>CM040174.1:405000-9627500 GCA_022606695.1 Vaccinium macrocarpon | reverse complement strand
ATTCTTGTGAATATCCGGTATTCCAGATTCATACACAAGAAACCGATATGCACTACTATTATGTGCATAACCAATGAACACACAATCAACGGTTCTTGGACCTATTTTCTCTTTCTTAGGAGGAGGTATAACTACCTTCGCAAGACACCCCCATACCCGTAGGTACTTGTAGGTAGGTTTACTACCCTTGAATAACTCATAAGGGGTTTTGTCCAACTTCTTGGAGGGTATTTTATTGAGGACATAATTCGCAGATAGAACTGCGTCACCCCACATGTTCTGAGGAAACCCAGAACTGACCAACATAGCATTCATCATTTCCTTTAAGGTCCGATTCTTGCGCCAAAGGCAATTCCGTTCTATTTGTGGCGAGTAAGGTCTGATGAGTGCAGTGAATTATTCCATGTTGTGCCTGAGAATCCACCAAGCGGTGACTCATATTCACCACCTCGGTCACTTCTTAACACCTTAATCTTTCTGCTAAGTTGATTCTCAACCTCATTCTTATAAAGAATGAATTTGTCCAAAGTCTCATCCTTGCTTTTTAGCAAGTAAACATAGCAATATTTCGTGCTATCATCGACAAAAGTAATAAAATACTTATAGCCACTGGGTGTTTGGACATACTTCAAATCACACACATCTGTGTGGATTAATCCAAGTGGCTCGGTACTTCTTTGAACCGAATGAAACGAAGACCTAGTTAACTTCACCTCAACACAAGTTTCACACTTGTGATTTTTATCAATTTGAAAAACAGGGATATGGTCCAAGTTAATTAATCTACGCATAGAATCATAATTAACATGACCTAGTCTACCATGCCATAAAATGGAAGACTCAAGCAAGTAAGCAACTGGGGACTTCTTATTATTGATTTTTGGGATAACAGTCATTACATTCATTTTGAACAGACCATCGGTCATGTACCCTTTCCCAACATATTCCCCATTCTTGGTCAAAGTGACCCTATCCGCCTCAAATACAATGCGAAAGCCATGCTTGCTCAGGAGCGACCCAGAGATCAGATTCTTGCGAATATCAGGCACGAACAACACATTGTTCAAAGTTAGCTCCTTTCCTAAAGTCATCTTCAGAATCACTTTGCCTTTCCCTGCCACTTCAAAGGTGGCTGAGTTCCCCATATAGAGTTTCTCGTCAGTAACCGGCTCGAAAGTGGTGAACATCTACTGGTCACAACAGATGTGACGAGTTGCCCCTGTGTCAACCCACCATTCCCGCGGGTTTGAACCCACCAAGTTAACCTCAGAAACCATGGCTGAGAGGTTGAGATCAGAAACACCCTCTACTATATGTGCTTGAGTACGAGGGTTCAGTGGCTTTTTACATTCAGAAGCTCGATGCCCAAATTTATCACAATTGAAGCATTTCCTGGCTGGACCTTTTCTGCTTCTTGGCAACACCACCTCTCGGTCGCAGATTGACACCTCTGTCCTTCTGTTTACTAACATGCTTATCAGATCTTTTATCAAAACGCCTGTCATGTTGGGTTTTCTTCATACCCGAAGACTGACCATGGACAATCACATTAGCCTTGGCCATATGAGGAGACTGAGCAGCTTTGTTCCTAGCCCGGCTTTCCTCCTCCATGTTAAGCTTCATGAAAAGAGTTTCCAAAGTCATCTCTTTGGTCTTGAACATGAGATAGTGCCTGAACCCTTCCCAAGTCTCAGGAAGCTTGTGGATGACCGCAGCCACCAAGAATGGCTCACCTAGCACCATTCCTTCTGCTTTGATTTCATTTATCAATATTTGAAGTTCGTGGAGTTGTGCACTGACAGATCGCATATCCACCATTTTGAAGTCAAGGAACCGGCCAATGCTTGACCCCCAGCAACGTATAGCCAGAAATGCTTGATCCCCGGCAACGGCGCCAAAAATGCTTGCGACCTTGGATTGTGTCGTAGAAAGTGTTGCCCCAAGCGTAGGGCTAGGTCGGAGGTAGCATAATAACCGGTAAGACCGGGTCGAATCCACAGGGACCGAACGCACCCGGCGTGAGAGTTGTCTTGCAAGTGTAGGTTTTAGCCTTAAAGCGGCAAACTTGGCTTTTGTGGTTTTGGTTGGTGGAATTCTCTCGACTTCGAGAACGACTCGGAAGATTAAAAACGGAAAATTAAACTAAGGCAAAGTCTAGGGGATTTTAACAACCATAACTTAGGCTAATTCATTCCTCTCTTGTTGAGATTAGAATTCTTGTAACCATTTGGCAAACATCTAGGTTGACATCGCTCCAAGCATCACACGTGAAAAGGAGAATTAACCCTTAACTACGAGAGATCAAAAAGATTAACAAACCTAGACTTTGATACATAAAATCGATCCTAACTCTTTGAACTATAAATGATGTTCGATAAAGTTTAGGATTCGTGTGCCATTTATACAAACATTTGGATTGACATCGCCCAAAGCATCACACGTGCCAAGTGGTCAAGCCCTTGGCTACGTGTGATCAAAGAGATTAACAAATCGCAATTTTGATACATAAAGATGAACCCGTGACTTTATTAAACAAGAAGTGTTTGCAATTTGGCGAGAAGAACGAATTAAACCTAAGTCATGGAGTGCTAATCACCCCATGACCGAGCCTATTAAGACTACTCAAACATAGGAATGAAAGACATAACTTGAAACGTAAAAAGAAATGAAGAACATGATTTTTCTTTAAAATAAACTTGATATATATGAAGAACTAAGTAGTAGCTACAAACATTAAAACGCTTGAGAAATTAAAACGAAACATGAAACTTACGTGAATTTTCTAGAGAGATAAAGCTTCAAAATCCTCTCCCATGGAGGAGAGAGGGAGGAGCAACTAAAACTAAAAATGAAAGAGTAAGAGATCCTAGGAGAGAGGAGGGAGAGGGGTATTTATACTAAAAACCCTTTACATTGGCTAATTATCCCAAAAACATACTATAAGTGGAAAGTTTCCATAAATGGAAGATATTAAAGCAACAAAAATCTGTCAAAAATCGCCAAGAATGAGTGTGGATCGATCCACTATGGGAGTGGATCGATCCAGAATGCTCTGGTGAACTTCTAGACTAGAGTGGATCGATCCACTATGAGACTGGATCGATCCACTATCACTGATGCATTGTTGGCCTTGAGTGGATCAATCCACTTTGTTGCAATGGATCAATCCAAAAGGGACTGATGATGTTTTGACTTGAGTGGATCGATCCACTCCAAGAGACTGGATTGATCCACTATAGGTTTGATGATGCCTTGACTTCACTTGGTCACTCCCTTGGCCTTGTGTGCTTCCAGACTTGCTCCAAAGCACGTAAATACGTGGTGCGACCCTCGGGGGAGGTATTCCTTGATCATTGGAGTGCTTGTTCACTCCCGGACTCTACCGGGAATTTTGTGTGAGAGTGAAGCCCGGCTTCCAAGCCTCCGGCTACTTGGGACGTTTCGACTTGCCGGACCTTAACCAAATCATCATTTCTTAGCTCTTGAGGCCCGGTGTTGGCGTGCCATGTGGTAACTTAGCACTCGGTAAATTGGGACGGCTTCCAATGCGCTCCAAAACGTGCTTATTCACGTGTTTTACCTATAACTAACAAAAACAACACTACGCGCATATCAAACATATAAAGCACGAATTCACATGTGTGTGTGAACAAAAATGAGCTAGATAAGCCCAGATTATATATAACATTTGGGGCTTATCAGCCAACAAGGAACTTTTTGGACCCGGCCCCGTCAACCTTGAACTTCCTTTCTAAGGACTCCCACAGTTCCTTAGCAGACTTTGCATCAATGTACACAGAATACAAAGAGTCCTCCAGTGCATTCAGAATGTAATTCTTGCACAGATAATCAGCATTTTTCCAGATATCTTGAGCCATCCGCTTTTGATTATCAGTCTCATCCTCCGTAACAACTGGGGCATCATCAGTCAAACATGCAGCCAAATTGAGAGTGGTGAGAAAGAACAACATCTTTTGTTGCCATCTCTTAAAATCAGCTCCACTCCCAAACTTTCCCGGCTTATCCACATGGGTCATCGGAAACGTGGGAACTCCAGGGGGAGGTTTCACTGCAGTTCCCGAAATTGGAGGAGTCTGCACATCGGTGCTTTTTCCAGTAGCAGCACTCTTTCCAGTAGCATCAGTCGACATGTTGTTCGAGGGTGTTGTAGGTTGAACCGACATCTGTCTCCCAGGATAAAACGGCTAAACCATGAACCACGGAACACCTCCGAGGAGCGCCTTGGCGAACTGAACTTTTCCTGTCTCTCTCCCTCAAATCAGAACTCTCTATATGAAAGTGCAGTGTGCATCCAAGTGTGTGTTTCCTCTTTGCAGATGCACGACTAATATAGCTCTAGTGAGAGCTCTATAATTGTCGGTGAGAGTAAAGCGCCATGCTTTTCTCCATACTTGCCAGAGGATGGGTTACAATAAAATAGGGATGACACCCCTATCTTCCTCCAGCTACAGAATTCATTCATTGAGGAAGGTAAAACTTCCAACAATAATCACATAATAATGTGGAAGACCGGAGGGGGTAAGGGTGCTCTTCTTTGCATTCTTCTGATCAGCTTGTCCGTCTTCGCAGTGAAAACAGAGAGATAAACAGTAGAGCAGACCCCAGAGCAACAAACGCAAACGAACGATGGGCGAAGATCTCCTCGTGACGTGAAATGTGATTTGCTATCTTACTGAAATTCATAAATTTGTATCCAATTGAACATATTCATCATATTCGTAAATGAATAAGTATTTTTTGTTTGGTAAGTTGATTGAAGTATGTCTTGCAAGCATGCTATGAGTCGTAAAATTCTCTAAAAATGCTTGTCAAAGAACATTGTTTGATTTCAACTAGTTAAAAACTGTGGGAGTTCTTGGTTTTATGCGTTCTTTTGGCTGAATCCGTTCCAAGCCCTTTCTTTTGGCTGATTTGGTTCGGCCCCACAAATAGAAATGTTTTCAGGGATGTCCTTTTTTTTTCTTTTTTTTATGTCAACATTGTATATATTGGAAGTTAGAAGGGAATTAGTGCGTTAACAAATAAAGGGAGTTCGATGTCTTTCTATATATTCAATTCTAGACCTCCCCCTCAGAAGTAGGGATGTCAATCCTGCCTGAACAGTAACGATTTTTTAACCATGGTTTTGATTATTGATATTGAAAAACTAGCCGGTTTGATTCCGGTTTTGGTTTCACATGATAACCACACTGAAAACCAAACCAAATCGTAATCGTAACCGAACTGCAAGATAATTATGCAAATACCTATGTGTGTGTGAGAGAGAGAGAATTTGTATTGTGTCTTTGAATTGAATTGGAACTTGGAATTTGCTAACATTAGTTTGTGATTTTGTTGCTGGATAATGGATGGTGCCTCTGAACTATATATTGTACTCCTTAGGTTGTTGGCCTTTTTTTTGTGTGAAAATATTATAATGGATATTTAGTGTTTTTAATTCTATTAAAAATGTTAATTACTCCGTACTAGTTTCGGTGAGCAAAAACACCGAACTAATAATAGTGGTTTGCTTATCGTTTCTATAAAAAGCAAACATGTGGTTTTTCGATGTGTATATATGGTTCGGTTTTAGTTTTGGTTTTAGAATGGAACATACCGTTACCATTCGTACTCAGAAGCCAAAAGGTGCAACAAGATGATCTAAAATTCACTTGTTATCATCCAGAGTTCAAAGAGGGGAAAAAAAATGAAAATAACGGGGAGAGGGATCGAACCCAGAACCTCTGTGGTTTCCTGTCCAAATTGGCGGCGGCGGGTGGAATGGTGGGGTCCATTTTCCCCCGTCCTCGCTTCTTTTGACTTGCACAGTTACACTCCCCAACAACGACTTTCGAAACGTCTTCCCCCCCTTCCCTCACGTTTACCGTTACAACTGAAACTCTCTCTCTCTCTATCTATCCATATTTTCCCGGGAAAGTGACAGAAAATAAGGAGCGAGCTTTTTCGTCAAAGACTCAAAGTTAGCTCCACTCATTTCCTCGCATTTAATCTCTCGCAACGACGACTTTTCCTCTTCAGTCTCCCAAATTTTGTTCTTTTGCTAAATCAATTACCTCTTCAGTCTCCAATTTCCTTTGGGACTTGGGGTTTCTACCCTTTTTTGGGAAATGTTTTAAAGAAGTGTTTTTGTAGTAATTAGTATGGCTAAGATTTGTTACGCGGAAGTTGGGGTTTTATCTGGAGGGGGGTTTGTGTTCATGTCGATCTGGGCATCTTCTTTTACTGGTATTATTTGCCTAGTAATTCTGGTGGCTACACTTTTATCACCGGCCTCCGGCAATACCGAAGGTGAGTTACTGATTGCTCCTTTTTGCCTCTTTCAGGTGTTGATTTTAGTTAGTTACTCACTCCGGCCCAATTTGTTTGCTCACTATGGTTATGTGTGCCTTTTCAAAACATAGTTTTCGATCTATAATGTATTTTATTAATCTCAATTAGTTCTATAAGACAAAATTTTCAAAAACTTTAAAAATACTATACAAATAAAAAGTTATAAACGTGTAAAAATGACACGAATATTCGTAGTGAGCAAAAGAAATTGACACAGATGGAGTATTTGGTAAATTTTGTAGTTCATGCATGTTTTTTCCATTCTGTTGTATTTGTGTAGACTTTCCATTTTCAAATCCAGCAGTCCTTGGGTTAAAAGATTTTGTAGTGTTGTATTTGTATCAGCCTTTACATGTTGAAAAATGGGTCAAACCAACAAATACGCGCGTGTAGCATAACCTAGAAAAGAAAAAAAGAATGCAAGACAAAGGGATTTTTACACAGTTCCCAACTATGTAGTTGAGTACATCCATGGCTTACGCCTGTTCCACTGTGTTATTTGAATAAAGCGAGTACAAAATACATCAGCGGCTGCGTATAGTAAGTATTTATAAGCTATGGACTATATTACCAAATACCATGATATTCTGTCTAGGTTTTGGAGGCGTTGGCCCCTAACCCGAATAGTAACCGAATCGCGATCCAAATTGAATTGGGCTTCATAAGTCCAATAACTTTATTGTGTATGTGGGTACCAATCTACCGAGTCCCAGTATGGCGACACAGCAATGCCATTGAAAATTCACAGTTGTATCTTCATTACATAACAGTATCGGGCCGTTCAATGACAGTGGTAAATTTGAAATTTATAGACTTAGCATAATTTATAATATCATATACCCATATCCTTCTTTGGAACATGTGAGTTTATAGTGCTGAATTACATTTCCTTTATGGAATTTGAAGAAAATTAAGTCCCTGATTACCGCTACTATTACACTATGACCATTGCAACCCAACACCGCGTAATCATTACCGTTATGGCAACCAATACCAATATTTCAAACCTTGGTTAGAACTTGTTCCGTGTCATTCAATAGTACCTTAAAAACCAAGAATGCAAGCCTTGATGGCCTCGCCACCCATTGCTAATTGGTTTCAAGGTCAATGCCTTGACATTGTATGGACAAGGCTCTTTATTTCTTTCGCAATCGATTTTCCCTATGTTTGTGCATTGGTGCACTTTGGTTTCTTATGCTTTTTATGTTCTGGATCATCTATTCACAACTCCACGTGCATAGTGAGGATTAGACGTGCAGCGTGGTATAGCTGCTCTATTCTCTCTTCTCATTGCCAAATGATTTTGAGTTGGATCCTTTTAAAGAGGGTTGTTACGGAAGAGTTGGGTGATATCCTGGTAACTGGTGTTCAAATGTAAGTTGATATATTGTCTAATAGGGTCTGTGTCTTGCCATTATGACATTATGTACTAAGGTTCTCTTCATTCAAAACATTTTTGCATGTGTTAATCATGATTTTACCAAATTTCGTAGAGCATGTTGTTGTTCTTTCTACTTAACAGAATACTACATTCTGTTATGGCAGCTTGTCTCCAATACCCGTGTTGTTTTATTTGTATTTACCAAATTTGACTTAATTCATGGAATCTGAAAACAAAGATATGCATGTATGTACATTTAACCAGTATGAAGTAATTCATGGATTTTAAAAACTGTCATTATTTCCAAAAATCTGCGTATACTATTTGAATGGTTAGGGGTAGACATTGGTCTAATGCAGCCCCTTCCTGTTTGGCGTGACTGCAAGGCCATCAAACAGCTTAGTTGCTTACCTGCACTTCGGAAATTTTTTTGGTTGATCATTCATCTTCTTGATGAGACTACGATGATTTGTCTCTTTCATGAAGAGCAGGCGATGCTTTGAGTGCACTAAAGAACAACTTAGTTGATTCTAACAACGTTTTACAAAGTTGGGATCCTACACTTGTCAATCCCTGCACATGGTTCCATGTCACGTGCAACAGTCAAAACAGTGTTACAAGAGTGTAAGCTACTAACTCGTTCAACAATTCTTCTGATCCATATGCTGGTTATGCAATTTGATACTTGAAACTCAGTGGTCTTCTTTGCCTTTTTTGTACACCTCAGTGATCTTGGGAATGCAAATTTGACTGGGCAACTCGTTTCACAACTCGGGCAGCTTCCAAATTTGCAGTACTTGTAAGAATTACTTCCTTGTAGAAAAATTGGTTTTCACTTATCTCTCTCTCTCTCTCTCTCTCTCTCTCTCTCTCTCTCTCTCTCTCTCTCTCTCTCTCTCTCTCTCTCTCCCTAGTAACAAGACCCTAATTCATATAGCTGCTTATCTTGTGATTTTGCCTTTTTGTTTGGTGACAAGTAGTTGCACATACTCCTTGTTTTTTCCACATCCCTTAATATGCTTCTTCTTAAATTGTTTTATTTACAAGATTTGGTTTGATTGGGTGATGGGCTGGAGGAGTATGTGCTTCAATTGCTTCATTAGCTACCGCCTTGTTCACTATTGGTTCCTACTTTGCAGTTCATTTGTATCTAGCATAAAGATCAAGTCAGTTTGAAGATGTACTTACCTTCATGTTAGGATTTCAACCTAAAAATTGTACTTTGGAAATGGAAGGTTATGATATTAAGCCATGAGCAGTCAACTATCAATAGTTTACATAAAACTCGTCGCCTTTGCAATCAACTAACGCTATTGTTTCATCTCGATATTGTCTGGAAAGGTATTTGTTTTGGTGTTGTTTGTTTGGCCCCAAAGCCTATGCAACCATGAAACCAATGTGAAACAGAAAAGCAACCCTGCTTCGGCAGCGTAAATTTTGAATTCTCTATAGGATCATTCTCTGTGCTGTGTAATCAGCATGCTCGAGGCCTTGCTTACATTTTCTAGATCCCTCTATCTCAACATTTAGTCAACGTACATGTGTTGATAATTTTAAGATCATGCTCTTTCATAGACACATGTACTTCATAATAATGAAAAATGCTTTATACTATTCATCTTCTTCTTGCTATAGAGGAACGATTTACTTAGCGGCATGTTATTGTGCTCTGGAATAGTCTGTTGCAATTATACCTTTTGGGTTGGCCTAATGGTAGATTATGGAGTCATTAATAACTTCATCTGTCATGACTTGCCTCAGCATGTTTATCATGACTTCCATCACTCATGATTGGGGGACATTTTATGTGCCTCTTCTATGGTGATGAGGGAGAAAACGTCTAGAAAGAAGTTTTTATTTTGTAGGACGTTTTCTTGGTAGTTCATCAGTGAAAATGGTGCTTGTTGATTGGTGATGGCTTTAGCCTCTCCTATTCCCCTTTTAGTTAATAGCTTGCTATTTTGCTCAATTTTCAACCTGCTAACATCATGTCAATATTATTCAAGACTGGAATGTGGAATTTAAGTGCACACCTTTAATATACTTTGATATCCTGGTATCAGTTTTCCATTTACTGGTAAACTCTTCCCTGTTTGTATTTGTTGTGATTGCTCATAGTTAATTGATTAAGGTTACGGCACCTCTCCATCTCACGGCATGGACTGGACCTTGCTATTGGGGCTGGTGGGTCCCAACACAGGTCCCGTTTGTATGGTATGAGGCGTTTATTTTGTAGGTCCCAATGTGGAGATCAGCATTGAGAAAATCAACTTCATAGCGACATGAATTCATCTCATGTTCTGCGGAAAAGAATGAACGGCGTACATTCCAAGTTACATTGCTCGCTCATTTATTGTATCAAAATAGGATAAATTCATATGGCTACAATTATCATATGAAGCTAATTTTATTTTCTATCTTTTTATGGATGAATGATTTACACTCGAATCATCAAAATGACCAGCAATAGCGGACTGCTTTGTGGAGTTGTGAGAGAGAACCATCTCCTTTTGTTATTCATATTCTATTCTTTTAATCTCGTAGAAGCTTTTCTTTTTAACTGTCTTTCTGGCTTCCTTCGTGCCCGTCATTGTCATAGTTTCAATGACATGTTTCTGTTGCAGTGAGCTTTATGGTAACAACATAAATGGACAAGTTCCCAATGAGCTCGGGAATTTGACAAAATTGGTGAGCTTGGATCTTTATCTCAACAACTTAAGTGGTCCCATCCCGAAAGCATTGGGCAATCTTCAGACATTACGTTTCCTGTATGAATTACACGTCCTTTCTCTTACTTCTACAATTGAATTTACACTCCTTCAGTTGAAACTTACTTCCATTGCATTTCAATTCTGTTTGAAGAGTTGTACAAGTTGGTTGCTTATGCACTGATATGTTCCTTTCTTTTTCATTTGTTCTTGTGGTGGTTCGTTCTCACCTCCTCTTCTATGCAAAACTTTATTTACCTATAAAGAAATGATCAAGCACCTTTTAGCAACAAAAGTCCTATATGTCTGACATAGATGTTGGTTATCCCAAATTCAACTGTCTTGACTCTTGATAATGAGAAATCAATTCATTTTAAACACATTGGCAGTACCAAATGTTTATTTTCTGGATATATTGCTCTTAACCTGTGCAATTGTTCAGGTAATATGCACTATTTATTTCCACGTAAACTGTCTCCCAAATAAGATTCCTAACAGAGAGGGCTCTCAGTGATTATATGTTGCATTTGGATTGTGCATCCACCCTTTTTTCCTTGAGTCAACGGTGTCCCACGGAATTTTACTGATGACCAATTTGATTGTTTGGAACGCGTTGATGTCTGGTCCATGCAATTCTCTGCAAAGCTAGGCGGCTCAACAACAACAGTTTGTCGGAAAATATTCCTGGGTCGCTGACTACTATCAAAACACTTCAAGTGCTGTGAGTACCAAGTTGGTGTCTAAATTTTTTATTTTTTTCCCAAGTGTTGGGATTTCTCTCGATGAATAATTTCAATGGTTCCTATCTTTCCTTTTCCTTAAGTTTTGACTGGCATGTTTCCATGTGAAATACAGTGATCTCTCAAACAACCGTTTGACAGGAGTAATCCCAGTTAATGGCTCCTTTTCGCTTTTTACAAACCTCAGGTTCGTTTCGTGTACCATCTTGTTCAATGTTAGTGGAGCTGCACAACTCATCTATAGGTATCCTGACAGCCACACTTCCCTTTTTCAGTTTCGCAAACAACAATAATTTGCAATTTCCTCCAGCTTCTCCACCTGCTCAACTTCCACCATCGACCCAATCCACTTCTCGAGGTTTGTTACCTTCACTTATTTGTTCACTGCTGTTATAATCCCTTATTTTACTGGTAGTGGAGTATTTTTATGGTTTTTTTTTCTTCCGGTGAGGTAAATTCATTAAGAACTCCAACCAAAACCAAGGACCAAGGGGATAGCCTTGAGAATCTACTACAAAACCACCTGATTAACACAGGCAACCAAGGGTACAAAAAACCAAGCACTACACTACACAAAAACATCTAAAATTGTGAGCAAACAAGGACTCAACCATTAACTACCAAGAATCTTCATATTTAACCCAGATTTAGGTATGTCCCTCCAAGAAGCCATACAAGACCTTGCCACCTAAACAATTCTGCAACAATTAGCCTCCTTGTTCCGCCTAATGTTCTGAAAGATATAAAAGTTTCGAGCTCCCCAGACATGATAAATGGCTGGAGACTATACAGAATAGAACACTCTGCACTGCAAAGAGGAACCTTTTATGTGACGCACAGCCAAGCAATCTCCTCAGTCCACGCTCTTGGTATTCTATGCAATCCACACCTGGCTAACAGATGCAGCTATATCCATCCTGAAACAGCACATTCAAAAAACAAGTGAGAATGGGTTTCAACCCAAAATTACATAACGCACGTGTACCTGAATACACGACCCCCAATTTGAATAACATGTCTTTGGTAGCTAATAGCCCATGAAGAGCAAGCCACTGAATGAAGTCGCCCACCTTGGAATGCGGTGTGGAAACCAAACCAGGTGAAACCATGGGACTAGCTCTGATAGATCTCCAAGCTGAAGCAGCAGTATACACCCCATTAGAATTAGGAATCCAGACTAGCTTGTCCTCCTTGAGACAATTGGGAATCAGAGAAGCAGGAGTCAAGGCTATGATTTCTCTAGACACTGCATTCCTTTGTCTGGGCCACTTCCATGTTTCTTGGTAAATAATAGAATCCACCTTGGTAAGTAAAGACCTGCCTAGATTATATACCACTCTCTCCCCATACTTCTTGTACAAAGGATCCAAAGGATGCCAATGGTCCAACAATAAAAACACAAACTGCCTCCCATTTCATCAGTTCCTGACCAATATCTCTAAGCTTGAATAGCTTCCTTGGAGTCCAAAAGGCATCAAGAGGGAGAGGCATGTACCAAAAGCAATAATGCTTGATTATATAGCTATGCACCCACTTAATCCATAAGGTATCAGCCTTGCTGGCAATGGCCCAGCCATGGCTTAGCATAGAAGCTCTATTCCAGTCTTTCATCAGCCTAAAGCCAAGCTCCCCTTCCCTCTTAGTACACACAGTTGTCCATTTCACCTTAGCTCCAACAGACTTCAATTCCACCCCTTTCCAAAGGAAGGCACTCAATGGGCTTTCAATTTCCTGAATTAATTTCTGTGGGAGGATGAAAATAGAACTCTACTATACCTCAATACTAAAGAGTATAGACTGAATAAGAGTAGCCCTTCGTCCATAAGATAGCTTCTTGTTAGCCCATGGTTGAATCCTGGCAAGTATTCTCTCTTTAAGTACCACACAGTCCCCATACTTCAGCCTAGAAGATATGAGAGGGATAGCCATGTATTTTATTGGAAACACTGCCTCTGGAATATCCACAATACCTGTTGTTTAGAGAGAAGGGAGAGAATTGTGTAGGGTATTAATTAACACTAACACAAGAGATGTTTATTTATATTACTCGTTAAATCATTACATTACACACACTAACCAATGTGGGACAAAACCTATTCTAACAATACCCTCCCTTTATCCACCTCATCAAAGGCAGTGAAAAAGATGACACTTTTAGTGAGATTAGCCTGCAAACCTGAGTAGGACTAGAAGTCTGCGAGAGTTTCTTTAGAATCACAGAAAGAACCCACTTCTGCACCACAGAGAAATAATAAATCATCAGCAAATATAATATGGGATAAGCCAATGGCCACAAGAAAAGCAAAAAGAAGGGCTGTGAAAGCCTTCATCACAATAAGTAAGAGGTAGGGGGAGATGGGGTCCCCCTGCTTCAATCCCAATCTTGTCAAGGAAAAAACCATGCATTTCTCCATTGATAACCGAGGAGAACTGAGGGGATGTAACACATTGTCTGAAAGCAATTGCACAAAACTCAATAGCATTAGGAAAATGGTTTTCCCAGGATAATCTCCATTGTTGATTTTCTATGCCCAAACGAATGTCTTGAACTCCATATGGATTGAGACTGTTAAGACTCTGTTTCAGTTACAGTTTCCTTCAGATTAGAGATTAGAGGCTCATAAAATATCCACTTAACAACTGTAGAGTTCAGAATCGTTCCATTGTTATGCCCAAAAAGGAATTGACTTACATATGCATAATCTTCAACTGTTATAACAGTAGGCAACAGAGCCATCGGAGCTATTGCTGGAGGAGTTTTTGCTGCTGCTGCCCTACTGTTTGCTGCCCCTGCAATCGCACTTGCTTATTGGCGACGAAGGAAACCACGAGATCATTTTTTTGATGTACCTGGTTAGTTTGATTAGTGATCATTGTGGTGTTGTCTATGATTCATTTTGCTGACCTTCAGACAGGGAGAAATTGTGAGAAAATGGGATCAGGGTTTCTCATCCCATCTCACCAAGTGGTGAGAAATGATTCGGGTACCAAATCTCACTAATAATCGTGATGTTTGGTTAGAATCAGAATGGACCAAAAAAGATCCAACATTGCTCTTCATTGCTGACCAGTTCTCACCTATTTTATTCATACAAACAATTGTGGTGATATTTGGTGAGTAAAAAATGGACCAATAGAAATCCAACATTACTCATCATTTCTCACCATTTCTACAAACAAGTAATAGGATTCTCATCTCGTCTCTTCTCACTTTTTATCACTGTCCTAAGGGGCTATTACTTCTCTTTACAGCTGAAGAGAATCCAGAAGTTCATCTAGGACAGCTCAAGAGGTTTTCCCTGCATGAACTACAAATTGCGACAGATTATTTTAGTGGAACAAACATTCTAGGAAAAGGTGGCTTCGGTAAGGTCTACAAAGGACGATTGGCTGATGGCTCTCTCGTGGCAGTAAAAAGACTAAAAGAGGAGCGTACTCAAGGTGGGGAACTGCAGTTTCAAACTGAAGTGGAAATGATAAGCATGGCTGTTCATCGAAATCTTCTACGTTTGTGTGGCTTTTGCATGACTCCAACCGAAAGGGTCCTTGTATATCCCTATATGGTTAACGGAAGTGTTGCGTCATGTTTGAGAGGTACTACTTGCTGCTCTCATCTTCATATGTGCTCTTTGGTTTTTTCTTAAGTATGGTAGCAACTGGACTAAAATTTTCAGTTGATTCTATGCAATCTGCTTTCTTTCAGTTGGAATTGCCAGTTTGATGCCTAGTGATTCTTGATTTTCAATTTTTATCATGATACTTATTTTAGAGATTATGTTGGAAGAGGAAACCTTAGATATTTTTCTGTATTGATGAATTTCCCCTACGAGTTAATCAAAGCTTGCTAACTTGTTGATGGTTCATGCAAATGTTGAAATTCTGAAGTCAAACATTAATTTGATGCCAACATAACGGGTTCTTGTCTATGCCTTCGTGGCTAATGGAAGTGTTGGATAATGTTTTAGAGTTGGTAGTTGTAGGTATATTTTGGGAACTGGCCTTTTATAAAACTTAACGATTGCAGTTTGAAATATGTATTGAAGAATTGACACCAGCAGAATGGGATCTTTTCTATCCCTTCTTGGCCAATCGAAGTGTTACATCATGATTAAGAGGTACTACTAGTAAGTGTATTTTGGAAATGGTAACATCTAAAGCAATATAATTATTTAAATTTAAAAACTACAACCTTCAGAAACTACCTTTCGGGGATTGGATTTGTTGGAGTTGTTTACTGCAATTCAGAAGAGGTGAAAGGAGGATTCCTATCAAATTTTGTTCTTTGACTTCTCAAAATGGACTTGCATCATAGGTTAGCCAAAAATGAAATGATTGACCAAAAAACTTTATTGGATGGACTAAAACTTTCACGTAATAGCCTAATAGGATGCAATTTTCTTATTTGCTTTCGAATTGCCAATTTGAAGCCAAGTGATTCATAAACTTCAATTTTCATCGTCCTATTTAAATGCCAGTTTGTGTTCAAAACAAAAAAACTTATACAGTATATCATTTTATTTACAGAAAACTCTCCATACGAGTTTGTCAAAGCTTGCTGATATTTTTAAATGTTTGTTCAAATGTTCAAATTTCAAAATAAAGAAAAGATTTTAGAAGCTGTTTGCCGCCTTGCTTAGTCTCTCCGGATGTTATCATGGTCTAATGAGCGTTTCTTTCAGAACGATCCAATTCGCAAGCCCCACTTGATTGGCCAAAGAGACAGCAAATTGCGTTGGGATCTGCAAGAGGCCTTGCGTATTTGCACGATCATTGTGACCCAAAGATCATTCATCGTGATGTCAAAGCTGCAAATATTTTGTTGGATGAGGAGTTTGAAGCAGTTGTTGGAGACTTTGGGTTGGCAAAACTAATGGATTACAAGGATACTCATGTTACCACAGCTGTAAAAGGCACAATAGGCCATATTGCCCCTGAGTACCTCTCCACTGGGAAGTCTTCAGAGAAAACTGATGTCTTTGGTTATGGGGTCATGCTTCTTGAGCTCATCACTGGACAAAGGGCTTTTGATCTTGCTCGGCTTGCCAATGATGATGAAGTCATGTTGCTAGATTGGGTAAGCATTTTTTGCCCTCTTAATCTGTTTTATGTCGTCAGTACATTACTTAAGATATGCCACCTCCTTATGATAGTTTGAGTCCATTTTAGGAGCCTTCTGTCAAAAATGCTATGGAACTTAGGGTTGAATGGCAATATACGGTAACAGGATTTAAGTGGCAATTCATGTTTTCTGATGCTGTGAAACAAAGGGTTTTTGTCATGCTTAACTTTGCTGCGTATAGCTTCAAGAACTCTAATTCTTAAAACAAGTCCTAATATCTTGGAATGAGATTCGTTCTTCCCTTTATTGGCCTAAATTCTACGTTCAATTACGTCTTATCCCTTTTGTGGTTAACGCAGAAACATCCTAGCAAGTTGAAAGCTAATACTATAACAGATAACCCCCTGTGATCCAGGATAGAGTCTAACTAGCTTCTTCGGGCAATTAAATAGTGTGTACGTCTCGTGCACCTAAGAGCAATTTTGCTTTATTTACTACCATAGTCGTCCTACCACGGTTTCTCATGGCTGCCACCACCGCTGCCTATAGTTCTGGACGCCACTGTGATCCTTGTGTGCCATCATCATCACTCATGGTCGCGGACCTGTTTTCTCTCTTACTCTGCCGTGAAAGAAGCACCTGTATCGGTAGAGTACTCGTACGAAACAAATCCAGAGAAACCTAATAAACGTACGGGACGGGTACGGTTATAACAAATATCTTTATTATAGAGCAATGTATTACATTTCAAATAAAGAAAATAGCTGAGCGACTTGAGCTATAAAGGATCCAACATCAATAATTGTTTAACGCCAGCCTTAAGGTCCACTTCTAAGGTTTAATGTCCTTACACTAAAGAACCTATGGAACAAAATCTTTATTTTAGGATCATGCTAAGCATGGAAACATGAAATCTTATCAACTTAGCCTCATCTTTGTATTGGGTACGGCTTGATAGATAATTGGGGTACAACAAGAATCATAGGGAAAAATCTCAGTAAGTGTTTCGTTTACCTTGTACGTACTTAGAAGTACCATGCCAACTATTGGTACCCGGCACGGGTATGAGTAAGGCGAGTTTTAGAAGTACCCGTGCTTTATCACCCATCGCCTACCCATGTTCGAAACATTCAAGTTTGAACTAATAGAAAAAGTTGTAAACACAAGCCTGCCTTCTGTTCTCTCACTCTTCCTTGATGTTTTGTGGTTTGATATGATATGATAACTTGGTGAGGTGGCTCTGACACCTATTTTTAACCTTGAACCATTTTATTTGTTATGTGGCTGTCTCTAATTAGGAAACTACATGATGGATGGTTCTCTCCTTCCTAATGAAAAAGCATTTTCCCCTCATCTGGAATTATTTATGATTATTCAGGTAAAAGGACTTCTGAATGAAAAGAAGTTGGACACGCTGGTTGACCCGGAAATGCAGGGTAATTATGTCAATGAAGAGGTTGAGGGACTTATCCAGGTGGCGTTGCTCTGCACACAGAGCTCCCCTCACGAACGTCCCAAGATGTCGGAAGTTGTTAGAATGCTCGAAGGCGATGGCTTGGCGGAAAGGTGGGAACAATGGCAAAAAGAGGAGGTGTTCCGCCAAGAGTTTAGCACTACCCAACACGAAACTGCTAGTTGGTTCATTGCTGATTCCACTGCCAACCTCAGCGCGGATCAATTGTCCGGTCCCAGATGAACCTTCATGCTCAGTCATATCTTTGTGCATTGTATTTCGTTCTCTTTTGCCTTTTGCTTTTGGTTCCAATTTTTATGAAAACAGTAGATAATGTGGTTTGTTTTCCGGTGCCTGCAAAAATATGGCTTGAAAGGCCATGGATGCACCAGTATATCGTACTTCCAGTAAAACGAAGTAGATAGCGTACACTAACGAATAGTTTTGTTTTTGGAAAATTACCAAAACAAGGCATTGATGGTCCAACATCTCAAAACTCCCAATCCATGACATGTTCTAAAATAATCACTAATACAAAATAACCATGCATAAATTTGACATTGTTGCCCTTAAAATTAAAAGGCCACCCATCCTCCTCTCCCTCTCTCTCTCTCTCTCTCTATACACACACATAAGCCATCTTGACGGATATGTAAGTGGTATCACACATGAATATTCGGGCTCTTTCTATATATTCGTCTGTGTTGTCAGGGGTGGAGCTAGGATTTAAGTTAGCAGGGGTAAAAAATTAGATATATAATCAAGTTATTTTTTTTATTTGCTCCTACCAAAAAATTAACTAAATTAAGAGGCAAACTCTAATGTAAATATACTGTGGAACATGTATTTCTGCTTTATAACTCATCCTAATGACTTATTACATTTTGAAAACAATGTACGATAACCTCATACCAACAGATTATTTGGCATTCAAAGATGATTATAGGTCACGGTTTTGGCCATTTCCAATGAGTTTCTCTGTGTTTTGATATATATGCTACAATGACATGGTCAATAAACATGTTGTAGTTGCTTTATACCCACATTTTTTTTATGAAAAAAAAGGTGCTTATATCAATTATCATCTTAGTGCAAGTCAATTAGGTTTACAATGCTAGTTAGTTAGCCAACAGATGTAATGATCTTTTTATTGACAACTCACTAGACTGATAGCAAGGCAATAACAAGACATTATTTGTACATTATTTACAGATTTTAATACATATTTTATACCCTGACGATAGCCCAACAGACCGATTTTAGAATTTTCCTTTGAAGTATTGGTTTCACAAACCATTGGACTTTTCAAAACCATATTCATAAGTTTTTAGATTGTGTGCGCCATATAGATTTGACATTTAATTTAAGACGTACAATATGAAGAAGACTTGTCAATAACTTGCAAAGACTAGTTTGAAAAAGGGGGCAGAGGAAAGTTTATAGAGAGAGAGAGAGAGAGAGAGAAGAGGTGGCAGGGAGAAGCTCTCCCTATTGTTTCCTAGCGGTCGCCACCCTCCCCTACCCCACCACCCCCCTTCCACCTTCTTCCTCCTCCTCCTCATCTCCTTTATTCTTTCCCCATAGATTCCGGCGACCCTGATGGTGTTCGAGCTCTTCTCCTCCTCCTATGGGCGGCTAGAATCTGATTTTTGGGCAAGGGGGAGCCGGATCTGGGATTTCCAGATCCGGGCTTCTATCATCTGCGACGGCAACGGCGGTGGTCTGACAACTTCGGCGACTTTTTCAGTTTCTGTTTTTTTGGTATTTTCTGTTTTTCTTTATTTTTGCATTTTCGTTTTTCATTTTCTTTTGTAGGTTTTTTTGGTAGGTTGTATTAGGATTGTGATTTATTGGGTTAAATGGAATTCTTTCTTTCTGGCTAAAAAACTTGAAAAGACTCGAGACATGTATATATTGTCGTTGTATCGGCTTCGAAGAACTGAACCACCAGTCGTATCATCAATTAATTCCAGCAGCGCTTAAAAATTTGTGTAGGTAATGTAGGTTTCAATTTTTAAATTGGGAATTGACTCATCGAAGAGGGAAAAAATGAAAATCACATTGTGAGAGTGATCCAAGTATCAAGCCCATTACTTAGCGTTATGTGTCCTAATTGGGTGGCTAGGCAGAGGCGGAGCCAGTCAGGATTTTAAGTTAACAGGGTAAAAAATTAGATATATATATATATATATATATATATATATATATATATAGGATAATGATCTACTAAGGACTTCCTTAGGATAACATTTTGCGGACCTCACCATTCCGAATCAAATTTTGACAATCCGAACTGCTCAATGTTTTTAAAATGCATTTTCCAAGGTTCACGCGAGAAATCTTAAAAAAAAATACCCGGAAGAGCTTGATCGGATCAATTTTTGTTAAAAACGCTATATATAACGTTTTTAACAAAAATTGATCCTATCAAGCCCTTCCGGGTATATAGCGTTTTTAACAAAAATTGATCCGATCAAGCCCTTCCGGGTATTTTTTTTTTGAAGATTTCTCGCGTGGACTCTTAAAAATGCATTTTAAAAACATTGAGCGGTTCGGATCGTCAAAATTTGATCCGGAAAGTCGAAAAATGGTGAGGTCCTCACGGAATTTATGTTTGAGGGAGTCCTTAGTAGATCGCCATAAGTTATTTTTTCTATTTGTTCTTGCAAAGAAAAAACTAAATTAAGAGGTGAACTCTAATGTAAATATTCCAGTGATACATGTATTCTGCTTTATAACTCATCCTAATGACTTATTATATTTTGAAAACAATGTACTACTTCATTTGTGAAAATATAAACTCTCAAAAAGAAGAAAAAATTTGACACTTCTATGAATTTTAAGTAAGTTGGGACAATTTTTAAATTTTTTACTGGAGCAAAATTGAAAAATTTAACTCTAGACTATCAAAAATCTTTGTGAAAAATTGAAGTGAGGTCAAGCTTGTCTCTAGGTAGCTCCGCCTGCGCACCCAAGTAGGATCCATTGTCTTTATTCCTTGTGTCTTTTAACCAGTGATGGATCGAGAAATTTTGTACAAAAAGTCACCCGTTGACCCTTATTATAACCTCGAAAAAAATAAAAAAATTCTCACAATCCACTAGAACGAGAACATACAAAAAGTTTAAACATTCATCAAACGCAAAACACCATTCATTAAGAACAAATTTTTTTACCTGAAACATTCCAAAAATTTCCAAACATAAGAACAAAAAATATATTCATACATTCATTATAAAAGTTTTTACATGGATTTACATCTTCCAAGAGATTTACATGATTGTATAGTACTGCCATAGAAAAACCCGTCTCACTCTACAAACAATAGTGATAACAAATTATTATTTTGGCTGAATTTTCATTCGGAAATACACGAGGCACCGACCCCCTTTTTTACAGACCGTGTACAGATGGCATTGGGGACTCTGTTGTGGGTTCCAAATGATCAATCCTAACCGTTGATCCATCTCCAAATCAAATTTCGAGTGGCCCCACGCGAGAATCGATGCAATTGGATGACTCTATGAGCTCGATCCAAAATCATTCCAGTTCATTTAAAACGGATCGGATTAATCGTTTGGAACCCACGGTGGGGTTCGGTACTTGTAGAACGGTTCATTTCCACTAATTAGTTTTTTTGCAAAAACTAGTTTTTCCCAAAAATCAAGAAAAGTCATCATTTTATAATACGTCACATAAAAAAATATGAACACAAAAATCAAGACAATTTTAAAACAAAATTCTCTTAGTGAGACGGGGCCTAAAAATACTGTAAACATCACTCGCTTTTTCCATGCAGATACAAGACTGTATTTGACACGGGACTGAAACTTTACCCACTTTATCATTCATTCGGTCCCGCGTGAACCCCTGGAATTTCGTTTAATCATTGACTCCCGACGACTTTCGAAAAGTCTCCCCAAACGTCTCACTCTCTCCTTCCCGGTAAGTCATGAGTGGAATAAAAAGGCAATCATTTTTGTTTTGTTTAGGGTAAATTTCAAGAAACACCCCAAACTTTGACCAAAATATCAAAAATACTCCTAAACTTACAAATTTTTCAATCGTACTCCCAAACTTCACTTCCGTTATCAAAAATACTCCCACCGTCCGGATCTGTTACCAAACTAACGGAAAATGTTGATGTGGAGGTTAACGGCACCAAAAACCGTTAAGTGGCCCAAAACGACGTCATTTTGGGCATTTTTTTTAAAAAAAATCATCTCCTTCCTCCCCCAATTGAACGGAACCACAAGAGAGAGAGAGAGAGATGGGTTTCCTCGACACCATGAAATCTATAGCCGTATCCCAAAAAAACCGTTAAGTACATACGTATATATGCATAGATCTACATCTATATCTATATCTATCTCTCTCTCTCTCTCTCTCTCCTGGTTCCGTTCAATTGGGAGAGGAAGGAGATGAATTTTTTTTTAAAAAAGGCCCAAAACGACGTCGTTTTGGGCCACTTAACGGTTTTTGGTGCCGTTAACCTCCACATCAGCATTTTTCGTTAGTTTGGTAACAGATCCAGACGGTGGGAGTATTTTTTGATAACGGAAGTGAAGTTTGGGAGTACGATTGAAAAATTTGTAAGTTTGGGAGTATTTTTGATATTTTGGTCAAAGTTTGGGGTGTTTCTTGAAATTTACCCTTTTGTTTAAGTTCGGTATCGGGTCAGTTGACGCACAACTCGAATGACGCTGAACCACCTCACCAACTTCCGTTTCCTAGGAGGGGGATTTGTCTTGATGGCAATCTGGGTCTCTTCCTTAACTTGTATTGGCGTAACTCTGTTGGCTTCTTTTTGCCTGCAAAACACGGCTTGAAAGGCCATAGATGCACACCAGTGTATCGTACTTCTAGTAAAACGAAGTAGACTGTGTACACTGACGATTAGTTTTGTTTAAGGAAAATTACCAAAACGAGGCATTGATGGTCTAGCATCTCAAAAGTCAAAACTCTCAATCCATGACATGTTCTAAAATAATAACCAATACATGATAGCCATGCATAAATTTGACACTATTGCCCTTAAAATGAAAAGGCCTCCCATCTCTCCCTCTCTCTCTCTCTCTCACACACACACACACACCCACACACGCACTCTCACACACAAGCTCACCAAACACACAGTCGGAGCCATCTTAATTGATATACAAGTGGTGTCACACATGAATATTCGGCCTTTTCTATACGCTTGTCAGTGTTGTGAATTAGTCCCGACCCATGTTGTAGTTGCTCTTTACTGAGAGTTGACTTACACCTTGTCTTTTGTGGCATGACATGCTCTGTACCGACAAATTATTTAGTATTCACAGATAATTATAGGTCACGTATTCATTTTTGGCTATTTCAACCGGTTTTTTTTTGTGTTTTGATGTATATTCTAGAATGATTTGGTTCCTACACTTGTTGTAATTGCTTTATACTGCCATTTCTTATGTAATTTTTTTATAAAAAGGTGCTAATATTAATTATCATCTTAGTGCAAGTCAATAGGTTTACAATGCTAGTTAGTTAGCCAACAGGAGGTTTAAGAGTCTTTTTAATGACAGTCCACGTACTCAGCTGATAGTGAGGTAAGAAAAAGACAGAAAAACACATTCTAATATACTTTTTTTCACTTTTTGATACATTTTTTCACACATTCTTGCTCTCTTTTTTTTTACACAATTTAATGTACTTTTTATACCTTAACGATAGTCCAATAAGCTGATTTTAGAATTTTCATTTGAAATATTGGTTTCACAAACCATTAGACTTTTTAGAACTCTAAAGGCCCGTTTGGATGATGTATTAGTTTTGGAGGGATTATATAGCAAGGGGGATAAAAATAGTCAGGGGATTAAATAAAAAGAGTGAACTCACATTCATGTGACAGTTAAGAATGGAGGATTAAATAGTCCATGGTTTGGATGAGGGATAAAAAAGAAGGAATAAAGAGGGTAGATGATGTAAAATCATGTCAAAAGACTTTATTGCCCTTGGTAATGCATATATTAGATTATGTATTTATATAATTATATAAATACCAAAATTAATTGTTCTGTTATAAATAATATTAAATAATTCATTTCAATATTCTTTTATAGTATAAATAAAGAATATTAAATATTAAAATTAACTAAACAAGTGAACAATGTAAAATCCTAAAGTATAATTTTTTTTGAAATTTTGTGTATCGAATTAAAGATCTCTATTAGTATTTTAATTTGGTGCAAACAAAAATAAAAAATCATATGCAGAAGTACTTTATTTTTTTATCCGAAGGATATTGTAAAGTAACTCAACAAGCCAACAATGTAAAATTCTAAAGTATAAAATTTTTCAATTTTTTTTGTATCGAATTAAAGATCTCTAGTAGTAGTGTAATTTGGTATAAACAAAAAAATTAAAATTATGCAGAAGTAATTTATTTTTTGATCCAAAGGAATTGCATGGGGTAGGATGGTAAAATGGAGTGGAATATCTCCTGACTAAATATAAGTACCCCCTCCCCCTGCTTTTATTTAGTACGACTTCTCCCTGACCATTTAGCCCGCGGCTATTTACTGCAGGTGTGTTTTTTGTTCCCAAACCATGGGCTAAATATCACATCATTCTCTTATCACCCCTGATTGCCTCATCCATCTTCTTAAACCTTCATCCTAACGAGCCCAAAGTTTTTAGATTGTGCGTAACTGTGCACGATATAGATTTAACATTTTATTGAAGTCGTGAAATAGGCATAAGACTTGTCAATAACTTGAAAAGACTTGAGGTGAAACCAATATTTTCAAAAAAAAAAAAAAAACTTGAAAAGACTCGAGACTGGTATATTTTGTTGTAGTATTGGCTTCTAATGGTTGAACTTACCCTTTGGCTTCTAATGGTTGAACTTACCCTTTGAAGGCTTCAAATTTTTATTTGAATTTAATCGGTTGTATCATCATTCAATTCCAACAACTTAAAACTTTGTAGTCTATGGCACAGGAACTGATTTTCATCCTTCAATGCACTTCCAACATATGATATTCGTGTGAAAGAGTTTGTGAGACGATCTATTATGTCATATTCTAATTATTTTTCGAACTCTGCAACTTGTCTAGAGGATTAGTTTCAATCCATGTTCACTGTTCTTTGGGATGTCCTATAAAAAATTGTTCATTTTTAAAAGTTTTCAAAAAACTAATCTCACATTCCCGCATTGCCCCTCCCTTTCTCTTACTTGGAAGAAGTTAGAATTTCGAAAACATCCCATCAAGGGACAAAATTGGAAAGTAAACAAAAAAAATAGTGCGGTTACATCCCTGTACATTTGCTATGCGAAAGATGACCTCTCGTTGATCCATAGATGGGATACGAAATTCTTCATGTCAGAGACTCTACACCAGTGGTTGCAGCATAGAAGTGGTCAAGCAAGGGAAGTCCTTTGCCACCACCGAAGGATTTGCAGGTTCGCTATTTTGGGCGGCTACAAGGGGCCACCGTCGTGTTCGTGGGGAAGCAGTGGGGACATGGTGTGGTCCTTTCCCTAATCGAAAACGGTGGTGGGCTACGGCGGTGACATGACGTGGCTCTCCCCCTTTTCAATGATTGTGGCAAACAGACGGCTCTCCTAGTGTCATCGGTTGATTGTAGGGGTGTTTTTCGTTTTTCTAGAGGGTTCTTGTATAGTTGGCATCTTGATGATTATACTTTTGTTTAGTAGTATTTGTTTTGTTTCAAAAACATTGAGATTAAAAGGGTAGGTTGAGATTTTGGGAGTAGAAACGCTAGTAGAGTCTTGATCCATTCTTTGAAACTCTCTCAATGCATTATTGTCCTATTATATTGATTTTATTTTGTATCTTCGTGATATATATATAAAAAAAATCAGATAAAAAAAATGATTTCTCCAACAGTTAGAAGACAACAGTACGTGTAGTGGACCAGGGAACGTGTGGTGTGGAAAACGAGCTATACGGTGTAGTGCACTACATTTGGTAGTCCATTTCAATAACTTCGGATTTAATTCAAAAACTAGACAATTGTATTAAATTCATTACTCTAATTAAATTTGAGCCGAAATAGATAATACATTGTACGATGGAGTTGTTTTGGGCATTATACCATCTCAACCCAATGAAACTTTAATCACTTTATCAATCATTCGGTCTCGCCACAAGAACCATCCTGTAAGAGCATATTGTTCAATCATCGACACCCGACAACTTTCGAAAAGTCTCCCCTCTCTCCTTCCCGGAAAGTCATAGGAAGAAAACTTCAGGAGCTATCTTCCAGTCATTCCCTTGCTATTAAAGACGACTATTACTCTTCCACTCTCCCATTATCCCCGACTAATAAGTACTAGCTTCCAATTTCCGTCCGGACGTAGGTCTTCTACCTTTTCTTCTGGAAGTGTTCAAATCGTAGGGTTCTGTGTTTAGGAGTTTTTTTTAATATTATTTTTTATTTTTTAAAATTCAAGTGTCGGTCAGCTGACATGCACCAGTGACTAACGCTGCACCAACACCCTGTTTCCTAGGAGGGGGATTTGTCTTGATGGCGATCTGGGTATATTCCCTAACTTGTATTGGTGTAATTCTGCTGGCTTCTGGGTTGCCGGCCTCCGGCGATATCCAAGGTGAGCAGTAATTGCTCCCTTTTTAAGACCAGTTATTTGCGTCATTTCGGTGTGTATCCATTCCTGCTGTTTCGACTGTGGTGCACTCTTTTTGTCCCAATTTGTTAGTCTTTTTTGTAAGTATTTTTCAATTGTTTATAGCTTTTAATTATAATGTATTACGTGATTTTGAAGATTTGTTTAAGAGTGTTAATTAAAAATCTATTAAAGTAGATTTATATATTGCATATGAAAAGTATTGTTAAGGAAAATGATTTTTATACCCCTTTTCTTATAAACTAGAGGTCGGGGGCACACGCGATGCATGTGATCGCGTGTCCAAGTCGAATTTTAAAAAACTATGAATAATAACTTCCGACTTTTGTTCATATTTTTTGAAATTCGATGCTCCGGCCTCGAGTTTTGTCAAACCTCACCCTCTTTCATTTCTTTTCATTTTGATGGGGGTTGCATACACGATATGATGCAAAGAAAAAAAATCAGTACTGTTAATGGGAAATCATGATATGATGCAAAGAAAAAATCAATGGAAAATTCCAACGTAGATTACCCCAAAAGAATTTCTGATGTCAGATATTTGTACTCATATACAATATTGAAATTCCACGTCTGTTATATAGTAATATTAACATTTAGAAGTCTTGACATGGTTGCACAATTTTTTCTGGAATTGAAACAAATTAAAATAATAAAAAAACTTATATAGACACAGAGAGAGACCCAGTAAACTTGGTACATCAAACCATGGCCAAAGATGAGGTAGGACCGTAGAAGATCATGGCAGAAGATGATGGTTGGAAAAGTGGGGGTGGGGGTTTCTTTGATTGTGGGAGTGCAAAACTGCACGACAGTTACATGGAAGGTGAGATTTGGCATTTTTACCCTTGTGGTTATTGGGCAATGTAAGATTTGTCAGATGGAATTAGAGGATTTTTCGTGGGTTGTTTACGTATTCAAAAAGTCGACACAATGACAAAAAGGGGAGACACTAAATTGGTGCTCTCCCTTTCTATGTTAGAATAGATGCACCCCCTTTTTTTGTCTTGTGGTAAATTTTTATGCGTAATTTTATCACTAAAAGATCAAAAAATGGATGCATTTACAAGGAAATGGGGCGTAAAAATCATTACCCTATTGTTGATTGAGAAATACATTTAATATCTGATTCGGTTATAATATAGCGAGGGACCAAGAAATTGTAACAGATGGAGTATTTGTATTGACTCTGCATTATCAAATTCAGCAATCCCTCAGGTAAATGTTTTCTTAACTCTGATTTGAACTTAAATTCATGTTAGAACTTGTCCCACGTCAATTTAACAGTACCTTCAAAACTAATTATGCTTGGAGGGCCTCATCAATAATTGCCAGTTGGTTGAGTTGAATGCTTTAGCAGTTTAGCATGCTACGGACAAGGCTTTCTATTGCTTTCACAATTGATTTTCCCTATGTTTGTGCCATTGGTGCACTTTGTTTCGTTGTGTTTTTTGTGTTAGGATCCTCCATTTATATATCCATACTGGGGGAGCAAACTTGGAATAGCTTGTACTATGTTGGTTATACCTCCAAATTTAGTAGAAAAGTTGTAAATCGTAACGGTCTCTCTACTAATTTCCAATTGATTTTGAGTTGGATGCTTTTATTGAGAGTTGTTCCAGAAGATCTGGATGATTTGCAATTCACTGGTGTTGAAATGAAAATTTAATATATTGTGTAAGAGACAAAGGGTTCTATTCATCCAAAACCCTAGGAGTGAGATTTTTGTATGCGTTCTAGAATAAATTATTTAACCCTATTTTTAGAATGGTTAAGTCCTTTCTTAATACCATGATGTTATATTTGTACTTACCAAATTTGACTTAATTCACGGAATCAGAACTCAAAAATAGGCATGCAGGCACACTTTTGATTGGTCAGGGTAGACATTGGCCTAATGCAGCCCCTTTTTTTAGGCGTGACTGCTAGGTCGTCAAACAACTTTGTTGCTTAACCTACACTTAGATAATGTTTTGGCTGATCGTTTCATCCTCTTGATGAGAATACAATGATTTGTCTCTTTCTGAAGAGCAGGCGATGCTTTGATTGCGCTGAAAAACAACTTAGTTGATCCTAACAATTTTTTACAAAGTTGGGATCCTACACTTCCCAATCCCTGCACATGGTTTCATGTCACTTGCAACAATCAAAACGGCGTTACAAGAGTGTAAGCTACTAACTTGTTCAATAGTTCTGCTGATCCACGCTTGTCATATAATTTGATACTTGAAACTATTTTTGCTTTCGTATTTTCACTGTTGTTAGTTTAATGAAAATTCTTCTTTCCCTTTTTGTACACCTAGTGCTATTGGGAGTGCAAATTTGACTGGGCAACTTGTTCCACAACTTGGGCTACTTTCAAGTCTGCAGTACTTGTAAGTATTACTTTGTTTTAGGAAAAGTGGTTTCACTTAAACCTGATTTATTTATATTAATTGATCTCTCTCTCTCTCTCTCTCTCTCTCTCTCTCTCTCTCTCTCTCTCTCTCTCTCTCTCTCTCACACACACACACACACACACACACACACACACACACACACACAAGACCTTAAGTCGTAGAGCTCTTTATCTCATGATGTATGTGTTGGTAACAAGTAGTTGCACATGCTCCTTGTGGCTATAATTATTGGATCAAGCTAATTTTTTCACGGATGATTTGCAAAACCGGGTCTGAAAAATGCACCACTAGAATCATCAAAATGAGCACCAATAGCGCGTTCAGACTGCTTTGTGGGCTTGAGAGAGGAGCCATCTGCTTTTGTTATATGTATTTCTTTCTTTTCATTTCTACTCCGTGACTCTTTTCTTTTTAACCAACTTTTTGCCTTCCTGTTTGCTCCTGCCATTGACATAATTTTAATGACCTGTTATGTCACAGTGGACTTTCTGGTAACAACATAAGTGGACAAATTCCTAATGAGCTCGGAAATTTAACAAAATTGTTGAGCTTGGATCTTTATCTAAACCACTTGAGTGGTCCCATCCCAATAGCATTGGGCAATCTTCAGACGTTACGTTTCCTGTATGAACTATGCATCCTTTGCCTTTTACTTCTACAATAGATATGCTCTCCTCCTGTTGTAACTTGCTTCCATTGCGTTTCTATTGCGTTCGAAGACTTTTACTAGTGGGTTGCTTATGCACCGATATGTTGCTATATGGATGAAGTGAAATTGTTTCTTCATTTCCGTAATTTCTTAAACAATTAAACTCTAGTTTTTTTTTACTTTCGTATATGTTTTAGATTGGTAGACTGGTCATTCAGCCTTGGATATTGCCCATGTGGTTGTAAATTCATTATGTGTAGAAGATATCTTCGTTAGGTATTTCATTCTGACATTAGTCATAGGGCCTTCCAAGGGTAGATATTTTATTGAAGTTATGCTTTCTGTAAGAATGCCCTGAAATTATTGGTTGTACTTATCTCGATGCCTACCTATTCTCTAGTTAGTGCAATTGTTGGCCTAATAAAGCTAGTGTGAAGCCTTGATCGGGGGAACATATGCTTTAAAGTCACCATAGGTGTAGTAAGATCTCATTTTGCTTTTCTTCCATCCTGACTCATAAGTATGGAATTTTGCTTAGCTATGGACAGTTTCTTCAAACAACACAAAAGTATTTGGAATGTCAGTTGTACAGTACAATGTCTGAAATACTTGTCTTTCCCTTCGAGACTACTAACCTCTCGGATTATAGCTTTGCTTGGAGTTTCCTAATTATTTGGCTTTTAGTTTCTGACTCTTTGAACCATCTTAATTGGTATTGCATATAATGCAAATAGTTTCATTAGAGCATCTACTCCCTAAAAGTAAGCCAATATCTTTCTTGTAGTCACAATCCGAAGGAGGGAAATAGTTTCATTACGAGCATCTGCTCCCTAAAAGTAAGCCATTATCTCTCTTGTAGTCACAATTCAAAGGAGGGATACTTATAATTATGAGGACATAATAGAAAGTTTTGAAGCTAATCTTCACGAGTCTCTGTGTTAGAACTGTTGCCAAGCTCATAATACATGCCTCATTTTCTTCATAACTTCGGCACCAAAATTCCAGAAACATAATACCAGGATGTAGTGTAGATATGTTGCATGAATTTCAGTTCTTTCCAGAAATATCACACACTGTTTAAGAAGAAATTGAGGGAGTGTGGAATTGTCATCTTTTGAGGAAGTTGAGAATGCATATCATACTCTACGAAGTAAAATTCTGAGTTTGTTCTTTGGTCGCTTTAAGGTTATGGTACATTCAATGATGTAATTAGTTGATATCTCTTTTGATTCGTTTTAGATTGTGTTTACCCTTTTTAGTTGGTTCCTTCTCACCTCCTCTTCCATGTGAAACTTTATTTACCTACTCGTATAAAGCAATGATCAAGCACTTTTTAACAACAAATGTCCTATATGCCCACCATAGATGTTGGCTTCTACAAATTCGACTGTCTTGACTCGTGATAATGACAAATCGGTTCACATTAAACACACTGGCAGTACCAAATGTCTCTTTTCTAGATATATTGCCATTATCACATGCAAATGTACATGTAGTATGTACTATTTGTTTCCACTTTTACTGTCTCCCAAATAAGATTATTAACAAGAGGGCTTCCTCTGATTGTATGTTGCGTTTGCTATGTGCATCCACCTTTGTTTGTGAGTCAACAGTGTCCCTTGGAATTTTTACTGACGAAACCATTTTGATTGTTTGGAACGTGGTAATGTCTGGTCCACGTAATTCTCTGGAAAGCTAGGCGGCTCAACAACAACAATTTGTCGGGCAATATTCCCGGGTCGTTGACTACTATCAAAACACTTCAAGTACTGTGAGTACCAAATTGATGTCTATAATTGAATCTTCTTATTTCTCTTAAGGAATAATGTCGATGGTTCCTATCTTTCTTTTTCCATAAGTTTTTACTGGCATACTTCCATGTGAATACAGTGATCTATCAAACAACCGTTTGACAGGAGTAATCCCAGTTAATGGCTCATTTTTTCTTTTTACTAACCTCAGGTTTGTTTCGTGTACCATCTTGTTATATCATATATGGTAGTGGAACTTCTTGACTTATCTAGAGGTATCCTGACATCCATAGTTCCTTTTTTCAGTTTTGCAAACAATAATTTGGAATTTCCTCTGGCTGCTCCACCTCCTCCACTTCCGTCATCACCCCAATCCACTTCTCGAGGTTTTTTACCTTTTCTTTCCTGTTCACTGTTGTTATAGACCCTTATTTTTGGAGTACTTTATGTTTCTCGAACCCTACCATTAATTTCGAAGTTTCTTCCCATGTTATAAATTACTGGTTGATGACTTGGGTGGATTTTAATTTCTCTGGTTTTGCCAGTCTTTCTTTTTTGTGTTCCTAAATATAAGGATGACAAAGCTCCATATACATTTTCATATCTGAAAGCTATTGCACAAAACTCTTCATTTTGAATTGGATTCCTTATCCAGTATTGGGTAGGTTTTTAGGTCCCCCTCGCTCCATTTTTGGTGCACATACAATACCATTTAGTTTTTCGTATGACAATCTCCATTGTTACTTTTCTCTGCTCAAACGAATGTGTTGAACTCCATGTGGATTGAGTCTGTTATACTCTGTTTCTTTAACAGCTTCCTTTAGATTAGAGAATAGAGGCTCATGAAATATCCACTTAGCACCATTAGAGTTGGAATATTTGCATTGTTATGCACAAGAAGGAATTGACTTATATATGTTTAATCGTGAAATATTATCAGTAGGCAACAGTGCCATTGGAGCCATTGCTGGAGGAGTTTCTGCTGGTGCTGCCGTACTGTTTGCTGTCCCTGCAATCACTCTTGCTCATTGGCGGCGAAGGAAACCACGAGATCAATTTTTTGATGTACCCGGTTAGTCAGCTTAGTAATTACTATGGGATTGTCTATGATGCATTTTGCTATTACAGCAACCTTTGGATGGGGTGAAATTGTGAGAAAATGAAGAATAGGGGTTTCTCACCCCATCTCACCAAGTGGTGGAAAATGGCGAGAAAGAAAGAGGGTACCAAATCTCAACAATTATTGTTAGATTTGGTTAGAAACAAAATGGACCTATAAAAATCCACTATTGCTCACCATTTCTCACCACTTCTATTCATACAAACAATTGTGGTGATATTTGGTGAGAAATTAACTGGATCAATAGACATCCAAGGTTACTCTTTATTTCTAACCACTGAACAAACAAGTAATAGAATTTTCATTTGGTCTCTCGTCACTTTTTATCACCGTCCTAAGGGGCTATTACTTCTTTTTGCAGCTGAAGAGGATTCAGAAGAGGATCCAGAAGTTCATCTAGAACAGCTCAAGAGATTTTCCCTGCATGAACTACAAATTGCGACAGATTATTTTAGCACAAACTATATATTAGGAAGAGGCGGATTTGGTACAGTCTACAAAGGACGATTGACTGATGGCTCTCTCGTGGCACTAAAAAGACTAAAAAGCGGGGGTACTCAAGGTGGGGAGCTGCAGTTTCAAACTGAAGTTGAAATGATCAGCAGGGTTGTTCATAAAAATCTTCTACGTCTTCGCGGCTTTTGCATGACGCAAACTGAACGCATTCTTGTCTATCCCTACATGGCTAACGGTAGTGTTGCGTCATGTTTAAGAGGTACTACTTGTTGGCTGTCATCTTCATAGGCTTTCTTTTGTTATTGTTATGTACGGCAGTCAATTGATTTTATGTCCTTGAGTTGTAATTGCCAGTTTGATGCCTGGTGATTCTTGAACTTCAATTTATCATCCCACTTAAATTCCAGTTTATATTGGAAAAAGAAACTTAGATATCTCTCTACATTCATGAAATTTCCCATATGGGTTTATCAAAGCTTGCTAAGATTTTGCAGGTTCGTGGAAACGTTGAAATTTTGTAATGAAGACATAAATTTGACGCCAACATAATGGGTTCTTGTCTACTTTTTGGCTAATGGAAGTGTTGAATCATGTTTAAGAGATACTAATTGTAGGTATATTCCGTGAAGCCGACCATTAAAGAAAACATAGCAATTCGAGTTTGAAAAATATATTAGGACAAAAAATGACACCAGCAGACTGAGAGGTACGACTTGTAGGTGTCTTTCGAGAATCAAACCTCTAAAGCAACACAATTGTTTCAATTAAAAAATTACAACCTTCCGAAAATACCCTTGAGGGATACATTTGATTCGTTGCGTTATGGGTTGGACCAATAAAGTTCGTTGGATGGACTAAATTTTCAGGTAATAGGATGCAATTTTCTTTATTTGCTTTCGAATTGCTAATTTGAAGCCAAGCGGTTAAACGTCAATTCGTTATCATATTTAAAGGCCGGTTTACGTTGAAAACAAAAGATTTTTGAATCTGTTTGCTGCCCTGTTTTGCATCACTGAATGTTTTCATGGTCTAATGTGCATTTCTTTTAGGACGATACAAATCGCAAGCCCTACTTGATTGGCGGAAAAGAAAGCATATCGCGTTGGGATCCGCAAGAGGTCTTGCATACTTGCACGATCATTGTGATCCGAAGATCATTCATCGTGATGTCAAAGCAGCAAATATATTGTTGGATGAGGAGTTTGAAGCAGCTGTTGGAGATTTTGGGTTGGCTAAACTAATGGATTACAAGGATACCCATGTTACCACAGCTGTACGTGGCACAATAGGCCATATTGCCCCTGAGTATCTCTCCACTGGAAAGGCTTCAGTGGAAACTGATGTCTTTAGTTATGGGGTCATGCTTCTTGAGCTCATCACTGGTCAAAGGGCTTTTGATCTTGGTCGGGTTGCCAATTATTATGATGTCATGTTGCTAGATTGGGTAAGCGTTTTTTGCCCTCAGAATCTGTTTTATGTTGTCAATACATTACTTAAGATTGCCACCTCCTTATGGTAGTTTGAGTTCATTTCAGCAGCCTTCTGTCAAAATGTTATGGAACTTAGGGTTGAATTGATAAAGGATTTAAATGGCAATTTCATGTTTTCAGATGCTGCGAAACATAGGGTTTTGGTCGTGTTTAACTTTGCAGCATATTAGCTTCAAGAACTCAAGTCCTAATATCTTGGAATGAGGTTCGCTCTTACTTTTAATGGTCTAAATTCTACGGAAACACATAAACAAGCATACACCCTAGCTAGTTGGAACCTAATGCTATAATGGTTAACCCCTTGTGATCCAGGATAGAGAACTGGTTTGTTCAGGCAAATAACAGTGAGTAAGTCATGCGCCCGAGAGCAATTTTGATTTCTTTGCTACCATATTCGTCCTACCATGGTTTCTTATGAATGTCACCACCTTTGCCTGTAGTTGTGGACTCCACCGTCATCCATGTGTGCCATCACTACCTCTCCATTGTGGTCCCATACCTATTTTCTCTCTTGCTCTGCCATAACCTAAGAAGCACATGTACAGGTACTGGTACGAATGGAGTAAGGTGGTATGGCAAAACCTAAAACGTGTAGGGCACCGGTACGTCTGTTACAAATATATCTTTATTATGTAGAGCAATGTATTACACGTAATAATTACATGCCAAATAAAGGAAATAGCTTAATAACTAGAATCCAAAATCAAATTATTGTTTACCACCAAACTTAAGGTGCATAATCATGCTAAAAATAGAAACATGGAATCTTACCAACTTAGCCTTATCTTTGTCCTGGGTATGGCTTGATATGTAATTGGGGTACTTCCGGGGTACGGCAAAAATCATAGAGAAAAATCTGAGCAAGTGTTTCATGTACCCGGTATGTACTTAGAAGTGTCATGCCAAATATTGGTACCCGGTATGTACTTAGAAGTACCATGCCAACTATTGGTACCTGGTACGTTACGGCCTTACGGGTACGAGTACGGTGAGGATTTAGAAGTAGCCGTGCATCATCACCCGTCGCCTACCCATCTTTCCAAACATTCAATTTGCAATATTGGAAAATATTGAAAAACACAAGTCTGCCTTTTGAAGGTTCATGCAAATGTTGCCTATTTTCACCCTTGAACCATTTTATTTGTTGTGTGGGTCTCTCTGATTAGTAAACCACATCATAGATGGTTCGCTCCTTACAAATGAGAAAGCATTTTTCCATCATCTGGACCTGTTTATGATTATTCAGGTAAAAGGTCTTATGGCCGCAAAGAAGTTGGAAAGTCTGGTCGACGCGAATGTGCAGGGTAATTACAAAAACGAAGAGGTGGAGCGATTTATCCAGATGGCGTTGCTCTGCACACAGCGCTCCCCTCATAAAAGACCCAAGATGTCGGAAGTTGTCAGAATGCTCGAAAGTGATGGCTTGGCAGAGAGGTGGGAACAATGGCAGAAAGACGAGGCGGAATTTAGCCCTACCACACACCCAACTGTTGATTGGATTGTTGATTCAACTTATAACCTCCGTCCAGATCAATTGTCCGGTCCTAGATGACCCTTCATGTTCAGTCATTTCTTTGTTCATATGATTTCGTTCTCTTCTTTTGTTTTTTTGTTTTTACTATTTAATATCTTGGTCTCCAATTTTATAAATGCAGTAGATTTTGTGGTCAGTTTCTAGGTGCCTGAAAAACACGACTTGAAACTTGAAAGGCGATGGAGGCACAAGTGTATCTTACTTTCAGTAAAACTAAGTAGACTGTGTACACGAATGAGAAGTTTTGTATATCATAAAGCTCTTCCAAAGCCATTGCATATTGTTACGTAGATTGTTTATGCCCCCTGGTTTTCCATTTACTTCATTTTTGGGTTTAGTTTTGGAGAGATGCAAACATTCAAATTTATTTCCATTAAAGGTTGGTCTGAAGTATTACAAAAAATGGAAGAAGCTTCAGAATGTAGGAAAAATGAAAATTAGCAGCAAAAACACTCGCATAAATGTTTTGGGAAGTACTTAAGTTGCTTTCTTCAATTGCTATATGTTTTGGGAAGTACTTATAATTTCTCGGTGAATTAATTTCTACCATCTTAGTTACCTTTAGAGAGAAGTGGTTCTTAAGTTTCAATAAGAATGTACACCATCTTGTGTAGGATCCATTTTGGAGTCTCATGCAAATGATCGGAACTATTCAAGTTATTTAATTAAAACATGTGTTTAAGTTTCGTGAAAAATCAACTCATTCTGATATGGGTGAGGGCTTAATCGATAATTGCCCCTGAATTTGACACGATAAAAACTAAATGAATTGATCAAGTCATTTCCAATATCCAAATGTGTTGATTTTTTACCGGAGCCTTAAAGTATCTTTTAAACAAATTGAACAGGTTCCAATTAGTAGTGTGCGGTTCCAATTATTTTTGTGTCTAAATTTATGTGAAAATTTGTTTCTTTGGAACCGGCCCATTCATCTTTATAATACTAACATCTAAAAAACCCTAAGGATTGAGGCTCCATTTGGCCAAACTTTTTTTTTAAAAAACATTTTAGCATGGTCTTTAGTTGTTCTCTTTCAAATTTTTATAGATTCAGGTTACGTTTATACATCATATCATTCATCTCGAGGAGAGGAACAAGAAGAGTATAGGCCAAATTTGAAAAAAAATTATAAGACAACGAAAGGACCCAAAAAGATAGTTTCTTTGGGTCTTTTCTGTCATCTCATGTAATTTTTTCACAACTTTTGTCAATATTGTTCTATTTGTTTGATTTTTCTCGTTGAGTCAAAAAATTTACTCTCTACATCCCAAAAAGGATGTGAAAAAATACCATTCACTCTTCAAAAAAATCATTTATATATTGCAATCTATAATATGTTTTCGATTTTAAAGACTGTGTTTAATAAAAATTGCTGAAGAAACTATCAAAAAGGTCATCAGGAAGATAGCCAAGGGAGCCTGTAGTTGTTGGGTCTAAGGCCTAGTTTGGGTAAAACCAAAAAACTTGGTTTTTTGGTTTTTTGGGTGCAAAAAACTGGGGTCGTTTGGATGAATGGAAAAAACCACTGATTCATCCAAACGAATTTTTTGGTTTTTCAGTTTTTTACAATTGGAGTCCAATTTGCATGATTGGATTAATCCAAAAAACCAAGTTTAAAAGGGATTAAACCAAAAAACCAAGTTTTTTGGTTTACCCAAACTAGGCCTAAGCATGCAAAATAGAAAACTTGATGGGGTTAAAGTGTAAGGTTAAGTGCACCGCTTCAGACTTCCACGTGCCACCGCTCCATCCTGAATTCGTTTCGGGATCATAAACCTCCCCTCCGACATCAGCAAAAAATGGCCGACAATATAATCCTTCAGGCACGTAAAGCTTGCCCCCCCGTACGAGGTCATTCCGGTTGCAACAGGCTCAAGCAAAACGGCCAAAAAAGCCCTCGGTAGGACCTGAGCTTTCGAAAACGGCATGCTTGGGACTTGCGACCAAAATAATTGCCAATATCTACCCTGAATAATGTTCTCTTTCATACGGAATGACCTCTTTTTTTTTTTTTTTTTTTGTTGAGTTGATTGTGGGACATGAGGCCTTCATATCATAATGTTCCCCACGATGTGTTGTGAACGGCACCTAGCGTGGCCTAACCAATTATTAATAGGGATTATTACCTCTAGGTCTAGAAAAGAGATGTCTAATTACTAATAAGGTAAGTCATTTTTTTTAATTACCACTAAGGTAAGTCACTCTTTTTTTAAATTTAGGTTTAGGGTGCACTTTCCTATTATATTGTTTTAGTGGTTTAGGCACTTTCATAAAGTATCATAGGATTTAAAAATCTTGCTAGAATTTTAGAAGCACTTTTCATAGGGTACCCTAGTCATAGGGTACTGCTTGTCATAAGAATTACCCTAGAGTTTAGGTTTAAGGTCTTGTTTCCTATTATAAAGGTTTTAGTGGTTCGGGAACTTTCATGGGTCTACCCTAGGATTTTAGGCATTTTCATGGGGTACCCTAGTCGTAGGATACCCTAGGATTTTAGGCACTTTCATAGGGTACCCTAGTCGTAGGGTACCCTAGAATTTTAGGCACTTTCATAAGGTACCCTAGGATTTTAGGCACTTTCATAAGGTACCTGAGTCGTAGGGTACCCTAATCATAAGGGTACCCTAGAGTTTAGGTTTAAGGTGCACTTTCCTATTATAAGGTTTAGTGGTTTAGGCACTTGCATAGGGTATCCGAGAATTTTATGCACTTTCATAGGGTAACCTAGGATTTAGGCATTTTTATACGGGTTGGGGAGTTGATGAGAATTTTTCAGAGTTGGGCTTGACCTGATGGTAATTATGGGATCCAAGGGTGACCTGATGGTAAATGTCCCTTATTAATATGAGCGGGAAACTGGTCCGAAGACCTAACATCAACAAGGGCAAGATTAGATGAGCGATGGGGAACTCGGAACCCCCCCAAAAAAAATAATAATAATAATAAAATAAATAAATAAATAAATCAATCTAGCACCTAATAGGGATTATTGCTTAGCTAACGAACTAGCTACCCTATTGAATGAGCAATTAACATATTCAAAATTACAAGAGAAAAATAATGGGAAAAGCTCTAGATAATTTGAGAGAATAGAGCTAAGTTGGAGAATGATTTCCCTACTTGAGCAGAGCTTGAACAATCAGAAATGAGTCACCTATAACAATAATTTCAGCAAAGCCATTGTTCACCGCAAGAACCAAGGCTTCACGAAAGCCTAATGCTTCAGCAACTCTAGGCGAGAAAAGCCCAAGAAAAGGAATCGATGTCATTCCCAAAATCTAACCCAAGTGGTCACGGGCAACAATGCCAACCCCAACTATACCACTTTTTCTATCAACCGCGCCATCGACATTAAGTTTAATAACATCAACGGAAGGCAAATGCCACATAGGGGTAGGTATGGAGTTAGAACCTCCAAAGGAAAAATGACTTGGAGCAACAATTGCTTCCTTAAATTTAGAACAAATCGCATAAGCCTTCTCCACGATCTTGATACTATCACAACCTTGGCCTGGGCTTTATTGCGAGCCTTCCATAAGAACCATCATATGGATGCTAGGAGTGCTCCCATATCAACAACACCCTCATTCGACAAAGAGAGAGAGGACCACCAATCCAAAAAATTAAACGAAGTCTAGGAAGTAGAGATAGCAGAAGCAAAAGGGGATTTACCCCACACTTCTCTTGAAAATTTACATTGGAAGAGAATATGCTTCAAGGTCTCATGTTTGGAATGGCAACTTGGACAATATGGAAACACATCTATGTTCTTCTGATTTAAATTGACAAGAGAATATGCTTCAAGGTCTCACTCCCTTTCTCTTCTTTTTTTTTCCCTTCCTATTTCCACTTCAAAACTCCACGTGCCCCATCCAAAGTTCCCCTAAAACTACACATGTCCTACCCAAATTCCTTGCAAGAACGTTGCAACAAAATCCTTAATTCATGCTCAAACCCTCACCAAAAATAATACTCCAACCTTTTTTAACATCTCACAATCTATGATGTTTTTTGTTATTCCCACAACTTTTTTTAATAAAACTAATTGAGATCTATCAAATAAGATCTATATTGAATATTAAAAACTTAGTAAATTAAAATTTATAGGCAATTCTTTGAGACGTCCCAAAAAAGAAAGAGACCCAACAATATGAAACGAAGTGAGAAATAATAAAACCCCACGTTCCCAACTAAATTCTTTCCGCTAAAAAAAACAAGAGAACACTCCCATGCCTCCCAACTTCCACGTCTCCCCCCACGTTCCAACTCGCTTTTATTTCCCTCCAACGCTAATACTTGCCCATATTCCTCTAATTTTACATTATATCCCCATTTTCATGATTTCTTGATCCCTCTTCATGATGATAATGATCGATCTATGATTCCTAACAAATTTTCTAGTCTGTTTGTTACTATTCAGCTTCGGTAAGAGAATTCATTCACAGTTTATTGCTACGTACTCAGCCCGCTCCATTTTGTTAGTGTTGGTGCAAATCCAAGAGTCTTCCAGAAATTTGAACGCATTGATGATGGAACCTGTTGAAACTTGCTTTAAGGCACGTTACAATATTGCTTTCCGAAAACAGTATTTGTGTTGGGAGTCTAATCCGTCTGAGATTCTTTCCGTGTGCGCGTAGGCCCAATCCGTTTGGGGTATCCATAGAGCCCACCACATCACGTGGACCCAATATACATTGAATGACCCATATCCACTTAAAAGGCTAAGCCTTGTAAGTGGTGAGTCATCCAATTGTATATTAAGGTCTAACTCTTTTTCTGATTATCCAATGTGGGACTCCAATCTTTCATACATGTTCCCAACAATTTGCCCTCAACCTTTAGTGTGCACCAGGTTAATAGAGAATCTGTTCAAGGATACAACGAAAGCTGATCAAATTAAATGATCTTCTGCCTACGTCTGCACAAACGAAGGACAGATAGAATACCAAGTTGAATTTGTGATCAAATGAACTAAGGATTTGTTAACACCATTTCTGCGGAGTAACGGTGTAATAAAACAAGAAAGCAACTAGAAAGTATTTTGGCAGAGTAATGGCGTTAAGAATATGTTCAAAATGACTGTGCCTAGGCTCTATTTATAGACTCAAACGCAAATTTTCGCATAGGGTTGCACCCTTTCATCAAGGGTCGCATCCTTTGACCAAGGTTGCACCTTTTCACCAAAGGTCGTACCCTTTCACCAGGAGTAGCACCATTTCACCAAGGGATGCCCCCTTCCATCAAAGGTCGCACCCTTTCTTTTCTTGTTTTTGGTAACTAAAGGTCGCACCTTTTCATCAAGTAGCCAACAACCCGGCCAAAACTCTTTTAGAAGCTTTCTCAAATCATAAGGAATATTTTGATAAAACCCTAAACTAAAAACCCATTTTATTTTGATAAATTCCAACAGTTAGTGTTAGCAATTTTAGAAGTTCCACTGGCGCACAACCAACTGCGGAAAGGTTAGTCTTTTGCTGCGAGATTTTTCTTTTCTATATCACGATGACATTGATCGTGATGATGTCCATCTAGAAGAATAGTAAACTTTGAAGCAAAAAAGATAGGCATTTTTGTTTTTTAGTTTAAGCTTCCGTCAAATTCTGAACCCATGGCCTTATACAAAGCAAAGGTTCTTTTTTTTTTTAGTACTGTCAACTTTCGCACAAAACTATTCACATATTAAGTCTCATTCACTAATTTTTTAAATTTTCATTTACTCCTCTACTTCAGAGTTTTTTTTTTTTTAAAAAATAATTAAGTATTGTTGCATTTGTATTTACTAACATTTCCATTTCCTACTAATGTACATCCATAGGTTTTTATTCAAGCAAGACTCGGCATTCAATAAAGAAATTGTACTTTCCAAACCTTTATTCACTTTCATAGTACTTACTATATAGAATATAGAATATACTGTATTATTTCAAGCCCATGTCATTTATCTTTTTATGATCCCGTTTTTAATCAACAGTTTCTTATATAATCACCCCGTTTATGATACCGTTAGGTGTTTGAAATGCTCATTTCTAATATCTTTCGTTTTGATTTTCTAAATTAATTATAATATGTGGCATCTCACTATTGATCGTGCTTCTAACTTCCCGACATTTCACCCTTCCTCACCCACTTTAGTTTTTCTTTTTTTAGTTCAATTTAATACTAAACTAACAAAACAATTATTTTTTTTACCTATTGCTTTTACGTGTAGTGAAACGAATATTAGAATTCAATGAACTATAACTCTACTGCATTTGGAGTTCCATGTTACCCATTTTGTTTATGTCATTTTTTTAGGTGTTCATAGTACATCAACAATTCACGGGTGTCAAACTGTCATCATAACTCATTTTTAGAATTCGTCATTATCATAACAAGAGTTATTTCTTTAATTGTTATCGTGTAGTTTGAATACTTTTTTTCAAAATTATTGTTCATATTTATGTCTCAATTATATTCTCACTGCTATGCAATTTTACTCACCGTTATGCAATATATGTTATGCGGGTATAATTTGGGGGCATGCACATGCAATCTATTATGCCATTTTCATATATTGTGCGAATTTGTTGTCTCGCCCGTGCATAGCAGGGGTAAAACGCAAGTGCCGCCTACATCCATATATTTCGGTCCTGCGACAAGAATTGATGAACCCCTCATCCGTAAGAAAAAATTGTTTAATCATTGACCCACACTCAACGACTTGTGAAGCGTCTTTCCGGATTTTTCAGCAAACTAATCTCTTTTTTCAAACTAACTGGGAATATACTTTACTTTTCAAACTAGTATTTGTAAAAAAAAAAAACTTCCTAAATTGCGCTACTCTCGTAAAACGTCAATCGAAATTGCGCCAAGTGTGATGCGTTGGCACACCGTCCCGTAATATGCCACGCAAGCAGAAAACGTGATTTGGAATAGCTCCCTCACTTTTTTTTTTCATTAAGTGTGTTAGTCACACAAAAAACCGCAAATGAAAAAAAAAGTGAGGAAGCTCGATTTCAAATTGCGCTTTCAGTGAGAAAGCTCAATTCCAAATCGCGCTATCTACTTGTGTGGCATATTACGGGGCGTTCTTCCAGCGCGGTAATTAACGTTTTATAAGAATAGCACAATTTGAAATTGTGCTAATAAATATTTTTACAAATAATTTGAAAAATAAACTACATTGGCAATTAGTTTGGAAAATGAGACCAGTACTAGTAGCCGAAAAGCTCCGTCTTCCGCTCCCACGCGTTTAGTTACGAGTAACAACTGAATCTCTCTCTCTCTCTCTCTCTCTCTCCTTCCCGGCAAGTGATAGAAAACTTCAGGAGCCGTCTTTTTCGCCAAAGTCTTAAAGTCTAACTACTACGACGAAGGCGAATATTCCTCTTCTGTCTCCCATTATCCGCGGCTATAAGTAATAACTTCCAATTTCCCCCTCCAGTGTTGTGTGTACTGGAGGGGGAAGAAGAGGAGGAGGGGGATTTGTCTTTTATGGCGATCTGGGCATCTTCTTTTACTTGTATTGGCCTAATTATGTTGGCTTCTGGGTTATCACGGGCCTCCGGCGATACACAAGGTGAATACTGATCGTTCCCTTTTTCCTCGTTTATGGGTTCATTTCGACCAGTTATTTGCGTTATCTCGTTGTGTGTCCATCCCTGTTGTTTCGATTGTGGTGTACTCCTTCCGTCCCAATTTGCTATTCTTTTCTGTAAGTTTGTTCATGCTATTTTTAAATTGTTTATATCTTTTGATTATAATGTATTATGTGATTTTGAAGCTTTTTGTAAGTTTGTTCGTGCTATTTTTAAATTGTTTATATCTTTTAATTATAATTATAATGTATTATTTGATTTTGAAGCTTTTCGTAAGTTTGTTCGTGCTATTTTTAGATTGTTTGTATCTTTAAGTATAAATATAATGTATTATGTGATTTTGAAGCTTTGCTTAATAGTATTACTTAAAGATCTATTAAAGTAGATTCATATTTCATATGAAAAATATTGTTAAGGAAAATGATTTTAACACCCCATTTTCCTATAAATGCACCCCTTTTTTGTCTTGAAAAGGGGGGTGAAAATCATTATCAAATTCAGCAATGCCTGCGGTAAATTTATAAGAAAAGGGGGTGTGAAAATTATTACCCTATTGTTAATTAAGAAATATTTTTAATATCTTATCCAGTTAGAATATAACAAGTGACCAAGAAATTGTAACGGATGGAGCATTTGTATTGACTCCGCATTATCAAATTCACCGATCCCTGTTGTAAATGATTTCTTAACATTGATTTGAACCTAAATTCATGTGAGAACTCGTCCCAAGTCAGTTAATACTAACTTAATAGTACCTTCAAAACTGAGTATACAAGCTTGGATGGCCTCTTCAATCATTGCTAGTTAGTGCAAGTTGACTGCTTTAGTATGGTATGGACAAGGCTTTCTAATGCTTGCACAATTGATAATCCCTATGTTTTTGCCATTGGTGCACTTTGTTTTCTTGTGATTTCTATGTTATGATCCTCTTCTAAATCTCTAGAGTGTGGGATCAGGCGTGGTATGGCCTGTCCTATGTTGGTTATACCTCCAAAATTAGTAGACAAGTCGCAATGGCCTCTCTAGTTATTGCCATTTGATTTTGAGTTTCATGCTTTTATAGAGAATTGTTACTGAAGATTTGGATGATTTGCAAGTCGCTGGTGTTGAAATGAAAAGTTGATATATTGTGTGAGAAACTAAGGGTTCTATTCATTCAAAACCTCAGGAGTGCAATTTTTGTATGTGTTCAGGAATAAATTATGTTACCCTATTTTTTAGAATGGTTAAGTTCCTTCTTAATAACCGTGTTATATTTGTACTTACCAACTTTGACTTAATTCACGGAGTCCGAACTAAAATATATGCATGTAGGTTACTTAACCAGTATGAAGTAATTAAGGATTTTGAAAATTATCATTGCTTTCAAACATCTCCGTGTTCTATTGAATGGTCAGGGTAGACATTGATATAATGCAACCCCCTTTTTTGTGTGCTAAGTCGTCAATCAGCTTTGTTGCTTACTTAGATAATGTTTTGGCTGATTGTTTCATCCTCTTGATGAGAATACAATGGTTTGTCTCTTTCTGAAGAGCAGGCGATGCTTTGATTGCACTGAAAAACAACTTAGTTGATCCTGACAATTTTTTACAAAGTTGGGATCCTGCAATTGTCAATCCCTGCACATGGTTTCATGTCACGTGCAACAAGCAAAACGGCGTTACAAGAGTGTAAGCTACTAACTTTTTCTATAGTTCTGGTGATCCATGCGTTTGTCATGAAATTTGATGCTTGAAACTCCTTTTGCTTTCAGTATTTCCACTGTCATTAGTCCAATGAAAATTCTTCTTTCCCTTTTTGTACACCTAGTGCTCTTGGGAGTGCAAATTTGACTGGGGAACTCGTTCCACAACTTGGGCAACTTACGAGTCTGCAGTACTTGTAAGTACGACTTTGTTTTAGAAAAGGTGGTTTCACTTAAACCTGTTTTGTTGACATTAGTTGATTCTCTCTCTCTCTCTCTCTCTCTCTCTCTCTCTCTCTCTCTCTCTCTCACACACACACATTTACAAGACCCTGAATCGTAGAGCTCGTTATCTTATCTTGTGATTTATCTTTGCGTTGGTAACAAGTAGTTGCACATGCTGCTTGTTTTTTCCACATCCCTATGTTATGCTGCTTCTAAATGCATGTTGATTTGTAACATTTCGAATAATTGTATTTACAAGTTTTGTTTTGATTCGGCAATGGACTCAAGGAGTTTGTGGTTCAATTCTTTATTAGCTACAGCCTAGTTCACATCTGTTCCCTACTTTGCTGTTCATTTCTATCTAGCTTACAAGGATATAAAGATCAATTCACTTTGAAGATATTCGTTCATGTTAGGATTGTAACCTAAAAATTGTACTCCACTTTGGAAGGGTATGATATTAAGCCATGAGCAATTATTAAAGACACTTCGCAATAGAAAAGTAACCTTGCTTTGGAAGCCTAGTTTTTTAATTATCCATAGGATCTTTCACCGTGCTGTGTAAATGACAAGCTGTAGGCCTTATATTTTCTAGATTCCGCTATTTGGACAAGTAGTCAACATACAGGTGTTGATTCCTCATAGTTCAAGAACATGCTCTTTCAGACATACTTGTGCTTCATTATAATAAAAAATACTTTATAATATTAATCTGCTTATTGCTATAGAGGAACAATTTACTTAGGTGCATAATTATTGTGCTCTGAATTAGTTTGTTGCGATTTGAATTTTTGGGTTAGCAAAATGGTAGCTTATGAAGCCTCACCTATTCCCCTTGTAGTTAATTTTAGCTTGCTATTTTGCTCAATCTTCTATCTGCTAACAGTATGTTAATATATTCAAGACTTGAAAGTGGAATGTAAGTGCAGACCTTTAATATACTTCGTTATCCTAGCATGAATTTTCCATTTACTGGTAGCCTCTTCCCTATTTGTATGTGTTGTGATTGCTCATAGTTGATTTATTAGGGATACGGCTTCTCTCTATCTCACTGCATGGACTGGAGCATGCTGGTGGGTCCCCACACAGGTCCCATTTGTATGGTTCGAACCTTTTATTCTGTAGGTCCCATTGTGCAGATCAACATTGAAAAATCAACTTTTAGTCACTAATTCATTGGATGTGCTGTGGAAAAAAATGAATGGTGTATATTCCAAGTCCATTTCATCAAAATATAATCAATTCATGTCGCTACAATTATTGGATCAAGCTAATTTTTTCACGGATGATTTGCACGACCGGGTTTAAAAGATGTACCACTAGAATCATCAAAATGACCACCAATAGTGCGTTCAGACTGCGTTGTGGACTTGAGAGAGAAGCCATCTCCTTCTGTTATACATATTTCTTTATTTTCTTTTCTTCTCCGTAACTCTTTCCTTTTTAACCGACTTTCTGGCTTCCTGCATGCTCCCGTCATTGACGTATTTTTCATAACATGTTTCTGTCACAGTGAAATTTACAGTAACAACATAAGTGGACGAATTCCTAATGAGCTTGGGAATTTGACAAAATTGGTGAGCTTGGATCTTTATCTTAACAACTTGAGTGGTCCCATCCCAAAAACATTGGGCAATCTTCAGACATTACGTTTCCTGTATGAACAACACATCCTTTGCCTTTTACTTCTACAATAGATATACTCTCCTCCTGTTGTAACTTGCTTCCATTGGGTTTCTATTCTGTTTGAAGACTTGTGCAATTGGGTTGGTTATGCACTGATATGTTGCTATGAATAGAGTGAAATTGTTTCTTCTTTTCAGTAATTTCTTAACCAATTTAAGTCAAGATTTTTGTTACTTTCCATATGTTTTAGCGTGGTAGACTGGTCATTCAGCCCAGGATTTTGCCAGTGGTTGGAATCAGTCACTAATAGTGAGACATAATGATGTTGAACAAGTAACAAACCCTAGGTATCCCTGTACCTAAGGGTGAATTGGAATCTCTGTGCCAATTCTAAAACAATACTCCCTCCGTTCCAAATTAATAGTCCACTACGAAAAGTCGTGCCATTTTTCAAATTAAAAGATGAAGTACTTCCGTGTATCATTTTTTGAATGTTTTCGCACCAAATTAAAGTACTCGCCGAGTACTTTAATTTGGTGCAAAAAAATTTAAAAAATGATATACGAAAGTACTTTATTTTTTGATTTGAAAAATGGTAAGAGAGAGAAAGTGGGGCTCTTATTTAGTAACGGAGGGAGTATATTTTTTTACATTCAATCAATGCTTCAAACAATATATGAGAGACCCTTTATATAGGCTCTCACAAAGTGAATACATGGAATAAAATCTCTAAACATAGAAACAACCGACTAAATCTCTAAACAGGGAAACAACCAAACAAATCAAATAAAATCCCTAAACATGGAAACAACCAATCAAAGCAAATCAAATCTCTAAACATGGAAGATAAAATCCCTAAATAATAAAGTAGATAAATCTCTAGCCGGGCCCATTAATATCATCATCCAACCACAACATGGGCTGGGCTGTCTTGCGGTGCTGACGCTGGTAGACCTGCAAGAAATGGGCTTGGGCCCTGGTGTCCGCACCACATAACATGGTAAATTTCATTTTGCGGAGAAGATATCTTTGTTAGATATTTCAGACATAAGTTGTAGGGCCTTCCAAGGGTAGATATTTAATTGAGAAAGTATTTTCTTGGTTCTGTAATATCTGTGTGTATGTGCCCTTCTAAACAGATTATTGATGAAGGAATAACATCCAATTTAATTTGTGTTACTAATTTTGCATTCTCTTCACATTCAAATTAAGGGTGAAAACAAGTCATTCAGCGCCTTAGTTCCGCTTTCAATAAGAATGCCCTGAAATTGTGGTTGTATCATTTGTACTTGTCTCAATGACTTTCTCTAGTTACTGTGATCGTAGCCTAATAAAGCCAGTGTGAAGCCTTCATTGAGGGAACATATGCTTTAAAGTCACCATAGGTGTAGTAAGATACTAAGATCTCATTTGGCTTTTCTTCTTTCCTAACTCACAAGGTTTAGTTTTGCTTAGCTATGGACAGTTTCTTCAAACAATGCAGAAGTATTTGGAATGGCAGTTGTATAGTACAATGCCTGAAATACTTGTCTTTCCCACGGAGACTATTAATCTCTCGGATTCTTGATGTTTCCTAGTTATTTGGCTTTTAGTTTCTGACTCTTTGAACCATTTTTATCGGTATTGCATATAATGCAAATAGTTTCAATACGAGCATATGCTCCCTAAAAGCAAGCCAATATCTTTCTTGTAGTCAAAATTCAAAGGATGGAAATAGTTTCATTACAACTTTACAAGCATCTGCTCCCTTAAAGTAAGCCACTGTCTTTCTTGTAGTCGCAATTTGAAGGATGGATACTACTAATTTATAAGGACGTAATAGGAAGTTGTGAAACTAATCTTCATGCGTCTCTGTGTTAGAACTGTTGACACACTCATAATACATGCCTCATTTTCTTCATAGCTTGGGCACCAAAATTCCAGAAACATATTACTAGGATGTAGTGTAGATATGTTGCATGAAGTCCAGTTCTTTCCAGAAATATCAAGCACCTGTTTAAGGAAAAATTGAGGGAGTGTGGAATTGACGGTTTTTGAGGAAGTCAAGAACGCATTTCATACTCTACGAAGTAAAATTCTGAGTTTTGTTGTATGGTCATTTTATGGTTATGGTACATTCAATTGTGTAATTAGTTGATATCTCTTTTGATTCGTTTAAGATTGTGTTCACCCTTTTCAGTTGATTCCTTCTCACCTCCTCTTCCGTGTGAAACTTTGTTTACCTATAAAGAAAAAATCAAGCACTTTCTAGCGGCAAATGTCCTATATGCCCACCATAGATGTTGGCTTCCCTATATCCAAGTGTCTTGGCTATTGATAATGACAAATAGGTTCACATTAAACACATTGGCAGCAACAAAATTCTCTTTTCTGGATATATTGTTTTTATCACATACGATTTTATTATTAACAAAGAGGGGTCTCTCTGATTGTATGTTGTGTTTGCAATGTGCATCCACCTTTGTTTGTGAGTCAATAGTGTCCCTAGGAATTTTTACTGGCAATTGACCATTTTGATTGTTTGGAATGTGGCAATGTCTGGTCCACTTAATTCTCTGGAAAGCTAGGCGTCTCAACAACAACAGTTTGTCGGGCAATATTCCCGGGTCGTTGACTACTATCAAAACACTTCAAGTGCTGTGAGTACCAAGTTGATGTCTATAATTAAATCTGCTTATTTCTCTTAATGAATAGTGGCAATGGTTCCATGGTTCCTATCTTTCTTTTTCCATAAGTTTTGACTGGTGTACTTCAATTTGAGTACAGTGATCTATCAAACAACCGTTTGACAGGAGTAATCCCAGTTAATGGCTCATTTTCACTTTTTACTAACCTCAGGTTTGTTTTGTGTACCATCTTGTTCAATTTTAGTGGAGCTGCTTGCCTCATCTAGAGGTATCCTGACAGCCACACTTTTCTTTTTCAGTTTTGCAAACAGTAATTTGGAATTTCCTCCAACTGCTCCTCCTCTTCCACTTCCGCCATCACCCCAATCCATTTATCAAGGTTTGTCCATTGTTATAATCCCCTTATTTTGACTGACAGTGAAGTAATTCATGTTTCTCTTTTTTATTTTTTATTTTTATTTTTATTTTTACGTTTCTAAATTTAAGGATGACAGAGGTTCATATACATTTTCACATCTGAAAGCAAGTGCACAGACTGTTCTTTTTTAATTGGATTCCTTATCCATTTTTGGTGCACGTGCATCACCATTTAGTTTTTCCTAGTAACAATCTCTGTTTAAACGAATGTGTCGAACTCCATGTAGACTGAGTCGGTTATACTCTGTTTCAGTAACTGCTTCCTTTAGATTAGAGAGTAGAGCCATGAAATATCCACTTGGCACCTTTATGGTTCGAATATTTGCATTGTTTTGCACAAGAAGGAATTGACTTATGTATGTGTAATCTTGAAATATTATTACGGCAGGCAACAGTTCCATTGGAGCCATTGCTGGAGGAGTTTCTGCTGGTGCTGCCCTACTGTTTGCTGCCCCTGCAATTGCAATTGTTCTTTGGCGACGAAGGAAACCGCGAGATCAATTTCTTGATGTACCTGGTTAGTCGGCTTAGCAAATATTATGGGATTGTCTATGATGCATTTTTCTATTACAGCACCTTCGGATGGGGTGAAATTGTGAGAAAATGAAGGATAAGGGTTTCTCACCCCATCTTACCAAGTGGTGGGAAATGGTGAGAAAGAATTAGGGTACCAAATCTCACCAACTATCGTCAGATTTCGTTGTCAAACAATTGTGGTGATATTTGGTGAGAAATAATTTGGATAAATAGACATCCAAGGTTACTCTTTATTTCTAACCGTTGAACAAACAAGTAATAGGGTTCTCATTTCTTTTCTTGTCACTTTTTTATCACCATCCTAAGGGGCTGCTACCTCTCTTTGCAGAAGAAGATCCAGAAGTTCATCTTGGACAGCTCAAGAGGTTTTCCCTCCATGAACTACAAATTGCGACAGATAATTTTAGCACAAAAAATATATTAGGAAGAGGTGGATTTGGTAAGGTCTACAAAGGACGATTGGCCGATGGCTCTCTTGTGGCAGTGAAAAGACTAAAAGACGAGCGTACTCACGGTGGGGAGCTGCAGTTTCAAACTGAAGTTGAAATGATCAGCAGGGTTGTTCATCAAAATCTTCTACGTCTTCGTGGCTTTTGCATGACGCAAACAGAACGGATCCTTGTCTATCCCTATATGGCTAACAGAAGTGTTGCGTCATGTTTAAGAGGTATTACTTGTTGGCTATCATCTTCTTAGTCTTTCTTTTGTTATTGTTAAGTACAATAGTCGGTTGATTTTATGCCCTTGAGTTTTAATTGCCAGTTTGATGCCAAGTGATTCTTGAACTTCAATTTATCATCATACTTAAATTCCAGTTTATATTGGTAAAAGAAACCTTAGATATCTCTCTACATTCATGAAATTTCGCATATGGGTTTGTCAAAGCTTGCTAACATTTTGGAGGTTTGTGCAAACGTTGAAATTCTGTAATGAAAACATAAATTTGACGCCAACATAACGGGTTCTTGTCTATGCATTGCTGGCTAATGGAAGTGTTGGGTCATGTTTAAGAGATACTAGTTGTTGGTATATTTCATGGAGCTGACCATTAAAGAAAACATAGCAATTTGAGTTTGAAAAATATATTTAGGAAAAAAAATGAGGCCAGCAGACTAAGAGGTACGACTTGAGGTGTATTTCAGGAATTAAACCTCTAAGCGACACAATTATTTCAATTCAAAAACTACAACCTTCCAAAACTACCCTTCAGGGATAAATTTGATCCGTTGGAGTGGTTTACTGCAATTCAAAAGAGAAGGGCAAAAGAGAATTTCTATCGAATTTTGCTCTTTGACTTCTCAAACTGGACTTGCATTGTGGGATGGACCAGTTGCAGTGGTTTACTGCAAAAGACGATTCCTATCAAATTTTGTTGTTTGGCTTCTCAAAATGAACTTGTGGTATGGGATAGACCAATAAAATTTATCGGATGGAGTAAAATTTTCAGGTCATAGGATGCAATTTGCTTTCAAATTGCCAGGTTTTTATAAAATTTTCAGGTCATAGGATGCAATTTGCTTTATTTGCTTTTGAATTGCCAAATTTTTTATAAAATTTTCTTTTTTGTCATCATATTGGAAGGCCAGTTTATGTTGAAAAACAAAAACCTTTTACTCTATATTATTTTATTTACAGGAAATTCGCCATACAAGTTTATCAAAGGTTGCCAATATTCTTAGTGTTTGTTCAAAAGTTCAGATTTCGAAATAAAGAGAATATTTTTTTACCTTGTTTGCCATCCTATTTAGTCTCACTGAATGTTATCATGGTCTAATGTGCGTTTCTTTTAGGACGATCCAAATCGCAAGCCCTACTTGATTGGCCGATAAGAAAGCATATTGCATTGGGATCTGCAAGAGGTCTTGCGTACTTGCACAATCATTGTGATCCGAAGATCATTCATCGTGATGTCAAAGCGGCAAATATATTGTTGGATGAGGCGTTTGAAGCATTTGTTGGAGATTTTGGGTTGGCTAAACTAATGGATTACAAGGATACTCATGTTACCACAGCTGTACGTGGCACAATAGGCCATATTGCCCCCGAGTATCTCTCCACTGGAAAGGCTTCAGTCAAAACTGATGTCTTTAGTTATGGGGTCATGCTTCTTGAGCTCATCACTGGACAAAGGGCTTCTGAGCTTGGTCGGGTTGCCAATTGTTATGATGTCATGTTGCTAGATTGGGTAAGCATTTTTTGCCCTCAGAATCTGTTTTATGTTGTCAATACATTACTTAAGATTGCCACCTCCTTATGATAGTTTGACTTCATTTCAGCAGCCTTCGGTCAAAATGTTATGGAACTTAGGGTTGTGCCGTAGCACCAGTACTATTAGAAATGCAAGTACATGCAAAAAAATTAAAAAATAGCTAGTCTAAATTTGAAAGAAGGCTGCTGTTAAATATGCTTTCTTATCAATGCATGCCATAGCTGTTATTTCTATAGGAGGTGTTAGAAGCTCATGAAATGAAAGTGTTCACGCAAAAAAAGTAGGTATTGCTTAATACAGTTGAGGGCCATGCCTCTAAACAATTCAATTGAATCATGATTTTATCAATCATGCACAAAGGCCGGAAAAACGGTAATTTGTCATCTTTGCATAGTAAGGAAAGTTAGTCTTCTTGAAGTATGAGCTCACTCTTGGGCAACGTAAATTCCGTAAGGAAAACTTTTAGAAGTAGAAGTTTCAAAACTGCTCAATTTCTATGAAGACACATAGTTTTACCAAACTGAAGAACCACAATGAAAGTCGTGAGGCCTTCTTTTATTTTAGTTATATTGAGGGTTCTCTTCCTTGTTAAGGAGAGGATTTGGCATCATTTACAGATTCACTGCATGATAAATGTTTCTGAAAATTCAGGTAAAAGGACGTTTGAAAGAGAAGAAGTTGGAGACACTGGTTGATGTAGATCTGCAGGGTTGTTACATTGATGAAGAAGTGGAGCAACTCATTCAGGTGGCCATACTCTGTACACAGGGAACTGCAATGGAACGTCCCAAGATGTCCGAAGTTGTCAGAATGCTTGAAGGCAGTGGATTAGCTGAGAGGTGGGAAGAATGGCAGAAGAAAGAGATTTTCCGCCAAGAATTCAACCATATCCACCACCAAAATAACGATTGGATAATTGCTGATGCCAATGCCATTCCTGATTCCAATCCCAATCTACGCTCCGAAGCATTATCCGGTCCCAGATGATCTTTCAGTGGTTTTTCAGACGACCACTCTGTATTCTCGTGGTATTTACGGTGTCTGTGCATATAGTTCTCTTCTTTTTTGCTTCCATTTTTCCAAAGCTCAGCATATATGTCGGAGTTTTTAGGTTGCTGTAAATTGTAATGTTTATAAGGTCACATTATGAAATTTTCAGGTGCAAGCAAAGTCATGGTGGGTCACGCCGTAGCACCAGTACACGTTATTTTAATGCGTCGGCATAGAATAGATTGTGTACACTAATAACATGCACTTGCATTTAAGTATCTTGGTGCTATATTAGTAATAGGTGTAACCGTGTAAGTATAAAATTTGAAACAATGAATAGCTAGTCTAACATTCATTTTTAAACTATACCTCTCTCTTTTTGGTACCTGCTCCTTCATCATGTAGGAAGCACAAGTGGATGTCCAAGTGTCCAACCACGTATCTTCGGTTAGGCATGGATTTTCTTTCTCGGTGATCCATTCATTGCCTTTCCTCAATTCTAAGGTTTTACTTCACAAAATAACAATGCATTCATCCTTTCTTGTTCTAAACGATTCCTTTTCTGTGTGCTCCAATTTCTCTCGCATCCCGACCCACTACGTGTAAGGCGTAGCACTCTTATTGCTAACCGTTAAAGTTCCTTGCACTCATCCTCATAACTTTCCCACCACAATGCTAGGAAAAAATAAGATTTTAGAACACATTATATTATAGTACACATTTTATGAAATATGTTGCATTAATGCATTGTAACACATGTTCAAGACTCACCGGGTTTCTTCTTCTCTCTGGCCAAGTGATGTTTCATACGATGCACTCAGCCCCAAAAGTCTCCATTGCAATAATTGCAACACAACTTCATCCTACCCTTACCAACACGAGTACAATGCTCTCATGCTGGGTCTATCTCTTTTCTCGCCTTCTTTTTCTCATCTATATACAACCAACCACAATCACTTCTTAAATAAGGGTCAAAATGTCTCTCAAATGACAAGTAAGACACACATTAAATAATGATTTAAGGTTTAAAAATAGGAGAATATTAAACAACTTTTAGTGGTCATAGTGGAGTTTATAGGAAATAAACAAAACCAGTTGGGCTGAGTTTCTCCAATGATAAAATCTACATAAAATTAAAATTTGACAAAATCAACCGTTGATTTTATCAATTGAGAAAGAGTTTTGATTATATTGCCAATGTACACCATCTTATGTGGATCTATTTTGGAGTCCCACGCAAATGATCGGAGCTGTTCAAGTTGTTTAATTAAAACATGTTTTTAAGTTTCGTGAAAAATCAACTCATTCTAATATGGGTGATGGCTTGATTGATAATTGTCCTTGAATTTGACACGATAAAAACAAAATGGTTTGATCAAGTCCTTACCGATATCCAAATGTGTTGATTTTTTACGGGAACTCTGTAAAGTATCTTTTAAACAAATTGAACAGGTTTCAATTAGTAGTGTGGGGCTCCAATTATTTTTGTGTCTAAATTTATGTGAAAAGTTGTGTCTTTAGAACTGGCCCATATTCATCTTTATAATAACATCTAAAAAACCCGAAGGATTGAGGCTCATATTTAGTCTCCATTTGGCCTAACTTTTTTTGGACTTTTTAGCACGGTCTTTTGATATTCTCTTAAATTTTTGTAGATTCGGATCACGTTTATACATCATATCATTCATTTCGAGGAAAGGAACAAGAAGAGTATAGACCAAATTTGGAAAAACTTACACGAAACAACGGAAAAGACCCAAAGAGACTAGTCTCTTTGGGTCCTTTTTGTTATCTTATAAATTTTTTCTCAACTTTTGTCAATATTTTTATATTTTATTTTATTTTTCTCGTTGAGCTGAAAAATTTACTCTCTGTCCAAAAATGGATATCTAAAAATACTATTCACACTCTTCAAAAAATCATTTATATATTACAATTTATAATATTTTTTATTTTAAAGACTTTGTTTAATAAAAATTACTGAAGAAAAACAATTATACTATCAAAAAAGTCACCAGGAAGTTGGCTAAAGGGAGCCGGTAGTTGTTGAGACTAGACGCGCAAAATAGAAAACTTGAGGGGGTAAAGTGTAAGGTTAAGGGCACCGCTTCAGACTTTCACGCGCCACCGCTATATCCGGCATGTGCTTCACTCCTACGAATTACTCCAAAAAGTGACATCATTATGGGTGATGTCATCTTCCAATTAATTACTCCTACTACTCAACGAATTTAGAGTATTTTCACACCATTCAATTATTCAACACTAGCATTATATCCGTTCGATGCACAGGAAAAAAGATAAAAAAAAAGATCCATGGTGTGTTTTTCTCGTTTTTATGTATCGAATTGGGAGCATATTTATACCCACTTACATTACTTACTCATTTTGAAATGAAACTTGCTAATATACTTACAAAAGAAGAATTTTATAATATCACTCATCAATTAGGAATTCAAAAACAGCAAATTAAAAGGGGAAAAATGATACACAAACAGATGTTCCTCGAGTGACTTAAGGTTTACTTTGGCTTAAAAGCCAAAAACTGAAATATTATATTATTCGTTTTATTTTTATTCAATTTTTTTTTGCATTTGTTAGTTTTGCGTCAAGATTTTGTGATTTCTGGATTTCTCTCGTCGAGACGAATCCAAAGAGTATAAAATTGTGGTCAAAAGTAATAGTTTTTTAATAAAGCCAAAATAGGTGAATTATTGGTCAATATCCACCTATTTTGGCTTTATTCAAAAAAATATTTGGTTTGACCATAAATTTATACTTGTTAGATTCGTCTCGTCAAGAGGAATCCATAAACTACAAAATCTTAACGCAAAACTAACAAATGCAAAAAAAAATTGAATAAAGACAAAACGAATAATCTAATAATCCAGTTTTCCTTAGGGGTGGTTTGGGTAAATTGAAAAAACTAGTTTTTTGGTTTTTTTGGTTTTTTCCTTATTCAAAAAAAAATTGCATTTGTTGGTTTTTGGTCGATTTTTTGTGGTTTCTTGGCTTGTCTCGACGAGAGGAATCTAAAAAGTATAAAATTATTAGCCTCCATGAAAATTTTGTAAATAAAGACGAAAAATAATCCAAAAAACCGGTTTTTTGTATTATTTTTCGTCTTTATTCACAAAACTTTAAGTTTGGCTAATAATTTTATACTTTTTAGATTCCTCTCGTCGAGACAAGCCAGAAACCATAAAAAAATCGACCGAAAACCAACAAATGCAAAAAAAAATTTGAATAAGAACAAAACCAAAAAAATAGTTTTTTCAATTCACCCAAACCAACCCTTAACTTATATATCCATCGCCACTTGAATTAGTACTATCTCTTCAAAACAGAAAATTAGTAGTAACCTTAGAGTTATTGTTGGTCAGACAAATTTTCATATTGGAAGGAGCAGATGTTGAACCAATCTTCAAGTAATCGTACTGAAAGTAGCGGAACTTTGACACTCACAATCAAAATCTTCAAGAGAGAAACAACAATAAGAGCAATAGTGAGAGAGGGAGAAAGGGTTTGTTTCGGCCTCATGTAAATGTCCTTGTTTTAACTCTACTTAATTTCTCAGAGCTTGCTCTGCATCAAATTATGGGTAGAGTACAAAAGTTGATCGATAGTTTCATTTGGTGTATTGAAAATGTGAAAGGGGAAAATCTTCAAATGAGTAATTTGAGTGCAAGAGCTTTCACCGTAAAAATAAAAATAAAAATAAAAATAAAATAAAAATTGGGAGGCTGACTTTTACATTTTAGTACTCCATCCTTCCCAAATTGCTCGTCTTTTTTGGGAATTTTACTTTTTAATGAGACAAAATTATTGTCTTAGAGTTTCAAAATTATCCTTCAAAACTGTGAAGCTTATTTAGTGGTTGTAAATTGTTTATATATTTCAATATGAATCTAAAAAAATATGCAATATGGATCTTCTTTGACAGATTTCAATTTGTTGTTTTATACAAAGTTTTAAAAAGCATGAAAAACATTATAAACTAAAAACATATAAATGATTTAGAAATGACACGAATTTCAAAAACTATGTAATAAATTGGGAAGGAAAGAATACTTTTAAGGGTAAAACCGGAAATTAGACATATTTTGATAGTTGTTTTTAGAAATAAGAGCAATATATTAAGACATCCCAAAATAGAAATACCTGCAATTTAGGACAGAAGGAGTATCTTGTTAGCATTTGTAAGCACTTTTGCTAGCTGACCTCTTTTGCACGGGTTATGAAGAATTAGATAGTGAGGAAAGCAGTTTAGGATGTGGAACAGAATGTGGGGTTCGAACATGGGGTTCTCAAGTGGGGTTAACCTCTAAAATTTCTATTTTGCTACCAATCAATTAAAGCAACAAATAAGAATTGAAGAACAACGAACAACACAAAGACATACGTGGAAAAACTCTAAATGGGCAAAAACCACAATAAGAAATCACACACTATAAAAATCATTGTGTGGTTACAAACAACCTTACTCACAATTGAGACTCCTTGCAATTGACCTAAGATCGGTTGCTGACTTTTCGTTCACCACACCTAGTATTTGATTGCCGCTGCCTCAAATTCTCAAGCCTTTCAAAAGTTCTTCTAGAAATCCACCAGAAGAAAATTAAACTTGATTGTTGATGTAGAAACCTCTTGAAGCTTTGATTAAGGTTCCATGGATTAAGTGCTTCAAGATTCAGTCTCAATACTCTAAGTTTTTTAGTAGGTTTGATAATAAGAGCTCTGATCTCTCTTTGCAACCGACTTAACCTAGAATGAAAAGAATTGCTTGTTTTTATAATAGATGACGTTCCGATCAATCGCATCAATAAACCGATTGATCGGTCCATTGGTGAATCGATTTTTGGAGCTACTTGATTAAATTGCCGATTGATCCCACAATTAATCTATGTGCTCTGAAATTCCATACCACATGCTTTGCTAATTCTGTGTTACCCGATTGAGAAGCTGATTGATTAGACGACAACCGATTAATCTACTAATTAACTCTTAAATTACATTATAAAGAGATTTCTTCCACTCTAGTCCAATATAGACTCGCTACTTAGAAAATTACAACTCGATAAATAATAGGATACATGTAAATATGTGATTTATCAAATGGAATTACCAACCAAAAAAAAGAAACGCAGCTTTTTGGAGCTTACAAACTTCCAAGTGGGGCAGCAGTTTTCGAACTTGGAGGTTGCACATTTTTTGTATAATCCACTCCCACTCTCTCCCACTCTTATCTCTTCCCCACGTTTCTCTCCCTATCATTTTTTACAAAATTTTAAAAAAAAATCTACAAAATTAGGATTTGGGGTTTGGAAGCTTTTGGGGCTCAAGCTAAATTGCTATAGGGTATTGATAGTGTTAGGCTTGGAGTGCCCCCATGAATTTGGTCACACAATGCCGCTCTAAAAATAGATTTGCGGATGAGATGTCGAATGTCATAAAAGACTCAACTGAATCCCTTCCTAATACCAATTAGTTTTAGGAGAGTTGATGGAAAAATGGTCCAATAGATAGATAGATATACACACACTTTGATACACTCACAATTCACATTGAGACACACTTATATAACAGGATGTTATGATGATTCAATTTATGTCTATTTCTCTTTAGATTATATGTGTGAATCAATACAAAAAATAAATATGTCTATTTCTCTTTAGATTATCTGTGAATCAATACCAAAAATAAATATGTTAAAAAAAATATCCGTTTCAATTCAGATTTCAGAACCGCAACGGCAAGCATAAAATCCTAAACAATCCATCTACAGCGGTTTTCTATTATCCTCAACCGTGTCCGAACCAAAGCTAATTGGAACAGATTTGTGAATAAAAACTAAAATAATCTTTAAAAATTTGTATGTTTTGGATTATTTTTGAACTATTTTCAAATGTTGAAAATATTTTCTTACTTTTTAGATTCCTCAAATCGAGACGAACAAATAATTTATAAAAAAATCTATGCGAAATTAACACATTTTTTGAATGAGGTCGTAAAAACAATCTTGTTCAATTATTTACCGAAAACAGCCCATAGCCTCCTACAGAATTTTAGGTTGCAAGTCTGTTACGCGTACATGCACATTTGGACCATCTGTTTCAGGAATCAACGGTCCAGATTTTAAAAAACAAAACTTTTTCCATGAAAATAATCAACGGTACGGATTTAAGAGTTAACTTTTACATGGAAGAGTTTTTTTTAAATCCGGACTATCGAAGACACGCACAAACAGTCTTGTGCATCTTGCCTACGCAGGGCATGCGTACATAAGGCATCTTGCCTACGCAGGGCATGCGTACATAAGGATTGATTGTTTAGGTTGAGTTTCAATTATGATATTTTTAGCTTTTTTTGGGTATTTTTTCCAATTAAAATGTGATTGTGAAATTATTAAAAATATCGGAATTGGAGATCTTGTTGTAGTACGGTGCTGCACTCAGAGTTGTAGTGAAGCATCTGAGCCATTGATTGTGCTCCAAACCGTTGATCGCGAATTAACAACTTCGGATTTCATCTTAGTACTTGTACAATCCGAACCGTCTATTATTGAGATAAAATCTATGCCGTTAATTATTGAATATGCATGCTCTGAGCCATGAAATCTTAAACAATGACTGTCAGAAGATAAATCTCAGCATTTTTATTTTTATTTTTATGATTTCTTGGTTTTATTCATTGATTTCCACTACGTGTTCACAATTGTCCGGTAAACACCCACACATACTATATGATTGTATAGATATATATATTAATGCTCCTGTAGTTGTGTATATTTGAAGTACTTATTTTCGGTTTCTTTAAGAATTGGTAGGGCCGGGTGAGAATTGCACTCACTTCCTTCTCACACGACTTGAACCCAACATGTAATTATAGGGTTTTTTTTAACTGCAAAATTAGAGGGCTTGGGTCAACTATGTTTTGACAAGACCTCGTAACACAAAAATTAAAGGGGAAGTATACGAGTTGGGCTTGCATAACTTGATTAAGACACTGATAACAGTTTAATTTTCTGTCAATCGGTTAACTCGAACAACATGATGCGGTGCAGGGACGCAGGTGGTTCCCGTATGACATAGGTTGTTCATGTATGACATTGCTAGGAATATAATTTTGTGTGTCATTTAAAATTTTTTGACTGTCAACCAAACACAATACAGATTTTAAGCTGATCAGGTTAGTTAGGGTGAAGATATATGACACATTTAAGTTAAATGGTATTATGAGACAAACCCAAATTGACTCCAATCGGACACGATGCCCACCCTTAATTTTATGAGGTTGAAACTACCGGATTTCTTCTTGTTATGGGGCTGATTCCTGTAGACCTCCATTGACATTGTTTGTTAATTAATTTTATGTTTGTACTTGGATAGGGACCATTAAGTCATTACACATCATATAGGTAAACTACTATTGTTCCATACTTTCACACTTGGCGTGGTACATTCCATTTATAGTTTTGTTTCTTTCTTTAAAGTGATACCGACTCCTAGAGGTCAACTTTACTTACTGTTCTTGGTCTATTTGTTTGGGTAGACTTTGTGTTAGATCCCAGGGAAGTGATTGGCCAGAGCCTGTTTTTTTTTCTCCTTTTTGTAACTCAAGAGTTTGGCCAGCTTACGCACATCTCGACTAATCCTTGAATCCAATCCCACCTTCCACTAGAGAGTCCAATTAAAGCGGGAACAAAGCCTTGTATGGACTGACTTATAAGAGTTGATAGTACGTGGGAGGTTTTGAACGTGAGACCTTAAGAGGGAGCAAACTCGTAAGTCTCAGGGGCCTTGACCACCAAGTTAGTCCTTGGGGTGGGTTGGGGAGAATCTTAGTATCAACTATATTTCATGTTTGGTATGCTTGCCATTGTATGGTGATTTCGAATTTTCTTGGAAATTTGATGGAAGTACATCAATTTGCTCATTTCTAGCCTTGGAAGCACGAGTACTGGTGTGGGATACAGGTACGGTATGGGTACTGGTACGGAATACGGCAACAACCCCAAAAAGTAGGGTACGGGTACGGCAGGGGTACGGCAATTTTTTCATGTATATCTTTTGACAATTTTGGTATGATTCATTAGATATAACAAGTATAACATATTTTTATAGATAGAAGCAAGATAACAAAAACTAATAGCACTTGAACTTGAACCCGTACCACTTGATGGACTCATCTTCCTATGAAATAAAGTGCAATTACCTAATTTTTATGCATGCAACTATCATCGGTTTCAAAATGGTGAGCCAAAGATATTTCAAGGCCTATCTAAAAAATCAAAAAAAGAATAGATTTTCACATAATAATTAAAGAGAAGGGGAGCAAAAATAATGAGAGAGAAAGAGAGAGACAAAGAAAGAGTCATTGTTGCTGGAGGAAGATCGATAGAAAAGATTAGTCAGCTTTGCTCTTTTTCTTTTTTTAGAATCCCTAAATTTTATGCAATGCCAATGCTCTGGATGCTGAATGAAAGAAGCATGGTAATGTGCACATAAATCAAAATGATTCTTGGGTCTGCCCTCTCTGATGCCTTTTGGCTTTGATTTGAGGGCATGATTCTTCAGCAAACGTGGCGGTATAGGGGGACCACTGTTTCAGTGGTATTCTGTGAGCAGCCACTTTGTGAATTCATTGTCAAAGGTTAGGTCTGTCTCCAATCCATCTGTTTCAGTGGTATTTTGGGAGCAGCCACTTTGTGCATTTATTGCCAAAGGTTAGGTCTATCTCTTATCCATCCCCCGCCCATACCCCCAATTATTGGGGACTTAATGGGTTTTGTTATTATTGTTGTTGTGTATTCAGAATCCCTAAAGTTTTGAAAACTTTATGAATAGGCCCAAAAATACCCAGAAAAATACCCAACGAAGTACCCATAAACTCAAAAGTACCTGGTACGTTTTTGGAGTACCTGGAACGTATTTTGAAGTACCCATGAAGTACCGGTACGGGTACTTTGGGGTTTTAGAAGCACCCATGCTTCATAGTTTCTAGCTTACAGTAGTTTGTATGTTACATGACTTTATCTGAAGTCACATGGAAACTTGATAGCAGATTCTAAGAAAGTATAAGAAAGCCAGTCTCTTTGGTCAACTGTTTATGTTAATTACTAATGATTTTGACATCTTGCTTATGCTGTGTGCTTGATGTGAAACCTGAGCCAAGAAAATTCTTTGCTGACTTCTCAATGAGAAGAGATAACATTGCTGTCTTGTTTACTGAATGTCGATTTCCTAAGTAGGCATTTGGGTGATTTTGCATAATGGTTGAACCAATTACTTAAAAATATTTTCTTGACATCTCTCTAACTGTCAAGGAAGTGTTTGGTAAAATGGAATGGGATGGTCATTCTCTTGGAATATTTATTCGGACATTTTGGTTCACCCAAAAAATGACCTTGTAGATTCCATTGGAAGGCGAGAAATGACCATTCCATTGCGCTCCCATAGACATTCCAGTGAACCAAACACCATATTATCGCTTTGGCATAGTGGTCTCCAGCATCCTCTCCATCAGAGGAATTTAACAGAGTGACCAAACTCAGTTGTGGACTAGTACTTGTTCAAATAAGAGGGGCTAGTTTAATGGGTCAAACAATCCATATAACAAGAAGAAAAAATATGGAAAATTTATCTTTTCGTTTTGTCGTAGATGAAACATTTTGACTTTTGGTATTGATTAGTCTTTGGGTTGTACAATGGGACGTCTCTTCTAGAAATCAGTAGTTCTTTGGCTTAGTGGTCTCGAGTTGCTGAGGATTCCAATAGATTAATCTTTTTTCACAATTGCGGTTCTATGTCCTTGGCTAAGAGGGACTACGGCTATGTTCAGGTGTTAATGTAACAAGAAGAAGAAACTAGGAATATTTGTTAACCTATGATGCTGATTTATCTTGTACGTAAAAGGTGATGTATTTGCATGAAAGTTAAATGGACTGTGGAAGGTGCGAACATGGCAACACGTGAATGAAGCATACTTTTTCCCTTTCCTTTTTTCTTACAAACTAAAGAATATGCAGGATTTCATAGGTGGTATCTGGTCTCAAGTTCTTACTTATCTCTTTAGTCCTAAAAGGGTAGTATCGAGGAAAGAACCTCTGTCAAATTTCCCTGCACTGTTCGAATCACCACTGGCGCCATGATAAAAGAAGAAAGTGAATCAAATTAGGTACATTGTGTGGAAAATAATGTATGTTCTGTGTTAATTTACTCGTCAAACTAACGTGGATGCATTGGTTAAACTGCTAGTACAATAACCAATGCCCTGCACATTGACTCCTGGTAGGAAACTTTTGGTTTCACATTTGTTTTTATCTCACAATCAGCTTATGAAGAAAGAAACTGCGTGGTATCTCATTGTTTGACATTTGAGATGAGTTCAGGTTGTGACACATGCTTCTTAGTAAGACCCTATGTCCTTAGACTATAAATATAAGGAGACTTGAGAGAGTATTCTTATCACTAACTGTCTCCCATTGAAACAAATTTTCTTTGGAAGAGTCAAATTGGTGCAAAAAATTCTAAACAAAAAATGTTCAAGTTTTCAACTTGCAATTTTAGGCCTCATCCAACTGTCTGTCAGCCTAGGGCTAGGTGAATATTTCCATAGTTAAAGGCGTTTTAACAGTTTTTAGTGCTCTCTTTTGTCAAGCTCTTTCGCATGCGTTTGTCTTACAGTGTTCTGTAATTGTCTGTTGATTGTCGTGCAGTTTTAATGTCCATAAGGAGGAAATTGGTAAGCGGGGAATCCTTCACTTTATTAATCCTACTTTTTCGATTATCATACAATGAATAAGCAAAAGCTAAAATGAATGCAGCGACTCTTCGTTGCACAAAGGTACCCCGCAATTCAAACCTAGAAAGGTTGCAAAACAACTATTTGTTTCCCGAGGTTTGCTTTCTACCTTTCCCATGCCTTCTTAAATAAGTGTGTGTCATTTTTTTTCAACAGAAGCATTTCATGATTTTCAGTTTCATTCCCTCTATTTTATGTTTTCATAGGATGTTAACCCTTTCTTAGGATGTTTCACTATTTCAGCATCTCTGTTGGCTGGATCAGTTCGACGATTATATGTGATAATCGTTTAGCTTGGATGTTGATATCTGGTTTTTCTTTTATATGGAGACTCTTCGCACTTTGCTTTCTATTTTTTTTTTATTATCAGAATTTCATTTAGACCAATGGTTATCGCACTGCAGATTTCATCTCGTGAACTTGAACACATTAAGAAATACCCCAATGAAAAAGTGATAAGCCTCGGGATTGGCGATACAACAGAGCCTCTACCAGAAGTTATAACCTCGGCTATGTCGGATGTAAGTTTACTGAGCTTTGATCATTTGTAGAAGTGTCTATTTTGGTCGTTTGATTTCTTACAACGTGGGAGAAAATCACCTTCACCCTCCATGCTATTTGGTATTTTTCGATTTAGACTGATTGGCTCTGACTTAAGGACTTGCTCCTAATTGATTAAGAAGTGCATTGATATATCTGTAGAAGTATCCTCTCCTTATGAAGCAGGTGTATGGTCTCATATCAGTACAAAGATACAGCATGAAACGAACTGTATCTCTTTTCAGAAGACATGACTCAAAAGGGACACAACAACAGACCACTTTTTTCTTTTAAATGCATGGAAATGGTTAAAACTTTCTTCACTCTCTCTTTCATGCGATTCTTGTTTCAGTTTCTGTGAAACCTGTCTATGGAAATAAAATAAAATAACAAAATATCAGCAACTCATTATATACTCAGGAGTATCGCCAAAATATCTTCATATGTAAAAGTACAAACACCAAGAGGAAAATTTGCTAAACTAGTACTATGTAACTGCATAAGATTGCAGTAGTGCAATCATATGAGATCAAAAAACTTACTTCGTATTTCCTTCAAAATGAAAGGGAATCACATGAATTTCGTTTTTTTAAGGTATGTTTATTGATTTTTCTTTTGTTGTGCTACAGTTTACGCGTGCCCTTTCAACCCATGAAGGTTATCGAGGGTATGGCGCTGAGCAAGGAAACAAGGTAATCATATCCGGTGCTGGTATTACCAGTGATATTTAATCCATGGTTGTGATCCATTTTGTAGGCAGCATCTACTTGCACAATTGCACTTGAGTTTTTTCAATGACCAACATTCAGATCATTGGTTGTTGGCCTTTCTTTGATAGTTTCTTTCTGTTCATATAGCTTGTAAATAAACTCTTGAGAAACTTAGTAGGGGACCTTTTGGTTATAAAGAAATGTAACTAAGTCTTTCTGTCCAGACACTGAGGAAAGCAATAGCAGAAACATTCTACAGAGATCTAGCAGTGAATGATACAGAAGTTTTTGTATCAGATGGTGCACAATGCGATATCTCTCGCCTTCAGGTAACATTCAAGGGGTCCAAAACTCCATGTGGCTTGTGTCTGGTTTCTGAGTTAGAATGCAGCAACTGGGTGTTAATTAGCCTCTTAGGAAGATTTTTAATTCAGAGGCAACACTTATTTTCTATGGTTCTTTTTTCAGCTGCTTCTGGGATCGAACTTGACAATTGCCGTACAGGATCCATCCTTTCCGGTAATGTTATTGTGATGATACCGTACTACTAGTTTTCTTCTTTTTACATCCTTAAATTTTTTGCATGTTTCTGAACCAATGGTTCAAACAGGCGTATGTAGATTCAAGTGTCATAATAGGCCAAGCTGGCGATTTCCAAGATGGAACGGGGAAGTATCGGAATATCGAGTACATGGAATGTGGACCTCAGAATCATTTCTTTCCTGATCTGTCTAAAACTCCAAAAACGGACGTTATCTTCTTCTGCTCACCACATAACCCAACTGGCCATGCAGCATCAAGGGAGCAATTAGAGCACCTTGTGGAATTTGCTAGGGAAAATGGATCAATAATTGTATATGACTCTGCATATGCTGCTTATATCACGGACGGAAGTCCTCGATCGATCTATGAAATCGCCGGCGCCAAAGAGGTATATCATTGACATCAATGACATGTCGTATGATAAAAATTTCCGTTGTTTCATCTGATTTGGGCACAAAAATTGATTGGGTCTCTAAGCTTGCCCTCTCTTATGCCTTTCGGCTTTGATTTGGGAGTATGGTTTTGCAACAAAACGTCCCTGTAGTTCCTCAGTTCTTGGAGGTTTAGGGGGGCCACTGTTTCAGTGGTATTCGGAGAGCAACTACTTTGTGCATATTGCCAAAGGTTAGGACTGTATCCAATCATTCCCGCTCATACCCCAATGACTGGGGACTAGATGAGTTATGTTATTGTTGTTATTTCATCTGATTTCAGGGAATGTGGTGTTTGCTGCTACTTTTGGTTTTTGATAACAATGGAATAAAGAATCTGCCCTTTTTTTTCTTTTGAACTGAAATAACAAAATATGTATATACGTTTTGGTTATTTGAATTCAGGGGCTAATGTCTTCATTTGCCTTGTGCCTTCACTATCCACCATCCTTGTGGGTTGTGATCTGTATTGAAGTTGATTTTATTTCTCCCTTTTTTAAGAGGCCGAACTATCTGCATAAATTTTTCTTATCATGGCCAAGAAATATCTTCTGGTTCATTTTAATTTTTCCCTGAAGTAATGGAACGCGAAAAAACTGCAGCATCACTGAGCTTTGAGAATTTTTTAGGTTGCAATTGAAGTTTCATCATTCTCCAAACTTGCTGGGTTCACCGGTGTCCGTCTCGGTTGGACTGTAGTACCACACGAGCTCTTATTTTCAAATGGATTTCCTGTCATAAACGACTTCAATCGGATTGCGTGCACCTGCTTTAACGGTGCTTCCAATGTAGCTCAGGCCGGTGGGCTAGCATGTCTTTCCCCAGAAGGTTACAAGGTAACTGTTTGGAATTGTACGTGGTTTTCGTGCTTTTGGATGCAGAAACGATGAAAACATCAAAAGCATCCAACTTCTCGTTTCGTATTCATTTTATAGTGCAAAGTTCCCAACAAAAAAAAAACATCGTGTTGGTGCTTTCCAAAAAGTGGGTTGCCTCCAAAAAAGTTTCCAGAAATGGTACACCAAAGAATATTGGTATTTACTGGAAACCGGAAAACAAAAACGATAGCAAATAAATAAGCAAATTCCTGCATTCTGAAACCAGGAAGACACCTTGGAAGCCACTTACAAACATAAAACCTTTTAGTTTCTGGTATCTGACTAGTTAATCAACGATGACTATCTATCCACCTAATTACTTCTGCTGAATCTCCTCACTTTCAGGCAATGCTCTCTGTGGTTGGCTACTACATGGAGAATGCTAACATACTTGTCGACACTTTTGCTTCACTGGGCTTGAAGGTTTACGGAGGTGTTAACGCGCCTTATGTGTGGGTTCATTTTCCAGGTTCTAGTTCTTGGGATCGGTTTAATGAGATTCTTGAAAAAACACACATAATTACAGTCCCCGGGAGTGGATTTGGTCCCTGTGGTGAAGAGTTCATCAGGGTTAGTGCGTTTGGACGCAGAGAAAGTGTCCTGGAAGCCTCAGCTAGACTGAAGGACACCTTTCTTCCATAGACAAGTGAGGCTGAACCTCATTTATAACCTCGCTCTAAATAAAACAGAGGCTATAGGCTGGCCCTAACTTTGATGTTTTTGGTAACTTAATTACAATCTTGCAATCACAATTCAGTTTGGGAACAAAATTTAAGCCCTCATGGTAGCTTCATCAATTTTAAGTGTTAACTACCAAATAAGGCATGTCCAGAAAAACCATCATATTCTCCAGAATTGTTCAGTTGAACTTTCTAATTGTTTCCCTACACCAACGTAATTCTCCAAAGAACCAGTCATTAATTGGTCCCTTCACCTTGAAACAAGGTGCCGTCTTGCTTAGCATAACTTATGAAAAAGCTAGTGTGTCATAAGCTGGAACCAGAAGAGTAATATACTAATATGTGATTCTGATTCAGGGCGCCCCTGTCAAATATAGTGGATGGAGAGCCTTCTTTCTTATTCTTTTAGGCTTTTTACTGCCACTCACAGGTATCAACTTTCTTTCAGAAAAAATTAAGCTGCACCCAGTGGCAAAGTGAGGGCTTGGGATGTGGGGTTAAGTGACTCGACTGAGTTGGAAAGATCGGTAAGTCCTTTCAATGCTGCAAAATGCGACCCTAGGTACTTGACCCAGCTGTTCAAATTCTTGGCCCCTCTTGCTTGCAACCAAGAGGGGGCTGATATGAATCACCTACCAGGTTGAGATCAACCTACTTCATCAAGCACACATAAAAGAGGGCATTAACTGAATGCAGAACTTTGAACATGACAGATTATAGCCGACAATAAAAGTTGCTAAAAAAAAGCTCAAAAGTCTACTATTTGGAGTTTACACCATACTGATATATTCAATAGGCAGCCACTTTCTGCAGCAACAATGCTGGAACATGATCAGCAGCTAGATCCTTTTACAACAACATGATATCAACTATTACCTGCTATAGTACCAAAGAACTATATATACTCTCGGAAACAAGAAAGTGAGTAAACACTAGTGGTCACATAAACAGACTCACAGGATACAAATCCTTTAGCCGGTAAAACAATCAAGAAGTGTGTAAGAACAATGAGAAGGATATCAAGGATCTGGCAGTTGACGAGTCCCATCCCATCCTTTAACTTCTTATTTCCTTTTCATTTCTCCTTACCCAAATCTTTTTTATTCGAATATAGGCTTCGTTGAAAACATGGAAGAGCAGAACTTACAGTCATAATATAGGTCTAGATATCAAGGATCTGGCAGTTGACAAGTTCCACAGGACCCGCACGCCTAGTGGAAATGACCTTCCATATGTTCGTCTCAGATCTTGCCAAGTTGGGGGAATCAGCTGAAGGAGCGGACGAAGTTGATGGCAATGCAGTCGAATCATTTTGTCTTTCGGCCTGAATGACTGAAATATTACGGTTTGCATCTTTCGTGATCACATGAAGCTTCCCAGCAAAACCACCAAGCAAATAAGGGGACTCAGAATCAGAAAAATCACGAATGGGGACATCTCCCTCAACCGCTTTCCAAGTGTCATCTTCATGATCATACTTTTTCATCGTAGCGGTATCCAAAGAACTGGATGGATCCAATGCGTACAATTCACCCTCAACAACAACACTCATTTTAGTTCCTGCCTGCTTTGCAGGCCACCCCTCTCCCATGCCCATTGGCATTTCACACCACAAATTTGTTTCGGGATCATAAACCTCCCCTCCGACATCAACAAAAAATGGCCAACAATATAAACTCTGAGGCACATAAAGTTTCCCCCTGTATGAGGTCATTCCGGTTGCAATAGGCTTAAGCAAATCGGCCAAAAAAGCTGTCGGTAGGACCTGAGCTTTTGAAAATGGCATGCTTGGGACTTGCGACCAAATCCCAGTACAAGGATCAAATACCTCAGCAGACCGAAGTGGGGTAAGTCCTCCTTGACCCCTAGTAACCCCTCCAACGACGTAAAGCTTTTTATTTAAGACACTTGTCTTGCAATAAGCTCTACCTACTGACATGGGACTTGATTCCCTCCACTTGTTAAGAATTGGATCATAACACCAAACACAACTCATGGCTGAAGCTCTCGAAAATCCACCTAAAACATAGATGCAGCCATTAACAGCACCAACAGCACAACCACAGCAGGGCATTTGATCCAATCTGTCTTTGTTCCCAAGCCACCCCCTTATGGCATCTGCCATTCTGATACTTGACCCCACGATATTCCACATCCAAAGGCCTAATGGGCCCCCTTTAGATCCTTCTTCTTCGGCAACATTAGGCATCAATGGCAGCCTTTGCCATTTCTGAGACAGTGGGTCCATTGCATACCACATAAGCTTATCGTCTTCCGCCTTAGTCAAAATGTAGAGCCACTCTTCTGTTTTCGAAAGTTCTTTTCTAATTTTATAAAGTTCATCACTTACAATAGCAGATTTCCAGCTCTGTGAGACTAGTTTTAAACCCACGTAGGAAATTCTTGGAAGTCTAGCAAGAATTTGGATTGATATCTCATCAGGAAGGCAGGGAATTAATCGTGGGCTCTCCTCATAAAAGCTTGAAGATATTCTTTGCCTTTTGCTGGTTTCACCCTGTGGAAACTCATAGAACTCACTCTTTCCAGCCTTTCGACTCAATATTCCCCCCATCAGATTCTATACTGGCAATTCCAATCCAGATTAAGAACAATAATATCCAGCCTTTGGAAGTCAAACCTTCTTGTCTAGGATTTGGTTCATGTGTTGTAAGACCATCTCTTCTCCAATTGATGAAATCAGCAACATAAAGCTGCGCAGAGAGCAGCAAGAAACAGGTGTGAGGATGTAACTTCAAGTTGCAAAGGAAACATTATAAAAGTCGAAATTACAATGATAACACACAGACAGATGCAAATTCATTCACAACTTCTCCTAAACAGCTGGGATATCACACGCATAACTTGTAAACCATTTTCAATGTGGTAGAGATCTTGTGTGCCTGTGCTTGTGTGCTATGTAATTCTACAAAATTAACATGATTTTTAGCTTCAGCAGATAATGAACAACAAGAAGAAACCATCAAGCTCCCTTTTCCTCCATCCCTTTTCCTCCATGGAAAAGCAAAAGTAAAACCTCTACTTCAGAATATGCATATAAAACCACTAAACATCCGGATGAAAGCAGCCCTACAGGCCTTAAATTTTTACAACCTGAGCCACATTGAACTGAATACCACTATGATAAGAAGCACAGATACGGGATACGGACACGACACAACACGGATACGTAGATACATAATTTTTCCAAAACTAGGACACAATATGACGGGGGATACATTATATTATATTATATATTGCTAAAAAACTGAGAAAAAACAGAAAAAGAAAATAGAAAAACTGAGAAAAAAAAATTGTTAGGGCTGATTTGGGTTTAAGGTTGAAGGGAGAACAACAACGTCTGACATGTGTTATTACACTTTTTACCCCTTACTTATTGGGTATTGCTTTAATATTCTAGTTAGATATAAAAATTACAGTTTTTACCCCGTTTCAAGTTTTTAAAATTGTATTTTGAGCCATAGAGTGAAAACAAGTCCGAGGTGTATCAAAAAACCTATCCGACTCAAGAAAAATAATTAAATATTCGGATATCTATTTTCACTTACTAGACACGTATCGGGAATGTATCTGAGCGTATCGGTGATACGAATTTGTTTACCCCAGGAGAGTTTCCGTGCTTCTTAGCGGCACTATCTAATAGAAACGTGTTGCCTCATGGTCAACAGTGAGTTAGTGACCCAGTGACCAAAGACGATGAAAAGCTATAAAAAGCGTTGGTAGACAGCATAAAAATGATAAGGGACTACAACTGTTTATGATAAGCTTCACATTTGAGAGATCATTATGTGCTTAAGCATAAAATAGGAAATTGTTTGTTGTACATAAGCTCTAAAGAAAAACAAAAAGAAAACCACATTTAAAACCCCCAAAAGATCGACTTCAAGTTTATTAGTAAACCACAATACCAACAGTCAGAAATACACTGGAACAGAGGTAGAGAAAATTTTGGATACAGTGGATTCGAAGCATTGTCAAATACCAACCAGAATTGAGCTAGCATTTTCTTGTTCTTCCTTTTTTCTTTTGGAAAATCAATACTTATAATGAAATTTTTACTAGTAATTTATTGTGAAAGAAGCCCCAAAGGCAAAGACATATATATAAAAGTAGACGAGCAAGAACCATTCTCAACTACCAACCTAAATTGCTCTAGAATTTTCTCCATCTTCATCTACTCTTTATTTTTTATTGTCAGTGAAAATTGTCTCTGTTTTCCAATTTATCAACTAAAGAACATCAAACCCATATGAAGCAACAACCAGACAACAAAATAGCTCAGCTTGAATGGGAAAAAAAATCCCAAATCCTCCTAAATCAATCGTGAAAACCCATTAAAGAAAATCAAAATTCAAGAGCCATGAACCCAGATAAGTATCTAAATCCAAGCGACATACATTGATTCACACGGGCACCCATGACTGTTATACATATCACACAACAGACGTACAAACACAAATATAAACATATATACAGGAATTCTGTTCATTTGTGAACGAATTACCTTTCTGATAGCGAGGAAATAGATGGGAATTGATACAATTAGGGTTCGAGCGAAGTGGGTTTGGGAAGGGGAGTGGAATTTGGGAGGTGGAATGGAGATTTATTCGGCAAAATCATCACGTAGCTTTCCACTTCCCGCTTTTTGTGACTTTTTGTTGCTTTGTCGTTTTCCTATAATTAACAACCCTCAACAACTGGGTTTTACTCTCTCTCTCTCTGTTCTTAGGAGTATTTGTTTATACTCAACGAAAAGTTGTGTTATTTTTTAAATGAACAAATAAAGTATTTTTATGTATTATTTTTTATTTTTTACTTTAATTCGGTGCAAAAAAAATTTTAAAATGATACACAGAATTACTTAATTTTTTTATTTGAAAAAAGGCAAGAGAGAGTGTGAGACAAACAAATAGGAACGGAAAGAGTATTTATTTATTGTGATGGTGAGGGAGGAATAAGATTTGATCCCGGGATTCAGTGTGAGTCATCTAAGAGCTCTACTACATGATGAAAATGTATTGAAAAATATAAAAATTGTATAAGAGGATGTGTATTTTTTTTCCTTTTTAGTCATTTTCTGTGTTTAACGGAAGCTCACAACATTAGCAAGACCGTTAAAAAAAATAGAGTTAGTTAAATTTCGGATTTTTATCCAGTCCAAATTTTAGACTGTACAAGACAATCTAAACTATTATATTATAAAATCAATTATTTGAATTTGGTCCAAGCAAATTCGAGCCCTTAATTTGTTGGGCAAATCAGAATACTTAATTATTGCAAGTGGATGATCTAAATTTAAACTATCTCGTTCGGTCTCAATTAAGAATTTCATTGGATACAATTTAAATTAGTTTTTCTTCTGAAAGAAACATCATACAATTCCAATTAGTTAAATAAAATTCCAATTAGTTTAATAAAGAAATGAAGACCTTGACTCCAAGTGGAAAGAAGACTGAATAATGATTTCATTTTTTTTATGCAGACTTTAGTGGACTTGCCTAATAGTTGCAAAATTTACAAAAAGACTTCTTTGGTAGACTTAAGAAAAGGGAGCACAAATATGCTTTCGAAAATAAATTATTACTTACATTAATTATTTGGTGGACTTGGGAGTTGCGTATAGGACTGAGGGGCCGGGGGCTGTTCATCTCATGCACAGCACCGTGCTGTGCAGCCCTGTGGCGTTGTTATGCCGGCATTTTTTCGACGATTGGAGACATTCATTGCGTAGACCTCGTCGAGTACTATAAGAATGCAAAAAATTAACTTGATCGGATATCTTTAAGTAGGCTATCGGAACACAAATATTTCGAAAACAAATGGACACAAATATTGGATAAAACCCACTTTTTCATGATATTTGTGTTCTGATGAGGCACTAAAAGATATCCGATCAAGTTGATTTTTGGCACACTTGTAGTATTTGACGAGGTCTACACGTTGAACGTCTCCGATCGTCAAAAAAATGTCGGCGCCTCCACGGGACTGCACACCACGGTATAGCCTCGCCTATTTATCTTTTTGGGTATTATGTCATTTTTTATTTTTATTTTTTGATCAGCAGGTATTATGTCATTTGCTCTTAAGATTTGTGACGCACATTACTTAAGTAATTGTGTACGTAACTGCGTGGTAACGGATTAGGCTTGTCTCTAGTCAAGTCAACATTCTCTTCTGTGGCCATGACTCAACAATTATGAAAAACTAGCGTTGAGCCTGTTCGATGGACGGGTAATAGAAAAAACAATCAATATGAACCAATTTTTTCGTTCTTTTTTTGGCTGTCTCATGCATAGATCGGAAATAACACTGATTAGGGAAAAATTAAAAAGAACAAAATCTCATAATGAACTCCTAACAGTTCCGATCAATTACTACGAAGTGGGGAGAGAAAATAGGGAAGTTAGAGATTGTGTAAAAGTCGTGGGACATGTGGAAAGAGAAAGAAGGGAAAGAGGATTTGAGACTTTTTTTTAGAAAAAAATAAAAATAAAAATTCTAGAAAATTAGCATTTGGGGTTTGGAGGCAGGTCTCAACTACATTGTTATAGGATATATAATGGTGATGAGATCCATTACAATTTTACGTCACGATCATTCATTCGTAGTCAAAATTATTATCCGTGAATTGTTAGTCATTGTCATCGATCTTAGAAAATTATATTCGTCATACGAAAACTCTGACCGACCATTAGTACAACCGGCGAAGTCTTTTTTTATATTTGTCGAAAAATTAAATTGATTTCTCTCCGTAAAATACAATTGGCAAAGTATTTATTGGTATTCTATTATCATTGTACATCGAAATTTAGGAAATGAACAACTCGAATAATCAAATTATTTGTTGTTAAATCTTATTAAGCATCACTTGAGATGATTTGAAGTTATCGAATAATCACCGAGTGAAATGGATTGAGTCATCTAAACGACTAAACTTGGTGAGTCCATCGGCATTTTTTATTTGGATATTATTAACTATTCATCTTGGAATACCAATCATAAGAAGTTCAACTACCAGCAATATTCCATTAATTGTTGTGTGGGACACAATGAATAATTTATTTTCAAAAGCATATTTGTGCGCCCTTTTTTAAATAAATAAATAAAGTTACCAGAAATTTTAGGAGGAATTACAGAGCACCGAAAGTATCACGCGACAATATTTATGCAATACTCACAAGTCACAACAAATGAATGACCGCAACACACGTTACGTTACGTAAGTCATTCCTTATTTTGCCAAGTACTGAATAAAGTATGCTTCTTCTTCTTCTTTTCCAATTTATATATAGGCTTAAAAGGTCAAAAAAATTCAGTCAATAGGAAAATGGGAGCTGATTTTGTGGCTCCTTTTTTTTATTTTTTTTATGCAGGCACTCAAAAATTTAATGGTTGTGTTCGGTACACAGTTTTGGGGCCGATTTTGGTACTATTTGGTTTTGCTTACATCATCATTTTTCTCTATCTCTCTCCACTTATTATACCTGCTAATATCATCAAAATTAAACTTGTTAACCGACCACAGCCAATAAAGTTTCAAAACTACCTTTTTCAAAATATAAAAACTAGTGGATGCACTCCATCCCAAAACTATCCCCTCATTTACTTGAGGCACTTCTAACGAAAAAAGCTTTTTGAAGTGTTCACCTTCAAAGGTATAGGGTCATGCAACACCAAAAAGAACATTCAATTTCACTTATATAAGCATAACTAGAGATCTTGTCAAAAAAAAATAAAAATTAGGCATATTGGTACCTATAGCTTTTGTCTTCTGATGTTAACAATCTAATTTGGGACATGATCCTTTTGAATCTTTCTGTCAAAGTCAACCTACTCGTCTTTGGGCTTAGATTCCAGCAACACGTTGGATGCCAAATGAACATAGTAAGCCTTTAAAAAAAAAAATTTCGAACATAGTGAGTAAAGAGTAGTTGTTATATACTCCCTCTGTCCTTTTTTAAGTGATCTACTTGGGAAAAGTGTATTTTGTAGATGCTTAAAAATGTACTTTCGTATATCGTTTTTTATTTTTATTTTTTTGCATCAAATTAAAGTACTCAATTAACACTTTAATTTGGTATAAAACAAATTAAAAAATTATATAGAAAAATATGTTTTTAGAGGTTTTGAAATTACACGTATTCCAATATGGATCACTTAAAAAAGGACGGAGGGAGTATTGGGATTCTTTTTGCACCATTCTCTCAAGCTGTTGTATCTAAGAGATCCATTACAATAAAGTCTCATAGGGTTTGTAAACAAAATAGAAATACTGGAACTTCTCTTTGATAATCCATTGCCCCCAATGGCTATTGGTTAACTAGGCTATATGATAAAACTTCCGTTCTTCAGAACATAAATCTCTTTTATTTTCATTAATTCTCATAGCAGGTGCAAGATGATACTCGTATAATTTGCATATCGATCACGGCACATGCAACGAAGAAAGATATAATCAATAACCTGATGGAACAGAATGCAAGCTAGAGACGACAATCAAGAGCAGTTACTGGCGACGATAGGTAACAGAGAGCGGTACTTGATGGGCAGGATTTGGGTGGATGTCCATTTTTCTTCTTCCGTTAGGCATTAATAGAGGAGACAGAGGAGAACACGTAAAAAAAAAAAAAAAATGGAGTGCCTAAACTAAAATTGAAACTTGCAAAAGGGTGGTTTTGAAAAACCATTGTAGCTTGGTGTGCCTCCATCAATTTTTTGAGTGCGATTATCAATATATACCAAAAAAATTATTTGTCATGATTATGAAGTTCGTATGTTAAGAAATAGAGAAACAAAGGACAATAAATTGCTAGATTAGGAATTTGGTAATTGCGGAGTTTTTAATCAAGGGCAGCATCGATCGTTCAAGTATCAATCACTCAAGGATCATCATGAATTAGTATTACTAGTGGTTAAATTAAATTCATTTTACATTTAGATAAAATAAATTAAACACAAGTTAGAAGTTTAAATGTATACATTAAACACATTTTTAGTTCATTGCATCTAATAGTTAGTAATAGGTTCAATTTATAGATATTTTATACGTAGGTGGCTGAGTTCCTTGTTTGCTTTGATAAAGATTTGATAAAATCAAAGTGTGATTTTATCAAATTTTGATAAATTTTTTAGGGAAACTAGGGAGAATTAAACATCTTGTTCAGTGTATTATGAAAACGCTGCATTCAGACTATTTGCCATGTACCTTATGCTTATTCTAAATCCATCAACCACACCACATGGCTCCAAATGCTTATGCCCATATACTAGTCGTAGGCACTAGTAGTTATGTATGTCTATATAGATAAGGAGTATGAACGTTGTCTTTGTACATACCCCTTATTTATGTAAGCTCGCACAGCAGCTCTCTTATAAAAGCTAGAAAACTAAGGAAAACAACAAGTTATATATTTACCCAAAAAAAAAAAAAAAACCTTATATTGATATACGGAAAACTAATATAATATCAAGGTAAAAATAAAACATGTGATTTTCATTTTCCCTATAATGTCATGGGTGTGAGTTTTACCGTGATTATTGGAAGGTATTGTAGCCATATCTTATTCTATGATTAAAGTTCTTAAGTCAATAAATATTAACATGTTTATTGTTCATAGTTCGATTTTTTACTATAATGACTGAAATATCTAGTGGACATGTTTTTACTACGAGTGTTGATATTGACTTATTTTACTATAATGTGCAAGTGACCAGTTCAACTGATCTTCTCTATCGAAAATTCTAGGACATGTTACTTTGAATTCCCCCACTCATTTCTCCAGATTTTCCGGTAAAAATCATCCATGGTTAGATGAAATAATCTCACTCAATTTTGAATCTCCACCATTTAAAAAATTTCATGATTTTAGGCAACAAAATTAATCATCTACCATTTCAAAAGTTCTATTTGAAATAGTCAAACCAATCCCTTTCTATTTGGAAACAATATCTATATAAATCTTAATCAAATCCCTCTTAATTAGAAAACTATATTTACATATATCACAAAAAAGGGTAAACAAGGTATTTCACAAATAAAAAAAGATGAAAACATAATCATTCAAACTAACAAGGATGAAGCAAGTGGTGACTAACTCATAGGATGTCCCACACTGCATCTCGTTCCCTCTCCCCATATAATAAATTATGAATGACAAACGATAAAAACAAACAGTACTCCGTAAGAAGGGTGTAAACTTTTGTATTAAAAAAAAAGGACGATTGTTCAATTACCACTAAAAAAAATACTAAAGGGGAGTTTTCCAATAGATTATTTGATTTTATCATCTTAGATTTTATCATCATCTTTTACGAATAGAAAAAATGAAGGTGATTTTATTACACTAGATTTTATCACACTATATTATCCACAACTATTATCACACTAGATTTTATCTATTGGGAATACAAGGTGATTTTATCACCCCTCCATAAAACACCAACTAAAATTAAATTTCTCATTTTATCTCATAAAATCCATTGAAAAACTCCCCCTAATTCAATGATAGTGTTTTTTAAATCGTAATGTATCAAAAATTTTGCAGAGTCTTTGGGCTGTTTTGAGAGGTGCTTTGCACCCCTCTCCTGACACCCAATCCCCCAGCCGACCCCACCAACGTTCCCTAATTGCCCCTATACGTTTCTCTCTCTAAATTTTGAATTTGTCCCATACATTTCTTTATTTATTTAATTTTACTTTCGTTAACTCAAATTATACTTCATTAATTTAATTAACTATTTGATTTTAATTTGGTTAGCTCAAATTATACTTCATTTATTAAATTACTTAATTAATTTTAATTTGGTTAACTCAAATTACCCAGCCTGTCCACAGGGCTGGCCCTGCAAATAACATGAACCACCTTGTCGAGATACAATAAATTTGTCACAACTAGTGTCTTTGCTCTGGGTTAAAAAATTGCACTGAAAGTTAAATAAAATTTCCAACCCTTTTTTTTTTTTTTTCTTTTTTGGTTTTTTATTTCCGGCCAAAGCTACTCTCTTTTCTTTCTTTTTTTTTTTCCTTTTTTTCAACTTTATTTATTTAATTACTCAAATTTTAATAATTTCATTTACTATTAACTTTATTTATTTAATTACTCATTTAATTTGGTTTATTCAAATTACATTTGCAAGTAAATTATTTTCTTAAATTTCCAAATTGTGATCCCAAGACGACACCCAAAGATCCTGAACCGCAAATCAAAACGTGTGTCATAACTTAAAGTTCATCCTTTAGCTTCATCCAATAATAGTCCAAGTGGTGTCAGGTAGCTGGGTAATGTGGAGTAAATTCACATAATAGAAATAAAGTATCATTCGTCAACGCATCCACACGATGATGAACTTTACGCCTTTATAGTGGATGACATAGGCTTGGTTTGGGTAAATTAAAAAAAAGTGGTTTTTTGGTTTTGTCATTATTCAATTTTTTTTTTGCATTTGTTAATTTTCGGTCGATTTTTTTTTGTTTTTGGCATGCGAATCTAAATCAAAGATAAAATTATTAAATTAAACTTAAAGTTTTATATTTTGTATAAAATTGTGCATATTTTTATATTTTTTAGATTCCTTTCGTCGAGACAAGCCAAGAAACCACAAAAAATCGGCCAAAAACTATCAAATGCAAAAAAAATTTGAGGTAAATTTGTAATTACGCGGGGGGCAATTACTTGCCAATGTAATTTGAATAAATCAAATTAAATGAATAATTAAATAAATAAAGTTATTGGTAAATGAAATTATTAAAATTCGAACTAAAAAACAAAAAAGAAAAAAAATTTTGAGCCGAGAGAGAGAGAAGGCCAGAGGACGCAAAGCAATTTCCGCTGTTTTTTGGACGTCGTTTTCAGAAAGAGAGTATGCTCTGACTCTTCAGTCTTTCACGGCTCTGCTTCCCACTCGCTGCATCAATCACTCTCCGTGATTGAGGGATGAAAACAGAAGTTCCAATCCAACGCAAAATTCGTCTCTCAAAGAGGCGACGTAAGCTCGCAAAACGACAAGGTAAACCCTAATTTCCTTTCCCCATTCATCCATTCTTTCCATCGATCGCTTACCACGCAGATAAAAGCTTAATCTCTGACAGTAAAAGTAAGGGTGAAAAAGCGAGTTAAAGAAGAAGAAGAAGGGGTGAGCCCACTGGTGGAGAAGTACTGGTTACGGAGGTACGATCTGTTCTCAAAGTACGACGAGGGCATTAAACTGGACCAAGAAGGATGGTTTTCGGTTACGCCGGAGGAGATTGCGGTTAGGCACGCCCAGCGTGGCGGCGGCGGCGGCGTTGTCGTGGATGGCTTCGCCGGCGTTGGGGGGAATGCCATTCAGTTTGCTAAAATGTAAGCTCATGATATGGGTATGTTTCGACCCATTCTGGAATATTGTGAAATACAAATCTTCAAAAGCCATGATAGGCAGAATTATTCCAAGTAGAAGTCTACAGGGCGGAGCCTGGAATTTTATTATATTGAGATCAAAATCCATATTCAAGTTATTGTTTTGTTTTGGTAATGCGAAGAAATAAATAAATTGAGAGGTTATTAGGGTTTAATAATCCACTTGCTCCTTAAACTATTCAATTGTTAGTTAAATTCCTGCCCAACTTCCAATTGAATTTACTTGCCCCTTTAACTATAGGTTAGTCACTTGGTCGAATCCATCCAAACCAACGGAAAAAGTAGGAAAAAACTCTAACCATCTTAATTTGCTACCAACTAAAGGGTAAAATAGACTTTTCCACCCAAACCCACTCAATCCTGTATTTGGGGGTAAATCAGCAGCCATAATTTCTAACCCCTCAACCTACTCAATCAAAGAGAGACAGAGAGACCGAAGGAATCGATCCGTAATTTCTAACCCCTCAACCTACTCAATCAAAGAGAGACAGAGAGGCCAAAGGAATCGATTAAAAAGAGAAATCAGTTTGAAATGATCAGAATCAAAATGTAAGAAACCAAAAAGCGATTGGATTGGTGACTTTGGATTGTGGGGAGATGGTGTGGATTTTAAGAGCTCCAAAGGAATCCGAACGGAAAATGTAAGTTTTTTGTATTGAGTTTGACACTACCGAAATGGTAGAAAATTGAGATTATCTACTTTGTATATAATACTAGTTCTGTTTATTGATTAAAAAATAATTGATGTGGGTTTGTTGCTCTTTGTTTGTGAATCAGTGCTCGATGGACAAGGACCGAAAAAAAAAGATTTTTTTTTATTTATTAAAAATGTACTCCAGGTCGTATATTTTTTGGGTGCAACTGTTATGGCTACATTTTGTTTCCTACTGTTAATGTTTGCTTTTCATGCCTTGTTTGGAGTGGAGGATCAATAAAAATGAGGAGGATAGAGAAGGTTAGGAGTAAGTAGATCAGATAGAAGTAGTGTACTTTATTAGGATCAAGTTTGAATATTAGAAAGAAGTCAGGTAATTTATCCAAGACAAGGAGGGAGGCAGAATGAGGACTGATTTTTGGGGAAGAAGATGAGATTACAAACATAAAAACATAAATTGTTAGGTGAGAGACGTAAATGCCCTTCAAAATCACCATATGAGGTTTTTGTTAAGTTTTCCATCCATGAATGGAAAGTGAGGGATTGGACCAAGTAACTAATGTTTATATAGTTGAAGGGGCAAATATATTCAATTGGTAGTTGGAGGGGGATTTAACTAAAAATTGAATAGTTTAAGGGGCAAGTAGATTATTAACCCAAGGCTATTATAAGATGGATGTTTAATATAATTTTGGTTTACAATTGGTCCCAACTACTTACGACATTTTGGAAACAATGAAGATAGCATTTTAAGCAAGTTTGGGCAACTTTAAAAAATTTCCTAGGGTCAAAATAACAAAATTTAGTTGCAAACTCTCACATATCCTTGTGAGAAACAAAGTGAGAGGCTCAGGTGACCCCAATTGTATCTTACTCTCTCCGCCCTTGGAGTCTATTCCTTCTCTTATACAGTGTTTATCTTTCTGGAGTTTGTTGATAATCAAAAAGCTGAATCATTTTATAATGATTCTGGGATGGTCTATTATTGACGAAATGAACTCCGAATTCGTGTTTCCCTATGCCATTAAACAAAAAAACCAGTCTTACCAAAGATAGATACCACGCCATTGTTGCAGACTTGATTTGGAGTACAGTTAGCATAGTTAAGTATGTCACTTGCCTTTAAACAAGTTTTAGTTGCCAAACACAACTCTCCATTGACTGTGCTTCTTACCAGTCTGCCATTTTTCTTTCATTTGAGAGTTCCCATGGTGCAGAATTGAGATTATATTCCAAATTTGCTAGCTGCTTCAGAGTTCAGAGTCTCAGACCTTACTAGCTTCTCATCCTGGGGGGTGTTTTAGATGTTGAACCATATATTTTACGAGTTAGACCATGTCTGTCCATTTTAAATGACTAACTCTATTTTATTCCCGAATCAGTGCAAATACCATTTCCCAACGACTTATGGGTACAAAATTTTAATTTTGGTGTCAAATTGGAGTATTATTCTGGTTGCTTTGGTTAAGATAAGCTAAACAAAGAAACGCTTGTGGACTCTAGCCTAATGGATACCTATACTATATGCAAACCTCCGAAATCTTATAGACAGTGGTGGAACTAGGATTAGGACGTGGGAGTGACACCGTTCAATGGAAATCTAGTTACATGTTGTGTGGAAAATATGAAGAAGAAAATTAAATTTAAATGGTACCTGAAGTAAAAATAAGTCTAATCTAGACAACCAACTCTCATCATTTTATATCATCCTCGTAAAAACAAGAGAGAAAATTCAAGTTCAGAAAAAAAATATATTAGGGGATACCTCAATAGGTTAGATTATATAATAGTTCAATTGATACGCCTTACAATTAAAGACTTAGTTGCAGGTCTAGTGGCACACACAAGTTTTTTGGAGCCAGACATCTCGTGTTCAAATCCCTAGGGCACCAACATTTCTTGATTGATGGGTTTTGTATATTGGCATAGAAAGGAAGAGTTCAAGACTCGAACTCGCGACCTCACACCTAGAGGACCAACACCTTTCCACTGAGCTACATATTGCTTGCTTGCGTGTAATTGACATACATCGAATATATTTCACATGCTTTCCTGCAGTATTAGACTTTGTAGACTATAGTAATACGTTCTTTCTCTGCGTTGTTTCGTTTTTGGCTTCCAATCTTAGTATATTAAACCTTGCATTTGACCAATTTTCCTATATGGAGACAAACTGTATCAAACTATCAGGTAGTTGGAGTGGGCTCATGTACTTCTGTTGTACTGTAGGTGCTATCATGTTGTTGCTATTGACATTGATCCTCAAAAAGTAGAAATGGCATTTAATAATGCAAAAATCTACGGCGTGGAAGATTATGTTGATTTCGTTATTGGAGACTTTATCCAACTTGCTCCTTCTCTAAAGGTAATGGTTTTTCTCTCCTGGAATGAGAAAATAATTGAATTTAGAATAAAGGAATTCAAGATTTTTTATTATTATTATTTTAAAACCTGGAAGCATTCTAATAAGGCTTCTATGCAATTGAGAAAAGTTGAGGTTGACGAAATTCGCAACACCCCTCCCACCACCCATCCCTGAAAGCTTGTACTAATGCTATGAGGTCATTTTACTGTTCGAAGCATGGCGTTGTTTTGTTGTTTCTGTAAATTTAAAATTTTAAATTGAGTTCTTATCTCTACTATGTGCACACATTCACATATACCTATACAGGGAGAGCTTAACTTGTTCTTGGATGTTGTGAGACATTTGATGGTATGTCACATCTGTCACTATGTGAAATAAAGTGTTCTGGGTGGATCTATCTGGTAGCAACCTGCCATAGTTTTGTTGTCCTACTACTAATACATATTGATTTCTCAGTCAGTTGAATAAAACAGTAAATGGTGTTAACGGGAAATGGTAAAGATAAATAAAAGGCATAGTAAAGGAGGATGGAGGGGACTGTAGACGTTATGCATGTGCATAGGTGTTTGCTCTCAGGTTGAGTTCGAAAGTACTAAAAGTGAGCCCTACACATATCTTCCTCATAAACAGAACTTGAGCAGTGCAAGAATTGAACAAACATGGAGAAACTCAGCTTTATATTCCCTGGGAATGAAAAGCAGGGATATTTTTCATTGATGCTAAAAATTAGACCAAATTGGACGATCCTTTAACATTTAGTATTACTGCTTTTCCTGCGTTTTGCTTTATGTAGATATGATATTCCAGTGTTTGTTTTGTCAGGGTGATGTAGTATTTCTCTCTCCGCCATGGGGAGGTCCATCATATAAAGCAATAAAGAATTTTACCCTTGATTTATTGAAGCCAAAAGATGGGTATGTGGTGCTCTTGTCTATCCATTCTTCAATGGAATGAAAGGTTAAATCCCTTGCGTCTTTTGCTATATCAAACTGAAAATGCAGACATTTTCATGGTCTGAAAGAGGTCAGAATTGGATTAATAAGGTAGTTCATACGAAATAGTTCAAAAAGTCGTGAACCATGATCTCCTGTAGAGTGAAATCAATATTGTTTGGATAGCCATGTTTTTTATTTTTATTTTATGTGTATGCATCTTCACATATGTTTGTAGCCCTATTTTCAGCATTAGGGATATGACATGAGCTTATTTATAACGTGGAATTGATACTGAATAAGTTTTTATGTGTTGGTCTGAATATCTTTGTGATTTGCATGACGAATTTGAAGCTTAGTTTTGCTCTTCCATTCAGTCGAGAAAAAAGTTATGCTGTTGCATTTATAATGGGACATCTCCTTGATCCTCACGATTAGATAAAAGCACTTAATGAATTTGTGTACTTCAGGGGAGAATTTAATAAAAAAACCTAACGTATATGCTTCTCAATTCTCATTATCAGTAACCCAAGGGCCAAGAGAGGATATAATATCCTAATTCGTTGCTGGGATACCAGTAGATGTCCCTTTCTGAAACATCTGTTTGAGAAACAATCTCTCTTGAAGCTTTTGCTTGTCATGGGATAGAAAGATTGATAGACCACTGTTGTTCCAAGTTAAACTTGTTTTGTCGCTCTCAGGTTCTGTACTAAGCTGGCTTAAAACTTGTGCGCTTTGCATAACATTGTGCAGACTTGTAGAACTGCATAGAGTATTATTTGTTTTCCAAATACTTTCATGCAAATTTGTTCCCAATACTCTTACTCGTCATGTGTCCATTCAATCCACGCCAGTGATACCCCTTCCTGATTATTCCCTTTTCCATTGAGTTTGCTATATTGCTGATGCATTTTCTAATTATTGAATTGCTTGTCTTTTATTCTAATTAAGCTGCACTAATCCAATATATTCGTAATAACTCTACATCAGGACTAAGAAACACCTAGCATTACAAGGGGAATCATGGTGATGTCATTGAAAAAGAAAAAAAAAAGTTGAAATGAATTACAGGACGGAAATATTTTGTTAGAGGGGCAGACTGTTAGGTTCCTCTGTCTCACACTCTCACTTATGATTCTGTTATGAAACCCACCTCCTGGATTAGCACAAAATAGTAACCAGAAAAATGCCCTTCTAGAAACATTGTGGCCACCAGAAATGAAAGATGACAGCACTTATTAATCCATGCAACGTTGAGTTTTGTTTTCGTTTCTTATTTATCTTCTTCTTTCCATGACATGTATCTTATATTCACTACATTATTTGTGTCTGCAGGTACTCGTTGTTTCAAATTGCTCAAACAATAACGCCTAACATCATTATGTTCTTACCGCGGAATGTGGATTTGCACCAAGTAGAAGGACTTTCATGGCTCTCTTCCCCTCCATTATGTGTTGAGGTATCGGCTCCCCTAAATAATATATGTAGATAAGAACAAGGTTTTGAAATTAGTATATGTATCGTGTATTTTTTTGTTTGTTTTATAAATTGTATCGGGATTTGTACCGTGTATCGTAAGATACGTTAACCATAATTAATTCACAATTAAAATGTAATTATACCTAATAACCTCAACAAATTATGCATATATTTAAAAGAAATTTTTTTTTAAAGGCAAAATTTCAAATACATGAAGTGTGATCTATTACATTGAGGCTTTCCACTGCCTTAGTCGTGAAAGAAAGAAGAGTTCTTATATGATTCAGTTGAAACAAAATCAAAATCAAAGTATTTATTTTTCTTCTATTCAAGCCCTACATTGAGGTTATTTCTTGCAAAATGGTTTAAATGTTAAACGACTTAGATCAATGCGTTTGGGGTTTTGGTTCTCAATATAAGGTCTGATTTTTGCCCAATATGTAATCGTAGGATACGAACTGAATCGGGATATGCACATATATTGTAGGAATAGGATATGCCTATCGTATCGTAAGATTTCTATACAAAAAGGATACGGGTGTGATATGTATCCTGCTTTTCAAAGGAAACGATATGAATCGTAGGATAAGTATCGAGCATCGTAGGTTTTTAACAACAATGGATAAGAATGTTTATAATGACTTGTGAAGAACTTCTTTGACATATTGAAAGCTGGTTTCGTATGTACAGATCGAAAAGAATTACGTGAACAACTATTTAAAGGGCATAACTGTGTATTTTGGTGATGCTGCGTTTGGGCAACTGGAATTATCTTGACCTTTTCGGGCTTCGAAGCATTCTCTTGACTAGAAGGCATACAGTTTCCTGAGGGACAGAACATTAACTCTACTTTGTGTACAGTCAGTTTGAGTTCTCAGCCAGAGAGAGAGAGAGAGAGAGAGAGAGAGAGAGAGAGAGAGAGAGAGAGAGAGAGAGAGAGAGCTTGCCCTTGTGACTCAGGCTATGTAAAATATTCATGTAGTTGAAAGTCCTTTCTCTATGAGCTGTTGTCAAAAAAAGAAGACATGGAATCCAAAGGTTTATTCAGTTTGAGTGGACTGTGTTGTTTATTCAGCTTGAATTGACTCTGTTCTTTTTCTTGATCAGCAATTGACTGTGTTTGGTTTTTGCTGTAATATTTTGAATCTTGTTGAATAGCACCTATCGGCACTTATTGAAATGTTTGTATATTCTTTTAGTCTATCTTGTACTAATAATATAAGAATATACAAGCATTTCAAATTTCAAAGCCTCGGATTACTCAAGGCGTGCGTAAATTGACGATCATAAAAAGAAAGGATGGGGAAGAGCGCGAACGAAGCATAACAGTCATAGCGGACAAGCGATATCATAAGATAATCAATGGGACAAAAGATGAATGTTTAAATCTAGAAAATATGGATAGGAAAAAAAAAGAAAAAGGAAATCAGAGTTTCTAATCCTCCTTAATACCACTGGTCTTAGGTCGATTGTGCATGTGGAATTAAGTTTATTCCTAAAGCTACTCTCACTGTCCCCAAATTTTGATCCCTCGTCCTATTCTAATAAGATAAAAACTAGTTATAATTTTAAATCGGTAAATGAATTTTATATCCAATATTGATGTTATTTGATAAATCTCAGTAAATTCTATAAGACAATGTTTTCGAAATCACGCAAAACCATATAAATTACGAAATATAATCAATTAAAACAAGACACGAACTCTTAAAAGAGACAAATAAAAAGGGAACGGAGGGAGTTTTATTTAGTAATTAAGTGACGATAACAAGGTGATCATATGTGAGTTTGTGCCAAAATTACTGATTTGAATTTGTGGACAATTTGTGTACTAAATTTTTCAGATTACTTGGCACAGAAGTTTATAAAAAAGAAAACAAAAGATAATAGGAAACTTCCTAATTTAGGAGTCAGAATCCATTTTTAACGAAACCAAAAATCCCAATTCTTATCGGATTTGGAACCAAAAAGTATCCAAAAAGTTACTAAAACAAGGATTTTCTACCCCTATATATACCACCTCTTTCCCATAGAGCAGTACAGACCACGAAAACAGTTCTGAACAAGTAACCATGAGTCGTCCGGAGAAAAAACCCGTCTTGATTCGCCAGGTATGGGCTGCAAATTTAACCGAGGAGCTATCCCTCATCAACTGCTTCACCCTCCGGTATCCATTCGTTTCGATGGATACCGAGTTTCCCGGCACGATCTTTCACCCGAGGGTCGAAAAGCACCAGCTCTCACGCCTCCCTCCCGAGTGCAACTACCGAGTGATGAAGGCGAACGTGGACGCACTGAACATCGTCCAGCTCGGCCTCACGCTCTCCGATGCCGACGGGAACCTCCCCGAGAGTTTAACTCACTCCTTCGTGTGGGAATTCAACTTCAGGGACTTCGACGTCGAGTCCGACCTCCAAAACCGGGACTCCATCGCGTTACTTGAGAAACAAGGTATCGATTTCTACAAGAACAGGAAACTCGGCATCGATTCCCGGGTATTTGGGTATCTGTTTCTCAAGTCGCGTCTCGTTTCGAAATTCAATCGCCCGTCTGCAGTGACATGGATCACCTTCCACAGCGCCTACGACTTCGGGTTTCTACTCAAGATTTTGACAGGGGGAAGGTTACTACCAGCAAACCTTCGGACGTTCATGACTTTGGTTAACATGATCTTTGGTGGGGCCATGTATGATATAAAACACATGATTCGGTTCTGCGATGGATTGTACGGTGGATTGGAGAGGGTGGCGAAAAAACTAGGCGTCGATCGGGTGGCTGGGAAGAGCCATCAAGCTGGTTCAGATAGCTTGCTTACTATGCAGACATTCATGAAGCTGAAAGAGTCGTACTTTAACACAGGAGGGGAAGAAGAAATTGGTAAATTCCAGTGTGTGTTGCATGGATTAGAGGTGGAAAGGACAGTTTCCTTTGTTTAATTTACAACATTCTATGGGTGATTTTTGTTTTGGACAAAGTAAATAGACTACTGATTAGTAAAATTTTAGTGATTTATGAACAGTTTTTGTATTATTTGCTTTCTGTTACCTTTAACCTAACTGAAGTACTGAATCAAAAAAAAAATTCCCAGAGGAGTATTTATGATGCATTTAGTTCCAACTGTTCATGGGTTTCGGAAAACTCTATGGACCATAAAATCTTTCCCCAAAATCTTTCCCGAAAATGAAATGTGGGTTGGATTCACTCAGTGTACTATGTGCACAATTATACATTGAGTGAGTCATAACCACACAGTTCCTTTTTCGGGAAATTTTTCATGTTTCATATGAAACCTTTTCCAGTCACACATGCCTTCCATAGTCAAAGATGGTATGTCCATTTTTCCATGTTAGATTTTGTGATCATTTACTACATAACAATTAGATAGCTCGACTAGTTTCAGAGGAATCAATCTCACCGTCTACTATAGAGGTTCAATGAAAGCTAGAGGAACATCCCATATGGACTAATGTAGAGGTTTCGAACCTGAGAACAAGAAGATGCATAACTTGTGGCCTTGAACCAAGAAATCGAGCGGCGTCGTATGTGATCATTAGGCCGGTGCAAATTATTAAACTGATCATTTCAGGTGATGTATTGAATGATTAGGGATCAAATGTATAGTTTATGTGGTTGTACTTATTTTGCTGTATTGAAACACTCACTCATTAGAAAAATGGTCCCTTAAGGGGGAAGCAAGGAAGCCAATTTAAAAGGGCATATCAGTCCACACTTAAGTGGTTAGCACTCATGGACTAAGTAGCAGGGTTAAGATTAACCCTGAATTTTTGCATGGATGTTCAAAGTATGTAATATGAGATAAACGGTTTAGATGAACGTTGCGGGTCTCAAACGAAACCAAAAGAAGTCTTGAGGGAGCTAAATAGAAGGAGATCATTTACATACATAATGAAACTATTACAAGTGAAAGGACTCGAATCTTTTCCTTTCCTTTCCTTTCCTTTCCTTTCCTTTCCTTTCCGCAAGGTCCAAATACATGTGAGGCTTTTGTTTAAAGCTCAAACCAATTATTTCTATGATCTAGCACCTTTTTCTGGAACACCTGGACAAACAAATCCCTCTATTTGTTCTGGTATTTTGACCTCCTTTTGGTTAGTATTTGTTCTGGTATTATAGGTTTTTTTGGTGTTCCAGAAAAGTTATCATTGCTGGTATTTTGACCTCCTTTTGGTTAGTATTTGTTCTGGGATTTTTCAAGGATTCTTGTTCTTTCGGTGAATAGAAATCGAGTTACCGACGAAAACTTGAGTACAAAATTACAAACTTTAACGGTACCTAGGCGTGTCGAGTCCTGCATTTCTTAAGTATCTGCATACAACCTTGCTGGTATTTTGACATCCTTTTGGTTAGTATTTGTTCTGGGTTTTTCAAGGATTCTTGTTCTTTTGGTGAATAGAAATCAACTTACCGACAAAACCTTGAGTACAAAATTAGAAACTTTAACGGTACCTAGGCATGTCGTGTCCTGCATTTCTTAAGTACCTGTGCTACTTAGTTTCAAATTAGCCATTGAGAGACAAACATGTAAAACTGATAATCAAGTACAATAGTAACATATATGAGAATCCAAATGTCAAACATGGCCTATAAAAACAAGTGACTCACAAAATAAATTACATCTACTCTCCATTACGAGTCTACGACACACGAAAAGAGAGGGGGAAAAAACCCTGGTAACACTAATGTAGAGGACTGCAATCAAAAGTGTCTATAGAAACAAACATCACAAGTCCCTCCTATTCCTATCCCTCATTTCAAAAAAAGTCCCAGAAGCCTTTCAAATGGAATAGGATGAAGAAACTACCAGGGCAAAAACAAGAGATACATAAGCTGTGGCGGTGAGAGATGCAGAATCTGAGGTTCCTGGAGCTGGTGCTGGGGAAATCTCATTCGCTCCGGCCATTGAAGTAGGCGTGCCCACCGGCGAAACGACTGCACCCAAAAGCAATACAAGATTATAATGCGCGCACCTGAATTAATCATCAGTTTTGAAACGAAAGGCTGGACGCCAAAGTTCAAACCATCTGGTGAATTTGCGATCACTGTCCCAAGCTTGGAACAGAGAGGAAACTCCATTCCAAAGCAAGAAAGAAAGCAACCACACCAACAAGGCAACAATTAGACCACCATCATATAATTGAATGGTTGACAAGCTTGTTATCAAAAGTTAACTAACATCTCAATCAAAAGTAGGCAAAAAAGATTGCGAGCCGAACAAATGAAGATTCCAACATTTGGATAGATACGACTTCCCTATGTGCTCTACAGAAGTTTGTAAAGTAAGAATTCTGAGTAATAAAGCTATAGACTACAAATTGTTGAGTTTTGTAAAGTTTATGTGCGCTTACTTAATTAGACAGTCGCAGGGATCGGGGTGCATGTTGTCCAATCTGGACTGTCCGTGCTCGGTGATGGATGGCTCAAATCACATCTTGTCTAAACACATCCGAACTGTCCGCTATCAAACAAATCCAAGCCATCCATTGCCGAGCACGGACGGCTCAGATTGGGGACAACATGGGTACAGCATCATCCCCCCAATTCCTCCAATTATTACACATCTCTCTAACTATTAGTTTTTTCCAATCCTAACACTCTCTCAAAATTATTTCTCAATATATTGTTTTCAAAATTATCAACCCCTCTGTCCCATTTTGTTGGTCCTCCGTTGAGAATCCAACATTTTAGGGGAACATAATTATACCTTGTACTTTTTGTTAACTTTTCAATTTTACCCCTTGATGAGATGTTTTTTCAAATTCTAACTTCTTTAAAGTAAACGAAACTGATGAGCAAAATGGGAATGTGGCATTACTTTTTTAGAAAGTTTTTAAAATGGACAATTTTTTTGGGACATTCCAAAATAGAATAATGGACCAACTTTGCGGGACGAAAGAAGTAGATGCGACTGGGAAGTTTGAATGTTTAATGAACAAGTCTAGAAGAAGTACAAGCAAATAGAAATTGGATTGAAATTTAAAAAGGTGACAAAAAAAAGGTGTGACTGGGAATTTAGATGCACTGGGAATTTTGGACTGAGAGTTGGAAGACGAGTTACTTGCCCTGAAATATAAAAAGGCGTCACTTTTCAGAAAGAAAATCAAATCAAAGTGAGAAAAGATACAAAAATAAAAATAAAAATTGGGGCATAATAACAGAAGATGAAATTACAGTAACCACCAGTTGATTTTTTGGTATATTATAACGATACTTTAATTGTCAGTCCATTTAATTTTTTGGTGTATTATGAGAGTCTTTTTATTGTCAGTCCATTGGGCTTACAATAAGCAAATAACAGAGAAAAAAAAGAAGCACCACAAACTACATGTATTTTTAGCACTTTTTAACATATCTTCACACGCTTTTCACACATTTCAATATACTTTTAAACTTTAACGATTTTAGAATTTTCCATATTATAATGATGAAATATGTACCAAAGGTCCACAAGCTGCTTTGCCTGTCGGCTCCCCTTAGATCTTAGGTTCGAAACTTTATCAACTCTTGTACAGCCAAAACACATGGCACTTCGGCCTAGCTTTACTCCAATCACTAGTTGTACGTAAGATTAGTTTCCCAAGAATTAGTTGATCAAGGAACGCATAAGTTGACACTGGTTATTACAAAATAATAATAATAATAATAATTAAGCTTGTATGTCCAGATGGATATGACGTATGTAGTTTTTGTATTTGTGTTTGTTCTACGTCACAATTTTGTAAGCATCAGCTTCCTAATTAAACAATAAAAAATGTCAGGAACACAATTATTCGGACACAATGACGGAGCCAGAAAATCCACACAAAGGAGTACCTTTTTCCAATAAGCCACAAATTAATCACAATATAACATAACGAAGAAATACAAAGCAAAAAAAATCTCTGATTATCACAACAAACGCATGGATGGATGTCCATGTGTCAAAATGGCAAAAGCTTTGCATATAACAACAAAAAAAAAAAAATGAATATTCACGTATCTCCTAATAACGCCCAATTAATCAGTGAATGAAAAATGACAAAACGTTTTGAATATCTTGTGAAAGGGATTGATCATTTAACTTGAACCTAAAAAGATAAGAAGTGCCCAACAAAATACTACTTAGGGGTTGGAAAAAAACAAAAAAAAAAAAAGGGACAAAACTGGTATTTTTTGGGTTTTTTTCCCACTAACTGGTTCGGTTCCGATTCGAGGATTTAAAAAAAAATTAAAACCTGTTTGTTTCCCGGTTCATGTGGCAAAATTACCGGTTTGAACCAAACCGAACCAGAAGTAGTATATATAGTACTAGTACTAAACTCTGTTTCAACCGATCTAGATCATTCTAAACATTTGCCCAGATCATTCAATTTCCCTCACCTCTCCCGAGTTACTCTCTCACTTTGAGATCGGCGACTCCCATCCTCTTTCTTTCGATCACTTCTCTCTTCTCCTGAACCAAACCGACCACTAAACTGGACCGAACTGGAACTGAACCGATTTCTAAAAAACCAGTTTCAGTTTCATGCTTTGCGCGAAACCGGTTCACTCCAAAATGCCCAAGAACTGGACCGAACTAGTTACACCCCCTAATACTACTCACTCCGTCCCAATTAATTAGTCTTTTTTTTGTGGAGATTTCAACTCATTAGGGGAATATCATTATTACTCTTGTCATATTTTTTCTTTTCTCTTCAAAACATCATCATTGCATATGGGTAAGTACTTTTTTCTCGTTAATTTTTATAATTGAGACAATTTTTTTAGGATAACAAAAGTAGCATTTGGGACCTAAAATTGGAGACAGAGGAGTGCACGTGCACAAATAAGAGTACTTATCAAAATTAGCGTAAGGCTCAGTTTGGACGGCAACAATCTTGAGGGGGAATGGGATGTGATGCCTTCTTTTCATGATTCTAATGTTTGGAATTGATAGGAACATGAATGTGATTCCATACTTTTCTAATTTCGGCGTTTGAAACAATCGGGAATAAGAATGTGATTCCTAATGACACATTCGACCAAGAATCACATTCCCAAACTGAGTGAGAATTTGATTCCTCCCTTACCCCATGGGAATCTCAGATTCCAGGCTCACTCATTAAGAAAAGAAAACGTTGACTTTAATAACTTTTCAAAATAATTATTTTCCGTGTAAGATTACTAAAACCCAAATGAAATTACTCTATGTATCAAATTCCTAGGAATTAGATATCTAAATATCATATTCCTATTCCCATCTAAGAAAATTCCTAGAAATTTGATTTCCAGTAATTAGATCTCTATTCTTATACCAGATTTCAGTCATCCAAACACAGTCTAACTAGAAGGCCCTTAGCCCATCCACATTTCCTTCCACTCATACTCACCTTTGTTTCTTCCCCAACTCACCTCTGTTTCGGTTCTTCAGTACTCTATTTTATTTTTATTTTAAAAAAAATAATAATAATTAGAAGATTCCAGGGGTCACGTGACCCCCCTGTGCCTATGCGCCCTCCACCTCTATTCAGACATAACCCTAAACACAATCTCTAACATATATGTAGGCCACACACACATTTATTATGGGAGAGGTTGTGTTCCGATAAAATGTCCAAATCAGCAGAAAGCAGGGGTGAAATTGAGTGAACTATCCTATCAATTGACTAATTGAGAATAGAGAAGGTAGGTCAACAATATATAAATTGCAAGGTAAATAGTCAGTTCAAGTTCATTCAACGCATACCTGGTTCAACACCAGCGCCAATACTCACTGCAAAGGTAAAAGAAAAGATGAATAAAAACCAGTTCATATTCTTAAGGCAGACGTAGATCCAGGGGTACCGACTAGCGTCAGGACCTCTTTGTGGGTCACATACGATCGATCTGAGCGTCCATTCATTCCAAAATCAAATTTTGAACGAAATGGGATGATTTTGAATCGAACGTCCGATTAAGGTGATTTTTTCTTGGGCCCCCTCGGAATTTGATTATGGGATAAAAGAAAAGCTTGAATCGATCGTGTGGGACCCACAAAGGGTCTCAGCACTAGTTGGTGCACCCTCTCTGTACCTAAAATTGTGTAGTAATTTTTTTTGGATCCAAAAAGAACATACTTCCGTACATAACTTTCTAAATTTGTCCTACCTATTTAATTTAAGATCTCAACATTTAAAAAATTACGCACATATTTTATTTTTTGATACAATAATATTACACCGCTTTTCATTGTAGACTACCCCTTCCGTCCCCCAAGATAATAATCTTTTATAAAAATGCGTGCAATTTTTAGATCAAAATAATAAAATATAATAAAAGAAATAATCCATATCTTTAATTTGTTGCGATGCAAATATGCAACTCGAAAAACATGTACAAAAGTATTTTATTTTTTTATCTGAAAATTACACTGTCTATGTTTTGGAAAGGAGAGGTAGTGTAAGCCAAAGAGCATTGCAAACAACACAATCTCCGGACACAATTGTATTCAGAACCGTTCGAGGCAATTTAGTTCGAACAACGACTCCAAACACAGTTGTATCCGGGATTAAAGGCAGATAAGTTTGAACAACGGCTCCAAACACAACTGTGTCTGGGATCAAGTAGTAAAGTTGTGATCAGATCGAAAAACAGAGGACTCACATCCGCAGTTACTGACAGGAGGAGCAGAGACACGGCAAGCAGAGGGAAGATCCAAAGCCCTAGTCATGTTCAACGTCACCCCAAACTGCGCGGCGTTCTTGAAGGCCTCGCATAAACACTCGACGTCGGTTTTCAGCACCTTCTTCAGCCCCGCACAGCAGTTCCCCTCCGGTTTCTTCGCGTTGGCGTCGCCGCTGACGTATGACAGGCAGTCGGCCATGTCCAGGATAATGGTGGAGCAGTCGGCGGCAGGGGCCGGGGCCGTTGCGGCCGAAGAAACATCGGCGGCGAACCAAACGGCTGCGGTGAGGGAGAAGAGGATTGTGATGGTGATTTTGGTCGCCATTTTCTTAGGACACTGGGGGAGGAGGTAGCGTGAGGAAATTGTGGGGGAGGGGAAGTGATAGTGGACTAGTGGAGATAGTGGGAATGGGAATGGGAATGTTGGTGGGCAAGTTTATATAGCAGAGAGAGAGAGAGAGTGGGAATGGGAATGGGAATGGGAATGGGCAAGTTCATATGGCACAGAGACAGAGAGTGAGGAATTGGGTCAGTCAAGGCTGTGTTTGGAATATTTATATAAGGTAAATTTTTTCCACTTTTTTGTTTGTGTACAGAAAAAAAGAAGAAGAAGGAATTGTTGGAGTGTGTAATGGAGTTTATTTACCTATATATTAGTAGTAGTAATATAGGAGTAGTTTGGGAGGATTTTGGATTTTGCATTATGGCTGTTTGGCAGTCTATTTGTACAATGCATTCAAAACCAAAACCAAACAATTGAGGCACAATTTTATAATGAGTCTTAGAAGTACTTTTGCGTACTCATTTTGCATTTTAGGTTTTTTTTTTCTATAAAGGAACTATATTACCCTTGCATTTGTTAGATATTTCGTTACACATATTTCTCAAGCAGTCACAGATTCATAATATGTTATGGCCAAAATACAACGTATAATGAGGCTTCTAAAGAGGCTCTACTCTAGGCCTTTTTTGGCCTAATTTTCTTTCTTTTTTTTGGTTTTTTAACCGAGTCTATTTTTTTTTATTTCCTTTGAATTTTACTAGATTCAAGTTAATTTTGGTAAATAAATTCCACTATTTACACTGGAATCATTGGGTTATAGAGTGAAATTTAGTACTCCCTCCGTCCCTTTTTAAATGTATTACTTGGGATTCTGTGCCATTTTCAACGGCTTATAACTTTTAATGTGAGCCTCAAAACATATGCATTATGGATCTTGTTTGATAGATCTTAATTATTTCTATTATACAAAATTTTCAAAATCATAAAAGCTATTATAAATTAAAATTTATAAGTGGTTGAAAATGACACAGAATCTCAAGTAGCACATTTAAAAAGGGACGGAGGGAGTACTACTAGTCTCTCACATAACCACTAAGACATCTGGCCTAATTATTTTCACTACTTAATGCTAAGTCAAAGTGCACACCATGCATGGGGCCAATTCATGTTTTCTCATGGGACCAAACAGGACGCGGAATTGCTGTTGTGCAACCTGTGCACAGCAGCTGCTTCACACAATCACAGCCGTCCACAAGTATTTTTAACGGTTCGGATTGAAAACAAATTGTTCATGCGAACAATTCTTTTCTTTTGTTTGAAATCTAGGCCGTCCATCCAAGTAAAGGACGACCCAGATTTTGCACAGCAGATGCTGTGCACAGGCTGCACAACAGCAACCCCAGGTCCGTCCAAACACTACTCCCTTGCTTCTTTTTGGATGGAAAATGTAACTTAAAAGGACATCATGGTGAGAGAGCGAAAGTTGTGAGGGCCCAAAGCGTGAATTAAAGGATCTTGGAGGACTTCAATTATGACAAGAACACACTTTAAAAGCCTAATTGCATGCTGCCAATCATGAGAACTTTGGGACACTTTAAAAGCCTAAATGGCGGTCCAAAGTTCGATAAACATAAGGGTACATAGGCCCAGTTTTTCAAATGATTTTAGTACTCAGTTGCTAAAATCACCATATTTCAAATCAAAAAATGAAGTGATTTTGTGTATTGTTTTTCAACTTTTTACACACCAAATTAAAGTACTTGAGGAGTTCTTTAATTTGGTGCGAAAATATCAAAAAACGATACAAGAAACCACTTCATTTTTTTATTTGAAATATGGTAATTTTAGCAACTGGGTGCTAAACCCTTTTGAAAAACTGGGCCATAAGCATTTTGTACATGAAATGTACAGAGTCTTTGGGGAACCCACTTGTGGGTTTCACACGAAAGATCCGAACCGTTTATTCCTCTTATAATAATTTTTCAAAGGGCCCCGGGAGAAATCATTTTGATCAGACATTTGTAAGTGGTTGATCCAAAATTCCCCTCGTTTCATTCACAAAATTTGAATGAAACGAGGAGATTTCGGATCAACCACTTGCAAACATCGGATCAAGATGATTTCTCGCGAAGCCTCTTGAAAAATTATTCTAAGATGAATGAACGGTTCGGATCTTTTGTATGAAACCCACAAGTGGTTCCCCCAAAGACTCTGTACATTTTTTGTACAAAATGCTTTTGTACCCTTAGGTTTATCGGAACTTTGGACCGTTATTTATGCCTAACAAAGAATTACACTACTCCCTCTGTCCCAAAAATATAGTTCATTTTAGGAGCTTGTACCACTTTTCAATGTAATATATGTGTAATCTATAATGTTTTAGGTAATTTTAAAAACTTTGTATTTTAGATATAATTGAGATCTATCAAACAAAATCTATATTACATATGAAGTGTATTATCGATTGAAAGATATAATCGATTTTTTATCCGGTTAGAATAGAACGAGAGACTATATTTTTGAGCCGGAGGGAGTACTTAATTTGTGTGAGATTTGATTTGACAACTACCCACGTTTCAATTTGGATTTTGCAGCTATCTTTTTAGTACGTTGCAGTGGATTTGAAATTTGCAAAGACGGTTTCGGTGTCTAATTATTTTGTACTCCCAGAGTATGAATACGGTCATATATGTTTAAAGACACTCTAACACTACACATCTTCGTAGAGTTCACGTTTGAGATGAAATCCACGTAAATGTATGGTGCCGGCCGCGAGGCGCTGGAGGGTAATGATCGAATGAGCTGGCAATCCTTGTGCTGTGGTTGTGAAAGGACCCACATTGACATTCAATGTGGAATCAAAATTTTCCTTTCGGTGGAAAAAAAGAACATTTAAAGCTTTATCCTAGTACTATTTCACGAATTACTTTTGGTGAAGGATGTTTGTCGCAGTTTTGCACGATAATCTTTTCCCTCTATTTTTCAAAGCATGAGTCAGTTTTTAATTTGCAGCAAATAGGAGTACTTATCTCTACCATTTGTTGTATACAAAAAACGAGGCAAACGAATTGTTAATCCAAACACATGACAATATGACATACCTAACAGGGGCAGAGGATGCCGGGCTGGCCGCCCGCCGGGAAAATTTTCCAATGCAACGATTATTTGTATTAGCCTCTCACGTGACATGGGTTCATGCATGTATAGAATCCACCCATTTGAGAGAGGCGTTAAATAAAATATATAAAAATAAATAAAAATTGTTGTATTGAAAATTTACTCGGCTGGGATGACCCTTCATCAATATAAATTTTGTGTAGTATTAAGTTTAAAGTATACTTATAAACTTATGATATACACAAGAAAATTGATCTTTGAATTATATTACAAAATGATGTAGGTCTTCAATTCAAATTTTTTTACCATGCTCTTTCAAAAAAAATTCTTAATTTTTAAATAAAACACCATCAAATTAATTACGTGAGTATTTTAGTTATTAAAAAAAGGCCGAACCATTGTATTTAATGGAGATTACACAATAAAGAAAAGAAAACAAAGGTCTGCGATGAAACCAATAACTGAATTTTATTTTTTTCTACACCTCCCAGTAATTTTCGTTAAACTGATCCACAAATCTATGTCCAAGCAAAGAGTTACATGACTTGAATGCATTTACAGAAACACAGAATTTACAAGCGACAACTTACAAGAAACAAGAAGATGAACAAAGCAATTGTCCTTAGTCTGTGGGTGGGCTTGAGGATTTCTGGACCAAAGACACAATCACAGCAACATCATCAAGCTTGCCACCAGTAAATCCCACATATCCAGCTGCTTGTACTGCATCTGCAAATGGACTCCGACCGGTTTCCGATTTTCCCACCTCTTGTGCCGTCATAGCCAGGACTTCTGCTATTTCCTAATGGTCCAATAAATAAGAGCACACAAAATAGAAGTGATGATCAGAGACACTCAAAAACGAAGAAAACAATACGACCAGTTCGCTTAATTAGTCAGATTAGACTCAAATTTGATTACAAATCCGAGCCACTGGAGGTGATAGCCTAGCGGTAAACGGCTCACTCCCATAGATGTTGGGTCCAGGATTGCAAGTTCGATGCATGCGTCATACAGATGACGCCCCATCGTGCCTTGCAACCCCACAGGCCCAACCATGAACCACTAACTCTCCGTGGGGACATAGAAACCTCTCGGTGATTGATCCCTCATGGGGCCGCAGTGGGTCTGGAGAGTCCCTATGGTCACGCTCAAGGAGGTTGGCCATGGCAGGCCACAACCTCCTTGAGCGTGGGGTTACTGCTAGCTGTAAGCAGAGTTCAAAAGAGAAACACCGAAAAGCATGTAGTCCACATTTGGATCACAGAATTGTGGAGGGTTTTTGCAAGGTAAAGAAAAGGTACAGGGACGTGTAAGAAGATGATGAAGTGGATAAGCTTGTCACTTCTTTGGTTTCACTACCCAACTCTTTATCTTCTGACAGCACTAAGAGACCAATCTACGGAAACAGTTACCATTTCGATCTATTGACAGGATTCCGCATCGTCAAAAGCATCACCTCCAAGTACTTTACAACCTTGGACCTACCATATGTCAGAAACATAAAGAAAAAAAGGATTGACAATCTTCACTTAACCACTGCCAGTCTGCGATTCTCTGTGTTAGTTTGATTGTCCAAAATCCAGGAGCTCAAAATACAGAGGGTTTTCCAATTGCATGTCCAGTCATTTAGCTGATTTGGCCCAATTTGTCCATCAATTGCTTTTCTTTTGTGTTGGTTTTGTTGTAATTTAATTGCAATGCTGTGGGCTTTTGGGTCTTTTTGTTGCTTTAGGTTAAATTACCAAACTAACTCTCCAGACTTTTGCATTCTTCCACTTTGTGTCCCCGTTTCGTTATTTTGCATACCTGGTTATTGTCGTAACGTAGGAGGGGTTTAGATATTTCCTCTCGATCCCTAACTCTGGCCTACACCCATGCATTACAGACAAATAAAGAGAGGATCTGGGCAATTGGGATAGGAGTGAATCAATTCAACGCATCAGCTGCAGGGCTGGCCCAGGCCCAAGAGGCCTGGGCCTAGGGCACTTAAAAAATCTCTTAAAATTGGGACGCTCCTATACTTTTTAGTAGTATGCATGAGTAGGGGTCTTTTATAGCCCAATAGGAAAATAAAAAGGTCTAAAACAATTGTAATGAGCATTGGGCCTTTTAAAGGCCCAAACTAAAACAAACCCCATGATCCAAATGAGAGCATTCTAAAAAGAATTTCAATTGTAGTTTTAATTTTTCAGAACTCATAATTTGTTTAGAATAGACAACAAAAAAATTAATATATTAGAAACACATTGTCATCACCATAAAATATGGACAATTTTTTTTTTCATTCTTAAACTGCGTTTATTCATTCATGATCTTTGGTAAAATCAATGACTTATATTAATTCTTGATGGGAATGCATTTGACTCATATATGTCCTGGGATTTTTAGATGAACAAAAAACTATTTAGCACGCTTTCAAGGATATTGAATCCCTTATTTTGGAGAGACAAATTTTTCCTTTTGCTTTCTTTGGAAGCTACTTATCAGATGGTTCAAACTAGCATGAAGCTGAAGTAAAAAAAATACTTGTGCTTGTACTTGATGCCGTGTTGGTTCCTTCATATGGTTAATTTACCTGAACTTATAGGACACAATTTTCAGATTAGGACTAGGGCGCTCCAAACACTTGGGCCAGCCCTAATCAGCTGGTTTGCTCTATTTCTGATGGGATAGTGGGCCGGTAGCAGGTGTGCTTAGCTTTTATTATGGCAGAAAATCGATAAAAGCTTCAGATTTGAGTTATTGTTTGTGCTTATGGTTCTTCTGGGTTGTGCGACTGCAGCTGGTTCTTCCTCCAACCCTCCAGGTTTACTCTGTCTCTGTTGAGTAGTTTTTTATTTTGGCTTTAGTTATTTCCTCTATATTCTTCTGCAATTAGGGTTTCGTGTTGTGATTAACTGATTAGAACTTTAGATTTGTAGATTAGTTTCTCATTTTGGGTTTAGTTAGTTCATGAGTATTTACGAGTTTTAATTTACAGTTTAGTATGTTATTTTTTATTTGTGGTTTTCAATTTTGTTTGAGTTTTAAATGATGTCTGTTTTGCATGAGCTACAGCTATTCTATCTGAATTTCAAAGATTAGCTTTCTAAAGTTGTTCAAGTGTAACAAATAGGTGTTCCTAATATTACTCTATGTCTCATAGAATTAACGTATTTGAAGAGGTATATATTGAGAAAATTCAAAAATTATTATTCTGTTTTGGACAATTGAGATTTTTAGATTTAGGGCTCAGTAAAAAAATGATATTATATATGTGTATGTCAACTCATAGTAGATTGCTTATGTAAGTTGTATGAATTGCCATTTTTAAAATATTTTTCCAAGTGTAATAGTATTTTTAAAACTGACCTCCCTAAGAAATATTTACCAACCAAATCTCACATAAACACACCTAACCATCTCACATTTGAGTAAACACCCAAAAACGGGCATAAAACTCATGCTCGGCACGAGAGCCTACAACTAGTCTTATGGAATGCCCACACTGCAACAACTATGGTGACCAAATCCGAATATTTTCCAACTAATCTAACAAACAGTTTGGACAAGCTTCATAAATTAGAGTAAGAAAGATTTGAGAAGCACCTCAGGTTTCAATTTTGCTTCCAGAGACTTGGAGACAATTGAAGCTATTTCTTGGTCATATAGATTGTCAAAAAGTCCATCAGTTGCAGTAACAATTACATCACCCTCGTCCAAATCAATTCTATACACCTGAAATGTAGCATCAAAACACGACAGCATTTTCATTTCTAACCAATCAAATACCACATCAAATCATCCAGTTCCTAGTAATTTATAGCTAGAGTTTTCCGAAGAATTAACTTGCATCCTTGGATGTGTTATTAGCACTGGGGATTACATACCTCTACAAGCTCGGATGGATCGTCCCCACTTTTAATTTGAAATGGGAAGTTGAACTCGTAAAACATTGGAGAAGACTTTCTATAAACAGCACCATTTCTGATTACAATAAATCCCGAGTCTCCTATATTGGCCACATGAAGAGCCTGATGAGAATTAAACAGTCAGTTGATTTGATAGCCTTAGAAGAAGTATAAGCATCACCACAACTCTGTTTTAGACTGTCTATAAGCTTTGTGTATTTCATACTTCAATAGAAATATCTTTGTTTCAGTTCCTTGAGGAAGGGGCGCTGTGCAGCGCATTTTTTTTTATGATTGGAGATGTTCACCGTGTAGACCTCGTCGAATACTACAAGTGTGCCAAAAATCAACTTGATCTGATGTCTTTTAGTGCCTCATCGGAACACAAATAACATGAAAAAGTGGTTTTTATCCAGTATTTGTGTCCATTGTGTTCAATTAGTTTTCAAAGTATTTGTGTTCCGATAACCTACTTAAAGAGATCCGATCAAGTTAATTTTTTGCATACTTAAAGTACTCGGCGAGGTCTACACGTGAACGCCTCCGATCGTTGAAAAATGCCAGCGCTTGCGGCGCCTACGGGGCTGCACAGCACGGGTGCTGTGCATGGGATGCACACCCCTCAGTTCAGGGCGTAACAGCTTGACTTGATAATTCCTTAGCACTTCCATTGAGCTCCCACGTGACTGGTTAAGATTAGATTCCTTCAAATTATGGAATTGCATCAGCAATGTTAAATTCAGGTTCATTACTTTTATTATGACGACTATTCAATATGATCGAAAAACAAATCCCAAACTCTGAGTTAATACCATAAAGAGCAGGAAGAAACATTAAACTTGCTCTGATAGCCACACTTCCTAATGAACAGCAAATTGAAGTTATCACTTGATAATATTCCGACTCACGGTCACATATATAAAGTCTACCTCGGATCTTGGATTTGTGATCCTTACCTTATCTCTTCCCTCCACAATCCAAGATTCAAAAAGAACCTTGAGTAAAGTAAAAATAAATAAATTTAATGAGAAAGGTGGAAATTTGCATAAGCAACTTCCATACTTAGTTTCACATTAATCAAACAATCAGCATAAGTCATTAGATAGGTACAATTACCAGACCATCAAAGTAAGCAACCAAAATTGTTGATGATCCAGGAGACTTTGCTTCAAGAGCACTTTGATTGAGAACTTCCTCCGGTTTAGGTAGTGGAACACTGTTGCGACTGGAGACAATTTTTTGACAGTTCTCCATCAGTTCTCGGGCATAAATTCCTGGATTAATTCCTGAATAACAGATGCAAAAACATATTAGACTCACAAATTCCTGGTGCTATAAGGCTGCATTCTTTGAGGAAAATTACAAATAAGAGCAGAGAAAAGAGAAGAAAAATCGAAGGAACTGATTCATTGAAAAAGATAGCAGGCTCTCTGCCTATGGGGCTATCTACACTGAACACCAGGAAAATTGAGATTATGCAAGGTTGGTATCCAAAAAGAAAGAAGGTTGAGATTGATCCCCACTCCTCAGGAATTAGTCGAGGTAGGCTAAGGTGGCCTTCGACACCCTGAGTTATCTGTTATTAAATAAAACTATGCAGATTGAGATACTTTGTGCAAGACAAAAGGGATTACCTTCTAATGACCATTCACCAACTCCATCTGCCACTCCCAACCAGTTCTTCCCAGCAACAAAATAAGCATCCTCCCCACCTGTCAATGCCTGGCATTATTATTGCTGAATTACTACCTAAGATATCTCCTTTTGTGCCAGAATTTCAAAGTTCAAATTTCACAAGGTGTTATATATTGCTGATGTGCTAGAATGTTCACTTTAAAAAAATAAAATAAAGACTTCCACAAAGTTTCACCGAGCTCAATCTTTAAAATTTTGAACTTCAGATATACTCATCACCCTGGCCCTCTAGAAAGTCATGAAAACCCAAAACTAGACTGATCCATAATTTAAGTAACCTGGAAAAATTGGAAAAATATGAATCCTAACACTTGTCATTCAAAAGTTTGAATGCCTATTTCAAATTATATGAATATCAGACAAGCGGGCCATAGTTTTGCTATCGTCCAAAACATAGAAGAAAAAGTCATGTCAACATATCGAGATACCTTTGAGGGATGTGGCAATAGCGAAGCACCGGAGGATAGGAAATATCCTGTTGCTGAGATATCCTCCCTGTTAAGAAGTAAAATAAATGAATACGATCATTTGATGGATAATAAATTCTCCATAAGTAACTAATAGATTTTTTCGCCTACTTCTATTGAAAAATTAACCATTGTGGCTTTCCATGTAGACCCTTCTTAGTCTGCAAAGATTCCTTATTCCCTCCACTTGAGATCACACTAGAGTGACATTTCATTACTTTACTAGCCCAGTCATAAAAAGCGAAACATGGAGAAGTGCCCTTTCACTTTATGGTGTGCTTGTAAACTTACGAGCTTAGATGAAGTAAAACTACATATCTTATAGAAGGCAATATTTGGATGGTTAAGATATGGAGTAGGAACTTTCACAAAATGGAGAGAGAGAGAGAGAGAGAGAGAGAGAGAGAGAGAGAGAGAGAGAGAGAGAGAGAGAGAGAGAGAGAGAGAGAGAGAGAGAGAGAGAGAGAGAGAGAGAGAGATGGGATGAAGAAGTCAATCTAATTTGAATGAGCCAGTAGACGGAGACATAATAAACATGGGGTAAAATTGGGTGAAAGACAAATGCCAAGGACTTGGTGGAGAACATGGATCCAGATAAAGCCAAACATGAAGAACTACTCGCATAACAAACTGGAGGAATCCACAATTGCTCATGCGTGGAGTAAACAGATGGGACCTTTATTGTCCTTTGTGCTTTAAATGTAAACCCTATTACTGACAAAAGAAAAGAAACAGCACATGTCCCATAGACACTTAGGCCCAGTTATCCAAAAGATTTTAGCTCCCAAGTGCTAAAATCATGATATTTCAAATCAAAAAATGAAGTGGTTTTGTGTATCGTTTTTCGATTTTTTTGCACCAAATTAAAGTACACGAGGGAGTACTTTTATTTGGTGCAAAAAAAATCAAAAAACGATACATGGAACCACTTCATTTTTTGACGTGAAATATCATGATTTTAGCACTTGGATGCTAAAATCTTTTGAAAAACTGGGCCTTATTAGACATCATTTCACTTTCTGATGAAGCACCTAGAATTCAAATCCAACATGCAAAGAAGGGAGAGGGGATAGGAAAGAGGGCATGAGCAGAATACCCGTTTGCGGCAGCAACAGTTGATTCCAATGCTACGGCTCCATGACCTGATACTTCTATAACATCACTGTTCCGTGCATTGTTGATTGTGTTTCCACCTTCCAATGCCACATTAGTTGCACTATCGTTCACCTAATATACACACAAAAGGTGCTCAGTTGCGTCAACCTGGAGGAAGAATCAAAACAGTTTTTCTTTGATTGAGTTACAACCCACGAATTTTCCCATGGCAACCCACTACAGAACAGCAAATGCATAGCATTTAACAATTTTCAATTTTGGTTTTATACTTCTTCTGGCACAGAATACTTACACTACCTTACCTCTTTCTATGTAGCAATTATTTTATAGCCGTCATAACAAGAGAAGAGATAATTACCACATCAGCATGTTGAAAGAAAGAATAGAGAAAGGAAGAAAGCCAACCTTAATGGAACTCTCATTTCCAACTGTGTCACTCGGTTCTTCCTTTGTGTAATGACTGGTTACCTCATCGAGGACTGGACTGGATAGGGTTCCAATCGCATTACCTTTGGTTTCAATCACATTGCCTCTGTCATTACCTTCATCAATAACTTTATCACACTTGCTGCCCATCACAGCCTCCGCTGTATGATTCTCAGCAATTTTAGGCAAACAATTGACTTCAAACTTGCCACTTTCCTCAGAAGCCAAACTGTTACTGACTTCAAGAACAGAGCTGTGCTCCGAAACAGTTGAGGAACCCATGGTTTCAACTTCACTCCTCACTTCCTCAGAAACGGAACCTTCAATATGAATCTCTTTACCCGGCAGTGAAGGATTGACAGGACCTGACATCCCTTGCTTATTGTCCTCCGTAGAATTTTCCAGCATACGTACACCCTTTCCCATATCATTACCGAATCCAAAGCTAGAACTACCAGGCTCATTGATATGAGAAACATGAGCAACTTCACAGATAGAAGAACCAATAGACTCAATTGGAACGTCTTCAAAAACAAGAACTTCTATTTCTTGTATATCGTCCAGTAATAGATCATTCGGTTCTGCTTCACAGCTGATCATATCGATAACCACAGTACTTTTGCTTTCATTAGCACCATTGTCAGTAACGCACACAGTTGAATCTATATTTTTCACATTATCAGCCAACTCTGTTGCACTCTCTCTCCTTGCTTCTCTCTCTATCTCTTTAACTATAACCTGCCTCTCATGCTCTCCATCTAAAACCGTAACAACATTGGAATTTTGTGTACTTCCAGTGGCCAACCCTCCAAGAACAAAAGTGGATTCCTCTACTTCATCCTCGGTCACCTCCCCAAACCTAAACAGCATACTACCATCAGAACATTCTGTAACAACAACCATCAAAACCCAGATCAGACACTACAGGACAACAGAAAGCAAGAACTAACATCATGCACAACAAACTAAACTCAATTTGAAAAAGCTCACAATAACTTTGTTAGGGATGGCTAAGAAAGATGGTTTAAACCTTTTCTCGTTTCTGAAATTGTTTCCATCTATGAGTTTCTTGAGTATGTGTGGACCATTTTTGGGGGGAAAAAAAAATCACTGAAGACCCATAAAAGCCACCAAAAAAATAAAAATAAAAATAAAAATAAAAATAAATAATAAAAAATAATAATAATAATAATAATAATAATAATAATATTATTATTATTATTATTATTATTATTATTATTATTATTATTATTATTATTATTATTATTATCTGAGCTCTTCTATTGTCTAGTTCACTATTTTCACAATGTTCAACTTCTTTAAAACAATAAACTTCTTTAACATCCAAGCAATAAGTTTTAACGAATCACTAGAATACGATGATTTCAGAACAAATTAGGGGTAAAACAGACATAAGTTGAAAAAAAGTTAATGAATTAAGCAAGAATCTGATGAACTCACAAACCCTCAATAACGAATCAATTCCAGTTTCTTACGCATGCTGTTATTAAGACTTGGATCAGAGACTTGTAACCTTACCCGTGGTTGAAACGAGCTCAAAATGGGGCGATGAGGGCGGGGGCGAAGTGGGTTTGGAAAGCATAGTCAAAAGAAAGGATTTTCTTCTTCTTCTTCTTGGTGGGTGAAAAGATTGGTGGATTGGTAGGGTAGAAAAGAATGGGGATTTGGGGGGAGAAGGAGATGGAATGAAGAGAGAGAAACAGTTGGAGGAGCGAGAGTCGTGGAAGTTGGTGCAGAGATCAGGCATTTTTAGAATATATTGGGGGAAGTGAAAATAGATTCTTTGATTGTTGTCGAATGTCTGTGTGTTATGGGTTAGGGTTTGGAATAAATAACTTTTGGGGGGAGAGTGGTGATGATCAAGGTTTATCCAGAATTGAGAACCGCTGTCAGAGGTACAGGATAAAGTTTTTAGAGAGAGAGAGAGAGAGAGAGAGAGAGAGATGGTCGTTGTGTTTGGCTTTGGCGCGCGTAGGAAATATCTTACCGGTTTGGGTTAAGTACGATTTCACGCCCTCTCTTTTGATTAGTGTAGGCAATTGGAATCACGACTTGTGATTCTCACATTGAGCCTCGTCACTACATCTCTGTAATGATTTTAATTGCGAGCTTTCTAAAATTTTATTTGGATTCAGAATCGTTAATTTTCTCAGGAATATTGAGCAAATTATTAATAGCAAAAATTATGATCATCGGAGATTGATAGAGACTCAATTAAGACAAATTTGTCATTCAGTGTATTCTTTGAATGATATTGGCAATCAATGTCAATGAGATCCGAATATATGACTACTAATATTCAATTAATTTAATTTTTTTTAATGAATGACCTACTCAACATTATCAACAAATCATACCGTTCTGATTTCGTATACAGATCATAGATGGTCTACAATTGAGGTCACTATAGAAATGTCCAATCAGGTAGTACATATTCATACTCCCTCAGTCCTATAAAATTGTATCACTATGAAACTACGTGCAATTTTCAAGCTAAAAAATAACGTGCTTACGAAAATAAATTTTTTTAGTCAATATGGATCTTGTTTGATAGATCTCATCGAGAACTTTTATAAGATGCAAAAAAAATTCAAAAATTATTTTGGTAAATACATTATTTTTTAGTTTGAAAATTGCACATAATTTCGTAGTGATACAACTTTATGGGACGGAGGAAGTATATTATTGAGAAAATATCAATCTTGTGTGCTAATATCACAACTTCAAGGGGGCTTCCCCAAGTCTCCCCAAATGCACCTTGTTGTCCGGCCCAGCATTCGTTTGCTAGCATGTAACCATGTGTAATTGTTAGACCATTGCCTACTTCCCCAATTTTGTAATCCCGTTTGACACTTTTTGCGGTCCAAAAAAGATCAAATATTTGTAGGTTCCTCACTTTTTATGAAAACAAGGACAGTTGAATTTTTCGTACATCCATTGTTTTCGGGACAAATAAAAAACTTGTCGATATTATATTTGATTAACTTAATTTTTTGCAAGAATGATCTACATATTATTTTCCCCAAAATAAACGGTTTAGATGATTAAAATAGGATTCATGCACCTTCCTTAGGATTCTTGGTGTGGTTACCTAGAAATGAAGAGGGTGGTTGAAATTCCCTTCAATGTGGATACAAATACCCTAATCCAACTCAATAATTACACAAGTGCAATCCTTCTTTCCCATCTTTTCTTCCTCTGTTCCTACATCAGAAGACCCCTCTCTATCATATCTGTTCTCTCTGTGTCCCTCTCATGTTCTCTGTACTTCATCTACAACAAATGGGTGGAAGATCCTCCGTCCCACCCAACCATGTCTCATTCATCCGCATCATCCATCCGAGCAATCAAAGGCTCAGATGCCATCACGGCCCCAAACAAATTTTAACCATCTATGTTCATATATGAATCCGAGTCGTTGATTTTCTTGGACGGTGCGGATGGGTGGAACAAGGAGGTCGAATAAGGTTGGTGAGACAGAGGATCCGGTTCCCAACAAATGGGTCCCTAATTCGTTCTCAAATTGCAAAATAAATTAAGAATAATTTCGAATGGAAAAATGTAAAACTGCAAATTCGTACTGTTTGCCTTGCACAACCGAAACCATTGAAGTGAACTCCAGCAGGAAATCACAATGCAAAATCAAAGCTCTCCCTCTTCTTTCCGCAGTATTTTCTCTTTCTCTCATCCTCAATCGTTAATGGAACCGAAATTGAAATAGTACAACATTACTGAAAGAGGCTTTCAAGACAGAGTGAGCCGAAATGGGTTTTATTAATGTTATTCCATGAAACCAAACATTAATCCAGGAGTTCACCGAGCATTCGGATAGTTTTCAATATCAGTCTATAAGGTACGTATCGGCTAGTTTGTCTTGGGATTTGGAGGCTCTGATACCGATATGTATCATACTGTATCGGCCGATTCGCCAAAAAAGTTAAAAAAAATTCACGACCACCACACTCAATTCCCGCGACGTATCGGCGATACGTTCCGATACCGACACACCGATACCTCGCCACAAGCATATCATTATTTCAATATTGTAGTTGCAGACCCACGTATATCATTCACTACTTAGCAGTGACCATAAACTGGCCCTCACATACCACCTCGCCTCGGACGCATGCTTTCGCCTCCATTTTCGCGAATCCAAGTTGTCTCTGCAACTTTGTCATCGTTGCTCTCATCACCAATGTATCTCCTGCAATGACCGGCTTCCGGAATTTGACTTTGGTGCAGTTCGGCAAACGCTAATGTTTCGCGGTTCCCTCCTACTTCGGGCTGTAGCATAATTATGGAAACCAACTGTGCCATTGCCTGGATTGAATAGTCATCAATGTCATCACAAATTACTCCATCCAACACATAACTACCCAAAATGTTAAAGCTGAAATCGGCTGCATTATTAGACGGTCCAGAGAATATGAATACAATCATACATAACTGGTTAGGGCTGCACAAAAAAACTGATGATTTGTGAATAAGGTCTGAACCGAATTGAGCCGTGCTTTTTGGATTTCAGCTGTAGGTTAATGGGTTAGACAAATATTCAAAAAATTAAAAAAAAAACCATAGATTAATGGTTCAAACACGGACACGAATTTTGATTTTGAAACCGTAGATTAACCGTCTAAAACCGTGAAATTTTTATATAAAAAAAAAATTAAAAGTACACACACACAAGAGGTTTCTTATGAGGGCTCTCTCATAAAAAAATGCGGAAAAACAAGAGTGAGCGTTGGATCGCGTGAAAGCCATAGGATCCAACATCCCACAACTATTTTCCAGCCTTTTTTTTTTGTGAGGGAGCTCTCATAGGAAACTTCTTATATATATATATATATATATATATATATATATATATATATATATATATATATATATATATATATATATGGTAAACTTTTAATCCGAACTTTTAATTTCCGGACTTTTTATACAAAAAAAATTTTGACGATCCGATCCGTCCAATGTGTTCAGAAGGTATTTTCAAGGGCCTTGGCAGAAAATTTTCAAAAAAAACACAGAGAAGGGCTTGATCCAAGCAGTTTTCGCAAAAATATATAAATACAATTTTTGCGAAAACTACTTGGATCAAGCCCTTCCCGGTATTTTTTTTAAGATTTCTCGCGTGTACCCTAGAAAACACCTTCTGAACACATTGGACGGATTGGATTTCCCAAAAAAAATTTGCAACACAAAAAAACCCTATTTTTTCCTTAAATCCAGGAGTGTGGACTAGAAAATCCACACACACACACACACACACACACACACACACACACACACACACATATATATATATATATATATATATATATAAATGTAAGATAATTAAATATGTCAAAAATGTAATGTGATTCAGTGTAATAGTGTACCTCCCAATCAAACTTATACCCCATTTGGATGGGAGATGATTTGAGTGAATTTATAATGTGGGTATATTTGGTAATGAGGGTAGCCCCACCTCATAAAAATAGTAGATTTGTTAGTGAGATATTTGGATTTTATTTTGAGAAGGGGATTAGGAAGGTGGATTTGATAGGATACGAGGTCAAATGATGAAATTGCCCCAATTTTATTATTTGAATAAAGAAAATGGATTAATTTCTTAATAATTACAGTAAATACTTAATAAATACATAAAAATTAGGGCCACTTAACCAAAAATCTAAAACATTTGACATTTTTAAAAGGAAGGACAAGAAACTTTTGAAATCAAACATAAAAACAAAAAACATTTGATATTTTTAAATGGAAGGACAATAAACTTTTGCAATCGAACATAAAGACAAAAAAAATTAGTAAAATGTTACTAATTTTTAAAAGTTCAAATTTCGAACATAAAATTAGAAAAATCACCACCCAATCTCTGGCCGACCACCACCCCACCTCCGGCCGACCATTTCCGGTGACCAAAAAAATTAGTGAGATGTCACTAATTTTTAAAATTTCTAATTTCGAACATAAAATTAGAAAAATCACCACCCAACCTCTGGCCGACCACAACCCCACATCATGGCCGACCACTTCCGGTGACCAAAAAAATTAGTGAGATGTTACTAATTTTTAAAAATTCTAATTTAGAACATATAATTCAAAAAAATCATCACCCCACATCCGGCCGACCACCACCTCACATATGGCCAACCACTTCCGGTGACCAAAAAAATTAGTAAAATGCCACTAATTTTTAAAATTTTTAATTTCGAACATAAAATTCAGAAAAATCACCACCCAACCTCTGGCTAGCCACCACCCCACCTCTTGGCTAACCACTTCTTGCAACTAAAAAAATTAGTGAAATGTCACTAATTTTAAAAAATTCTAATTTCAAACATATAATTAAAAAAAATCACCACTCCACATCCGGTCGACCACCACCTCACCTCTGGTCATCCATTCCGATGACAAAAAAAAATAGTGAAATGTCACTAATTTTTAAAAATTCTAATTTCGAACATAATATTCAGAAAAATCACCATCCAACCTCTGGCTGGCCACCACCCCACCTCTTGGCTAACCACTTCTTGCAACTAAAAAAATTAGTGAAATGCCACTAATTTTAAAAAATTCTAATTTCAAACATATAATTCAAAAAAATCATCACTCCACATCCGGTCGACCACCACCCCACCTCTGGTCATCCATTCTGATGACAAAAAAAAATAGTGAGATGTCACTAATTTTTAAAAACTCTAATTTCGAACATAAAATTCAGAAAAATCACCACCCAACCTCCGGCCAACCACCACCCCACCTCTTAGTCAACTAGCCAACGACTTCTGCCAACCAAAAAAATTAGTGAGATCTCACTAATTTTTAAAAATTCTAATTTTGAACATAAAATTCAAAAAATCACCACTCCACATCCAACAAACCACCACCCCACTTCTTGGCCGACCACTTCTGGCAACCAAAAAAAATCAGTGAGATTCCACTAATTTTTAAAAATTCTATTCTCGAACATATAATTCAAACAAATCATCATCCCACATCTGGCCACCACACCCCACCTCCCCGCCAACCACTTCCCACGACCCAAAGAATTAGTAACATTTCACTAATTTTTAAAACTTGCAATTTCGTATAGGAAATTAAAAAAAAAACTCCTACCTTTGACCACCACCCCACCTCTAACATTCCGGTTTTATTAATCAAATACTACTGAGTACAAGCAAATACAATTGAAATTGACAAACTACGTACAAACATTAAAGACAAAAAAAATGTAACCAAATTAACTGAAGGATACATCAAACGCACTGGTTAATTAAGTCATTAACTGTCAAGAAACCTGCATGCGACTTGCTAATGTTCAGTTGTCCCGATAGTACCACTGTTGACGAAGCTTCCATACAAAACTAACCGCAGTCGACTGTCGTCGTTCAATTATACAGTATTTTCTTAATTAGTTGATCATCTATTAGAACATAGTATCTGGCTTGCAATATCGTTCTTTTGCCTCTTAAATATTTTAGTGTGTGCTATATATCTTTCACATGTTAGACTTCTATACGCTAATTTTTAAAAATAATTGCTTATAAATATCTCCATCATGATGAGCTGAGTGTTTTGACAAATCTCATGAGGAATATAACACCATATAAACAAAATTTCCTTTTTAAAATTTCCCTTTAAAAAAAGGAAATTTAGAGAAATAAATTTTTCGTCGAATTGCAGTGGTATTTCCTGGTGAGGTAGCTAAGTCCCGACGGCTGTCTTTTAATTATATTTATTAGTTGAGCATCTATTAAAACATACTCCTATGCGGTTGGAATATCCTCATTTTGCCTCTTAAGTCTTAAATAGTACAGTACATAAGTGACACACACAAATACTTACACACATATGGGGTAAGTTCTGGTGACACAACAAATATAAAATACCATGCTGATAATCAGAGCTGTTCAATTTGTTTAAAACATGTTTTCAAAAGTACCCATAATTAATTAACTCATCCAGATATTTGTAAGAACTTGATTGCCATGATCGATTTATATAGTTTTGATCTTGTCAACTTTAGGGACAAATACCGATTAAGTCCTTACAGATATCCGAATGAGTTAACTTTTTACAAAAAAAAAACTCTTAAGAACATGTTTTAAACAAATTGAACGGCTCTGATAAGTTGATCAAAGTTGACAAAACTCATGAGGAATTATGCTAAGAAAATTCTATTTGTAGAGGAAAAAATAAGATTTAAAAAAACAATATTTTCACCAATTGCATGCAGTGATAGATCTATTGTTATAGATACGTAGATGCATAAGTAAGATGTACATACGTAGATGCATTCAAGAATATTATGTTGTGAAATTATATTTTGTATGGTGTTGATGACAAGGTGAGAATCTCAGGAAAAGATAAGTCACTGTGTGAAGTTGACTTAACAATTAATGTACAATCATCAATACAAATGGCAGCTTACTAAGAAGACAGAGTTAAGAAAATGAATCAAGCATTAGAATAAAATAATTTTATAACTAAGAATGTGGTAAAATGCAGATAGTTGGATTTTAAAATGTAATTTTATAATTTAAGAAGCACAAAGGCAAAGGTTTTACCATTCATGACTTGGTCTTTATACTGATTTTGTTACGTCTTTGGACATGTATGACTTGATCCTTACTCTTTGCTACTTACACCCGAGTCACATTTGTTCATGGTCAAAATGGGTTGGGGCTAAAATGACTTGCACTTTTACACACCTATAAATATCGTTGGGTTTCATAAAGACCCTGGTTCTACCAAATATTCTTTTAAGGCTCCTTGGAAAAATTAACTAAATCGAATATCAATAAGGGTTTGATCAATTAATTTACTTTTTTATTCAAAATTCATAGGGATCAAAAAATAAATGAATTAATCAAGCGCCACCGATGTCTAATTGAACAAATTTTATATTGGGACACTGGCAATTTATATTAATAAAATGAACGACTTGGATCATTTATGCGAGTTCCATTCAATGTTGTATATTTTCTGCACTTACCTATTTTGGTATGCACAGTCGGGTTTTATTTTGCTACATTCTTTTTAGTACGGTACATTATTCAATTTTCTGTTGGTGTTTTAGGCTTATTGGTGTGACGAACATTCAAAAAAAGAAAAAAGAAAAAATCTATGGGTCATTTGGTGTACATTTTGTGTGAGACCCATTTTGGGGTCATACAAATGATTACAGTTGTCGATCAATTTGTTTAGACATATATTTAGGGCCCAATAAAAAACACACTCATTCGAATGTCGGAAAGGGCGTCATTGATTTTTGTTCCAAAATTTGGTGGGACAAAAACTGAATGAATCAATCAAGACTTTATGGACATTTGAATGCTCAGAACTTTTACAGAGCCCATAAAATAAATCCGTGTGACTCAGCAACGAACCATAATGAGATAGAAAATCATCTCTCATACTATATTCCGTCTTTCCATATATCAAGGGCATAAAGAGGCCTTTGACGAGCTTTCTCGTTAAAAACTTATTTATTATAAAAAAGGTATTCTCATTAATTACTTCTTTTTTCAAGAATTTTTCAAGATCATCTCTCAAAGACAAAAATGACTCATCACACTCCAATTAGCCAAACAACTAATGGTTCTCACATCCATCCCAGTCAATATTTTGTTATTTTCGAAGATGACTATTTTCGTCTTGTATGGTTATATGTTATGAAGAATAGATCTGAATAACCATAAATTTACTACGATTTACCAAAATGTTTCAAACTCAACTTCACGACCAATCAAAAAAAAAATTGTGCCGATATTGCCATGGAATATAATGAAACGCATTTCTTGAAATTTCTTTGTCAAAATGGAAACTTGGCTCATAGGTCTTGTCTTGGCACATCTTAACAAAATGGTCGTACTGAGCGTTAGTGGTTGTGTTCGTTTGGTAGTTTAGTTTAATTTTAATGATGTAAAAAAAGTATAATGAGTAGAGAGAGATAGAAAGAGAAATGAGAGTAATAATAATGTCATCAAAACTAAAACTAAACCAAAACTGGCAAACGAACACAGCCAGTATAATCACGTTCTTGACACAATTCGTGCCCTTCTTATAGATGCCTCTTGTCCTGAGCGACTTTAGGTGGAATCTGCTCCCACCGCTATTTATACTATTAGGAGGTGTTCCAGTAAAGTGATTTTTTGAAAAAAAAAAAAAAGAAAGGCTTTTAACGATTTTTTATGTAATGTATCATGAGAAAATAATCTGTCTCGATTTTTAAAGAATATATTTTTATTAGTGGAACACCCTCAAATCGTGCCACTTCACCTACCATTGGGAATCAGTCACCCTATGAACGACTCTATGATTTATTGCCTGTCTATAGTTTTCTCAAGGTTTTTTGAAGGTGTTGATTTTGTTTTATTACCACCCAAAGTACGAAGTTGGAACCACGTGCTCATCTCTGTTGTTTCTTAGGGTATTCGATTGAGCACAAAGGATATAAATGTTTGGATCCCTCTTCCCAGCGTCTTCGCATTTCTCGGCATATTATATTTTGGGAACACAAAATGTTCTTCTGTCCAAGTTTCACTTACCTGCTATGTCTACTTCATTTTTCTTCTTCACTGAACCTAGTGTGTGTATATATATACAGGAAATTTCTTATAAGGGTTCCCTTACAAAAAAATTACGGGAAAAACGTTATGAACTGTTAGATCGCGTTAAGGCCATCAACGGCTGAGATTAAAAAATCCACACGCAGGTCAAATGGCCAGGTTAAAACATTTCGCAGGTTAGGATCTGGGTTAAGCCCCCATCTGGATCCTTTCCCTTCCATTTCACTCTATGAGAGAGAGAGAGAGAGAGAGAGAGAGAGAGAAGAGGGCAATTTCAAAATGCTTCACCGATCCGCCGGATTTGAAGCAATCCCAACTTGTTCTTGACGAAATCTCGAAGGTATCTCCCTCTTCTCTCTCTCTTCCCTCGCTCTATCTTGTTCTTCTCTCTTCGTTTTCAAACGAGTCCGGTACAACAGCAGAGGAAGTAAGCATTAGGAATACTAGATCTTAGGATAACTAAGTGAAGGGATGATTATTCACGAATTAGGGTTTCAAAATTCGAATTTTGAAATAAAAAATTAGGGTTTCAAAATTCAAATTTGAAATCACGAAAAACCCTAAAATTTGAAAAAACCAACAAATGGATTTCATGTTCTTCGACAAGATAGAGCGAGGGAAGAGAGAGAAGAGAGATATACCTGAGATTTCTTGTTCTTTGATTTCTGTTCGTCGGTTGGAACCATAATAGCTCACAAATCGATTTCATAAGAACTCAGTTCATACAAAGAAGAAGATAGGAGAGAGAAAGAGGGAGGGAGGGAGGAGGAGGAGAAACTGCGACAGATTCACCTTGGATTTCGTCTGGTTTGTTGTCTTCTTCGAATCGCTTCCTCTCTTTGTCGAATAGCGTCAAATGGAAGAGGAGGGATCCGGATGGGGTTTAAACCCGGATCCTGGCTTGCGAAATGTTTTAACCCAGCCATTTGACCCACGTGTGGGTTTTTTAATCTCAATCGTTGATGGCCTTAATGTGATCTAACAGTCCAGAACGTTTTTTCGGCAAAATTTTTGTAAGTGAACCCTTATATATATATCTTCATAATGTTGGCGATGATAGTAGTAGTGGCGGAGCCACCTTAGGGCCAGTGTGGGCACAGGCCCACACTCGATTTTGGTTTTTTTTTTTAGTAGAAAAATATGTTTAAGTTTCAATTGATATATCACTTTTGTTTATGAAAAATTATCGAGTTCTCTTGGGGCACCACCGCATGGTGTTATAATGTCATTCTCATACACATGTTTATATGAGACTCAGGACTAATAGTATATGATAATGACGGCGGATAAAAAAATATGATGGAGAAGAATGTTAGACCACCAAGTGATGATGCCTCAATATCACTAAATAACTAAGTACTCACAAACAAGATTCAATACATTGAATTTGTGCCTCAAAACTATTAGTAAGTGTTTACGGAATTATATTTACTAAATTATCATTAAGGACAGATCTCTTGAACAAAAGTCAAATGAAAATCAAGGCATGCATGTTAGTTCTTACAAAATATACTGCATCTTTTTTCCACAACAAAAATTGTGCCCATATTAGTATGATTTTTTGGCTACGCCACTGGATGATAGAGTAGGTCTCATCGTGCGAAAGCTTATAGAGTGGCGTATTCATGCCAAAAATTGGCTTAATCGAACATTGATAGATATATTAAAAATTAAATTTTGGTTTATAAAACAGACGGTCATGTACATTTTACCTTATAAACTATTGACAGAATTCAAACCGTCTGTTTTATAAACCAAATTCAATTTTTGATATACCTACTAATGTCTAATCAAGCTAATTTTCATGAACGGATACACTACTCTGCGAACCTCACAAGATGAACGATTCAGATTACCGCATTAAACGCACAATGAGACCTAGAATGGGAGGCTTCTGCCTCGTCCTTTTATAAGAACTGTTATATTCGTACAGACCACACACCAACGGCGCTGGGGACCCCGTTGTGGGTCTCACATAGTCAATCTGAGCCGTCCATTCATTCCAGAATCGATTTGAGCGAAATTGGGTGATTTTGGATCGAGCACTTAAGAGCGTCTGATTGAGGTGATTCCCCAGTAGACCTCATCCGAACTTGATTCTGGAATAAATGAACGACTCGGATTACCCGTAGCAGACCCAAAATAGGGTCTCCGATGCAGGTCGGTGCATGGTCGGTATCCCTAGATTTTCCGCTTTTATAATTTCTCTCAATTTTTTTCCTTCCGTTTCTAAACTCAGGCGGTTATATCCCGGGGTGGACACCTAAACCATACCTCCGTCCCTCTCTCTCTCTCTCTCTCTCTCAAAATGGATTCCCATCGGAACCACATACCCGGCGGTTCCCCTTCCTCCTCTCCCTCCACCGCCTCCTCCCCAAACCCAACTACCTCCCACAACCACCACAGCAACCACCACAACCACGACACCGACCCAATCCACTCCTGGTGGGAATCCGTCTCCAAAGCCCGCTCCCGCATCCAACTCCTCTCCTCCCTCCTCCCCGCTTCCTCTCTCTCCTCCCTCGCCGACTCTGACAACCCCGCCCTCTCTCTCCTCTCATCCCAATCCGCCTACTCCGCTCTCTCCTCCTCCCTCTCCGGCCACTCCAACGACCCCCTCTGCCACTGGCTCTACGACACCTACCAGTCTTCCGACCCCCACCTTCAACTCCTCGTCCTCTCTTTCATTCCCCTAATTTCCTCCCTCTACCTCTCTCTTCTCCACTCTCTCTCCTCCCCCTCCACCATCTCCCTCGCCGGCTTCGAAGCCGTCTTACTCTCCCTCTACGCCAGCGAGACCAAATCTCGCAACGGAAAACCCGTACTCGTCTCCATCCCAGATCTCTCCTTACCATCCCTATACCACACCCCTAAATCCAAACCAAACCCTAACCCTAATCTAACTACCTCCAGATCACGGCCCTCAATTGGAGTCATTTCTCCTCCTCTTGAGCCCCAAATCGCGGTGAAATCAACTAAGCGGGCTACAATTGTCGGAGTTGCTCTCGATTGCTACTACAAGCAGATCTCTCAGATGCCCATTTGGTCTAAACTCGATTTCTGCCGGTTCGCCGCCGATTGGGCGGGTCAGGACTGCCCCTGTAGATCAGAATTCGACGAAAGAAACCAGCTTCAAGAGATTGTTGAGGAGATGGAAGGTTTAGAAATTAGTGAAAATGGGTCTGGTTCGGGCCAGACTAGTGAAAATGGTTCTGGTTCGGTTGCGATTAGTGAAAATGGGTCTGGTGATTCAGGTGCAAAAAACAGGGGGAGGATCCCACTTCCTTGGGAGCTATTACAGCCTGTGTTGAGAATTCTAGGTCACTGCCTTTTGGCCCCTCTGAATGGGGAGGAGATTAAGGATGCTGCTGCAGTGGCAGTGCGGTGTTTGTATGCGAGGGCGAACCATGAGTTGGTTCCTCAGGCGATTTTGGCGACCCGAAGTTTGATTCAGCTCGATAAGAGAGCTCGTGAGGCTGCCAGGGCGGAGGTGGAGGCAGCAGCTGCCAATGTGACTTCGAATTCCATCACGCCAACGAAGGCTAAGAAGCCGGAGATACTTTTGGTTTCGAAGTGAAAGCGGAGCAATATAAGGTTTTTTTTTTTTTTTTTCCCGACTTGTAATTTGGTTGTCTTTATTTTGTTCTGATTTTGTAGGTTTTAGAGTTAGATGAGGAAATGAACGATTGGCTGCTGTTATGTGTTGACGTTGTAGATGGATTTTTGAGCTGTTGTGCTGTGTATTTTGTTGGTTGTGCTATTGTTGTATTGTTTTTTAGAATGTGTTTATGGGAGGTTGTGCCTTTGCTTGGACATTCTTCAATTGTAATTCATTTTCTCGACTGTATATTCTCAGTTGCTTTTTATGTGTGATGTTTACTTTATTACTGTGATGAATGTTCTGAAGGAAAATGGTTTATGTTTCATTGGAGGTTGGTGAGCTTGTTTGCATGATCTACTTGAGCTATAGGATTCTGTCTTTGCTTTCTCTTTCAAGTTTACTTCTCAGATGCCACATCCAGTCTCTCTAAATTAAGATCTCATTGAGCAAACAAACCAAAAACACAAGGGAGAGCAACCCTACAAACTTCCAGACCAAAATTCCTGGCAAGCTAGAAAACAAAGAAAAAACGACGCTTTATTGTAACTGCATCAATAACCGACAAAAGAAACAGCCCCTAATAGCAAAAACAGATGACACCACTACGGCCCAAAAATTCTGGGTCTTAGATTCCAATCTGTAGCCATCAAAGGGTTCTCATATGTTGAATTGAGGGCCTGAGGCGCCTACAAGAGCATGGACAAGCCCGAACCTCATCAATAACCCGATGCCCAAGACAGATGCAGGCAGAACTTTGCCTTGAAAAAGTCTGTTGTTCCTTTCGTTCCAAACCCAGTATATCGCAGCAGCTAAGGAGAGCTTCTACACTTTGCGTAAGCAAGAAGACCCTTTTATGTTATTGCAAATCCGTTCCACTTCACTAGAGAACCTGAGACATGGCCTAGAGACACTTTTTTATGCAGCAGCAAACTCCATGCGGCTTGGGAGTATTGACACTCAAAAAAACAAATGGTCAGGAGCTATGAAGCACCGTCACTCCTAGAGGTTATCGTATTGACGTGTCGGACACGGGGACATGGCGGGACACATGGCGTGTCCCATAATTTTATTTATTAATTTTATTTTATTTACTTTTTTTTTTTTTTTTTTGGGGGACATAGCAGGGGGCACTGCTGGGGACACAGCAAGTGCCAATTTGTAATTTTTTTAATCTTTTTAGGGGTAAAAATGTTATTACTCAAATGTTTAGGCTAAAAAGTGTAATTAACCCTTCTATAACTATTCTTACAACATATATATATTGCCGTGTCCATGTCTGTGTTGCTTAGGTCACGAGGCTCATTCTCACGGGAACAAAGCAAGCAACTGTCATCCACCTCCATACCCTAACTAATCATCTGTCCCTAGTACACAACCACCCCAAAAAACCCAACCATTCAATAAAAGCCCAAAGGGGAACATGGTAAGGAAACCATGCATGTCCAGCCTAGGGGACAATAGGATGCACTTCTCTCAATCTATGAAGCACGGATACGGATACAATACAGATACGCGGATATGTGATTTTTCAAAAAGTAGGATACGATACATTGGGGATTCGTTGAATATAAAAAAATTAAAAAAAAAAATTATAGTCCCTGCGTCCCAAAATTTTAGTCCATGTTACTATTTTAACAAGATGGGAAAAAAAGGGTTTATATCTTGTAATATATAAGACTTTATATAGACAATATGGATCTTATTTGATAGATCTCAATTAGTTTTATTAAACAATTTTTTTGAAATCTTAAAAAATATTATAAATTGAAAGATATAGACAATTAAAAAGAGAATCGAAAAAGTGAAAGTGGACTAAAATTTTGGGATGGTGGGAGTGTATATATATAATCTTAAATTCCTAAAATTTCATTACACAAAAATCAGACAGAGAAGAATCAAAATCCAAATCACTTTAGCAGCGAAATAAGCCCTGTCTAGCTAAAACAATGCAACATAAAGCATCTACAACCAAGGAAGTGAAAGCACTGTTTTAATGGTTTATTTTATTTTAATTACTTAAAGTGAACTACCAGCAGATTTTACGAAGACAGAGAGGCAATAGATAAACACACACCCAGCATGAGATGAGGGACAAGAGAGAAGAAAAGGGCATGAGACGATCGACCAGATCAGGCGTCTTCTGATTTTGGTGGAGGGGGTTAGTGATATATAAGCCCTAATCGCAATTATAACCCACATGTTTTAAGTACTAACATATTTAACCCTGCGCGTAGCCAAAACAAAGCTACAATGTATCCAAGCGTATCCAAAACGTGTCCGGATACCAAAAAAATAAATTAAAATTCTGGATACTTAAAAAAACGTATCGGATACATATTTGGAGAATATCTGGGTGTATCCGATACGAGGCCAAAATAGAGTATCAGAGCTTCATAGCTCTCAATGCCTACCAAGTAGACCTAGCAGTGTGAACCCCAGTATCAGTAAGAGTCCACTGGACAGAATCTGCAATAGATGTGTTAGGGAGTGAAGTGGGAGGAGTACTAGCCAAATTACCCTGTAATCCCACTTCTTGGCCTAGGCCATTTCCACCCACCTTGTTGAATGATGGATGCCACTTTGGTATTCAAGGATCTGCCCAGGTTAACTTCCACTACACTACCAAACTTCTGATGTGAAGGTCCCAAAGTGTGCCAGTTGTCAATCCAAAGAAAAGTAGATGCACCATCCCCTATGATATATTTGATCAAAGGTTGAGCAATACTCTACTTCACAATTTTCCTAATAGTCCAAGATGCTTCATTAGGAACTCTTAAAACTCCATAGGCTTTGATTTTTGAAAACATATGTAAGAATCCAATTGATCCACAGATTATCTGAACAGTGTCCCAATTTACAGATATGCAAGCATTCAATAGAATAGTTCATATCCCTGGAGAAGTTGTGATGAGTTTGAAAAGTCATGAAACGGTTATAATTGACTGGAGATCCATTCATTTTCCTTTGCTTGGTTGATTAAGCATTCTTGCTGCAAATTGGATTTTTTCTTGGCTGTGATTGGACAAAGGATTTGGTTGAGGCAAAAAAAAAAAACTGTAGACAGGTTGAAGGATCCAATTGCTCTCAAAGGTTGGATCCTTTCAATTTTCCCATTTTGTTTTCCCTTTCCTTGCCATTCATTTATGGGGATACACTCATAGTGTACTTTTAGGAGTCAAAGGTAGTGTACTTTTAGGAGTCAAATGCTATGACTTCTCAAATCATTTGAGATAACATCCCTCAGGCAAGGTAGTAGCGAGAATGATCATGCATTCCAAAATTTTCATGACGAAAAAATCAAGTGCTCTTCCTGAAAACAAAAACGGGAAAGGCAGATGGAAAAACTGCAATCAGGGACATTTTGTTTCTTCTGGAAGATGAGATAACTGAAATTGGATCGCCCCTTGTTTAATTGCTTCCACTGCAAGTAAAGTTGGTTTTTGAATGTCTAGAATTCCCACTTAAGTTGGTACTGGCAATGACTTGTAAAGATAAATTACCAACCTGATAATGATTTCTCTTAAATATATTTCATAACTTCATTCCAGCATCCATGAATAAAACCTTTTAGAACCATTTGCACTTGGAGAATAAGCCCTTGTTAATAAAGCAAGAATGCATATTTTGCTCTTCGAACCATAGAGGCTATTCACTTGACAAATTATAGCACGCGTAATACAACTAGAATGATAGGGACTTCCATTTTTTACACAACTTTTATCTTGGAACAACAACAACAACTGAACCCATCTAGTCCTCAATCATTGGGGGTATGAGCGGGGGATGATTGGAGACAGACCTAACCGTTGGCAATATGCACGACTGTTATCTTAACATGACCAATTTCCTAAGGAGTCCAATAGGCAATAACCAACTCAACTTACAAAATGGTTGCCACCAAGGGGCTGCTATCCAGACTCCAATGCCCATAGTTTCCGCTTGGTAGCCAAGTATTCTTCGTAATCAACTACGGTCTGTAAGAAAGCTCCTAAATTCCTGCTGTCTCTTGGTTAGCTGTCAGTTAGATCGACCCCTTGCAAAATAGAAAGGTATGACTAGTTAGTTGATTACAAGTGCTGTAAAATGCATCTGCGCCCAAATGATTTCTCCATTTGGACCTTAGTAGTAGTTGTTTATTGTGTGAAAATAAAGTGTGTACAAAACGAATGGTTATTATGTCATCAGAAACTGATTTGGTTAGTATTAAAGTAGGTTCCTACTTCCCAAAACTCTGCCACGAGCCAGCATGCGGTGCGGTAATACAATAATTGAATGAACTTTTTTCCCTGATTTTTTGATGAGTAGGAAATAACTGTTGGAGGAGGAATTCTTTAATCGCTTATAAGCATCAAATCTATTATGGTAGATTTGCTTGTGAAGCAAAATATTCGTCTGCTGCTTGGTGTTGGTTGAACTCAAGACCGGTATAGAGATGGTGGTATGTTGGATTGATGACCAGAATGGGAAAGCAAATTAAATTTTTACGGCCAACCAAGGTTTATTTGAAGATGACGTGTAAAGATTCTGATTTAATAATTTGCTTTCATTCAATAATGTGTTGCTACTGGTACTGTACACTTTGATAATGGGTTAGATCACAAAACCTGAGCTAGAGGTGAAGTTACTGCTGTCTGATGGAGAGGAGTCAAAATCCAGCGACTTGTGAGAAAAGGAAAAGACAAATTCAAGCCAACAGGCAGCCATAGATTTGTCATGGATTGAGAATGCAATATGGCTTGATAGACCCTGAACAAATCCTATTATTAGCTTCTTTTGATTTCAAATGGCCTGTGAGAATTGTTGGGAAGAAATGTGCCATCTGTATTCTGTTACCTGTGCATGGATGTAGATTACTCTGTGTTTGCTGTGTATCATGTCAAGGGTAGTTGAGCAAACTTTGAAACTTATTTTTTTTGTTATTCTTTACACCGGATTTCTTTCCACTTACATGTTTGCATTATTTTTAATTTGCTGCCGTCACCCTGGCCAAATTTTTCTTGCTGCCTCCACTTCTCTCATAATACTGGATCTAGTGTGCCTTTAGTTTGGCTTCATGTAGTAATGCAGATGAACTCTAGAAAACACACGGGACACAGTTCCTGAAACAGCTCTGCATCGCCTTTCCTAGTACTATTGTTTTCGTAGTTTTGGGTATAGATCTGGAATTAAAGGCGAAAACTTGCATTTGCTCCCTAGTTGTTTTTTTCCATCTCATGAAGTTTCAGTTTATTGTGAAATGTCTGGTTCATAAAATAAAAGAGTCGAAAGCAGTTTTTATAAGATCCGATAGTGTATTCTCCTGGAAAATGCATGGAAGCATTACTGGTTTTACCCTTTCACTCTGAAAGCACACCCTGGGGTATGGGCAAATACGAATTTTGATGCGTTATGTTGGAGAAGATTTGGGGTGCCAACTGGGTACCACTTGGCGGTACCCAAAGGCGCATATTAGCCGTCCAAAAGTGCTTTGGACGGTCTGGATTTTAGAGAGAGAGAGAGAGAGAGAGAGTGAGAGAGGAGAGGGAGGGAGAAATCTGGGCTGTTAAAAATACTTTTGGACGGTCGAGTTGTGCACGCGTGGTACCCCATTTGCACGCAAAATTTTCTCGTTATGTTGAGTATCAACTACAAGACTTTTGTCCTGGTTACAGTATCATGTTAAACTCAAAATTCATTTTCTTAATTTCTACCATACCCATCTAATTTTGTTAGTACTGATTCCTATTTGTACAGTAGCCTTGGCAACTAACCCAACACAATTTCCACACTGAAATGCACAATGGATTTTCTTCATTTTTTCAAATACCTTCTTCTTACGACTTCTTGTGCTACACAATCATGCTCTTGCTTAGAAAACGGATGACGGTGACTAAGACGAATCACCCGTTAAACATGTGAAAAAATGTAGGTTTTTTGGATGTCATGAAACACGATGTCCTCGATAGATTGTAATAAATAAACTAATTCATGTAACCAACCTAGTTTGACTAAGACTAGAGGGTTAGCTTAATTTTCCTGTTGTGCTACAGTAACCATTTTGTACACACAATTGTGTTTGAAGGGTCACGTGACTCATATTTGAAGGTTATATTGGAAGTGCACCACAGAAGTTCAAATTGTCATGTGATGTAATAAAAAAACACCTTTGGTGTTTAAAATTTGGAAAAACATTTTCTGGGCTTTAATGCTCCGTTCGTTTGATCGTAAAATATTTTTTCTAAAAATGTTTTACCTAATTTTTGTTGTTTAGTTGTGGAATAGGTTCGTAAAACATTTTCTCACGAGAAAATGATTTACCACAAACACATGAAAATAACTTAAACCGAATAATCCCACAAGTCATTTTACCAACAGCCCTACCGACTGTCATCTTTCAGCAGCATGTCTCGGATAAACAAATGCTCCATATTTGTGAGTGGATTTTTGGCTATAAATATATAGATGAAGATATACAATTATAGTATATGTGTGCATATGAGCAACATAAGAGCGGAGAAAACAACGGAAAATCATTGTTTTGGAAAATATTTTTCATGTGCCAACCAAATACTAGAAAATAGAAGTAAAAAAGTATGTTTTTAGCAAAAGCATTTTCCATCGAAAACATTTTACATTGTAAAACATTTAACATCAAAACAAGTGGAGCCTAAAGCAAAGCAATTTTTTTTTTTTGAAAATAAAAATCAACCTTTTTACACAAGTTTCTATATATTAAATGAAATTTTTACTTCAAGAAAAATCTGAATTTTTTTGACAAAATATTTTCAATTTAAGTTCCCGTTCGGACAACTTTTTTGTTTGGAGAACTTTTTTTTTTTTTGGAATGGATGGATTTGCTTTCCAAGCCCCATGTAAGTTAAGATCACGTTAACATATGATAAACCTCAAGAATTTTTTTTGACAAATAGTCTTTTTAAAATTTTCGTTTTGCAGACAATCTTACTTTGGAATAAATGGAATACCTTTCTAAGTCCCTATGTAAGTAACAACCCTGTTGACAAAAAGGAAAATAGAAAATTTAAAAACCATGTTAACCGCAAGGGAAATGCTAAGTGCCCGGAACTTCTACCCAGAAAACTAAAATGCTTAGCAGTTCCGGTTTTATGGATAATTTTTGAATATGTAGGACCTGCCCCGCAAGGGATGACCATGGAGGACGAGGCACCAACATTCTCTTTTAACCTTCTACCGAATAGATAAAAAAATGATTGCGTTTGAGCTATAAGGAAGTGTTTGGTTGACCGGAATGACGCTAGAAGAGAATGAAATGTTTATTCCGATGCGTGTACGTATGACCGCACATATTCTGCTGGAAGGCTAAAGAACGACCATTCTATCTTCCCAAAATCCTTCTTCTTCTTTTTTGTCATTCGTCATTCTTAGTCTATGACATGAGGGAGGAGGGAATAGGACTCGATCCCGGAATGCACTAGGGGCATCCAAGAGCTCTACCGCACCTAAAAGCTCAACTTCGTGAATTAAGATCTCTCCAAGTTCTAAGGAAGTGTTTGGTTGACTGGAATGAAGTTGGAAAAGAATGGTCATTCTCTTGAAATGTTCATGTTTCACACAAGAAATGGCAGAACACGCAGTCCATTGAAAGGCCAAACAAAGACCATTCCATTTCTTCCCGATCGCATTTCAATGAACCAAACACTACGTAGAAAGCTCAACTTCTTGAATCTCCAAGGTATACGAAAATTGAACGACAATTGACAATAATCTCTAAGCAAGAAAAATCACCAGACTGTACAATAGTTTCAAAACCAACCCCAAAGTCGATGCAGAAGACACTACGCATATACGAAAATACCACAAAAATCCAGATCAACAGATTTTAAATCACAAATGGCTAAAAGTAAGGATGAAAATAAGTCAGTGAAGTAATATAGTGAAAATTGAAGCTCGAAACTTTAATTAGACAACCCCAAAGGTTACATATACATCTTCATGTGCTAATCAATCACCCTCATGCGGGAAAAGCAAAATCAAAAAACAAAACAAATCAAGAATACCCGCCAACTGTGAAGATGTTATCCTCGTCGTCCATGAGGGTTAGAACATTATCTGAGTTTCCCAATTTCCATTTTCTTCTTCAAGGCCCTCCGACCATGATATACGAATGAATCTACAATACCCGCCACTGTGAAGGTACCTGCAGGAAAGACGAGAAGATTAGTTTGCATATACTTTACATAATGAGTCAAAGAATCAAAAGTTATAACGCATAAACTCTAGTCAGGGATAGAAGGTTAACAATGCCCATCTTTAATCTTATTTTGCCTTTCTTGTATCGGATTGTCCCAAATTCAGTAATCCAAGAGGAAGAAGTTTCAGCAGGTGAATATTTAACTTTAAAGAATGTACCTCTGGTCCTTCTAACCACTGGTTATGGGCGGTGGATGCTACACACATAACGCCAACAAAATTTGAATTTTAATCGCATTTCATTTCCAGATTTTAATATACATTTCCATATTTTTACCCATTTTTCACATATCAATCAATTCCGCTAGGACGACAGTTATCTGTAACTCCTCGACTTGCCAACTTCTTTTTCCAGCACAAATACAGTAGCTGCTCTTCTTACCCTTCACAATTAAGGGCGGCAAATTACTCCATTTCACCCTAACTTATACAAATCACAAATGACACGGGATTATAATACCCTAGACCTATGAGTTCTCTAAAATTGCGCTAGACTCAGATAATTTTATACTAGCTAGGGGGAAAACCTAATACAAGGGAAGAAATAGTGATGAAAAAAATCGTGATGGAAAGTCATCCAATACTTTGTTTTTTCCATGATGGGTTCAAACACATTAGTGAACAATTGGTTGCCAAGTAATCATGAGATTCAAAAAAGCAAAAACTCTAGAAGGATAATATTTTTTTGGCTAAATTCTTTCTGAGGCTTCTTTGCAAGAATTGAAACAATTTTTAATACTATCAATTCGGGACCATATTTTGCAACAGAAAAAAAAAAAAAATTCTCGTCCATTCAATTGGGATATTTGGGTGTTGAAGTAACTTTTTATCCCATATAATTTTGTATATTGTATTCAGCGCATCTCATTAAACATGTTTCCCTTGCAGTGTGCAACTGGTAAAACTACCAATTCAAAAAATAAATTGAAGGTCAAATTTGAATTGAAGAAGAATTTAGGATCAAATCAGAAAAGTGAATAAAGTAATAGGAGCCGGCGAGCCGCAATTAAAAGAGTCTTTCAGGATATGGAAACAGCGTTTAAGTTTATACAATCAATATTGTCAGCAAGTCTAGCATGAACTCACAGTCTGTGCCTCGTTTTTCTATACCAATGCCCCTTCTTTGCGGGCAAATATTTCAATGTACAAGCACCCGCTCAGATGAATCATTTCAAGTATTTCATGAATCAACCTTTCTTGTTTCTTTCATTAAAATTTGTTTTAACCCTAATTACTAGGCTAAATTTTGTCAGCCCTTCCAACTTGTGGGCAAAATTTTTCAATTTGACCCATTCAAGTTTGGTCAACAGGTCCAAACCCAAAATTACACCAAAACACACCAAGTGCACATATTTTATAACCATGTTAATGGAAACAAGGGAACAAGAAACTACTGTTGGAGCTAAACTGAAAGGCATGCAAGTAAAGACAAGAAAGGAAGAAGAAGAAGAAGAAGAAGAAGAAGAAGAAGAAGAAGAAGAATTTAGTTTAGGCGCTCATGTTACCTCCAATTATAGCACAAAGATGTGTGAGAAAGTGTAAGAATGACTTATGCCCCTCTGTGAATGTAACCTGAAACAAGAAAATGTATCTGCAAGTAAGGATGCTGGTTTTCGCTGGTTAATCACTATGAATTTGAACGTGCTTCTTTCAGACCTGTGGTTTTTCTACCAAAACAAAGTTCTTTGCATACACGGTGTAAAAACTTCCTAATGATCCATGCAAACTTGACTGGCCGCAGAATCACGGCCTAGTTTTCTACCAGCTTGTGAATAATAGAAAGAGAAACCCACCTTAATTGGCGAAAGATCGTAAAAGAAGTACACTCCATGAGGCGACTGAAAGAGACCCGCTTCTGTACTCTTAAAATGCTCTGTCACAGAGAACTGCATACACCAATGCATGCATCTTAGGACATTTAGTTAGTTAACATAAAAATGAACAATTTCAATCTCCGCCAAACGAAGAGTACCTGATTTGACCGAATAGTGCGGCCTCGTACATCAGTATAGATCGTAGGGACAACCTGCAAGTAAACAGTATATTTGATACTATTCAGACTCGGCAACAAAAATATCAAAACACTGCATCTGTACCTAGGCAAAGGCTAGTAGAAAAGCAAAAAAGAGAAAAACAAGGAACATAGGCCTGTATGGTTTTGTCTTCTCCAATATGGAAATTTGACACATACGAGAAATCTATCATTCTCCTCTGGCAACGGCCAAAGTGTATGCAAATGAGGTATTTGTGTTATAGCAACATACCAGTGCCACTGAAAATTTCAATCTCAAACACTCTTATGGGCATAGTAATGTGCACATAAATCAAAATAATTCTTGGGTCTGCCCTCTCTGATGCCTTTTGGCTTTGATTTGAGGGCATGATTCCGCAGCAAACTCAACGGTATAGGGGGACCACTGTTTCAGTGGTATTCTGTGAGCAACCACTTTGTGCATTTATTGCCAAAGGTTAGGTCTGTCTCAAATCCATCTGTTTCAGTTGTATTCTGGGAGCAGCCACTTTGTGCATTTATTGCCAAAGGTTAGGTCTGTCTCCTATTCATCTTCCGCCCATACCCCCAATTATTGGGGACTAAATGGGTTATGTTATTGTTGTTGTTGTTGTAAACACTCTTATGGGTTAACAAAAAGGGCGTTCATGCAAAATTTATTAGTAAAAAGAGCGGTGGAGATGTGAAGAGGTTGGATGAGAAGAGATTTCGCCCTTAGTTTGACACAATGAAAACTTGACTATTGCAATAGATACAATATCCAACTAGTTGAAACTCATCAGAAAATCCTTCTACTCCAACTGGAAAATCGACAACTTTGCACTGCTTCCAAGAATCCAACATACTAACAACGCCAGTGAGAGGGAAAAAGACAGTAGCAAGGTAGAAATTATAGAATCTTTCAATAAAGGGAAGATAGGCACTTGCAGTGGCAAGTCCGTATAAGCTGCCTAATTGCACCTATTTCTCCCTAGAAATTGGCATAGAGCATATTCCAACAAAAACTTAAGACTGGTTCATGCAAGGAGCAAAACTACCAGTTACTTAAGAGGAAGTTGAGTGCTCATGATAATTCTGAGGACCGATGACTTCATTCAGTGGTGCTAATAGAGTCCCTTAATGGCTAAGTACATATGGTGCAAAGAAATAACACCTATCAAGGAAAAATTGTGTACTGTCAATAAAGGTTGGCAGTGCAGGCATAAGGGGAGCCTGAAAATGACTACGAAGGAACTTCCAAAATTTTATACAGGAGAGCATTTAAGTCACAAAATTGTTTACTTGATAAACAAATGTTGATGGTGTAGTGGTAAAGGGAGCCTAGAAATGACTACGAAGGGACTAGCAAAATTCAATAGACTCTATTAGTCTTTGACAAAGCAAGCATTGGAGTAATGTTTGGCGCATGAAAACCCAACCAAAAAACTTCAATTGTTGGAGATGCTTGCATTTTGATCTGATGAAGTCATCTTTTTTCGTTAAGTGATTTGATCTGATGAAGTCATTGATGCAATAAAATTAAGGGTAGAAATCTCATTTTAATGCCCCTTAGTGTGTGGGGTTTTGGAGTCTATAAATAGGTGTCTTAAGTCCTCATTAGGTAGTTTTTGATATATTGATTAAAGAATATTGAGAGTTTTTGCTCCTTGTATCCCATTTGAGATTCTTTCTCTCTTAATTAAATCTATCCTTTGATTTGGTTTGCATCATTTGGTATCAGAGCACTGGCTCAGATCCTGACCAAGTGACCATTGATCTCACCTGAACCTCGCCGGAACCCTACTTCTCGCTGGAAACCTCGCTGGAAAACCAAAAACACCTTAGTATACTCGGAATCCTCAGATATGTCCATTTTCAACCTCTCTCAGTCCTTAATCGAACCCATACCCTTCGAAACCAGCACTTTCAGCCATTTCGCACTTGTTCTACCCATTTTTTCGACAGCCTAACCCTCTTACAGCCCCTTCTGGTACTCGAAATCATAGCAGAGGCCTTCGAAACCCATTTTTGACCTTCGATTTGTAATATACAACCAGTTTGAACCTCGATCTGTTGAGTAGCAGCCAGTTTGACCCTCATTCAGTCGATTTGAAGCCTGTTCGACCCAAATCGGAGCTTGTTCTTGCTCGAAACAGTGAAATTGACCCTTGTTCGAGCTTGTTCTTGCTTGAAACAGTGAAATTGACCTACGTTGGAACATTTCGACCACTGTACCAACGATATTGGTGCTCGAAATTGCACTTCAGGTCTTCAAAACCCTAATTCAGTGCTCCAATCTGACTATTGGACTGACTCCAAGTTCGTTACAGTGATTTCAGGCCTCTACAGTACAGTTTCAGGTTCGATTTCAGCGTGTTTTACTACTATTTGCTTGGGTTTCGTGATTTTGCCTGGGTTTGTTTCGATTTACTGCTGTTTGTTGCGATTTGGTTGATATTTGGAGTTGTTATTGGTGGTTGCTAGTGATTTGGTTGAAGTTTGGGGTCCCAATCGATTGGGTGTTGCTTGTTTGGGTTTGATTTTGATTATTGGAGTGATTGTGGGTGTTGTTATGGCTCATAGGGGAGGTAGAGGTAGGAGAGGAGGTCAAGGAAGAGCGTTTATGGTGAATAATGGTGATGGAATTGATAACTTTGGCAACCAAAATCATTTTAGGAATGAAATTGAAGAGTTGAGTACACAAATTGCTACCTTGAATGATAAGGTGCAATTATTATTGTTGAAAAGACGACTTGCTACATTGATTAAGAAGGTGCGTTGTTTACTACCTCATGAAGGTATTTATGATTCTCATAGTCAAGCTAAAGGGGTGTTCCACTAACCCAGTTTTTTGAAAAAACTGATTTTCACGGTTTTTTATGTGATGTATTGTGAGAGAATGACCTATCTTGGTGTTTGGAAAAAAAAGTTTTTGGTTAGTGGAACACCCCCTAAGTTTACTATTGACTACAAGGAGAACATTGTTGATGATCTTGAAGAATCTTATGGACCTGTCAATCTGGACAAGTTTGCGGGAGAGATAAACCTCACTCTGGATGTGTTTGAAGAGGTGCAAGAACTTGGTTATTATTTCAATGAATTTCCTATCTTTGATGAATATCCAAGTGAAGAACTTGAAAGTGTTCTTGAAGATGATTGTGCATTTGAGATTAAAGATAAGTTTGAGGATTTGCCCATCTTTGACGATTCTCCAAATGAAGACTTTGGAGGTGATTTGGAAAGAGTTCCCATCTTTGATGAGTTTGCAAATGAAGAGTTTGGAAATAACTTTGAAGACGTTCCCATGTTAGAAAAGTTTCCTAATGAAGATATTGATGATGATGTTCTTTCCATCTTTGAAGAGTTCCCACATGAAGAGTTTGAAAATGATCCTCTCTTTGAGACTAGTGGTGATTTTGAAGAAGTTCCCAAATGGGACAAGTTTGAAGGAGAGTTTAGTACTGAAGAAGGCGAAGAGGGAATAATATTGTCGGTCAATGAATCATTGTTAACACCTTGGAAAGATAGTAAGCATATTTGGGAGGCAAGCCATGAGGTAGAGCAAAGCCATGACACGGAATTGGAGATGGAGTGCACTCAATACTTGTCTTCCAACTTGTCCATGGTGCAAGAGATGCAAGATTTCCACGTTTATATGTCATCGGTGTCCGAAACAAGTCTTATTCCATTGTATGCCCTTCCTAAGGTACCAAATGCGGGCAACAACTATTTGAAACAACTTGAAGACCCTCTGGGTACGGCATTCAATCAAGCAAGTCTTGCGTATGATCCGAAGTTGAAATTTCTAGATCCTCTGGTTGAAGACTTTAGTGATGTTTTGGAGCCAAGTGTCATGCAAAGGTCGAATGGGTGCTAATCCATAAGAGGCATGCCAAGTGGGTGGCGTCTTGGCACATAAGTATGGACACGGTGAATGTATACAAAAGGAAGCTCATATTAAAGATTAGTTGTGTTGACGGTGACACGTTGATCAAGGAATGCAACAACATGTCTACTTCGAAGCTGCGCAATAAAAACTTTACGTTGTCTTTATTAGTGTCTTGTGTCATGTAGTCCCACTTGAGGAAAAGTTTTCTTTTTAGAGGGTGAGTCTTGATGCAGTAAAATTAAGGGTAGAAACAGTGTTTTGAAATCGTCAAATCGGGATACGTATCGTGTATCGTTTTTTTCATTTTACGAATCGTATCGGGATACGTATTGCGTATCGTAAGATACGTCAAAGAAAGATTATATGTACTAATTAATAATAATTACCTAACAAAAAATTAATAATTGAATGCATTTATGAAAGAAAAAAAAAAGCATGAAGGATGCAAAAACACACACGTCTTAAGCCAAATATTATATATATATAGCAAGTTCACAATGCTCCCAAGTGAAGTCTATTACATTTCTCTTATTTTTCTTTCTTGGGGGAGCAATAAACACTACAAAACAATTATTAAAAAAAAAAGGTGCACAAAAGCATATAAGGCACAGCTTTAGAGAAATAAATAATGCTCTATTTTTTTTTCTTTTATCTTATTATAATAGAGTGGTGGCTCTAGACTTAGGATCAAGACAAAACCTCAATAAATGAAAGGAGTCGGTGGTGGCCTTTGAATAGAAATTAGATACAAGACAAACAATAGTCTGTATATATAGGAGTATTTATACAAATATTATACTACAATAGCCTTACAGCTTCAAACAAAAACAGAGTACCAAAAGAGGCAAAGAAGAGCTTCGGCGATATACGACCAAAGTCAAGAACATTTTATTTGGTGATCGGTGAGTTCTTGCAAGTCTAAGAGCTTCTGAAATCGGAGATGAGCAGTCGGAAAGGAATAAGTGACTCAGATCTGTTTTCGTCGGAGATAGGACAGAGTTGGCCGTCGGAGGGAGGATTCGACTGAGGTTTAGGAGTCGCTGAAGGGTTTTGTCGAGGGTAAAGACTTCAATTTTTTATTAAAGCTTCAAAATGGTGCATAAAAGGTATGCTTTAACCTGGGAAAAAAAATCTTGCGATTCAGATACGTATCACAATACGCGGTGTAGCGTACGATACTCACTCCGTATCTTACGATTTCTGTACAATTGCGATACGAAGAGCGACACGTATAGTTTTCTTCCCGATACGACACGAATCGTGCGATACGTCTCGCGTATCGTACGATTTTAACAACACTGGGTAGAAATGCCATTTAATGCCCCTTAGTGTGTGTAAGGTTTTGGAGTCTATAAATAGGTGTCTTGGGTCTTCATTAGGTAGTTTTTGATATATTGATTAAAGAATATTGAGAGTTTTTGCTCCTTGTATCCCATTTGGGATCCTTTATCTCTTAATTAAATATATCCTTTGATTTGGTATGCATCAGTCATGATGATGGTATAGTGAACAACCTGGTAAAGGGAGAAACTGCACTAGCAATCAGCAACGTAGAGTTGGAGGATATTAGGTAACAAGATTGCTGGTAGTTGGCCAGGGAGCTGGGCCTGTCTTTTACTCCATAGTGGGTGATGATATTAGTAGACGCTATAGACATGTCCAAGTGAAACCATGTCCTAAGGTTTTGAATGATTGTCACCTTTGACATTCAACTATTATCGAATTTCAAAAGAAACTTGAGAACATTACTAAGTTACCTTAGCTTTCACCCGAAAAATGCTAAAAAAAGTAAAGAAAGGCAAATTAAGCTCTACCAAATCTTTTTTAGTGATTCAAATCTTTTAGGCAATTGTTGAAAGTGAAGTTTGTAAATAAACCAGTTCCTTCCATGTGCGTCAACGATTATATTGATATTTCTTATGCTTTAACTGCCTTATTCTATTATAACCATGATAAATTGAAAGTTAAATCATGGTGGCTTAGAATGCAACTCAAAAGAAAAGACCCAGTTTTCAGGTTCATTCTGGCTTATCTCACGAATACTGACCTTGATAAAATACTGGTATACTCCGTTTGCCGTTTCTTGAAACCATTCCGCCCTGAATTAATTGCAGGGAGAAACAACTATGTTAGTGAAGCAATAAATACAAAGGAACATCCTTGTAATCAAACTAGAAATTACCAACAGAGATCATGAATTTCACAAAATTGGAGCCATTATTTGATCGCTCTGGAAACAAGATTTTTTAAGATGCAAATTTATCTCAGTAGTAAAAGTTGCAGAGAAAGCGTAAACAAGGAGTGAAGGACTAACCATGTACTAACGGATATGAAAAGTAGTCAGACAAAAATTGGTTAAAAGATACTATTCCTTAATGGGAAATACAAAAGATAATGTTACTTTTCCGTGAATACTTTATCATTTCTACCCTTTTGACTTTTTTCGTAGATGCTGATGCCAAATAATTCCAGACATTGATTTTTTGTGTTGTTAGTACAAGCCCACCATTTAAACCATCACTACTTGTTAAAAGGTTATATGACAAGACACCTATCATGATACCCTCATAAATTCCAGTCCCTAACATGCTTATTTCACCATCTTTCCAGAAACCTCTTATTTTGTTCATGGATTTTAAGCAAATGCGGAAACTAAACATATGGAGTAGGGAAAAATAATTACCCGTCAAGGGGATTTACAACTCCTGGAAAATATTCGCCAAAAGCTAACTTATTGATCTTGTGACTTGTCTGCATAAGCACCATAAAGTTCATAAAATTGCCATATAAACATTAAATTAAGGCAAAGAAGAAGCAAACATACATAAATGAGATCCCCCAAGATACGAGTCTAAGACATATAAAAAAACACTTCTATGATTATATCCCAAAACCCTAAGTAGGAAATGAGTATACATTGTACACATTGTTCTGAAAAGCCAGCAACTCGTGCAGATGAACATTTGACTGATGAAAGCTTTTCCCAAGGGCAAAATGAAAGTTCCCAGCCACTTTATTGACTTCCAGAGATCCATGAATGTTGCATCCTTCTCCTTCTTCATCTTTAATCTTCTGGACAAAACCTTCTCTTTTGCACTGGATGTCAGAGTAATATATCACTCAGTGATTTTACAAAATGTGGAGACGTGAAGGGAGAAGATTCAATCATTGCTAATCTCAGATCCTAACTCAAAATAAATAAATTCATTTGGCACCATCATGAAGCATTCTAAAACAATGTCGATCTCTAGCAAACCTGGTCAATCAAATCTGGGTTTGTCATCCCCAGCCTCTCTTTTCGATAAGCTTCACGGACTTCTTCACATGAATTGCAACATTCTTCATCTGACTGTAAAAGAGAGAAAACATGAGGAACAACCCCTGAAGAAAAAGTATTTAATGGAAACATGCATCATTTAACCAAAAAGGCCAACAAAATAACAAGAGGATAAATTCCTACAATACACCACTTATTGATCACTTCCTATGCCTGTTTCCAACTACACCACACTTACGAAAACGGATTTACAAAATAACACACAAGTCCTGGGAAACTTTATGCACCACCTAGAGAATTCATCCATTTCGGAAGAAGAGGGAAGGAGATAAGTTCTACATTGTGATGGAGTCCATTATAGTGTCTTTATTTCATTTCTAGTCCTTAGTGCTTGCGGGTATATAAATAGGTGTCTAGAGTCTTCATTAGGTAGTCCTTTCTTCATCTATCAAGAGCTAGACTCTTTGTATCCCATTTTGGGGGTTTCTCTCTCTAGTTTTCTCTATGGTATATTTCGTTGCATTATTTGGTATCAGAACTCCTAGGCCCAGATCCTAGCCTTCATCTATAAATGAGAAGTTTAAATGCTTCAAGTGTGGGAAATCTATTTTCAAGTTAGATGTTTGTGAAAATGCTTATGAGAATCAAAATAATGCCCTCTTTGTTGAGGAGAAGATGAACTCAATCCGGATGCATTTGATGATGAGATGAAACAAGGTTATTTTGACAATGTTCCCACCTTTGATAAATATCCAAGTGAAGAACTTGAAGGTGTTCTTGAAGTTAAACATGTCTTTGAGATTAGATATGAATTTGAAGACTTGCCCGTCTTTGATGAGTTTCCAAAAGAAGAATTTGGAGGTGACTTTGACAATGTTCCAATAGGTGATAGTATCCAAATGAGAATATTGATGGTAACAATGAAGAAGAAAGATTTAAGGATAAAACAACAACAATAACATAACCCATTTAGTCCCGAATAATAGGCGAAAATAACATGAGATTGCAAAAAGATGGGAATGGAGTTGATCTTGCAAGGGGTGTGTTACCCAAAACGAATGAGATTGCTTTTGACATTCCACCGGATCTAGACGAGTCCATAGAACCGAAACTTAATGATTGCTCTCAAAACTTGCCACTCTTATTGCAGTGCCCGAACAAGTTCTAAAGTTACCAACAGAGGACAAATACTCCCTGGGAGTGCTTGTTATTGGGAATGGTCTTCAATCAAGCTAGTTCAGAGCAAAGTGTGGGGGCTTTTCAATATGCTAAGCTCAATAGTTCGTGGTACGCCTAGGGAATGCGTATGATGACCTATGAATCTCTTGTTTCACAAGCAGCACGGTACATGAATTATTTCACTGCCCATAAGCACAGATGCGGTGGATTTATACAAACAGAAGCTCATGTTGACAATTGCCAATTGGTTGTGCACGAGGGTGATGTCAACCTAGGAAATGCAGCTACATGCAATAGTCCAAAGTTGCACTGTAAATACTTCTGTGTTCTTCTTTTGTCGAGTTTTCAGTTGTTTAGTTGTTGTCCAACTTAAGGACTAGTTATTTCTTTAGAGGGGGAGTCCTGATGCAGCCCATTTTAGAGTCTTTATTTCATTACGTAGTTTTTATCGTTTTGAGGAAAGAATATCAAGAGCTAGACTCTTTGTATCCCATTTTAGGAGTTTCTCTATCTAGTTTTCTCTAGGGCATATTTGGTTTGCATTACAATGTCTGATTGAGATGCTATGAGTAGATTGAGCGACACAATCACTTCAAATCCTCAAAGTAGTCCACTGACATTTTCCTACGCACCCAGTTAGGAACTTCATGTAGATATCTGACATGAATTTCAATAGGGAGAAAGAGATAAAATAGTCTACCGTTTCTGCACCAAAACATGAACCACAGTATGTCTCATTCTTCTCAAGCCTGCCTCCATGCTTCTGCAAAGGCTTCTCAATCTGCATTCAGTTAAAAATAATTAAAGACATAAGGGAAAGAAAAACAGAAAAAAGGGAGAGGGGGCATATGGGAACAGAAAAACATATGATGGTTTATCATTATAAGCTAAGATCTAATAACCGAAATGACATGCTTAAGCATCCAATGGATACCATGCAATATCTGGCAATGTAAAGAGATTGAACTGTACATGTAGGAACCCATGGCATGCCGACGGTGATACAGCATAACTACCCCTGAACCCTAGGAAGCAAGTTTTGAAATCACTTCAGATTCTTTTGATCATTTATAAACCCTGATCTTTGTATGTATAGGGGACATATACCTAGAATGTTGCCGGTAGCTCTGCTCATTTTGCTGTACTTATCTAATGAAACAAAAAACTGAAAAGATAATGCTCGAAACACAAGTAAAGTAATCAAGCCAGAATGAATGACTTTGCTGAAAAACATGTGCCATCAAGAATGACTAGTGCAGGAAAGGACCAGTAACGAACAACAAGATTTATTGAGAGAAAGGAGTACAAGAAAAACATGCACTGATGCCCTGAAAAACATTGCCGTGAACGAGGACGGAAAGAGAGTGAGTAGAATTGTAAAGAATAACCTTTACATCTGTTGATGTAAAGGGAAAAAAAATGAACCTTACATCCGAAGAAGCAAACATCCATTGCCAAACCATACCAATCTCTACCTGAAAATCTATGATGGCTTGTCATGTCATGGGTGAGTCCACATATTGTGAAGCGAAGTCCCACATCACCCGCGTACCAAAGTAGTAAGAAGTATATAAGTGTGAGGACACCCTCCCTTCAATAGCTAGCTTTTGGAGTTGCGTTCTACCCAAGACTGTACACCATGGTATCAAACCTAGCTATCAGAGATGGGTAGGGTGTGTGTTTCTAGCCTGCAAGCAGGCAGACACTGCCCAATGAGCACGCTTTGCATGAAGGAGGGTTTGAAGCGAAGTCCTACATTGTCTGGGTACCAAAATTCTGAAATAGTATGAAGAGAGTGAGGGCACCCTCACTAACATAGCTAGCTTTTGGGGTTGAGTTCTACCCAATATCATCTAACACATACAACGCTAGAGAAAGTAGTCCATGCCAAACCCTACTAACTCGGCCTACTAATCTGCACCTTTTGTCGACATTAGCCTTCACATATGGCAAGGCCGCATGTACTCTAGATCTTAATGCATGTGTGATTGTTCCACCTATGAGTCCAGAATTCCTACCAGAGGCCAAGGATGCTCCGAAAAGCTTGGATGCAATCATGCCCAAAATGAAACACGAGACGCAATGTAATGCATCTGGGATGGAAACCAGCAAAACTACCGGTGCTGCAGTGTTTGAAGGCCAACTCTTCATCTCCAATATAGTAAATCATAAAAGAATCAACACAGTAAAAAATTAATATGCAATAAAGGAACTGAAGTAGGAACTGAAAATAGTGGGTATGTGCCCAAAGACCCCAAAGCCACATAATGCAACCCAAGGGTTCAGCTTGTACGTGATGGCCTCATTAGGTGACATGTGGCAGATCATGAACCTTCAAACATTCTACTGAGGGTCAACCAGGGTACTTATACACATAGAGGCAAACTTTGAATTGATCATACTAGTATACTACAGATATCAATCCCACAATAGAATGTGTCTCTTTGTATGTTCCTCCTCAGTCAAAGAGATAAGTGCTAAATGTTATACTCTGTGCCGTGTTATCATAGCCCAATATCATTCGAGACCAGTATGTTTCAACTGTAGAACTCAACTCATACATGCCAAGTACACACAGTTTCTGAAAAAATTTATGTAGATAATCACAACCCACTAACCTTAGGGGCGCCAATGCCGTCCTGCCTGACTTCAAGTACATTGCCATGGAAGTCAATTCTTTTCTTGAAAATGTCATGTCTCTGGAAGGTAAAATAATCGGCATGCAACAAATCAGTAAGTGGAAATGGAAATTTTTTCAGGAATATTAGTTCAGAACTCGTAAAAATGGAGCAAAGTAGTATTATAACCAATTGAGACAAAGAAAGGTCAAAAACTGTGAACAATATACAATATCAAGATGTTGCTCTCCACTGATATCCATGGCATCAAGACTGAGCAAGGAACATGGAATGGCTGGAAAAGTAACATCAAACTGCAGTTTCAGGGAAAAAGAAGCCACCAATTAGTAAAATATAGACAGATCCGATGAAGAATACAAACATATAAGAAAAGCAATATCACAAACTGTCATTACTATAAGAACTTCTGTAGTTACTATTTATGTGAGAAGATTTTTAACCAGGGAAAAAAAACTCTTCAAGAACCGTGAACCCTCAAATGGATAGGACTGTTAAGTTATCAGTAGTCCCAAAAGCTTAAGTTGTTAGGAAATGGGCCCAACGATGTAGATTAAGCTATCTACCACCTTCCCTCACACGCACAACCCTGTCTAGCACTTGCACGTGGAGATGCAATTTTTCATAGATTGAGCAAAACAGAATACAAAGGGGAGAAGTAGAATGCAAATGGTGAACAAATGCAACCAGAGAGACTAGAACCAAAACCTCTCACAACTAGAGCTCTGAAACCATGTTAAGTTACCAGTAGTTCCAAAAGCTTAAGTTGTCATGAAATGGACCGGACAATGTATATCAAGCTACTCCCTCCGTCCCAATTTCTTGGTCCTTCTTTCCATTTTGGGATGTCCCAAAATATTTGTCTCACTTCTAAAAACATCCATCAAAACTAGGTCACTTTCCAATTTTACCCTTTAAAAGTACTTTTTCCATCTTAATTGGCTAGTCTATTATCTTTTATTTTATAACGGTTTTTTTTTTTATTTTGAAAATTTTGTATAATAAAACTAATTGATATCTATCAAACAAGATCCATATTGAATATGTTTTGACTTTCATATAATAAATTAGACTCACAAATTTAATCACAGTAATATTGACTGGATTTAGGGGCAAAATAGAAAAATCAATACAAAGTTTTCACACCCCTTAAAAACCCACTTCCCCAAAAGGGGCCAAAAAATTGGGACGGAGGGAGTATCTAACAAGGACAACAGGTAAAAAGGCATTTCACGTACAAATTTAGGAAACATGCTATACTTGCTATACTTCAATAATGAAGATGTAGCAGTACTAAAATAAAATAAATTAATGCAACCAATAATGAATGAGATGGCATTTCTTTGAAGTTCTACAAAATAAAAATATCATTACATTGATACGAAGGGTTTCTCCCCTTGAAGTATCTACGACGAGCTTTGTTTCAGTAACGGTGTGGAGGTATAACCCTGTAACCAGAACAATGCATCAGTATTGGTAAATAAGGACTAACAAGTTCAACATCAACAGATCATATCCTACGACTAGCATTTCACAAACTCTAAATTGAAAAAAGAATGACTGATACAGTAGAAAATATGTAAAACAGTTGCTTGATGTCAACTTATTACAAGCAACTGCATTGCCATCGGCTAAAGTGAAAACAAGGAATCAGAGGCTGCATCAACTCTAGGTTTCATATATCATGCTCCCAACTCCTTTAATCCCTAATCTACAAAGGACATTTTATCAAGAAAAGATCCATGCCAAAAGTGGACCAAAACATAGCAAAGAAACTGAGAGAGAGCATCTTCAGTCTACTTCTGCTGACTATGCATTGGACACAGCTCCCTCCCTCCCTCCCTCTCTCAAACTTTGCAGACTCACAAGGACTAGCTAATAACCTTGGTCGGCTATAAAATTTAACTCCACTACACCTGTTCATGCTTCTTTCATTGCACAACTTGGTATAAGGATGCCATAACTGGTCCAGCGATGATCCATGATGGTAGTCCAGTAATATCAAACAACAAAAATGTGTGATTGTGGAATCTATAAACATTAAAGTTCTTCAGGAGGAGCATTTTCATATCATGCACTGATTTTATTTCGTTACAGTCATGAACATAAAAATAACTTAATATCCAACTCTTCATTTGTTAAGTCCTAATCGCAGTCTTCCCTCAAATCCACGAGCTAATTCTTTTTGGCCCTTAAAATTTAACTTACTAACCTCTTTTTGAAACATAATATTCCTGCTTAGCTATATAGTTTTGATCATGGAAGTGGACTATTGTGTTGTGCTTATCCATCAATAAACATGAAGACAGGTATCTTTGTTATTTAAGAAGTGCAGTACAGAGAAATTTTTCACAGCCAAGCATTACCCCAAGAACTTAGATTAGCTCCTCACTGTATCATGCAATCTAGTTAGTGCAACTTTCAAATGATGATTATCAAATGTAGAACAAAAATTTCATTAAAAGCTTCATAATAGAATATCTTTATTTTCTTGTTTTGTGTGTTTAATGATTTCAACGTGAAGTTATATGCGACTTAAGTCAATATCACACTGTGTATACTACCTATGTTACGCGGATCCTCCATTTTGGCTGAAGTACCCGTGTCCTGTGTCCGACACGCGTATCCATTTTGGACACTCGGATCCTCTAATTGTATGATACTAACAGAAAAAGAATACCAAATTAGCTGGAAAAGCGATATTTCTAGACTTTCACATGGACATGAAATAGAAAAAACATATTTTTCTCAACTCTTCTAGTTTAAATACATTAATAAGTATAATTTTTGATATATAACCTGCTCTATTCATGCAATATATACAAATAGGTGTTCAGGACGTGTCCCCGTACCCGTATCCCATTGTGGGACACATATCCCAGTATCCTATGATTTAAGTCTAGGAAGGTCCGACGCTTGGACATGCACCCGCACCCGATACTCGTACCCGAGTCCATGTAACATAGTATACTACTACAATAACAGCTTCTCAGGAACCACTAGTGGTGCAGTGGTAAAGACTCAGTCCAATAAACTTAAGGTCTGGGTTCGAGTCTAAGCACAGCCACTTGTGTATTATTACCAAAGGTTAGGCTTGCCCTCGACATTCCCCTTCCCAAACATCCATTAATGGGTACCAACTGGGCATTGTTGTTATTGTTTGTTGTAACAGCTAGCCGGTAACACCAATGAATCATCAAGGTAGCACGCTTGACACAATGTGACAAGCTTTCCAAAAGGGACGGTGCCATAGACAAAAGGAGATCCAGGACCGAAGTCCTCAACAATAAATCACAGAAGTACCCGCGATTCATAAGTTAGAAACATCAGTCATACCAAATTCCTTCTCAACCCATTAGCAAGGGTGTAACTCCCTCTTCATCAGAGTTGAACCACGAGCGGCACCTAAGTGCAATTGCACAATGCACACCCATTGGGCTAAGTGCCCCAGTTAAGTAAGTTGATTAACATTAACCCGTGAAGGAAACACATATGTAGGTGCCTATGCTATGCTAAAACCAATAAAGAAAAATCTAAACCCGAAATCGCATTAAATCTGCAGAGGGACAGAGATTGACAATGTAAATAAACCATTCAATTGAGACAGGATGTCCCATAATACAAGCCTAAAACAAAACCCTAGATTAGAAGAAGAAGCCAACATATATACATAGAAATCAAGACAAAACAAACCTAGCTCAGAGAAGAAAAGCAAGAGGATGACGATGGAGGAAACAAGGGTTATAACACCGCCTGAGAGCGTACGGCTGTAGAAATCCTCATTGACTTTTGGGTAAGCGTCCAAATTCCGAACCTTATTGAATACTTTGTCCATACCCACCAACCAAAACCTCAAAAGAATCAAAACCAATCTCTCAATTTCTCATACAATAGCACATAAAATCGTATGTGCGTATGTATGTGAACGTGATTCTCTCTCAAAGACACCTATCTCTGTGCTGCCGGCGATTTAGCCGGAGAATCTTTATAATTTGTGAGCCGTTATTGTGGAAGAAATTTGGTTCTATGAAGTGGGTTTTGGTTGGTTTGGATTGGGTTTGGAGGGTTTTGTTGTTTAACAAACTCTAATCAATGTCTTAAAACCGTGGTCAACGGAATCAAACGCGACGTCGACAATGAATCAATCATACGACGGAAGGAAAGATCTAACACTCGGTCTGACAAAGTCTACAATGGAGAGCCGGTTCGGTAAACTCTTGAGGGGCCCAAGGGCCAACACACACGTGTCTTTTGATCTGATTGACGCGTGATTATTCGAGGTAAACAATTTAGTGCGAAAAATTCCAAAATTAGTTTATTGGGTTGTTGTTAAAGGTTAAAAAATATTACGCTTATATTAAAATGTGTGAAAATGTATAAAAATATATACTAAAAAGTGAAAAAAGTATACTAAAGTATTTCTCTTTTATCTTTTTTTTGTCTTATTGTCAACTTAATTGAAGCCCCTTTTTAGTGTTCCACTTTAGACGTAACAAAAAATGTTTCAAAATAAAATTATGCAAAACTTAATTTGTCTTTTGTATGAATTTTGTCTTTTTCAGTTGTATTAGTTCATTAGTTGTACTTGATAAGTTGTAATTTTTTTTATCAATAAAGTTTTCACACTTCCCTCAAAATAAATTATCAATAAGATGTTTATTTGGTGAAAAATATATGGGATTGAATTTATTTTATTTTGTTGAGTTATACTCCTATTATCTGCTTACTCGCAAATATACTGTGTTCTTTAAGTATTTTTTTAGCTTTCAAATGAATTATACAGTGCAAAATGCAAATACTCCTTTTATATATTGAAGAATAAATATTGCCATTAAAGTGGCTCCACTGAGCGCAATCTATTTAGGCCCCACCTCAAGATGCTGTTAATAGTATGATTGAATAAATATTTGATTTTACATGGTCAATAAAAAGAATCAGATAAGTCCAACTAGAATGATAAAATGAACAAGACAAAAATAAGAATATTTAACTCCACAAGTAAGTATATAATCATCAAGCAAACGAAAGAGGTAGTCAAGCATAGGAATGTGGTGGTGATTGATAAAACAGAAAGTCCAAGCTAAAAAAGTTAAAAAAATAAGTGGTGAAAACTAAAAACTGAATTTGTTAAGTTAAAAAGTTGTTTGACAAAAAGTATCCAGAGCTAAATTAAAATAGTTGTATTGAAATAAAGATAAGGGATTTTATCTTAAATTGTTCATATTGTTCCTATTTAGATTAATCCACAAATGGAACTTTAAAATGGGCCATGGGATGAGACTCCTAAAATTTAAAGCAAAGAATTTGATCAATAATGGCCTTCAACGGAGCTCAATACAAGCCTCCCAATAGAAATCTCTCCCAAGATTTATTTCTAATCCATTAAATTTAAATCTAAGTAGTCTTCAGAAGTAAATTTCCAAGTGGGATCCAAACACTTTTAATCTTTTTAGACTTATCAATTTATAGGACTCACACTTATTATTATTTTTTTTAACAAAATATAGAATGCTCTGGCTAGCCTATTGAGTGCACATATGCTCTCTAAATTTAGCAAGCTCTAGGAGTAAAAAATGGGACTCAATTAGGCCTATGTGTACACCTTAGGAGCTATTTTTAGGGAGTCTACTGTGGATGCCCTTAGTTTCAATAATGGATGTCGTGTGTCTGTAGTCGTGGTGACTGGAGAGATGGTGGAAATGGTTGTGGCTACAACTGGAGTTGTAGCTCTGACAGTTGTGGAGAAGATGGTGGCCTTGTTCAGTTATTAGGTTTAGTTTAGTTTTGATGATGTAAGTAGGTGTAATAAATGAAGAAAGATAGAGAGAAATGATGATATAAGCAAAACTAAAACAGGGCCAAAATCAGCACAAAACTCTCAACCAAACACGGCCGGTGTAACTGTGATTGTAATGGAGGTGGTAGTGGTTTGAGAGACGGTAGTGGTGGAGAGTGGTGCAAGTGATAATAGTAACAAATAGTTGTTTAGTAGTGAAGAAGTGAGATAAATATAGCGATAAACCATGATGAAACTATACATGTATAAAAGAAATTGACGGATTCAGCTTTTACTTGGTTTACCAATCATTTATATCACAAATTAAAAAAATTATTATTCAAAATGAAAAACTTAAAATGAAAAATAAAAAATGGTCAAAGTTGACTATTTCCTTTTATTTGACCAGTCTACTTAGATTCCCTTTCAAATTTATAAGTCGCTAACCGTAAGATAAATGTGTAAATAATATTAATCATCAATGTCATTTTTTTAAAAGATGACCAACCCAACTTGAGAAACAAAATGAATCCTTTTTTATTTTAGAGTTTGACTCCGTATAGACCTACAAAAGAGTCGTAACGCACTCGTATGTGCCCAAAACAAATAAGACATGAACTCCGATCATACAAAACAAAAACACAAACATATTTGGAGACCTTTTAGCATCTCCAGTCCAACTATTCCTTTGGCTACGTGATTATTACATCTAGGTCTAGAAAATAGATGTCTAATTATTTTTCATTTGGCTTGAATGGTTGTTGTTTGATAAAACAGAAAGCTCAAGCTGAAAGTTAAAAAAAAAATAAGTGCTAAAAGTTGAAAATTGAATTTCTTAAATAAAAAAGTTATTTGATAGAAAAAATTCAAAGCTAAATTAAAATAGTAATTTTGAAATGAAGATAAAGGAATTTATCTTATATTATTTATAATGTTCTCTTTTAGTTCGATTAATGGATGTCGTGTGTTTTTAATTGTGGTGGTTGGAGAGATGTTGGTAATGGTGGTGGCTACAACTAGTGTTGTAGCTTTGACGGTTGTGGAGAAGATGGTGTAGTTGTGGTTTGTAATGGAGGTGGTAGTGGTGGAGAGTGGTGTAAGTGATAACAGTTAGTTGTTTAGTCACAATAGTGAAGAAGTGAGATAAATGTAGCAGTAGAACATGATAGAACTATACATATATAAAAGAAATTGATGGATTCAGCTTCTACTTGGTTTACCAATCATTTTCATCACAAATTAAAAAAATTATTATTCAAACCGAAAAACTTAAAATGAAAAATACAAAACGATTAAAGTTGACTATTTCCATTTATTTGGCCGATCTTCTTAGATTCCTTTTCTAATTTATAAGTCGCTAATCGTAAGATAAATGTGTAAATAATATTAATCATCAATGTCATTTTTTTAAAAGATGACCAACCCAACATGAAAAACAAAATGCATCCTTTTCGATTATGGAGTTTGACTCCATATAGACCTACAAAAGAGTCATAATGCACTCTTGTGTGCCCAAAACAAATATAGACATGAACTCCAATCATACAAAACAGAAACACAAACATATTTGGTGACCTTTAAGCATCTCCAATCCAACTATTCATTTGGTAAGTAACATTACTGGCGTATTGTTTAAACCCCATAATCTCCTTGCCGATAAAGTATGTCAATATTCGATCAAACGTGTTTAAACCACAATTCTACATCTATAACAATCTTACAAAATTCAAGGATTCAATTTTTGGTGCAGAAGTTAAGATTTTTTTAATCATAGAATATTACATAACATTATAACAAGCTATCTAGAGTATCTTTCTAATGGATACAATTAAGTTCCAATGGAGTAGATAGTTCTTCATATTGAGAAATTAACGAGTGATATTGTTGAAGTTATCGATAATATTTGCTGAAGGTTTAAACGTAAAAGAGTTTGTAAGGACCAAGTTTTCGAGTCCTTTGTTTTGGCAATATCGTTTGACAAAACACACATTTTATATCGAGTTGTAATTTTATTATTTAGAGTGTCTGTTTAGGTGTGGAAGAAAATCAATATGTAATTCTTTTTATTGCAGTCATTATTTTGATGTAATTCATGGAACTTGCTCAAGCAACATACAAGCTACACATCAAACAAATGGGTTGCCTTTAGCAACGTGCTCAAGCAACTCCGAACCCACTCAAGCACATTTTGAAGCTTATAAATAAAATGTTGGCTAGGGTTTTGCGCAGACAACTTGGCTAGCACCTATATTTTCCACCTCCAAACATTTGTGGCAGCTAGGGTTTGTGAATCTCAAAGAATTTCAAAGATTGATTGATTCTCTAAGCCAAAAAAATCATCTTCGAGAGATTTTTGCATCAACATCATAATTCTTTAGGTTAAGCCCTTTTGTGGAGTTCGAAAGGCAAAGGATTGGAAGGCTTGTTCAATTCAAGGCAATAGCGATCAAGATCACTGGGTGTGGTGTATGTGTGACTCAACAGTGATACTTAGAACGTTGTGAAGATTTACATCATTTGGATAGGTATATATGTAGTTGCACAATGGTTATAGTGATTTTGATTCGTCCTTCCTGTGCTTTTTACCCATTTAGAGTTTTCCACGTATATCTCTGTGTTATGGGATTTGATTACTTGCGTAATTTTCTACTGGTAGTATTAATTAGTGGGTCACATTCATTCTGTTAGGGTCTTAACGGATTTTTAAGAACCCTGATTTTTTAGAGTTGTCCTTCAAATTGAAAATCATTAAAAATATTCTCTCTCTAAATTATACATTCTGTGATTCTAACACAAAATTATAACACTCAAAATGTATAATTTGGAAGCTCGTTCAAGAGGAAAAGGGGTGTTGTGCAGCCCTCGGCCATCCGATCGTGTTTTTGACGGCCCAGATGCATTCGGCAATTTTAATTTAGTTTTGATTTATTTTTATCGGTAAAAAATAAAAAACACATCCGAGCCATCCAAAACACGATCAGACAATCGAGGGCCGCACAACACCCCCATTTCCCGCTTGAGATATGGTAATCTTCATTTGAAAAATATTGATGTAATATGATTACAGTGGTTCAATTCTTATTTTGAGAATCTGTAGGGTGATTTTGAAGATGACAAAATATTGAACACTTCAAAATTTTCACATCGACTATCGAGTTACCTTCTAACATTAAATTACAATTGTAGAGGTGAATTTATGACAAAAGTTTATTGCTCCGAGCAGGGGCGGAGCCAGGATTTTTGAAAGGGGGGTCAAAATTTGAACTTTTAATAGGTTTGGACAAAAAAGAAGGTGTGAAGTGGGGTCAAAACAGCAAAAACCTGGGCAAATGTGGTCAAAAATTGAACTCTTAATAGGTTTGGAAAAAAAAGGAGGTGTGAAGTGGGGTCAAAATAATAAAAACTTAGGCAAGTGGAGTCAAAATTTGAACTCTTAATAGGTTTGGGCAAAAAACGAGGTGTAAAGTGGGGTCAAAATATCCAAAACTTGGGCAAAACTATAATTATTCCTACAAACATTTGGACCAGTTGACCCCCTTTATCTCTTCCTCCCTCAGCTCTTGGCTTCGAGTAGTATGAAGGTCAAACGAATTTAAGAGGAATAGCAATTCCAACAGCTTTAGGGCATCTCTAGTGCACTACCTAAAAGAGTTTTCCAAAGTGCCCTAACTAGTTACCTAAGAAAAACTCAAAAAATGGTCTCTAGTGTACAAAAATTGACTCCCTAAAATTCTAGGTGGCACCCTTTACTACATAAGGTGCCCTAATTGACTATTTAAATTTGGGGATAGACTTAAAGAGAGAAAAAGAGGAGAGAGATAGAAAGAGAGAAGGGAAGGACGAGAGAGAGAATAACTTTAAGGGGAGAGAGAGAGAGAGAGAGAGAGAGAGAGAGAGAGAGAGAGAGAGAGAGAGAGAGAGAGAGAGAAATGAAAGACTTAATGTTAATGAACATTTTTAGGGAGCCTCATTAAAATTCATTTCTCCTTAGCTAGCTCACTAAGTTCTTAGCACACAAAATATGGTCTCACATGTGCTTAGATGTACACTTTAACAAGTATTTTTTAGGTAGTGCACTAAAGATGTTCTTAAGCAAGCAATCCAACTAGGGTTATCGACCCAAAGAGCACTAATGGGTGGGACCTACTTTAAATCCCACTCATATGATTTGAGCTAGTTCATCAATTTAAAAAATAGTATTCCCTCCGTTCCTTTTTATTTGTCTCACACTCTCTCTCTCTTACCTTTTTTCAAATCAAAAAATTAAGTACTTACATGTATCACTTTTCAAATTTTTTGGCGCCGAATTAAAGTACACGATGAGTACTTTAATTTGGTGTAAAAAATTTTCAAAAATGATACACGAAAACGCTTTATTTTTTCATTTGAAAAGTGGCACGACTTTTCGTAGAGGACAAATAAAAAGGAACGGAGGGAGTAGTACTGTATTTGAATTGACATTAAAAGTTAGCTCAATGTCTTTCTATAAACTCAAACCCCAACCTTCCCCCTTAGAGCATTCTTATCAAAATTACCAAATTTTGCACCAAATTTAATCTCAATACATTTTCATACTTTAGCAAGTCACTTTATCAAAAACTCACAAAATCAGACTCTCTATTCAAACTTTAGCAAGTCACTTTATCAAAAACTCACAAAATCAGACTTTCTATTCGAACTTTTGACTCATCCCTCCCTCCTTCTCTTTTGGTGCATGAATTGTAGGTCACCTCTTTTGGTGTATTATTGTAGCAAAGTTAAGAAATGTAGCAAATTATTAGTGAGGCATTGATTTTTGAAGTTTTGAGGGAGTTTTAAAGTAGAGATGCCGATATTGATGATGTAAATAACCTTTGTTACAGTCGCTCCTGAAATGAGAGGAGCATTGCTCCCTCCCTATCTAATAGTTTAATGTTTTCATAGCTAGACTGACCGGGGTTTGTTCTATTAATTTAATGCTTTCATAGCTAGTTGTTGGGGTAAAAGCACAGAGAACGGTGCCCAGATGGCATTTTTTTTTTGTTTTAGGAGAATAGTTTGAATAAAGAGTCTGATTTTGTGAGATTTTTGATAAAGTGACTTGCTAAAATATAAAAAAATATTTTTCAGATTAAATTTAATACAAATTTTGTGTCGTATGATAATGATGCTCAAAGAGCATCAATATTAGGCTCCTCAAACGCTCCCTTTGGGGTAAACTAGCTTCACACATTCTGTCCGTTTGGAGATATGAGAGTTGGTATTTTTTCCCCCCGTTTTGCACAGGAATTATAATGATATAATGAGAGTTAAGTTTTGTGTGAGTTTTTTAATGATGAGTTTAATGGTATTGGAAAAATTTGTGAGCCTAATTCAATGGTATTGAGAATTATTATTTTTTTGTTTGTTTGAAAGAAGTAAAATACAAGAATAAAAATAAACATAAAGATAATTTGATAGAAACATAGAACTAGAAAGAAATAATAGTTCAATATAGTAAAGTGATAATAGAGAACCTGATTCTATGAGTTTTTGAAAAAGTAACTTGTTAAAATATAAAATGTGTTTTTGAGGTTAAATTTGATTCAAAATTTGTAGAGGTTGATAAAAATATTCTTACAAGGTAAAAGGTACAACCAGATGGGCTAATAGCCACTTTCTTAGTAAAAGTGGCTCTCTAATGTGTATGAAATGTCAATCCATCCGTTTCTCCCTGTTAGCCAATGAAATTGGTCTTCCTCTTGCCTTCAACGTTTGTTTATGGATAACAAAAATAGAGAGTAGTGTTGAAATGTGTACGTGAATTATTGAATAGGCAAACTAAAGAGAGTACTAGGTTTGGATCTTCTCTAGGCCAAAACTTGGACTGGACAAGACTGTCTAACTATGAATTGTATAAAATTAATGGTTCAAATTTGCTTAACAACTCTTATTGATATGAGTTACAAATTCAAACCATTACTTGTAGCAAATGGACAGTTTGGATTTAAACTGTCCCTTTCAATCCAAATTAAGGACTAAAGAGGATCCATTTCCTTTTTTTAATTTTTAGGAAAATGCTAAAATTAGACTGGACTATTGCTAAAGTTTGAAAAGTATCGAAATGTGTAAAAAATGTATTAAAGTGTGTAAAAATGTGTTAAAAATATAAAAAAGTGTGCTGAGATATGTATTTTTTTTTTTTGGACTTATTGTCTGCTTAGTGGACCGAACAATAGGACTTTATTTATTTATTTATTTATTTATTATACTTCTGACTCCTGAGATGCTTATAGGATTACCAATCCTTGGCCATTTTGTGGAAAAATACTTATTTACGAGCCTTCGTAAACAAGAAGTTTGCACTGAACAAATTCGGACTATGCATTGCGCAATCCAATGGCCAAGATCAATGCACACTCTTTCTCCTCCTTAAAAGCATGTCAGATTTAAAAACAAAAGCAAAATTTGTGCATTAATCCAAGCCGTTGGATCTTGGAATGCACGGCCCGGATTTGCTCGGTGCAAACTCCTTGTTTACGGAGACTCCGTAAATAAGTATTTCTCATTTTTGCATCCAAATCCAAATTTGAGTAAAAAGCTTAAAAACTCATCTCCAATGCCATACTCATTTCCCAATCCAAATTGGGGAGACCCAAATTCATACCTATTTTTTCTCAACACTCTTTCCTCTTTCTTATTATTTACAAATGTGTCCTTTTAACTCATATTTTGGAGGGAAAACTTGATAAACTCTAGATTTGGATAGAGAATATGGTATAGTTCGAGATGGCATACCCAAATTAGTTTTTGACCCGAATTTTCACCCAAACATTGGTAAAATAATGGGTCAGGCCGAAGATGCTCTAATAAACCTTTTTTGGGGGTAAATTCTGGGGGTAAATTCTAGTGCTATTCTAGTTTTCATCCTAGTTACCTTTTTTTTTTTTTGTACTTACTTTTCATCCTCAAAACAATCCCAGAACTATTCCTTTCTCTCTTAATCTTCCAAATATCTGTGTCTCACAATACTTCAAATATTTATCTTATCTAATATTCAATCTCCAATATTCCATTCCCTAGAGTAAATACAAATACTAAAGGGTAGTGATAATGTCAAAACTATTTTTGATTGTGCAAAACTTTAACGCATAAAATACACGTACATTGCACATTAGTACAAGCAGTTAAAGGGTAGAAGATATATACATACTTGATACACCACACTTCCCCTCCAAACTCCCGGATTTTCTTAAGTTACAGACCTCATTGATCCCAATCGAATTTCGATGATCCGAACCCATATATGGTTTTGTGAAAAACGGCTCAGATCAAGCCCTTCCTGATATTTTTTTTATGATTTCTTGCGAAGACCTTAAAAAACACCTTTTAAACACATTGGACGGTTCATATCATCAAAATTCGATCGGGATCAATGAGATCCGTAACTTAACAAGTTAAGGGAGTTTGGAGGGGAAGTAGACTGATATATACACATATATATGAATTACTACTTGAAAGGGTATATTGATAAACGCATGTATATGAATTACTTGAAAAGGGTATAATAAGTCTATCTGATCAAACTTAACATACGATAGCATCATGGGCTAAAACATACTCTCACTGTTCGGATTTGTTTATTCTTTGTTTGATTGCAATTGGATAAAAATTAGTGATGTTGGAAAAACTTGATTTTTTGTCAATATTATTTAATTATTTAAGTGGGCCTCACACGTCCACGTGGATGGACCCACGTACCGATGTGTACATCTTGGTTAGGAGATTAAGACCGAACACTCGATTGGACAAAATCCAGTTAAAGTGAATGATAAATTGACCTCAAAAGTGCCTACGTGAATTTGGTAGAAGGGGGAAAAACACTTGTCCCACATTGGTTGTGGAGAACAAGCTGATTGGGTATATTTACCCTTAGTTTGCCTTTATGGGTTGGCCCTTTGGGTTATTGCAACTTTTGTTGGGGTAGAAGGCATGGACATAGTGGACTTTGGTCCATATAACACGCACGCGCCGCCGCCGCCGTCCGTCCGACCCGGGTTGGGTTGGGTCATTAGATAAGATGGGCTTAGGCCCAATAGGTTCTTATCTTTTTACTGGAAATTTACATGGACTGGGTCGGGTCGAACCGATCCATTTCAATTAATTTTTTCCTTCCTTCAAAAAAAATTGTATCCTCTCAATTTTTCCTCTTCCAAGCGGCCGCTCATGAATAAATCATCTGACATGACCGTTCACTTCCACTACTATTCGCCCCGTTCTGCTAAATCACGCCGCATTCCGTTTTTGTGTTTTCTTCGTCGGTGTCTATTTTCCTATAAATAGAACCCTTCTCTTCTCATTCCATTCACGTTTTTCCTAGCATACATTCCCCGCATAAAATATCCGGTGAGTTGCCGCGGTAACGCTTTCCGCGGTCGTGATAATCGCAAAGATTGGAGTGCTACATCCGTGTAGTGAAAATCAGGTAGTCCTGGGAAACAGACGTCTGCGTAATCCATCAACACCGTAGGGATGACGACCGCTTTTAAGGGCATTGCAGTATACTTGCCCCTATTTCTATTTCGAAGCAGTTTTTGCAAATTCCGCATCAATTTGGTCCAGTAAGTTTCTGTTCATTCTAATTAGTTTCTGTTCTTTGTTGTTTTTCCAGATTATTCGCAACTGAAATTTGGACAACAGTGATATATTTAAATTAGTAAGTAATTATATGTCTAATATGGATCTTATTTGATATATCCCGATTAATTTTATAAAACAATCTTTTTAATCTTTAGTTTTACAAAAAAAACCAACTAGTTTTTTTTTTTATTTTATCTTTTTGGTTTTTTGAGTTGCGTTACCAAATTACCAAGCTGCCCTTGTATCCAAAGGATAATGGGTTTGAAGAGGGGCAAATTCGTAATTTTACATGATTAAAGTGGTTTGATTTTTTTTTTTTTAGATTAGTGGAATTACGTGATTTTTTGTGGGATTTTTTTAGTGGAATGGAGTAATTTTTTTTAATTAAAACAAAACTAATTTTTTCTTAATGAAACATGGCCTTAATCAATCTTTCTCAACTTTCTTTTTATAATTATGTGTTCGGGTTAGTTTTGCGCACGTGAACCAGCGGGCCCATCTAACACTGGATTGTGCCAGAGGAGTTGAAGATCTGATAAACCCGATTGACGCCAGAAAAAAGGCGAACTGTCAGATTTTGGTGGAGCTGCGAAGGAATTACAATGAGCTTGGCACTCATCCAATCCTATTCATCAGCAGAAGAAGAAGACGACGAAAACGAAGCACAAAACGACGTCCTCCACAGCTCCTCTGACGACGAACGCCGCGATGTCGTTTCCGATTACGCCTCCAAACCCTTGTTCGACCTCCCAAAACCCTACTCCCATGGCGCCTCCTCCTCTCTTCTTCCCTCCGCCTTCGACGCTTTCGCCGAAGTAAATTTCTATTTCTTCTTTTTCCCATTTCACTTAATTCTCTCTTGGTAGTTGAGTGAAATTTGGATCGAAATTCAAGCTAATTTATTGTCTTCGGTTCGATTTGTTGTGATTATTGAAGGTTTCGGGGCCACCGGGGTTTCTGAACAGTTGCGTTGAAGAACCGAGCTTGGCGGCGGGAGAGGAAGGGGGTTCGCGGTGGCGGCATGGGCGTAGGAGAAACCGGAAAGAGAAGAAAGATTTACCTGCCGGTAATTGGTTCTTTGGTGCTGTTTTTAGTTTCGAAATTGAACTGTATTGATTTTTCATTTCGTAGTTTCACTACTAGTTGCTTGATGAATTATCACTCGGGGAGGGTTAAGAAAAGCCAAGGACTTCAGGTTGGACACCTCCCAGTTGCTATCAACCCTGAGACCCGGCTATATTGGGCCTTGCTCCGATTTTAATTGGCCCCGGATCGTTAGGATTAGTGGAGGTAGTAATGACTAAGGAATTGTATACAGCTGTTTTTAGCAAATGATGAGAAGTATCCCTTGTCTTGTCTTTGCCCTTCACAAGTTCAAGATTCAACACTAGTTTCTGTAAATCTACTGAATGGTCAGTCATATCTTATAGTTTTAACAGGAGAATTGCGAGATTCCAAATGAAGATTGAGTTCTTTTGATTCTCCAATTCATGATTTGTTGCTTGACCTTAGTAGATCATGAGTGAAATGCTGCACTTCCTTTGTAAGTAACAGTTAAATAGCTGAGCCTGATGTTGTTCGTTATCAGTGGGGGAACTAGTTGGGACGAGGCCCAAGGGGATGGCTAAGAGCACTCTTCTTGTCCTAAATCACCGGCTTATTATAAGGATGTGCTTGGGTGTCAACCCAAAGGGTGGATCTTTGCCTCGTGAGATGGTTAGTAGCTATGTAGCACGTACACCGACACAGATATGGACACTGACATGGATACGGACATGGGACACATGACACATGTCCCCCTCTAAAAAATAATTTAATTTAAGGGACACGCCACAAAATAATTTAATTTAAGGGACACGCCACATGGCGTGTCCAATACGTGTCCCCGCGTGGGACACGCGTGGCCTCGTGTCTGATACGTAGACCTCTAAAAGTGTCGGTGCTTTATAGGTTAGTAGTACTTTATTGATTTAGGTGGTTAGAAAACGTGCTTGTGTTCTGTAGTGACGATTTAGGGAACGCGACCTTGATTTTTTTCGAGGTCGATCTTTTTCGAGGCAGGGCTAGCCCAAGGATTTTGAGTGCCCTAGGCCTCATCTAAAAAAATGTGCCCTTCAACAATCATAATACATTTGGTATGGTTTATTGTAGTTTAGTTAGATAGTATTGAAATCGAATAAAACATGTCGAATGAGTAAGAAGAAGAAGAGTCGAATGAGTTAACGATCATAATATTTTATTTTATGTTTTCCTCTTCAATGGTGGCAGGTATGACATTATGTTTTGCCAATGTTTGAATGGTCCACTAAGGAATTTTGGACTCAAGATTAAAATCTCAAATGTGATAAATGGTTGTTGTTGAGCTGCTCCAATATTGTATTGCAATCGAGAAGAGAAGGCTAAGGAGCTCGAAGGCTTGCTAGAGTTTAAATGTCAACCTTAAGGATATACTTCGTTATAGCGCATACATTGGTTGCTGACAAATTTCTTTCAACTGTACACCTTCAGTTTTTCTTCTCAAGAGCATTGTTTCCATGAATCTAGGCTCAGACTGTAGAGTTTTGCTCATAGAAAAGATGTTTATTATGACAAATCAAATCAAATCTAGTGTAAAATAGTTTAGAAGATTCATGTTTGCTCCCTGGTACACAATATATGATGGATTGTACTCTCTGGAAAACGGCTCTAAGGCTTGGCAAATTGGATTGCTTATCATTTGTTTTGTGGAGATAGCACTTTGTCTCTCAAGTTTTTTGTTGTTATCTGGAGTTCAGTTTGCATTTCAATAAAAAATGGTAGGCTATTTGATACAGACTCCATTTTGTTTAATTTTTCTTACAAGAAACTGAATCATTCCCACATCGGGGAAGGAGGAAACAGAAGGGGTAAGGGAGGATTATAAAAGGGAATGAAGGAAGCGGCAATGAAGAAATTGATCATGGGAGATGGACTTGTGATGGACTGTTACATTGTGCACTATTAAGTGCATCTCCTTTAAGAAAAAGCTTTTTGGGCCTTCTCTATTTTTGCCATTGGGCTGAAAAGATTCCCATTCAACCCTAATGCAAAAAATTATTGGAGTGACCTTAAATTTTGGGTTTTGGGGAGTGCCCTAGGCCCAGGCCTCTTGGGCCTATGGCTTGGGCCGGCCCCTGTTTCGAGGTTGTTTGATAGCACATGCATCAGTTAATCTTAGAAGGGGATTTGTTTTGGTAAAGATACTTGACCTTCCACTAGATGAAGAATCTAATACGGCAGAAGGTAGTTCTTACTTCTTGCAACACCAAGATTCAGTTGATATACTTGTTCCATTCATACCTGTACAAAGGGATGATGGTTTTTGAAAACCTTTTCTTTTCTGTTTCAAGTAATGTAATGAGCTCTCATGTTGTTTCATGGCATTCTGTGAGTGGTTTGATTTCCATATAGGGTACCAGGGTGGCACTTATTCAGGCACACAAAACTGCTAGAAACATATTGTTTTACCGTCTTTACATCTATAAGACAGTTTGGTAAGATTAGTTCTTCACATCTTTGAGGCAGTTTGGCAAAATTAGCGGCATTAATATGTTACAACATCCAACTCAAAACCAATTGGCAATGAGTGGATAGGCCACCCAGTGGATCTTATAATTAGAGAAAAATGCATATGCTTCATTTGATGGTGTAGTAGTAGCTTTTAAGTTCCATTCCGTTATCAACATTTCAAATTATGACTTTTCAATGTCCGGAAATTTATGTCTTTATCTGCTCCTTCTGACTGCAATACATCATATACATATATATGTTGAAATTTGCTGTTATGTTGTTTTTAGGTGCTGTAATGGAGTCCAAACCCCAACTTGTTGGAATCCATGAGCGAGTAAGAAGTGATATCGAAGGAAAAACTACCCCAACACCAGTTGTTCAACCTAATGGTTCATTGAGCACAGCACAAGGGGTCAAGCGAATTGCAACCGCCACCAATCCAAATGCTGAGGATGCAGCAGAACTTCTGAGGTACATCTTATTCTCTTAACATCCATCCAGCTTCAAAACTCTTTAAACACATGCTCTGTGCATGTACGCTCGTGTACATTTCCCTACAGCAGAAGTATGTTTAGAAAAGGTGGTCCTGGTTAAGAGGTGAACTTATTCACAAAGATCAATTATATATATTTCTACTTGGGATGGAATTCTGTGTGTGTGTCTCGGTGTAGGAGTGTCTAGTGTCTTTTTAAATGACTCTTGTAAATATGTTGATTACTTGTTAAGTGGATAAAAAGGTAATTTTTATTTAATTATAATGTTCATTAATTTTTCTTCCGACTGTTCTAGCCAAGAGAAGAACTATGTGGGAGCTTTCTTTATCTGGGTGCTATTATTAGGGTTTTGCTTAATTAAAACTTCAGCTTCTTGCTCCTTGCTCTTGATCCTCTATTGGGGCAGCAAATCCAGCACAGAACCTCGCTTCCATGCTCTCCGAATCTTCTATGAACATCGCTCCCATTAAGAGGAGCCCGCTCCCAACTAGGATAAAACTTTTCAAGCATATAAATAGAAAAGGAAAGATACCAACAAGAGAATACAAGAATGAAGGCCCGTGCTATACCTGGCATTAAAACTCCAAAAACTGGAAACGCTTACCCCGGTTATATATGAAGTAATGACAAGATAGTAAAAAAAAATATATGGACTCAATGTTGGTCATGTACTTAAATATAATATTCACATACAGGCTTTTCTATTGTATAGGCTTTAATTTTCTCACTATTGGTTTATTCCTTGTATAGGCTTTTGCCTCGGTTTCTTGTACCTCGTGAGGATTCTTTCTTTGGTTTCTAATGAAATGGTAAATTACCAATATATATATTCACGTACATTCACTAAAGCAATATTTGCAGTTGGCTCGACAAATACTGACGTGTAGTTATACTACCTACAAAACAATATTTTAGAGTATTTGTTCTTATGTTACATCAATATGGATATGTACATATACATGCATGCTCCTGTTTCTTTTATTTATTCTCTCGCTCCCCTGCACCTAATCCCGCTCGCATTCCCACTTCATGCAACTAAGCTCTTGCCCTCAAGCTCGTTCTGCATCTCTAAATTACACAATTGTCTGTTTTTCCTTCTTATATTTCTTCCTTTTCCTTCCCTATTTACCATGGAAAATTTTATAGGCTGTTTATTCATGGCAGTGACTTGTTTCCTCATCGTTTTAAAATGGTTTTTGTCTGCAGGATGTGCTTGCAGTGTGGAATACCGAAGACATTCTCCAACGCAAGAGGAATGGTCTGCCCAGTATGTGGTGATCGCCCTCCTGTGGACCCAAACAATGAGGCTGCTAAGAAGAAGGGATCCCTCATCAAAGACAAGGAGAAGAATAAGAGGATGAAAGGCCAATCATCACATGCGACTTGGAAGAGCGAGACTGAAATGCAGCTTCGGCAGCAGTTTGATTAGCAGGATCCGAAGAGCATTTCGTGGGATTTCTTGGTAATATAACCCGATGTAGAAGTCTGTTAGAATAGTTGTATACTTCTTCTACTTTGAGCTGCTCATGCTCAATTTGTCGATCTATGTGAGTCTTAATTACTGGATGAGTTTTTGACATCGCTGGAAGCCTGGAACTGTGTTTGTACTGTTTTCCAAGCAAAAATGGAAGTTTTGAGATCAAGCAAGAAAAATGCGTGAGCACGAAATAATTATCGGTCATGCGTATGTAGAAAATAGTTGCTTTTTTGGTGCTAGTGGTTATGGCAATGATGGATTAAGTTGGCTTGGACACTTGAGTTATTAAAAAATGATGACGGTAATACGAGGTGATGTAGAATTATGATAGAGTTAATTACGGAACCAAAGGTGCAGTTCTGGACAGGGCTGGACGCAAATAATGGCAATGGGGAAAGGTGACTCCACTATATTAAAATTTCCTACAAAGTTGATATTTTTTTAGACATTTAGGTAATGTCGTCCCAAGACCGTATACGTTATTTTATATATTTTGCCTCAAATACCATGAAATAATTACAACTTTCCCGAAATTGTTCCACCGAATCACCCCTGCTCGTTCCCTCTTTTTTTGTGATCCCACCACATTTAACTCTCTATTTCTCTCTCTCATGCGAAAAAGTAGGGCAGAACCACAATACATAATTTTTATTTTTTTAGTCCCACTATCTTTTAACTCCATTATTCTATGGTCTGGGAGAACCGCCACGTGATGCCCCAATACCCTTATCCATATGCCTAGTACAATGTGTAATGGATAATGGTGTTTTGTTGGGCATCACGTGGTAGTGTCCCAAGACCATGGAAATATTACTCGTTACTTAGCCCTTGTACTTCAAGCAGCATGTACTTCAAGCAGCTCAGTTTACCGGTAGGCGGGCGCCATGGATTGACCTGTGCCGTCTTAATTACCTGTAGGACGTTCAGGCCTTATTGCTAAAAGTGAAAGACATGGACGAAGAGCCCATACTAAGATTTCACATGAGATCTCCTGATTCCTTGGCCCCATGGCCACATTCATAGCTAATCAACACTTCCAAAGAAAACATAATCTAAATCAAATTACTTAAAACATGGGATCATCCGAACCGGTTGGCATCTCTAATTTATGAACAACCAGATGCAGTACAATCTGAAAACACCGAGTGCTAGGTGAGCGATAAATAGCTCATAATGGAAACTGTTACAAGGACAATCGCCGACAAAGATTCAGAGAAGACAACAAAAGCACGGCATCAAACCTGGCATTCCCATGACAGCCACTGAAATCTACTTTGTACAATGATCGAGCCGTTTAATCCAATATAAACATATTTCATGAGGAATATTCTGAAGCTAATGATATCATTCGCCTTCCTCAGTGACCTAGTCTCCATTATCTGTTTCACAGGCAGTTTTTTACCGACTACGTAGTTTCTCAGAAATCACAGGTGGACTTGTGACAGATACCTGAATCTGTTCATTCATGGGTGGATAGACATGTAAGATACACGTTCAAATCATTCAGCACTAATCACGATTCTACTTACTAAATGATATGAAACTTACTTTTGTATTTGACTTGAGAGATGAACAATCATGAGTTGGCATTACAGATGAGTCCGTAGGCCTGTGAAACAGCAGGTGTGCTATAGACCGGTCTATAGGGTTTGTATCAGTTTCGATTTCCATAAGTCCGTCGCAACTGAAATAATCATTGGATCACTTGAAACTCAGACAATGAAAGCTGAAAGTAGTATATTTAACAAAATCAAAGACCAACAATGAGTCAATGTGAGGGAACATGTTCGTAAGTGCAAACAGACTACAATAGGAAATTATACAACAGAGAATAAGGGAAACACCAATTATGGACAAAATGAAACAAAAATACTCCAGGAGCATCGGCAAAGTTGTGGATAAATCAAATATAGAAACCCACTAATTCACCGCAACAGTTTAGGCTGCCTTAGCTCCAAGGACAGAGGAAGACCGAAAAAGAAGATACTGCGAAACTCATTAATTCATGACAACAGTTTAGGCTGCTGTAGCTTCAAGGACAGAGGAAGACCAAAAAAAAAAAAAAAAGACTCGCACCAAACAAAAGAAAAAAATCCCACTTATGCAGAGCATTAATGCTAGTTCATGATTTAATCGGAAGTAGCTACAGAATGGGAAATAGCAAAAGACACACAGCATGATTAATGGAAAGTAGTTACAAACCATGCTTTGTTCTTTTAGAATTGAGTGAACTACGATGGTGCTTGGGGTCTACAAGTTTTGGTGAACAGCTATAAAGATAGGCATTAGCTTTATGGAGGGTGCATTAATCAGATATGACTTTGATTTAAAAAAATACTTATGCATTGCTTTGACAACACTCTGCGACATGGAAACAAAAGGAGTTTAGCAATCCAATCAGAATTCACACAGGTACAATATAAGTGGTTGAAGTCATATTGGATCATTTCTAATTCCACAAAACAGGGCAATTGTGGACACCAGGACTGCAGCTAACAGACCCAATCAGTATTCAGTCCTGTACACAGGGTCTGACAGAAACTGAAAAATACACAAGACTCAATTTCCAGGGTTCAAGTCATATTGGATCATTTCTAATTCCACAAAACGGGGCAATTGTGAACACCAGGACTGCAGCTAACAGACCCTAATCAGTATCAGTGCTGTAGACAGGGTCTGACAGAAACTGAAAAATACACAAGACTCATTTTCCAGGGTTGCTAGTATTGAGTAGAAACATGCAGCGATTCTAGACGCCAAAACAACAATTCATAGTTAAAACAATAATAATACAATAGTGCAACATGGGAAGAAGTGACTGCATACTTATCCGTTCCTTCATCCATCAATGCTCCACCACTGTCTCTATCACCAATACTATCACCATTCAGAATGTCATAGTGATTTCTTTGTTCAGCGCTCCTGGCCAACCGGTACAGACTATCCCTTATACATAGTTTTGTACTTATATCCAGCTGAAATGAAGCACATTCACCTCAGTCAATTACCAAATAGAAGACACTATCCAGAAACACTATCAACAATCAAATCCTTCACAGTTATCACAGATATAACAGAGAGTATTGGGGTATAGTTGATAAACTCTTTTTGAACAATATCCAATCCCTCTCCAAACAACCAGTTAAGGCATGCATAAAAAGGAGAATGACAGAATGCAAGGTGCTGTGCAAAAAAAAAGAAAGTGAAAACCCAATTCATTGAAGCATGCATAATTCACGAATGCTATAATTGCATCCTCATTGCACGAAAGAGATCTTGAATCCCTTGCAGTAATACCACAGATAGGAACAATTATTGCTCATCACAGGCATTTATCAAACTACATGACACTGTCCACTCAAGTTGAAGTAGTAAACAAGGTGACGTGCATATAAGACCTTTACAGTCATTCGTACAAAATAAGATGCCAAAGTCAACATGCTATATTGTAATTAGACACAAAAAAACACATGGCCCCAAACTTTTAAAAAAGCCAAGGCAGGCGGAAATTAGATGCTCTAAGTCGCAACAGTATCCTTGAAGGCTTAAAATTCCATCTACCTGTTCCATGACTTGTTGAAGCTGGTGAAAACTAGATGCTCCAATTTTCTCACATCCAGAACTAATACTAGAGACTTCCTGGACACTTGATGTACATAAATCTGCTGGCATCCTAATGCCAACACCTTTGACATTACTAAGATTTTCAACTTCATTTTGAGAATAATGGACATGATTCAAGACTGGAATTGGATCGCAGGGTACGGTGTGAACCAATGAATCCACATGTTTAGGATTGCTAGAAAATGAGGGTTGAAATCCTTGACGGCGCGGAATATTTTTCCTTTTTCCATCCATGGTTGTTGGAGCCTGGAACGAACAATCGTGACATATCTCCATGGACACTGCGTCCGATGAATAAGAAGACTCCTTTGCAGAAAGAGATCCATGACCATTAGTTTTGGACTTAATTCCAGTTGAGGTTGAACTAACTGGAACTTGATTCGAAGAATGACTGTAGTCTGAAATCATGCAAGGAATATGGGTCTCCAAATAACCAAAAGAATCAGGTCCTAAGTTTTCCTCTCGTTCCAGAATGTCTGGAGAGGTGAAAACTTGATGAGATGAGTTCCCTGAAGGAAGCACTGTGTCTTTAATCTTTTCATTGCTGACATGATGGAGCGGAACATTGTCTAAGCCTCGGTCCTTTCTTTTCCTTTCTGATTTGTCAAGTTGATTTGCCTGATTCTCATGAAAAATGACCTGCCATGTAATATCCAATTCAGAAAGTAGAAAATCTGTCAATTTTTGACCGTTAAATGATGTTTAAAGTAAACCAATTTGTTAGACTTGAACATGGATGAACCACTCTAAATTACTTATCATACAAAAATTAGGTGTACTGAATGTAAAACATCTTGGGGAATGAACTGAAGGGCTGTTAATGTGCAGAACCATTGAAGGAAATGATTTACCATGCAAGGCATAAATGACTTTCTATGTGGGCCACTCATGGAGAGATATAGACTGACAAGAAATTTAGTCAACAATTCGAGCAATGAAGACCACTTAAACAATTTTTAACACTTAAAGTTCAATTACATCTAACTTTTTTGGTGAACAGAATGAACTAGAAGTGTAATCTGGTGACACTCCTTTTCCTGGAATAGAGGAATCCGGCACCTCCCTTATCTGTCCTTGGATACCCACACGCCATAAGGCATGTCCCCTTTGATTACATTTTGTAACCTCCTCAACCTCTATTGTTCGCTTTGCCAAGGTTTGTGACTTTAAAACCCATGAAGGGTTTTATTTTTCACACATACAGCTGAAAAGTTCTCCGTAACCAGGTGACAAAGGAATCATGGGATTCTCAACAGTTGCAAGAATGGAACTTGTTCATGCATATATGTACAGAGGAAAAAACACAGAAGGATACAAGATTTTACGCAGTATAATTCATTGTTTGTAGCACTACCATCCTTCTGTTGTCCTTCATAGAGTGGTTGACAGTTCAAAAGTTCGAATGTACAACTCAATTAAATTCACATCCAAGAAAAACTAAATGAAATTCAACATACTTTGCATTCCTAACTAAATACCTGCATTTTAAGTTGGAACAATATGTAGCAACGAATGAGAATATGTAGTTACACACAAAATAACTACGACTGACCTGCTCTTTAGGTGTGAACACGCTGTTGCTTTCAGAAATAGGATAAGATCCATTTATGAATGTCCAGTCACCAAGAGCTTCAGGCTCACCATCTTCTGATGCAGGAAAAGTAGGTTTACAGATCATAAATGAACTGTCCAAGTTAGAATCGTTGACTGAAGAGTATTGTTCCTGTTGTTCTGGTTTATCTTTAAACAGACTTGACTCGAGACAAGAAAACTGGAACTCAGGCGTCAACACACCCTCGTATCCTTCAATATTATGTGTTGATGTCAACCAATTTAACTGATCTTCATTGCCAAACATTGAATCACAGCTACCAGGAAAAATAAGAAACACATTAGTACTTTTACACAACAAAAAGGATGGAAAAAAGCATGAAATAAAGGCAGCATCAGGGAGGTACCTAAACACCACATCGTCATAGTTTGAATAGAAACCGAGATCATTGTCTGTTTGAGAAATGTCACCAAGAGAACAACAGTAGGAGTTACTATCAACCATATCACACCTTCCACAGATTAGAGGTCCATCATCACAGAACTCAGAACCAATTGTATCTTCTTTACCGCTTTTGAAGCAATGATTGGATATCCTTGTGTTATGAGATGCTAAGCTTGTCACTTCTTTGTTCATGCCATTGTCACGTGAAGCAGGGAACACACCTTCAGGTGTATGAGACCAGGAATCCTTCTCCAACATTGTTGCCCTTGTGTTGTTCAGAATTTGAAATCCTTCATCCCCCTTTCCCTGATTAGCATACTCAGAAGTTGAATGGTCAGCAGTCTTAAGTGAAATGTCAATTACTTCACGCTGAAGTTTCTTACAACTATCACCCTTAAGTGCTGGTTCAATCCCGTTTTGGTGGGGTACTATGTGATCGTCATTCCGATCAAATTCATCCCAAACAATATCTTCAAGCTGTAATAACACCAGTATCAGAATTTTAGAACTAATGGTGGCAGAAAAATACCTTCAACTAAATGGAGAGACATAAACTAAAAACATAAACTGAGATAAATTGTAGACGGTTGACAGAGCATGCCATACATCGATACTGCTGCTGCAAAATTACTTTAGCATCAACAAAAATACCAAAAAACCATTAGCAAGAATATAGCAAATTCAGGAATTCGAGATGAATACTAGGATAAGTGAAAGATGAAGAATTATCCAAAACACAAAATAATGAAGACTGATAGCACAAAAAACTACATCAAGGGGCAGTCATTGTTATTTGTGTTACTTTCTTGCTTAAGAAGACTAAGTATTTAACTGTGTCACAACAACAAACCAACTTATCTGACCTGCTCAATCTCTGAAGCTTACATAACTACGTGCTTTTCTCTTGGACTTCCTCAAGGGAGAGACCAATGGAGAACAGACAATTTATACCTATTCAGATCAAAATGAATGACACTGACTAGGGCCAGACCACTAACTTGGTAAAGGTTTGCAATTATTTTCGAGGTAGGCAGAAAGACCAGCACCACTCCTTTGTGCCATGATAGGCAACCTCTTCATTGTCTTCAAGCTGTTTCACAAACCCACACTACATCTTGATTTCATGTCAAGTGAGTCCCGATTCTGTTGACGGCAGGGGTATGTATGTGTACACACTAACACAATATGTTAACAGATCGCGTGCAGATTATAAGTGAGATGAAAGCCACTTTCATCACAGCAACATCAATGAACATGCTTTTTCACAGCACATCCCAGGAAAATTGAAGAACGCAGAGGTCACAAAAGGCTTTGTCTTGCTTGAAGCATTTCTCATAGTTAGGTCAAAAAGATGCAACCCCTTCTTGACAGGGTTTGTCACTTGATTGGATGTTGATGATTGATGATAGGATTATTGATCATATCATGATGATGAAGAGATGAACACAAAGAAATAGTGAACCTGCTGGGCAGTCTCAAGGGATTTTAAGATTAGAATTAGTCAAATTACATGTTCGCTTGGGATTACCTTATCCAGTTCAGACAAAGATCCTGATTACCATGATTTCTTACCAAGATTGGAATTTTCATTGCGTGCGTATGGACAAGATATACAACATTCCAGCTTACTAGATGATAGACACAAGGTTGTGGATGCTGCCAAAGGATAGTACAATTACTTATCCTCCAGAGGTTGACATTATATCTATTGATTTGTAGCCCAGAGAATATTTTGTGGTTCCCTCCTAAATTGGATATTGGAGAATGGATTCCTACATTCTTGCGACTTGATGTATTGTAGCTAGCCAACTATCTGCATAGTCAATTGAGATAGGTAACAATAACATGAGAGTGAATCTCAAATTACTCAAGATGAAGCTACCGTTCATAATGATGAAACCATCAGTTTTTCTACCTTTCTCCTTGATTTGTTTCTTCTCACTTCTTGTTCTCCAAACAAGCAAGATAGCTAGCACCAAAAACCTATACAACCTAAGGGGGCATCAGAAACAATGATGTTACCAAGTCCACAAGCATCACATCTGAAGGCACATAATACTAGGTAAGATCAGAACTCTAGAGCTTGAATGAAAAGAATGGAAGGTATTCTACCATTGATACATTAAACTATCAAAAGTAACAAACTGACACTTAGAATTCAATCAAGATGGCAGAGGTCATGCCAATCATACCTCCACCAATTATCTGCTATGGCTCAAGAACCTGAAAATGCACAGGGATAACATGTCATTAATGGGATTTAATTCTGGACTAAAACATTGCGAAAATGTTGCATGCAAGGCACTGGAGCTGCATGCATTATACCTTCTAAGAGAGATTTTGAAAATAAGAGTTGGTCATGAGCAAAGTCTCATAAAGTCCATTAAGAAGACATCCAATAAAACCACGTTTATAGGTACAGTTATATGACTACAACAACAATGAGTTACAATGCTAGAGAGAAAAATTAGGATGACCTCTTGCAATGGAACAACGTATGAATGAATGCCTTAAGTAAAGCAAAGCTCATCTTTATACTCAAAAAGCAAAAGGTAGCGAAGTAGTGTTTTACCCCAAAAAATGAACGATACCAGTCAATACTTTCTTGGACACTAGTAAATATAGTGAAAACTGCATATCTAAAGCAAGGTTATCAGCGCGTGAATTGAATCAAGAAATAGTCATTCTGCAAATTGCAAATAGAATTGACTCGCGAATCCCTCCGATTCGATTGTGATTTTTAAAGTTCATGGGAAATTATATTAATACATGTGGGTGACAACAATAAATAGTATAAATGAAAATTTTAGGCATAAATCAATAAAAAGGTTGTTTCAAATGATGAATTGATAACCATGTTTCTAATATGTAAGTTTTTTTTTATTATAAGCGTGTCTAATAATAAGTAAGATGCTTCTATTGCAACTTGCAAGAACTGTGGATTTGTGAATCCTATTTTATGGCCTTTGGTGGAAAAGAGTTAAAACTCAATCAAACCCTTCAACAGCCTTTTTGGCTATTTTATGTCATCTTAGACTTGGCCTTTTCCAATTTATTCTCGAAATAAATTTTCCCACTATGTTTACCTACAATATTGTATAAGAAGTAAATAAGGAGAAACATGACAAAAGATGACATATACAACAACAATAACAGAACCCATCTAGTCCCCAATCGTTGGGGGTATGGGCCGGGATGATTGGAGACAGACCTAACCTTTGGCAATATGCACAAAGTGGCTGCTCTCAGAATACCACCGAAACAATAGCCCCCCTAAATCTCCAAGAACCAAAGAGCTACAAGGACATTTTGATGCAAAACCATGCCCCCAAATCAAACCCGAAAGGCATCAGGGAGGGCAAGCTTAGAGACCCAAATCAATTTTTGTGCTCATTACCATGCTTTTTTCATTCATGGTCCAGAGCATCTCACTAACAATTAAAATAGTTTGAGACATGTTCCCAACCAAAAAAAAAATGCAAAAATAATAGCCAAAATCAAATTTAGCAAATCTAAGTGAATTGAATGATTCACCGATTCGAATCACTGATTCACTTCCTATTTGCAGCTATTTCCAATTCATTTAAACTAATCTTATCGCTGACCCATTGAATCATATGATACGAATCGTGAATCATACAATTTTGACAACCATGATCTAAAGTAGAAACACGCATACACTTTATAGAACATACTAAGAGGCCAATATGCACAAATCTCTCTCTCTCTCTCTCTCTCTCTCTCTCTCTCTCTCTCTCTCTCTCTGGTATTTCCTCAAATTCTCAATTTCCTTCTGCCTCCATAGTGCTGTATACCTTTTCATTATTGTCGAAATATTCTGAGATCACATGAAAAATAGTCATTTGCCTTTAAAATTTGAGTGCAATTGATTGGGATTCGGTTTCTTTCGAGAGCAAATACAAACTAGATGATAAAAGAATTTACACCAACATAAATTAAGTCCCTTGTTCCCCCCCGGATGGCTCATGACCCATATGTATTCAAAGAATGTAGCAAAATTGTGGAAAATTATTAGGTGCGTGCTTCTAATCCAATATTCAACTGATCTAAACTGACACATGGACAATATCCAACACAATATATCTCATGCAATCCTACATGACTATTAGAAGTTTTTGACAACTTGACAGTTTCAGCTTTGTAATTTCCAAAAAGACAGAAGGTAATGGGCTTTTTTTTTCCCCTTCACTTCAAAATATGTTACAATCATCAAAAGAGGCTACTTGAGTTGTGCGTAATAGAAAACATATGCTTACATCATACATACACAAGTCGGACATTTCTCCCATTTGCTCCATCCAGCACTAAAATCAGATGCAATTCCCTGACATTATAATTAGAACAAAAATCCTCCCTTCAGCTCCTTTCACCAAATCAGTAAAAGCAAAAACCAAAGGTAATCAATTTACAACCACCCAAACTCTAGTTCATCTCTGACAAAGAAAAAAATAACCCATTTGATTTTCAATAAACACCGTGCTGCTTTTTTTTTATAATAAGTCTCCTGGCTAGTTTTATCTGCACCCTGATTAATCCGGGCTAGTGGTGCCCAAATCCAATTAACAATAAACTCAAGTGAACCAAGTAGTAACTCAAGATCAGTTCAGTGAATTTTTCTGACTGGGACGGTCCCAATTAGCCAAAATCCACTACTCAAGATCAAGTATTTTGTTTCTTCTTTTTCTTCCCACCGCCGTTTCCAAGCATCCAAACAACCACAAAGTCCAAATCCAAGACCGAAATTGATCAGAAGTACAACAATAACAACTACTACAACAACAAAGCTACATCTTTACTAAACCTTCTAGTGAAATAAATCATCATTTCTACAAAGATTCCAACCAAAAACTCACCAAAAAACTATCACCTCGAAATCAACTGCGGACCTGAACCCTAAATCAGATGGTGTGTGTGTGTGTGTGTGTGTGTGTGAGAGAGAGAGAGAGAGAGAGAGAGAGAGAGAGAGAGAGAGAGAGAGAGAGAGAGATCCACGAGGCAAAATTACACGGCTACAAAGCTACATCCTCCAAAAGCTTCTACTGAAGTAAGTCAACTTTTGTACAGAGATCGAAAAACACTCACCAGAAAACCAACACCTCGAAAATCCCGAGCTTCAGATCGCATAAACCGCTGACTGTGAACCCTAAATCGGATGGTTTTAGAGAGAGAGAGAGAGAGGAGTCGAGGAGGTTTTAGAGAGAGAGTATTTTAATTTGGAGAAATAATTTATAAAACAACAGAGGAGTCACGGAGGAGGCGACACGTGTCGAGGAGATCAAAACAGTGACGGAAGAGGCGAGATTCGAAAAATTCGTGGACGAGAGGGGAGGGTGGAGATACGATCACTTTCAGTGACGTGATTCGTCCACGTCGGATTTGGTGGCTAGGATTTGCGACGCGTGGACATTGTGGGGTCCAGTTCGGCCAGAAAGCCTTTGTGGTGGAGTGCACACACGCGACTGTGTTTTCTTTTTCTTTTTTTTTTCTTTTGAGCTTTTCTTTTGGGGTAAATTTCAGTGACATCCCCTGAGGTTCTGATAATTAAGTTAGTTTAGCTTATTTTACAAATTATTGTCTAGATTTCCCCATTCAAATAAGAAGGCATTAACGACGTTATATTTTGCTACTAAACGAAATAAATACCCTTGAATATTTAGGTAAACTCATTAACTAATTTGATATTAGTTTCAAATGTAACTAACTTTTTTGCACCATATATATCAATGGGGGTTAACGAAAAAGTTAGTGGGTCAACAACCAAAGAAAGTTCGAAGTTTTTCTATAAACTCAAACCCCAAACCTTCCCTTTAAAAGCCAAGCGGTACAACCAACTTTCTACTAATAAACTAACTAACAAGATATCTTGAATATTAGTTTTTCTTCTAATTTCTGATGTTAAAATATAATTAGTTTTTTTTTTTTGCTTCGTGTATTTCATTCTTTTTAGTTCCCTACATTTTTTTTTCTATTTAGAAAACTCGTTTCTTCCTAAAAAAAAAAAACAATTGTCTTAATTTCTGATTATTTTTTTATGAAAGAAGTCAATGTATGTAACATATCACTCACCCATTATTTATTTTATTTATAATATACTATATTTTTTGTCTAATGTTCAACCAAAATTAGACTTGAGTTAGTACATACTTTGCTCAATTTTGTAAAATTACTTACTCCCTCTGTTCCTAAATAATGATTCATTACAAAAACACGTGTAGTTTTCAGATCAATAAATAAAATGCTTTCGAGTTAATTTTTTAAAATTATTTGACACCAAATTAAAGAACTAATTGAGCTCTTTAATTTTGATTTAAAAATATGCTCGGAAGCATTTTATGTCGTGATCCAAAAATCGCATATCTTTTTTTAGCGAACTATGATTTAGTAACAGAGGGAGTGTTATATTTTGACAATCGTGGTCTATTGTTTTCTCTCATATGTGTATTTTAAATAGCTAATCATTATATCAATAATTTATCATGAATTTTTTTAGGGGAAGTTAATTAGACATCCTGTAAAAATATAATCCTTAGCATGTCATTCCATAATGTTTTGAATCGTTATGATCCCATCCCAAATTTTTAAAAAACCCCAAAAAAACTCTTCAACAGGTTTTTTTTACCCCAAAAAACCCTTCAACAGGTTTTTTTTATAGCTCTAGTAGTTTTATATTATAGTAACATTTTTTAATATTTTTTGTCATCCTAAAAATCATCCCTTAATAGTACCTATTATGCAGGGACGTTACACAACTTTCCCTATTCTTCCGGTGAGCAACTTTCCAAAATGCAAAATCGTCCTTCAAAACCCTTAACTATCCTACCCAAATGTAATTGATTTCCATCCCATTTCTCAATCCCGGAATCTACACCAAGATCTGCAACATTCCACCATCCCATTCTCAAACCCAAAAAGTGAAGAACCCAAAACGGAAGCAACAAACTGCGGCGACAATGTGATGAAGGAATTTTTCGACGGCGAAATCCCAATCATTGAACAAAAAAAGAAGACCAAAAAATTGGCTCGTAAGTTCATTTTTCGATCAAAAGTTGGTGACTTCCATGGTGATGGATGATCTAACCCATTCTTTCTATTTTGGGTTTAACCTCTGTTAATGTGATGAAGGATTTTTTTTTTGGATCGTCAATGTAATCAAGGATAGTAGTGTTTTGGTTGTGGGTTTTTGTTGTTTGGCTGAGGTTTGGTTGTTCGGCTGAGTTCTTTTGTCGAAATAAATTAGGAAAATTAACTTATCATGATTTTTCATAGTAAATTAATGTTGTTGAAAATTTGATTTGGTGGACGATTTACAGAAATATATCATAAATTTACGTAGATGGTACACTAGTGTATAGAGTTACTTCAAGTTTCATAGTTTATTTGTAGAAATTTCTCGTGTTGTTCATGGTATATTCATACATACTATTTGCCTGAGTTTTTGTTCACTGAATGTTAATTTTTGCATTCATCCACTAAATTTTTTCTTGGAGGCATGAGAGTTCAATTTACCATTTTTATATACTGTAAAATTAAAAACATGTTTATGGTGAAAACAGTAAACCATGTTTACTAATTAAGGAAAATAATCGATTTAAAATAATGTATCCACTATGGTAAATCGTTTAACCATATTCACTATGTGAAATAACCAACCATTTATTGTCTTATCCACTTGATGAACTAGCTAACATGGTAAAACAATGAACCATGTTCTCTGTAACAAATTAGTCAACACTGTAAAATAACAAAAACATGTTCACTCTATCATTATGGTAAAATAGTAAACCATGTTCACTAATTAAGAAAGATAATTGATTTGAAATAAAGTAACCAATATGGTAAATCATTTAACCATATTCACCGTATGAAATGACCATCCATTTATTGTCTTATCCTAAACCAAAAAAAAAAAAAAACCTATGAATTGAATTGTTCAAAAATAAATAGTCAAACTTGTGTTGATGTATAAGTAGCCGAACTAGTATTGTTGAGGACTAAAGCATTTGAAATTCAAATGCAACTTAGACTAATTAAGGAAAAAAAAATCGGCAAGAATGAACTAGTAAAGGGAAAGAGAAAACTTTTTATTTGAAAACCGAGATTTTAGAACTCATAATGGACATTTAAAAGATTCCAATCAAGGGATGTTAAAGGATGACTTAGTGCACCGGATTTTTTGGTCCTATCATTTAACATTTGAAAAAATTATTAACATATATACTAAATAAATACCTAATAATGACACAATTGTCTGGAAATCATATTACAAGATGAAATCATAACAATTTAAACTATATAGGGTGGGATCATAACAATCTTTTTTGTATGGGATGAAAAATTAAATTTTCCTTTTTTTCTATTAGTGCATTAATAATGAAACAAAATTGAAGCTTCATTACTAATGTAAAGACCCGGAATTTCACAAAAAACTTTTTGAATTTAAATGGGGAAAATTGTAACACTTTGATAATTGGAGAGGATGTGTGTGTAATTTGCATTATAAGGAACTAGGGAGAGAGAAAATCACATTTCTCCCTCCCTATTCAAGAGCCGCCCCCCTCTAAATTTTCTTCAACTCTCTTCACCAAATTCACACCCCACACTCAAAATCTTTCATAGATCCACTCACCTACATTCATTCTCACTTCATTTGAACTCAGGATATGTGTGCATTTGCTTCGAAAAACCGTGTTCGATGGGATTCAAGCCTGGGAAGCTAGGGTTTGCTTGGGCTTTTAATTTGGAGCTAAATCCTCAATGTATGGGTTCTTTCTACTCATTCTAAGTGTTTAAATAGTGTTTTGATGCATACATTTGGCTTAATTTTTGCCCTTTCTTTGATATGGTTGAGATTCCACAAAATAACAAAATCTTTAGTTTTCCATCTGTGATCTGTAAATCCTGTCTGGACGGGTTAGCCTGAACGTCCGTACGGTTTTTCTACCAAACTCCGTTAGTTAGTTAGTTTGGGTTGTTTGTTTAATCTTCCGTTTGCCTCCGATTTTGCTGTTTGTCAATACCCTTGTGATATCGTCCGTAATTACATTGAAACTTGTTGGGATTATCGTATTTAGTTAAAAGTTTGTATCGTTACTTGCTTCCGATATGTTGACAACTATGAATACCTGCGTATGCTTGACAAATAGTGACATGTTAAAATGGACCAAAGGTCATTTTTTTGAGTAAAATGAAACTTGCCTTGATGGACACAAATGGTACACCTGGTTGTTTTTAGAAAGTGGAATACTTGGTTTGAAATTGGATTGTTGTTACTGGAGCCACAATTTGGTACAACCCTAGGCATGGGTAACGAGACCCGTGAATTTTGGCAGGGATAACGAGACCCATGAATCTTGATAGAGGGAAACGAGGTCCTAGGGAGACGTCCTGAAAACTCGACAGGAGTAACGAGGCCCAAAAATTTCAGCAGGGATACGGGACCCAGAATTTCCAGTTTTGGAAATGTGGATAACATGGATTTTGGAACGAAAGAGGAAAATGAATGAATTGTTTACATGGACACTTGGACTTTACCAAGAGGTTTTTTTTTTTTTTTTTTTTTCATTGTCGAAAAAGGGGTTTATGAATACATGGACGCTTTGGTTCCCAACGCGATTATAATTTGATGTTTCTTATTGGTCTTGCACTACATATCTCTCTCGTGCTCATATCATTGCATATGCATTTAGCGTTCGTAAAGGATTTTTCTTTGCCATTTGTAATAAAAATTTCATCCTATCATTTCGTCTAACTCACGCAGTATGAGTTGACTTGCTTGGAGTGCTTGATCGTGGCTGAAAGACATACAGAGTTATTTTATCATCTTTTGAACTTTATTTTTAGAAGATGATTTTGTAACTCTATTTATTCAATCTTTTGACATTAAAGAAATGTATTGACTTAACATTTTGACTTATGTTTTATCAAGGGATACGGGTGCCCAATCTAGACTTTGTCATTAATTATGGACTTGGAAGTTGTGAGGAGAAACATATCTATGAAATTATCAGTTTATCATATTTAGAAATCGTTTGTTTATTATTTTGAGAATCGAGGGTGTGACAACTAATGCCATAATAGAAAACTAAAGAAGAAGAAAGGATTTAAATAAATATGAAAAGGTAATTTATAATTACTTTATACTTTAGAAGAATTGATAAATATTTAAAAATTTTAAAATGATGGAGTGCGTATTTACATATGCCTTTTATTTGGCAAAATACACTTTGAAAAAAATAAAAGCAAATTCTTTAATAGATAACTATTCAAATATAGAATGTTCAAGTAGTAAATTCTATAATACTCCCTTTGTTCCAAAATAAGTGTCCTATACTCTCTCTCTTACCATTTTTCAAATTAAAAAATTAAGTACATCCATGTATCGTGTTTCGAATTTTTTTGCACAAAATTAAAGTACTTTAACTAATTCGGTGTGAAAAAGTTTGAAAAATGATATGCGGAAGTACTTAATTTTTTTATTTGAAAAATCGCACGAATTTTCATATTGGACACTTATTTTGGAATGGAGGGAGTATATAATATAAGTCTAATTTTACTTCAGTAGTTAAAAATCCAACTAAAATAGAAAAAAATAAAAGACTTGATTTTATAGTTCACTATATTCTACGGCATTTCAATCATTTAGTTAAAAAATCTGACGGCGTCAGTGCCTAGTTAATGGTATGAGAGAATCTAGACAATAGTATTTGTTAAGGAGGTCAGTGTAATTATTAGAACATCATGGGAGGTTCTTGCATTTTCAGAAAACTCAGGGAAGGTGAAATTTACCCATTCTTTTTTGATTTTTTAATGCTTGGCAGGAAAAGGTTGGTGCTCTATTAATTAATTAGTTAAAGTGACATTCGTGTTGCAACGAATATTACACGGCATTATCCAACTAATCATCTTTTCTTTTCTTTTCTTTTTTTAATCTTTTTTATGCTGCAGTCAAGGTGAATGAAGTCCGATTTTTTGTCTTTTAGTGTAAAATTATATATTAAAATCTCATTAAAGAAAATTGGAATTGAGTGTTGGGGGGACTCATTTTCTTAAAATCAATTACAGTTAACAGTTTTCCGGTAGGGACCGATCCATTTTTGTCCTTTTAGGTAATATCCTGAAATCACTAAATAATTAAATAAAATTGTATATTCGTAAAAAAGTTTAATTATTTCAAAATTCAGGTTGATCAGATATTGATTGGTGCATAAATGAGTTTAAATATGTCAATTATGTTTTAAAGATTAACTTAATGTTTTACATGCATTATTTCTAATCTGAAATTGGGGCTACCTTTGGCTAGAACTGGCTCAAGACAATTATGGGGCTAAAGGGGCGATTTAAACCATGCCTTTTGACATAAGTTGACACTCATTTAAAGTAACTTATTTAAAATTTAGTTTCCTAGCATTTTTATATGCAAAACCAGTAATAAGATCTTTATTGATAGTGATTAGTTCGCTTAAGTAGGATTTAATCGTTTTTAATTCACTTAATTATGTAGGATTTACTAATCTTTCTTGTGACGTTGTTGATCTTAAGTAGGATTTTATCATTTTAAGTTGTTGTTAATGTTATATTCTATAAGTTACGCAAGCATCTGGGAAATAATGTTGTATTTTAAGACGACTTAGCACATGAATTAGAGTGGCTACTTCCTACGGTCAAATTTCTTTTAAAACTTTCAATTTTGAAAGTAAATTTAACACAATTCTCTTTTATATTGTCATCATCTAATAATTTAAATTTCTTAAGTTAAATAGAAGCCCAAAAACAATACTCATATGATTGAGATTGTTGGAACCTACTTTGAAGGGAATATATATAGCTTTATTGATTACATATATGAATAAACAAATTAATTCTAAGTTATCTTTCACGAGAATGTATAGTGTCATTTTCAGAGAGAGAGAGAGAGAGAGAGAGAGAGAAATGTCATTTTGTCTTTACTTCATCGTCTTAGAAGGCAATGGCGGGATGGGAACTCAACTCAAAACAATAAACAACAAGTTTGAGCTCATTCACTTTGTATCGTTCAGTCATTGCCTCGCATGCTGGTATCACCTCCGATTTTGTGGGCTATGGTGACATCGCTATGAGTTCGCGCGTTCCCTCACTCTTTTCAATTAGCCTTTGGTACCGCTATAATCAGGCCTAACGATTCAATAATCCCTTCGCTCGCTTGTCGAAACTTCTTTAATTAACCTTGTCATCTTGGGGGTGTTCCAATAAAAAAAAAACTAGTTTTAGTTTAAATGAAAAACTACTTCATTCCACTAAACAAAACCCCACAAAAAAACCACATCATTCCACTAATTTTAAAAAAACCAAATCATTGCACAATCAAGTACATGTGCTTTAATCATGTAAAATTATGAATTTGCCCTCCCTTCAAAAAAAAGAGCAATAGTTGTTTGGGTAGAAGGGTAGATTTGTAATTTCATAACACAACTAAAAAAACCAAAAACTTGTTAGTGGAACAAGTGAGTTTTTTTTAAAAAAACTAAAGATCCCAAAAAACCAAAAAACTAAAAAACACTTATTGGAACACCCTTTGCTCCCAAATTAGTGAGTTTGTTTGCAACCCTGTTGTCTTCCCTTAGCGTGCTCTTTCCAGCAATGGCCATATGAGTTTTGCATTCTTTAATCAACACTAGGCGGGGCGAGTGATCAGGATGGACTTCATTGATCAAAGCAATTGCAGCAGTTCAATCAGACTCGGGGGTAATTTGGCAAAAAAGAAAAAAAAAAAGAAAGAAGATATATTTTTTAGTTTTTTGGTTTCGTCTTTATTTAATTTTTTTGTTGCATTTGTTAGTTTTGCGTCAACTTTTTGTGGTTTATGGATGGCTCAATGAGATGAGTCTAAAAAATACAGTATAAAATTATAGTCGAAACTATTTTTTTTTTTGAATAAAACTAAAATTAAACCGATAAACTGATTTATTTTGGTTTATTTTCGGCTTTATTCAATCTTTAGCTTCCATTCCTTGGCTTTGAATCATCTCTAGTCCCCTATAGAGACCCCAAAGCTCGCCTTCCAAACTAGTATACAATCTGCAAGCTTTCCCAAATAGCCTAGGACCCAATGACCTCCTCCTCTCTAAAAACACCTCAACAACCAGTCTGCCCAAGGTTGCCATGGCTGCATCCATCCGTATTCAGTTTTAATTTTCCAGTACCAGGGAAAAACCATGAAACTAGTTTTAGAGGTCTTGGAATAACAGAGGAAACTGAATAAAAACTCTGAACAATTTCATTCATAAAAGCCGTACTACTAGAACAAAGATCGGCCTAGGAGTAGTAGTAATATCATCAAAAACTTTCCTATTTCTAGCAAGCCAAATTTTCCAAAGAGTAATCACAGTTAGAACACTAGAAAGATAACCCACTGGTTTAACAAAACAACTTGTTACCTAAACACCTTAGCTTTATCAAAAAAAAAAGAAGACAAAAGACTGTGAATTTACCATTCAAAGTGAATCTAATCTCTCGCTCTTCGCCAGTAGCGTACGTTTAGTCTTTGTGCTTATTAGACAGAACCACGTAAATTTTGTAGTTCTTGTTTTGATTGCTTGTTGGTTTTTTTTTTTTTTCTACTTCGTGATTGTCATAACATATCATTTTGTAGTCACGTTTCCAGCAGAATTGAAACGATAAATTCGGAAATCAAAATGGATATTCAATAGGGGGAGTTAATTAGGGGTGCTGTAATTTTGGAGTATATTATTAGTATAGAATATATATTGCTAATAGATACTTAATGAGGGCACAATGGTCCGATTATCCAAGTTCAAGATGTGAACATAATTGACGATGAGAACATAAGTAGAATACCTAAACTGGATGCCTTATTAAATTTTCCCATTTAATTATGAAGTACATCAAATTCCTATGTGCTCATGCATGCGTGGGTTCTGATTTTAAGTTTCCGAATTCAAACTGTTGTTTTCAAAATTGCATGCATTGCCTATTTTGGCTTTAAAAACTTGAAGGATCATTTTTTTGTCTTTACTCTTTTTTTTTTTTGGATTTCTTAGTTTTGCGTTAATTTTTTGTGGTTTATTTATTCGTCTAGGCGAGAGATTAATCTAAAAAAGTATATAATTATGCTCAAAACTAAATTTTCTTTGGATAAAGATATAAATCAGTCTGTTTTGGTTATTTTTTTCACTGTTCTGACCCAATAAAAGAGACAAGTTCCGTTACTATTTTTTCCCTCTCTTTTTATTCATTTATACGTTTTCCACTATTCTATAATTTGGAAAATAAAAAAGAGGTTTCACATGTATATATTGTTTTTCATTAGATACAACTACGCTTAATTCAAGGGATATAGGTAAGATAGTAAGATTAAATTGTCTCCTAAACGGGCTAGCTGAAGGAGTAAGCAGTGAATTGTTTAAGTTTCGTTTGAAAGCATGTTCAAATTAATTAATTTGGCTTTAGGCGAGCCGATTTTAACGAGCTTTAATCACATAAATCTCAAGTAGCGTGAATCTTTTCCCACAGTACCAGAAGCTGAATGAAACTAGCAGTAACTTGTTCATTTTTGGATTGAACTTTAAAAGCATTTATGTGCTATCGTATGAATTTGTAAGTCCATTTAAGCAATGTTTTCAAGATCCTTTCAACATTGAGTAAAGACCGGTGGTTATACCGGGCGAGAGGGGTGCTTTGAATTCTTTCCCCTCTCGTAACCTAGCTCTTGGACCCAAGAAATCTCATTTTGCAAGACTAGTAAAATATTTTCTATCCAAAGGGCAAAATAGTCATTTTCAACAAGTTTCTCGGATATGGTCCTCAAACCAGAGTGGCGACTCCATTCAACCAATCAAAACAATTTTCCAAATACGTTTTTCTGTGAACCTCCGCGGGGTGTTCACAAATAGACTTAGACATAAAATTTTAACCAAAAGGGGCATAACATCTTTAACTAAAAATAGAGGCAACATCTTGAACTAAAAAGAGACGTAAATAATTTTCACCATAAAGAGGCGTAACATTAATATCACTAAAAACGGGTGCAACATTTTACCGCAATAGGGGTCATATCTATAAAGCTGCATATCATGTGCACCCCAAACCATAAAAAGGGGTAAAATTCACCAAAACTAGCCGTAGCATTTCATCTGTGGAGGCTTAACATTCAGCAAACATATATAAGCATGATATTCACTAAAAGTAGCAGGGGTGTAGTTCAGCATCCCCAAAAAGATTATAACATAAGCAACATAAAAATGTGAACAAACTCAATCATATTTCCACCCCTAAAAAAAATTTCATGATGTGGATGACATACTCGTCACCTCTTAAATGCTAAAGTTGCAAGATTTGCTCCATTTGAATTGGGATCAATTGCATACATCTGTTGTTTGGAGAACAAATTAATGAAGAAAAAGAACAGATTGACAGCATTGTTAAAATCAATTACTGGGATCATTTGGCTATGAAATCTAAGATCTGTTGAAAGAAAATTAAGATTGTCATGCTTACACATTCGGGAGGAGAGATCGACGAGGTATCGATGAAGGAAAAAAGAACATTGACAGTGCGCGCGAATTTGAAGTTTTAGGGGAGAGAGCTGTTGTTCCGTGAGGAACGAGGACGGATCATGGTGTAAGCAGCACATGGGATATTCATTGGAAACAATTTGTACTTTTACTTCAGTAGCTAATAAGGTGTTATTGTCTCTTAAATTTTTCCCCCATGTGATAATTTTGGGCTCTAGATTTTTTTTAGTTCGTGAGAGCTTTGTTTCGGTTTTACTTTTTGAGATGCTTGTTTTGTAGTCCGGGTGAACTTAATTTTGATTGTCAAAAGAAAAAAGTCTCTTAATTAATTTGGGATGGATCGTGTTTGTTTTTCTGTCACTTTTTAATTAGACATAATATATAGTTTGATAATTTGAGATAGTAACTTTCTGTTAATTACCCATTTAAAGAAATAACGATTAAGGAAAAGAATTTTTCGAAGTTTCCATTGCTATTTGTTTCCAAAAACGTGACAATGGGAAAATTTTTAAACTACCAAAAACCAGTACCAGTACAGTGCATGTTAGGCTGTGAAGTTAATTTTGTGGTACGTAATTTCCGGTGCCAAACCTTTGGACAAAAATGTTACTTGTACAATCATTTTAATTCCAACCATTTACAATTATCTCACATACGTTGGGGCTTACACCCATAATTGTGTGTGGGCTCCACATGTATGTGAGGGGGTTGTATATGGTTAGAGCCGAAATAGTTATACATGTAGCATAATTGTTTTTTTTCTTCTTATAAAGATATTTTTCACTATTGCAGTGTCCACGAGATGAATAGTTTGGATCATATTGTATGTAGCATTGGGGGAATTCACATTGTGGACAGTGGGGAAACATTGAATCCGGGACAATTTCTTTTATAAAAGCTTCACCGTTGCACTTAATTTCTTCTTATCTTATTAAGTAGCGAAATTCGGATTAAATTATTAATTTAGTGTAATTTTCATCTATTTTGAATTTCTGGAGGACGAATTAATTTTTTCCAGAATTAATTAGGCATAAATGCACTATATTTCACCTTTTCAAACAAAAGCACACGGGTTTTTTTCTTAGTGTCAGAAAGACACGATTTTTTTTTCTCTTTTCGAACAGAAACCCAAACCACCACCACCACGGCACCACCATTTTGGACATGATTACCCTTCCAACCAGCACCTTCGCAGTCACACCTCCGAACAAATTAACTGTTACTCACTGGAACCCGATGCCTTTCGCGACCAGTCCCACCGTCGCCGGCCCAGTCGAACTGTTGAAGTCTCAGTTTTACCCATCCAAATGGACACCCAGCAAGGTACTATCACAATCCCTCTCATCAACACACCACCTGTAGCCTGTAGGTGTTCACCCGATTATTCACCTTCGTAACACTTTGTACTTCAAACGGTTTCATCTTGAACGCAAGTTGAAATTGATATGTCGGGTCATGCATTTGGTAATCAATTAAAAGACCGACACTTTTGTCGACCACGACGGCGCCCCAACCTGCCACATTTCTTCTTTCTAATTGCGGTTTGATTCCGCTTGCAAGAATGATAGGATTAAACCCATATAATTTCACATCTGAAATTCTATACACTGATTTGTGACATTTCATTAATTTTTTTGGTCGACGGAAGTGGTCGCCAGAGGTGGGGGTGGTGGTTGGCTAGAGTTGGGGCGGTGATTTTTTAAAATTTTATGTTCAAAATTAGAATTTTAAAAATTAGTGAAATTTCACTAAGTTTTTTGTTCGCCAGAAGTGGTCGGCCAGAGGTGAGGAGATGATCGGTTGGAGGTGCGGTGGTATTTTTTTGAATTTTAGTTTCGAAGTTAGAATTTTTAAAAATTTAGTGACATCTCACTAATTTTTTTGGTCACCAGAAATGGTCGGCCAAAGGTGAGGAGATGATCGGTTGGAGGTGGGGTGGTGATTTTTTTGAATTTTATGTTCGAAATTAAAATTTTTAAAAATTAGTGACATCTCACTAATTTTTTTTGTCGCCGGAAGTGGTCGGCCAAAGGTGGCGTGGTGGTCGGCCGGAGGTGGGTGGAGATTTTTTTGAATTTTATGTTTGAAAAAAGAATTTTTAAAAATTAGTGACATATCACTAACTTTTTGGTCGCCGGGGTGCTAGTCTGCCGGGGTGGGGTGAAGATTTTTTTGAATTTTTTATGTTCAAAATTAGAATTTTTAAAAATTAGTGATATCTCACTAATTTTTTTGTCGCCGGAAATGATTGACCATAGGTTGGGTGGTGGTCGGCCGGAGGTGAGATGGAGATTTTTTAAAATTTTATGTTTGAAAAAAGAATTTTTAAAAATTTGTTCAATGTTCCTTGCATGTATACGTTTTTTTACTGGATTCTTCAATTTGAGACTATTTCAAAAGTTAATTTTTCTTATCAAAGACCTAAAAAATTTAATTTACTTTACCCTTGAAAAATTCAACTTAAACATTGCTCCCTCGGTCCCTTTTTAGGAGTACAGTATTCTATTTTAGACTGTCCCTTAATAAGTATCCCGGGTGGCGACTCTAGAACCTTTTTCTAACAAAATTTCCGGGGTGGCACCGTCCAAAAAACATCTTGAACTAAAAGGAGACGTAACTAGTTTTCACCATAAAGAGGTGTAACATTAATTTCACTAAAAGGGGTTGTAACATTTTACCACATTTTGCCTCGTGACTTCCCTCTCTCTCTCTCTCTCTCTCTCTCTCTCTAGAAAGCTCTTCCATCCTCTCTATCTCTCTAGAAAACTCTTCCCCCCTCTCTCTCCTCGATTTTTCCAGATCTATTACCGGGGGGGTGGGAGGTTGCTCCTTCCCTCCTCCCCCGGGGCTCTCCTCACCCCTCTCCCCACTGGCTCTCCTCCCGTTTCTGGTCTTCCTTCTTCCTCTATGCGTTCCATGGTTTCTCTTACCATCGTCAATCACCTCACCTAGAGTTTTTTATTCTGCCTAGCGGTGAGGCTGGTTTAGGATCTATGGTTTGCTTGGTCGAGATGCCCCCCACCGATCCATTCCTGAGTGGTCTCGATTCTGCCTAATGGCATGGTTGTGCTTTGTTGCAGTGGTTTGTGGCTCGTTGGTGGCGGCGCTTGTTGGTTCTCTACGATGGCTCTTCGTTGACGTATGGTGTCCTGGTTTTTGTCGAACTGGGCTATCTTTTTTTTGAGGATTAATCGCGATTCTTGGTGGTTCTGGGTTTCCGGAATGTGAGGGATGCACGGCGACGTGGGTTTTGTTTGGTTTTCGGCAGCGTTTGTGGCTCGTGCTTGCTATGGTGGTCGGTGACATTTGTGTGGTGGTTGGTGGCTTGATCAAAGAGGTTGTTGTAGTTTGGTGTTAGAGTTTGATTTTGGTGTTTGGGCTGAGCTTGACCCTTCGTGGGCTAGGCTTGGTCCCTTTGATTTGTTTGATGTTTTTGGACTCTGCCCATTGATGATTGGGCCTAGGCCCGTTAGATGTTGGGTTCCAACTTTATGTTAAACCTTTCCCCTCTCCCTCTCTCCCCCTTTCCTGTATGATGTACCTGTATCGTATTTCAATAAACTCTTCTTTTATCGAGCAAAAAAAAAAAAAAACCTTTTACCACAATTAACTATGGTTAGTGTTAGTCAACTAGAGTTAGGTGATAGGGTGGAGGTTAGTTAATATAGTGAAGCAAAATTAAATTTGGTCTTAGTCAAAATTGAATTATCAAAAGTAATAATTCAAATCAAGATAATTAGTATTTCGTTTAGAAATCAAATATCACAAATTTTTGTGCTTTGTAAATTTGGCATATTATAGATATAACATGGGTCAAGGCTTCAAGCTATAATACACACCTTCTTTTTGGGTTTATGGCATATATGCACCCGTGACATTTATACAAAATGGCTGATAAAAAAAACATTTACCAAAAAATGAGTGTAATATTCACCACAAATAGACATAACATTTTAACCAAAAGAAGCGTAACATCTTGAACTAAAAAACCACAAGGGGTTGGCAAAGTGTTCTTGCTTTGTGACTTATGGGTTTGCTCCCACATAAGGCCTAGGTTCGATTTCTTTTGCTAGCAACTCTTCGGGCCACTGGAGGTTATGCTCAGTCGTTACCTCCAGGACTTTGGAATTAGTCAAGATATGCGCAAGCTGGTCCAGACGTAACTAGTTTTAACTATAAAGAGGTGTAACATTAATTTCACTAAAAGCGGGCGTAACATTTTACCACAATAGGCGTCAAAACTATAAAGTTGCATATCATATGCACCCCAAACCGTAAAAAGGAGTAAAATTCACCAAAATATGTGAACAAACTGAATCATATTTCCACAACTAAACGAAATTACATGCATGAGGTGGATGACATACTCATCAGCTCTTAAATGCTAAAATTGCAAAGATTTGCTCCATTTGAATTAGGATCAATTACTTACATCTGTTGTTTAGAGCCCTAGCTCGAGACACAAAAGAGCAAAAACAAAAGTAATGAAGAAAAAGAACAAATTAACACCATTGTACAAATCAATTACTAGGATCATTTGGCAATGAAATCTAAGACCTGTTGAAAAGAAGATTCATGGCAAGGCAAAACAATGCCTTTCTGGCAATGCTGAAACCCATACTCCTCTGCAGCCATATCTAGGAGTTGCTTGAAAATTGGAACTCTCAAGTAAGATATGGGAACAACAAATCTCCTCATCTCTTCTCCTACATATACCACAAAGTGGCCCTTTGGAGCTCTGCTTCCAACTTCATCACCTTTTTTGCACCTCTTTATACCCATATCCAAATCCTTTTTTATTCTCAAAACTCTTGAATTGGAAATGAGAGTGAATCACATATACTTGAATGTTGAAAGAAAGTTAAGAATGTCATGCTTATATAGACACATTCGAGAGGAAAGTACGTATCGACGAAGGAAAAAAGAACATTGACAACGTGCGCGAATTTGAAGTTTTAGGGAAGAGAGCTGTTGTTCCACAAGGAACAAGGACGGATCGATCGCGTGGTCTAGACAGCACATGGTATATGCATTGGATACCATATGTACTTTTACTACAGTATCAATATTGGGAACCACATGTGTCTTAATTTGGGATGGATCGTGTTTGTTTTTCTGTCATTTTTATTATTATTTTTGACGTAATATATAGTTTGATAGTTTGAGATAGCAATTTTCTGTTAATTACCCACTTCAAGAAACAACGATTGAGGATCCAAAGATGTTTTCGAACTTTCCATTACTGTTTCAAAAACATGACAATGGGAAAATGTTTTAAATTACCAAAAACAAGGAGATAATTATTTACATCCACAGTACATTACAGTACAGTGCATGTTAGCCAGTGAAGTTTAATTTTGTGGTACGTAATTTCTGATGCCAAACCTTGGAAATGGCCTAACATAGAATGCTTGGCTTTGCAGGTTCAACGCGAATACGCGATCGTGTAACATTTATTAATTTGAATTGTTCATATCGTACATGCCGCAGAGAAAAGTATTCTTGAAAAGAGGAAAAAAAAAAAAAACTTGATCGGACATTAATAGACGCGTGGACTAATTGTATTTTATGTTTAAGGTAGTTTTTTTTTATAAAGATATTATTCTTCCGTACTATAGTGTCTACGAGATGAATCATTTGAATCATTGTTGTATGTTTGGGGTGGGACCCGTAAAGTTTATTGTGGGCATGATACTAACAATCTTATGCAAGAACTGTTTAAGTAACAATTTTGTAGCATTGGGGGGATTCACCTTGTGGACAGTGGGTAAACATTGAATACGGGAAAATTTCTTTTATTATAGCTTCACTGTTACACTTGATTTCTTATTATCCTATTAAATAGTGGAATTCGGATCAAATTATTTATTTAGACCCAGTTTTTCAAAAGATTTTCGCACCCAGGTGCTAAAATCATGATATTTCAAATAAAAAAATGAAGTGATTTCATGTATCATTTTTTCAATTTTTTTCACACCAAATTGAAGTACTCCTCGTGTACTTTAATTTGGTGCGAAAAAAATTGAAAAACGATACATGAAACCACTTCATTTTTTGATTTGAAATATTATGATTTTAGCACTTGGGTGCTAAAATCTTTTGGAAAACTGGGTCTTAGTGTAATCTTCATCTGTTTTGAATTACTGGAGTATTAATTAATTTTGCATCTTTATTTATTTTATTTTTTTGTTGAATTCAGACTTCGTCTTGGCTAGAGAAATATAAAAAGTAAAAAATCACGAGTAAAAGTTTAAAAAAAAAGGTTTAACTAAAGACAAAAGTATTATTAATGCCAAGCTAACTGTTCTTTTCAGATTTTTTTTTTTTATCTTTTTAGAACTTCTTCAGTGTTCCTAGTATCCATTTTTTACTTAGGATTCTTCGAGTTGAGATGAATTCAAAAGTTAATTTTTCGTATCAAAGAACTACGAAGTTCAATTTACTTTGCTCTCAAAAAATTCAACATAAATATTGCTCCCTCGGTCCCTCTTTAAGAGTACAGTATTCCATTAGTGTCCATTTAATTCGTAAAGTAAGTAAATGAAGTTGATATGTTTCCCATTTTGTCCTTACGAGTAGATTTCATTTGAAAAGTTAATAGGTAATAATATAATAATGATGTCTCCACAAAGATCGAGTAGTTGTGAGAAGTTAGTATAATTTTAAAATGTAATGTTAATGTCTCCATTAAAAATTAAATTTACAAAGTAGGACAATTAAAAAGGACGGAGGCTGGGAGTACTTTAGCGTCAAAGCCATGTGATATGCTATGGTCAAGTTTGTATCAGTATTAAGGTGATTGGACTCGTCAATGCATGTATGGGGACGGTGGTTTAATATTTCATGCATGCAAAGTTCATTCGAAGTAACATGTTCGTGGACAGAACGCACACCCCGCATGCAAGTAGTCTGTCAATGGGTCGGATTGATTCAGATCCGGAGAGATTCAGATCCGGCCCGATTAAGATCTGAATCCGGATTGGTGAAATCAAAACCCTTCATTTTAATATAAATTGACATAAATTCATTTTATTTCCCTAAAATTCTACACCCCACCCCCAACCCAAATAACAAAATCCTTCGTTATCAATTTTTTCAATATCGGATTCGAATCTGGATTTGAACTAATTGGATTCGGATCCAACCCAGTCCGTTGACAGACCTACCCTCAAGGTTAGTTCAGTTGATTGGTAGGTTTCCTCCTCACATAATTGATCAAAGTTCGATTTTTTTGGTCAGACTGTAAAAAAAGTAATTTCTTGTAAATCTTCTAGTGATGGTGTGGATGGCCTACATTTGGTCGGTCAGAAACTAAAACAAAGAATAGGTTAGCACATTTGAAGTGCTGCAGTTTTATTGCTCGGTCAGAAACTAAAAACAATGGCACATGTGAAGTACTGCAGTTTTTTCTGTTCAATGCATACAAAGGAGAGGATAAGAGCTGGAGAAGCTGCAATTTCCGGTCAAAGGCTTAAGTTCAAATTCAAGCATCACAACTGGTAATAGCGTGATGACAACGAATTGTCATGGATGATTGGCATGTGTCTCATGTGCAGGGATGGAAATGTGAGTCGATTAGGTACTTATTGATATCCAAATAACTTGATTTTTTACAAAAATGATGAAAAAATAGCTATTTGAAGATTGAATGATTCGAATTATGTAAATAATATCACGATAACTTTCCTCCCAATCCAAATCTTGGCTTTGCCTCTGCTCATGTCAATTTTTTGTAACCAATGATAGTTATATACCAATTCCAAAGACAATGCAAAGTTATTATGGTTTTTCTATGTCTAAAATGTGGGAGTTTGCACTTTATCCCATCTCAACAAGGTGGGTTTGCTATGGGAACAACTTTTCTTTACAAAAGAATTGAGTAATGAGAGAATAAAGGGATAGCCAAATGGTAAGGCTTCCCTTTATCAAGAAAAAGACTTGAGTTCGATTCTCATTATGGGGTTTCACTCCCCACCTTCAATCTAGGCTAGGATATCATTAGGGTAAGTTTCCGAATGGATTTTATCAGATTTTGATAAAGTCCATTTGGAAACTCAGATTAGTGGTAAGATTTATGCTTCATCTATTCTAACATAAAATAGGAGAAACCCTAAAAACTTATTCAACCCAAAAAATTGCAACCTCTCTGTTCAACGATCAAAACTATCTCATCAATGATAGCACTCCCTAGACCTCAAGTCTATAGACCTCCCTTTCACGATATCTCATTGAATGTCTCGACCTTTTATGAACAATATGATATACACAGCAAAAAGGAAAAAGTTTGCTTCGTTCGAGATAGGATCCATAGAATTTTAAACCTCCCACTCCAAGCAAGAAACCAATGTAGGGCAGAGAGGTCAGGCACTTGATCGGGCACTCCCGCAACAAAGGCAATCAGTCTAGTCTAGTGCACATTCAGAGACAGTGATATTAGTCGCCAAAGAGAAAAAATAGTCGCTAACTAAATTGTGATAACAAAACACTGTCACTAGCACTAATTAGCACATTTGGCGACCAAAGTGTTAGTCACTGAAGAGAAAGATTAGCACTATTCATATTATTATACATCATATTTGCCACCTGATAATGTGGCTACCAACATGCGATGAACTTGATAGTTGATACGGATAATAGAATCAATATATAATGTCTACAAAAATCTATGGAATTTTATTGGGTAAATTTCACTGACCTCCTTTGAGGTTTCTGACAAATGCAGAAACCTCCCCTGAGGTTTCTGAAATGACACTGACCTCCCTTGCTTTTGAAACTATTATTCAAATTCCCCCATTCCGTTAAATTCATAATAACACCGTTAGTTTTTGTTAGTAATTGACTGAAATACCCTTGAATATTACTTAACTAAATTTATTAGTATTTTCCTTCTTCTTTTTTATTACTTTAATTGGAGAATTAAATAGTAGAAGTAAAATTAGATTGTTATATGTTTTCAAAGTAAAAGTAAATAGTTATGCGTTTTATTTTTTTTAGTGGAGCTTTAATTTTGACATAAAATTAGACCCAATTATATAAACTTTCGTCGACTATGAATAATTACTTATACATTTTACATTATCATAGTCAATGTCTGTTTATTTTCTCTTCAAAGTATCGTTTCCAAATGGAGGACACATGCATGATGCATATAGGCCTATATACACTATAATGCCAAAAAAAAATATATTCCCTCATAGCGATTCTTGAAAAAATAAAATCAGCATAATTAGCATATTGAATATTTTTTAAATTTTTTCTTTTTTTTTTTCTACTAGTGTATCAGTGATTAAACATAATCATCACTAATGATCCCCAACAGAAAAAATAAGAAGGAAAAATAGAAAAAATAAGAAGGAAAAATAAAAAAAGTTTATGAAGTTTTTGTACTTATCTATTTTATTGAATAGCATATTACAAATATACGATAATATTTTTATATGGTCGATTAGGCATTTTGAATGTATCTTTTATTTTTCAAAATACACATAGGATAGAAAAAAAAAAATAGAGCATGATTATCAAAATAAAAAATGTACAACTCTTTGTCTAAGTTTGTCCAATGCACATATAACTCAAGTATAATTAGGTTAAATATTGAATTATAAATAAAAAAATTAAAAAATGAAAAGATATTGACTTCGTTCATGACAAATAAGTAAAAACCAAGATTTTTATTTTTATTTTATTTTGGAATGTGATGAGTTAGGAAAATAAAAGGCATTAACTTTATTAATAAAATGAAATGCATAAAAAAGTAATAAATTTATAAAAATTAAGATCTATTATTATTATAAAATTTAGCAAATATATTTAGTTAGTCTATAAACTCCAATTAGAGAAACAATAGGACAAGACTAGTTTGTTTAAGTAACCTAATATACAAGGGCGTTTTAGTCATTTAGTAGTATTAACTAACGGCGTTAGTGTGGGTTTAACGGAATGGGGGAATCTGACTAATAGTTTCAAAAGCAAGGGAGTTTAGTGTCATTTCAGAAACCTCAGGGGAGGACTTTGCATTTGTCAGAACCCTCAGGGGAGGTCAGTGAAATTTACCCAATTTTATTGGAGTGTTACTACCTTTATTACAATAAATAAATGTGTGTTTATCATGCAGCTACAATTATTTGATCAACTCCATCTTTTACATGACTAATATGCTTGGCGAACACTACAAACTGAATGGTTTGGATGATGGAGTTTGTATTATGATTATATAGCTACCATACATTCACTTGCAGCAAAACACATATAAACTTCGATTTTTGATTCAAGTGAATTCATGGTAACTGTATAATCACAGCACAAAAATGCATGATCAGAAATTAATGTTCAGTTTATAGTATCCACCGAGCATATTTGTCATGCAAAATATGAAGTTGCTTAGATAACTGTAGGCCCAAGATCGACACGGATTAAAATGCACTAAAGGTAGTATACTCCAACTAAATTCATATTGTAGGGCCACAAACGACAAGTTGTTATGATCTGATCCATACATTTTGTAGAGGTTATCGAATAGATAATCCCTACAAAAGATCAAGTTCATCGCATGTTGATAGCCACATAATCGGATAGCGAATATGATGTATGAGGGCCTGAATAGTGCTACTGTTTGGCTTGCTAATTGGTCGTCTTTGCCTACTAAATTGCCTTTTTTAGCCAAAAGTTAGTCTTCCACGACTAATCTTTCGTCGCCAATGGTATGCTGATATAAAACATATAATTTGTACTTATATAACGTATACTATGTCATACTATATTTTCATATTATATAAATATATATAATATGTATTATACTAGAATATGGAAGAAATGAAAATATATTATGTATACATTTATGTTTAGAATTTAACAGAAGTACTACTCGTGCAGCTTAGTGGTTGAGCATTTGTGTTTAGCCTTTAGGCATGTATGGTCTTATTCTTGACAAGCCACATGACGGTCCATGTTTGTTTCATGTGGTTGCAGATCAAGTGGCACATGGCATTAAATATTATTTATTTAGCATGAAAATTTGGCGACAAAATTGTTAAGCGACAAAAGTATATATTTGACGATTAATGAGTTGGTGGCGACTAACATCACCTTTGGGCAACTAAATAGTTTGTCAACGAAAGACAATCTTTAGCGACCAAAAGATTTTGAGTTGGCAAATATTTTCCTAGACTAAGTTTTGATGACAAGTTGGGCAAATAAAAAAATAAGAAATGGTAGTTGGCAAAAAGTTTGGGCGGCTAAAAATTACTCTTTGGCGACAAAATTTTAGTAGCCAAAAGTGATTTTTCTTGTACTTCGATGTAGCCAAAACCCTGAAGTATGCTCCATTCGAGATAGGATCCACAGAATGTTACACCTCCCACTCCAAGACAGCAACCGAGGTGGCGAAGTTAGGCACTCGTTCTGACACTCTCGCAAGGAAAACAATCTGTCTAGTCTAGTAGACAAGTTTGCCCTAAGGCTTACAAATTGACATTTGTTTGGCATTTGCATGGAGAAGAATGAAATACTAAATAAGTACACCAACAAGACTTTGGATTCATATTGCACTCGGCTTGGCCGGCCTTCACGCAACTCCTCTGTGGTCGGACTTATTGTCTCTTCATCATTTGTCACCCACCATCCAGCACCGCCATCAAAGCACACCCAAATCTCAATAACACTCTCAAATCGCAGATCTGGAAACCCTAAACGCAAAACCACCTAAAGGCGACTCTTTACTCTACGACGACCTTCACCGCTACTCGCTGACCCTCCAACAACTGTCACCATTCGCCAACACTCATCTAACAAACCTCACTGCTCCCACCAACGCTTATTGTCGCCGCCACTACCACCAGTTGCCCCGACTGACCACCCAAAACTAGCCGTTAAGTATTTGGGTAAGGGTTTGGTTCTCACTTGATTTGGGTAAATTTTTAAGTAAAACTCAATTTGATATGGGTTTGGTTCAAAGATCACTGGAGCATGATTTGGGGATTTGTACTCAGATTTCAAATCTGGTTTTGGTTTTGAGTCAAGGACTGTAGTTGCTCTCAACAAACGAAAAATGATGCGCACAGCAGAAAATAATGACTCAATGCCCATTTTAGCTTTAATTCATGTACCTTTTAAGCCCTTTTTACCATGCACTGCAAAAATGACATCACAAATACTCACTCGAACAAAATCTCACATTGTATACCGTTTTTCCTTTGGCTAACGATTTAGCACCATGTAGCATCGTTTTTTTTGCTCATCTCAAAACTATGTAACATCATCTCATCTCCTAGACCGACGTGCGTTCAGACTAGCCTACACGTAGCTCGACTAATTTCTTTTTCGATTTGGTCAAACACAATTGCCATCCACCTACTGCTTTTCCTATTCTATTTAATAGTCTCATATGAATTCAACTATTATATAGACAATACTAGACAGATGGAGCATTTTTGGAAAATGGTTGGAGCTTTCTTGGTGTTGACTTTAATCTTTGATGCAGATTACTTCACTTAAATGAGAGGGCAAAACAATAAAAGGACACTCTCAATTAACTCTGTTACGCAGATAACTTTGACAAGGGAGGTCATCATCATTTTTTAAAATTGATGGTAGGTCATTGGTTTTGCTAGAAACCATAGGGAGGTCAATGTAATATATCTCACAAATTAATTCTCCAAGAAAACTTACAAGTTTGGTATCTTTTACTAGGCAAAAAGAGGGGAACAAAGGAGCAAGTTGTTGGGGTCCCTACTGTGCACCATCTAGGTTGTCCGTTGTTTAGATGGATGGCCTAGATTTCGTTTTGCATGCACGACAACAAACGGTTCGGATACAAAGGTACTGAGGTGAAATTTGAGTCGTCCATCCGAGCAACAAGTGGCTCAGATGGTGCACAACTCATGCTGTGCAGGTGCTGCACAATAACCCCATGTCCCACATTGGGGTAGTCATGGTGGTAGCCGCTTTGTACTCTCATGCACAAGATTATTGGTCAATTCTCACCAACACTTTTTGTATACCCTATTGCCCTAAAATACTTTTTTTTATATGTCCTAAAAAAAGAGCAAGTTGGAACTCGTTCTACCATAGAATTGATCATTACAATGGTGGGGTGCTAGAATTACACATACATACATAGACACACAAATACATAAACTTACTTGTGTGTAATCATTAACAATAAATTTAGTACCACACAAAACCATATACTTTACGGTCCACACAGGATGGTGTACTGTATGTGAAGTCCACACTTAATGTGAGTGAGTGCAAATGTTTGTGGTACTAGAACAATTGAATTACTAATCCGTCTACATGAGTTACTAGGAGCTTCTTTTTTTCTTTTTCGTGTTTTTAATGTAGTCTGTGTGTTACAAGCCAACTTATCTACATCTCAGAAAAATTCCAACATCTGAAGTCTAACAATTTGAGCATTGCCACGGGCATAACCTTAAAAACACGATTTCAAACACAACTGTATTCAGCCCCGTCATTTATAAATATAGGACCACATATTGAACGACTCCTGACATAGTTGTATGTGGAGTTGCGTTTTAAAATTGTGTTCCTAAAATTTTTGTAACTATTTTAACCTCCTCTAATAAAATGAAATGAGTACTTCATCCATAAAATCCTCTGAGTTGTCTTCTCAGGGTTCGGAGCGATGGGAGGAGTTTCTGAAAAACTAGTGCTAATGTACGGATTTTATGACAAATCATTCTTTTCACATATATCAATTAATTTTAACACTTTTTAGTGCGTTTAACACGTTTTGGGAAACTCGGCCCGAACATTGGATGCTTGTTCGGACCAACCTAAAAGCCATCCAACCCGACCTGGACAGACAAATTGTAAAATAAAGCCCAGTAAAACAAAACATAAAAGGCCCAAGCAGTAACAGAGGAAGAAGGAAATGGAGGAGAGAGAGACGGAGAAGGGGAAAGGAGGAGAGAGATGGAACGCAGCGATCGCGAATCTCTCGGAGATGACGACCAATCTCGAGTCACTCCAGAAGCTACTGGTCAAGAAAGCCGTGTACGTTGACGACGAGACCTTTGCCAAGGCCTCTCTCGGCTCCGAACAAGCCCGAACTATCAAGGTCTGTGCCTCTCAGCACTTCTTTTAGGGTTTTCACTTTGTTTCCACTGTCTAATTCCTGATTTACAGCTCAAATCCAATTTTCTCCGTCTGGGTTTGACACTTAATCAGTGTATGATCGCTCTTGTTTGATTGAATTGAATTAAGTATGTTGTATCTTGTCAACGCTGGATAGGATTGTTTTTGTATATGTACGGTAATTGGAAATGGGTATGTGGCATCGAATGGTGTTTGTCAAAAATCCTTTTTCCAGTTACTTTAAGATATTTTTTACCCTTAAGCCATAAGCAGAAGCCCTATCAAACTATTTGAAGTCGCCGTGCAAAGACTGACGTGGAGGCTTAAAGCACAACACAATTGGGACATACTTTTTAGCTAATTGATTGGTATAGGAAAGAAGAATGCTCCTTCTAAGTGGCCAAGCATTGAACAGTAGGAGCACTAGTAGAAAGCTAGGGCAATCCAATTGGGAATAGGAAAGGGAAAAGACAGGATGCCCTTCTTTACATTGGTAGTAAGCGGGTAAATGTATGACATCCGAAACGGTAGCAGTTTTATGAGTTTACCATTTTCAAAGCTAAGAATGATTTGTTCATGGACGGACACATTGCTTTTATCACGAGAGGGAGAATGTTTATGCCACCAGAAACTCGTGCCCAATATGTAGAGGGTAGAAATATCTATTTCTACAATGTAAGAGTAAACTTTTGGGAAAGAATTGCCAGCCAAGCAGATGATTGCAAAACGACACCTGAAATGATTTTGTTTAATTACTCACTACATTTGTTGTTTTTTGGTTTTTTATACTCATGATATGGGTCCTTGCTAAGTGGTGTAATTTTTGTTTTCTATTACCACTTTGTTTTGCTTTTAGGCCACAAGCCCACAGTCCACACTTTAAACTACTGATTTGCAAAATTTCAATTTCCAGACGTTGGTGTGTTAGGACTACTTTATATAATTTGGAGATTACGTTATTAGGTGGTTTTGATGCTCAATCTTGCTGTAACAAGAAAATGATAGGTGTATGCTTGATATTAGATGCCACATGTTTGTATCCTGCTTTCCTTTCTCAAAAACCTTTGGATAATCGTTTGGAGTGGCTATTCTTGTGACAAGCTACTATTGAATGCAGGCTCTTGAACAGAGAGTGGAGACACTAGAACGAGAACTAGATGCTGCCATATCAGCTGCTGCTCGTGCTCGTTCAGAAAAAAGACAGGCTGAGGCAGGACAAAAAGCTGCTGAACTTCGTGCGCTAGAGGTTACAAAGGAGCTTGAAAACACCACAAGTATGTTCACTCTGTCTGCAGTATTGCATTATAAACTTATAACATCTTTTATCGAGTAATCAAAATTGAACTTTAGGTATAAAGCAATGGATTTCATATAGTGCCAATTCTAGATGTATTTGTTGTCCTAGTCTTTTAGCACTTACTGATTTTGCTTTGTGCACCCATTGGACTTGGTTGGACTGTTAGACAATAGGAAATGAGCTCTTTTTTGTACTCTATAGATAAGAAAAGTGATTACTAGATCATCTTCTGGGAACAATTTATAAAATGATCCATGAGTTGTAGAAGTTCGATTGGATTTTTTGTTTCTCATCACTTGGTAGTCACCATGTAACCATTCTCTAGAGCTGCTTCTATTTCTTTTGGGATCGTTTTAAGCTTCAAAAGCAATGAAATGTTGTCAATTACATGACACTTGGTACAGTGACTTCCTCAAGAGGAATATAATACCACTGCCATGTGTTACGTGCATTTCAAAAACATTTGTCCTTTGTTCAGGAACAAAGGTATCTGAGTAGTACTCATTCTGGGGATAACAATACTAGGGGTGTCCACGGATCGGATCCGGATACGCATCCGATCCAATCCGATCCGATCCGATCCGCTCAGAGCGGATTATGATTTTTAAGATCCGGAACCGTACCAAACATTCACGGATCAGTTATGGATCGAGTTGGATCAGGCGGATTTGACCGATTAAAGAAGGATTATTGAGCGGATACGATCCGATCCGGATCCGGAACCGTCAAATAAGAAATTCTCGATCCGGAACCGAACCGAACCGAACATTCACGGATGGATCAATGGATGGTTCGGATTGGTTGGATTGGCGGATCGGATGATCTGCTGGACAGCCCTAAACAATACGTAGGTGTGGATATAAGCGTAAAAGGAACATGTTAATTTCTTGCAAATAGTGTACTTCAATAAAGTGGATCTATAAAGTGATAACTTTACTCATTTTTGTGCTGTGCTATAAGCACATTATTTTGGAGGAATATATACGTCAGGGTTTTTCCCTTGCAATTTAGTGTTATAGAAACCAACGAAATAAAAATATCAAAGAGGGCATGACCTACTTGTACAAAGATCAGGGTGACAAAATGTCGCTATGAGCTAAAAGGAACAATCCTTGACATCATGTGACCTGGATGCTTGGAGAAACATGAGCAACATGCATGTTGTGTCCCTTTACATAAGGTTTTGATCAGCAAAAGAAGGAATCGATGTCCAAGAGGTTTGATAGGATTAAAGTGAAGTCTTTCATGGTACTGACTCTTCTGAGTTGAAGGGAAATTTCCTTTTTGATTATTTTTGTTGGAGGAATGGATAAGCAGATTGGGGATCTTATTGTGGCCTCCTTCATTCTGTCATTCAGTTGTGCCTGTCTGCCTGACGTGATTTCTTATCCTTGTATTGGGATCTCCGTTCTTAATCTCTGCTTCCTGCCATCCTAATGCCCACCTTTGTTAATATAGGCATATAGCTGGTTAGCAATTCTTATCCCACAATTAGGTTAAAAGGAGTTAAGGAAACAATTTTGCAAATTGCTGTTGTGAAGTCTAGCTGACCGCAGAAGTAAGGGTGCGGGTGCAGAAAGTTTTGTCCAACATGAAATTGACGTGCATACTTTGTGGCATTAATTTGTAGAGTTGGACGGTTTCTTTCCCTTGGGTAGCTACTTTCATTGATATGCATGCTTTACATTGACAGTATATACTTAGGGTAAATAAAGAACAATGATGAGTAAGATAAGAGGGAGAGTTTCTTTAGTTCTCTTCTGTAAATACTTGTTTGAGTAATGCATTTTCTTACCCCAGACGCATATGGTTAATCATGTCATATTCAAGAGTTTTCCCCTTTGACATTTACTTTTGCGGTGTATAATGCAGAAGTATTTGAACTGCACATGGAGGAGTTGCGAGCAAAGCAAGAAGAGATTTATAAGCGAGACAAAGAAATCAAACTACTTGAAGCAATCATTCAGACACTCGGGGGTAGAGATTCGCACTCTGGAATTTGAACCCTTATAATGTTATGATTGCGGATTCCTGACTAGGCGAAAGGGAAAAGTATATTTACTGTGTACTTTCTGTTGCATCTCCTCCGTGTTTTCTTCCATATATTTACCCCGCTAAATACTGTAGGTAACCTTATTATATTCAAAGGGCTCCAACTGATTGTATGCAGATTCTTTCGGTAATGAAATATTTACATAAGCCATTGGGAGGGTCCTTTTCTGTAACATGAATTACAGGTTGAATTCTGTGTCTCACCTTCTAAGTTTACTGTATATTCATTCCAAACTTTGCTTTGTGCCAACTTTCTTTTGTGAAAAGAGAACATCGTTGTTTAGAAAAGGGAACGCAAATTCTTCAGGAGGTTATAATATTTTGTACTCGTGCTGGTGAACTTACAAAAAGTCCACCACTTATGCGTAGTTTGTACTTATCGGAGGCTGAAACAATATTAATGGCAAAAAATATACCAAGTATTGAGCGCAGGCAAACTTACAAAAAGCCCACCACTTAGCAGTGGCGGATGTATGATTTGTACTTATTTGCCTATGGAGGTTGAAACAATATTAATGGCAAAAAATATACCGAGTATTGAGCGTAGCCGATATTTAATTTTATACACGAGGACAAAAAATAGTTGATAACTTAAAATTTTTAGGGGAGTTTTTCTACACATATCGAAAAATTTTGTGGACTTTTTTTATCCTTGCCAAGAATTTTGGAGGGGTCAATGGCATAGAACTTTTCTAAATTAATACTAAAAGTAGCGTAATTTGGACCTCCTTGTTCCCTAAAACTTTCTCCGTCAACATTTTTACAGATTCTGTTTGTATAGGAAAAAAGAAATTTTTAAAACGACTATTAAAGTGGCTAGAGATGTTAAAAGAAAGTCGGTTGATCGACCAAGCCGGAAATTTTTTTGGACCCTTTTGTAAACTAGTTTCAGCCTTTTGATTTTACAAGAACGAAATGGAAACCAAGCATATTTTGTAAGCACATTTTCGTCATCTTTTCTGATTATTTTTTAATTTCATATCAAATTATAGTCGTTTGTTTTGGCTAAGGAAAAAATAAAGTTGAAATTTTCAAAAATTTTAGACTCGGTTCATATTTTTATACTTTTTTCAATACGAATAATACTCGTTAACTTCATAGATTAAATAAAATAGTTTACGGGGAAAATACAACACTAACACAAAAAGCTACAATGAAATATTAAAATCAGTACTATTCCAAAATAAAAGTTGTTGATTGCCTATAACTTAAGAAAACATAAAAGATGTCAGTGCCTCTTTAACGAGCAAAGACATTGATGAATATCCTTGTGATCAAATTTTAAAATCTTGAAAAAGAAGCCTTCGAAATCTCCTGTCTGGGTGGAAATTGTCCATTTTATTTTTTTGAGCCATGGAATCCTTGATTAACTTGAAATATCAATTTCTCTCCTTATTTTATTTTATTTTTTCCATATTTTTTTCCACTATCAGGTCAACGGGTCAATAACCTACAAAAATTGAACCGAACGGCCCGACCAATCAACAAAGCCGACAAAAAAGATCGGTTCACGTACCCGGCTCACCCACCGCCTTTTCTTGTAAGTCGAAAATCGAAACAAATCCTCTCTCTCTAGAAATTTAGACAGACAGACGACGTTGCGAGTCGAGTACAGCCGTACCCAAATCGGTGCCGCCATGGAAGAGAAGCCACCGCGAGCCAACCTGAAGCGCTCCTTCCCTGAAGACGATGACTCCAACAAACCCTCCACGTAACTCTCTCCCCCCTTCAAATTCCTCTATATCTACGTTCTACGCACATATACCTGTACATGTACATAATCCTGTGTATATATATGTTGCTCGGTTATTTGTGTTTGTATTTAGCTCAAAAACCCACCCTCTCTAAATTGAAATGTGAGCGTAGAGGAGTATTGAGAGCATGAGCGGAAGGGGTTACTGGAATATTATGCGACCTAGGTTACTGCTAGGGCTGCAAACGACCGAGCGAGTGAGTGGAGTTGTAGAATGTTCAGGTTTTTTTGATAAGTCCTCAGCAATCTCGGGATCGGGTCTAGTGAAAATTCGATGAGCCAAGCTTGCGTAGGCTTTAGGGCCGCAATTTTTTTATTTTGTTATGTACATAAATAAATGCATATATAAAATTATAGATAAAATATACACATAATTTTATAATAATGTTAAATTTTTTATGTATGTGCTACGTACAAGTCGCAAAATTTTTCGTATGCACCTCTATAAGTTTATAGATATACAAGTTTGTACATATTCAAGGTTAGGTTATGCATGAAATTCTCATTATAGTTATGCATTCCAGATTTGGGAGCCTAATTGAGTGGATACTGTCATATAAAGGCTCTATCCATTTATTAAACAAGGTTCAGGTTTGGGTCATTTCATTTCAAACCTTTACCAAGTCGAACCTCGAACAGTTTGCAAACGACTCGGTTCATTTGCAGCTCTAGTTCCAGACTTCCATTATGAACTAAAGTATGCAGTAGGCACAGTTCAGAAGTGATGACTAAATCTCTGTATATAGTATATATGTATAATGGATAAAATGACATTAAACATTGTTGGCTATTTTTTTTGTGTAACGCCAATGCTCTGGATGTTGAATGAAAGAAGCTTGGTAATGTGCACATAAATCAAAATGATTCTCGGGTCTGCCCTCTCTGATGCCTTTTGGCTTTGATTTGAGGGCATGATTCCGTAGCAAACTTGACGGTTTAGGGGGACCACTGTTTCAGTGGTATTCTGTGAGCAACCACTTTGTGCATTTATTGCCAAAGGTTAGGTCTGTCTCAAATCCATCTGTTTCAGTGGTATTTTGGGAGCAGCCACTTTATGCATTTATTGCCAAAGGTTAGGTCTGTCTCCTATCCATCCCCCGCCCATACCCCCAATTATTAGGGACTAAATGGGTTATGTTATTGTTATTGTTGTGGCTTTTTTTTTTTTGTGTGGGGCTTACTAGCTTCTGACCTTGGATCTTTTGTGTGTTGCTTCAATTGAGTTAAGTACTTATAAGGGCCGAGGGGCACAATTCAGAGGCAAGTCCCAAATATGGATGGTAACTGGGTTTATCCTCTCTTATAGGAACTCTTAGATTTATTGATGACCATATTGATCATAGTAAGGCATTTTCTGCAGTTGTGGAATATAACTTTCTTTTATGCTCAGTAGGGGAGTGATGGATCCAGAGGTGGCATAGGACCATCCCTTCCAAAGATTTTTTAGAACACTTTTATGATACTAAAGAGTTGTACTATAATCGAAAAATGACAAGGGTTCGCACCCTCATGTTTGGATTGTTTGCATCTCCAAAGTTGGGATTCATGATCCATCCCTCGTGTAGTGATTTGCGGAGGAAAAAGGGAGAATAAATAAGCTTTACAAATTCTTTTTGTTTTCTTCTCGAACCCCTCCGTAAGTTGGTGTCCAAATACAGTGTTAGGATAAACAATTTGCTTACGTAATGGTAGTTTTGAATACTTACAGGCAAAAGAGAATTAGGTTTCCAAAGGGTAAGAAGGTGAAACCTGGAGAAGAAAAGGTTGATGTATGGAAGCCTTCTGAAGATGCTCAGAATACGAAAAATGATCCTCGTCATGCGGCGAAGGAGCGTGCAATGCGGCGGAATCAGATCACTACCAACTCTTTTAGTGAGGAAAATAGAGGGATGGTTCACGACATTACATCTGTGGAAGTTAAATATGCGGTATGGTTGTCCATTTTTTATATCATGTTAGTTGCTTATGTGGTTCTCGTTAACTCTTGCTGCTATTAAATGTCTTTAGACCAGTGTCTTGATTGTTTGTGTGGGACCATACTGACTTTGGATAATGGGCCACCATGCCGAAAGAACTTACAATCTCACGTCTAAATGATATTATGTTTTCGGCTTGTATTTTTGCACGTTGGAACAAATTTTCCAAGTACTATTTTTTTTGGGTGTGTGTGGATGATATCTCGAAATATAGTTTCTTCTTTAGCTTTAATTCAATATCTAAAACAGATACCTTATCTTCTCGTTGGTGCTTGTAATCTCCCATTTTGAAAGAACAACTGTTTATTAACATCCAGAACTGTGTGTCATTATGTTACTTCGCCCATTCTCCTAAGGGTTTTGGTCACTGACTTGCTATTTATGAGCATCTGGGAATTAATGGTTATAGGGAAGCCCTAATGTTTTGAAGCAACTGCAATGTTGATAATATTGTGTAACAGAGTGAACTATCTTTGTTAATGGCAGCTAGTTTCTCCAGCAAGATAATTGCTATCTATATGTTATTGGAACAAGGGAAAGGATAGCCAATGCTAGAAATTTACTTTTTGGCAGGAGGGTGAGACATTTGTTGATGACGGGATTCTGATTGAGCCTTTTAATTTGGAACAAGAGAGAGAAGAAGGCTATTTTGATGAACAGGGAAATTTTGTTGAGTACATTGATAATGAGATCAAGGTACTATATCACTTATATTAACTTTTGCCATCTTTGGGGAATTGGGTTGTTAATTTCCGACTTTCGTATGATTAAGTGCAGGATGCTTGGCTTGACAGTGTTGAGGTTGATACTAAACTTGCTCAAAAGGGATTCACAGTGACACATGATGAGGACATTGATGATGACCTTTCATCTGAAGAAATTGGGAAAATTAAAAGGCGAATCGCTGATGCGTTGGAGCCCGGAGAAACGGTGAACTACCATGTTTTTGTCCCTTATATTTTTTGCGGAAGGATTTCTGTATTGTCATGCATATGATATATTCTCACTCAGATTGGCATTTAAACTGGCTGTTTTTTTTTTTTTTTGGTCAAAAGATGGAAGGCTAAGTATGATATATTTTTGCATGCCCAGCGGTAGATACTCTGTAAATTGTGCATGTACTAAGGTAGAGAATATTGGTGGCTTCATTTTGGGAGGGACCTTGGAGCTTATCAAAGCACTATACTTTTTCTCGTTTTCCAAGGGTGAAATTATGAATTGTGTGCCAGCTTGTGAACTTATTATTCAATTTCGTGTGTGTATGTGTGTGTGTGTGTGTTTGTAATGCTGTGCCATATATCCTTGTTTGTTTGTATGTTTATAAGGCTGGGAAGCAGAACCTAGTTAACACCGTGCTTTAGTATATTATTTCTGGTAAGTCTTATCTTTGCATTGCATTGTGCCAGGGAGGCATAGGAATTTCTATTCTAATATTAAAAACATTAGGTTGTTTTATATTGTGTTCATATTGATCTTCATGACTGGAGGTCTGATCATAGTTGACGAGTTTGGAGGCCATATTAAAGTTGGCTCATGACCAGTTTTTGTACACTGTTAAGTTCTGTTTGATCAGTTGGTTCATGAAAAATGTTTTACACTGTTGAGTTCTGTTTGATCTCCAAATTGTGCAGTAAATATGTACACTATAATTTTCCTGGAATGATTTTCTGGTGTGCTATATAAATTTCATCAGTAAAACTTTATAGCAAGTTTAAGAGTAGTACACAAAATACGGAAGACATAAATATACAGTAAAGCTATGGCTTTTGTGAAAAACATGTAATCGCGGTGAACAAAGAGGTATGAATATTGCTTGCCTGTGATGTGCTTAAAATTTTGGTATTTTATGCATTGCATTGAAATATCCCTCCTCCTTTGGAGTATGTTTTTACCTCTGGGAAAAAAGTTAATTTTTTCAATAGGTACGAATTTGTTTGCTGAGTAACATATTGGATAAGTGTGGGCCCACCATAATCTATGTATGCCTACATTTTATGCAATTCTTCTTTGTGCAGAATGATTATAATTATCTGTATATGCCTATTAATTGCTCTATTGGTTTAAATGATTTTTTATCTGTCCAATGGATTATGCATTTACTCTCTTTCCATGGTCGTTTTTTTACTGGCGTTACCATTCCGTATATTTTTGTTAGGTTTTTATAGTAGACATTAGTATTTGATTTTATGTTCGTCACAGGTTTTACAAGCTTTGAGAAGGCTGAAAGGAACATCAAATAACAAGAAGGAAAAGATGTCTCCAGAAACAAAACTTCGCTTCGATCAGCTTACAGAAGATGCCATGAAACTGATGGAGAATGGTGATTTCAGTTAAGTGACTTGTTTTACTTAGATATAATGTCATTGAAACTGATTCTTATGCAATGAGATATTGGCTGCCATGTTCCTGAGTTAGTGGGATACGGAAGTATTGCTATATTGTTCAGACTGAGGAGTGATATATCTGACTCTGCTCCTTGGTTCAACTTTCAATTGCAGATGTATATGAAGAAAAGCAGGAGGTGTTTGAGCGTGAAGCAGGTCGGTATTTTATTTACTTGTTCTGGAACTGATTTACAGAATCTCATTTCCTAAGCTTGTTGGTCTGAGAGTCGCTCTGAGAGTCTTTTTCTTATTGTTCAAATGATTCAGCATGGTGCTAGTGGCGAGTCTGTTGCCTGATGAAGCAATATATGGGTGATTTTGAGTGTACGAGTATATTGTGCCACCTTTGCTTCTTTAAGCCTGTGTTTAGATATGTTTTAGCAGTTGTCATCCATTATCGTTCTAATAGTACTTTTTGTTACCTGTTGGGTGTATTGCTGCAGCTTTGAGCCTTAAACAGCCAGAAATGAATGATCCTTTTTTTGGTTAAATCAGTTTCATGTTAATGTGTTTCAAGGATGTCTTCATCCTCTAACATGTATTGCACTCGGTAGCACTAAAATTTGTGGACTCTTTCTCACGGCCTTTTTCCTCGTCTGCAGAGGGATATGAGAAGTTGGCACGAGCTAGAGAGGAGAGTATCTCAATGGATGGAACGAATTTCGGGGGGCCGTCTTCTGTACTTGACACAGCCGTAGGGCCTTCAAACCTGAATATTCCCTCTGAAGGAGTTCCCTCTGAAGGAGTTCTACCTGATGGTGATGATTCACTTGATATGTTCGCGGAAGATGACGAAAGTTCTGCTGCCAGTGCAAACCCTGACACGGGTAATTTGGTTTCTGGTCCTAATCACGACAGAATTGGTCAGCCCTCGGAAAGTAAGCTTTAAATAACAAGTTTAAGAAGTCCCGGGAGTGGGTATTATTTACTCGTTTTTGTGGTTTTTTTGTGTATAATTTGCAATTGCATTGTTCCACAGGTGGAAGTTGGGAGAGTGACTATGTATACGATGAGGCTTCCGGGTATCCTCTCTCTCTCTCTCTCTCTCTCTCTCTCTCTCGTGCGTGTGGTTGGATGCCCATCATATGTCACCATCCCTTTTTATGGAAGCTATGTCAAGTAAAATGTGAATTAGGGGTTCACACGGTTCGTAATCCTGGATTTTCGAATTTTAGATCTTCTTTTTACCATTTTAAACGGTAAACATGTGGCCAGTTCTGTAAATGTAGATCTGCCATTGAACTTTATGAGAATTGGGGACCTCTCTCAAGTGTTGTGATAACTATTTACATTGTAATCCGGACAGGGAACAGAAGTTGGTAACTTGAAATGCTATTTCAAATATTTGGTCTCACTGAATAATATACTTTCAAATCATGAGTAGTACAATGAATGTCTGTGAGGTGATGCTACAACTTGGTACTCAAGATTTACGCTTTTGGGAAGCTATATTGTCACCATCTTCTACATCAGATGTTCAGATCCTTTGTCCTTACTGTTTAGACCAAGAGCATTTACTAGCTAATTTAGCTATCACCATCACCTAATGCTTGTTTTCGTGGTTGATACTTTTCGCTCGACACTGCTTGTCTTTTGGACTTGAATAATTTTCTACCGTAGACATTGTACTGTAATGTTATGATTTTGGTGTTATAGAACTTCGTGATCCACTCTTCTTCATCTCAACTGAGTGAGATATTATTCTTTTCAACGTTTCATCTGGGGCTTGACTAAGTTTTATTCCTTCTTCAGAAATTAACAGAAAAGATGATCACTCTGGCTGATTTGCTTTTAAAGATGTTGATCCATTATTTTTGCATGCTCATGTTGTACTTGAGTTGAATCTTTTTTCCATGTTTATTGTGAGGTACCTAAATGTGTTCTGATTTATAGGTTTTTGGTGTTCAGTTGACATTCTGATGTGAAAATTTTACTTTCACCGTTTTATCATGTGATGATATTTGCACAAATAAAATGAAGTTTCTAACAATAGCTTATTGATTTTTTGTTCCTCCAGGTACTACTATAGCAGTAGCTCGGGTTACTATTATGACCCATCTTCGGGATTGTATTGTTCTGCAACGTCGGGACAATGGTAACTTACATGCTTATATGTGCTTTGGATACTTAGATTTTTTTTCTTCAACAAAGTGGCCTTTTTTAATTAGTATAAATATGTTCGACTTTTGTTGGAAGACTGAATCATAAAATACGGTAATATGATCAATAATATGGAGTCAAACAATGGAAAGCAAACAATTCACGGTGGAACTCTTACAAAGACTAAAAAAGATGGCATAATGCACCTGAATTTAATTGACAAGTTTGAGAAGACTTACCCATAAGTTATCAAAGAAGTGATGTAACATGCACTTTTTTATTGTCGACTTGCTATCAAATTTACTGTCAGTCTCAACTAATTTTCCGCTGTTCTGGTTCACCCTTATCAGAAAAGTGTTACATATATTTTTATCTTCCAGAGTTGTATCTGAATTTTCAATCCTCAACTGTGGATATATATGTGCATACTGGCACATGGCCCTCACTCTCCATACAAAATGGGACATGGCCCTCAAGTCTCTGTCACCATGTGTGTCCTTTTGTCCTTTGAGAACAGATTTTCTACCAGTAGCATTCAGTATCTAGTAAATAATTTTCGGGTGTCCTTATTCACCCTTGACAAATATTATCCAGTTCGTACCTGCCGTAGGTGTTGGGAATCTAAAAGGTAGCAAAAAAGTTTGTCTGAGGAATAAATGGGTTTGGAAATTGGAAGAAAGGCGGGTTTTAGAAGCTGTCGTGGGAAATATTACGATAGTAGAAGGTTTATGCAGATCATTTAGAGGAGGTGTATGTTGCAGCAAGAGAACATCCGGTGACGACTTGAGATTATTGGCTTCCTTAGACATAAATGTTACCTCTGAAAGAATTACGATCCATTACCAATTAGTTGGATTCTGTCGTCTTAGAGAACATGTATTTTGGTTGGATGAGAAGTCATTGATGGCCATAAAAGAAGTTTATCTTTTTCACGCGTTCTGCTTTTCTTTCTTTGTTCAACCTTCTACATAAAATTCTAGGCTTTTGGTCAAAGTATAAGTGTAAATGGTAGTTTTGGGGAACTTTTTTCCTCTAAAATTCATCATAGGAACCGGTTGCCTCGGGAATTCGGGGGGCTATATTAGGCTCAACTTTGCATGATGATACTGCTAGTTAATTCTATGTTTAATGATTGCTGTCAGATATTAAAATCATTTAAATCTGCATGCATTTCATTCTAAAAGAAAGGAAAAATCTGTATGCATTCCTTCGGCTATGGCTTACTCCTTTCCTTGACAGGTACTCATACAACGAAGTAACAGGTTCCTACGATGAAATTCAAGAGGCTCCTTTAGGCATATCGGCTGATGGAGACTACAACGCTTCTGTATAAATAGTTGTGGGCGGAAAAAAGTTAGTTGTGTAGAGGCAAACCACGTCCTAAGAAGGATTCAACGTATTTCCGTTGAACCATTTAAAAGGTTAGAGGGATTTTGTCTTGTGGACATGTGCTGCTTGACTGCTTCTAGATGTATGCACAGGAATTTTCTTCGCTCTTGAGCTCCCCTTTTTTTTTTTCCCTGGTATTTTCTTTCTGGAAACAATGTTATTGTAACGCTCCCAAAATTTGGGTACGTTAATAAAAGATACATAAACAATAAATAGGGTTTTACAACAGTAACCCAAAATCAATTACGTACATCTTCCTACCTAATACATTCATTCTACAGGGTTGACTAGGTTTCTCTACTCATTCGCATGACCATCCATCCCGGTAGTATCCTGCTCTGCTCTGTAGGCCTTCAAACCAAAGTACTCATCATGTTCATTTCTAATCTGGCATAATACGTCAGAGTTGCAAAGCAATATCGTGGTATTATGCCAACATTGTACAAGTGCAACACCGTGAGCAATAACGTCTAGTAGACTACACTACCCAATTTTTAAATAGCAATTCTAGAACAATAAGCTCAAAAATAGTATTTCAGACTTATTAGCAGTAAAACCATGAAATGCACTATGTGTATCCATGCGGATCAGAGTAATCATATGCCTTAAAAAGTATCTCAAACAGTGTCTCGTGTCAATTTCTCAAAACAATATCTCGTATCAAAAATCATATCAATGTCTCAAAACCATTTCTTGTATCAGTGTCTCATTTTAGCATTCTTCTTCAAATTTTAACCAAGTCATCCTCTCACCCCACTCGAAAGTTATTGGTCCGTTTACACCTCACGGCTGGCAGCACCAACTTTTTCGCTCGAGGCCCCAGTTGTCATGCATCCCTGAATCTAATCAGTCTCTTTGCACAGTCCGTCTGCCCCGTGACCCACACAACATAGTCTCGGCTACCTTGTCTTATTGATCCCCACAGTACGTTTCAAGGGTCGTTCACTATGTGTTGTGTATACTTAGCCCTTACCACCAAGTTCACTCCACGAAAATGGGTCGGTGCCTCGCAGCAGTATCGTATTACTTAACCCCAACCTAATCATTGCGCATACTCTCATGATGGGCGGCGTTAAGGCTGCATTACCATTTTTAATTCCCTTTAATCAATCCATTCTCAGTCTCATTTCATTTCTCAACAACATATTTCCCATAAAAACACATTTTCATTCTCATCAATAGCTATTCAAACTTTCTCATGACTCGTGTTATACCGTATCGTGAATGTGCTCAATGTCAAATGCTCAAAATTATGCCCATGCAATATTTCCCGAAAACTTTTCTCATAAAAAATCATGTTTCCCTTGTGAGAAATTCCACATAAAACAATGCTCTTTAATGCACACCAACTTTCCCAAATAAGCCAATTCTCCAAAAACTTTACTTATAGACAAAAATCCAATTTCTCTATTTTTCTTATAATACCAAATTATTTCTTCTCTAAAAGAAATAGAACTAGTAAACTTTATTTTTCTAGCAATTTTTTATAAAATGACTTTTTTCTAGAAATTTCATGATCAAAAGATTTAACCCATCTTTGTCGTAAAATTTTCTCACCAAAAATTTTAATTAATCAAATAAAACTTCTTTTTAGAAAATCTAACTTTTTCTAAGAAGGTTCTTTCTAACTTTAAGAAACTTTCTTTATCAAGAAATCTTTAAACAACTTTTTATAAAACTCTTTTAGCACCACAACGCATCTATATTTAAAAGAAATATTTCCACTAACTTTTTAGTAGAAAATTCCTAGGAAATAATATATGATGGAAAATCTATCCACACTTTATTTTTTTTGAAACTTCTAGTCTTTCCAAAAATAAAACAATTTAGTCATGCAAAAACCTTGTTTGCAAAAAATTTATACCCTTTCTAGAAATGATCAATCTACTAATTTTTAGGAAGAATCTTCTAATCAATAAATCAAATTGGTAACCCTCCCAAATAAATTAATAACTTCAAGAAACTTAAATAATTAAACTAGAAACTTTCGATTAAACCATATTTTGTCTCTATCTTCTCATCAACTTTAAACTAAATTAATCTTAAGAAATCAACTACTAATTCCATGAAGAAACATTCTAATCAAAAAGTAATTAGAACCCTTTATCAACTTTTCAACATGAAATCCTCTCTTTAATCTTTCTTAGAAACTAAGTAACAACTAAGAAACCTTATTACATGCATGATTTCGCTTAAGCATGCTTGAAATCCCATCATAGAAAACTAATTAGAAATTACTGAAATGAACTAGAATTAACTAATTAGAAAGATGGTTTAGTAAACTACCTCATATTTCCGGGTGTTAATTGGAAGCCAAAAAGCAATCCTTTGTGAGTGAGAGGCTCTTTAATTAACTCCCTCCTCTACTAATTAGCTTAGTAGAAAGTTAATTAAACACTAAATGGGTTGACTATGGAGGTGATTATAGTAGGTTTATATGAGGGAACCAAGAAAGCATAACACTAGAAAGTGATAGGGTGTTGTCTAGCCAAAAGAGGAATGGCCTTAAATAGACAAAATGAGGTCTCTCTCCCTCCCTCTATCACTCTCGGCTCTCTCTCCCTCTATGTGGCTGAACCACTCCAATTGGGGGGTGTAAATGTGCCATAAATTGGCACATGGGAAGTACACAAGTGGGTGTAACTTGCACCCTAGATTTTAGGTCTAGGCTTTAGGTGTGTACTCACAAGTTAAAGGGTTATCAAGTGGAAGAAGTTACTTGGGAAATATGTAGCAGAAATAGACCTCTTGTTGTGTAAAATTTTGCACGGTCACTTTTGTTAAGGGGTGTTTTTGGAAGCTTAGGCACAAAAATGAACCCATGTGCCAATATAGTAACCTAGGTTTAGCTTGCTAGGTCCTATGGGGAATGTATTCTTCCTTAAAACATGGATGCATGTTTTGTAGAACTTGATGGCCAAGTCTTCTAGGCTTTAGGTTTGCTAGCTTGTGTACTAGTTCGTGTAGAATGCATGTACTTTCTTGCACACATCTTTCTCTCCCCTCTCTCCACCGATCTCTCTTCTCTCTTACTCCCCATGTGCTTCTTAATTCTTCTCCATGTGCCATCAATTAAAAGCCTTAGGCCTTGGTGCACAATGCTTAGGTAAAACCTTAGGTTTCTAGGGGTTTGCACTTTTTAGGGACTTTGGTAGGAAATAGATGTATTAGTACACACATTATACTAGCACAAAGGAAACAATTATTGATCCAAAACAGTATTTTTCAAAATAATTTTAAGAAATTTATTAGAGAAAATATGAAAAATCAATTTTATAAACGAAATTTTTATTTAGCAAAAAATAGGGCAGTTATATTCTCAATCTTCAATGATCTCCAGTTGCAGTTGTTACTACTTATTTTCTAGCAAGTGTTAAATTTGTGCAGACTCATCTACTCTAATCTGTAGATGTTACAACATACTCACCTCCTATATGCATGGTTAAATCTTGTTCTCATATTTGTATCGTTATTTTGGATAAATGTAAAATCCTAGTTGAAGGAACATGTGCATGTGATTACCCATCACCAAAGCGAGGGATTGGCTTGGATTAAGATATGTTCATAGTTCGTCATCCAATGGGAAACCTTGATTTCTCTCAAGATGTTGTGGAACAAAAAATTGGGTAAAAGATTAGGAGATGGGAATCCTGAGATGCGAGATTTGGCTTGTAACTTCCTTATTCAGTTAGAACCGGAGAACCCTTATAATTATGTCTCACTTGCAGACTTACATTCTTCTTCCCAGAAGTGTGATGTTGTCGCTGAAGCAAGAACTATGAAAGAGAAACAACTTGGGAAGTTGCCCAGGTGCAGTTGTATAACCATAAATAGTGAAACTCACAGCTTCTACATTGCAGAGAAAGCCCATTCTTGTTCTGATATGATTTATGAAATGCTGGAGGAACTCCATTTAGTGATCAAGGGAGACGACAATTATCCTGATTATGAATTTTTGACGTGATTTTGGATAACAGCAGTAAACAAGCTATTTGACACAATCAGGGACAATGAGCACTGGATTGTGTCTATTCATAATCTGTAGTGTATAATGTTATTATCTTCGATGGACGTTGTCTCGCCGTCTTCGCAAACTCAACAAATTTTAGAAACAAAACGTATTTCAAATTTTAGAAACAAAATGGATTTTAGAGCGCTGGTTTCATGTTGTTCATAGAGTTTATTTTAACAATTTTTGAGAGCTTGTATAGTTCTACAACTCTAGTTTATATCTGCTTCACTTTGATGAAATTTCTTTAGGTCACCAACAGTCTGTAGTAGGGTACACCCTTGGGTTGAATACTTGCAAATAATCTAATATACAGATTGCAGATTATTTGTTCTTTTACAATATGAAGATGAGATTATCAACTTCAAGGCGTCATCTATTTTATTTCTCAATAATCTTGTTCAAAGTATCAGATGCTACAATTTCTCTTAAAACCTCTTCAGTAATGCGTTAGTTGATATCTGAGTAAGGATTGTGCAAGTCTGTGCAAGTGATTTTTGGATGAATGGAAGTTTCGGAGCTTTCCAGTAGAAGGGTGCAATGTCTTGTGGTATCAATCTGGTGCAGAAATACAAGCCAAGATTTTCCCTACTCCGATGGTTTAGGAATAACAAGGAAATGTTTCAATTCTCCGCGAGATTGGGATATGGCATCAACCCGGTGATGAGAGATTCTTGTCTAAATTAGGTCTAGCAGATTAGCTTTTCAAACGCATTACTTGGCATCATCTCGACAATGAGGTATTCTTGTCTAAATTAGGTTTAACGGGTCAGCTTTTCAAACGCGTGATTCTTGGGATATGGCATCAACCCTGGGATATCAATCTGGTGAAGCAATACAAGCAGAATGAAAGATTCTGCATTTTTTTAGCTTTTCAAACGCGTGATTCTTGGGTGCTTTCATGTTAGTCGTCTAGCTTTCATGTTATTCGACGATGAGAGATTCTTGTCAAAATTAGGTTTAGAAGGGTGCAATGTCTTGTGATATCAATTTGGTGCAGCAATACAAGCAGCCAAGATTTTCCGAACTCCAGTGGTTTAGGAATAACAAGGAAATGTTTCAGTTCTCAGCGTGATTGGGATATGGCATCGACCCGGTAATGAGAGATTCTTGTTTAAATTAGGTCTAGCGGATTAGCTTTTCAAACGCGTGACTAGGCATCAACCCGAGGATGAGAGATTCTTGTCTAAATTAGGCTGCGTTGTTCTAGAAGCAAAGAATAATCACTCCACTAAAAAAAATGGTATGTTGCTATAGGATTTTAAAGCGAACGCACTTTTTTTTGGAACCGAGAAAACGTATTCACTATTAACTAGAAGAGCAATTACAAAGATGACTCCGGACAAGATTATGAGCATTTCTCACCTCTTGCCGGGTGGCCTTGATTACAGTTACATAGTCAAACGATTTCAAAATATCGAGAATATCGCTACTACATTTCGAAATAGGATAGAAGCTTTAGTAATACAGTATTATATAAAGTGTGAATCACCTCAAGGCTATCCATCAAAACTTGCAAACTCCTCACCCCGCAGCTTTAGCCCATCTCAAAGCCTGCAAAATTGCCAAAGCTTCCACACCAGTCGAAGAGAAAGTATGAACCCTTGTGTAGCCACGCATTACCCGCTCTATTGCCGGGTCTTCCACACACCAAGCCGTAACGCCGGCGAGAGTTTCACTCCTCCAAGCACCATCTACCACCACCTTCACAACCTGGGCTTCTGCTTGACCCGAACCAAAACAGCAAGCAACCCTGTCTTCGAGAAGACCATCACCAGCAAAGACCCTATTGTCTGCCACAATTCTTGACTTCATCAACATAGTCATATAATGATCAATATTAGTAAGACAATTGCCAAAAGATGGAACAGCAAAAACGAAACTGGGAGGTAGACGAAACGAAAAGGCTATACTTGGGAGGTAGACGAAAAGTCTATAGCTTTTTCCAAAATTCAGAAGAATAATTGCCAACCTCATCCGGAAAACCTTTCATACACAGCTTGAAAATATGCCGACTTAACCGAAAAAACGCCATCTCTCGTCCACGCCCAGTATCTACAATCCCTACCTAAAAATTCTTTGGTCCAATTAGGAAATTGGACCATGCTGCTTAACTGTTTATTGGAACCGTTCTGTTGGACTCTTCGTTGTGCCCGAAGCAACTTTTTCTCTAAAGAACCTCTATTGCTAATTTCCAGGCAATCCGTAAGGAACACGACAATGAAGGAACGTCACAAATAATCAATCCGTTGGCATTCCCTCGCGAACTTATAAAAAATGGCTCAATTTTTAGAACTCATCCACAAAACATGTGCCAAATAAAAAGAGGGGGTGGTGGAAGAACAATCTATTGATTTGAAATGAGTTGGATTGAAACACAATGATATACTGATATTTATGAAGAGAGGAAGTATTACCTTTGAGAGCAAGTCCAATGGTAGTTCTAAAATGACTATAGTCATCCATAGTTTGGCACCAAAAAGTGCTTTTTAGAACGACCTCTCCAATAGTAAATTTTATTTTAGAACCAAATAGTTTCTAATTTAACTTTCTCTTCACCTTATTTTTCCCTACGTTTTCTTTCCCAATTTAATTATTTACATTATTTTCAATCCTCATTGTCATGCAATGACTTTATTAGTATGAATTTAGTTAATTGGTGGTTGTAGGAGCTTTAGTGCATTGATTCATTAACATATTACTAGCTAGAGTAATACTCCCTCCGTCCCAATTTCTTGGCCCCTTTTGGGGAAATAGGTTTTTAAAAGGTGTGAAAACTTTGTATTAACTTTTCTATTTTGCCCTTAAATCCAGTCAATATTACTGTGACAAAATTTGTGAGGCTAATTTATTATATGAAAGTCAAAATATATTCAATATGGATCTTGTTTGATAGATATCAATTAGTTTTATTATACAAAATTTTCAAAATCATAAAAATCCTTATAAAATAAAAGATAATAGACTAGCCAATTAAGATGGAAAAAATACTTTTTAAGGATAAAATTGAAAAGTGATCCAATTTTGATGGATTTTTTTAGAAGTGGAACAAATATTTTGGGACATCCCAAAATGGAAAGAAGGACCAAGAAATTGGGACGGAGGGAGTAGTAAACTTTGTGAAGGGACCAAAGTGCAATTTCTGTACTTAAAAAGACGAGAAAGCTGATCTCGGGGGAAATCGCGGACAAACCCCTCTCTGCGGACGGAGCACCATCTCTCTCTCTCTCTCTCTCTCTCTCTGCGTTTCTTCTCTGTGTGTGTGTGTGTCGATCTCTCACTCTCAATCTCACAGTCTCTCTGCAAATGCCGGCCGATATTTTCAGATTCCAGCGACTGCTCCAGTTTCCGGCGATTCTCTGGTATACTCCGGCTCTCTCTTGGTAGATAGCAGTCGGGATTTGGTGAAGTGGCAAAGAAATATAGAACCAATATACATTTGTTCCATTTTACAACCAAATTTGGCATCCCATTGGAGACTGATTGTTTGTTTTGGTTCTAAAGAACTGGTAATGGAACCAACGTTGGACTAGGCATTTCGGATCCTTGATGACAACCCACTTCACCGCAGGCAAGAAACTTGCATCGCTTACCCATTGCACCTTCCATTCCTACTACAGTTCTTCTTCCCCTGTTCTCGATCCATCTCTCTCTCTCCTCCACCTTCTCCAACTCTCCATCTCTAATCAATCAATCTCTCTTACCAAACAGTCGCACACCCGCCTATACCGCCTTGGCTTCGACCTACACCCTATTATAGCAACCAAACTCATCTCTGCATACTCTCTTTGTCAAAACCCGCGCGCCGCCAGACTGGTTTTCAACTCATTCCGATACAAGAACGTGTATATATGGAACACAATGATTAATGGGTATGCGAAAAATCACTTGTACAATGAAAGTTTTCACCTTTTTAGTCAAATGTGTTTATGTGAGGATTCTTCGCCTGATGATTTCACGCTTTCGACTCTTTCGAAAGTGTGTGGTGATGTTGGAGACTTGTGTGCAGGTGAAGCCATGCATGGAAAGTGTATACGTATTGGGTTTTTATCAGATATAGTTGTTTCTAATTCCATTGTGTCTATGTATTGTAAATGTGGGATGTTCAGTGGGTCGTGGAAGGTGTTCGATGAAATGCCTCAAAGGAATGTCTCTTCTTGGAATGCTGTAATGGCTGGTTTAGTTAATTATGGGGAGGATGGTGATAGTTGTGTATGGGAATTTATAACGAGTATGAGAACTGAAGGGTTGGAGCCCGATGCGTTTACTATTTCTAGTCTCCTTCCTTTGTGTGGGGGAGATGCTGGGAGATCAAGATATGGAAGGGAGCTTCATTGTTACATTGTGAAGAATGAATTGGATGTGGGTTGGGGCTCTGACGTTCATTTGGGATGTTGCTTGATTGACATGTATTCTAGAAGTAATAAAGTTGACGTGGCTACGCAGGTTTTTGAACGCATGGAGTCTAGAAATGTTTTTGTTTGGACAGCATTGATAAATGGTTATGTACAGAACGGAAAATCAGACAAAGCCCTAGTTATGTTTCACGATATGCAAGTGAGATATGGAGTAGAACCCAACAAGGTATCTCTTGTGAGTATTCTCCCTGCTTGTAGCTCGGCTGCTAGCTTAACAGGTGGGAAACAAATCCACGGGTTTGCCATTAGAAAGGAATTGAATTGTGAACCTTCTTTATGCAATGCTCTTATCGGTATGTATGCCAAGTGTGGGAGCTTGAAGTGGGCAAGGCGAGTCTTCACCAATCATTCTTTCATTAAAGATGCGATATCTTGGAGTTCGATGATTTCTGCCTATGGATTGCATGGAAATGGTCAGGAAGCCATTTGTTTATATGAGAACATGCTACAACAGGGGATTAAACCAGACATGATTACAATTGTGGGTGTGCTTTCTGCTTGTGGTAGGTCAGGATTGGTAAATCAAGGCCTTAATATTTACAATTTGGTCGTAAATGACTATGGGATTAAACCAACCCTGGAGGTATGCGCTTGTGTCGTTGATATGTTGGGTCGATCAGGCCAGTTGAAGCAAGCATTCGATTTCATTAAAACAATGCCTGTGGAACCTGGTCCTAGTGTTTGGGGAGCTCTTTTAACTGGTTCTCTAATTCATGGGAATTCTGAGATGCAAGATTTGGCTTATAACTTCCTTATTCAGATAGAACCTGAGAACCCTTCTAATTATGTCTCAGTTTCGAACTTACATGCTTCTTCCCAGAAGTGGGACATTGTGGCTGAAGTGAGAACAACGATGAAAGAAAAGCAACTTAGGAAGTTGCCTGGGTGCAGTTGGATAACCATAAATAGCGAAACTCACAGCTTCTATGTTGCAGACAAAGCCCATTCTTGTTCTCCTATGATTTATGAAATGCTGGAGGAACTCCATTTAATGATGAAGGGAGACGACAAATCTCCTGATTTTGAATTTTTGACGTAATTTTGGATAACAGGGGTAAACAAACTATTTGGCACAATCAGGCTGGATTGTGTCTATTCATAATCTGTAGCATCTAATGTCATTATCTTCAATGGACGTTGTCTTGCTGGCTTCTCGGAGCGCTGCTTTCATGCTATTTGTAGAGCTTATTTTAACAAATTTTTTAAGAGTGGAACTTGCACAGTTTTATGGCTCTAGTTTATATCTGCTACTTAGATGAGATTTCTCTAGGCCACCAACAGTTAGTAGTAGTGTACACCCTTACGTTGAATACTTGCAAATAATCTAATGTACAGATTGTAGATTATTTGTTCTTTTCCGACTAAATTGTAAGGTGGTTGTTTTCTGCGTAATGAGAATACCTCAGTTGTGGACACTTCGTGGACTACTGTCTTTTATTTTCCTATCTTAAGTTCTGCCCTGGAGAGGTTTTTGTTGTGTGTAGGTGACAATGAGCATTGTTCAAATGGCAAGTAGGCTTTTCACAGGCTGATCCTGCCACTCCATCTTGTCCTGGTCTATGTTACTTGGACTCAGGTACGGGTGTCAGGTGCGGGTATGTATCTAGGTGTCGGATTCAACTATTTCTCATTTCAAGGATATAGGGACACGGCAAAATATTCAAATTTGTTTCTATTTTTTTGTATATTTTCTTTCATAAAATGGTGCTTCAAGGTTCTGTAACAAATTTCAAGGATAACAAGAGAGATTTATGCATACTTCCATGATAAACTCGAATTACAATTAGGTTTTCTATAGAAGTGTATTACTAAACTTATCGGACACATATCCCACACCCTTATCCGAGTGTCCAATGTCCGACACGGGTACTTTATACCATCACGAGAGTCTGCGTAACATAGGTCCCGGTAGCAAAGGATTGGTTATGTACTTCTTTTATCTATTGAAAAGTGTTCAACAAACCTGTATGCCCATCTTTGTTTGAGCTCCTACAGTAAAGTTCATTTATGTATTTTATGACCACTATGCTCATTGTCTGTCACCATTGGACAAGTAATTTCTCTTTTTTGTGTAGCTAGGTTGCTCAGATAGTATTTAAATGTTTGAAGGTTGAAGTTCCTCTTTGCTTTGTTTTTCATGGGAGGAGAAAGAATGCATTCTTTGCACTGTATTTCCGACTCTGTTAGATTTCAACTTCTGATGTACCTGAGATGGTTGACTGAATCGCAAATTGTTGATATTCCATCTTTGTTCTCTTTTTATATCTCTGCTGGTGATTGGGATGATAGTCCAAAAGAATGAAAGATTTACGATCCTATCAAAACCCAGCACTGCTACATTCATAGAAAACATACCCAAAATTTGAAAATCAATAGCCCAGATTCACTTGGAGTGAATCTGGGCCAAGTGAATCTGGGCCGTTGATTTACACTTTCAAGGTCAATTGTCGGTCCCCTTTCGGGACACCCAGACTTACTGTATCAAAACCTTATCATCTACTGTACCCGGCATTCTGAAGGGGTTTTTTTTTTTTTTTTTTTTTTTTGTCATCCTTCGTTTTAGTTAGTAAAGTTTTCTATTCCTTGGACTCAAATATAACATGAACTAGTTGCATTATCTTTGCACTGCCCATTCTGATAGCAAATCAATAAATTCAAAATGAAAACCTTCCCCTTTTCACCTAAGAAGAGACCTTATCATCAATTTGGTGACCAAGTTAAATTGCTTCATGTTTGAATCCTTCCGCTAGAATATCTTACCAAATTCCATCCCTACTTGAACTTTTTAAATCATGCTAAATTAGCTCCGATTAACATTATTTTGGCATAATTATTTTTCTCGACAATATTTAAAAATTGAAATATTGTGATTGGGAACATCGTATCAAAAAGGCAAGTTTTCAATTGTGAAAATAATATTATATTATTTTTTAAGAAATAAAGATTGTGAAAATAAGTATCTTCGTCCCGACTTGTTTATTCAACCTTATTCAACATTCATTGGAATCCAAAGCTTTGACAAAGCATGCCAAAATAGGAACCTACCCACATGCCTGTGTCATTGTGTAGTAACATCTACACTATAATTGATACCAACTTATAAATAAAGCAATGACATTGCTTTATTTAGCCTTATTTTTTTTATCCCTATTTAGCCTTATTCATTTATACAGTCTTATACAACCTTATTTAGCCTTATTCATTTATACAGTCTTATACAACCTTTAGCCTTATTCATTTATACAATCTTATACAACCTTACTAATATATCAACAATGATACATGTACAACAAAAGTCTCCAACAAGTCTCTAACACACTCACATGGTGTGTAGAGTCCATACACACTTCACACTCAAGTGTGTGTGGGCTCCACACACCATGTGAGTGTGTTTGAGACTTGTTGAAGTTGATTGTTATACATGTATCATTTTTGCTAATATATATACATGCTTATTCACCTTTTATTTATTGTTATTGGTCTCCTTCCACAATAAATGGAATCCAATGCTCCTGAAAAAATGAAACATTTCACGTGACCACACAGTGACATTAATTTAATGAGAGTTTGTAATCAATCATTCAATGCCAACCAATCGATGGTCAAGTCAACATCTACTTTGTATTGCGACAGCCTTATTCATCATCTTTATTTATTAATATCAGCTTATATATCACTTTATTTATACCTGATGTCTTATCAAGTCTTTATACAACTTTATTCATATATGTAAGATTGGTCTCCTCTTCAACTTGTTCAGTTGGATTCCAAGATAGCTCAAAACTATTTGTCTATAAATTAATTTCAAACTGTATAATATTTCTTTATAGCACTTCATAGTCTTGACTGACTTGTATCACAATGGCAGGTAGAGGATCAAGTTCTAGGGTGTGGATACTTCCCAAGTTTAAGGACCCATACTGGAAAGAAAAAAGAACCAACCCTAAAGATTATTGTCTTTGTCTTCGTGAAGAGTAGAAGTTTAGAGTTGAAGAGCAATAGGGATTGGTTGCCGGAATCTATGGGGGAAGAATAAAGGAGATGAGAGGATGAGATGACAAGGAAGAAGATGAAAGGGTGCGGTGGGGGAGGGGGAAGGCAACGGCCACTAGAAAACCCTAGGGGGAGCTTCTCCTTGTTGCCTCCCCTCTCACTCTCTCTCTCTCTCTAAACTTTCCTCTGCCCCCAAAATTTATTTTAAGGGGTGTCGGAACCAATATAGTTGAGTATGAAAAGGCAAATGGAAGAGGTAGAAAGGAGAGGTAGACAAAATAAACAGGTGAAGATACTATATTAATTTGTTGAGGGAACCGGGACCCTATAGTGAGCTTCCTCGGCCGTTCGATCCGCGATCAATGGTCCGGATCATCTTACACTTTAAAATAGCATTTTTACATTTACTTTAATCCCAATTTATCCGGACCGTTGGTCGCCAATTGGACGGCCAAGAAAACCCACTACATACATGTAAATAAAACTAGGTTAATAAAATCATGATTATTAAACAATAAGTAAATAAAATATTAATTGAAAATTCAAAAGGTAGTTGAGAAAAGGTTAATAGGAAGGTAATTGGGAAAGGGAGAAATTTGGCAGAGACACCGCTGAAGAAGTTTGGCCACACCAAACAAATGCTATAGCAAAGCCATAAATGGCATTTGACACCCCAAAAATAGCTCCTGCTACTGAAATTGCTCTCTAAATCTAAATCCATGGTTCATCTTTCCACCATTCCACCTCCAAACAGCCCGAGAAAACCTCGATTTATACTAACACGGGTATCATCAAGTATGCCACTAAACCTCCTCTAATTCTCTATATGGAAACACCCCACTTCCCCGATGATTCGTAAGAAGCAAGTACGGCCACCTACTGGATCTCACGAGAACACATGATCTCAATTCTCGACCATTGCACTTGATTTCATCCCATCATTGTCACAACCTTCCTAAACATTGTCGGCTGTTGCATATGTCCCAATTCCCACCATGTGAGTGTGCATAGCAGACACAAAACTTCTTGCAAAAACCAGGTTGAGAACATGAAAACTTTGGTTAACATCTTCCAGCTCTGCCCTGGGAAGGGCAATCTTGCCCACCACCAGAAAAACCTATACACTAATCTTCAATCTACGCAAAACAAAGAAATCTACAACAAATCAACCTGATATTGGTGTCCCCACAACTTGAATAATCGCTATTTAGTTCGTTTCAAGACCCATATTCGACACTTTAAGCAACACACACACACACACACACAGCCGACATAAATTTGCCTGCGGAAGATAACAAGGACATGAGGAATACTGTGACACTCAGGTGACTACAGGAATGTGGGCACGGGAAAATCAGGATTACAATGATCCCACGAATGCATGATATCCTATATCGCACCACATATAGGTATAAAAACAGCAAAAGCGAACCAATTAGCAAGTGAAGAATTGGCAGTCCCAAATTCAACCTGAGGGAGAATAGCAACGGCTCAGCAATGGTGGATTCAGTATGACTTCAAAGCTACACCAACAAACTCGTTTCAAACAAGAGAAAAGACATCAGCTACAACTTCACAGCTACAATCACCAGCCCCATGTGCTATGGAACACAAAGTAAAACAAACTAACAGATCAACGTTAAAATATTTCTCTAATGAAATGCTCCATACAAAATAAAGAACCAAAGTTGTTACCCTCATTTTCTGTATCAATCGCAGTGTTCAGACAAGCCTATCCGAATTCGTGCACACTAACAGGTGCATCTGCATAGGTGTCAACAGCTACCAACCTTTTCTAGGACTACCACAGCAAGGATTTCTCTGATTCATAGCCTTTCTAGTTTGGTCACCAAGAATAACAAGACCGACATCAGAAAGTAAGGAACATTCATTTTTCTAATGTAAACGAGCTGAACGATAAACCTTACCGATCATAGTCACATGGGAACCACTCAAAGAACTGTTCCCGGCAACCGACATATGCTGCTATTCACAACCAGCACCAGAATGGACTTAACTTTTATCTACAGAACAATGGCACCAACAGCCACAAGATCACCATCCCAGCCAACGACCATTTTCAATCTTTCTCGATCATAACTATAAAACCCAGCATTCGATTCACGATTAATTAGTAAACATACATTTCCACAGGGACACAGAATCAACAAACACATGCTGTCTCTTTTTTTCCCCACTTGGAAGGGTGTGGAGGACCAAAGTGTCAAAAGACTCAAAACCGAAAAAAAAAAAAGGCACAATTCAAAGAAAGAACAAAAAGGAAACCATACTAAGATATGAGAACTTCACCAATTAAACAGTCGAATACTAAAAGTCTCACATTAATACTAACATACCAAGCAACAAAGTACTGAACCATCCACAAGACACCTAGTTCTTAAAGGAAAACAGATGAGCAAAAGATACTCAGATATCATCTCTAAATAAAGAACGAAACTCAGAAAAAAACCATCAGGAGGACCAAGCCTACCGAGCTAGCACTAACTTTGATTAGAACTTCTTGACAATATAAGCTCCCAACAGTATCAAAATAGTCACGCAGACGCCCTCATAATTGCCTCCCCTGCCTATTATCCATCCCTTGCAGCATCACTCCTACAAATATCCAAATTCCAATGTCACAAGTTAGGAAATATACATCTATATATATCATCAACATAAGCAACTGCTGTAAATACCAAAATGTTAAATATCTCAGTATGCATATATTCATATGCATGTACAAACATGGGTGGTTTGTGTGTGTGCAGGAGCGTGTCTTACTCACGTTACTCACATCAAGCTATGACAACCAACTGCTGTAAAGGCCAATACATTAAACATGTCTACACCCATAAGCATATAAGTACGTATGTAAAGATATGTTGTACTTGCAGAACTCACATCAAGGTCAGAATTACGAGGAGAAGGGCTTCGAGAATCAGCAGGTCGGCGCCGTGGTGAAACACTCCGAGGGGTTGGAGACCTTTCATCATAGCAGCGCCTGTCTGGACTTTCACCCCTAAAGGAGGGTTTCTTGCGAGGAGACAAACTTCTCTGTGGACTAAGACTATCTCGACGAGGGGAGGCACTGCAAAATCCCACACATCTTAATGTTATCTAATTACAGTTCACAATAGAAGACGCGTAAGACCTTACTGACCTTTGGATGGTGTCTGGTGAGAAAAGGCAAGAAAATAGGAAGGACAGGAGTTTCTCATCAAATCTTTACCGTTCCAGTGAAAATTGGTGAGAAACAAAGTGGACTAAGAAGAATTCATCATTCCTCTCATCTTTTAATTCAAACTACGTAAATGTTACTCTCTCCATTTCTCATACTCCTTTTCACCATCCAAAGGTGCTTAAAGCATAAACCAAGAGTATTAAAGACCTCTCAAATGACCGACTCCTACTCCTGCTCCGATCATCATTATATCGCCCTTTCCCGCGACCTCTGTCATAATCAGGACTAGCACTGCGACTCCTGCTTCGACGGCGGTAATCTCTCTCCCTCCCACGGTATCTGTCCCGGTCATACCTATCCAAACTCCTGCTGCGACTTCTCCTCCTGGAGTAGTCGTAGTCTCTATGATAATCATCACGGTACCTGAAAATGTTAATCAATTGTTACACATGTAAAATTACACCCCAAAGTAAAGCCTAAATTTGAGAGGAATCCCTTGTAACACATTCCTACCTTCGCCGAGGGCTACGGCTTCTCAACCTACTACTGGTTCTTGGAACTGGTTCAATAACCCTTCCCTTGTCACTGTAATCAACACATCATCAGCACATGAATAGAGGCAAACTAGAAATCATATAGTTTTAGTGTAGCTAACCACACACAAGCACCTTCACCGAAGAAAAGAAAATCACAAGCCAGTTTTAACACTTAAAAGAGATGCAAGAGAAGGAATACAAGAGAACTTGATAAACATCAACCTCCTTCTTGAAAATTTGCAACAGTAGCTGATGGTAGAAACTCATCAAAATCTAATATTTCTTGGTACGCATCAAGATAATATACCCACACTTGGGGTGGCAGGCAGTACTCAAAATCACCATAAAATCAGCCAATAGCTTGTTACTTACATCCTCTCTGCATTTGGCCCGTACTTAGCAAACTGAACCATTATTTCTCGGCCATGAATAAGCCTCCCTGAAAATCATGTTACAACCGCAATCAAGACAAAAGCACCAATATCCACAAATAAATCTCAAAAACATCAACCGGAGGCTTAGATTCCATTTGATTTCAATACGGGAGACAAAGTAAACTTTGGCCAAGCACGTCACAAGAAAGATTGAATCAATTAGTAATCAAGTAACCATACTCATTGAATAGGATGCTAATAGCTACATAAGCTCAATTAGAGGAATTATAATTAATTCTGCAGTAATAATAATATAATGAGGGCAGTATATAATGAATCTGTTGTTGCAGCACATTCAGTGCTTTTCATTCAAGTATGAAATCGATCCATTGTGAGCGCTCTTTGGACCCCTAAAAAGCCCAGGGCCGGCTGGCCTCTGGTCACACAACTAATGATGGAATTTTGCAGTAGTATGAATCACACACACATTTTCTACCTTATGCTACCAAGACTTGAAAGGAATACACGCATGACGAAAACAGCAACATCTTAAATGATAAAAGCTTAAATATTCACATTTAAGCTCCCCAATTTATGCTTTACCAGCACCAGAGAACGTGCTCAATACCTGTCCCGGTATCATATGAAAATCTTTTAATGATACATGGTAAAAAGCACCTGCCCAATACCTGTCCCAGAATCATATTAAAATCTTTTAACGATGCATGCTGTTAACATACATATTTTGCTTAATTATGTGTACAATATGCTTTTGGGGTAATGTTTTACTGGTAATTAAATGACATGCTAATTTACAACAACCAATATAGTGCAACACCAAATGTTCTATGTATTGTTATGCAAAGCATTGTGTTAATAGGCTTTCTTAATTATTATTTCAATGCAAATATTGTGTTTCAATTTTGTTGAGAAATTATCACTATTTTTGTTGATTAATAAAGTAACATCACTTGAATATCTTTGTCATATCAGGCACTCTTTTTTACTCATAAATCTAACATTTTAGGTTTTTTTTTCATTTTTCCCATTGTTACCCACCCCCAATATTTTTAAAGTCGGGAGAACAGACGTGATACCCTCAGGACTCCAGGGTGGAGACCGAACTAGTCAATCTCAATCACCGGAGATCTTCTTAGTCAGGCATAAAAGAAAAGCCCTAGTCGGGCATAAAAGCAAAGAGGATTTATTTACTCCCTCCGTCCCAATTTCTTGGCCCCTTTTGGGGAAGCGGGTTTTTAAGGGGTGTGAAAACTTTGTATTGATTTTTCTATTTTGCCCCTAAATCCAGTCAATATTACTGTGACCAAATTTGTGAGGCTTATTTATTATATGAAAGTCAAAACATATTCAATATGGATCTTGTTTGATAGATATCAATTAGTTTTATTATACAAAATTTTCAAAATCAGAAAAACCGTTATAAAATAAAAGATAATAGGCTAGCCAATTAAGATGGAAAAAGTACTTTTTAAGGGTAAAATTGGAAAGTGACCCAATTTTGATGGATGTTTTTAGAAGTGGGACAAATATTTTGGGACATACCAAAATAGAAAGAAGGACCAAGAAATTGGGACGGAGGGAGTAGAACAGCTTGCACACGAGGGACCAAAAACACATAATTTTCCTAGGATAGAATGCACATAGAAGAGATTTTATACTTTCTACAGAACCCAGGGGTGGCCAAGTCACTGATAGAGACCCCAGGTTGCAAATAGATTCAATCGCTTATAGAAATGGAGTTTCCAGAATCTCATCGGACGTTATAAAGATAAGGGGAGGCCTTTGCCGACTTAAGATGGTATGAATACCTTAAGTTCTTAACTTTCATACTAGATTGCCCAACTAAGAGTTCCCAATCAACAAAGCGCTTATACGATCTAGACAGGGTTGTACAAGATTGAGGAAGCCTATACTAAGTGACTTAACCTCTCTACTCTTAGGTGTGACACATAAACTCATAGAAAGGTGGGCAAGCCGGCTAATTAAAGTGAGGGCGCTGGGATTAATTTAATTGATTATGGAAATTTCTTTTTTTTATTATTGGAAAATGCAGGTCAATTTGCGCGCATCTCGAACACTACATTTTAATGTTGGGCCCCATAAGGCTACATTGATGTTTTCGTTTTTTTTTTTTAACCTCCTTAATCATAGTCTTGGTTGCTTTTCCAGTTCTTTAAGGTCACTATCAAATTAGTAAAATATCTAGGTTCAATTTTTTATTAAAAATAATATATATAGAAATTAATGTTGTGGGTCACTGACTAAAAGGGGCCGTGTATCATGATTGGGCAGCAGCAAGGAAACAACGCAAACAGCAAAGGTGAGGTGGTTCTTTCCTCTTCGGTTGTCGGCTTCTTAGTTTTAGGATGTATTAGCCAAAACTTAAAAAGACAATGGCCTACTAGTCATTTGAGATCAGCTGCTTGAGAAAACACAAAACTCCCTCTTTTATTATAGGTAGTAGATAAGTCCATGTTGATGGTACTTGTATATTTGTACTTGTAATTTTCATTGCAGGTGTTAAGGGCCGGTTATGATGATTTTGTAGTTAATCGGCAAGAGTTAGGACTTGTGGACAAGATAGGAGCAATGACCATGGCTTGGAGTCAAGTTGAAGTGAAAATTCCATAGAAGAGCCTTCTATGTGTCTAGACAAATCTTCAATGTGTCCAAATATATCAAAAGATTGCTCTCGGATAATTTTAGTGAGCCATGTGTCCGGCTGAACCAACTTCATATGCCTGGACATATGTTCAGTCCAAGCGGACGGACTGCACCATCCAACTGGACATATCTTAGTTGCACGAAGCAAGAGCGGATGTGGAAGAGCGGGAGCAGGAGCGGGGGAGCAGAGGCACCAAGAAGTTCCCAAGTTTGGGAGCGCTTAAGGAGTGTATATAGATTATATTTAAATATGTATATAAAATATCTTTAAATACTTAACCATTGAAGGAAAAGTGATACTTATTGAGAATTTTTCCTCTCTTAGGCTAAGCTTTTCAAATGATTTTAGCAACCCAGTTGCTAAAATCATGGTTGATTTTAGCAACTGGGTTGCTTAAAACTCTTTTAAAACCCAACCTTAAAAGGGAAATTTTTTTGGAAGTTAGATATTTTCAATTTGCAAAACTTCTTAACTCAAATGATTTTCATACTCTTATTTCCACACCCTTGAAAGTATGAGAATAATTGCTTTAATGGGCCAATAAGCTCTCCTCTCGAGGGGAACGAGCTCCCGTCAAGCTCCAATCTTGGGAGCGCCGATTCGAGCTCCCGTCCTGGGAACGCACCCATTTTAGAAGGATCCTGCAACTAAAGGACATATCTAGCTGACTTTGGCCACTTTTGTTGACCTTTTTAAAGCCTAAAGAGCCAATTCCAGATTTTAAGGATATAAAGGCCTTTTGGGGTCAGTTTTGGACAACACTATCACTTAGGCTTGGAACTAGTTTAGGCTTGCTTCAAGGCTAAGCAAAGGTGAAGTAAAGGAAAAAGAAGGGGAAAAAGAGAGGAGAAAGTAGGAGATCCAATAGAGTATGATTTCTATCCAAAAGCACTTGAAGACGACTCCTTCCATGACCAGCCAAACTTCTTCTCTAGGGTTAGATGAAAGTTTATTTCCAAGTAGCATGACTTTGGTATTGGTTTAAGAATAATTTGAAATTTGGTTGTATGACTTTACGGATGCTTTAGGCGACCTATCACTCATCAAAAATTGGTACCATGATGAATGCTTTGAATATAACCTATTTCTTTCCATAAATGTGTTTGTATTCTAGATTCCAAACACATTCATACAACCGTGCGAGTAATTGATTCGCGGAACTAGTTGAGATAGGCTATACCTTGTAAGATGAGGTGTGCTATTAGACGATTTGTACTTTGACACGGCTTGTGCTCATAAGACAACTTGTAGTAGGTAACAATAGTCTATCCCAATCGGTCTCCCATGAATGATTGTATTGACTTGAATGCATAATTCTTAACCAAATAAAATCATGTTATGAGGAGGAAACCGGATTCAACGCCCTAAAGATTTTTTTCCCAACTGTTTACCGGACTAGATTTCCTTTTCGGTTTCTTAGGTTTAAATTCAAAATCAAAACTTGAAATTCGTTCTTGAATTGGAATTAAAGTTGGTTAAAATTGTTAAGACGTGTTTTTGTCCCTATGTGAAACGATACTTGGACTTTTGCCAATAATCTATGGAGTAGTTGCAATTGTTCTATTATAACAAGAAATTTTGATACGGTAACAACGCGGTCATTAAACAAGTAAATATTCTTTAATATTGGAAGACAAAGATGTTGGAATACACAAATTGTGGAGCATTGACTCATTGTTTGTATCAACAATATCTCCAGATTTAATCTGTTAATTTCTAATACCATTCCATTAAAAATAGAAGAACCAAATTTTATTTTCAAGAAATTGTCTTGCAAAAAATTCTCTTTCTTAATTAATTTGGCCCCTTGAGTCGAACTTCAGGCTCCACCACTGTCTCCCGAGTATAAAATAAAAAAGATACAGAGAGGGAGAGAGAGGTATACCATCTAGCCTATCAACAGCTTTCTGAGCTTCATCTTGGTACTTATAACGAACAAATGCAAACCCACGCGATTCTCCAGTCCTGGAAACAAAAAATTCAATACAATAAAGGAAAATAAAGAAAAAACACTAACAAGAGGGAAATGATATTTGCACTAATTTTTTAAGGATTATTAAGTTATAAATGGATGAGCGGAAACCATGGGGTGGCCCCACCATGCGATCATTGCAGTAGTCTAAATCGTTAACCTTATTGTTATAGGTCCCACAGAGTAGTGTATTAACACAAAAAAAAAAAAAAAAAACAGCTTGATCAGACAGGTATATTGAAAATTGAATTTTGGTTCACAGACGGCAGTTCTCTCTTTTTTATAATCCTCCTGAACTCCTTTTCTTGTCTTTCTAGATGCGAAAATGACAACAATATCCTCCACATGTGAAAAGTGAGCCAATAAGTAAGGAATGTTTGATGATTTGACATCAATAATCATTTTAAAAAATTCAATAGTTACATGCGCAAAAAGGAAAATTAAAGGGGAGTGCAAAACTCATTTCTCCCCACAAAATGGTTACATAAGCAATCCTCAACTAATATACAGGGTCGAAGAAAACGCAAAAACATAATACACGATACTCAATTTTCCATATTTGTTTGTGCAACGCCAATGCTCTGGATGTTGAATGAAAGAAGCATGGTAATGTGCGCATAAATCAAAAAAATTCTTGGGTCTGCCCTCTCTGATGCCTTTTGGCTTTGATTTGAGGGCATGACGGTTTTAGAGACCATTTGTTTTGATGGTATTACGTGGCGGTACCACTTTGTGCATTTATTGCCAAAGGTTAGGCACACTCCAATCCATCTATTTCAGCCCAGATAAAGGGCTTGGCCCACTTTGTGCAAGATATTATCAAAGGTTAGGTCTGTCTCCTATCTATCCCGCCCATACCCCCAATATTGGGAACTAAAATGAGTTATGTTAGTGTTGTTGTTGGACTCAATTTTCCATATTTGAAGATTGAATAACTGTGCACACATTCATATATTCGGCAAACCCTAAATTTGTGACGCCTATAGCCAGAATTGGCGTTTATTTTTTTGCCTTCTAAACGATTCACTGAAATACCAAAAGAGGAAATCAAAATTAAGAGAGGTAATTAGAGAAACCTTCGATCCCTTGGAATGAAGATGTCCACCACCTTTCCATACTTGTCGAAATACGGGAACAAATCATCAGCAGTTGTACCTATTTTAATTCAAAAAAGAAAGAAACAAAAACAAAAGTAAGGCCTAATTAAACATCGATCGATCGAGGAGAGAAACGAGAGGAATGCGAAATTCAAAAAGAGAGGATTACGGAAACTAATGTTGAGGACGAGAAGCGAGTAGGTGTCGATGATATCCGGTGGACCTGACCTTCCGAAGTGCGACATGTCTCTCTCTCTCTCTCTCTCTCTCTCTCTCTCTCTCTCTCTCTCGCGTGTTTTCTATGATAATGGAACCTTCATGAAGAATCCAGGTCGGTGGTGTCGTGTATATATACGGCGAGAGGAGAACCGGTGTCGTTCACATCATGGAAAATTCCAGGCTATGTTATATCTTCATTTTAAAATGATTATCTGGTCCATAAAAAAGTACATTTGATAACAAATAATAAATATTTTCCCAAAAAAATTGTAATTTTTTTCTGTAATTTACTAGATTTCAATAATGAGTTTTTTCAATTCAAGCAGAAAAAATATTAAAATTTGATTTGATATAATATATTATTTTTAAATTTCTCACGAACAAGTGAAATAAAATTCAATTTTTTTTTACCTCTAATTACTCTATATATTTATCAATAAGATTAAATTTTGAGTTAATTAAATAATCATCCTTTTTTTGGACACCGCGTACGTTTTCATCCTACGCACTTTTCGAGGTTATGTTTCTATCATCTTCCTATTTGATTTACCATTATTACCCTTAATACATACATACATACATATATATATATATATATATATGGAAATTTTCTTATCCACACTCCCGGAAATAAGAAAAAAAATGGGTTTTTTGTGTTGTAAATTTTTTTTGGAAAATCCGATCCGTCCAATGTGTTCAGAAGGTGTTTTTAAGGGTGTAGGCTGAAAATCTTTAACAAAAAAATACCGGGAAGGGCTTGATCCAAGCAATTTTCGCAAAAAACTGTATTTATATATTTTTGCAAAAACTGCTTGGATCAAGCCCTTCCCGGTGTTTTTTTTGAAGATTTTCCACGAAGACCTTTGAAAACACCTTCTGAACACATTAGACAGATCGGATCATCAAAAAAAATTTGTATAAAAAGTCCGGAAATTAAAAGTCCGGATTAGAAGCTTAACCTATATATATATATATATATCCACATACAATCGGTTCCTAATTTTTTGGGAGTGTACATTGAGACTACCTAAAAATAGGGATTATTTGAAATTGGAAGAGATTCAATATGAGTTAATCCTTTTACTCCGATAACATCACCGAATTTGATGGTCCCGAAATCAAAGGAGTTTGAAACAATGAGAAGATTCTGAGATGATTTCCCATGCATAATCTATTTGTCCAATTCCGAACAATAAGGTGTTTTTGAAATTGTGGGTACGTGGAATACTCTGGGATGATTTCCCATGCATAATCGTTTTGCCCAGTTCCGAACAATAAGGTGTTTTTGAAATTGTGGTTCGTGGACTACCATTTTACCAAGAACAGTAGATAACTGTACCATTGCTATTGGCAAACTCATGAACTCTCTCTCTCTCTCTCTCTCTCTCTCTCTCTCTCTCTCTCTCTAGATCTAAAATTAAGTCAAGAGTTAGTGACCCATTAATCTCTCCCTCAGCATCAAACAACTGAATCGCAATAGGCTCTCTTCAATCAAAGCTCTGGTATGCTCGTTTCATTTTCTGGGAAAAAATTGTGGAGGATCTGTTAGTAGTTGAGTTGATGTGGCGTTTTTTGCATTTTCGCCATTGTTTCTCTGCTTGCGAACAGTTGAAACTTTTCGATAAGTTCATTATATTTTTAACATGATTTTATCATATTTTAGCATGATTTTTCAACAAGTTCAAGATGTTTAAAATTCACCATATTTCTTGTATTTGTTGCCAAAATTTGTCATAATTCATATATTATATTTTTAACATATTTTTAGCATGATTTACCACGTTTCTTATATTTATTGTTCAAATTTATCATAATTTTAGTATGGTAGTTTTATCATGTTTTAAGGATTTTTCGTCAAGTTCATGATGTTTAAAAATTCACCATGTTTCTTATATTTGTTACTGAAATTTATCATAATTCATGAATTATATATTTACCCTGTTTTTAGCACAATTTACCAAATTTCTTGTAATTATTGTCAAAATTTATCATAATTTTTATTATATTTTTACCATATTTTTAGCATAATTTTTCAACAAGTTCATGATGTTTGTTGAAATGTTTGGTTTATGAAAGTTACAAATTTACCATGTTTCTTGTATTTGTTGTTTAAATTTATCATAATTTACGTATAATAATTTTACCATATTTTAACATGATTTTCCGAAAATTTATTGTATTTGTTGCTGGGTTCATTGATTTGCTATTAATTTTTCCTATTTGTAATAGGTTTATCGTATTTATGCTTTATGATATTTTTATCTCAAATTTTGTTTTAAGATTTTAAACGGGAGGAAAAATTAGAGAGAGAGAGAGAGAGAGAGAGAGAGAGAGAGATAGAGATAGGAGAGGGGGAGATTGAGATAAATTAGAGATGATTACGAGAGAGAAAATGGGTAGTTTAGGGTTTATTTAAATTTTAGTATGAAAATATAATTTTCAAAAGTTACTAGGATGAAAACATAAGTTGTACTAGGTCGGAGGACCAATATTTAAGTGCCCCTTAAATTTTCTCAATATAATGTAATTTTTTAAGTCACCTTGACAATCTCTAATTTGTGGTAAATTGCAGTGATCCTCCCTGAGGTATTTGATAGTTGTAGTACCTAACACTTCAAGTATGACCCATTTTCTATCCCTCCATACCCACTTCTTTGCATGGACTCAAAGGAATTTCAACCACTTTGTTCACTTCATATTTCCAAAAAAAATTCTAAAAAGATTATTTCTCAATCTCTCATCTCTCCAATCATTAATCACATTTCTCTCTACTCATACCCCCCTCTCTTCAATCATTATTCGCATTTCTCTATCTCTCTCCAATTATTACGCCTCTCTCTAATTATTATTTTTTTCAAAAACTCATCCAAACACTATCTCAAAACTCTCAACCAAATATGGCGAACATTTTTTTTTTTTTTGGTTTCCTTTGACTTGGGACATCTACTATGGAAGGACTAGAATTGTGTTTTGCAGCTTTTCTTATGAGATTAAAATACTACCAATATTACCTAATTTTGATGTGCTAGGTGCCAAGTATTTGTTTCGGCATGTGTTATGCAACAAAAAAATAGTACTCTCTTAGCCATAGTCGCATCTGTTGTCAACTGAATGCCTCTCACCGGTCGACGGCCCTTTCTCTCTCTCTCTTCCCAATCCCGCCCTCTCTCTCTCGTTTTTCTTTCCTTTCGCGGCTTTTTTATTTTAGGTTTGGCAATTTTGCAATGAGATGTGGCGGCATCAGGATCTCAACAAGTGGGCTTTTTCGATTGTTTGTGTGGTTTGAGGTGGTTAGATTTCGACGGTGGAGGTTTTTGGCTGTTTGTAGGATCTGCGATGGGCTGCCAGTGCTTGCTGATTTTGGTGGTGGTAGGTCGACATTTGGTGAAGGTGATCATTGGACACTGCCAATGTGGGTCTGATTGAAGCCCAATTTGTGCTTATTTTGTTGACTGTCATTTGGGGTCCAGCAAAGTTTGTGAAAGTTGACCGATGATGGCTTGTTTGGGGTGCTAGGTTTTTCGCTGGGGTCTTTCACTTGCCAATTCGGGTCGTAGATCTACGTATGTATGTTCGAAAGATGGTGTCTTGGGTGTTGACCCCACCTGCAGATGTGGATCTCCTTGCTTTGATTCTCTTGTTCTGAGTTTATTAGGTTAAAATATAATATTTGGTGTTGACCCCACTTGCTGACAGATGAGGATTAGGATTGGTTATTGTTAGTTGTTGGGCTTCAATTATGTGGGTGATTTTATTTGGTTCTTCATCCTTTGGTTGATTCCCCCAAACAAGTCAGTGCATTAAAGAAATGTTGCTTTGTTTGCTATACCCCCAAAAATAGCATGGGGGAAGGGGGTTTCATCATTCTCTCTTCTTTGCTAGCAGTAGTCGTTCAACCAGTCTTCAGTCGTTGCTCTCTTTTGCCTTCTTGAGTTGTGAGTTTTAAGCTCTGGAGTTAAGCATATTGAGATCTGAAATCTCAATATGACATCCTAAATTGATAGGCCAGTGTTAAGCATATTGAGATCTGAAATCTCAGTATGACACATTGTTTCTAGGAGTGAAATCAATTATATGTTTCTAGGAGTGAAATCAAATCTATGGCCATTTTATGTATAGAGAATCTTGTGTTAAAGTTTTGAGAAGATCCTTATACCCTAAGTATTGTTTAATGGCTTTCTAGAGCCTTTCTATAATCAATTAGAATCGTTCTTTATACCCCGGGAGAGGGGCAAGGGCCCTCTTCTCTATCTCACCTTCCCTGGGGTAAGGAAAAAACTCAAGAAGGAATGCTTAACACAAATTGGGGAGGTGAGATTCACTTGCAGAGTCAGTTTGATACCTTGCAACTTCTAAAGAGTCAATTCAGTTTCTTGCGACTTCTAACTAGCTTCTTTTCCTCCCCTCCGGGTCATACGCGGAACACATACAATCAACTTTCAAGACAAAACAACACTTAAAGGAAGTTTCGAGAAGCGAGCGAAGGGACTAACTAGTGTTAGGCCCGAGTGTAGCGGTGACGCCTGGCTTGATGTATCCTTATCAAGTTTCTCAATAAACCTGGTGGCTGTGGAAAAAAAAAATAGTACTCTCTTCGTCTCAATTTGTTTCTATAACCTTGGGATTTCCAACTTCTCAAGGCGACACAATGATTAACATCGAAAACTTCTGAATTTCCAAGGATGCCCCTCACTTTTGTGATACTTAAATGAGAGCACACACTCTCCAAAGCATAATTTTAGGAAAGAGATAGGGCATTAAGGGAATTTTTTTACGTCAACTTAAAATGGAACAAAACAATTTGAGACATGTAAATTCAATCAAAAAGTAGAAACACAAATGAGGATGGAAGGAGCACTAATATTCCTAATTTTGATGTGCTAAGTATTTGTTAAATTTAAATATTGAAGTGATGTTCTAACTTCTAACAGACTAAGTTAAAAGTTTGTTACAGTATCCAAATTTCACTTGAATACTTGGCATGTTCCACTGGTTTATTGAGTTTTTTTAGTTGATGTATGTAAAGAAATAAGATGTTACGTAAAGTATGAAATATTAAAAAGTCACTAATCTACTTAGTGGAACGGGGCCTTACTTGTGGCTCGACCTCTCTCTCCTCTGATGCACGATTAGGGCTGGCCCTCGTTTCCATTACTCACCAAGCAAATGGCTGCATTTTGACGATGTTTTTGGTCACGGATACAAAGTGTTGGATGGCTGCATTTTGTTATACGACAAAAGTGAACTAGGGATAGCAGATGGGCACATCGGGTGGCAGGATAGTAAAGTGCGACATAGCATAGCCCGGAATAGCTTGAACTTAGCCCCTACCTAGCTTCGTCTTTATTGTGAGAGATAGCAAGAATGCGAGAATATAAATTCTGATTCTCACTTGAGCAAAAACGTTGCCCTTACATTACATGCGTCCGACACTCAATTGAGGAAAATTGTTGTCCTTTATACATGTCTTCGACATAAAATATTTTATCAAATAATTATACCTCAATTTCTAACTCGGTTACGTATCAGAAACAAATCTTAACACAATGAAATCAAGGTCTATCCAATTCCAAAAGTGTATATAACACAAAACAAAATGTAATAATGTCAATTCCAGGGCCTGAAATACTTAATGGCCCTTCTGACTTCATATCCTACTTCTAGAGTGGGAAATCATCTGATCGCTCATAGAGTCATACAAGCTTCTCAGATAATTCTACTAAACACAAGCAAGTTCTCAGCGTTACCATGCTAGACAGAAACAGGCATTCTCCTAAGAGCTTTTAGTGATAACCAACAGGAGCTGGTGCATTCCTCAACTCCTTCCCCTGGAAATGAATATCCTGCAAGGCAAAGACATCATCCAACAAAAATTCGATTGCAATGGTTATGTAATAGAAAGTATGAAACTTTTTTACATTCGATTATACAATGTGGGGAAAATACAGAAACAAACACGAACAATGGTGTGTTATACAAACATAACTCATTGAAAAGGAATACAGTATATGATTTCAAAAAATGAAGTAAAGGGTCTAGAAATATAAGCACCTTTTCTTAACAACTCAATGATATCTCGAGTTTCTCACTTCAACCTTTTGAGAACGAAGGGTAGCCCAAGTGGTAAGGTGCTCCCTTTACCAGGATAAGGTCCTGGGTTTGAGTCTCACCGCAGAGTCCCAATCCCTCCCCCCCAGGATTAGGATAGAGTAGGTTTCTTGCTTGTACACAGAAGGGAAAAAAAAATACAATGCATCTCGACAACAATTTTAAACAATAAGCACTTGTTGCAACTAACTGCAATTTCTTCACGTGGAGAGTTAATGTATCCACGAGCTATTTCCAAATGTTTCAAGTGGAAAACTCATGGTTAATAGTTTCTAACATTGTCGATGGATATTGTCAATGAGATTATTGATTCATTTAACACTCCCAAACTATACGTGGAGCATATTTGTCTAATTGCAAAATAACATTTAGAAAATTCAGTCATGATTCCTTAGGACATAATGGTAACATCCTACAGAAAAAATTTCAGACCTGGCAAAATTCTTTAGTGCACTGTGCACCAACATTGTGCAACGCCAATGCTCTAGATGTTGAATGAAAGAAGCATGGTAATGCGCACATTAATCAAAATGATTATTGGGTCTAGCCTCTCTGATGCTTTTGGCTTTGATTTGAGGGCATGATTCCGCAGCAAACTCAACGGTATAGGGGGACCACTATTTCAGTGGTATTATTTGAGCAACCACTTTGTACATTTATTGTCAAAGGTTAGGTCTGTCTCAAATCCATCTGTTTCAGTGGTATTCTGGGAGCAACCACTTTGTGCATTTATTGGCAAAGGTTAGGTCTGTCTCCTATCCCTCGCCCATACCCCCGATTATTGGAGACTAAATGGGTTATGTTATTGTTGTTGTTGTTGTGCACTATGCACCAACATAATCTCAACTATTCTAGTTCCGCATGCCTGGACGCAAACTACCATTGAACAGCTAATACAGGTTTCAGCTGAGCTTTTCAGCAGGTCAAACTCCTATTAACAAATCTGCATTTCATACTTGCTGAGAAATTTGCAGTTTGTCTGAACTAGTTAGTCAACTTTATCTTCTTGCCAAAGACAGAGTAACATGCAATAAAATTGGTACAAACTCATTTCATTGACATAATGAAATGTTCTCATGGACTCCAATGGCAACACAATTGAAATAGTCTGATGTAAACTAGTTTCCAACGGCAAATTACTGCACTAGTGTCCATGGGAAACTTCGACAATTGACATGCAATAGGATGAGTCATTTACATTCAACAAACAGTGACTTCACTGTGACTAGTGGGCGCCAGCATGTTGTATGTAAATGACACATTTTCATCAATACTTTTTAGAAAGAAACAGAGAAACAAAAAATGCAAAACAAAAATGCCAATTATTTGAAATTTCGGATTACCCCATTCTTCTAAGTTCTAACTAACATCGAGCAAGGAAAGGATGGCCCCATAATAGGTCCCAAGTTCTACCCTTCCCCGGAAGTCGATCTCTATTCATAGCTACTTCATATATATCGCGTACCATATCTGGTATATGGAAACAGAAGCAAAGAGATGCACACATGAACTCAAGTTCAATGGTACTTACAGAAGCGAAATGGTTGACATCTCGATGGTGAGCTTCATCTGCACGGATGACAGTTATAACATCCTTCAGGGTCGCATCTTTTGGCAGTCTCCAATAGTCTATAGCAATAGCAGGAGCTGGTACATTTTCAATTTTCCCTTCGTCAATATCCTTCAGGTATTCTGTATATGAATGTATAGCCTCCTCTTCTAGATATCCAACAACTCTATGTGCCACTTTGGGAGAGAGCATATAAAGAACAAAGAAGGCATTGAAAAAGACCCCCTGCACAGCGAGAACCAGAAGCCTCTCATACCACTTGGGCTTCACAAGCTCCACCATGGTCATGAGATGCATCCTCTCGTTTTCTGCTTCTTCAATCAGAGCTTTGATCCAACCACCACTGTGCTCAAACTTGCGCAGAGACCTTAGGTGAAGCAGCATTCCTCCCACCATACCAGGCACGGCAGCCACAGTTTCCAGCATCATTGCACGACAGCCATACCGTCTCTGCAAGAGAATTACAGGCATTTGTAATTGGTTTTTTTCCCCGGTAAGAGTAATTTTCATTAAAAAGCCCCACCAAGAATACAGCAAAGTACATTTTTAATAAGTTGAATAGGAGAGAGAAGGACTCATAACAAGCTTTTTTGCCACCAAAATATTTATTGATAATTTTCATTAAAATGCCCAACCAAGAATACAGCATTGTACATTAATAAGTTGAATAGGAGAGGACTCATAACAAGCTTTTTTGACACCAAAATATTTAATGATAGCCAGTGTACTCCGTTGAGAGATGGTCTTGCACAATTCAACTCTCAAAACAGGAATTCATGGAGCTCAATACCTAGTAAGCACAAACACATTTACCAGATGCACAGTACCTTCCACATCTCGGACACAGATACACCTTGTTCACTTATCAGGCACTTAAATATGTGTCTGATTTTTGTTATTGTGTATTTCTAGTGGCACACTTGGGGACACGCTAGGACACGTTGGTGAGATGATGGGTGCACATTAGGACTTACGAGGTCATAATGCAATTTCTTAAGGTTGGGCCAGCATTAGAACTGACACTGATTCTACGTTCAAGAGTACATATTCTGTGACAGTTACTTTAAATCTTCATAATGTTGGTATTATTGGTATACAATATCCTACTATGACATGAATAATACAATTCATTACCTGAATTTGCACGATTACAAAGTGTTCCCAACGTGTCCGTATCCTAACTTTTGGCGAATGAATAAAATACGTCCGCATGTTTGTGTCCATGTCCACGCTTCCAAGCTCAAGACACAGTTGATGCAAGGAGATCATTCTTGTACATTCGATTCCATTGACATGAAGAAAGAAAAATAGGAGATAAAAAGGGAACCTACCTGGAAAAATATATCTGTGGGAATTCGGAGGATCTTTACAGTCCTGAAAGCAACTTTATCCAGAAATGTTTTGGGTACATGGTGCTTGCCGAGATCTATGGACAAGTCTGATCGGTAAGTCTCCCATGGCTACAGAAAGAAGTAAAATTTGACCATCGCACAGAAAAGTGATGAGTTATATTCCAAGACTCATCATTGACGATATAATAAAAAATAGGCACAACAGAAACCATAATCTAATTAAGTTGATAAATGAGCAACTTAAGATGGGATGGACTTGTGATTTAATTTTTGGTTGGAGAGAGGCAAATAGTTGTGCACATAATCTAGCTAGATTGGGTCTTCAGTTGGAACAAGGTGAGCAAGTGTTTGATCAAGCGCCACTAGAAGTGCTGGATGTTATACGCAACGACCGTGATGGTCTTGGAGTTCCTCGAGCTACTACGACAAGTGTTTATGTTTCTTAGGGTCTAGGCCCTCTTGTGGACCAAAAAAAAAGAAACCACGTCTGATTCCACGTAACACTTTGGGCAAACATGTCCACGTTAAGCATTTATCCCTATCCACAACTTAATTCAGCACACACATTTCAAAGTTTGTGAACAACCCTAAACACTTAATTTCTCTCTGTCAAATAAAAAACCCCGTGAAAAGAGAACCTCAAAACTTCTAGCAACACATCCAACTAAGCAGTTTACCTTCGAAGTCAGACATTTCAGGTAAAAACAACGAAATGAAAGGCCACTCTTCAAAATATACTGTCCTACTGAGCAAGTTTTTTAACCCTGCCTTCTGATTGTGCTTGGCAGTGCTCATGATCTTCCATGATGCGTTTAGACATAACAAAAGTGCAATTATTGCATCTAAGGCTGAATTATCGAAATTGTTTCTGGAAATATGAAGTAACATGAAGCAACATGGCCAAAGTGTCGTAATATTGCTCTTCCAAATCGTTGAACATATCAACATATACAAAGCCGAAAATATCAGTATCATAACCAGACAAAAGACACAATAGCATTACAATATGCGGCCATAGCATATTGTTGATGCCATTTAACACGTTACTTTTCTCTGCTCATTGTCAACTCAGACATCCGTAGAACGCCAGCCGGTACAAGTCAAATTTGAAAAGAAACCAAGAGTACCTTCCAAAATCCTTGTGTGACAGAGAGTGTTGCTATCTAATCAGTTGGTACCAAGAGTTGGCCAAATTCAAATATAGATCGTGAGGATTATCATGTATCAGAGAATGTAAAAGTTGGAAAGGTTTTTGAATGAGCTAAACATATTCTGGTAGTCTTTTCAATGCAGAAAACAATTCGGGGAACTACCTCCAACTTCTGCGAGCTAATCATAGTAGAAAAGAAAAATCAGCCCATAGTAAACAATAAATAAACACATAAAAAGTCACTTCAGGTCAATATGAGTGCACAGAAGATTATCATTAAATATCATTTAAAGGAGTTCTGCTTGATGAAATCAAGTTATTAATTAGGATGGGCATGATGATTCAATGATAAGAAATGCACAAAACAATGACGACTCACATCCCAGAACTTAATTCATCCCCATCACAACTCAAAAGTCTAAAAATTTCAAAGATCCTGGATGATAAATCTTCCAGGCATGTGGAGAATGACAAGTTACATGTCTGAATCAAGATCCTCTCTCCATTGCACCAACATATGGAAAGGTCCATTACATTGCAAAATGCAAATCACATATGGCTAAAATAATGCAGCATATCTGAAAACCATTATAACCTAAATTTCCACCCCATTTCAATGATCTTATACTATGATCAAACACCACTGGTATAAGCTCGTATAACTTTACGTCTTTATCTAGACCTTTATTTTCTGTTTGCCATTTGAGGCAAATGGACCTCTCCATTACTCCAAGTCTCCAAGACACTAATCCGGCAATCTATTACTATTATAAAGTAAACATATCTTTTAGTGTGAACGTCATTTTCGAGCTTGGCTCACATTTTAGTTTCCTAAACTACCCCTTTTTTGGAAAAATTCCTAAACAACCCCTTTCAAGTACCTAAATAAACTACGGAAAAAAATTCACCCAAATTTTCTTCTCCACTCTTTTCTACCTTCACACATCAGGTTTTGTCAGAAGTTATAACCTCAAATTTCTCTTTTCTTCTTTTGCATAGGACGATTTTCACACGTCTCACATGTGCCCGGGCATCTAGCATATCATGCGTTTATGTCTAATTAAGTACTAAATGTTTTCAGGGTCCGGGGAACAAAACACTACAGGGTTGTACTCCCCCATTTACAGCCATCCGTTAGGCAATCAACGGCCTGAATTATTCTACAGGTAAGTATTTACCTTTACGCAAAGATAGCGTGAGGATAGTTCAGACCATTGATTGCCAAACAAGCAGCTGTGAATGGGGGACTACAGGTCCCCGGATCCATGTTTGCAAACATGAATGAATTTAGGTATGGAATCTTGTATATGCATGACAAGAACACTCAAGTACTAACGGTCTAAAAGAGAACTAACGAGCCGAATTAGACCTTCAAACCGCACAAGTCCTAATAGAAAGATCGAGTTAAAGGATCAAAACAGCAAGTGAACATTTACATAACAATCAGATCCAAATATTACCATGAAACAGTTCCAAGGCCACTCTGTCCCATCCTCCCTCGTAACCTTGGGTCTCGATATTCCCCAATAGCTCGAAACCATAACTTCTCCGCCCTCCTTCTTCTTCTCCCCCTCCGCCACCGTTCCTTCCTTCCGATCCTTCTCCTCCACCGCCGGCGCCGTCGTCGTCGTCGACGTCCTCTCCGCAGCCGTGCTCATAGCCCTCCTCCACTCTGCCCCGCCTATTACGCCCCAGCCATGGCCCCGCCACAGCACCGCCGTAGTCTCTTCAAACGGCCTCACGGAAGCCACCGCCACAGTCGAAGTGGACAAGTAACGGCTACAGCTTCGGCCGCCGATCAACCTACGCAGCGCGGCCCTTGCCACCATCTGATTCATCTTCGAATTTTGCAGAAGTTTGCAGCGAATTTGTGCGCACGAATGCGTGAATGGAGAGTATGTGGAAAGCAGTTACGAAACGAGTCTCTCTCTTTCTGCTCCCGTCAGCGCGGAGCAGGAGGAGGAGGAGAAGGTGGGGGCTTTGATTCAATGTATCGCACCAGCGTCTTATTTTAGGGCCCGTTTGTCTTCGTTATTTTGTCTTCAAGCGTTAGACAAAATTGTTTCTCTTATTTTTGCTTTAGTCCGAACCAAATCGAGTCTTATGTTTTAATCAATTGAAATGACACGACAGGCCAACATATTTCCATTAATTTGAACCTAAGATGTCACAACCTATTGCTCTCGGTTTTCGAGAAAATTAATAAATAAGTCTTTTTTGTGACTATTTTCAAATCTGGATTATATTATTCTTTTTTGCCAACTATATCTTTTATTTTTCTAATATATTGTCGAATATAAAAACAAAATTGATCAATTTTTACACTAACCAAATTAAGACAGGACCAATATTACACAAGTAGATTTATGTGCACTGGTTCCCAGACAAACATATCTGAAATTGTCAGATGCGTGTGAATTGGACAATTTTGCATGCAAGTGTATTTGGGCTTGATTTAGCTAAATTGAAAATTTTGGTTTTTATTTATTTTTTTTCGTGATGTCCTTATTCAAAAAAATTTGCATTTGTTAATTTCGCGTCAAGATTTTGTAGTTTCTAGATTTATCTTGTCGAGACGAATCCAAAGAGTATAAAATTATGGTAAAAATAATAGTTTTTTGAATAAAACCTAAAATAAACCAAAATAAACTAGTTTTTTGGATTATTTTTTGGGTTTATTCACAAAACTTTAAGTTTGGCTAACAATTTTGTACTTTTTAGATTCAACTTGTCGAGACAAGCCAAAAAATCACAAAAAATTAACTGAAAACTAACAAATGCAAAAAAAAAAAAAAAGAACAGAACAAAAAAAACTAATTTTTTCAATTTAGCCAAATCAAGCCGGGTGATTGGGTCTATAAACTCTACATATAAATGGGCATACACAACTTTTCTTTTAAAAGAGAAACCAAACACATCATAGAGGGGATGGATTTGAACGGTGAAGATGGGCGTGGGTTCGAGTGGGGCCTTCGACTGGGGAAAACGGGTGATTGCTGATTTGACTGATGGATCTGGCCGACATTGTGAAATGACCGTTTTGGTCATTGAATTTGCGGGTTTAGCGTATCTTGCCCTTTCTTTTTCTCCAAGTTCCCGGGAAATGCAACCGTGTAGTACGAAATGCAACTGTGTAGTACAGTGTACATGGCTGTAAATTAAGCCACGTCATTAAGATCGGACCTTATGTAAGTGACACGTGGCTTATTTAGGGGAGTTTGGATAAATTTGGTTTTTTAGTTTATTGGATTATTTGATTTTGTCCTTATTCAAAAAAAATTTGCATTTGTTAGTTTTCGGTTGATTTTTTGAGGTTTCTTGGCTTGTCTCGACGAGAGGAATCTAAAAAGTATAAAATTATTAGCCAAACTTAAAGTTTTGTGAATAAAGACAAAAATAAACCAAATTGGATTATTGGTTTTTTGGTTTATTTTTGTCTTTATTCACAAAACTTTAAGTTTGGCTAATAATTTTATACTTTTTAGATTCCTCTCGTCGAGACAAGCCAAGAAACCTCAAAAAATCAACCGAAAACTATCAAATGCAAAAAAAATTTGAATAAGGACAAAATCAAATAATCCAATAAACCAAAAAACCAAATTTAGCCAAAGCACCCCTTAATCGGCTCCGATTGTGCCCATTTTTCCTGCAACTTTTTTGAATTACTCGTAATAAATAAATGTTTTTTTTATATTTATTGACATTCTGTAAATTATAAATCTAAAAAAAAATGCACGCATTTCGTAGTGTATATTTACGCAATACAAGTTGCCATACATGGGACCAAAGAAATAATTGTCATGTTTAATGGTATTTACCCATCACTTTAGGACGTAAAAATTCTTTAGACTATTGGAAGTAATATTCAATTGTTACCTTCAGGTTTTCGGAATTAGTTAATGTGCGTGCAAACTGATTCAAACATTCGATTATCAAAAAAAAAAATGCTTCAGTTGTTGTAAAAATTTAGTGGGACAGAAAATGAGAGAAATTTAAAAGAAAAAGAAAAAAATGGGTTTGGTTTATTCTATGTCTTGTACAGATTAACGAGTGCTTCTTCTGTATTTTTAGTAAATACACTTGCTTGGTAGTAAAAATAATGTCTTCAATATGGCATGTAATTCGCTATCGTTTTAGAGTGTTTGGCCGCCTTTTTTGCATAATGCATTGTGCAGTTTTGCCTCTTGAGGGTATTTTCGGTATTTTTTCACAAGTCATTCTCCCCACTCATATACATTACAAAAATATCATTTAATGAGAATTAGGTCTGTCAACAAACCAGATCCGAATCTAATATTCCCGATCCGATAATCCCATATTCCGGATCCAAGAATTCGAATAAAATTCGAATTGGATCTGGATTGGCGCAAACAAAACCCTTCATTTTAAAGATAAATTCTTTTTATTTTCCTAAAATTCTGCACCTCACCGCAACCCAAATAAAAAAATGACATGGATCGGAGGATCTAGATTGCCGATATCGGATCTGGATTTGAAATAATCAGATCTGGATCCAATCCGATCCATTGACAAGCCTAGTAGGAACAACACCCACTTTTAACTATAATGAGAACACGAAATTTTTAATAGAAACTCAACCCTTCAATCCCGGAGTCCCCTTAAAGTGGCGTATTAGTATTGTGAAAAAATAATAAATTCCATGGAAAACAGGGAATCTCTTCATTGTCAAAAGTAAAGTAATAAGATAAGTTATTTTTCTCATTTTCTGTATTTGTTCAATCGACAAAGAAATTTGCAGATAATTTTTTTTTTCCTTGTTGCATGATTTATTTTGGAGAAAAAAATTTCTCAAAATGAAAGTTAAAGTTGTGAATTCCGTAAAATACTATAAAAGAGTTGCAAAATAAAATCAAATTTTCCATCTTTGATTCTTTGCCCATCTTTTCCGCACAACTTCGGGCCTTGAGGACCACCTCCAATGAGTGCCATTAATTGCACCATCCAGACCGAGCCAGGATTCTGACTCAGAAGTGACATCCAAAATTAATATTGTATCTCTTTTCATCCCACAAAGATAGTTTCTTATGAATCCACGTACAATTTTCGGATAAAAATCTCAATTAGTTGTTTAATTTTGTATCAAGAAATGTATGAAATCATGCACAAAAGAAATCATAAGCATCATAGCTTGGGGGTTTACAGAATCTATACTTGGTGTAATCAAATGGAAACGAACTGAATCCACATTCTCTCTATTCCACCCATGGAATGAAAATCTTCGTTCCATTTAATATGGTAGTGACACATAAACTATTTTAAAATGAACGGCCAAGATCATCTTGACTTCCTAAATAAAACGAAACTGCCTCGTTTTGATTAAACTTAATTAAAATTACTAATTACTAATTGAATACTTTTAGACTTTAACTAATAAATGCAACAATATAAGTAAAACATGAGAATATTCTACTGATACAAGCATAAAACAATCGACTATAGTTGAAAGAAAAAGTAACCTTCTTTTTGGAAGTTAATTGACATAATAAATTAGCAAATCAAAATGTTTTTCAACATATATGTTGTTGATTTAAGAAAAAAAAAATGTAGTGTTTATGATAATAATCCAATCTCGAAATGCCAAGTTTTTTAGTAGGACAACAATATCAAAAACCTATTGTTTCAGTAACCTTTCTACCTAAAATATAAAAAAAAAAAATCATTATGAGGAAAATGACCATGGGTTTCTAGAATCAATGTGCATGCATAGGATTTTGGGATTTGAAGAAACGAATGCATTTTATTTTTTTTATCGGTACACAAATACATGCAACAAGAGGTTTAATTTAGGAAGTGTAATCAAAATGACGTAGTTTCGTTCAATTTATGAAGTTAAATAAAAAATTCAAAAGCTGCCAAAAAAAAAAAAAAAAAACAATGACAATAGTGGAAAACCCTTGACTCCCTCCACTCAAGACTGGGTTTTGGAAGGTCTAGGTCTGCATCAAGCGAAAACACCAAGTCCACCGCCGTTGCCGCACTGGCAGAACTTTTTCACCGCCATTGCCATAGCCATCGTCACCGCTGCCGCACTGGCAGAACTCCACCACAGTTGCCTCCAAGCCGCCATCAAACGCAGGAGGTCTAGATCCAACACAAATTGAAGGAGAACTTGAAGGGGAGAGAGATCTCAACCCAAATTCACAAAACGAGAGAGAGGATAGATCAAGTCCAGAACCGTAGGGCAGACTGAAGGGAGGAGAAGGAAGAAAGCGAGAAAAAAACAATGAAAAAACAAATAACAATTAAAAAAAACAAAAAAATCTTGAAATGCCTTCTCAGATGCGTAATCTTAACCAAAAAAGAACAACTTCCTATTTTTAGCCAGGGCACAGAACATATCCACAAGTTTGATAGGAAAACCCTCTAGAACAGAGTAACATGAAACGATTCATCACACCGACAAAATCTAGGCTAAATTAAGCCAAATAAGGGAGTGTAGATCGCAAAATTTCCAGCAAAAGAAGAAAAACGAACAAATAAGACAGCAGATCGATCAATTGTAGTACAACTCATTTCATTTCTGTAACAAGTCTACTGATCCTTATAAAACTGGAGGGAAAAAACAGTTCCTGTGAAGCTCTCTTATGATCAGATTGGCACTCCTTTATTGTCAGACATGCAAAAAGGATGGCCTATTTCCACCATCCACTGTACACAGAAACCCTTCGAAATATCCGAGATACTCAGAATGCCATAAAAGATAAACAGAAACAGAAACGAGAGAGGAGAGGAGAGGGTACGAAAATACCCTTCCTAATTCTTACAATTAACAGCAAGACTCTCATAGAAGAGAATGTACCCATGATCCGTGTTGCTCGAATACTCCTGAGTGGATCCGAAAAAGGTTTGAACTGCTGACTCGTCGATAATCTCCACATTCTCGTCATCAAAGAAGAGCCAATGGTTATGGCTTTTTACGAGGCTGACATAGTGCCCGTGGTTAGGCCCACTTCCGACGTGAACGACGACGGCGAATAATGAGTACTCAGAGTCGTTATCCTCTGTGGTGTTGCTCAATTTAAGCTCCAGTGGGAACACGACTCGGTAAGACAACTTCTTGTACCGACCAAGGTTCTCCATGTACTTGAATCGCTTAAGGTGAATAACAAGGACCTGAGGCGGTTTCTTTATCTTCATCCTCTTCTGGGCTTCTTGTAAGCTGTTCATTCGTGAGAGAGATTAAATTAGTTTTGTTAATACAGCTTTTTTAAATTGTCAACAATACCATGGATAAAAATTCTCTCCAAGAAAAGAGTATTGAAGGGAAGGAAAAGGAAATACATTTTACACCCTCCACTCATAAACTAAGTAAATAGATGAAGGAAACAGAAAAATAGTCTTAAATTGTTCGGGAAACTTTTTTGAAAATAATAGTCCTGTACAATCTCACTTCTGCAGGACATGTTATGGCAAAAAACTAATCCTAGTGGAGAACTTCTAGCTGAGGGCACCGCAAGTTTCATACTGTAAAGTAATGAAACACAAATAATGCTGGTTAGCTATGTAGTATTACCATAACTTACTTTCCTTTCTTTTTTCCCTTCAGCTGAACAGGAGCTAAAGGAAAAGGATACCCATTTGTCTGTAGTGTCCTCCGACAACCAAATTCCCCAGCTTAAAGATATGATCTTTTTCCCCATCTTTCTGGCGTGACCGATAAGTCTTATGTTCTCAGAGCTCTCTCCTTTTGATCCATCCCATCAAACCAGCGATTTCATTGGGGAATTAAAAAATATGGTTGTCTGAATGTGGTTTTAGAACTAATGAATGTACACTATTTTGAGAGGGAACTGAACATAGTCCTAAAGTTCAAGCATACACTATTTTGAGAGGGGACTGAACATAGTCCTAAAGTTCAAGCATCTGGGAAAGGAAAATTTTGAGGGAACTTTTGAGGGAAACCTTATCCTAGTCCGAAAGTTAAAAGAAAGGGGTCCAACTCTAAGTTGCACCAAGCGAGAGTGGAAGTAGGAGCGGGGCGATATAGAAGCTCCCAAGGTTGGGAGCGTGAAAGGAACACACATACACATATATATGTATGAGTCCCAATCTAGTCCGGGATCCCGGATCCGGGACCCTTAGTTCCGGATCAAATTTTCACGATCCGAACCGTCCAATGTGTTCAAAAGGTGTTTTCCAGGGTCCCCGCGAGAAATCATCCAAAAAAAATACCGGAAAGGGCTTGATCCAAGCAGTTTTTCAACACATTGGACGGCTCGGATTTCCCAAAAACAATGTTTAAAAACATCAAAACACCGAAAAAAGCTCCAGTCCGGGAAATCCGGGATACCGGACTCGATCACCTGTGTGTGTGTGTGTGTGTGTGTGTGTGTGTGTGTGTGTGTGTGTGTGTGTGTGTGTATTACAGAAATACTGTAGCATAGAATGTACACTTTAAAATCACAATCATTTCACGGAGTAAAAAATATGGGTTATGTCTACCTTAAGTGTAAGAAATTGGCTAGTGTTAGAATGTATTATTTTCTTTTCAAGATATCATGACTTGAGGCCATATATATGAGCTAAATTGAAGACCAATTTATAAAGCTAAGTAATAAATTATTATTTTTCCTATACTACACAAAAGCTCCCACTTTGTAAAGAGCGAGCTCCCATCTCAATGGCAGCAGTGCTCCATCAAGCGCCTTAGTTGGGAGCGCAGAATCGCGCTCCCTGAAATGGGAGCTCGCTCCCATCAACCTCCTTGGTTGGGAGCGCGGAATCGCGCTCTAAGATGGGATGGGAGCGGCACGACTTTAGGAGCTCCCTGCTACTAAGGGACTCCAACTACTTTTCTGAAGTCAATTGAAAAAAATGAACGGAGAACATAGACTAACACGGCCAATTTTAGTCCCAGACTCAAGTAGATAGAGTATAATGACCATATTTACCTGCAGCACTTGTCACAGAAGAATTTGTCCTCCGCATTCAGAGTTTCTGTGGAACTGAAATTTTTTAGGCAGCTCGTTATTGAACTATTCTGTTCGATATCAAGGCTCAAATCTAGGAAAGTCTCGTCCCTTGCCGTTACAGTCTCACACCTTAGGCACCTTGTTTCATTGGTAAGAATACCCTGCATTAGCAGCAGTCAGCAACTCACTAAGGTCATCAGTTCGCAGAGAAGGGAAAACAGCACCCAAAGACTCATTAAGGTCAGCAGCAAGCGGGATAACCATAGGGTCAAAGTCAAACAACAAAATATACTTCCCCATAAGGGTAGCCGGTAGTGTACATTGTCCAAGCAAGTCCTTCAAAACATCAAACATCCACGTACTAGGCTAGGAGGACAGCCACGCTCAGAAGACTTATGTCATATCTGAAACATATAAGATGCTGCCTGCATCTTGATATTAATACAAAATTGGGACACACATTCAATCACACATGCCTATTGCATTGACATACCCAAGACATCTTGAAGATCGTAGCAAGAGCTTGGAAAAAATGAAATGAGGGCCAAATATGGAAACAGATAAATACGGATTTGTCGTATTAATCCCTCTTTCAGACTTTTTACGTTGGAACCCTAAAAGCATTACAACTTTCCTTTGAGAATACTTGAGACTTTAAGACTCTACAACATTATGGTTTTTTCTATTCCTACTTACCCACAATATAAATGTAAAAAGACTTCTGTTATTATTCCATAAAATTGAAGTTGTCAATATTTAACCTTGTCATTTTAAATGTCACCAGATTATGTGACGTTCATTACTTGTAGTTGGACTTGGGCCATAGTTGCTTTTGCATCCTGATTTTGGAAATTGTTGCGTCGATGTATCCATATCCAGTCCTATCCATGTACACCGTGTTACATTCCCAAGCAAATCACAAAAGCAAATCACACAAGAAATAGGCAAAGCACGAAAAGATACACTCTCGTGCAAAACGGAAACAACACAGCTTGATGACGAAATGTTACTCTCAAATCTCAGAGGGAAAACTACGAAGTTACTGTTCAAAACAACCGGAAAGGGAATAGCCATATAAACTCACCTGAAAATTTTTGTGAACCCAGGTAACAAGTGGCTCTTTCTTAACACCATTGGCCTCGTGATTCTTTGGTCCATTTGCTATCTTTTCAGAGGGTGGGGAAGTTTCTGTTGAAGTTTTCACAGCATGGGACTCTTTCTCCAATATGTCAACAAGCTCATTTAACAAGAAGTTCAAAAATTCATGGGCATCCTGCAAAAAGATATTGCCTTGATCGGTGTCAGACTAACACAAATGTTATTGAAGAATGCAAGAAATATGTTTCCTTAAGTAAATTAACTGAGAATACTATTTTAGGGAGAGGCACGTAAAGAATAGAGGCACGAGGCACAGAAACTCAAGGAATCACAAAAGTATATTTTCCATCTTGAAATACAGATTGACCAAGTATAGCCAACCATGAAAAGAACACATATTCATGGCCAAGGCACAGGTATCATGGTGCATGAGCCATGGGAAGCACATATTACAGAAGGGACATCCATTGTCAAATCACAATAGAAGAGGATATAACAATTCAGCACCAAGCTCAAATTCTACGAACAGAGTAATTGTAATCATTCTGAATATTAGGCCTGGTTTTTCTGTCTCGTACCTAGCTCCGCCATACATTGACCCACGATACAAGAGAGATTCAAAACAAGCTGAGGTTATCATATGCCCAAGCCATATTAAAAGGACTTGGCTGACATCAAGAGAAGACAATTCATCGCATCTATTTTATTACCAATCAAGTATTTGAGCATCAGAGACAGGAGGGTATGTTAAATACTGTAGAAAGTACTAAATCCTTACCAAGTAAATGTAGGAACTTAAGAAATATCTAATCAGGATGTTTAGATTACAGTTGCAGCACACCTGGTCTTTGATTTTCGATTGTCATTTGATTTCTACAACCTTTTTTAAGACTACATTAAAAATGAGTAAATGGATACTTCACTTCTGAAATACAATATTTAACAAAGGAATTTCAGATCAGAGATGTTGTATAAACTAACATGCGAATCCAAAAAGGTTACGTAGCAAAATGATATGTTAGTGTATGACATACAGGACAGAGCTCTTTCAATACTAGCATAAAAAAAATACACTTAGACAAAGGGAAAAAAAAAAAACAAGGGTATTGTACCACGCCTAACAAAACCACTTAACAAAGTTAAAATCATACCTGATGCATGTACCCTCGAAAAACCTCGTTTTGTTTCCTCACTCGCTGTACAAACCGTTTTGGAGCAATGACACCTGTTTTCTTCTTCTGCGAATTTATCTACACAAAAGACAACCACAACATCAGTGTGTAAAAAAAATTTGGTAAAGCTGTTGTAGTTATCGAACCAACTGTAACAACCATAATGAAAATCAATTTTGCAGAAACTTTCAACTATTGAATATGCCCTGGCTTTGTTCAATACAATATCAAGCAACAAATATGACATGAAAGGGCAACCTACAAGCGAGAATCTCAAACAAGGAAAAAGGGGGAACGGAGACTGTTCAATTTGATCATAGTCAATAATATCACCAAGCCCTATTCTGCGGTCAGCTTGATAAATAGCAATTTTGGAGACGTTCTCTAAGGCCAACAATTGGTTTAAAATTTGAATTTAAGAAATCCTGGAGGTGGAGAAAAGAAAAGCAAGACGTAAATAATCGAAGGCACGGAGAAAGAAGGGTGTTTTGCAAAGCAAATATATCTTTATCTTATTCCAAAAGCTCTCATTTCAAAGTTATGTTTCAAATGGAATCACCGTGGTTATATTTCTATCTAGGGAAGAACACCAAACTAAGCAAAATCAGTACAGTTAACACTTAACACTATCAGCAATTAACATAAGTTATGATTTAAGAAGATGAATTTCATTCAGGTGAATGGCGCATCATTGTATAACAAGACTGAAGCACCTCATCTTCACTGCATTCGGTACCTGTGTAAATAAATCTGCCAAACAAGTAAGAAGATTCTCTTCAGCATCCCCGGGATTTTTATTAGTTGCATAATACTCTAATAACTGCTCACGGAATGGAACACAGAAATAAAGTGCCTGCAAAATATAAACAAAGTGGATAATTTATTGGGCAATATTCTAAAGGGACAATCCTGCTTGATAAAAACAACAAAACCGTAACATCATTAGATCAGCATTTGGAAGTGTTAAAGCATCCAACTCAAGAAAAAATTGGCAGTGAGTGGACAGTGGAGAGGCCACCACACTCATATACTAATTTTAGAGGCTATAATTAACAATTGTGGGACAAGCATTAACACTCTCCTGGACATACAACCCTGATTCGCATGCGAAGAGGTAAACAAAGGATCCACATCGTAGGGACTGCTATAAAACAAAGCACACTCATGGCACAACAAATGTGACAATCAATCAAGGAAGTCTTGTCTAAAAACCTTTGAAAGTCTAGCTCTAATACCATGTTAAAGCATCTAACCAAAACAAATTAGCAATAAATGGAGAGCTTGCCTCGTCTCATAAACTAGTTTTGAAGGTTGTTATAATCCTATGTGAGACAAATTCTAACATAAAGTTTTGCTCACAACACAACATCGTGATGCAAGATTACCAGATTTCTTCAATGACCCTATCTCCAAAACTGAAAAATATAATCCACTTAAGGTTATAACAATCACAGAATTCGTTATGTCCGTGCTAGAGTTGTTGTGAACTTTCAAATATTGTAAACCTCTACAATAACATCACAGCCAAGATACCCATTCATGCAAGTCAAGAATAAGGGTCATTAAATTTTCACCAGGATATTAGATAACTAACTCAGTTTGTCTTCGCACATATACCTAATGTCACCATCACCATATTTTGAATCCAAAGTTTAGGATGGGGAATTCCCTCATATACCTGAATAATGAGATATTGCAAAGAAAGACACAAAAGAAACTAGAAAGAAGAAAAAATTCTCCTCCAATTATCCTTGAAAAGCAAATGGATTAGATTTAAATGAATGGCCATCAAACCTCACATTCAACGAAACCCCCAACTACCTTTCATTTAAAAATATCATATTCGGTTACCAGAACTCAAAACTAAAATAAGGTAGAAAAAAAGGTCAATGGGAGATTCATAAATTTATCTGCATAAATTCCATTTTTGTCCGAGGACCAATAAATTCTGTACTCCAGCTAATGAGGCTATTTGTTAGCTCTATTTATCTCTTCGCACCTCAATGTCCTTAGCTTCCTTACAAATTAGTTTGAGAGACCCCAAAGCCAAACATTCCAGACATGGATATTATACCTATATGTATAAGAGATTTCAGATTCAACAACATACGTGCAGTTGTGCCGTGTGGCTAACCTAGAATACACGACATGGGTTCGTTTCTGTAAGCGTGTATGGTAGCGCAAACAAGCCCTTAGATGTGTCAGACGAATATCAAAACAGACTCAAACTTCAATCAAAAAACCATTAGCAGCAAACCCATCAATCACATGCATTCAAGTCAAAATTAAGAGGCCTCAAATATGCATCATTAGCAGCAAAATGACAAATTACATGCCCCAATTTCTAGTTTTGGTGACTAGGATTCCCTCACAAGCTACAGCTATAGGGTAAAAAAAAATTGACACGAATAACAAGACGGACAAAAATTGATCTACCCCTCCAATTTTACAATAGGCTACACCTCTTTTAATATTAAAATCTTGGATACGATATTTAATTACCCCCATTGGGTATGAACCAAGTACTTCGAGTTCCAATCAACAAATGATCAGAAAAGCCAACAAACCTGCTATTCAGAGGCATCAATTTTATACACGAAAAAAACCAAAATTAAAAATCAATATCAAAATAAATTGAATCGAAAAGAAGAGAACCTGCAAGACGCTATTGCAATAGCATGTGTTGCCGAAATTCTCGAGTCCAAAGTAGCGTTCGCCTTCGGGAAACTGGTCTCCGAGAGCTTTCTCCAGCCTCGACCCCGTAGCGCCCATGAGACCATCGACCAAATACCAAAACTCGTCTATATCTCTATCTCTCTATCTATACATATGCTCCTATATCTATCTACCACTGCTAATGCTTCAGCTTCATCGATTGTCGCCTTGCTAGGGCTTCAAGTTTCTGTTTTTCCTGCTTTGTTCTTTGCTAGAGAGAGAGAAAAATGAAAACGTACAAATATATATTCGTCTGTGTGTACATATAAACGTAGAGAGAGAGATAGATTGGTGCAACTTCGTCGTTGTGCAAGCGATGAGAACTTCGATGATCTCCGCTACGCCTCTGTTTTCGCGTCAGATGTTTCTGTTGACTCCATCTCGTTTTGGGGATCTTCTAAAATACACATTGCACTCTCATTTTTTTCCCTAGTCGAATTTGGCCCCGTTATTAGCACATCTTTTTTTTACACCATCCTTCGCGTGGATGACTGCTCGTTGACTAATAAGAGTGCAAAAAAAATCGGTATAAATGCACTCTTACCATTTAAAGAGTAGTCTTTTCTAACAATAGAATTTTCCTTTTTTATAGTAGTCTTCACGACAGTATAATTTTCTTTTTTTATAAGTGTGCGAGGGGAGGGTCAACGTTTAAGAAAATATTGACTTAAGTCAGAGTTGATCTTCCAATGACATGATGACAAGTCTCACTCAGGGGTAGTGTGCCCAAGTAGCTATGAGGGTCAGCATCGCGATGGGTGAAGTCACCTGTGAGGTCATAGTATAGGATAGGGGTGTCCAAAAAAATCTGAAAACCAGTAAACCGAATTGAACCGTGCCTTTTGGATTGGCTCTCTGGTTCTATGGTCAGGTTTTGATCCCAAAAAATTAAAAACCATTAAATTTGGTTTGGTTACCGGTTCTTTTAAAAAAATCGCAGTTCAAACCAAACCGGAACTGATTTATTATATATATACACACACACACACATACAACTTCGTTAATGTTTGCTTTTATAAATGCAATGTATATGTAGTATTCTGTTTTTATTCTAACATACTTGAATTCAATTCTTATTTGAAGCTTTGCAAAAAAATTGCTCTCAATGGGATCCCCAAGTAAGTCTGCTCTACTTGTTTGAACATGGAAAATGAAGACTTTCTAGTTGGTGCTGGGAGATTTTTTGATGTTGCTGCTGGAAATTGTTTTGATAGTACTGCTAGGAAGTTTTTTTTTTTTTTTTTGTTTTAACAACTTGGTGGAAAGTTTTTAGAGGCTGCTACTTTTTTTTTGTCCTCTATGGTGCTACTTGTGTGTGTGTGTGTTTTTTTTATATCGGCTAGGTTTATGTAATCCTCTATGGTGGTACTTGTTTTTTTTTTTTTTTATCGGCTGGATTTATGTAATCACTTTGCGAACCCATTAATGATGGTAGTCTTTGAACTATTTTGTAGTACTAATTTTGGTTCAAGACTTGAAATGCTAATGAAGTCGCAGCCTAGTTTTATGATTAATTTTGTGACTATCTTTTCTAATTTCAAAATTTATGGAAATGCTTGGTTGATAATAGGGTAGAACCAAAACCGAACCGAACTCGAACCGGTATTGCGATTTGGTTGTGGGTAGGTTTTGTACATGTAATGGTTAGGTTTTGATTCCATTTTTCCCGAACCGTTAGAAATGGTTTGGTCACTAGATTCTTGAGAAACCGGACCAATCAGGACCATGTACACCCCTAGTATGAGACATTCCCTTCACAATTCTCAGAGGTGATTTGATTGACATAGTGTGTCATTCTAGAGACAGAGAAAATTGGTGGTTATTGATTTTAAGTGGAGAATATTCTACGAAATTATTCTTATTCTCTCTAGATCACTTGCACACCCCATGGATTAGCTTAACAACTTCACTGCCTTAGTTTTTTCTGTGTACTCATGTTCTCTTTTTCACCCTTCTTCTAAATCACTTTATTCCTTCATCCTTATTGTTGATTATTCATACCTCTCCAGCTCATTTTTCTTAACTACGAACCTCACTTACAATAAGCAAAAAAAAAAAAAAAACATTTTTTGTATTTTTTACACATTGTAAACACACATACACAAACTTTTTTTTTGAACTGATCAAAATATAAAACTTGAGATGGAAAAATATATCCATACATGCATAAGCTTCACGTAATGCATCACTCCATAAACATCCAATCTCATGTTCCATGTCGTGTACTTGGGAAAATTAGGGTGAGCTCACTAGCTCATAGGAAAACCATACTACAACCGCTAAGAATACAAATATGATGAGTCTGCATGATATGAATTAACATGATAAAAGATGATCAAGGAACATAATGGAGGTTGTCCAAGAAGTAATCACATGTCCAAGTGACATCAAAGCGTCCAAAAAGATTTCAAGGTGTTCCAAAATACCCATTAGTTCATTAAGTTTGTCAAAATCACCCAAAAGTATCACACGTGGCCAAAATCATGTCCAAGTATCCAAAGTTGCCAAAATATCTTAAGTACCTCAAAACATTTTATTTCCAAATTTGTCATAAAATAAACCATTAAATTTTATAGGAAATAACTCATTTTGCCGGGTAGTAATACATATATATACAGGGACTCAGTCCCTTTGCCGGATTTCGTGGGCTCCGTGCACCCATGGCTAGGGACACCAAATGGGGGATGCCTAGAATCATTAAACCATTTTTATCATCTCAAACATTTATTTCATCAAAGCATTCGATGCATCACATTTCTTTCAAAATATCACAATTTTCGCCAAATGGACCAACCAATTCAAAAGAATACGTGTCCGATACATATAACGAATTATCCAATGCAATCACGTGTCAAATCATGTAGTTCAGTCATTTAAAAATGGGTTTGGGGTTACTACATCGCTATGAAACAAGTATGCAAAGTTCCGGACAATTGGAGGCCAAACAGACATCAAAGGGTGGCCGGAAACCTCCCAGAAAATAGGGTAGTAACAATAAAATAGAGGCAGCAGCTCAAATGGGGCAGATTTTCGCCTCTTTGGTGTGGAATTTCAACCCAAACACAAATGTGATAGTTTGGGCTCAATTTGAAAATGCTAGGCAACAATTAAACATGGAGGGAGATCAATTTCACTCCCAATTTCATCAATCAACAACCCAGTTCATAGATCACAAAATTAAAGTAAGGAAAACCCATATAAAGAGGAAAAACATGATTCACAAGAAATTTGAAACTAAGAACAAGATATATGCTACAAATCACAAGTATATAACTAGAGAAGGTAATAATTGTTTCTCTACCTCATGGGTTAAGCTCCAAATGTGAAGAGAAAAGAAAATCCTAGGTTTAAAAACTCTCAAACCGAAATGTGAGCTCCCGGGGCGAATCCAAGGTGATCCGAGCTCCCCACGGCGGGTAGAACGTGAAAATGGCCTAGGTTCTTGAAGTGGTTGAGTGAGAAGGGGTTAACTTGAGCTTGGGAGGTGCAACAATGGAGGTGAGAGAGGGGCCGATCGGGTTGGGGAGGGAGGAGAGATGAAAAGTTTGTATTTTTTTACAAATTTACCCCACACACTTCTAATATAATCCCCTTATTACACTATACACCAAAATGTAACTTGTGTATATAATATGCGACCACAATATTTATTTTTCTTTACTTTAATTTATTTATGAAAATAAGGAAGTACCGCCCATTTGGAAACAATGGCATTTACAGAATTTTAAAATTCAAATCACATCAAAATCTCATCCCCCACTTTTAATACAAAATCGAAAACAGACACATTTTTCTCCGAAGATAATGGGCGAAAGATGAGTTTGTCTTACTACAAAATAACTTTTGATTATACCATTTTGATTAGAAAAATCCAATGAACAATTACCAAGACTTTTTATAGGCCAAAACAAAACTTCTCCAAAAAGTAATTTTTTGTACAAGTCCCTACATCACACCCAACTTTTATTTAAAGATAATAATAATTAAATTTCCCAGGTCTTTACACTATTGGCCTGATTTTATAAAAAAAATTATATGATTTTTTCGCATACTTCATGTGGGGAAGACTGTTTTTCTAGGGTTTTTCGTCTTTTAATCTCTCTCTCTCTCTCTCTCTATATATATATATATGTATACTTTTAAACTTTGATCAATATTTTTTCGAGACCAATAATTTGAAAGTTTCTGTTCTTACTTACTATGAAATTTGGATTATTTATTTTTGGTGTTTATCCAAAAATAATTTCGCATTTGTTAATGTTGCTTCAATTGTTTTTATAAAAATCTAAAAAGGACAAATTTATGTTAAAATAATCATTCACAGAAAATTGATGCAAAACTAGTTTGGATTTTACTGTCTTTACTATAAAAAAAAAAGTTTTCTAAACAAAAAAATTTACTTTTAAAATTCCTATCATTGAGACACATCAATGACTAAAAAAAAACTGATGCAAAACTGAGAAATACAAAAAAAAGACATAAAATGCGAAAAAAATTAAATAAGACAAATAATCAAAATGACAGCGAAACATATCCTTCGACCCTTATCAAAATTTAAGACCATAAATTTTCTTTTCCGGTTTTCCCCCTTTCAATTTTCATTTGATCATCGGTTAAGTGGAAGGAAAAAAGGTTGCTTTATTTATTTTTTTAAACCAAGAAATATAGATATCCATTAATAAAATCAAACTATTACAAAGGCAATGACATACAAAATATGAGGAGATCTCATATTTTGCCAAGTGGTCCCGATGACAAAGTCAGTACAATCCAACAAGCTTAAACCCACACTCAAACTCAAATACAAGCAAACACAACTCGACATAAAAACACAAATAAGAAAGACCAGGCAAAAGCACCCCACAAGGACTACATGAAACGTAAACAAGCCCTCAACACCACCTGCAAGAAGAAAAAGGCACACAAACACAAGTTAGTCATTGTAAAACACGAGGTTGAAGGCAACGGAAGGTGTGAGGATCGCCATAACTATCTTCAATGGCTCTTTCTCTCTTTTTTCACTTAATCCCAACGAGAGTGTCCAAAGCCTTGTTGTGAAAGCCACCAAACTTTAACCTGTCAAATTTCTTCCGTTTCCGATTGCCGGATTGCATTACTGAAATGGGGCCATGAACCTCCGATCGATATCACCTTAAAGACAAAACTCTCTTAGATCGTAAATTTTGAATGCCTGCAGTAGTGTTCTGAGCTTCCTCCCCGACCCAAGCAAATAAGAACTCCTCAGAACTGAACCGATGAGAATCAGGCATTGAAACAACGATACACAACTGGCCAATCACAACTAACAAAGAGAAAATCGTGCCCCATAATAACCTTTTTCTTCTTGCGATGCCCATTCACTACAGAATGAGGCCACTTCTCCTTACCATGTGAACTGTCCCCCTTATCAACCTCCTCAACTTTCACAGACTTAGCAGTGAATCAGAATTGCTAGAAGCTACACAACTAGTAACAAATGCCCCACAACGGTCTATAGGCCCACAAGACAAATCAACGACACCATGGTCACTACAAGAAAAACCCACACAGGATGCATTCATAGCCTCTTGATCCTTAAGGTCCATTGAAGCTGAATCTTCATGCACTTCTTCCCAAGGGTCGTAATTCGAATAAAAAAGGTCCCTCAACTAATCTGCTACCATGGCCTTGGTCCTAGATAACCTTGAACTCATTCCCCACTCCCAGTTAGACTCATCATAATCATCATTATAATACAATTCCCCGTATCCACTCCATAGCCATAGAGGAAGAGAACCTAGCCATTCTCTTAATAACAGAACCCCTTAAAAGCATTTCACTCGAAAAACCTTTCCCCATCAGAGGAAAAAGAACACCACACACAGAAACGCAGAGGCACGAAAGTTACAAAAATAACAGGAATATAGAGTTGACGAAAAGCTAGAAAACACCCATGGATTCTATCTACAAAACAGACTAAACTAAAAGATCTACTAGAATACCCAAGTAACTATGAATCAGATGAGTGGATAATCCCCAATCAAAAAAAGGTGTACTCGAAAAGGGAGCTAACCTCAGATTTATGAACTAGAACCACAGATGCCCTAGAATCGACATAATTGAAACATTCACACTTGTCTCGCCATCGACAAAGTAGCACACGCGGCCAAAAAGAAGGAGTCATCAGATCCACGCGCTAAATACCTCTCACTCTAGAAAGCTCGACTTAACAAATCTTAGGTTGCTTGATAAGTCTCTTCATAGTTGATCATTAGGAATAGTGGGAGAGGCTTTGCATCTATTCCACAACATTAAACACAACGAATCCCAAAACAAGCAAATTGGTAAGTAGTGACTGAAACATGTAAGATGAGTGCAAAAAAATGTGAGAAAACCAAATGCAAAAAACACCGGGAAGCTAAAAGCATTCTTGTCAAGCTCAACAAGTTTTAGACCAAATTTAACCTCAAAAAACCTCTTATACTTTAACTGATCATTTCTTAAAAAAAAGCTCACAGAATTAGAGTCTCTATTATAACTTCACTCTATTAAATTATTCTTTCCACAAAACCAAACAACCCCAAAAAATGCTACAGTAATAAGAAGGAAAGAAAAGTAGAAAACCCACTCACCTTGTTCAGTTTGGATTTGAGATTTAGGTTTTGTGTTTTGAGTAGAGAGAGAAATGAAAATAATAATTGGAGATTACGGGTAATGATTAAAGAGAGATAGTGAGAGAAATACAAATAATACGAGTAATTAAAAATAAAAATAATAATGAAAAAGAAATAGGGACAATAATTGAGTAATAATTTAAAAACTGGGCCTTAAGACCCAAATCAAACAAGCTCAGACTATGAGCAATAAGAATTCTTTGTGGGACCCTTGTAAATAGAACAAAGAGTAGCAAATAAATAGTGACACGCTTTTTGAAGAGAGGAACTGTACCAACATCATCATATTGTTGTATTTTACTGTTAGACTGATGAGGGATGGTTTTCAGGTTTCAGTTGCAACCTTACCTAAAAGTAACCTATTTTGGTCAAACTAGAAAATCAAACTATTTGCTTTTTTGAGATTCAAAAAGTCATAGTATTTGACTTCAAGAAAACAACTTTATAATAAACAAAAAGTAATAATAATAAAAAAAAAACAATTTAAGAGGTGAAAAGCAAAAAGTACAAAAAGTGGTCAACCACCTTTTACTTTTGGTTATTTTCCATTAAAAAAAAAACAAAAAACTTACTTTTCTACTTTGGCCAAAATTGGTTTTAGCAAGATAGATGATCATGCTTAAGACTTCTTTACTAGATGATATTATGCTAACGTTGGAGAACAGAAATTTCCATACTGTGTGGCCAAACCAATCTACTTTTTACTTTTGGTTGTTTCCCAACCCGCCAAAAAAAAGAAGCAAAAAGCTTGCTTTTCTATTTTGGCCAAAATAGGCCTTAGCAAGATAGATGACGATGCTCAAGGTTTCTTTACCAGATGATATTATGCTGACATTGGAGAACAGAAATTTCCACAGAGTGTGTTGTATATTGACACCATGATGCTAGCAAGAGTAGCAAAACCAGGAGTTGAACTGCCGCGAATTTCATCATCAGACCAAAATTCTACTATTCCACAAAACCAAGCTCCCTAGACAGAGAAACAAATTTCTAATGTTCGAATGCGCAAGGAAGATTGGAGAATATACAAAAATCAATGAATGGAGACACAGACACGCACAAGTTCGGATACTAGGATGGTACTAATAGTAATCAACCACTCAAGCAAAATACTTTAATCTTGCACCGCGACATTTGATTTGAGAAAATGAAGAATTCCCGGTTTTGGCACTGTGAGACACCCTTTCCCTTCTGCGTCGGATTTCAATCTGAGGAATGCAAGTAAAACAGCCACTTTCACTGGATAGGTTGATACCGATCCGACACACGTCTCGGGGGCAGCTTCCGAAGGATGAAGAGCACCAGAGCAGAAGGAAGAATCTCCACCATCTGAACAGAAAACAAGGGAAGCATAGACAGTAAACACGTATGACTCCAGGATAAAAGATACAAGAATTCCTCCTAAAACTTATTTTTCCAATTAGTCAACTCTTTCATCTTGCTTTCCTGTGAGGGTTGTATGCATAGGGAAAATATATGATACTTTCTACGTGATAAACTCTCAAAAATAATGTCTCCGAAGAAAAGTTCGATGAATTTTCTTTTAGAGCCATTATATCCAGGCCGTCTGATATCCAAAAGAAGATGTTCGCAATTCCAGTCATTTGAAATAGAAGGCCGCGTAACATCAGTATGACAAGAACAGATAAGTATTCCAACAAGCGCCAAATGCTAGTCGGAGCAGCGAGAAGGTGGGCCAAGACCATTAGTAAGTGCTTTTCAGTCACAAAGGCTAACCATGACCCAGTCATTAGGTGCTTTTCAGTCACAAAGGCTAACCATGACCCAGTCATCTGTCGCAAGAACTCAGGAACGGGGTGGAGGTCTAGGCAGGGAGGAACCAGGATCAATTTGTGGTAAGGGCGATTATCCAAAATCAGAGATGATATTTCGAAAATAAGGTCAAGGGGCAAAAAAAAAATCTCATTTCCTGAGGCATATCTGATGTTCTGAAAAGTGAGTGGAGGCGTATGCCCCTACCCATCCAACATCCCTCCTCCCCTGGGTGTAGGTGCCTGTTACGTGTTTGAACGTCAAATTCTTCAGCAAAATATTTGCATTTTTGAATATTTGTTTTTATAAGTACAATAGTGCTTACACGATGAGAGTTTTATGGACTTCCAAGGGAGCTCAAATCTCTGTACATTTTTTTTAGATTAATGTCAGCTGAACATACTGGACACACATCCGATATCATGCCTGCTAAACATGTCGAACACTCGCATTACCTACTTACCTTGCACTCAATTAGAGAACATGTATCATAGACCAAGCTATACTTACCAAGTAGTAGAAGAAACTCAGGATGGGGTGATCCAAGACATCGATGTCAGCATTCCTTTTGAAGGCAGAGAGGGTTACCTACGTCCAAACCCAGTAAAGATGATCCAATCATAAGTATTTTTTTTCTGGAACACATAATTTGACACAGAATTGAAAGAAACTCACCACAAAGCATCTTATCAAGAAACAGGTGCAACAGATTGCAGTTACAAAGCCAACCTGCCAGAAGATAGAATAGCTATTTACTTGACATAAGCCATGACAACAGCTTAAATAACTAAACAATTATGGTTTACATTTCCACTAAACGCCATCAGCTTGGAATCATTCTTGTGATAATTCCCAGTGAGTCATTCCTACACCCTCTGATTCTCTATGAGAATGAACAGTGTCAATAAAATAAGAAAAAATGACAGAGACAAATCTAATTTTGCATTTACTTTTTACCCATATATGTTCAAAGTGGACCACCTTTCCCAAATTTTCCCTGAGTTTGCTTGCTTGAATTAAAAACATCTTCTAATTTTTTGTACTTGGCTTGGCTAAAACCTACTTGGAAATCGGAATTTGACTAACGGGCAAACTAGGACACTCCCTAACCTTTGCAATATAGGTTACCATATTTCATCAGGAAAGGAATAGAAGGACTTCTTAGACTACGTTATGCTAGGCTGCTAGCTATTAGCTAAGGATGGAAAAAACATAGGGAGAAAAACATATAGCTTAGAAAGGGCAATTTAACTAGGGACAAAAAAAAAATAAAAAAAAAAACATTGTAATAACGTGTGGGTTATCAGCAATAAGAACTCGTTAAGCGTAACCACATAGTTGACCAAGAACAATGATAAAGTTGTCATAATCAAGTCATTTGTTTAAGCGAGAATAAAAACTGCCAGAAGACAGTAGGAATAGACACCTCATTAAGCTTTTTTCGACGACCGGTTGATTCTATAGGAAATCGCCTCAGCATGAAGAACAACCTGCAGGACAAGGAATTTGATGTAGCACAAAAAAAATCAAAAAGATGCTGGAAGTTTTTCCTTTGAGGTGATTCAGCTGTACCTCCCACCATATATCAAGAATCCCAATGCAGCACAGAATGAAATAACTGTGACAAGAAAATTAAGAATCAGCTTTTTCTTCTCTTTTCGGTTGATCGTACTTCATGACTAAAAACAGCACCATATCCAAAAAACAATCAACTATCAAACTTGTCCATGAATACTAAGATTTCTACTGCCAAATCGGCAAATATACAAACTGAGCAACTGCATGAAATGAAAAACTTTTACAACACTGACCTGAAAAGAAGATTTTAGCTACTTCAACAGCAACAGAACTTCCGCTGAGTCTCATATAAATCCAGATACATACCTACCATTAACAAATTCACTCATAAGTAGGGTACATTGCATTTGTTATAGTTCGATTTCTGCTTGTATAGGTAATGAAGGATTGTAAGCTTTTACTGTTTTACCCACCTGGACAAAATATATTGCTCCATTTATAATGAAGTATGCGGGCCTAAGTTTATCAATGGGAAGGCTTCTTGCCTGCAGAGTGCAGATAATTATAGACTCAGCCTACAAAGATTCCTTGCAGCGTGATGATAGCACACAAGAGAAACTATGACAAAAGAAAAGCACCTGATGATATATCTCAGCCCAGAACAAGACGAGTAATGTATACGTTGAAAAAAATAGAAGTCCAGGGAGATCCATAAGCATCATTTCAAGGTCCTGAAGCACGGACATTCTTAGACAACACAACCAACAAAAAAACTGATAAACTAACAGAAGAGAAGTCCATAAACCATTGATAAAAAAAAAAGGGTGCTTTTCTAGTCAACAAAAAATAACGATATCAATTTCACAGTAAGAATAACCAAACCGAGCCTTATGTCCCAATCAATTGGGCTTGGCTGCATGAATCCTGTTTTACCATTGAGCTCTGTCTAGGATGACCTCTTCACGTAGGTTTAGTAGCCCAAATCCTTTTGTATGACGGCATCCAAAGTCAATTTAGGTCTTACTCTTCCCCTAGCCCTATTATCCACTACTGTCATAACACTCTGCTTGACTACTGGGTCTGGAGGTCTACGATAGATATGTCCAAACCACCTCAATCTATTTTCTCTCAACTTATCCTGTATAGGTATAACTCCTACCGTTTCACAAATAGATTCATTTCTAATTTTATCACTCCTAGTCCCGCCACACATCCACCTTAAAATCCTCATTTCAGCTACACATTTTACTCACTTGTTGCTTCTTGATAGGCCACCACTCCGTCCCGTAAAGTATCACCGGTCTGATAGCAGTTCTGTAAAACTTCCCTTTCAGTTTTCTTGGTATCCTTCGATCACACAATACACCTGAAGTGGCTCTCCACGTGAGCCACCCAACTTGGATCCTGTGGGTTACATCGTCCATAATCTTTCCATCCTTGCTAAAGATTGAACCTAAATACCTAAAATACTCACTTTTTGGTATCTCTTGATCTTAAATCCTCACTTCTTCTGTTTGGGCACTTCTATTGTTGCTAAACTTGCAGTGCATATACTTGGTTTTACTCCTACTTATCCTAAATTCTTTGGACTCCAATTCTTCTCTCCAAATTTCTAATTTAGCATTAACCCCCTTGCAATTTCATCCACTTGGACAATATCATCTACAAAAAACATGCACCATGGAAATTTCACAGTAAGCATAAACTTCATTTACGCTATGCTTCTATATAGAAAGTTCACAAGCCCTTGAATTCTTGTTTTGCAGCCAATTTCAAGGGGTAGTGAACCACCGATATCAGACCTAGTAAAATTTTCTTCACATTTTCATAGAATTCTTTCATAGATGATTTGATTGATATATGAAAGAAGTAAAATTTTCTTCACATTTTCCCTTTCTAATGTTTCAATACAGAACTGCTTCTGATTGATAACTTTTTCTGTCTTAAGAAGGCTTTCTCACAGTCAAATAATAGTAGTTCCGTGACTTTCATCACGTTCTACAGAAGAACTCTTGACACAACATTTGTAGAATGAGTCAACAAGGCAACTAAACAACTATCCATCCATTCTATTGCTCCTAGAAATCACTAAACAGCTATGAATCACTTGTGAGTAGATATATGAATAGAATTGGAGGTCATGAAACCAGAATGCAGATTGAGGAGACTTACTTTTGATTTGAGATGGAACAAGCTCTTGTAAAATCCAAAAAGGATAGCCCTCACTGTAAAAAATACAGATTGATTATTGTCAGCAAGGACATGTTTGGTTCATAATAGTTTCACTCAGAACAACAACAGTAAATGCAGGCCTTACATCCATTGACAACAAAATTCATCAGGTGGAAAACCTTTTGTGTTGTCCAACCATACTCCGGTACTCTCAGTTGAATACGGACTAGTTGCACCTGATATTGGGAGCAACCATTAAGAAACATATAAAGATAAATTAAAGGACTGCAGAAGCTACCGAGGAGAGTTTGATCCATGTTCAGTGTGGTAAAAAGTAAGGGATTGGGAGAAAATGAATTGAGTCGACAAGAAACTACATTATCACCGTGGACACAATTGAGCACAGTACTTCTAATGCAACCAACTGAAGGAAGCGAATCAGTGTATGCGACGACATATGAATGGGACAAAGGCTTGTTCAGTTGAGTTGATGCAGCAACAATCAAATGGCAGGGGAATAGAGCCACGGAATAGCCAACTTTTGCAGCCATAGATATAGAAACCAGGTGAAGTTCAACTAACAAAACCTCTAATTGGTATTGCAAATTTCGAACTCTCTCTATCTAAGTCCTTTCCGTTGCACTCGCTGGTGATCATATTTTTTCAGCATTTTGACTTCCAACTCTTCTAATCGCTCAATTTTAGTTTCTTTCCTATCACTTGTTTTTTAAAGCTTTGAACTTGAATCTCCAATTCTCCATGAAGTTGTTTACTTATTTGTATTTGTTGAAGATGATAAAACCGAGGTTTTGAATACCATACCGGTAACAATGCCATTTTTATTGGTATGATACATACCGGCACCACTTTAATCTTGGGTACCATTTTGGAATTTGCGTTATAAATATTTTATCAATACTGACAAATAATAACACTACTGGTTATGAAGATCCTCTATCATGATAGTATGAAGGAAATTATAAATTTTTAACACAAATAATTAATTACAGAATATCTAGTAAAAACATGGGGGCAAATAAAAAATACAGTATGACCAGTACCCTCAGGTATTTTCTGGTGCCAGCAATATTTTAACCGAAAGAAATCTATAGGGGTGAGGTACTGGTACATGAAAAAACGGTACGTACCGGCCAGTGCACCTGTATTCACAACATTGGATAAAACCATCTTTTAACTTGGTTATTGTATCTTAGGAAGTGCCATATCAAGCTACTTAAAAGTGCATATGTTTCTATCTCCTCTTGTGTTGCACTGCCACTCAAGACATCTCTTAAGATTCAGATTACCAATAATGCTTTTTAAGGATAGAATTTGTTGACTGCCACCTATCTATTGATGATGGAACTGGTTTCGACTCTCTTGTTTATGTAGGCCAACTACCTTTTATGGAATTTGTTGACTGCCCTTCCATACTTCTCTACATAGTTTGCCTTGTGGCTAAATCATGAAAATCGCAAGAATGCAATCTCCCATTCGCAAAATTATTGGGTGCTCCTGGAGCACCGTCATCTCCCACACATTTCTGCAGGGCCTGGGATAGAGAGTATGGCCCCCATGTTAAGGTGATGTAAGGAGAGGTGTTGGGGCACCACATGAAGGTCTCTCAAGACCATTGAATAATTACTCCCTCCATTCATCCATCCTCCTCTTCAATGTTTTCCTGGCTCATAAAAAAATATGGATGTGCTATAGCTTTCAGATATTAACAAACTGTATTGTGCCAAGTGCCAACCATGTTGCAAAAAGAAACCAAAGAGAAAAAAGTCCAGATCTTCCTAATTAATCGACAACTTAAAAGAAACAACTTGTGAACTTGTGGGTGTAGTGGTCCCTTGTACATAGATTTCAAAATGTGTATTACATATTCCATGGGATATTGACTCCACAATCCAGAGTAATGGTGCCTCAAATACATTCCTTCTTGTTCCATTTTTTCCTGGGCCTCACCAGAGTTTTATCAAATTTGTACATGAAGTGGAATCATTAAGCAACAAAGACTGTTTTATATTTACAAAGTTATGAAGCATAAGCACAAAAAATAGAAAGCCACACACAAGTCTTTGAAAATAGTCTACAAATATACATCAAAAGTGCAACTCTCCAGGGTTGTTGGCCAATTGATTTGAAATTAAAGCCATAGGTCCAGGGTTCAAGGCTTGGTACCCTCAACTCTCCAAAACATACCTCGGAAGTACTAATTTATTAAACAAAAGCAAACAAAAATGTCCTAATTTATTCAACAAATAAGATTAAAAGGCCTAATCAAAATGCAATATGAGTTCAATATTATTCTCCTGATTTATTCAATACTGTTGTAACGGTCGATATAAATCCAGTTACTGTAAGGAAGATCTGTTTCTTCAGTTGAGGTATATTTATATTTAAAAAACTGGAATTCAGTGGGGGTAGGCAACCTCACATGGCCGCAATTGATTTGTTTGATTTGAACGTTTTTCTCTGCCCCAGATTCCAACCCTTAAAAGAGGTTAATAGACCATGTTTTAACTATTGAACCTGTCACTAGCCAGCATGCCTTTTTTTTTTTGATAACCTGCCTAGTTGGGGGTTAAGTAGAATTACTCTCTTGCCCTCTTCTAAAAAACGATTGAACCTGTGTCCCTGTAATATAAAAGTCAATTACAAAATCATTACGAATTACAGTCTTTACAAAAAAACTGTCACAAAACAATTCACCCATAAGGTCAAATTCTCTTCAGGCATTTCTCCAGTCCTCTGTTTTTTTTGGTAATTAACAACTTCAATTCAAGAAAAAACTGCATTAAAACATGTCTCCCATAGGCCCATAGTAGCATATGTACCCTGCTTTCAACAAAATCAAAGAAATAATAAATAAACATCAGCATAAAAGCTCTTCCCTCATCCTACATTCCATTTTTACCAACATCATTGGTTCCTAGCTAGGACTGAGAAACAAGTTTAACAAGCCAATTGGAGTACAATATTTTGTTGAGTTTGATTTGGAGTACTGATTGAGATTTTTAAATGAGAAAAAAAAAATGACATTGATTTCTCCCCGGAAGCACATAAAATGGGACGGAGGGACTACATGTTCGCATAAATACCAAACAAAGAAAGATACGAATTACACTTTGTCATAGGAAAAAAGGATCTCAGGATCCATTCTTTTGCCTTTTTAGTTTTTCGTGTTTTATTCGTTGTTTTTTTAAAATTTTTGTTAGATTTGAGATATATTTTTTTTTATCAATCATACTTCCCACGAGTGGAGTCTAAACCAAACAAATTCACTAAAGACAAAAAAAAAGTACTAAAAAGTGTCTTTCTCATATTTTTAAAATTTTAAACTTTTTTAGTTTTTCTCCTCGATACGAATAACTAATTCTAAAAATTAGAACGAAAAGCTAAACAAAAATTACAAAAAAATTTAAAAAGGCGAAAAAAAAAAACATTTACACAAAAAGATAAAAGAATGGCTTCTCAATTATACAAAATAAAGCACGCAATTCAATGAAGAGAACCATACCAGGGCAACTATGGCGACCAATGCGTACAAGGCAGAGAGTACGTAAAAGATCCTTTGTTGCCATTCGTCTGATTTCTCTATCTCGTTCCACCAGTTGAACACGCCTCTCTCTCCTCCACCGTTACTTTCTCTCTCTCTAACCATGAAGATTTCCGGTTTCAGCATCGACGCCATTGATCATTGAAGAGAGAGTGAGAGAGGGAAGAACTCATCAAACAGTGAACAGCGGGAATGTAGACGAAGAAGAGGAGTGAGAAGAAGAGTTAATGGAGAGAACTTCGGTTTGCGGACGCGTGGAGAGGAGAGAGGGTGCCACGGCATAAGGCTGATTACATCGTGGCATAAGTTCGTTAATTTCGCAACAGAGACCCAATTTCGATTTGAAAGGATGGAATTGTTCGCCGTTATCCTACTCCTTTTTTTGTATTTTATTGGTTTTCGTGTTTTGTTAGTTTTTTTTTTTTTTTGATAGATTTACATTTATTTTTTGAATTAATCATCTGTTTTGGCAAGAGTCTAAAAGTATAAAATTAAAAATTATGATTACAAGCAAAAAAAAAACTAAAGACGAAAAAAAATACCAAACAATTGTCTTTTTTATCTAAACTATCTTCTTATATAAACTTTTTCCAACTTTGGCGAATAATTAAATTAATAATTTAAAAAAAAAACCCCGAAGAGCTAAACATAAAAGAAAAAGAAAAAAACCACTAGACAAAAAGTTTAAGAGAATGGAGCTGTCACGACTCTTACCCGTCCCAATAGAATTTAATCACCACAAAGTACAAGTGAAACCATCACTAAGGCGATTTCATAGCGTAACATCGTATAATCCAATGGCTAAAAGGGCTAAAAGGGACACAAATGAAAAGACACCGAAAACATTACTTTGTACTACCTCCGTCCCAATTTTACAGTCCCTCGTTCTATCCTAACCAAATAAAAAAACGATTATATCTTTCAATCGGTAATACATTTTATATGCAATATGGATATTGTTTGATAGATGTTGATTTAATCTAATAAACAAAGTGTTCAAAATCACCTAAAACATTGTAGATGATAAGATATAACACTTTAAAAAGTGGCACGAACTCCCATAAGGGACTATAAAATTGGGACGGAGGTAGTATTAACATACGAACTATCACATGTCTTTACATTAGGATCTCAAAACATAAAGTACATTTCAAAACTGTGTTTACATTACAGAGTTCACAAATCATTTACAGATAGGAAAATGCTATGGGTACACTATTTTGTGCACCCTAAATGTACTCCACCCTGATGTGGCAAATGAGAAGAAACCCATTTTTTGGGTGAACTCCACATTGGGCTTCTTCTCATTTGCCACATCAAGATGGTATGCATTTAGGGTGCACAAGTGATGTACCCATAGAATTATTCTTACAAATATATGGAAATCCAAATGTGCAAGTCAAAGTACAGCTCCCTATTTGCATCATATCCACAAAATATCAAGCCATCCTACTTCTCGTTCCTTGAAAGATGGAAAATTACATAAGCGAAACTTCGTAAGAATGATCAATATATAAACCACATGCTTTGATTCATATATAAACTATATGCTTTCCATTGACATTCTCATAATTAATCAAAGCTTTCCATATTCCAAAAGGATATCCGAATCATTTCATATTACCAAACGTCTCCGGTGTGGATAAGTTTAGACGTCCTTGCGGTATCCCAAATCAAATACTCCTTCTTTCCCTTTTTAACTAATACCTTTAGAAAACGTGTATTTTTGTAGACGTTAAAAAATGTACGTCCCTAAAACTTTTTTTTTTTGCATCAAATTAAAGTACTCAAGCACTTTAATTTGGTATAAAAAATTGGAAATTATATAAAAAAATATGTTTCAAAGGAGTTTGAAATTGCACGTATTCCGATAGAAATCACTTAAAATGGACGGAGGGAGTACAAATCTTGCTAGCCTTCTATTGTCTCTTAGCAAGCCAGGACGTTAGGGATGCCATGATTAAATAATAAAATGAGTCCACATTTCATTCATCATCCATGAAGTTCACATAAATAAAACATTTCCTTTATAACCAAAGCATAAAAGGCATGAAAAAACCCGTATGATTTTAGTATTAATCACTCACCTCCACCCACGTGATCATCTAAATCTCCTGTAATAAATGAGCGATGAAAATATGATTAGACAATGCAAAATGGGTCCAAACATGCCTATCATGAAGTATTAGAAGTTTGTGAAGTCGAATGTGGAGTTTAAAACAAGTCTTGAAAATTTGCAATTATAGCTTCTACTAGTAGGGACGTATCTTCTACCAATGGGGGAATATGGTTGAGCAACCTTGAAAGCCTCTTTTATCGGTAGAGCCATCACCCTCTACCGGTAGGAACTAGAAAATTTTGGAAAATCTAGTTTCGAACTCATTTCCATACCAACATCCATCAAAATAATCCCCCACCCCACCACACTAAAACCTTGATAAAAAAAAACACATTTAGATGTGTAGATATAAAAAACTATTCCCAGAACTAGCAAATCATACTTCACAAACAACTTCAATTTGAAGATCAAACACCACTCAAATAACTTCATCGCTCTTAGCGCATACTTAGCCCATTGCCTGGTGCGATCATGTCACACACGAATTTTGAGAGGAACATGTCGAGTGATGACTCGTCAATAATGATGGATTTTTTTGGGTGATTTCTTCTTGTTAAGGCTCCAATGAGTGGATAGTTTGGCGGCTTTGGCCCAGGAAGTTGATGGGGAGGGCTAGAGAGGGTGGCGAGGGAGGTGAGAGGTGGTTTTGGGGTTGATAGGATCAAATCTGCTGGAGTTGGGTCCAGTGCAAAATTTAACTCCTTGACCTCATAGGCCAAAGGTGAACCAAGTTAGTTTTGTATTAGTGCAAGTTGAAATGTCAAAAAGCTCGTTATTGGACTTTTATTTTAGGGAGAATTGCGTACTAGTGGCAATTTGGGTAAAGAATTTGCGGTTTGATGGGCAAGTTTTCTGGAATCATCATGCATGCCTAATTTTAATTTAGATTATTTAATGTGGCTACATGTAGTTACATTGTCTTCAATCCTCATTCGAGTTCAAAGTAGTTCCACTAAGAGTGCAATGCAATTTGACAGGCAGTGCAAAAGAAAATTTTGATTTAGACGTCACACTACAAACCTAGTTATCCTTCCTCGGCTGAAATATGGGTGTACAAGAAAATCGATATAACTACTTAACCGATTCAGACCGAACCGGTCTATTTTGTTAGGTTCTACGGTTCATTGGTTTGGTTATAGTTCTAAAAAACTAAGAATTGGTAATTATGATTCGATTACCAGTTCTTAATTTTAGTACCATGGCTAAAACTGAAACCGGACCGTATAACATTAATATTATATTTTAATATATTTATACATGTACAAAATTATGTATCTTGATTTGGAAAGTTAATATATATTTTTTCCAATAAGGCATTCTTTTATATCTATTTAGAGTAAAAATCTATTTTGTTAAGAAAATTTTAATATATTAATATCAATCTACTAATACCAAATTACCAATTTCAATTCTTTTTTGTTCTACCTTAACTTCACGATTGCTAGGGCTGCTAAAAAAAACCGTTGAACTGTGAATCCAGTTCGGACCAAACCGATCCGCACATTTTGGATTTTAACCGTGGATTAATAATCTGCACACAGATTCAAAAAATAAAAAACCATGACTCACGGTCCGGGCATGAATTTTGATTTTGAAACTGTGGATTAACCGATCCGGACCGTGAGATTTTTATTATATATAAGTTTAAATACATATATATATATATATATATATGTAGCTTTTTTGTATTGGGCTTTGATGTAACTACTTAAGTATTTATATTACACTCAACTAAACTGCCTTTGTTTGTGAACTGAAACTATCTACATACTAGGATAACTTTGTAGTCTTGATTGGCTTCTAGTTTTGCTAGTGCCTTTGTTTGTGAATTGGAACTATGTACGTACTAGTATAAGTTTGTAGTCCCGATTGGTTTCTATTTCTGCTAGTGCATCTGCTACTTGATTTTTTTCATGTAGGGTACGAAGAAAGGCAAAATTTGAATTTGAGTTGATGATTTTTTATTTTATTTTTTATAATAAGTTGAAAATCCGTGGACAAATGCGGAACCAATCCGTGACTCGTGAATCAGATTGAAACCGAACCGAGAGACTATTGGATCAAACACGGATTCTATTTTCAAAAAACTGTGACTCACGGATTAGGATTGGATTCATCTAATCCGGACCATGAGCACCCCTAACGATTGCTACTCAAAGGAAAACATAATTCTCTTACTCTCTAATCTCGACATGCTTCATAATTTTTTCTTCCTTTCCTATTTCTTTGCAATATCTCTAGATCTCTTCCAACAGTAAAACTATTTATTTATGAACTGTTTTTTGTGTTCTAAATTCTAAATAATCTTTTGAATTCGCGTGTTGTGATAAAGTATTTTTTAATCGGGTAAATTGGAACCGATCCAAAACCGGTCCAGTCTCGCAGTTTAGACCTGGATATGTTCTAAATGTGTATAGGTTAGGTTTTGGTTCTTAATTTTCTAGAACCGATCGAAATGGTCCGGTTATTGAATTTCTAGAGAACAGGTCCATTCCGGACCATGTGCACCCTAGGTTGAAATATGGTTCTATAGAGAGTGAAAATAATTTTTTATTCCAGTTGCAATGATGTAATTTAGTCAATCAATATTCTGATGCGGTGTATGTGCAATTCTTTTTCCTCAGACCATGTTATGAGTAATTCCAAAAAACTTTTTCCTTATACCATGCGATGGGTAATTCCAAAAATAATTGGCCATAGAGCTATAATTCTTTACCCCTTTTGCCAGAAACACGCAATTCCCTTTTTATTTCATTCGAAGAATTCCCCAACAAAAAGGGGAAAGGTCAAAGAAATAAAAGCTTTGGGGATAAAGAGCGGAATTATGGATTAACAAAGCAGGTCATATTCAAGTAAAAAGAAAAAGTAATCAATCGGGTTGACCAAAGACCAACAGGAAAATTATTCAACGCTAGCACTGTCATATGGTACTCCACATTTTTTCCCCCCTAAACTGAAAGCACCCGAAAATAATACCCAGAATTTGAAATTTAATGGCCTAAATTCACTTGGATCTGGGCAATTGAAGAGGCAATTGAATTTCAAGTGGATCTAGGCCATTGAATTTCAAATTTTGAGTAGATTCTCGGTATATTTTCTGAGTATGTAGTTGTGTTGTTTTTTCCCTCCCTGGTCACATATTTTGTGGTTCCCACGAGGAAGAAGAGGCTATTTCTCAACGTTCTACCAAACGCATTCAGAAGATGATTAGTTTGTTTAAAAAAAATTGAATAAATGTTCTATTTTTAATAGAGCACTAGGAAAATGATTGAGAAATGAGCGATTTTGATTGGGATGGGGGGAGCCAAATTATGTTGATTTTTTCAAAAACCAAAATCTCGTGTTATTTATTTATTTATTTAAATTAGAACATTTACATTCACCAGTGTTTGAATTAGATTGTAGCACTATTGTTTAACTTTTCTCATTTACCATAGTTTGCAAATGAAGCATTGATTATTATTATTTTTTATATCTGCATTCTAAAGTTGTAAAAAATTAAAATAATACATTAAATTGTTGGAGGCCTACTCTTGGCTAGAAAGGTAGCCAAATTGTTTTATTGTTGACTTTTTAAAAAATATTTCTCCACGACGGTTAAAAATTAAAGAAAAACGAAAGATAAATATTTAAATAAACAAACAATTTATGAACAAAAAATTATAAATGAACCAACCAACGAAAGTTGTAGCACAAAATTCTACATTTTAATTTTTGAGATATAGTGTATTCTAAATATAGCATTATATTACATAATTATACTAAATATATAAAATTAATATTTTTTTCCCATTTTTAATTTGAGCGGAGTCACTCAGGGTCTCATCCTTGGATCCGTCCCTGAGTACAAGATGGAAAAAGTCAAACACTAACTAAAAAGTTCCTCCTAAATGGGGACACCTGGTTATAAAAGAAAATGCTTGCTATTTAACCTATGCATAGAGGATGCTATTTCCATTCTAAAAGGTGTGGGGTTCACACAAATATGCAGTGTAAAAAAGAAGGGACGCAACTTGGCAATACCATTGGGGATCATTCAAACACAAGAGTAATTATGCACTGATCTTGAAGTACTGTCACGTGATATTTCAAAATTATTATTCATCACATATATCTATGTGGGATTCATTTCCTAAGTGTGTGATAGAAAAGGACGTTGAGAGCCTCAATGCCACATGGAACCGGGGGCCCTGTAGTGAGAGCTCACTACATGCTTGTAGTGAGCTTTCTTTTGGCCGTCAAATCAGAGATTAACAATTTAGATAAATTGAAATTAAAGTAAATGTAAAAATGCTTTTAAAAATATAAAACGATCCAAACCGGGATCAGACAACTCATATAACTCACTACACAAATGTAATGAGCACACTCGTTCCGGTGCCACATAACCAGTAAAAAGTCAATATTCCGAAAACCGGGGTCCCCCAAAGCCCAAACTGCTGACCTTTAGGCTTTATCTATACTGTTCCTTCTGGTGTAAAGACCCAAAGAAAGATGAAACAGCTGTAATAATGAGCCCTCCGCAAATCAACCAAACAGTGCCTCTGACTAGGTTAGTAGGATTACCCAATAAAGAAACAACAAAGACGCAAAAGTCAATACGGGAAGGCCGAAGCCTTGCCCAGCGAATCCAAGACCCATTCCCAATTTTTACAAGCTCTACAATTCAACACCCAGAAAATCCTCTTAACAGTACTATTTTCTTTTCATTATTTGAATATACAAATACTAAATATTTTCATGTATATCTCGTTCCTATAAGGACTCGGTCAGCACCAGATTCAATTCTCGAATAATTTCCGTTTTCCTTTTTCTTGGAAAGGATAGGAGATTGGTGGATCGGTAAGAAAATTCTGAGGTACCCATCTGTTAATTTCCTCGCCCACTTTCTGTTTGATTGGTTATTGCATTAATGGAGTATTGTTGGTGTTGTTTTTTTAATGGGTATATGTTGTTTTGATGATCAGGATTATTGACTTGCTGATACTGCTTGAGAAAAGTCAAGTTAGAAGGGGTAGATGTTTAGTCCTAGGGAAAGCAGCTGAACTGGGTCTGGATTAAATGGATAAGTTATGCTGTTTCGGTTCTCAGGTGGGATACTTTGAGATTTCAATTTATGAGTTTCTCACTGACTTTTTGTTCCTGCACTCCTTTTGGTGAATTCCTTGATATGGTTTCTGTGCTGTTGAATAACTCTTTCAAGGTTGTTGATCGGTTGGATTTTAAGAGATTTCATTTTGTTTTTGGGAGATCATAGATTTTGGGGAGTTTTCTATTTGTGGAAAGTTTTGATTAGGGTTTCAGTTGAATTATAGGAAACTACTGGGTTATGCTTGTTTTCAAATTGTAGTTGCCCCCATAGAGAAACTTTGTGATGCCTTCTATGCGAAAGCTGATCTTATGTATGGCTTAGTTATGGATATGGTTGTTCCTTTTTGATTAAGGAGGAGTTCTCTGTTTCAGCTCCTTACGGATCGCCACTAGAGTTTTGTAATCCTCCCTGGCCCATAAATCCATCGATGGGGATCACGTGTATTGTTATAGTTGTGTAACTTTTGGCCAGGAGTAGATATGAGATTTAATTGATTATGTGAAATCCATATGTTGTAATAAAATCATTTTCACTTGACGAAGATTGACCCTCTATAGTTACACAATGCCAGATGCATATAGGTATGTTTTTTGTTTTCGTGTCTGGCTTTATTACCAATTTTTTATGCAACATAAATTTTACTGTCAATTCAGCCTGGAGGACGATCGTCAGGTGGCTCTGGGAAAGGAAGGAGCTATCAGGGTTCTCTAAAGTATGGATTTAGTCTAGTAAAAGGGAAAGCTAATCATCCTATGGAGGATTACCATGTTGCTAAATTGGTTCAATACCAAGGACGAGAGCTTGGACTTTTTGCTATTTTTGATGGCCATCTGGGGGATACTGTCCCTGCCTATCTGCAAAAGCATTTGTTTCACAACATTCTAAAGGAGGTGAGTTTTTGGTTTGGACTCGTGTACCTCATTGTGTATGTGTCTAACATTTTAGTTGGGCATCTGTACTTTGAGTTTACCATAGGAGGTATGCTACTAATACAACACTTTGCACAACAATATGCACATGTTTAGGTGGCACTGTGTCTTTGAGAAAGGGTTGAGATGTCATTTTACATTGCCTAATGATACAATGCCACGTAAGCATGTTGTGTATATTGTTGTGCAAAGTGTATGTATTCCCTTACCATAGTACTAATGTGTTGAACTAATATTATGCATGAAATTCTTTAAAGCAGTTTGTAAGTACTTTTACCAGAAACTTAAGATCAATATATTTAGTTATTTACAAAGATTTTCCCTTTTTTGTGAGTGCGTGTGTGTTGGGTTTGTGGATGGGGGGCTAGTTTCGCTTGTGGACACAAGGACACCTACCCGCACCAGAGTCCACGTGACATAGACTACAACTGAATGCTGCCTTTTAGACATTATTTGTGATATGATAGTCTTTGAATACAGTGTCTAATCATTTCAGGAGGAATTTTGGACCGATCCAAATAGGGCCATTTCTAAAGCTTACGAAAGAACAGATCAAGCAATCCTCACGCATAGTCCTGACTTGGGTAGAGGTGGATCCACTGCTGTTACTGCAATTGTTATAGATAGTCGGAAGCTATGGGTGGCCAATGTTGGAGATTCCCGGGCAGTTCTCTCAAGGAGAGGGCAAGCGATTCAGATGAGTGTTGATCATGAACCAAATACTGAGCGGGGCAGCATCGAAAATAGAGGGGGATTCGTCTCTAACATGCCAGGTTTAGTCTATTGTCTATTCTGATTTGCATCTCACCCAAATTAATCTTACATATGAGTAGGCTCCTGCTTATCAGGCGTTCCTTCATGCTTGAATCTGATTATCAAATTTTACCAAGAATGCAAGGCCAATATCTTGTCAGAGGCCATGCTATGAATTTCAATTATGTAGCTTTTGGAACAATACTCCTGCAATGTCTCTTGAAGTGTAGTGTCATGAGTGTCTAGTTATCTACTTTTGTAGTTGTGTATTCTCGATGTTTGATCCTTTTCAGGTGAGAGTATAAAACCTTGTTCCCAGAAGCCAGAAATTTGTGCAGCTAATATTGTGAGGAAGATAAGTACCAAATATATTTCCAGAGTTGATGAGAAAATGTTTGTGTAGTGATGGGGAAAATATTACCCTAGTCTTACTGTTAGCATCAATGGAGCTCAGTGAAATGACCACCGAGCTTCAAGATACGAACTTATTTTCTCTTTACAGCCAAAGGATTGTGTTAGGTCATTTTTACCCCTTAGCACATTTATCATTTAAGACAAAACCCCAAGAAATCCAACATATTTTCTCCCCACCTTCCAACCCCCTGCTCCAACCCTAGCAGCAACCATCATAGGTCAACGTGGCCTTTGCCACCGCATCCCCAATCCCTCCCTTCGTCACCACTGCAAGCTCCTCCTCCGCAATCTCTTCCACTCCAGCCCCTCCCTTCCTATTCTTCGATGCCACTAGCTTGCCACCTTCCTCGGCCTCCCCTGGCTCCTTCTCTCCAGGGCTGGTCCAGGGGTGACCCCAATAGGTAGCAAGCCTCCGAGCTTGGGCAATCCCTGGGCTGGGGCAACCAAAAAAAAAATAATGAAGGTTATATAAATATTATAAAACTTCCGTAAATGTGTTGCCTCAGTGGTAGTTGGTTACTCCCTTGCACCCTTCTGTCTACAGTTCAATTCCCCATGCTTATTTTGCTGACTTTGGAATTTTTCATGCCTTTCTTTCATCCTTACTTACGTCTACTTTTGGTATTTATGGATCTTTTTTATTCCCTCCCAATCCAAAATTTTACAAAGCAACAAAACTTAATTATGCTTTGTTAATATTTTGCATTTAATCAACATAAAATTGCCAATATTTTGCATTTAATGAACACAACAATAATGTAAAAGTGATAATTTCTTACTTTGAATTAAAAAAAACCCACAATGATGGAAAATTAAAAACAAAATTGGGCTACCAAACTCGGTTTATTAGTATTATTTTTCACTCCAATGATAGTTAATATATAAAGCAAATTTTCTTATCCACTTTAAAATAAATTCTTACAATCATATATTTTTTTATGTTTATCTTTGTATCATTTTCATTTTCATTTTGTCTTTTATAATTTTTTTAAAAGAACTCTAGAAGACACAGAGAGCGAAATATTGTGAGTTTGCGTCGAGCCTCAAAAATATTAGGGTCAACAATGCCGGTTACAGTATTTCTGTGGAGAGAAGTTTTTCTTAGTTGAAGTTGATAAAAACTTACTTTTACAGTACCATGTCACAAGAGAGATTAAGTAGATTGTCTATAATCTCAATTGAAAATGAGTTCTTTGATAAGTTAGTTTGATGAATCAATTGAAGAATTTGCTTAAAAAAAATGCAATGAGAAGTGTTCTTTGAATCGGATCTTGCTCATCATATAGCACTATAACCGGGGTTTCATTTTGATTGTGATTTTTCTGATATTGTCCGAGCTAAAAGTCTAATGTAACCTCTCTAGTTAAAAAATGATTAGGGTTTGGGCTTGGGCAACCCAAATGTTAGGGCCGGACTGCTTCCCTCCCTAGTCGTTTGCCACCCCTAGATTCTGACGTATGTTTATAGACATGTAGTTTCACTCTTTTCCTCTTTATATGATATTGTCCAAAGATGTGGTGGGGTTGTGCTGAGTGTTAGAGGTATGGTTGTCTTTGTGGATTTGATAATCATAGGATGGACTTGTGATGATGATGGTGGTGCTATCCATGATGAATGGTGAATTTAATTCAGAGAATTTGACTTTAACGACTGGACCAGTTGTTGAAAATTAATTGCATTAGATAAAACCATTCTCTAATTATGTGAACCTGCCTATCTAAATGATGAAAATACTTTAAATTGCGTGCCATGGAGAATTTGTGTTTACGGGAATGTCAAAGAACATAATGCCTAGGACTAGGTGTCATAAATCTTCTCTTCAAGATGCATTTGCCCAGCAGTATTTTGTTTCCTCCCCTAGGCTTTACCAAGGAAAATATTCCTCACACGTCTCACATGGTTCTCCTCCAATGTTGGCACCCTTGATGTGAAACTGTGATTAGTACTATACCGGACAGACCATAGAGGACTTAATGAGAGTTACCCGACCACTTAAGTAAAGCTTTCTTAAGATGGGAGGTGTGTAGAGATCCTTGCCACCATTGTATTCCAAATTTTGATTGCGAGAGTAATCTCTTTCAGAATTCTTATGGTCACCGGCATTTTGTCTCCAAGATGATTACTTTGCTGTTCTTCATCCACTTGAACAGAAAATGCTCCGATTTTCCCATGACATATGAGGCTGGAAATTTATTACCCCGGCTAAATGATTATGTGCTCAAATGCAAGAAAAATGTTCATTTGGACGGTGCATATATTGTCAAATTTGCCAAAATGGAATCTCAAGTGAGTCCATCTAAATGACTGAGACCTTGTAGAAAAAAACACCGATGGCGAGTACTGCGAAGGCAAATAGTTGAATGGGTTATGTCTTCTTATTTTTTGTTAGATTTGATTTGGGCTGGGGCTTGGCCTCCAAAGTCCAATCTATACGCCAGATGACGTGTGCCTCTTATGGCTTCATATATGTTGAGTATGTGCCTAAAGTTTTTGCAAGTGAGTGTGTGATCACCCGATTACCAGAGCCTATATCCTTCCGGCCCTAACATTTTAAGCGGGACATTAAGTTAACCTCAAATCTGTTTGTTGCTGGGTTTTTTTTGGCTTTGGTTTGCCTGCTTTTTCGTCTCCTAGATCATATCTTAATTTGGCATAATTCTTGTCTTAACACACATTTTTCATATCCATTTCATAATATCAGGAGATGTTGCAAGGGTGAATGGCCAACTGGCTGTGTCTCGCGCTTTTGGAGACAAGAACCTGAAAACACACCTGCGGTCTGATCCCGATGTAACACCCGCTGATATTGATGTGGATACGGATTTTCTCATCCTAGCTAGTGATGGTTTATGGAAGGTTAGACCAATCATCTCTCTCTCTCTCTCTCTGCGCAAGCATCTTATATATATGCATCTTGTTTTGCCTGTAATTAATCCAGGTCATGGCTAATCAAGAAGCAGTTGACATTGCGAAGAAAATCAAGGACCCACTGAAGGCAGCAAAGCAACTTATAGCCGAGTCATTGGAAAGAGAGAGTAAAGATGATATCTCATGCATCGTCGTTCGTTTCAGGGGGTGAAACTAATACACCAGAGTATAAACCCATTGTGCAGGATTGTGTATTATGGGGGCTTTCTGTTGAAGAGGATGCGAATTTGTCAGTTTCAGCGCAGGTTTTTTAGAGCTCGCGTGTCTAAGTAAAAGGAATGGATGGAAGTTATTCCGAAGCAGGTTACATATGTATATGCCCACTGCCGCTTCTCCTGTAATATGCCCACTTTCTTGTACCCAAGGTTGTGTGGTTTTGTTATTGCTTGATTTTTCTTTGACATGTAGATTCATACCCGATATTTTTCTATAATGCACGCGACCATGTAAAAGCTGCGTGCGCACTGTTGACAGCCGTGGATTCTTGTAATAACGAAAATAGTATGGATGCATGCATTTGTTTTGTGAATGTACTCGGATGCGTAAACCCGTTGTGTCTACTTTAGTTCCGAAATATTGAGAAACTTTAATTCTGAAATATTGAGAGTGAACAAGAATGAGCAACTCTGTGGCTTCTACTAAAAGTCATTTTTTAATTATTTTTTTCGTTTTTTGCTGAAAGCAATTTTTAATTTTTGTTTTTTTTTTTTGAGGAAACGAAATTGGCTTTGAATGTGCCAAATTGTCGAAGTTATGTATCCCTCATGGCTCTTCTGTGTCATGTATGGGCGTCGGTGGCAGTGGCAGTGGATATATTACCTAAATGGATTTGTTACTTTCTTCAAAATTTTGTACTGTTTTCGTAATACAAAATAACTCTCATTTCGTATATGATCTTTAAAAATATTACTATTGATAGTTATTTTTTTTGTAAAAAAAATTTCGGATCCAATTGAAGACAGGATTACAAAAATGTACCAACAATTTCAAAGATGTACCAACAATATGAGATAGAGAAACCAATAATACAATAATTCCAAAAATAAAAATAGAGCTTGACTTGTTTATAAAATCACTGATATGTATTTATTTTGTTATTCCTTTTGCTGAATTCAAATTTATATCCTTATTAAATCTGCGTATACATTTTGAATCAATCGCTCTTTGTTAGATTTTCTTAATGGTTTTACCACTCTACTTTGTTAAAGATTCTCATCAAAATAACTCATTCTTTTGATTTATCAATTTTAGAGTGTATTTTATAAAATGTTCTTACCAAAATTTAAAGGACCGTTTTCCACCTTTTTATTTGCATGTCTTATTGACTTATATTTACCTCAAATTCTAAATAATATAACAAATAAATAAAACAATAAATTGAGATTTCCAAACGTACCTCTAAACTAAAAAGTAGAAAACAAACAAAATAATTCTCTAGTGTTATTTTTGGTGGCTTTTCATTTTGTCGTTTGGAACTTCTATAGGTTGTTTTCTCGTAGTGTATGAACTGTTCAATTTTGTTTTACTCTTACGGGTCATTCATTTTTTAAATCTCTATGGACCTTAAATTTGTATATGATTTTATTGACATAAATTTCATTATGTTTCGTTTTTTTAAATTTTTTTTATAACAAAAGTAGAAAAAGAAATTGAAATAAAAATAGTAAAATTCAGCAAAAGAATATTCACGCAATTACTCATTTCCAATACTCTCCTGCGCACGAAATGTCTCTCTTAAACCCCCCCTCTCTCTCTAAAACCCTTGCAAAAATCAGCTGCCGCGGAATCAAACTCTCTCTCTCTAAAACCCTTGCAAAACCCTAAAACTTTCTCTATTACTCCCACAAATCAATCAAAGACTCCTACCGATCAGCTCGATTATGTCAAAGCAATTGAGTCTCGGTAAGCTCACTGTGTCGAACCCGAAAGTTTGGGTGGTGATCGGCGTCACCGTCGCCGGGATCGTGATTCTCGCTGAGACTCGGCGGCGGAGACTTAGAGCGAGGAAGTTAGAGAGAGAAGATTTTGGTGCTTTCATCGACCGCTTCGAGCTTCTTCCCTTCCCTCAGCCGCCGCCTCCCGCCGCTCGACACATTCTCTCTGGTCTCACATTCGCCGTCAAGGACATGTTCGTATCCTATGACTTTAATCTCGTTTCAAACCATGCTTTCGCATATGTTTATTTCAAAAGGTATAAATGTACCAATACACATTAGTCTGTAAATATAGGTGTATATTTTACATTTGCTCTAGAATTTTTAAGTTTAAAAAAAAACTCCAGTGTGTGCTCGATCCCAATGAAAATTTAACAAGCCGAACTGGCCCAGGCTTGAGTCGAGCTTGAGCTTGTTCACAAAGTGAGAACCAAAGAAATCATATATTTATGGACGTGTACAGCTTCAATCTCATCTATTTCCTAGTTGGATGTGGGTTGGAAAACATGCATCTTGTGCCGATGACATCTTCACTGGTCTTGCAGTTAATGCCATCAACACCTTCCATGTACCTTGACCCAGTGAATGGGTTGGATCTTTGCATTATTGTCTTGTTGGACTCCAAGTTTTTGTTCTTCAGCCACTTCAACTTTACATCCATGTGTAAAATCTCTATCTTCTTTGGTAGTAAATAAAAAATCCTCCTCATCAGTGAATGGTTCTTCATGAAAATTGGTGGCTTACTGCAATCCACCACTGGATCTGGATTAAATGTCGATGTAAATGGCCACTCAACCTTGGCCTCCTCCTCCAAGGGGTGTGGGTTTGGTGGGTAGTTACTAACGATCAAACTGGTTATATTAACCAATTCTTCCTGCGTAGCCCTGATCTATTGGTTTTCAAAGAAGATTAAATGTCCCATGCACCAACCCATTGGCCCACCACCAACAGCGTTCAAATCTCTCATCCATTTGTGCTTCTCTTGCAGCTTTACTTCGTTTGTAGACATCTTCAACATCATAACGACCTTAACGAACACCTTCTTGTGCCATGACCCAGAATCGAGTGCAAGCTCTGGTACCAACTGATGCAGGGAAGCGTGTTGAAATAGAAGAATGCGCAACAAGGACAATCACGAACACGTTTGAACTAGGATACTCTCTCTACGAACAAACAATATGGAGAACTTACATCTGTATCTATAATGATAGCTAGTGTTTTAAAAGGCGCGCGCCTCATGCCCTTAAGCGCTGAGGCGAGGTGAGGCGCAGGTATTGCGCTTTGTTTAGTCATAGCGAGGTGCATAACACAAAGGCACACCTGAGGCGCTGAGGCACACGCTTAAGAGCAAAGGCACAAAGGCGAGGGCTTTTTATATTTTTTATTATTTTTCAAGCAAATGCATCCTAGCCCTTCATTTGTGGGTTAAAACATGTGCCAAAGCACCAGATATAAATACCTTCAAAATAAAAGGGGTGATGGATAACCCTAGAATCAGCAGCTGAGTCTGGATGTCCGAAGAGTAACAGAGATCGATCTTCATCATCTTCTCTACCAGCTTCTTCTTCTTCTCCTCCTCCTCATCCTCTTAATGCCTATGCATGACCGCCATGACTCTAGATTTGATTGCCGTTAATCATTTTGTTACTTCTCTAAAGCTAAACCGTTGTTGAAATAATATGTTCTATGACATTTTATTTGGAAGTTTTTATAAGTGTTTGTTTGTGTTGAAAGTTTTGTCTATATTAGAATTCTACTTGTAAAAAATTGCGCCTCGCCTCGCGCTTAAGCTCTAGGGGACCATGATGCCTCGGTGCACCTATTGCCATTTAAAACACAAATGATAGCCTAGAAATACTAAAAAGGAATAAAATAAAGAAGAGCTAAATCTTAATCTTGGAGAACAAGAAAAAAACAAAAAAGAAATAGAATCAACCTAAATAAGAGAACCTTATATTCTAGGCAATTTATGCTAAAACAGAAAGATTCCTAAAATTGTGAGACTCCCTAATAAAATAACTAAAACTAAAATAAGTAAAACTCAAAACACTATGTCTTAAATAATATAATATCTCCATTTTGCATCAGCTATTTATGTATTTATGCATTTGTACTTAGTGTGTTGCTTATTAGGCTTTGTGTCGGTGTTTCTACGCAGTTTTGACGTGAAAGGGTGGGTGACTGGGTTTGGTAATCCGGACTGGAAGAGGACACATGAGGCGGCTGGAAAGACCGCTGTGGTGGTGACGGCACTGTTGAAGAATGGGGCTACTTGTGTGGGAAAGACTGTCATGGATGAATTTGCTTTTGGGTATATGCCCTTCCTCTAGCTTCAGTACTGTATTGTGTGTTGCTTGTTTTGGATAAAGAATTTTTGGGGGACTTAATCAATTCATGGTAAAGTATTGAGTGAAATAATTGAGACATGAACAGACAATTCATTAGAGGATAATGATAATTTTCGCTGTTGTTTCAGGATAACTGGAGAAAATGTGCATTATGGTACACCAACAAACCCACAAATGCCATCCTATATTTCTGGGGGATCATCTAGTGGTTCAGCTGTGGCTGTGGCAGCTGGCATTGTTGACTTTGCTCTTGGTATTTTTTTTGCATCTTTTATAAATTCGAGGTGCAGAGATTTGAATTCCTCATTTTGAGGAGGGATAAGAAAATTTAGAATCTTGTAGTTCTGATTTTATACTTTACCAGCGAGACAAAATTTCCCAAGTGGCTTATGTATTTCCTTCTGTACTTGGATTATATTTCTTATTCTTCTCTAGAAATCTATATTCAATTTGGCACTATTTATAATCTTTAGCAAAAGTTTTAGATGACAACAGATAACTAGTCTATAGAGATGGAATTCCTGATCAGTTCATACCATTAGTTTTTTCTTTACAACTTGTTGCTTGTGACTGATTCTACTTCCTTGGGTATTGCCTTCTGTTGGTCAGTGGTCGAAGGATGTTGCATCTTCACTTCTTAGGGGGTGTTCCACTAAGGTGGTTTTGTGAAAAAACCGATTTTCACAGTTTTTTATGTGATGTATTGTGAGAGAATGACCTGTCTCAGTTTTTGGAAAAAACAGTTTTTTGTCAGTGGAACACCCCCTTAGTTACAGGCCCCATCTGGACTGCACTTTTTATGTTGGTTAGTTTTATTAGGAGGCTTGTCAACCATTTAACCTCAAGTATGCTGAATGATTTTTGACCATTTTGGTTAGTTCATGTTAGAGAGTTCAACACCCTTTAAAAGAATATGGCCATTTTGGTTATTTCATGTTTTATCATTCATGTTAGTTTTGTTGGGAGGCTTGTCAACTTTTTGCTGTTTCTCATTGTGAATATTGAGGTCCAAGATGGCAAGATGTTTCTTATCATGCGAGGAACAGTTTGCATGTATACCCAAAATTTCTCTCTGTAAACCAATTTCATGGGCCCCAAAGGCAATCTTTATTAAGTTGGAGTAGAACAAATGGATCTGTGAAAAGGTATACAGTTCGCCTGTGTTAGTAAACAAGGTGTACCCACAACCTCAGGTTGATTTATTGAACTTCTCCGCACTCTACGTATACGAATATTACTTCCTGGTCCTGCAAGATAACCATTTCTTGTTGATGATGGAAACAAGTCCTTGAGTAGTTTGTCAGGCAGGGATACATCCATGTTTTTGCTCTTTGAGTGTGGGGCTGAACTTGATAACATTCAGTAATAAGACTTTTTTTTTGGGCATGGATGAGGAAATTACCCGATCTTTTGTGTATCTGGTGCATTTATCTTCTAGATGTTTCTGTTATATACTTTCCAAACACTGTAATTTTATGATATGTTACTCTTTGGGGACTTTGTGTGTTTGTTGATGCTCTAAGTTAGATTTAATTCAGGTCTTAACATTTGTGGCACACTTTTGTCCTTTGACAGTCGACTGCCATTGACATTTAGTTGGTGTTTCGTTTTATTTTTTCCTTGCCCTCGAATACAAAAGCTGTATTGAAATGGAAATTAAAAAATGTGACAGACTGACAGTAAAAGTTGGGTATGTCTTATTGTATACTGGTGTCATTTTCCAAAATCTAGCTTTGCAATTTTGCGTTCTGATAATTATTGCAATGAACTTTCTAGGTACTGATACCATTGGATGTGTGAGAACACCCGCATCATTTTGTGGTATACTTGGATGCCGGCCATCTCATGGGCTTGTATCTACAATTGGAGTTCTACCAAATTCACAAAGTTTGGACACAGTTGGTATGTAGTTTCACTCTCTTTTACTTTTCTATAAAGTGAATCCAAAATATTCACCGTCATATTACCTTATTAAGTATTAACTATGCAGATGTCCTTTTAGTTTCAGGCATTGAACTTAGTTGGCATGGTTTAACTAGCAAGTCTTATCAGTGTGACTTGGCACAGTTTAATGTTATTTTTCCTGTCATTTCCTGATTCATTGCCACTTAAAATTGATCTAGGGGTTCTTGATATAGTTTCGATTTCTTTTCCTATTCTCGAGTTTACGCGTCTATTATGGTTACTTCATAAATTTATATGGTATTGCCACTTCCAATGGTATGGTCCTGCATCCATCTTGAGGTGTTTTCTCTTTTTTATTTACTGATAAATATTAGATGATAATAAAATCTTTCAGGATGGTTTGCACGTGACCCATCAATTTTACATCGTGTTGGGCACATTTTACTTCAATTGAACCAGGTGGAACCAAGAAGGACAAGATGCTTTATCATAGCTGATGATCTCTTCCAGCTCTCTAAGGTTCCAAAGCAGAAGAGTATACAAGTTATAACCAGAGTTACTGAAAATTTATCCGGCTGTAAGTTGAAGATTTGTCATGTGTGTCATGATTCCATGTTTTAGTGGCATTTTAATTGATTGTGAAGATTTTAGTTCAGGGATGTCATTAAGTTCTAATCTTTTGGCCAAAAGATGTTGCATGACTATATCTTATCGTTTGGCTTCATTGACTCTACAGACCAGCCCCCAAGACCTGTGAATTTCGGTCAGTATGTTGCTGCAAACGTGCCCAGCTTAAGAGTTTTCCGTGAAGAGTCAATGAACTTTCAAATTGGGATAAATGCTCTGAAGGCTCTATCATCTGTTATGTTCTTACTGCTGAGGTATTTAAAGTTATTCATTAATTTTGATCATCCTCCATCCATCCCAAACACACCTGCACACCGGCAAACAAATACATATAGGTGAACTGTTTCTATTTCTGGGATTTAGGTGAACTGTTACCTTTCTGTTTCTGGTATTTAGGTGAACTGTTGTAAAGTTAAGCTTCCTTGGATGAAATAACATGGAATGTGCTGGGAGCTGTCTTTGTTGGATGTCTGAGATAACTAATGTTGTTTGTTGGGGCTTGAGGTGTCCTTGGGGTGTGCTTCTTGCCCCAACGAGATGGGGACCTTAGGAAGTTTGCATTTAAAATCTGTAGTCATGGAACTTTGGGAATTATTGTTTGTGATGTTCAGTTTGTGTTCACTACATAAGCTGTAATGTGATATTGCCATTTAATTGAGGCCTTGATCTCAGATACGAATTTAAAACAAATCATGGAGAATGGGTTAAAGCAGTAAAACCCAGATTAGGATCTCATGTCTCTGATCAAGTTAATGCTGCAATGGATGCTACACATGAGGACATTAAAACCTTGTACAAAGTTAGAAGTGAAATGCGAGCAGCCCTCCGGAGTCTCTTGAAGGTATTTGTACTTTTCATTGTTGGTTGCCATAAGTACGTGAGATGACACGGTTCATACTTTAATGTAACCTATGGTTTTTTGAGAGTGACAAGCCTCTCGATTATCTTAAGTCTTTTGATCACGAGAAATCATTGCCAGTCTAGATAAACAAACTCTAGACCCTTTCTTATTGCTGTGGTTTTATTGGGAATTCTCTTAGCCATGATCAAGGTTTATATGTTGCTACTCATGGGAAAGACAACACAGTCAGAAATTACATATTTATGCAACTTCACTTGCATATTTGGATTTGTGCTATAGCTGTTGTTTAATGAGCTGAAATCACCAGGAAACCACATTAGTGGGCAGCTGAATAATGAAACTCGTAGGAAAAACCATAAGTTGATGAAAGAGTGGAACAGTGTAGATTGTTGGAAAGACAAAAAAACAATGAAACATGGGAGCCCAAAGTTTGAGCCAGTTTGGGAGGAAAATTCTAGTAAGAATGGAAGATCCTTGTCTTTAAAATGTTTGCGAAGTTTCAAAAAGACATATTCTTGTATTTTATCAGTGTCACTTTTGTTTCCAAATTTCATGTACTGTGTTTGTAGTGTCCGATGGGAATTGTCACTTTTTATCGTGATGTTATTCCTTAGTTTACTATTATTTTATCATACATTCAATTGCACTTTCTTGCCCATTCACCTCTATTTTTTTCTCCTAGGATGATGGAATATTAGTAGTCCCCACAGTTGCTGATCCTCCATTGAAACTTAATTCAAAGAAAGGTCCCTCTGCTGAGTTCCTTGACAGAGCATTTGCCCTACTTAGCATAGCAAGTATGTCTGGTTGTTGTGAGGTAACTTCATATCTCAGTCTACATTTTCACCTAATTCCCTCGCCAGTTATATAGACATACCGTGCTTTGTCTCGTTATTGCAGGTCACAGTTCCATTAGGCAATCATGATGGCTTCCCGATAGCTGTCTCTTTCTTAGCATTCCATGGAGCTGATAAATTTCTTCTGGATACTGTTTTGGATATGTACTCATTTCTTCAGGAGCAAGTTAGCCTTGTGTCCAATTTGTCACCAGTGCCGGATACAAATGGCCACATGGATGCCTCTGAACTGTTGAAAGAAAAGGTTTGTTCTCTTCTAGCCCACTTGTAATTGTTAAGGTGCAAGAACTAGGCCTCATCTTATTATGATGTTCATGACATATCTTATTTAAATTGGAAATATGTCGTGTCTGAGATTTATCTCTGGATGTTTACCCGTCTTTTTGGTTGGGTGCTTTTTCTGTAGTGCCTTGTGTAAGTTTTTAGTTTTTAGTTTGAAGTCCTTTTCATGAGGCTTTCTGCATTCTATAGAATTAGTGTAGCCTCTCTGCCCATTTAAATCTGCTTGAGGGAGGCTATATGGGAATTGGAATCCACTTGTCGAGACAAGTTATTTTAGTGAAAACAATGTTCTTAAATTGCATTTTTGACGTACAGAATTGGACCTTCATTTAGCCTGGAAATGAAAACGTTTTGGAAGCATCGACTTTTCATATGTAGAAATACAAATGATATTGATCAGATCCCAAGTTCATTCAGTATTAGATCATCAATGTTTTTAACTGCAAGTGTATATGATTTTAATAGTGTTTAAGTTCCCAACAAAAGCAATATTTTTGTAGTAGTTTGATGATATGAGGCTCTAGTTGTGTCTGTTACTGTGATTATTGCTACTAGATACTGTTGATGCAGTAATGGACATGACTGTACATTGGAGCCTTTTTGTTTCAAGTGCCCACATCTTGAAGGCTTCATGTCGTGTTTGCTTTCTAGTTACACTGTGTGTCGATTTCAGAAGTCTATCAATGTTCTTTTTTGTTTGTGTTTACAAGTTGTGCAAGTTTGCGTTCGGTCTTTTAGTTTTTGTACTTCTAGCAGTGAAACTCTATTGATTTCTTCTTTACCCAGTCAATACGACCAGAGAGCTTTTCCAAGATCTTATTTTCCCCGTCGCTGTTATTTAACTTATTTTGATGGTAGCAAATCTAAGCTAGAACTTCACACTTCCTTGTGTGATGGTTGGTTATAATTCTCATTTCCATAGGGTGATTCCATTTCATATCTTGTGTGGCTTTATATTAAAGACTTTTCTCTGTGTGTCATAGTGATTGTGCAATGCCAATGCTCTGGATGCTGAATGAAAGAAGTATGGTAATGTGCACATAAATCAAAATGATTCTTGGGTCTGGCCTCTCTGATGTCTTTTGGCTTTGATTTGAGGGCATGATTCTGCAACAAACTCGATGGTATAGGGGGACCACTATGTCAGTGGTATTCTGTGAGCAGCCACTTTGTGCATTTATTGCCAAAGGTTAGGTCTGTCTCCTGTCCATCCCCCGCCCATACCCCCAATTATTGCGGACTAAATGGTTATGTTATTTTTGTTGTGTATCTGTGTGTCATAGTGCATCACCATGGCTCTAATCCAGATGATGTTAATATGGGTCCCTTGAAAGCTATTTTGAGGTTCAACTCTTTTGTCAAGTGTTGCTTATCTAAAACGATTTTTGCTTACAGTCACGGGCTGCTTAATTTTTGTAACAGTTGTACTTAAACGTTGAGATGTGATAAATTCTGTTACTCTGTAATTCTAAATTTCATGTATTATTTGCTACCCATTGCAGGGAAATGCTGCATTTAAAGGAAATCAGTTGAATAAGGCTGTAAGTTACTACAGTGAAGCTATAAAGTTGAATGATGTAAATGCAACTTACTATTGCAACCGAGCTGCTGCTTACTTAAAACTAGGATGGTACAATTCATTGAATCCTTTATTCTTCTGTTAAATAGTAGAAGCTTTGTCACTTGTTTCTGAAGCCTTCTTTGTTTACCTCCTTATTTTGTTCCTTGCAGCTACAGAGAAGCTGAGGAGGACTGCACTAAGGCAATCACACTTGATAAGAAGGTTGGGACTAGCTTACAATATTTGATGATTTTCATATTCTATCTATTTGCCCCACCAAAACTTGAAAAGAAACAAGAAAATACATGCTACCAATTGAGAAATGACATATATAGGTAGCGGTGTCCATTTCCATTTCCATTTCCAATGAAGTGGTAGATACTCCCTCTGTGCATATCTCACAAAGAAAATAAGTTTGACGTGGAAGTAAACAAACTCCTGTACGTAGAGATATGTATAGTCGATGGTTTTAATATCTCACAAAGAAACTAAGTTTGACTTGGAAGTTAACAAACTCCTGCACGTATAGATATGTATAATTGGTTGTTTTAATTTGTATGTTATGTGTCACAGCATATATGTAGGTTTCATTTTGCAGCCTATATTTTCGACTCTCAAGGATATTTTCTTCATTTGAATTTCAGTAGATTCTTGTCTTTTTCTTTGATGAGCAATTGTTGGTTGTCAAGTGTTAAACCACTAACCAAGTCTTCTTCAATGGAAATTTCTGTGAAGTCTTTTTTTTCTTTCTTTCCGGCTCTGATTAGAGTCTTGAGCCTGTCGCCAAGTGCTTTTCTATGCAAGAAGTGATTGCTGAGCAGATCTTTGCAAATTATTTGAGTACAAGAAATTTATACAACTTTCACTCCTTTAATGTCTCTGGAAGTAAGTTCCGGATGGCAGGAAAGTTTTTGATTCTTTTTTTTATTTTTTATTCGAAGGGGGAGCTAAATGCATTGTCATTGACAATGGTAGATGCCCAACGTCATCTCTAGTGTAGAAATGGCGAATCCTTTTTTCAATTTACCATTACTTCTGGTGTACCTAATTTCTGTCAATATTGCACAAAGTGGCAGTCCTCCTGTTCGACCATGTGTTTTCACGTTTCATCCATTGAGCTTCTTCCCAGTGATAATCTTTAGTCGTCGTAAATGAAGATACTCTTCCACACTTCTGTTTCCCCAGTCATATTTGAAAACCGCTCTAGTGCCGTAGGTCCTTTTGAACATAATGCCTTCAGTACTGACAACCAACTAGGTTATCTTTGGCAGGATACTCTATATAACAGCCTCTTTCTGTTGGCTGCAATTAGTTTTTGATATTATCTGGCTCATTAACTTTTATGTGATGATGTTGTAAGTGTTGTCTATTTTTCGGTGCAGAATGTGAAGGCTTATTTAAGGCGAGGAACAGCTAGAGAGTCACTTGTCTTATATAAGGATGCTCTTCAAGGTGAGAATCCCAGTATTTCAGTATTTTATTCTGTTTCTTTTCCGCACTGCAAATAACCTACACAATGGAAGAGAGAAACACATTATGAGTAACTTGAACAACAGTGGTACATGATATTGTATTTTGGGATGAAACTGAAACAAGAGCTACTGATGATTGAAGATTTTGGAGATAAGGATTGGACAGGAATAATGATAGTAAAAATAGAAGCAGAAATAGCCAAAAAATGAAGACTTGATATCATGAGATATCAAACAACGAACAATTTCCCTACTAGGTTCCATGAGTCATAGTAAGTAGTAACAGAGAGCTTTTGGGATGATGTAAACCTCGTAATCAGAGAAGAATTTAACAAATGAATATATGGTCAACTGTGGGACAAAATGACGGACAATTAAGAACAACTTTTGACTGAAATGAGAGTAGGTGAGATGAGGATGTTGAGATGGATGCGGGTGAAAAAGTAGGAGATATAAAAAGTTCGAAGTGTGAATATTCTTGAATTGACCCTAGACGAATTAGAAAAGGATATCGATCTTGCCATAGCAGAATGGCAAAAAAAAAATTTATGTTGCCAGAGCAAGTTGATCGAGACACAAGGCTTATATCATTCTTGTGTTGTTTTCTTATTGTTCACCCTCACATCATGTTATTTTTCCGCAGATTTCAAGCATGCTCTTGTCCTAGAGCCACAAAATAAGGATGCCAATGAAGCTGAAAAGAGGCTAAGGAAACTGATTCGTTGATGACTGAAACCCGTAAACATACACCAACCCACACAGTGTAAATTGTTCATTGCGGCATTGGAAGGAAAACGGTGAGGGACCCCTGTTTTGTGGTACTCAAGGTTCAACACAGCATCGGAAGGAAAACTTTTGAGAGGTACCCATGTTTAATTTGTACATGAGGAAAACAAAGGAAAATAAAGCATGTGATCGGTAAGCCCTGTTTGTTGGCTTACTGCATTTTTTTTTTGTTCACAGTTCTATTTATTCCTCCTCCTCCTCCCCAATTGGTTAGTATTCTCTTTTGCAAGGGAGTTTTGTGATACTACAGGGACTGTGGAACATTAATGAGTTGCATGTACTGGTTTCACATGCTTGTTATTTTTCAGAAGCTATGGAAACTTGATGAAATAATTTCCGGAAGAAATGTAAATAGCTGAACCACAGCTCTTTTTTTCTTTTCTTTTTTCAAATTGAATTTTGTTTGTCGCATTTTATTTTTGTTCCCTTTTCTGTAATCTGTTTAGCATTTGTAATAGTAAGACTTGAACCCTGGTATCACGCTTGGTATTTTTTTTTTTGGATAACCGGATGTCTAGGCCAGCTTGCGCTCACCTCGACTAATTCCGGGGCCCAGGAAAGTAATGCCGTAATGACCTAGCATAACCTCCAATGACCTTAAGAGTTTGCTGGTAAGGGGAATCGAACCTGAGACTTTAGGAGAGAATAAACCTCTAAGTTTCAAGACAAAACCACATCATCAACCCCTTGGAGTTACCGGCTGTGATTCCCTTTAAGTCAAGAGATGTCCTATGGTTCGGTTTATTCCCATAAAACTTGTGATCCTATTCTTTTGGTAAATTTTCTTAAAACTAGTGGACCAGTGGATTTTCACAGGGAAGACAATTGACCCTTTGAAACCAAAGCAATATGGACCAATAATTCAAATATGCGTCTATCTTTTTTTTGGTTCCAAGTTCATTTTGACTCGTTCTTTGCTAAATATACACCCACATTCACAATTGGCTCCTTAATTTCTCCCTCGAAATTTTCTCATTCACCGAATTCGAACAACACCTCGGCTGTTTTCAATCCCAAATCTTTTCCAGGGTTGTTTTGTATTTACAAACCCTAGAAAAGAAAAGCAGGAGAAAAATGACATCCTCCACTCCATGCATTTGGGAAGATTGAAAATGTAATAGTACACGACCTTCAATAAGATGCAAATGGCAAAACGCTTTAGCTTTATAGCGTACAGAGACAGGTTGTACCGCTATTTCTTCGCCTACTCCGGCCTGCGGTCCACTGCCACCGACCTCGGCGACGGCACCATCGTCCACAGCTGGATTCCCAAATCTCACAAACCCACCAAACCAACCCTCCTCCTCATCCATGGCTTTGGCGCCAACGCAATGTGGCAATACGGCGAACTCATCAGCCACCTCCTTCCCCACTACAACCTCTACGTGCCGGACCTCCTCTTCTTTGGCCGCTCCTACACGGCGGTACCTGACCGGTCGGAGGCATTCCAGGCCAAGTGTTTGATGAAGTTGATGGAGGTGCATGGGGTGATGGAGAAGGTGAGTCTGGTTGGGATAAGTTATGGTGGGTTTGTGGGGTATAGTATGGCGGCTCAATTCCCGGCCGCGGTGGAGAGGGTGGTGGTGTGTTGCGCTGGGGTGTGCCTGGAGGAAAGGGATATGGGGGAGGGGTTGTTTCGGGTGGCGGATTTGGATGCGGCGGCGAGTATTTTGTTGCCGCAGACGGTGGAGAAGCTGAGGGAATTGATGAAGCTTTCGTTTGTTAGGCCGGCCAGAGGGGTGCCCTCTTTCATTCTTTCTGATTTCATTCAAGTGAGTCCCTTTCCTCTCTCTAGTCTTAGTTTTTTTTTTTTTTTTGGGATTTTGTAACGATTGGCATTGTGCTTGTCCAGAGAAATTAAAACACCACCAAAATTTGAACCATTTGCATATAAACTGCTAACTGTAATACTCCATCCATCTCGAGTTTTTTGTCCATTTTTACTATTCACGACATTTCAAATGTAAAATGTTATATGTAAGGTGGCGGATCCGTGGACTCTTATTTTGCACTCTTTTTGACACTCCATCTCAGTCCTTGAAAGGAAGGATTGAGATTATAACTTACAAAATCCCTAAATCCCTCCCCTTTCCCATGTGCTCTCTCTCTCTCTGGCGACTGGCGGAGGACGTCTGTGCAAAAAAAAATCTCAGAAAGTGGATGCTAGGTTTCGTGGATCTCCTTCATCCGCTTTCTTTGTCCCTTTTCTTTTATCTAATGCATCTCTTGCAACAGCCCGCAACATTAAACATATATATATATATATATATATATATATATGCTATATAAATCTCGTTTGATAGTTCTCAATGCATTCTATTAAATAAAGTTTTCAAAATTATAAAAAACTTTATAGATTTAAAGATATTAGCAATTGAAAAATGGCACACATGCACGTAAATAAACAAGAAATTAGGGACGGATGGAGTGTCAAATTTCAACCATTCGCTATCGACTTTGTGCAGGTTTCTTGGATTTGAATTTCCATTTTTATTTTTCTACTAACATAAGAAAAGATGTAACGATAGCATTTTCGTAATAAAAAAAAAATCAAAAGACATCTTGATGGAGGCATGGGTTGGATTGATCATGACTCGGAGTTTGAACCCAGAAAAGATTACTAACATTAATGTTCTTTAGCGTACCCAAAAAAAGGAAAAGAAAAGAAAAGTTGGCAAACGTTGCGAGAAACGGAAACCTTTAAAACGTCGTGTTTGCCGGAATTCGCTGCCGAGCTCTTTATTTAAAATAGATGAACGCAGAATATTTTTCTATGGTGTTTATATAGTTATGGAACATAATCCTTGAAAAATAGATCTTGTAAAGGAAAATTACAGATGCATGATTTCAATAAAAATGGATTTCCATCAACATGGAGGCAATTTCAAAGGATTATTAACTTTGGAAAATTAAGTGAATGCAAAGCTTATTTTGTTCTATGTTTTATTAATTTCAAAATGGACAGGTTATGTGTACCGATCATCTGAAAGAGAAGAGGGAATTGATCCAAGAGATACTCAAAGATCGAAAGCTTTCTAATCTTCCCAAGATCAATCAGGTTTTTTATTTGTCACATTCGTATTTTATTGTATTTGTTTTCGAATTGTTCGCATCAAAATCAAATTGTAAATGTAATCTCTAAGGTTCTTATTTGTTTAATTGTTTTAGGAACATTTCCTTTGCATTCTGTTACATGCTAACCCAAAACTTTTTAAGGTACTTAGTTATTTGTAATTTTGTATCTTTTAATACATCCCCTCACGTGCACCTGGTTTCTCCTCGATAAACGGGGCTAAGACGTGATTACTATTTCAACTATACACTAGGCGATGAGATTTGAACGTATGATCTATTGTCTGCTCTTGACATCAAAATTATACTGGTAAAGACTAACTGATGTAAAAATTCAAGCTATTCGTTGAGAGGTCGGGACTTTATTAATTACTTATTCCATAGCCAACCAATATGTGACTAAATCTAACATCTCCGCTGCCCTTACGTGCAACCACTAGTGATGCATGTCACTTGTAATTTCCTTTTTAGTCTATTATCGTGCAACTACATTTAAAGTTTGTCACGTGCAACCTCTGTTTAGGTCAATCTTTTGCAACCTTTGTTGCTCTCATACCATGTAAAAACTCGGAAGCGGGGCGTAATCTGAGCAGTCCAAAAGTGTTTTGGAAGAGTTTTGTTTTAATCTGGACAGTCGAAAGCACTTTTGGACAGCTGGAATGCCTTGCAACACATGGCAGCACATTTGCAGGGTCCCCCCGTTCATAGAAATTCTGTCTAACTCAATGCTAGTATATCCTTTTATTCAATTTCTTGTAACTTCAATTGATTTCTTGATTTCTTGTTTATGCAGCAAACTCTAATAATATGGGGAGAGCAAGATCAAATTTTCCCATTAGAATTGGGACACAGATTAAAAAGGTTTGTTAAACATTTCTAAATCTATTGATTTTGCATTATCACCATTTATAATTACATTTTAATTTGTTTTGACTTATGAAATATTTGGATATATAGGCATATTGGGGAGAATGCTGAGCTGATGATAATCAAGAATGCAGGACATGCTGTCCACCTAGAGAACGCTAAGGAGTTTACCAAGCACTTGAAGGCATTTCTCCTTGATTAAATTTGATCTTCCCAAACAATAAAAAAACATGAAATTTGATACGTTAAATCTTTAATTTTCTTGGAATTGATTCAGAAGTGATTCATCTGCAGTTTGTTCATGTATGTTGTATATCAAACCTTACTAACTACAACTAATAATAATGATTTTCGCCAGCAAAAAGAAAAAAAAAAAGAGACAAGAAAAATTCTTTTATCCCCTTTCTCACCTTCTGTTTTGTTTTGTGTTTAGAAAGTTCGTAGTGATTTTTAGCCTACTCCTAAGGGTGCTGCTAAGGCGATAAGCGGCCTAAGCAGACAAACCCTCAATGGATTTGTATTGGGGTATTAGCTAAAGAGGCATGCTCCCACTTTGTACTTGCAAGGTTTCAAACTAGGTGTCCGAGTAAGATTATACACACTTGGACAAATCATGGGGAACATAAACCTACCATCCACTAGCAGGGGACACTTGAAGCCGGAGCAAATACTCTATATGGACTGGCCTTAAATAATTTGATAGCACCTGAGAGGTTTCAATATGATAACGTAAGAGAAAACAAACCCTTAGGCCCCAATTGGATGCGAGATAAGTTTTGGTGGGATTAAATAGTAAGAGGGGATAAGATAGTAAGGGGTATTAGTTAGTAAGAGTGGACCCACATTGATATAATGTTTATAGAGGGGGGATTAAATAGTACGTGGTTTGGATGAATTTGTAATAAAGAGGAATAAAGTTGGGTGGATGATGTAAAAAACGGATAAATGACTTATTTGCCCTTATGCATGGGTAATATTAAATATTACGATAAAATAAATAAATAAATACAAACTAATTAAATTAATTATACTTTTCAATAAATATGATATAATAATTACTTTTATTAATTATATCTAAAATTAAAATATTTAATTATTATTTTTAATTATTCATTTTAATAATGTTGCGTACCACCTAATTTTTATGCTTGTTTTTTTCTTCTAACTATGCGTTTTTTTACTTATAATAACTAATTAGTAATTATACTTTTCAATAAATAATTCCTTTTATTAGTTATATCTAAAATTAAAATATTTAGTTATTATTGTTTATTATTCATTTCAATAATATTTTGAAGTTTAATTTTTTGCTTTTTTTTTTTCTTTCTAATTGTAAGTTGGGGAATAAAGTCTTTGAATACATTGAATATCTCATGTTACCATCAACCAAGGTGCAAAAAAGGTGCACATTGGTTTTACACATCTACTGCTAGTTCTCTGGCCATTGATAGCATTAGCATTGTATTCAAATTAGTAATTTTTATGTTATTCCCCAACAATGTCAAATTCTAAAATATAAAAAAATTAAATTTTTTTGTATCAAATTAAAGATCTCAATTTTTAGTTTAATTTGACGGAAAAAAATTAAAAAAATTAATGTGAAAATACTTTATTTTTTGATCTGAAGGATATTGCAAAGCAAGCCAACAATGTCAAATTCTAAAGTATAAAAATTTTCAATTTTTTTGTATCAAATTAAAGATCTTAATTAGTAGTTTAATTTGGTGTAAAAAAAATTAAAAAATTATGCACAAAAGTACTTCATTTTTTGATCCGAAGGAAATCGCAAGAGTTCGTAAAACATTTAAAATTCCATTCGGTTTCTTTTTAAAAACAATAAAAAAAAAACTGGGGGTAAGGGGAGGGGTATAAGGGAGGGTATGAGGGTAATTTCGTAGGGGGTATGAGGGGGTATAAATTAGTAATAGGGGGGAAGGGTGTTATGAATTAATGAGGGAGAAGGGGCATAAAAGGGTATTATTTGGGTGGGGGTATTAAGTTATCCGGGTTTCAAACTTTTGCCAAACCAAGTATAAAACTGTAGGACCGGGATAGGGGGGGTATAACTTAATACTGCCTCTAATGCTGCAGCCAATTGGGCCCTTAAGTCTCAAACCTTGACCAGTGACCACTAAGCCAACCCCCTTAGGTGTTCTAGTTCTAGAAAATATTAACATTATGCCCCGATTGGATGCGGGATACGTTTTGGTGGGATTAAATATTAAGGGGGATAATATGGTAAGAGGTATTATTTAGTAAGAGTGGACCCACACCCACACCCACAGTGATGTGACATTTAGGAAGGGGGATTAAATAGTATGTGGTTTGGATGAATTTGTGATAATGAGGGATAAAGTTGGGTAAATAATGTTAAAACTTGACAAATGACTTATTTGCCCTTGTACAGTCATATTAGATTTTATGATAAAATAAATACATAAAAACAATACTAATTAAATTAATTATACTTTTCAATAAATAAATTCTTTTATTAGTTATATGTAAAATTAAAACATTTAGTTATTATTTTTTATTATTCATTTCAATAATATTTCGAAGTTTAATTTTTGCTTTTTTTTCCCTTTCTAATTGTACGTTTTTAATAATTAACAAATTAGTAATTTTTATGTTATTCTCCAAAAATGTCAAATTCTAAAGTATAAAAAAAATTTAATTTTTTTTTATCAAATTATAGATCTCAATTTGTAGTTTAATTTGATGCAAAAAAAAGTAAAAATTAATGTGAAAATACTTTATTTTTTATCCGAAGGATATTGCAAAATAAGGCAACAATGTCATTCTAAAGTATAAAAATTTTCAAATTTTTTTGTATTGAATTAAAGATCTCAATTAGTAGTTTAATTTGGTGCAAAAAAAATTAAAAATTATGCGCAAAAGTACTTCATTTTTTTATCCGAAGAAAATCGCAAGAGTTCGTAAAATATTTAAAAAGCAATTCGGTTGCTTTTAAAAAAACAGTAAATGTGGTAGGGGTAAGGGGAGGGGATAAGAGAGGGTATTCGAGTAATTTAACTAGGGGTATTAAACAATAACACCACCCTGTTACTAATTAGTACCCATCCAGGGGAATTAAGAGATATTAATCTGGGAGGTCCCAAAAATTTGCCAAACCATGCATGAGGAGTGAGACCGGGATAAAACCAAGGGGTATAATTTTATAGCCAATTAGGGCCTTAGTGATTATGAAATACTCTATATGAACTGGCCTCAAATAAGTTGATAGCATTTGAGAGGTTTTGATCTGATAGCTTAGAAGAAAACAAACTCTTAAGTCTTAGACCTTGACCACTAAGTCGAGGTGTTCTAGTTCTAGAAAATATTAACATTAGTGACTGTGAACATGGTATACTAAGAGAGAAACAAATTACAAATTTTAAAGTATACAAGAATTAATTATAGAAATATCTCTCAAAAAAAGCACAATTTTTTTTTTTTTATAGTAGCAGTATGACAGGTACCGATTGGTATTCAACGGGGAGTGCCTACCAGTATTTCTCGGTACAGTGGGTATTTACAGTATTCAAGACATTGTCGACAAAAATAAATCAAAGTGGAACTCATTAACCGATTTATTTATTTTTACTTTATTAAATAAAAAGCGTGTTTTTGAACTTTATTTCCAAAATACGTGAAAACATGTTTTTGTTTTACGCTTTCACTATGGGTTAAGGTGAATTAACCAACAAATTGAATTAAGTTAATTACAACCCGACCAAAAAACGTGTTTTGTAAACACGCTTTTGATGTCTTCTTCGGTGGAAGTAGTTATGGAGTTCAGGCCACGCTTCTGGAGATACCTGGGTGCTTTGGAAGTTAAAAGAAAAATACAGGGCAAGGAGAAAAGATGACAGCCTCAAAGTGGGTGTCACACCGACGTTCTAAAATCACATTGCGCTGTTCAAAACACGAGCAAATGTGCTTGTCTTTGTGTATATGCGGGTGGGGGTACCGGAGTTGGGTTTCACCAATTGGTGTGGCGCCGAAAACCAATCGGGACACGAATCCGTTGGAGTTTTTTTCTTCCCTTTGTTTCATGTGCTATTTCTGCAGCTGTCCTCTAACTGTTTGACAAAATGCCTTCCTAAAACATACATTCATACATAAATGTTAACTTGTGCAATGTAGGTATTTATGTACATGATGCACCATAGTTATAGAGTTACGTTGGATTGTTTTAGTGTTGTCCACTGATTTCTAAGGAACATTTATGAATTTGCTCTAAATTTGATTGCATTGATACAAATACTACATGGGTTTTCCAATGTCACAAAAATTCACCTTTCTGCCGCAGTGGCAACAATTTTTGTGGGGAGAAGACCCACTTGCTCATTGTTCCACACTTCCACTGAAATTGACTTTGGCCTTTTTGTTTTTGCAATGGAATCAGTTCATTTTTCCTTTTTCAGAAGCCTATGCACTCAGGGGCGCACAGGAGGGGTGCTGGGGTGCCCGGGCTCCTGCATTACTTCAAATACTCTTACTAATTGTACTAGTTTTTCAGGTTGATATGAAAAAGTTCTATGGAATTGGCCACTGCATGTTGCTTGGGTGCAAAAAGGTAAAAAAGTTTATATATGTAAGGAAAAAAAACCCCTCAAATTCCAATTGTCAACTATTTTTTGGTTGTGTGTATAAAATGGCTGCTACGTATATACATACAATTTCATCTCTTTCCCAGACCTTCGAAATAGAACTACCAATATGTACTTATGAAATATACTTGTTGTTATCAATGAAGAAGTACATGTGGTTAGCACCTGCTAAGTACGTCCGTCACTGTCTGCACTCTGCACTACTTCTGTTTCCAACATCCTGTTGTTGTTGTCCTCCTATTCGCTTCATGAGATCTCTTTATATCCAAAGTAGTCATTTTATGTGATCTTTCTCAACGAGGAAACTTCTTGTTCGCAGGTTCAAGTCACAAGAACCAGACTGTCCACAGAAGTTGGGGTATATCTGCCTCCTCCTCCTCCTTTCCCAAACCCAACTATAAGTGGGAGCCTAATGCACTTGGCATGACCTTCCTTTTTTTCTTTTTGGGCTTTTCCGGTCTTTCTGTTGATTTCACACCTTTTTGTCTTTGGCATTCCATTGCTGTTAGGTTTTTGTTTCGCGTTGGAATTTGATACATATTCTCCTTTCTATAGAAGTTTCATTATGATCCATCATGAATTTCAGTAACTCTGCGTTTTTCGCACAAGTGATGAATCATAATGTAAGCCTTGGATTGAAGAGATCAAGAGTTTAGCCTTTGCAGGGTAAAGTTTCTGAATTTTCCGACGTACATACTGAGTATACATACTAATACCAAAGATAATCCTCGCCATGCTTAACTTTCAAGTGTAATCCACTTAAGTTCATTTTAAATTACAAATACTCAGGAATGGATTTTGTCAGATCACCAGTTATCCGAAATGCTGAAGCTATTAGCAAATCTCCCAATAATGTATATCATCGTATAACACATCATTCTCACAAACAAAATACATATATATCCAACACCATCCCTTACTTGCAACCCCGTTTCACATGTAGAGTATTTAGAGATCCATTGATCGGTACACTACAGAAGTTGCATTCAAAAGGTGATTTAATGCAGATGGGAAGACTTGAACCCTAGAGGCCTAGACCTCTCAGGACTCAATAGTCTCAAATCATTACTTAGAAAGACTAAGACATTGTGTAATAGCTTATTACAGGAATATATTGTCTGCGGTATTTATTCTTTCATATACGCTTACAAACTAAACGGCTTTGAGTAAATGTCAAACTTCTCCGAAGATGTAAGTTGAGGCTCCTGCAAGTTTTTGCCAGTGGATGTCAAATGTTATGACTCATGTAAGAAAATTATTCAAGAACCCTAACAGCAATGTTATGAAGTTGTAATGTCCATATATACTGGATGTTTCATATTTTATTCCATCATTCTTAGGGTAGCCACAGTAATCATTATCCATCTAATCCAATTAACCATAACAAGTTTACATGTGATGAATGTATTTGAGAAATATGCTTCTCAAGTATAATTGATAATGATTACTGTGGCCATTTGGTAGATATCATTGAGGAAAATGAGATTAGAGAAATATACCTGTGTCGGGATAAACACTTTCCTTATGAAGGAAGCAATGGGACCATTGAATCGTGATCCTGGTTTAGCGTCATGAATTGCGTGATGCATGGCGTTGAGCAATCGACCGTATGTCAATCCAGGCTCGTTTTGTACAGCTTGGATGAAGCTGTAAGTCATGGCACCAGTTACAGTGTTGCCAGAGAGAGCCTGTACAAGTAATATGAAATGCACAAGACATAAATAAATACACTAAGAAAAATATTTCTATGCTTATGTTGTTTGAAACCAACTTGTCTTGCATACATAATATATCTACTTTTCTTCAAAGGTTATAAACGATTGATCATCTACTACCAAAGGGAAATCTCTCTCTTTCTCTCTCTCTCTCTCTCTCTCTCTCTCTCTCTCTCTCTCTCTCTCTCTCTCTCTCTCTCTCTCTCTCTCTCTCTCTCTCTCTCATGGACTTCCAGTATCTTGTCGGCAAAACTTAGCATATCATGTTTTTCAAGGTGGGTGGAAAACTTTTCATTTTTCTTAGGATCTCCTTTTATAGATAGAGAATGGAAGACTGGATTAAGGGGGATTGAAAGAGGCAGGAAAATCGGCCATATGGGAAAATGGTGCTTTGCATGAGGCCTATTTCCTTTGGCAATCCTGCTTTCTAGAACAAAGGAATTGCACTCCCTTCCAATTAGAAATTTAACATATATATCTCATTCTTCAATCTATCAAATCAATATAAAGAAGTCTACGCGAAATGGCAACTAAGTTTTTGTGATGTTGATGCATATTAATTACATAGAAGAAGGCATACAAGCTAACAGTTGATGGCAAACACTCAGGTTTACACATTTGTGCCAACGCTTTTGAGAATTCAAATAGTTGGAGATATTACTGGTATATGGTTTATTAAAGCCTCACATTACACAGACGTTTCTTAGCCCACGCTCTTGAATTATTTGAATACTTCCATCATGTTAATTGTCATTGCAATTTGCATATGTTAGCATGCTAATACTTGTATTTTCGAATCCTATGAAAATTTATGCGTCTATGATGGTTAATTTTCATGATTTATGTGTTCCTCTGTTGATGAGATTCCCATGATTTAGCAACTTGTGCGGTGTACATACTTATGCTCTCACATTGCGGATGTAGTTCATGCATGTATTGTCCTCTAGTTTTGATTGATGTCTTAAAAAGAAAAGATACATAAAGTGACTACTCACCATGGTATCTAAAGTAGCTTGATGATCATCACAGGCACTAAGTGATATGGCTAGCCCACCACTTGTACCTTTATAAGTTGTTGATTGATAACTGTGATCTTCCCACGTATAGTATCCTGCCCTACACAACAAACATGAATACACGGTTCTTTTTTTACGGCTGCAGTGATAGATCAGGTTATACAACCATAGATAGTGGGGGTGGGTACAAGAATTTTGTCATGCAGGGACAAATTGTCATTTGAAAGTAGACACAAAATCTGTCCTAATCAACAACTGAGTCCTCTATATATGTTATAATGATTACAGAAGATGAAAACTGTAATATTCATTGCTGCTGTCAAGTTTGATTTACATTGACCCTAACAACTTGCCATGCTATGAAGTATGAAGATAATGTATGATTATCCTATTCTGAGTGTTATTAAAGATGTTTCCCGCTATCTATACACAAACAATAGGTCTGTGACTATAGGTCTTATTGCAACAAATATTAGTCATGTATTCTCTCTTATTGTCTCATTTACTCTTTATAATAGGTGTGCAAATTTAGTTTGGAAAGTAATTACTTGTTTGGGGGCAAGCCAGAATGGCGAGGACATAACATATTTTGAGCCCGGAAAATGTATGCAATATCAAAAAAACATATAAGCTTAATGTAGAAAAAACTTACCTATTCACCCTGGACACGAATGGTAGATCAAGAACAGTTCCGCTGTGGCAAGCATCAATGATAGCATGAAGCTTGGCACCATGGGGAAGTGGCCTCACAATGGTTGCATTGATCTCATCATCCAATATCATTCCTTCAGTTTCGTAATCTAGAGGGCACAATGTTTCGTCATACCCGTCAATCTCATCACTGTTCGTGTCACGGAGTTGTGAGCCATGGCCTGAGTAGTGGAAGACCAATGAGTCCCCTGACTGGCAACCTTGTATAAGCCACTGCAAGGCCACTCGGATGTTGCACTTTGTTGGGATCCGCAGTGGGTCTGTCTCTTCTTCTGCAAATTGATTCAAGTGTTCCAGTAATATGAGAACAGGATACCATTTCTAATGCGTACACGTTGCAGTTTCAGACTCAATCCTCAACCCAACTATGTCTAGATGTATATGTCGAGGCACCATCAATCGTTCTTCTATTCATAGACACTACCAGACTTTTAGCTTCTCGTCCCCTGTTTGTTTGGCTGGAGTTGCTCATAGGATAAGTAATCCTATCATATTAGTGGTGAGAGGATTAATAAAGCCACATCCCCTCAATTATTTTATATCCCATGGTTTACAGGATATCAGATTCTGATGTATGCATAATCATAACCGCAAAAGTTCAAAGCAAACGTGGAATATATGGTCCCGTAGAATTTATTGTCCAATCTGATGATTTAATCTGGATAAACAAGCAGGGCCTTACTGCATTTATCCTGCAGAATCCTAGAGAAAATACAGGAAAGGAGTTACAATTAAACATATTCAAGTTAGTTTCAAGTCAAGACTCTAAACATGAACCAACCAAAGTTGTCCGAGTGCTGCAGTCGACTCTTTGATGAGCAGCTCTATTTGTTTAGGCCCCTAATAGGTGATCTGATGGATCATTTCGTACCTTATGACTTTTCTAGTGATACCAAATGTTCTACAATCCATATTTTTATATCTTAATTGTGAATTTGGTAAGCTTGGGAAAAGATTTGGAAATGAACTGGAGTTTGTGTTACTCTCTTATTTATTTTTAGCTTGTGTACTTTGACATGATAAGAGTATGTAGGATTTATATATACCAGTGAGAACAAGTATGGACTCGCTCGGAAATCCCAATCTTTCAACTAGGAAATATCTCATACACCTCACATCATTAACACTTCCCTTGAGTTTGTATCTGCGCCCGTAGTAACTCACTCCACAAAGCAGTGCCCGCTTCCTCCCATGTGCTGAAACAGGTGGTATGAGAGGAGGAGGTTGGATACGCTGAGGGTATTGACCGTAATCATATGTCCCCTGCATCGGATAATTATTCATCGACGTGGCCATTGTGTTGATGTTACTTGACACTTTGTTGATAAACCCTTTTACACAATTTGTTGCCAGGCGGACCGAGTCTTGTGCTTGAACCAAAGGATCATTAGGTCGAGTCCGGGTCACTGCCTGACAGACCGAACACTGAATGGTTTGTGCCTCGGGTTGGGCTGGTAGTTGCACTCCGCACCTACTGCATCTCTCTCTTCTTCCAGCCATTTCTCCTGCCTGAGGTTGAAGGTTGTGGAAAAAGCTGAAAAAGGGGTCTTGGAAAGGACAGTGTGCGAAACCAGGACAATAACGGATTTGTACTTCAAGATTTTATCTTCATTCTGCCACATTGGTGGTGTTGGAGAATCAGGTTCTCTGTTCTTTTTTGAATTTAACTGACTTTTTGGACGAAAGAGATTGCATTTTATATTCCTCTATATTTTTCTGTTTGTGATTAAGACTAGAGAATATTGACTGAAACTTAAAGTTCGAAATACTCTATTGTAATACTCCCACTGAGCCATAGTTCACAGAATAAATCATATGGAATCGTTAAGACATTTGTAAATTTCTAAAAAAATTTGGGTTCTTATTCCAATTGGGACTGTTTTAATACTTTAAGATCATACTCAATGTGCCCCTGTGATCTTATTCCAAGAGTACTGTGATCTTATTCCAAGAGCACTGAACATCTATTTTGAGGAGTGTTTCTCTTGGGCTTTCTGGGTAATTTAAAACGTTCTCTTTTGTGTTGTCAATGAAGAAAACAGGTACCGTAAATTCCTTACTAAATGTTAATTCTGAGTAGTATGTAGGCTTAAAAACATTCTTCGGTTTTATGTATGTGTGCTGCAAGCATGCGGAGTACATGTGGCTGAATGCAATAATATGATCTTCCAAGAAAAGTGTGATTGCACAGTTATAGAGTAAAAGCTCTGCTGGCAGTTGGGTATGATCAAATTGACCATTGCACTTTATTTTGATACTCAGCACAAAATTGTTTTGAACTCAAATCTAAAGCGGGTGTCTCCTTAATGGACCATAAATTGCATGTTAAATGGTGATTCTTCTTTGAAGCATTGAGAAACATGTTCCTTTTTTACTTAAATCTGAATTTACTCGATGGTTGGCTGTTCAATTGGACTACTGAGTTACTGACCTCTTCTCCTAATTATTAGTATCTAATGGAAAATCTTGGCTTCTTTGCAATCATTGGAAAACCATATGGATACTTTTTCGTTTGCTTCTTTTGTCATACAAGGTAATATTTAACACTTTGATGTCAAGGTAATATTTGCAACCACGCTTCTTGTATAATGTGTCTGATTTTGTCATTCAAGTACTTGTCAACCCTGCATCAGGTAAAGACTGAAGTAGTGACCTTACTAATATACGGTGACACTCCATAACAACCATGGGCATTGTGATTTATCTTAGCTGTCAACCTCATCTTATCAAAGTTGCACAATCCTGATCCATGGCCCGAGAAGTGATATGAGTCCCCTTTTTGGCAGGCCAAGATGTACCTATGCAAGGCCATCCAAATGTTATGCCTAGTTGGTATCGGGTATGTTTCCATCTGTTCTTCGGCATATTCCTTGTCTCTGTTGGCAAATAAATTGTGCCCAGCTGGAAATCATTATGTCAACTAGCTGATTATGTTTTGAGTAATGAACTTTTGTATGGCATGTATGACAATTCCATTATTTTCATTCAATCATGTAATGGACCCATTTCAACTTCATATGATCATTTTCAATCCACTATACGTCTCTAAATGAAATTCAAAACTGTCTTGTTAGCAAAGGGCTCTTGCAAAATCCTCTCCCCCACCATTATGTCAAGTGGTGGGTTCTACTTGTGCTATATGCTGTCTGACTTCGTTTTTTTGGGTAATTATGCTGTCTGACTTCCTTTTCATAGAATACTTCAAAAGCTTAGAGAACAAATTCTTTTTGGTAGCGCGGCAAAGCACAGATGCAACTGTAAAATTATTCTCTTTTAGCTTTCGAGTTATGAAAAAGATGGAGATTTATATCCTATATTCTCATGAACTAATTTAGATAAAACTGATCTTCCACAACACTCATCTCAGAGAGTAAATCTGACCCAAAAATAGAAAACCATGTCGTTTGGGAATCTCCTTTACTCAAACTACATAGAGAAGTTTTTCTAAAATATGTAGATTGTAGAGTGAATGGCAATATGGCATCGTGCAGTACGTGACAGCAGCAGAATGTTCCAGCCAAGAACACTACACCACTTAATGGGGCGGAACAACATAGAGGGAAGGTTTGGCATGGACCACCCCAGTTTTAAACGAATGGAAGTCGATTAAGTACTTACAATAAATGATGAAAAAATAATGATTTGAAGAATAATGATTCAGACCATGAAAATTATATCTCGATGGCTTACATTTAAGGACCATAAGAGAGTTAAATCAAGTCTTTATTATTTTGTTCAACTGAAAACAACGCTTAGGATAAAGTTCGAGTCTAACTTAATATTCTTTTTCCATATTCGTACAAAATATGCAACACATATAAGTGGACTGCCATCAAACCCAAATCCTAGCTCCGCCACTAGGCCTTCAAAATTAGGAATTGACCATTTTGGAGAGTTTTTAATTTCTTCACCAAGGAGATTACAAGATTAGGAATTGACCATTTTGGAGTGGTCACTTCTACATATTGTTACGTCCTGAGATTACTAGAATACTAGGAAAAAAGGATGAGATGCTCTCTCGTAAAAAAACTTAATGTCATTTATCAAATCTTCTAACCGTAACGCTTACAACTTATGTAGGACAAAAGTAAAACTAAACATTCTAGGAAACAAATTCTTCTTCTTCTTCTTCTTCTTCTTCTTCTTCTTCTTCTTCTTCTTCTTCTTCTTCTTTTTTTTTGTGTGAAAGGCTTCTAGGAAACAACTTAAGAAAGGATAACCTTGCTAAGCAAACTAATTAATTAGCAAGATTGAGAGAAAGACAAAACGATGTCTGGAAAACCTAGATTTGAATGGAATCTCCTAGGCAAAGAAATTAAGAAATCTCCAAAATGGTCAATTCCTAATTTTGAAGGCCCAACGATGTAACTTCACCAAAGGGCGGCTTGGTTCATTTGCAATCAACGGTGGATCTTTCAAAGCAAATTGACCAAGCTTGGATCAATGCTCCTGCATTGCTGAATCTAACTGCATATGTCTATAGCTTGAATTCCTCTTTATTAACGTCAAAAATCTTTGAAGATGATAGTTGGCATTCCTGCAGAACTCCGAGTATACCAAACCAGTTAAGCAATATTATTTCCGGACAACAAAATGGTGAGAAGTTTAGCTTTACGTGTGGTTCATTTTGATGTCAATGTAGTAGGTTATGTAGTTGCATATCCTATAATACTTGAACATTGTCCAATATGAATCTACAAATTCTTGTAATGTTATCTTTTATACAAGAAGTTAGAAGGGAGTGACTTTTCATGTTTACATGTGTAAGAATAACGCATAAAATGGTCTGTACACGATTCTCGCATGTAAATAAAGGTAGAGGTTGTACAGGAGTTCAAGGCTCCACCTTACAATTGATATGCTAGGTAGCATCCTTACCCCTCCACTTTTGTGGGGAGGTTGATTGCCATGACTTGAACGATTGCCTCAAATCTAGGCAGTGGTGTGAAAAGGCCTTTACCAACAGTAATTACTGGCAAAATCAATAACTGTTAACACTAAAAATTAATTTTCTTGTAACATCAAAGGTATATATAGGACCTAGGGTTGGTTGGAGAGAAGTTAAATATGGAAGTAGTATATTCTTTAAAAACTTACAACACTCGCAAAATTGTGTTGATGAGTGACCTTTTTGGTTGCAGATATGAATCTCCCTCAGAAAATTACTGATTATGATGAAGTTAACCTAATATGGAATGGGAAAATCCTTTCAATCTAGCAGCAGAGTGTTTAGACTTTAGAGTTTAGACATTTGATTCTGTAATGCAGCCTTATTAAGTTGATAAATTTCAAATTTAAGGTCATCCATACCCTAGAATGTACTTCTGTGACAAAAAGAGTAGCGGACTTTGTCCCACAAAATTCATGATCACAAAAAGTAGAAGAGATGTTAACCTGTGGTAAATTTCTACGAAACAGCTTCTTTAGGAATTGAACATTGAGGAATCCTTTTTTATTAGCAAGCACAATCTTCTCGTTTATCTTATTGAGTAGATCACCGTATGTAATATGTGGATTTTCTGTAATCATTTGAACTAAAAGGAAAGTCAAGACGCCTGTCATTTCTTTCCCTGTGAAGGCCTGCATACGTGAAAACCATCAAGAATGAATGAAAGTCCTCCCAATGAAGAGTTATGGAAGCAAGTTGGTTGTGTCAATATGAATTCTATCTGAAAAACATTTAGCAATACTAAATAGCTCCTAGTCATACGATCCTAACTATAGTGGCATTTCTACAGGAATCCAGTGAGGTCGAAGGCAGTCAATTCTTACACTTGTATCAGCAGCCATTTGATCATCAGCGCAGGCACTGAGAGAGATGGCTAGTCCTCCATTTGTACTTTTGCTAGCACCTGATGGAGGTTTGTTATTGTCCCACTTTTTCCTGTTGAAATCCAATTATGAAAAACAAAAAAATCAGAATAGCCAGAATTTAGGCAATAAGCTCAAAGTACCTACGACCATATTTAGTTTATGCATAAAATAGCAAAAATACATGGGGTTTTGTTTCAATTTTAGTGAAGTCTTAGGGACAATATTTTGGTTTTTAAGGGGTCAGGTATGTACATAATAGAGAATATATTGCACATTTTTCCAAGTCCATGTGGTCACTTGATCTCAGTTGAAATCCAAGTCCATGTGCCACGCTCTTCTTTAACCCTTGGAATAATGCAACCCAAGAAAATCAAGTTAAACCATTGCAGTTTACATTAGATTTGAACAATTCCAGTGTGCTTTCCCCGCCACCCCGGCCAAGTATAATGAACCTCATTTTCCTCAACACTCTGATGGAAGTAGCACATTGGATTTGCGCCAATCTAACTGCATCTCAACTGTTTATTCTTCTGGATGCAAATCTTTTTCACTGAATCTATGTTGAGATTAAAAGACTCAAAAAACATACTCTTTGTGGTTGTATACATGCTCCAGATCGAGAATGGTTCCGCTATGACAGGCATCAACAATAGCATGAAGCTTGACATCTTTCTTGAGTGGCTTGACAATGGTGGTGTTGATATCATTATCAAATATCATGCCAGCAGTCATAAAATCGGAAGGACATATAGTTTCATCATACCCGTCGATCTCGTCATGGCTAAAATCAGGTTGTCGTAGGCCATGTCCCGAAAAGTAAAAGACCAAGGAGTCCCCTGACTTGCAGTCTTCCACAAGCCAGCTCAAGGCCTTTTGTATGTTCTTCTTTGTGGGAATAAAGCTTGGGTCACTTTGCTCTTCTGCAATTTGGTTTTGAATTGTTACAACTCAGCACAAGCAGTATACTATTGCTGAGTAACTCCAGGTCTCATATCGGTTACAGAGTAAATATTCAGACATTTTGATGAGTTGATACTGTTCAGCAGTAGCATAAGACTTCATCTTTTTCTAGAAATATCTGGCCTTCTGCCGAGAAGATTTCACCATTTAGGAAGCAGCATACAAGCAAATATTTGCTCCCAGGTTATTACTTCTTTGTTAGCAATTTGGTTGTTTTTACAAGATGAATGTACCTAATAAGAATGACTAACTGGTAGAACAAGTTTGAGTAAGTAAATGATAGAAAATGCGAACCACCACCCTAAGAATAGTGGATAATTTGTAAACGGGTAATTGATATCTGTAAATTGTGTTGATACATATGAGACGTGTGTTGAAATTTTGAACTTATTTGGCATTATATGTACATTATACACCGTCTAATGGTCGAGCTTACCACCACCTTAAGGGCGGAGGATAATGTGTAAAAGGTGCAATCAATCTCTGTAAAATGTGTTGGATATCTGTGAAATATGTATTGAAATTTGTACTTATTTGGCATTATGTGTATATTAACCACCGTCTAATGGGCGATGGAGCAAACCTGGTAAGTGTTACTAGTATTGAGTTAGCATTGACATGCAAGCATACCTGTAAGCACACGAATAGCGTTTTCTGGAAAATAGAAACGGTCAACCAGAAGAGACTTCATTCTGGTCACATCATTAACCGTTCCCTTGAGTTTGTACTTCTTCTTTGTGTAACTGACTCCACAAAGAACAGCCTTCTTGGGCTGATGTCTAGAAGTACTACACTTAGTATATTTTGGTTTCTGATCTGGCATAGAACACAGGCTATTGCTTCCGTACAGCCTTGTTGTCCAACGAATCTGTAGAGGTCCCTTTGGGACAGTCTCACTTTTTTCCACTGAAATCTTGGCTTTGCAAAACTTGCAGATGTGAGTTGCGGAATGTGGTGTCGCTGGAAATTGGTTATAGCAGTTGGGACATGTGATGTTATCCATTTTTATCGCCTGCAAAGAGGAAGAACAATACTGGAAGCAAAAATATGGTGAGCTTAATGGAATTTTCTTCCAGCCAAAAAGATTCTGATTGGGTAACAACTTGTAAGTTTTGGTATTTTGTTCAATTTTTTCTTCTTGTTTTTTGGTTAATTGAAAGTCTCATTCTACCACTTTATATAGTGTTGAGAATTAGATGCTCCTCACTCAGATCAATGAATGAGGCAAAGTACACAGGCTTTATCTTTTCAAAGTGTTCACATTCCAACTTGATTTTCTGTATTGAGCAGGTCATTTGAAGAATCATATTTGGTAATTAAGGTCGGACAAAAAAGGGGGGAAAGTGGGGAAAAAACAAAACAAAGAACAAGATGCAAATCCCGCTCAAGGAATCTGGAAAAAGTTGTATCCCTCAATAGTCAATGCAACCTCAAGGATTGTTTCTCCAGAACGTCTCAAATTACATCACCTTGTTTTTCGGCTACGGTTTGAAACAAGGGGCGCATCCGGTTTTGTCTATGCTCTACCGTGATGTGGATTTCACGTCATTGCTTCTTTTCTCGTGATACAATGACATGAACAAAAGCAAGTTTACGTTGAACCATTAAAGATTCCCGTGTAAATTGATGCTGTAAGGATAAATTGTTACCCGTTCGATATAAATATTTTGTTATACGTAGCTTCATTATATAATGAATCGATACATAAAACTAAAATTCAATTTTTTTTTTCTTTTTCTGTAAAACAAGATTTAAAAGTAGATGGACTCATCAAGCTGGGAAGTTGCGTTTGTCCAAAAAACAAGGACTAATGTGTAGGACACAAAGGTTCATAAGAAACATGATGATATCTTTAAACCTTAGAAAATCAATGAACTAAAACATGTTTTCTAACTTGAATACATATAGCAGTTCAAAAAAAAAAAAAACTTGAATACATATATTTAGTTTACTGATTTTTCGAATCAAACTTCGAATGTAACTAATCGAAGCCATGGGCTTTCGGCTTGCACTGACAATACCGCTGGAATGGAATCTCACTCGAATTGTGGTAGAAGGTCATTGTATACATTTTTGCCATCATTAGGTTAAAATTTTGACTCTGTACCTGATTTTAGCTCTAGATTCTCGGTTCATTGGCCCCTCCACAAGTTAGCAATTACACTTCTTTCTTTTAGGTTTACAAAAAAAGAAAAAAAAAAAAAAAAGAGAAAAAACCTAGCACGTTGTATTGACTTTTAGAATTGGATGCCATTGCACATGAATTTTACAAAGTAGGGCAGAATCAGGTTTAGTTTATTTTTGCCATTCCACATGGATAATCTGAAATTTGAGAACTGTTCTTCCCAATAGAAGGTTCCGGAATTTGGGTGATTGTAAAAAATGGATTTAATTAATCCAAGAAATAAAGCTCAACGGACCACTTTTAAAAGGGAAAAAGGAAAGCAAAAGGAAGAAGAAGCAAGTCCCATTCATGGAATCTGATCCTTTTGCCCCTTGAAATCACATCTAAGTGAAATATCAGCCGAGTTCTTTCCACAACTCGATATTCTGTGTGTCTCCAAATAATTTCAAAAATAATACCAAGTTTTATTATGAACGGGCAGCCTTTTCCAATAGGAGAGTTAGGCGCGCTTGCGTACATTTTCCAGTTGGTTTCCAACGCTGAGGGACCGTTTCCTGTTTTTAGGACAAGTGCTAAATGGGTTAAGAGTAGTTAATGTATGTAAAAAGAATGACGTGTATCGAAATCCGTGTTTAACACTTGCAGCAAAAATAAAAAATCACCCTCAAACGATTTTGGGGGCTAGATGTTTAGAAGCGCTCCATCCTGAATTTTTTGGAGCATTTTAGTATGCATCTGCATAGTACTTTTTTCATTCCCTGTCCAATCCCATTTGTATCTCGCTTTATGTTTTCCCTCCATGGTCGGACCAAAAGTTTCACGATTGTGGTTGAAAGTTATGCCTTTATGCGCATTTTTGTATGCTCTTTCGTAGTACTTCATTTGCCAAAAATCCTTTATTCCCCTTTTGTTTTCCTTCCTTGATTGGAACGGCCTCCCCCCTCTGCCTTCCCCTCTCATTCCGCTCTGATCGTTTCACGATTGTGGTTGAGGTAATGCTTAAATCTGCATTTATGTATGCCCTTTCATAGTGCTTAATTTGTCAATCTTTCCTTCTGCTTCCCCTTCCCCGTTTGGTCCGATTTTTTCACGATTGTGGTTGAGGTAATGCTAAATGTGCATTTCTGTATGCCCTTTCGTAGTACTTGTTTTTGTCAAAATCAAAACTTCATCTTCTGGTTTTCCTCTTCTATTTTTCTTTCCTGATTGGAACGGCCTCCCCTCTGTGGTTTCCCTTCCCCACCCGTTCAAATCGTTTCACTTATGGGTTGATGTTATGTTTACCATGACTCGAGTTGATTGTTACTTCTATTTGTTCTTGATTTTGGTTGTTATTTCTATTTGTTCTTGATTCATGTATGCATATCTATTTTCCGGATGCCGTTAATATAATGCGCTATCTGGACTACAGACTTTATCAAATTGGCAGATTGTCGTTATTGGGATTGTTAGATGTTGGGAAGTTGGTTGTGGTGGAATGGCTATTGCTATATTACTTGTGGGTTTGTTTGGATGTTGGATGGTACGAATGCATGGTGGTTTATTTGGCTGGATGATTTGATTGGTTTATTTGACTTCGGTTCGATGATTTGGTGGAATTGGGTTGCATGGATGGTTTGGTTGATTTGGATTCTCGACACTAGAGACGCTCAGGTTGGCATAATGGATGTAGGGTGGTGATGGTTTGGGAAGGGGGTGTTAATTTAGATGTTCTTAGTTGCATATAAACTGAAGGACACACCTCACGGATGAATAGTGAATTCTCCTCGGCTATTTCATTCCAATAATCACGGTTGTGATTCTTTCTGACAACTTCTCTACCGATTTTAAAGCTTTGTAGTTGGCTTCAGTCATCTAGTATCAAGATGTCTAACCATGCTGCGGAGCTTTCGACTATAGGTGCTTCAGTCACTCGGTTTGTATCAGTAAAATCATGTATGGTATCTACATTAAGGATGCAATTTCTCTACAGTTGACCACCGAATGTATCCTTAAATCTCTTCGGCGGTTTACCTGCCTTAATTGCTTTTGGGGAGATTGTAATTCGTGGATCTACCGTGACAACATCGACTCAAAATCATACATTGATCACGGTGAGCTGATAATGATCAATTGTTTTTTGTCTATGTTCTTCTCGTCTGCATTGTTGTTTTTTATGCTGCCGTCTTTATACTCGGTAATTTGTAACAATATTTTTCATGAAATGAAATTCGCTCTATTGGCCAAAAAAAGAAGGTAAAAGAACAGAAAACATATTGTAGTGGGGATTTTCCGTCAAATAGATTCCTTCACCGATTCTGTCCTTCTACAGTCACTGAACCTGCACTAGAACTCTGGTTAGTGTCGCTCAGGCCTCTTGCCCAAGGACACTCCGACGATCAAGTTAGTATATCGAAGGAAAGAGAGTACAAAGAATGGTAGATCTGAGATTGTGTGTGTACCTCTAGGGTTAACCCCTTGGTACTTATAGTTACTCTTGTACTTGCTCTCCAAGCCATGTGATGTCACCCATCACATGTGCGGTCACGTGATCCAGCCTATCACATGAAGCCACGTGGCCACCTAGAAGCTTCTAGAAGCCTCTTCCACATTGTCAGGTGTCCCTCGGCACGTGCCTCTTGTAACCGTCATACTGACCCGATTAAATAAGCTCTTGGGTCGGGCTCTAACCGCCCGGCCCATACACTGCTTAACCCGATGGGCCCTTGCCTTGACCGGAGACACCCTGATCACTCGGTACTTACTGGGTCCCCGAGATAACTTCGGCACTAAAGAATATGGTCTACAAAAAGCATACACCGTCGGCACCTACAGACTTCAGTACTATATTCGGCCCCCACACGTATCATGACTCGAATTTCTACATTGCCTTAAAGGTGAATAATCCTCCAAATGATACAATTGACAGGCCATAAACCTCGAAAGAAGTACAATCCTCAAATAATCTAAATAAAATTAAAAAATACAAGCTTTTCTTTTCATTTTCCAAGAGGACATAGCAAAATGTTTAAGAGTAGAATCCAAATAGGGATGGGCACAGAAGCAGATCGGGACCAGATAGTACCATCTCTGTTCCTGATCCCCAAACCCCTTGCCCTTCCCCTTCCCCATCTCCATCCCCATCCCAATTCGATCCCCAACGGGACTTTATTTTCATCCTCCAAATGGGAAACAAGGATCCCCACAGGGATTTGGGAATCTAAACATTTAAAAAAAACAAACAAATTAATGCTATTCATCAATTTCTACCATTGGATCAGCCAGAATACAAATTAGTGCTGGCAAAAACATATCTGCAGCTAGATGTCCATACTCTATTCTAATTGGATAATGAACCAAAACCTGCTCAACAACACTACAGAAATAAAATGGGTAGAAACTAAAAACTTAAAAATAACTAAGACGAAGATGAAGTTAATAATTCAACCCGAGAATCTTTTATACCAGCATAAGCTATGCAACGCTACACCTAGTTACACAGTTCAAAATAATAAAGATCACAACAAAATTCCAAAGAGCACATATTGATAAGGAATTATCCGTCGGCAACTGATCACGTCCCTAATTCATCCAAATTTATGGGCTACTAACTCAAAGGCCTATGGAGCACCTATCCCGCGCGGGTTTACGGACTATACACCAATAGATAATTCCTAATCCATATGTTTCCAGCTACAAATCACGTAAAAATATCCGAGCCAGCCTCCAATACATGGCTCACTAGCCGAAATCACATGTTTCAATTCCAATCGTCCGAACCCAACATGTAATTACTATCAACCCTCTAATTCTTAATCTTTATTTAAACAAAAACCTAGAAATCCAAACCAAATAACAAGTATCAACTCCCACTCTTCAACTACTTATCAATTACTATCAACAACAAAAAGAAGACAAATCCATATCAAAAAAAAAAAATTGCTCTTCACAAAACACCATAATCCATCCATATTCTTAATCACTACATTCAAATGAGCAAGTGATAATGAACAAAATGAAGTATAACTGTTATAAAGCATTCAACTTAAAACCAAAACCAATTAACAATGAGAGAGAGGCCGCCCCGACTCATATACTAGCTTTTGAGGTTTTAATTAACTAATGTGGGACAAGCTCTAACAATAACTTAAAAAAAGAACAATTTTCTTTAGGCATAATAACCCTACTAGTATCTTGAATCAACTCCTTAGTCCATCAATATAAACATATAAGTGTCATTTCATACTCTCACAATACTAGTCATATTAGGGCTTCATATGCCAAAATACTAGAACACAAACACGATAGTAATTGACAACATAATAATATTAGGCTTCGAGTCTCTACATGGAAACAATTCCCAGAGATTCTGTTGGGAACCAAAGATTATGTAGTCAATGGAATAGCTTAGCTAGAGTTCTTGGGTTTGTTAACCCTTAGTTGTGTTTCTTTTTTCTTTCTGGGGGAGAGTTAATTAGCCATTCTGTACAAAAAAAAAATCATTATGATTCCATTCTATGAGATTTGTATACTTATGATTCCATCCTGAAATTCAAATAAACCCCAAAACACCCTTTTTCTGTCCTAATTTTCCTAATATTTCTCTCATGATTTTCCTAATAATTCTCTCTTAATTTTCCTAATATTTCTCTCTCCTAATCTTTCCTAATTTATATCAACCCCTCTCTCTCGTATCTTGAAAAATCTCTCCATTTCCTAATCTTATAATTTTCTATCTCCTAATCTTCTCAAACCTAAAATCTTTAAAAAAAAAATTTAAATAATAATAATGATGACATTTTGACCTAAAAACACCATGAGACAAGTGAACACGGTTTGTTAATTTATCACTTTTACCGTATCAAATCACCAAATGTGGTAAATCAATATACCCTCACTCAAAGGATATGTGAACATAGTTTATTGATTTACCATTTTTACTGTATCGAATCACCTAATATGTAAATTAATAAACCATATTCATTGTATGAAATAACCCTCACTTGGAGGACATGTGAACATGGTTTATTGATTTATCACTTCTACTGTATCAAATCACCCAATATGATAAACTAATAAACCATGTTCACCGTATGAAATAACCATTAACCATCTTTTAGAGGACACGTGAATATGATTTATTATTTTACATTTTTACTGTATCGCAAAAGAACACCAGCATTAAATAAAAAGAACCACCATTGAATTGAGAAAAAAATATTGTACCATGAAATCATGTGACAAATCTAACATAATAAAATTATTTATCATTGATCCTTTGTAGGAATCATATGATTAACTTCTTTAGATTACCCATAAAAGTTTGGACAAAAAAACTCACAACAAAAATGAAAGAAATGTTCAGATCCTAGAAACTCACAATAAAATACATCACAATAAAGTGAATCAATCCAACGAGTTCACAAACCACCGTCGTCTCGCTTTTTCGGTCGTTGTCGAGATCAATTTTGGCACCATAGAGTTTTGTTCTCTTGAAGGGTTACTAGTTGGGTTGATCCGTCACCGGCGGCTTGGATTACATCTCTTTGTTTTTAGCTAAAAACTTGAGGAACCCAACACAGCCCAAAACCCATTTGCGTCTTTCCCGTTGTTGAGAAAGGTCTTTTAAGAATATCCAGTCGCATTGAACTAGAAGAGAAAGTTGATGGGCAAGCAAACAAAGTGGTACCTAGGTTGTGTTTGGTTTGGTTTTGAGTTTTGGTTTTTGTAATGATTAGAGGGAGAAATATGGGTAATAATTAAAAAATAGGTATTAATGATTAGAGAGAGATAGAGAGAAAAATAAAAATAATATTTAAAAATAGGAGTAATAATTGAATAATGATTTAGAGAACCGGTTCTTAAGAACCCAAACCAAACAAGGTCTAATTCTCTCTCCATCCATACATTCCTCTCCTGAGAAAAAATGTCATGAGTAATGGAATGTCGTGGATAATGGGAATGGGATTAATCAATCCCAATAATTAGGGAATCGTAACTTAATAGGGTAATTAAGGAAAATCTAATTACATTAGTCCTGATTTTTTTTTCTCTAGTTAGTTAGGTATTAGAATATATTTGCCATGTTCGTTTCTCAGTTTAGTTTTCGTTTTGATGACATCATTATTTCTCTCATATCTCTCTCTATTTCTCTCCACTCATTACACCTAATGACATCATCAAAACTAAACTAAATTATCTAACTAAACACAGCCATTACTAGTTTAGAATATATATATATATATATATATATATATATATATACTTCCAAAATACAGTACTAAATAAGGGTAAAGTGGTCCAAACTACATATTACATGATGGAATCATAAGTATTAAAAATTGATAGAATCGAATCATAACGATAATTTTGATATAGGATGTCCAATTAAAATTCTACTTTTTTTTTTTTGAGTTGTTGAATTATAAATATTCGACTTGCCAAAAAAAAAAAACTTGCATTTTAAAGAAACTAATGAAAATCATACCTCAAATATGAGCACAACACGAGAGATGAGTGAGATGATGGTGGTGGTGCTTGAGATCCCTCAAGTTTAAAAACCACTTGATCGCTCCAATTATTCTTGATGTAGGAGACAAAATACCGAAGTAAAATGAAGGATGGAGTGGAGTTTGGGTTGAGTTTAAGAGAGAGAGAGAGAGAGAGAGAGAGAGAGAGAACGCTGGTGGAAGAAGAAAAAGCCAAGTGTCAAAATACTGGTCTCCTAACTTTCATGTCATTACGCATGTGTATGTGCGCACGAGTATATAAATAAATAAATAACCACATATCACATTTTGGAAATATTAAATAAACAAAGTTACACACGGGTCAACAACAATGTCAACATACTTCACCAAAGAGTGGCTTGGTTCATTTGTGATCTGTTGGAATTTTCACGAAATTCGGATGAATGAAACCAGGACGTTTCGGAGGGTCTGACGAGGCAACCAAACGGTCTACTCCGGATTTGATGAATTTGGACGAAGAGTAAATATCCAGCAGTTTCGTATGGTTATTACCCCTCATGAATTGAGGTTAATGATTCAATTTAATGACATATTCATTTTCGTATTGAAAGCTTGAGGCTCTTCATCAGCTATAAAAAGGCAGCTTTGGCCTTTGGTTTGTATCACCAGAAATTCGAGAGAAATAGTTCTTGTGAGAGAGAGGCAGACAAGAGTTACAGTTCGCCAAGGCTTCCAGCGGTGGTGTTCCGGTGATTGTGGTTTAGCCGTTGTATCCTGGGACGAAGACGCCGATTCAGTCTACAACACCCACGGTAGGCGGCGAATCTTTGTTAAGGAGAGTGTGGTTACACACGACTCGGCATTCGTTCGACTGTTTGTATCTCTGTTTTACAGTTTATGCATTTTCAGTTTCGGTAAATTTTGGTGTTCATTTTATTGTAATCTGTTCATGTATATATATATATATATATATATGTGTGTGTGTGTGTGTGTGTGTGTGTGTGTGTGTGTGAAGTAATTGTTTTTCGGAATCACGATTGCCGCTGTAATTTTTCCAACATGATCGACCATGGATCTTTGCTTTGCAATCGACCGTGGATCATTCAAAGCAAATTGGCCAAGTTTGCTAATTGACCGTGGATCATTCCTGCATATGTCTATAGCTTGAATTCCTATTTATTAACGTCAAAAATCTTTGAAGATGATAGTTGGCATTCCTGCAGTTTTATTTCCAGACATCAAAATGGTGAGAAGTTTAGCTTTACGTGTGTTTCATCTTGGTGTCAATGTAGTAGGTTATGTAGTTGCATATCCTATAAATTTTTGTAATTTAGGTAGTGATGGGAAAAGGCCTTTACCAAAGAGTAATTACTGGCAAAATCAATAATTGTTAACACTGAAAATTAATTTTCTTATACAATCTAAGGCATATATAGGACCTAGGGTTGGTTGGAGTGAAGTTAATTAAATATGGAAGTAATATATATAATTATTCAAAAACTTGCAACACTCGCAAAATTATATTGATGAGTGACCATTTTAATTGCAGACATGAATCTCCCTCAGAAAATAGCTGATTATGATGAAGTTTACCTAATATTGAATGGCAAAATCCTTTAATCTAGCAGCAGAGTGTTTAGAATTTAGACATCTGATTCTGTAATGCAGCCTTACTAAGGTGATAAATTTCAAATTTAAGGTCATCCATACCCTAGAATGTACTTGTGTGACATATAGTTTCATCATACCCGTCGATCTTGTCATGACTAAAATCAGGTTGTCTTACGCCATGTCCCGAAAAGTAAAAGACCAAGGAGTCCCCTGACTTGCAGTCCTCCACAAGCCAGCTCAAGGCCTTTTGTATGTTCTTCTTTGTGGGAATAAAGCTTGGGTCATTTTGCTCTTCTGCAATTTGGTTTTGAATTGTTACAACTCAACACAACCAGTATAGTACTATTGCTGAGTAACTCCAGGTCTCATACAGGTTACAGAGTAAAAATATTCAGACATTTTGCTGAGTTGATACTGTTCAGCAGTAGCCTAAGACTTGCTCTTTTTCTAGAAAGATTCGGCCTTCTGCCGAGAAGATTTCACCATTTAGGAAGCAGCATACAAGCAAATATTTGTTCCCAGGCTATTACTTTTTTGTTAGCAATTTGATTGTTTTTACGAGATGAATGTACCTAATAAGAATGAGTAACTGGTAGAACAAGTTTTGAGTAAATAAATGATGGAAAATGCGAACCACCACCCTAAGAATAGTGGATAATGTGTAAAGGGGTAATTGATATCTGTAAAATGTGTTGATATATGTGAGACGTGTGTTAAAATGCATACCTGTAAGCACATGAATAGCGTTTTCTGGAAAGCAAAAACGGTCAACCAGAAGAGACTTCATTCTGGTCACATCATTAACCGTTCCCTTTGAGTTTGTACTTCTTCTTTGTGTAACTGACTCCACAAAGAACAGCCTTCTTGGGCTGATGTCTAGAAGTAATACACCTAGTATATTTTGGTTTCTGATCTGGCATAGAACACAGGCTATTGCTTCCGTACAGCCTTGTTGTCCTACGAATCTGTAGAGGTCCCTTTGCGACAGTCTCACTTTTTTCCATTGAAATCTTGGCTTTGCAAAACTTGCAGCCGGAATGTGGTGTCCCTGGAAATTGGTTATGGCAGTTAGGACATATGATGGTATCCATTTTTATCGCCTTTTTTCGCAGGCAAAGAGGAAGAACGATACTGGAAGCAAAAATATGGTGAGCTTAATGGAATTTGCTTCCAGCCAAAAAGCTTCTGATTGGGTTAAAACTTGTAAGTTTCGGTATTTGTTCAGTTTTTTTGTTCTTCTTCTTTTTGGTTACTTGAACGTCTCATTCTACCACTTTATGCAGTGTTAAGAATTAGATGCTCCTCTCTCAGATCAACGAATGAGGCAAAGTACATAGGCCTTATCTTTTCAAAATATTCACATTCCAACTTGATTTTCTTGTTGGTAATTTCAAGAACCATATTGGTAATTAACGTCAGACAAAAAAAGGGAGAAAAGTGGGGAAAAAACAAAACAAAGAACAAGATGCAAATCCCACTCAAGGAATCTGGAAAAGGTTGTATCCCTCAATAGTCAATGCAACCTAAAGAATTGTTTCTCCAGAAAATGTCTCAAATTACATCACCTTGTTTTTCGGCTACCGTTTGAAATCTGTCTATGCTCCACCGCGACGTGGATTTCTTGTCATTTCTTCTTTTCTCATGATACATTGACATGAAACAAAAGCATGTTTATGTTGAACCATTAAAGATTCCCATCTTGATAAATTGATGCTATTAGGATAAATTAAAATACACCTGTCTGTGCTTACTTTGCTCTGGTTAGTGCTGCTTCTGCTCGGGCAACAAGATGGTATACTGGATCTTAAACTGCCTTCGCTTCTGCTGCCTCTGCGAGGTCATTTACCGGTTATGGGTTAACAAATGGATATGAGACTTGATCTGGAAGGGATGCTAGGCCATGTCCCCCAAGGAATGTAGTAGCCCCAAGGAAAAGAATGAAGTAAATGGGTCATGTCCCCCAAGGTACTCGTGCATTGGCAGACGCAGGATTGCAAATTTTCTAATTTGTGGAGATCCCTTTTCAGTAGTTTTACAAAAAAAATCTAAAAATATACTAAAAATAAGAAGAAAATTGGGGGGAGTGCAGGGGCCAAAATAGCACCCTTGTGTCCCCACGGGACTTGTGTGTAGGACTATTTCCCTCATGGCTTTCAGTCCTAGCCAAAAGGAACAAGTAGTAGCGGTCGCCAGTACAACTGGTCTAAAAAGTCCTAGCCAAAAGGGACAAGTAGTAGCGGTTGCCACTACAATTAGTTTGCCAAAAGATTTTAGCAACTCATTTGCTAAAATCAACCATGATTTTAGCAAATGAGTTGAGTTGCTAAAATCACAAAAATTTCAAATGACAAAATTAAATGGTTCCATTTATCGTTTTTCGATTTTTTTCGCACCAAGTTAAAGTACTCGAGGAATACTTTAATTTGGTGCAAAAAAATCGAAAAACAATAAACGGAACCACTTAATTTTGTGCTTTGAAATTTCCATAATTTTAGCAACTCAACTCATTTGCTAAAATCAACCATGATTTTAGCAAATGAGTTGCTAAAATCTTTTGACAAATAGTCTAAAAATTGCTACTATTTTACTTCTTTTTGTTTCCTTCGCCCATAGTTACATAGGGACGCCACCACTAATTTTTTTCATAATTTATTTTATGATCATCCCAATTCTTCAGTCCTTTAGTATTTTTTACATAGACATCCCATTTAAGGGACCTAAAAACAAAATTTAACGGCGTAAGTGAAATAACTCAGGGTCTACTATGAGATAAGCTAAACTACAAAATTTGACATCAATAGATGTTGTTAAAAGGCCCACAGAGCAAAATAAGCTAATTTGACAATTTAGTTGGAAAATTATAAACACGATGTTTCTAAGAGCCTCCTGAGTTTCAAAATCGGACCACCATTTCAAGTTTTGAACAAAACAAGAAGGGGGACGGTCTATCATGTTGTCAACAAATTAATTCATATGTTGTTGACTTAATTTGCCCGTGTCAAAGACTCAACGAAGTGCGTATTTTCAGATATGAGACTTGTGAAAAATAATTCTACAATTGGGTGGATGATGAATATTGGCAAGTTTATTTTGATCACATTTATTGAGGAGAAATTGCTAGACGTTTTGATGTAGATTTCAATGGCGAAGCCAGGATTTGGATTGGGAGGTGGCGCTGTTTGATGGTAGTCCTCTTGTATTGTTGCATATTGTTAATCAGTATATGAAATAAAAATATTGAGCGGATCATTTTTTGAGAAATTTTTCAATGCTCTTGGGACATGGTTAAGTACCATTTTGGATCACACAAACATGTGAGATCCACTCTCATGTAGTCTGTAGACCTCACACGATTGTGTGGTCTAGAATGGTGCTCAATCATGCCCCTAGGTATTGAAAACTTTCGCTCGTTTTTTGCCTAATGTAATGTCTAAATAAAACGAACTTTATCCAAGAAATAAAGCTTTAAACGACAACTTTTAAAAGGGGAAAGGGGAAAAAAGAAAAAAGCAAGTCCCACTCATGGAATCTGATCCTTTTTCCCTCTAAATCACATCTAAGTGAAATTTAAGCCAAGTTCATTTCACACCTCGATATTCTCTGTGTCTCCAAATAATTTTATGTTAGTTTAAAAACAATAACAATTTTTCTTATGAACCGGCAGCCTTTTCAATCGGCGAGTTAGGCGCCGGCGCACATTTTTCAATTGGTTTCCAACGCTAAGGGACTGTTTCCCGTTTTAAGAACAAGTGCTAAAAGGGTTGAGAGTAGTTAATGTATGTAAAGAGAATAACTTGTATTGAAATTCGTGTTTAGCACTTTTAGCAAAAATGAAAAACCACCCTCAAAATTTTATCTTTTTTTTTATTTCAAAAAACACTTTTCTTTTCTAACGGTTTGGGCAATAATGGGAAAAAAAATCAACGACAAAGAAAAAAAAAAACTTACAATAAAATCTGTAGCAATTTTCCTTTGGGTTCATCTTTTTCATCTACTCCTATCAAGAACGACGAAATTAATTAGCCCTTCAGTCAAATTTTCATAAACAATCAAACCGAATTAACATTGAAACGAGAGAGACAAATTGAAATCTATCCACAATTAGAGGGACTAACGTTGCAATTTATCCAGTTGAATGGGAAAAAAATGAGGATAGGAATTCCGACCTGCCGGATTCGAACCAGCGACCTAAGGATAGCTACTGGATATTTCCCACTACAGTCCTCCGCTCTACCAACTGAGCTAAGGTCGGTTTGCTTGACATTATTCTGCGGAAAAATTACTATAATATGTTAAAAACCACAATCACACATGCAAACTCTATTCTTAATACGGGAGAAGCCATATCGTGGGAAAATATTTTTAGCTCCACCACAATAGAGAGAATATTTTTTACATCGTCGATGTAAAACCCTTATTTTTCACCATCATTTTTGTGGGCCTTATTTGTGTATTAAATGTTGATCTGAAGTCTGAACCATTTATCTTGTAGGACTCGTAGAGTACTTAATCCCTGCAAAAAAATAATCTTGATTAGACATCGAAAGATATATCAAAATTTGAATTTTGTTTTGTAAAATGGATGGTCATGGATTTTAAAGTTAAATTGTCCTTCACCATCCATTTTGCAAAACAAAATTCAAAATTGTTTATGTCTATCAATGTCCGATCAAAATGATATTTTGCATGGATGCAGTATTTTGCGGGCCCTCCAAGATGAACAGTTTAGATCAAAACAATAAACTCCTGGTGGATCCCACATATGGCGGTGGTGGAAAAGGAAAGTTTTACACCGGCGGTGTAAAGAATGTTTTCTCGTTACAATAATAGTTTTCCTAATTTTCCTCTAAAAAGTAGTCAGTTTTTACCATTACTTTAAATGTGCTATTAAATATGGGCAAAGTATTGATCTGGGCAAAATATTGATCTAATTTATCATAATCACTACGGCATGCGTACGGTTTTATCTAACTTATCATAACCAGTAGCCCACTATTCACGACCATTCAGGGATAGAGCCAAAATTTTTACCCAGTCGTGGCGAACATATATACTAAAAACAAAGGAAAACTACATTTTGAGTAAAAAAAAAATCAATATAGCATACTAAAAGTATAATACATGATGTTTTTCTTTTGCTCGTAGAGTACAAAAAATAGTAATTTTACTCAATTGTCTACTAAAATGTAGTATCTTAAATTGTTCGTGGTTCACTTTCATGTCTAGCATCAACAATTGAATTGACATCAAAATCTCTACCAATATCTTTCCTAATGTATGTGATAAAAAAAAACTTGCCAAAATTTCCATCTTCCATGCTACTTATTTCTCAATCTAGTCTTCACACAAGTTTCAAAGTTGAAAAAATACGCTACATTTTAAACTTTGACATATCTTTAATCCACAATAAATTAATTTGTCAAAAAGAAAATAAGATGTTTTGTTGTTTTGTTCACGACTTGACACCATACGGAAAAGGAACTTAAATTTCAAAATTTCAAATATAGTTTCTCCTGCTCTATGAAATCAAAAGGACAATATTTGCCAAGAAAGGTGCAAATAATAAGTAACTCCATTGTAACTTCATCACCTGTTATGTTTCCTTGATTTTCTTCGATTGTCAATAGGTTTTGTCTATTAAAGAAAGAATTTGCATTAATGTTAAAAGTATCTAGTTTAGTTTTTTTTCTTTTCTTTTCCTTTTCTATTTAGAGCCTAAGTTTCCACATACTTCACTTCACTATGGCTTGTAAATTTAATTTTGGACTCATTTATAATAAAAATGTCAGAAGGACTAAAGGGTAGCTAACAAATTAAATTATGAAAATTTCTAGCGGTAGTTCGAGGGTAAAAATATATTTTCCAACGTGATAACAACATTTTTTTAAATCGTTATGGTGACGGCCGCCACCACTTGTCCCCCCTTAACTCCATCCTTGCGACCATCGGAAAATTGTGCACACGCTAAAATTGTGTCCGCCATCCTCCTTTTTCTTTTCTTTTTTTGGAAAATAGAGAGAATTTCGATAGATGAACCATCCTTATAGTATATTCAAATATGGGGCTAGATTAAAAAAAACATGGAAAAGAACTCAGTCGAAGAAGGTTGGTGCCAGGCGACAAATACAAAAGGAATACATTCGTATCTCACAAATATTTGGATCTTGAATTTGAAGGGGAAAAGGATGTGTAAGGTTGATTTTCCATGAATACTCACTTTATTCCGGAATCAATTACGACAAATGTGTACTAAAATTATTTAAATCTTCAAGAAAAACCTAAAATTTGATCGTTTAAAATATTCTCTGCTTTCATATACTTCCTCTGTTCCAAAAAGAGAGTCCAGTCCATAAAACGAAGTCTTAAAAAAATACATTGTTGCCAAAAAAATTCAAACTTTTTTGCACAAGTTAATAGATATGGATGAAAAAAAAATTAATTTATGAATAAAGCTTTTATTCTTTTTGATAAAAAAAAAGTACGTACATTTTTTGAAGTCATCATTTTGCGGATTGAACTATTTCTGTTTTTTTTTTTATTCACAGAAACATAAATTTTATTAAGTAGAAATTGGGTCCGATGTACTGACCTCCTGAGAGACAGGATTAGACAGTCATAGGGGACAGGACCCCCCAAAGCTTTACATTAACACCTAATAAGGCTTGCTTAGCCAACAAATGACCACCTAATTACAATTACGTTTAACATAAGTAAAATTGCAAATCGAGAAAGAGGGAGCAAGTTGCAAACAATCCAGATCATTACTGAGCTGCAGTCCGGAAAAAAATTGTCTCGAATGGTCAAGGCCTGCACAATTTGACCTGAATCACCTTCAACAATAATGGAGTCACAATGCTTACTCACAGCAAAGGTAAGAGCTGCCCTGAAATTCATAGCTTCTGTTGTGCAAGGAGTGAAAAAGACCATCAAATCTAGCAGTGAATGCACCCACAAACGATCCTAGATAATCACGGGCCAAAACTCCAACTCCCACGCGCGCATCCTTCCTATTGACAACCCCATCAACGTTAAGCTTAATAAATCCAAATGGAAGAGGCAGACACTGTGGAGAATTCGGAGAGAGATTCCGAATTCTCAGAAATTATGAATGCAAACGGGGATTTATGCCAAAGCTCTTTAGACTTCCTTCACCAAAAAACCATATGTTCCACCGATTCTAGTGCCTTGTGACCCCTTGGACACATCAACGTGTTTTTGGTTCAGGTTAGATAGTACCGCAATAGCATTGTGAGAGGAACGCCAAATAAAAGCTTTAATTTTATTTGGGATTGAAAGACTCCATGAGGATTTCCAAATAAACGGTGTTATTAGTACCTGTTTTTTTTTTTTTTTTTCAAAAGAAGTCTGCGTACATAGATACATAGATGGAAGTTTCTAAACAATTACAGGACTGAACCAAAAGAACCGAATACAAGACACGAACACAAACCGCATAAGGGCGTACTAGCTCTAGAGTATTATACTGCACAAGGCAGACCAATATTATGTGTCGGTGTATTGTCCGTCAGAGATTCGGCAGTAAAGCATTCCGAAGGGAGCCCAGCCCAATCCATGAGCAATGAAACCGGAAGAAATCCTCAAAGAACCACCGGAAACTGGTAAAACCAGCCGGAAAAACAAAACAACCAACTAAAACAGAAAAATAAAAGCAACTTAACAACCCAGAAAACAGATCTACACCCGGACACCCAACTTAGTTGTAACACTGAGTCAAGCCGAGTTACCCCAGATTATAATCGAGTCGCTTTATTTCCACCACCCAACCACCAGATCTGGGTAGACCTTACTGGTACAAAAATTGACGGAGAGCCGTCGGCAAAACCCATTTTTTTCTAACCCCTCCTTATTTCTCCAGTGCAAGCCGCCACGCCAGGCCATCCCAAAACTCCTCCAGCCGCGCCGGAACAGCACCAAGCTTGCCGGATCAACATTGCCAACGAAGGAAGACCCGAACTACCGGTACCAGAAACGAAGCTGCCAAAGAAACCGAGATGGGCAGCGTGCACACACTTAACGGAGATAGGCTGAGGGGTGAGGGAGAAAGGGGAGCAAAACGGGAGGGGGAGGAGGCGGAGAGGCTCGCCTCCCTCCTCTCTCTCTCTCTAGAAAAAGAAGGGCTCAGTACTTGTTCCACCATTTTCAGGGTGACGAAAAAACAGAGATGAATAGGGGGATGAAAAACGGCTGACGATGAACTCTCCGACTTTGGACATACTCAAGACTAATTAATAGGTTGTTTCATTGATCGCATTAAGGAACATGAAAAGCAAAACTGCAAAACCAACATGAAAATGTGGCTGAGAATCTGAGATCCAAATTCAAGTCCACACAGTTTGCATTTTCACACTGTTCTGGTGTATTTGCCGGAAACAGTAGAATTTTGTTAGACAACGATTTCGGGTAGGTGATTCATGTCATGAGAAAGAATGTATGAACTGCATTTACAAATGTATGAACTGCACATTTGGAAAGAATTGCAGCAGAGCAGACCGAAGCAATTGTTTGACAGCGCCAATTAACCCCTCAAGCTGAAAATCAATGAAATGATTGTTTTGATGTTTCATTTTAGTCCATGTGATCACTCCAAAAAGAAAAAAAAGGTAACATGTCGAGAGTAATTTTGTTCACTCTGTGAGGATATACTCATTTAATGTCTCACATTGAAAATCATTCACTTTGTCTAAATTCATTTCTTAGGAGTCCGAACAAAAATTGAGTTCAACCAAGCGCTTGCTATAAAAGTTCAATTTTTTAGCTAGAATTTTAAAGAAATAAATAAACACTCTAGATGAAATAGTTACTTATATTTGATTAAGCTACATATTTGCATGGTCTCCTAATAAGTGAATCTAGACAGAATGAATGGTTTCGATCACCAAATTAAGTTATGGAATGAGTGTATCCTCGCCGAGGGTGAACAAAATTGCTCTCCAACATATCTCGTATTTGATCGAATTGAACCAAAAAAACAAATATCAAGTGCATTCAGATAGCAGAATACAGGAGACGAATGGTGACCTATACAAAGAGATGAATGGTACAGCAATGGGGACAGAGGAAATAAATTACAATGAGCTATTTGCCAATAAGTTGTAGGCATTATGAAATGGTGGTCTTATCTGAATTTTTAACCAGGGAATCACTAAAATGTCCTACTACTGTACAGATAAACATGCCCAGAAGAAAACCAAATCGTCCGAGGTTTATTTCGAGTCGATCCGGTGCAAACAGGAAAAAGATCCGGTGCAAACAGGAAAAAGCTCCCAGGTGAGAACTTCTCTCAGCTTATTCTCGATTTAGGCCAGATCGAACCGATCTTATGCAAACAATAAGAGATTCTGCAGCACTACACAGACTCTCCCTCCCAACCAATTTCACCCGAAACTCACCATTCAAAAGTTTCATCCGGTTAACATCTCCATCGACCTGACTGAGTTCAACGACCTGTTTCCTTTTAATCAATCCGTAAAGATACAAACAACCCGAATCCAGTTTCTCACCTTTGAATGCAACTTGTAACAAAGAACTAGAAACGAGATCATCAGACCTAGGATCGAACAAGGCAGAGAAGCTACCGAATTTAAGGTCTGGAGTCTCAAATAACTTAACGAGATCATCACTTTCCTTTATAACATTACTTGGTTTTTCTTCTGGAACTAATGATCTCCGCTTAGCAACTCTCAATATATTCGCCGCCTCTCTCATGCCACTGAGAAAAGCTCCATGCATCGTTGCAGGATACAGCTTGTTCGTTGCTTCTCCTGCAAAAAACACTCTCCCATCTCCAATACTCTCAGAAAGAATATCGTAATCATCGCCTGAAGCACCAATTGCAACATATGAATAGGACCCGTAAGCATATTGGTCTTGTCCCCACCGAGTACAAACCGCCTGCAGTGGATTGGGAACAGAAATCCCTTTCGGGTTAAAAATACCCCTCAATATTTCCAAAACCCTATTCACGGATTCTACTGGGGACATCTTTTCGAATTTAATGGCCGCTTCTCCAGCAACAAGAGCAACAAGAAGTGGTCCTCCTGATACAGAAGAGTAACTGTAAAACAAAAAGAATTCGCCCCTCATACTCGAGTCCTCTGTCAAATGCCCGAACGTATCTATCTCACCACCCCAAAAATCATGAGGAAACAACATAGCCACCTTATTTAGCAACCCAAACCCTAATCTCTCAATAGCATCTTTCTTTCGTTGCGGGAGTTCGGGTACAAACTCGATCGATCCTTTTTTAAGCACACCTAGCGGGACTGCACAAAGAACCATGTCTCCCCTATACCCTTGCCCATTAGCATAGACCAAAACCCCATCAACTCCATACCTAACACTGTCCACTCTCCGGTTGTAAAATATCGGTAGGTCCTCTGCCAATGCCCTAATAAACCTCTCGTTCCCTCCGGGAATGAAACAATGATCCCCACCCATCTCATAGGGATCGTCTTGATCCCAATATGCCATTGATAAATTTGACATCAATGTAGCATTGGCATACTCTAAATTCGCGAGGTGCCAATTCAAGAGCATTCGCTCTTGCGGATCCTCCGCAACCTCGTAAACACGACGAAATGCTTCTAATGCGGTCCCTAAGCTAACGTCGGCCGACTTAACTTCCTCCATCATTGCTTGCCTAAGCTTACAAACCCTATCCAACAACTTATTAAACGAAACCTCAACTTTCGTATCCGTATCCGAATTCACAGTCTTGCCATTAGGTAAATACAGCGGGCATATATCTCTCACCTTGTGAAGCGGAAACCCAAGCTGCCTCGCAAGGACTCCGAGCGGATTCCCGTTGATCCCCGTCAGCACGCTGCCACCCAAGTCTGCCGCCGCGGCTACAGCGGCTCTGTCGCCACCGGTCATCTTCTTAGTCTTGACTCTTCCGCCTGGCCGATTCCTCCCTTCCAAAACCACAACCTTAAACCCAAGAAATATCAACTGCCTAGCGGCGACCAATCCGGCGATTCCGGCTCCGATAATGACAACATTACCCTTGGTCGGGCCCTCCGGCGAGCTCAATTTTTCTTTTGTGATGGCCGGAGCGAGGCCGAAGTTGATGTAACCGTGGTGGAGGAGGAAAAGGTACGCCGTGTTTACTAACCCTCGGTGCTCGGCTCGGATCGACTCGAGCGCGTGGTTCTCGGTCATCCAGACGGAAACATTCGATCGCCATCGGGCGAGGATGTGGTTGCGCACGACGATGTAGTTGCTTTGCTCGGTGCCTCCGATTTGGGAGACCACGTTGGCGTTGATTTCTTCTTCGGTCAAGGAGTCGACGGGGAAGCCGACGGAGATGGCGATGAGGGCCTCGGTGTCAACCTCGTTGTCAAGGTTTGATGCCCGACGGCGCCGGCGGCGGTTTTTCGACGGGGCGTCGTCGTCGATCTCGACGGCGGCAGCGCCGTCGGCGGATTTTTCGCCGGCGCGGAGGATACGGTTGATAGCAGCGAAGGAGGGGATCATTTCCGGGAAGTGTTTTTTGCGACGGCGTCTTTTCTTGGGTTGGAGCTCCGGTTGAGCGGCGACGTCGGTTTGGGGGTGAAAGACGGGGGTTTCCGGCGGAGGAGAGAGGGGGTTTGGGGGGGAGGAGGAGGAGGAGGTGGCATTTGGGAGGCGGTGGTCGGAAGTTTCCGGTGGAGAGTCCGTCGTTGTTTCCATGGGGAGGAGGGGAGGGACTGATGTGGGATTGGTTAATGTGACTGGTTGGTGGTCGGAAGTTTCCGGTGGAGATACCGCCGTTGTTTCCATGGGGAGAAAGGGAGGGAGTGATGTGGGTTTGGTCAATGGGACTGGTGTTCAATTGTGACAGTTTGGATGTTGGAACATTGCTGTACTGTAACCAGAAGACTAGGGCTTTTTAAGAGAGGGATTTTGATCTTGGTGTGGGAAGATGGGCTTATATTTGTTTGGGTGATTCTATTCGGAACCTTTTATTTACTCTATATAGTAACCCATTTTCTATATAATCCATTTTTTTTTATGTAATTCATACTTAAAATTCCATCAAACCAATTTACTTCATACAACCCACAAAATACACCCAAACTACTCTCGTGACCAGTTTTCGTACTTTAAATGTCAAAATACACACTAATTTTCGACAACCACATATCGATTTATATTGAAGGACGAATTTTCAAAAATTGGACCATGTCTATGTTCGACATCCTTATGTCGAAATTTATGTTTATATTCAACTTTCGAATGTCGAACTAGATACATGTGGATAAAATAATGTTATTTTTGACAATAACATGTCGAAATATAATTGTATTTCCACCTTTTTAATATCAAAATTTGTGAAATCAAACATGTGAATTTCGGTTAAGTGAAAAGTTTCAACATCGATATGTTGAAATGTTTACATATTTCGGGATATGAATGTCGAAAAAGAAGATGAGTTTGGGGGCATTTTGATCTTCACACAATAATGAAACTGAAGGAGTTTTTTGTGGGTTACATGGAGTAAATGAAGGGCTGTGAATAGAATCACCCTTATATTCCCCCAATTTTCTTGTTTTATGTTTCTGGAAAATTACAGTTTAGGTGGCCTGGTTTTTGACAAATATATATTTATCTATCTTAGATGTGCATGCGTGAACACTAGCAAAATGTGGGAACACGAATGTGAACGTGAAAGGAATATTTTGCATAACATGTACTATCTCTCTATGCTAAGTGGTCCTTGTCGCCATCTCCGTCAGCTTCCCCGTCAACAATAACATCAATTAATCGAGATTGATTAACCTCAATTGGAGTATATTTTTTCAAAATCGTGTGCCAAAGATGACATTGAAATGTGAATGCGTATAATCATCCCTAATTTCTTCCTTTAATGTTTGCATCCTCATACAATCTTCTCCATCCAAACAAATACTATATTAGAAGTTGTTGTTAGAGTTTATGATTTTATGATTGGTCACATGAGTCAATTTTTTCATATTTTTTTAGCCTAATAACTGGGAATGGGGCATGAAAACATAGCAGTCCTTCCGTAAGCGTCACCTCAAATACTCCAAACCTTCGACAAATCCCAAAATAGAATAAAGAACCAATAAAACCTACAACCCACCCTATACACACTGCCAAAAAGGGGGACATGGATCATTTGTGTTGTGTTTCTTGTTTGATATACTTGTACACTGTGACAATGGAAAATACTTCAACCGGAACTACAATGGCTGTGTTTGTTTTGGTAGTTTAGTTTAGTTTGTAGGGAGATAATGAGTAAAGAGAAGAATATGGGTAATAAGTGGAGAGAGATAGAGAGAGAAATAAAAATAATACATAAAAAGTGGAGTAATGATTTGAGAGGGAAATAGAGTAATAGTCGGAAGACTAAATTAAACTAAACTAAACTAAACTAAACTAAAATGGGAGGACACAACCGATAAATTTGTTAGGGTTCATACTCAAGAAATTACAAATATGGGGACAAAAATGAAGTCTCTCGGAAACTAAAGTACCGATGATATCATTTAACCAATTTATATAGAACAGTACTTCTAGAAATCTCTCTCTCTGGCTCTCCGTCGTTTTGGAGCCTCTCATCTTCCGCTCAAGAAATACCCGCACCAAATAAGCTCGCAATCTCCACTCTCTCCGTCTCTCTCCGTCACCAACCACCGCAATTTCATCTCTGAAAAACAGAGCTTGCATTTCCTCAATTATAAACTTCTCTCTCATCTCATACAACCCAAAAGGTTCGTCATCGGTTTCAACCACTCCAATCCAAAGTAAAACTTCTCTCTCCTCTTTATGATACTTTCTCTCTTTCTCTTCATATCCATGTACACATATACAACTGTTTATATGTTCTTCCCCAAACCCTAATTTCACAAAAGAGGGGTTCTTTGTAACTGGACTGTGGTTTTACTGTATGTCATCAAGTTATTGACATCATGGTCTCTCCGTAGTCACTGTTTTTTTACCTCTTTGTATCCAAATGATGTTTCTTTCTTCCATTTGGCCATTTTAGGATTTGGGATTTGATAATTTCAGTACTAGAGCTTTTAGCAATTGATTTTATGCTAACTTAACCACTTGAGAATTTTCCATTGCAACTATTTGTTCCGCTTCACTCCGTGTTTGTTAGATGAGTAGTTTATTTTCATCTGTCTTATCTGAGTAGCATCATGTGCGGTACACTGCTTCCTTCTTCTTCTTGGTATTAGTTCCATCCAGATAAACTGCACTGGTGTTGTTAGTTTAGTAGTTGCATAATGTTTGAAGAATCTCCTAGCTTCCATTTTAATATTGCGAAATGTCCTAAGAAATGCTAACCCTTTTTTTCCTTTTAGGTTTATTAAATGGCGATCATACCTTGTGGAAGTACATGGGTAGCTCGGTGGGGACAACCTCAAGTAGTATTAAGATCACCTGCGATGAACAAGTTATCTATGTCTTCGCATTGGTGAGTACTTGAAGTTCATTTTTGTTGGCATTACCGTATTAATTTGATTAGCAGCAATTGATAATTTTACCTTTTAAAGCCCCCGTGCTATCTGCGCCATTCTCCCAACCTTAAGTTGCTTTTTTGAACTTTGCGATAGCAGGCAAGTGTGAAAATCATTGATGGAACTATGATTAATAAATTCTTTGCGGCGGAAGGTTCTAAAGAATTGAACCCTAATAAAAAGATGGTCCTTTCAGTGTCTATTTCAAACTCCCTTTTTAGGTCCTTTTCATTAATATATCCAGGGCATTGATTTGCTCCATTTTCAAAAAAATCAACTGGCATTTTTCCTCTAAAAGTAATAAATTTGTTTGGATATTGTGTGTTTACCATTGTTTGTTGGGCATTTACATGTTGAAACGATTTTATTGCATCATGCCAAACTCTTTTGCAAGTATTGTGCTTCATGTTGAAAACCTTAAACTTAATCATGGTTCTTGCTTAATGCCTTTTGGGGTATGAAATAGTCTCCTAATGCAGTTATTATAGCTTGAATTCCTTCTGGTTTGGGTTTTGTATGGAAACTTTTGCGGCAAAGTCAATGAGTTTATTTCACTTGTATAACAACTAAACTACTTAGTTCAGCTATTGCAAGTTCATTGTCCTTGAGGACATTTCAAAGTTCTTGAAGCTGTAATAATAGATATAATAGCACTAGCATGGCCTGAGAAACTAAACTTTCTTTGAAGACGACCTAGGCGCTTCTTGATTTTAGTGGTGAATTAGTAGTGCTGGATGTTAAGTAACGGAACCAGATTAAGATTTAACTATGAACTTACTACTTGAGGTTACAAATTTAGACAGTGTTCTAAAAGAAGGTCTGGAAGGCCGAGCCGTCTAGGCTCTAGAAGCCCCTTGCCAACTACCGACTAGCTCAACTAAACCTACTATCCCGACTAATTGCCCGACTAGGCGCTGAGTACTCGGCCTTGGAAGCTAGAAGGTACTCGGCTGCCCTGGGAGTGCCTAGCGAGTTTTAGAATGTTGAATTTAGATCACCTCCTCATGAGCGTGTGGCTTTTATTTAAGTGTAGGATTAAATATAGAATCTTAAGCATATTTTTGTTTTTGAATTTGTCTTTTAGTTATGGTATATTTACTATGGATAAGGGGGAAACTAGTCATATTTAGTTTTTAACAATTGAAAATTCAACAACTAGCTTGTTCTCTGTAAGAACACCATCCTTAGGGCTGCTTCCTATTAATGTTGATGGTTGGTATGGAAGTACATAGGGAGCATATATCTAACTTCAAACTATGTACGAACTACAAACTTGTTGGTTTCTTATGCTTGTGATGCTGGACAAGTGTGAGGAACACATACTAGCTTTGTTACAACAATAGAAGGTAGCTGTATTATCTCTTTAAAAAAAAGTAATAAATCTCGGCCTTGATAATTGGTTTCCGAAGTGTGGTTGTGATCAACTTTCATGTCTGATGGCTGGGAATTACAAAAGACATTGATATTCCTTATGATGAAGTGAAGAAACAAGTTTTGAGGTTAAAAAAAAAAAACGGACTATAAAATCAAAATAGTGGGAATGTGGTTTGCTGTGGCCATTGCTTGTGATCCATAGATCTAAACAATTCTAGTGGCTCTTTTGTGGTTTTCAAGGGAGTTATAACTCAAAGATTGAAGAATAAGTTGGCTCATTCAATAGGTCTATGGGTAAGGATGAAAGCTAACAAATAGAGCACATAAATACTGAGTAGAAGGATGAAAGCTAAAAGCTTTGGTTGTCATGCGAGTACGAGTCCTATTTGTTTTAAGAAAAAAGGACTGACCCTGAGTTGCTTATGCAAGTGGTCCATGATGATAGTGATCAATTATGTGTGTCCTGAAAGTGGTTTTACAGCCTACAATATTCTTCTTTCAGAGTTGCACAGACGGGGCAAGAATTGTGTTGAAGCAATTTTATGGTTTTCACAGAAGAATCGGAATAGATGAATTAGATTCTCAATCCCACTCCATCTACCAATTAGTCAACTGAGTTTTTTGGCATTTGTTTTTTGGTTTAAGTTACCATTTCATGGTAAATTTTAATGGGCAGTGTTTTTTGCTTTCGTTTATTGACATAATAGACAATTTTGTCTGAACTCTACCTGCAAATGAAACTCAGCTGTGTTGTGTAGTATTCCTAGATTTATGTGGCATTGTAGCTACAAATGACTGGCAGAGGTAACCATTGGATCAACTAATGGTTTCATGGCATTCAGGCTTCATTAAGCATGTTGTTGCTGTTGATAGTTTTTTGTAGGCTTGTTCTGTATCCATAAAAATCATGTGTTTTATATTGAACTCACTTTTTGTATGCATTTCTGTTTTGCGTGCAGTTTCTCAACAAACATAAAAGCATTGGCGTTGTCCAGTTCAACCATGTTTTCTCAGGACTCCTTCCATGCCCCTCTTAGTGGGCCGCGGTCCCAAAAAGCACGTCATACTAGGGGAGCCCGCTTGATTGTCAAAGCTGAGACTGTGAGTTTCCTATTTGAATTTTACCTTGGGCGTCACTTCCAGTTTTCTTTGATTGGAAGTTGACTATTTTATATGCTTCTAGTATTAACTTTGTGTTCCACAGGATTTCTATGCTGTCCTTGGGGTGTCAAAAAATGCTAGCAAATCAGAAATCAAAAGTGGTGAGTACACACTTAATCGCTGTCTTCCGACATCTTCAGAGTTGTGTTTTAGTTAATTTCTGTGTGGTGGAAATTCTATGTGCAGAGTTGATCCTCTCATGAGTATTTGCTGTGGTAATTTACCTTGCCCTTGAGATCGTTAGTTAAGGTCTTTCATGTTTAATTACATAATGAAAATTAGTAGCATCATGATGTGGTTAACTACAAGCTTAGGCATGTTATTGCCACTGGTGTAAGTTCTTTTGCTTATTTTTTCCCCTCCTTGGAGCTCCTTTCGTTCGGAATATAGGCGTTACTCGGAAAAAAGCCAATACTAGCCTACAGTTAATTCAGAAATAATTCTTTTTTTTTAATCATTAGGGAATTTGGGCAAATTTTTGTTCACGATTTTGGACTTCCATGTATCTGCCATCAGTTTCTCATATCAAGCAGGTTTTGACATCATTTACGAGTGAGATCGTATTTTTAAGTTGGTGTATCGTGGGAGTTGGATATAGGCTTTACTCACCACGAAAGATGTAGGTTTTACTCGTCATTGCTGCAGTGACACTTCTTTCGGAATTGTCTGGAGGCAAATGGTGGTTCTGTTTATCTATTCAGATGTGATGCTGGAGGGCCTGCCTCTTGTATTCTTGACATTGAGTGGTTTGGGTCATTTCCGTTGAGTCTAGGTCGTATTGCTTGGATATTTATCTCTGCAGGTTTAGCTTATCCTGTCATGGGCACAGAAGATTGGAGGTTTGATATCCTAGGCTATTGTTGAGGACTATGCTAGTGCTTGGAAATATAAGTTTCCTGAGATTCTAGCATTTGAGGATTGTAACTTAGTTCACCCATTATTGTCAGTTGAACCTCCATGGAGTCTGATCTGTTTGAGGTTCTTCTCATGTTCGCGTAGGCCCAATCCATTGGGGAGTGTCCACTATGTCCACCACATTATTTGGACCCAATATACATTGAATGACTTATATTCACTAAAAAGGCTAAGCCTTGTTAGTGGTGAGGTATCTAATTGTATATTAAGGTCCAACTATTTTTCTGTTTATCTAATGTGAGACTCAATCTTTCACACATTTTCTCAACAATCTCCCCCTTAGGTGTGAACCTTGCATTGAGCCTAGCTCCCCCTCAATCTAATTCACTTGACTTCCCCTTAATTACTTGAAAGGAGTCTGATCTGCCTAAGGTTCTTCCCAGTGCGTGTAGGCCCAATCTGTTGGGGATTATTCACAAAGTCCACCATATCACATTGACCCAATAGACATTGAATGACCCATATCCACTTAAAAGGCTACGCCTTGTAAGTGGTGAGCCACCCAATTGTAAATTGAGGTCCAACATTTTTTTCTATTTATCCGATGTGAGACTCATCCTTTACACATGTTCCTAACAGTCTCTCCCTCATGTGTTAGCCACACATTGGGCCTAGCTCCCCCTCAATCCGGTCCACTTAACTCTCCCTTAATTCTTGATCAATCTTCCCAACACTGTGTTTGAACCTGGACTTATTTATGGCACCTACTACATCAAGAACCACCATGCCCACGAGAGCCACCTTACTTGCGAGCCACGTGCCACACGGCCCAAGGATTTTTGTGCTCCATCCAGAATACCCACTCCATCGAGAGTCACCTTGCTACTGGCCACCTCCCACATGCACCAGGAATTTTCATGCTCCATCGAGAGTTACAATGGATTTTCCCGCTCCTTTGAGAGACCGTGCAAGCCCACAACCATCGATGCTTGCAGGAGAGTCCGCCCATAAATCGTCAGCCATTGGCTCTAGTACCACTTGAAAGAGTCTGATTTGCCTAAGGTTCTTCCCATGTGTGCGTGGGTTAAGCCTTGTAAGTGGTGAGCCACCCGATTGAATATGAAGGTCTAACCCTTTTTCTTTTTTCCCAATGTGGGACTCAATCTTTTACACGTGTTTTCAACAATTATATTTTTGTGCAACGCCAATGCTCTGGATGTTGAAGTAAAGAAGCATGGTAATGTGCACATAAATCAAAATGATTTTTGGGTCTGCCCTCTCTGATGCATTTTGGCTTTGATTTGAGGGCATGATTCTGCAGCAAACTCGACGGTATAGGGGGACCACTATTTCAGTGGTATTCTGTGAGCAGCCACTTTGTGCATTTATTGCCAAAGGTTAGGTCCGTCTCAAATCCATCTGTTTCAGTGGTATTCTGGGAGCAGCCATTTTGTGCATTTATTGCCAAAGGTTAGGTCTGTCTCCTATCCATCCCTCGCCTATACCCCCAATTATTGGGGACTAAATGGGTTATGTTATTGTTGTATATTTTTATGTGATGGAACATACCTGTATACCTGAACCAAAGCTATAAGATAGGACCTTCCTTCCTTGCCTCAGCATACAGAACCTCATACACCATGTCGTTGGTGGCGCCATGTGTAGTATACAGAACCTCAAACCCCATGTCATTGGTGGCGCCATGTATAGCATATTAGATGACCAGAAGTAAAAACCCAATTTTGAACCTTGTACTTCAAATTGGTCAAAAAGTGAGAAGAATAATATGTCCCTGTGAGAGGACTAGATCCTATACCTGTGGTTTCCATCCAGAATATCTCTGCGACTCTGTGCAATGTGCTTTCTGTTGTCTTCTCTCTCTTCTCCAAATCTTAAGCCTAGTTTCCCAAAAAAAATTATCAAGATTTGATAAAATCAACCCTTGACTATCAAATGAGGAAGATGTTTGATAAAATCTCAGCTTTTTTGCATTAAAAAGGGTTGAGATTTTATCAAACCTCTTCCTCATTTGATAAAATCAACCCTGATTTTAGCTGTTCCCTCTATGTTTTTGCTTCCAATTCTCTGGTTCCTTTTTGTTTTTAATCAATTCCCATATTTCAGTGTGTTCTCCCACCTAAAATCAGAAGTAAAATTTGATGCTGTTAGATTTCTATTTAAAACGTACTGCTTCATTGTTGAATCAATTCTTCATCTTAATAGTATTGTGAAATAACTGATTCTATGAGCTTTCATAGTATAATTAATGATGCATTTGAGGTTTTTTTTTTGGAATGAATTACCTGGGAAGTAATCCTAGAGCCGCCCTTGATCGCTTCTTACCTGTTTTGCTTCTGACCACCGTCAAGAAACGTATTTAGGCCATCCTGATATACGTTTTTGTGACCGTTGGAAAGCTTTTCGAATTTCAAATGAGCACAGAAAGCTGAGCATTACCTGGGAATGGCTTTGTTATTGACAAATGTTTTGAATTATCTTTCAGATCAGAAATCATTTGGATGGATGTATAGATATCTCATTAGCTGGCTTTGTTTTGCCTAACTTTGGTCCACCTTTTTATCAAATAAGTAGCCTTGGTGTCTTTTTTACCTCCTCTTTTATTGGGTCAGTTCTTTCTGGCGCTGGTTGCAAGTTATGTAAGGCTTTCCAAACATGCGTCGTCCGACAGTTTTTCAATGTTATGGTCATGTGCCACCTCAGATTTTATGTTCGTCTTTATTTGCTATTCTTCTCATTGTTCTCAACTATTTGCATCCCTAATAATACCTTTGCTCACTAGCTAATAACTTTTTTTGTCTTTCTTTCTTGTCATTTAGCTTATCGGAAACTTGCCAGGAGTTATCATCCTGATGTAAACAAGTAAGTTACACTTCCATCTGGTGTTATCATCCCCTTGTTTTTTGATATTTATGATCTATGCACGATTTTCAGACTCATAATTTATGATTTTTGATCTGCTTGCCAAGCTTCCTTGTTCTTTATTATCTGAGATTTCACCATGGCATTATCTTCCTGAATAACTTTTGTATTAGCTACGCAGCATGCAATCTACCCATCTCTGAGTGCTCTGCCTGGGATGCTTCGTTAAATAATCTCGATGCTTTGGTATAGAACCCAGAATTTAGTTGTTTAGGTGAAGGTGTCATCACGCTAAATAATACAGATTACTTTTGTAGACGGGATGGGAGACTTCTCCTCACCGTGTACATTATTAACTCCAACAATTTTTTTATGTGTTAGAATTTGTCTCACATTAATTAATTATTAACTCCAAAACTAGTATGAGTATGGGTGGCCTTTCCATTCATTGTCATTTGCTTTGAGGTGGATGCTTGGGTGGAGCTTATCCCATATTGATTACTCCCTCCGTCCCAATTTCTTGGCCCCTTTTTTGGGGAAACGGGTTTTTAAGGGATGTGAAAACTTTGTATTAATTTTTCTATTTTGCCCATAAATCCAGTCAATATTACTATGACCAAATTTATGAGGCTAATTTATTATATGAAAGTCAAAACATATTCAATATGGATCTTGTTTGATAGATATCAATTAGTTTTATTATACAAAATTTTCAAAATCATAAAAACCGTTATAAAATAAAAGATAATAGACTAGCTAATTAAGATGGGAAAAGTACTTTTTAAGGGTAAAATTGGAAAGTGACCCAATTTTGATGGATATTTTTAGAAGTGGGACAAATATTTTGGGACATCCCAAAATGGAAAGAAGGACTAAGAAATTGGGACGGAGGGAGTAATTATTAACTCCAAAGCTAGTATATGAGACTGGGTGACATCTCCACCTATGTTACTTGGACTCGGGTATGGGTGTCGGGTGTGGGTACGTATCTAGGTGTCGGGTTCAACTATTTCTCATTTCAAGGATACGGGGACACGGCAAAATATTCAAATTTGTTTCTATTTTTTGTGTATTTTCCTACGTAAAATTGTGCTTTAAGGTTCTATAGCGCATTTCATGGATAATAAGGGAGGTTTATGCACGCTTCCATGATAAACTTGAATTACAATTAGATTTTTCATAGAAGTGTCTTACTAAACTTATCGGACACATATCCCACACCCTTATCCGAGTGTCGAGTGTCCGACACGGGTACTTTACACCATCACGAGAGTCCGCGTAACATAGATCTCCACTCGTTGCTAGTTGGATTTGAGTTGGATCCGATCCCTTAACATGGTATGAGAGTGAGGCTTTCAGAGGCTCTTGGACGAGACTCTTGATCATTTGTCCCGTTGTTTGACGAGAATGGATAGATGCAAGGTTTGATTGAAATGACAGAGTGGAAGAGAACAACTGAGGTCAAGCTGTTAAGAATGGAGGGATTTGGTGATTAATGCCTAATGGTGTAATGTGGAATCCCTAAATTTTGGCGCTTCCAATTTGTCGCCAGTTCACATTCACCTAGCAAATTTTGCATTGAATGACACAGGTGTATTGGAATCTGGCATTTTATTAACATACAACCCAATTTGCATATCCAATTTACACCAAGAGTTTGGAGAAATTATGTTCTGAATAGTCTGTTTTCCAGATTTGTGCGGGTGTTTCACCTCACAATGGAACTTCAGCTTTCTAATCATTTCTCACTGCCCAGTGCCCGCTGACTTTTCAAAAAGTTTTTGCAATTAATAATGGAACTGACGCTCATAACCCTATGAGAAAATGCAGTACTCCCAATCTCAACTATGCCTCATAGGTTTGCTTTTTCGATTGCTTCATGTATAATCTTCCCTATCGTAATAGGCGGAAAAGGGTGGGGTACAATCTCTTGAATTTATTCACGGCTCCATTCATACTGCACTATTTTGTAGAAAGTACCATGTCCTTTTGATTTATATGGAGGTCATTGGACTATTTGAATTTATGTTGCTCTAGTGAAGTTATTTATCAATACTTCCAGTTTTTATTATGTTTTCAATTCTTCAATTGAATTGCTCTGTTCTCAACTATCTTCCTTTTGCCACAGAGAACCTGGAGCTGAACAAAAATTTAAGGAGATCAGCAATGCCTACGAGGTAAACTTCTGTATATTAAACATATTTTCTTGCGTTGCAATTCTCAATTGACCAGTGGTAGGTTTAGTGCCAGTGGACTGAATGAGCATATGATTTATTAGCAAGCCACATTTACTACAGGTTTTGTCAGATGATGAGAAACGTTCCATATACGACAGGTACGGAGAGGCAGGACTTAAAGGTGCTGGCGTGGGCACGGGGGTGAGTTCCTCTTCTACTAAGAAAATAAATGATGACGTTCACAATGATTTTTTATTGGAGTCTTCTGGAATTTATTTTTGCGCGCCCTCTTTCACCTCGTGCATCATTAATTTTTCTTTTACCTGTGGATTTTAGTTTTGCCCTTCAATTTGTGAAAAAGTGAGAATATTATAGCGCAATACTGCAAATTATCCAAAAAAAATACGAAATCGATTGCAGGTGTCAAATAAGGGAGTGAGCGTGAAAATCACTACCCTAATCTTGTTGGGTTCTCTTTTCACATTTGGTGCATTCGTTGATGACAGGATTTTAGCAACCCCTTTGATCTATTTGAATCGTTATTCGATGGCTTGGGTGGTATGGGGGGTATGGGCATGGGTGGAAGAGGTTCCCGGAGTAGAGCCACAGAGGGTGAGGACCAAATGTACAATTTGGTTTTAGATTTCAAAGAAGCGGTATTTGGCATAGAAAAGGAGATCGAAGTAACCCGTCTCGAGGCATGTAGCACCTGTGATGGCTCTGGTGCCAAGCCTGGAACCCGTGCATCCAAATGTAGCACATGTGGTGGACAAGGCCAAGTTGTGCAATCAGCAAGGACTCCCCTGGGGGTCTTCCAGCAGGTAATGACATGCTCTTCTTGTGGTGGGGCTGGCGAAACTTCCACTCCTTGCAACACGTGTGGCGGCGATGGGCGGGTGAGGAAATCGAAGCGGATTAGCTTGAAAGTCCCTGCCGGGGTTGATTCTGGGAGCCGGTTAAGGGTCCGGGGTGAAGGTAATGCCGGGAGGCGAGGTGGGCCTCCTGGAGACCTCTTTGTCCTCCTCGATGTTCGTCCAGACCCTGTTTTGAAACGGGATGACACGAATATTCTATACTCGTGCAAGGTCTCTTATATCGATGCTATTTTGGGAACGACGACAAAGGTTCCGACAGTTGATGGCGTTGTGGATTTGAAGATTCCGGCAGGGACCCAGCCAGGAACGACATTGGTGCTGGCGAAAAAGGGAGTGCCGATTCTTAATAGGAGTAACATGAGAGGGGATCAGTTGGTGAAGGTACAAGTTGAGATACCGAAACGATTGAGTGGTGATGAGAGGAAGCTTATTGAAGAACTGGCTGACTTAAGCAAGGCAAAACCTCTCAACAGTAGAAGATAATGGAAGCTGGGAATTGTGGTCTTTTGTTGTTTTAATACATCTTTGATTTTTCCTGCACTTGTGGGTACCGATTAATCCTTGGTCGAACTGAGGCTGCTTTTTGTATCAAGGAAACTTCCGGGATCAATTTTGTAATCTGTACTATACATTTGCACTTTGAGAGGGGCTGGGAAGGGAAAAAATTAGGTTTATTTTTCCAATTATTTCACGGGTAGTATTTCAGTTCTCTGTAATTTACATGGTTACTGTAATTTAGTGTGGAATTTTTGTGGTACTATTGGGGTTGTGAAATAACCGGTGTGGACTCAGTAAGACCTCCGGCTCGGATTTGGGCTGAGACCAAGCTCCTCAACCTGACTTGCACAGTAAGAACACATTGTTAGCATGTGACCAGTCAGAGTCGATTAGGAAGGCGATTAGGAAGGCACTCCGATGATTAAGTGAGCGTCTAGAGATGGAAGGAAAATAAAAAGGCTTTAGAGTTGTTTGAAACAGCATTCCTCTTTAGTGTTTGACATCCTATTTTATATAGAGGCTTTTGACTTGCCCTCCAAGAATCCTCGTGCTCAGCATGTGTGATAATTGCATCGGATAACGTCACGTACGATGTACCGTACTGAGCACGACGGTAACGTCCACGTGCTTGAACCACCTTGTGGAAAATTGGAAATTATGCTGATCATAGCAGCCGGATCCGGGTCGGATGGCTGCCAACCGGGTCCGCAATGAGTAGCCATTTATGGTTACTCTTAGGGCATCAGGTGAACTACTGGTTCGGCCCACTACACTACTCAAAAACCCACAAATTTGTGGTTTATTCAGGTCCTAGCTTTGCCGGCCTAGTAGAATCTGAAATTTGTGTAAATTTCGCTTACATTCAAATGCAATGAAATGTAATTTGTACAAACTCCAATTTATGTTCTGACAGCTGGTTCAGTGCTGTATATTTATGATCTATGTATACCTTTTTTATTTTATAACTTCGGTGTCCGGATCATTTACGCTCACCTCGACGAACCCGGTATATGTTATTCTTCTTTCTTTCTTTTTTTGGTTTATGAAAAAACCCTAGTAGAGAACCCTAGTCGAGGTTAGGATGTCGGCAAGCAAGTTGTAGTAATAGGGTAGGATTGAAATGTGAACAGTTCACTGAATGTGAGAGATTCGAACCCTACGGCCTTTGTGATAAGCTTTTGGGGGGACCCGCCATGCAGTCCCATCGGCGTGATACGGGAAAGAGATTCACCTTCTCTTTTTCTTTCTCGAAGGTCTGGGGTGTCCGTAGTAAGCTAGCTAAAGGTAGCTATCCATCCTGAATAAGGGGATTCGCAAGAGATTATTGTCTTGCAGCTCGACGCAATAATTGAACATTGATCAATGATGTGGGAAATAAATTCACCAACAAACCGGATTAATCCTAGAGGTAAAGAAAATAAGGGTTCGTTTGTGTTAGAATTAAGATCCACTCGTGTGACGTTCATGTGACGTAAAATTAAACTTGGTCTTAAAAGACAATTGAAGTCTGTCATTTTTTAAGTGTAGTTGTGTTTATAATTTATGCAAAAAAATCAAATTGATCGGACATTAGTTTGATTCTGTTTTATTGCAATTATCTTTTATTCATGCAGATCCTGTTGTGTTTGATTAATTTGACTTTTTGTATATTCACTGTCCCAAATTGTTTGTTATTTTCGGATTCTAATTGAGATCTATCAAATAATATCAATGTTGAATATAATTTACGTTATAGATTGAAAGATATGAGCGTTACAAATTTTCATTGGAATCCGGACTGAAGGGAGTAAGATCAAGTGTGCACCAAAGTCCTGCGAAAGTAACGATTTTGTGAATCGTTAAGGGAGATCATGGTAGATCTCAAGTTGCCAACTTGGCATTTTCAACCACTTTGTTGTGTGTATTGGGTATGAATCACCCACGTGTATGTGATGGGCTGTGTTCGTCATTGCGTCCGAATGATTATATTTCTAGTATTCCTCATTAAATTATTATCGAAACGGAAATTTTATAACCCCACGCAAACCCACTCTATTTGTGAGTGTGCATAAGTGCTTGTTTATCGTACGTCTTGGAAAATTTGTTATCAAAAACCAAATGTCGTATGGCAGGAAATTGTTGTTGAGCCCGCGTTTGATTAATTAGTTGAGCTATAATAGCATTAGCAGGTTGTGACGGGCAAGAAACTCCTATAGTCACGTCTAAAGGGGTTGTTGAGCTAGTTGACCCGTTCTGTCCTTTTATTTAGCAAAAGCAGTACAAGATAAAGTAATTCCAGTTCGAATCCCAAGATATGTTTGTTGGATCACCCGATCCCTCAATTAAAAAGCTCTGCCTGATTCTTTGTGTATGCTCGACTTATTTATATGGGCTCGCTGAGTATTTGAACCGGGCTCGACCAGTTAAACGAGCGAGCTCGAACTCGAATTTTGAACTCATTTAGTTAACGAGCCGAGCTTGAATACTCCAAAACTCGGTTCAACTTGGCTCGTTTGCACCCATAATATTAGCGTGTGTCACTGGGACTAATAAAGTGACGCTAAAATTGTATATATTTATAGAAATACACGTGTATGTAAACTCCACAAAGAGAGTGAGAGAGTGGCTGAGAGGTCCCTCCTAGGGTTTCCTCCTCCTCCTCCCATTTGTTGCACCCCACTTGGTTTTCAGCAACTCCTATGGCAACACATCTTCTCTCATCTTCCATTGTGTGGCCAAAACTCAATTTTTGGGCAAGAGGGAAGCGGATTTGGGGATTCCAGATCCAAACTTTGACATCGGCAACAAGCGGCGGTGATGGCATGACAACTTTCTGACGGCTCCGGCGATTATTTATTTCTTGTATTTTCTTTCCTTTTTTTTTTACTTAGTTTTAGGTTGTATTAATGTTTGGGTTTGATTAATGAATTTTCTGTGTCTTCCAGAATATGTATATCGAGGTGCCAATCATTTGTTCACATAAATATTGTGGGTGAGTGAGTATGATTTAAGCAACCCTACCAAGATTTTTTGATCACGCCAAAAACCATGAGAGACTAGTCAAAATTAGGACAAAACTAGCTATATAGGCAACCCCCAAAATAATGGAGGGCATGCTATAGATTGAGGGGGTCTACCTATCTTTAATTTGTTTTGATGTACATATCCTTTCAATCTCTTCAAATATTGACTCAATGCATGAACTCCCACCAAAAAAATGAAAAAATAAATTTATTCAATTCACATTTGACTGTTTTAAATGCATTTTGGGACCATCCCATCTCATATATGGACCATATTTTGGGACCATTCCATCTCATATATAGGCCGGTTCTGAGATATATGGGGCCTAAAATGAATTTTCACAAATTGGATCCTCAACTCTCAATATAGCACAGGTAAAAATACTGAGGAAAACAAAAAGTTTCATAAATAAGTCATTTGGAAGCATAACTAATATATAAACCTACAAAATTGGAGGCCTCAAAAATTATTTAAAATTTGGAGGCCTAAAAGCGGTGGCTTAATCAAACTTCAAAGTACTCAAATCGTAGAAGAAATTAGTGAAACATGAAAAGAATCTAATTTCAACCAAAAAAATCCCAAAAGAGAAACGGTGGCACCTTAGTATTTCGGTATTTTCGATACTAATATTTTTTATATTTTCTTTATTTTTTATAACATTTTCGATATTTTTCTGTAAGTCATTTCTTTCACATACATCATAAAAAATACTATTTAAGGGAAACAACATCTACTTTTTTTACCATAGTAAAATTACCATAGTAAAAAGGTAGTATTATTAATCGAAACTTAAAATGACTTGAGCTAGTAGGTGAAGCTCCAAAGCAAGAAGGAATCTCTCAGATTTTTTGCCCTCGCACTCACCAAATTGGAGGGGTTTTTTGTGCTTTAACATTTTTCTTAAGGGTCCTTCCATTTAAGAAAATGGGAAAAAACGCACACTCAAAAGTACTTTTTTTTTTATATAATTTTTCACATATTTTGATACACCTTTTAAACCTTAACGACAGTCCAATTAATTGTTTTAATTTTAGTACTTTTGTTTTTTTGATGAAATAGTATCAAAACCAAAGACATGCAAGGTGGGCCCACTACTTAGAGAGTTCCAAGAAAATTTTGGGCGCAAATAGGGTAGGCCCTCGCAAGGCATTCGAGCCGTCCAAAAATACAACAGGCGGCTCGGATTGAAACCCATTTTTCTTTTCTTTTTTTAAATTCATCCAGCACTTTCAATCTGAGCCGTCCATTGTAATTTTGGACGGCTCGGATGCCGTGCGTACCACGTGGTACCCCATTGTTGAGGATTAGGATGAGGATGAGGAACCATGCATGCATGTACTCGTGCATCAGCACTGCATTGAAAATATACATATACAGACATTGAATTTTATTCTGTGAGTTGGTTGTACATTCATAGGGTAGGGACGGAAGATGCTGACAACACAGTTGCAAAAGTGCTTGTCAAGAGAAAATTACAGAAAAGGGTCGAAAACTTCGTTTGTGATTAGATTACAGGGGATGTGGCTGAAAAAGTAGTTACAAAAATTAATTAAGGAAAACGCTAAATACAAGCCTCGAGGGCGGCGGACAATGTGTAAAATGTGGATGGATTTCAGAAAAAAATTGTGGTGATATTCGTAAAAATATATTAATATTCGTGTTATGTATATTGATATCCAAACTTATTTGGCAATATTTGTATAGTCTTTATACAATGTTCAATAGGCGATGGTTAGCAAAAAATTTAATTAAGTATTTGTGGATTTAGCCGCAGGCTATATTATCATATTATGATAATTTATTGCAATGTTTGTTTTTTTTAAACTTAAAGAATAAAACAATTTGGACCCGTGGATAACCAATTAAATCATTCATTGCTTTATTCGGATCACGATTCACTTCAGGTTAAAAGAACTGCTCACAAACTTCAAAAGTACTCAAATCGTGGAAGAAATTAGTGAAACATGAAAAGGTGTCTAATTTCAAACCAAATTAATCCATTAAAACAACCAGAAGACAAGAAAATTCCATTAAGAATTTGTCAAAATCAGAATTGAAAATAGTTCTTCCCACGTGCGCAAGTCATCAAGTCTATCAACTTGTATGATAGGTTTATATGGAGTGGAACGTTTATTACAATAAATCACCGGACTTATTTTTTCGTTTTCATTTAAATTTTTTCGCGTTAGTTAGCTTTTAATTAATTGTCTTGTGTATTATTATTCGTCTCTATGAGAGGAATAGAAAAAAAAAGAATAAAAACTAATGGTTAAGCTTAGTATGGAGAAACCATCATGCCCTCCAAAAGTTGAAGCATTTTCATGGCAGGCTATGGAAAATAAACTAGCTACAAGGTCTGTTCTCGTAAGCTGTGTCCTTTATGCATTTCTGAAGCTGAAAGTCCAGCACGTACAACTTGGGAAATTTGGTCGGCAATCATAAGGTGTGGAACATAAACGCTCCCGTTTGGACGTCGGAGATGACTTTGAGTGAATTTGTAATAATGAGGGAGGACTCACTTCCTAAGATAAAAATATTTCATTTGTGTTGTAACTTGTAACTTGGTTTCAATGGCACGTCATGGTTGGACCGAGGTGGTGGAGGAAATTTTGCTCTAATACGTTACTGCTCTTGTAGATGATGGTGTTTAGAAAAGTACCCACAAAAATATCACAACTTTCACCACAACTGTTACATCCGTAGAGTTTTGTAGGCCTCTTACCTCTAATAAATGGCACAAAATCATAAATGTGTCTATTTACCCTCAATAGGTCGTGGCAATCAATATTAGAACCAAGAACTACCCTATTCATTGCATCTTTTTAGGGTTTATAAACATCAGGATTCGTACGAATATGGTGCCTTTGTCCAAACTATTCATGAATCAAGTCCATAATTAACACGTAAACCATGATAGTAGTATTGACTACTCTCATGAAACATATGATAGCTTGATAAGTCCCCTATATTGTTAATAAATGGACTTATCTCCTTTATTTTTGTCACTCACGCATGCATTTTATAGCTTTTATAAGATTGATATTGCGTGTAGGTGTATTTTGGTAGTTTTAGGTAAAATGGGTGAAAATGATGATTTTTAACATCATGGTTCAACCAAAGAGTGCCCAAGTACCCAAGGCCACATGGCACTCCGCCACTGAGCCCCGAGAGTCAAGAACGAAGCACCAGACAAGGCTTGGGGAGACCAAAAGGCCAGGAGATGAACAAGGAAGAAAGAAGAAAAAGCCCTAGAGATACTGGTAGCTTGAAAAATGAGATACCGGTATCCATGGAAAATTTCACATTTTGAAGTGAGATACCGGTAGCTTGATTTTTGGGATACCAGTATTCCTGCAAATTTTCTGCATTTTTTGAGCCCGATCTAAAATATCTAGTGACAACTTTGTAATTATTTGACACGACTTTTGGGGGCTTTATAAGCCCAAAACTTAGTCTTTTAAGGTTAGTTCTTATTTTACTCTCTCTCTCTCTCTCTCTCTCTCTCCCCCTCTCTCTCCCTCTCCCTTAGCTTGTTGTTAGTTTGTGCCCCACATTCTCTCTAGATTTTCATGCATTTTCACTTAGATTCAAGGTAATTCTCCTTCCTTAATGTTATAGTACGTGTTAAGACCTTCATATAAATCTAGTTTGTTTCCGTTTTTATCAGTTACTTTATTTTTGTGTTTTTCAAGCTATTCCCTTAGAAAACTCTTCTTCTTAGTAGTTGTTTGTGATTTTATCAAGTATTAATGTTGTAGGTAGGCTTATAATCTTCCATAAAATTAGTTTATAAAGTCATATGCCATGTTATTTATTTCTTTTATAAAAATAGTCATGTTTTACTTAGTAATGATCGAGTAGTCGTTATAGGCTCGGTCATGGGGTGATAATTACCCCATGACTTAGGCTCATCTGCTCTCATTGCCATAATGCAAACATTGCTTGTTAATCAAATAGAACGGATTGATTTTATGTATCAAGATTGAGATTTGTTAATCTCTTCGATCATGCGTAGCCAAGGGCTTGACCACTTGGCACGTGTGATGCTTAGGGTTATGTCAATCAAAATGTTTGTCTAAATGGCGCAAGAATCCTACTCTTTGAGTAACACCATTTCTAGTCAAACGAGTTTAAAGACCAAATCTTTCATTCGGGGTTGTTTATCGATAACCCCGAGCCGGTTATCTTAGATGAAAACGGATAAGTCTAAGACATGGGTGTTGTGAACCCCTTGACTTAGCCTTGTCTTAATTAGTCTTTTTAATCTCGCATCATTCACAGAGTTAAGTGAATTGCACCAATCAAATCACAAGTCAAGTTTGCCACTTTAAGGCTAAAACCAACATTCGCCAATTAGCACTCATGCTCAGCGCATTCGGTCTCTGTGGACTCGATCCGGACTTATCGATTATCATTCTACAGCCGGCCTAAGCCCTACGCTTGGGGAAATCATATTGAAATACAATCCAAGGGTGCAAGCATAGCTACCAAAGCGTTAAACTTTGACTTGTTTCTTTGTTCACGTTTCGTTAGTCTTGCATCTGTTTTTAAATAAAACATCTTAACAAATTAGGGTAGCCAATGATATAATGGGATATTAGGTCAACCAGTCAACATTTTTTTCATCAATTAGGCAAACTCATTACCAATAAATCAATTTACAACAAAGTAGTTCATACGTGGAGCAAATTAGGGCATACCAAATTGTCAACAGTCAAGCAATTAGGGCGAAGTCAAAAATTAGGGCAAACTCTAAACCATACTAGATCGTACCAATTAAGGACATATTTCATCAATTTAGGGCAAACTTGAACATATAGCACTCCCAAATTTCAATCTCAGTTGAATGGCAAGCCGAAATCCACAAAAAATGAGTTCATGGAACCATGGAGACCCAGCCATTACGGAAAAATCAGAAACCAGAAATTAGGGCAAACTCAAATCATGATAAATCGAACCATTAAGGCAAAAATCTCAACAATTAGGGCAAACTCGAAATCATAGCAGTCCCATTTTTGAATCCTAGAAATATAGCAAACTCGAAATCATAGCAGTCTCATATGTTAATCTCAAAAACGAGTTCAAAATAAGCAAAATATTGATTTTTGAAACCATAAAATCACCAATCGCAAACAATAATGACCAACAATGGAATATACCTACCTAAATAGCTTTAACCGAGGTCGAGATGAGAAACAGTAGTCGCAATAGTGAGCAAACGACGACTCCCTTCTTCTCTCTTCTCCTTTTTCCTATCTTCAAAAACAAACCCTACTGATCAGATCTGGGATTGTACGCGTACAATACCCTAATTTGCAAGAGTAAAATCGTACCAAAAAACACCAAAACCACCCGGAGTTGCCAACTATAGGGTACACCCCAGCATTCGCAAATCACCCCTAGGGTGGATTTGCACTCCAAATAGAAACCCAGTCGAGGAGAAGAAAGGGGCAACCAAACGGTAGATATAAGGTGGGACCAGGAGTGCAACTCCACCAGCTTGTTATATCCGGGTGCAAATCATGCGTCCAAACGGGGCGAGAATGTGCTTGCTCTCAGGACCGGCCCCGGGCACAAGCCCACCAAACTGCTGCTTAGGCCCCCTCGTTTTTTGCCGAATAACAGGGCCCCCAAATCGTAGAATATATTATATATTTAGTATGTCAATTGTTTAGCACATAAGGTTGTTGTGACGCAGCGGTTAGTGTGTGAAGAAGTATTATTGGAACCCACGACCTGAAGGTAGTGCATTCTATTCCATGCATAGAACGACTGCTACGCGTGACATTTCTTTATGTTAGGAACATTGGGTGACCTTGATGACATGCATGGTGGTTCTTTAGCAACTTAAAAAATATCGAAAAGTTCTACTGGGAGGCATATGCATCTATGCCGGGGCGGATATAAGGGGTGCAAGTGGGGGGCCGGGTCTCCGCATACTCTCTAATTATCCCAATTTTTCTAGAATATTTTAGATTTTTGTTAATTTATGAACACGAGTAGATATGAATTGGCCCCCCGCGATAGGAATTCTGTGTCCGCCACTGCTTCTACTATGCTGTTATATGGTCAATTTGGTTAGCTTGAAATGAGGTTATTTTCAACAACAATTCTTCAATTGAGGCAGAGAAGAGGTGAGAAGAGTTGGCAAAGACTAGAATGGCATTCTGGATCAAAGGGAAAGATTACATCTAAGAATATTACCCTATAGAGGATTTCGTGAGGTGTCTTGAGGGCATTAGGAAAATCAAGTAAAATTTTGCATTCCACTCACTGATGTAATTTCAGGGTTGGAACTATCCAATGCTTTGTTGGACCCTTTTTGGCGGCTTGTTTTAATTTTGACTTAAATTTAAAATTGACTTATTATGTTTCACGAGACATGTCATTGTCTCAAAATACATTGACTTGAAAGCTAATTTAAGCTTAAGTAAGGAATTAGAATACATGATGCATTGGAATTCATGAGAAACTAGTTAGCGTACTAGTTCAAACGATGATAGGTCTCGAATCCACAAGAAGAAAGAGAATATTCTGATTTTATAATTGATTAAAAAACTAATTAATAATAGAGGTATGTCCCTTTTATAGGGAAAACTAGTAAACCCTAAAAAAATCTTACCAAAAAATAAAGTATCCTTAAAATTGGGAAAACTCCCAAAATTGAAAACTAAAAAGAAAAATAAGAAATTCTCAATTGGAAACAACGTAAATGAAATTACATGCTAAGAGTAATTTGTAATCTAATTATTACCTGAAATAGAAAAATTACTAAATTGAAGGCCTAAACAAATGAATTTGGCCGAATTACACCATCACAATTAGGGTGATGAAAATTGATTGCAACGCAATTTTGCTTCAGCCTACCAAGTTTGGGCCTATTCCGGACTCGTCGATAAATTACCAAAATTGGCAATTTCAATTAAGAATTGTTTGGGCCTCTTAGGTTTTGACCGGTCCAATTGATCATAGAACTGGACTGTTACTTGTTCTGCGTCAATACCAACCTTGTTGGGATGATTGTCTTTGATGCTATGCGTTCATTATCCTCTTTTCTTGATGTACGAACCTTTCAAGCTTAATAAAACTTTTCTGTTTGCCGAGCAAAAAAGTTGACCAAAGCATACCATATATGTGAATGCAACCAATCCTTGCATTATATTGGTCTTGCAATAATGTTATTCCCTAAAATTTTGGTATTTTTTTACTTTTTTGGTAATTTTTTGTTTGGCTTTTTGCATCGTAATTTTCAGGATTTGATCATTTATCTCAATGAAGGGAATCAAAAAAATACGAAAATGTAGAGTAAAACTTGAAAAAGGTTTATATAAGCTGATACTGTGGACCAAAAAAATGCTAAAAAAATCCCAGCTGTTTTGTCTTTATTGAACTTTTTTATACTATTGGTCAAAAAAATTAATTTTTAAACTCTTCTCATCGAGACAAATGATTACCAAAATACCAAAACAAAAGATTACCGAAAATTTAGGAAAACAAAAAATCTTATCGGGGGAAATAAAAAGCAAGGGAGGACAATTTCCTCTCTCCTTCCCCGCCTCCGATCCCGTTTTGGTTTGTGTAGGTATTCTTGATTTGATATGGAAATAAGTGGGGTGATATTTGTTTCTCCTATTTGTATCCGACTCACCTTTGATTACATACAGTGATTAATATTTTTCTATGTTTGCGTGCTTTTATAAGTTTCCTTTTAATCTTAAATACTGTTTAATACAAATAAAGTATCAGATATTAATTCACTATTTTTACCTCACGTCACTCATCAATTTTTTGTTTTCTTGTCAACAGTCTAAAGAGAACAATGTAAGTGAAAATTATAACAATGGATACCTCATATTTTCCCCGCTCCAACTCCACCCCGATAGCAAGTGGTGGCTAGCTCATGCGATAGAGCTCTTGGATGCCCCACAGTGTATCCCGGGATCGAGTCTCATTCCCCTCTTCCCCCATGTAATAGATTAGGAATGACTAATGAAACAAAGAAAAAAACTCCACCCCGATAAAAAAAACATGCCAACTGTAAATCCTTCCCCAAGCCATCCATTGCCATCCCGGAAACGGGGATCCTAGAAGTCACTCCTGCATGTGCAATCCTAATGTGCGGCATCCAAGTTGTCGGATGTGTTTTCAACATTCCTGATTTCATCTTGGTTCTTTGCAGATCCAAGCCGTCCATTGCCAAGATAAAATCCGAACTGTTGATTGCCGAAATCAACGGCTCGAATGCGCACACTAGGGCTGCATGTCAGCACCCCAGGTCCTTGCCATCCCGCCTATATATGCAATCTACTCACAGCCACACAATGCACTCGACCATTTTCATAAATGCAATTTTGGCGGAAAGGGGTAATAGTAGGTAGGAAATCTTATCAATTCATAGGAAGAAACAACACAACAAGCCTAAGTTAATTTGGTCTTATTCCTATCATTGTATTTCCTTATCTTTGTTTTCACTTCTTATTCTCGAGGGTGCTTGAAGCCCATAATTCATGCCTTTCACGAATTTGGTCCGTTCAAACGAGAGGAAAATGATGGTATACTACAGAAATAACGACCCAAATAACAAGAAATCACTAATTCAGGTCGATCCCGGTGACATTGATAATGGTGGTTTTACATACATTTGTGATTAATGACCAAATATGCTGAAAAGACTCAATTTCTCCATGACTGATGCTAATAAATAGACCTGCGTACGTGTGATGTGTGATATTTCACGAATGCATTCATAACTTATCATTGCAAATCATTAAAGCTGTGGTGACAGGAACTAAACTTGGGGAAAATTCTATCCACAAACCAAATAGTCAGACCATTTTTGGCATTATATTGGCCTTGCAGTACGTGATTTCTTGGGGGGAAATTACTGTATAGGGACGGCCATTTAAGCTGTCCGTCCCCGCCTCCGACTAGTTCATTTCGATCTGAGCAAGTATTTCCCGATTCGATATGGAAATAAGTGGGGTGATATTTGCATCCTTCGCCCTGTTTCGGTCTGACCAATCCGACTCACCTTTGGTTGTACAAAATAACCATGAATTTCATTTGTTTAATTAAAGTCTAGTATAAAATGTCAGTTAACAAAACACTATTTTTTAGTAACTTTCATCGCACATCAATTTTATAAGTTTCTTGTCAACAGTCCAAAGATAACAATACAGTATTAGTGAAAATTACAATAGCGAATGGAAATCCAATTATTCTCCGACCATGACACCTCTGCTCTTTTCCCGCTCTACTTCCGTACGATAAGGAACAAGGCGGAGATGAAAATACTGGCCTTGTTCGGTTAGTATGTTTAGTTTAGTTTTGATGATGTAAGCAGGTGTAATAAGTGGAGAGAGATAGAGAAATGATGATGTAAGCAAGACTAAAACAAGACCAAAATCGGCCCAAAACTCCCAACCGAACACGACCACTATAATTCGACCCCGATTTGTTGCCAATCCCTAGCAATGTACATACAATATCTACTCACAGCCACACAATGCACACGACAATTTTCATAAATTCAGTTTTGGAGGAAAGTGGGAGGAAAGTGATAACAGTAGTATTAGTAGTAGTTACTAGTTAGGGACTTATCAATTCATAGAAAGAAACAAAACTGCAAGGATTGGAATTGTGGTAACTATCCCAAGTAACAGTAGTACAGTTTGGTCTTATTCCTGTAAGTGGTAACAGTACTAGTAAATTGTACATAGTAGTTATTTAGGGACTTATCAATGTATTCTAATCTAGAAAGGGGTGTAGTACTTTGGTAGATATTAGTTTTTGAGGCTGATTCACAATTTTAAATTTCCAATTTGTCCTTTTTAACTGTCACGCAACTACCTCCGGCCCTTCAACTGCCACAAATATTTTTTCCTTTTTGTTAAAGTTCGACGTGCACATGCAACCCATGTTCCCAGAGCCCCAGTTCATAGGAAGAAACAACACTACAAGCCCAAGTTAATGTGGTAACTAAGTAATAGTACAGTTCGGTCTTACAGCATCCTTATCAAGCTCAACAAATGTTGGACCAAATTTAACCTCAAAAATATTTTTCATACTTTAACTAATTACTTTGTCAAAAGCTCACTGAATCAAGATCTCTATTCTAACTTGGGGAGTGATTTCCACACCTCCTAAATTGTTATCCACACCCATTTTTTGTCTTTTAGTGAAATTTTTAGGTGAATATCATTTACCTCTAACTTTACTATATTAAACTATTTTTTCTTTCTAAATATTTTTATTCTTGTATTTTACTACTCTAAAACAAACAAAAAATTGGGTAAATTTCACTTCCCTCCCTTGAGGTTTCTGACAACAACAGATATCTCCCCTCAGTTTTGTAATATATGAGATGAGCAACACCCAAAATGACCTTACTAAACTAATGTTAGTGACCTAAAGTACTAAGATCAGTAATATGACCTTAAAACTCACTATCCCTTTACATTGAAATGTAGGCAAGGTGCAGCTGTCAAACCTGAAAGATATTTTTGCGGTGTTTGGTTAGATAATTTAGTTTAGTTTTGATAAAGTCAGCAGGTGTAATGAGTGGAGAGAGATAGAGAGAAAAATGATGATGTCATCAAAACTAAAAAGGGAAACGAACAAGGCCTTTACAACTTTGGCCCCAATTAGAACTTGCCATCTAAATGATATTGGTGGTAAGGTCTCTCTTGAGAGATTAATTAGTTTTAGTGGCCCTTTTATTAGAAACCTTATGTATTGACACCGTTTAACAAACACTTTATATGTATGCATCATTCAAACTTCACTTAACCATAAATTTGCAATGAAACATTTATAGTAGACACTACAAAATGCAAATTCTTGACCTAACAATTGAAGAAATCAATGACCTTTTCTATGAGAAATGTCATTGACACCCTATAACAAACACTAAACCACAAACTTACGCACTAATAACGCATAAATCATTGAATCACAAACTCACACGCCACACCTACTACATAGATATCTCAAAACCAATTTCACAATGAATAAAATGACTAGGTCTATTATCATAAACAAGAGAGGAAATTCATCATCAAACTCCAAAATGTGCAGGTTGAAACAACACACACACACACAAAGAGAGAACGAACATAGTGCTAAAATTATGAGACGTTGATGCAAGCGATGGAAGAGAGAGGTGAAGGGGAGACTTTCGTTTGGTTCCAAACCAAATTCGAGCAAGCGCGGGAGAAGAGAAGTGATTGAGAAATAATAGAATAAAGGGAAGTGAATGAACAATTGATAGTTTCCTTTGTTGGGTCAACTTAGCGAGCCTGGTGCAGAGCAAATTTTGGGGCTTTTGGTGTTATTCCTTGCTACTTTGTCTAAAAGGAAAATAGAGATCCTGATGTCGAAGCTCTTATTTGACTAATAAGGTTATATTCTGGAAAGTAGTCTGCAAGGGGTGGTGGCGCAGTTGGCTAGCGCGTAGGTCTCATAGCTTTCTGAGTAATCCTGAGGTCGAGAGTTCGAGCCTCTCTCACCCCAAAGCTATTTTTTTATTTTTTTTGTTATCATGTGCCTCGATTTAATACGGCAACATTTCTACTTTGGAAATCTACTCTTACAAGACTATTTTGGTCGGTAGTTTTGGAGATAATAGTTTCTTACAGGGTTGCCTGATTTTTCATCTTTAATTAATTTTTAAAACATTTTTAGTATTTTTTTTTCTTTTTGAATAGAGATGCACAATAAACATCCAAAAAGTAAAAATAAATAAATAATTTGATTAAAAAAATCATCAAAGAAAAAAAAAACGGATGACGAAGTAGTGAACACTTTGGATGATAAATTTTCAGAACTGGAAACCAAACATTCGGAAGCTAGTTAGTTATGCACTCAGGATGGTCTTATAAATTGAATAGAAATTCAAGTGGTAAAACAAATCAATCGAACAGTTCTAGTCCGTTATCTGAGCATATCTGTGTACAGAATTTTAAATTTTACGAATTGTAAAATTAAAGTGTTCTGATAATATAGATGTTTGATATTCTAATTATTTACGTGGGTCTGCGTTTCAACAAGCCTTAATCAAATCATTGAGTAGAAAAAGACACTACAACGAACCATTGAAGTTGATAAGAAGACAAAGTATTTGGTCATTAATTTGGCCCATCTTTTTTGAACTGCAGTTTGGCCCATCATTGTCTCTTCAGATATTGATAGGAAAGTGTTTGGTACCAGAAAAGAATCTCATAAAATCACCCAAAAAATACATTAAACGGGTGAAATTCATCCCAGATATCTTATTAATGCCCCTGTATGCGGGAGGATTTCACCCACGGATCATTTTTGGATGATTTTACGATTTTTTTCTAAATATTAAATACCAGACCTCGATATTGATCTATATATCAATTTCTTCACCATTAGAAATGGTACGCTCAGGTATTTTATTTTTATTTTTTTTAACGGAAAAAAATGGTGCTTCTAAGTGGGAACTTTTATTAAATCGTTAGGACAAGTAGGAAAACCAGGTTCTTACCTAATTTAACCCAACCCAAAAAGAAAGGACCAAGCCCGCGACCCAAGACCGGTGTTCATCTTATTCTTTCCTAAAGAGCCAAGAAATTGGGGAAAGCAAAATGTAAAACAAAGCCACTTTGTTCTTCCCTGGCAGTCGAACCTGGGACAAAGCTGGGGAGGGCAAATGCCTCTATTGCTGGGCCACCATCTCGGTGGTGGTACAGTTAGGTATTAGTGCATGCATTCTTCCTCAAACATCTCCCATCCCCTTGAAAAATGAAATTGGAAAAAGAAAGGCCTCACTGTTTTGGTCATATATAGATTCTCTGTTTCTAAATAGTAGTGATTTGGCTTCTTTTGTATAGGTTTTTGAAATGGAATACTATTCCAATTAATATTAGGGTGGTTACGATTAATTAAGACCATAAAAATTTAAAAGGTGGAATGATCCCATTGAATTTTTTGGAATCATATTTGGTGGCTTCAATAACTTGTATAATTGGTTAACCACTCCATGCCCCATATTACATTGAGTATTATAAATCCTAAGAATGAAAAATAATAATGATAATAATAATGATAAATGGAACAATAAAGGAGGATGTTGAACTCCCTAACTAGTTATTCGCTCTTGTCAAACCATATCCTCTGAATCTCTATCGGTGGGTCTCACCACGAGCTCACAATAATGATCCATGCTATTTAGCTCGTAGTCCTTGTGATTTGTAAAGAAATCAACTTTGTAAAGAAATCAACTTACATTTTAAATTGGTAAACGCATCATAAACATATATTGTTAATGATTTTTTAAATATACATTTATTTCTTAAACGATATCCAGATCTAACTTGCGTAAACCTCGACTAATTCCGGAACCCTAAGGTTAACGATCAGACAAATCTCCAGTGGTCCCAAGGTTTGCAATTTTTGGCCTCCGTGCAAATGGAACATGTAAGATCATGTAGGAGCACTCTTTGCTTTCTGATTACCACTTGGCCAAACCCCTTGGGGGGTTTTTTACTGTATAATAATAATATCAACGAGTTCTTTTAATTGTTGAGGAAAAAAGTATGAATTTGTTCAAATAAAAACATATCCTCGATGTTTTCTCGGTTTGACGGATCAAACATTTTTTTATTTTTTTATTTTTATTATTATTATTATTTTATTTTATTTTTTGTTGGGGGACCCGATATTATTTACCTTTTTTATGGGACAAAATGCTGACAAATTCAATGAGTGTGTACAGAAAACTCACCAAAACATCATTGCTAAGAAATTTGTTGGAAATAATCTTTAGAATTTCTGTAAATGTAAATAATTGGAGACAACAACACAACTAGATAATAATATAACCATACTTGAATAATAGAAATAAGAGTAGGAAAAAACTTATATTGATTGAAGCACGTGTAAAGCACTCTCTTAAAAGAAGATATGTCCATGTTTGCGCCGAGTTGTGTGACATTCCACTTCCAATATTCAAAAATCATCCACAGAAGCTTTGTGTGTAGCTAAAGCTTTCTACATGAATCAAGGACCGTCCGTATGCTCAGAATAATAAAAAAATATATACATATATATATATATATATATATATATATATATATATATATATATATATCTCAAAAAAATCTCAATATAAGTGTATGATACTTGCTCTGTATATATAATCAAATATTTCTGTATAGTTTTTCATGTACACAGCTTGCCACGTTTATATAGTGACACCAATCACAAATGTCATTGGTCTTTACATTCAACATGCACTTAAAGCCCTAATAAAAATGATTAGGTGTTACAATTGGTTTCATCCAAATAACTGACAACCTAATTGGTAAAAGTAATTAACATGATAAATAATACTGTTAAATACTCCCTCCGTCCCAATTTTATAGTACCTTATGGGAGTTCGTGCCACTTTTCAAAGTGTTATATCTTTTAATCTACAATGTTTTAGGTGATTTTGAACACTTAGTTTATTAGATTAAATCAAGATCTATTAAACAAGATCCATATTGCATATAAAATGTATTACCGATTGAAAGATATACTAATCGTTTTTTATCCGGTTAGGATAGAATGAGAGAGTATAAAATTGGGACGGATGTAATAGGTTTTAAAAGCTTTTTCTAACAAAATGCATCATGCATGGGCGAATTTGTTGAAGGGCATTCTAACATCGTCTTCCGGAGAATCAGGACCGGTCAGACTGGGGAGCTCAGTGTTATTGCACAAATTTGAGGGGCCATTTTTGTTTTTGTCAAATCTAATTTACAATTTCTAGGGCACCCATCAAATGTTTTGTAGCCCCCTTTTATTTTTGAATTTTACAAAATGCTTGCAATAATGTTTTGTAGCCCTCCTCCTCTTATCCTTTAGATTAGATTAGATAGATATCGTAATCGGGAAACAATTTGAACATTCTCCTTTTTATCTAGTAAATGCTTTCACAAACAGAAAAATAAATTTTAAAATTTTACATAAAGACTGAAGAAAAATAATTTTTAAATCTCCCATAAAGAAATACGAAAAAAGAATGTATTCAATAAAAAATAAAAACAAAGGGTCAAAATAAATTCTCAGCCTTATTCCCTTTGGAGCCGGCTCCTCTTTGGAACCGGCTCCTTTCTAGTTGAGTTGTCTCCGGTCCTATCCAGTTTCCAATTTTATGGATCCATATCAGGCTCACAACAATGATCAGAACCATTCATGTTATAGATCTCATCGAGAATTTGACCATAACAAAAATAATGTTAATCGGATACCTATCAATACTTGATCGACACACATTTGCAATTTAAAAAATATATTGTGCGCACTAGATTCAAACCCATTTGTGTGATTATTTTTCAATATAAACGTTTGCCGATCATATATTTATCGGTATCCAATTAACATAATTTTTTATTTGGCCACGATTATCAGCGATATTTACAATGTCAAGTGTAAACAGTTCCGATCATTATTGTGTATCCGGAATTGGCCCTCCCTCCCTTCCCTTCCCTTTAGATGGAGTACAGTATTTTCTCGAATTCTCTGAAGTCTTATCACCTGGTAAAAATACTGCTTATATTATTACTAGCATTTTACTCTTAAAAAACGTGGGAAATATGAAGTACGGCCGAGATCATAATCTGCAACTTGTCGGTTGCGTTTCCTCTCCTTTTTGTCCCTTTTGGGCCCCAATATTACCCCCGTCTCTCTCCCGAAAAATTATCGGGTGATGGAGGGTCACCTTACCCTTCTTTATGAACCTTCTCATTTTTCTTCTTTGAGATGCATTCATTGCATTGTGCATTTAGGGTACGGGAGTGTGGTATACACATATCCGTTGTGTTTGAATGAGTTTTGAAAAGAAATTTTTCAAAAGAATTTTTGAGATAGTGTTTGGTTGATTTTTTGAAAATGAGAATAATGATATAATGATTAAAGAGAGATAGAGAGAGAAATAAAATAATGAAGTAATGAGTATGGGAAAAAATGAAAGAGAACAAGGCAATCGTCTTTGTAATGTTAGACACTTTTGAGATTGTGTGTAATTTTTTTATTATCTACATATTTTGATTTAAAATATTTACGTAATTTTTTTTTTAAAAAGTATTAAATAAAACTACTTGAAATCTATATTGCTTATTAAAATTATTTAAAAATTTATAAACAATTTTTTCACTGGGTCGGAGTACCGAAAATATCTAACTTTTTGGGATAGAAGGAGTATTATTTGCAACTCTTTTTATAATTTGAGAATCTGTGTGATTTTTTTTCCTGCAAATATGAAAATCTCATTTGATTAAAACATCACTTGGTAAATAGGTGAAAAGAGAGATTATTTCGCTCTTATACAAATGATCCAAGCCGTCCATCGACTTTAAAATAATTTTTCGATTGGCCTCCGAGAAAATTAGCTCATTCTAAAAACTTTAAATATTTGATTCAATCTTTCAATTTTCATTCAAAATTAATCTTGAATTCTAAATAAATTTTAAATAAAAGTTAACTAATCGGATCAAGTGCTTATAAAAATTTGATTAAGCTAACTTTTTTGAGACAGCTTAAAAAATTATTTTAAAGTTGATGAACAACTTGAATCATTTGTATGAAACTCCAAAGTAGACCACACCGATCCATTTGTGCACAAATTGTGCACTAGGATAGTGTCTCCCAAAATGAGAAGGAGAGAGAAAATGGCTTATGAGCCAAAGGACCCCATTGGGAAAAAGTTAGAGGCTGAGTTTCCAAAACCCAATCCAAAAATAATCATTGATTTCCAAGATAGACGATTGGGATGCGTTGGAGTGTATTTAGGGTGTGTGTATGTTATACCTATAAACACGTTGCTAACATTATATTAAAACAGAGGTTATAAATATCTTTTCGTAGAGTACTACTCCCTCCGTCCCATAAAGTTTGATCACTATGAAACTACGTGCAATTTTTAAGTTAAAAAATAACGTGCTTACGAAAATAATTTTTTTAATCAATATAGATCTTATTTGATAGATCTCATTGAAAACTTTTATACGGTGCAAAAAAAATTTTGGTAAATACATTATTTTTTAGTTTGAAAATTACACGTAATTTCGTAGTAATCAAACTTTATGAGACGGATGAACTAATATTTTAGATGAGAATCATTAATGGATGCAAGGGTCCACTAAAATTGGCCCTAGAGGATGTCTTGAGCCGCCCAATTAATGCCAAGCGCATATCTTTTTTTACCCCGAAAAAAGGCATGTCATTTTGTGGGACCCTACATATGAAATTACACCCAACAAAGGTTAAAAGGACATCTTTTGTACGAGTGATTTTGAGCTCATATGCTTAGTACTCTTCTCTCCGGTTGAGTTTTTCAAATAATTTGAGTAACTCAATTGGTAAAATCAAACGAAAAACTCAAATTTCCAAGAATTTAATAAATAAATAATTTACGCTTACACAAGTTGGTGGATTTGATCCAAAAGTTACTTTTCTATTGATGTATATAAGAGAATAGTCTATCTTAAAATAAGAGGTTGTTTGGCAAACGCCTTTTCAACTTTTCCAATTCTCTTTTTCATATTTTAGCTGCTTGGCTGCCTCAAAGCATAAGTTATTTTGCCAAAATGACTTCTCAATTTTGAAGAAATGGAAAGAGAAGTCAAAAAGAAGGTAAATAAGACTCGATTCCATGTTGATATATGTTAAAAGAATAATTTACACTTACACAAGTTGTTGGATTTGTTCCAAAAGTTGAATTTCCACTTGATATACGTGAAAAGAATAATTTGTTTTCAAAAAATAAAAAATAAAAAAAGCCCACAAAATTCAAAAATTACTTTAGTGGAACAGCACCTACTTGAATTTGATCCGTAAAGTTATTTTTTAGAACAAAAAACTAGTAGATAGCTAGTTATTAAAACTATATGTGATTAGGAATATTAACATTAAAAAAAACTAATAAGTAGTGTATAAGGGGTTGCTCTCTCGTAAGTTTTCAAATTCGATTTTTCTTATCACGAACTTTTAAGGCCGTCTAAGTATATGTGTGTGGAAAAAGCTACGGGGATTCATAAATTAATTTGAGATGTGCATAAACAGACACATTATATTTTTTAAAAAAACAAAAAAAAAAAAAACAAAAAGAATTGTGGTAGTGGTTTAGAAGTCGGCAGACTTGTCCCACCTTCAACAGACCTGCTACGTTGGCCCAATTTTCCGTCTTTAGTTTGTAGAGAACCCCACCTGTGGCCGGACCTTCCCCACAACATTTTTTATTAAAATTTGAAGGGCTAAAAGTAATTCCGCGTGAGTAAAATTTAATTATTATTATTATTTTTGTCATTCGTCATTCTTAATTTATTATAAAAGAAGAATATGACTCGATCATGAAATACATTGTGGGGCATTCAAGAGTTTTACCATATAAGCTAGTCACCACTTGCGAGTAAACTTTATTTTATGCGCTTTAAAATTTTCGCAAAACAGGTAATTATTATAGGTGACGTGCATGAAAATGTGTGAAACGGAAATCAACAAAAGCGGCTATAAACGTCGATGTCCAAGCAGAACCAAAAACCCAAAGCTGTTTTACGTTGAAAGTCCATGGCCTAAATGTACCAACCCTATACGAATGTGCGGTGGAAAAGAACATTGTGATATTATGTGGTAGTGACCCAAATTATTGAATAATTACACGACCATCAAACTTGAGTCCGGAGATCCCGTAGTGCGGTGTCGTATTTGAGCTGTTGATCTTAGTAATCAATAGCTCAGATTCATATCGGCAATGGACGACTCAGATCGTGCAAGTGCTGAGATAAAATTTGAGTCATTAATTAAGCACCTAACGGCTCAGACTTCGTACTACAACCATGTAGCGCAACACCGCACTACAGAATGCCCAATTATATCAAACCCAGGGGTGAAGGCTCCCTTTTGGTTGAAAACAGGGGTGAAAGCATAATTTGAGGAAAACAAAAGTATCACATTTCACATGTTTCGGAAGGGATTGTTCCAATTCCTGGCTTAAACTCAAAATTGACTTATTACACTTTACAATATAAGTCCTTCTCTCAAAATACATCGAGTCAAAATCTGACTTGAGCGTCGTTCAACTTGTTTCACGAAGCTTTGGATTTTTAGGTTTTTTAGTTGATATATGTGAGGAAAAGGATTCATCTAGAAAAACATAAAAGTAAAAAAGCTCAAAGTAATTCACAATTATTTTTTTAACATTTATACTAACTTCTTAACTTTACATTTGAATTGTTTAGCGTGTTCTCACCAAGTGAGTTTATTACGTTTTACAAAACATGTCATTCTCCTTACATTCATCAATTAAAAAGGTCAAAGAAAAAGTCAAAAGTCAAAAAATGTTCCACTAAGAAGACTTTTTGGCTTCTCACAGTTTTCTAAATTGATATATGTGAGGAGAATGACATGCTTCGAAAGTGGAACAAGGCTTAGTGGAACGGGGTAAAGTATTTACGTTGAAATTCCGGATTGTAACTAGTTTTTAGCTTAAAAGAGTGGCATTAAGCTAATTTGAGTCCAGCCCATTTTAGAATTTGACTTTAAGTCAAAAACTTATTCAAGTTGGTTTTTAAGTTGATGTATTACAAGAGAATGATTTGTCTCATAAAGCATAATAAGTCAGACCAAGTTTTCCGATTTTGCACTCACTTGTAAAAGTCATTTTTGTCTAAAAGTGCTAAAAGTGTTAAAAATTATTTTGTTTCCCAAAAACTAAAGGTCATTTTTGCTAAAGATTGTGAGGGCTAATAACCAAAAAAAATAAAGTGCTATGTTATGGGTGCTAAAGAGAAACTCAGACCTCAGTTTTTAGAACCACCTCATAGTCATTTGAGTCAAGTTAAAAGGTCAAAAAAATAAACTATAGTTGTTTGCGTGAAATCAATTACCTAATTTATACTACTCTCTTATCCAAAAAATTGATACAATATTTCATTTTGGGTTATCCTAAAATGGTAGTCCGTTTACAAAAATCAATATATTTTATTTGATGAAATTTCAATTTTACCCTTCTTTTTTTATGTCACAAAAACCATATAAATGCAAAGCTATCTAGCCACTTTTCAAAGGATTATATCTTATAATTTATAATATTTTATACAATTTTAAAAATATTGCCTTATGAAATTAAGTGAGATCTAACAAATAGAATCTATATTGGACATATAATTATTTACCAATTTAATGATATTACTCTCTCTGTTCCTTTTTAAATGTGTTACTTCGTAAATCTAATTTATTAAAGAAACATTAACATCACACCTTCCACATCTACTTTATCCTTCATTTTACACTTTTCACATCAACTTTTACTTTTGTTTTTCAAATTTGTCCTCCATTTTTACCAATTAATTCTTTGTCCGCTAACTTTTTAAAAGAGTAAAATGATAATTACAAATACTTTTATCATTAACTTTTCAAACCACACATTTTTTTAGGGACAATCCAAAATAGAAAGTTGAATACTTAAAAGAGATAGAGGGAGTACTACTTTTTTATTTAGTTACAATAAAACGAGAGATAAATAGATTCACAAAAAGAGTAAAGATTATTGACAAAATAAAAAAGTGTAATGATTATGTCTTTTAAAAAATGTTTGAAACCTCACTAGAGGGAGGAGTACAAACGTAGAAAGTGCAATAACCATTTTCTTGCGTTTCATGAAATAACAAATACTACTCCCACTGTTTTAAATTGGATATCTATTTTTGAAACTCATGTCATTTTTAATTATTTATATCTTTCAATACAAATCTCTAAAAATATTAAATATGAATTTTGTTTGATAATATTCGGCGAGTTTTCTAATATAAGGGGTCGTTTGGATGGGGATTAGCCCCCCGAATTTCTTTTCAACCCCGGATAAAGGTGGGTCCTACTTTATATTCATTGTTTGGAATGGCAAAATTGCTCCCAAATAACTTTTCCCCCCTTCAAAACTTATCTGGCTATGGAGGGTTTAAGGGGGATAAATTTTGGGCACCCCCACCCTGCCCAAAAGTTATCCGGCTAGAGATGGCATTATTTGGACGACTATACCCTTCCTTATCCCCTTCCCTATCCCCCTTCCCCAATCCCAGTCTCCCTCCCTCAAAACTTACTAATTTTTGTTTTCCAGAAAAACACAGAGATAGATATATGACCGGAGAGAGAGGGAGGGAAGGAGAGAGATAGAGGAGAGGAGAGGTACCTGTTATTGCAGTCGCCGAAGTGCCGTTGCCGGAGCAATCTGGGTTGCTACTGTTGAAACCGAATTGAGTTTCACAGGGAATAAGGGAAAGTGTGTTGGTTTTCCCGGGAATGGGTGTCGGTGCACATGGGTTTTGGGTTTTCCCATGAATGGGTTTTAAATGGGTTTGACCGGTTTTCTCGTGAATGGGTAGTACTTTATCAATTAATGAATTTTTTAGTAGTATCAAATTAATGAATTTTTAGTAGTTTTGCTGTGAATTCCATTTTATAGACTATAAGTATTATTATGGAATTTAAGTTGATAATTATAAATAGAATATAATTACAGGACCAAATCTCAAATTATCCAAAATTAATCAAATATACTGAGTTTTGCATTTATATACTTTATTTGATACAATAATCAAATTTAACACTGCACATGGGCAAACTAGTCATTTGACAATTTTTATCTCCCATTTCATAAAACATCCAAACCATATCAAATTTTATCCCCCTTCATAAACATCACATCACTGTGGGTCAATCCTCTAAAAATAATATCCTCTTTTATCTTATCTCCCTTTTAAAACTTATCCCTATAAAAATAATACTCTATCCAATCAGAGCCTAAAGTGTTCATAAAAAATATTATAAATTTTACTTGTTTTGGACAATAATCCATAATCTAGATTATTGGATTATTTGTTTTTATCTTTATTGATTTTTTTTTTTTTTTGTTAGTTTTTATGTCGAGATTTTTGTGGTTTTACGGATTATTACCGACGAGATTTAATCTAACAAAGTAAAATTATATAGTCAAACTCAATTTTTTTAATAAAGTAAAATCTTTCGAATTATTGGCCAATAATCCAAGTATTTCGGCTTTATTCAAAAAAATATTTGGTTTGACCATAATTTTGTACTTGTTAGATTCATCTCATCGAGAAGAATTCAGAAACCACAAAATCTTGACGTAAAAGTAACAAATACAAAAAAAATTAAATAAAAATAAAATAAATAATCCAATAATCTAGATTATATATTATTACCCAAAATAGCCGATAGTAGTATAGTAGTAATTGAAAAATGGAGATCCACGTGTAGTACCGTTTTGTCAAACAACGAAATCCCAAATAGTTGTCCGTATTATCCACTTGCCATGACGTAAACGTAGGGGACCACACAGCGAACCCAGATGAGAGAGAGCCAGCAGCAGAACTGGTACCGAGGCACAAATTCAAAATGAGTAAGGGGGAGTTTTCCAAATGAATGAATAAAGGCTTGGTCCGGGTATATTGAAAAAAGTGGTTTTTTTGGTTTTGTTTAGGTTTAAATTTTTTTTGCATTTATTAGTTCTTAATCGATTATTTATGATTTATTGGCATGTCTTGACAAGAGAAATTTAAAAAATATAAAATTATTACTAAAATTTAAAGTTTTGTAAATAAAGACGAATGCGACATCTAAAAAATTGATTTTTTAGTTTATTTTTCGTCTTTATTCACAAAATTTTAAGGTTGACTAATAATTTTATACCTTTTAGATTTCTCTCGTTGAGACAAGCCAAGAAACCACAAAAAATCGACCAAAAACTAACAAATGCAATTTTTTGTAATAAGGACAAACCAAAAAATTAGTTTTTTCAATTTACCCAAACTATGCCAAAATCACGGGATTGATTTTATCACAATTTTGATAAAATTCATTGGAGAACTCATCATTTTTTTATCTGTTTGAAAAAAGGGTGAGTTCTACAATAGATTTTATCAAGAATTTGATAAAATCAACCCTTTCATTCTATCTATTCGTGAAAACATTTGATAAAAATTCAAGATTTTTTATCTATCCATAACAAAAATGCGAGATACACAACAAAAATGTATAACAAAGTGGACAACACACTCACGTGGGGTGTGGGCTCCACATACAGTTGAGTGTGAAGTGTGTGCGGAGCCCACACTCCATATAAGTGTGTTGTGCACTTTATTGTACATTTTCATTGTATATATAACATTACTCTATCCATAAAGACACTGAAATTTGTGTGTGTGTTTTTTTTTTCCTTCTCTGTTACTCCCTCCGTCCCAATTTCTTGGTCCTTTTTTTCATTTTGAGATGTTCCAAAATATTTGTTCCACTTCTAAAAACATCCATCAAAATTGGGTCACTTTCCAATTTTACCCTTAAAAAGTATTTTTCCCATCTTAATTGGCTAGTCTATTATCTTTTATTTTATAACGATTTTTATGATTTTGAAAATTTTGTATAATAAAACTAATTGATATCTATCAAACAAGATCCATATTGAATATGTTTTGACTTTCATATAATAAATTAGCCTCACAAATTTGGTCACAGTAGTATTGACTGGATTTAGGGGCAAAATAAAAAAATCTATATAAAGTTTTCACACCTCTTGAAAACCCGATTCCCCAAAAGGGGCTAAGAAATTGGGACGGAGGGAGTATTTATTGTTAGCCGAACCATTGTCGCCTTGTCGGTCCAGTAAGCCGTGAACAGATCCCAAATTTGAAACCCGTCCGTGTACCGGACTGACACAAAATAATATCTCAAGTATCCAAAGCTGGTGATCGGGTAGTAGCGTGTGACAGGAGTTTTTATACTGTCAAAAAAACAGTACTTCCACCGTATCATAAAGTTTGGTTCTCTATGAAACTACGTGTAATTTTTAAGCTAAAAAATAATGTCTTTATAAAAATAATTTTTCAGTCAATATGAATTTTATTTAATAGATCTCATCGAGAATTTTTATACGGTGCAAAAAAAATTAAAAAATTATTTTAATAAATATATTGTTTTTTAATTTAAAAACTATACGTAATTTCGTAAAAACCAAATTTTATAGAACAAATGAAGTATTATTATTACTACGTAGTATTATCCAGTTAACTTGGGTCAAAATCACAAATCACATCCCCACACGCACGCAGTATTGTATACCATGCATTTGCAACCAACCCCCCAAAATCCAGTCCCCATCAAAATCAGGTCCATGCAAATGCACATGTCACCATCACCCCTCAGACCACCACGTCATCCTTCAGAACCCTAACAGCCTGTCATCAAAAAAAACCCTTCCAACCACTCCCTCACAGCCTGTCATTAGAGTATCTCCTACCAATCTTTAAATATTCAAAATAGAGAACGAAAGTGACATGTCAAAGGAGATTTTTACTGTTCTCACTTTACATTTTTAAAAAAAATTTCAAAAAGGTTCTTTCTTTATCTTTTATTTCTTCAATTATTAATCATATTTCTCTATTTATTCATATCTCTCTCTAATTATTATTCTCATTTCTCTCTATCTCTCTCTAATTATTACTTTTTCCAAAAACTCATCCAAACACTATCTCAAAAATATTTCTCAAAATATTTTTCTCAAAACTCTCAATCAAACAAAACCTTTGTACTCCATCCGTCCCAATTTTATAGTCCCTCGTTCTATCCTAACCGGATAAAAAAACAATTATATCTTTCAATCGGTAATACATTTTATATGCAATATGGATCTTGTTTGATAGATCTTGATATAATCTAATAAACAAAGTGTTCAAAATCACCTAAAATATTATAGATTATTAGATATAACACTTTGAAAAGTGGCACGAACTCTCATAAGGGACTATAAAATTGGGACGGAGGGAGTAATTTATTTTCCATTTTCTTCAAAAAATTTGTACCTTTTGGAGGGACTCGTCTTCCTTTTTGTTACATCAATTCTTCAAATCTATTTGAAAAACCAAAATAGATTTGAAGAACTACTTCTCCAAAAAGGAGGATTTTTTTTTTTTTAGTTTAGGATGTTAGTGGGGGTTAGCGGGATGTTAGTAGTGTCAACCACAGGGGAGTACAGGGGCTATCCATAGCCCTGAAGCTCCAAAGCCACCAATGGGGGTCGAACCCTGGTCTCACACCAACTGAGCTAGAGCTCATCAGTCCAAAAAGGAGGATGGGTTCTTCCCAAAAGTATAACATTTTGATCATAAATTACAAAATCTCCCATTAATATGTCACTTCGGTTTTTTATGTTGAAGGAAAAATAATGCCTTGGAGATGCTCTTGCCGCATGAAAATTAACTCTCATGCCCAATAAAAACCAAGCCATTAGAACTATGGGTGCATTATTTGGTCAAAATTTTGGACGCTCACATAAATTATCAGATCTGCTCAATTTGTTTAAAATACTCTTTAAAGGACTTGTAAATAAAATTAGCTCAGTCAAACTCCATCGAATCATCCTAATTCCAATCCTTGAATCGTTGGGGCCCAAAATGTTAACAAATTTATCAAGCCTTTACAGTATCTGACTGAGTTGATTTTTTTACAGAAATTCTTCAAAAATAATATAAAATAAATTGAGTGACTTTAATCATTTGTACGAAACTCCGAGATAGATCTCACACAATGTGTTGTGCGTTTGATGTACTCGTAGCATGGCTGAAAGCAAATTGATTTGATCGAGTTCAAGATCATTCCTATCCATTAAGAGATTATCCGAAATTGATTTGATAATTAAATTCTTTGAACAAATGGGTTAGGGGCCGGGGTGGCATACTGGCACGTGCTTCCCAATTCCATGTTTTTGTCAATGAAAACCTTGCATAGGGACTAGGGTGCTAGCAGTTAAAAATAAAAATAAATAGTTTGATATTTTTAAATTTAAACAGTCCTTTCGATCGTATAATTTATGTAAATTGATTTGGAAAATCCTACCATGAGCCCAATAGCGGGTGATAAAAGTGTTCTTTGACATGTAAGATTGCATTCTTGTTGATAAAAGTATTTACGCTTTTACCGATTAAAGAACATTCCTACCTAGTAAAAGACACTTCTATCTTCTAGAAGGACTAAATTGATTTTAGCACTCCTAAATTCACCATCTCTTTTATTTTTGTCTTTATTGGTGTAAATTACTACATTACCCCCATCATGTATCAAAAGGCGAACTTATGGAAGGTTAACAATAAGAACGAAAAAAAGAAGTGTGAAAATGAGTTCTTTAGCTTAGTAGTTTTCATTGGGAAGTGACTTTCACACTCCACAAATTGCTATGCACACTTCAAAATTGGAGTGCTAATTATAAAACTTTAGTCTAAATTTTTATATTTTCTTGATTTTTTTTCTCATTAGGACGAACAATGTAACGTAGTAACAATTATAGTAATGGAAAAAATCAATTAATTAAAATTTACTACGGTATATCTCCTAACAAATAATTTAGTATCGATAGATTTCTAAGGGCATTCACATTGTGCTCCATAAAAATAGCGCATAATTGAATTTTTAGGTGTACGCATAAGCTCAAGTGGGCAAGGGCCACTCCAGAATTTTCATCCTGTGCCGACAAAAATACAAACGTGTCTATGATGAAAAGTTACATGCAAAAAGAAAAAGAAGACGTCTGATCCCCTTTATTTTAGTGATTCTACATTTAATCAAAAACCAGGCAACTACTATCCTTAAATATGTACTATATATTGAGCTCTCATAATTACACTAGACTTGTTTTGTTTTCTTGGGCTATGACAATTTGATTCAAATTTAGTTTAAAACATTTATTTTAACCTCATACGACTAACCCAACGCTGATAATACTAAAGAAATTTTTATATCTAAATTTTATTTGTTTATTGCATTTTTTTAAACCCAGCAAGGTCGCTTAACTTTGTTGGTTCTATAGTGGAGTTGTCAATGCAAGTGAGATCCTTTTTTCATTCCTAGAGCTTGCTAATTTTAGATGTGCACTAAATGGACTAGTTGGAACATTCTCTATTTTTTAATAAATCCTCATCTTTTGAGAATTCCATTTTCAAAAAAGATTTAAAGACTTAGGATTCCATTTGGAGCTAACTACAATACTATCTTTTTTTTTTTTTTTGAACAAGTCATCATGTTATTTTCATAAAAAACACCATCCGGCAACGATTACATCAATAGACATGAATGAAACTAAAACCACTAACAATTAAAATGTGCACGACATGGTAATGCTATCAAGGGTCACCGGCTCGCAGACACACCTGTCGAAACAAACTCAATACACTCGGGACAGGATGATGAATGTTGTCAATGGTTATATAGTAGTAAAGAACCCCGACGAATACCCAACCTAAACCATTACACAATACAATGCAAATGTAAACAAAACAAACTAACAAACAAAATTAAATAAAACAATAAAAAAAATCGATTAATCTGGACTTAGAAACTCGTGCATCCAAAAACATCCACTGAGTTACCTCAATGAGTTGGATCACGGGGCACCGCACAGCAAAACAACCACATATCTAGGATAAGAACCAAACTCCAAGGCCGACCGCCTGCAAATCTAGAGCTTTATTGCATCGGAGAGAGTCAAACCACTTGAGTTCAACCCCTTCGTCGGATCTACCAACATGTCTTGAGCCAGACGGCAGGGGATGGTTATGCGATGAGGTGGAGATATAGAATGGTAAGGGTTGGTGGGTAATAGATCTGGCGGATGGCAGTGTACAGAGGCTTAGCTGGAAAAGGCAAGAGGTAGGCTGGTGAGGGGTTGAAAACTGGTGGCCTGAAGGCAAGGAACTAAGCAGCGGCGGGGTGTGAGAGCGACAACCCCATCCCCAAATTAGTGATCAAACAAAGAAAAGGAGGAGAGAGGGAGTGATGGAGGAGGAGATATGTGATGAGATTGTCAAAAAATGAAGCAGTGATTATGGAAAGTGAAAACCCCTAATTCTCTATTAGAGAGAGAGAGAGAGAGAGAGAGAGATATGAGACTATGCTCCTAATGAGGAGACCTGCTCCTACCTAGATTTAACTTATGTGATAAAAGTCATATTTAATTGCCACCATTGAAAATTTATACGAAGAATCTATTGAAAACCACAGTTGAATCATTTGATTATCCAGTAGTAAATATTTGAGAACCCATTGCCGTTACTACAAGTGTTAACACAGGTAGTATTCGATTTACTTTTGAAAAACTGTATATGTACAAGTGTTAACACTATTACTATAAAATTATTTAAAAAAAATTAAGACAAGTTATTCTCTCAAAATATATAATATAAAAAATCAATTTATTCAAAAAATCACAGAACAACTTCTTATACCATCTCCCGAAAACGACACCTCCCATCTCCAGCTGTCTCCCCCCTATAAATACCTACCGCCCTTCCTTGCGCTCTCTCATCTTCACACTTCCCCACTCTCTTTACTCTCTCTCTCTCTCTCTCTCTCATCTTCTCCACAGCCATTACGTACAATTTCAAATTTTAACCTCGATCATGGCTTCTTTTCACCACCTCACCGCTCTCTTCGCTTTCTTCCTCCTCCTCAAACCTTCCTCCTCTGCCCTGGTCAAACAACAGCCGCTCATCCTCAAATACCACAACGGCGCTCTCCTGAAAGGCACCGTCACCGTCAATCTCATCTGGTACGGCCGTTTCACCCCGATCCAACGCTCCACGATCGTGGACTTCATCCAGTCCCTGAACGCCCCCAAAACCCCATCTCCCTCCGCCGCCGCGTGGTGGCAGACGACCGCCAGGTACAAGGGCGGCGCCGCCTCCCTCGTCGTCGGCAAACAAATCCTCAACGATAACTACTCGCTGGGAAAATCGCTTAAGAACATCCACATCGAGGCGCTGGCTATTAAGTACGGACAGGCTAACGCCGTCAGCGTCGTTTTAACGGCGAAGGACGTCTTGGTGGACGGGTTCTGCATGAGGTGCGGGAGCCACGGGTCGACTCGTGGGCCGACCCGGTTCGCGTACGCGTGGGTGGGTAACTCGGAGACTCAGTGTCCGGGCCAGTGCGCGTGGCCGTTTCACCAGCCCATTTACGGCCCGCAGACCCCGTCGTTAGTGGCGCCTAACGGAGACGTCGGGATAGACGGCATGATCATCAACCTGGCGACGGTTTTGGCGGGCGCCGTTACGAACCCGTTTAACAACGGGTATTTCCAGGGACCCGCAACGGCGCCGCTGGAGGCGGTGTCGGCCTGTACGGGGATTTTCGGATCCGGGTCGTATCCCGGGTATCCGGGGGAGGTTCTCGCGGATAAGGTAAGCGGGGCGAGCTATAATGCGCACGGGGTGAATGGGCGGAAGTACTTGCTTCCGGCGATGTGGGACCCGTCGAAGGCTGCTTGTTCGACACTCGTTTGACGGGGGGAATGATCGAGAGGAGGGGGGGAGATATGATTAGGTGTGGGCTTGTGTACGCTTGTAGATATATGCTGTCACGCATAGAGTTGTGGGCTTGGATTGTCGTTTTGTGTGACGTGTAAATTACGTTTTTTTCTTTTTTTCGAAAAATCGTGAATGTAATGAAAAAAGAAATTTTAGTAGTACTAAAAATATGATGGAGGAGGGAAGGAGTGATTAGTAGTTCCGTCTTTAAGTGCCCCACGCTAAAAGAAACAAGAAGAGAAATTACAGTTTCGAAAATAAAGGTCTTGTTCGGTTAGTAACTTTAATTTAGTTTTGATAATATAAGTAAGTGTAATAAGTGGAGAGAGATAGAGAGAAATGATGATGTAAACAAAATTAAAACAGGATAAAAAACGGTCCAAAACTCCTAAACGAACACGACCAAAGTATTTTTGTGCATAATTCTTAGTATTCGTTGCTTCAAATGGAAGAATTAGTAATTTAATATTAAACTAGGAATAATTCTTATTAATAGATGGAAGCAATATGCGGGGTATTTCGCTAAGAGTGTTTTTAAAATAAATTAATTTTTTATAATTTTTTATGGAATATATTATGAAAAAATAACTTGTCAGTGGAACACTCTCTTTTCCATTTCAAAATTGCACATCACATCATTCAAATGATGGCACACTTCAAATGGACTGAAGGTTATACTAGTTGTGTTCATTTGGGGGGTTTTTGGCAGTTTTGACACTGTTTCAGTTTTGATTACATCATCATTTTTTCACTTTTTTTTTTTCTATCTCTATTCACTTATTACACCTGCTTACATCATTAAAACTAAACTAAACAAAACTAAATTGTACAACCGAACACAGCCACTATCTCTACCTCAAAGTATTTGTTCGCAAAGCAACCTCAAAGTAATATGTGCGTGCGCGTGTAAAGACTTACTAGAAGATTTTCATAAATTAAAAGATATATTAGTTGATCAAAAAAATTAAAGATATATTAGAATTCTGAATTTTTGATATGTTGCCCCCCAAAAGTATAGAATGACACACAATGTGCTCTGTCTCACACACACTAATATGTGGGTCTTAATAAACACATAGGAGGTTCAATCCACAAAACGACTAAAGTTCACTAGAAAAATATTTTAGAAGTTTTTCATAAATTAAAAGATATATTGACTGTGTTTGGTTAGATAATTTAATTTAGTTTTGATGATGTCAACAGGCGTAATAAATGAAGAAAGATAGAGTGAGAAATGAGAAAAATGATGATGTCATCAAAACTAAACAGAGAAACGAACAAGGCCATTAAAATTTGGAGTTTATGGTATGTTGCTCTCACAAAGTATAGAACAACACATAAATGAACACACACTCACATTAATATATGAGCCTTAAGCACACAAGCGGTGTAGTGTGTGTAGCTCTCATTGTGAATGTGAACATGTTTAAAACTGTTTGTACAATGTGTGGTTGTAGAATAATTGATGTAGTCCCGAATATATACTTGGTTCGTCGTTTTGTGCGACGTGTAAATTATGTATTCTTTTTTATGAAATGGGGAATTATTTATAATAAAAAGAAAGAAAAAGGATGCAGACCATGTTGGGGCTAGTTCTTTTGTTTATGTGAGTTGATGATGATAAGCACTAAGCAGAGGGGGGAGAGTATTTTGAGGCTTTTGTTTTCTAGTGGGTGTTGGGGATGAGAATGAACTTTCATTAATGTTGTGGGGATTAAAAATGTGAATAAAAATTGAAATATGCATGTAGAAAGGTGTTGGGGCCTAGGGGACCATTGTGGCAGACTTTTTTTGGTGAGCATTCTCATATTTAGGGGGTGTTCCACTAAGATGGTTTTTTTTAAAAATTGGTTTTTCACGGTTTTTTATGTGATGTATTGTGAGAGAATGACCTGTCTCGATTTTTGGAAAAAACAGTTTTTTGTTGGTGGAACACCCCCTTAGTATTATCACGGCTACTTAGTAATGGATCCCCACTCTTGGCTAGGATGTACTCTACTCATTTTTCAATGATCGTATCATTTTTTAATTGTTTATTATATAAGTAATGTAACCTACAATGTTTGTCTCGTGATTTTGACAATTTTAAATGAGAAAATTAATTAAAAACTATCAAACAAAATTAATATTGCATATTTTTATATTGAAATATATAAGAGGTAATTAAATAATCATCCTTTTTTTAACACTATGTAAGTTTTCATCCCGGCCATTTTGAACTATTATGTTTTCATCCTCTTTTAGCATGAAATACCATTTGTACCCTTTTTATCACTACCTATTAATATAAGTATAAATGGTTTCTTAATTAATGGGGATTTGATTAGGACTGGAATAAATATGGATTCCTAATTAAAGGGGATTTGATTAGGATGAGATTAAACATGGTTCGGAAACTTGATTATTAGGAACTCAGAGTTTATTTGATAGACAAAATTCACGAATTTTTTTCCCAATAAACATAGTATTCATGCACCTTGAAATCATGGTAAAAAAAATACGTCCTACCTGTAAATATGGTAAATTCAAGTGAATATAAGTTTGCATATGGATTTAATGAATCTGATAGGATGGCATCCAAAATTCAAAACACATGGTAATGAATACCATCCAATCTCATGGTAAATTCGTCCAATCAAATTGAATTGAACCAAAACAACAAATTTAAACATGGTACTTTTTTGAATGTACATAGCGTTCATGGTAAAAAATGAAATTAAATAGGTATTAGTAAATGTGGTAAATTTTAGAGTTTGGTATTAGTAAAGATGGTGAACATCTTATTATCACGGTAAAAATGTTTAAAACATTACAATGTTTATGGTAAAAATAAACTTAATGACTTGTAAACATGGTAATATCGGTTGAATAAATAACTCGAATCATGATAAGAAAATGTGATCGACACAATCCAGATGTCATGGTAAAAACAAAAATCATGATTAAATGTAGAATATTTTTAGAACTCGAATCATGATAAAAATATTAAAACACATAACAGTGTTTATGGTAAAATAAAAATAAAAAAAATCAATGTAAGCTTAATGTCTTGTAAACATGGTAAAAGTATCAATCGCCACTTTGGTTCGAAACCCATCGAACAAATATCAATCTCCATTTACGCCATTATCTCTTGCAACTGCATCTCTCCCATAATCTTCCTCCACTCTTTCATTGATTACATGAATCAGTGCGCTGATGCTAACGATTCCCACACGTCATCTGCAGATCATTGCCTTCCACAACTTACTCGTTTGTCCCAGATACATCATCAGCAAACCGTCACACAGGGATGATTTGGAGGGTGAGGGAGGACGTCGATGGGAGATGATTTAAAGGGTGGCGCACGGTGGGGGGGATGTTTTGGAGGACAAATGATATGTAGTGGGACGAGTTCGATGGATTTTGGAGGACAGATGATATGGAGGTCGTCAACGGGGATGATTTTGGATGTTTTGGGTTCTAGTATGAATGGCCTGAATTGTGGAATTTGTTACCATACAAATCCCGGGATTTTTGGTGTTAGATTAGGGACCAAGGGAAGAAGCGAGATAAGAGGGTTTGGGGTTTATTCCCGAATCTCGTAATTGCAGTGGACTTCTTCTTAATTTTGAAATTGGTCCATTACTGCCTCCTATATGCAACATTTAATTTAGTCCTCAATCCCCTAATTTGTCATATATATATAAAGGGCAATTTAGGATTTATTTGAATCTCGGAATGAAAACATAACTCCTAAAAATGCTAGGAATGATTTTCTAATGATTATTTAAGTGCCCCAATATATAATTTATTAAAAATTGGAGCGAATACTGAAAATGGACAAATAAAATTGGCAATGAGAGAGTGTCAAAAGAGGTCTCGAGATTTTAATGACCACACTTTTTTTTATTGGTGATTCATTTCAAGTATCAAAAGCGGAGTCTCAAAATCAATTAACGAAAATTATTTCATTTGGGATGAGAGTAATGGTCACGGGTGGAAGCATGTCGGGAGGGTAGGTGTAGTGGTACCAGGAGCTGGTAGGGGTTGTGTACTTTGTAAAGATAATGATACCAAAGAGCTATTAAAATCCCAATGTTACAAAAGGCACATTTCATTTCCGGATTATTTTTAGGAATGATTTGATATAAGGGGAGGTCCATGAAATATCAGATGAGATTATACGAATGATGGGATTAGTTTTATTTTAGAGTGTGATAGAATTGGTATAAAAACAGAGTGTGATAAAGGTGGTGTAAAGACGATGACATTATTTTCGACCGTTGGAAGTGGAGGAAAATAATCCGGAGAAAGGAACTAGCTAATACTACCCATTATTAGCTAATCCCCCAAATGAGACACTCCTAAATAGACAAATAGTCATCCCTTTATCCAATTGGGTCCTAATTTGGTGTGCAAACAAACACGAGACTATGAGAAAAATGGTTACTGTCAGGAACATGTGGACTCATCCTTAATCAAACACTCCTTAGTCCCCCTCTATTATCCCACAATCAAACAAGCCCAAAGGGCATGCTTCCATTGAGAGCGAACACTGGGGCCCGGTTCCACTAAAAAGACTCGTTTTTCTTTTTGGATTTTTCACGCTTTACAAGATAAATCACTCTCCTCACATACATCGGCCCAAAAAGCCAGATAACCGAAGTTAGTGTAGCAAGCCCGAAGGAGCAGAGCAGATAATCTGGGAACAGGGTGTTCAATTTGTGAGCCTTTATCCAGAAGACTCACAACTGTAGTAGTATGCGCACAAACACTGCAAATTTAGTAGACAAGGACATGTCGATGCACCAATTCCCTTCACAAAATGCATGGCATGTCGATGGTTGAAAAGGCCATTTTTCTTTTGTCATTCCTCGATTCGATCTCAGAAATTGAAACTCCAGGCACAAAAGTATCAGAAGCAGAAATTGAAACTCCAAGCACAAAAGAACCATTGCCCATTGGTCAGCCTCGGAGCCGGGAAGAAGGTCGACATTCTATCAAAACTAATAAGATACGTAATAGGCCATTTAACTAAAAGAATTTACATCATCAACCCATAGATGACATTCATCTATAGTAAAGTCTAAAGGATGGGGGATTAATAGGCACAAATCTAAGTAGTTCCTGTTCTAATTATTTTTCCTAAGTTATTTTTTCAAATTTTTTGTGTGTTTATAGCATGTCCACGTGATGGAAATGCGTGGCTCCAAGTGCACAAAGATTGTCCGGTCCTGAAAATGAAGGCGAAAGGAAGAGCTCTATGTCTGTATGAGAGTGGAACCCAGTGTCCGGGAATATCAGGCCAGTGTTAGCGTACAACACGCCATCATCTCAGAAATATCCGCGCTTTTTAGGCTGCAACTCCTCCCACATCCCCTCCCTTCATGTCCACTTTCTGCCACCAACCTCCACCACCTCCCTCCTCCTTGAGACAATACAAACAACCTCCTCCCTCCGCGGCTCTACACCTCTAACCTAGGGGAGGAAATTTTCGACACCACCCGAAGTTAGCGGGTTAGTGTCAGCTATTTCTAGCTCACAACAAAGATATGACACGACACAATAACACGAAAAGCTAAACATGTCAGGTTAGCTAATTAGCCTAGGGTTGAGTGAATGCTGACACAAATACGAGATGACACGATATGTACATGACACAGGAATTTATGAAAGAACACGAACCCGACCCAAAGGTAGCAGGTTAGAGTCAACTATTTCTGACACAAAACACGAATAAGACACGTCACAATAACACGAAAAGCTAAACATGTTGGGTTAAGGTTGAGAGAATTCTGACCCTTGCATGAGATGGCACGACACGACATAACACAATACCCACCCCTACTCCAACCACATGAACTTCTTCTGGTAACAGAATTTTTCACCTCTGTACCCCAGCTTTGGTGCATTTATTTGCTTATTGCACTAACTTTGTTTCTGCTAATAGGTAAGTGTCTTAAAATGAACGTAGTCAACTACCATTCTTAAATGAAGTGGTCAATTTGTTAGACAAACAGGTAGACGAGTTGTATGAATGATTAAGGTTCAGGAGCTAAATCACAAAAATGAACTTCCAGGAACATACAATCAAGAATGAAAGCATCTCAAACTACAAAAATCCAGAAGAGAGGGAACATAGAGCGAGAATTGAGAACTGGAGCAGAAAATGCTATCGAATGATTTTGTGATTTATTTCAGGCGAATGAGGAAGTGGAAGTAAGTCCAACTCAGAGAAGTTAAAAGGCAGCATAATACACATTCCAGGTTTTGTTCAATGCAGACGTGAAATTGACAATGGTTCAACAGCAATAGAGCATGCAAGAGAACACCACCCATTACCCCTATCCTGCGATTAATCAGAGGCATGTAAAGCTTCAAACCAGGAGTTGGATAAAAAGATAACCCACTTAAGAAGTTGGAATTTGCAGTCACAAGTGAGTAATCCCAAACATATTTTCGCTAAAAGTTTTTGGACATGATGCTTTTGCTAGAATACAGCCCACAAAATATCCATGGGTTAATAGAACACAAGCATGACAAAATACCATTATGGCCAACAGTTACAATTAATGAGTAATGAGCAACCTCGGCAATTTATTATATGCACATCACTTGATCCCAACCAAGACCCAAGAGTTTCCTGCTTTTGTATTCAGCTTTATAAAACCTAGAAGCAAGACGGGCCTCGCTTCCCGACTCAAGCATACAAGACTAGTTCTAAGATATAGACACAAAACAAGGCTTTGAAACCAAGGAGCTAAAATTTTACCAAACGGACAAAGCAAGCTTCCAAAAGCCTGAAAGAGTGATGTGGTCTGCAACTCTGAAGACCTCTCCTTCGGAGCCTCTCTTCATAGTTCAGGAAAGCGCTATACAGTGAGAAGTGTTGAGCCTCTGAAAGAATGATTTGGTCCAAGCCTTCTTCTTCGAAGCCTCTCTGCAATAATGAAGGCAAGCTCTAGAGACTGAGACGCATTAAGCCTTGGGTCACAATGGGTGTGATAGCGTGACGTCAGGTCGTTGTAAGTAATAGTTCGTGAACCGCCAACACATTCGGTCACATTCTGCCCCGTCATCTCAAGATGTACACCTCCAGGGTAGCTTCCTTCTTGATCATGCACGTCAAAGAAGGCCCTAACCTCAGCCTGTAAACAAATAGACAACATAAAGATTATTACTATCCTTCTTCCTGGTGTGGGCAGTCAAGGCCGGCCTTGGGCATAAGCCCACCACTTAGGGCCCCCAGGCCCCAGTTTTTCGCCCAATAATTGGGCCCCCAAATTCCAGATTATAATAAATATTATATGCGTCAACTGATTTGCAGATAAGGCGTGGAAGCTCTGTCATGAGATTCCGGAGTTGTACAAGCAGGTGGCGTGCCATCTTCACTTTTTTCCCCTTATATAATTCAAGCATGTACAAAAAAGTGCAAGTCTATCCTGTCGGCGGCATGAATGGAACCATCAACTCGGGGTTCTAATGAAATTCCTTGCAAAATCCACCGCAACACAGAATCTTTGAACCTCCAGCCGAAAAACTGATATATATATATATATACACACACACAGCTTCTAGTCAGGACTCCTGATGGGCTTCCCATCAAGGAGCCCTCCAATTCTCCTATTTCCCGATCAAATTTTCACAACCCGAACTGTCCAGTGTGTCTAAAAGGTGTTTTTAAGAGTCCCCATGAGAAAGCAGTGAAAAGAAATACCATGAAGGGCTTGATCCGATCAATTTTCGATAAAAATGTCCGATCAGTTTTCCACATTGGACGGTTCGAATCGTGAAGAATTTATTAGGAAATAGGAGTCTTTGATGGGAAGCCCATCAGGTATACCTGATGGAAAGCCCATCTGGATCTCATGATCCAAACATTTTTTTGACGATCCGATCCGTCCATACATTTTTTGAGAAAACTGCTTGGATCAAGCCCTTCCTGGTATTTTTTTTTTTGAAGATTTCATGCGTGGACCTTTGAAAACAGCTTCTGAACACATTAGACGGATCGGATTTTTCAAAAATAATTTGCAACACAAAAAAATCATTTTTTTGGGAGGTATGGACTAGAACCGTGGGCTATATATATAGAGTCCGGATCTAGTCCGGGATCCCTAGGTCCGGGACTCATAGTTCTAGATCAAATTTTAATGATCCGAACCGTCCAATGTGTTTAAAAAATGTCTTCAAGGGTCCCCGCGAGAAATGATCCAAAAAAAAAATACTGGGAAGGGCTTGATCTAAGCAGTTTTTCATAAAACTGTATGTGCAGTTTTTGTGAAAAAAATGTTCGGATCAAGCCCTTTTTTTTTGGACGATTTCTTGCAGAGACCCTTGAAAACACTTTTTAAACACATTGGACGGTTTGGATCATGCAAAAACATGTTTTAAAACCTTCAAAACATCAAAAAACCTCCAATCTGGGATCCCGGATTGGATAACTGGCGTGGTTCCCCTCACACTTATAAAAACCCATAAAAAAAACACATCACTCTTCCAAGCCCCATTTTGATGTTTTGAACCGTTGATCCTGTTTAAATGAGTAAAAGAAAAGGTCCTACAAAGTTTCAGCTTAATCGGATATTGGTAAGTGCTTGATCCAAACAGGTTTAAAAACACTAGTTCCTGTCATAGTTTTTGCAAAACTGTTTGAATCAAGCACTTACCAATATCCGAATGGACTGAATTTTTGCAGGACTTCTTATTTTACTCATTTGTACAAGATCAACGGTTTAGAACATCACATTAGGGTCCAGAACAAAATCTTGTGTTTTTTTAAGTGTGAGGGGAACCGGTCCCATTGTTGAAAGTTGCTTAGGGCCCCAAAAATCTCAAGGGCCCGGCCTATGGGCAGTACAAGAGCAGAAAACTAAAAAGAGGAAGGTAGTGCTTTTTGGCTTAGTCTCCAAGTTACAGAAAAACAAAAACATGTTACACACACACACTCACACAGATGAAAAGCCCGCGAACAACTACGGAGAAAATTCCATGATACACCCTACAATCAACAAATAAAATACTCAAAGCACAGACTAAGATGAGACTGTAACAATACCCTGATTGCATCGAAGGAACGGGTTTTGAGGCCCATAGGAGCTTTTATAGTGGTCCCGTGCATGGGGTCACTGACCCATGTGACAATTTGGCCTGCTCTTCGAACTGCCCTAATCAAATTGGGAAGCTTTACTCTCATGTTCTCAGCCCCCATTCTTGTGATTATTGTTATCCGTCCAGGCTTGTTCTTAGGATTCAGAATTTCTATGAGCCTTACTAGCTCATTTGGATCCATCTTATCGCTCACCTGCATTGTGGACGCTTAGTATTAGCCATTAAACTTATACTACTGCAATGAAAAAACTACAAAGCTGGATTTGCCACTTCCAAAAAGAGAGAGAAAAATGCAAGAAGACTTATTTTGCCAATTTGAAAGCTAAACTGCCTGCATTAAGAGCATCTCCATTGGATATGCCAAAATATTGGCTTGCTAAAGTGTCGTGTTATAAACTTTCAGCAATTTTGCTCTATTGACTCTATGCTGTTGTAGCTAAACTACTCATGGTCTCCTGTCATATCATAAGCAATGCCAATCAAGAGCGTTGATGGCAGTGATGTGACAACTTTTCCAAAGTTCAGCACAAGAAATAGATTTGTAAAATTTAGGAAGGGATTTGCCCAACCAGTGGATGCAACGCTTTCGCTCATATATATGAATTTTGCAAATTGCAACTTTGCAAGGGATTTGCCAAACCAATGAAGACGCCTATTTAAGGGGCAACCCAAAGTCAAGCATTCAAAGGCTTAGTAGAAGACAAGACTGCAAATTAGGGAGAATACTAAAAGAATTAAAACTGTTATAAGTTGTCAAACAAAAAGCACATTGATAAATACCTTGACACCAAGAGGATTGGCAACTCCTCTTAAGAACTCGACATGTGCACCATCAAGTTGTCGCGTGCGTTCACCAACCCAAATCATGTGAGCAGAGCAATCGTAATAAAGGCCAGAAGTTGAATCCTCCCTAGTAAGTGCCTGTTCATACGGTAGAAGGAGGCATTCATGAGATGTCCAAAACACGGTTGTCTTCATGATTGGGTGACTAGCTGTGAGGCCAGCAGCAGCCATGAACCCTAATGCATCGTCAACCCTATGAGCCAATTCGCGGTACCTGTTGGAAAAGACTAACAACAAATAAATACAAGTCCATCAAAAAAGTTCTCTCTAAAAACCCGAACCTAAATACTAAGAACTGGAGCCTCGCAAATAATCAACTCCTGAAGTCATTTTTGGTCCCTATCTAGTAGAAATGTAGAATCCATAGCAAAAACCTCAGCATTTGCAGGCAAAATAATATGTTTCCAGAATTCGTGCACAACCTAAACAATGTTTGATCATATAGAGGTGTTCAACTGTGGAAACAAATTAAATGGAAGTAGAGAAAACCATACCTAGTAAGCACCAATAAATAAATAAATAAAACCATACCGATCCCCTTGCTCACTGTGCTCTGTGAAATCAAGATTCCACTGGTTAACCCTTTGCATGGCAGCATACCCTCCAGTAGCAAAAGCTCTTAGAAGGTTCAATGTCGACACAGATTGTGTGTAAGCCCTTATCATCCGATTAGGGTCTGGAATTCTTGATTTCTCATCAAATGTATCCCCATTTATATTGTCACCTCGATAACTAGGCAGCTTTGTCCCATCCTTCTCCTCAAATGAATCTGATCTGGGCTTCGCAAACTGGCCAGCCATTCTTCCGACCTAATGAGCCATTGCCATGATTATCATCATTTATTCTAAAAAAATCATCATCTATAACTTCTGATACATAAACCATATTTTAAAAAGTTGCAGCTGACATTTTGGCAACCCAATGAGATGATTTATATGTCTAGAATAACTACAAAGTGTACAATGAGGTTATCGACTCCACGAGTCATCTAGGCACTAGATTGAACAGTTCAGTTGAAGGCGCTTCAATCAAACAGAATAAGCTGGAACTCAAGGGATGATCCACTGATACAAATGATAGCAGTTCCAATCTTGGTTTGACACGCTGAACAAAAATTCTCACCATCTTATCTAACCAAGAACGATTCTCATAAGTACATGATTGTTCAAGATATTCTAACTCAAAAGGAACAGACATGGAAGTACACAATGCTAAATAAACAATTCAAACAAACAGAAAAACAATAACCATCCAAGAGAAAATAAAGGATTATCACGTGCGCCCAAAGATTTAGTAACCATAAGAATGATAACCCAATCCTTTCCATTCAATTTTAACACCAAGTTCTACTTACCAAAAACAACTCTTGAGTTCTTCTACTCGATCATTTAGACTAAAATTGTAAAAGCACACACCAAAAAAAAAAAACAACATAACTACATATGTGCATTCAAAACTTCACATTCAACATAAATAGGCACTACATCCAGATTGTTTCTCCATTCAAAAATTATGTCTCAAGCATTTCTGCACATAACTTTCAAAAATTACGTACAAAAGTTGTTTTTTTTGGTCGTGCTTTATTTTTAATCGGAGAAAGATCCTCTCTAGTCCGTCCATTTATAGGTCCCCTTTCCTAGCCAACTTCGATGATCTGAACTGTTCATTTTCAGTCCCCATGGAGAACATTTTTTATTAGAAAGCATTCGATGTACTATTGGAACACAATTATGTGGTGAAAATGGATTTCGATGCTATTGCCTGCTATATCTATTCGCATAATTTTAGGCGTGAGTCGTGACTAAAGTTTTAACTAGGTCTAAATAGTGAACGGCATTGGCTCACAACAGGCCGTCCAGTCCTGCACAAGAGAGGACCAACCCCTTTTTAATCCGTATTGTGAAAACAAACATACTATTAAAGACTGAAGCAGTTTATACCCATGTAAATACATGTAAACTCCATCCAAAAGTACAACGAATCTTTTCATTAAATTCATTTTATATTTTATGAATTTAATCATGCGTCTCGACTAGAGTATAAAAAGTAAAAATAAAAAATGACCAAAATAAAAAATGGGTTTTTTTTTGTCCAAAATGTCATGAACGTTTTTCAACTTTATACTTTCTGACTCCTTCAACATAATCCCAAAAATTACAATGGAAAACTAAAAAAATTACGAAAAATAAAAAAAATACCAGAAATAGTACGAAATCAAAATGAACCTAGAACCTGGCAGGGCCCACAAACAGGGTTCAAGGACCTTATTTTAGATTGTGATTTTGTTCCCTGATTGGTGGAAAATGCGTGAGACAACCACAAACTAATACTACTAATATCAATATTATTACCAAAAAAATGTATTAATTCCATGAGTATCAAACCTTTTCCACTGGTTAGGGCAACTTCAATCCACCTCCATTCCTCCAAAATGGAGGGTGGATGTGACACATTGAGGGAAAATTTTGTAATTTATATCCACTTTTCTTTATTTTTTGTACTTTTTGGGAGAATCTTGGAGGACCCACTGTCCTTTTTAGAGATTTGGTCCTCAAAAACTATTTTGATCTTTCAAATATGGAGGACCAAATCTCATTTTGTTCTCCTTTCCCTATTTTTGGAGAATGGGCCCCTTCTAAAAAGTACAAAAATTAAAGAAAAGTGGGCATTAACTATAAAATTTCCTTTCAATGTGTCACATCCACCCTCCATTTTGGAGGAATGGAGGTGGATTGAAGTTGCCTAAAAAGAACAAAATCGCACTTCATTGTAAACTGTGTTTACTCACAAGATTCGCCAAGCAACTTTGCTAGCACTACACCCAAACACAACACAAAAACACATGCACACCCAAACGCAGGTATGGGCCCCACCTCTCTTCTCTTGTCAGTGTGGGTCGAGTATTTATCTAGTAGGTGTTTTTGTGTGTGGAAGAATTTCTTGTTCGCGAAAATAATAAACAAACTAGTGAACTACTACTTGATACGACCGGACGAACAGAGGAAGTTCATAGTTTCCGCACATGCAATACACGTAAACTCCATCCAAAAGGCTAAAGAACCTCATCTGTTAGCAAATAAGAGAGAATTCGATGATTTCTAACCTTGATGACAGGCATCTGCCCACCAAACATGAGCACAACGCCCATCTGCAAAATTAGCCGAAACGTATCCCTAATGTTATTCGCACTGAACTCCTTGAAACTCTCCGCACAATCCCCTCCTTGTAACAGAAACGCGTTTCCCAGCGCGGCCTGACCCAGCCGCTCCTCCAAGCTCCGCGCCTCCCCCGCGAAGACAATTGGGGGGAACGATTCTAGGGTTTTCAAGACCGATTCTAGCTCGGCCTTGTTAGGGTAGTCGGGGAGTTGGCTTGCCTTTTTCAATTTCCAGCTGTCTGGGGTCCAATTGAGGGAGGCGGTGATTGCAGTGGATGATTTTTTGGCGGCGGAGATGGTGGTGGTGGTGCGGTTGAGATTAGAGAAAGGAGAAGGGGAGAGGAGGGGTTTTGGAAGGAGAGAGTTGGGGAGGGGTGGAATTGTGCTCGATATAGCCATCGTGTTACTCTCTCTCTCTCTCTCTCTCTCCTGATTTTCTCTGGTTTTAGAGAGAGAAAACGGAGGTACAGAGAGCGAATTGAATGAGCAGGAGAGACAAAATATCTGAAACTGACAGCTAAGGGGAAGAGAGAAGGGGAAGAGAGCAATAAAAATAAAATTATGGGTATGCCCATTTGGGGCTAATTTGGCCTAAAAGCAAAAAACGAATTATTGGTTTTTTCATTTTGTTTTTATTCAATTTTTTTTTTATTTGTTAGTTTCTTGTCAAGATTTTGTGGTTTCTGTATTCTTTTCGGCGAGATGAATCTAACGAGTATAATATTATGGTCAAAACTCAATTTTTTTTCAATAAAGCCAAAATAGGTGGATTATTGGCAAATAATCCACATATTTTGGATTTATTCAAAAAAATTTGAATTTCGACCATAATATTATACTCGTTAGATTTGTCTCGCAGAGAGGAATCCAGAAACCACAAAATCTTGATACGAAACTAACAAATGCATCCAAAAATTGAATAAAGAAGAAATAAAAAAACCAATAATTTGTTTTTGTTTTTAGGCCAAATTAGCCCTTACATCAAATAGTGTGGAATTCTTCGTTTGGAAGAACCCGGGGGCTTACTGTCTGCCCACTGTCTGTTTTTCGCATTAATAGTTTGGATTGCATTAAATAATGGACGATTCTGATATAATTTGGGGAGGTTAGATATGAGTTATTGATGCGCGAAACGGATGGACAGATGGTGTCAACAGGAATTATTAATGGGCAAAATGAACGGCCGGATAGAGTCGGCACCCTTACAATCTATACAAAGCAACTCACAATGCAAACTAGAACAAACCAACTCACATCCAAGACAACGCAAAGAGGCAGACAAACACACAAGAGCCAAACAAGCAGACAAGGCGAAACAAAAATACAAAAACGCCCTCAACACCGACCAAACGAAAGACACCTGCAAAAGATTGAGGAACAACAGACGGAAATTAGTGAGCATAAAGCACGACGTTGAGGGGTACGGTAAATGGGAGAAATATTTAATCCTTGGGGCACGTAGAAAAGAAATCTACCTTTCCTTAGCTCCCTCTCTGCTTCTCCCACTCAACCGTGTGGGGAGGGGGAATAAAGACCGTTGATAGCCGATGAGATAACCGAACCGAGCTTACTAAACTCTATAATAAGTTTATCTCAGTACAAGGCCCTTGCTCCGATGAACATGTATGAGTAAACTCTTAGATTCTTGAAGTGTTGGGTGTCCAATTTGGGAGAGAGAGAAAAAAAAAAGAAGAAGAAGGTATACAAATATGAACTGGAATTGGGTATGAGTTCTTTCAAGAACTGTGATTGCAGTTAATGGAGTTTTAACGGTGGTAATGAACAAATTCTATTTTGTTTTTCCGCTATCATTTCATCTAATTTAGTAGAGGTTAATGCTTGAATCCCCTCGACAACAATTTGTCATTTGGGCCACCTCACCTCACGCAAACACATGAAAAGCGCTAGAAGAGGAGATGGAGGGATTAGTCCGGTTCATCGGGACATTATTCATTACCAAAAAAAAAAAAAAGCCTTCAGTTCTCAATCTGGTCATTTTCATACCGCTTTGTGCTACGTGATTGAAATTTTGCAATTGGATACTTCTAAAGCCAAAACACAGGAAAATGATCCACAAAATCCTATTTTTCTTCAAAATGTATTATACCAAAAATATTTTCAGTTGTGAAATGTTTTTGTTTGAAAATTAACAATTGCTATTTGTTATTCCCAATTGTTTTTCTTCTGTCCCAAAAAGTTGTTCCTATTTGTGAATCTACTAACTTTTTGTTAGGACATAACGGTAACATTGTACAAATGTTTACTTTCCCAAATTGCCCTCAGTATTATTTTATTTCTCGGTTGTGAGTTATGTTTGGGTGCTAAAATTTATCAACTTTTGGACTTTGAATTCTGTAGGACATTGATTTGGGACGGCAAAAAATAGAATAAAGGCCTAACTTTATGGGACGGAAAGAGTAGAAGATGATCTTTCAAACGGACTCTCACATTGTGAGGCCCGATATGGGCCCCATTTCGAGGGCACGGCCACCACCCCAGATCCTACCTCTACAAGAAGTGGGTGCATTGTTGGAGGATTTTATGTTTTAAGAATCTATGCTCGACTGCACCCACCACTCTCTCACAACAATTCATAAAATCACAGCATGAATATCCACAACCTTCACTTACAACACATATCAGTGTCGAGAGCTCACCATCTGATACAACTAGTCATGAAAAATGATGCCAAAAATGCTTCTAAATACATTGGACATCACGATAGGATCAACCATCGGAACACACAAGTTCCCTCGCGACCCCAACAACGTCAAACTAAAATCTTGAAAAAGCCTCATTCATGAATATATCACAATTGGACGAGAAAGTATCATGTCATCGTTTTATCGACTAACAAGAGTATTTCTCTTCAGAAAAAAGTTTTGAAGTTTCAGTAGTACGGGCTATACCGCATTGGCATTCTGAACCTAGGAACCTTCCTGAAACAAAGTAGACAAAAAACCGATCAATGATCTGGTTGTTGAGAAGTGGGGAGAGGTCAAGAATAAGTTGGTGCAGTGAAGTGTGATCCAAAATGAATACAAGCCAATGAGAAAGCATACCCGTATCCATATGGAGGGTAGAAATAAGTTGGCATATATGCACTCCTGGGTCGGAAACCCATGTAAGGGTTTGGGCGGGGTGGACGGAATACCTTCATCCCGGGAACATTAGTCCGCTTGGCTGATATCTGAAATGACATTTTGAAGGGAAATAAAATCTCTGGGCTGTTAAAAAAAAGAAACAGAATACAAGAGATCATCGCACAACTAAAAAGCCTAACACTTCAAGTCGCAGAGGATCTTCATACAGAGTGCTATAATGGTATAATAAAACAAAAAATTATATTTTCCGGACCTTTAATTGGCGGCCATGAAGTTCAGATTCATTCAGAAGAAGAGCCTCTTGCACAGCTTCTGGTTCAAGGAATTCCACATAGGCATACCCCTTCGGCTGGCCATACTTGGTAGTCCGAATGGTGACTCTATTCACTGTTCCACATGCCTGAAAATGCTGCTGGACTTCCTCAGGTGTACAAGAATAATCCACCTTTGAAAAGCAAGTTTAACCCATCAGTTGCCTCCACACAAAAATCTATCAGAATAATAAAAAATAAAAAAAAAAGCTGCCCAAGAATAATACCAAGACCAGATATCATTTTCAGGGAAACAGCTTCAGCAAGAAAAGCCAGCACAGTGCTGGGATATCTATAATCAAATCATATAACGAGGGAAAATGATTACTGCTACTACAGGTCACCATTTTATTGTCAAAAAATAAGGCATCAGTTTGAAAACATGGAATCTACATATTTGCTGATTTGTGAATGAGATGCTCAAAATTTAACCTCGTGACCTCCTTGAGGTGCTGTGATTTCTTTAACCCTTTATGTCAATAATATAAATGCAGCCTTGAGCATAGAAATAAAGTCTTGAACTTCATATGGTTGAAACAACCAGTCTTGCACATTCAATGCTTGTTGTCAGAGAAAAGAAGAAAACCAAGGAAATTACAGCAAAGAACTTGATGTTCCCTGTATATCCCTCCTGTGCGAAGATTATGAAAACGGCAGTGAAAAAAAAAACAGATTACAAACCCCTCATCATAAACAGCAAAGTACCTAGATGTTCTTGAAGCAATAACCACCACCAATGGATGCACTCTGGCTCAGCAGGTAAAACATCAGAGAACGATGGCCAGTCTCACTCTTTCAAGCGCATTAATCATCCAACCTGATTAGATTTGTGTGTAATCCATTCGGATTTTCCTACATACTCATCATTGGTTCTCAACACTACCCAACACTCCACAGCTAAGTCCATAAATACCATGCTCAGTTTTCATTTTTCTTACAGGAGCAGGAATATTTCAGCTTCCACTGGTTCCAGTATTTCCCTTTTTCTTTTGTTGGTTTTCAATTTTTATCATTCTTCCCAACATTATATTCAAATCATATGCCTATTCCATTTTCTCTCACCATCCCATCACAATTTCTTTCTTTCTTTTTTTTTTGGAACTGTTCTCCTTTCTTTCTAAGTTGTTACAAGCAGTTATAAATTTATTTTCTTGTCTCCCTCAAGTCATAATATGAACCTAACCAGAGAACTCGATCAATGAGGCCTGACCCTGCGATAGAGTCAAACATGTAATCAATCAAGATTTCGATAACTAAAAATGGCCTACATAGTGTTCATCATCGGTTACCATGAAATGATTAACCAAAATTCTCAAGAAGATTCTGAAAACCAATTTTTGTTCAAAATGCAGAAACCATAAAGGTGAACCTTGTTGTATTTGTATGTCGGCACACTGGTCATAATATTTACAGGTCATAGAGGTCTGGTCTCCCTTTAGAACCACGTTACCAAGGCAAAATAAGCAGTTTAGATAGTAGGAGAAAAGAAGAAAAGAGAAAACTTATGTAGATAAGAAGGTGGGGGAGGAAGCACGGACGGCTGTCAAGGCCAGGATCATGACCTACCAAGATGGGATTGAGGACCAACTGATCGACTGGTCAAGTACATAGCAATATATGACACCCTAATACCATATACAATCATAGACACATCTAATGACCAAGAAAATTATTCCATTGACTACTCCATCCTCTCAGCTCTGCACCTAGACTGCAATGAATTGTTTCCTAGCTTTTTTTTACATCATTTAAAAAATGTAGTACAAAAAACGTACTTTTTTTATTATTTAACACTTACACCATATCAATCCTTTTTTGTTGTCTCTTCACTACTAACCTATTAAACATTTGTAAAAAAGGTCCTAAAATAAAATGTGTTAAGCATGTTCTGGAGACTACTCAAGGAGCATCCAACAAGCTCCTGGAACTATTGAGTACACTTAAAATACGTGTCACCCGTGTCCTACAGTGTTGAGGAAACATCAGTGTATGTCTTGTTGTATCTACTTCATAACTTTCTAATTCTATGCCTCTTCTAGAAGCTCTTCTTTCTTTTCTTTTTTGACATGTAACGTCCTCCGCCAACCACGTTTCTCCAAAATACAGATTCAATTCTCAACGAAAGGATTACCTCCACAAAGCCAATCTCTAAAGAAGTCAAAAGGAATTCAATAAGTGATAAACTAATATCAGTCCCTCCTGTCCCAAAGAGAAGATATAAAATAACACAGAAATAATACTCTCATTTCTAAAATGAGACTGACCTCCTCTGTCACCGTCAGGCATCTCGGCAATCGGCAGAACGCCGTTAAAACCAAATTTTGACAGGTTTTATGGTGCGCCAAATAACATTTTTTTTATCCCTCCAACTCCTACTCCTCTTACTCTTTTTTGGTGTTCACCACTACTCTCCGAATGTAATTCTTCCTCCAACAGGCAACCACTGGTGCCTTATTCCACTGTGACAACCACAACCATATACTTCCAGAAAACATCCCTTTCCATCCACAACCAAAGTAGCGAACCATACCAAATTAAAACATTGCTGCCACCTCAAGTGAACACAACCATGCTCTACAACACTACATTTTTGGTGCACACCACCGCCAAAATCACATGCTCTACATTCCTAGAAAGTCCTCAAATATTTAACTGGATCGCAAGACAGGAAGTCACATTTTATCATCCAAATAAAGCAGGAAAGAGGAAGAAACCTCATCCAATAGCAACTATCGGTAATACTCATTAAACAAACAAAAAAAACGTTTATCAATGGTCTGGTTCTCATACATAATAATGCAATTGGAATTGTAAACTGAGGCCCAAAATAAAGCACCGAAGCACATAAGGAAATCTCCTCCAGCCTCTTAACACATATGGTCATATTATAGATATCTTACATTTATTCCATATCTTTACCAGGGGCTTCCAAATTTTCATTTGATGCATTTTGTTTCGACAACTTGCTATTATTTCGGGAAACCTATTATGGATTTCCGTCTATCATAGATGGATATAACTTGTTTCCTTACTGGGAAGGTATCTCCCAAATGTTTGATGGGCTACACATTCCATTAATTGCACATAATGAACAATGATCTTACTTCCACATTAGAATAACTCTTTGGATAAAGGTATTCATGACACTACCCTCAGGGCTTAGGCTATATAAGGGACAGAGAATTCAGCCAAAACAACTTAGATATTTTAGACTCAATAATTTCTGAAAAGCCCAAAAAGGAAAAAGAACTTGACTAAAATAGCCCAAACAATTTCCTTTAATAGCAAAAAAGCAAAAGGAAAAAGAACTTAAAGATTTAGGCACTTAAAAACTCTTGCAGGAACAAAAAGTCCGAGAAACACCCATGCTAAAGATCGCGTTGCATTTGAAAATGTTTCCCAAACCACTCAGCATCTTGACATAGCAGTAAGTATATTGTTTTCATTGTATTGTTCCTGTGTGTGTGGTGGTTGATTGCGCTCAAACGAGGCTATACAGCTCTACATTCACTATTGCCTCATATCATATAGACAATGAAAAACAAAGAACCACGTCTGGACATATGTCACCTCATATAATGAGACATCCAACCAATACAATAACACTAAATTTTTACCACCCTAAGCATTCTGAGATAAAGTCAGAAACTGACATCTCCCTCCACGAAAAGAAATATCCCAAGTTCCCAACAATACTATTGGAGTATTAGTTTGAGATAGATATAATAAAAAGGTAGAGCTGGACATGTGCACATTTATACCATAGTTCAGACTTCAGTGTGGCATGAATCAAATCAAGAAGAAATTCAAAGAAGTACTTTCTACCGCATAGTTTAGACTTCAGAGTAGCATAAATCAAATCAAGAAGATATTCAACGAAGTACTTTCAGTACCATAGTTCAGACTTCGGAGTAGCATAAATCAAATCAAGAAGATATTCAATAAAGTACTTTCTGCTTCCAATAGCAGCAAAAACACAAGATATCGTTGTTCAAAAAAAGTGTTTACCAAAATCAAACTGCACTAAAAGCTAACAATCCATCAAAAAGGTAAAAGGTAGAGGTAACTATTATCAAGTATCAACATATAAGAATTCAAGATGAGCAACCTAAATTTAACATAGAAAGGAGGCCTCACATTGCCAACAAAAACTGAACGAGAATCTACTTCCTCCCTATTTGCCTGACTTGCTGCTGCAGCGGCGGGATCTGATTTTTTAGAAGGAAATAAGTGAATGGTATTAAGCAACATACATACAGATAGATGTTAGGTATTATCCTACGTCACCACCACCATCATCAACACATAAACAATCATGAGACATAACCAATATAAGATAAGCAGAATACATTTCCATCATACACGTCTTATTCTCACGTCATTTAACTCCAACTAAACAATAAACTGGCAGTGGGTACTAATTTCCCAATTCCATCTGGAATTGTTCCAAACCCCATGTGCATTGATAACTCAAATAGCAATTGTAATAAGTGTTTAAACCCATTTTCAGAGGCATGACATGTCCTACATAAAATCAAGGTATCTGTGAGTGGCCAAACAAAGAAAAAACAAATGCATGAATGAAACAAACTTCAAGGTCCTAAAATTGATTGACACTATCATCCAAACAGAAAATCCTACGAAAGTAACGATAGAAGATAATGCTGCGGGAAAGTAACACGATAGACAAAAACCCTAGAAGAATTGCGAAAATTGAAAAAGGGAGGACCTTGTACGGAACCCATTTCCTTCTCGACCTTAGCCTGCATCTCACGCAGGGCGACGGCTTCGTCTTCCATCTCTTTCAACCTCTTCTTCATATCATCCAGTTCCTTTTATAAAAAAAAATGGAGGAGAGAATTAACAATTAGGTTTCCAGAAGAAAAAAAAAATAGATTGAAAAATTAAAAGGAAAAGGTAGAAGCGATCTGGAAGAACCATGGCAGCTCCGTCGTCGCCTCCGGCCATGTTGGTATCTCCGTCCATCTCTCTCTCTCTCTCTCTCTCTCTCTCTCTCTCTCTCTCTCCCCTCCCCTCCCGTCTGTGTGGCAATGTGCATAAAAGTGGGCTAAACTCAATTTTCGCGGGGAGACTTCAGTCATTTTGCCATTTAGAAGTATCCAATCCAATTTCCATATTTTTCTTCTGAAAATGTAAAATGACTTTTTTTTTTTGCACTTCTGTAAAATATCTGTTTAGTCTTTTGCACCTCATTTCTTGTGTTTATTCATGTCAAAATAGTAAGATACTGTGTAAATTTTTATAGTCTCTTAAAAAAGTCATATTTTGTACGTAAAAATTAAATTAAGAAGTGAGAATAATTTAATAATTTTACATGAGTTAAGACAAAATAAATAAATAAATAAAAAGATGGTGTAAAAATCCTGTCATTTAAAGCCGAAATAATATGTTTCCCGACATGAATATACTACCCAAGCATTATCATGTATTACAAATACATATACTTTCATTACAAGTAGCAAACGAACACCCAAAACACCGGCTACCCTAAAACATTTTAGCACTTTTCCATTCTCATTTTTCACTTGAACATATGGCAACCAATCTCATAAGAGAAAAAACCCAAGTCATTCTTGTATTGCAACATGCATTCTTGTATTGCAACATGTATTGTCGGGAAAATAAAATTTGAGAAGATTTTGTTTGGGAAATGTGTGTAACTTCGTTTGTAAGGTAGTGCTTGGGCATAGATATCAAATAAAAATTTGAACACAAATATATCTCGAAGCATCACTTATCCAACTAAAATGGACATTTGAGCAATTCCATAATATGCACAGAGCAGTAAATTTATATGTATCTTCACTTCAATGTTCGTAGTTGTAACACAATATCAAACTTTTAAGTCAATAGTTCACAAGGCACAGACTGTAAACACTATACAGTGACAACATTATAGTGGTGTTGATTATTGTCTTCAATTAATTCTCAAAAGATTCTTGGACAACCACAATATGGTAACATGTGTCTGGTGATCTCCAAAACAATATTGGTAACCGAAGGTTAGCCTAATGGTTAAGGCTTGAGATTTAAAAGCTTACTCTCTTCTAAAGTTTCATGTTTGAAACCCCTCATACATAGTTTTTGTGTCTTGTCTTTAGATTATAAACTAAAAGATTAGAACTAAATTATTGTAATAGGCATAATTTTGTGTTGTGTCGTGTTTGAGTAATGTCATTTAGCAGAATAAGTTGACATAGAAAATTGACAGGCTATTTGTGCTTTTCTCGAGTTACATGAGTCCAACCCATATTCATTTTGTTTAATTACATTGCGTTCTCTAACTTTGTGTTGACATTGAGTTCAAGTCACGTTCTCTAACTTTATGAATTGAATACTATTTTTTGCACTCTTCTTCTATTATCCTGACTATTTTATATGTTTTTATTAATATGAAATCGCCATTTTACCCTTTCATTACTCCACTTTTTCAAAAATCAAGAAATAATGTAGTAAACTCACATTAATAAAAAGACGATCGCAGATGGTAAAAAAAGAAAAAAAAAGTGGTTTGAAAATCAGTTCCCTGTATTTTCCCCGAAAATGTGAAATTAACAATAACATCGGGCTCGAGAGCCCATTTAACATACGGCCCATAACAAGATCCTGCCTTCAGCCCATAAATCACTTAGCCCACAATAACTGAAATAGAGGAGGAGGGCCCATGCCCAAAGAGCCGTTGAAAAAGCGGTAGCCGGAGCTCCGATTGACCGTGTCGTGTCTCTTTAACATTGATTCACGTTAAAGCCTATTTTCTTCTTCGTCTTCTTCCTCCCAACCCACCTGAAAAATTCTTCTCTTCCCGGAGAAACCGGAGAGACAAGATATATATACATATAGAGAGAGAAAGGAGGAGAGAGAGAGGGGGGAGGGATGTGGGTGTTCTATCTGATCTCGCTGCCGCTAACGACGGGCATGGTGGTGTTGACGCTGAGGTACTTCGCGGGTCCAGATGTGCCTCGATACGTCCTATTCACCGTCGGATACACCTGGTTCTGCTCTCTCTCCATCATCATCCTCGTCCCTGCCGACATTTGGACCGTAATCATTTCTCCCTTTCTCTCTATGCATATACTATATGTGTGTCTGCGTGCATAATTCTTAGCAATTGCTATCGAATGGATTATGTTGCAATTCAAGGCTTGAGGACGGAGTCCTGCATTATTCGGGAAAAAACTAGGAATTAAACCCTAATTATGATTTTGATCACCGAATTCAGGATTTCTTACGATCATGTTGCAATTCAAAGAATGATCTAGGAATCCTGCATTGTTGAAGAAAAAAAATTGAGAATTAGACCTTAATTTTATACTGTGATCACCAAATTCGCGTTTCCTTATGATCGGTTGCATGATTTGATATAATTGGTCTAGGAGTTTAGGTGATTAGAAATGAAGATGTTAGGCTCCAGTTTTATATATGTAAACTCCAAATGAAAGGGACTTGATGTCTTTTACCGAAAGTAGACGGATTTTTTGTGAAAACTTTGTATCCTACCCAAAACCAATTGGCAATGGGTGGAGAGGTCCCTCGTGGTGTAAAGTGATCTCCTATCCATATCCAAACAATGTGGGACTATTATATAGCAGTTTTGTTGTATGTGGCTTGTTTCCTTTTAGTAGAAAATGGATTAGAGGTAGGATTTATATTTTATTGGGATCCTAATATAGATGTATATATGTGTGCGTTTACAATTCGTAACAGTTTCTATGAATTAGATCATGTTGCCATTCGCAGCTTGATCATGGAATTCTGTATTATTATTTATCGGTGAAATTTATGGGAATTAAATCCTTAGTTTTGATTGTGGTCACCGAATTAGAGATCCCTTATGATCCGTTGGGCAAGTTGACATGTTCGTTTTGGAGTTTTTGGTGGAATAAGGTTGCAGGATGCAGTTCTTTATTGGAACTTACTAGAAATAAAGTTGTTAGGCTCTGTTTGTGTAGATGAAAATTCCAAATGAAGGGCCTTGATGTCTTATTTAACAAAAGTATGAGGTGTTTTGGCGTAGGTAGCTTGTGTCCTTTTCGTAAAAGATCAATTAGAAGTAGGAATGTAGGAGATATGTATTATATCAATTGGAAATGATGTTCGGCTCGTTTTGTATTGATATTGATGTCTAATTTTAACACAAGTACGAGTAGAAACGAACAGAGTCTTGAAGCACGACAGAGTTTTGTTATAGGTGGCTTGTTTACTTATTGTAGAAAATCTATTAGAAGTGGAAGATGTGTATTTTAACGGGATCCTTTATGACATGATCCTAAAAAACAAAACATAATCTTTAACACGAAGGGTTTCATATCTCTCCTCTTGAAGTAATTTTTGGAATCCTTCATGATAGAGCTCTCAAACTCAATAGCAAAATTCCTAGATGAACTATTTATCTGAGTTTAGCTATGCTTATGGAATAGTAATGCCAAACACCTGCATTCAAAATCCACATGTTCAAAACAAAGCCTTAGTTTCCTAATTTTTTGCTGTGACTGTGAGTGACCCCAAGAGCTTTGATGTACTTGGGTGGCCGTAGATATCCTATTTGAATGACCTTTCCCAAAAAGCAATCTTGGAATGCCCGAGAAGGGCTAGGAACTCTACTCCTATCTTCTACAAAATCAGTAGTAAACTAGTAGGTTTAAGACAAATTTTGGTTTGTGTTATGGAGCAACTGATCCCTCTTTCGTTTTATGCAGACAATAATTGGTCATGAGAATGAAGGAATCTCTTTCTTTTGGAGCTGGTCATATTGGAGTACCTTCCTACTTACTTGGTATGCTTTCCCTTATACTATTTGTTTCATGTCCAACCTAGTTAAACATGGCTAGCTATGTGAATGGACTTGGGCACGGATATATAACCTAGGGGTATGCCGTATGTGGCATTGAACTCCAAGCTTTAGGATAGATGGACTTAGCAGATTGGTTCCAAACATTGGATAAGAGAAGGGGGATGCGCTGTCATATAAAAGAAATTTACATACATGGTAAACATAAACTATTACTTAATTTGGATATCTAAGAGTACATGAAATGTTTTTACTCTTATGCCATCGACTAGGTGCTCTTTTGTTTGTATTAGACAACATTTTTTCTTGAAGTTCTTATTCTCAATCAACTCGACAAAGAATTTTCATTTTTGGTTTGGTACATGACTTGTTTTGGCAGTATCTTTTGTATAAAACTTCTAGTACCATTAAATGCATTGGTACCGTATTTTCCCTTTATCTTACGCCATGTTAGTTTGCACTCTTCTCCTACCATTACCCTTGTTGTGGATAGTGCACTCGTTCCTTCCACTATATTAAAATTGTCTTTGATAGTTAATGTCCGACGATTTAGCAATTGTTGCATTTTGTCTCCTCTTCTTACTTCTTAGTGCTTCTACCATCTCGCAATTGTATACCTTCCAATTTTAATGTTTCTTCCAGGAGCCTGGTGTCCATTCTTTTTTTTGTGTGCCTTCTAATGGGATACTAAACCAGACATCCATCTTGAGCTCTTATTTGACCTTGGTTCTTTCATAATGCTGGTTCTTAACCACCCAGTATAATATCATGTTGATCAGGGTTCGTCTCATAGAAACTGTTAGTTTGCCATAACCAGTGTTTTAATTAACCCATTCATTTTCAATGATACTTGAAACATCATGCCTCAGTGTTAAAGCATCCAACTAAAACCAATAGGCAATGTGGAAAATTACCGATGTGGGGGAAACTAGAACATTAAGTTATGAAACTAGTCACTTGTCTGTATTCTTGGCCTCAAAACTTCGCTACTCATGTATTTCTGTTTCTAGTTTGCTTACATTTACAGATGCAGACACCACCAGTTGAAGGTTTTTTTTTCCTTTTCCTTCTGTAAAATATGGATCTAGCATTTGCCCTTGCTTTTGTTTCATCAATTAAAACAGTATAGCTATTGAAAGAAAAATCAGGATAAGTACTAGAAATGTAATGGCCTAATGCCAATCCTCATTGTCAACGGTGATTAGGTTAGTTCTCCTTCTGTTCATCTTATGGTTCTCCTAACTTCTGTGCTTTCCATTGCCTTTTATTTGTCTTCATATGCTGAGATGCCTACAGGGTTAAGGTACTCTTTTAGCAGCTTCATTGCTAGCATACACATGTTCTCATAGAGTTGTATGAAACTATTTCTCTAAGCAGGGCCGTGGTGCCTATAATTCAGGGGTATGAAGATGCCGGGGACTTCACAGTGGCAGATAGATTGAAGACAAGTGTACATGCAAACTTAATCTTCTACCTCTGTGTTGGTTCTATTGGGCTTTTTGGACTTGTACTGCTCATTATTTGGCGCAAAAGCTGGTTCGTTCTTCACCTTCTAGACTACGTGTTGCTCTTTCTGTCATGAATCTTCATTTTTTGGGATCCTCTCTGGTGATCAAACTAAAGTGCTAGATTGGCATGTTACAAGTTTCTCAAACAGTGCAGTATAGATAAGAATACGAATTGGAGTGTTGATTCAGGGATTGTAATCTTATTATCTGCAGATAGAAAACATTGGAGTTTTTGTACCTATCTGCTTCTGATACAGCAGTCCTTACATTATCTTTACCTTGGTTTCATCTGCACTGCAACTATTTGTTTGAAATGTTATATGCGGTAACTACGCGATTTACTATGGATAAAAATGATATAACAGTGTAAACCATACATTTATCTATCTATGAACATCACTCCGTACTGTTTTCTATCAACATCTACCTCTTATGGCATTTTCATGTTTGGAGCACTAAGTTACATGTGATAGTTTGTGTATTTTTCTTCTCTACTGCCAAATCTTGATATTGTTTTTGCAGGAATGGTGGGATTCTGGGTTTTGCGATGGCGTGCTCAAATACTTTTGGACTTGTTACTGGTGCCTTTCTTCTTGGCTTTGGTTTGAGTGAGATTCCAAAGAGTATTTGGAAAAATGCTGATTGGACTATCCGTCAGAAGATTCTTTCTCATAAAGTGGCTAAAAGGGCTGTGAAACTTGATGATGCTCATAAAGAATTTTCAAATGCTATTGTAGTAAGTTCTATCCCCCGATGGCAATTTTAATTTTTCTTTTTATGTACTCTCTCTTTCTCTCTCTTGCCATGATGATCATAATTCTTGAGAATAGCATACTCTCAACATGCTAGTTCTGCAATTGAACATGTCTATACCACAACTGTAGAGCTTATACAGCTCAAGTGTTACAGAGGGAGGTGAATATAGACCTTCTGGTGTTCAGCATAATAGAAAGGTCTTTTGTTGTCAGTTCTTTTGATCTTCATTGAATTGAATCCATAATTACTTGAAGCCTATCATGTCCTGGATTTTTATCTCTTGTGACAAGTTTTGATGGGTCAATGCATTAGGTTTCCCAAGCAACTTCAAAGCAAATGTCCAAGCGTGATCCTCTGAGACCCTACATGAATGTTATTGATAAAATGTTGCTTCAGATGGTAATTACCCTTCTTCTGCATGCCTTAGGTGTTTTATGTTTCAAAATCCTTATCTATGTGTTACACCAATCTTTTCCAAAATTAACATTCTTTACTCTGTGTTTTTCTTCTTTTTTAATAAACACTCTCATTCTGCTGCTAGTTTAGTGAAGATCCATCTTTCAAACCACAAGGTGGAAGATTAGGAGAAAATGATATGGATTATGACACTGATGAAAAATCAATGGCGGCTCTTAGGCGTCAATTGAAGATAGCTCGAGAGGAGTACTACAGGTGCAAAAGGTACAGATTTTCTAAGTGAACAACTTTAGTGTCTTTTTTAGGGCTCTGTTCTTGACGTAGTACTTCATTTGTTTTTATGTTCTTCTTTTTGTTGTTCTCTCTGTATCTCGTTAAGATATTATCAAAGGCTTTCACCTGCATTGGCTTATATTTTGTCCATCTGTTTTTAAGGATAAAAGCTATTTGTTGTAGTCGTTTACTTCCAGCATCATTTTCATTCCAGCCTTCTCCTTGCTTTGTGCCTCTTAAAGCTTTGTATATCTTGCGGTAGCTTTAATTTTGATAATCCTTGATTTGATGGAATCCACGATGGACAGTGAATTTCATGGGAAATTTTTAACTGTCTTTTGCAGTGAATATATGAACTCCGTGACAGAAGCCCTTGAGCTGGAGGATACAATAAAGAATTACGAGCGTCGCCATGCCATTGGATGGTTTGCAATTACTCCTTTTTTTTGTTTGTTTGTGATCTCTCTTTCTTCTTTAATCCAGAGATGTCTACCAATATTCTGCTGTCTATTTATAATTTTGAGAAGTGTGAACAATACAGGAGATACGGCTGAATTGGCCCGCTAAACTGCCCAATCTTTTTATTCGTGATCATCACTTGGTTCTGTTGCTTTAGTGGAGCAATGTTGATGTTTTCTATTTTCTTATTGCTGACTGTCACAGTCACTCTTTTCCCATATGTGCGTTTTTAGAGAGAACCAATATTCCCCTGCCTTTATTCTTATGATGAATTTTTATTTTATTTTATTTTGTTAGTAGTACTAAAATTTTATTGAAAAGGCATCAGGGGATGCCACCAATGTACTGGAGAAATCGAGGAATAGAAAAGAAAATATCAAATTAACAAATAACCTATACCCCCTATACTCCAAAAATATCTAACATGTCAAAGAATTAATGATGGAAGTGAAGCAGGAAACAAGGACAACTAACCTTTTGTTTCCTTAAATCTATTGTTGTTTACTGACACTTTGTTTCTCAAAGCAGATACCACCTAAAAACTCAGTTTTCTTGTGTACCAACTCCTAGTCCCTTGTTGCTGTCGTATCTCATATCAAATTTGTAAATTTGCAGGAAATACATGTCAAGCTTCAGGCCTGAGCGAGCAGGCAGGCTAGGGTCTTTTCTTGATATGATTGGTAAATATCAAAATCATTCTTAACATGTTTCTTTCGTAGCCATCTATTTCAATTAATTGTGATCTTTTTTGGGAAGTATGGTTATGCCTCTTTCATTTGAACTACATTCTTAAGGGACATTATTCAGACTTGGCTTAGTTAGCCAATTAAATTAGATCAGAGGTTTTATAAATGATCTGCAGTTGTAAAGTCATTCAATTGAGTATAGAGGGGTGTATAGGTTTTTTTTGAATTTGATCTTTTCTTTTTTATTTCTCGATTTCGTCTGCACATGGGTGGCATCCCCTTGATGCCTTTTTCAATAATTTTTTTTTTTGCTTATCAAAAAAAAAAAAAAAAAAACCCTTCAGAATCACAAACTGCGGGAGGTAGTGATATTTGGACCAACATATGAACTTAAAATCATTACATCTATTGGTTTTGAAACTAGAACAGTTTTCATTTTTGTATGCTGGGGTTTATCAGACCATTCAGATTAATAGATTCATTTGGTTTTTGGTGGTGATAGGCAGAGTGAATCCCTTCTTTACTAAGTTGACTCCTGTTGGTGCTGTAGCTTCCATTATATAGGTGTCTTTTTTGTTATGTTTCTTGCGTATAAGCCCTAACTAAATACAAGGGTTGCACTTACTCTGGCGTGCATGGCCTATGATACAATTTGCGCGTTCTTGTATATTACCCATTCTAATCTTTATCATTAACTACTTGCAGAGTTGGTTTGGCGGTGTATTCTTAGGATGCAACTACAAAAAGCCTTAGCCGTGTTACTTGGTTGCATGTCAGCTGCAATTCTTCTGGCTGAGGCTACCATATTGCCAAGTGGAGTTGATTTATCTCTATTCTCTATTTTAATAAATGCTGTAGGAAAGCAGGAAGTGCTGGTGCAGGTAAATTTTGTATGATTTAACAATTAATATTTCTGTTATTTAAGACCGACATTTAAGATAACGACCAATATCGGATGTTCAGTTGCTTGGTAAAACTTAAACAACTTGTCTAACTTGATTTTGACAAAGGAAACTTCAACCATATGATCATGAAATTCCTGGAGTAGTCTTCTGCAGTGCCAAGTTACTCTTCTGCTAAATTCGTTTAGGAAGTGTTTCAATTCTGCATGATGGTTGTATGACCGATATTTATTTAGAGTGAGACTATATATGCTTGCAGTTTTTTAGGGCTGTAGCTCTTCATTGCCATCACATCTTTCATCTATTACTGAAGTTCTACTTGTACCGTTCTTGTTAATTATTATAAGTTCTTGTTTGCAGGTGGCTGCCTTCATTCCCCTCATGTATATGTGCATATGTACATACTATTCCTTGTTCCAGATTGGAATGTTGACATTCTACTCATTCACTCCAAGACAAACAAGTTCAGTCAGCTTGCTTATGATATGCTCGTATGTTGTTTTTCCTGATTTTTGTTCAATGGTGGGCTGTTCTGACTCTTATATTCCTCGTTTCTATGTAATACACATAATCATCAGAAACTGTCTTTTCCAGGATGGTTGCACGATATGCACCTCCAATTTCCTACAACTTTCTTAATCTTATTCGTCTTGATGTGGACCGCAAAACCATCTTTGAAAAGGTCAGCCTTTCTTTATACATTTCTTGGTTCTCACTTCTCAGCATGTCTTACTGGGCAAATGAAGCATGTATCTAGTTGTATTTACTTTCTCATACAAATGGCACCCATTTAACACTTCTGCACAGAAGTTGATATTTATAATTGTTGCCTTGGTCAATTGGCTCGGTTAGGTTTAATGTGATGGGCTGAGAGTTGGGATTCAAAACAATTGCTTCTTCCTTGTATCGACAACCCAACCAAACCCAATTCCATGCTGTGGTTGTCCAGCCTTTGCATGGTGGATTATTTTACTTTTGTGAAATCTGAGCACATCTGAGTGCATGCCTGCCACGAGAATATGGGAAACACTAAGGTTGCTGCCAGAGGGCGACCCTGGACATGCCTAACCAGCGTCAAGTAAATTGAGCCCCCTAGTTCTTGTTTTTGGACCGGAACATTAGAAGCATGGATTAGGTTGATCTCAGGGATAGTAAGCCAAATTATTTATTCCATGAGATGGTTGTGTAGCCCAAAACTCTCCTTATTTTTCCTGTGATCTTGTGGAACTTGTTTACTGGAGATCTGGTAAATAGTTGTGAAGACCAAGTCAGATGTGGAATATCAAGCATTTCTGGTGATGGTGGGAGAAATGACAAATCACCATTCATATTTTGGGGCAGTGTATAGGATAATTTTAAAGAAGTAATCTCCCGACTTCTGAAACTTGTGATTAATGGGAGGATTTGATGAACAGTGAGTAGTCAATTACTAGTCTGGTGTATAATAGAAGGTGGACACTCAAAAACATAGTAAATAGTAGGTGAGGGTATTGTGAACTTAGAGTCTCTCTCACCTTTGCTTATCTTGACTGTTGGTTATACAATTCGTAACTGACAAAATCTTGTCTTCATGTGCAGAGAATGGGAAATATTGATGATGCTGTACCTTTTTTTGGGAAAGGATTTAACAAAATCTACCCACTTATCATGGTTATCTACACAATTCTGATTGCCAGCAACTTTTTTGATCGGGTCATTAAGTACTTTGGAAACTGGAAGATATTCAGGTTGCAAGGTGAATCTGAAGATCTAGATGGATTCGATCCATCGGGATTGATGATTTTGCAAAAAGGTGTGTAAAATGAGTTCTTGTTCCTCAGTTGGTAGAACATGTTTTAGCATCTTGACGTACGTTTGTGTTTTCCAATTAAGCCAATTAGTTATTATGATATTCTCGGTTCTAGTATCTTGCACTATAGCAGTTATGGGAGGGAAGAGCTGAAAATAAACGAGAACAGTTCTCTTGATATTTCTCTCCTATCAATATCCACTGTAGTTCCTTAAATCTTTGTAAAATTTTAATTTATTTCCCCTTATTGTACTGTTCAGAACGTTCTTGGCTTGAAGAAGGACATAAAGTTGGCGAGCTTGTTATTCCATTGGCACGGAATTTCAACAATGCAACTACAGATCTTGAGTCTGGCAGCAATAGCAAGGTATGCGTTTGTTGCTGGTTATTAGGTTGTTTCCTTGTTTTATTTGATGCAATGCCAACTTATTGTGCAGTTTTTCTTGGGGATGCCCAAAGTATATATATTTCCAATTTATTACATTTAGGATGCTTTTAACCAGGGATATCCTTTCGGATTGGGGATATGCATATGTTGTGCCTATTCCCATGCAGTTATAGCAAAGCTTGTTGAATTAGACTTGTTACACTTGGAACATACCTCTGACCTCCCACGCTCGATGCTCTCTCAACACAAAGAAGTGTCCCTCTTAAAATGGGGAGTGGAATGGTTTCATTTTCCCCCCCGGGAACTCATTTTACTGAAAATTTATCTGTTACACAAACTAAAAGCAATGTTGTGACCCCATTGGGTATTACTTAGACGTTTACTAGACTAATGGAATCTCTGGAATCGCCATTTTGGTTTGCTATTTTGTTGGAGTTTAGGGGATACAATGATAGTGTAAAGCTTTGCTGTTTCATCACTTCTCATGAAATTATTGGCTATACTAGTTCTAACTTTTCAAGGAGCCTTTGCTTGAACTCCATCATTTACACTTTTTCCCCCTTTATGGCAATTCCACATTCGTTAGTGTGTTATTTTGTTTTCTTTTCCCTGACAAGAGTGTCTGGCATTTGTTTGAATGATCCATGTATAATCTTTCCATGTCACATGTATCGCATAAATCATAATTACTGAGGTTAAGTCCCACGAGCAATGAAGATTAACCATTGGTTCACCCCTGGAGAGAAGTTTAAGGTTCTGGCCACTTGAAACTAAGCCAAAATGGTTTGAAATTTAACTCTTTATAATCAGTTTGAAAATAAAAGACCAGAGAAAATAACTTTTTGGATGTGGCCAGTCAAGTCCACAGTCAACCACAGGCGACAGGACTTGTGTGTGTGCCTACTGATCTTGGGCTGATATCATCTCTAGCGAGATTTCTTGCTTTATTCTTTTCTGTATTTACTCCATGATGATGAACTCAAATTACATAATTGTGTGTGGACAAGGTGGCTGTTGAAATGAAAGCAACGACCAGTTTGATCAAGGATCGACAGGCCGATATCATAAAACCTTCAAGAGGAGAGGCCCAGCATCAAACCAACAGAGAAACCATTGGCAGAAAGTACACCGCCGTAAGAACAGAACCGACAACTCAAAACTTGACTGAGAATAGCAGAGCCGCCTTCAATGCCAATGTGTCTGATGCAGGCAATTCTCAGAATACACCCGTGGGACCCTCTTCTGGAATAGCCTCAACGTGGCAATCTATGAAATCAGGTTTCCAAAATATCAAGTCGAATATTGGAGCCAAGAAATTCCTTCCATTGCGCCAGGTTGAAGATACGAAGCACTCCCGAGTTTCCTCTTCTGAATCACTTGACGAAATATTCCAGAGATTAAAGCAGCCTGCTGTGGAGAGTAGAACTTATATCGACGATGATGATTATGATGAGCATGCAATGGATGTCAGGAAGCCGGGGCCTACCAGGTGATGTACATCAGTTTCTTAGTGCACAGCTAACCAGAAGGTTGATGTGCAGCCATTAGGGTTCTAAATTTTGTCTCAGAACACGCTGACAAATATACACATGTATACAACAAAATAGAACCCTCATTTTTTGGTACAATTTATATGTAGCGGGGGAACACTGTAAGCTTGTAACTGTATCACCAGTTACTCAACAATTCTGCTTGTTAGTGGCTGCAATTGGCAAGTCATCTCAATGGATGTTAATTCTTTCCCCCACCTGTGAAAAGGAAGTTGTACTTGCAGAAATCAATCTTGTTGTCGATATACAAAAGTCAGTGCATTGTCTAAGGTTTCGAGTATTTTTTTTTAGTAATGCTCTCTGGCTTTACTCCCTTAATCCCAATAATCAAACAATTGCAGCAAACAGGTGATTTCTCAAGTTTTATGTCTCTTGGCACCCTCTCCAGTGAACTACTCCCTCCGTCTATTTTATAGTGTTTTAACTTTCTATTTTAGACGGTTCCTTAGTAAGTGTATATGTTTGGGTACATTTCTTATTTTGCTCTTAAAAACATGCTCCCTCCGTCCGGATTTGTTAGTCCATAAACATACTCCCTCCGTCCCATAAAGTTTGATCACTACGAAACTACGTGCAATTTTCAAGCTAAAAAATAATGTGCTTACGAAAATAATTTTTAAGTCAATATAGATCTTGTTTGATAAATCTAATCAAGAACTTCTATACGATGCAAAAAAAAATCAAAAATTATTTTGGTAAATACATTATTTTTTAGTGTGAAAATTACACGTAGCTTCGTAGTGATCAAACTTTATGGGACGGAGGGAGTACTTTTTTACATCTTAAAATGTTTGTCCATTTTCAAAAGTCAAAGCATAAAGTATGAAAAATTTACTTTTTTGCCCCTTTTCTAATACTTAAAATAACAACACAAAAACTTTTTTTTAAAAAAAATAATGTGTTTACATTTTTGAGTTTTTTTGCACTGTATTAATGTTCTCAATGAGATCTATTAAACACATATTGATAAAAAAAATAATTTTTGCAACTACATTATTTTTTAGTTTGAAAATTGCACGTAGTTTCGTAGTAAACTATCAAATTGGAATGGAGGGAGTATTAATTGGAGGGATTGAGGATAAAATAGAAAATTAACAAACTCAAAATGTAATGAAAAAAAAGTTAGAATCTCCAAAACGGACCAACAAATCCGGACGGAGGGAGTATTCCTTTTTGAAAAGTTAGTAGATATTATTATAGTGATAAGGGGTAAGTAGTAGAAAGTAGTAAAAGTTGATGTAAGAAAATAAGTTAGATTTCCGAGACTAAACACTTAAAAAGGGACGGAGGGAGTATTTATATTTTTCATTAACTTTTTTTTTTTTTTACGAAGATTAACTATTAACTAAGAAAAATACGTGTTTCGCAATAGAGGTGCGGGCATTAAGTAGTGAGATTACAGACCAGAAAGCCAGCAGATTAATCTAGATTTGCCTAAGGTTCAGGTAATCCCTCATCATTAATTCTCCTATGGAGAAGGGCATATTGTCAGAAATGATAAAATCTTCCTCCTGTTCTGCTTCAAGACGAGCTAAATGATTAGCACACTCATTAGCCCCTCTATAAAAGCGGGAAAGTTTAAGTTTCGTTGCCGTTTGAACGAGAAGAGCATTAGCAACCTTGATTATATTGCATTGTGCATGGTTTTCAACAGTTCATTGATCAGCCTCACTGCCACACTTGAATCCGACTCAATAGTGATTTGACATGTTCTTCTCAAGGATAATGGTCAGGCCTCTGTAAATAGCCCAAATTTCCGTTTCCAAGCTTGAGTCACATATGTGCTTTCCATAGTAGCCCAACATCCATTCGCCATTTGAATCTCCGAAGAGACCTCCAAACCCTGCCTTCCGGTTTGTTTCGTTCCAAACCATCTGGGTATGTTAAACCATGATCTCGTACTCTTTCTTGCAAGTCTGATTTTGTTCACCCACTTTGAGGTGGTTGAAACAGTACAGTCCATTGCTCTAAATGGATGAATCTCCCAGTTTCCATCAGAGAGGAGGTGAATTTTACCTCAACATAATTAAGGCAGTATCCAAACAGCTTTAGTGCAAAATGGGTGAAGTAGAACAGAAATACCTCAGTTATACCATATTATGTTTTTTCGCTGAGAATTTGTATAAAATAATATACGGGATTCGGAATTCTACAATTCCATTTCTACCATTTCATTCTCTCGTCCTCATGTCAAAACTGGATCTAGGTTCTGTTGTTAAAGTTGAGTTGGATTTCTAATCGGCATGTTAAATATAACTTGAACTTGAAATGAGAGGGAACAAATGGCAAATTGAACCGCAATCAATATATGCCTAAAAACTTCCACCAGAAAGTGCCCACGATTCCCCAGATGATAGCATTTACAAGAGCCATTACAAAGCCCATTTTGAACAGATCAAGAAGGTCTACGTAACCAGCTGTTCAGACATAGCAGAGAACAATGTCAGTCCTCACACTGTAACAGATACTAGGACAGAAAACGATACATATAAATGGATACAAGTTATGAAAGATATATATAAGCAGCTTCTCAGATATAAAATGAGGAATAATTTTTAAACAGTCTTCACTTGTATTCAATTGTAGACAGATAAAAGGACCATCAGTCTGCAACAAAACTGATGAGAATAATCCTCAAGATGCTATTAGTTATTGATTCCATCTTCTTGGCTGTGTTACACAGACTTGTTGAGAGTCAACACTTACTCTCCATAGTTCAAGAAGATTCTAGAATGTTCTAGAATATTCTAGAGGAGTCGAGAATGTCCTAGAATATTCTAGAACTTTGTGGAGAGTACTAGAAGGATCTAGAATGTCCTGGAACATTCTAGAATATTAAAGAAGCCTAAAGATGCTAGAAGACTCCAAAAGGATCAAGAAGACTGGATCGGTGTGGAGTTTTCTAGAACATTAAAGAAGGAATGAGCCAAGAGTATTCTAGAATGTTGAAGAAGGTTGTTCACATCTATATAAACGGTGGAAGACCTCATTTGTGAGGTGTGGTGAGGAAGTACCATCTTGTGTGGTGATGAAAGCACCCATTGGGTGGGAGAGTACCCAAGTGGGGGAGAGACCACCTAATGAGTGAGCACAAAGAGTGTGCTTAGATATTGTAAGTGTCAAGTAAGAGTCATATGTATTTTCGTGTGAGTGTTGTTAAACAATAAAAGATTTTATTTGTTTCGCTGCGTTGTACTCTACATTGGGTACTGGTGTGCGGATGTCGGTGTGGGTCAAAAAGTTGGATTCATCTATTTCTATCTCAAATATACGGGGACACGCCATAATATTTAAGTTACTTGTGTGTTTCATTTTCTTAACAAAATGGTGATTGTAAGGTTCCAGAATTCCATACCCGATGTAGGAGTTCTATGCATAACTCATGGTGCGTTTAAATTAGAAAAAATGTTTGCCACGTGAATGTCCAACTATAAATGTCAGACACAGATCTCATACCCTCATCCAAGCTTCAAATGTCCAAAACAGTTCTTTAAACACTTGGAAGAATCCGTGTTACATGGCTTATCAATATTCCGGGGAAAAGAATATATGACCTCCCATATAAATTATGTAAAGTACATGGGTATCAATGATGACTAGATTTGGTTGATTCCTGGATAAAGGGGAATATGCATGCCAAAATATAATGCGACTGAAAATTGAATAAATTGACGATAACTGTTAAGAAGATGATTAAATGATTTACGCACCTCCATAGTATAAAGCAGCCTGACCGCTGCTATAATGCATTAGAGCACTAAATAGATTTGTATTGTAAGCTAAAGCGAGAGCCGCCAGCACCCCAGGAACCCCAGATGCCAAGTGCATAGCAAGAAATGCAGAGTATAAAGCAGCCACATGGGCTGTTTGACTCGCAAACATGTAGTGAATGAGGAAGTACATAGCCTGAAGGACAACAAATGCAGCAGGCCAGCTCAAAGAGCGAGACTGAAGGGATTTGGCAACACAATCAGACATCCAAGGTACAATGCCAAGGTTAGTCAATTGGCCGGCCATTCCCACTAAAACTGAAAACCAAGCCAAGGTATCCCATGCCGATTTTTCACTCAAGCAGTCGTCCCAATCAAGAACCCCCAGCAACAAGAGTATCGATAAGCCAAGCATAGCAGCGACAACACTTGCTATACCAAGAGCGTCTCTGTGTGGAAAACAAAGAAATGACACTGCTTAGTCGAGTAACATAAAACAAAGGTATACATACAAAGGTATACAAGGAGAACTAACCCACAGACATTTCAAATTGCACATAACATTTGGCAGAAATAGGAGTTTAATGAATCACGGGTAGTATAAATACAATTGGATTCTGATGTCTGAAATGAAAAGAAATAAAATTGAAATTAAACACCTACTGTGACTTGAACAATTTGTTTCTCTGATAACAATAGCCTCAAATTAACTGCCAGTTACAAAGACTATGGTACCCATTATTATGGTTAGTTTCGACGCTCATAATAAATAAGTTTCAGATCCTTACTGACATTCCAAAAGGATTCCAAATGAATAAATTAATGAAGTAGGACATAGTACTTACCCAAAGACCCACAAGGAGACTGCAAGAAGCATTGTACCAACCATCGCCCATTCATTTCTTGTGACCGGACCCATAAGCTCCAGCTTTCGTGCAGCTATGGCAGGGGCATCTGGAGTGTCTTTAGTTTCAGGAGGATAAAGTTTGTATAAGACAAAAGGAGTAGCAAGTAGAGAAATGATTGCAGGCAAACTAGCAGCCACGAACCAAGAAACCCATGGGCTTGTAATTACCACCCCAAGTTCCTCAGCTAGTTTTAGGCACAGCAGGTTTAGAGCTGCACCAGTTAGGAAAAGAGCACTAGAGTTACCAGCAGCCTGTCACGCACCAGAGACCAGCAATGCATGTCACAAATATAGCATGTGATGGCGTTTATGAACATGAAGCAAAGAAATACACACTTGCTCACAGTTTCTAGCAATGTGAATTGTAGAGCAATCAGAATATTGATTATAACATAAGCTTAATGACAGAAGTGTGGGCTTGCTTCTCAATCAAATGATAACAACAAAGAAGCTCTGCCCTTTCACAAACATGGGATACTGGCATGATAACGTCAAACATGTGCATTTTCAAGATAGAACCAAACAAAATATTTTGTCGGATAGGGTCCCCAGCAATAATAAACTCAACTCTTGTTTTGCGAGAAATGCAGCAATTCAAAGAAAGTGATGAGAAAAATGCATAAAGCATGACAGGAAAAGCCTGTATTTCTAATCAGCCCATGCGGTTATGTTTCTCAAGTAATGTGAGAACTTTCCTTGTTTGGGATCAATCCCAGTTGCTCAAAACATAAGAGACAGAAAATGGCGAAAGCCTTTCGTGCTCAATCCACGTGGTCATGTCTCTCAAGTAATGTGAGAACTTTGCTTTCCTGGGTAAATCCCAAATAAAGCAACAAAGTCAGAACTATACTTGAGTAATGACACAACAAGCCTTCCGTATTTCTACTCAAACAATGAGATACAAGTTCTGTATTTGCATTCTAAAGAGGAGAGTTTCTCACTTTCAGCATAAGTAACCAAACACGGAGCTGGAGGGGTATGGGCCGAGTGGGAGCAATGGCCCTCGGAAATAAAGTCCCATCTTACAGGTAAAAGATTAGATCTACACAATGTGTTTTTCTGAATAAACCTTGGAAATTTTTCTGAATACACTTTGAATCTACACTGTGTGTCGGCCTTGTGGTCAAGGCCTGGTATGCTCCCTCCTACGTCTCATGTTCAAAACGTCCAAGGTGCAATCAACTCTTGTGGCTCAGTTCATATGAGTCTTTGTCCGGTTTTAATTGGACCCACTACAGGGACGAGGTCATGAGTCCCAAATATAAGGGGTGATAAACAAGCGGAACGAGCCAAGCCATTAGTTTTTCAAGCTTGGTTAACAATTTAACGAGCTTCAAAACATGTTCAAGCTTAGCTTGATTATGAGACGAACGAACCTTGATTGAGTCAATGTCGAGTAGCTTGAATTTTTTAAACCAGAAGCCGAATGAGCCAAATAGTAGCTTGTTCGAGCTTGGTTTGAAAGTTTAACGAGCTTTAAAAAAAACGATCAAGCTTAAGCTTTTGTTTTATGTAACAAACCAATCTTGAATGAGCTATTAACGAACGAACACAAGCTTGAACTCCAGTATTTTGGTTTATTTATCAGCCCTAACAGAGATTAGTCGAGCTTATTCTAAGTAACAAAAAAACACATCCATACTAATCATGTTCCTTCCAACTTAAAAAACTAATTCCCCAAAACAATGTTTCAAGCAGGGTAAATGCCCAACAAAAGCATTCAGCTTCAAAGACATTTAGCACACTGCATGCATACTAATTCCTAAAGAACAACACCCAATTTGAATCACGCTTCATGCACAGTAATTCCAAAAGAAAAAACTCAAATTGAATTATTAATCAATAACCAGACAATCTATTAATCTAACCTGACACTGAGACAGAACCAAATAAGCCCCCAACTTCTTCTTCGACTCCTCCCCTGGCCTACTCCCCGCCGCCAGCGCCAAGGACTTTATAATCGGCAAAAACACACCCCCGGCCCTTGCCGTCGTGCTCGGCATGGCGGGTGCAATCAATGCCTCACTCACAGTCAACCCATATGATAACCCCAAAGTACTCTTCCCGGACCACTTGACGAAATATGTCGCAATCCTATCCCCTAACCCCGTCTTCACAAACCCTCTGGCGAAGAAGAAGGAGATCACGATCAGCCAGATGACCTCATTGGTGAAGGCGCTGAAGGCCGTGGTGAAAGTCAGGGTCTTGGTTACGATTGTGGCCGTGAGGCCCAGGAATGCGCAGGCGCCGACCGGGAGTGGGCTCAGGACGAGGCCTGCGATGGTGGAGAGGAAAATGGCGAGGAGTTGCCAGGCTTGGGGAGAGAGAGAGGGGGGTTTGGGGACTAGGAATTGGAGGGTTAGGCCGACGGAGAGAGAAAGTAGGAGGGGGATGATTTTTGGGCCTTGTGGTTGGGGTTTGGGTTGGGATTTGGTGGGGGGAGATGAGGAGGATGAGGCGTGGATGGGTTTTCTGCTGTGGAGGAGAGAGAGACGGGAGGAGGAGGAGGAGAGAGAGAGGGAGTGGCGGAGGAGGGGGGGTTGGGGAGGGAGGGAATGAGGAGGGAGTTTGCAGAGAGAAGGGCGGAGGCGGAGGCGGGGGTGGGAGGAGAGTGAAGAGGAGTGAGAGAAGGCTGTGGTGGTGGCGGGAGAGTGGAGTGTGACGGTCTCCATTGTTGGAGAGAGAGAGAGAGAGGAATGGAGGGTTGTGTTTGGTTTGGTTTTGGGTTTTGGTTTTTGTAATGATTAGAGGGAGAAATAGGGGTAATAATTAAAAAATAAGTATTAATGATTAGAGAGAGATAGAGAGAAAAATAAGAATAATATTTAAAAATAAAGGTAATAATTGAATAATGATGTTGAAAACCGATTCTTGAGAACTTTTCCAAACAAGGCCCGAGGATTTCAAATAATCGTTACAACCGAGAGAGATCTACAGAGTTTTTTTTCCCGGAGAAAAGAGAGCATCTTCTATTTACGGTCTAGCTCTATAAACATAACGTAAGCCACGTTGACTTAATTAAGGCCATGTTCCACTAAACAAAAAATAGTTTTAGTTTAAATGAAAAACTATTTCATTCCACTAAAAAAACCTCACAAAAAACCAACAAAAAAACCACTTCATTCCACTAACCTTAAAAAACCAAACCACTATACCATCAGCCAAATGACGAATCTGCCCTCCCTTCCAAACCGTTCAAAACCAATCCACTAGGCTCTCGGTTTTGCTTGGGTTGAGATCAAAACCGTTCGAGAACTTGATCGGACAAGCAAGGGGGGTGCGTCTCACTCGGAGGAACTCACAAGTGGTGGCACGGCTGAGTTCGGTCACCAGAAAAGTGCTCACGGTTGTTTTGAAGACCGACGGAAGGCGGCGAAAGGTTTTGTAGGTACCGATCTTACCTACAGTGATCAAAAACAAGATTTGAAGGTTGGGTTTTATTCATACGATCACGGTGCTGGGTGGAAGGTCGACGGAAGTTTCCGGAATAGTTCTCACGCGCCGGAGGAAGGTGGCGCGTGGCTGGCGAGTGAGATCCACTCTCGGGGGTGGGTAACACGCACGCTGAAGGGTTGAAGGAGAAGGTCTGGTCAGCGCGGGTCAAAGGGTAGATTGGTAATTTGGTAACACAACTCAAAAAACCAAAAAACTACATTAGTGGAACAAGTGTGTTTATTTGAAAAACTAAACATCAAAAAACTAAAAAACTACTTAATGGAACACCCCCTAAGGGCATCTTATTCCTTATCAGCCTCACACAAAAAAATAAAATAAAAAAATCAAATTTAACTTCAAAACACTTTTTATAATTTAACAAGTCATGTTCAAAAATTTACAAAATTTGACTCTCTATTATAACTTTATTATATTAAACTATTCTTCCTTTCTACTCTTACTCCCCAAAAGTAATACTCCACCTGTTCTAAAATAATGTTTCACTACGAAAAATCGTGTCATTTTTCAAATCAAAAAATGAACTACTTCAGTAAATCATTTTTCGGATTTTTTCGCACCGAATTAAGTTACTCGATACACGAAAGTATTTCATTTTTTATTTGAAAAATGACGAGAGAAAGAAAGTGGAGCTCTTATTTAGGAGTGAAATGAGTAATAAAAAGTGAATAGTGCTTAAATAGTACGTAAACAGTGTCTTTGGTGTGTGAATAGTGTCGCACCAAATTTGAGTAGCCACTGTAGCAAAAATAAATTTGACCAATTGTTTGGTGAGACTGATTTTGGGGGGTTTGACTCTATATTTGGTTAAAAGCTAATTTTTTAACTCTGATATTGATGCTCTAAAGATAGATTTTGTAATTTATTTTTTATTATTAATTTTTTTGTACTTTTTAAAGAGAACCATCATCATCATTTACTAAAATAAAGGTGTGAGTCTCCATAGTTGGAGACCCAAAAGTAAATATGGGGACAAATCTCTAAAAAAAACGATGGGTCCATCGATAAAGTACAAAAAGTTGAAGAAAAAATGGATTTAACAAAATGTCTCTTCAATATATCGCATTTGATCTCTAGATTTCAGAGCTTGATAGGCAGGGCCGGCCCAGGCCCAGGCTGGGCCTAGGGCACTCCAAAAATGGCTCAAATTTGGGACACTCCTGCACTTTGTACAAATGGGCTTGACTATAACACTTTTTTGACCCAAAAAAGAAAAAGAAAATCCATTATTAGTTATAAAAGAGTCCAACCATTGTGGCACAATATTTAAAAAAAAACCCAAAAACCATTGTGGCCCAATATTAAAAAAAAAAGGCCCAAAAGGTGAAGTTGGTTTAATCACTTCTATGAGTATCCAATGTGGGACTAAAGGGAGCAGTGCAAGTTTCACTTCTATGAGAGCATGCAGCAGATTCTTTTGTTTAAGAAAATATGTCAAGGCCTTATATATAGGGAATAGAAGAAGCCATAGAAATGGAAGAATATCAAGTAGTGGAGCCTACCTCAATACTCAAATTTATATAAATAATCAAAGACTTCAAGCCAATTTATGCAATGAAGCCATAAAGGTTGTGTTAGACGGTTAGCCATAAGCTAGATAATTTCTGCAGGATTAACTTACAAGAACATCTCGATTTAAAGGACACAAGTATGGATTTAAGTTTGAATCACTCCACTAGATAAATATCAGGATCCAGAAATACTCTGTTTAAACTACGAAAAGTCCAAAAAATTACTAGAAAACCAAGATGCAAAGCAAACTACTAAGGTCATCTCAAATCTTCAATCCGAGTAAAATGTTAGTTAAAAAAGCTTTGATTTGAAATGATGCATTCCAACCCTTACTTTTTTTCTTCTCGTCAGACCTTTTCCAAAAGCTTCCCACATTATCTTTATATGGTTGAATCCTCCTTCGACCATATGGTCCATTTCTTTATGAAAGTTTGATTTTGGAGAAAGCTTTTTAATTCCACATCGGCAAAACAAGTGGGAGTTTTTGCTCCCCTTCCTATATAGCCTCAACTTGACTCTCCCTATTTCCAAGTGGCAGGACAAGCCAACAACTAGTGATAAGTTTATATGCTATGTTTGGTTTTAATTTTAATTTTTTTTATAAAAAATTTGTTAAGGGTGAAGGGCACATTATTGTAAGTAGGCCTAGGGCACTTTGGACCTTTGGGCCAGCCCTATTGATAGGAAATGCTTTGAGAGGTGAGCCTGTATTTTCGAGATACCAAAAAATAGTTAACTTATGTATTTTGTTGTTTTTCCATTTAGGTTAAAAATAGTTAACTTATGTATTTTGTTGTTTTTCCATTTAGGTTTGGGAGGCAGGTTAGTTTTCATCGCATTTAGACACTCTACCCACTGGTTGAGAATTGGAGAAATAGAGCTTCTCATGCCAAGTGTAATGATTCGCGCTAGCTAACCTATTAAACTTTAGCCTAACCACGTGACTCAGAAAGATTAACCTCGAGTTATATAGTAGCTAGTTGGATTTAATTATAAATCACATAGATTTCCCAAAATCTTTCTAATGTGGGGCTACAACAAGATGGGGGCTATCACAATATCACTATAAAAAAGAGTTGATCAAGCCCACCCTAGCGAAAAGGGGAAATCAGGTCAGACGTAGTTCAAACTTGTGTCGAGTTTTTCTTTTATAATTGAAAATAGTTCAATAAGACTTGAGTGAAGCGGCAATTTTGATTAGAAAATGTGTTCTATTAATGTTTATTAATCTTAGATTATCCAAGCGAGCGGCAGAGCTGCCACATGTTGGACATTAACAGCTAAATGTTAGAATGTAGAGTATGAAGATGGTAGAAGAAAGTTACTTACAGACTCTTGGTTCGAACCCTGAGTAGAGAGACATCGAGCAAAGAGATTTTCTGAGAAAATTCGGATATAGCCTCTAGCAAAAAAATAGATGATTGACTGAGATTTTGTAGGCAGAAATCTAGCAAGTTTTCGAATGACGTCAGGATTTCTCTGAATCGCTGGCGGCCGTCGAGCAGAAATTCGGCTAGAAAAGACTTTTATATGGCTTCCTATCTCGGGTTTTCGAGGTTTCGGAATATCCAAATTTCTTTTGAGAAATGCTTCCGCGGAGTTTCGGAGAAAGTTGAGCTTGGGTCGAGATAAAACCACGAGGGGCTCACTCTTTTCAGCTCAAGATTTCTCAGGACTGGAAAATGAAGAGTCAAAGTGTGTGAATATCAAATGTATCGGAGTTGGAAAGTGTAGGAAAGTTGTGTGTGAAATAATGAGGGGAGGGGGGCTTTTATAGGCAAAATTGGAGAGTCGGAGGCTCCGCCTTGGCAGCCCATGAGAGGCTGTCTTGGGATCGGCGCCTATTATGGGGAGCCAAGGGGTTTCTCCCGCTTTCGAGCGATGTGTTCTGGTTTGTCCGTGCTCGGGCGAGGTTCAATACAAATCTGTTGGGATGGTCCCCTAAGATTTTGAGGTGTTCTAGACCTCATGGTGACGTTTGTTTTTCAAAATTATATCTCCAACATCAAGAAATTGATCGTCAAATTCACGATTGATTTTGTAGCGATGCATGCAATCGGATGACCAAACAAAGTCTGATTACCTAAAATTTGACGAGGAGCTTCATAATGAAGAGTATGAATTTATGAATTGTTCGATTGAAGAAATTGGGTCTCAAGTTTCGTGATCAAGATGCTAGTTGTTTCTAGAAGCACGGTTTCCTAGAAAAAAATAGAACGAGCTTTGAATCACATGAAACTTGACATGAGGATTCGAGGCATCACATAGATAATATGTATGAAGTTTGGTATGATATGGGATGGAGATGACAGAAATTAGTGGTTTTGGCCCTAATCGTCAGATTTTACTTTGTTTTGGACAGGCCGGTGATGATCCAATAGTCAATGTCGTCTGATTCTGATGTGGTATAGACTGATCTCCCAAGAATGTGAAAAAGAATGCATGTGTCGGTGCCGATGTGAGACTAGGTCTCTCAAAAGCAAAGTTGGTTGTTGTGTAATATCCCAAATTTTCAAAAAAATAAAATTTATGATATTTGTAAATACTAATTTTTCTAATTTAATTTTACCCAATTTTAACTTTAGTTGACTATTTGCGGGTCTCTTATTTATTTAGTTATTTATCTATTTATTTCCCTTTAGACGAGTTAGTGCTTGAGGTGCACAGAATGATTTCAACCAACTTGTCACCAGTGGGCTCGGATGAGTAGCCAAAATAAAGTGCGTAATGCAGAGGATGATTTTGAGCTACACAGATGGCACTAGCACAACTACTATAGTTGTGGGACCCGAGTCAACCAGATACGCTCACCTGGCGAGCACATTGTAATGCGTGTTCTACTTTCAAGATTTTTCCAAACGATTCTAAGCACACGATGACATTGCCCATGATTTTCCAAGTTTGCACGAATATTTTGGTAATTTTCTAATACCGAAACCCGGACAGTTCGAACACTGGTTGGAGTAAATTGTATTGCATTGTGCCGCATTGCATGTTGCCCCCGCCCCCCAAATTACTACCACACTTCACTCCACCTCTCCCATCACACCTAACCAACACTCCACCACCACTCCATTTCCCCTACATAAACCCATCACCCATTCCCCTAATTATTTTCAGCAGAGAAAGAGAAAGAGAAAGAGATTGAGAGATTCTAAAAAAGAAGAAGAAAGGAGGAGAAGAAGAGAAAAAGAGGAGAGAGATCACCACCACGTTTTCCTATTCTCGTCCATAACACGCATCCATTTTCATGGCCAATTTCCTCCTAGGTAAAGTCGTTTTTAGGCTTAAGTTTCTAACAAAAGTTGTAGAGGGCGTCGAGTACTTCGATTTCGGTATAAGAATCACCCAAATCGGTTGAGTTTTGAGTGAGTTATAGCCATCCAAAGTTTAGTAAAATTCTTTCGGCTACATTTTCCAGACAGCTCATTGACCTTTCACAAATCCCCATTTTTCTCCTCGTTAAAGTGGATTTTGGGTTTAGATTCCTCATGAAGATTGTAGATCACATCAAGTCTTCGTTTTAAGTTCAAGAATCACTCAAAATGGTTGAGAAATGACCACGTTATTGCGGCCTGAAGTTTCTGGTCTAGTCAAACCGAGCAGCTCACTGAACCTTTACAAATCTTCATTTTTCTCATTGTTGGAGTGCGTTTTAAACTTAGAATTCTTCATCAACATTGTAGAGAACTTCGAGAGCTTTGTTTTAGACACAAGAATCACTGGAAATGGATGAGGTTTGAACCCAATATCACAGCCCAAAGATTCTGTTCGCAACGGAGTTCTTCATTGCCACTCGAAATTCCACTGGACTTTACTGTCGAGTTTTTTGTCCGGACCAAAGGTAGAAACCTCTTATCCATTAACCCTTAGTATATTTAGTAGCCTTAGACTTGATATTGGGGCTTGCAATGAGCCCGAACGAAATGAAATCAAAATGTGAAATAGGTCGAGAAACCCACCAAACCGATTATGACTGTAAGGCCTAAAGATGGTTAAAGTTGATTTGTTTAACAAATGATGATGTGTATGATTATGTTGTTTGGCTGATTATTTATGTCCTTTATGATTTGTTTTGTTGTCATAATTAAAATCTATAATATTGATCTTTGTTTCGATGTACTTTGTCGATTAAATTGTAGAATGTTATGTAATTCATTTAGATTAGTAAAGTGAATTTTTGTTAGTAAACTTGATCATAATCTATTATGGCATGTTTATATTTATGATACTAGTAAGGGAAAATTATCCAAATGGTCCTTGTAGTTTCACCCGAGTCTCGATTTAGTCCCTCTAGTTCCAATTGCACTCCAACAAACCTTATAGTTTCAATTTTGGTTGAATTGAGTCCCTGACGTTAATTTCCATTAGCAAACTTAACGGATATCCCAAATTGGGGTTTTTTTGAGGGTCGAACTAGGTTTTTCACCCACCATTCTTCTTCCCCAATTTGAAACCCTAACCTTAACCCTAAATTGACCCAGTCCATGGCCTCCGGCGCCGGATTCTGCCACAATGCCGACCCGATCTCCCATCTCTCTCTCTCTCTCTCTCTCTCTCTCTCTCCACCATAGTCCACATTTATAAGCCCTAAACCACCATAATAGAAAATTCATCTCATCTTTCACAACCCAATTGGCAAACCCATTCTCTTCCCCAACCCGACACCACCAATACCCACACCACCGAGATCTCCATAACCCAACTTCCTATTTCTCACAAACCGATCCCCATCTCTCTCTCTCTCTCTCTCTCTCTCTCTCTCTGTCTCTCTCGGTTCCACAAAACCCACCAAATACTTTTCTCACCCGAACCAAACCAACCAAAACCCACCTTTTCCAGGACCGATTGGTGAAGATTTTGGTGGTTTAATTGGTTTGGTTTGGGTGAAAGGAGTATTTGGTTGGTTTTGTGGAACACTGAGAGAGAGAGAGAGAGAGAGAGAGAGAGAGAGAGAGAGAGATGGGGATCGATTTGTGAGAGATAGGAGGTTGGGTTTGAAGGTCTCGGTGGTGTGGGTATTGGTAGTGTCGGGTTGGGGAAGAGAATGAGTTTGCCGATTAGGGTGTAAAATATGAGATGGATTTTCGGTTATGGTGTCTTAGGGCTTACAAAGGTGGACTATAGTAGAGAGAGAGAGAGAGAGAGAGAGAGAGAGAGAGAGAGAGAGAGAGAGAGAGAGAGAGAGAGAGATGGGAGGTCAAGTCGGCACTGTGGCGGAATTCGGCGATGGAGGCTATGGACTGGATCGATTTAGGGTTAGGGTTTCAAATTGGGGAAGAAGAAGGGTGGGTGAAAAGACGAGTTTGACCCTCAAAAAACCCCCAAATCGGGATTTCCGTTAAGTTTGCTAACGGAAGTTAACGTCAGAGACTCAATTCGACCAAAATTGAAACTACAGGGTTCGTTGGAGTGCAATTGAAACTAGAGGGACTAAATCGAGACTCGGGTGAAACTACATGGACCATTTGGATAGTTTTCCCTACTAGTAAATATATATCATCTATTATTGATACCTTAGTTTTGGTAAATTACTAAAATGTCCTCCATTGACGAATTACCAATTTGCCCTCGTGCATAGTTTTACCTTACAAAAAGTCCCGAGCCTAATGAAGCTATTAGATTTCGTCTCTACACTTGAATAAAATACGACATCGACCCTATGTTTTTATGAATCACATTTATGACCCTTAAACTCATTTTACTCAAACTTATGTATTACCTTCGATATGCATAGTGACGCAGGAACACCATAAGTTGTGTATTTCACCAAGGATTTATTATGTGGTTATGTGAACCCTTGAAATGTCACTATCGTCTTACTTTTCTTGTTAAGATATTGTTATTGCTTTGCTTCGCTTGTGGTATTACATTATCGTCAAATTGTTGGATTGTTAGAATGGACAATTAGGTTCCCGGGTTGGGTGATCGTGTGCGGATATCACATAGACGATGAGGTTAATGGAAAAGTGAATTGGAATTGATTGATGGGGAGTTACCCTGAGATTGTTGTTGAATGACAGTTCCGCCAAGTGATTGTTTCAGAGGATTATTTGGCAGTCTGCTATGATTTCGAAACTCTAGGATATGACACTCTGTGATTTGCTTCATTTGAATTCTAAGGCGTTATAAGGGTGGAAGTATTATAGACCAGTTTCGGTTATATACCTACAGGACCTGGCAGTTGTCATACGTAGCCCAGTGGTACAGTTTTGTCCCTGGGAAATTCATCCTTGCGAGGCGGTTGACAACTGGATTAAGTACGTAACTTATACCTTCTGTCGAGACCCCTGAGTGAAGGTCAAGAAAGGGGGGAGTAAATCACAGTTTGGTCATATTCCTTAGTGGTTAACCGGGAGGAAAGTTCTCTAGGTTGAGAACTTATATGAACATGTAAGTTAATGGCTAGTAATGAAATCAGCTATGTGTTTAATTTCTACTTTACGATTTATTTCCTGTTTATTCCTTTAATTACTGCTTTTCAATCATATATGTTGTACGTGTATGTGTATGTTAAGTAAAGGTTGGGAAGGTTAAAGTAGCTATTGAATGATTTATCGCTCACGGTGTTACACTTCGTGTGACCTTGGTATAATACCATGATGTTGCTTTGCGACTCGGACGTATTGTGTCAGACTGTGATCAAGCAGGTGCTGTTGGTGTCAAAGGAGAAGGTTATTTCGGAACCGAGGGTTATCCGGTAGACCAGGCTCAGGAGGAGCCGTGGAATCCAAAGTTGAACTTTAATTTGTAGAACCCACCTCTTTATTTTTAATGTTGGATCTGTAATATTAATTTCTCAAACCGTACTAAGTATTTTGTAATGGGTCGCACTTCACGTTGTCCAACGTGTACTCTGATGAAAACTCTTTTTATTAAATTAATCAATAATTAGTTGTCTTAATTAATTCTTCCAAAAACCAGGTCATTACACGTTTGGTCAAGAATCAAGTTATCAAAAGCCATTTTTTGACCATTCGACGGAGGGAGAGCCACGATTGTCCTAAAATAGTATATCTGATGTCTGGGCTATGCACATAAAGATGTGTTATGATGCTAGATACAAAAGATAGTTATACAGCTCACCATTGAGTAGCATGATATGTATAACACCGATTTACCTTTATCGGGAATCGTGCGGTAGTATTTGTTTGACGTGCTTGGCATCAACTGTCTCTGCTCTAGGGGCATCGATGTCATCAATTTTCTTCAATAAGAGGGGTGGGGCAAAATCCAGTGTTACCAATCCATCTATTATCCACTTGGTGGTGAGAATCTACTCCTTTGAATCCTAATTAGTGGAGGGGAAATTACAAGAACCACATAGACGGAAGTGGTTTGATAAACAAAAAGATGGGAAATTTTCAGTTACACCCTGATACTTAGGGCGAATTTCAGAGACATCCCCTCAACTATATTTTTAAACACTTACACACTATGGACCAAAGTGTGACATTTATTCCCTTAGAATTGATGGAAAAGTAGATTTTTGTACAGTTTGTGGCACTTTAGACGATGCCTCGTCATTTGAACTGTTGATCAAAACGATTCGCTTAAATCTGAATTCATTTTGGGTCAAAATTACACGGGGAAACCTTTAATTTTGATCAAAGCTAGGGAAAGAAAGTTGGGAACCGTTATACAGGTACTGACCACATATCAATCGGCGTTGGGAACCCCATTGTGAGTCTCAAATGATCAATCCGAACAGTTGGTCCATCTCAAAATCAAATTCCGAGTAGGTTTAAGCGGGAATCTTTTTTTAATGAAATGGAGTGATTTTGGATAGAGCTCATAGGGCCGTCCGATTGCATCGAGTCTTGTGTAGACCCTTAGGCGGGAATCCTTTTCTGAATGAAATTGGGTGATTTTGGATAGAGCTCATAGGGCCGTCCGATTGGTTTTGTTTTCCATATTAGCCCATTCTGGGAAGATTTTCAATCGTCATATAAATTATTAACTCAGAATCATGAACTCAATGATAGAGCCAAATATGGAGAAACAACCAAACAGTGATACTAAGATAAAACTTAATGTCCGATCAGCATGAACTGAAAATTTTATTGAATCATGATCTGCGATAACACAGAAGATAAATCCTTTAAATTTCAATGAGTGTTATTGCACCACAATATTGCCGAATATGTGCTAAGACTGTCAGTTTAAGCCCAAAAATAATTGAGAATTCTATTTTGGAAGCAAATGATGCTTTGCTCAACAATGCCCTTAAAAACAGAAGGCTAATAAAACCAGTTGGAAACTTTACATGAAAAAACTCGAAATCAATATATGCCTAAAAACTTCCACCAGAAAGTGCCCACAGTTCCCCAGATAATGGCATTTACAAGAGCCATTACGAAGCCCATTTTGAACAGATCAGGAAGGTCTACGTAACCAGCTGTTCATACATAGCAGAGAACAAGGTCAGTCCTCACATTGCAACAATACTAGGATACAAAATGGTACATATCAACGGATACAAGTCGTGAATAATATATATCAGCAGCTTCTCGGATATAAAATGAAGTACTATAATTTTTAAACAGTCGTCACTTGTATTCAATCATAGATGGATAAAAGGGCCATCAGTCTGCCAACATAACTGACGAGAGAATAATCCTCAAGATGCTGCAAATTATTGATTCCATCTTCTTGGCTGTGTTGCACAGGCTGGGGTACTGGTGTGCAATCACAGGTCTAAAACTTTGGATTCATCTATTAGACTATTTCTCTCTCAGAGACACTGGGACATGCCATCATATTTATGTTACTAGTGTGTCTTTCATTTTCTTAACAAAATGATGTTTGCAAAGTTCCAGAATTTCATGTGCGATATAGGAGTTCTAAGCATAACTCATGGTGCATTTGAATTTAACAAAAGAATGTTTGATGTGAATGTCCAACTAAAAATGTCAGCTGCGGATCTCATACCCTTCTCCAAGTTTCAAATGTCCAACACAGTACTTTAAAGTTTAAACACTTAGAAGAGTCATGTAGATGGGTGTATATTCAAGGGCAAAGAACATATGGGCGCTTCCTGGGAAAAGGGGATATGCATACAAGAATAACATGTAACAGGTAATCGAATGAATTGATGATAACTATTAAAACGATGATTAAATGACTGCTCACCTCCATAGTATACAGCAGACTGACCGCTGCTATAATGCGTTAGAGCACCAAATAGATTTGTGTTGTAAGCTAAAGCAAGTGCTGCCAGCACACCAGGAACCCCAGATGCCAAGTGCATAGCAAGAAATGCAGAGTATAAAGCACCCACATGACCCGTTTGACTCGCAAACATGTAGTGAATGAGGAAGTACGAAGCCTGAAGGACAACAAATGCAGCAGGCCAGCTCAAAGAGAGAGACTGAAGGGATTTGCCTACACAATCGGACATCCAAGATACAATGCCAAGGTTAGTCAACTGGCCCGCCATTCCCACTAGAACTGAAAACCAAGCCAAGGTATCCCATGCTGATTTTTCACTCAAGCAGTCGTCCCAATCAAGAACCCCCAGCAACAAGAGTATTGATAAGCCAAGCATAGCAGCAACAACACTTGCTATACCAAGAGCATCTCTGCATGGAAAACAAAGCAATGGCACTGCTTAGTCGAGTGACATAAAACATAGATATACAAGGAGAACCAACCCACAGCCATTGCAATTTGCACATTACATTAGGAGTTTACTGAATCACGGATAGTGTATAATACAATAGGATTCTGATGTCTGGAATGCAAAAGAAATAATATTTAAAACAAACACCTACTGTGCACCGGCCAATTCATTTCTCTGACAACAGTAGCCTCAAATTAACTGTCAGTTACAAGATGTATAAAAAAACGCCCTAACAAAGACTATGATATCCTTTCTTATGGTAAGTTCAACCTTATCTAGTAATAAATAAGTTTCAGATCCTTTACTCAAAAGACATTCCTAAAGGATTCCAAATGAATAATTCATGAAGTAGGAGATAGCACTTACCCAAAGATCCACAAGGAGACTGCGAGAAGCATTGTACCCATCATCGCCCATTCATTTCTTGTGACTGGACCCATAAGCTCCAGCTTTCGTGCAGCCATGGCAGGGGCATCTGGTGTGTCTTTGGTTTCAGGAGGATAAAGTTTGTATAAGACAAAAGGAGTAACAAGTAGAGCAACGATCGCAGGCAAACTAGCAGCAAGGAACCAAGAAACCCATGGGTTTGCAATTACCACGCCAAGTTCCTCGGCTAGTTTAAGGCACAACAGGTTTTGAGCTGCACCAGTTAGGAAAAGAGCACTAGAGTTACCAGCAGACTGTCAAGCACCAGACAACAGAAATGCATAAGTCACAAGTATAGCATGTGATGGTGTGCATATATGTGAAGCAAAGAAATACACACTTCAGAGCTTCTAGCAATATGAATTGTAGAGTAATCAAAATAGTGATCACGACAGAAGCTTAACAACAGAAGTATTGGCTTGCTTCTTAATCTAATGATAATAGCAAAGAAGCTCTTACCTTTCACAAACATGGGTGTACTTGCAAGATAAGGTGTGCATTTTCAAGATATAAACCAAATAAAGATTGTCTAGTAGGGTCTCTCAGCTATAATAAACTCAACTCAACTCATGTGGATATGTTTTGCAAGTTATGTGAGAAGTTTCCCTGTTTGGGGAGAAATGCAGTAATTCAAAGGAAGTGAGCATCATAGGAAAAGCCTTTTCATATTTCTAATCAGCCCAGGTGGTTACTTTTCTCATGTAATGTGAGAACTTCCCTTGTTTGGGATCAATCCCAGTTGCTCAAAACATAGAAACGGAAGATGCTAAACAGCTAAAGTATGATAGTCTGTACATTATGAATTCCATTAACTCACAAAAGGATCTTTGGTGGTTTGCATAACTGTTCACAATTTTTTTTTGTTGGCTTTTTGTAAATATTTATCTTTTTTCCTCTCTTCGCTAATGGCATTTACGTTTAGTTTTGAATTTGCTGAAGAATACATCAAGCCTTTCTCATTTGCTTCATTTTCGTCCGACTGTTTTCTTTACCAATAGTAGGAACATGCTATGCATTAAATGGGTCTGATTCTTTATAGCTTAATCACATTCCTCTAAAATCCCTTTTTTTAAGTGGCTAACTAGTGTGGCTTATATTCTGAAATTGGTTAATGTGAGATATCTGGAAAATAAATTTGGGTAAAAGAGCAGTTTGTTGGTGGGAAAGACCAATATGGTAGGGAGGAATAAATTTAAGTTGGTTCGGATTGTGTTGTGTTGTCCCAAGCATCAAAGAAGGGGGACTTGAGTGACGCTACAATTTTAACGTTCTAGAAGTGGCAATAATAACATCAAAACATGGAAACTTGAGTGAAGCTACAATTTGAATGTTCTAGAACCGGCAATACTAACATCAAAAAATGGGGACTGTAGTGAAGCTACAATTTGAATGAATGTTCTAGGAGTGCAGTTTGTTGGTGGGAGAGACCAATGGTAGTGAAAGTTTAATTTAAGTTGGCTTCAGATTGTGTTGTGTCTTTAGGCACCAGCAATATTAGCATAAAAGAATGGGGACTTGAGTGAAGCTACAATTTAAATGCTCTAGAACCAGCAATACTAGCATCAGAGTATGGGGATTGGAGTTAAGCTACAATTTGAATGTGCTAGAACCTCTCACCTGGAATGAAAACAACGAGGATTTCCATATGCTTTCTTTGATTATTTTATCGTGCTATTGTACTGGTTAATCGGTGGTTGCCGGTATGAAAAAATGGAATTTTATTGAAAATTTCATTTGATTGTGCATTCCCATTGTTTTCGGTTACTTTTATTTGGTTCATGAGCAATAAATAATTACATTCACTGGTTGTTTAAATTGTTATATTTCTCTTAAATACAACAATTTAATTGATTAGATAAAGTCTGTTTGAGTCTTACTTGAAAAAAAGACTTCACGGAGAAGTGGGCCTATCTGGCATGGGAGGTTAACACTAGGGAAGGATAATTCATTTTAGTCATACTAATCATGTTCCTTCCAACTTCAAAAAACTAATTCCCGAAAGTAATTAATGTTCCAAACAGGGTATTCCCAACAAAAGCATTAAACTTAAAAAAACATTTATCACACTACTTGCACACTAATTCCAAAAGAAAAACACCCAAATTGATTTACACTTCATGCATACTAATTCCAAAAGAAAAACACCCAAATTGATTTACACTTAATGCATACTAATTCCAAAAGATAAACACCCAAATTGAATTGCACTTCATGCACGTCAAAACACCCAAATTTAACTAGTATTAACCACACAATTTATCAGTCTAACCTGAAACTGAGACATAACCAAGTAAGCCCCCAATTTCTTCTTCGACTCCTCCCCGGGCCTACTTCCGTCCGCCAGCGCCAAGGACTTAATAACCGGCAAGAAAACCCCCCCAGCCCTTGCCGTCGTGCTCGGCATAGCCGGTGCAATCAACGCCTCACTCACAGCTAACCCATACGACAGCCCCAGAGTACTCTTCCCCAACCACTTGACAAAGTAGGTCGCAATCCTATCCCCTAAACCCGTCTTCACAAACCCTCGAGCGAAGAAGAAGGAGATCACGATCAGCCAGATGACCTCGTTCGTGAAGGCGCTGAAGGCCGCGGTGAAAGTTAGGGTTTTGGTTAGGACTGTGGCTGTGAGGCCGAGAAAGGCCCAGGCGCCGACTGGGAGTGGGCTCAGGACGAGGCCTGCGACGGTGGAGAGGAAAATGGCGAGGAGTTGCCAGGCTTGAGAGGAGAGGGAGATGGGTTTTGGAATTAGGAATTGGAGGGATAGGCCGATGGAGAGAGAGAGTATGAGGGGGAGAATTTTGGGGCCTTGTGGTCGGGATTCGGTGGGGGGTGGTGAGGAGGAAGAGGAGGCGGTGGCTTGGATGGGTTTTTTCTTGTGGAGGAGAGAGATACGGGAGGGGGAGGAGATAGAGAGGGAGAGGGAGGGGTGGAGGGGGGGTTTTGGGAGGGAGGAAATGAGGTGGGAGTTTGGAGAGAGAACGGCGGAGGCGGAGGCGGAGGTGGGAGGAGTGGTAGAAGGCTGTGGTGGTGGCGGGAGAATGGAGCGTAAAGCTCTCCATTGTTGGAGAGAGATAGAGAGGAATGGCGTTGGAGGAGAGAGAGAGAGAGAGAGAGAGAGAGAGAGAGAGAGAGAGAGAGAGAGAGAATCTACTCCATTTCTGATGAGTGGAGGTGGAGCGGAAATTGCAAGGACGAGAGGGACGGAACAGAAGTGGTTGATGAGGAAAAAGACGATAGATTTCTCCTATCAATCATGCTATATCTATATGTAGAACAGCTCTGTTACCATTTACTAACTCTTTTATATATAGCATAAATTCCTAGTCCATGCTCCCGGAAATAAAGAAAAAAGAGAAATTTTTTGTATTGCAAATTATTTTTGAAAAATTTAATCCGTCCAATGTGTTTAGAAGTTGTTTTAAAAGGTTCACGCGAAAAATCTTCAAAAAAAAAACTGGAAAGGGCTTGATCTAAGCAGTTTTCACAAAAAATATATATTTACATTTTTTGTGAAAACTGCTTGGATCAAGCCCTTCCCGATACTTTTTTGAAGATTTTTCTTGTAGAATCTTGAAAACATCTTTTGAATACATTGGACGGATCAGATTGTCAAAAAATTTTTTGGATCATGAGGTGCGGAAATTAAAAGTCCGGATGTAACACAAACCCTGTATATGGGATCCAGGAAAAATTTCTAATAAGGGTTTCTTATTAAAGTTAAAATGTGGACCTCACCTTTCCGAGCCAAATTTTAACGATCCGAACCGTTCAATGTTTTTAAAATGCATTTTTAAGGGCCTCCGTGAGGATTCGTCCAAAAAAAAATACCCGGAAGGGCTTCATCCAATCAGTTTTGGTTAAAACGCTATAAAAATGCATTTTAAAAACATTGAACGGTTTGGATTGTCAAAATTTGGTCCGGAAACACAAAAAAAGCTTAGGTCCACATGGTATTTTTTAATAAAAGACCCTTATTGGAAGTTTATCCATGGAATCCACACATAATTATGAGTGTAATGCTTATGTATATGTGAGGGGTTATAAATGATTGAAACTAAAATAATTGTACAAGTAGCATTTTTGTTCCCCAATACTCTGCAAAATGACACTGGGAGTCCAATTACTTAATGAACATACACGAGCCTATAGCCATTTGCCCACTTTTAACAACAAAATGAAAAAAAAAAAGTGGTTAAGAAGTAGATAACCAATTTTAGAGTACTATCAAATTTTTGCACATCCTCTTTAATGGTAGGTTCTAAAACACTAGAACTAAAGGGTTCCAAATATTAACTAAATTTTTCTCCACCTCATTTTCTAACTTTCATTGAACAACTATTTCCGTCCCAAAATATATTTCTGGTTCGAAGTACGATGACTTTAAAAAATTTCATTTTTTAAAATGTATTATTTTCTTTATTTTCAACTTCCGTCCAAAAATATGTTCGAACTTTATTCTTGAAAAACATTAGAGATATTGATACACCCTTTGGGAATGCAACACGCAATTCACTATAATTGATGATATGATATGTTTATCTTCTGGGACTCGTTGAATAAAATGTTCGCAAAATAATTTATGTTGATTGGATACCTGTAAAAAACTTGTCGAAATACTTTAGCCATGAAATAATGATTAGATACCTCAATTTTTTTGTATAAAACTGTTTCGATGAGATAGTTATAGGTGTGCGATCAACTTGAATTATTGTGTGGACATTTTTATTTATTCCTACAAGATGATGAATGACTCAGATCATCAAGGAGAGTTCTAGGTGGTATATACTACGAATTGTGGATGCAAATGGGACTACAGAGAAGCTGCGTACTTCTTGCAATGCTAAATAACAATTATACCTTTCACTAACTTTGCTATTCTAGCTGAAAAAATAGACATCTAATTTACATTTGTGATCTTGAATTTTCAATTATTTTATTGGGATCCGCTACATTTCTTCTTTTCCATAACAATACTACAATACACACCTCCGATTTTAACCCCTCCATCTCTAGTACCTGAGGTTGAAAATGCTTCAATCTCCGATATCTGTGGGGAGAGGAATAATACTATGTGATGCTAGAGTTTTTTTTGCTGTCAAACAAGATCCATGTAAATGATGCAAATAGATTGTTTTCTCTTGGGTTAAACAGGCATAGGGGTGTAATGGTTTCCGAATTTGGTTGGGGATGTATAGTTTTCGGCACGCTCTCAAGGACACTCCCTTGGCCATTATAAAAGTTTAAAAAAAAAAACCCACACTTGATTCATCAACATTTACACGTTATGAGTTTGTCTAAGTTTTATTTTTACATGTGAATTTTGGTAACTTCTACAAGTTATGAATTTTAGGGAGATTCAATGGGTTACATACCATACAAACCCAAGTAGGGGAACAACTCCCTTATTTTACTTACTAAGTTGAGCAGAACAAAGAATAGTGAGCTTAATACTCTACAACATTAATGATATAATATCAGGATTGTAGGACCCCTAAACGGGAAGTCGCGAACAAGACAAGCTAGCTAACATGTTTTAGTCTTCCACAGCTTGATGATGTCATAGATAAATGACATATGGAAGAATCAAAAATTTGATGATAAATCTCAATTGACAATGATTTTATGGACATTGATGATTGAGGGAATTGACGCAATTAAAATATAAAAACAAAATTAAGCACCGGTCGACGCTTATGGAAAATGAATGGTGCTAATAAACAAAAATAATAAGTTACAATATATGAGAGAGTAACTAACTGGGGTTAGCTTAGTTTGCATTTTACTATAAGGTCAGGAGTTTGAATCTCCCCTCCATGAGGGCTTTTCTTTTTTTGTTTCTACCCTAGGCTTATTGGGCTTGATTGTGTTTCAAATTCTCACCATTGATGTAATGTCTAAATTATCAAAATAAAAATGTAAAAACATAAGTCAACTAAATAAGGGACTTTAAGTTTTCCAAATGCCCACGGTTGTTTTTAGCAAATGAGTTTACCAGGTGCTAAAATAATGGTTGATTTTAGCAATTGGGTTACTAAAATCTTTTGAAAAACTAGGCCCATAGGAATGATTTGTACGTTCAAGTATTGTATATAGCAACAAAGTTGTGGACTTGCAAACGATATTTAGTGTCAATCGAAGAAGATGAAATTATCAAAAAAGAAAACCTATATCTGTTTAGCTTCATTTTCAATAATAGTTGAACTTGAAATAATAGAAGACATTAATGATAATGGTACATAGATAATGGTTATAATGATAAATTTTACACATAATTGTGTATCTTTGTTATAAATTCCTTTGGTGATTTAATGTAAGAGGATCTAACAATAGGTATTTAGCATGGTGAGAGGGTATGCACATGACGCTAGCTATGAACCAACAGATGAATGGTTCAGACACATACAATGTATCCAAACAAAGATTAATTATTTCTTCTCCTAAATAAGGATTACTTATTTAATTATTTGTTCTTTTAATGGGTTGTCTGTTGGACTTGGTATAAATGTAGGCTGATGTCACATTTGATGTTTGTAATAAAATAAATTCCGTGTGTCTATGTACGAATATATGTATATTATATTTGTGGGGTGTGTGTATTTTTTTATATCCACAGGGTGTTATAAGCATAACCTTAGTCACATAATTTTTTAGTAGCATTGTTTGATTTCGCTCTTAATCTTCATTATCTATATTCTAACTCTCAATCCTCATTGTTATTTTATAATTTGAAATGTTTCAAAAGACGATTTCACGCTCTGCACACGCACATGCTTGCGGATGATGTGACTTAGAGCACAACATTGACTTGACATGTTAAAAAGAAATTGATAATGACTGGATGAGTAAGAAGAAATTGGATACGTTACCCTTAATATATAGAGCTTGCCATTTAAAAATAACCCAACAGTAAATTAATTTCTTTAATTCTTTTTTATTTCTTTTGGACGTAACTTTAGAGGATGTTTGATCAAACTAAAAATTGAAACTGAAAGCTAAAAAATTAAGTACTAAAAATTGAATGTTGAATTTTTTAAGCTAAAAAGTTGTTTGATAAAACATATTAAGCATTGAATTAAAAAAATGGAAAAATTATTTTTGTTCTAATTATCTCTTAATTTTACTAATAGTCATCATATATTTGTGGTAGTGACAGAGTGGTGATTGGGAGGAGGAGGAGGTGGCGTTGGCGGTGTAACAGTGGCAGTGGCAGTGTAACAGTGACAGTGGAGTAATGGTGGTGGTGGCATGATGGTGAGTTTTGGTGACGGTGGAATAATAGTGGCGCAATGATGGCGGTGTGATGGTGGTGTAGTGGTAGTATCGTGGCAGTGTGATGGTTGTGGCGTGGTAGTGGTTGTGGTGGGTTGGGCGAAGTGCTGGTAGCAGTGGTGGTGTAGTGATAGTGTTGGTGGAGTGATGTCGGTGGCATGACAATAGTGGTAGTGGTGGTGGTGGTATAGGGGTATTGATGGCGTGACGGTTGTGAACACCTAAAAATGGTTTGAAAAATCTGATTATGATTTTAGAGTCACCACCCGCATTTAAGTACCGCACTCGAGAAACCGATTTTTCAAAAAAAATGACTCTTTTGCCCTTTCTTTGGAAAAAGCGTTATTGGCGCATCGTTACCAAAATTTCTCGGGTTCGAGAGCTAAGTTACGAGGGAGGAAGGTTTTTAAGGCACCCCCCTCGCCCAGTTACGAAAACCGGTCTCTACTAAGTACTTAAGGGATTTTTAGAAGACACTTGTTTTTTGAACTCAAATTACATGAATAAGACAATAATGTAAAGATTATCACAATTAATCATATGAAAGTGGATACTTGTGATTGTGTAAATGATATAACATGATGATGAAATGACATGAATGACAGAAAGAACAACTACAAACTGTATATACAATGGAACAAAAAAACTTTGGGTAAATTACATTGACCTCCCTTGAGGTTTTGACTTGTCTGGCGACCACCTCTTTTATTCTGAAATAAGATTGACCTCCCCGAGGTTTTATATTTTTAGTATCAAAGCACCATTCAAGCGATGCAGAGCGGCGTTGGGGACCCCACTTGTCCCCCCAGCGATCGATCTGAAACCATCCATTCATTCAAAATCCCGAATTCAGTGGGTGCAGCGTGGGAATCACCTCAGATAGAGCCCCTGCTGCTTTCGATCCAAATTTTTTGAATGAAATGGGGTGATTTTGGATCGAGCACTTATGACCGTCCAATTGAGGTGATTCGCGCATAGACCCACTTGGAATTCGATTATGGAATGAATGGACGGCTCAGATCGACCGTTGGGGGACAAGGGGGTCCCCGGTGCCGTCGGTACTGTTGAATGGTGCTTTGATACTAAAATATAAAACTCATGGGAGGTTAGTGCTATTTCAGATAAAGTAGGGGTGGTCAGTGTACAAGTCAGAAACCTCAGGGGAGGTCAGTGTAATTTACCCAAAATCTTTTAGAGACCCTTTTGGTAAAATCAAATCTGATCCTTCTATTTTCTTTCCTTCAGGCGCTTGAAAGAGAGGATTAGGCGCCTGAGGTAGCTACTTCAGGTGCTTGCTCAAATCCACTTTCACCTCTGTTTTGCAACTGGAACAGGTAAAATAATGATTTTAAAACTCTGTTGAGAGGAAGACAAACTGGAAAGCTTCATCTAACAACTCATTTGTACCATAAAACACCATTTATATCTAATAAAAGCATGTTTTTCATCCATTCAAATAACAAAATAGAGACTCCTTGCATGCAAAGAAAATGACCTCCAATAGGGATTTTGTGATAAATACTTGATTTTAACTACATTGAAGGTCATTTTCCTCCTTAAAAAGTTTGGCTTTCACCTCTTAGAATGGAAAATAAAAAGCAAACAAATTGTTCCTAGGATTTAAACCATTATCATCATAAAAATAAAAGCATTTTAAGATGGAAAGAGATCAAAGTGAACAAGGTCTGAAGCTGCTGCTTCAGGTGTCGAGCAAAAATACTCTTTTGATATGTTCAAGTCATGATAAGCCCATTATTGGTATCAAGAACCAACATGGACCTACTGACTTCCCTGAATAAGAACTTTATCACACCAATTTGGTAGAACCACTACCTTTTTTTAGCTTGAAATGGATGAATGAACCATGAGAATACATTTTTGGGTGGATGATGGAGGTTGGGATCAAATTTTAAACTAATTTTGGGAGATTTCTTGAAAGGGGAATGACAAAACTCAAGTGAAATGAGAATTTTTGGTGGAATGTAATGGCTTGGGGAGAGAAGTGGCTGGTTTTTGTGTACTTTTTTCAGAAAAATGGTGGAACCCCTTCAAAGGAGGGGTTTGGGAGTTTACATAGAGCTCCAAAGGTTGGTTTAGGTGCCTTAGGGGTCATTTTAGGGGTTGGTTTAGGTATAGACGCTCCTCCCTTGTAAAATCAGCCAAAATCGTATCATAATCATTACATTCAAATTTTCCCACTCAAAAATTTAAAAATTCTGGAATAGTGCTTCAGGCACCTGAAGCGGCCCTTCAGGTGCCTAAAGGGAAGGCTTCAGGTGCATGAAATGGGTTCAGGTGCCTGAAGGGAAGGGCTTCAGGTGCATGGGCAAGGTTCAGGCGCCTAAAGGGCATGCTTCAAGTGCATGAGAAAGGTTCAAGCACCTGAAGGAAGGTGCTTCAGGCACATGTAGATGTGCTTCAGGTGTATGGAATGGATTCAATGGCTTCGTTTGATTTTTGGTTTGGAAGTGTTTTGGATAAATTTCAATCATCATTTCTAAGCTTTAAAACGTGTTTGAAAGTTCATTTTTATCATCGGGAATGCCACAGATTTTTCGTAGGCCCAAATTGGGGTGTCTACAACGGTGGTGGTGGAGTGGTAGCTTGGCGGTGGCAATGGTGGCGGCGGCGGTGTGATGATTGAATGTAAGCACATAAAAATTCAGCCATAATTAAGTAGCACAAAACTACTTAATTTTATCAACTTTTTAGTTGACACTTAATCTGTTAGGAAATATAAAATGTGGTTATCAAACCACCTTAATTACTTATTACTTAATTGATTCAGTTTTAAGTACTTAATTGGGGCTATCAAACATGCCCCTAGGTATACGTAACTGAATACTATATTACGTTGTATATTTCCTCATTTTGTGGGTAAATATTATCTTTTGAGTTATTGAAGCATTTTTTAAATTGCACTTCGTAACAGAGAAAATAAAATACCAAGGCCCTAACAAGCTGGCTCCGGCATTCGGTTATAACAAAAAATAGAAAGAATGAAATGAGAGGCTGAGAACAAGAGAGAAAGTCTTATGAAGTTGGAACTAAAGTTCCATGAGCGATCATGTTTGATTGACACATTATTTCTACTCTATTGACTAAATAAATACTACAACCTAAATGGATATTAAGGGCTCTTCCTCTCTTTCTTTCACCCCTCTTTCAAAACCTTTTCAATAGATAGCCGTGGGCATCCGTCCTAAGAGATTTCTTGGAGTTGCCACTCGGGTTTGAGGTTTGTTACCCAAGGAATCAGACTTTAATGACATCCATGCTTTATTTGGAAAAAGGTTTTGTAACCAATCTGTCATAGCCATAGTATCTTAGGTTTGGAGCCAGGTTATGAGGTCATCCGTAGTGGTGGGGTTAAATGTGTAGTTTCTGTAAGATTTAGGACAGTTAGTATAGGTTAGTGTTTTTTTGGGTTGTAGTGGTGTAGTTAAATGGTAGCTAAGGTGGGATTAAACTTGGCAGTGATTTGCTCAGAAGTGAACTGTGACCGTGCCAGGAGTTACACCCAAATGGGACCCATGTAGAGAGAAAGAGAGAGGTAGAGGGGGAGTGGGGGTGCCAGCGCATGCAACTTGTGATTCGTCTGACACAGAGGAAATTTTCGGATGCCGGTGCATTGAAAGTATGAGAGAGCAAGAGAGAGGAAGGAAGGAGGAGAGAGAAAAAAGTGGTATTCTTACACATTTTTTACACTTTAACAACACTCTAACAACACCACTACAACATTTTTTTAACTTAACAACTCATTTTGTCATAACAACACATAACAACACATAATTGGGTCTCACTTTTTACACTTTTGTGTCATATAACTACACAAATTTAACTCCACCACTACGAATGGCCTGAGAGGGGAAATATTTTATGGCACCCCTCTCGCCTGAAGCGAGGGTGGTCTATACTTAGAACTTCAGAGATTTCTAAAATATTTTATTTTTTAACTGTGATCATGTTGCGTACAACTCTCTGCTCGTCCTAGCATGGATCAATATCCTTCTTAAGAAAGACCATCCCCGTATCAATGAAATCAAAAGATTGCTGATATAGCTTCTTTTGCCATAAAATAGTTATATAGTCTCCTTACTAGTTCATAGTTATAGGAACCCTACTTCGAGAAATCCTAGTTCATAGCTATAGCTTCTTGTGCATGGACACTGTGCAGTTTATTGAAAACACAAATGATAAAGGCTCTAGAAGGACCATTGTACCCCAGAAGCTGGAAAATTCATGAAACAGAGGACAAGACAAATTAAGGCACTGGAAAGACTTTTGAGTGCCTAACACCATTCTTGAGCGCTCAAGAACCGGTCTTGAGTGCCTAGGTATGGGCTTTCAGCAGGTTTGAAACAAATACATTTTTATCTCTGAAGGGACTAGAATGCACGGAAAATAAAGTTATTTTGAGTCAACGTCCCAGGAGGCTATTTCAGAGTTTGAACAAAATACTAGTGAACTATTTTGAAGAAACAACAAGTAGTTAAAGTGAACATGAAGTATTCTGGGCTTATCTAGTATTGAGTGTACCAGAAAGCCTAGAGGAGCAGAGATGAGCGCTCAAAAGGCAGTCTTAGGCACTCAAGAACTAGTCTTGAGCGCTCAAGTCATTTTCTGGGCTCTGAGATTTTGAACTTCTGGTGTTTATTTGTAACAAAGGCCGATTAGTACAAAGAACTGGCATGAGCCCAGTGGCTCCCCTCAATTTAACAAAATAGTTGCTTGAATAATGCTTTCTACTACCTTTTATTGGCTAAGAAACAATGCTTTCTTTTTTAGTTATTTGTTGATGTTTGAAAACAGTTGAGGATGATTGAGAGACCTGGTTTATGATTGTATAGGTTTGGGTGTTCGCTGGTTTAGAGGAATTTTACTTTAGGAAACATTTTTAAAGTGTTTGTGAGATTTTGTTTTGGGGCTAAAAACGATGGGAGTGAATGACAAGTGAAAAGAGTGTGAAATTTTGATGTGTGCATGAAATATATCAGTTGGTGAAGTTCAAAAGTGGAGTCTGAAATGGAGGGAATCTCCATCATTAGGTCAATGGTTGGAAAGGGGGAACGATATTAAGGATTGTGGTGTGAACCATCGCTTGCTTTTACTATTTATACAACAATTACTGGGGCTAGTGTGATACCGGGTACCGTTTCAAATTATATATACATATACACACCTATATTAATAAAAAAAATATTGGTGCAATGTCCATTTGTGTAATACCTTTAAGGATTTCAGTTTCCTCTTCCCAACCATTTTCCTATCCCTGAAGCTCTTTTTAAATCAGAAGAAAAAACTATGGAAAGAAAAAATCTTCATAAGAAAAGTTACACGATTGATTAGGAAACAGTTTCGAAGAAGGCGTCAAGATAGCATGTTAGAGATAATGGGTTGGGTTACACAAAAAAAATGAGGTGGGCAAAAACTTTACATATAGGGCTACTTTGGCTTAAAAGCCAAAGCTAGATTATTAGATTATTCGTTTTGTTTTTATTCAAAGTTTTTTTTGCATTGTTAGTTTTGCGTTAAAATTTTGTGGTTTATGAATTCCTCTCAACAAGACGAATATAACAAGTATAAATTTATGATCAAACCAAATATTTTTTTGAATAAAGCCAAAATAGGTGGATTATTGGCCAATAATTCACCTATTTTGGCTTTATTCAAAAAATTATTACTTTTGACCACAATTTTATACTCTTTGGATTCGTCTCGACGAGAGGAATCCAAAAACCACAAAATCTTGACGCAAAACTAACGAATGTAAAAAAATTGAATAAAGACAAAACGAATAATCTAATAATCTAATTTTCGGCTTTTAAGCCAAAGTAGCCATAATCCACCTTAGCCCATGAAAGGATCTGCCCTTGGTGGTGTGGCCTGGGGAAAAAGAGGAGCAGCCCCGCATGGCCTGGCTGGTCAAAGATCCCTGCCGATCGTCGCCTGACAAATGCTCTACAAAGTCAGGTGTTGTGTGGAAGATCTTAGCGCTCAGGTCAACCTTTGACATGTGTGTTTGACTGGTGCTTCCGAGCAAAATTGACTTAGGCTCAGTTTTTTTAAAAATTTTAACACTCAGTTATTAAAATTATTATATTTTAAATAAAAAATGAAGTGGTTCCGTGTATCTTTTTATTTTTATTTTTGCACCAAATTAAAGAACTCGTCAAGTACTTTAATTTGGTGAAAAAAAAATCGAAAAACGATACACGAAATCACTTCATTTTTTTATTTGAAATATGGTGATTCTAGCAACTGGGTGCTAAAATCTTTTGGAAAACTGAGCCTTATTCTTGAAATTATTATTCTTGAAATTAACTTAATGAGACGAAATCAAAACCCTGTAGAGACAAAATGATAAATAAGTTGAGTACGAACTTATTCCACAAAATTGATTTGTTCTTGGAATTGACTTATTGCATTTTACGATGCAGCTCATTCTTACACAATATATGAACTCAAAATGTCAATTTAAGCCAATTTCACTAACTTATTAGGAGAATTTGAACCGGCCCAAAAATACTTTGAACGATCAAAATGTGCGCTTGACATCAGGGGTACTCTACCCGCTTGCCACACATGTTTTTCTCCTTAAACCAAGACCTGAACCACAAAGCTTGACCTCATCAAACACGCCATTAAAGTCTGCTGGAGCTCATATCTATCCCGACGTCACTGATTACCGTTGAAAGTCAAAAGAAATGTGCGATACGAAACCGAAGTGATAAAAAAAAAAAAGTAGGATTAATGAAAACGGTTCTCTCTCTTCAATGGATAGAGTCAAGGGACAACTTTTTCCTCCTCTTTTTTTTTTATAATGGATGTCGTGCCGATTTGTGCACATAAGGACTAATTTCGGAGTTTTAAAGTTACCAATCAAGTAAACTTTTGGAAGATTTGAATTATTTGGTCTTTATGAAATTTAAACTTGCGACCTCTGTGAGACTTGCCCTTTAGTAATTGTTTTTCATACCCACTTAACCGGATTTGGGTTGATGTGGGATTATATATTTTACGTGAACAGCCCAATCTAGCTTTGAGACCCTTCCAAACTTGACCTTTGTGGCTCTTAAACGAACCTATGATATTGATACGAGGGGCGGTACTATTAAGGGGGGCCAATATCACGAGTCACTCTCAGGTCTTAGATTCTATAATACATGTATTTTTTAGGTTCTTATAATTTATATATGATATAAATCTTCGACACGTATGCTTACTGGGTATTAAGTACTCCCACATTCCAAAAGAAAGATATTGATACGAGGGGCGGGACTATTAAGGGGGGCCAATATCACGAGTCACTCTCAGGTCTTAGATTCTATAATACATGTATTTTTTAGGTTCTTATAATTTATATATGATATAAATCTTCGACACGTATGCTTACTGGGTATTAAGTACTCCCCCATTCCAAAAAAAATGTCCGGACTGTAAAACGATAACAAAAGTAAATGCATCTTTGTTCAAATAATTTTTACTTTTCTCCCGTAAGATACTAAATATCAACTAGTTTTTTTAATGTTTGAATCCGTTCAAATCAAAATACATCTTTTACAATTTTTAGGTTCGATGGATCGAACAATTTTTTGGCACGATAATAGTATATTGATCATCTTGAGTGTCACCTCCAAGGTCAATTCCTAATTCCCCTACTAATCGATACAAACGGCTTTCTTGCAAAAAGAACAACTTTTTCGGGGATACATATACGGAAATGGCTACAATACACACCCTCTATTTGGGTGTGTATCATATGCACCCCTATAAAAGTTACGAATCAATTAACAAAAATTACGAATTTTAATAAAAGTTACAAATTTTTTGTACAAAAGTTATGAGACACGCCAAATGTTATGAATCATAAAAAATGTTACGAATCATACTACTGAAAAAGTTACGAAACACTAAAAAATGTTACGATTGTCAATGAGTTGGCACAATATGGACCACACAATGGATGCATATTGTACACACTTTCAAGGGGTGTGTATTGAAGAATTTTCCTACATATACATGCGAATTAATTCCATTTTCTTTACTAATGTTGGTGGCTTAAGTTTAAAATACATTAGACACTCATTCACATAACAAAATACATGTAGGGGCCATCTTCCCACAAAAGTCCTAACAAACCAACGTTCATACTAGCCTCAGTTGCTAGGAGGACTCATCTACTAGGCAAAAAGGCCTAGGCGGAGCCCTCAGGCGGCTCAAGAGGTTCACATGAGGCTAGACCCCCTCGGACTTGTCAAACAGTCTCTTGGGGAGGGTATAAAGGAATGACGAAGTAACAGGGGGCTAGGTTACCGAAGGCGCAGTATTGACCTTGGTGACCTTGGATGGAGCTCAGTCCCCTCGGGGGCATGTCTTTGGATAAAGAAGCCAGTCAAGACCTTGGCAACCTTGGGGGCCTCGGATGGACTCCTCCCTTTTGGGGAACTACGCCTGGATGGAGGCCTTGGCAGCCTATAGGGCCTCGGATGGACTCCTCCCCCTCAGGAAACTATGCTCGGGTGGAGGCCTTGGCAACCTTTAGGGCCTCGATTGGACTCCTCCTCCTCGGGAAGCTGTGCCTGAATGGAGGTCCGTAGAGGCCTCGGCAGCCCGTGGGGCCTTGTCTCCGATTACCATCCAAACCGAGTCGATCGACCTTGGTACCGAGGGGTCACGTCAGATGTCAAGGGGCTCGATCGAGGCATGGTTGATAGTTTGAGTGGCTCACCAATGGGCTAAACCACCCCACTTGCATTGCATTTATGGCAAGCCACCACCCCTGCAGCCTACGCTTGTAGGGGTGGGTGGGGGATTTGATTGATGGGAATATTAGTGTTAGGGATGGGGCGCATGAGGCTCCCAAGGGGTGTGTGGGACACGCGCCCCCTCGATTATAAATATGTCCCACCCCACCTCAGTAAAGGGGGCTGGACGACTCTCTCTCTTTACATTAAACATTCAGCTGCACTTTCTCTCTAGTTCTCCACTAAACTTCTCCCTCTGTTGTTGACTTAGCCATCGGAGTGCCTTCCCGGATCACCACTATTCGGGCTAGGCACTAACGTGGTTGTTCCCTTATGCAGGTCCACCTCAGGCGTGCCCCTAGGGCCTCCGGCCTCCTTCTCAGGTGTGCCCCTAAGGCATCGACCTCCTTCTCAGGTGCTCCCCTAAGGCCCCAGCCTCTTCCACAGGCGTACCCTAGGGCCCCCAGCCTCCTTCTTAGGCAGGCTCCAGCCTTCTCCATAGGCGCCCCCTAGGGCCCCTAGCCTCCTTCTTAGGCGGGCTCCAGCCTCCTCCATAGGTGCACCCCTAGGGCCCTCGGCCTCCTTCTCGGTTGCTCCCCTAGGGCTCTAGCCTCCTCCTCAGGCGTGCCCCTAAGGCCCCAACCTCCTTTACAGACGTACCCTAGGGTCCCCAACCTCCTTTTTAGGCGGGCTCCAGCCTCCTCCACAGGCGTGCCCCATGGGCCCCCGGCCTCCTTTTTAGGTGCTCCCCTAGGGATCTAGCCTCCTCCTCAGGCGTGCCCCTAGGGCCCTCGGCCTCCTTCATAGGTGCGCCCCTAGGGCACCGACCTCCTTCTCAGGTGCTCCCCTAGGGCCCTAGCCTCTTCCACAAACGTACCCCAAGGCCCTGGCCTCCTTCTTAGGCGGGCTATGGGCTCTTTCTCAGGCGTGTCCCTAGGGCACCGGGTTTCTTCTCAGGCGTGCTCCTAGAGCTCTGGTCCCTAGTCTCCTTCTCATGCGTGCTCCTAAGGCTCCACTGAGGTTCAGCCCAACTCTTCCCTCTCCGTGTAGTATTAGACGACCAAAGAGGTCATTCCGGTGAACGGACCCCCACAATACACTTGTGTGTCGATTGCCAATCAAGCTGGTTTTCGCGCAATTAAATATTTCTCCATATTCAACATGTATTAAATGAACGTTTCAAATCATTCATACAGATTTTTGGTAAGACAAATAAAAGTTAAATTTGAAGCGGACTTAGAGAGATTGAAGTATTGATCGAGGTGAGATAAAGCTCATCCGTATTTTCTAGTCTTTGTATCGCTATAGATAATTTGGTGCAGCAGCAGCGTTGTTCTTCCCTCTTACAAAAGTGTGTGTATCTACATACTTGGAAGTGGAGCCCTCACTCGTTTTCTTTTTTGAACCAAGAACATAAGCGTACGTTACACTAATAAATCATACAAAGGCGATTCCTAAAATTGTGAACATATCTCATATCCTGACATATAGCCTTGATTACACTTACATGCATATATAATCAAAACAAGACACAATAACCGAAATATGTTCGGAATAACAACACAAGCATCCGAAATATTACATAGAGTACGAATTACCTATAAACTATCTGTCAAAACTTGCAGCTTTTTGAATTCAGGATCCTCAGCCCACCCCAAATTAAGCATGCAAAACTGCCAAGGCCCCCACACATGTTGACGACACCGCATGAACAACAAGCGAACAGCCATGAGAGGGGGAGAGTAGTGGTGCTGGAGCACAAAATAATTTTTCCAACCAATCATGGTTGGGCATTTGGGCCCACATCACACACCAACTTAATTTGCCCATAGCTTCTTTGCATGTGCCTTCTCCGCAGCCCATTCCTTTTTCGCCTGGAGTTGCGGTGGTTTTTGTATTATTAGGATTGGTTAATCTCACTTAAGGTTCACCTATATAAAGTCAAACTGATCATGACTCCAGGGCCGGTTCATGGATTTTGAGTGCTCTAGGCCTTTTTTTTTTCCAGCAACGATCATCACGAGAAAGTCAAAATCATAGGAAGTTTTACTAATTATTACATAAGAGCACAACAGGCCAAAAACAGCTTCGATGTAAATTGTGCAAGTTAAAACAATGTAAAAATGTTCCTTTGATAATATTATCTTGCTGAAATTTAGCAGAAAGTAGGAAATATACCTTATAAACTTCATCTTTAGGAATATAATTTTGCTCTACAAGCCGAGTTCTATGATGCTCGGGGTCGGCTCGCTAAAAAAATAATTGAGCTCAAAAAAAAAAAACCAAAATTGATCAAGTGGTGAAGAAACTATGACATTGGGGAGAAGGGATGTTGGGTTCCATAAGATCTTAGATTGTTATTCCGTAGAGTTTAGCAAGAGATAATATGCTGGGGCTAAAAGAAATTATGACATTAACTATTGTAACAATCTCATTGGACAGTGTTGGGCTCAATTTGTGCAAGATCGAGAGGTTGTTGGATGCCCATTTGTGTAAGAGGTGGTAAGGAGGGTTGTACATAAATAAGATTTTCTTAAATAGTTTTTGTGGGACTTACTCAAAACCATTGTAGGAGCTCTCATTTAGTCATTTGTATCTATGTGAGTTTCATTAGTCCCACATCGGAAAATAAATGTTTAGCAACCATTCATTTTTCCTATAAAACTACCACCACTCCACTTACTTTCATGTCAGCCCCTAAATGTAATTTTTTTTCTTACTTGGGTGCCTCATAAATTTTTTTGTTTGGGCTAACCTTGAAAAAGAGTACTTCTACTCAAGCTTAACACTAAAATTTATGAAAGTGCCCCAAATTTTGGGAGTGTTTGGAGTGTCCAAGGCACAGGCCTTATAGGCCTTAGGCTTGGGCCGACCTTGCATGGCTCTAATGGAAAACCCTAATTTCCCTGATACTTTCATTTGTACACAGTATCTGAAAATCTGAAATAGTCCTGTTCTTTCGTTTACCGTTGCGAGGATCATCAATACGTTCTTCGTCACTTCGTGACAGCTAATTTTGAAATTGTCACGACTTATTCGTCATAGTATGTTGTGACGACATGATTTCATTCACCAACTCGGGCCATCTAATCTTATTTAACCCAACTACAAGTTATTACTATTTATTAATAGCGTGATTAATGACAATATATGTATGTGCATCATATTTGAATCACAAATAATGCGTATAATATAATTGGTGTATATAATTTACAGTATCGTATATATCACGTGATATTCAAATGCGATAATGCCAAATTTTGTCAAAGCCAAAAACTTCGATGTATAACAATATTGTACCTTGCACAAGGTACAAATATTTTATGCATAAAAATTTTGACATTTAAAAAAAAGGGTTTTGCTAGTTACCACACCAAGGGTGGTATAAAATGAAAATAAACAATTACTTTCCGTCTTCTGTGCCAGTAGTTATCCATTTTCTATCACCCCTGCGCCAATACTTTTCCATTTTGCACAGGTACACATTGCTATTTGTGCCCTCTTTTTTTTAAAGGACAATAAAATACTAAGCCGGCCTTTTGTGCATGACCATCTATAGCAACTACATTAGTAGATGTACTATTTTTTGCACGGCATAATGTATAGGAAAATGCTACAGTACATGTCCCTGATTTGAATGTGTATCATAAACATCCATATAAAAGTTACGAATTTTTTTGTAAAAGTTACGAGACACACCAAAATGTTAGGAATCATAGAAAATGTTATGAATCATATTACTGAAAAGTTACAAAAAAACTAAAAAATGTTATGATTACCGATGAAGTGTCACAATCTGGACCATACAATAGATGCATATGGTATATCCAAATAAGAGGTGTGTATTGTAGCCATTTCCTAATGTATATGGATATGTAAAAGTGTATTGAAAAGTGTAAAAGGTGTAAGGAAGTGTGTGTTGTTTCTATTTGTTTGTGTGCTTAAGGTGTGCCCATTAGACATCCATTAGCAAGACCCAAAAACCTTAAAAAGTCATTTTGTTAAAAAAATTGCCTTAGTGGATTTTTTCAAAAACTCAATTTTTTTTGCATGAAGATTAAGGATTTTTTCCTTCTTTGATTTTTCTCTCCAAGACAAACAATGATATGGGTACACTACACTTGCATACCACATGCACACTAAGGTGATGTGGCGAATGAGTAGAAATCCATCATTTTAGGTGGGCTACACATTGGACTTCACCTTATCTGCCACATCACTTTGGTGTGCAAATATGGTGTACCTATATCATTTTTCAATTAAGGGTGTTCCACTAAGGTAATTTTTTTAATAAAATGACTTTTTGAATGATCAAAAATAAAAAATTCAGGGATGATCTCTGACCATGTGACTTTTTTTTTGTTATATATTGTAGAAAGCAAAATTTGGTGAAAATGTGTTGTCAAAAAAAATTTGCTAAAAATGCAAATATAGAAAAAGTAAATGCAGTTCAGAAACTAAAATAAAAGATATAAAGGTAAATTGTCACTTTTTCTTGTCCAAAAAAAAAAAGAAGGAGGTTCACCTTTTAAATGAAGAGGCATGAATGACTACTTTTTGATGTATAGAGGACTTGCATCAGTTATGAATCATTTGGGGAGAAAATTTAATTCTTACGCTACCCCCAATGTGATGCGTGTGCATCACAATGCTGACCACAGGCCTAGTTTGGGTAAACCAAAAAACCAAGGGTGCAAAAAACTGGGGTCGTTTGGATGAATGAAAAAAACTACTAATTTATCCAAACGAGTTTTTTGATTTTTCAGTTTTTTACAGTTGGAGTCCAATTTGCATGAGTGGATTAATCCAAAAAACCAAAAAACCAAGTTTAAAAGGGATTAAACCAAAAAACCAAAAAACCAAGTTTAAAAGGGATTAAACCAAAAAACCAAAAAACCAAGTTTTTTGGTTTACCCAAACTAGGCCTAAGGGTGATTACTAGATTTTGTCTTACAAAAATAGTTTTGGCATTAACATTTCCCTTTCCATGATAATTATTAATTTTTTATCATATGTTTTTGAGATGTGTTTTCCATTCTTATGTGATTGAAGATTTTAGAAGTGCAAGGTTAATATAACATTTCACAAAACAAAATAAAATTAGTAAGTTTGTTTTATACATTGACGTATCGAGTGAATGCTAATTACAATAATAAATTAAAAAAATAAGTACCATAAAAATTGACACATTTTTACCACACAATCTTTTAAATATCATAATTTATCCACGAATCTCATGTAACTTAGAGGAATTAACACAAAACTTGATACTTTGAAGCCTCCTAAAATCGCATCAAATAAGTCTCAATGATTTTAAGTAGGCCACAAATAATGACGACAATAGGGATGGTCATCTCGGCCGACCCACCCCCTCTCCGAATGGGTAGGGGATTCGGGGATTTTTTCGGGAGATTAGGTAGGGGATGGAGATTATTTTTTAAAAAATTCGGAGATCGGGTTGAGGATGGTATTGTCAATCCCATACCCGATCCCCTCCCCGTTCTCCTCCCCTCCCCGCAACCTCATTCATGCATATATATATATATAATGATAAAACCCCGTATTAAAAAAACTCCACAGGACTGTCAGCTTAGGTACGTAAAGGCATGGATTTTGCCTTCCGTCGGAACCAAAGGCATGGGTTTGCCTTTTTAATATTTTCATGGGACATTCTTTATCCCTTTCAAGAAGTTGACTATGCTTTGTATCTTTTCCCAGTTAGTTTTAGTTTTAGTTTTAGTTGACATTATCATTTTTCTCATTTATCTCTCTATCTTTTTTCACTCATTGCACCTGATGACATCATCACAACTAAACTAAAACCACCAAACGAACACAACCGTAATATTCTTCCACTTGGGTATTCTTTTTTTTTTTTTTGGTTCATCGGAAAACATCCACTTTAGTATTCACTTTTACTATTCTTCCACCCGCATGAAATACTATTCTTCCATCTCCCCCCCCTCTCTCTCTCTCTCTCTCTCTCTCTCTCTCTCTCTCTCGCGAACAGAGCTCTATACTTCATCGAGAATAATAGAGCTTCGATCGTCGATGTAAGTTTCTCCCGAAAAAAATTCTGTACAAATCGATGTAAATTTAAAGATTAATTTGTTTGCTTTGCTTACCTTTAATCTTACTACTGATTTATACTGACCATTCAAACCATTTCAAACTTTGAAAGGTAATTTAAACCAATTTGAATTTCACGTGACTCGAATCGCTTTTATATGCATTTGGGTTTGTTGCATTTGGAATTTGGATTTACCTTTTGAAAGCTTTAGCTTTTGATCATGTCGTATGCTACTTAAAAATTACAACAGAAAAAATTGGGAAAATGTAGTTAAGGTTTAGATCCCCGATTCCCCGTGTGGATCCCCGTTTCCCGCATTGGAGTGGGGATGGAGGTTAAAAAAAAATCTCCAATTGAGATCGGGGAGGGGATGGGAATTGATATAGGTTCGGAGATCGGGGATGGAGGTAGTGGTATTCACCCCTTACCCTCCCATGCCCGTCCCTAGACGACAAAGACAATAATTAGGATTTTATCTATGCATTTTAAACGTGTTATGGACAACTAGTTTTACGGCTTCGTGCGCAGCACGAGTGTGATGCCCGTGTGTTGTTTGCCCTTGTGTTCCATGATTTTGTGATTTTACCTTGGTTTACAAAAGTTTGTCCGTAGATGTAGAAATTGGTTTGAAATTTACCGCGTGAATACATGAAAATTTTGTTAATAGTAATATTTGGTTAGAAAGTTAAGTGAATTTTATAGGCTAAAGATGTTGGATATATTAGCTGTAATGTAAAGAATTTGAAGAGAGTCAAAATGAAGGTTATTTTTATACTTTGATGGTAATAACTTGTAGCACGAAGTGAAAGAAAAATGTCTTAAAATGATACTCAATAAGGTATCAGAAGGAAACATAATAGCTTCATTGCTCAATTGCTAATGCAAAATATTTCGGGCGGTTCTTTGGAAAGTCAAAATATTCGAACATCTACTGTGAAGAAACCTTTGATGTCAAGCTAAAAATAGACAAAATTTAAGGATATCTGCACAATAACCCATCAAAATCAACAGTATAAAAATATGATTTTACAACATAACTATCTAGCCTTTTCTCAAAAGATTGATTCAGAAACAACTTGTTAGTTACACATTCTCTGTAATCCATCTGGGGAGTATGCACATACATATAATATACAACTTGTATGCATATAATAGGCCAATATCGCAGTAGTTTGCAGCCTTGCAGTATAGAGCAAGACAGTTTTTCATCAAAATGAGCCAATAGATAAAAATATAAAATAACTTGGTTGTGCGTCCCCTACATCCGGGTTTCTCGCTTTTCATGGATGTGTCTCCCCCTCTACTATTGCATCATTTGCCCCAATGACGGCCTTTCTGGTCTCATCCATAATTCAATTGTAGAAAGAAGATGGAAGTTTCATCCTTAATCACCAATCCCGGATCGGAAATGCAAACAGGACGGGAATCAAAGTGGGACCTCTTTGCCGCCTGTGTCTATCTCCTGTCAAGTATGCCCCCCGAAATGAACTATGTACCGCACGTCATACTCTTGGAAAGACAGAATACAAACTCATGAGCACAACATTAAGCTATAAATGTAACTCCTGAGGATTGACCACTGTTCTAAATATTTGTTCACTGGAGCACCGGAGTCCAGATGTTGTTCCCACCATTGAAGTAGAAGTCTTGGACTGAGACTTCCGAATGAGAGAGACAAAAAAGCGCTTAGTTTCATTGGAAAAATCAATGCAATTCTGACACGGAGTCAAATCAGAATGAAAGTACATTAGATCAGTTGCATCAACTGAATGCCCTATTCCCATTTTCTGAACATAAGCAGGGGTTATTTTTTAGGAACTTGACGAATTTTGAAAAAGAATCTGACTACACAGATTAAAGTTTTGATTAGCAACAGTATGAATCGCATCTCCACTGGGAAATATTTCACTTTAAATACCTTGGATTGTAGCAAATATTGAATACATGACTCGTAGATATAGCATTGACGACAACATTGATACTGCTGACATTTGACTTCTGGCTAGAGAGAGCTGGAAGGGGAAAATCACTCTTGACTTGGGCTGCTCTTCGGATTCCCCATAGTAATTCTCCATCACCCGCCCTGCCATATATAGACTAATGTAAGCATCTAAATAGCAACTCTTGAGTGTATTTAAATTGAGAATTTTCTACCTTAGAAAGGGCACATCATCTCCAAAGAGAAGCTTCTTCTCGTTGACAAATCCACTCCAACCAGTTGTAAGCAGGTGCCTTCAAGGCTGGCCTACTCAGATAGAAAAAGTAAAACAGAAAGTTAGAAAATTAAATCGGAAACTCAAATCTGCAAAGTTTATATCACACTGCGTCAAAGGCCCATTGTTCCATTTAAAGGAAAAAACAATGTCAACAGATGAAACACATGAAATTCATGTTTTTGTAACAAACCACGATAGATGTGTCGGAACCTCCATTTTGTGCCATATAAATCTTTTGCTACAAGTTCTTGTGAAGGCCTTCGCTGTTTATAGTCCTACAGAAAAAAGAAAATGGAAAACCTAGGATCCTAAAGCATAGAACAAACTGGGCCATGTGTGTATATGCTCATGCTATACAATGATATAATCACTCGTGACTAATGACACCTTGCAGCAAACAAAATACTTCAGTTATAGATTGACAAGCAATGGAGTAGAACACGTAATCAATGTTGTCTCCACATTCCACGACAAGTTTCCTGAAATTCTACAAGTTATTTTTTTAAGATTTCAATTCTACAAGCTTAAAGCAAAAAAAGTTCCTAGTAATGGAGCAAGGACACTAATTCTGCAAATTTTCTTACTTTTAAAAGCAAAACTATTCATAGAAAGGATATTGCACCTTGTCAGACGAACCATCGCACTTACGGGGTACGTCCTCTAGAATCCAAACATCAGGGAGATTGAACGGGTTCGTAGCTGCAGCATAGGAGGGGGCCACGTAGACTCATAAGTTCCACAATATATAGCATAATATAGCCCAGACACACATGACTGGGCAAGGATGCAGACATGGACATGCCAACAAAGCATGACATGCCGAGGATATACTAAACATGTAGGTTTACATATTTTTATTTGAGATATTATCGGCCACTTTTTGCAGATATAATCCAAATTCAACATAATAAGGTTATTGGCATGGAATTTGGATCAAGCTGCCATGTTGAGGCATATCTGGTCAAATGGGTATTCTCTTTGGGTGAAATGGAGCCATAGACTCATAAGTATGTTGTCAAGATTAAATCTTTTAGGGCTATGACTCCTACAGATTTTTCATGGACTTGGGCAAAACTCTTCAAATTAAGGGTCTTACCAAAGCCACTTGACAAATTTACCACTGGGTATTGGACTTCTACTCTTTTTTTCACATGATTACTGGGACCTTTTGGATCTCTTAGATTGCCATCGTATGCCCTTAGCCATGTCTTCTAGTATCCCTCGTACGTGGGATGCTATCAGAGCTCACCACCTTACAGTCATCATTCTAGTATCCCCGTTCTTTTGTATGACGTTAAAAATATGAGTCAGAAGCATATTATAGTTGAAAGTCCTAAAAACCCACCACACACACACACACTCACACTCACACAAACACATAGAGAGAGAAGAAGATATGTCACTATATTAGGACTCTCAGCTATTGTCTCAACCCCTAAGTTTCCACCTTTCAACAAATAGGAGGCATGTTCACTGAATTACAGAAATATATGATGGTTGGTTTTTATAATCTTCACTGAATTGCAGAGTTAGCTTAAATGTACCTGGACTCAAAACAATACTTAGTTGCTCAATGAGAAGAAAATAACAAAACATTCCGAGCTAAAGTAATGCAAAAAGAATGCACCAACAAAAGACAATACTCCATTCAAAAAAAAAAAAGAAGAAAAAGATAAGACAATACTCTAGGTCCAGCATAGGAGACTTCAGCTAAGCTAGGTATTTTTCTCGAAATAGTTCATTTGTTCAAGGAATTAAGAGTATTCACCCTTCTGCCTAGCCTAACAGAGTGCCTGAAAACAAAATAGACCGGAGCCATACCAAGTATTAGATACTCAACACATGAAATATGTACAACCTTTGTAGATTCTTGACTCCATAGAAAATCTAGAAATATATGTACGAGTCTATAGGAAATTTTAATCCTGGGGGGTCACCCCCCCTTGCCTCTTCAAAACAAAAACATGGAGCTTACATGTAGTTTTGTGGCCGACTTTTTCGTCGGATTGCTCCTCTTTCCCAAACAAATTAGTGAAGTACTCTGATTTGGAAACTATTTATAAAAATAGTTTTTAGCGCAATCATGAATCACGTTTTTCTTGTAAAACGCAATCCATGATTGTGCTTTTCTTGTAAAACACAATCCCAAATCGTGCTTCTATTGTAAGATGTAATCCCAAATCGTGCTTCATTCAAGTTTGAAAGGGAAGTGCAAACCCAAAACGTTTTTGTCCACAAAGCGTGATTCCAACTTGCGTTTCCGTCCAAAAGCGCGATTCATGATTGCGCTAAGAAATATTTTTACAAATAGTTTCCAAATTAGAGTACTTCGCAAATTTGTTTGGGAAAGAGGAGTAGTTCGCCGAATCTTTCTTTGTGGCCATGTTGGTTGGTTATATTTGTTTTCTATATTTTTTTTTGTTTCATTTTCTTGGTACTCTCTATTTCGTTAACTTGCTATTATGAGACACCATAGTAATGCAGCTGCTGCTGTTCTAAATGTGAAAGGCTGAGCATGACATTGCAGAAAAATGCTTTCGAATGGGGGTTATCCATGATTCTATACTCCGAAGATGCAGTTCAAGTGACTCAATATATTGCAAATTTCTTTGTCAGAGATGCAAAATCAAAGATTAAAATCCGAAATCGGAACCCTAGGTCTGTCAAGTTTGAAACAAACCCTAAATCAAACCACAGAACGAGAGAGAGAGAGAGAGAGAGAGAGAGAAACCTTCAAAAGTCTGCCAAAGTTTCGATTCCAGAGGATCGATTTTGTCTTCATCTTCTTCGTTCGTGATTCTCTCTTCCCTTCTTCTCTCCACTCTCTTTCTTCCCAGCGTAAAAAGTGAAGGGGACACAAAGGGCATTAAGGCAAAAGTTTGGGAGGGGTATTAGCAAATGCCAAAAGACTATTAAGGACAACAAAATCCACATAAACTACCAAAAAACCAACACAGACCAAATGCCATCAGGGGTAAAAACCGTCCAAATTGGACCAAAAATGGCCAAACATGAAATTAGAAGGTCCTCTCTATTATGGCCTTCGGTACCAATAGAAGGTTCCTATTATGGCCTTCGGATTTTGGATAACAAAAATGGACAGTTCCAGAACCTTTCGATGTGAGTGGGCCTCAAATCTATTTCTGTGTGGGACCCGTGCATTGGGTGCTTTGAATACGCATGTTATTTTTGAATTTGAGGACTCATTCATGCAGTATATTCAGGGCCGGCCCTATGAGCAGGTTGGGTAGGCCCGGCTCTGGGGCTCTCCAAAACTGATCGATTTTAGGGTCCTAATTAGGCATGCATATGTTCTTAATAAGTAATAAATATATAATGTTGTGCTATAAGAAATAGAGAAGCATTTGGCATAGTGAAAAAGTTTATGTGTTTCCTAATAAATATCAGGTTTCAATTCCCATGAGCCCTTTTTTTTTTTTTTCCTTTGTCTACTTTTTTTTTTTTCTTACTATAGTCAGTTTCTACCTTCTCTTCCTTTTTTTCCCCCTTCCACTACATCCTTATCAGGGGTCAAAAACAAACCGATGGGACCCGAACAGACCAAAAAATTGAAAATTTGGTTTGGTGTTCGGTTGGTCCAGCCTGAAAAAAAAAAAACCGAAATACATCTTGGTTTGGTTTCGGTTTCCGGAATTTTTGTCGAACTGAACTGAAATACCCTAAAATCATCCCGATTTAGACCAAATTACCCCGAAACCACCCCTATTTGGACCGAAAACCACCCCTATCTCAGTTTCTTGAAATTGACCCCCCAAAAAAAAAAAAAAAAAAAAAAAAATCACAGCCGTCCATCTCAATTTTCAAGGCCGGACCGAAAAAACCAAAAAACCGAACCACGCCGAACCGATAAGTTCATTGTTTTTTTCGGCCCGGATCGGTTCCCAGCAAAATCACACCGATGGTACATATAGTTTATGCATAAGAGTTTAGTGCATAACAATATTGTACCTTGCACATGGTACATATAGTTTATGGATAAGAGTTTTGGCATTTACAAAAACAGTTTTACTATTTAACATTTCCCTTTTGATAATTATTATTGATTTTATATTATATTATATGTTTTGGGATGTGTTTTCCATTCTTTTGTGATTGAAGATTTTAGAATTGCAAGGTTAATATAACATGTTACTACAAAATAAACAAAATTGGTAAGTTTGTTACAGTGTGTTTTGGCCTAAAAAGTTAGTTGACTTATTTTTTCGTCTCTATTTGATTTTTTTTGTGTTTTTTAGTTTTGCATTAACTTTTTTTGTATTATTAATTCGTCTCGGCGAGAGGAATCAAAAAAGTAAAAAATTATTATCTAATCATAAATTTTTTTAAATAAAGACAAAATAAGTCAAAAGTCAGCTTTTTACAATTTTTTCCATCTTATTCAAAAAATTTAGGTTGTGTTTGGTTTGATTTTGAGTTTTGGTTTTTGTAATGATTAGAGGGAGAAATATGTATAATAATTAAAAAATAGGTATTAATGATTGGAGAGAGATAGAGAGAAAAATAAAAATAAAAAATAAAAATAAGGGTAATAATTGAAGAATAATTGAGAAAACCGGTTTTTGAAAACCAAACCAAACAAGGCTTGAGAGTTCTAGTCATAATCTTTTACCTTTTTGGATTCCTCTTGCCGAGACGAACCAATAATACTAAAAAAATCGATGCAAAACTAACAAACACAAAAAAAATAAAATCAAATGAAGACAAAAAAGAAGAAGTTAAGTTGGTTTTTTAGGACAAACCTTATACATTGACGTATTGAGTGAATGCTAATTGCATTGATAAATAAAAAATTTAAGTACCTTAAAATTATTTATTTATTTTTATACAAAATAAATAAAATTGGTAACTTTCTTGTTCTTTTGCCTTTTGATCTAGGGCTTCCAGGCAATGGTCATGTGTAGCATTTAAGAGCATCTCCTACCCATCTCTATTTTTCTAAAATGGAGAATGGAAGTGACACATTGGGGGGAGATTTTGTAATTAATGTCATCTTTTTGTACTTTTTTGGAGAATCTTGGAGGGACCCATCATCTTTTTGTACTTCAACCCATCTCTATTCCTCCAAAATGAGATTTGGTTCTCTATTTTTTGAGGATCAAAATAGTTTTGGAGGACCAAATCTCTAAAAAAGATAGTGGGACCCTCCAAGAATCTCTATAAGTGAAGAAAAGAGGACATTAATTACAAAATTTTCCTTCAATGTGTCACTTCCATTCTCCATTTTAGAAAAATAGAGATGGATAGGAGATGCTCTAAGCGATGTAAAGTTATGAGTTGAAGTTGATAAAAAAACATCGACGCTTTTTTTAGTAATATAATTTAGTAACTCCAATAACTCTACTTAGCTTGTAGAATAATTACTAGAATTGCTGGATAAAGATGTCTTCCAAGCCTTTGTCAGTGATTTTCCCCCCATTATTGCCCAGACCGGTCGATTAGAAAAGTTCCTTTTGACCAAAAAACAAATAAATTAAATTTTGAGGGTGGTTTTTCATTTGTTCTAAAAGTGCTAAACACGGATTTCAAAACAGATTATTCTCATACCTACATTAACTACTCTTAGCCCATTTAGCTATTGTTCTAAAAATGGGAAACCGTCCCCTTACCGTTGGAAACCAATAGGAAAATGTGCGCAAGCGCCTAACTCGCCAATTGAAAAGGCTGCCCGTTCATAAGAAATTTTTTTTATTTTTTTTTAGACTAACATAAAATTATTTGAAGACACAGAGAATATGTAAGTGAAAAGAACTCGGCTTAAATTTCACTTACATGTGATTTAAAGGGAAAAAGGATCAGATTCCTCGAGCGAGACTTGCTTCTTCTTTTTTCCCCCTTTTAAAAGTTGTCTTTAAGCTTTATTTCTTGGATAAAATCTATTTCATTTGGATTTTTTTTTGTCATTCGTCATTTTTCTAATCTATTACATGGAAGATGGGAGAATATGATTCGATCCTGGGATATAGTGTGTGGCATCTATGAGCTAACCACCATTTACATTTTATTAGGCAAAAATAAGAGAGAGTTTTCAATGCCTCTAGTGCATGGTTGAGCACCAGTCTAAACCGCACAAACATGTGAGGTCTATAGGCTACATGCTTGAGTGTGGACCTCACCTGTTTGTGTAGGTCCAAAATAGTGCTCAGCCATACCCCAAGAGTATTGAAAAATTTCTCAAAAAATGATCCGCTCAGTATTCAATATCAAGAGACCGAGTGGAATTCACAACCTTAAATAAATTATCCATGATTGCGCCCTACTTTATAAATTAATAGTGCATGCCTTACCTGTGCCTGAAGGCATGGCTTGAGCAATCGATGCACATGCCTGTGCCCATGCTCATTTTTTATGATTCCTCGAACTTTAGAGAGGGGAAAGGAGAGGAGGTAGTGAGAGAGAACATGATTTGAATTGAGAGAGAGAGAGAGAGAGAGAGAGAGAGAGAGAATGTACTACGATGACTGGAACAAAAATATAATTGAGACAAAAACCGCTCTCCGTTGAAATATAGATGTGCAATGGCATCCAATTCTACAAATCTATGCAAAGAGTTTTTTTTTTGTGTGTGTGTGTGGTAAACTTGAAAGAAGAGCATTTGGCTAACTTGTGGAGGGGCCAATTAATGGTCAAGAATCTAGAGCTAAAATCAAGGTTAGAGTCAGAACTTTAACTTAGTGATAACAAAAATATATACGAATGATAAATATGTTTCAATAAAGACTACAAAATAAATATTATCAACTTACAAAATTGAAATAGCATACTAAAAACTAGATAATTAACAATGTTCCTCAAATATGCACGAAAAACATAGCTATTTAACTCATCTATCTACTAAAGTGGGGTCCGATGTTGGTGTTGTGCAGGAGGTGCACAAAACCATGTTGTGTACCGTTAGAGCTGTTAGCTCGGCGATTCAATTGTCCAGATTTCAGCTTGCAATGAACGGCTCAGATGTCGCACAATTGAGATGAAAATTGGACCATTAGATCGCCAAGCAGACAGCTTGGAATTGCGCAACACAGTGTTTTGCATCCCCTGCACAACACCAACACTGCTCCCACTAAAGTGAGACACCTTGAATTGTGAATGACGCTCTTTTATGCATATTGGGATGGAATTATATATATAGAGGGGAGGTGCGGCACTGACCATCCTGGTTTGTGGAAGCCAATTTGGTACTTATTGATATCCAAAATAACTTCTTTTTTTGGCAAAAAAACAAAAAAAAAAGATGAAAAAATTGCGAATTGAAGAATGAACCATTCGGTCCATGAAAAAATATCTCAATTGGTTTATATTTAAAGAGCACAATAGAATTGAATCAAGCCTTTATTATTTTTTCAACCGAAAACAAAGCTTAGGACAAAGTTTGAGTTTAACTTAATATATATATATATATATATATTCATATTCTGATTAACAATATGCAGCAATACAAGAAGACTACCATCAAACAGGGCCACCTCCCAATCCAAATCTTGACTTCACCATTGGAATCTACATCAAAACTTCCAGCAATTTTTCCTTAGTAAATGTGATCAAGAAACTTGCCAATATTCATCATCCATCCTATTCTATAGATTATTCTTCACAACTCTCATATCTGAAAATACACGCTCCGTTGAGTCTTTGACATGGACAAATTAAGTCAACAACATACGAATTAATTTGTGGACAGGATGATAGATTGTCCACTTTCTTGTTTTGTTAAACACTTGACAAAACTTGAAATGGTGGTCCGAAATTCAGGAGGCTCTTAGAAACATTGAGTTTATAATTTTGTTTTTGGGTCATTTAATTGGGATGTCTATGTAGAAAATACTAAAGGACTGAAGAATTAGGATATTATAAAATAAATTATGAAAAGAAATAGTGGTGGCTCCCTATATAACTAGGAGCGAAGGAAAAAGAAGAAGAATAATAGTAGCAATTTTTGGAATGGTTGCAGTGGCGACTGTAATTACTTGTCCCCTTTGACTAAGACTGAAAAAGTCATGAGGTAAATGACCTCGCAGAGGTTGCAAAAGTGAAGGCAGTTTAAGATCCACCAGTGAGATCCAGTACGCCATCTTGTTGATCGGGCAGAAGTTGCACTAACCAGAGCAAAGTAAGCATAGACAGGTGCATTTTAATCTATCCTTACAACATCAATTTACACATATGTGAATCTTTAATGGTTCAACATTAACCTGCTTTTGTTCATGTCAATGTAACATGAGAAAAGAAGAAATGACACGAAATCCACGTCGCAGTGGAGCATAGAGAGATTTGAAACGGTAGCCAAATAACAAGGCGATGTAATTTTAGACATTTCTGGAGAAACAATTCTCAAGGTTGCATCGACTATTGAGGGATACAACCTTTTCCAGATTCCTTGAGTGGGGATTTGCATCTTAATCATATTGCTGAAAAGTTATGAAAAACTAAAAAATTTTACGATCGCCAATGATGACTTGATTGATCGAAGAATGATGTGTTATATGATGATTTACATAGTGGGAGATTTGCTAATAGTTTTAGGTTTTTAGCATTTCGAATAACTGGCGATCTGACAAAATCCATTCGTGAATATTTGTACTTTAAAATGAACTTAAGTAGATTATGTTGTGTCAAACACACACCTCTCGCACAGAAACAGTAAATTAAGAGATGAACACGACAAACAATATACTTGGTTTGGCCAAATCGGACCTATATCCACAGGGAGGGGGTTTCATTATAATCCGGAGAAAAACCGCGTTCTTGTGTTACACACTCACACTCAATCTCGCAATAATGAAATCCTCACTAGTTCTCTCGTGTATCTCTCTTTTCAGGGAGCTACAACCGGCCCCCCTTTCGCGCGCGCGCGCACACACACACACACACACACACACTCTCTCTCTCTCTCTCTACATTGTGCTACCACACAAAATAATCAAGACATATCCGAGCAGAGATACAAAATAGAACCCAATAGGAAATCCTAAACACAATATGAAATCCTAAATGCAATAGGAAATCACTCCCATCCGGCCCACACGGGGTGGAATCCCAACAGATTACACTTGAAAGTTAAGCATGGCGAAGATTCTCTTTAGTATCAGTATGCATACTCAGTATGTACGTCAGAAAATTCAGAAACTTTAACCTGCAAAACATTCAAAAACTTTACCTTGCAGAGGCTAAACTCTTGATCTCTTCCATCCAAGGCTTAAATTATAAAGGGCCCCGGTCGTATCCCCCTATGTATCTCACTTGAGACACGCGTGCCACTAGTGTTTCCCATGCTTAATTATTATTTTTTTTGGGTAACCTTCCATTAAAAGCAAACAAACCAAATACAAGAACCAACAAAACCTAACCAGGCCAAGAAACACCTAGCTAGCAAACTGGAAAATGAAGCAATAAGAGGCAGAACATCCCACATTACATGGAGCGAAAAATCCTAGAGCTAAGGCTGCAGGTACGAGTTAACAATATATTATCAGCGTTGTCCTTCAGATTCCTCCAGGAGCATAAGCAAGCCCGGACTTCATCAACAATCAAACCACCTAAGGTAAGAGCAGGCAAGCAACGACCTTGAAAGATCTGCAAATTTCTCTCTCGCCATATTCTGTAAATAACAGTTGCCAAAGACAACTTATAAACTCTATGAGCATAAGAGCCCACAAACCTATGAGCACAAACCCAAGCCATCTCTCCAGCCAGCCCAAGACAAGGCCTAACAACGTAATTCTTGGTTAACAACATTTGCCACACGGTCTGCGAATAGTCACAAACAAAGAACAGATGGTCATGTGTTTCTTTTACATGGTGACAAAGACAACAGTCACGGTCTACTGCCAATCCCCAACTTGAAAGCCTATCTCTGTCCAAAAAAGAAAGCCAAACAATGAAGGCCCACCTGGGAATATGATTAATAAACCAAAACACATTTGGCCCATGGAACAATTGGGTGCACTTCCTTGAGAGCCTCCCATGCAGACCTAGCTGTATACACACCAGAAGCTGTCAACAACCATCGCATAGAATCTGGATTGGAGACATTAGATGTCACGCCCCGCCCCGCAAACGGCACCCGTGGAGGGCCTGAGTCGGTGCAGCCACGTGACATTCCAACACAAGGCCCAACATCACCTTACAAAATCTCAGAATAAAAACACAGCGGAAGACTTCATCATTTAAATAAAAGTGTCAACGTTAACCATAGTTTCAAACACCAACAACCGTCTACTAAAAAATAGCTTAAACAATACATGTGCTTAAAACACTCTCTCATTACAAATCATTAAACACTCTCTTATGACAACATGTCTAAAATTCACTCGACAACAATTGAACACCCCAAACGTTGACTGGTAGTGGACCCCCTCTACAGTCCCTGCTATCTGGAAAACCATAAAGGAAAACCAGAAATGTGTGAGACATAGAAATGCTAAATAAGATACAACCAAATCAACATCCAAAACATAGCAGTATTTGTACAACAATTATCAACATGTATATAACCAATCACATGCAAGTGGCACGTCTGCCACATTCTATGTATCCTAGGTCACTGTGGGAGCACACCCCGCTTGTTGTCACCGGTAGCTAGCCGACACAACGTACTCCCAGTGTAACGCAATCCACAGCCCCTTCGCAGATACCAACTTTCGCACTCAACATACATGTATATCCACGGCTAAAACATCTATTAGCATGATATACATCCATCTTCACAACAACATGTCATCGTCACATAATATACATCCGTCTTTACAACAACACATCATCAATACAGTTATATGTTATTGAACATAATCATGTAAAACACACTCACCTTTGATTCGACTGGAGTATGCCAAACTTACGATTTCGGCACCTCCCGATGACCCGACTTGTCACCTTTAATTAGGTTTTTCCCTAATTTTCCCCCTCTTCTTCTTCTTCTTTCTCTCTCTCTCTCTCTCTCTCTCTCTCTGATTGTTTTTTCTTGGGAAAGGATCAGAACAAAGAAGATAACGTTGGAAAATTTTTATGGCCAAACTACACTTCGCCCCTCCAACTTTTATTTCAATTAACTTTAAGCCCTAAACTCATAATCACTCCAAACTCTTCTAATTTATATTAAAATGTGAACTAAACATCAAATGTCTGGGACGGGTATTACATTAGACACCAAATTTGGATCCGTACTAGCCACAATTACTCTAGTAATAGCACTCCTAGGCTAAGGCCATTTCCACCCATCATTGTGAATGATAGAAACCACTTTAGAACACCAAGATCTCTTTAGTGTGAATCTTGAATTATCGCCAAACCGCTAGTAAAGAGGGCCTAAAGTATGCCCGTTATCAATCCACAAGAAAGTGGATAATCCACATCCCTTATGATATATTTAATCCAAAGTTGGGCAAGGCTCGTAAGATTGAATATTTTCTTGATGGTCCAATAGGCCTCATGAGGGACTTGGCATGTCATATAAGGTCCAACCCCGCCCTTGACGTGTCTAAATTTGAGGAGTGTTGCTGCTTCATAGACACGCACAAACACAGTAAAACATCTTTTCAATAACAATGGGTTTATGGCTCTTGGGTTTAGGCTGCCTTGTTTGTATTGGGTATATCCTTTTTGAGCTAGGCCTCCTTTAGGTGTTTGGGCTTCACTATTTGTACTGGGTATGCCTTTTATGGGCTAGGCCATTAGGTGCTTCGGGCTTTGCCCACCGGGTGTTTTTGGGCCTCGTCCCATCAGGAGTTTTTAATTTCATCAACTTTGGTTAGAGTCCCCTCCCATCTACCCCAATTTGATGTATCCATTTTCAAATTTTCACTAATAAAACTTTATTGCCGATCAAAAAAACAAAATAATGCATTAATTGGTAATACTATGTGTTTTGCAGGATGCAAAACATGGTACGACAAAAGGGGTATCAACTAACGATAGAGCAACAACAATACATGCTCTTGCATCCAATGACTCAAAGCATGAGGATTTCAACCATCGGGCCACATAATTCCATTGAAGTATAAAGAGGGCGGTGCTTTGATCTCAACTGCGAGAAGCCTTCTCCATGGCTCCACATAAAAAACTTACTCAAAACTCACAAATTGCACAAGGTAAGCATCTCTAATGTACTACCAAAAAATGTTTACTAAAGTGTACATCAAACATATGTGGGGCCCTATTTTATGTGCTAAGAATTTAGTTAGCTAGCTAAGGAGGAATGTTCTTTAATGGGCTACCTAGATGCATTCATTATCTTTTAGTCTCTCTCTCTCTCTCTCTCTCTCTCTCTCCCCCCTCAGTCTTTCCCCAAATTTAGGTAGCGACTTGTGACACTTAAGGGAGTGAGGGGTGCCACCTAGGATTTTAGGGAGTCAATTTTTGTGCAATAGAGCACATCTTTTGAGTTTTTCTTAGTTAGCTAAGTAGGACACTTTGGGTACTATTTTAGGTAGTGCACTAGAAATGCCCTAATATACCCTGCCGAGTCTAATATACCCTGCCAAGTTATATTCTACCAAAGGCAAGGTATCTAATTAGATTAGCAATGGATTACGAATATGATTTTTATACCATGAGACAAAGCAAATTGCTGAAGCCTTGGTATTAATTTAGTCGTGGAATCACCATCGTCCGCGATCTCAACTATAATATCAACTAGGTTAACCCAGCTAGAACGGTGACATTTGTCGATCTTGCTGTTCTAGCTAGGCTTGACCTAGTTGGCGTTATAGTTGAGATCGTGGACAATGATTCCATGGCTAGATTACCAAGGCTTCGACAATTTTCTGTGTCTCATGGTATGAAAATCATATCTTTTGCTGATCTAATTAGGTACCTTAGCCTTTGGTTCGGAATATAATCCCTGGGCAGGGTATATTGGCCGTGTTCGTTTTGGAGTTTTGGGCCGGTTTTGGCCCTGTTTTACTTTTGCTTACATAATCATTTCTCTCTATCTCTCTCCACTTATTATACCTGCTTACATCATCAAAACTAAACTAAACCTATTAACCGAACAAGGCCATTACCTTTGTGCAATTTTTGAGTTTTGAGCAAGTTTTTTACGTGGAGTCACGGAGAAGGCTTCTTGGAGTTGGGGTAGCCCAGCTGCAGCGTGCAGTTGGTCTGTTTTAGCCTTTTAGGGCCCGTGCAGGGTTCGTTATCATAATTTAATCATTCACTTTGTAGAATTCGTTGAGAACTTTAATTTTGAGTAATATCATGTTATTCAAATATCAGTATTTATTTTTCTTACTTTTCAAATAATGCAAGTCGTAATATGATAGACTCCTCGTATTGAATGTGATATATATTCTAATAGGGCGCTTCGCATGATTTTTACGAAGGATCAAAACTGTTGCGTGATTAAAGCTAAGTTTCAACTATGGAGTTATTTTTGATATTTTTGGACTACAAATTGTCAGATCAGAGAGTAACTCTCCTTACATACATTAACTGATTTGATACTTGTAGTTTACAAATACCAAAAATACCGTAGCGGAAACTTAATTCCTCTTTTCCTAGATTAGATGTCTATGATCTCCTTTATGTTGATTATTGGGCCATTTATGCTTTTCTAATTTGGAGAAAGTTTTGGGATTTTGGTATTGCGCCATTTCATACGCGTTGGGACGAAATGTCTCCAATCTATACACTGGGGAATAAAATGGGACGAAATCGATACCTTGGAGGAACAAAAAGATAAATAAGTTGATTGATCCTAATTGACTTATTCTCAAAATTGATTTATTGCGTTTTACGAAATAAATCATTCTCTCAAAATACATTAATTGAAAAAACCAATTTATAAGTCAGCTCTACTGACTTATTACCAATGAGTCAAGTTTGTTGAACTCACAATTTTGAACGGTTCGAATTTTGAACCGTTCACAGCAGTGTAAACCACACATTAAGGGGTCCTTTGGCTAAAAAAAACCAATTTGGTTTTTTCATTTGTCTTTATTCAATTCTTTTTTAATTTGTTAGTTTTACGTTGTTTTTTTGTTGTTTCACGACTTGTCTCGGTTTGTCTGCACGAGAGAAATCTAAAAAATATAAAATCATTAGGTTTTTTTTCTAGAATCCACCCAATGGGCGGATGATGGGGAAGCACTTTTCCATTTAAATCCAAGTCAGTACGCCTCAATTTCTGAACTAGGCAAACTTGTTGTCCCAAAACTTTTCGTTAAAAGACCATCTTATCTCTAGAAACAATGTGGAGCAGATTTGAGCCACAAACTCTTTTTTTTTTTTTTGTGAGATGTCTGCCCTTCTCATTTTGATCTGGGAAAAAACCAAACTGGTAAAATGCATTTTACCCTCACTGAAAAAACCAAACTGGTAAAATGCATTTTACCCTCACTGAATTATGAAATTTCGCACAAAGTTTATAAATAAGGACAAATGAAAAAACCAAACTGGTTTTTTTTAGTCAAAGGATTATGAGGCATGATTTGACTAATTTGAAAAAATTAATTTTTTTGACTTTTTTCGTTTTGTCTTTATTCTTTTTTTTTTTTTTGCATTTTTTAGTTTTGCGTCAAGATTTTGTAGTTTCTGGATTTATTTCATCGAGTCGAATCCAAATAGTACAAATTATGATTAAAGCCGAAAATAAATAAGTTTTTTGGATTATTTTTCGTCTTTATTAACAAAATTTTAAATTTGGCTAATAATTTTATACTTTTTAGATTTCTCTAGTCGAGACAAGCCAAAAAACCTCAAAAATTGACCGAAAAATAACAAATATAATTTTTTTTAAAATAGAGACAAAAAGAAAAAAACGAAAAAACTAATTTTTTTAAATTAGCCAAATTTATTTGCCAAAGAAGTCCTAAGCTTGACCTCATCAAACACGCCAGTCTCCGCTGGAGCTCAAATCTAACCCGACGTCACTGATTACCGTTGAAAGTCAAAAGAAATGTGCGATACGAAACCATGATGCTGCAAATCAAAATATTCTTGCAAAAAGTAACTTGATTGGGCATATATATACCTGCAAACTAAGGCTTGGTTTGGCTAAATTGAAAAAACTAGATTATTGATTTTTTTGGTTTTGTTTTTATTCAAATTTTTTTCGTATTCGTTAGTTTTCAGTCGATTTTTTGAGGTTTCTTGGCTTGTCTCGACGAGAGGAATCTAAAAAGTATGAAATTATTAGCCAAATTTTAAGTTTTGTGAATAAAGACGAAAAATAATCCAAAAAACCGGTTTTTTGGATTATTTTTCGTCTTTATTCACAAAACTTAAAATTTGGCTTGGTTTGGCTAATTTGAAAAAACTAGTTTTTTGGATTATTGGTTTTGTTCTTATTCAAAAAAAATTTGCATTTGTTGGTTTTCGGTCAATTTTTTGAGGTTTCTTGGCTTATCTCGACGAGAGGAATCTAAAAAATAAAAAATTATTAGCCAAATTTTAAGTTTTGTGAATAAAAAAGAAAAATAATCTAAAAAACCGGTTTTATCAAAATTTGATAAAATCAACCCTTGATTGATGTGAGATACAACCTCATCCATATTTTCTACTCTAGTATTTATAGCATGCGTCTATATATTTGGAAGTGAAGCGCAAATACTTTTTTTTTTTTTTTTAAACTAGAAACATAAGTGTATATTATACTAGTGATAAATCATTACAAAGACGACTTTGCGTAAGAGTGTGAATATTTCTATATCTTAGCGTGTGGCCTTGATTACACTTACAATCAAAACAAGATACAATATCCAAAATATCCATTATTATGTTCCTAATAACAATACAAGCATCCTTAAACAACCTCAAAACATGTAAAATCGCCAAGGCCTCCACACATGTTGACGACACCGCATGAACAAGCGAACATCCATGATAGGGGGCTCAGGGGAGAGTAATGGTGCTGGAGCACAAAATAATTTTTCCAATCATGGTTGGTATTTGGGCCCACATTTGTGCAAAGCACAAACCAACTTTAATTTGCCCATAGATTCTTCGCATGTGCCTAGTGCCTACTTCGCAGCCCATCCCAATCATGGTTGATGGTTGGGTATTTGGGCCCACATTTCTACAAAGCACAAACCAACATGGTGGATTTGGCAAAAAAAGAAAAAATTGATTTTTTGGTTTTTTATTTTGTCTTTATTTATTTTATTTTTTGTATTTGTTAGTTTTATGTCAAATTTTTTCGATTTATGGATTCGTCTCGACCGAAGAGTATAAAATTATGGTCGAAATTAATTTTTTTTTAAATAAAGCCAAAATTAAACTAATGAACTGATTTATTTTGGTTTATTCTCAGCTATATTCAAAAAAATATTATTTTTTACCATAATTTTATACTCGTTGGTCGAGACGAATCCATAAACCACAAAAACTTGACGCAAAACTAACAAATGCAATTTTTATTTTGAATAAAGACAGTGAAAAAACAAAAAAACCAATTTTTCTCTTTTTTTGCCAAAGCACCCAATTTGCCCATAGTTTCTTTGCATGTGCCTACTTCGCAGCCCATTCCCTTTTTGCCTGGAGCGGTGGTGGCTTTTGTATTAGGATTGGTTTAATCTCACGTGCGGTTCACCTATATAAAGTCAAACTGATCATGGCTCTAGTGGAAAACCCTAATTTCCCCAACAACCTTGTTAAAAATTGACACTGGATCTTATACACAGTATCTGAAATAATACTGTAGGTCTGTTCTTTCGTCTACCGTCGTGACTCGTGAAGGTCATCGATTGGTTCATTTCTTCGTCACAACTAATTTTAAAATTAACGGCTCATTATTGTATTTTTTCTAGAGTTTCATCTCCTCGAATGTAGAAAGAACTATGATAGCTGACTAACTAGTTGTGACAACATGATTTTGTTCACCAACTCGGGCCATGTTACCTATTCAACCCAACTACAAGTTATTACTATTTGATAGGGTGGTCAATGACAATATATATATATATATATATATATATATATATATATATATATATATATATATATATATATATATATATGTTTGTGCGTCATATTTGAATCATCCATGACACATGTAATAATCGGTGCATAATCTAAAGTGTCGTATATATCATGTCATATTCAAATGCGATAGTGCCAAAACACTTTTTGTCAATGCCAAAAACTTTTGTGCACAACAATATATTGTACCTTGCACATGGCACATGTACTTTGTGCATAAGAGTTTGACATTTATAAAAACAATTTTGGCATTAATATTTCTATTTCCATAATTATTATTGATTTTTTTATCATATGTTTTGGGATGTGTCTTCCATTCTTTCGTGATTGAAGATTTTAGAAGTCCAAGGTTACTATAACAAGTTGCAAAAATAAATTAAGTTGGTAAGTTTGTTTTATACATTGGATGTAGCGATTGAATGCTAATTGCACTGATGAATAAAAATTTTAAGTCCCATAAAAATTGGCACATTTTTACCCCGGTAATTATATGGGTACGGATCCACACACACAGAAAACATACAGAGCATGCTCGGGAACCCACTTTTGGGTCCTACACGAGTGATAATTTCGATTGAAACGGTGAGACTTTGGTTTTGGCACTTCTAACCGTCCGATTAAACTGAAATTTTGTGAGGCCGCTTGGAAAAATATTTTAAGAATAATAAACGGTTCGGATCACTTGTATAGAACCCAAAAGTGGATCCCCAAACACACTTTGTATGTTTTTTTGTGCATTTGAATCTGTACATGTACATATAGTCGGGTCCTTTTTACCACACAATCTTTTAAATATCATAATTTATCCATGTGAAATCTCGTGTAATGTATAGGGATCAACACACAACTTCATATTTGAAGCCTCCTAAAATCACATGAAGTAATTCAGTGATTTTAGTAGTACGCCGGCATAATAACAACTTTCAAGGCAACAATTAGGATTCTGTTTATACATTTTTGAAAGTGTTGTGAACAAAGATGAAAGTGCACAATTCTAGAACCATTCGATGTAAGTGAGTCCCATATTTATTACTGTATGGGACCTGTGTATCGAGTGTTCTGAGTACGCATGAGTTCGGTCTATGCACTTTTGTCTGCGTCTATAGTATTTTTTATGGATTTAGTCCACGTAAGATCACGTTATTAATTACTCCCTCTGTCCTAAATTATTTGTCTTGTTCGGATTCTAATGTAATTTTTAACTGAACATATCATTCAATCCATAATATCTTTTAGAGGTTTAACAACTTGTATAATATAACTACATATGATTTATCAAATAAGATCCAAATTGTACTAAAAAATTGCATTAGAATCTAATAGGACTAACAATTTGGGACGGATGTAGTACATGTTATTACTATTAGTTTTAATTTATTACTCCCATCTGTCTCTAAATTTTGGTACACTACGAAATTACGTATAATTTTCAAACTTTAAAAATAATGTATTTACGAAAATAATAGTTTGATTTTTTTTGCATCGTTCAATAGATTTCATCGAGATCTATCAAATAAGATCTATATTGCATATTTATATTTTTTGCAAGTAGATTATTTTTAAGTAAAAAATTGCACGTAATTTTGTGAAAATACTGAGAGCAAGAGAGAGAGAGAGAGGGGGAGAGTGTGTGTGTGAGAGACGGCAAAGACCATTCATTATATTCTAGAATAATCCTAAAATTCTTCATGTAAATTTTCTCATCACATCATTGGTCGGTGACACGGGTATCTCACCTGCAGGTAACAAGCTTGTTCCTAGTAAAATTTGTTTACAATTTCGTCGTTGTTTCGCCTCTTCCTTCTCTCTCTCTTCCCATTGATATAAGAGAGAGAGAGAGAGAGAGAGAGAGAGAGAGACCCAGAGATTTGATTCTTCATTTGATTTGAGAACCGTTGGAATCTTCAACAATGGCTTCCATTAACAGTTTTTGCCCTGCAACTGCAACTCCAAGTGCAAAGTAAGAGATTCCCTCCCTTTCCTATCTTATTTTGGGATATTTCCAGCATATTCTCTTCTTTTTTCTCAGTCAAAGTTGTAATTTTCCTTCAAAAATTTCTTTACATTACGTGGATGAACTGAAAACCATGTGGGTTTTGATGTTTTTGGGTTTTCTTTTCTTTTTTTCGCTTTTTGATGTGATTCTCGTTCTATTTGTTCTTTCTGAATATGATTTTGTAAGGTAGGATTTGGTTTATAGAAGATTTGACGAAGACCCATTGCAGTGGACCAGTGGTTTATGCCAAATTAATTTTTGTTCCCTAAATATAATTGAGTATGAAATATTAGGTAGGTGAATTTATCTATTTGGCTCACTTCAAAATCATAACGTACGCTAGGTCGAACTGAATTTTCATGTCAATGGTGGCATATGCCTTGTTTTTATGAAGTCAGCTTGGGAGAAATGGTTGTATTTAGAAAAAAATGTTGGGTTCTGTTTTTTTGGCTATTACTTGGCTTTTGTTCAACTTCGAAATTATTGGTTGGGTTACGTTAAACTTCGAAATTTTCGTGATTGTGACTTGATTTTCTGTTAACAAAATCATTCATGTTAAGAAGTTCCCACATACATCCCTTGTGCCAAACTTCTCGTCAAGCTACAAGCTCTCTACTATTGCTTGTTATTGGGAAATCCAATTTTTTATAAATTTTTATACATAGGATCGGTCTTTACTTATTTGTGTCTCCCTTTGGTTAATTTTGTAAAGAGTATTAGACAACCACGGATTGTATATGATTTCTACATCTTCGTTATACTTATAAGAGCGTTGCTGTTTACTCCCTTTAGACCTCTTGGCCCACCGTCCCCCTTGATCAAGAAGAAACTTGGAAAAAATATGCTCGGCTAGCTCATTTAGCCAAGTGAAATTCCCGAAGAAAGGTTTTTCTTGAGTTCTAAACTTGTGCAGTTCCTCCCTCTTTTAGGCTTTAAGGATGTCTGTTTAAGTTGCCAATTACGACCTGATATGCTGAGGTGGGGATGGATTTAGCATTTTTTTGTGCTATAAAGTTTGTCAAAATCTTGGTTAGGTCGTAACAAAAGCAATGGTTTTACCTATCCATGAATTTTCTCTCTCTTCATAATGTTTGTAATGTGGCGATTGATTTGAACTAAAATGGGAACGAACCTCTGTATGGTAAAACCCTTTTATGTTGCTTTGGCAATCGGAAAATGTTGTTGATCATCACTTTTTGCAGATCATTCAAACACTCCAAATTGTCCAGTGGACTACACTGTATGAAACTATTTCCAGCAAATGGCCGTGTATCCGATGTGTGCTTGATCCAGCAAGGACCCAAATCATTCTTCAGTATCAAGGGTGGTGTTAGAACTAAAGCTGCATTGTTATCAGGAGAAGGTGACCTTCGTTCTCATCCCAATGGCATTAATGTTGCAGCGAGAAGTACTCTCCTTGGCGACATATCAGCTGGGATTGAGATACAGCCTGATGCAATAGCGCTCGGAACACTTGCTGCAGAAACCACTCCAACAACTATTGGTTTTCCTAGTGATAATGGTGAATTTGATTTAGGCCTTCCCACTAAAGGTTTCTCATCCATCCCTGAGGCAATCGAAGATATTCGCCAGGGAAAGGTTGGTTATCTCTTGAACTTTGTTGTAACAAGAATTGAAGCAGTTTTTATTTACCACACTTAGTCCTAGGAAGCACAAATACAGATGAAATGGGAGGCGATAATTTCAAAAAATAGGGATTGAAAAACCCTAGACCATCTAGGTTATATATCTCAATAAAAAATAATACCAATCACCAACGAAAAGCAATCAAACATATGAACACTAGATATACGTGGAAAACCCCTGAATGGGTAAAAACAAGGGTAAGGAATCAATGCACTATACTCGTTGTGTAGTTACAAGTAATCTTACCATATGATTTGAATCCTCACAATCGCCCTAAGGCTGAGTTGCTAAATCCACGTTCACCACATCCAGTGCTTTGATTGCTGTTGCCTTGAATTCACAAGCCTTCTGTTTGCCTCCCAGAAATCCACTAAGGGACTTTGTATTGCCTAGGAATTCTTCTTAGGTCTTTTTTCTCAAATAGATTAAAAAAAGATATTGAAATCTCTTGGAGATGTCTTTCTTGCACAATGATCCATAGACCGCTTATTTTCTCCAAGATTTGAGCCAAGACCCCCTTGAATGTTTCTCCCCTTGAAGAATGTGTTTGGGGCTGCTATCATATGCTTGGTGGTTGCAAAACGCTAATAAGTCTCATATTTATAAGCTGTAGAAATCTATCCAAGTTGCTCGAGCACATTGCTGAAAATACGTTGATAGCGGACTGCATATCGAACCCCATGACTTACCTTAAAACTCGATATCTCAATATAGAATAGCACTGATTTCTTTCCACTTCCTGAACAAACATTCTAAAAATAAAAAAAGAAAATAAATTACTCAATAAATGGAGATACGCACAAATGTATGTTTTGTCGTGAAATTGCCAAAGAGGGACCACGGCTTCTGGACCTTATAGGGATGTGGTCATGGTGGGGGACACAGTGAAAATAAAACATATGTCTATATTGGGTTGTTAGTTAAATGGATTTAGCATCACAAATAACAATGAACCAGCACTAATGAAAAATTGTTTCTAATGTAGCAAAAAATGTATATGAACACTAACTCTACCTAAACAATAGATGATATATCACTCAAAAACACCAAAACTACAAGGTATTGGTGACAAGTTTAGGATAACTTTTTGTTTTTTGATAGGAAAGTTTAGGATAATTTGATCCATGAATGAAGTTTTTATATTAAGAATTGGCCCCCGTCGTGTCCCCATATGTATCTCACCTGAGACGTGCATGTCGCTAGCGTTTCAATGCTTAAAAGTTAATGCAATTAAATTGGACATGCACTGGCCTGTCTCTTACTATCCTGCCCTGTCCTTGATGTGTCTGATATTGAGGGGTGTCACGGACACGCACAAACACAAAAACATCTTTTCCATATTAATTTGGAGTTATGTTGCAGATGGTAGTGGTTGTAGATGATGAGGATAGGGAAAATGAAGGAGACTTGATAATGGCGGCAGCAAAGGTTACACCGGAAGCTATGGCCTTTTTTGTCAAACATGGAACTGGAATTGTTTGTGTGAGCATGAAAGGGGACGATCTTGAGAGATTGGAACTTCCTTTGATGGTAGCATCAAAAGCTAATGAAGAGAAACTTTGTACTGCATTCACAGTGTCAGTGGTATGTAGTTGTTTTAATTACTGAGGCCTTTGGATTTTTCGTCTTAGTTTTGGGGACTTGTACTTTTTAAAAATTAATTTCAATTGTCACTTCCCAGTTCCCACAAATTCAAATTTCCAATTGTTTTTATAAAATCCGTTTGTGATCTGCACTTGCTTTAGAATCTACAGCCTGTTTCGTTGAGTTTTCAGAATCAGTGTGCAAATATTTCAGATACTCTTTGTGAATGTTAAAAACATACATTCACGTTTATATATCCATATTGAATTGTTAGCACATTTGATTTTGAGGATTTGAAAGTACCTTTTTTTTGTCTTCTAAAAATGCTACTTTTAAAAAAACAATAATAATAAGAAAAGATAAACCGAACAAGGTTTTGAAAATATTCTGCAAGTATTCTGAAAACAGTTTCAAAAATCCTATGTTTGAGGATTGTACTGCTTTAGCATCTCAAAAGGTTGGAAAGTTTTAACAATTATCATGACATAGATAAGGACTGCCACGGACCTTTTAAAGCTTCTAATTACCCTCTTCAAAGCAGTTCCTGACATAACTTAATTATCATACGGTTGTTGTCATCTGGTTATGCATATTTTTAATGCATTAACAAGTCATTTGCTTTTGCAGGATGCAAAACATGGTACAACAACAGGGGTATCAGCTAATGATAGAGCAACAACAATACTGGCTCTTGCATCCAAAGATTCAAAGCCTGAGGATTTTAACCGTCCAGGCCACATATTCCCGTTGAAGTACAGGGAGGGTGGTGTTCTTAAAAGAGCTGGACATACAGAAGCATCTGTGGATCTCGCTGTTCTAGCTGGTTTTGACCCAGTTGCCGTTCTATGTGAGATTGTGGATGATGATGATGGTTCCATGGCTAGATTACCAAAGCTTCAGCAATTTGCGCTGTCACATGATATGAAAATCATTTCCATTGCTGATCTAATCAGGTACTTTTTGAATATAATCCCTGAGGTTATTCCTTTTCCGCCATTTATGAGTTTCTGTATGAAAATTTCTCCATTTACATATTATAGTTGTTTGTGTAATTTTTTTCTATGGATAAAGATTCACTCTGTCGTCAATTGCCCTTTGCCCTCGTACTACTTACAGAACTTGAATGCAACCAATTACTTTATGCAGGCAGATGGGCAATTGTATTGTGGTATTCAATGCAGCCAATTACTCTATTGTATTGAATGCAACCAACTCGAAATGTGCGCGGAATATTTTGCTTATTTTTTCTTTGAATTTTATGTGGCCAAGATTTTATCATAAGTTGGTTAGATTAGAAGTTTTATTTGCTATTGAGCTTGATGATTATGCTGATAGATCGGCACTATTCAGTTTTTGAAGTAACGCAGGTCATACGATAGACTCGTTGTATTCATAGTACTAGTCTACGAGGAAGATTCAGATTTCCCCCAAAGACCAAAACTAATATATGATTTAGTTTACTATTGGCGTTCAAAAAGAGAGTGTGATTTAGTTAATTATTGCCTCTTTCCTGTTTAAATAACACTTTAGATATTCCTGTTCAAATCAATATTTTGTTACCTATGAAACTCTAAAAAGTGTGCCAAACGCTTTGGGGTGTTGACTGTTGCCAACCTCACAAGGACTATCTGTGTCGTCTGTGTTATAGCCTTCAAAAAGTGTATGCCAAGTGGTTTGGGGTGGTGCAAAATGGTTACAAATGCCTTCACTTTTTACATGTGTATCCTTCAGTGACATAACTAGTTTCCTATGTAGTTCTGCCTGGGTCAGCTACACGTATGCCTTTTCCCCAGTCTGCTAAGTAGGTTTTTTCAAGTAGAAGTATTATCTTCTTCTGGTGCTTCCTCAACCCCCTGTGCTCTTGGTAACATGATCAGATGCTGTCCTTGGAATGGGTTTCCATCATTTTAGAGATTGTGGAGTTGGCTTTTCTTGAGACATAGTATTGCATGGACTACATTGTAGAAGGGGCGGATTGGATTGGATTGGATGGATTGCCTAGGTGGGAAATTCAAGGTTGAATCATGTTTGGAAGGTTGTATGGATCACAAAAAAGCTTTTCTTTTTTTCCCTTGGAAATGAATTGGGACTTTGGAGTGTAGAAGTTTCATTAGAGGTCACATTCTTTAGTTCTGAAACATGCTATAGAAAGATGTTTTGGTGATATTATTACATGAATAAAGGTCCTTTTCAGCTGATTTGCTCATGTAAAGGGTAGGATGTGTTGGAATTTTGGCTCGATTTTGGTGTTTGCAGCATGATTGGTTCTGACCAAGCAATTTCGGGCAATTATGGACAAAATTGCAACTCGCAACGCCCTTGGTCCAGATCACTGAAACCAAGGTCCAGACCACCGAATCTTGTTGGTTAGTTTTGGCAGCAGCGTGTCTGGTCCGGACTACCAAAGGCTTGGTCCAGACCAGGGGGTCCGTTTTTGTGCAATTTAGCCTATTTTGTTCTGTTTTGATTGGGTCTTGGACTTCCTAAAGATTTATTTCCTTGTTGGTTATGTCTGGGGTACAAGGAAATCTGTTTGGGCAAGTATTGGCTTTAGGAAGGATTTTGTGGCTATAAATATAGCCTTGCTCTCTCCATTAGGTTTTGGACTGCTTTAGTGCATCCCTTTGAGAGGCCCCTAGGGGGTCTCATCTATAGAACCTAGGGTTCTTTGAAGATCTTCATCCGTTTCTGGTTGCCCCATTCATGGTGGGTTCTGTAGGCCTTTGGCCATCTAGGAGATCATCTGTTTATGCGATTCTTTCTGGTTGAAACCATGGGGTTTCATGAGAATCATCTGCGTCTGTGTGACATCCGGTCACATCTGTGGAACTCCGTTCCTTCTGCGTCTCTTGGTTAAAAACCCTAGCAGTTTTTGTGAAACTTGACGAGAGAGAATCAGTTTTGGTGAGAGATTCCAATTGGGTTTTGGTGAGAGAATTTGTATATCGGGTTGGTGAGTGTCTCTTGCGAGAGATTTGTTGTTTGTCACCATTGTAGCTCTTCGAAGCATGTTCTCTTCACATAGTGGAATCGTGGAGTAGGTTTACATCCATTAGCCGAACCACGCAAATCTTGGTGTCTCTCTTATTTGTTTTGTTTATGGTTTGGTTTCTTTGATTTCGCATAAGTTTGGTTTGCTACTTCTCCAATATCATGACCATCAATAATCTTGGGTTGTGGTTGGGTTCTTAGGGGGCCTGCTGGCTGCTGCACAACAGGATGATGGATAGATCCCCTTCTCATTCACACTAGAGAGGCAGGGAAGGCATGTACCTTGTTGATCTCTAGACTGATGTGATGGGGATAAGTTCATACTTGGGGAGGTTTTTGACAAGTATACAAGGAGATGTTGCTGAAAGAGCAAAAGGGAGGAACCATTACGTATGGTGGCAGTAATGAAGGAACAGAGCTGCCATTCCTTTGATGGCATGAGGAGTCACTATAAGCAAGGTTATACTTTTACACAAGGGTGACTAGAAGGATTGGTCCCCCAATGATTTATTCTTAGATTCTGTAACTCTGTGGAGTTTGAAAAGATAAGCAGGGGTATAGATGAATTTCATAATCCTGAATGAAAAGGTTGCAGCTGAAAGTTACATGTCTAAGCATTAGAAATCAAGTGAAGAAATCAGATAGTTGTGCATTAGTGCTTTGTAACTTGAGAAGTTGCAATGTATTGAACATAACTAGATGCTGCATTGCAGGATTTTGTTATTTTTGGCTAGAAAACATTTAAAATATTTCTTGGCTGAAAAAGGGGGCTCACTTTTCTGTCGTGCTGTCCTGCTTGCACTGGTTGCTTGATAGCACCTTGAGTTGTCTGGTCACAAAGCCAAAAGAATATGCAGTCCACCTCATATTTGGGTGAGCCAATGGGGTTCCTTGTGTGCAGTGTTCTAAAAGTTGGAAGCTCATGATTTGGTAACGCGGATCGGTAACAAAAGAATACACACAGACATTTATATCAAATGTTCCAATATCTATCTATTATAGTATTTAGTATAGCATTTTTTGGTAGCCCTTCTTTTGTCCTCATGATTTTGTCCATTGTGTCATAGCGTGTTTTATTGCTAGAAATTCCAACATTTAGTCGATCTGCCAGATTTACTGCTGTGCCTGTGTAAAGACGGTTCTTATTTGTTCTATTCTTCCTTGTTTTTTATCTTTGAGTAGTGTCATAATATTTGGCAAAAACGTTTTGTAATGTTTAATAGGCATCAGATTGAAAGTCTATGCAGGAAATGACTTTTTAAATATTGTCTAAAATTGGCAGATATAGGAGGAAGAGAGATAAACTAGTGGAGCGTTCTTCTGCTGCAAGGATACCAACTATGTGGGGCCCTTTCACTGCATACTGCTATAAGTCGGTCTTGGATGGGATTGAGCACATTGCAATGGTCAAGGTCAGCAATACTTGAAGCTCAACCGATAACTTCTGGTTTCAATACTTGGGTTTTGTTTTATAATATAATCCAAATACAAGATTAACAATGCTGAAGTAATTAATATTTAAGTATTCAAGAGCACTCATGCTCATTGATGCCCTTCTCTAATTAATTCGTTTATAAATTATCCTCCGGTGTTGCTTGGCCATGGGTCTTTGTTTTTGTACGATGCATACATTTTCCAATTTTGTCCCGACTTGATTCGGCAGTCCTGCCCCTACTATTGAACTATAATTGTTTCAGCTATGAAAAATGGCAAAGTTTCAGTCATGAAAGCACTAGGAAAAGGGGAAAGCTTATAGTCATCAAGTCTCGAGACTCTTAATTATTTGGTATTTTCCTCTTGGGTAAATTTGTTGATCATTACAGTTGCCTTGTCCCCCCCAAAAAAGGAAACCTGGAGTCTTTTGACCATTATATCTTTTTTGTTATTCGTTTGACTGAAGGAATAACATAATTGAGCTTCATTTTTGTATTTTTTAAAAAGCAAAACAATCCCTAAGCATTTTTAGGCACAATTAACTTTTCATAATTTGATTTTATGCAAATTTAGGCACAATTAACATTTTATAATTTGATTTTATGCAAACAGGGTGAGATTGGTGACGGCCAGGATATTCTTGTGAGGGTGCACTCAGAATGCCTCACTGGAGACATATTTGGATCGGCAAGATGTGACTGTGGGAACCAGCTGGCACTTGCCATGCAACAGATAGAGGCTGCCGGCAAGGGTGTTTTGGTATATCTCCGTGGCCATGAAGGTAGGGGCATCGGTTTGGGTCACAAGCTTCGTGCTTACAACTTACAAGATGATGGACGGGACACTGTGGAAGCCAACGAGGAGCTGGGTTTGCCTGTTGATTCGAGAGAGTACGGCATTGGTGCACAGGTACTTTCTCAAATTTTGTTGTTGTTGGTCTAAGTATTGTCTTTTTGTTTGTTTTATCCCCTGCATGCTTGCAGATTGCCAAGCTGCTTTTTTGATTTACTGATTGTACTTGTTATAATTATTATTGTTATGTTTTGTTTAGGCTTAGAATTTCTGTTGTACTTTTTCTAAAGTGATTTTCGTCTTCTTTTATTTTATTGAAGCTTGAGGCTTCCTCTTGAAAAAGGAGTCACTCTTACTTTTATTTTATTGAAGCTTGAGGCTTCCTCTTGAAAAAGGAGTCACTCTTACTTTAATTTCTGACAAGGATTTTTGATAGTTTGGAGCTGACCTTTGCAATTTTGACCCCACAAAAATTTCATAAATTGCCCCAACTTACTTAAATGCTTACAATTCTCAAGTTTTTTTTTCCCCTTCTTTTCAAGAGTTGATAGTATTACAAATGAGGCTATCATATATTATTTTCGAAATATAATGAGTCATTGGGATCAATTATAGAGCAAAGGTACATGTATATATATATATATATATATATATATATATATATATATATATATATATATATATACACGTTATAGTTAACCTCTTAATTTAGTAATTTCTTTGCATGTGCAAATTAACATAAGTTGCATATAGATCTAATTTTGACCGCTAACCCAAAGTCCTGGCTCTGCCCTGGATGTATTAAATTTGATTTAATATTGACCTGGCGACCTCTACAGCATAATGCTGAAAGAGGATTTATGCGGCCTTTTCCAAGTGTTTATTCATTTCAAGAACAAAGCAGAAAATTTAGAATCCTAAAACAGCATTGTCATGCAAATATGGCATAAATGTGTCTCTTCTCTTCTCCTCTACCTAGAATGGAATTACCGAACTACTTTTTTGATGTTTTTTCGTTGATATTGCAGATGCTAAGAGATCTTGGGGTTCGAACGATGAAGTTGATGACAAACAACCCTGCGAAATATGTTGGGCTCAAGGGTTACGGTTTAGCAGTTTCAGGCAGAGTACCCCTTCTTACACCCATTACTATGGAAAACAAAAGATACTTGGATACGAAACGAACCAAAATGGGGCACGTCTATGGTTCAGAAAGCGGTATCATTACCCAAAATGGGAAACCAAGATCTGACAGTTAGACTGATGGTTTATCTGAATCGTAACCCTGGTTTACTGGTTCAGACATGGTAACGTCATATCATCAAATTTCATTTATAACATACGATTTTTTCATAGTCTTGCGAAAATTAAACCATTGTTCTACAGGATAACCTAGATTCGTTATGAACATTTTGGAAAGGATATTGATATGCAATTTTTTTTCCCAGAAAGTGTAAAGTAGACGTGCTTCAGAAAAGAGGTTATCATGTTAGATTTGTATCTGAAACTCTAATGAATTCAGTGAAATAAACAAGGAAGAACACATGTATTCTTGTAGACGTACTCTATGGTGTAGTAGTCCAATTATTATATTTTCTGGAAAGAATGTTGTTTTTACGTATTCTTATGTCATTACGAATTCTGAAAAAGAATTTGTCAAAAGTTTTGGCACAAAATTTGACAAGGCTCTTTGATGGGTTTATGGGAGCCCTTTGCCGGTTTTTTTTTTTTTTGGGATGTTGGAAAGCGTCTTAAGAACATTGAAGATGTTAGATTTGTAATTCGTCTAATGTGGTGCATGAACATTTCCATTTGATGCAGACAATTTAGACATTTTTTATTCAGACAATTTGGACATTTTTGTTATACGCTTTGAAAAAAATCACTGGCACAGTGATTTACTGGAGTATAATAACGTCGCATGTACCAAAGTTATTGTTATTCGTGAACATGGGTCATTATACAAATTTTTGCATTTCATTCTCATTCGGCGAGGGAGGGAGAGAGAGAGTATGGGTGGTTGGGTTCCCGCCCAACCCCGCCCTGCCCTTCCCTTCTTTCCCCCTTCCTTTTTCCCCTTCTGATCTCTCTTCCTCCTTCCTCCCTCTCCGTCTCCCATTTGTGTTAGGATTCTAACAACACACCACATGCAATAAAAGCAGTAATACAAGAGAAAACATGACACAATATACGTGGTTTGACTAAATCAGACCTACATCCACGGGGAGGGGGGTTTCACTATAATCCAGAGAAAATCTGTGTTCTTATGTTACACTCACACTCAATCTCACAATAATGAAATCCTCACCAGTTCTCTCATGTATCTTTCTCCGGGAGAGCCACAACCGACTCCCCTCTCACACTCTCTGCCTCCCTCGCTCACATTATGCTACCACCACATCATAACCTAGGCATCACAGAGTTTTTATAGAGTTACATAGAAAAAACCCTAATCCACTCCCTCTGGGCCTAAGCCCACACGGGGTGGAATCCCAGCAATCACCCCCTCCACACCGAGTGGGCAATGTCGTCTGTAACACACCCATGTCGCCTCTTCCAATCAGCTAACTCTGGCAAGCGCTTATGTCACTAACCAGTCAAGCATCCATGCACCACCAAACAAAGTATACAAATCCCAAAAGAGTGTATCCTTGCAAAACCAGACTTCGCAACCAATTAGAAAATCTGAGTATCATATCCCCTAAAAAAGAATGCCTCCACTCGTCTGAGTACCGCACCCCCTCAACTAGGATGCCTCCACTCGCACACCTCAAACCCGAGGTGTATGCGCTCACCAATAGAAGCGTCCGCGCTCTCCAATAGAAGCGCCTGTAGCTTCATCGCCGCTCTCCACCACTTTAGCATCCTATCCTGTCAAGAGAATGCAACAACCCTCTGCCCACACCAGAGGCTCACTCCTCCAAATGATCTCACACACCATCTGCGATGAGGTTGACTCCTTCTCTGACACTGCGTCCCCCACTGAGCACCTTCACACACCAAAAATCGGGATACACCTTTCGTGAATCCAGGATGTGAACAAATCCTGCTAGATTTCCGTGGCTCAAACTGATCTACCGCTCTGACAGGCGCCTGTGTCATTCCCAAACAAGCATATCCGCACCCCAACCGGGCACACTACTCGAATGAATGTATCCCTGCAAGCCAAATCTTCCGCAGTTGATCACAATCCTGCACCCCCTAACCGGAGTGCCCGCATCCGAGCATCCAAAACCCAAATGCTCATGCCCAATCACAGGACATAATCCGTGACTCCATCTCTCCACACCACATGAGCTCACAATTGGAAAGATAATCCGCCACAAAAAAAACAAAGAAGAAAGAGAATACCAGTATGCATCATCTGATCTCCATCTAAATTCCTCCATCCGAAGCTCCCATGAACAACCCATAGCAACCAGTCACCTTATCCTTGCTAGCTAGCATTCCGCACACTCAACATTCGACTCCCAACGGATCCTGTACCATCCGGTCATGACTCCTAAGTACACTTCTGCGCCTATCCTGTGTGCAAACCAGTCGCCTTATCCTTGCTAGCTAGCATTCCGCACACTCAACATTCGACTCTCAACGCATCCAGTACCATCCGGTCATGACTCTTAAGTACACTCCTACGCCTATCCTGTGTGCAACCACAACTGTCGCCTCTCCTGCCCACGTCACAAAACACCCATACTGCTTGACCATGTTTGACATCAGCTCCAACTATCACTGCATTCTCACAAGCCTATATGGTGGCCCATCATCCAATCCAATGCAGCTCGAATCACAACTGCAAATCCTGATGATAGGTCTTTAAATCTGATTGAACCAGACTGCCTTCAATCACCGCTGACCAACTCCGACCTGTCACTCTAGTAAGCGCCTATGTCATTACCAAACAAGTGTATCTGCACCCATCAACAAAGATGTAACACCTGAGAGAATGTATCCCTGCTCACTAGCTTCTTCGACTGATCACCATGGTTCAAACGCCGCGGATCCACAATCACTTAATTGCTCCAGTCAACCTCCGATCTCTGCAAAGTCTGTCCAATACTCCTGGTGTGTAGCTATCCAACTCTACTCGTCTCTTTAGTCACCAATCTGTCACCTATCTGCCACTCCTGTCACTATTTTGGTCTCTCACCACTCTCCATCAGCTTTCTCGAGTCTCATCCTGTCTCCTACTTCACTCATGTTCCAATCCCAGCTCTCCTAGCACCCCTTGGACTCCCATCAGATCTCCCAAAAAATCACCGCTCTTGCAAGCGCTTGCTGTCACTAACCAAACGAGCCTCCATGAACTCCTAAACCAGCGTGCAATAACCCGAAAGAGTGTATCCCTGCTTGCCAAACGCGACTGATCATCCCTGATCTGCCTCCGACTCAACAACATCCCATTTGACTGACCTAACCACGTTTGATCCTCCTCAATCTCTCTGGATGTGTTTAGGATTGCAAAATCCGACTCGAATCACTCAAATCCAAGCCTACCAGTGAATTTGGAACCGTCCAATTAGCTAAGAACAGCCTCCTCACAACCTAAAACGCCTCCAAACGTCTAAATCCGGCTCAATCTAGCAACAAAACCTACTTCCTAGCCTCTTCATGAAAAACAGAGCGCGTGGTTGAATCTGAAACGAAAAACCGAGTCGGGAACCAGTCCAAACCGGCCATAAACCGGTCAAAATCCCACTGAACCGGCCAAAGAACGTAATTCGGTCTGCCTCTGGACCATTTCCCGGTCTGGTACGGTCTAAACTTGGTCTGACTTTTCTCTGAACCGTCGGCCTAACCGATTTGACCCCTTTGACCTTTGGTTCGACCCCTTTGACCTGACCTCTGATCCTTTTGATCCCTTTAACCTAGACCCTCGACCCCTTTGACCTATTTGACCATGAACCTTGACCTTTTTAACCCTTTTTACTGACGTGGCGCCATGTCAATGTTGGCCGGATGACGTGGCCGCTGACCATTCGACATGGCACCTTCGTGGCATCCGAGTCAGCGCCGCGTGGCGTTAACTGTGCTTCTTCTTCCTTGACTCGCGCGTGCACATTACTTCCACGCGGGATCTGACGCGCCATCATACTGGCGGCGCGTGCAGCGGTTCCCGGTGACCGGGCTTGCACTCCTGTGATCGTCCCTTCATGAAGAACAAAACCATGTCGTTAAATCTCATACCCGATCACATTTTCCGATGACCCCATCAAATCTGCCACTCGCCTCTGCCCGCCTCTGTTCAGACCACCCGTGGGACCCTCTCTAGTGACAAAAATTGACTCCGTTGGACTCGTCTCTGAGAGTTGCACCTTTCCCTCTGATCTAAAACAAGTTTCGTCACCTGTTTTGTCCAACCAAAGCTTCAAACAGTGTTCCAATGGCCTCCGAGTGATTTTTCGAATGCTCTGCGTTCTCCGGTGCTTCAACCAAAGCTCTAATACCAGTTGTTATGATTCCAACAACGCATCACACACAACAAAAACAGTAATACAAGAGAAAACACGACACACAATATACGTGGTTCGGCCAAATCGGACCTACATCCATGGGGAGGGGGGTTTCACTATAATTCGGAGAAAATCTGTGTTCTTATGTTACACACTCACACTCAATCTCACAATAATGAAATCCTCACCAGTTCTCTCATGTATCTCTCTCTCTGGGAAAGCCACAACCAGCTCCCCTCTCACACTCTCTGTCTCTCTCGCTCACATTGTGCTACCACCACATAGAGTATTTATAGAGTTACACAGAAAAAAATCCTAATCCACTCCCTCTGGGCCTAAGCCCAACTGGCCCACACGGGGTGAAATCCCAACAATTTGCTCGTGATACTCTCTCCTCTCCTCTTCTACCTCCATGATTGTGAGTGGTTGAGACTCTCTCCTTAGGGAGGGGGAAGGTCTCCCCTCAACCTCATCAGTTTTGGCCACAGGTGCCCTGGATTTGGTGAATCAGATTTGGGTTTTGGCTCTTAAATAGGATTGGCATTGTCGACAGTTTTTTAATCTCTCCAATGGCAATGATGGTAGCATTGGTAGTGAATCTAGTGGCGGTCCTTGAGCATGCGACATGAACAAGCTTCAATAGGTGTAGACTTGATCACTCTACCCTTTTTCTCGAGTGTGTCTGATAAGTCTGACCTCGACGCTGATTTCTTATTATTGTAGTGGTAATCTTTTCATTTTAATATCTCTAGGATGATCTTTTGATAAAAATAAAAACAAAAACAATATCCTCGTGCTAGATAGCAATGGGGAGACATGCAAAATTTTTCTATTGTGTGATGGGCTCCCTAAGAACCTGACTGCAACCCTGGTTATTGATGGTCATAACAATGTAGAAGTAACAAACCAAACATACAAAAAAACATAGGAAGAAACCAAACCACCGACAGAGCAAATAATAGAGACCAAGATTTAGGTGGTTTGGTTTACGTATGTAAACCTAATCCACGGGGCAAGCAAACATAAGGCAATTTCACTATGTATAGAGATTAATGCTCTCAAGGATTACAATGGTGACAAACAAACAAACTCCTATGAAGAGACACTCACCAATCCCATTTACAAGTTTTCTCATCAAAACTCGAATAGAATTTCTTACTAAACAGATTCTCCTCATTAAATATCACAAACCCTAGGGGTTTTAACCAAGAGACAGAGAAGGAACGGAGTTCCACAAACGTGACTAAATGTCATACAAATATAGATGATTCTCAAGAAACCCTACAATTTCAACTAGAAAGAATCGCCGAAACAGATGATCTCCCAGATGACCAAAGACCTCCAAAATCCACCATAAAGGTGGCAACCAAAAATTGATGAAGATCATGTCGAAGAACCCTAATGTTCTACAGATGAAACCCCCTAGGGGCCTCTCAGAGGGATTCACTCAAGAAGTCTGAGGCTATATTTATAGCCACAAAATCCTTCTTAAAGCCAATACTCACCAAAACTGATTTCCTTGCAATTCAAGACGTGAACTAAAAATGAAACAAGTCTTTAGAAAGTCCAAACAAAATCCAAAATCTGCTGGAATACGCGTCGACCGACGAACTTGACCAGTGTCCCGATGAGATTTATAGAGAGTTCAGAACCCTGTTGCGGAACAAGGCAGACCATACCAAGACAAGGGCCGAACCGGCTATGGACTAGTGCTGGACTGGCTCGGCTCTTGCCTCAGAAAATCGAGCTTAATTTCTACAAATTCGAATAATGGGTATAGAATTTAATTATGTTTTATCAATTTGAACCCACACGTATTAAAGAATTGCTCCAAGAACTCTCTACTGGCAATCTTTACAAATAAAAAAATTTGAATTGGAATTAGGAGATGAAACAAGTGGATTATCTGTTCAAACTGTTAGAAGTGCGAACTTAATTACATGTTCTTCAATATATACATGTATAGGAATATGATCAAGTGAAGAGTATTACAAGGGCTATAGATACAGAAATGCTTTTCTGAATATAATTTAATTTCCACCATGTTCCTTGGGGATGATCTTATCAATAACAGGCTCAACCAGTGTCCCCAAGTCAGTCAAATCATGCTTCAACTCCTCAACCTGAGAATAAAACCATGTATCAAATCAAACAACTTTTTTTTTTATAAGCCAAACACCGGGTTTGGCCATGGCCAAATGGTTATGAGAACGCAATAAGTAATCATTCTCAATGAGGTCGTATGTTTGAATCCCATGGAGGCTAAATATTCCAAACCTAGGGGCCACTGGAAGGTTTGCCTGATCATTAATATCAGGACTCTAAAATTAGTTGAGGTGCGCGTAAGCTGACCCAAAAATAGGGCCGGCCCAAGAGTTCTAGGCCTTGGACATCCAAAAAACTCAAAAAATTAGGAGTACCCTTATAATTTTTACTAGTATTAGGCTTGAGTCCATAGCCCAATAGAAAAAAACAAAAAGGAGCCAATATTAAACCTACAATAAACTAACATTTACAACTGATCAATTAAGCTTAATATAAAACCCACAATAAAATAAAAAGACAACTAAAATATAATGGCCCAGTTTAGGAGTATGATTCATTACGATTTATTCCAATGGTCAGTCTCCAAATTTCTATACGGTTACAATTTTTAGACTAGGCCTTGAACACTTAAACCCTTAGATCGGCCTACTTGGACAACCACAAAAACGAATTGTCTTACACAAACCTTGTGAATAAACACCCCTATCAATTTCGTGAAGTGAAAAAGCACAAACCTTGTGAATTACATCTTCTGCTATTTCAGCATCGGTAGCAACCACAGTAGATATATGTTCTACGATCAAAGCCGCTTCCTTCAATTTGCTGTTGTCCGGGAACTTGTCCGCCACCTCTGCCGATACTCTCTCGGCCGTTTCCGCCACTTTCTCCACCACCTCCGCCACAACTTCGACCTCTTCCACCACTTGCTCCACCTCGCCTAAGCATCCAACAAAATTTAAAATCGTAAATTTTTTTGGTCTCACAATACAATGATGATAACTGCATTTGGCTACCATCTAACGTGACACCTTATGTACTAATCACATTGATTGTATGAGTTTCATCACTCGAAGCGTTTTGTGTTTGTTTACGGTGCAACATATGGGCTAAGGCCTCTTTTAGTCGATTTTTTTGTGGTTTTTTGGTTTATCTCGACAAGAGGAATCTAAAAAGTATAAAATTATTAGCCAAACTTAAAGTTTTGTAAATAAAGACAAAAAATAAACCAAAAAACTGTCGAGACAAGCCAAGAAACTACAAAAAATTGACCGAAAACTAACAAATGAAAAAAAATTTGAATAAGGACAAAACTAACCAAAAAACAGTTTTTTCAATTTACCCAAACCACCCCTAAATATAGTCGTGTTGATATTACTAGAGGGGGAAAAAAAAACAAGAAGGTGAATCCCAGGGGTGCTTTGCACTGTGTTGTGCAATTCTCGGCTGTCCGATCATGTTTTAGACGGTTTGGATGTGTTTTGATTTTTTACCGGAAAAAATAAATCAAAAATAAATTAAAATTGCTAAACGCATCCAGACTGTCCAAAACATGATCGGATGGCTGAGGAGTGCACAACACTTTGTGATAGTCTCAAAAAAGAAAAGAAAAAAAGACTGTCAATATCAAGGAGTTGACCTGGTGGAAAATGTCCAAGGCTTAGGAGATCGCTTCATCTTGAAGTTTTACATTTGAAGCCATTAATTATTATCAATCCTTGGACCAATCCCTATATTGTGAAGACCAGATTGTTCATTCCAATATTCCTTGGCAGCCCAGATTAAGCAATAAGAATAACAAGCTAAATCCGGTCCCAGTTGCATATCTGAAAGGGTAAAATATAAAGTTACACATCCCCATTAAAAATTCGTGGTTTATTTTACGAATTTTTATGGCTCCTTTTATTTCTGGTGTACAGTACACACCTTACAAATTTTATAGCTTACGGATTTTTGTGGCAAAAAATATTAGTTTTTTTTTGTAATCGTTGATTTACGAATTTTTGTGATTACTTTTACTAGATATTGTGGTTGCTTTTATCAAATTTCAATGAAAAAAGACGACTCAAGGTTAAAAAAAAAGAAGGAAAAATGACAGCTTTAAGTGAGAAATTTTTGTGGCGTAGTTTACGAATTTTGGTCATGTGGTGGTTTATGAATTTTTTAGTTAGGGGTGTTTACTCTAGGCTTACTCGTCTAAAAAACTGAAAGTCAAAATGCAGAAAAAAAAATATATAAAAAATTTTAATTTTTGATATTTAATTTTTTACCGTAAACTATGACTTTGAATAGTGAATATACCTTCTAATAAGATCAAACTTCCCCATTTAAGCTTCCAGAAAGGCAGTATTATAGATATTAGGGAACCGAATACCCATTTTGCCCTGCACAGAAGGGTGATTAATTAAATATTAGTTTCGAAACTTTTGTTAATTTTACACACATAGAAATTTCAATGCTTCAAAGTCAGAATATTGAAACAAAAATAAACCACGCATTAGTCAGCCAACAAGTTATCAAAACATTAAAAAAAAAAAAAAGAACTAATTTGACCATGATGGCATGGGCTGGTTGTTACATTCACCATTGGAAAAATCACAATTTGAAGAACCTATTCACCTGAAACCATTAATTTAACCAAACCAAATTCAATCATAGAGTTGATTCCCTTGTTAATTGGAAAATGCTAACCTCCACCGTAGGGCGGATGACAATGTGTAAAAAGTGTATCGTTATTTGAAAAAAGTGTATTGATATCTGTATAATGTGTGTTGATATCCGAATTTGTTTGCTTTACATGCATAATATCCTCCTTCTAATAGGCAAATGGTAGCAAGACCCTTGTTAATTACTCCCATCCTAGTATTGTACCCTGTGTTTGAAATTTGAAATTCAAATATGGAAAAATATACGTACCATCATCCCAATGGGCGGACAATAGGTAAGAGTTCAAATAGTGAAAACTCTTCTATGTAAGAGTATAACTCTTCCATGAAAGAGTTTGTTTTATCATCGGTCCAGTGGGGGACAATAGAAGGACTGTTCAAATATCTATTCATTTTTTGCAACAAAACACATGAATGTAGATAGGGTTAAGCTCCTCCTTACACCCTATATCTCTCCTTGCTCCTCCAAACTCCGCTTGGTAGAACATATTTTTGGCCCACGCTAACGATCGGAATTCAGAATAGTCATTTACTGGAACTCATACTCTGTAACATATTAATAAATTGGTTGGACCTAGTGAACGACTCGTATTCTGGTTATAAAATATACCATAAATATATATGATTTATTAGTTTCGACCGCCCCTTTTACAAAACAAAATAGGAATTGATTATGTCCTCTATACTTTTAATCAATTGGATTTTTAGCAGAGAAGTTGTTTCGATGCAGGGACTAGGAGAGGTTCGAACTTCAAACCATCAATATGGGCCTACAAAGTGGAAATTGGAAGAGGGACGAGAGATGGAGTATGGAGGAGAGCTTTAACCATTAGAATGCATACCATGATTGGAAGATGGATTTACGAGGAGGTGGCCCAGATGGTTGAACCTTGTCCATGCCATCCTTTACCCTGAAATGCATAGCAAAAAAAATTATCAAAAAACAATCTCATAAATATACATATGGGGGCGGTTCGAGGTACAAAATATTGACACAACAAATGTTAAACACCCATTTTGGATTCTGTTGACACGGAATTCTCCAGGGACAGGAGAATTGTTAATGCCAACACTGAGTGGTGTTGTGATCGTGCGGGCGTGCCAGGAGATAGGAGATCTCCAAAAGAAGAAAAGGAAAAACGCCTAAAAGCTGAATGAATTCCTTTCAAGCAACAGTGATAACTTAATTAAGAGGAACTAAGTTACAGAAGTTCGAATGCCTTGAACAAGGACTTCAACAACAAAAGAAAGAAAGAACGTAGAAAAGAAAGAAGAGAATGATAGGAGATAAGAGGTGACAGACATGATTGAGAGAATAACAATTGACTAACTCGACGGTTAGGAAATCAATTACAATGCTGCTGTGAGCTTTTGGTGTGTGAACTCCTGCCAAATTGCCCTAAGGTTTGTATTTATAGAACTTCATAAGTCTTGTAACCGCTATGAATAACCGCCCATGATATGGAATCACGTCCCTTGATCCGTGCGTTTTTTATGCTGCTCTTGATAACTGCTCATCCACGTCCTCCATTTAGCTGAAAATAACTACCCAATAACTTGATAATTCTCAAATGTGTTTTCGGCTTAATACAATTTTGAAATTCAAAAATGTATCCCCTAAAAATAAGGCAACTGCCTTATCTTTTCTTCTTAGGATAAGCATCTCCTGATTTATAGGGACTTACGGTTCAAAAAAATACTTTGCCACATGTATGGTCCAGATATGGTACAAATAGATTCCAACGCAAATGATCGGAGCCGTTTAATGTTTTTAAAAGATGATTTTAAGAGATCCTGTAAAAAAATCAACTCATTCAGATACAGTAAGGGTTCGATCAATATTTGTCCCTAAATTTGAAGAGATAAAAACTGAATGAATTGATCAAGTAGATGAAGCCCTTAGCATCTCCAAATGAGTTGATTTTCTACGAATACTCTCCAAATGAGTTGATTTTCTACGAATACTCTTAAAAACAAGTTTCAAACACATTGAATGGCTACAATTATGAGCATGGGGCTTCAATTATTGTTGTGTTTCCCAAACCGCCCCTATATATAGATGCAACGACGCAAATAAGGGTCGTTACATTTTATCTTGGCGCTAACTGGCCGAGCCGATACACAATACATATCACTTCATATCCGTTTTTTGGCCTGCTTCACAGCTGAAGCTACGGCCGATACTTACACCCTATGACCCCTTCAAATGCATTTGTGCTAAAAATAATTTTAAAACATTCACGAACACCATACCCGATTCCCACCAGATATCATATGATACTTCCATTACTGTTATGCGTCCCGTTACCGCTGTTTAAAACCTTGGATTTAAAAAAAAGAAAAGAAGCATTGAAGAACACTGACATGGCAGCCGTAGTCTTTGTGGTGATTCCTGAATTGGTAGGAATAAATTTCAAACCCTGATGAAGACTGGAAGAATACCGGGCATAATTGAAGAACTGTAACGGAAAATTAGAAGAACCACGGTACAAGGTTTCCCGAGGCTGATTCGTGGTGCAAATCCGATACCGATATAGCACTTTCACCAAATTTTGAAGCTTGTACGAGGCTGATGAATTTGGTGTACACATTTTCCAACAGACTCTCCCCCTCTCTCTCTCTCTCTCTCTCTCTTCCCTCTTTCACCAGCTGTTAGGAAACTTTAAGGTACAATCAACGACCTAAGCCTCTCTCTTTGTGTGTGTATATATACATATAATATATTTATATTACATAGAGATGATGTTGAACAATTTTCTACTTTTGTAATGGCAGTTTTTACTTAGGAATCGGTTTCTCCCCGGTCCAACATTTATACGGATCGTACACCTTTCAAGATAGGAAACTCACTGTGGTTTTATTTGGATGATCCGAATAGTTCATTTCGTAAACTACTATTCATATACCGTTTAGGAGAATTTTTTTTGTTTGATTGAACATATATAAATTTTTGATTTGATGACATTCATCTTGGAAAGAATCAACAGTCTAAATTGATTGTCTATTTATCTTGAGGCAAGCATAGTTGGACTGACACTTTTAAATATCCGATCAACTTAATCTTTTTCTTTTCCCGTGAGATATAGTTCAATACTTGTGATATGAACGGTTTGGATCACTTTTATGTTTATGCGGTTGGTTCCGTGTCCGAAACTGGACTGTCTAATGCTTACGTTGGCCCCGAAGAGAATCGCGTCTGGCCGTCTTCCTTTTCCAATGAGATTAACGTGTTGGGAATGTTATAGTATTCTAAACGCGAAGAAAATGCAGGAAAGAAAGCTTGGGAGTGATCCCTTTAAGCCTAAGGCTTTTTTTACCTGAAAAAAATTGAACAAGTCACCTGTTCCTTGCAAGTTATAAAAGTTCAAAACGTTCTAAGGCTACAAAAGGTTTCGTTTTTTGTATACATACAACTTATGCGTATGGGGAGAAAGAGAGAGAGAGATGTAACGGTTCCATGCTTCAAGTATTGGAATCCCGGAACCCTGTAGTGAAAGTCAGGTGCACCAACAAGACGTTCAAAAGTGTTTTTAATAGTTCTGATTTTGTATAACTATCTCACAAGTAAGATGATACGTATAAAAATTATTTAAAATTTGAACCATTGATTGTATAGTTTCACGGCTCGGTTGAGTGGGACTTTCGTCCTGTGTTCCTTTCAGGATGAAGACATTTTGCACGTTTTTTTTTCCCCTCTCTGTCAATCATTTCTAAGTTTTACGTATTAACCAATTTTTCTAAGGTTGGTTAATGGTTATCCTGTTGACTAGATTGGTGTTTCTGGAATTGGGGGATGGGCCTAAGATGGGCTGATTTTGACTTCTCAATTACTCCCTCCGTCTCTTTTATAGTATTTAATTTTTTATTTTTAATTGTTTCTTAATAAAAGTCTGTTTTAAAAAGTTAATAGGTAAAAAATTTTGCAATTATTGTTTTGCCATTTTGAAAAGTTAGTGGGTAAATAGTTAATGACTAAAAATGGAGGATAATTTTGAAAAATTGAGATAAAAGTTAATGTGAAAGATTTAAAGTGGAGATAAAAGTTGATGTAAATGTGAAATGATGATTTTTTTTAATAAGTTGGATTAACGAAGTAACACACTTAAAAATGAACGAAGAGAGTATCAAAACAAGCAATTGAAATGACCATATTTATGGGTCACATCCGAGCATATTTATGCCCCATTTCAGCAAGTGGATTATGAGGATTTTTGGCTTTTTTTCATTTTACGACACATGTCATTCTTTTTGACATACATCAACTCAAAATGCCAAAAATCAAAAGCTGGGATAGTCTTTCATTTCCTGAAACTTCTGAACACGAATTTCAAGATGAATCGTTTTTCTCACATACACATTAACTACTTTTAGGAGTTTTAGTAATTTTAACTAAAAACGAAATACTAAACTACCTCTTAACTTGACGACCTAATGGGTCCCACATTTGTCATACAATTGAGCCACGTAAATTGATAGTATGTCAATAGTACTCGAGTATGAACAATTATTCAGTGCCGAGAGAGAGAGAGAGAGAGAGAGAGAGAGAGTAGGACACTTATTTTGAAACAGAAGGAGTATATCAATAGTACTCAAGTATGAAAAATTATTTAGTGCCCTTTGACAACTTTAATTTCCCAACACAAAATGTGTGGACTAAAGCGGCCCTTGAAACAATACTCGGAACAATCTCTCTCCGAATATAGGATACGAATGTGGTCACCATAGCATACTGGTTCAGAAAATTAAAAGCAGCCCCATTTAGTAGCACAACCCAAATGAAATTTTCTTTGGAATTGAAAGTTTAAAGGTTTAAATTCTTCTGCATAGACTGCAATAATAGTTCACATCAATTACATTTGCCTCTCGAATTATGGACCTCTGCAAATCTTTATGGCCCAATTGAGAAAAAAAGAGAAAATCATTCATTATGTCAAATGGGCTGTGTTTGCAGGCCCAAGCCGCCCAACAACAAAGATAATATTTCTTTCCAAATTACCTCCACTTTTCCTAATTACATATTTTGCACCCTCAACTTTTTCAATTTTGTACAGTTTCTCCTCTAAAACAGCCGAAACAATACCAGATGTAAACATCCATCAAACACCTTCAATGGCGGCTCGCTCCATCTTCCTCGCTCTCACTCGGTTCCCCACTCACCCCCAACTCTCTCTCTCTCTCTCTCTCTCTCTATATATATATATATATATATATATATGTGTGTGTGTGTGTGTGTGTGTGTGTGTGTGTGTGTGTGTGTGTGTGTGTGTGTGTGTGTGCACACAGTGGTTACTGAAAGTTGCTCTTTTTTCCCGTGAATTGCAGAGGCCAAAGAACTCGCTTCAGATCGCTGTCCTCATCGAGAGAAATTATTCTCGAGGTGTCTCATGTTCCTATAGAGGAAGAAACTGACGATGGAAATGGAGGGGAAGCCGATGACGACCTGAAGAGCAGAATATTCAGGCTCAGGCTCCCCAAGCGCAGCGCCACAACCGTACTCCAGAAATGGGCCTCCGAGGGCCGCGAAATTACCGCCTCTGACCTCCGACTCATCTCCCGAGAGCTCAGGAATTCATGGCGCTTCAAGCACGCCCTCGAGGTCTATTTCCTACTTCTATTGCTGCCAAATGTTTTTTTTTTTAGCTCAATTGTTCACGTATAGATTTTTTTAAGTGCTGTTTGGATGATTAGGGAGTGAGGGAAATCAAAGGGAAAGTTTATTTGTCTTTGATTAGACTCCAAATTGTCTTTCAGGACAAATTGGCGTCTTTGTTTTGATTGGAATTTTGGTTGTGCATGTGAATTTTAATTTTACTCAAAACCAATTTCTGAGTAAAAAGCCCTCTAAACTCACTCCAGGCCTTGTCTCAAGCTCACATTAGATTGAGTTTTACTCAAAACCAAAGTCTGAGTAGAAAGCCTTTGAAACTCACTCCGGGCCTTGACTCAGACTCATACTGGATGGGTTTTACTCAAATCTTTAACCAAATCAATGGAGACTCAGATTTTGACTTAAATTTTTAAAGGCATATCCTGTTTTTTACTGTTTACAACAATGCCCTTAATGGAACTTTTACTCATTTCTGCTTGGGTTTGGTCCATTTGCTCGTTGGACTGGTTCATACCAAATTTGAGCAAGGGTTGGAGATTCTCTAAGGCAAGTAGTTTCGTTTGTAGAAGAAAAAGTTGTGCTAGGGTCGGAGTTTGAATGTGCCTGATCAAGTAGATCATTAAGTTTGATGAGGTTAGATACTTTTATTAAGAGAATGTCAAAACTAAAGAGAGTTGTACCATCTGCAGCTGATTCCTCAATCTTTTAGTTCAATGAAGTTAAAATTTGAGGAAAAGCTTTGTTTGATATGATTAATTCCAACGGGGAAATTCCAATTTAAGCATAATTTTGTGGGAAAGTCTTTGACCCTATGATACCTTGAACATGGATCCTTCCAGTATGAGGAAGGGAAACGGTAACGCGGTACGCTACATAGCTTAAAACATGGAACGGTAGAGGTAGACATCTATCTATAAATTAAAATATAGGAATATAATAGTGTATTGAAAGTGCGTTATTTCTCGAATTATTGGAGTGAATCATATTTTTAGAATAATTTTCTCAAAATTTCTATAGATTTCCACTATTTTAGAGCTCTATCTTTTGCTTTGTTACATTTTACTTTCTTTTATTAGGAAAATTCTTAAGGAAATTAAGAGAAAAAACTTCAGGATCACTTTGGATTGCCAAAATTTACACTTTCGAAGCACAAGTGTACCATATCTCGGAACATGCGTTCCAACACATAATTCGTTGGGGTATTAGTGAATTCTGTTACTCACTAATGGCAGAGTTTAATTTGAAGATCTTGAAATAGACTTCTAAGGTTTTGGGTAGAAGAAAGAGTCTCCCTTGGTTTTTGATGGAATAATGTTGATTTGAGTTTGATCAATGTAGTGGATAGGGATTTGGGTTTTGAACTCCTATCTCAGTTTGACTAAAGGATAGAGTAGCAGCTGGAGATGCACTTAGTGATAGTATTTATCATGACTAATTTTATTTACTTACTGTTGAGGGAAGGGATCCCTACAGAAAAAGGGGAGGAAATCAGTTTGGCTAACTTGAAGAATTGCAAGTACATGCTAGCACAACCAATTCTCAGTGTCCAGGACCTCCAGGTCCATTGACTTGGGCTTGTTTCCAGAGTTCAGTTCATTGGGGTTTTATCCAGCGCTATACCCCATGCTGGCTTTTATTGAAGTATCAATAGCAAATTACTAGCTCAATTTGGTAGGATATGGCAAACTTACTGTGGGGGTGTCTTCGCCGGAGTGAGTTCTTTGAACCTTCTGGAAGGGGGTAAGTCGTGATGGGATGGATGGAGCATGCCTGCACCCTAGCTGCCCGCTGGAGAGGGTGACCTGCACACGTAGACAACCACGTTAGTGCCTAACCCGGATGGTGGTTATCCGGGAAGGCACTCTGATGGCTAAATCAGTTACTGGAGGGGAGAAAGATGCCGGAAATTTAGAGAGAGAAGTGGAGTTATAAGGGTAGTAAATGAGGAGAGAGGAAACCCATTGTGGTAGTTGTAGTTGGGTATTTATAGGCGGAGGGGGCGTGCATCCTACGCGCTCGGTGCCCCTCACGCGCTCGTCATTTGTGCCTAGAATGACAGCTGATGTGACATCCATCTCTGCTGCAGACGCCGCGTTCCGACTGACGTCATGGCACGTGGGCCAGAGGGGTCATATCACCTCGAGACATTCCCCATCACCCATGTGATTCTGCAGGCGGCGGTGGCAGGGTAGGTGACTGTCGCATTTAATGCTCTATCATAGGATGTGTAGCATGCCTGATACGCCACTACCAAATCGAGTACGACTAAGCCCTCGCGTGACCGATGTTGACCGACTTGGCACGCGAGCTTCCTAGACTCTCGAGCATTTGGCACGTCGATCGGCGGAGCCCCCGAGTGTGATCCGAGAGCTTAACATATGGCAACGTGGCCTCAGTACCACTGGGGTCGGTGAATATCACACAAATCCATATTCGTCTAATCCCGGGCGTCCGCACTGAACGCCGAGTGAACCATTCGTTCGGCGGGGGCAAGACGCGTTGATCTGCATTCAGTCTTGCAGATTCTGACATGCCGGAGTGAGCTCTTATCATGCAGAGTGGGGCCTCCGCAGGCCCCTGCGAACCCGGCCGCTACACTTACTAATTTGATTTGGTTGGATATGCAAAACCAGAAAACTTACCTGCACCTGGAAAAATAGTAAACATACCTTCTGATGCCTTAATCCTAGAGGCATGTTGTTTTTCATTTTAGATGAATTTCTGTAATTGAGAGGCTTGCCTTTTCGTCTCCAATCTTCCATCAACTTGTTTATGCAGAAAGAGAAATGTGTGGTTTTGATCACTGATCTCTCACTTTTATTTGTTTCCCTCCTATGTAAATTACCTTCTTGGAAAGCAATCTAAAAGGAAAAGCAATCAAAACCTTTCTTTCTTTTGTTTAATGGTGCATGCTGTGTTGATTCTTTTGAGCAATATATATTGAAATGCCTGTTGATTTCTCATTAACGCAGTTTCGGACTCAAAAGTCTTACCGCTGGCCATAAACCTGTGGATTTTTTTTATTGTTATTTACTCTACCCTTCTATTTTAATGGGCAATATGATTTGTTTTATTCCTTTTGCCAAATGCATATTGGAAGGCAAAGTTCAGCATGTTAACATAGTATCATCCAGGCCAACTGAGTTAACTTTTTATTCTGATAGATGTTCGAAGTTTCATTTGAATGTGATATGCTCTGAAATGTAATTGCAATCTCAAGAAACTTTTGGAATTATTTTTGTTTGTTTATGTACAAATGTTAGAACTATTGGAAGACCACGAGGGAGACTGTTGGGACAATCTCTGTTCAGGTTGGGGAGTTGGCTTTAAATTGAATTGGTTAACAGTACTTCATTTCATTCTTTCCAATCAATTGAAGAATGTCATTGCCCTCTTATTTAATTTTATGTATTTTTTGTACCAGTAGCATTTACTTTTTTTTTTTTAACAAGGCTGGGTTTTCAGATATCAGAATGGATGGTAAGTCATGAAGAGCTTGAGGTATCAGACTCCGACTATGCAGTCCGCATTGACTTGATGACAAAAGTGTTTGGTGTTGATGCTGCAGAGCGATACTTTGAAGGTCTCTCTTCCACTGCAAAAACTTGTGAAACCTACACTTCTCTACTTCACTCATATGCTGCAGCCAAACTAACCGAAAAGGCTGAGGCACTTTATGAGAGAGCAAAAGAAGCAAACCTTTCATTGAGCGCCCTCACTTACAATGAGATGATGACCTTGTACATTTCAGTTGGGCAAGCGGAGAAGGTTCCTTCTGTTATCGAAGAACTCAAACGCCGAAAGGTTGCCCCAGATTTGTTCACTTATAATCTGTGGATAAGTTCATGTGCTGCAATAATGGACATCGATGGAGTCAAAAGTATTCTTTCTGAAATGACCCGTGACTTTGCCTCTAATGAAGGTTGGATGAGATATGCAAATTTAGCAAACATTTATATTACTTCAGGTCATCTTGTGAATTCGCACCCCAATTCTCTAGCTGAAAGTGAAAAGGGTGTGATTACACAAAGAGAGTGGATAACATACGACTTCCTAATCATATTGTATGCTGGTCTGGGGAATAAAGATAAACTTGATCAGATCTGGAAATCGCTGAGGATGACGAAACAGAAAATGACAAGTAGGAATTATTTATGTGTCCTTTCATCGTATCTCATGCTTGGGCATTTGACGGAAGCAGGAGAAGTAATTGACCAGTGGAAACAATCTGCTGCAGCAGATTTCGATGTCTCGACTTGTAACAGGCTTCTAAAAGCATTTACAGATGCTGGGTTAGTGGAAACAGGCGAAAAACTTCGCATGCTTCTGACTGAAAAGGGTTGTAGTGTACTATAGAAGTGTAACATCAAGGGGAGGCCTAAGGCTTTGACGAATTTTATGGGATTTTTGTACACTAGGGAGAGAAACCAAGTATGCTTGCAATATTCGCGCATATTAGATGAATAATGAAGCTCAGTATTACAATAGTGGCTGCTAGGAATTGCAGTTCTTTGCTTCTTGTAAGTTGTACCCATGCTCTTGGATTCTAAATTTCAGGGCTTGAGAGATTTGTTTGCTTATTGCTCTGAATTATATTTTCAATAAGATCTTTCTCTCTCTGCTGGTTTAAAGTTCGTGACCTAACTGGAATGAGGTCGTTTACCTGCCGATATGCTATCAATTGATGTTCTCTCATTTTATTTGTCTCTTCATATGCTGTAGGTAACTAGGTATGTACAATTGGTATGAAGCAGGGTTGTTGGTTTAGGGGCAAAACCATTTGGCTAAAAAGTTATAAACAATGTCAATGGAATGAAGATCCATCCCTCATGTGACGAAAAATGGGACTGACCACGAGCCCATTTGATGATCTGAGCAACTTATTTTGTAAGTCTCGATGTATTTAACATCTTTGCTAAACTCAAGTTCACCGGAAATCGAAATCCATTTGAACGAATCATATTTATTTAAAGAGGGGGAGATTGACCATTTATTCTCATCAAACAAATATGATTAGACCAAGTTTTTAAAGATCCCTGATGGACTTGATTTTTGATATGGATTTTAAACATATCAAGACCTATTACATGAACCGTTTGGATGGTGAAATAGGACATTGATTATCTATGTTTTGTGTCACATGAGAGACTTGTCACATGAGAGAATCTTGATTCCTAGATAAATTATAAAAATAAAAGTATTCATTTTCGTCATTTAATATAATTTACCACTAATTTGCTTGTATGAACTTAGTGGAATGAATATCTTATGTTTTTGTTTTTGTTGCTAAAAAAAAAAAAAAAACCTGCCATACACACGCACTCGTGAAAAAAATAAAAATGCAACAAATAGCATTATAATTATTATTTTTTCCTAATAATACTATTTTCCTACGTGGCAAAAAAAATGCCTCACATAAGATTATGCTAATTGTTTTATTTTTTTCATAATACTATTTTCCTACGTGGCAAACAACGTGAATACTAATAAATAAAAATTGGAAAATATGATACTCCGTACTAATTAAAGAGAGACGCGCGAGCCGTACAGTGGCAGTTGGATATCACGTGCGATACTGTGTCTGCGGAAATGATCCAAACTCTCCTTTTTCTCGCCATAGCTGAACCCTTTTCTACTTCTCCTCCAATCACTTCCCATCATCACTGCAGATTTCCTTCTCTATGAAGGTAAGGTAATCTTGAAACTTAACTCACTTTTCTTCCCTAAATCACTCCCTCTCTCTCAAATTTTTCTGTAATTTGGGTTTTCCCTTTTGTATTTTCAGATTGTCATTGTTAAACGAAGCAAATCATCCATGTTTAGAAACCCAGAATTTACGGCTCAAATGGGTCGCAAGAAGAAGATCAAGTCGCTACGTCCTAGGTAAGTGTTGCTTTAGTTAGTTTTATGTTTTTTGGTTTAATTAACTTGTTGATGTTACGAAAGATCTTAGGCTAGAGTTTTGGGTAGTGCGTTTATTAACTGTTTGTTTGTTTGTTTTTTTTTGGAAACCCATTTTCTGAAATTGCAGGTTTCAATAAAAAATGGAACCTTTGGGTGCACTGGTTTTTGGTGAAGCTTAGCTGCTAGAATTAATTAGCAGTTACTGTTTGGCTTGTGGGATTTTGGGGGGTCTATGTGGAAATGGTCAAAGGGGAAGACAATGGCTGTTGAGTTAATGTAGGATTCAATCAAAAGTGGTACCTTTAGATGCATTGGGGTTTGGTGAAGCTTAGTTGCTAGTGTAAAATATCAAGGTACTGTTTGCTTGGGGGGATTTCTGGGGAGTTATGTAGGAAGGGAAACATAATTTTTCACTAATCTAATGTTTAGTTAAGCTAGGTTTAGAGTGATTTCACTGTCCATATAGGATTGGTTATGGGTTTTTGATATTTGGTCGTATTTGCTAATTTGGATTTTTTAATGGAGTTCTTGGGGAAGAAGAGGAAGGGAGATGATATTCTACAGACATGCCAAAAGGGCCCAAATCCATTACCAATCATTCTGTCACACTTGTCATTGGAAGATTACTCAAGGCAGAAAAAGAAATGCAAGGATGAAGTCACTGTAGAAAAAGTTGGCTCTTCTAACGGTTTAGTTAATGGAGTCGTCACTGCCCCTCCTTGTGTATGCATATGTTCAGACCATCTGTCAAGGGGTCTCAAGAGAAAAATTGGTTGTATTGATGCAGCAACTCGACTGGGTAGGAAGAACAAGATTGAACAGGAGTATCATATGGGTGCGACGATTGGGAAAGGGAAATTTGGTTCTGTTGTCTTGTGTTGGAGTAAAGCAAGTGGAGAGGATTTTGCTTGCAAAACATTGCGTAAGGGAGAAGAGATTGTGCATAGAGAAGTGGAGATAATGCAGCACCTTTCTGGCTATCCGGGTGTTGTCACTCTGAAAGCAGTTTATGAGGATCCTGAATCTTTCCATTTGATTATGGAGCTTTGCTCGGGGGGAAGGTTGCTTGACCAAATGGCTAGGGAAGGCCGATATTCTGAGCAGAGAGCTGCTAAGTTACTTAAGGAACTGATGTTGGTTATTAAGTATTGCCATGACATGGGTGTTGTTCATAGGGACATAAAGCCTGAGAATATCCTACTTACAACTTCAGGGCAAATGAAGCTTGCAGACTTTGGGTTAGCTGTAAGAATTTCGAATGGTAATAATACCGCCCATAACACCCAATTTCCAAAATCCCATCCTAATTTGAATTCGTTCCTGTGTACTCAAGTAATTTGAAGTTCCTTCATACTAGAATTTTACAGCTAAATCAACTTTTATTGCATACCTTTTTTGTTGTTAACTTTACTTCCCTAGAAACATTAGATATATTTCTTGGTGTATTTGCTTTTGCTGCACTGCTTCTTTCTTGTTTGTAGTTTCACTGGGCTATTGTTTAAATTCTTGCAAATGCAACATGTGTACTTTGTTATTTTATTAGTTTTGATTATGAAAAGTTTGTTGGTGATGTAGATTGTAGACCCCTGATCTTGCTATAATAGATAAAGCTCGTGTGAATTCAGTCCAACTGAAATGAGAGAGTTTGCGACTGCTGAGATTTTTGGCCATCCTAAGTTTACATTGTTTACAGTTATCATAGAAAGGAGGGAAAGGGATTTGTAGTTGTCTGATGTTTTAAATCCATCATAGAAGTTAAAATTCATCAGTGTTGAGTTGTGTACTGTTTTGCTGTATGGCATATACTTGATGCTAGTAATTTGATTTACCACGAAGGTTGCAACCACCAAGTTCAGTGTGCCTGACAACCTTAGGTAACCCTTATTTATAGCAATTCTTAAATTTATGTTTAGCTTATTGTTTTCACAGTGTCTCCCTTTTATCCTCAATTTGAAACCATCTACCTTCCACTTTGCCTAAGAATATGATGAACACTGGGAATGGTGCATAACGTGTGCTTGCTATGAGTAATGGTTTACCTTTGAAGACGAAAAGCTGATACAACCTTGTTTTTTTAACTGATCTGATTGCGAACATGTCAGCTTTCCGTGGTCCCTGACCAATGAAACTTGCGTGTGAAATACCACTGGTAACGTGAAAAAGCTTGAACCCTGATGACGATTGTTGAAACATTGGGGTTATTGGCTTATAAAACCCACTGCCCACTGAACTATTAACGTTGGACCTGAAGACAAAGGAGAAGTTTAAGTTTACATGTAGTGCCGTTCAGCCCCCTTTTCTCCATGCCATCAGATCCAATGCTCAAAATCATGTCCATGTGGGTCCTATTGCATCTAGATTTAGTTTTTTAGTGTTTTAACCAATTAGAGTAATTGCTACTGCATGAAGACTTCATTATTTGGTTTTTGTTAGAGTTTCCTCCACCGTTTTCCATGTGTCAACTATGCATAACTTTCCAAAATATGCTTCTCTCTTACAGGTCAAAGCCTTACAGGTGTGGTTGGAAGCCCTGCCTATGTTGCCCCAGAAGTTTTGGCTGGCAACTATTCAGAGAAAGTGGATGTATGGGGTGCTGGTGTCCTCCTCCATGCGCTTTTGGTTGGTGAGCTTCCATTTCAAGGTGATTCCTTGGATTCTGTGTTTGAGGCTGTGAAGAAGGTGAAACTTGATTTTTGCAGTGGAGTATGGGAATCAGTATCCCAACTTGCTCGTGATCTGATTGCTCATATGCTGACTAGGGATGTTTCATTGAGGTTAACTGCTGACCAAGTACTGAGTAAGCTCCAATATTCCTTTCTTTTTCTATTTAGACCCTTTTTTTTTTTACCTTTCGTAATCAATGACGATTAGAAGCAGGAAGTGATCGTCTTCTTTCAGTGGTGGCTCAAGGAATCTTAGAAGATGCTTTTTTGGGAAAATAGACCCTAATTATCAAGTTAGACAGAGAACAATAATATGATTATGCTATTGCTTTTGGACACGGACATGAATTTGTTTCCAAATGTCACTGAGGTTCACGAATAGGAACTATCGCAGAATAAATTCGTTGTTGAGGTGTTATGTCCTTTTTAATGACTGTTATTTGGGAAAAGTGTTTAGGGTTTGTTAATTAACACTAACACTCATAAGATTAATGTATACATACCGTGAGATTTACAAGATTTGGAAGACCAAACTACCATCGCTCAATAATAATAAACTCAAAACTCGTAACAATGACAGTGGCCCAAACAATAATTTCATTGGTGAAAATGAATGTACCAACTTCCTAATAAGATCAACAATTCATTGAAGTTAACAAACTCGTTGCTCCCAACGCAACATACAGATGATGCCACCAGAGTAGTGTGCTGAGCTTAGTTTCACTTCTTAATGGTCGTTTTGCGGGTTCAAATAATATACATTCTTCTGCTTCACTTTTTGCAAAACCAAATTTTATCTTGACATTTCTGATTTTTGCCAGCATTTGTTCTGATGTGAATTTTTCCAGGTCACCCATGGATTTTGTGCTACACAGAACCCACATTGAGGACATTTACTTTCAAGCAGAAAATGAAAACCCATGTAAGATTAACATCGTCACTAGTGACTCCCATATCTGGGGTGGGGTCGAATATAAACAAGTCAGTAGCCAACGGCCTCTCTCTCGGTTTTGACTCTAAATTAATTTTCACATCCTTTAACCTGACAAAGAATACTGAGGATGATGACTCTGATTTGGTTGACGTCCTAGCTATGGCAATTTCACGAGTGACTATTTCTGAGCATAAGAGAAGCAGGTTAATTCAACAGGAGTGTTCCTCTAACATAACGATTAATAACCTCTGTACAGCATTTTGACTCTGTACCCAATCTTTGATGTACCGTGACCTGCTACATGGCTACACAACAAAATGGGTAAATAGGGTCCTTGGTGCTTCCGTTGTTGCCCATTATTACAAATAGCCACAAAGCAGATGACTTGTGTTGGCAGGAGCCTAACTTGAGATGTGATGGTGAAGGCACAGGCAAAGGCGCTGGCGCCATGAACTGCTTTGCGACAACAAGGTGGTGACTCTTAATCCTCTTCTTTTTCCTTTTCCTCTTGTAGATATCAGTGGTAATGGTTAGTGTATCAAGGCTCTTAAGTGTTTAAGCTGTTTCATGTAAGTAAGTTGTAGCGTGAGCTGCGTGACCTTACACATTATTATGTGTGCTAATCTGTACTTTCTGGTGTAAATTGGAATGCATGTGTTTCTATGTTTTGCTTTGCCTGGATATGCAGTGTGCGGTAATTCAAGGGGTGCAGAATGATTTCCTGTGTGGTCACGCGAGAAATCAGCTCCATCGGACGTGCGTAAGTGATTGATCCAAAATCCCCTAGTTTCATTCAAAATCACCACGTAGGCACATCCGATGGAGCTTTTCTCTGGTGGCATCTCGGAAAATCATTCTAAAATGAATGAATGATATGGATCGTTCATGTGGGACCCACAAGCCGAGCTCGGTCGGTACATGGTCAGAGTACCTGCTGGTCAGTAACATTAGCAACGATGGCAAAGCATTACATTATCCAAGCCTTTCCAACATCTGCATTACTTTGGTTCCTATTCAGCAGTGATACATACCCAAAAATTCTACCTATAGAACTGGAACGAGTTACAGTTTTCTGGGTAACTGGAGCTGCTCGTTCCTGTTTTTTGGGTAATTTCTGGATAGAATTTTTGGGCGCTTAACATTTCCCTAATGCCTTGTTTGGCCGCAGGATAAGTAGGGGGCATAACTCATCCCCTTCCCCTTATCCTGGTCCCGCCTCTCATCTTAGGTTTGTCAAGTTGTGTGAGTGGGTATGAGTTATATCCCTCCCAAATTAATACCCCTACTCTAATGCCACTCTGTCATGTCCCGTCATCGCTAGACCCCTTAATAGGGATCACGACACGTGACCAACCAACAATGCCTTCATACTTAACCAAATGGGCTTAAGAACATAGTGCTTTAAATAAAATTAAATAAACATTTGCGGAAGCGGTTAAAAAAATACTTCGATTAAACTTATGGGGTCTCATAATAAAAGTAAGTACAAGAAGATCAAGTGAAATTAACATTACCCATTTGGACCAAAGCATATATACATTAAACATCTCATTAAAGCATTTGTTACATGTCCATAACAAATAGCTTACATACATCACTTGCACAAATATATAAATCATTGTCCATGAATGAGACTATTACATAACATGCCCAAAATGCAAGTGTTACTTTCTATATGCAAAACATTTTACAAAGCCAACTTGCACAAAACGTCGTACTTCATATCTTTCATAACCTATCTTACTCCATCGCCTGAAATTGGTAAAAACTACCAGCTCAAAGCTTAGTGAGTAAAGCTCATACTCTAATTTGGGTTTTGAAATAAATAACACATCTAAACCAAGGTTTTGCACATTTGAAAAGTCATAACATATTTCACATCAAAACTTGAACTTCTTGAACACATAAACATAACCAATATCACATTAACCACATGCAGACATGGCATATATTGGGATTCCGACCGATTATTGGTTCCCAAGGGCCCATACCTGGATATTATGGAATCCTCTAAGAAGGTACATACATAATACTGACTATTGTGGAATCCACTAGCGGGTACATAAGGTAAAGTAGGGGCATGGATACATACGTACTTGGCAAACATTTAAAAGAACTTACCACATCATAATAAATCATTCAAAACACGTAGACATATCACGTCATAAAGTAAGAAAGCCGAATTGCATTCTTAGAAAAAGAATTCATAAAATATCCCATTTCAAAGTATGAGGTTACTCACATTTTTTTGTACTTCAAGTAAACATCAACTTGTATCCTTTAGGTCATTTTCTTGTTCACTAAATCTTACATATCGTATATGAAACATGAATCATTTGCACAAAAAACTCATGTGAATAATGTATATGAATGATTCCCTAAAATAACAATGTGATCGACACTTACCCCAAGAATTCTTTGAGAACAAACTATAAAGAATTAAGTCTTTGAGAATTTTACTACATAAAGAGAACTTATATGTGCGTGGTGTCAAAATTACCCAAGAAATTATGAGGTCAAGAACTATCCTTACAAAATAGAAGAACAAAGACCAAGAATGCAGAATTCAGCGTCATGTGATACCTGAATTGTTTAAAAATACCTCTTTGAATTTTGCTCCAAATTTTGGACACAAACAAATAGACACATATAGGTACCTCTCATAAAAATTACAAAAATTAATAGGATAGGAAACTAGGTCGAATTCACCAAAAAACAGAAGACAAAAATGTCGATTCAGCATTTACAACAAAACAGAGTACAACTAGGTGCGAGATTTTTCCGGACTTTGTTTCAAGGAATTTCGACTTGAAAATTTTATACAGAGTAGAGGACTTGTAGAGGAACATCCCATAAAAATTTCGTAAATTTAGGAGTTGATTAACACTATCTAAAAATTTGTGGCTTAGGGTATAAAATCTGGCAAATCTCTGGACAGATTTTCCTTAGACTTCTCTAGAACATAATTAGGGTTTTCATCCTTGTTCTTCACCTTATTACCATGGATGCAAATGCAATCTACATGTATATATATGCTCATACTTGAAAATTCAACTTAAAATAAGGAAACTCACAAATCCTAAGGTTATATCATGGTTTGAGAGCCTTACATATATATATATATATATATATATATATATATATATATATATATATATATATATAGAGAGAGAGAGAGAGAGAGAGAGCATAATGTTAAAATGCGAAAGTGAGAGGAAGGGATGATTTTATTTTTATTTTTTTTCTCTCTTTTAAGTGTATATTGCTGTAGATTAAGAGTGCTCTAACTACAAATTGAATCCTCACTTAACATGCTCATCAAATAAAGACCCAAACATATTTACACATTGACCCATAATCTAATTTATGAACATGTATCCATTATCTTTAACATATAATACATAAATCATGCACGTGACACATAATATGAACATAACTTGGGTATGTCATGTCACACATAGAGAACATGTGCTTAATTAGGCATAATTTGTAATAATAATGCTTGATAAGAAAAATTAAAGACCTTGGTGTTACATACATTTTATCGGTCATTTTGTTAACCATAATGAGAAAAAGTGAAAAAATGAGGAGTCAAAAAAGCTACTCTCTCCTTACTTTTGGCATTTGTACTCTAAACTCAAAAACTTAATATGTATTATAGGAGAATGCATTATGAGTTAGGGTAGCCAAACACCTATAAGTAGTTAATAAAAAAATCAAAATGGAATAAGTAGGTATCCAAACACCCAATAAGAAATAAATCATTAAGTTGGGTTGATAACCTTATTTCACCACAGTCTAGTTCCTACTTAGTTTTGATGATTGTATTCATCAGTAATTGTGTACCACCCATAGTTTCACCACCCTCTATGATAGCTGTTTCCAGCTCCACCATTGCCGCCACCATTACCACTACCACTACCACCACCATTGTAGTTACCGCCGCCGCCGCCATCTGCCACCACAACCTCCACCACTATAGCGGCGTCCCCATTACCACCACACCACCGTTACTACATCCTAACCACTACCGCCACCACCCCCCTCCAAGATTGCTGTTGTCACCACTATCACCACCACTACTATATCTACCACTCTCACCACAATGACACTGGATCACCACCAACACTACCACCCTCATTCTACTGTTGCCATCACTACAATCACCACTCCACTATCCCTACATTAACTACCGGCGCCACCACCCAGCAGTGTTACCATTACGTCCATTGCTGCCACCATTATTATTACCACCACACCATCTCCACAACACGACCACTCTCTCGCTACTAAGTTCACCCAACTTGCTCAACCGTTGGATTGATGATGATTGCACAACCGTTGATCTTGCTTCTGATGATCCTCTTTTTAAATATGTTAATCTCAAATGTCAAAGGAAGGAAAACCACACCAAACAAGGAGTTCGTAGGAAACCTATGTGGACTAAAAATCCTTTGGCAAGGGTTGAAGTCAATTTTTGGGTGATGTCTTTCGGTGGATGCAGTTTTGGCTATTGCGAGCAGGCATTTAGGGGCTATTTCTCGGGAATCTTTTGCGGTGTTTACTTTTGGTTTTGGGTTTGGCTCTTTTGGGTGTTTTTCATTTGGCTATCTTTCTTGTTATCTTTGCTTTTCTTCTTCTCTTTTATATTCCTTTCATTCAACCTCAATTGGATGCCCCCTTCCCCCATCTCGATGTACCCTTTTGAGATTTTTAATATATCTTCTTCTTTCGACAAAAAAAAGAAAAGAAAAGTTCACCCAACTTCTTCAGTAGCATAATTACATTACTACTCACTAATGTCATCACTTATAACGTCATTCGCCACCGCCGTTTCTACAACACCACCAACATTGTCTCCATTCTTGTTTTTTTTATCGGCAACAAAATTTTATTAAAAGGCTTGACAAAGGTTACATCAAGCGAGAGAAACAAGATCCAACCAAAGGTTGGAGCACCCAAAGGGCAAAGCCCTAAAACCCGTGGGCCTAAAAACCCTTATAAAACATAGAAAATAAAACCCGAAGGCCTACAACATAATACATTAAAGCACAAAAAAACCTAGCCCAGAAAATTGGAGAAGGCCCAACCCCTAGAAAACCCTAAACCTAACCCTAAGCCAAGTGCAAAACATCTTTAGCCACCACCACCAAAGTTCCTGATAGCCACCAACACATTGTCTCCATTCTTTGACCACACCACCTCATTACAACCACCACCATTCCACCTCTCTTACAACCATCACATTGTCTCCATTCTATATCCGTCTCGATATACAATAAATATATGAGAAATACTTGACTCCGGCAATATACTTGAGTTCGGAACTCCTAAATAAGTAGGATGCACATTTCGGAAATGTTCGATTTTGTTGAAATTCAATAATAACTCCTAACAGTTTCATGAAATTGAGAAGCAAAATATAACCACTGTGCATGAAGAATCTAACAAAAGCTTCACTGCAAGACTGGCAATGTTCGGGTTAGGTTCCCGCTTCAACCTTGTTAACATCTAACAAACTAGTAAATTATCTCCCACCAGTAAAGTACGTCACTAGCAAAATTTGATTAAAATAACATTATGGATTTTTATTCTAGATTTTCGTATTGAAAGCCAGTTTTTATTGTAGCTAATTAAACTCATTACCGATATAGTAACTTCTAAACCAAAATGCAGCAATTATTTGGAAAGACAACGGAGTTTTGTCTCAAATAAATTCATAACATATACTCCCTAGCCTCTGCCACCAAATAAGGGTGTAGTGTTCATTTTGGGCTGTCCATTTTAAAAAGTTAATGGGTGAAAGTCCGTATAATTATTACTTTTGTCTTTTCGAAAAGTTAATAGGTAAAGAATTAATGTGTAAAAATGGATGATAATTTTGGAAAGTGGAGTTAAATTAAAGTTGGCAAAAAATTGATTTGAAATGTGTAATGATAATGTCTTATTAATAAGTAAGAAGTATGAAGATACACACTCAGAGAGAGAGAGAGAGAGAGAGAGAGAGAGATTTTAAACATATTCAATTCAGTTCTAATCGTGATTCGTAAGTATATAATGACTAAGTGAACCACAGGGTCAAACCAAACAAGATAGTTGTTGGAACTTGTGGCTCATATGGTTTGTATGAGAGACACGAAGAAGTTTCCGATATCGATATGCAAGTTGGGAGGTATTATGATGGAGGCGGTATCGATACAGGGGTTTTCCTGTATTGATACAAGGGCATCTATTGGCCCGAAACGAGATATGCAGTATCGTCTGGCCGAAATCCTCGTATGATCGATACCGAAAGTGGCTTAAAAGGCAAATGTGAACGGTGTTACAAAGGCATTATAGGTATTCAGGCTATAATCCCAGTTAGGGTTGGAATAGGAGTAGCATTCTCTTATAAATACTTTCTATTGTAAAACCCTAGAGGTGGGATCATCAATAAATAACTATTCTGTGTGCTCCCGTGGACGTACCCGATTTTGGGGAACCACGTATATCTCTGTGTCAACTCTTTTACTGTTTATACTCGTATATCGTGTGCGTGTGTGTGATTCGATCCTAACAAAGTGGTATCGTCAGCTTCAATGCGATTGAACACGCCAAGAACGATGGCCGAGTTAAATGCATTACAAAGTTTGATGTGATGAAGTTCGGCGGAATTTGGAATTTCGACTTTGGCAAATGAGGGTAAAAAAGATCTGTTGGTCTGCGGCGAGGGATTGGTGAAGGCGTTGAAGAAGAAACCAGAGGCAATGTCGAATGACGATTGGGAAGAACTCCAGATGAATGCGGTGAGTACGATTCGTCTGTGTCTTGCAGACGATGTCATGTATCACGTGATTGGTGATGAATCGCCGGCTGGGGTCTGGTCGAAACTGGAGAGCAGGTATATGTCTAAGTCATTGACGAATAAACTGTTTCTGAAGCAAAAACTGTTTGGGTTGAAGATGATTGAGGGTTCCGACCTTATTCAGCATATTAATACTTTCAATCAGATTATTAGCAATCTGCTAAGGATTGAAGTGAATTTCGACGAGGAAGACCAGGCGCTGATGTTGTTATGTTCCTTACCAGGTTCCACGGAGACTCTCGTTACAACCTTACTCTGGGGGAAAGAAACCCTAGAATTGGAGGAAGTCACGACAGCCTTACTTGCGTACAATCAACGCAGGCAATAGACCGAAGGTATTTCGGATGAAGGGCTGGTGGCAAAAGGGGGAGAGGAACGTGGTAGAAAATCGGAAAGGGGAAGAACAGGGGCACGTGGGAAGTCGAAGTCAAGGGGCAGGACTCCTAAGCCAAAGGAGTTTACATGTTACAAGTGTCACGAAACTGGACACTTCAAAAAAGACTGTCCGTACAGGAAGAAGAATGAGGGGAAGGGAACCTGGAAGAAAGTTGGACCATCGAAATTTGCAAACATTGTGGAGGAGTCATCGGATGATTGTGATGGTGATATGTTGTCAGTTTCAACTGACGCAGAGCACGAGGCAGACTCTTGGATTCTAGACTCAACATGTTCTTTTCACATGTCGCCTAACAGGGAGTGGTTCGACACGTACAGGTCATTAGATTGTGGTACTGTTCTAATGGGTAATGATGCAACATGTAAAGTCATTGGAATAGGCACAATGAAAATTAGGATGTCTGATGGTGTTATGAGAACCCTTGGTGATGTTAGGCATGTTCCAAGTTTAAGGAAGAATCTGATTTCGTTGGGAACCTTAGACTCTAATGGCTGTGAGTATAAAGCAGGTGGTGGAGTCATGAGGGTAACGAAGGGTGCTCTGGTAATTATGAAAGCCTCTAAGGTTGGAGGGAATATCTATCGTTTGATAGGGAGTACAGTTGTAGGTGGAGCTGCTGCCACTACAACTGAGGATACTGATGATACCTTGTTGTGGCATATGCGCTTGGGCATATAGGGGAAGCGTGGGATGCTAGAATTACGTAAAAGGAAGCTGTTGAATGGGGTGAAATCGTGCAAACTTGATTTCTGCAAGTTCTATGTTCTGGGAAAACAGTGCAAGGTGCAGTTTAGGCGTGCAGTGAACAAAACCAAGGGGATACTTTACTATGTCCATTCGGATGTTTGGGGGCCAGTGAGGGTAGCTTCGAAAGCGGGATCTCTATATTTTGTAACCTTTATCGATGATTATTCGAGGAAAGTTTGGGTGTACTTCATGCGGCACAAGTCTGAGGTTTTTGACAAATTGAGTGTGGAAAGGCAAGTGGAAAATCAAAATGGAGAGGCGAATGAAGTGCCTCGAATGCATAAATGAGAAAGAGTACAGGTATGGACCTTTTCTAAAATTTTGTGAGGAGCACGGGATTCAGCGGCACTGGACTGTTAGGAATACACCACAGCAGGGTAGGCTGGCAGAGAGAATGAATAGAACTATAGCGGAGAGGGCACGGTGTATCAGGTTGAATCACGGGACTTAGAAAATTTACGGGGTTTGAAGGTGAGTATGGCAGTTTATATTATAAATAGGTCGCCGAGTACTGCTCTGGATAGTAAGGTAGCGCAAGAGGTGTGGACAGAGAAAGAGGTAGATTACTCAGGTATGAAGATCTTTGGTTGTCCAGCCTATGTTCATGTTCCCGATGATGAGAGGTCAAAGCTTGATGCAAAGTCCAAACAGTGCATCTTTCTTGGGTATGAGAAAGGTGTGAAGGGGTACAAGCTGTGGGACTTGGAATCAAAGAAAGTGGTAATCAGTAGGGATGTGGTATTTGATGAAGCTTCTATGGTCAAAGCACATCGGGGGTTGAAAAAAATTTGGGAGAGGTCACGGCAAACAACAGCAGGATGTACAGATTGAGCTAGAAAGTTGTGACACTGACAATCCACCGCCCGATTGGGGACGAGGTTGGCGGCGGCAACAAAGCGAGGAAAGCATAGCCCGCGGGAAGACCCAGACGCACTATCAAACCACCGGAGAGGTATGGGTTTGAGAATATGGTTTCATATGCATTGTCAACCACTAGTGGGGATCTGTCTACTTTTCAGGATGCCGTCATTAGTCCTGAAAGGGACAGATGGATGGAAGCCATGGTGGAGGAGATGAAATCATTGAAAAAGAATAAGACTTGGGAGTTGACAGAATTGCCCGAGGGAAAAAAGACAGTGGGTTGCAAATGGGTATATAGGAAGAAAGAGGCTGTATCAGAAAAGGAAAGGGAGAGGTTCAAGGCTCAATTAGTTGCAAAAGGGTACTCACAGAGGAAGGGGATTGATTATGATGAAGTATTTTCTCCAGTCGTGAGGCATACTTCAATCCGGATTATCTTGGCATTGGTGGCTAGCTATGATCTGGAGTTAGAACAGCTGGATGTTAAAACATCTTTTCTCCATGGTGATTTGGAGGAAGTTATTTTCATGGAGCAGCCTAAGGGGTTCAAACAGCTAGAGACTGAGCACCTGGTCTGCAAGTTGAAGAAGTCGCTATATGGGCTGAAGCAGTCTCCAAGACAATGGTATTAGAGGTTTGATTCGTTCATGATCCGGATTGGGTTCATACACTGTGAGTATGATTGTTGTGTCTATGTTAAGAGTCTTGATGATGGTTCCTACATTTTTCTGTTACTTTATGTGGATGATATGCTTATTGCTACGAAAAGTATGGTTGAATTCAACAGGTTGAAGGCCTTGTTGGGAAAGGAGTTTGACATGAAAGATTTGGGTGCTGCTAGGAAAATACTTGGGATGAAGATTCATAGGGTGGTTGTCCCAGAAGAATTATGTGGGAAAAGTGTTGGAGAGGTTTAGTATGGCGAATGCTAAACAGGTCAGCACTCCATTGGCCAGTCATTTCAGGTTGTCTACAGCGCAGTGTCCGGAATCAGCTGAAGAGATTTAGGATATATCAAATGTGCCTTATGCGAGTGCAGTTGGTTGCTTGATGTATGCGATGGTATGTACAAGACCCGATTTGGCACATGCAGTCAGCACAGTGAGCAAGTACATGACAAATTCAAGCGAGAGAAACCTTTGGAAGCGGTCAAGTGGATATTGAGATACTTGAGAGATGCTTGCGACCATGGGATTATGTTTGCTAGGCAACGGGATCAGATTTCGGTTGTGGGGTATGTAGATCACGGATTATCTTTGGAGGGTTGGATGGCGGGAGGTCTCTGACGGGGGTATGTGTTTACTCTGGTGGGTGGACCAATTTGTTGGAGATCCATGGTACAACCTCTAGTGGCTCTATCTACTACTGAATCTGAGTACATGGCAATGACTGAGGCTGGGAAAAAAACAATGTGGTTAAATGGTTTTGTGAAAGAGTTGGGCATAGATCAAGGTGGGGTTCAGTTGTATTGTGATAGTCAGAGTGCCATTTATTTGGCAAAGCATCAAGTGTATCACGCGAGGACCAAGCATATTGACTTGAGATTTCACAAGGTGAGAGAGTTAATTGCTATGGGTGATGTGGTGTTGGAAAATGTGCACACTTCTGAGAATGTAGCTGACATGTTGACAAAGACTGTGACCGCAGACAAGTTCAAGCATTGCTTGGACTTGGTTAATGTCTCCAGATGCTAGAAAGGAGGCGTTCCCAAACTTGTTGGATCGATATGGTTATCTTCTGAATGGGCGAGGATATTCGCCAAGGTGGAGATTGTTGGAACTTGTGGCTCATATGGTTTGTATGAGAGACACGGAGAAGTTCCCGGTATCGATGTGCAAGTTGGTAGACATTATGATGGAGGCGGTATCGAAACAGAGGTTTTCCTGTATCGATACCGGGACATCTATTGGCGAACAGAATGTATGGGTATCGATACATGAAAATTCCTGTATCGATACCGAGTGGCTTAAAGGCAGTCGTGAACGGTGTTACAAGAACATTATAGGTATTCAAGCTATAATCCGAGTTAGGGTTGGAATAGGAGTAACATTCTCTTATAAATACTCTCTATTGTAAAACCCTAGAGGTGGGATCATCAATAAATGACTATTCTGTGTGCTCCCGTGGACGTACCCGATTTTGGGGAACCACGTATATCTCTGTGTCAACTCTTTTACTGTTTATACTCGTATATCGTGTGCGTGTCTGTGATTCGATCCTAACAATAGTCATGCCCAGTTGCCCACTATGTATTAGTTTATCGATTTTCTTATGTTGCTACCTCAAATTTCATTTTTTAGCCTTTTTTATTTTTTATTTTGATCTGAATTTGGTTAGACTTTAGCTAGATTGAGTGATTTTATCATGAATGTTTTAGAAACTTACGTTTGCATGATAACTTTTGCTATAGAACTCAAATCGATCAACTTTGTAACTTTCCCTCTAGTTGGGCATTCTCTTACTTTGAATGCAAAATATCAAAAGGGTAAAATATATCTTGGGATCAGTGTGCTAACTTAGTGTACGGATATGGCTACATTAATGTTCTTTCTTTTTTCAAGAGGTCGACCGTAATGCCTAATCAGTTTTATTTAGGCCTTATGCTTTGCTGCCGCCTGCCTGATGACTCTTCTTAGTTGCATACTTGCATGGTTTGAATTTGGCTAGAGATTTCTTTTTTAGATGTATCCTTTGTCGATCAAGTTTTAATAAATTTTTGTTGCTCACAAAAAAATTATGATCAGATATTCTACTTTAACTATTGTACGAAATAAAAACAACACAAAACTCTTTAAGGAAATAAGTTGGTGGGGCCTATGTATTATGGGTTAAATTGACCCCGTTTGTAGGATTTACAATCTAACTTATTTAACTTTTTATTTGATTAAAAAAAGCTAATGAAGGGTGTTTGTTAAAATTATGAAATATGAATAATCACTTATTTTATTTTCTAGCTTATTTGAGGAAAAAAAAAGAAATAAAAAAAAGAACGAGAAGACCAGCTTAAGTTCCAATTCGAAGAATTTTATTATTTTAATTTTTTTTTATTTTAAGTTGTTAAAACATGAATGAACAAAAGACTCCTAAAATGAATAAGTTATTCTAAACTTGAGTTTTAAGGGCAATCTAGACGTTTATTTTAGAAAAAGGTACTGGAGTATTTAATTGCCAGCTTATTTAAACAAATAGGATAAACCTTTTTTTACAACTTACAAAAAGCTATAACAAACAGTTTTCCAACTTATTTCAATTTATTTAAGTAAATAATCTAAAAAACTAGAATATGAGAAGCAAATTTATGAATAGTAGCAAACGGGGCCACATACCATGTTCAGGGGCGGACACAGGCGAGAGCAGACAAAGACGGAGGATACAGTACCATGCGACCCCAATTTCCAAATTTTTTTCGAATGATCCAATACTATAGACTTTGGGGTAATTGAATAACCTTACATTAACCATCCAAACTCCTAATAAGGATTTTATTATGGAACTCCTCATGTGTAAATAACCATTTCTTGTTTAAGACTTGACTGTCATAAATTGGGCAATAAATGTAAGAATACAAAGAGAGTTTTTCTTCTTTTTCGCTATATATGCATTTCCGTATAAAAGGGATTGACATCACAAAAATTAAAAATCGTGTTCGTGCCGTACCGTACCATATTTAAACGTACCATGTTGTATTGTGCCCGTGTCAGCCTAGTCCGTTTAACACCTCTACTCTTGAAGCACTATTGCACGGTGTGAATCTTTGCCAGACATGTTTGGCACACCCCAAATTCCAAACTAGCAAGTAAAGTTCGTTCCTCCTTCCTTGAAAATGGTCTTACTTGATACAAACATAAATTCCAAACCATGTGATCATTTGTGATCAGATTCGAGGGATTATGGTCTTACTTGATACAAACATAAAGTGGTTTTCTTGTTTGACCCAGTAGCTCCACCTTTCAATTATTATCATTTTCGACCCCTCTCTGTTTTTTATTTTTATTTTTTCATATCAAGCGATGAAATGAATTACATCCCAAGAGTAATAATAATGGAACACAAGCTCCATCATGTGAGTTCCGTAATAACAAAATCAAGTCCAATATAAAAAAATTTTAAAAAAAGGTGATAAGAGAAAGAAATAAACTAACAATCAACGACCCTATAGACGAGAACAACCAATAAATTAAACAACTACGAGATTCAACTAAAAAGTGTACACAAAGTGGCCAAGTAGACTACCCAAATAAAAAGTGCACAAAAAGTGGCAGTGCCGGTTCATTAGTTTTGGAAGCCTAAAACAGACTCATTAAATGAGGCTCTTCGTGTATTTTGCATAATAAAATTTTTCAACATATGTTCATAGTGAGTAATCATTTTTCAACATTAACTTATGCCATAACCTTGAAAAGTAGACAAGTAAACTACCCAAGCATAATGGTAACAGTTGTCATGGAAAGGTATCAGGAGTATTGAACATATATTACATAACGGAAATAGGTTGTAACAATCGTGAATTAATTTCAGGAATCATTTTTTACCAAAAAGAAAAATTTAAGTGCCTAAATAACCTGTAACAATTTGTGAACCGGTTCGTGAATCCGACCATTCATAACAAGAACCGGTCAATACACATATGATTCTTTTATCTCATCGGTACGTCGGGGTGCAACAGTATCAGAAGAGTAAAACACCATTACATAATGGCCAACACGTTATGTGACACGACGGCCCATTTTTAAAACCATGCTCTACGACCCTCCATAAGCAAAAACGTACCATCGTATGGTGAAAAAAATCTTTGGAACACCACATGACGTTGCTTCGGTTATTAACCACAGTTAATGATTACTCACTCGGAAGTCAGATCCCCCTCAATCCAAACTGTTTAAAAACCTCTCCCTATAGCTTCCACCAGCCGAAACCCAACCACGAGAAATCTTCCGAAGCCATGACCACGAAAGCCTTCTCCACCAAAACTAACCACCACAAACACCCCAACCACCACCACCGTCGTCCTCTATTCTCTCTACACAGATTACAGCTCTCAATAATAGTACTCCTCTTGGCATCTTTCGCCTTCCTCTTCGTCCTCTTCGAAATCCAGTATCTTAAAACCCCACTGATCACCTCTTCTCTCTCCTCCCAAACTTCTCTTCTCACTGCATGGGATTTCATTCACCAACTCAAAAACCTAAGCTCCTTTGCCGACGCCAATGAGAAACTCCGGCAAGCAGTCACGTTTCTCCCAATAAAAGACTTGCGTTACGAAAAAACAGCAGAAGATGGCCACACGTGGTTCATGAGCTCCATTTATGACAAGCAAGAAGAAGGTAATAATTTTGGAAACTTCTGTTTAATCTTCTGAACTGACAGTACTCTTGAATAATGAGAACAAAGGTTAGATACTGCAAAATGACCTAATACACGAAGGGGAAAAAGGAACAAATCACAACTATGTAGGCAGTAGGCACCCATGGTTTCCCTTTGCTTTGAAAAGGACAAAGAACAATGGCTGCAAAGTTGGCTAGAAGCCAACCTAGCAAAGCAAAAAGATACACCAAACATAACCAAACCTAATGAGGGTCAGTAGGGTAGATGAAAATTTTTCCCGAAAACTGTTCAGAAATAGAAATTAATGGTTGAGATTCACATTACTTTGAATCTGAACTATTCATTTCTCTTTCTAGAGATTTTTAGGGATAATTTTCTTGGATCCCAACATTTTTGAAACCTAATATAGATTTGTCACAGATCCGAACTACTAGTATAATTTTTTTAATCAGCAAGATTTGAACTAATATGACCACGACTATGGATACAAATGTTTGGACTTTGGACAGAGATCGGAACTAATATAGATTTGTCTAGAGTTATTTGATGCCCTTGGGTCCCACCTGATACATGTGAGGGGGCGTGTTGAGAATATAAATAATAATGTTGACCTTCTCTCTAACAACTTATGTTTTAGATGAGTATGTGGTTAACAATCTAATATGGTATGAGAGCGTGCGCATTCCATCCCAAATTTTACTCCCTTCATCCCAAATTGTTCGCCCCTTTTGGGAAATCATGCATTTTTGGGAAAACTTGCATTTTGGATGTAAAAAATGATGGGTTTACCAAAATTATTTTTCAAAAAAATTTACACCATTTTTTCTACTCAATGAGATCTTTAAATTTGTGTAAATTTTTTTGAAAAAAAAGAATGATTATACATCATTTTTTGGGTGCAAAATGCACAGATTCCAAAAAAGGACGAACAATTTGCGACGGAAGGAGTAATAAAAATTAAATCAAGTCCACATTCCACAATGACAGACCCGTAAAAAGTTGTACAATGATAGGATCCAAAAAATGATCACATGTGACAGATCTAAATGAGGCTGTGCGTGAGGGGGGTGTAGAATAGTTGTCCCACATTACTTGGATATGTGATGGGAGACCACTTTATAACATTTAAGACTTTTCCACTCAAAGTCAATTAGTTTTGAGTTGAATGGTTTAATATGATGACTGAGCTAGGTTTTCAGAGACTTTTTCCGTTTGAGCCGTAGACCATAGTTGGACTTTGTTTTGTTGTGATTCGTACGTATTTCAGATCCTTTGATAACCTCTCCACTTCCGAGTTAGAAGTCGCAAGTGTTGGGGAGTGTTGAAATTTGTGTCACATCGGTTAATTATCACCTAGAAAACTGAAACATATTTGAGCTTAAACGGCCTCTCCACTCGTCACCAATTGACTTTAAATTAGATATAAAGTTTTCACTTTTCCACCGTATGCAAACAACTTATTTTTCCGGTGTAAAAATTTTATTTAGCAATTTGATCCCCACTTATAAAATTTCCATACAGGTGAGGTCCAATACCAACAATTCCCATCAGAGGCCTCAAATGGCAGGCTTCTGTGCATCAACGGCCATGACACCCACGGCGGCCTGTGGAACTCCTATGCCCTCGCGTGGCCGGAAACCCTCCCCTACAACGCCACCCTAATGAAAGGCCTAACTTTTATCTCGTACAACCACTTCGGCCACAATAACATATGGCATGGTTTGTCTGCAATGGTCCCCTTCGTTGCGTGGAACATAAAAAATGGTTGCTCCATTAGCCCCACAAGGTGGGTTTTATTCTTCAGGGGCGAGCTCAGGAACAACTTGGCCTTATGGGTCACGAACTTAATGGAGGCCGCTTTCAGCGCGCCCCTCAAAGTAGAAATGTTTGATCCTGTTGGCGGCGGCCATGGTGGTGGTGGTGATGATCAGCCGTTTTGCTTTGAGGAGGCGGTGGTGATGAGGCACAATGAAAAGTTTATGTCGCGGCAGCGGAGAGAAGAGGTCTATGATTTGATAAGGTGCAAGGCTCGGGAGTATTGTAAAGTGAGTTTGACCGGGGCGGAGGGTGGTGGTGGTGGTGGGATTGGGATGACTCTGCTTATGAGGATCGGAGCGAGGTCGTTTAAGAATGAGACGGCGGTGGTGGGGATATTTGAGAAGGAGTGTAAGAAGGTGGAAGGGTGCCAGTTGACGGTGGCCCACGCAGATAATCTCACATTTTGTGAACAGGTTAGTACTGATCTTATTTTGATGAAAAATTGTACTCACATAAATAATTTGCATATTTGTTTCATCTTTTAGCTAAGTTAGAGAAATGAACAATTATTGACAAGCGAACAAGTACAGGTCATACAAAATATGAATATGATCATATATAGATAGATACGTAAAAAAATTGCAAACTGTTATAAAAAAAAAAATGAATGGTTAATATATTCTTGGGTTTAACCTTACAATTTACAGAAAGAAGTGTAAATTATTTATTACATTTATTGATACCGATCATACTAATACATTGTAGAGTAATAGATTTTTTATGTGTTCTTTAAGGTGAATAACAGGGGTGCTGCATAGCCATGTGCTGCGCAACATGCTGTGTGGGCCTATTTCAGCTCCGTGCCGGCACTGTTTCGACGATTCAAGACATCTACTGCGTAGAACTCGTCGAGTACTATAAGTGTACCAAAAATCAACTCGATTGAATATCGTCAAGTGTCTCATCGGAACACAAATAAGTTAAAAAAAAATGATTTCAATGGTTTTTATCCAGTGTTTCAAGACACATGTGTTCTAATTTTTTTAAGTTATTTTTTTTTCCGATGAGTCACTTAATGATATCCGATCGAGTTGATATTTGGTACATTCATAATACTAGACGAGCTCTACACGGTAGATGTCTCGGATCGTCGAAACGGTGCCGACGAGGCGCCGAAATGGGCCGCATAGCACGCTGCACAACACCTCCCCGTTTCCGGTTCGGATCATAGTTTTGAGCTTGAATATGGATGAAAATTGAGAATATAAAGAGGTACGAAGGAATGGAGTATGGAGAGGAGCTTATCCCGTTCTTTAAATTCGTTGGTTTCTAATTACCCTTTCATTCATTAATCAAGAATTAGGGAGTTTCTAATGTATCCTCCGCTTGGCTTAACATTAACCACTCACTAGTATATATATATATATATATATATATATATATAACCATAAGAAAGCGTAACAAAACACCTCCAATGGCGTAACAAAAACTACAAAATGACGTTAACATTTTCAAACCATAATTAAAATGGCATAACATTTACTGAAAGAGGGCACGTCATTTTCAAATCACAAAATGGCATAACATTACCGAAAGAAGGCGTAACATTTTCCCCATATCATGCATAACGGTTTTTTTTTTTTTAAATGGCATAAATATTCAAAATCACATTTATTATGGTGTTTCTAAACATAACATTGACCACTCAGTGGTATGGTAGTCATCTTAAGTAAACGTACCATGTTAACACCATATGAGGGGGGGATTATTAGAATTTTCACGCTAAGAAAAGTTTTCATCAATTATTGAGATATTGCTTCTTTTCTTAATGATGGAGGACATAATATTACATAAATAACCACCGTGCCTTCATTTCTTCATTTCAAATAATGAAGGCACACCAATTATGAAATGGCTACAATACACACTCCTTTTAGGTTGTGTATCATATTCATCCTTGCTATCTACCGTTGGATCCCTAAAAGTTTCGAATCAATTATAAAAAGTTACGAATTGGTAACTTGTTAACCTGAACAACAGGTTATCTAACAAAAAATTACGAAACAAAATAAAAGTTATGCATCATATTTGTAAAAAGTTACAAAACGTACAAAAATGTTACGAATTATATTTGAGAAAAGTTATAATTTTTTATCTCAAAGTTACGAGTTCCACAAAAAGTTATGAAACACACAAAAAGTTACAAAACAAAATAAAAGTTACGAAACAAAAGATAATGTTACAAATCATATTGTCCAAAAGTTACAAATGCTTGGTATAAAAGTTACGAAACACACGATGAAAATGTTGCAAATTAGATTTGAGAAAAGTTATAATTTTTTATCTCAAAGTTACGAAACACACGAAAAGTTATGAAATGAAAGAAAATGTTACGAATCATGTTATCTAAAAGTTACGAATTCTTAGTATAAAAGTTACAAAACAAACGAAAATGTTACGAATGACCGGTTCTCCAGGTCATTTTTTATGAGGTGGCGCAATATGGACCACACAATGGGTGCATATCGTACATCCTAAAAGGGGATGTGTATCGTAGATTTTTCCCGCCACTTATGTTTCATTTGTTTCCTTCAAAATTAATGAAGATTCATCTCGGTTCTTCGTAGTTGAAGACTCCTTCAAATTATGAAGAACATTCTTCACATATATTCTCTATGGATGATTTTCTTTTTAGACTTAATAGCATTTTGGAGTCCTTGTAATCTGTCTTCTTTTTCTTCATTTCTGTTTGGTTAGGTTGCAGGTAGCTTGCTAACTTCTCTTTTGGGTTTTGAGGTTGCTTTTCTTATTCCTTGTGGATTTGTTTTGCTCCTCATTCATTTTTAATCTTTGTATTGTTCAAAGATTAATAAATGTTTTTGCCTTTCAAAAAAAAAAAAAAACATTGTTATCCAATTAATAGTGATAAATTAGAACCATTAAAAAGATGCTAACAATATCTTTAAACTAATCCCAATATTGAATATATTTGGCTAAGGTTAAGAAGTCAACATTCAAAATTTCGTAGGGAAAAAGACAGATGATTAAGTTGTGTGTGTACTTTGAAAAATGAAAATAGAAATTAAGAATTGTGGTTGGAGTTTGAGTAAATGGTACCACTCTTCATATTCACTTTTCGAACAAGGAACAATATTTTGATTATTCAAAATGAAAAAATTACTATAATTGGGTTGGAGATGCTCGATCTAACAAAGTTGATTGAAAAAAAAGTGTCCATCACTTGTCACTTTGTACAATAATGCTATTGACAAAGATATCCAGAACGCCATTTAATGAACTTGGACTTCACGTGACATGATGCATGTGAGACCCACACTCATCAGATGTCTCCAAACATATTTGCGGTCGATCATCAGGGTTCCAATTAATTACACTCCGAGATGTATGTGCGCAAATTGAGAAGTTTTTAATCCACTGGATACAGATTTTTGATGCAAACTTTTGTGAAGCTAATCTGACCAATTTACGTACCCAGGTGAAGCTAATGAGCATGACGGATATATTGGTATCCCCCCATGGGGCTCAGTTGACCAACTTGTTCCTAATGGACAAAAACAGCAGTGTGATGGAGTTTTTCCCCAAAGGTTGGCTAGAACTGGCCGGAGTCGGCCAATTCGTCTACCGTTGGATGGCCAGCTGGTCTGGGATGATCCATCGGGGCTACTGGCGGGATCCCGACGGCATTTCCTGCCCATATCCGGACACCGATCACCGTTGCATGGCCATATACAAGAATGGCCAAATTGGGTACAATAAGAAATTTTTTAGTGAGTGGGCTAGGACTGTTCTAAATGATGTGAAGAAGAGGAAATTGGTTGAGGGGAAAAAGAAGAGCAAAGGTGGATCTGAAAATGCTAGTGGATGTACTTGTAGCTGAGCGGTTTGACTTGAGAAATACACAGAAAAAAAATGCACAAAGTAAAATTCATTCATGTTCTACAAAGGTTTCTATGCATTGTTCAAGCAACTGAATTTTTTTTTTTTTTTTTGTGTATTTCTCAAGTCAACTATAAAGTAAGTGGGCGCTTCGGAACCTCTATCTTATTCTTATTATTATTATATTTTTTTGCATTTTGAATTTTAAATTGTAAATTTTTGAATTATAGTTGGAATAAATTATGAATCCATTTAGAAGATATGTGCCGAATTGCAACAAAGTGGTGTTTGAGGATACAGTCTCCAAAATAGATTATGAATTGGCTTCTTACCATATTGCCGTTGGTTATTAGTCGTGGTGTTATACAGTGTACGGATAACCCTTTGAGAGATACATGTTTTTAGGTTTTGTGTTTCCAAATCAAAAGTCAATTGTATCATAATCACCACAAATGTGTTGCAATCAATTGATATCAAATTAATATGAATTTTATCATGATTGATATTCTCAAATAGGTTTAGAGATGAATGCTTCAAGTAAAAGGTCCGAAAGGGTATTTCAGGAAATCGAAACACAAATAGACGTGCGTAATTGAAAAAACAGAAAAGAAACGAGACGCAAGATATATGTGGAAAATCTCAATGTGAGGAAAAACCACGGGAGGCACACCAGTCCACTATGAAATCAAAATTAAGAGTACAAGTTTTTTCACAATCTCTCTGTGATGTGCGTTTTCTCTAGCCTTTCTTTGAAAATTGATAACCTTAATTTTTAGCAAACTGTGAAATAAATAAATCGGACACTATGGCCAAAATTACATACTGAGGTCCAAAAATATCGTTTTCGCTACAGTCTAGCGTGCTCCTAAGGTCGCCCTCTGAATTGTTGTGGGGACGGATTAGACCGATGTTGAAGGTTGTCTGCGTATGCACAAAAAGTTTGACAGAGTAAAAACAACTGAAGAGCATCTCAACCGTTAGCTTCACCCAAAAATCAATTGGTTCCGCGTTCCCAAGCCCAATAATTCGTGAGTTTCTTATTTTCTAATGACCCCAATAATACTGAGAAAGTTCGAAACAGATAAATTATAGCAATCACAAACAAGAACCCACCCAGTAAAGGAAAACGAAAAAAACTAGTGATACGAAAAGTGTAGAAAAACCAGCAGAATACTACAAGATCTTTTTTTTATTTTTTAACAACAAAAATGATTTATTAATCTTTGAATGGTATATTCATATGAACAAAGACTAAATGAATCAAGGGCATGACAAATCCACAAAGGAAAAGTATCACAAGATGGCTTCTATTGAAGTTTTGTTAGCCATATTACGATATTGAGGAGATCAAAGAATTATCATATTGAATTGAAACATGTACATAAGGTCTTGTATTTATACAAGAGTGGAACACCAAAATATAGAAACACAATCACATTCTATGAAACTCTAATCAAAACTTCAATCACAAACAATCATAATATTCTAAAATCCCTCCTCAAACTCAAAGCGGTAGCGCAAAACTTGAGTTTGGACACCAACTCATGAAAACGTCCTGAAGGATGGGCCTTCGCGACATTACATGAAAATGGTTCATTCCCGGCATTTTTTTCTTCCAAGTATTTCAACAAATGTCGGTAAAAAGCCGCTCGCAAAAGTATTTTCCCCTGCGTTTTCTCCACTACCGCCAGTAAAAATTAAATTTTTGAAAACACTTTATTGTATACTATTTTTTATATGTCCTTTGACAAACAAATGTGTGCTAGCTTAGTTGGTAGCATGGGCGTGTGAGGGAACCAGGGTTGCAAGTTCGATTCCTAGGGTGAGAAATTTCCTCAATTTTGCCTACCATGCGGGTGGGCCCCATGTGGCATTTTTTCCCCATTATAAGGTGATAGGCTTTCTCAGCATTTGTGAAATGCCGCAAATAATGGCTACTTTTCCCGGCGTTTGTGACGACTTTTCTGACATTTAATTTGTTAGCATTAACGACACTTGTATAGACAAAATATGTAATAAATGCCGGTGATGCACTTTTCTGGCATTTTTGGTTGGCTTTTCCGCATTTGTCAAATGCGTATAATGAAGAAATTTAGCGTGTGAAGATATCTGTAGTCTAATTAGACGAGGAAACTGAGAGAAGATGAACACTACCAGGACAACACGTTGTCGTACAAAGTGACAATCAATCTTAATATGTTTGGTGCGATTGTGAAACATGTCACTGCGGGAAATTTGAATGGCACTCCAATTAATACTGTTGTCCTTATTATGTAGATATTTTGTAGATGGAGAGATTTTTTTTTTTTGGCTCCATTTTAAGAGAGATTTTTATGTTCTTTTGGAGCACCATCAAATAATGGTCCCAACACTCTTTCTCACCATACAATTATATGGGATCCACACATATTTTCAGACCCCACAGAAATATGTTATGAAGAAGGTATTAAGACACCACATGGCGGTGCACCAAAATTACGCAATAACTTTTCTCATTCTAACGGTTTGAAAAAGACTAATTTAACCTGTTCAATCCTTAACCGACCAAAATCCATGTTTATTCAGTATGATTTGACTCTCCGTGAATCTAGTAGATGACAATAATTATATTTTTCATTCCTCTATAGAGCTTATTAAGTGATGCAATTTGTCTGCTTGCCAACTATTGGTGGTTTTTAAAAAAAAAATGAAAATTTGTCCATCTTGGTTTTTCACTCACCAAAAACGAATTGGGAAGGTGGAGGCTATACTAAATTCAAGTCAAACCCTCTATAATGTTCGCCGAATAGTGAATGTCATATGATGGTTAAAAAATTAACAATGAGGTAGCAATTATAAAATTAACGAATGTTGTCACTTTGAAAGTAAATAATGCTCGTATACAGGTATAGACATTAGGAACCTAGTGATAGGCTGCCTTGCCTTTTTAACAAATATCATACTCAACGTTCCGGATACAGGATCCCTGTAGTTATGCTGGGCACTATAGGGGTGCAGTGTCGCATCACAGCTGTCCAAATTAAGTGTTTTCAATGGTTACATTGTGTTAATAGACTTGTCCCCTAAGAAACTACTATTCTCTGAAAGAGTCTTTTCCAAATTCGGATAATTGATTGTTGAGATGAACGGGTGTGATGTGGCACTATACCCCTCTAGTGCCTGGCCTCATCACAGGGATCCCAAATCTCCATTCCATGGTATGTATGTCAAAAAACATCGGATAATGGTCAAACAATGGATGTGGTGATGAGCTACCTTCTGATTGATTGTTATTCGATTATTTGATTAAAATTGCTCAAAGTTCTCAATCACTCACAATTTAGTTGTACAACAAATTTAAGCACAATTGATTTTGGAATTCATTTTGGACGCAATCCAATTACGAATTAGATTGCTTAATAATAGTAAGCTTGATTATATTAGGTTCTTTAATGCAAAAAATTACATAAACAACTTAGTTTTACTTCTGAAGACAAATGTGAGCACATAATTGATTCCATAGCTTCAAATTTTGTGAATTGACTTTCGATAATCGAATGTCACAATAAGCAATGTCAAATCGATTATTGATGTCATTCTAATCGAATTTAGAATCAACTATAGAAATGAAAATAATCGATTTTAGAATCGATTTAGTTTGAATTATTGGTTACGATGCAAAATTATGAGTTTATGGGTCTACAACTTCAGTGATTCTACTTACGAAAATTTGTATCCAAGGACTAATAAACTATTGTTACTAATCTATGTGGCTTTAGTTATGATTGTTTGTGGCTAGTTGTATGGACTAGCCATAAATTTATTCCCGCCGTCCCATTTTCATAGTATTCTTTTTTGGGACCTCCCAAAATGTATGTCCACTTTTCAAAATAAACAATAGAAACTTAATAAAATTACATTATTACCCTTCTCTTTAAATTAAATTACTACTACTTATATCTATCAAATTACCTTTTGGAAGGGCATAAATAGAAAATTAAACAATTTTTGCTGTAATTATTGTGTCCTCTAAAAAATTTGGAACCCCTAAGTAGGATTATAAAAATGGAACGGAGGGAGTATAACTTATGAATCACTATTTATGAGAATTTGTGGTTCGTTTGATTTTTCTTATGAATATTTGTGGCTTTTTATTTTATTTTTATGAATGATGTGGCATTATTATGAATGTGTTGTGACCCATAAAAATAGGATATGAATTGCTTTATGAATTTTGTGATTCAGTTTATGAATGTTATGGTTATACCTAATGACCTGTTACGGGCACCCAAGATGGAGGTGTGTATTGCAGCATTTCCTAGGCCACCCAAGTTCTGCTTAGTAGGATATGAACAAAATATTATAATCTGTATGGCCAGAATAATTGTGAAACCTGTTTCTTCTTCTGTCATCCTATTTTCCTCTGCAACTTTTGATCGTTCAGTTTAGGGTTGTTCAAAAAAAATCGGTGAACTGTGACTTTGGTCCAGACCGAACCAATCCGCATCTTTTGGATTTTATCCATGAATTAATGGTTCGGACACTAATTCAAAAAACAAAAAATCGTGACTCGAGGTCCAGACACAAATTTTGATTTTGTAACCGACAAACCGTGAATTAACCGATCCAGACTGTGAGATGTTTATTAAATATAACTATTTAAAAAATATATAACTATTTAAAATATATGTATGTATAGATAAAGAGACCCACATTCAAGACTTGTGTGGTGAGTGGGGGAATATGTTCCTTAAAGAGTGTTTGCCTTGTTGTTCCAACTAACTCAACTTATCTCATTTTAAGTATTGTTTTACTGTATCGAAAAGCATTCAAAAGACTTGAAGAGGAGGATCTACTTTTCCTCGTTGAACTTCATACTACTAGAGATTGGGATGATGGAAGTGTCTTTGCTGCTCACTATATTACTGTTGAACTATTTGTTTCAATGTTGAATTTGGACATAAATTTGGTCTTCAATTCCCGTGTGTTAATTTGGTCTTAAATTGTTTTCTTAGAACCGATCCGTGACTCGCGGATTGGACTGGAACCGAACCATGAGACGTTTGGATTGGACACGGATTTTATTTCCAAAAAACTGTGACTCGCAGATTAGGATTGGATTCATGCCAATTTGAACCAATCTGGACCGTGAGCACCCTTAGTTTAGTTTCCCATTTAGTAGCTTTCTGTTGACGATTGGGCCGAGATTAATTGCATGAACTGTATCCGATGCCCGAATCATGAATCTGTCCTTTTGAGGTGAACTAACCTGAAATTTTTACTGTCTATGGAGCTTAGTATTTTTGAAAACATTTCAGAATCTGCCAGGGTTCTTTGCCACCGAGAACTAATGGAGATGCTCATAACTTGGTTTGGACACCTTGACTCATCAAAAAAGAGAGAAAATAATTGAGCCTATGTATGTCGGAGTTCTCTTCCCCAACTTTTCCAATCGTTACATATGATGCAATATTCTTTTCTTTTATCCAAAAACCAACAAAAAATATCTTTCAATTGTATGCCGTTTACTATTTGATTATGTTTTTGGCGTAAAAAAAAAAATTTCCTTCGACAAGATTTGGTCCCTTGGGGCACAGCCAACTGAATTAGTCCAATTGTTTCTTGAAGCATTTGTGCTTCCTAAATAAATCTGGAAAGTTACACTTCTTATCATCTTTCCAGCTTTCGCACACTGACTAATCCTAGGAGACCAATTAAAGAAATATGAGAAGAGCAAGCTCAAATCATCAAGTTCACAAAAGAGAGAAGAAACGAGACTTTCTCTCTCTAAAAAGGGGTTGATTTTCTCTCAAGTGGGTGTGTGAAAATGAAAGAAAAATGGCCATTTATGGTGTCGATTTTCGTGCTCCCCAAGACAGCCACTCAAAACATGACATGTGGCCACTTAAAGAGTCTGGCAGACGAATGTAGACGCGCGCAAACGCTCTAATAGGATTAAGACACTTGGCACAATAAGGGCTGTCCACAAACATGCGTCTGTAGATGCTTGGAAACGCTATTAAAATGATCTCAATGGTCAAGATTAAAAAACGTGTCAAAGGATGCCACTAGATGAACAAGCGTCAGTAGGCTCATGAAAACGCAGCCAATGAAAAGCCATAAACTCACACTAAAATCATAGGATTTTAAAGGAAAATCAATGCCCAAGTTAATCCAAAATCATGCAAAATAAAATGAGACATTTGAATGATCTAAATGCGTGAATGATTATACATGGTTATAACTCAACGGATTGTACTTTGATACACTTGACATGGCTTTGGCTTGATCATGAAGCTTGTGATCTTTCAAATGGAGCATCTAGACTCAACCCTAAGAACTCTAACTCTCAAAAACCCCAACAAAAAAATTACATGCTCCGAAAGGCTTGACATAACCCGGAAAACGCCAACAAACCTAATAGATATGATACGTTCATTTTGTAGATCTATTTGTGTAGCTTATTTATGTAAAAAAATCTCATCAATATGAAAACAGTAGCACATGATTTTATTTCATTTGTCTACGATTACATAGACAAGAAGTGTGATTTTGTATACAAAGACCGTCTATATTTATGAAGAGTGAAGACAGACACATCGAAATCACGTAGGTATGATTATCAGATCAATCCGACATAGTTGACAATACCCCTGGAGCAGCTCACATAATGACAGGAATATGCATCCATGAATGTGCCATAGACTTGGACACCAGTTCAGAGAAGTTTCAGTTCTTCAAATCAAATCCTCTTCTCCTTTGGATGCACTACATTTGAGGAGTAACAAATCACAAGGGCCTATTCCTTTGTACCTATTTGATTTTCAAAGTCTCCGTGACCGAGGAGCAGCTCCATATTTTTATCCAGCGTTGACAAAAATACATAGAGGTCACTTGACGAGTAACCCAGCACTGACAATACTAAAAAAAAATTAACTCATAGCAATAGAGCTGCCCCTGCCGTGACCCTCTTTCTTTCTTTTAACAACTTCAGTGGCACCATCCACCTAGAAAGTTTATTCCATAGGCTCAAAATATTTACTGGACTTGAGCTTTCACACAACAGCTTGACAATCAATCAAAAGATTAGGATTGGCTTCCTGCAAGCTGCAAAAGTTCCCTCCTCCAATGAACCAAAATATGCAAATTTGTGGCAGGACAAGGAAATCACTTGCAAGGGATTGGCTCCGAAATCTTTGGCCAAACATAAATGGTAAATTTCTGTGCTTATCATTGTTTTCCACCACTAATTTCATAACGTGAAGTTAAAATATAACTCCCCTTGGTTCGTCCAGATTTCATTAGTAACCAAATCAACAAATACAAGCCGAACAATTGCAGCAAGTGGCAAAATTAATTAGTCACAAACAGAGCTTAGTCAAGCTAATTTCGTGTTTGTAGATGTATTTACAAGTAAATTTTCCATCCTTGGACAGATTTACAGACAAACCAACACAAAGAGGGGGGAGAGAGAGACATACAGTGAGAGAGGGGTGAGATTGGGAGGGGAATCGGTGCCAGTGGGTCACCGGTGGAGGTACGGTGCCTGGAAATCGCTGAGAGGGAATTTTACAAAGCGTGGTATATTATGGCGCACGTCACTATTAGAGACAATCAATCAATTAAAACTAGCCAATTCCAGAGATTTTTCCAATCAAGCTTAAATCAAGCTCAGAAGATTAGCTGCCTAATTAATATTGAGATCTGCAAAATCATTCCTATAGTTTCTTCCATTCTTGTATCATAGATTTTGATTTTATTTGCTGTGATTATGGAATTTTCTAGCTGTATAGGAGGATCAGTAGACTCTATTAGGATGTGTGTGTGTGTGTGTGTGTGTGTATATATATTTGAGGAGTAATGTAGGATTATCAAAATACATGTAAACTGTAGAGAGAAAACCTTTAACCAATTCCATGTCTTCCTCTTTATGTCACATGGTATCAGAGCAGTGAATGATCTGTCCCTTAAAAAAAATGGCAAAGAGGGGAACAAAGAAGTCCTCAATAGTGAAAATCAAGGATCAAATGATGATCCCATCGTCATTCATCATTCAAGAACCAGAACTCTTCAAATTCATTTCATTCAAATCCTAGGGGATTTGTTGATGGAGATGCATCACTATCTTCACCACCCATCACTCAGGAACAATACGACAAAATTCTTGCCATGCTTGCTTCAGGTAGTGTGGAGCCCTCTTTCTCTGTTAGCTCTCTTTGGTGATGATCAACAATGAAGACGATACCCTCACTCTCAATTTGTACCTGGGCCAGCACACTCAACACACTGTTAGCATCGAACTGGATCATTGAGCCCAGAACGGTACTCCAACAGTCAAGTTATTTGATGAAAGAGATGAAGTGTAGATCTAGGGTTTTGAGAGGAGAGTTATGCGTACCTTTTCTAGGTGGTGAAGTTCATCTTTTATAGGTGAGCCTTGGCTTGATCTCCAAGCACAGTTGTGCTTGTCAAGTGACTTAACCGCTCGGCTGACGTCACGATGACGAGCTTAAAGGAATATACTGCGGGCACATGTTTCCAGTAAAATTGTTACGCGTGTCATAACCATTTGGATGACGTCATTTGTCATGATCACTGTTTGTTACACGCATTTGCAGCATTAACTGCACTGCTAAGTCAACCCCCTGGCGTCGTTCTCGTGATAGTGCTGGCTGCTACACCTCTTGGTCAAGATATATCCAGGACCGCCCTGTGGGGGGTCATAAGAGGGCCTTCGGCATACGGCCGAGGAAAAATAGCCAACATTCCTTTTTTTAATTCGGATCCAAGATGACCCTACGACCGAAGGGTGCCCCAAGTGGTATCCCTTCGATCGCTCATTTTATTAGAATCCCCTAAACTCTGGTTCACAGCGAGTGACCAGAAGGTTCATGTTTTCCGAAGGGTCCCAAAAAGGTATCCCTTCGAAACATAAAGTTGAAACCTTGCAGGACATATTCTAGCTTCCTAAAACCGTTCGGTGTATCCGGACCCCTACAAGTAACATCAATTTTCATTTCAACTTAGCTAGTATAGCTCTCAATGCATTAGATCTTGCTTGGATTATTGACATTGGAGCCTCCAATCACATGTGCATCCTCTTTGGCATGTTTCTCATCGTACTCGCCATGCTCCACTCATATCCAATTACCTTATGGCTCTCATGCACAAGTAACACATATTGAGACTGTAAAATTTTCTCCAGACTTTCAACTTGATCATATCTTCTACATACCTTCCTTTCACTTCAATCTCTTATCTGTCAGTCAGGTCTCAAAGTCTCACCAATATTTTGTAACATTTTTCCATGATTAATGTGTGTTTCGGGACCTGTCTGTGAAGAAGACGATTGGAATGGGTAGTGCACATGGTGGCCTCTACTACCTTCAAAATCCTTCCGCTCATTTCATTACTAGAACACCAACCATTGATATTTGGCATTAGTGGCTAGGGCATCCCTCCCATTATCGATTGTCTGAGTTAGCTAAAAATGTTTTTTTCATTTCTTGTTCCAATAAATATGTCTATGATGTTTGTCCTCAAGCAAAACAGACCAAGTTGAGTTTTCCCAATAGCTCTATTTCATCCAATAAACCATTCTGAAATTATGCAAAGCAATACAAGTCCTAGATGAGGGGTGAATAGTACTACCAAATTAAAAATTAACTATCCCAATTTTAATCCAATTACTCTTTTTTAATGGTAAGACAATCAAAACCACAATATAAGGAAATATAGCAATAAGTGAAAGAACACAAACACGAGGATATACGTGGAAACTACTTAGGGTCTAAATACCCTAAGCATAAAACTACAGCCTAATCTACTAATTGTTATAAATCAAAAGGTTAAATCAAGAGTTACAAGATTAGGATTACCAACTTGCCCCAAACACCTAGCTCTACTCATTGATTTAGCTCTCTGAGCCCCTTCTTGATTCCCTAGCCTCCACGAGTTCAACACGCTCGATCTCCGTATCAAAGACGACTCCGAATCATACGACCATGTAGATATGTAGGCAACACAACATGATGTATGAAAGATATAATTTTTATGAAGGTTTTGGAAAAACAAAATCAACCTAGAGTGGATCCATGGAGAGGAAGACTCTAGATTGAAGAAAGATGAGAAAAGCAAACTCAAATCATCAAGAACATCAAGTTCACAAAAGAGAGAAGGGATGAGACTTTCTCTCTCTAAAAAGGGGCTAATTTTCTCTCAAGTGGTTGTGTGAAAATGAAAGAAAAATGGCTTTGATAGTGCCCATTTTCGTACTCCACAAGACGACCACTTAAAACATGACACATGGCCACTTAAAGAGATGGCAAACATATGCAAACGTAAGCATACACTCTGATAGGATTGAGACACTTGGCATAATAAGGGCTATCCACAAGCACGCGTCTGAAAACGCTGTTAAAATGATCTCAATGGTCAAGATTAAAACATGTGTCAAAGGATGCCACTAGATGAATAAGCGTTTGCAGACTCATGCAAACGCAACCAATGAAAAGTCATAAACTCACACTTAAATCATGGGATTTAAAGGAAAATCAATGCCCAAGTTAATCCAAAACCATGCACGATAAAATGAGACATTTGAATGATCTAAATGCATGAATGATTATGCATGGTTATACCTTTCCGGATAGGCCTCAAAGTGTTTGGTGCGGTATCAACTTGACAATGAAGCTTTGAGAGCACAAGAGTGGATCATCTAGACTAACACTTAGAACTCTATCACCCAATTCCTTTATAGACACAAATGATTTAACAAACCCAGAAATCGCCAATAAACCTAAGACATTCCAATTTATACATGTTAACATTTGGGGGAGTTTTTCACAGCAATCTATGAGTGGAACGCGTTTTTTTCTTTCTATCGTTGATGCAGAACAAGAAACTGAGGGTTTTAATTTATGGAAACGTTATTTTAGTAATAAATTGATTTAAGATATTTTAATTTTCTGCCACTTGTTTTGGCATATTTGTATTACTCCGTAGGTATTAGTCTTAATTCCATAAGTAGGTTAAGCAAAATCTTTTTTGTTACATTTTATTGTTTTCCCTGGTTAGCAAGATTCTGTTATTTCCCAGTTGAATTAGGGTTTAGCTTATAAATAAGGATGTAAGCATATGGCAATTTTTAGCTTCCAATCAAATAACAATTTCTGAGTTAAATCAACATTTTTTTTGTGAATTTAAGAACATCTCATGGATTCAAGAACCTATCTCATTTGGACTAGAACGCTAACTATTCTCTCGTGAATTCCACTACGTCAAGCCGTATCAGAGCAGGTTTTTCTTGGCTCGATGGCACCAAACAAAGTAGATGACACACCCAGTGACGTTGCTCATGGGGATGTTGATCTGAGAACGATGATGGAAGAACAACAAGCGTTGCAACTGCTAACTTTTCGCCTAGACCAAGGACCAGAAAGGGTTGAAGATAATCGCGCAGAGGGTTTTTTCCAACACCGTGCTCTTTCCCAAAATCGGGAAAGCACAATGGGATTTGCCCAACGCTAGCCCGGTAATCAAATTGTAGTTGGGAGATGCCCAACTAATTGTCTGGATAGCGAAGAAAAATCAGAACTCGAAGCTAAAAAGGAACTAGAAGAGAGGGAGTGAGTAAACTCTATGGTGCAAAGGGTGTTGTTTGCACCAAAGTTAGAGGATAACAATCAACAGCCCGACATCTTTCAATCAAGTTGTTCGATCAACTAGAAAGTGTGTGATCTGATTGTGGACAATGGAAGTTATAAGGGTTGTGTTCGGTTGAGTAGTTTTGTTTTGTTTTGATGATATAAGTAGGTGTAATAAGTGGAGAGAGATAGAGAGAAAAAGTGAAAAAAGTGATGATGTAATCAAAACTGGAATAGTGCCAAACTGAGAGAAAACCCCCAAACGAACAGGGCCAAGAATTTTGTGGCAAGGATGCTAGTGGACCATATGAAGTTACTGAAGGAACTGCATCCTTCACCTTACAGCATTGGATGGATAAAGAGAGGCTCTATAGCAAAGGTAACTGAAGTTTGTAAAATTCTTCTTTCACTTGAAAAATTTTATGAGGCTAATGTTAGTATGTGATATTATCGAGATGGATGCTAGCCATGTACTATTAGGAAGGCCCTGGCAGTTTGATGTTGATGTGGTATATAGGGGTCATGACAATACCTAGGCTTGTTCGGATTCGGTTTTGAGGGAGGATTTTGAGGGTAATGAATAGAGAGAGATAGAAAGAAAATTTTATTGGGAACCCTGCAGGGTGGGTCTTGAGACCCAAACCGAATAAGGTGCTACTCTTTCAAACAAGCCATGCAGAGTAGCAACTCCACATTCAAGCAAATTTGACTTCACGGTATTAAATTTGAGAACTAAAAGACAACTGTACCCTACTCACAAAAAAAAATATTTTACATTACCATTCCCTTTTTATGTTATATCATATTGATGAATGAAAAGAGAAGGAAATTGCAGAAAACTTTTTTAAAAAAAATAGACTACATGTTAAAAAAGAGGGCTAAAAACTATTTAAAATAATCATAAAGGAAAAATTGTGTACCAAGTTCGAAAAATAATACATATAAAGATAAAAATGAATGAATTCTTTCCTTATCCTAGTGAACTATTTATAGTTATTAGTCAATTCATTTAAATTTTAATAAATTACAAGTTAATCTTGAGGAGGAAACTCCATATGGACTTTTTTCTAATTATTTCCAAATAAGTGGTGGGCCTTTCATCCAACGAAATGTAGATCCGTTTTAGGAATTTGTTGAAGGCGTTGCAAGCAAGATTTTATGAGGCTACTTCCTAGTGCACATTCTCAAATACTTCTTTTAGCTTTTGGCGACCTCTTAAAGTTTAGGTGTGTAAAATTCAATAAAAGTACAAAGTTGATAGGTCAACATTCGGCGTTTTAAAACTTTTTCAAGGCATGGGAACTTGATGTCGAGTTTTCTCAAGCGGGGGGAAATGATTCACGACAATAATTTAATTGTTCTAGAATTATAGGTATTTTTTATATTCTTATATTAGTACATCTTGGGTAGACTTCCATTATGATTTATGAATAAGGATGTAAGCTTTGGGGCTATGGTGGATCAAAAAAAAAAAAAGCTTTGGGGCTATGGCAGTTGAGTTTTTATTATCATAAAATAGTCTAGAAGGAGTTTCTTTAAACCTATCTTGTTTGTACTCCCTCCGTCCCAATTTCTTGGCCCCTTTTGGAGAAGCGGGTTTTTAAGGAGTGTAAAAATTTTGTATTGATTTTTCTATTTTGCCCCTAAATTCAGTCAATATTACTGTGACCAAATTTGTGAGACTAATTTATTATATGAAAGTCAAAACATATTCAGTATGGATCTCGTTTGATAGATATCAATTAGTTTTATTATACAAAATTTTCAAAATCATAAAAACCGTTATAAAATAAAAGATAATAGACTAGCCAATTAAGATGGGAAAAGTACTTTTAAGGGTAAAATTGGAAAGTGATCTAGTTTTGATGGATGTTTTTAGAAGTGGGACAAATATTTTGGGACATCTCAAAATAAAAAGAAGGACCAAAAATTGGGGACGGAGAGAGTACTTCCTAGATATTTGTCTTTGATTTCACACACTTCCCTGCAACGCATGCATACCCACAACCCTAATACCCCTGGTTCTAGGCTTGGGATCCTTTGTCCCATCTTCTGTTCCCACTCGTATTTTTTCAACACGAATCCAAATTAAATCCCCCTGCATCAAGTTCTCTCTCTCTCTCTCTCTCTCTCTCTCTCTCTCTCTCTCTCTCTCTGCATTATTCCATCGAAATTAACACCTTTTCACATTCTCCGTCAGCAAAAGTGGCTATAGACGGTGCTACACGAACCTGACCATCTTTCTTTCCCGCGGCAAGCTCACTGGTCTACCACTCCTAAGTCTCCTTAATTCTCTTTTTCTCCTCCGTGTCTACAAACACCCATTTGAACTAAAAAAATATCCGGAGCACCCAAAAGTTGGCTTTGAGCTAAAGCGTGTACCTTTCCCTTTACTAGGGCATTCTCTAACTTTGAATGCAAAATATCATTCGATCAGAAGGGGAAAATATATCTAGGGATCAGTGTGCTAACTTTAGAGTGTGGATGTGGCTACGTTAATGTTCTTTCTTTTTTTAAGAGGTCGAACATAATGCCTAATTAGGTTCACCTCTCACTTCTCCCCTCTTACGTTATTATCAAATAGTATGTGAACTCTTTACTCATGAACTAAGTAACCCATCCTGATACTGAAATTATTGACCAAGCCGGCTCTGAGATTTTATTTTATTTTTAAGATAAAGAGATAGAAATATCATTAAATCACTAACCTGAGAACAGAGTCACAAGATAGCCAATAACCAACAAACAAGAAAGAAAACAGCAAGACTAAACAAATAAACACTAGACAACAAAAAAAGAGAATCTAAGAACATGACTCTAGTGTAAGACACCTCCATCACCAGTGTCTGGATGTGGAACAAAAACAGCTAGAGCATGCTTGGCAAGAAGATGAGCACACTGGACTTCATTGCGCTGAACCTTTGAGATCCTGCAAAAAAGATAACCTGGCTAGCTTCTCTCTGAGGCTGTGAATCAAAAAAGTGTTGTGGTAGTGACACTCAATCCTCCCTCCTATACGCATGATGGCATTAAAACAATCAGAATAAATGTCAACGGAATTATAATTGTTGTTTAAGGCCCTTTAACACCCTGTTGGATTGCTTGGAGTTCTGTTTGGAGAGGACTATTGCTATATGATTATATGGAAAGTTGAGCAACAAGACTCCCGGATGGGAGACTTGCAGTAAAGCCCAGGCCACTCCACTCATTTCCTTCCTTCCAAGCACCATCTACATGGAGAATGCAAGATCTCTGTATAGTACATGAGTTAGGAAAGGGTTTGATTACAACAGAGGGAGACTTGGAGGAGGAGCAAGAAGGTGCATGGTTTTCTCTTGCAAGGCAGAGAGAGGCTCTTTGAAACCAGCGAGCAGTGTCCTTGGCCATTGATAAAACAGCATTTGTACAGAAACAAATATTCGAGAAGACCAATTGATTTCTATTTTTCCATATAGCCCAAAGCAGTGCGATAAAGAAGAATAAATTTTGTTTATTCTTGTGTAGCTGAATGATCCAATCCAAGAGCCAATTCTCAAAAACCATATCATTAGAAATTCTTAGCCCAATTGTCGAGAAAATAGAATCATTCCAGATTGATCTCGTGTTTTGGCAAAGGCAGAATAGGTGCTCAATGGATTCCTTTTCCAAGTCACATAAAGGGCAAGAAGGAGAGATATCGTGAGCCAGACGAATAGCCAGATTTCTTTTTACTAGAAGAATACCTCTTGAGCATTTCCAAACTAAAAACTTAATATGCTCAGGAAGATCTAGATTCCACACCATGTTCCAAACATTATGATCCTTGTAAATCCAAGCAGTGGAAGATGAATGAAGGGATTACCCCTACGACTGTCATACAAGGATCTGTAACCTGATTTTGTATTATATTGTCCTGAAGCAGTAAAAGGCCAAACACATAGATCCGGACAATTGGTAGAAGGTAAGTTGATGGCCAAAATTTTGGGGATTAAGGGAGCTGGAATAAGGTCCAAAATCTTGTTCATGTTCCATGAAGGACTAGCACCGGACCAAAACAAGAGGAAAGAAACCTTAAGAGAATCACCGGCTCTGAGATTTAAACAACCTAAAGCAAACTTTTCCAATAAGGCCATAAAATCCCAATACACTTTGCAAAGTTTAAAATAGTTATTTACCCCCCAAAAAAAGTTTAAAATAGTTACCGGAAAAACAAAACAAAAAACAAAACAAAACTTTAATGACTAATTTAGGCTGTGTTTGGTTGATAATTTTGAGAAGAATATTTTGAGAAATATTTTTGAAATAGTATTTGGATGAATTTTTGGAAAAAGTAATATTTAGAGAGAGGTATAATAATTAGTGAGAGATAGAGAGAGAAATGAGAATAATGATTGAAAAGATATGTATGAGTAGAAAGATAAATGTAATTAATGACTGGAGAGATGAAAGATGGGGAAATAATCTTTTTGAAATTTTTTTTGAAAATATAGAGTGAACAAAGTGTCATTACATGCATTTAACAACATAAATACTCAAAATCAACAATTATAATATCCCAAAAACTTCTTTATCTTTTAAAAATTGCTCTTCTTGCATTTTTAGCTTTCTTGTACTAATTAAACTTATAGGTATAATCAAGGTTTTCCACCATTGTCGTCCATTCAATTTCTTATGTGACATGGTTGGAAGGTAAGTTTTTATTACTTTTTAACTTTGAAAAGATTATTTGCCCCGAGGCAATTGTCACTGAAAAGATTCTCAAGACTTTCGATTGAACATTGTCACGCCCTCAATTTTGATAAGCCAAAATACAAAGAAAATCCACATAGGATCGATTAAAGTCAACAATTTTTCCATAGAAAGCCAAAGTCAAATACAATAAGTTCCTGCTCAAGGGTACCCATACCCATAAAAAAAATAACAATGCCTTTAAGGTTATTACAAAGTTGAAATAGTCAAAGCTTAGAGGAATTAAAGTTACAAGAATTTCTTTCAAAAAAACGTACTTAGTATACGGATGAGAAAATAGCTTCATGATCATACAATCTTCATGTCATGCATTCACACTCCAAGCATCCGATCTCATGCTCCATGTCGTGTACCTGGGGAAGATAGGGTGAGCTCACTAGCTCGTAGGAAACGTCTATCAAATCTAGATATGATGAAATGATAATGGAGTGCATGCAACAAAAAAAAAGATTTCACAATATACTCACGGAAGCCCCAATTTTAGATATAAACAATTGGAATCCCATATGCTCGACCAAGATTAACCGGTGTGCCGTTGTGTCCGATACGTACCCAATATTCCGTAAGTGTCCAACTCACTCACACACCCCTTGTTTCATTTAATTTCATCATTTACTAAGATTCCGGGCATGTCATATAGGCCCCGTGTCATTCCGGGCATACCCTTACATAGGGCCCCGTGTCATTCCGGCATTCCCCCTTGTGAGGGCCCCGTGTCATTCCGGGCATACCCCTTGTGAGGGCCCCGTGTCATTCCGGGCATATCCTTCCGTAGGACCCCGTGTCATTCCGGGCATACCCCTTGTGAGGGCCCCGTGTCATTCCGGGCATACCCCTTGTGAGGGCCCCGTGTCATATCTTTCATTCTTACATTTACACCTCACGTTCATTCCATGTGGTTCATTTAGTTCGAAAGTTCGTAGTGTATCGGTTATGGCGAAGTTAATATGTGTCCAAGAACTTGTGAAATCGAGACAATAATATCATTCATACCACGATAAATTACCAAAGCTTAAAAGTCAAGTTGAGAAGCTTAGACAAGACCAACAAAGGTCCGAAGCATAGGAACATAAGAATGGAGTTACGAACCTCGAGAAAACCTAACACCTTGATAGGAAAAAGCACATTTCTCTCAGAATACAAAGGCTATGAATATGATATCAATTGGGTTTGAAAGTAGACTCATAGAGCTTTCCAACGGTTCAAGAATCACCTCAATCGGAGTTCGGACGAAGCCGGGGCGTGCCCGCGAAGTTGGGTCAAAAATCTGCCTTACAAACAGCTGGGTATTGATACCCATGAAAGTTGTATCAATACCAGATCACCAAAGAAATAGACAGAACGCTGGGTATTGATACCCATGGAAGGGGTATTGATACAGAGCACCAAACAATGGACAGAACGCTGGGTATTGATACCCATGAAAGGGGTATTGATACAAAGCACCAAACAATGGACAGAACGCTGGGTATTGATACCCATGAAAGGGGTATTGATACACGAGTGTTCTGGCGAATTCAAACTGGTTTTCTCACTTAGATCACAATGGGGCTCAACCCAATCACTTCCAAGGCAAAAATTAGACTCAAAGGCATTCAAGGTAATGAAACAACAACACAATTAACTTAGCACAACATCAAAAACGTGAATCAAACCCAACCAAAACAAGAAACATGAAAAATGGGTTTTTCTTGCAAGAATTGAAGAAAATGATCAAATGTGGTTACACCGCTCACATTAAACATCTCAAAACACTTAGAGAAGATAGAAATCACCTACCTCCACAATGATTTAGCTCCAAAAATGAGATCCCAAAACCGAATTCCTAGATCCCCAATTTGAGCAATCCCTCAATTTGGCCTCTCGGTCTTGAAGAGATGGTACTCCGGGCTCCCAAACACGCGTAGATGATGAATATGCGGTTGAATCTTGAGTTTGAGAAGTGTGGGAGGTGGATTTGTGGTGGAATTTGAAGAGAAAATGGGGAGGAAGAAGAGGGAGGGGCTGCTGCCCTTAGAAAGAGAGAGAGGTGTGTTATTTTTGCCCCAAAAATCAGATCCAATGGTCCATATATACACCCACACACTTGCACTTAAGCCCCTCATGTTTCTAATGTGTTATAAAGACACCCTCAAGCATATATGCATCTCATATTGACCTCGTTTTGCATTTTAAAATATTTCTCACATTTTCCAACATTATTTTCAAAAAAAAATGATTAAAAATCATGGGTCCTTACAAACATAATCCCTCCCAATAATAATGGAAAGTTCATATTTTTATATGAAAAAAAAAACCTTCCACACTTCCTCAATAAGACACCGAATTATCTCAAGTTTAGAGCTTTTTAATTTGGGCATTTTGAATTAATTGGGCCCTTCAAAAGTTTAGTGGGTGTTCCACTAAGTTGGTTTTTTGGAAAAATTGATTTTTCACGGTTTTTTATGTGATGTATTGTGAAAGAATAACATATCTCTGTTTTTGGAAAAAACTATTTTTTATTAGTGGAACAGTCCCCAGTAAATTGACTTTATTCTTATGAACCACTTTGGACCCCTCTAAAATGTAAAAAGTAGGGGCCCCTAAACATATAAGTCTCTTATATAATCTAATGGTTGGTTATTTTGGGACGACTATATATTTAAATTTGTTCAATGATAATTATTTTGTAATGAATATTTCTTATAAAGATGTGTTGAAAAATTTTATTATGCAAAATATATGAAGAGCCTCCTCTAATGAGTCCATTTTAGGCTTTCAAAACTAATGAGCCGACACTACACAACCCTCGAAGAAGTACCAGTGAACTAAATTTGATATTCTTTCATTCAAACTCATTTCTCATCTTGATTATTATACACTAGGTTGAGTGTTGATGTTTTGCGAGTATTGCAAAAGGGAAAATACCCTCTTTGTTCGCCAAAACTGTTTACATCTTTTTGTGAGTGATTTTTGGGTAGAAAAATCATTTGGGTTAGGTTTTACTAGCGCCAGAGTCTTAGCTAGTTTGGAGTGAATTCGGAGCAATCACTCGGTTGTAAAGGTTCTCTAGCACTCATGAAGTTAGAGGTTTGCAAAAACTATCGGAGATAGTGCAGCAATTTCCAAGTAGGACACTTGCGGAGTAGAGTATGTCGTGAAGTTGCAGACCGAACCACTATAAAATCTTCGTGTTTGATTTCTCTCTCCCTTACCATTTTACTTTGTTTTTTTCATATTGAAATTGCACGAGTAACTTTGTTTATGCTTGAGAATTATATTGGCACATATTACTTAATTATCTTCGAATATAGAATTAATCTCTTGCTATTTCGTTCTTTGCATTTTTGCTCTCTGTCTCGTATTTTTTTTAATTCCGCATTTTATTGTGAAACTCAATTCACCCCTCTCAGGTTGCTGTTTGGACTTTCACCCAGCATCACATACCTACCTACAACCCTAGCTAATACCTGTAGTTCTAGGCGTGGGATCCTTTGTCCCCATCCTGTCCCCAATCCTATTTTTTCAACACAAGTCTAAATTTAATCACAGCCCTTGCATCAAGCTCTCTCTCTCTCTCTCTCTCTCTCTCTCTCTCTCTCTCTCTCTCTTATAGACGGTGCCATGCCGACTTGACCCAGACTTTCCCACGGCAAGCTCACTGCTCTACCACTAACTCTCCTCATTTTCTCCCCTCTATCTACAATCACCCATAAACTGGGACGGATCTAGGGGGTCATGCTAGGGCACGTGCCCCAACTGACCCCGCTCAAAACTCTGAAAAAAAATATCAATATTATATTTTAGCGTAATTATGTAATATAACGTTATATTTAGTATATACTCTTATATATAATATATAAGGTGTCCCTACTGGATTGGATTTCTGGATCCATCACAGCTCATTAATGAAAGAAGCATGGTAATAAGCACAGAAATTGATTTGGATCTCTAGGCCTGCCCAGTTGATTCCTTTCAGTTTTAATTTGGGGGTCATGATTTTGCAGCACAATGTCCCTGTAGCTCCTCAGTTCATAGAGGTATAGGGGGGCACTGTTTTAGTGATATTCTGAGAGCAACTACTTTGTTCATATTGTCAAATGTTAAGTCTATCTCTAATCATCCCCCGCTCATACCCTCAATGGTTTGGGATTAGATGGGTTCTGTTATTGTCGTGTTATTTTTGTTTTTTCTACAAACACCCATTTGAACTAAAAAATTATCCTGAGCACCCAAAATTGACTTTGAGCTAAAGTGTGTAACTTTCCCTTTAGTTGGGCATTAATTCTCTTGCTTTTGAATGCAAAATATCATTCGATCAGAAGGGGAAACTATATCTTGGGATCAGTGTGCCAACTTTAGTGTGTGGATGTGGCTATGTGTTAATGTCCTTTCTTTTTTGAAGAGGTCGACCATAATGCCTAATTAGGTTCACCTCTCACTTCTCCCCTCCTCCTACGTTATTATCAAATGGTATGTGAATGTGACCTCTCTTTACTCATGAACTAAGTAACCCATCCTGATACTGAAATTATTGACCGGGCCGGCTCTGTGATTTAAAAAACCTAAAGCAAACTTTTCAAGTAAGGCCATAAAATCTCAATACACTTTGCATAGTTTAAAATAGTTATAAAAAATATTTTTTTAAAAAGTCATTACATGCATTTGACAACATAAATACTCAAAAACAATAACAATTACAATGTCTCAAAAACGTTGCTCTTCTGGAATTTTTAGCTGTTTTGTAGTAATTAAACTTATATGTAGAATCAAGGTTTTTCACTATAGTCCAATCCATTCAATTTCTTATGTGACATGGTTGACTGGAAGGTAAGTTTTTAGAACAATGCTAGAGGCACACACTCAATCACACGGTGGGTCCCACCACATGGGAGTGTGTGTGTGGTTATATGTGTGGTTGAGTGTGTGTCACAAGCATTTTCCAAGTTTTTATTACTTTTTAACTTTGAAAAGATTATTTGCCCTGAGCCAATAGTAACTGAAAAGATTCTCAAGACTTTCGATTCGAACATAGTAATACTGGAAAGCTCATATTTTTATATCAGAAAAAACCTTCGACCCTTGCACAATAAGACACCAAATTATCTCAAATTTAGAGTTTATTCATTTGGGCTTTATTTTTTTAATTAATTGGGCCCTTCAAAAGTTTAAGTAAATTGACTTTATTCTTATACGGACCTCACTTTTACATTGACCTATACAATTGGCTCCCCAAAATTAATCAAAAGTTAAAGGCATAAAGCGATGATTTATGAGTTTTAGCCCAATAGGTTTCTGAATAATGTACTATAATTCTTACGGTTGTGAATTTTCATTTTTTATCGTTATGGTTGATTAATTTATATTTGTGATATACTTTAGAAGAAAAAAAATGGGCTTGTTAGATGGGAGAGAAATTAAAATTTCAATTGGGTTGGACTTGGAGATATTAAATGAAGCTAGGCTTATGCTAGCTAATAATAAGATTTGTGCTTTGGGCATAACAAATCTCGTTATTATCTAATATAAGCACGGCCCGAATCTGGCCCTAGTTTATGTGCACCGCTACTATAGACTTTGGGGTCATTGAATTTTAATCGTTAGCAAATAGTGACTAGCTCATGCAGTAAAACTCTTAGATACTCCCCACTATATTTCAAAATCAAGTCTCATTCCTCCTTCCCATGTAATAGATTAGAAATGATGAATAACGAAATAAATAATAATAACAACATTTAACCATCAATACTCTTAACACAGGTTTTTATGGAACTTATTTCGTAAGCATTAATTTGTTGTTCAAAGAAAGAATTGGACAAGAGAGTTTTTCTTCTTCTTCTTTTTTCGCCATGCATTTCCTTATTAAAGGGACATCACAAAATTATAAACCAAATTCGGGATCCCATCCCGATTCTAGTTTCAACACGTTTCTCAAGGAGAGCCTTCGTGAAAAAAAATTATTGGGTACTGTCGGAGGATCGGAAAAAGGGGTGCTATGTCCCTGTAGTGCGGTATCCGAGTTGTCGGATTGACAATCAACGGTCTGGATTTTATCTCGGCACTTTATAGATCCAAACCATTATCAAGATGAAATTCGAGCCGTTGATTGACGAGATTAACAGCTTGGATGCCGGGCCATCGGCAGGGCCTGCCTAGGCCCAAGGCTCACAAAGCATGGGCCTAGGGCACTCCAAAAACTCTCAAAATTAAGGGCACTCCCATAAATTAATTTTAGTGTTAGGCTCAAGTAGAAGTCTTTTTCAATGTTTGTCCAAACAAAGGTAGCCCAGTAAAAAAAATTTACATTTAGGGGCTCGCATGAAAGGAAGTGGAGTGGTAGTAGCTTTATAAGAAAAAGGAATGGTTGTTGAACACACTAATTTCCGATGTGGGACTAATGAAACTCACAATAAGGAGAGCTCCCATGCACAATGGATTGTGTTTGAGTAAGTCCCACATCGGGGGTTTTTAAAAACTTCTGGAGAGAATCTTATTTATGTACAACCTTCCTCACCACCTCTTACACAAATGGGCATCCAATAGCCTCTCGATCTTGTGGAAATCGAGCCCAACATTGTCCAATCAGATTGTTGCAACAGTCAATGTCATAATTTCTTTTAGCCCCTACATATCACCTTCTGCTAAGCTTTACAGGGCAACAACCTAAGATCTTATGGAACCCAACATAGTCCCATTAGATTCCCTTCTCCCCAACGTCAAAGATTCTTCACTACTTGATCAATTTTGGTATTTCATTTTGAGCTCGAGCTCAAGTATTTTTTTAGCGAGCCGAGCCCAACCATCATAGAACTCAACTTGTAGAGCAAAATTGTGTTCCTAAAGATGAATTTTATAACATATATTTCCTACTTTCTACTGAATTTCAGCAAAATAACACTATCGAATGAACACTAGCTTTTACATTTTTTTTAACTTTCACAATTTACATCGAATCTGTTTTTGACACATTGCGCTCTGATATAATAATTAGTACTCCAATTTATATTGTTTTGACTTTATCATATTGTGATTGTTGCAAGAAAAAAAATTAGAACACATGTTTTAGATTAGACCTAAGACCCTCAAAATTCTTGGGCCAACCCTGGCCATAGGACAGCCCTACAAGAGCGTCCTACGGCACCCCGGATCCTCCTAGATCGTCGCATGTGGTGTGACTCCTAACCTTCCAAATAACGTTCCTCTCACAGGGGCATTCTCTTGCTTAACTGAAATGGCAAAACAAAATTAATAGTAAACCACGTGATCATCGATCTGTGATCTGATTTGAGGATATTATTCTAACTTGATGTAAACATAAAGTGGGGTTTTCTTGTTTGACCCAATGCCCAAAAAAGTCACTTAAGCCCTACGTGACGATGCTGCTGGAGTAGATATTAATCCCTCATTCCAATTTGTTTAAAAAGCTCCCACCAACACAAACCCAAAACACCACCACTCACACTGGAAAATCTCTCTCTGGAGAGAGAGAGAGAGAGAGATTTCCTAAGCCATGACCGAAAAATCTATCTCCGCCAAAACTAACCACCGTCTACACCCCAACCACCACCACCACCACCGTCGTCCACCTCTATTCTCTCTACAAAGAATGCGACTCTCAATAATACTCCTCTTGGCATCCTGCGTCTTTCTCTTCGTCCTCTTCGAAATCCGGTTGCTTAAAACCCCACTCATGATCACCTCCTCCCAAGCTTCTCTTCTCGCTGCATGGGATTTCATCCCCCAACTCAGAAACCTAAACGCCTTTGCCACCGACGCCAACTGCTCCACCGTGCGAGGAGTGGCCGACAATGAGAAATTCCGGCAGGCAGTCACGTTTCTCCCATTGATAGATGTGCGGTACCATAAAAACGCAGAAGATGGCAACACATGGTTCATGAGCTCCTTGTCTGACAAGCAAGAAGAAGGTAACACATTACACATGTCTTCCCTCCCGTCAAAATCCTGTTATACTTGCACAATAAATATATTACCGGATAATTAATTGGAAAAGGCTACAATACACACCCCTTATTTAAGTGTGTATCATACACATCCCTATAAAAGTTACGATTTTTTTGGCAAAAGTTACGAATTTTTTTGTAAATGTTATGATTTTTTTTTATATAAAAGTTACGAGACACACCAAAATGTTACGAATCATAGAAAATGTTATGAATCATATTACTGAAAAGTTACGAAAAACTAAAAAATATTACAATTGCCGGTGAGGTGACACAATTTGAACCATACAATAGGTGCATAAGATACACCCAAATAAGGAGTATATATTGTAGCTATTTCCTAATTAAAAACATAAAGTTTCATTTTGAAAAACAATGAAAAGGGCTATTGGAGCAACGGAAAAAACGTAAACACAAAATGCGGCGAAGAAAAGAACAAAATAGATGAAATATTGGATTAAATGGACCACTCGGAGAAAGAAATGGAAAAAGGTCACTAATACAAGACTAAAAGAAAAATATCCTTGTTTTTAAACAGTTAGGGCAACCACAACAATCCTAGGCAAAATATTTAGTTAAAAAGTACTCTTTTTACTTCACCTAGCTTAATTTTCCATCAATTCTCCAACTTCTTTTTTCGTCTCTCTGCTTACTAAAATATTTACTATTTGTTGATGGGTATATAGGCACTTTACACATGGCACAATGTAGACGAGAAAGGATTTGACTTTTGAGAAAGAGATAGTACCCTCCATCTCAAATTGGATGTCCATTTCTAAAATCGTGTCATTTTCAATCATTTATATCTTTCAAAGTAAATCTTCAAAAATATTCAATATAAATCTTGTTTGATAGCTCTTCAATAATATAAATTGTTCATTATTACGAAAAATATTATAAATTAAAAGATATAACAAACGAAAAATGACACGAATTTCAAAAATGAACATTCAATTTGGGATGGAAGGAGTATTTGAATAATAGAAGAGAGTCTACAGTTGCCCGTTGTAACTTGCTCCTTTTACCGAGACACTATAGCACATTCCAATTTGTTGAGGCCTCTATTGAGGCTGGTGCATTATGGATTTGACATATAGCTAGCTAAATGTGGGAATTTACCTAGCTTCTTGTGCGCACTCTTAGAGCATCACAATGGCTTAACTAAAATCGGATAACTAAAAGTTGCCACATGGGTTTTTGGTTATTCATTTAGAGGTTGTAAAAGTTAACAATGTCAAGTCCCACATTGATGTTTTTTCTCCATAACCAAAAACAATAGACATCCTCCATCACTTATTCAAATGATAAACAAAACTTGTCACGTCACTTTTTCAAACTACAAAAAATAGTTTTGAATTTTTTTAAAAAAAAATATTTTGAATTTTCTTTAAGTACAAAAAGGTTTTTAAAAAAAAGTTTTAAAAATAAATTTTGAAAAAAAAAACAGTTTTAAAACATAAACTTCTGAAAAAAATAGTTTTTAATAGGAACTTTTGAAAAAAAAACAGTTTTTTACAATGAACTTTTGAAAAAAACAGTTTTTTAAATTAAACTTTTGAAAAAGAAAAACAGTTTTTTAAATTAAACTTTTGAAAAAGAAAAACGGTTTTTTTAAAATTAAACTATTGAAAACATTGTTGAGAGGGAGAGAGAGGAGAGAAGGTTTTTGTCGTTTTTTGTAATGGTGTGTGTACTTAATTGGGTAGATGTGTGGTCCATTAAATTTGGTTATTGGCAAAAGGTTGCCAGTTTTATTATACAAGTGACAAAATTTGGTTATTTACTAAAAGGTTGTTAAATTTAGTTATTCCAATGTGAGCATTTTTTTTAATAAATATTGCTAACTTTAGCAACTTTTTGATTTTGATTGAGCCAAGGCGATGCTCTTAGACTGGAATCTAATCATCACGGGACACTATGCGCAGGCCAAAAGCTTTCTTTCTTAACCCCCAATTTGAGGAAACTCAATAGAGAAATTAGAAAAAGGAAAAATGAAAATATATTTGGGAATTTTAGTAAAATTATTTTACTACTAATAAAATTCAAAAACAGGTGAGGCCCAATACCAAAAGTTCCCATCAGAGGCCTCAGACGGCAGGCTTCTTTGCATCAAGGGCCTCAACGCCGACAACGGCGCGTGGAATTCCTACGCCCTCGCATGGCCGGAAACCCTCCCCTACAATGCCACCCTTATGAAAGGCCTTACCATCGTCTCGAACAACCACTTCGGCCACGAAAACATGTGGTATAACACGTGGCACGGCCTGTCTCCAATGGTCCCCATCGTTTCCTGGCACATCAAAAACGGTTGCACCAGGGTCCCCCCGAGGTTCGTTTTGTACCACAGGGGCGAGCTCAGGACTAAAATGGGCAAATGGATCAGGACCTTAATGGAGGCCACTTTCAATGGGCCCCTCAATATCGAAGGGTTTGATTTTCTTGGAGACGATGGCGGCGGTGGTGATGATCAGGCAGTTTGTTTTGAGGAGGCGGTGGTGTTTAGGAGGAATGAAAAGTTGATGGCGGTGCAGCGGAGGAAAGAGGCTTACGATTTGATAAGGTGCAAGGCTTGGGGGTATTGTAATGTGAGTTTGGCCGCAGCGGAGGGTGGTGGTGGTGGTGTGATTGGGATGACTCTGCTTTTCAGGACCGGAGCAAGGTCGTTTAAGAATGAGACGGCGGTGGTGGGGATATTTGAGAAGGAGTGTAAGAAGGTGGAAGGGTGCCAGTTGAGGGTGGCCCACTCAGATAATCTCACAGTCTGTGACCAGGTTAGTGCTCTTAATTACTCTCTTCATAAATTGTGGGACACTTTTGGAAATTTTAACTTTTTAAAAAAATATGTAATAACTATATTTAATAAATGTATTTATATTAAACAGATTTATTAATTTAAAGCAGTGCACTTGTATTTCAACCTTTGATTGAAATAATTGTTATTGAAAAAAATGGACTATTTTGAAAAATTGAATAAATTTTGTTTCAATTTTTCAGAAAGAATCAATAATTTGAAATATCCCAAAATAGTACAAGTGACAAGGAGTAATTTGAAACAGAGGGACTACTATTTTGATGATAAATAGCCAAGTTTAGAGATATCCATAATTATATTGGTATATTATTATTGTTTAAAATTTTGAAAACTTTAGAGAAAAACAAAACAGCCACCATAAATTAAAGACCTATTAGGCTATAACCCTTTTTTTTATCAACAACGATAAATTTCATTAATAATCAAAGAAGATGCGCGTAAAGAACACAAAACTCTCGGGATGAAGATATTATGATCATATCGTAACTAGGTTGGCATCTAATCCAAAACTTTCCAAAAAAAAAAAAAGCAAAGCCAAAATGAGTACAAGTTGGCAAAGCTAATTGACCAAATTAAATTTACCCATGCAGGTGAAGCTAATGAGTGTGACAGACATAGTGGTATCCCCACATGGGGCTCAGTTAACCAATATGATACTAATGAAACCAAATAGCACTGTGATGGAGATTTTCCCCAAAGGATGGCTAGAACTTGGTGGAGTCGGCCAATATGTCTACCATTGGCTGGCCAGCTGGTCTGGAATGAACCACCCGGGTGTCTGGCGGGACTCTGAAGGGGATCCTGTCCCATATAAATTTCCAGACAACGATCACTTCATGTCCCTATACAAGAATACCCAAATTGGGCACAATGAGACTTATTTGAGTGCGTGGGCTAGGGATGTGCTGAATGATGTGAAGCAAAAGAAAATGGCTGAGGGGAAAGAGAAGGGAAGAGGTGGATCAGAATATGCTAGTGGATGTGCATGCTCAGCTGCTGAACTTTAGAAATACATAGTGAAATTGCACAAACAAAAGAGCCCTGGTACAATACGTGGAAAAAAAAAACATGAAAAAGGAACACGAAAAGGCATCCGACGACTGAATCAGCTTGGTGGCGGGAGATTCAGCCGTCGGATGCCTTTTCGTGTTCCTATTCTTTTTCTTCTTCTTTTTTCATGTTTCAAACACTTTCAGCAAACAAAATGGTGTGCTCTGAGAATTCATTCATGTTATGAACCTTTCTATGCATTGTTCACGAAATTGCATACTTTTCGTTTTATCGTATTGATTTCTAAAATATAAAGTCTTCTTTTTCTCCTCTTCCTCTACCTCTTGTTTGGAAAGGGTGAGGGTTGATAACCCGCTTCTACCTTGTACAATATTGTCACTCCTCTCTGCACCGCTACAAGACAAGCATAACTGCGAAGGTCTAGAGGGCTTAGACACTCTCCCGACTTTAAAAGGAATTGTACATGGTAAGATCATCATCCTTTCTGGAAAAAACAATGGTAGGATCATGATCTATTATATATGGCACTGAATTTTCCATTCACCAAGCGATGTAGGACCAGTGACCACCCATCCAGATGTCTACTGGGACTTTCTTTCAGAGCCCCGCCCCAGGTTGGCTATAGTTTGTTGCAGATATAGTTAAGGGGTTGATGGTGGAGCGAGGGATCCAACCAACATGGGTCAATAGTGTTGGGAACCGAATCCCCAAAACAAAGCGTGATGTGTATAGATTACGAAAATTACTTTGGTTGAAATGACCAAAGAATTTGTCCCACCGTGTGAACATCCGGCACATTTTCGTCCAGTCGCTTCATCTGTTCAAAATGACCAGCATTCTTGTAAAATAATCCGAAATAGACTCCGATTCCTTCATGCGAAGGGCTTCAAACTCTTCTCTAAGAGTTTGAAAGCGTACTTTCTTCACTTTGTCAACTCCATTGAAACAATTTTGGAGGATCTTCCATTTCTTTTTTGCAGTGGTTTTACTAGTCATTTTTTCAAACATTGAATCATCCAAGCCTTGATGGATGAAAGTAAGAGCGCTTTTATCCTTCTTTCGTAACTTCTGCAAGGCATACTCTTAGCATTCAAGGTGGAAATGTCTTGTGGTCTTCATAACATTTCTCTACAATCTCCCAAGCATCTTGAGAACCAAGAAGATCCTTCATTCGGATCACCCAATTGTCAAAGTTGTCTTTGGTAATGGTAAGCTCACGATATATTGAAATCCTATCCAACCATTCGCCATTTTCTTGACCTCTAGCAAGGTGGCTCTGATACCACTTTGCTGGGAAATTATCCAAAATTACGGCAAGATATTAGAGAGAATGGAAGAGGAATACTTAGAACTCAACTCTTTTATTCCACTTACTTCAAATTATATAGTACATCAGGTATATATTTATGGACCCTAATATATAACCTAACATTAATTGTTGAAGTACTCTTAAATCCAAATTAAGCATCATATATCCACCTTCTAAATACATTCACCTACGAAAACATGATCGATCATAATGGACAAGATTTTGATCCCCAAAAAAAAAAAAAATTCAGAATGGACAAGATTTACCAAGAGACATAGAACTCTAAAAGACTTTCTAGAACTGTGTAGAAAATTTCAAAAGACACAAGTCAAGTTTATCATTATCATTTCAACGGCGACGGTGGTGGTGATGGGGCGGTTTGTTTTGAGGAGGTAGCGGCGATGAGGTGAACGGGGGATGTTGCGGCAGCGGAGGATGGAACTTGATGATTTGATGAGGTTCATGAAAAGCGAGGGAGTATTGTAACGTGAGTTTGGCGGCGGAGGGCTGGTGTCGTCTACACGGCCCGGGCCTCGGTTTGCTTTTAATTATTATTTCCATATTGGTTATTTATTTCCAGCATTGTTTTATCCTTTCTCAAAACTGTTTTCCCCATAATATTGCCCCTAACAGAATGCAGAAATAAAACAAAAATGTAGAACAACTAGGGTTTGTTCTCGGCCGCTGCTGCGGCCATGTCACATTCAGGGATGGAGCCAGAGAGGGGCCAGTAAGAGCTGTCGCCCCTGTAAGAAAAGAGAAAAACCTCCAGTATTATATAGAAAAATAAAATTTCTCCCATAAATTATATAGACCCGCCCCTGCAAAGTATTTTAGGAAAAAATTTTGCCCCTGCATAGTGAAATTTCAGGCTCCGTTCCTTGTCACATTGTCACTGTTTTTATGCAAATACCAGGGTTATATCTAAGTTTTGTATTCGTACTAATAAATAGTCTGGCTATGTCTATTGTCTAATACAAGAGCCCCCTGAAACCCGGCCCAGATAATATTTCCTCAATGGAAACTCCGTAAAGAATTTTCTCTCTATGATCAGTGAAACGCATATAGAAATTACAAGAGATTTATAGTCATTTCTCATACGTGAAGGGATGTCTGTCATTAGGAAAACCTCGCAAGTATTAATGAAATATACTCTTAATTAGTTTTGGTTGGAAGCTGATAATGCCGAAACTCAATTTATTCCTACCAAAATCAAAATTGTTGTTGCCAAAACATTAATTGTAGTATCTTTAGTTGAATGCAGGGCCGGCCCCCGGGTAAGCCCCGCAAGCCTGTGGGCTTGGGCAACCCCCTGGGCTAAGGCAACCAAAAAAAAAAATTGAGTTGTATGTTATAGTATTTAATTTTAGTGAGGGGCATATTATCTGAGGAATTGTTGTAGTGCAATTGGTCATTGTAATGCTATCATTTCCAAATGGGGCAGGTTCAAGTCCTTCCAATATCTTTGTTTTGGGTAAATTATACTCACCTCCCCTGTGTTTTCTAACTACAACAAGAACTTCCTTCAGATGTTTTAAATGACAATGTCCTCCATCTCACTTTAACTAATTAGATCATATTGCCCCTCACACACCAACGCCTAGGTTACTCCCATTTCATCTTTGAGTAAGAAAAAGATTTCTTTTGATACACCCCTATACGTAACCTCAACGTATTTTTTGATAATTAATACCCTAAAAATTTGTATTGCCAAAAAAAAAAGCATAAAAAACACAAAAAAAAAGTGTATCATCCTCCAAAACTATTTGTACCATTTACTTTCAACGTACATCTCTCCATAGATAACATAAAATAACACACCAAAATTACACACAATATACAACAAAAATTACTTAACGTTTCCATGGGAGCCTTTGTTGTGCGGAAAGCCACCCAAAACTCAACCACACCCAATACAATTGATGATATTGAATATTGATTCGAAGAACAAATAACTAATTGAGAAGTAAACCCAATCAACCAAACCAAACGCGAGAGAAGGAGAGAGAGAACAAACAAGAAAAGAGAAAGGCACACAAATTTACGTGGTTCGGCCTTACTTGGAATGTAAGCTTAGTCCACGGGCAGTCGATCAATGCCTTCACTAACAAAATGAATGCTCAAAAGAGCTACAAAGAATAATTATGTAGAAAATCTTCTACCCAAACTCACCAAAAGCCAAAACAAAGACAACTCTCTCAAAACCCTAACCCAATGCTCTAATATTTGCTCTCACACCAATAAAAGATGCATAATACATGTATTTATACTAAACAAATGAGTTCCCAACAAGAAATAACCATATTGGGCTTTTAAGCCCCCAAAAAACCCTTCATAATCTTATTTCCCGCCGTCATGGTCCAAACCACCAAATTTCCGTCCGGACCATGGGATGTTGAGACATTTTTGGACCATTCTGACTCAATAGTCTGAACCACCAAAACCATAGTCTGGACCATGCATGCAGAAACTTTTCAAACTGCTCAGAATTGCTTGGTCTGGACCAAAGAAGCCTTGGTCCAGTCCATATATAGATACTCTGAACGAGGAAATCGAGCAAAAACCAACAGCCTTCCTGTTTATATATTGGAGCAACCCCATTACAACTTATACTGCACTTTTATTTTGCACCAAACTAAGAAGAATTTACTTCAGAAATGTAAGAAAAAGTTATTTTCTTTAAATCAAAAGCACTATAAGTGGAGTTTTATTTTGAATTTGATTTTTTTGATGTAATTCAAGCTAAAAGCAATATATGACATTGATTTTTTTTTTTTTACTGTTATGCCTTTTTTATGACTTATAAAAGTAAGTGGGCAACCAAGCATGAGGTCGGGTTTGGACAACCCAAACCTCGGGGCCGGCACAGGTTGAACAACTTAACTGCCCTCAAGTTACTTTTCATCATAATTTTTTTTACGAAACTGCCCCTTATATTCCTTATTAAAAGCTTATTTTAGGAGTCTTTTGAGTTCTCCTATTCTGAACCATTCGAAACTTCAACGCCATTTTCCTCGAGAGCTTAGGCTTTCCAAAGGTCTCTTGTGCTCTATTGTTTAATCATTCGAGTTACATCTGGCTTTAACGCCATTTTTCTCAAAAGCATTTTTTTTTCCCTTATTTTTGTACTTTCTTTCGTTTGCTCCGCCAAGAGATACGCATAACACGTGTACGCATAGAGTTTTTGTGTGAAGACTGGAGTATTATTTTTTGTTAGGAAAAAGCTACAATACACACTCCTTATTTGGGTGTGTATGATACACACCATTGAAAAAGTTACGATTTTTTGCAAAAAGTTACAGATTTTTTGGAAAAGTTACGAATTTTTTTGTAAAGGTTACGAATTTTTTTTGTAAAAGTTACGAGACACACCAAAATGTTACGAATCATAGAAAATGTAATGAATCATATTGCTGAAAAGTTACGAAAAACTAAAAAATGTTACGATTGTCGATGAGGTGGCACAATCTGGACCATACAATAGGTGCATATGGTACACCCAAATAAGAGGTGTGTATTATAGCCATTTCCTTTTTTGTTAATCACATTTTTGAACGTTTTGAAACTTTTGTTTAATTATTACTCCTTCCGTCCCTTTTTAAGTGATTCATATGGGAATACGTGCAATTTCAAACTCCTAGAAAACATATTTCTCTATATGACTTTTTTAATTTGTTTTATACCAAGTTTAAGTCTCATTGAGTACTTTAATTTGGTGCAAAAAAAATTTTAAAACGACATACAAAAAGTATATTTTTAAACGTTTATAAAAATACACGTTTTTCAAGTGGATCACTTAATAAGGGACAGAAGGAGTAATGATTGTGTGCCTGGAATTAGATTTGGATTGAATTTGTTGGAATTGTTGATGATTACTAGATCAGATTGATTACCATGTCACTCTTTTATTATGATTACTTTCACCTTTTAATACTCCCTCCATCCCATAAAGTTATATCACTACGAAATTACGTGCAATTTTCAAACTAAAAAATAATGTATTTACCAAAATAATTTTTGAATTGTTTTTGCATTGTATAAAAGATCTCGATGAGATCTATCAAACAAGATCCATATTGACTAAAAAATTATTTTCGTAAGCACGTTATTTTTTAGCTTGAAAATTGCACGTAATTTTGTAGTGATACAACTTTATGGGACGGAGGGAGTATTATAGTGGCGTAGGTTTAAAAGTAGGTGGAATTGAAAATTTCAAAAACATGATAAAAGAAGATATTCAGGGATAATTTGGTAAAGTAAAATGATAGTGAAAAGTAACTGGTGTAGAAGAGGGCAAATTAGTAATTCAATGACAACCTAGAATTAATGTTTTGGCATGAACAATTTAGGTTTTGACATTATCATTTGCGTGATTGTAATGTCAGAATATGTAGAATATCAACAAGAGTTTTTCCTTGTTTTTCTTCGGTGACCCATCCAAGCCACCCATCTCAGCAATTACCGATTCAAATTCGCAGACTATCTTCCCGTAAAGATAGTCTATACTTCATTCTATATCTAAATTATCCAAAATAGTTTTAGACGGCACCTGCAAACCCGGGGACAGTAGAACCCCACGCACTTTTCTTCACTATTCATTTTCATACTAATGTGGCACCACAAAAAGTATAGAATGAATTTTATTAAATACTCTCAGAGAACGTTGCAATTGTGTGACCCCTAGCTAAAGCACGTTTGGCGCACATCAAATTCCATTTCCACCGTAAAACTTTCCCCTTCGGTGGACTTTTCTCTTGCTTGAAATGGCAAAAGAAACCATGTTATATGCCCTTACTTGGACTTGAAATACGGACTCAAATCCCAATCCATGTGATACGCCCTTACTTGGACTGGAAATTTGGGTTCAATCCCAAAGCAAAGCCATTTTTTGATCCAATTTTAATTTATTTTTTGATCCAACCAAAGCAAAGCCATTTGAATCCATATAGACAGATACATATGATTTTCTTGTTTGTCCAGAAGATTTAACTTTTTATACCAATATACATAGAAGAATTATATTCAAAGAGTTAAAGTAAATAGACACAGTATTATCTTAAGGGTTGATATGGTGGTCTAAGCTTGTGACTAACAGATTTGTTTCTTCGTAAGTTCTCAGCTTCGAAACCTCTCAGATGCTATCAACTCCTTTAAAACCATGTGGGACTTTGTCTCAATTTAATTGGGCTCCCATGTAGTGGAAGGTATGATTAATTCTCAAGAATTAGTTGAAGTGTGAGTTAACTGGTTCGAACACCTAAATTATCAAAAACAAAAAAGTTACACACATGGTCCATGTGAGATCTGCAAAAACAATTTAAACCCAATATAAAACATCCTAAGAAATTCTCCCTCTGTCACTTTGTTTATCCACTTATGATAATTTAATGTCTCAAATTGTTCGTAAATTTAGAAAAGTTCAAGAATTATCTCCTATGAAAATACCCTTTAATTTACCCTCCTCTCTTAATTTGATGTGGCAAATGAATTTGAAATGGAGGGTATTCTTAGAAATTTTGAGTTTAAAAAGTATAATGATCATGTTTCCTAAATAAATTGTGTTTCCAAAATTTGACGAACCACATGTGGGACGGAAGGAGTAAGTAATTAAGAGAGAGAGAGAGTCCGGATCTAATCCGGCAATCCCGGATCCGGGACTCCACATTTCCGATTTTTTTTTGAAAATCCAAGCCATCCAATGTGTTCAAAAGATGTTTTCAAGGGTTCATGCGGAAAATCTTCAAAAAAAAACCGGGAAGGGTCTGATCCAAATAGTTTTTCGCAAAATTGTAAATATACAGTTTTCGCGAAAAACTTCTTGGATCAAGCTCTTCCCGATATTGTTTTTAAAGATTTTTAGCCAAACGCTTGAAAACACCTTTTGAACAAATTGGACCGCTCGGATTTCCCCAAAACAATTTTTAAAAGCATCAAAACACCAAAAAACCTCCAATCCGGGATCCCGGATTAGATAATTGTCCTATGGATTCCGTTCTACTAAGGACTCCCTCGAACTCGTAATTTGCGGACCTCATGGATCGGGGTTGAATCTCGACGATCCGAACTGCTCAATGTGTTTAAAACGTGATTTTAAGGGTTACCGCGAGGATTCGTCCAAAAAAAATACTCAGAAGGGCTTCATTCAAGCATTTTTCGATGAATTATATGTGTATGGTTATTATGAAAAATTGCTCAGATGAAGCCCTTTTGAGTGTTTATTTTTTGTGATTCCTCACGTTAGCCATGAAAAACATGTTCTAAATACATTGAACGGTTCGGATCGTTAAAATTTAATCCAAAAAATCAAAAAAAATGTAATCCTCATGGAGGAGATCTTTGAAGGAGTCTTCAATAAAACATTTTACTATATATATTATATAAAAAAAATCAAATTCGATGCTCATATCATGTGAAATCACCGGCCATGATAGTAGCATTTTTCTTACTATATATTTTAGTAATGTTTGGACAGATCCATGATTCAGTATGGAACCATTTTCGAAAGCCATGAACAAAAACACCATCTCCACAAAAACTACCCTCGCCAAGCACCACCACCGTTCTCCGCTATCGTCTCTCTGTTTTCGAAAACTCTTGATATTCCTCATTGCAACCGGCGTCTTCGTCTTTGTCATCTTGGAAATCCAACTTCAAACCGAACCCACCATTTCTCTACCCTCTTCATGGGCGTTCATCTACCAACTACAAAGCCTAAGCGCAGCCTTCACCAACGCCACCTGCTCAACTCCAGAGGCCACCGACGACAAACTCCGGCGAGCAGTCACGTTTCTCCCGTTAAAAGACTTGCGTTACGCTAAAACCGCACAAGATGGCCACACATGGTTCATGAGCTCCCTTTATGACAAGCAAGAAGAAGGTAATCATTTTGGAAGCGACATCGGATTCTTTCCATAAACTCCTTCTGTCCCATATTTTTTGTTCAGTTTCACTATTCACGACACCTCAAAAAATTATTTATATTTTATATACTCTCTCCGTCTCAAAGTAGATGTCCAAAGCTATTATTCACTCTTCTTAAAAAAAACATCTATATAATTTTTTTTGCAATTTTAAAGACTTTGTTTAATAAAACTAAGCAAAATTTACAAAACAAGATTCATATTGCATATACATAATTCATTATAGCTTAAAAAATAGAAATGAATTTTTTGAGAGGTGTTACTAGTAATTTGGGATATCCATTTTGAGGTGGAGAGAGTAATATATTCGATATAGATCTTGTTTGATAGTTCTTGATAAGTTATATTAAACAAAATTTTCAAAATTGCAAAAGCATTGTAGATTGAAAAATGGCATGCATACACATAGAAGGACAAAAAATTTGGGACGGATGGAGTATACGCGTTTTAATACATTTGATGCACATCGACCCAACAATAGGTACGTGGGACCTACACACTAATGATGCTGAACACATTATGTGTCTTAATCTGTGTCAAACGAAAATCTGTATCTCTAAGTAGTTTCTTCATATATTAATGCTACAAACACAAATATTCATTAGACCAAGATATATGTACAGTTCCGTTGATGCACTTGAGTCCCACGCGATAGAATGTCTAGATCTGTGTCAAATTGTCTATGTCAATAAGAATATCCGATGGCCGCGAGACTTGTATCCGAATCTGTATCCGGACATCTGTGTCCAAAGCATTTCCGATATTGATATTGACTAACGATTTCAGATATATATACACAACTTTTGACAATTTGATCCTCACCACTAGAATTCCCATACAGGTGAGGTCCAATACCAACAATTCCCATCAGAGGCCTCAAAGGGCAGGCTTCTTTGCATCAAGGGCCGCGACACCCACGACGGCGCGTGGAACTCCTATGCCCTCGTGTGGCCGGAAACCCTCCCCTACAACGCCACCCTCATGAAAGGCCTCACCTTCGTCTCGAACAACCACTACGACTACGGCAACTTATGGCACGGTTTGATGGCGACGATGCCCTTCGTTGCTTGGCACATCAAAAACGGTTGCTCCGTAGGGCCCACCAGGTGGGTTTTATTCCACCAGGGCGAGCTCAGGACCAACATGGGCTCGTGGAACAAAAATTTAATGGAGGCAACTTTTAGTGGGCCCCTCGACATCGAAGGGTTTGACTTTGGCAGCGGCGGTGGTGATGGGGCCGTTTGTTTTGAGGAGGCGGTGGTGACGAGGCATGGTAATGGGGGGATGTTGCGGCAGAGAAGGATGGAGGTGTATGATTTGATAAGGTGTAAGGCTAGGGAGTATTGTAATGTGAGTTCGGTGGCGGTGAGGGCAGCGGCAGCTGATGGTGGTGGTGGAGGGAGGGGAGTGGCGGCGGATATTGGGATGACATTGCTTATGAGGACCGGAGCGAGGTCATTTAGAAATGAGACGGTGGTGGTGGGGATATTTGAGAAGGAGTGTAAGAAGGTGGAAGGGTGCCGACTGGCGGTGGCCCACGCAGATAACCTCACCTTTTGTGAACAGGTTAGTGCCCCTAATTTGACACCGTCACATGATTAAGGGTGTGTTCCACTGACTAGTTTTTTCAAAAAACTAATTTTTCTCAAAAACCGAAACAGGTCATCATCTCACAATACATCACATGGACACAAAAATCAAGGCAGTTTTAAAACAAAACTAAGTTAGTGGAACACCGCCTAAGACTCTTATTTATCACACATTTTTTTTTCTATGGTTCTGGATTAGGGTGGTGCGGTTCGCCAAGACCATGAAAAAATTACTCCCTAATTTGCTGGAAAATGATGGTACACAAATAAATTTGAACGGAAACATTAAAAAAACCATGTGGCACTATTTTTGAATCCCTTGTTACTATTGTTATAGAAAAAGCTGGGGATTTTGTTCATCCAAGCCATGCTTCTTCTAGCTACCACTCGATCTGCAATTCAATTCCATGTATCTAAGAATACATGGAGAAAGAACATGATCTTCAGATAGATCCGGGGTGCTGGTATGCAGTCTAGTGTGCGCATCCGAATCCTTCATTTTAGCAATTAACTACTCGGATTTCATCTTGATAATAGACGGCTTAAATCTGCAAAGCGCCGCTTAACAGGGAGCAGACAATAGGCTCCCTGGTTCCCATAATTTTATTTTGGAATTTTAAAACCCCAATTCAGTCACGTCGTTCTTGATTTAAATTGTGTGTAATAAACTACCTTGTATTTCGTCACCAACAAATAACACACACTATCGTAGGTAGTAAAAATTATTATCCGCTAACCGTAAACACACTCTTTACATGTGCAGAATAATAATAATATGTAACAAGTTAAAATCATGACAAATGAGTCAAAAACATATGTAGCAAGTTAATTAAACACAAGAAATTCGTAACACGAGAAATAAAAAATTTGTAACCTAATAATCAAAAATATGCACATACAAACTTTGGTTGTTCCACAAAACTGACTTATTCTCAATACTAATTTATTGGATTTTACGAGAAATCATTTCTCGATCTCATAATACATCAACAAATAAATTGACTTAAGTCATTTTTTAAACAACCCTTATTTTTTTTGGGAACACACTCCTTCATAAGAATAAGAAAGATACAAACAATATGTGTAGGCCATTGCCACGTCAGCATTGTTCTGACGATCGGAGACGTCCACCACGTAGTGCTTGTCGAATACTACAAGTGTACCAAAAATCAACTTGATCAAATATCGTTAAGTGCCTCATCGAAAGATGAATAACTTTAAAAAAAAATTGCATGCAATGGTTTTCATCCAGTGTTTCAAGTTATATGTGTTTCAATTTTTTTCAAGTTATATGGCTCCAATGAGACACTTAACGATATCCGATCGAATTAATTTTTGATAAACTTATAGTACTCAACGAGGGGGGCTGCGCAACACCTCCCCATGCCCACTGTAAAGCTGAAAGCTTTCTCACACTTTCCTTCACCTCACCATGTGGCTTGTTTTTTTTAACACCAACTCCTTTCAGCTAAAATTAAGCACTTTTTCCTATTTCCACTATTTACTCCAAACAATATGGAAGGGCAGAAAGGGCACATGGTTGTTTTTGTGGAAGCATTGTTTGGATCTGAAGTTTACATAGAAAATTCTATTAAAAGTGATATGTGTGTTATTTTGTATTGTTTTCGAAATCTTCATCTACATTTTCTTTTTCCAAGACTTATTTAATTCAGTTCAAAGTTCAAACAAACAAAAGACTTATTTAATTGATAAAAAAAGAAATACAAATAATACTCACCGTCTTTAAATCAAAAGTTGGGAACGCGAAGCCCCTCACATTTGGAGCATTTGAGAAACATCCACGCATTCCATTATTTGCACAACTATATTGTTAATTAGTTGGATTGTTGTAAATAAATACGACAATTAAAAATAAATACAACTATATGTAGGGTCGAAACATCTAATAAAAATAAAAATGACATTTTATTTTTTATTTTGAAGAAATAACTTTTGGAAATTTTAAATGAAATTTTAATAGGTCGAGGGTTATATACTAATAATTACATGTTCTTGATGGAACACCATAAATTTATGTGAAGCTGACTGAACAAATTTACACAGGTGAAGCTGATGAGCATGACAGACATATTGGTATCCCCCCATGGGGCTCAATTAACTAACATTTTCCTGATGGATAGAAACAGCAGTCTGATGGAGTTCTTCCCCAAAGGATGGCTAAAACTTGCCGGAGTCGGCCAATATGTCTACCAAGCTATTGCCAGTTGGTCCGGAATGAACCACCGCGGTGCCTGGCGAGACCCTGACGGTGTTCATTGTCCTTATCCAGACGACGATCCCCGTTGCATGACCATTTTCAAGAGTGGCAAAATTGGGTACAATGAAACTTATTTTGGTGAATGGGCTAGGGATGTGCTGAATGACGTGAAGCGTAGGAAATTAGGAGAGGAAAACGAGAAGAACAAAGGTGGATCTGAATCTGCTAGTCGATGTGCTTGTAGCTGAGGTATAGCAAAATGCTAACCACCGCCTTCAGAGCGGCAAAAAAAAGTGTATTGATATTCGAAAAATTGTTTCACTTTTCTTGGAGTTATTGTTTGTTCACAATCTCTAATTGCGTGGATTGGTTTTGTTTTGGGAGGATTGTTTCAAGTGTTTTTGTGGTGTTGGCTTTTGGCTTGTGAGGGCTTTTGCTTTCGGAATTGCTTGTGGGTGGTTTTGGGGGATTTTGGTGCTCTTTGGTTGTTTTAGGTGTTGGGGTTTAGATTTTCGTTTTGATTGTTTGATTGTTTTCTTAACAGTATTCTAATCTTTTGGGTTTGCCCACGCTAACGGAGGCATTATTAATCGGTCTTGAGGTTTCATGTTTGATGAGGTGCATGTGTTGGAGCTATTTGTGCAATAGGATTGTTATTAGAGAGAGGAAGGTGTAGACCGAGAAGAACAAATGACGAGAAAAGAAAGATTAGTAGTGCACCAATGGTGTACCGATCGAATCACGAATCACGGGGCCACAAAAAATGCAAGCCTTTTATTAATGTTGAAATAATTTTTCGAGTAGCATTCAAAATCAACTCAAATAAGCATGAGTGTTTGATCCAGTGTATCAATTTTTCATTTAGAATCTGGAATACTGAATTCTGAACGAAAAATTGAAACAATAGATCAAGCACTTACGTTTGTCCAATTGAACTAATTTTTTTGAAGAGCAGTAATTGAGAATATATTTTAAAATTAATGGATGGTTTAGATTTTTTGTGTGAGTTCCATTAGTTGGCCCCACGAGCCAATCCATGCACAATATGTGCACTATAAGGACATTTCTAGTGCACTACCTAAAAGAGTATCCCAAAGTGTCCTACCTAGCTAACTAAGAAAAACTCAAAAGATGTTTTTTATTGCACAAAAATTGACTTCCTAAAATCCTAAGGGGCACCCCTCACTTCCTAAAGTGCCCCAAGTCTCTACCTAAATTTGGACTTAAGGGGAGAGAGAGAGAGAGAGAGAGAGAGAGAGAGAAAGGATGGAGGGAAAATTTTGTGGGACCAAGGAGGGAGAGAGAGAGAGAGAGAGAGAGAGAGAGAGAGAGAATATATATATATATATATATATGTAGTCTATTAAAGTGCATTCTTCGTTAGCTATCAAACTAAGCTCTTGGTATATAAAATAGGGGCACGTATATAGGGGTCCACATGTACTCAAGTGTACACTTTAGTAAATATTTTTTAGATAGTGCACTAGAAATGCTTTAAATCAGTACCCCTAGTCTCTCTTGAAAAACTATTTGACTCATTGGGTGCTTAAAAGACAAATGGAAGAACGGTGCAAAATAATTGACGCTGACAAAGTATGGAATTGTGATTGTACGACAGTTTTTTTTTTTATCCATTAAAAAAAATCATTTTATCCATTAAAAAAAACTTACATATAGAGGTTTAAGCTTTGGAGAACAAAATAAATAATGACAATCAAATATTAAGTCATGCATGCCCCTCAATCATCCTCATCAACAGCAATAACTCCATCTTCATCTTCTTCATCGTCAACTGGGGAGATAGAAGAGATCGACTTCAAGGCTAGCTGCTTAAGGAAGATCAGGTTCAGGTTCAACTCTACAAAATTTAACCACCTTCTGCCAACCATGACCAGCAACAAGAGCTTGGAAATTCTTGAGATGATAATTGTAACACCCCAACTTTTAAAAATAATAAAATAAAAAGAATTGTAAAATACAGTTAACTGTAGGAGACCCGTTGACCGTTAGGATTAAGAAATATATTTTTAGGATGACTTAAAGCCTATAAAATGAAATAGCGTATCTTCTTTAGGCATTTGTTATTATTTATTTATTTTTAAGATGTTATTTTAGCTTTGCTAACAGTATTTAGAGACGAGAATGAGGCCCGAGTCGTCGCGAGACATAAAGTCTTGGAGAGCAAGTAAAGGTAATCCAGAAAGTGTGTGAGTTGGCATCCTACCATAGGCTGAGTTAATCACCATAAAACTGTCATAAATGTTATTTGATATTCCTAGATCTTGTCCATCTTCCCATAGATTAGGTGAGACGTACTTGGACTTAGTTAGAGAAATTACAAGATTATGGTGGATATTGACTAGATACCAAAAGATTATTACAGATTTTATAGAATCACATGGGATTTTATGAAGATAATTATAGATAAGGCTCGATATTGGTAGATTTTATTGGAGAATTCTAGATGATATGAATTTTACTATAAATAGGCATGTCCCTAATATTTCCACTCCACGTACACAACACACACCACACACGCACTAAAGCAACAGAAAGAGAGCAAGGAACAAGGGAAGAAAATACAAGAGAGGAAGAAGGAGGAGAAGAAAAGCCTAGGTAAGTCTCCCGCATCCCACTGCCCAAAACACAAAATGCACACTTGCACTTGCCAACAAAAAGTGAAGGAATTCCCCTCATCTTCACACGTGCACCCTTGTCTCAAAAGTTTCACGGAATAAAAGAAAAGGAAAAATAAAAGAAAAAGAAAAGAAGAGATCATTCCAACTTGGGATCAATTCGATTCATAAAATTTACCAAACATAATTTATCCGTTAAAGTTGTTAAACTCAATTTAGAGCTAAATATAAGCAGACCTACTATCACCCACTTTATAGTCGGATCGAACATGAGCCCAAATTTTAAGTTTGTTTAGAGATATCCCACTAAGCATTTTAATAATTTTGACACATATGTATTTTCTACTTGAGATGGTGAATAAGGAGGCAAAAGAAAAAAAAATTTGAAATAAAATAAAATAAAAACCATTCGAAAGCTAGTTTGTTGGTAATTAGAAAACTATATCAAACCTACTATTCACTTTGATTACAGAAATTCATTTGTGAAACATGATAAATATCAATTGGGGTTCCCTTAGCTCTCATGCCCACTCAATTCAGTGAGGATAGTTAAACCAACCACAATTTTAGTATCTCTAATCATTAAAGTGTTATTTTAGGGCCAAGTACGTCTCAGTAGATCTTACGGTAAATCTTGAACTCAAGATTCAAGAAGGTGAGTTATGAATTATCTCTGTTACATGAGTTTTTTTGCAAAAATTATTTTTCTTATAAAATTATGATTATTGATATATAAAATTCTTTTGCAACAAAAATGTCATGGAATTATGATGTTTTGCAAAGTTTTTGAAAAAATAATATTATCGATACATCTGGACGATGTCCCTGAAATCTGGGAGACGTTAAAGATATCAGTCGGAACAGTGTTATAAGGACGGAATGGATAGGGGCACGGTCAGGTGTCCAACTGGATTGATCAATGCAACTTGTGTTGAGGGTGGCTCCCTCATAGCTGGCATAAACGTCGGATGGTATATCATACTATTCATGGAATGCTATTTTACATAAAAGCTTGTTTATGCCTTTGAAAAATTGATGTTATGGTTTCTGTTTTGAATTCCATGGTAAACCATGTAAGTTTGATAATTCGTACACTCACACAAGCAGTGGCTTACGTTGTTGCAATTTCTCTCTTTTCAGGCAATCAGAAGTAGAAGGATTGGCCAAGTACTAGTAATTAGTCTATGCTATGTTTGTAAAATATATAAAAAGGAAAAATGTAACTTATGTAATGAATAAAGAACTCTAGCGAGTCACGATTGTAAAAATATGGCTTCCGCAATGTTGGATTGTTTCTTTTAAATAAAAAAAATTCAGAGAATTGTCAATAGAAGCCTTGGGTGAGTTGAACTCACTGGCCGGTCACGAAATCCAAATCCATTGAATTTGGGTCGTGACAATAACCATCCTTGTTGGCCTAGAAAGTAATGTAAAACTAGGGCATCCCAGAATACAGAGAGTTTACCATAATTACCTTGACAAACTGGTAAAGATTCCCCTTATCACCATTGTAAACTTGAAGAGCTAACTTTGGCAAGCCACTAAATGCCCGTTGAAGCCCAGAACTGACCTGGTTATTGGACCTGACAACATGGGTAGCCCACTAAATTTAGTCTAACATATACTGTATAATGCCCTCAAAATTTGCATCCTTTCCTTGGGCTTGCTTGGGCCGGATGTTCATGGGCCGGGTTGGATGGCGCAACAGTTAGGTAAAGCCCACAATATGCAGTCTAGTCTGTCGAAACCATTGGGCCGGGCTGGACAAGAGCATGCCCGACTTGAGGATGACTCACCAGGCAGCATGTTCTACGCGGTGTCCCTGTTGCACGCTCAAAACGCAGGTTCAGTCAAGTGGACACAGAACACATGATATCAATTACACAAAGTGGAAACAGGCTCGTGCCTAGTAAAAACCTCTTATAAAGCTTATGGGGTAAACCCTAAGTTAGGTATGCGTTTTCACAATCTTACGATATGTACTTTCCTTTTCTCCTCCCCCTATTTCTAACTTAGGCATAGGAGTGCCCTCTGACTGAACCCGACCGAACAGCGCTAACCGCTTCCTTGTTTATCACACCATAAACATTTTGTGATCATTTGATATCAAATCAACGTGATTTTTCGACGCGATGACCTCAGAGATGAATGTTTTCGATAACTGAAGTAGGTCTAGAAAGAACTCACGAAAGGTCCCAACGGAGTTTCTGAGAACAACTTTAGGGGATCCCAGCCCCTGGCTCCCCATAAAGACTAATTGGTACCGAAGTTAATAAAAATGATCAATTAGAGGTTTGAAGACACTCAATTTGAGAGGAGAAACTAAATGAAAAAGAAAAAAACATTATAAACTAAATTCACAGCAGAGAAATGGACCAGCTATGAAAAAAGATCAATATTAGGTCCCCCACGATGGGAATTAAAAGACTCACAGCTATGAAAAAAGATGAATATTAAGGACACAAAAAAGATGCATGCATGCATGGGAAAAGAACAACTTACAAACAGCAGAATTCAAGAAAAAGCAAAATTACATTCAATTCACTCATACCAAATCCAATATCAGAACACAAGACGCAGCATAAATAAAAGAACAACTGGCCCGGAGAAGGAATGGTCGATGTGCACGACCCAAACAGCTGACCCAAACACACTATCCGTTGACAAAAAAGACACAAAAGGAAAACAAGCCCCACAATTTTACTGTACAACCACCAAATTCACACGGAAACAAACCAACCTTTGAGACAAGATTTGATCATGGCTGGGACCCTTATCAGACTCATACGAAAGAAATCATAAAAGCAAGAAAACAAAGAGTGCTGGAGGGTGGGACCCAAATTTACCCAATGCGCATGCACTCAACCCATAGGGGTTCTCAAAGTTTTGGCAAAAAAGGGTCCTCATTTACAGCACATCCCACCAACATAAGCATGCCTTCAAATCGGACTTTAGAGTACTCATTTCTTGTCCACAATTATCTCCCCAATTTTCTTCACCAGTGAGAGAAAAGTTCTTAGTTCATGTCCCATTTAACCTTGCCTTTATTGGTCCATTGCAAAGAGTTTAAATCCTGTGTCCTGAAATTTGTTTGTGCTATGGTGCATTTTCGATTATTGAATCTGGTGAAATTCTTCCCATTTTTCAGGATTTCCACGCGATCCAATGATCGAAACTGCAACGGAGCACCGGAACAGACAAATTTCAGTACAAAGGATTTTCAGGGCATTATGAACGCTGCTCTATGGAGAATAAGGGCAGAAGGGCTTGTGATAAAGCTACCTAACTCCAGAGGCTTTGGCCTTGACCTTCAAATACTTCAAGTAACTAATAGCTTCATCAATAACCAACAGTGGGTCTTTGCTGTTAACACCTGGAATTAGGCTTTCGAGAATTTTCAATGTCTTCCGAATCTTATCTTTCCTCGACTGCTTGTTGCCTGAAATGGAATCTGAACCGGCTCCTGGGTTCCTACCTTCAGCGCAATTTGGTTCTGCCTCCAGTTTGGCGAATGATCTCGTGTACCCACCATCTATCAATCTTTGCCTTTTCATTGGTCTTTCAGGATTAGCCAATTCTGCAGTTATTTCCTCCTCATGTTCGCGTTTCTTGTAACACACTTTGATTGCACAAGGAGAACGATCCGTGCTAGTAACTTCATCTTCCTCATCGCTGTCATAGCCATCATCATCATCCGAGTAAAGTAAGGCATTGATTTCATCCGTGTCTTCATGCATCTCACTACGCTCCCCAACTATTTCATTCTCTTCAGATTTTTCTTGAATATTGGCCTTGGTGGGAAAAAATTTCTCATTGTCAACTGCTTTTCCTTCGACATGCAAATCACAAGCAGCAAGAGATTTTCTCGTTGTGACAATCGGATTTTGGGCAGGAGAGCAAAGTGGACCAAAAAACAATCTTGTTTGATCACCGGATTGATCAAAAACAACAAACCTTTTCTGTCTAGACCCGGATATAGAATTTTGTGTTGCCTTAACCCCATGTCCATAATATAAGGCAGATGGTCCTTTGACATCCAAGTGAGGAGGCAAAAACTGAATCAACCCATGAGCTCCATTTGTTTGGGCCGGACCATGTGAACTAGGAACTCTGAATCCTGGAAAAGCCACACCTGGGGAAAATGTGGGATACTTAACAGAAAATGGAGAAACGTTTTGTTGCCCTTGGTGTAATGGCGTGCTCATGCAATTAAAGTTGAGTGAAGGATGAGCAGAGTGCCGCTCAAAGCGCCAAAGGTCTTCTGGCTTAACCATCCAGCCAAAGAAAGTAACCTTTACATGAAGAAAGACATGTTATAGCTTAAAATACATGATAAAATATAACACACACCATAGAGATATTCTACTTACCAGAATATAGATGTAGTTATACTTGAAATATGCAATTCCTTTCTAGAATGAGGAAGGGAAAGAAAACTGGAAACGAATATTCTTCACGACTACGCCTTGAAGGAAATGTGGAATCAATCTACGTAACTGGCTTAAGCAAAGCACGGAAATACTCAGCCTGGAAGGGAAAAAACGCCAACACAAAACATGGTATTGTTATGCCTCATCAACAAGCAGCTAAGCAATGAATCAAGAACAAACAGTGATGGAACAAAAGGTAGGCAAATTAGCTTTGCACTCACCTGGCAGTCTTGTAAAGGTTGAAAGCATGCTATCACTCTAACTATAATAGTAGGTCTCCCTGCAATCCCGCTCTCATGTTTTAATGCCCGAATCTCGGTTTGGCTTGCTGCTTGGCACACCATAACTTCTACCTCTATTACAACTCAAGATTTTGCCTTCTACCTCTAGTATATTTAACTCAGGATCGAAGGACAAGATATATTCACACGAAAGAGGACAAGTAGAGATGTCAATTCAAATGGAAATCAGATTATGAGAAATGTGATATTCGACTGGAACAGAAACTACAACAAGGGATTGGGTAGCTTTAAGTTGTTTTGGCCTTTAATCTCACTCAAATAATCATATGGAGGTAACAATTATTGAAACAGAAGTGATTGGAACCCATGGATTGGTGAAAATTAGAGACTAGTAGGGTTTAAAGGAAGGGCTAGTGATTTATAAGATAACCCTGCAATACAAGTTCTGTGAGACAGCTTTGCGAAAAACATCAATTGAAAGCCCGAACCACCGCATAGTGTTCTACTTCTGTGCACAACTAAAATGGCTAAAACCCCATTAAATCGTTGGTGCAATATATCAAAGTCACCTGCAATGAACAACAGATTATGGTGTCAAGTGTTAATTAGCATCAACTAGTGAATTAGGGTGTAGATAAAAGAAATAGAAAACCACTTCCTAACAGTAAACATGGACTATTAATAATCAAACAGATTGTGAAATTAAAAGAAACAGTGTAATACAGAAGATAAGAAAGAACCCTAGTTAGGGATCTCACAATTAGGGAAGAGGATCCAAAACAAAGTGAGGAAAAGTCTCAGTTTTCACGATTTGAGAGAAAAAAATCGTACAACAGGAAACTATAAGAATGACAATACCTAATGCCCTTATTAAACTGAGAAACTTCCAAACAGAGAATTCATAGCTATCACAAACAAGAACCCTTTAAGGAAAAAAAAAAAACAGTGAAAGGATAAGTAAGAGAAAATCGACAGAATAATGAAAGACAATAAGAGAAAAACCTTTTTTCCATCAAAGAAACATTGAAACATCTAGTAGTTGTATACTGATTAGTGCATGCTTTGATTTCCAAATGAAGATTACCTAAATCAAATCTCATACAACCATATGGTTGAATTGGGTTATTGAACCTTCCTTCTTTACATACCTGCCTGAACTGATTGAACTCTGTCCAAGAAACTAAGCAACATAAAAAAATGTTCCCATAAATTATTTTTCTCGGAATCAAAGACATGGTAAAGGAAAACCCATCAAGGTGCAACCGTGCAAGGTTGTAAAAAAAAAAAAAACCCATCAAAGTCCAAGAAGAAACGACTCGTGAACAGAAAGATAAAGGAAAAAAGAAGAGGATAATAGCATAATAAACCCATAAATCTACGAAGAAGAAGGTCCAAAACCTTTTTTTTAAAAATAAAAAAAGATCAGAGAAATTTGAAGATTCCAAGAAACTTACAGTGAAGGCTCAAGCAGAAGACTTGGGTTTATAACTGTTTGTTTGCTCTGAGATCCACAGAGAGAGAAATCCTTGAATCGAAAGAAGAATCTTGGAAATGGAGAAAAGTTAAAGAGTTAATATCTGTGGGAAATGAGAATGGGAACGGGAATGTGAAATACTGTTTCTGATGTGATTGTGAGGGTTGAAGAAGGGAGGAGATAACCAGTTAGTCCCTATTAGTGGCCGCGGCATCTAACAATTGGAAAAGAAAGTGGTGCACTACATACATGAAGGCGACCATTGAGATTAATTTATCTTGGAGCCCATCTTGATCTCATTTTCATCATTCAAATCATCTATTTTGTAAATAATATGGAGTTATGGTTATAAAAAAATGGTAGACCATTATTTCAAAAATTAAGTTAATCGGATATCGATATGTTAAAAAGGGGAAAGTTGAGTTTTTTGACCGCTTGAATTTTATTTTATTTTTCATGAATGATCTTTACGTTATTATTTACAAAATAGACGGTTTGTGTGATTGATGAGGGGCCAAGGTTACGCGCCTTATTAATAGTATTTTTTTGGGTGTGGGTTCCGTAAAAAGAGGGGTGTATAGGATTTTTAGAGACCATTATATGGGAAATATGTAAAATGACTAAATTAACCCTTTCTCTCTTTTTGCTAAGAAGGGTTGGGAAGGTACCAATCAAGCATCGCAGCCAGAGCCAGCTTTGACATTTCAGGAGCAAACACCAAGAGAGAGAGCCCTTAGTAGATTTTTCTGAAAATAAGTAAATGAACTTTTAAAAAAGAAATGCATATATTCAACTTGTAAAAAATCCAATAAGAATGATATTAGGGATTTTTCAAAGAGTAAGAGAGAATTCATCAAAACTCATTGATGAACTCAACATATAACCATTTTTAGCTCATGTGGTAGAGCTCCTAGATGCCACACACTATATTCTGAAATCGAGTCTCGTTTCTCTTTCTTCCATGTAATAGATTAAGAATGACAAATGCAGAAAATAAAATAAAAATCAATGGGTTCATCTCCTTAGTGTCTTGGGCCCAGCTTTATCTGTCTCTCTTTTTTTCTTTTTTGTCCCCCATGATTGTAAGTCAAGTTGGGCCCTGCTTGGGCTTTATATTGGTCTCTTAGTATAGCAGGCTTCGCAGCTGTGATGATGATTATTTGTTCACTCTCACAAAATCAAGAAAGATTGAATGTTGCCAATGGCATTAAACTAAAGTCCATTCATTGGTTTCAAAATGACTTGAAAAAGATGGCATTCTCATGTGGGAGAGAATGGCAATAGCCAACCTTGTTGCTAAATTTGGCATAAAAAATGACACGGTCATATGTTCTGACAATTGACATCAACAAGACACAATGGAGGTAGTCTTATTACGGCTTTGGCACCTAAGGTCCATGGCTAACTGAAGGTAGTCTTATTTCGATGCTGTTTTATTTTAACTTTAGCTTCTTCTTTTTTTGTGCTTCAGAGAACATAGTCTAAACTTTGACAAAAACTTAGGTGCAAATAGGGAGGCGTAGTGCTTGAGCACCATCTGTGGCGACCGGAAAGGTATTTTGACTACCTAGATGTCTCCCTCCCTCTCTCCTCCCTCTCTCCTCCCTCTCTCTCCTTTTTCTCTCTCTAAAATCGGGATCTTCCAAAACACATTTGGACAACCGAGATGCATGTTGGATATTGTCACGTGGTATCTAGCCAGCACCCAAGTTTTTCTCCTAAACTTTGGCTTATTGATTTTTCATGGGAACCAACCTATTCAATATATATAATAAAATAATTCACCTTCTAACCTACTCCCTCCGTCCAAAAAATCTAAGTAGTTCATTTTTTCAAATCCAACATTTTAAGGAGACACAATCATTACTCTTCAAAATATAGAAACTTCCAAATTTACTCTCCTTATTAAATTGCAATAATTATACCCAAACTCATTTTCCCACCATTTTTGCGTTCGGAATTTAAATGTGGAGATGAAGGGCAAAAAATGAAATGACCCAATTTGAGACATACATAAAACGAAAGTGAATAAAAATTTTGGGGCATCCGAAAAAGAAAAAAATGGACCAAAATTATAAGACGGAGGGAGTACTTTCTTTATCAGGCCTTCAACTCATATAAATCTTTTTTGACAACAATCCGAAACGCTCATAATGTTTCCCTATACTTAACTCCTAATCGTTTATTTAGACTCCATTAGCTTTGAAACCTTTTAGAGGTTAGTCGAAGATAATGGATTATTGCACATGGAGGCCAATGAATTAATCATTTAGAGTGCAATTGATCGCAAGTTACATATCATAATAACATGCAAAAATGCTAAGGGTACCGAACCAAAGGGGTGTCGAAAATGAACAACGGCATGATGGGCTCACTTTTGAGTCACAATATTCTGAATGAAAATTGGAAGTATTGCATCAACCACTTACACGTATGCAATTGACCTGATTTTTTGTTGGATCATTCCACACAAAAAAAAATTGCAGGGTCATTTTTGGTACCCTTTGATTCGGTACCCATAGTTGGGTCCTCAATAATTTGTACCCTTCAATAAATTGGAGCCCTGATCAAAAAAAAAAATATATATATATATATATATATATATATATAAAAGATCGTTTACTCCCGCAAGTTTTTTTGTTTTGTTTACTCCCGCAAGTTTTTTTGTTTTGGGAAAAAATATGTACCCTTACACATATTGCACATCGATGTTTTTTTTATTTTCGGTACCCTTTGATTCGGTACCCGCAAGTTACATATCATAGCCCCCTACAAACTGATCTCTTAGCTCTTCGATTGCATGACAAGCATTAAAACAATCGGTATGGATAGAAACTACATTAAAAATATGTTTTAGAGACCGTGTGACTACTCCACAGGGACACTTTTTTAATTGACAGCCTCACATCAGAGATCAACCGCCTTACTTGCCTTACTTTTTGCCGGATCTCTAAAGTTTCACGCAAAGAGGTTGAAAGAGCTCACTTTCTTGCCAAGCAAGCTCTTGCGGATTCCATAGCTCATTCAGACAAAGGGGACGAAGGGACTAGCTTGTTCTAGATGACTCTTGTTTATTCCTTTTGTAGTCGTTTTTATTTTGTTCCTTTAATTATTGCTGGTCTGCATTTGTTTGATACAGTACATTGCTACTTCTTGTTTCTTCGGTTTGCTTGGCTTATCTATAAAATTTCTTTCTTATTGGCTAAAAAAACAATATGTACCCCTTCAATAAATTGGAGGCACTGATCAAAAAAGTATAAAAAAAAAGATTGTTTACATCCGCAAGTTACAGAAAAGGCTACAATACACACCTCTTATTTGGGTGTGTATCATATGCATCCCTCTAAAAGTTACGATTTTTTTAAAAAAGTTGGGATTTTTTTTATAAAGTTGTGATTTTTTCTATAAAAGTTATGAAACACACCAAAATATTACAAATCATATTGCTGAAAAGTTACGAAACACTAAAAAAAATGTTACGATTGCCAATGAGGTGACACAATTTGGGTCATACAATAAGTGCATGTGGTACACGCTTTTAAAATCATGTTCCTTTAGATATCAAATTATTTTTTTCTAAATACATTTTTGCAAAAAATAAGATCAGAACACTCAATCGCAATTTCATTTCTCTAACATAAATGTGTTCCGAAAGCATACCAATCGAATTTTTTGAACATGATTTTGACATAGTTGAATTTAAGCAATAAGGTCCTATATCATGTGTCAAAAGGCAATTGGTTTCCTAAACTGTTGATTGAAGTGGGGGGAAATTAATTCATCTCATTATAAGGTCTGCCATTTGAGAAGCACTTCTCCAAATTTAGCGATATGTAAAGCCGGGATTTGCGGCATTCTTTAAGTTGATATTTCTGTAATAACCACTTTTTTATCTGTAATAACCACTGGAACTCTTTTTTTTTTTCTGTAATAACCACTTGAATTTCATTTTGATAACCTTTGATTTTGATGATCCGAGCCGGATAACGGTAAGAGTAGAGTCCACTCATACTTGATATGAATAAAACCGTTCACTCTATTTTGAATCTTTAAGATGAATAGAACTATTCACTTTATCTTGAATTCTTAAGATAAATACTTTATCTTGAATATTTAAGATGAATACAAAGGTCAAATTCTTACTCCCTTAGTCTTTTTAAAGTTTCCAACTTCCGTAGGTCTAACTTTTTATCGATACATCTTTACTACTCTTAAAAAATTACAACTTTCTATACCAATCCTTCAGAGAGATATTGTCCTTACACTTTTATCCACAAACTTTTCAAAATAAAATCTACCTAGGAAGGCAAAACAAAACAAAAAATAAGGGCTAACATTTACTTGCTAACTTTTTAAAAAGACCATTTATTAAAGGTAATTGATTTTTACACTCTCCCAAATTGATATCCGCACTCTCTTTTTTGTCTTTTAGTGAAACTTTTACCCATCAATTTTTTATTAATTTGATAAGTGTGAAAATCACTCCCTTTATTAAAAGATTGTTCAAAAATAGAATTCGGGACCGTAAGAAAAGGATAGAGGAAGTATTTCCATCACATAAGGATTCCTCACAAGTCACAAGGCGATCGTGGTCCGGGTCTGTAAATCTGCAAATAGTTTCCAAATACCAACTTCACATCAGTCTACAACAGAAACCTCCAAAGAAGAATTAAGAGGTAAAAAGTGTACCAACTTGTAGCAATTTCTTTTTCATGCCTAATGATCACCCAAATGACGAAGAATTATGTACTTTCAATAACATTATAATGGCATGCCCAAACCCAAGGGTTTCAGCAATGTAAAGTTCATATGTTTCACATAAATATGGCCTACTCTCTCTCTCCTCTCTCTCTCTCTCTCTCTCTCTCTCTCTCTCTCTCTCTCTCTCTCTCTCTCTCATACATCAACTCGAATATATCATGAAGCCTATATTACACAGATTAGCTCACATGTACAAACACCAATTCTAGGTTACAAAGGAAGGAAATTTTCATACAACCAACTAAAACCAAATCTGATGCTGTTCAAATCAAATCCCACAAGGCAGACAATCTAATTTGACAACATACCTTGAAATGTCCCTAAATACAACAGGGATTTGGCTCATATCCGGTCCAATCTTTAGACTTGACCAAACAGTTGGCATCCGTGGGGCCACCGAAGGTCCCATTTTCATTATCCGAACCCCTAATTAAATAGGGTTGTCCGCGTAGACCATCCATGCAACAACCAAAGTTGATCGGACATCAGTAAGTGCATGATCTATTGTGACAAAATTGACAGTCAGAACCTTACACAGTCAACTTTTGCAAGACAGGAGCAATCCACTCAGATTGGATTAAACTGTTTTTTCCCCTCAATAGTGAGTATATCGGGACTGACAAGATGAACATCTTGGATCATCCAAATCCTCCATGTGGTGGTTTTCCCCAAAAACCAAACTATTCAGCCAGTCCAAAAAAAGGGGACTGCAGAATACTCCTTTCAACATAAAAATCTAATTTGACAAGTCTTCCCCTAACCGTCCATATATTCAATACCATCTTCCGCTTCTGTCAAGCCCATGTCATGCTCATTTAACAAGTAATCACATAGCTCTAGAAGCTGATCTGCGAGGGGAGGAATACCTGGGTTGCGCCCATCATTGTATTTATGAGCATTGTAAGTGATTTGCCATACATCATGCCTGAACTCCTCTCTGCTCTTATACTCTAACTTCCTCACCTTCTCCTTGATTGTCGAAAGATCCATAGGGTGCTTTATGATCTTCAAGTAATCAGGAGCGTCCTTTTTTGACACTGGTTTTAAGAAGAGGTACGATACCTCAATCCTGTCCTTCAGAGTGTCCACAATGATCTCCAAGATGTTTGCCAAACCAACCTGTAAAATCCAATTAGAACAAAGCTTACAGTAAAAAATTGGAAACTTATAATATGCTAAAAAAGCAAGTATATAACGTAATGATGTCTGTCTCTGACCCAATGAGCAATTCTGGAAAGCAATTGCTCATGAGATTTTGAATTCTCTGTAGTCCAAACAGTTTCATCGACAGATAAAGCGAAAAGACAAGGAAAATCCATGGCTAAACATAGTAAAAGGAATATGTTTGGGCTCCAGTCTCTCTCTAAGCTTCAGGCTATATTTGGATCAAGGATTCAGGTAAGAAAAGGAAAAAGAACAAGGATATAATATCAAACAGATCAGCTTTCTCGATTCTTTTCCTTTCTCTTACCCAATCCTTGATCAAATATAGCCTCAACTCTTGCGAGTAGAAATTGGTTTAACTACAAAAAACCAGTTCACCAATGGGCAAATGCTGATAAATATTATCCTAGACTCTGATCCACATCTAGGTTGAGGGTTCAATTTTGAGGGCAGCCACTCAAACCAGTTCACCAATGGGCAAATGCTGATAAATATTATACTAGACTCTGATCCACATCTACGTTGAGGGTTCAATTTTGAGGGCAGCCACTCAATGAATTTAAAGTCAAAAGGTTAGGGGTGTTCAAACTACCCCTCCAGGACACTCACTAACAGGTACTCACTGGGCGTACTTTTCTTCTATTTGAACACCCCCTCCAGGACACTTACTAACGGGTACTCACTGGGCGTACTTTTCTTATATCATCATCCACATCCAAACTTACATCAGAACTGGATCCACTTGCTTGATAAACCTTACACTACATTTAGTTATCAGAAAAAAGGATGGACCTTACCCTACATTTCTCTCATCAGGACAGAGAGTGACAGGATCAACCCAAGCCATTAAAATTTGTAAAAGTTTAGCATCCAAGTCATCCGTGAAATATATGAGCCTTGGCAATAAAGAAGCAGGTAATGAAAAGGAAACCGACATGGAATATGAAGAAAAGGACTCGTAGTTTGAAAACAACTACCTCTCCCCCACGGCGGCGCTTTGTGGGCGGAGCATACTCTGCACCATATCTTCCCAACTCAACTACTGGTCGCCTCTTTGCTGACCGGTCTCTTGCTGGGAGCGTTCTATCATTTTCTCTCATCATGGGTTCATCTAGATAATCATCTCTCGCCGATTCAGGCCTTTTCTTCTTCCTTTTCTTCTTCTTTTCCTTTTGACGTTCTTCTTCCTCTCTCTCCCTTCTTATGGCTTCTTCAAATCTTCTGATCTCAGCTAACCTTTCCTGTTCTTCCAGTATCCTCTTTTGTTCATACAGTCTCTTGGCCCTCTCTTCTCTCTCTCTCTCTGCGATTCTCCGCTTCTCTTCCTCTTCCCACCACCGTTTATCCTCTCTCATTTTTCTCCTGGCTGCCTCTTCAGCTGAACGCTTGCTTTCATTTTCACTATGCTTCTCAAAAGTAGACAAATCAATAATTTTCTTCATTTTCCTGTGCTGAAGACTGGGGCTAACTTCTTGACTGCTTTGGTCCAGATTAATGATCTCCTTCGGTTGTTTAATGACGATCTTTCGCGGCTGGTCTCTGTCTGTCTCTACTGGAGGCTTTATCACAATAGAGGGTTTGTGCGATTCAACTTGGACCTCTTCCGGTTTCAACTTGTTAGCGAATTTAATTTTCTTAACCTTGATAATAGGTTTGTCGTTCCCAGTTTCCGCATCTGATGTTACTGGTTTATCAGAACTTTGTGACGCTGCAGGAGTTTGTTTATCAGGAAGTTTTTCTGTAGACCCACATTTGACTTTTAGAATTTTTGCCTTCGAACTAGATTTGTCATCCTCCAAAACTTCCACTAGAGCCATTCTTGTTGCACCTTTTGGGATGAGCTTCTTTGTCACAGTTCTACCACCCCGATCCATAGGATTAGCTTTTAGCGATGCCTTTTCCGGATCTGTGCCATCAACTTGTATTTCTAAATCTTCTCCATACTTGGGGCAATTTTTGTTGGTTCTCATGTGCCCAAGCTGATATCACAAGGTAAACCATCGTTAAAAATTATCACATACACTGAAAAAGAACATCCATCTTAAAGCTACGTACTTGTCCACAGGCTCCACAGACAAAACTTTCTCTGGCAGATTTCTTTTCCTTGATAATCTGTATTCAGATGTGAGCATAATCAAAATAAATTTCATATATGAAGAGAATAAAAAGTAGACTTTGATCAGCACCAAAAATGTGTCGCATGAAACAAACGAGCAGACCTATATGCATGTGTTTAAGCACAGGGGGAACAAAAAAGAAACAAGATGTCATTGGATGTTCAAGAGGCTTGCCATTAGTATGATTTACATGTTTCAATAAGGAATAAACTGCAAAACATATTATCTCTCTCTACGTATTACCTTAATTCCATCTCCCAAAATTTTCACTTTCTTGTTGAGCGCACCCATGTGGTCAATATCATTCTTTTTCATTGCCTTTACCTTTCCAGACAAGTTCTTTTTACTAAGAAGCTTTTCATCCTGAAACCAAGAAGTAGCATCTCAATTCACAATAATGAAAGAAACATTGTGCATGAGAAATATATGACATCGGCATCAAATTGAAAATGTCACCAAAAACATGCTGCAAATGTAACTAAAAAACAAAGGCATGAGCACCTTCGTTACCTTCTTTGGTTCTAGAATGGAAATTTCTTTTGCTCCATAGGATTCATCAGGTTGGGCCATAATAGCAATTTTCTTGACCATTGCGTTAGTTTTCTTGACTCTCTCTGCGTTTTCCGCACCAAATCGACGTGAACCTAGAGTCAATCCCACTTCATCCCCTGCATTTCTTGTCTTTTTCTTCTTCTTCCGCTCAGCCTCATCATCTGCAAAATAACAGTTGTGGTAAATAATATATTGCATGGTGTTGTGGTAAACAATATATGGCAATGAATGAAAGATTGGGCTCTTGACATTGCTTGGCAGGTGCCCAAACTCACGTTTTTTTCCTTTCTTTTTTTGCACTAAAATGTTTCTTGGTAGAAATTTTGCTACTTGACGTCTCAACCCCTTTCTAGGTTTCTATGAACTTTTCTTCTAAGGGGCTCCCTCGGTTTTTTTTCCAGAAGTTGTAGGAGAGCTGTGAGTGTCTAGCAGCTGTTGCACTTTTATTCTCTTCTTTGGATTGCTTGATGTTCTTTGTAGTCTACTTTACCTTTTTGGAAGTTTGTAAAAAATCACAGGAAGTTCAACAAGCAATATAAAGATCATGCTCACAAAGTCAGCCCTATATGATCCCTTGAATGAACACATAGTGGCAATGGAAACAAATTCTATGCGCTTCATATTGTCTAGACCTTCATTCTGCTCCACCAGTTATTTGCTCCAATAAAGTCTCAAAATAGTTAAAAGCTGTATAATCCATAAACCACCTACCATCCATAAGCATTCTGCATAGTTCTGCAGCTTCAGCTGCCTCATCCTCAATTTCTTCTTCTGCCTGAGCTTGCAATGGCCGCCTTCTCATCTTAAGCCCCCTTACACCGTCTACTTTGTCATGCTTAGACTCGTAATTACCCTCATCACCATCTTCAAATGCTTCTGCATCCAGTAAATTTTCTAGGTCCCCGGCAAAGGAGTCGAGGTCACTATTTGCTTCTGAGTCACTCTCAAATTCATCACCATCGACAGTGGAAAGGCTTTGGACTTGTCGATCCCAAATTTCTTGACACTTCTCTCTGGTCTGTTGCTGAAGCTGCAGAAAAGACATCCGCTGGCCACGTGCATACTTGCTGATTGTTGTTGGATCAACCTTGATGCCAGATGCAGCTTGCTCACTTGAAAGCTTGCGAATCATAGCAATCCGATGCCATCTTGTTTGTTTAGCAATTTGTTCATCTGGTACATTGAACTTGAGTAGAACCTAAATAAAACAACACAAAATTAAGGCAAAACAAAAATACTACTCTTAGTGTGAATCTCATCATCAAAGAGCTTTTTGGCAACACATAGTTAGCTCTTGATGATTAGGTTGACTTCCATTGATTCTAACTGAAGTCCATTGTGGAACTAGAAATAACAGGTGGCAAATATTATGCATTACCGTAATTCCACTTGGAAGGGTCTTATCCCTAGCTTACGCCTTTCCTATCACAGGCTCACAGCATGAATATGCACACCCATTTCCTATCAACTAGAGTGACCAGTCGGTTCCCCAAACCCCTACCTAGTGACACGTTCTCTGTAAGCATTCGTGCTCATTCAAGGTTATCCCTTGTGAAATTACGAGGGTGAGAATTCTGTATTGCCAAGTTGGAAACCAATCACTGATGAGATGATTCAACAAATGGTTCTTGGCCTGTCCGTTAACAACAGTCTCGAACATGTGTTGAAGGGTCATTTTCAATCAACTAGAGCGGCCAGTTGGTTCACCAAACCCCTACCGAGTGACACATGTTCTCTGTTAGCATTTGTGCTCCTTCTAGGTTAAATGAAGGTGAGAATTCTGTGTTGCCTAATTGGAAACCAATCACTGATGAGATGATTCAAAAAATGTTTCTTGGCCTGTCCGTTAAAAAAGGTCAACAGCTGCTTGAACATGTTTAAGGGTCATTCCATGAGGTCTCAGATCTGATTTTAGAGATCAAACAGTGTTCTTTGTTTGTAACGAGTCTTGAGTCCTTAGAATCCAATAAATAGGTCACACCTCAGTCCCTATTGAAGGCCTGCATTGAGATATCTGAAGAGCCTCAGGGAGTCCAAAAGCTGTGGACTCTTTCATAACTTTTCTTATGTACTTATAGGTACCATTATCACAATTATATTGTTAAAAACAATTCTCTAACAGAGCGCGGTGCATATTTTAAAAACACAACCAAGTATGTCAACAAAGGCTCCACCTCCCCTCAGTTTGGCCACAATACCATCAGACCAGAGATAACAGACAATTCTGTTATATATCAATAAAGTTATCTTTCCATCTAAATTAACTAAAGTCATACCCATTCTTACTGCCAAGAAGAAAACATAACCTAGCATTTGGGGCTGATTTCCTTATGAAGCCATTAGATCCTTTAACGTAAAGCTCATTTGTTTCAAAAAGCTGATCAGGTAGAAGTAAAACTTACTGGAAACAATAGTTATTAAAAAATAGCAACAGGGTAACTTAGAGCACCTCGCGTGCAGCGTCCATGCTCAATCTACGTAGATCAGCATCTGTTCCTGTTACAGTTGAACCTCCACGATTAATAGCTGTTTTCTTCTTTACCATCGCATTTGATACTGGTGCCTTCGAGTAGTAACGGACATAGCTGAAACCAAGTCCCCTTCCAGATGGATCACCAACACCAGTAATTTCCAGACGCTCAATATTTTCTCTGTCCTGAGAAAGGAAAATAAAAGAAAAATTAAGACCATATTGCTGCATGAGATGCTTTCCTTGGGTTGGATTGAAATCGCCCATCAGGAACTACTACCTCCGTCCCAAAATGATAGTCCAGATCGCAAAACAATAAGTTAAAAATAATATAATTTTTTTCAAGAATAATTCAAATCTTTTTTTAGCAATTTACTAGATATCAAAGAGCTCCTTTAGTTTGTGGAAAAAGTTTGAAAAAGGTATCAACGTGGCTCCATGAGTGTAATGCACTTTTGAACCAATGCCAGATATGTGGTGGCATCATCATCGAAATAAACTCTAATTCTCTTTGTCTACCACTAAACTCCTTTCTTTTTCTTTTGTTCGCCAAGGATGCAACCTGGCTCAACAATTTAATCCACTTTGTCATAGTGAATTTCATGTCACATGCACAGCTAACTGCCATCGTCACAGCAACTTTTTTGGGAAACCCAACGTGCTTTTTTAATCACCATGAGGTAAAGATTTCAGCAGCTTAAATTCATGATAAGTTCATATGTTTTGACAAAAGCACAACAGCTTCTAAATTTTGACTCCAACTAATACCTAGAAGCAAAGCTTCAGATCCAAGTTGATCATTGCTTTTGAACTTGAGCGCCTTGGAGGCATTTACTAGGTAAGAGTTTGACAGTGTGAACAAAAGTTGGATTCAGATTGGAATAGTTTACCTGACTTGTACAGGCAACAAAGTTGCTACTCAAGTTCCATGGGGTTATCAGCAGTTCCCTCTCAATGTGGGATGCAGCAGCTAAAGCAATGGCTTCATCAGGGAGCTGATTCATTGCAGAGGAGAGGCCAGTAGGATGAGTCAGCTTTGTAATCCCTAAACGTTTGAGCCTGTGTAGTCCAGCTTGCATGCTTTCATAGACGCAGACCTAGCAAAAGGAGCATCAAAGAAGATATCACCCAAAAATTTGAAACGGCATAAAAATAGGGGGGATAGAAAACTTGTTATTCGGTAACAGGATGCACTCATAAACTGAAACTTCTTTGCTCAGAAGGCTTCTAATTTGCAAGATTAGAAGCAAGTAGGATCTATGAATTATCATAATGTTAATAAAATTGCAAAAAACAAAATGCAAGGCCTTTAGAGTAAAACTCACATTCTCGGGAGTCACCATTCTTCTGAGTTCCTCCTCCAAAGGAATGCGAAAATTACGCCTCATAACCCAAAATAGATGTCCGTTTGCTCCCTTCTGACATGTTTATACGCATGATAAGCACCCGTGTTATTCCACAACACAAACATTACACAAGCAAATGGCAAAAAAATGTGTTACCACATGAAATACAAGTTGAGTCTTATTGCCAAATTGATGCTAGAGCACAAGTACCTGCAAATCGGCACAATGCTTCAACCTTTTCCGAAGAAAACCTTCGTACAAGGTAGGAAACTGAGACGACAACTCATCCGCGCGAATGCAAGGAAACAAACCACGCTTTTCAACAGCAGAAAATTCACGATACATATAGAGCAAAAGCCTATTCATTATATATGTCTGGACGCCTTTTGTTCCCGGAGACATTACCTCCATGTGAGGCTCCTACAAACAAATCAAGCTAAATCAATCAGACAGATTTAGTAAGAAGAAGCCATGCATAGCCTCATCATCTGGAATACTAAATGACACCGCCAATAGAAGTTATCAGGAGTAAAAAGAGACTGCTACAAACTTCTGCAGCAGCCAACACTTATATTGATCAAGGAGGTCCTCCATCCATCAAATATCCTAATATCACACATGGTCCACTGGACACCACAATATAAAGAAGCCTGCCCAGAAACAACAGGAATTTTGCCTATGTTTACATACAGAGAGATTCCTGTTCAACCACAGATAGAAGTACATTTTCCATTTCAAGAAGGATCCTCCCTTGGTGACATTGCTTCTATTACTCGCGTAGCTCCTTAATAGACAACATCATGAGAGACCAATAAAAACTGCTATAAGTAGTTAAAGCATTTTAGACACTCTGTGAGCAGGACGCTCAAAGCCAAATAAAACCATTGCACTTCTGGGATTATAAATTTATTTCCGCTGTCTGGTACTAATGAACTACCTACAACCAACCAGTCTCGGTAACACTATTTGAATACCTATTCATTTACAGAATATATTTAAATCACACAATTACCAATAGCCTCGCATCCAAAAACACCAAAAAAGACAAGGCATGATTCAAGAAAGTCCTCTACAACCAACAAGGCTCGTACAGGAGAAAATAACATGTAAAAGATTTCATGTGCACATAAAATAGTAATAACAAGTGGAACCCCATATTTCGCGGGTGAAGATGATCTTAATATGCAGGCAACATAAACCATAAGTTTCCATTATAAGCAAAAATAGAAACTATAAAAAAACAATTTTTTGAGTTCCTTGAATAATATTTTATCTTCAACCCAGAAACCCGCCTTGGGCAGTGTGATAAGATAGGGAGTTGATCAAAATGACGGACCTTAAAGCAATGGTGCTACCCTGACTAGTTAATTTCTTAGATAGTTAAGAACCAAGTCTCAGCACATTGGACCCAAGATTGTCAATGTTACCTGTTGTCCAACAACATCAAGCCTATCAATTCGTCTGATGGAAAGCTTTCCCTTTGCAGAACGAACCAACAGATAGTCAGTTGATGACACTTTGTGCGGAAATATGGGAGCCCGATACATGTTAGTTTCGAGACATGATTGGCTACACCCAGTTTTAATGTCTCCAAGGAAAGGGGATTTATCAGTAGGATCAAGCACGAGGACACTGCCCAAACTGCTGTTTTCATTGCGCAACAAGGTGCCAGTTTGATCACCTGGGGAAGATTTCTGATAGTAAGTACTTAGCCTTGCACCCATACCAACATTTCCAAGGAGTGGAGGTCTTTCTTCACAGTACCTTCAAATAAAAGAATAGTACTCAGAATTGCTGCCAAACTTCAATAAGGAGAACAACATATCACGTCTGGAATCAAAAGGAAAATATACTAACCAATGAAAAGCATGATGAAAATCCCAAATGAAGCAAAATTTCACCTCCAAACTCCAGAATCGATACATAGATTATAAAGCTTAATTTTCAAACAAAACTATTTATTTGTTAATTTTACCACTCCCTTCATCCCATTTTGATAGTCCAGTTCGGTCTCCAATACAATTTTTAAAACGTTAAAATCTTTTAATCTATAATATTTTTAAAAATTATAAAAAATTTGTATAATAAAACTAATTGAAATCTATCGTATGAGATCTATATTGCACATAAAATTCATTATAGATTGAAAGATATTAACAATTTGAAAATTGCATTGGATACCGAAATGGACTATCAAAATGGGATGGAGGGAGTACAATTTTTGCCATGATATTACAGTGAGTTTATTAAGAAGTTCTTGTTGGGATCATTACCACCACAATCTCACCCAAGGTAATGGAAGCACCTACATTATTAATCATGCACAGATGAAAGAGTAACACCAAGCTTACGTGGCCCAAAAGGCCTACATCCATGCTAGACACAAAGAGTCTGCTCTATACAAACACGAGAAGAATATTTCCACGGGAGACAAAGAGAGTCCGCTCTATACAAACACGAGTAGATTATTACACTGTGAGATGAGCAAAATACGTAAAACCAAACACCCCTACCCCCGAACTCAAGAGTAGTTAAGCCCTTGCTCATCCCCGGTCCTAGTATATTCTATCACCCCTTAATCTCTATTTTCACCTCACAAATATCTCACCTCTTGCATCCACCCATAGTCACCTTGACTATTTATAAACCTGCCCACCTCCTTGGTTGCTCAAAGAATCCTACCAAATTTAAGGACCTAAAAAATACTCAAAATTATTCCTCAATTAGGTCATTGCCCAAGCACACAGAAACATCTCTAATTTAAAGACTTCACAACATAAGTTCCTAATTAAGCACTGCCATTGACTTTGGTGCTTGTTGATAGGAAGAAAAGAGTTCAAAATGAAGCTGGTTGGTAAGCTTTTAATAGTTGGATAAAATAACAGAACCCTGTCAACAAAAATGAAGGATTCTAGTCCTTTCAATTCAGACTTATTCTTATCAGAATATTGATAGAACACTGTGGAAAGAGTTGTGTAAACCCACAAAATTAAATCGGGCTTATAAAGCCTTAGCTCAGGGTAATTCGTTTTGTTTAATCTTTGCATTCAAGGAAAGGAGGTAAACTTTCTGTTCAAATTCCTAGTAAGCTCAACAAGAGATGCTAACAATAGTAATAAGAGATCTTCCCATCATAAACTTCGTAGTAAGGAATACAATTCTTCTTGGCAAGCGGTTCTGGAAACTCCCCATTGAGGAATCATTTCATTATTAAGAGCAAATATGGAGTTCGAGCCAACTGTTGGGATACTCTTGTGGTCAATAGGGCAATTGTTGGTTACCTTGATAATATAACTCCAAGATTCTCACTCAATTTTCAAGATTCTTATTCTTTGAGGTGGATAGTGATGACAGAGGATAATTTTGGGAGATGTGTGGATTCCTCTTTCCCAATATTCTTACCACATATTAATCATTTACTTACATCATATTTCCATCCCTTCCATGGAACTCTACCATTTGGCTCCAATTGTGAAGCGAAGTCCCACATTGCCTGGGTACCAAAGTAATATGAAATATATAAGCATGAGGGCACCCTCACTTCATGGCTAGCTTTTGGAGTCGAGTTCTACCCAAGACCATGTAACACGGTATCAAAGCTGGGTACCAGTGATGGGTAGGGAGCCTGTCTCTTGCCTGTACGCGGCAGGTGCTGCCGAGTGAGCACGCTGCGCGTGAGGAAGGTTGTGAAGCGAAGTCCCACATTGCCTGGGTACCAAAGTAATATGAAATATACAAGCGTGAGAGCACCCTCACTTAATGAGCTAGCTTTTGGGGTTGAGTTCTACCCAAGACCGTGTAACACCAATATCATGGACTTTCAACTTCCTTAGAAATCCCAATAATTCTGAGTCAGTTTTAGTAGAATTCCATTACTAGTTAATCTTGAAAACAATTCCTTGAGTCACAATGATATTGATATGAGAGTGAGGTCTCTTCATTCATGAGAATTTTCTCTGGCAAGTCTTTCTTGGATAAATCTTTGCTGATACATACTATCTTCCTTCTCATTTCGAAAGAAATTTGGAAAGTAGCAGCTCATGGCTATCAAAAGTCCAGGTTTTTGTATGGCTCCGACTCCTGTCATGACTAATGACATCTTTCAAAAAAGACACTAAATACTTATCAAGACGAAAACAAAATTGCAAAATGCATCCTCAATGATGCATCACGGGTAGGAGAGAGTAATCTTCCATTCAATTTGGCTAATCTTATGACATCAGCTGCTTCAAATGGAGCCTAGTTGTTGGTTGCCCTGGCTTCTTGCTCCCAATTGTTGTTGATCAATTCTAGGAGTCTCGGATCTAGATACAACAAGAAGACAAAAATCTTGCGGATTTTTGTTTTCTTAGGCTTTTAGATTATTTGATTGGAGTTAATACTACGGCATTCGAGGACAAGTTCCACAGATATCGGATCTTGACGGGAAAGTGCATTATTTCTTCCTTTTGGGGCGTCGATCTCTACTCCTTTTAAGGGGATTATGTTGTCTGTAATTTCTGGCTATCATGCATGGGTGTGTGACTTGTAGCTGGACTTCTGTTTAGTTTTGCTTCCTTTTTGTACTTTTATTTGGTGGAAATCTACTCCCATCTCTCTTGTACCTTTTTTTCTAGCTTATTAATGAAACTTCGTTGAAGCCACTTAAGAAAACAGCAATTATTACAATAAACAAGAAATATCTGCATCAACAGAGATTCAAACACATGAATCTACATAGTGTGCATCGAGACAAAACTAAGTATGTAAATGGAATAACTGTCCAGTTGTTCAAGCTAATACAGAAAATTTTACCTAAGTCACCTGAAAGCAAGAATAGAACTAAAGCAACAGAGATAATAGCACATGAAGCAATATGGCTTGCATCAAGACCAAAAGCAAGTCAAGTGAAGGAAATAAATAAGCCATGCATTGAGACAAATGAAGGAACCCATATCTACCATGATTCAAAAATCATATGCAACATGCAATTCAATTTTAAGCAACCTATCATTGAACCATGATAACTGGTGAAAGTAGATCGAATAACAAAATTGCTTTATAAAAAAGTGATTTAAAGTACAAATGTTCAACAAATCAACGTGGGATGCAAATAACCAACCCAAAGTTAAAAGGAAAATGTAGAGCATTACTGAAACTATTAAGATAAGAACCACCAAAAGGCCAATAGGCAAGCATACACACTGAATCAAGTTAGCTCAATCGCATTTCATGCAAAACATAAAATATGAACTTCTCATCAGAAGAGACTATAAACAGAACATCTATTTAACAAAAAAGTAAATTTTACTCACCTCCCCCAAGGTTTTTGACAAATACACCGACCTCCCCTGAAGTTTCAGAAAATGCACTCCCCTAGGCCCTAACTATTCCCTTGATTCCCCCCTCTCCTAACTTCTGTTAGTTTTCAAAAAAAAAAATTTATAAAATCTGTTGTCAAAAAACAATTTTCGAACAATTTTTCTTTATTAAAAAAAATATTTTGGAAAAAATGTTTTCGAAACTTCATCTTTTCTATAAATAAATAAATAATTAAAAACTGTTTTCAAAACTTATTTATTCAAAATAACTGTTTTCCAAAAAATAGTTTTTTTATCCAAGAAAATGTTTTCAAACCTTTCTTATTTCAAAAAAGGTTCTAAAAAATGGTTTCAAAACTAGTTTTCTTTCCTTCAAAAAAATATTTTCAAAAAATATTATTCAAAAAGCAGCTTTTTTTAATTGTACTCGATATTATTTTAAGAAAAAGTTTTTTAAATTAAAAAAATTATTTTCTGAAAAAACTTTTTTAACTCTATTTTTTCAACCAAAAAAAAAAACTGATAAAATAAAGGTTTTTTCAGAGTTAAAAAAGATTTTCCAAAAAGTAAACAGTTTTTTGTTTGTTCTAAAACAGTTTTTTTGGAAGACATTTTTCAAAAAAAAATTATGTTTTGAAAACAATTTTTTATATAAATAAAAAAATTCAAAAAAACTAAAAGAAGTTGGATGAGGGGGGAATCCGGGCAATAGTTTAAAAGGAAAGGGAGGGCAGTGCAGGTTCAGAAACCATAGGGTAGGTAAGCGTATTTATCAGAAACATCAGGGGAGGTCAGTGAAATTTACCCTTAACAAAAACATTATTTCCCCGATGAATTTTGCTTATAACCCATAAACTCCACATGAAGGTCAGGATCTAATTTTTCATTAACTTACTCCATAAGGAATACATGGCCGTCTTTGACAGAGAGATCAGATTTCTTCTTAAATGCGCCAGGTGGACGCAAAGACTTATTCTCACCAGGAACCTTTTGCGCTCTGGGCAACAAATGCACTTTTGTACGAACAAGATGTAGCAAAGAGTTTGGTCGAACATTTTGAGCGGCAAGGGATTTATAATCTTCAAGCTCCCGTCCAGAATAAAATATTTTTACCGGTTCCAACGGTTTAAAATCTACACAAAGGAAAAAAACTGACTTAAAAAGGTACCAGTTCTTCCAAAAAATAATGGCATAGAATGGCACCGCAAACAATGAGAGAAACTATCCCGACATTATGCAAACAAATAAATCAGAAAATAACATGGATAAGGTAGGCAAGCACCTAGCTTTTTTGAAGCTTTTGCTTTGACGGAAGAAATGGTCTCTTCAGCATCCACGTGAAGTTTACTTCCTTTACCACCCAAGCTCTTCAATATGATTTTCATTGGTCCTTGGGCAAGTAGTTTCCCTTGTTCTTTGAGTGCCACCTCATTATCGTGCGGATACCATAAAGCTTTTGGCCGGTGAAAATTCGCAATATCTTTGCTGAAAAAGAATAGATAAGCATTTGCCAGAAACATACATAACACAGAGCTCAACTTAGAAACCAGATTAATGCCAAAAGTATGAGATGCCAATATGAGAAAGAAAACAAAAAACCCAGAGTTCCACAATTCATTAAGGAAGCAAAGTTATTCTGCAAGATTAGAAGAGCAAATGCATGAAGAAGAAGCAACAACAAAGATGATATTTCAAGCTGCAGACAAGAAAGCACAAGGACAAACAGCTCACAGCAGATCTCTCTAAATATATTTTGCTTATGCAGTGAGCACGCGTGCGCGCACACAAGCAAAGAAAGCATTAGCCTGCAAGTTCAAAGCACAAACACAAAAAAAGCTCTAGCTTTGGGGATGTGGTTGCCCCGACAAGCACCCACATTCCACCCCAACCCACAGGATCCATCCCTACAAACCACCATTGAAGCCATCCAACTGACATATGCTTGATGAAAAAGCCTGCTTATTTTCAAAACTATATACACTTAATAACTAATTCAACAAGCTATCTTTGGATATAAGTTTCTCTCCAAAACAGTTATTTACTGCACGTTGAGCATTTTATATTTCTTCATTCTCAGATGAAAAAGAATATGAACTGGTTCCTTATCATTTTACAGTATGCAAAGCTATAACTTAACTCCAATATTCAGTGAAATCGTCCGAAATGGTCCTTTGCTGCAAGACATATTAAGCCATATGACATACAAAAAAACAGAGCAACATTCAAATTACATCAACATTTCCAACATTATAAGTACCTAGTATAACAGCAAGTTAAATAAAGAACTTAATCTTACTTGCTTAACTTCGGTCTCATCGTCTGTAGCTTAAGTGCAGGTATTGAATGCAAGACTTTGACACCATGAGCAGCACGTTTTTTAGAATGTGATTTCAACTGCTGAGAAACTTTTCTGTTTGAATAGAATTTATCGTTAGAAATGTTGAATCGAGCACCAGATGGACCTCCATGGCCATTTGGTTCCATAGAATCTCCACCATTGAATTTCACAGAACGGGTTATGAACATCGCCCCCGCATGAAGCCGAAGGTGTTTACCCTCCTTGTCATCCAGAACTTCAAAGAGCATCTGTTCATCCTGAAGATCAAGGATTAGCTTTGGTTTTGCAATGGATTGATGTGGTTCCCAAATTATTCTGTCCAACCAAGATCCTTCCAACATGTCTCTGTTTTGTAAGGTAAGTTTGCTAAAACGGTTTATGGCATCACTTTGGTGGTTCTCTTTGGTAACATCTTCTCTGCCATCTACGTTGTTTGGACGTTCCAACCGTGACTCCAACCTCAAAAGTTGGGGATGATATCTGCTTTCGCAGAAAGGTTGGTTTGACAAACCTTTAATATCTTTTGAGCCCAAGGGCTCCACCAAAACTGAGCAGCTACGCAGAAAAAAACCGTGATCCTTCTCATCATTTTCTATCTGCAAATCTGGCTGATTATTTTCCAGCCTAGCCTCCACTTCTGTTTGATCTTTTAACAGGTCCTCAGAGCCAGGTCCAGTGGTTTCACAACTCTCTGCAGCATTGTCACTTTGTGCAGGAGAATCATTCCAGATGATTTTATCTTCCCAGTTTTGCTGATCAAGAGGATAAAATGTAGGAGACGGAGGTGAGGTCCACTCTGCAGATAGGTCTACTGTTGTATCCTCTTTCATTGATTCAGCTAGGAGATAAGACCCCAGCCTTCGCTCATCAAACTGTGGAGCATTCATGGGAGCCCCTTGAACAAACCCAAATTTTTCTGATTCTAATTCATGGTCCATTCTTCCCGAAACATCATCACCAACTACGTGTGCATGGCTCATAATAGGAAAACCTTGGGAGCCCTTCAGGAATCCCTCTTCATCCTCTTCAACGATATGAGAAGTATCCATGGACTTGTATTTCTCTGGGAGATTGAAGAAAAAAAACAAGAGACGTTCATTAAGGAATTCTCGTCATGCAAATAGGAACGGAGATAATAAAAAAAAATGCTTCGAACATTGAAAATAAATAAATTAAGTTCAATAAATGGACATAGGAAGCAGCCAAAGAGTATAAAAGGCATATACAAAGCCATTGCACAAATCACAGTGTTAAAGTGCCAATGGGGAGGATTGAAACATCATCTCTGGAAGATTATCCCCTATACATAGAACTTGAAAACTATATACCTCTAGAAATTGTGTACTTCCTGTCCTTCTTCTCTCGCTTCTTCATTGGTTCAAAATTACCAAAAATTTCAGAGAAGCGTAAGATGACTGCCCCATCTTCTACGCATAAAATAGGAAGTGGAGTAGAACTTTTATTATCAAGCAGCTCCTCTATAACTTCCGGCTCCGCCTATAATATCATGTAAAAAGCAGCAAAGGGTAAGACATATAAATACCAAGACAAATAGATATCAGCAAGGAGTAGGTGCATAAACCGCATACCAAAGTCTGCATGATAGAAAAGGCAAGTATATCCAATAATACAAAGGAAAATCTATTAGCTTAATTTTGACATGGGTAGAGAATTAATCATGTTATTATTGTCTACAAGCACATAGACAGGGACCACCAACCACCGAGCCATGTCACACCTTCGAACTGCTAAAGTAGTAAGTTCGGCCAAATAATAGTTACTTGGATTTAAAAGAAACATCAAACACGGGAGAGTAAAACTCTTCCTCATCCATTTTAGTCATATTGAACTACTTGAAACTCCACAGAACCAAATAATAATTCAAGCCCAACGAAATCAAAAATAAACAAACACTTTACTCATGTACTGGGAATGCACGCAGCCATACACATGCGCGATACCCCTACAGAAACCTTTGAGAAGTACCGGTGTTTCATAGCTACACACAGTGGAAATGTAATAGAGGCTAGTCCAGATAATTCGGAAAATCAATTGGATATATATCCGATATGCATCTACATCTGTTATGTGCCAGATACAGATAATTCAACCAATTTTTAAGGCCTATGGTTCCACTATGAAAGAATATGAACATTGTGCATCTAATCTAGAAACTCTCAAGTCTCCTCCGAAAAGTATTTAGTGTTGAATTCTAATTTTTACCATTATACTAGAACACCAGGAATTACATCACGAGAACAACATTCCTGTACTCTAGTACCCAATAACAAAAAGATGTGGAATTTGAAAAGCATGACAGTCACAAATTAATATATGACAGCAAACAGAAGCACTACAAGCTCAACAGAAAAATAAAGGGAAAAAATGGAAAACGAAGTAAGAGCCAAAATGCAATTGCAAGTAAGTAAAGAATGACAATAACAATAGAAAAGTTAGCCTAGCAAAAAAAAATAGTAAAGTTAGGAAAAGAGGCGTTCAGTGCAGACCTGAAAATCTGCCAAATCAACAGCCATGTTTACTGTTTCAACAGAGTGGGTCTGTTGATCATCCCTATGAAGCTTCTCGCCTTCAGTGAGAACAGCAGAGGTATCAACTGCCGACCCACCTGAGAGTAGCAATAGACATTAAATTGACAATCGAACAAATTGTACATGTCAAAAACACCTTAACATAAATAATGCCTCAACGCTGGCAACTCAAAGGACTGTTGTTAAAACAATCAAAGTCCCACCAAGTCATGCTACTTTCATCAGAAAATGATTCAGATGAAGATAGGATTTTAACCAATGTGATGCAAAGAAATTTGATAGAATTCAAAACATAACAATGCATTAACTTCAACCGACATAAGCAAAGTGAGGCACTCCTGCTTAACCCTTATAAGGCCTTGTTCTCCAATAGATTTTAGGTACATAAAATCTCACATTTTATGACACTTCAATCTCAACACATAAAATGTAAAAGTGATTTTATGAGATTCTCATAAAATCCTCCTAAAATCTATAAGAAAACCACTACATTTTATCAATTGGGAAAACAAATTCATTTTATCACAACTCCATAATATGTTCATTTTATGAGATTTTTATAAAATCTACATAAAATCTACTATTAGAGAACAAGGCCTAAATGTAGTACAATGCAAATTCATCACCAGAAATCACAACATGATTTTATCTTTTTACTCAGTTAATGTCCTAATTGACTATTACTCATGCCAATTGACCACTACTCATACAAACAGTCCGACAATAAATTTAAACTCCTCTTCAGAGAAACGATTTTGGACCCAAAACATAAACCTAAAAAATAAAAAAATAAAATAAAACATTCCTAAATAACCAGATTCCACTAATTATGGGATTTAGAATTTAACTGTTTTTACTTTTTTTGGTAATCACCAACCTAGTTCTTTCCTGTTTGCGTAAAACTAGCCAAATTCAGCAAGCAGAGTTCAATTAAAATAACACAAAAAGGTTGTCAATGTGATGCAGAGTGCAGAATAGAATGCCGTCATACCGATCACTACAAAAAAGTGAAAAACAACCTGGCAAAATAAGTCTTGCTCCAACCGCCAGTTTTTTGTACATGCAAAAATCTGAACTGCATTATATATGCAAAAATCTCACATGCAGAAAATACCACATGAATCACCGAATAGTCCATCAATGCCATCTTCCGAAAATTATTACTCAAAATTGAGTAATAGAGATCTAAATTGGACTACGAAGTCTATAGTGCTCCGGTCTCCAATATTTATATCTCCAAAAGTTGACAAAAGAGAGAACTTCAGACAAAGTATTGAAGGTTTTTTTATTTCATGATGGATTGAGGTTATCTGATACGTAGTACACATACAAGATAGCATTTGAAACACAAACAGAAAGCAATATGCCTGTAACACCTTAAAAACCATTATAAAATCTGGCAAACTACTCAATTAACATCCTAAGATGGCCAAAGTTTATATACAATGTTAGATAGAAAAAAAGAGGGAGAGAACAAAATAACAGATCTAAAGTCCCTTGGAAAGCCAGATAGGAACGGCATATTGCTTTTGTATTAAGAACAGATCTAATGGTAAGTAACTTTTGTATTAAGAACAATGGGAAGCCACATACTAGAAGAATTGGCTGGTATCTAACATCAAGTATGAAGATAGGAAGAAAGCAAACAGGATATCAGTCAGGTGACTACAATATGTTCCAAATAAAACATTATTGTACATAAATATACCACATAGATGACCAAGAAGACACTTGATGAAGATCACGATCAATAACTGTAACATGCAATATGACACCATTGGTTTCCTGACACAACCAAGGTTTGCCAAACTGATACAGATGGACCATGGACCAAATGGTAAACCAACCTAATGAAGGAATAGTCTGAACTTCAGCATCGGTATCCACCAACTCGTGCTCTTTCTCAAATTCTGCTTCATCATCCTCCTCATCATAATTTTCATCATCAAACACAGAAGTTTTTTGCTCCAACGTAGCCACTGAAACTCCTGTAGCAAAATAATCTTTTTTTGGCAATAAGTAGTCCTCCTCAGAAAGAGCTTGAATCTCTGGTCCCTCATACTGTTCATCAATGTCTTCATAATCAACTGCATCTTCAGCCTTCTCATCATAATCTAGTGGCCAAAAAAACAACCAGATCTCAGAGATATAACTAGAAACAAATCATCGAGTATAATTGTGAAGTAGACGAGGAATTTCTCCCGTAAGCAATGATATGAACACTCCAGATTCTGGAATACCATCAAGGCATCAATAAAGATAGGTATTGTCCAATAGGACAAGGAACAGGCAAAAATCAAGCGAGAAACCTCATTGTAACAACTGTAATCAGTATGCATCATCCTAACAAAAATTTAATGAAGACCACAAGAATTCAAGCTTCTTTTCACATAATAACATATCCATTTCAATCAATCTACTGTTGACAGTTCGATCTTGTCAGAAATTCTACTTTTCCAAAAATTCCAAGTCATATTGATAAGGGCCTTTAGGTTCACATCATTCTCTACTTCCCTCACAGCTAATAAATGAGACCAAACACATCAACCCTAATACTTTATGCATACATTTTCTTTTAGAAAAAGGAGTCTACATTCGAAACATTATCATTTTATTTCCAAGGGCATACTATGCCAATTAACTCTTATTCTCTAGTGGTGTTTCTCAGAATAATGTTGAAAGGGAACCTTAGGCATGTAAACCACAAAGAGATTCGGTCAATTCGAATTTGGAAAGAGACAAAGACAATCTTAGCTATTATAGACATTGCCCCAAACCAAGCATCACAAATGCAAAACCAGTAAATTTGGCTGACTTTAACTTTGCGACTTAGTTATCACATAAATCTAAATAACCCATTGCTAAACAATGCTGTAAAACGCAAAGCTAGAGCGCACTTATGTGTAGTGAGACGGAATGCCGTTGCGGCAAGGTCCAAGCAATTAGGCTCAACTGAGGTGCTCAAGGAGCAAACCTTTTGGAGAGGTGAACACTTAGTGAGCTTCATTTTAACTTTTTGAACAGCAAGGAACAAGCCTTTTGACGAGGTGCAAGGCACGCACTCATGCCCGAAGAAAGTGGGCCTACCAACTTGACCCAAAAGCCTGAACTCAGGCTACTTTAGTAGCAAGCGGCATTTCATTATATATCAATTCACTTGAGCTTTCCACATTCCACCGATGTGGATGTGAGATGTCAGAATCTCTCACTTAATAAACAACATCCTTAATGCCCTCTGTTGGACATCACACTAATGAGCTTCACACTAAAGCCCTCAAGGGAAGGTGCACTCAATGAGGCGCTCGATGCGCAAGGTTTTTGGCGAGGCGCATACTTAGAGAGTCCCCTTTCAGCGAGGCGCACACTGAGAGAGCTCCATTCTTTTTCCTCTCTTTTTTTGTCCTCTGGTCTAATGGAGATCGTTCTGTTCCAAAGATTCACGTCCATTAATCTGCTAGGTTTCCCTGCCGGATTCATTTTTTCACCCTGCTAATTCTTTCCCTGATGTTTTTCTCCTGCAGGATTGAGTTCCTCCTCTGTTTCTAACCCTGTGACATATGCTACTGAACATCTTCAAATCAACAAGAACAAACCATAATGAGTTCAAATTTAAGGGGCCTTTTTGTGTCGCATCATAATGATCAAATGATTGCATTATTTGCATAGATAACTGAGACAACGCTATTGTTTGTCTACAAGTCAAAAGGTCTTTTTTAATCAATAATGTGTTCCTCACTACACGAAGCCCATGCCTAACCCAAGGAGATCTAGGCACCTCTGTGTGCCTTTTGCATTAATTATGAAATAACGAGTTGTAGCAGTAATAATTTCAAGAAAGACTGACCGATCGATATATATTTATAAGTTATGTATACGCGTGGGATTTATAAGTTATGTATACGTGTGGGAAGTGGAAAAGCTGAAATGGTTCTGTATTGCCATCATTAGGCCATCTCCAGTGAAATCTCTCAGTTTTTTTTCTATGATTTCCTCATCTTAGACCTTGCATACCTGAAGGGCACCAAGAAGTACTACACTTAGATGATTTTATATGCTGTAATGCATTCAAAACTCCCTCCATCACTGTATCCCTCCAAAATTTGAGTTCAAAATGCATTTTCCCTCTCTTTCTCACCCTAAACTACCACTTTCACTCTATATAATACCTCAAAACTGATTTCAAGCATTTCCGTTGAAACTCTGACTTTTGTAAGTTCCTCTACTTAGCTTGAATGCGTTATATTGTGGAATTATTTCTATAAAGAAACCGAGATAACCACACAACAACAAAAACAACAGGAGAAGATATGTTTCCTGGAATGCAGCATCACCTTGTTCAGCAGCATCAACAGGTGTTCTTGATGACTTTACTGACAACTGTGAATCAAATAAAATAATTAGTATCACGAGATGAAAGTGCGCACTTGGATTATACCTTCTCCTGAACACAACAAAAGGCTGTGGGACAATTGTAACTTAAAGTCTGCCCAAATTATCATTTAAAAAAATAAAGAGTATATTGCAGTTCCCGTACATCAATCTCAGTCAAGGATGAACCAAGTTTGTCAGCCAGCGCAGCAAGATGCTCCTTTGCATCCTAAGGAACACAATTACAACTTTAGCAAACTGAAGGATCTGCAAAAACTCAGAAAATATATGAAATAAGGAAGTCAAAAGACTAGTGAACACGATGGAAAATGATCAAGCCTGAAATCTCAACATCGTATAGCATAGATTAATGTATAACATCTCTATACGAAATTTACATCTCATTCAAGGGACCACCAGTTCTCATCCTTCAAGGGACCATCAGTTCTCAACCTAAAGAGTATTTGCCACATTTTACAAGGGCAAAGAGCATCCTCAATGGCCTAACAAAAACCAAAAGGTTGCTAAGGTTAGCAATGTTTGTTCAAAAAAGTGCTCACATTAATAACCAAACTTAGCAACGTTTTACCAACTAACCAAATTTTGGTTCTTGGATAACCAAAACTAGTGATCTTTTGCCAATAACCAAATTTGGTGGACCCCATATCTACTCAATCAAGTACACCCACCACTACACAAAATGACAAAAACCTTCTCTCTCTCACAACAATGATTTCAAACAATTATTTCTAAAAACTTTTTTTTATTTCAAAACTGTTTTTTTTAAATAGTTTTTTAAAGAAACTGTTTTTTCAAAAACTGTTATTTTTTAAAAACAGTTTTTTTCAAGGACTGTTTTTCTTAAAAATGTATTCCTACAAAAATGCTTTTTCCAAAATACTTTAAATAATCAACTTTTCAGAAACTGTAATCAAAAACTGTTTTTTTTTTTTCAAATACTTTTATTTTAAAATTTTGTGTTTACACACTTTTTTTCAAAAAAAATATTTTTGTTTTCTTTTTTAACTATTTTTCAACAATTTTTTTACGGAAAACTGTTTTTTTTTCCCCCGGAAAAACTGTTTTGTTTTAAGCAAAATGCTAACATATGCCCAGGGCTTATGTTAAGGTTGAAAAAGTGTGTGAAAAGTGTATACAAGCAGGTGTAAATGTATGGAAAAGTGTAAAAGGTACATAGGAGTGCACTTTTTTTGGCAAGACCCTTGTTTTAAAAGAAGTTCACAAAAAAATATTTTCAAAAACTATTTTTGTAGTTTGAAAAAGTAATGTGGCAACTTTTGGTTATCCAAATTTGAAAAAGTAATGGGGGGACCATTGTTTTTTTTATTATGGACAAAACACACCAATGTGGGAACTTGACATTGCTAACTTTAGCAACCTCTCAATGAATAACCAAAAACTAATGTGGCAACTTTTGGCTATTCAATTTTGGCTAGCCATTGAGGATGCTCCAAGGTATGGATTTCCTACAGGTTTATCATCGATAATCTGTTCTTATTGCAGTTTTCTTTTTGGCAGGTTTTTCCTCCTCCGCTTTTCCTCAACAAATTTCTCTTTTTTATTTTTTGTCACCATCTAGGTTTGAAGAAAAATAGGAAGGTAAGGCTCCTGATACAAATTACTCGTATGTACCAGTATTAAAATTATATCCACAAACTGCAAGTGAGGAAATATACTTTTTGATTGATCTATGCCCTAACTATAGACCGTATATTCCTTACAATACATGAAAAAGGATTGTCTGCATCTCCCTGGTGGTTTACGTCGCTGTTTATTTATAACCTTATCACTGTTGTCCATCTAATCTAGTTCACAATATTAGACCCCCTACATAGGATAATGGATGCCAAGCCCAAACAGACGAATTTAGCTCCTATGCATGAGGGAAGAAAATATTTATTCTCGTGAAAAAAAAAAAAAAAACTATAAACAATGCGCAAAAGGTCACCACAGGGCTCAAACCTGTGACGCTCGGTTCATAAGACCAACGCTCTAACCAACTGAGCTATGGGAGCCCACATATAGATACTTGGTTCATTAAGATGGAACAACAATCCAGCACAATAAAATCTCACCAATAGGTATTTTGGACCATTCAATTGTTCAAAGAACTAAGTGTGAAAGAACACAACCATATTTCAAGAGCAAATATTAAGATGTGCTTTGGAAGACGCACCCTTTAAAAAAATCAGAAGTATGCATATGTAAAATATACAAAACGACTAGCTGCATGCACGCTCTCTAAGATTAGAGAACTCAAGCAAGAAAGCAATTCACTATTAGTATGAACTAGAGTGGTGAAAAATCACTTAGGAGGTCAAAATAGCTCTTCATATGTAAACAGCATGTTTTGATGTGAAAATTTGTTCAAATTGCCAGTGGAATCCATTTATGAACAGGTGCAAGTTTTGTATGGACCAACAGGAGATAAGTACAACAGCACTAAGTTTGCTAATTAATTGACAGTTGATCTATAAATAGAATACTTTCCCATTTGAGCAAAATTCATATCCAATCAGGTCTCAACCTCAATTAGTTACTTACAGCAACACCCATCGTGAATTTTCTTTTGCAGTCATGATTTGATTTCCTAAGCAGTTTACAGCAAGGAATTACTTGCGGAAAGGAATGTTATGACTATGAGGACACACACGAAGCCAACACAATTTTCACCAAGCCCATTCATACACTATAGATGCGTAATGAACAATAACAATGCCATAGAACCAGTTCAAAGGGAAAGATTAAGAATTCAATAGCTGGTCAATTCGACTTCTAAGTAGAACTCGAACATTATATGCTCCATTGCAGTTACTAGGGGGGGCTTGAATGGGGAAGAAGCAAGCTAAAAAAAAGTTTCTTATTTTCCAAGAGATTAGCGACGACAAAATCCATTTGGAATCACTGAGTTAAATGCATGCATATATACATGCATAATCGTACACACCTCCGTATTTATTTATGAAGGCAGGCTCAATATATAAAGTTATAAACAAACATGAATGTACATAGTGAGCAACTTATGACTTTTTCTAGAAAAGAATCTTACCTCGTCAAGGTAATCAACATCCAGATCTCCTGAGCCATCAACATTCCCAAACATGAATCCCAAAAGGCGGTTACCCCCACCAGCCTCGTCATAATCATCTTCATCATCTAACATATCAAGAAACCAAAATATTCAGAAAGGAAAGAATATTTATATAAACACAAGCACTAGTATCTGATTATTATTATAATCGTTACACAGTTTTCGTATTATGCGTGCATCCATGTCAGGAAAACCTACGTAAATATAACACTACCTTATTTATGGCAATAAATAAAGAAACTGTACATATCTAGCTAGCAAAACCAATAGGCTAAGTAGCATGAAACATACTAAGACACAGACACTATTTACTTGATACAGCATTTCCTGGACATCGCTGGACTTATGTCCAAGACATTTAGAAGTTTCCTAAATTAAAAATCTGTAAAAGTGAATACGTAGTTGAGACATGGCCAACGGAAATAAATGAAAAACTTGAAGCATATACATTTTAGGTAAAACTTAGATTAATGTGAGGAATGTTATCCTGATCCTATAACTGAGTAAAACACATTCTATATGTTTTTATCATCAAACTAATAAACCACTAATAGAGCCAAAGGTTGATCAACAAAGTGACTTACACCAGATGAAAGAAAAATTGAATCCTCTCAAAGACAAGGTCCCTTGCAAAAAAAATTTTAAAAAAAATCCAAACAATAACAGAACATCCTTGAATACCAAACTGCAAAGTAATTGATTTCAAAAAAAAAAAGAATTGCACTTAACAGTCTAACCTATATGATCAAGCAAATCCAGAACATAATAGTGAACATTATTATGAGACTCAATCCTAAACTTGAAACTCATTGCTTTGCAGTAGTTCTCTCGTTTCAGTAGATTTCAAATGTCCCCAGCGATGGATGCAGAATAGGAATAGCAGGTGATCGCACCCCCAAATTTTCAAACCATCCCAGTATTTAAGTATACAAACAGATTAGCAAGATAATCATGAAAATATAATGGTTCAATCCCCTTATATTAAAACTTTGCACCCCTAAAAGTTGACAACTCGGGAATCGATCCCTTTATTTTCCCCGCCAACAAGTATTTATCAAAGAAACATAAATACATAAACTCATGCATTGCCAGCTATCTATGCAATCCCGAGAGAATTGGAGCTAAACTGCTGCATTGAACGCTTGGCCGGGTGGTTAAGATCTGGACATGGGGTTTGCTCTTTCCTAAAGTCTCAGGTTCGAACAGCCCAGGGGCTATCAATTCTTATGGGGCAGTCCCTACAGGCTTTGCCCCGGGTTACATTGACATTGGACCCCCACTAGTGGACGGCGGGATTGGTATCTGGGATTAGTTGAGGTGCACGTGAATTGACCTGAACACATGAGTTATCAAAAAAAATTACTGCATTGCAGCCAAAATTGAATACGAAAACAATATTGAGTCAAAAAAACGATGTCCGCATAAGCCCAGCACCTCGCAGAGTCTTGGGAAAACACTTGACTCCATTATCTCCTCCGACAAAATTCCTAACTTTCACACTTGCAAAACCTAGTTTCTGATTGTTAAATCAAAGTTAACCAACCATTTTCACATCCTGATTTATGCATACAACAAAAAGTGTGTGCCCTCGTGGACTCATGAGCAAACACTCCATTATCTCCTCCAACAAAACTACTTTCCTACAAACCAAAGAAATCCGATGTGAATTGGAGCTAAATTACTGCACTCAGCCTAAAATGTAGACAGTTAAAAAAGACTCCATTATCTCCACCAAAAACATAGTAACAAATTTCTTTTATAAGCAACTGTCCAGACCAAATTGCATGTAACTTGACTAATTCCGGACCCTGAAGTTACCGCCAGGCAAACCTCCAGTGCCCCCAAGGTTTCAAAATTCGGACAGTTTAAGCTTCATGAGATTCGACCTTGTGACTTCTTGGGAATGAACACTTTGGTTGCTGTCTCATGCCACTTGGCCAAAACCATTGAGGTTAGGAATCTTCACACTCGCTAAACCTAGTTTCTAGTAGTTAAATTGAAGTTAACCATCAATTTTCAAATATTGATTTTAAGCATTCAATAGCTAGCTGTGCAGACCTAGTGGCATTGATTATAAATTTACAAAATCTCCAAAGCAATTCAAACCCACCTTCGTCCCGACCGTCCTGAGAGGTGTCGTCCGACTCGTAACCCATGCGTACCAATCAACAGGTCTGGAAAAAAAAAACACACACACACACACTAACCGAAATCAATCCCACTTGGAAAGGAGAATTCGTATGCTAGCATACACCATGTACACCAATAGAAAACCAATTAATTGCAGAAAAAGTAGATGGAAAAGATTGAACTTTTCACATGAAAATGGGAGAGAGAGGGCGGGGAAGAAGACCTGGGAAAAAGAGTGATCGTCTGAAGGAGGAATCGCGAGGTATTTGAGTCTCCCTTTCTAATCAAGTTTTCAGCCCTAGGCCATCTGGGTATTTATAGAGAAGCAGTAAGCAGTCCGGTTCATTGGGTTATACAACCCGCCAACTAAGCTGTCCGGTTCATGTCACTCCAAGTTTTCTGGCGACGGTTACCATTTTTTTTTTTTTTACTTTTAATTTTTGGTGGTTTTTTCTTAATTTTATTAGATTCAGATCAAATTCTGACACCGTATTTTTCGTGTCGATGAGAGAAATCAAAAAGGTATAAGAATATGGATCACGATCGAAGAAAATTTTATACAAGATGATGAAAGACTATTTTAATTTCTTTCGTCTTTTTCATCGTCTTATATGGGTTTTTTCATCTCTAGTCTATACGCGGAAAAAATAATTTGTCTTAAAATAGCTTTTTTTCCTTTTATTTCCTTCTTGTGCCCCACGGCTCCAACCGACAGACATCTCAAAATCATAGGTGCTCCAATGGTGATTTTTGTTCAGATGGATTTGAAGTTCTTGCCAAGTAGAACAATCTTTCCTTATGGCTCTTAGATCGAACCCCACGTTATGGTCTTCGATCTTGGGTTTGAAAGCATGAAATTGGATTTGGAGTTGGGAAAGAGAGAGAGAGAGAGAGAGAGACGGTGAAAGAAACTGAGAAAAAAGAAAGAGAAAATAGTACAAAAATGCCTCTGGTAAAGGTAATATAGGTGGAAATTGAATTGGGCTCTCTCGAACTATTTACTAATTCATCGTTTAATTAACATAATATTTATTATACTTAATTATTTTTTATAAATAAACGCTTTTTCTTTAAAAAAAAAAAAAGAGGGCAAAAGAGTCATTAAACAGTTTTTGACATCACCCACCCCCTCTTATTTCTCATGCATCCAAACCAAGTCAAAAATTATCCCTATGTTTAATCATTCATCCAAACCATCTACTTTTTTATCTCATTCATAAATATCACACCAATGTGGGCTAATCCTCTAAAAATGATATCCTATCAAAATGATATCCTATCTTATCTTATATCCCCTCTAAAACTTATCACCTGAAAATAATTATCCATCCAATTGAGGCCTTATAGTAGTACATTTTAGCAAAAAAGTAAAAACTTGCAACCGATGAGTTAATGTGTTATTTTCTCAAAGTTCCTATCATTACGGAGAGCAAATATTTTTTTTTTTTTCCATTCGTCATTCCTAAACTATTACATGGGAGAGAGAAATAAGACTCGATCCCGGACTGCCATGTAGGGCATCCAAGATCTCTACCACATGAGCTAGCGCTGTCAGCCACAACTTGTTAGATGACGATCAAAACTCTTCCTCCTATTGGCTGAAATGTGTGAGTCATACCACCAAGTGATGACATGCTTACCAAAAAGTATACTGCATAGGTAAACATGAAATTACTTTGTGGTGGGACCCACATGTTTCATCCAATTGGATGAAGGGTTTTGCTCACCATCCTTAAAAGAGAGTAAACAAAATTACACTTGCCATTATGCTTAGACTTTTGTTACTGGAATTTAAACCAGAGTTAAAATTGCTACGAATAGAATTTTGCAAGCGCAAACCCCATAAAACTACCAAGGATCAAAATGAAATGCATGCTAGAACATAGGAACTACGGCTGTAATTCACTCTGGTATTAGTTATGCGTCATAAAAAAAAAAGTCTAGGAAAACAAGTCCGGACACACACGACACGCTAGCATTCAGCACAGGTGCGTTCAGATTCATATTTAAAGTTTGAGTTCATGGCAGTGCTCGGGTCATAGACATAAGAACCAGTCCCACCTCCATAGATGGATTTATACCAACTGTATTAACCAACTTGTTAACTGTACTAACTAATTTATGTCATGAAGGACGATTCAATACTCCAACCTGGGGTGCAAACCCAACAAAAAAAAAAATTATATGTACTTTTCGAGAATATTGGATGTGCAACAATCCCTCAAGATCCATCCCGCATCAAACTTCACATCGTATTATATAAAAAGAGCACAACACAATAGAAACTCAATCATCGAGTCCAGAGAAACAGCCCGTGATACAATAAAAGCATTTCACTTGAACCACAAATACAAGAAATTCAGAAACACAAATACAATTAAAACAGTTTTCCAACAATTCGTAAAGTATAAGCATTACCTTTCATCCAGATTTAAGGTTTTCAGGGCTCAACGCTTATTACTAATTACACATGACAATGATCCAGGAGAGAGAATTATCAAGGCATAAAGAGAACATAATCAAGACCAAAACTCTCGGTTTTTGAAACAGTACATGTCGCTTCCCTTCCTTGAAACACTTTCCTCATAATCAAGTGTCCATTTCTCAAACGTACAGTCAACGAAGTCGTAGTAGCCACCATGAATGGAAAGCTCTCCTTTTTCCACCTTCTCTTCTATCCATGGGTAAGTAAGCAAGTTCAACAACGAACGGTTGACAGACTCCTGAAAAGAAAAGACATAAATGGCTTAAATGTTTACCACGAGTCAAATATTGTAAACCTAGCATGGTACGACTACACGTTCCTTAATGGTCTGTTTGGCAAACTATAGATTTCAAACGGATATAGCCTTAGAATACAGCCGGAATAGCTCAAATTCAGGTATGATTCATATCAAGTTTGCGAACTCTGTAGTGCTTCATCCCACATGGCCACATATCGGTGTAATAGGAGTGATTTGAATTCATTCAAGTTAGTGATCGTACTTGTTCTGTTATGCAACAATACGCATCTTCTTTCACGTATGTCTATGTTTCACTTTAATCTGCTTAAATCTAAACCTTTTGATGAGCACTTTCAAACATTCATTAATTGTAAAGTAAGAATTTAATTGCCCAAAGGCTTGAAAAACGAAAATTTAATAATCATCCAACAAGATGAGCACCCCACTCGAAGAAGGTACACAAGTGTCAAAATAGCCTTCTGTTCAAAATCAAAATATTTAGTGGGTATCTACAAGACATACAAGCCCAACATAATATCAAATGTTAATGTTAATGCCACCGCCCAATAAGGGCTCCTCGGATGTGGAAGGTCAAGGTGGACTAGACACACCTATGTCCTCCAACAAGTTCATTAGTCCCTCCTCCTCCCGACTTTGTTGGTCCATTTTAAAATCTCTGCCCATTTTTATTGTTTCTTATAATGGTTTTCATAGTTTGAGAACTTAGTATAATACGTAAAACTAATTGAGATCTTTCAAACAAAATCGATATTGCATATTTTTTGAGATTCACATTGAAAAATATAAGCAATAAAAAATGGCACGAATTTAAAAAATGGCCAACAAAGGCTGACGGAGGGAGTAATATCATTTACTGATTGCCCCAACCAGTGACCCAAAGCTTTCCAAATAAGCAGGACTTTCCCTTGCCACCAAAACCGTGTTGCCACAATAGATTGAATAAAATGAGTATTGATCAAAACCGTACGAGATGAAAAGATACCTCATTTCCCAATTCAGTAACTAAACCAAACCAAACAGAACCTCAAGTTCCATTCAACTAGGGTCAACACTGCTGATCATACAAAATCAAAACTGGAAAAGGTATTCTTGCTATTGCATAGAAACAAAGAGGGGTAAAACAGTTTTAATGTAACAAAAGAAATGTCACCTTTTCGCAGTGTCTGCACTGCTGATCAAAGTCTAGATTGGAAGCAGCAGCCATCGTGCTTGACCTTGCCTTCTTCCCAACAGTTACCCAACTTCCAATGAAGCTACTGGAAACAGACGAAGGAGATGAATGAGAAACCTAAATAACAAATCTTGTTTGCTCAATTTGGATATATGCTGGCTGTTACGCCCTGTTTGGTAGAAGGATTTGAGAGGGGGATATAAGATTTACCCGGATATACATATCCGGGTAGTTTATATCCTGTGTTTGTTAAGTTTTTGCTTCCCGGATATATATATACTTGGATATGTATATGCCCCTGTGGTGGGATAAGATTTAGACACCCCCTACCTAGTCTAAATTATATCCGGGCGTCTAAAACTTCCTTTACCTCCACTTACCCCCACAATCTGGCCCACCACTGCAATTCGTCAGAAGATAGAAAGAGAGATTTGGGAAGCGTGGCAGTGTGTGGGACGCAGGAGAGAGGCATTGGCCCACCACCTTTTTACCTTTTGACTTTTATATTTGGGACAAAAACGGTATTTTACATTATCCACCCTCCCATATCCCCCTTCTACAACAACAAAACAAACAAAGTAATTTTTTATCTCCCATTCTAAAATAATACCCCTCAAATCATATCCACCCTCTATATCCCCCTCTTATTATATCCCCTTCACCCCTCATATACATATCCCTCTAACAAACAGGGCGTTAGAGAATATAATCTCACATTGCTTGGGTGTAACGGTCACTTAATATACAAGAGGGAAGCTTTTGGGCTGGATCCACAATTTCCAAACTTACTTGCATTCATGCCCGCATGTGTAGGAAAGACAGAGGGAGGGAGAAAGGGAGAGAAAATAAGGAAGTCAATGTTGGGCAAACCTTGAATTTACTTCATCATGCCTACTCATGAGGGCACGTATACCTCCACAGCAACTGTGGCCAATGACTAGTATGTTTTTTACCTGCAAAAAGATGAGACTTAGTAAGTATTGTTATTTCCTAATTAAGTTTGTCAGAAAATGGTGACCAATTTGCTCAGTACAATGACAGTAAAGAAGTTGAATATAGAAATTCTAGTCATATGAGAAAAGAATCTGTTGGGCCCGGAGTGCCCCCATGGATTTGGTTACACAATGCCACTCCCTGCGACCACTCTAAAAACAGACTTGCGGGTGCGATGTCGAATGCCATAAAAGACTTAATTGAAACCCTTCCTAACACCAATTGGTTTTAGGAGAGTTGGTGGAAAAGCGATCCGACAAAATCTCTGTTTTCAGCTTGCTTAAGATCTCCTTGCAATTAATATTGACCTTTTGTTTGTACTTACACACAAGGTTCAATAAAATTCAGCCTTATCCAGGAAATTCTTTATTTTTATTTTTTGTTTTTTTGCATCATAAGCCTAATAAAGCATACAGACGAGTCACTATAGTCTCCCAACGTTCTTTTAACTCCTCATATGTCAATATAGTCAGAGGCAATGTACAGGTCACACAACTAATGGTGAGTAGACGGACATGTTTCAAGTCTAGAAAAGCATTTGTCAGTAACAGCTACTCACCAGCACAGAATTGACAGCAAACTCAAGGGCAGCATTTGTTTCTGTTGGCCCATTCTGCAAAAGATGAAAACAAACAAAAAAAATAAACTGTATGCTGAAAATGTATAGTCCACTCTGCACATCTATGCAAGTTGTAAATGAAGAACGAGAAGTAGTAATGCAAAAGCAAAGCAAAAGAAAAAATGCAATGTATACAATACCTCAAATGGGGGAACCAGATTTGCCACATTGCGCACTACAAAGGCTTCTCCTGGCTGAAACCCCAGGATATTGGAGGGACAAACCCTAGAATCTCCACAAGCAATCACCATGAACTGTTCTTGGCATTGTTAGTGAAAATCTGAACAACTTCAGCACGCAATTGAGGCAAATGGCCAATGCAATTGAAGTTGGTTCCAACAAATAACAAGGGTTAAGACAAGATGAGTGACCCAAAAGAAAAAGTCTCATTACCTTTGGTGTTTGAGCCTTGGCAAGATTTTGGAAGTGTTCTGGTTCTTCCCTGTTTTAAGGAATGGCTCATATCAGTGAAACCAAATTCCATATGAAAGCTGAGCACCATTAGACCAATAATACTTTGCTTACAGGAATTTGTGCTGCTTGAAACTTAGAAACCGGTCTTTCATTTCATTGAACATATCAGACCCATTTGGAGTTCCTGGTGTGATTTCCTGTTTTTTATTTGCGAGTTCCTCAGTAAGCCACGAGGACTCCATCGAGGCCCTCAGCCGCAACCCAGAATTGCCTCTGTGAATTGAATAGATGAAGTTAGACATTAAGAAGAGGGTAGAAAACATTTTTTGCGGCACTATCACCAGCCAATTAGATAGTGCAGATGATATAGAACAAATTAAAGACAGTCTTATCTCTTCGGGTCAATCCTGAAGGTTGCATAGCAGACTGTTAGCTTAAAAAGAATGACAGTCCTATAAATACATCATGAAACACTAAAATTAGAAGCTTGATATGCACGAGCTAACACAGCATAGAAGATAGATTACATTAGACCCAAGAATTATGACAACAAGAGCTTCCATTTGATGACTGCAGCATTACAAGCAAGTAAAACGCTAGTAAGAACAACTCAGGACAAGTAAATAAGAAGTTAGTACTTATTAGCATGTGTGCACAAGCCAATTCAGACACAGAATGAGAATTAATGATGCCAAGGGAATCCCCTAACTTTCAATTTTAGTGGCAATTCTTTCAATTTTGTTGCACAATCTTAGAAACTACTTTAAACTCATCTACATGGTCTTGCAACCATCAATGATCAACCAAAGAGCACCTAGTGTACCTGACCACTGGACATTTGTGCCCAAATTGGTATATCGTGGAGAGTGAACTATTCATTGCTTCTGCAATTCTCCATGATCAGAAACCGTCATGTTCCATCCCCCTTTTCCATTCCAAAAATATATAACATGATCTTCGGCTATGACATTTAAGGGTGGAAAGAGGTCGGAGAACTATCTTGCTCTCACTTGCTGTCCTATGAATCTATCACCTAGCTAGCCATTCTTTTCTGGCCTTTTGAACCTTTTTTTTGGTAACGAAGAACCCTTCAAGACAATGCCGGCGCCTGCAGGGTAAAGAGAACTGGAGACTAGCAGATAAACGGTTCGTCGCAGTGACAACCTTAAACCATTAGGCTACCCTGGTGGGTTTCTGGCCTTTTACTTTATTTCATTTTTCTTATGAAATTTTAGATTTTGACCATGAAGGGTTTAGTTTGAATTAAATATCAGTATAACTAGCTAGTGAAAACTGAAAACTAAGACAAATGATGCAAAATGTTGAGACTAAATTATAATCCTTGAATCAGGAACCATTGGTACTAGTTATATACGGCCAAGACTTTGAGTCAAAGTCAAAAGTCAATAAGTTGAATTATTATCATCTTAGAAATTTGCCCAAACATTCCAACTTCAGTATAAATTAGAATGATCAACTGGATGAAGATCCCATCAGCTCACCCAAACAGCTACTAAAATTCAGAATTACACGACTTGAAAAAAATATTAAGAAACTGTGGGGAAGTAAGAGAAACAACTAATTCCTAATACCTGAAAAAGACTCAACAAATCAAAAAGTATTAGATTGTTAACCACCAACTCATCTAAAAGCTTAAGCTGTTAGAGAGAGGGGTAACTTTAATATTTATATCTTGAACACGCCCCTCACGTGTAGCCCGGCTCTACTCCATAAGCGGGCTAAACACATGTAAATTTTAATCATTAGATAGGTGGTGAGGTTCAAACCAGGATCTATTGCTTACTTTGATACCATATTAGATTGCTAACCACCAACTCATTTAAAAGCTTAAGCTCTTCATCAAAAACAGAGAACTTTCAGATACCCAATACCATTACTTCAAATAATTCTGCCCAATATTCACTAATTTCAACCTTTAACGAAAAAAAGACCCAGAAAAGAGAATAAAGGTAGTAATTTTCAAATAACCAATAACTTACTTGAAATGGGTGTTCTCCATTTCCACTAATTTCACCTGGAAAAAAAAGAACAGAACAAGAAAATCAATAAATTAAGAAATGAATGGTGAAAACTGAAAACCTTCACACGCATAGAGAGAGAAAGGGGGAGATAGATTAATAACTGTATAGATTGCAGACGAGGTTCTGGGAAGTGAATATTTGTTGGGAAGAGATGATAAAGAGTAAGATCCAAGGAGTGATTTTGCCATTAGAGAGATCTAGCTCCGAATTGAGAGACTGTTTGTTGGGGAATTGAGGAATGAAGATCAGAACTGGAGAAGAAGAGAAAATACTCAGACATTATATTATAGGGGTTTTCGAAGGTGGGTGGTTGGTCGGATCGAAGAACACTTGGTCCTCTCCAAGAAAGACGGAGAAACCAATGTGTTTATTTGATGACCGCGGCTGATATTCTCTGTGCCTGAAAGAGCATATCCCCCCGACTTTGATTTTCAACTACCTTTTGCCTCTTGGAGTTGTAAAAACAAAGTACTAAATTTCACTTTTTTCCCTTCAACTTTCCAATTTATTTATATTTCGCCATAAATTTATCGATTAGACCTGATGAATCCTTGAAACTTTTCAAATCGATATACACATAGGCTAATTACAGATTCCCAGTCTATATTTGCTGAATGACGGCGAGGTTCTGTAAATTTGGTCTGACACTGAGGCTCAATATCACCGTTTGATCTAGTGGTTAATGGGGAAATTTTTTCCACCAATTATGAGGTTGTTTGCAGGTGCATATATAGCTTATAAATATTGACAGGATTGAAGGTAGAAATTTAAATGCCCTCCTGCAAGCAAAATAGTTTATGCCTCTTGGGTCGGAAAACAAAGGACTTACAAGTATGCAAGCGTTAAAAAGATGCAAAAGAAGAGTTATACCATCGGTGCTCACAACATCTTCATTGAAAGCGAGCCGTATGGTCATCCCCGGTAGCACAATGTCAATTTTTATAAAGCTTTTCCTTGTAATAGTAATATGGTTGGGTTAGGGACATTGTCTCTAGAAAAATACTATAAAATTCTAATCAGTAGGTTTTTACAATTGAGAACAATAATTTATTTACAATATTTAAAAAAAATAACAAACATCACCCAGTAAGCAGACAATGAATCTAGAATTAGATTACGTGAATATCAATCTGAAAAGTTAGTAAAACACAATGGGCTTGATTGATATAGAGTGAATTGGACAAAATTGAATAGTTGAGGGGATAAAGGTAAAATTTAGGCAAAAAAAAAAAACCGATACCTTTTCCCCCAAAAAGTTACCTGGTTGCCGTTATGGTAACAGGTAATATCATAAGTCATAACGTAAAATATTATTAAAAAATTACTTAATACATTTATGAAGTAGGCCATATGAGACCCTCAACAATAAATATTGCAATTATGTACATCATCATTTGTGTACTTCAAAAAAGTTAGTAGATTCGATTAGGTGTTAGTTGAACTATTAAAAAAAACTTATTGGCATTAAGCAAATCGGATCGTGACTTGTGGGCACACAATATTACACAATATTGAATAATGATGAATTCGAGTTTGCAGGAAACTCAAAATATTTATACTAAAAAATAATTATACAAACTCTCTCACATGGTTGCATGTGGTATGTGGGTCCCATCACTAATATATGAATCTCGCGTATTCAATGTGATAGAGTTTGTTCAGTGTAAGCGTTAGTGTCTATGTCATTTCTCCGATGAGTATTATAATATGTCGTGTGACACGATTGAGTTGAGACCCATCATCGTCAATCAATGAGTAAAAGCACATGTAAGTTTCATAAAACAATATGGTAACCAAAATATAATTATTTTTAGGATCATTTCAAAAGAGTTCAGGTTTCGTTTGCTAAAATCAAAAGTTAATTTTAACAGGTCATAAATTTAGTAAATGGAAAAAAATTAATCAATTTTTGCTATTTTGTGAGTGTTATTGGGATGACAATAAACACATATAAAGACAAAACACACACACACATTCCTGCACGATTTTCACATATTTCAATACATTTTCACACTTTTCACGTATTTCAATATATTTTTTAAACATTAATTTCAGTCCAATGGGCTAATTTTAGAATTTGCCAAATATTATTTGCACATACATGGTATTGTTATTTTACCTGAATAAAGTTGACCCTGGCTTGAAACTTTATAGAGAAAAACACATCCAAATTCAAATCTTCCAATTTTCGGCGCAATATTATTGTCAAAAAATGCCATGTTAATTTACTTAAGGTGCAAAATTTGTTTGTTTTTCCAAAACAAAAAGTGGGATTAAGATAGCACGATGGCAATTTGGTCCTCATTCCGCGCAATGGCATTTTCAAATGGCACCATGTTATTAAGGTGCAAATTTTGTCCATACAAGGAGCAAATGTTGTTCTTTTAAAAAATAGTATGACTAACACAAACGCACTCACAATTCAGTGGCTCTCATTCTGGTGCAATGTTATTATCAAAGGTACCTGTTACTCCTATTTTCACTTAAGGTGCGAAATTTGTTCATACAAGGAGCAAGGATTATTTTCCCAAAACAAAATGTTGGATCAAGACCAAAAAAAAAAAGAAGAAAGAGAGAGAGAAAGAAAGAAACCTGTAGTCCTCGTTTTGGTTTTCATTCAGGTGCTACATGAGTAGATATGTGCTGGGTCATGCACTTGACAACGCTTCTATCTAGAGAATCCCTTGACTATTCTGTATAAATGGGTTTGAATCTATCTGTGTATCGATTAATAGGAGGGGGGCGCATTCAATCATTGTTTTTTTATTACGTTTCAGTCCTACATATTCAGAATGGGGAGTAGAGTAAGTCTGGTAGCTCGCAAGACTCATAACGTGCAATGGGCAATTCCAAAAAAATGAATCATTACTCTCCAACATTGAGCAAGATGACACTGCCACAAACAAACCAAGATTCATTCTTTCATTCAATGCTGTTTTCCCTCTCCAATTGGTTAGAAGAAAATAGAGACCAAAACACGCGCATCGCTGCAACAATTTCTCAACTGCTACGTACCATTCCACAGCATTGCTGGAAAACGGCGATGCACGAAATTGTGAAGCTTCGAGCTCAACAAGTCTTCATGTTAAAACAAATAACACCACAACGCACATCAATTCCATGACATGCCAAAACCACAAGGATGGAGGCTAAACTTAAAATCTTACGAACCGGGCATTATGTTAGAACTAATGTTTCACATGAATTTGACTTGGTAAAAGGCATTTGAGTTTGAGTCATGGATTTTTACACGAATGAGTGATGATTATTGATTACCTTTAATAGTAACAACGGAATACATGTTATCATGATGAGCTATAACACGATCAAGCTGTTCAGTAAAGCCTCATGTCATCCATGAAGGGAAAAAACGTAACACCAACAATTAACCAATTAACTAGGCTTCTTTGCGATGCAACAATATGAAAGTAGCATCTCCTATAAGCGCCTATCCTTCAAGTTTATAGTGAGCGCATCAAGAAGCATCTTAAACTGGAGCCTCAAACCAAAACATAACCCCTAATATAATAGACCTCACACACATGTATGATCGTGAAGCACTCACCAACAAACACCAACGAGAGATCTCATAAAAGATACAGAACACGAAGGATTACTTTCTGCAGATTTCATTTTCAGAAGTTCCGTGAAATATGTTTTCAACAATTTTCAAAAACTTAAAACAATTTGTAACTTTGGCCAATGTAAACACATGGAACAGCATACATCAGTACAGTACGGCAGTTTTCCCTTCGAGCCACCTCTTCACTACTAACACCAATGTTTATAGAGAGTTTCCACAAAAAAACAGGCAAAAAGCTTCGCACACTTTTCTTTTCTGTTAAACTTTTTAGGAAAAGAAGCTGTTTTAAAAAAAACTATCAAAAACTTGCCCACTGATTCTATTTGTCAAAAGACTACCATAATAAAGGGTCCATAAAGGGTGCTGTGGCGGCATTTATGAAGCACCAAAAGGCCAGGGTGTCCCATTGTTCGACACAGGGACACGCAGGGGACACGGCAAAATATGTATGGGACACACTACGTGGCATGTCCAATAAATTTAATTAGTTTTTTAGGGGACACAGTGGGGACACAGCAGGGGTAAATATGCAATATTATTCTCTCTTTTTTAAAGGATAAATGTGTATTACTTTGAATATTTTTAGGTTAAAAGGGTAATATAATGTTTATACGACGCTTGTTTATATATATCGAAGCTTCCAGCTTATACATATAACTTTATTGCCCATTTGTATAAAATAAATTTTATTTATTTAATTTTGCCTTGTGCCCTGCCATATTTGTGTCCCTTTTCTTAGAAATCCTGTGTCCCGTGTCCGTGTCCGTGTCCTTGTTCGTGCTACATAGGGAGGCGATTTACAAAGCTTCCAAAGCATGTACAGAGTCTAGAACTAGAAAGTAGAAACATAAAAAGCAATAACTACAGTTAAACTGTCAGTTTCATAAGCCAACGCATTTCTAGATCATTTGCTGAAGCTTTTGAATGGGAAGAGATCTAAAACTCCAGGGAAGGCCTAAAACTCATTACACGAGAGACATCGACAAAGTCATTAGAATAAAAACTTCTTGGAGTTTTCGATAATAATGAATAAACTGCTTCGGCACACTCCAATTGTCCACCAACTCCAACAGTAACATTAGCTGGAGAAATAAAATAAAGAACAATCATCGAAGTGAGAGACAGACAAAAGCAGCTGAACTTTGTCAATCTTTCACCAATCATAATGACTTCTAGGACAGGATTACTATTGCCTCCAAGTGCTAACGCTCGAACTCCACAAACTATTAGCCAGGTTTGATAAAGGATCCTACATCTTCTCGAGCAAAACTGCCTAAAATTTTCAGGGGTAGCCATATGTGTAGCTAATAACCAATCAAACATTACAACACAAAATATATGGAGTAAAGGAAAGTAACTCAGCAACAATGACAGCAAAAATATGAGATCAGCAAACATATAAAACAAATAGACCTCAATACTACATTATTTACTCACTCCAGAAATGTAGCTACGCCACAATATCATTAGACTGTTTCAACATCAAATAGACCTCCCAGCAGCACAAGAGAAGTATGAGACAGATAATGAAGTAAGTGTGTGTGTGTGTGTGTGTGTGTGTGTGTGAGAGAGAGAGAGAGAGAGAGCGTTCACTTTTATGAATCTTAAGTTACTTTGGAGAAGCATGGATAACAACATTAGAGAGAATTTAACATTCAGCTCAACCACATGATTAACTCTCTCTAGACTACACTTAGATAAATAAAATTGGAAGATTACCTGCATTCCATTTTGAACTTGAAAAAGGAGGCCAGCACAAATATAACAGATGGGGCGGCTGCAGCAAAACTTGGCTCACAACCAGGATTGCTAAAAGTAATCTTGCCATACGAGGACCCGCTTAGCAAGGAGGTAATAATTCAATAACAACAGTCAAAAGCTAGATAAAAGTCATTCGAGAAAATATACATTTAACAACTAAGACACGAGAGAGAGAATGGCAAATGCCGATAAACCAGCCATTAGTACATAATCCAAACAACATTACCTCTACTACTACGACAACAGCAGCCTTCCTTCACTAGGAAGTCTCAACTTTTTAGAATTGGCAAATTGCTCAAAAATTCATCAAGGCCTTCGAAAAACGCAATCCCTTCCATTCCTTCCTCCTCGCCATTACCTGCCCCATTCCCTCTGCTCATTCCCATAGCATTCCCTCTCCCCATTCCTGGAACATTCAATCTGCTCATCCCGGGAGCAGGCTCTTCTACTTCATTACTAAACTCCACATTCAAGTCCAACCTTCCCCATTGTTTCGCAAACCTCCCCGTTTGCTTCTTTGCACTATTTCCAGCAACTTTCCTACTACTCTCAGCATTTGAAACATTCGGCGCCCCCATAACCTCTGGCATCACGGATCCACCTTGTAAACCATCACCAACTCCTTTAAAATTCTTTGCCTTCTCCAATGCTGGTTTCTTAACATTTTTATTACCAGTTAAACCCTTGCCCTTCGTATTCTTTGCTTTCTTCTTCTGTCTATTACTACCCCAATCATTATCTGATTCCTCCTCCGGCTCTGATACTTCCACATAGACATCATCATCAGCAACATAAATCCTCGGTGCCGAGTTGTTGTTAGCATTATTCACGTTCATCTGTCCCAGAACAACATTCGCATTACCATCCCCCACACTATTCCTTCTATCCTCCCCAAATTGAGGACCACCAAACACGGGCGAAAAAGGAGACCAACTCGAACCCCCACCGCCCTTATTCTTGTCCAACTTCGACATTGAAACACCTAACGGATAAAACCCCCAACAACAAAAGTAACTCTCTTCCCCCTCGATAATTGGAGGCGGTGCCATTATCTTTGCCCCGTGAAACGCCCTACGGCAGTTCTGACACCGCAGCGAACAATCTACATAAACCCCTTGATACTCATACATATTAAGACAATACGGACAAGCAGTCCAAAAATTCGAATTCACATCATGACCATCACTAGGGTTCTCACTGTGATTATCAGTAGTGTTAGCACTAGGATTATCAGTAGGTTTACCACTAGGAGTCTGACTTTCCTCTGCTACGTTCCTAGCCTTATTACTTTTACCACCACTACTACTATTATTACTGTTTCTGGAGCTCCTTATTACAGCAGCATCTTGCTCGCTAGTACTATAATTGATGTTTCTCGAGCTTCTTCTAACAGCAGCAGCCTCTTGCTGGCTGCTGCTGTTAGGATGTTGTTCAACATCAGTAGAGTTATTACCAAGTACGATGTCGTTATCGTACAGGGCCTTTTCACTAGGGTTGGAAAGGACTGACCAGGCTTCGTGGACGAGCTTCATGGCGTGATCGGCGAAGGGGAACCGGTTGCGGTGCGGGTTGAGGAGGAGGGCGAGGCGGCGGTAGTGGGTGGCGATGAGGTCGGGGTCGTCGGTGTGACGGGCGAGCTGGAGGACGGAGTAGTAGTCGAGCGTCTGGGTTTGGTTGTTGATGCGGTTCTCGCCGGCGATTAAGGTGTCAGCGACGGCGAGGATTTGGTCGGCGAGCTCTTGGCGAGTCGGGTCGGAGTCGCGGGCACGGATCGCGAAGGTCTTGCTGCCGACGAGGTCCCGACCGGCGAGAAGCTTTTCGGCGATGAGTAGCCAGCGGTCCGATTCGGGTCTGTGGGGTTCCATTTTTTTGCTTTTCTCAGTGTTTTCTCGCTCCGGAGGAGTGTGTGTTTTGTTGAATCTAGGCTGGGTGTGAAGAACGTGAGGCAATATAGGGGGGAAGATAGAGAGAGAGACAGAGAGGTAGCTAATCTAGTCTGTCTAATAATCCGATTATTGATTACTCTGTATTACTTAGATTAATTTTGCGTCAACATCTGGTGATTTTTGAATTCCTTTCGACGAGACGAATTTAATAAGTATAAAATTAAAATCAAACCAAATATTTTTTTGAGTAAAGCCGAAATAGTTAAATTATTGGCCAATAATCTAAGTATTTTGACTTTATTAAAAAAATTGAGTTTTGACTATATTTTTATACTTGTTAGATTCGTCTCGTCGAGAGGAGTCCAGAAATCATAAAATCTTGATGTAAAACTAACAAATGCAAAAAAAATGAATAAGGACAAAATGAATAATCTAATAATCCATAATTTGGATTATTAGCCAAAAGAGGCCCTAGTTGGGTTGCTCGTTCAAAAATGCTATTTATACAATGATTTCGTCTCTAATTATTTACAATTGTTTCACATACATATCGGGTTTGCACTTATAATTGTGTATAAATCCCATTTATATGTATATAAGGGATTGTAAATAGTTTGAGCCGAAATAGTTATACATGTAGTATTGTTGTCGCTCATTACTTAAGTGACTAGTGTTTTCAATTTTTTGGATGGAGTCGCAGAAAAAAATAGATAGTAATATTTTGTGAATCTCACGATCCCAGCATGAACAGACTCTGTTTGACCAGACTCAGATATTGAACTACGCTTATTTTTAGTCTGAAAACCTTTAAAAAAAATGGGGAAAAAAATGAGTGGACAGGAGTGCGTGTTATTTACTATTTACTGGACGAAAAAGGACTGCAGTTTCGAGGCAAAATGACATTGGCTTGTCTGTTGATGGAGTATTTTTTAATAGAAGATATTGGAGGGTTGGAAATGCTCTCCATTTTACTTTCTTTTTTGGGTTTCTTGATATATATCCCACCTTTTTCCCTCTTTTTTAATTTTTTTTTTTCTAATCGTTCAAAATCGAAGGAGGCAATCGTAATATGAAAGCTCAGGATTACGGATTGTTCCACAAATTGACTTATTTCCAAACTAACTTATTATGTTTTATGAGATATGTCATTTTCTCACAATAGATCAACTAAAAAAACCAACTTAGTCGTGGTTTGGCTAAATAATCAGTTTGAATTATATTTTTGTTTTAATTCAATTTTTTGCGCATTTCTTAGATTAGTTTCAACAACCAACAACAATCACATAACCTTAATTAATAATTGGGGTTAATGGTATAGGATGGATATAAAATGAGACTATCGTTTGGCAATAAATCGCATTGTGGTTGCTCAAGAATACCACTTGAAACAAAGAATCCCCCCATACCGTCGAAGCTTTTGCGGAATTATCTTTCTCATATAATCTTTTCCTCTTTGAATGAAAAGCAAGCGTAGTAATGTCAAGCATTACAAATCAAAATGATTCTTGGCCCCGCCCCTCTTTATACCTTTTAGGCTTTTGATTTGAGGCGTTATCTCGCGAACAAACCTCGACGGAATATGCGCCCATTGTTTCAATGATATTCCTAGAAGCGGCCAACTTCATGCGATTTATTGCCAAAGGTTGTTGTCCATCCATCTCAAATCCATCTGTTTCAAGCCAGTGATTCTTGTTGGCCCACTTTCATGCATTTATCACAAGGTTGGGCCTATCTCCTATCCATCCCTCGCCCATACCCCCAATTATTGGGGACTAAATGGGTTATGTTATTATTGTTGTATTTCTTAGATTAGTTTCAATTTTTGCGTATTATCGGTTTGTCTTGCTTGACGGGAGGCATCTATAAAGTAAAAAAGTATACTCATAATTGAATTTTCTTGAACAAAGACAAAAAAAATCCAATAATCCACAATTTTGTATTTATTAGAAAAATTAATTTCAGACAATTTTTTACTTTTAAATTTTTTTCGTCGAGACAAACTAATAATCCAAAAATATATAATAAAAATAGTATCGTATAACTAGCAAATGCAAAAAAAAAAAAAAAAAAAAAGGGGGGGGGACAAAAAGATAATCTGGATCAATTATTTTGCCAAAATACCCTTAACCCAGTTTCTAACTTAAGCTAATTTATGGAACATTGTTGATATCCCTATAAGCAAGCCTGAAAAAAACATTACCACTAAGCAAGGCCAGTTGATTCCAGAAAGACCCAGTTATTTCAGAAATGGTTGTTGGTGACCCATTGACTTTTGAGCAAGAAACGAGTGATTCTCGAACACAATCAAAGGTCGTCAGTCACTTACCAGATGTCGTCAATGGTCGCTTGAGGTCAACAATGGTTGGATGGTGGTTGTCGGAACTCGGAAGTCGACGAGGGTCATACAGAAGCATCCAATAGGTTCGAACTCATGGTGAGAAAACCCAGTAGAAATGGAGAGAGAGAGAGAAGAAGAGAAGAAGACGCTTAGTGGCATTTTTGCAATTAAGTGGTCTTACCCTTCAGTGTGTTTTATCCGGGACTAAATAGTCCTGGGATTGGTAATCCCCGATACTTTTTGGGAACCAAACGCGGAATTGTGCGGGATTAGACTAGTGATATCCTATCCCTGCCTTCTAATACCCGAATCAAATGAGGCCTTGGTTCATAGGATTTCTACCGCGAACGACAGCTTTCAATCCATTCTGTGGCACTTGTTGAAAAGACAAAAACAAACAAACAGGAAAAAACTTTCTGTGGCAAATTCTCTAAATTTCTTGAAAAAATTTCTAAGTTTTCATAATAGAACTGAAACCCCTCGACATCATTCCTTTAAAATAAAAGGCAGTAGACAACTTCCAATTCCTATGGATTAATACAACAACATTTTACCTGAATTAACCAGGGGCATTAGCAAAAGTAACTGCTAATACAGAGCAATTTCAATGTCTCAAATTGTAGTGCAAAAAGAACTTGTAAGGACTTCTCATTTTTTCTTTCCCCCACTCGACGAACCCGAATTTTGAGAAAATTCCATAAGCCCTTGTCTGAAAGCTCCAAGATTCACCCCATTTCCAACCAAGATACTGGTCACGCCCATTTTGGCAACCTGCACAATACACACCCTAAATAAGACGAAAAGTCCAAAACAATTCTGATCGATTCTCTGTTGAATTTCAGCAGACTATGCATATTCTCAAGCTAAAATTAGGCAAGTAAAGAGTCTGGGGTTTTACAGGTTCTATGTTCCGATCCTCATCATCGAAGAACAGCATTGAGTTACAAGGCACCCCTGTCCTCCTGTGAATTCTTTGGAAGTGCTCTGTCTTGTGTGTCCAACTGGAAAAGATCTCCTGCAGTATCATACATCAAGAAAACTCATTCATTTTTCAACAGATGGATGATCTATTTGTAGCCAATAAGTTTCTGAAAATCATAAGCCATGCGAAGAATGTTCACATGAAATCTAGGGAGTTATTTATCTGTACATTTTTTACAAGGCTGAAAACGAAGACAGATTGGTAGCCAAACTACAATACAGGCATCTGTTACGAGTATAAAACCTAGAAAATTTTCAGTACTGAAAGCTGAATCAAGCAAAATTGAAAGCATTGACAATGGCTCACCTGGGCTACAAACATGGATCGAATGTCCAATTTGTCGAGAAATGTTTTTGCTATATCTGCAGTTGGTGATCTAGATGCAATAGCAACATCAATTCCCTTGTCCTTAAGTGCATATAAAATGCCTTTCGCATGGGGGTACAGTGATGGCATTTCACGCTTGGAGCGGCATTCACTGACAAATAGGCAGATACTTGCATTAACATTGAATATTTCAACACATTGGTAGGAGAAGTGGAAACTTTCCTTCTTATTGTTAGTTGCGTAAATAAGAACAGTAGATTAAGGGCTGTGCTTCCATAAGACTTTTTACATGAAAGATGTTAAAATGCTTGGAGCAACATTTGCTTACAAAGAAACAGAAACCTGCATTGACTTCAAATTCTAGACATTGGCTGGACAAACGCAAGTAATCAAAATAACGTAGATTTGAAAATGACAGTCGTAAACATTTCCTACCCATTGCTAGTGAATTGTAATCAACCAGATAGTAACTTACAGTATTTACTCCTTGATATCCTTAACATTGTAGAGCCATGATTCTATACCAACCCTTTCGGCGAGACATGTTAAAATGTCTTAGATGATGCTAAAATGCTAATGGCCTGCTATATCTCTCTAGATTATTAGTTGCTTGACAGCAACAGTAACTACTTCATATAAAGTGAACACGCTTAAAGGTCAAGCTTTTGTTAGTCTACTCAAAACAAGTGTGAGCACTTCTGTCGAGTAATGTTCCCAAAGGGACATTTTCAAGCATTAGTTTAAACAGCCAGTCTTCTGTGTATGCACACTTCAAATTGTAGAAATAGAGGATGAGATGAGCCCCAACCTTTAATTATGGTTTACCAAGATAGTTTTAGCATTCGTAAATCCAACATTCAAGTATTATTCTGGTGTTCACAAGACCAGATAAAATGCGATGTTGATGTGACCGGAACAATTTTGGAGCATGTCATATAATAAGGGTATGTTACTATTTAACAGCAGCTCGGTCATAATCAGAGGAGCCTTCAAATACCCAATTCAAATAAGAAAGGCATCACTTTCAGATTCACTAGTGCATGATAGTTAATCACTGTCTAACAATGCAACTTGCGCTAGGTTCCAACGTGAATCCTAAAGAAAAACCGTAACCATGGGTCTCAAGTTAGAATATATCCTCAGAATATATTATATTAAGTAATTGAAAATACCCACCAATTAGCCTGATCTGCCAAACTCAAATAGCATAAAAAAAAAAAAAATCAAAATACCAAACAGAACCCATCCCCATCAGAGGTATCATGGCAAATCACAACGAAAAACACAAGAAACCAGAGCAACCTCAAAAATACAGAAGCATTTATGCAGTTTCGCTTAATGCCTGCGACCACCAGCGAAAGATGAGAACCTAATGGGCTTGTACATATCATAATTCTTGGAGAAATCCTAGGGCTCTCAACACCCTTTTTTATTTGAAAACTCTATACTTCAATTGGATTAGGGGGGAAAAAAAAAATTGCCCTCCGTCCCATTTTATTGGTCCTTTTTGGGGATTCCAACTTGTTAGATTTAGGAGAACATCGTCATTGCAATTGTCATTCACCCCCCCTTTTTTACCCTTTAAAACATCATCATTGCATTAACTTAGTTTCAAAGAGCAAGGGTAAAATTTTTAACTCACAACTTTTTGCTTAATGCTTTTGAGTTGGGACAACAATTTTAGTACAACAAAAAGTGGCAATTGGGACCAAAATTTGGGGACGGAGGGAGTACATGGGTAGACCTCAAACCTTTTGCGCAGATCCACAAGTGGCCACAAGTATAATCCAGTCAGGACACAACTCACAAAAACAGGCATAGCAATAGCCAATAAAATACATTTCCAATGCATAGTTTGAGTTGATGCTCTACAAACCATTCTCCTTCGACAATTCACTATTTCCAATTCCTTCTTTTCTCTCTTTAAGTTCCTTCATCATGTACATTCTCCTATGTCGTCTAAATTGATCGTCAGTAAATCATAATTCAAGAATATTTCAGCATCGAGGCACACGAATGATTATGCACAAATGAGCGTTCGTAATCCGATGAAAACAATCAATCAGGTACCACAGAAACTGCGAAATGAAGAAAACAGCCCCAAAAGCAAAACGAAAATTGGAACAAACCGAAGCAAAAACGGAAGAAACCGAATCGAAATAGAACATAATAAAAGGTAATTAAACTGAAACTACCAGTAGAAAGGCCAGAGAGTGTAGTCGAGATCGAAGACGACCAAACGAGGCAACACTTGAAACAAACCCATAATCTCCAGCGCCTCGTTCTTCACCTTGTCGTCCCCCATCTCTCTCTCTCTCTCTCTCTCTCTCTAGAATGCTTCCCCCTAATGAAGAGTAATTATTGGGAATTGATGTTCACGTTTGTTGACTACACCTTTTTCTTTTATTTTAGTGACATTTTTTTATTTTATTTTAGTGATATTTTTTTTTAAAAATGTCACTAAAAACAAAAAATAAAAATGTCACAAAAAAGGGTGTGGTTAACAATTTGGGATGTGGAAATCACTCTCTTAATTATTTAGGAGTAATTTTATTTTATTGGGCCATTCGAGAAAAGGAAAAATAAGAAAAGAAAAAGGCCGTCTGATATTTTGTTTACACTTGGTGAACAAAACTGTCTCTCTTATTAGTTAGCAGGTCTTACTAAAAAGGGTCAATTAGCCAAATATCCAAAACATTTGATATTTTTAAAGGGAAGTACAATGAACTTTTGAAATCGAACATAAAAAAATATATTTGACATTTTTAAATGGAAGGACAAAAAAAATTTGCAATCGAACATAAAGATCAAAAAAATTAGTAAAATGTTACTAATTTTTAAAAGTTCTAATTTTGAACATAAAATTAAAAAAATCACCACCCAATCTCCGGCCGACCACCATCCCACCTCCGGCCGACCATTTCCGGAGACCAAAAAAATTAGTGAGATGCTACTAATTTTTAAAAATTCTAATTTCGAACGTAAAATTAGAAAAATCACCACCCAACCTCTAGCTAATCACCACCCCACTTCTTGGCTGACCATTTTCGGTGACCAAAAAAATTAGTGAGATGTTACTAATTTTTAAAAATTCTAATTTCGAACATAAAATTAGAAAAATCACCACCCAACCTCTGGCTGACCACCACCCCACATCTTGGCTGACCATTTTCGGTGACCAAAAAAATTAGTGAGATGTTACTAATTTTTAAAAATTCTAATTTAGAACATATAATTCAAAAAAATCACCACCCCATATCTAGCCAACCACCATCCCCACCTCTGGTCAACCACTTCCCGGTGAACAAAAAAATTAGTAAGATGCCACTATTTTTTTAAAATTTTAATTTCAAACATAAAATTCAGAAAAATCACCATCCAACCTTCGGTTGGCCACCACTCAACCTCTTGACCCACCACTTCTGACAACTAAAAAAATTAGTGAGATGTCACTAATTTAAAAAAATTCTAATTTCAAACATATAATTCAAAAAAATCACCACTCCACATCCGGCCGACTAACACCCAATCTCTGGTCATCCTTTTCCGGTGACCAAAAAAATTAGTGAAATGTCACTAATTTTTAAAAACTCTAATTTCGAACATAAAATTCAAAAAAATCACGACCCCACATCTGGTGGACCACCACCCCACCTCTTGGCCCACCACTTTTGGCAACCAAAAAAAATTAGTGAGATGTTACTAATTTTTAAAAATTCTATTCTAGAACATATAATTCAAAAAATTCACCATCCCACATCCAGCCAACCACCACCCCAGCTCCCGCCGACCATTTCCCGCGACCCAAATAATTAGTAACATCTCACTAATTTAAAAAACTTGTAATTTCATATAGGAAATTTAAAAAAAAAATTCCTACCTCTGATCACCACCGCACCTCTGACATTCCAGCGACCCAAAAAATTAGTGACATTTCACTAATTTTTAAAGGTTTTAATTTTGTACAAAAACTTTAAAAAATGACACATTAGTCAACTCCTAAAACTAGTGACAACTCACTAAACTTCATAAAAATTGAATACGATTTATACACTTTAATTTGTGAATACTACTTTTTTTTGCATAATATGCATATATTATGATCTTTAACTTAGGAAAATGATTTTCACACCCCTTATTTAACTGCACCCCCTTTCTTATCACATGGCAAAAAATTTCACACATAAAAGTTTCATTACATGACAAGAAAGAGGGTGCGGTTATCAAAATATGGGGTGTGAAAATCACTTGTCTTAATTCAACCTAATTCAGTCTTCTAATTCTTTATGGTCAAAGCCAAGATATAATAACCAAAGAGGGACCGAGTGGTGGTTGAGCCCGGACAATCACCCTATACAAATTTCAAATTATCTTTGAAATCAAGTGATTTTGATTTTCAATTCAATATAATTTGAATTGGGACGGTTATATATATATATATTCAAATCTCTAATTCTGAATGCACGTACAAAGATAATTTGAAAATCAAATTATTCAAATCTCTAATTCTGAATGCACGTACAAAGATATATATTCAATCTCTAATTCTGAATGCACGTACAAAGATAATTTGAAAATCAAATTATTCAAATCTCTAATTCTGAATGCACGTACAAAGATATATATTCAAATCTCTAATTCTGAATGCACGTACAAAGATAATTTGAAAATCAAATTATTTTATATATATATATATATATATATATATATATATATATTCAAATCTCTAATTCTAAATGCACGTACAAAGATAATTTGAAAATCAAATTATCAACCACCCAATTCAAATGACAGAGTTATGTGACGTTTTTTTATTCAAGAACTTGTATGATTGCACATGAGAGTATGCTATTGTGCTATTTTAGGTGGGGGGATAGATATTTTGCCTATTGTACAGAATAAAAGAACGTCGCCTGCAATTTTAGATTACGACTATTATGGTGATAGCACGATAGGTTTTATATTTTGCATTTAAAATAGTTACAGATGCACAATATGCATTTACGTAATTATATACTACTATCATAGTTTTATAATTGCATGTATCGGTTGATCAAAAAGTATAATACATGTATATGATAACCCTTTTGATTGTATTTTGTAATTTATAATGACATAATTAATAGGGACACTTATTGTGTCTTTGTGTTTGATTGCAAATATTCCTTGTCCTTCCATTTAAATAGACAAAATATTGTGTCTTTAGGTTTGATTGGAAATGTTCATTGTCTTTATGTTTAATTGCAAATGTTCATTGTCCTTCCCTTTAAATAAGAAAAATATTGTGTATTTATAACTAACTATTCCACTAAAAAAGTTGATGTACTTTTACCAAAAGTGGCTTTGTTTGGTTGATAATTTTGAAAATAATATTTTAAGAAATAATTTTGAGAGAGTGTTAGAATTGGAAAAAAGTAATAGTTAGAGAGATGTGTAATAATTTGAGAGAGATAGAGAGAAAAATGAGAATAATGATTAGAGAGAGAGGTATGAGTAGAGAGAGAGAAATATGATTAATGATTGGGAAAATGAATGATGAGAAAAGAATCTCTTTGAAATTTTTTTTGGGAATTATGAAGTAAACACAGTGAATGTCATTCTTATAAAAAAAAATGAACTGCAAGGAGGAGACCAAGGGGGGCATTATGGACCCTTCGGTCATCCGATCATGTTTTAAACGGCTCAGATATATTCGGCAATTTTAATTTAATTTAGATTTATTTTTACATGTAAAAAATAAAACATATTTAGGTCGTCTAAAACACGATTGGACGGGTGAGAGGTGCAAAGCACCGGGGTGCACAGAATCCCCCTCTCCCTCGGATTTATAAGGATAAGAGGTCGGGGCACACGCAATGCCTATGCAAGTCCAACTTGATAATTTTTTTAGATCCTATCTCCTGCATATGATTCTTTTTGTCAAATGTCGACTTGCACATGCGTCATCTATACTGCGGCCTCTAGTACAAAGAAAACATTAGAAAACCGGACTAACCTGAAACATAAATTCCTCTTTTGCAATATAGCATTTTTCGTGAAAATAATAATGCCTACATAATAATGCGTACATTTCAAGGATCTAACAGTTTATCAACCTCTTGTGAGTACACTATTCGGGTTGACGTGGAGTTGATGTGTACGGCCTTGTTTGGTTTGGTTCTTAAGAACCGATTTTCTCAATTATTATTCAATGATTACTCCTATTTTTAAATATTATTTTGATTTTTCTCTCTATCTCTCTCCAATCATTAATACATATATTTTAATTATTATCCATATTTCTCGCTCTAATCATTACAAAAACCAAAACTCAAAACCCAAACCAAACACAACCTACATGTTCTGTTTTTGGTCCCTTTCGGGTTTTTTTGTTTTGTTTTTCCCTTGAAACTCCCTTGCAGTTTTTTTTTTTTTTCAAGTCTTGTCCATTCAGTTGTGAGTTATTTGACGGGCTCATTTTCGGCATTGAAAAAGTATAGACAACCTCAAAAAAAGAGGAAACCAAAGTGGTGCTCCCCCTTTATATACTAGTATAAAAGATGACACCTATATCATTTCAACCAATACTATAGATAAATTGCACTCGAGATTGTTGGAGGGAACAATCAATAATTTTAAAAAATTGATGCATAATTAATAAATTCGAATTTTTTCATAAGGACAAAAAATTAATCCTGCGAAGCATTTCTAACTTTTCAACCAGCAATAATTGATTACTGGAATCTTGTTTTTTACTAGTTTCGTTACACAATTAAACTATTTCTTTAGGGGCTTCCTTGTAAATTTCTTTTGTCAAATGAACACGTGTAGAAAAATTTCTCGAGAATAAATTTGCTACAATTTTTTGACAGGTTCCAAATATGTGTTTCACAAAGAAGCGACATCTATTTGGCCCTAAACCCTAATGATTTTTCTTTTCTCTCCCTCACTTCCACAAGTTTCAACCATATAGAGTAACTTAAAAATTAATAATCTTGAACGAGAAAATTATGGCCTTGTTCGGTTGGCAGCTTTGGCCCAGTTTTGGGTCACTCTTAGTTTTGCTGACATCATCATTTTTCTCACTTTTCGCTCTATCTCTCTCCACTTATTACACCTGCTTACATCATCAAAACTAAACTAAACTCCCTCAAAATTATGAACCGAACACAAACATTATTTTTTGGAATAGTTTGTATGGAAGATTAGAGAGTATTCCCAAATTAGTGACAAAAATTTGATTCTACTCTTATATTTTTGCTAGAAATGTTCAAATAATTAATTTTTTTCCCCTCGAGATATATAGACAAGTTAAAAACGATGTGACTCAAATTAATAAAAGTCTTTAGTAGCTAAAGATGGCCTCCTTTGGCAAAAAATAATAAATCGGTTTTTTGTTTTATTCAAAAAAAAATTACATTTGTTATTTTTGCGTCAAATTTTCCTAGTTTCGAGACAAATCAATAAAATTATGGTCATTCTTTTTAATAGAACCAAATTTCAAAACTAACAAATGTAATTTTTTTTTAACCAAGACAAAACGAATAAACCAAAAACCAATTTATTACTTTTTACCAAAGGAGTCCGAAGTCTATGTTGACTTTTCTTGAAGTGAAGTCTTCTTTACCTTTCGACGGGAGATTTAAATATTTTCATTAAATTTATTTCACTCACCATATTCAATTGAAAACACAAGTTGATGGTTGTAATGTTATTGCTTCACACAGCTCCACTTGGAGAGAGCGTAAAAGGGAACGAGTTATTGAAAACTGTTGTGGTTGCCCTCACACTAAACGTCTCCCTCAATATTGTGCATTACATTGATTCATCTTGCTCCTTTGCTCCTTACCTTATTTTCCAGATATTGTTGTTCAAGTGCACGGCGTTGAGGGCATGCTTATTTTTTCGGTCGTTTCCATATGTTGTTGGGTTTTGTTGTGCTAGTTATTATGTGGGACTGTTTGTTGTTTCTTTTTTAAGTGAATTGCACTGTTTATTTGCCAAATATATATGATGTGTTTATGTTTTCTAAAAAAAAGAAGAGAGAGAGAGAGAGAGAGAGAGAGAGAGAGAGAGAGAGAGAGAGAGAGAGAGAGAGAGAGAGAGAGAGAGAGAGCAAATTTGACACAAACACAACAAAATTTTGTAAGATTAAGAAAAAGTAAAATAACAAAAATAATCAACAAATGAAAAACCTTTCGTTCTTAAATTAGACTTGTTTGTTAAACCTATGCAACCATGGGATGGGATATTGAATTCTATGAGTCCTCTAATTCAATGTTTGGCTTGGTGAAATGGGTTGCGACACTCATCACTAACAACCCCTTTGGCTACCTAGGTGAGAAAAGAAAGGAAAGAACTCTAGTTCACCTTAACGAGGAGAAAAGAAAAGAAATGGTTCGTCTCTCACCCTATCATCCAAATATAAGTGAGAAATGAGAGTCTCTTCTTTCAATTCCTATGACAAAACTCTATTCGATGACTCCCCAGTGACTCTCCGGCGATCAAATCAAAGCTTCAAAACTCAATACTAATCACATATCTAGCTTCACATTGGTGAGAAGAAGACAACCGTACAAGTATGACAACAACCTGACGAACAGGTGAACCACACGGGTTGCCAAAAGTCAACGGGGATTCTTTTCTCACAAAATCTCGCCACTTTTGGCGAGAAAGGAAACTGGGGATTGAAGGAGGTCTTGTCTTTCACCCTCTTTCGCCACACGAGCCTTCCAAACGTGAGAGAGAATCTGTTTCCTCTCTATCCCCTTTCTTCTCTCACGAAATCCTTCAATCCAAAGGGGTGTAAGAGCTCGTGCAAGAACACAACCATTTTCCCTAGTCAATAGTGCCTAATTTCATTTTAGCTTGTGTTTGTACCATAATTTTTAACACGTGGCAATAATTTTGGCCAAAAAATATTTTTATTTTAATTCGGATTTAATTTAAGCCGAATTCCCTACAATTTAGAAGATAATGCATCTTTTTGAAAATGATAAGGTGGTTACCTAAATTGTAGGAAGCAAAGTTTATCCTATGATTTTCCAAGAGGCCAAAATTAATATGTGATAATTAGATAAAATCACAAATAGTTAATTTCGGCCAAATGGGACATTTGTAAACATAATAACTCCTAGGAGATCCATCCAAAATGCTAGGAGATATCATGGATATCTTCTGCCAAATCTGATGATATTTTCTGGAACGTACATCTTCTACCATGTCAGCACTATATCTTCTGGTGTGAATATCTTCTGTCACGTGGCGAATTGTGAGTACATCAGACATTCTTTCAAATGCATAAAGCTTAAATCAAGGAAAGTGGGTAGTTATTGCCACATGGGATAAAAGCCTCAAAGAAGTTAGTTACCACTTTTTGTGGAAAGTGATCACTAAACTAATTCCTATTTCTAAAGAGATAATGGTTGTGGAAAGTTGTCCTATTCATTTGCACATGTGGTGGTAGTTATAGAAGTAGTGGGACACTTGGTGGCCTAAGATTTAATTTTAGGAGCTAATAAAAAGGGATGACTGAGTGCTTGCGACCTTGGATTGTGTCGTAGAAAGTGTTGTCCCAAGCGTAGGGCTAGGTCGGCGGTAGCATAATAACCGTAAGACCTGTTCGAATCCACAGGGACCGAACGCACCTGGCGTGAGAGTTGACTTGCGAATGAAGTTTTTAGCCTTGAAGCGGCAAACTTGGCTTTTGTGATTTGTTGGTGGATTCACTTAACTTCATGAATGACACGGAATACGAAAAGACTAAATTAACAAAGGTAAAGCCTAAGGGTTCATAACGACCACAACCAAAGCTAACCAAATCCTCACGCTCGGTAACCGACTCGAGCCACCGTTAGATGCACCCAAGCAAATGGTTTAGAAACTAAACCATCGCCTAGAAAAATGCGTTCCGCAAAGAATAGGATTCTTGTGCCATTTAGACAAACATTTGAGTCGCCCTATCCCTAAGCATCGCACGTACCAAGTGGTCAAGCCCCGGGCGACGTGCGATCAAAGGGGTTTACAGACCCTAATTTTGATTCATAAAAGTGAATCCCGATTCATTGCTCGACAAAAGTTGAAAGCCTTTTTTAAATTGCGCGAGGAAATAGACTAACTTTGGTCATGGGGAGTTAATCACCCCATGACCCTACCTATTAAACTACTCACACATTAAATTAACTAGGCTAACTAATTTAATAAAGGAAATAAAGAACATGATTAATGACTTTGAAACTTGGTTTTTAACAAAGATCCTATGCTAGCCTAACACTTTAATACTTGGAAAATTAACAAACAACCATGGTAAACTTGAGTTTAAGAAGGATTTAGCTAGGAAATGAAGAACAAGATTTAACCAATAAAAACACAAATAAACTAGATTTATATAGAGAGAATGATTGTAGCTACAACAATAAACCTTGACAAATTAACTAGAAATGAAAACTTACTTGAGAAAACTAGAGAGAGACCTTAAAAATCCTCCAATGGAGGAGCAAAAATTAAACTAAGGAGGGAGAGAGTGGGGAGAGAGAGGGAGAGAGAAATATATACAAACACATTCCCTCTCTCTCAAAATATCCTAATAATACTTTTAGTATAAACTTTCCATTTATGGAAAGTCCAAAAAGTTGCTAAAAAAACCGTCAAGACCAAAGTGGATCGATCCACATTGAGAGTGGATCGATCCGATCCGTATGTTAAAATTTTAGTAAAACTTCGGGTGAAGTGGATCGATCCACTATGGGAGTGGATCGATCCACTATTGGTCTGTCAAAGGCAAAGGATTTTGACCCGACTTCGCGGGCACGCCCCGGCTTCGTCCGAACTCGGAATGAGGTGATTCTTGAACCGTTGGAAAGCTCTATGAGTCTACTTTCTAACGCAATTAACCTCATCTTCATGACCTTTATATAATGAGAGAAGTGAGTCTTTTTCTATCGGTTGGTCGGATTTTCTCAAGGCTCATAACTCTAGATTTCTTGTTCCTTTGTTCTGGGCCTTCCTTAAACCTTCCAAAGCTCTTTGAATCAACTTCTAAGCTTCGGCGATTGTCCTCCATGGCATTGCGGGGTCTTGGATACCTCCGGGTAAAACCGGGGATTATTTGGAGCTTTGGACACGCCTTTTAGCTCCGATTTTATGAAACTCATCAAAAACACAACTCGTGCAAAATCAATCATATAAAGGCACAAAATGCACGTGTGTGTGATCACAAAGAGCGAGATAAGCCCGAATATATACAACGTATGGGGCTTATCACTGAGTCAAAGGGACACTTGGTGGCTTTAGAGAAGATTTCTGAATAAAGTAGGCAGAAGATGTGCTTAGTGGATCTGAATTCTTCTGAATCCAACATAGGCAAATAATGCCTAGTGTTCTACCTTTGTGCAACATTGCGAAGGTCCACACACCAACAACGCTCACAGTAGCAAAGTAATTTAGTATTATCTCCTAACTCTCGCAGTTAGTCGATCGATCCCCTATTCTTCTATCTCCTATCTATGTCTATCTTCTACCTCTCCCCAGTTCTTTCTTCTCTTTTCTCCCTCTCTTCTTCTTCGATTTAATTTTCTTCAATTGTGGAAGTCCTTGTTCAAGGCCCACGAACCCTTGTAACTTTAGCTCGAGTTTCGCAATTGCTTGAAAGAAATTAGTTAGTATTTTCAGGCGTTTTTTCTTTATTTCTCTTGGAGATCCACGTCTCCTTGCACGCGCCTCGCATTTTCTACACCACCAGGCGTTGACCATCCCCGTTTCTCCTGTCCCGGGAGGAATTGGTGGCAACAACTTGACATGACTTCTTTCCAAACTCCACCAGATTATCTACTTTACCTATAATCTCTTAAAATATTATTTTTCCCCTTTCTCTTTCTTTCTTATTCTTCTTCTGCCCCAATCCCACTTGATCTAAACAAAACCCATGAAGGATTGAAGAAAGAGGGATTGAACAAAACCCAGTCATGCAGTTGATTGGTAAAAAATACAGTTCCCTTTCTATTTCTTTTAAGCTAACTCCAATATAAATCAAATACAATAATACAAAAAGAAATACCCAAAGAATACGCAGTTGCTGTAGTCGATCAGGAACCCAGTTGTTGTTGTCGATCAGGAACAAACCCAATTGCCGTCGAATGGGAAAAAACACAATCACCTTTGATGTGAACAAAACCCAGTCACAAAGGGTTGAAGATGCAGGGGGTGAAATAGGTGAGGAGAGAGAGACTTATGGGTGAAATGATAAAATATGCAGTTGCTCATGAATAGTGCTTCAGTATAAGAAGCACGGTATTGTACATGGAGGAACTTTATCGAAGTCAGTAGCGAAGCTGTTGTAGCTCTGATTCTTGGCTTTTCTTCTCCATTTCACCGAAAAAGGGGAGTAGGTATTATGAATCCTATCATGAGTCCCCCACACGAAATTATTTTAGTAAAACTCGTAAATGCCCTTGTTATAAGTTACTATTATCATGGAATGAGCGAGTGAAGTTAAGGTTTGACTTTTGGTAAACTAGTCATCCAGTTTTGTAACAAAAGGACAAAGTTGGAAAGATGAAATGTAATTAGCACCAGCTCAAGGTATTTGGGTGCCACAGACCCGATCGTCACATGGTGTCTATACGGTTTAAAATTAAACAACAAAAGTGGAATGATTTATGTATATAATTATTTTAGTCCATATTGAAAATAAAATCAATAGGCTCGTTCCCATCCCGAACCCATTCAATATCGGGGGAAAAAAATAGAGGAGGCCTAAAAAAAAAAGTTGTGACAACAAAAGTTTGTGCTGGAACTAGTGGAGTTTTCCGACGCGTTGAGCTCATGTTGAAAATCAACTCATTTATCCCGTGGTTACATACGTTTATTAATCATATAACACACCGAATGCATTAAATACACACAAACATATTTATATATATACAGTCTTCATCTAGTTTGGATCCCTAATCCGGGACCTGTAGTTCTGGATCAAATTTTCATGATCCAAACCGTCCAATGTATTTAAAACGTGTTTTTAAGGTTCCCCGCGAAAACTCATAAAAAAAAATATCGAGAAGAGCTTGATCCATGCAGTTTTTTATAAAACCGTATATGTACCATTTTTATGAAAAAGTGTTCGGACCATGCCCTTTCCGGCCTTTTTTTAAATGATTTCTTGTAGCGACCCTAAAAACATGTTTTAAACACATTGGACGGTTCGGATTATCCAAAAACGAGTTTTAAAATTTTAAAAACACCCATTTCTCTTCAATCCGGGATCCATGACTGGATCATGGATATATATAAACACAAATATCTACAGATTACATTAAATAAACTTACAAGTTATTATTCAAAGACCCAAGATATTCTTTGCAATTAAGAGATCAGAGACTCTAACTTGAAACTTCAATCGAAGTTCTCGCAACGCTCCTGAGGGATGCCGATTTGTGGTCTTCTGAGTGGGACTTGGGAGTCGTTGACCGTAGAGTCTAAGTTTTTATTAGGATATTTCTATTTGTACCATAAATTTTTAAATTTTACACGTGGTAAATAAATTGTTGGGGGATTATATTTATTTAATTCGGATTTGATAATTATGGCTGAATTACCCGTAATTTAGGAGATGAGTTTGTTACCTAAATTATAGGGAGTTGGTTTTTATCTAAAGCAATACGATAAAGGCTGAAATCATGTGCTAATTATATTGAAAACATGGGTGGTTAATTTCAGCCACGTTATGGACACTTGTCACGCACTTATGCGTTTCCAAGAAAACATGGTAGTGGATGCAAGACATGGGTATAATGGTTTGCATTCATGGGCAGTTACATTTGGGAAGTTACAAAGGGACTCAGAGACTATAAATAAAGATTTTCGTGCAACATTGCAGTGGTCCACGCACCAACAACGCTCACAGCAGCAAAATAATTTAGTATTATCTCCTAACTCTCACAGTTAGTCGATCGATCCCCACTTATCCTATCTCCTATCTATGTCTATCTTCTACCTCTCCCCAGTTCTTTCTTCTCTTTTCTCCCTCTCTTCTTCTTCGATGTAATTCTCTTCAATTTGTGGAAGTCCTTGTTCAAGGCCCACGAACTGTTGTAACTTTAGCTCGAGTTTCGCAATTGCTTGAAAGAAGTTAGTTAGTATTTTCAGGCGTTTTTTCTTTATTTCTCTTGGAGATCCACGTCTTCTGGCACGCCCTCGCATCTTCTACACCACCAGGTGTTGACCATCCCCGTTTCTCCTATCCCTGGAGGAATTGGTGGCAACAATTTCTTATGTAGCTCTTTCTATGGCTTATTCCGCCTACTTAATGGGTCACCAAATAGGGCTCTACTTTGTGTGCATCATTGGGCTTCAACAATAAAAATTTTTAAGGCTTTAAAACTTTATTTTATCACTATTTGTTTGAGCTTCAAAAGACTTGTACCTAGCTTAATACTAAAACTTATTGAGGTGCCTTTTTTTTTGGGTAGCCTTTAGTGCCTAAGCCTGGGCCATGCCCAAGGGCCGCCCTTGAATGTAACCACATATTTTTCATTTGCAAATAAATAAAATATTTTAGGCTTAGTAATCCCATTCCACGTCATAATCCAGTGACAAAAAATGTAACAGTAAAATTGGGATCCAGGATGGGTTCTATGCAGTAGGTGTTGTGCAGCAAAACTATGTCATTTTGCTTGATTTTTGTGCATGCTTCCAAAGTTTCCAAGGGCCTTGTTTGGAGTAATAAAAAATCATTACAAGTGCCTAAACCATAAGCCTGAAGTGCTTAAATTAACCCAAATTGCCTAAAATTCAAGTGCCTAAACCCATTATACCATACCCCAAAGAGCCTAAATCCCCTAAAATTGAACCCCAAAATTAAACCCCAAACAAGTCCCTTGGATATACTAAGAAAATGAGTAAAACAATGTAGTTTTGCCGCACAACATGACACACAATACCCACCGCACAGTGCCTCCCCCAGATTCGTAAAATTGGACCTTGAATTGATAATCCCGTAATATTGTCAAATCTTCCTTAATCCCATGACATAATAAATCCACCCAATGCTATGCGAGTTAACAAAAGAAGGCTTACCGGTCGTTTGAATGGTGGATTTGATTTTGAGTGCATTTGTAGTGAGGATGGATTTGATGGTGGATTTGTAATGAGAGCAAACCCACCTCCTAAGAATGGTGAATTTGTAATGAGGCGCTTGGATGATTTTTCTAAGAAGGGAGATTTAGAGGGTGGATATGACAGGATAAAATGACAAATGACCGAATTGCCCCTAATTTATTAATTTCATTATAATTAGAATAAATATATAGGTTGTGTTTGGTTAGATAATTTAGTTTAGTTTTGATGATGTCATCAAGTGTAATGAGTAGAGAGAGATAGAAAGAGAGAAATGAGGGAAATTATGAAGTCATCAAAACTAAGACTAAAACTAAACTGGAAAACGAACAGGGTCATAATAATTATAATAAATACAACAATAACTACATAAAACATATTTCTACCATGTAGATGTTAAAAAATAATATTTCCAAAAAATTAGTAATATATTTTCGAAATTTTAATCAAAAAAATTAAACACAAAACTAAAAAAAAGTAAAAGAAAAAAAAGTAAGCAAGTAATATTTTTCAATTTACTTCAAAAGTTATATAATGTTTGTTTATTTTTTTCAAGAATACACCCCTATAAGGGCTAACAAACTCAGAAAATACTTGAACCGGTTTTTGGTATCTGATTGAGTTTATTTTTATTCGACTATGTTTATTTATTAATTTCAACGTTCATGTAAAAAATCAGCACAATTGAGTATCAATAGAAGTGTTTTTAACGGTCTAACACTTACAAGTGTAGGGTACTACTAACAAACTCACAAAAAAAATTCTACCGATTTTTTATATCCGATTGAGTTTATTTTTATTCAAAAATGTTTATTTATTATTTTGAACATTTATATAAAAAAAAATCAGCTCAACTGAGTATCAATAGGAGTTTTTTTAATGCCCTGACATTTACAAGTGTGGGGTACTACTAATAAAATCACAAAATACTTCTACCGGTTTTCAATATCTGATTGAATTATTTTTTATTCAAATATGTTTATCTATTATTTTGAACATTCATGTAAAAAAAAAGTACAATCAGGTATCAATAGGAGTGTTTTTTTTTAACAACCTAACATGTACGAATGAAGAATATTATTCCCAAAAGCAAGTCCGACTGCCCCCAGATTTGCCAACGACAGGGGTAAACCCTTGCTTGGCATATCTACCCGGCAAAGACCAAACTTGTGGTGGGACCAGGATTCTTTCTCCGGTCGCTTGACATATCTGGGCTCTAATGCCCGAGCCAAACTTTGGTTTGGGTACATTGAAAAAACTAATTTTTTGTTTTTTTTTTTTGGGTTTTGTCCTTATTCAATTTTTTTTTTTGCATTTGTTAGTTTTCGGTCGATTTTTTGTGGTTTCTTGGCTTGTCTCGACGAGAAGAATCTAAAAAGTACTATAAAATTATTAGCCAAACATAAACTTTTGTGAATAAAGACGAAGGTGACATCTAAAAAATCAGTTTTTTTGATTATTTTTCGTCTTTATTCACCAAACTTTAAGTTTGGCAAATAATTTTATATGTTTTAGAATCCTCTCATTGAGACAAATCAAGAAATCACAAAAAATCTACCGAAAACTAACAAATGCAAAAAAATATTGAATAAGGACAAAAAAAAAACCAAAGAATCAGTTTTTTCAATTTACCCAGACCAAGCCACTCTATTGTTGGGTACCAGTTTCCATTTTGTAAAAGAAAGTCTCTCCAAGCCACCTCATCCTAGATTATTAAACCGAAGAATACATTATGCAATCAACCCTTTGATTTTATCAATTCATAAAGACATTTGATAAAATCTGTAGATATGTGAGATTTTTTAATGCAAAAATTCACAGATTTTATCACATGTATTCACTAATAGATAAAATCAGAGTGGGTGATTTTATCAAATGTTGATAAAATCCATTGGAGAACTATGCCTCAATTATAATCAGTTGTGGATGAGCTTTTAGATTCTCATTTCGCATTTTCATAAACTAACATGTCCTAGTATTGCAATTAGGACATGGTCAGGATATTCGATTATCAAAAATAATATATATTTCAATTAAGACTACCATTGTACATCTTTGTAGGAAATGGCAACATGGCCACAAACTCATAAGCTTATCACAATATATTCTACAAATTATATTTTAAGTGCTTTCGCAATTCAAAATTTATATTTTGTATACATCATCCAAACACTATCAAAGATTCGTAATCTATCTTAATTATAATTCACAATTCAGAATCTATACCGAAAGGCAGGCTCGACTCTGTGTTTGTCGAGGCCCCAACCTTATCCTCAATTTGACGCCCTTCATAAATTTTTCTCTCTGTCAGTAAGCAAGACTATTATTGCAACAAAGATCAACATCTCATGTAAATTTCAACCAAAGTTCGGAAATTGGAATACACATACTAGTCTATTACTTCGATGCACCAAAATATACATAATCCGATACACAAAAAGCCATAATCCTATATACAAAATTGCACAACCATGCATTGACCATTTACCAATATATACCTAACTACATATATTAGTTTCATTGGCTAGACACAAAAAGTAATTACATTACAATAACTCAAATGTATCACTTGAACACTGCTCTTCTTGCATTTTTAGAGGCAAATTTATAAATTAAACTTCCATAATCTAGCCTTCCTGCAAAATCATTTTCAATGGACAACATCGCTAATCTATTCAACCTCTCTTGTGACATGGTTGATCGAATGTAAGACTTGATCATCTTCAACTTTGGAAAACTTCTTTCCCGGAGGCAACGGTAATCGGAATAGTCAAAAGAACTCTATAAGCAATCCATGCATTAGGGTAAATATCTTCAATGGCCCTCAAATTATTGAGCACTTCAATTGGTTTGCTTACTTCTTGTGGCAATGTATCTTTCTAGACTTTCAACTCTATAAATAGATCCCTTCCATCAATATCAGAAACCCCGGCATGTTTTAAGCGTTCCTCAAGTTTGGCACAACACTTCCTTCCTCAAACATTCACCATTGGACTTTTTTAAGTCAAACAAAAAACCAAAGCTTTCCTCATATTCTTTGAATTGTTCAAACCTATTCTTGAGTGAAGAGCGAGCTTGATCGATAGTATACAAGAAGTAATTAACTTTGAAGGATTCTTCAAGGGACTGAGTCACGTCTTGATCAACAATCTTGTCAGACTTCTTCTTTCTACAAATGATACGCTTTTCAACAAATATAGGTTCAATTCTCATTCCCATTTCACTTGCCATTTCTTTAGCTTCAACCATTAACTTGTTCTTGCGCACATTTATCTATTGTTTGGTTAATTGTCAATCACTTTTCCAATTCAATCCATTTGCTCATGCAAGTAAGGTGCTCGTGACTCCCTTCATGCTCTTTTAAGTCTCAAAATAATATTTTCCCAATCTTTAAATCCCCCCTGTAGCCAATTGAGTCTTGTTTCCTTCTTGCTTAAACAACTTACAACAAAAGCAAAAGACCCTATTCAAAATCGTTGAGTAGATTAGCCACTTCCTATCATGTTTTTCTCCATTTGCTAAATGTTGAACTCAGTGGACAGAGGAGAAATGCCTTGGCTTAGTTGACCCATTATCATCATAAGGAAAGTTGAAATCATGGTCTTCTCTCGTGAGACCTCTTACTACTAAAATATCTCTTAACCTTTTGGTCCAACTTATCCCAATTACTCGGATCATCAATATTTATAGAAGCTTCATTTTGGTTCATCTCCTCATGCACTCATCTTCAACGAGGCATGATAATAATGATTAACCGAGGTAAAAAAATAAGAGTAAACACATTTAGACACTAGTCACTAAACTTTAAATTACCCTAAAGCCTTAAACAATTAAGCATTGCACAAAGCAAGCAATGGCGATTATGTACTTGTGTCTGTGTATTGGGATCATCAGACAATGGAATAAAGGTACGACAGTTTGACAAAACAAAGTTTAATCTATTAAAATATTAACTATTAAACACAATAAAATGTATTGGGATCATCAGAGTTCAGACACACAATCCCAAAATTCCCGATTCCCACAAATGTTAATCTATAAACTATTAATTTATAGAAGAAACCTTATTCTTGATCAAAAAAAAAAAACAAGATAGAACTAATGAACTATAGAATAGGGGTGAAAAAAAAACCGGCGGGACCTGAACCGAACCGAAAACCGAATTTTCGGGCCGGTTTTCGGTCGGTTCGTGCTTTAAAAAAACCGAAAAACCGAACCGAAAAAACCGAAATATATTCGGTTCGGTTTCGGTTTTTTGGAATTATAGTCAGACCGAACCGAACCGAACCGAAGTTGGACCGAACCGAAAGACCGAACCGATGATAGACCGAACCGACCTAGACCGAACCGAACCGAATTATAAACCTAATCCATACCGTCCATTTCCTTTGATCTACATCGTCCATCTATGACCTATAAAAACAAACCCTAACCTCTCCATCACTATTCACTACTCAACAGCCTGGTACACACGACCTCAGACGACGGTCAGACCTCTCCTCTCTTCTTCTCTTCTCCCTCTCTTCTCTTCTCTTCTCATCTCTGTGGGTGAGTCCGATCGATCACAAGGCGAAACCGCGAAAGGCGATGCACACAGAAGCCCATATAGAGCTGCATTTCGTTCATGGTTTGTTTGTCTATTCCTCACCGATCTCTCTCGAATCTCGATGGTTTTTCATTATTTATCACTATTAGTATTATCATGTATATTTATTTCTATCTTTGTCCATTTTTTAACTGTACTTGTTAATTGATTCCAGGTAATTTTGGATGAAGCAATCGTGAACCTTACTCCAGAGAGTTCGTGAAGCAATCGTGTAAGAACCTTATTTCTGTGTACCAATCAGTTACACAAAATAGTATGGAGATAATTAATGGAACCCTAATGAAACTTCTGTGTACCGATCACTTGAAATTGCCAAACCACTGAATGGAACCCTAATGAAACTTCGACGGAGCCATAACTCATACATAACCATATAAAAAGCATCATAATCAACTGGAGGAAAATGCCATTGGAAATGTTTTCGCACCTTCAACACATTACTCTGCAACTCCAGGTAGTCAATGAAACTAATGCTTTGGAGGATTTCCTTTAGCAGTGGGATGTCTAATGTCCTTTGAGTTTCTTTAATTTCCCAAAATGTGGCAAATTCTTGAACCAATTTCTCAATTTAGACAATTATTTATGATGTGGGGTTTCTTTTCATTTGTTTTCCTTTCAATTTTGGTTTGTGTTTTGATTTACATGTGGTATTCTAAATTAATCTTGATTGTCAATTATGATATTTTTGCAATTTGTTCTTTTACGGTTGTCATTATTTATTACTCCTAGATTTTATGGTATGGTGAACTAGCACTGCACTGATTGATTGCGATTTTGAAGAAAGACTTCATTTTGTACTAGTATACTGGCATTAAAAACTCCATTCAAAACTTTAGTGTCATAAAATTACAGTGAAGTGAAAGAAGAAAAAAAAAGAAATTACAATTTCCGTTTTTTGTTCATGGGAAAACATTTATAAAAAAAAAAAAACTTGAAATTCAGTAGCTTATGTTAATTTCCCGAACGAAGGAAAAAAAATTAAGACCACTGGTAAATCTTGTACATCTTTTTTGCAGGATAAGTTCTATAGAAACTATATATTCTTTCTATTAGCCGTGCCAAAAAAAAAAATAGGATAATCGCATTTTGGGGCAATTTTTCAGTTTTGATAAACAACGTGGTTCAGTTTGTGGAGTTGACCGTTTTGACAGTTTTTTCATCTAATTGTCTTCAAGCTTGCGGTAGATAAATTATTAACCCATTTCTTTCTCCTATTCAGATACTGCATAAAGGCAAAAGCTGTCTTCAAAGAGTTGAACCAAGCACCACATCTTGTTGAGCTTCAGTTCGAATAAGAAATGTCTAGCCTTGAGGTATCCATTTTATTTGTTGTATGATAATTTTTTAGATTAACATTTAACAGTATGTAATTCGAAAAAACAGTAGGTAACTTGGAATTCAACTTTCCTTTTTTTTTTTAGATTGATGATGAAAATGAGTTTGATATGGATGACCTTATGGATGAAGCTGCTGAGTTTGATTTACCTGATAATACTGATCTTGAAATGGAAAATGATGATGAAGTGGCTGAAAAAATAGATAATGAGAGTAAAAAAGGTGGTGATGGTCTAGTCAGTAATAAGAGAGCTGTTTGTTGGAAAAATTTTAAAGTTATTACCCCAAAAGATCATCCAAAACCTAGGGCTGCTTGCAATTGGTGTGGGGTATCTTATGCATGTCATTCAAAGAACAATGGTACAAAGTCGATGACTCATCATTTGAAAAATTTATGTACCAAATATCCCAAAAGCAAGAGATTTACGGGTTCTAGGCAAAAACTCCTTAGTTTTGAAAAACAAGAACAAGACAACAGTGAGACAAGTGAAAACCTTGTGTCTTGTACCTTTAGTGTTGAGGCGTGTAAGAGAGCCCTAGCAGAGATGATAATAATTGACGAGTTGCCATTTGCATTTGTTGAGGGTCAAGGATTTAAAAAATTTATGCATGTCGTTCAACCTAAGTGGGTCAAGATTCCAAGTAGGATTACGGTTGCCAAGGAGTGTATGCGCATTTATGATGAGGAGACAAAATCTTTGAAGAGAAAACTTAAGAGCCAAAGGTTGTGTCTCACTACGGACACTTGGACTTCGGTCCAAAACTTGAACTACATGTGTCTTACCGGGCATTTCATTGATGAAAATTGGAAATACCAAAAAAGGATTCTCAATTTTTGTGTTGTTCCCAATCATAAGGGTGAGACTCTTGGTAGAATAATTGAGAACAAGTTATTGAATTGGGGGATTGACAAGTTTCTAACCATGACGGTAGATAATGCATCTTCTAATAATCTTTTGATTGCCTACATGAAAAGGAAGACCAAAGATAAGAAGACAACCGTTTTAAATCACGAATTCTTGCATGTTAGATGTTCCGCACATATCTTGAATCTAATTGTGCGTGATGGATTAGAAGAGATTGAGAGCTCTATTGCAAGGGTGCGTAATGTTGTGAGGTATGTGAGGTCTTCCCCGAATAGGATGGATGAGTTTTGGTCATGTGTTCAAAAGGAGGAGATTACATGTACACTTAAACCTTGTTTGGATGTGCCTACTCGGTGGAACTATACATATTTCATGTTGGATAGGGCTCTAATTTATCAAAAAGCTTTTGATAGATTATGTGATGACACGGCCTTCAAATTAAATGTGATAGAGGAGGAGATGGACGATGATAATGATTTAGAGTATTGTGACTTTCCGGTTGATGGTGGGATGATTGAAGAGAGAGAGAGGGAGAGAGGAAGGGGGAAAGGGAGGAGGAAAGGAAATGTTGGGCCTCCAACTCCAACGGATTGGGATAAGGTTAAGTTGTATGTGTCATTTCTTAAAGTGTTTTATGTTGCAACATTAAAATTCTCGGGTTCTTTGTATGTCACTTGCAATGCTTTCTTTGATGAAATGGTGTTGATTCAACAAGCTATCAAGAAGTTGTGTGCTACCATTGATAGTATTTTGTATCCTTCGGCCCATGGTATGAGTGCAAAGTTTGATAAATATTGGGGAATTTTGAGAAGATTAACCCATTGATGTTGTATGCGGTTGTTCTTGACCCTCGATGCAAACTTGGTTTCTTTGAATATTGCTTTCTAAGTACTTTGGGTTTTGATAAGAAGTTGGTAAGTGAAATGACGGATAAGATAAAACATGGGATTACCGAATTGTTTGAATGGTATGTGACAAACAATGCAAGTGTGAATGCGCATAATCGAGAGGAGGTTAGGGGAGCATCAAATAAGGTGGGTTTAGATGGTTTGGATGAACAAAAATCTTTGAAAGCTCTTTTTAAGATGCACCAACAAAATGAAACAAACATGGCAAGCAAATCGGAGTTGGAGAAGTATCTATTAGAGGCTAGTGAAGATGATAATGAAAGGTTTGATATATTGAAATAGTGGAAAGACAACTTCGTCTAGGTATCCAATTGTGTCCCCCAAGTAGCACGAGATGTGCTAGCTATCCCGTGTCTCACGGTTGCCTCGAATCCGCTTTTTTACGAAGTGGGCGTGTGATTGATCCATATAAGTAGTTCTCTCGCTCCCAATACCGTGGAGGCTCTTATTTGCACTCAACAATGGATAAAGAAACCAACTAAAATCAACATTAGAGAACAACTTGATGAGTTGGAGGAATTGGATTAGGTACTACTCTTTTGCTTTCTTTATTTTTTAGTTTTTCTTTATTTTTAATTACTTCTATATATATTTGAATAATTTACTTGTACACTTTTTTTGTGTGGTTTTATTGTACTTAGTTATCATGGAATCAAGTGGCAAGACTAAGAAGTAAGGGGTTGCTTGTTCTTGAGGGGTTCTTTGTTCTTGTGGTTTTGCTAATGAGGACATTCCTTGCTGCATATGGTGTTGTTTGGTGGTGAAAATTATCATGGTGGAGAGCTGGAATTTCTGCTTTTTCTTGGTCGTCTTTTGTGTTCTTAATTTTTAATATGTTCAACAAACAATGCAAACTGTTGTGTATTGATTTGTGTATTGTGATGCTGGAAATTATGTTGGCTTGTAAGGGATTTGTAAGGTGAACTTTGGCCCATTTGAGGCGGTAGGCGACTGCGGCATGTACGGTTGGATGTATGGTTGGATGGATGTTACAGTATCAGATGTATGGTTGGATGGATTTTTTTATTTTTATTAGATGTATGGTTGGATGTTACAGTATCATTCATTTTTTGGACTTGTGTCAAGTAAAAAAATGTAAAATCTTCTAAAGTTCTAATAAAATTTTTAGGCCCAGAAGTAAATTTTGTAAGCCCATTTACAATTTTCTCAGTCAGTTGGGCTTTTAGAAATTTTTTAAGCACAAAAGTAAATTTTTTAAGTGCAAAAGAATTGTTTTTAATAGGCCCAATTAGGCCCATTCCGCCAGACCGAAATCCCCGAAATCCCCGAAATTCCACCCCGAACCGATCCACCCCGAACCGAAATCGGTCCCTTCATAAATTCGGTCGGTTTCCGGTCTTCCTGAAGTCATACCCGAACCAAGATCGATTACGTCATATAATCACCTAGAACCGTAGCCCGGCGAACCGATTTCACCCCTACTATAGAATAATAGAAGTCTTAAGTCTAGTTGTAGATCAGTAGATGACCTTATTGGCTTTCAAAGTTAACCTTTGGGCTTTGGGTTTGGCATTTTCAGTCGTTTGATTTGACTTGGTTCTGCCGTCTACGTGACGAGTATAGATTGACCTTAGAGACTGTCGTTTGCCGAACTGCCTTCTATCGTTCACCAGAACTTCAAACAGGCAGAGAGAGAGAGAGAGAGAGAGAGAGATTTTGTTGGGTAAAAGTTAGGGCTTTTTCCTTTGAATTTTCACTGAATGAAAATCAGTAGGTCTCCCGTCTCTTTCTTTCAAGTTTCACAGTTTTTATTTTGAAAAGAAAAAAAGGGGAAAAAAAGGCATTCAATCGGTGGGCCTAAAAAAAACAATTAAAGAGGGAAGATGGAAGTTGGTTGGGCCTCAAAAAATCAAATGGGTTCCTAAGGCTCTAACAATATTGGATCAAACCAAACCCATACTTATACTAACCTTATATATCTTGGGGCCTACAAAAGTTCAATTTTGGTGGTGCAGGACTGCACCTAGGCCGCCCCAGCCTAATTACGCAGGGTCAGGCTTGCCGAAAGGAATAAACACTCCCATAATCCGCAAGTAATATTGAAAAGAAAATAAGAACTACAAATAAAAATTTGATTGTTCTAGTTTCTCTCCTCTAACGTAGTTTTTTAAAATTTTTACATGCATGAATTATCTCTACCCTCGCAGGTATTATTTTTATGTACTTGATTGGATTCGTCCCAATTCATATAGACAACCTGAAAGTTGTAGAATGTTTTTCCTAATAGATGACACCTGATGAGTGATGAGGGTAGTAGCCCTTTGGACAAATTATGAGTTTTAAAAAATATACTACTATAAAAATAGAAAAGTTATAAGAGGGCAAGAGAAAAGTTTTTTTTTTTTTTTTGGGGGGGGAGGAAGCCTCTCCCTAGGGTTTTCCTCTATCGGCCGCCACACTTCCCCCCTCCACCGCTCCTTTCCACCTTATTTTCCTCCTTTCCTTTGTTGCTTTTCCCATTTGGTTTCCGGTGACTCCCCACAACGATCGGCCTTTTTTTCTCTTTCTATGGGCGGTTGAAAGCTGATTTTTGGGCGAATGAGGGAATCAGATCTTGAGATTCCAGATCTGGACTTCTGACAGCGGTGGTGACAATACAACAACTCTGACGATAGCTCAGTCGATTTTTTCCCCCGAATTTTCTGTTTTCCATTTTGTTTTTATAAGTTGGAACAATGTCTTAATTTAATGGATTATTCTATCTCTTTATTGAAAAAAAAAACTACCAATAAAAATGTTTTTAAGGGAAAAACAAGGCAAATGTTAGTGCCAAAACCGTTTTTTATTGTGTCAAAACTTCAATGCATAAAATGATTGTACTTATGTGCAATGTACATGTCTTTTATGCATTGAAGTTTTGGTACAATAAAAAATGATTTTGGCATTATTACCGCCCAAAAACAAAGGTTGAAGAATTTTTGTGACCTCAAAATTCAACTGCGTACATGTCATCTCCTGATTGGCACAAGCTTTACACTTGGTAATCCTCCTGGGTCCTACCTCACAAAATACCAACCCTTATCCCTTCGTTTCCTCCCTCCTCCTCTCTCTACCTACTGTTACAAACCACATACAGTCTACCCCCGCTCTCTCTCTCTCTCTCTCTAGCAATCCATGGCGACAATCTCCTCTCCGACATTCCCACCCCCATCATCCTCCACTCGCCCCGATCCAATCCCTCACAAATTCACCTTCCACACCACCACTAGGCTCTCCTCCAAATCCAAACGATCCTCGTACTCTCTCTCCTCCACCTCTCATCACTCCTTCTCTAGGTCCCCCGACTCCACAATCTGCCGTTGCCACAACAACAACAACGGCGACTCGGCCGATTCGTTTCGGTGGGACGCGGCGGTCCAGGAAGCGGTGAGGAGTGCGGTTAAGTGGTTCGATGATAACGTGAGCAGCTCGTTACGCGCCGGCGGCGGCGAGTCGAGGGGCGGTGCCAAAAGTGTGGTTGGTGTTTTGGAGAGAGAAATAGGAAGTGATGTTGTGGAGGAGGCCAGTGGTGGTGGTGAGGAGGATTGGGATTGGGAGCGGTGGCGGAAGCATTTCGACGAGGTCGATGAGCAGGAGCGTGTTGTGTCCCTTTTGAAGGTAGTTTAACGTGTTCACTGTGCTGCATTGATTCATGAGAAATGCTGTGTGTAATTTTGTTACTGTTTTAGAGCATCTCCAACCTGAAAGTTCAAATTTGGGAAGTTGCTTGATAGCGCCCTTTGGTCGGGCAGGCGATGGGCACTTTATTCGGCGAGGGTGGAAATTCCAACCCAACTCCCCTTTCCCTAGAGTAGAAAGATTAGGATTTTCTGGGATAAAAAGAAAAACTTTTAATTGGGTGTCAAATTTTTAAAGGCTTATGTGGCAATTGAGTAATTCCAGAAGCAGGGGCAGTCCAGCGTCATAGGATGCCCAATGCAAAATCTTAATGCGAGGCCTTTGAGAATTTAACTATCAATGTAAACAATTTTAATCTAATATTTGTTATTTCTGGTTCAAGAAATTATATTCCTTTATTTTGAGATGAGAAATTATTACTAAAAATATTAATCTCTAGCCTCTATCGTTTTAGAGAAATGTGAATTCTAGAAGCGTATTTAAAGCTGTAAAAGGATCAATGCTGAAATGTGAACATGAAAGGAATTTATGGAGGTATTTTTTACCTTAATGAGACTTTTTTTTACCTATGAACACTGTTTTAAGAAGTCAAAATTTGCAGTATGCATACATGTACACATACATAAGAAAGTGAGGTCTTTCAAAATTGGAGGACTTAGGCACTGACCTTAATTGCCTAGTGCTTGGGTCGCCCATGTCCGGAAGTACCCTTGGAGCATCTCCAATGGTCATGGCCATTTTTTAAGTGCTAAAGGTCATTTGCTACAGTGTTATTTGGTCGAAATTTGGCAAAAGTTCTCCAATGGTGCTAAAGCCATTGTTTGGTCGCTACCACTTGCAGCCGTTGGATCAACTACACATATTACAGTCATTGGATTGGTCCCAAGAGCCATTAGATAACAAACCTTGCACGAAATGGCCCAGGCATTTTCATAGGCAAGCCATTTTTTGGCTCCCAAATTGGCTGCCCGTTGGGGGGAGAGAATTTTGTTCTTGAAGTCAAAAAATGGCTTTGGCTCCCAAAATGGCTCTCCGTTGGGGACTCTCTTAATGGGTAATGGTATGCCGTATGTGCTGGAATTGGTAATTTGCGTGGTACTTCTCATGTGTACAAAGTATGCGAAATCCTTGGTGAAATTGTGTATCCCAAAACCTTAACCCGGCGGCCATAATATGTATTTTCTTGTATAGTGATAAAGCTAGCTTGACAAGACTTTTTTGCTTCGCTTAGTTAGTCTGTAATCTAATGACATTAAACTCTGTAGTCTATACCTTTTTTTGGCATTAATCTTAGGTTTGTAAGTTGGACAGTGGTACTGTAATGAGCTAAGAAATTTAACTGATCCTCTTATTTGGATTCTCACTGATAAATATACTATACTTCACTGGGTCATAAGAAATGATTTTCTATCAATGTATCCCAGCTGTACATATACATACATATATTACCCGTCCTTGTACACGTACTTCATAGATTGGTAACATACCAAAGAAAAGTTAATGGTTGAAAACGAATACGTAAACCTAGCCACTTGAACTAATTAGGATGATGGCAATTATCTGGTGTAATTCGAAGGACAATGTTGGTTCAAGGTCCTATTGGAGATTTATTCAAAGGTCGGTATTCTTTTACTCAACATATTGCTTGGGTAGGAGGTAATATTAGGTGCCTTTTATTTTAATGTCTTTAAGTGTGGGAGATCATCTTGTCTGTAATATTCCCACATTTTTTTGGTGAATTTTATTTCAGGATGCCTGGGACTATTCTTGTTTCACAGTCCAATAAGTTGTGCGCACACACACACCCACAAAAAAAAAAACCCACAAAATCCACCCACATATACGCACACATTTTTGTATGATGCTACTAATATGACGTTATTTGACTCAACAGTCACAGTTATCCCAGGCTGTTAGTCTAGAGGATTACGAAGATGCTTCTAGTCTTAAGGTGGCAATTGCAGCTGCAGCTACAAATGATACTGTTGGAAGAGTGTTGTCACATCTGAACGTGGGAGAACTGTTTTACCCCTCTTCCTTACCAATGAGCATTATTTATATCTATTGTTTGATTCAACTGAATAGATTAATAGCTTCATTCATATTTTGGTTTTGTAACTGCAGAGAGCCATAAAAGAAGAGCGCTATAGAGATGCAGCTATTGCACGCGACTACGCTGGGGCAGGATTGGTGAGTTTAGTTAGCAGAGGATAATATGCATATAAATCAAGTCTTCCCAATTAGTTTGAGTAAATGTGGATGTCACAATTTGTCTTTGTATGATTACTTGTGTGTGTTAGCGTGTGATTGTCGGTTCCAAAGTGGAAGCTTTCTTCTTTTCTAGGTAGATACTGGTTTGAATACTTTTTTCCCCTTCATGTTATCAAATTGTTTTGGTGTGTTCTGGACCTGATGTTATCAAGAGATTCTCGTATGCTTAAGATGCATAAGTGAACATGATATGTGTAATTTTCCCCCCAACTATTATAGCTACCAGTGATTTTTCAAGTGGTAGACCATTCATTGGATTACCTTAGTGAAAATTACTTGATTTCATTCTCTGAATTGCTGTTGCAAATCAAGTGTTCCAATCTTTAGGTTGCCTCCTTGTAATTTGTTATAAACATCAATAGTGTGTACGGTGAAGATGCATATTATCAGTTTGTTGTTTGTTTTCCTTTACCTGGCATCTCAGGTGGGTTGGTGGGCTGGAATCTCAGAAGATAGTAATGATCCTTATGGCCGTATTATACATATAAGTGCTGAGCACGGAAGATACGTGGCAAGAAGTTATAGTCCCCGGTAAGTTCATCCACTTTCTTAGTGTATAGATCTTTTGGGAACTGAAGCATTCTGAAAGAAACAGATCTGGGAAAGATAAGCCCTCAGGTTTAACATTGGAGCATTTGTTATATCTACGGGTTCATGAGATTTTTGTTAACAAGAGAGTTCTTTGCTGGAGGATTGTTTGCATGTCTGAAGGCATTTGTGGGTCTTGTTTTGTTATCTGGTTTCTAATGTTCCTCTTCCTGAATTTCAGTTGTTTGGTAGGGGTACATCAGGTCTTCTTGCCCTCTCCGATGTAGAACTTATGGTCATCTGAATCTCTTGAGTTTCATTGTTATAACATAACTTATTTGAGGGAAAAATTAAGGGTTATTTTTGATAACCAAATTCAGTCCTTTCATAGATAAATAGAATAATGAGATTTGCCTTTGCGGTCTTTTTTTAGGTTCCTCATTTTTCATAGTTGTGCTTGGTGCATTTTGTACAACCACTTGTCTCTCAAGTAATATATAATCTTCAGGGTCAAATTCTATAAATTAAGGAAGAATTTTAAATATCAAGTTACCCTATGGATTGTTCTTTAAAAAAACTCAGTTACCATGAATGCAGTATTTAAACTGACGTGCTCAGTGTCACATGGACTCGTGTATGCATTGTCAAATTTCATCTCTAAGGTGCATGTACCTAAAGAAAAAGTTTTCTCATGCATTTTATTGGAGAATGTATTAAGGTATGCTTGGTGGGTGAATCTGAAATAAAGCAAAGAGAAAGCAGCCTGTCCCTTTTGTTCTGCAGCAACAGTAGACCCTATGCTCTCTATGCTTCTGCATCGCATTCCCCAAACCCCTTACTTAGGGAAAGTGTAAATCAAATTAAAGCATGGGTTTCAGTGACATGTTTTAAATGGACAAAAATCAGTCTTTGATATGAGTTTTTGGGAACTTCTGCCTGTTATGTAGCATTGGCGAACAAACTATTGTATAGAACAGAGGCTCAATTCAATTACATAATATTACTATCATTTAGATAGATGAGGATTTGTTGTGAAATGTTTAAGTCGTGAGTGTTCCTCAAGAGGCTTGCATGTGGTTGTGTGCGTCTTGCCTTGCCAGTAATCTCTCTAATCCTTACCATCTTTGTTGGCTTTTTCCAAGACTAATTTATGGGATGCTGTCCCTCAGGGTGACCATTTCGGAGAATTTTGAAGAAAGACTGTTGGCAGCAGTTGGATACATTTCCCCCTTCAAAAGGAAATGCGGGGAGGGTAGAGCTCGGCAGAGGGTTCAAGAATAGGGTAGGACTTCTTGTTCAAGTGGGTAGATTTTGGTTTAAAGTTGGGAACTAGACCCGCAGCGTAACTCTAAGACTAATTCGATGCCAAAGTCGAACCTTAAACCTTAAGTTGTAGCTTTGGGCTAAACCTCCCAGGCAAAACCTCATGGGCTTATCAGGCTCCTAGTCTGAACAAAGTCGTCCAATCTCAGGTGTTCGCTACCAGGCTCCTAGTCTTCTTTTTCTTGGCTTGATACAGTTTTTTTTTACCTGATTTCTGGCGTATACCGCTTGCCTTAAGCCGTATAATTTTCTTCGTTGAGATGAGATTGGCTGTATCTTATAGTGTATGCATAAAGTGAGGCTTGAGAGATCTCTAATAGGAAGGACCATGTGTATGTTAAATTCAAATGGACCGAGTTGATGCGCTTTAATCCTATATATATATAAAATTGGCAATGGGGAGTCTACTTTTGTTTGGTTGGATAAATTGGCATCTCTTGGGCCCTCTGTTCAAGAGGTGCGGGGATAGGGCATGTTCTGGTTTTGGGAGATCTATTGTAGCTAAAGTGTCTACTATGATTCAAAACAATGGCTGGAGATTGCCTAGGATGAGGAATTGTATTATTCAAGAAATAAGTCACAAAACCCCTGGAAGTTTTCTTCCTGAGGTTTCTAAAGAAGATTCAGTGGAGTGGATCTCTTCTCTATAAGGGGTTTACACAATGAAGTCTGTTTGGAATGCAGTTAGGAACACATGAAGTCAAGGACTGGCATAATGTGGTTTGGTTTCAGAAATATGTTCCAAGTTGGGCTTCCATCGTATGGCTTGCTATACAAAACAAGCTCCACAGATTGGATAGACTGATGCAGTGGGAGTCATTAATGGTGTATCTTGTATCTTATGCGGAGATGGTAGCATAAAGTCTCACACTCTATTTTTTGAAGGTTTTCTAAAGCTGTGCGGAGTGCTGTTTTGTGGAAAAATCTGACTCTTGTAGACCCTCTGGGTTGGGATGAGGAAAAGGACTGGTTTGTGCAACATGCGCAAAGAACTTTAGGAAATATATCCTGAAATTGTCTCTTTCTGCAACTCTGTGTATCTGAGGTGAACAGAACTTACGGATTTTTCAGATGACAAACTATGGATTCATGTGCCCTTAGTGCAAAAATCATCAATGCTATCCGAAACTCCATGTTAGCATGGAGGAACATGAAACCAAGCTCTGCAAATAGGGATCTTTAAGATTCAAAAAGTTCTCTGCAATCTCTGGAATGTGCTTTTAGGCTCCCCTATGTAATTGTGCTCGTCTTTGTTTTCTTGTTCTCCTAGGTGGTGTTTCGTTATCTGTTGCTTTTGCTCTGCTTTGTAAGGCTTGAATAGCCTCTGTTTTTTTTTCTGTTGACTGTAAAGGATTTTCAACCCTTGAGCTTTGGTTGTATGTTGTTTGAGCTTTTGAATGAAATTACCTTTCACTGAAAAAAAAAAAAAAATGCTGATGTGCTTTCCCCTCCTCAGATGCTAGTTCAGTAATTAGACTCGGCTCTGGGATAGGGCACGGGGGGCTACCATACTTCGTTCTTCCACAAAAATACTGTTGATTGTTGAACTGGTTTCAAGATCCAGGAAAAAAGATTGTTGAATTGGATTCTGCTAAACACTGTAGATATTATGCACAGGCATACTCACATGCAATATCCGTTTGCATGGTGGACAGTTTTACTTTCATTTTCAATGCTCTGCTGCGCCAGTTCTCACTCTATATAATTTGCGCATTTCATTTTCTTCCAATGCTTGAACTTCATGAACCAGATAAGCTAGCGTGCTCCTGGAGTCCAATTTTTGCTGATTATCTTATTTTCCAGGCAGCTTGCAACAGCTACAGCTGGAATTCCCCTGTTCGAAATTTTTCTTACAGTTAATAAGAAGGGCGAATACAAACAGCAGGTACCTTATTTGCGCTCCTCCAGTGGTATGATTGATTGCATCAGGAAGAATTGTGGTAACTGCAGAACCTATAAACACATGCATGGTTTCCTGCACGTGACCTACGCTAATATCTTATGGATAATTTTTCATCTGCTTGGTACTTGCCGATAATGTCCATGTGAAATTTTAGGTTATTACTATTCCAGGGATGATGTGTCCAGGGCAACTACAACGTTATACCTTTTAGTTGTGGCCGGAGCCGTAAGCAAGTGTAAAGGTGGGGTGCGACCTTGGTATTTACACCCAATATATACACTCTACACCATAAAAACAATAGCAAAGGCCCTACCCAATGAATTGTAGACGAATTCTATATTCAACTAGTCATCCAAGGGGTGAGTTTGGTCTAACTGGTTATGATTTCTCGTAGAAAAGTAAGGTGATAATTGCAATTGTTAAAATTTGTCTTCTGGGTTTGGGCACCCGAAAAGAACCAAATTCCTTGTTTCGCCCCTGGTTGTAGCTGAATGCAGTGAAGTGGGATAAACGAATTCTCCATGCAGAGCAGTAAAAACTATGTCTGCAGTTTCATATTACTATAAGTGGAAAGGGTGTTGCTGTGTTGGATACTTGGATTCAACCCCATGTATGAAAGGGACCCATTTGCGAAAGGGGAAAAGAAGTTGGCAGCCTTGTTTGACCTCAGAAGCCACGCTCAAATCTGGAAAATCTATTGGCGTGATAACCATTAAATTGTTGTCTTGTTTTTTCTCTTCCATTTCTTGTATGTATATGTGTATGACTGAATCGAGAAGAGGTAAGAGGAGAGTGAGACGGAGCAAAGAGAGAGTAGAGCAGTCTCCAGTGTGGGGGCTCCTCCTTTGGGAGGGAGCCGATCTCCTCCAGTGAGGCTCTGACAGGAGAGGGTGAGAGAGGAATACACTAAGGTTGCTTTCTTATGCATGTGTTTTCTTATCTTCCTCTTCTTTTGAACTTGGATTTGTCATTTTATGGAGGACATAACGATTATGAAATAGTTAAGTGATTGATTTGTGTAAAAATATATCAGACAATATTATCAAAATAACGTGCATTCTGTTATGGGGAATACAATTCATCTTCTTCGTTAGGCATTATGTTCATCTACTCCTTTACTTGTATACTATAAACGTTCGTTGACTAGAAAAATACTTGGAAAAGATTAATTAATTTGCCTCTGGGAATAGTCAATTATGCAACAGAAGAGATGGTGACTGCCGACTCCATCAATCTGTAATATTATTTATCCCTCTTTTCAGCTTAAGCCATAAACCATCCCATTGTTTGATGTTGTCCTTTAATATTGGTTGTGCAAGTATTATAGCTGCTTGAATTTGCTGCCTATATATTGCCAATGATCGAATGGACACAGGTAATATCTATCCATGTCTAAAGGAGTGCGGGGTTGATTTAACTCTTATAGAGAGAAGGAATACTATTTTACGTACTTTCATGCACAAGTTTTGTAGTCTAAATGCAAATATGCTCAATTAGCTATATATATGGCCGGATGGGTGACTGCAGATATTCAGATGCATGCAGATTTTGTGTTTGTTCGCTTTCATGTCTGAGGGAATTCACATTTTGTAGGTAGTGTACTTACGGCGGATGAGGGCTCCTCGAGACTTCACTGTTGTTTCGTCCAAACCACTAGATCCTACTGGGAGCTTGAACACCTTAGATTCTACTGCAAACAAACCTGATCTATTTGCTGGTCCGGAAGACAGCGAAGATAGAGATGATGATTCGAACATAGCTGAGGGATTACCTGGGTTCGATAATGTTTTGCGTGATATGATACCTGGTGTCAAGTTCAAGGTTTTGAATGTGACAACTTCTGAAAATGTAGACCGGGATCTAATTTCAAAGGTGATCGAACAAATGATTGATGAAGAAGATGAAGAGAAGGATGGTGAGCTGGAAAGTGTAGACACTGAAGATGATAAAGGTGAAAGCGATCAAGAGCAGAAAGAGACAGAAATAAATGCTAGTGATGGAATTCTTGATGGGGAACAACAAAATGAAATTGGGGTTATGTGCAATAGCAATGGTTTTGTGCAGAAAGTTTCCACTGGTGCACCTAATAAAAATTTAATTCGATTACCAGCTAGGTTGGAGAAAAAAGGTCGCTTGTCATTTTCTTTTTTTGTGGATAAAGATGAACGTCAACAGGTTCCTAAGGTCAAACGGAAAAGTCTACGAAATAAAAAGGCTAAGCATAGCATTGATCATGTCATGTTTGACCTTGCAAATTTTATGGGCCGAGGGAGAGTTCCTCTGAGGGTTAGTTTCTAATGTCTACGCAGCATATCTCCTTGGTCTATATTTGCAGAACATCCACTTCTAAAGCTACAATTTGGCTAAATAGATAATTCTTAGATCAATGCTTCTTATGCAGGTGCTTAAAGATATTGGTGAACTGCTAACTTTCACTCTCAGTCGGGCTCAAAATCGTCAATTGCTTTCTGGATCAACGACATTTAATCGGATTGAGATTCCAGCATCCCCTGATCCTCTGAATGGTAATTAATTTAGAAAAGTTGTTGGCTCATGTTATTATGTAGCTGCTTTCAGTGCTGGTAGTCTTTTCCTTCTCTTCCCTCCTGAACTTTGTTGGCCTTGTTCGTTTCATTGTTTTAGTTTTTTTTAAGTTTTGTTTTGTAATCATTACACTCATTTCTCTCTCTATCTCTCTCCACTCATTACACCTTTTTCCAAACTAAACTAAACTAAAACTACTAAACGAACAAGGCCATTGTATTTGTTGTATCTTTGGTCCTTTCACCAACTTCACTGTTAACAGAGTGTATGTTATGCTAATACTTCTCATAAAAGTTGATCCTCTTTCGTTATCAGGACTGTACATTAGTGCAGATTCGCTCTATTCTTCTGAAGTCATTCATCTGAGACGAAAAGTTGGCCAGTGGCAGGAGGACAGTGGTTCTAAGGAGCCTCTAAATCCTGAATTTTATGAGTATGTAGAAGCTTTAAAATTAACTGGGGATCCTTATGTGCCAGCTGGCCAGGTAACTCTCAAATTTTGATTTGTATATCTTCATGTCAAAGTGATGATATGTTTGAATCTCCAGTCATAAAGTTTGGTTTACTCTTTCCAGTTTATGAGTCAGCACTTATGTTTGACCAATTCTTTCAGTATTAGTTGCACAGCTTTTTTAATTTTTGATAAGCAGTATTAATAGCAAGTTGCCACGACGAATCTCAATCTCCATGCTCAATCAGCGTATTCAATTGATTTATATTTGTTATTTGTATTCAAACACATCAAAAACACGTTTATATTACCTTGCTACTGTTTCAGAGTTGTTGTAGGTTGTCTTTTTAGAACCTTAACTTGGTTTAATTTAAGGTCACAAGAAAATCAGAAACTTTTGAGGTGAACTCTGTTCTTACCCCAATGGACCTTTGTTGTAGATAATAACTCAGCTGTTGACTATTGTCTTTTATGTCCAGTGGACCTTGTCTAATTAGAATATGCATGTGTCAACTGTTCTCTTTTCTATTGTTCTCCCTTTTCCTTTTGCTCTTGTTGAAAGTCTAGAGTTATAATTGTAAATTGTATTACATCAAACACCTTTGCAATGTAGACTTGTCGGCCCTTTTTTTACACTGAATTAGATGTGCATATATGGAATGCCATTGCACTTCTTCAATTTTGTTGTTATGCCATTGCACTTCTTGTACATGGAATGCCATTGCACTTCTTTGTATATGGTCTAAACTCCTATTCTGGAATTAGCATCAAACTGCTGTCCATTATTATAGTAGAGTGTTATTAAAATTCATTTTCCAGCTTCATATCACCTGGTAACAGCGTTCAAGAAAGTTTTACCTGCATTTTTTTGGTGGTTGCTGGTTATTCTTGGCATAACTTTGTTCTAGCAAGTTGTTGAACTGTGTAATCATTACCTCTAGGAAAAATTTACTCTCTCGAAACCTTCATCATATGAACGTATGATATTGTTGTCTGTTTCTACAGGTAGCGTTCCGTGCAAAAGTTGGGAAAAGATACCAGCTTCCTCACAAGGGGATAATTCCTGAAGAATTTGGAGTGGTATATCACTTGCTCGCTAAAATTGGGACCTTGCATTTTATCAACTTCATATCCTTTTAGAAACTGGAATCCTCCATTGTACCACATACCCTTTTTTCTCAAGCTCAGGTTCATCTTCTGATCTTTTTTTGCAATTCAGATTGCTCGATATAAAGGACAAGGGAGGCTTGCTGAGCCAGGATTTCTGAATCCTCGATGGGTAGATGGCGAGCTGCTTGTTCTTGATGGGAAGGTTCTTAATTCTATTAGTTCTCTTGTCCATTTTTTTTTTCCTGTAATTTTGTTATTTGTAATTTCTGTAGTAGGTATGAGTTTTGGTTGGTTTGCTTATTTTGTTTTTCCTCAAATGGTTACTGATTGTTCAAAACATACTGTTATTGGATTTTGCAGTTTATTAAAGGGGGGCCTGTTGTTGGGTTTATGTATTGGTCTCCTGAGTACCGTTTCTTGGTGTTCTTCAATCGTCTAAGGCTGCAAGAGTAGATTCCTTGCGTATGGAGTTCAAGATCTTTAGATTTTGTAGGTAAATTTCCACCCTTTACAGTAGGCCCTACAAAAAAGCAAAATATAAAGGTATCTCCTTCCAAAATGGGTGCTATATGTTAGTCAGATTGGAGTTGGATTATATGCTTGTGCATAGATTTTTGTCAATAGCTGACCTCTGCTGCATGTCTCGATAATTGAGTTTAGCTGTTCACGTTGCACATACCCATATGCAGTAATAAGCCTAGTTATATTACATAATAAGAAAAAGTGAAAATGTATGTCAGTTTTGGTTTCTGGATTTGCCAACCAATTAACTTGACCTATAATCTTGCATTTATTGCTCTTTACTGCTTGGAGAATGTTATTTGTTTCCAAGTTCGTGTAATTTCGGAACACATTTTAAGCAACACCTCTCTCTCTCTCTCTCTCTCTCTCTCTCCTTTGCCCACTTTTACATTGGAAATATAGATCACAACCACCGTGCTTCAATTGTGTCCCGAATTTTTTTTGTTTAATAACCAAGTGTCTATGCCAGCTTTGCATACGTATCTTCTTGGCATTGTACAAGGATCTCAGCAATGTACATCTTTTCTTTCTTTCCATCTTCCACCTAGTTTCACAAGTAACCCATAACTTAAGTCTCTTACATGATTGCTTGAATTGACTCTGCATCAATTCTTTTGAAATCCACATCTATTCAATTTGAGCCTTGATACAACCTGGGATGGACAGGGAGAGGTACATCAAAATAATTAGATTTTGTGGGGGAATTATGGTGATTCTTGTACAAGACCTACACCATGATAAAGTTGGCCCATTCCAAATGGAGGTTAACCATTAACGTTTAGGACTTTCTAGTGGGGGTATCAAGATTAGTCTTGGCCAGAAAATCTGCTTTATCAAATGACCGCACAGGTTTTCCTCTGTAACACCCAATGCATTATTGTTGCTTGATGGTTAATGCCTAATTTTTGCTAGCCTGCTCTATTGAAGACTTATTCTTCATTTTGCTTCTGTTTGCAGGTTAGTTGGTATATGTTGCTGTGATGTTGAAAATTAGAGCTGATGAAGAGAGCAGGATCAGGATCTTTACAATAGCGTGTCGAATGCTTGCCAATCACCACTGTATCTGTAAGCAACGAAGCATCATCTAGCAATCTGCCATATCCAAAGTAACTTCTGGGCATCTACTGGAGCTTGATCATGTAGTAAATCCTTGTCCTTTCTATTCCTGCATATTATTTGCGGCAGTCTTACAATAAGTATATGTATAGATACCTGACCAAGCAAATGCTCGCCAAAGTATTAGTAGGATGAGAGGAAGTTTTTCCATTCATTGATGTCACTTTTTATCATCTCCACGTTCGTGGTTGGAATTGGAAATTCTGCGTAGGATGAAATTGTAGAGTATGATCTCTAATGTCTTTCTCTAGGAAAAGCCTGCTCTTTGTGGCCTTTTTTTCCCCAGAGTTTTTGTTCATCTAGCATTTGTATATGGTATTACTAGTGCTGCGGTACATGGACTCAGGTTGGGGTGACAGAGAGGTAATATGAGTGTATAATTCGTGTAATTATAATTAAGTCTTTCGTCACAACAATTACAGTTTTTTCCTCGAGGAATTGGCTTATTTGTCGATTTAAATTTGTGCTGAATAGAAGGGGACTCTCGTGCATAGTTTTGGGTGCTTAATGGATTGATGGAGAAGGCAAAAACAGTTGGATCAGTTTTGGTGGAGAACCCAGTTCAATATGAAAAAAAATTCAGCCCAACACCCTTCTCCACCACACATTACCGGGTCCAGGATACTGAGTAGTGGAGAAGGGTGTTGGCGTCCAAAGGCCACTGAATGGTTACTTGCTCAATACTGCTGCTTCTCTTCGTAATGGATTTAATCCGATGCGGGTGGACAGCTGAAGAGTTAAGATAATAACGCAGTCACTAATTGGCTTTGCTGAACAAATGTATTTTCCTTTACCTGTTAATGTTATTTAAATATTGAAAAAAAGTTAACAAAAATACGTTGTTTATTATATATACTCTAGGAGCCTAATTCATGTAAAATGTTGTATTCGTTATAGAGCAAATTTTGAGGGGGATACTTAGAGGTTTGACTTTCACAAATTTTCCATAAACTAAATGTTTACAAAGGTAAAAAAATAAATATTCTTTTCTTTTCTTTTTCATTTCTCTGTAATTTTCTTTTTACTTAATATGTGGAAGACTTCGTGCTACACACGAGTGTCGCGCCGATGAAATTGAAAGAACTGAGTGTCATGCTCGTTGTTTGTAATTGGAATGAGATATTTGAAGAAAAGTAACTGTTATAATTTACATAAATATGAGCATGTGAAATTTTAAAGTTCCGAATATAGCGTCTGAATACATTGCAAGTTAGTGTTTTTTGTGGTAGCGGAGTTGTTGACCTGGATTGGTTGCGGAGGCAATGCTTTCTTGGGAGTTGTCCCGAGGTGAGTGTTGCGCAACGTGCTGTGTGGAGGCCCGCACCATTGTGCCGGTGTCGGTCCGACGATCAGAGATGTTCACTTTGTAGAGCTCGTCAAGTACTACAAGTGTATCAAAAATCAGCTCGATTGAATATCGTTAAGTACCTCACTGGAACATCATCTTGAAATGCATGATTTCAAATGGATTTGAAACTTATCTTGAAATGCATGATTTCAAATGGATTTGAAACACTAGATCAAACTATTGCAACAAGTAATGTTTTTCGATGAGGCACTTATTGATATTCGATCAAGCTGATTTTTGGTACACATGTAGAACTTGATGAGCTTTATGCGGTGAACGTCTCTTATTGTTGGCACGACACCGACATGGTGGTGTCATACCCGCACAACACCATGTGCAACACGTGACTGTACCGCACCCCCGGGGTTTCGTCCTCTTCCTATCTTTTGCTCTATGCATATTAGTGCGTTCAATTCCAAAGTTGTCCATATATCCATCCGTAGAAACTATATTACAACGAAGAGCGGTTGTACAAAATGTCCCTCTTACAATTGTCCTCCGTGGCAATTTGAAGGGCTAGGATTGAATCTTTTACCCAAGTTAAGGCTTAGATTGTTCCCAAAAAGAACTTTGAAAAAAAAAGAGAGAGGATAGTTACTATTTTTGGGGAATGAAAAAGGAAGTTACGTTGCTCAACTGTAGATTACTTTTGCTTCACAATCTTGGCCTTCAATCGAAAAGTTGAAATCATAGAAAGATACAAATTACAAAAGCCAAGATTTGTTAAATTGGGTTAATTCTTTTGGCATGGACAACATTTATTGGGACATTGGTTTACGTCCTATCTTCTCAGTTCCCATACTCAAACTTGCTGCTACTTTCGGGTCTTGCATGTACTACACCGTGGAATTTTTTGATAGGCTAATTCAGAAGGACATATAACGAGTTGCTTGGTTTGGTCAATTATAGAGCATGCTCCCAATGGCCAAGAAGGTTCATATAAGAATTATCTACAAATTAACTATACTTATGATAGTTTGCTAGAATTTTTTTTAATCTATATTGTGCTAGAGTGATTAATATTTTGTGAAATAAACTTTTGTTTGTAAGTACCTTTAGGCACGGGCATTATACTAGTAGTTCTACAAGCTAAATTAGAAATGACAGAAACAACAGAAAATTAGAGATGTACACTAAGATACAATCACACCAGGCAAAGTTAGAGTCAGAAATATTCCACCTTCTTACCCAACCACCAAATGCATCCTTGAAAGATTCAACATGGAAGTCCAAGGATGGAGCCAAGGGTGGCTAATAGGAGCTGTCGCTGCATGGAACGTCATCTAAGTAGACACCTTACACAACCCTATCTAGTCTCAATATACTTATACATTCAAAAGAAAGCACAAGCCAAATACCTATGCACCATGCTTCCTCACTTGTGAACCTGCAACTTCATCCAGCCTCTAGACCAAGGAATAAAATGCGAACAAAAAAGTAAGAGATTTTTCCAAACGAAGAAATACTCTTAACAATACAATGCAGTACTTGCAACTTAGACATAGAGGTCAATAGAGATCACAAAGGTAATATGTTGGCAGTTGGTAGATTTTCATTTATGAAGGTGATCAATGACAATCAAGGTAATATAAGAGATAGGCAAAAATCCCATAGATTGGACAATTGAACTTTCCACAACTTTACTCCCCTAATCATTGTGAGTCCATCTAGGCCCGCAATAATTACTAGAATCGTTGATTTTATAGAGCTCATCGAGTATGTTGTCAACTGTAAAAAGTAGTTTGACCAGACATCGATAGATACATGAACGAAACATATTTATACAAGGACAAAATGGGCAATTTTAGTTTTCCCTTTGCAAATCTATTTTGTTCGTATAACTATTGATGTTTGATTAAGCTAAGGGTCTACAGAAACCAAACCAAAACTGGACCCAACTAGGCAAAAAATTAACTGGACAGAAGACTGATCACATAAACGGTTTAGTAGTTTAGGGTGAGTTTTCATTTGCTAAAAGCAAATCCCCAACACCCATTTGCTATGTGAGAGAAAATTAACTTTTATCAACTTAACTTTTAGCTAATGAGAAATAAATTGACCTTTAACAACTCAGTTTTTAACACTTTTATAAAAAATTGTCTTTTAATAATTTGTGCTCAAAACAGGAAACTCGGTATTAGGTGAAACGAAATCCTTCGGGACCACGTTCCTTTTGAAACTGAGTTTTTTTTCAATTATTACTCAATCATAACTCATATTTTTCTCAAATTATTATCCATATTTTAATTATTATTCTTATTTCTTATTTCTTTTTTTTATATCTCTTTTCCATTATTATCCATATTTTCAATCGGTACACTAGGCTTAGTTTGCCAAAAGATAAAATGAAGTGGAGGTCATAAAATGAAGTTGATTTTAGCAAATGAAGTGGAGAAATAATTTTATCTTCAATGAATTTGGACATATAATTTTATCTCATAAATATTTGATTTTATGAGATTTCTATTTTAACAAATGAAAAACCAAGCCTTATTTCTCCGTCCAATTATTACCCAAGCCCAAAACCCAAACCAGTTGATTTTGGTTGCAAGATTTCGGAAAAATTATGGCCGAACCGACCCGTGTCTACGGCTGAGCATTCTGGAGAGAGAGAGAGAGAGAGAGAGAGAGAGCGAACCAGAGAAAGCATGGAAGCCCTGAGAGCTTCATACGGGGACACTTCCGACTCCGATACAGAATCCGATCCTCTCCCTCCACCAGCCACCAGTTCCAGTCACCAACCGCGAAACCGTTTGCCTCCGCCTCCTCTTCACCTCCTCCCCAATTCTCTCGGTAACGAATCTCTTCCTAACCCTTTCAATCACTCGCTTTATCTATAAACAACTCTACATACAGTCCAAAGCTAATTAGCATTTTTCCCATTCGATGGACGGAACACAGCGAAAAAAAGTTCACAATGGTGTTTTCAAAGGTTCCCGTGCACCGAATAGGCACAACGCTGCTAGTAATCAACGAAGCAAATGAAATGACGATCCCAAACTTACTCTCTTGATATAGCGTCGATGATTTGGAAATTGTTATGGATTTGGTAGACAATGAAGTGGGAGATTTGCGCACAGGTGTTTTTTATTTTTATTTTTATTTTTTATAGTTCAACACTTCCATAACCCGTCACCTAAGAAATTTTTGGGATGTAAAATGTTGAAAATCTGAGAAATTAGGATTGAGGGATCAGAAATCTAACTGCATTTGCTTAAGAGTAATTATAGATAGATAGATGTAGATGACCCACCACGTGTTTGGTATTTTGACAATGAAGGTACACTGGACTATGGTCAAGGTGGTCAGCCGAGTCGAGTTCGGAGCTTCCCTCACGTTGAAGGAAACTATGCTTTGCATGTTTACATCCCAGGTAATTTGATGTTACTGTATTTGTAGTTCACGATTGACCCCATAAGCCCTTTGTGCTTTGATTTTTTGGAACAGAATTTTGTTGCTGTATCTTTTTAGTGTTTAATTGCATAGTAGAGGTGGGAGCCAACTTTAGCACTCAGTTCATAGTCTATTGGTACATTTGATAAGAAAATGGCAAAAGATGTGCCCAAATCCTTCACCATGGTGGTACTGTGGTAGTAAGTAAATTGAGAAAGAACTTCGTTTTTACGTAAATCAAGCAAGAAGTAGGTTACCACATGTAGGGATTGTAGATTTTGGGCTTTGCAGCGATTTTGGGCATAAGCTGCAAAGCATGTTTTCTTTTTAATAGATCAAGGATTGGAAGCTATGTTTTTAGCAGATCAAGGATTGGAGGCTATGAAGCCCCAAACACTCCTAGAACTCGCAATATACGCAGCGGACCCTCTAGGGACACGTGACACTGACATGCCTTGTTTTCCTGGGAACACGCCATATCACTTGTCCATTAAACTTTTAGGGCCTGTTTGGAACTTAAATAAAATTGGAGAAGGGAAAGGAAAATAAGAAATTTTCTCTCTTGGATGTTTGGTTCTTTGTCTAGGGAGAGAAGGGAAAAAGAGTAAGGAATTCTAAGAGGAAAAGTGTGGAAAGGGAAAGAAAATGAGAGAGAAGAGAGGGAGCCAAAAATTTGAAGTAAAATTACCGAGAAAATTCTGGACTTGGAGACATAATAATAAACATACGGTGCTCCCTGCCTCCATCCACCTAAATCAAAAACCTCTAGCCTGTTGTTACTATTTTTTTCTTTCCTCAAAATTTTTCCTGTTTAGTTCACATTTTTTTTATTTTTTCTTTTCTTTCCGTTTCCCTTTTGCATCCAAACAAGAGAGAATTTTTCTCCTTACATTCTTCTCATTTTCTCCTAGAACCAAACGAGGGAAAGAAACCCATTTCCTTTGCATATTCCCTCTTAAATATTTTCTTTTCTTTTCCTTTCCTTCCACATGTTCCAAACAAACCCATAGTATTGTCCGATGATGGGATGCGCCGGGACTCATGGGGATATGACATGATGTTTTAAAAAAAATTAAAAGCTTTTCTGAGGTAAAATATTTATAACTTCAAATTATCTAGCCACTAGTGTCATTTACTACATCTACTATCGGTTGATAATGCATTTGATAGGAGTTCTAATCTAAATATTTTTTGTTACAATGTAGGTCTACATTACTGAAAATTTGAATTAAAAGAAACTGTAGTATCCCTTGCCTTGTCCGTGTCCCCATGTTTGAGAATTTTCATATCTCGTATCCGTGTCCTTGTCCATGCAATATAGATTTGAAGAATTCTCTTTCTTAAAAAAGTGTTAAAAGGTTTTCTGGTATTGGTTGGATGTATCGGGAAAAATCATGATGTACCTTTGGAGTGGTTGATATCCATTGAAGCTTTTACTAAATTTATTCTTAAATTTTATGAAAAGAAAATTGTAAGATTGAAGACAGTCTTAATGCATTTGCCTGTTCCCTTGGGTAGTGGGCCAAATAGGAACACCTAACCAGAGACGCGTAAGCCGGCAGGCTGGGATCAGTGTGTGGCCTGTTGCACGTGAGCCCAAGTCCATGGTATTGCAGAGCCAGGCGTGGCCCAGGCCTGGCAGATGAGGTCTGACCTAGCTGAAGATAGAGAGTCCGCGTGGTTACCGATGGATTCCTGCAGTCATGTGGCCAACACTGACACTCGGTGCATCATGCGTGGCGTTACTCGAAGAAGCTGACACGAGCTTGCTTGGAGCCTAGTCAAGTCACTCTATCTAAAGTAAAGTTATAAACCCCACAGAGATCTAGGTTGAGGAAGGTCTCCTTCGTTCCGATCCAAAACCAGAGATCCAGAAGGAGAACAGGACAAACACCCTGACACGTTGTGTTTATTAGGGCACCATTAAGGATTAACCCAAATATTGGAGTCAAAAGGGAAATTGGATGACATGAGTTACTAGTGTTGTCTTGTTTGATGATGCTTGAGTTTTGAAGCGTTCCAATTTTCTCTTTGAGTTTCTGAGTTAGAATATTACTTTAATATAAGTTTTATTTTCGTTTAGTTCGGATACCTTTGGCACCAAAGAAGGAGCTGGCCAATTTTCTAAGGAGGGTCTCATCTCTAGTGCCTGGTTTAAATGCCATCGAAGTAGACATCCCACTCGATGTGCTGTGCCCTGATGGCGTGAAGCTCGAACAAGTTGCCCTGGGGAGAGAATTCCACATAAGTTTGGGGAGAACTGTTCCAATTCGAGTGCATCAAATTGAGTCAATGGTGGCAATGCTTCGTCAAAAGCTTCAGTTTCAAAGGAGGTCGGACATGGGTCCAAATTATTATGTTCCAATTCAATTACTAAGCATGACAATGCAACATAACTTCTGATTTTATCTTCGTCCATTGTTGTGAAACAGGTATTTGATTGATTTTAGTGAGTGGGAGGTTTTTGTCAATGATGAGCACACACGCTCCTTTCTTTCACTTGAGGTCACAAAGGAAGGTTTGGCAGAGGTACGCTGACAACGTCCTTTTTGTCCTGATTCAGAGAGTCATCCATTTTCTCTGTGGGATTGAGGCTGCAAGTTGATTATAAGTTGTATTCCGAGGACAATCTTTCTCCTTACTTTTCAGATTAAAGCACCAGAATTGGCATCTATATGTAGTGATAGTTGAGAATGTGTATCCGCACTCTGCAGTGTGAAAAAGAGCCTTTTAATGTTAGTGTCATTTACACCTCTTTTCAATTTTCATTTCTATGAAAAAGTTTCAAACTCGCTGCCAAGGATAAGATTTGGTTTGGATTTAGGGCCTTTTGGCATTTTTTTTTTGCAACTATATCTTCCTTTACATGATGGTTTGGACCTCAATTTCAGTTTGGACCACTGTTTTGTTTTTGGTGTGCTTGCCTTTGTGTTTTATTTTATCAGCATGCTCGACTTTATATACTCCCAGACAAATGACATTTATTAGTTGCCTCGTTCCCCTCATAATAAAAAAAGAAAGAAAGAAAAGATCAATATCATCGTTGTTTTATGAGGTATTTCAATCTCATGAGTTTTTTTGAGAAATACATTAGTATAATTTATTTCATGTCACAATGAGTTCTTTTTTCCATGAAATCTCACTATAGACGCATGAAACTCTTATATTTAATTGTATTTAAGTTGATTTCAGATAAAGAAGCAGATTCAAGCGGTTAATGAGGTTTACAAGCTTCACAATCTGCCTGAATTTTACAAGGTTGGAATCATCATCCTTTGTAATACTTCACAAGGCCATTCATATTGCTATAAATCAATTGATGTAATAATTTAACTGTTCTTTTTGTTTTCGTGCTGGGTTTTTGCTCTGCTTTGGTTCTTGACCACAGGATCCGCGCCCTCATATATCTATAGCGTGGGGCATGGGTGATACTAGTGATTTATTGAAGCAAGTGGCTGAAGAAGCTTTGAAGAAATGCACTGGGCTTAGAGGATACGCTGGGAGAGGTATTTTTACTTGCAAATTTAGTGGCATCTACTGTAAGATAGGCCATAAAGTCTACGTAATATGTAAATTCCAAGAATAACATGTCTGTTGAAGGGAAAACTTTTTAGTGCCAAGTGGGCACGGCTACCTGGTGTCGAGCGCAATCTCGACCGTGCAAAAGTGTTTTGGACGGTCCAGATTTCTCCTCTCTCTTTTCTTTTTCTCTTTAAAATCTGGGCCGTCTATTACACTTTTGGACGGCCGAGATGTGCACTTGGGTATCACATAGGATGGTGCCCGCTCATCAATGAAGAATTTCTCCTGTTGAAGGGTTCTCTTGCCACTGTCGTTGACTAGTGTCTATTGCTGTACAAAAAGGGGGACTTCAGGGACTTGATTTATACTGAGCTCAATGGGTTCAAGGCTCGTAGTTGCTTGCTGTGACTAAACACTCTTGTGTGTGCCCATAATAATATGGGATTGGATCTTAGCTTCGGTCCCGACGCCGGCACAGTATGGCAGCTATATTGAGAGCATGTTTTTTAATCATGTTTAATCTGGAAATTTGTTCCACGTAGGAATTTTAATGGCTACATGGAGTGCAAATTTGTTCATCCTCATCTAACGAGAGTGAACAAAACCGTCACTTTGATTTGTGGAAAATGTGTAGAGTCCACGGAATCACATCACTTTTGGGTAAGCATGACATCTGTTTATGGTGGACCTCATCACTTTTTTGGTAAGCATGATATCACTTTGTGGTGGACGTCATATCTTTTCCACTAATCAGAGTGAGGGTTTTGTTCATCCTCATTAGGTGAGGGTGAATGAATTTGCTCTTGGTTATATTTTATGCATTGAAAAGTATGAAGCCATGAAATCTACCGATAGCTCTTTTTAGAGGTGTCAAACGGGCCGTGCCGTGCCGGCATGGCCCATTTAGTTTCGTGCCAACCGTGCTTCATGCCGTGCCGTGCCGGCCCGTTTACTAAACCGTGCCGTGCCGTGCCGTGCCGTGCCCGTGCCGGCACATCTCCGATTTTCGTCACAATTTTTTTCCGAGTCCGTTTAATCTAGCCAAGTTTTGTCAAGGAAATTTTTTTAGTATCACCTAACAAAATAGTATCATACTACAAAAACTACAAAATAAAAAATCCAACCACAATGTCCATAGCATCATCCAAAAACAATCCATCTAATTGCTGCGAGTGGCATATAGACCAGAGGAGCCTTTCTAATAGCTTTAATTTTGGAAGAATTGAGATGATTTTATCAAGTCCAAAACAAAGCAGCATACATACTGACCTTTATGAAGAGTTTGAATTAATTACCTTGATGAATATCACAAATGGAATAATGGAGGCGTTTGAGAACCACATTTAACCAATATGCAATAACTGGTAATCCAAGATCAGCTTCAAACTTCTCAGGAGTAGCACAAGTATACTACAATGGCAAAAGACATGCCTTAGTAGCAGGTTCAACAAGTTTAAAAGCCATGCTGGCATGGCTTTAAATGCAAAGACAGACAGGTACTGCAAAAGGGTAGAGAAATGCAAAAAATTCTTCAAAACGGATTAAGTGTCTCTAATTGATTTTCTCATACCCCCAATTATTGGGGACTAAATGGGTTATGTTATTGTTGTGAATTGATTTTCTCACGAAAAAGTTCGGGAAGCATATCCCACCTCTGCACTTCATGTTATCTATCATTTAATGCAGTACACAATTCCTCACCAAACTGGAATTTGAAAGGGAAAAAAGAAACGATGATGACCACTCCACCTAAAAAATCCTTTGTGCTTATAGACTTCTCCTTGCCTTCACCTCAATAAGACAATTGGTCACATGATCCCTTATGTTTGCAATGCGTGTCTAAAGTTCTGGTTATAAAACTACAGATTCTCTTTTCCAACAGTTAGGCTTCAATGGGTTTACTCTTCAGCCAATATTTCATTGGTTATCCTGTTCAGCATAGTTGACACTTGAAGGCAATGGATGGCAACTAGTAGAGTTTTTTCAGGCTTCTTTTCAGCATAGTTTAAATTCTATGTGCTTAAAAATTTTCAAAAACTAGTTTTATCCAATATATCTGGGCATTTCTTAAGAATGAGAATCCATGATTACAAAAAAGCATAGGAGAATATGTGTGATGCTGCTAAACAAACACTTGTGAAGAAAATTGTTACCAAAATCAAGGATAGCTAGCTTCCCATCTGGAGTGCGGATCATATTCCCAGGATGTGGATCAGCATGGAAAAATCCAGTATCAAGCAACTGTAAATCCAAATTTAAATGAGTAAAGATAACGGAGGTAACAGACTATTAAACTTGTTAAACTTGACAGCCAATAAACAAATGGCAGAGACGTTACAACAATATAGTAAAACGGAATTTCATCACCCAAACCCAATATCAGGTAGGCATCTCCTCAACCGCGGGTCACGGCTTGGCGGTTGACCGATCGGAGGGCGTGGTGATCAGAGTTGACACCGAGAAATTGTGAATCAGGGGAGATTTGGAGTCGGTGAGTGAGAGGGAGAGAGAGAGAGAGAGAGAGAGAGAGAGAGAGAGGTTTGTTTCAGAAGAAGATGAGCCGGTGAAGATGGTGGTGCTGAATTTGAGTATTCGTGTGATTTGCAGTCGGTGGCTCTGAGGAAGGAGGAGAAGAGAGACATGGTATTAGCCAGGGTTTCACGTGATTTGGGGATTCTTGTACTTCTACTCCAATTTTGGGGGGAAATTGGTGGGAATTGGAGGGAATCTTTTACTTTTGGGGTGAAAATATTGGTGGGATTTTTTCACTTTCACAGTGGGAAATTTGGGGAACAATTTTGTTGAAAATTTTGACTCTTTATTTTTACTAAAAATTCATTTAGCAGATGAAAATACGTCTCTATCAATGACATTTACAAACCCGATTCAACTAAATTTTTACAGTATTGTTTTAATTAATAGGCACAATAGAATCAACGGTCTTCAACATCTTGACTGTGTCACGGTTACGTGGCTACTGTACATTCAATTATAGCACGTGATTTAGTTTGCATTTCGATCAAGGACTTTTCCAAACCCGATTTAACCAATTGGAACTGTCTATGTTTTACGTGGGAGTGATTATATTCTCCATGCAAAATGAAGTAAATCAATTGTCATTACATACTTGATCGAAGGAGACAAAATTTTGGCTTATAATGAATCAACGTCCAGATTAAAGGGGTTTCAATACCCGATAGACTTCAAATTTGGCGAGAGTGATTAAAATAGCAAGACAAACAAAGTGAACGGTTTGGATCGTTATAATTGTGTTGCAATCGTGTAGCTAGCATACATTATCCTATAAGCATAATAGCCTAGTTCATAACCAAGTAAGTTCGATGTATAGGATTAAAAAGCATGTGCATACTCAATTTCTCGAATGTTCGATCTAAATCAGTACGATTTTATATATTATCAATTTTATCACTTTCCCCAAAAACGGTGTTGATCAAATGTCGGCAACCACTTGATCGAATCACATTCGGTGCATCTAAGAGCAATAATGTCCTATAATGCATTGCTCGAAGGTCATCAGAGCAGTTTTTTCTGAATCGGAACTGTCTAGAATTTAAGTGGGAGTGATTATATCGTCCATGCAAAAAATGAAGTGATTTAATTATCGTTACGTACTTGATCGAATGAGACAAATTGTCGGTTGATAATGAATCAACGTCTCCGATGAAAGGGCTTTCAATACTCGATGGACTTCAAATTTGGCGAGAGTGATTAAAACAACAAGAGTGCAGGACAAACAAAGTGAACGGCGTGAATCATCATAATTGTGTTGCGATCGTGTGGCTTAGGCATAATACAATCAAAATTTTATACAAATTGTTTAATTACAAAAATTCAATTTTCACCTATCAATTCAAAAATCAAATTTTTTTTTATTATTAAAAAATTCACTTTTATTTTTTCCTCATTTTAAAATAAAATAAAATTTATTTTATGAAAATATATTTTTGACTTATTATGTAATTACAAAAATCTAATTTTCACCTATCAATTCAAGAGTCAATTTTTTCATTTTTATTTTTCCTCATTTTTGAAATAAAATTAAATTTATTTTATAAAAATGTATTTTGGCCTATGGGCCATAAGTCAAAATTTCCCTACTGATTAGAGGGAAAAATATGAGGGAAGGAAAAATAGAAAAGAGACGACGTCGTGGTGACCAAATAAATGGTGGATCCCGTCGTGGTGACAAATACATTACATATGATTAAAAAATACAATTTTTGTCACAATAAATCTTAACCAATGCTAACTTGGGTTAGGGAAAAAAAAAAAAAACCGTGCCTCGTGCCCTGCCGTGCCAACCCACTTTCGTGCCGTGCCCGTCCAAGATCGTGCCGTGCCGTGCCGTGCCGTGCCCAATTCCGTGCCGTGCCCGTCAAAAACCGTGCCGTGCCGCATTTAAACGTGCCGTGCCGTGCCGTAATTGTGCCAGCCCGGCCCGTTTGACACCTCTAGTCTCTTTTTTTGCCGAAAGTGGATTGAAAATGTACAGAAGTGGTTGATTAATACGTTTTTTTTTTTTTGCAATTAAATTCTTTTTTTTGTTTTCCTGTTCAAACTAATCATTTACTTAAGTCCCTTGAAAATTTCTCGTATAGCTTACCGATAAAATTTTATGGGTGGTTAAATATCATGCTATGAAATACATATGTCGAGTGAGCAATTGAAGTAAAATTTATCCTATATCAAATACATATGTCATGTGAGCAATTGAAGTAAAATTTATCGTATATCAATTGAAGTAAGAATCGATGAAATGTAATATACTCCCTCCGTCCGTATTTATTTGTCCTACACTTTCTCTCTCTTGCTTTTTTTTCAAATAAAAAAAGTAAGTGTTTTCGTATATCATTTTTCAAATTTTTTTACACCAAATTGAAGTACACGATGAGTACTTTAATTCGGTGTAAATTTTTTTGAAAAATGATACATGAAAACACTTTATTTTTTTATTTGAAAAGTGACACGATTTTTCGTAGTAGACAAACAAATAAAAACACAGAGAGTACGTCTTTTGCACTTAAAAGTAGTTCTTTCAGTTCTTCCCAAATGAAACTATTAGAAGTTAAAACAAGTTATTTTTTGGGTCTTCCTTCGACAAGAACATATTATAAGAGTTAATTGTGGACATAGGACATAAACTAATTCTTTAATGCCCAGAGGACAAATCACATATGTATTCTAAAAATGTCTGTGCTAGCTCATGAAAGTGCCTAAACCTCTCAAACCCTATGGAAGTGCCTAACTTCCAAACCTAATGAAAGTGCATAAACTTAAACCTTAGTTATTTTTCTAAGAATGCGTGGCACAATCATTGCATGCGGAGAGGCAAATTTTATATCAATTGAATCACAAAGAAAGTACTCCCTCCGTCCCTTTTTAAGTGAGTACTTTGGAAAAAGTGTATTTTTGTGGACATTAAAAAATGTACTTTGGTATAATTTTTTTAATTTTTTTGCACAAAATTAAAGTACTCAATGAGCACTTTAATTTGGTATAAAGAAAATTAAAAAATTATAATAGGAAATATGTTTTTTAGGAATTTGAAATTGCACGTATTCCCAAGGTACGCACTTAAAAAGGGACGGAGAGAGTAATTAGTTATCTCTTGTTTTTCCCGAGTTAATTATTTACTTACTCATTTGAAATTTCTTGCATGTCATACAATTGTGTAGGTAATTATGTATATCAAGCAATGAAAACATATTTGATGTGTGGGCGTATTATATTTATACACCTTGAATGTCACAAGCACGAAGATTCTTTAATACTCCCGCCTTTTCTAAATAATAGTCTTCTATGAAAAGACATGTAATTTTCGGATCAAGAAATAAAATGCTTTCGAGCATTTTTTGATCTAAAAATTGCACGTATTTTCGTAGTGGACCATTATTTAGGAACGGAAGAAGTAATCGGCAATTGCAAGATCAGTTTTTTTTTTTTTTTTAATTAACATCAAAGAAGAACTTTCATAACAGAGTCAATACAGGAAATAATAGATTACAGCCTCAAATAACTAAATACAATTATACTACTAGAAAATTATAATTTAAATAAGGGAATGCAACAAGTAAAACTCAGATAGGTAACTTTCAAAGCAAAAAAATCTATCAGTAAATTATCCTTTGTCGAGAGGATAGGTTATATTTGTCTCTGATTGAATCCTGAAACATGCTGCAAACCCACCGGCACGGCATGGCAACCATACCAAATCCTTCATGCATCATATCCTATTTTATTTAAATTTGGATCATTGAAAATACTTTTAAACGGTTAAAATGGGCGCTACACCCTTGTAGTGCGGAAAGGGTGCTACAAGACCCCAAGTCCTTACCATGGGGCCAGGGCCATCTCAAATTGAAAATATTAAAAAATATTATATAAAATTTCTTAATATATTCTCCTACTTACTAAAACTCACCAGTCACCTCAATCTATGGCCATATAAAAATATTACTACCAATAAAATTGGAAATTACAACCATATTTTTAGACTCGTATTCAACTTTGAAATTTCAAAATCTTGTTGTTGCTATTACGAGCACCCCACAAAAATCCTGGTTCTGTCATGGTGTTCCCAAAATTTGGCATTGCCAGAGGAATATCAGATATCAGATTTAAAAAACTAAAAGAGGAATATCCAATGTAGTAATGTTAAATGTCATTTCTACCACGCCATCACTATTGACATGGAGGTCAAATACTAATTTAAAGGTCAAAAACAGGAGAAAATTGTGGGTGCGGATTGGGTAAGGGAGAAAACTTTGTATACGGATTGGGTAGAGACACGTGGTGCTGACACCCAATTCGAGCCGTCCAAACACGTTTTTGACGGCTCACATTTGATGGGGTAAATTTGCTCTAAAAAAGCCACCCGCATATCTGAGCCATTCAAAACGTGTTTGGATGGCTCGGATTGGGTGCGGAGCACCACGTGTCCCTACCCATAGAAAATTGTATATACGGATTGTGTAGGGACACATGGTGCCCGACACCCAATCCGAGCTGTCCAAACACGTTTTGGAAAACAGGAACCGATTTGGAGCATACCGCTAATTTGTCTTTCATTCGTGAGTTGTGAGTGTACAACTAGAACCAATTTAAAATATGAACCTAGTTTTTAGGGCTCACTATCACTACTCATTTTAGAATGGCATAAAACTAATATTAGAGCTCAGATAAATAATAATAATAATAATAATAATAATAATAATAATAATAATAATAATAATAATAATAGAGCTACATTGTTATTATATAGACTTGCTTAAAGCATTCAAACATGTAACCCAGTACTCCTGTTCACAAACGTCTAAAAGGCTGAGAGGAGAGAGCTAATAATAGAAAACCAATTCGATCTTTGGCCAAACTTTGGTCTGTTTGGAATTTGGAGAAAGAAATAACTGAGGTGCACATAAATTAGTCTAGACACCCTAGTCGTCGGAAAAAGGAATAATCTTGTGTTTTATAAAACCACGTTGCATTTGAAAATAACTTGATACCTCAACCGTTTTTTTTTTCTTTCAAAACAAAATAAGAAAACCCGCACGATCAAATTCCCATGTGGGACAAAACTCTCAGGGGTGTTTTGGGTAAAGAATCAAAAAATGATTTTTAAAAAAATTATTTTGTCCTTATTCAATTTTTTTTTTGCATTCGTTAGTTTTGCAACAAGATTTTGTGATTTCTAGATTCCTCTGGACGTGACGAATCTAACAAGTATAAAATTATGGTCAAAACTTGATTTTTTTAATAGAGCCAAAATAAGTCCAATAATCTACTTATTTCGGTTTTATTAAAAAAAATTGAGTTTTGACCATAATTTTATACTTGTTAGATTAGTCTCATTGAGAGAAATTCAAAAATCACAAAATCTTAGTACAAAACTAACGAATGCAAAAAAAAATTAAATAAGAACAAATGATCACTTTTCAATTTTTTACCCAAAGCACCCCTTAGTATGACTCAAGTTTCATTGAGCCCAAAAGTGTGATGTGACTTGTGAGTGCCAAAAATCTGCTTTGACTTTTCCCAACTAGAATGAACTTCACCTCTGTCGTGGGGATAGCAGATTTTTGTCAATTTCCACCGTGTTTCCTGCACAACTCTGGCCAATGATGGAGCGGGGGTTGGCCGGAAAATACCCTCTGACAATCTAGTTAGAATTGGCTCTTGAAAGTCCTTTTAAATGTGAGATAGTAGAGCGAGAATGGAAGAGTGTGGTCACTTTTTATTGAATTCCCCCTCCTATTTATAGTTGTCTTTGTTACTTTCCAAACAAGTTTCAATTCCTCTTCCCTTGCGTCTTTCTCGATGCTCTGCTGTAGTTACATCATCGTTTGCCGAGGACGGACCCAGGGGCCCTGCTGTGTAGGTGTCGCACGGCCATTCAACCGTCCATTACGAAAACACACGGCTCGGATTTAATTAAGCAATGGATGGCTTAGATTTGCATTGAGCTCGGATGGCCGCATGGCACGGTGCCATGCGGCACCTGCACAGCAAGCCCCCCAAATTCTGCCGAGGACATGCTCCCGCTTTCCCTTGCAGTAAGAATATCCATTCCTTGACTTCTTCCACATCTTTTGTCGTGTTCCTCCTTTGTTTCCACCTGCACTCGAGTGCGCTGTCATATCTCGTGATTCATCTTGATCTAGTCAAATCATTCATTAATTGCGGGCCGTCGTTTTGTTTCCATCATCATGCTATTTTCTGACCTGGTAAAACGACATGCACAGATGGGTCTCAGGGACCCACTTTTGGGTCCTACACTTTGAACGAAATGGGGTGATTTTGGATCGAGTACTTAGGGACGTCCAATCGACTTGATCTCCACGCGAGCCCCTCGAAATTTGTTTTGAGATGAATGAATGGCTCGGATCGGCCGTGTAGGACCTAAAAGTGGGTCCCCGAGACCCATCTGTGCATGTAGAAGGGTTCTTTCTGACCTTTCCTACCCCTATTGGCCTCAATCAAATTAATGACGGACTGTTGATTCTCTCTTTTATTTTCATCATTGTAGCTAATTAGCCACGATATTCATTTCATCCTTGCGTCCCTTCAGGCTCCGACGACACACCGCAAGGATTATGCCAACGGGACTCCAGCATCGAGGATCTTGCTTTCCTGCAAGTGCTCATTCTGGTTGACTATATGACTAAGCAACCTTTACAAAAAATGTTTTTATCAAAGGCTTGTGTGGTGTAAAGACCTAAAATTTTACAAAAAATGTTTTGAATGAAGTTGGGGAATTTAATGAAATTACTTTTAAAGTTGGAAATTGGTGAATGTGTAAATTAGATTGGTGTTGGGTAAACTTGTAACACAATGTAATTTAAGGGGCGTGTGTGTCATTAGACTATAAAATCAAGTTTTGGGGAGAGAAAATCGCCTGGTTTCGTGCCGTGTCGTGGCTTGCTAGAACCGTGAATCCGTGATGTGTCGTAGCCGTGTCGTGCCATTTCCGTCCTATTTCCTTGCTAAGCCAACTTCCGTGTTCGTGCCCGTGCCGTCCCGTGACGTGCCAGAACAGTGTCGTGCCACGTCGTGACCCGTGACTCGTGCCCCGTCCCACTTCGTGTCATGCCCGTGTTGTGCCCGTCGAATTCCGTGTTGTGCGCGCTCATTTCTGTGTCCGTGTCTGTGCCTAGCCACGTGCCCACTTAGACCGTGTCGTTCCGTGCCGTGCCAGGATTAGACCGTGCTTGTGGCGTGGCGTGCCACCTTCGAATGTGTCATGCCCGTGCCAACCCGGCCCGTTTGACGCCCCTAATTATAGCTTACATATATAGTGAGCAACAACACAATTGCATATAGAATGAGACTTTTTGCTCCTTTAATTTGGATTCAACCATCTAAATTTATATGCCCCTCATTTTTCTTTAAATAAAAGCAACAAAGGATACAGGAAATTACCCGAAGGCAAGACTGTGACGAACTCATGCCACATAGCACTTGATCACAAAAGTTGTATTCATGAATAATTCTTGACAAGTAAAACACAGATCGAACATAATCTACATCAACTATTGCAACCATTTTCAATCTCAACCATGTAGGTGGACCATAACCAATGTTTCTTCCAAACGATCACCATTTCGTCGATTGGAATGTTCTTGGTCTCGGGTAGAAAAAGAAGAGGAAAATGGTCATTACCACCACCAAAAAAGCAAAGAAGATGAAGACACTAAATTTAATTTGGCAAACATCGTCAAGAAGATTTGAGCGATAACCAACGTGAAGATCATATTGACTGCCACAGTTATACTCTGAGCAGTCGATCGGATTTCCACGGGGAAGATTTCACTAGGGCCTAACCAGCCTAGGGCTCCCCATGACCATGCAAATCCTGCAACATCCAAGCATATGAAGGGTACTACTACAATGGAAGACCACGTTCGTAGGTTTTCGACGAGCCCTTTAATTCCAAATTTGGCTTCAATACAAGCTGCTACCGCAATCTGTAAATAGGAAAGGAAAATAACGTGTGTGTTTAGTAACAAGTTAAGCTGTAAGGCTAAGCCTATAACCAACCAAGTGAATATAAATAAAACGAAAAGTAAAATTGAATACACCTAGCAAATAAACATCTGAGTGCCACCTTCAAGAAACAAAAATCTTCTCCCCCATTTATCCACAACGTAAATTGAAACACCCGTCGCAACAAGATTGACAATACCGGTGATCACAACAGATATAAGCGAAGCATTGTTTCAGAACCCAATCGTTTTGAACAAAACCGGCGCGTAAAACATGATCACGTTAATTCCAGTCATTTACTAGAAAATAAGGAATCAGAATAGCCATTGTGAGCTGTGGCCAATGCTTCCTTTGCAATAGATTCCTCCAAGGATGCTCCACTTTCTGCGTTGCCTCGCACGCCGCCACAAGATTGTTGAACTCCTCATCCACGTCGTCAATGCCTCGGATCCGTTTGAGTTTCGCCTTTGCTTCCTCAACCATGCCATGTTCGATCATCGAGTTGGGTGTTTCGGGGAGGACCAACGACCCGATGGTGATTATTAGGCCTGGGACCACGGCTCCACCCAAGCTCAAACCCCATACCCATCCCCCTTTTATTTTGGCAAAGAAGTAGTTGAGCACGGATGCAGGGCGCCTTATGAACTACAGAAAATACGTGCAACAATCGAACACAAACAAGAAAGTTTAGAGAGAACGCTCTCTAGACTCTTTTATCATTCAATAATACTCCAAAAACTCCCTTGCCCTTAAGGCTTACAACTTATTATATAGGAAACTGGAAACCCTAATTGATTTGCTCCAAAAAGGAAGCCAAATAAAAAAAAATGCAAAATTACCAAAAATGAAAAATTCGAAAATAATAGCAAAATAAAAAACTAGAGAAAATTTTGGAATGTTTCCCAAAAGCGCGCTTAATTTGGATTTTTCTTGCCCGGGTAATTGGCAAGTCAAATTTTTCCTCAAACGGCAAATTTGGCCATTCGGAGCCCTAAATAGCGATGAAAGCCCGAAAAACGACGTACGTCATGGCCGCAGGCGATGAGTCTTGATCGTTGGGCAGTTTCGGGTCTGACCCAAGTGGGCCCTACGCAAAATTCCATAGCAGCATAATTACGATTTTGCCACCCTAGGCCTAAAACACCGAAAATACTCTTCTTCCATGGCTACTGCATCAAGCACATTTTCTAATACTATGCCTACTGTAACTGATAGTTGGAAGACAATGTTGAGTGGTCCTCTGTATTGCTATGGTGCCATTTCTGTGAAGTATAGTGACACAGCCTGCAAAGACAAAATCAGAAGCTGAAAAAAAACAAAGACTTCATTGAAATTGAGAGAAAATGTTTAAAACGTGAGTCATGTCCGATTATTAAAGCAATGATGGTTATCAGGAAGAAGGCATCAATGGTAATTAGGAAGAGGCATAACCAAAATCTCACCAAATTCACTTCCCTCACTTCATAGATCCACCCTCCTACGTGCTTTCGCACACCATTTGAAGTCCGGGTTGCATTTGTATCCGCTTGGAAGCTTGCATTTTGGGGTTGTTTTCTACCTCCTCTAAGTGTTCGCTTGGGTTCAGATCTACATCATTTGGAGCTTAATCTTTGAGGTAGGGGTTGTTTTCTACCTCCTCTAAGTGTACATATTGTGTTTTGATGCAATTTTTTTAGCCAATTTCCTATTTTCAATGTTTGGGATGAAATCCCCCACAAAAGTGAAAATTTGTCAAACTATTTTTTACTTAGAAAATTGCCTCGTCTGGACAGGATTTCTAGCCGTCTGGACGAGATTTCTTGATCCAGGCTGAAAATCTATTTTGTCGTTTCGAACCTGTTTGACCCTCCCTCAGCTTCCGGTTGAGTTATTTGATCGTGTGCTTGAAATTTCTATCATTTATACTTCGTTACTTGATGGTAATACTGTTTTTAGCCATTGTAAATCATAACTTGTTAAATTCTCACATTCGATGATCATAACACCTATCCCCATAAACATGACATGTGATGACCCAACACAATGAGTGTAACACACAAATTTGGTTCCTGAAATAAAGAACACGAAAAAGATGCACAAAATAATAATATTATTGTTTTTTCAATTTAATGCGAGGGGTACAATCTCTAATTAATGCTCTTTTACAATAAAGAGCAAAAGATATTCCTCTGATTCGATCTCCCGTGAGTTTCAACAGCTTGAATGCTTGTTGTTGAATCGCACAGATGACAATTTTCTTTGTCTTTTCAAGTTGAATGAACTGAAGAACAAAGTTTGAAGATGGCTTTGATTTGTTGGATGTTGAACTTGTGAAGAAATCGGCACGTTTTTTGGTTTTTGATGATTCTTTGCAAGTTGTTGTTGCTTGTGTTTTAAAAGGACTTTGATTTGTTGAAGGATTTAAGTTGTTGGGTGATGAACTTGTGAAGAAATCGGCACGTTGTTCTTGGTGCTTGATGATTCTTCGCAAGTTGTTGAGGAATTGCTTGAGAGCTCTGGTTGAATGCCAAGCAAAGAGTGAAAAGTCTTTTTCTTCTTCATATGAGTCTCTATTTATAGGCTCAGGAAAAAGGGGTTTCAATTTGGTATGATTTGTAATTTGTAATTAATTTTATTTAATTACAAATCAAGATAATTGATAATCAATCAAGATGATTTGATTATCAATCAAGACAATTTAACCTCAATCAAGATAATTGAATATCAATCAAAAAGATTGATTTGGTCTCATTTCCTAAAAGAAAATTTGACCTTTTTTTATTACTTTTAGAAAATTACATTAACCAAAAAAGATAAATAATATATTTATTAATAATTTAACTTTTTTTTATTGGGTTATCTTGAATGGGCATGCACATTTGGGATAGCCCAATTCCTTTAATCATTCGGCAAATCAATTTAGCCCAGCGTATTTTTTTTTTGGCATTCCACAAATCTTCAAAAGGATTAAACCTGTAAATTTGACGGATCCAATATCCATTTGAAAGTGTTGACCAAGGTTTGACTTTTAATTAATCAAGATTATTTATTTATCTCGATTAATCGAACGGTGATTAAGCAATGCCGAAACTTCGGTGTCTACAGTGAGTAACAAACATGTTTTCAAAGGAAATGGATTGGATTTTTAAATGGACACTCGAGGGATACTTGATGGACACATGCTAATTGAAAGGGAAACCTTTTGATTTAAAGAAGGTTTGTAGTTACTAGGACCCCTTTCGGAAGATCCTAGGCATGAGTTACGAGACCCATAAATCTTGGCACGAGTTACATGAATCTCGGCAGAGGACTACGAGGTCCTAGGGAGACGTCTTGAATACTCGGTAGCAGTTACGAGGCCCAAAATACTTGACAGGGGCTACGAGACCCAAAATTCCCATATATTTTACAGATTGAATAACAATGGAGTGGAATAGATGATAAGTATTTATTGACACTTAGGGTTGATCAAAGAGATTTTTATGAACAAAATGACGATTGGTGAAATGAAGACACTTGATTTCATACTTGGTTCATATCTCGATATCGCTAGTTTGTTGGTTGATTGATTGATTACCCTATCTCTCAGGCCCATTTAAATGCATAGATTACCCTATCTCTCACTCATGCTCATATCATTGCATATTCTTTAAAGTCTGTAGATGAATCTCTCCTGGGCTATGTGTAGCTCACCCTAATAATTTCAGGTACCCATCATGGAGCATGAGTTTATATGAGTGTAGTCATGCGCATGGATGGATGATACTTCATGAAAGTTTTTTTATTTCATATTTTTGAAAGATGAACATGTAACTTATTATTTCTATCTCTTTTGACTTTGGATCAATGTAATAACTTTAAGTACTTGAACTTATGTTAATTTATGGGGAACTGGTATTCGAACTATACTAGTTATGTGTAATGAACTTGGTATGAGGAGAGATGACTTTTGGAATGATTATGTATGAAAATGTGGAGTTACATTATTGAGAAATGTTTACTTATTTGAGTTGAAAATCAAAGGTGTGACATGTGGGCTCCATGTGAATCTTTTGAGGTATGTATTCCTTGTCCATATTAGTGAGTTAATATATTCCTGCCACGTTTCAGCATTGAATCCACTTAGGTTTTGTTTCCAATTTGCTAAAATGGGAAATCACATAAGAGTTGAGTTTTAAGGAGGGTTGATAAAATCACTTTGTGTTCTCATTAGATAAAATCACTTGAGTTTGTGAGAATTTTTAAGGAGGAATGAGGACATGTTTTGATAAAAATCATTCATAAAATCAAATAGAAAATAAGGCCTTATTACATACTTAAATATGGGCTTTTTTAATGGTACTTATGATTGTATAGTTTTTATTTATGAGTCATAACCTGGTAGGAACCTAGTATGCTAATTGTCGGCGCATTGATAATGACGTAATTGTAGTATTATAGTGCTCGAAATTATAAGGTGTAGGTGCCATGTGTCGAATTTCTGGACTCTTAACATTAACGACTAGTTGATACCTCTCAATTAACCTCCTTGCCTCAAGTATTTATCAAATCAATTAGAACAAGCCACAAATACCTTTTATACCCTTTTTATTATTACCAATAAGTACATGTAGATATAATTTCCTAATTAGGGGGATTTGATTAGGACTATGGATTTCAATTATTAATTTCATGATGGGAATCAATCATGGAATTTTAAAATAGTCGGGATGATTTGATTTCAATATATAGATAACTGATTTGATGATTTGAAAAAATTGGGGATTCTCGGGAATAGTTTGAGATTTCAAAATGAAGGGCCATGATTGATTCCCATATGTAACGGATTGAATGGCACCTATAATTAAAGAGGTTTTGAATATTGAATTAGTGGGGATGATTTCATCTCATTACCCCATAATTAACGGTTGTGTTCGTATAACTTCATCCATTATATCTTATATAATTGATGCAATCCCGACTGAAATCATGGTAACGGTTGTGTAGCCAAAAATCATGGTAAATAAATAACAGAAATCATGGTAAATATAGAACAATTAAAGAACTAAAAACATGGTAAAAATACCAAAACATATCATATATGTTTATGGTAAAAATAACCTAATGACTAGTAAAAATGGTTATAATGGTTGAATTAACAATTTAAATCATGGTAAAAAATGGCATCAGCATAATTTAGATGTCATGGTAAAAATCAAATAAAGAACAAAAATCATGGTGAATATAAGTGCCTTTAATGATTAACGAAAACCATGGTAAACAAAGAAGTCTCAATATATGTGCATATGTTAATGGTAAAAATTCAAGAAACCATACTAATCGCTCTCATAATGACCAGATTTCATGGGAAGATTAGAATATATTTCATGGTATATTTATGCGATAATTGGGTGTTTGTGGTATACTGATTATACCATGTCCAGTTGGAGAGAATGACAATACTATTAACAAGTAAAATACCTCATCAAAATCTATTTTAGTGATTACTCCCAATTGGTGGCAAGATTCATTACTCTCAATCACACATCTTCCAAACACTCTACAAATCAATAATCTATTTTGACCATAATTCAAAAATCTTTGACAATCCAAAATGCAAACAAAAAAAATATAGAGAGGTGTGCCATGGACGGCATGCTTGTGTAAAGATCCATTTAAGTTTTTTACCATTTCCACCACCACCGACGATTACTTCTTCCAAAAACAAAACAAACTCCCTGCAACTTCCTCCTAATCCTTTTCTCTTATTCTTCTTCTTTTTCATCATTCCTCCCGAGTGATAGAGAGAAAAACAATAATAGAAAGAGAGAGATGGGGAGTTGCCAGACTGTTGATGCAGCAACACAAATGATACAACATCCATGTAAAAAAATAAAGAGGAAGTACTAGACTATAACGACTAGTGAAGTGACTGCTGTCGACGACCACTGATTAGGACGATGATGATTACAACAACGGATGATCTTAAGTGGGACGATTAGGAGACCAGTGCGGTGGGACGATTTTGAGACCATTGCGGCGGTACTAATCGTCGTGGGACGTTGATATCGAAGGGGAAGGCGTTGTAAGGTGAAGATGGACAATGTGGGACCACGAAGGGACAACGAATATGGACGTTGGTTTTGTTAATCCGACAGGTGCAGTACGCTGATTTTTCGACCACGAAAAACTTCTCGCAAAGATGGACTATTTGGGACCCTATTGTTGGGACAATGGAATGACGATGGCGGGACGGCGAGATTCAGTGGACTAGCGTTGATTTGGGATTTCAGGACGATGAGATTCAATGGACTAGCTTTGATATGGGATTTTTGAACTAGCGTTGATTCGAGATTCCACTCAGTGGAAGGCGAGATAGTAGGGATTTTTTTGGAGAACGACAAATCTGGGATTGGGTTTTATCCCAACATCCCATAATTGCAGTAGAGGACCTCCTAATTTGAAATTTGTCCATTTCTACCGCCTCCCATATGCAACTTTAATTTTAGTCCTCAATCCCCTAATATATTACACATTATATACATAAAGGGCAATTTAGGGTTTATTTGAATATCAGGATGAAAACATAACTCCCTAAAAAGCTCAGGATAATTTTATAATTTCAAGGAAATAAAAGGATGAATATTTAAGTGTCCCTTTTGATATTTTTGATAGTATATACTGAAAAAAATGATTTTGTTCGCCCTTATTTAAAGAGGGTTAACATTATCCTCATTGTGATTAATGATAAGTAAGGTCTGCGGGATTACTATATTTGTTTGGTTACAATTGGATTAGTTTATCCATGAATGACAACATTCAAGGCTGAACAAAAGTGAAAGTCTAGTCATACACTGGGGCGGAGCTAGAACAAAATGTCAGTGGGGTCAAATTCTTAAAACATGATAATAGGAAAGGAAAAAAAAACACCAAAATGCAAAATAGAAATGAGTGAAAGTAAATATCTATTAATAACATATAATTTTATTTACAATCAATCCTCAAAGATACACTAAAATACCAAATAAAAAGTAACTAATTAGATATACAACATTACTGCGTCCACAACCAACCGCAAAAGGCAGCACTTGAATGCCAACAAAAATTAGCTAAACAGATATCCATTTAGGACCTATAACATCATTTATAAATGACCAAGGCGATTTTTGATATTTTGAAATCATATCATAATAGCCTCATTAGTAATACTATAAAAAATCTCCTTATCAATGTACACAATCAAGCTATCATGCAATTATTGGTCACCCATCCATTTACAAAATCGATTCTTTAAGATTCTAACGTGGACCAGGAAGTAACAAAGAAACAGAGAGACCTGAGTTTGAAACGAGGAGAAAAAATAACTCTAATGTAGGCCGTAGCAAGCGTTTTGCAAATACCAAACCTAATCAAGGTTCTGAAGCTTTAAAATTCTACAATTCCAGGAGAAGAAAAAGAACAAGATCGCAATTTAATAAACTAACCAAAAATTCCCCAAACTCATTAGGTTTAGGGTTTTTTGAATTTCAATTTGGAGACTAAGATTTTCTTTTTCTTTTTTTACCTGATAATGGTGGTGGGGAAGCTAGATTTGTGCCATTGTGAGGAGGACTAGTGGTTAAAACGGGAGAGGATAGAGGGGATTTCATCTAGACTTCCATCCTTTGAAGGAAAACAAAAAAAAAACCAGATTTGCAGACTCTAGACTCTGGTTCTATTTTTGGCTATGGAAATTGGAGAGAGTTAGAGGAAAAATGATTTGGTGTGGTAAGGAGGGCAAGTACTCGTGTAAAGAGTTAGAGAGCTAAGAAGAAAAATGATTTGGCATGGTAAGGAGGGCAAGTAGTTGGTGCAAAAAAAATTACCATGTAAAAGGGGCAAAAATACAAAATTTGAAAAATATTATACTTATCCTATTAAAATTTGCCATGTTAGTGGTGTCAAGTGACCCATCTTTACAACTAAACTTATAACCGATTTGATACATTACAATATAGGCTCAAATATTTTGATGATCGGGATTGTAATGACCCGCCCAGTTGACCTGTTAATCTTTAGCCTAGCCACATGGCTCAAAAGCCGAGTTATACAGTAGCTGTTTGAAATTATTTATATTTAATTTGCGAATTTCCTATCCCACCGATGTGGGATCCTAATAGAGTCATAATCTCCCCCATTTAAGATCGCAACATCCCCGTTGTGCCCATGGTCCAACAACTTTCACCCATTAAGGGATGTGAGACATGACCCACTTAAGCACGTTCTCAAAATCGTCTCATGTGGGACTTGCCCAAGCACCTCAAGCTCCTCCCTTGTCGGGCCCACCCAAGCACGTTTCCCCGCAAGACCCGTCTCACACTTCTGGTTGGTGCAAGCTCTAATACCACATGTAACAACCCGTCTTAACTGACTTGCTAACCTTTAGCCTAACCACTTGGCTCCAAATGTTAACCTCGAGTTATGCAACAGTTACTTGAAATTCTTTATATTTAGTTTGCAAATTTCCTATCCCACCGATGTGGGATCCCAATGGGGTCTTACAATCTCCCCCACTTAAGATCACAACGTCCCCGTTGCGCCCCATGGTCCAACAACTTTCACCCACCAAGCGATGTGAGAGAAAACTTGCTTAAGCATGTCAAGCTCCTCAAGCTTGTCTCATGTGGGATCCGCATAAGCACCTCAAGCTCCTCACTTGTCGGCCCACCCAAGCACGTCTCCTTCCGTCTTACACTTCTAGTTGGTGCAAGCTCTAATATCGCTTGTAATGACCTGCCCCAGCTGACCTGTTAATCTTAGCTTAACCACGCGCCTCAAAAGGTTAACCTCAAATAAATGTAGCTGCTTGAAATCGTTTATATTTAATTTGCAAATTTCATATCCCACCATGTGGGATCCTAATGGGCTCTTACAGGAAACGTTCATCTTAGAGTCTAGAGCACTTTGAAAATAGTAAGAATATTGAAATTCATGTTGATGTTGACAAATGCAAGATCGGAAGAAAGAAAAAAGAAAACTCAAATAACAGACAAATATGTTTTGATCATGCATTAACATTTAATGCATGTTCGGAAAATAAAAAAACGAACTCAAGACAATATACAAATATTTTCTAATCATGCATATAAACTTGAATTTTGAGATTCTTATTATCTTTGACTCGCTTTAAACAGTGAACATTTCCGATCATTAAAATGATAGAGCCTACATGTTATTATGGCAAATCGATTGTAAATTTAGTTGTAAAAATAGGTGTGTGACTAGGCTTTCCAGTGAATAAAATCATACTCATTTGTGTTTCTCTTGAGAGCATCTCCACTCGTTACTATGTTATTCACTCAACCACATATTTGAGTAAAGTCCCCCAAACATATACTTCATTCCTTTACTCAAACCTATATCAAAATGAGTTTTACTATAAAAAAAAATTTACTCAATACTCAATTTTACTCAAATCAAATTGGGTAAGACTGAAAGTTTTACTCAAATTGGGTAAGACTGAAAATTTTACTCGGATTTTCAAGGCTATTTTTCTCCTTCCAAATTTAAAACAATACTTAGTCGTATTAATTAATCTTTCACTCAATTTTTGTTTCGATATTTGGAGAAGTTAATATAAAATAGAAGTATTAATTAAGCTTTCACTCAAATTTTGTTTGGATTTGGAGTATTTAATAGTATCAAATGGAAGTTTCTACCTAAATTTTCACTAAAATTTAACTACAAGTACGAGCAAGGCTTTACACTCTCCACTCTCCATACAGAGACAGAGACGCAGAAATCTCTACGCAGAGAGACTCATCATCGGAACAGCTAAACCAAAATGGGCGACTCTCTTCCCTCCCCTCAACCGAAGCGTTCCATACACACTTCCACCCCTCCCTTAGCCGCCAACGGCGGCCCTTCTAAGCGCTTCAAGCGCCCACCACCTCCCTTAAACGTCCCCGCCGGCCACGTCCTCTTCCGCCTCCTCTGCCCGACCTCGATAAGCGGCGGCGTTATCGGAAAGTCCGGCTCAATTGTCAAGCAGCTCCAGCAGGACACCGCCACCAAGATCCGCGTCGAGGAGTCCCCGCCGGGGTCTGACGAGCGGGTGATTGTTGTAATCGGGTCGAATTCCGTATCCAAGAAGGTCGCATTGAAGGAATTGGAAGGGGGAGGGAGTGAATTCGAGGTGTCGGCAGCGCAGGAGGCGGTGGTTAGGGTTTTCGAGAGGATGCTGGAGGTTGTGGCGGAGAATAATGGGGGAGAGACGACGGGGGAGGAGGCCAAAGGGGGTGTGGTGTTGTGTAGGGTTTTGGCCGAGAGCAGTCAGGTGGGGGCGGTCATTGGGAAAGGAGGGAAGGTGATTGAAAAGATTAGGGAGGAGACTGGGTGTAAAATTAGGGTTTTGAAGGGGGAAAAGTTGCCGTCTTGTGCCTTGCCTAATGAAGAGTTGATAGAGGTAACGGTTCTTTTTGCATTTATTGTGTTTAAATTTCATCTCCTGCCCTTACTCAATTTTCTACTGAAGTTGACCAAAAGCTTCATTTGGTATTAAGAACTCCAAGGACAAACCCAAAAACAAGTGCAAATTTAAATAAAAGCTTCATTAATGAGTAGTTAAAATGTGATTTTTTAATTATTTTTTTTTCGAGTTTCTTGATTTGGTGAAAAATTTAAGTAAAACTCAATCTACTTTAAGCGTTGAGTAAGTTTAGAGGTGTTTTACTCGGATTTTGGTCCTAAATCAATTAAATTTGGAGAGTGAGGGCTATAGACTCTTAGAAATTGTGGTTCAAAACTTCCCTAGCTCCCAGGTGTTATCAACTCTTTGGGTCAATCCATATGGGGCTTTACCTTGGCCCTAATTGTGCCCCTGCTAGAGGAAGGTAGGATTGGTTCTGAATTAGTAGAGAGTTGCATGTAAGCTTATCCAAACGCCTGAATTGTCAAAAAAAAAAAAAGAAACGTGTTAGTAGGTATTCTATAATGTTGGTTTAGTAAGTAGTTGTAGTTCGAATTTTTGTTGTTCTTTGTTTTGCCTTTTTAGATTGACAACGGGCATTGATGTTACAATTTATGCATACAACTGCATGATCAGCGTTGATATACACATACACACGGGATCTTTTTGTTAAGTTACCAACTCTCTCAAAAGCTTAAGCTGTTAGGAAAGGGGCCCAACAATGTATATCAAACTATCTAACACTTTTACCTCAGTTGCACGAATCGGGAGCGGGGTTGGGGCGGGAGCCGGAGTATGTGGAAGCTCCCTATGTTGGGAGCAGCGAGGGAATATTTACTGAATAAATATATGTATGAGTATGAGTAATCTTATACATATGGACTAAACATGTAAAGAAGTGGTAGAATACAAGACGAGAAATAGTGTCCTAAATCTTTCTTAGTTCTTCTTCCTTGCATATATTTGGAAAGAGAAGTGAGAATTTCGTCTTTAAGATTAGTATGAAAAACTCCCATCCTATTTAGGAATGGGTTCCCATATGGATGGGAGCGAGCTCCTGTCTAGGGAGTGTACCCATTTTAGAAGGATCTTGCTACTAAGTCTTTTACTATCACATAGAGCATAGGATTATTCAAAAGTTGTAATAGTTGGTTAGAAACTTAGAATCTCAACGGAAAAGCATTATTTGATATGAAACACTCTAAGCATCTCTATCCCATCCAAAATGAAGAATGGATGTGACATATTAAGTCGAGATTTTGTAATGATGCCCCTTTTATCCTCAAAAAGTAGTACTCTTTGGAGGAACTCATCCTCTTTTTAGAGATTTGGCTCTTCAAATTTATTTTGGTTCTTCAAATATGAAGAACCAAAGTAATTTGAAGAATGGATGTGAAAAAAGGAGGATGAGTACTTCCGAAAAGTACAACTTTTTGAGAAAAATGGGGCTTAAATTACAAAATCTTCCCTTACTAGGTCACATCCATTCTTCATGTTGGAGGTTTGAAGATTGGTTGGAGATGCTCTAGTCGCCATATTTATAAATTTGGGTCTCCCTTGATTTGAGTAAACATTTGATTAACTTGATCTAAACAGGGTTTGAATCAAGGGCAAAGGTAATTGTGAAGAATTCGGTTGTTTACTATGAATTAGAGTAAGGCCTGGAAATGCTCTATACTTTCGCCCTGTAGACTTCTAATTTGCTTTGGAGACTTAATATCTTTCAAATGGTTCATTTCTTTGTTTCATGAGACCTTACTGTTAGTGTCTATAGGACTGGATCAGATGGTATAGTTGGACCGCCCATATATATCCTTTGACATGGACACACATGTTAAGTTTCTCCAAAAGATCTGTCGATGAGTGATGACGTGAAATGAATCAGAGAACTCAACACAGTTGCATTGGCTGTGTTTGGTTATGTAGTTTAGTTTAGTTTTGATGATGTCAACAGGTGTAATGAGTGGAGAGAGATAGAGAGAGAAATGAGGGAAATAATGATGTCATCAAAACTAAAATTAAAACAAAACAGGGAAACGAACAAGGCCATTATTTTTTTAGAACAGGAAAGCATCAATTAGTTCAGAGAAGACCATAGTTTAATTTGGCCGGGGGGATTACACACTCGAATTTTTTTTAAAATTTATTCATTTATTTTTCTCTATTTTTTGTTGGTATGAGTAGGTAGGAAGACTTTCACAACCCTTCTAGTATTTACATAGAGAAAAAACACATTCCTTGCAAAAAGAGAAAAATGAACAAGCACAAGCAACATTCAATATGGAAATAATCAAATCAAACATCTTTTTATATTCTCTTGGCTTGGAAATCCCAGAGTGACATGGTTGCTAGTACCAGAGGATGACATATCCTTCCAACGTTCAAGAAGACTAAGGCAACAAACAAACATGCATGCAAAAAGAATCTGCAGGCACTTGCAATATCTAATGAGGAGAAAACAAACCCCACAATGTTTACCTGCTTTATCCTTAGATGTGGTGACCATGAAGTGGTTGGAGAGATGTAGACTAGAGCACAAGAGCAACTACATTAAAATTCCCTTTTGTCTAGAGTTTTAAGGTACCTAATAGAAGCAATTTATTTCTACACTCTTTAGATTTGGATGCCTATGAGAATTGCGTGTATAGATTGTTCCTCACACGTCTGTTGTCCGTACATATGCTCCGTTTTTGTAACTTTTTGTGGTAAGTACACTTATGCTAGCCAATATAATGGTCTGATTGTTACTTCCTTCAGCGAGTTGATTAAATTGGTATTTAATGATCTTATGTCCATATCTGGGCACATATTTGTCAAATCGTGAATTGAATCAAGAATCGTTATGGTCCTTTACCAAGGCGCGAATCAAATCAAATTGTTATATCTCCGACAGGGTTATGATTTCTAAAGTAAATCAAAAGGTATGTTTATGCTTGTGGGTGACCAAAGTACATTGTATGAATAAAAGAATTTATGCCTTGATCAATGAAAAAGTTGTTTTAAATGATGGAAATTGGTAATCAAATGGTCTAGTAGGTAAGATGCTTCTATTGCAACATGTAAGAGATGTGGATACGCAAATCTTTTTGTCCTTTTTTGTGAAAAAATGTTACAAGTACAAACAAGCCCTTTGGTGGAGGCCTTTAGGGCTAATTTGTCCTTTTTGTGAAAAAATGTTACAAGTACAAACAAGCCCTTTGGTGGAGGCCTTTAGGGCTAATTGTATGCCACCTTTTCTCTGCCTTTTTTATTTCCTCAACATGGATTTTCCCTCTCTGCCTACCTCAAGTATTTTATGAGAGAGAGACTTATTTTTTAGAGTAATGAGGATAAGCAAAGACAAAAGATGACATATAATAACACCATAGACCTAAAAATAGTTTGAACCCTTTTTTCCAACAAAAGAAAGAAAAAAAAATTGCACAAGAGGAGCCAAAATTGAATTCAGCAAACCAGAAGTTAATCGAACCAAATGATTCACCCCGATTTGATTCATCGATTCCGCACTTCAATTATTATTCCCAGCTTTTTCCAATCCATGCAACCTATTTGTATCAATGCCCGCTGAATCTTATCAAGTAGATAAAGTATACCAACGAATTGCCCAATTTCCTCTATGAGGAACAAAGACAAACTAAAAAACCCGCAAATATTGGCAAAACTACAATTGTTGTTAACCAAGGAAAAATATTCGTAGTAAAGATGATACATTTAGACCAGAAAAACCCGTAGTCGAAAAAATCAAAATATGTTTTTTTTGGAGCACGGGTTTTGTTCGATGAAAAAATCAATCAAAATTGTGGGTCATACATTTGTGACAAATAACAAGACATCTTTTGTTCCTAAACTTGACTTTTGTTAACCCAGTCCTTGGATCATTTTGTAGCTGATGTCAAAAAACCTTCATACATCTGTTGCTTCATGTTACTCATTGGGTTGACGTGAATTTATGAATGTGGCCATCAGTGGCTAGTTCTAGATCAAATTATGCAAAAAATTTAGTTTACGTAGTTGTATCATTACGCTCAGCAATCTGTGCTGGTGAGGTTTCTGATTGATTTAATATTATCATTATATACGTTTGCTAAGTGATTTGTGCTGGCTGGAAAGCGAACATTGGAAGGCTTTTATTCATGTTTTGCATGACTCTACATTTACTTCCATTAGATATTAGGTAAATGAATCTCAAGCATAGTAAAACTGGTCGGTGTTGTGTCAGATTGAGGGAGATAGTTTGGCTGTTAAGAAAGCGCTTATCACTGTCTCGTGCCGCCTTCAAGATTTCCCACCTGCTGGCAGACCACAAACGGGTTGGACTCTACCACATGAGGCAATTCCCCAGGAGACCTTTCACAATGTGCGTGGGGCTTTTACTCGGCGGAATTCAGTGCTACCACCTATGCCAGCTGCTTCTGTTACTTATGCCTCAGGAGGCTACCCTTTCTCAATAGAGGCTGAAAGGGTTCCTACCTTGGCCTCTAGGACTGAACAAGAAGTTGTCATTTATAGGCTTCTTTGCTCCAACGATAGGGTAGGTGGTGTAATTGGCAAGGGTGGAACAATCGTCAAGGCTCTTCAGGATGAAACTGGTGCTTCTATAAGTTTTGGAGGTTCTATGGCCGAGTGTGATGAACGATTAATTACTATTTCTGCGATAGAGGTTTGCCTAAGTGCCATCAATTTTCATCAGTGTTTTTTCCTAAACATATACATGGTTTTGGGGGTAATAATACGTTTTTCTTTGGCTTGTTTTGCTTAGAACCCTGAATCACGGTACTCCCCAGCGCAAAATGCGGTAATTCTTGTTTTTAATAGGTCTGTAGAGGCTGGCTTTGAAAAGGGGCTAGATTCAGGCTCAAGTAACGGGTCCTCTGTTTCTGCCCGAGTTGTAGTTTCATCAGATCAAGTTGGCTGTTTGATGGGAAAAGGAGGTGCAATAATTGAAGAGATGAGGCAGGCAACAGGTGCTAGTATATCGATTATGAAGCACGGCCAAGTCCCAAAGTGTGCCTCGGAAGGTGATGAAGTGGTGCAGGTGCGCTTCTTCTTTTCGGCTTTTGCCTAAGATCATATGACAATGTACAGACGAAGGTTTTTTTAATTGTTTAGATAATTTTCCTGGCACCCTCGCTTATAAGAAACTAGCAATTAATTTCTTTGTGTTTGTCTTTCTTTCATTGATACAATTTTTTTCTGTTCTTGTCTTGGTGCCATCTTGTTCTACCTTATACTTTTCAGTTTTCACCCTGTAGAGTTGTTGGCATGATTTTCTGATAATGATTCATCAAGCTAGCCATCCAGATTCCCATGTTTTTGCCAAGATTTAAATGAGCCATTATCAGGGTTGTCTTACTTTTCATATCTGATTTATTTTTATTAATTCTGTTGAGATTTGTTGCATTTTAGAATTTCAATATTGCCGAGTTATTGTTGTAATTTTCTTTTTATTTCTTTTTTGGATTTTGTTTCCCCTTCCCTTCCCTTCCCCTTCCCCTTCCCTTCCCTTCCCTCCAGTTGATACATGATACATATAACTGCTGTAGGTCTTCAAATGTGTTCTGAAAAGATGATTCTTTTGGCTTTCAGATTGCAGGTCAGTTTGTTTGTGTACAAGATGCTTTATATAATGTGACCAGTAGGCTGCGAGATAACCTCTTTCCTGTAAGAATCGCAAATGGTACTGGTATTAGGAGCAGTTCTGCTATGGCAACTGAGATGAGCCACTATGGAATAGCTAGAGATCCTTCCTCTATCGGGTCGTATAAATCTATTGGTGTCTCCAATAATCTCAATAGACATTCTTCTGTGACACCAAGTACTGACAATTTTGGATTTTACCACAACTATGAACATCATCCCCTATCACAGGTAAAAGTTTGATTTCCATCATCATTATTCAGGTTCTCAACATCTACCTAATTTACTATGGTTGGAATTAATAGGAAACAATAGGTGGAGTAAATCCGGGGAGCACATTGGATGTTGCCAGAGGACTGACTTCTGTTAAAGGTGCCCTGGAACTTGGCAGGTTAGTATAACTCATGACTCGAAAGAGCCTATGATATATTAAAAACGAGCATGGAAGCTCACTATGATTTGATTCCACTGATGAATTTTCTCTCTTCTGAAGAGGAAGATGTAGAAGTTTGTAATGAACTAGCAATTGCCCGGGCAAGGCACTGTCAAAACCAAATAGAATTACCTTTCAAAGCATGTAGTGGCTTCATTACTAAATTGATGCATCAATGTTAATTAGTATATGTTCCACTACTTGGTGTCACAAAAGAGAGTTACTTGAACGATATTGTTCGACAAATTAACCTTTAGTGTTAATTAGTGAATGCTCCAATACTAAAAGGTGTTTCTTACCCATTAGATTCAGTTTTTTAATGGGAGATTTCAAATCATTGGGCGAGGAAAATTTTATCGAACTAGTTTGATGGACAGATTTCCTCTTATGATTTTTCCAGTGGATTCGATAATATTTTTCTTTGCTTGCACTTATTTCGGGACCTCCTTTTTCATTTTGTTACCTACATCATGGTTTACATCTGCTGTTTCCATGACTGGTGGTGTTTCTGTGTCTCTCTTTGCTACATCATGCTGTGTCAGGTGATTCTTAAATGCTCGCTTATTTGTGAATTGTGATGTTGCTTCCATTTGTGCGGCAACTGTATAACATTTGCTGCCCTCCTTGCCCACCCCCGGTTTCATCAAATTTGAATTTCTTGGAACTTCTTCTATTTATTCAAATAATTTCCCCCTTTTATTTTATTTTATTTTATTTTTTATGTCCTCTAAGTATGATATTATAAGTTGACTAGAATACAATGAAATGAAATTTCAAAATGACGCTATTTTTATTATTTTAGATCGTTAAAAATGCTTTGCACGCACTGCCTTGGGCTTGATATTAATAAATTGTGGACATGGAATATTCTCTCGAGTCATGGGACAAAAGACATAAGTGTACAGTTATCCAGTAGCGAAATCTTCTGCTAGTCATTCTTTTGTGGATTTCTTTTGTTTGTTTCTGCAGTGGAATCCGATCTGCCTTTGTGACAAATACAACCGTTGAAATCGTAGTTCCTAAAAATGTAATTGGCTCTGTCTATGGAGAGAATGGTAACAATCTTGCTCGTCTTAGACAGGTATGACATGCTTCTTGTTGTATAAGAGATTTCTGCTTTAATTAAACAGATTTTAAGACTAGTTCTACACAATGTCATTTGCATAAATGCTGAAAATTGAGTTTCTTCCCTCATTATCAAGACACAACGTAAGGGGCAATGATGATTGTTCCATAACGCACAATCGAAGGTTGAATCATAGATTTGTGGAGGGAAATGATAAAGTTGAAATGAAGCTTTAAATTTTATTCGTGTTTTTTTCCTGCTCTCGGTCACTTGTTTTGGTAAATCCCTCCTCTAATCTGTGATCCAAACACATCCGTATACTTCTCAATCATATTAAAATATGGTGTCCCCGGGCAGCTTTCCAGCCATTTCTGGATACTGCTTAATAGAGTTTGTGTTTTCTTTCTTCTCGTACTTTCCCTTGCCAAGCTCTTCCTGTTCCTTCACTAAAAATCAAAAATCAAAATGGGTGCTGTTGATTTCTGATTACTTTCCCATCTTAAATTCTTCTTACCTTGTTCCCCTATCTGGTTTGTGTAAGTCAGATATCAGGGGCAAAGGTTGTAGTGCACGAACCTCGTCCCGGAACTACAGACAGGGTGGTTGTTATATCTGGGACCCCCGACGAAACCCAGGCTGCTCAGAGCCTCCTCCAAGCATTCATTCTTACCGGACAATCATGACAGTATCATTGCAATCTGTAACTTGTGAAGAGAATGGTGGCAAATTCTTATGACTGTAGCTTCGCAATCATGACAGTATCATCGCAATCTGAAACTTGTTAGTATTTAATTAGATTTCCGTTCAATCTTGTGAGATCTTGTGTCTGTACACTAAAGGGCTGAAGAGGAGGATGGAGCATCAGATGTCGTCCATGTAAATTCTCGTGAAGTGCTGGTATGCTTCCAAAGTTTCAGGAAGTTGATTCACCTGGAAAATTGCCGTTAGGATGAGCACTGAAGTTTTTTCTTTTCTTTTTCTACTAGCTGTCTTTTTTTTTTTTATAGGTAGAATCACCAGCTGATGTATTGTGTAATATTTTAGGGCAAGAGTGGAAATTTGCAATTTTGACATTTAGCTGTACAGAAAATTTCATCGGACCTGTACCACCATCCTCAGCCATTTGGGTATTTTAGTTTTTCAGCCACATATTTTACTTATCAAAAAAAGTCCTTGGAGGCCCCGTAGTGCGGCATCTGAACCGTTGGATATGTTTTCAAGGGTCTTGATTTCATTTGGACACTTTGTAGATCTAAGCCGTCCATTGTCAAGATAAAACTCGAGCCGTTGAATTCTGAGATCAATTGCGGATGTATTTTCAACGGTCCTCATTTCATCTTGGCTTTTTATAGATCCGAGTCGTCCATGACAAAGATGAAATTAGAGCGGTTAAATTTCGAAATTAATGGCTTGGATGTTGTACTATAGGGGTGTCCTATAACACCCCGCTTCCCACAATATTAAGTCTGGACACAAACTTTCCATTTTTTGGAAAAGAAGAGCTTTGATGATTGATTATGAAGCAATGATTGCATGACGCCTGATGGTAAGAAGTTGCAAGACTTGCAGCATTATTTAAAAAGTGAGCTGATTTTAAATGAATTTTAACTAAGCCAGCTTGATTAGATCGGTTATTTATACTTATCGAGTCGAGTTATTATATGCTAAGGATGGTTTCGAAACTTAACAATAATCTTTAAATTTGCTTTCGAACTTTTTTGACATAAAGTTAAGTTCGACTATTTCATCTCTATCTTTCTTTCTTTTCTTTTTTTCTTTGGAGAAATGATTTTCGCACCTCGTCTAAAAAATGCATTTCTTTATCTTAGTATCACTGGAAGGTAATTGAACTTCCAAATTTGGTTGCTCTTCAATTATCCAACTAGTGAAGTCAGATTACACGATTGAGCCCTTCGAAAAGACTTCAATAGTTGGTAGGGCCAATTCAAGAGTTTGGAGAATTCTAGGCATAGTCTAAAAAAGGTGCCCTAAAAGTACAACAATTAAATAATTTTGCCAGCAAAAAGCAAAATTATAAATAAAAAAAAAACAAGTTTCAAATTTTTTTTTGGGATCACAGTTTGTTTCAGTTTGGGCCAAAGCCCCAATGGTCATTACAATTGTTTAACTCCTTTCGTAAGTAAGATTGGGCCTCTTTATTTTTTTTATTGGGTTAAAAAGAATCTCACTCAAGCTTATTATTAAAAAATTGTGGGAGTGCCCCAAAATTTTGGATTTTTTGGAGTACCCTAGGCCCAAGCTTTGTGGGCCTTGGGCTTGGGCTGACCTTATTAGTTGGGTAATTATGCTTTGATGTTGTCTTTCAATCCCACCACCCTCGACTCCTACCCTCACCACAAAGATTTTGGGGGCATTCCACTAAGTTGATTTTTTAAATAAATTAGTTTTTCACAGTTTTTTATGTAATATATTGTAAGAGAATGACCTGTCTCAGTGTTTGAAAAAAATAATTTTTTATTAATAAAACACCCCCTTCTATGAGAATCAACGGAACAACAAACATAATGCTAGGGAATAATGGACTTCTGCGTCCGTTAAACCTTAAAAAGGCACGTGAGACCCACCTTGAACCCACCTTAATGATTCAAACAGTCTATTTTGTAAATATACAATAAGTTCGTCATTTCTATCAAAAACAAGAAACCGTCGATTTTTAATTGTCCTCGTTTTTCAAGACAAACCAAATACTTCATGATGTCCGATAAGTTTATTTTTTGCAACAAATGACTTGCACATTATTTTTTTTTTACAAAATAGACCGTTCGGATAATTAAGATAGGACCAAGGTGGACCCCACTGCCTTCACACTATTTTTTGCTGTGTATAGAATTCCTTGGGCAGGCCTGGCCCAGCTCGAACAAAGACCTTTTTACCCTTAAAATATTAGATTACAATTTTCCATGCTCCCCCGAAATCTTCATTCTTGTCATTTGATCATATTGTTACCATTTTCTTATGAATAAACTTCGGGAAGTTTTCCAATAGATTATTTAATTTTATCATCTTCAATTTTATCATAATCTTTTACAAATACATAAAAGGAAGGTGATTTTATTACACTAGATTTTATCACACTATATTATCCACAACTATTATCACACTAGATTTTATTTATTGGAAAAACAAGATGATTTTATCACCCCTCTATAAAACACCAACTAAAATCAAATTTCTCATTTTATCTCATAAAATCCATTGGAAAACTCCCCCTTCATTTATTATCTTGTAGTGAGAAAATTTTTCACTAAAAGACAAGAAATGGAATGTATTCATCGAGAAGGGATTATGAAAATAAATTTCTTATTTATATAGAATGGATTAGGCCATATGTCGAAATAGAAATTATGAATAACATAGGAAAAGGAAGAATAATGTTACATATACAACTATTTCAGTTCCAATATTTTGGTTCCAATCATTTACAACCCCCTCACATAATACATGTGGGGGCCCACACACAATTATGGGTGTATGTCCTACATGTATGTGAGGGGGTTGTAAATAGTTGAAGGCAAAATGGTTGTACAAGAAATATTTTTTATGGCGATCAAATGTGAATACTCAAATGTTGCCACATCAACTTTTGAGTATTCATTTAATGGATTTCTAAAGTTGGCAATTGATAGGCACGCGAATGTTCACATAAGTGCCCCCTAATTTATCCTTGCTAAGTCCATTTATATTGTTACTTGGCGTTTATTTCTTGATTTTTACATGTTGCAGGTATTTGAAGGCTTTGATATAAAAAGGGCTCTGTCAATCTGGGACTGATGATTCTAGCAAAAAGGGCTCTGTCCAGAAGAAAGCTCGTGCGATGGATGTGGTGGCCTCTGTGGCTAAGAACACGGCAATTGATATGGTGGTGGAGACCAACCTTAATTGGTCTCCTGTTAACCAATGATTGCCTGGAATTGTCAGGGGGTGGGGAGCTCCCTGACATTCCATCAACTCAAGGAGCTTGCTAGACTCCACTCCCCCTCTCTGTTCTTTCTTTCAGAGACAAAGAACAGAGTGTCCAGACTTGATATGGTGAAAAAGACTCTGAAAATGGATAGCGCAATTCGGGTGGATCCGGTTGGTACTTCAGGTGGTCTTGCGCTTTTCTGGAAAGGTACATCGTCTGTCTCTCTAAAGAAAATGTGCTCTTGGTTTATTGACGTAGAATTCTTTGATGTATCCTTGGGTAAATCCTGGCGGTTGGTGAATGTTTATTTTAGCCCCTACGAGAATGTTAGGAAGGATCAGTGGGCGTTCTTTTCTCAATATAAATCTTGCTTAGGTGAAGACTGGGTGTTGTGGGGAGACATGAATGATATTGTGTGTGCTGAGGAAAAGAATGGGGGCGCTTTTCGTCCAGCATGGTCGTTCCGGGGCTTCAGAAATTTTATCGAGGATTGTGGCTTAGTTGATTTGGGCTTCTCTGGTTACCCTTTCACTTGGCGTAATAATAGGAGTGGTTCTGATTATATCCAAGAGAGGTTGGACAGAGTATTAGTTTCTCCATCTTGGCACCATTTCTATTGCCAGGCTTCAGTTACTCATATCGAATCTGTTGGGTCTGATCACAATGCTATTCGATTAAATCTCCAGACTTCCCCCACACATTCCAGAGTTCCTTTCCGTTTTGATGCACGTTGGATTGATGATGAGGAAGCTGCACAGGTTATACATCAAGCTTGGTCAACTCCAGTGCGAGGCTCTAGATCTTATTCAGTGTACAGGAAAATTCAAGCGTGCCGACATTCTCTAACCAATTGGAAGCGTCGTAAAAGATTGAATTCGGGGCGTGTAATTGCAGAGCTTCAGTCTAAAATTATTTCTCTCAGAAACGCGAACCAGGGGCCTCCCCCGGGAGTGGTCCAACAGCTCAAATGGAGATTAAAACAAGAATGGGATAAAGAAGAATTTTTTTGGAAGCAAAAATCTAGAGTAACATGGCTTCAACATGGGGATAAGAATACTCGCTTCTTTCACTCCTCGGTTGTTCAAAGAAGGGCTAGAAATCGTATCTCAGGGATTGAAAACACTGATGGTATTTGGATCAGCCATCCCCAAGAAATTCAAGCTGAGTTTAATCGTCACTTTTCGAGTATTTTTTCAGCTAGCCCTTCCATCGACTTTGTTGAGACCGTAGAGGCTATCCCGCATAAAGTCACGGAGGTAATGAATCGTTCTCTTATCCAGCCTGTTTCTGAAGCGGAAATCCACACAGCACTTAATGAAATGGGGCCATCTAAAGCCCCCGGTATTGACGGAATGACGGCTCAATTTTTCCAGCATTATTGGGATATGGTAGGTAATGATATGGTCGATGCGGTGAAGAGTTTTTTTCATTCCTCCCACTTACTCCGCAGCATCAATCAGACTCTCATTTCCTTAATCCCGAAAATTTCTTGCCCGACCAAGCCATGTCAATTTCGGCCAATTAGCTTGTGTAATGTCTCCTATAAGCTGATTACAAAAATTTTATCGAAGAGGCTTAAAACAATTCTCCCTCTTATAGTTTCAGAAAACCAAAGTGCTTTCGTCAGTGGAAGGCAAATTTCTGATAGTATTCTCATTGCTCATGAAGTCATGCATTCTCTCAAGAATAGGCGGTCTGGAGCAAAGGGGTGGGTGGCCCTAAAATTGGATATGGCGAAAGCTTATGATCGCATTGAATGGGCTTATTTGGAGGCCGTCCTCCGGAAGTTTGGCTTTGCGGAGCAATGGATTGGTTGGGTTATGGAGTGTGTGACGACTGTTTCTTTTGCTACAATTATTAATGGAGATAAGGGTGAATTCTTTTCCCCCTCCAGGGGTATTCGACAGGGCTGCCCACTGTCCCCATATCTTTTTATTCTGTGTGCAGAGGGGTTTCATTATCTAATTCAACAGGCAATCAGTACTAATTCTCTTTGCGGAATTAAGATTGGACGTCATTGTCCTCCCATTTCTCATTTATTCTTTGCAGATGATGCAGTACTATTTTGGGAGGCAACTGAATCTGGTTGTCAGGCGATTGATGATATTTTGCGCAAATATGAAGCTGCCTCTGGTCAGAAGGTTAACAAGGATAAGTCCTCGTTATTTTTCAGCCCCAACACCGAGGACGTTGTTAAGCGAGGTATCTCTGGTGATCTTAATATTCATTTTGAGAATCATGGTGGTAAATACCTAGGTTTACCATCTATTATTGGGAGATCTAAAATGGAGGTGTTTAATTATGTTAAAGAACATGTTATTTCAAAGTTGAGGAGTTGGAAGGATAATTTTTTAAACTTTGCGGGAAGAGAAACCATGATTAAGTCGGTGCTACTTGCTATGCCTAATTATGTTATGCAATGCTTTCTTCTTCCAAAAAAGCTCTGTAAAAATTTATGTAGTGCGATCCGTAAATTTGGTGGGGCTCCCAAAATGGCGAGAAGAAAATCAATTGGGTTAGTTGGAGTAAAATGTGTGATAGCAAGGCTAATGGAGGTCTTGGTTTCCGTGATCTATATGCTTTCAATCTTGCTTGTCTTGCAAAGCAGGGGTGGAAGCTCATTCAAGGCCCTCGGTCTCTCTTTCAACGACTCTTTGAAGGGAAATATTTTCATAATATCTCCTTCTGGGACGCTCCATGTCCAAATTCAGCATCCTGGGCTTGGAGAAGCATTACGGCTGGGCGTCAAGTCCTCAAGAAAGGATGGAGGTGGAATGTTGGGACTGGAAACTCCATCAATATTTGGAATGATCCGTGGCTGCCCCGAAACCTCTCATTCAAAATTCTTAGTGCTCCCCCATCACTTGGTTCTACTTTGGAGCATATTCAGCATGTCTCAGACCTTATTGATTCGAATACCCACAGCTGGAATCTGCCTCTCCTTCAGAGTTTATTCTCAGATATGGATATGGAGGCAATCCTATCTATTCCTATTAGCTATCAAGCGGTTGGTGATAAGGGTATTTGGCATTTCACTAATGATGGCACTTTCTCTGTCCGTTCGGCCTACCATGTGGCTAGAGCTTGCAACATACCCCATCGATCATCCGAACCTGGTGAGTCAAGCTCAGGTAACCCGCTAGCCCCTTTGTGGAAATCTATTTGGTGTCTACATATCCCAAACAAGATAAAGTTATTTCTTTGGAGATGTTCCCATAATGCTATTGGTGTTTTCGCTAATCTCATTCGCAAGCATGTGGATGTCTCTCCTTATTGTCCTCGATGCAAGAATCATTATGAGACATTAGAACATATGATTTTTAACTGTAAATTTTCAAGAGAAGTGTGGGTCTTATCCCCCATTGATAGCTCGCCTTCCAATTCTTGGGATCAATTGTCCTTTACGAATTGGTGGAATAGTATTGCCATGGGGCAGCCTACTGAAGATAGTTCGGGAACAATTGGTGATCTTATTGCTTCAATCTGTTGGTCGATATGGAAAGCTCGTAATAAGACTTATTTCAATATGGAAATTTTGTCTCTTGGGACTATTTTAGACAAGGCTACTACATTACTTACCGAATTCAAGGAAGCTAATATCAAAATGTACCCTTCCAGTCCAGGTAAACCCCCTCCTGTGTTATCTTGGACTCAGCCGCCAAGGGGAATGATTAAGATTAATGTTGATGGGGCTACAAGTAAAAATTCTGGGTTTGTTGCTGTTGGTTTGGTGGCCTGTGATACGCATGGAAACTGCTTGGGTTGGGCCTCTTTATCCTTCAAGCGTTTATTCTCTCCGCGTACCACTGAAGCGATGGGATTTAGAGAAGCAATGGTATTCGCGGCGAATCATGGGCTTACTAATATTATCATTGAAGGAGATTCTCTACAAGTGGTTAATGCGCTGACTCGAAAGGGTAGTTTTTATTCGGATTGCTGCGCTGTCCTCTCAGATTGTATCGACCTTCTACCACTATTTTCTTCTTGCACCTTTGTGCATGTTAATCGTCTATGTAATAGGGTAGCCCATTCGTTGGCTAAATACGCCCTATCAGGTCCTAATTTAGTTCATTGGGGGGGTCCTGTCCCCCAGTGGCTAATAAACTTTTGCTCTGTTGATGCTCGGTTTTTGAACCGTGAGCCAAGTTAATAATATTCAGCTCTTTTTCCGTGAAAAAAAAAAAGATATAAAAGGAGCGCGTAGTCGAGTTTTACTTGGTATCGAGACGAAGCCCATGGTCCAATTAATTTAAGTGGACTCACAAAACCGAAGCCAATCCAGTTAACTCAAATGAAGTTGGTAAATTGATTCACGTTATTGGGTCCGAACAATGATCTACCCTTGAGCAAAAATTAGAATATTAGGTTTTGATTTGCTGCGCAAAAGGAAAGTCTATTGGCTGGTGCTGTGGGAATTACAATCAGCCTAGACTTTGTTTAGGATTAGGAAATCAAATTCCAATTGTAATTGGCGACAAGTGGGCCCGTAAAAGATGTGTTGATCATTAAAGGAGGTCAGTCACTTTGGGGATAAATACACACGCATACTCAGAGAGCAGGGGGGAGTCACGGCTGAGAGCAGCTCAACCACGATGTCCGGCTAACCACTCATCTAGGGGATGATGAAGCCTCGCTCCAAGTAACGATGTATTTCATATAAACTAGGATTTTTATTCGGATCGGATTATATGATCAGAACATGTTTCAGTTTATGAAATAGTTTTTATTCTTTTCAATCGATTCATGTATTTGTATCCGCAGTTTGAAATACCCGCTCATATAATGATTTTCAATGTTGTGCTTGGAGTTAAAGATAGATTATGCTTTAGTAAAAAGCGAATGGCGTGCGCTGTTGGGTGGCGTGATACCATGCCAGTGAGACGATCCGTGCTATGGAATAGTCTATGCCTTTTAACAATCACAAATATCTTCTTGCTGACTATCGATGGGGATTTCAAACCCTAGCGATAGTTATTTATCGATTCGAATAAAGATCCGATTTATGTGAATGCAAGGTTATTTGGTAGGGCTGGATTCCAAACCCTAGACTTTTTCTCTCACCATCTTCACCTTATTTAATTTATGCTTTCTTTTAGTTAATTAGCCTTTCAAAATTAAATCTCAATCAATTGTTTTTCTTAGAATTAATTTAGAGGTTAATCGAAACCATTGTAACTTAGCCAATCTGTCCCTGCGGATCGACACTCGGACTTGACCACTGTTCTTCTAAATAAGGGTTAATTCCTTGCTTTTATAAATATATTTTTGGTGTGAAAAACGACTTACCAGCCATCTAAAGCTTTACAATAGTTCATTTTTTTCCATAATCAAAAGAAGGGAAAATGTTAGTAGTTTTGAGTATCCAAGTTTGATTATTAGGAAAATATTGGTAGTTATGAGTATCCAAATGCCAACATGTGAGTATTTATATAAAAAAATGTTGCTAACTTTGAGTATTTATCCAAATCCCATTGTGAGTCTTTTTTGAGAATCTAAATACCAAAATTTGAGTATTTTTCTTTTTGAGTATGCCATTGGGGATGCTCTAAGAAACTCCGTTTTCAATCTCCTCATGAACATTTATGATTATACATCTACATAAAAACGTACTCTAACTTAACAAATATATTGTTTTAGAGAGAGAAAGTAACTGTTTACCATGCAATCTAGCCTAACGGCTACCCAGTCATTGAAATTTCATCGGAGAACATTACGACAGAAGAAGAGGACCACCTGATTTTCAGTACAAATAATATAAAGAACAGTCATAATTTTATGAGCGATCTGATAGATGAGACTATCATCAACACACCTAATGATCTTGGATCAGGGTTAGGTGATTAGGTTTTTTTTAGGTTTTATTTTGGCTATGGTTTTTTGGTTGGTCTGGGCCTAGTCCATTTTTCGTGTCCTCCTTAGTTGACTCCTTGCCTTCTTTAGAGTGGGTCTTGGGTGGCTTTGTCATACTGATGTGCTAAAACCCCTTTAATCTTTGTACTTTGTGTTTAAGATTATAATTTTTTTGGTTGAGCAAAAAACACACCTAATGATCCTCTAAGCCAAGTTGAAATGGAATTGGGGGAAAGTCGTAAAGAGGAAACCCCAAGAGTACCAATGGAACCCCTAAAATCTTTCAAGCAAGCCTATTGACAATGATGAGGACCCGGAGGGGAAGAGGATATATGTGAAGATGAGGAAATTGATGGCATTCCTGTCATTAATTTCCCCAGGAGCCTTGCCTAGTTTGGTAGAAAACCATGGCAAAAAACCATTGGGTATCCCGTTGGATACAAATTTCCATGCACCAAGGCGAGGAACGGGGGTGTTGTGCAGTTTTCTGTGCAGGGGTCGGTGCCAGTGGTGGCTCTAGGAATTTATAATACGGTGTTCAAAAACTACCTTTAAGTCTACTAACTTAACCAATCAGACATATCCTCACGAAATTTCCTATACTAATGTGTATAATAACGACTCAAAAAATACAAAAATATGTAAAATATTGGAGTTGTACTTTTGAACAAACTGTTACATTTTTAGCAAATAAAAATCAAACCGGAGCATAAATACCCTAATATTTTTTTTAAGAAAATTATCTAGCGAATACGTTTTCATGGAATATGGATTTTTTTAAACATATGCTCTTACTTTTGGATTGTCGTTCTAAGAGCAACTGCACGATAATGATACCAATAGATTCTCTCTCTCTCTCTCTCTCTCTCTCTCTCTCTCTCCATTTTTTGGTCATTAAGATGTCTATTTTGTTTTGAGCTGGTATATTAAGTATTCAATTGTAAATAACCTGAATTGCAGGGTGTCTTGTTCATATTATAGGACTAAATGTTCAAACAAAATATGAGATAAAATTACTAGATGCAGTGTAACAACAAAATAAAAAAAATTAAGCGTGTTCAATTGACCACATTTTCTTATATGTGGAGCCACCTATAATTAGGCTATAACAGGATGTAATTAGGTTGTTTAAAGTAGATTGATTTATAAGCTAAATTATTGGTTGGGTGTTCATTTAATTTTGCAATGAGTGTTCGTTCATATTTCAGTTGGGTGTCCAAAGCCTGGATTGACCTAAATTTGCACAACTGTGTACATGTATTATTAGTACAAATTTTTTTTAAGGGTGTTCACATAACCATTCAAGGCATAAGGTGGAGTCGCCGATGGTCGGCGCCACCATACTTGTGTCGGTATGACGATCAGATGCGTTTACCATGCAGAGCTCGTTGCGTACCACAAATCAAGTCGATTGAATATCATTAGGTTCCTCAACGGGACATTATTATCTTGAAATGCATGATTCATAATAGATCTGGAACACTAGATCAAAACCACTACAACAAGTTATTTGATCCAACGAGACACTTTGAGCTCATGCACACAATTTTACGGTTGGTTATTATGTGAGCCTATGTAACAATTTGTGATCTTCGCCCTTTATGATTTTATTCAATCCTCTCCCCATTCCAAAGAGTTTGGTCTACTTTCCTTTTTTAACTGTCCCAAAATATAGGGTTAATTTAAAATTTTCAACAAAGGAAAGTTGGTAAATTTCATTTTTGTCTTCGAGATGTTTTTAACAATCAAAACAATGAGATCAAAAGAAGAATAATAGAAAATTTTAAATTTTAAAGTGCATTTTAAAATTTTAAAAACTTTCTCTGATTACATTGACGACAAGATTTTCCGCTTTCCGAAAAACAATTTAAATTCAAAACTTGATTAACTCATATTTTATTAGAGTCATCTAATAAAGAGTAAACTTGAAAAGTTAAAAGTTTTGGCTAACATTGTGAATTGTACATAGAATGTTAAAATTTAAAAGTAGGCCAAACCTTTTGAGACGGAAAAAGTATTTTCATAACAAGTATTTTTGCTGAAGTGGAAAGATGGAATAATATTTTAATTAGACCCGAAGTCTATCTTTCACTTCGATAGAATGCTTGAATCTGAGAGCCCCGGCCTTGAAAGAACTCTAGAAAGATAGGTGGGGCATAGTCCACTTCTTGTTCGGTAGCGGTTCATTCCTTCGTTCTCAAGATAGCTGTCTCCTTCCCTCTTGGTTCTTCGAACCTCTCCTCGGAAAATAACTAACAGAGTCTCCCAACCGACTAGCTCAATTCCTCCCTCTATCCGCCCAATTAATAACGTCTGAAAAAGACCTGCAACAAGAAAGAGTAAACAGGTTATAACAAAAGCCACAAGAGTCAGGTGATATCATGTGAACGTCGTTGATCTTCATCCCCGTATCTGGATGAGCCATTAATGAGATGAGAGCTTTCTTGGCAAGAAAATGAGCTCTCTGAACCTCCTTAAGCTTTTGAGATCTTGCAAAAAGAGAGTCTGGAGATCTATATGACGAGGTTTTCAATAAAAAAGCAGTTCCTATAGTGACAATCATGCCTCCCTCCTATCTGCATGAAAGCATTAAAGCAATCAGTAAAAAATGTATACGACATAAAAATTATGATTTAAAGACCATACAACTGCTGCTTCTATTGCCAAAAACTTTGTTTGGAGGAGGCTGTTGCTGTAGGAAGACAAAGCAATCTGAGCTATCAGGGGACCGCCTAGCAAAGACACTGTAAAACCCAACTATTCCAAATAAAAAATTGTTTAAAATGGTTATTCGCACACATTTTAGTCCAATACTAATAAAATAAGCAATGACAACATGGTAAAAAATAAACTCATAATCTATTTCAATGACTATAGTCCAAAACACTATTTTTGTTGCAAAATGTATTCTGAACGTTTTTCTCAAATACTCTATAAATTTATAACCATAATTCAAAAAATAAAAATACAAAAAAAATATGAAAAAGTAAAAAAATTGGGCCTCCCAACATCTTTTTTTTGATCTCAGCCTCCCAACATCTTGATTAGGATTCGATCGAAGTTTGAGCTCTCAATTACGTAGTAGAAGTTTACTTCACCAAATTGGCTTCAATTCAAAATTAAATGTATTTCACTTAACAAGACATGTCACTATTGAGTTCAAAGTCTGAATCTTTTGGGGTGAGATATGTAATTCTCTTGTAACACATTAACTTAATTTCACTCAATTTAGTCAATTCGGGCTCAATCTTTTGAACGCTGTTAGGGGTACCCCATATATGTACCGAAAATGCACACCGAGCCTCCGGAAATCAACTTTTGGGTCCCACGTGAGTGATTTGAATCGTTCATTATTTTTAAAATATTTTTCCGAAGAGCTGATTTTTGGTGGGGAACGATTTGAATTACTCGTGTGAGATTCAAAAGCAGGTCCCCGGAGGCACGGTGTGCATTTTCGGTGCAAATATACGAGGTACTCCAGGTTTTCCGCACTCTTTTTGTACACCCAGGCCCAACATGGCACGCACGCGCGCACGCTCGCTTTGCAGAACCTGAGGTCGACAGTATTCGACTCTATAGCCTATAGGCCTCTCCCGTGGAGATATCAGATCGAGTCGAGCCACTCTCTTACCAAAACAACTTGCACTGAAACTCTCTCTCTCTCTCTCTCTCTCTCAGAACACGTAAATCCGTACCAAATCCTCGTACGTTTCACTGGATTGACCTAATATCTGAACTCTAGGGTTTCTTTCCAGATTTTTTTGTTTTCGCTTTCTCGCATTTTTCCCTAATTGGAAGTCAGATTTTCTTGGTCTTTCATTTTTCCTATATTTTTTTTCCATTTCTCTTGCAATTAGGATTACGTATAGTTTCTCCTCGCACTGACTGTGCCCTTTAGATTCGTTTCGAAATCTGAGCTGTAAATGCTTCAGAAATGCCGGAAATGTACGACGCCGATGTCAGCATGAATAATATCCAACAACAACAACAAAGAAGCCAGATCGAAGGGGAAGAAGACGACGACGTCGCGGGCGGCGAGTCGATCGACAACCCCAATAGTATTATCCGATACGATGAAATAAACGGTGTCGATCCACATGCTATGTATGTTCCTCCTGTCTCTGTCTCTGATGTTACTCCGGTGGCCACCGGAGGAGGTGGGGGTGGTGCTGATCAGCTAACGCTGTCGTTTCAGGGCGAGGTTTACGTGTTCGACTCTGTTTTGCCAGAAAAGGTAAACCATCTAATTAAGGACCCGTCTGGGTTCCTTACTTATTTTGTTGTCTTATTTCTTATTTTCATAAATAAAGAATCAGTAAAATTCATGATAGCTTGTTTTTTTTATGGGGTATTCCTTGTTTCATATTGTTTGTAAGAGAAAATGGTAGATTATGTTCTTCTCCATCCCTTACTCCTACGTTGAATGGACAAACCCAAATCTAGAGACAAATTTGAGTAAAGATTGTAAATTCGAGAGGAAGGAATTGGTGTTACAAAATTTGAGTATCCCTGGATTTGAGTAGAAATTCGGTTTGGTGTAGGCTTGAGTCAAGGAGTCGAGTGAATTTTTGGGGTTGAGCAAAGGAAGGTTAAGGGCTGAGGATGTTCTAATAAGCAATTACTGGTAGTTAAAAGCAATTAAGCAGGTAGGAGTGAGCTGGATAAGTTTATTGGTAATTTTTTGGTATAAGCAAAGAGCATTATTAAAGTGTAACAAACAGGCCCTTAATTTCGGAAATGGCTTCTCTTTCCAACTAGAGAGTACTTGTTGGGGAAAAATATGTAATCTTGGACAATGCGGAAAAAATTGGGTGATATGTAGCCATTTAATCAGATGATCATCTTGAAACAAATTGAAAGGTCTATTCAGTTTTCTCAAATCAAATTTATGTTCTGTCATGCGGCTATGGTCATCCGATCAACCCGTTTGTCACTTGAATGTTCTGCTGTGAGGAGTGTAGAATTTGAACTCGAACGGCCAGTTGAAGATTAAGCTCTTACATTTGACTTTTTGTCAATTCTTGTAAATTATGCACTTGGAGTGTTCTTCTTATACAGTTTTCTTATGCAAATGTTTGTGCTTATTCCCATTTTTGGCAAATTTGTCTGGACCTAAAGTGCCACTTGGCAGTTGGGCCCATTGGTATACGGGTGTTATCCAGGTTTAACCGTGGGTTGACCAAATAATTGAAATTTGGTCAAGGAGGTAAGCGTTGATTATGTTCGACTGATCCCTAAGAAATAGGTAAACTAAATAAGTGGGAGCGGGTTTAGCTGAAGTTGGAACATATCGTGGTCTAAATGAGAATAAGACCGTGCGGCCCAATTACTAACTTATTATGAGGGAACTGTGTTATAGTTTCTCTCTTTGCAAATTTGTAAATTTGCTGTGTGTGAGGTGTGTGCTTTTGATGTTGGTTTGCCTGAAACCAAGGTTTTGAATCCCGTTTTGTACCGCCCGGTACGTACCATACCAAGCACCTCAAATTCCGTCCCGGTCTCAATACAAGGAACTTACTGGTCAGTACCGGCCATTCCGGAAAATACCTGCTGAGATGCTGGTACTGTGAATTTCGTCCGAGATTTTGCAGAGTGACCTCTGATTGGTTTCAGAAGTTAGGTGGGTGTCTTGGTCATCGAGAATGGCAAAGTCGTCGTTGTTGACGGAGATTGGGCGCTGATCTGGACTTGGGTTAGTGAGGTGGAGAGGAGGAGGAGGAGGAGAAGGGCGGTGAGGGGCTGCGGGTATGATCATCTCGAGGAAGGAGATTTGAGGGAAGTATGAGAGGAAAGAGACGATAGAGGGGGTGTACAGTTGTGATGGGTGAGATAGAGAGAGAGGTTGGATTTGGAAGAGTTGTAGAGGCAGAGAATTCTGTGATCTGTCCATCTCTCTCTCTCTCTCTCTCTCTCTCTCTCTCTCTCTCTCTCTCTCTCTCTCTCTCTCTCTCCGATCTCTGATCTCCTCTCTGTGTTTGACTCTTCTTCAAACCTATGCTTTCCTGTGAGAATTGACATTACAGTTATAGAAAAAAGAAGTACTAAATAGCTACAGCTGGATAGCACTAATGATAGGGTAGGTTCTTTTTTTCCTTTTTGAACAGAAGATAATTAGTAGGGTAGTATTTTGTCTCTACACACATGAAGAATTTCAATTTATGTGTATATACAGGTAGTACTGCTAAATCCGAAACAGTATTGGTACCGTACTATTAGGAAAACCAGTACCCAAGAGGGTACAGGATTCAGAACCTCGCCAGAAACTGCTAACAATCTCGCAATGTGTTTCCTGTTTCCACCTGTACGTTGGCAAGATTTGGGAATTTACTCTGTATTTTTGTTTCAATGGATCAAGTTGAAATGGATCATTTATGATTTCTATCTTGAAGTTATGGTGTTATTTGTTTTTCCTTAACTTTGAATCTTGAAGTGCTTTTTCTGACTTTTGTAGGTTAGCTTATGATCTTTGGTGTGTGCATGTTTTGCTTTGATTTCATGAACCATTGAGTGCTTATCATGCGTTTGTTTTTTTGTTGATTGAAGTAATATTACTGAGTTGTGTGCTTCAATGTTCAGACTTCAGAGGATCATGCGATGTGAGTGACACAAGATTTCTTTTTTATTTCTTTTTCACAGGTGCAGGCAGTTCTGTTACTATTGGGCGGATATGAAGTACCCACTGGAATTCCAACGACTGGGGTGGCCCCCCAGAATCATAGGGTACTCGTATAGTGATGAATCATGATGTTTCTCTTGTAAGGGGTTGGTCTGAGCTTGTCTTAACTTTTCATCTGCAACTTTTGTAGGGTTTAGGTGATTTTCCTGGAAGATCAAGTCAACCACAAAGGGCTGCGTCTTTGATTCGGTTCAGGGAGAAGAGGAAAGAACGATGTTTTGATAAGAAAATCCGGTACAATGTCCGAAAGGAAGTTGCGCTCAGGTACCTTTACAATTTTTTGTAATTGCGTTCTGCTTTTTTCTCTTCTTTTTTATCAGCATCACCATTTTGTTGGTGGTGACTTTATTTGGGTGGATGTATAGAAAGTAAGGTCAACGTTGTGTGCACGTGTATGGCAGCATGTTTCAAGATTTCCTTGCTCTACATATTCATTTTACATGGTCTTTCAAATCAAATATATAAAGTACCTATGTCAAAGACTTGACATCATCTTAAGGGCCTGGGTCTGAGATGAGATCAATACTTTACGTGGACACTTGCTAAACAACTACATTGAACATTTTTCCCGTGTATAGATATATATACTGTGTTCCATAATTGCTAGATAATGAAATGATACATTGTCTTACCATTATTCGCTAATACCTTAGCAAATTACAGTTGGGAACACATGTCCAAAATTTGGGTTATTTACATATTAAAAAAAGTAAATTTTGCAATCCAAAGTAACCCCAAAGTTTTTCCTTCTTATTTCATTTAACTTTCCCTTGTAGAGGAAAACAAAATGTAACGAACTATAAAAATGGAGCTTAATAGGAAAAATACAACGACAACAATAATAGGAAAAATGCAAGTGAAAAATTATCAAAATGATTCTAGAAATGTTTTAAAATCATTATTCGGAGAGGAATATTTCTAATTTATTGGATGTTTCTCTCTTAAAATAAGCGCATCACTAAATTATACTATGTAGAAGGCTGCTCCCGCCATACAACACTTAAAGGCATGTGTCATCTTAGTATCTCACGGCCTTTGCGTATGTTCCTGTTCTAGTACCGAAACGATCCACCTTCCAGGCATCACAAGGCTGAAGTGCCTCTTTTATCCTTCTGTAAGAAGATATGTGAATAGTGACACAATTTTATTCCCTCAAATACTTCTCTGTATGAAAAAAATGGTTGTTTTATGTGGAGTCCGTGTCCCCTTCAATTAGAGATTGGATTGGTCTGACTTTTAGATATGCGGTCACACTCATGACTCAAAACCCATTCCCAAGTCGATGTAACGTAGGACTATAATTGTAACTTCCAACAAAGCTATAGATACAGAACTTCAGATATACTTTGGTTGATAGAGGACAAGAAAAGTTCCAGTTTTATGGGATTGATGTTACGAATTTTCTAATTGTGGTACCAAACCTCAAATTTATCATGATTACTCCTCAAAGGAATCCCAAAAATTGTCAGGGACTCAGGATGTTTGAATAACTCTCAGTTTTTTATTTTCGAATATCCTGAGTATACCAATCATATTTTAGCTTTCTCTGGAATTCAGAAATTATCCTGATTAGCTACCGCACCAAGAGGCGTGTAGATTATGTTTCCATTTCTTTGAACGTATCCTCTTCCCCACATTGTTTGGACTACGGCTATGAGTGAGTTTTAGCTCCTTTACCAGTTGGCCTTCAGAATTTAGGACACTCAGGAGCATTAAATCTGAGAAAATAATAAAAGGAGAAAATGATATTTTGCTCTGTTAAAACTGTTCTGTCTTTTCAATGTAAATGATATTCTTTTGTTCTGTCTTTTCAATGTAAATGTTCAAAACTCAGCCTGTTTCTTTCAGATGATGATTATCTTCTGGCCATCTTCTTATGTTCTTTGAAATATGTCAGGATGCAGCGCAGAAAGGGTCAGTTTACATCATCCAAGACCGCATCAGAACAAATGGGTGCTTCTTCAGTCTGGACTGAATCACAGGGTTCTGTCCTGGAGGAGCCGGAAACTTCGTGAGTATCAACTATCAAGTTTTAGTTGTTTTGTTGTTTCCTCCTATTGGATGCATCTCCTGGCTATCGATCCTTTCTTTTATCTCTTGGGTAGATCTTTTGAAGGCATGATAACTGGTCTGAACACCTGCTATGTCGGTGACTTTATTAGTCTTTGCCACATCTTTTTTTCCCCCCCAAACTCCATGAGCCCTTTCCCACGTTTGCTGATAATCTCAACAGGCTTGAATAACTACACCCATGGTGCCATTTGTTTACATTGTTGGTTGTTGGCCCCCTGCTCCGTCTCTACAGCCACAATCTTTTATCTAACCCTTCTTCTGTGGTATTTATGAACCTGGTATCACCAGAAGACAGATGCTCAATATTTTTTGTAAATTTGTTTTGCATTTTCTTTGATGGTTTTTATAACACTAATGATCCCAGTTGTGCAATATTATGAAGTGTTTCAACTTTTAAAATAATTGCCATTGTCTGCTCAGATGTACACATTGTGGTATTAGCTCAAAGTCTACACCCATGATGCGTCGTGGGCCAGCTGGCCCAAGGACATTGTGCAATGCATGTGGGCTCAAGTGGGCCAATAAGGTTAGTACTCTAGGGAAGGATCATATCTTCCATCTTTCATCTTCTTCGCATAGTTAAAGCTATTTGTGGCACTCTTTCATAATCATTTTTATACTTCGTTTGTATCTATGATCCCATTGAACATGCTAGTCAAGTTGATTTCAGGTTATTTTTGTGACTTGTGAGATGGTGAGAAACTGAGATGCTGAGGGTTTCTATCAATATCCAAGCTATCATCTTTTGTTATCAATTCATGGGCAACCCTCTTCATTTTGGTGTCGGAATTTTAAACTTCGCCCTTCGTAGTGTCCTGTCCTTCGTCCTTTCGTCCTTTCATTTTGATGTTTCTTAAGCTTATGGACAACTTGCTCGCACTCCCGTCTACACAAGAAACTTGAATTCCTACAATGTTCCTTACTTGTTTACAGATCATCAAACCTTCTAGTGTGCTTGGTTATTTGTGGACTGTACATAGTACTAGTGTTTATCTGACATGGCATGCCAAGTGAATGAATTGGCATTTGAAACAACTCCAATCATCCATCTCATTCATGAAGCTTGATTTTTGCAGGGAATGTTGAGAGGCATTCCGAAGGTTTCAGCTGCAGGAATCCAGGATCCTACCGTAAAGGTTACTGAAATGGTATGCACCGTTTAAAGTGTTCTTAGGGGCTGTTGAGTTTGCCTTACTCATTTGCTTATTTTTGGGGGATTATTATGTCCTTGGTGAACAGTTTGCATGTCTAGGTCATAAATTTTTACTTTTCCTGAGGAATGGGAAAAGTATAATTGAAAAGAGGTTGGGCCATATTTGGAAAGACGATCAACTAGCAAAAATAGTCCATATCTATTGCTTCTTTTTTCCTCAATTCTTTGTAGTTTTTTATTTTCACTTCTTTTGTTCCCTTGTGGAGAGAAACCGGAGAAGTAAAAAGATTTGACCAAAGTATAATAATATTCCTAAAGCATGGTAATTTTCAATTCGGAATAAAGGGAGGATGCTTTTGATTTGTTCTCATTTGTATGTGTTACAGAGTGAGGGTGAAGCCAATGACTTGGATGCTGTACCCTCTTCAGTAGAAATCATCAATTCCTCTAATGGCGACTCGGCTGTGAGTGGTGACCGGTAAGTAATAAGTTACCTTCAGTAAATGGCATTCCAGCTGCTGCATAATTACTTCCAAGTTCCAATTGAACAGGAATTTCCTAAAAAATAACAAAGTTTTTTCAGTCTCATTCAATTCAGTCCTTTAGATCAACATAGGTGATTTATTCTACTCTGATCTCGATCATTTAAATCATTCACAGCTACGAAGCCTGATGAGGAATTACTTTGGCGGCTGTAAAAATGAAATATCCTGCATATGGAGAGACATGGGAAGTTTTGGGAAAGGGAACTTATAAACCAGAAGTTTCTTGGTCTGCTGCTTCGGCTTCTCCGATCAAATTATCAGCTTGAAATTTGACCTTTACGAATATTAGAAACTGGATTTTGGAATAATCAAAGCCCCTAGTACATTATGGAGACCAAGGTTGATCACATGAAAGAGGAATCATGTTGTGAACATCCTGCCATTTGGTTTCTCGTGTGAAGAAATGTAACCTTATGAACAGTAAGCTGACTTTTCTTTCTCTTTTTTTTTCCCCCCTTTTTTTTATAATGGTGTTGCTGTTTTTTTCTGGAGCAGCAAGTGAGTTGGAAAACCATTGTTTCAGGCATGGCATTAACATTCCTGTGTGTTGTAGCATTTGTAAATGTAAAGAGAAAAAAAAAATGCTCTTTTTTTTTCCTTTCCGGGTGCTAGGTAAATAGCCGTTTATTTCATGCTATATGTCTGGCTCAGGGTAAGAATCGCTCGGATGGATTGGCCAATTTCGTTTTGTGGGGTGTTTAGTAGGGGCCGAATAACGGATTGTTCAAGTTTGATGTGAAAAATGGAACGACGTCCAAAAATCAGTTTGCTATTGTCATTTTTTTCCTAGAGTTTCTGTCATTTGCTTATCTGTTCGTTTTTATTGCTTGTTCGCAAACATTGTTCATCTATGAAGCGATAAAACTTATCAGTGTATTGAATATTTTGATTATCCTTAAAATTATAGCCTGCGTAGGGTTGGAAATTTGGAACCATTGATATGAAATCATTAAGCAACACAAGCCTGAAGCCTATAATTAGCCCACGTTGATCCAAATTCAAGAAGGGTGTGTGTTCAAGTCAAACTGGGAAGATTTTTTGAACAATGCATCATTCATCTACTTTTTTTCACTCTACATTGACAATGGTTGCACTTTTCAACAAATTCATTGCACTCGAAATCACATATCAAGGGGGTATTTCGGTCAACATTACTATGGGTTTCATGCATGTGCAATTAAAATTGTGCGTTTCATGTAGATGCGATTTCTAAAAAGTAGTTTATATCTTTGCAATTAATTGCCCCTACTACCATTTTAGAGCAATTTTCTCTTCTTCTGTTCAGCTCGACAAAACCAATTAAGAAAGTACTATCTGATTATGATTAAATCAGTTTTTTTTTCAACTGTAGACGGTATTAATTTAAGAAAGCTTTTTTTTTTTGTTGACATTTTTTCAAATTTAATTCATATTCTTCTAGGCGAATGGAAAGAACAAATATTTTTAATCAAAATTTTGAAAAAGTTGGTAACTGGTAAGTATACCAATTAAAAAATAATAATGAGGAGAGTTGATAGCGGTCATTAAACAGTGATTGAGAATCCAAGATATTTACTCTTGTTTTCATAAAAGTAATATATCTTGGCTTTATACCTACTTTTTGGCTACGAGTTAATGCTCTCACATACATAATACATTGCCCATGGCAGGTCACCTAATCGTTAAACTTAACATGAAATAATGTTTTAAAACTTAACACTAAACCAACCAGATCTTGTCTAGTCGTAGCGCGTACTTTACATGAAATCACATAAATAATGTAGTAGTCCGGGACCTAGGTTGTTGCTGTGTTGTGCATATCTGGGATAGCCATTGCTTGGATTGACGGCCAAAATTTAATTTCGACATCTTTGCATCCGAACTATTCGTTATTGTGCGTCTGAGATGAAATCCGAAATTTTCATCCGAAAGAACGGCAGGCTTAGATATGCACAACATCTCTCACTTCCGCGGTACTGCTTGGCAACTAAGTCCAATATTTTGAATTCTCATAGGGCTTGATATCAAAAAAACCCGGGGGAAAAAAGAACAAAAGTAAAACTAACATCATGTACATCAAATTTGAAGGCAAGTCGTATTTTTTGAAAACTAACGCTTTGTATTTGGTATTATTTTGGAAAATTGCTTAAAAATGGCACTAGGGGAAAATAATTGCCAATACGCGGTGTACTTTTCCCAAATTAGAGATATATGGTGAGAATAAAAATAATTGCCAAGACATGGCATGAAGGACAAAATTACCCTCGACTAAAATTTGGTTCTCGGTATAAACCCAACCCACCTCTCCAAATTCACGTGAAACCCCCCGTCCAAATCCTGACATTCTCTCTCCCTCTTCTCGTCTCGCATTTCGATCTCTCTCCCCCCCCCCCCAGTAATGATTGGTCTCTCTCCCCCCTTCTCCATCTCTCTCCTCGTCTATGTCTGTCTCCTTCTCCATCTCTCTGGGTCAGTGTAAGAGGTAAGTTCGAAGAAGAAGAAGAAAAAGAGAAGATGCAGACCGCTTCTACATCAGCTTTCCAGTTACAAAATCACAACTTCATTACAGGATTGGGAGCAAGGAGGAAGAGTTTTGAAAGGTGATTCGTCATCTCTTGTAGATCGAACCCTGTGTGTGTGTGTGTGTGTGTTAAAATGTATGCGAATCTGTTGGAAAAGAAATGGGAAGTCTATTTGCAGCAGGAGGTTACAATACAAATTAAACTTATCACACACACACAAGGTGTTTGGTTAAATGTCTCAGCGAATATGCATTTTCTTTTCATTCTCAGGGACCAACTCAGGTGCAATTAAATTTTTAAAAAGTGCAACCACACTTCATGAATGGTGCAACACAGACGTAGGAACTGTGCAAGGAGAATAATATATTTTCAGAAAGTCTGACTTGACAACACACTGCAACCCCGTGTAGACCAACTCTGGTGCAATTAAATTTTTGAAGAGTACAACCACATTCGGTCCACACAAAAATTGGTACCATGTATGTGCAATTAAATTTTTGGTGATTCTATTTGCAACCGACTTTTGGCTATCTACAACCCACTAAAAACTCAAAACATAAATCAACCCATTTTTTACTAAATGCAAACAACAATTTTCCAAAATTTTCCCAATCTACCCAAACTACCCCTCCTATCAATCTAAACCCCTAAAAATCAAAACCCTGTACATCTCCCAAGACATTGGCTCCCCCCTCGTTTTTTCTTTCCCTTCATCTTTTTCCTCTCCTCTTCATCTATGTCTCTTCGTCGTCATTGGCACCACCCCCATCCTCCTCCTACAATGACACACCTCTCCCCCTCTTCTCTCCTTTTCGTATCCCCTCTCTCTCTCTCTCTCTCTCTACCCCTTTAGATCTCCCTCTCCATGTCGAAATCCCTACACTCTTGATCTCTCCCTCCTACTATCTATCTCCCTCTCATTATCTCTCCACTATGAGTCACCAAAACTCTAAGCCTCCATCTGCCAGTTGAAGGGTGAAGTTTGAAGGGCCCAAGTTCGAATTTAGGGTTTGGGAGGTGCAAGGGATTGTTTGAAAAGAAGAGAAGACACATACAACGGTTTTGGTAAGCAAATGTATTCCCCTTTTAACTTAATTTTAATTTTTTTATGAAAAATTTTCACCTACAAGTACCCTGTTCTGGAACCAGATTGAAAGAAAATAGTAAAAGTATGTTTGCATATACTATTATGGATAGATTAGCAGGCGTTAGCCAAATTCGTAATTACGAGATTATACTTACGAATTTGGTGGTAGCCTTCGGGTACCTTTGGTCACATTTGCACATCAACTATTTGACAAAATGTCTGTGACAATTGTACGTCGATCTGCTTGAAGACATTTGGTGCAGCCTTTATGCACTCACTCTACTAATATCTACAATATAGATTTGACTGGATGCAACTATTGTCACGCCCTTGATTTTAATAACCAAAATATAAATAATATCTGATAAGTCCCCAATGTTGTACATAGCCGAGGCTTATTGTACTCATTTATTGCACACAAGCACGCGAATTTGCGCCTTATACGTTTGATTTGCACGTCGAAGTGTTTTTGCCAAATGCAGGTTGAACGTGTGAAATGAATGTATAGGGAGCGCAAATGAGAACCGTGCCACGTTTTAGGGCCACATGCCCCGTGGCACGCCATCACTGGGCCTCGAGAGCCGGGACTCGATGACGTGGCTAAGGCCCAGGAGTGAACAAGCATCCACGAGGGTAAATGAGAGGATGAGAAAGGCCAAGGACAACCTACAACAATTGGATTGATCCAAGTTGGATCTGGATCGATCCACAGTGTTAAAACAGCTATCAGACCAAGTTGGATCGATCCATGGGATAGCTGGATCGATCCATGCTCAAGAATTTCAGCACCAAAGTCATCTGGATCGATCCAGATTGCAGGTGGATCGATCCACTTCACATCAAGCCAGCACCAGAAGATTCTGGATCGATCCAAGGCAAGTGGTGGATCAATCCACTGCCTTTACGTCCCAAATTTATTCTGGATCGATCCGGATTGTAGCTGGATCGATCCACCTCCCAATTAATTTAGTAGCAGCCTCTGGATCAATCGAAGGCAGGAGTGGATCGATCTAGCCCTTACACTTAGTCAAATGCATCAACTTCATTCTGGATCGATCCGGGTCTCATGTGGATCGACCCATATTTGGTTATTTCTTCAACAGCAGCATCTGGATCGATCCGGGATTGGTATGGATCAATCCAAGTTCCCTCCGAAAAGCAGTTTTGTTTGCTTTAGGCACTTACCTTTTGTGGAAATTTTGAGTGGTTGTGAGGACTTTTTAAGATATTTTGTAGAGAGAGAAGGGTGTTTGATAAATAGCCCTCTCCTCTCTCTTTCCCAACAACTTCTTCTTTTATTTTCCTAGGATATTTTGGCTCTCTCCTCTCTCCTCCATGGAAGTAGTATTAAGCTTTCTCTCTATAGGCTCAGTCATGGGGTGATTAGCATCCCGTGACTTAGGTTGATTCACTCTCCTCGCCATATTGCATGCTTTGCATGTTAATCAAAGAGTTAGAATTAATTTTATGTAACAAAATTTAGATTAGTTAATCCCTTTGATCACACGTAGCCAAGGGCATGACGACTTGGCACGTGTGATGCTTCGGGCTATGTCAATCAAAATGTTTGTATAAATGGCACAAGAATCCTATTCTTTGAGAAACACCATTTTCTAGTTAAGTGAGCTTTAAGTACCAAATCTTCCGTTCGGGGTTGTTTAACGACGCCCCGAGCTGGTCATTTTAGAGGAGAATGAATCGGGCTAAGACATGGGTGCTGTGAACCCCTTGACTTAGCCTTGTTTTAATTAGTCTTTTAATATTCCGAGTCATTCATGAAGTTAAGTGAATTCCACCCCCAAACTACAAAAGCCAAGTTTGCCGCTTTAAGGCTAAAACCCTCACTCGCGAGTCAATTTTCACGCTCAACACATTAGGTCCTTGTGGACTCGACCTGGACTTCCGGTTATTATGTCACGCGTCACCTGAACCCTACGCTTGGGGAAATCAACGTTTGAGATACAATCCAAGGACACAAGCAATATCCACGTAGGATAGATCTAAAGTCAAACAACTTTCTATTGAAAAATCAAAGTCAAAGTACCATGAATGGTACCCGTACACAGATAACAAAGGTTTAAAGTTATTACATGGATCAAGTTTTGTCAAAAATTAAAGAATTAGAAGTTACAAGATCATCTCCCAAAAATATAGTAAATTATGGATAGGATAAAATAACTCCATGCAAAGTAAGTTTCATGCTATGCATCCACATGTCAAGCATCCTAATCATGTGCCTTGTCGAGTACTTGAAAATGATAGGTTGAGCTCACTAGCCCAGTAGGAATCTTATCTACTAATGCTAAAGGTATAGAGAATGAAATGTGCATGCGAAAACGATGATTAAGAATGAGAAGTTAAAAGAATGTTATTTATGAATAGATCAAGTGTCAAGTGCCCAAATAACATCTAAGTGTCCAACTAAGTGCCTCACAAGTGTCCACACTCAACCATGTCCCCATCAATCTCATTAGTTCATTGACATTAAACTTATGAATATTGAAATTCTCTTCCGAGTCTTTTGGGCCTCGTAGAACCCATGTTCGAGTCTTATGAGCCTTGTGGAATCCTTCCTAGCGACTCACCAAGTGGTGGTCCTAGTGGATCAACTTACATTTCATTCAAGTTATCTTTATTCATATAAACCATCAACGTAAATCTCATGTACCCAAAGTGTGAATGTAGGCCATTTCGTTCAAAAACACGTGCTTTTGTCATTTATCACGAGGTTTACACATGTCACACATAAGTGGAAAATCAAGATAAATGACTAAATATACAAGTATATGCTAAGAAGGGGTATTTCGGTCATTTTATGAAGTGCACGATGAGGATATACCAAGTATGGAACCAAACAAGTCAACTGGAAGGTCAATGGATCAAGACGAATGAAAATCACTTTTTTTCTACCGGTAGATAGAATCCAGTGAGTTACGGTACAAGATGCATTTTTCCTGCTTGAAAAATGCCTGATCAACAGGTTTGCCCAAATGGAAGGGGATTCCAACCCAAGTCAAATTAGGAGTTTCAAACACCAATTAAACATGGAATAAGAGTATATCAACTACCAATTTGTAGATTTACAACCAATTTAGTGGAAACCAAACTCAATCAAAACAAAATCCATTTCAATGGAGGTTTTCAAATGTGATTGGGGAAGAATGGATAAAAAAGCCAAGAACCATGCAACATATCAACAATATATCATTAGAAGGAGTATAAATCAGATCCCTACCTCAAAGAATGAGCTTGATGTGGGTAAAAAATGGAAAACCCTTGTTTTTTAAGCTCTCAAACCGAAAAATGCTAGCTCCAAGCGAAACCACGGACTCCCGGACTCCAAATCATGCGTAGAAGATGAATCTTTGGTTAGATGTTGAAGTATTTGAGTGTTGAGGATGGATTTGTGGTGGAGAAATATAGGGATTTCTAGGAGACTTTGAGAGGAGGAGAGGAGGAGAAAGAGAGAGACGTGAGTTTAGGGGAAGAGAGACGGGGTGTATTTTGGACCAAAAAATTAACCATATACATATCTATACACACCCCACCAATTGCACCCACACCCCTCGTGTTTCTAATGCATTTTTAAAGACACTCAAATGCATATCTTAGCTCCACATTGATCCCTTGCTGCATTATTTTCATTTCCTCACATTCCCCAATATTAATTTCGGAGAATTATTTAAAAACATGGGTCTTTACAACTATGGCTGGCCATGATTAAACTTGTTTGGTTTCCTTTGTTATGTTTTTTGTACAAGAAGTATGGTAACCATTTGGGTGTTACCTTATTGTGTTTAATCCAAGGTTGTGAATCTCGTACCGTACCGGCCGGTACGTACCAGATTTGCATGAAAACGGTAACCTCACCTTGTAATACCGTCCCGTCCTCAATTCCGACCAATACCGGTCGGTTCCGGTCATTCCAAATGATACCGGACATTACGCACATACCGGTTGTTCCGGCCGAGAAATTGTAGATGGCAATTTCGTAATTTTTTTGGAATAAAGTTCGTATAAAAGCCTTCTTTTATTGTTTTCCCCTTTCTGGTAAACCTTATTGCGGCTATACGATCCCTTCAATCAAAGATGGTTGCCAATCTGCCGTGAGTTTGATCCTCTCCGACGACCGGCCACCTCTCCGGCGATTTGTGCTGCAGTTTGTTGCCGTGAGTTTGATCCTCTCATTTTCTCCGGTGATTTTCATTGTGACAACCCAAGTAAGTATTTCTACAGTAGTTCTGCAACGGCTGGATTTGGTTTATCATCTAAATAGCGTAATAGCAGCTTTTCCACATCAATCGCAGTTTCCTATATGGACTAGATTGTGCCTTGCTGCAACGGCAGCAAACCGTAACACAAATCGCTAGAGAGGTGGCCGGTCGCCGGAGAGGATCAAACTCACGACAGATTGGCAGCCATCTTTGATTGAAGGGATCGTATAGCCGCAGTAGGGTTTACTATAAAGGAGAAAACGAGAAAAGAAGGCTTTTATACAAACTTTATTTCAAAAAAATTATGAAATTGCCATCTACAGTTTCTCGGCCGAAACAGCCGATATGTGGGTACCGTCCGGTATCGTCCGGAATGACCGAAATCGACCGGTATTGGCCGGAATTGAGGACGAGACGGTATTACAAGGTGAGGTTACTGTTTTCATGCGAATCTAGTACGCACCGACCGGTAAAGTACGAGATTCACAACCTTGATATATATACTCACATGGTGTTTGATGAAATGTCTAAATGTACCCATTCATCATTTTCCTCGAAATTAATTGTTTAGGGTTGTTAATTGTGCTTCAGTGTATGCAGTTGTTTTGGGTTTTTGCTGTAATTCCGTGCGGTTTGTATGTTTGAGCTATTCCATGTTCTGTTTGTTATCCAAAGTTCGAGTGGGTTCAATTGACCCCATTGGGCACAATGTGGCTCCTCCTTTGACTGCTAATATCAGAGAACTTGTAAATCTAGTAAAAAAAAAAAAAAACAAACAAAATGAGTGATACTTATGGAATATTGAAAAGAACAATTAGACGGCTCTAATAAAAATAAGGCATCTGATAAATTGAAAAATCTTAAATCTCTCAATTAAGTCTTAAAAAACACTTATAGGAGCCTCATGGCCCTATTTATGGCATTTTGTCTGCCGAAATTCCATTTTCCTTTGAGTAAAGTTCACTATAATACAGGCAAAAAAGAGAGAGAGAGAGATATTAACTTAAACTGAATATACACATAAGACCAAATTCATTGTTAATTTTAGCGCTTCGTAGAAGAGAAACATATGAAAGAATAATCAAGCTATGTGGATCAAGGAAGAAGAAGACCAAAGAAGAGACAAAGATAGGTAGCGAGTGAGCAGCTACCTGAGAAAGAACAAAAAATCTATCAGTGAGTTCAAATTTTGTTAATATCGGGGACCAAAATTGTTTACACAGCATGGATTGTTTACCCAACTGTTGTTTCAAACATATGTAGCCTGAAATTTATGGGGCACGACCCGTACCATAAGGGGCAAGGGGCCTAAAAGGAAGCCCCAGTCAAGTCCATGGCCCTAGTCTTATGGGCTAAGTTTGTTTCACAAGGTTTTCTTATGGTACGGGCCATAAAGCTTGGGTTTCTGCAGCTTGAAGTTGGAGATTTTAAATGGCGTTGTTGTCACATTACTGAATAAGACAGTTATTTAGCAAAGAGTTAAGAGCTTTTCATTATTTGTTATGAGGCAAATACATCTGGTTTTGCATCGAGTGTTGAAAGAGAGCTTGGTGAAAGACAAATCTGTAGCTCTTTCAAACATTTGGTTGTTTGTTAGTGAAACCCTTTGATGATTAACAATTAATTTAAATCTTCATATCCTACAGTTGCCTGTGTTTAGATTTTATAAGTTGAAGTAACGTCTTAATTCATATTCTAAATTTTGAATGAGTACATAAAATTCGGTTTTAAACAAATGAATCATATGACAGTAATTTAAACCCAGTGGTTTCAAACTTATTATTCATGTTTCAAAATTTGAAATGAGGTATGTAGTTCAAACATTAAAGCATGAAAATCGTGTGCAACTTCAGTACTGGGAATCCGAATTGCAAATGACGAAAACGTGAAACTTAAATCTGGGTTTTACCTCTTTGCTCGTTTTTGCCTTCCAAACCACAATTTTCTTCCCATCATCTTCCTTGTTGACTTCCTTGTAGTTTGTAATAAAAAAATTTACCCCAATTGCCGTTTCCTCCATTTCAAAAAAGGAGCATAGTGGGTCAAAGGTAGGCGAAGAACCTTCCGTGGAAGGCTCCATTGGATTCTACATTGAGAGAGAGAGATGTGAGGAATAAAGAGGGGAGTGAAACTTCTTTAGGGTTTGAGGTGTGAGATGGAGATGTGAAAGAAGAGAGGAAAGAGGTTTTTAGGGCATGTAATGAAAGATGAGGAAGAACAACATGATTGAGTGAAGGTTTTTTTTTTTTTTTGCAGATGATGATGAAAAGGGAGAGGGTTAGAGATAAGATGGAGAGAGGGGTTTGTAGATAATTGTTTGGTTGTCTTTTACTTGCTTTGTGGCTATATGCATCTGTTTACATATAAATTTAACCAATCCAATAATTAATTGACACGTAATCGAAAGTGCTAAACGTTGGTAATTACTCGTCAATGAAGATACACTGGATTAATAAGATAAAGTTAGTTAAATACGATGTCGTATCACTTCTCAATTTAGAAAGACAGCGGTTATTGGCGATTCTGAGCCATTCTGAAATGAAGATTGGCTTCGAAGCCATAATATCAACTACCAAACATACAAGCTCCACGTGTAAATTCGTGAAACAAGGTGATTGGCAGTTAGAACACGTGGAATACTTCTGGAAAGTAGTTATTTCCTTAACGTGTTATCATTTTAGTTTGTTGAACAAACGTGCAGAATTAAAATTTCTAGAAGAAGAAAGAATTCAAATTCAGACGTGGAGGAAGAATAACTACCAACTCTCAGAGTGGAAGTTAGAGTCCGAAGCAAGCTAGATTCAAATTCATGGAGCGGGAAATTCAAACCACAAGCAACGTCTGTAAATAGAAGAAATTGAAGAGTGAAGACCCCTGACAAATCTTCAACAAAAATGCCTCATCAAAAACCGATGCTTGGTTTGTTAACCGCAAAGTAGTTTTAGGATTTCAACTTCTGTTTCAAGTAGTTTAGGATCTCGGCTTCGGTTAAAGTAGATTAGGAAGTAGATTTAGGATTTATCTCGATTGTTCTTGAATAACAATCACCCCTATCTCGGTTGTTAGCAGAATAATCACCGCTTGAAGTTACAGATTTGAAGTTGGAGACAATTTCGAAGTAAGTTTATCTTTGATTCATCAATCGAAGTGTCTTGTTTCTTTATTGTTCTTTGATTTCCTAAGTTTATTGGTTTGCATTTCTTCACTTATTGAGAAAATCCTCTTAATTGAGGTAATTGAACCAATAAAACACAATCGCCTGATTAGGTTTGGTTTTTCCAAAGTTAATATGAGGGAGGAGATTGAAACTCTCTCTGACACGCTCGCACACAATAATTTTCTATTGCAAAGAATTAAAAAGAACCAAACAGCATCCCATTCAATTAAGGACAAAAAAGTCTTTTTCTACAAGGGTATTTTTGTCTATCATTGGTTAAATGTCAGTGGGTTGTAGTTAGCCGAAAGTCGGTTGCGAATAGAATTGACCTTAAATTTTTCCTTTTCATGGTGGGGAGCAATTTTAAAAAACTATTCAATGTACTTACAATTATTTGCCACTAGTGCCATTTTTAAACAATTTCCCCTATTATTTTTAGTTATTGCCACTCACCCAATATTTTGCCTTTCTCAAAAAACAATTATTTTTTCGGTAATTATTACTCCTTTTGTTTCCGTCACTTAAAAGGAAGGTTAAATGTGCAAATGCCTCGCCTCAACTTAAAACCTGATGCCAATCGGCGATCTGTTCTCAACGGTAGGAATTGTTGACGGCTAAAAGAAGAAGAAGAGAGACGGTAATGGCGGTTCCTGTGGAAGAAGCTATTGCAGCTTTGTCTACTTTCTCACTCGAGGTACAAAAATGCCAGATCTGTTCATATTCAACTCGCTTGTACTATACAATCTCACATACCTACTACATTTACTGTTGCATATCAAGTATTTTGTGTTTATAATCTGCTCTACTAACTGTTCCACTGTTCTTCTTACATAGAATTACAACGAATTGGGTACATTTTTGTTTTCGGTATTTTTTTTTTTGGGTTGTCTGGATTAATAATGCGTACACTGTAGTGTGCCTTAGTACCTACGAAAGAAATCGAGAAAATATTGGGATTTTATGCCCTTACACGTGAACTTATTCGTAAAATAAGTTGTTTAATGTCTATTGGATGTGATTTTGTACAGGGGTTTTGCAAACTTGGCTTATAGGGTTTTTGACGATGTTCATACCGGAGAAATAGTGTATTATTAGCGTGCATATGTACCCGCGTGAATTAATTCATAAAGTATGTAGTTTACTATCTATTGGATTTGTGTTCTGTAAACATGGGTTTTCAACTGGACTTGTAGGATTTTTGATGATGTTAAGACCAGAGTAATGTCTTATTAGTAATTTACTTTCAATTGATTTGCCACTGCGGTGTATGTCACAGTTGGGTGCAATTAGTTACTTTATCAAGTGGCTCAAACCTTTTCCCGTACTTAAATTTCATGAAAATGCCTTAATTTGCATATTCCGAAACTGAAGTACTCGAAGTTGCAGGCTTTTGAGTATTGATCCACCAAAGATTTTTTCAAACATCTTTCTTCATACTTAAAGTTGCCGTTAACTCATCATAAGGTAGGAGTGCGAGGACGCTTTTATGGACGGAATGCGAGTTATTTAGGCTTAATAAAATTCCAGGGGCTAGAATAGTTACTGTCTTTGGTGGTTGTTGATTCCTGGAACAGTCATACATATTCATTACTAGTCTTATAGTAGTTGCCGCAAAAAATGCGACAGGACAATGACTTTGAGGATGGGAAAGAGTTACTTGTGCAATACTAAGGATGTTTATGGTAAAAGTAATTATGGAGAGTCTAAGGCTATTTGGACTTTATCTTATGCACCACGCGTACATTATTTCGTGAACTTCTGAGAAATGTACTTGCAATCAAATGGATTTAAGAAAAATATGGAATTTTTGTCTCTCATCCAGGTGATGGGCTAAAAATTTATTTTCTTGCTAATGTGAACTTTTTAAAATGTTACAAAACATAGAGGAGTCAAGTGTCCAAATTAGGTATGAGGATTCAAGTGTCCATATTATTCACACACGACTAACATGTAAAGTGGGACAATAGTCTACTTAAAGGTGTATAATTTTCCTTAAGAAGTCAATAAGTTAATAATATTCCTTCATTGTTTCTCAGGGAGAGTGCAGACATCCAGTGACTAGTCACTTAAACCGTAATTGCATAGTTAAGAGACTCAAGTTCGAGTAATTGTAATAAGCTCTCCAAAATGCATCTAGTTTTTATCAACAACTTTTTTCCAATCCTCGAATTTGTTTTCCTCACATTTTCAACAGCCTGGCATATTTGTTATGGCGCAATGATTGAGCACCGCTGAAGTGGAGTCTCCTGACCAGTTAGACTCTAAGTCCCAAGATTAAAAAATTTAAGTTAGGATATGTCTCACTCATCAAACGAACTTGGACCCCAAGACCTTTCATTTTCAAATTATGCATGTACATGGATGCTGAGGATTCTCAAATATCTTATAACCCTAACACTTCAATCTCTTACTTGCTCTCTTCCCTCCCCTATATTTCTTTGTGGTGTGTGACAATACTACACATGTCATTGTTAACGGGGCTGCAGTTTCATCAACTTTTGTCGTTTACGACCAAATGAATTGATTACTAGTTGTATCTTTTTTTTTTTTTTTTGCAAGTAATATAGTCTATTCAAAAGGCATCAAGGGGATGATACCATAAAGAGAGTGAGGAACAAAAAGAAAAAGCCAAATACTTGCCTTTTTCACCTCTTGAAGTGCGCGCGCGCGCACATACTCATGTTTGTGTTCAGCCAACCTGAATTACTAGAATTCTGGGTTGGGAAAACTCAGCCAAATACTTGCTTTTTTCACCTCCTGAAGGGTGCGCGCGCACACACACACACATTAGGGCAGTTCCATGGACACAACAAATAACACAATGTTTGACAAAACAATAATTGGAGTCCCGCGCTTACAATCGAAGCCGTTCAAGTTGTTTAAAATATGTTTTTAAGATTACTTGTAAAAAATCAACTCATTTGGATATCGGTAAAGGCTTGATTGGTTCATTCAAATTTATCCTCTAAAATCTGACAGAAATCGACTAAATTAACTGATCAACCCCTCATCGATATTCAAATGAGTTGATTTTTTTGCAGGTATTCTTAAAAACATATTTTAAATAAATTGAACGGCTCCGATCATTCGCGTGGGTGGGGTTCACAAAAAAAAAAGTGTCAAATGTTGTGTTATTTGTTGTGTTAATGGAACCGTCCCCTATATATATATATATATATATATATATATATATATATATATATATTCATATTCATATTCATATTCATGTTGGTTTTCAGCCAACCTGAATTACTAGAATTCTCGGTCGGGCAAGCAGTTGAGTTTGTGAAACTAATTCTTGAATATGATAGTGCCAGTGAAATTATTTTGCAACAATAGAAGGGTTTTTGTTTTGTCCATGCTGTGTTTTCGATGAAGTATTGCTTTATTCCTTTTTTATCAGCAAAGGCATCATTTATTTCTACTTATCTCTTTAGCTCAAAACTTTGTAGGACGACCAACCGGATGTTCAAGGGCCAGGAGTTTGGGTGTCAACCGAGAGAGGTGCAACAAATAGTCCAATTGGTATGCATCTGTTGATGTATATTGTGTAGGATTTTGGTTGTGAGTGAATTTTTCATCAAAATTGCTCCACATATCTTTTAAAAGTGAACTACTTATGCGTCAAACCCCCAAAAAAAAAAAAAAAAGAAGAAAAGAAAAGAAAAAGAAAGAAAGAAATAGCTCCAAATATGAGCAACAAATTACTTCAAAGGTTGAGCTAATTACGATGGTCTTATACAGCTTTTTATTGGTGGAAGTTCATCATTGAAATACATATTTGATGTAGGGACAAGTAGGGTGTACTCTCCCACGCGTAGCTTATCCAAAATCGGAATTATGGTAGCATCGCTAGCAGGCTGTTCACACCAGTTTTTGTGGTGCAAAAGAGGGTTAAGAATGTGGGACTTTAAGGGCTATGAAAGGGTAAGGTTTTAGGAAGAAAAACCTTGGATTCGGGGCTGTTTTGATGGCTATTCCGGGCAATGTGAATAGGCGATTTCACACACACTTAGAATCTCAAATTCTCATATTGATCAACTTTAATGAATCCATGAGATTACCACCATCTTTATAGGCATAGACTCCTACTTCCATGAAGACTGACACAGAATTTAGAAACTAATCATATTTAGCAACCGCTATATCCTAAACCAACTAGGAATAGGAATTTTTATACTTACCTCATCCAGAATAGGAAACTAACTATTTTTAAATACTAAATTATGACTGCTAACAAAATCCCGCACTTATTAAGTTACCAAATACCCTTAACTATAATTATGACTAGCAGCATACTTAACCTAAATAAGTATAAACGAGACTGTTAAAAAACTAGAGACATCCGTATAAGTTAATCCAATTGCCCCATGTAAGTTCGGCTTGAAACTGAACAATTTCCCGTGAATGCTTCCCTTAATCTTTTTCTTTCTTGCTCCCTTTATGGACTGCATCAATATTTTTAGCCTCAATTCCAGGCATTGTTTGTGATGTTATCAGTAAGACTCTTTTAGAGTAATGAGATTTGTTGAATGTCCAAGAAATATGCATTTATGGAAATCATTTATCCCTTCGACCCTTATTCATTAATAATTCTCCTAGTCAAATTTGACTGGTGCTGTTATCCAGTTTTAATTTGATGGTAAATTAGTTCTTTTTTTGGTCGGTTTTGAAGAAAGTATGCTACCAGATTTATAATGCGATGAATGGGTACCTTTGCAACCATGTGAATGGCATCCATACTAGAGTTCAGAGCCTTTTTAGAAGACATCTTCCTGGTCAACTGAATATGTTTAAGCTCTCATTTGAAGTCTTCTGGTGGACAAGGTTTCAAGTTGGGCTTGGTATAATAATTGTCGAGTCATGGTAGTATTCGATGTAGGTCTTGATTTGTTGGTAAGATTTGAGGGGTTGACTTGGAATTTCATTCCAATCTTTTGATCATAACTCTTACAAAGCTTTAAGATATAGTTTCAAAAATTGAATCCTCCCAGATGGTGGTGGAAAAATTTGATGGAGTACAGTTTGAAACTTTAAGTGTTGCCGGCTACGATAGGAATAATGGTGGTTTTAGGTAGGAAACAAGAATAAAACTTGGGCTGTGTGCAAAGGAGAAGAGAAGGAAGAAGACGAATGAGAAGAGGAAGAGAGAAAGAGGTGCTTCACCCTTGCAAGGACCACAACCCGACTCATGAATACTGCCATTACTCAAATTCAATAATCAACTCTCTTCCCTGAATTTTTTTTGGCAATCCATGCAGAAGGCTATTCTAATTCCTAGAAGTCTAGATGGAATGAACCTAAAATAAATAATTACATAGAAAATGCCTTGTGAATGAACCAGGGTATTAATGCGTACATTGAATAAGTCATGTGAATGAATCTAGTTATAAATACATCCATTAAAAGTACCAATGTGGTTAATGAACCTAACAACAATTATATGTAAAGAATTAACATTTTGTGAATATATCTGTTAGAGCTTGTTCTACATTGAATAATTATAACCTCTTAAGCTAGTAAATGAGCCTAGGTGGCCTATCCACTTGTTGCCAATTGGTTTTGAGTTAGGTGCTTTAACATGGTATCAGATCTAGACTTTTGAAGGCTTTTGGACATGACTCTATGTCGTTGATGGTTGGTTTCCCTTTTGTTTGTCGTTGATGGTTGATCGTTGTCGTATGTGTTGAATTGTTTGTTTACCTCACCATGTGCGAGTCAGGGGTCACATGTGCGGATGAGTGTTAGAGCTTGTCCTACATTGAATAATTATTACCTCCAAAGCTAGTACATAAGCCTAGGCGGCTTCTCTACTTATAGTCCATTGATTTTGAGTTGGATGCTTTAACAATATCTAAATGCATAATTACTCTTACTAGTAGATCTACATAATGATACTTGAGCGACCTAAACAGCTATAGGTCAGAACACTGGGGCCTTGTTTGGTAACCCATTTCACTTTCAGTTTTTTGTTCTTATTTTTAGAATTTTCAGAAATAAAAGAAGTAAGTTTGTTTGGTGCACTGTTTTTATTTACAAATTCTATGGTTCACTTCCACTATTTTTGGAATTTGTGAAAGTTGAAAAACTTCACTTTCACTTCCATCACTGCCCGATCCCCAATTTCCTCCTCACACACTCTTCTCTCTCACTTCTCGATCCCCAATTTCCCGCTCTGCCTTCTCCGCCCTCCTCCTCTGCCTCCTACAAGGCCCGCTCCGCCTTCTCCCCCCTCTGCTGCGTCATAACAAACCAGGTGCTTGAAACAGAGGATTTACCCTCCTTCGCCCTCCCTTCCAATCCTCTGGGTGAGTTCGCGAAATTATTCTACGGGTTGTTCCGAAACATGGGGAAATTCAAGTGGGTTCTTGTTAATTCGTTTGAAGAACTGGAGAAGGGTGTTGTCAGGTCCATGCTGGAGATCCATCGAGTTATGCTGGTCGAGCCGTTGGTGCTGCTGGAATTGTTGGGTGAAGATCAAATGGATAATGTGGGTGCGGATATGTGGAAAACTGATGATGATTGCATTGATTGGCTTGATCTGCAACCAGCAGGTTCGGTTATGTATGTCTTGTTTGGAAGCATTTTGGTGTTATCAGAAGAGCAATGCAAAGCATCGCGATGAGTCTGAAGAAAAGTGCTCCGCCGTTGCTTAGTTTTGAAAATGACGACGAACTGTAGTGTTCATGTGAAAGATTTTCATTTTTCGTTTTGAAAACAAGTTAACACCAAACATGTTTTTGTTATGAAAAAAAGGTAGAAACTCGTTTATAACAATAATAAACAGAAAACAGAAATTGACAGTGTTACCAAACAAGGCCTTGAGATGACCAAAATACCCTCAACCACTTGTTCATTCCATCAAGCTCAGTCCTTCCGGTTTTTATTTATTTATTTTTAGGTGAGAGTGAACATAAATGGCCATGCCTATGATATTCCTGTCTAGCAATTTTATCTCTAGGTAAGTTTACAATAAATCAGGAATTGCCATTTAAATTTAGCAGCGTCATTTTGAATTTTGAAGTAAAATTTTCTGAATCCTGAATAATTAGTTGAATAAGGGACTGTCGATAGTGGGAGTAAATTGGAATGAGCTTCTTGAAGGAAAGAGGGGAAGCATGCAATGTGCTTACACTAATGCAAGATATTTTCAAGATTTTTTGAAGAAGCTTTCATGGGGGCTGCTGATTTGTTATGTAGAGAAGTCATTTGGCTTTGTAAAAACCAACTCATCTAAAGCTTAACATGCTATCATTTAGAACTTTATATATGTTAGTAGGTCATCTACAATACCACATCTCTCTCTCTCTCTCTCTCTCTCTCTCTCTCTCTGTCTGCGCCGCGCATGTATGTATACATATGTATGTGTATATCTCTCTCTAGCACTTTTGTGTTGCCCTTCCCCTCCTCTATCTCTTGTGACTTAATGATAGTCTATGTGATGCAATAGTTTAAGGGGCTAAGTGTTATTTTGTGTCTTAATGTATGGGGGGAGTATAAATAGTGTAAGGGTCTTTTATTTTAACCAGCTTTTTATCATTTTGAAAATATAATTATCAAGAGTGTATCTCTTTGTATCCCATTTTGGGAGTTTCTTTCTCCAAATATCTTAATGGAATATTTCGGTTGCACCACTATGGATGCATTTCTTGTGTAGAGTATACCGATGTTTCTGCGTACCGCCTATCATTATCAGAAGATACCAAGGCTCTCAATCAACTGGTATGCCCTTTTCTATATTTGTACATTGATCCACTCTCAGATATTTGGACTATTAAATGTACGAGTATTCAATTACTCCTCTATTAGACCTTACAAAAATGGGTTGTGGTTCTCCTTTTCCCCCTCTCTTGAAGCATGTAAACCATCTGTTTTTCACTAAATAAATCATCGTCTTTGATTTCTTTCACTTCCTCTGTTTGTGAGGTACTAAAATTGAATGTTGCAACAATGGAACCTGTGCAGAACACACTTATTCATGAGGGGAAGGATATGGCATCGGTGCTCTATACATATCGAAGTTGTGTCAAAGCACTTCCTCAGGTTAAAACAGCTTAAGCTTTGCAATACATATATATACAGATTTTATCATATTGTGGCAAAATGTTTGGCTTGTTCATATTATATGCTTATCTATAAACGTAACAGTGATGGGTGACAAGGACATTACGATTTAATAACATATATTGTCTTTGCGACAAGGCATCTATTGATTGTTGTTCTTCTTTCCTTCTTTCTTTTTTTGTGTTTTTGTTTGGTCATAGCCTTTTGACGAGGATCTTTGAAAAGGCTATTGTGGGGATCAGAAATGATATGCTTTATTATCGCATCTCATGCATCCACATAGATTGGTTATTTCACTAAAATCCTACAGTTGTTTTTGTTTTTTTGTTCGACTCAAGTTTGATGTTGATAGCTTGAGCCTTGAAGCCATTTTTGTCCCTGGCTTTGACCAGAAGAAGCCCAGCATGATGGCTGGGCATTGAAAGCTTCAACTCCTTAGAATCATGTACACGATTCTAAGATAGCTACAAAACTTACTGTATTATCATACATGTGGATTATTGGTAAACTTGCAAGTTAAGTGCATTTGATTAGTGAATTGTGGCACATTTTCTTCATCTGTGAGTTCTGTGTGTGATAATAAGAGGTAGGCATTATGTGGCAGCTTCCAGATTCCATGAAGCAAAGCCAGGCTGACTTGTATCTAGAAACTTATCAAGTTCTAGACCTGGAAATGAGTCGACTGCGTGAAATTCAACGGTGGCAAGCATCTGCTGCATCTAAAGTACGAGTTCTGATTTCCTTTATCTTCTCTATTTTCAATCTTTTAAGGTCTCACCTGGACATCACATTCTATTTGCAGCTAGCAGCTGATATGCAGCGCTTTTCTAGGCCAGAGCGGCGTATCAACGGGCCTACTATAACTCATCTCTGGTGTGTTATTTCTCTCTTTATTTGACAATTGACATGGTTTGGGATGAGGTAACTCTCTATGCGGTTGGAAATTACCAGGGAAATCCTATCATACCAAGTTCTAAATTGGAACCCTTTCTAGTGGCAATGTGCTCAAATCTAACTCTTCCCTGCTCTTGGAGTGTATTTTGAAAAATTTTTCTTGCATGTTTTTATTAGTTAGTTTCAAGATTGGAAAGAGATTTTGGTTGTTGGATGTTCATGTTAAAGAAAAACCTTATGTAAAGTGGCTAATGGGAGCAACACCTTGGTTATTTCTGCAAGAGAGGAGGAGAATAAGAAGAGGAAGAGTCCGGGGCTCTCTTTGAGCCAATCAATTGGAAACTAGGAAAAGAGTTGTTATAGGCTTTCCGAGTTTTATTAGGACGGGTTGCGCATAGGAAAACTTTGCACTTCAATTATTTCCATGCCTAATGTGCTCCATCCCCTCCCTAGCCTGACCCGTTTATTATTCAGACAGAATTATGCTGCGCCATGCTAGAATTCTATGCACCGTCCAGACCCATTCATGCAACAATTCGTGCTTTACCTATTCTAGTGTCCTTACCGCGTCCATGGCTAATCCGGTCTTGTGATGATAAAGATGTAATGGAACCAATGGTTCAAAACTATCCAAGTTATTTGATTAATTTTAGGAAGAACAAATCCCATTTTTTGTAATTGTATTCAATAGGCCATTTCGTTTTGAAATAAATAGAAGCAATACATCGGTGCTTGAGCTGTGTGCCCCAACATGACGGCGCAGCTTGTCCCACCAACGTGTCACGTCGTGCTGTGGGGGGCCATACCTGTCGTGCTGGCTTGTAAATGTCCCACCAACGTGTCACGTTGTGCTGTGGTGGGCCATACCTGTCATGCTGGCTTGTAAATGCCCATCCAAGCCAGTCCTTACACTTGTATGTATTGATGACTTAATATTTGCCAAGTGGAGGATCTGACGACTATGATTGAAGGACTAATGTAATCTAATGTGCCGGAAAACTAGCAAATTTGATTTGGGAGAAGAAATTTTGCTCAAACTTTAGTGATTTTGTCTGCTTTGGACTTGATCCTTGCAGTTTTAAAATGCGGTAGTGCAAGTGAGGGAGAAAAACTCACCCGTATAGTACAGAAACTTTTCCTGCCTAGCTGACGTGTAAGGCCACACGTATTCGTGCGGTGTGTGGTGCAGCACTTAGCTCTGTGGTAACATCACTTAGTGGCTTTTGCAAACTCTAGAGGTGGCCCCCACCATACGGCTCACAACCTTTAAGGTGGGTCTTTCTTGGATCAATGGCAGCAGCTGTATCCCGAGCGGAATGACATTGTCTGGTTTGGGCTTGATCGTTGCTAGTCTAGGAAGTGATCTCACTCCTATAGTTCAGAAACTTTTTCTACATAGCGAATGGGGAAACATAGTTCTTATGGAGCTTTAAACTACTCCCTAAGAAGAAGCAAAAGAGGAATAAATAAAGACCTTAAATTCTAGTTCTTTGTCGTCAAAGCCTTTTCTAGGCTCAATTGTTGATGTCAAATTTAAATAGCTACTAAAAAAATTGTCAGCTGACATTTTACTTTGGCACTGAGAGACTTTAACATCTAGGTTACTTGAACAACAAATGAGCCTTTGTGCATGTAAAATTTTCCAGTGCTCAACTTTCATCCCAGATATTTGTAATGTCTGAAAGAGCATGACGATGAATCGTTGACAGGTTACTAGTAGTCCAATAGCTTAAGCTGTTAGTAAACGGACCCAACAATCTATATCAAGCCATTCAACATCCTCCCTCACGTGCAACCCCTTCTTGCACTTGGAGATGCAAATTTTCATAGATGCAATGAAACAGGATGTGAAGGTGAGAAGCATAATGCAAACGGAGAAACTTGAACTCAAGACCTCTAACACCTAAAGCTCCGATGCCATGTTAAGTTACCAGTAGTCCCATAAGCTTGAGCTGTTAGGAAATGGACCCAACAATTTATATCAAGTTATTCAACATCAATGACGAATGTAGTCCAACTGTGCAAGTCACTTATCCTTTCTCCTCCCTTGACAATCAACATGAATTAGATCTTCATACATAAGTCCCGCTACTGTAGTGGATTTAACTTGTGCCTGTACTATTACATGGGAATGGTAGTCTGCTCCGTGACTCTGTCGTTGGGCTTCGTAATCCTCCTCTTACCCCTAGTGCTGGTAAAACAAGCAACCCTCAGGTGGCACCTCTGCATCTCCATGTGTAATACTTTTATAGTTTAATATACATAAGTTTACTCACATTTTCCGACACCTGAAGATTTTCGAACAATGGGTGGTCTTACATCTACATGAAATAGTGACGACGTCATAGCAGTGGTTGCAACTTGCATCTTCAATTCTACATCGAGGACCGACATCTGCTAGTGGAATCTCTTCCTAATTTTCCGGAGTATTAGGTGGCTTAATGAATTGAGTTTGTCATTTTCTAGAATCCATATGAAGCAGTTGTAAACCTTACAGAGGGCATATCAAGTCAGTATCCCCGAAATTAAAAGTGCAACGGTGGGAAATCCCCTTACTTAATGCAGCCATCAATCGCCTGCCTCTCCGTACGAGGAAATAATGTTTTTATTTGCTTTATGCTGTATAGGAACTAATCATGTCTTGTTATACAACTAACAAAGGAAGCCTTATTTCCATGACTTCCTATTTAGTTGCCCATGCGTACTGTTGGTGCGAATAGAACCTTTTGTTATGTACTAATATGTTTCCGCTCTCCAGCATCCTTTGTCATGCTTATTGATGGTGCCAGCAGATAACTTCGCCTATATTGTTTTTCTGCAGGTCCATGTTGAAGTTACTTGATATTTTAGTGCAACTGGATCATCTTAAAAATGCAAAAGCAAGCATACCAAATGATTTCTCTTGGTATAAGAGGTATATTTATTACTTCGCATTGCTTTTCAATGCATTGCAGAATTTAGGTTATGTAAATGCTTTGATGTTTTTTGTTATGGTTGGAATGAGTTGTACATACTCATTCTTTCTTCTTCCTTTGTCTTTTGTTATTGTTTTTTTTTTTTCTTTCTGTGGGCAGTTACAAGGTTGCTGCGTTAAAGACAGTATTCATCCTTTTAGACTATATTGGCTTTGTTTGGTTGAGAATTTTGAGAAGAATATTTTGAGAAATATTTTTGAGATAGTGTTTGGATGGGTTTTTGGAAAAAGTAATAATTAGAGAGAGGTGTAATAATTGGAGAGAGATAGAGAGAGAAATGAAAATAATGATTGGAGAGACGGGTATGAGTAGAGAGAGAAATGTGATTAATGATTGGAAAGATGAGAGACGGGGAAAAAATCTTTTTGGAAATGTGAAGTGAACACAGTGATTGTTTTTCCAGGACCTTCACTCTCTTATCCTGTTCAACAACATTTTCTTTGTTTTCATCAGTATTTGAATTTTCCAGGACCTTCACTCAAGTCAGTATGCAGTGGCAAGACAATGATTCATTGAGAGAAGAGTTAGATGATCTTCAGGTGTGTGTCTCTCCTTTTCTTCTCTATAGAAGAGTCACAAAGAATAGATATAGTTTTATTGTTTTCCTATTTTGTTAGGACTATATTGTTAAGCATATCATTACTTAATACCTCGTATATTTTTCTCTTCCAGATTTTCTTGAGCACAAGATGGGCGATTTTGTTGAACTTGCATATCGAGATGTTCCGCGTAAACAAGTACCCGTCCCACATATGATGCTTACTATTTTTTGCATTCACTTTTGTATGACGTAGGAGAATAACTATGGCTTTGTTTGGTTGAGAGTTTTGAGAAGAATTTTTTGAGATAGTGTTTGGATGAGTTTTTGGAAAAAGTAATAATTAGAGAGATGTGTAATAATTAGAGAGAGATAGAGAGAGAAATGAGAATAATGATTGGAGAGGGGTATGAGTAGAGAGAAAAATGTGATTAATGATTGGAGAGATGAAAAATGGGTAAAGAATCTCTTTGGAAAATTTTTAGGAAATGTGAAGTGAACACAGTGTATGTTACTTTTGTGCTGTTTGATAAAGTTGAAAGCCGAAAAATTAAGTGTTGGAAAGCTTTTTCATAAAAATGTTAAGAGCTGAAGTAAACAAATGGTATCATCCAACCATATAGAAAAAATTGTTCGAAATTATTCTCTTTTTAGTTTTACTAATAGTTGCTATACGTTATGGTGGCGATGGAAGGGTGGTGACTGCATCTAGTGGTGTGGTGGAGAGATGATGGTGTTGGTGGTTGTTGTGGCATTTGTTGGTTGTAACAGAGGTGGTGTTGCAGAAATGCAATGGTGAGGCTGTAGTGCTGGTGATGATGGTAGCGAGTACTATAGAGTCATGGTGTTGAAGAGGTGGGTTGATTATAATGCTAGGAGGTGGTGGATATGAGTTATGGTAGGGATTTCTGCCATCGAATGAACTCAATGTAGACAACGGATACATGTAACCGACCCCTATTGATTTGGACTTAAATGCTTAGTTTGGATTGGTTTTGGTTAAGGTGGTGGAGAGATGGAGGTGTTATAGGGGAGAAGTGGTGACAGAGGTGGAGGTGTAGTAGCGGTAGTGTTGGTAGAAGGATGGTGATGGTGGCGGCGGGTGGTGCTAGTGATGATAGCGGGTGGTGGTGAAGATGTGGCTGATTGCAATGGTGCAAGGTGGGTAGAGAGATAGATAGATGGTGGGGGTTGGTGGTGATAAGGGCCAGCCTTGAAATTTTCGGGGCCCTAAGCGAGTTGTAAAAATGGGGCCTCTAAATCCATTGGTTTTTCGATATGTGAACAGAGAGAGCTTGGCGGTGCTGTGGCAAACAAGATACGACTGCGTTTGGGTCCATGAGTTCATGAGATCCAATCTCACAGTCCCCAGTTTATTACTTTATTGGCATTTTTGCTACCCATTTGAAGTATGTTGGCATAAAAAATGAAAACTGGGGGAGTATCGAACACATGACCTCATGTTTTAGACACATGAAACCTACCGCTGAACTGCTGTAACTTGTTTGCTAAATATGTGACATATATAATGTTTATTATTTTTCCGTATGTGCTATTATTAGGCCCAAAACAGGGGGCTCAAAGCAGTTGCCTGGTGGGCTTAGCCTAGGGTCAGCCCTATGGTGATGGTGAGAGAAGGTGGCATTGCAGTGGTGGACTCGTGATAGTGGCGGTATTGGTAGTGGTGATGAAGTAGCAATGTGGTGGAGCTAGAGGCAGTGCGGTGGAAATGGTGCTTGTGGTGTTGGTGGTCGTGGGGTGGTGTTGGCAAGGATCATGTATGGTGGTGGAAGAAAGTACTAGTCTACATAATTGTTATGATTTTTTTAGCCTGCATATCAAGAGGCACTTGAAATTTTAATCAGTGCGAATATAGTTATTAAAGCTAGAGTTAATTAATCATCCCAAGTGGGCATACCACGTAAGTTTTCATCTGGATCAATTTGAACAGTTATTTTTTCATCTCGACATTTGAATAAACCTAATTTTACCCCTATTTATACGAATGTGATTACTAAATATATACCATCAATGATATTTGGGACTAAAACATAATTGAAGGTCCTAGGCGTGATTATAGGGATATGAATACAATTTTTGAAATCAAATTTCTCTCTGTTTAGGTTCATGCGTATGAGAGCTAGGGTTTCAAGCCAAGCTTTCACCCAACCTCTAAGCTGCCGCACCACCATCACCATCAACCTTCTTTGGCCAAATCTCCAACATAATGATCACCATCTCCAATTAAGCTCCACCAAACCCCCATATTTTTATCTTCACCCATGACTACCCAAATCATTATCTCCGATTATCACCACTCGTCGTCATCTATCATCCCGAAATCACCAATATCCAAAACCACCATCACCAATTACTGTTTTTTGCTGACACACCAGTCAACCAAACCCACCCATTTACACTGACTTCAAAATCCAACTAAAGAAAGATTTAGAGAAAATAGATTTAGAGGAAGGAGGACGGGCGATTTATGCGGTGATAACTACAATGAGGTAACTTTTTTCCCCTGGTTGGATAGTGATGGTGGATATACTGTGGTGGGGTGGACCTCGACGGCGAATATACGGTGGTGAAGGGCCGTGGTGGAGTTTTTTTTTTTTTGAGTGGAAAAAGGTGGTGAAGTTAGAGATGAATGATAGTGACCAATTTACTAATTTCCAATTTTAGTGTAACAAATTTAACATGTTCGTGGATATATTCAATGAGGAATGTAACCAATTTACCACGTTCATGGATATATTCAATATCAAAAACCACCATCACCAATTGTTGTTTTTTGCTGAGACACACCAATCAACCAAACCCACCCCAATTACACTAACATCACATTACCATTTCTCAAGAAAGATTTAGAGAACATAGATTTAGAGGAAGGAGGACGGAAGATTTATGTGGTGATAACCACGATGAGGTAACTTTTTTCCCCTGGGTGGATAGTGATAGTGGATCTACTATTGTGGGGTGGACGGCGACAGTGAATATACAGTGGTGAAGGGCCGTGGTGGAGTTTTCTTTTTTTTAGTGAAAAAAGGTGGTGGATTGGAGATGAAGTACGGTAACCTATTTATAATTTCCAATTTTAGTGTAACAAATTTACCATGTTTGTGGATATATTCAATGTGGAATGTAACCAATTTACCACTTTTCTATATCCATGTAATGAATTTAACATTTTGGTTGATATATTCAGTGCACAATTTAACGAATTTACCATTTTTTATATTATAAAATTTACTTTGTTTGTTGAGAATGTAATAAATTTTCCATGTTTCTATACTGATGCATAAATTTACCATGTTAGTCAAAATTGGATCTTACATGGTAAAAATAAATCCGAAACACTAAACATGGTCAAATTTGATCTTCTATGGTAGGTCTTTGAATAAACATGTCAAGGGTTACGAATGTGATCCATGGTATATCCACGATTTGACTTTTTTACTATTTTCCGTTGAAAATAGTTAATCAAATCTCCCTTGATTAGGAAACTACATTATATAAATCCTAATCAAAGCTCCCTTAATTAGTACATATCATTAGAAAAGGGTGCACATGATATTTCACGAGCAAAAATGATGAAAACTTAACTGGTTCAAAATGACGGGATGAAAACTTAAGTCACCCTACGACAAAGGACCAATATTTAAGTGCCCCTTAAAACTACTTAATTACTTATCACTTAATGCATTCAAATTCGTTTTTAAGTAGTGAAATGGGTACCAAACAACCCCTTACCAAGATATGACAAATTTATTGTGCTTGCGTTCAAAGTTTTCTTATTTTAACATTGTTATACATGTTTCATGCTGTCTTGCATTGCAAATTAGGCCTTTAAATTATGTAACTTTTATTTATCATTTTGATGATCCTTCACTTGAAACAGTGTAGAAGACATTCTTCAGGTCCTTATAGTTTTTGCGGTGGAGTCGCTGGAGCTGGATTTTGCACTTCTATTTCCTGAGAGGCATATACTTCTTCGGGTTTTGCCAGTTCTTGTTGTACTTGCAACGTCGTCGGAGAAAGACAGCGAGTCACTATATAAGAGGGTGAAAATCAACAGGCTGATCACTATATTCAAGGTATATAAGATGACATTATCGCTAAAAGCTCTAGTTGTTCAATTGTGGAGATTGGTGATCATTCATGGAAGTAATTGTTCTTTTCTTGTAGAATGATCCAGTCATACCTGCATTCCCGGATCTTCATCTTTCTCCAGCTGCAATTTTGAAAGAGTTGTCTATGTACTTTCCCAAATTCACTGCCCAAACTCGTCTCCTCACTCTTCCAGCACCTCATGAGCTTCCACCCCGAGAAGCACAAGAATATCCTCTTACTCCTTTTTATTTTAATTTGTTTATTTACCTTATTGAATCATTGGATAAGATGATTCTCCTGCTGTGCTTTATCTTTTTTCTTGTGGACTTTTTCCTATCTCATGTTATCTTTTATTTGGACTGGGCCTCAATTATGCTTGTTGACTGCTGGTGCCAATAGGATTGTAATATATGTATCAGAGCATCAAATGATTTGTCACACCGCGGCATGTCCTTTTAGGTAGAGTTGATAACAAAACCAAGATACTTGAGCTCGTGTTCAGCTTTTTAAAAGCTTGTTTGGGATTGGTTTGTAGGATAAACAACCCAAGGTTGCACACGTTTTTAAAAGCCTGTTTGGACTCGATAAGCTTATAATTTAAGCTATTCAAGCTACTCAAGATCTGATTAATTAAGGCTTGTTTGAAATTAGCTCACCTGATAAACAAACGAGGCTGGAGCATGTTTTGAAATTCACAAAGGTTTCATAATGAAATATTGTTTAATTGAAATGTCAAGTGCAACTGAATAAGTTAAGAAACTGTTCCTTGCTGTTCTGGACGACTCTTCAGGCATACATAAGTACCTATGGAGAGTAGTCCAAGTAAGTATTTGAGCTTCTATGAGTTTGCTTCTAAATATCAATAAAGCTTTTGCAAGAAAGTTGAGTGTGATTTGAAGTGTCAAACTTTTAGGTTGTATCCAGGGAGTGGAGAATGCCCGACATTTCTGGGATATATATTAGTAATGGAGAAAGACCAAATAGAATTATGTGCTTAGTGCACCCTTAGACTCTTCAAACTTCATTATTTTACCAATTTATTTTCCTCACATGCTAAAGTGAAATCAGTTAGTAGCATGCAATGTACATTGTGAAGGCTTAAAATGTAAAAACTGGCTGGATACTTACGATGCTTCAAATTTAAGGATTGAGAAATTTTTTTGAAGGGAGGATTGGTGTTTGAAGTGTAAAGACTAATTCTAGCTGGACCCCCAAATTTCCTGTCTTCTGGGATTTGCAGAACTTATTGGAGATAGCTCTTAAACGTATGAGTTAGTACTTATGACTGCTAATGGTTGATCACGAACACCACCAAAAGCTTCAGCTGAGAGAGTGGTGATTGTGTTACTTGTGTATTCACTAACACTGCCTTCATGTGGCGAAGCTCAACTCCATGAGCAGTACAGACAAGTGAAACTATAGTGATTATCTGAGTTGCAATGACCTTTCAACAAAGGATCTATTGCTTGATCTGATACATGTTGATTGGTGATGACCAATTCATCGAAAAAACTTGAAGAGGGGTAATTTGACTATAGATATCCTCAACCATGACAACATTCAGATTATCAGAGATCATTGGTTCTTCTTCTTCTTCTTTTAATCAGTTCTATTTATTTTATTTCTGGAAAGGTGGCTGTCAGCTTTATGACTTCAATGTTGCATATTTGTCATCATCGTCTTTGTTTGTTTAGCATACGGGGAATGCACACTACTAATGTGACTCAATTCAGATCGTTTGATTTCTGTATGATAAGTTCAGTTCCTAAGATTTTTTAACTAGTCTTATCCTGTGGTTGCTAGCCCATTCATGATGTCTTTATTTTCCTATGTTGAAATGCCTATAAGAAGTTATGCCCAGAATCTCTAGGTGTTAAACATATATTTGGTGAATACCTTGACACAATGTCCACTTACCACCGACATTATCTGATCATTAATCATATTGGAGCAATTCGCGCTGAACATGACGACTTCATAGTCCGTTTCGCTTCATCTATGAACCAGGTGCTCCTCTTCCTTGCATCTCTGTATCTTATTGTCTGCGTCTGTGTTTATGCTAACTTGGTACCGTGCCTTGAACAAATAATCTTCCATAGTGAAGTACTCCATCTCAGGTACAAATTAAAAAGAAAAAAGAGAATAATAATCAAGGGATAATTAGTTTTTGTTACAGGCATTTACATTGGCCACTGTACATTTCAAAGACCTATTATCTTCCAAGTTCCAACAGTAAAAATAACCGTGGTAAGGCAAAGGTTCACTTTCCATACTTGCCACATTGTTCCCTGCAACTAGCCTCCCCCCTACCACCTTGCCTGCATCGGTCCAACTAACTAGCGAATCCAACTCAGATTTTTGATGACCCATCCAACTAAATTGTTCAAACTGGGAAGGTCACATTTTCTACTTTACCTGGTATGAATGTCTGGTATAGATGTGTTTGGGCATCAAAACTCCCATCAATCTTTGGATGTTAGTGAAAGTGCTCAAAAGTTTGATATATTTGGGAACTGTGTGAACTGTTGAATATATGATATATTCTATAATAACATGGAATACGATTTTCAAATGCAGTTCAAATGAATGAGATATGGTGGACAAGATGGATTTATATTTCTTATCCATGTGTGTGGCTAGGGAGGCTAGCATTACATCTTCCTAGACATCTTACTGTGCATGAGGGAGGGTGAATCCATTGATATTATGGCCTCTTTTGCACTTGTAACAACAATTCATTAGTTCATTTATCTTTTCACTGGTTATTTTTCATGAACTTTTGCCATACTATGATTGAAAAAATTGAAGGCACTTGAAGGTTCTTTGAGGCATTCTAGAATATACAGGACTCTTCCGTCTTTGAGGTTTTTTCATGTTCTAGAACCTTCATGAACTCTCTAGAACGTTCTCCAACAGTCGGGATCCTTTGAGAATGTTCGAAAACTTTCTGGGATTCTCTAGAACTTTTAAGAACTCCATTTCAAAATTCTTATTTTATCTTGATATGTTTTTTGTAAAACATTTGAGATATTGCAATTTATTTTTAGCATATTCCACCTTGAACCTTCCTACGTGTTAGCTTTACAAAAATGTCCTTATATTTGTTATCATATCACTAAGCTCCATTATATGCTATTTTACCAACTATACATTAAGAAACAATGGGTCAAGATATCACAATAACCTAGTTCATTGTTTTGGCCTAATGCTGTTCCATATATTTCACCTTGAAAATAGGATAAAAAGTTCTAAATATCAACTGCCCCTCCTGTCGAGATAAAAGATAGACGACAATTCTCAGAATTGCTGCTTCACCTATAATTTATAATCTTTATCCTCCTTGGTAATTATGCTGAACTAAATATCGAACTAAATAGCATCCCGAATTGGTTGTCTTTTGACATTAGTATATGTATGCCTACCAAAATCCTTTAGGACCGAAAAATGGTAAATTTGGACCTCCAAAATGTATTGTCTTACTGTTATTCTAATTTTCGTAATTGCTATTAGGTAATAAGTGGTTTGGATAATTTAAATTGTCGGTTACAGTTCCATTTCCAGATTTCTATTTGGTTTGACTACTGTTTTGCTTCCAAGAAAGCTATAAACGGAAGTGTGTTTGGTTTGACTACTGTTTTGCTTCCAAAATAAGAGAGAATTACTTCTGAAAAATTCAAACTTGCTGGAGTTAGAAAACTATCAGTTTGACTTTTTTTCAGAAAGAACTTTTCAGCCTTTCATTCTCTCATCCTCCCTTTGCCGTCGTCGATCACCCCTAGCACAGCCTCTCCGCACCCACTGCTACCTGCAACCCTCCTGTCAACTACACGACCACTTTCCCACTGGAGAATTTGGTTCCAGTGACCCTCCAGAGCAACTGTTGACCATCTGGCTACCCTCCCACCGGGGCCACCTCTCTATCAAACTTAGTTTCTGAACACTAGTGTAGACCATGCTGTTTTTTGTATCGTATTTTTGTTAAAAATATGGAAATTTATTTACGTGAAATAAAATACTGAAAATTGGCAGTGTTACCAAACAGACCCTTACATTTTGACTTTTATTTTGTTGTTTTGTCGTTCTATATTTCTTCACTTTGTCTTATTGAGTTCATTATGCTTTCGCCATTGTTGTGCAGCTAGTGTTATTGAAATCAATGGATGGTGCAGATGCTGAGTGGTACAAGGAAGTCAAAGGAAACATATATGATATAGTGGTTGAAGGTTTTCAGCTTTTAAGCAAGTGGACTGCTCGCATTTGGGAGCAGTGTGCGTGGAAATTCTCTCGTCCCTGCAAGGATGCAGTTTCTTCTATGTCGCACGAGATGGCAGCATCATTTTCTGATTATGAAAAGGTTTTCATTTTGACTTTTTGTCCCCCATTCTTGAGTGTCGTACTTCTAGGTTCGATGTTGTGTCTTGTTCCTTTTGTCATTATTGTTTTATGTGGGTTCTTGATGTTTCTATATGCAAAGGACTTGTTTGATGTGATACTGACATTCTTAAAGTTGTTGGACCCTTCAGCAACATTACAATCCAATTCAAACTCACATCTTCTTAGTATTTTGCTTTCCATTTTAAGTAATAACAAAAATAATAATCTTCATGTGAATCATATACAAATACATGGGATAAGTAATAAACAACTAGCAAACCTTCTACTTTAACTGAATGCCTAATCATAGAGATACATCTCAGTGCTTGCCAATACCCGAAACAGCCGATATAGCAGTGTGATAGACATCTGCTGGCTTTATTGTTGTTGTGCAAGTGCAACCTAAGAAGCACTGATACGGACGTGGGACACGGGCACGGACACGGACACGGACACGATACGACACGACACGACACGGATACGCGAATACGTCATTTCTCTAAAAATTAGGATACGATACGTTGGAGATACGTCAAATAAATTTTTTTTTTATAGAAATATATATATATATATATATATATATATATAAATATATATTTGTTTTATTTTATATGAAAATATGTTTTTTATATAATTTTTTTTGGATAACAGTAGTATTTTTCAATTTTAACTTACACAGCCTTGGTAAAAGAAGTTCTGATCCAAATGTAAATAATAAAGATAGCCCAGGTCCAAACAATAAGAATAAAGAATAGAGCCCAAAGAGTTAATAGATGGCCCAACCTATTTAATAGAAGTAGAGAAGTAGACCAACCCTAATACAATGATACAAAGAGAAACAGCGTAGCTTCTGCCTGATGGAGAATACTGGACTTCCCCAAACGTCAGCCATCAGGTATCTCTCTCTCTCTCAAAAAAAAGAAAAAGTCATTATATGTTAATAGGACACGGTCAATGACACGCCGGACACGGTCAAAGGCGTCTGGGACGTATCTGGACGTGTTAGTGTCCCAAATGTCCAGGATATGGGTACGAGAGGCTGACCAGCGTGTCTATGCTTCTTAGTGTGCAACAGTTGTGGCATTATGCAACGAAGCAGAACAGGGTGTCACGGGTTGTTACGGCCTTTAGATGCATATTTGACCGTTGGATTAGCTAGCTGATTTTGACTTTAATCGCACTCCCATGAGCCTTGAGATCTATGGCTCTGTGTCCAAAACCTCCAATATCTTGAGTTGCCATTGGTCAAGGGGCTCTAGTATTTGGATTTTGAATCCTTAGCAAAATGGTGGGTAAATGCTGGTGACTTTGTTGTTCGCTGTTGTTCCCTCTTTCTCTTGACCTTTCAAGCGCCCTCTCTCTCTCTCTCTCTCTCTCTCTAATCTCACTCCTTTCTTGCGCTCTCTCTCTCTAGTGTTGATACGTTTTACAATTTAACTCTGTATTCTTGTAAGCTTTGTAGAATACAACATTACAGATGTGTTTGTGTTGAGTTTTGTTAAAACATCCAACTCAAAACCAATTGGTAATAATTGAAGAGGCCGCCTAGGCTCATATACTAATTTTGGAGGTGATTATTAACCAACGTGGGACAAGCTGTAACAAGTTTTACCATTAGTTTTTAATTTTTGGACAAAATTTAGAGTTTTTGGTGTGTTAGTAAGTTTTCAACTTAGTAATTGTTATGTACCATTTTCTAGCTTTCAAGTTATGTGATTACAATATTTGTGTTTGACAATTGTTACAATTTTTTTCTCTGTCTGATACATTCTAATTATTGTCTAATTAAAGTGTGGATTTTTCTCGAATCAAATTAAATTGACTTCTCAAAATGTGAAAATGGGAAAACTCACAAGTTAGCAATAATTGAAGTTTACTATTATGGTTGTTGCATGGTTTGATTGTCACTTTCGTTCTTGTTTTGGAAAATGATGGCACTTAAATCTCAATGTAGGTTGTACGATATAATTACAGTTTAGAGGAAAGGAAAACATTGGTTGAACTTGTTAGCTACATTAAGAGCGTTGGATCCATGATGCAACGGTGTGATACATTGGTAGCCAATGCAGTATGGGAAACAATCCATGCAGAAGTCCAGGATTTTGTGCAAAATACGTTAGCCACTATGCTGCGGACGACCTTTCGAAAGAAGAAGGACCTAAGTAGGTTGGTGTTGCTCTCATTTTATGATGTTTCAATTGCTTTGTAAAGTTCATATTTTTGACCAGTTGATTAGATGGCTCTTAGAAATGAAACAAAATTTATTATTGCTTTGGTAAGATTGGGCATGAAAGGGTTTAATACCACTCTGGCTGGAGACAAACCACATATTAGTTGTGTATGTTCTAAGTTTGTCACATCAGACGACCAAACCAATTTTTGATCCAATGGTAATACTAGTAATGACCACAGGAACTGACTAAAAAGGGCTCTCCAAGGATACATCACAGGGGTTTGCTGCTTGTAGCTATTTAACCAACTTCGCCCTTGTTACTTTGGATGACAGTTTTGTTGCAACCCCATAAAAACTCAGTATATCTGTTCTTTTCTAAAATCATTTCGCTTCTAGTTCCAATATCCTTTTGTGGTATCCTACCTACCACTCAAAGCCCTTGAAAATCTTGTTATACAGCCCTTTAGAGAGAACCACCAAAAAGCAAAAGAAAGAAGGGTTGAACTCCTTTGGGAGCTCCTCACTGAAGACTCCCTATGCCCTGACCCTTCTTTGCTGTTCATTTCCCTGGCCAATACTAACCCCTTACCGCATCACTTGGGAATTTTTTATTTACTCGACTTGAAGAATATTTTGGGAGGATCATTACCTAGAGAGTTCAAAGCTTTTGCAAAATCCTCTGTAGGTTACGCGGTTCTCCATTATCATTATCACCTCACTCATCTTTCTCGTTTGTGCTAGTACTATTCTATTTAAGAAGCGTTGCCATGCTTGAGGTTTATTTTATGTGTGCAAGCATGATGATTCATGAGAAAAACCTAATTTGAGTAGTGCTATAAGCTTGAAATTTTATTTGTATATTGCAATTAATGGGCTTTAAATCTGATTAGAAGGAAAATTTCGAAAAAACCCTTGAATTTTCACTCAAATGTCTCATAAACCTAAACTTAAATTGTCAGACATTCATTGATTAGACTTCGGATGTCAAATTCTATCTAACTGGGGAAAGAAGTTTCTGAAATGGCTGACTTTATAGATCCTTGTACCATGAGCCTGATTATACTTGATCATTTCCTATTTTCTCCCCCTCTTTCTTCTTTCCATGCCTTATCCTCTCTCTTGCTAGTTCCATTGCCATCTCCAGCATCCTTACTTAAAATCATGAAATTAGTTACTCTCAGCATTACCAAACTTTGCAACTACGTGGTCAACTAATTGTCAGCCCGACCTTCAACACTGAGTTAGGCGAGTCAACTCATCGTCAACCCAGTTTCAATGAGTTCCAAATACATTCCAAACCATTCAAATCCAAAATTGAAATTGAAGAACATTAGTTTTTTGTAAGAGTAAAATTGCGAAGCATTCAGAAAAATAATGACAAGCCATTTTTCTTGGAGAAAGCTAAATATCATAAGGGTGCATTTAAAAACACCAAAGCTCTTTTGGCCTCAAAAAGTTCATGAGCAGAATACAGAAAGTACCAAGAAATGTTTACTTGTATAAACTTAACTTAAAGTAGAATTCTACTCCGGAAAAAGAAAAATGTGATACAAGTAAACAGGTAGTTTATTAATCAAATTGAGGTATCTGATTAAATCTTCTTGGAGAGAGATCCAATTGTTTAGGAGAATAAGTTGTCGCTTAATGCTTTCAAAGTGACTCTCAATGTGGTCTTAAAAAACTTTCAGATATTCTCTGTTGGTTCGTTCTCCATGAGGCTTGGGTCTGCATATCGAGGTGCCTGTAGCAAGATCCTTTCCCATGGACGGAGCAGAAATTTCCTTAAAGCTATAACCATGTGGAACTTTGATTCACTGTTTGAATTAACCAAGTGATAAGAGTGCTTAAATAAAACAAAGAGAGATAAGACTTTGGGATGGATAACAAGAGAGCCGGGTTGAAAGAGAGTGGAAAATGGAAAGAGCCACATTGTGTAGGTGCTGTTTTTGGACAGATTTCATGGTTTTGTTTTTTGTGGCTAGTTATTAGGAAATCAGCATTAGTTCTTGGTGGTTGTGTTTTTTTTGATATCGTGCTTTTGAAGTGGTTTAATTGAGTTTATTAAAAGATAGGAGGGATATTAATTGACGATGATAGTTGGGAGGAGATGCGATTGGTCATAAAGGCTTTAATCACAGAGAGAGAGATGGTGGTATACCACAAAGGATATTGTATTTGTAGCTTTCTTGGTGGGAATCTTGTCACTCGGAAGATTAAGAAACAAGCAGTTGTTGGACGGTCTAGTGTTGAAGTGGAGTACCATGGCCCACACTACAAATGAGATTGTGTTGGTGCGCTCCTTTCTTGAAGAGTCTCATAGTCGTCCGTCATCTTATATGGAAATTCGGTTTCTTACAAATAGATTATCTATATGACGCAGTGGAATTAATACCCACTGTCTATTTTTCCTCTTTTCTTATAAGTAGAACAGTTTTTTTCTATTTCTATACGATATATATTAACTCAATTATCTAATCGATTATCTAAGTCATTTTTTGATGACTTTTTTTTGTTCGATTCGCTGCCATTTGAGGTGAATAAGTGAAATATATAAATGTTGATCTATTTCACTAATTTTAATATTTATCATCCCATTGTATTTAATTTGAATAATAGCTACGTGCCCAATCGACAAAGTGTTTGAACACTTTGAGTAAGAAAATCATGAATAAAATGAAACCAATTAACCAACCAACAAAACTACTTAGTACAAATAGTAGCTTGTTCGCCTTGTCCTTCAAATAGCTGGTGACTAATTGGAGGATCATTGAATCCGGTTCAATGTATGGGTCAGGCAATATTTGCACAAAAAAGGTCAGCATAAATTCCAATTGAATGAGGACCAAGCACCTTACCACTATCATTGGGTTTTACTCGGGTACAAAAACCGCCAGTTGCGCAAAGTTGTGAGATTGGTCCATAAGAGCTAAACCAAGAAAAATGCCATAGAGAACAAGAACATTTTTGTAAATTGTTTGTTGTACAATGAAAAAATAAATCTTTTTTTCTTCTCTTAAATTAAGGAAAAAATATTTAAACTATATATGTTTGGTCTTTCTGAGAACCATGTGAATCACTACAATACTTGATTCAAATGGTTCTTGCTGACTTACATGTAGTTTTTTTTTTATATACCTTCTATTTAGGGATGGCAATGGGGTGGGGCGTGGCGGGTTTTTGGCATATCCGACTCCGACCCGAAAATTACTCCACGGACCCGACCCCGACCGGGTATTTTTTGGGTACCCCCGTTCCCGCCCCGATCGGGGAACGGGTTTACCCGCCCCGCCCCGCTTCGTAAGAAATTTTAAAAATTCGTTAATCTAAAAACAAAATAAAAATAAAAACCTATAAATAAAGTGATATTTTAGGCTAATGGTTAACATATTAAGGTAAGAATGAAAGTTTTTTTAGTAGAATGATAATAAAATTAGGATAAAATTATAATATCTTTAGTATAATGATAATTAGATTAAAATAAAAGTATAATTTTATATATAAATATATTTCGGGGCGGGTAATGGGGCGGGGTAATAGAAACCCGACCCGAACCCGGCCGGGGTTTTTTTTTATTTTTCCCCCTTACCCGCCCCTGTACCCGAAAAATTGATAAAAAACCCGCCCTAATCGGGATGGGGCGGGGCGGGTTAGGGGCGGGGCATTTTGCCAACCCTACTTCTATTTTCTTTAGATTCGTCAAAGACTTTCTTGAATTCACTTAGATGTTAATGGAAATGAACCATAACTATGTTGCCCGATTCCTAAAAGATTGACCCGAAAACATCATATCCAAATTATAATAAAGCCTATAGAAGCCACACTTGTAGAATTTCCCTTGAGCCCTTTTGTATTTGTTCGAGTATGTAAATAAATAGCAAATACGGTCCAAGTAATAAATGCCCAACTTTCCTTTGGGTCCCAATTCCAATATGATCCCCATGCTTTAATAGCCCATATTGCTCTTGAAAGAAGACCTATGGTTAAAAAGGTAAACCCTATACTAATAGATAACTCCAATGATCCAATTGTTGAATTAATTGGGACCTATAATAATTCTTAGCAAAAAATGAATAAGTAGTTCCAAAAACATTGCTTCTTTCATTCATGTATTGGATTTCGTCAAAGGTAAAAGACTCATTTTCTATTTACCCCCCCAAAAAAGACTCATTTACTAAACGATTGCTTTTATAAAAAATCTTTATATCTTTTCGAAATGTAATGACTAGAACTGATACTAATGATCCGCATAAGATTCTTGTTTTCTCCACTTTCTGTGACAAAACGCTTAAGATATCACTTAGCTACGTATAGAAAGAAGAATTGCCCAAATCGGATTCATGCGTGGAAATATATGGCTCCAGTTAGCCTGTTTGGCTTCAGTGTGTGAGGGATTCCTGTTATTTTGATTTTGTAGTCACTCACTATATGTACAACAATATGTATTTGTGTTAGGGCTAATCAAACAGTAAACACTTCTCCTTATCTCTAATGGTAGGTTAAATATTTTTTTATTATCTTAACTATTTCCTAAAGTGGAAAAATATTTGAGTTTCCTAAGTACCTTGCCTCGAGATGTTTTGAGGATTTATCGGGATGGAATTGCAATTTCCACTAGAGAATGATGTGTCCTGTGACTTGTGAGTTGATGAGTGGAAGGATATTTACCTTACCATTGGCCAATTAAGGTGACATTTCCTGTTTTATAGTTTAGCGTCTTTTGTCAGTCTAGCATTGTAATGCCTCGCCAGTTTTCTTAGTTTCCACAGGTGCAAGGTGAGTGAAGTTGACTAAGTTAACTTGCTGAAAAGTTGCTTTGTCTTACAACATTTTGAAGGGTATACCTGTGTTAACAAGGAAACTGTTCTGCCAGGAAAATAAAATTTCTGTTAATTGTACTTAAGAGCAAAGTTGTATTGTTCAAAACCCATTTCAACCCAGCGTAAAAAGGAGTGGTCAGATTTCTCTATGCTCTTACAAGGCAATTAGATGTCATTTTGCCTCATGAACATCAGCCAATGACTATATTTTGTCCAATCATATCTCACCATGGCTATATTGAGGGAATGATTAAATCTCAGCATATAGAACCCCTTGCAGTAATCTCCCTTAATGTGATCTGGTTGTCAATATGCAGGGTTCTTTCTGATATGCGCACACTTTCAGCGGACTGGATGGCGAATACAAGCAAACCTGAATCTGAGGTACAACCTTTACAACATGGAGGCGAAGAAAGCAAAGGGAACTTCTTTTATCCAAGGCCAGTTGCACCAACTGCTGCACAGGTTCTACTTCATTACATTATCTTTGTACTGTATGTGGTGCTTGTTGTTCACATTTAACTTTTGTCATTGGTCATAGGTTTTATTGCTGCTCTTTGGAATATTGCCATGTCTGACATCTAAAAGTCTAAATTATTGGTATGGTGATTTCCGAAAAGGAGTACTTCTCCCTATTGTAACCGGAAAACAAATCACTCTCTATGTGGAAAGTAACGGGAAGGGGAACATGGTACTCTTTGCATGTTAAGTGTTGCAAAATAGGATCGTACATGAATAGATTAGATTTAGGGCTGCAAATGATCCGAGTTGCTTGCAAATAGCTCGAGGCTCGGCTCGGCTTGTTTAGTAATCTAGCTGAGCTTGAGTCTTATGCTTTGTAGTAAACAAGCCGAGCTCAACACTTTAAAGCTCAGCTAAGCTCAGAAAAACTTGGCTCGTTTGTATAAGCTCGGCTTGTTTAAATGAGCTTGTTTAGTAAACTAGCCAAGCTCAAGCTCAAATTTTAGGCTCGTTTAGTTAACGAGTCGAGTTTGGACACTGCAAAGCTCAGCTTGACTGGGCTCATTTGCATCCGTAGTTATGATACTATAATGATTATCTAAGGTACTTCTGGAAAGTTTTCATTTTGATACTTGCCCATCTAATCTACTCAACACGTAATACCGCAAGCTAGCGGATGGAATCGAAATGGGTAGAGATTTGGTTTCAGAGTGTTTCAGTTTGCAGGTGATACCATTTTCGTGTCTTGTGTCATGGAGGGTAAAAATGGTATGTTCTATGATTTGAGCATCTCTGATGCTGTCTTGACTCGTGGTTAATCTTCGATAGAGTTTGTTAGTGTCTGCTAATGGTCTATTTGATTGCCAAAGGTTATGGGATGATCAGTTGAAAATTTGCGGAGTAATTTATTGGTTCTTACTTTGGATCGTATCCTAGAGATGAAAAGTTCTGGGCACTGGTGGTGGAAAGATTGGAAAACCATTGGAAAAGATGGGTGGATGAAAGCCTTGATTTCAAAGACAGTAGGTCCACTTTAGGCCAACATGTTTTGGCAAGTATTTCTATTTACTGCCATTCCTTCTTTAGAGATCGGACAAGGGTAGCTAATAAGATGGAGGAGCTGATGAGAATTTTTATCTGAAGGCAACAGTAAGGGCAAGAAGGATATGGTTAGTTTGAATGGGTTTCCATCCTGAAGTGTAGGGGAGGTCTCGGTATGGGACATGGTGGATAAGGAAATTGGTTCAGTTGGCAAGTGGTTGTGGTGTTTTCCGAGGGAAGACAAGTCCTAATGGCTTACGGCAGGGGATGGACTTACCGTTCCATTGACTGCCCCAGCATTGACAGCACTGGGGCAGTCTATTCGTTTTTGGTAGAATACTTGAAGAGGGAGTCTTCATTTGGTTATTCACTACCGCGTTTGTATTAGTTATTGACGGCTCAAAATGCTTCTACTGTACTTCTTCGCCTTTGATTTCTTTTGAGTTTCAGATCATTAGAAATCTTAATAAGAGCCTGTTTGGTTCTCATTGCTTGGTTTCTTATTTCTTTAAAAATAAGCAATAAGAAAAACCAAGAATAAGCATAGCTTTCATCCACTTTGCTTAGTTAGAAGAGAAAATGTTGGTTTTCTTGAATGAGCAATTAAGCACCCAACCCCACCCAAAAAAGCTTCTTTGGTTACTGATTACTTTAAACGAATCAGCAAGCTAACCAACCGGGGCCTGAGTGTGAGATTAATGGATTTGTTTCCTTGCTGGCAGTTCTTGAAAATGTATCTTTCTCAAATTTGGTTTTGTAATATGTAGATATTCATGAGTGTTCACTCTTCCTTCCTCTAGCTTGTTCTCTGCTAAATCTTTCTTTAGTGCAGTTCTTGATAACAAACATGGAATATGTAACTATTTCCCCTACTGCGAGATGATTTGGATGCTTGTGTGCCTCTTAAGGTTAAAATGTTTACTTGGACTTTGGCTCAGACGCTTAATACCTAGGATATACATGACTGGTGAAGACCAACTTGTTATTTGCGTTATGTGTTGGGGTGAGGAAGACATGGATCACACATTCTTCATTTCCCTTAAGCAATATCTTTATAGTGGAGAGGATCCAAATTTTTGTAAGGGTTGATTATGTAATACCAGTTCTTTGTGAAAATTTGTTGATGGGATTTGCATATATCCACAAGGCAGGGACCTTCTGAAGAGAACCGTCCTATGGGTAATTTGGCTCGACTAAAATATAAGGGCCATGTTCGGTTAACATGTTTTGGTCCTGTTTTGATTTTTCTTACATCATCATTTTCCTCATTTCTCTCTCTCTCTCTCTCTCTCTCTCTCCACTTATTACACCTACTTACATCATCAAAACTAAACAGTACAAAACTAAACTTGTTAACCGAACAAGCCCAAGAAGTTTTGAGGATAAGAGTGATGATTTTTAGGACATTTTGGAGTTTCTTTCATTGCGCTTCTTTTTGGGTTTTTGGCATCTTCTTTTTTTCCCAGTTCTCCTCCATAAGGCAGCTAAACTTGTGAGATTGTATTACCAGTCATATGCCTTCCATTTCAACTTAGGGTATTGGTGGTGTAGTCGATATGTTTGCTGGGATCTGGATCTGGAACATCAATTACACCCTGCTTGATTATACTTTTTTTTATTTAGAAAAAGAAATCATGCTTTTTTCCTTTTCCTTGTTCTTTTTTTCCCCTCCCCTACAGGTGCACTGCTTGCAGTTCCTGATATATGAAGTTGTCTCAGGGGGTAATCTGAGGAAGCCTGGGGGGATCTTTGGGAATAGCAGCTCTGAGATTCCTGTTAATGATTTGAAACAACTTGAAACTTTCTTCTACAAGCTTAGCTTTTTCTTGCATATATTGGACTATACAGGTTATATTATCTCCCTCTTTGATATTAAAATATGGATGGGATGCTGATGTTCCTTTTCTGGCACGTTGATTTTGAAAAGATTTCCCCTTTTGACATTTAAGAATAAGACCATTCAAGTTATTTGAGTATTTAAAGTTTCATCTTCAGCTACATAAAATTGTGTTAGCATTCGTATTCTCTTTTGAATCTTTCACTCTCTTCTTTTTTTCTAGCTCTTAAATGTGTTCTTGGAACTGTATCTGAGAGGAGTGTCATGCCACACTTTTTAAATTGAAGAGCTACGATCGACCTTAATTTTATTCTCTCTAAAAGAGGAAAATTTGAACTCGGGAAAGCAAGTTGTCAAGTACTGATAATTCTGCTCTCCATGAAGATGTATGTGATGGCCTCATAAACACCAAGGCCTGTAAATGATTCCCTTATCTATGTCTGCTATTCAAAGTAAATTGGCAGGCCTTAACTGAGGTTGTGAAGGCTCCCAGATTTAATTAGGCCATTACTGAGGGTGTGAATCCCGCAGATTATGTATCTGAGTTGCTGATACATGTTCTAAAAAACTAATCTCCTGTCAGAATGGAGTCATTTGGCCTAGAAGAGCAAGCTCTGAGAAAGAGATTTCTCTACCTTGACCCTTAATCTTGGACACCAGACCAACTTGGTTAGATGGGATAAGTCTAGAATTTTCTGTAATAGGTGGGTATAGGACCTCCCCCCATATAGCATAAGTCTCATCTACCTATCATAATGATGTGGGTTAGGATATTGACCTGGATTTACACACAACCACATAATGCACACCCATTATCTATATCCACTAGTTGTCTCATAATCTACGGATAGGTTTACCTCTAGTAGAGCTACCTGGGTTCAAAGCCAAGGTATTGGGACATGTAATGGTCAGGTACGGACCTATGTGGGGTCCTTTGGGGCATGAGCTCCCACTTGATTTTGTTAAAGTATATTCATATTCTTAAATATTTCATTTATACCCAATAAATTTATGAAAGTTGAGAAAATTAATCTGAATTTCCTTCATGCAGACTTTTGTCTGATCTATTTCTTAGAGTGGTAAATTTTCACACCATCTTTTAGAGTGGTAAATTATATTCATATTCTTAAATATTTCAATTATACCCAATAAATTTATGATAGGGTTGATAAAATTAATCTAAATTTTCTTTATGCGGACTTTTGTCTGAACTATTTCTTAGAGTGGTAAATTTTCGCACCATCTTTTTGTGCAAACACTTCCCTTTCTGTTAACTGTATGATGTTTTTTCACTGGCAAAAAATGTAGTTTTTGAAGGAATTATAAATGGATGGGTTAAGTTTTCCAATTTGTGTGCCCCACTAATGGGAATTTCTGGATCTGTCCTTGGTAACTAAATCACTGACAGGGCCCTATACCATCCAATAGCGAACTGCATGGGCAGATGCATAGGTAAATATCATTATCGGAAGTCCAAACTCCTGTTACATAACGACCGGTATTGATAACCCTGATGATATGGCAGAGGTTTTAGTCAGACATTTGCTCCTAGTGGCCAGAAACGCCCAAGAGGAGCTGTTGATCTACAGCTTTAGGTGATGCTATAAGTTAACGGTTGAGCTATGTTGTCAAATCATCCAACTCAAAACCCACCGGCTATGAGTGGAGAGGCCAACAAGCTCATAGATTGGTTTTAGAGGTGGTAATTAAGCAACGTGGAAAAGCTTTAACAGATGTGAAAGCTGATCATCCATGAATTTAATGACAAGTAGCTCTGAAGTTTCTTCTAAGAAAAACATGTACATAAATGTTTGTTTTGTTTTGTTGTAGTTGTCTCCAAACATGCTCATCAATATATGTCATTCAAGTTGTAAGGCCCCTTTGAACCCCCTCCTCTCCTTTGCCCCTGTGGAATTTGGCACATATTTGGCTTCTTGACAGCGGATGCTTTTGCCTCTTCCCCTTGTTGACTTCTCTGAGAGCACTCCTCGTACACCAAAGTTATAATGGTGATGGGTTTGTGTGCGCTGGAGCACCTAGGTTCATATTTTGATGTTGCTGCTTGAGGGCAGGTGCTTCAATGTTTTTGAGATGTAATTCTACTATCAACAGCTTCTGTAACATGTTTTATGGGAGAGTGGAAATAGGCTTTTACCTTATTTCTGTAGCATTAGCTGTAATCTATGTATTCATTTATCTTTGAAGTTAACGATTGCTGTTATGGTATTTACAGAAACTGTTGCCAGTCTGACAGATCTGGGTTTTTTGTGGTTCAGAGAATTTTATTTGGAGTCTTCTCGTGTTATTCAGGTGAATAAAATAGAAAGTTTTCTGACTTCATATGTGTGTTTATTTAGGTAGTATGGTTCCTTGTATTGAAGAATAAGTAGTGAACTTGGAGTCTTGTTAAAACATCCAACTGAAAATCAATTGGCAATGAGTGGAGAGGCCGCCCAGGCTCATATTCTAGTTTTGGAGGTATTAATTAACCAATGTGGGACAAGCTCTAACACTCCACCACACGTGCGACCCCTAACCCGCACGTGGAGAAGTAAACAACGGATCCTCAACATTGGGATCATAACAAAACATGGTGCACTTATTACACAAACAACGGAGAAATAACCAAGAGAGTCTTGTCCAAAATTCTTCGAAAGCCTAGCTTTGGTACCGTGTTAAACCATCCAACTCAAAATGAATTGGCAATGAATGGAGAGGTTGCCAGGCTCATATACTAGCTTTGAGGGTTATAATTAACCAATGTGGGACAAGCTCTAACAAGTCTTATTCATTTCGTTTATGTCCATTGAAGAGTTTGTGGTACACTTTGACTGTTAAAGTTGCATGACACTGAAGCCTCACTCTTGCGCTCCCAAGTTAGAATACTAGGAATCTCGTCCCATCAAGAAATGAGCGTCTTCCCAACTAGGATAGAACTTAAGCACACGTATCCCAATTGGAACAAAAAAAAAAAGAAAAGAAAAAAGTGTTGCCAAGCAAGAGAAACTACCAAGCTACTATAAGATATTCGGAGACGTAATCTCAAAATTTTCCAACTACTCATTATAAACATAATTTTACTGTTTTTTGCGAAGAAACATTTCCAATTGATACCAATTTCTGATTTACATAAATAGTAGAACTAGCAAAGAAATGATATCTTTTAGCATAAATATATTTTTTATATGCTTTTGTTTGTGTGTGTTATGTTAATGTGTATATAGACTTCGTAGAGACACTCTCAATCTTAGATTCTTGTATGTCTGCTCGCTCCCCCATATCTGACCTTGCACCCTCTTCAAGCAACTAAGATTTCACTACTTGATTCAGGAAGATCACAATTCCTTGCATGCTAAATGTGTCATTAACTTTACAATTTGCTCTCCATTATGTTATCATTTACTTTCTTCCTTTACCCCCAATTTGCCAACCAACTTTCTTAATGTACACCGTTAGAGCTAGTCCCACATTGATTAAATGTATCCTCTAAAACTAGTTTATGAACCTGGGTTGTCTCTCTACTCATTGCCAATTAGCTTTGAGTTGGATGCTTTGACATGGTCAGTGCTAGGTTTTCGGAAATTTTTGGGCAAGACTCTTGATTGATTACCCCGTTGTTTGTGCCTAAGTGTTCCTTGTTTCATTGTGACTCCTATGTTATTGATTGTTTGTCTACCTCTCCGCGTACGGGTCAGGGGTTACACGTAGAGGGGAGTGTTAGAGCTAGTCCCCAAATTGGGCGGCCTCTCCACTTATTTAATTGGATTGGATTCCTCTGACTAAATCCTCATATCTTTCTCGATTTAATATCCAAAAACACCTCCAAGTACTAGCACATACACGACTCACATCAAGAATTCTTTTTATTTCGTTTTCAAATAGATCTAATTGATCCTTAGTTGACATAATTAATTTTCTTATTCCTCATTCTTTCAATCCACTTTAAAATAGAATACGACACTCCAAATTTCTCTTGAACATGTATATCCCTATGTAGATGGATATTTGGGAACCCGTTGCATTGCCCAGGTTCCACCGCTTGTTGGTGAGGTGGGATAGCAGGTTATAAGCACCCGCATGGCACGTCATAAGCGGGTAGAATCACACTCCCCAGGTCCTCTACCCACTTCACTGCCTTCACATAGAGTTGTGCAATGGGTCCAAGTGGCTCTGACACCAAATATGCTTCCCAGTACAATATTTTCCTTTTGCCCACTACACACAGCACATGTGCCCATGTATGCATGTTCACGCAGCCTGCGCACACTTTATTCTTCCAAGTTTCTTCGGGGAATCTCCTCCTACCAAGAAGGTCCTAACACAGCATTAGAAAACAATAGAATTATCCTGAATCTGTAGTTTACTTATTCCAATTTTATCTTATCTTCTTGTTCTTCTGTTTCTGTGTATCCCCCTTCTTTAACTGTTTATGCCTTTTCTCTCTGGGATTGACAGAAGCACATATATTGAGTTATTGACAATTTGCAGTTTCCTATTGAGTGCTCTCTTCCCTGGATGCTGGTGGATCACGTGATTGAGGCACAGAATACTGGTCTTTTGGAGAGTGTTTTAATTCCATTTGACATTTATAATGATTCTGCTCGGCAAGCACTGGCTGTTCTCAAGCAACGCTTCCTCTATGATGAAATTGAAGCTGAGGTAATTTAACTTTGCAAACCTTTTCTGGTGAAGATGGCTTTGATGATTGTTTTCCCTTTTGGAAAATTTTCATGTACTTCTGTGTTCTCAAGTCCCCTTAAATTACAATGCTAGTATGGTTTATCTCAACTGAGTGATTGAATGACTTCCATAATCAAAGCTGATATTTATTTGGGTTGAGAAATGATCAAACCGTTGTTTTTCTAACCTATTTTCTAAGTTTCTAGTTTAGGAGAATTGACAAAAACGTTGGATACGCAAGGAGATGTTTTGAGGTAAAGCCCAGAACGTATGTACGTACATGGGTGAGCCAATTACAGATTAACTGAAAATATAAGTGGTCTTCTCTATGACAAGCACATGCCTCCAATTTCGAATTGAATCAGACTGGATCTAACAACTCTCAACCTAAGATCAAGTTCATCAAACACAAGTGTAGGTAGCTCTTTTGTTAATGCTAAAAGCTAGGGAAGATGTTAAATGCAGGTAGGATAAATATCAAAATACAAAACACAAGATGTTTTCATGGTTTATTTGCGTCGACTGTCTAAAATAAGTAGGAAACGCTAAGCAAAAGTATTTGGATTACTAGTAGATATGAAAAGAAAGAACTAGTGTTTGTAACAACAACAAATCCTAACTCAAGCTTTGGACCCTTCTATACCTAGCTCAGCCTTTCCTTTTAATTTGGTGTTCAAAGGTTTTCTACAGGGAGTAGTCATGGAATTGGAATGGTAGAGAAGCACGGAAGTACATGTTTGTTGATGATAATCTGGATGGGTGTTCCTACATTATCAATGATGTGCTTTTTATTCAGTTGTGAATTTTTCTTTCTTTTTCATTTCAGGTGGATCATTGTTTTGATATATTTGTTTCCAAGCTGTGTGACACTATTTTTACTTACTACAAAAGTTGGGCTGCAAGGTTTGCCTTTGCTCCCTGGTTTTCATTTTTTCCTACTTAAAATGCTGCAAAACTGATATCTTTGGTTTTGGTTGTTGAAATCTGCAGTAGTTTACTTGATTCCTCATTTATTTTCTCCCTAGAGAATGGAGAGAAGTTTTCTGTCCAACCTATGAGATTCACTGCTCTACTAAAGATGACTCGAGTGAAGGTAAGAAGATATTTACATCTAGTCATATCTGATTACAGTCTGTTTCTCCAATCAGTAAGTGTTGTCGTTTGTTGGATTTGGTTTGGGCATCCGTATTGTTTCTTGTTTGTGCACTTAAAAGTAATTTCTCACTTAATCTTTGACTTTCTGACAGTTTCAAGTTTTCTGTTTTTCCTTTTCAAGTAATGAGTAATTGTTTCTCTGCCTACTTAAAAATAAAAGAGGTTAGAGGCTTGGTTGGTTTCTGTGCAGTTTTAAGAACATTGTTATTTGAGAGAGTAAAAAAGTGTATAGGGTGTTAATAACCATAACACAACTGACTCTTATGTATATTATGAGATACTTCAGTACAAGACTTCGTTAACGAAGGTGTGGCCTAACTCTAGACGAACAATATTCCTACACTTCCCCTCAAGTTGGATAATAAATATCACAAAATCCTAGATTGTTGCATAACAACTCTAAACGTGGTTTAAACAGCGGTTTGGTGAAGATATTAGTCAACTGAGCTTTTGTAGACACGAATTGAGTAGCTAACACACCCCCGTCTATCTTTTCAACATGTTTGGTTCTCTAATGAGATTCTGGATTTGAAGTGATGTATCGTTGCTTGATTATCACAACACATAGGAATATGTAATTGGACACCAACACCTAACTCCTCGAGTAAAGCTCGCAATCATACAATCTCATACGTGGTATGAACCATGGCTTGATACTTTGCTTCGGTTTGTTTCTTACTCTTCCATTTAACTAGATTATCAGAAATAAAAATACCCGGTTGTCGATCATAGTGATCCTGCTTAATTAGCGTCAGTAAAGGCTTCAATACACCAATGATCATTAGATCAATAAAATAGATCACGTCCTGGTTGAGCCTTAAGATACTTCACAATACAATTGTTCTCTTCCCAATGTGGAAGACGAGGAGCTGACAGAAACTGACTCACCATAGTAACAACAAATGACATATCGGGACGTGTAGTGGTAAGACAATTAACTTGCCAACTAAGTGACGATACCGGTTTGGAGGTTGGCTAGTGGTGGGTATGTTTTGTCGGGGACAGTTTTTGCTGCTAAGCGTGTGTCGACTGGGAGAGAGAGAAACCAAAGAAGCAAGAGAGAGAGAGAGATCAATAGATAGAGATATGCAAAGGAGAGAGATTCAACAATTTTACAGGAGTTGCATATCCGGCAACGGTTGCCGCTTTAATACCATGATACTTTGCAAAGAAGAGTGAAAGGGATACTTTGCAAAGAAGAGTGAAAGGGAAATAATGATATATAACATCTGTATTGAACGTATGTCCCAAGGAGTAATAGCTAGGTTAAATAGACAAAGGCTAGTAAACCCTTTTTAGCACTGACTAAACTACTACTCTTAGGACCAATATGAAATAACAGAAACGCAACTAATAGGAACTACTAAATATATATTCACAATTACATGGAACACATCGTATTTTCTTTGGTTAATGATGGCTTACCATTTGCCGGTCAACAAAAAAAATGTTGGCTTACCATTTGGGTTGTAGAATGAAAAATGCTACGTGTTAGAGCTTGTCCCACGTCCCACTTTGGTTAATTATCACCTCAACAACTAGTATACAAGCCTGAGTGGCCTCTCCCTTCGCCAATTAGTTTTGAGTTGGATGCTCATAGTTAACACTATGGATTTCATTGGTTGATTGGTTCTTGACTTTTATTGTTTAGTGCTTGCGATCTTAGATTGTATCGTAGATGGTGTCGCCCCAAGCATAGGACTAGGTCGGTGGTAGCATAATAACCGGTAAGACCGGGTCGAAACCACAGGGACCGAACGCACCCGGCGTGAGAGTTGTCTTGCAAATGATGGTTTTAGCCTTAAAGCGGCAAACTTGGCTTTTGGAGTTTGTTTGATGGAATTCTCTTAACTTCGAGAACGACTCGGAAGATTAAAAGCAACTAATTAAACTAAGGCAAAGTCTAGGGGATTTTAACAACCATAACTTAGGCTAATTCGTTCCTCTCTTGTTGACCAGCTCGGGGCATCGTTAAATGTCTCCAAACGGAAGATTTAGATTTTAAAACCTTTAGTAGAAAAATGTGTTTTACAAAGATTAGGATTTTTGGTTCATTTGGCAAACGGATGGGTTGACATCGCCCATAGTTGTCAAAGGCGAAAAGCGCACCGAGGCGCAAAATCCTGTGGGGACTAAGGCGAGAGGCGAGGCGCGCGCCTTTTTGAAGCGAGGCGCACCTATGTAAAAAAACTTAGAAAAAAATAGCATATAACAATACTTTAACTAATATAGCGATTCGGTCATTTTTTAAAAATGAATAAAAAAATGTAAATTGCAAGTTGGAATTAATAAAAATATTGTTTCAAAAGATAAATAGATGATTATGTGGTTTAAATATAATACTATTGTACTGGATCAGACTAGTAATTAACTAACAAGAGAACAAAAAGTAGAGGCTTCGTACTCTTTTTTTCCTCTTTCGTCAGTGGTATAGTATTATAATACTCTGTTAAAGCATAGTGATAGTGGAATGGTTATAATATTATATTATATATAAGACCCCACTAGGAATATATTATACATTCACACTCCACTATGGATATCAAATACTCCAGACTATCACAGTGTTACACCCACCGACAAAGAAAGTTGTAGACGACGAAGACAAAGAAATAGTAGACGACGAAGAAATACCAGTTAGTTCGATCGACAAAAGAAGCTTCAGTCTTCGTAATCGACGACCTAGAACTCTGTTGAAGAGATTTTTGGTAGCTGTACAGTCCAAAGGTGGAGTGATGATTTGTGCGTTAAAGCTCTAAAGAGTTCTGTTCTTCGTTTGAGTCTGATTGTTACACTCTGTTCTTCACAACAGGTGTGTAAAGCCCTAAGTTACTCTGTTCTTTGTTTGATTAATGAGCAATTGAAACTTCATAATGGGTTTCCACCCTTTGTATGCCAGAAAAAAATTAAAAAAAACCCTGCAATTTATCTATTACCCCTAAAATTAGACAAAGCCCCTCTGAAATGGAAAGAAGCGCGCTTTTTTAAGCGCCTCTCGCCTTTGCGCCTTTTGCGCCTTTTCGCGCCTTTGCGTTGCCTCTTTTCAGTCGCCTCGCCTGGGTGTGCCCCAGGCGCAAAGGGTGCGCCTCGCTGCGCCTCTCGCTTAGGCGCGCGCCTAGGCGCGCCGTTGACAACTATGACATCACCCAATGCATCACACGTGCCAAGTAGTCAAGCTCTTGGCTACGTGTGATCAAAGAGATTAACAAATCTACCCTTTGGTACATAAAAGTGCAACCCCAAATATTTGATAAACAAGAGGTGTATGCTATTTGTCGAGATGGACGAATTAATCCCATGTCATGGAGTGCTAATCACCCCATGACTAAGCCTATAATACTACTCACACATTACACTAGTTAACAAGTCTAGAAAATGGAAGAAAACTAAAAACATGCTTAATAAACTTAAAAACCAATTTTTATGGTTAATCCTAGGTTTGCCTACCACATTAACTCTTGAGAAATTAACTAACAACTAATAGAACCAAGCGTTTATTAAAGAAGAAGCTAGAACAACATGAACATTAAATATTTGAGAGAATTGAAAATTAACTACATATATTGAAAGAGCTAAACAAGAGTAGCAAGATTAATAAACGAGAAACTTAATAGAGATTAATGGCTACATGGGAAATCTAGAGAGATAAAGCTCCAAAAGTTGTCCAATGGAGAGCAAAACTTAACTAGAATATGAAAGAGTAAGTAGAGAGAGAGAGAGAGAGAGAGAGAGAGAGAGAGAGAGACTATATACAAGGGTCCTTCTCTCTCTTCAAAAATATCCATAAAGCTCTCACAAGAGCATAAAACATTCCATAAGTAGTAAGTCAATAAAGTGCTCAAAAAGTGGTTGGCGGGTGTTTTTGGACCGGTCCACTTTAATCCGGATCGGTCCAGATTCGTCTGGGAAATTTTGGGAAAATCTGGATCGGTCCAGAATAATCCGGATCGGTCCAGAATCGTTTGGAAGATTTTGGGAAAATCTGGATTGGTCCAGAATAATCTAGATCGGTCGGGATTTAGTCTTGACTTGATTTTGACTTCTTTGATCACTCCCATTGGATTGCTTGCTTCCGGACTTCCTCTGAAGCACTTAAATGAGTTGTGCGACCCTCGGGGGAGGTGTTCCTTGGTCACTTGAGTGCTCGTTCATTCCCGGTGATGCAATATAACTTAAGGGTATTGCTGCCATTTATAGTGTATTTAGGGTTATTAGGCTCTTGAGTCTATAAATAGGGGTGTGTGTATTTCATTTGTTAGCTTTTATCATTTTAAGAATATAATTATCAAGAGTTTTAACTCTTTGTATCCCATTTTGGGAGTTTCTCTCTCTAGAATATCTATGGTTTATTTTTGTTGCATCACCCGGACTCCACCAGGAGTTTTTGTTAGTGTCAAACACGGCTTCAAAGCCAACGGTGTGACTTGTGACTTTTCGCATTCCTGGGCCTTAGCCGAATCGTCGTTTCGTGGCTCTTGAGGCCCGGTGTCGGCATGCCATGGGGCACGTGGCCCTCGGTAGCTTGGGACGGTTCCCAATGCTCACAAAACGCGCTCATTTCACGTGTTTAACTTGTAACTTACAAAAAACACCACTACACGCATATCAACCAAATTAAGTGCGAATTCGCGTGTGTGTGGAATAAATGAGCGAGATAAGCCCGGATATCTACAATAGTAGGGGCTTATCATTCAGCAACGTTTTTCTCTTTTCTACAACAACAGTAACATAACCCATTTAGTCCCCAATAATTGGGGGTATGGGTGGGGGATGGATAGGAGACAGACCTAACCTTTGGCAATAAATGCACAAAGTGGCTGCTCCCAGAATACCACTGAAACATATGGATTTGAGACAGACCCTTGTTTTGATCTTCTCAGTCATGTAGTTCCTGATATCCTTTTCACAATGGTGCTGGTTTTAATGTGTGTAGTTATTGGGAAGGACAATTAACCTAAGAAGTTTGATTGCTGGGAGGATGAACAAAATATTCAGGGAGAACATTGAATTTTTGTTTGACCGGTTTGAGTCTCAGGACCTTTGTGCTATTGTGGTAAGTAGCTTTTATCTAGTCAGGTCCATCTAACTTATAGTAGACTTGTTGTTTCTTATATTAATTTTGAATGTTTGTTTTGGTTCAGGAATTGGAAAAGCTATTGAATATCTTGCAACTTGGTCATGAATTGCTGTCGAGAGATCTTTCAATAGACTCATTCAGTCTCATGTTAAATGAGATGCAAGAGAATATATCTATCGTGTCATATTCCAGTAGACTTGCTTCTCAGGTTTGGAGAAGTTGTTTTTCTTCTTGCCTTGGATGTAATGTTGTTGGTCTCCTACTCCCTCTTTATTTGTCATATGTGCATACATGGTAGTTATCTGTACGTGGAATAGATGATTTGTTAAGTATGTGTTCCTTGAGATTCTAAATCAGTTTTGTTATGATACTAAATCTGCTTCCGCAATATTTCATTGGGAAAACTATGCTAGCAGGGTTTCTTGTTTTTGCGTTACCTAAACTCTTTGGGAGGAAATCGACATGGACCTTGTATTTCTCAAGCACAATGACTTCAGATCATCTGGTAGATATACTTTTTCCTTAGACACAGCCTTATGAAAACCCTCTTGGAATTGAGCGGAGCAGAACTGAGTTCCGTTGTCGGTCTGATGTTCTCTTGTGCAGGTCTCCTTATGCAAGCAAAACGATGATGCAACCTAGTGAGAAAGCTGGTCTCCTAAAGTACCGACCGTAAAATGTTTGACGCAAATTGAACTTAATTCTACTTTGCATATACTACTTCAACGCAAACAACAAAAAACATAGAATAACTCCTGTTGATATTGGTTTGCAATATGCTTGGAGCGGGAGATAAACATGATATTACCAGCTGCTAACAGCTGTTAGAACATACGGATCAATGTAAAATCAGGTCTCTAAATATTTAGGGCTAGTGAACTCATGACCACAATGGAAAAATTATAGTCCATTGTAATAGAAGTACACCCCAGTGCAGGAAAGAGCATATTTTATCCTCTGAATTTGATTCGAGTATTTTAATTCCAGAAGATTTTAGAGCAGGACTAAATCTGATGCTTCATTGACTTGAACAGAAAAAGAAAAAATGGCTGGAATGCCACTTTTGGAATGACTCATGTTATCATGGGATCAGATGGCTGCATGTGTCTACTCCATTAAACCCTTCAAATACTTCTAGAATCCTGGCTAGAGTAGACTAGTAGAGCTACAGCTCAATTGACATTTCTGGAAGCACTTCATCCCGTGGCTCTCACTGCAGATTATTTCCTTGGCTACTGGAAAACATACAGTTAATCTCCCCAAAAAGTCAAAACTAACACTCTGAAACCCTGGAGATTTAATATGACAAACTCCAAAACAATCAAATTACCTGACTACCATATTGGTGGTTATTGCTTAGATACATATTTTTATCCGTAGTTCATAGGAATTATGATTATTGGAGCCTTGGAGGTGACCTTTGTTATTTGTTTCCCCATGGAGAGTTTCATTTTCTCTTGGTGACATTCTACCTTCTAATTATTTTTGTGTTGATAATCATATATTATCTGAATACTGAAATGTTATTATGTAATTATTATGTTATAGGATAAGGTACCAAAAGTTTTTTTTGACTCTCTCTCTCTCCCCCTCCCTCTATAGCATTGTGGAGGTGTTAAGGTACTGCATACTATTCCTACAATATAAGAACTTGAAGATTCACCAAAGAAAATAAAAAAAATATAAGAACTTGAATATTAATTCGGTACCGAGGCTTGTCATATTCTGTTGCCTCAATTATCCATGTGTGTATGGATATAAGTGTATATATTCATATATATCGCACACAGGTAACATAAAATTTATTCTTTTAATTCTTTTCTTTTGGGGGTTTCCGAAGGAGTGCTCTTCCTTATTTTTGGAGAATATGATGGAATTTTAAGGCTTTCCAACGGTTGATGTTTAATTTTCAGTAACTAGCTTGTTTGTCTGTAGATTTGGTCGGAGATGCAGAGTGATTTCTTGCCGAATTTCACACTCTGTAATACTACTCAGCGATTTGTTCGGTCAGCAAAAGTACTCCTTGCTCCTCTTCAGAAGCCTTCAATTCCACATGCGAAGGCGAATTTCTACTGTGGTACTCAGGTAGAAAATCATCAGTTCAACAGCCTCTCTTAAGCTGTAGTTTTTGATACTGCATTGTACTTAATATTGTTAAAGCATTCAACTCAAAACCAATTGGCAATTAGTGGAGAGGCCGCCCAGCTCATTTACTAGCTTTCGAGGTTATAATTAACCAATGTGGGATAAATTCCAACACTCCCCCGCACGTGCAACCCCTGACTCGCATGTGGAGAGGTCAACAAAGGATCCGGAACATTTGGATCACAACGAAACGAAGTGCAACTATGGCACAAACGAAGGGGAAAAGCCTCCGAAAATCTAGCTCCGATACCACTTGTTAGGAGTCTGATCGGCCTGAGGTTCTTCCCGTGTGCGCAAAGGCCCAATCCATTGGGGAGTATCCACAGAGTCCACCACATCACATGGACCCAATATACATAGAATGACCCATATCCACTTAAAAGGCTAAGCCTTGTAAGTGGTGAGTCATCCAATTGTATATTAAGGTCCAACTCTTTTTCTGATTATCCAATGTGGGACTCCAATCTTTCACACATGTTCCCAACAATCTCCCCCTCATTTGTGAACCATGTATTGGGCCTAGCTTCCCTTCAATTTGATCAACTTGACTCCCCCTTAAATCTTGATCTATCTCTCCAACACTGTGTTCGAACCCGGACTTATTTACCGCACCCACTCCATCATGAGCCACCATACTCCACGAGAGCCACCTTTGCTTGCTAGCCAGGTGCCGCACGCACTAGGAATTTTTCCTGCTCCATTGAGAGTACCCACTCCACCGAGAGCCACCTTGCTGCCAGCCACCTGCTGCATACACCTGGAATTTTCTTTCTCCATCGAGAGTTTCAATGGATTTTTCCTGCTTCTCCGAGAGTCTCCGTGCAAGCCTACAACCACCGATGCTTCCAAGAGAGTCCGCCCATAGATCGTTCGCCATCGGCTCTGATACCTTGTTAAAGCATCCAACTCAAAACCAATTGGCAATGAGTGGAGATGCTGCCTAGGCTCAATGTGGGATAAATTCCAACAAATATGTGCAGAATATCGTTTCTTTTATTAATTATGGAATAAATTGCTAAAACATATTCATCTGGTAGATGTTACACGATGCACGCTCACATCTTCTTGTGTTCTACCAAATTTAGTTTCTGTATGCATTCCTGGTTCTCTGAAATGACATCGGAATTTTTGTGCTTTCTATATGGCATGTTTCGGTTTCATAGTAATCTTTTTAAGAGAGTGAAGCTGACAATTAGATTTTTCACCATAATCCTAGTTTAGTTTTGTAAAAGTTTGCCTTACATTTTATTTTGGCTGTAGGACCTAAATTCTGCACACCAAAGCTTTGCTCGGTTGCATAGTGGATTCTTTGGAATGCCTCACGTGTTATCCGTTGTGAGGCTCTTAGGAGCTAGATCATTACCTTGGCTTATCCGTGCTCTACTGGATCATGTATCAAATAAGGTATGTGGTTTATGATTTTGTGTAAGTTTGTTGAAAAATGGTGGTTATTAACTTGAACGATCAGTTTGACATTCAATGAATGTTGATGCATTTGTTTTTTCCTTAATTGCATTTTGTTTTTCTCATGAATCTCTTTGTGAACAACTGCTTAACAGCAAACTTATGGTCCCATTATCTCTCTCAATATAATTACCATACATGTTTGTAGAGTTCTATTATTGTATGTTAACATATGAGATATCTGTGGTTTTTGTTGGGCCTTAACTTTACACACTTTCGTGGTGGATTGATATATCTGATACGATAAGTCTCTATGACCAGGGCCAAAATGTGCATACAAAATCTAAAATGAACTGAAGAAGCCATTTTGGCCCTAGATTCTGGTTTTTCTGCAATTGGAAGTGTTACATCCAACCCTTTGCTTGAGATTTAACTGGGTTTGGAGGCGTAAGCTGATGGTCACTTAAATATCCAAAATTCAGTGTTTTGTTATTCTTATGAATTGCACTTTCTCGGCATCTGTCACTCCAAAATTGTGTTTTTTTATTTTCCATTTTTTGTTGCTATTTACAGCTTTGAAATCTTTCTTTAACTTACATTACTCCAAAATCAAAGTTTGATCTGTCCTCCATCAATATTTGTACCAACTTGCTCATTTTTCATTTGAATAGCCAAAATAGAGTTGTTAATCCACTTGTTCCATTCCTTGTTAGGAACTGATAAGTTCGTGGTCATTTTTTTGGGCATTCTGAAGTTCATCTAATGCTGATTGAAGAATTCTTTTTATTTTTGTTAAGATAATCCATTAAGAACTAGCAAACCAATAGCAAGGGCCAAGGGTGTAGCCTTAGAGTCCAACAAAAAGAGCAAATGCAAAATGAAAAACTCGAAACCAAGCCCAATAAGGCCAGCAATAACTCTTACCACGGAGAAAAAAGGAAGAGAAATCCAACCACATAGCAAGTCAAGGGCCAAACACGTGTAGACACTCCTTGTGCTGCTAAACAAATGTGGGTTGTCCACTGAGTTAGGCTGATTCCTCCATGAAGCCATAGAGAGTCTAACCTCCTATGAAGCACCAACACTTCTAGAGGTTGCTGTGTCCACGTATTGAACACGCCACTTGGCATGTCCCTTAAGAAATTAAATTATTTTTTTGGAGCGGGACGCGGCATGGACACGCATGTCCCACATATACATTCTCTCTCGCACTGTATTTGTATATATATGCATATATGTATGTACTTACTGGTATACATATTTCTGTTGTGGGTGTATATCTTACATATATATGTACCAGTATGTATACTAGTATATAACACTGTAGATATCTTACATATCAAAAGAAAAGTGTATATATCTATGTATATATATTGTTACTGCATATATATTGTTACTGCATACATATATGATTTATTTATTTATTTTAGCCGTTTCCCCCACCGTGTCCATGTCCATTTTTTTGAATTCACATGTCCCGTGTCAGTTTCCGTCTCCGTGTCGGTGTCTGTGCTACATAGCTAACCTCCTTCTCAACTTCCATCCTGGTTGTTAGTATATCCTTATTGATTTTCTTGAAAATACGGTCATTCTTCTCCCCCCAGCTATGTTAAATGGCAGCAGCAAGGGCAGTTTTGAGAATCATTACTCTTATAGTTTCACACTTTCCATATGGTATACCCCAAGCAGTATCCTCATCAATCTCTTTTGGGCTCCTGTCAACCCTACATTTACTTGGCAGAAGTTTCCAAACTTCTGTTCGAAAATGGGCACCCAAAGATGTGGTTATGAGATTCCACTCCATCAACACGTAGCACACGCCCCTTGGTGTTCACCATCCCCCAACTTTATAGTCTCTTTTGTAGCTAGCGTCCCACAGAAAGCCAGTCACTTATGAAAGCCCATTGAGGCACATGATGAGTGAACAATATCAGGTGAGCCAAGGGATGATGGGCATGATAGTTCTACTAGCATGCCAAGCAGAGGTAGAGCTGTATTTCCTAGTAGCACTAGGGTCTAAATGAACCTGTCTGAGACTTGACTGTCAGTAATCAGAGTAGTAGGAGTATTATTAATGATATCCTGAGTAACTGGGTTCTTTTTTGTTGGCCACTTCCAAGTATTCACACAGATAATGGAGGCTACCTTAGTAGACAGGGTCTCCATGTCAAAAACTACCCTAAGTTCATTTTTTTGGTGCAATTGCTCCAAGGAGTGCCAGTTGTCCAGCTGAAGAAAAATAGACCGACCATCACCGACCTCCCATTTCATAAAAGGATTGAACAAAGGCCCTCAGTTTGAATAGCTTTCTAAGAGTCCAAGAAGCGTCTGGATGGGGAGACATATACCAGAAGGTTCCAGCCAACTTGCCACCTCTCCGTACCATGCCAGAAGGATCAAAGGGGTAACTCCGGTGAAGCGCCTCCCACATACCGCTTATTCATTAATTTCATTCCTTAGGAAGCTGTTTTTTGGGGATTATTGCATGGAAAGATGCTTGCTGTTTCTGTGGTGCTTACCTAGGAAGTGTTCTTACTTTTTTAACACTACTCGATGATAAATTACTTCTTTAACCTTTCACCAATTTGGATTTTCAAACGTATGAGCTGTCTCTTATCCAATGAATAGTTCTATTTTCAAACAATAGTGTCGGAACATGTATCCAACATTCCAGCCAAATTTTAGCATTTTGTTGAGATTGTAATTGCTCCGGGTCTAATTAATATTTAATTGAAATACCGAGCTGTGTGCACCCTTGCTAGTGCTCTACTTCATGCCTCGGCTAAGAGGTCAAGTTTTCGTCTCTTATGTTTGAAATCGTTTTTGCACATGTTTAGTCTTTTCTTGTGCATGATGGTTTTATTCACCAAGGTGAAAACTAAGTTCACTTGGCAATAGTAAAACGTCTATTACTTATTTCTACCACTCTTTTCTCCCTAAAGATGATAAATTTGTTTTTGATCCTGTCACCCCTTAATTTTATTGTGTCTGCTGGTAAGATCAAATCTCTTCTCATGACTTCTGGGCGTGTAGCTTGGTCGGACAATATACCTGTATGGTTTTTCTTTTAAAGATATATTTTCTTTTATACCGTTTGTGTGTTTTATGAATTCTCATCAATGTTTCATCTATTACCATGCTTACTATATGATTTCCTTAAGGCACTTTATATTCTTATATGCATGAGATTCTATATTGCTCTGGTCTGGCTTCTGTGAGAGAAAAAATTGTAGTTTTCTGACTCCCTGTCCTTGTTCTATTCCAGATAACTACCCTTGAACCATTGATTACAGGACTGCAAGATGCATTGCCGAAGTCTATTGGGCTTCTTCCTTTCGATGGTGGAGCATCAGGTAGTTGAGGATACACTACTTTCATTTTCTTTTAAATTTAATTCTACAGATGTCAATCTCTTTTAGCTGGAGATGAGAATATGTCAAAAGGTTCATGTATCCTTTTCTTTTTTCTGATGTTAGTTAAAAATGCTAGTAAGAGTTAGGATATAAGGATCTGTTACACCTTACTGGATTCAATTTACTAAAACATGACATGGAAAGTTCAACTTCATGGGATAACCTCGTTCATTGGATTTATGAAATATGCCTCTTTAGGAAATCATCAATTGTTTTTTGAATAAAGCTAGCATTAAAAACATGCTTAATTGGTGTAAAGTTTATAACCTTGTGTCTCTTAATTCTTTGTAAGGATTTTAATGCGTTCAAGTGAATGGAATGCTAATTACAAATCCCATGCACTCTTGAATCATAGAGAAATTCATAATATTCGTATATAAATTCATAACATTTGTGTTTTAAATTCATTACGTTTATGCATAAATTCACTACCTCAAGTTGAATTGATAACACTTGTGTACTGTGTGTTACAGGTTTTTGTCACGATGTGATGATTTTTTACTATTTTTTTCTTTCCCTTTTTGGGCAATAACACTATTGTTCTTAGTCTCTGAGTAAGGAACCTTGTTAGGGTTTTAAACCTGCTTTAACCTCCCTTCTGACCACTAGTGCTGTATTGGTAGTCAAAGCAGTGTCCCAAATTTACATTTCCTGTATTCTAAGTTAATCTAACATAAATATTGGGTTTGAAAGATAAGATTATGTGCAATATTTCTCATCCCTTGTTGATGGGTAACTGTATCTTAGAATTCCGAGAAGTACGAAATATCTCAAGCCTTGATCCTTTTTTCTTAATATTTAGCATGATGCAAAATGTTGGAGTTCCATGTATTTAAGTTCAGTTGTTTTTACTTAGGTTGTTTGAGGATTGTCAAAGAACATCTCAACTTGGGGTCAAAATCAGAACTTAAAGCAGAGGTTCTTCGTGGAATAAAGGAGATCGGAAGTGTATTATACCTGATGGGGCTTCTTGATATTGTTCTGGTGAGTTTCTTAGGTTAGTTACTTCACATTACCTTTCAAGACCTTGCAAGGGAAAGTAATTAAGGTTCATCGTAGGATTTTCACTAACTAGAAAGTTGGATGTTATTTGATAGTTGAAATGTGCTTAGTGAGTGGATTTCCAACTAGAGGTGTTACATAAATACACAAGCACATGCAAGTGCACAAAATAAAGACTTCTCTTGTCTAGTGTACGGAAGAACTCATGACTTTGAAAGTAATGCAACCTTCAGATAAGGCACAGCTAAGAAGGATGTTGAAAGTTTTTGGTGTACCCTGAATTTTATTATTCAACCTACTAAAGCTGTTAAGGGTTATACCACACACATGCTAGAGATAAACAACATGCACTAGTTGTAGGTCAAGTGCAGTTCAAGTCTCTCAGTGGAGGTTTAAAATCTTTCAGAAGAATCTCAGAAAAAAAGTGCAGTTAAAGATTTCAAATAAAATAGTATCAGGGAATTTAAAATAGGTTAAAAATGAGATGTTAAGGATATTTAAGAGCTGGATAATTGAGAGGTCCGATGATGATTCTTGTAAGATGAAATGATCGGTGCTAGAAACTAAGTTTGGATTTCCAACAATCAAATTTATTCAACCCGAAAAGAAGAAATGTAGTTAAAACTTAAAAGAAGGTATAACAAGTTCTGATGCAATCAAATTACGGGAATGATGCTAGGATATAGGGTTACAACGTTTCCATTTTTTATGTAAAATATCATTGTTGCTGCACTACAAATTATGGGTTACATGCATTGAAATAATCAACGACAATATTTTAATCAAAACCATCATATTTAGGACTCTTGGTGTGAGGGTCAACATACTTAATTGGGCCAACTACTCTGATCTCTAATATTTCGAAGTTGTTTTATCAGAACTTGTTAGTTTTTTTGTGATAATAATCTTTGTCGACTTTTTGTGACTGCTAGCTCCTCACAGTTCTTGTCTAACTTGTGCAACAGAGAGAAGTAGATACCGCACATTTCATGCAAACAGCTCCATGGTTGGGCTTGATTCCTGGGGCAGATGGGCAAATATTGCAGTCCCAAGAAGGGGCAGATAGCCCTATTGTCACTCTCTTCAAATCAGCAACTGCTGCAACTGTGTCGAATCCCGGGCTCTCAACTCAAACATCATTCTATACCATATCAAAACAGGCAGAAGCTGCTGGTGCGTACCTAACTTCTTCCCTTGGATGAATGGTGTATTGGTGTTAAAAAGATTTAATAAGGTTGGTAGAACTTGATGTATGTGGTAGTTTACTTCTGGCCCCAATAATTGTTCGTATAAATGACATCATGCATGTCTATTTGCTAGGAAAAACATATTGATCCTTATAATATGTCATGAATTTATTCTGATTGATTAGCATTGATTTTGGCGATATTTGGTGAACATTGAGAAACTTTTCTTCTCAACATTTAGAAACCCACGGTATGTGGATGAGAAGTTAGGTTCGTTGGGGTAGAATTTAACCCCAAAGGCTAGTTATTAAAGCTGGCTGCCCTCATGCTTGAACATTGCACATTCCTTTGTACGTGCAATACATTCTTAGCAACACCTCCCGTGTGCATGCGAAAGGCACACAACTTGTCCTCCCTGTATGCTTTAGCTCTAATACTATTTTAGTCAATCTTCAGTAGAAAATCCTAAAAGCAAGATATTGAAGTGTAGGTACCCTCTTGCTTGCTTATGTACTTAACATCACTTTTCTACTGAGGCAATGTGGGATGTTGCATAGCAAGGTTCAGGATTTTGTTTCATGAATAAAGGAATATGAACTAAAGTAAATATTTCAAAAAATCTGTCGAAAGGCATTTCAACATTGTATTACTTTGCTTGGATCCTGCGATGGCTCAATGAGATCAAGCATTTTAGCCACGGAGATATGGATGACAGAAGCAGTGTGTTAGAGAAGTAGCAGTCGTAGGAAAATAGAAAAACTTTTTTGTAATTGTACCATTGATATATTATAGTTGCATTGTGTTATAGTCACATGAAAATGCAGAGTTTTGAATGGTCCCAGGGCGTTCTAGTATGTGTTAAATAGCTTGATATATATTGTTGGGCCCGTTTCCTAATAGTTTAAGCTTTTGTGAGAGTTGGTAACTTAACATGGTATCAGAGCTCTCTTTGCAAGAGGTCTTGGGTTCAAGTCTCTCTGTTGGCATTTGTCCCCCGTTTGATTCTATTTCCCCCCTTCATATTCTGTTCTGTTCTGCTCTCTCTCTCTCTCTCTCTCTCTCTTTGTGAAAATTTGCATCTCAACGTGCAAGACGGATTTGCACGTGAGGGAGGTTGTTAGATAGCTTGATATTCATTCCTGATAGCTTAAGCTTTTGGGAGAGTTGGTAACTTAACAGTATGATGTGATCGATATTATATTGGTCTTCTCGTTTTATACGACTCGAGATGTCTTAGGCTCCGTTCGTTTGCTTGTTTTGGGCAATAATTCTGAAAATTTCTCGAAAACATAGTTTTGAACACTTCTTAAAATCCATGTTCGCTTCCATATTTTGAAAAATGTTTTCAAAATAAATTTCAAAACTTCTGTTCGTTTTTATTTTTTATTTTTTTAAATAATAATAAAATGAAAAAAAAATCATTTTTTTCGTTGCTTAAAAAAACTAATAAAATGACTATCCTTTAGTTTTCCATTTCATTTTTTTTTTTTTCATTTTGGAGTTGATTAGGCACAAGTAGCAGCACAAATAGGGCAACAATACTTCAATACAGCAGCAGCACACTCTGGACAGTGATTGCACAAAAACATTTCCCCGATAAGATACTATCCTGAAGCTGAAATTACACGGATACAATCCTGAAGCTGAAAGTACACGAATACAATCCTAAAGCTAAAATTACACGGATACATAATTTTGAAGCTGAAATTGCACTGAAACAGAGTACGTACATCTTTTGGTACCAGTGACCCGATCAAAAGCTTGAACAACGAGCTTAGGTACCAAGCACTACAATGTACCTAGAATTTATCAAGAATTCAAAATTACACGGTCCAGATTGACCTGTACCCTTAATTGACACAATTGTTGGTAATTTTTCCTTTCCAGCAAATAAACTGAGATAAATAGAGGCAGCAACACCAATTGAATAAACCCCAATCACAGTCCCAACCACATCCTTCCCAACCCCTAACCACTGCCCCAACCCCAACAATCCCAACCACCCCAATCGGCACTCTTCTCACCGCTGCCTTGGCGCTATCCACAACATCCCTAGTAAAAACATCAACCGCAAATTCTTCAAACTTGGCCGACCCGGGGCACGGTTCCTCCTCCTCCTCGTCCGAAACGGTTCTTAACTGGTTGTGGTGGCAAGTGATTATGGTTCGGTAGGCGTGATCGACTCAAGATTGGGTGGGTGGGTGGGTGGGTGGGAGGGGAGGGGAGGGGGCCCAGCGTTTGAGGAGAGGGTGGGTGGGGGAGAGAGTGGTGGAGCAGAAAGGCGGCATGGGGGAGGACACCTGGAAAGGCATGTTGGGTTAGGGTTAGGCATTCCTGGTAAACTGAGTTGTAGGATGAGTTGAAGTTTGGTGAGTAGGTCAAGGTTTGGGAGACTCGTTTTGAGGGGGATAGACCCATCACTCTTGTGAACCCTTTTTGTTGTTCTCTCTCTCTCTTAATCAGAATCAGAACAAAGAGGGTTAGGGTTTTTGTGGAACTGTTGGTTCAAGAAGGAGGCCCCTTTTTTTCTTCTGGTATCACCGCGACTTTTTTGGCTCTCTGTAAAAGACAGAGAGCCATCGACTTCTGCTATCTCTGTAAAGGAGAAAGAAGAGGACATCTATCTCTGAGCACGCAAAGTTAAGCTGGGAAAGTATCCCATAATTTGAGCTCACAGTTTCATTTTTTAACATTGGACCAAACATAGTTTTTGGGCTTTTTAGCCCAAAACACATTTCCAAAAGACCCAACCGAACGGGGCCTTAGCCTCTAGAAGACTTTGTGATTCTGGACTCATTCGCTCACCAACTGCTTCGAGAAAATTACGGTTACTTATAGTACTTATATTTTAAACGCTTAAGTTAAAGATATAAAAAAGACCTAATCAAGAAACATAACATAATGAGAACTTTATTGTGACTTGATCATAACACCTGGAACCTGTTTGATTAATGCTTTACCCAAGAAAACACATGGCAGAATGAGCTATTCTTGTTTAATGAAATTGTTTCTTATATGAACTAGCATGAGCTATTCTCGCTGTTTCATTAGCTATATTCAAATTTGTTTCTATTTTTGGTGTATTTTCTTACGTAAAATAGTGCTTTAAGGTTCTATAGCGCATTTCATGTATAATAAGGGAGGTTTATGCACACTTCCATGATAAACTTGAATTACAATTAGATTTTCTATAGAAGTGTCTTACTAAACTTATCGGACACATCCCACACCCTTATCCGAGTGTCGAGTGTCCGACACGGGTACTTTACACCATCACGAGAGTCCGTGTAACATAGCCACCACCACGATGCCAGCATTCCCTGATCACTACCACTACCACCGCTATACTGCCATCACAACCATCATCGCCACTACCATCTTGCCAATATTTTGGGCAAGCATAATAACCAGCTCACTTTCTTTCTTTCGTAGCAAAAATATAGGACATCAGAATCATTATTACGAGACCAAAAATGAGTAGCACGACTAGGAATTTGCTTTGGATCATAGGAATACTCATTAAGTTTTTGGGGTTTTAGGAGTAGTGTAAGTACTCCTGCTTGTTTATAACAATAATGAGTTCGAAATAAATATAAACACAAGATTGCAGTATATATTTATTATTTTGATAAATGTACGTTTTTTTTTGTGTCATTTATGTATTCCAATATTAATGTATGAAAGGCAAAGTTAAAAAATTAGTGAATTTAATACTTTAGCTCCTTGTACAGATCAAACAACTTATTTTTTCAGTGCTTAAGATTTAGTATAATATCAAATAGCTTATTGGCTTAATAAATTCAGCATTCAATTTTCAATACTTAATTAGTTTTCAGCTTTATCAAATAGCCCCTATCATTGCATAAGAACTAATTCCACGATACTACCATTGCTTAAATCCTTCCATTATACCACAACCTAATTTCCCTCACCGCTGTACTTCACCCTTCCTGTAGCAATACCCAAATTTGGTACAAATTATCACCCTTACTTCTTTGAATGTTGAAATTTTTACTTATTGTTACTTTTCTTTTGTAGTTAGGCTATTTTTGTATGTTTGTCACATTAGAGTTTGCCTAAGGCTAAGGTAAACAGGGTTAGACTATTAAAACCATTTCAGCGGTATAGTGTTAAATCATGTGCAATACACTTATTACTTTTTTGCCAATATTGTATCAATTTCCATTTTGCAACCAAGCCATCCGACTGGTTGTTCACCGACTCTCTAGAAGTCTCTCGATGTTTCTAGAATGTTCCGGATTGCACTAGAGTTTTCTGGACTCTTCTGGAATACTCTGGATTCTACTTGAACTTTCCAGACTCCATGGTAATGTGGTGGCCATGCTAGAACCTTCCGAAATATTCCGGAATCTTAGAGAATGTGATGGAGTCTTTAGGCTTTCTTTGGAAACTTCTAGAACTCTTTCTAAAAGTGTTGTTCTAGAATTGTCCTATTCTAGAAAGTTCCTTAGCTCCCTCTAAATAGGGGATATGAGCTCATTTGTGTAAGTGTGTTAATGAGAGACACCAAGTGTGTGTGTAAGGAGAGACACTCAAGTCAGAGTGAGGGAAGGAGTGAAGTGTAGGCACGAACTCTAGTGTGAGAGTGAGTTGTCTCGTGTCTTGCGTACGCATGATTGTGTACTTGTGTAACCGTGTATTGTGTACAAGTGAAAGTATTTAAGGAAAGTGTATTGTTTGATGTGTTCAAACTCAACACGTTTCGTACTACAGTTTGGAACTATTGATTAGGACTAATATTTGGGGTTGTACTCGGGGTTTAACACTACAGCTGATGGTATTTAATTGAGAGAGAGACAAAAAGAGATTGCGCCATTGAACGGTGGTGGTGGAAGTTTATTTAGGTGGAGCGGTGCTTGTTTTCGCGTTTGGATATAGTTGAGCAGGTGTTTGTGGTTATTATCTGGTGGAGGACCGGTGTGGTAGTGGTAGTGTCGTTGTCCATTGTGTCCATGGATGGTGGTTGTGGGTCGCCGACAATGTGGGGTTTGGTCATTGTAGGGTGTGGCTAGAAGTTTGAGGGAGAAGGGCAAGTGATTAAGAAAATGAAATACAATTTGAGAATAGTTATGTAAATTCAATCAATAATTGAATAGAGCAAACTGGAGTTGTCCCATAGGCTGTGTCAATGGGAATTTTGAAATTAAATGGGTATGCAAAATGTGATTTAAATGGAATGCAAGGGTTGTTGGTGAAGTTTACCTTTTCTATTTATATGTTCTCATATAAGTGGTTATTTATATCTATGAGTGTGTGTGTGTGGTTATGTTTTGGAAATACAGTTTTCTGATGCTAACCTGCTCTGTTTCCATTGTTTGGTCCTTTTCTATTTCGTCATGTATCCTTCGATCTAAGGATATTAAGCTTCTTGATTTCTATTGCAGATCTGTTGTGCAAAGCCAACATGAATACAGGAAGCGTGCTGGAATATGCCCTTGCTTTTACAAGTGCGGCATTGGATAAATATTGTACTAAATGGAGTGCACCTCCAAAGACAGGGTTTATTGACATTACAACTACTAAGGACTTCTACCGCATATTTAGTGGCCTTCAAATTGTAAGTGAAACCTTTGAGAAAGCTTCTTTGTTTTCTGCCATTATCTTGTATTAATAGAACTGCACTCACAAAAGTATGTCACCTATGTTGAGCAATAGTATGATACTGTACTGGTATCCTCTGCACTCAATATTCTTGGTGGTCACCAGAATAGAAGGCACACTTTTTCTTTATTGATATCTCTGTTTTTAACTTCCTGGATATTAGTTTCTCTATTTACCCAAAATATGAATGAGGCAAATAATAATATGATGTTTGAATGATTTTTTGGTTAAATTCCACGGAGTTCCCTTCATCTAACGACTTTTCTCACGTGCACCCCCTCAACTTTAAAAGTGCCCGAATAGACCCCTCTTCTATTCGAAATGCAAATATGTCTAGCTCTGTTAATAGAATGTGTACATTGACGAAATTACCCCTCCTTCAGCTTCCCCTCTACAACATGTCCCCTTCTCTCTCTCTCTCTCTCTCTCTCTCTCTCTCTCTCTCTCTCATACATGACCACCACTGTAAAATGATGCCCCAACAGGCGCCATATACCCACCATTTCTGCCGGCGTGACCACCATTTCTGCCGGCGTGACCGACTGGCAGCGGTAGCGATGACAATGACAACAACTGTCGACTGTCCCACATTCCTACCAAACCCAGAACTCCTCAAATCCTCCTCCACTGGAAGTCTGAAACAACAAGTTATTAAATGACGCCACAATCACGTAAACTGTTGCTGCCACAAACAGTGTCCCCATTGCCGCCCTTCCAACAATCTGACCCTACAGGCCTCCCAACTAAGTTGAAAACTCGTTACCCAAAAACAAGGCCAGTAATGGAAAACGGGTGCGGAGAGAGATTGAATCAAAACTGCATGGAAAGTGATAGTGGCACAACCAGTCGATTGCCGGAGAGTGACGTTGGTGAGGATGCCAAAAGCGCATAGGATGCAGATTTTGCTGTTGCACTTGTAGGAAAATCGAATTATTGATTCAATTAAGTCTAGGCGAGTGAGGATTTCGAGGACGCAGGGATTCATGGCAGGTTCGGGTTATGACGGCATATGAGTTTGATTGTGGCTCCGCTGCTGCTGTTGGTGGGTGGGTCTTTGGTTGTGGTGTGTGGTGGATTTTGTTGTCGGACTGTTCTTGTTCTTTGGAGGTTTGGGGGGTTTTGGGAGAGGTGGAAGTGGTGGGGATTGCGTGGTGGTTGTTTTTGTTGGTTATGGTTGCCGGGAAGAGAGAGAGAATACCCCATGTTTGTATATAATGAACAAAGGGTATTTTTTAACTAATTCACATCACATCATTGTGTCCAAAATCCGAGTTGTATCGGCTGATATTTGTGAATTTGATATCAATGAATAGTGCTGCTGGTAGTTGCATTTTTTAAGGTGTAACTTCTCAAAAACCTTAAGCTAATAGAGCTGCGGCCTGCAAGTACTTCTCACACTTACATAATCAATACTTCCACTTGTACTAAAGTTGGCCCTGCATGCCATGTGTAATTATCAAGGTAGTTAGGGATTTCCTTGTGAGGGTTTAATCCAACAATAATTCTTTTCTTTCTTTTCTTCGAGTGCATCTTTTCAAAAACTTTCTGCGAAAGATTAAACTGATAAAAACCACCACTATACTATTTGTAATAAATGGGATTGATGATAAAGTCAGAATTGTCTACCTCGGATGGAAATTCATGTCATAACAAAATTGGTTGTGTTCAGTTGTCAGTAAATAAGCAACTAAACTTTTTATTCGGTATTTGACCATAAGACAAAACAATATAGACATCTGCAGTGATTAGTAATCTGATCAGTATCTTTTATTTACAGGAATATCTGGAGGAATCTGTTAAAGTACCACCAAGCAATCATGAAGAACTGGGGGATTCAGTGGCCTGGGGTGGTTGTACTATAATATACTTGCTTGGCCAACAACTGCACTTCGAACTTTTCGATTTTTCCTACCAAATCCTCAATGTGGCTGAAGTGGAAGCTGTTTCAATGACACAGACTCCAAAAAATGCTCCTTTTGCGCAGGTATTGACATTTCTCTGGTTTACAGTCAGTTCTTTGGTTATCTAGCTTGATTGTAGATTTCCCTGTCCCTCATCTTTCCTTAAAGCCATGAAAAAGGATTGGGAAACATTTGTAAGATTCTTAATCCTTTACAGCATACCCTCCTTACTTATATTTGTGACAGCTGAATTTCTACGACTGCCGCCACTAAGCCACACCATTCTCAATAAAAGTGTGAGCTTTACTGAAATACTATAATTCACGAGCATATCTCACCCTTCCATCTTCCTCGTGATCGAATAACGGCTTTGTATAAGATTAGTTTGCAATCACAACACTCTGTATGTCTTGTGCATTGTAAGACGTACATCACCTTAAATTTACTTGTATTTTGTTGTTTCTAAGTTTCATGATACTCCAGTTGGAGTTTTCAAACTTATGGAATATCATTAGAACCTCGCTCCCAGAGGAGGGGTCACGTTCCTAACTGAGATGGACAACTCTCAACCATATGAAACCCAAAGGAACAAAGTAAATACACCAATTAAGAGATATTTCGCAACAGCCATGAGATACTAGAGAAAGAATTAGCTAAAAGTTTCTCTAGTATTTTGGAACTGTGATCAATCTCTAATGAATATCTGCGTTAATACACAAATCAAAGCTAAAAATCTTTTTTTATTTTTTTTTTTTATTCGGTGGGCGGGGATGAAACTTAAACAAGAACCACGTACAAGTAGATCCCCCTCTCAAAAGCTACCCTCGGTATTAGCGGCAATCATTTCTTTGATTTCTTTTGGGCATTGTCACGTACAAGTGGTGATCTCTTCAAGTTTATCTGCCACCATATTTCCTTCGCGATGTGTATGGTCAAATGAAATTTGATTTCATGTCATTTGGGCTCTGCATTCTTCCATTTGGACTAGTTATGGAAAGATTATTGGAGGTTCTCTTCTATGATCAAGTTGATTGTAGCTTTGGAGTTTGATTCTATTTGAAAACAAAACTCATTTTCAGTAAAGGGTAATTTGTCGTCTTGTAAGAAATTGTTGAGATGCTGGTAATTGATACCTACTCCGAGCTTGCCTCGGATTACCAGGCTTGAGACACCTGCGGAGATGTGGGTTCAGCTAAGCATTCTTTCTGCAGTTGGGTTTCCTAATTTAGAGTTATTTATCAATAATAGTTGATAAGTGTTAAAGCATCCAACTCAAAACCAATTGGCAATAAGTGGAGAGGCCGCCCAAGCTCATATACTAGACTCAGAGGTTATAATTAACCAATGTGGGACAAGCATATGAGCTTGGGCGGCCTCTCCACTTATTGCCAATTGGTTTTGAGTTGGATGCTTTAACATGGTAACATAGCTAGGCTTTCAGAGGATTTTGGACAAGACTCTCTTAGTTATTACCCAGTTTTTTGTGATACTATTCACCAGGACAGAAGAAAAAGTTTTGAACTATTGTATTCTCTCTGGTATGTGAACAACGAATGACCTAGTTCTTCAAAAGATAACCAAACTCCTCTGCTATGAAAGTCTCTGTGGCACTCTTGTTAAGGAATACCCTGAGCTACACTGGGATTAGGACAAGCGGCGGAACGTCAGGCATTGCCACCGGAGGTATGGTCTCCAACCTACAAAGCTTGGTCGTGTTTCCGGAACATGATTATGAGAACGGACAACCAAAGCTTGGTGGTTCAGAGGAGGAGCACCACCCTCGTAGTTTAGACCCTCAAAGGTGATGTAGTAGTACATCTCTCCATTACATACTCTTGAGTTCACTCTCGTAAGTTGGACAAGAGCAACAACATTAAAGAAATGCTCAAGGGCTAACATAGCGATTTCATCCAAGAACTCCAATCTTCCGCTTGGAAGACTTTGGAACCAAATAGGCTGACGCAAACCCTCGATATTTATTCCAGTGATAAAAAAACCTGCAGTCAAAACCATGAGACTTGATGATGACATGGTTGTACATCTGTTTTTCTTGCGAGGTAAACAGATGTACAACCATGTCATCATCAAGTCTCATGGTTTTGACTGCAGGTTTTTTTATCACTGGAATAAATATCGAGGGTTTGCGTCAGCCTATTTGGTTCCAAAGTCTTCCAAGCGGAAGATTGGAGTTCTTGGATGAAATCGCTATGTTAGCCCTTGAGCATTTCTTTAATGTTGTTGCTCTTGTCCAACTTACGAGAGTGAACTCAAGAGTATGTAATGGAGAGATGTACTACTACATCACCTTTGAGGGTCTAAACTACGAGGGTGGTGCTCCTCCTCTGAACCACCAAGCTTTGGTTGTCCGTTCTCATAATCATGTTCCGGAAACACGACCAAGCTTTGTAGGTTGGAGACCATACCTCCGGTGGCAATGCCTGACGTTCCGCTGCTTGTCCTAATCCCAGTGTAGCTCAGGGTATTCCTTAACAAGAGTGCCACAGAGACTTTCATAGCAGAGGAGTTTGGTTATCTTTTGAAGAACTAGGTCATTCGTTGTTCACATACCAGAGAGAATACAATAGTTCAAAACTTTTTCTTCTGTCCTGGTGAATAGTATCACAAAAAACTGGGTAATAACTAAGAGAGTCTTGTCCAAAATCCTCTGAAAGCCTAGCTATGTTACCATGTTAAAGCATCCAACTCAAAACCAATTGGCAATAAGTGGAGAGGCCGCACAAGCTCATATACTAGACTCAGAGGTTATAATTAACCAATGTGGGACAAGCATATGAGCTTGGGCGGCCTCTCCACTTATTGCCGATTGGTTTTGAGTTGGATGCTTTAACACTTATCAACTATTATTGAGAAATAACTCTAAAAATGTAAAAAATGTTACGGAGCAATTTAAAAGATTGGATAAGATTACTAATAGATAGGAGGTTAGTAGAAAAATTGGGAACATGAAGAACTGAAGAAAGGGAAAGGGTTGAAGAACAATGAATAGAACCTTTCCCAAAAATAGCAAATATAGTGAACCATCAGTAATTCTAACCTTATCCTTACCAGAACATGTAGAATAAGAGTTAAAGAGCGATGGACAACCTTTCATATGATTTGTTTCACCTGTATCTATTATCTAGGGAGAAGAGATAGAGGCAGTAAAAGTATTAGCATGTATGCCCTTGTGAGCAAAGAAATTAGTGACAGTGGAAGCAGAAGCGGTGGTAGATGGAGCATCAAACTTTGCTAGAAGGCGCCTAGGAGTTTGTAACTCCCCTAAGAAAAAACATCAAACTAGGCAATTTTGAAAGCCTCTATCATATTAACAGACAAACAATATTAACAAACTGTTAAAAAACCCTCAATAAGGGAACCCATTAGCAATATAACAGTCCCAAAAAGCCAAAACAGTATCCCAGCTTCACAAATCAGTATCCAAATAGTGCCAATCAGTGCAGGAAAATGCGGATTTACTTCCCAAAATTGCTCAACAGTGTCGAACAGAACAGAATGGAGTTGAAAAGTGCCTTAAATCTGTCAATTATCACAGATAGAACTTTAATCTTGCAAACCCACACCGAACTAGACAAACCCAAATGAAATCAAACCTGAAAAACACTGATTCACTGTTACTATAGTTCGCAGCAGAGAAAAACCACTGGGTCAAGCTCGAAGTTGCTGAATTGAAGGCCCAAAAACTTGATACGAATGCCGATACAGTAGATACCAGGTAGGAAGCACTATTTCGAGGCCCAAAAAAGGAGTTTTGCAGATCTAAATCACTGATTCAAGTCTCGGAAAAGGCAGACCTGGTTCGAAACACTGTTCCGATGGGTTGTACATTAAACAAGAGCACTGTACACACTAACCCAGTAGATTTCGACTTTGAACAGAGGCTGCCTGAGATGTTTTAGTGGTCGCCGGACATCGTACAAAGGTTTCGATGGTCGACTGGAGCTGTAACAAGGCCCTTTGCACGACACCAATAACAGAGCGTGATGCGGGATTGAAGTTTGAGTTTGTGGGTAGGCTTCAAAAGTAACGAGGTATGCTCGAAATCAATTGAACAGGCTTGATTTGAGCTGGAAAATTACTGGGTCTTGGTTTTCTAGTTTGTAACAGTATTAGGGTTTTGTTGTTGAGGAGAAAACTCACCAACTCAAATCAAACACACAATAATCAGAGAAAGAGAGGAGCAATTGTATCGCTGCTCTGATACCATGAAAGCTTCTATTCAGCCGTGAAAAAGGTAGGGTCCCCATTACATTACATATATACAAAAAGAGTAAATACACTAAGGCCCCTTAACTCCTAACTATTTATACTAACACCTACAACTTAACAAAAAGAATCTGATAGAGGAAAGAGATAGTGTTTAGAGAGAGAGAGAGGGATCGAATGATGCATTGAACCCAAAGACTATGAATCCGGGCCATCTTCCAATTTTGGTGGAACAGAAATTGAGAAAAGGGATTAGCAGTTAGATTCTGTCACTGTGTTGAAAGGAGGAGCTCTCCTCTACAAAATTGACTTCCAAGTTGAGAAGTACTAATTGTTTTCAGCCGGATTGCGGAGATTTATTTGGCTCTTAAAATATATTACTTATTTTTTAAACTACTGAACTACAGAAAATTGAATAGAATCATTCCCTGATAAATAATTCACGCTGAAACAAACGGAGCCTTAATTTCTATTATTCTGCTGATTTTTACTTCCAAATAGGGGTGGCAAGCCCTGTTAGAAGCAATGAAGAAAGCAAGGAGGTTGAATAATCACGTATTTTCTATGCTGAAAGCCCGCTGCCCACTGGAAGACAAACAAGCATGCGCCATTAAGCAAAGTGGTGCCCCACTACATCGTGTCAAGTTTGAGAACACAGTCTCTGCGTTTGAAACATTGCCACAAAAAGGTTCTTAGGTTGCTCGTTCCTTGTATCCGCGATGCCTTTTGTATTGTCCCTTTACAGCATTGCTCAGTAGAATGGTATCCTAGCTCTTGTAAATTTGATCTTGTTGAATATGCTTACCATCCCATTTACATCTTGTTGTAGTTGTAATCTTCTAGCTCTTCATGGCTGATGGAATAACTGAAACATAAAAATTCGCCAAATGCTGGCCTCAATAATTGAAACATCTTGTTGTATTGTTCTTATCAAATATGGCACCATTACAATCTTCTCGCTTTTACATCCACAACTTCATCTTGTGGTCTGCAATTCAGTGATTTTTTTTCTTTTTTTGTTGGCAAGAAAAGAACTTCGTTAGTTCCAAAAACTGACTTGCTGTACAAGGACACTATACGCCACCAAGTGATTGGTTCAATAGTGTTCCTCGCTCAATGTTTGGCTTCCAGTCTCCGTAAACGCTTAGTGGCACTAAACACTCTTTCATGCTCATAGCACGCCGTAACCTTAGCTTTGGCCCCAACACAAGTGTGGTGTTGAGGGCAGTATTCTCTCTAACGGGAACATGGAGTAGTAATTTGCACATCCATTTTGTACTAGCAAAAAAAAGGGTAACTTAATATTAGTCCTGTCTAGACTTCCAATGGATTACATCCTAGTTGAAATGACCATTATCATATAATTTTGAAATTCAAAGAAATCACGAACTAACCTCTTGGAGCCCAATCCACTGTTAGTGCTTCGATATTTAACGCAAATTGGTTGAAAAACAAACCATTGAATTATGCGCAATCATTGTTCACAATTCACTGAAATCCCAAAAATTCGGGTTGGTTCCCTCTTCTTGGTTAATTTTCGCAATAAGGGTGACGTCCTCCATCTCATCTTTCATTGGTTGAATGAAACCCTAACCATTGAAGGAGGGTTCTTGTCCGATGGGCCTTTTCCATGCCTAGATTCCATAATTATCTATTTTCACTTTGTTTCTTCTTTTATTTTTGTAGTTGTTTATGCTCTCTGTTGTGGTGCTTTCAAATTAAGATTGATATGCATGAGTCGAGCAGCCATTGCTATGCAAATTGAGCCTATTACAATGACCGATATCCAAAATTATCATGTATGTTATTATGTTGTTTGTATATTTCAATTATACGGAAGTATGTCATGAGCCAACTTGTTTTATGTGTGTGCCTTGATGAGCCATTATAAAACATTTACCATAATAGTCCTTGTATTATATGAAATTTATCTGTTGCTTAGAATTTATCATGCTTTCGACAAGGTCCAAGGATCACGAGTCAAGCAGCCATTGTTATGAAAATTTGTGGAGGTCAGAATGCCCGGGAGAGGGTGGGGAGAATGAACTGGGCGTAGGGAACTTGGAAGGCCATCTAAATAAAAAAAATGACTCAATCCTTGCTTGGATGAATGCCCTAATCACTTACTGGGCGATAATTTCCTTAGTCACATAATCCTTCAAAATACAATGCACTCTCACTCTCACTCTCACTCTTAACTTGCTCTTGCGAATTTTAGTAGTTTGGGATTTGATTCAAAACACTCACTTACACGCTCAACCTCTCACTTGCACACGCGAACGCAGATTACAGATTATGTGACTTTAGGTAGTTTCCCCCAAAAAAATTTCTACTTGGTTTGGCGCATGCTTAAAAAGAAAGCAAATACATATAGTGTTAATTCTATCGAAAACATATAAATTCAAACAAGACTTACATAGAAGAGAGGTGTTATGCTCCCCCCCTCTGACATCCCTCCCAAAACCCGGGCCCACCCCCATTACCCCCCATTTTGGCCAGTCCTTATATATATATATTTTAAAAAAAAAAATTTTCACTTTTTTTCTTGTTCAATTATATTGTGAATACACAAAGGGTGTTCCACTAACTTGGTTTTTTTGGTTTTTTGTTTTCTTTGGATGTTTTAATTTTGCAAAAAAAATAATTTGTTCCACTAACTAGGTTTTTGGTTTTTTGGCTTTTAGTTTTGCAAAAAAAACCTAACTTGTTCCATTAAACTAGTTTTTTGTATGCTTAGTTTTGCCAAAAAAACTAACTTGTTCCACTTACTAGTTTTTTGGCTTTTTTAGTTTTTAGTTTTGCACCCCTGACACGCGCCGAAAACTAACTTGTTCCATATTTTGAATACACAAGGGGTGAAAAATCAGTTTATTCACGATTTTTTTATGTGATGTGTTGTGAGAAAATGACCTATCTCCGTGTTTAAAAAAACAGTTTTTTGTTGGTGGAACACCCGAGAGTTTTTTGGGGTGCAAATAAAAATCTTTAAATTAGTTTTTTTTTAATTTTTATTTTATAGAAGTAGAGTATAGAAATAGACATATTTTCTCTGAAAAAATATTTAATCTTGGGGGCACTGCCAAGTGGTGTTAAGCCGTTATCCACCACACATTTGTGAGATCCAGTATTAAGTGTATAGAATCAAACAAAGGTATAGTGGATAAATGTGCTAAGTTGCCAAGTGACAGTATTTTTTTTCCCATTCAACCAATAATTCCGATTTAGTGTATAGACTCAAACAAACGGTCGATATTGTCCAATCAGATCCCAAGATATGTTATTTTTCATGCAGTGGCGCATATTTTACAATACGAGGTTGCCGATGTCTTTTCACGCGTCTCGCTTCATCGGACTTAAAAATAGTAGGCATTTTTTGTTAATCCGGAGCGGCGGGGCAAAATGGGGTTAAATAAAAAATTGAATAAATAAATAAATTTAAAAACTTAATGAAATAATGAAATTAATTAATTTAAATAAATGAATTAAATAATTAAATGAATTTATATAAAGAAATTAATTAATATAAAAAGTAATTAAAGGAGGGGAAGAGGGGTAAAACAGTCATTTTGGCATGTGGTCGGGCAGCGTATCAATTTCAATTTTCAAGAACGGAATACTTTGAGCTTTCGGAGATTGACGAACCAAGACCCGCTCTATAAGCACAAACCGTAACCATGAACAAGAACCCAAAAACCGTCTTCTATCTTCGTCGCGTAGAGAAGAACACTAGAGCCTACTCTTAATATCCACACTGCAAATCCTAGAGTTTGTAGATGGAAACCCTAGAGAGAGAAGATATTGATAGGAGAATATTTTTGGGGAGAAGGAGATATATGAAACTGTAATTGTTTCAATTGTCAATCTCTAATATCTACAAGACTTTATTTATAGACGAAGTCCTAGAGTTTAAACTCTCTTTAAACTCTACTAACAGATAGAGATAAGAGTCCATCTCTTATCATCCTTCTAACCGACCCAATCACATAACCCATGTGGACGAGCCGTGTGGGTTGGGTCCGGTCCAACCGACCCATATTTACTAACGTATAGATACATTTACACACCTATATATCTGTAAAAGAACCCAATCCTAAAAGAACCCAACCCTAACACCCATATTTCGCTATGCATACCCATATATCTGTAAATTTGCATATTTCCCATTCCTTTAGAAATTTCCAAAATCCTAACATAGCTGAAAAGAACCAGAATTGGATAACAGAGGCCACCTCATTTTTCCACATTTCCAACTTATCAGCCAACTTGAGCTTTGAAAATGTGGGCATTGAAGACACTAAATGGCGGTGTCCCAAGTCTATTGAATTTTTTTTCATAATAAATACATAAAGCCCTGTCATGGTGCATCATCAACAGTACTATCGCCTCCCTGTCTGGCATAAATAACCTTATCCAATGTTTGGTCTGACATTGTGATTCCACTTGTTTCCAAGTCTGCAACAATGGCAACGGCTGCATCAAGTTCTCCAAGATCAAGGCATAATGTGATAACTTCATCGTAAAGGGGACTGCAGAAAACAAGAACTCCATCAGAAATTATGAACTTAACTAACGGGAATAATATGTTTACTGTAATGGAATACATAGTTCAGTAGAACAGATAATAAATGATAGATTTGGTAAGTCCTTAGAAGTAACACAAGTAAACCTGATCAGAAAACATTAGTTTTGAAAAGGCATAAAGCTTAGTTATATTGCATCACTGATATAATAGCGGGCGTCGGGCATTTAAGTGCATTGGTGTACAATAAAATTCTCAAAAGAGAGGTGGCCTCCATGCAAGGAGGAGAGAGCGACCACAAACTTCCATTCGGAGGAAGTAAAACCTCTACACAGAATGTAGAAAACTAAAACAGACCAAAAAAAAAAACCTCCATACAGGGAGGAAAGAACTGCTCTCTCCACATCTCCACCAAGCCGTCTCCGTTTATTGACAAACGCACAGAACGAAGAAACATCTTACATGGTATAGTGACCTTCAACATGTTATTAGCATTTTGTTTACATGGTATAGCAAGTACAGAATTAATTTTGTGAAGTACAACATTGCACTCTTAGCATTATTCTCAGGCGCGCGCACACACACATGTTATGACAATCATGAAAAAGGGGAAAACAAATCAAGTAATCACACAAGAATACAAAGATTAGTGGATTTTGCGTTCCATGCTAGAAGAAGTCCTGATGTGATTCAACATATTATTAAAAGCAAGGTCAGTCTCAGTTACGAACATTTTGAAATTTAAAAAAGCTAATCCTTGAAATAATGTCCAGAAGGGAACTTGCTCTTACCTCCCAAACACATAACCAAGACCATGTGTTGTCTGCAAAATTTTCAAGAAAGCCGAGGGCATTGGAGCTCGTATAGCTGCACGTAGTATCATGGCGCAATCCCCAATAGTTGGTGTACCACCCAACTCTATGACCTGAAAATATCAATTAATGATGGGGATGACCACAAAGATAATGCCTAAAAGTGCATCCAATTTGAGAGGCTTGCAATGAATCCTTAAGATATCAATAATCATCAACTGATAATAAAAATACAGATAGCATGGTAACCCTGAAGCTTATAATGATGAGAGCAACTTCGTCAGGATACGTCGTGTTTTGGTTGTCGAGTGGGTTCAAAATTATTGGTGAAGGAGCATATAATCCTGAGCTCATCATGGATAGAAGTATCTTTGCCAGAAGGGGAGTGGAATTGACTGTTAAAAATGGGTATGGATAACCACTTTTTTTTTGGTGATTTTGGGAGTTTTTGTTGAGAGGTGGGGGACATTGAGAGAGAATGGGCGGCAGCCAGCAACTGGATTCTCAGTAGATAGGATGGAGAATAGAAATCATGCTGGGTTACAAATTGCCTGGTTTGGTTTCTTTGTTACAATTGTAATGCTGTGTACGTACTACATTGTACATGCACAAAATAGTAACCCTACAAGAACTACCAGTAGTATATAACCAACACAGGCTGTAAGTTTGGTAACTACAGGGGAACTCTCCTTAGTTGTTAGAAACCTCAGGAGAGGTCAGTGTAATTTAGCCAAATTAAATCTACAAGATCCAAAGCTAATCATATATACAAGAGAGCACTTTCGTAATCACAGGAAATCTTATTGACATCACAAGAGGAAGACAACAAGAACTATACGGAAACATGCCTTCAGCATTACTTTTATCGCCAACTCAACTTCCCATTCTTGTGACCATTGTCGTGGAGGCTTGTTCTTTAGTTCTCTTTCCCAAGTCCAACCCCAAGCATCGGCAATGGTGTACATATCAGATACATCAAAAAAATTCCTCTCCCTTAGCTCCTTACATGCCTCTTGTACATCAAATGGAAACCAGTCTTCATCAGCATCAATCTGAATTCATATGCAAAAGCTACTGCTTTATCAAGTTTGCAGGGGAGAAGTGGCAATAAGGCAGGAAAGGGGCTAGAAGTATCATATTATAGAGAGATTAAACAGAAAGTAAATTGAATTTAGCATTGAAGTTGCATGTACCACATGTACAAGAGGTTATGAAACAAGCACCAGCCTCATTTTGAAAAGTGGTTTGATGGTATGAGATAACTTAAGAAACAGTGCAACAACTAGTCAGTCCTCCCCGATAAAAACATACAGATTAGATGAACAAAAACATGTGCAAACTGTTTGACTTAACTGTCGATACCCATCTGCGGAGGAGGGTTGATGCACACAGGGTGGCCAATTTAGTTGCGGCGTGTCTTTTTATCGATAGTGCATGTTGGGGCGCACTTTCCTTGTTTGAGAGTCGCCACTTAGTTTTGGAAAACTAAGAAAACAAAAAGGTTAGAGATTCCCTACGCTTGGGAGCTAGGGGTACGAAGAGGGAAGGTGTATGGTCCAACCAAATGGTTGGCCTCTATTATTTAGAGAGAAGTGTTTAGGGTGTTAATTAACCCTAACACAATATAACTTTATTTATATTACAAGCATCTTGTTACAGGACTCAACTTAACCAATGTGGGACAACGAACAAACATTATTCTAACACTCCCCCTCAAGCTGAAGAATAAATATCACAAAATCCCAGCTTCTTACATAACAACTCTACACGTGGTTTAAACAACAGTTTGGTAAAACTCTACACGTCGTTTAAACAACAGTTTGGTAAAGATATCAACCAACTGAGCTCCTGTAGATACGAATGGAGTAGCCAACATCTCCACTGTCTATCTTTCTCGGACAATATGATAGTCTACCTCAATAGTTTGGTTCTCTCATGAAATACCGGATTTGGAGCTATATGTATTGCCACTTGATTATCATAATGATCTATTTTTTTTAATGTATAGCTCTATCCCATAGAATAACTAGATCGGTATCCCTTATTCTAGTTCGACCCTTTTTTTCGAAAAAATAATAGCATACAAGAGCAATAGTCAAAATTCTATGTGGCACTTTTGCCATAAAAAACTTTGGATTATTCATTTTAGGCACCTCATTTGCCGTATGGATAGTTCTACCCTCTATCCAATCCAAGGATAGAACTAGTTGTTTTATTTAATATATTTATTTCAATAAGAATTAGAAGAGAAAGGCATAGGCGTTGTCAAGTCGACGATCTATTTTTTTAATGTATAGCTCTCTATCCCATAGAATAATTAACATAGAAGGGCAATCATGACAACGGTATCTGTTATTCTAGTTCGACCCTTTTTTCCGAAAAACTACATAACATACAAGAGCAATAATCAAAATTCTATGGGGCACTTTTGCAATCAAAAATTTTGGATTATTCATTTTAGGCACCTCCTTTGCCGTATGGATAGTTCTACCCCTATCCAATCTAGAGATAGAACTTACATGGGTTTAGGTAGCTACACACCAAAACCTAACTCTTCAAGTAAAGCTCGCAGCCATATAATCTCACAAGTTATGTGAGCCATGACTAGATATTCTGCTTCAACACGAGAGCTTGCAACAACCGTTTGTTTCTTGCTTTTCCATGTAACTAGATTGCCACCAACAAAAGTACAGTACCCAGTTGTCAATTGTCTATTAGATGGTGATCCTGCCCAATGAGCATCAGTAAACACCTCAACAATTAAATGACCAATTGAACAATAAAATAGACCACTTCCAGGATGAGCCTTAAGATACTTCACAATATGAAAACAAGCTTCCCAATGTGGAACCCGAGGAGCTGACATAAACTGACATATCGTACTAATAGTGAATGAGATACCTAGACAAGGAATGAGATATCTGGACGAGTATTGGTAAGATAATTCAATTTTCCAACTAAGCAAAGATATTGGTTTGGATAAGATCTCCCCCTGAAACACAAAGTTTGACATTTGGATCCATAGGGGTCTCCACAGGCTTTGCTCCTAATAAAGTTGTCTACTTCAGAATATCCAATGCATACTTCCTTTGGGACAGACTAATCCCTTCCTTGAAGATCTTGCCTCTGCAATACCCAAGAAATACTGTAATTTACTCAAGTCTTTGGTGTGAAACTTTTTTTTTTTGAAAGATGAATAACTTTATTAATCATTATTAACCTAAAAAGAGAGAGAGAACGGAGAAGGAGAGATGTGGAGATAGGGAGAAATGGATAGAGAGAACAAAGAGAAGGAGAAGAAAGGGAGCCCGAGAGGAGCCCCACGGGGAACAGCGGTGGCGGCTAGGTTAAGTCTTTGGTGCGAAACTGATGATATATGAACTATTTCAACTCATCATTACCTTTCTGATCATCTCCAGTAATAATGGGCGTTGCCATTTTAGTTTTGTTTTAGTTTAGTTTTTCTAATCATTACCATATTCCTCTCTCCAATTATTACTTTCATTTCTCTCTCTATCTCTATCCACTCATTACCCCTATATCTAATTATTACCTTCATTACCAAAACAAACAAATACCCAAAACTACCAAACAAACAAGGCCAATGATATCATCCACGTACACAATCAACAATGAACCACTAAACAAACACGCATCAAACAACTAATAATGACAAAATTCCAACACCAACAACTCCAACCAGACACTGAAAAGACATTTACCGACCGAGAACACGTAAATTGTAGCACACATCATATCCCAACGCAGCCATACCATCAGAAGAACCACAAACCAGAAAAACATGAAGAGTTCATGACAGAAAGATCAAAAAACAGATCATGAGGAAGAAAAAGGTGCAAATCGACTGAGAATTGACTGTGTTAAGGTCCGAAATCAACTCGGCATGTTCAAAATTGATTGGTTCGATTTCCACTTCAGCTAGTGGGGTTCGAAATCGACTGGGTAAGCTTTAAAATCAACTGGGTAGGGTTCGTTTTAGGGTTTTGAGGGTCGTACAGGTGTTGTTTCAGGGGTTCAAGGTCGTTTGGGGGTCATTTTAGGGTTTTGTGGTTGGAGGATGGTCGATTTTGGGTTTCATGGGGTGGAGGTAATCGATTAAGGTTGCTGGTATACGGTTGAGGTCGCTGCTTAAGAGGTCGATTGAGGGTTTCCAGTAAGAAGTTACGATGATGGTAGTAGGAGGATGGTGGGAGCGGTGGCGGTTTCACATGTTTAAGGTGGAAGGTAGCCCTGCTTTGATACAATGTTAAAGCATCTAACTCAAAACTAATTGACAATGAGTGGAGAGGCTGCCCACCGCCATGTACTAGCTTTGGAGGTTATAATTAACCAATGTGGGACAAGCTCTAACACTTCCCGGCACGTGCAACTCCCCGTGACCCGCACGTGGAGAGGTAAACAAATGATCCAACACATACGACAACTATCAATCATCAACTATAAACATAGGGGAACCAACCATCAATGACATAGTCTTGTCCAAAAGCCTCCAAAAGCCTAGCTCTAATACTGTGTTACTTGAGAAGAGAGAGAAGTATTTAGGGTGTTAATTAACCCTAACACAATATAACTTTATTTATATTAAGAGCACCTCGTTACAAGACTCAACTTAACCAATGTGGGACAAACACCAAACATTATTCTAACAACCTCTCCTTCTTTGAAATATGGGTTGGTTGTTTCTCTTTAAATAATCAAATAAACAAACATTTTAATCAAAACCCTTAGAGTAATGAACTGATAAAACATAAAGGGATAGAGAGATCGAAGCATGCGAATGAACAAAACATTAAGAGAGAGGCGAGATCAAATTCGTAGGCCGGGTGACCGGGAGGCCATACCACCTCGGGCCCTTGGCTAGAATTTGGTTTCAAGCTTCGGCAGTTGCTTGGCATTATTCCGGCAGAACCTCGATTAGATCTACGGATTCCCCAAGTAGTTTGAGAGTTTGTGTATGTGCTTTCAAAGAATTGCTCATAAGACTCACGTAATTCCCTAAAAATATTCTCTCAAGAACTCTCTCTCAAAAGGTGTAGCATTTCAATATCATTTTCTTGAATAATTTCTGAATGAAAGGGATGGAGGAAGGAGTTTCTATTTATAGCGGACGGAGAGGGTCAATCGGAAGGGAAGGGAGCTAAAAATGAAAAGGAAAAAGGAGTCTATGGGAAGATTACAATACGTTTTAAAGACCCAAAAGTGTCCAGGTTCATCCTAGAATATAAAACAAAAAGGAAATCCCGCTCCTCAACGAATATTTAGGCGCGCACAACGATCCCATGGCCGTCACTTCGTGACTGCACAAAAGGTCAAACTTCATGGGTATGCTCCGAACACTCCCAAACTCCAATTTGCGCGTGGTTGAAACTGTTGAAAAGCTTATCGAATCTACTTTCTAACCCAAGTGTTTTGGATCCAAAATGTTTGTATATCAAAAGATGTGACTATTTTACCCTCGATGTGAAAATAAATCATTTTGTAAAATGCTTGCATCTCCTAAATGATTGAGACATATTATTATATATTGAAAAAAAAGGGGTTTTAAAGTACTAAAAGATTATGGAATCCAATTAGAAAGATAGGGAAGTTAAAGTTATGAATAATGGATGAATAATGGGTTAGAAATAGTCCAACTCACAAATCGCCTAGACTACCAACACAAAAATACTTCCTAGGGCTTTATGACTCATTTTCTAAAGGCTTCACTCCGACCTTTAAGGCTTCACTCTCACTTCCTAATATCTAGGCTCATTCTCGTCCCTCCTTGGCTATACCAAAATTGCCTAGCAAGCTTTGTTACTAGCTTCATCATCAGGTTGACATACGGTGGGGCTTAGACATCTATGAAGCCAAATCGGGGTTTCTACATTAACAAAGCTACGAAGCATGGATGCTCTATTTTGGCTTCCGTATCACATATCGTATGCGTATCTGATATGCATATATAACATCTATTTCATTTTTTAGGAATTAAAAATTATTTATATAAAATAAATTTTTTATTTACTTTTATATTTGATGTATCCCCCAACGTATTGTATCCTACTTTTTGGAAAAGTCACGTATCCGCATATCTGTATCGTATCTGTATCCGTGCTTCATAGTAACAAAGTAATACAATCATTTTCAACCCCACTTAGCCATCGCTAGAGCACCAAATACCCCTATTAGCCCTGGCCAACAGCCATTGCAACTTTCAGCAACCTCTGTGACTTAGATCTGTGAGCCCAACCCACCGATGACGCCATAGCAACTTTGATTTGTGATCCCAGCCCTCAAAAGACACTTTCAAACCTTCCCCTACTGTCACTTAGTCGAGTTGGAGGCTTGGAGGCTCTCTTTACACCTTTCCAGAGTCTCGCCAACATTTGTCATGTCTTGTTGCAACTACATTTTCTCATTTTGTCTCGTCAAACCAAAAACAGAGGGTTAGTCTGCTCTAAACCCGACCCGACATCAGAACTGGATTCCTATCAAGAACCAAAGACCTTGACTTGATATTGGTTATCGTGTTTACTTCTGTTCTACTGGTTGCATGTCGTGGAGATGTTGCATGTGCCTGATGTTGCTGCATCTTCTATTTATGTCTTCTTTTTGTTTAGGTCCTAAGTCGTCTGAGTTTTATTTAAGGCATTCTCGTCTGGGTCATATTTCTAGTTCTAGATTGCAATGCTTGATTTCTACTGGTAGTTTAGACAAAATGAGTAGTCATGACATATCAGATTGTAGTGGGTGAAAACTAGCCAAATTAATGGCTTTACCTTTCAATAACAGTTCTACTTTTTCATCTGCACCATTTGATCTTGTGCATTCTGATGTATAGGGACCAGCTCCCATTCCTTCTAAAGGGGGATCATGATTCCATGTTTCATTCATTGATGACTAGTCAGTAATGCTGGATTTATATTACGTTTCTGATTTCAACCAATTCAAGGCTTAAGGTATCACCAGACAAATATTAAAGCATGAAAGACAATTTTAAATAACAAAAAGAATATCGCTAACAATTTCCAGAACTGTCATACCGCCATTAATAGTTGAGCAAACTTTTTCCTTGACTGTCTTGTTGTTAGAGCTTTCACATCAAAATCTTCCAACAACTTGACTCCAATCATCTCAGGTGGCTTGGCAGCTTCAACTTCCTTGTCCATAACCCTATCCCCTGCTTGGCTTTCAGTTTGCGGAGCATCGTCGTCATCTTCATCTCCCTCTTCGTCCTCAACCTCTTTTGAAGCATCTTCAAGGTCAGTAGCATCCTCCAAGAGGTCAGTAGCATCGTCCAAGACATCTGTATCCTCTGAATCCTTTTCATCAATGGGCTTTAAGAGCTCATGGTTTAATCCCTCTCCCAGAAAACGACGTTTCCAAAACTCTGTGTTTCCTTCTTCAAGCTTGATTCGTGAAATTAATTCATCCAGCTCTTCATCAACCTGTCAAAGAACCAATTCTAGTCCATATCAATTAGAGTGAAACTCCATCACGATTAAAAAACAAACAGTTGGTAAAAGACCATAAATCAGTAGCCTATGTAAAAAATGTAAGTACGATATTAACCTCTTCGTCTTCCTCTTCAACAGGGGGTACCCAAAGGGGACGACCCCTTGAGCGATTAATTCTTCTTGCTTTCTGGACACGCTGGTACAGAACGTTCCTGGTTCCATCAGTAGGCAAACCCTGTGCTTCTAGCTCCTCCTTCAGCTCCGATACGATCATCTTACTAGCAGCCTTTGGCTTTAGAGCATTTTGGTCAGGCCCCTTGATGATTTTCTCAAGTCTCTCCTCAACTCGGATGTAGTCAGATTCAGATACGTCTCCTAAAGCTGAAGGTCCTTCATTGCGCAAGGTTTTCAACAGTTTCCGATGATGTATCCTCCATTCCTCGAGACATCTTTGTTTGAAGGAGGTCTCTATTGGGTAATTGAAGACAAATCCAAAGGCATCAGGATCTAAAGGAGTCTTCCCTCTCCGAGGTACCCATCTCTTGCGATCACCTGTAAGCCCTCCCTCTGCAATGTACCTGTTTGCTGTGCAATGTTAGTCATGGCTGCAAATAGAAAAGAAAATGGTCTTTGTCGCTTCCTCACCCTCTCTGCATATTGCGTGTCACCTAAATGTAAATGGTCTGTTAAAGGATTCTTACTTTGGGGATATTATGAATTTCATATTAAAGAGAACTAAATTCCGGCTAAGGAACTACATCAAACGACCCAAAAAAATCAGTACAAGAATTGCATCATGTGATGCATTAGAAGATACTAGTCACAAAACAAGAACAACAAATCAACAAGGAAGCAACACATTGTGAAGATGATTTTGCACATGAATCCAAGATGACATATTAAGATATGTTGCTTTATTTAAATTTTCAGTATGTCAGACTAAGATATTTTGTAGCAGACATGTCATTATCAGTATCACTTGTTGGATACCTCAGATGAAAAACTTAATTATGGTTAAAAGCATGGGTATGAAAAACTTGATAACACTTGTCATTATATATGAGATGAAAAGCTTACTGTTATTTAGAAGAGAGAAGTGTGTAAGGGTGTTAACCAACCTTATCACACAAGTCTTTATTTATATTATGAGAGAGACTAATACAATACGTAGCTACCCAATGTGGGACAACTAACAATAAAACTTATTCTAACACTCCCCCTCAAGCTGGAGAGTAAAAATCACAAAATCCCAGCTTGTTACATAAGAACTCTAAACGTGGTTCAAACAACGGCTTGGTGAAAATATCAGCCAACTGAGCTCTTGTAGACACAATACGTAGCTACCCAATGTGGGACAACTAACAATAAAGCTTATTCTAACACTCCCCCTCAAGCTGGAGAGTAAAAATCACAAAATCCCAGCTTGTTACATAAGAACTCTAAATGTGGTTCAAATAACGGCTTGGTGAAAATATCAGCCAACTGAGCTCTTGTAGACACAAACAGAGTAGATAACACACCCCCATCAATCTTCTCACGAACAATGTGACAATCTACTTCAATGTGTTTCGTTCTCTCATGAAATACTAGGTTTGAAGCAATATGTATGGCTGCTTGATTATCACAATGCATAGGAATAGGCAACTGCACACCAAAGCCTAACTCCTCGAGTAAACCTCTCAACCACACAATTTCGCAAGATGTGTGTGTCATGGCTCGATACTCAGCTTCTGCACTGGATCGTGCAACAACCGTTCTGTTTCTTGCTTTTCCATGTGACCAAATTGCCGCCAACAAAAGTACAATACCCAGTAGTGGACCGTCTATCTTATGGCGATCCTACCCAGTCAACATCGGTAAAGGCTTCAACATGCAAATGACCGTTGGACCGATAAAATAGACCACGTCCAGAATGAGCCTTAAGATACTTTACAATACGAAGACAAGCTTCCCAGTGTGGAAGTCGAGGAGCTGACATAAAATGACTCACCATACTAACATCGAATGAGATATCTGGACGTGTATTGGTAAGATAATTCAACTTGCCAACTAAGCGATGATACTGGTTTGGATGAGGAAATATCTCCCCCTGATCAACACAAAGCTTCGCATTAGGATTCATTGGAGTCTCCACAGGTTTTGCTCCCAATAAAACCTATTTCCTCAGGAATATCCAAAGCATACTTTCATTAGGACAAACTAATCCTATCCTTGGACCTTACTACCTCAATACTCAAGAAATACTGCAGCTTACCCAAGTCTTTAGTGTAAAATTGACGCTGTAAAAACTGCTTCAACTCATCAATGTTGTACTGATGATCATCTCCAATAATGATGATATAAACCACATATACAATCAATACTATTCTTCCTTGTTCTGACTATCTGAAGAAGACAGAGTGGTCCAAATGAGATCGACGCATACCGAATTCAAGCACAGCCTCACTAAATCGACCAAACCATGCTCGAGGTGACTGCTTCAGACCATATAAAGCTTTGCCAAGACGACAAACCTGAGAACACCCCCCCTAGCAACAAACCCAGGAGGTTGCTTCATATAAACCTCCTTGAGCAGATCACTATGAAGGAAAGCATTTTTAACATCCAACTGATACAAGGGCCAACCAAGATTGAAGGCCAAAGAAATTACCACCCGTACAAAATTGATCTTGGCAACAGGGGAAAAAGTCTCAGTATAGTCAACCCCATATGTCTGTGTATAGCCTTTGGCCACAAGGCGGGGGCCTTATATCGCTCAACAGTGTCATCTGGATGATATTTGACCGTAAAGACCCACCAACAACCAACAATAGACTTTCCTAGTAGAAGAGAAACAACTCCCAAGTGCTATTTTCATGGAGAGCAGTCATCTCTCTTTCCATTGTTGTTCGCCACTTAGACAGAGAGAGCCTCCTGTACAGTGTTAGGAACATGTATGGAAGAGACAGAAGAAGTAAAAGCACGAAGAGAAGGAGACAGATGATCATATGAGACATAGTGAAAAATAGGATGAGAAGTACAAGTATGAGTACCTTCACGAATAGCAATGGGAAGATCAAGATCAGAGAAGGGAGAAGAGACTATCGGATCATGCGATAGGGAAGATATTGGGACGGGCACGAGCGCTATTGGTGCCTTGTCATGACGAAAGTATACCTGCAAAGGTTTCTCCTGCAAGGATTGAGGAGGTGGAACAGAAGCTACGGCCATAGGAAAGATAGACTCATCTCTAAGAGTGTGTAGATTCGAATAAAATGGTAATGACTCATTAAATGTAACATCAGTAGACACAAAATGTCGACGTAATGATGACGAGTAACATTTATATGCTTTCTGGGTGCGGGAATTACCTAGAAAGATGCACCGAATGGACCAGGGATCAAGTTTGTCCTTTTCAGGATCTAGAGCATGAACATAAGCACCCAAAAATTCGAGGAGGTAAAGAGTGAAGTGGACGACAAGGGAATAATACCATATAGGGTGTCTAACCACCCAAGACGGTGGAAGGCATATGGTTGATCAAATAACATTCTGTAAGGATAGCATAGCTCCAATAAGATTTAGGCACTTGCATTTGAAATAACATAACACGCATAACTTCTGACAAATGTCGAATCTTGTGTTCGGCAACCCCATTTTGTTGTGGAGTTTGAGCGCAAGACGTCTGGTGTATAATGCCATGATCAGCAAAGAATTGAGAAAGAGCATTACGATAATATTCACATGCAATATCAGAACGAAATAGACGAATGCAAGTATTAAACTGAGTCTTTATTTCCATAAAAAAATTGTTGAAAAATGGATGACAACTCTTACCTAGCCTTCATAAGATAAATATATGTCACTCGAGAGAAATCATTTACAAAAATAACAAGATATTGAAAACCAGATAAATTTGGGACATGTATGGGTCCCCAAATGTCTGAATGAACTAATTCAAAAGGATGCGACACACGACACTCTACCTGAGGATAATATGACACTCGATGATGCTTACTGAACTCACAGACTTAAAGATAAGCTATCAATACAACTACATAAAGGTACTAGTTTCTTCAAACTCTGGAGAGAAGGATGACCAAGGCGACAATGATGGTGATATAGAGATTCGGATGATTGAAGAGCAATAGACTGAGGCCGAACGTCGCTGACAAAGTAATATAGGCCACCATGCTCAGTACCCCCACCGATCTTCCTCGTCGTTTTTAGATCCTGAAACACACAATCATGAGGAGAAAATGTGATGGAGCAATTTAAAGACTTGGTAAGCTTACTAACAGACATTACATTAAAGGGAAACTGAGGAACATGTAACACGGAGGCTAAAGTAAAAGAGGAATTGATAGGGATAGAACCAAAACCAGTAATTTCAGTGGTAGAACCATCTGCTAGAGTAACACGAGAGGGTTTACTAACAGATTGATGATCAATAAAGGAAGTAGAAATACTAGTCATATGATCAGAGGCACCAGAATCAATAACCCAAGGAATAAAAGTAGAAGAAGAGGCAACACAAGCAATGGAAGAACCTGTCTGAGCAAGCATAGCAATGGAGCAATATCCTGCAGATGACTGTTGAAATTCCACAAAGCGTTGGTACTCCTCAGCAGAAATAGTCACCGGTTGATCAGCAGAGTGATGGGATGGCATTGTTTCCTCAAAAGTGGCAACTTGATGAGCCTAGGGATAACCATGAAGCTTATAACAGTAATCCACTGTATGACTTGTACCCTTACAATGAGTGCACGATTGGGTACCACAACCATGACTACCTGAACCACCTCCCCCTGACGTGCAACCATAATTTCCTCCATCACGACGACCATTGAACCCAGAAGTACCACGACTACTAGAACTATAACCAGAATCACGGCCACCAGAACTACAACCACCAGAACCATGACTACTAAACCCAGAATCACGACCACAACCATTACTAGAACCAAAACCACCAGAGACAGCGGCAGCCAAAGCTGAACGCTCAAAAGAAGACACAGGAAGTGGTGTAGAACGGGAGGCAGAAGATTGACGAAGTCAACTAAAGACCTCGCTAAGAGAAGGGAGGTCGATAGATCCCAAAATCTGATTACTAACTGGATCAAAATTTGAGGCACCAGATAGGAATCGAGCAACCTCCATATGCTCACGTTGGCGTCGCATGACCTGAATATCAGAAGACAGTGGCTCACAAACACGAAGTTCATCCCGAATACGACGAAACTTAGCATAAAACTCCTCAAAAGATAAGCTACTTTGAGAGATAGAAAAGAATTGTTGATGAAGATCATAAGTGCGACGAAGATTGTTCACACCATAATACATCTCTTGAGCCTGTGTCCAAATCTATTTTGCTGTGTCCAAGAACATCAGTGAGCCACCAATATCTTCATCCATACTATTCCACAACTGACTATGGATCCGAGCATCCCTAGGTTTCCACAATGTAGTATCCGAAGGGGGATCATCAATCAAGAACTGAGACTCGGACTCCCTCTCATAATAAACCTCAACTGCCTTAGCCCAAATAGCATAATTTTTACCATTCAACCGTATGGATGTAATTGGCAGCCTTTGCGAAGAAATGGAAGAACTACCCACAATACTAGAACTCGAACTAGAACCAGTTGCAGAAGGAGATTTATTTTCAAACATTTTGCAAAGCAATAATAATCACCAACAAATCACAAAGAACCAACTACTAGCAACCAAATCAACCACAAACTACTAATCCTCTGGGACAAAGGTAAATAACTGATCAAGATGAACGAATAAGATATCTACCTCTGCCACTGCTTAACTCAATCAAATACTAACAAGAAATACGATCATACCAGAAATACCAAATCAACAGCAGCAAATCGAGAAACTGAGAGGTCAGCGACATCCAGAGAGACCAATCGACAGCATCCAGAAAACACCAATAGTAAAGGCATGGGATTTAGATCAACTCGAGCAAAGGGGGGTTGAACTCGAGCAGAATTAGATCAATTTCGATGTTTAACATGTTCGAAATCCACTTTATCACAGTCGGAATCAACAGAATAGGTTGGAAATCCACTTTCTGGAACTCGAAATCAACAAAATAGGTTTGAAATCTACTTTGTGAGACTCGAAAACAACAAAACAGGGTTTGAACTAAGGTTTCGACTTAGGTAAGATCGATTTGGGGTTGGTTTTGGTCGGTTTAGGGTTTCGAACTGGGTCTTCTCCGAATGGATTCAAACAGTGCTCGATTTAGGGTTTCTATGGTGGTGTGGGTGTCAATTTGGGGTTAAGATGACGTTTTGGGTGTCAATTTGGGGTTAGGATGATGATTTGGGTGTCAATTTGGTGTTAGGATGATGTTTTGGGTGTCAATTTGGGGATTTTTGGGTTGATGATGATGATGATGTTGATGATGATGACACGGAGAAGCCGTGGTGATGATGTACAGCTGTTAAGGGTGGTTGTTAAAGATTAGGGTTAAGGAAGTTAGGGGTGGCTGTTAAGGATTAGGGTTAAGGGAATCTAAGGTGAGTGAGGGACCCACTCTGATACAATTTTATTTAGAAGAGAGAAGTGTGTAAGGGTGTTAACCAACCTTACCACACAAGTCTTTATTTATATTATGAGAGAGACTAATACAATACTTAGCTACCCAATGTGGGACAACTAACAATAAAGCTTATTCTAACACTTACCTATAGATAAAAACATGGGGGTCTTACACTAATGTTGTTTCCTGGTAGCTGGTTGCTTTTGCATGCGGTTCCAAGTTAATGCTAGATAAAAAGGATTTCAATTATAGTTTTGCTCGCGATGGCCCGGGACGAGGCGGTACTTGTGATATTTCGGCTTGGGATGCATTTTATTGGTAGTTTTCTGGATGTTAAATACCATTGGATGGGTGACTTTTAATTAGCATTGGAAGCACATCACGTTATGGCAAGGTAACTAGGGTCTTCATGATCCAGCTTTCATTAATATGATCCCATCGTGACTTCATCGTGACTTCAACATCAACCTCACCCAAGCTTCACTCGGCCACACAATGAACATATTTTAAGCTAACTGCATAAATACTCTAACGGAAAGTATTCGAATGATGGAAAGAGAGAGACTTACATTGATATCGGGTGGGCCTCTTGAGCCTCAAAACGTGACAAGTCACCGCTCCAACCGCTTGGGGCCTCACTCAAACAAGAACTCCAGCTTGGCCCACTTCTGGCTCACTTAGCCTTAAGCTTGAGACGTCCAGTCTTACGGCCCATCCCAAGGGTATCAGGAAACTGAGTAGGAGCTGTCTTGATCTTACCCGAAGGGTTTCATGCTCTATGCTTTTTCCAGCTTGGCCCACTTCTGGCTTACTAAGCCTTAAGCCTGACATCTTCTGATCGAGACGTCCAGTCTTACGGCCTCCCAAGGGTATCAGGAAACTGAGTAAGAGCTATCCTGATCCTACCCTAAGGGTTTCACGCTCTATGCATTTTCCCATCTTTCCTTGTGCAATCAATAAGGCACTGCCTATCCGATTGAAGGAGTTCTGCCTATAGGCATCTTCTCTCTCTCCAGATTGCGTAGAAAAGATGGTTAACCGAGCTAAAAACCAGACCTTTTTCTTCTTTATCCCTTTCTCTTTTCGTATACTTTACTTGCTAACACCTATCCTCCTCTTTGGATTAAGAACCCTAGGAAGAAATAGTATCTGTAGTGTCAACTGCATGAATCATCACAAGATATATTATGGATTGCTAGTTGGGGTGGGCAGACCATTTATGATTAAGTGAGTTTACTTATAAAGGTGTTGTTTGTGTGTAATGTGGCTTTTATTTTCTTTATTATTGATGGGAATTCTCTTGTTAAGACCCTATGAATCGATTAAAACCTCAGATTCATACTAGAATAACGAAGATTTAATAAAATGCTAAATGAAGCCCAAGAATTCCATGAGTACGAACGAACCTTTGGATCATCACTTATTCCATGAATAAATAGAATCGATTAAAACCTCGGATTCATACTAGAATAACGAAGATTTAATAAAATGCTAAATGAAGCCCAAGAATTCCATGAGTAGGAACCTTTGGATCATCACTTATTCCATGAATAAATAGAATGACAAAAAATCCAACAAAACCTTTTTCTTTTGGTCAAAATAAGCATAATATAGGGTTTTGAAAGAAGAAAGATATTTTGATTTACATATTTCTTCAATTTTTTTTTAATCTGGCGGCAAGCTCTGAATATTTTTTTAGTTTTCTGATTCCGTTTTCTTCTTCTTTCCCTTCCTCTTCTTCCTCAACCTATAGATGAGGAAGATGAATAGGAAGAATGCAATGATTGGGATTCAAATGAGAGAGAAGAAGATGTGAAGGGCTAATTTGTGTTGAGGATCATTAACAGGCGTGAGTGATGATGAAACTTGATTTTCATTATCCATTTGATTACGCTTCCAAAGCCAAATGTCATGTTTTCATTACTTTTCAATAAATTTTAAGTTTTCGTTACTATTGGAGATTTGAACAGACAGAATGTTATACATAATGATTTTTGGCGTTCTAGACTTACCGAGTGCGAAAATTTTTCCTATACTAGAACTCTAAGTATTTATGCAACTTCTGCTTTGTTCTAATGAGTGATGTGTCTCGCCTCGTACCTCGCTTCAAGGCTCCACAGGACCACGACACCTTGGTGTGTCTAGAACTTCTAAAAATACTGCTATGCATCATACAGTTAGCAATCCTTCATTCCACCTTCCTATTTCCATTGTACTACTTTCATCTTTTCAATGTTTGTAAGAATGTAGAGAGAGAAAGAGAGATCAAAGGTTTTTCTCATTAATTGTAAAATGGGTCTATACATAGACATATACAATAGTAACACTATACATGACCAAACTACCCTTAGGAATTGAAAACATAACAACAGAGTCCTAACTTATCATAACTTAACACTCCCCCTCAAGTTGGTGCAAAGATATCTATCAAGCCCAACTTGAATACAATGGGATGGAAACTTTTACTACTAAGACCCTTAGTAAATACATCAGCCAATTGGTCATCGGATCTCACGAAAGGCATGCATATCAAACCGTTGCTTAGCTTCTCCTTGATGAAATGCCTATCAATCTCAACATGCTTTGTTCGATCATGTTGAACAGGATTGTGAGCAATGTTTATGGCTGCTTTGTTATCACAATAGAGCTTCATAGGGCTACAATCAGGAAATCCCAAATCACGCAAGAAGGTTTGGAGCCATAAAAGTTCACAAACACCATGAGCCATAGCTCTGTACTCGGCCTCTGCACTGGATCTAGCCACCACATATTGCTTCTTACTCCTCCACGTAATCAAATTCCCTCCAAGGAAGGTGCAATAACCAGAAGTAGATCGCCGATCATCAATAGAACCAGCCCAGTCAGCATCAGTGAAAGCTTCCAATCTCAAGTGACCATGATTAGAAAAAAAACTCCTTTACCGGGGGCAGATTTAAGATACCTCAAGATGCGATAAACAGCATCAAGATGACTCGTACGAGGTTCATGCATGAACTGACTCACAACCCCCACAGCATAGGAAATATCTGGTCTAGTGTGAGACAAGTATATTAGGCGACCCACAAGTCTCTGATATCTCTCCTTTTCTGTAAGCTCCCCCACATTGCTACAAAGATGATGGTTGGCCTCAATGGGAGAATCAGCAGGCTTACATCCCAACATACCAGTTTCTTCCAAGAGATCCAGGATGTACTTCCTTTGACAGATAAAAATTCCTTTGTCAGATCTAGCCACCTCCATTCCAAGGAAGTACTTCATAGACCCCAAATCTTTAATCTCAAACTCTTGAGCAAGAAGAGCTTTAAGGCTAGCAATCTCATTCACATCATCACCTGTCATAATTATGTCATCCACATAAACAATAAGAATGGCAATCTTACCATTACTTCTCTTGATGAACATAGTATGATCAGCATGACTCTGCTTGTATCCAAATCTCAACATGGCTTTGAGAAACCTCACAAACCATGCTCTGGAGATTGCTTCAAGCCATAGAGTGCCTTCTTCAATCACGCACACCTTCCCTCGACCGAGACGATGAAAAACCCGGTGGAATGGCCATGTACACCTCCTCCTCTAATTCACCATGGAGGAAGGCATTCTTCACATCAAACTGGTGAAGAGGCCAATTTAAATTGACAGCACAAGAGAGTAGGACTCGCACAGAGTTCATCTTTGCTACAGGGGCAAACGTCTCCTCATAGTCAATGCCATAGGTTTGTGTGAAGCCCTTGGCAACAAGTCTTGCCTTGTATCTCTCAACCGTCCCCATCGGCTTTGTGTTTCACAAAGGAACACCCATTTGCACCCCACGTGTTTTCTTTCCTCTTGGAAGAGATACTAGCTCCCAAGTGCCATTCCTTTTTAAAGTCGCCATCTCCTCTACCATAGCTCTCCTTTCCACTTAGGTGTCATGAATGCATCCCCGCCAATTACATGGAATAGATATAGAAGAAAGAGACGAAACAAAAGCATAATGCGAAGGAGATAAGCGGTCATAAGAAACAAATTTGGAGATGGGATGTTGAGTGCAAGTTCTAACACCTTTCCTATGAGCAATAGGAGCATCAAGATCATCAACAACAGTAGGGAAAGAAGCATTACCGTGATGAGTCACGGGAGAGTCCGGAACCGAGTAGGTAATGGAGATTGGCAAAAGTGGCACCGCACATGTAGACTTGCCTTTATTCCTTCGCGAGAAAAGGTCTGCAAATTTGACCTATCCAGTCTTTCCCGATCATCATGCTTTGCTCCTTCTGCAGGTAAAGGTTCTTTCTCCCCCTCACCATGACAAGGTAAAGGATAAGACCACGACTCAGGAGTATGAAATGTCAACATCTCTTCCTGTCTATCATTCTCCCCCTGAAGAGATGAAGTGGACAGAGGATAAAGGGATTCAGTTTCCCAAAAAGTGACATCCATGGAGACATACATTTTGCGAGAATGCGGGTCATAGCATTTGTAACCCTTCTGAGTGGGAGAATAACCAAGGAAAATACACTTACGAGCTTTGGGATCCAACTTACCACCTGGGTACTTAGGAGCATGAACAAAACACACACAACCAAAGACTTTGGGTGGGAGAGATGAGACCCGAGAACAACCTAAGTGTTAGAGTGTAGAGAGAGAAAGAGAGATCAAAGGTTTTCTCATTCATTGTTAAAATGGGTCTATACACAGATATATACAAGACCAATACTATACATGACCAAACTATCCCTAGGAATAGAAAACATAACAAAATGAACCCTAATTTAACATAACTTAACACTCCCCCTCAAGTTGGTGCAAAGATATCTATCAAGCCCAACTTGAATACAATGGTGTGAAAGCTTTTACTACTAAGACCCTTAGTAAATACATCGGCCAATTGGTCTTCGGATCTCACGAAAGGCATGCATATCAATCCGTTGCTCAACTTCTCCTTGATGAAATGCCTATCAATCTCAACATGCTTTGTTCGATCATGTTGAACAGGATTGTGAGCAATGTTTATGGCTGCTTTATTATCACAGTAGAGCTTCATGGGACTAGCATCAGGGAATCCCAGATCACGTAAAAAGGTTTGGAGCCATAAAAGCTCGCAAACACCATGAGACATAGCTCTGTATTCAGCCTCTGCACTAGACCTAGCAACCACTGCTTGCTTCTTACTCCTCCAAGTAACCAAATTTCCTCCCAGAAAGGTGCAATAGCCAGAGGTAGATCTCCTATCATCAATAGAACCTGCCCAATCGGCATCGGTGAAGGCTTCCAATCTCAAGTGACCATGATTGGAGAACAAAACTCCTTTACCTGGGGCAGATTTAAGATACCTCAAGATACGATAAACTGCATCAAGATGGCTAGTACGAGGTGCATGCATGAACTGGCTCACAACCCCCACAGCATAGGAAATATCTGGTCTAGTGTGAGATAAATATATCAGGCGACCCACAAGTCTCCTCGAGCATCTCTCCTTTTCTCGTAAGCTCCCCACGCTGCTACAAAGATGATGGTTGGCCTCAATGGGAGAATCGGCCAGAAGCTTACATCCCAACATACCGTTTCTTCCAAGAGATCCGGGATGTACTTCCTTTGGACATAAAAATTCCTTTGTCGATCTAGCCACCTCCATTCCAAGGAAGTACTTCATAGACCCCAAATCTTTAATCTCAAACTCTTGAGCAAGAAGAGCTTTAAGGCTAGCAATCTCATTCACATCATCACCTGTCATAATTATGTCATCCACATAAACAATAAGAATGGCAATCTTACCATTACTTCTCTTGATGAACATAGTATGATCAGCATGACTCTGCTTGTATCCAAATCTCAACATGGCTTTGAGAAACCTGTCAAACCAAGCTCTAGGAGATTGCTTCAAGCCATAAAGTGCCTTCTTCAATCGACACACCTTTCCCGCGGTCTGAGATGAAGCAAAACCCGGTGGAATGGCCATGTACACTTCCTCCTCTAATTCGCCATGGAGGAACGCATTCTTCACATCAAACTGGTGAAGAGGCCAATCCAAATTGGCCGCACAAGAAAGCAATGTCCGAACAGAATTCATCTTGGCCACAGGAGCAAAGGTCTCCTCATAGTCAATACCATATGTTTGAGTAAAGCCTTTGGCAACAAGTCTGGCTTTGTATCTCTCAACTGTCCCATCTGCCTTTGTGCTTTTTACAAAGGAACACCCATTTGCATCCCACTGGTTTCTTTTCCTTTGGAAGAATTACTAATTCCCAGGTGCTATTCTTTTTCAATGCTGTCATCTCCTCTACCATAGCTTCTTTCCACTCAGGTATTATGATGGCTTCTTTCCAATCCTGTGGGATAGATATAGAAGAAAGAGAAGAGACAAAAGCACGATACGAAGGGGATAAACGGGAATATGAAACAAACTGAGAAATAGGATGTTGGGTACAAGTTCTAACACCTTTCCTATGAGCAATAGGAGCATCAAGATCATCAACAACAAAGGGAAAAGAAGCATTACCGATGAATCACGGAGAGTCCAAACCGAGTAGGTAATGGAGATTGGCAAAGTGGCACTGCACATGTAGACTTGCCTTTATTCCTTCGAGAAAAGGTCTGCAGATTTGACCTATCCAGTCTTTCCCGATCATCATGCTTTGCTCCTTCTGCAGGTAAAGGTTCGTTCTCTCCCTCACCATGACAAGGTAAAGGATAAGACCATGACTCAGGAGTATGAAATGTCAACATCTCTTCCTGTCTATCATTCTCCCCCTGAAGAGATGAAGTGGACAGAGGATAAAGGGATTCAGTTTCCCAAAAAGTGACATCCATGGAGACATACATTTTGCGAGAGTGCGGGTCATAGCATTTGTAACCCTTCTGAGTGGGAGAATAGCCAAGGAAAATGCACTTGCGGGCTTTGGGATCCAGCTTACCGCCTAGGTGCTGAGGCGCATGAACAAAACACACACAACCAAAGACTTTGGGTGGGAGAGATGAGACTCGAGAACCACCTAAAAGAACCTTAATTGGAGTATGAAACTGAAGAACACTAGACGGCATGCGATTGATAAGAAAAGCCGCAGTAAGGATAGCTTCGCCCCAAAAGGTGTTTAGAACATGCATGGTGAACAATAGAGAGCGGGCTACCTCAAAGAAGATGGCGATTCTTTGCGCTTCAAGAACTCCATTTTGTTGTGGAGTGCCAACACAAGAAGTCTGAAAGAGAATGCCATAGTCATTAAGATATGCCCGAAAGGTCCCATCTATATACTCAGTCCCATTGTCACTACGGAGCACTTTAATATTGGCATCAAATTGAGTACGCACCATTTGGTGAAAAGATTTAAAACACGAAAACACCTCATTTTTTGCCTTTATTAAATACACCCAAGTGACACGAGAATAACAATCAATAAATGTCACAAACCAACGATAACTGCATTGGGATGTGATGTGAGAAGGACCCCTGCATATCTAATGAATGACCATAAATGGTGAATCACTTCTGTGATTGACCGGAGCATAAAAGGAGCGTTTATGTTTCGCAAGCTCACAAGCTTCACAAAGGAATTGACTCCGAAAACATGGTTTAGCCAAACTAGGGAACAATTTTTCAAGAATCCCAAATGATGGATGACCAAGTCTACGATGCCATTGATGTAACAAGGAAAGAGCAGAACCCGTATCTGCTGCAAGAGCTTGACCACATGACAAAGGTGGGCAAACTGGATTAGGTTCGGACTCCAAGAAATAAAGGCCCCCATGTGCTTTGCCCCTGCCAATCATCCTTCCCGTATCCAGTTCCTGAAAGACACAATGTGTAGGAAAAAATGTTACGGAGCAATTTAAGGATTGAGTAAGACTACTAACGGATAAAAGGTTAGTAGAAAAATTGGGAACATGGAGAACTGAGGAAAGAGAAATGGTTGGAGAATAATGAATAGAACCTTTCCCGGAAATAGCAGATAAAGAATCATCAGCTACTCTAACTTTATCCTTACCAGAACAAGTGGAGTAGGAATCAAAAAAGGATGAACAACCCGTCATATGATCCGTGGCTCCCGAATCTATAATCCAAGGACGGGAGCTAGATGCACTGAAAGCACTAGCATGGACAGAAGCAAAGAAATCAGAGGCAGTGGAAGCAGAAGTGGAAGTAGAAGCCGTGGTAGATAGAGTGTCAAGCCTAGCCAATAGGCGCCTGAGAGTTTGTAACTCCCCCTTAGAAAAAAGAGCGCTAACTTGAGTAGTTGTAAAAGCCTCCATTGTACTAAAAATTTCCGTTTCAAATCACCTTAAACCGACCCCGCGAATGAATTTGGAACGCCGAAATTAGTCTAGAACATGTCTCGGTTCTCCCAAAAATGGTCCGGAGCAGTCAAAATACGTCCGGAGCAGTCAAAACACGTCCGTATCAGTCAAATTACCTTAAACTGACCCCGCGAATGAGTCCGACGCCGAATTAGTCGAAATGTGTCCCTGACCTCTCAAAAGTAGTCCTGAAAGCGCCGAAAAACTCGCGTTAGCCTTCTCGAACCCTCCGTAGGGTTTTGGACCCTCTAGAACCCTCCAGATGAGCTGTTTGATTCTTTCCCAAGCCATTGAACCCCCGGATGACCCTTTTGACTCGCGGAAGGGACCTCTGACCGACCCCTCCCTCCTTCAACCTTTGACCAAATAAGGTGAAAACACTCGCAAGACCGAAGTCCTCTCCCCACGCGCCTCTCCCTACCAGACGCGGGGGTCCATCACCACTTTCCTCCTGGCCACCTTCCTTGCAGATCCGTGATCGCCTCTTTGAGAAGAACAAAACCCTGTGTTCAGATCTCGATTACGATCAACGTACGTCAGTCCGATAGCCACGAAACCATGCGTCTGTCGTTCGTCGAGCTTCAAAGAGACCGTGAGGACTATTCCGGCGATCAACGACGACGAGGTTACCACCGATGTGTTCGTCTGAGATACCAGAGGTCGTACGATGTCCGTACGAGGGCGTACGATGTCTGTACGATGGATTGGGAGGAAACCCAGTGGGTTTCGATCGAATAAAATGGTGACTGTTGGTAGAACAGTACAAAAATGGGGAAAAACCAACTGATAAACATAGTCAAGTGAGAAAAATGATCTCTAAAGCTCTACAAATCGCGATCAATAAAGGACCGAAGCTCTGATACCATGTTAGAGTGTAGAGAGAGAAAGAGAGATCAAAGGTTTTCTCATTCATTGTTAAAATGGGTCTATACACAGACATATACAAGACCAATACTATACATGACCAAACTATCCCTAGGAATAGAAAACATAACAAAATGAACCCTAATTTAACATAACTTAACACTAAGAGAACCTTAATTGGAGCTTGGAACTGAAGAACACTGGAAGGCATGCGGTTGATAAGAAAAGCCGCAGTGAGGATAGCTTCTCCCCAAAAATGTTTAGGGACTTTCATTGTGAACAATAGAGAACGGGCTACCTCAGCAAGATGGCGATTCTTGCGCTCTGCAACTCCATTTTGTTGTGGAGTGCCAACGCAAGAAGTCTGAAAAAGGATGCCAGAATCATTAAGGTATGCCCGAAAAGCTCCATCGATGTACTCAGTCCCATTATCACTACGAAGGACTTTAACGTTAGCTTTAAACTGAGTACGCACCATTTGATGAAAGGATTTAAAGCATGAAAAAACCTCATTTTTTGCCTTTAACAAATACACCCAGGTGACACGAGAATAACAATCAATAAAGGTGACAAACCAGCGGTAACCAGACAGAGATGTGATAGGAGAAGGACCCCAAACATCAGAATGAATGACCGTAAATGGTGAATCACTTCTTTGATTGACCGGAGCATAAAATGAGCGTTTATGTTTTGCAAGTTCACATGCTTCACAAAGGAACTGACTCCGAGAGCATTGTTTAGCCAAAGTAGGAAATAATTTCTCAAGAATCCCAAATGAAGGATGACCCAATCGACGATGCCATTGATGTAACAAGGAAAGAGCCGAACCCGTATCTGCTGCAAGAGCTTGACCACATGACAAAGGTGGACAAACTGGATTAGGTTTAGACTCCAAGAAATAAAGGCCCTCATGAGCTTTGCCACTGTCAATCATCCTCCCCGTATCCAGTTCCTGAAAGACACAATGTGTAGGAAAGAATGTTACAGAACAATTTAAGGATTTGGTAAGACTACTAACGGATAGAAGGTTAGTAGAAAAATTGGGAACATGGAGATCTGAGGAAAGAGAAATGGTTGGAGAATAATGAATAGAACCTTTTCCGGAAATAGCAGATAAAGAACCATCGGCTACTCTAACTTTATCCTTACCAGAACAAGTGGAGTAGGAATCAAAAAAGGATGAACAACCCGTCATATGATCCGTGGGTACCCTAATCTATAATCCAAGGACGGAGCTAGATGCACTAAAAAAGTACTAGCATGAATGTAAGCAAAGAAATCGAGGCAAAGGGGAAGCAAATGAAGTGGAAGTAGGAGCAGTGGTAAATGGAGCGTCAAGCCTAGTCAATAGGCGCCTGAGAGTTTGTAACTCCCCCTCAGAAAAAAGGGCGCTAACTTGAGTAGTTGTTAAAGCCTCCATGTGTACCAACAATTTCCGTTTCAAATCACCTTAAACGGACCTCGCAAATGGATCCGGAACGTCGAAATTAGTCAATAACAAGTCTCGGACCCCTCAAAAGTGGTCAAAATTGGTCAAAATGGGTCCCTGAACCCCTCTGGACCCCAAAGAACCCTCCAGATGAGCTCCTTGGACCTTTTTCAAACCGTTGAACCCTCCAGATGAGCTTCTTGGACCTTTTTCAAGCCGCTGGACCCTCGCGTGACCCTTTTGACTCGCGGAATAAACCCTTTGACTCGCCTCACCCTCCGACGCTACAGGTACTTCACGCCTGCGACTAGATTTCACGCGATTTGCACGCGCCGCCTTCAACCGGCGTGTGCGACTTCCCCCGACGTCTTCCGGCGACCTTCCACCTACCACGGTGGTCGGTTTGACGAGAGCAACAAAACCCTGTGCTCAAAACTCGAATCCGATCAGTCTACAGTAGTTCGACAACCCAGAACCCATGCTTCTGTCGTTCGTCGAGCTTCAAAGTGACCGTGAGCATGATTCCGGCGACCAACGACGGCGGTGTTACCAATCGATGTAGTCGCCCCGAGATACCGTAGGTCGATGCGATGCTTGTACAAGGTCGCATTTATGTCCGCATTTATGGATTGGGAGGGAACCAGTGGGTTTGGATCGTATAAAAGGGTGTCTGGTTGAACAATAACAAGAAAGGAGCAGGAAAAACGACTGATAAACACAGTCAAGTGAGAAGAACGATCTCTAAAGCTCTACAACGCACGATCAATGGAGGACCGATGCTCTGATACCATGTAAGAATGTAGAGAGAGAAAGAGAGATCAAAGGTTTTTCTCATTAATTGTAAAATGGGTCTATACACAGACATATACAATAGTAACACTATACATGACCAAACTACCCTTAGGAATTGAAAACATAACAACAGAGTCCTAACTTATCATAACTTAACAATGTTTATTATATTTCATAGTCATTATTGCACTTAATCTATATTAGGCAACTTTTGATGTTGGTTAACGTGCTTACTTCTTTTCCACTGGTTGTGCTGCGCAGCCTCATTCCAAATAGCTGGTTGGGATAAGCTGTAGGTTGGGAAGGCTGTATGTGCTGGAGAAGTTGCACCTTCCTGCTGCAACTGCAACTTCTGTTGACTTATTTCAAGTCCTAATAAAATGTCCAGAAGTTCAAGTATGGTCACACTCAAGCATTTTTTTTCCCTCTTTCCGTGATCCAGCAACTTAATTCTAATGCCTGGTAGATTTTGCAAAGACCAAGAAATCATAAACTGAATCAGCAGATTAGTCAACTTTATAACAGACCCCTCTAGGCTACAACTTAGCTTGATCAGCAGTAACTTCATGTTCCTCAAACCTACGAGACTTCAAGTGCTTATCAGTCACGATGGACAACAATAAGATCTTCTCCATAAGCTCTAGAACTATCTCCAGCCATAAATTCACCGAGTGAGCTCGCACTCGAGCATTTCTATTCCCTATCTCCGTGATCTAGCTACTTCATTCTAATGTCTGGTAGACTTTGCAAAGACCTATAAATTAACATTTATACAGCCCCCTCTAGGCTACAACTTAGCTTGACGGCAGTTACTTCATGTTCTTCAAGCCTATAAGACTTCAAATGCTTATCAGTCATGATTGAAAACAATAAGATCTCACAAGCTCAAGAACTATCTCCAGCAATAAATTCACTATGTGAGAGGAGCTACACACACAGAGAAGTGGGCAAGTCAAAAGCATTACATGGTCTGGGTATAACTCAACCCCAAAATCTAGCTCATGAAGTGACGGTGCCCTCATGCTTATATATTTAATTTACTTTGGTACCTAGACGATGTGGGACTTCGCTTCACACCCTCGCTCACGCGTAACGTGCTCACTCGGCAGCACCTACTGCGTGCATTCCAGAGACGCACCCTACCCATCTCTAGTCCTCAGCTCTGATACTATGTGTCATGGTCTTGGGTAGAACGCACCCCAAAAGCCAACTCATTAAGTGAAAGTGCCCTCACACTTATATATTTCATATTACTTTGGTATGCGAGACTTCGCTTCACAATAAGTACTATAAAAGAACTGCAAAACTTTAATGCATTCTCCTTTTATGTTATTTGAATATAAATCAAAGAACGCGACGATTCGAGAATCATACGCTTCTAGGTGTTCCGTGTGGAACACCTATGTTGGACATGGACACTCCTTTGGAAACTCGTACGCCTGCCTGACAATTCTTCGGCATGTCTTCTTTATATTATGAACTTATAACATCCAATTCTTTATCGACATTACCTGAAACTTCAAGGACACTTCTTGAACTCTGAACATATCCTATGGGATACATCTATTCACAATAACCATAGTATCCATTCTTCGGAAACAGCTTGACACATAATATACGTTATGAATCACTGATAGAATGAATGCATCTGGTATGATAAGCTCTGCAGTTGTTTTGCATGCTTCAAAGCTTTATTGTTAGGCGAAGGATCTCTTGACATTTAAGACCCCATTCACATCCGAGCTTAATAGTTTCCTTTTTTTTCTTTTTCCTCAATTAGACAAAGCCAAACATCTAAAAAAAAACCCACTCTGTTTGGCTCAAGAGCTTGTAGCTACCTTTTCAATAGAAGTGTTTGAGGGAAAAAAAAAAGGGTAGGCTTTTCGGGTTTCAGTCGGGCTTATAAACCAGTTGCCAAACCAGCTTTCTTTCTGTGAGCTTTTTAGTCCAAAAAGCCTAGAATGAAGTTATGAAGTATGAACTATAAACGGCTTTTTATGGGCCTCAGTCTAAAAAAGCCTAGAATGAAGTTCTAAACCAGCTGCTGAACCAGCTTTCTCTTTTTTTACTATGATGTGCATTCTCATTACCTCTGAATGGATTATGTATGTTGAAACAGAAAATTTATGAATGAACAGAAATTCCAAACCCAAACCTGGCAATGTAATCAATCTCATATCCAAGTTCAGCCTCTTCTTGCAATGGTTCAATCCAGGAACTAACTAGAGTCCGATATTTCTTGCTCAAGATCATAGCTCTGGGTGGGATTGGTTGGTTATCTTTGGACATAACTTCCAAAGCTTCGAGCAACTCAATAACCCTTCCTGGTTTAAAAAATGACAACCGTCAGGAACATTTGATTTAGGATCTATAAGAGCACCTAAAGCATCAAATACAAAATATTTGAGTTTATCTTGTCATTTTTTTTTCCTTGATAAGACCAGTATCAGATTTTAAAAGAAGGCATCAAGGGGGGCCATTCGTATACTAAGAAAGACCACAAAACAAAAGGACAGCTGTGCATGTCTATTGGATTTATCAAACCAAGGAATTGGTCGAGAGTCACGTTACACCTCCCTCAATGGAAACACAAGGCACATAAAGAAAGGAATCTGGATGTCTTGAGATCACCAGATTCACGAGCAGAAGGCTAAGTTGAAGTTAAAGCTGGTGCCAATATTAATGCCAATACCAAATAAAAGGTAATACCAAGTGAAGAGCCACCCTCCGAAACTTGAGGAAGAAATGCAATGTCATCATGGTAGTGTCTTTGCACTTGCACTCTATCGGTGTAGAAATGCACTCAGGACACAAAAGATTAAAGGCAGTATGTCAAGTTACCAAATTGCCAACATATCCTAGCCTAACACTAACAAAGGCCCGGGCCGGACTTCCCTTCATGATTCCAGCCTCAAAAGCAGGTGAAGTCAAATTTCATTTACTATATATTTAAGTTTTATCTTCTATACTGATCTCATTGTCTGATGTGCTCTAAGATAGTATATAGCTGGCAACTATTTGATAGAGTTCTGAGAGAGAGAACTAAAGAGAACTGTATTTCAGAATGAATAAAAGATTACAATGTACAATGATTTAAATAGAAAACCTAGGATCTTGCTTCCTAAAATACAAGATAATTACTCCCTAAAATAAGGATAATCACTACCTAAAATAAGGGGACAATCTCTACCTAAAATACAAGATATACTTCACATATACAAGATACACTTTCACACACCCCCTCAAACTAAGGATGCGAGAGCAGAGAGCATCAAGAGTTTGCCAAGGAGAAAGCGAAAACGAGCAGCAGCGTGGATCTTCGTGAAGAAGTTTGCCAACTGTAGCGTAGAAGAGATGAAGGGTAAAGCAATGGTGGCAGACTGAAGGTGGTGGCGTATGAAGTGACAATCAATCTCAATGTGCTTGGTATGCTCATGGAAAACCGAGTTGTGGGCTATCTGAATGGCACTCTTGTTGTCACAGTAAAGAGGTGTAGGTGAAGGTCAGACGAAGCCGAAGAGGTACTGTATATCGTAGGAACTGTACTGGATGACTGTTGAGCTTCATGATCTGATTTGTCTGAGGTCTGTGGAGGCTTGGCGAGGGTCATTGGAGATAGGGAATACTCCGGCGAGAGTCATCGGAGGCCGGCGAGGGTCGTCGGAGGCCAGCAAGACTTGGAGAGTGTCAGACAAAGTCGAAGAAGTACTGGGCATTGCTGGAACTGTACCGAAAGGCTTTTAAGTTTCAGATCTGAGTTATCTGAGATCGGTGGAGACCCGTCAGAGGTTATGTGGTGGTCGACGGTGGTCGCCGGAGGTATAGGAGTGGCTGGTTGTTGGAGGTTTAGAGTTTGTCGATGCAAAGAAGACTGATATCGGTAGCAAAGAAAGGAAGGAGAGAGATTCAGAGTTACTGTGATAAAGGCAACGTGATTCAGAGATACTGTGAAGAAGAGTTACTGTGATTCAGAGATAGAGGCAGAGGTTCAGATTTGCAGAGATGGAGATATTGACAGAAACTCAGAGGTAACCAGCTCTGATACCATGATAGAGTTCTGAGAGAGAGAACAAAAGAGAGAAACAACAGTATTTCAGAATGATAAAAGATTACAACATACAATGATTTAAATAGAAAACCTAGGATCTTGCTTCCTAAAATACAAGATAATTACTACCTAAAATAAGGATAATCACTAAAATAAGGGGATAATCTCTACCTAAAATACAAGATATACTTTCACATATACAAGATACACTTTCACACTATTTTAGCTGTGCAAAAACACAAAATAGAAAAGCGAATTTAAGGTATATGGACGGGATACGATGCATTCCACACAATTAACTAAGAAACAGTACATCAATAATAGAGCTCACGCCTCACAGAGATCCCAATTTCAATTTATTGAGTAACTTCCATATATAAAAGTATCCAGGGCTTGGAGTTCATGGTACCATCACAATAGTTCGACTACAAATTTAAGCCTCTTGTACTACAAAATTCAAGGCCAGTGTGATTACCAGTGTCAGAATTCCATTAGATTCTCTCAAGTGGTACTCGATAAGAACATCAAAGTAATTTGATCACTTCTCGTCACTTCCTAACAGCAGAACAAAAATAGCTGTTTCTCGAGTATTCATTTGAGTAGAGTAATCTACCACTGTGTAGTACATGGTGCATGAGATAAACATGCAAAAGCATACAGCTGCAATTTTTACGTGATATGTACTCTGCTGACATGCTTTATTAACTTTAACCTGTAATTCCAGTAGGTTAACAAATTTATAAGCATTTGTGGCCACAAAAGTACAAAGCTAGTAACAAGACTTGGTACCAGCTCAAGGGGATGTAATTACCATGAATCCATGATTCCTACTCAAGCACATTACTGATATAATGAGAACTTTCTGTTTTAATTCAATCACTAGCGACAGTGAAGTCATTTCAGTACCCAAAGTGTGTAATTCAACAGCTGTAAGATAAAGGAAAACAAGCTGTAGTAAAGGAACTTTATCATTGTGACAAAGTTCAGATACGACTTCAAGATCCCAGACTACATCAGATAATGAGTCATTGAGTATCATTTAACAAATCACCTTTTTGGCCTCCACAAATTTAACTTCACCAACTTCTAGCATCTGTTAATTAAATACAGCCATAGGATTGCCAAAAAATTGGTCTCAATGTCCAACAACATTTTTAGGGAATTTTTAGAGCGAAAGGATGAAAAGTATTGTAAAAGAAAACAAGTTCATTCTCCTACAAGAAAAGATCGACAATAAGTTTTTCCATACCTTCTCGGCATAGTGCCCTAAGATACAGGGAAAGTGGGTCTCCGTCTTTTCCCTCGTTATACAAAATTCTCGTGCCCCCCTCAAAGTTCTTAAGGGCACGGAAATGACGAATAGCTTCTCGTACTACAGTGTACTTGGTAAAACACTCCACTAATAGCCTGCACATGAAGGCAAAGTGGCAAACTGTCATAGAAGAAAGAAGCAAAATTCAAGGCTATCAAGCAAACATGGATTTAACGAATTGTCTTAAGTCTCAATTTTAGCATTCATTCAATAAAATAGTCCTCATCATTGAGGAGGAAGGACTTCAACACAATATGGGGGAGGGAGGGAGTATTATATGAAAAATAACACAATGTCACGTGTTGACACTGGAGACAAAGATAATTACATTAACAAAATAATTTTGGGTGCTTACGCATAGGTTCTCATATTAGGCTGCACACGTTTGTGGTCTTCAATCATCATGCCAAGTAACTCACCAACATCCTGTACCCTATATGTCACATCCATGCCCCAAAAGAAAACGTGACAAACAATTGGAGTAGAAATTATCATCAACTTTATAATATCTGAAAAGTAAATTGAATCACAAGTCACTTAGAAAACAAAATGGACTAGAGTAACATATGGTGGTAGCTTGTGTTCACACTAAAGAGGTAATGATTCCAGTGTAGATAAGGTAAGCAGGCATCCTTGACCCAAATACTGGTTCCGATAGAAAACAAGAAAATTTATAGAATTCCTGAGTATCCTGAGTGCTTGCCCAAGTAAGCAGCCTCAAAATTTCTCCAGTACTAGAAATAAAGCCAAAGCAACTATACGTTGATTTTAGTTACTTATATAACTATTGAGACATTAGTTGCATGAAGTGGGAGAGGGAGCGGGGGAATATAGAAGCTCCCAATGTTGGCAGCCTGGAAGGAGCATGTTCATATATTATGAAACTAATGTAGCATAGAACATCCACTTTAAATTTACAATCATTTTAGGATGTAAAAATATGGGCAGAGTCCACCATAAGAGAGAAATGGGATAGTGTAACAATATATGATTTTCTTTTTAAGGTATCATGACTAGGGCTAGATATGTGATTGCATCAAAGACCAATTAGTAAAGCCAATGTATAAATCCCAGTTTTTCTATACAAAGATCATACAAAAGCTCCCATCTTCATAAGGAGCAGGCTACCATGGTGGGAGTGATAGAAACCAAAGGGGAGAGAAACAAACCAAGGCATTATTATTGAAATACTAAATGTATATTTCTGAATATACAAACCTATGTTATTACAAGTGTTTAAATAGGAGATGAAACAAGGAAACCCTAAGATTCTACTAAATCATAAAACAAGGAAACTCTAAGATTTTGCTAAATCATTCTTTATTCCTAAGATTCTGTCAAATCATTCTTTATTCCTCAGATTCTGCTAATCATTCCTTGTTCTTCACAGGGAGCGGCACCACTTTAGGAGCTCCCTGCTCTAAGATGGAGACTATAAAGGCTAAAGATACGAACCCCCATTTTCTTTTTCTTTTTCTTTTTTTATCAGTTATTTATTTTTCTTTTATTGATCAGATGAACCCCCATTTTCATAGAGACTAAAAATTCATTGCCTTTCTCTAATAGCCATATCTACAATTTGCAACCTACTCATTTACTCCTTGCAGAAGCTGTATACTCTTGTCATAGAAAATGTAATAGGAATCTGCTTCATATCAATATATAAAGTCGATTTGTCAAAACAATGTATAGGTTAATAGCACATGTGTCTGGACATGACATTTATTGAAATTGGTACACATTCTGGAAACACGAGTGCAGGGCAATACACTGAATACACTTAGACCATTACCAAGCCTCGATAAAAAGCCCACATGGAGAAATTATGATTGCAGCTGAATATGAGCAGTAATCAGCGTAGTTACAGTCAATTGGTCAACCTGAACTGCAGCTGCAAAGCTGCCAGATTATGCAACTAACCCCCTCCCCAAAAGAAGCAAACGAAGGAATAGACAAACAAATAAACAATAGTTGGGTCAACAAAATATGGTAACCAGTAAAACAACATTGTTCTAGTCAGACGTGCGCCACAAAACTTACCTGTCATAAGACTCAGCTCTTGTAAATGCTTGGATCACCCAATTATATGTCTCTGTATCCGGTTTCATATAGTCTGCCATCCAAAAGTCTACAGTCAATAAACCACTAGATGATGTTGAAAGTAAGAAGTCAGATAAATTGTAAAACATTGAACTCTCTAACCTCGTTGCCATCTTGTTAACTGTAACACTATCTCAAAAAAAAAAAAAAAAAAGAACAATATCTAAAGTAATCAGTCAACTGTGGTAGATGCTAATGAGCCTACAGATTAACCTAAATAGTGGTAGATGATCATTCCCGAAAGAACAAACAAATAGATGTAACAACAATGACAAACAACTTCATGCCATTAGAAGCAGCCAACAGTTCAGTGTATTAACCCACAAGGGTGACATTTAGGGACACATACACTAAGGAGGGGAGAGCATACAATATTAGAGGCCAACAATTAGCAGTGACAGTTACCAGGAACTTAGTGGTGGATTACGACAAGTCTGAAAATTTATTCATAAATTATTATCTTGAAATTCACAATTGTAACAGTATCACATAACGTTATCGCCCATTACATAATGGCAGTAACGGGCTGTTACGGCCTTAACCAACAGAATACCCCAAAATAAGTTATTTTTAAACATGTCTCAAAAAAATCAAGAGCAATGATCACTATTTTACCAAGAAATCCACTTTTTTTACAGGGAATCAGACCATCTTCACAAAAAATAGAGCATTGTCTTCATTAAAAGCCTGGGCTCTTCAAAAGCCTCCCCTTTGGAATATAACACATTGAATTCAACCGAAATTGCAAAACGAGGAGAGTTTTAAGGGAGGGAAGGAGGGAGAAATAGAGGAGAATCACTGAGTAGGGTTTGGTGGGTTGTTGGAAATTGCATGCAAGAGCTTAGAATTTTCAATTTTCTTCCTTATAGCCATTGCACCACAATCAAATTACAATGTCCTTGAAATTACGAAAGGGAAAATCTTCATAACTTAGCATAATAGCAATATGTCCTTTTCAATTATTTTTCTAATCTTCTATGAATTTACAGAAGAAAAAAAAAAGTCTCAGCTTACCCCTATCGTTACACTACAACTGTTATGTCCTGAACCACATCACCATGACCACTAGTGTTATGGAGACCGATATTTGATATTTCAAACCTTCCTCCTGATTTGGGCGGACATTTTTTTTTGAATGAGTTGACATATTTCTTAGATGCTTCCAACATATAATGGTAAAGTGATTCTGTAACTTTTGGGCTAATAGTGTTATTTTGTGTCCTTGGTGTTAGTGGGTCTATAAATAGGTGTGTCTTTCATTTTGGTAGATTTTGATATATTGATTAAAGAATATAAAGAACTTTTGCTACTTGTATCCCATTTGGGATCCTCTATCTCTAATTAAATCTATCATTTGATTTGGTTTGCATCATTTGGTATCAGAGCACTGAGCTCAGATCCTAACCATTCATCTCGCCGGAACCTCGTCTGAAACCTAGACATCACCGGAAAACAGCGCCGGAAACCTCGCCGGAATTTCGCCGGAAAAATCTAAATCAACCTATTCCACTCCAAATCTTCAAATCTACCCATTTCAAAGGTTACAAACCCATTTTCGAAGGTTGTAAACCCATTTTTTACCTCTGTCAGACCTCGAACCACTTCAATCGCACCTCGTTACTGCTTCAAATAGTGATTCGACCTTGTTCGACCTTCGATCTGTTGATTAAAAGGCTGTTCAACCATTGATTTGTTGATTAGAAGGCTATTCCATCCAAATCAAGCCATGTTCTTGTCCGAAACACTGACCCAGTACATCTACAGTGCAAGAAACCCTTGATTAAGGTATGAAAACACTCAATCGAACCTCGTCGACCCTCGATCTGTCAATTAGAAGGCTGTTCGACCTTCAATCTGTCGATTTGCAGGCTATTCGAACCCAATCGAACCTTGTTCCTGCTCAAAACAGTGATTCGACATTCGAAACAGTAATTCTTGTACCAGTCGGCCCTTGTTCACCCTCGAAACAGTGATTCAGAGACTCGAGTCTGTGATTCAGTCTTCCAAATCAATGTTTGAACACTCGAAAACCACTATTCAGCACTTAAGCAGTGTATTGAGGTCAGATTTCACTGGGTTTGTGTTATTTATCGAAGTTTGTCGTGATTTGTTTTAATTTGGTCATTATTTGGAGTTGTCATTGGTGATTTGTTGAAGTTTGGGGCCCCAATTGATTGGGTGTTGCTTAATTTGGGCTGATTTTGGTTATTGGAGTTGATTTTGGTGTTCTAATGCCTTATAGAGGTAAAGGTATAAGAAGAGGTGGAGGTAGAGCTTTCATGGTGAATAATGGTAGTGGAATTGATAACTTGGCAAACAAAATCATTATAGGAATGAGATTAAAGAGTTGAGTGAACAAATTGCTACCTTAAGTGACATGGTGCAATTATTGTTAATGAAAAGGCGAGTTGCTACCTTGATTAAGAAAGTGCACCGCTTGTTTGATGAATATCCAAGTGAAGAATTTGAAGGATTTCTTGGGAATGATTGTGCATTTGAGATTGAAGACTTGCCAATCTTTTGATGAATCTCTAAATGAAGGCTTTGAAGGTGATTTAGAAGGAATTCCTGTGTATGATGAGTATCCTAGCAAATATAAGGATATTGATGATGATATTATTTCTAAACTTGATGAGTTCCCACACGAAAAGTTTGAAGATGATTCTGTCTTTAAGAGTAGTGGTGAATTTGAAAATGTTGCTATCTAAGATGAGTTTGAAGAAGAGTTTTGTGTTGACAATGAAGAGGGTAGACTAGTTGATATGATCAAGGAGAATTTTTTTGTGAACAGGCAAGAAAGCAAGGAAGTGATAAGTGAAGATCCTTATGCTTTGGTTGTGTCACCGAAGTTGGATGAAGTTGTTTTTGACTATCCACCAATGAGTGAAGAGTTTGGAGAGCCAAAAGTTGATGATTGCTTCCATTATTTGTCTTCCGAGTTACACATGGTGCAAGGGTTATTTGAATTGGCTCATTGTCCTCGCACATGCTACTTGGGATTACCAAAAGAAGGAAAAGATGATTTGGGACAACTTGTAGACCCTTTGGGTTATAAATGTATGACCCACACTAAATGTATGACCCACTCTTTGTCTACTTCAAAGCTGCACAATAAAAACTTTATATTGTCTTTATTTGGTGTCATGTGTCATGTAGTCCAACTTGAGGACAAGTTTTTTTCTTTAGAGGGAGATCTGATGCAGTAACTTTTGGGCTAATAGTTTTATTTTGTGTCCTTAGTGTTAGTGGGTCTATAAATAGGTGTGTGTCTTTCATTTTGGTAGTTTTTATATATTGATTAAAGAATATTGAGAATTTTTGCTCCTTGTATCCCATTTGGGATCCTCTATCTATAATTAAATCTATCCTTTGATTTGGTATGCATCACAAAGCCAAAAGAATACATAGGCCCATTCTTTATACCACTACACTTCTAATTTTATAATTTGTTCCCATAGTTATTTGGGTGGGACTAATCTTAACATAGTTTATCTCTTTAATTGTTTGTCCCCTCTCTTTTCCTGATAACTCCTAACAGATCTCACCCTATAAAAAGCTATAAGGCCACTGTTAATACGAGTTTTTGGTTCAACATGCTTTGTCATGCATCCTAGCCGGGAAAGTAGTAGGCCTAGAGCACGCTCCGCTCTTTGTGTTCTTTGGGGGATGGCATTACTCATTAAAGGGATATAGGTTCTACAATCCAGTCACATCAAGTCATGTTACCTTTCTTGACCATCTTTTTTTTTTCACTAGAGTAAAGGGATATAGGTTCTACAATCGAGTCACATCAAGTCATGTTACCTTTCTTGACCATCTTTTTTTTTTCACTAGAGGACATGTTTCCTATTGATCCATTTCCTTCATATGTGCCTGCAAGAACTAGATACGGGGAGAAGGATTGGTAGTGGTAAAGCTTATGGTGGACTGTATTTTTTGGAGCCTGCACCTAATCCAGTCGTTCCAACACTGTCATGTGATCAAGCTCTTAAGCGGATGTAGGTCGGCTTTTCCTTTATTGCATCAGTGGCACCATAGATTGGGTCATCCATCTTTTAGAATTTTAGAAAAACTTTTTCCCAGTTTGGTTAAGTAATGTGCTAGGAGTCAGTTTTTTAGGTAAGTGTGTGAAATTGCAAAATATAAACGCTCCTTTATGCTCCTTTTAATAAAATTAAAAAAAGTGAATCTCCATTTATGGTTATACATTCTGAAGTTTGGGGTCCCTCCCCTATCACTTCTCTTTCTGGTTATCGTTGGTTTGTTACCTTTATTGATTGTTATTCCTGTGTTACGTGGGTATATTTACTTAGGTCAAAAAATGAGTTTTTTTCATGCTTTAAATCTTTTCACCAAATGACGCGTACTCAATTCGATGCTAATGTTAAAAACCTCTGTAGTGATAATGGGACTGAGTATATAGATGGGACCCATCGAACATATCTTAATGACTTTGGCATTCTGTTTTAAACATCGTGTGTTGGTACTTCGCAAAAAAATGGAGTCGCTAAACGCAAGAATCGCCATCTTGCTGATGTAGCCCACTCTTTCTTGTTCACCATGAATCCCTCTAAACATTTTTAGGGTGAAATTGTTCTTACTGCAGCTTTTCTTATCAATCACATGCCATCTAGTGTTTTCCAGAGTTCCAAACTCTTCTTAAGTTCCTTCCTGGCTGTTCTTGGATCTCATCTCTTCCACCCAAGGTCTTCGCTATGTTTTATCCATGCCCTTAAGCACCCTCGTGATAAGCTAGATCCTAAAGCCCGCTAGTGTATTTTCCTTGGCTATTCTCCTACTCAAAAGGTTTATAAATGTATGACCCACACTCTCGAAAAGGTATGTCCCCTGTGGATGTCACCTTTGGGGAAACAGAACCTTTTTATCCTCTGTCCATTTCATCTCTTCAAGGGGAGAATGATAGAGAGGAGGAGATGAGGGAAGAAAAGCTATTGACATCTCATACTCCTAAGTCGTGGTCTTACCCTTTACCTTGTCATAGTGAGGGGGAGAGAACTCCAGGTAGGAACTTTATCTATAAAAAGTGTGGAACAAGATATTGGTGGAAGACTAGATAGGCCAAATTTGCAGACCTTTTCTCGAAGGAAAAAGGGAAGCTTACTTGTGCGGAGCCACTTGCCCAATCTAAATCCCCTACTTCAGCCCCTGACTCTTCATCTAGTAATGATCCTTTCCCTACTGCTTTCAATGATCTTGATGCTCCTGTTGCTCATAGAAAAGGAGTTAAAAAGTGTACTCAACGTCCTATCTCTCATTTTGTTTCAGATTCCTGTTTATCTCCTTCGTATCTTGCTTTCATCTATTCTCTCTCTTCTATATCTATCCTACTGGGTTGGAAAGAAGCTAATACCCAAGTGGAAAGAAGCTATGGTAAAGGAGATGACACCCTTAAAAAAGAATGTCATTTTGGAATTAGTGATTCTTCCAGAGGAAAACAAACCAATGGGATGTAAATGGGTGTTCACTATAAAGCACAAGGCAGATGGGGCAGTTAAGAGATATAAAGCAAGACTTGTTGCCAAAGGCTTTACTCAAACCTACGGTATTGACTATGATGGGACCTTTGCACCTGTGACCAAGATGAACTCTGTTCAGACCTTGCTTTCTTGTCTGCTATTTTGGATTGACCTCTTCAACAGTGACAATGCATATCTCCATGGTGACTTAAGAGGAGGAAGTGTATATGGACATACCACCAGTTTTTCCTCTTTTTGCAAAAGGAAGAGGTGTGTAGGTTGAGAAAGGCCTTCTATAAATTGATGCAATCTCATAGAGCATGGTTTGACCAGTTTTTCAAAGCCATGTTGAGATTTGAGTATAGGCATAGTCATGCTGACCACACTATGTTCATCAAGAGGAGTAATGGTAAGATTGTCATTCTTATTGTTTATGTGGATGACATAATAATGATAGGTGACGATGTGAATGAGATTGTTAGCCTTAAGGCTCTTCTTGCTCAAGAGTTTGAGCTTAGGATTTGGGGTTTATGAAGTACTTTCTTGGAATGGAGGTGGCTAGATCTGACAAATGAACTTTTATCTCTCAAAGGAAGAACATCCTTGATCTCTTTGAAGAAACTGGGATGTTGGGATGTAAGCCAGCTGACTCTCCTATTGAGACCAATCATCATCTTGGTGGCAATGTGGGGAGCATACCAGATAAGGAAAGATATCAAAGACTTGTGGGTTGTCTAATATACTTATCTCACACTAGGCAAATATTTCCTATGTTGTGTGGCTTGTGAGCTAGTTTATGCATGAACCTGGTGTTGTGCATATTGATGCAGTTTATCGTATCTTGAGGTATCTTAAATCTGCCCCATGTAAAGGAATTTTTTTCTCCGATCATGGTCACTTGAGATTGGAAGCTTTCACCGATGCAAACTAGGATGGTTCTATTGATGATCGGCAATCAACACCTGGTTGTTGCACCTTCTTTGGTAGAAATCTGATTAATTGGAGGAGTAAGACGCAATCAATGGTAGCTAAATCTAGCTCAGAGGCTGAGTATAACACTATGGCTCATGGTGTTTGCAAGCTTTTATGGCTCCAAACCTTTTTGTTCGATTTGGGATTCCCTGATCGTGGTCCTATGTAGCTCCACTGTGATAATAAGGCTGCCACAAACATTGCTCAAAATCCTGCCCAACATGATCGACCAAAGCATATAAGAATTGACAGGTATTTCAAAAAGGAGAAGCTGAGCAACAGTTTGATATGCATACCTTTTGTGAGATCTAGAGACCAATTAGCTGATGTATTTACAAAAGGTCTTAGTAAAAGTTTTCATCCCATTGTGTTCAAGTTGGGCTTGATAGATCTTTGCACCAACTTGAGGGGGAGTGTTAAGTTAGGGTTTATTTGTTATGTATATTGTTATCTAAGGGTAGTTTAGTCTTTGTACCTTTGTCCATATGTATACATTAATGAGAAAAGGAGAGCCCTTAACACCTCATATATTTTTCATATTGTTCTCTCTCTACAACAAATGGAGAACAAATACAAACAGAGAGACTTGAACCTAAGACCTTTCACAACCAGAGCTCTAATACCATGTTAAAGCATCCAACTCAAAACCAATTGGTAATGAGTAGAGAGGCCGTCGAATCTCATAAACTAGTTTTCGAGGTGATAATTAACCGATGTGGCACAAATCCCAACACTCCCAGACATGTGCGACCCCTGACTTGCACGCGGAGCAGTCAACAAAGGATTCGGAACATATGGATCACAACGGAATAAAGTGCAACTATGGCACAAACACAAGGAGAAAAGCCTCTGAAAACCTAGCTCCGATACCATGTTAAGTTAGCAACTCTCACAAAAGCTTAAGTTGCCAGAAAATGGGCCCAACAATGTATATCAAGCTATCTAACAGTTGAATGCCAGGGTATAGCCTCTGCTACTTCTGAAATAATTTGGCTCTAATGGCTTGTGGCTTATATGGGGCGTTTCCCTTATTTCTATTACATCTTTCATGGCTCGTTGCAAGGATGATATCGAGATTGATTGTCACTGTGTTTGCCAAAATCTTTAGTTAGGCGCTATTGACCTACTATTCGATCCACCCTCGCTGCAGTTGGCTGATTTCTCCACCAAGATTCACAGCTCAAATTTGTTTTTTACTTGGCAAACTCATGATGCTCATTACGCTCAATCGTGATTAGGGAGAAGCTCTGGGTCAGTAAGGTTGGAATTTTCAATAAAGCTTTGTTGGGCAAGTGGTTATTGTGGGTTTCATACCAATGGATAAGGGTGGTAACAGACAATAGTGCATGTTGCTAGGGTGATTATACCCTGTTGGAGTCATGATGATTGATACAAGATACCACGGTTGCTCTTTCCTTGAAACATCTCGTGTTTCCCTCCCTCCACAAAAGCCATATCAACTACTGATGAGCTAAGCACCATACTTTCCCCTTAGTTTTCCAACACCCCAAACAAAAATAATGATTGCACCATTTAGTCCTCATTAATGGGGTCTCTGAGGGGTAGATTGGGTACCGACTTAGTCTTTGACATTATAGGCATTGGTCCTAAAGTTTCAAACCTACAACTTGCAAAGAACCAAATCCATCCCAAAGAAAACAAAACCAGCCCCCAAAGCTTGCTAGTTGTACCATAATGGATCGGTGAGTGCAAAACTAGTTCCTCATCAAGTATGAAAAGGCAGCACTGATTAGTAAAGGTTCGTTGCCTCATTAATATAATTATCAAACCAAAGGATCATCTCCTGATATGCACTCCAAATAAAGAAAATAACCTTCGACCAGCACCAACTGACCAAGTACCTCAAACCAATTTCTATATGGGCCTCCATCCCTATAAAATACCGGTTTTCACGCAATCTTCCTTACTTTATATCATTGTACATAGATTAGCAGCAACATTACAAGCAGAAATCCAAAAATGTGTTTCCATAAAGACAAAGGGAAATTTGTAACCTTCTCCATATTCCATATTCTCATAAGTGGAAAAAGCAATTTCAGGTATTCCACAAGTAGCCTACAAAACCAAGAAAAGAAATCAGTTTGTTGTTACGCGTAAAAAGTTGTACTTAAACCAACTGGGTACAAATCAAATGATTGTTCCAAAATTTGCAAACATCAATCTCCACACAATAAAGCTCGGGTACACTTTAAGTAGGCCACAACAAAAACAATAAAATTAGTCGGCCATTGCCAGAAGTTTAAGAAATCTCAATTGATGCTAGAAAACTTTATATCGAGGTGTGAAATAATATTTAAATAGTGCTCATGTACTAGCAAAGTGATGTTATATGAATTCCTTGATTAATGATCATATTTGGTTGCATTGTTTCAAGCACACTACATATCAGGAATTCTTTAAGGGGATAATAACATAAATAACTCTTAAAATTTTCAAACAGCCAGCCTCCAACATATTGCATCATCAATATCCTCATAAATCTACGATCAATAAAGAAGCACAGAACACTCATTCAACTACGCGAACTCAGAATCCTGAATAGTCCGAATAAACACTGTTTCCCAAAACCACTTTCTATTCGGATCCTCAATAATCCAACATGAAAACATTGTCATAATTTAATATATCAGGTATGCCGAAAAGCCTCCAAAAAAGGAATGACCTCAGTGTATCTCATTCCAAAGCCCAACCCATAAAAATCCTTACATTTCCTTAGAGACTCAACCTCCCACCCCTTTCACATATCCATTCACATCCAACAGCACTTAGTCAAATTTCATAAGGTGCTGAATAACGAAATCGCCTCCTCTAGAATCTCTAGCCTGTTATATGGTTTGGCAGCAGGCCTCACATGCCTCAGTTTCATCTGATGTATCGTGCCAGAAGATCACCATTTTGCGTTATAGCAGCTGGTATAGTTGTTGGAAATAGAGTTAAATACTTGATTAAATTAGTTAAACCCACAATATCTCCCACCAATAAGATTTGCTGGTAGAAGCAGCAACTTGAAACTGAGTCTACAAAGTCAATTAGATAAACCTGAGAACGTAGGACAAGAAATGACTTTTCTGGCACATAGACAACTAGTGAAAGGTGAAACTCAGAAAAAGAAACCTGAGAAATAAAAAGGAATTGTAACTGAATTACCTGGACGCTTAGAAGACAATTAAAGTGAAATGTTGTCGCCATCCGCCCAGCTGCCTCCATTTCAAAAGCTACAGTCAAAGCATTTTCGTGATCCCCGACTTTACAGTCCTCCACAATTAGACGATCATAAAGTTCATCAGTAGCTCTCAGTCCACCCTCAGCACCCTTCAGAAACACTTCATTGGCATCTTGCAGATGATTGCTTCTCATAAGTTCCTCTGGGTACATTAAGAGAGAACCACTTACGGTATATGCTAAAAGTGCAAGAGAGACATAAATGATCGGCATTTAAAATGGTTAAGAGTATGGGGTTCTTGGAACACCATACCAACAAGCACCAACCAAGCTTGGCGGATGTCAAAGTGCAGCTTTTCCATTGCTGCAAGAATTTCCATTCCTCTAATAGCATGGCCTTTAGCACCAAACAAGCGAATCAATGCAACGAATGTTTCATGGAGGGGACGAAGGCCTTCACCCAACTCCATCCTCAATGCATGCATCTGCATTTAGGTAGCAATGTGTAAAAGAGTAAATACCAAAATAGGTCTATACATTTCAGCACAAAAATATTTGAAGTCAATAACTAAACTACTGGCTATGTGAAAGCGATATCATTATTCAAATTGAAAGCCCCATACGGCCATACCTAACTCTTAATTGTACAAATGTCAGGTGTGTGCATGACTTAATTTTTTTTAAACATATAGATTCAATAAAATTTTCTTTTAGGCTTCAACTAGTTGCAATTCAAGGTCGTCAATCCATCTCCAGCTCAAGTGTTCCCAAAAGAACTGAAATTACATAATATCAGGGTGGACACATTTGGCGACCATATTTTGGCTAAGACATGAGTTGTCGTGAGTGCATTGCTGGAATGGGCCCCACTTGTCATGTCCGTCTCTTACTAATGCAGAAATGACAACTCACGTCTTATCCTAAAAATGGTCACCAAATATGATCACCGTAACAGTGCTCTTAAAACTATGAAGCAAATGCCAATTCAGTGGGCAAATGGATGTGGCAGGTACACCTATATACATCTATATAACTTCACAAGGGTAAACCAACCGGGATTAGCTTAGTTGGCCACACTCGTACGCTTAGAGGTCAGGTCAATCCTTGCCCAAGATTGATTATTTCTTCCTTGGAATGAGAGCTCTCTGTTAAATAGTACTTTTTTCCTTAATGTCCCATCAGTTGGGCTTGCTATAACTGAGGGCTTGTGCCGTTTTTATGTAATTTACATATTTTGACTCTGCAAAAAAACAAAAAAACAAAAAAGAACTTAGAAGAAGGAATGGGAAATTAACTCACAGCCCCTTCATGGTCGCCTGTGAGGACATGGGATACAATCAAACCGTGGAAGGATCGAGGGCCGGGGGCAAGTCCAGCGGCGGTCATATCGTAAATGACTTGGGTAACACCGTCGACGTCACGGCTCCGAGCGCGCTCCATCAGCTCTTCCATGAAAACCAGTCTCAACCCTTTCTCGGCGCTCGACACGCCCGCCATCATCACCGAGGCCGCGTCACTGTCGCCGTCCTTGCCGGGTTTCTTCTTCTTCTGTTTCCTCCTCCTGGTAGTACTACTCGGCGGCGACACCGCCAAAGACGCAAACACCGCCGCAGCATTTCGAGAGATCGGAAATAATGCGGAGGTTGTGGAGGAAGAAGGAGAATAAAAGAAGGGCAATTTCAGGGGCGAATGTGAAGAGGTTAACAAGTTCGCCATTATCCGGTTGGCGGTTAGTATAGTTTTGGCTCCTCTTCCGCCCCTCTTCGGCTTGGGAGTGTAATCATCAGTTTGGAGTGACAGTGGGGGAGTGGATAACAAAGTAGAATTGGACTTCCAAGGGTAATTTTAGTTGAAAAGATAAAATTCACCTTAATAATCGAAATCGTTCATTTTACTTTACGAGTTGTGACACAAACATCGTCTATGCCCAAAAAATAAAATCAAAAAATCGTTCATTTTACGAGTCTTGATACAAACATTGTCTCTGCCAAAAATCAAACTGATGAGCCATTGATAGCAATCTTAATATTTTACATTTCCTTTCGGGAAAATTGATCGTTAAAAGAATTTATCAAATATAATCAATATAAGTTTTTGCGTAAAACGTTAAAAGCTTAAAAATGAACGACTTGAATTGTTAAAATAAAATTTGGAACCCCATGTTATTGTGTGTGTTCACATAAAAGTTATATTAGTAGTTAGCCCAACAATGGGTGCATCCATTTTGAGACTCATTTTGTAAACTCCTACTAATATTCAGAGTAGTTTAATTTGTTTTAATCATTGCATGCAAAAAAAAAAGAACTCATTTGGATTTCATTCAATTTTTATGTTGACGAATTCAAGAAAAAAAATCGATTAACTCCTTACCGATATTCGAATGAGTTGAATTTTTATTACTGCTTCATCTACAATGGAGGCCGAGTTTGTGGCATGTTTTGAAGCCACAAGTCATGCTTTTATGATAGCGGAACTTCATTTTTCTGGTCTTGGTGTTGTTGACTCAATTGCCAAGCCAATGAAGATTTATTGTATGATTATTTCACTGCAGTTTTCTTCTCCAAGAGTGGCAAGTCCTCTAGTGGTTTGAAACACATGGAAGTAAAGTACTTGGTTATTAGAGAAAGAGTCTAGAAACAACAAGTGTTTATTGAGAACATAAGCACGACTTTTATGGTTGTTGATCCGCTGACAAAGGGATTGTCACCAAAGACATACGAAGAACATGTTATTAGGATGGGTCTTCTAAGAAATCCATGGCATCAGTAGTTGAGTGCTTATCGCGCACTATTTGGTGCAAATAATTTTTTTGTTTTTATTTAGTTTCTTGTTTTCAATTATGCGTACATATTATTTTTTTGGATTTTTATTACACAGGAAATGTCTTAACAAGACAAATTACAGGGCTTTTAGGCATTGCAGCTTAAGTATTATGGACTTAGTTAATGATGGTTATCAATGATGTCGTGTATAGAAGGGAATATGGCATTGTGTCGTACAATCACTATGACTCACATTAGTAGTCTGAATTAATCACAATTCATGATCGCATGTCTAAGTGTTTTAATGTAGAGCCCACTCAAGTCGTTTACAATAAAGGAATACCCACCCCTTCTACATAAGGTTTTTCCATCAATTAAAGTTATTGGGTATTCTAGAAAGTTAGAGACACAGAGAAGAAGATGAGCCAAGTATTAAGGTGATTCCAATTAAGAGGATTATACTCTCTAATGTCAATGGCTAACAAAGGTACGTTTTAATTTATTGTTCTTGAGATGTGTTAAATTCAAGATCTTTGTTATATCTGTTTTCTGCATAATAGAATAAATACCAATATTTGATTTATTGGTGTTAGTCCTTGTATTTATTGGTATTTTTTTCATTGGCAAAGACATGATTTTTGCAAAAACATTTTCCCCAATTATGTTACAACCACTCAACAAACTTGATTGACAAACATAAAACGATCGAATTATGAGATTAGAAGTCAATATAGCAACCGATAGACTTGCTCTGATATGCAAAGATGAATTCAAAAAAGCAAAAAGAAAACAAGAAACAAGATTATCTATTTATTGACAAACAACCAAGAATTACAACACCACTTCCCAGCATTTTAATCCATTATCTATTTATTGACAAACAACCAAGAATTACAACACCACTTCCCAGCATTTTAATCCAGCATTGCTGCTCAATTGCTGCCACATATACTTCGTACCTCTTGCAGACACACATTGAAAAATATCAAACACTTGACGAAACAGAAAACAGAAACAAAGACAATTGCATAAATTTTAAGGAAGGAAAGACAATATTATTTTGGTGTTACATGGATTGATCATCTTGTTTATTCATCATGCCATAGAGTCCAAGGCCATTATGGTGCTGAGATTCATGGGGTGCATGTACTGGGGGTGCCTGCCAAAATCTGCCCGCGCGATGATCTTGTTAGCCTTCTCAGATGGATGGAAAGGGTCCCAGAATGCGTACAAGTTTCGGTTGGGGCACAGGTTAGACAGGGCAGTGCAAAGGCCGAGACCATTGTACGGCCCCTGCCCACAGCATGCTATTTTTGATGTAGTAAATCCAAAAGCTTGAGGGTCATTGATGAAATCATCGTGCATTAGCTGAGTATTCACAGCTATGAAGATGGTGCTGCCAATTTTGCTGTTGAGGTTGTTGATAATCTGAACTAGTTGAGGGTTGAACAAGAATGCTGCGCGTTGGAGTTCGGGTATGCACTCCCCGTTTCTGCTACCACGCATCCCCAATTCTGCCGGAACGCAACCCAATGGCCCAGTACCCGTCACCAACACCCTCCGCGCCCCTAGATCATAAAGTTTCTGTATCCACCATGTATCCATTTATATATGTATATATAGTAACGAGCAGCAAACTCGTGCTATGTAAAGACTAATTAATTCAAATAAGTTAGGTTCATAATGAACAACTTTTACTTTTTGTTTGGTAGGAATATAAATGCATATTTGGACAGATTTGTGAGATTTAAAATTAGAAAGAGATCAAGTGGTCTGATGGGATTATGAGCCAATTAAAAGTTCTCATTTCTATTTTATAGTATTAATGATTGCTATCCTTACTAATAGACTTTTTTGCTTAATACTTCCCATATACGTTACATAGATATAATTATAGATGTATACGTCTACGTATTTAATATCAAGAGTACCTCAATAATAAAGCATTAATAATTACGAGAGCCCTATTCCTCCGGTATTTCTTTTAGGGAGTGGGATGTATGATGTGATGGGTGCACAACACACCTTATGTGCACGGCTATGGGGTCATCCACCGGTTTTGTTGTTTGATCCAAACTGTTCAATTTGTTCGTCTCATCGAGTATACATATTCCATGTAAAAATTCAAATTGATCGAACATCGGTAACTACATTTTCCTTGAAAACAAAGTAGTTAACGAAATTGTTGTAGGTATTTTTTTTTTTTTTACAAAACTATTAGCTAAATGGTCACCGATGGCCGATCAACCTTAATTTTTCTGTGGGATCCATACTTGACGAGACGAATAAAATGAACAATTTGGATCAAACCACGAGATTTGGGTGGAGCCCCATAGTCGTGCACAGCACCCCGCACATCCAAGACCTATTTTGTATGTATGGTAACATATGGATTTTATTTTGGATTACTCATTGACGTGACATTTATTGTTTTTTTCTTAGGAAAGACGAGAACATCACTAATATTTGAGACTGATCTAAAATGTAGTTCATAAAATATTTTGTAGATACATAAAAATGAGAGAGAGAGAGAGAGAGAGAGAGAGAGAGAGAGATAGAACCTCTCGTCATAATAACACGAGTACAATTTCTTTTTAATTAAAATAAACATTATAAGTTCTATAGATATAGATATCTAGTACAATAATTAATTAGTTTCTTTTAAGCCCACATATGAAGGAGTTATTGTATCTCAAATGTGGTGTGTAAAGTTACAACTGTAGCATACCTTCCTTTCCACCAACCTTTGCGTGACTTAATTATTTCCACTTACTTTCGTGTGACTCGCATGTCTTACCATTAAAATTGCATGCATGCTTCTACCAACGACACTTTTTTGGTTCCATTCATTTATGGCTCTAATTTGACATGCATTAACACCTTTCTGCATTTGACATTGGATACTCTTTTTACATTCAACATGTTTACATGTTACTCATTGAAAAAAAACACTTTTACATATGAGTCGCCGGCTTAGGGTAGATTTCGTGAATACTAATTAATTTCTTTTAAAAGGGAAATAGAGTTAAATTTTGGCGACACAAATCAAAATGATAATGCAAAAAAAGCAAAAAATCTTGTATTGTACATAAAACAAGAACCTGTTATCAGAAATATAAGCATTTTTTACGTTTCACGATATCCAAAAATCTAAGGCTGCCTTATTTTTTAATGGGAGTTTATTGTTACATTTTTTTTAAAAATATTTAAGACCTTCACTCCTATAAATTACTATGAACATATGGAAATGTTCTAAGTAATAAGTATACGGTGTAGATTTTATTTCTGTACGATATGATTCACAGCTTTAATGTAGATATCACGATATGATCACCTGGATTGTAGAATTGAATTCAAAAGAGGAAAGAAAAAATTACGAGAAAATAACAGGCTCCCGCTAGTGCACAATATGAGAAAAGGGTTAAGCGTACGCTCATTCTTATTCCTGCAAGTAGAGAAGCAGATTTGAAAAACAAAATTTAGGATCGATATATGTACCTTTAAAATTTTCTGGTACTCAGAGATGAGATATTTGACGTAATCGGGGAGGTTGTATTGGCGAGATCTAGCAGAGTAGGGGACCAAGAAGTAGTTGTTGACAAAGTCATTGCCTCCCAGTGTAATTAGAACAAGAGCTTGGTTTACCAGCCTCTTTGTCTGCTCACTTCCTATCAGCCTAGTTACCCTTAGCTGGTATTGTTCGAAGTATTGCAGCTGTTGGGTTATTCTTATTATGTTTGCCTGCACACATTAATACAAATTAAGTAAAGAAAATAAAATTTATTGGCTGTGTTTGGTTTAGAGTTTTAGTTTAGTTTTGATGATGTAAGCAGGTGTAATAAATGGAGAGAGATAGAGAGAGAAATGAGAGAAATGATGATATCATCAAAACCAAAACTGACTCAAAACTTGTAAACGAACATGGCCATTGTCTTCACATTTTACTTCCAAATTCCAATAATGGACTGTTGTCTATTCTTCTTTTATTGTTATTAGCCCCCTTTATTCTTATGATTTTTCACTTTGGTTCCCATATTGTCAATCTCAACTATATAGTCTCTTACAAAATGGTTTTGCATTTTTGAAAAAAAAAATAAAAAAGTACTTTCGTACATGATTTCTTCAAAAATTACACCAGTTAAAGAAGTACAAAAAGATCCAAAAATTATGCGCGGAAGTGTTTTATTTTTCTATCAGATAAATGGGAAGAGACTTTAGTAATTAACTATATATCATTATGAAAATGAGGGAGTGTTTTTTTCAAGTCTATTTATACCCACTTCATCTTTCCTTTTTCGTTCAAGACAAAAAGAATTTTGAAACAATTTGGAAGTATTTTCTTAAACTGGAATTCATGTAAAAACTCTAAAATACCCTCAAAAGTTGGTCAAAGGTTTGAATAGACAAACTGAAGTTGCGGGGATCAAATTTACAGCTTAATTTTTGTTTATTGTAAAATCAGAAGGGAAAAAAGAGAGAAGAGGGAAAATACACTTTACCTAGCTGTGGTTAGCGCGAATTGCAGAACACCTTCCTCAGTTTTAAAAATAAGCGAAAGAGCTACCAATGATTTTAGACTAAACCGCAACTCTAACTCCATTAACAGATAAATGATAAATGACTTCGATGCCCTTATATTTTTTTTTGGGATAAATTTCATTCCATCGTCATCAACACCCAAAAATGAAAAAGCCTAAACAACACCACAAGAACAAACAGTCCTTGTATTTCTCCCTCTGCCTCACTATCTTTCTCCTCCTCCTGTGCAACACCGCACCCACTCTTCCTCTCTCTCATTTTACCTCTGCAACAAAGGCGAGAATCAAGTCGACGGCGGCTTAGTTTTATTCGGATTGACAGCGACTCAGTTTTATACGGATCGACGGTGGCTCGGTTCTGTACCGATCAACAGCGGCTCGGTTCTGTACCGATGGGCAGCGACTGGGTTTTGTATTATTGGCTCATCTATATACATGCATGTGTATTCCTGGGTTTTGTTTTTGCATTATTTGATTTAGATTCAACTCATGGACTTTTGGGGGTGAGGAATCCAGATACCTTAACAATATATCGACTGGGATTTGTATTCTTCAATTTACAAATCCCCCAATCTTGATATGCGTATATGTATGTATATATCACCTGTATACAGTGTTTGAATTCAGTTCCACACAAATTCAGATTGGGTTTGATGCAAATTGGGTTAAATTTTTTTTTAATTGATCAGTATTGAAGGTGCACTTGGTTCTATGGTGTGATCAAAATCATCACACTTGGTTCTATGGTCTGATTCAGATTTTTTTTTTAATTGACCAGTTTGATTCAGATTGGGTCTGATTCAAGATCCCTACAAGTGTGATGATTTCTACACATGGGTATATTGGAGAGAGACAAGAGAGGGTTTCAGCCCTAATTGATTAGAATCAGAGAGAGAGAGAGAAGAGAGAGGGTAAGGGAATCGCTGGAGATGGGTTTTGCAGAAAGGAATCGCCGAAAATGGAGGGGCCAGGGGAAGTCGTGACTCCCTTCTTACTCACCGGAGATGGGTTTTCGTGGGAAGAGGGAGAGAGGGAGAAAATGAATGGTTTGAATTTTATAAATCTTGGAGGGGCAGTTAGGGAAGAAGAAAATATCATATTTCGGAGGAAACACGTTTTTTTTTTGTCTACACTTGCCATTTAGCGCGTAGCTCACACGCGTCATTAATACAGATGGAAAACCTAACGGTAGCAGTTTAGTCCAAAACCATAGGTAGCTCTTTCACTTATTTTTAAAACCGAGGTAGGTGTTCTGCAATTCGCGCCAACCACAGGTAGGTAAAGTGCATTTTTCCCAAAAAAAAAAATCAATAGCCTTATAAGTACATGCAATGATAAAAAATAAAAGAAAATATTTGTTTGGTTGATAATTTTGAAAACAATATTTTGAGAAATAATTTTGAGAGAGTGTTAGAATTGGAAAAAAAATAATACTTGAGAGATGTGAAATAATTGGAGAGAGATAGAAAGAGAAATGAGAATGATTATTAGAGAGAGGGGTATGAGTAGAGAGAGAAATATGATTAATGATTGAAAAAATGAGAGATGATGAAAGAATCTTTTTGAAATTTTTTTTGGGAATTATGAAGTGAACACTAAGAATTAACAAGAACATATGTTAGTTGGCCTCACAATAGCTCCACCTTTGTCTATATTAATTAATCATATTTTGATTTGTATGAAACTTACAAACTGGATTCCGGTGTCGTTAAGGATACCGATTCCGGCAGAAGCAAAGTTGGCACCGACGAGTAGTTTTTGCCCATTAAGCTCCGGGCTAAGGTATGGCAATGTGGGTTCTGCGCCAATACTCTGACCTGATAATTAACATGCAGAATCCATGGACATGATCAGTCACAACACAAGAAATAAAAATACTTTCCCTTATTTAAAATTAATTTGCATGTCTATTATGTACGTATATGCGCATCTGCATGGATGTGGACTTTATCGAAGACAAGAACGAAAAAAATGTACGCTTCTTTTTCGCGTAATCCATGATTTATATTCGTTGTTCGTGAATATGTTTATGGGTTGAATTTACTAAATTTCCTAATTTCTTTTAGATGAGAAACAAGACATGTAAAAGAAAAAACACAAACGGAATTTGAAAAAGTTTCGAAAAAATGAAATGATTTTAAGAACAATTTAGTTTTATTGTTTCTGTCTCTAATTAGTAAACTATTTTGATGTTTTTATTGTAGTTTTGTAATTTTTAAAACGAATAGAATAGAGGTGGTCATTATGACCAGACCGGGGAGAAAAATAGTCTTAGTGTACATATGTTGACACGGACGCTCCTAACCGTCTCGAATCTAGAAAGGGAAAAAAGAAGTGGCTATTTGTTCCCAAAAACGTCGATGTCACATGAAGAAAATGAGTTTTCTAGGTGAGGGGGTCGTAGATCTACTCTGTATGTGTGTGTCTTTGTCTTTCGGGGGAAAAAAAAAATCGTATTCATTTGCTTAGACAAAAAAATGCAACCCTGGAAAAAGATACTCCCTTCGTTCGGATTTGTTGGTCCACAAAATTACTTTTTCAAGTCCGAAAATATTTGTCCATTTTCAAAAGTCAAAGGATAAAGTAGGGGAAAATTATTTTTGATGATGTGAAAACAACAAACACAAAACAGCTACCTAAAATGGCAACAAAATAAAGGCAAGTTTGGTCTGGTAGCTACCACTGCACATTCACCTATGTACATAAAAATAATTTGTCCCTAACATAATGCATATTCTCAAAATCAAAAAGGACAAAAGGAGCATAACTCAACTGATAAGATCAGGAATGTTAAAGCCGTTAGAGAAGCGGCCGGTGGGGCGGTGAGTGGGATAGTCAATCCCGTAAGGGGGCGAGTCAGCACGGGCTGTGGTGGCCAGGTAGTTGTTGTTGCCACTATCCACTAGAGAGTCTCCAAACACAAAGAATGCCCGTGGTGCTGCCTCAGCTTGAGGTACATATTGTACCAACCCCAATGCGAGCCCTAGAATAATAATCCACATAAAATTCAGGCCCGATGAGGTATAAGCCATAGGTGAAAAAAAGACCTTAATTTCAACAATTGCCAAATCTTAAGGTCCTTTTTCCAGCAAGCAAGAAAAATGTAGGACTTAGATGTTGGGTGTGGTACTGGTGTGCTTGGAAAATTAGGGGGTGATGGGTTTTTATATTTGTACACAAACATGAGGCCTAATTGATGTCCGATTATAACACTTTTGGGAGAAAGAATGGACCACTCACAAAATACAGCAAGCTTTGGTAGTACAAGTAGTTCCACAATATTCAATTTGGGCAGTTGTTTGGCAGTGTTCAATTATTATAATCCCTGGTCCATGTACTACCTTATAGCCAGGGTGCCCCAAACCTAGTTTTTTTTTTTTTTTTTTTTGCATAAACCCTAATTAAATTTCAAAAGGTTAAGTTGTATATCAAGAGTCAAGATGAAGTTGGCTTGTTTTTTTACCATTATATACTTTTCCTTGCAAAAAAGTTAAACACATAAAGATAATGCAAAATAAACTTCCAAACAATATTAATTAATATGTTGTATGAAATACATAATAATAAGAAGAAACTACAATGATCAATGTTAAAATAAGAAGTATTACATCTCCTATCCCCCAAAAAATGTCAACATGTAAAACTAAGAGTTAAAAAATTAGTACGTTTTTGTCAAAGAAATCAATTTTCGCAAATTGAAGTAACTCATTGATATATATATTTTGCGACTTGTGCAAAAACAATTTAACTTTTTATAGAGGAAAAGACATTCTTGTAAATTTCCATTTTTCATATGAGAGAATCTCTATGAGATGGAGGTGGTAGTATATAGAAATGATGCGGTTATGTTCAAGTTCATCCATTCACTTTTAAAAGTCATCAAGAACATTAATCATGCTAAAAAATCAAGTTCATCTGATTACTGGTTGACATATAAGGTCAGGAAAACCATTTATCTTGATGTGTGTGCGGCTTTGCAAAACTTCTACTTAAAACAGTTATTGCGTTCTGAAGTTATGTGATCCAATATCTGATCAACATGCTTTTTGGCGTAGTTATTATTCCTGTCAAGCTTTGAAAAGTGAATGGTTTGGAGATGTATTCATTCAATTTGGAAAAAACATCGGATCAAGCCTTCCCCGTATTTTTTTTTGGCTCATTTCTTGCGAAAACCCTTAAAAACACGTTTTAAACACATTCAGTGGTTCGGATCATGAAAATTTGATCGGAAAAGTAGGGTGTGGATGGAAGGTCCGCATTTTAGGGTGCGGATATATATACACACACACACACAACAACAAATATTCAATAAGGCTCCCTTAAACTCTACGGTGAGGGATTTTTGTTCGGGATTGAATTTCGATGATTTGAACCGTTAGATGTGTTTAACAAGAAAAGAAGAGAGATGCTACTCCTTTGCCTATTGTTGGCTCAATTCATTGGCTAGGAAAAAAAGACTTCTAGGAAGAGATTCAGTGGAGACGTGGTGGGGCCTGTAACTCAGAGGATTAGAGTATGTGGCTACAAACCACGGTGTTGGGGGTTCGAATCCCTCCTCGCCCAAAAGAGAAGGACCTTTCCCTCTGGATGTAAGAACCTTAGGCACACTTTAACCATAAGAAAAAAAGAAAGAAAGAAAGAAAGCCAGCCTTGAAGCCTTTTGGCATACTATGTTTTAGGCTTTCTCAAATAAATGCCAACTACTTGCAGTCTTGAAATTAGTTGAAATAGGATTCAGTAATTAATAAAAACTGGTGAACAATCACAAAACAAGAAACCAAGTCATTTTCTTAAGGACATGAAGTGACCTTGTTCCTTTATGCCTCCCTTTATATAATACCATTTTAAGGCATTTTTTTCAAGTCGCATTAAAAAAATTGCTGGTAAAAGTGATATTTGGCATAGTGTTAGTTGTGGAAAAGTATTCTCGAGAAAAGTGAATGGACGGTGAATTAAAGAAAAATAAAATTTGTTTTCCTATAACATATCACATTTTTATCAGAGATTATTATAAGTCGAAGGGTTAAAGTATTTATTTACTCCTATTTATTTGAACTAATGATTATTTGGATCCCAACGCTCTGCAAAACCAAGAATTCAAAGTACAATGGGCCCCAGGGGCATGTAATGGTTGTAACCTTAGAGAAAAATTAACATTTATGCACAATATAACTAAGACCGACTTAAACATATATATATATATATTATCGAGAGTAAATCAAAATACAGTCCTAAAACCAGCCTCCATTGAGTTTTTTTTTTTTTATAGCCTCCAATAAAGTTTCCATCCATGACGTCATCGTCGGTTAAGTTCTCATCCCTAAATTGTTCGAATGTCCAATTTTACCCTTCTTACTTAATTTGTACATATTAATTTATGTATATATAGATGCATGTAAATATATAGATCGGGGAGAAAATTAGAAGACGTACGTGTGTGATTTTAGGAATTTGGTTGTTTCTTAATTGAAAATCTTAAAAAACATGTGCAGTGTGTCACTTGATTTGAAGGGAATGAAGTGCAACTAGCACAAAAGTTCAAGGGGCAAAGAGCAGGTAAGGGAAAGAAGAACAGGTAATAAAGGGAAATATGGTTTGAATTTGTGAATAGAAAGCCCGTGAATCAATGGTGGAGCCACCTTAGGGCCGGTGTGGGCACAGGCCCACACACTGGATTTTGAGGTTTTTTTTTTCCCTAGAAAAATACGGAGTATATTTAAGTTTCAATTTGTACATCACTTTTATACACAAAAAATTATTGAGTGCTCTTGGAGTACCACCGCATGGTGTTATAAGGTCATTTTCCTACAATATTTATGTGAGACTCAAGACTAATAGTATGTGATGATGAAGACGGATAAAAAAATGATGTAGAAGGATGTGAGGACAGCAAGTGTCGATGCCTCTGGATCACTAACTTACGAATTACTCACAAACCTGCTTTAATTCACTGAATTTTGCCTCAAAACTACTTTGTGTTTACGGAATTATATTAACTATCATAAAATACAAGTATCTTGAACAAAAGTCGAATTAAAATCAAGGTATGCCTGTTAGATTCTTACAAAATACTAGATTTTTCTTACAAAACAAAAATTGTGCCCATACTGATAAGATTTTCTGGCTACGCTACTGCCGCGAATGCTTTTTCATGGCCCAAATTGAATATCGAAATTAAGTAACTGTACTAGGTGCTGCAACTGGAATTGATCCCACCTACATGTCTGCTGGTAGGTTTGATGGTATATGGAAGGATTGTATGGAGATGGAGCTGATCCCAGAGAGGTTTCTCCCATGCATGTGTAACCAACACTATGCTTGGATACTCGACTTGAAAAGGCAAAACACCCATAAAATATGAGGTAATATATTTAGGGGATGTTTTGCAACTTCATTTTTTATTTTTTAGCTTTTTGGTCTTTTGAATTATAGCCAGCTTGTATTATGAATCTGGTAAGAGTATTTAAGAAAAATATGCAGAATGCATTTTTGCAACAGAAATAGTGTTTAGAGATATATTCAGGATACATTTTGTAATTCTTTTTGTTAATAACAAAGGGAAAAGTTGAAAATGAGAAATCAAAATCAAAGCTCCTTCCAGCCTGTTTTTGCTTCTCATCTCTAATGACAAATTTTGAGGATGAGTTTTAGATTAATGTGTTTTGGATTTTAGCAGTCAAACACCTAAAACTCAAAAATAAAAATATGAAAATGCAAAAATGAGTCGACCAAACAGGCCCCAAAATTTGTTTCCCTTTAATCCAATTTTCCCTCATAGAACCAAGATCTAAACACAGCAGAATGGACCCCAAGCAACGGAGAGGAAAATTATGAGCATTCGGACATAAAACCAATTGCGTGTGCCCGAGCACACATAAATTGCAGCTTTCCGTGGAGGCATTGGATGTCAATTTCATTGGGAAAAGCTAACCCCAATATGTTGCCCCGATCGTCTTGGCTTGAGACTAAGAGTTTGTCTTTCTTTAAGGTTTCACGTTTAATTTTCTTTGTCAATAACTCTCGGAGGCGCCTCACGTCATATGTAAACGTGGAAAATACGGTTGGAAGGCAGTATGAATTAATTTGAAGTGATAGCAAATTAGCACCGGACCCATTGCATTAACAAAAAGTACTTAAGAAAAGTTAGATACGCAAGTGGAAATGGAATTTAAAGAGATGTGTGCATGAAATAATTACGCCAGCTACTCCTCAATAACACTCCTCTTAAAATCAACTAAAGTTTGCTGCAAAAGCTGTTCAACCAACTGCTGTACGTACCTAGGTACAGCTAATTTTTGTCATTGCCTAAACTCTAACTCAACTGTTTTTTCATGCACTTGAAGTTCCCTAAGTTTCTACTAACTATTTGGGGACCATGATTCACTTTCACCCATGACTTCCATTTATAGCTGAAAATTACAAGTTATAGGAGGATGCTACGTCGCACTATCGAAAAGGGACGTACAGTATGCCACATAACTTATGCTTCTTGTGCTTGTTTCGTATGATTTTAGTCAAATACAAACCGTTATGAATTTTTTAAAATTCATAAATTATGCTTTTTTGGTACTTGTTACAATCCGTTAAGTTTTTATTTTATTTTATTTTAAATTCACTAGTCATATTATGCACTATTTGCGGTAATCTACCAAAAAAGATGATAATTACAAAAAAAATCAACCGTTATAAGTACTAAAAACATACTATGTAACGGGGCGCACCGTACGAACCAAGTGGGCATACCATGAATTTTCCCTTATCCTATATCATGTGTTTAGATAACTAGTCAGGGTACGTTGGCATAACCAAGTACACGAACTCATTTCCATTGGAATCATTTTCTTTTTATAATCGGATATCCTGATCAGTTTACTCACAGGTCGATTAATTCCAAGACCTTAAAGTTAACGACTAGGCAAACCCTCAAATAGCCCTAAACTTTGGAATATTTGGCCACCGTGAGATTTGAATATGTGACCCCAAACACATAACGTTTTTTCATGCCCACTAGGCCGAACCCCTTGGGTTCAATTCCACAGGAATTATTAAGAGATCCTTGTCTTTTGAGAGAATTGAATGATTTAGGTAGGGGAAAGAAGCTTACCACTCCCTTGTTTGGTTGGAAATATAATAAGGCAAACAATGTGATTTTATCATGGTTTGTTTTGGCAAAAAAATCTAAATGGTTTATTTTTTTGTCTGTGGGGTTTGCTTCTCCGGGTAACCCTCCTGAACCATTTGGAACGGGTGAAAAGAATGAAAGGGATGAGATACTTCATTTGAACCCTAGCAAGCTCGCCTGAGAAGAAGGCCTGCATAGGTAACACCTGTGTTAGCCCCTAGCCCGGACGGTAGTGGTCCGGAAAGGCACTCCAACAGTTAAGTAAGTAATCAGCGGTGGGAAATACAGCTAGTATTGTGTAAAGTGTGAGTGTTTAGAGAAAGAGAGGAATCCTGGATCAAGTGGGCAAGTTCACATTTTATAGGCAAAGGGAAACTTGCCCACGAAGTCCCCTGTGACGCCCCACGCGCCATCCTTACATGTCCTAGCACATGGGCGAGCAATGAGTCTTTTGCCGCTTCGGCTGACGTCGAGCACCTAGCGTGCCCAATAAGTTAGATATTCTGGGATACCCCCGGTCCATCACGTGGTCCGTCAGACGCCTCGAGCATGTCGTTCAGACACCGCTTGACACCACTTCAATCCCATCTGTCACCTATCATGTCATCAAGACCCTTAGTAGGAAACCTAACCTAGGGCCTTCGGTGTGGTGTTTTTTTTTTGTAAAACAACGCTTCCTCCCAATCGACCGGGGAGATGGCCTAGGCCTCGCTGGTTGGCCAGCTCCAACATTCTGCCAATCTCTACGGTAACGGTGAGGAGGCCTTCAGAGTAAAAATCCGCCCTTCGGTGAGACGACCGAAACCAACGATCCCAGCCGCTCGGCAAAAAGGGTTGCCGCGAAACGGGATCCTAACAGGAGATCTGTCAGTCGAAGGGACAACTGGCGGGAATCAAGCCTATATTGGCAGGGCGTTATCAAATATCTTCCCCAAGTGCCTCTGCCCGCCTGGTGAGGGAGAGGGACAGGCGATTGGGACCCCCTCGGTGAGCCGGGGGATCATATCCTCAGTGGACCCTTTTGGGTAAGACTCATCATATCACCCGTTGGCCCGCGGCCCGCTAAGCATGTCGTGCTTTGACCGAACCCGCACAGCCCAACCCGACTTTTCCATGGGTCGGGGCTTGGGCATGATAATTTTAGCTCCAACCCACCTGCTCGCCTGCCCTAGTAGCCCAAGATAAAAGCCCTCTCATAGCCCAATACACTGATATACACGTAGCATGGATTTGTAACAAAGATTAAGGGCGAAAAATCTAGGATTTCATAAATTACATAAATCTAGGATTTTTACAGATAGCTCAGCCCACTAAAAAGAAAAAGCCCGTTGAGCCCGCCCCACTAAAAAGAAAAAGCTCGTTGAACCCAACCCGCAAGCTGGCTTGGGCGAAAAGTTAGCGGGCTGGCCCAACCTGATAATGACCCTTACTTTTGGGGACCCTTGGGACCTCAGCTGCTACATTTTTTTTATTCAAAAAAAAATGCATTTGTTAGTTTTGCATCGATTTTTTTTAACGTAAAAAATTATTAACTAAACTAAAATTTTTGTGAATTACCAAATTGGATTGTATTTGTCGTTGGTGAACGTTTTTAAATTTTGATAATCCAAAATTAAAATTTTAGATTCCTTTGGTCGAGATGAACCTATAATCCAAAAAAAAAAATCAATGCAAAACTAACAATTCCAAGCAAAAATAATAATTGAGTAAAGGCAAAAAGATAATCCAATCAATTTGGATTATTTTTGCCAAAACACCCCTAAATTGTAATAATATTATTATTACTTATTAATTGCCCCGGGTGTATTATATAGTCATATCTTTAAATTGCCAGAAGAAACAAGATTATTATTACGTTACCCTTTCCGGTCTTGGGTATTGTTTACATATAAAATTAACAAATCTAATAATTAATTGACACATAATCAATAATGTCAAATGTTGGCAAATATGTGTCAATGAAGACAGACTGGATTACTGAAGTAAGGATGAATTAATACAATGTCATATTAGTTTTCAATTTAAAAAGTAGTTATTGGCAGTTACAAATCAAACTAATGTAATAAATTGACTTCGAAGCCCTGGTTTCAATTGCTAAATGCATAAACTCCATGTGTAAACATATGAAACGAGATAGTTGACAGTTAAGACACGTAGAGCATATCGTGCAAAGTAGTTATTTCCTTAACACTTAATCATTTGAGTTGGTTAAGCAACTATGCAGGTTCAAATTAAAGCTTCTGAAGGAAGATTAAAGAAATTCAAGTTCAAATCTATTGGAGGGAAGAAACTGCCAATTTAAAGTAGAGAGATGGAGTTCGAAGCAAGCCAAGTTCAAATCACAAGCAATTCCTATAAATAGAAGAGGTTGAAGAGTAAATAGAAGAGATTGAATAGTAAACACACCCGAACAAATCTTCAATAAACAACAATCAAAGAAAAGATGCTTGGTTTATTCATTGACAAGTAGAATTAGGATTTCAACTCAGTTCGAAGTAGGTTAAGAAGTAGTTTAGGAAGTAGATCTTGGTTGTTCTTGTAACAATCAGTTGTTTGAAGTTCTTGTTACCTTTTATTTGAAGTTGAAGACAATTTTGAAGTAAGTCTATCTTTGATTTATCAATCAAATTATCTTGTTTCCTTGTTGTTCTTTAATTTCCTAAGTTATTGGTTTGTATTTCTTCACTTTGAAAGAAAATCCTCTTAATTGAGGTAATTGAACTATTAAAACACAGTCACTTGCTTGAATTTGGTTTTCCAAAGCTAATCTGAGGGAGGAGATTGGAAACTCTTTTTGGCACGCTCGCGCATAATTAATTTTCATTGCAAAGAAGTAAAAGAACCAAACAGGTATACATTACATATGGTTTTGCCATTTTTGACCTTTGGGTGAGTTTGTGGTTTTACTACTTTCAAACGTCAGTAGTTGGGCTTATTGTGGTTGTGTACTTGTTTCTCGGTTAATATAATTCAGACACTTGTATTCTCCTATTGCTTATAATAAATAAAATAAAATAAAGTCAGTTGAGCCCATGAACAATTTTGTGGTAAGATTCAAAGTTTTAGAGGATTGGCCTCTAGAGAAAGGTCAAACGGTGCAACCTCAATCGTTAGTGCATATATATATATATATATATATATATATATATATATATATATATATATATATATGAGTCCGGTTCGGTCCGGACTCCCGGGACCTATCTTAGGTCCGGAATTTTCACATTTCCGGGTTGGGCGGAATCAAAAACAACGAGTTGGATGTTTTTAAAATGTGTTTTATCCGAAAGGTTTTTCATAAAAATGGGAAAAAAAAATATCAAAAATACTTCATGAAGCATTTTTCCGGATAAAGCGTTTTTTCCCATTTTTATCAAAAATAACCTTAAAACACATTTTAAAAACATCCAACGGCACATTTTCGCGGTTTGGAAAAATGGCCGGAAAGGGAGGTCCGGACCTATCTTAGGTCCGGGAGTCCTGACCGGATCCTCGGCGTATATATATATATATATATATATATATATATATATATATATATATATATATATATATTACATTCTCCAATCTGAGTAGTTAATAATGCACATGTTGTTTACAGAAAAAATATCAATGAGGATGTAATAAAATTTTAAAACTTTTAAAAAATAGTTACCAGTACGATTTTTAATCAACAGTTATTAGTGTAGCAGAAATTCTCGTCAAAATAATTCGACATCCTAACAATTATTACAAGGAGAAAAAATGAACTAAATTTTAATTTTAGAAAAGCCAAGTTTGGAGAGCTTTTGGAATACTCATTGGAGTAATATTTAAACGTCCGTAAGTTATAATCTCATTGTATTTAGGTTGTTCAATTCAATTGGTTATTACTATATAGTTCAAATATTCATCATCTGGACATGTGTTTAAGAGGCTTGGGCTGACAGAAGTCGAATGTCACGGCACTTTACGGTTTCAACTCAAGTAAGAAGTACTCTCCGGGAAGGTCACACCCTTGGTCAAGACCAAACGGGTAACCAAAGACTGAATTCCTTATCCTCGAGATTTCTCCGATCCACAATATGCTACAAATGGGGAGACATGGCCGTCCAGATTGTAAAAGCTGGTTTCGTGCCTCTACTAATGATGGGATTTACTCCCGAGTTCTAGTAGTTTGTGAGTAGTGATCACCATTAGCGCAATTCTCCGGCCGGTGGGATTCAATTCTCCCGCTTATAGGAGTTGTTTGGTATTTGCACCTTTCTTCATGTTTTCTCTGGTGCTGCCGATGTGCTAATAGGCTACATATGGCAAAGAGAGAATCGCACAAAATAAATAAATAAATAAACAAGCAATCGAAAGAACAAGACAAACAATATATGTGTTCCAACTTAAACTAATTGGTTAGAGTAAGTTTCCGAATGGATTTTATCAAAATCTGATAAAATCAAGCCTCAAATCCATTTGGAAACTGAGTTGATAAAATCTTAGATTTTTGTTCAAAAATATAAGATTTCATCAACTCAATTTCCGAATGGATTATCAAATCTTGATAAAATATGGATAAAATTCTTTCGAAAACTCACCCTAAATAGAATGTTAATTCGTGATACACAGGTAGGGAAAAACACGCCCCAATGGGTTTTTTTAGTTGCATTGTGCCCGTTCAATAAACGAGGCTGGGAAAATTATTAATGTGATTTTTTATCAATTCGCATTGTGCCAATTTGATACACAACGGCCGGAAAAAATACCAATTTTTCCCGTGCATCGGGTACTACACTAGTAATTATCGATATGGATGGTTCTCCAATAAATAAAGCAATACTCATTAGTTATTCATCACGGGATCAATCAATATTCATCTCAATGAAGGAATGATTATTCCAGTTGAAAAACTAAGAAATTATCATTATGAAATAACTAATGTCAAACTAAAACTTCACTATTCCCACACCAAAATTCAGCAGGCACCTCGAAAATAATTATTGCCACCCCAAAATTTACTACCGCTACACCAAAATGTTACTGTAGTTAACAAAGTACAGTGCGAGTGTGAAATAAAAATAAGAATGATTATTCTTAAAACACAAGTAAACATGAAAATGAGAAAGGATATCAATCTCATTATCATTTCTTATCCATTCCATTTCATTGAACCAAACGCATTCTCACGTTAAAACTCATTCTTCACAAACTCTTGTAATGTCTGCAAACACCACAAACTGCATTTCTCCCAACATCTGTGGCATTTTGATTACTGAAAACCAAGAACTAGCCCAAAATAACTTACGAGCACTGTACAAAATATTCTCCCCAAAACGCATTTCCTTCCAAGAATGTCCACGAATATGACGTCTCCTGAGTTAAGGTATGATTACACTTCCCACCATCTCATCCAAAGACAGCCAAAATGGAGATGGCAAAACGGACATAGAATACGCAGGGTACAGACCAGTTACACATACACCTTAAACAACCTAGGGGTCAAAACATTTTTTCGAGTCACTGCACAACTGGATAGAATACAGACAACAAAAAGGTTCTTCCAGTAAAAGGCGTCCTCAAAGTTGATACAGAACAAGGATGCTTTCATTCTGATTTCATTCGCTCGACTTTCTTCTCTTCTTCCTAGGTTTCTTTTCTTCTTTCTGCTTGGGGACCTCCTCAGTTGTTGGCAACCTGAGGATCAGAATAACTAGTGAGACTCAGCAATTACACTATATAGATAAAACTCACACGATGCATCATTCTGTTTCATTACAAAATCAATAAGAAGTCTCATCAAATTTAGACAGTCAGCCAAAAGCTGTAACAGTATCTGTGGTTATAATAAATATTCAGCCAGAAGCTCAAAAGGGAACCACTTGGCTAAAATTCCCACAATTATTGTAAAAGACTCACATGGGAATGACACAGCTTACATTGACTTGGCAAATTTAGAGATATGCTTTGATTACAAGAGCATGACTTGCATATAATTTTCTCTTGTAAAAAGCACATTTACCATGATCTACTTTCCTATAAGATCAAATCTCAGATTTCAGGGGCTCATTATCTCAGTCCTACATAGGCAGATCAGATTTCTCTCTGATATAGGCCCTGGAGACTGAAGAGAAAGTAAATTTAAGGATGCAGCAAAATGAAAAATCACATAATCTTAACAAGAAAAGGAACCGTGCATTGTCAAATAAATAATTGTAGTAATCATATTATTTGAGTAATATATTGCTGATAAGTATAAGATGGTTAACTCTTTAGGGTTTTTTTTAATGATATTGCAAGCTTCTAGATAGGTTTGCAAGGAGTAATAATTAAATGCCTCTAGGGCATCGCCACTTGCTATTCCAGGCCCTTCACCACCACACATTAATGCGGACCACATGGTGCCTCACGCCTGACCACCATATATTCATGTAGGATCCATAGTTTGTATTGGGAGTTGGGACCCACATCGATAAGCGGTGATAAAGTGGCCCCTTGGAGCACTAAATAATTATCCAATTGCTAGGTGGGTTTTTCTGGGTCAAGTTATTTATTTGATGTATAGCTATGATTATTTTTTACTACTATCATAAAAAGCTTTAAGAGTCTCAGGGATTAGTTTTTAATTTTTTTGAAGTTGTAGTTTGAGATGGTTTAGACAGTCTGCAAGTCAATATAAGCAATGTAAGGCTTCTAATTGAATAGAGGATACTTATAAGAATTAGTAGAGCTTTCGAGAATTGTTTTATATGATCAAATCAGACCCTGAGTGATACCGAAGGCTCTAGGCTTGATTCCTCAACTTTCTTTGCTATTTTCACTTTTTCTACATAAAACCACCCTAATCACCTTTCACATGTACACTTCACAACCACCAAAAAAACCCAGTTTTGGTCTTGTTACTCCTATTTAGTCATGCCCTAACGCTTATCCTTCCCATAGTTACAAAACCCCTAAAATCTAACAAACCTTCATCAATTTGATATATGACCTTAGGTTTTCACATTGACGTTCTCATGGAGTTGGAAAGCCTACGTCCCACATGTTATTTCCCATAAGATTGAAGTTCCAGATCTATCAATACCCTATAGCAATGTAGTTAGCCCCTCAAAAGCCTTCAAATCCTAAATCCTAATTTCATAGAATTTTTAATTAATTTTTTTTACCCTTCACAATTTCCACATAGGAGGGCAACGTGGGTTCTATTCCAAACGGGAGATCGTGGGTGAGAAATAAGAATGTAGCAGTTGGGGCATTTGTTGTAAGAAGATAATGTCAACGGGGGTTGGATTTTTGGTTATCTTAATAAATGAAAGTCACTTTCTTTTTTTTTACTATTTTTGGTTGTTTTGTTTATATCAACGTCGGTGGGAGGAAAGCATGGGGGGAAATCAAAATGTGGCAGTTCGGCCGTTTGCTGTAAGAAGACAATGTCAACGAGAGTTGGATTTTTAAGGAAAATGTTGGATTTTTGGTTTTCTTAATAAATGAAAGTCGCTTTTTTTTTTTTAATGTTTTTGTTTGTTTTGTTTATATTTCATGTCTTTTTCGGCTTATTTTCTTTTTTAAGCTATCATAATTTTTAATTTATATCTGCACACATACTAACTCCACTACACAAATTAGTGTTGTGCCCCATTCAATGTACAAAACAATGAATAAATTTCACCTAACTGTTTTTATCGACTATTGTTGTGCCCGTTTAATTCACTGCCCCAGAAAAAAATACAATGTGATTTCTCTCTTCATCCCTTGCATTGAACGGCTACAATGCTAGTTTTGACTAAAGCGATGATCTAAGGGTGTTTTTGATTGGCCGACTTGGATTGAAGATTTTTTCACTATTATAATTTTGTTGGTGATCACAAATTGAATTGTAAGGATTAAACTTGTTGCTTTGACAGAACAATGGTGGTATTGTTGAATAGCTTTTTTTTTTTTCTCTTTATCTGGTATTGTTTAATAGCTTGATATTCACTGTTGTGCCCATTTAAGATTTTAGGATTACTAGCAAGGGTGCAACAAGCCAAACACAACGTCTCTTAGGCTTAGCTTGAACTCTTTTTGCATTTGCTCAGGCTTGGCTGAGCTTCAGAATTTTTTTGGACTAATTGTTCAAAATCTGCTTGCATTTGGACTTTTGTGATTGTGATAGGCTTGGCTTGGCTTGGCTTGGCTTGGCTCAACTCATGAAATGAACAAGTTGATTGAGCTTTCAGCAGAGAGTTAATCTTGTGAAGTTCTAGTTGACAAAATATGAAGAAAAGAAAAGTTGTACAACCCTACACTTGCACAATATGGAATGTCGAGCCTTTCATTGTGTCTATAACCATTTAACACTAGAAAGTAAATTGTCTTCCACGCTCAATTGCTTCACGGAAGATTTCATGAAGCCCAACATTTTCACAACTCCCCACAGGAATTTTTTCCCCAATCGGACCCGCAAGAGAGTAGAAAACTAATTATTAAAAGCCCTCCTTCCTCTGGATTTGGAAAGTATATCCTAAACCACTTCGTCCTCATTATTGAAACTTCTCCATCCTCGTGAGGAAGAAAACGATCTCATAAAAGCCTTGTTGAACTATAGTACATAATAGCATTAGAAGTATACAATTGAATGATATTGACACTAAAATGCGTAACTCAATAGAAAAATCATTAAGATTTCACACTAGTCCTTAAAAGTTAGTTATACATTAGATTCAATGAATGGCGAGATAATGAACACATGTGTCACATTTTGTCCTCCTCTCAACTAGTATTCGATACACAGCTGATTCGAAGGTTAACTCCTCTGGTAGCTTGCCTTCCAGCCTATAGATGATTGTCTTCGCTTTCTCACTCATGGAATCCACATTTCATAAATTAAGTGGACATGTTTTTGGAACGTAAAAGTTCTAATCATCTCATCAATTGGCAACGTGAATGAGAATTTACGATCTATCTTGTCCCACAAAATGACGCTTAGGCCAAGTTTCCACTAAAAATACCGTTTGTTTCGGGTTAATGTCAAATTTGTTGATGTATGTGAGGAGAATGACTTTCCTCAAAATCCGTGCAACCAAGTGCTTTAGTCCATTTAGCCCATTTAGAGAACAAGGAAAACTCAGCCTCATTATTATTTCCCTTCCAACCATTGTATTCCACATACTATCACTATCACCTTCTCTTCCCCACTCCATCTCTTGGCCCATACGCTCCTTGAACACCTCTAGTTTCTCTCCTTTTAAGAACCACCATCTAGTCCGTGGGCTTCTAGTTTCTTTTCTCGGCCTACGATTCCCTTTGAGACCAATATCTAACACCAAAAGTCTATGTTGTGCCACTAGGCACTCTCCGGGAATGACCTTACAATCCTTACATAACAAGCGATCTGCGCCTCTAACAAGGAAGTAGTCGATCTGGCTTCTATTGGCTCCGCTCTTAAAGGTAATTAAATGTTCCTCACGCTTCTTATAGAGAGTATTCCCAACTATAAGGTCACCAGCTACCGCAAAATCCAAAATCCTCCTACCACCTTCATTTAGGTCACCAAATCCAAATCCACCATGTACCTTCTCATACCCTTGCCTCTGCACTCCCACATGACCATTGAAATCTCCCCCTATAAAAAGTTTCTCTCCACAAGGTATCTCTTGAACCACATCATCCATCTGTTCCCAAAATTGCTCTTTAGTGAGGTCATCCAAGCCTACTTGGGGCGCATAAGCACTAATAATATTCACTATGCTCTCTCCAATCACAAGCTTAACTAAAATAATCCTATCTCCTTTCCTCGTGACTGTGACTACTGAGTCCTTAAGGTGCTTATCTACTATGATGCCTACCCCATTTCTCTGCCTATCCTTTTTTGTATAATAAAAGCTTATACCCCTGTGGTTCTATCTCTCTAGCCTTCTCCCCTACCCACTTAGTCTCCTGAAGGCAAGCTATACTAATTCTCCTCCTAATCATGGTATCAACTAGCTCCCTAGTCTTACCCGTTAAAGTCCCTATATTCCAAGTTGCTAAGCGGAACCTATAGTCCTGGGCTAGCTTCTTTACCCGCGCTCGTCCAGGCACGCGCGGGAACCCTTGCTCACTTATCACCACACCCGGGCGCTGATGTGGCGCCCCTTGCCCATTTTTCGAAGCACCCGAAGGCAGGCACAACGCGTCGCTTAAAGGGAACGCCCTAGCATGTCTCGTTGTATAATTAAGGTTCATGTCATAAGGTTCTGACGGGTTTTTTTTATGTGCTGGCTGTCAGCTACCTAACGCACAACCCTCCTCCTTTATCCGACTTGGGGCCCGGCTGAGATCCAAAGATAAGGCTTTAAGAACGTCACAGGCGGAGTTTTGAACAACTAACCAATTTTTTTTTATTAAAGACCTTCCATTCCTATCGCTCCACCCATTAGCCATCATAGAGCATCCATATCACCCAATCCTCTCTATCATCCTTCCCCAAATTATCAGTATCAGTCTCCTCCTTGTACAACTATGTGACTTATGTCCCATGGTAAAATGTACATTTCATGCCCAGATTTCCTAATAGCTTTAAATCACAAGCCCAGAGCAATGCATGAAAATCCATATCAAGCATGAAATAATAGTTCACTCTAGTAGGGGCCATTTGCATCAATTGTAGTTTGTTTCACATGCAGATTTTGGACCACATCAATAAGCCCTTTAGTCTTCAACTTAGGCAGCTTAAGAATAGAAATTGAGCTTTGACAACTTCCACATGTTTACCCCGCCTATCAATCTCCACATCCTCTTCTTCTAAACTCAAATCAGAAATATTCACTAATATTTTCTTCGCTCTTCCAATGCCTTCTTTTATGCCAAAACCTTTGAATCTCATTTTGCTTCTAGTAGATGTCTTAGGCAAGTTTCCCACTCCTATAACATATTGGCCCAATGAAGCACTAACATTCCAATCAGGGGGTAGGCGACACGTATGGACTATGGAACACGCCAGCAGGTGGAGTGTCAATTAGTTTTGATTTTTGTGGGACACACGGGTACACGACTGGGTAATTAATGAAATTTTAAAAGCTTTTTCAGGGTTGAAAGCTTTTTAGTGTAATGGCATACACCATCGACAAATAACACATTTAATTGGTGTTTTAACCTAAACATTTAGCACTTAGAATTTACATTTCCATTAATAAAAAAAACCAATATTTAAAATCATTGTGACCCATTTGTGTCCGTGTCCCCATCTTTTAGGAATTGACATGTCCCCAATTTGTTCATGCTACATGGCCTCTAGAAAGATGTTGCTTGCACTTGAATTGAATAGTATTTCCGGGATCCACAAAATGTGCATACTCCCATGCCAGATATGTTGTATACAAGTATTACCTTTGCTTGACATCAAAGCAAGGAATACACGAAAAAAGGACTCATTGTTCACCATGCAACAAAATTACAATATAAAAGGCTTGGATAAGTCACAAAACTAAATAAAACATACTTTTTGTTTGGGTTTTTCCCCCTAAAGAAACCAAATAATAATCTCAAGCAAAAAATTCCGAAAGATGGAGTCCCTAGCTGAAATTGGCTCTAACAAAGACAAACATAGGCTAAATGAGATCTATGAAAATAGAGATGGGAGACTAACATTGAAAGAGAGGCGAGATAATTGACTAGTGCGGAACCACCTATGAAGCACTAACACTCCTAGAGGTCACAAAGTCCATGTATCAGACACGGGGACGCGCATGTCCCACACGTACAGGACACGCCACATTGCATTCCTCTTAAATTAAATTATTTATTGGAGGGGGACACGTGGGCACACAGCATGAACACGCATTTCACACACATACACTTACACATATATGTATCTACATATAAAGGTTGTTGCAAACCCAATCAAAGGTAGATTTCATAACAGGAGATAAATCCCAAAATGGGATACAAAAGAGTCTAACCTCTCAAATTCTATTACCAAGTATAAAATAAATAAAAAAACAAAAACAAAAAAAAACTACATAACGAGGACTCTAAACACCTATTTATAGACCCACTAGCACTAGGACAAGAAATGACATTACTACCCTTAAATCTACAGCCTCAGGACTCACCTTCTTAAAAAGAAAACAATGTCTTCATGTTGGACTACAAGACACCAAATAAAGACAACGCAAAGTTTTTATTGTGTAGCTTCGAAGTAGACATGTTGCTACATTCCTTGATCAACGCGTGACCCCCAACCAATCTTCAATATCAGCTTCTTTTAGTATACATCCACTGCATACATACTTATAATCCAAGAAACCACCCATTTGTCATGTCTCTTAGTAGAATCACAACATAAAAATAGGTCATTACACTTGCACCCAATGCACAACGCTAAGAACGCTCAAACATTATGTGCAAGAAGTCCAACTTCACTTCATAGCTAATGCTAGCCCGAGTGAAAACCATGCCTAAAGGATCTTCTACCCATTCCATGAAGTCTAGTTTGGTCACCAATTCACCACAACCATCCCCACCTGTTGGCTCTACAAGGTCTTCGAGGATTAGTGGATCTTCCATAACCTCATACCATGAAAAGAAAGACAAACTACATTCACTTTCATGACATACTTGTACCACTTGCCTAAAAGCTTTAAGCCTTTCTTCGTCCTTATCATCATCATACTAATTTTCACACTTGTCATAAACGGGTTCACCTTTTAAACCACCACTAGTCTGAAAGACAGGATCATCTTCAAACACTTCTTGTGAGAATGCATCAAATTTAGGAAGAACATCATCGTCATCAATATTCTCATCCTCGCAGGGATACCTATCATACACGGGAATTCCTTCCAAATCACCTCCAAAGCCTTTATTTGGAGACTCATCAAAGATTGGTAGGTCTTCAAACTCCTCTTCAACCCCAAAGATAATATCATCTTCAAGAACACTTTCAAGTTCTTCACTTTGATATTCATTAAAGAAAGGAAATTCATTGAAATAACCATGTTCCTTCACCTCTTCAAACATATCCAGAGTGAGGTTCATCTCCTACTCAAACTTGTCAGGATTGAAGGGTCCATAAGATTGAACAAGGTCATTACCAATGTTGTTCTCCTCCTTGTAGCGAATACTCAATTTAGCTTGACTATGAGAATCATTAATACCTTCGTGAGGTAGTAAACGATGCACATTCTTAATCAAGGTAGCCAGTCGTTTTTTCAATAACAATTGCACCTTATCATTCAAGGTAGCAATTTGTGTACTCAACTCTTCAATCTTATTCCTAAAATGATTTTGGTTGCCAAAGTTATCAATTCCATCACCATTATTCACCATGAATGCCCTACCACAATCTCCTCTTCTACCTTAACCTCTGTAAGCCATATTTCAAAACCAACAATCAATTCAACCTCAATTATGCAAAACTCAATCAATTGCGAGGCTAAACTTCAACAAATCACACGCAATCAACATGAATAATCTATAATAATGACAAACCCGTAACAAACAGCAACAAGATCGCAGCAAACTCAATGAAATTAGACCTAAAATCGCAGTACAAGGGATGAACTCACCGGGTCAACTCGAAATCACTGTTTTGAGTAGAAAACATAGAGTTTTGAGTGCCAAAACCCAGATTCGAGTAACACAAAACATGATTCGAGTCCAACCGAAAGTTATTCGTACCTTACTTGAGGGATTCAAACACCCTAAGGAAGCTAATCAGTTGGTTCGAGTGATTCGAAGGCTGTACGATCCCTAATTAGTTGGGCTGATAACCTAGGCTGCATTGAGAACCATGACAAACTCTCACCGACATCTACCAAAGTCTTCTTCATCCAATTGCCACTTCCCCAAAGGATGACCCGACAAAGGTCTGAAACCTTTGGGCAACATGCCAATCCTCTCGTGACAGTAATGGCGGGGGTAATCTAGGGTTAAGTTTTTTGATGTGACTAGTAATATGATAAATAAGCGGGGTGCGATCAGTTTCTTCTTTGGACTTTATTTCAGTGGCATTCAGTGATTGGCCAGACATTTTTGAAGATTAATTAATACTCCCTCCGTCCCAAATTGTTCGCCCCTTTTGGGAAAGCGTGCATTTTGTAAGCAAAAAATGATGGATTTACAAAAATTATTTTTCAAAAAAATTTACACCATTTTTTCCTACTCAATGAGATCTTTAAATTGGTGTAAAAATTTTTGAAAAGAAAAGAATGCTTATATATCATTTTTTGGGTGCAAAATGCACAGATTCCCAAAAAGGGTGAACAATTTGGGACTGAGGGAGTAGTTTTCTTTGAATTGCTACAACTACTATCAAAATGGGCGGAATCCGATTCATAAATGGACAGCCCATTTCTTGAGTTAACGGAGTATACCTTAAACTTAGACCTTGGTTTCGAAGGTTGGGATGGAGTGTCCTTTTTTGTGTTTTTCTTATGAGCCTCAGAACCTACCTCCATATCTATATATTTATTTATTTATTAATTTTGTCGTGTCTCCCGCCATGTCCGTGTCCCTTTTTAAGAACTACCACATCATGTGTCCGTACTGTGTCCTTGCCCGTGCTACATAGGGAACCACCATGTAGTTTGAATCTTTCCTTTGAGAGACGAGATCGATGGGGTCTGCATATGTGTGACGATCATTTAGGTTATAGGTTGGGATGATAGTTACAATTTTTATCCTTCAATATTAAATTTGGGGCGGACTGAAATAGGTTCGCTCGAAAGACTTCAGCTTAGTCCACAGACACATGTATCTTATATACTGCGTCCCAAATATGTGAAAATACGTTCGGATATACGAAGACGTTTCCCCAAAGTTCTGCATCTTATATTTTGAAAAAATAACGTATGCTCCACTCCGTTTCATGTCGTATCCATGTCCCATGTCCATATATGTGCTTCACAACTAAATTAAAACAAACCAAATCAAGAGTAACAATCCGGCAACATGGTTCTTGCTTTACTCCCACTCAGCTCTGTCAAGAATCATATAACCTAACCAAACCAAATAGAATCTCAGGTCCCCACAAAGTAATGTCTGTCAAAGGTAATATACGTGGTCCAAATTTTATGGATTTCTATCCACTTGTAACAACATCCCATGTCAATTTATGTTCTCTTACCCCCTAAACCCATCAACATGTCACTCTTATTGACGAACACAGAATCTACGTTCGGTAGTTAGTTTTTTTCTTTATTACCAAACTATGAGACCAAACTACCTTAGTCTATTTTTTCAAAACTCTCCTATTATTCGTGCCCCTTTAACCTACGATTCTCTTCTAATTCTATCACAAATCATCATACCATCTCATCTTGGCTACACTAACTCTATACTCATGTATTAGGTGATCCAAAGAAAACACAAGCATGTTCACAGGTATGGAGAAAGAAGTATAATGCAGGAACGTAATCCCTTTCCCACTTGTAAGTTCCAGAAGTTGTTGCTGAGTCAATACAGTGCAATAGGAACATACAAATGATTCCTAGATTATGTCAGACACAGCTCAAATGAGTAATCTCACAATCGAGCATAAACATCACGAACAACCATAATCACTGCTAAACAAACGACTGATTGTCCATGACATAGATACAATTTCATGCTCTGACTTAGATGCACATGGAAATAATTCCCAGGTTTCATTAAACCTATATAGAAACAAAAGACGCTATGCTAACTATGATGAAGACGAGAATGAGCGGTGCCGAAACGTGAGAGAATATATAACTTTAAAAACGCACATTTCTCATAACTTACCCGCTCAAAATCTTCACAGCTTCCTTCATCGCATGAAAACTCATTTTCTTGACCTGTCCAAAGGTTCAAAATGTTTAGCACCCAAACAACATAAAGTACACTATATGCGCAATAGCAGTCCTCCAATTACATAGTGGAACAATCAAATTCTAAAGAACATCTGTTAACAAAGAAATCAAACAAATTATAATGGGTCAGTTCACAATGTGCTTAGGTTCTTAGAACTGGGATATGTCAAGGCCAACATAATTGTTGAAGGCGGTAACAAGAGATGATGGTGGATGAATACAAGAGATGGTGGCAGATGAATGGCTGTATCTGTGGAGAGGATCATTTTTTATAGACGTACAGACATGGCACAAATGCTAAGATACACATTACGTGGAGTGAGGTCAAGTCAGAATTACGGTTGACTCAAATCACAAGCATCAAGAACAAAAAGATTCATTATGAAACCACCACCAGTCCACAACCACAATTTAAGAGAATTTGCTTTCAATTGACAGCAATCATGAAAAACAAACTATTTTACAGAATGAGATTGTATACCTCCAACTTGTCTTCTTTAGCCCTATGATTTTTCGGAAGTATGCGGAATTCCTCAGTCAAACGGACACACTCTTGAACATTCTCAGGTGACACAAAGTCAAGTGCAACCTTTATGCATGACTGCAAAAAATTTGAAGACAGAAAATTAGAAAACTATTTTGGAAATGTATGCAAATACAAAACAGATTCACAGAGCAGAGATTGTGAACCACGTGAGCTCTCTGTAAAATCCCTAGCAGAATATTGTGTAGTAAAGATAGATATTCCCAACTTGGTTACTTGACATTTTACTGGTCTTTCAGGTTAAGAGGAGAACTGCAGTTCTGAAGACTTGTTGATGCAATTTTAGGGACAGAACTAGGACAGGTCAGTGGGTTTTCGCCCAAACCCAACCTGCTCCCACAGCAAACTCCTCCCGCCACCCTTCCAAAACATGACCCTTAGCCCCATCCCCGTTCAAGAACATCCTCTGTCAGCCTGGCTTAAGGCTACTGTGGAAGACACCAATATCCATATCATACTGGGTATGCAATGCTGCATATGAACAGGGCTGAGCCGAGTAAAGTCATCAAGTGATTGAACTCAGCTAGTTCAAAATCAGATGAGCTTGAGCCAAGTTGAGCTACAATAATCAAGCTTTGAGCTCATTAGTGTCAAAAACTCAATCTTGAGTCAGACAAAACTAATAATAACCAGCTCCAGCTCAAAAATCTTCAAGGAACATTTTGCAAAATCGTGGAAATTATTAGGTTAGGATACTAAATTTTAATTTTGCAACTACATTTCTAGTCTTCGCGAGCCTTCTCGAGCCAAACTTCAGCTAACTTGAGCTTAGCTCTTTTACGAATCCAGCCTTAAAATTTGACTCAAGCTCGTTTGCCAACGAAACAAGCTAAGCTCGAACGAGCCCTTGTTGAGTCGAGCAGAGCTCATTAATGGCACAGTTCAGTTGCAACCCAAGGTACTGCATCTCAATTTAACAAACTAACTGGAACAAGTGGAAGTCACCCAACCACAGACAACTAAGGTTCTTTCCACTCACCAATTTTTTTACTGAAATCCTCCAACCACCAATTCCAAAAATCCTTTAGCATAAATGCTGTTCCCAAATGCAGATGAGGATAGAATGCAGTTTTGCAGTTACAGATGGTGTGGCAATAGGGCACACAAAGGGCCTTCCCATTCAAGTTCTGCAAGACAATGACTATGCAGGCTCAAAGACAAACAATTAGTAGAGGTCTTGGGTAGGCGGTGTTGTGAAAATTCTCTTCAATATTGGGAACTGAAGCAATTTTAGAAAACATTTATTCAACCATACGGTAAGCGGGATATTGGCAGAGCAGAGGTCGAGGGTTTGCCTTCTTTCACATTGTGTCCTATGAGAACAATTTGCTTAAGCAATTCAATATCATTAGCTAGAGTGGACAGACCATTCTATCAACCCAAACTTGTTTTCTAGAAATTTACTATGGTCGGGTAACAAGGAAGGTGGCCCCCAAACTTGGATTCTGTTATTAAGCTGTAGATTTCTTAAGGGGATTTGACAGGCCTGTCTACTTTTATGCCCCAGATTAAGTCTGGTCCGTGTGGTTATGAAAAAACATGGAAAAGGATTGGAAGAGATTTCAAGGATTGAAAAGATTTCACACCCAAAATGCCCCTGCCAAACTCTAACCCTGGGCTACACCATCTGAAGCTCTCTTTGGAAAAGATTTCTCAACCAAAATACCTCTCTCTCTCCCCCTCACTATCTGAGCTCATATCTTCTGCCAATTTTTCTACGGTTTTTCTCCCTTTAAAGGGGATGTCCTCAACTTCTTGAACGAGGTAAAGAATTTCACTACATCACAACTAGAGAATTTTACCAGTTTCAGGTAATGGTCGCTAGTTTCACGTACTCAATTTCAATAGATCACAGCTAGTGAATTTGACTAGTTAAAGGAAATTAATTTCACTAGTTTCAACTAGTGAATTTCATTACTTGAAGCAAGTGAATTTAAGTAGATCATAGCTAGTGAATTTCACTAGTTTGGAATCAACTTAAAGAATCAATTCAACAAGATTATCAAATCTATGTGCCGCGAATCAATTCAATGATCAACGAGAACCATCTGCCAAAATCGCTATATAGGCACGAAGAGAATGAACAACAAGATTCTCGAATTTATGTTTCGAAGTGATTGAACAAAGCGTGATCAAACTTAAGGCATCAGTGTAAGTTCACCTACCGCCTTAGACTTGCACGTAATTAACAGATCCCTTAATCCTCAGTGGATATTGATCGACAGTTTTTTGGACCGGCCCATAATTTTCTGATTTCTTAAACCATTAATTCGAGCAGGTCTTTTTGCATTTGTGGCCGCCCTTTTTGAGGGGCTTAGTACCCTACTCCAAATACAGTTTGCATCCCTAGCTGCTCTCCGGTGTACACTATTAGGAGTGTTCGGGCAAGCTAGGGTTTTGAAACACACCCATCACCTCAACTGATTAGCTCAAGTTGAGGAATGACCAACGGATTTCAAACCAGTTATTCTTCATTACAAAAAAACCAGTTACTTATTTTGCAGGCAAGTACGGGGGTCGAACGATGACAAGGGGGCAGGGGGCGAAAGATTGGAGAGAGGGAAGAATCGATCCGGAACTGTTGTTGATGGCTGTCTCGCATCTGACCCATGCAAGAGAGAGAGAGAGAGAGAGAGAGAGAGAGAGAGAGAGAGAGTAGATTAGATTAGATTAGATATTTGCAACTCTGAGAGGCTAGTGAGAGGAAAAAGGAAAACTAGGGAGAGAGATGGTATTTCTTGGAAGAGCGAAAGGAGAGAGAAGAAAGCCATCCCCAGAATCACAAGAGAGAAAAATTACGTTTATTGGTCAGTGTGTAGTATTCCACACTGCAAAAGTTAGAAACAAAAAGAGAGATAAGACGGAGGAGTTGACTAACCTATCAAAGGAGTATATACTTACCCATATCAAGTGGAGTTACATATACTAAATATAACCAAACCCGGTTCCCAAAGTTAAGGTTCAGTTTTGCCATCAAAATAAGGGGGGAAAGCAATTGCAAGTTGTCTGGACAATCTGGGTAGGCCTGATTGAACTGTTTGGCAGATCTTTGCACACCCCTAGTGATACCGTTATAGGGGGGGAAATAAAAACACCACATAAAAAGGCGGCAAAAAACAACTTCACACCTGAACAAAAGACCCAAACTATCCAACTTACCTACCTCTTCCAGATGCATGATTGCAAGCTTCCTAAAATGAAGAACAAGAAGTAGAATTGTAATATCATAATCCTCCTACTCCGTGGAGTTAAGGTTCAAGAACTAGCGATTGTAGGACACACAGCATACAGATAGTTGAGATCCATGGGCTACACCTTAAGGAACCATAAGTCATTCAAGTCATTCTTAGAAGATTGTTCGGTTCTCTTCACTTAATTCAGTTACTATCGATGTCTATTGCAGGAGAAATCACGCTTACCCCATTGTACTTTAAGCAGTTTTCAATGACCCCTCCATGAAACTGGCCCCTTGCACCCCCTGAACTATAAACTGGAGTGAGACAGTGCATGTCCAGAGGTGTCAAAAAGACTACCCATTGTATTTTAGTCTTTAGCACGGATATGCAGACAAAATCTTCTAGCAAATGAAAACAGAAGAACATGGCGTCCAACTACAAGTGAAAGTTGAGATATAAAAACTTAATATCTGGAAAATGAAAGCGACGGTCTATTCCAACTTCAATAGCGGAACAACTATATCGCAGGTGAGTCCATCCATCTTTGCTGAGTAATCCATTTCTATGCCCATAGATAAGGAAACGAAACCAGAGATTGTTTTGGACCTTTTGGCTGACTATATCTTTCAATGAAAATGCCTGGCTGGCAGACGAACACAGTAAGTCCTCACCCTAATTAGCCTTTACATATGCATTGCATATTGACAACCACGTCATGCCCTCCTTTCCTCAAATCCTAGCCATTACAACCCGATTCGTACAAGGTAATGGCAACTCTTGGTCTGTGTTTCAGATCTGAGATTGAAAAGCTCGGAACCTTCAGATCCCAAGTATGCTTAGCATGTTACCGAGCTGCACCAAGTACGAGACTTGCTTTGTCAATTTGGCATAGATATTGTCCCAGACTGATTCGATTTACTAGAAGTAACAAGTATCTTATCTTCATCTGAGCCCTTATATTCTTGTCATATCATGTACTTTCTACCTAAATCTATTTTTCAAGCTCGGATCAAACTTATCCTGGCCCTATCAAAAATTCAAATGATTATTCCTGTTTAGAGTCTTTTTAAGAGGTAAAGCATATTTTCCGAGACTAGATAACCAAGATTTAAAATGGGTCCCATCAGTTCTAATTTTCGGAGACTTGTTCATGCAGTTTTCTCGCTTTGTAGAATTTCAGAATGTCAAAGATAATCCAATTTACCTTCAGATTTCTAACTTGATGGGGACAACCAGCTGGTATAAACACTGCATCTCCAAGTTTTTGTACAAAAGTCCACGGCTCAATTCCTTCAACAAAAAGGAGAAAAAGAAAAAGAAAAAGTTGCATGAAACAAAGGAACTGCAATTACTACTCAAGAAACATTGTTCAAACCATGAGAACCAACCATATTCCTCCTTGAGCTTTCTTTTGTGCTCCAGCGTCAAATAAAATGTTTGGTCATGAATAGGGTGTACCACCTAAAACAAGAAGGAAATCATACAATTTCAAAATCTGGCAATGATACCAGATATCAATGGCAACTTCTCAATAAAGAATGAGACAAGTGAATAAGGTGGCACTGAAAACACAAATTTACAGCCAAAAACTATGCATCTTATTAGAGAAAATGTACCTCATGCATTTCACCTATTAGTTTTACAAGTTTGGAAGACGGACAAAGAGGGGAGGTTCAAGAAATGTCAAGTTTACGATGCAAGAGATAAGATGGTTCACATTTGCCACTATTTTTGGGGCTCCCCAATAAACCACATTTCTTAGATACATAATATCAATTTCCTTGTATACATATAGCCAAATAAAGATAATACAATGTCTCGCTGTGGTATAAAAATGTAATGATAATAACCTGCTGCAATGGAGAACAATAAATATGCCGGAATTCACTGAAGTGTCTCATAAGATATTCCTGTAACTTTGGAACATCTTGTCTTCGGAAGATGTCCCAGACAGCACCTCCATCTGCATCTTCCAATCCTCCGAATTCCTTTCCCAAAGATGCCACCCCATTGCTATCCACAACTTTATCTCGATCACCCTTTGCCTCTTCATTTGCTTCAGAAGCTTCAGACATATTTTCCTGGACATTAGGGACCATCTGAGTCTTATCCTCTCTCACTTCTTCCATTATAGTAGTAGAGTATTCCTGGAGTCCGAGAATAGAATCTGGCTCACTAGTGTATCCTTGGGCATCAGACACATCTATTTCAGTATTTCTTCTGATTCTCTCACCACCAAGAGTATTCTCCAATATTTGAGAATCCGTAACAGCAGTTTCAACACTGACTTTCTTCTGATTCCTCATCAAGCATACATTAGATTTTCCATTATTCCTCTTTCTACGCTTGACACTTGTCCCTCTACCTGAGTAGGTATCACAAACACTATCGTCACTGGCTTCTTCCATTGCACCCCCCAAATCTTCTGCCTTATGTTTTGATGAAAACTCGTGGTCACTTAACACAGATACACCATTTTCATCATGTTGCTGACGGTCACTTAACACAGATACAACATTTTCATCATGTTGCTGACAAGCTGTGGCAACAATTTCTTCAGTAGCTTCACAACCCTTCTGGATACCACGACAATGTCGTTCACCCTTTCCACGAGTACCATGCGCCCCACCAGAATCAGACATGGACACTTGTGACTGAATAAATAATTCAGCAGTAGAACTTGTGTCCAACTTCATTTCAGAGGAAATTGGAACATCGATCTGTATACATGGTGACGCACACTTCTCCTCAACTGTTCGGTCCAATGTATGACCATTTCCAAAAATTTCCTTTTGATCCTGGGCAATATGCTTTTGCTTTATCTTCTGCATATTGGCAAGCTGTTCCTGATTAAGTGTTAAACTCGCAGTATGAGTTAAGACATTCACCTGAAACAAAGAGCTCAAATATCAGACGTTTTACCTGGATGTGAAATAGCAATTTTATAATTTCCTTAATACAATCAATTTCAAGTATTTCTAAATAATACACAGGATCTGTGGAAAGTAATCAGCATGGATCCAGCAAGGGTTCACGGTCCAGAGACTGGAAAAGTCAAAATTTTATATTGTCAACCATAACTTGCCCATTAATAAAGTTAAACTAGGTAGAGCAGAAAGACACAACCAATTACTCTACCCTAATTACATGTTCCTTTAACAAGTAGGATGTCCATCCCAGTACTTAGAGAAAGTGTTTGCCATTACATGCAATATGCCAAAGCAAACAGCGATATAGCACCTTCTCCATCATAGTTTATCCAAATCCAAAAACCTCCATATTATCTTGAATGACAATTGAGATTGCCATTAAGAACAACTCTCCATTGCATATGCCATGTTAATACACCCCAATTCCCAGAGGAAAGAATGTTTCTTAATAGAATGGTAACTTCCTATTTCAAGAGCAAGAGCAGTAAAACGAGATTTTGCATCTCTTCACATGACTCTAATTCAACAGACGTCGTTCTATCCCAATTTCTGTGACCACCACCTAAGTCATCTCAGCACAACAGAGCACTGATAAGAACTGACATTGTTACTGACAAGAAGAATTGATAAGAATGGCAATCCACACTGAACTGATGCATCAATAACAACAGCAGCTCTTGTTCATACAAATTGGCTCTGATGCAGCACACAGGTGACAAACACCCCAACAGAAGACTATTCTAGGATGTAAGCACGAGGGCGACTATAACTTTTATGCGGACAAAAGAGCCACCTCCATTTTCTGGAATTCAGAGGAGCTGTAAAATATATCTCAACTCGAAAAACATTAGAAGTTTCAACTTAAATCTCTAGACTAACAACCTATTTATCTAGTTATGTATATTACTACCAGGATTTCAACTTCTCGTAAAGGTACTACCACCACAAGCCTCAGTACCCTGCGGAGTGGGATATTTCTAAAACATAAAAAGAGAACATGTTTTTGGATGGATCTTTCACAAACCAGCCTGGATAAAAATTGTAACGTGAGGTTCCAACCAAGTGGAAGTCAAAAGCTTAGTTATCTAGATACAGGGCCATTCTATCGACAATAAGTCAACAAGAAAATCCAAGCAGCCACCCCCTAAAAAAAATTTTGCAACGGTGAATGATACTGAGGTATACAATGAATAAAGCATACCGCATCTGACATATCGCAGTGAAGCTTGGTGACAGAGTCCCCACGACCCAGCTCCTGAGCAATTCCATAGGCAATATACGTTTTTGGTCCCAAGTCTGGCTTCAAGGAATGCTTGGGTAATTTGGTGGCGAGATTTAAAGAGCCATTGTGAGGATGTGTATAGTGTTTAAATGGCAAGCAACCGATGAACTCAGCGTTATGCCGAGGCAAGCGTTCCTCAAATAAGCTCGATGGGGGCCAGTCTTTCAGCTTAAGAATCTGAGGCCACCCTTTACTATCAAATGAACTATCCAGGTAGTCTTTAAAGAATTGATGGATATTAACCTCAACCTGCATTTTCTCAAAAATAATCAACATAAACAAGAGCCAATAGCGATTTACAGAGAAGATAAAAAATGTAAAGGGTAATTCATCAACAAGGAAAGTCAAACAATCAATAGAATATTGGCACATGTTCACCATCGGTCTCCATTAGTTGTGTTATCACTTATATCATAGCTCACGACTCACTTTTGCACAGTTAGTGTTTTGTGTCAATTATTACATTTCATTACCTCAATTCTTCGTCAGTGATTTTCTTACCACGAACTCTCACCAATGTATTTCACCACGCCATAGCCTCCATTACAATCTAAACAAGAACAAACAAAGCGAAAAAAAATTCTAAAATTGCCAACAGCATGTGTTAGTCACATAACCCATGGGGTAAAAGGAACTCCATTTTTTATGTTTCCAGTACAAAACTAGAAGCACAAGCGTACAGCTGTGCACTATGTAGCACGGACACGGATACAAATACGGAAACGGATACGGCCATTTTGAAAAAAGGGACACGGATACGGCGGGGGACATGGCAATATACATTAATATATATATATATATATATATATATATATATATATATAATTAAAAATTTTCAAGATTGATAATTACGGTTTGACCCCCAAAATTTTAAAAAAATTACAATTTGACCCTGAAAATTTGAAAAATTACAAATTAACCCCAAGTTTTTTATAAAAATTACAATTTGCCCCCTGCTGTGTCCCCCAGCCGTATCCCCCTAAAAAAATTCAAAAAAGTTGGGGGACAGGCCACGTGGCGTGTCCCAATGTATTCCACCGTGTCCCCATGTCCCATACGGCAATACGGCGCCTCTTAAGAGTGTCGGTGCTTCATTGGCTGTGCATATATGCACATGTGCACACATGCCTACGTACTATTTATGTAGTCAAGGGAAGCTCTGGGATTTTCATCCTGCGCTGACAAAATTACATAGCATGCATATGATGAGAAGTTGTATAAAAAAAACCTCTAACCAGACGAGATATATGCATATACATTCCACCATTTGACTAAACGAGACTCCAACATATCACAACTTATTTAGCTAGGCTTGTTTTGTTTTGGTGGGCTATAACATTGTGGTACTAATTTAGTTGGAATTTCATTTATTTTAACATCGCAAGAGTAACCCGGGTATAACACTGGAGCCGACCTTGCCTGTAGTACTCCCTCCATCCCAAATTGTTTGAATGGTCCACAAAACAAAGACTTGAAAATAATACAAATTTTTCAAGAAAAATGCAATATCTTTTCACAATTTAATATATGTCAACGAGTACTTTAACTTATGAAAAAAGTTCAAAAAATTTCTTCAAAAAAATTATTATTTTGAGTTCCTTGTTTTGCGGGCCGGAAAAACAATTTGGGACGGAGTGAGTATAGTTTTGAGTTCTACCAAGACTACCCCAGTAGTCAACTTTTCCTACTTCCATATTATCTGGAACCTTATTTTTAATGTTCAATTACTCCACTACGTAGAACTAATAGGTCACTTGCCCTTATTTGGTTTTTTGCCTCATATCTATACATAAAGTTACGACTATCTATATGTAACTAACACAATTAAGTAAATCAATTATTGCAAGAGGAGACTATAGATGATCTGTATTTTCACAAACTTGAGATCAGGGAAATATATAAAGCATTGTCAATTATCAAGGAAAATTTCACTCGGCAATTTGGAAAGTATGTCCTGCAACTACAAATTACAGCATGAAATAATAGTGGAGGCGTTAAATGTCATCAAATTACTGATGAGTCAACCAACCAAGTTATCCTTTCGATCATCCAAAAGGAACATAGATAAAAAAATAAAATAAAAAGAAGAAGAAGAAGAAGAAGAAGAAGGGTGTTTATGAGTTCTTGCCCTACTGCTTTTTGGTGGTTTTGCTAGTCGCTGCAAAAGTCACTCAAAATGTAAGAAAGGTTTTCAATCAGACAATTTGGGAAAGGCAAAAAGTTGACATAAAAAGGGAGATGCCAAATCAGTTTCCCCCTTGAAAATTGAATAGATAACATGCTAAATTCATTCATCTTTTCTGTTCCGGATATTTTCACTAGCCCTACAACATGATTTCATCTGTAATATCGCTTCATTGATGCACAAGTCGTTGAGTAGTCTACAATTCATCAAGAGTATAATTTTTCAGGATTATCGCGCAGTGAAACCCTGACAACTAGTTTGCATGTATATGAAATTACTATTATTTTTTTAACGGAGAAAAGAATTTAATTCATCACAAGGATAAAAGTGTGTATATATATACACCCACCTTCCTGTGACGGATCCCACATATGGGCTAAAGTGCTGGACTCCCATTTCCCAATTGAATTTTGATTATATACACATTTATGAAAATCTCCTCGGATCAAGCCCTTCCTAGTCATTTCTTTTTTTGGTGATTCCTTGCGGGGACCCTTAAAAGCATGTTTTAAACACATTGAACAGTTCAGATCATCAAAATATAGCCGGGAACTATGAGGTCCGCATTTTAACAAAATAAGGGATCCCTCATTAGACCTTTTCTTTTCTTTTTCTTTTTCTTTTTCTTTTTCTTTTTTTTTTTGGGTGTGTGAAATTATGAAAGCAATGTTCTAAAAACATTACCAGATCAACCAGCTAGTGCTCCAGTCCGGACTGGACAGAAAATCAGTGCACTTGCACTATCAAAACAAACTTAGTTTTCAAGAACCGACTAAACCGGACAGCTTATAAATTGAACTGGAACCCTTGTCACGTTAATGCCTTATGTTTAGAAATAATAGCAGGCAATGAGCATAGGACAACTATCTCAACGGGACAAGCCTCGAATGGCTCATCCAGCTTAAGCAACAAGATTGCTACATGCCTACATCCAAACATTCTACACTCTACCTATTTTATACATTTCATTGTTGCCTCAAGTCTACTTTCCTACCAATGTCGGATTCCTTTTCTCGAGAGGAATGGCTGAAGCTGCTCAACTCAACTAATGTGAGTCTATTATTTTCATTTCAAATGATGTGGCATTCATTTTCATTTCGTACATTTTTTATATAGGTCATTATTTGTATCTAAATATTAGTTAGATTTCTTTATTAAACTGTCATACTAGTTGGCATAACCTTATTAAGTATTAAACCCACAATAACAATTACATGGCATAAAATCAATAGGGCTTGACCAATACACCTTCTCTAGTCAAAACCATTATTTGACATGAGACCTAAAAAAAAACGACCTCGCACGGTCAGCCATTCCTCAAACCAAAAATTAGCTTTTCCATTTCTCAAGGAAAATTTTGGCACAAGAATGGCAAAGCCACATGAGCAGTCATGGATTGCTAGCTTTTCTTCTTCCATATCTCACAGCAATAATTCAGGTCATCAAAACGCCATGGGCCTACAACGATTTAAGGTACAAGAAATGGCTAGGGAACCATTGGAGCAACTCTACCAAATGTTGACAAAATAGCACTGAAATAAGCCAATTAAAATATTTGGCTTTAATAAAATGGTTCCAAACCATGGAGAGACAAAGTCCTAAGAAAATAATCAAATAGACAGAGACACCCATCGCCACGATCAGCTATGTAATATCCTGACATTAAAATTCATCATTTAATTATGGTGTCTCTTTTGTTAGGGGCTCATAGTTAAAAAAAGAGAAAACAAAAAAGAAAAGAAAAGGGAAAAGCAGTTGAAAAATCGCATTTCTGCATGGTGCTTACAAGTGTTAACTTGTGGGTTGTGAAGGCACGTGAGTTGTGCCGTTGTGGTATATGTGTAAGCCATGGGGTAAGTGTACGAATGGAAGGGACCCACTAATGGAACAAAAGGTTAGAAATAAGAGAAGATAGATTACAAGACAGAGAATAGGGAAGTATATATGAAGGACTGGCAGTGGGCTGGGTGATTACAGTGGGTAGAAGCTGGGCCAGATGAAGGGAAACAAGAAAGTTAAGTGAAAGGAAGGAAATATTATGAAGATAAAACAAATGTGGTGCTTGAGGATCCGGGTCGTTACAAGTTACATTTAGCATCTAGTTAACGTGTAGTACCAATGTAGAAATAAAAATAAAAAACGATATACTGTGGAAAAAAAATGTAGAAAAAAACTGACCTCACACCAATCCAAACAATTAAGTGCAGTCACATCTAAATGCTGGCCGTGTTTTTGATTTGTTATCTGACGGAATGCACGCCACATAACCATCGGTTCCCAACTCAAACCAGAAGTAGTTTCAAGCACGTCTCCAACAATCACAGGCTCACCTTTACGCCAATGCCACTGGAAATGTTTCAAATCCTCACACCGGATATCTCTGGCAGCTGGACAGAACAAATAGTTGTCAGCAGAATCTTCTCGAGAAGATGCTTTCCTTAAATTTTTATTACACACGTCAACTTCACCAGCCTCATTGGAACAGGTGCACACCAATGAAGAGCTTTCAGGCTCGTCAGTAAGGTCACTTGTGTTGGCTATCTCTTCAGCATTCATCAACAACCTAGCGACCTCATCATCTGGGAACATACACTTTAATTCCAAGTTTCCACCTCCGCAACCACCCATGTTTACTGGAGGACAAGGAATGCTACCATTCTCATTGGCTTTCCATTCAAATGCTAACTTAACCTCTTCCCCGCAGCTAGGCCCGACAGGTATATCCTGATTTTCTGTTTTCATCAAATACGGCAAATGGCTACCCTCAAGATCCTCACCACTCTTCTTTTCAGGGTCCTCACCACTCTTCTTTCTAAAGACCCGAACACTCTTCCTTTTAGGGGGCCCACCGTGCAAGGACTCCAGCCCATTGTCTGCTCCACCATACAAGTACTCCAGTCCATTGTCAATGTACTTCATGATAACTTCCTCCTCACCTCCTTGGAGGTTGCCCTCACGGAACTCCCGGCAACAAATAAGACACAGGTCATAAGAACAGTGAGGACAGCTTCTGTGGAAGTCAACGATAGAAGTTTGGCAATTATTGCTGCACAAAACATGCAATGACCTCAAGTCATCTACAAATAATGAAAACAGCTCGACCATAACTAATTAGTCCCTAACAACCTACCAATAGGCACGCTCATTGTCACTGCATTCAGCCTCTTGTACCTTAAGGTCTGACAGTGGTAAATCTGCTCATGCAAACAACAAAATATCAAACTGATAAAGAATATATCAATGTTTAATTCAGGGTAACATTGAAACATCAGACTTTGCATCACAAGATGCACCAACTCTTTGAATTTGACAAAAGGACAAGAATTATGATAGTGGGCGATCCAAATTACTGTAATAATTTCTTATATGAGTATATAACTCAATTTCATTAACAAAGTCACCTTCAAGAATATTGACAAGATATGGATGCATACACCAAACAAAAATAAGCTCTAAAATTACAAGGATTAGTTTTACCAAGGCCAAAACCCTGTAACATTACAACTAGTACCAAGGGGGAAAGGCTCAAACCCTGTAACATTGCTATTGCCATACTATATTCCAATAGGATTCATGCGCTTGCGAGTGTAGTAAAATTTCACAAGTTTTTGGCATTGTGGCCATGGACTAGGGGCGGCCCCATGTAGGGGGGCAGCTGATCCCCCCTGGGCCGGAAATCCTCCTTGGGATATGCATATCATTTTGGTTATTTTTGTAATTTTGCCCCCACATGAGTATCTTGTTATCTTTACCCTGTGATTCTTGCCCCACAAATAATTCATTTGCCCCAAATATGCTAGAAATAATTACAACATTACCCGAATGATTCACCGAATCTCCCCTGATCTTTTCCTCTTTTTTTGTGATTCCACAATTTTAACACGTCACAAGAGAAAAAGTGGAGCATAGCCGCATTCATATTTTTTAACTCCCATCTGTGTGTGTGTGTGTGTGCCCGCCCCAAATAAGATGATATACCATATTTTGTTTCTATGTATTGAGTAGAACTCTTTTGGGTTATTACTCTAATGTACTCCCTTCGTTCCATTTTGATAGTCCTCAACGAAAATACATGCAATTTTCTGACAAAAAATAAGAGTATTTCAATTCATAATTTTTTAATTTTTCACACCAAATTAGAAAATTAATAGAGATCTTTAATTTGGTACCAAAAACTCAAAAAAACATTTACGGAAAATACTTTAGTATTTTATCTGAAAATTTGCATGTAACTTCATAAGGAACCATCAAATGAAAGAAATGGACTAAATAAAATATTGTAGATTCTTGACCCCCCTAATGATTAATCTTGCATCCGCCCCTACCAAGGACATATTTTTTTAAAGGAAATGTAAATATTTGAATCAGTTTTTCCCTTCTACTAGTATTGGATAATAAGATTTTTTTTCTGACACCATCTACATCAGATTTTCCTGTGTCTTTGTTTTTTTCAATTTTATTTACCCCAACTTTAGTTTTGTTACTGTTCTGTGGGTATTGTTGGTGCATATGTCTAAGCTAGCAAGTCTCTTTGTGGTCAAGAAATTTAGGCGGTGAGATAGTGCTAGAGTAACAAATGCTTTGTGCAGGTTTGAAAAAAAAAAATGGCGGCGAAGATCTTTTCTTTTGTAGAAAAGCAAGAATTATGCCTATCATGTTCATAATGCACATTGCATACAACACAAATGTGTCATTCCATGTTTGAATATTCTGATTATTATTTTGGACAATTCAATGCATGTAACAACTTTGAAGGCTCATTTGGTAACCCATTTTCTGAAATTAACAATCCACATGCTCGGAACTATTTCAATCATTGGAGGGGTCAACAATCTCATATAAATATACATGGGCAAAATTCACGAGCACTTGATCAATTCTTTCCTGATGCTTTTCGTCCTACACAGTCATAATCTACTCAATTTAATCATAATGAACCTTATTATACCCGTCTCAAATTTGGCAATCGACTTATGATCAGTTTGCTACACCAAAACAAGAATCTTCCTCAGCGGACTGCCTAGAGTCATTTAAACAAACAATTAGGCAGTCTCCAAATATTCAAAACTCCATAGACTTCCATCGCACCTGGTCATATTCTACTCTATCTCCTCCTCCATTCTCAAAGCTTTCAACCACTACACCCCAGCAACAAAAGTCATCTATAGAGGACACTCTTAACACATTTAAGCAAGAGCTTAGGCAATGTGTGGCTAAAATTAAAATTTGACTCTTTTGTAGACTCAACCCATTTCCAAATTAGAAAACTTGGATCAAATTTACTACTGAAATACAGGAGAATTGCGGAAGAAATTTTTTCTAGTGAGTTTGTAGTTAATCAGTAGTAAAAGTTTGTCACAAGTGACACCCACGACTTTATCGATAAGTAGAAACATATGGAATCTGTTATCACTGTTGAGTGTAGGGAACAAGCCGATAAGCAAGTGAGTATGCTAGTAGGGAAAAATCAATCGAAGTCCAAAAAAGAGAATATCTGTTTGAGTCAAGGTACTTTCATTGAGTCAAATCATGAGGATTTCAATCACTTTACAAGTGAATGCGATATTGATGAAGTCGAGCAAATTCACACATTGGTAGAACCCTATTCCATGGTCTAGCATTGATGAGTGGATATCTAACACGGCCACTCCTACACTTTCTTTGTCACCACCATGCCTTTCTAGTATAGTGTCACCTAATTGCGAGTTAAAACCTTTATCACCCAATTATAATGTTCAATTTTGGGAGCCAATCGAGTGTACGTCAATAGTGAGATTCACAGCTATAGTGATAACACTCGCAAGGTGAAAAGTGATGATGCTAGTGGTGACAATGGTGAAATTGAATAGGATTTTGTCTTCAGAGCTAGTACGCCTAACCCTAATCATAAAATTTGGGGAAAAAATATTGCTCTTCAAGCACATATTCCATGGTACGCCGATTTGGCTTCTATTTTCGCTAAGTACTTGATTCACACATGGTTGGACAATCAATAAATTTCTATTTGTATCAAATGAGTATGCCTGAAAAGATCCATACATTGTTAATTACAAGTAGCAGATTTGAGTCTAACGTTATACCTCATAAGTACTAATAATGAATGAGTTTTATTTTTCTTTATTTTTGTTTTAGTTCTTCAGTATTTTTCCTATGTTTCTCGCCAACCAGTTGCAGGAAATGAAAAAAGAACTTGTTCATCATGTGAGGTAACCCCCTGAACATCTCATGATTTATTTCTTTACAACATTGAGGACAATGCATCATTTAGGTTTTGGGGAGGGGCTATTATTTTTGAGGAAATTTTATTCACTACAACTGTAATTTTATTTTGTTAATATTTTTTGTGTCAATTAAAAAAAAATTGAAAACTACTAGTCATATTTATTCCCAATAACGCTCAAGAGTACCTTTCATTCTATGATTTGAGTGATGCAGCCTCGTTGTTTATATTTCTTGTCCAACGCTCAAGAGTACCTTTCATTTTATGTTTTGAGTGATGGAGCCTAGTTGTGAATATTTGCTACCTAAGCATGAGAATTTTATAAGACTATTATACTAGCTTGTTTGTAAGGTAGTCCATGTCTTCACATTAGGAAATAATTTCACTACACTATGGCCACAACAAATCATCCTACAAACATTGCACTTGAAATCTCCTGAGATCATGGAAGATGAAGGATCATACCAGTTTTTGAGACATGATGATAGGCCATCTATGTTTAAATGAACCTTATTATTTTCGATTTTTTCATCAATTATCCCAAGCAGCCAAGTTGAGCCTTTATATAATTATTTCATTTGTTAACTCCACCATCAAAATTGTTTTGAAACATGAGTGGAATCCTTTAATAAAGGAAAGGCAATTTGATTGAAAGAGCGAGAAAAAATCAAAATACAATACTCCCTCCGTCCCAAATTTCTCGTCCCTTTTGGGGAATCCAACAATTTAAGGAGACAAAATTATTGTCTTAGAGTTCCAAATTTATCCTTTAAAACTGTGAAGTTTATTAAGTGGTTTTAAATTGTTTGTATCTTTCAATATGGATCTCAAAAAATATGCAATATGAATCTCGTTTCATAGATCTCAATTAGTTGTTTTATACAAAGTTTTAAAAATCATGAAAAACATTGTATACTAAAAGATATAAACGATTTAAGAAATGACACGAATTTCAAAAATTGTGTAATAAATTGGGAGGGAAGAGTACTTTTAAGGGTAAAACTGGAAGTTTGATATATTCTAATAGTTGTTTTTAGAAATACGACCAACATTTTGGGACATCCCAAAATAGAAAGGACTAGCAATTTGGGACGGAGGGAGTAACAAAAAGGATTGTTAAACGTTATTTTAAAAAAAAGAGGACAAGGAGGGAAAAGAAAGTCAAATAGAAGAAAAAATGAAACCCTCAGTGCTGAAATTCGAGAAGTAAAGCATGTCATTACTTGCTTATGCCCTTGATGTTCCATGTTTGTCCCAGTTGTCTTCAAAACACAATATTTATATTTTTCCTTTAGCTTTCATTTTCATATTCCACTACCCTTACGTTACAACCCAATAAAAGTCCAAGTTGATCATCAGATGGTATGGTCTAAATTTAGAGATGGTTAATAAGGGTGATAGTGTGGTCTTTTACTTCTCAGTATTTGACATTCCTTTCCATGAGACAACATAGCCTTCCAACTGAGCGTTTTTCACATAACACCATCAAGTGCGAGATATTTTGATTTTGAATGATATATATTCTCCTCACACATAAACTAAGAGTATAATTCCCTTAAAGTCGAGTGATTTATTTGTTGAGTGCACTCTAGTGTGATTAGAGTCAAAAGCGTATTTCAAAGAGAGAGTTGGGTCATGTTCATCTTTGACGCAGGAATTGTGTTTATGTTGGCTAACTTTCACACCCTCCAAAGTCCAAACTTAGAGTGACATGGATGTCCTTCTAGCATTTGCGACTTCAATTGTTTTTTGGTGTAAAGGTGATGAGACTCATGATTTTGTTCTTGAACTAGGTGCATTACGATGCTAGCGGATACATTTTTTAATTTTGTGGGTGAATTCACAGCACCTCACAAAACTATAACTCTTTCACTAGGGCAACCTACGGGTTTAAAGGCTTATTGCATATGCTAAATGCTATCGGACTCCTCCGAAAAAAGGATTGGTTAATGTTTTTTCTTCTTCTTTGTTTTATTTTAGTTCTTTTGCTTGAGGACTAGCAAAACATAGGTTTTGGGGTATTTGATTAGCACAAAATATTGACACTTGGAAATCCTTATATCACATATTGTTAGTTCTTTATTGTGCTTAATTAGGCATTATAGTTATCTTTTTAATTATTCACTTTAAGTTATCAATTTGCACGAAAAAGATGATAGCAACATATGTTTTGACCACTAGATCAAAAAGCACGAAGTCATATTCTACTTGATGCCAAAACAAAGCCTGTGATCAAATTAATCAAGTGCAGTCCACACATATCAAGATTCTTGATGATTATGTGTGCTAAAACAAGACTAAAATTAGCCTTGCTTACAAGGTTGTTTACACGTGGCCAAGGGAAGTAAAAGGTTACTTGGTTACCCAAAGGCATGTGGGTCTTAACAAAAGTATAAAATAAGCCCATGACGTGCCCTTGCTCATGTAGCCAAAGCAAATTAGAATTGACTATAATTGTTAAAGCCCAAGGATTCCATAGTGGCTAGTGGGAAAAATAGCAAAAATTTAGGAAAATTGGGATTCTCTTTAATTGGCAAGTTCTACGGCATGAATAGTATATATTTTGGCATAGCGTTTGGAGATCACGCATAAGAAGACAATACCACAGTTGCGGCCGAACAAGGTCGGGCATAAAAGAACAAGAGCAAGAGCAAAATAAATATGTGTAAGCCTTATTTTATGGATTCTAGCCAAATACTTGACTTGTTTTTATCTACGAGCAACAAGACTTTTACACTAGGCTTGAAGATGAAACCTCATATTTGTACTCCCTCCGTCCCTTTTTAAATGATATCTTTGGCAAACATATATTTTTGTCACCGTTAAAAAATGAATTTTTGTAGCATGTTTTAAAAAAATTTGCACCAAATTAAAGTACTCAATGAGCATTTTAATTTGGTATAAAAAATTATATAAAGAAATATGGTTTTTAAGGGTTCGAAATTGCACATATTCCAATAGGAATAACTAAAAGAGGGACAAAGGGAGTAGTTTTTTTTTTACACTCCTTATTCATTTTATCGAATGTTTGATTAAATTGAATAACCATTCTTACCTCATTATAATTAAGTGATTTTGGATATGAATTCAATCATGTTTTTTTCCATGATTTGGGATTCCTAGCTTAATTATTCAGACATAATGTAGCTTTTGATTTCAAGCACTGGATAACTTTTGTGATGTGTTTCCGAATGGATACATATAATTTTTTGGTCTGGAACATTAAGGCGAAGAAGAGCGTGCATGAGTTAATTTCATTAAACGGTCATAACAAGGATATTTTCTACAACATGAGCTATGAATCTTAGCTGCTTTCTTATCACAGGTGCGGTAGCAATACCATATTGTGAAGAAGGGTAGGAAAATAAATAAGGTATTAATTAGTATGAGTACATGAGAATGGATTCTAATACCTTAGTCACTTTTCCTTTATTAGCTTCGTTCAATTCTAAACTTATTTATTTTAATACTGCTTAATTTATTTTTAGTTTGCAAACTAGCCACAACTTTTGTTAACTAGGTTAGGGTTTAATCACTTTTAAGTTAATTTAGTTTCCTACCAAAATCACAAGTCCTTGTGGGTTCGACCTCACTCTCGCCATACTCTATTGCAATATGATTTGTGCGTTTGCAAGTACATTAAAATTTCACAACATTAAGCTTTTGGGACTACTGATAACTCAACATAGAATCAAAGCTTTGGTTGTAAGTCTTGGATTCAAGTATCTCTATATGCATGTTCCCTATTTGCATTCTACTTCTCACCATCATACTCAGGTTCGCTCTCTCTCCTTCATATTATGTTTCACCCTATCTATAATAATTTCCATTTACATGTCCAAGTCGGGGTTGCACAAGGGAGAACGTTGAATAGCTTAATTGTTGGGTCCATTTTCCAAACAACTTGCGCTTTGGAGACTATTTGTAACTTAACACCATCAAAAATCGATTCGGTTGGAATTTTGATGGGTTGATGTTGATGCGCGGGGGGATTTGGATTATCATATGTTCTAGTTAGGGGTTTGGATTTGAAGGTGTTTTTGGTGGATTATGAGAAGTAAAACAAGAGGTCACCGTCATCGCCATTGATGCTGTTGCAAATTGGTGAACCAATTTAAACCCAGGTTAATGTTGTTTTATCCATTTAAGACCAAAAACACAATATCGACAGGTCATAAGTGGGCAGAAATTGATGGGTTCATGTGTCCGGTTGTAAATTGCCACCTCTACACTTCATGGATTTCTACTAGTCATTCTGTACGATCTTTGTGGCTAATTTTACAAATATTGCTTGGATAACTTGAATTATCTTGAGAAGGGGAAGCACATGAAGTTAAAGTAATATGCATTTATTTGACAAATGTACACGAGAATCATAAGCGAATGAATATTGTTTTCCACATAAGAGTCGCAATATATGTGAAAATATTACTTGTACTCACCTATTTGGTTGATGGAAGATAGAATACCTTCCTACATTTTTATACATCCGTACATTTGCTCCGTGTGTGATGTTCAGCAGGCCGAGAGTAACTAAGATGCTAGGGAAAACAAAGCTTGCATCCCAAACAAGTAGGATGCCAACCTAATCTTAGAATTGTAGGAGATAATGTAATACCTAACCAAGCATCTCTATAGTTTTAGACATGTAGCAGATTGCTTGGCACCATATGATATTAGTTTGTACCATATGATATTAGGACAAGAATGGGTAATTTAGGATGGTAGGCACCGGAAGGCTTGGTGTGTGCATGTGAGACACATTTGAATTTCGACATTCTAAAAGACACTAGTCGGTCCCAAGTTGGTCGGCTGCCAACCAATGACTTTTGGCTGACTAATCGGCGACTTGACCAACTAATTGCCAACTAGTCCGGTTTCAATCAAGTCAAGTCGGGGACCTCCAGCGGACTTGTGGCCGACGTGACCGATTTTTAGAACACTGTTGAATTTTTTTGTTGTGTAAGCATGAATAGGGAAAAAAGAAAGGAAAAAAAGGAAAAAAAAATAGAAAGCAAACAAATGGTGGACGGACGTATCTTGTTTAGACACCTTTGGAGTTGGGTCAACCGTTGTATAAAGCAAAACAAGAATAAAAGAATAAAAGGGGGAGGAGGAATTAGTTCCAGAGGGAGTTACACTGCGAGCTAATTGCTGGATAAGGGAGAAAGAGTAACACAAGAGAAAGAGGAAAATGGGAGGACATGTAGGGGAAAAGCTAAGCACATGAGAAAATGATAGAAAATGTATACGGAAAATTATGAAAGTATGAAAGGAAGTGGGAATGGCTTTTCACTAAAAAAATCTTTGTTTAGATTGAATTGGTGGCTTAGATCATAAGATTTTGTATTTTGATTGGGTTTAGTAAGGTAGAGTATTGTGTGAGAATGTGGGGTGTTACAGATACCTTGAATCTTAGCCTCGATCTCCTTCTCCCTCAACTGTTCCCTGTGGAAATCTTGGAGAAATGGAAGAAGTGCTCGTAGAACATATCTGGAGTACTGAAATTTTTCTTCACTAGTCGCGTTCAGTTCCATCTTCTTCAGGTGCTACACCATAAAAAGGGGAAAAGATATGAAATTCATTTACAGACATCTGAAAGAGACGATAAAGCACATGAGTATGCTGTACACACGGACTTTGATTGGCACTTCCAAACGCAAGCATGACTTGCAATTGCAATTGTACTGACAAACAGGACAAGCATTGGCAAAATCATCCTCAGTCATCTTCGGATACCTACATATAGTTCACCAACGAATGATAACGACAATAACAATTTCCATATCATAAAAATAAGATAATATCTTCAAGCAATAGAGTACTTTACAAGAGCTTTAATTGCAGATGCAAGTTAAAATTACAAACTTAAGAAGAACTGGCAATCCCATTTTAGCACTGTAGAAAGCCATTTGTTAAAAGCATTGCTGGTGCATAAAAATAACAATTGAAACTATTGCATTTTGAATTGTAAACTTGTTAAAAAATGTGGTTTGACTCTTAAAATTTGGGCTTTAACTGTGTACTTTACAAAGTGGTAAAGACGAAATAAAAACTACTATAATAGTTGAAGGACGCATCTCCCTCTTAAAATTTAAAGAATGAGGGCATCTCCGACCTGTCTCTAACGTGCAAAATATGTCTAACTCAAAAGCATCTGCATAGAATTTTCTAGTCATTCCATCTCCAAAGTTCCAAACACAAATCTCAATTGTCCACTTCTGACTCCCCCTTTAAATTTACTTTTCAAGTTCAACTGTTCCCCAACTTTCCGTCAGGAATTGTTTGTTATTCCGTCAAAAACTATTCAGATCTCCCTCCTAGAATTAGAAAATGCATTCAACCTTCGTTTATTATAGTTAGACTTCATCTCATTCAGGTATGGTCAGCATACCATTATTTTTACTACCATTTTACCAATTCGCGGTATATAATCAACGAAGAGTCATATTCATATTAGCTGAGTAAATAAAAACAGTGAAAAAATGGAGGACAATTCTCAACCTTTTTCATGATTTTTAGTTGAGACTCCATTTGAGAGCTTCGAGAAACTAAAGAATCCATTTTGGAGTTCGGAGCATAGTATGATAGGCTGAGAGAGAGAGAGAGAGAGTATTAAAGCAAGAGTTGGATATTTCAAACATTGTCATTTTAGGTGCCAAAATTATAATTTGACCCCAAAAAATTGGCAAAATTCAAGTCCATCCATTATCATTTGTTGATGCCAAAAAAAATTAGATTAGGAAAAAGTTGTTTTGACACTAACAGGTGAACTTATCCTAAGTTGAAATATTTGAAGTATCTGCTATGGACGTGCTACACGAAACCTCAGATAAAATTCAAGTAACAGACTCTGACAAATAAGCAGTAGCACTAAAATAAATCACATATTACCATCTTGTCATGCAGGGAACACAATATCGTTTAGTCTTGCAACCGGTACACCGAACAACCCGCCCTTTGTCATTCCTCTGGCACTGATGACACATATTTGACTCTATCAAAATTCCCTAACAGATCCAAAAAGGTCAGAAAACCAGTACTAACAAATCCTTCAGTTAACCAAAAAGGACAATAGCACAAAAGAAAGCAAAACATTCTGCTTACTTGTTCATCAGTCTTCCCACCAGCCCTGCCCGGCTTGGTATCTTTCTTTTCATCCTTTGAAGCTCTTCTAGGCCTGAGACCACACGGGCTCTTCATGCTACTCACTGTTGCAGGATCAGAGTTCCCTTCATCTTCCTCATCTCTTGCTTTCTGTTTTGACTCTATCAAATTACCCTGTCCAATACCAAAAATGTCAGAAATTTGTCAAAACAAAAAAAAAAAAAACCCAGAAGTAACCATCCAGTTACCTAAAAACAAGAAATGCTATAGCAACCATTTTTGGGGACTACGTGATGTGCCGCAATTTTATCAGTAGAATGTGCTCCAGCACGTGACAAGTGTGGCGACACATTACACGGTACCCATATATAGCACTAAATGGAAGCAAAAAAACATACATTATGTACTTGTTCATCCGTCTTCTCCCCGTCATCTTCCTCATCTCCCGCTTTCTTTTTTGAAGACCTAATAACCCCCACATTCGACTTCTTTCTTCTCTTCTTTTTCTTGGTCTCGCTGATTTCATCCTCCTCATCTTCATGATCATCGATTGCTACAGGAACCGCAACCCTAGGCCTATTCGACCTCCTTATCCCCGAAGTACCACCTTTCTCCCTCCCACCAACTCCTTGCTCTTTCTCTTTCACTGACGGCGTTTCATCACCGTTCACCTCCTTCTTCACTCCTCCATCATCACCATCCTCCACTGAATAATCCCCTTGTATTTTCTCATCCAAACCCACATCTTCTTCCTTCTCCTCCATCTTCACATCACCGTTTTCGTCCATTGCAACAGAAATCTCTACCAGCCGATCCAAAATTGGCAGAGAAATCGAATTGAAAGTAACAGTTTTTGCAAGCAATAGAGATTCAGGGATTTAGGGTTTTGGGCCTTCCAGCCCTTTGCAGTTCTGGTTTAATATACCTGCAAAAGTGAAGACACGGGAGAAAGACGTATTCTAACGTGCGCCCTGGTGTTTTAGATGACTAGGCGTACTTAAACAACTGGCGCCGTTGGATTTGGAAGGTGTTGGCGTGGAGATGGCTAAAATGGGCGGGAGGGGAGTGGGAAGCAGGGAAGGATGTTTTTTTTATAATTTTTATTCGAAAACCCATTTTCTTGGGCTTGGTGATGAATTTAATTACTCCAGAAAAACTGCATTTGAATAGATTTCAAATTGCAATCAAAACCGCCGAAAGGGAAAAAATATTAAATAATTGAAGCCATTTTTTCAGGTTTTTTAAGGGTGTTCCAAATGGCATTTTAAAAATAAGCCGGGTTTTTTTGGCTTTTTATTAGATAAATTAGGAGAGAATGATCTATCTTAATTTTTAAAACAAGCTGGTTTTTTGTTAGTGGAATGAGGCCTTAGGCCTCTTTACAAAAAATTAGTTTTTTGGATTTTGTCCTTATTCAAAAAAAAATAGCATTTATTAGTTTTTTGTCGATTCTCGACAAGAGAAATCTAAAAAATATAAAATTATTAACTAAACTTAAAGTTTTGTGAATAAAGATGAAAAATTATGACAAAGAACTGGTTTTTTGGTTTATTTTTCTTCTTTATTTACAAAACTTTAAGTTTTGCTAATAATTTTATACTTTTTAGATTCTTCTTGTCAAGACAAGCCAAAAAAATCACAAAAATTTGACTGAAAACTAAAAAAAAAATTGAATAAGGGCAAACCAAAAAACTAGTTTTTTGTATTTAGCCAAACCACCTCTTAGTGGGGGTATTTGAAATGATTTCAAATCGATAAATATATATATATATATATATATATATATATATAGGAACATAATTCTTGGTACAATAAGAACTTCAATTTTAGTTGAGTTTTATGGAGGGATTATAAAATTACTTGTTCCAAATGATAAGATCTAGGGTGAGTTTCCGAATGGACATTAAAAATCTAAGATTTTATCAACTCTTTGCACGAATGGATAAAATCAAGGCTTGATTTTATCAGATTTTGATAAAATCTATTTGGAAACTCACCCTAGTTTGATAAAATCTTCACCCACCCAATACCTTTTAGCATCCGATGAATGATTTTGATAAAATCTTGGTTAAAATCATTTGTTTGCTTTTTATTATTTGAGGAATGATTTTGATAAAATCTAGGCTACAATCTCATTTATCTGTTGGCAAACTCACCCTCTTCTATTGACTTGGGTCTACTCTAAGTCACATGAAAATGATTAAACTGTTCTTATTTCTATAAATGACCGTTCGTTCTATGTGTACAGAACGAAGTGTACAGAAAACGCACAGAGGGCTCTTGGGGACCCACTTTTGGGTCCCACACGAGTGATCCGAACCATTTATTATTCTTAGAACATTTTTCCAAATGACCCCTCAAAATTTCAACTCAATCGGACGGTTAAAAGTGTTTGAACCAAAGCCCCACCGTTTCAACCAAAAAAAATGTCGTTGAAACGGTGAGACTTTGGTTCAAGCACTTCTAACCGCCAAATTGAGCTAAAATTTTGAGGGGCACTTGGAAAAATATTTTAAGAATAATAAATAGTTTGGATTATTCGTGTGAAACCTAAAAGTGGGTCCCTAAGAGCCTTCTGTTCGTTTTCTGTACATTTGGTTCTGTATCACTAGGTTTATCGTTTCTATAAATAATGTTTACTAGAAGCCCGTAAAGTCGTAAACATTGAAACCCAACTTCTTCCGTTCGTATTTCTAAAAACTATTCATATGCTTAGAACTTTCCATAACAAATTATGGCATAAGTAGAAGGAAGGAAAGGACGCCCTTTTTGTTGAAACAGTGAGACTTTTGTTTGACTACTTTTAACTGTTTAATTGAGCTGAATTTTTGTAGGGCCACTCAAAAAAATGTTCTAAGAATAATGAATAGTTCGGATCACTTATGTGAAACTTAAAAGCAAGTCCCCAAACATGCTCTATACGTTTTCTGTGCCTATGAGCTGCGGTACCCATAGGTTTTCCAGACTATAAACCTACTATTAGTATGTATGACAATCATACCAACCCCGCCCATAATGGGAAGGGATTTTTCTAATTTTTTGGGTCATGAGTAGTGTTAGGAGTAGTAGTATCCCACCCCAATATATATGTATACGTATAAAATAACATCCTAACCCTTATATTTTCATTTAATTTTGAAAGTATGACAATATATATACATAGGCAAAACTTCTAGTCCAAACCTCCCGAAAATAAGGAAAAAATAAATTTTTTTGTTTTGCAAATTATTTTTGAAAAATCCAAATCGTCCAATATTGCAGGAAATCTTCAAAAAAAATATCGGGAAGGGCTTGATCCAAGCGGTTTTTCACAAAAACTGTATTTTAACAATTTTTTGAAAATTACTTAGATCCAGCCTTTCCCGGTATTTTTTTTTTTTAAGATTTCTCACATGCACCTTTGAAAACACCTTCTGAACACATTGGACAGATCGGATCGTCAAAAAAAATGCTCCGATCACGGAGGTCCGGAAGTCCGGGATCCACCTTCCCAATATTTTTTTTATGATCAGAACCGTCAAATGTGTTTAAAATGTGTTTTTAATAGCCCAGGCGAGAAATCGTCCAACAAAAAACCAGGAAAGACTTAATCCGAACAGTTTTTTATTTCAAGCCCTTTTGTTTTTTTTTATTATTATTTTACTATTTCTTGCAAGGACCCTTAAAAACACGTTTTAAACACATTAGATGGTTTGAATTATGCAAAAACACATTTTAAAAGCTTCAAAACACCCAAAAAAACTAGTTCGGGATCCCGGACTGGAAATTTGGTATATATATATATATATATATATATATATATATATAAAAAGAAAATCCTTCATTTTAGATTCAGGAAAACTTCAGATCATTTTTTTTTTTGGCAATAATTTAAAGTTATTACATATTTCAAATATTGTCAAAAGATTAAAGAAATAAAAGTTACAGAATCATCTTCCAAAAATACTAAATATGAAGATGAGAAAAATAATTTCATGGTCATGCATTCACACTCCAAGCATCCATCTCATGGTCCTTGCCGGTTAACTAAAAAATGATAGAGTGAGCTTACTAGCCCAGTAGGGAAAACTATTCTACTAACGTTAGCTGTATACAGGGCCGGCCCAAGGGTTTGAGGTGCCCTAGGCCTAGCCCAAAAATTGTGCCCTTCAAGTACAACACCTAAATAATTTTTCGAGTAACAATCACTATACGAGAAAACCAAAACAATATAAAGTTCTACAAGCATTACATAATAACGGAAAAATTAAAACACGAAGTCTCTAGATACATATAACGCATGAGTATCACTTAAATATTACGAGTGTTGCAATTTTAGAAGCAAAAGTATCAATTATACTTGGGCCTTTTTTATATTGTGATTTTTTTAAAATAAATTTTAGTTTTGGGCCTTTTTTAAAATTTTGAGCCACAATAATTTTTGGGTCTTTTTTAAACATTGAGCCACAATATTGGGCTCTTTTGTCACTCCTAATGAATTTTTTTCTTTTATTTTGGTCCAAAAAGTGTTGTAGTCAAGCCCATAGGTATAAAATGGTGGGGTGCTCCAAAAATTGGCCTTTTGTGGTGCCCTAGGCCCAGGACTTGTGGGCCTTGGGCCTGGGCCGGCCCTGGGTGTATAATTTATGATATGTGCACATGAAATTGAATACCATGAAAGATTTGAGAAAAATATGACACATATGACTAAAGTAAGTGATAAATGACCACAAAATACCCACATGTCCAATGAAATCCCATGCGTTAACATTTATAAAATCGTCATTTCCATTTGTGCAAACTTCTTTATTTAATCTTAAGTGTTAACACTTACTAATTACGTAGTGCCCTTTTTTCACTTCAACTCGTGTTTCAGCTCTATATTTGCATGTCTTGCAACTATGGGTCCCGCAATCCCTAGCAGGATTTACAAATCACGAATATTCTTGTCCTGCTGTATTGGTAAAATAAACTATGTTTCACGGGTCACGTTCACCTATGCCCAGCTACACTGATAATAATAAGATTCTGTGTTCACAGGGTACATTCACCATGCCCAGCTACGCTAATAATAATAATATTTCGTGTTTCATAGGCCACGTTCACCACGCCCAGCTACGCTGTTAATAATAATATTATCATTTGGAATTTTGAGTTTATCCTCTCCTGTGAGTGCGTTTTTTATTATTCTCGAATCAGATGCAGTCCCTTCCCATCTTGGCAGGACAAAGTTGAACCTCAAGTCAAATGTAAAAGCTGCCAAAACATTTATTGTTGGGTAACCTTTTCTACGGGTATCTAGGCACATCCTTGTAGAGACTTTGACACCAACAAGTGTTCCATCAAGAGCTCTAACACAATCCCTATGTAAATATCAAAACTTTGATTGTAAGTGAAAGTTTATAGGTAGTGTGAAATTAAATATTTAACTCGAGACATGACATATTGCCTTAAAATATGGGTAGAACCAGTTACTAGTTGATATTTACAACGAAACTTGTGAACCATCTAGTTGTTTAAGGAAGTGTTCTTCAATTGATTTCACAACTCTTGAGAATCTATGAAAATGACGGCTCGTTATTTCATCAGAGCGCTCGAAGAAAAAAGATCACTACTTGTTGCACTATGTGTCAAGAAGTAAAGACCCTTTGCCACTTGTTCCTCAACAGTCACATGTTTTGTAGGTTTTGGCCCACCAAATTGCTCAAGCAGATCAAATAACTCTCAAATGCATGCAGCCCCATACGAGTTGTATCACGATTAGACTTATTAAATTCAAGTTGGTTCATCAAGTCATCTCGAACTTTTTTCTCTGTTAATGCCTCATATGACGCGATGACAATAGTTTTGCTAGTACTTTTGGTGCAAATACCTAGACCACAAAGCCAAGAGCTTGAACAACGGTTAATTGTCACTGTCAATTCCACGCACTAAATGATTTTATTTTTTTTGCCTATTCATTTATCCTATTTTTTTACAAAGTAAAATAATTTTTGACACAAAGATCACCCAGTAACTTAAGTTAACAAAAGTAGTAGAGATAGAGAGAGAGGAAACCATAAGGAAAATTGTGAACATGGAGTAGCAAAATCAGGCATAAAAAAACAAGCATGTATACAAAATTCGTATGTACAGTACAACATTCCCATTGCACCGAAAAAAACAAGTATGTACAATATATAAAAAATAGGTATGTATGAACATGCAGTAGCAAAATCAACCACGCATGTAGAGTTCACATTTAGATATAGATTCATTGAGAGAGAGAGAAAGGGGAAACCATGCATAAGCTGAATGTAAAGTCTATGTTCGCATAAATGGCAAAGAAGGATTTTGCATTAACTTACCTATAGGAGCTCTATTGTAATGAAGGACAAATTGATGAAGGAAAATGGAGTGGGGAGGGCAAATAGCTAGAGTATAAAAGGCTACGATGGAGGGAAAAAAATGAAGGGAAGGTGAAACGAGAGGAGGGAACTTGAAAATTGTATTGCGAGGAGTACATGTCTGGTATCTTATACCCTAGGATAAAGGTGTAATTCTGTAAAATTAAGAAGGGTAAAATTGGAAACACGAAAGTTGATCTTCTCCAACTTTCTCTTCTCTAAAAATCTCCCAAAAATTGTTGAGAAACAAAACTGGCGGCAACTAGCAACACAAGGGGGTCTTGATTCTCCCTCTCCCATTTTCTCCCACCATTTTTCATATTTTTGGTCATCCAAACATAGGGAGAATCCTCTTCCCCTCTTTTCTTTTATTCTCTTCAAATCCCTCAATCCAAAAGGGTGTAAAAAGACTTGACACTTAATTCAAGTACATGAAATTCAAGGCATTCTCCAGCGATAGTGATAAAAGTTGCAAGTACATAAAATCATGCCAAAATAACTAGCGATGACATTTTTTTTAGATTGAGAGATCATCTTCGCTGATGTTCTGTAAGAGCATCTTCAAGAGGCTCACCAAATAGGACCTGTTAGCTTTCAAAGCTAGTCAAGAGCACATTTCATCACTCCAACAATCTCTTTATTCAACTAGCTATTTTGCATTTTCCAATTTCCAATAGCTACATGTAGCCAGCCAACTCTCATCGTTATGTATGAACTATTCAGTCCACCTCAGCACTTTTGTGCCGAAACTCTTTCCCCTTCTCTCTCACCTCTCTTCTCCACCTCCATCTTGTACGGCAATCTCTCTTCGTTGCTTCGATCAGAGAGGGTTTTCACCTTTCTTTTCCGCCAGATGTGGCCAAATACCAGCTTCTCCATCTACTCTGTCCTTTTTTGAGAATCTCTAGAACCGTATTCGAGTTAGAATCTCTAGAACTGTATTCAAGTTTTCCCTAATTGATTATTTCCAATTTGACGTCCGTGTAAACAAGGTCGAACCGATTGAGGCCGAAATCAGAGCATTTGTGGCCGTTGACGTGTGAGCTCATTTCCAATAGCCACCCCATTGTGTTGAAAACCATACGAATCTGCAAAGATGGGATCTGTAAATAATAGTGATCGAGGCTTCCTATTCATGTGTTCACTGAATGAAATCAATGGAGTCCTAGCTCCACACCCCTAGAAAGGTACTGCAATTTTAAAGATTTTCATGTTGTAGGTTACGTTCTTAATGTAAGTCAAATAAAATTAACTTGCAGAAGCAAACAATAACTAATGGCCAAACAAGGAATAAGAGAATGGGTGAAGGGGCGAAGGACTAAGCCAAGTATGTAGAAAGAAAAGGCTGCAGTGTTCCATCCATTCCTCTATAGATCATCATCCCCGTAACACAGTTCTAAAAGAAAAGTAGGCTTACGAAGGTTGGCTGAGCTCCGAATTTCTTTATCTCTCTAGGATTTCCATGCCCCAAGGGTGAATCAATCTCTCTTGGAATTTGTGAAGGAGTGTCCCATATTTTATAGGGATTTGCACCCAATCATTGGGCTGCAGAAATTTCCCCACTAATATGATGACACGTGCTATCTCCGTATACCCGGGCGACATGGGTGATGTCACTGGTCATTAGGAAGATTCCTTTGAGGATATTCTAGTGCATCCATTTTCCCTTGCAGCGATCCTTAATCCTTTAAAGCCATCAAGCCACTTGTATCACCCATATTCCCACGACGCTAGGCACGACTGCGAGCCCTTTTCTAGCGCCAATGCTTCACTCAAGGTTCGCAATGACTCCTCTGTCCCTGCCTTATGGCCAGGTGCAGTCGCGAGCTCATCATATGTGAATGTGTTGGTACTGATTCCCTTACTTCGCGCTGATTCCCTTTTCTAAGGTCATCACGATGGGTAATTCCCCGTCAAGCGGGGTTTTCTTAGTTGTCACCCTCTCTTTAAAGATTATTGTGACTTTCAGAAATATCCTGTCCGCGAGAGTTCGACCTCGCAGTGGGTGCTTTCCGTTCCGCTAATTTTAACCAATATTTGACATGCCTTCCTGTGAAAGACACAGTACCTTGGGTTGGCGCGATCTTGCTGCGTGGGTTGAACCTCAACTTCTAGGAGTTTCAAACATTCGTCCGTGACCCATGCGTTAACGAGATCTATGACTTCCTTGACGCTGCAAGGATATGGAGGTGCATCTCTTGGTCGTTCCATGTAATCCTTAAAGGGCTTGTTCCTTCTCTTAGGGTTGCCATCACCCCCTTGGGGATTTTCACGAGGCTTGCGCAAAGGCCATAGTAGCAACCCCACCACTTTTGTTCTTCCATGTTCGTTTTGGTACTTCCACATCGACAGTACCACGAATATTAAACGCTACCTCCATCAGAGCAGAAAACGTTTGATACTTTTTGTTGATTAAATCTTTCTTGTATTCCTTTATCATGCGTAGAAGGCAAATTTCCACCGAGTGCTTTTCTAGAACTGGCTCGTGGCATTGCACGGCTTTGTCTTGAAACCGTTTAATGAAGTTGCGATATCCTCTGTTAGCTTTTGCTTCTCATTTATAAGGTTTAATGAAGTTATTTTCTCTATCACTTGGAAGATTTTGACGTAGAACATATTCACCATTTCCTCCCAAGTATTTACAAAGTGTGGCTCTAGATTGACATACCAAGTATATGCACGAAAGGTGAGGGACATCAAAATTCTCGCAATCGAAGATTGATGTCTTGGGAATGGACACCCAAAGTTTCAATGAAATGGTGGACGTGCTCCTAAGCACTTCCTTCTTTACCATCAAACTTGATAAATTTGGGCGGTAAATACCCTTCTGGATATGGCAAGGCCATGATCGCAGCGGGGTATGGTGGTTGAATCTCAGGGCTAGGTAGTGTTGGCAATGTGGCCTTGGCCTTTTCTTGTTGTACTAGAGCTTGGACATCTGCCAAAATGAGGAACGCTTGAGGCTATGGTTGCTGGACTACACCCCCTACAGCTGGTGTGCCTGGTGCTAAAACTGTTGATACCATGGTGTTTGGGTTATTTTCATTTGGTAACGGAGCTGACAGTGTAGCAAGTGGGATACCGCCAGGTTGATTTATAACTTGTGGGGGCTGGCCTCCCAGGGTTCCCTCCACAACGATCGGTGGAGGCGCTGGTTGAGCCAGTGGTGTTGTAGCAGCCATTACAGCTTTTGTAAGTTACGTTATGGCCAGAAGCAACTGAGTTTGGCTTTGTTGCATCTGTTGTTGGCCTTCTCTGATGACTTGTAGAGCTTCAGCGTTGGCAACAAGGATTTGCATAGTATCAATTTTTTGGATTTCTTCCATCACAGGCTGGCTAATTCTCCATTGTTCTTCGCCAGAGAGTTTCAATTGTGCTTAGAAGGTTTTCGGAAGAAGAACCTTGTATTTTTGAACCACTTCATTAAGTTTGTAAAACGACTTCTTGTATCAACCATCAGCTATGAAAGCCTCCCGGCGGAGTCGCCTTATGTGGGTTAGGTTCTTATTGTAAGTCAGATAAAATTAACTTGGAGAGGCAGACAATAACTAATGGCCAAACAAGGAATAAGAAAGTGCATGAAGGGTCGAAGGACTAAGCCAGGTATACAGAAAGAGAAAGCAACAGTGTTCCATCCATTCCTCTTTAAATCATCATCATCCCCGCAACACAGCCATTAAAGAAAGGTAGGCTCACGAGGGCTGGCAAAAACAACGTTCTTGATTCCAGAGCTCTGAATTCCTTTATCTCTCTAGGATTTTCGTGCCCCAGGGGTGAATCAATCTCTCTTGGAATTTATGAATGAGTGTCCCATATTTTATAGGGATCTACACCCAATCATTGCGCTGCAGACATTTCCCCACTAATATGATGACACGTGCTATCTCCTAATACCCAAGCGACGTGGGTGATGTCACTAGCCGTTAAGAAGATTCCTTTGAGGATATTCCAGTGCATCCCTTTTCCCTCGCAGCGATCATTAATCCTTTAAAGCCACCAAGACACTTGTATCTCCCCTATTCCCACGACGCTAGGCACGACTGCGAGCCCTTTTCTCACGCCAATGCTTCGCTCGAGGTTCGCAATGACTCCCTGTCCCTGCCTTATGGCTAGGTGCGATTGCAAGCTCATCGTATGTGAATGTATTGGTACTGATCCCCTTACTTCGCGCTGATTCCCTTTTCTAAGGCCATTGCGATGGGTAATTCCCCATTGAGCGGGGTTTTCTTAGTTGTCACCCTCTCTTTAAAGTTTATTGTGACTTTCAGAAATATCCTTTCTGCGAGGGTTCAACCTCGCAGTGGGTCTTTTCCATTCCACTAATTTTAACCAATATCTGACATGCATTTTGGTAATTTTTCTTCCACGTGGCTTGTTCTTATGGGTTGATCCACTGCCTATTTGTCAAACGCGCTAACCTTCCCTACATATACCATTTTTGGAGTTTGTATTGCGATTTGTATTGGTTTCCTTGTGATGGGATTAGTGATTTGTATTGGTTTGCCTTGTGATATGTGTTGGTTTAAATTTGAGGATTTTAGTGTGAACACCTATTTAATTTTTATTTTTTTACAAGAAAATTTGTTGATGTCCGTTTCTTGTGGCATAAATAGTAAATTGATTGATGCTGTGGATGCATGTATGCTGCTTTACCTTGCTTAATTTGGGTGGGTTTGATGTTTGTTTAATCTCTGGTATGAAAAATCAGTTTTTAAAAAAAGTTTGGATGGAGAGCAAGAATGGAGGAATAGAGTTGGAATTTTAGGGTGAAAAAGTAAATAGGCAAAGTAGAATATGTACTTTTCAATATTTTTTTTCTAGTTATTTTGGCTAGCAGTGTTGGAGATGCTCTAACAGCAACTCCAACACAAGCTCTCCTCTTTAAAATGAAGAGTGGAAGTGACATATTAATGGGAGATTTTGTAATTTATGTCCTCTTTAGAAAGATCCGAAATTAAATTTAGGGAGTGGATGTGACAAAAAGGTGATGACTCTCTCCAAACAGTACCAAAAGGCCTCGTTTGATTCGCGGACTAAAAAAAGTGGGATTAATAGTCCTGGACTATTTATCCTGGGACTAATTTAGTACTGAATCTCATACAATATCCTGTTTGATTCATGCAGGATTAACATTGGGATATCTCATGTTTTGGCCAATCCCATGTTTGGTTCCCTAAACTACGTTTCAGGATTAAACAAGTGACATTTTTGCAATTTGGTGGATTTCCCTTCCGCGTTCATTTTATCCGGGACTAAACAATCCCACCACCCCCCAGGTATTGTGTAATCCCATACGTATTGGATAAAACTTGTCCCGGGATTGTTAATCCCATGCCATTTTTGCGGAACCAAACAAGGGATAACGCGGGATTGGACAAAAATAGTCCAATCCCACCTCCTAATACCCGAATCAAACGAGGCCAAACAGTACAACTTTTTTAGGAAATGAGGACATAAATTACAAAATCCCCCTTAATATGTCACTTCCACTCTTCATTTTAGAGAGGAGAGCTTGCGTTCGAGTTACTCAAGAGGGCAAAACTCATTCATCCAAACATCCAGTTTGTCAGACTTTTCTGCTTCTATAGCAATAATTATTGATTTTAGGGCTAATTTGGCTAAAAAATGATTTTTGGTTTTTTCATTTCGTTTTTATTCAAATTTTTTTAGCATTAGTAGTTTCACATCAATATTTTGTGGTTTCTGGATTCCTCCCGGCGAGACGAAACTAACAAGTATAAATTTATGGTCAAACCAATATTTTTTTTAATAAAGCCGAAATACTTGGATTATTGGCAAATAATCCAAGTATTTCGGCTTTATTAAAAAAAAAAAGAGTTTTGACCATAATTTTAGATACAACGAAATCATATTTTTAGATAGATCACGCAATCGACCCCACATAGAATCATGTTGGTGGCTTATGTCATTTTTTTTTGCATAATCTAGCCGAGTTTCGGCATATTGAGATTCGCAAAATATATGTATTGACTTATTAAAAAGTTTAGAACATGTAATTAGAAAATCATTTATTTAAAATTATTTTTTGGTACATGCAATCGACCCCACAGATTAACGAAATCAATTCAGCTACGACAGCCCATGGCCCCAGATTCATATTTTTGTTTTTCTTGGTGAAATAAAAGGTAAACCATTCAAGATAAAACCCATTCAGAATTTCTCACCGAGTCGCACCAAAAACTGTTAGATCCGCAGAAAAGATGGAAATTTTATTCAACTCGATAATCCACCAAGTCACTTCCCTCGAATTTAATCCGTCAAAGTATAATGATCTGGTCTGGCCTTTCATCACTTTTTTGCTCTCAGTCCTAGGCATATTGGATGAGGCCCACTGAGACCAACACGGAGTCGAGTTGCATTGACTCGGGGAGCTTCTGGTAAAAACCAAAAAGTGATTTTTTGAAAATTTATTTTGTCTTTATTCAAAAAAAATTCGCATTCGTTAGTTTTATATCAAAATTTTGTAATTTCTGAATTCATTTCGACGAGACGAATCTAACAAATATAAAATTATAGCAAAATTTAATTTTTTTTTATAAATAAAACTAAAATAGATCTAATAATTCACTTTTTGATTTTTACCCAACGCACCCCTCGGCCGAGAGTCCGAGACGGGATTAACGAGTTGACTTGTCTAAGGGGGAGTTTGGCTAAATTTGGTTTTTTGGTTTATTGGATTATTTGATTTTGTCCTTATTCAATTTTTTTTTGCATTTGTTAGTTTTCGGTTGATTTTTTGAGGTTTCTTGGCTTGTCTCGACGAGAGGAATCTAAAAAGTATAAAATTATTAGCCAAACTTAAAGTTTGTGAATAAAGACAAAAATAAACCAAAAAACCAAAAACCAATAATCCAATTTGGTTTATTTTTGTCTTTATTCACAAAACTTTAAGTTTGGCTAATAATTTTATACTTTTTAGATTCCTCTCGCCGGCATGCTAAACCCCAAAAAATCGAATCAAAAACTAACAAATGCAAAAAAATTTTGAATAAGGACAAAACCAAATAATCCAATAAACCAAAAAACCAAATTTAGCCAAAGCACCAAGAGAAGGAAGAGGAGAATTGACGGAGTTGTAGACTGTCAATTAATGGACATGTGGCAGACTAATAGCCATGGGACAGAGAGAGGGCGACAGGGGATCTGGAGCCGAATTCCAACCGTCTAAATGTTTGTCAGAAGAACAACAAAAAGTGCCTAGTTCTTTTTCCTTTTTCTCCTCTTTCCAAAAAAATTTTTCAAAAAGATTTTTTTTATTAAAAAATATTTCCTCTCCACTCATTACATTATTATTTAATTTCTCTCTCTATCTCTCTCTAATCATTATCTCATTATTCTAATTTTTAAAAACACAACCAAACACATTCTCAAAAATTCTTTTCAAAAATTTCTTTTGAAAACCAATCCAAACACAGCTGATCACCCAAAAAGTGAGAGCAACATTATATACATACAAAATTTACCCAACAAATACCTAAACACACATACACGAGTATGCCCCTCACTGGATCTGCAGTGGGGGGCACGATTGTGTGTGTATTTAGGAATTTTGTGGGTAACTTGTTTGAACGGAAATATGGTAGTTTGGCGATTCCCAAAAGAAACAAGAAATTAAGGGTTGAAAACAAGAAATGAAAGGGAAAAATCAGTGCGAAACACAAGTATACAATATTACAGTTAAACTTGATTGGAAACTAAACAAACTTTATTCTACCTCCTAAACTTCTATGATCCCACCTTATATAGTTGTCTTGATTCCTTCTATTTACTCAGATCGTGCAAGTATATAGTTTACCAAGAAAATTGGTTAATCTTTCACAAGCTTATAATTACATACCATCAAATCAAAGAATCTCTCTCTCTCTCTCTCTCTCTCTCTCTCTCTCTCTCTCTCTATATATATATATATACTTGTATCAATGCATCTACTGCGACAGATCCAAATCCAGGGGATATGCAAAAAGACGCTTTTCTTGTTAGTGTAAAAAAAATTAATTTTTGGAAATAAAGTTCGTATATATATTATTTCTGTCGCATTCTAGTAAAAGAACATGTGTTGCCTGGTGGTAAGGCGCACCAGCTCATAGTCAATGGTCTCGGGTTCAAGTCTTACCTCCTCATTTTTAAGCCACAAAATTTCAAATTAATTTTGGGAAATAAGTTTTGTATATATATTATTTCTATCAGACTTTGATAACTGAACACGCATGTTGCCTAGTGGTAAAGTGCACTGTCTCCAAGACAGAGATCGCGGGTTCGAGCCTTGCCTCTTTTTTTTTTTTTAAGCCACAAAATTGGAAGTTTATTAAATATTAGTGGTTGTCAAGGTTTGAACCCTAGACCTTTGGTTCCAAAACCAATACCTTCCCTCTCGCCACTAGATCAACAACATTCATTGTTCAACAATTTGGTAGTTTTATTATATATTTTGAACCTATAATGAGAATAATTATTCCCCTAACATTTTCTTTCTGAATTTTAATTTTCTCCCTCTTTTTTTTTTTTAAGAAAATGATACTAAATGATGAGAAAATTATTTAATTTAGATATTTTTTTACTTTTATAGATCTTTTACAATTGTCCCTAGCCTTCAATAATTTTTTTTGTCTAATATTAGGTTTAGAATCAATCTTATACGATTTCTTGTCCCTAACAAAATCGTTGACTAGAAAAAAAATTACAAGATTACAATTGATAAAATGCCCCCACTGAGGTGTATCTCTGGATCCGTCCCTGGGCACGACGCGTTGCGTTTTGAACATGACTAATATGAGTTATCGTTATAATGAAGCCAACTTTTCTGAGAAGGACAAATAAGACTATCCCGAATGATCTTAGAATGATTATGCCACGACAAAGGGGAAAAACGAATATCTACTTGCAAGTGCAAACCTTCCTTCACGATGCAAGAGAGAAATTGGTAATTCTACAAAATTCATTCGCTTGCTTTCTGAGCAAGAGAACACCAACATTGGAAAAGCCACAACTGCAATCAGCAAAATCTGGAGTTCAGATTTGAAAATGCAATCAGCAAAATCTGGACTTCAGCCCCTACAAACAGTTTGAAAATGCTGCGTTAAGTAGGAGCATTTTCACCACAAAAGAAACAAAAAAAAATGACAATAGCTAATTACCCAGGGTAGTTGATAAACATGAGAACTAACTACAAAAGTACTATGAAATCATAGGCCCATATTTCATTGGAAATTAAATTCTAAAATTTGAGTTATCCGCTTACAGTGTGTGGGAAGAACAAATGGGATTGATGTATGGAGTTCAGATAGAAAGCAAAAAAAGGATGTGCTGTATTTATAAAAGCAGAGATCATGATTGAAAGCTTAATTGCGTTTGGGATATAGCGGAGGAACACAAAAGCAAAACCTTAGTCATTACTTATACAAAAGTAATTTGGCATAACTTCCCTTGTGGCAGAGGATTAGCCTTAGCTCAATATAATCAGTCATTATTGTAAAGGTATACTTGGAAAGAATAAATTTAACACAACAACAATATTAGGAAGGATAATGACTTTGGCACTCCACTTTTTTACAGTTGCACTCCTAAAATTTGTCTTTTAGAATACACAACATAATTACTAAAAGACAAATTTTGGAGTACAACTATAAGAAAGTGGAGTGCCAAAATCATTCTCCTATTAGGAATGTGCAAGAACAATGTAGTTTGTTTTTCCTTAGCATAGGCCACTTTTCCCTTCCCCTTGTCTAAAGAGCTTAATTTGTGACTTTCCTGAGCAATGCATAATCATATATTTGTTAACAATTCAACTACTCACAAACATAACAACCAAAAAAAAAAAACAGTTTCCTCAGTAAAAATGCTTGGCTATTTCCACTGTGAGTCAAGCTTTTTAACTTTTACAGATCATATCTCTTCGCTTTCCTCAGTGTAAATATCAATGAAAATCTTAGTCATCTTTGCCGTCATGCCAAATTAAAAAAATCTTAGTAATCTTTGTTGTTATGCTGAAGTTATCAACCCGGCCCACTGGAAACCACGAATGCTAAACCTCCGATGGCACAGATTTTTTTAAATATTGTTTTCGCCCGAGATTCTCAAGTACCGCAGTTTGTTGGCAGAAAAATTGATCAAAGCTTTTGGCGGGTCGAAAAGTGCATTTCCAATCTATATGAATTGTTCGGACGCCTAGGCTATGAATGACTTGGGTAAGCTGTAAAATGCAAGTTTGGTTGTCTCTCGCGCATTTCATCCAACACGTAAAATGTAGTTAGAAAAGGGACCCAGTGCCAGCGTGCCTATAGGCGCTATTTCTTGAATGTTCTACACCCCAAAGTTATCATGAATGACGCTTCTGTCTATGGACCACGTGGAAACGAAAATAGAGAAGCGTAATGCAAACGCTATTTCATCGAACAATGTATGATAAATCGTTAGAATTATAAGTCAGAGTTCAAAGTTTTCTTACCCAAATTTGTGGAGTTCAGCTTCAAGTTCTATGTTGGGAAGTTCAGAGACGGTGTTCAATGTAGTCGGCTATAGCGAGCCCACGAATTCACTGCAATTCATGATATCGTCTCCACAAATTCACAATGTTCCACAGAGAGAGTGAGAGAGAGAAAGAGTGAAACGTGGAATGTGGTGGAAGCCCTGCTTTTGAATTGCAAGATAACTCGCTAGAATTTTGAATCATTTTTTACCTTCCAAAATTGAGAAAAAGGGATATGTGGAAGCCTCTGTGAGAAGTTACCAAACGTGGGTGAGAAAAAGGGATACATGGTCTACTTGGAATTGAGCAGTTACCAAACGTGGGTGTTGTGTATAAGTGGGGGAGAGATTGCAGGGGGTGGGGGTCGTTCCTCAACCGCTTTTTGTTGGGGTTTGGTTTTAATTCCAAAATTTTGTGTGAAAACAAATCTTAGCCACTCGTTTAAGGCATGTTAAGTCTGGACCCTTAGATTTATGTAGGGATTCAAAACATGAGCTCCCTTATTATATATATATATAGAGAGAGAGAGAGAGAGAAATTTTCTTATTCATACTCCCGGAAATACGAAAAATGGGTTTTTTTTTGTTGCAATTTTTTTTTGGAAAATCCGATCCGTCCAATATGTTCAGAAGGTGTTTTCAAAGGTCTACGCGAAAAATCTTAAAAAGAAAATACCGAGAAAGGCTTGATCCAAGCAGTTTTCGCAAAAACTGTATTTATATATTTTTGCGAAAATTGCTTGGATCAAGCCATTCCCAGTATTTTTTTTTTGAAAACGCTAGGACCCTTGAAAACACCTTATGAACACATTGGACGGATCGGATCGTCAAAAAAAAAATTGTATAAAAAGTCCGGAAATCAAAAGTCCGGATTAGAAAGAAACCCTATATATATATATATATATATATATATATATATATATATATATATATATATATATATATATATGTATGTATGTATGTATGTATGTATGTATGTATGTATACTCAAAACTTCTAGTCCACACCTCTCGAAAATAAGAAAAAAATGGGTTTTTTTGTGTTGCAAATTATTTTTGGAAAATCCGAGCCGTCCAATGTGTTTAGAAGGTGTTTTCAAGGGTCCGCGAGAAATCTTCAAAAAAAAATAGCGGGAAGGACTTGATCCAAGCAGTTTTCGCAAAAACTGTAAATATAAAAATTTTGCAAAAACTGCTTGGATCAAGCCCTTCCCGGTATTTTTTTTTGAAGATTTCTCGCGTGGACCGTTGAAAACACCTTTTGAACACATTGGACGGATCGGATCGTCAAAAAAATATTTGGATCATGAGGTCCAGAAACGGGAAGACCGGACTAGAAGTGTTCCCTATATATATATATATAGGAACAACTTCTAATAAGGGTCCGTTATATAAGATTTCAATGTGGACCTAGCCTTTTTTGTGTTTCCGGACCAAATTTCGACGATCCAAACCGCTCAATATTTTTAAAATGCATTTTTAAGGGCCTTCGCGAGGTTCGTCCAAAAAAAATACCCGAAAGGGCTTCATCCGATCAGTTTTGGTTAAAAATGCTATATATAACGTTTTTAACCAAAATTGATCGGATGAAGCCATTCCAGATATTTTTTTGGACGAATCCTTGTGTAGACACTTAAAAAAGCATTTTAAAAATATTGAACGGTTCAGGTCATCAAAATTTTGCTTGGAAAGGTGAGGTCCGCATTTTAACTTAGATAAAGGTCCCTTATTAGAAGTTTATCCTATATATATACACACACATTATGTGTGTGTGTGTGGATTTATTATTCGAAGAGTAGAATACGAATACTCGCGCATTGGCATTAACTGCAACAATTGTGGCCCTATAATGTTGGCACCATCAAATCAAATTAAATCACGAGACTTAAAATTGTTGGAAATTCAGAGTGAATGAAACAGGGCATTCAGAGGGTCTTACGAGGCAATTGAAGAGACCCCACAAAGTAAAAGATGCGCAAGATCAAAATTGTTGGTTAATGCGACATTTACACCCGACCATGATGAGACATGATGGCAATCATATTTCTGTGACAGTTTTCTTCCAGAATTCAAATGCTACATAAATTCGTGGGAGTTTTGATTTCCAGCATTTGATCTCGTATTCAATGGCTAGGCTCCCCTTTGATTCACGTATTCAATTCACCAGCTCCTCCTGCAGCTATATATTGGCAGCTCTGCCATTTGGTTTAGACACCAGAAATTCGTGTATCATATTGTACTCCTGAAAACGTGTTTTGAGAGAAAGAGAGAGAGAGAGAGAGAAATACGCAAGTTTCAGTTCGCCATGGCAGTCAACATCGGTGTTCAGTTGGCCGTGGTCCAACCTGTTGTATCCTGGGACAAAGATATCGGTTCATCCTACAACACCCACGGTAGGCGGCACATTTTTGTTAAGGAGAGTGGTTACACACAACTCGGCGTTCAAACTACTGTTTGTATTTCGTATTTAGTTTCTGTCAAATTTATTTTCTGTTCATGTATTTTCTGTTTCGTTGTGATCTGTTCATGTATGATTATATTGAATGAAATTGTTATTTGGAATTCAGAATTGCCACTGTGATTTTTCCAACAAAAATAACCCCAAAAAAAAAAAACAAAACCACTGCATAAAAATAACTCTGAATCCCAATGTCCTCCAAGTAATTGGCCACTGCCAATGAAAGAGTAAGCTTAATTTTCAGCGATCTAAAATTGTCGAACACTTCTCATTAAAACAAATTGATAGCCACAGTAATGCAACTACAAATCACACCCTTCAGTGTTATCGCATTGTAGGACCAAACAAAGCAACAAACAACATATAAATACAAAAAAGAAAAAAAAGAGGGTTCGCTGGGACACTCTTGACAGGAACCCAAAAAATACAAAGGAAGAGCACTCGAGAGATAATAGTGGAGTAAGAATTATAAGCGAAGCGGAAGTCGTCGGCGATTAGGTCTTCGAGTCCAAAGCCAAGATGGTGCTGAGGTTCATAGGTTTCATGTACTCGGTTGAGCCAGTGAAGATCTGCTGCACAATGATCCTGTTAGCCCTCTCAGATGGGTGGAATGGATCCCAAAATGCATATATGTCTCTGTTTGGGCACAAGTTGGAGAGGGCTGTGCAGAGTCCAATCCCATTGTAGGGTCCTTGCCCACAACATGCTATCTTTGAGGTAACAAACCCTGCACAATCATAGTAATATTCATGTTACCAAATTTGGGTAGTTTACTCATCATTAATCAAAATTTCAAGTGTTTCAATTTAGCGGATAGAGAAAGCAAAAAAACCCTTAGGTACTCTGGGCCTTCGAAAACACGTTTAGACTACTCGAATAGTGCTTTGCAGGGCCTGCCTGCTGCCGAGCACCCCTCAAAGCAGGCCCCTCGGATTTCCACACGCGTGTTTACAAATTGTTGCAAAACGTGCTGTGTTAGTAGAGCATTAATCCTAGTCAAATTTGCAGTAATTGTGTGGGCCCATAATGTAAAAGAAGGTAGACACAGCCCTATGATTATTTGACATAAAATCCCTGTGGTCCTTCCTTGTCTTATCGACCAATAAATTCTTGGTCCTCTGTTAGGTATCCAGATCATGATCTCAATAAATTGGCTAAGATCTCATTGAAAAAAAAAAAAAAAGCAGCAAAAAAGAACAAGAACAAGATAAGAAAGCATTACAAAAAATAGGAGTAATTATAAAAAAAAATTGGTATGTATGACTATGTGGTGTTCTTGAGAGCCTAAATTATACTCCCTCTATCCCAATTTTATAGTTCCTCGTTCTATTATAACTGGATAAAAAAACGATTATATCTTTCAATCGGTAATAAATTTTATATGCAATATGGATCTTGTTTGATAGATCTTGATTTAACCTAATAAACAAAGTGTTCAAAATTACCTAAAATATTGTAAATTATAAAATATAACACTTTGAAAAGTGACACGAACTCCCATAAGAGACTATAAAATTGGGACGGAGGGAGTAGTTTGAATTCATGGAGAGATGCGTACCGAATGCTGCAGGATTAGTGATGAAATCGGTGTTCATTTGCCTTGTATTTGCAGCTATAAAGACCTGAGATCCGATTTCGCTGTTGATTCCACTAATCATCTGATCAAGTTGTGGGTTGAACAAGGCCGCGGCTCGCTGCAATTCCACCGCACATTCGCCGTTCCTGCTCCGTTGTGCCAATTCGGCCGGCACACATCCCATTGGTCCCGTGCCCGTCACCAGAACCCGCCGAGCCCCCAGTTCATATAGCCTCTGCAAATTTTCAAGACTTAAATAACACCAGTTTTGCAAACTGACCCGGATAATCGATTATAAAAAATAAAAATAAAAAATCGGGTCAACACAAGTTGTAGAGGGAACGTTGTCAATAACAGTAACCGGTCCCAGTTCATTCCTTATAGCAATTAAAGTGTCAAATCCAAGCTCTTTTACTGTGTGATTTTGCAATTAATTCCATTATGCAATTAGCTATTTACATGTGCACTTTCCATAGTAGAAAAAAATCTAGAGAGGGATCAGGGTTTCCTTTATCTACATAAATAGTCACTCTTTTTTGGGTAACACAGAGGGAGAAAGAGAGAGAAAAGTAGGAGAAACTTTGTAAATATTTGAATGCATGTATGGTTAAATTGATTTTCCGTAATTTTTGGATAAAAAAAATATAATAATTTCATGAATCATTTTTAAATCTTACACCAAATTGAGATACCCACGAGTTCTTCAAGGTAATGTAATGAAGTTTAAAAACTTATGCACGAAAGTACTAAACTACTAAACATATTTTCCACCACATACTACATGGCTCCGTATTAGAACGGAGTCAACAAAATTTCATAAGGGGGACGGGTTAATTTTTGAAATAGGGACATGGCTATATAATTTGATGACACACGCATACACAATAATATATATATATATATATTATAGTAGGATTTTTTTAAATTCTAGCAAGGGCGACAACCCCTACTAACACCGCCTCGCTCCATCATTATTTGTACGAAATATATGACGAACAGCGATGGTGCTTAAACAATACGAATATCTGACAAACAATGATGATGCTTAGATAGTACGTGACAGTGTCCGTAAGACTCAATAATTTTTTTAAACCAACCAAAATATGCATAAATGCAATGGTTGAAACATTAATATAGCCTTGATACAAACTTGCCCAACTTGGACTTATCTGGAAGTACACAGTGGGGTAGTGTTTAAATTCCTTTGTCAAGCTGCTTGGGATAGGTCCCCCACATGCCTTCTGTGCATAGTATTAATTGTGACTGTACCCAACAAGGTCCATTTCAAATGGAGTCCTGCTAGATGTACACTATTTTGTTGTACACCACCTTTGTAGGACCTATTTCAGGTTTCAAGCGAATAATGGAAACCGCTCAATATTTTGAAAACCCTTTTTTTAAGGTCTCTGAAAAAAAATAAATTAATTTTAACATCGGTTAAAGCCGATCGATTTTTCGCGCCAATTTACTAATAGGAAAACCCAAAAAATCGATCGGCGCCTTTACCGATGTTAAAATTGGTTTTTATTTTTATTTTTACAGAGGCCCTTAAAAAAAGCGTTTAAGAATATTAAGCGGCTCCGATCATTCGTGTGGGACCCGAATGGATTCCACAAAAGTGGTGTACAATTGGTTTTTCCTTTCAAGTGTCAGTTTTGGCAGTTAATTAGCCTTAATATCTCCTTATTGCTACTGCATTTTCACTAATAATGTGTAAAGAAAAGAGTAATGGAAAATCACAAACATGAATTGAGTGAAAAAATAAAAAAAAGTACCACAAGAACTTTTCGGTACTCGGAGATGACGTAGCGAACGTAGTCGGGGAGGGAGAACTGGCGGGATCGGGGGGAGAAGGGGACCAAGTAGTAGTTGTTTACGAAGTCGTTGCCACCGAGGGTAATGAGTACAAGGGCTTGGTTCACCAGGGCCTGAGTCTGTTCCGCTCCAATTAGACTACTCAATCTGCTCTGGTACTGTTGAAAGTACTCCAATTGCTTGAAGATCCTGATTATGTTCAGCTGCATCCACCAATTTCACGTATTCAATCAATGTTTGTACTCAATTATTTGTCCACAGATTAAAATTTATTTTTGGGTTATGTTGTCCACATACATTTCTCGGGCGTGTATTTAAACGGTTGCAGTGACCATATTTGGTGATCATATTTCGATTATCAAGTGAATTGTCATTCTTGATGCAAACACGTGACATTTGGTGTCTATTACGTCAATGCACATGGTATTGCAATTACGCATGGTCAACACATTTTTTTTCTTCTTATAATTGGATATTTGGGCCGGCTTGCGTGCACAAATCTATCATTTGTATCACCCGGCAAGATCTCTTTATAATAAGTTCTCTCTTGTTAGTCTTTTTTGAATTAAGAAGTAATCACAAACATCTATGAAATCTAGAGAAAAGCATTTATGCAGAACAGGTATTGCCACGTGGTACCCGTCGGTGTATCTGAGCAGTCACATGTTTTTGGACGACTCATTAGGGAAGTACTTTTGTAAATTTTGAGGGCAAATTTACTACAACAAATCTGGATTGTCCAAAACATGTCTGAACTATGTGGCAAGCTGCCATTGGCACACCAATTTTTTTTTCCCACTGAATTTGCACACCAATCTAGGCACCTAAAGAATAGAAGCCTAGGGCTAAGGTGAGCTAGCGGGTACCATGTGACAATGTCTTTTTTGTAAATTTTAGAGCAAATTTATCCCAACAAACCTGCACAGTCAAAACATGTTTGGACGACTTAGATGCGCCGACGAGTACCACGTGGCGTTACCCGTTTGGCGTACAAGTTTTTGTCACGAATGACATGAAATGAAGATTTAAAAGGAAAAAATTGGTGACATGTGTCGCTTTTGCATTGAGAGTCTGAGACTAGTAAGCTTAAATTTACGTACAAACTGCAATCCAGTGTCGTTGAGGACTCCAACCCCGGCCGATGCGAAATTAGCACCGACAAGTAGCCTCTCACCCGTGAGCTCTGGACTCAAGTACGGCAATGTGGATTCTGCTCCCAGTCGCTCACCTGAAAGTAGTCACCAAAATGTTACTCTACCACTATATGCAACAAGGATATATACTGCTATAGTAACATAAAAAACGATACGATGCGAGACTTAACTAATAAGGTCGGGTATGTTAAGGCCGTTAGAGAAGCGGCCGGTGGGGCGGTGACTCGGATAGTCAATGCCATAAGGAGGCGAGTCGGCACGAGCAGAGGTGGCTAGGTAGTTATTGTTGCCGTTATCGACTAGTGAATCTCCAAAAACGAAGAAAGCCCTAGCCTCAACATGAGGGGCAAGAGTACCCATAGCCAGCAAGATGCATAAAATCATCCAAGAGCTGAAAGTCTCCATGAAATTGGATTAATTGTAGATTATAACCCTAGAACAGCTCTTGTAGTTTATGCAATGAGGATGTAACAAGAGGGGGTGGCCCTTATATAAGGTTATCGTCTCAATTGAGAGAGCATGCAAATTTATTGCTTTTCCTACCACCAGTGCAGGGTTGTTTGGCAAACTTAAATTCATCACCATGTCCGACCTAACAAGGCTATAGTACAGAAGCAAATGGATCAGGATTTGATTTGTAGCTATGCCAATGTATCTTGAGCATCTAGAAATAAAATGTAGAGAGGTTAAAATCATGCTCCTTGGGTATTAAGGACGCATTTAGATATTTTTCTGTACAGTTTGAAAAGGACACATGCAGATTTTATTTCTTTTTGAAAACCCGGTATGTGGGTCAACTCCTGTGCATTTGGACTAATGTTGGGACTTTGACGTTAACAATCTAGCTTCCAATGTAGCACCTGTGTGAGGATTCGAACATGAGACCTTAGGAAGGAGCAAACGTTAAGTCGCATGCCTAGACCACTAGATCAATTCCTTGGTGTTTTAGAGGGGATTTTTTCCCTCAAAAATTGGTTTCCAAAAACTACTTCTCGACTAATCGTGGGACGCTGTGTATGACATTAACGATCGGGTAAACCTTCCATTGGTCCTAAACAAGTTGATAGCACCTGTAAGAATTCAAACTCGAGATCTTAGAAATGAGTTAAACCTTTAAGTCCCTGGTGTCTTAGAGGGAATTTTTTCCTCAAGAACATTTTTAAGAGATGCTAGCAGATTTTCCTAAAGAACATTATCCCATTAATAGAATTCTTGAGAATTTTGGTTAGACCTTCTGCTAGAGAGAACCACAATAACATGGTTTTTAGTTGACTTGGTTTTTTGAACCTCTAAGAGTATCTCATCAGATGAAGGTAAATTTCTCTGATGGCTAAGTTGTTAAGTGAAAGAGAAAAAAAAAAACCCCAAAATAAGACTCAACAATTTTTTTGTAAATCTGCAAAAGTTATAACTTTGCTACAGTAACTCGGTAAATCCTCTGAGGCACTGTTCACGGATTAAAGCAATTCTCTCTCCTGACTTTCTGAATAGAGAGTCTGATTTTGTGAGTTTTTTTAAAAAAGTAACTTATTAATTTGTAAAAGGTATTTTTGAGGTTAAATTTGGCCCAATTTATATTGAGCCTGATGAGGATGCTCTAATATGATCATGTTGGGTAGTCATAATTTGAGGTTTTAGGTGAGAGATGTGGCAAATTGCAAAGGTCAGAAGCCTGCTTAATTAATGAACAGTACTGCTTGTGACAGCTCTGTTTTGTGACATAACCCACCAATTTCATTGTTACCAAATCAAATCTGCATCAATAATGGGTGCTGGCATTTATAAGGTTTCTTTCAGCAATTACTCTATCTGTTTTAATTTTCCATGATCTTTCTTTCAATCATCATCACAAGCTTAAAGGAATCACTACTTATCAAGGGGCTCATTGATTATAGCCTAGATCTATACGAAAAAGGGCCCAGGTGCACCAAGTTGGTCCTTTTTTTATTTATCAAAACTCATTTGTGGTTCATGTTGAAAATAAGAACTCTTAATTTTTTTTAAAAAATTTTAGATGGGGAATTGACCGAAAGAGCTCACTTAAAAACCTGTTTTTTGTTTATTCTTAATCCCCTCCAATAGATTTTATTCCTCAAACTCAGAACGGCCGAGAACGACAAATTTGTTGGCCTTCTATTAAACTCCAAGGTATGGCCGTGTTAGCCCTCCGTTATTTATATTTGAAGAGGCCATTCAATTTTCGTAATTAACAAGTTAAAAATCTATCAGCGATAGACGTTTGAAACATAAAGGGGCGTCCTATAATATTAACTATGCGGGCATAATCAGTTTAATGCTAAAATTACAAGAACAGTAATCTCTAGATGATGTTTTTGGAACTTTTTAATGTTGCGTTACTTTTTTGTAGGTAAGTGATATTTACGTGATGCTTTTGAAATCTGATATTTTTTGGTTGTTGTTTGGGATTTTTTTCTTGTTGATCACTACTTATATTTTTTTGAAATGTAATTTTATCTATTTTGTATTTTGCACTTAAAAATTCATAAAGAGCCTCATCTTGGACTTTCATTTTAGGCCCTCGAAGAACCACGAAACACCACAAAGAAGATTATAGTTTTTTGGTCAAACCAAATATTTTTTAAAATAAAGCCGAAATACTTGGATTAATCCAAATATTTCGGCTTTATTAAAAAAAAGAGTTTTGACCATAATTTTATACTTGTTAGATTCATCTAGCAGAGAAGAATTCAGAAATCATAAAATCTTGACGCGAAACTAACAAATGCAAAAAAATAAATAAATAAAGACAAACGAAGAAACCAAAAACAACAATGATACATGTACAACAAAAGCCTCCAACACACTCACATGGTCTGTGAAACCCACACACACTTCAGTGTGTGAAGTGTGTGTGGGTTTCACAGACCATGTGAGTGTTAGGGATGACAATGGGGCAGGGCGGGGCAGATTTTTGGCATACCCGACCCCGACCCGAAAAGTACTCCATGGACCCGACCCCGACCGGGTATTTTTTGGGTACCCCCTTCCCACCCCGATCGGGGAACAGGTTTACCCGCCCCACCTCGTAAGAAATTTTAAAAATTTGTTAATCTAAAAGGAAAATAAAAACAAAAACCTATAAATAAAGTGATATTTAGGCTAATGGTTAACATATTACGGTAAGAATGAAAGTTTTTTTAGTAGAATGATAATAAAATTAGGATAAAATTATAATATCTTTAGTATAATGATAATTAGACTCAAATAAAAGTATAATTTTATATATAAATATATTTCGGGGCGGTTTCGGGGCGGGTAATGGGGCAGGGCAATAGAAACCCGACCCCGACCTGAACCCGGCCGAGTTTTCCTATTTTTCCCCCTTACCCGCCCCGGTACCCGAAAAATTGATAAAAAAAACCCGCCCTAATCGAGGTGGGGCGGGGCGGGGCAGGTTAAGGGCGGGGCGAGGCATTTTGCCAACCCTAAGTGTGTTGGAGGCTTTTGTTGTACATGTATCATTGTTGAACCAAAAAACCATAATCTTCTTTTTGGGCAAAGGAGTTCAAAGGATGTGGTTGGTTGACATCATATCTAAGAACCTGGGATGGGTACTACACAACGTGTTGTGCGGACATGGCGCCACCATGTCAGTGTCCTCCCGACGATCAAAGACGTTTACTGTGTATAGCTTGTTGAGTTATACATGCGTACCAAAAATCAGCACGATCGAATATCAATAAGTGCCTCATTGGAACACATATAACTTGCTGCAATGGTTTTAATCTAGTGTTTCGGATCCATTTGGAATCATGCATTTCCATATAATAATGTCCCAATGATGCACCTAACGATATTTAATCGAGCTAATTTTGGTACATTTGTAGCACTCAATAAGCTCTATGCGATTAACATCTCTAATCGTCGGACCAACAACAATACGGCGACACCCGCTCTTGCATAGCACACTGATCAGCACCCCTGGTTTCCATATCGAACAACCACTAGAGTTCAGAAAACAAGTTTTGATATGGTTGATTGACATCATATACAGGGACGGAGCCAGGATTTCATATCCGGGGGGGCGCAACATAAACAACAATACTGGAGTTGAAAATGGTGATTAAAATTCTTTTTTTAGGGACTACTCATGTGATGTTTTCGTAAGATAATTAGTATTTTCAGCATTCTTGGACTACATACATCAACTAATTTGACAACTTGTAGTTTAAAAATACCAAAAATACTGAAAATACCTCAATGGAAACTCAGTCTGAAAGACAAAATTTGTTGGCCCATGGAGTTCTATATTAAAGCAGGGGTGGTCTATCCATAAAATATTTGAATAAGTAATAAAATAAAAAAAAATTCAATGGAAATTTGCTATTGGGGGGTGGCCTTGGCCCCCAATAGCCAACAAGTGGCTACGTCCCGGATCATATATCTAACAACCACTCCAGTTCGTAAAACAAGTTATATCATCTTGATTAGTTTTGTTGGCCATATGATTCAGAACTTCAAGAGTAGTAATAGTTGTCCTTTTGATAGGTAAGGTTTTCCCTGGCAATTAAATGAAGATTTTTGAGGCTAGGCGTTGCTTGTCCTCTAGGATCTAAGCCTATTTATGGAGGAGGAACATATAGGAGGTCCTTGAATAAGGCTGCCATGTGATCCAAATAAATGAGGTGGGGTTGGATTTCAGCTACTCCCAAGCAGTCTCATCACTTCCCACTATGTGCGCTATATCTAATTACCCTCTTCAAAATAACACGTGAGAAGTACAATATATTGATGGAAATATCAATTGAAAAAGGTTGAAAATATATATTGAAATGTGTGAAAAGTGTATAAAAATTATAAAAGTGTATTGAAAAATGTAAAAAGGTGTACTGAAATTTGTGTTTTTCGTTTGTTTGTGTACTTATTATGTGCTCATTAAGCACATGTTAGCGAGATCCATATCAATTTATGGCATTTGCAAATCCTTTTAGGGCTTTTATTGTCGATGGCGAGGCGTGTCTTGGTCAGCTGACGTGCACATTGACAAAATTAGCATGAGAAAGTAATAAGTTTTTTTTTTCTCATGAGGTTGCATATTCGAATCCCATTGAGACCAAACATTCTAAATCTTAGGGCCACTAGAGGGTTTGTCCAGTCTTTAATTTTAGGGCCCTGAGATTAGTAAAGGTGGGTCATACCTTCACGTGCATTTGGGTTGCACGTGAGGGTCTCCCGAGTCAATCTTATCACCTCATCAATTCATACCTCCACATGCATCTGGGTCGCACGTGAGGAGCAATGTTAAACTCCATCCCACATTGCTAAAATAAGTCACCCAAGCTTAGTTAATATATTCTAGAGGCTACCCCACCTATAGCCAATTAGTGTAGGTTGAAACTATCCATGAAATCTAACAAAGGAAATCTCATATTCGACAAATCTTAGATACTATCAACTCATAAGGGGCTAGTCCTCCTTGAATGTTGACGGTGGGATTGGTCTAAAGTTGGCCTGGTCACCAATGAAATTTCCCATCACCAAACTTTGAACTTAGTTTTTAAAGCGTATTTAATGTCACCTCTAAAACATCACCATATATATAAGTCCCCCACCATGTGTTTTTCAGATTTAAGATTTTGAAAGAAATACGTCCCACCATATTTTTTCCCTAAAGCAGGTCATACCGTTTGGAACTCATAACATCAATTTTCAATTCATAACGTTTATATGTTATATATATGAGCTTTGTCTTGATGTAATGAATTTTTTAACAAATGTTACAAGTTTCTTAAATAATGGAATTTGTATACAGAATGTTATGAATGACATATAAAATGAGCCTAGCGGACGTTGGATAATAAACATATATTGCCAAACCATTTCAGATATTAGTGCACATTTCACGGATATTAATACCATGTTACAAATAGTAATACATTTTTTTCGAATATCAATACACTTTTTATAAATTTTCCACTGCCATTTGGGCTGAGTTTAGCATTTTCCCGAAAATATGTTTTGCACGCATAGACGGATGTCTTTGATAAAATTGATCGATAATGCCCTGAAAAGTTTCTAAAACACTCTCATTTTTGTCTATTGTAAAAATATGTATATGAAGATTTAGGAATACTACTATTCTTTTGTTTTTTCATCTAGCGCCAAAAAAGTTAATATTATAAGGGGAAAGGGTTCCAATCAAAGATGAACATATAGCCAGCCACAAGCGACAAAACCCTAAACACCCGAAGGCCTAATATACCTGGATAAAACAATTAAAGTCCAAAACACCTGAAGGATTAAGTGGACTAGAAAATACAATAAGCCCAGCTCAAGACAACCGAAAATCTAACCCTAACACACTGCACAACTTCAGAGAGACAACCACCGCACCACCGGACCGCCATTTCCAGAAAACACCAAGCCAATACCCCTAAAAGAACGGCAAGCTAACTTAGGGGGTGTTCCACCAACAAAAAACAGTTTTTTTTAAAAAACTAAGACAAATTATTCTTTCACAGTATATCACGTAAAAAAACTGTGTGATAAGCTAATTTATTTTAAAAGCTAATTACAGATAAAAAGATCAGTAAGTTTGTAGGGAAAGATATGGCAGGCTGTGTCACTTCGATGAAACTGTGTGTCGACAACATTTCAATGAAATATGGAGTATTTAATTTCTCCAACTGTTGAAATTGCTTAACCCACATCAAAGAGCCACACCTAGGCCTACGAACGAATCGATTTGACCATTTTAAGACTCAACTCATTAAAGTTTGCCTCCACTCGACTTTCAAGTTTCAGGCTTGTTATTTAAATAAGCCTAGCTCAACACTCTAAAGCTCGACTCTGCTAACTCAACACTCTATGCTCGACTCTGTAAGAAAAAAAGCATGACTCATTTTTATTGGCTCAGTGTATTTACAGAGCCTCGTTAAGTACATCAACCAGACTTGGTTCGTTAAGAGCTAGGCTCATTTATAAATGAGCTGAGTTCGAGCTCGAGATTTTAAGTCATTTAGTAAACGAGCTGAGTTTGAACACTACAAAACTCGATTCGATTCTTTTACTGCCCTAGCCACAATGAATTTTCCAATTAAAATGAATTACTGTAAGGATGTAAGAGACGAGTAAGAAATTTTTTGGGAATTAAACCATTGTAAGATAACATAAAGTAAAGGAAATGTAGAGAGTGGTGGGGTGGGGACATGAAGCTCAACAATAATGGCAACTACTCTTACAGCAATGGCATTAATGTTACCAAATGAAAAGAAGGAAAGAATAATAAATACTCCAGTAAATAAATAACTCATCCAAATTTTATTTATTTTTGGAACTTAAAAAGGAGACTGATGATTCCCTCGAGCTGTCAAATTGGTCCTTCAACCATTTATTCAGGCTCTTAAATTCCAATAGTTACATGAGAAAAATCAAACAGACCTGCACACATCTTCTTTTTAGTACTCTCTTTTTTGTTTGTTCTAGCGACAAGTCACTACTATTGTGGGGGTGTCTCGCCAGAGTGAGCTCTCTAAATCTTCCGGGGTGGGGGATGCAGAAGTGGAAAGAGTGGTGCACACTTGAGCCTTTGCTACTCGCCGGTGAGGATGACCTACATACGTAGACAAATGCGTTAGTGCCTAGCCCGNGACGGTGGTGGTCCGGGAAGGCACTTCAACGGTTAAGTTAGTCACTGGAGGCAAAGCCGGCTCTGAGTTTCTTGAGGCTTAAAGCAAACTTTTTAAAGGGAAAAAAAATGGGCCTTAAGAAAGAAAAAAAAATCATAAGAAAGACAATGCAATAATTTGAAACCATAAGTTCCCATAATCAATAGCTATTACAATACATTAAGAATTTTCATTTAAAGATTACTCTTTTGGCATTTTTAGTAGCAAAAGTACTAATTAAATTTGCATAATTAAGTTTCTCCACCATAGCCTTTTCAATAGACAACATAGCCAATTTGTTCAGTCTCTCTTGTGACATCGTCGACCTAAGATAAGTTTTGATCAACTTTAACTTCAAAAAACCTCTTTCACTAGAGGCAACTGTAAATCAGAATAGTCAACAGTATTCTGTATGCAATCCACACATTCAGAAAAACAAACTATCAATTGTCTTCAAGTAATTGAGCACATCAATGGGCTTTCTTAGCACTTTGGTAAAATTTCTCTCAAGACTTTCAATTCCGAACATAATCCTTCCCATCAATATCAGAAAGCTCATCTCTTTTCAAAATATCTTCAAGATTACATTTGGACCCTTTTAAAATAAGGCCCTCCAAATTTTTAGACAAATCAAACTTAATTTTTTTATTGATACCTAGTAACTATATGGACCTATATTATTGGGGGCCCCAAAAATTAGACAAAATTTGGAGGCTTAAAGAGGTTGCTTTACGGGCTTTAGCCCAGAGCCGGCTTTGACCGGAGGGGAAATGCCGCAAAGATCTAGAGAGAAAAATGGAGGAGTTAAGAGAGTAGTAAATGAGGGGAGAGAGAGAGAGAGAGAGAGAGAGAGAGAGAGAGAGAGAGAGAGAGAGAGAGAGAGAGAGCCCCACATTGTGGTAGTTGTGAGTGGGTATTTATAGGCAGAGGGGGCGTGCGCCCCATGCGCTCGGTGCCCTTCACGCGCCTGTCACTAGCACTTGGAATGACAAGTGAGGTGACCTATGTTCCTGCCTCAGACACCATATCTAGGATGACGTTACGGCACGTGGGTTCGAGTAGTCAAATCACCCTTGAGACATTCTCCGTCACCCACGTGCTCCTACAGGCGTCAGTGGCAGAGTAGGTGAATGCTGCATTTAATGCTTCATCGTGTCATCATGGAACGTGTAGCGTGTCTGGTAAGCTTCCCCCGAACCAAGTTAACCCGAGCCCTCGCGTGGCTGAATTTGACCGACTCAGTGCGTGTCACACCCTCAAAATTTAAAAGGATAATTCATTAGGATAATCCACGTGGACGGTCAACAAGTCTACGGGCCACGTCAAATTTCAAGTTGTCTAATAATCAAAGTCAACATTGAAAGGTACAATAGTCTATGGTTACCCATTTCCCAAACCAAAATACGCGAGTCTTAAAGTTATTACAGATCAAATTCAAAAGATTTAATATGAATGAGTTACAAAATCATCTCTTCAAAATTATACATTCAAGATGATGAAGTAGCTCTTCTTTAAGCTTTCAAAAGGGTGTATGCATTCACTTCATGTACATCCAAGTCATGCTTCGTACTAGGTATCTGAAAAATGATAGGTTGAGCTTCAAGCCCAGTAGAGGAACGTCTACCAAAACTAAACACAATGAAATGTAGATGCGAGATGAGACATGAGGATTAAAGCTAAATAAGATAACCAAGATTTTACAAGAGTCCCACGAGGCACATATAAGTTTATAAATCCCTTATTATCACCCAAGTGTACCCAAAGTATACCCGATATGCGTCCTCTCTCATAAGTGTCTAATTCGTTCGATGTGTCGCGTCAATCATTTTATTTAAATTAGATCTTTAGAAATTCCTCGCGAAACGTCCATAGGACGGCTCAAGTATCATTCCGGGCTATCTTTCGATCCCGTATAATCTTCTCCTTGGCCAAGGCATAGTTCCTCGGGACACACCCATAGAATGGCCCGAGTATCATTCCGAGTTACCTTTTGGTCCCGTATCAAGAGTTTCAAGTTCTCATTTCAATTCAAGTTCATTGGTTTCGCACAAGTGTCATCATATCACTCATACCTCGGATCGTCACCCAATTTCACGCATTTCGTCAAAATCTTCAATTCACATATATCAAGTGTATGACCATGTAGGTGTCATACAAAAATCAAACCAAGCCACCAATTATACTAGGATAGGCTAGGGACGAGTTATTCAACGAGTTTTGAGGTATAAGAGATGATTATGCCAAGTAATAACACGAACAATTCACCGAAATCGAGGAAAACAAGTTTTGGTGAAGTGAAGGGGAGAGTGGATCAATCCACTATGATCCGAAATGCCACCAGAAGGTTTTGGATCGATCCAACCTAAAAGTGGATCAATCCAGAGACCATTACGAGTAGATTTTTGACAACAAAACAAAAGGATTGTAATGGGCTCCAAACCAAACATGTTTATGATAAAAAATCAACACCACAAGCTACAAAAGGGTATTGCAACAACTAGTTTACGTAGGACAAAAACAACAAGCATTCATCAACCTCTAATCAAATCCATGGAATTAGAAAATGGGTTTTTCAAGAACATAATAGGGAATGATCAAAGATAAGTATAATCTACACATCACACACTTCAAAACACTTAGTAATGGTAGAAATTCTCCTACCTCAAGTGAAGGAAAGTTTGAAACCCACCAATGAGCAAAACCTTAACTCCTCCTCTAAGCTCCAAGTGAAATTCTTCAAACACTGGGATGATACGCGTGCACCAATGCGTAGATTATGAGAAAATACGAAGGTTTTGTGAAGGATTTAAGTTTGGAGACGAGCACTTGCTTGGATTGGTAAGGAATTTGAAGGAGAGAAGCTATGGAGGGAGAGAGGGAGGCCGGCTGGTTTGGGGAAGGATATGGGCTCCTCTCTATTCTCTCCTCTCACCACACATACACAAAATACACACACACCACACAATTTAAAAGGGGTTTCAATAATTACACCAAAAATCCATATGTGGCTTATGTAAACCAATTTGATCCCAGCACTACACATCACATATCCTCTCATCATTTAACTAACTTTATCATCATATACAATTTCACACATTACCCTAATGGTATTAATAAATAAAATAAATAAATAAATAAAATTTTATGGGTCTTTACAGTACACGAGTGGCCCAGCCCCAGGGCGAGCCGGCATACCGATTGACGGAGGTCCCGAGGGTATTCCGAGAGCCAAGCAGAGAATGCCATGCCCTCGACACTAACCGCTCGGCAAACATCGTTCAAATCCATATTCGTCTAGAACCGCACACCCGTGCTCCTCACCGAGGGCATCGTTAGCTCGGCACCATCGAGAAGGATTTGCACGTGGGTTCGAGTAGTCAAATCACCCTTGAGACATTCCCCGTCACCCACGTGCTCCTGCAGGCGGTGGTGGCAAAGTAGGTGACTACTGCATTTAATGTTTCATCGTGGAACGTGTAGCATGCCTGGTACGCTTACCCCAAACCAAGTTAACCCGAGCCCCCGTGTGGCTGAAGTCGACCGACTCAGTACGCGAGTGGCCCAGCCCCCGAGCGCTCGGCACACCGATCGGCGGAGGTCCCGAGGGTATTCCGAGAGCCAAGCAGAGATTGTCATGCCCTCGGCACAACCCGCTCGGCAAACATCGTTCAAATCCATATTCGTCCAGGACCGCACACTCGTGCTCCTCACCGTGGGCACCGTTAGCTCGGCACCATCGAGACGGATCAAATTGCATTCAATTTTGCAGATCCTGAGATAGTGATCCTTTTAGCTCTTTGTGATTGTGGGGAGGGGCCTCTGTTGACCCCTGTGAACCCGGTCGCTACAACTACAATTATATAAAAAGAGGGGGCCAGAGCATGTACACCAATCGCTAGCAAAAATAACAACCGTGATAATGAGTAGACAGATTATGTATAGATGGTTTTATGGGGCTAACCTCGGGTCCCTCAAAGATGATCCGATCCGTTCATTTTTCTTAACAATTTTTTTATGAGTTTCTTAAATAAAATAAAATTAGACCGGTCGGATACCGGTAAGTGTTTTTAAGAAAAATCAGCTCAATTTCGCCTTTCAAATTAAAAAAAAATGTCAGGGCATCCACAGTCGGCTCTCTAAAAATTGCTCATAAGTTGTATCCTAAGGTATTGTTTGGTTCTTTTTACTTCTTTGGAATGAAAAATGATTGTGTGCGAGCGTGCTAGAGAGAGTTTTAATCTCCTCCCTCAGATTAACTTTGGAAAACCAAACCTAATCAGGCGATTGTGTTTTGTTGGTTCAATTACCTCAATTAAGAGGATTTTTCTTAATAAGTGAAGAAATGCAAACCAATAAACTTAGGAAATCAAAGAACAATAAAGAAATAAGACACTTCGATTGATGAATCAAAGATAAACTTACTTCGAAATTGTCTCCAACTTCAAATACAGAGTAACAGAACTTCGAACAGGTGATTGTTACAAGAACAACCGAGATAGGGGTGATTGTTACAAGAACAATCGAGATAAATCCTAATCTAATTCCTAAACTACTTCCTAATCTACTTCGAACTGAGTTCGAAATCCTAAACTACTTCGAACTGGGTTCGAAATCCTAAACTACTTTGCCAATGAACAAACCAAGCATCAGTTTTTTGATAGCTGTTTGTTGAAGATTTGTCCGGGAGTTTTCACTCTTCAATTTCTTCTATTTATAGACGTTGCTTGTAATTTGAACCTCCCGCTCCATAAATTTGAATCTGGATTGCTTCGAACTCTAACTTCCACTCTGGGAGTTGGCAGTTATTCTTCCTCCACGTATGAATTTGAATTCTTTCTTCTCCCAGAAGCTTTAAATCTGCATGTTTGTTTACCAACTCAAATGATAACATGTTAAGGGAATAACTGCCTTCCAGAAGTATTCCATGTGTTCTAACTGCCAATTGCCTTGTTTTGCAAGTTTACACGTGGAGCCTGTGTGTTCAACAGTTAATTTTATGGCTTCGAAGCCAATCTATATTTTAACAGTGGCTTGTAACTGCCAATAACTGCCTTTCTAAATTGAAAAGTAATACGACATCGTAATTAATTAACTTCATCTTATTAATCCAGTGTATTTTCACTTACGAGTAATTGCCAATGTTTGACACTTTTGATTACGTGTCAATTAATTATTAGACTGGTTAATTTTATATGTAAACAGGTATACACATAAGCATAATTGGGGTTCATTTTTTACTCCTAGAGCTTGTTAAATTTAGAGAGGATGTGTGCATTCAATAGACTAGCAATAACATTCTCTATTTTTTTAGAAAAAATATTATTAGAAGCAACTTTTTCCCGGCAACTTTTTCAAAAATTTCATATTAAAATAAAATTTAAAAACTTTGGCTTCACTTGGAGTTAGCTAGAAGACTGTCTAAATTTAAATATTGTGCTGTGAGCCACACTTAGGAGTCACACTTAGGAGTTTGTATAGGGAGCCCATTGAATGCAATACTTGAGCACATGAGTAGGTAAATCTTAGAAGCCTCACTTAGGAACCATTTTGAGAGCCCACTGTGGATGACTTCATATTTATATTTGATTGAGTTGATTTTTTAAAGGGCCACTTAGCCAAAAATCCAAAACATTTGACATTTTTAAAGGAAAGGACAAGGAACTTTTGCAATCGAACCTAAAAAAAAAAATTTGACTTTTGTAAATGGAAGGATAAGGAACTTTTGCAATCGAACATAAAGATCAAAAATTAGTGAGATGTCACTAATTTTTAAAAATTCTAATTTTGAACATAAAATTCAAAAAAATCTCCATCCCACCTCCGATCGACCACTTCCGGTGACCAAAAAAATTAGTGCGATGTCACTAATATTTAAAAATTCTAATTTCAAACATAAAATTCAAAAAAATCACCACCCCACCTCTGTCCAACAACAACCCCACCTCTGGTTGACCACTTCCAGCGATCAAAAAAATTAGTGAGATGTTAATAATTTTTTAAAATTCTAATTTCGAACATAAAATTCAAAAAAATCACCACCCCACCTCCGACCAACCACCACCCCACCTCTGGTCGACCACTTCCGATGACCAAAAAACTTAGTGAGATGTCACTAATTTTTTAAAATTTTAATTTCGAACATAAAATTCAAAAAAAATCACCACTCTAACTCTGGCCGACCACCACCCCACCTCTGACCAACCACTTCCAGTGACTAAAAAAATTAGTAACATGTCACTAATTTTTAAAAGTTGTAATTTCGAACATAAATTCAAAAAAATCACCACCCCACCTCCGGCCGACCACAACCCCACCTCTATAGCCAACCACTTCCAGCGACCAAAAAAATTAATGAGATGTCACTAATTATGACACCATTGGCAAAAATTTCCGGAGTTGCCACTGCATAAAATACCTAGCTAAAACACTCCATAAACTTCCTTACCTAAGAGCAACTCCCACGAGCTACCACAGTATTTTTCTTTAACGATCTGTTTGGATGGTGGATATACCACCGGTATTAGTTTTGACCCCTTCTTAAGAGGGGGCCCCTGTGCTTATACCATTGTTGGCAACGGCGAATCCTCTCCCCCATACGTTTTCACCCCTTCTTCTCTTCTACGCGTGAAGGTCCTCTCCCCGGATAATTTTTGGGTCGCCTCAGCCCTCCCCAAAAGTTATCCCCCTGTAGAAGGGAGGGTTTTTGACGAAAAGCACCCTCGTTATCCCCTACCACGCCGCATACTTCATCTGTACTGCAAAATACAGTGGTGTGCTCTTGTGACTTCGAACCGACTAGGGTTTGTGCGATTTGTTGCGATCCCTGTTACGATCTGTTGAAAGCACTCAGGTATGGGTAAACGTTGGTAAATATGCTGTGTATACAAGTTTCGGTTGCCACAGAACTCTTTATTGTTCTATTTTGTTCAACCTATTGATGTAGATTTGTCCAATCTGTTGACATTTGTTGGGTTTTTACTGTTTATTGCCTGAACTAGGGTTTTGTATAGTGTATATATGTCAAATATACAGTAGATATATACATAAATATAGGCATTTATGTACCGTTATACAGTTTATGTATGTATAAAGTGTGTGTGTGTGTGTGTGTTTAGTAGGGTTTTCTGATATATATAGGGTGTTCTTGTATGTATATACAGTGTGTGTGTGTGTGTGTGTATATATATATATATATATATATATATATATAGGGTTTTCTTGTATGTATATACAATGTGTGTGTATTATACACCAAAGATATATATAGATACACACAATGTCAACATTATGGAGAATTCAAGAGGGATGTATGTTATTTAGATTTGTTTTTTAAAAACTGTAGGTCAACCAATCCCATGTACTGGTACAAATCCAGGGTTTGCTATCCCATTTTGCTTTTTAAAAAGGATACAATTTGTTTAGTGTGTGTGTCATTGGTGTGATACTCATCATGAAATCATATGTTGGGCCGTTAGGATGGCAAGAGTGAACAGAAAACAATTACGAAGGAGAGAAGAGGAAGAGGCAATTATTGCGTTAAACACCTTCATTCAGGCTGCAATGGGGGGTGTTTAAGCCTTTACCCCGCTTCATCATATCCATTTTTTCATTACCCGATCCGAGTGTGCACAAAATCGACTTCTACCGGACCTGAGTCAATCTTTGTCAATAGACTTCGTTAATGGTAATGAGATTGATTGCCCGCGAACAGTTGAGGGTAAACAGGCATACTTTTTTAAGATTGTGTTGTTTAGTTCGAAGTGTTGGCTTAGGGGACTCTCGGTACGTATGTGTCGAGGAGAGGGTAGCCATTTTCTTATGGTCCTTGCACACCATACGAAGCAACGGCGTACGAAACATCAATTTTGGAGATCCACAGAAACCATAAGTAGGCATTTCAATGCCATACTCCAAAAATTTTTTTCGCCATAGAATTCTCCTTGTAACTCCCGAGCACGTACTGCGAATGACCATGACAATAGATGGAATTGGTTTGGTACATGTCCGATTAAAAATGTTTCTACTTAATACATTTTATTCCCCTCGGCTCCACCATATGTAATTTGTTGCAATAACCTACTCAAATTGTCATTAGAATTGTCTTGGGGCTTTGGATGGGACCTTCGTGCGGTGTATCCCCGTGAAGAATAGACCAATGTTATAGGTCAAGGAAGGGTGAGATTGCGACAAATGTTTTAGGTGTTTGTACTTTCGAGACCTAAAATTTGTCTTTGTTTTGTGCGGATGGGAAGGATCGCCCCCTTGACTCTAGAGTACTTTCGAGAGGCATCGCAAGACCTAATGGGTTGAAAGTCCCCCGTGGTATGTTTAAATTCCTCACCTTTCCATTGAATCCATTACATCAATGTCGTAACTTCCCTTGGTTATAGGACAATATTACCTTGTCGATGGCGGATACACAAATGGGGAGGGTTTTCTAGCACCGTATCGCGGCGAACGATATCATCTTAACATTTGGAGGCAAGGTCACATGCCGGCTACCAAAGAGGAGTACTTCAATATGAAGCACTCCGCCGCTAGGAATGTCATTGAGAGAAGCTTTGGTGTCTTGAAAATGAGATTTGCAATTTTGAGGTCTCCCACATATTACCCCATCCTGGACTCAAACTTCGTATGCGTCCGCGGCATGTTGCCTTCTCCATAATCTCATTAAAAGAGAGATGCCCAATGATCCCATTGAGTTGGAGTACACACAATGGGAACAAGCTCACCTCCAAGAAGTCGAGGTTGATGATGATCGCATTACTACCATCGAAACTTCTAATGAATGGACCGCGGAGAGGGATGCATTGGCTACTACCATGTACAACCACTGGCTAGCAAATGGTGGGGGACAAGAGGTTCATCCACCATGATTGTGGACCAATTTTTTGGGAGACTTTGTATTAACAACTTGGTTTTAAGTATTTCTATTAAGAACTTATTTGTACGACTTTGTATTATGGAGTTTGAAAAAAAGGACTTTCTTTTATTGCTTGGTAGTGCCACGGTCATTTAACGTGACCAACTTCGAATATAGTTAAATTTTTATATTTGTTGCCCAATTTATATGCTTTTGCAGTGATGGATACCCAACAAGGCCAAGTGTCTAACAAAAAGACACCAAGGAGCCGGAGGAAGGTGGAAGAGGATGCATGTATGAAAATCATGGTGAATGAAATTTCGGACAAGTGGAGTGCCGAAAATGGCTTTAGACCAGGTTTTTTCACCTTGATTGAAAAGGAGTTGGAGAAGGTGTTGCCGGAAAGCAACCTTAAGGCATCCCCCACATTGACTCTAAAGTCAAATATTGGAGACAAATGTACCATAAACTATATGACATTTTAGCACTTAGTGGGTTTGGTTGGGACAATGTCAACAAACGATCGCATGATGTGGAGGAGGATGTGTGGAATGAGTTTGAAAAGGTATCTCATAATGCTTTAATTGTTGCAGTTAAGGCTATGTGATATCATACTAAACTTTCATTCTTTGTGTAGGCCCACCCTAAGAAGGCGAAAGAGGTGTACGTGAAGCGATTCCCTTACTATGAGGATTGGCAAATTCTTTTCGAAAAGAATAGGGCTACTGGGGTAGGTGCGGAGGATCCAACCCAAATGGAGGCATCGCCTCCAAGAAATGAAGTTGTACATGAAATTATTGAAGAGGATTCTTTGGAGATGGGCGAAGAGAATCCTTCTCGAAGGGTGCACCCAAGCGGAGGGGAGGGACTTGTTTGACTTACTTCTTTAGTCGTGAATTTGTGAATTCATCGTGACACCTAAATCCACACCTATGACCTCCACACCTACGGGATCCACCCCCCACACCTCCACACCTACCGGCCACCCCCCGCACCTCCACACCTATGGGATCCACACCCCTTGCCCTCCTCGACGTCAGATGTCAATCCCGACGCCCACTACACCCTCCGGCCAATGCCGCACCTAAGAAAAGGGTTAAGAGGACAAGAATCGGGCGATGAGGGAATGATTGGTCAAAGTTTGATAATTGGTGCAATACGAGCTTGTGCACATGGAGAAAATGGCTAACGAATGGGCCATGAGAAAGAGTTATCCGCCGCTTACGCCATCATTCCGGATGTGCTTGACAAACTTGACCTTAGTTTGGGGAACAATTGTGGTGGTCGCCATTATTGGAGAGAAGGATGAGAGGGTAATCCAATTCTTGAACATTCGTGATGATAGGAAGCAAGCTTGGGTTGAGGCCGTCTTGAGGGGTGAAGTCTTTGGTCCCATTTAGGCAAGCATGGGAAAATTGCCTTTTTGATGTGGCCAATCGATTCATTCTTGTTGTATATATATTGGCCCATTTTTTGAAGTGGCCCGTTGCTCACGTACTATACATGTGGTCATTTGGTAATGTATTGTAATAATTAAGTACGTGGTATGTCAATTTGTAATGAAATTAAAACTACATACAATGATAGATAAACTTGGTCTTACATGTATGATGGATCCTTTGTGCACTTGATTGGAAATTTGTATTAATGAGTGGAACAATTTTTGCATGACAGGTTTTGGGTGGTTGTTGGGAAATTACTATTGGGCAATGATGTCTATTTTTTTTGTTGATGAAGGTAGTTACCTTAGCGGGGCAACATTAGTTGCAGCCATGTGTACCCCCTCAGGATTGGAATTTTTTAACCGAGCCCCTTGTTAGATCGGTGTGTGTTAGTGAGTGTGTGTGTGTGTGTGTGAGTGCTTGGTGGTGTGTGAGTGAGTGAGTGATTGTGTATGTGCAAATGGAATGTGCCAATTTGTTAAGTCTGATCGCGTGTGTGATATGCAAAGGGTACTTGTGATAATTGTGTGTGAGTGCATTATATTTGTCTATGTGCAGTTGTGGATGAAGTTATTCTGAGCCTTTTTAGTTATTCTGAGCTGTGATGAAGTTATTCTGAGCCTTTTTAGTTATTCTAGGCAGTGATGACGTTATTCTGAGCCTTTTTAGTTATTCTGGGCAATGATGACGTTATTCTGAGCCTTTTTAGTTATTCTGAGCTGTGATGAAGTTATGAGCAGCCTTTTTAGTTATTCTGGGCAGTGATGACGTTATTCTGAGCCTTTTTAGTTATTCCCGGCAAAGGATGACGTTATTCCCAGCCTTTTTTAGTTATTCCGAAATGTGATGAAGTTATGATGATGACCGTTTAGTTATTGAGGCGTGTGAGGGTTATTGTAATCCTATTTTGTTATTCTCAGCTGTGATGAAGTTATGTGTGTGTGCAGCTGTGAATGTGCAGCAGTGTGTGAGTGAGTGAGTGAGTGTGTGAGTGCAGCTGTGAATGTGCGGCTACTTTTGCAGGCGGTGAGTGAGTGTGCGAAGTGTGAGTGAGTGAGTGAGTGAGTGTGTGTGTGCCCATTTGTGTGGCAGTGAGTGAGTGAGTAAGTGTGCAGGTGTGTGTGTGAGTGAGTGAGTGAGTGAATGAGTGAGTGAGTGAGTGTGTGTGTGTGTGAAGGCATGTGTGAGTGAGTGAGTGAGTGTGTGAGTCTGGTGTGAATGTCTGCCTCTGTTTTTGGGCAGTGAGTGAGTGTGCAGGTGTGTGAGTGAGTGAGTGAGTGAGTGTGTGTGTGAGTCAGTGTGTTAGTGAGTGTGTGAGTCACATTTGTGAATGTCTGGCTCTTTTTTTAGGCGGTGTGTGAGTGTGTGTGTGTGTGAGTGAGTGGGTGAGTGAGTGTGTGTGTGTTGTGTGTGTGAGTGAGTGAGTGAGTGAGTAAGTGTCTGAGTGTGTGAGTGAGTGTGTGTGTGAAGGCTGTGTGAGTCATTAGGTGTGTGAGTGAGTGAGTGTGTGAGTGTAGCCGTGTGAATGTGCGGTGTGTGTTTTTTAGGCGGTGAGTGTGTGTGTGCGGGGTGTGTGAGTGAGTGAGTAGGTGAGTCCCGGTGTGTGAATGTGTGTGACTGTGTCTTTGGTGTGTGAGTGGTGTGTGTGTGAGTGAATGAGTGAGTGAGTGAGTGTGTGTGTGTGTGTGTGTGTGTGAGTCGGTGTGTGAGTGGGTGGTGAGTGTGTGTGTGTGTGTTGTGAATGTCTTGCTGGGTTTTTTGGTGGTGAGTGTGTGTGGTGTGTGTGTGAGTGGTGAGTGAGTGTGTGTGTGAAGGCAGTGTGTGAGTTAAGCGTGTGAGTGAGTGTGTGAGTCTTTGTGATGTGTGCGGCTCTGTTTTTTGGGCAGTGAGTGAGTGTGCAGGTGTGTGAGTGAGTGAGTGAGTGAGTGTGTGAGTGCATCAGCTTTGTGTCTTGGTGTGTGTGAGTGAAATGGTGTGTGTGCAAGTGTGTGTGAGTGAGTGAGTGTGTGATTGTGTGTTGGTGTGTGAGTGAGTGTGTGAGTGCAGCTGTGAATGTGCAGTGTGTGTGTGTGTGCAGGTGTGTGAGTGAGTGAGTGAGTGAGTGTGTGGATGTGTGTCTTTGGTGTGTGAGTGAGTGTGTGAGTCTGCATTTGTGAATGTCAAAATGTGTGTGAGTGCATTATATTTGTGGAGTGAGTGAGTGAGTGTGTGTGTGTGTTTTGTGTGTGAGTGCATTATATTTGTGAGTGAGTGTGTGTGAGTGAGTGTGTGTGCAGCAGTGTGTGAGTGCATTATATTTGTGAGTGAGTGTGTGAGTCATTTGTGAATGTCTTGATGTAGTGTGTGTGTGCATTATATTTGTGAGTGAGTGAGTGAGTGTGTGTGTGTGCAAAGATCGTGTGTGTGTGCAGTTGTGTGTGTGAGTGCATTATATTTGTGAGTGAGTGTGTGAGTGCAGCTGTGAATGTGCAGCAGTGTGTGTGTGCAGCTGTGTGTGAGTGCATTATATTTGTGAATGAGTGAGTGTGTGTGCAACAGTGTGTGAGTGCAGTTGGTGTGTGAGTGAGTGAGTGGACAAGTGTGTGAGTGCAGTTGGTGTGTGAGTGAGTGAGTGAGTGGACAAGTGTGTGAGTGCAGTTGGTGTGTGAGTGAGTGAGTGAGTGGACAAGTGTGTGAGTGCAGTTGGTGTGTGAGTGAGTGAGTGAGTGTGTGTGTGCAGCTGTGTGTGTGTAGCAGTGTGTGAGTATGTGTGTGTAGCAGTGTGTGAGTGCAGTTGGTGTGTGAGTGAGTGAGTGGACAAGTGTGTGAGTGCAGTTGGTGTGTGACTGTGTGAGTGTGTGTGTGTAGCTGGGATCTGCTTGCTACATATGTTGTATTTGAGCCAATTACTGGGGCAGTGCTCATTTTTGAAATATGGGCAGTGTAATTCTTAAAGTTAACCATATTTTCATGCATAACTATGGTTAAGTTTTCCTTGTTAGTTGGTAAAGGTACTTCATTTCTGGGCGATGATGATTTGTATACAAGTAAAGCCAATGTGAAAGGCGTGGCAACATTAGATGGCCGATAGGCAACTAATGTTGCAGCCTTGACCTACTGTCTTAGAAATTGGTGCAAAACACCCAACTATCTGAGCCCACTTTATGGTAAACCATTTTTATTAGCATTAGCATATGCGATCATTGTTTGTGTAACTATAACAGATCACTATTTTTTTTTAGTAGAAATGGCAGGGAAAAAGTCGTACTATGTTGTATGTGTCGGTCGCACACCAGGAATTTATGACAGTTGGGCAAGTTGTAGCCAACAAGTGAATGGGTTCTTGGGAGGAGGCCAACTCCACTCTCCGACAATTTTTGCAAAACAATGCTAGAAGGATGCAAACTTTAGAAGTGGCAAATGTGCAAGATTACGCACCATTGCTAATTCCTTTGCAACCTACCATTAATCGTGAGGGAACAAGTCTTCTGAAGAAAACGTGGTGCGTCAAATTGATATGGTTTTTACTCGGTGCAGCAATGGCAACGATAATAGCGTTTGTGGTGATTAAATATGTTAGTTTTTAGTACCCAAATGTACGGAGTTGCTTTAATTTGACTATGTTTTGTAATGAGTGGTGGTAATTCTTAACTTGTATGAAATTTGTGGGATTTTATATGTCTGGGATATTTGACTTGTACTAAACCTATAACTTTTGCTTTGTCTCATTGAATGATGAATGGTAAGTAGCATGTTCAAAGTAGGCTTGTTTGGTGTATTCAAAGTGAAAGGGTAGGTACCCATGTGTTTGTTGACCGTTAAGTACTGAATTTTTCAACTAATATTTCAAGTAAACAAAAAGACCAATAAATAGACCAGTAAACAAAAATAAATTTCAAGTAAACAAAAAGACCAGAGTTTAATATAATTTCTTTGTAATTTTTTTTTGGAAGGACTAACCCATTTAATAAATGTTTTAGTTTGTTCATTTATTATTCATTGTGTTAACGTAATAAAAAACAAAATAAGATAGCCCAACAAATGAAAAAAAATTATTTTTTCTTCAATTTTTTTTATGACAACCAACCATTCAAATGTTTAATTGAAAAAAACATTTTTTTTAAAAAAAAATTTTATTTTTTCCGGTCAAATAAATTAATTAAACTTAAAATCATCCAAGAATAAAAATTTATTTTATTTTCTTTTAATTATATAATTAAATTAATCATTAATAAATATTTGGTACACCACAAGGGCAAATAAGTCATTTAACGGCTTTTTCCATCATTCACCCCCTCTTATTTTTAAGTTATCCAAACCAAGCCAAAAGTTATCCCCCTGTTTAATCCTTCATCCAAACCATCTACTTTTTTATCCCCCCTCCATAAACATCACATCAATCTGGGCCCCCATCCAAAAATAATACCCCCTCTTATCTTATCCCCCCTCTAAAACTTATCCCCCTGAAAATAATACTTCATCTAATCGGGGCCTAAAGGTTTTGAACCATTCATTTTACATGCTTGATATGTTTGTCGTCGATTGATTGAACAGTAAAAACTCTGTTGAACCATGATCCGTGCGAATTCGCAACAGGGAAAAAAAATGAACGGACATGTCTAACCATCAAATTGTCTTGTGACAAATATACTTTAAGTAAATGGTTATCGATGTCTGATTAACTTGATTTTTTGTTCACTAGGCATTGGATAAAAAAATCAAATTAATTGGATCTCGAAGAAAAGTTATCTCACAAGAATTTGATCTGACATGATAAAATTTGGTAAATTGTGTATGGTTGCAACATTATTAGTTACATTGGTTGTTACTTATCTTCAACAACCATTACCTTGCCTAATTGCATTCACGTTCTCTGAACATAGAACTATGTATGTAGCTTCCTTTTTGGAAGTGCATCAGTATCCTTCTTCTTGAACATAGAACAAGACTCAAAACTAAACTTTCAAATTATTTTGATCATTTTGGAAGTTAATTTCTGATTTCGGTAGCGATTTTCGGGACTTGAGCTCCTATTCTTGTTCTTCGTTTTGTTTATGGAGAAGAACAGAGAGATTGACAAAGTGGAGTTGATTCTAAAATTTTGGAAAAATATTGTGTCTTTATGTTTGATTGTAAATGTTTCTTCTTTTTATGTTTGATTGCAAATGTTCTTTGTCCTTCCCTTTAAATAGGCAAAATATTGTGTATTTATGACTAATTATTCATTTTTTAAAGGAACTCATAAAAAAATATTTTAAAAATATGAACCGGTCGCAAGATTCCAAGTGGGCCCCGCAAAACCATATGTGCGTGATCTGTGTCCATTTGTCGATGCGAATAGACCTTCAGCAAAAATAACTAGTTAAAACCTTTAAAACTATTTTAGCTAGTCATTTTGTTGTCAAAACTCCAACAAGGCTGGGGATTTTAGCTATGAATCAGTAAAATCTTATTTCTTCTTCCCATAGTTGACTGGTTGCAGAGGAGGGGGAAAGAGAAGGATAATCAAAATACAGTTGACTAGTTGCGCAGGAGGAGGGAGAATGGGAAATATACAAAGATTTAACCTTGCTACAGTGGTTCTCTTAATATAGATAGGCACTGCAGCTTTTTAAAGTGGGGAGGGATATTGGCATTTTGCTATTCTGCTGGAACCTTGTTAAGTTGTTTTCTGTGATTACCTCGCTATTTTAGCTGAAAAATGAAAATGAAGAGTGTGGTCCATATGGTGGTTTTGACTTTTAGGGCAAGGTTGTACAAAGGTTCAGTCGCCTTAAAAGCAGATTCGGGGGCCTATAGCGAGTTACTAGTTACTACACTCTCGTAGTGAGGAATTACATGCGTCCGTTCAGTAATCAACAATCCCAATTCAATGCAATTAACCTACATGTAAGACACTTATCTTTTATGTATGATAATCTAGACCGTTGATTATAAAACGGACAGCCGTGATTGCTCACTAATACTTTTGTGAATAAAACCAGTGGCAAGAGACTGAACTGAATGAATTACCATCTTTTTTATGCCACGGTTAGGGATATTCGAGCCAACTTATGTACACATCAATTAATTTCTTCCTTGCTCCGGTCAAAGATAGGTCATCTATGCTTGGATGAGGATGCACACAACTTTCAGAAATAGCCAGAAGATGTGCCTCCACAGTCCGTGTGCGACGGGATTTTGTGTTTTGCTAAAGACAATTTCGGGTATTCGGTTTTACCTATTTATATCGTAGTTGTTATGTGATTAGGCTTAGACCGTTTCGTTCTAAACACGAGAGGACGCGAGAGAGAACACTTCTAAGAGAGAAAAGAGAAGACTTATACTCCCTATTCTTTGATTATAGAGGACACCATGGTTTTTCTTCGCATTGAGGTTTTCCATGTATATCTACTTTCTTTCCTATTTCTGTTCACAATGCACTATTTTTTGTTTTGTGATTTCTATGACCGTAGTTACCAAAGATCCGTAGAGACGTCGTGGATTGAACATGTTGTTCAATTCCTAACAACTTTATTATGGTTTGACCCGAAGAATCGAACCCTAGTTAATTGTATTGATAGCAAACACACTGACTAACCGGATTAGCTCTAAGGCTTTTGCAAAAATGGAATGGCATCTCTACTCTGTTAAAGTACACGTTTTATTACTCCCTTTCTTTTTTTTGTGATGGATTGGCTAAATACAAAAAACGAGTTTTTTGGTTTTTTTGGTTTTATCCTTATTTAAAATTTTTTTGCATTTGTTAATTTTCGGTCAATTGTTTGTAATTTTTTGGCTTGTCTCGACGAGAGGAATCTAAAAAGTATAAAATTATTAGTCAAACTTAAAGTTTTGTGAATAAAAACAAAAATACAACCAAAAAACCGGTTTTTGCCATAATTTTTCATCTTTATTCACAAAACTTTAAGTTTGGTTAATAATTTTATACTTTTTAGATTCCTCTCGTCGTGACAAACTAAGAAACCACAAAAAATGGACTGAAAATTAACAAATGCAAAAAAAAATTGAATACACACGAAACCCAAAAAACTAGTTTTTATATTTAGCCAAAGGAGGCTGTAGTACTTTACTCTACCACTGCTGTGGACCAGCTGAAGATTTTGTGGTGCTGCGATACTTATCTTCTCGCAAAATGAAATCCAGAAGCAAGCAAGAGAAAATTTAGGTTTTGAATTGAAAGTGCAAAAGCTGTAAAATTTCCTGTTTCTTTGAGGCAAATGTGTGATAATTGTGGGTTCAAAATTATAGAAGATCAATAATTAATGAATAAAACATGCACTCTGTATTGTGTGATAGCTACCGTATATATAAGACATTAAACCAAGAATGAAGCTTGTTGTTCAAAGCACGATCCAATAAGACATTAAAAGAAAAATCAAACCTTTTCCCTTTTTTTTCCCTTCTTGAAACATCATGTGATGCAAGTGATGGCTAGGTCAGGCGGTAAAGCTCTTGAATGTCTCACACTGCATTCAAAGATCGAGTCTCATTCCCTCTTCTCCCGTGTAATAAATTATGAATGACAAATGACAAAAAAAAAAAATCATGTGGTGCTCCTAACGCATCCAGTATGTGGGCCTTAGGGCATCCGCACCAGGCGAACCAAATGGAAGAAAAGATTAATCTATCGAATCAAAGGCTGAAATAAGACTCAAAATCAGCCTCAACAATTAAGGTGTCCACTTACCAAAAGTTTCAACTTTGCAACAGTTTCTTAACACATTACCAGAGTCACTGTTCACAAGTTAAGGAATATCTTATTCATTTCTATTAGAATAGGTAGAGTAGAGTAAGAATTTTGGGAACGGGAGAGAAAAAGTAAAGGTGGAGACTTGGGTCAATTGGGTGGGCGGTTTTAAAATATAAAATAGTTTTTCTTTTCTTTTTTGGGTGGGTGTATTATAATAGAGAGTCTGATTTTGTGAGTTTTAGATGAAGTAACTTACTAAAGTACAGAAGGTGTTTTTAAGGTTAATTTGGTGTAAAATTTGAGGAGGTTGATATTGATGTTCATAGGGGCGGCTGAAGTCTTAGATCATTGACAGTGCACAAGGAGCCATGAATTGGATGAGGGAGCACACAATTCAATGGGAGTTCACTACCATGTTGTTCTTAAAAATGCGAAGAAAAAAGAAAATCTTAAAACCGGGACTTGACTTAAGATTTATGTATTTTTGTTTAATAATGCCACAGTCAAACCTTCCAGCCATACCCCAAACCACACCCGCCTACTTGGTGTGCTATTTAGGCGTTGGATCCCACCACTTGACTAACTAAAAATAAAAGAAAATCTCCCCCCTCCTTTTCTCTCTCCCTTTGCCTCTTCCTACCATTACCGTCGCCACCAGTCCTACTCCTAAATACCCATTTCATCACCACTCACACTACCATCTTCCTTCCACGGTCTCTTTCTCCCTCTGCCACCACTGAAAAACCTCGAAAACCCCATACCAACCCAAACCCTACAATATGTCCTCACAACATCTCTCAAAACTCTCCCCCATCTAAAAACTTCAAACTCCACTCGATTTAAATCCGACATAAACTTCAAGAAAACAACGAAAATGAATAGGGATAGAGTAAGGAATCGGTCATCGGTGAGTAAGATAAAGGTGATAGGGATGGAACTGAGGTGCTTGATGTAATGGATCAACACTGGGCATCTGGAGGTGAGCATGGTGGGGACAGATGGGAGGTTGAGTGAGAAGTAGAAAGAAGGAGGTGCCATGCTTGGTGGAGTACTTGAGTGGTGGTTGTGGTTGGGGCTAGGGTTAAGGGGTTAAAATTGGGAGGTGAGGTTCCTTGGGGGGTATAGATCAGGAGGGAAATGAGGAAATAGATGAAGGTAGGGGAAGAATTTTAGAGAGAGAGAGAGAGAGAGAGAGAGAGAGAGAGAGAGAGAGAGAGAGAGAGATGTTGATGTAGTTTTTTTCACATGTTGATGGCGGAGGACAGGAGGTGGTGGTGGGTTGGTGGGAAGAGGAGAGAACTGGGAAGAGGCGGAGAGATAGATGAGGGGAGGAGAGAGAAAGAAAGATAGATTTTGTATAAATATCTTTGAGTTAGTCAAGTGGTGGGGTCCAACGTATACATGGCACTTCAGGTAGGCGGGCGTGGTTTTGGGTGTGGTGGGATGTTGTGATTGTAGCATTATTTTATTTTTTAAATGAATAAAGGCTTGATTCAACAATTTTGTGGTCTTTAAACACAAGCCATTGAAATGTTTTCTTTATGGTCCTAACTGTTTATTTTTTAATTGCTAGTTTTTTTTATGATTTGTGTAAAAAAATCAAGTTATTCGGGTATTGATAAGTACATAATCGACTTTCCTTAGTGGAAAAAAAAAGTTTCTTCCCAAAACCGGGGTCGCATGTGCCACACTCCCCCCCATATACCTCCTCCCCGAGTGCTTGACCGTTCGGGTGATTAATAATTAACTAAGATTTCGTCCCAAGCGTAGGACTATCGACCGGTGCAGCACAATAAATCCGGAAGTACCAGAGTCGAACCACAGAGACGGTCTACGGTGTTTCACTCAAACTATGTCAGTTCTATGTTTGTAACTGGCTCTCAGGTAGCCACCCCTTGATCAGATGAGTTACTTAATTAACTAATTTAGACTAATTTAACTTATGGACTTTTGAATTTAACAAGGAGAGTACAGCCGTGGGCACTACGGTGCCCGCAACTAGTCTAATTCGCATTCACTCGGGCCACAATGATTTAATTAATAGGTTTAGAAATATGGAAATAGTTCCTAACAAGTGCACACCACTTGTCACCGATTCCTGTGCGCATTCGGAATGGGTGATGCCCGGGTTTTGTTTGCTAGAAAAATTCTGTATTCAAAAACTGCGCATCAATTAAAGTAATTCGGCTCCGAGGTGAAATATAAATCAGCCTAGCCACGGGACACCTTCGTCCTGCGGCTGCACCCTATACGACTACTCACACATATTGAAGTAATTTCCAGAAGATGAATTGAAACTAAAACTAATCATGCTTTGAATAAATAAAATAGAAAACCAATGAAAAGCGATACCGAAACTGCAATGGAAACGTTAATCTGGATAAGCGATCTACGAAACAAATCTTGATTCTGGAATATATAACTTGAAAACTAAACAACGGATGAAGAACTCAGATCTGAAGCCGAAAACTTGTAAACTTTAAAACCTAGGTAAATTCGTGGACCCTTAGAATGGGTTATAACATGAGTATTTATATTAACTAACAAAATCCTAATGAAAACCGAATTACAACATTAAAGAATTAATTCTACGACCCTCAAAACGACGTAGTTCCAAGCTCCGCGCTGTAAGCTCTCGGTATCGATACCCCTGATAAGGGTATCGATACCTATCCCTTATCTTCCCTTGATTGGAGCGTTGACCGCGTAAGCTTTAGGTATAGATACTGGTTTTAGAGGTATCGATACTAAACCTTCTGGAACGAAATTGCACCCTTTTAACTGATTGGTATCGATAAGGACATGAGGGGTATCGATACCGAACTCCTTCAGCTTGTACTTTCAAAATTCAACTTCCAAGACTCGTTTCCCGCGCCTCCACTTCAAGCCATGCAAGAGGTGCGCCAAACTCCCCCTTTTACCTCGCACAAAAATGGCATTAGAGATAAAATGCGTCCACAAAATTAGAGTAGCGCTCCTCTTCTCAATCCACGTACACGAGCCATCCGGACACTTCCCATTGGCACCAAATCACCTCAATTCCCTTTAAATTAAGCATAAACACCCAATGCAACAATGTGCACATATTAAATAGAAAATGAGGATTAAATCCATGATAAGTAAGCCAATTCTACCCTACTCAGGCGCTCAAATGCAACCATTTCACGCGCCAATCACCGAGCCACTAAGGCCAAGCCCAAGAGCAAGTCCAATGCAAGATGTAAAAGAGGTTCTACACCCGTAATTTGGAACCAAATGCAAAATACATGCTCTAATAGAGTGCCAAATTTGGTTGGAAAGAGGAACAAACACAAATCTAGTTCTAAATATAGAAACAAGGATGACTACACTCATCCTGTGGGGCTCACAATCACCAATTTATTTCTACCAGAAAAGGATGCCGAAGAGTACGTGATTAAGCCGGAGGCGTTGATGGAAAATGTGAAGTGTTCGGAATTTGGAAAGCCAATTGGTAGGGTTCCAATTGAAATCTAAATTTGGAACATAATCAATTGCCATTTACCCATTTATTGACAAGGGAACAAAATTAACCCATACTTCTTTCCACGAAAAAGTGTGTTATCATCGCCAGAGCCGTTTGATTCGGCCTTTTCTCTTTCCAATTCTGTTTCTTTCAAAATGGGGGAGGCCGAGAGGTTTGAGGAAGGTAGAGAGAGAGAGAGGCAGTGAGGTCGGGTTAGAGAGAGAGAGGCAGTGAGGTCAAGTTGGTCAGAGAGAGAGAGAGAGAGAGAATAAATGATGAGAAAAGGAAAAACAAAATTATTGGGGCAAGTCAATTAACCAATGCGACAATCCTTTAGCATTAATAGAGTTTACAAGTTACCCCCAGCTTCAGCTATTTATTGGTTGAGGAAAGAGAAAAAATTAGTGAGAATACGAAAGCAATGGCATTTGTGCCAAGGCTTTCGTTTTCGACTAAGAAGAGAGGAGAAGAATTTAGATGCATGTAGGACACCATATGGTGGTACTCGGTGCGCACTCCAACTGTCCAAAAATATTTTGGACAGTCCGGATTTAAAATAAAAAACTCTTCCACGGAAAAGTTTATTTAAAATCCTCACCATTGATTACGGAGATGGACGGCTATGATGAGGCACAGATACCATGTCAGCTACCATTTGGGATGGCAATCATACCCATCCCGCCACTAACAGGTGATAAGCCCCCAATATTGTAGATATTCGTGGCTTATCTAGCTCATTTTGCTCACATATACATGCATTTTTGCGTCTTATATGTTTGATGTGCGCATAGTGTGATTTTTGTTAGATACATGTGAAACAAGCAAATAAGCACATTTTGGAGCACATTGGGAACGTCCCAAGTAACCGAGGGCCAAGTGCCCCATGGCATGCCAACACTGGGTCTCAAGGGTCAAAAAACGACGATTCGGCTAAGACCCGGGAAATAAAAAAGGTCACAAGTCAAGCTTGTGAATTGGAAGTCGTGTCTCGCGCTCACAAAGACTACTGGTGGAATCCGAGAGTGAACAAGCATGCATTAGATCAAGGATCACCTCCCCTGAGGGTCGCACAATGCATTTAAGTGTCTTGGATGAAGTCCGGAAGCACGCAAGACCAATGGAGTGATCAAAGAAGTGAAGTTCAAGCCTAAAGGGAGTTGGATCGATCCAAGTGAACAAGTGGATCGATCCACTTTAGTCAATTCCTCCAGTAGACACATCTGGATCGTTCCAGGCTTCATGTGGGTCGATCCAACATTGCAAAGGCAGCATTAGACAAATTTGGATCGATCCAGACCTAATAGTGGATCGATCCACTTCAGAACAATTGACCATTAGAGCCTTCTGGATCGATTCAATCGTAGGGTGGATCGATCCAACTTATTAGCCTAGGCACCAAATTAAAGCCATTTTTTGGACTTTCCTTTTTTGGCAAGTGTTGGCTCATTGTGAGAGTTTTTAGGATATTTTGTTAGAGAGAGAATAACGATGATATAGCCTCTCTCCCATTTTCATTTTCTACTTTAAGTCTTATTCTCTCCTCCCTCTTTCCTCCATTGGAGAGAGTTCAAGCTCTATCTCTCCAGATTTCCCGTGAAAGTACTAAATTTCTGTTATTTTCACGTGTATTAAACTTGCTCCTCGGGTTTAGATCATTCTATAAATCTAGTGTATTTTCTTTTTCATCAACTATTTCATTTTCATGATTTTGTAACTATTTCCTTAGTAAACTCTAGTAGTTAGTTGTTGTTTGTTGATTTCTCAAGTACTAAAGTTGTAGGCAAACCTAGGATTAACGTTAAAAAACAATTTTTAGAAGTATAAATCATGTTTTTAGTTTTCTTCCAATTTCTAGGTTTATTTTCTACTATAATGTGTGGATAGTTTTAATATGCTTAGTCATAAGGTGATTAACACTCCATGACTTGGGTTTAATCCGTCCATCTTGTTCAAAAGGCATACATCTCTTATTTATTAAAGATTTAGAGTTTCATTTTTATGTACCAAAGTTTGGGTTTGTTAACCCCTTTGATCCCACGTTGCCAAGGGTTTCACCATTTGGCACATGGGATGGTTTGGGCAATGTCAATTCAATCATTTGTCAAATGAACCAAAAAACCCTAATTTTTTTAAACACATTTTCTAGTAAAGGTTTTAAACTCTAAATCTTCCATTCGAGGGCATTTGACTATGCCCAAAGTTGGTTATCAAGAGGGGACAGATTACCCCTAGTCATGGTCGTTAAAATCCCATAGACTTTGCCTTAGTTTAAATTAGTCATTTTTAATCTTCTGAGTCATTCTCGAAGTCGAGAGAATTCCACCAAACAAACCACAAAATTTCAGTTTGCGGCTTTAAGGCTAAAAACCCTCATTCATGAATCAACCATCACGCGCGGCGTATTCGGTCTATGTGGAATTGACCCGGTCTTATAGGATATCATGCTACCGCTGGCCTAACCCTACGCTTGAGGAAACAACATTTGCAATATAATCCAAGGTCGCAAGCAATAGGTGTGACACCCGTTCCTAACATGCATGTGCATTTCATGTACATTTTCCATGTCATATGCAATTTAGTGTGTGACGTGTCATGTTATTAATAGTACATGTATAGTTTGAATATATACATTAAATACCTTATTTGCTTGTGTTCCAAGTATGTGTGTAGTTTGTGGCAAAAAAGAGAGAAAAGAATTAGAAGTCAAGGCGAAGGGTGAACATGGCTATGGGAGAGGAATGACTCATTTGGTTTTAATTAGCCTCATTAATTGCTTGTGGAAAATTTGACAGGGGAGGACACCTCACCCCTTAAGGGATAAGGATTAGAAGACCAAGACTTTTCTTTTCTTAACCATAATCACGAAGAGAGAGAGAGAGAGAGAGAGAGAGAGAGAGAGAGAGAGAGAGAGAGAGAGGAAATGAGAAGCTTGGAAAAATTTATGAGAAAATGTACGAATTTTCTTCTATAGTATTTCAACTCCAGAAATTATGATATTTGTTATATAGATCGTGTAAAATTTTCAAATTTTTTTGTGAAGTGTAGAATTTATTTAAAATGTTTTGTTGAACTGCTGTCTGTTGAACCAGTTGCTGGCAGCTCTGCCACACGTCACGAAAACATGCATAACTTGGCCTAGAAAACTCTAATTCTCATTTCGCTTGATTTGTTAGAAACTAGACATATAGGGCTTCCAGAATATATAAGCTATATAGCCTAATTATTTCTGAGATATAGTAGTTTTTGGTTTAAAGTTGACAAAAAAAAATCTATTTTTGTAGTTTTACAACGAGTGACTGGTCTGTTTGGCGTTGGTTTAAAAATAGTTATCAAGCTCAGAAAATTCTGATTTTGATATGATGTTCCTATATGTGTCTAGTGCATGTGGTGAAAATTTCGTGGAAAAATGATGTGTAGATTAATTCTGTAAATTCGCAGACCATAAGGCTATTATGTGGTTTTGTGCTTATTCATGCATTTCACTTACATTTAAGCATGGGGGGTGAACATGAGACTTATGGATGTCTTATAAACTATATTTTTAGGTGAGGATAACGTGAGGAGGATCACAATTACGTCTCCAGACTGTAGAAGATAGAGGTTTTAGCGAAGTTGGTCTTTTTGTCAGGTGAGAATGTACAACTTCTATAATAAATAGAAATGTTGTGTTTCCCAAATTCTTTCATGATTATTATTGTTTGTGAAATCTCCTTTGAAACTTATTTTTCTGAGTACATGATGGCAATATTCTTGTTTGGATGGATCAAATATTTTTTAATGGATGAAAAAGAGAATTTTTATGCCTTTTATGCCAGTGTTTAGTTTGCAAAGTTGGCATCTTGCATTCGTGGGTTGTGCCATTTGGTTGTGTGCCAGCATTTTAGCCAAAAAGTTGCAAGGTTGGCATCTTGTAACATGGGTTGTGTCAATATTTTAGTTTGCAAGGTTGGCAACTTGCATTCGTGGGTTATGCCAAACGTTTGTTGTGCAAGCTTGGTTGCTGCTTGCCGGTAAGCCTTGCTTACTTTGTGAGTTGCACCTATCATTTGTGATAAAGAATGGCCCTCGTCACCGCCACTATATATGAGCATGTGAGCTAGGTAACGGTACCGTCATAACTCCTGGTCGTGAGGTAGACTACTCGTTGGCGCACTTGGTAAAAATTTATGTGATTTGTTATGAGGAAATGGGTGAGAATTTGATTATTGAGAATCTTCTCTGGATGTGTTGTTGATATGAGTTTTTATGAACAGAGAATGTTGGTTGAAATATTTACGCAGTGGTTGATTTTTAAAAACTACAACCCATCTCAGGAGCTTGAAAATTTCTTTTTATTATGATGTTAACGTACATTCTCCTGTAACTTTTTTGGTTGCAGATACCTGGATGAGCTAGATGTCGGTCCAACTACAGTGCCAGTCAGATGTTTTTAGTAGTTGTTTTTGTAACACTTGTCAGACTGTGGGTGCTATGTATATATATATATATATATATATATATATATATATATATATATATATATATTGGTTTGCGAGGATGGTGTGGTTGTGCTGTAGTCCAGTACTTTGGACTTGTATAAATGTTTGGAAGTTGTGAACGCTTAGATTGTGTTCGACTATGAGGTTTGTTGTAATTTTATATGATGTGCACCTATGTTTGAGGGTTGCAATTATTTTTGTTTTATTTTTATCTCGTGTGATTGTGGGTTTCCCGAGGTGTGTGTAGGTGGTGTCATGTATCCATCCACTTTGTACAAGTTAAGTCCTGTCGGAGTAGGGTGTGACAACAGGCATGATTTTTCCCCAATTTTTTGGTTAATGGTAGGATGTGTGTGTGTGTGTTGGGTTGGTAAGTTAATATTCTTTTTCCCTACTGGTTTTTCATTTATGTCTATTTATAGTAGAAATCTATTTTGTTAGGAAGTCTTTAATATATTACTATAATTATTTGGCCATACTAATACCCAAATTTCAATTTTAATTTCCTAGTAAGACATGGTGCTGAATTTATTTTCCCTTTTTTAGACTATTCCATTATTTGTTTAAGCTATTTTGTTGGTTGATTTCATCAATTTTAGGCGTTGTTTTACTGATGGTAGATCGTTAAGCAGTTTGTGTATCATGTGGATCACATTTAGTTTTGAATCTTATAAAATCCTATTATTATTTCATGACTTCTTTAGTGCTCCAAATTCTAAATAATTTTTTGCGTTCATGTGTTGTGAAAAAAGTGTCCAATGCAAATCGGGTGGAACTGAAACCAAACCAAAACTGGTCGAGTCTTTCAATTTAGATCTGGACAAATTCTACATATATTGGTTTCAATAATTTGGTTTTGGTTCTTAATTTTCTTGAACCAGTCAGAATGGTGCAATTATTGGATTTCTAGAGAATCAGTTCAATCCGGACTCTGTGCAACCCTAGGTCGTAGTACCCCCGAACCCACCCCCTTATATATGTATATGTACAAAATAACATTATAACCCTTATATTTTCATATAATTTCGCAAGTATATATAAAGAAGATATTTCATTTTAGATTTAGGGAAAATTCAGATCATTTTTCTTCCATTTTATTTTGTTGGCAATAGCATGTGATGATTAGAGTAGACATGTGCTTAATCATAGTTGTTCAGGATTAAATATGGAAGACAATTGGAAAAAAAATAAAAGGTGGGGCGGGGCGGGTAGGGTAAACCCGTTCCCCAACAGGGTAGGGTGTGGGGGTAGATTTTCATTACCCAGTCAGGGGAGGGGCGGGACAAAAGGAGTTTGCCACATTTAGGGCAGGGGTAGATCGAAACCTGCCCCATTGTCATCGCTAGATATCACGTGGTACCCTACATGCATCTAAATTCTTCTCATTGGAGTGATTAGAGCTTGCATTGGCTCTTAAAGGATTTTCTTGTTAAAGTGATGGTATCAGGTTCTTTCATGCAGTATTTAATAGCAGAGAAATCCATGGTTTTCACTAATTATTGTGGGTCGCGCTGTGAGTTGATTTTAGTAATTTAAACCGTTTATCAACTCTTTTAGGTTCAATTCTTTTAGAGCTTTGCTCCAAATTTAATTGGACTCTCCACAAAACTGATGGAATTGAACCCTCAAAATTAATTAAGGTACACATAATTTGAACCACACTCCTGAGTTATCAAAAACTTTAATACCTTTGAATGTACAGATTGAACACCTTATGCCTTTCTTCTTTTTCGGCTATTGAATGCATTCACGTTTAGAAAATTTGATGTTTGGTTTTTCATTGGTAGACCCGACCAACCCATCTAGTTTTGCATTTTCTTTACTTTTTCTCCAAGTGTTGTACGGCTACTCAATGGAGTTGACTTGTACTTTCCTTGGTTTTTTGATGGAGCAAGTTGACTTTGTCAAAGTTTCGAGTTTGGTTGCCCGGTGTCAACCTGGTTTGGATTATAACTCATCTTTTACATCTTTTAAAGGAAAATGCTAACCTTCAATGTACTAGTTTCAGACATTCTAGTATAAAACCAATAAAGTTTATTTGCCTCTTGAGTCCTTATAATTCTCGTGTAAATTAAGCATAAGTCCTTCAGATATTTTAGTCTCATTAAATCCTTATTTTGAACAATGGAAGTCAATGTTACTTCTTCGCTTATGTTTGGATGACAAGAATTTTGAAAATTAAGTAATGGAAATATAACTAACAGGAATCAAATCACTAGTAATTCAATGCTACTTACGCACCAACTTCGCGTTGTAGAAGTAGTAGCCCGAAGTGTAGGACTAAGTCGGTTGTAACATAACACTCGAAAGTCCAGGGTCGATTTCCACAGGGAGGTGAAGGAACTAATTTGAAGGATTGTTTCACGAGGGGTTTTGGCATTGGGATAGCCAACCTTTAGAGTGGATTTCGTGTGTAATTCTTTCTTCTACCTCCTAATTTGACTAGAAAATGAAGCTTAGCTAGAAATTAAAGGCGGCAAGGTCTAGGTATTAATCAACATCCAAGACTATTATCCAAAATGGGTGGTAACAACTTCTCTATTGAGGACTTCCTCTTCAAGCTTAACAGTATCTTGCAATCTTTGTGATTTGCTTATTTTCTGGATGTATTTTGAGCTTTGTAATAGCTGAGTTTTTTGTTTTGTTCTCTTGGTTGGCTTCTTACCAACTTTCTTTCCAGGGTCTATAGCGGCTATGATCTTATTGTGGGAGGTTGTTCCCCAAATTGGGATGCCGTTGTTGCTACTTCCCTTTTAATCTTTGTTCCCTCGGAAATTAATAAAGTTCTCTTCTTAAAAAAAAAATCAACATTCAAGACTTAGGTTAGTTTACTCTTCTCATTGATAACTCGATAAAAGGCACAACCATGGTTCTCAACCGGAAGATTTTACAATAAAATCATTTTATTTCTAACGATGTGTCCAACAATGGGGAAGAGTTCTTTGAAATATTTTGTCAACCACTTAGAGTGACATAGCTCCAAGTATTATAAGTGGCAAAAGATCAAGTCCTTGCCTACACACAATCAAGGAGGTTAACAATCCTAGATTTTGTTACATAAAGATGAACCCTACCATCCATAAACAAACATTGATCATTTCATGAGAGAAGAGAGCAAAATCCACCTAGATCATGGGAAGTCAATCATCCCATGACCAAGCCTTAATCGCTACTAACAGATACTACAAGGATACATCAAAATAAGCAAAAATAAAAAAAAATAAAAATGGAGAGACATGCAAAAAAAAAAAAAAGAAGTGAATAAACTATATTAAGTACAAGATCCTTAAAGGAAATGAAGTCACTTCCCATTGTAATGACTTAAGCTTGGAAATGAGAGAAAAACACCTAAAATCAACCCTAAACCCTTGGGTTGAGAGCAAAACCTAAAGGGGGAGGTACTGAGAAAAAACTTAGGTAGTGATCCCCCTTGTGTTATGAGATTGGATGGCTTATATAGCCCCCAAAAAAATGTGTTGCAAAAGTCTAAAATGCCCCTGAGCTAAGCTATTTTGGACACAAAAATCGCAAAAACAATGCAAATTACAAATCCTTTTCTAACCTAACAGAAATTTATTAGAGTCAAGATTTCCTTATTTAAAGAATTGAGCCATGAGTATGAGATAATCATACGATAACCTTTGGTTGAATATGTCATTCAGAATAACATATCTAAACCGATATATTCCAAACGTAGAAATTATGGAGACATGACATTATATTCGTATATTTCTCCTCAATATTCCGGCCATTCAAAAAACCAGAAGAGCCTTAATTATGAAATTACGTGAGGTGAATAATTGAAGCCTTGAAGGTGACATGGGCTCGAAGGTGCCATCTGACGCCACAGTAGCAGAAACTATCTCTCGACGCCTAAATGCTGACCCAACCTAGATTGTGACCCAAACCAAAATCCAAACCCAAACCAGACCAAGACCATCAAACCCACATTTTCGTTCCATAATTTTAGCCAGTTGTTTTTATACTATATGGTAACTCTTTTTGTACCAATTTAGATATCTCTAGTAATTTTTTAATTTTCTGCAAAATTCTAAGAAAAAAATGAGGCGTTTAATTTCCAATTCCACGAATGACATGGTTTTTCACAAAAAAAATAAATAAATTGTGAGACAGAGGCATTCTCAATTTTTCGTACATTTATCCAAAATTGTTGGTGTATGTTATGGATTCTGTTTCGATGACTGCACATCTTTTAGTTTATATGAATTGGTTTGATTGGGAGACCATGAAATTTTTTGACGTCAATTGGATATCAACATTCAACAAGTAGTTAATTAAAAAAAAAATTCCAATTCCGATGTATTTATTCTTAGAACCAAGTACTTATCGGTATTCGATTGAGTTAAAATTTGAATAGTATCCTAACAAAGCATGTAAAGTGAACAATTCTTATCATTAAAACAGGAATCTCAAACAACTGGAGCTAGATCAGTTGGTCAGGTAAAGTGAACAATTCTTATCGTTAAAAGAGGAATCTCAAACAACTGGGGCTGACTCAATTGGACAGGGCTCTTGCATCTGTCTAAGATCTTATGTTCTAAAAAGTGATGTTCCTCCGTGCCGGAGTATTTTTGATCGTTGGATGGTACATCTTTTGATTTTTGTTTCAAATTTTTCATGTGATCCAATGACCGGAAATGTACTAGAACAGAGGAATAAAGGATTTTTGGAACAGAGGATTTGATTCCTCTTGTATCTCACTAGGAGGTTAGGAGTTCGAATCCCCCCACCTATGTGCAGTGACTTTTCTTTTCTTTATTTTTACCCCGTAACAGACTAATTTTCTTGTAAACGTGAGTATCGTTACCCTCACCTGAACAAAATTGCTCTCAAGATTTGAGCGAGTAAACAGATCTGGGTTGAGATTGCGAGAGGATGTTGGAACAAACTAGGGGAAAGGCAAGGGAAGTGAAATCTAGAAAGAACGATTTGTGTGACCCACATATTGAGCTTAACAAATTTGTAAACTGTTACTGAAAATAAGGCCATAACTTTTCTATGTAAACAAATCTAATTTCCTTTTTAACCTTGTTTTGTCTCACTAATCTAAAATCCAAGCATAAGGGAAAAATCTATATTGTTTCTTGTATGGGAGAGTCTACAGTACATGACAAGTTTTAATGTGTAGTTCAAATTATGTCACCTCAAAAATATTTTATAACATTTTGATGCGTCTTGTAACTTTTCAATAATATGACTAATAACGCTTCCACTCTTAACTTTTCAAGAATAAAATTCATGACATTTTCAGTGAAAATCATAACATATCGGTGCGTGTCGTAATTTTTATACTTAAAAGCTCATAACATTTTTTAAGTACATATAGTACACACCCAAAATAGGAGGGTGTATTGTAAATTTCCATGCTTTGTACGCATAACTGTTGATAGATTAATTTTGGAATCTTCTTGTGTGATCATCTCTCATGTAATTCTTCATTTGGTGCAAAATGAAACTCACTGTAGTCTCGGTGGACAACCCAAAGCATTAATTTTGTAATTATTGATACGTAGGTAGGGTTGGCAATGGGACGAAGTACGAGGAAGGTAGACTATTATCCCCGTCCCCGCCCCGATCCCCAATGGGGATCATTTTTTCCCCTCCATCCCTGCCCCAAATGGGGAATGGAGATCCAAACCGGGGATTCAGGGAATTCCAAAATTTAGCATTTCATCTAGTTTACTTTAAAAAAAAATCAAGATATGTACGATACAAACATAATTCCAATCCACAATTCAATGTATGCACGATGAATGCTACAAGATGAGCCTTCCTCCTCCCTTTGCTTGTAAATTCATATAACATGAATGCATCTTACATAAAAATATCCAAAAGGACAACATATAAATACTGTACTTATTGTTAATAGGCAGCTTCTTAATTCCCAAATCCTGAGAGTAGAAAAAAATTTCTATCACACCGATTATTTTTTCCTCTCACGCTGGATAATTTCTACACATTCCTAAACCTATTTTTCTATATATGCAAAATATATACATGCATCGTCACATTTATGTAGTTATTTCTGTTAAAACCTAAGATTCGGAGACATAGAGATCAAATCCCCTAAAAGATGAAGCTCTGTCTGCCGGTACAACTATGATGGAGCCTTTGAAATCGGAAAATGACATTGACGGTATTCACGAAGCTCTGTCTGCCGGTAGAGGTGCAATCGTGGTGTTCAGAAAGAAAGGGTTCGAATTCTAAAGAGAGAGAGATAGAGAGAAAGGGGGGGATGATCGTTTTGGCAGAGTTGAAGAGGGATCGAGACTAGAGAGAGAGAGAGAGAGAGAGAGAGAGAGAGAGAGAGAGAGAGAACCGGCGGCCGGCGAGTGAACGGTGGTTGTGGACTGCAGTGGCTGTGAGTGTGAGATCTGAGACTTGAGAGACTGAGAGCCGAGACTGAGAGCTAAAGGAGCCTGAGTGAGAGTGAGGAGTAGACGGCTCTGTTTTGTTAACATAACTAAAACCCTAAATAAATATTATATATAAATAAATAATAAAATATAAAACAGGAATTTGGTGACGGATTGGATTGGATCGGATTCGGGGCGGGAATACACTGCTACCCATCCCCAATCCGATCCCCAAATTTTATTCTTTTTAAATCCCAAAATCCGACCCAGTCTCCAAACAGCTCTCCAAAACCCCGATCCATTCGGATTGGGGAACAGATCGGATTCAATCGGGTCGGGGGAAATTGCCTTCCCTATACGTACATTATTCATGTCAAAAACTATTATCAGACAATGGTATAAAATTCAACGAATAAGATTCGTCCGAAGATAAATGGACAGGTAGAGTCTAATTGTGATTACTCTAAAAATAAATATGATTCGACTAACACTTTTACTGCTATTCGATGAAATTAATTTTTTGTATCATTAATTTAAACAATTAAAGATTATAAAATAAACGATTTAAATCATTAAAGTGATATCCTAACATTTGAAGTCTTATGAGGATCACATGTACCTGAATCCTTCCTCTAGATTTTTGACCGAGTTCTTGGAGCAATTATGCCCAGTTTTCCAAAAAAAAAATAGCACCCAAGTGCTAAAATCATAAATTTTCAAATAAAAATATAAAGTGATTCTATATATTGTTTTTTAATTTTTTTTTGGTACCAAATTAAAATTAATGTATACAGGAGTTTTAGTTAGCTGCAGGGGATGACCCTATCCGCAAACGAAGGATTTTTTGCTTACGTGGCAGCATCCTAATGGTTGAGTCCTCAATCTAGCATCTCATTGGTTCCACATAAAATTTCCTAAAATCCCCCAAAAAAAAAAAGATCTGTGAAAACCTAAAAAAGATCTCGTTCTTTTCTGTTATGTTATCCCTTGTTTTTTGGAGTCATCCGAAGCCCACCATTGATCAGAAGCTCATAGATAGACTTGATCTGTTAGAGAGAGAGAGAGAGAGGGAGAGAGAGAGGTTGGAGTGACCATGGCTACATGTAACATGGCATCAGCTGCAGCTGGATTTGTGTTGACATCGTCTTCTAGTTGTGTGGCATCAAACACCAGCTCTCCTAGTAAGAATTGTATAGCCTTTCCTCTCAAGAACAACAACAGAAACAATAACGGTGCTACTGTTTCCACAAGGCTGATCGTTCGGGCTTCGGAGGAGGCAGCGGCAGCACCGCCGGCTCCCGCCACCACCGCCGCCCCTGCTAAGCCTCCTCCGATCGGACCCAAGAGAGGCACAAAGGTATGATCCTTAATCAAATGTCAGTCTTCTATTATGTATCTTAGACTTTGTAGAATTATTTATCTTGAACATGTTTAATACTAATATCAGACATTGAATATCAAATCAAATTTGTTTTTGATAATTGGATGTCCAGGCCAGATTTCATACACGTCGACTAACTGCGAGACTCCAAAATTAACGACCTAGATTGCATGTGCCTCGACTAATTCCAAGGTACTGAATTAACAACCGGGCAAACCTCCAGTGGCCCCAGTGTTTAGAATATTTAGTATCCGTAGGAATAAAATATGTGACCTTATGGAGGCCACTCGGAGTTAGTATTACTGTAAATCATCTTAGATATATAAATATAATATCCCGTCCCTTCGGTGTCCCATCGGGGGACATCTGATAAAATTGGAACAATACAATATCCTGTCCAAGTCTTAAATTCTAATGGCACTAATCTATGGGGAGGCAGGACACGGGTACTGCTATAGAAGTTAAAGTGACAGAATACCAAAACAATGGATCTTCAACACCATCAACATTGTGAGGAAAGAATCATACGGGCAATTGGTCAGAGTAGGAATGCGAATGAACTGAATTCTAAATTCGATCTGACTCATTTTAAATACAATCCGGATCCAATTTGCAAAATCCGAAATCCAATCCAGTCCGATTCTTTTTAACCAGTTCAGAATTTAAGCACACAGGCCAACAAAAAAACAAAAGAATAATAATGAAATTGGTTTTTTTCATTGATTGATTGTCCTCCCTAATTGAGAGAGAGAGAGAGAGTGGAATTCACAGCTCATTTTTGTGTTTAGGGGCTTTAAAGTGTAGGACAGATCGACATTCTCCCTCGTTAAAATTAATTTTTTTGACTTCATTTTGTGAATTTGTCCTCAAAATCATAATGAAATTTTCCTAAGCATCGAAGTTTATATTCCTAGTAAAATTACCCTTCTTGCCCCATTCTAGTAGTATAATTTGGCTAACAAGTTTCTAATAGGCGGGAATGTTACACACAAAAAACAAAGAAGTTACAATATTTAACGAGGAATTCACGAAGATCGATTTACATTCATAGATTTGTATATATTTTTCACTGATGCTGAGGTGCTTTTAGCCTATTAATTATTCCCATAGGGCTATCGTTCGTTTTTTTTTATTACAATTGCATATTGACCCCACTGCTCAAAAATTGTGGGCTTTTTGCCCTGCTTCCCACCTTACCTATCTCCTTAGTCCTTAGCTTTTCCCTGCTTAATTTGATAGGTGAGAATTCTAAGGAAGGAGTCTTACTGGTACAAAGGCATAGGATCTGTTGTGGCAGTGGATCAGGTTTGCACTCTCTCTCCAGCTTAATTGCGTTCTTATAAGCCTGCCTTGAGCTAAAGCTCGGAGTACGACCGCTTTATGCCTCTAAAAAAAAGCCCCCCCGACATTCATTTTCATTTTAAGCCCCGAAAAGTCAAGGATCACTCTACCTAATATCAAGCTAATGTTTTGTTATAATGGTGCAGGACCCAAAGACTCGATACCCGGTAGTGGTTCGGTTCAACAAGGTGAACTATGCAAATGTATCAACTAACAATTATGCACTAGATGAGATTGAAGAAGTGAAGTGAAAGTGAATATTCTGTGATCTATGGCCTTAATTTGTATAATATTTGAATACTTTCCTCTATTAGTTCTACCCTTTGTTTCTTCTCATAGTTAATTTTATTATTGCTGCCGAGCTTCGTTCTCGGAGAAATGACTTAGTGTAACAGTGACAACACTTACGTGGCGTGCTGATATGGTGTGTACACAGGGCGAGACCTGAACCGAGCAGGCCTTGGGCCCCACCTCTTGCACACATGGCAACCTGTGACACTACATTAACACAGTACGCTTGCTGTCACTGTCGCACTAAATACTTGCCTGTCTGCTTGGTTGGCCGAGAGAGCAATCTAGGAGGGGTGAATTAGGCTCTCAAATCAATCAAAGGAAATTAAAAACTAAGGACATGCCATAAAACATATTGAGCTGACCAAATATTTGCAGCCTAGAATAGACTGAGATTTGAGATTAATGTTTTGAGCTGATCCTTTTTCTTTTCTTTTTTTTTTCTCTTTTGATTTCACTCGTTGAAATTAATATATAATTCAAAACAAATTGATTCGTATTTTTTCTCTTTTAATTTCTCTTGTTGAGATAGTCACATCGTTCAAACCAAATCAATCAATATCTTTTCTCTTTTAATTTCTCTCGTTTTGATTTATACAAAATACAAGTAAAACTAAGGGGGTGTTCCAATAAGTAGTTTTTTAGTTTGTGGTGCTTCTTTACTAATATAAAAATGAGATAAATGAATGTGTAGAAAAGGAGACTCAGTCCAGCCCAGTTTCGATTTTTGTGGATCTAGTCTTGGCCTATGACAATAATCGGAACTGTCTATGAGAAAAATCAAGTTTACTGAATATCTATCACTAACTCATCAAAACACATTTAACTTGAACCAAAAAGGAAATTAGCGCGCTCATTTCATTTTGTTAAGACAAATTTTTTAAAAAAATGCTTTTCGATCGGTAAATTACCAATATTCAGTGAACTTAAATTTTCTCATAGTCAAAGAACTTGACGAGCTCCAAATAATGAACAGTTTTGATTATTGTTGTAGCGCTAGAGACACCCAAATTTTGCATGGCAAATGTTTTAAACCCATGCCTTGGGCGAATACCAATGGTGAAACGATTCTGTATGCTTTGATGAGGAACGAGAATCTTTATGAACAATGTGAAAAACTTAAGAAATGAAGAATTCTTAGAATCGGGGAGGGAAATGCCGCATGACATAATGGCCATGTTCGGTTGGGGACTTTGCTCCGGCTTTGTCAAATTCTGTTTTGAGCTGACATCTTCATTTTTCTCACTTTTCTCTCTATCTCTCTCCACTTATTACACCTGCTTACATCATCAAAACTAAACTAAACTCCCTCAAAACTCCTAACCGAACAAGGCCAATGTGTTTTAGCGTTAGTTGGCTCCAATAATTTTCTGATTGGTTTGCTTTCGACCAACTTTAGATAAAACTAAACTTTCTTATTTTTATGGTTGGATTCCACCTTCTTTTAGTACTTTCAAAACCCTCTTTATCGATATATAACATGTCTTAATCCAATTTGAAATGAAAGAGATATGAGCGTTCTACTAAAATCATTCATTTTTCATCCCATTGAGGGTAAAATCATCATATCTTTTGATGTACAAATTATTTTGGATCCAAACAAATAGAAAGTAAACTTAACAAGATTTTCAATTGTTCAAACCATGCGCAAATCAAAGTTCTATAGTGCCCAGAGCGAGCGCGCGAAGTTTGATCTTCAGTGCTATATAGAAGGGCCAGCTGTGAGATTGATCTCCATATATGTCGTGCTTCACATAGAGAGTATCCAAAACCTTGAAACTCGAAAGAGTTTTACACTGCAGTATCGAGGTGGGATGTTCATATAGTCTCTCGACTGACTACATATTATTTATTTATTTATTTATGTTGGTATTCACTAACCCCTCTATTTATTTGTGTTTTCTTTTTCTAGTATTGAAAGAGGAACTCCGGCGGAACATGTTGGTTTTGTCGGCCGACATATTTGTTTGGCGGCTGGCGAATCGATTAGCATACAGAGTAGTCAACTTTATTTTTATTTTCTTCAATGCTTGATCCTTTTGCCTTACCCTCGTGTGCAATTTATTTCCCTATATCAGGTAATGGCTAATTAATCAATTATTTGCAAATTGAATTGAATAGTAGAGAAGCCTCACGTGATGCATGGCAGCCACCTTTTATGACATTATTTGCAATAGATAAACATGAATAATGTTTGAGCCAGAAGTACTCCCTCTTTGAACAAATGATATTGAGTAAAAACTCATTTTCTTTAATTCATCAACAACCGAATTTTGTCATTAGGCTTACATTGATACTTATAGTGTTAAGAAACCCTAATCTAACTTGGAATCAAATAACAAAAAGATTTGACTTGCTAATCAAGCCGAAATCAAAAAAATTACGAAAATTACCAAAAATAGAAATTCAGAAATAATTGGCAAAATTAAAAACTATAAAAAAAATATAAGGTTGCCAAAACAGACAACAACAAAAAATGAAATTTTTTGCTTAAAGTTATTAGCAAATCTATTATTTCCTAAAATGACAAAATTGCCCGTTTGAAGCCCAAGACAATATTGAACGACCAAAATCCATCATTGATCATTGCTGGAACGAGGATGAGAAATGTACAGAAGCTCGTTTCGCTTCCAAACGCGGACTCTGGCCCATTTTGCCAATGTTGGACCTGCGTGACTTATTTGTGCCGATTGGGCCGTACACGGCTCAATCGGTCAAGGAATGTGGACGTAACCTACTATACATCATCATGATAAATAAGACTAACCTTTGTGCGAACAGGGGTGTCTAACACCTTTCCATTTTTGTACCCTAGCTCCAAATTCAAACAAAATCTCAAGATGGTTTCATGGTTCCTAAAATCAAGTGACTAAAGTTGAGTGCCGCGCATTGGTTACAATCAATATTCGCTGCGTGGCACAACGGATGCAAAATTGATAGTATAAGAACTACTCCTTCCGTCCCATAAAGTTTGATCACTACGAAACTACGTGTAATTTTCAAGCTAAAAAATAATATGCTTACGAAAATAATTTTTTAGTCAATATGGATCTTATTTGATAGATCTCATCGAGAACTTTTATACGATGGAAAAAAAATTCAAAAAATATTTTGGTAAATACATTATTTTTTAGTTTGAAAATTACACGTAATTTCGTAGTGATCAAACTTTATAGAATGAAAAGAGTAGATCTTATTATGGCACAGATCGAGCAGGCCCACGCCGATAGACACGCGGGTCCCATGGTGGCCAACAAGGGCCGGGCTCGCAAAAATCGAAACTGGATAAGAAACCATACTTGACAGGACCTGAGTCTGTAAGGAATCAGATTCTGATTAACTTGTAACGCCTTACAATAGTGCCCTTTACAATACTAGAAAAGTGTAGAAATTACACAAGCTCTTTTGAGTATCCATAAAAGTCACTGTCTGAAACGGTACAAAACAGAGCAGCCCAAAAACCTAGAAATTTTTTGGGCAAAACCAAGAACCAACAACTCTTCCACAAAATACATACTCTAACAAAAACAGGAAACTTACCAAAAAAGTACAGTGAAAGAAGAATCCCAAAATTGAAGCAAACTACCTATCTTGCAATGGTATCTTTCAGAAACTTCATCGTTGCAGAATTAGTTAAGGCGAGTGCAAACTGACCGAATACCTATTATAAAAAAGAAAAGTACTACTCTATATTACAAGAATCCATGGCTGAGATTTGTTGTTCCCGTCAATCATGAACTCAAACTTCAGGTTTCAGAATTCTACGAGCGGACCTTGTTTTCATCGATCATGAACTCAAACTTCAGGGTTTTGGAATTAGTCGAGCGTGAATTGGTTAGCTAGATGCTTGTTATGAAAAGAAAAGTACAACTTTTTTGCAACTAACGATGGCTGAGATTTGTTGTTTTCATCGATCATGAACTCAAACTTCATAGTTTTGGAGTCGAGCGGACCTTGTTTTCATCAATCATGAACTCAAACTTCAGGGTTTTGGAATTATTCGAGCGCACCGCAAACTAACTAGATATAGACCTGTTATGAAAAAGGAAAGTACAACTTTATTACAACCATCAACGGCTGAGATTTGTTGTTTTCATCAAATCAGAAGCTCCATGGAACTTCTTGCCACCTATCCCAGTCCATGATCTCCTCATCACTCTCCATTAAAGCACCCAAATGATCACAAGTACTTTTCCAGTAGAAATCACTCTCAACATCCGGCCAATCTGTAATCATCTGTGCATAATCGATAGGGCACATACTACTCTCCCACATATACCCTCCTCCACCGCCGCCGCCATGAGCTTCTCTGAACACTGAATTAGCTCCAATATCACTACTAGTACTGCCAGACTCTTCCTTTACTGCATGGGACGCCATGTTATCAGTACTTGTGTCCGGGTGGTTGGGGGCGTCGACGGCGGCGGTTGGTGGGTGGTCAGGCGGCGGCAAGTTGAGCTTGGCGGAAGGACCGTAGAGCTTCAAAGCAGCAGCGTCGTAGGCGGAGGCGGCCTCGAGGGAGGTGTTGAAAGTACCGAGCCAGAGGCGGGCGCCGCGGTTGGGCTCGCGGATCTCCGCCACCCACTTCCCCCAAGTCCGCTGCCTCACTCCTCTGAAGCTGCAGCTCGAATTCTCCGGCCCTCCTTTCCCTTTCATGCACCCTTTTCTTGACCTGCCCATTGATTTTGATCCCTTCTTCTTTTCTATCCCCTTCTCCATTCTCTGTCTTCCTCTCTTTGTGTGTGCTATGGAGCAATATTTTCTTCCAACTTCTAGGTAGAAAATAGAAGTCTTGTTGTCACGCGTCAGCTCACTGAGTTTGACAATACAAAAAGAAAAGAAACCGGCAGAGCTTGGTAAGAGCCGGGTGGTCCTAGTCTCAAATTTTATGTTTCGGAGTATATTTTGTATAAATATTGAAAAAAGTACTAAAATTTTGAAAATGATTGAGTTGTAAGAATAATTTTCATTCTGAACAATAACTTATGGTGAATTGTATTATGCGATAATGATACTGCGCTAATCAAATGATATGATAACAACAATACCTGCGCAAATGATATGATAACAACAATACCTGTGATTAATTTTTTAATTTATCAAAGGGGAGTGATTTTTACACCCCCATATTGTTATCAACACTTTTTTTTTTGTCTTCTAGTGAAATTTTCATGTATAAAAATTTCACTAAAAAACAAAAAAAAGAGTGTGGATAACAATTTTGGAGTGTGAATATCAATTACCCTTATCAAAACTGTCCTGTAAAAACTCGTATAATTGGATTTTAGTCTTGAAAAAATCATCACAGTTAGATTGGGCTCCTTCCGACTTTGACTCACTAGGCCGCCAATTTCAAATCATCTAACTCAGATTTCTTTCATAATTGGGCTCTTGGCCACCACTAATTAACCGCCTGCACGATTCCCTGGAATTTTATCTAGTTACACATACATAGAAAATAGTAGGACAAAATTTTGTAAGGGCAAGAGAACGCAAACAAGCAAAAGACACAAGCAATCAAAAGAACAAAGAACAAGATATGTGGTTTCGACTTGAGCAAGTCACTCAATCGTACTCCATGGGGTGTCGGGGGTTCAGGATGACGAAGAATAAATAACAATACAATGGAGACTGCCCAATACTTTGCTTTTTACAAGGAAAACAAGAGAAGCCCTAAAAAAACCCTCAAAATGCAAAAACTCGTGCCTCACAGTGTCATTCGATTGGACCAAAGACACATTGGTCCGGACCAACTCCGGACCAGCATCGGACGATGGATGCTACAGCTTAGTTTTGGCTCCCTCTTGCTTGGTCCCGACCACCCTTTGGCTTGATCCAACCAAAGATGCTGAAGCTTCACAATTCACGTAGAAAACACCGAATTTGACTTCACACTCAACAAATTTCACTACCCAATTGTCAATCGAAGTTCCTATAGTTCAAAAAAAAAAAATCATATTGTCATCAATAGTCCCAGAAGTACAAAACGAGGAGTATTTTTTATTTTTTCCTAATGGTCTTTACCCAGCCTTGAATATTCCCCTTCCTAGTAGGATTAAATGCAAGTCATCCACATCCGGATTAAAGAATTCACAAGTGTATAGGCAAGGACGAGATGCGCACAGATCGGCGTGGATCCCATCATATACGAGCTTTTCATCAATTTTAAAGTAATTTTTTAAATAGCTTTGCCAAAAATCAACTCATACAACCGTAAGTCATGGTTTTAAATGCCGGTTGTTACTTAACGTATCGACCGTTATGTAAAGGTTTTTGACCTCTCCAATACCGTTACACCCCGGTATATCGGTGAGAGGAAAAAATCACATGTGTATCGACTGGTTCCCATTGCTTATTCTCAAGCTGCATTTAACATCTTTTTCAATTTGATATTACAAAAAAATACTAACAAATTTGTGGACTTGACTTGAGGCCTTCAGAGCTTCTTGTCAAATGAGCGCGTTAGGTGAGATTGCCACCAATGCAGGTTCCAATCTCACACTCCAAAGGTTACGAGGAGACTACTTCACCTAACGACTATCCTTTGTACTTGCATGTTAGAGTACAACGCAACATTGCCAAGTACCTGTGACTTGAAGGCCTCCGCAATCCATTTTCATGGCCAACTGAGACAACAAGTATTGACAAAGATCCGGAGCCGCAACTTTTTATATGTTTAGGTCCCCGAATCATACAATGACTTCATGGAAATGCTCGATCCTTGCCTCACCATGGACAAGTAAAGGGGTTAAAGTATCGAGCAGGGAAGGGTTTATGTACCCACTTTGTCTTTGCTTAACCCATTGATTGACCTCTAGTCATTGGTTCATATTGTCTTTATTCTACAATGCATGATACCCAATCAAATAGATAGGTAGCTTTGTGCAAAAGTGTTTTTGAAAAGATTTTTTTGCAAGAGGAAAAAATACATTACCTTCACCGTATGCCACACATGGTAGAAATCAAATAAAAGAATGCAATTTATGACAAAGAGGGTAATTCTACATAACCCACTCAATTAGGCAATTGCTGACGAAGAGGGTAATTCTACACACACAAACTTCCTTATGTGGAAAGCCAACCTTTCCCAAGCTAACAGCCTCACTGATCCTTCAAATGAGCCCAATGACGTGAAACGACCAACCCCTTTCCATGATTGAACAAAGAGATGAATTATCAATTTATCGTCCATGTCCATGAGCAATCCACCATTGCAAATAAGGTTTTTTGGCAAATAGTGTACATGCATAGGCTAGCATCATAATGAATTGAAAGCAATCATTCGAATCGTGACACTAAACTAAACGCATAGGAGTTAATTATAAATGAACTAGGAAACTTGCTAAATTAGGAAACTTACCAAATTGAGAAAAACTTTCTAAATTAGGAGACTATACACACGTGCAACCTCCTCGTGGGCAGGGCCGGCTCAAGCTGTAAGCCCAAGAAGCCTAAGCCTAAGGCATCTAAAAAACTTAAAAAATTAGGGGCACTTTTATACATCTTAATATTAGGCTTGAGTAAGAGTCTTTTTCAAGCTCAGTCTACAAAAAAAAAGTTTATAATAGGAAGCCAATCTATCTTAAAGAGGCACCCGAGTAAAAAAGAAAAAATGATAGCCTAAGGCTTAGTTTTCCATTTGATAAAATAGACATTTGTTAAAATCAAATGGATGATTTTATCAAATGAAGTGGGGAGGTGATTTTATCTCCAATGAATCTGGACTTGGAAAACTAAGCCTAACTCAGTTTTAAACTTTTAGGCCCAAGAAGGCAGAAGCCCAAACATAATTAAGAGCAGGGGCAGAGGCAGCATAGGCCCAAGGGGGTCACGTGCCCCCCTGGAATTTTATCCCATACAACTTTTTTTTTTTTTTTTGTGGGAACACCTACTTAAAAAATATTTTAAAAAATTGGAAATTTTGGGTAGCTTGTTTACGTTATTTCTGCGTGTTTCCAACCAAATACATAGACTACTAATGAAACAATCATACCAATGTGGACGCCCCTCCGTGGTACTATCGATTCGGAGTTGCCACCCGGGTTTTAGCAGATTGTCCCTGAAGAACCGAACTTGATTGACTCGTGCCTCATCTTTTGGACAAGGTTTGATAACTTGACCATCATAACCATACTATCTTAGGTTTGGGAGCTCAGTTATGAAAGGGGAAGGGTTTTACGACACCCCTCTCGCACTGTTTGAAGACCGGTCTCTACTATACTTTTGTGGGATCATATGAAACGGAAGCAACTCAACCATGAGCAAATACGGGAGATAGGGGATGGGAGACACATAATGATGATAATGGATTATGGTGTATGTATGTGAGATGTGAACTACATGAATAATGATGATGGTAAATGAATATAAGCTATAAATGACAACAAACAGTAGATAAACAATATCAATACATATTAAACAAGAGTTGAAAGCTGGAAATGGCATAAACAACATACACAAAGCAAAACCAATTTGGTCCACTGTTGGGGGTTGGAGCGCTCAAACTCCTACTCACTCACACATGCTCATGATGCTTTTGATGATTGCTTGATCCCCGGCAACGTATAGCCAGAAATGCTTGCGACCTTGGATTGTGTCGTAGAAAGTGTTGCCCCAAGCGTAGGGCTAGGTCGGAGGTAGCATAATAACCGGTAAGACCGGGTCGAATCCACAGGGACAGAACGCACCCGGCGTGAGAGTTGACTTGCGAGTGAGGGTTTAGCCTTAAAGCGGCAAACTTGGCTTTTGTGATTTGTTGGTGGATTCACTTAACTTCGTGAATGACACGGAATACAAAAAGACTAAATTAACAAAGGTAAAGCCTAGGGGTTCATAACGATCACAACCAAAGCTAACCAAATCCTCACGCTCGGTAACCGACTCAAGCCACCGTTAGGTGCACCCGAGCAAATGGTTTAGAAACTAAACCATCGCCTAGAAAAATGCGTTCCACAAAGAATAGGATTCTTGTGCCATTTAGACAAACATTTGAGTCGTCCTATCCCTAAGCATCGCACGTACCAAGTGGTCATGCCCCGGCGACGTCGGCGATCAAGGGGGTTCTGTGACCCTAATTTTGATTCATAAAAGTGAATCCCGATTCATTGCTCGACAAAAGTTGAAAGCCTTTTTTAAATTGCGCGAGGAAATGGACTAACTTTGGTCATGGGGAGTTAATCACCCCATGACCCTACCTAATAAACTACTCACACATTAAATTAACTAGGCTAACTAATTTAATAAAGGAAATAAAGAACATGATTAATGACTTTGAAACTTGGTTTTTTACAAAGATCCTATGCTAGCCTAACATTTTAATACTTGGAAAATTAACAAACAACCATGGTAAACTTGAGTTTAAGAAGGATTTAGCTAGGAAATGAAGAACAAGATTTAACCAATAAAAACACAAATAAACTAGATTTATATAGAGAGAATGATTGTAGCTACAACAATAAACCTTGACAAATTAACTAGAAATGAAAACTTACTTGAGAAATCTAGAGAGAGGAAGCTTGAAAAACCATGGAAATGAAAAACTTAAAATACCTAAAGCTAACTAATGGGGGAGATAAGAGAGAGGGAGAGAGAGAGATAATTATATACACAACATTTTCTCTCTCACAAAAATATCCTAAAAATAACAAAAGTAGTAAGTTTCCATAAGTGGAAAGTGCAAAAAGTCCACAAAAATTGGTTCGGAGCAATTTTGGACCGGTCCAGAATAATTCCGGACCGGTCCGGAATCGTCTGGAAATTTTTGGGCAATTCTGGATCGGTCCAGAATAATTCCGGACCGGTCCAGAATCGTCTGGAAGACTGATTTTTTTACCCAACTTCGCGGGCACGCCCCGGCTTCATCCAACTTCGAATGAGGTGATTCTTGAACCGCTGGAAAGCTCTATGAGTCTACTTTTAAACCCAATTGACCTCATCTTCATGGCCTTTGTAGAATGAGAGATATGAGTCTTTTTCTATCGGTTGGTCGGATTTCCTTGAGCCTCATAACTCTACACTTCTTGTTCCTTTGTTCCGGCCTTCCTAACCTTCCAAAGCTCTTTGAATCGACTTTCAAGCTTCGGTGATTGTCCTCCACGGCATTGCGAGGTCTTGGATACCTCCGGGTACAACCGGGGATTATTTGGAGCTTTGGACACGCCTTTTAGCTCCGATTTTCTAAAACTTATCAAAAACACAACTCGCGCAAAATCAATCGTATAAAGGCACAAAATGCACGTATGTGTGATCACAATGAGCTTAGATAAGCCCAGATATATACAACATTAGGGGCTTATCACACCCCCTAACTTGAACTTTGCTCAGCCCAGAGCAAACTAAACAAATGCAACTACCGAAACAAACTAAAATGGATACGTCTTTTTAAACCCCAAGGCCCCCAGTGGGGGACGAGTGAAGTCTCGTGAGGGTTTTCAGCAAGAAACACCCACAAAACACAAAGGAATCAAATACTTGAAATGTACTCATGCCCAACCGGCAACTCACATAGTACCACAATGTCCGCCATGCAAGTCTATGGCAAGATACTTCATTCATAGAAAGAGTTAAGCAAGTGAACTTCATATCTAAAATTAGCACATAAATCAATCCTCTCACCTACGGTCGGATAGAGTATTCTCACGTGGCATGCGTGTGAAAAGAAACCTCACAAAGAAATTCACCAATCTTGAAAACAGTTCTCACACCATTGATAGCTCGGTATTTCTTTAAGCACACCCCTTCCTTTATTCGAATGAATCTCTTCTTCTTTTTTCTTTTATGTGGTTGTGCAATGCCTAGACCTCTCGGGCTTTCTAGTTGACCCCTTTAGCGAGCATTAGGTCGGCCATCCCCAAGCCAAATGGCCTTAGGGCACCAGGTTTTAAGTGACCCTTCAGACTTAATTGCTCGAGTCAAAAAGGCTTTATAGTGAGGTCCAAGCTAACCACATTCGACAATGCCTTCACAAGGTCTATCCATCTTTTGACGCTAACAATACGGGGGGGAGCAAACCCCGATTGCCCTAAGTACTCAATGAACGCCGGATAAACATTAACAATAAAGCTTGCATCATCTTTTCTTTTCTTTTTTAAAGGAAAAGGGCTCCAAATATTTCATGGACACGCTAATTCACACCGGGGATCAATGACACGCGAACCAAATTCAAAGCCGAATGCTCAAGTTGGGACAATGCGTGTCTAAAAGCATGAATTTAAGTGAGCATACGCTATCCAACTATAGGTAATACGGTTTAAACCAAGTGATTCCCTTTAACGCCATGTTCACAAGCTTAAATCTATCCATGAAATCGTGATCAAGACTCCCTCACACAACAAACATCATAGCATTAATTAGAAGCCATCAATTAAGAATAAGCACACACAAGTATCCTAATTCCTTGATTCATCAATTTTTTTCAATTTTTCTCAAATTTTTTTTTAATTTTTTCAAGACTCTTAATATAAACAAAGCACGGGCAAACCCTCCCCCAACTTAAAATGTGCTATGTCCTCATAGCACGAAGACAAAGATGAAAATGAAGAACTAGGAGGGATAAAATGTAATCGAAGGGGTGGAATGTCAACCACCTTATACCTCGACCAAATGAGAGGCTTTTCCATTACTCCTACTAAGAGAAAACGATATTAGAACCGCCTGGGTTTGTGTTATCCTGGCTTCACAAATAACAATATGTACAAAAATAAAACAACCAAGAATCTTCACGCGATTGCATCGGTACTACTTTTCTTCCCGAAACTAGAGACTGTGGCTAAGCCATACGTAGCTCAAGTTCGGGTGGCTATACCGGACCATCAGAATACACAACATCATTCATGTGGAATCCAAACATCATTTGTACTATGAAGAGTTATTAGTACAAGCATAACACTCCATTCCAAGCCTTCCGTTAAAAATTGTACACCTACCATGCCATAAAATCAAATACTTAGAGTATTTCAATTGTTTTAGCCGTGTTTGAAATTGAAATTCCACCAATCGCATATTCCAAGCTAAATTAACTTTCAAGTTGTTGATGACTTTTAGCAAAAATGGATGGTAAACCACATCAAAATTATCAACACCAAGAAAATCAATTGCTTCTATGTTTATAAGCTCTTGCAATGGCCAAGACTTAGTAGGAGGAATGGCATCATCTAGATGTAGAAGTATTTGATTGTCCAAAGGTAACTATTGGAAATGACTCCTCACAAACGACAAGTGGCTCTATTTTCTCATCTTCCCTCACACAAGAATTGGTCATCTCACAAATTTTTAGGTAACTTCGCAACATTGGGGCTTTTGGCTTAATTCATCAAGGTAGTCCCAACTCTCTTCGATATATCTTTACTCGTAAATTCTTCATCGGATAACAAATCAAAATGACATGTTTTAGGATTTAAACCATGGCGTAAGATAGCCAAGACTCCCAAGCTCACAATTAAAACTGACCAAGAGAAGATGGAACATTTAAATCGCCCCCAACATCTGCGAAAAAAGACTCATCATCTTGTTGAGAGAAATTGGATATTTCTTGTAAAAGCATGTGAGTCTCATAAAAGGGAGTGAATTTTTTAAAAACATTGTGTCATCTCACCCCATGTATGGATAGATCCAAGACTCAAAGAATGAAACCAATCTTAGCACTATCTCAAGAAAAGATGATGGAAATACTTGTAACATAGCCACTTCATTGCTAGAAAAAGCGCCCTCAAGTTTATCAATATGCGATGATGGGTTTTCTCGAGGGCAAGCCATAAAATATAGGAAGTGATATTGAACAATCAAATTGTCGCATACCCTCCATACCAATTTTCAAAGTAAGCCATTTTTATAGGATTTTCTTAAGACTAGCAGAGCGGAGGGGTTATGCAACCACCTCACCACAAACAGTTTCGAGGGGCTAGTCCACCTCCTCGCTAATAAAACAAGTAATGTACAGAAAATAAGAAAAATTATACAAAAAGAGTGGGATACTTACAAAGGGAGCCAGAAAAACTCACGCTTAGATGGACCATTGGGTCCCCGCAACAAATACCAAAAATGCTTGATCCCTTCAACGGCGCCAAAAATGCTTGATCCCCCAACGATAGCCGTAAATGCTTGCGACCTTGGATTGTGTCAGAGAAAGTGTTGCCCTGCCGTAGGGCTAGGTCGGAGGTAGCATAATAACCGGTAAGACCGGGTCGAATCCACAGGGACCTAACGCACCCGGCGTGAGAGAGTTGACTTCATGAAAGTGAGGTTTAGCCTTTAAAGCGCAAACTTGGCTTTTGTGATTTGTTGGTGGATTCACTTAACTTCGTGGAATGACACGGAATACAAAAAGACTAAATTAACAAAGGTAAAGCCTAGGGGTTCATAACGATCACAACCAAAGCTAACCAAATCCTCACGCTCGGTAACCGACTCAAGCCACCGTTAGGTGCACCCGAGCAAATGGTTTAGAAACTAAACCATCGCCTAGAAAAATGCGTTCCACAAAGAATAGGATTCTTGTGCCATTTAGACAAACATTTGAGTCGTCCTATCCCTAAGCATCGCACGTACCAAGTGGTCATGCCCCGGGCGACGTCGCGATCAAAGGGGGTTTACGTGACCCTAATTTTGATTCATAAAAGTGAATCCCGATTCATTGCTCGACAAAAGTTGAAAGCCTTTTTAAATTGGCGCGAGGAAATGGATTAACTTTGGTCATGGGGAGTTAATCACCCCATGACCCTACCTAATAAACTACTCACACATTAAATTAACTAGGCTAACTAATTTAATAAAGGAAATAAAGAACATGATTAATGACTTTGAAACTTGGTTTTTACAAAGATCCTATGCTAGCCTAACACTTTAATACTTGGAAAATTAACAAACAACCATGGTAAACTTGAGTTTAAGAAGGATTTAGCTAGGAAATGAAGAACAAGATTTAACCAATAAAAACACAAATAAACTAGATTTATATAGAGAGAATGATTGTAGCTACAACAATAAACCTTGACAAATTAACTAGAAATGAAAACTTACTTGAGAAATCTAGAGAGAGGAAGCTTGAAAAACCATGGAAATGAAAAACTTAAAATACCTAAAGCTAACTAATGGGGGAGATAAGAGAGAGGGAGAGAGAGAGATAATTATATACACAACATTTTCTCTCTCACAAAAATATCCTAAAAATAACAAAAGTAGTAAGTTTCCATAAGTGGAAAGTGCAAAAGTCCACAAAATTGGTTCGAGCAATTTTGGACCGGTCTGAATAATTCGGACCGTCCGAATCGTCTGAAAATTTTGGGCAATTTCGATCGGTCCGCAATAATTCCGACCGTCCGTAATCGTCCGAAGACTGATTTTTTTACCCAACTTCGCGGGCACGCCCCCGCTTCATCCGAACTCGGAATGAGGTGATTCTTGAACCGTTGGAAAGCTCTATGAGTCTACTTTTAAACCCAATTGACCTCATCTTCATGGCCTTTGTAGAATGAGAGATATGAGTCTTTTTCTATCGGTTGGTCGGATTTCCTTGAGCCTCATAACTCTACACTTCTTGTTCCTTTGTTCCGGGCCTTCCTCGAACCTTCCAAAGCTCTTTGAATCGACTTTTCAAGCTTCGGTGATTGTCCTCCACGGCATTGCGAGGTCTTGGATACCTCCGGGTACAACCGGGGATTATTTGGAGCTTTGGACACGCCTTTTAGCTCCGATTTTCTAAAACTTATCAAAAACACAACTCGCGCAAAATCAATCGTATAAAGGCACAAAATGCACGTATGTGTGATCACAATGAGCGAGATAAGCCCAGATATATACAACATTAGGGGCTTATCAATGATTTTGGTTTGGTGGAAAACATGATTTGATCTTTATTGCTTACCCAAAAACAGTACTAGAATGATTAAACATAATGATATGGACATGCATACATAATTTTAAAACCCACTTATTAGCCAACTGAGATAAATAGTACAAAAAGAATGAATACTCAACATTGGAAGAAAGTATGTAAAAGTACTCTTGGCTCAGAAGACAAAATTAGATGAGAGTAATATTTGATGGACCAGAAGACAGTTTGAGCGCTCAAATAGGTACATTGAGCACTTAAACCAACTTTTGGATTTCATTGTTTCTGTGCCCAACAGGCCCTCATTTCGATCATAGACAAGTTCAGAATGAGGTATGATGATGCACATGTACTTGAAGCTTCAGAAACATTGATAAAATAAACTTGAGGTGTCCATATGATTGAGAGAAATGCATTGGACCATGCATAAGCATGACTAAAGCGAGAATGGAAAGGATCAGACTAGCCTAAGCCCCACGACAACACACACACACACACTGTAATAAACTCAAAACAGAATGCATAGCTGGAGCATTGAAGAAACAAGAGTGTAATAGAATATAGTTTGAGTGCTCAAACCCCATTTAAGTGTTAAGAGTTTTTTTTTTTTTATAGATTTTGATCATCCTTTAGTGTTGCATGCACTGCTTCCGACCTTGGATTGTATTGCAAAAGTTACTTCCCCAAGCATAGGGATTAGGTATGGCGTAGCATAATAACCAGAAGTCCAGATCGAGTCCACATAGACCGAATGCGCTGAGCGTGAGTATTGATTCGCGAATGTTGGTTTAGCCTTAAAGCGGCAAACTTGGCTTAGCAGTTTGGGGGTGGAATTCACTTAACTTTGTGAATGACGTGAGATTAAAAAGACTAATTTAAACAAGGCTAAGTCAAAGGGGTTCACAACACCCATGCCTTAGGCCGATTCGTTCTCTTCTAAGATAACCGGCTCGGGGACGTCGTTAAACGACTCCGAATGGAAAATTTGGTTTTTAAACTCATTTGATTAGAAATGGTGTTTCACAAAGAGTAAGATTCTTGTGTCATTTATACAAACATTTGGATTGACATCGCCCTAAGCATCACTTGTGTCAAGTGGACGAGCCCTTGGCTACGTGTGATCAAAGAGATTAACAAATCCCAATTTTGATACATAAAATTAATCCTTACTCTTTGATTAACAAGCAAAGTTTGCATTATGGCGAGGAGAGCGAATGAACCTAAGTCACGGGGTGCTAATCACCCCATGACCGAGCCTATAACGACTACTCGATCATTACTGAGTAAAATATGACTTTTTATAAATAAAATAAAGAACATGACGAAAGACATTATAAACTATTTTTATGGAAGATTATAAGTCTACCTACAACTTTAATACATGAGGATTAATCAAACAAGTACTAAGAACAAAAGTTTTCTAAGGGAATAGCTAGAAAAACACGAAAATGAAATAACCAATAAAAACGGAAACAAACAAGATTTTTATGAAGGTCTCAACACGTACTATAACAATAAGGAAGGAGAGTTACCTTGAATCTAGGTGAAAATGCATGAAAATCTAGAGAGAAGGTAGAGCTACAATTAAGAACAACTAAGGGGGAGGGGGAGAGAGAGAGAGAGAGAGAGAGAGAGAGAGAGAGAGAGAGAGAGAGAGAGAGAGAGAGAGAGTAAACTAAAACTAACCCTAAAAGTTTGAGTTTTGGGCTTCTAAAACCCCAAAAAGTCGTGCCAAATAATTACAAAAATGCCACAAGATATTTTAGATCGGGCTCAAAAAGTGCAGAAAATTTGCAGGGATACCAGTATCTCAGTTTTCAAGCTATCGATATCTCTCCTATTTTGACCTTCTGTTTTGGGGATACCGGTATCTCATTTTTCAAGCTACCGGTATCTCTGATCAAAATGTGAAATTCTTTAGGGATACCGGTATCCCGTTTTTGTAGCTACCGGTATCTATCTTCCAAATGTGAGTTTTTTTCAGGGATACCAATATCTCAGTTTTCAAGCTACCGGTATCTCTAGGCCTTTTTCTTCTTTCTTCCTTTGTTCATTTCTCGACCTTTTAGTCTCCTCAAGCCTTGTCCGGTGCTTCGTTTTTGGCTCTCGGGGCTCAGTGGCGGAGTGCTGCTTGCGCCCTTGGATTGTTTTCCAATATTGATTCCCCAATCGTAGGGTTAGGTGACGCGTGGCATAGTAACCGGAAGTCCGGGTCGAGTCCACAGGGACCGAATGTGTTGAGAGTGAGTATTTGTTTCGCGAGTGAAGGTTTAGCCTTAGAGTGGCAAACTTGGCTTTGGTGATTTGTGGGTGGAACTCACTAAACTACGTGAATGACTTGGAAGATTAAAAGACTAATTAAAAAAAGGCTAAGTCAAGTGGTTCAAAACACCCATGCCTTAGGCCAATTCATACCCCTCTAAAATAACTGGCTCGGGGCGTCGTTAAACGACCCCGAACGGAAGATTTGGTACTTAAAACTCATTTAACTAGAAATGGTGTTTCTCAAAGAATAGGATTTTTGTGCCATTTATACAAACATTTTGATTGCCATAGCCCGAAGCATCACACGTGCCAAGACGTCACGCCCCTGGCTACGTGTGATCAACGGGATTAACTAATCCCAATTTTGATACATAAAATTAATTCTAACTCTTTGATTAACATGCAACGTTTGCAATATTGGCGAGGGGAGTGAATTTACCTAAGCCATGAGGTGCCAATCACCCCATGACCGAGCGTATAATGACTACTCAATCATGACTACCTAAAACATGACTATTTTTATAAGGGGAATAAAGAACATAACAAATGATTTTAAAAACTGATTTTTATGGAAGATTAAAGGTCTACCTACAACATTAATACTTGAGAGAATCACACACAACACTTAGAAGATAGAGATTTCCAAGGAAGTAGCTAGGAAAACACTAAAACGAAATTACTGATAAAAACGGAAACAAACCAGAGTTATACAAAGTTCAAAGTGAGTACTACAACATTAAATGAGAGGGTTTACCTTGAATCTAAGTGCCAAGCATTGAATTCTAGAGAGAAGGTGGAGCAAAATCTAGATTTAAACTAAGGGAGGTAGAGAAAGAAGGTAGAAATCAGATATGACCTAATAATATGATGTTTGGGGGCTTTTATAGCCCCCCAAAATGTGTACAAAAAGTCCAAAATGACCCTGGACATAAACTGAGATCGGGCTAAAAATCTACATAAAATAGGCTGGATACCGGTATGGGAAAAAACCCATACTGGTATGTAGAGTTGCTGTTGGAATTTTTTGCTCGCTGGATACCGATATGGGAAAAAACCCATACTGGTATGTAGAGTTCCTGATTGCCTTTGTTGGTTGCTAGATACCAGTATGGGAAAAAACCCATACTGGTAGGGAGAATTGCTGAACTTTTTCTTCCTTTTCCCTTCACTTGATCATCCATTCATTTGATCTTTTTGGGCTTCCCAAGCCTTGTTCAATGCTTCATTCTTGATTTCCCGGACTTGGTGGTGGAGTGCCACGTGGCCTCGGGTGCTCGGGCATCCCTTGGTTCGACCATGATGTTAAGACAAGCCTATTCTTTTGATTTTCCTGCAACTAACAAAAACTACCCACATGCAACATCAATCATATAAAAGCTAAAATATGCGTGCGTGTGTGCCAAAAATGAGATAGATAAGTCCCTTTATTTACAATATTGGGGACTTATCAAGTGCCATGTGGCCTTGGGTGCTTGGGCACTCCTTTGGTTGAACCATGGTGTCAAAAATTGTCATTTTCACCCATTTTACCTGAAACTAACAAAATGCACCCACGCACAATATCAATTGTATAAAAGCTATAAAATACATGCGTGAGTGACATAAATGAGAGACATAAGCCCCTTTATATACACTATTGGGGGCTTATCATGCACAATGAGCCTTCTAATCATTAATGAAAGAGGGTGATACACTTGTTCATTTCGTGGAAGATGACCATTCACGGCTTGATGATGATTAAACACCATTTTAATGACTTTTGGGCTCACTAATCATTGATCAAATGATGAAACAAACTAATTTAAGAGTATTAAAGCCCACAACAATCACCATGATAATGATAGCATCATAAGAATGACCAAACTCACAAAATAAAGTCCATTTTCGTGACTTTTGGGCTCGTCAATGAATAATCAGAAGAGCATAAGCTGTTTTAAAAACTTTATGAGCCGATCAAAAGCCACAAAGAAGTGACACAAACATTAAGAGAGGATCAGAATCAACAAAACACAAGAGCATCCAAAACTGTTTAAGTGCTCATTGTGGGACCATTGAGCGCTTAAATTGCTTTGAGCTGGTTTTTTTGAAAGTCATTTTCTTGAGTATTTAGGACCTTGTGAGTTCATTAGAGGTATAGACGACCTCCATGAACCCATTGGTCTCCCTCAGGAGTACTAACATGTAGCTTTTACATGGATTTTCTACCTTTTTGGCTTTGATCAAGGCTTGAATTTGGAGATTTGATGAGTGGATGAGTATTGATTGTGTTTAGGGGTGCAATGTGGGTTATTTTGGGTGATAAGCCCCAAATGTTGTATATAATCCTAACTTATCTCTCTCATTTTGCACACACTTCCGAATTTGAGCGCTTTGAATTGTTTGCTATTGCGTGTTTGGTGTGTTTTTCCAAGTTTTAGGTAAAATGGAGCAAAAGGTGTATCCTTATGCTCCGAATAATCACCGGTTGTATCCGGAAGTACCCAAGCATTATAAGGCCAAGAGAAATCCTCACCAAGTCCATAAATGAAGGCTTGGGGTGCTTTTGAAGGTTCAAGGAAGGCCCGAAACAAAAGAACAAGAAATCTAGAGCTATGAGCCTTGAGAAAGTCTGACACACTTATAGGAAAAAGTTCATATCTCTCAAGATAAAAATTCCATGAGCATGAGGTCAATTGGGTTTAAAAGTAGACTCATAGATCTTTCCAACGGTTCAAGAATCACCTCATTCTGAGTTCAGACGAAGCCGGGCGTGCCCGCGAAGTTAGGTAAAAAATTTGCCTAAACAGACCAATCTGGATCAATCCACCCTTAAAAGTGGATAGATCCACCTCATCCCAAAAGCTTAGCAGACACTTTTGGATCGATCCACCTCAAGTCTGGATCGATCCAGACTCATTCCTGGTGATTTTTGACAGCTTTTTGGTTGCTTTGTTGTCTTCCATAAATGGAAACTTTCTATTTTTAGGTAGCTTTTTGGATATTTTGAGAGAGAGAAAGTGTGGTGTATATAATCATCTCTCTCTCCATTCTCCTTCATTTTTTTAGTTTTAGTTACTTTAAGTCTTTTTTTCTCCCTCCTCCATTGTTGCTTTAGAGCTTTTTAGGTTAATTTTCTTCAAGAACAGTAGTAAGTTTTCATTTTCAGTTAATTTCTCGTGCTTTAATAGTTCTTGTAATCCTTAGATCTTCTTATATATCAAGTTTATTTCCGTAAAATCATGTTCTTCATTTCTTTAACGTTTCAAGTTATGTCTTTTATTCCTATGTTTGAGTAGTCTAAATAGGCTCGGTCATGGGGTGATTAACACTCCATGACTTAAGTTTAATTCATTCTTCTCGCCAAACTGCAAACACTTCTTGTTTAATAAAGTCACAGGTTCATCTTTGTGTATCAAAAATTGGGTTTGTTAATCTCATTGATCTCTCGTGGCCGAGGATTAATTCACTTACGTACGGGTGACGCTTTGGGCGATGTCAATCTAAAAGTTTGTCTAATTGGCTCGAGAACTCTAAACTTTATTTAACACCATTTCTAGTTCAAAGAGTTAGGATTGATTTTATGTATCAAAGTCTAGGTTTGTTAATCTTTTTTATCTCTCTTAGTTAAGGGTTGATTCTCCTTTTCACGTGTGATGCTTGGAGCAATGTCAACTTAGATGTTTGTCAAATGACTCAAATGGTTACAAGAATCCTAATCTCATCAAGAGAGGAACAAATTAGCCTAAGTTCTGGTGGTTATGACCTTCTAGACTTAGCCTTGTTTTAATTCAAATTTTCCAAGTCATTCTCGAAGTTAAGAGAATTCCACCAATCAAATCACAAACTAAGTTTGCCGGTTCAAGACCGAAAATCTACACTTGCAAGACAACTCTCACGCCGGGTGCATTCGGTCCTTATGGATTTGACCTAGTCTTACCGATTTTGATGCTATCGCCGGCCTAAACCCTATGCTTGGGAAAATAATATTGGAAATACAATCCAAGGGTACAAGCATAAGTCTCCGATATTGTAAGTAAAGGGACTTATCTCTCTCGTTTTTGCCACCCACGCATGCATATTATAGCTTTTATACGATTGATATTGTGTGTGGTGTATTTTGATTGTTTTAGGATAAACTCGTAAATAAGGCATGTCCAAAGCTCTAAATAATTCTTGGTTGTATCCGAAAGTACCCAAGGAACCTCAACACCATGGAGGACAATCAATGGAGCTTAGAATTTGATTTAAAAAGCTTTGGAAGGTTCAAGGAAGGCCCGGAATAAAAGAACAAGAAATCTAGAGCTATGAGCCTTAAAGAAATCTGACACACTTATAGAAAAAAGGCTCATTTCTCTTAAGATATAAAGGCTATGAATATGAGGTCAATTGAGTTTGAAAATAGACTCGTAGAGCTTTCCAACGGTTCAAAAATCATCTCATTCCGAGTTCGGACGAAGCCAAGGGGTGCTCGTGAAGTTGGGTTAAAAATCTATCTGAACGGAAACTTTGGATCGATCCACGTCCAAAAAAAATCCTCCAGATCAATCTGGATCGATCTAGACTTATAGTGGATAGATCCACTTTATGCCCAAAGTTTAACAACTCAGTTTGGATCGATCCAGATTCCTAGTGGATCGATCCAAACAAGCCTGGAGAGCATTTTTCAAGCACTTTTTGTACTTTCTATTAATGGAAGCTTTATATATTATGTGAGAGCTTTATAGATATTTATTGGAGAGAGGATTTGGAGGACAAAAATAGGCTCTCCTCTTTCCTTTTCTCACACTTTTACTCTTTCAATTTCCTAGCTAAGTTTTGCTCTTCATTGGAGAGCCTTTGCAGCTTTATCTCTCTAGAATTCTCCCGTAAGCTTTATTCTCCCGTAGTTTTATCGTGTATTAAACTTGTTCATCGCGTGTAGATCGTTCTATAATTGTGGTTTATTTTCAATTCCATCTAGTTTGTAGTTTTCATATTTGTCTAGCTATTTCCTTCCTAAACATTTGTTTCTATTAGTTGTATGCTAATTTCTCAAAGTTTAATGTGGTAGGCTAACCTAGGATCTTCATTAAAAATTAGTTTTTAGAGTTATTAAACATGTTTTTTTGTTTAATACAAATTCATAGGCTTTATTTCTAGCATAATGTGTGGGTAGTTTAATAGGCTTAGTCATGGGGTGATTAACACTTCATGACTTCGGATTAATCCATCCATCTCATGTTAAGGCATACATTGCTTGTTTATCAAATATTATGGGGTTGCACTTTTATGTACCAGAGAGTGGGTTTGTTAATCCCTTTGATCCCTCGTAGCCAAGAGCTTGGCTACTTGGCACGTGTGATTATTTAAGCGATGTCAACCCATCTGTTTGCAAAATATATCGAAAGCCCCTAATCTTTGGTAAACTCATTTTTCTTGTAAATGGTTTTATAATCTAAATCTTCTATTCGGGGGCATTTAATGATGCCCCAAGCCGGTTATTAAGAGGGGATGGATTCACCCGAGTCATGGTAGTTAAATATCCCTAGACTTCGCCTTAGTTTAATTTGTCATTTTCAAATCTCCGAGTCATTCTCGAAGTCGAGAGAATTCCACCAAACAAACTCTAAAAGATAAGTTTGCCCCTTTAAGACTAAAACCATCATTCGTGAATCAACCATCACGCGCGGCGCATTTGGACTCTGTGGATTTGATCAGGTCTTATGGTTTTGATGCTACGCGATACCTAAACCCTACATTTGGGGAAATAACATTTGAATTGTAATCCAAGGTCGTAAGTATTGGCAGGGTACGGACAGTGTAAGTTGGATTGAGAGGTGTTTTGGTTGATGATGGTGTATTTGAGCTTTAGGAGTAAGGGTCAGGTGGGGTTTTGTTGGTTTTTGAGGAAATAGGCTAAATTGATGGACGAAAATGGAAGAAGAATGCTGGAAATGGAGTTTTAGAGAGAGAGGGAGTGATGGATCAAAGTGTAACCTCAGTATAAAAGGTGAAAGGGTGCTTATATAGAGTGAAAATGGGAGGGAAAGGTATGTTTGAATTAGAAATAGGCTTTAGACTCTATAGGGGCAAATTAAGGGCCAATACACGTATAGAAGAGGCAATATGACAACTCATACGCACGCCATGCAAGGAAATCTCATGATTAGATTCTTTGCCAACAACAAATTGGACAGAGTTTGAGTGCTCAAAGTGTGTTGAGCATAGGGGTTAGTTTTAGGTTATTTTTGTGAGTTGAGGGGTATTTTTGTCATTTTGGTTGGTTAGGGTTGTTTGGGAAAAAGGGTTTATGATGTTTTGGAGTGGTTTGGGTAAGTTCAAGCCTTGTTCTTAGCTTGAAGGTATGCACGAGTGGTCTTCATCATCATCGGGAGTGCTTGATAAGTGTCTCAGGTCAAAATCGGGGTGTCTACAACTGAACTCTCAAAAGATTTGTACACCTACTAAAAAAATGTTAAAGAAATTGGAAATTTTGGGTAGGCTTACTACATAGTTTACACGTGTTTCCAACCAAATTAATAGACTACTACCAAGCAATCATGCTTGAACTTTCAAAAGATGAATTTAGTCTTTTGTGGTGCCCCCTCTAAGTGAGAATCCTAGCCTCGCCATTGGTTAAGAGCCCAACATTTAGTATCTTTTCTTTTAAACTAATAAAATCTCACATGGTCACACCCCTTTCTTTTATTCTTTATTAGATCTCGAAACCCTAACTCATTGTGCCCCTCTCTCGATAGAAGTGAGAAGCCAACGACATTGAGCACGTGCAATTAAAGAAAATTCTTTTCTATTTTTCATCTCTCTCAATCTCTCTCTGTCGATATACTTAACTCTTGCTCTAAATTAAATAATCATCTCTCTCTCTCTCTCTCTAGATTAAAAATGCTCATCTCTCCCTTTTTCCTTTTGCCCTAAATCTAATTAGAAAAGTAATACTTTTTACTCTTTTTTTGGCCTTAGGTTTAGTAGGTGTTCTTTTTTTTTTTTTTTTATGTAGATGAATTTGTATTTATTGATCAATGTGTTGTGTGTATTAGACTGTCAATGAATCATCTTTTTTTTTTTTGTTTTAACGGCTATTTTTTTTGAATGATTGTTGTGTATGTATCAGTGTATCATGTATAACAGTGTGTATTATGTTCGGCAATACTTTTTAACAATCGACTTACTTTTACATTTTTTTTATTGTGAGCAATTTACATCTAATCTGTTTTTTTGCCCATTGTTTTATTGAGAGATTGATTCACGCAAAGTTAGAAACTTTAGAGGTTGCATGTTAACTTGCCCACTATCGCTAGCTACTTCAGACTGCGTAATATTCCATTTTTTACACTGTATAAAGGCAAAAGTAAGATATCCTGTCATACCTCTTGGACATAAAATGTGTGATTTTTTTTTCTCCCATATAATTAGTAGAACTTTATACTATTTTGACTTTCTCGTATTGTGATTGTTAGTGAAAAAAATATTTAAATGTTGCACTCTTAAAGAAACAATTTTTAGGTTAGGACCTTGAACTCTAAAAAGTCTTGAGTTGGCCCTGCGTAGTGGGTGAACCATGAGGGCAAATGACAATCATGTCACTTGCATCATGCATATGTAAGTGCACGAGTAGAATGGTAAATTAACATATGGAAAGTCATAAAATGGGCATTATAACGAACACTATACCGGGGAACAAATACCATCCAGGGGCAAAACAAATATTATTCATAAATATACCTATCCAAAGATTAACATTTCATATGACATCTAATCACAGAATATAAATTTAAACTAAACTAAATATGAATATGCTAAACATGTTGAATATAATAGCACGGCCGCTAAACTAAATTATCCTACCTATAATAAAAGGAAAAACTCTCACTCTTGTTTCAGTCTTTCTTTTTGATGCCTCTTCTGTTATTAGATAGCTCTATATTTACAATAATGCTCTTAATGGCGTATTCCTTGTATTGTCTCTCTCTCTCTCTCTCTCTCTCTCTCTCTATATATATATATATATATATATTATTTTTTTTTTTACTAATAGTCACATAATTGGTACCACTCGGCGTAAAAAGTGTGAAACTAGCTTAAATGTACGTGTGGGAAAAAAAAACAGTTTTGTGGAAATGGATGTGTGGAAAAAAAAGAAGAGAAGGTGTGGAAAAAAACAGGATATGTGGAAAAAAAAGAAAGAAAAAACACATGGATCGAAATAGGACACGTATATAGCAACTCATGCACGTCTCCTTTTGTTTTTTCTCCATATCTGCAAATACACAGAACATTTTGAAAATCAATCTCTCTCTCTCTCTCTCTATCTCTCTTCGAAACTCTCTCTTGGATATCCATCTATCTACATTGGCGCTTTCAATGAGACGTGTAAAGTTGGAAGTGATTTCATATACTCCTACTACGTTTACATCTCAAGAGAATGCCCTAGATTACTAATTGATTAGATATGAACTACCCCAAAATTTCAACCTTAAATCGTATAAAGCTCAGAAATCCAGCGATGGTCGGCGGCTTAGACTACGATTAACAAGAGCTCTCTCTCTCTCTCTCTCTCTCACACACACACACACACACACACACACACTCACTCTAACGATTGTTTATGTCTCTTTTGTTAATCGTCAAATTCGAACCATGCACATGCACCTTAACCTCGTATAAAGCCCAGCATATGCTACAATGATTGATGGCTCCGGCAATGATTTACGACAGCTCTCTCTCTCTCTCTCTCCTTATTACTTACTCTTTGGTTGTTTTTTTTTTGTCTCTTTTGTTCTCGTCTTTGATTGTAAGCATTTGGTTGATTCAAATCCCTTCAAACTAAAAATAAGGAGGTTGAGGATCAAAATCACAGAGACGAATACCTCTTGAGTCAATTTGCGGTATAGTGTTATCACCCATTATGATTTTTATTGAAATACTATCCCTTTCTAGCCTTGTATAATTGATTTCCTGTTGGCCCATCATTCATCAATATTATTCTAACATATTATAGGAGGGATTAGAAAGGACTTGCTACTGCTCTCTCTCTCTCTCTCTCTCTTAATCTAAAGCTAAACTTGTTATTTGATTTGACACGTATTTGTTGATAAATGTATTATTAATCATTAAATGTGATTAAAGGTATTATTAAACTTTTTGGAAAATATTATTAATCTTTTTGGAAAATGTTTTAGACATGTTTTACAAGAAAGTGACACGTATTTCTAAAACATTTTCCAAAAAGATTATTTTCCATCTTTCATCTCTCCAATTATTAATCACATTTCTCTCTCCACTCCTACTCCTCTTTCTAATTATTTTTCTTATTTCTCTCTATCTCTCTAATTATTATTTTTTTTCAAAAACTCATCTAAACATTATCTCAAAAATATTTCTCAAATTTTATTCTCAAAACTTTCAATCAAACACAGCGAATACCCCTCTATCCCTCTAAGCCGAATTATTTTTGAAAGGACAAAAATTTACCCCTATATTTTTAGATACTCAATTTATGCTAAATATGTCACATTAAACCTTATACCCTTTACAGATTTTGCCCCTTCCTTCTACCTCTCGAGAAATTTTACCCCGTCTTTGTACCCATCCAGGCAAGGCCTAATTCCAAACAATATGAAAGTGTAAAACCCAGTGCATTAATGCAGCTGCCAAACACCCTCGTATAAAGTATGGCTGCTAAACCCTAAAAACAAACAGTCATATCTTCCTCTTTATTGTCATCACTTATAAACATCCGATTGCCATACCATTTGCAGCTCACAGCTCCTTGGGTGCATTTGAGCCCCCGTTTATCCCAGCTGCCTCGTTTTCCCGATTGGATCTCTCTCTTGCTCTCTCCAGTTTCCATGGCGACGAATCCAGTGGAATCACTTGCAGCTGTTGCGGAGTCTGTTTCAACTTCTTCTACCAAGACGCGTATTCGGATCTTTCGCGATGAAATTCCAACCATTCTCGATAATACTCGTAAGCGTTTCTGGTTTCTCACTCAAAATGATGAAATTTCTTACTGTTTGTATATGCATGGAATTTGTGTGTCCATTCGAAACCCTTTAGTTGTTTACCCACTAACTCCCTTCTATGCAATGTTGGCAAAAGAAAGAAAACAAATGAGAAAACTCTAGCTTCAATTGATTTTCATGATCACGACAAACATCGTGATGGCTTTACTTTGATTAGGAAACTGTTCCATAGCCACCTTGTAAGATTTTTCCTTAGCCACCTAGCTTTGGGAGTTACGATGATATGACGAATCACAAGAAATTGACTCTTATCATCCCCACAAACATTTTCTTGTTTGAAAGGGAACTGGTTCATGTGCTAATGGCTCCTAAATATTATTTCATTTTCTTGGTGGGGATCACCTACCGCATTGTCTATCAAGTTTGTATGGGAGGCAAATTTTCTTTTAGGACACCGATAAGGCACATTTGAATCAAATAAATGGTGGCAGTTATTGACTCAGTTTATCCTTGTTCTTTTCAACCTTACTAGGGTTGTGGTGGACTGTAGGTTGATTTGTGTTTTGGACATCTCTTTACTCCTTGTCTCCCACTTTAATTTTCCAGCTAAACTTAACCCACCCTGGACCATATGTGTCATATGGGAAGGATCGTTCAAGTTGACTCAGTTTTAAGTGTCGGCATGTACACCTCATCTACTCATCTTAATTCATGATTAACAACTTGGTCTTTAATATTATACTGCAATTCCGGCACATATCAGTCTACGTGTTGCTCCCCGTCTTCATTCGTAGCTTGGACATGATGCCAGAGTAATCACAATTCAGGCCGGAGTAACTTTCCTCAAAGCTTTTCTTTCATGCAATCCAAGACACAATATTGTATTTTTCCTTGTGAACTCTACTAATTTGGACATGTTTCCACCAAATATGGACATGCCCTTAATTGCAGAAAACGGGAGTTGGTGCAGGGGTAGAGAGGATATGGAAGAGCATCGAAATGAGCGTATAAGTGTTTACTTATGGACTTATGTCTGTTAATAAAAACCTAGATGCTTTGTAACATATTAATATTTGTTTGTTGTTTCTAGTGTTCATGTTAATTTATGATTGGTGCCAACTTGAAATTTTATTGGTGAATGCCAGTAAATAGTTTCTTTATACTACATATACTTGCAAATTTGTGTTAGAATTTTTATACTATTTTATCCTTGCTTGATAGTTCCTCTTGTTTGGTAGCTCTTCTATTGCTTCTTTGATATTCCTATGGGTGAGAGATTCTATTATACTTGGGATTGGGTTCCTATCTCGATGAAAGCAACGTTCCTGAGAGGTTTTGACTTAGGAGTTCATGAGTGAGGAGGAACAAGGTTTTGAGTAAATTCGCCACCTCGACAGGAGGTCTAAGTACATTGCACATGCACAAAAAAGACCTGCCCTTATGATGGATGAAAGGTTTCCACAAAGTCAACTAAATAATCAAGTGTCAACCCCGATTCTCATGTTCTTTGTATCTCTGGTTAATAGAAATTGAAAGCTTACTTACCTGTGGAATAAAGCACATTGCTATGTTTGAGTCTCGAAGGAGGAAACATGACGTAATTACAAGTTTGAATGCTGGTTGCTAAGCAGAGATCCATAAACAAGCTGTTAGCAAATCAGCCTCAAGAAACCTAGTAGAGAATTATCAATGCCGATCTTGACATCTGGGACTTATTTTGTCACACCTCATGGAAGTCTATGTGGGTATATTTTTTTAAACATTGTGGTCTATTGCTTGTAACATGGGCTTAAGTATTTTGGATTGTGTTGTTTTCGTCTTCAACAATTTCCTGGGCCAACGGTATACATGGGGAATTATAAGTGGTATCCTAGGAATCTGTGTACATGACCATCGGGCCAACGATATACATGGGGAATTACAAGTTCCTGGGCCAGGTCTAGTAGCTCAGCATTGTGGCGAGTTTGAGGTGAATCATATGGTAATGCCCATGTTAGGCTATGGCAACTCTGGCCAATAGGGAAAGACTGGGTGAGGCCGTGGTGACTTTATTGCTCAACCTCTCGAGTCTGCAAGGGTAAAGAGGTGAAGAATTACCTGTCTCACATTGGAAGTCTATATTGGTGACTTGAGTATGTGGTAAACCATGTGGGCTTCTAGTTGTTACTGGAGATTAACTGATTAAGTATTTTGGGGCATGTAGTTATGCTCCAACAAGTTACTGCGCCAGTGGTGTACATGAGTTGTTGTGAGAAAATTATCCAGCTTGAATGAATTCACGTGCCAAGGACAGATTGCTTAAGCAGTACTTTTGTCTTAATTTTGGTTGTCAATATTGTAAGCCTTGGCATCTCCAATGTTAATTTCTAACATGGGTATCCAACCTCAAACTTTTTCATGCTATGTTGCTTGAAAAATGCCCAAACTTAGTAACCTTGCTTTGATGCTATAACTGCTATTTTTTTCTTAGTAGTCTAACACAGGTTGTATTTGTGGACCTGTCAAGAGCTAAGAAGCATGGGTATGAGCACAAGACAAGGATACCATATTACACGGGCACGCTGATATGTAATATCTTCAAAAATTAGGACACGAACATGTCGTGGGCACATTCAATCAACAATAGGTGTTATTGTATAATTGATCTTTCTTGTGAATTTGTAGAACATATTGAAAATATATTTCTATCTTATTACGATAACAACCAAAAGAGGTATTAACACTAGAAATATAGAAACCTGAAGTTGTCGTATAAGCGTTTATGAAATAAACACTATGGATATTTTGACTCTTGCCGTGTCTTAGAATGTGTTCTTAATGTATTCCAAGAGTGTCCCCAGTGTGTCCAGGTAGAAAAACATAACCGAAAAATTAGACCCCTATTTAGGGGTGGTTTGGGTAAATTGAAAAAACTAGTTTTTTGGTTTTTTTGGTTTTGTCCTTATTCAATTTTTTTTGTATTCGTTAGTTTTCGGTCTATTTTTTTGTGGTTTCTTGGCTTGTCTCGACGAGAGGAATCTAAAAAGTATAAAATTATTAACCAAACTTAAAGTTTTGTGAATAAAGACGAAAAATAATCCAAAAACCAAAAAACCAAAAAACTAGTTTTTTCAATTCACCCAAATCAAGCCTTAGTCTTGTTGGACACATGTCCGGAGAGGGTTGCATTTGTGTGGGACATGTGTCGGTCACAAACAGGTGAGGTCGGTAGATGTGTCTGTGCATCTGAGGTCAAGAAAGAGAAAGAGAAAGAGAGAAGCTCTTTCCAGGATTTGACAGGTTGCGGAACAAAATGCCATATCCTTTGTCTGTTTCTCCATTTTGGCCTTTTGTGATGCATTCAAGTGCTTTGAAAATGGGCGGTCTCTATTTTTTGCATTTGGCATTTGGTTTGGCCAATGCAGTAGAGTTGCTTTTACTGTTTCTATAGATTAGACAGGTTACTTTTCTGTTTGCCTTAGAAACTGATCAATATCCGACTGCCAAACAAAATGCCAAATGTGGCTTATGCTTTGCCCTTTCCTACATTTTGGCATTTCTTTTGCCAATTGCCATGAATTGGGGTGTGTCTAATTTTTGCATTTGGCAATTGGTTTGACAGCTTGGCCAAAGCAACAGAAGTGTTCTTAGTGCTTCTATTGGTTTCGTCGGGTACTTATCTGTTTGCACTTTGCTGAAGAAGCTGATCGATTTCATGTCTGTAACAACTAACTGAGTTAAAGGTTTACCACTCCATTTTGAATATCTTCTAGTCAGCTAATTTAAGTAACTCGTAGCCACCCTAGCCACCAACTCTGCTTATAAAAGACGGAGAAAATGGAAACTACTTTCTTTTTTGGGTAAATAGGAAACTGCCTTCTCTCTAATTCGTTTGTTGTGAAAAATGATTTAAATTGCATTGAAACTAGTTAATACTCATTTTCTTACCCCTCAAATGATTAATGCACTCAACAATTAGTCTTTTAAAGTTTGAAATCACAGACAACACAATGTCCAAAGTACACTAAAGTACATAATTTAAAGTGCATTCATCGATTAGCGGAGTGTGAAAATCATTTTCCATATTTTTCTTGATTTATTTACTTGAAACTGTGATTCACGCTCTCTTTCTCTCAATTTAGTATAATGATCGTCATTTTTTACCCGCAGCGATGTCTACTGAAATTGCATCAGCAGTGGTTGGGATAATTTTCAAAACTTTGTATATTTATGATGATCGAGGATCCAGGAAAGCTGTTGATGATGTGATAGCAAAAGCTTTATGTGAGGTTACATTTATGAAAAGTTTTGCGGCAACCATTGTACAGTACATGGAAAAACAGTTAAAGTTCCAGTCTCATATAGGATGTTACAGACTTCTCAAGTGGTCATGTCTTCTATTAAGCAAGAGTCAGTTTGGCTCAGTATCAAAGAATGCATTGGGCAGAGTAGCTGCAGCGCAGGCATCTCTTCTTCATATTGCTATGGAAGGATCTTTCCGTGAGCGAAGGGCTTGCAAGCAAACCTTTTTTCATTTGTTCTCAGAGGTATATTTCTACAAATTTTTTCTGACATTTGATTGAGTCATGTCAATGTGGTTTTAATCTTGATTTTCTACTGCATTTTTTTTTTCAGTCACCGGACATCTACAGAACCTACGTTGAAGAACTAAAGGACATGAAAATCCCATATAAAGATAGTCCAGAACTGTTGGGGCTTATACTAGAATTTTCGAGCTCTGTTCCTTCTTTATTTGACAAGTGGAAGGTAGAAATGCTTTTCTTTTAGCTTTTGCATTATAACATATTGTTGTGGGCTGCTGATGATCCTATTTGCTGTTGGAAATTGATAAATTTCTTGCCGAGCAAAAAAAATAATAAATAGGAAAAGAAAAATAGATTGGTAAATATCTGGCTTCTCTATTTAGTCCAATTTGGTTGCAAGATTGTTTACCAAATAGCAACTGAAATTTACTAAACTTGGTTGTTACCTTTTCTGTTCCATTTCCAAAGAATTTCTGTAAAAAGGGTATTGGAATGAACCTGATTTCGTAAAACGTATTTTTAAGAAACGGGCTAAGGAGTATCAATCCAGAAACGTCCTTGACTTTTGCACTCCCAGTTTAGATAAGGAGCGCATCTATCTTGCAAAGTTTTGAAGAAATATGTACAGTCAACTTTAGTTTGGTTGCTGATTCGGTTACCAATTGAAATATTAGTGGGTCCAATTTTGATGCTCGGATGTCTGACAAATTTTGTTTTGTTGCATGTCTCAGTGTTTCTAATCTGTCATATTTTGTTTATTGTTTTCATTGGCACTCATTCTTGCCTTGATGGTGGTTTTTATTATCTTGGGGGTTGAACGTAGATTAAAAAATAAAATAAAATACAATGTGAAAGGTGATCGGAGTAAAAGTGAAGGGGCAATGAAGAATGGGAAGTTATACATGTTCTATAATAATTTTATTACTAAATGCTAGACAAATGCAACATGGTTCAAATCATAACTAATATGACATATTTTTCGGATTCTACAAACACTAAAGTTCTGAACAGTGCCTTTTAGTAGTCCAATGGCACGAATCTATCTTATGAGTGCTGTGAAACATGAAAATGGTATTATACTTAATCCTGCTATTCTGAGTTTTTTTTTTTTTGAACTGGAACATAATTTGCTATTCTGAGTTTATGTTGCAGTGCTTATACCACTTCCATCTGGTAGATTTTTGATTCACTGCTTTGTGTTCCACAGCCAACGTTTCTTGATATATATGTTAAAGCAATTCTAAATGCAAGGGAAAAGCCAGCAAAAGGTCTCAGTGAAGCTTTGCTTCCACTGTTCACCACTTTGGCGCATGAAGATTTTAGAAGTATTGTTGTTCCATCATCTGTAAAGATGTTGAAACGCAACCCAGAGCTGGTGTTGGAATCTGTTGGGATTCTTTTGAAATCGGTCAAATTTGATCTGAGTAAGTATGCCACTGAAATTCTTTCAGTGGTATTACCACAGGCTCGCCATGCAGATGAAAGAAGAAGGCTTGAGGCCTTAGCTATAGTTGGGTGTTTGAGTGAGAAATCTAGTAATCCAGATGCTGTAGAAGCAATGTTTAGTGCTGTTAAATCTGTCATTGGAGGTTTGTGATTTGCTCGTTTGGAAATTGTTTTCATTGTAGCATGTCAGTGGATTGAATTATTAGTTTATGAATCATATAAAGTACATGCGACTACTTCAATTTGAAACTACTTAGCACACGTGTTTCCGTTTGTTTTTCTTGGTAATTAGTGCTTGAATCTGAACAGGCTTAGAAGGAAGACTTGCATTTCCGTACCAGAGAGTAGGAATGATAAATGCTGTGCAAGAACTATCCCGTGTCCCTGATGGGAAATATCTCAACAACCTGTCGCCGTCAATTTGTAGCTTTCTTTTGTCCTGTTACAAGGATGATGGTATCTAGTCACATTTTTTTTTGTTTTGTTCTATTTGCTCTCCTTCTGTTGTACCCCCTTTATTTTCACTCACTCTCTTCATGTCCTGGGTTCTGTTCTTCTTGATGGTCGATCTACAGGAAATGAGGAGGTAAAGCTTGCGAGTTTATCTGCATTGGCTTCTTGGGGAGCAAGATGTCCAGATGCTATTCAGCCAGATGTTGTTACCTTTATTGGTTCTGGTCTCAAGGAGAAGGACACTTTGAGAAGGGGTCATCTTCGCTGTCTTCGGGTGATGTGCAAAAGTGCTGATGCTGTTGTAAGGGTAAGGAAACTAATTATGTTCATTTTCCAGAATTCCTGTGTGTGGAAATTTGGTTGGGCGTACTTAACCTAAATGAATGGCTCTACTATATTGCTTCAGATATCATCTTTGCTGGTGCCACTGGTGCAACTAGTAAAAATTGGTTTTACCAAAGCAGCACAGCGTTTGGATGGTATATATGCATTGCTCTGCGTTGCTAGAATTGCTGTCATTGACGTCAAAGCTGGTATGCTTCTAAGGATTCATTCGGTTCAGAATATTCAGTGTAAATTTTTGCTTTTTTTGTACTATGCTTGATTAGATGCTCTTTCTCCGGTACAGATGAGATTCTATTGAAGGAAAAGATTTGGTCGTTGATAGCTCAAAGCGAACCTTCACTTGTACCAGTTACGATGGTAGGTATTTGTCAATTCTCTTTGGTTTTCTGATAGTTTTTTTAAAATGTTTTTCTAGTTTGGATTTTGGGTATACATATCATGACAGTTTTGCATGACTGTCTGATCGTGTATGTATATTTGTAGCTATTTATGGATGTGTTTGCTTGTGTTGTTTTTGGCTATCTTAAGTGTACCTTGCTTTTTAGAGTTATTTTTGACATTATACATTCATGTTTACTCCTGCGTTCACACATAAACAAACTGACAAACACATCAGCAATAGTCTTTTCACAAAGGGAAGGTTGTGATTTTAAGCTAGATATGATTAGTTCCACTTGAAGCGCTATCTGTTAGCTGTAATGCCTGCTTTTTTACCTTACTCAGTTTTTCTAGTCCCTTTTGTTGGTTGAATAGTTTTAGGATTCCAGGAGAGAATAAGCGGTTGGTACGGTGGAATCTGCTTCATTAGGTTCCACCATGTCTTTGTAATGTTGCAGTGCCTATACATCCTCCAAGTAACATGGGGACATTTTACGCATGCTTTGCCTTTGCTAGTGTTTAACGCATTCTATTCTTTGCAGGCATCAAAATTGTTGGTTGAGGACTGCTTGGCATGTCTTGATCTTCTTGAGGTGCTGCTGGTGGATCATCCACACAGGTCTATATTTGTCATGAAAAAATATGCAACTATATGTGCTTGACTACCAGTGATGTTTATTGTTTAGTTCACTCCAAAGTGGCAATTTTGTTTTCAAACTTATCCTGAATGTTTTTTTTTTCCTTTTCGTCTGCAGAGTTTTGGAGTCTTTTCCTGTCAGGTTACTGTTACAGGTGATCAAGTGTTTTCTAGCATTTTCATCTATTATTTTCAGCGTGCATTATATAAACTGACTACAGAACCCATGCAGTTTGTCCTCTATTTACTATGCCATCCAAGTTGGGACATCCGAAGAGTGGCTTATGATTCTACCAAGAAGATTATCGTCGCTGCTCCACAATTATCTGAAGCAATTTTTCTTGAGTTTTCTTGTTATCTTTCTGCTGTTGGAGAAAAAGTTTTTCTTCTGAAGAGGTAGTATCTTGTTTATGACAAGTCTATTTATTCTTGTCTTCAGTGGTGACTGACTAATGACTATTTTATGGATGTTTCTATCTTCTGATTTGCTGTGCTACATGGATAATATGATTTTGTTTCTGGTCAAAAAGTGAAAGCGCACAAATGTCATTGTGTTTCCACTCAGAATCTTCAAGACCCTTTTCTTTGTTTAGCTGTTTTTTCTCCATTGATTAATTCGTAATTGTTGGTCTGCAGTGATGCAGAAAGCCCATTGGATCCTCACGTTCCCTTAGTTCCATCTGTGGAGGTTTTGGTGAAAGCATTAGTTGTTATGTCCTCTGCAGTATTGGCTGCTACTCCCAGTGCATTTGTTCAACTCATATCTTGTGCGCATCATCCATGCTTAGTTGGCACGGCAAAAAGAAATGCAGTGTGGAGGGTAACATCCTTTTTACTTCAAAGAACTCTTTATGTTGTTGGTGTTTTTTAGTTGCATTATCTTCTTTCAATGTGATTAGTCATTCTGAAATGTTCTTAATCTTCTTGACTGAAATATAGTAACTTATGCCTTTTGTCTTTTGTGTTATCAACATGACCTAGGTACACTTTCTTCTACTTTATAATCTTTGCTATGGACAATTAGCCACCTCCCCACCTGAAAGAGAGCACTGTTACATGGTTTATCATACTATTCATCTCCCCTGTTCATCCTTTGCCACTAGTATCCTCAAGGAAACTATATAGGTTGAATGAATCTGGGAAACCGCGCCGCTATTGAAACCTCAAACCTTAGTGGCAAGATTCTTCCGTTGGGCAGACGAATTCACATTAGGACCGCACTCCCATGTTAACTTTTTGGAAACTCGCTCCCAAATAAAGAAAGAAACGCATTCCCAACTATGATATAACCTCTTAAACATATGACACACAAAAGAAATAAGAGAAGAGCTACCAAGCAAGATAAAATATCAAGGAATGAAAAGATACTAGAGTAACAGTTAATTGAGTTGAGTTTAGTACTTAGTATATAGAAGATTTGCTTATGTCTTCTGAGGAAAAAAGATTAGCAATTGACTACAATCCCTTAGTTGGGGATTGCCCAAACAAGGAGCTTCGAAGGTTGGTAATTGATTAATCAGGTGGGTTTTGCCGCATATGGGCTCTGTGTAAGACTATGTTTATTAATTCATAATTTTATACGTTGTTCCTGAATTCCCCCTGGCACTCCCAAATGAGGAGCTTCTAATAGACGAATAGTGGTTGCAGAAAATGCCCTTCAGAACCCTATTCAGTAATATTGGAACAGGACAAAAGACAGATATCACATTTATTGCTTCAAGATTCCCCTAAGCATACTTTTTGTTTTGTGAGAAGATCCATCAAACATGGTTGTCGGAACCCAGTAGGTATTGATTGAAGAAGAGCATTACTATGTACACGATGATTTTTGCACAACATTTTGCGCAGCATGTCAACGTGGCATTGCCTAATTGGAAATTGAACAATATCAACCTAGCCAATTGCCTATGAAACAGTGCCACCTTGTCATGTTGTGCAAAATGTTGTGTATCAAAACCCTTTCATTGAAGAAAGCAACCTTTGAAGGTATTTGACTTTATGCAAGCTGTAGTTAGAGTAGGAAATAATCAACTATGAGCATATTTCAAGCTGTGGTTACAGCAGGGAAATAATTGAATTACCAGTGTACTACTAGCTTGAAAGGGCAGACTGGAAGCCCTCTTTATCTAGATGTGGAGACCACCATCTATTTTTACTAGTATCAGTATTATGCTAGTCTTGTCCCCTGACTGACTGAGAAAGTAGAAAATAACAATTGGTAATAGGAAACTGCAAGCTTAAACTTCAGCAGGGTAAGTGTTCAGAGTCTTCTCTAGTGTAATTAGCATTTGATAGGCACTGCTTTTGGTGATTTTCTTATTTAAACCAGGTGATATCCTTGTCTGTCTTATGTCTTCACGATGATGCTGCAGTAATATACTTTAGTATCTGTATTATTTTTAGTTGTGTTGGTTGCATATCAGGTTTATCATGGTTTTTAGTTGTGTTGGTTTTTCTTCATGGTTTATTATTTTTAGTTGTGTTGGTTGCATATCAGGTTTATGCTCAGTTCTCTTATTGGCTATGTTACATGGACTCGGGTACGAGTATCGGGTGCGGGTGCATGTCCAAGTGTTGGACCTTCCTAGACTTAAATCTTAGGATACTGGGATATGTGTCCCACGATGGGATACGGTACGGGGACACGTCCTGAACACCTATTTGTAGTATATATTGCATGAATAGAGCAGGTTATATATCGAAAATTATACTTATTAATGTATTTAAACAAGAAGAGTTAAGAAAAATATGTTTTTTCTATTTCATGTCTATGTGAAAGTCTAGAAATATTGCTTTTCCGGCTAATTTGGTATTCTTTTTCTGTAAATATCATACAATTAGAGGATCCGAGTGTCCAAAATGGATATGCGTGTCGGACACAGGACACATGTACTTCAGCCAAAATGGAGGATCCGCGTAACATAGCTTATTGGACATAAGATTTTTATCATTTGGTGTCTTATGTTAATATTAGATATATCTTTTCTTTTCTCTTTTTGGTTGTTAACTGCTTTCTGTAGTCTTTTCATATTCTTCTCATGGAAGGCAAAGCAATTGCTTATATTTATCAGTATAAAACTGATGGACCTACTTTTGGCTATTGTACCTCCTTCCAGAGGCTACAGAAGTGCTTGCAGACAAATGGTTTTGATGTCATCGGGCTAATTAGTGCTGATGTGGGTAACATATGCAAGGTATATTATTATAAGTCTTATGCAAGTTTTTTTAGGAATACCTTCTTTGACATTCTTTGTGCTGCAACTGTCTGGTGTTCTGCAATGTATGCCAGTAACTGCAAGATCTCCAATTTTGTTTATCTGAGTATGACTTTTTTTTGTTCTGATATAATCACTGGAAAGTGCACATTAAGGAGTTGACTAAGTTAGATTTCCGTAAATTGAATGAAAAGTGAAATGGGGATTGAAAAATGTTGCTGACAAGCTCATGATTTTTTTATAGCTTTAAAGCCTCTTATGGAAAATGAACATTTATTTTGCTGACTTTGATAAGTGGATGTAGTGATTTGAAAAGAAATAAATACGTCGGTGTAAGTGGTGACAGAGTCTTGACTCCTGAGTACTTGGGGTTCAATTTAGGCCCTTCTTACACCTAATCATGTATGTGAATCTCTGATTCTTTCTGGTTAGTGATTTTTAATGGTTTATAGATAATTTGAGAACGTTTTCGATTACTTTCAGAGTCGAGCCATCCTGAAGAACCCCTTGCTTATATATCATGCCGCATTCTAAATAGTCAAAAGCTATCATTGTCTATCTTGCCCAATTTTGTTGTGTGATCAAATTTACGGCTTAAACAGTATATGGTGCTGCTTCTTTATGGTTTGTCTTCTGATTCCTCCGACTATAACATTTATGGTGGGATAACTAAATGATATTAATTTTGTGTACAATTATACAACCTTTCCACATCGTGGACGTTGGGCACGATTGTGTTAATCTTGTGGTTATACAATATTTTTATGCACTTTAGGCGTTTCAGAATTCAGATAACTAGAATATAGGTGTTTGTAATTGCAGGGTTTGTTAGGACCAACGGGTCTGATGAGTGCTAATCCTTTTGATCAAGATGCAGCAATATATTCCTTGTCAACCTTGATGTCAATTACCCCCAGAGACACCTTTACAGAATTTGAAAAGGTTAGTTTTATTTGTTATTTTAAACAAGTTTTCTGTAAAGAACAGGCCTAGAATCTTTTTATTGACTTTAATTTTGGTTATTTGTCTGCCAGCTCTTGCGCAATCTTCCTGACCTCTGTGCACATGATGCTCTTTCTGAAAGTGACATTCAGGTGAGATTTTAGTATACCTAATCTAGAGCATATGTTAGACTGTATACTGGGTTATGAAACGACAAACCACTAGTATGTATTGCTCCTTCACATGTTAGCTGCTCGCTGTTAGTTACCACATGAAGTATATGGTATTGTTATGTTTGTTGGACAAAGATATAATGCTACTTTTGGTTGGCAAAGTCTTGTTTTTAGTTTATGTTTTGATTACTGATCCTTATGAGGTCCTTTTTTTGAAATATTTTCTTGTTTCTTGTTACTCTGACTATCTAAGTTTTTTATCCTCTCTATTTGTCATCTCAACAAATTATCTTTAGTAAGAAAACCGGTTGTTTTCCCTGAGACAGTTTCTGTGTAACGAGGGTTTGGAGGTTTGGTGTTGAGATTCTGATTTAGTTAAATGTGCTTTCTTTCCCTGTTACTTCAAGGGTTCAACCAACTTGATGAAATTGTTAAATTCCTTCTTTAAAAAAGCATGATTGCAAGGGGCATTTTTCATCTGTGAATTTCCATCGTCCTTAATACAGTTAATAGTCTATTTTGGTATGGGATATGGACCTTTGATACGGGATAGAGGCCATGCAATGTGAAGCATGCAAATTTAGACTAATGATTGTGCTTATATAAAACTATGCTGCTAAAGTATCCAACTCAAAACCAAATGGTAATGAGTGGAGAGGCTGCTGAGGCTTATGTACCAGTTTTGGAGGTTTAATTAATCAATGTGGGACAAGCTCTAACAAGTTTTTTATGTTGACATCCTCATGCTAGTGGTCTAAAAGATTCATGGTGCATAATACTACTTGGTTTCACTGTTGATGTGGAATTTGAAAAATTTACTACTCCCTCATCTCAAATTTGTTTCTCCTTTTAGACGTTTGTATGTCCCAGATTGTTTGTCCATTTGACTTTTTAGATGAATGAAAACTTGTTAAATTCCAAGTTGGTGATCCATACAAGATTGACAAAATTTTTGAGTTCTTTTTTTTTTCCCCTGGGAATGATCAATTGCAGTGTTTGAGTAAGTTTCTTTTTCGTTTTGTGGGTTGTCCATGCTTAGCATGAGTTGACATAGCTTGGCGTAGCTTGTTCTCAGCTTTTTGAGATAAAACAATGATTGAGCTTGGCTCATACTTTCGACATGAATACAACGATGTTGAACAACTCAATTGCAGCTCAGCAGAAAACAAACCTTCTTGGTGGATTGGATCCACCAAAGCCTGCTGCTGTAGAAGTTGTTGGGTCATTCTCTCTGCTTTCTCTTCTTATACTTGTTTGTTGGATCTATTAGATACATCATGCATTCAAAGGCAGATACGACTATGTTATGCTAAGATGGGACCACTTTACCAGACGGCATCATATATTGTTTTCTGTATATCTTTTGTTCTCCTTAACCGCCAAAGAAATGAAGGAACATGACTCATCCAATTCTTTATAAAAATTCTCTCTCACATTATACAAAGAGCATGCTTGAGGCATCTCATTTGTTATACTTCTAAAAGGCAATTTTAAACAGGAACAAATGAGATATTTATCTATTAAACAGAATTTGATCCGAGCTCAACAAAGTAAAGTTCTACTTAGAGCAAGTTCACGTTGTTTAGTAGTTGAGCTTTATAGTAAAGCTTGAGCTCGACTGATCTACTGTCCAAATTAGTTTAAGCTGAAAAATTGTTGAGCATCTAGACTTTTGAACAAGTCGGTTCGGTAGCAGCCTTATTAATGGGTCAAAATATTCTTCATTTTTTAACTTACACTTGTCTCTGTTGTTATGTATTTTTAGGTTTGGTGATTTGGTTACTTATTGCTGAATAAGTTCTTACACTGCATTTTTTCAGATTTTCCATACACCTGAAGGGATGCTTTCTGGCGAGCTAGGTGTTTATGTTGCTGAGTCTATCGCTTCTAAGAACATGAAACAAGCTAAAGGCCGTTTCCGGGTTTATGATAACCATGAGGATGCAGTAAGCTTTGTGTGCAGCTTTTGTGTTTGATTTTCTTTAAAAATCACTTCTCAAAAAACATGTTTTATGTTTCTTTCCAGGATCAAGTGAGTTCTAATCATTCTATGAAGCGAGAGCATGCTATTGTTGGGAAAAAAGAAAGTGGAAAGCTAGTTAAGAAGGCTGGTAAATTTGCATTGCAATCTTTATGTGCTCAAGTTGTTTGTTTCTACTGTTTGGTATGCAGTAATTTTTCATTTTGATGAACTAGACAAGGGAAAGACTGCAAAAGAAGAGGCACGTGAGATGCAGCTTAAAGAAGAGGCATTGACACGTGAAAAAGTCACAGTCATACAGAAGAATCTATCTTCGATGCTGAGAGCCCTAGGGGAGATGGCTATAGCTAATCCTATTTTCACACACAGTCAACTTCCTTCTCTGGTACGTGTTTCATGTTGCTTTGTCCAGTCTTATGAATTATCACAATCCATTTTCAGGCTCATATCAGACATCGAATGCACTTTCAAAAGATGTTTGGATGTGTCTTTAGTTGAGTGCTTTCATGTTCTTATTTTTGTTTAAATTTTTCTAATTTCAACTTTATTTTATTACATGTATATCATAGTTTTTAGGAGGGATTGTATGATTGTAGTATGTGACCCATAATTTACACAACTACATGTATGATACAGATGTCTTACCTGACATTGTTTTTCTTTGTTGTACATCTTGTCATTGTCAATGTTTATTGCTGAAAATATGTAATAAGGAGTACAGATATGATGTACTTGTGTCTTCGATGAAGAAAGAACCGGAAATTATGTCTCCTAAGCAATAGGAAGAACCTTAGTAACTGATACTGTCAGCTTGGGCAACTTAAATCATATTGAGTTGTGACTGGCCAGACAAATTTAGTCCTTAACAACTATCCTGATATTGAAGACAATCTTCCTCGTCTGACTGGTTAAGACATATTCAAACACTTGATAATTGAAAATGTCACTATGGTGTAAACAAAAACTTTGAAAGCCCATTTGGGTATGCAACCTTGGATTGCTGCATATTCAGCTTGAATTGCAGCTGCTAGTGCAGTTTTCTTGATCAACCCAATTACTAAAGGAACTTTTTTTGATGGGATGCTTCTAGGGAAGAAGTAGAAGAGCCCAAAATTCCAGTTGAACAGATTCAAACTTGAAAGGTTCTTTCTGATTCGAAAAGAATGAGGGGCAGAGGGATTGGTTGACAAAGATCTTGTTTCTTCTTATAAGACCGTGTTTGGATCTGCACAGTTATTGTTCTGGCTAATAGATTATTTTGGTTATTAATCATCACAATATTGTTTGCAGTGTTATGGTTGTGTACTTTTCTCTGTTATTCTTTTCGTATTCTCTTTATAATTTATTCCTTTTGTTCTGACCTGCACTTAAACCATGCCTAAGTAAAAATGAAGCTTGTCTGTTTATGTTACGTAAGATGAGATGAAGCTCGACGAGTTATTATTTTCGTGAAAATTCTAGTTTTTCTTTCATCTGAGATTCTAATTTTGGATCTTTCCTTATTTTTAAATCCATTTTCAGGTAAGTTTTGTTAACCCTTTACTAAGGTCGCCGATTGTGAGTGATGTGGCCTTTGAAACCATGGTGAAGCTTTCCAGTTGTACTGCTGCTCCTCTGTGTAATTGGGCCATTGACATTGCCACCGCCTTACGCCTTATCCTGACTGAAGAAAATAATGTTTTATGGGATCTAATTCCATCTATTAGCAATGGGGAGGCCAATGAGAGGCCATGCTTGGGTCTTTTTGAGCGAGCAGTTAATGGGCTATCCATTTCTTGCAAATCCGGACCTCTTCCTGTTGACTCATTTACTGTTATTTTCCCTGTAAGTTATCCTTCTAGATCTGTTTGAAAATGCTTGTGGTATCATTTTGTTTACTTAAACTATGACACTGAGTTTTTGTTATAACATGTATTAGATAATGGAGAGGATACTGTTGTCATCCAAGAAGACTGGACTTCATGATGATGTTCTTCGGATTCTATTTCTACATATGGATCCCATTCTGCCCCTTCCTAGGCTTCGTATGCTATCAGTTACGTCTAATTTTTATTTTGGCACATGATCTTCAAGGTGTTTTGTTTTTGTTCTATGTTCGTTGTTTTTTTCTTTTGTGTTCCTATTTTTGTTGCTATATCTTCTGTCTTATATACCACAGGTTCTTTATCATGTTCTTGGTTCTGTTCCTGCTTATCAAGCATCTATCGCACCAGCATTAAACGAGTTGTGTTTGGGTCTACAGCCAAATGAAGTGGCACCTGTATGTCCTGTGTTTATTTAATTGTTTCTGCGATTGTTTGATTCTAAATCTCATGAGGTTTCCTTTTATGATTTCTGTAGGCTCTTTATGGAGTTTATGCCAAAGATGTTCATGTAAGAATGGCCTGCTTAAACGCTGTAAAATGCATACCAGCTGTTGCTAGCCGTTCTATTCCTCAGAATGTTGAGGTTGCGACAAGCATTTGGATTGCTTTACATGATCCAGAAAAGGTGGAGCATGCTCATTGATATCTCACTAATAGTGAACTTAATCTTCTTAATGTGATACATATCTTGAGTAGGAATGAACTTATCAACAGTATTTTTAGCGTTGTTGGTATGTTGAATGTTATCTTTTGTTAGCGTTGTTTGTTTGATGGCTTTTCTGTAAAAAGCTTTATTGTAGTGTTTCCTTGTGCTCTTTTTTACCTTCATCTCATTTGTTTTCCCCATAAATACGACTGTGTCCTTCCTCACTTAGATTTGTTCCCCCTGTCCTTGCAGAGAACAAGATATTTTTAACTTCAAATGCTGACTACCTTACTATACATAGTTGTGTCGGTCATAGCGGTACTTGTTTGCATGGCATTGCTTCAAAGTCTTTAACTAATTTGAAAATTTTCCTGCCAGGTGGTTAATTTATTTTTGCTTTTCTGTTCTTACAGTTATGGGCTTATGGACTCTGTCTTGTTCTTAATTAATTGATAAAGGAACCATTGATATTTTCCGTTGCACAAATCAGTTGTTAATTGGCCAATATGACAGTTTTTTTTTTATTTTAAAAGTTGGCCTTGTAAAAGGTGTCTGGTAGGGGTTAATAGGTGACATATGATAAAACTAAAAGGAAAAAAGTGTTCATGGTAAATGTTTTATTGTTATGCACTGTAATTACTCTTCATTCAATCTTGGGCTTCGCTGGCTTCTTGTCGGCGCAATGTGTCTTTATTTTTGTTTTCAAATGGATACCTGCTGATTGAAGGGGAATATAGTTGTGTTTTTGAGGAGCTAGCATTCTTCTTGGGTACAGTCAAATGCCATTTGTCTTATGTTTTACAACTATATGAGTTGATACGTTCTTGTTTGGATTTGGAATTTTTGTCACACATCATTGTTTTTTTGGAATTCTAAAATCACTTATGATGTAGTCAATACTCAATAAATGACTGGACAAAGTAATGTAAGCTTGGCCACCACATTAAATGGTTGTGGACAGTCAATTTTTGATGTGTGGCCAATGGTAGTCTCAATGGTGTCTTTGGCTTCCAATGTGCTTGAAAGAACACTGAATTGGGAGCAGGTTTTGTTAGAAGTCGGCACATGTAAAGTTTTTGAAGTCCTAGACTTCTGTGGATAGTTTTTGGTTTGAGATGTAGCCCATTGTATAATTATGGTTGGCAACAAGATGGTGCCAGCATGTGACGGCAGAAAGCCAGAGAGGAAGGGCACTTTGGTTAAGATCAGGTGGCATGAAAATACAAGGACTTCATGCTTGAACAGTGGTCAAAGTGTAGAAGGAGGTATTGTGGGAGGGTCATGACTCCCTTTGACGTTGGTCATGACTCCCTTTGACATTGTCCCTCCTTTATCACGTTCCTCTAAGTAAGACTTTTAACGCATGACGTTTGGTATAATTTTTAGTTCATTTTGCACCAGAAGTTAAAACTGGATTGATCCTTTTCTATTACTTTTGTATTCACCAGGTACGATCTTAGGGACCAAAATGAACTTAGAATTGTGAAGCAATTCTTTCAAAATTGATAACTTAGGATTTCCAACACCTGTTATTTTGCATGAATCCTTGTTTCTGGATTGTTTTATTGTTTTTCCATACTCATCTAATGGTGCTGCTATCTCCTTTGTGGTATCATTTGTTTAATTTATCTTCATCTTGCTTGCTATGTTATTCTTGCCTACATAAAAATGTTATTCATACTGTGGTTTTCGTGCCTCTATGGGTTCAGTCAGTTGCAGATGTGGCAGAGGATTTATGGGATCGCTATGGCATTGACTTTGGGACAGATTATTCTGGGCTTTTTAAAGCACTTTCTCACGCTAACTACAATGTTCGTTCAGCTGCTGCTGAGGCATTGGCTGCTGCTTTGGATGAAAACCCGGACTCTATTCAGGTAGGGATAAATTCAACCTGCACACTTGTAACAAGTACCTGGTGTATGTTCTTCATGGATTAATTACATTGTTCAGGAGACCCTTTCGACTTTATTTTCATTGTACATCCGTGATGCTGGCTTTGGTGAGGACAATATTGATGCTGGTTGGCTAGGTAGACAAGGAATTGCTTTAGCTTTGCATTCTGCGGCAGATGTACTTAGAACCAAAGACCTGCCTGTTGTTATGACGTTTCTCATATCACGAGCTCTGGTAAGATATGAATTGGTATTATGGTTGCATTTTCTTGCAAATGCTGGCATTTTCCTTTTGCTTTGCTCTCCTGTGTTAGTCAATTAGACATGTTTAGATATGGGTAGATAAACTACAAGTACTTATTGTTGTTGTTGCTTTGGCACCAGAGCAGTACCCTGTGCTTTGCAGAAAATTTGTTTCTCAAATTCCTCTTACCCTTAGAAAGATGGTTTATGAGAAATTTATACTGGTACCAAGAACAATGCTGCCATTTAATGAAGCCCCAGCAAACATCTTACGCTATCCTAAACACAACACTCGTTTTCCTTTTCCCTCCCCGTTTCAAACAGTATTTATCCTTTGATTAGTCATTTCCCCCCCTATGCAACTAGTGAAGCATACAAGCCAGAAGCATTACCAGACGTTGAGGGGTTTGAAATAGAATTATGGTATTGGGCCAAAGAAAGGAAAGAGAGTACTCCATGAATTGATTACCCGTCATACCTAAGAAACGATATACACTTACCATTTATTTGTTTGTTTGTTTGTTTTTTTTTTTTGAACTGGACTGTTTGATTGTTTACTTATGAAATTTGATTGTTATACAGTCAGTTTTTTTCAATTGTAATCAGTTTGTAGAAAATTATGAAATGCAGGCTGATATTAACCCTGATGTTCGAGGGAGAATGATTAATGCTGGTATAATGATTATTGATAAGCATGGAAGAGACAACGTGGCTTTGTTATTTCCAATTTTTGAGAACTATTTAAACAAGAAGGTTAGTAGTTATTATAAGCAACAAGCTTTCAGCTCGAGTTAATTTCAATGTGTATATTGTTTTCTTGTTAACAGGGGACTAGAAAATTGTCTTTGGGTATTAATATTTGCCAGAAGAGGAGTTCACCATTCTAATTTGACTTCTGTTCTTTGGTCAGGCATCTGATGAAGAAAGGTATGATTTGGTGCGTGAGGGTGTTGTGATCTTTACTGGAGCTTTGGCAAAGCATCTGCAAAAGGTTGAATTTATTATCCCTAGTTTCCTTTTAGTTATTCTAGCATTTCCTTGACTATTCCTGTTAGCATTGATAAGTATATTTTTGGTACAGGATGATCCGAAAGTCCTCACGGTTGTAGACAAATTGTTGGACGTGTTGAACACTCCATCTGAATCGGTTCAACGTGCAGTCTCAAGTTGCTTATCCCCACTAATGCAGTCAAAGCAAGTACGTTTGAAGTGTTATTGTTGAAAGGATTCAGGATTGTGAATTTTTTTCTTCTTTTCCTTTGATGTTTCAGTTTGTCCAAAGAATTGGGATGCATTTGAACTAGTCATCAGCTTTTGGGAAACAAGTATCAGTATTTCTTCTGAGGAATTACTAAATTTTATGGGTTGGGGGTCCTGTTCATAACTTCTTGTTATGTTCTCTTAGTCGCTAAGAAGAGTCGACATACTGTGTAGACATTCGGGACACAGATGTTTGGAATCTGTATGTCCAAGGGACATGTGAATACGTCTTGGATACACGTTGAGCATGTGTTTGACTGTGTCCCATTTTTATATTCTGAGGTTTTGCTAGGAAACGTATCTTGCTTCTCATACACAAGAGAATGAGAGAGAGCATCTTCTTAACTCATAGTTGGTGGAGTCTCGATGCTTTCCGATCGAAAGATCACCAAAGAAGGAGAAACCTTCATTAATTTTATGGTGCTTTTGTGATTAAAGATTGGCATTCGTGACCCCTTTGTCTCTTTCTATCTTGTCGCGTTGTCCATTGTGTTGTGGTTTCCAAACCAAAGATCAACGATTGTCGAAACCCTTTCTCTCTCTCTCTCTCTCTCTCTCTCTCTCTCTCTCTCTCTCTCTCTCTCGTTTGCTCGAATGTCACTTTTCCTATTTTCTTCAAACATCTCAGCTGTTGGTTTTATTAGTTCTCTATTAAAGTTCACTTAGTTGCACGGAGCGGGACCATGTTGTGGAAGTGAGAGGATGTAGCAGAATGTAAGGTTGTGAGCTTACATGTGTATATGTTTGTGTCTGTATACTGTAGGAAAATATTATTCTTTTTCTTACTCCTAGCAGTTCTGTGATGGGCGGCCTTGAAGGTCGCACCTATGCAACGTAGTGCCACTGGTTCCAAGTCTCAGAAACAACCATTCTGCTTGCGTGGTTAAGGTTGTGTACATCTACCCTTCCTTTGACCCTGCTGTAGCTGGAACCTTGTGCATTGGGTAGCCCTTTTTACTTGTAGTAGTCATGTCCGGTAATAATTGGTATGAATAGCAAATTCCCGTCTAGAGATTTATTACTGAATTGAACAATGATCAGTCAGTGGCTACAAGCCCTAACAGTGTTGCCTAGGGTGTGTTTGCAGTTCACCGATTATAATAGACTACCTTAGGCCTGTCACAAATATTTTATTTTCAAAGGGACGACTTTTCTAGTCGCCATGACTCGTCTCTCCTAGAATAGCATATCTAAATGAAATCTGTTGCATAAGCATGAATTGACAATCACAGCATGAATTTACACCTGTTCGGTTTCCATTTCCCTGTTTTAATTTAAAACCTTTTGGAGTTGAAGAACCCATTTCCCCGACAAAAGGTGCAGCAATGGGTCCCTTCCTCTCTCTCTACCCACTTTTGTACCCGTTTTGACTATTAATACTGGGCCTCCCTCACCCCAACCCCAATGTGATTGGTTGGTCCAACTTTCTATGGGGTGGGATGTGATTATCAGTGAATGGTGGACCCCACTCATGTGGAAAGGGAAAAAAGTTCCTTCACAAACGAACAAGAAGTTCCAAGTTCTTGTCCAAAACAATGAAACGAACAAGGCCTTAGCATTATTCAAAACCTGATTTCATACAACCGTTGAAGCAATAGTAGAAATCCTAACCATAAATATGAGACAATGTTATTTGGCTACGGTGTTCATCTAAACCCTAGGAAAGGTTTTTTAGCTGCGCATGTCTACGTAACCTCTGCTTTCTCCCTCAAGAATCATCAACCAACCCCCATAACAATTAACAGGCGTATGCATTTATTGGCATAGCCGCATAGGAGACTTCTAAGTAATCCAAAATAGACTAAATTCTAAAAAGTAGTAAGGAAATATGGATGGAATATTTCCACCATTTTAAACTTAGTTTGTGAGCCCGTTTGACCTTGTAAATGTCCAAATTGGAAAATTCTTATATCACACAAACCTGGAGCAAATGAAATTATGTTTCCCACCTGACTTCAATAATCCCTTATCGGACATCGAAAGACGGAAAGAGAGAGACATCCAAAACACTGAAGGCTGTGCTGAGCCACTTCCTTCAGGATTGAATTGAATCCTAGAATTTCTTTCCAAATCTGGATGCGTTTGGTTTCCAGGCAATTCAAAGTTCTTCCAAGTCTTTCAATTATTTTAGGAGTGTACTTAATCCTTTATTCCTCACTTTGACTTTTCCAAATTGCAACCCCGTTTGTCTTCAGATCCTCAAACCTCCAAATTAAAGCCCAATTCATGCAAACTACTCTGGTGATAGACCAACTTAAGTCAAGTAAGATGATCGACTAAACATAAAAAAGGTTTAACGGGCTTCCTGCATTTCTGCACTTATTTATATCTGAATAGGGAATCAGCTTACATCGTAATATCTCGGTCATCTTGCATTATGTGTTAGTTACAGTGTTGCAGCATCTGCTGCTAGATTATGTTTCATGCTGTCTGTTTCGTAACGATTGACTTTAGTTCCTTCCCAGGGACAAACCACACATCTTTTCTTACTTGGCAAATGTTGTAGCATAACCTATTTCTCTGTACTGTAACTGTTTCTGGGTGTTTGTGTGGTGCAATCTGCAAGACTCTCCCTCATTTATTCTCTCCTAGCACACACACTTTACTTCCTAACTAGTGACATTTAGCTGATGTACGTATGTATACTTCTTCCATATGCACATGCTTATATATTTGACAACTGTAAATTAAAGTGGCACAAAGATGTTTGTTACAACTTCTTAGCCCTCCCAACTTTACTCCATCCATCCATCCATCCACTTTGGTCCAAATAGTACTTACTCTTTTCTGTTATTCATTTTGTGGACTGAACTTGATAGACAATTTTTAGAGGTTTTAGATGGTATGGTTCCATTGTGTTAGAGCTGCTATTTTTGTTATTGCTTGCCCATTCGACGACCAGTATCAAAGCTTCGAACCATGGTTACCTACTTGATTGATAATCCTAGAGATTTTAGATGGCATTTATGTTGGCTTTGTGATTCCTTTGTGTTACTATTTTATTTCATATTTCTGTGATTATATCAGATCTTTGTGTCCATATGCAATGTGCTGTACTACCTTTTTTCTCCTCTTATTCGTTTCACTGCATTGACTTAGGAAGATGCGCCGGCTCTTGTTTCTAGACTGTTGAATCAGCTAATGAAAAGTGATAAATATGGAGAGCGGCGTGGAGCAGCGTTTGGACTTGCTGGGGTGGTAAAAGGATTTGGAATTTCATCCCTCAAGAAGTATGGTATTGCCGCAGCGCTCCAAGAAGGTCTTGTTGATAGGTTTGTTGTTATTTTAACTTTTGGTCAGCTTTCCTCTGATTCATTGATACAAAGAAGGATCTTACCTTACATGCATTAGGCAACATATATGTATATATACATATAACTCTATGTGTATGCTTGTAGACGTACATTCATTTGCTGCAATTGCTTTTTTTAACCTTTTTTTTGTGTCAAATATTATCTGAATTTGTATGGTAAAACGTGTGCTACAATTTAGAACCTAGTTTTTATGTTCCCTTTGTTATCTTAATTCACAAGTACTTGGCCTCCTTAGTTGTCGCAGTTCGCGCGAGTGCACTGTTGCTTGAGAGTTATCTTTCTGTCTAAATTCAGTGGACAATGGTGGTTACCTAATTGATATTCTATCAGTTGCAGATGATTTTGAATTGGAACTCTTGTCCATGAGGATCCCTTAGATTTGATATCATAGCAAAACTCTTGTCAGTGACTCAGCATGCGTCCCTTAGATTTGATAATTTTTTTATTGATGCTTCCACTTATATTGTAGTCTTGTAAACTTGCGTTTTCTACATAATGCTATTTGACTGCATTGTGTCGAACAATGGCAACATGTGGTGGAAAGTTGACTGGTGGTAAGCTAGGAGATCACCAAGAAGCACCATATCCTGTCTGGGTCCAATGAAGATAGTAAGCAGGGCTGCTCACCCAATGTTCTGGTGCGAGTAAAATTGAGCACTCTTGCTTTGCTGAATCACTCAGAATGTAAGAACCGTGATGGTCAGAGCCTGAGCATAAGGAGACGCCTTGGAAAAGCAGAGTCTTGTCGATTATACATGTATATACGTTTATGTTTACGCACTACTCCCTTGCAAAAAGTAACAATGACCCCACAAGTGCGTTACTTGTTATGGTATTCTTTTGCTGTGAGTATGGACTGGTTAAAGATAATGTAAGGATCCTTCTATGGCTAACACTGAGAACGTTCATTTGGGAATGATCTGAAGTGGCTGATTCACATCATGGAGTGATTTGTAATTTCAGTCTTGAGTGGTTTTATTTCTTGTGTGGTCCTTGGCTTCTTCTTATCCTCCTCTTTCTTGTAACTTTTCTTCAATGTAGTACTAAAAGAGCTTTGTTACCAATTAACAAAATTATGTATCCTGGGAGTTCAGTCATGTACAATTTCTTCATGTGTGGCTTGATTTTGGATGGAAAATAGATCGCAAAGATGATGAAACAGCCACTTGTTTCTTCTGAAATTGCAGGAATTCTGCAAAAAGCCGTGAAGGAGCGCTGCTGGCATTTGAGTGCCTTTGTGAGAAACTCGGAAGATTATTTGAACCGTAAGTACACAGATACTGTTGCCAAACTAGGATTTTCATGCTGTTGGTAACCGTATTGAGCTAACCTGTCCCTCCCCCCCTTTCCCTTTATCTTCAGGTATGTAATTCAAATGTTACCATTACTCTTGGTTTCATTCTCTGATCAAGTTGTAGCTGTTCGAGAAGCTGCTGAATGTGCTGCTCGTGCAATGATGTCTCAGCTCAGTGTTCACGGGGTGAAGCTTGTCCTTCCGTCACTTCTAAAGGTTCTAATCTCAAATAACTATAGTATTTGACCTTGCCACTTCTATGGTCCTTACAATTTGACAATTATTGGCTTTGGCTGCATGCCATCATATATATGGTATCTCAAGAGATTATAGTAATTCACAATGAACGGTTTATTCTGTATTGCATAAACGTTTTGTTATGTCATTACATGAACGTTTTGGTCAATTTTAATTGTGAACATTTTGTTCTGTCATCTCTTATCACCAGGAGTCAGGACTATCTATGTTTTTCTACATATTGTTGTATGTGGTGAAGGAAACTGAGATATAGAAATTGGGCCAGGAATTGGAGATGGAGCAATGGCAGTAAAGCGGATTTACATTAGCTACTTAATTAAGGAGGTTTAGAACCCCAGGTATTCCTGTGCCTAAGGACCCCTCGACATCCTTGTGCCTTAGGAAGTAGTTGATATCTCTGTATCAGTACCATGATCAATATCGGATATATTTCATCAGCTAACTGAATGCAATAAGTAGAGCCCTTAAAATAGGCTCTTCGAAACATGACCAAATGATGACATAACCTAGATCCCATGTGGTATAACTGCTAAAATAACATTAAAACTACCAAGTAAAATACTAACATCTACAGTAAATAGCTAACGACAACTGAGTAAACTCCTGACATCTAATAGATAATGATGGCATAAATCAATATCCTCCTGGATCAGTGCAACACAAGATATTTTTGGGGCTCACTATAATTTATTAGTTGTCAGGAATTGAGTACACTTTGCCCTTATTGTTAACATGATTTGTGATGTTTTAGACAATTTTCAATGTTGTTACGGGTAACCACAGCTGCTCTTCTTCTGTTATTTTCCTATTTGACCAAATAATCATAGAGCTTGAACTTTGACAATCTGCTTGGATCTCAATGTTCTTTGACCTTTAAAAACTGGGATACTTCTCCATCCAAAACTGTCACCATTTTCTTGAGGAAGAGTCAAGATGGTACAGTATGCTATCAGACATTATTTCTTGTTGGCACAATCACAGGGTCTTGAAGATAGAGCTTGGCGAACGAAGCAAAGTAGTGTTCAACTTCTTGGAGCTATGGCTTACTGTGCCCCACAGCAACTCTCTCAATGCCTTCCTAAAGTTGTGCCAAAATTGACCGAGGTATCTCAATCAAAAAATGATATTGTCGATTCCTAGTTTTGATGGGTAATTTGTCTTCTTCTAAGAAACATAGAGAATTTAACGTTAATATTCCTCTATGATTGCAGGTGCTAACTGACACCCATCCCAAAGTTCAGTCAGCTGGGCAAACTGCTCTTCAGCAGGTGATACTTGGTGTTTTTATTTTGTTACGTATTCTTTTGTTATTTTGTTGTTGTTTTGACTCTGTCCTATTCCTAGGTCGGTAGCGTGATAAAAAATCCTGAAATCTCTGCTCTTGTCCCTACTCTTCTAATGGGTCTTACTGATCCAAATGACTACACAAGGCATTCCCTTGACATCCTCCTGCAAGTAAGGATATCCACTTCTTGCTGGCAATTATCATGCATCTATTGCTTATTATATTTTCAACAGAAAAATCTGTATATTTACTTTGATTTGTTGCAGACGACATTCATCAATTCTATTGATGCTCCTTCACTCGCACTTTTGGTACCAATAGTTCATAGAGGGCTGAGAGAAAGGAGTGCAGAGACTAAAAAGAAAGCTGCCCAGATTGTTGGAAATATGTGTTCTTTGGTTACAGAACCCAAGGACATGATTCCTTACATTCGGTTACTACTTCCTGAAGTTAAAAAGGTATGATTTAACTCTTTGGTGGCTTGCGCATTGCCCATTCTGATGATAAGTTGTAATGCTTCTTGACCCTTTGAAATACAGGTTCTTGTGGATCCAATCCCTGAAGTTCGGTCAGTTGCTGCAAGGGCTCTTGGTTCCCTCATTAGAGGAATGGGAGAAGATAACTTCCCAGATCTTGTTCCTTGGTTGTTGGACACACTCAAGTCTGATGGTAGCAACGTAGAACGATCTGGAGCCGCTCAGGGGCTAAGTGAGGTTAGAGTTTGTGGACTAATGATTATTGTGTTCTTTCTTGTTGGAACCCTATTACCCTCAGTACTTAACTGGTCTTCGAGAATTCAATATTATCACGTCACCTACCTACTTGAACGAACTGATTTTGTTTTCGTACTTTGGGTTAACTCTTCACTCTCATACTTACAAAACAATATTCGGATTAACCTATGGTGGGCATGCAAGGTTATGGGCCTTGACACCCATGCCAAGATTCACGGGCCTTGATACACATGCCAGGATTCACGGGCCTTGATACACATGCCAGGATTCACGGATTCTGATACTCATACCCAGAAATACTCCGAATGGCAGCTAATAACCAAGATTGACGGGCATTGTCACCCATGCCCAGCGACACACCTAATGGTGGTGCTAGTAATACCTTTCCACAAACTTTAATAACATACTACTCATTTGCTCAAATCATCAAATGTATCCCCATTTCTTTCAAACGCGTGATTGTTTATCGTATGCGTCTTTCCATAACGTGTCGTTTCATTTTCATTCTCTGGAATTCTCCGTATCCATCACACGAGCTCACCAAGTGTCAACGGAATGTTTTAGGAATCATTATGTACGTCATACACTTCTTATAACCAATGATACGGGTTTATGAATTCGTCAAACATAAATTCATTATGTTTAAAAAGGTTCTCAAAGTGGGGTGTCAGTTGTCCCTTCTTGTGTCCAATAAAAATATATCCATAGAACCTTTCTACCATGTTATCATGTGTCAAGTAAACGTGGGTATTATTCGTAAGTGCCATTGAACTAGGCACGACAATCCGAACAAATTTATGTGGCACAAACCAAGGATAGTACAAGGGTACAATCAAACAATTTGACCGGAGGCCAAGGGGAACCCTATAAGCAGCCAGATTGACAAAACAGACCAGGACAAGTAATCTGTCAAAACCGTCCGGATGGTTGGGGTAACCCATCCGAACGGGAAAACCAGAGAGACAGGAACACGGATAGTTTTGCAGATTTTCAATGGGTTTCACCCAAACTCAACAAATAATGTCCAAACTCAGAATTTTATGCTACCAATGACCAAAATACACATTAGGAGAGATAGATTTCAACCAACTAAAGGAATTAAACAACTAAGTTCAAGATCTAACGTGGATTCAAATTAAAACCCTAGAAAAAGATGGGTTTTCTACACAATCAAGAGAGACATGATCAAAATAGGAATTTATGCCACAAATAAACCATTTAGACTTAGAAATAGAAGGATATCCCTACCTCAATGATTCAACCTCTAGCAAGCTCCAATCAAGAACCAAATCAAAACCCTAGCTCCCAAGCTTGATCCCAAACAAAAAACATATTCCCAAGCGATTACAAGCAAGCCGCGAGCTCCAAATGGTGTGAGAATGTACCTAGGAGAATGGATCTACTATAGGTTTGAGCGAGGGAGGTGAGTTTGGGTGTGGGAGTGAGATTTTTGGAGAGAGAAGGGGAGGAAGGGGCCAGCCATCAATGGGAGAGGGGGGGGGAAGCGATTTCTCTCTCTCTCTCATGGCTTATATACTATCAATCACACTACACACCTCTCCAATTACTGAAGTGTCACGCCTAAGTCCAAAACCAAACTATTTCTCACATGTACCCACAATCCAACATTTAAATGCATTTACATGGAAATCCCCAATTTAATTTTGGCAAGTTTTTCGTGAATTTCCAGGTCTTTACATCACCCCTTGATGTCACTCTTCTTTTGGAATAGATTCCTGGACATTTTATTTGAGTGCCATGTAATTATAGCATTGGCGATAAATATGTGTGGTTCGTCATTTTTGCGGCTTGTCTGTAGTTATGAATATTTTGGATGATTCAGAGGCTGGTGTCCTATTTCTCTAGGTTGTGGCTGCGCTAGGGAAGGACTATTTTGAACAGATACTTCCTGATATCATTCGCAACTGTTCTCATCCGAAAGCATCTGTGCGTGATGGTTATTTGACGCTTTTCAAGGTGAGGAAGATGAATCATGAACTGAATAGTTGGTGTATGCAATGGCAGTAATTGCTTATGAAATTTCCTTTGTTATTTGTTTCTAAATGAATTTCTTTCTTAGTATTTGCCAAGGTCATTAGGTATCCAATTCCAGAACTATTTGCAGCAGGTGTTGCCTGCTATCCTTGATGGTAAGTATTCTTTTTGTCCTTGTCTTTGGGTTGTGTCTATCTAGGTTCAGATATAATGTCATTTGCTTTTTTGAATGGAGATATTATGTCATTTGTACACTCCACCATAATCCTTGCTCCTACTTTGAGATATCGTCTGGTTGTACCATTGTACAGGCCTTGCAGATGAGAATGAGTCTGTACGTGATGCCGCACTCAGTGCTGGGCATGTCTTGGTTGAGCATTATGCAACAACGTATGTGCTTTTTGGCTGTGCATCTAATTGTTCCGTGTTTCCACATGTGATCTACACAATTCTGAAGTTGATATAGTTGATGTTAGCTCTATGTTTTTGGGAATTACAAATTGACAGAGGGAAATAGTTGTCATGTTGGCAACATAAGCTTGTAATGAAAGTATTGAATATGCATGATAGAAGCGGGTTACTTATCATGAAAATGATGTACGGCATGTCGCCATGTTGAGGAAATCAGTTTGCTTTGTATTAACACTTTTTGCAACCATGTCAGGTCATTGCCACTGCTCCTTCCAGCTGTAGAAGATGGTATTTTCAGTGATAGTTGGCGCATTCGGCAAAGTTCTGTTGAATTGCTGGGTGATCTCTTGTTCAAGGTACATGCTACTCATCCTTTTCAAGGTTATCTTCAAGGAATATCTTTTTCCCCATTATCTGAAATGGCCTATATCTATTAGGTAGCTGGAACTTCTGGAAAAGCACTTCTTGAGGGGGGTAGTGATGATGAAGGTGCAAGTACGGAGGCACAGGGACGTGCTATCATTGAGGTACTTGGAAGAGAGAAGCGTAATGAGGTTCTTGCTGCATTGTATATGGTTCGAACTGATGTGAGCTTAACAGTGCGCCAGGTATTTATAGTGTTAATGAAATGATTTGATTTGCTTTTTAGTATATTCTGTCCCCTTTTCGCTTTTCTTTTTGGATATTTAGACTGAAGTCTCTCCCTCTTTCAGGCTGCCTTACATGTGTGGAAGACCATAGTTGCAAATACTCCAAAGACTTTGAAGGAAATTATGCCGGTTTTAATGAATACTTTGATTACTTCTCTTGCATCCTCTTCCTCTGAAAGGCGCCAGGTCCGCCATTCCTCTTTCAGTGTTTTTGTAGCTATCACGTAGTTTCCTGAATATAAACTGATATATATATTTTTTCAGGTTGCTGGGAGATCACTTGGTGAGCTTGTTAGGAAGCTTGGGGAGAGAGTGTTACCTTTGATCATTCCAATTTTATCACAAGGGCTAAATGACCCTAATGCAAGTAGAAGACAAGTGAGTTTTCCCCCTTTAATTTCCAATTTACTGATCTTCTGTTTCCTTTCTGCTCAGGCTCGATAACTATTTCTTGTGGATGTTGCTGACAAATGTGCTTCTTTGTTTTGGCAATTGTTGTGGCTAACTCACTCTTGTCATAATTATGCGACTCACTAACTAAACAAAAATATACGACTAGTGGCAACGATAAGCTTTGTCCTCTTTTTCTTACACTCTTGTACTGTCATATTTGATATGGATCTTATGGTTGTCTAGCTTAATGATATGGTTGCATCAACTCTCTCCTCAGTGGTTTTTGTGGTCAAATGCAACTTTGTCTCTTATGTTAGATAAGAAACATGGTTGGTTTGGTTCCTAATCATATTCATAGCTTGTGGTTGATGTGTGCTCAACTTATCATACAAAAGAATTAAAGAAAGTACAGTAGATTTTCAAGTTCTCCTTCTAAATTGTTTCACCAAATACAATATATTGAGTACATAGAGTATTTCAAAACGGAAGATATGTCGAGTATTTGTGTTTTATTTTTGATGTACAGAACTGGGATATGCGCCACGTATTAGGGATAGTAAGTATAAGTTGGACAATTAGTTACACAATTTATTATTCATAATCTATTCCATATCCGAATGACATGTTTGAGGATATAAATTTTACTAATTTCTGCCATGCATACCTCACTTGCATGGTATTTTTTATTTTTTTTATTTTATGTATTTAGATCGGAAAAATACGATAGTAGGGGTATCTAGGAGTTCAGGTATACTCTCCATCCATCAAATCAATTTCATGCTTCCCACAAAACATGAGTAGTTGACATTACTCGCATACCTATTAATTTCTCATAGCATGCATTAAATATATCCTCAATACATTTCTCTTCCTTAAAAGTTGTATGTTATGTCCTCTACATTTTCTTAAAACATCGTTAAGGTTTCAATATTTGATCTCCATGTTGGACCTTTTCAAATGATTTGCCGAGAAAGGGGAAAATAATTTGTCCGTTGTAAGTGGCCCCAAATGAAGATACCTAACGCCAAGTCACCAAGGAAGCTGATTTTGTGTTGAAAAATGAAGAAAGCACAGATATACGATGATCTTTCAAGTAACAATATTAATGATGTAAATCGTAGGTTATAAGAAAGCACAGACACCTAGATATATACCCACATCGGACACCTGTACCCAAGTCCAAGTAACATATACCTACATTATTACAGTTATTGATGATGTAAATCATAGGTTGTAAGTTCTTGCTATCTGTGTCCAATGTAGCGGTAGTGAGAGGTACCACAAGGAAGATCGATCTTCTCGATCTGCTGCTGCTGCTGCTGTCCACGCCAGGAAGAAGACGATGTGGCTAACAATATGGGGTAGCTCATCTTTTAATTCTTTTGGGCTCCAAAGTTGGGCTGTGTACTAATGGGCTTATTTGTTCTTTTTAGGCCTACTAATGGGTTTGTGAATTTATTTGAATGTTCCAATGGGCTTATTTATTATTCTTTGGGCTTCTAATGGGTTTGTGTACTTGGGTTAAAGTTGATTCAAGTATTATTTTTGGGCTTTTATTATCCAAAATAAAAGAATGAATGTACTTTTAATACATTAAATATTTATTATTTCATCTATTAAATTCAAAAAATAATAAAAAATCTTAGAATATTTTAAAAAAAAATTAAAAAAATGAAAACATATTACGTGGCGTATCCCCGCACCCGTGTCCAAATTTGGATCCATATCCACGAATCCTCAATTTTTAGGTTTCAAGTGTCCGACCCTTAGATCCACACCCGTATCCGATTCACGCACCCATATCCGTGTAACATAGGTTATAATACTAAGATGGTATTACCTTAATACCTCTATCTTGCATTAGGAGAAGGCTTTAAGCTTTATTATAAAAGACTTGGGGTATCCCCAAGGAATAACCAAAAATGGATAACCAAAATTTGCCACATCAACTTTTGGTTATCCATTTAAGGGTTCGTTAAGCTTAACAATGTTGAGGTCTACTATGGCATAATCACAATGAGGTGGCAACATTTCAAATTCAACGGTCAGTTTTTTCTTCTCAATTTAATGGTCTACATTGAATGGCATTCTAGTAAAATAAGTGAAAGTGGAGAACATTTGTTAAAATCCAGAAAGTGACCAACATTGTTAAATGCATGGCTACTTGCCTAAGTGGAGAGTGAATTTCACCTACCAATAAGTTTGGTTTATGGAGAATGAGTATCAAACAATAAAAAGCACATGGAGTAACTTTTGTGAGTAGAACCCACTATTTTTTGTTATTTAGAATAAATGTTGCCAACTTTGGTTATTTGAAGGCTTGAATTTGGTTACTGGGTTAAAGGTTGCTAAGTTTGGTTATTCCGTTGTCAACCATTTTTTTTGCCAACATTGTTAACTTTGTAAACTTTTTCCTTTTGGTTATGCAATTGGGGATAACCTTAGGAGGGGTAAAAATCGATTGGGGACATTACAAGTCTTGTTTTGTGAGTTTTTACTCATGTTCTTCTATCTCTATGAAAGGTTAGTAAGTGCTTTGAATCTAAGCCATTGGTGTATCTCATCGAATACTGAGAATTAGTTGTTTTGTGGAGTTTGTACTTGTTTTCTCTTATTGATTCTTTCAAGGAAGGCAAGTTTTAATATTCTATCTTTGTCCCACATCAGTGGCTTAGTCAGTCTTTACACAAGTTTTGCGAAAATTACACAAGTTTTACGAAAATTTGAATCTATGTGGCAAGGCATGAACGTAAATAAATAACTATCAGCAAAAGTGGTATTGTTTTCCAAGAGTGAAAAGAGGAAAATAGGAGAAGGGATAGAAAGGAAAACAGAAGCGCGTATGCAGTGCACGAAGTTCTAGCATATGCACCCCGGGGAAGAGAAGTTTGTAAAAAGAGTGGTTAGAATGTGTTATGTTGCGAAAGTGTGCCAGTTGATGGATGTGAGAAATGTTTAGGGCAGGATTTTCCTTCTCTATGGTTGAGCTTGAAGGCAGGGAAAACTACGGGTTCAAGACGTTGTCCAGCTTGTTCCTTTTATTCCTTTTTGGCCCTTTTTTTCTTGGTTTTGTTTTCTTGAAACAAAATTTTCTGTTTGTTGGTCCAGAATAGCAACAAGTATGCGGTTTTGTTTCTAATCTTGTTAATCTTTTGTGTTTGTCTGCAAGTCTAATTTCATCTACACTTACAGGGCGTGTGCATTGGTCTGAGCGAAGTGATGGCTAGTGCTGGCAAGAGTCAGCTATTAAGTTTCATGGATGAGCTGATTCCTACCATCCGTACAGCGCTTTGTGATAGGTCTGTTGATTCTCTTCTTTGTATTTGATATTTCCTTTGGTATATCATATTTCTGTTATGGTGACTGAGATCTTATGGTGATATTTATTTAACAGCATGCCTGAGGTTCGTGAGTCAGCAGGCTTAGCATTCAGCACACTTTATAAGGTGCTCTTTCTGATTTTTTTCTAGTATCTTACATGTCTATTTTGCCTAGTACAAATGACCTGGAAATGAACCAATTTATACTGATTTAGAGTGCTGGAATGCAAGCAATTGATGAGATTATCCCAACACTTCTGCATGCTTTGGAGGATAATGAAACCTCTGATACGGCTCTCGATGGCCTGAAACAGATCTTAAGGTTAGAATATTCCATGTCTTGCATTCACCGCTGCACTTTTTAGCTGTTTTTTGCCCTAAAAGACCTTTATCCGTGAATTTTAGTGTCAGGACTACAGCTGTTTTGCCTCATATTTTGCCCAAGCTGGTCCATCTTCCTCTGTCGTACGTATACAGATCTCCTTTTCCCCCTCATTGGTTTGTCTTAGAATTTCATGCTTTCTGCTAAGACGTTTGGTTATGCTTCAGCGCATTCAATGCACATGCTTTGGGAGCTCTTGCTGAGGTTGCTGGACCTGGTTTGGACTTCCATCTCAGTACTGTTGTTCCGGCTTTACTTTCTGCAATGGTTGATGATAACAAGGTATAAAAAAATTATGAGTTTACTCTTTGTAAATGGTATTGAATACTTTTAAATATCGAGACAAAGGGGCACTGTTGGATGTTATTACCTTTCTACTTTTAATGGGAGTGTCCTATTGTTCGATGGAGGGTGGAATTGTTTTAGTACTTTTATGTGATATCGTTTTTGATATAATAGTTGTCGCGTTGTTTTGATCCTTTTCCTGTGGCAATGGACGTTGCTTGGCTTCTGTTTGGAAATTTAGGAAGTTCAAACATTGGCGAAGAAGGCTGCAGAGACTGTTGTCTTAGTCATTGATGACGAAGGCATAGAACCATTGATATCAGAACTTCTTAAAGGAGTTGGTGATCATCAGGTACGGTTTTGCTGTGGATTATTTGGTGCTCTCTCTCTCTCTCTCTCTCTCTCTCTCTCTCTCTCTCTCTTCATGTTTCTTTTGGTTGCAGGCTTCTATTAGACGAAGTTCTTCATATTTGATTGGATACTTCTTCAAAAACAGCAAGTTATATTTGGTTGATGAAGCGCCAAACATGATATCCACCCTGATCATTTTGCTCAGTGATTCAGATTCAACTACAGTTTCGGTAATTCCCTATGATTAATTTTGTTATTCTTTTGTGTTTCTGTGTTGCAATTAGAGTCTTATCAAAATATTCAACAGGTTGCTTGGGAAGCTTTGTCGAGAGTTGTCACTTCAGTTCCGAAGGATCTTCTTCCTTCATATATAAAGTTAGTTCGTGATGCTGTTTCTACTTCCCGAGATAAAGAGCGTAGGAAAAGGAAGGTAAATGCATAGTTGCACTGCATATGTGAGTGTGCAGTCAGTTTCTTGGTTCTTACGTAATATGAGTGTCCTTACGTTTTCCCTTCCATTTTTTTGGGTAAAATGACGTGCAGGGAGGACCAGTTGTTATACCTGGATTGTGTCTCCCTAAAGCTCTTCAACCATTGCTACCTATCTTTCTCCAGGTATTCCTGTGTATCACATTTGTATTCTACCTGAAGATGCATTTGGATAATATCGTGTTTCCTATTGTAATTTCTTGTCTCTTTGTTTAGTTTAAATGCTGAAGCAATGTCCCATGCTTTGTTGCATATTTGCGGTCTATGGATTTTCTTAAATGTCTTACGTACTTGTGTCATTGTCAACACTCAATTCTTGACTCAAGGGATGTGTCTGCCATGTATAGTTGGACACTATCTTATATAGCTATGTACCAAATTCTATTATTAGTGATGAAATGCTCAAAAACAATATTACACCCTATAAAAGAGGTACATTTAGAAGAAGACATTTTACCATTTTCCTGTTCTTAGAAGACATGGGAAGTAAGAAAATCACTATGTGGACATGGTTCTTGACAAGCTTTTGACATGCAAAGAAGGTGCAAGAAAACCTCAAGAAAAGGTAGAAAGAGGTTTGGGTTAGGATATTTCTGGTGATTTGCTCTGCTTCACCGTGTACATGCCAAAAAGTCTTGTGTAATCTCTTTTGTTCTTTGCTCATTTTTCTAGACATTTCTGTGTTAGATAAGTGTCAATAACTTCATGTGCTAGCAGACTCGTGCATCCAACTTCAAATCATTCATTCTGCTACTTGTTTATGGGGATCAGGTGATGCATGATGTGGGTAAATATTTTAGTTTTGAGATAAGTTATTGCATTATAGTCGCTGGGTTGTGTTTTCTTCTATTTAAAATAAATGCAGCCTTTTCTATTTGACGAAATTGAAATTTTGGCATTTTTGACAATAGGGCTTCTGTCCATTTTATTGTTTTCCAACAATCTGTGTCTAAATATTTGGGATTCTGGTTTGCTGTTTCATCTCCAGGGTCTTACTAGTGGATCAGCAGAATTGAGGGAGCAGGCAGCTCAAGGCCTTGGGGAGTTAATTGAAGTGACAAGCGAACAAGCACTCAAGGAGTTTGTTATTCCCATTACTGGGTATGCATGACAATTTGTAGTTGATGGGAGTTCTAGTTGTACCTCAATTATTTTTGTGTCAGTTAACAGAACCACCTGTTGTCGATTCCATAGAAGTTGAGGTTTCAACAAGCTTAGCAATTTGAGGATTCTCTGTCAAGGAGTCAGTAAATTTTTTTGTTTCCAATACTAAATTTTGCAATGCATTCTCTTTGTTTGCAGGCCTCTTATCCGGATAATAGGTGATCGTTTCCCTTGGCAGGTGAAGAGTGCTATTTTGTCAACTTTGAGCATCATTATATGGAAGGGTGGAATGGCCCTCAAACCTTTTCTTCCGCAGCTTCAAACGACATTTATTAAGTGTCTGCAGGACAACACAAGGTAGGTTTGAAGGTGTTCTTTTTAGTATTTTTCGCTAAACAAAAGGGCCTTTACTGAGTTATAATTACTGTCCGGATGTTAATTTTGATCGTTCTTATTGCTTGTGAACTTGTTAAATTACTTTTGAAGACTATTCGGTGGAACTTTCGTTTGCATGGTTGTCACTTGCGAAGTTGTGGTTGTTGACCAGTATGCATTAGTTGCTTTTTGCTTATACATAATGCAGCCTTCTTGGCCCTTTACCTCCTATGCTAATGACATGCCATGCCATTCCAGGACTGTTCGCTCAGGCGCTGCCCTAGCACTAGGAAAGCTTAGTGCACTGAGTACCAGGGTTGATCCTTTAGTCAGTGATCTTTTAACTAGTTTGCAGGTGATACTTGTATCATTTGTCATTTTATGTTATTTGATTTTATGAGATTTAGATTTTAACAGTTGTGATATTTTTTATCAGGCATCGGATGGTGGTGTCCGGGATGCTATTTTGACTGCCTTAAAGGGTGTCCTCAAGCATTCTGGGAAGAGTGTGAGCAGTACCTTTAGAACTCGTGTCTACACTGTCCTTCAAGATTTGATATGTAGTGATGAAGACCAAATTCGAGCCTCTGCTTCAAGTATGTTGGGCATCATTTCACAGGTTTGTGCAATTTAGACTGAGATTTGGTTTAAGTACAATTGTTAAATGTTAATTATTCCTTTTTCTTTTATTTTAGAATGTGTTGATGTTGGTTCAGGCATAATATTCGAACAATGACATTGGGTTGTACAATGTCACCCAAAAATTTAGTACTTCAGTGTTGTAAACATTGAGACGCGCTTTCCAAAGGATGATTCAGACAGTCCACAATCATAGATATAGAGATCCAATTTAATCCCATATCTTTTTCCCCTTTTTCAAAGTTGCCTTGGGAGAGAAAGGCACATGTACGAAGCAATCAAGAGAGTGGAGTTTTATTCAGTAAATGTGAAATAAGTGGGCCATAATGCTGCTAGAAATATGTTCCAAAATTACACGGTGTAAGACAATATCTCCAAACCAAAGCACCTTAATTCAACTTTCGTGACTTTTACCACATTTTAGAGCATGCGCATACTTCATTAGCTGTCTCGTTCCGTTTCCTGGTACATTGGGGTTGGATTTTCATGATCCAAGGACCTCGTCAATTTGTATCAGCAACTACTGTTTTTAGTTATCTTTTTAATATGGCTCCCTTTCATTATCAACCTAACAACTAATTCATGATATGACAGTACATGGAAGACGGTCAACTCTCTGAGCTGCTTGATGAACTCTCAAATTCAGCCTCTTCTTCTATCTGGTCTGCCAGGCATGGCTCAGTACTCACAATCTCTTCCATCCTTAGGCATAATCCTTCAATGCTTTGCGCGTCTCCAAAGTTCTCAATTGTCGTACACTTTCTTAAAGAGAGTTTGAAAGATGAGAAGGTATTAACATTTTTTTGAAATGACATTTTGTTTTCTTAATATGCTTGGTTTCTGATGAACTTTTCATGTAGTTCCCTGTTCGTGAAGCATCAACAAAAGCAATTGGAAGGCTTCTACTTCATCAAACTCAGAGTGAACCCTCAAACACCACTGCAAATCTGGAAACTCTTATATCCTTGGTAAAAGCAATGCAAGATGACTCCAGTGAAGTCAGAAGAAGGGCATTATCTGCACTAAAAGCAGTTGCCAAAGTACGTGCTTGACCATTTCCACCTTTTTAAGTATAATGTATTTCTGAAATCCCGTCAAGGAATTTTTGAGGTGGTTTAACATTGAGTTATATGCCAGGCTAATCCTACAGAAGTTATGAAGCATGTTACATTATATGGGCCTGCACTATCTGAATGTTTGAAAGATGGAAATACTCCTGTGAGACTTGCTGCAGAAAGATGTGCATTGCACTCCTTTCAATTGGCAAGGGGTATATTCTTTTGCTGTATTTCTTGTGTCAATATTGATCCATTTATCTTCTATATGTAATCTTAAATTTAATATATATATATATATATATATATACCTGCGTTCTTGTCAAGGATCCCGGATTGAAGCATTTTCGGTGTTTTGATGCTTTTAAAAATTGTTTTTGGGAAATCCGAGCCGTACAATGTGTTTCAAAAGGTGTTTTCCAAGGTCCACGCGGGAAATCTTAAAAAAAAAAAAAAACCAGGAACGGCTTGATCCAAGTAGTTTTTCGCAAAAACTGTAAATATAAAGTTTTTGCGAAAACGGCTTGGATCAAGCCCTTCCCGGTATTTTTTTTTGAAGATTTCCCGCGTGGACCCTTGAAAACACCTTTTGAACACATTAGACGGCTCGGATCGTCAAAAAAATATCGGGAAGGTGGAGTCCCGGATCCGGGACTCCCGGACTAGATCACTACTCTATATATACATATATATGGCCGATACATACATTTTTTACTTATCAAAAAATGTATGTATCGGCCATATAAAGTGCAGCTTTGTATATGTTTGAACAAATAGAGTGGATTTTGACATTTTTGTTCCCGGTTTTCCAGGTCCTGACAATGTTCAAGCTGCTCAAAGATTTATATCAGGCTTGGATGCGAGACGATTGTCAAAGTTTACAGAACACAGGTATCTAATCAACCATTTCCTCCGTTTGAATTATGCAGCTTCACTCTACTTTGCAAATTTGCTACCCATTAATTCTCTGTAACTACCAAAAGAATATCATACACATTGACACGAATATTTACATAGGTGTCCATGCATATAACCTCACAATTAAATGAAAGGGAAGTATCTGAAAAACAAACTTGAAGAGTAAGTTAACCTCGTTGCATTGTTGTGGCCCGAACTAAAACTCCTGGTCCATACATGTGTTTATGGACGGTATTATGTGCCATGCACAACTTATGTGTGTACACTTATCTGTGTAAATGAGGTAGATTCCAAATTTGGTTCAATATACACAGGAATAATGCAAATGTGGTATACAATTGTGATTTGGTATTTGTTGTAAGTTTAGATTCCCGTACGAAGGCTTTCTTTGAAAATCTTATCTATTCAAGATGCTTCTCAATTAAGCTACAAATCTAAATCTGGTATTTGTTGCAAGTTTAGGTGTTTGTTGTGGTTGCTTAAGCCATTTGTGGGATTGTGTGTTTGCAGTGATGACAGTGAAGACAGTGAAGATGAATTGGCAAGTGGCTGATAAAATGTGGTTCCATTTTCGGTATTAATTTTGGTTTCTTCATCAAGGATGGAAATCTTTGTTCAGTTCAAAAGGATCAAGAAGCTGCAGCTAAAGGTCTCACTGCAGTATTGTGGTAATTTAGAGGAAATTGTGCTGTACAGCTATAGAAGAGGGTTACGCCCATTTTTCTCACAGGGTCCTCTTTTCACAGTCAATTGAGTAACTATATCTGACATCACGAGTCATAATTGACGGTGAAGGCATAAAGCTGCCCTATTTTTGGTCGTTTTTGTCTGGAATTTTTGTTACTTAAAGCGAAACCCACTGATAAACCAAGATCATATTGACAAGAGTGTAATTAGTTTCTGTATTCGTTGGTTGACAAGAGTGTGGTCGGTATTATCGCAACTCTGTCTTGCCGATTGACCATTACAAGTTTTTCAGTCTGGGTTTGACCTTTTCACTAAGTTTACGGGCACGATTCCTATAATACTAGAGTTGTGACCTTTACTCCTGAGATTCAACTATGTACAATGATCCAGTGTTTCATAAGCTTATTAACTGTCAATCGTTATCTTTTCTTCGTTTACAGATTAAAACGTTCACCTATTCTCTCTTTTTGACCACTTTCATACCTTCTGTATCTGTCTTGTCGCATCTTTTTTTTCTACCGTTAGAATCCAATGTATTGACAGCTAAATGAGATGTCAAATGCTGCAAATATCCACACCCGCTTTTAAAGCCAATTAATTTTGTTTCTTAAAATGTCGCACAGAGTTTGTTCTACATTGGTTAATTATTACATCCAAAGCTAGTATACGAGCCTGAGCGGCATCTCTACTCATTGTCAATTAGTTTTGAGTTGGATGCTTTAACATGATATTAGAGTTAAGACTTTTGCTGGATTTTGGACAATACACTCTTGGTTATGGCCCTGTTGTTTTTGCCATAAGTGCACCATGTTTTGTTATGATCCAAATGTTGTGGATCTATTGTTTACCTCTCCACGTACAAGTTAGTAGACGCACGTGCGGGCGAGTGTTAGAGTTTATCCCCACATTGGTTAATTATAACCTCTAAAGCTAGTATATGAGCCAGAGCAGCCTCTCCACTTATCACTACGTAATTGACTTTGAGTTGGATGCTTTAACAAAACATAAACGTCTAGCCTTGTTATAAACATGCAATACTTTTAGGATGATAAATCCATCCCAAGAGAATGTAAATCTATGTAGAAGCTGGGGCATTGCCCATCCTCATACTTCAGCATTAGGGTGAATTGTAGAGTTGTGTATAGCCTTTGGTTTTATGTGAGTTGCTTAGGTTTGTAATGGCCTGGGGTATGCCCCTTGGATTTTGTATTCTTTTGTTTGGGCTTTATAAGAATGAGTACTTATCAAAAAAAGAAAAGATGGTGTAGCGTTTAAATTCCAAAAAGGAATTATGATAACTAATGTGAAATTTCAATAACTTTTAAGGACTTGGTTTGGTTGTCAGGGTGTGGTGCTTAAGCATTTGCTCTCTCCTAGGTATCTTATTGGAGAGGGTGCTTAGCTGGCTATGGAGATGGCTATGAACGCTTAATTTGAAGAAGATGATGAAATCTCGATGACTTCCTTGCCTTTTTCTCCGTCTAGAGTTGCCTCTCAATAATTCATAACCTCAAAAATGTACATAACTGTTTCCTTTTATATCAGTGACCTAGAAATTATGTAAAAAGTAAAAACGTGTTTTTATCCTTTTCTGTCCCAACTATCCGGACGGATTTGAGAACCGTCCGGATACAGAAATTCAGGTCTTGTTCCTGTGATGCTTTGCAGGTCCATCTTCGCGTGTCATGCTCTCGTAAATACCTCCAAAGAATAAGTTCCGAGGATTAAATGTTTGCTTTTCAGCCCCTCTCAGAATCCCCTAGAACAATGTAAATAGCCTGGTCTGGAACCCTTACTGTAGGGAAAAAAAAATACGTTTATTACACAAACCACCCATATTTCGAATACAATTATCTCTGCGTAGGGCATTTAAGAGCCAATTAACTTCGAGATTTTTTACTTCAGATCGTAGAATATCAATTTTTAGATGGTAATTAAAATCTGTAAAAAGTGTGAAGAATATGTTGTAGAATAGATTTTACAAAAGAATTTTAGTGGGTGTAAAGATAATCAGAATTCAATAATCTCATCTAATGATAATTTTTTTTATCCCTATTCTCCAATTTATTTTTGCAAAATGCATTTTTAGCGGACAGGATGTATTTTATAATTCACTCCCAAACACCCAAAGCAAAAAAAAGACGCAATGATTATTCCAACAAGAGAAATGACAAAAAAAAAAAAGAAAGAAGAAGAAGTCACCCAAAAACCTAGTTCAAGCAAAAAAATTTCTGGAACACTAGAAATTCCCAAAAAGGAGTATACATCTGAACCTATTTAATTAGAAAAACTAAAGAAAAAGAAGAAGAAGGGTTGTTGAAGAGAGTTAGATACAGTGAGGAGAGAGAGAGAGAGAGAGGAGTAAAGATCAGAGAGGGACAACGGCAAAAGTTTCAAAATAAATTTGGATGAGGTTTGGGTCCAATAGTCGATAGAATTGTTTAGGCTCTTTTATAAGTAAGATTGAGCCTTTTTATTGGGTCCAAAAGACTCCTACTCAAACCTTTTATCAAAAAATGTAAGAGTGCCCTCAAAAGGGCCGGCCCTGGTTGATATGATACTCGGACTTAGTCTCCATTCTCTGGAGTAGTAGTTAACTCTAAGTTTTTATAGATTTAATTTAATACAATATGACACGATTAGATTCACAATAGATTTGTCTCTTGCGACCTGATATCAAGAGATTGCCAAGTTTCGAACTCAGATGTCTTGGTCTACAACTGATCCTTCCTTGAGGGTTGGGTATTTAAACCGCCTTGAATGAACATCTTCCACACTGGCCTTTCTTTCTTAATTTCTTAGCCGGTGCAACACTGATTGTTAGCTAGATCTAAATCCTATGCAATATGGGTATTGTTATTAAAAGCAAGAGAGGGGTTTCATCTCTTCATCTTCTTCTTCTAGTACTTCTTCTCCATTTTCTCTCCTTCACTGCTTCCGGTTTAGATTACACCAATCATACAAGGAAAGTGAGGAGCTTGAGACTTTCAAGGATTCAAAGGCATTTGGACAAGATCAACAAGCCTCCTCTCTTAACCACAGAGGTAAGTACATACAACAATATTCACAAATCAATGTGTTTAAAAACGTGTTTTTCAAGGCCAATGCTAGGAATCGCCAAAACAAAATATCCGAAAGGGCTTTATCCGAGCAGTTTTTTATAATAACCGTACATATATAGTTTATTGAAAAATTCTTGAATGAAGCTCTTCCGGGTATTTTTTTTTTTTGGCAATTCCTCGCAGTGACCCTTAAAAACACGTTTTAAATACATTGAGTAGTTTGAATCGTCGAACTTCGACCCCGATCCATGAGGTCCTTACGGAATTTCCATGAGGGAGTCCTCATTAGATCATGATTGTGTATATATATGTATATATGTATATATACAATCGTACATTACACATTTGTGTTTTCTTGATTGGTTGGGTGTTTTTATTGATGGGGTTGATCTTCTCTGTAGAGCCCAGATGGAGAGATAAATGACTGTGTTCATAAAAGAAAACAGCCAGCTTTAGATCAACCTCTCCTCAAAAATCACAAGATCCAGGTACCATATATAAAGTCAACAACTTGATCTAGATGGAGATATTATTGATTGTGTTCCCCTCCCTCTCTCTCTCTCTCTCTCTCTCTCTCTCACACACACACACACACACACACATGTATAGCAACGGTAGAAAATTTCAAGAGACTGTGAGATATGTTGCGATTTTGCGAGTAGATAGGTTGAGATTTTGCGAGTACGTAGATGTAATTTTACTGTGACGTACTCTCCAAAGGCTCTCTCAAGACTTAGTTTTCTGTAGTTATGGATATTGTTGGAGTATTATTGTATTCAAGTGATTGAATGAAATTTAAGGAGTCTCGTTATGTTGGAATTTGACAGAGAGATCCACCAGAAAGTCCTAAATCAAAAATATTGAAGAAAGGGAATGGTGGGATGAGAGCCAGGTCGTTGTATGACCTTGGGAAGAAGAAGTTTGCCACAACAAGAAGACCAGTGATAAAAAATGGTGATGGTGGCGCAGGCAAAATTAATGCACCATGAGGTATGCTTCCTATCTCTTAAACGAGCAATTTTTCAGTGTCGGGAGGGTACCACTTGGTACCCTTCGGCACATCTAGTCCGTTGATTTTGGTTTTGGGCGACCCGGATTTGGAAAGAAAAATGAGAGAGAAAGAGGAGAGAGGGTGTTTTAATCTCATCCGTTCAATATACTTTTGAACTGCTCGGATGCAATGTTCAGGTACCAGGTAGGCTTTGCCACGTGGTACCCATTCGGTACCCAAATTTTTTTCTTGGAATCTGAAGGGCCCGAATTGTTTGTCAACCAGAAAGTTAAAGTTTATCAAGTCGAAGTGCTAACAGATCAATGGTGGAGAGGCCAATTGCAACATGACAAAGGAACACTGGATCTATTATTCTATTATTCAGGGACAACTCCTACATTTCTGGGTAGTTGAGATCATCAGTAAAAAACAAATATACAAGAACTTAGGCTCTGGTATACAGTCTCACTGTCACCCATTTTCCTTGGAAATTTTCATAATTAAGGGATATAGCTTCGGTCCTAACAAATGTGCGGTGAGATATAGCTTCTTTCTAATTCTAATATCACTCATGCATGGTGGGATATAGTTTCGGTCCTGACAAAGGTGCAGTGAGATTCCTAACAGAATAGAGAAATTATTAATTAAGTGGTAGTGCATTTACGTACGCAATAAAACTAGAGAAGTTATTCAGTTGACCACCACGCGGTAGCATGATTTTTTATTTTTTATTTTGGAACTGACGTGGTAGCATGATTTAGCAATTAATTTACATAGTGGACCCACGCAGTGCTATGCCATTTTCAAATCGGATATTCAATTGGAATGGTTTTTTTTTTTTTGTCAGAAAATTTTAGTCAGCCATTAATTGTAATTCATATATATATATATATATATATATATATATATATATATATATTTGCAAAAATGAGCTAGGAAGCAAGCTGACGCAGACACATGTGTTTATTTTTTTGCTTGCGTTTGCAGGTGACGAAGAACGAAGGCTTCAGGAAGCAACTGATTTAACCAAGCCAAGCTCTTAAAAAGTCATTTTTTGTGCGAATTTGTTTTTCCATTGCTTTGCCGTTTCGGTCCCTTCCAAATTGAGATTTTTGTATTGCATAACGAATTCGATAAATTGGTGTATTTGTTCAAACAGGCTAATGATGTATTTGTCATAGATTAAGACTGCAAAATATGGAGAAGGAAAATATTGTATTGAATTTAATTGAATTATCTTTTACACAACTCTACCATTTATACAAGGGGGTGGATGTCAACTATGGAAAGTCAACCATAGTTGTAGTCAACTCCTAATTACAATCCATCCAGAATTTTTTACATTATTTTACAATTCTTTTGTTTGTCGGTTTTGGGCCGGTGATTTTGGTTAATTAATAATATTCTTCTACCTCATTACCCAAAAAAAAATCCTCTCAAACTCAAAGTGTCAATGCAAAGACCAACTTGAGTTTGGAAACTAATAGTCACGAAGCCTAAATTAAGGATGAGCCTTGGTGGTGAAAATGTTAGCTGATCAGCAGAGAAATTGGGACGAGGCAAATGATGTCTTGGGAAACATGTACATGTCACGTGATGAATGACAATCAATCTCAATGTGTTGGGTGCGATCGATCATGAAATACATTATTGTAAGAGATCTGGATAAACTAACACATCAGAGCGTAGAAGAAGTGGAATAAACAACATCTATATCTGCAAGAAGTTACGGAAGTCATAGCAACTCTTGAGTAGTGTCAGTTAGAGCACGATAAACTATTGAGTAGCGTTAGATTTCTTGGAGGATTTCAACCTAAAATCAATTGGCAATAAGTGGAGCAACTTCTAGATTATATTAACCAAAAAAAAAACCCTAGGGTGGGTTTGGAACGGGGCGGGATGAATTGTCATTTCTAATTTTTATTGCTTAAATGCTGTAATGCAAATAAGATGGGAGAGTGCATGCCATTTCGCAGACAAATTTTTGTTGGGCAACCTGGGTCAAGAAGGTTACAAGCTATCGTTTTGCAAGATTAACAAGGTCGAGTGCAAGGATATCCAGCAGGTTCATTGCCTTGCTAGAAGGGCACTAATAGAGCTAGTTTTGAATTTCCATTATAATCCATCGTATTGCTTAACGCGAAACCCAGACATACATATGGTTGTTTATTCACACATATTCATAATGCCAATAACTTACAACGGGAAACCAATTACAGCATCATTTGAGTTGCAACCTAAGCCTTCTAGACACTCCAAGGTTTCAAATAGCGGTAGCGGACTCCGTCGCGGTAGCAATAGCAGCACTATCGAATGATACATAGCGGGAATCGGGTGTAGCGATTATGAATTTTTTGAAAATTTTCTTGGCACCGAAGCACCTATAGCAATGCAGTGGCTGTAGCGCCAAAGCACCTATAGCCAGAGTGCTGTTGCGGTCAAGAAGCCGCGTAGCATCCAAGAAGCAGGCAAAAAATTGGGTTGAAAAGCGATACGTATCGAGAATCAACTGATACGGGTGTGAATTTAATTGGGTAGGAGCTGTATACACACATACATACATGTGTTTTGAATAGCGAAAACATTTTTTTAATCAAATGTAAGAGTACAAGAGATTGAAAGGATAAGAGAGAAGGCATTGCACAAGAGCATCCCAACGAGTTTGCACCCAACCACTCCACAATCATATGTAACTCAAGCCCAAAGGAAGCAAGGTTGGCAAGAAGTTGACCAAGCTCCGCGAAAGAGAAAACAACAGTCCATGGAAACAATCAGATTAACAGTAAAATAAAAATAAGGAAATCTAATCCTCAAGCCATAATTTAGCACCCAGATAAAAGTGAAGCATTTGCTTTGTAGCAGCAGCAGCAAACCAGCACAATCCAAAGCATGTGAAGCTTACGAAGCATTCCAGAAAGCCAAGCATTTGTAGCAGCAGATAGTGCACTGTAAAGAACCAGCATTTGTAGCAGTAGCTAGAGCACTACATAAGAAGATGCAGCAATCCAAGAAATAGTAGAATCCCAAAAGGCCTTGCAGAACTAGATTCAAGACACAAAGGCATGGAAATTGTAGTCCAAGAAAGTGTCTTTGAAGAACTAAACTCAAGACACAAACACGAGACACACCGAAAAAATGAAAAAATATAGACAAGACACAACACCCAAACAAGGACACAATGGGACACCAGAAACCCAACCCAGTAAGGAGACAAAGCAAGAGTGTCAAGAACAACCCACCAAAAGACATCACCCTTGACACACCAAAAGGACCAGACATCACCACCACCCACGGACAAAAACCGGATCCACAACAGACTCGAAACAGGCTCATACAACCCAAGAGACAAAACTAGGCCCGTACTTCCCAAGAGGCAAAACCTGACTCGAACACCACCAAGCCAAAGACCCCCAAAAGCAAAATCCTGACTCATACAACCCAAGATACAGCTACAAACCCAAAAGAGGTGTAGCAGGTTTGGAAGGCCAAAAAATCGCTACAAAGCTGCTGATACGCTACGTAGCGGCCAATATTTAAAACCACGGGTCATATGAACATCCACATTTAAATGCAGCTCACCAGAACCAGAAGCAACTATCTCATTATTGGATGAAACAACAATGGCTGGAGTGTTCTTTTGCTTCATAAAAGCACGCTACTCATCAATATACGCAGCTAGATCACCACTTAAGCTCGGAAGTTGATGGCTCCGAAGAATTTCCATAATCTCTTCAGTTTCACCTAGAAGGGAAGCCGCATGCCTGACACTCTTCTCCCTTTCCTCTATGGGACTTCCATAACATTTTCAAGCAATAACAAGTGGTAAATTGGTAAGGCAAGCACCCACAATATCTGCAATCATGATAGACAATTGCTCGAACAAGTTGTCATCCGTGTGGGCATCCATATTGCTTTCGTAGTCCTTCAATATAGTTTGGCTAATTCTACGCATTGAATTAGCCACTAAAACTTTGGAACTTCCCGTAATGCTTCTTTGAAACTCAATGGCGCTCTTTTCAGCTATATCAACTAGAGTTTGAAGAATTTCTTGGCTAGTTTTCCCTGTGAGAGCAAGTTTCAAATCCTCGTTCAACCACTTTCCATAAAGTTCAATTCCTCCCCATGTGACATCTACAGCATGTTTTATGTCGAGCAAATCATCTCCATTGGAACTAAGGCTTTTCTCTACAATATCGATGTACGAAAGGCCTTCACTCACGCTACTTTTCAACTGTTCCACCCTATGACATGCAATGTTGGGAAGTGCTATGGCAATACTAGTCAAGGTTACCACAGGCAGAGCCCAACAATGCGGAACTTGGCTATTGTCAAAATCTACTACCCCCTTGAAGTTAGATTTTCGTAATAGCTCCGCTAGATTTTTTGGCTTCCGAAGTATAGCCATTTGAATCACTTGATTCACTTCATCACAGATATTCTTCAAAATTCTTGAGGGTAGCTTCACCTCACCTTCAAGTTGCAGAACATAATCACTAAGATCCAATTCTGAATCTAAAGTTTCTCGTTCTGGACGTACGTGATTAGTAGGTGACCTGCCTGACTCAGATGTGGGGTTCTCATTCACCACTTTCGTTTTTGATCGGTGATTCTCATTCAACCTCTTGTAGTAGTTGTAACATGCAGAGAATGGGAGTATTAAAATGATAATGGAGATGAATTGAGCCACTTCGCTGACTACCAAAATTCCAAACTGGACTCCTATGCATAAATTCACAACGAGATTTTTCACGTTCTGAATAAGTTTTTTGCATTTCATGCCCCGATTACCTAAGGCTAAGGGTCTCTCTTTCCACTCGACAAACCTTTGGATCCAGTAGTTTTCTACTAATATCAACGTATTTAGGTGCCAGTTGCTAAGTACGTTCCTGCTGTTGAGGTTGATGGCAGTAAACCACCTAAATATTGGGGCAACAGAACCCACCAGCACCCCAATAAATTGAATCCATAGAATCATTGCGGCGGACCACCTATAAGCCGAACTAGTGAGTGGTGCACTGTCCGACGGCACCAAGTCTATTCGAACCATTGATTCAATTAATGTGCCTACAGTGAGAAGATAGATTATCCCTGAAGTCGCAGAGGTCACAGAACGGGCCATCACAAACTGGGGGCTGCTGGTTACTGCCATTACCCAATATATTTTCACCACTTCTTTCAGTTTCTGATTTGTAAGCTTTGCAGTTTCCTCTAATGTTCCCCCATTAGAAACTAATTTGTGCAGTTCACCATACTTCAACTCTAAATGTTTTTTAGTGGTGGGAACCGTCAAAGCCGAGAAACTCAATGTTACAAACAAAAAAAAAGCGTGGAAAGAAGGACAAATCCCTCTTCAGCAATTACGGAGGTATCGATTCCTGAAGTTGGTATTTGGATAATTCCATCTACGAAAATGGTGATCACAAGAATACCCAGGGCCGCGATATTAATGAGAATTGCATTACTATCCATGGATGCAAAAGAAGTTAGAAAGTTACCCATTACAATAGTCACAAAAATGGTGCTGCTAAGCTTTGACATCCTGTCTGTTCGGCCCAACATAGCTGTGGTAAGATCCACAGTGAGCTTGGTTGCCACGGCGAGTAGAGTGAGGGAAGCAGCATTCACTGTGAAAAACTTGCATGGAAACCAAAGCACTTTCCAGCGGAATCCGTGAATGACACCTCCGGCCATGGCGATGGAACAGATTAGAGATGCTACTGCAATGTACAAGCCGACCCATGGAAAAGGATAAAGATAAGGACCATTAAGATAGTCATCATAATAGTCCATTTTGCCTCCACCCTTTGTTTCTATGTTTCTATGCTAGCTTGTTCTTTAAAGGTGCAAGATTTTAGCTCTCCCTTTGCTCTCTCTTTTGTAGTTAGTTTATTTGCATTTGCACGTATAGTGTGAAGGACACAGATTTTATTCCTTTTCTTGGAAATATTGCACTTGCAAAAAGATCCATTGACTTGTGAATACTAGCACAATAAGAAAGATCCTAGCCTACTCATTAACTATTTAGCATTTGAGTCCCACTCTTCATAAGAAAGATCCTAGCCTACTCATTAACTATTTAGCATTTGAGTCCCACTCTTCATAAGAAAGATCCGTTTAGATATGATATATACCCCCTAACTAAACCCTAAACGAAGAGGGACTTTTTCTTGCTTGATCCCCTGAGCCGGAAATCCTTCCTGGGATAGGCATATTTTTTTTTGTTATTATTGTAATTTTGTCATACAGGAGTATATCTTGTTATCTTTACGTTGTGATCCTTGCCTCGCAAATAATTTAATTGCCCCAAATGTGCTAGAAATATTTACAACATTATCCAAATAATTCACCGAATCTCCCCTAATTTTTTCACATTTTTGTTATTCCGCCATTTTACCACACTCCGAACAATAAATCCTGTATCAAATTCGCATGTACAAAAATACTTTAATGTTTTATCTGAAAATTTGCATGTAACTTCATAGGGAACCATCAAAATGAAATGAAAGAACTAAATATTGTAGATTCTTAACTCTTCTAATGACAAATCCTGCGTCCGCCCCTGCTTGAGCTGCGATCCTTAGTAACATACCGACTTTGGCAATATTTGAGTTGAGGTCGTACTAGACATAGTAAACGGTCAATGCTAGCTACATACCCAAAAAATTTGTACAGAATTTACCTAGAAAACAGCAATGAGTGAGTGAATCTTAGCCACTTACTGTGGTTTTCTGAGGAAATTCTGTGCAACTTTTCTGGATACTTAGCATTAATGATTCACAAAAGGTGTATTTTGGGAAATGTCTTCAACATTTCTCCATGCTGGAGGGTGACGCCACAACTGAAGTTAGCCAGTCACTGCTATTTTCTAGGTAAATTCTGCACAACTTTTTTGAATACTTAAATTAATGATTCGCAAAAGGTGTATTTTGGGAAATGTCTTTGACATTTCTCCATGCTAAGCGGTGGCGCCACAACCTGTAGTCTGAAGATGTGACGTCATTTGACCCAATGGATAACATACTTATATCAACTCCACAACTGAAGATTTTACTGTAATCTTTCTTCATTGGTTAAGATTTCAAACCATTGAAAATATGGATCGGTGAAAGCCAGAGCCGGCTCATAGACAAATCCTATAAAACTTTGGTTTTAAGCCCACAAAAAATACAAAAATTTGGGCCCCTAATTATTTAGTACACCTACATATATATACTAGGCCCAAATAATTTTTTGTAAGCCTTCCATACCAAATGGATTTGCTATTTTGTCTATTAAGAAGGATATGGTGAAACAACTTGATTATGAAGACTTAATTAGTACGCTTGCCATTAAAAGTGCGAGAAGACAAATGTTCAAATGAATTTTGAAATATTGTAGTGGTTTTTTATTTTTAGATAACTATGATTTGTATTTTGTGACGGTAAATATTTTTTTAATGGTTTTTATAAAGGCTCCTTATAAACCAAATTTTATGTGCAAAATATAAGGTGGGCATTGTTTAATGAATTCGATTCAGACCTCTAAAATCTATGAGCCGACTCTAGTGAAAGCAATGCTAAGCACTAGAAAAATTTAACCTCCTCCAACCTTTTTCCAATTGGCAAATTTTTAATTCTGCACGATTCTCTCTCACTTGTGGAATATTTTTTTACCATAATCTTTTCATTGGTTAAGATTTGAAATTAACCATTGAAAATGTGGGTCGGTGAACCCAATGCTGAGCTATAATGGATATGTTTGATTAAATAGTTTAGTTTAGTTTTGATAATGTCAGAAGGTGTAATGAGTGGAGAGAGATAGAGAGAGAAATGATGATATCATCAAAAATAAAAATAAAACTAAACAGAGAAACGAACAAAACCAATATAATTTACCCGTTAACACTCGTCACCTTTTTCCAATTGGTAAATTTTTAATTTCATACGTGTGCTAGTAGAAATTAAATAATCAAAGGAAATCGATAATTGGTAGAGGTATAATTAATAACTGAGTCTATTTAGTCTTTAAAGAATTACTCAAAGTGCCAATTTAATCATCAAAACTTTAATGAGGAGAGAGAGAGAGAGAGAGATAATATTTTCATTTTTACCTGGATGAGGAGAGGGTAATCTAAAGGTGGCTGTTTTCTTTTAGGGGAAATGACCGGACAGTGGAAAAATGGGCAACAATTTCCAACTTAATGGTGCACTTCTTGGAAATCATTAGCTCATGGCAGGAGGATAAATAAATATAATATCATGGTATTCTTATTTTACCCGGACAAAAATACCCCAAACTTGAAACTTAAGAGAAAAACACCCCCAATCGTCCTCATTTGGGTGCAATGCTATTCTCAAAGGGTGCCATGTTAATTTTTTCAAGGTGCAACATCGTTTCATATAAGGAGCAATAGTTATTTTTCTAAAAACAAACAAAAAGTTAGAGTTATACATCACGTTGGCAACCCAATCGTCTTTACTCGTGTGCAATGCTATTCTCAAAGGGTGACAAAAAAATTTACTCAAGGTGCAATATTATTTCTTCAAAAGAGCAATAGTTATGTTTCACAAAACAAAAGGTTGGATCTAGTTATTACACCGCAGTGATCATCTTTATTATTCTGCAATGATATTCTCAAACGGTGCCAAAATAACAAAAGAAGGTGCAATATTGTTTGATTCGAAGAGCAGTAGTTATTTTTTCCAAATCAATCAATGTGTAATGTTTCATTTAAGGAGCAATGCTATTCTGAATCTAAAATGTGCTTCTAAAATGAGAAGTTTGATTTAAGGAGCAATGAGTAGGGTGCAATATTAATACACTCAAGGTGCAATATTTTTTCATTTAAGGAGCAATGGATATTTTTTCCAAAATGAGAAGTTTGATTCAAGGAGCAATGAGTTGGGTGCAATATTAATACACTCAAAGTGCAATATTAATAAACTCAAGGTGCAACATTTTTTCATTTAAAAAGCAATAGTAATTTTTTCCAAAATGAGAAGTTTGATTTAAGGAGCAATGAGTAGGGTGCAATATTAATACACTCAAGGTGTAACATTGTTTCATTTAAGGAGCATTAGTTTTTTTTTTCTTACAAAATGAGAAGTTTGATTTAAGGAGCAATAAGTATGGTGCAATATTAATACACTCACGGTGCAATATTAATATACTCAAGGTGCAACATTTTTTCATTTAAGGAGCAACGTTTATTTTTTCCAAAATAAGAAGTTTGATTTAAGGGGCAAAGAGACTGAATTTTAGCTTAAATTAAAATTCTCATTTTAAGAGAATAGGTAAATACATAAGAAATAAGCAACCCTGGCCTTCAAGAGACTGAATTTTAGGGTGGGCATTTCAACAAACATTTGATGGGTATACAAATAGGTGGCCTAGCATTCAGACATAGGTGTCTGTGGATTGCTTGAACAATTGAACATATTTTCAAAGCAAGCAATTGATTCACTACTAAAGGATGAGCCGAAGAAGAAACAAGACAATTGACTCATACTCACTGATGCATCATTGTTATAGAGGTCGAAACCAACGAAACAGGGTAATCATCGCGCGTGCGTGCACACACACACACACAGTACTTGGAGAAGATCGGTGGGCATAGCTGATGTAGTTCCAAACTAAACCCAGTGAAGTGATTCGGATCTCGTTCTCGTGAATGAGCACTTCGGGCCTCGGTTTCTCTACCTTCTGGTATCTATCCATGGCTTTAGATTGTGATTGAGGAGGAGGATGTGAGAGATCATTCTAGGGTTTCTTTCCCCTTCTTCGTTTCAGCTTTGCGTATCCCCCATGATTTCACCGATTTGTGAGTGTGGAGGGAGAGGGAGGGAGGGAGGGAAAGGGGGAGGGATTACAGCTAAAATTTCGGAGGGGTGTTTCTGTGTTTCACTTTGGTGGTACCGGTAATGTGGAAATAAAATTTTGCTTACCATGCCATGGGGAATTTCCAAAAACCTTGCCATGTCTCCGTAATTTATTGACCCATTCATCACTGAACAGTCATTTCCCCCTTCTTTTATGACACATTATTCACTCACCCCCTCCTCAAAAATCACAAGAGCCAGGTACTGGGGCATTAGCAAAAAAGCGCAGAACTGGTTTTTTGATTTTTTTTGTTGTCTTTATTCAATTTTTTTTTTTTTGCATTTGTTAGTTTTGCGTCCAATTTTTGTGGTTTATAGATTCGTCTCGACAAAACGAATCCAAAGAATATAAATTATGGTTAAAACTAATAATTTTTTAAATAAAGCCGAAAATAAACCAAAAAGTAATTAGTTTTGACAATAATTTTATACTTTTTGGATTCGTCACAAAAACTTGACGCAAAACTAAAGAAATGTAATTTTTTTTGAATAAAAACACAAAAAAACCAGAAAAACCAAATTTACTTTTTTTCCAAAGCACCCCAAACATATTCATTGACCTCTCACTCTCTTCCTCTCTCACACACCCCATTGTTATTGGGGAAACTAGCTTTGTGAGAGTGTGGGAAGTGGAGAAAACATGAGGCTAAACCATGAAACTACTCCAAGGCACATTTTACACACATATAAATGTTAGCACAAGCGTTAGTGGCCAAACAAGATAAGGATAATAGGATATATTATGCTCCACCGTGTTTTTAGGCACGAGCATCCAAAAGTCTTTTGTAATCTTTTGAGCTATTCTAACAAGGTGAATTATTGACCAAGCAATACAAGAAGTTACGGCCCTGTTCGGTAAGGGGTTTTAGTTTTGTTGACATTATCATTTTTCTCATTTCTCTCTCTATCTTCCTCCACTCATTACATCTGTTTACATTATTAAAACTAAACTAAAATACAAACCAGTAATCTTTACAAGATATAATTGTACTAGCCGATCTAACCAAAAAAGATATCTGAAATAACAACTTTGGGCCTAATTTTACATTTGGGCCCATCTAGATTCTAGACAACACAAATGTAGAAAGGCCCGTTACAAAATATAAATATCTAGCCCAGTTACGAACATAATATTTTTAGCCCAAAAGTTAACATGACATTTTAAATTAAGGGGTGTTCCACTAACAAAAAAATTATTTTTTTTGTTAACAGATTATTCTAAAACACTCATAGCACTACCCATCATTGACGTGTTGTTTTACACATAAAAAATTCTCTAAAATTGATTTTTCTTTTTTGGGTAGTAAGATGACATTTTATAACCAACCACAAGAAACCTTCCGTTCAATTTATCCTTTGGACGAAAGCACTTTGGAAAAGATGTCCATCACTTGATTTTCGATCTAGAATAAAACACTACCCCCTCCATCTCACATTGTTGGTCATATTTTGGGAATCCAACTTTTTTGTGAAAAGTACCAAAAAAAGAGAGGAAAGAAGTACACACTTTTCTTTGTTAACTTTTTAAAATGATCAACCATGTGTTTTGGGTAGAGGTGTCAAACGTGCGTGCCGTGCCGTGCCGTGCCATTCAACTTCCGTGCCAACCGTGCTTCGTGCCGTGCCGTGCCGTGCCGTTTTTACTTCATCGTGCCATGGCGTCGCGGCCCAACCGTGCTACGTCTTGCGTCGCCGCGCCGTGCCCATTTACTTAATCGCCGCGCCGTGCCGTGCTTTTGAAGTTGTGCCGTGCGTGCGTCTCCCGATTAGTTAATCGTGCGTCGTCGTGCCGTGCCGCTGACTTACTTGTGCCGCGCCTTTTTGTGTCGCGGGTCGTACGTCCGCGCCTTTGTCGCGGTCGCGGTCGCGGCCGTGCCTTTTGCCGCGCCCGTGCTTTTTTGAAGTCATTCCGTGTCGTGCCGTGCCCAATTAGTTAATCGTGCCGTGCCATTGACTTACTCGTGCCGTGCGATTTTTTAGTCGTGTCGTGCCGATGCCGTGCCTTCTTATCGTGTTACTAGGGATTGCCCGTGCCTAAAAAAATACGAAGTCGCTACGACATAATTTGACCTCAACTTAATAAATTGTCGTTTTGATATTTAGTTATTTATTACTACTATATATCACATTAAATAACTTCAAGTACTATTGTGCAACTTCGTAATAAACTTATGTTTTGGTGCCATTGTCATAATTGGAACCATAGTCCATCTTGTAGCGTGCAAGGTGATTCAACCATAGATGATAGAACTAAAGACAATACTTCAAGCCGCATAGAACTGCATTGTTATCCATCAAGAGATTCTATTGAAACTAACAAAAATGATAGCTAAGAAAGCAATATACACATCCACATCCACATGCATGCATCGATTACCTCGAGACTACATCAAAATAGGCTACACTTTTATTTATGAGAAGATTGAAAATTTACATTGATAGCAAAAGCTATTACCATGCATCAAGTTGTTTGAGTACTATTACAAATACAAAATAATTTCTAAGGTTGTCCACATAAACAACATCTTTGAAATTTAGGCCACCTAAAGCATCAAATCTTGCCAAAACCTTTGCCCATTTTGCATTTAAGAACACGAAAAATCACTTTCGTCCCAACCCAAAATTTTGCACCCTTGTACATCCACGAATTTCTCGCCATCTCTCGCCTCTCTCGGACTGCGCCCTATTTACAGATCTGATAGAGACAAAGAAAGTACTTATTTTCATATTAGACACGAAAAGAAGCTCTAGCTTGGTGATGACATAAATCAAACTATACTTGTGGGAAATCACCAAAAGTAGTGTATGAGATTGCATTCTTTTGAAATTCAACTTCCTGAAGGCGGAAACTACTCGGGATCACTTACGGATATTTAACATTGAGTTGAAAGCAAAAACTAAATCACCTCGGAAGCATAAGCGGTGATGGCTTTATTTTGCCCTCAAAATGCCTCATTGCATTTCAGAATTAGAATAATGCATGTTCAAGGGCTCAGAACTTGACAGTCATCATTGCCACATTTTACAACCATAAATTATCAGGAACCACACACACCCCCGAGCAAAACCTTTGCTAGAGCATAGCAGATTCAAGAATTACAGCAGATTCAAGAATTACAACAGCAGCTATAATGCATGCAGCATGTTCAAGGGCTCAGAACTTGACAGTCATCAATATCATTGCCACATTTTAGAACCATAAATTATCGGGAACCACACACACCCCGAAAAACCTTTGCTAAAGCACGCTAGATTCAAGAATTACAAAGGCGGCTATAATGCATGTTCAAGGGCTCGAACTTGATACCATCATTGCCACATTTAGAACCATAAATTATCGGGAACCGCACACACACCCCAAATAATAGATAGACTTGGGTTCAGACGGACCCACAACAAACAGAGAGCATGATGATAGCACAACTACACAAGCGGATAGGCCCGGATAGCACATATGACACAAAAAACGAAAACGAAAATGACCCGAAAAATGGCCTAGATACGGTGACAAAATGGACCAAGATTTCAAACCAAATGGGTCCTCGCTACATGATAATCCCAAAGCTTGCGGCGGTGACCCGAGACAAAAATCGGACCAAAGACAATCCATCCAACCATCCAAAGACAATCCATCCAACCATAAGCGTACTAATTGCCCATAAACACAAAACAAACTCGCCCGAGAAACAAATACAAATGCGAAGAGCGGGGTTATAGTAAACACTATAACAATGGGCTCGGGAATCGTTAAGTAATTCAACATTTTTTAGCTACTTTTGGTCGCAATTATATTGCCCGCCAATATAACGATTTTATATCACAAAATCTCAGGTTCAGTAGTCATCATAGCCCAATTTTTCCATTAGTGGCTCAGTAGTCATCATAGCCCAGAAACTACAGGTGCATAGTATAGCATTGAAAATTTGACTATAGAAGAGAGAGAAGCTCACCTTGTACATGTTAACCAAGGAATGCCTCATTCCATGGAGACAAGGATGAGGTACAAACAATTCTAGCTAGCAGCAATCCAATATAAGGTCACAAAAGTAATCTATTTTAAGAACTCTAAGGAATGCCTCCTTCCTTAGGAGACTAATAACAAAGTACATGATTCCAAGGAATGCCTCCTTCCTTAGGAGACTAATAACAAAGTACATGATTCCAAGGAATGCCTCCTTCCTTAGTAGACTAATAACAAAGTACATGATTCCAAGGAATGCCTCCTTCCTTAGGAGACTAATAACAAAGTACATGATTCCAAGGAATGCCTCCTTCCATTGGAGACACATCAACAACAATATACTTCTCAAAATAGATAGCAAAGTACTATACAACAAATAATGCACAATTACAAACTTGAGGAGAGATAAAGATAGCAAACCATGTAGCGAGTCACACTTTCCCATTCTTTGACTCCTTAATGTCTCGTGAATGCCCTACATTGGTATGGGCACAAAAAAGACTCTTGCTTGCCACCATTTCCTTCAACCTTGCTTCCATACACTATTACACTTCTTGTAATGCTCCTTTGTTAGCCTCTCCACAGTGTCCATAACCTCAATGGATATATCATAATTCATCAAGTTCATAATTAACACAACAAAAAAGAAAAGTAAATCAATAAAAAAAAATTTAGAATACTATAGCTTCAAATATATATAATTAGGCGAGGGGACTAATACTACCTCTAAGAAGCCCCACCGACAACCATCTTTGATCATCCAAGTTTCTCCATGTCGGACTAGGAAATAAGCCATCTCTCTCTCTCTCTCTATTCACACACACACATAGAGATGATACTGAATAACAACCCGAGTAAAAAATGTCACCCCAAACGTGTCCTACCTAATTCACCAAGTTAATCGAAGTTACAAGGCCTCGAAACTAGTCCATCATAGGCATATCATGGTACCTAAAGCGACCCAAATTTGGGATGGCACGGCCGCAACAACATAGATTGCCCGAAGCACGGCACAATTCAAAGGACACATAAAAGTAATGCCCAAAAATCAAAGGACACACCGCCTGCAATAAGTACAAACTGCAACACCTTATAATTATAGTGCCCAATTTAGCGTGAAGCTAGCGTAAAAACAATTACAAGAAGCCCAATTTAGCGTTCCAAGCTAGCGAGAAAACAATTACAAGAGTGCCCAATTTAGCGGCCCAAGCTAGCAGAAAAACAATTACAGTAGTACTATTTAAGCACTACCCAGAAATTGATACGAACTTATCACTCAAAAACAATAACAACAAACTGCAGCACCTTATAATTACACAATTTCCAGAATCAAAATTCTGAATTAGAACTCAGCAACCAAACTGTAGCAGCAACAACAACAAAAGGCTCAGTTGACACATCAACGCCAGTTCAAATGTAATCGAAATTCCCCGAAACACCAACTAAATAACTAATACGATTGTGTAACCAATTTGAAATTCTCATCAACATGGAATGCCTCCTTCCATGGAGGCTCATATAAAACAAACAAATTGAGACTAGCAAATAATGGCGGCGGCGGTTGGTGGAACACTTACGATTACTTGAAACACAAACAAAGTAGTCCATCATCATAGGCATAGTTGTATAAATGGCCTCATTAGTCCATCATAGGCATAGCTACATAAATGGCCTCAGTAGTCCATCATAGGCATAGCTACATTAATGGCCTCAGTAGTCCATATCATTTTTTGCTCAGGTTTGTTTCATCATAGCCAAAAACTGAAATGTATGCAACTTTAAGTTGCCATTTAAGACCCTCATAAGTTGCAAATCATAATTCAGCTAATTTTGTAAGTTTTAACATCGTGATAATGGGTTGTGTCTGTGGCTTATTCATTTTTCATTAAAAGTGACACACACACACACACACCCCACAAGAACAAGAATTGAAGCGGGGGCAACATCATGTTGACATAAGTTGCCACACCCACACACAATCAAGTAGGGGCAACATCATGTTGCCATAAGTTGCCACACCCACACACACACACACACACACACACACACACACACACACAAAAATCAAGTGGGGGGCAACATCATGTCGCCATAAGTTGCCAACCCACTTAAGTCCAAAGATTGAAATGAATAAGCCACAGACACATACCCTAGCATAATAAATGAATAATAGGTACAAAACAAATGGCATCAATCACTATCTATATCAGAGTCTGCAAAATAACCTCTGAATTCTTCTTTAGCTGAGCGTTTTTCAATTCCAAGGCGTGCATCCTCCCAATCTTTCAAGCACATGAGACAATCCAAAATGTCCTGGAGCTAGTCTGCTCCTCTTCTCATCCAACACTCTTTTTACACGCACTAAAAGCGGTTCCGATGCCAATCGAACCACGGGGAGTCATTAGTAGATCACGCGTGCCATGATTGAAAGAATGGGATAAGTCGTTGAATTTTTTTTCCACCATGCTAAGATATCAAAATTAATCGCCTCATTCGCACTAACAGATTCTAGGTCCAAATATTTAAGAAGATCATTGCGTGAAGTTACATTGCTACTTCCTAATCCTAAAGTTGAATTAAGCAAAGACCAAGATGCATCACTACATGTAGAAGAAGAGATCAAAGAGGTAGCAGTAAGTGAAGTAATTGCACCAAACTTAGATTCATATCTAGCATACATGGCATTCAATAAATCAATCACAACATCAGAAGAAGGTAAAGTAGTAATACATAAATTTGTACCAATCTCTCTTAAGAGCAGTGAAACACCCGCTACCTTAATCCTAGGGTCCATTACCGCAGCTAACATATATAGTGGTGGCATTTCCTCGAAATATTTTCTAAATTTTTCTTCCATATCCATACAAGCATTTACAAAATTTGGGTGTGACACATGAATACTAAAAATTGAGACCCGATATTGTAGACATGATTAAGAACAATAGAAGAAGTAGGATAACGAATGTAGTAAACAAGCTAACGTAGCAATATAAAACACTTTCAAAAATTTCATGAACTCAAAACCAATTTTCCAATCAGATGGAGTTAAAGGATCACCACGATATCTTTGGTTAACAAAAGCAGATATCACATCACTATATTTCCTACAAGACTTTAACATAAGGTAGGTCGAATTCCAACGAGTCACAATATCAGAGTTCATACTTTTTGCTTTCACATTGTAACGTGTAACACACAATTTATCAAATTCTTGTTGCCTAGATGAGGAAGTACCAATAAAAAGAACAACAGCTCTAATTTTTGTAATCTGTGGTGGTGCTATATGTTTCAAACCATCTTGCACAACTAAGTTAATAACATGGCACACACATCGAACATGCAATAATTCACCAAAATAAGCGAGGAGTCAAATTTCTTTTAAACAATGGAATTGACGCAAAAGATTAGCACCGCTGCATTGTCCAAAGTAATGCTAAACACTTTATCAACAATTTCATAATCCCTAAAAACACCCATAATACTTTCAAAAATCTGATCAGCATCATGAGGAAACTCCACTAAACGGAAAGCAATAATTTTTTTTCGCAAAGTCCAATTAGAGTCAACATAATGAGCAGTCACACACATATAACCACGATTATTTATTCCAGACCACGTATCAGAAGTAAAAGCTATTGCACCAAATTCAGCAAGTTCACAAATCAAACTTTTTCTAACATCATTATATGCTTTCATTGTATCACTACGGGTTGTATTTCTAGAAACTTTACCAAATTCAGGATTCACACAATTTTGCATAAAATATTCAAATCTAATATCATCACCAAAAGTAAATGGTTGTTCAGCTGCAGCTACGTAACGGGCCAGTCCATCTCTCATTTTTTCTTTCGTATAAACAAAATCAGCCAAAGTACTAACAGATTCACCACTCGACATTTTATCTGGATGTTTATTTCTAATATGTCTACCATGATGCCCCTGTTCCAAAGATCACTTACGTAAAGTATAAACCACGCCACAATAATTACATATAGCCCTAGCTCCTATGTCAATACCATTATCATCTTTATAGTGTTCATTTAAAAGAGAAATGTTTCCATACCCATGATGTCGTCTCCTTTTTTGAACCACTAACGAGAGGAATCTGTTGGAGTAGAACCGTAAGGCCTTGTTGCGCAGTGAAGAATGTTTGAAGCGGCTTCACCGCACTAACAGATTCCAAACCATGTCCCCTCAGTGGTTCCCCGCCCCCGTGGTGCAACATCGGACCCGGTGAGAGTGGGGTTACCATCCCCACTCCAAAATCAAAATTTGCACCTTCCATCTACACAAAAACAAAGACAATCGGTTGTGATTCTTGTGAACATCAATAATGAAACCCAAAATACTTTCGGATAGCCTTGACCGGTGTTAGGGCATCTTATTTCTAGACCGAGATTGATGAGGTTGAACATAGGTTCCCCAATACCAATGTGCGGTCCATTTATGGCTATTGTTTAAACTTCAAGAAGGTATCGTGAGCCAAAACAAGGTCACCAATCAACTACTTAAACTCATATGATATGAGAGGTGAAGGTAGATCTTTTAATTTGATAAAAAAAAAATGTAGTAAAAAATTTCTAACTTGTCCAGGGGCAGAGCACCAATTTGTTCTTCCTTAGTAAGGTATCAGAGCCAAAACAAGGTCACCAATTACGTAAACTATATAGGGGACTTGAGTTTGTAAGTACAAATTTACAAGGATGTGCCATAAAAAGTAAAATGTAACACCCGCTTCTCAGAGAACACAAAATTGTTCTTCCTCAAACTACTGAGAATAATAATCACTAGGAAAAAATCAATAATATGAAAATACAATAATGACAAAACCTTAGCAAAAAGGCCCGTAAGCAAAAGAGAGAGAGATGAGAGAGTCTTACCCTTCGGATGAAAGAAATCGGTGGCGGTGGTGGTGGTAATCGGTGGTGGTGGTGGTAATCGGTGGTGGTGGGGGTGAAACGGTGGTAATCGGCGGCGGTGGTGGTGATCGGTGGTGGTGGTGGTGGTTAATCGGTGGTGGTGGTGGTAATCCGGTGGTGGTGGTGGTGAAACGGTGGTAATAATCGGGCTGCGGTGGTGGTGATCGGTGGTGTTGGTGGTGGTTAATCGGTGGTGGTGGTGGTGGTAATCGCGGTGGTGGTGGTGGTGAAACGGTGGTGGTGGTTAATCGGTGGTGGTGGTGGTGGTAACCACTAGTCGCTGGTGGTGGTGGTGAAACGGTGGTGGTGGTGGTGTGGTGGGTGGTGTGAATCTAAGTGGAGGTGGTGGCTGCTACTCGGTGAGTCGGTGGTGGTGGTGAATCTCGGAATCTGGTGGTGTTTCGACTTTCGGTGGTGGTGGTGAGATGAGAGACAGAGAGAGAGATCCGTTGAGAGACAAAGATATAGACAGAGAGAGAATCAGAGAGACGACGGACGACGGTGAGTTCAGAAGTCAGATCTATTGAAGAGATCCGTTGAGAGCTTCAGAATCAGAACTTCAGAAGAACTATCAAATCGAAGAGAGAGAGGGAATTAGGGTTTGCGGCTCATCCACGGTAGAAAGTAGACCGGGGTGTGGTGGGGGCTGTGTTTATAATGGGGTATTTATAGCCCCCCCTAAATCCCTAATCCCTAGGGCTACCAGCTACAAATTCGTGAACAAAAATGGCCTCTGGGCCCCAATTTGTGGTCCCGCATGAATAATCCAAACCGTTCAATGATTTCAAAATAACGTTTTGTACAACTGTGCAAAAAATAACGTCAATTGGATATGGGTAAATGATAGATCCAAAACTGCAAGTTTTGAAATCAATTGGATGTGCGTAACTTGGATCAACGAGTTACAAATATCCAATTGACCTGATTTTTTGCAAGTCCATACTAAATATTATTTTCAAATCATCTAACGGTTCGGATTACTCATGTGGGACCAAAATGTGGGACCCAAAAGCCATTTTGTACAAATGAACAGTGAATATCGTCATAATTGTGTTGCGATAAAGGGCATCTTAAAAATCCGATACACGAAAAAATTGGCAAGAATCATTAAAACACCAACACAAACAAAGTGAACGGTGTGGATCATCATAGTTGTGTTAAGATTGTGTGGTTATCATACATTGTACTATAACATAATAACTTGGAACATAACCAATTAAGTTCGATGTATAGAATTGAAAGGTAGATGCAGATTCGTTTTTCCGAATGTTCGATCTAAACCGTTACGATTTAATATCTTATCGATTCTATCATTCTCCCCAAAATCGATGATCATCCGATATTGGTAAGCACACGATCGAACACATTTTTAGTGCCTCTCGTAGAATTTTCAAAGACTATAATGCACCACTTCAACGTCACCTAATCAAAATTTTCCAAATCGGAACCATTAGATGTATTTAAAATGTGGTTTTAAGGTCTTGTGCAACGATTTGAAAATAAAAACTAGCCCAGTAGTGCTTGATTGGACAAGGTTTTCATAAAGTAGTTTTACAAAAACTATTCCGATCAACTACTTACGGGTAGTATTTTTTTGCAAAATCCTCACGCATTTACTTTTTAAAACATGTTTTCAACACATCTAACTGGTTCCGATCGTCGAAATTTGGTCCGTAAAGTGAAGGTCCATTATATTTATTGTGAGCTTGTGGACTGTGAGAGCCGGTAGAGCGAGAGGGGTCTAAAAGTCTAAACTCCAAAGGGGACACTAGACGATTGAAAGAAATCGAATTTAATTTCTATAATTTATAATTTTCTATAACCCATTTAATAAAAATAATTCTATAATTTAAATAATTTCTATAATTTAACGCCTAATAATTTCTATAATATAATTTAATCAAAGAATCTAATTCCTATAAATTGAATTTCTATCATTTTTTATAAAAATAATTTGTAAGTTTTTACCTTTTTTTCTCCATCTCTCTCTCTCTCTCTCTCTCTCTCTCTCTCTCTCTCTCTAAAAATATTATTATTCTTAACTTTTAAAAAAAATTATTATTTTTTGGTTCATGAGTCATGACTTAGTGAATAAATGAATAATGACTTACTTACTTACAAAAACCTATTTTTTTAAATTTTTAATTTTTTTCAAAATATTTATTAGACAAAAGGCAATGTATCAATTATCAAAAATGACAAAAAATATTTTAAATGCTTATTTTATTCTATTTTGTCCAAACTCTCTATCTCTCTCTCTCTAATAAATAAATAAATAAAAATTTTGCAACTTTTTTTTTCCTTGTTTATTTTGTTGTTCATGACTTAATTTTTTTTTTGAACTTGATATAAATATATAATTCACCAACACAAGTCACAAGTTCCACAACCAAAAAATAATTCTTTCTTTTTATTTTTGTCATTATCAACAAATACATACAAATAAATTATTTAACATTTTTTTTGTCCTTTCCGCCAGGCTGCGGTCGCGCGTGTTCGTTCTCGCGTCCGCGCCGCCGCCGGCGTCTGCAAGTCCGTGCGTCTTCGCGCCAACTTCCGCGTACCCCTCGCGTCCCGTGTCATGCCATGCCCGTCTTACTTCCGTGTCGGGCCGTCCCGGGCCAACTTCCGTGCTCGTGCCCGTGCTCGCCTCCCGTCGCGTCGCGGCGTAGTCAGCCCCTCGCGCCGTCTAGAAGACCGCGGTCGTCGTAGTCGCCCGCGTGTCGCCTAGCCCGCGCCGCGTCTCGCTAATTTCCGTGCGCCGCCGCGGCCGCTGCGCCAACTTATACTTGCGGCCGCTTGGCCGCCAATAGCATGATTTTACCGCGCTTTGTGCCAAGTCGCGGATGCCCGCCACGTCTTGCTACCCGCTTGACACCCCCTATTTTGGGATAAAGAAAAACGTAGAAGACCAAAATTGATTTGGGGGAGGAAAGATAAAAAAATAAGTGTCCAACTATAAACTTGCAACACTATCCATACATAACTAAAATCATATTCTTAGTTCCGTCATTCCAAATAAAGAGACTTCTTGAAGTTATATTAGTAATAGTTTTGTATTTCGTTTAACATTCCAGACTTGCCTTGCGACAATACTGGGCGTCAAGAAATTTTTAAAGTATCTCGGGTATCTAAAAAAAAATGCTGGGAACGAACATGACGTACATTATGGAGTTGAGAGTCGAATATGTATCTAAATGTATTCAACACCGGTGCATGAACAGACTCCAAACTGTCCGTGCTACGTAAGATTATTTCGGTTGAAAAAACTTTCACATTTTTTTTTCCCATGGATATGACAGGATAAAATCCATTTGAATGAACCTTAAAGCATAAGAATGTAATAGTATCTATTTATGCGTACGTTTTGTCCTAACACCTAAATACTCCTAGCTACATGTTGGTAGATAAATGTGACAAATGGCACGTGGCAGTGGCACGTGCGGCTTCTGTCTGGCTAGAATGACCGGTTTGTTATTGCGTGCAACTTGGGATTTAAGAAAAGCAATTGGTAACAGGAGAGAGGATTGAGAGACTGAGAAGCAAAGAAAGCTCCAAACAAAGTTGCCAACAAGGGTACGTACTGAGCGGTTTGAATGGGGGAATATTAATTGCCAAGATTGTGGGTGGCACAGTTGAATATGCATGACATGTATCCAATACAAATTATATATATATATATATATATATATATATATATATATATAGAGAGAGAGAGAGAGAGAGAGAGAGAGAGAGAGTTATACAGGGGCAGTTCCTCTCACACAATATTTGACATAAAAATAATAGAAGCCCCATGCTAATTATTAGTGCCATTCAACTTTTCTTAAATATATTTTTAAGTTTTCTCGTGAACTCATTCGAATATCGGTAAAAACTTGATAGATATCTGAATGACTTGATCAAGCACTTACCGACATCCGAATGAGTCGATTTTTTATGGAAAGTTTTGAAAACGTGTTATAAACAAATTGAACAACTCCAATCATTTGCATGAGACTCCAAAATGGATGATTTTTTCATTTTTTGTATCAAATATTATGTGAGTGAAACCGACCCATATTAAATATAGTTGTGAATTAGATCAGTGGTCCCTATGTCTGGAAACAAGATTTGACTTATGTTTCTAAATTGTCATGGGAAAACTAGTTGAGTTTGTTGATAATAACAAATTAGTTTTCATTGAACTACACAAAGAAATAATTGGTCATATGAGTTTTTTTTTGGGTTAAGAAGGTCAAATGAGTTTTGCATGCTATTGTTCTGTTTTTTGGAGCAATGATGCTCGTTTTCATTCTTCATGTTAACCTGTTGAAATATCTAATCAAATTAATAAACTAATTTTTTCCTTATAAAACCACCAAAAAAAAAATTAACAAAACATTTTTTTCTCGACAACAAAACTTTTTGTTTTTTTGGTTGTTAAGAACACAAAAATATCAGTTGATGTAGCATTTAATTCCAAAAAATGAAACTACGTACGGTGACAAAACTGAAATATTGATAACCCAAATGCTTGGTCTTAGTATTTAGGGAATTCCTCCCTCTTAGATTTGTGGTTCGAAATCTCGTAGGTGCTATAAACTGTTATAATGTCTTACATTTAGGACTTTCCCCTTGCTTTAAAGAACAATGTGATTAGTCAACTAGAATTAATTGAGATGCGCTTAAGCTGGTTCAAATATTAAAATTATCGAAGGAAAAGTGAAATTTTGATATAACACAAGGTGCACCCATATAGATTTTGAAAGTGTTTGGGAGCCTCATTGTTAGATTATACATTGTGTATTTTTTGTTATGGGTGTTTGTGGGCAAATTATAAAATACATTTTGCAAAATGAACCGGAGAATACTAAATCCAAAAATCAACGTAAAATGAGTTTTTTTTTTAGTAGAATCTGTTCCACAAAAATAATTCAAATACTTTTACAGATTCTGATTCTAATCCAAAACTTATACTATAATCAATAAAGTCTACGATCTTATACTACTCCTTCCGTCCCAATTTTATAATCCCTTTTGGGAGTTCGTGCCATTTTTCAAAGTGTTACATCTTATAATGTACAATGTTTTATGTGATTTTGAACACTTTGTTTACTAGATTAAATTAAGATCTATCAAACAAGATCCATATTGCATATAAAATGTATTACCGATTGAAAGATATAATATTTTTTTTATCCGGTTAGGATAGAACGCGAAACTATAAAATTGAGATGGAGAAAATATTACTAATTGCCGATCTAACATCCCCTATATAGATATGCGTCTAGTCGAAGTAGGGGTGGTTTGTGTAATAAAAGTTTCTTTGGGGGATGTATACCTATATATGTGTGTTTAATATGGGTAGGTCTGGGTTTTAAAACCGCCTTCAATGAACATCTTCCCCACTGCTCTTTCTTTCTTTGCTGGTGCAACCCCATAAATACAAAAATTTCAACCGTACTGATTGTTACATACATAAATCCCGATAGCAATTGCAGGCATTAGTAATGATGATGATGCTGTAACTCTTTGGGGTTCTGCGCTCACCTTCAATTTTTTTTTCCCAACTTGCCCAGCCCAACCCAGGTCAGCTTACGCTCACTTCGACTATTCCTCTCCCTGATTTGATAAAAAAAATAGGTCATTAATGTTGCGACTAAATAATTCATAAGTGATTTCTCTCTTGCGACCATAGTTTTAAATACTGGTAGCAAACTGCGTATAGATACCGATAACGGTGTGACAATAGCTGGAGTATCTAATGATACCTAGCAGGAATTAGCCATGTTTGTGAATTTTTTGAAATTATTTTTGGCGCCAAACCATCTGAATCGGCCGTACTATCAGTCGTGCAGCGGACTTGAAGTGGATAAAAAATCGGCTAAAAACCGATATGTATTAGGTAAAGGCAGATAAGAGTGTGAATTTTTTTGTAGCGCCAGTATAACATGGTGTAGCGGTATTGGATAAGTGAAAAACCGATACATATCGACTGATATTTAAATCCTTGTAAAGTTTTGAACTATGCCTAACTAATTACCTCTCCACCCACCTCCACATCTGAACGATTTATTTACAACACTCTCTCTCTCACATACGTTTGTGTGAATGTGTTAGAGAGAGAGAGAGAGAGAGAGAGAGAGGAGGCGTGGTGGTAACTTATTACTTACCAGTCATTTTCTGGGTTTCCTTTCTCTTCTTTCTTTTCAGTGAATGTGCTGTGGAGAGAGGGCTAGCTATTAAGGACCCTCTTTTGTTGTTTCCAGTAATGGCGATTTGGTTTTGTTTTCTGAGCTCCTTTCATTATCGGCACTGAATGCTGCATTATGGCTCTTTTAATTATTCTTAAAAGGAAGCAGAGAAGAGGGGTTTCATCACTTCATCTTCTTCTTCTTCTTCTCCATTTCCTCTCCTCATCCGCCATTTTTGCCTCTGCAAAAGTTGTGGGCACTGCTGCTTTTTATTCGGATTCGGGTTTAAATTACACCAAGCATACAAGGAAAGTGGGGAGCTTGAGGCTTTCAAGGATTAAAAGGCACTTGGAAAAGATCAACAAGCCTCCTCTCTTAACCATTGAGGTGAGTACGTACAATCATATACACATCACATTAACGAGTAGAACTGTAAATGAACCAAGCCGTTAGTGTTTTTTTTTGTTGTGGGATTTTTGTTTTCTTGATTAATTTGGTGTTTTAATTTTATTTGGTGGGGTTGATCTTAATTATTCTCTGCAGAGCCCTGATGGAGATATAATTGACTGTGTTCATAAAAGAAAACAGCCAGCTTTAGATCACCCTCTCCTCAAAAATCACAAGATCCAGGTACTAAAGTCAACACATTCATCTCTCTCTCTCTCTCTCTCTCTCTCTCTCTCTCTCTCTCTCACACACACACACACACACACACACACATTAATATTGTTACAAGAAGTCTCCATGTTTTCATGGGTTTAATTGAATGGTCTCAACTGCCAACTAAATTCCTTGATTGGTGTTAATTAATGAGTCCTATTGAGTCTGCCTGTCCTTCAAATTGCTTTTTGGGTCGGTTGTGCTTGTAATAATCGGTCGTAAGTTTGGTTGTAAAAATGGATATGTGACTAGACTTTCTCGGAACTTTAACTTATTTTTTTTTTTAATGAATTTTTTTTAAAAAAAAAAAAATTGTATGTTGAGAATATGAGAGTAGCAGCAGGAGAGCTAGCATATATCTTATTTTTGATTTCGGAGGAGTGAAAAACCGATACGTATCGACTGATAATAGAAATAAGGAGTCTCGGTATTGTTGGAATGTTGACAGAGAGAAGCACCAGAAAGGCCAAAATCAAAAACATTGAAGAAAGAGGAGGAAGGTGGGAAGAGAGAGAACAACAAAACCAGTGAGGGGATGATTGCATGGCAAATGTGGCACCAAAAGGGGGAGAGCTGTCCGAAGGGGACGGTTCCAATACGGCGGAGCGCAGTGGACGATGTGCTGAGGGCCAAGTCTTTGTATGACTTTGGGAAGAAGCAACTGGCACCAACAGCTACCAGAATACCATCATCAGTTTCGATACCTAATGCTAATGGTGGTAGCAGCAGGCAAATTAATGCACCAGATGTTGTTAGTGCTAATGGCCATGAGGTATGCTTAATTCCCATCTTTTAATAAATTTTTCACCTGTTTTTTTTTTCCTTTCCATTTTCCGATTGAAGCAATGCTAGGTACCCCGAAAGTGAAATCAGTGGTTGACTTGACTAATTTCACTTCTGGCGTAGTTTTCGGGTTAGGTTTTCAGGATACTTACATTTTTATTTTTTGTCACTATTTAGGACATTTTTTCCCCCTCAAACGATAGATATTAATAGGTTAGTAGTATTTGTTAAGGTACTAAGAAGGTTAACCTTCTGTTTTTAGGAGTCGAACCCTAAATCTCACACTCTTTTGTAGTCGTAATGCTCTACATATTCATTAGGCCAAAACCACGAGATCTGTCACTCTTTAGTTGAGTACATTTGATTGTTTACCTTCCTCTAAGAAGAAACGTCACTGCACAAAATCAATGCGAAACACTACATGCGAACAGAAAGAATATAATAATAAAGGAAAATACTTTTTCTTTTCCATTATGGAAAAAACGTGTAATTTTCGAATAAAAAAATATAGTACTTTTTTTCATAATTGTTGGAAATTTTTTTACACCAAATTAAAGAACTAATCGAGATCTCTAATTTGGTATGAACATACTCAAAAAATCGTGGTACAGAATTGCTTTATTTGTTCATCCGAAAATTACACATTTCTTCGTAGGGGACTATCAAAATAAAACAGATGAAGATACACACATTTTTTCTTCTTTTTTTTTTCCCTTTTGATAACCGGATGTCTAGTTCAATTTGAATACACCTCGACTGATACCTGGACCCTTAAATTAATGGCCAGACTATCTCCAGTGACTTCAAGATTTGAAATGTTTGATTTTCATGGATTTCAAACCTACGACGTCTTGAGGGGAAGTTCTTTTGTTTTTGTTTTTTTAGCCAAAGAGAGAGAATTTCAATCCAAACGAAGTGCTATTACAAACTATCGTTTACAAAGACAACAAAATAATAACAACGAACATATGAGAAGAAAATAAAACGTAAACCAAAACCAAAACGAAAGCCCTTTAGTTGCTTTTATCTACTTGTCCAAAACCCTAGGGTTACTAAAATATACACTTTAATAAGCGCAAAATTACGATATCCACCTACTAAATAAATTGCCTTAGATCAAACCGTGATAACTAATGGCACTTGTGTCTTGAACTTATCAACATTTGTTACAACATAGTCAAATGACAAGTAGTTATTGATCAGATTGGTCTGGGATTAAATTCAGGTGCTCATAAGTTAACTCGGATATCTGAGTTATAGAAAATAATAATAATAATAATAATAATAATAATAATAATAATAGTAGTCAAATTGACAATGTAGCAGTAGCAAATCCATTTTTGGCGAAGGCATTAATATTAGGATGGCATAAATCGATAGAGATGCGTGTGATTGGGGCACTACGCTGCATTTATGTCTTCGCGTTTTCTGACCTTCTTAATGCTACGTTGTTTAGACCACAAAATTATAGGATTTGGGGTTGCTGCACAGCAGCACTCCAAACAGCACCTGTTGTGTACCATCTGGGTCGTCCATTACTCAGATGGATGGCTCAGATTTCATCTTACACACACGACAACAAACGCGGATGCAAAAGTGCTTGAGGTGAAATCTGATCCGTCCATCCGAGCAATGGGCAACTCAGATGGTGCACAACAACAACCCGGCCCGAGTCCAAAAAAATACTACAAATTAGAATAAAAGCTTATAGGTTTCATTTTTAGGCCACATTGGTTAAAAAGAATGCAAGAGGTTCTCTATTTCTTATTCATGTATTGTATACCACTCTACGTTATTGAGTGGTGGGAATATTGGTCTCAAGAATTGCGCGTAAACTAGTCCGAGCACTTGAGTTATAAAAAATTTAGCTATTTACCATCCCAAAATTAGGAAAAATGATATGTCAAAAAAAGTTTTGTTAATGTCAAAACTTTAGTATATAAAAAACATGTACCATGCATGCACGTGATATAAGAGGCTTACGCACTGAAGTTTTGTTAATCATGTTATAAGACGTGTATGCGCTATAGTTTTCATTAACAAAAACAGTTTTGACATCTCAAAATTATACCATTGTCAACATTTGGAAAGTGGACCAATGAAGGGCAATTAAGTTGAGGAATTGCAAAAGTAAAAAAGTAAATAACAAACTTATAAAAAAAGTCCAGAAAGCGTACAATAATTCAAAAAGTCTGTTTGTTTTAGCTTATTGTTGTCGCTTGTTGAACATTTTTTTAATTTTTTTGTCGTAATTTTTTACTTTTCAAAAATTATTTGACATAAAACTCACAAATGTAGAAAACAAAAAAAAAAAGGCCACTAAATGAGATAGTCAAACTCGCCCATAGTGTTCAGTTTTTCCCAATACTGAACTGTATTTTAAGTGCTCTGACTTGTCAAAGGATTCCATGAATTGAATTTCGAACACGTAATTTCACCTAGGGAATGTAGAATGCATTTTAATATTTGCTGATTTATTTTATATTCTTATCGAGAATAATATTATTAACTTATTTATTAGGACACAAAATCATATACAAATATATATACAATGGGACGACAATTGTATAGAATGAAGTACGTGGCACGACGGAATTTGTTAAGCACTAAATATGTGTGGAAACAACCGTTTGACTTCTTTCGTTGGAGTATTTTGTTTTAGTTGAGTTTCAATTTATTAGTCAAAAAAAGATGCAGGATTTGTTTCTTCCTACCTATATTTTGTTAAAAATTGAATATGAAAATTTCATTTAACAGCCAAACGAGCCTTACAAATTCGTGGGAAAAAAAACTAGGTACGTATCACTTTTAAATCACAAGCAAAATCCTTACAAATTAAAAGGTTTATAATTGAGCTGTGAGCCTTGCCGGCAACTTTTGGGGCCATCTCACCCCGTGTGTAATTGTGGGAAACTGTAGAAATTAGTTGACGGTAGCATATGGGTTTCCGGCCGGTATCAAGTATGTAACACCATAGGTGCTATAAACTTCTATGGAGTCACTTCACCATTGGTTGCTTGCCAAATAATGTTTTAAAAACCAGCCCAATAAGCAAATCGGAGAGAGGACCTGGTGGACAGGTCACTGGTTCCACCACAGTCGAATTATAATCAAATTGTAATGTCAGAACTATGTAAAAATTATTATTATTAGTACGAAACTAACTAAAATAAATACATATAAACCAATATGTATGAATAAATGTTTAAACTATATGCATATCACTTAGTCGGTTCACTGTCTTATTTCGCCGGTTTTCATTTGAGAAGCTAGATTTTGAAAATAAATTGGTTTTTTAGCTCGTCCGGAATAGAGGAAGGTCCGGTTCCCAATTGAACCGATCGCTCCAGTCTAGTTTTTAGAACATTGCCTCCAAATCCACTTTCAAAATCATTTTCTCTTTAAACTCCGCTTGCACATTAAAATACCAATGGATATGCATATAGTTTAAACATTCTGTCATACACATTAGTTTGTATATTTAATTTTAATTATTTTATAATAATATTTACATATTTATGGCATCATGGTTTGATTCTGGTTCAACCGCAGTAAAACCAATGATGCGTCCATCCGGTCCCTTCTCTGATTTGCTTAGCAATCCGGTTTTTAAAACATTAGGGCTAACCATCTGATATCATTCACACGTAACGTGACATTAGTGTCCAATGAGAGATCCCGTATAGATAGTGGAGCAACAAGGTGACATTAGTGTGTTATGAGAGATCCCGAATAGTTAGTGGTGTAACAGGGTAATATTTTTTAATGGAACGGAGTATCATACTTGCACTTCCATCGTTCATGTATCTGGTAAAATTGAGTAGTTATTTGGTGGTAGTGCATTTACTTACCCAACAAAAATAGAGAAGACGAGTAATAACGTTAAGTCTAGGGGTACAGCTCCCGTTGTCCAAAAATTGCGCAGAACACTCTTAGTGGGTCCCACACGAGTGATCTGCACCGGTCATTCATCTTAAAATATTTTTTCGAGTGGTCCCGCAAAAAAAATTGGCTCAATCCAACTTGCGTAAGTGATTGATCCAAACTTCACTTGTTTCACTCGAAAAATGGTTCGAATTATTCGTGTGGGACCCGAAAATGGGTCCTCGAGTGCGTTCTATGCAATTTCTAGACAACAGGATTTGGACCACCACGTGGTAGCATGACTTGGCACTTCATTTTATAAAGTGGACCCGAATAGGGTTATATTGATAATTCATTTGGAATGGAAATTTTTATTGTCAGAAAATAAAATGCCAGTCCGACGAAGCTTTGGTGGGGCAAGTTTTTTAGTACGTAGTCAACCATTGTTTTTTAGTCAACTATTGTAGTAATTCGTACATTTTCCCTGCGAAAATGAGGAAGCTGACCTGGAGTAACGTTTTTTTGGACCGTGTTTGATGGGTTGGGTTTTTATAGCATGCAATAGCGTACACGGGATCCTCGCAAGAGGTATATGGGGCAAAGGCGACAATAAACGTGTGGGACCCGTCGATTGAAGAAGTCAACGAGTTCAGCCTCTCGCAGATTTGGGTGCTCTCGGGATCATTCGACGGCTCAGATCTCAACAGCATCGAAGCTGGCTGGCAGGTACTTCTTCCTTCCCCTGTCCCCATATACACCCTCCCAAAACTACAGTTTATCTTTACCATCCTCCTTTTTTTTTTTTTTTTTTACTGCATTTTTCTGTTTTATACCCCTCTAGTGGCGGACGTAAGATTTTTAAAATGCGGGAGATCGTGTCACATATATTCATAAATTCACAACAAAATAATAACACAAATTGGAGGAGATCTTTGTTCAAAATTTTTACAAATAAAACTTAAAATATTGTAAAAATAGCGGGATAATTGAGAGGTGTACAGGGCCCCACATGCACCCCTCCTTTGCTGGGTAAAAATATTGTAAAAATAATAGGGAAATTGGGAGGTGTACACTATACTGGGCCTCGGGCCACACATGCACCCCTCCGCCCCTGTACCCATTGCAAATACTCCATCCATTTCTAAAATAACAGTCCATTACGAAAAGACATACAATTTTTTGGTTCAAAAATAAAATGCTTCAAAACATATATTTAAAAACAAATTAAATTAACTCTTTAATTTGGTGTCAAAAAATTTAAAAAGTTATGCTTGGAATTGTTTTATTTTATTTTATTAGAAAATTACATGTCTTTTTATAGTGAACGATTATTTTGGAATAAAGGGAGTAAGAACATTTCAGTAGTCAATTGGTTCTGGTCAAGGGGCAAGAGGCTTTCGGGCTTGGCTCATTGGATTTGGAGTTTGATAATCTATTTATTTATTTGATAAGTATTATAGTACATTGGTTTCGTTTACCGCAAAAAAATATTGAACTCATCTGGTCTATGCTCATTGCTAAAGGAAGGTAGATCTGCTTAGTCTACTTTGGGACTGGACTGTGAAGTTTTGAAAGTTTTGGGCTAGCTTCCGTGTCACTTTAATAAACGAAAGCATTCATCTCGCATGGCCCCATATATATCATCACGCCAAAAGTTCACTTTGATTAGACATTTTGATACATTTACACATAAATGTAATCTCATCTTTTCGCATACGAGAAGTATACACCTCCAAGCATAAATATTAGGTATTGAATTTTCTAAAGTTTTGATTGTTGTACTAGTCAGGTTAGTCCGGAGCTTTATGGCGACAGCAGGCCCAGATTATTTACTTATTGGACGGTCAGATCTCCTCTTCCTTGTTTATTTCTCTATATAATAATAATAATAATAATAATTCTCAGTTTGTTCTTTTATTTTTGTTTTTGTGATCAATAATTTTTTCTTTTATTTTTTTGGGAATAAAAGAAAAACAGCATGGCATAGAAATCAACCTCACCTTTTCTCCGTGCCAAGGTCAACTTTAGCTAGGGTTAACTTTTAGTCCGAGAGAAGAGAAACAACATAAAATGTGCGCTCGGGGAGGGTCTGGGATTGGTGCTAGCACACTTGTTGTGCAGCCTCTTTGGGGCCTACCCCAGGTTCGGTTGTTTGATTCGAATCGTTCATTTTGTTCGTCTTGTCAAGTAGGTAGTCCATGCAAAAATTTAAATTGATCGGACACAAGTAATTGTTTGATCAGTGACTATTTACCTTACAATTCTGTAAAAAAAAATCACCTACAACAATTTCTTGGAGTTTTAAATTTCCCAAAAAAATGCAGTTTGAAAATATAGTTACCGTTGTCCCATCAACCTGAATTGTTACATGAACTCCCTACTTAACGAGACGAACAAAATGAAACAACAAGCAAACAACATAAACAACGGAACCTAAAATGGGCGCCAAAGAGACTGCACAACACCAACCCCAGACCCACTTGGAGACCATTTAATTATCGTATTGATGGAGCACAATCATGTTAGAACCAAAAAAATTCACTCAAAAGCCAAAAAGAAACAATTAATGGACCAAGTACCTGGGGGGTGGCAGTGCTGGTGCAGATTTAATAGCACATTAACCACGAAAATGACAGGAACATGCAGGGCCATTGTTTAGGCAATACTCCATTAAAGAAGGCCTGTGAAACAGTGAAAGGAAGCGTTAGTTAGGGATGCATCACTAGGACTTTTTGAGCTTTTTGGTTGCCCAAAAAGTCTAAAAGGGGTGCTTTGAGTAAAAAATAAAAAATAAAAAAACTATTTTCGTCTTTATTTAATTTTTTTATGCATTCGTTTGTTTTGTATCAAGATTTTGTGATTTTTAGATTCCTCTCGACGAGACGAATCTAACAAGTATTAACTTAGATCACTTACAAAATCCTCCATTGTTATTTGTGGTGGGATCCATACAACAGAGTGATTCATATCAAGCAACAGGGTGCTACAACCTTCTCTGTTCAGGGTTCATTCAGACCAACAGTAAGATTGCAATTGGGGCTGCCATTTCTCCTGTCTCCTCAGCTGCAGGCAGCCAATACGACATTACAATCCTCATTTGGAAGGTAAATTTAACTTCCCTTCGTCTGATTATTCAATATGCCAGGGAGCACCGTCACAGCCAGAGACAGAACCAGAATTTTTGCATTTGGAGGGGGGCGGGCTATGTCTGTAAAGGAAAGACGGGGCTACATAAATTTATGATGTATATATATTTTTTCAATGTAATAGTAGGGTTTTTTCAAATTTTAGCAGAGGCAACAACACTGTCCCTAGCTCCATCCTTGGTCACGGTGCTCAGATCTCTCCAACACAGCAGATTTTTGTTGGACCCACGACATTCACCAAAGAAGTGCGCAACATTTACCAATTTTCCCATACCATTTTATTATTTAAGGGAACCAAAAAATTTTCATAATTAGCAAGTAATCCTAGCAGAGCATGCTAGGATTATGATAACTATTTCAATGCTTACCAAAATGGTTTGCCTCAACGATGTCTCAATGTTTTCTTATTTCAAATTTGAATTATTCAGGATCCAAAACTTGGAAATTGGTGGATGGGCTTTGGAGAGAACATGCTGGTAGGGTACTGGCCGGCGGAGCTCTTCACACACCTAGCCGACCGAGCCACCATGGTGGAGTGGGGAGGAGAGGTGGTGAACTCACTGGCCAACGGCCACCACACCACCACCCAAATGGGCTCCGGCCAGTTCGCCGAAGAAGGTTTCGGAAAAGCCAGTTATTTTCGAAATCTCGAGGTTGTGGACTCGGACAATAGCCTCACCTCAGCCCTGGACATATCAACCCTAGCCGAGAACAACAACTGCTACGACATCAAGAGTTTCTCCAACGATCAATGGGGAACTTCCTTCTACTATGGAGGGCCTGGGTACAACCCAAAATGTCCATGATCATCATCATATAGTATATCTTTTATCGGAAGTAATTAAACAGTTTATCTTAATTTGTTTTCCAAAATTCTTTGTCAAATCTTGGAAGTAAAAGAATGCTATTTCCACTCTTGTTTCTGCTACGACGTCCACAAGTTTTTTTGGCGGGGTCATGTTCAATTGTTCATGGAAATTCGGGGACCCTGTATTGCGGGATTGTATTGTAGTGGAGCATCCGAGCTGCACTACTTAAGTGTCCCATCTTCGTGGCGTACGTGATGGAGGGAGGTACTAGGTAAATAAGACCGTGTAGCTAAGCTAGATGAAACTGGTATGGAAATAGTTTTTTTTTTTAATTTTTTGTTTGGTAATCTATTGGGCAGTAAGCGAAATTAGTAGAATGTTGATGATTTTTTTTCCCGCATGTTTTTGGTGTACGTTACGCATGTTTTTTGTCAATACAAAATGAGGGTAATTTTGGAAAATAGTATGAGTAGTTTGGCAGCATAGTACGCATGTTTTTGGTGCTTGTTACAAGAGTTTTTGGTGTATTTGTTACCAGATACTTTGATCTTTCCAATTCTTTAAGTTTTGACCTTTCAAATTTGTTATAATGTATGGTCCATTGAAATTTTTTTTTGCACGGCAAAAAAGATTTCATTAATCACTGAAGGTAAACAATGATCAATAGAAACAAGGAGAAAGCATCAAACAAAGCCTAGTCCAAGACCCAATCCTCGATTAGCAAGAAGCCAATCAAGATCCACACCTAAAGGGGACAAGCCCAAGCCCAAAGGCCATGAAGCCCAGAAAGAAAAATATAGCCCAAAAAAAACCCTAGGATGACTCATAACAGCCACCGCCGCCACGCCTCACGGCTGCATATACATAACGAGACGAACGCAACCACACCGCCGCGCCTCACGGCTGCATATAGCGAGACCCCATTGAAATCTATACTGTATAACACGCAAAATTTTACTTGAAAAATTATTAAATACATTTTTTATGAACTGATAATTATTAATTAGATAAATGTAACAATTTCTATGTTCTAGTATCAATTTCAAAAAAAAAAAAATCTCTGTTGTATGCCCTGAACGTTCAATAATATCATGTTGACCTTTGTCAGTTGTGGTAATTCTGAACGTGCTTATCCTAGTGGAACTGGAAAAATAAATTCTCGAAGGTTAAATTTGGAACTCATCATTTCAGTGTTTGCACCAACCCAGTAATTTTATCCTGAAAATATTTACTATTTCGAAAATTAATTGCGGTCATATTTCTTTGATGGATTGAGCAAGAAATCTAAGCTTATTACGAGGGATGGGGAGGAATCCAATTTCCACTTTAGTTTTTTTGGGGTCATACAATATACACCAATGGGCGTTTAGCGGAAAAGTTAGTGTATTAATAACCAATGAGACTTCGAAGTCTTTCCATAGAATGCCAGACCTCCCCTTGAAAGCCAAGTAGTAACCAGCTGTGTTACGAGCAACTTCTTCCCCACTTTAGGTTATGAATGTGAATTTTCGTTGAATATGTTATATGTGATCAAGAACCACTCTTATATATTCCGGTCCACACATAGAAAACATATAGAAATATTGACATCAATCATATTCTTATTTTTGCCCCAAATTACTGCCATTCAAGTTGATCTAAAATATATACTTAATTGATTATCTGAAAAGGCCAAATCTCTTAGAGCTTCTAATCAGGCTTGTAAACTTCGAAAGGTTCATCGTTATTGCTAACAGAATAACACAAATGCAATTGAATTACGTAGAGCCAAATACGGAAAAATTTTGGGTACTTAATGGGTACCACGTGGCTGAGCTTATGTGATGTCCGATCATCGCATTTGGGGCCGTCCAAAAGTGTATTGGACAGCCGAGATTAAAACACCCTCACTCTTCACTCTCCTCTTTCTCTCCCTCTTGACAACCTAGATGCGCCGTGTGGGTACCACGTGGTACCCTCCCGGCACTAGGAAATTGCTCGCCAAATACGTTTCTCACATTTTTTGAGGAGCCATGCAAAGCTCTTGAGTACCCCAATGAAAACGTTAAAGAGTGCTGCTGGCTGGCTATCAGCATTATATACCATATAAATCGTCAACGAGAATTCGGGTCTATTTAATTCTCTATTTGTTGGGAAACAGAGCTAGTCTTTAAAAACATGTTGCCGTTCTTGGGTATATTGATATTGTTGTTGGAGCTGGAGCGATAACTATTTTTGCAGAAACAAAGACTAAAAACGGAGGTGGAGATGGCGATGGTCATGGCTCTGATGATGGTGATGGGGATTGGGATGGTGACTGTGGGGGTGCTTTTCGCCGGAGTAACCTCTTTGAACCTCCTTGTGTGGGATGAAAGGTGGTAATGTGGTTGAACCTTGCCTGAACCCTAGCTACTAGATGAAGAAGATGACTTGCACACGCGAACAAACACGTTAGTGCCTAGCCCGGACGGTAATGGTTCGAGAAGGCACTCCGATAGTAAAGTCAGTGACGGGAGAAGAAGAAGTGTGCCAGAAACTTAGAGAGAGAAGTGGAGTTAAGAGAGTATTGAATGAGGATAGAGGAATGCCTTGTGTGTGGTAGTTGGGCTGAGTATTTATAGCCGAAGGGGGGCGTGCCTCACACGCACTCAGTGCCTTCCACGCACCTGTCATGCGTACCAGGAATGACAGCTGATGTGACCTCGATCTCTGCTGCAAACGCACACTTCGACTGATGTCATGTCACATGGGTCTGAAGGGTCAACTCGCCTCGAGACATTCCCCATCACTCACATGACTCTACAGGTGGCAGTGGCAGGGTAGATGACTATTGCATTTAATGATCCATCATGACCTGCCTAGCGTACCAGGTATGCTTCTGCCAACCTTGGGTCCCCGAGCCCCCACAAGACTGACGTCAACAGACTCAGCCGTGGGGCGCTCAACCGCTCGGGCAATCAGCTTGCCGAGCGGTGATGCCCCCGAGAGCTATCTGAGAGCCGTGTCGGGAGCATCACAACCACCACATGTCCGGGCTCGGCAAATTTCAATTAAATCGATATTTGTCCAAAACTGGACCACCATCATGTGAGTCGAGGGCACCATCCCCTCGAGAAGAGTGAGGCAGTTTGATTTGCATTCGATTTTGTAGATTCTGAGGGTGTGATCCTTTTGCTTTGTAATGTACAAGGATGGCCTTTGCAGACCTTTATGGACCCGGCCGCTATAGTGACAATGATGATATTTGGAATTTGAATTGGGATGGTGATGATGGTGTTAGGGATTATTGGGATGGTGACAATGATGATGTGTGGTATTTGAATTAGGATGTTGATCACGGGAATGGCGACGATGACGATGATATTTTTGGGATCTAAATGGGATGGTGATACAGATAGTAGGGACTTTGTTTTGAAGAGATGGGGGTAATTTGTAGAGATATTCTTCTGTTAATGAACTGCAACATATAAATCCAATTAATGGCTATAATTGTACGTTGAAAGCTTCTTGCTTGGTTTAATATATTGTCTATGTTTTACAACGTGATGATTATTGCATATTCGTTGCTAATGAAAAACCATATACTCTCTCACACAAATTGTATTACAAATGACAATGACAATTCTAGAGGGCTCATAATTGAAAAGGCATTATAGACATGTAGTACCTTCAACACATGTAGAAACCCCAAATCCCTATGTAGATAGGTTAAAAAGAAGCATGGTATGGAAGTCAACTCACCTTTTCTCCCTAGCAAAGGTCAGTTTAGGTAAGGTTAACTTTAAGAGAAAATAGGAGCAACATAAAATGTCCTCTCGGAAACCATGTCCTTAGCACCATAATAACTTAATCAGTGCACATACTCTACAAGTTCTTTGTCTACTCTTGTTTCTGTTGCTTCCATAATTTTTTTAACAGGGAATGTACACAAATTCTCTGTACGTGAGGAAGGCGTGTATCCAAGTAAATAAGAGAAAAATTAGCATGAAATAAGTATTCGTTAATCCAATCAACAATTTTCTTCACCAATTTGACGGGTTTTATACGGCAAGAGGTTAACTAAATAACGCCTCAATAGTTTAGGTGTCTAAATAAGGTTTCACTAAGTTTAGGTGTTAAAATAACGCCTCAATAATTTAGGTGTCTAATTAAGATTTTACAAAGTTTGGGTGTCTATTAGACATTAAACATTAAAGTCAGAGTTTGAACCCGGGCTGAAACCGACCCGTTATCACTAAGGGCTCTACGCTAACCGGGCAAAGAATGTCTTCATACTGCAGTCTCTGCTTCACTTTTCTTTCGTCTCCCCACCAAGCTCCGCAGTCTTCCTGTAGAATTAGAGAGAGAGAGAGAGAGGGAGAGAGAGAGAATGCAAGAAAGAGTAGGAGGGTCGCAAGAGGAGGAGTTGGTAACACCTGGTGAAGTGTTGGGGAAGGCGTCGGAGTTGAAGGCAGGAAGAGGGGCCTATGTCGGACCTCAAGATAACACCGTGTACGCCTCCCTCACTGGACGCCGATCCCTCATCCCTCCTCCGACCGGTTCCTCCGACCTGGTAAAGTAATTCACCTTTTATTGGGTTTGGTTCATATTGTTATGCAATGTTCTAAAAATCGCTAGGCCTAGTCGGGCGGAAAAGGGGCGCGCGGTCTACTCGGCCGCCTAGTGCCTACGCGGGGGACTAGTCGTTACTGCTTGTTGAGATTTTTTTTGTTGCGGGAACTTGTGTCAGGAAAAAACACCGAGAATCTTGTTTGGTAACCCAAATAATTGACAGACAATTAAGGAGGTTTGATAACCAATTTGTTCACGTTGGTTAAAATTGCAACTGCCTATGTTATTGGTTCTAAAAAAACCCGTAGAAACAACTTTTCAGCTTAAAAAAATTCAGCATTCTGTTTTCAATACTTAATTTTCAGATATCAGCTCCATTTTTCAGTTTTCGGTTTTCAAATTTTATCAAACAGCGCCATAATGTTCTGATGATTTTCGATGCCTGTAGCCCCAAAGACAAATGGACTCCCACACGCATAGGAGAAATTATGTTTTCCTTTCCTTTCACTTTCCTTTCTTTCGTTTTCCTTCCTCTCACTTCCTCTTTTGCGTTGTAATTTGCTTCTAATTAAACGGGCTCTGAAGAATAATCGTTATTGTCTGTCAGAGAATTACATGTATTATAGTGGTTTTTGTTAGTGGCAATATAATGTGGAAACAGTTTTGAGAAAAGATAAAACAGTGCTGGAAATAAATAATCAACATCGGAATAATAATTGAAACTTGAAAGCAAACTGTCTGTTTATCAAACGGTGTCCTTAAAACAAATTCGCCGCCTCACCAGGGGGCTCGAGGCTATTGTCCGCGTCTCTCTCCCCGGGTACAACTGTTGAATAATTTTAGTGGGCACCGTGCTAAGATTATTTGGCAAACTGAACTGTTTTTGTTGCTCTCACTTGAAGAACAAAACTTTAGAAGACTAGAACTTAGAAGAGGAAGAAGAACTTTGAAAGAGAAGAGGAGTAGTACTGATTCACGTTGTTTTTTATGTGTTTAGGAATGGAACAAAGCTCCCTTCCATAGGCAATACTCAGGAAATGAAAAACACTATTGGGGGAGCATACTGAATTAGTATAGATGAAAGCTCAACCCACTGTCCTGTGGGAATTAAAATTGTTAGTCCAACAGAAAGCATTCCAGCTCAAGGAGCTTATCCAACTGATGAAGCTAACTTGAGAAAGGCTTTACTCGCTATTGGGATACCAAAATGGCTTTGGCCTTAACCTAAACTCCAAGCCCCATTTCAATCATGATTAGGCCCAATCCAATCCCAACAGAGGCCCAATTTTTTTATTTAGGGATTTTGGGTCCACAACCCAAATCAATTGAAAACTAGGCCTCAAAACCACAGGCCGCGGGCCCACGAATCCTGAGTCTTTGCCCTAGCCTCATCCAGGTGTTCGGTGATGGCTCGCGTGCACGCACCCATTAATTAAACTTGGCAATTCTCACAATGAGACAATTCCTATTCATCCTTAAAGGGGATTCATTCACATTTAGGCTCACCAAAATATTCGAACAATTCCTCCATTTCATGACGTTTTTTAAATTCCACCTTTGGATTCCTAGTTTCATTTTGATTTGGACAAAAATTTACACATTCAATTACTGAATTGCCTCGTGAGGTGCATTAAAATAGCATATAACGTCGTACAAAAGAGATGTTGGTGTTTTGCTATGGGTGCTAAATAGTTGTAACTTAGATGCTTTCCGTAAATCCAATATGATCTCATTTTTTGAGCTACCAAATGTTATCGTAGTGGAATGCTAGGAATTAGGAAATAAGAGGTGTTTGTCAACTTATCATGATTGAATGTCATATGTCGTAAGAGGCACACTTTGTGACTCCTGTAATATATTGTAAACTCTTGCTTCCAGTTTTTCAGCTTTTATGACGTTGCTCGTAGGCTCTTGTCCTTATGATCCCTTTCTTTTCTCGTTCTTAAATTTCTAATTGCTTTTCTGTATTGTAGATACATGCCGACAATTTCTTACTTTTTGTTTCTGCTTTGAATCATTTCTTAGAGACCAACAGTAGAAGTTACAGGTCACAAGGCCCATGGAGCTGTTCCTGAGCCAGGTTCTATTGTCATTGCTCGAGTAAGTTTCTCTCTAGAATTATTGTCCCAGTTTGTTAATAGAAAAGGCCTAGCCAAAGGCTGCTAATTTTGGCCAAAAAAAAAAAATAGACATGTGTAAGACTTTTTGGTTGATCCAATAAATATGACCACGTGCAACAAAAAGAGTCCTTTTTCTCTCTTATGAGAATGAGCAATATTTTGCGTGGCCTAATAGATGAGAAAAAGGAACGAAAAACATAGCTGCAAAAAGAACTTTGACCATTGCAGTTATCGTCATTGAATTCCCATTGTTAGTTGTTGAACATCTCTATTAATACACCACAGAAGATTCACTGTTATAATATCTTGTTTTTCTTTTATCTTGTTGGTAGAAGGTTTATCAATATTGGACGAGAGATACAGTCAGAGAGATTTGGAGTTTCTAAGTTTAAACGCTCTAGCCAAGTTCTTTCCATTTCCTAAGTTTTAAACACTCTGCCTAAGTTCTTTCCATTTCCTTGAATGGGTACAAATCCATACCAAAATCCTCAATGACGTGTTTCTGTATTTTTTTCATGGGAAATATAATTTTAGAATTCTTATGATGTCATGCAAAACGATCCACCAAAAGTTACTTTTCCTGGGAATTGTTATATTTCCTTTTGTTCCCGGGAACACCGGGTCTGAAGCACATATGTTGGATAAGATTCCGAATTTCTCATTCACATTTGATAGTTTCTTGAAAGTTTGAAATGAGGGAAAAAACAGTATATACCTCTTCGTCCTATTAAATTATTATCAATGTTTTGAGTCCCAACTGAGAAGTACTTAGAAGTTAGAAACCAAAAAATACACTGAGCATCACTTGCACACTTGTGCCTAAGGCCCTAAGTTCACTGGCACGCTTTTTGCTGACTACAATAAGCAAGCCCCTTCTTAGTATGTTGTTTTTCGCAAACTTTACGTTAAATACATTTTTGGCTTGCTCGTGATAGGTTACTAAAGTGATGGTTAGAATGGCTTCAGCTGACATAATGTGTGTTGGATCTAAATCGGTTCGAGAAAAGTTCACTGGCAGTATTAGGTAATTGGACTTGCTCTTAGTTATTGATGTTTTACTTGTCGATATTGTGAATTATCATGGATTACAAGAATCTCTCATCATCAAGTATGTTTTTAGATTGTACTCCCTCCGTTCCCTATCAAGTGTCCACTGTAGGAATACGTGCATTTTCAAACCCCCCCAAAAATTATTTTTCTATATTATACTTGCTTCTGTTTGTGGATGTAGTCTTTTATCCCAATCAACGTTATGGCAGCATTATGTTGACCACCTTGGTTGGATTAACCGATTAAGGTGTGTTAGTGTTTTGCATCACAACGTCCCTGTAGCTCCTCGGTTCTTGGAGGTTGAGGGGCCTACTGTTTCAGTGGTATTCTGAGAGCAGCCACTTTGTGCATATTGCCAAAGGTTAGATCTATCTCCAATCATCTCCACCCATACCCCCAATAATTGGAGACTATATGGGTTCTGTTGTTGTTGTTGTACCATGATTTAAATTTTAACTTGCTAAAAGTTATGGAGGTCCCGGTTTCCTCGTAAATTATACACTTTGTGAAGCTTGAGCAATTTTGGAGATAGTTTTCAAGCTCTCTCTCTCTCTCTCTCTCTCTCTCTCTCTCTCTCTCTCTCTCTCTCTCTCTCTCTCTCTTATGCATGCGTAAGTGAAAAAATAGGAGGGTTAGTAAATAATTTTTTCAGTGCAGGGTAAATACAGATGTCACTAGAGTATATGTTGATAAGAAAAACTAATTATGATATATGAGAGTGTTCTAATGTTATTGTTTAGTTGATGATTTGTTCCGTACAGTTTATATTTACCTAACACGTCATTTGTAGATGAAGCATGTGACGAACTCTGTTTTGGTTCAATTCAATCAGGCAACAAGATGTTAGGGCAACTGAAATTGACAAGGTGGATATGCACTCGTCCTTCCGCCCTGGTGATATTGTTAGAGCTTCAGTTGTATCCTTTATGATTGGGATCTCTCTGCTATCATTCTAAAATAAACCTGACAAACATATTGTGCTGTAAGGTCTGCATAAATATAAATTGTTGTTCATGTTAACTGTTTTTACTGATTTTAATACGACCTGAACATTGTCTATGCCGTATTTTCAGTAATTCTGTTTCTGCCTTATATAGTAATTCCTGTTGATATTAAGCAGAACTTCACCTCATTCTGTTAATGAACACAAGCCTACTTTAGATCACTGATCCCATGGTTGGTAAAATCCTAAATAATAAGGAGTATGAGTTTTTAAAATTCAAGTGACATTATTTGGATCTTGTGCGAGCAACTTAATTAAATCGATGATTCAGAATACATAACTGGACTCAAAGTAGCAGGAGGGAAAACAGTGAATGCAAGCTCGGAAAATGCTTCTAACTTTATTACCATTGTTCATTAGCTTATCAAACATATAAGCCATTAGGGCTAGCTTTGAATATGCTCTTTATATTAATGTCATACAAGTAATTTAGCACCATGGCATACCTATTGGTTGTGTGCTGTCTCTTGAATGACTCAAGTGATGAACATCATGAGGAGTTATTGTTAAAGGATCCAACTCAAAATCAATTGGCAATGAGTGGAGAGGCCGCCGAGGCTCATATACTAGCATTGGAGGTTATAATTAACCAATGTGGGACAAGCTCTAACACTCCCTGCACGTGTGGCCCCTAACCCGCATATGGAGAGGTAAACAAACAATTCAACACATACACGACAATTATTAACCATCAACAACAAACAAAGGGGAGTACATATACTATCTTTAAAGATTCAGGATTGCTAATTACTTATCAAAAAAAAAAGATTCAGGATTGCTAATTCCTATTGATCACTCCATTATAAGGAGCAGACAGAATATTTCGTGAACATTGGATGAATTGATTGTAATTGTATGTTGAAGGTGAATGTTGTTCCTTTCCAGTATAGTAATGGATTCTTAAGCTGCTGGAAAGCTCTAATAAAAATACCTAGTGGATTGGTTTTAATGTAAGTTCCAAAATGGGTAGCAGCTGTAAATACTTGATGTAGCAGTTCAAGTATGCATTTCATTCTTCACTTGGAAAAGATTCTGTTCTCCCTTGATAACTTGCTGTTGGAACACTTTTCTCCCTAGCTTCAGAAATAGCCGATTTATTTTGCCCCAATGTGGATTTGGATTAATGACTTTGTTAACATTCATGTTGAATAGTGTTGATAACCTTACTTAAAGATTTAAGTCTACTGTCACTCTTTTCACCTCAAAAACTTTAGACGAATGATAGAGGTTAATTAGGAGGGAAAAAATGGCTACAGTTCCTTCACTGGGTGGAAATCCATGCATGACTTTTGCCCAGGGTTCATGATCTTTGTTTATTTGATGCTCATGTTTGTACTTTATTTCTATTTATCATCTTGTATATGTATCAGTTGCACAACCGATCACTCTTAAGTCAATCAAAATTGATGGTTAGCCTTAACATACTGTATTGGTTAGCTGTCCCTGGGAGATGCTAGGGCATACTATCTATCAACCGCAAAAAATGAATTGGGTGTTGTTTCTGCTGAAAGCACAGCAGGTAATTTTCCATCCCTTAAGTATTTGGAAAATATGTTGTTTCCCCCAGTACTTGAATAGTTAATTCCCTACATGAAAATACTCGACTTAACTTTGTGGAGACACACAAATACAGATATTTATATAAGAATGACTACATATTTGATGAATTTTGGCTTGTAGATTTAAGTGTCGAATGAGAAGCAGATGTGCATATTTGTAATTTGGATAAGAATGCTTTTTAGAGTGGGCCAACATCATGGATTCCTGTGGGAAAGATAAATTAGACCTGTAGTTGCTTACTTGTACGTACTGCAGTTTGACAGCGTAATGTATATCATTTAACACAGGAGCCAATTGCACATCGGTTAAGGTTAAATGAATGCTACCTGCAGGGTTTTTTGTTATCCATTTGTCTGTAATACGTAACTGTTCTCAATTTGTTTGTTCATTTTGGGGAATCCAACTGGTTAAACACTATCATTGCACTTTAAAAACTTGAACTTTCCAAAAATGCCCTTCAATTTATATTGAACTTATCACCTCAATTCAAGAGCAAAGTGCAAAGGGAATCCTGTAGGATTTTGATGTGTCACTACTCAAAATGGTCAAACATTTTGGGACATCACAAAGTCAAAAAGTGGACAAACAAAATGGGACGCAGGGAGTAATTGTCATTGATGAGCAACAAAGATGACAGGGGGAGCCGCTAGTTTGGTGATAAAACTCGTCCAGTTAACCTTGAGGTTATTGATTCCAAGTTCCAACTTAAGGGTAGCCACTTTTTTGCATATTATGGTAGATGTCTAGACTCAATCTATCCCTCCAGACCTCCTTAATATGGCCACACAGGGGTTAGTTGTTTCCTTTTTCAGCCACAAAAACGTTATATAGTTGAAGTATAATGCAGCACAAGGAAACCCTATGGACCAAGGATTCCTTTGTAGATCAGATACTAGAAGAGAAAGCATACAAAAGGAAACTGTTAAATCTTACAATCTGCCCTCCCAAGTTTCCAGGTACTAATATTCACAGAGGATTTCCCCTTTACCAAATCCCGAAAATAGTCAAATAACACATCATCTCCACAATAGGTCAATTCTTCAAACTTCAATTCGTGTAACCTGAGAGTGTTCTCCTCCCATGCTTCTTTACCAACCAGTCGTCAGCACATTTCGACTGCAACTACGAACTCTGTTGAACTGTTATATGTTTGTTAATAAAAACCTTTTTACTTTAACTCTTAAGTTTTGCAGTCTTTGAGAATGTGAAAATATCTGCTTCTTTTTCTCCACTTGAAGAGCCACGATACGCGTTTACATAGTTGGATTATGCACGAGTCACACATTCAACTCCCCTAAGCAGATCTTTGATGTGTGCTAACCTTAATTGATCTCTTCATGCTATCACCTTAGGTGCAGCAATGGTCCCAATTAGTTGGACAGAGATGCAGTGCCCTTTGACAGGCCAAATTGAGCAGAGGAAAGTTGCTAAAATTGGGTCTTGATAATGCCAGAATCAAGGATGGATAGATTGGAAGTGATCTACGCCCATAGCCAACTACTACTTCGGAGATGAAGGGTCTCCATATTGAGGTTACAGAGTTTCACACACTCCTGATTTGATATGTGGCTTTGTTGAGCAACCATATTTTTGCAGCAGTCAATAGTTTCGACTTGTGTTTGCCAGCAGCTATGTTAATTAACTTGTAAGGTTGATTTGTTGATTTTTTGGGGGTCTCTTTTTCCTCCCTTTTAGAAACTAAGATTGTAGTAAGGTTGGAGTATAATTATAGTGAACCCATGTGGCTTTAAGCTAGGTTCTTGACTTATTTGTTCTTTTTCGGGTGGTTTCATTGAACTTTTAAAGCCCTGCCTGACCTACACTATGTTGGTTTTTGTTCTCTCTCTCTCTCTCTCTCTCTCTCTCTCTCTGCTATAGAGAAATGGTTATGCAATTTAATCAACATCTTTCTGTGTTTTCTTTCTTGTGATCGTTTCTGACGAGGAGGCTGTATATCATGGCCTTATTAAACTTCCTAATGGTTTCAACTCTGTGTGTTAGGTTGTGTATCCAAGTTCAGAACATTGATGAACTTGATCACTTCGGGTGTCCATGTATTGTTCAGAAATTCTCAAATAGATCCTTGACCTGGCAAGGTAGAGTACCATGTAGTAAATGCTTACAGCATTACAGATGCATCCGACGATAATCTGCTGATCTTATTGCCACAGTTGCTGTTTTGTATTTGTAAAGGGTATTCTACCCTAGCTCTTGTTTGGATTTTTGTACTTTGCAGTAAAACATATACACTCTTTGCTACCAACCTCCTACTAAAAGGCACAAGCTTTCTTCGTTTAGGTTCTTCTCGTGTTTCTCATTCAATAGTTTCTCGAAGCAGTTCTTCCATCTCCCTTGATAAATTACTTAATGACTCAAAATCGTCGCTATCCCCCTCGGCATCCACACGCATTCCTTAAAGACTTCTTGCGTTAGCCGAACATTTTCCCTGCAAGTGAGTCCAAAGATGCTCATGAGATCCACTTGGAGTTGCAGTACAACCATAAACACATTCTCCGCTATCCTGATCATGATTTTCCTACTCTCATTCCCAGATGGGAAGATCCTTCCCAAAAATGTTGGACAAGGAGGGATTTGAACCCCCGACACCGTGGTTCGTAGCCACCGAAACACACACACACACACACACACTCTCTCCCCCAATTTGCAACAAAACATGTCGGTGGACAATTCAAGGAAATTGAGAAATATGAAATGGGGTTTGGAAACCAAAACGAACATTGTTGATTTTGACCATATTCTACTAATTTCTCGTTGAATTTTTTTATTAAAAAAAAAAAAGGAGAGTGAATTTTTTTTCGTGCAACGCCAATGCTCTGGATGTTGAATGAAAGAAGCATGGTAATGTGCACATAAATCAAAATGATTCTTGGGTCTACCCTCTCTGATGCCTTTTGGCTTTGATTTGAGGGCATGATTCTTCAGCAAACGCGATGGTATAGGGGGACCATTTGTTTTGATGGTATTACGTGAAAGAAATACTTATCAGATTCATCGCAAAGCCAAGTTGCTCTCCAATCCAATCCATTTGATTCAGCAATTATTCCAAAGCGACCACTTTGTCGTTTATTTATCACAAAGGTTAAGCCTGCCTCCTATCCATCCTCACTTCCATACCCCCAATTATTTTAACTTAATGGGTTTTGTTATTGTTGTTATTGTTGTTGAAGAGTGAAATTTTTTAATGTCCGCATCACGTGATATCTTATGTGAGACCCTATATATATGTATCTTACATAAATGTGTGGTCGATAGAAGATTAGAGAGAAAAGATACGAAAGATTGATGGGAAACATTTATGGCCAACTGTAGTGTGCATAGATAACGTGTATATATAGAGTATATGAGGCAAATACTTTTCTTTTCTTTTTTTTAACCATAAACATAAGATGAGGCAAATACTTATACTCTTTTCCTTTTTATCACATGGTCAATCGTTCCTTAATTATTATTATTTATAAAAATAAAATAATAAATAAACAAAAAAAAAAAAAAGAACAACCGAAAGAACATCATCCCCTCAGAAAATATCTGTGCTTCCAGTCCATGGTTGTTTATAATTGAGAACAACAATTTTTTTTGCTATTTTGAAAGAACCGTGGCTTTTGTCCAAATTAAATACTTGAGTAATCCAAAGTTAGAGGAAAAACAAAACTAATAAGGGTGAGTTTCTACTAAAAATTTCGTCTTTTCCACTGTAGTTAAAAGTGATTACGGTTTCTGTTAAATAATATAATGCATGGGAGGAAAATGACTTGAGAGAAGACATCGAAAATACGGCGAAAACTCAAACTAGATATCGATTTAGATGTGTTATGGCTTAAAAAGTTAACTGACTTATTTATTCGTCTTTATTTGATTTTTTCGTGTTTTTTTGTTTTGCATCAACTTTTTGTGTATTATTGGTTCGTCCCGGCGAGAGGAATCAAAAAAGTAAAAAATTATGATCAAGGCATAAAAAAATTTGAAAAAAAAAGTCAAAAAGACAGTTTTTTTTACACTTTTTCGATCTTATTCAAAAAATTGAGTTCTAATTATAATCTTTTACCTTTTTAGATTCCTCTTGCGCAAAACGAACCAAAGAATAGTTAAAAAAAAACATGCAACACTAACAAATACAAAAAAAAAAAAAAAAGAGAGAAGTTAAATTGACTTTTTAAGTCAAAACACTTCTTAGAAAAATTATGGACGAATGAAACCAAAGGATGAAAGTGAATATCCACTTCTTTAGCCTCGGTTCCACTCTCTTGCTAACTTCCGAAAGGACCAAAAAAAGAATCAGTGGCTAAGCAGTAAGCACTGCAGAGTTGTGATGGCTTCCCCTCTTCTCCTTCAACCTCCTCCTTCCTCCCCCACTCTCTCTACCACCTTTGCCCATACCTTTCTTCGAAATACCCATCTTGTCCCTTCCCCAACAACAACCTATCTCAGACCCTCTTCTTCTTCTTCTTCTTCTTCTTCTTCTTACCCCTGCAACAACAAGAAAGCACACCTCAGCTTCTTCAAGACCCTCACAGTAGCCCCATTTGCCCTAGCTGAATCAGAAGGCTCCCCAAAATCCCTTGATGAACCGAACCCAGATGTTCAAATCCAAAACCTCCTTCAAGAACTCGCCGTATGTATAACCCATCTCTTTTTTTCATGTAATTCTGTGCGAATTGATCATTTTTATTTTCGACCTCCATGTCTCAAACTCATACCGGATTGATTTTTGCTCAAATTTTCAACCGAATCAGAAAGACTCGAACTTTTACTCCGTATTTTTGAAGGCTTGTTTTGCTCTTGCCAAATTGCAATTATACCATTAAGGAAACTTTTGCTCAAATTTGTGCTTAGATTGGAGTTTTTCCATTGAAATGATTCGCCGAATGAAGGTTTTACTCAAATTTGAGTAAAATTCTGAGTAAGGGCTGGAGATGCTCTAATTCCATATAGAGTCAATCGGTCATTCAAAAGGTTGAGCAATAATTGGCTTGAATTTATGCAGGATAGTTTTGTTCTTCCACCGGATTACTTTGGGCAGCTACCTCGGGATCTTCGAATGGATGTAAGTGCAATTTGGAGTGCATAGTTTAGTTTGAAAAATAGAGTCTTGTTTTGCATATTTTGTGTCTCATTGGAAGATCTTTTGGATTATGGGAAATTGCGAAGTTGAACGATGCAGCTTTTGATCTTTCAAGTGGTGCAGTCATTGATGAGGTTAGTCGTCGTCCATAGCTCTGTTGGGTAAATCTTTTTTCAATAATACTATGGTGGCCGTACTTGGTGACCATGTTTTGGATATCATGGGAGTTCTCTTTGATGCATTGGTGGAACAGGCCCCACATTCAAGTGTTTTGAATGACAACTCACATGGCATCCTAGACATGGTCACTATAGCATTGGTCTTTCCTTTTCTGTTGAATATCACCCTAGAATCAAGATGCGCATATGCACAACTCACATGGTATCCTAGACATGGTCACCGTAGCACTGGTCTTTCCTTTTACGTTGAATATCACCCAAGAATCAAGATGCGCGTATGCACAAACTTAGGTACTGGCATACATTGTGTCCGGGAGTGGGTTCATTTTCATTTCTTTCTTCAAAAACTGATAAGAACTCAAAAGCCGACTCCAATTGATTGAGACACAAGGCTGTCTGGTATGAAAATTATTTTGTAATCTTTTCATTTGTTTTGGTTTTTTATGTTACTTCGTATTTCAAAAAACCTTTCATAATGGAAACATTGTTTCATTATGGAAACACAATCTTCTTGTATCAATTTTTTTTTCTCTTTTTTCAAGAATAGACCTTCTTGTATCAATTCCAGACCCATAGAAGTAAGAAAACTATGTGAGTACCATCAAATTCGAACAAAATACTGTCAACCTTTAAAGCGTTGTCAACTTCTACGCCTGCTTCGGAATTACTTTTTCATATGGAAGGTACAAAGTTATTTAGGTTGGGACCCTCCAGGAAATCTAACACTGAATTTTAATTTCCAGTGTGGGCAAGAGCTGGGAGAGACATTGTTAAACATATCTCGAGCATGGGAGCAAGCTGACACATCAACTTCCAAAACTTTGGTGGGCAAGCTCCCGTTGTTAGTGGGATCATTGGGAGGCAATGCCCAATCAGGTAAAAACAGCACCATATGCTTTCTATTTGGTTATTTTCTTATAAACATTCCTTGTGACAAGGCTTTTGTTTTGATTGCTGCTCCAGCATTAGGCAGGCGGTTGGTATCTGCTGGAAGGAGGTTCCAATCCATGGGACAATATGGTCAAGGTGAACTACAAAGGGTATTTTGCCTTTTTTCCCTAAATGGTAATGTTTTCAAAATGTAAGTTTCAGTAACATTAGAAAATTTCCTGAACTTCGTGGACCGTAAAAGTCAAGAGGACATGCTTTCTTTTTTGCAGTACCTACATATTCTCAGCTATTTTACTCAAAAGTCTTTGCATCTTCATCCTGGAGTCTGATCTACCCCTTAAACTTGATTGTGCTTACAGCTACATATTATAAGTTTGCTAATCACGGCAAGATGCCTATTCTGTGACAGACTTTCATATCAAATACTGAAAAGCAGATAACATGGAAACCTTTACTGGGATATTGTTGTCTTGGTAGCGAATGCGTGTCAGGCACATGCCAGTAGAACGTTACAACAATAAAAAGCAATCATATTGTTCCCTTCCTCTGCCCACATGGTATAAAATGCATTATTTCCCGTGCTCTAAAAGCATAGCCATTGGCTCAATAACTTGCTCAGCAATGATGTGTTTATTTTTCCCTCATTCAATACCTTTGTGGTTGGCAAAACCTCCACACTCTACTACCTAAAATCTCAAGAATGGCGCAACAGAACGGCCCCAATGCACCCTTAATACAAAAACTTTGTATTTAATCTTTTTGTATATGTTGGACACAATTGTAAGGTGTATAGCAACACTTTCATGTCCACTTACCTGGATCATGCTTCAGGGCAGTAGTATGTTTCAGTGGTTTATTAGGGGTGTTGTATCTTATAAGTGTTGCATCTTTGTAAGAAGCAAAGTAGCCTACTTACCATCAAATACCAATACAAAGCAGATTGCAAAAGCGATGCTGACGTGTGGAAAGCTTTTGGCTGAAATTGGGGTATCCAAAGCAACCGATGAAGAACCAAAAATCGAAGCTAGGATGCTGAAGGTAATGATTCTAAAAAATTTATTGAACTTTCGAGGTTGCTTTTGGATCTTGGAAACTTGACTGGGGAAAAAAGGAGCGCAGAAAGATGGGAAAAAAATGTAGTAGAATCAAATTCTCTCTTTTTGGTGGGGTTTTAGGGAACGAGGCAAAGATGAATATGTGTTTCTGACTAATCTTCATTTTTTGTTCAGTTTGGTAATCTTCAGGTTGAGCTAACAGCAGACAAGGCTTATATTGGCGCTGTAATTGGTTTGATTTATGCGTAACTATCCAATCCAGTTTTGTGTTTTGTGCTTCTACTTCCAATTATAAGAGTAGTAAGCCAAAAAAACATTTGTTAAATTTCTAAAAATTTGCTTTGCAGGCTTATTTCGTGGCAATTGACTCAAGGAATCCAAAGCATACCAGAGAGCTCATTGCAATATGCAAATGACAATGCTTTGCTTCTTGCCAAGGTCTTTGAATGCAATGTTGTCCAAATTTTTTCTTACTTTATTACCCTGCATGATGTAGAAGGACAATTTCGTTCATCCACGAGATAAGTTGGTGAACAAAACCCTCCCCCCTTTCAGGGTAAAGCAAGGGGTCGGTCATACTCAAGTAGTTGATCCCCCTGTTTTACAAAACAGCGCTTGTTTTAGTCACTGAACGGGTAGGTGAACAAAATTAGACTTTGCTTACGAAGTTAACTGTCATTATGCAGTCGCTAAGGGGAACATTACTGGCACTTGGCTACGCATCGACTATCTTGTCTGTTTTTGCTGCTGTTGGACTTGTCTTTCTTGGAGGACAACTCAAGCCAAAGGAAAAGTGACATTATGGGGGTTATACTTGCCTCAGTTTTGTTTGTAAATTGTCTTGTCTTTTTTCTTTCTTTTTTTCGTGAAGATGATTGTAAATTCTCTTGTACTTCAGAAGTTTCTCTAGATTAGATACGGAGGATGAAATGTACAATTGTGAAAGCGTGATACGGTATATATGATACATTCATGAAACAAACATTCATCATCTGATGCCTTCTCTTGGCCCGCAATTTGTAGCTTTTCTTCCCTATGCTATTTGCTTTGGGGATAGAACCAACTGTGTTGGTCATGACAGTTAAATGTCAGTCGAGTATTCAACATCCATATGGTCATGGAAATTGGTACACTCTGGGGGCTGAAAATTCACACAAAAATAAAAGCGGTAGCTATCTGAGGAATGCTGCAGGTGGCGGTGATGAGGCAACACGTAGTGGAAAAAACTGACCGATGATCCGTTATTTTCAACGTGGGCATGTTTTAAATTCTTCTTAGATTCTTGTAATTCTATCAATTTATGCATTTATCCATTTTTGTCTCGTCCTGCAATTTCTTCATACTTTCTTTATGTTTTAAGAGATGGTTCTCTGAGTACTGCTACTATAATGAGTGTGGCTCGCTAACATCCTGCTTTCAATGGAATTTGCTCTTGTTCTTGATCGGGAAAAAGACGCATAAAACGTAGCCGGTACTCCTCGTCTCATTCCCCAGCCCCACCGTACTTATGGCTGAAACAACACCGGCTGATCAGCTTCTCAGTCCCAAATACACAGCGACAAGACCCAGTTGCATCAGATCAGTTTGCCAATTCGGAGTCCTCTCCCAGAGTCTCATGTGGTGCCATAACCCTCTCGACCAAGATTTTGAATACTGTATCGGCTCTGGTATTGAGTTTCCTATTGGTACAGTATGGTACCTATACCGATCAATACCGGTTACCGTATCGGATTTACGCTATATATATAATTGTAATTTTTTCCCATAGTTGATGAGAATTTTCATTGCCACGGCAAATTCAAGTCTTCAAAATGAAATTTTTTCCCATACTGGGAAACTTTTTGATTGTTTGTGAAGGAACTTTTTGCCCTTTTCAAGTGAATGGGGCCCACCTATTTACTGTTAATCACATCCCACCCCATAGAAAGTTGGACCAACCAATCACGTTGGGGTTGGGATGAGGGGGCAGTGTTAATTGTCAAACTGGGTACAAAAGTGGGTAGAGGCTAGAGAGAGAGAGGAAGGGACCCACTGCCGCACCTTTTGTCGCCTGATATTTGCAATTCCGTACAACACGCCTGATATTTCCGGACAGAGGGACGCTGTTGTCCCTTGCCAGGGACAGGACCTGCTGTCCCCGATGATTCCGGGAAGTTCCGGTCTCGTGTCGATGATCGAAAACGTTTACATCGAAGAGTTTGCCGGGTAGAACAAGTGTGCCAGAAATTAGCTCAATCGGATACTATTTAGTACCTGATCAGTACAGATATAACTCGGAAATAATTGGTTTGAGTGGATATGATCTAGTGTTTTGGATGCATTCTCTTCAAGATAAAAATGTTTCGATTAGGTACCAAATGATATCCGATTGAGCTAATTTTTTGTACACTTGTTCTACTCGGTGAGCTCTTCGACATGAATGTTTCCAATCATTGAAACAAGACCGGAACTCCCCGGAATCACCGGGGACAGCAAGTGTTGTCTTTTGCAGGGACAACAGTGCCCCTCTTGCCGATATTTCCCGGTACGGCCGGTACCAGACCAGTATGACTCGGTATTGGACACAATACGGTATTGGAGATCCTTGGTACTGTTTTTATATGATACGGTATTCATAACCCTGCTCTCGACCACCACAAAGGCACTGCAACCCCCTTGGCCACCACAAATTCATTTGAAACCCTTACACCTAGTCCCGGACCCCACATGAGTGTGGAGGTGAATGAGGTTGGGGCACCTCGTGGCAATACTTCAGGAGCCCAGTAAGAACTCAATGCATGTATAAGATCTGCTATGATGATCCACCTTCCTGTTCCTGAGCCGCCTTATTTGCCATCTCCTTAAATCTCGTTGCCCTTTTCCTCATCTCCAGTGGCGCATCCTAGGGTCGAAGTTAGAGGGGACTGAATTATGAAAAAACTCTTGGTCTGATGATTTTTTCAAGATTAAATCTAGTTATTCAAATTGTTATGGGATGGTTTTGATAACGTGAAAAATTAATCTCGAGTATTATATCATTCAACGTACATAGTGTCGTTATCACAGTATCATTCACCATAATTTAGTGTTCTCAAAGTGCAAATTGTTCTTACTTTTTACTTATTATAATTTTTTATATATTTTTTAAATATCTATCAAAAATAAGTAAAATACTCCAAAATAGAAATTTTGGGCGGACCTTCCCCAGACCTATATAGCCCCGCCTCTGCTCATCTCCTCCGCCTCTTCCCCCACCATAACCCGTTGCACCTCCTTCCCAATATCCTCTCACAGCACCCCCACCGCTCACCATCATACTCTTCCAACACACCCAAAAATCTTCCTCCAGGACTTCCACAATCAGCTGAAAAAACTCCTTTCCAATCCCACACAAAATTCTCACTCCCTCCAAAGAGATCTTAAATTGGCGTCCCTCTAGCCTCAGAAGGAAGTAAAAAAGGCACCAAACTGTGGATAATGAAACCTGAGACTTCTATCTCCTGGAATCCTTGATAAAGTCGGGTTTTTGTTTTGTTACGCTAGACCTAGCTCGCCCCTTCTTTTTATTTACTTCAAGTTGAGAAAAGAGGGGTCCCCAACCCCAGGAACAAACATCTATTATAGGCTGGCTACGATGGTCTTGTTCTTGTACTGCCCAAACGTCTTTGTTCCAAACTTGTCATGGATCATGACTCAGTACTAGTCATTACTAGTAATTAATCTATAATATTAATCTTTACTGAACTAATTTGAAAAACAAAATGTCGCAACCAAAGAGTAACTAATTCGTTTCACCCAAAAATAGGACACAAAAATAGAATTTAAAACATTTCGGAAACTTAGATGACATCAAATAGGAAGTACAAAAATATACAGCATAATAGGGCAACAAAAGTATCTCAACTCATTTCCAGTTCTTGACGAGTAATAGAGTTATTATTTGGTGTCGAAGAGTCACCAAGAAACTCCGACCTCAACTGCATCAGCAACCTGCCTAGATAGTTTAGGCCTTCTCCCTCCCGACCTCCCCCCCAATAGAGATCATGGGGTGAGGCCTCAACAAGAACAGACCCGACCGTAGAGATGAGCATAGAATTTAAATGAGGGTACATCGAGAACTTACATTTCAAGGCCCTGTACATAACATCAATCTTGACAGACTCCCAATCAGATCTTACCTGCATTTTCACATATGAAGAATGTTCAAAACTGGATTCCATAACCTAAATTTACTTGCACAACTCTTGGTGTTGTCAATAGCTTTACTTCCAAACCTAAAACATCTTGATTTCTGAAAAGATTTCATTTGAGTACGGGCGGCCGTAATTGCTCACTATAGGGGTGAGCCTGCTTACTATAGGCCCCCCAAGTCCCTGTAAGGACACCAAGTATTCAAAGACAAAAACCAAAAAATATTATCTAAGCCCTTGTCTTCCTCTTTCATTTAAGAATCCTAACAATCCTAGCTTTTTTGGCCACCTCCAGCCACCACCCTCTCACTCTCATCTCCCTTCAACCACCATCTTTGCCCTCTCTCTTTCCCTCTCTTTCTCTAAGTCCATCACTGCCATCCATCTCTCCTTCATCATACACGATTAGACACCTCCATTGCCACCACCCCTCTTGACATCCTCACCATCCCACTCATGTCATCACTCTACTCCCCACCCTACGACTCCCTTACCCAAAGCCCTAACCTCTTCTACCCTAACCTCCATTGCCACCACCCTTCTTTAATCAACTTCTCCTATGATACCGAGATACAAAATAAGAGCTGTAATTTCAAGAGAAGCTAATCCAAAACAAAAATCTAGAATAGAATGTGAAAGTTTAATACATACGTATAGTGAGGACAATTCAAATCATTAAGAACAAAACAAGACTTGTTAGAAAGTGTGACTTTTTCCTCTGAAAGATATGTTTCCAATAGAGTGCGTCTGTTGTTCCACCTTTACCTTTATACATCATGTTTGGCAACGCTATAGACAACTAATGCCTGAACAATCACACATGAAGTCAATATAAATAATAGCTATGGGTTCTGAAACCATACCAGATCAGGCCGCTGTCTCTGCATTGTCCGTCCCATTCGTGCTGCTTCCTCAGGACTTTTTGCAGATCTTATGTCTTCCACATAATTTCTGGCTTCAGGATTATTCACCCCCACAAACTTGTGTGCCTGCATTTGAAGATAACAAGATAATAACAAAAGTTGCAACCATCCATATAATTCTAGAAATAGAAAGCCACCTGATAATAATGCTCCACACTTGGCCAGCTGGTAGAATTGCCACTTTCATCAGTCATTTGAATTGCATGAGGAGAGAAGTTTGAAAAGGCTCCATAAGGATCCCATGTCTTGTAAAAGAATATTATGCTCGATTCATAAGGAGTAACCGTCGGATCAATAGCAGAAGTTTCCTCCACTGATGGAATAATTGGTGTCAAGTCTGGAACAGGCTGAAGAAATCCACTTATAAGCATGTCAGGTCCAATCTGCAGTTCACGTGTTATAGGTAAGCCACAACAAAACCTGAAAAGGTAGATGGAACACATTTAGCAACCCAGCTATTTTTAAGTAAGGAAACTACTAAAAATTGAAGTTTTCGATCTTTTCTAGGATATGTATGACCCCTGTGGCCTGTGGCATCAGAAATGCTTAATTAAATTAATAAAATAATGATTTTATCAATGTATACCCTACATGTTAAGAGCTTAAATTAGTTGTACATTCCCCATGTAAGCGTGTGCTTAGAGAATGTGCAGGAAATTTAAGCTCTCTTAATGTATGCCCTTAGGGCACATATTAACAAGACCCGTAATAAGATCCACTTTGAAGGCAGATAATGGATAAATATACTGCCTATTTGGTTGCGCAAATGGACTATTCCATTTCAAATCAAATTAGGTGGTGGATAAAAACAGTCCTTTCATAATTTGGTTAACGTTAAACATAGATTGTGAATCTACTTCAGTTAAAAGTCTTAGATAGTCCTGAGACTGGCAATAAATTGGGAATGAATGTAAACAGGGTACAGTGAGAAAAATAAGAAGAGTCATCATCACAGCTACCACTGCAATGGCCTCCCCTTTTCAGCCTTGGCTGAAGCAGCCTCAAAGATGGGCCATTGATGTCAAAAATCATTTAGGGAATTGATGAGCAGTCACGGAAGCAGTGTACAGGAGCCAGAGATAACCCCTTTGTTTCTTCATTTGGAGTATGTGCAAGCAGAAGGACGTTTAAGACAGAGCATTCCCAGCTCACGAGATGAAGCTCACTAGATGAAAATCATTGGCCTTATACATGTGTTTATGTATTTCTTGGTTAAATTAGACTTTCACAGCTACCTATACGGTAATTAAATTTTTTAGGTGAGTTTTGCGTTGAATGTGATGCTTAGGGTTGGTTGACCTAAGGGAATGAATCTTCTTCTTTTTATTTACAAAAATTGCATGCTCGTTCTCTTCACTACCTTAGAAAACATAGATTTAGGATGGAAAGAGACACTAAATGAATAATCTTGCAGAGAAACACTGACACGGAGCGGCTGCGGGTGATGTGAATCAGCCGCCCCACAACAAGAAGCAAATGAAAAGTGCGGTCGTGCGGTCAGGCTGCCTACCTACTATTGTTTTCATATACCGTTGTAAGCAAGAGAATCATACTCTGATATGTCCTAGTTTAAAGATAATGCAATTGAAATTTATGACCATTTTTATAACACTGCTAATATATTACTATGTCAGAGAAATTATAAGAAACACAGAAATCACCATGAACCTGCTCATAGCAAACGTCAGATAATTCCAAAGCTTGTGTCATCTCAACCATCCCAAGTTCACTGACCGGAGAAGGTGCATTTTTGCCACCAATAATTTTAGGAGCGACAAATGCATACACCTGAAACAACAAGTCAAATGAATGACCAATGTGCAAGCAAAATTATATGGGAATGGGATGCAACATTTGTATTAAGATCTGCATATTTATGAAATCCATGTTTAATTTAAACCAAACAGAGCCTAAAGTCCCAATCAATTGGGGTCGGCTACATCACTCCGTTGTCTTCGCAGAACACAAACGCAACTAGATTCATGTAGTAAGGATTTAACGGATTTTTTGATGCGCTAGCTTTCAGCAACCTAATGCAAAACCCTCCTCTTTTGTCCAGACTGGGGATCGGTCACGTGGGTGAGTCTTCTAAGAAAGATCCATGTTTAATATACTAGAAATCAAATTGTAGCTACATCAGCTTCCCCAAAACATAAGAATCATGTGTGTTCAAGTACTGGTTCAATACTCGTAAGTTTGTACCTGAAAATATAGAAAATTAGGATACAGGTAGGGGTTAGCTATGTATGTGCAAATCTGTTTTTATAATTTGTCAAAATACTAGTGAGAAACTCGCGTGCAATGCACGCAAAACTGTGCCCAATACAAGCGTAAGTTTGCCCCTCGAATTTTGATCATTTATTAAATGAGACAAAAGATCCTAGTCAAGTATGAATCTGAAAGGAATTAGGCATATTTGATTAGAACCTGAGATTATGCATTTTTTACTGGAGTGAAATTGATAGAAAATGAAAGACATAAAAAACAAAAAATGATACTTTTTCTTTGTGTGTTCAATTAGATGAAAATAGTTTAAAGTGTTCGAAAGTGAATTTTCTTGTACAACTCAATTAACCTATGTTACGTAGCCCTCACTTTATTTTATGGTGAAAGTTGCCACCTTTTATATACTTCCTATTATGCCCAAAAATTTTCATTTACTATGATGATCAATAATGTTTATGAAGGGTAAGTTAGTAATTATTAATACTTTCTTGCAAGATATTAAATTTTAGTTTCACTTTCTTTTCTTTTACTTTACTTTCTCTCATTTTCATTTTAAGCAAAATTTTCATTCTATTTGAACAAGAAAGAGAGGAGAACTAAAAAAATCTCTTTATAATTAGATTTGTAATTTGGAAAAAGGAAGGAAAATTCTGTCCTCTCCAAAACATTTGGAAAGAGGAAGGAAGCATTGTAATGAGCACAGAAATTAATTTGGGTCTCTAGACCTACCATCCCTGATGCCTTTTGGCTTTGATTTAGGGGCATGGTTCTGCAGCAAAACATCCTTGTAACTCCTTAGTTCTTGGAGGTTTAGGGGGAGGTTTGGGGGGGCACTGTTTCAGTGATATTCTGAGAGCAGCCACTTTGTGCATATCGCCAAAGGTTAGGTCTGCCTCCAATCATCTCCTGCCCACAAACCCAATGATTGGGGATTAGATGGGTTCTGTTATTTTATTGTTGTTGTTTTCTTAACCTATTTTCTCCTCTACTTCTTTCCTCCATATCCAATGTGGCATAAACCCCTTATATAAAAGTTAAAAAGGCAAAAAAACGAAAGCATTATTTTTCATATCCACTCAAGTTGTAGTAGGTTTTCGTAAAATGTTCTTCGTCGTAAGAAATAGAGTCTAAGAAAATATACTTAGAAAAAATATGCAAAGTACTATTTAATAGGTAAAATGTAAAAACATGAAAATGAGTAGGCATAACAAGCAATAGAAAATTGATCAGATCAAGAGTTTCAATCTCATAAAGTAAATTATGAAGTTAATTGTAAAGTACTCACATATTTTTCCTCACGATGACATAATTAAGTCAAGTATTAGTGCTGCTAAAGCTAATAGGGAATTTATGTCCATATTTTTTTTGTGTTTTTATGAAATTCTATGCGTAACTCAAAAGGAGAGGTTATTGAAAAAAGGAAATACCCTCTCCTCTTTTGTTTTTGGGACATTTACCATTAGGTCACCCTTGGATCCCATAATTACCATCAGGTCAAGCCCAACTCTGAAAAAAATTCCCATCAACTCCCCAACCCGTATAAAAAAGCCTAAATCATAGGGTATCCTATGAAAGTGCTTAAAATCTTAGGGTACCCCATGAAAGTGCCTAAATCACTAAACCTTGTAATAGGAAAGTGCACCCTAAACCTAAACCCTAGGGTACCATATGCAAGTGTCTAAACCACTAAAACCCTATAATAGGAAAGTGCACCCTAAACCTAAACTATAGGGTACCCTACGACTAGGGTACCCTATTAAAGTGCCTAAAATCTTAGGGTACTCTATGAAAGTGCCTAAACCACTAAAACCCTATAATAGGAAAGTGCACCTTAAACCTAAACTATAGGGTACCCCTATGACTAGGGTACCCTACGACTAGGGTACCCTATGAAAGTGCCTAAAATCCTAGGGTACTCTATGAAAGTGCCTAAACCACTAAAACCCTATAATAGGAAAGTGTACCTACCCTAAACCTAAACTCCAAAAAAGAGTGGCTTACCTTAGTGGTAATTAAAAAAAATTGACTTACCTTAGTGGTAATTAGACATCTCTTTTCTAGACCTAGAGGTCATAATCCCTTTATTTTTAGGTAAGACAAATATGTGGAGTGGGGGCGCTGGAGCATTGAATAATTTTCTGGAGAGAAAGAAGTGAGAAAGCTACTATTTCTTGGCGTGACCACAAATATCGTGTGCACTTTAATGTTCAGGAATACCCTCATAAGATATGAGTAATTACTTTGCATGCCCAAAGAAAAAGTATAAATAAGGGGAAAAAAGTACATGATGCAATTGTACTTTCCAGAAACTATTGTTCATTTTTTAAGGGAAGAAATACTTGGGACGAAAGTACTGTTCATGTACACTCCCTCTATATATAGGGCAGAAGATATTCCATCATTCTATGTAATGACTGCACATAGGTGAAGTAAACTGAATAAGGTGATTGAGTATCCAACATAGAAATCACAACTTAATGCGAAAATTAAAGTAAAGTAAGAGTTAATGTCATTACACTGAAGAACATACCGACGAAAATCATAATATAACAAGCAATAAAAGCATAGACAAGAAAACTATTATCATATTAGCTTCATCTGGGAACAACTGAATTGAAATAATGGAGAAGAGTATAGCACATACCTTGTGAATAACACCAGATGAAATTGCAGATGCAGCCAATGTTCCTCCACACTCCCACAAAATTGAAAGGTAACCACGGTCATATAAGTATTCCATGACATCTTTAGGATTTAATATGTCGAACTCCACTACTTCAACACCTTTGGATGCAAGGAACTTCTGAAAACTCCTTCTGGCACCTCTTTGTGTTGCAACTATGGTTGGCACATCAGCAACATCCCAAAGATGTGCTACATCAGGAAGATTGAGTGTTTGTGACATAACAATCCTCATGGGCAGATGGCCACCTCCGTGTCTTGCAGTTAATCGTGGATCTGTTTTTCAAGTAAAATTAAAACAGCACATAATAATATAAAAAAAATCTCCATACATAACTGCTCTCGAAAATCCTTACTATCCATGCGAACGGTATTTCCTCCGACAATAACAGCATCACTTCTACCACGTAACTCAAACACTCGACTTCTTGACTTTTTGCTGCTTATCCATGATGCATGTCCGCTGCTGGCTGCAATTTTTCCTGCATCACTACCAGTTGTTACATTTTGGAAACCACTTAGATATTCCTCTGAAAGAGCAATGCTTACCGTCAAGGGTCATTGCATACTTGAGGACAGAGAATGGAACTCGAGAGGCAGCTCTGTAAAGCAAAGGAGCATTGACCAAGAGGCAAGATTTCAGGGCTTCCTAAAAACATGAAATATAGAACTTTAGGCAGAACAAATCAAGCAATTTACACCTGCAGGACTCTGAAATGCCAAATTTAGCCAAGAGGCTTTGCCCATGCACATATGCCACAATAAGTTGTTCAAGGTTTTTCACAGCAACAAGAATGTTCAGTCATCTCTGACAGTAACTTAGGTTCCTATCTCACACATGGTACCCGTACATTGCACCATAATAACAACCTTCTGTTTAGAACTTATTGTCCTAAGGACAACTCATCTGCAGAATTCTGACTCAATCCAAAATCTTGAACACAGTGGATCTCCATAGAGAATACATACAGCCTCTTTAGCAACCGGAAGTGCAAAATGGGCTGGCCTATTTTTTCCGTGCCTAGTCGTGCTTCATGTCATGCTAGGAAGACTAATTTCTTAATCTTGTCGTGCTGGCCCATCTAATGAAAACCTAGGGCCAGTTTGGCCCATGGTCACAGCACAGTTCATGCCTCATGTCATGTCATGTTGTGTCATGCCATACCTGCCTAATTGTGCTCAACTGCTCATACTCGTAATGTGCTCGCCAATTGATCATTTAAGAAATCAAAGTCTTGCTAACCACATTTAAAAAGAAGAAGAAACAATAATTGGTTTCCAGTACAATGTATCGATTTCAAAACACTTCATAAGATTTTATTCTGACCAAACACCTAAATAATGACTATAAGAAATTCTGGAAATCATTTGCAGAATCATCAAGACCTTCTATATATCTTTCACAACCTTAAATAATGACATAAAAGATACCGTATGACTTCCTAAAAAATCCAACAATTTAACACCTTCAAACCCAGCTTCTGTAGGCTGAGACCTAGAAGTCTAGAACCAATAGACTATTTTCTATTTTCTCCATCGCATTAAAGCCAAAAACCTGTATTGGTTTGAACATTGAAACTATATTATTTTTTCAATGGAGAAGCTTTCCTTAATTCTTGTTACGAGATTTAATTATTTTGGAATGGGATCCTCTCCAGTCCCCTTGTGGAACCGGATCCCATCGAAGGGCTTTTTGGGCCTTTTCTAGGCTCACTTAAATGATTGGAATCTTTTTGGGCCCATCTCGACATACCTGTAGTGTCTGTGTCGGATCTAACTTATAGCAGTCTGTCCTATGCTACCTAGAAAATGGATCGTGCCAGTACGAGGAATGGATACAGAAATGGGAACATGGTGTGGCACGTGGATCAGGTTGCTCACTCTAGTGCAGAGGCTTATTATCGTGCTACTGCTAATATTGCCTCTGAAATGTCATGGGTGCACCCATAAGTCACACAATTCGAATGTGCGAGCAGGTGCAAGAGCACGAAAGCGTTGATACTGCATCTACTTTATGTATCTAAATTTTCACATTTCATCCGTACTTCTTTTACCATATACACAGTATGCCATAAAAATTTATGCCCATTACACAAACAAAAAATACATGAGAAATATTAGAAGACTAATGTTAAAAAAAGTGGATTTGCAAACAGCTAACCAGCCATCCATCTGTCTAGCCACATGTTTATCATTCCTTAGAAGTTAAAAAAGAAATACAATTGAAAAAGAGCATTACTTGTGTTCTACTCCAAGGCTCGAATATGTGGCAATATCTTGTACGGTGGATGACTGGTTGGATGTCAATCTATGAAGCACCGACACTTCTCCGGGACCCCGTATCGCAGTGTCCCGACACGGGGACACGGAGGGACACGTGTCCCGACACGCCACATGGCATGGGACACGGCTGTAGTGCTTTTTTGGAAGGGGACACGGCTGAGGACACGGGGGGACACGGCGGGGTCAAATTGAAATATTTCAAAACTTTTAGGGGGTCAAATTGATTTTTTTAAAACTTTCAGGGGTAAAATTGAAATTTTAAGTTTTAAAAATTTTCAATTTTACCCCTAAAAGTTTTTAAAAAATTCAATTTTACCCCTAAAAGTTTCAAAAAAAATTCAATTTGTCCCCTAAATGTTTTAAAAAACTTCAATTTGTCCCCTAAATGTTTTAAAATATATTGTGTGTACATATATAATTATATATGTAAATAAATATATAATTAAATAAATATATATATATACACGTGGCGTGTCTCCCGCCGTGTCCGTGTCTCCATTTTTTTAGAATTGCCGTGTCCTCGTGTCCGTGTCCGTGTCTGTGTCCGTGTCCGTGTCCGTGCATCATAGATGTCAATTCGTTTGCTAAATCGCAAATAAGATTTCTGGGTGCACGAACTCCGTCCGCTTCTGTCCTCGGTTCACCAAACGACCTAGAGCGTAATTCGCGACCTCATCTACACGGATTATGTGACTATGGTTCACCCTCTTCTTTTGGACTTTGGAATCACTACCTCTACTCCTATGCAGTTTTACTGCTATAATCAAGCCACAATCTTTGTTGCTAACAATCTAGTCTTTGATGAGCGCACTAAGCAAGTAAGCATATACAGATTGTTTGCCACTTTATTCAAGACTTATTGATGAGGAAACAAATCAGCTCTCCTTTTGTTTGTCCATAGAATCAGTTGGGTGATATTCTCAACTAGGCCTTTAGCTCGTTCTTCTTTTCAACGGCTGTCCTCCAAGCTAGGCATGTTTCATATTTGACCTCTATGCTCCATCTTGAGTGGAAGTGTTAAGAGTGTTAGTTTTCTTTTGTTGTCAATAAGGGTTTCTTGTAGTCTTGAATTAGATTAATACAAGTAGATGTGGAGGTGAAGGGTCTGATTAAGTTCCAAACCTAGTTTCTCAAATCTCTTCTTCTTCTCTATTCTGTTATTCCAAACTAAACCCCAGCGTGTTTTCTATAACTCACCTGAGCTGATAAAGAGTATCAATTTATCAAAATCCAACATCCACAAAAATGCATTATCTTCTAGGGCTGCACAAAAAAACCGGTGAACCGTGAATCCGGTCCGGACCGAACCGATCCGTGCGTTTTGGATTTTAACCGTGGATTAATGGTCCGGACACGGATTGAAAAAATAGTAAACCGTGACTCGCGGTCCGGACACGGATTTTGATTTCGAAACCGTGGATTAACCGATCCGGACCGTGAGATTTTTGTTATATATAATTTTTTAATATATATATACACACACATACAAAATTTTACACAAACTTCTACTACAGATACTAGGGGGTAAACTGTGATCTCTTTCAAAATTTGGATGTGTATTTTTATTGATGACCCATTAGTGTGAGATTCCAATGAAGACATCTTCTCCAATTAGCTACGGGAGCTCTTTAGTTTGATTTCCTATTGTTTCAAGTTAATGTGTTAGTTTCAAAATAGGAATTAGCTGTTACGAACTTCTGTGTTTGTGAACTTGTGGTGTCCTTAGTATTTATAGAATTTGAATAATGTACTTTGAGATGCTTCTTGATTTATTTTTATGTCAGATTACGACTAACGTAAATAATAATGTCTTATATAACATGTAATCCGTGGATAAAACCGGAACCGATCCGTGACTCGCGGATCGGATTGAAACCGAACCGTAAGACTTTTGGTCCGGACACGGATTGTATTTTCTAAAAACCGTGACTCGCGGATTAGGATTGGATTCATGCCAATCCGATCCGATCCGGACCGTGTACACCCCTATTATCTTCGGCTGAGATTAAAGTGCTCTAGAAAAGACAACCTTGCAACTCCACAATGGCTCTGACCTGTGTCACCAATCCTAATTATCCTCAATAAGTCAGAAGTCAGAAGATATGTCCAATTCTTCACAACAATAATTCCCAAAAGGAGTCTTGTTTCAAAAAGTCAGGAAAGGACCTCGCTGGCATACACAAATCTAGATACATGCTACATCAGTTCCAAAACTCGTCAAAAAGTTTTGAGCCCATGGGAACCAAATAGAGATGAACTAAGATAGCATACTAAATTTGAATATTGTAAGTTGGCATACAACTAAAAGTTTGAAGAAATAATGGAAGCACATAAGGTAGAATATAAACCTCAATTGTTTTACTTTGCAGATCCTCCCCAAGAACATCAACCTGTAGTTCCTCACTTCTCAAAGCACGAATAGCATTGCCTCGAAGATGTTGCAAAGGATGCCTGATCCCAACAACAACTCTATTAATTCCTGCCTAATGTACACAAAATCAGTTACATGTAGAGATTCTTTAAGATGCCGGTACCAAAAAAGAAATCCTCTAAGCATAGTAATCATCATGAACATAACTAGAAACGGATTATCAACCTATGGTCCATTAGAAATAAAAGAGTCTACTAGATGTATCAAACTAAGTTGAAATTACTATGCCATCCCCTAATTAACCAAATTACTAAGTCATCATCCTGATGCTATTGGTACAACATTCACCATACATGTTGTCTTTTATGTCATTGGTTGCAAATAAATTTCTGCTGATACAACCATTGCAGGTACCTGACAACTTTATTTTCAACACACATGAAAATGCAGGATTCAATTAACAAATCCAGGCATTAGTGATAAAGAGGTTTACAGCAATGTTTTGGTATCGATACAGAGGTTTACAGCTAAAGGGTGCAAAACTGTTAGTTCGCTCTTTCACTCCTACTTGATCATACTTGGAAATTAAACGTGCATTGGCTTGTAGTTGTAACCACATCAAATGTACTTCCATATTTTTTCGCAGAAAGGCCTAATCAAAGTATATCAATCCAAATTCCATACATAGTCCTAATATATCCACGTATGTATAAAGGTTGAGTCTTGAACTATGGTCTATATTCAGCAACATTTTTGAGTTTTTCTCATAATTTTTACGTCACTTCATTCGTGTCAACAGCAAATCAAAAGACTATACAAATATAGACCATAGTTTTTAAAAAAAACATCACTAAATATGGGAAAAATCGAAAAAGACCGCTTTTTTTTTCGAACTTTCTAGGTATTATTCGAATCACTTCCTCTTTCTGGGATGCTAAAATACAGTATTTCTCGAACTTTTTTCAACATTCGTCTCTATTTTTGTACTCTTCCGATTCTAATTTAATAAAAAATAAAGTGAAAACAAATAAATCGTGACAAAAAAACGAAAATTAAGACCAGAGTGCACCAAATTGATTTTTCCTTGAGCAAACCTGAATGAGAGCCGAGATAGCAGCACGGTCGCCGTAGCAATCACCTGGCTCCATGTTGAGATAGGCGGTGGCGCCCTTACACCGGTCGCTGCCGGCCGCCTCAACTGCCTGGACCTCGGCCGGTTTAGTCCCCTGCGCGTAGAGGTACCCTTCCCCGGCCACCTTGCCGGAGGCGGTGACAATGACGCAGCCGAAATTCGGGTGGGGAGACGTGAATCCGGCAGACTTGTCGGCGATAACGGCGGCGCGTTTGATGTAGGAAGCGTCGAGCGAGTGGGAGTTGTTGTTGCCGCTGCTGGATATGGCTTTGCAGGTAATGGGAGAGGCCAGAGCTCCTAGTGAGAACCCCATCTGCTTGGAATAAACACAGTGCAACGAGGTGTGTGTGTCTGGTTTTCAGCACATAGGGGCTGATCAACTAACAAAAAAATTGTTTTTTTAAAAAATTGAGACAGTACATCCTCCCACAATACATGTATAAAAAGTCGTGAAAAGTCAATTTTTTTCAAAAAAATCACGTTAGTGGAACACCCCTTACTCATTTACTCACTTGCCTAGACTGGGTTCCGTAAGTCCATTGCAAAGTGTTGAGCTTGCCGAGAATTTGACCCATTGATTGTCGAAATGGCGACAGATTTCAGTGAAAAACCCATTGATCGTTGAAATGGAGACAGATTATAGCGAAAAACCAATTTTTTCTAAAAACAGTCTTAGTGGAATACTCCTTACGCTCTTGTTTGATACCTAGGAAAAGATAGGAAATGAAAAGAAAATAAAAGAGAGGAAAAAAGAAAGAAATATTGAGGAAAGTTAAAGACGGAAATTTTTAGTTAAAATAGGTATAGTTTAATTATTTTTCCTCTCAACTCAAACAAATGAAGAGGAAAATGTTTTATTTTCCTTCCATTTCTTTTCTTTTCCTAAGTATCAAACAGAGTTCTTATTCTTCCAATTTCAACCATGTCAACCTTCTACGTCATGACTAGTTACGATATCATCCATCTGTCAAACTTCCATCCACTTTTTTTTGGGGAAAAACCCCACCTAGAACTGCAAATCTCCACTTCTTAGGAGCGATATTGGTTATTTGACTCAAGGCTCCTTAAATCGATATTCCCGAGTTGTGCACACTCATGCCGACGGTCCCTGTCTAATTTGGAGCCATCATCGTCAAAATTTGCCATTGCCACCACCGTTAACAAAACAACAACCCATACTTCCACTATGTCCATGAAACTGTTGACAAAAAAATAAATATATGCCAAAATGGATAGGGTCGTATGGAGATATGAAAGGGGAACTCAAATGAAAATGGCTCAAGTGGAAGACCAAAATAACCTTGATATTGTTTCTTGTGCAATCAAGTGGTGGAAACTCATAACCATCTCTTCTTTGATTGTTGTTTTTCTCGAATCATATGGGCCGAAGGGTTGAGGAGGAAGTTGCTATCTCAAAGCCCTAGTGATTGGCATTTTGAGCCTGATTGGGTTGTTCAAAATTGCAAGGGGAAAGGTTTCAAATCTACACTTTATAAATTGTCCCTAGCAGCTACTCTTTATCATATTTGGTTGGAAATAAATGCAAGAATTTTTCAACAGCAAGCTAGCACTGTTGGTGTTCAAAGTAGAGTTTGTTCCTGGGATAAGAGTCCTAATAGTAGTGAAAATCTGGCCTTATGTAATACTTGGAATATTTCTTCATTTGTGCTATGTAGAGATAGGATTAGGCTATCTTGTTAGTTTTTTGTAATTCCTAAGGTTTGGCCCTGGGATAGACGGTTGCTTTGTGGTTTGTTATAAAATAAAATTTTAGCTTACCAACCCCCCCCCCCCCCCAAAAAAAAAAAAAACCGCGATATTGGTTGTGTGGTGTGCACGTGATATTTTTCCATCTAAAAAGTGGATGGAAATCTACAAATGGGTGATATTGAAACTAGTCATGAAGTAGTAAAAAGAGGAAATCAAATGAAAATGGCTCAAATGGAATACCAAAATGACCTTGATATTAGTGTGCACATGATGTTTTTTCGCCCAAAAAGTGGATAGAAATCTACAGACGAGTGATATTGAAATTAGTTAGAGCATCCTCATCAGACTTAACAAAAAAACATCAAATTTAACCTCAAAAACAACTTTTATAATTTAACAAGTCACTTTTTAAAAAACTCACAAAATTCGACTCTCTAGTCTAATTTCACTATATTAAACTATTCCCCTCAAATCTATAAAAAAAAAAAAAAAAAAATTCCCCCTAAAAAACACATTTTTGGTGTAGGGTATTCCCCCATTGATCCCCCCACTTGACACGTATACATGGTCCCCACATGTCGGCAGTGTAGTGCCCCTCCCCGCCCAAACACGTATGCATGGCTGTTCCACTTTCTGACGCAAAACCGGGAAAAAAGTATTAAATTATTGGGTAGCATGTGAACAGTAACTTTACCCCAATACCAAGTTACTGTAGCAAAACTATAAATTTTGCAAATTAGCCAAATATTTGTTGAGGCTAATTTTGGAGTGTTTTTTCCACTTGGACTCAACAAAATAACTATTTGGCCAAAATAGCAATCGTGATGAGGATGCTCTTATGAAGTAGTAAATTAATGTTGTTCAATTTGACAGTAGGACTGAAATGAAATCCAATGCAAAGTCAAAGGCGTATATCATGATTTTACCCAATAAACTATAAAGATACATAATATTATGCATTTTTTAAACGGAAGCCAAGCTTTCAAATTGAAACATACGCCCTCCATTCTTAAATAACTGTGTGTGTGTGAAAATTTTGAAAAATAATATACGAAAGCGTTATTAATTTTTTATTTGAAAAAAGACATGACTATTCGTTATGGACACTTATTTAGGAACGAAAGGAGTAATATCCAAGATTAGATTTGTTTAAAATGTAAACAAAAGAACTAAAGTGGATTTTTAAAAAAAAAAATTGGCTTTATACCCTTGTCGTGGAAATTAAGGGCCTGTTTGATATGGTGGCATGACTTTGCGTAGTGGATACTTGTTTAGAAACGGCAGAAGTAATATCCAAGATTAGATTTGTTTAAAATGTAAACAGAAGAAACTAAAGTGGAATTTTTTTTATTTTGCTTTATGCCCTTGCCGTGGAAATTTAAGGCCCTGTTTGTTTGTCGGGGGGAATGGAGGAAGTGCAAGAAGGGATGGAGTGGGGGAAGAAATCTCATATCTGGAAGTGGCCCTAGTGGGAGAAGGAAGGGAGAGTTTATCTTTGGAGGTTCTTAGGCTTAGCCAACATCACTCTCAATCTGTAAGGACTCATAATTTTGCATAATTTTTTCGGAATAACATTGGGATAATGTGAGGAATTAAATTTTGACTTAAAGGGGTCAATGTGATGGAAGTGGATTGCATTTGGGTCTCTTTAAAATGCATTTGAAAGATAAGGGGGGTGCAAGTGCATAAATGTGTGTATATGAGTGTGTGTGGTGTAAAATTTTCTAACAAAAACACACCCCTCTCTCCCCCATCAATCGTGGCTCTCTCTCTCTACCCCTCCCAAATTTCCTTCTCCATCTCACACAAAATACACTCCCCTCATTCAATCTCTTCAAGAAACAAGTTCAAAACCTTCACCTATGCATCAATTGGAGTCGGGTTCACTGTGGTTTTTCGTGGAGATCAAGTATTTCGGTTTGAAAGCTTCACAACCTAGGGCTTTGCATTTTCTACTCATTTGAAGCTTCGATCTTCATGTAGGGGAACCAATTCTACTCCCTCTAGTTGTATTTATATGATGCGTTGCATATATCTTGCCCTTGTTCTTCAAATTCTCCAAAATCATGATTTTCTCTCTTAAGTGAGTTTTGTTCAACTTGGGTTTTTGATCTATGGATTGGGTTGTTATTTGATGTTATTCTTAGTTGTTTTACCCTACTCCCATGTCTATCAGTTGCTTGACATTCCCAATTTTTGGCCAAAATATCGAATTATGACCTTAGGAAGAAGTTTGAGACCATTTGGAGCTTGTTTACAAAACCTGTCACAGAGCATGAATCTGCCTGACCCGCCCGGGCGGAAAATCCAGCAAGCTTCACTTTTCCCGATTTCATCCTGGTTTGTTCCTTGATGCCCGTTTAGCCCCTGAACGTTCGTTTCTTCGTGTATTCGACCCATGCCTTCGTTTCAAACCTCGAATTCACTTTGGAATCATAAAACTAATCTTTTGACATGTGAATTAACAAATCCTTTGGTCATATGTATCGGAAACGTGTCGGTTGACACACTTTGGTGAAAATTGTGAACTTTTGGAACAAATGAGACTTATGCAAGTTTTTAAATGACAAAAATGTCTTGAGATGATATAATTGTATAATGTGAGTACTAGGGTCATCATTTGGTATCTCTAGTCATGGGTGCACGGAGCCCATAAAATCTGGCCGGGGTGCACGGAGCCCACAAAATTCGGTAAAGGGATACTTCCCTATTAAGATTAATGAATGTTTTCTTGTGAAATATTAGAAATGGCATGTTTGGACTAATCTTTGTGTTCTCAGTGAAAATTGGCTTTTGGTATACGATATTGAGAATTTGGTGAATTATTTGGCTTTATTGAGCATTTGGAATTTTTTTTTTTGGAATACCCTTGGGACACGCGAACACATTTAGGACACTTGGATACATACTATGGACACTTGGATACATGCTATGGATACTTGGACACATTTTTGGGAAATTTTGGTTACTTGGTGGTCTGGTTGCATTTGTTTGTTCCTTCTAATCACATACATTGATTATTTGATTGACAATACTCTATTTGTCATGCATGTATCGTGTTTATACACCTAGCGTTAGTAGAATGATTTTTCATACTGGGCTTGTGAGCTCAACCTATCATTTTCAGGTACCCGGCAAAGGCACTTGAGAGGAATGCATGAAGTGTGAATGCATAGCATTGGATTCATCGAACATGAAGTTATTTTCCCATCTTTGCCCCATATTTTTTTGAAATATGGATTTGTAACTTGTATTTGTTAATCTTTTGACTATTTGGTTAATGAAATAACTCTTAAACTTGACAATTATGCATTTGGGTTATGGGTACTCGTAGTTATAACTTGTTGATTATTTATGATGAGAATGTACCTATTTTGACTTTGACTATTCAAAGAGTAAAATGTAAAACTTTTGACTTGTCCCACGTGGATATTACCTATATTTGGATTATTAAATTTGAGGGTATGACACAATCCTGGAAAAAGCTAATCTTAATGGGAAAAAATACGGAATTACCCCTTAAAACATTTTTTATATTATTCGTACAATGGTTTAATGTGAGTAATCTAGTAAATAACACATTGTCTACTCTTATCAACCATATCAACTACCAATCAAACCAAATACTATGTATATTCATTTTTTTTTATTGGGTCTTCCTTATTATCTAGTTATAACCTTATAGCCGGTGACTCAGACCCAGCATTATACCATCGTCGACGATCACAATGGTGACAATTACCCCACAAAGCACCACAAATTATGATAGGACTATAGAAGTATGATTTTTAGCATAGTTTGTAAAGTAAAAGACAACACTTGAATAGTATAGTCACAATATCGCTCAGGTTAATGAGTCAATACAGACAATTAAGAGGTTGTCCTCTTAATTCACTCAAACTCAACCCGATGAAGTGTCTAATTTTTATGTTGGATTGTGTCATATTATTGTTCGTATAAAATAAAGGAAGATGCCAAGCTCCATCTAATAGGTGGAGGTTTAATACATAGAAGTGCATAGATATTCGAGAAAAAAATATATCAATATTTGTGAAAAATAGAGTAATATTCGTGATTATATGTGTTGATATCCGTAGCAATTCGTCGTTATATCCATATTTTCTTCTTTTAGGGCTCGATTGGCTGTGGGTTTAACAAGGGGTATAACTTATACCCTCTTCCTTTTTTCCAGTCCCACGTATTAGTGCATGGTTTGACAATATTTTGGGGAGGGGTATAAGTTAGGTATGAGTTATACCCCTCCCAGATTAATATCCCTCGATACTAGGGGTGAAAGAAAAATTGAAAAAAACAGACCAACTGATTCGATTTTGGGTCGAGGAAAAATTGTGTCGGTTGACTTCAGTTTGGACCGAACCGAACCGAAAAATTATCGGTTCGGTCTCGATTTCCTGGAAATTTGTTTGGATCAAACTAAACCGAACCGAACCGAACCGAAATCATGCCAATTTGGACTGAATTACCCCGAAACCACCTCTATTTGGACCGAAAAACCAAAAAAACGTTATTGACCCCCCAAAATAACAAATCCTAGCCGTCCATCTCAATCTTAACGCTGGACCGAAAAAATCAAACCACCCCAAATCGGTTTCGGACACCCCAAAAACCGAACCAAACCGACCAATTTTCTTCGCTACTCGATACCCTTGACGGCCCGATTGGATGCCGGATTAGTTTTAGGGGTATTAAATATGGAGAGGGTATAAGATAGTAGGGGGTAATATATATGGAGAGTGGTCCCACAGTGATGTGACATTTATGGAGGGGGGATTAAGTAGTACTTGGTTTGGATGATTTTGTGAGAAGGGGGATTAAATTTGGATGGATGATGTAAAAAACTGTCAAAAGACTTTTTTGCCCTTGTGTGAATATTCGTATTAGTTATGTGTTTTTTTAATTAGACAAATCTAATAATTAATTAATTTATTATTGAAACTCAATAACTAATTAAGCTATAAGATTTAATTGTAATTAATTTTTATATTAATTGTTTTATTATAAAAATTAATTTATATGTTTACTTTTTATTATAAAAATTATTGAATCGGATCATCTTTTAGGAGTTTTCAAAAAGTATGTCAAAAAACTAACGAGATTTTTGGGTAAAGAATGTATACTAACGAGATTTTTGGGTTTTATAATTATTTTATTATAAAAACTAATTAATGTTTTATTAATTTTGGATAAATAACACTCCTAATTTTTTAGTACATTTTCAAATAATAAAAAAAGAAAACACAGCACATGCCAATGTCTTGGGAGGGGTATTGGGATGGGGTATTAAAATGGGTACAATGGTCATTTTACAGGAGGTATTAGGGGGTCATAAATATGGACACCCCCTGGGGTGTCCATAAATAACACCCCTGAAGGGGTGATATTTAATCTGGGTGATAAATAACACCCTTGCACTTATTTTTGGCAAACCATTTCATAGTCGTGGGCCCGGGCATAAATAAGACCCCCCATATTTATGCCCCCCACTAAGACCCCATCCAAACGAGCCGTGAAGGGGTACTAATTAATAACCGGGGGTTATAATTTAGTACCCCCATTAAAATGACCACACTACCCCCCATCCCCCTTCCCTCGCACCTTATTTTTATAGTAGCCCATTTGTGTGTTTTACGTGCCCTTGCAATTTCCTTCAGATAAAAATATAAACTACTTCCGCACATAATTTTTTATTTTCTTTTGCACTAAATTAAACTACGAATTGAGGTCTTTGGTTTGATAAAAAAAATTGAATTTTTTTTACTTTAGAATTTGACAGTATTGGCTTGTTGAGTTGCTTTGCAATATCTTTCGGATCAAAAAATAAAATATTTCCGTTTATAATTTTTTATTTTTTGTACCAAATTAAACTACTAATTGAGATATTCAATTCGATACAAAAAAATTTAATTTTTTTCTCATTTTAGAATTTAACGTTGTTGGGGGTATAACCTAAAAATTACTCATTAATACATAAATTACAAGCAATAGAAACATATTAAGTGGTATATTCTAAAAATATTTTAAAAATGTTTTAACATGTATTAATTTTTGTCTTATATAAAATTATTAAAATTGGTCATTACAAGTAAAAAATGTATAATAGAAAAAATAGAAAAAAATTAGGTCGTATGCAACATTATTAAAATGAATAATTAAAAAATAAAAAATAAATCTTTTAATTCTAGATATAATTAATAAAAAAATTATATCGTATTTGTTGACAAGTATAATTATTTTAATTAGTCTTGTATTTATGTATTTATTTTATCATAAAATTCAATATAACTCATGTATAATAACAAATAAGTCATTTGTCAGCTTTTTACATCTTTCATCCAATTTTATTTCTCTTTATCACAAATTCATCATAACCATATAATATTTATTGCCTTTCATAGATGTCACATTAATATGGGTCCACTCTTACTAAATAATTTTTCGTACAATTTTATCCTCTATTATACAATCGTACCAAAATTTATCTCGCTTCCAATTGGACCCTTACTGAATTTCGATTAGCAAGACCCTAAAATATAATACTACTAATCGAGCGAAATCTACGGTAAAGATATGCATACAGAAGCTATTGTCCAGAAAATGTGCAGATGGTGCTCGGGGACCTACTTTTGAGTTCTACACGAGTGATTCGAACCGTTCATTGTTATTAGAATATTTTTTCGAAGAGCCCCACAAAATTTTAGCTCAATCGGACTGTTAGAAGTGTTCAACCAAAGCCTCACTGTTTGAATTAAACTAACGAATTACTCATAGGAGACCCAAAAGTAAGTGCCCGAGCACCATCGGTATGTTTTCTGGACAATAGCTTCTGTGTACACGTATCGTTGTCCCAAAATCTATAACTTCGGATTCGAGTCGTTTTTAGAACATCGACTTCCAACGCTGACATATTTCCAAATTCGGGCACTCCCCCAGTCTCTCTCTCTCTCCCGGCAGACCTATACACACGCACGGGAAGAAGAAAGAGAGAAAGAAAGAATCGCAATCCCAATTCCCAACCATCTCTCTCTCTCTCTCTCTCTCTCCTAATTTGATGCGCCTGTTCCTCAATCCAACCGCGATCAAATCCATTCTCCCTTCTACTTCTTCAATCCGATCTCTATTCTCTTCTCCCTGTACCAAACCCCCACCGCTCAAACCCAGCCTCGTTCTACCACCGTCATCGGCGATCACAATGGCGACAATTACGAAGTCGACGTCCATCGGTGCAGCGGCCGACGGCGTAGAAGGCATCGCGAGACGATTCTGGATCAAGTTTCGGAAAGAGGCGACTATGGCTCTCTACACTCCTTTCGTCGTCTGTTTGGCTTCGGGCAATCTCCATCTTGATACTTTCCGACAGTACATCGCACAAGACTTTTACTTCCTTAAAACCTTCGCCCAAGCGTCAGTCTCTCTATAACCCTCCCTATTGGCTTTCAGTGCACTTGTATAACATTGATGAATCGATGAAGTATTTTTTTTATGCCCCGTTCTTCTTAAATTATTGAATTATTGTTTTGTTATTTTCTTCGTCTGTTCTGAATTTTATGAATTTTACTTAGATTCACGGTAAACTTTCTGGATTGACCATAAGTGTAAAACTGGCTTTTTGTCTCGTCTTTAGTGTTGTAGTAGCTAAACTTTCGATTCAGACTTTTATATTTTACTGATTCCCAATGTTATTCAACTTCGCTGCACATTTTAATAATTTTCTCATTCGCGAATGCTTCTAACTAGGAAGCTCCTTCCATATACTGATATGATCTCAAGCATTGCTTTTCCTTTTCCCCATTTAATTTTATTTGCGAAATTTGTGGCCTTCAAGGTAGTAGTGTTGATATTGCCGTTGTCCTATCTTGTAAGATGGTTATCTTCGTCTGGGATACTTAAACTTCTTTATATGTATTGATCCCAAAAGTTACGACAAAAGGTAAAAGAAATTACAAAAAGCAAATAATACTGAAAAATTACCGGAGCATTCACTTAGGAAGACTCAGCTTACTCTTTTCGGTTTGTTTTATAGCCGAGGGATACATGTTAGGTAATCAGAAAGGGGAGAAACAAAACTGATCTTAGTAGTTACTAAGTGAATAAATCTTAAGTTCGCTTGAGTATTTGACTTCATTGAGTTCGAGATGACAGCTAAACTTATATCTTATATTTTTTGAGGTAAGGATGTAGAGACCATAGTTGCCAAGGGTGAGAGGCGCAAAATCCTGCTGGGGCCTAGGCGAGAAGCACAAGGTGAGTTGCGTGCCTTTTTTAAGTGAGGCGCAACTATGCCAAAAAGAAAAGGAAAAATAGCTAACACCAATGCTTCAAATAATAAAAACTAAGCCAATGAGTTTTAGGAAGCATACTAAAACCAAGTTTAATTTACGTTAGCTAATAGCCTAATACACTCTTTGAAAATCCCAGAATACCTAAAAAAATTTGAACTTGTTTTTATATTATAGCTATTTCTAAAAATGGAGCTCATTATAAAAATTTAAAGAAAGTCCTTTTCCTATTCATATAGGTTGACTATGGGTGTTGTGTGTATAGTTGGAGGTCAGAGAAGTGTTTTTCTTGGATACCAACAGCTGCAGGCTATTCTTATATAGTATATGATATATACATATACGTATGCATAAAAAGAGAAGAGAGGGGAGAATACTAAGAGAGATGAGAGATAAGGAGATGTCGACTTTTGATGAGAGGCAACCGTGAGAGATAATCACGTTGAGGGACAGAGGAGATGTCAATTGATGATGATGATGATCGCTTGTAGTTCTATAAGATCATTTGAAGTTCTGATTGACTGAATGAGATGATGTGCAGCCATGAGAGAAAACGATGAGAGACCCATTTGTCCTAGACAACCTAATACTAGGGTTGTGTTCAAATTTGAAAGAAGAGCACCTTATTGCGCCTCGTCACCTTTGTTGACTGTCATGCCTAGGCTTCGCGTTATTGATGTCGCCTCGTCTCGCCACGCCTCTCTCTTAGGTGTGCATCTAGGCGTGCATTTGACAACTATGGTAGAGACACGGAAACACGACACTGCCATGACATAAACTTTCAAATATGGCAGGGCAATGGATTGTGCATTTTAAAATCTACTAACACCTTTATTATCAAGTTACATATGAATGATTTATTGTAGGCAAGGATTTTACATTTTTTGGTTATAAGAGGGAAAAAGAAACATGAGGCTAAGACTCATGAAATCCTTAAACATCAAGATGGCACTCACATTAAAATTGCATTCTGAAGAATGGGAAACAACTGTCTAACATTGTAATACACATGCTGTGTTCGATCAAATCTATTTAGGGTGCACAATTTGCTATCCAACGTATGCAAAACACTTTATTCCAGAGGTTCATCACCAAAATTGTATTTAGGGGACTCGAGAAATTTTGATGATGCGGTTTGCAATGTGTCTATAAAGTATGCGGTGTAAAATTATAAATGTGGATTTTTCGTGAAGACTCATTGACTAGATTTTTAATAGAGACACATTGAAGAAATTTCGGGCATGCTTTTAGGTGTGCCAAAGTAGTGTAGGTCTACAAGAAATGTTATGCACAAAAGTGTCCTTGCTTCTTAGAAAGACAAACTAGCCCAACGTAAGGAACACACACAATCTTGACTTGTGTATTTGCACAATGGCAAGAAAATAAATGCATATGAAGTGGGGTTAGAAATATTTGCCATTACCTTTCAATGTAACAATGTGGTTATGCAAACACAAATCAGTGACGCGCAACTTCACAGTTTATCAAGATTCAGGGCTGTGTCAATCGATAAACCACGTACATGTACCATTTCAATCTCTGACATTTCACTCTTTTCCCTTTTGTTTTTCTTTTCATGTTGATTTCCTCCCCATTTGGATCAAGTTCTTTTAAACAATCTTGATGTAATTCACGATTCTATGACAAAGAGACTCAATTTGGTAGGTCCCTCAATTAGGGTTCAATTCGGCTCATGAAGGCCAGATTTGGGTTTGATTTTTGTGACGAAGCATCGAATTGGGTTTGATTACATGAATCTAACACGTGTCTATAAATCTCGGATGGACCAGTATAAGTAAAATGATGTATTGCATATGACAACTACCGCAAGAACTACCACGACATTTACAATGGCCAGTATTACTTTTTATATCGTGATATGATTAAAATGAAGAAAAGGATAATATATATTTTGTTGTCAATTGGTAAAAGATGATTAATTTACTTAATATACTATCACTGGATAAAATTGCATAATGTCTCTTTGATAGACTTCTATGCTATGCGTGAACATAATTTTTTTTTTTTTGAGTTGTTGGATAATATTACTCAAGTTTGTCCGGTTTCACTTGGGTTTTGTTAGGTATGAGTTGGCAGAGGAGTGTGCAGATGACGATGATGCGAAGGCTGCGATCAGCCAGTTGAGGAAGGATGTCCTAGAGGAGCTAAAAATGCATGATTCTTTTGTCCAAGTAAGACATTGAACACTGTTTTGCATAAATTTTGTTTCCTTACAAGTGTGTTGGAGATTTGGAAAAGATCACGCCTACTCATATAACAAAATGGCACTAATGAGGCAATTAGTTTGGTTAGTAATTCTGGACCAAACAGCAAATAGGAGGGTGTTTTAGTGCACAAGTATGCGAGCTTGGAAACGAATCCAGTACTGGTTGCAAAGGAAGTAGGTGGAAGCGAATCCACTATGTTCTCAGGGTTTGAGAATATTTACCTTGAAGAAACTTCAAGAGATTCTTTCCACTGCAGTGCTTCTGTTAAGTCTTTTGTAAATTTTGGTAGATAAACCTTGCTTTTGCTCATATTCATGACTATGAAGCTTACACAATGAAGTTCTAATCATGGAAGAGATAAGTGCAAGTAATTTTGCTGTAATGAATATTTTACTGAACAATTAACTTCCTAACATCCTATCTATTTGGAGGTTCTAATTTGAAATTCATCATGTATCTTTGTAATAGGTTATGCTCGAATTTCAAACTCTTTGCTGCTTCTTCAGAGAAACCTTCATGAGATTTTAATTTACAGTGATTGGAAGCCACCCTTGTTGTTATTCCAGAAATCCCTTCTTAAGACTTTAAAAAGACCGAGTAGAGGCATATTCATGTATTTCTTATTACCCAACACTCTATTCTTATCATTATTGGTATTGCTAACCTAATTCTTGGACTCCCTCCCACTTCTACATGTTCCTCTCTGCTGGCCCTACCAGACAGAATCTGCTGGGGGTATTTGGCCCAAGATACTTTTGTGCTCTTGGTTTCTTATAAATTGTGCTTGAACCATGCTTTTGTACATCGTTATGACAAATGACTATGCAGCTTACTCACTGAAGTTTGAATTGGGGAAGAGACAGGAATGCAAGTAATTCTGTAATGATGAATCTCTTGCTAAACAATGTACTTCTTCCTATCCAGTCTGTTTGGTGGTTCTGAACTGATTTCCATCATGTATCTCTTTCATAGGTTATGCTTTACTTTCAAAACCCTTACCGTTGCTCTATAGAACCCGTTATGATGTTTAATTTGAAGTGCTTAGAGGCCTATACATGTATTCATTCTTCCCACCACTTTAATCATTTTTTTTATGTTGCTAACCTAATTCTTGGACTTCCTCCTACTCCTGCATATTCTTCGCCTCTTCCTTTTTGCTGGCCCTTCCCGGGTGAATGTGGCAGGGCTAATTGTTCAAACTTCAAAGAAATCTCTATGATTTCCTCGCCTGCAAAATCCTACTTTCGGTGGCTCGTGGAATTCTGTGTTCTGATGCTCAAAATTCAATATATTGGGAAAATGTATAAGATGTTATGCTTTGGGTGAAAACTCAAAACGTAATTTCTAAAAGTTATACAAAAAAGGACAAAAAGGTACTTCAAATCATCATTCTCATATCTACTGCAGTGGACTCCTGAAATCCTTCTTCTGCTACTCTCATTCTTCCTTACTGGTTTTTAATCCAATAAGGGACCTTTTTTTGCTTCTTTTTCTTTTGCGTGCTTCAAAGCTTCATTTTCCTTTGATATGGATCTTGAGAAATTTGTTGAGTTTAATGATTAGGCCTTCAAGCCTCTTCATAACCCACTCCAGCAGTTGAGCCTCGTCACTTATGAAGTATGGGTACTTCAAAAAACATGTCGTACCCAGGTACTTATTTAGGTAACAGTACTTGACATGTTACTTCCACATGTGTAGTGGGTTCACAAAATTCGCACCCATTTATTTTCTCAGTTTTTGTTATGCGCTAAAGGTACCGAGTATGTAGCAAGCCGTGCCCAATCTTGATAATACTTTATTTTATATGAGTTAGCTTGATTAGATTTCTTGTCATGCTTTATATATTTCTTTATGGAATGAGATTAAAAAAAATTATTTGTACTTTACTCTTGGCCTTAAACTGCTGTTTGTATGCTTAATACACACTCAATTATGCCATTCAACTAATTTTCTCATTTAGGTAACATTAAAAATATTGTTTTGAGGGCATACCCTAGCCGTACGCCCATACCCTACTTTTCTTGGACCTTGTCTTATTGATGTACTCGTATCATACTGGTACCCTATACTCCCCGTACCTGTGCTTCATAGCTCATCACCTATTTTCTAATACCCCATCAACATCTCTGAGAGCACCTTCCACTGAATTCAAACAAGCTGCAAACGACATCCCCACTACCCTCACTTGAATTCTCCTCAAAGGTTCTGTTCTTCTTCTTCCTCCATTATATTTTTCGAATTCCCATCTTTATATGCATTGAACAGCCTCTCGTTCCTCTATGTCACCAGATTCCTCGTCGGCCGGCTGTTTTAGGCCGTTGGCCATCGTTTTTAGATGTAAGTCCTTGAAACTCGGTGCCACTAGTATATAAATATATATGGGGAGAGAGGGGTTAGTTGGGTAGGTTTGGGGTTTTATTTATGAAATAAGAAGGGGATAATAAATTGTGATAGGGTGCTCATTAGCATTGGTGTGCTAGTATCCAATTAACTACCATTTTGCAAGTGTAGGTGCTGTGGTTGGGTCGGGTTAAAAGCGGGTTAGAGATATTTTACCTGCACTGAGACCGATCCGCGTAATATTTGTGTTTTTCCCGTCCAACTAAACCTTCTTTTGATTTTTGGCCCGGGTCAGTGTGGGTTGGTTGGTTTGTCGGGTTGGAGCATTTTTTGCGCACCCCTATTTTTGTAGTTGCTGTTGTTGTTTTGCCATTGACTTCTTTAGCCAGAGATGCAAGTAAGCTACAAAGGTTTGGGCTTTTAGATGTATGTACAAGATTGAATGGGTTGACCAAACCAAGAGACTGCTTTCTTACTCATCTAATCCCCAATTGAATGGGTTGACCAAACCAAGAGACAGCTTTCTTACTCATCTAATCCCCTTAATGCACTCGTTAATGACATTTCATCTTTCATCTTTTAGAATTGCCATTAGCCCTCTTTATGGTATATCACATATGACTTATGTAACCATCTTTTGGCGTCTATGCCGCCTTCCTTTGGTTTGTGATAGAATGGGTTGATACACTAGTTTTCCTCCTTTATCCATTATTGATGCATTCCACATTTCAAATAACTTTCTATGTACTGGGTTCCATCTTCCGAGGCCCAGAAAGTCTCAATAGTCTCGTCACGACTCAAAACTGAACTTATCTTTCTTTTCTAAAAGGATGACAATTGTCCTTCTCATGTCTCTTCATCTGTAGCACATTCATATTTTAAATATTTAATACATGATCCAAGCCTTTCTCCCAGTGTCATGCTTCTTCCTTAAATCATCTTGAGAACAAGACTTGCCCACGCATGTCCATAAGTGTAACATCTCTTACTGCTTATCCCCGAAGCAATTCTAGTCTGGTGAATTTTGCCCACTGAGAACTTTGTATTCTGCCGTCATATCACCTACATACTCACGACAGAACACCCTAGTCGAATCGTCGATGATTAAATTTCACCAAAGTTTATTCGATTCTGAATACGTCAACAACTTAACTACTCGGATTCGAACCACTTCATTATTCTCTCTGACTCTGCAGAAGCCCTCTTGTTCTACAAAGGAGCCCCATTGACTGAGCCTCCTGCTTCTCTCTCTCTCTCTCTCTCTCTCTCTCTCTCTCTCATATTACTATCTTTCTTCTTCCCTTCCGTGTCCCACCATCATCAATGACCACCCGCACTGCAACTGCCCCTACACCTAAATCTGCTTGTTCTGGTTGCCATGACTGATTGTTTGGAGCTCATCTTGTCCGTGGAATATTGAAAACATGGCTTTTTCTTAAGCTTAAGGTTAGACTTAAGAGACTAAAATGCTCCTCTTAAACTGATACAGCCTGGTAGAAGTAGTTAATCATTTTATTTAACTCAAAATTTTGAATTTTCCAGAGATCATGGGAATTATTTGAGGAGATAGAACAAATAATTATTTTCTTTGACTAACTTGGAGGTTTTTTCTCGGTTTGGTGCTGCATTCTTGCGTTTTATATTTGCTATGTCAACGCATATTTTGCCATATTAATGGATAGGTGATCAAACAGGGACATTTCATTGGAAGCTTTTTATACTTTTTGGCAGTTTGAGCTTGGCTTGAAGCTCAAAAAGTTAAGGGATAGACTTCGTTGATGCAGATCATTTTTTACCCCCCTGAAACCTCCTGATACGGGGAATTAACATCTTCTTGCTCTTTGATCCCTTGATGCAAATTTTGCATGAAATTTTGGTCTCTGTTTTGCTTTTTCTTCCTGTTTTACCTTTGAATTTGATAGTTATATGGGGAATTACGCCAGTAGACGTCTCTCTCCTTTTTGTTTAAATAGTGACTCATGGAATCTTGAATACGAGTTGTATAGGAATGGGGTTCTGGCATGGTCAAAGATTGCAGTCTCAACTCAGCTACAGTAAAGTACACTGATTACCTGTTAGCAACAGCTTCAGGGAAGGTTGAAGGAGTAAAAGGCCCTGGGAAACTTGCAACTCCTTTCGAAAAAACAAAACTGGCAGCTTATACTTTAAGTGCCATGACGCCTTGCATGAAGCTTTATGCCTTTATAGGGAATGAGCTCCAGGTACTTCTTGATTCCAACAAGAGTAGTGGACACCTCTACAAGAAATGGGTTGATAATTATTCGTCTGAAGGTTTTCAGGTTTGTACCATTATTAAGCACTGTGGTTTTCGGTTCTTTTTGTTGTAAAATTTGTATGCGGAATAAAGTTTCTGAGGGATTAAGTGTCCATTTTACTGGTAAATTAAGGCATCAGCACTGCAAACAGAGGACTTGTTGGACAAATTAAGTGTTTCTTTGACTGGAGAGGAACTGGACATCATTGAGAAGCTTTATCATCAAGCCATGAAACTGGAAATTGAATTCTTCTGTTCTCAGCCAGTTGTTCAACAAACAGTCGTTCCTCTGTTGAAAGATCACAAACCTGCAGAAAATCGTTGGTTAATATTTTCTGATTTTGATTTGACGTGCACTGTTGTTGATTCATCTGCTATATTGGCGGAGATTGCAATAGTAACGGCACCAAAATCTGAGCAGAGTCAACCTGAAAATCAGATTGTTCGGATGCCATCAGCTGACCTGAGAAACACCTGGGGAGTTCTTTCTAGGCAGTATACGGAAGAGCATGAGCAATGCATTGAGAAAATTTTGCTTGCCGACAAAGGTAAGGACGGAACTTTTGAGGTGTTCTTGTACAACATTTCAACTTAAGTGGTACAAAATATTGTTGTGTTCTTGTATGACATTTCTTTTTCATCGTTGAATAGTGCTCAGTATTTGATTTTCGTTATTCGGTCTTTGCAGCTGAGAGATTCAACTACGAAGGTCTGAATAAAGCACTTGAGCAACTTTCAGTTTTTGAAAAGGGGGCAAATTCTAGAGTGATTGAATCTGGAGTACTTAAGGGCCTGAATCTTGAAGACATAAAACGGGCCGGGGAGCGTTTAATTCTCCAAGATGGTTGTACAGATTTCTTTCAAAGCATCATAAAGGATGAAAAGTTGAAGGGAAATATCCATGTACTTTCCTATTGTTGGTGTGGTGATCTCATTAGATCAGCTTTTTCTTCAGGTATGTTCCTCATAGAGTTAACCGTACAATACAAGAGTAAGTTCCCTGCATTTACTTTCTACATTTCATGTCAAATTTTCTTTCTTTACACCGTCTTCCACTTGTAGTTGTTGAAATCTGTTGTTTTTGCAGTCAGTGGAATCGCTGACAGCCTGACGTTTTTCACTTTTCTGGAACTTTATTTTTTATATTATCAGACTTGAGTGGTACTCATACTGGCAATTAAGTTGAATGTTGTAAATCCTCTCTCTTCTTTAAGCATAATAGTTTAACGCAATTAGATTTTGGATGTCGCCATTTTTCTTTCCGTCATCTAGGATAAATAAGTTTGAATAGATGTGCTTAGCGTATGTTCAGATTTTTTTTTTTGGCTAGACTTGATGCTGAGTTACTTTTTAACAGTCTTTAAGGCATTTGGTCCGTTTTCTTTGATGTCTTTTTCAGACTCTGCACCACTCGTGGTTCTGATCTTCATCTAAAAATTTAAGCTGCCATTAGGGGAGGTGATTGTAGTCATGCATCAGAGGGGATCTTGTTATCTATTTCCTAGTTGTAGGACCACAGAAAGCAGTGATCACCATAAAGAACCAAATGTATGTGACATGTTAGATGGCGATAGGTAGGCATTATTTGCCCATTGATATCTGAGAGATCGTCCTATCACTGTTCCTTTAGTTTGAGTTCGCTGTTGACATATCTTTTACCTTACTTCAGTTGGATGCCATTTCTTTTCTTTGATCCGTCAATTCAACTTAGTTTGCACTAGAAAGCTCACTGCCTAGAGCCTCTACATTACCATTGAACCAGCATGTTCACCCTGTTCCTGTCTCACAGCCGTGATTTTTTGGTCTGCCGGTCTGGCATGCTGAATCAGTCATATCTTTTTGAAAGTGCTGTTTTCATCTATAGGCCATTTCAACAATCAAATGCAGCGGGAAAGAACACAATCAATTCTATCAGCAAATCTGGTCACAGACCTAGTCAACTTAGTAATTTCAACCCAAACTCAGAAACTCAGTGAGTTCAACTCAAACTCAGTCAAAAATCAAATCTCACCCAAATAATTAAATGAATCCTAAAAACCCAGTCAACTCAGAAAACCCACTATTGACGGAGCATGAATCAAGTAAAGTCAGTTAAACCTAGAGAAAATTGAAGTTGACAACGCTCTAATCTGGTTCAAATGAAGCTGAATCGCGCAAACCTGAGCTTAGCAGAGCCTCAATCGAGTAAGAGCAACCAACCTGAATCGACCTTGAGCCAAACAAATGAAAGGTACAAAAGGTATGCCTAACTCAATTACGTACTCGCAGCAAGAAGATTAGGACTCGAACAGCCTAGAATAAGGTTATAACAGCCTTCGAATCAACTCAATAGGATTCGATCTAGGTCGTTTAGGGTTTCTCAAGTCAATTTGAGAACCCAAATGCAGAGTTAGGGTTCGAGAATACCAGATCTAGTTCTATGAAATTCGTGAAACACTGATTTCGGCTTCAATCACAGGTTCAGCTCGCGAAAGCTGCTGTAGGGTTGCAAAAGTGAGGGATTAGGTTCTGAACCAACACCTTAAGGCTAGATTTGATGGTAAGGAATTGATTGAGGGTAATAGAGTTTGATTTAGGGTTTTGAAAATCTGGTGGACTGCTATTCAAGGCTTTAGGGCTATGATTTGGGGCTTCTAAGCTGCGATTTAGGTCCGAAACATTGTGAAATAGGTAGATTTGAAACTTAGGGTGAGTTTAGGATTCTGGCGAGTGTCTGGCTAGATTTTCCGGTGACTCTAGATTTCCGGCGACCACTTTCAGGTGAGATGAGCGGCTAGGATCGAGCCTAGGGCTCTGATACAAAATGATGCAAACCGAAATGCAATCAAATCTAGAAATGGATATATTAGAGAGAGGATCCCTAAACTTGGGATACAAGGTGCAAAAGCTCTCAAAATATAATTCTTCAAATCAAAAACTACCTAATGAGGACTCTAGACACCCTATTTATAGAGACTCAATGACCACCCTACACACTAGAGGGCACTAAAATGAAAGGACTACCCTCATTTCCACTCCATCATAATGAGTTGAGTTCATGAGATTGCAAGAATTTGTATCCTTTTTACTACTGTTACACTGACTTAGTGATTATCTTTATTCGTTATAAGGGAACACATTTCTGATCATATTACTCTCCTGTACTTGTCCTTGCCTATCTAATTGTTAACAAGAATTTTACATATAAGGAAAATCAGCATAACAAAGCGAGATAACATGGGTTTGAGTTTAAAGGAAGCTATCATGGGAGCAGAACAAGAGATTGGGTAGATATCTTGTCCACTCCTACCAGGATCATGAATGCGGCTCAATAAATGAGTAATTCGTTTTTTCTTATTGGCTTGTTTGTCCCTTGCATTTTATTTTGCTTTGTTTGATCCTCTTTTTTGAAAGATAGCGCAGAGCACACTCTATTAAGAAATCTGCTTTTGTTATGGAACTCTTTTTGTCATTGAGTGGTCTTCTTTTTTTTTTTTTTTTGCATTTGTTCTTTTAAAGAAGGGATATGATCCTTCCGCCCTAATTCTTCTAGCTATTTCCCATGTGATGTTTGTTGTCCTTAGATTCCATTCCTTTTCAGGGTTTTTGCTTATTAGTAATTATGAACAAAAGAGCTCGTTAATTTCACTTGTTGGGATGTAGTAACTGAACTTCGAAGGGGAGTAATTTTCCTTTTCTGTGTATGCAATATTTTTTGAAATTGCTTGTTGGGATGATCAATTCTCTTATTTCCTCTTGTTGGACAGGGGGTTTGAATGTTCTGGATGTGCATGCAAATGAGTTTCTCTATGAAAACTCCATATCTACAGGTGAAATTGTGAGAAAGGTTGAATCACCCATTGACAAGGTTCAGGCTTTTCGAGATATTCTTACGACTCACAGAAGTGAAAAAAAGGACTTGACTGTTTATATTGGGGACTCAGTGGGTGACTTACTTTGTCTACTTGAAGCAGATGTTGGAATTGTGCTTGGATCTAGTTCAAGCTTGAGGAGAATAGGGAGTCATTTTGGTGTTTCTTTTATTCCATTGTTCCCTGGCGTGGTTAAGAAGCAGAAGGAATGTGTTGAAGGAAGCTCTTCTAGTTGGAAGGGGCTATCTGGCATTCTTTACACTGTCTCCAGCTGGGCTGAAATACATGCTTTCATTTTGGGTTCATAGAAACACTTTTTGTGCCCACACATTCATTTTGTATGTAAGATAGAACACACATATACAGGTTGGTGGCAAATTTTATTACGGGCCATGGATCAGTTGCTTTCCTCCATTTCTGTAATTCTACAGGGTCTTCTATGCAGAGACTTTAACGGGCTTCTTTTGGCTGGTTGTGCTAAGCTGGGTACTTGCTGTTTCTCGGTGTTCTCTTTCTTTTCCATCAGCTATGTTATTTCCTCTTTGTAGGTTATATTTGACCTTTTTTTATTGAAAATGTTTTGTCAGGTATTGCGTTTTATGCGGCAATCATCCCAAATGGAGGGCTGTCATCACTATCCTACTATATGTCAAAAATTTAAGTGGTGCTCTTGTGCTTTCACAGGTTATTGCTGTCGGTATTTTGTAGGATGGCAATTTAGAGGAAACAAGTTATATGGATTTACTGTGACTGGTTCTGATGGAGATTAGTTTTTGCAGGCCATCTCTTGATCTTTCAACTCTCCATTAGTGAATTGGTAATATGGCATAATCTTTGAATGTCATACTGCTTTTATTATCCAATGTTATTCTTTTAATCTTTTTGATGGTTATTCTGGATGCGATATTCTTTGTTAAGCAGGGTAAATGTACTAATGTTTCTGCGTTTTTTGTTACCGTTTTGGTCAAGAATGATTGCTTACTTTACCCATCTTGCATGGAAAAACGCTGATTACATGCACAGTGTCTGACCAAAATAACAGTGATTGCCAACAATACTTACCAGTTACCAGGATCTTTGTTATGTTTATCATTTAGGAAGAAAGGCAATGAATCCACTAATGGTACGCTTTGAACCTGGAGATAAGGGGTTCAAAACTGGGGGCACAACAAGAATATATATTCATTGGCACATGTACTTGGGTTCAGTCCGGGTGAATAGTTCCCTTTGTTCTTTCGATGGGCATTTGTCGTACCTGCCCTGTGTGACTGATTCAATTTCGTTGTGTTAAGAAATAGATTGTGTTGTTTTTCAGTCGTATTTTTCTCCGCATTTCCATTTTGTTAGGCATCGATAGACAGTACACCAATCTCCGGGATTTCAAACACGCTATACAACATAGCATTTTTCCCTATCCGAACTTCTAAAAATTTTACTTCATGGACTAATATTACTACTACCCCCTGCCTCGGCAAGATTTCTTGGCTGTTGCTATGAGGTTGAAATATGGCTCTAAGTGTCCCAACTCATTAGGTTTCTATAGCGGAGGAAGGTGATTGGTTTGTTATGGTAATGTACATAATACCTTTTTAGGTTTTATTGGGTGAAAGAATCTTGAGTCTGGCATTATGTCCTCTTTATTGTGATCATGACTGGTTAAAGGTGAAGGTTATTTACCCATTCTTTACTTATCTGTGTCTGGATGGATGCCTGATGCTGCTCCCGTTCCTTCTTTTCTTTTTATTTTCCCAGAGGATAGAATGTTATTATGCCAGTGTTTGGTATATTACTAGAGGGTCAATCTTTTGTCCATAGGAATTGAACCCTAGACCTCACGTTTTACAGAAACATTACACAACCATTGCTGCGGTTTGGTCATTTTGTTACAGTGGTTATTTCTTCAGGTTTTGTTGTTTCTGGAAGACGTGTGTCAACACCCAGAAACCCCTAATCCTAGCATGTTTGACCTCAAAAAACTACCGTCATTTTTTGTAAAAAAAAATATGATAATGAAAAATTCTTGAGTTTTAAAGGAGGGCCACTTGGGTCGGCGCCAAGGAGATTGGGGATTCTGGAGTGCAACACACAAGTTGTCGGTCGCACAATTAATGGCCTGGATTTTATTTCGGCACTTGCATGATCCGTGTTGTCAATTGCCGAGATGAAATTTGAGTCTTAGATTACTGAGATCAATGGCTCGCGTCCTGCACTACAGGATCCCTGGATCCACGTCCGGGACCATGTAGAGCACTTAATGGGGTGCACCGTACAACACAGTATTTCAGCAGTCCAAAAGTGTTCCCAATGATAGAGATGTAAATAAAACTCTTGCATGGAAGAGTATTCTCTCTGTGGAAGAGTGTTTTTTTAGACCATTGAAAACTCTTTTGACCGGTTCAGATACGTTGCACCATCCCCGGTTCCCACTTGGATCATGCACCTCCCTAGAATAAATTCCGGGTACCTGCAATTTACTAACAAGTCACTGTTCAATGGTATCGAGTAGTAAATCACAACACAGTCGGGAATTTTGATTTGGATGCAGATACTCTCCAGTTTATGATTAGGATTGAAGTGTGCTATCCAAGCTCAATGTGGGTCTTTTTCCGAACCTATTTCGATGATCGAAAATGTTCAGTTTTTCATAAAAACCCCTTTTGAAAATTTAGCATGCAAAAATCTCCCAGTAATGACTTTGAATCTCTTGACCATACGGCAGGGTAAAAATTGCCTTGCTGTCCTTTTCTTCAGGTGGAGCCTATCACAATCATTGTTGTGTTTCTTTTCTTTCTTTAATTGTTGCTTGTGGTTGTGGTGGTGGTAGTTGGTAGAAGTCAAGTTTGAACAGGAAGGTACAAACTTCGCTATACAAAAGAGATTTGTGACAGTGAATAGAGATTTTTGTGAATGTGGATAAGATTTGCAATTTGTAAGGCAAGATTTGATTATTCTCACTACTTTTTTGACATTACCTAACTTGTCCTGTTTTGGTAGCCGCCGGCTCCACTAAACCTTTTCTAGTCTTCCTTTTTTGCCAATCCAAAAGGTTGGAGGACGGGGCAATCAAGTGTAGCAGGCTGGCAACAGTCCTCTCATGGGTATGATCAATGGGATTTCAGACCCGCTACGAGGCTTGAATGGGACCAAAGAGTTACAGCAACTACAACTCCACTACGGGTTAGCGTAGCCGGATTTCGTAAGTTGTCAAAGTTCGAGGGGGTGTTACTAGCACAACTCGAACTTTGAACCTCTTGACCGCCTAGGCCACCTGGGATTAAGCCATAAGCCACTAGTCTACCACCCAAACCACCTGAGAGTCAGCCATGAGCCACTATCATCTTATTGGGCTCAGTCCAACATGTGCTGAAAAAACGGATAGTTTGTGTCTACAACATATAAGTATGATTAAAGATCGATACACTCGTGAACACAACGTAAATTGTTGTGCAATATGAATGGTAAATATATTTTGCAGTTTAATCTTACAATTTACGGAACAAAAAGCAACTTGTTCACATTTCTATCGTTATCCGATTATATTGGGATTTTGAAGACTTAAAAAGTTTTTTTTTTTTATGTGTTCTATGACATAAACAGATCCGATCCTAGTTTTAGGCCTGAGCTGTGGACAAATGGATAGTATGAAGGGATGGGATGTGGAGAAGAATTGATACCTTTTAAATACAGCTGTTAGTTTAACAGATCAGATAATTACTCATCAGTACACATTTAACAGGTGCCAAAAATATAAGTAAACACGCACACCCACTTCTAGTGTGGGTTCCCACATTTTGGCTAAAGTGCGGGACTTATAGTTCCTGATCTAATTTTTGATGATCCAAACTGTTCAATGTATTTAAAACATATTTTTAAGAGTCCTCACGAGGAATCACCAAAAAAAATTACCGAGAAGGGTTTGATCTGAGCAATTTTTGATACAACTATATATATACATTTATATCGAAAACTGTTGGATGTATATATTGAAAACTGTTTGAATCAAACTCTTCCTGGTCATTTTTTTTGGTGATTCCTCACGGGGACCCTTAAAAACACGTTTAAACACATTGAACTGTTTGAATCATCAAAATATGGGCGAGAACTATGAGTCCCACATTTTAGCAAAGTCTGGAATCCCTCATAGAAAGAGGATATACATATATATATATATATATATACACACACACAAACAAACAAACATTTCCTTCCTTTGTTTTACAGCCAGATAACAAAACCTTCCTAATTGCTTGCCGGAACAATTTATCACCGGATGTATCCTTCATTTGATTATGGTTTTTTTTTTTTTTAAAATTTTATTTTGGTCTTCTTTTTTCCAGTTGTATTAGTTTGAACTCAGTAGGTTGTAATATTTATAAAAGTGACCTTTAACTGAACAAAAAAAATAAAATCTAAGAGTAACCTTTAACCGAACAACAATGATACATGTACAACAAAAATTTTCAACATGACTCCAACACACTGTGTGGAGCTAACACATTATGTGAGTATATTGGAACCATGTTGGAGCTAAGTTGTTGTACATTTATCATTTTTGTTAATTGAAATTTCTCAGATATTTTTTTACCGATCCCTTGCATAATTTCTTTGCAAACTGTCATTAATGTTTTAATTGGAAATGTCACTTTAAATCAGCTGAAATATGAAAGGTTGGGGTCTGCACGTAGGTAATAAGTTGGAAATGTCACTTTAAATCATCCATGTCCCACCATTAGTTGGTAATAAATTGACAATGGAAAATTAAGAGAATGCAAGTGAGAGAGGGGTATATACTCCCTCTGTCTCTTTTTAAGTAATCCATATAGGAATACATACAATTTTAAACCTTTAAAAAATATATTTCTTTATATTACTTTTAAATTTGTTTTATACCAAATTAGAGTGCTCGTTAAGTACTTTAATTTGGTGCGAAAAATTTTAAAAATGATATACGAAAATACACTTTTAAACGTTCGCAAAAATACACATTAGTCGAGGTGCGTGCAAACTAGTCTGACATCCGGTTATCAAATAAATAAATAAATAAACATCACACATTCTTGTGTGACCCATGACAAAGTCCATAAACTTTACCTAAATGTGTGATGCATAAGTGATCTGGAATACCACGTGGCTGCACCCCAAAATTACTAAATAGTCCTAATTATGAGAGAGAGAGAGAGAGAGATGCGTGTTTTTGATCCCCTACTTAAAAGTGTATAGTAGTAAAATTTCAGAAAACTCATCATTCACTCAGCAGTACTCTAGTCATACGCAGAAGATTTCCCATTGAACTTGGAATATTTTTTTCTTTTTTTATTTCTTTCTATACTTCAACATTTTTTTGTTATTAAATTCAAATCAAAGCGTGTATAACAGTTGATTTGGACACCTGATTATTAAAATGCTCATATATATTATAATAATATAAGTATTATTTGTTTTATAATTCATCATCGCCGGCGCGCGAAACTAATTTCACTTGTAAAGATAAAATAAAAATACTATTACCATTCCATGATACCACCAAGTACAACATAAGCAATTTTTAACTTACATGATCCATATCGTGAAAGTGAGAAATTGACAAACGATATATATTGACAAATAATTTAAGTGACAGAAAATTCAACCAACATTTACACGTGTGTAAATTGCACCATTATTTATTAAGAGACTAGCTATGAAATATTCTAATACACACTAGACATGTAGCAAAACACAACTTCTTCTTCTTCTTCTTCAACCTTCCTTTTAAGCTCTTGTTATCTTCCAAGTATAACGAAGACTACGACGTCGATGAATACGTCGGAAAGAAGTCACGGCGGCGATCTCTCGTCGAAGTTCGAATCAGCTTCAACTTGGGGTGGACGAGAGACGTTTCATCGCCGCCCTATGACTCAGACTCAAGTGGTAATTATGAAGCAGTTGCAAAATATGAAGGAGTGAGTTGAAGAATGTACTACTTAGGCAAGTCTAACGCTTGGCTTTCATAAATATGCTTTCTTTTAATTTCCCTTTTAGATTTTGCTTGTTTGGTTGCTGAGAAAATGAAGGAAAGATGGAAATAAAAACTGGGATCGCCAACACCAGAAGACGATCGATCGAAGATTCCCAACTTTCCTTTGTGCTGATCCTCTCATGTCCTCTTTGAAGATCATTGTACTTGTCATTTTGTTTTTTCAGATCATTTAATTTCTCTTCTTCAATCAATCATGTTTTGAGACTATCATGTTTCTATCTTGAAGAGTCTTCTAAATTTATGGTCATTTGGAGAAGTAAATAAATTGTGGGGCATCAATCATGTTGTTTTAAGACTATGATCAAACTCAATATTCAATAAGCCATAGTTCATTGAAGGAAAAGGGTATTGGTAATTAATAAATATATAAAGGGCGAATAAATAGAGCCATATAGGAGGAGCCCTCTAACCAAATCAAACCAAAGCCACCTTATATTCCAATCAATTAGAGTTAGCTGTATGATTTTTTTTTTCTTTCTTATTTTTTTTTATTGAGCTTTGTAAAGGGCTACTTGTTTACCGCTCATGTCATGCGTTTCGCCCTCTCCTAGCGTTACTATCTAAAATTGATTTATTAACTCTCCTAACTACTGCATCTACAGATTTTATGCTAGACATACCCGAATCACCTTAGTTTGTTTTCTCTCAACTTTTCCTCCATAAGTACCACCCCTATCATCTCAAGTAAAGTTTCATTTCTAATTTTGCTTCTTCTAATTGTACCACACATCCATCAGCATTCTCATTTCAACGGCATCCAGCTTGCTCACTTGTTGTTTCTTGATAGGCGAGCATCCTATCTCGTAAAACATCCATGGTCTTATGACAGTTCTATAGAATTTTCCTTTCAGTTTTGTGGGTATCCTCTTGTTACATATTATACCAGTAGTGCTTCTCCACTTAAGCCAGCCCACTTGGATCCTATGAGTCATATCATCTTTAATCTCTCTATATTTGCTAATAATAGAACATAAATACCTAAAAAGATCAGCTTTTAGTATCTCCTCGGCTTGAATGTTCACTTTTATCACTAAACTTACACTTCATATACTCCATTTTACTTGTACTTATCTTACAGCCTTTTGATTCTAATAAATGTTTCCAAATTTCTAATAAAACATTAATGCCTTTATCCATGTAATCTTCCAGAACAATATCATCTGCCACCAACACATAAGAGATCAAATTGAAGTTTTCCCTGGCCTGCAAAAAAGTAGTGACTTTCATTTACAACAATGATTAGTTAATTACTTAATTAATTATTTGGCGCAAGTAATTATCGCTTCATCTTCTGAGGACGAGCCCATTAGTTTAACAATCTTTTTAATATAATCTAATAAAATAAAATATTGAATCTACTGCGAGCTACTTTGGCTTAAAAGTTAAAAATTGAATTATTAGATTATTCGTTTTGTCTTTATTCAATTTTTTTTTTTGCATTTGTTAGTTTTGCGTTAAGATTTTGTGATTTCTGGATTCCTCTCGTTGAGACGAATCGAAAGAGTATAAAATTATGGTCAAAAGTAATAGTTTTTTGAATAGTTTTTTTACCATAATTTTATACTTGTTAGATTCGTCTCGTCGAGAGGAATCTAGAAACCACAAAATCTTGACACAAAACTAACAAATATATAAAAAAAAAAGACAACGAATAATACAAAATTTAGTTTTTAACTTTTAAGCCAAAGTAAAGTAGCCCAAAATAATTAGATTTATGAGTACTTTTGTAATAAAGGCCATACTGTACAGACCGACAGAAATTAAATAATGAACATAGTAGTATTTTGCTGCTTTTTTAAGGCCATACTGTACATACCGACAGAAATTAAATAATGAACATATTTTGCTGCTTTTCTAATAAATTAGAGTGGTTAGTAGTTGTCATTGGCCCACCTAATGCAGACCTTTAGATTTAGTGTTTGATTCTTCGTAAAGTCTCACTTCTCGCAAGTGCTATTAATTAAGTTTTTCGGGGTCAGGTTATACAAAACTTGCTCTTGCTTTAAATAAGAGCTTTGCTACTGGGTGAGTGGGTGGTGGAATGAATCTCCTAAGATCAATAGACCAAATACCTCAATATAGGAAGAAAAAGAAAAACCTTTTCGTTATCTCACTTGAACTTGTCTTTTTCATGAACGTGCCTAAAATTAAAGGAAACAATAAGAACCTACTAAAAGAGAAAATATAACATCAATCATGTGTCACTTTTTTCTTTTGGCTATGACTAACCAACTACTTCTAGCAGGAAGTATATTCATATTCTCCTAGGCAAGGGGACAAAAATAAAAGAACACGCTAGACAGAAACATTTTTTGTTGTGTTTAGTTAGATAGTTTAGTTTAGTTTTGATGATATTAGTAGGTGTAATGAGTGGAAAGAGATAGAGAGAGAATGAGGAAAATGATGATGTCATCAAAACTAAAATTAAAACTAAATTGGGAAATGAACAAGGCCCTCTTATAACTCGATCAGCTTTTCTTGTGAGCTTATTAGGCGCAACTCGATCAATATGGATGGATTAATTGGATGGAACCGGAATTTCATGTAAAGGGTGGCCATAATAGCAACAACAAGATTTTGAAATGTCAAGATTGAATACGAGTGAGAGTGTGAAAATGTATGATTGGGGTTTTTAATTCATTCGATAGTCATGTTTTTATATGGCAATATAAATGGGGGCTTGAATATGGTGAGTAGGAGAATATGTAGGAAAAAAAAGGTACTCAATTATTGTAGGTTTTTCCAAATGGAGGTGTGTGAGCGCCCCTCCTGGCGGCGTGCCACTGTCCAGCCTGCGGTGATTCGGATGGGAGTGCTTCATTGTGGCTAGGGCTGTAAACGAGCCGAATCTAGCAAGAATCCTATGAGGTTCGGGATCAGTTCGTTAAGGTATGAGTTAGGCTCGAGTTCGGCTTGGGTTCGATTCGAGCCTAGATAAGTGTGCTCGAGTTCGGCTCGTGAAAAAATTTCAAAGCTCAGGCTCAGCTCAGTAGGGCTCGTTAAACTCAAACTAGTCGAACCGAGCCGAATTTAGGCTCGAATCAAGCTCGGTAGGGCTCGCTAGTAATTTAGAACACAAACTAAGAGGGGAAAGAGATATGTTTCAAAATAATGTTACATGTAGATCTACCATAATAATCAAGAAATCAAATAAAAATAAACAAATCTACCACAATAATTAAGAAATCAAAAGAAAAAGAACACGAGAAAAAAATATTGAGAACTAAATAGAATACTCTATTTAAGAATAAAACCCATCTGTTCGTAGTAGAGTACTCTAGTTAGAGATAAAAGAAGAACAAATTACATAAAAATTTCTCAACTATAAAATATTTATATGTTAACCCCTAAAATATTATTAATTACATTTTGACCTCAGGTTCACGAGCCTAAACGAGCCGAATCCACTGAAGTTCAAGTTTGGCTCATTTATGAAACGAGCCTACTATTGACGTTTAGTTCAATTCGTTTAGTAGACGAATCGAATTGGAACGAACTCTTACCAAACCAAGCCTCGAATAGTTTGCGAACGGTCCAATTCATTTACAACTGTTATTGTGGCCACATCGTTCAATTGCTGGAATGATGATACCATACTACACAAAATCCTCAAATACTTGAGAACAAGTACTCAATGATGACCAGAGTCGACACTTAGTTATAGGCCTAAGAACCATTATACAGTAACTCTCTCTCTCTCTCTCTCTCTCTCTCTCTCTCTCTCTCTCTCTCTCTCTCTATATATATATATATATATATAGATTCCCCTTTCTATCCAAACTCCTTAACTTAGTTAAGTTACGGGCTTCCACTTTTCGGACCAAATTTTGACGATCCGAACTGTTAGATGTGTTTAAAACGTGATTTTAAGGTCCACCGCGAGGATTTGGCAAAAAAAAAAAAATCCTCGGAAGGGCTTTGATCGGAGCCGTTTTTCATAAAAACGCTATAATAGCATTTTTTTTTTGAAAAACTGCTCCGATCAAGCCCTTTCGGGTATTTTTTTTGCTAAATCCTCGCGGTGCACCTTAAAATCACGTTTTAAACACATTTAACGGTTCGGATCATCAAATTTTGGTCCGAAAAGTGGAGGTCCGTAACTTAAGAGGGTCCGGGAGTTTGGACCGGAAGTTTGGTGTATATATATATGTGTGTGTGTGTATGAAAAAACTCAATCCTTACGTCACCACAAATGGGTCTGGGGGCCAAGGTATCTTGCAATTTAATCTTACAATTTATAGAACAAAAAACAGCTTGTTCACTTATCTATCGGTATACGATTATATTGGGATTATACTTGGTATAAGCTTTTTATGTGTTTTACAAGGTAAACGGTTCGGATTATAGTTTTAGGCCCCATTTGTGGACAAATGCAAGTATGGAGGGATGTTGTATGGAGTGGAATTGATACCATTTAAATATATTTGTCAGTTTAACAAGTCAGATTATTACTCATTAGTCCACATTCAACATATAGTTGTAAACATTTCCTTCCATCATTTAGCAGCCAGATAACAAAACCTTCTTAGTTGTTTACCGAATCAATTTATCGCTCGATGTTCATTTGATTTGGTTGTATTTTTTGTCTTCTTGAATTGTGTCTTTTTTCAGTTGTATTAATTTGAACTCTGTATGTTGTAATATTTACTAGTGTATGCCTGTGCTTGAAGGCACCACTTGAGCAATCAATGCAAGTGCACATGCACGTACCTATACTCGTACCAGTGCCCATTATTTATGGTCCTTTGAATTTTAGAGAGGGGGAAGGATATGAGATAGTGAGAGAGAATGTGGTTTGAATTTTGAGTGAGAGAGTGAGAGAGAGAGAGAGAGATAAAATGAAATATGATAATTGAGACAAAAGACATGACTGAGACAAAAACTGCTCTCTATTGTAATATAGATTATCAATTTACACTTCCACCAAAAAAAATTAATCTCCTAAGAGTGTCCTTTAACCTAATTTCCCCAAATTCTTTTACCGATCCCCTGCATAATTTCTTTGCAAACTGCCATCCGATAATTTTGCCTATTAATCTTATTAATGTTCAATTGAAAATGTCACTTTAAATTAGCTAAAATAAGAAAGATAGGGGTCTGCACGTATCGTCCATGTCCCACCATTAGTAGGTAATAAATTGATCCACATTTCGGCTCCAACCATTTACAACCTCCTCACATATACGTGTGGCCTAAATCCATAATTATGTGTGAGCTCCACATGTATGTGAGTGAGTTGTAAATGGTTGGAACCAAAATGATTGTACATGTATCATGATTCTTTAGAGAAAGCAAGAGAGAGGGAGAGACTCAAGAGACGGGGTATATAATTATATATAACTCTTCCGGAGAATAGTTACGTGGTGCTTTTGGTGCACTCCAATACCACACATTTTGTGGGACCCATGATTAAATATATAAACTTTACCTAAATGTGTGGTGCATAAGTAATTAGAAGCATAAATACTCCTATTTACGAGAGTGAGAGTCTGTGCTACGAAATTACTTAATACATTAAATTACACGAGATAGAAAACTATCCGCCCTGAGGTACTCTAGTCAGTAGTCATACGGAAGAGAAAATAATTGTTCCTTTTGCATTTCAAGATCGATTTTTTTAATTATTCCTTATAATTACTTATATTTCTCTCCAATTATTATTTTTATTTTTTATTTTTTGTTTTTATTTCCCTCTTTGTCTCTCAATCATTACTCCTATTTCTAATTTTTATTTCCATTTTTCCATCCAATCATTATCCCAAAAATCAAACCTAAAACCCAAACCAAACACTAAAGTTCACATTGGACTCGGAATATATATATTTTATTTGTTTCTCTACTTCAGCATTTTTTGTTATGAAATTCGAATTAAGGTGAGTGTAAGTTGACTTGGGCACCTAATTATCAAAATTTCAATATATAATAATAATATAATTCTATTTTAATAATTTAAGAGTCATGGCCAACTTACTCGCACTTAGACTAATCCTGTGATACTAATTTCATTGGAAAAAAAAAAAAAAAAAACCCCTACGATTGCATGATTACATGAAGTACAACATTGGTAACTTTTAAATTTAGGAGATCCATATCGTGAAGTGAGAAATTGATAAACGATACATAGTGATAAATAATTTGAGGGACAGAAAATTCCACCAACATTTACATGTGTGTAAATTGCACCATTATTTATTAAGTTCAATTCTTGCTCTTTCCTATTTCTGTACGCCAAACAGAAAATTTCATCTTGCTCACTTGTTGTTTTTTGGTAGGCCAGCATTCCATCCTATAAAACATTCCGGGTCTTATGCGAATATTGTATATATCTTGTTGTTACATAGTGCACTAGTAGTTATTCTCCACTTGAGTTTTCCCACATGAATCCTATAAGTCACATCATCTACGATATCTCTATATATGCTAATTATAGAACCTAAATACTTAAAATGATTACTTTTTGATATCTTCATTGAATTCTCACTCTTTCTACGTGAGCATTTTTGTTACCACTCTTACATTCCATATATTTTTACTCTTATTTATGTCAAAACCTTTTGACTCTAATATTCGTCCCCAAATTTCTAATTGAGTAATAATTAAAACCTCTAGCCGCCTTGAGAACAATATCATCGGCAAACAACACGTAGGAGATCAAACTGAATTTTTTCATGCAAAAAAGTTGTGACATTGATTTACAACAATGATTAGATAATTATTTAGGGGGAGTTTTCCAACAGATTATTTGATTTTATCATCATATTTTACGAATAGATTAAAGGAATGTGATTTTATCACACTATATTATTCACAAATATTATCACACTAGATTTTATCTATTGAAAAAACAAGTTGATTTTATCACCCCACCATAAAACACCAACTAAAATCAAATTTCTCATTTTATCTTATAAAATCTATTAAAAAACTCCCACTTAATTAATTAATCGGCACAAGTAAATATCGTTTCATCTTTTGACGACGTGCCGATTAGTTAAACAATCTTTTTATTAATATAATAAATAAAATATCAACCCACCGACAAAGTAGCCCAAAAGATTTGTTACTTCTTTTGTAATAAAGGCTACAGTGTACATACCCACGGACAAATTAAATAAAGAACATATTTTGCTGCTTTTCTAATAAAAATAGAAAGATTAGTAGTTGTCATTGGCCTAACTAAAGCAGACTTGAAATTTAGTGATTTGATTATTGATAATGTCTCAGGTTCAAACTCTCTCAAGTGCTATCAGGTCTTTTGAGGGTTAGTTCATATAGAACTTTGCTCTCGCTTTAAATAAGAGTTTTGCTATTGGACGGTAGAATGAGTCTCCTAAGATCAATCGACGTGCGTGTAAATTAGGCCAGATATCTCGGTACCGAAAAAAAAAAAAAACTTCTTGTTATCTCACTTGAACTTGTATTTTTGATGAATGTGCATAAAATTAAAGGAAACGATAAGAATCTCAAAGAGAAAATATAACAGCAACCCATATGTCACTTTTTGTCTCCTTGTAGGCTTCTGGACGGATTAGTTTGCGAAAACAAGGAGACAAAAATTAAAGAACACATAGACAGAAACATTCTTATGACTCGATCAGCTGTTCATTTGAACTTATTAGCCGCAACTCGGCTAGTATAGGTGGATTATTCGGATATTGCCGGAATTTCTTGTAGAGGGCGGCTATAATAGCAACAGAAAGATTTTGAAATTTCAAGATTGAATGTGTGTGTAAGTGTAAAAGTATGATTGTGATTTTCAATTCATTTGATAGTAATGTTTTTATATGGAAATATAAAGGGGGGTCCGAACATGGTGAGTAGGAGAATATATAGAAAGAAAGAGTAAAAGATAATTTTATGTTTTCCATGGTAATTCCAACGGGAGTGCTCCATCATGGTTGATAAGTCCCCTATATTGTTAATAAAGGGACTTATCTCCCTTACTTTTGTCTCTCACGCACGCGTTTTATAGCATTTATACATTTGATATTGCGCATGAGTGTATTTTGTTAGTTTCAGGAAAAATAGGTGAAAATAATGGTTTTTGATAACATGGTTCAACCAAAGGAATGCCCAAGCACCCAAGGCCCGTGGCACTCCGCCACCGAGCCCCGAGAGCCAAGGATGAAGCATCGTACAAAGTTTGAGGAGACTAAAAGGCCGGGAGATGAATAAAGGAAGAATTTCACATTTTTGAAGAAGGATACCGGTAGCGGCAAAAATGGGATACCGGTATCCCTGTGAATTTCACATGTTGACTTGAGATACTGGTAGCTTGAAAATGGGGATACCGGTATCCCTAAAGGAAATTTCACATTTTGTAAGGAGATACCAGTAGCTTGATATTTGGGATACTGGTATCCCTGGGACAGAAGGTCATATAAAGGAGATACCGGTAGCTTGATTATCGAGATACCAGTATACCTGCAAATTTTCTGCACTTTTTTTGAACCCGATCCAAAATATCTAGTGGCACTTTTGTAATTATTTGACACGACTTTTTGGGGCTTTATAAGCCAAAAACTCAGACTTTTTAGGTTAGTTTTTAGTTTCCTCTCTCTCTCTCTTTCTCTCTCTACCTCCCTTAGTTGTTCTTCTCTTATACTCTACCTTCTCTCTAGATTTCCATGCTCTTTCACTTTGATTCAAGGTAAACCATCTTCATTAATATTGTAGTACATATTGAGACCTCTATATAAATCTAGTTTATTTCCGTTTTTGTCGGTTAATTCGTTTACTTGATTTCCTAGCTTAATCCTTTGAAAACTCATGTTCTTAGTGATTGTTTGTTAATTTCTTTAAGTATAAAGTGTTAGGCAACCTTAGGATCTTCATTAAAAATAAGTTTTTCAAGTCATTTGTTATGTTCTTTGTTTTCCTTATAAAAATAGTCATGGTTTACTTAGTAAATATCAAGTAGTTGTTATAGGCTCGGTCACGGGGTGACTAGCACCCCGTGACTAAGGTTGATTCACTTTCCTCGCCGTATTGCAAACATTTCTTGTTAATCAAAGAGTTAGGATTAATCTTATGTATCCAAATTTGGATTTGTTAATCCCGTTGATCACGCGTAGCCAAGGGTGTGACCACTTGGCACGTGTGATGCTTCGGGCTATGTCAATCAAAATGTTTGTATAAATGCCACAAGAATTCTATTCTTTGAGAAACACCATTTCTAGTCAAATGAGTTTTAAGTACCAAATCTTCCGTTCGGGGTCGTTTAACGACGCCCCGAGCCAGTTATCTTAGAGGGGAGTGAATCGGCCTAAGGCATGGGTGTTGTGAATCCCTTGACTTAGCCTTGTTTTTAATTAATCTTTTTAATTTTCCGATTCATTCACGAAGTTAAGTGAATTTCACCACCAAATTACAAAGCCAAGTTTGCCGCTTTAAGGCTAAAACCCTCACTCGCGAATCAATCAACACTCTCAGCGCATTCGATTTCTGTGGACTCGACCCGGACTTCCGATTATCATGCTACGCGATACCTAAACCCTACGCTTGGGGAATCAACATTCGATATACAATCCAAGGTCGCAAGCAATGGCCACATCTCTCATTTGCCGGAATGATGATACCATACTACGCAAAATCATTAAATAATTGAAAACAAGTACTCAGCGATGACCAGAGTCGCCACTTATTAGTTATAGGTCCAGGAACCATAATGACTCTATCTATTGAAATGCTCGATTCGTACGTCACCACAGATGGGTCCGAGGGCTAAGGTATCGAGTGGGAATGTGTTAAACACCCACTCAGTCCAATCAAAATGATTGGCCTCTGATGTAGCGCAACCTATGAAAACGAAATCGATCGTACAAGAGAAATTCGAACAATAAGATTGACCCGGAGGTACTCCCTCCTTAAACGACCAAAATATGAGTAAAACTCGTTTTCTTAATTCAATAACAACCAATGTTTGTCGTAGAGCTTACAAGCATATAAATAAGGTGAAAGAAACCCTAATTAACTTAGGAAACCTTTAAGGCCGCTAATCAACCCTAAATCGGAATAAATACGAAAAATTACCAAAAAATGACAGTTCTGATTTGACTAATAAATCAGAAATTGGAAAGAATTATAAGGTTGTCAAAACAAACGGAAAATAAAACAGAGTTTTCTAACAAAAGTTATTAGCGATCCAAATATTACTATAAACGGAAAAATTGTCCTTTTCGGGGCCTAAACAACAACGAACGCCCGAAATCCATTGTGCATCATCTTGTGTAGCAATATGTGTATTGATCCTTGGGCCGATTCCAATGGACTATGCGAAATTCAGCCCATTCTAACAACGTCGACTCTTAGGCCTTTTTAGGCCTACGTGGACGCAACCGGTCCATCCATGTTGACTCAACCCGGTCTACATCAACCTCTACTCATCACCATTGGTCCATATCGTCTCTATCCCATATGCATGAAACACAAGCAAATAGATAGGTGGGGTTTGAATGAAAACCTTTTTGAAAAGTTATCTTTTTGCAAGAGGGAAAATTAGTCATTTGAAAACTACTTATGTCAAATGCAGCACACAGAAAGAAAAACAAAAGCAAACATCTTATGGATGGGAACAAGGGCATGAGAACAAGGGCATGAGGAGTCGATTATCACCCACATCCACAAAAAATGATCAAGAACCTTCCTCAGGTTCTCATACGGTCCATAGATCTAACCTAGCATGCAAAGAGATTAATCCGTCACTGCGAATAGCCATTTGTGAACCTATTTCTAGGGGGAATCATCCTAAAACTACACATGCATATTCAAAATGAACATATGGTGACGAAAACGAGGTTCTAAACTAAAACATGCAATTGAACGAGAATAGGAAACATGCGTCACAAGCGTTCTAAACTAAACAAGCGATTGAATGAGAATAGAAAAATGCATAACAAGAGACTAACAAAAAATGGAAACTTTCCAAAAATAAAAACTTTCTAAAATATGAAATTAAACCGAAATAGGAAACCTAACCGGAATAGGCAACGTTCCAAATCGGAAAACTAGATCAGATTGGGAAAGTAACTTGATTAGGAACTCTGACGAAATTAGAAAACCAAACTAGGTTAGGAAATTAAAGTAACCTGATAGCAAAATACATGTAGTTATAGGTTACTCATGGGTCCGCCATGTGAGCAGAATGACTAATTAAACATGAAATATGCAAATGCAGGGGCAAAACAGTAATTTGACATGCTAGGGACAAACGAGCATCGTAACTGCTGGGATACGTGACATGCACAGAATAATGTGGACATCATAATGACAAGGGTAAAAATGTAAATATACATGCGGACAGAGTAATGAGTGCAAATATGACATTTACGAGTGTTTATGTGGGTAGGATAGGATAACGATAGTCGATAGGGTACATTACGTTCGAAGTAGCACTCGGACAGAGTAACGACTATGCTAGGGATTAAACCATGCAAAGGTGATACATAAACTACACTAGTCATGCAAGGGCAAAACGTACAATAATTCTACATTATTGAACTCTGAACAAGAACTAAAATAACTAAACTCTGAGCAAGAAATAAACTATCACAGGTAATTTAATTAAAATCTAATGCATGGATTAAGCATAAACTATATCCTAGACATGCATACTAAACAAAAAATAAATTCTAAACATACATACTAAAGTAACAAAAACTTAAACAACTAAACAAATATACAAAACTAAATAAATAAACTACCACATGAACTAAATAGACGAAGCAAATAAACAAAGCAAAACAAAATAAACTAAGCAATGAATAAAAGAAAGGAAGAAATCATACATAACCTCTGCAGAACCGAGCTAGCCGTCCTCAGAAATCGGTAGAGTCTGGACTGCCTAACTAGAACCATTTTGATGCAAGACAACTCATGAAACTTAAACTAGCTTGAGTCGCTTAGCCAAAGGTTGCACGTAGCTTGTACTCAAGCCTGTACCAAATGGGCACTAAACGCTAGTTCTGAACGATTTGAAAGAAAATCAGTTGATTTTTCGATGTGGGATTGCACAAAATACGAGAAAGCCATACAAACGCATAACTAGAAAAATTTAGAGAAGGGCTGGGCCAACCCGGGTTGGGTTCGGGTGCAAAAAGACGTGTTTTGGGTTGATTTTGGAGTAAAAAATAGTGATGCTTTGGGCTAAAAATGAGATTTCCTTGGGCTAAAAATGGGACTTCATGGGTAATTTTTGAACATATTTTAAAAATGACAACAAGGAATAAAAATATCTATGCACGGACACAAACATTTTAAAAACTTTGGGACACGATAAAACGATCATATAACCAAAAGTAACATTATCCTCATCGGGCGATGGCTCTGCACAAGGCCTAAGCATTATGGACTACCAAAGTGGGGTGTCTACTGGGTGGCCATGGCTCCCCATAACCAACACTTATTAGTCCCGTCGCACCGTCTACCAACAAAGAGCCCGCATACAATATATTTGTTATCTAATTCATGTGGAAGCTTTCATAAGAATGATGTGGAAATAGAACTTGTAAGACCTCCCCTAAGGTTTCTGACAAATGAACAAACATCCCCTCAAGTATTTGAAATGCCATTGCCCTTTTCTTGATTTTGTTGACATTACCCTTATGACCAACTTACCCTTAGGACAAAAGGCTGTGACTAATTGCACAAGACACTTATACCCTTTTTTTTTTGTTTTGTTAAAATGATAATAACTACATGATAGGAAACACAGGTACATGAGAAAATCACCTAAAAAATAGTATATGTCCTTCAATCAAAAGACTAGAAAGCTACAAAAGAGGGTAGCATTCCCAAATACAAACACACATACCACCACTATCTCTCCTAGCCACAGAATAGGTTACACCAATCGCAATCCTACGCATATATAATAGAAAACAAACACTTATAAGAAAAACCTAACACCTCAAAGAGAAAAACCACCAATGAGAAGGAGGGTTATTTAAAGCGATAAAAAGTCATAACTAAGGAAGTTGAAAAATAGCCATCAAAGATAAAGGAAGATGGGCGGTTAGAGTGTTTGTTTAAGAGAGAGATGCTCTTAGTTAGAGAGAGAGAGAGAAATAAATCCAAGACCCTTATTCATTCTACCTTTATTATATCCTATACCACATTTTTAAAAAGCAAACATTTACAAAGATCTACCTCATGCATGTTCACCATGTCTAGTAATGTCAGGCGTTGTGCTAGCTTCTTTGGGGACTATGAGTAAATTATTGCGGGAGAAATTGTGTTCCATAAAGGCAAAAGTGAGAGAATAGGGATGGGATTTTGTTTTGGTTTATTAATCACCAGTAGTAGAATTCATTACACCGCGTTGTTAGTGAGGGAAAAATGGGAATTCAGAAATAGAAACAATGCTAATTTCGGCAAGTATCTAGTGACAGTCAACTCACAGATAAGTGAATTTGGCATCAACAAGTGAACTACATGGGAGGTTAGAATAATTGCAAAAAAGTAGGAGATGCTGGTGTTTTTGTCAAATACCTCAGGGGAGATTAGTGTAATTTACCCAAATGTTTGGGATATTACTTGTGAAGTTATAAAAAAGAAATGAAAAAAAAAGTTGGTTTGGTTGCTGGATAAATAAAAGTTTGGAATGTTTGCGAGGGTAATCTTGATACAAAACAAAGAAACTATGATGATCTCATACTTTTCTTTTCTGTTAAAAGTTCAACTTCATTTTAACAGAAGGGGTGGACAACAGTTTAAAAAGTAAGTGAGGACAGTGATATTTTAGAAACTTGAGGGGAGCTTAATTTTGTATTTGTTAGAAACCTCAAGGGAGATCACTGAAATTTACACAACTTCTTTATTGGTGGAGTTTATGGGGCCCACAACTAATCCACATCCCTCCATATGAAGTTGATATGAAGGAGTATCCATTTTGAATTTGCCTACCAATACAATTATGGTATCAAATCTACCGACATTTCTGGAGTGATTTAGATCCATGAATTGGGAAAAGCAAAGTTGGGCCACAAACAATTTTCAGTGCAATGTTGCACTTTCCTAATGCACTAATAAAGCTGGCCAGTTAACTATATTCTAACTTTTGCAGTACTTTCACGTTGTAGCCATTTTAATACTAAAGACTCCACATATGCGAGAGTTTTTTGCACTGAGTACGTCTTCTTTTTTTTAATGTTAAAAACTTGGCTGAGTCTGCTGAGATACTCAAGATTTTGAAAAAAAAAATTTGTTCACCCTCACCAAAAGAGGGTGAACAAAACCTTTACCCTAATTGGTTGAAATGGTATGGAGTCCACAGAATCAATACATTTTTGGTAAGCATGATATCACTTTTTTTGGTGAACCCCATATTATTTCAACGAATCAGGGTGAGAGTTTTGTTCACCCTCTTTTGGTGAGGGTGAACAAATTTTTTTCCCAAGATTTCAGTCACGTGCAAATGCTTATCTTGATGGACATGTCACAAGAGCTCTTCTCCATCTTCTCCGATGGACCCCCCCAGCTACATCTCCTCTCCCATATTTCTGTCCAAGTAATTTCTCAGTCCCCAAAAAGTTTTGGATTTGAGATTTCAAATCAAATTCCAATTAGCATTTGTTTTGGGTTGTAACATGGGTGCAGTAGGCCAAGAAGGCCCAACGGCATCGACTGCACTTAAAAGCTAGGAAAAATAGAGCTTAGGATCAGTTCAACTCCTATGTTGGTTTAAGGCAGTGTTTGAGAGCTTTATTTTTAGCTTTTTATTTTTTATTTTTGTCTTTTTAGCTTTTTAGATTATGGTCAGAATATATTTTGAATTTGGAAAGAGTGTTTGAGAGAAATGTGCAGAATGCATTTTGCAACATGAGTAGTGTTTGATATACATAATACATTCTGTAGGTCCTTTTGTTAATCAAAATGAAAAAAAAGTAAAAAATGAGAAATCAAAGAACTCCTCTCTCAAGCTATTTTTGACTTCTCTAAATTCAAAAATCAAAAACTCATTTTTTGCAGAATGTGTTCTCTCTATGGTTTGCCAAACACCTAAAAATAGAAAATGTGAAAATCAAAATACAAAAAATAAGTCGCCAAACACCCCTACTATATTCTAACAAAACCAATTTTGCCCCAAGAATAAGACAGGTGCAACGGTGTGTTGGGTGATTCGTAATGATGACTTTGGGATATTTGTTTGAATTTGTTGTTTGAGAATGTTGGTGCTATGTGTGCTTGGTAAAGAAAATGGACGTCTCCATTTTTCTGCCCTCTTTGCAAATAATAGGCTCTCAATGGAATGGCATAGATTGATAGCTTTCCCGTGTTTTTATACTTTTCAAGATTCAATTAACAAGTGACATGTCTAGTAACATAAGTATCTCTGTCTGGATTTGTGTTAGTCAACTATATCTATTGCCTCATTTAAGTTAGATTTTTTTGTTGTAAAACATATCACCGATTATGGATTATTTTGTTGTCCATGAAAAAAGGAAGGAGGGCAAGAATCGACTGAATTGAGTTCTCGACCGGGAAACAGAGGCGAATGGAAGCAAATGCGACCAGAATTTCCCACTGCGTAAATAAAAAATGTAAGGTTAGGTTAATCATACAGAAAATTTTGTCCGAAAATTTTGTCCGATAGGCAGGAATAAAAGGATAGTCAACTAGATGCATCGGCTGCAAGAGGGAGAGCTACTTAATCAAGATTTTTTTTTTGAAATTATGCATAACATGTGAATAGTTTTCATAAATGAAAATTTGAAAATCGTAACTACTACGACACGAATACCACAAAACCTTCAACCACTTTGAGCGGATCCACCTCAAAGTGTAAATATGGTACCGTCAAAGTGTAAATATGGTACCGCACATATGGTGTCTGAGTGCGCATCTTGTCCATCCAAAATTGTTTTTGATAGTCTAGATTTCTCCTTCTCTCTCTCTCTCTCTCTAAAATGCGGACTGTATAAGACACTTTTAGGCGGCTAAGATGTGCACTGGGTACTGCCACGTGATACCCAACCGGCACCCAAGGTTTTCTCGTAAAGTAGGCATCGTTAAGAAGATGAAATCATAAAAAGTAAACCCTCATCCATGCAAATGTAAATATTGGTGGGCGTATAAGTCCCGAGTTTGATCTTGGGCTTGTGAGCCCATAGGACTCATGTAGACCTTCTTCAACACCACCAACTCAATTTTGCTACCGATTGACTTAAAGCTTCTGGCCCATGATCTAAGAAAGTGGGCCTAGCATCGCTTTAATTCATTTCCTGCTCAATCTACTTTGAGTTTTCCTTCATTGAAGTGGTGTTCTTCCTCAAAACTGATTTATTGCGTTTTACGAAATAAGTCACTTTCTCACAACCCGTAAACTCAATTTCACTCAATAAGTCAGTTCAATTTAAATCAATTTGTAGAAATGCTTTTGCCGTACTAGAAATTAAATAACGGTATCTCAAATTCGGATAACAATTCGATCGAGCCTAAAACGCCCGTGCATTGCCTTGGCTTCAAAAATAGGGAACACATACAAACTCTAATATGTAGCCATTACTCAAGTAAGATAATTGGATCTCCATTATTGAACATTTAAGAATAATCATGTTCATCCCTTCTGCCTAGGATATAAGCGGAGCGGTTCGGTTCGGTTCGGTCCGGTCCGGTCGATTTTTTTCGAAAATTAATCTGATGAATCAATTGAATCGGTTTTTAATTATTTCATACCCAAACCGACCAATTTTACTAACAAACCGCACCAATTGGTTTATCGGTTTGAACTTACAATAATTGGTCCAATGCAATGCGGTTCAGTGCAGTTTATCGGTTTGGACTTTACATAATTGGTCCAATTTCTTATCGTAAACAAAATTAGTGTAGTCTTTACAACAAACACAACAAGTGAATGGTTGTTTAAGTAGGAACGGACGTAGGATTCAAGTGTGGGTTGGACACACTACAACAAGATTTAGTTGGGCAGACGAACCTATATAGTTGTAAATTTTTTTAAAAATTATTACTAAATTTAGAAGAAAATTTTGAAACTTGGATAAGGTAGTCACCCAGGCTGACCTGCACTTTGCGTCCATCCAGGCTGACCTGCGCTTTGCGTCCATCCTTGAGTTTAAGCAAAATCAGGTAATTTTAAAAAGAGAAAAACAAAATCCGGTATAATTCATACTCTTGAGCATTGTCAAATTCAAATCTCTATCACTGGAAAGAAAAAATAAAAGATACCTCAACCGATAATTTATATGACTTGCGTGGTTCAATTTCGGTTTCAAATGCTTTTTAATATCTTGAACTTCACCGAAAACCGATTTCTTCCCTTAAACCAAATCGCCCGGACCAACGAAATGAAAGAAAACGGTCATATCGGTTTGGTTCAGTAAATGCGATTTGAACGGCTAAGTCGGTATTCGTTACATCTCTACTTCTATGGTGTTGTGCACCTCTCGGCCGTTAGATCGAGTTTTGGACAGTTCAGATGTGTTTTGATTTTTTATTCGTAAAAAAAATCAAAATGAAAAAAATTGTTGAACGCATCCAAGCCATCCAAAACTCAATCCAACAACCAAGGGGTGCACAGTATTGTGCAGAGCACGGCTGTGCACAACACCTCCCCCGAGTACTTCTATGTATGGCGACCCAAGTTTCACGACGAACTATCCTGATTTGTTTTCAAGTTATGCATGTTGAAATTCCTTTTTAAATGACTCTTATAGCAATACGTGCAATTTCAAACATCAAAAAAACATATTTCTCTATATAATTTTTAAATTTATTTTATACCAAATTAAAGTACTCAATACATTTTTTAACGTCCAAAAAATACATGTTTCCCAAAGGAATCACTTAAAAAGGGATGGAGGAAGTACGTTTTATGAAGCTCAGGCCTCTTGCCAAGGCCACAATTGATTCAAGCCCCAGCCTAAGAGTGAATCCAGTTGGTTGGTTGCTCTTGACAAAAGTGACCAATGTTCAATCCTTTGGTTCAGACCGCAAGAAAGTAATTTCGTGTGAATCCTCTAGTCCCGGTGTGGATGTCCTGACCGTATTGAAGAGTAGGCGCGGCCTTGAGATTTTCAGGATCCTAGGCAAAATTTAATAATGGGGCCTCTTATTTATTTCTCTATATATCAGTTGTTCCACATGAGACATAAGAAAGCCTTGTAATTCAGTGGCTTGTTGCTCGGAATAAGGGAATTGCACCTTAAGGTCCAATTGCGCATAAAAACTAACATTAAGTAGGAATAGAAGCCGCTTCATTAAGGATACGCGGCATGATTCCAACCATCGCAACTAGCTAACAAATTTGTTAAATTCCCGACATAAATCATATTTATTATGATCTTATATTTCGGGCCCTTTTATTACACTGAAAACTGGGAGTCCTCTTGTCGGCTTATGCTCAGGGGCCAACCCTGTGAAAAGTGGAATTGCTGAGATATGCGTAAGCTGGCCTACACTTTTCCTTGACTGTTGAAAAATAAATAAAGAGGGCAAAAAAATATGCCCCAATACAACCATTTTGATATAATAATAACTGTATTAAAATACTGGATTCCCCCAATACGTCGGGGGGAAATTGCAGACCAATAGTAGGGACAATTTTTATCATCGCATAAGTGGAGAAAAGGTAGGTAATTGCTCTTTCATTGAATCTGAGGCAAAATGTCCTAATTGCCCTCTTGGCTCTCTCTAACTTCTCTGTCTCTCTCCTCTCAATCTATGATATCGTGATTTTGCTTGAAACCATCATCTAGCCCCATTTTCTCTTTACATATACCGAACAAAATTTAAGATAGTTTTAGTTTTTACAACCTGTGATGGAATTTCGATAATTGACGCAATAAGAAAAGTTAGAGTAATAGTTTATATGTATATGATGCAATTGTACTTTTTTTTTCCTTTTAAATCTCTCAAAAAGAATTCTCCATGTATTTTTAATTTATTACATCCTCACTAGTGAAATGGTGGAAAAAATTAGAAAAACAGACAATAAATTTGACTCCTACACTTTCTTAGTACTTAAGGTAAGAGAGTTCTTTGAACGTGAGAAACAGCCAGAAGGGAGGAGAGAGTAAAATTTGCAACGGGTATTTTGGACTTTTAAGCAAAAGATTCAAAAAGCCTTTTGGAGATATAAAATTTTCCTCCCATGATAGTGAGAATATTTGACACCTAATTGGTAATGGTGATCACATTGGTGGCTTTGTTACAAAGCCATGTGGGGCAACTAATGTTGTATCCCCAAGGGATTCTCAAAATGTCTTCATATTACTAAAATAAGTGAAGGATAATTTGGTGCAGGGTTGTCTCTTCCAAATTTTCCAATAATAGTTTCCCTTAAAGGAACCTGCCCTTTCACATGGTCTCCAGCCCTTTTCCACCTCCTTTTGTGACCCTAAACTATTCTTCTCTTATCTATTATCACACATACCAAACCTTTTCTAAATAATTGATAAAATAAAACCTTTTTCAATAGAAAAATACCACCCTTGAGAATTTTAAATGCCCTGAAAACTCTGGCTGTGCATATGGGTACATGTGGGTGACTTGCAAGAGGCCAGTACTGTTTGTTAATATTTGTGGAGGAATGGGCGTTTGGTGGCTTCCTTAGAATGATTGATTTCACCACCATTTCTCTCTCCTCTCTCTCTCTCATTCATGTAGACATAGGGAAGCTTCTTGTTGAGTTTTTGTATGTAAGCCTTTTGGACACCCTGTGACACGAAGAGATTCTCTTCCTGAGTTTTAATTCATCTTGTAAGGAAAAAAAAATTGGGAGTCCGGCCACCACGTGTCCGTACCCGAGCACTCAATCCGACAGTCCAAAACGCTTTTGGACGGCTCAGATTTATTCTCTTCCCTCTTTTTCTCCTTTAAATCCAGACCGTCCAAAAATATTATGGATGACCGAAATGTGTGCTCGGATACGGACACGTAATGCTTGCCCGGCACCCAAAAATTTCTCGTCTTGTAAGTGTTACTAAGTGAATACTCTAAAAGATAAATACAATTAATTAAGTAGAGTTTCAACCGACTTATTTGTATATGTGTGACAGAAACCAACATGCCCAACAACAGCCCCAGAAGTCCAAATCAACCCCACAGGATAGTCCTACTGGTTGAAATTCCCATGGACCATATCAGAGAAGGTTCTATATCTTGGAGTGATAGGGACGTAAAAGATTACATCTACCATATTTATTTCTTCAAAGTTCAAAGATTTACAATAAAAATTGCGAAATCCAAATCGATTACGACTATACCTATGGTTAGGGCTGCAAATAGGCAGGTTTTAGGGTTCATGTTCGTTCGTCAAGCTTTTTGGCGGATTCAAGCTCAAGCTTAATGAAAGTTTTACAATCCAAATTTGTCTAGGTTTTGACTCGAACTCGAAGTTGATCACGAGCCAAAAATAAATAGGTATTTAAGCTCTTATGTAAGTCTAGAATAAGCGAATAAGATTTTTATTATGCACATAAACAAGTTCATATATGATAAAACTATGAAAACATATTCTTATAGGAGTATTAGTTTATAGTACTTGTAAAAGTTATATGAGTTTCATTGTGTACATCTATATAACTTATTACATACACAAGTTACATATATAAGACATATACAACTTTATACATGAAATTCTCTTTATTCATCTACATACTGCAGATTTGTGAGCCTAATCGAGCTGAATGCTCTTAGGTTTTAAGTTTGCCTCGTTTATTAAACGAGTCTAAAATTAAGGTTCAAGTTCAGTTCGTTTAATAGACTAATCAAACTCAAACTAGTTTTTACCCAATCGAGATTTGAACAGTTCACAAACGGCTTGGTTCATTTACAACCTCACCTGGAGGAGGAGGAAACAGAGGCAATAGGGGTGAGTTGACCCCTTTGCTTTCCAAGTTTCACCAGGGATAGTTATAAGTTACACCAAATTCATGCTAACTTGACCCCACTTTAGCCCAATATAAAAGTTCAGTACTTAGCAAACAAAGGGGGACAAATAGAATCTACCTAGGTTTCTACTCCCACGTAGAGAAATTTCCTAATGCGATACATAGTTTTCATGTAGTGACTATTTGTCTTCTCGGCATAAACATGGAATTGCAAAAACCCCTTCTCTTTCTTCTTCCTCTTCTAGTGTTTTAGCAAAAATAATCTAATTTTTTTTTATCGTTCAAAAAAAAATTGCATTTGTTATTTTGGCATCGAATTTTTGTGGATTATTGGTTCGTTTCAACACGAGGAATCTAAAAAGTAAAAAATTCTAATCAAATTTAAAAAGCTCACTAAAGACATAGATAATCCATTTTTTGTGGATTCTTAGATTATTTTTGTCTTAATTCATTAAAATTTGAATTTGGGTATAATTTTTTACTTTTTAGATTCCTCTCGTTGTGGATAAGCCAATAATCCACAAAAAATCGATGCAAAACTAACACAACCGAATTATTTTTGAATAAGGACCAAAAAGGACCCTAACTCTCTCGGCCTAAACACCCAATAGAGCTTAGCCTCTCTCTCTCTCTCTCTCCCCGAGGCGGAATTTAGATTGTTAGAATGAAAAATGGGCAATTGGTGGGAAGGCATATTAATTAAGAAAATAGGAATATTAAAATTTGTAATTAGTTTAGTGCTTTTGTGGTATTGCTTAGCAATATTAAAAATAAATTTTTATGGCATTCGCATAGAAATTCTTGTCCATAAATCATATATATAGGTTATTATTTGCTATGAAGACCGTGAAGAGTAGGCTTCGAAATGAAAAATGTGACCAATGGATCTAGTAATTTCATCATGTAATACTAAACATTAACCGAGGCTATAATGCATCGTTCCTAAAGTTTGAAAAGTCATTGACGTCAATTGTAAAACAAAGCTACATTTCATATAAATCTACTTTTTGGTTAACTTGTGAAAATAATTGTTTCATTAGATTAACAAGCAGGAAAAGCGAATCATACTTAGGTGGGGTTTGGCCTAAGTAGTAAAGCTACATTTTATTGTTCTTTTTTTTATTTTGACTTATTCTGTATTTTTGAAAAAAATTAAGAGTTTCGGTCAAATTTTTTTACTTTTCCGATTCCTCTCGTCGAGACGGATCAATAGGTTGCAAAAGTTTGACGCAAAACTAAAAATACAAAAAAATTTGAATAAGGACAAAAAAAAGGAACTGTAAAATGTAGCTTAACTTATTTAGCCCAAACACCACTTAAATTTAATTTTGACCCCCAAATTTAAAAAAAATCTGGCTCCATTCCTGGCCCTGCCAAATAAAATTGTTGTCATAAACATGTTATGCTTTTGCGACGGGTTACAAATTTTCCTAATAGAGTTTTTTGTTAAAAAAAAATTGCAAAAAACTCTATTAGTAGGCTTTTCATGTTGGGCAGATGTTCGACCTTGCCCAGCCGTCACGATAGGTCCTTGAATAGACTCAAAAAAGTTGCAAAAAAAGCTCTAGAGGATTTGCAACTTGGGCAGATGATTGCCCTCGTCCAGCCGTCATGATAGTAATATTTTGAGACCCCTTGGAATCTTTGATACTGTCTGTCAGTAAATGTTTACTTTACATTTCGATTAATTTAACTCCCTTGTTAATGTTCATTTTCACAACTCAGATGAGAAGGAATTTCGGTAAGGTATAATTTTTATTTTGTCAAAACACTTTATTTTAAAATGTTTGGTCGACAAGATTTACGAATCATTCTTAAGATTCTTTTGTTTTTTTTTTTTTAATTAAAACAAAAAAACAAAAAACAACATTGTTCATGATCCAAAATACTGTTTGGCAATTCTAAAAATCCATGAAGGTGACCGAACTTAACGTAGAAAGTAATTCCAAAACGAATTTTATAAAAAAAAAAACCTTAAAATATGGAAGAACATTTAGAATAAATAAATAAATCACGAGTAGCAGCTCTTATAGATGCAACCATTTACGATGATTTAGAAAAGGTTATTTTCCGTTAATGAGTATTTGTATCTTGAGAAACAAAATTCCGGAAAAATCTTCGGATTCACCAGCAAAGGAAAAGGATATTTACGATCGAACGAAACTGAGAACTCCATGATTAAAAAGAAAATAACATTAATAATTTTGCAACACTCAATTATAGATATTAATCAACTTAAAGTTGACCTCTGATCAATTATAGTACCAAACAAATTATTAGTACAAGTGATAAAAAAATAATAATAATTAATTAGTACCAGAAATGTCAGCTTTCACCTGAAACACATTCCTTCTCATGTTTTGCTGTCTGGTAGATTCTCAATAAGCTCCAAAAATCTTTACAGTCATTTGATTCTCCAATTAATTCTGCACCTTGTTCACATCCCTAAACCTCACGAACACATTAATCTAATCTCTCTCCTCTCTCTCTCTCTCTCTCTCTCTCTCTAGAGATACAGATTGGAAAAGGGCCCCATCCTAACTACCTACTCATTAACCAATCATACAGTAGACCCTCCCTTCTCTTCTTCTTTCTCCTTCACCCCCATGGGATATAAACACCACCTTTCTCCTTGGAGCCACAATAGCCCAAAAACCAGAACAAAAATGGCAGAAAATTGAGGCCCCAAAAAAAAAACCCAAATGGAGATGAACAACCAAATGCAGTTCTTCTTCTTCTGCTGCTTCTTTATTAGTTTCCATCTTGTTTTCGCCTCGGGCGATGAAGTATCCTCTTTGCTCTCCATAAAGGATCTTCTGATCGATCCATCGGATCAGCTCGTCGACTGGAAACTGCCCGAGAATGGTTCCTCGCACTGCAACTGGACCGGGATCTCATGCAACTCGAAGGGGTTCGTCGAGACGCTTGATCTCTCCAACATGAACCTCACCGGGCAGATATCGGATCAGATAGGAGGGCTTTTGAGTCTTTCTCATCTCAACATTTGTTGTAATGGGTTTTCCTCTCCCATGCCAAAATCACTCTCCACTCTTGTTTCGCTCAAAACCGTTGATTTGAGCCAAAACAACTTCGTTGGTGGATTTCCGGTGGGGTTGGGGATGTCTTCGGCATTGACATTAGTTAATGCCTCTAGCAATAACTTCTCGGGGTTACTCCCCGAGGATCTCGGCAATGCAACTTCGCTGGAAACTCTTGATTTCCGAGGGAGTTTTTTCGTGGGTTCGGTTCCGGCTTCATTCAGCAACTTGCAGAACCTGAATTTTCTCGGCCTTTCCGGGAATAACCTGACCGGGCAAATTCCAGCAGTGATCGGTCAGCTTTTAGCTCTGGAAACCATCATACTTGGATACAATGAGTTTGTAGGTCCTATCCCTCCTGAATTCGGAAACCTGACGAATCTTCGGTATCTCGACTTGGCAGTCGGAACTCTCAGTGGTCCAATTCCTCCTGAGTTGGGCAGGCTACCGAACTTGCAAACAGTTTACTTGTACCAAAACAGCTTTGATGGGGAAATTCCAAAAGAAATCGGCAACATTTCGTCCCTCGTGTACTTGGATCTCTCTGATAATCAACTTTCAGGGCAGATTCCAAGTGAGATAGCAGATTTAAGCAATCTGCAGCTGTTGAACTTGATGACCAACCAATTAACTGGTCAAGTTCCACAGAAAATTGGTGAGTTAACCAAACTACAAGTACTTGAGCTGTGGCAGAATTCGCTAACCGGGCCTTTACCGGCGAGTCTTGGCCAGAATTCCCCTCTCCAGTGGCTGGATGTTTCCTCCAATTCATTGTCAGGGAAAATTCCAGTTGGTTTGTGTAATTCTGGGATTCTCACTAAACTGATTCTTTTCAACAACTCCTTTTCTGGTCCAATCCCAACAGGTCTATCTTCTTGTCATTCTTTAGTCCGTGTTCGAGTCCAAAACAATCTCATATCTGGACCAATTCCAACTGGATTTGGAAACCTTACAAAGCTCCAAAGGTTAGAATTGTCCAACAACAATCTCTCCGGTAGTATACCGCAGGATTTTGCTCTCTCTTCTTCTCTGTCCTTCATAGATGTCTCGGGAAACAACCTCGTATCGACGATTCCTTCGGGTATTCTCTCCCTTGTTAGTCTCCAAAACTTCCTTGCTTCCAATAATAACATGAGAGGAAACCTACCAGACCAATTCAATGACTGCCCTACACTGTCTGTCCTTGATCTCTCTGGAAATCATTTCTCCGGAAATATTCCAGAGAGTATCGCATCGTGCGAGAGGTTGGTGACTCTGGAGCTCCAAAACAACCAGTTCATCGGGGCGATCCCAACCTCAATCGCCACGATGCCCACGTTGGCCGTTCTTGATTTATCCAACAATTCGCTCACTGGAAACATACCAGTGAATTTTGGAAGCTCACCAGCCCTGGAAAGTCTCAACTTGTCTTACAACAGGCTCGTGGGCGAAGTTCCAGACACCGGGATGCTGGCGACCATAAACCCAAATGACCTCATAGGAAACGCCGGCCTTTGTGGCGGCGTTCTTCCACCGTGCAGCTCTCAGACTTCCACCGCCTTGTCACGGCTGAGGAAAGCTCGCATGAAGCACGTGGCGATAGGATTCGTTGTCGTGTTTTCTGTAATTTTAGCTGTTGGGTTGGTGTTTCTGGCTGTGAAATGGTTGTACAAAAAATGGTACTTGTATAGTAGTTTTTGCACGGATTGGTACAAGTGGAGGAGCACTACTGAGTGGCCCTGGAGGCTTATAGCATTCCAGAGGCTCAATTTCACAAGTGCTGAAATCCTATCCAGCATAAAGGAATCAAACGTGATCGGGCAGGGATCGTCTGGGATCGTTTACAAGGCTGAAGTCCACCACCCGTATTCAGTGGTGGCGGTGAAGAAGCTATGGAGAACGGACACAGATATTGAATCCGGCGATGATCTATTTGGAGAGGTAAATCTACTGGGGAGACTCCGGCATAGGAACATTGTGAGGTTACTAGGCTATCTTCACAATGAGAATGATGCAATGATGGTTTACGAGTACATGCCGAATGGAAACCTAGCAGAGGCCTTACATGGTAAACATGCCGGGAAAATGCTGGTGGATTGGGTTTCGCGATATAACATAGCCGTTGGGGTTGCTCACGGGCTGGCTTACCTGCACCACGACTGTCGCCCACCGGTGATCCACCGGGATATCAAGTCCAACAACATTCTACTTGATGCCAATTTTGAAGCCAGGATTGCTGATTTCGGGTTGGCAAGGACTATGGTGAGAAAGAATGAAACAGTTTCTATGGTCGCGGGATCTTATGGATACATTGCTCCAGGTAAAAAAATCCCTTCTTTATAATCTTTAATTTTAGCAAAGATTCTTCCTCATTTACTAAAAATCAACAGTAGATTTTATTAAATTAGAAACTATATATTACAGTTTTTTCATCGTATATACAACATAAAAATGAGAACCTATTCGATGCCTGTTGATCCCTAAACTCGTATTTTTTTACTAGAATTGTCTCCATTTCTTGTGTCCTGTATTATTTTCTGGAAAACAAATTAAACGAGTTTGGCCATTGTTACTTATTTATTTCTTGACATTTCTATATGCAGAATACGGTTACACACTGAAGGTGGACGAGAAGAGTGACATATATAGCTTTGGAGTCGTGCTTCTAGAGCTTATAACAGGGAAACTGCCATTAGACCCTCGGCTCGGAGATTGCACCGACATTGTCGAATGGGTTCGAGCCAAGATCAGAAGAAACAGGGCTGCAGAAGAAGCTCTGGACCCCAGCATCTCAGGGGGCCAATGTCAGCATGTTCAAGAAGAAATGCTTCTTGTGCTCAGGGTAGCACTTCTCTGCACTGCTAAGAACCCTAAGGAAAGGCCTTCAATGAGAGATATCATAACAATGCTTGGAGAGGCTAAGCCAAGGAGAAAAAGTGTTTGCTTGGATACCAACAGCGAAAAGCCAACCGAGCAAAAATACATTGATCAGAAGCCAATCTTCACCACCGAATCTCCGGTTGTTGGCCTCTTGTAAGAATTTCAGCATGTTTTTCTCTGTAATTGATCTATTTCTAAGTGTATATTTTTTTTTCCTCTTTTTTCCGCGGCCTTTTGTGGGTTATTTCTGGATTGTTTTTCCTCAAAGTAAATAAATTGGCCGTTACTGAAAAACTATCTGCTGGCCACCATTTCTTTATACCTCGTAAAATTTGGTTGTGTTTGTTTTGGTTTTTTTCCCTTCAGTTCTGCAAAGAAGAACTTGTATATCTCATATAAGCCTCAAATTTAATTCAATAAACAAGTTGGTCCAAAAAGCTGTAATTACAGATTTAATAGGACTCCATATCTTTATCCAGAGCTCTTATGTTATTGGTCAATAAAATTAAGTGATTTCCAAGACTTTTTGATTGGAAATAGGGATCACAGTTTCTTAAGGAAAAATTGGCCCTCTTTCTATTCAAATGGAGAATTTAGCCTTCTATCATTTCCGTAACACTAAATAGCTAAAAATAAATAAAGAGGGTCAAGAGAGAAACGTGTTTTCAAACTAGGACATTGCTCTTTACAATATCAACGGTTGTACCAAGTAACTAAATAATTTGTGGAGAAGCCAATTCTATGGTTTTGTTTAGTTGAGCTAAGAAATGCCAAACCAAAAGATAGTGAAAAGAACAATCCAGCAGTTGCAGTTTTAGAACCACTTAAAGTTATAGACATTTGTTACCCAAAAAGCAACTTGTATCGAACATTAACAAAACTGTTTCTGCAGGAAAGAGGAAGTGGAATGAGTCTCTTTATAGCAAGCTTTTTCCAATATAGCTTTTAGATTGAAGGAACTTAACTATGTATCATCTACACATCGGTCACCTTAATCACAAGACTCAGTCTAAAATCAATGGCAATGTACTTAAATTGTTTTTAATCTGTACATCTTTCCTCAGTAATAGTCATGACGAAGAGAAAACATGAGTATAATTTTCAATATGAAAACTCGGATACAAGAAATGCATCATTTTATACTTGCACAAAGTGATACAGAGTGCTAATACATATGCATACCTTTACAACAACAAAGGCACCCTCCCCTAAGGACGTTTGGGGTGAAAGAATGGCAATTTACTGCATAAATTTTGGTTTCAATATGTTCCATTAGCCTGCCAGAATGTTTTCGCTCGCGGAAAAGAATGCGATTCGATTAGCACCTGAACTGAATGGAAAGGGACTGGACTAGCCCAACTAGACTAGAGCAAGGAAATCACGGTAGAGCGAAGATGAATGAATTTTATATGAAGCAGACTTAACATCTTTCATCCCCATCCCAATTGTCCTTCTCCTTGGGTCCCGTCGGCCCTTCCTCGCCGTATATCTCAGTCGGAAACAATTCAAAAAGGATCTCAGCCGAAAACCGAAGAAAGATAGGGAAACGGCTGATTATCTTCTCCAGTTCAGACCGCACATCGTACACTATGGTTGGACCCCACTCTCTCATGTACTGTAACCAGTTGGGCTCAGTCACCACTCCATCTCCAAGATATTCTGCTGCAATTATCTGATACCGGGCGCTCGAATCCAACAAATATTTGCTCTGAGCAGTATCGTTCCTCAATCCTATCCCAAGTTTCGAGGACCCCTGAATGTAGCACCCTGGATGTGGGAAGCTTGCATGGCCATTTCTCGAGGAATAAACGATTGGCTTATTCCCCTCGATGAATTCCAAGTTACAAGCGTCCACCCACTCACCACCACTGTGCTCCGAGAAGTAGACACTCCAAAGCTCTCCATTGAAGTTGCTCAAGCGGAGGGTGAAATGCTCCCAATCGCCCACATGTTCGCCTAATCTTGTCATTTCTACGGTCATTAAGCTAGCCTTAATGGTGGCTGGTCCGTTGAAGGGGCAAAATACCCACATCACTATATCTGTGAAAGTTCCTCCCAAAGCCGGTTTTACATGAACATAGAGCTCGGCACTGCCAATGTTACCCCTTTTTAGAATATCTCCCGCATTCTCGTCCTCTGGCAAATCTATCCAATACTCCCCATCGTTTATTCCTCCACTAGGCAAGTTCGATCCCCTAGAATCGATCTGTTCCCCCTTCATCTTTCCATTTTGGTACAAACGTGCCCCATTTTTGAAAAACCAAGGAACTGACGAGGGCAAATAGATCTCATCTGGATGGAAGAAAACAGTGGGCCCGTAGTGCTCGATTAGGGCATGAATCTGATCTAGATTTGGCATGTGACATAGCTTAGAATCAAGATTCTTCAAACACCCAATATTTAGCTCATCTCCAGAACTGTGGTCAGTAGTGCAGAAAAATGTCCCAACACAAACACCTTTAGCCAACATGCCCCTTTTCCTTGGTCTCATGTTCCACACCCTAAGTGAGGACTTTGAAAAACTGGTATCAGTATCGAGTATCATCTCACAAGTTTCACAACTCTCCGTAAGATCATCTCTAACACATCTAACTTCTTCAATATCCGGCTCATGGAGACTTCCGGTCAATACAAAACCCATGGCTTTATAACCCTTTGGCGGTTTTGGCAGCCAGATGTATCCACATTCACTGTGACGGGAATCTGGGCTCCAAATTAATGTGTAACCCAGCGGCTTTCTGAGGGCTGGAGAGTTTGAAATCGAGTCACGTATATGGCTTACTTTTTGTGTTTGAGCAGAAACATCCTTGGCCACAAGAACATAGCCTCTCAGTGGCTGGTCATTGGGCTGGCAATAGTGACCCAGGCTGCAATACCCATCGGGGATTTCTGCCGGTTTATAAAATGCAACTCCTTTTGCTTTTCCACGTAACGTGCAGCTCCATAGACTCTCAAACTTCGTGATTTTAAGAACTTCTATTTCCCCTAGGGAAATTTTTCCCTTCGCGAAACCTTGACCTGACAAGCGCCGTACAAGAATAGGTGAATCAGTAAATGGCTATGGACTATACAAGGAGAACTACATAAATTTTCTCAAGCCTAAGAAACAATACCACCTAAGAAACTTTAGCATGTTATGAACAATAGTTACAATACAGTGTCACACACGGAACTTCTCCCACTAATCATTCTATTTTTGGGGCTTCCTTACATTGCATTTTTATCTCCTTTATTGGTAATTATCTGCCATTTTATGGAACTAAAAGCGGCCAAAAAATACTAGAAAAATACATTGTATTGAAATCATTTAGAAAATGACAACAAAATGATTCAAAAACCCCAGCAGGCAAGCTTCAAAACATATGCCCAACAACCTATGGAAAAGAAACTTGAATAGGTCAGAAAAAGGAATATAAATTAAAGCTATACAACTCCAATAGTTCAACTCAAGACCCAAAACATTGTGTGTAACGAGTTAGGGTGATTCTAAGTTCAAACAGTATAACTAGGAAAAGAAAGGAAAATCTCTCAAAGATTAGGCATAGGGTTGGAAACATGAACTAACGAAGAAACTCTAGTACTAGAAAGTGAATCATGGAGACAATGGTAATCGCAAGGTTATTCATTTTTAATCTTTCAAAGTCTATTTTTAAGTGAATTCAATTCCAACCTTCATAGTTATTCAGCACTCCCAGCATCTAGAAAGTTTGACCAATTTGATTGCAAGTCTTGAACAGACTTCTCCAGCAGTTCAACAATTTTAACTTTGGCTTCATCCAAGAACTTCGATCAAATTGGTAAACAACACGTAACGTTTGATCAAGATCTATTTCTGAAATTCATCAGCATATTTTCTGCACCAACTAAACATTGAGCACTTAAATTGCTATATTTCCTTCTACTTCTCTTTTCTTTTTTAATGTTTGGGGTGATAATGAATCATCAGGCAATATCTACCCATTTAATATGTAAATCTACTTACCAGAATATTGTAAACTTGTAATTCCAAAGACCAATTAAACAAGGGGGTCTTAACATGTAAATGGGAAATTTTGAAGAAACAGCAACAGGAGAGAAAAATCATGAGATCAGATCATTATTTCACTTTTCAGCCCCAAATGACCAGATCACAGTTTGCAAAAGACACTTGTATGAAAAATATAGGACTGCCCATTAAAAAAAGACACAATCCCTATCATTTGACATTTATAATGTTATAAGAAGAAACTTTTACAGGGAAAGAAAATCCCAGTTGAGCTCATATATTTCTCCAATTAATTACAATTTTTGAGAAACAAATAAGTACTTATCATGCCCATTATCAATGATCTTTACAGAAAACACAGAGAAGAAGAAAAGAGAGAGAACAAAAAAAAAAAGATATCAGATATACTCTCACTAGACCTATATTAATTCCAAGAAATCAAAGTTTTAGAAGAAAAAAAAGAGAAAGAAAACATAAGAAAGGCATACCTTGAGGCCACTGGGGAGTGGGTGAAGGAAGGGGAAAGGGTTTTGGTTTAAAGGGTAGACAATTTCTGGCTCTCTTCTGATCGAGCAAAAACACTCGCACCCCAACATTTTGAGTCTCAGTATTTTCCAAAACCAAGTTTTTCTGAAAGTTGTACATTTAAAAACTGAATTTGGGTAGACTTAGCTACTGCTACATTTAAAAACTGAGAGGGGCAAAATTTGAGAAAACAACAGGAAAACACTTCAAAAATCCCGACAGGCAAGCTTCAAAGCAAATGCCAAACAAACCTACGCAAAGAAACTTCCTTTTGATAGGTCAGAAAAAGGAGTGCTAAGGTAAAACATGAAGATTTGAATTCATTGTTGAGATGAATCAAAATAAGATCTGGAGATTTTCTATTGAAAAGTAAAATTCTGACAATTGGAGACATGTAATGGAAGTTAGAATAAAGCTATACCCAATAGTTCAACTCAAGACTCAAAAACTTGTCATAATTGGTGGGGATGGTTCTATCATCTATGTTCAAACAGTATAAGCAGGAAAAGAAACGATAATCTCTAAAAGATTAGGCATAAAGTTGGAAAGATGAAGGAAGACACCGTAGTATTTGAAAAATGAATCACGGAGAAAACAAGAAACACTGTTATACATTTTTAATATTTTTTCAAATGTCAATTTTTAGGTGAATTCAATTCCAACCTTCATTGTTCTTCAGCACTCCTAGCATCTGGAAAGTTTAACCAAGTTGATTAGAAGTCTTGAACAGACTTCTCCACCAGTTAGAATTTTATATCTTGGATTATTCCAAGAACTTTGATCAATATTGGTCCCCATCTGTGAAATTCATCAGCATATTTTCTGCGCCAACTAAATATTGAACCCTTAAATTGCTTAATTTCCTTTAATCTTTGAGGTGTTAATGAATCATCAGGCAACTACTACCCCTTTAATAGGTAAATTTACTTACCAGAATATTGAATATTCGAAATTTCAAAGACCAATTAAACAAGTGGCTCTTAACATGTAAAACAGGAAATTCTTGAACAAATATCAACAAGAGGGAAGTAGATTAAACACTCAGGAAATTGTGCGATCAGATCATTATTTCCAACTCCAAATCACCAGATCATAGTTTTCAAAGGACACTCATATGAAAAAATTAGAAAACCCCATTATTCTACTACCAAAAACAGACACAATCCCGTACAGTTGACATATATAATCTGATAAGAAGTTAGTTTTTCAGGGATAAAAAAAACCCAGCTGAGCTAATATATTAATCCAATTAATTAGAATTTTTGAGAAATAAATAAATACCCATCTCACCCATCGATCATCATCAATGATCTTAACAGAAAATACAGAGAAAACATGAGAAAACAATCTACAACAACATTTATTCCAAGAAATCGAAGTTTTTGAGACGAAAAAAAGAGAAGAAAAGACAAGTAAGGGATACCTGGAGGCCATTGGGGAGTGGGTGAAGGAAGAGAAAAGGGTTTTGGTTCAAAGGGGTAGAAAATTTCTGAGTCTCTTCTGCTCCAGCAAAAACACTCGCACCCCAACATTTTGATCCTCAATGGTCAATAGTATTTCCAAGTATTCCAACAGGCAAACCAAAAACCCAAGTTTTTCTGAGTTGTAGATCTTCTGGTGTCCGAATTTAGGTAGGACTTGGCTACTGCTGCAGTTAAAATTTGAGAGGAGGAGAAAAAAACGCAAATCAAAACGCATACAAGTCCACTCTCTCTCCTATCTCTTTCGTTTGTACTAGGATAGCCCCCCGGGACTTGTCCATACCTTCCTCGGGAACGGAAAACGGAGCCCTATAGGCTTTTATTGTGACAATTAATGGTTCACATATCTTTTTTATTTTTTGACGAATTAGAATTTTTAATGAATTTGAACTTTACAAATATTAGCGTCCTTGCTACTTGCTGCGAATCCTCCATTCTCCTTGACTTGGCAAATTTTTAACTTTTGAAAGCATCCATCGCAGGGGGTCCATGCGAACCGTTACATATTTTTAGTAGTCAAAATTATTTTACCAGTAAAATAAATATATATACGTAAAATAATATACTTAAAAATCTGGCCCATAAAAGAACACATGCAACTTACAAGGCACCTTCGTTTGGGCCGTTTCCCAACTTGTAGCGTCTTTCATAATGATTCATGATTGTCCCGTGTCCTCTCGAAAGGGTTGAGTGTTCAGGAGGGGAACTCATAGAGGAGATATTTCAGATGACAAAAAAAGGAAGAGAGAGAAAGGAGATACACCGAAGCCGTCCGGATTTATTAGCTCACAAATATACTTTTTTAAGTTCTAAAATATTTATTCATTTTCAAAAGTCAAAGTATAAAGTATGGAATTTTTTTTTGTCCATTTTCTAAAACTTAAAATAACAACACAAAAACTAATTTTTTGTTTGAGATCTATCAAACAAGATCTATATTGATAAAAAAAAATAATTTTTGCAACTATATTTTTTTGAGTTTGAAAATTGCACGTAGTTTCTTAGTGGACTATCAAATTGGAATGGAGGGATTGAGGATAAAAAAGAAAATTAACAAACTCAAAATGTAATGAAAAAAAAGTTGAAATCCCCAAAACGGACCAACAAATCCGGACAGAAGGAGTATTAATCGGTATTCCCCCCTCGATTGTGGATCTGGGAGGTGCTGGTATTTTTTCGACGATTCGAGATGTTTACTGCGTAGAGCTCGTTGAATACTATAAGTGTACCAAAAATTAATTCGATTGGATATCGTTAAGTGCCTCATCGGAACACACATAACTTGAAAGAAAAAAAAATGGGTTCAATGGTTTTGATAAAGTGTTTGTGTCTATTTGTGCTTCATTGTTTTTCAAGTTATTTCTGTTCCAGTGATGCATGTAACGAAATCCGATCAAATTATTTTTGGTATTATAGTACTCAATGAACTCTGCGCAGTAAACGTCTCCAATTATCAAATCGATGCAAAACTGACCAGGCTGTGAGTGCACAACATACTGCAAAAGCACCCACCCCAGGTCCCTCGACTGTGGGGTCCTCCATCATCGTTTGTTTACCACATTAATGTTTGGTGGAGTTTGATCCAGATGTTCTTCGGCGAAAATAATTTATTTTTTTTTATGTATATTAAAAAACTACATTTGTAAGTTTTGCGATAATTTTTTATGATTTATTCATTCATCTTCATGAGAGGAATATAAGGAAAGATTAGGTAAAACTATAACATACTTTGCCATTTTTTGACAAAAGGAGAAAGACATTCCAAACTATTTGACATTCATGGGAGGCCAAAACGCCCCATTGCCTCCATAATCACCACCACCACGTCCATACCCTCCACCACCACCCTTGTTACCACCTACACTACTGTTGAGATGAGTGGAGCTGTCACCGAAGCTCAGCAGGAGCATAATCGGTGTCACGACATGTAGATATGAGAGATTTCAAAACTAGTGAATATTCACGAGTTTTTTGTATGGCGGCCCTACCCACCACCAGCGACCATCGACGACCTCTCTCTGTCTTTTTATGACGGCCTCAATCTATGAGATTTCAGAACGAGTCAATGTTCACTAATTTTATGTATGGCGGCGTTAGCGATGGCCAAGGCTGGCCCAAGATGTTATAGTGCCCAAGGCAAGTTTTTAATTTTGTGCCCTTATCAATATTTAGAAGAAAAAAAAATAACTTCATCCTTGTTTAAGGGTGTTTATACAGGCAACAGGGGGTTAATTAAAGAAAGTGTATGACCATTTCCACGTACACTAAAACCAAACTCATAGCTCATAAAAATTAAATAAACATTTTTCAGTTGATTCGAATCTATTGGTTTATTCCCATTTCCCACCCTAGGTACAAAAGATGTATCATGTTGGGCACTTGAACACCCTAAAAGCAAAAACAATGGTAGAAAAATGTGATACGACGTACTCGAGTAACTTTTCTTTAGATATTGTTATAACTTTGTTCCTCAGCAAGGTGACCCTTTTTTGTTGGGGAGAGAAACAACATAAGAATGGGTCCATTTCACTTACCTTCCCTCTCCTATATTTTTTTAACATAAAAATAATTGTCATTTACCTTCCCTGTTGTTACTTTAAGGCTAACGGTGTAAACATTAAGCGTGAAAATGACCAAAACGCCCTTAGCATATATTCTCCACCCTAAAAAACCATTTTTCTAAAAAAAGAAGAGTTAAAAAAAATTCAACAAAATTAAATCAATTTTCATTTAAAAAAAAAGTTTCTAAACAAAAACTATCAATGATTTTTTTTTCATTTTGAATATTTTTTGTTGGAAAAAAATAGTTTTGAAAATAGATTTTTAAAACGTTTTTTTAAAATTTATTTTTTAGATTAAAAAAAAAGTAAACTTTATTTTTTAAAATAACGTTTTAGCAAAAAATATAGTTTTTTGTGAAAAAAATTCTCTTCCATATATATATATATATATATATATATATATATATATAAATCTATAAGCTAGTTTTTAATAATGAAAAACAATTTAAATTTTAAGTGAAACTTTTTTAGCTATATTTTTTTTAGGGTGGCGAATATATACTAATTAGTGAAAAAAACTAATTTTAAAAAAAATTAAAACAAATTTTGAAATGTGAAATTTTTTAAAACATTTTCTTGGATAAAAAAAATTTATTTTTGGTAAATTGTTATTTTGAAAAAATAAAGTAAACTTTAGTTTTTTAAATCTGAAAAAATAAATTTTAATTTAAAAGCTTTTTTCAAAACTTTTTTTTTTCCTACAGAAACTATTCAAAATGAAAAAAACGATTTAATTTTGTTGGGAAAACTTCTTGACTCTACTTTTTTTTTTTTTTTAAAAAAAGAAGCAAATGGAAAACATATAAATTAAGGATGTTTCGGTTATTTCAAGTAAAAAGTTAACATTGTTAGCCTTAAAGTAGTGGCATGGGAGGTATGTAACAATTATTTTCAAAAGTAAGGGAGGGCAGTGAAATTTTAGTAAAAGTAAGGAATCTCTCTGTATTTGTCAGAAACATCAGGAGAGGTAAATGAAATTTACCCTAAGAATTGTTATTTATAGTCAAATATACATGTTGACTATCCTAGAAAAATAAAGAACTCAGCTGTTTTTGTTTTTCAACTAAAAGCTACAGCAAAACTTCATCCCCTTTTAAGGCTTGGTTTTCCATTTGCTAAAATGGAAATATATATGTCTAGATTCATTGGAGATAAAATCACCTCCCCACTTCATTTTTTAAAATCACCCACTTGATTTTATGAGATTTTTATTTTAGCAAATGAAAAACCAAGCCTAAGAAGTAGGAAGGAAGGTCTGGTACATTGTGATTAGTAGGTTTAAAAAAAAGAATGAAGAAGGTGGGCTTTTAAGTTTACTTGGGCCTTTTCTGATTGGTTAAAATTTCAAATCAAATGGGCCTTCTTTTGTTTTCCATTGTGGGCTTGAAAGACTCCTACCAAGGCTAACATAATTTTTTTTCAGAGTGCCCTATTTTTGGGGGAATTTTTGAGGTGCACAAGGCCCAGGCCTATTGGGCCTTTCCCAAGGGTCGGCCCTGGCGATGGCCCTCGACCTCCTCCTTGTCTTTCCCCACATTTTCTCTACGGTAGCGTTATCATTGTCACCTGGCACCGTCAGTTTTGAATGGATATGTCGATCTCATATTTGAATGGATCGGACGTTGATTTTTTCATATTACTGAAGTTTCACTAATTTTTTGGGTCCCCAGAACGGTTTACTAGATGCGGTAGTTTTAAGATCAGTGAGAGTTAACTAACTTTTTGATAAGCTTTCACTAGTTTGAAGAGTTGGTAGTTATCTAGTTGGTCAATTTTTTGAATTTTCTGTACGAAATTAGAACTTCTAAAAATTAGTGAAAAAATTAGTGACATTTCACTAATTTTTTGGGTCGCCGAAAGTGATCAGTCAGAGGTGGAGTGGTAGTTGGCCATGAGGTAGGAATTGATTTTTTGAATTTTATGTATGAAATTAGAATTTTTAAAAATGAGTGACATTTCACTATTTTTTTGTCCTTATGTTTTATTGCAAAAGTTCCTTATCTTTTGCTTAAAAAATATCAAATGTTTTAGATTTTTAACTAAGTGGCCCGGAATATAAAGAGTGCAAAATTTTAACCAACCTAAATTTTTTAGAATAAAGACAAAAATAATCCAATAATCGACAAAAAAAATGGGATTATTTTTGTCTTTATTGAACTTTTTTTGTGCTTTTTAAATTTCTCTCATCAAGAAGAATCAATAATCTTCAAAAAATGGACACACAAATTTTTTAAATAAAACATATATATATATATATATATATATATATATATATATATATATATATATATATATATATATATATTGAATTATTTTTGCGAAGGACCATATCGAGAGATCATAAATCGGGTTACACTTAAATCCAGAAGTGTTAACATAACAAACATGTTTCTGGGAGCACCAAGTTAAAGATTGCTAGGTTTTAGTTGCTCTTTTCTGACAAACAAATTGGGATTTTTTTGCCTGAGAGGACTAGGATTTGAGGCACATAGTGCGTGTGAAAATGCAGAAGTGTGAAAGCATCTTTTTAACCATTTTTAGCTCCAAAACGAGTCGAGCTTTTGGAATGTTCAGGTTCATTCATTGAGTTTTTAAATGAACCTGAGCGGAACTTGGACTCAAAGAAAATTTGAGAGCCAAGCTCGAGCCGAACTTGCCCAGATTTGAGTCGAATTTGAACTTGTTCACTGCCTTAATGAGTCAAAAAAGTATTTACGATCTCATCCAGGTCTAGAACTTCAAATGAGAATTTCATTTCATACACAAATAAGTTTATACATATATAATAAATTATAGCAACGTAATAAAATTTAAGTTTATAATACTTTTAAAAGTTTATACATGTACAAAATAATAAAATTTCGCTTGTATACATGTAAAGTTTATATGGAGTCCCGTTCTAGTGAGGGATCTCTTATTTTGTTAAAATACGGACCCGAACTGTTCAATGTGTTTAAAACACGTTTCTAAGGAAGGAAACGAGGTGGGCTTTAGATTGAGGACTTTATGCACGTCCAATTGAGCCGCGATGCCCCTCAAAAAATTATTCTAAGATGAATGAATGGCTCGGATTGTTCGTGTGGGACCCAAAAGTGGGTCCCCGAGCTAATCTGTACATTTTCTGTTCCTTTCTCTCTGTACGCGTAGCAGCTTTAGTAATAACCCGAAATTTCATTTTGATTTAATAATTCAAGTAATTAATTTTAATCTATTGAATTACAATAGTTTATTTATTAATTTAAATAATTCATTTAAAAATTAGTTTGTTCAATTGAATTATTTTTCACGCCATAAGCCAACATGTGCATGCCGAGTACTACACCGTTTCGCATCCGGGAAACCCTACAACTTTCCAACCCCAAATCTTGTCCCCTTAAAGCAAGTACACCTATTAATCGCCCAAAATGAAATAAATACCATTTTGGAGTTTATTGCCTATTAAACCTAATTTTGACCAATAATTCACCACATTTGCTTCCATTATTTTTGGATTTGTGTGTGTGTGTGTGTGTGTGTGTGAGAGAGAGAGAGAGAGAGAGAGAGAGAGAGAGAGAGAGAGAGAGAGAGAGAGAGAGAGGCCGGTTGGGAGAGGGAGGAGAGAGAGGGAAATTATTTCCCTTGCTACCCAATTTTACATGTATGCTTCTATGCACATGTTCATGCACATTTTGGCATCGGGATTTTTATAAATTCCTAAGTTTTGTACTTTTGGAATCCTCCCACCTATTAGGGAGACTACCAAAGGATTTTAGAATACACCAATTTGTCTCCTTAAAGTTAGTAGCCCTATATACATTTTTGTATTATACTGGTTTGTATTTTTAGCACATAAAACCAACTTTAAGGAGTATTTTTCTCCTCATAAATAGGGAATATATTCCCTAATAAATGGGGGAATATATTCTTATTCTCAAATAGTAACCTAGCTATACCTAGGTATTAATAGCTATATATATATGCATAAATATGTATATATAGTTATAACACCCCATGACTAGTTTCATGTGTAGAACTAGTACCCAAACCACCCCACACCAAGGTGGCTATGCACAAACCAACCTAACTAGGACACTTTAAGTCACCTATTAGTGAGCTTCCTAGAAATTTCCTAGAGACAAAAGCTTAAAAACCTAGAAGACTATACCTAACCTACTGCTTGCGACCATTCAATTGTTATTTCCCTAAGTATAGGGTTTAGGCCAGCAGTAGCATGATAACCGAATGAAAATTGACTTTTCAAATTACGCCCGTTATAAAGTCCGACTAATTTTCAGAACGAAAAAGCTTTTCGATTGATACAAAATTTTCTAAAAGTACTGTACCAATGTTTTGACTTGATTGAGGATGTGGAATGACCTAAGGCTAACACCCTTGATAGTCTGTCAAAAGGTCAAGCTTCGCGCTGACTATGAGAGGAATAGTGATTCTAACTAGATTCGTCCGACCATCCGATTTGGCATTGTCCTGGTTATTCTATTGTCAAGAGAAGGTCGCTAAAAAGAAGTTTTGACTTAAAATAAAACATTTATGAAAAATGAGATTTTGTCTTAAAGTGACACGGTTTTTGAGAAACGATTTGCATATGGAAGATTTTTACGGGATTATGGAATGTGCACGATTCACGAGATGATACGACATAACACGTTTTTCGAGAAAAAGAACGATTGATTTTATGACGAGAAATAGAGATGAGAACGAAAAATGAAAATAATGCTGTGGTGAATGATATATACAATAGTGCTGTTTTAGTGCCGCTCCAGTTCAGTGGGAAAAATTTGGTGGTTTGGACTCAACAGGACAACACATAGTTGACGGATCTTATAAACAGACTAGTTAAGTTTAGTGATATAAACGGGACAACACATAGTGGACGGTCGTAGGCGGTTCTACACTTGATAAGGGTGATCAAGTGAACACCTTAAAAAAAAAATATTTAGCATACATGTAATATTTTTAAATTTTATTTTAGTATAGCCTTTTCTAAACGCCCAACTTAAAATAATTCGAACACCCTATACTTAAATATTTGAACACTTTACTCAAAAAAATTTGAACTAATTCCAAAAAATTAGCCAACAAAAGAATCCAATGTAAACAATCTCAATTAAAAGCCAATAAGCCATTGACTGTTCCATAAATAGCTTCCTATAGATGCATGGTCAATTGGCCAACCTATAAGCTCTTTAATATTTTACATTACATGCACTAATTTTATTTTGGGTTTGTTAACTCTATATCTACAGAAATAAGAGATTTTTTTTAAAAGAAAATGAGTAACCTATTCATCACACAATTTTCTACAATTAAAACTAACATGCCTATGCACCTATTAAATTTGCTTGGCCTAAAATATAGAATTTATTGAGCACATCCAAATTGTGACATCTTATGTATTTTCTTATTATTTGATCGAATTAATCACAACAATACATAAAAAAATTGTGTATATAAAATTAGTTAATAGAACCAGTAGATTTGAGATAATTTTTTAACAATCTATCTAAAAGTTTCTCGAGCCGCCGCTAAAACTCTAAAAGGTTTCAGTGGTGTTCTGAAAAATACATTTCAGTTGTATTTGGTGATTCAGTTGGGTTGCTCCAGCTCAGCAATCCGTGTGTAGGTCGTTTGGTCCAATCAGAACAGTAGCTAAGGGTAGAACATAAAGGCTGTGTTTGGTTTAGAGTTTTAGTTTAATTTTGATGATGTAGGCAGGTGTAATGAGTGGAGAGAGATAGAGAGAGAAATGAGAAAAATGATGATGTCATCAAAATCAAAACTAAAACAGAACTACAAACCGAACAAGGCTAAGTGTTCTTCTTCTTCTTCTCTGCGATGATAATCAGTGAAATTCTTCTTCCTCTATCTACATTTCTCTTCCTTTGTTTGGTTCTAGAAAAGAAGAAGGAAAATTATTCAAATTCCTATCCAACTTTCCTCCCATTTTCTCTTCAATTTTCCCTTCTTTTCTCTTTCTTTCCCTGACTTCCAAACATAGCTAGATTTTGTCACGTTTGGCTCGGCAATACCTCCAAAAGGGAGAAGAGACGAGACTGGTTGGAGATGCTCAGTGTATATGCCAACGCCTCAGCAGAAGGAAACCCTAACCCTAAACAAGGCGATTTTTTGGGTTAAAACACAGAGAAAGAGAGAGCAAAGAGTTGGCGATGGCGTTACAGAGAAAGAGAGAGCAAAATCTTATACCCTTTTCTTCGCTTAAACTCTTTTTGTGTGTGTGTGCGTGCGCGCGCGTGTAAAATAGCAAAATCCCATCTCCATATACCCATTTCTCTATCCCATTTTTGGGGAATCTAAGAGACCAAGAACATTTCCACTCTTTACCCAAATTTTTACTTAAATTTAAGTAAAAACTTGATTTGATCCGTCACTCAAATTGCACGGTGGGGATTTAATCTACATGACAAAAGAATAAATAAAAGTTCAAAAGAAGAGCCTTAAAAAATTGGTTCTAGATTTGGTGACGAGCAAATTTGGAGAAACATTTGAGAAAAAATCAAATTTGGTGAAAGAGTGGAGTGTAATTTTTGGTGTTTTTAACTCAAATTTGAATTTGGTGAAAGATTTGATGAAGGGGTGGAGATGCTTAAGACACGTGACTGATTTTCTCTATTTTTTTACCTTGATTCTTAATCTTATGGTGTCTCCTATTTACTATGTTGCCATTGAAAACCCTTTTTTTTTTGAGTAAAAATGGGGTAAGACCAAAAAAAATTCCCCAGGCTTGACTTCAACTGCTTATTCTCTTACGTTTTTATGTAGTATGCGTTTCAGATATGCCTGATTTTAAATGGTATCATGGTGAGTGATAAATTCCAGTTTTATGTATGTCTGAGGTTTTTCCTAAGTTATTTATCTCTGGTTTGTGATCAAGCAGGCTCATTTTGAATCGTATCATGTTCATGTTTCATCAATTTTCATTTGTATGCGTTATTTATCTCTGGACTGCTGCCCTCCTCTTTTGGGCCAAAACATTTACTGTTTTTTGTGGCCGGAGCAGATATTTCTCCGTGATTTTAGGAAATGGCTACAATACACGCCCTTTATTTGGGTGTACCATATGCATCTATTGTATGGTCTAGATTGTGCCACCTCATCGATAATCGTAACATTTTTTAGTTTTTCGTAACTTTTCAACAATATGATTCGTAACATTTTCTATGATTCGTAATATTTTGATGTGTCTCGTAACTTTTACAAAAAAAATTCATAACCTTTACAAAAAATTCGTAACTTTTTCAGGGGTGTGTATCATACACACCCAAATAAGGGGTGTGTATTGTAGCCTTTTCCATTTATTCTTTTTCCTTTTAACTTATACAATGGGTGCTCGGCAGCTCAGTCTTTCAAATCCAGCTACCAGCTTTTCTGAATTTTACTGATCTTTTGATTTAGACATCCTTTCTAGGAGTTACGCGGTTGCCCTGTATCATGTCTTCTTTCATTCTTGTCATTTCCTTTCTGTACTGCTTTATTTGTTTTTGCTAGAATGTGATAGGGTGGCATTTTGATGTAGCGGTTGTCCTGTATCATGTCTTCTTTCATTCTAGTCATTTCGATGTAAAGGCAACGAACTTCAATAGTAGGTGGCCATCCCAAATTAGGTGATGGCCATGATGTATATTATTGTTTTATTCAAGTTATTTACTTGTTGCAGAGCCTAGGAATATTGTAAGTAAACTTATTTTCTTGCTAACATGCTGCCTAACTTTTTTCTTAAAAACTGCTCTTTATTCATTTTTTCATGCCAGTAGTTTGAAGGAGAAGATAGATTCGTGAAGCTCCCTGGGGTCTTTTCTAAACAAACAGTCACTGATAAAGACTTTGATACATAAAATTGGCCCCGCCTATCAATAATTTACAAAGAAAAGGATGTTTTTGGGGTGGTTTGTTATCCCAAAACACGCTGCGATCTATGAATAAAGGTAGATTTCATCCTCTTGAAAAAGACCGTCATCGCCTCTAGATAGACTTTGAGCAAGTCATCTAGAGCATGACGGTCACTTGCATCTAACGGAGCGACCGGTGTTTTATTCTTTCCTGTGATATTCTCAACCTAAGTCAAAAGGTGTAGCCCTAGAAACAAGGAGAAAAAGGTCAAAGAAACAAACACTAGCAATGAAAAAATTAAAAGGGTGGCCCTAATGCCACAATAAGTATACCAAACAATACTTCAACTATGATATCTGCCGGCCTAAAAGACTAACACCTCGTTTACATGATGGACTCAAACTATATCAAAATGCCCTACCAATGTGGAATCTATTAAGTGGAAGTTCACTTTTTCTTTCTTCTTTAAGAGCATTTGATGCTAGGTATTCTCGAGACATCTTATTGTCCTTCCTTTTTTGAGATCAAGGATGATGTGTTTAACTGTTCGCAAAATTGTTTTATGGTGGTTAAGTGAATGACAAAATTGAAGTCTTTCAATGTGAATAAAATGACATCAACTTCTTTACCTTGGGAATAAATAATATTGGCTCCCGATCTACCAGATAAACCATGAAAATTATTTATTTGCATAATTCTCACCCCTCCCTTTAAATTCAATAGACCAGACTCAGACCCCTTAAATATATCATGATAATGTGTAGTTCTCCTAAGCTACCTCACCGACCACGTAAGAAAAATTCAAATCTCTTGGATGACCAACTAAGAAGACTTTTGTTCCAATATTAAGAGCCCCCGCGCAAAGTTGCAAATTTAGAATCACTTTTTTCTTCAAGATAGTTAAATCCAATTCATACTGTGCATAAACTACCTCAACTTCCTGATCATTGTCAATATCATCATATTCTCTAGAAGTACACTACTTTCCAACTTGCCCATTGGAGTTGAAAAAGAATCTTCTATCAAGATATTGGAAAAAGTAGTGCGTTTCTAAGAAATTGATGATGATATTGACAATGATCAAGAAATCGGCGTAGTTTATACACGGTATGACTTGGATTTAGTTATCTTGAAGCCAAAAAGTGAGCCTGAATTTTCAACTTTCTGCGGGGGGACTCTTAATATTGGGGAACAGAAGTCTTCTTTGTTGGTCATCTGAGGGATTTGAAATTTTTCCTGCGTGGTCGGTGAGGTTGCTTATGAGGGGTACATGTTATATCATGATATCTTTGAGGTGCCTGAGCTTGATCTATTGAATTTAAAAGAAGGGGTGAGAATTGTGCAAGTAGATAACTTTCATGGTGCAACTGGTGCATCTGAAGCTCCTATTTTTTATTCCCAAGGTAAAGAAGTTGATGTCATTTTATTCACATTGAAAGACTTTGTCATTCGCTTAACCACCGTAAAACAATTCTGCGAACAGTTAAACACATCATCCTTGGTCTCAAAAAAGGAAGGACAAGAAGATGTCTCGAGAATACCTAGCATGAAATGCTCTTAAAGAAGAAAGAAAAAGTGAACTTCCACTTAATAGTTTCCACATTGGTAGGGTATGTTGGTATGGTTTGAGTCTATCATGCAAACAAGATGTTAGTCTTTTAGGCCGGTAGACATTATAGGTCAAGCATAGTTTTGGTATACTTATCGTGGCATTAAGGCCACCCTTTTAATTTTTCCATTGCTAGTGTTTGTTTTATTTTACCTTATTCTACTTGTTTCTAATGCTAGACCTTTTGACTTACGTTGAGCAGATTGCTAGGAAGAATAAAATATCGGTCATTCCATTGGATGTAGGTGAGAGTCATGCTTTGGATGACTTGCTCAAAGTCTATCTAGAAGCGATGACGGTCTTTTTCGGGAGGATGAAATCTACCCTTCTTCATAGATCGCAGCATATTTTTGGGGTAACAAATCACTCCAAAAAAATTCTTTTCTTTGTAAATTATTGGTGAGCGGGGCTAATTTTATGTATTTCCCCCGATTGGTTTTTGCTAGAAGGATCTAATCGAGTTCTTCATAGAGGAGCCGGAACCTCTACTGTGAGGTTGGGTGTGCTGGGCAAATTCCATTTGAAGACGAAGATGAAATCATAGTGGATACATTACATTTGGTTTAACAGTTTGTTTTTTAATAGTCCTGTGGTTTAGAAGATGGTGCACCTTTGATGTTTTACTTGTATTGGCAACTGATTTCTGTTGGTTAATTAGTTTGATGTGTTGAGAACCTGATACAATGACTTCCTTTGTTGCACGGGAACAGTTGATGTTTTACCTATTTTGTGGTTATGCTTTGGTTTTGGTTGAGCAGTTGCTGTGTTTTCAGTTCTGGCATAATAGAGGTTGTTTGGATTTCAGCACTCGTTCATTTCTTTTTTTAGGAAAATGAAGGCCGCGTATGATGAAATTTGTCATGCTTGCTGTATGTCCCCCCCTCTTTTATCAGCCAGGTCCTTGCTAATTTATTTGATATGATGTTTACTCAAGCTAATAAATCTTAATTGCTGTGGATGAAATTTCTTGATTGCTGTGGTGGTCTTTATAGCTGCTTTTTTTAAAATTTTTTATTTAGTACATCTTCTAATCATTATTTTCTTTCTCTCTTAGCCTGGGCACATCATTATTGAAGTACTCCGTATATTATTTTTTGCAACTAGCAAATGTTATTAGTACCTCCCCACAGACTTAGCTTCGAAAATCAGCTTTGTTTCTCCAAGCCTAGATGTTTTCCATTGAAACGATTAAAAAGGAAGCAACAGAGATTTCCTTTCAGTTGAGAAAGACATGGAGGATGTTTTCATTGGCTGTAAAGGCTATGCTCAATACACGATGAGGGCTAGGCTTGACCTTATCAAAGGTACACTTGTTATGGCTTTTCCAGATTCCTCTACAAATTCGAGCAATCAAAGCTAGGGGGTCACAACCCAGCCCTAACTCCGCTTGGACACACCAGATTATTAAATCACCTTGCTGCGTATACACCCCCATGGACAGACTCTCTACCCCAAACCCCAATTGTCCACACTGGAATATCCTTATTAGTCAGTTTTTGTTGTTTGGATCTCCCCCACTGAGTTGGAACTCGTAGATATTTTGGAGGCATCCTTCATATCTCCCATCCCCATTTCCTGAAGGATTGAGCTTTGTAACTCCTCTGGGGTGTTTGGCAAAAACATGATCTTAGATTTGTTAAAAGGAGAAAACATGTTAAAGTTAACTGTTTCCCCAGGGGCTTCCCCAAAGCTGCATTTGTACTTGGACCTGAGGCTATAGCGATGCATTGCAAATCGCTCTTCAAATGTGGAGTACTTCTTTGTGTGTGTGTGTGTGATGAACAATGGACACATGAATATTTGTTCGGCAGTCTTACTAGTGAAGTAGAATTTATTTTTATTAGATACTGTTGCTATGTTGGCTTTGGCTCAATCCATTGATTGAGCTCTTTTGCTAGCTCAACTACTGTTTTTTTTAGTTTTTATGTAGTATTGCTGGGATCTCATTGGTAGGGGTGCTAATTGAATCAAACAAGTTGAACATAGTATTAATCATGCTTGGCTCGAACTCTTTTTTACACTTGTTTGGGCTTGACTTGAGTTTGAGAATTTACGGGTATTAAGTGTTCAAGTTTGGCTCACAACACATTTGGAATTTTGTAATCGTGATAAGATTGGCTTTGGCTTAGCACGTTAGTTGTTAAATGTGTTAGTCAATCGAGTTTTTTTGGGACCAAGCCCTAGGAATTGCTCCATAGAAGAGTTTATAAACTTTGACAAAGCCCTACCTTTTCATAACTCGCTGAGAAAATTTCTCATTCGGATGTACAGGAGAGTTGGAAACTTAGTAGGTAATAGGTCTTTATTCTATATATGAAATTTACCCATATTTTTAGTATATCTAAAGATTGGTCATTTGTTCATGAGCATGTCAAGCCAAGCACTCTTATGCCAAAGCTGGGCTTGAATTTCTAGATAAACAATCAAAACTGATTGAGCTCAGATTGTATTTTTTGTGAATGAGCCCAAGTCGAGCCGATCGCGAGTTGAACTCATACTATTTGGTTCGTTTAGTAGCCCCACTCGTTGGGAATTGTTATTGGCCACCGGGGCGGAAAGTGGGTCGCCTGGGAGTTGAGAGCTGGGATAAATGTCTCTGTGTTATCCAACCTTGCAGTTTGTTGGTTAGTGGTTACCCCGTTCAGCAAGCCTATTAGGTGAACTGTGGTGACCAAGGCCTCTAGCGAAAATGTTGGCAAGATGTTTACATTGGTCATAGCAAGTTGAATTAAGCGCCGGTTCATGTGATAATGGCCTTGATGAAGCATTGTGTTGGAGTGCTTGTAAAGGATTACAAAGACCAAAAACATCAAACACTGGTTTGCCATGGTTGTCTATCAAATTGATGGCCATAGAAGTGTAGTATAATGAGTGATATTACTGGGAGAACGATGAACATTATTCCTATACCGGAATGAGTTATGAGTGAAATCGAACCGTTACAATCATTAACACCACCTGATCGAGAGTCAGGTTGTTGATTAGAGAGATTAAACTGTAAAGAAATCATGGCTAGTTGCTCATCAACAGACCGAGTGAAAAGAGCTTGAGATTACCGCAGTCCGGCCAAATAAGAATGAACAAAAGGAGCTTCAGGTGAATACTGCCTTAATGAAGCTTGAGGTGAATCCTGATGTGTTGGAAAACATTGAGCTGAAGAGGGATTTACCTAAACATAGGCTTTGTTCCAATAACTTGGCTTTTCACACTCTTGAAACAGGTTAACTAAAAAACACTAAAAATGCCAAAAAATTAAGTCAGTGGAACAAGGCCTAAGAGTATCTACATCCGGCCATTTCAGGGCATTGGGTTAACCTTTTCTGATCCCAGTCAGGTAACACAAAAATATCACCTTTTTGCACCTGATTTGATCAGTTTAGGAATCCCACTAGGTAACAAACTCTCCCTCGATTTTGGCACCATCTCTACAATTGGAGAGTGCCCTAGGGCACATGAGAGAGAGAGAGAGAGAGAGAGAGAGAGAGAAGAAGGGATTAAAACTGGAAAAGAAGAAGCATGTTACTTACAGTTTTTTCACTCAATACTTTAAAGGAATCCTTAGGGTGGCACAATCTGCTACGTTTACCCGGTTCCGTGGGTGATTCTTGACGAACAATTTCTCTTCCCATTTGTCGGAGAAGTTGGTGCATCGTCAACTTGTTGTGCCCATTAATGGTTAAGAGACATCTATCAATGAGAGTTTGGATCCCAACTGCTGGGTAGAGATCACCTAGAATTCTTATAATGAAATCTTTGCCCTTTCCAATAAAGAAGCAAGCAATATGAAGGAACAATTCCTTGTCATGGTCATCTAGATAGTCATAGCTTATTTGCAACTTTTTCAAGATTTCTGAATTGGGAATAGCTGCCAGTTTCTGTAATGTGTTTTCCCAAGCTATGGTCAGATAGATAAGAACCCAAAACTTGAAGGGCTAAAGGAAGCCCTCCGCAGTGTTGTACTACCCTTTGTGAAAGCTCAGTGTAAACCTCAATTGGATGGTCTTGTCCAAAGGCATGCCAACTGAAAAGCTCTAACAATTCAAAAAAATCTAATCCCACCACCTCAAATCTCTTATCAACTTCATTATCCTTTAACAGATGAATGTTCCTGGTGGTTAAGATAATTTTACTTCCCGGATGAAACCAATCGCGCATTCCAATTATGGCATCAAACTGGGCTCGGTGATCCACATCATCAAGAACCACAAGAACTCTTTTGCAACAAATGACATCTTTAATCTTACTGATTCCTTCATCATGACTGCATATTTTTTCCTTTTTTCTTTGTAAAATGTCTGAACGAAGTTGACTTTGCAAGCGAACTAAACCATCAGGTACCCCTGAAATTTCTCTAATATTTGCAAGAAAGCTGCTAGCTTCAAACCTTGCAATGTTCAAATTATAAACAAATTTGGCAATAGTTGTCTTGCCTATTCCACCCATCCCATAAATCACTGCTATCCCGACATTGGACTCATCTCGAAACCATGAATTGATGTTTCTGACTCGAGATTCAATTCCAATTACTTTGTGGGGTACATGTAAAACTCGTCGGTTCAACTTATCCCCAATCACTCTTACAATTTTCTTCATAAATTTTGACTCATGCCTACAAAGTTAAATGGAGCGTAAAGCACAACAAGCTTGTCAAGACTTAAAATAATATAAAACACATAAAAAAACAGAATATTTAGCAAATAGACATGCTAATATTTCTTGTCCAAAGTGATAAGAAGAAAGAATTACAACTACGTTGTTGCATAATGTAATTTATTAACTTACAAATAGGCTAGCTATTAAGCAAGGAATGTTAAGGAAAACCATTACTGTATTTAACTACTCATTTACTTGTGGAATTATTTTGTTAAACGCATATCAGTTCGTCAAGGAAAAATCCAATTTGAACTACCCGCATAAACAACTGTCCACTAAAACACCCGTAAATGGGATATTTATGGCAACTGCTAATGCTTTTACGACCTGACAATTTTAGTTGCGCTGAGTGGGAACAGGAGTGCAAGCACAAGCAGGGGAATATAGAAGCTCCAAAGATTAGTTGCGTGGGCACACACATCACGAAAATAATGTAGCATATAATATGCACTTTGAAAGTACAGTCATTAGGGAGTAAAAATTTGGGCCAAGTCCACCATAATTGTATGAAAGGGGGTAATGTTACAATTTATGGTTTTCTTTTGAAGATATCTGACTTGGGCTAGCTATATGAGTTCATCAAAGACCAATTAATAAAGCCAAGTGCTAAATTCATGTTTTTCTATACAAGAATTGTACAAAAGCTCCATCTTCACAAGGAGCAAGTTCCCATCTTAATGGGGGCGCTAGCCAAGCTCTTTAGTTGTGAGCATAGTAGCACGCTCCTAAGGTGGGAGCCCTGCTATAAAGCTGACAACTATCAAATCTATTTTGTTATATGGAAGGAAATCAATCACAATTCTGGTATTTCCACATTCTGAAGCCTAGTCACTATTTTTCATGCCAATATTCCCAACAAATTAACTAACTTAGTTCTTTTAATCCTAAAGCTGTCTTGTCTGCTTCAAGTTTTTGTTAACTGCTTAAATTTTTTTACATTCTCATAAGGGAAATCAATGAATGAATATATTTTAGAATAAGGTCAAAGTGAGGAATCCATGAGATAATTACCCGTCGGCTTGATTTTGTAAGACCATCCCTGCTAAATCGGTAACTTCTCTAAGTGCTCTCCTCCATCCTTGCACCTTTTTGCTCAAGTCCTTTTTTTTTCCGTTGGTTTCCACATTTAATCGCTCTTCGTGTCTAGAGAATGCCTCTCCGAAGCTCCCTGTTTGCTTCCTTACTTGGGAGGGATCCACATCGTAGAAGACAGGTAAAACTAAATGCCCGGCCCCTAATGATGTTCTCGTGTGTTTCAGTATCATCACGAGTTCATCAAGGCACCATTTAGAAGATGCGTAGTCTTTGGAAAATACAACTATTGAACTCCTTGCTTCTTTCATGGCCTTGGCCAGTTCTGATTTAACATTTTCACCTCTCTCAATCCCATCATCGTCTCGAAATGTACGAAAACCTGCATCCAACAAAGCAGTATAGAGGTGGTCGGTGAAGGTCTTGCGGGTGTCTTCACCTCTGAAGCTCAAGAACACGTGATAAGTCATCGAAGCCAATTACACAGAATCATTATTCATATAGCTGCAAGGGACAAGAAGAAATAGTATCAGTTATTTTTCTTAATATAACAAACGGTTACAATTATCAGAATTACATTAAACCGAAAACAAGTTCAAAATCGCAATAAGCCTACCACAGGTAATAGCCCCAAAATGATCCGAACAAATACAAGAGAATAACACCGGCACAGAGGTAGAGAGATTTCAACTCCTGATCTCCAAATGAGATGTAGATCTCTTTGAGTGAGATGCAAATGTCTTAACCAACTGAACTGAACTAGCCCAGCTAAGGCCTCATTTGGATTAAGGATGGGGAGGGGTATTATTTTGTGACCCAGATGACTAATCCCGGGCCCACTCCTCATCCTTGGTTTGGATACATTTAGAAGAGGGGGATGAGTCATCCCCCATGTTTAATCCTCCTCCCCGCTTTACATCCTCACTATTTAGTGAGCCCCCAGGGATAGTTATTAATTAGTACTAGGAATGAGGCTTCTCTAATACTCCTTCCGTCCCAATTTGTTGCGCCTGTTTCCTTTTTGGAACTTCTCAAAAAGTTGTCTATATTTCAAAATCTATAATATTTTTTACGAATTCGAAATCTTTGTTTTAAAAAATTAATTGAGATCTATCAAATAAGATCCATATTGACTATAAAAAACATTATAGATTGAAAAATATAGACGATTTTTTGAGACGTCCAAAAAAGGAAATAGACACAACAAATTGAGACAGAGGGAGTATCTCTAATATAACCCAGAGTCTCTTATTTATCTTTATCCTCCCATTTTAACTACAAAATAAACCAAGTACTAAATTATCAGCCCTTTATAAATGTCACATCAAATTGGGTCTCATCCATACGTAATACCTCTTGCTATTTTATTCACCAAAAACTCATCCCGTATCCAATTGTGCCATAATATGATCAGCTATGCAATAATTTATACTACATGATATCATTCAGACTTCACACAAAGTAAAAAGTAGAAGTATTTTTCCCTACGGAGCACGTTTTGTAGGCGGTCCCCTCCCATCTCCGCTGACCATTCAATCAGCTTCCCTAAACAGAGCCGGTCGCTGGCGTCGGATTCCAGCTGTTTTCTGGGTTCGCTGGGTTTCAACAGATCTCTCTCTCTCTCTCTCTCTCTCTCTCTCTCTCTCTCTGCGTATGGTGTAAATGTAGGGGGCTTCAACTGCGTTGGGTGTGTCAAGAGTGTTTAAACAAAAAGAGGGCAATATATAGTCAAATTCTTAATTGCTCAGTCTTCGCAGAGAAATTAAAATCAGTCAAAGAAATGGGCGTGTGAATTGAAAATGAAGACAAATTCATTGGACTGATTGTGAAATGACGGAATCATTCTTGTTGCGTGGATAATGGGAGAGGAAGAAAGCTGCGAAGCAATTTGCAAGATTTTTGTTGTTTGCAGAAGGGAGAGAAGTAGATGCCCGTGGAGAACGGGAGAAGAAGCTGCGTAAAATTTCATGACTTTTGGTTGTTTGCCTTTTGGGTATGTCGTGCTCTACATTTACAAAGTAATATTCCCTCCGTGCCCAATTTCTTCTTCATATTTTTGTAAATATCGGTGCTATTTTTTAATTGCTTATATTTTTTTAATCATAATTTTAAAAATTTTGTTTTATAAAATTACTTGAGAACTATCAAATAATATTTATATATATCTAACATTATAGTACATATGCAAGTATAAATAATTTTGTATCGTGAATAGTGAAATTGAACAAGAAATTTGGGACGGGGGTACTCATTTCTGAAGCAATTCATACTTCAAGTTGTTCTTGTTTGGTCCTTCAACTATGTAAACTTGTCAATTTTTGACACAGGTTGTTTGTATAAATAATTTTGTATCATGAATAGTGAAATTGGACAAGAAATTTGGGACAAAAGTACTCATTTCTGAAGCACTTCATACTTCAAGTTGTTCTTGTTGGTCCTTTAGCTATGTAAACTTGTCAATTTTTGACATAGGTTGTTCGTCAAAATTTTATACATTCCAAAATGGATGTCCACTTTAGGGATTCTAAAAAAGGCAAATTCTATTTGCAACCCCTTTTCTACTAAACGCAACTCACAACCTACCCACCCATCCCCATCCCTTCCCCTCGTCTCCCTACTCCGTACGCCATCGTCTACGTCCTTCAACCTCTCCTCTCTTCTCCCTCCTCAAACCCTAAACTACAATCACTCCCCTCCCCATTCCTCACCTCTCCCTCAATGGAAAACTAAATGGAGCAATCAATGGAAGGTTTTTCTCCTTTCATTGAGAACTTATACTTTGACCCAATAATCTCCTTTTTTGGAAATGGAAGAGACACTAATGGTGCTTGAAATTTCAATTTCAACCACCTGGAGGTCTAAAAGGAAGCTAATGTGATGGAAATTGTGCTTTGGGAGGCAAAAGAAACACAAGATTGCACTTTTCATTTTTGTCGTCCGTAATTCGGATATCCAGTGTTGAATTTGGACAATTTTTTTGAATTTTAATGTTTGAAAGTTGTACCTTTTTTCAAATTTTAAAACATGAATCATATGTTTCAAAATAATAGCATTTAAATTCTTGCCCTCTAGTTAGTTGGAATCGCTAAAAGGGATTAATAAATTGGGACGGAGGGAGTACCTAACATTTTTGAGAAATATCAAATGGGGATGGTCTAAGTCCTAAACCAAAAAGCTTCTTCCCACATTTGATTTTCAACAGCCTCAATCCTTTCCATCATCTCTCGACTCAAAAAGCTTCCAACCATCTCATGTCCTTTTTCAACTCCTCATATGTAACGAAGAAAACATTCTCTTTCTCTCTCACACACCAACGCTCAAACACATGGTGGACGAAAGGAACTCTGAGAACAATTCCCCCCAAAAAATCGTTGAAAGCCTCTTCCAATGAGATTTTGGCACCAAATCTCTTGTTACAGAAATGCTAGCTCGAAACAAAAGAGTCAGCTGGATCACGGGAGATGTAAATAAGGGATTCAGCAGTCCAACAAAGAGGCAAAGCAGTCGTATCGTTTTTGTCCATTACTAACGACGAGATGCCCCTGTACACTCGGAGCGTCCACTAGCGCTCCAGTCCTGAGGGAAGAGAAGGCAAAAAATTGCAACCGTTATTTTACCTACCCCAAGACTCAGGGCGTCCCCGTTTCCATGTTCATTCTTTATCACAATCTATAAATTAGAATAGAAAATATTTATTTTTTTATTCATGTTCATTCAAAGTTATTTTTAAGTGTGTTTATTTTATTTTTTTTACCCTCTAATGTAATTTTTTGCGTATAAATATGATAGCTCAATCTTAAAATTATATTGGAGGGATAGTAATTCAAATGTAAATGTGATAAAATAGCTTGTTTTGAACAAATTAAATTCCTTCAAAAAGTAACTTTGAGGTTTTGTTTCGTCCTAATATACAAGTAATTTAGTTCGTTAACAAAATTCTTGATCCAGATACTTATACCGTCAATAGAAGAGTCGAAGCAACAAAAGCCACACATATAGATATAGCAACAAACGTCCGAGGAATTTATCTAATAGGATTAGTGTGTGAGAAAAAACAATTTGCATTCTCCAATTAATTTGTTTGATTATTCAAAATTTATTTCATCAAAGGTAAAAAAATAAACACACAACAGATAATTTCTGGATGTACATGAGCAAAAAAGTAAAGATCTATTTATGTCAGTTGATTTGAGATAATTAATATAACCACTAAGATCATTAAGAAATTAAGGTAGGAGCAAACATATATGAAAAAAACTAAATACATTATCAGCAAATTATTTTATTTTTTTCAGTGGGTTAGACTAAAATTGGACGTGTCTACATGGCAACACCCTGGATAAAACACGTTTCCAACATGCGTCAAAGGGTTTTATTAGTGTCTGACAAGTATGTCACACGAACACACCACCATCTTCGAAGTGTTTGTGCCTCTTAGCTACCAGTGATGCGACCTAATTCTACTGAGGCCTTGTTCTCCCATAAATTTTAGGTACATAAAATTTCATATTTTATGACACTCTAATCTCAACACATAAAATGTAAAATTCATTTTATGAGATTTTCATAAAATCCTCCTAAAATCTATAGGAAAACTATAACTTTTATCAGTTGGGAAAACAATTCCATTTTATCACATCTTCATAAAATACTCATTTTAAGAGATTTTCATAAAATCTACCTAAAATCTATTGGAGAACAAGGCCTAAGTATACTTATCAGATTCCCCAAATATAATCTTTTGATCTCTATCTAAGCAACCATTTTTGTAGTACTATTGATTGCTATAACCATAATGGCACAGGTGGTAATAGCCTCGTCTCAATTGATATGGTGATAGATCTCCAAGAATATTGTTGATATTTTGATGAGGAGAATTGGCTTTATGGTGTTGGCTACCATTCTCTTCAGCCTCATCATACACAATTTGAACTCCAATTTCCTTTACCAAGCAATAGTGATCTCTGAATCCCGCTGACACATTCAGTTCATCACCAGCTTCCAGTAGTAATTGATTCCCAATCTTCCAATGGCTTAACCATACCATCATATCGTTGAGGAATGCAATTGAACCATGGGCTGTATAGACCCACTTCAGTCCCTTGGTCATATTCTCGACTTTATGGTTTTCTTTTCAAGATATCTTGACTTGGGATTGATATACAAGTTCATCAATGACCAATTAATAAAGCCAGGAGATAAATCCCTGTTTTTCTATACAAGGATCGTACAAAAGCTCCCATCTTCGTTCTAGTGGGCCAAATCTGACATGTTGGCAGAACTCGATCCGAACGTATACGTTGGCGGAACACTGTGCCGAACGTAAATAACTTGGGGCTGAATGTACATGTTGGTTGAACCCGAGATCGAATGTACATGTTGGCCAAATTGGGGGTCAAATGGAGTAACTTGGGGCCGAACGTACATTTTGGCTAAACCCGAGGCTGAAAGTACATTTTGGCTAAACCCGAGGCCGAACGTACATGTTAGCTGAACCCGGGGCCGAACATACATGTTGATCAAACGTGGTTGTCAACCGAGCGGGGTCAAATGAGGTCCCAAGTTAAGTCACTCTCAATAAAGGGTGGTTCTAAACTCTAGAGAGATACGACGATACTACTCACTCTTGAGCTTTGTATTTTTTCTCTCCTACGATTGAGGCTGGCTTAGGCATCAGAGTGCAACCGGCTAACGGTGACCATTAGGCACTAACTGTGTTCTCTCTTGCAGGCCTAGGTTGAGGGAGGCGTTGCTACATCTAGACCCCAACAAGAGATCCATAGGAGAACTAGATCAAACAACTCCACACGTTCGTAAGGAGCAAGCTCCCATATCAAAGGGGGCAACAGTCAAGCTCTTTAGTTGGGAGCACAGGAGGGCTCTCCTAAGGTGGGAGCCTGTGCTACTTAGCCGAGTCACTATTTTTCATGCCAAAATTACCTTAAAAATTAACTGATTTGTTCTTTTATTCCTGGACCTATCTCGTCTCCTTCAGATTTTTGTTAACTGCTTAAATTTCTTTACATTATCATAAAGGAAATCAATGAATGAATATGTTTCAGAATAATGTCAGAGTGGGGAATTACACTGCTTTTATGAATTAGAAACAGAAAATTGATTTTCAAAAAAACTAAAAAAAATGTTTTATTATCAAACGGAATCAGGAAGCTAGTTTTTTTTTGCAACAGAAAATTGTCTTCTTTTCACCACTTGTGTTTCAACAAGAAAACAGTTTCTACTTCAACGCAGAAACATACTAGTATATGCATACGACTAAAAGCAGGATAATAGGTGTTACTTGAACAGTATCCAAAGAATTCATTTTTTGTCCACATCCAACTTGTTCATTATCTAACCTGTGAACCATATCAAAGCACCGCAAACCCAACGCAATCTGCCCATTGGAAGTTTGCTGCCCTATGTAATTCATCAACAGCTTAAATTTAGTATTGACATCCAACGACGAAAACAAGTTTGATGCATTGATGTCCGAAAACTAGCTTTGGGCATGGCAATTAGACTTGGATCCCTTCAGAACAAGTTTAACCTTAACAAGTACCCAATCCCTTCTGCTCATAAATCTCACTTAAAACACAACAAAAAAAGCTTGCATCGCAGATGGATACTTAATCCTCAAAATCCTGTTTGTTATCTTCTCTATTTGACTCTACTATTCTTCTCATGTTTTGGAAACAATTTATCATTCTATCAATGTTTCAAACCTCCACAATTTGGTTTACAGGCATTGTCTTTGTTGCTGGTGTGGCAGGATGGGCATAGCAATGCCACCAATCCCACCTTTCGAGTTCTCTATTCAAGAGAATCTGGGTGCATAAATCTTTGATCCGGATCTTTTAGTCGGCAGCGATTTCCTTTCCATTGGCTCGAACAAAATCTATGTCATTCTGGATTGGAGGGGAAGTGGTGTGGAAAAAATTAGACGAGAGGATATATGTTTTCATGTTTACCCGGACCATTCTGTACAAATTATCATTGGCCTGCCTTAATTGATACCGCCAAGGCCAACTTATAATCGCATCCAGAGGTTTCAGATTGCATCATTTACCCCAACTTCATTCCACAATAGTTCCTTTTTATGCATTCTAACCGTCCTGGCCATTGTAGCATGTGTGTTGCCCATGGCATGAGAAGCTGAGATGGAAACCATGCTAATACAAGAGAAATGTTAGTGGCCACAAATTTGCATGTTAGTAGATAATCCAGAAGTTTAAAAATGGAGTCTAATGGATGATTTACTTCAAATGAAAATCATTGCTTTCCACGTGTAATACAAAAAATATCCTCGTTTAAGAGGCAACTTGATTGAGAGTAAACGTTTTAGATGCTGCTGCAATTCATAGAAAACTAAGCCTAAAATAGTAATAAATATACAACTAAGGATTTTGGAAGAGAGAGGGAACTCAGGGAAGGGAAGAGAGAAGGTTTTTGTATAATGATGGGTGTAATTAATTGAGTACTTGTGGGGTCCACCAAATTTGATTATTGACAAAAAGTTGCTAATTTATGACACTAACACGCTATCTTCTTGGAAGTGTTTGTGTTTCTTAGCTACCAATGATGTGACTTCATTCTACTGAGTATATTTATCCAATCACAATGTAGAATCACCTGTAGTATCTTCAGATATCCCAAACATAATCTTTTACCAATCCTCAAGTATAATCTTTTCATCTTGGTGGTAGAGTTTATGGCTACCATAATGGCAGAGGAGTTAACAGTCTGGTATCAATCGATACGCTGATAGATCTCCAACATTGGTGACATTTTGATGATGAGAATAGGTTTTATGGTGCTGGCAACCTTTCTCTTCAGGCTTATCATCCACTATCTGAACTCCAATGTCCTTTACGTAGCAACAACCATCTGTAAAGGCTCCTCACACATTCACTTCATCACTAGCTTCCAATATTAACTGATCTCAATCTCCCAATGGCTTTAACCATACCATCATAGGCAACAGAACCCTACTTTAGAGTTTAGACCCTATGTCATATTGTTGAGTGCGATATAGTCATACCAATTTCCCCGACAGATATCGTCACGATCAAAACATGCAAAGACAATTTATATCTTTGAGGCTTGGATCTTGAGATTAGGTGAAGGCACATGAATGTTATCGATGCTCTTGTTGCACCAGCCAGTAGGCACCTCACTCATAGGAAGAAATACGTTGTATATACCACATTCATTTAGTACCTAAGCCATGGTATTCTTAATAATATTAACAATAGATTGGGCAATTAACAACTATGGATGCAAAGTTAATGGAGAGAGAGAGAGAGAGCACCTGAAGTGGACCCTTCTTTCTTGATGCTAACATGGCATACCCAAGGTCATAGAATTCCACCACCTCAAAGCTTCTCATGGTTTCCAACTCGGATGATAAGCCCATCTCTATAATGATAAGATTTCTATTCTTTCCTATTCATTCTTTTCGTGCAATCCTGTGCTGATTATGGAGCTGTTTTTGAAAGCCCTAAGTGTTGAATTTCTAATCTATGAAACCCTAATTTCTTGCGGCCAAGGAGATTGTTCCGATCTCAATCTGTGACCTGGGCTAAGTTTTCTTCATTTTTTTTTTTACATCATGTTAGGGTTTTGAACATATTGTATTTTATTTTTTGATGTAGCTCCGAATTAAAATTAGATAAAGCATGAGGGCCTCTTTTGATTGAGACTGTCAAAAATATGCTTAAGATCCAATGTCTATTACATACTTCAAGACTCAGATTTGCAATCCATAATGACAAAAGTATCTTCCTATTTAATTAGGCAAAAAAACAAGGAGACACTTAACCAAACCCCAATACAAGTTTACACTCAAATATGATAAAGCTTACCAAACAGACTAATGTAAAACCAAGCCGAGCTTATGTCCTAATCAATTGGGGTCGGTCACAAGAAATGTTTTTCCCCCATTGAGCATTAGGATTCATGTCATAAAGCTATGATAGGGCTTTTAAATTACATATCACACAACTCTCCTCCTTTATCCGGGCTTGGGACCGGCTAGGAAAAAGATAAGGCTTCATGTCATACGTGGAGTTACAAAATAGACTACGGTAATAAGATAAAAAGACTAACAACCAACATTAGAAACATCTTGGAACAAAATATCTAAGAAATAGCCAAGGCCTTTCATTTCATGTCTGACTTTCCCGTTTAATTTCCTTTTCCCTCTTGATAATCTTTGTAGAACCGTTTTACAATGGTAAAATGTACAACAAAGTCAAATTTATTCAAGACAAAAGAAAAAAGTTCATTGACTTGGCCACTTGAACTGAACACCGGAGCATCCGATGCACTTGACGATTCGTGACACGTGTTAGATTTTTAGAAGTTTCAAAGCACGGTCCAGCTTTCAAAGAGCGATACTCTGTCATTCCCCACATCTCTAAAAATCCTATGATCCTGACAAGCAAGTTGACCTATGAGTGATGTGTATGAGAGATTGCATGCGTGACAAAGAAAAATCACTTCCTTTTCGATACGAAATTACCCTTCCGTATCCAATGTTGCAAAATCAAATACATCAACATTCTTCTTTGGCACAAGAATAGCTAAATTATGTTCTGGACTTTTCACCACGGATTTTGATTCCCAAAAGGTTTCATCAACTTCACGGCGAACACATAAAGACTATAGATTATCCAGAACCAAACATGAACTAGCTAATATTGTCCCATTTTTTTTTAATCTAAAATCACCCTGTCTACGAAGAACCATTCGATAAGTTGCATTTGAATTTCTAAGCCTTTTGTGCTTTCGTTCGTCAGCAAATTTACCCACAAGTTTAACCAGCTCAGTATTTATAGTCACAACAACCCGCTTCAATTTTTGGAAGAATTGATGCCTTTGTTCTATGGAAAGGTAAACACTCCTAGTCTTTATTTGTGCAGGTAATGGCAATTGACTTTAAAATTAGAGTTTTCAAAGACGAGTAATAAATACCTTTCTCTAGAACAAATGCATCAATTCTTCCAAAACTGAACCACATTGATGTGATTGTAAGGTATGCATTCCCGGAAACTAACCAAAGACCGGTAGTGTTTACCTTTCTATAGAACAAAGGCATCAATTCTTCCAAAAATTGAAGCGGGTTGTTGTGACTATAAATACTGACCTGGTTAAACTTGTGGGTAAATTTGCTAATGGATGAAAACACAAAAGGCTTAGAAACTCAAATGCAACTTATCGAATGGTTCTTCGTAGACCGGGGTGATTTTAGATAAAAATGGGACAATATTAACTAGTTCATGTTTGGTTTTGGATAATCTATAGTCTTTACGTGTTCGCCATGAAGTTGATGAAACCTTTTGGGAATCAAAATCCGTGGTGAAAAGTCCAGAACATAATTTAGCTATTCTTGTGCCAAAGAAGAATGTTGATGTATTTGATTTTGCAACATTGGATACGGAAGGGTAATTTCATATCGAAAAGGAAGTGATATTTCTTTGTCACGCAGGCAATCTCTCATACACATCACTCATAGGTCAACTTGCTTGTCAGGATCATAGGATTTTCAGAGATGTGGGGAATGACAAAGTATCACTCTTTCAAAGCTGGACCGTGCTTTAAAACTTCTAAAAATCTAACACGTGTCACGTATTGTCAAGTGCATCGGATGCCCCGGTGTTCAGTTCAAGTGGCTGAGTCATTGAACTTTCTTCTTTTGTCTTGAACAAATTTGATTTTGCTGTACATTTTACCATTTTAAAATGGTTCTACAAAGATTATCAAGAGGGAAAAGGAAATTAAACAGGAAAGTCAAGACATGAAATGAAAGGCGTTGGCTATTTCTTAGATATTTTGTTCCAAGATGTTTCTAATGTTGGTTGTTAGTCTTTTTATCTTATCACCTTAGTCTATTTTGTAACTCCACGTATGACATGAAGCCTTATCTTTTCCTAGCCGGTCCCAAGTCCCAAGCCCGGAAAAAGGGGGAGAGTTGTGTGATATGTAATGTAAAAGCCCTATCATAGCTTTATGACATGAATCCTAATGCTCAATGGGGGAAAAACATTTCTTGTGACCGACCCCAATTGATTAGGACATAAGCTCGGCTTGGTTTTACATTAGTCTGTTTTGTAAGCTTTATCATATTTGAGTGTAAACTTGTATTGTGGTTTGGTTAAGTGTCTCCTTGTTTTTTTGCCTAATTAAATAGGAAGATACTTTTGTCATTATGGATTGCAAATCTGAGTCTTGAAGTATGTAATAGACATTGGATCTTGAGCATATTTTTGACAGTCTCAATCAAAAGAGGCCTTCATGCTTAACTAATTTTAATTCGGAGCTACATCAAAAAATAAAATTCGATATGTTCAAAACCCTAAAATGAAGTAAAAAAAAAAGTGGAGAAAACTTAGCCCAGGTCACAGATTGAGATCGGAACAATCTCCCTGGCTACGAGAAATTAGGGTTTCCTAGAATAGAAATTCGACACTTAGGGCTTTCAAAAGCAGCACCATAATCAGCACAGGATTGCACGAAAAGAATTAATAGGAAAGAATAGAAATCTTATCATTAAAGAGACGGGCTTAAGAAGAATCTCGGTGTATTTGATTGTGCATCATTGGACACGGAAGGGTCATTTCATATTGAAAAGGAAGTGATTTTTATTTGTCACACACGCAATCTACTATACACATCACTAATAGGTTAGCTTGCTTGTCAGGATCATAGGCTTTTTAGAGATGTGGGGAATGACAAAGATATCGCTCCTTGAAAGCTCGACACTGCTTTGAAAATTATAAAAATCTACGAGTGTCACGAATCATCAAGTGCATTAGATGCCCCGATGTTCAGTTCAAGTGGCCGAGTCATTGAACTTTCTTCTTTTGTCTCGAATATATTTGACTTTGTTGTACATTTTACCATTTTAAAATAGTTCTACAAATCTTGGAAAAGGAAATGAAACGGGAAAGTCTCACAGGAAATGAAAGGTCTTTGCTATTTCTTAGATATTTTGTTTGCTTTCTTCACCAGCCAGCCTTCATAGTTACTTTAATGCAGATATTTTATTCCGAGATGTTTCTAATGCTAGTTGTTAGTTTGTTAGTCTTTTTATCTTATTTCATTAGTCTCTGACATATTTGAGTGTAGACTTGTATTGGGTTTGGTTATGTGTCACCATGTTCTAGTTGGTTGGGACGTAAGATGAATCTCTAATGTAGTATTGACATTTTACATATCTATATATACTTTGGCTTTTGTTAATATGCCCATTCTTCTCATACCCATTCTTCATTATTACAATCTTTTTTGATACAACCCTTGACACATTTGTATTTCTCTTAACCTACCTATAGCTAGTGACTAAGAAATTATGTAAAAGCATAGAAATAATACACACACAAAAATAAAATGAAGCGATTCCTATAACAAAACTACAAAACTTAACAACTAAAGATGGAAGTTTGTGCATCAAAGGTATCGATATGACAAAATTAAATGCATAACTAAGTGACTATACAAAACCAGCAAATATCGATATAACAAAATTAAATACATAACTAACAAAACCGACAATGGATTCTTCATCACTAACTACGCTAAGAAAAACATAAATGTGTCGGGGAGATGTATCGATAAACAGTGTAATAATGGAGAACGGGTACGATGGGACAGGTACATATATATTCATGTTCGAGGAAGAAAAATTCACTCTCCCCATACATAATAATTCTATTTACGTCCATTTATAGGAATTCATACCAAAAGAAAAGTATTAATAACCACAGCAAGATCAAATTCTCGCTGCAAGTGCCCATTGGAGTTTTAAAAGGTTTGGAAAGTTGAAAGGATAGAATTAAAAAATTGAACAGCTGGGAGTAAGTAATGGGTATTTTGGTCTCATGGAAAACAAGTTTCTCTCTTAACCCAATGGTACAATTACTACCTTCACTATTTTCCATACAAATGGATTAGTTAGGCTTATTTATGGAGCATTATCATGTTCCTTGGGAGTACATATTAACAAAAGTCATATACTTTTGGCAAAGCATCTTAATGATAAAATAGGACGACGGTATCCATGGGAGAATATGTTGATCCAATGGCTCATATGGATATGGTGTTCTGCCAACTTATATTTTCATCCATTGGATTAAACCTAGCTACATGTCACTTGGCCTCCTCAGTCGTAGGATTTCTATAAACACGTATCCTGTAGGATTTTAACCACTATGCTCCCCAAGTTCATAACGGAAAAACCCAAACCCACAATCTCACCAATGTCTGTTAATTAGAAAAATATCCTTCTCATGAATCTGGTAATTGGTTCCTATGGACACTCATCTTGAGCTTCAAATCTTGTGGTTGGCTTATGGTGGCCATGATCAAATGGAGGAGGATGGTCTCAGAAAGAAAAAAAAGGATCGACGGATGAGTGAGTGACCGAGTGATGATTACGCGGTCCGAATTGGGATGTCCTAAATTTGGAAGCTAAAAAAATTATAGACTATTAGAAAAAAAAAAACTTGTCCTAAACTAAGGTTATCCAAAAATAAATGTCATAAAGCATAAAAAAGAGAGTTCGGATCCTCTTGTGGAATCTCCGCTCCTTACTCCACAATCAACATTACTCACAGAAAAACAATGTGAAATCGTTACCCCAAGACTCGGGGCGTCTCCGTTTCAATGGGTTGAAACTCGCCATTTTCCCTCTGGATCGCCAAAGGTCGAACTCCATTTTTCTTTCCTCTGGTACTGTGGACCTGATAGTTAAAGGGGTTTAGACAGGGAAATGGAAAAAAGGAAGCAAGTTTTAACCACAGAAACAGAAGCTCTTGCTGAGAGAATAACCTGAAGGAGAGAGATGAAAGAAAAACGGTGTCGCTGCAGTCGGCGGTGGCGGGGCTGTGGCTGAGGACCAAATTGGTATTATACTGGGAGCGGTGGAGATGTCCAGCTGTTAGGGTACTACTCCGAAAGAGTAATGGGGAATATGAACTTTTCCATGATTAGCATTTACATAGCTAAACTTAAAGAGTAAGGAATCTACAAATCACATTTTCTGGGGAAAAAAAGGTTACAGATCTGATAAGTAGAAGATGAAAACGGAACTATAGGATGCTGAGGAGAGAGACAAGCAAAATGAATATGTTGAGGTTTTCTCCGTCTTGGTCTTCTGAAATGGTTTAAGTTTTTTCGTCTGGTGAAATGGGCAGAATGATAAATGTGGGACTGCATAATACTGAGGAGAGAGAGAGAGAGAGAATACAGTGGAGGCCATAAAGAGAAGACAGAAAGGTAAATTCGTCTTGGAATATCAAACAAGGGTAAAATATCTTCATCTCTGAGTAAAATATCAAACAAGGACCGCACATGGAGTGGACATGCTGGAATAAAGACAAATATGGTTCTGAATCCCATTTCGTACTAACGGGTATGTTCCAGAAGAAAAATACTCCAGTGTGAATACCTCAAATTCTGTTCCGATCTCAATACTGGATCTTACTGAAAAATACAAATAATTCTGGAGGATACCGGCCGAGATGGTGGTATGTTGAATTTCGTTCGAGATTTTGTAGATCGCTTGATGCTTTTGAAGACAATGATCGGATGATCGGTGCGAGAACCCCACTAGAAAGGATGATCATATGGATTTAGTGGTCGGAGTGGAATTAGAGAGAGAGAGAGATGAACGTAGAAGTCAGGGGAGAGAGAGAGAGAGAGAGAGGGGTATCTCAAATTTGAATAATTATTAGAGCCAACAATTGTTAAAAAGTTCACTAATGACAAAAATAATTCTGATTTTTTTTTTCTTAATTTTGTATTTATTCACAAATATTTAAGTTTGGTTAATAATTATGTACTTTTTATATTATTTCAATCGAGAGGAATTAATAAATTACAAAAAAATGACACAAAACTAACAAATGATTTTTTTTTGAATAAAAACAAAAAAAATACACCACTTAATCCAGTGGTTAACGTTTTTCTTCCAAAATACCCTAAGAAAATATCTTGGATTCTCCCTTCCCTCCACAATGCTCTAGAACTTTCCATACCACTCTCACATGATCTTTCGGAACTTTTTGATCTTTCGAACTTTTTTATCTTTCAGAATATTTTGGACTTTTTGGGAACTCTCCCTACCAAAGAATACTCTGGAATATTGGGAACTCATTGGATTTTCTAGGGTTCTTACATCTTCCAGAACTTTCTAGACGGTCCAAAACTTCTCAAAATATTCTAAAAACTCATAGAATCTTATAAAGACTATTGGAAGATTCTCACCCCAACATTGCACTCTTTGACTATCAATCCATTTTTGTCTTTCTTGCTCAAAACATCGCATTAAAATTGTTAAATTTGAAACAAAAAGTACATCTGAGTGCAAAAATTCTCTCTTTAGAAATTCTCAATAAATACTTAATTTTCACAACTTTGTTTTTTTGGGTCCTCACCTTCTCAATTCAACCTTTAGAAACTCTATAAAAACTATACTTCTTATAAAAGTCTAACGTGCAATATGTTTGTCTACTTTTAAATTTCTGGAGTACCCTTTTCCGGGTTTTTTCCCTCGTTCGGTTTTTTTTTTTTTTTTTTTTTCTGCAAGAGAAGTATCGTTTTGTATTTCTACCACTAAGTGTTGCCCAAGACTATTAATTGACAAAGACTCGCATTTACACTATTAAAAAACGCACGGCACGCGACACGACAGTAAATGGGCAAGCATCTATTACGTGGTTACAAAACGCGCACGCACGCACGCATACGAATGAAGAAAAATGGCACGCACGACTAAGACTACTAAAAAATGAGCACGCTGACAAAGACGCACAACATGGCACGATTAAGTAACGAAGCATCTGCGACAAAGACGGCACGGCACGGTTGGCATGGAAGAAAACCGCATGGTGACGCAAGACGACGGGCCCGCTTGACACCCTCTAAGTAAGAGGTCGCACGCCCGACACGATTTAAAAACGCACGACACGCATACCGCACGGCGATTAAGTAAATGGGCCGCGGCCGCGACGCAGTTAGACGATAAGCGGGTTGGCACGTTGGCAAGGCACGACATTAAGTAAGTAAATTAAAGACGTGGGCGGCAAGACGCATTACCGGACGGCATCTAATGAGGAAAAATGGCACGCACTCCAAGACGATCAAAATGGGCACGCACGATTTGGCACCCATACCTGCATTTCAAGACGATTAAGGAAATCGGCACGCGCGACGCAAGACGCAAGACGCACGTTGGCGCGGTTAGAAAATGCGACCCAAGACGCACGACGGGCCTGTTTGACACCTTAGTGACTAAACTACACCTCCTCGCCTCCAAACATGTGTGTAGCGACCCAAACCATCATAAATAACAAAGAAATCTCCTGAAACGATTCAACGCACTCCATCTATCAAGCTAGTACGAATGCAAACTCTAGTTCCAATTGGGATTTTAGTGGAAGCAAACGAAACCCGAGATTCGATTAGAAAAATAATTCACACCGACAACAAATAAATGACAATGTAAAAGAACTCGAAAGAAGAACACACAAGAATTTAGGTGGTTCGGCCAAAATCAGCCTAGTCCACGGTAAAGATCCGGTCTTTATTATATGAGAATAATTAGTACAAAATGTCCTCGGCTAAATAACATAACCCACTTTTGTTCACCCACTCTCACCACCCAAAGAACAATTTGTAATAGGATTAAAAAACACTCTATTTTCTCTCACCACAAGCATGCAAAGCTTGTATTTTTTTCTTCTCTTCTTGCTCTGCCTTCTGCCAACAAGCAGAACCTTAAATAGAATTCTTGGTAACCCTTGGAATGAAAGTCACGTCTAAAACTCTTGCATGCAATATTAAGGCTTTGATAAAAGAGACCAAAAAGATAAAGACTTTGTCCAAATCAAACATATGTTCCATGCAGCCAACCCATTCATTTTCCGCTAATTAGGACATGGAAACGTCTTCCGGGTGAGAATTTGGATCTCTTTCAACGATTACTGTTGTCAACTTATTTCAATAAGCATTAACCAAACCTTTTTCATTTGTAGTGACTCCAACTTGAAATTGAGAGTGGTTTATCCAATATTGCATTATCTTGCTATTTTCTTCAATTTGTAATTATAATAAATTTTTAGGGACTTTAAACTCGTGACTCTTTCAAATCGAGGGGGTTAGATTTTTTTGACTCTCACCTATAGTGAGAGCAACTTTTCCCACATTTGGTTAGATAGGTTGTTGGTGCCACTTTGAGGATTAGAACCCTTAATTGTATATGAAACACAGTAACTTATAAGGAGACCATGCCATAATACCATTTGTTGTGTGCGGAATACTGTAATTTATAAGTGAGCATGCAATAATCAAGCTCAATCGGATATTGATAAGTACTCGATTACAAATTACTATAATTTTTGGGTCAATAACTCGATAGAGTATAATTAGATTTTTTTTTTCCGAGCTAGTAGTTCTCAATGTCCGATTGAGCTGAATTTTTGTATGAACTTATTGTAGATTAATTCATAATTGATATATTAGTGTTTCTCATCCTCGAAGCATAACCTGTAACACATCTCACCAAATGTAGGTGAAGTTATCCTAACTAAAGATGAACAAAATTGGTAGGACCCCGGAAAAGAAGCCCATGAAGTTTCTAGACAATTTTTTGGCTTCCAAAGCCAAGTCTGGATGAAAGATTAAAATCTAGACTTCCATTGCAAGGCTTTGTTGTATAAACTGGTGCCATGATAGAACATGATTGGAGGATGAATTTTATTTATTGTTTCAAGGCAAACATGAGTTAATGTGCCAGCCTTTGTGATTCTTTCCAGAATTGACATATTTCACACTTTTTTACTACTTTAACCTGGAGGCGCACTTGTCTCTAGCATGAATAAAGTTGTTTTTATTTTGCCATTTTATGCGACTGTACCTTAGGACACTATCATGTAATATTACTGGATTTAAGAGAGTTTAAGCTTAAATTTCATAATGATCATGTACCATGCTTGAGGCCATTAACTTCTTCTTCTTTTTTTTGTGTCTTTTTTCTAAAGCATCAGAAATTGATTTATGATTACTTTCAGCTTTGAGAATCTCAGAAAAACCAAACCAAACGAAAAATATGCCTTTTGTCCTACTCGATTCGGGCTGGCTAGAAGAATCCTGTTTCACCATCCCACCCCGTTAAGGCTACAAGATCTCTATATCTCGAGGCCTCAAGGTACTAGCTTTGCACCTATTGACACCCGCTGAAGCAACCATTCACTTTGGATATTGCTTTTAGGGTTTTGATGTGGAAGATTCCACTCAGCATGTTTTCAGAATGAAAGCCATTTGTTGGAGAAGGTAATGGTTTATAAGTTATAACTTGAAATGGAAATCCAGGAAACAATGGTTAAAGCTGCCATGGCTTTGAACACCAAATTTACAATAGCGAAGGAGGTACCTATACGTGTGCTATGAAACACACAAGCCGGGTCTGTCTTCTGTCCCTATGTGCTCTTTTTAAGTTTACTTGTAATTTATTGGTGTTCCATGTCCTAAACTAGGTTAGATTGATGTATAATTTCTTTTAGTAATATGCCAATAAGTTTTCACTGGCCCTGTAGGCAATACATCTGGGGGGCTCATTGACTCCTTACCTCTCAAAGACTTAAGTTAACCTCAGATTTCTTGTTTATATGTAAAAAAACTAGGGTTAGTAATGCATACAGTCATGCAGTGTCACAAATTCTTTGTCTGGATTTCCATTAGGGTCTGTTTGGATATCTATTAATTTCAAATCAATGGATTTGATCATATTGAGGTTATGAAAAATACAAGAGGCTTAGTCATAGGTAGAGGGGGCAAATAGGTGGTTGGATCGGAATTGGGCAGTTTGATACGGATCACGGGTTGGATATGGGCAGGGTAGATATAGGCCAAGGTTGAATGGGTAGGATATGGGTGGGTTGGCGTTAATAGTTAATACCCATGACCCCACTTTTGACCCAAATAAATTGGCTTGATGTGTTTGACAAGAGCCAAACTCCAATGATTCTCATCGGGATAGTTCCAATGGTACTTTTCAACTCGTCTTTCGTTTCTTCTAAGCCAAAGTTGACTAGTCTTCAAAGCCACTGCCATAGTGAATTCCCCTTTTCATGAACTGCATCCAAAAAATTTTACCCCACTTAGAACCCGTGTCCAACCCAACCCATATAAACTCATTTATAAATGGGCTGGACCGACATACCCCAATTACAATTTCCTAAATAAATGGGTCAGTTTGGACGTATTTTAAATGGGCGGCCATTGGCGGATAATTGGGTTGTTGTGAAGATTGTCAGCTCTAGCCATTGGTGGCTTGTGATATAAAGAGGAAGATAAATTTGGAATAAAAGCGACATAATTTGTTGAGATTGTATAGATTAATCCTTAATATGAAGTATTTCAAATCACTCATATTATTTAGTATGTAGACTGTAGTTGTTTCAAATCCATCTCAATTGAGCTCTCAAACTCAATATCCAAATTCCTTTGTGAATATCAATCCCTTGATTTGATATATATATTAGCTATCCAATCGGACATTTGGCATTGCGACGACTCTGACATTACATTTGAATGAATGATTGTTGCGCTGCTTAGGTAATTGTTCTATAATCTGAGCCATCAAAAGTTTCTCTCTGTACTTATTCTTTGGATGTGTTTTCTAGCCGAGGCTTCCACTGACTTTAGGTCGTACCAAGGGTTTTTCTCCCTGGGTTTTTGTTTTTATAAAATTCCTCATCGATAGAAGCTTTTACAGGTGCGCTCATAATGGCTCAGTACGAGATCATGTATCACAACATCCAATAGACTTAACTTTCTTTTTAGAATTCACGGCATTAAGATTCTGCAAACCTTTTAGGTATGTTAGAATTCTTTGCATCAAACGCCCCTTTTCAATCTCTTCTGCTGTAATATTGGTTGGTAAAAATGCCACTGATCTGTTCACAGGTCGAGCCCAAGCCCTGAAAAGTGAGTACTGCATTTGGAGGATCTTGACTTGGGGAGTGCCAGGACTTTTCTTACTTGTTTAGCTTTTCTACTCGGCTTGCTTCTTGTTGTGGGTCTGTTTTAATGTGGACCCTGATATGCTGGTGATATGCTAGGACAACGAATGTGTTGCGTGCCAGATTTATATGACACGACTGATGCAGTACATGGTTTGTGCAGAAAGACCATTTTAGCAGTTAAAGTTTAATGTAGTGATCCAGAATTTAGAGTGTTGATTTTACATCTCTAGTGCCAATGTAAAGAACTATCGACTTGCAAACTGGTAATTGAAGCTTGTTAAAGGTGGGTCGGATTTGACATACATAAGGCAGTTTTTTGGCTGAAAATCTTGTTGTTTCTGCCACTCTACTTTTAAACATGACAGTGGAATTTTCGGGTTTGTATTAACACACGAGGAAACGTTATAGAAGTGTTGAATGGGCCGGGCCGGCACGGCAGGTTTAGCCCTGGGCACGTATGTGGGCAAAGTCGACAAAGTGCTCTTAATGTGAGTCATTGATGCAGGGAAGTGTTTGAAAAAGAAACATTTCTGGTACCCTCACTTGTATATGCCACACTTTGCCTCCACAGCAGGTTGAAAATAAGTTGCGTTGTCGAATCTAAATAGACCGCTAATCCCATTGAATAACATGTCCAAAAAAAAACCCTTCATTTGGAATTCACATGTATTCGAACATAGTCTAAATGCGAAGACATTCGAAGTGCGAACATGGCTAGGAAACTTCACTTAAGTTTAGATTATGTTATTGTATTGCTGGTGATTGAATCACAACCAATCAAACAAGTGTTGTGCTCCAATCGATTGTGATCGGCTTTATTAATGACTTTTTGCCTTGTTTCTCTCTGAAAGCTATACAAAATCCATATCCTCCTTAACCACAAAATAACATGTTTGCAGTGCCGGCCCAAGGGTTTTTAGTGTCCAAAGCCTAATCTAAAAATTGTGCCTTTAAGAGTAAAAACTTAAAAAAAAAATTACAACAACAATCACAATATGAGAAACCTAAAACAATATAAAGAGAGAGAGAGAGAGAGAGAGAGAGAGAGAGATTCCACCGATCGAATACACTTCTGTTTGCATTGGGGAAATTTTTTTAATACTCTGAGCAAATGGGTTGTCTTTTTGGGCTTTGGGACAATTGGACTTGGGCCTTTTTAAAAAATCAAGTTGGTCCTTTTTTATTTTTTTTCTGTTGGACTAAAAAGACCTCTACTCTCGCCTAATAGCAAAAATTATAGGGGTGCCCCTAAAATTTTGAGTTTTTTTGGATGCCCTAGGCCAACTTCCAACCAACGGTATTCAAAGCACTCTTCCAGTCTTCCTTACCATTGTGTCTTTAATAGTCTAGATAATTCATTTGTTACTAGGGAAAGTTATGCAAGGAGAGTAAGGACTCGAGGCTGATCGTTGGTGTGATCATAAAGTGATGGGAAATTCATTTGTTTGTCCTATGGCGATCCATTTGTCGTAATAACTCAATTTCCATACGCTTGTTGCACTAATATACTCCTCATTTTTACAACCAATACCTACCATATTATATATATATATATATATATATATATATATATATATATATATATATATATATATATATATATATATATATATCCTAGCAGATATCATAATCTTGTAGTGTACAAAAATCATGTCAAGATACTTTTCCTTCTCTTTTTACTTCGTTGCATTAGCATTTGGAAGGAGAATTTGCACTTACACCGCTTGTATTTTGACCGATTTGGGAAAGATGCCCCCTTGTACTATTTTTTTGGGCACTTGCACCCCTCTAGTTCGTTTTTCTATCAACTTGGATGGAAAAGAGAGAGACGGGAAATTTTGCTCCAAAATGACTAATTTAATGCCACAAATGCCCTTGGTAATCATTTATGAGGCTTATGGGAGCTCTACTCATTTCATTGGTAATTGTGATTGACAAGAGTAACTGGTCGATTCAAGTGGTTTTGCAGATTACATGGATGTGTAGAGTTTGTGCTGCATTCAAAGGGGAGAAGATGGACGGTGCAATATGTTGAGGGGTTTTTTGCTGGCGATGGGTGGAGATCTTTTGCTTGTGAGCACGTGTTGGGGGTGCGGAGCTTGTTGGCCTATGTTAATTTCTGGTTTGGATTGGGGTTTGCACACCATGGTTTTGGGTGTTTATTATTCTGAGCAAATGTATTGGTGGTATTGAGTTGTGTTTTTTTGGTGTGGTAGTTGTGGATTTTTTAATGATTTTAGTAGGGATCTTATTCGGATGCGGTAGAGAAGGTTACTTGCTGCATGAGTGTGGGTTATATTGTTGTTAGCTGTATTTGTTGAGTCTGGAGAGCCCCATGGATTTGGTTACACAATGTCACTCCCTGTGACAACTCTAAAAACAGACTTGCGGGCGCGGTGTTGAATGCCATAAAAGATTTAATTGAAACCCTTCCTACAACCAATTGGTTTAGGAGAGATGATAGAAAAACAGTCTGACATTATTGCTTTTTATGTATTCCATAATAATAGCTGGTTATCTATGTGGACTTTGGCTCACGATGTGTAAATAAGTTGTGGATGATTTGTTGGTTTCCATGGAGATAACAAGTGAGGAAATGGGCATGGTTGTAGATTGTATTCAAGCCAAATGAGGTAAAGTGCAGTAGTTGAAGATACCTTGAATAGAGAGGCACTGAAATTCTTCCATTGATAATACTGGTTGGCCCAAGCAAATCCTAAAATCCCAATTCCCAAGGCTCCTGGAGACCAGGTTCCTTCTCAAAATATTCGACGTCCAAACAGATCTTGAAAAGCTGCAATAAAAAAAGAGATGAGCATGAGACTCCACCCTTCGTTAACAAAACACACAGGAGGCCGGGAAGAACATTCAAACCCCATTCCCTAAGCCTATCCTTTGTAGCTAATCTCTTGCAGGAAGGTAGCCAAGCAATGAAGGCCCACTTAGGGACTTCTTGTGAAACCACACTACTAAGCACCAAGGCCTTATATCTGACCAATATTTGATAGGGGTAAAAAAATCACCAAGCAAGATCTGCTCTGCTCATCTTGGTCAAATCCCTTTCCCAAGATTAGTCACTCTATCCAGCCCAAACAGCTACTCAGCAGAGGAGTGTTTGAACAACCTTATCTCCAACGGATTCACCCACGATCTGGAGGTCAGGTCAATATCCCGGTATTGAAAGGCCCAAACATAATATGGTTCAAACAAGCCCATTATCACCATGATAGCTAGTATCCTCGTGATATCCACCGGCCATGAAATGCAACAAACTCTCCGAGATATGCTCAATAGCCTTACGACCTCCCCCTCTTTCATGCCTATAAAACAACCCTTTCAACTAAAGAAAGGTAAGGACTACAAATTTACTAATAGCTCACTAGAGTTTCACCTATATGCGTCTACTCTATATGGCATCGGAGGTGCGTTGGTTGTCAAATACCACATTGGTGTCGAGCTATTCTGTTTTGCAAGGCATCAATTGAGCTTGCCAGAAAACGGCTCATCAATATTTCTATTTGCATTCTAAGCCGACTTGGAAGAGTATTGTCCAAAAGGAGAAGGGATCCTAAGAATCTCATCACCATTCTGAGGGTTGGGCCCACAGGAATCACAGCAACAATCCGCTTAGTAACTCTGTTTCTAGGCCAGGGCCAATTCTAACTACTACTGTGAGTAATAGCTCCAACCTTCAGTATATAAAGACCTCCGTAAGTTGTACACAAAAGCCTCACCAAAATGCTGATACAAAAAAATTCTTCTTGCATTACCATGTGCTTAATTATGGGCTGGCCCAAAGATCTTAGTTTGAACAATTTCCTGATGGTCCAAGAGAAATCACTGGGCAGATCCATGTATACCACAGATTATGGTGCTTGATGAAATACACATGTACCCATCTGACCCATTGAGTGCCGGCTTGCTAATAGCCCATAAATGCCGAAGCATTGTTACTTTATTCCATTCTTTCAAAGCCTTGAAGCCCAGACCTTCCCCATTTTCTGGAGTACAAACATATATGCATCTGACTTTTAGCACTGGAAGTTTTAAGTTGCTACCGCACACCAAGGATGTGATGTTGTTTACATACCAAAGTACAAGATTTTCAAGCGTAATGTATCACTAGTGTCGTTATAAAGAAGAGCATAAAATACTAAGTAACAACCCAAACACATCAAATCTAAAGGGTCTCTGGCATTTCTGTTACATAATCACTATTGCCAGCGTGTAATACTAGTATTCTTCCTCTTTTATTTCTTTTCTCACTCTTCTTTGCTACGGCCAGATTCTTTGTCAGCAAGCCGTGCAGATTCTTCATCGCTACGGCCAGATTCTTCGTCGCTACAGTCAGATTCTTCGTCGCTACAGTCACATTCTTCGTCACTCCCTGCAGATCAGATTGAAAAAGTTTTAAACTTAAAATTTGAGAGAATTCCTTTGCTCTCTCTGCTCTCTTTCTAGCCAGAGACCAACACACTATTTCCCCCATTCCGTATAAGCACGGATTTTTGTATACAGAGAGCAAAATTATCGTTCATATATCAACAAAAATATGTATATACATAGAAGAGTATATTTATAAACAAGATATAAGTTTTTCAAGGGAATCACATAGATAACTCTATAGTGGAATCATATATTTTTCTTTTTTCTTTTTGGCAAATGGTAAATTTTACAGTAGGGTGGGTTTTCCGGCAAGACAAGGGTTGCATCGTCGAGGGTGGAGTCACTGGAAGCTTCAATTCGGATGAAAATCGTGATTCGCCAAAATTGGGAATTTGGGGCTGTGGGTCTGATTAGATTGTTGTTGAGAAAGGAGGGAGAGCGAGGAGATAAGAAAATACAGGCGGTGGACTAATCGGAGGTGGAGATGGTACGGGGCGTCAATTGGGGTGGAATAGTTTGACTTGGGAGACATGAGAGAGAGAGAGAGAGAGAGGAGGAGGAGGAGGAGGAGCATATATTTACGAATAATGATAATGACACAAATTTTATGTCACAACCAACCACAATCTCACTCACATGAGGTGTGAGATCCACACGTAAGACCCATGTGGGACCCACACCCCATGTGAATGGGGTTGTAGCATAAAATTTGTGTCACAATTATTTTTGTATATTTACCATACCAAACATGGCTCAACCACACTTGAACCCAGAGGTTGTTTACATGGCACCACCCCTGATTAGACCTGTGTAGAACACAGGTCAAAGGGTGTTGGTGTCCTTCCCAAACTTGTAAGACACAAACACTCAACCTTCTTGGAAGCATTCGTGCTTCTTAGCTACCCGTGATGGGATTAGGGCATCATTCTCCTGATTATATAAAATTTATTGAATCAAAACGTACAATCACCAGCAGTGTCTTCTTCAAAATCCGAAGATCCCCCGAATATAATCTCTAAAGGGTCATCATCGACGTCAGAGTCGTAGGACAGTGGAAATCCCGAATTGCTTAGAAGGTACTGGCCCGGTATAACTTGGTATCTTGATAGATGTCCAACAGGGGTGACATCTTGATGAGAAGAATAGGTTTTATGGTGTCGGCTACCTTTATCTTCACGCTCATCATACACGATCTCAACTCCAATTTCATTTACCAAACATTTTATGTCAAATGTTGAGCCCACCGACACATTCACTTCATCCCCAGCTTCCAATATTAACTGATTCCCAATCTTCCAATAGCTTAACCATACCAACTTTCTGTCGTCGTCATCATCTGGAAAAGTAAAACGAAACCATGGGATGTAGACCCATTTCAGACGCTTGGTCCTATTGCTGACTCTGATATAGTTGACGTGATAAGGTTGACCGCAGGGAAATATCATACGGTTGTTGACTTTGATACGGTTGACCGCAGGGAAATATCCAAAGACAATATATATCTTCAAGGCTTGGATCTTGTGATTTGAGAGTGAAGGAACATTGAATGTTAGCGAGGACCCCATACTCTTATTGTTGGTCCACCAGCTACCAGGAACCTCACTTCCAGGAAGAAATATATTGTATGTACCACATTCGTTTAGTACCTGAGCCATGGTATTCATAATAATAGTTAACATTATATATGTGTGTGTGGGCCGGATCCGTGGACATATATTTTACACCCTCTTTTTGACACTCTATCACAGCCATAGAAACAGAGGGCAGAGATTAAAAATTAAAAGGACCCTCTCTCTCTGGCTCTCTCTGAGACGTTGAAACCTCTCTCTCCCTCTTTTATTCTGCTTAAATTTTTCTCAAGCTCAAAGCGAAATACATGACAACAAAAGAGGAAGAAAACTGAAGAGTACAAACAAATCATCACCCGTATGTTGACTAACACCAATTACCACTAGAACGCCGAATATCAAATTGGTCTATAAACTCCAATCGATTAACTATTTCATCCCTGATCCTATTGATCTTGGGGCTCAATAAGCCTCCATGCCCGAACCCACACAGCTTAAGCTTCTATGCCGCCACCGTAGCGTTCCTCCTCCAACGACAAAATTAAATCAGTAATTTACCAGTCAAATTTGTTGATATTGAAATTTAATCAATTAAATATACTGTGGTTGTCGACGTTGTAATCTTCTAGACTCTCCTTTTGCTCTAATTTATCTTCTAGATTGTTACCCGTCCACCTCTCTCTCTCTCTCTCCCCACACCATTCCTATGATTCTAAAGCTTCTAGCATCTGGGTCTTGGCATAGATGTATCTACCTGTTTTCCGAAAATTTTGATACAGGATATGTATTTTAGAGAGAGAGTACTGTACTGTCGAGGAGGTCGAGCAGAGAGAGAGGGAGAACGTTGGTTGTCTCGTCAGAGTCGAGGGACGTGTTCTTCGGGGGTGGCTAGTTGGCGGAGTCGGGGGGGCGGAGTAGGAGAGAGTTTAGTCATGTTGGGAGTAAACAGACGTAGAAGACATGAGGGAGAAGAGGGAGAGAGAGGGTTCAGCGTTTAGGGGCGAAACAGAGTGCGAGCGATCCTTCCAATATTTAATCTAGCCCTCCATTTCTGTGGCTGAGATGGAGTGTTAAAAAGAGTATGCAAATATGTGTGCACGGATCCTTCCCCATATATATATATATATATATATATATATATATATATATAGAGAGAGAGAGAGAGAGAGAGAGAGCACCTGAAGTGGTTCATACACGTTATTCGAGCTGTCAATAAAGTAAAAGTCATCCATCTTAAGGTTTCCCATGGTTTCCAACTCAGATGATAAGCCCATCTCGCTAATGATTTCTGGATCAACATTTCCAAGAGGCTCTAACTTGAACATCCCCTTCATCTCAACTATTTCACAATCCGAGTTTTCCAAAGGTCCTATACGCGGGTTGGGAAGACTTGGTAAAACATTCAGTGACGTACAACGAGCTACATTCAAAAATTTTAAAGTAGTCGGAACCTCTGGCAATGATTGGAGTCTCTTGCAATCATTTAGTTTAAGATATTGGAGCACCGCAAGACCTTTGATGCTTTCTGGCAGGCTAGAAATTGGATTGTTACTCAAATCCAAGTCCTTCAACACAGATAAGCTCCCAAGCCATTTCACAAGATCATCACTTGACAGACTACAGTTTGAAAGACTTAATTTTACTAGTGTTCCAGGTAAAAAAGGCAATATTTTTGGACTTTTTATCTGATTCAATACCTTGGACGATCCATCCTCGCCCACGTCTTGGGAAATTCCATCTGCATAGAGGACAGTTATAGATTTCATATGTCTAAGCTCGGCAGGCAACTCATCAAGCTTTGAACAACCAGAGAGAATGAGCTTTTTTAGGGATGTTAAATGACCAATTTCCTTGGGAAGCTTCTTAAGATTTTCGCAGCCTTTGAGATTCAAAGAAACAAGACTCCTTAATTTCCCAATAGTTTCATGAACCTCTACCAAACTTAAGCAATACTTAAGGACCAATTTCTCGAGATTAGGGACTCCAATGAAGTTGGGGGTTTTCTTGAGGCCATGGGAATAACTGAGATTGAGGATTTTCAATGATGTGAGAAACTGCAACGTAGACAAAGAAAGAAAGCGTTAGATGTTTCCAGTATTCATATGTTGCACCTCAAAGGAAAAAATACATTAAAGGCAAAAGAGGGGGGAGTGTAGAATCACACCATTTTCCCCTTCCAAACGTGCTCCAATTTACTGTAGCGCAAGTCAAGATCAATTAGTTTCTTTAGCGAAAACTCAGTAGGTATGGATTTTAAAGGGAAGCCATGCCAAGTCAAACATATTAATCCTCCAGGGAAGTCTGCATATCTGCCCTTGATATCTACATTATTGAGCTGGAGCAATTTAAGATTACGCATCCTTGTAAATGCATCCGTCGTCAACTCCACCTGATCTGAACTTCGTTCAATTTTGTTTGTTGGGCGCCATTTGAACAAGCTAAGAAAATGACGTTTCAATGAATAGCCATATTCAGCAATCGATGAATCATGATTAAGTTCTTCGAAGCGGGGACGCTTTACTTTACTAAAACCAAAGTTTTCCTTGAACAAACTATCTTTCTCCATCACATGATGACTATCTTCCGCCAACACATGATGCATGTCAAGGGAGAGGCCCTCAATTGTTTCGGTTCCCTGATAAGAGAAACAATTTTAGATTAGAATTGAAGCTTCATGCACAAAAAAGTTACAACTAGAAACAACAAGTATGTTACTCACAGTTTTTTCACTCAATACTTTAAAGGAATCCTTATGGTTCCACAATCTGCTTCGTTTACCCGGCTCCTTGGGTGATTCTTGGCGAACAATTTCTCTTCCCATTTGTTGGAGATGTTGGTGCATCATCAACTTGCGTCCATTAATGGTTAAGAGACATCTGTTCCTGAGAGTTTGAATCCCAGCTGTTGGGTAGAGATCACCTAGAATTCTTGCAACGAAATCTTTGCCCTTTCCAATAAAGAAACAAGCAATGTGAAGGAACAATTCCTTGTCTTTGTCATCTAGATAGTCATAGCTTATCTGCAACTTTTTAAGGATTTTTGAATGGGGAATATCTGCCAGTTTCTGTAATGTGTCTTCCCATATGTCTAAGCTATGGTCAGATAGAGTAGAACCCAAAACTTCAAGGGCTAAAGGAAGCCCTCCACAGTGTTGTATTACCCTTCGTGAAAGCTCAGTGTAACCCTCAATGGGATGCTCCTGTCCAAAGGCATGCCAACTAAAAAGCTCCAATGATTCATCAAAACCTAATCCAACCACCTTAAATGTCTCATCAACTTCATTACCCTTCAATAGATGTGTGTTCCTGGTGGTTAAGATAATTTTACTTCCTGGATGAAACCAATCACGCATTCCAATTATGTCATCAAACTGGGCCCGGTCATCCACATCATCAAGAACTACAAGAACTCTTTTGCAATGAATGACATTTTTAATCTTATTGATTCCTTCATCAACATTCCATATTTTTTCTTGTTTTCTTTCTAAAATGTCTCCAAGAAGTTGCCTTTGTAAACGAACTAAACCCTCAGGTTCTCGTGAAATTTCTCCAATATTTGCAAGAAAGCTTCTTGCTTGAAATCTTTCAATGTTCAATTTATAAACAAATTTAGCAATAGTTGTCTTGCCTATTCCGCCCATCCCACAAATCACAGCTATCCCAACATTCGATTGATCATCCTGTAACCATGAATTGATGTTTCTAACTCGAGCTTCAATTCCAATTGGGTAGCGGGCAACGTGTAAAACATGTCGGTTCAACTTATCCCCAATCTCTCTTACAATTTTTTGAATGAATTTCGCCTCATGCCTGCAAGGTCAAAACAGAAAGCAAAGCCCATTAAGCTTGTCACCACTTAAAATAATACTGCAAAAATAGGCTAGCTACTAAGCAAGGACTGTTGAGAAAAACCATTTGCAGTATTAACTTGTGGAATTATTATGTTAAAGGCATAACAATTCATCAAATATAAAATCCCAGTTGAACTACCCAAATGGCCGCACAAACAATTGCCCACTAAAATAGCCATAAATGTGAAAGTGGAAGAATAATGCTACTGCTAATGCTTTTATGAGTTGACATCTATCTACTATTCTGTCGGGAATCTGGGCCACTCAAGCACACAACGCACAACAAAGAATTCAAGAAAACTCCTTTTGCAACTCTGACCCACCCCTCTCGACCTCACCCTCTGTGTCATAGACTACATTGTTACCCACACCTCTCTCAAACCGACATATATGGCTTTGTTTGGCTAAATTGAAAAAACTAGTTTTTTGATTTTTTTGTTTTGTCCTTATTCAAAAAAATTTTGTATTCATTGGTTTTCAGTCGATTTTTTGAGGTTTATTGGCTTGTCTCGACGAGAGGAATTTAAAAAGTATAAAATTATAAGCCAAATTTTAAGTTTTGTGAATAAAGACGAAAAATAATTCAAAAAACCGGTTTTTTCAATCATTTTTCGTCTTTATTCACAAAACTTAAAATTTGGCTAATAATTAGTTGGAGGGGAATTATCCTGTGACAGGACCCGGTTTACAACCTTAGGAAGACGAAAGCCAACATCTTCTAATATATGGAAGGAGATCAATCAATCACGATTCGAGTATTTTCATCTCTGAATCCAAGTCACTATTTTTCATGCCAAACAGGGCCGGCCCTGATTTTTGAGAGGCTTAAGACGAAATTTGAAAATGAAGGCCCTTAAAAATACAAGCGAAACTAAACATAAAGTCGATAAACACCGTTTTAAAACTATATGCATGTATTTAACACGGAAAAAACCCAAAATGGGCCTACATACTTGGTGGTAAAAAATATTTGGAGGTCTTTTTTTTTCATTTTTCGTGGGGCCTAAGGCGCCGGCCTCTTAGCTCAGGGCCGGCCCTGATGCCAAAATTGCCCAAGAAATTAACTAATTGAGTTCTTTTTTTCCCGTACCTCTCTCGTCAGGTTCGAATTTTTGTTAACAAATTTTCACCTCCTCACAAAGGAAATCAATGAATACATTTCAGGATAATGTCAAAGTGAGGAATTCGTGAGATAATTACCGGTCAGCTTCATTTTCTAAGACCTTCCCCGCTAGATCAGCAACTTCTTTAAGTGTTCTCTTCCATACTTGCACCTTTTCCCTCAAGTCCTCCTTTTTTTGTTCATTGGATTCCTCATTTAATCGCTCTTCGTGTCTACAGAATGCCTCTCCGAAGCTCCCTGTTTGCTTCCTAACTTGGGGAGGATCCACATCATAGAAGACAGGTAAAACTACATGCCTGGCCCCTGATGATGATCTCATGCGTTGGAGTATCATCACGAGTTCATCAAGGCGCCTTCCGGAGGAAGCATAGTCTTTGGAAAATACAACTATTGAACTCCTTGCTTCTTTTATAGCCTTGTCCAGTTCTGACTTAACATTTTTACCTCTCTCCATCCCATCATCATCTCGAAACGGGCGAAAACCTGCACCCAACAAAGCGGTATAGAGGTGGTCGGTGAAGGCCTTGCGGGTGTCTTCACCAAAGCTCAAGAACACGTTATAAGTCATCGAAGCTATTACACAGAAGCCTTCTTAATATAGCTGCAAGGGACAAGGACAAGGACAAGGACAAACAAGTATCAGCTAATTCCTTTTTTATTATCATTCCAAATTGCATGGAAAAACTGAAAAACAAGTTTATAATCGTGATAAGCCTAACCCAACTAACAGCACCCACAACAAATACAAGAGGATAACAGCCAAACGCAAGTGGAGATCTTCGAACTCCTAATTTCCTAATGAGAGGAGATTCACAAACTGAGCTAACCCAGTTGGTTTTATTAGTTAATTCAGTAAACTATACATGTCATTCAAATTTCACAAACAAAGTAAAAAGTGGAAATATTTTATACCCTGAATCTTAGTCGATGCAGATGATTGATGATGACCAGGAGATGGGTTCTAATTTCTTGCTCAAAGCTTTCGTGTTTTGATGTGGAGAGAATGAAAGGTAAAGTTTCTACTGTTGTGGAGAAATCTGCCTAGCAATTACTACTCAGTTTCGGTGGAATCATCCTTGCAGTTTCGTATTTTGACCATTCGACCCACCCCATGTGCATAGCAGCTGATGGGATAATTCAGGTCATCTGAACCACTCAGATTTCAAACAAAATACGAAAATTATTCACACGAATAATTTGTTTTCAATTCAAACCGTTAAAAATACTTATGGACGTCCAGAATTGTGCGAGACAACCTACACAGCAGCAACCCCAGGTCTTCCAGTTTATATATAGTATTAGTGAAATGAATGATTGTTGCAAATTAAATCATCCTAAGGGTATTCTTATCTAACACAGAAAAAAAATACCAAATTTAACCTCAAAAACACATTTTATAATTTAGCAGTCACTTTTCAAAAAATTCACAAAATCAGACACTCTATTCAAACTTTAGCAAGTCACTTTATTAAAAACTCACAGAATCAGACTCTTTATTCAAACTTTTACGCTTCCCTCCCTCCTCCGCTTTTGGTGAGTGAACACTAACACACTAAATTTGTTAAGTTACTATAGCAAAGTTAAGAAATCTTCAATTTGGTAAGTTTGTTTGGTGAAGCTGATAAATGGTACTCCCTCCGTCCCAATTTCTTGGTCCTTCTTTCTATTTTGGGATGTCCCAAAATGTTTGTCCCATTTCTAAAAACATCCATCAAAATTGGGTCACTTTCCAATTTTACCCTTAAAAAGTACTTTTCTCATCTTAATTGGCTAGCTTATTATCTTTTATTTTATAATGGTTTTTATGATTTTGAAAATTTTCTATAATAAAACTAATTGATATCTATCAAACAATATCCATATTGAATATGTTTTGACTTTCATATAATAAATTAGCCTCTCAAATTTGGTCACAGTAATATTGACTAGATTTAGGGGTAAAATAGAAAAATCAATACAAAGTTTTCACACTCCTTAAAAACCCGCTTCCCCAAAAGGAAAAAAAGAAATTGGGACGGAGGGAGTAGTTTTAAAGATTTTGTTCTCTATTATAACTTAAAAGTTAGTTTGAGTATCTTATTTTGATGCTCTAATAAAAGAATGATACTATTAAAAGTTGCGTGAATATAATGGTAGAAGTTTGCTCAAAAAAAAAATGGTAGAAGTTTAATCCAGAGCCAAAGAATTCAGACAAAAAAAATGGTAGAAGGGTGTTGGTGTCCTTCCCACACTTGTAAGACACAAACACTCTACCTTCTTGGAAGCATTCGTGCTTCTTAGCTACCCGTGATGGGATTAGGACATCATTCTCCTGATTATATAAAATTTATTGAATCAAAATGTACAATCACCTGCAGTGTCGTCTTCAAAATCCGAAAATCCCCCAAATATAGTCTTTACAGGGTCATCGTTGAAAATGTAGTTGTAGGCTGCTGGATATTCCATATTGCATAGAAGGTACACGCCCGGTATAAATTGGTATCTTGATAGATCTCCAACAGGGGTGACATCTTGATGAGAAGAATAGGTTTTATGGTGTTGGCTACCTTTATCTTCACGGTCATCATACACGATCTCAACTCCAATTTCATTTACCAAACATTTTTTGTCAAATGTTGAGCCCACCGACACATTCACTTCATCCCCAGCTTCCAATATTAACTGATTCCCAATCTTCCAATAGCTTAACCATACCAACTTTTTGTCATCGTCGTCATATGGAAAAGTAAAACGAAACCATGGGATGTAGGCCCATTTCAGACGCTTGGTCTTATTGCTGACTCTGATATAGTTGTAGCCATCACTGAACTGCCAGACGTGGTCATGAGGGAAATATCCAAAGACAATATATATCTTCAAGGCTTGGATCTTGTGATTCGAGAGTGAAGGAACATTGAATGTTAGCGAGGACCCCATACTCTTATTGTTGGTACACCAGCTACCAGGAACCTCACTTCCAGGAAGAAATATATTGTATGTACCACATTCGTATAGTACCTGAGCCATGGTATTCATAATAATATTTAACATTATATATGTGTGTGTATGGGCCGGATCCGTGGACACATATTTTACACCCTCTTTTTGACACTCTATCACATCCATAGAAATGGAGGGCAGAGATTAAAAATTAAAAGGACCCTCTCTCTCCGGCTCTCTCTGAGACGTTGAAACCTCTCTCTCCCTCTTCTATTCTCCTTAATTTTTTCTCAAGCTCAAAACGAAATACATGACAATAAAAGAGGATGAAAACTGAAGAGTACAAACAAATCATCACCCGTATGTTGACTAACACCAATTACCGCTAGAACGCCGAATATCAAATTGATCTACAAACTCCAATCGACTAACTATTTCATCCCTGATCCTATTGATCTTGGGGCTCAATAAGCCTCCATGCCCGAACCCATACAGCTTAAGCTTCTATGCCGCCACCGTAGCGTTCCTCCTCCAACGACAAAATTAAATCAGTAATTTACCAGTCAAATTTGTTGATATTGAAATTTAATCAATTAAATATACTGTGGTTGTCGACGTTGTAATCTTCTAGACTCTCCTTTTGCTCTAATTTATCTTCTAGATTGTTACCCGTCCACCTCTCTCTCTCTCTCTCTCTCTCTCTCTCTCTCTCTCTCTCTCTCTCTCTCTCCCCCACACCATTCCTATGATTCTGAAGCTTCTAGCATCTGGGTCTTGGCATAATTAACCCCCCCAACTAAATAGATGTATCTGCCTGATTTCCGAAAATTTTGATACAGGATATGTATTTTAGAGAGAGTACTGTACTGTCGAGGAGGTCGAGCAGAGAGAGAGGGAGAACGTTGGTTGTCTGTCGTAGTCAGAGGACAGGTTCTTCGGGGTGGCTCGTTGGCGCGAGTCAAGGGACTGGAGTAGGAGAGAGTTTAGTCATGTTGGGAGTAAACAGACGTAGAAGACATGAGGGAGAAGAGGGAGAGAGAGGGTTCAGCGTTTAGGGGCGAAACAGAGTGCGAGCGATCCTTCCAACATTTAATCTCAGCCCTCCATTTTTGTGGCTGAGATGGAGGGTTAAAAAGAGTATGCAAATATGTGTCCACGGATTTTATATATATATATATATATAGAGAGAGAGAGAGAGAGAGAGAGAGAGAGAGAGAGAGAGAGCACCTGACGTGGTTCATACACGTTATTCCAGCTGTCAGTAAAGAAACAGTCATCCATCTCAAGGTTTCCCATGGTTTCCAACACAGATGATAAGCCCATCTCGCTAATGATTTCTGGATCAACATTTCCAAGAGGCTCTAACTTGAACATCCCCTTGATCTCAACTATTTTACAATCCGAGTTTCGCAAAGGTCCTATAAGCGGGATGGGAAGACTTGGTAAAACATTCAGTAGTGACGTACAACGAGATACATCCAAATTTGCTAAAGTAGTCGGAACCTCTGGCAATGATTGGAGTCTCTTGCAATCAATGAATACATTTCAGGATAATGTCAAAGTGAGGAATTCGTGAGATAATTACCGGTCAGCTTCATTTTCTAAGACCTTCCCCGCTAGATCAGCAACTTCTTTAAGTGTTCTCTTCCATACTTGCACCTTTTCCCTCAAGTCCTCCTTTTTTTGTTCATTGGATTCCTCATTTAATCGCTCTTCGTGTCTACAGAATGCCTCTCCGAAGCTCCCTGTTTGCTTCCTAACTTGGGGAGGATCCACATCATAGAAGACAGGTAAAACTACATGCCTGGCCCCTGATGATGATCTCATGCGTTGGAGTATCATCACGAGTTCATCAAGGCGCCTTCCGGAGGAAGCATAGTCTTTGGAAAATACAACTATTGAACTCCTTGCTTCTTTTATAGCCTTGTCCAGTTCTGACTTAACATTTTTACCTCTCTCCATCCCATCATCATCTCGAAACGTGCGAAAACCTGCACCCAACAAAGCGGTATAGAGGTGGTCGGTGAAGTTCTTGCGGGTGTCTTCACCAAAGCTCAAGAACACGTGATAAGTCATCGAAGCTAGTATTACACAGAAGCCTTCTTAATATAGCTGCAAGGGACAAGGACAAACAAGTATCAGCTAATTCTTTTTTTATTATCATTCCAAATTGCATGGAAAAACTGAAAAACAAGTTTATAATCGTGATAAGCCTAACCCAACTAACAGCACCCACACGCATGAAGGGGAGATATGATCACAACAAATACAAGAGGATAACAGCCAAACGCAATTGGAGATCTTCGAAATCCTAATTTCCTAATGAGAGGAGATGCACAAACTGAGCTAACCCAGTTGGTTTTATTAGTTAATTCAGTAAACTATAAATGATATCATTCAAATTTCACAAACAAAGTAAAAAGTGGAAATATTTTATACCCTGAATCTTAGTCGATGCAGATGATTGATGATGACCAGGAGATGGGTTCTAATTTCTTGCTCAAAGCTTTCGTATTTTGATGTGGAGAGAATGAAAGGTAAAGTTTCTGCTGTTGTAGAGAAATCTGCCTAGCAATTTCTACTCAGTTTCGGAGGAATCATCCTTGCAGTTTCGTATTTTGACCATTCGACCCACCCCATGTGCAGAGCAGCTGATGTGCAGTTTCATATTTTGACCATTCGAACCCCCGGGGTGCAGAGCAACTGATGACTCAGATTTTAAACAAAATACGGAAATTATTCGCGCAAATAATTTGTTTTCAATTCAAACCGTTAAAAATACTTACTTTACGGGCCAGAATCATATGCTTGCATAACCTACACAAAGAAAACCCCAAGTCTTCCGGTTTATATATAGTATCAGTGAAATGAATGATTGTTGCAAATTAAATCATCCTAAGGGTATCTTATCTAACACACCAAAAAAAACACCAAATTTAACCTCAAAAACACATTTTATAATTTAGCAAGCCACTTTTCAAAAAATTCACAAAATGAAACACTCTATTCAAACTTTAGCAAGTCATTTTATTAAAACTCACAGAATCAGACTCTTTATTCAAACTTTTACTCTTCCCTCCCTCCTTTTTTGGTGAGTGAACACTAACACACCAAATTTGTTAAGTTACTATAGCAAAGTTAAGAAATCTTCAATTTGGTGAGTTTGTTTGGTGAAGCTGATAAATGGTAGTTTTAAAGATTTTGCTCTCTATTATAACTTAAAAGTTAGTTTGAGTATCTTTATATTGATGCTCTAATAAAAGAATGATACTATTAAAAGTTGCGTGAAAATAATGGTAGAAGTTTAATCTAGAGCCAAAGAATTCAGACAAAAAAAAATGTATGTTATCCATGAGTCTTCTTCCTATCCAAACCATTAAATCCGAACTTACCATCCGGACCTCACTTTTCGGACCAAATTTCGATGATCCGAACCGTTAGATGTGTTTAAAATGTGTTTTTAAGGTCCACCGCGAGGATTTGGAAAAAAAATACCCGGAAGGGCTTTATTGGAGCAGTTTTTTAAGCCCGATCGAGCCCTTCCGGGTATTTTTTTTTTTTTGCCAAATCTTCGTGGTGGACCTTAAAAACACATTTTAAACACATCTAATGGTTCGGATTATCAAAATTTGGTTCAAAAAATGGAGGTCCGGAACTTAATAAAATGCAGGACTTTAGATCAGAAGTTTGGTGTGTTATCCATTTGTCGTGCAACAATAATAACATTACTCATTTGGTTCCCAGTCTCTGAGAGTATAAAGAGGAATGATTGGATACAGATCTAATCATTAGCAATATTTACAAAATGTCTACTCTCAAAATATTTCTGAAACATGGCCCCATATTTACAGGTGAGATCTGTCATATCCTAATTAGTAATGGAATCAATATGCCAAATAAGAGGCGACAATATTTTATACTCCTAAACTGTTTTGGTGATATATAATGCCTCTTCTTTTTTTTTAGAAATACATAAAAAATTCATTAAATCAAATCCACAGTACACAAATCAAATAAAAAAAACAACCCTAAAACTAAATGAAACAAAAGAAAAACAGAACTGGAAAAAAAAGAGGAAAATAGACTGTCGGAACCATCGTCGTCGCCACCTCAACCCGTCAGTGTCGGAGGCCTAACGCCTCATTTGGTGACATGTAACACCTCACTTCTAGTACGTAATTCCAAATGGATTTTATCAAAATCGATAAAATCAAACCTTTTGATTTTATCTATTCGTGAGGAAAGTTGATAAAACCTTAGATTTTTGCATTCAAAAATCTAAGATTTTATCAACTCTCCGCACGAATGGATAAAATCCATTCGGAAACTCACCCTTAAGGCTTGATTTTATCAGATTTTGATAAAATCCATTCGGAAACTCACCCAAAAATCTAAGATTTTATCAACTCTCCGCACGAATGGATAAAATCAAAGGCTTGATTTTATCAAATTTTGATAAAATCCATTCAAAAACTCACCCTAAAAGTAAGTAGATCAAACTCATCTTCTGTATGAACAACACTACATACCCAAAAAAGTTAACCAAAAAATACCCAAACACACACGAAGTGTCCCCCCACACACACACACACATCACCTCCAGTGTGTGTGGGGGCCACACTTGTGCGTGTGTGTTTGGGTATTTTTTGGATAACTTGTGTTTGGGTATGTAACATTTCCGCTTTTGTATTTGTGTGTAAAGACCAGAATCATTATTAGGAATGGGCATGGGGACGGATCGGGACCGGAGGGTACTATCTCCACCCCTGATCCCTAAATCCCTTTTTCATATCCATCCCCTACTCAATCCCCAACGGGGCTTTAGTTTCATCCTTCATCCCCACTCCAAATGGGGAATGGAGATCCCATCGGCGATTCGGGGATCCAATCATTTTTATAAATTAAAAAAAAAAACTAAAAATATAGAATCTCAATTACAAATTAAATGTTAAAATCAAGTTACAAGTAGATGTGTCAAATGGGTCGGGTCAGCACGGGCACGGTATGTTTGTTGTTGGCACGGTATCAATGTGTAAGCGTAAGTGTAAGTGTTTGCCAGCTTCAATTCAAGTTGTATCAAATATCAACTAGATTTATAATTTGAAAACTAAAGGAACCAAAAGCAATATAACATATTGCGGTATCCATCAGCCGTAGAAAAAATTGAGTGGATCGCGTAACAGTATGCATTTAATCGAATTAAAAGTATCATTGTAAGAACACAAATTGGGTCCCGATCGATAAGCTTTCTAAATTCAATCGAGAAGAAAGTTTGCACAATTGATTTCATCAGTAGGAAAAACAAAATTAACGGCTTGATGAGAAAAATATTATTCTTATTTTGCATTATTTTGTGTTTATTTTAACGAATGCATATGATTGATAATTGAGTAGATGTCAACCAAGTTGAGATGTATTCAAATTATAATGATACATTTCTTATTTAATCACATTTATTGTAATACAAAGTTCAATTATAATAAAATGTTTAGAGAAAATTTAGTGGGATCCAAAAGTTTCATAGCTCATGAATAGACCACTATATTCGGGCACAAGGCGGGGATAAATCAGGAAACAGATTTGGAGCGGATTCGGGGCGGAGACATGTCTATCTCCACCCTTTACCCGATTCCCAAATATTTTTTTTAAAAATCCTCATATCCTATCCAATCTCCAAACAGATCTCCATATTGCTGATCCGTTTGGATCAGGGATCGGATCGGATTCAAACGAGTCGGAGGAAATGGCCAACCCTACTCCTTATGGGTAACGATACAACAATTACTTTATTACTGGCCTATAAACCTCATTTTACAATAATGATACATCGACAATCATTTTAGCTCAAACTATTTATAATTCCCTCACATACACGTGGGATTCACACGCAATTATGGGTGTAGGCAATAGGCCCCACATGTATGTAAGAGAGTTGTAAATGGTTGGAGCTAAAATTGTCGTACAAGTAGCATTTGTGGGACGCATTTTGCTAGTGAACAACAGCTGTTGCGCACAATCACATCCATCCATAAGTGTTTTTAACGGTTCGGATTGAAAACAATTGTTCGCGCAAACAATTCTTCTTTTTTTTTTTTAGATCCAGGTCGTTCATCCAAGTAACAGATGACCCGAAATTACGCGTAACAACTGCTGTGTAACGACTACACAGCAACAACCCTACTTTTGCATTTGTGCATTGTAGCCAATTCCATTGTTTCACATGGAAATGAATTTATGGATCCTCCTAGGTTTGGTCATTTCCTCTATACCGTTCGAATCCAATCCAATCCCCGATCCGAACGGATCGACAATATGGAGATTTGTTTGGAGATTGGATAGGATATGAATATTTTTTTTGAAAATGTTTGGGGTTCGGGTAAGGGTGGAGATAGGCATGTTCCGGCCCCGAATCCGTTCCCTAATCCATCCCCGCCCCATCCCTGAATTCCTGAATATAGGGGTCTATTCATGAGTTATGAACTTTTGAATCTCACCAAATTTTTTCCAAACACATAGAGTCATACTAAATTTTCTACAAACATTTTATTGATAATTGAACTTTGTAATACAATAAATATGATTAAATAAGAAATGCATCACTATAATTTGAATACATTTCAACTATGTTAACATCTACAACTGATGGATACCTGTTTATATATAAAATTAACCAATCCAATAATTAATTGACACGTAATCAAAAGTGTCAAACGTTGGCAATTACTCGTCAATGAAGACACACTGGATTAATAAGATAAAGTTGATTAAATACGATGTCGTATTACTTCTCAATTTAGAAAGGCAGTTATTGGCAGTTACGAGCCATTACTAAAATAAAGATTGGCTTCGAAGCCATGATGTCAACTGCTAAACACACAAGCTCCACGTGTAAACTTGAGAAACAAGGCGATTGACAGTTAGAACACGTGGAATACTTCTGGAAGGCAGTTATTTCCTTAAACACATTATCATTTGAGTTTGTTAAGCAAACGTGCAGATTTAAAGCTTCTGGGAGAATAAAGAATTCAAATTCAAACGTGGAGGGAGGATAACTACCAACTATCAAAGTGGAAGTTAGAGTTCGAAGTAAGCCAGATTCAAATTCATGGAGCGGGAAGTTCAAACTACAAACAATGTCTATAAATAGAAGAAATTGAAGAGTGAAAAGCCCCCCGGACAAATCTTCAACAAACAGCTATCAAAAAACTGATGCTTGGTTTGTTCATTGGCAAAGTAGTTTAGGATTTCGAACCTAGTTCGAAGTAGATTAGGAATTAGATTAGGATTTATCTCGATTGTTCTTGTAACAATCACCCCTATCTCGGTTGTTCTTGCAACAATCACCTGTTCGAAGTTCTGTTACTCTGTATTTGAAGTTGGAGACAATTTCGAAGTAAGTTTATCTTTGATTTATCAATCGAAGTGTCTTGTTTCTTTATTATTCTTTGATTTCCTAAGTTTATTGGTTTGCATTTCTTCACTTATTAAGAAAAATCCTCTTAATTGAGGTAATTGAACCAATAAAACACAATCGCCTGATTAGGTTTGGTCTTCCAAAGTTAATCTGAGGGAGGAGATTGAAACTTTCTCTGGCACGCTCGCACACAATTATTTTCCATTGCAAAGAAGTAAAAAGAACCAAACAATACCATAATACCGTGCTCGTGCCGTTCGACACCTCTACTTGTAACTTGATTTTAGCATTTAATTTGTAATTGAGATTCTAGATTTCTAATAATTTATTTATTTATTTATTTTTAAATGATTGGATCTCCGAATCTCTATGGGGATTACCGTTCCTCATTTGAAGTGGGGATGGAGGATGAAAATAAAATTCCGTTGGGAATCGGGTAAGGAATGGATATGGAGAAGGAGATTGAGAATTGTGGATGGAGATAGTCTTTCTTGACCTCGATCCGTCTCCATGCCCATTCCTAGATCCTCCCCAGAAATTTGCAAATGTGAAGTGGGCTCATTGGTTGACTTGACCCTGTTGTCTTTTAATTATAGCACTTTCATAGGTGCTTCGCCCAAGGCCCCCTACTCTAGCCCACTTCTGGTCTGTCATTTTTATATCGTGAGGAGAACTATTTAAGGCCTTGTATGTAGAGGTGATAAAATGAAGTTATTTTTTCAATTGATAAAATGTAGTAGTTTTCCTATAGATTTTAGGAAGATTTTATGAAAATCTCAAAAATGACTTTTACATTTTATATGTTGAGATTGAAATATCATAAAATGTGAAATTTGATGTACCTAAAATCTATTGGAGAACAAGGCCTAAGAGTGCCAACCCAGCAATTGAAATTCCCAAACTAAAAACCATTTACTATTATTTAGAAAATACCCAACACAATGTACTACCCCTCTTTACTTATTGCACTTTCGTAGGAGTTTCACCCATGGCCTCCTGCCTGCCAAGTTTTCTGTTCGATTTTAGCAACTCAGATGCTAAAATTATGGTTAATATTACTAAATGAGTTCACCAAATGCTAAAATTATGATCTCTTTTAGCTAAAAACAATTATAATTTTAGAACCTGGTGAACTAATTTGCTAAAATCAAACAAAAAACTTAGCCAACCCACTTTTGGTCGTGTCATCTTTATATCGTGAGGGGGAGAAATTTTTCAATGCCAAGTGGGTATTGCCTATGTAGTACCTGCTCGGCAATCTAAGCCTTCCAAAATGCAATCCAACGGTCTGGAAGAGGAGAAAGAATGGTCGGGTGAAAGGAGAGAGAGAGAGAGAGAGAGAGAGAGAGAGAGAGAGAGAGAGAGAGAGAGAGAGAGAATCAATCTTAGCTGCCCAAAATACTTTTGAATGGTCAAAATCGTGCTTGGCATGATCACCTGGTACCCATTTCGTACCAAAAAATTTCCGTGAAGGGAACGCTTTGAGAGTACCAACCCAGCAATTGAATATGAGTAGTGCAAAGTCAAGAAAATTTTCTAATGTGAAGTGCACTCATTGGTAGACTTGACCCGCTTTTACTTTATTGCACTTTCCAGGAGCTTCCCAGATGGCCCACTGTTTGGTTCTTTTACTTCTTTGCAATTGAAAAATAATTGTGTGCTTGGCGTCTTGCAGAGAGAGTTTGAATCTTCTCCTCGAGATTAACTTTGAAAAAACCAAATCTAATCAGGCGATTGTGTTTTATTGGTTCAATTACCTCAATTAAGAGGATTTTTTCAACAAGTGAAGAAATGTAAACCAACAAACTTAGGAAATCGAAGAACAACAAAGAAACAAGACACTTCGATTAATAAATCAAAGATAAACTTACTTCGAAATTGTCTCCAACTTCAAATACAAAACTTCGAACAGGTGATTGTTGCAAGAACAATCAGGATAGGGGTGATTGTTATAAGAACAATCGAGTTAAATCCTAGTCTAAATCCTAATCTACTTCCTAATCTACTTCGAACTGAGTTCGAAATCCTAAACTACTTTGCCAATGAACAAACCAAGCATCAGTTTTTTGATAGCTGTTTGTTGAAGATTTGTCCGGGGTTTTTACTTTTTGAATTCTTCTATTTATAGATGCCGCTTGTGATTCAACTTCCCAGGCCAATGAATTTGAACATCGGCTTGCTTGAACTCTAACTTCCACTCCCAGAGTTGGCGGTTGCTCCTTCCTCCACGTCTGAATTTGAATTCTTCTGAAATCTTCCTCTAAAAGCTTTGATTTTGAATCTGTACAGTTGTTCAAACGAACTCAAATGATTAAGCGTTAAGATGAATAACTGCCTTTCTATAAGTATTCCACGTGTTATAACTGCCAATTTGCCTTGTTTCCCAAGTTCACACGTGGCACTTATATATTTAAACAGTTAATCCCATAGCTTTGAGGTTCATTCTTTCCAATAATGATGGTTCGTAACTGCTAAACCGTTTTTATATTTGAACACGATACGACATCGTATTTACTCAAATAATGCTCTTTTAATCCAGTGTGTCTGTATCGACGAGTAATTGCCAACGTTTGGCACTCTTGATTACGTGTCAATTAATCATTGGATTGGTTGATTTTAAATGTAAACACCCACTACTCTAGACCACTAATGGTCTTGTCATCTTTATGTCGTGAGGGGGACGCTTTAAGAGTGCCACCCCATCAATTAAAATGGAGGAGTAACGTCTACAAAACAGAAATGAAAAGCTCAAATTCCTTTTCTTTTTTTTTGAACGTTTTCGGGAAAGTTTTCATGCACCTTGAAATTTTCAACTGAAATTTTTTTTTTTGTCAACAAGTTCTTGACCATTAACACACTTAAGGGTTGTCCTAGTAGTTCAAGCGGATGGGATTGGGGGCTTTGCTGTCCCTTGGGATCAGCAGGGCCTGCCAATTTCATCCGCGCCATTTATTTCGCGCATCAACGGCTCAAATCTCACATCTCCAAAGTATATCCGAGCCGTCCATTGTTTGATACAATCCAAGCCGTTAATGCGCGAAATAGACGGCGCCGATGGGGTTGGCGGGGCTGCCACTTACTCCCATGAACAACAAGCCCCGTATCCGGAAGCGATGCGGGCATTGAGAGTATTCCTCAACGTCTAGGTTTGATTCCCCACTTTGTGAGTACCTTGGTTTAAGTGGGGAGCCATGGCGGCTTGTTGCTACGCTAGTTCCTCCAGTGATTTGGGTTACACAGTTGGCTCAAAAGGGGCTGACTGTAGGGTTGTTCCTCCGTTGGTTTGTATTAGCTATTACATCACATGATTTTTTGAAGTGTTTGTTTTCCAAAGGGAAAAATCAAAATGGATTCCAATATGGCCAATTGAGTTAGTAGACTAGATAAAACACGATCAAATTATTTGAATTATTAGATCAGCCATATTGGAATTCAAATCATTTGTCTAAAATCTATTTAAGATATAGAATCCTGTTAAAAACACATTATCAATTATTCAAACGTCATTAATCGGTTTACCCTCTACTCTTTGTTGTACTTTTTACATCTTATTACTGTGGATCCAGAGATCTACTATTCTCAAGCTATGCTTCTCAAATACTTAGGCTATGTTTGTTTGGTAACACTTTTGTTTTTTGTTTTCTAATTTCTATTTTTCGTAAAAAGGAAGTGAAAACAAAAAATATGTTTGTGTGAGATTATTTTCAAAAAAAAAAAGAGTAAGAACATAATTATGAGTTGGTTGGAAGTGTGCCGGTAGGAGGCTGGAGGTGGTGGGTGGAGATGGTGGGTGGTGGCAATGATGGTGGGTGGTGGTGGTGGGTGGTGTGGTGGGGTGGGTGGCGGTGGTGATGGTGGGTGGTGGGTGGTGGTGGTGGTGGTGGCTAGAGGTGGTGATTAGGGTGGTGGTGGTGGTGGTGCGTGGTGGTGGGGGGTGGTGGCGATAGGTGGTGGTGGTGGTGGTGGCGCTTATGGTGGTGGGTGGTGGTGGTGCGTGGTGGCTGAGGTGGTGGGTGGTGGCAGGGACAGATCTAGGAATTCTTCACAGCGGGGGCACCAATGCTAAAATCAAGAGCAATTAAATGATACTCCAAAATTTAGGAAGCTGATTTTGGGACTCCTTTTTTCTATAAAAACACTCCAAAATTTAATAGTCTTCAACAAGTCATCGACGATGTCTTCAACAGCTCGATTTTTGAGGAAATCGATCCCCATTATTGGTAAATTGATTCGTAACATTTTGATTCTTGAGGAAATTTCTTCCTCTTAAGCACATTTTTACTCGTTCTTGACCAAGATGAGATTTTCGAAACAAAGTTCAAAACTGTAAATGGCCTCCCCGCATGAGTGGCATGATCATGACCTCCTGGGCCACGCCAATACCACAACCAAGCCTCTAAATGGCCTCCCCTCGGACCCTGTCAAGTCAACCGAGGGTGGACTCATCGTCCAGGTCGGATCATCTTCAAAGGGCCGATGTTTATCATCGTCATCTTCCAATATCTTAGGGAATCATAATCGATTCCTTCATCATCGTCTCTCATCCGAGACTCGAATGGTATCGATTGTGTCACAATCGGGTCACCTCTTGATCGAGGAACCCCTGTCTGTTACTTGAAAATCTGGCTAAGTATGGAAAAATATCTTTTTTAGGAAAGTTTTGATTTGGCCGATAAAAAGTCCCGGTATTTGTTCTTTGAATTTTTCTAAGCATAAAGGTATAATCGGATGATCTTTTCAAGTACGGGAAGGTTGTCTTTTGCCCATTTTCTTTGGAGAAAAACGTGTTATTTTTTGCCTTTGTACTAAAAGTGGGGGGATAAGATTTTGATAAGATTGGAATATCAAAATTCTGGAAATGCCATTGTTTCCGAAAGGGGAGTACTTCCTTATTTTCATAAATAAATTAAAGTAAGATACTTAACTTTGGTTTATGAAAATAAGTGTTCCGAAAGGAGTACTTCCTTATTTGTTTTCCCTTATTTGAAAAAAAAAATTCCTGAAATCCAGGGGGGGCACGTGACCCCCAGGCCCCTGTGGGGATCCGTCGCTGGGTGGTGGTTGGAGGTGGTGATTAGGGTGGTGATGGTTATGGTGGGTGGTGCGTGGTGGTGGGGTGGTGATGATGGGTGGTGGTGGTGGACCGTGGCAAATGACGGTGGTGGGTGTTGGTGGGGGCGTGGTGGGCGAGGTGGTGGGTGGTGGTTGGAGGTGGTGGTGTGGTGGTGGGTGGTGAGGTGGTGGAGTGGTGGTGGTGGTGATTGTGGTGGTGGCTAGAGGTGGTGGTGGGTGGTGGCAGTGATGGTGGGTGGTGGCTAGAGGTGGTGGGTGGTGACTAAGAATGAGAAAACAAAAACAGAAAGTGAAAGTTGAGATTTTCAACTTCCCTAAATTTCATAAATAGTGGAAGTAAGAAGTAAAATTTGAAAGTGAAAGTGACACACAAACAAAAAAAATTTCTTTAAATTGTGAAAATTTTGAAAACAAAAAACAAAAAACAAAAGTGACACCAAATAAGGCCTTAAAGTATGGTTTAATTCTCTAATTTCTGTTCTCTATTGTTATTCCTTTATAGAGTATTTTCTAGTTGAGTTCCGCCACTAATTCCATTGTGATAGCTAAAAGCACCATTTTTGTTCTGATTGTATCTATTGAAGCACTCATTGTGTTTGAGAAGGGTCTGGGGTTGGTGAAGCAAGTGGGACGGCTGCACCGTGTTGCCACCACCTGCTTTGTTGTCACGCAGAACCCAAAATTATGATCCGGACCGTCCGCTTTGCAGATGTAATTGCCCAATATTAGAACGTCATTGCAAAAAATCACGTTGATCAATCGATAGCTATGTTCATGGAACATATTTGTCTTCCAATACAGATGTGAACGTGATATATTTGTCTTCACATTTATTCTTTAAAAAACTAACGATATCCGATTAACTTATTTTTAGAGGGATGCACAGATTCGTCTTCATGTAATAATGTTAAGAAGATTGTTCCTAAATCCAACATCAGACACTCTCTGGCCACCACCTACCCTCTCAAAAGTAAACAAAAGGTTTCTCTGCTACAAAAGATGAAGTAGCTGGGCCTTTCTATGCACTAAGGGCCCGATTAGATGCGAGATATGTTTTGATGAGATTAAATAGTAAGGGAATAAGATAGTAAGTAGTATTAGTTAATAGTGGTGGACCCACATTAATGTGACATTTATGGATGAAGGATTAAATATTACGTGATTTTGATAAATTTGTGATAAAGGGAGATAAAATTAGATGAATTATGTAAAAACTTGACCAATACAAGACTAATTAAATTAATTATATTTGTGAATAAATATGATATAATATTTACTTTTATTAATTATATCTAAAATTATAAGGTTTAATTATTGCATTAAATTATTCATTTTAATAATGTTCCATACCACCTTATTCTTTGCTATTTTTTAATTATTCTTTTTTTCCTGTACACATGCGTACCACCATTTAGTTTTGGTATGTGGAACATGCGTAAGTATATTTAGTGCAATAACATTCTATTTTTTATTTTATAATACATCTTCTGGGTTGGACTATTTTTTTTCTAATACATGTTAAAACAAAAATTAATACATGGTAAAACAATGTCAATTTCTAAAGTATAAAAAAATTCAAATTTTATGTATCAAATTAAAGATCTCGACTAGTATTTTAACTTGGTGCAAGAATAAAAAAATAAAAAATTGTAAGCCAAAGTACTTTTTTTTTTTCCAAAAAAATTGCAAGGGCTAGTAAAACATTTAATGGGGTACGATTTTTATTTTAAACGGTCAAAGAAGGATAGGGTAAGGGGGTTCAGGGAGGGTAGAGAGGTAATTTTAATGGGGGTGTTGAGGAGTATTAAGTTATAACACCCCCTCTCCCTGTTATTAATTAATACTCCTCTTGGGAGTTTTGAGAGGTATTTTATTCTTGAAGGAGTATAAGTTATACCCTTTTCAAAAAACTTGCCAAATCAAGATTTAAGCGGTGGGACATGAATAAAAGGAAGGGGTATAAGTTATGACCCGCCTAAACCCAAAGTCAATCCGGCCATAAGTAAAGATATAAAGGAGATTCAAACGATCATAAGTCTACTTCAAGACGGTAAGCCAAACGCCACATTAAAAGTTAAATTCAATTATGGGATACGGCGAAATGAGTCATTCCACCGACACAGAATCGTACCACAAAAATGATACAAACTCACAAGAGTTTTCTGTGTCATTTCAATGTACTACAATTTATGCCTCGCGCACTTAGAGCCTGTTTGGCTGGTGTATTTAAAGCCCAATTTGTAATCCTAGCCCTACTTAAGACTGAGTTTTTTGTTTGATTTTATCTTGATCAAATCAAAATGTGATAAATGATCAAGATAAAATCAAGGGTGATTTTATCAAATGATCGAGGAGGAAAGTTGATAAAATATCAGCTACCGTCCTCCTCATTTGATAAAATCAATGGATAATTTTATTAAATTTTAATAAAATCTTTTGAAAAACTAAACCTAAATCTGGTCTTTGGTTGGGGTTTTTCTAGGGGTGGATTTGGGAGGGGGAAGATTGTATATCCACCCCTAGTTGGATATACCAAGCGGACCCTAAACTCTATCTAGGGATGGCAACGGATAGGGTATGGATTGGGGGACCTTATTTCATTCGTGATCTCCGATTGGAGGATCTTTCACCATTCCCACCCCCATTCCCATTGGGGATATTATATGAAAAAACAAACCCACCTCCCGATGGAGATTGGGGTTTCCCCGAACATACCCATATCCAAATAAATAGATAAGTGAAGAATGAAATAAATTGATACTTATATTTAAAAAATATAATCTTAATTGATGTTTTTTAATATTAAGTAGTCTAGGATATGTAGTAATTGATAAGATTTGCTAATTAAAAAAGTAATTGTTTACATATGTAACTATACTCAAGATTTATACTATGTTCCTATTTATATGTACATATATTGTATGGTATATGTAGAATGTACAACCGGGTACAGGGAGGCTACGGGTATTTGGGGGATGGGGATTACAAAATCATACCCGCTCCATACCCGAGCAGGTTTTCTTCATATCCTACCATACTCGCTACTATTGGGGAAAATTCTAGGTTATCTCCGCCTCCATATGGGCATGGGCGGGGGTGGGGTGGGTATCCATTGGATATGGGGCAGTTGCCATCCCTACCCCTGTCGTCAGGGGCGACTCCACCCTATTGCCAATGAGGTCGGGTTCAAAAAGTGCACTAAAAATAAATAAAATTTAGATATAAATAAAATTTTCTTTAATATTGTCAGTGCTGAGTTACTCGTGCAAGGTTAAATAAATGTTCCCAACTAAATTTGAACCAAATTGTTATAGCCCAACAAAACTAAACAAGCCTAGCCCAATTATGGGAGCCCAATATATAATACACATTTAAGGATAGTGGTTGCCTTGCATTTGGTTCATCGTGAAAACACTAAAAAATTGAAGGGAATCAAACAGTTTCTTTTCTCTCGTCTTGCTAATTGTCCATTTTTTCTATGGAAGATGAATGGTTGAATGATTATTTGGTCACGTTCATTGAGAAGAACATGTTTAAGAGTGTTGATAATGAAGATACAATTCAACGCTTTCAAAATATGAATACTCGTCGTGAAATGTTGTACTATGTTGGAGTTTTTTTTTTTTTTTTTGTCAAATGATGTAACGTATATGTATATATCTTTTTTATCTAGTCGAACTTTTTTTTTATATAGCTTTTCATCATAGACATTATGTATTTTTGTCAGCGATGGATGCAGGAGCGACGCCACAACCAAAGGAGTGGGGTCAGGCGACCCACAAAAAAAAATTATTATTATTATTATACCAAATTTTTTCCAAAATTTATAAATATCCCCATTTGAATTTACGATGACACCACACCGGATAATTTTTCAACTTTTTAAGGGATAGGATTGTATGGGTTAGTACTTAGTTTAGCACCACTCCGGACCTATCCCTTCGAAGGGAGAGTAACGAACCAACCACACACCTCTAAAAATTCAAGGGAAAAAAAAAAAACACAAAAGGACCACTCGTGTATATTGAGAGAAGTATTTGACGCTATTGACATAGAGACTATCATGCAACGAAGCCAAAATATAAAACTGCGTTGAATGGAATTCAAGAATTGAAAAGAAAGATCATTAGTATATGTATTTTGATATCTTTTGCGTACTAGTTGAAATGCTTGTTGAATTTTAAATGTGATTTTCGTTGGAACTAAATTTTTAATTGGTAAAAGTTTTGATGGTTATGATTTATGAATGACCCCACGCTCTAGAATTCCTGGAGTCGCCACTGGCTGGATGAAAATCCTAGAGCCGCCCTTGCTTGTCGTCACCAAATTTGGGGGATTTTGGTACAGTTTTGCCCCTCCAAATTCACCCTGCTTCTTCGTGAGATTGTACAGAAATTTCATATCCATGCCGAAATCGTTCGAACTAAAAAAAAATGCAGACACAAAATGAAAGAAGAAGATGGGGAAAACAGGCGTGATTTGGCCGTTGTAGAAGATCTCAGCGGCCAGAATTGACTCCAATGTTTCTAACACTTGCGAAAATCACCCATCATGTATTTGCCAATGTTACTAGTCATCCTGATGCTTTCCTTCAGGCTTTATTTTTTGTCTGCGTCTATGACTTTCAATTTTTTTGTCATACAAAGTACGAAGTCCAGGATTTCTTCTCCATATGTAGATGTAATTTATGCTTATCAAAGTTAATCACCTATGTTACCATGCCATTTATTAATACACTTATTTGACCATGTCACATCAAATTTCAACAAGTTACAGCTGTGTTTGGATGGGTTTTGAAAAGAATTTTTGAAATAGTATTTGATTGAGTTTTTGAAAATGAGAATAATGAGATAATGATTAAAGAGAGATAGAGAGAGAAATAAAATAATGAGGTAATGAGTAAAGAGAGATTCTTTCTGAAAAGAAAGAATCTTTTTGAAAAGAATTTTAAAAATGGGAAAAAAATGAAAGAGAACAAGGCACATTAACACCTTTTAAGCATTTTATAATCTAAAATTATGACACGGATGAATTAAAAAATACACATGAGGCAATAGCAATCTAAAGTGCGCGCATGCAACACATTTTTATTCTACATGAATTCTTATTCAACCGATAAATAATTTTATCCAACCAATTACAAAAAATATTGGTAGAAAAATATTAGCCTTTTGTGATTTCAAACCGACCACTATAACATCAAATCAAACAAAGACCAAGCAATCCAAAAGGAAGGTCCAAACTTCTTTTTTAGCGCTCCGGATGAGCTGTCCCAACCTTTGTTGTCCCCATCCCTGTCCCAATCCAAAACGGCATTGTTTTGGTGTAAACTCCTAACCTTTGCAAAATGCAATTTTGTGAGGCCCACTTTCGGTCTTACACAATTGATCCGAACCGTTGAATAATTTTAAAACAATTAGTAACATGGTCTTGGAGAAAATCAGGCCGATTAGATATTTTTACGTTATTCATCTAATACTTTGATTCTCATTCAGAATTTAGGACCCTACCAAATTGAAAGAATCTTTAGAATAAGTTATAAAATTGTGGGCTCGGAAACTCAACTATTTGAACCATAAGAGTCGTAGGGCTTGTTGAGAAGAGTATTCAATAAAAAAAATTATCTTGTACGGACATCGATAATTATCAAAATACTAAGGCTTGGTTTTCCATTAGCTAAAATGGAAATCTCATAAAATCATATATGTTCAGATTCATTGGAGATAAAATCACTTCCCCACTTCATTTACTAAAATCACCCACTTGATTTTAGCAAATGTCCATTTTAGCAAATGGAAAACCAAAATATGAGTTTTTTTTCATACCTATCGATGTCCAAACAATATAATTTGGTTACAAGATACTCTTCTCAACGGCATTTTCGTCCGCAATGGACAAAAAAGTGCATGTGGCAAGTCACCCAACTCCCTCTTATTGCTATTGATATCGATATCGATATCACATCAATTTTCAAAATGTTATTATATTAACAATAACACTTTTTAAGCATTTTACAATCTACAGTAACATTATTACGTAAAATGAATTTCAATATTTCACACTAGACAACACTGATAGGCGCGCAAAATGTTCATATAAGCGCCCCTAATTTATCCTAGCTAAGTCCATTGATATTGTTGCTTGGCGTATAATGCATTATTTTCGTGATTGTAGGTATTTGGGAGCTTTGATATTAAACATGCGCAAAATCTAATTTAACTCAGCGTCGAAGCAAAGCCCGTGGGTGAATAAAATCAACTGATGAAGCAAGCTTGGGCTTTGTCAATTATTCTCCAACAGTCCACACTTGGCTCTAGAAATTGGATGCATCACAGTTTACATACAAGCACTGGTGGGCCCATTACTTCATGAATTTAGCTTGTTCACACGTGGACCAAAGGAAAGAATTAATGGGCTTGCAATAGCAGTCGGCTAGGGCACTACGGAATAGCTTCGGAATAAGCGGAGTGTGGCATATTGTGATTATAAAAGGTGAACAAGGCAGTAGCCTTGGATATACAGCATGTAACATAGAGAAAAACGGCAGAGAGAGAGCATCGAGCAGAACCGAGAAGTAAAGAAAGAAAGTTATGCGTTCAAGCGAGACCCCTGTTCCCAACAACCAACCTTATTTGATCACGGTAATTTTGAAAGAAATTGGGACAATAATTTCCCTTCCCATGGCCGGCTAAACTCTTCCCCTTCTGCGTGGATTGAAACTTCGACTCCTAGTAACACTATTTATGTTTTGATTTAGCGTTTTATTATTCGAATCATGGTTGTGTGACTGAGAATTTATTTATGACATTAATTTTTCCCGTCAAATCTTGTGTATGATTTTCTAGATATTATACACGTTCATGCAACGGTTCTTTCATTGTGTGTGATAACCGAGTAAGATGGGTTATACTCCGTAAGACGCCAGCCGTCTTTATTAGGCGATCCGTCTTGGATTGAGGCGGATTAAATTTAGTAAAAAAGGTTCATGCTTGGGCAAATGATACCCCATGCTATTTTGGTGATTCATAAAATTTCTTTTGCGATACAAGCAGGGCCCGCGAACCCTAACGATATCCGGATTGATTCGAGTAATTAACCTTTATCATTGCATAAGAATTGTTACAAAGTGTCGAGTGGATTTGAAACCCTAGACTTTTCTCTCATCGAATCTCTTCAATTTTTAATTGCTTAATTTTAATTAAGTTTTCATAAATTTAGGAAACCTAATCAAAATCTCTTTTCTCGAATTAATTTAGAAATCTATTGAAGTATTGCAACTTAGCCTTCTAATCCCTGTGGAGCGAAACTCGGAATATTTACCACTATTCTTTGAGTAGTAGTAATTTTTTCGTTTTATTAATTATTTTTGGTACGGAAACGACACGATCAAATTTTGGCGCCGTTGCCGGGGATTTAAAGCACGGTTGCATTGTTTCAAGTGATTTTTATTTTAATTTGTAGTTTAGGCATTTTATTTTATTTTATTTTAGTTTATTTTCTCATATTTGTTTAATTGTTCTTTTTGTTAGTATTTTTTTTTTTTTTTTAGCTGACACAGGAAGTGGGAAGTTGCAGTGCACTGAGGGAGAAACAAGCCTTCCATTTGCAGCCACAAGCGCAATCATTTTAATTTTTACTTTCCCTAGGCACTGTGAGTTTTCTTATTTCCTTTTGTTTGAGTCTTTATTTATTTTTATTGTTATTATTATTTTTATTTATTATTTTATTTTTTAAAAAAATTTTTTTTTTTTATTTAGTTAGGGCAATTTGCATTACATGCTTGGTCGCCGTTCTTGTCATCCAGACTTAATTCCTTTAGACCCAGAGATAGAACGGACTTTTAGGGCCAATCGAACATTCACACGTCAAAACCCTACCACAGCACTTATTACAATGGGTGATGAACGAAGAGTGGCTGTTGAGGAATCACCAGCAATCAGGGAGCACTTTCTCCCATCCACCTACACCTCTCCCTCGTGTATCACGTTGCCCACCACTACGGCAACCCAATATGAAATCAAGCCCAGTTTACTTCAAACTCTCCCATCATTTTATGGGCTTGACCACGAGGATCCATATAAGCATTTGGATGAGTTCGTAGAAATTTGCTCCACTGTTAAAATCTTGAACTTCACTGATGATGCCCTTAAGTTGAAGCTATTTCCCTTCTCACTTAAAGATAAAGCCAAATCTTGGTTTAAAACTCTAGCACCAAATAGCATCACCTCTTGGGATCAAATGTATAACGAGTTCTTGAAAAAGTTCTTTTCCATAGGTAAAACGAAAGAGATTCGCCAAAAACTCACTAGCTTTTCTCAACATGTGGGCGAACAATTTCATGAGAGTTGGGAGAGATTAAAAGAGCTTGATAGGAGTTGTCCACACCATGCAGTCCCTAAATGGCAGTTAGTCCAAGGTTTTTATGATGGACTATCTGAATCAAACCGACAAATGGTGGATGCCTCATGTGGAGGCACATTTATGCTAAAGAATGAAAATGAAAATTGGTCCTTGTTTGAGCAATTAGCAGAAAATTCACGACACCACGCCTCATCCTCTCGAACAGATAGGACCGCATCCTCATCTTCCAAACAGAGAGATCTTTATGAGGTAGGCCAATCTAGTGATTTGTCCGTGAAAGTAGATGCCTTAAGCCGTAAGCTTGACACTTTCCTATCTTTAGGACAAGGTCCATCATACTCTTCCCCTCCGCCTACTGTGGCGGAGGTTTGCCAATTATGCTCCAGGCCAGGCCATTATGTGAATGAGTGTCACATGGCATCTCAATTTCCGGAGTTTGTTCAGGAGCAGGTGAATGCAGCGCAAGGGTTTGGTAGGCCATTGAATGACCCATTTTCAAACACCTACAACCCTGGCTGGAGGAACCATCCTAGGCTGTCATGGCGAGAACCAGGACAAGGGCAACATTCTGCCCAACCGTACCAACAGCCCTTTGCTAATACTTCCAATCATCAATCCTACTATGCACCACCTGCACCACCACAATACCAACAGCCTATTGCTCCTCCTTCATCCACCCAAAGGACGCCATCTTTTGAGGAGAAAATGTTGAAAGCCATGGCTGATCTGAAAGCCGATAACCAACAAATGAGAGCTGACTTCCAATTGGTTCACTCTCACTCTCAATCTATTGCCAAGATAGAGACCCAAATAGGTCAACTAGCTAATGCTCTTAACCGTCGAGACGAGGGTAGGTTACCAAGTCAGCCAGTGTCTAACCCACGAGGGATGCACCACATTGACAATTCGCAAGTTCACGAACAAGCGAAAATAGTTGTCACCCTCAGAAATGGGAGGGAACTAGAGACCCGACCTGAGGAGGTCAAAGCACAGGAGCGAGAGTCTCCGTCTGTCACTCAGGGGTCCAAGGTTGATAGAAAGTTAAAAAGAGATGAGCCCACTCCAGTGCCCACATCTGATGAAGGGCCATCTGAAATGCCATCTTATATCCCTAAGGCACCTTTTCCGACTTGTCTAAATGCACCTTCACCCTTTCGAAAGAAGAGTGTGCCCGTTGATAACCTAATGGAGGTGTTTAAGAAAGTCAATATCAACCTCCCATTGCTCGATGCTATCAAGGAGATTCCAGCTTATGCCAAGTTCCTCAAGGACTTGTGCACCCATAAGAGGAAAGCTCGAGCCAAGTTCTTAGAGCCTATTCCCCTTCCTCACCAAGTTAGCTCTGTCCTTGAGTCAAACACCACCCCCAAGCTGCCTGATCCTGGTGTGCCCACAATCTCTTGCATGATTGGCAATCATTATATTAGTAGGGCACTTCTAGATTTGGGGGCAAGTGTCAATCTTTTACCGTACTCTGTGTACGAGGAGTTGGGGCTTGGTGAATTGAAGCCCACATTGATCACTCTGCAATTGGCCGATCGTTCTGTGAAAGCCCCACGGGGCATGTTAGAAGATGTTCTTGTCAAGGTGCAAAATTTCTATTTTCCTGTTGATTTCATTGTCCTTGATACAGAGCCAGTCCACCCCACAGCCCTTAAATCTCAAACACCTGTCATCTTAGGGCGTCCATTTTTAGCCACGGCTAATGCCCAAATTGCTGTGAGGAGTGGAGTGATGGAGGTATCTTTTGGCAATATGAAACTGAGTCTGAACATGTATTCGGCTACTCGACAGCCTCACAAAGAGGAAGATTGCTTTGCAGTTGATGTCGTGCATGAGTTGTTAGAAGAGGCTTTGCCGTACATTTTAGTTGAGGATCCTCTAGAAGCATGTCTTGCCCATTTTGGTTTTGAGGAGTTCGATATTGAAAAGTCCATTACTGAGGTCAATTCTTTGTTAGACCTTACACCTTTTATGGACCAACCAAAATGGCGAACTCCTTTTGAACCATTACCTTCTTTGTCAAGCACTCCGGCTCTTCCCTCTATAGATGCTCCACCGAAACTTGAGTTGAAGCCTCTCCCGGCTTCTCTTAAGTATATTTTTCTTGGCCCTAATGACACATTACCCGTTATCATTGCTTCTGACCTTTCTGCCGAGCAGGAGGGTCAACTTCTTGATGTGCTTAAAGAGCACAAGGGTGCAATAGGGTGGTCAGTGGCAGACCTCAAGGGTATTGATCCCTCCATTTGCATGCACCGCATTAACTGCGAGGAGAATGCAAAACCATCGAGAGAGATGCAAAGGAGGTTGAATCCTAATATGAAGGAAGTCGTGATGAAGGAGGTTGTTAAGTTACTTGATGCGGGTATTATATACCCTATCTCTGATAGCAAATGGGTGAGTCCCACTCAAGTGGTGCCGAAGAAGTCGGGCATCACAGTAGTTGAGAATGCGAAAGGTGAGCATGTTCCCACACGCACAACAACTGGTTGGCGTGTGTGCGTTGATTATAGAAAGCTTAATTCCATGACTAGGAAGGATCATTTTCCACTCCCATTCATTGATCAAATCCTAGAGAGGTTGGCAGGCCAAAGCTATTATTGTTTTCTGGATGGCTATTCCGGATATAACCAAGTGGCTGTCGACCCAGCGGATCAAGAAAAGACTACCTTCACCTGTCCCTATGGTACTTATGCTTATCGGCGCATGCCTTTTGGCTTGTGCAATGCACCAGCGACCTTTCAAAGGTGCATGATGGCTATTTTTTCTGACATGGTGGAGAAATTTCTGGAAGTATTCATGGATGATTTTTCAGTCTTTGGGAGCTCTTTTGACTCGTGTCTCCAAAATTTGACGAAGGTGCTTCAACGTTGCAAGGAGACAAACTTGGTCCTCAGTTGGGAAAAGAGTCATTTCATGGTCCAAGAGGGGATTGTTTTGGGACACATAGTGTCCAAAAGGGGGATTGAAGTCGACAAGGCAAAAGTTGACTTAATTTCTAGACTTCCTCCTCCCTCGACAATCAAGCAAGTCCGATCTTTCTTAGGACATGCGGGGTTTTATAGGCGTTTTATCAAGGATTTCTCTAAAATCGCCAAGCCTTTGTGTGATCTCCTAGCCAAAGACACCCCTTTTGTATTTGATGAGGCTTGTTTGAGAGCTTTTGAGAAGCTCCGTGAGGCATTATCCACTGCACCTATCATGCAGTCTCCTGATTGGTCTTTGCCCTTTGAAATCATGTGTGATGCATCCGATTACGCAATCGGTACTGTTTTGGGCCAACGGGTTGACAAAGTCCCTCACGCTATCTATTATGCGAGTAAGACTCTCTCTGATGCGCAATTGAACTACACTACTACAGAGAAGGAATTACTCGCTGTGGTCTTTTCTCTAGATAAGTTCCGCTCCTATCTCCTAGGGTCTAAGGTCATAGTATTCACTGATCATGCTGCTTTGCGGCATTTGCTTTCTAAGAAGGAGACCAAACCTAGGCTGATTAGGTGGATTTTGCTACTCCAAGAGTTTGATGTAGAAATCCGGGACAAGAAAGGTTCTGAGAATTCAGTGGCAGACCACCTGTCAAGGATTCTAGTGGATAGCTCTTGTGACACCTTGCCCCTCAAAGACTCATTCCCTGATGAGCAACTATTCACGGTGTCACAAGTGCGACCCCCATGGTATGCTCACATTGTTAACTACCTAGCCACAGGCACCCTTCCCTCTCATTGGTCTAAGCAAGACAAGGACCGATTCTTTGCACAGGTTAGGCACTATTTTTGGGAGGATCCAGAACTCTTTAAGTTGTGTTCAGACCAAGTGGTTAGAAGGTGCGTTCCCGAGACCGAGCACCATAGCATTCTCGCTTTCTGTCATTCTCTTGAGTGCGATGGTCATTTTAGTGGAAAGAAAACAGCGGCGAAGGTCCTACAAAGCGGTTTCTACTGGCCCACTCTATTTAAGGATGCCCATGAGTTTTGCAAGGCATGCCTTAGGTGCCAGAAAACCGGTAATATGTCACACCACGATATGATGCCATTATCCCCTATCCTTGTTGTTGAGTTGTTTGATGTTTGGGGTATAGATTTTATGGGTCCGTTCCCCGTGTTAAGCAGGAACGAGTATATTCTTGTGGCTGTGGACTACGTGTCCAAGTGGGTGGAAGCGGTAGCCACCAAGACAAATGACCACAAAGTGGTGGTCAAGTTCCTTCAGAGTAACATTTTTACCCGTTTTGGCTATCCGCGAGCGATAATCAGTGATGAGGGCACCCATTTCCTCAACAAACACTTCGCTGCCCTAGTTCGTAAGTATTCTATCACTCATAAGGTGGCAACACCTTACCATCCTCAGACTAGTGGGCAAGTTGAAGTATCGAATAGGGAGATTAAGCGTATACTTGAGAAGACGGTAAGGCCCGATCGCAAAGATTGGTCTTTAAGGTTAGATGATGCCTTGTGGGCCTACCGCACTGCTTTTAAGACTCCTATTGGCATGTCTCCTTACCGGTTGGTTTTTGGTAAGGCGTGTCATTTGCCTGTCGAGTTGGAGCATAGAGCTATGTGGGCCATCAAGAAGTTTAACTTCGATATGGCTGCTGCTGGGTTAAATCGTAAACTCCAACTTGCTGAATTGGAAGAGTTGCGTAATGAGGCGTATGAGAGTGCACGAATTTATAAGGATAGGACTAAAGCATTTCATGATAAACATATTATTAGGAAGTCCTTTGAAATTGGTCAGAAAGTGTGGCTCTTTAATTCTCGATTAAAACTCTTTCCGGGTAAGTTGAGGTCACGATGGGATGGTCCGTATCTTATTACTCGTGTTTTTCCCCACGGAGCAGTAGAGATTAAGGATCCACGTATCGGCAATGTTTTCAAGGTCAATGGCCAAAGGCTTAAGCCTTACGTGGAAGGAATTAGTGAAGGGGTGGTAGATGGTGCCACAGTGGAGTCCATCACTTTGATGGACCCAATTTACTTGGACTAGTGCTTTAAATGGAAGTCTAGGAGACTATAAATCCTTGGAGTTTGTGACAACTCTAGTGTTCGCCGTGCTTGAACGGCTTTTAACGGTCTGGTATAGCCACCTGGTCAGAGCTATGTATGTAGTACCTACGAGTCCTTCCAACGAATAGGGAATCACAGTCTTTGGCTAGGGAGAAAAGTAGTACCCGTGTCTTTCGCGTGAAGAAAGTGGATGTTGGGTTATCTAATTGTTGAGTTTTTTTTTTTTTTTTAGTCTTGGTATTTTAGATTTATCATTTTAGTGTTTTTCTTAGTTTGTTCATTTTTATTCTTTTACATATTTTGTTGTTGCAGAGGCTAACAATTGCAGGTACTACGCTTCAAGTTGGGGGGTCTCCCTCTCACCGTCTTTTACCGTACTATTTGTTCGCCTCTACAAAGGTGATACCTTTCCTCTCTTTTACTTTCTCGTCTTATCTTTTAGTTCATGCTTTCAATGAGGACATTGAATGGTTTAAGTTGGGGGGAGGGATCACTTTACTTGTATGCCTTTTAGAGTTAGATTCCAAAAAATAAAAAATAAAAAAAATAAAAAAATAAAAAAAATAAAAATAAAAATAAAAATTTTAAAGAATGAACCAAGGAATTTGGATGCTTGAGTGCACTTACTCTTGATTGATGGCTATTGATTAGTGTTGTGGCGATTGTTATGTGAGTTGACGTCTTGATACGAGTTCATGAATCGATTTAAGCTTGTGAATGAGATGTTGATAGAACGCACTTGGTTAGCCTGTATCATCTATAGTTGGATAGCGTTTGATCACTTGAGTTCATGCTTTTTCACGCGCATTGTCCCACTTTGATCATTCACTGGCCTTGAATTTGGTTTACATGCTATTGATATTTCGGTGTTAGTTTATTGAACCGACGGGCTAATTGGAACCCCCTTCCCTATACTGTGTGCTAAATTGATATTGCTTATCCGAGCGTTCATTGAGTAACCGGGCAATCGGGGTTTGCTCCCACCGTATTGTTCGCGTCAAAAGATGGATAGACCTTGTGAAAGCATTGGTTAAATGTGGTTAGTTTGGGTCTCTCCCTAAAGCCTTTTTGACTCGAGCAAATAAGTCTGAGGGGTCTCTTTAAACCTGGTACCCTAAGGCCATCTGGCTTGGGGATGACCGACCTAAAGCTCGCTAAAAGGGTCAACTAGAAAGCCCGAGAGAACCGGACATTGCACGACCACATAATAAAAAAAAAAAAAAAAAAGTGATAAGAAATAACAAGAAGAAAAAAAAGAAAAAAAGAAAAAAAAGATGAATCGTTAGGGGAAGATGTGACTTTTTAGAGACACACCGGGCTATTGATATTGTGTGAACTGTTTTCGAGGTTGGTGAATTTCTATGTGTGGTTCTCACTTACACGCATGCTATGTGATAATTCTCTATCTGATGGTAGGTGAGAAGGCTAATTTTTGTGTTAGGTTGGATACGAGAATTCACTTGTTTAAATCTTTGCATGAATAAAGCATCTTGTCTTTGACTTGCATGGCAGTCGCTGCGGTACTCTGAGAGGTTGTCGATTGGGTTTGAGTTGCATTTGAGTGTCCAATTCCTTGTGTGTTTTGTGGGTGATCACTGCTGAAAACCCTCACGAGACTTCACTCGTCCTACCAGGGCCGCCCGGGGGTTTAAAAGACCTATCCATTTTTGTTTAATTTCATTAGTTGCATTTATTTTGTTTTGCTAGGGACTAGCAAAGTGTAAGTTGGGGGGTGTGATAGGCGCGCAAAATGTTCATATAAGCGCCCCTAATTTATCCTAGCTAAGTCCATTGATATTGTTGCTTGGCGTATAATGCATTATTTTCGTGATTGTAGGTATTTGGGAGCTTTGATATTAAACATGCGCAAAATCTAATTTAACTCAGCGTCGAAGCAAAGCCCGTGGGTGAATAAAATCAACTGATGAAGCAAGCTTGGGCTTTGTCAATTATTCTCCAACAGTCCACACTTGGCTCTAGAAATTGGATGCATCACAGTTTACATACAAGCACTGGTGGGCCCATTACTTCATGAATTTAGCTTGTTCACACGTGGACCAAAGGAAAGAATTAATGGGCTTGCAATAGCAGTCGGCTAGGGCACTACGGAATAGCTTCGGAATAAGCGGAGTGTGGCATATTGTGATTATAAAAGGTGAACAAGGCAGTAGCCTTGGATATACAGCATGTAACATAGAGAAAAACGGCAGAGAGAGAGCATCGAAAGCGTAACCGAGAAGTAAAGAAAGAAAGTTATGCGTTCAAGCCCGAGACCTCGCTCCCGTCAACCAACCTTATTTGATCACGGCTGGGCAGCAGCAAATTGGGACAATAATTTCCCTTCCCATGGCCGGCTAAACTCTTCCTCTAGGGCGTAGATGAAACTCGACTCCTAGTAACACTATTTATGTTTTGATTTAGCGTTTTATTATTCGAATCATGGTTGTGTGACTGAGAATTTATTTATGACATTAATTTTTCCCGTCAAATCTTGTGTATGATTTTCTAGATATTATACACGTTCATGCAACGGTTCTTTCATTGTGTGTGATAACCGAGTAAGATGGGTTATACTCCGTAAGACGCGCCGTGCTATTAGACGATCCGTGCCGTTGAGACGGGTCGTACTAGTAAGACGGTTCATGCTAGGCGGCGATACCCCATGCTATTTGGTGATTCATAAAATTCTTTGGCGATACCGCAAGGGCCCGCGAACCCTAACGATATCCGGATTGATTCGAGTAATTAACCTTTATCATTGCATAAGAATTGTTACAAAGTGTCGAGTGGATTTGAAACCCTAGACTTTTCTCTCATCGAATCTCTTCAATTTTTAATTGCTTAATTTTAATTAAGTTTTCATAAATTTAGGAAACCTAATCAAAATCTCTTTTCTCGAATTAATTTAGAAATCTATTGAAGTATTGCAACTTAGCCTTCTAATCCCTGTGGAGCGAAACTCGGAATATTTACCACTATTCTTTGAGTAGTAGTAATTTTTTCGTTTTATTAATTATTTTTGGTACTGAAACGACACGATCAAACACCGATCTAAAGTTGCGAGATAACACATTTTTACTCAGGTTCCCCAAATTCAAGATCTTCAAAATATTCTTTCTTACCACCTTGGTGATAGGCATAGATGATAGTAGCCTGATCTGAGTTGATATGCTGACAGATCTTCAACATCAGTGATATTTTGATGAGGAGAATTGGCTTTATGGTGTTGGCTGCCTTTCTCTTCAGGCTCATCATAAACAATCTGAACTCCAATTTCCTTTACCAAACAACTGTAACCTGTGAAGTCAGCTGACACATTCACTTCATCACCAGCTTCCAATATTAATTGATTCCCAATCTTCCAATAGCTTAACCATACCATCATACTGCCATCGAGAATGCTGCATTTGAAAAATGGGCTGTATGCCCACTTCAGACCCTTTGTCATATTGTTGAGTGTGATATAGTCGTAATTTAGGTTCGCACAGAACCTGTCATTACCACGGAAACAAGGATAGACAATATGTATCTTCAAGGCTTGGATCTTGAGATTAGGGTGTGAAGGCACATTGAATGTTATCGAGGACCCCGTTCTCTTGTTATTGCTGCACCAGCCAGCAGGCACCTCACTTCTGAGAAGAAACATATTGTAGATACCACATTCATATAGTACCTAAGCCATGGCATTAATTCATAATAATATAACAACATTAGATTAGGCATTTAACAACTATGAATACAAAATCATTGGTGAGAGAGAGAGAGAGAGAGAGAACCTTAAGGGAACCTTTCTTTCTTGATGTTATGGTGTCCCTTAACGGGTTATACAATTCCACCACCTCAAGGCCTCCCAAGGTTTCCAACTCAGATGATAAGCCCATCTCGTTAATAATTTCTGCATCAACATTTCCAATGGGCTCTAACTTGAACTTCCCCTTAACCTCAACTAATTTTTTAGAATCAAATATGTTCAATTTTAAAGACGAAAAAAGGCTAGGACCATTTGTTAAAAATTCCAGTGAGCTGCAGCGATATATCTCCAAACTTTCTACAGTAACTGGAAGTATTGGCAGCGATTGGAGGCTCGTGCAATGATTTAGGTTAAGTGATTGGAGCACCGTAAGACCTTTGATGCTCTCTGGTAGGCTAGAAATTGGATTCTCACTCAGATTCAAGTCCTTCAACAAAGTTAAGCTCCCGAGACAATCCGTGAGGTCATCGCTTGACAGATTGCAGTTTGAAAGACTTAATTCTACTAGTGAGCTAGGTAAAGAAGGCAATGTTTTTGGACTTCTTCTCGGCTTCAATATCAAGGACCAGACGAGGGAAGTCCATGATCCATCCTCACCAATGTCTCGGGAAATTTCATCTGCATGAAGCACAATTAAAGAATTCATTTGTCCGAGCTCTGCAGGAAATTGATCAAGCTTTGAACAACCAGAGATACTGAGTTTTTCTAGGGATGTTAAACGACCAATTTCACAGGGAAGCTTCTTCAGACTTCTGCAGCCTTCGAGATTCAACACAACTAGACTCCTTAATGCCCCTATCGATTCATGAACCTCTACCAAACTTATGCAATACTTTAGGACCAATTTCTCGAGATTCGGGAGCCCAGTGAAGTTGGGGGTACTCTTGAGGCCATGGGAATGACTGAGATTAAGGATTTTCAATGATGTCAGAAACTGCAACACAAACAAAATGTAAATTATTTTCACTAATCAGATGTTAGATCCTCAAAACACAAGTAAAAAGGAAAAGAAAAAAAAAAAGGAATGGCTGAGATTGGGGGTTTGAATCACACCATTTCTCCCTTCCAAACTTGCTCCAATTTGCTATAGCGCATGTCAAGACCAACGAGTCTCTTCAGAGAAAAATCTGTAGGTATGGATTTTAAAGTGAAGCCATGCCAAGTCAAACATCTTAATCCTCCAGGGAAATCTCTGTATCTTCCCTTGATTTCTACAGAGTTGAGCTGCAAAAATTTAAGATTGTACATCCTTGTAAATGCATCAGTCCTCAACTCCGCCTGCTTTACATTACGAACATAAAAGTTTCGCATGAACTGACTATCTTTCTCCAACACAAGCTGGCTATCTTCCTCCAACACATGATACATGTCAAGGTAGAGGCCCTCAATTGTTTCTGTTCCCTGTTAAGAAAAATCATTTTTCATATTAGAATCTATATTCCACGCAAAAAACCTCGTAAAACTGGGAAAACGATAAGCGTGTTACTCACAGTTTTTTCACTCAATACTTTAAAGGAATCCATATGGTGGCACAATCTGCTACGTTTACCCGGCTCCTTGGGTGATTCTTGGCGAACAATTTCTCTTCCCATTTGTCGGAGAAGTTGGTGCATCATCACCTTGTTTTGTCCATTAACGGTTAAGAGACATCTATCAACGAGAGTTTGAATCCCAACTGTTGGGTAGAGATCTCCCAGAATTCTTACTATGAAATCTTTGCCCTTTCCAGTAAAGAAACATGCAATGTGAAGGAACAATTCCTTGTCATTGTCATCTAGATAGTCATAGCTTAGCTGCAACTTTTTCAGGATTTCTGAATTGGGAATAGCTGCCAGTTTCTGTAATGTGTCTTCCCATATGTCTAAGCTATGGTTAGATAGAGAAGAACCCAAAACTCTTAGTGCTAAAGGAAGCCCTCCACAGTGTTGTACTACCCTTTTTGAAAGTTCAGTGTAACCATTAATGGGATGGTCTTGTCCAAAGGCATTCCAACTAAAAAGCTCCAATGATTCATCAGAATGAAATTCCACCACCTCAAATGTCTGATCAACTTCATTAGCCTTCAACATATGAATGTTCCTTGTGGTTAAGATAATTTTACTTCCTGGATGAAACCAATCACGCATTCCAATGAAGGCATCAAATTGGGCTCGATTATCCACATCATCCAGAACTACAAGAACTCTTTTGCAGCAAATGACATCTTTAATCTCACTGATTCCTTCCTCAACACTCCATATTTTTTTCCTTTTTCTTTTTAAAATGTCCGAAAGAAGTTGCCTTTGCAAACGAACTAAACCCTCAGGTCCTTCTGAAATTTCTCTAATATTTGCAAGAAAGCTACTTGCTTCAAATCGTTCAATGTTTAAATTATAAGCAAATTTGGCAATAGTTGTCTTGCCTATTCCACCCATCCCATAAATCATTGCTATCCCAACATTCGACTCATCCTGTAACCATGAATTGATGTTTCTAACACGAGATTCAATTCCAATTAGGTTATGGGCTACATGTAAAACACGTCGGTTCAACTTATCCCCAATCAGTCTTACAATTTTCTGGATAAATTTCGACTCATGCCTACAAAGTTAAACAGAAAGTAAAGCACAATAAGCTTGTAACCACTTAAAATAAAAGTAAGCCAAAAAAGGAGACTGTGAAGTAAATTAATAAGAAGAAACAATTACAAATGCGTTGTTGCATAATGTAATTTATAACTAACAAATAGGGTAGCTACTAAGCAAGGACTGTTGAGAAAAACCATTACAGTATTTAACTTCTTCTTTTTTTATCGTCATTACGGTATTTAACAATTCATTTACTTGTGGAATTAGGCATAACAATTCGACAAATATATAGTCCAATTTGAAACCCACACAAACAACTGTCCACTAAAATAGCCATCAATGCGATATTTATGGGCAAAGGCTAATGCTAATGCTTTTACGAGTTGACAACTCTATTGTATTCTGTTGACAGCAATTGCAATCGATCCAATCGGATCAGCTTGATGGGAATTGCAACCGATCCAATCCTATCCGTTTCCCGCCCCATTCGGGTTAGAGTTTTGGGGATTTTTTTAGGGATCGGATTAGATTTGGAGGTAAAATAAAAATAAAAAATCAGTGATCAAGTTATAGGCGGTTCCTCATACCTCCGACCTGACGCTCCGCTCCCAACTCCATTTTTATTATATATTATATATCTAATACGTGATTTAGATTTGGAAGTATATTTGATTAACGGAAGCAAAGTTTCGGGGTACAATTGAGCTTTTTAAAAGTTTAGAAATATATTTGATATTTAGGTCAAATTTTGGAGGGTATTTTGAATTTTTTCGTAAATTATTTACATTCTCATAAAGGAAATCAATTGATGAATACATTTCAGAAGAATGTCAAAGTGAGGAATTCAAGAGATAATTACCCGTCGGCTTGATTTTGTAAGACCATCCCAGCTAGATCAGCAACTTCTCTAAGTGCTCTCCTCCATACTTGCACCTTTTCCCTCAAGTCCTCATTTTTTCTATCATTGGTTTCCACATTTAATTGCTCTTCATGTCTACAAAATGCCTCTCCAAAGCTCCCAGTTTGATTCCTAACTTGGGAGGGATCCACATCATAGAAGACAGGGAAAACTATGTGTGGTTTTTTGCGTTTGAGGATCATTACGAGTTCATCAAGGCACCTTCTAGAAGAAGCATAGTCTTTGGAAAACACAACTATTGAAATCCTTTCTAACTTAGCATCTTTACCTCTCTCCATCCCATCATCATCTCGATACGTGCGAAAACCTGCACCCGACAAAGCGGTATAGAGGTGGTCGGTGAAGGTCTTGCGGGTGTCTTCACCAAAGCTTAAGAATACGTGATAAGTCATCGAAGCCATTACACATAAGCCTTACTCATATAGCTGCAAGGCACAAGGACAAACAAGTGTCAACTTACTCTTTTTTTATCTTACATATTATGACAGAGTGACTATTAGTTAGGAGGGCTATGGCTGCGACAAGGGGCATGAATTGATTAGATTGTGATAAAAATTGTAAAGTATGCAATGTAGAATAACCTATACATATCATTCAAACTTCACACATAAAGTAAAATGTAGAAGTATTTTTCCCTACACAGAGCGCATTTTGTAGGCGGTCCTGTCCCATCTTCGTTAACCATTCAATCAGCGTCCCTGAACAGAGCCGATCGTTGCCTCCGTCGTAGGCAGAGGCGGACCTACCTACAAGTAAGGGGGGTCATCTAACCCCGCTAGATTAAAATTCTCCACGGATATGGACATATATTTTTTAATATTTTGATAATTTTGCCCTAAGACTAATACTCTATTGTCTAAAGTATGCCCCAAGTAACACAAAATATTTATAACCTTAACCAAAAAATTTACAGAAATCTCCCATGACCTTTTCATTATTTTGTGGTCCTACCATTTTTTCACACACTCTTCCTCACACGCGAATAAGCAAAGCAAAGTTACACATCACATAATTTTCTTTTTTGTTCTCACTCTCTTCTCTCTCTCTCTCTCTCTCTCTTCCCAAGTAACACAACATACCATTTTTTGCATTTATATATATTATATTAATATCTCTTCTATTTTAGTATTCTAATGTACACCCTCCGTCCCTTTGATAGTCTCCTACGTAAAGACGTGTAATTTTCAGATAAAAAATAAAGTACTTCTATTCATAATTTTTAAAAAAATTCTCACCAAATTAAAGAAATAATCGAGATCTTTAATTTTGCACTAAAAAACTAGAAAAATTATGATTGAAAATTTTTAATTTCTTATTTGAAAATTGAACTTACTTTAGTAGGGGATTATCAAAATGGGACAAAAGGAGTATATGTTGTAGATTCTTGATCCTACTAATGTTTGCTTTGGAGGTGCGGTGTCCATTCATTGTTTTTTCGGGTTAAGCTCACGTTTCACCATTCTCTCTCTCTCTCTCTCTCTCTCTCTCTCTCTCTCTCTCTCTCTCTCTCTCTCTCTCTCTCATATTGTATGGTGTAAATGTGGAGAAAATTTTGGGTGCAAATGGGGTACCACGTGGTACCCTTGCACAGCATCCGAGTCGTCCAAAAATGCAAAAAGACGACTCGGATTGAAAGTGCCGGACAAATTATTAAAAAAAAACGAAAAGAAAAAGAAAAATAGGCTTCAATCCGAGCCGTCCATTACATTTTTGGACGGCTCGGATGTTATGCAAGGGTACCACATGTACCCCTATTTGCACCCAAAATTTTCTAGTAAATCTGGGAGGATCCAACTGCCTGCGTTGGGTGTGTTAAGCGCGTACACATACGTGGCATCGTGTTGAACAATGATAGAAATGGTATGTTTAAAGAGAAATGATACATACACATACTCCAAACCACACTCTCCCACACCCCGGCCACTGTTCACCTGGGCCCCCACGTGGGTCCCACCCACTTGGCCCCCGAAATTTTTTATTTTTTTTTTAAAAAAAAAACGAAAATTTTGAGAAACCCAGATTGACCCGGGACTGCCTTTCACCGGCGAGGGAGACGAGAGGAAGACGATTTCGGTCGACCACCACCATCGACCCAACCCCGTCCACGACCTTTCCCCTTCCCCGAAGAAGATGATGAAGATCGCTACCACCGGCGACGACCACCACACCACCATCGCGTTCCACACCCACGAAGAAGAAGCTTCCCGCCCTCGACCCTTTGTCGGACCCTCCGCCTTCAACTCCAAAAGCTTCCTTCGCCGGTGAAGAAGCAGTCCCACCTGGCCTGGGTGGGACTCAATCTTCTTCTCTCTTCTGTCTCTCTCTCGCTGCCCGCGATCTTCTTCTCTCTTTTGTCTCTCTCTCGCCGGTGAAGGGCAGATTTGGGAGTTTTTCAAAATTTTCGTTTTTTTTTATTTTAAATTTCGGGGGCCAAGTGGGTGGGACCCACGTGGGGGCCTAGGTGAACAATGGCCGGGGTGTGGGAGAGTGTAGTTTGGAGTATGTGTATGTATCATTTCTCATGTTTAAACAAAAAGAGGGCAACAGTCAAACTCTTAATTGCTCAATCGTACCCATCGAAAAAATCTTCTCACTCTACACTCTACCCAACACTCCCCTTCTCTATCTCTCTAACCCTTTTTTATTTTTGTACGTGTTTGTCGTGGCTTGCATGGTGGTTGCAATAGTGGCCTGCGGCGGCAATTGGAGATCCCGACTGTCGTCCCCCTGGCCATTTATAAGGGCCAACCGGCGGTTTGTCGGCTGCCATTCTCAGGGGTTTATTTTGGTAGCTCGTTGGGTTTCGCGGCGGGGTGGGTTTTTCTACTGCATAGATGGTGGTGGTTGGTGGTGTGTGGATCCATGGTCGTCTTCTCTTCCCCTCCTCCCTACTGTCTTGCCTCGTCCCTCTGGTTGCCGTTGGTTCACTGCTGGGTGCCTCCTGTTGGGCTTAATGGCCTGGCAACCGGTTCTCCTCCTTCTTTCCCTTCGGGCTTCATTGTTGGATGTTAGTCAGTCTCTTGTCCTAACGGTGAGCGTGCTCTGAGTCTGTTGGTGGGGGTTAGTGGCAGCGTGTTCTAGCAGCGTGGTGGCTGCAGGCTGCATGTGGGTGGTGGCAGTATAGCCATATGTTATGTTTCGGGTTTGGACCTTTATTGGGATTCAATGCTTTTATTTGTTTTGCTTAGTTTGGGCTTAGGTCAAGTGGGTTTAGCCTTTCAGTTGTTTTTTGGTTTTATTGTCTGGGTTTCGCTCTTGGGTGTTTATGGGTTTATACCATTAGGTATTTTAATTCCTCCAACCCTTGGTTGGATTACCACTTCGCCCACCCACCCTACACCACAAACATCTTGATGTACCCTTTGTTAAGATTTCACTAATAATTTTTTTTCTGATCAAAAAAAAAAAAAAATCTGTGCTAAGGCTTGGTTTGGGTAAATTGAAAAAATTAGTTTTTTGGTTTTTTTGATTTTGTCTTTATTCAATTTTTTTTTCATTTGTTGGTTTTCGTTCAATTTTTTGTGGTTTCTTGGCTTCTCTCGACGAGAGGAATCTAAAAAGTATAAAATTATTAGCCAAACTTAAAGTTTTGTGAATAAAGACAAAAAATAATCCAAAAAACCGGTTTTTTGGATGTCACCTTCGTCTTTATTCACAAAACTTTAAATTTGGCTAATAATTTTATACTTTTTAGATTCCTCTCGTCGAGACAAACCAAGAAATCACAAAAAATCGACCAAAAACTCACGAATACACATTTTTTTTAATAAGGACAAAACGAAAAAAAAAACAAAAAAATCAGTTTTTTCAATTTACCCAAACCACCCCATAAGTCTTCACATGCAGAGAAATTAAAATCAATATGTAAGATTTCCACTTCCTTAGTGGTGTTACACATAATAACACCCAATAACTTTCGGATCTAGAACTACCATGTTAATCACAATACGTAAACAAAATTATGGGGAAATACATTGACATAATAATTGATATATACCTGAATCCATTAGATAGGACCGTGTTGGATACAAGAGTTACTTGTACTCTTTGAGAAAGATGATTTATGTGCCCGATCGAATTAACTATAGCCTTGCTGGATCCAGTAATTTGATGAAAGGGATTGAAACCGCACCCTAAGGATCCAAACCAAGCACACACGAAATACACAAACAGATTTTTACGTGGTTCCCCAAACGAAACAGGTACCTCCACGAAGAGCTAGCTTTCACTCTATCAAAATTACACACTCAACACAGTGCTTTACAAATTAAGCCCTAACCAATCTAAGCTTTATAGAGCTTTACAGACACACACACGCTCTCACTAAGTTACTCTCTCTGATCTCTCTGTCAGATACAAATCCAGAGCCCAAAGGGCTGTTTTATAGGCCAAGCAATGGCTCTGTTCCTTTGTCATTCCAGACAACGTCTTCTGTACTCAATGGAGAGGAAGAAGCTGGTCTTAACCCACAATACATTCTGTCTAGATTAGATTTCATAGATGAGGAAAAAAAATTAGACCAATACAGTAATAGGCAACATAAAGGATAATGCATCTCATTATCATGGTGGAAATTTAAGACGTGATGCATAGTTGCATCCAGGGCCGGCCCAAGCCCAAGGCATATGAGGCCTGGGCCTAGGGCACTCCCAAATATGTCAAAATTTGGGGCACTCCAAAATATTTTGGTACTAGGTTTGAATATGAGTTTTTTTTTTTTTTAAACCAAGAAGCCCAAGGTTTTCAAACTCATCTGTTGAGTCATGGTTTGACCTATTATTATTTGAGAATAAGTAGAGAGATGGACTATCAATTTATATAATGTTCTTTGAGTTGGTTTCTCTTAAATAGGCAATGTGGAACTAAGAATTTGAGAACAAGAGTCTTCTTTTACACAAGTGCTCTTGTCCCACATCAGAAAAATATGGGTTGGAAGACAAGTGTTTGCCTATAAATACTTCTACACAACCAAAAACATAGCGTAAAAAATGTTCCTTAAAATGAATTTGAAGGCTAACAAAAAACATACTGAAATTCTATGATCCGATCGACAATTATATTCCACTATCTTGTTTAGTCAGAAAAATTTATAGGACACTACGTGGCGATAGGACCTAGGGCATTATGTGGCGATAGGACCTAGGGCAGTGGGTCGACCCTGGTTGCATGACAACATAAAGGACTGATTGTCAAATGACAGTCATGGGGGGCATGAGAAAAACTAATGCTTTACGCAGTCAATCACAGAGAACTTAAGATCAGTCTGTTTACCAAAAAACTTAAGATCAGTCAAAGAAACTTTAAAATGAAGACCAAATTCATTGGACTGATTGTCAAATGACGGTCCCTGCTCATTCTTTTTGCGTGGAGAATGGGAGAGGAAAATGGGTAAAATTTCAAGGCTTTTGTTGTTTGCTTTTTGGGATATATCGTGCTCTACACTTGCAAAGAGAGGGTGTCACGGAGCCTCAGTGTTTAATTTTCTGTATTTTTTGCTTTTTACATTTTTTGTTTTTTAGATTATGGTCAAAATGTATTATAAATATATAGACTGTTTGGGAGTTTTTTTTTTTTTTGGTCCAAGTTTGGGAGATATATGCAGAGTATATCTTGTAATAGGATTAGTGTTTTGGGAGATATGTGTGATACATTCTGTAAAATTTTTTGTTAATCAAAATAAGAAAAGTGAAAAACGAGAAGTCAAAAAACTTTTCTCTCGCTACTTCTCACTTCTCTTCCCTAAACCTAAAAACTAGAAACTCATTTTCCTGGTATGTGTTATGCATTAGCGAGCCAAACTCTCAAAAGTAGAAAAGGAGAAAATGAGAATGCAATAAGTTGCCTCCCAAACACCTTCAAAGTAGTAATCCCTCCATCCCCAATTTCTTGTTCATTTCTTTCTCGATATGAGTGCTATTTTTAAATTATTTTTATTTTTCTATTTATAATTTTGAAAACTTTGTTTAATATAACTAATCGAAAGCTATCAAACAAGATACATATTGCCTACATGTAACATTATACATTTGTAAGTATAAATAATTATGGAAATTAATATTGACACTCTCCAAATTGTTAATGGTACTCCAAAAGGGGAGTGTCAATATGAATAAGGGGAATGCCTATATAAAGTCCATATAAGGATTGATATTGACACTCCTCTTTGGAGTGCCATTAACAAATTAGGGAGTGCCAATATCAATTTTCATAATTTTTTGAAGTATTGTGAATAGTGACAGTAGCCAAGAAATTTAGGACGGAGGTACTTGTTTCTGAAATGACACTTCAAACTTTAAGTTGTTCTTGTTAGGTCCTTCAACTAGAGGTCTAGTATAGTACCAGAAAAGAATCCCATAAAATCACCCAAAAAATATATCCAATGGGTGAAATCCACCCACTACAATAAGAAAATTGCATCCAACAGGTGAAATTCCACCTAGTTCATTACGTAGTGTACCGGGTGGAATTCTTTTTTGGTACCAAACACTTTCCCCTTCAACTATATAAACTTGTTAATTTTTGACAAAGGCTTGCTTGTCAAAACTTTAGGTTTTACTCCATCCGTTCAAAAATGAATGACCACAAATCTAAAAAAATTAAGAGACCCGTCGTAACCCTTTTCTTAAGTCATAGTCTTTCAAGAATGCACTTTATTTATTACTTCTTTTGTCCTCTTGTTTTAATAACATAATTTATTGAGAGGAAGGGCAAAGGTGACAAATACATTGTTTTGCCCCTTTGACTGTTCAAAATGAACAAAGAATTTAGGACAACAACAGCGTCAAAATAGACATTCATTTGCAAGCCAAAAACACCACACCCACCATAGTTGCATAACTAAATCCAGCAGTGACCACAAGGTCACCTTCATTAACCAACGACCTAACCAGAAAACCTCACTAGAAACCATCACCGCCACTGTCACCATCCAGATCCACCAGCCTCCTCCATCGGAAACTCCATCACCACCGCTACATTTTAAACCTTAGGGGGTTAACCGCACATGGCCCAAACCACAAGGGGTGTAAGTGAAGTTTTCCCAAAGAAAAAACTAAAGGCTCTGTTTATTTGCCAAGAATGTTATGGAAGAAAGTTAATCCTAAGAAAAATGAAATGAAGTGAAGTAAAAGAAAGGAAAATTTACTTTCCTGTGAGTGTTCACTTGATAAAAGGATTTTTACAGGAAAGTGTAATTGGTGGGAGCAAACTTTCTCACGACATATAATTCCTTCCTTTTTGTAGGAGGCATTTTGAGGGAAAGTGAATCCTAGTGGGAAAAGTTTTTTTGTGGGTCTCATTATTTTCCTGCTAACTGAACACCCAAATAGTTATGGAAAAGTTGATTTTCCCATCCTTTTCCTTACTTTCTTGACAACTGAACGAGGCCAAAGAGAAATGAAAAGAGAAAAGGAAGGGGGGGAGAGAGTGCAGTCTGTTGTTGCCAAAATGACATTGTCAAAGCTATTTTTTGGCCTGCTATAGTGTGAGAAAGCAACAAAAAAGAAAAAGAAAAACCAACGTTGTTACACCGTTGGGTGCCATTTTGGCACAATTGTATTAAGACAATTGGATTAAATCATTTCTTTTTTCAAAGAAAAATGTATGATTGAAGTTATTCATGTTCTTCAAAATAATATTTATAGTAACTATTAAAAAAAATCAGCTCAATCCGACATTGGTAAATGCTCCATCAGTTTATCCACTTTTTTGTTCTGAACGAACAACTAAATAAATGGGTGGAACATTTACCAATATCCGATTGAACTGATTTTTTACGGAGTAAACATTATTTTGAAAAGCATGAATGCCTTCGATCATCGGTGTGAACCTGGAATGGTCTCAAATAAACAAATGTGTACATTTTATGTACCAAATTTTTGTGCCCATATGTTTTCCGTCTTTTATTATGGAAAACTTCAGGAACACAGATTTTATATTGTGTAACTGTGTATTAAATCTATGTTCCTGGTCCAATATTATACTCAGAGTTTAGCCTTAGTAAATTACCCTATATATGTTGCACGGATGACTAGATATGTAAGTAATGATTATAACACACACTAATTAAATGTGTATACCATATGCATCTATTGTATAGTATAGATACAATAGGTGCATATGGACTATGGTGACATCTCATGCCAATCATAATATTTTTTAGTGTTTCATAATTTTTATATCAAAAACTCGTAACTTTTCAACAATATGATTCATAATATTTTGGTGCGTCTCATAATTTTTATAAAAAATAAAAAATCAAACTTTGCATTTATAAGAGGTAATCGATTCGTAACATTTTTAAAGGTGCGTATAATACACACCCAAATAGGCATGTGCATTGTAGCCTTTTCCAGAGACGGGTTTTTATATACGTGTATGTATTTATGTACGTATGTATGGTAAAATAAATAAAAGTTTCACCGCACCAAGAGTGAAAGATATCGAGAATGTTAGAATAGATGAAAAGTTTTCTCAAAATGGTCTAAGAAAGATAAATTAATTGTTCAGATTCACATAAATCTAAATCATTGTGAATCTAAACCGTTGACTTCTCTTTCCTGAACCATGTCGGGAAAACTTTTTCTGTCCAAATATATTGATTCAGGGTCTTTGTTCTTGATATTGGAGCATTCGACTTTTCTACTCTACTCCTATCCAAACTTACAAGGGAAGTCCTAACAAGTTGTTCCAAGGTAGATGGGAGTTAGGAGGGAAAAAGAAAAAAGGAACCCCAACTCCCGATTCCTTCCACAGCTACAACTCCCAAACCAACGAACTAAGCATGCCTATTGCACAACCCGAATCATCAAAATCAATCACTTCTTTCTCAAAAAATCTCTCACCTTCTAAACACAAGAAGAAACCTACAAAAACACCACCCCCAACTCAAAACTTTTTGATAACTCGGGTGTCTGGCCGAGTCAATTTACAAGCATCTCGACTAATCCTGAGGAACCAATCTTACCGTCTACCTCCCAAACTCGAAACTAGCATCCCAGATGGATATTTCATCCTCAAAACCCTGTTGTTATCTTCTTTCTCTGACCCTACTTTTTTTCTCATGCTTTGGTAACAATTTATCATCTACCAATACTTCAAACCTCCACGACTTTGTTTACAGGCATTGTGCAAACCAGTACTTATCTACTGATCCCGCGGGGTCTCTCCCGCAAATCCTATCGTCCCTTTTCGATGAATTGGTAGAGCAGTCATCGCAATCCAATTTCTATGAAACCAGCGTTGGGGATGATTATATAGCCGTTTCTGGACTCTTTCAGTGCCGGAATGATCTTAGCCGCGATCAGTGCTTCAACTGCGTGAACAAACTCCCTGAAATGTCAAACACTTTCTGTGGCAGGCAAGTAAAGAGATGACGTTTCTGTTTTTTATCTGCAAAGAAAACTTCATTGTCATAAAGATAAAAACTGAAATTGTTACAATATGAAAATAAATGCATTAAGAGAGAATTTCAAAGAGTATAAAACTCTTCTGCTACTCGCAAAAACTAAAACCATGTTTCTGTCCAATGGCCCGAAACAATTTTGTCTCCTAAGAACTGGTGGAATAACAAAACTATTTTGACCCGAAATAGAAATGGAATGGCCGTGGGAGGGACTGTAAGGATTAATTTGAGGTACACACAAATTAACCCAAGATACCTGCATTACCAAATGTTTCTACAAACCAAATTCGAATTAATTTGAATCACGTGGTGGCAGGACTGTTCCGGCTCGGATTCGCCTTTCGGGTTGTTACCTACACTACAAGGCAGACGGGTCCCAGGTTTCGAGACTGGAGTTGCAGCACAAGATCTGCAGCGAATCCAAGGCGGTTATCGACGGATTCGAAGAGGTGAGGGACGGTGCTTTCGCGGCGGTTGTGAGCGGCGTCGTTGAGGGCAATGGATTCTGTGACACGAGCTATGAGTCAATGCATGTGATTGCACAGTGTCAAGGGAATTTGGAAGGGTGTGACTGTGGCGAGTGTGTTACCAAGGCAGTGCAAATTGCTCAGGATGAATGTGGGGAGTCCATTTCAGGAGAAGTGTATTTGGACAGTTGCTTTATGAGCTATGACTATGATGGGATTAATGAGATTCCTAGCAACTCAAATCAAGGTACACAAAAGTATTTCATCCCGCGAAATCCTTTCGCTGAATGAGGTGACTTTTATGATCTTTTGCTCCCGAAAAGACGAATAATTTTAACTTAGAACTTTTTAAAATGTGAGAGTGGATCAAGGGTGGAAGATCCTCTGTCCCATGCAACCCAGTCCGACCTCCCTGTCCCACCCTTCTGCACCGTCCATCGGAACAATCAAAGGCTCGGATGCCAGCTCGGCCTCAGACAAATTTGAGCCATCCATGTTCATCTGTGAATCCGAGCCGTTGATTTCTCAAATGGACGGTGTGGATGGGTAGGACGGAAAGTCGGACAGGGTTGGTGGGACAGAGGATCTGGTTCCTCGCTCGAGGGGCCTGTTGTGATTGCAGTAGGCCCCAACCCATACATGTCCCCCATCGGGTTTCAAAAAATGATCGGAACCGTCCATTTCGTTTTGCTCGCTACTTGTTTGGTACTAAAGTATAGGGCCAGCATCTCAAAATGATTTTTCTCTTAACATTGGTAACTTCCTTCCATTTTGTTGCCCTATTTGTCTGTCTTGATAGGTTTTGGAAAAGGACCAGCTGGAAATAGTTATTCAGGGAGAGGACTGGCGATTGTTGTTGGAGGAGCAGTTGCAGTGCTTTTGGCGTTTTTTTTCTTCTACATGTGTCGATCTTCGAGAAAGAAAAGCGGTGGTAAGTATGTACTGTTTTCGAGTAGGCTTGTACTATGTTCTGGATACAAGACTTTAGATGCATTGAATTTTGATACCAACAAAAACAATTTTGACATTATTATTTTTCACCTATTAGTATAAGTTTGTTTGCGCTTTTCAAGTATAATGTTTTAGTCAGAAAATTTGTTCTCCAGAAGCTGAGGTATTATGTATTTAATTATGTGATGCAGATTTGTAAAGGAGAAGCTGAAGTATTATTTTCTTGCTGAGGAGCAGTAGAGTCCATAAAAGTTTTCCCCAAAATTAATAAACATCTAGGAAAGATAAATGGACGGCTCAGATTTATGTTTTTTATGGATCTGAGCCATCCATTTCTCTTTCCTTAACGTTTTCGGGAAAAGTTTTTATGAATCAAAACATTTTCGTGTCTTGTTTTGAAGAGGGTGAATCTCTATTTTATTGGCACGGCTTGGCAACTTGCAAGAAACTAGTCCTTGCTTTGGTCGTTTAACAACTGTTGAGTTGATGGATTTGTTGGAGTTGTTCAGAAGAGTCCACATTTTAAATGAACTCTCTCTCTCTCTCTCTCTCTCTCTCTCTCTCTCTCTCTCTCTCTCTCTCTCTCTCTCTCTCTCTCTCTCTCTCTCTCATGTTTAACGAGTGTTTGGATCATGGCTGTAAGAATTTTATCGGGGGGACGGAAAATGACAAGGGAAATGAAAAATAGTATCGGACGCTAATTAGGGATTATCCTTGCTATTCATAAATTGACCGGATACAGTGAGCTAAAATATAACGTCGAAATGTAAGTTATTCACGTCGTCATTTTGTCAAACAAGATTCTTTTCGTCCGCTAATATTGGAATGACGTCCACATTCGATTACGAAACTCATAGTATTTCTTAAGGTGTGTTATGCTATAAGAAAAAAATACCGCTTATTATTTTCTCCCCTTTTTCCATGACATTGAAAATGGAATCCATCGACGCAAATGACCAGTGATGAGACGAATAGATACCAATTTATTGCTCGTTGTGTATGAGCACAGGAGGTTGCAATGCCCACTTATGAGTGTTTTCCCAAGCCTAAAAACGTGATCTAAAACTTTCTTTTCTTGGAACTCAATTTGTAGAACATATTGTAATTTATCGGACATCCTTTACTCGTGAGAGAATCAGATACCCCTACAGAATACTCAAGTTCTCGGGCATCATTTACTCAGTGAGCAAATCATATATCTATAGGAGTGTAAGCTATGCCTAAAAAATCAAGCACGAAAATGTGATATTCACTAAATTAACGTCGTCTGATCAACTTGATTTAACACGAGGCTTTTCCACGGATGAGTCTCTGGAGGATCGCATTTTTTAGCTTAGAACGATTCTCATTTTAACATTGTTGTGTCTTGGGCACAGCAAATCTTGCCACGGTCATAAGGTATATGAAAAAGGAAGAAGAGAATGAAACAAAGCAGAATTTCAAAAAAATTCCTGCAGAGAGGTGTTCACAATCACAAAGAAAGCAGCATTCTTTCCCAGTTCGGAAAACAAATTCCATCACTCTATTCTACCACTGCAGAAAATCAATGAAGTTCGTTAGGTGAGTTTCTTATTTGCTATGAGCACATGTTAATGTTATTACTAGGAGAAAAATGGGCAAAAGACTGGGCAGAAGTTTAGCTGATGATCACTGTCGTTTCACCTTCTCTTGCACGCTTTGTAGGCCGAGGACTAGACCCCCTAGAATCAGGATCAAGATCCTCGACAACTTTGCTTTCAGGTGCTGTTTTGTCCTTGTCCAAGGCTTCTAACTTACTCCTGGCATCGGAAGACTCCATTGTACCTAATATTGACGTAGGAAGTTCAACTGGATTTGAGGAAGACGCTTTCGACCTATCATCATCTCCCTTCTTCTGTTTCTCAAACATCATTTGTAGGTGCCTCCCCTGTTCTTCAATTCGCAATTGGAGGTTTCTTTGAATCTGAAGCAAGAAAATGGAAGCGCAAAGTTCGGAGTTAACTGAACATACATGGCTCTCTAACCAGCTCCCAGGAGAAGAAAGGAAAACATGAATGGTGCAATAAATGAACTCTCAATCAAATATGCTGGAATTTGTGGATGGAATATGGTAAAGCTAAATGAACTATTTTCGATAACAATTTCAAAGCACAAAAATAGAAAAGAACATTTACAGAATTAAAACAGTCCATGTCTGGAAGACCAATAAATGAAAGGGATGCAAAAGAATTGTGTTCTAAGTAACTCAGATATGGCCACTTATAGGTGTTAAGAATTCTTATCAAATATTCTACATTCAATTTTATAAAACCTACTATAAGAATTAAGAACCATCCTAAATTTTGTAGCCAAATATGACATCTTACTTTTCAATCAATCACACTCCATCATGAACTGAAAGCTGTCCACTTTGTAAAAAAATATAGAGAGAGAGTTATAAAATGTTGCATGATTCACATTTCCCCTTACATAAAAGGTCTAAACTAGCAGCTATCTATCAACAGAGGAAGCCGTAATTCCCCATTTTCGCTTTACCTTTTATAGAGGCATGAATTTTGATGTCAGACTTATCTTGGGTTTCCTTAATTGGACATTTCATGCGACGAGTGCTGCTGGTGTAGGAGGGAATGCTGTGCCATTCACTATTCGTCGCTATCGTGTAAGACAAGTTTTTCTTTTTTTACTTTTCCTAGATTAGTTTCACGTTTTCTCCCAACATTTTGCAGGTCTTTTCTGGTATGGGCTTCTTCTTGGGATTGTCAAGCTTGCGGCATTGCTTGGATTTTGTTTGACAGCTTCGAGGGGCTCAGAGGATATTTCTTTTCATGCTCTAGTGCTAGTTCTTTATGCTCTGTTCTTGAACTGCATGTATTTATCATTATCATCAATGAAATTCTTCTAATTGACAAAAATTATCCCAAGAAAAAAAGCCAAATCATTCTGCATAATTAGCAAGGTGTAGCGCTTAATGTACTACTACTACTACTACTTTGGAGGTGTCATCAGCAGATAACATAACAGTCTGTGTTGCCTAAAATCTGATATATATTCCCCTTTAAGCTCGAAAAGCAGATTTTTCAAATTTTTAATGGAAAGAATGCAAGTCCATCATGAGAAGCAAAAAACCCAAAAAATTCATATGGGATTCGCACTCCCCAATAAGGCATACCTCTAGTTGTTCATGCAGCTTTTTCTGGACTTCCATCTGCATTCTCAATGCTTCAGTAATCCCCATACTCCTGGAATCAGAATTGGAGCACCAGAGTTCAGTTCCAGTAGCAAGCAGAAGAAAAAGATGGCAAGTACTTTACAGAGGGAACACATGGGAAGCGGATTAGAAAATCACTGCAAGAACTAAACTTAGATACGTGCATTTTTCCCATCCAGGCCATACAAGAAACTTTCCACTTAAATTCAACATGTTATTCCAGGTTATAGGCTTATAGCAGACAATTAAAGACAGAAACCAATAATTGGTTGACAAAAAACAATCAAGAGCAAGTTTCATCAGAAATTGTGTGACATGAATAACAGCATTTGGCTGGAATGTAACATGTCTACAACTAAAGAAAGTAATTCTAACTGGCAATCCCGTAAGAGGGTGTGGTGTGTATCTGGAAAAAGGGATGGGGAATGGATTCAAACAAAACAAATCCCAAAATTAATTTTCAGATTGGAGTTAGTTGGATGTGACAGTTTTCCATATCAGCCTAAGTCACAGTTTCGTCCCTTTATCATTTCAACCAACCTGGAAGCATATTGTTTGAGAACTGTCATTCAGTCAGTTTTTATGAAACTTAAAATGCTGAAAATTAGAAGACGAGAAGTAAATACAGATTAATGAGAGAAGAAAATCAAAACATTTCAGGACAAGATCACAATACAAAGTCATGTTTCTGCATGACCAGGCATCCAGATCTGTCATCGAAATTCAAATCCTACATAACTTAGTGCCAATACTTTTCTTTTCTTGGGGAATGAAAGCTTTAGATGCTTAAATGGAGGTGCTAGGAATTTTGGGTCAAGTGTGTCAAAAAATTTCAGACTACTAAACCTCCATATAACAAGGAAGTTCGACTAGCAATAGGCCTAAAAGCATATGTAGTCGGGATATGAACCAAGTTACCCACCAAAGTATATCAAGTTGTGCAACACCCTCATGCAAACATGTGGAGAACAAAATGCACATACGGAATAAAGGCAAATGGAGTGACTTGAACCTGGGACTCACCAACCTAATCTCTTACAGCATCAGATATCAAAAGTTGTCACAACAGATTTAGCAATTAGGGAATGCCCCAAACAAAAGCATAAGATGTCAAAAGAATAACAAAAGCATAAGATGTTGAAAGAATTGATACAACAATGTAGATCAAGCTCAACCACCCTCAGGTGCAACTCACATGCACATTTGCAGAGATAAACACAACAAACTCGTTCCAAAAACAGGAACAAAACATAGTCCATCCAAACAGAGGGAAATCAAATACATAGAGAGAAACGTGAACCCAATGCCTCTAAAAACCAAAGCAACTGCTGTACCTAGAAACTGAGCTAGTAACTTCAAAAGTTGTACAACGTGAAGCACTTTCCAGAAGAAACGGTAGTATCTCTTAGCATAGAGATTGTACAGTGATATTATCTGAGTACTATTCTAAGGAGGGAAAGAATCAAAATACAAATAACAAACTTACGTTTTCAAATCGAAAGACATAATCTCCTCAATAGAAGTTGACTTTTTCTCGGAAGTTCCTGCCAAAAAGATAACACAATTATCTCAGAGAAGCATGTTATAGTGTCAAAATTGAGAAGTACATAAATGCGTAATTAACTATTTTTGGCTCAGCTAATAAGAGATGATATGACAACAGCAACATGAACATTTACTCCTGCAGACAAATAAAAACAGAAACAACCTACATGATAAATGTCACAAGTCCATGAAAAATGCACAAATCGGAACACGTGTAACTCAGGTACGAGGTTAAACAAGCTAGGGTTAAAGATAAGAAAATAAATGTGTGAAAACAAGCAAAAACTGGTTTAAAAAATGCAAATGGAAATAAGACCACTATCACTGGTACCTTCTGATGACTCCGGTTTGTCCCTGGCCGTTCTAAATTTCTGAAGTATGAGAAAAACACAAGCAACAAAGTTTAGCCAAGTTCACAATGGTTTTGGAAAAGCTGAGAAGAAGAATCCGAATAAAACTATCCATACCTGCAGGTGACTTTTTACGTGATAGATGGTCAAGCCTTCAGCATTCATGAGCTTCAGGACACCCTTTGGAGTAGCTCCTGAGTACAAAAATCAGTCGGTGCAATGAGAACGCTGTGATTCATAAAACCTTGATGAGTTCACAAAATATACATGAATGAGGTGGTACGCACTTTCACTACCACCAAGCTTATTGACTGCTTCAACAAAGAGTTCATGAAGTTCCGGGGTCCAGCGCATACGAGCCTTGGTCTGGGCTGCACTGGATGGCGGGCTAGTAACAGGACAAGTTTCTCTAGATGGCACAGAATGATGAAGATGAACTTGGGGCCGCTGTGCTGATAAATCTGCAGAGGGTACTATCACCTGGTATCCCGATCAAGTAAAAAACCAAACACGGAGAGTTAGGGGAGGCTTCCTGATATGTAGAAACAAATAACCAGGAGACATGGACCAGTTGAAATGTATCAATTACAGACTCCCTGAAGCACATCATGAAAATGGCAATGGGAATGCTGGGTACCAAACCAAACCAAGCCTTATGTCCCAATCAATTGGGGTCGGCTACATGAATCTTTTTTCTCCATTGAGCTCTGTCAAGTGTTGTTTCATCGCTTAAACCTAATATACTCAGATCTTTGCGTACTACCGCATCTAATGTCAAATTTGGGTCTTCCCCTTCCTTGTGCGTTTCTACCCAAAACTATCATATTCACTCTCTTAACTACTGCATCTGCTAGCCTACGATAGACATGCCCAAACCACCTTAGCCTATTTTCCCTTAACTTCTCCTCTATAGGTGCTACACCTTCCACCTTGCGAATTGTTTCATTTCTAATCCTATCTCGTCTAGTCTTACCACACATCCACCTTAACATTCTCATTTTCACTACACTTATCTTGTTCACTTGCTGTTTCTTAATAGGCTAGCATTTTGTCCCGTAAAGCATCGCTGGTCTAATGGTAGTTCTATAAAATTTTCCTTTCAATTTTGTTAGTACCCTCTTGTCACACAGTACAACAGTAGCGCTTCTCCACTTGAGCCACCCCACTTGGATCCTATGAGTCACATCATCTGCAATCTCTCCATCTTGACAAACAATAGAGCCGAAATACCTAAAATGGTCCCTCTTTGGTATCTCCTGATCTTTGATCATCACTCTTTCCTCATACGCACTTCTGGTATCACTAAACTTGCAGACCATATACTAAGTTTTACTCATACTTATCCAAAAGCCCTTAGACTTTAATGCTTACCTCCAAATTTCTAATTTAATATTAACACCACTAGCTGTTTCATCTACAAGGACAATATCATCTACAAACAACATACACCATGGGATATCCTCCTAAATCTGCCTAGTCAATTTATCCATAACTAACGCGAAAAGGTACGGGCTCAACGCTAACCCTTGGTGCAATCCGACTATGATGGAAAATTCACTCGTGTCTCCTATTGGTGATCTAACGGCAGTGACTGCACCTTCATACATGTCTCTGACCACGTCAATATAGCCTTTGGTCACTCCCTTTCTCTCCAGAACCCACCATATAATGTCTCTAGGCACCCTATCATAAGCCTTTTTCAGGTCTATGAAAATCATATGGAGATCCTTCTTCGTTGACCTGTGTCTTTCTACCAATCTCCTTAGTAGGTAAATAGCTTCCATAGTTGATCTCCCAAGCATGAACCCAAACTGTTTCTCCGACACTGTGTAAATTTATATGAATTCTTTAAAGACACTCAAACACAAGGATGCATTCCTTCTTACAGCGATGGAAAAAAAAAATTAACTTGCATAAATGCACGTACAAACATAACTTAAGAGAGCAAACCATATCCATGTTTTCTTAACAAACACAAATGGATATTAAATCGCCAGAAGCACCGTAATTTGTATAAAAAAATTAACAACTACATGTATAACAAGTGCTCAACGCAGGAAAAAGAAGATTCACAATTAAGTACTTTACTACAAAATGGAAAGCGTAATGTTGCTGCATATTAGTCATTATTTGTGAGAGAACAATGCAGGTTTTGCTTGCATCTACAGGGTACTACTTTGTACTTGTACACATGCACACATGTAAATAGTAGAGAGCGTTCAGGTTACAGAAGTATGAAAAAATCAAATATCACGGTACATTGGGTATACATTGCCCATCATGTTAAGACTCAACCTGAGCTTTAATACGATCCAAGGGAAAACAGAAAGCTCTAGCAGTTAAAAGGAGCACTTTACTCTAGCCTACAATATGTCAGCATTACCATTGAAAATAATGATGAGCATGGCATGTTTCAAGTATGTCATGTCAGCCACTAGCTGCTCTCATGGAGAGGGAGAAGAGAGCACATAAAAATTCATACATAGACTGTCCTCAATGGCGCACCCACTATTAGCAAGCACATTTGAGCATTGCCCTTCCTTGGTAATCACCAGCCAAGCTACTCGTCAGTCACTTTCAGTACAAGAAGTACTGATCACGCAATTAAAGAGAAACAAGGTCGAAGGTTAAGTAGGGGACCAGCCTCTTGATTGTAGCTAATGTCTAGTTCAATGATGCAATATTTTATAGCCCAAGCATGGCCTTCTCTGGGATTCCACAATTTTCTTGCAAGGGTCAATGTGATCCCACTATCCTTGTCAAACCCAAAACCTCCGCAGCTAAGTTTTCCATGGAACCTGCAGTTCCCAATTCCCATACAGCCAAAATTACCTTCAACCACAGCTCAACCCAATTTTTAGTGGGTAGGAATCAATTCTAATTATGGGCTAATGTTTGCGTCATCAGAAGAAAAAGATCTGCACCAATTAAATGCTCAATATTTGAGCGGATCACACATAGTTGTATAACAAACAGAAATGCACCCATGCTCTGTTGACCAATTAAGGCATAAATCAGAAAGTAATCTCTATATGCTGATGAAAAGGTCTTGAACTTTCAATACCCAACCCCACCCCCGCTTCTAGAAGAATTCAAAAAAAAGGGGGGAAACGGAATAGAAATATACCATGGTATGCTTTCTACATAATGCTTTAGCGTTAGAACTTAGAACCTTATTTCTTCTATATTTTGGGGTGATCAAAGAAAAAACAGGAATCCAAGCATGCATAATTTAGTTCTAGTAAATCTTCAATAAATTTAAACCTCAATAGATAATTACGTTGAATTAACCAAAAGAAAGAAACAGAAATAGAAGCGAGTAGGTAATATTTGCGGTATGTGTATCCCATAGTTAGTATAAGTTGAGCAACAAACCTTTGGCTTGGGATCCTGTACATTGACGTCACCCAAGATCTCATTCCAATCTGATTCTAGAGCATCATCAACATCAATCAAATGGCCTGCCCATTCCTGCCAATTAGTTCCCTTGGCATGGTCTTCAGACGCCATAACGCCAATAGTGCTTTCAACCTGACCAGTCTCAATGAGGACATTTTCCGGAAGTGGAAAGTCAAGGAAATGCTGCAGTGAGTCTGTAGTCCAGGACATATCATTGATTTCCTTTGGGTAATTCGTCAGTGATGTGGATCGAACACCAGCATGAGAAGGCAGGATTGGTGGCAAAGCTCCGCCATCACCAGATGTCTGGGAAATGAATGGAGCATCACTGGGATGCCTTGCTTGGGGTGAAACTGAAGAAAAATGAATATCTGTGGGAAGTCTAGAAGGTGATGAGAACATGTGGCCAACTGTTCCAGTCTTAGAAGCTAATGGAGTTAACCGAGGGGATATTGAATGTGCCATCAGTTCGTGTTCTAAGGAAACATGAAAAGAATCTGGCAACTTGGGAAACTTCTCTTCAACAGGGGTATGAAAAACTGGTAAAGATGAAGACATGGCTCCAGAAATATCCATGTTACTCAGCTGCTTTTCACCAGATCTCTGCATAAATACAGCAGATCGCAAGTCCATTGTTGTCTGTATTAACTAACATTGCCAAACAGCATCACATACTTCTACACACATCTTTACTGTTTGCCAACAAGAAGATGTTTTCAGAGCCCAATTTAGCATCGCTACCTATAAGATCAGTTTGGTACCAGGTTTATGGAATGCAGCATCTGCCAAAAAATAAGAAACTTGCATGTCAACAAAGTTGAGCAATGTGAAATTGATGCTTAGAAGGTGAAAAGAACAATTGCTTGAATATACAATGAAGCAATCCATACAAGAAAGGACTATTCACTTTGATCCTGCAGCCCTGCTAATAATGTTTCAACGATAAAGGGGTGCCCCATGAGAATAAGATAACTGGCCCTGAGGGACTTGTACTTGGTTGATCCTTTTATGAGATCTAAGGCCATACATTGAGATAGTGCAATCAAAGCGACTTCAGTCGTCACAAGACTCACAACAATATCAGGAATGGGGAATCACTATTGGAACATTGGTAGTCAGCAACCTATGAAGCAACATTATGGGTACAAATACAGGTGTGGCGTGTGACGGCTATGAATTAGATATCAGATTTTGTAGGTCTAAAAAAAATAGCAACAAATTCAGGAGTACGCCATCTTGATTCGGGTAATGTCAAACCTCCAGCAATCATCTCCCCCTTTTAGACGGCTTTATCTATTTCACAAAGAGATTAAGCGAAGATGACTAAACTTTATACAACGACTCGAGTTCCCTATTTGAGTTCGGTAGTTGGTGATGCATCCATGGAACTCAAGCCACCAAAACCAAACTGAGCCTCAAGTCATAATCAATTACAGTCAATTGCCTGAATCTGTTTTCGACATTGAGCTCTGTTGAGATTATCGTGTTTTGTGATATCTAATAGACCTAGATCCTTTCAAAATACCATCTCTAGAGTAAATTTTGATCTACACTTCCACTTAATATTACTATCCACAGTAACTATATCACTCATCGTAACTACCGCATCCGCCAATCTACGATAGACATGTCCAAACCACCTTAGTCTATTTTCTTCCATCTTATCTTCTATCGGTGCTAGTCCTACCATTCCACAAAGGTTTTCGTATCTAATTTTATCTCGCAAAATCTTACCACACATCCATCTCAAGATTCTTATTTCAACCACACTCACCTTACTCGTATGTTGCTTCTTAGTTGCCCAACATTCTGTGCCACAGGATAAGGGAGGCCTTCTAGCAGTAAGGTAGAATTTCTCCAACTTTGTAGGTATTCCACAGTCGCATGCCATCTCAAAGCACTCCATCAATTGATTCATTCAACTTGTACTCTATGTGCTACATATCAGCAATCGTTCCATCCTTGCAAACAATTGAGCCAAGATACTTAACACGTTCGAGTTTATCTACAACTAAGGGAACAAGTTAACAGCTCAAAGTGGACCCTAGTGTATATCCTACTGTTATAGGGAATGCACTTGTTGTCCCTGCAAGAGATCTAATAGTTCTGACAGCACCTTTATACATGTCTTTTAACTTCTTCAATGATCCTTTTCACACCTACGTCTCTAGGTACCTTATAGGGATTTTCTGAGTTTATGTAAACTAAAAATGTCTCTTTTCTCCCTGTAGTTTTCAACTAATCTCCTTAACAAGTAGATTGCCTTTACAGTTGCTCTACCAAGCATTAACTCAAACAAATTCTCTGGTACCATTGTCATCATACTTAGGCGATGCTCAATATTACCACAGCTTCATCGTATGTCTCATCAATTTAATACATCTATACTTATTACATTTTTAAATATCTCCTTTAGTCGTATACGTTGGTATAAGGATACTCTTTCTGCACTTGTCAGGCACTAGTAAGAATAATCTTGTTCAACAGGTTTGTCAACCATGACATTCTAATGTCACAAAGGCTCTTCCATACCTCAAAATCAATAGGAAAACCCGAAACCATCTAGTTCAAAATTTTCATTGAAGCGCATTTGCCACTTCAGACTGTTGTTCTACGCAATCAAACATATGGTCTTGGCTCCCACTCCAGCTAGAAGCACCCAAACCCTCTTTGCTCAGGTCATGTTTTTCATTCTATAGTTTATCAATGTAGATTTTCCATCTTGCTTTGATTTCATCATCCTGTAATAATACCCTACAATCATAAAGTGCACGAGAAACCCATGGTTGAATATTCCTAGAATAATATGCAAAAGCCCAAGATAGAATTATTCTGGTCGGTAGAGCCCTTAAATCAAGATTAGGACCAAACTACACGGTTGGGACAAGCCGCAAAACTACTAAAAAATTGGCTTATGTTAGCCACTCGACCCTTAGAGGTTGTTCTTTTGGAACTATACTCATTTCATTGATCCACTAAAAAGATGGCTTCAGAAACGAATCATCAGAGGTATGTATGATTAAAATTCATTAGCGGCTGAAATGAACACAAAGAAACTGCGAGACTGGGAACATACCGAAACCACATATTGCGGGGGGGTCCGGGGTGACTAAATTGGTATCCAGGAAACCATCACCATTTTTACCATCGGTTGAAATCACAATTCCCACATGTGGTTCCCCCACCACCCAAACGATCTCCAGTCTACAAAATTCGTATTCCCATCTTCAAAGTACAGAAAACCACATGATTCCCCTTAGCAGAAGTTTTCACTTTGTATGATTTCCTCGACATGTTACATAGTTTTGGCGTTTAGAGAGGTGTATAGGTTCTATTTATTGCTTGGTCTCTTTTGGAAGGCCATTTGTTCTACTGTCTAATTTGTACATAGTTGGCATCCCCTTTGCCTTCTCAACAAGTTTATGGCTTATCCAACAAAAAAATGGATCAGAAGCAGAGCTTCAACCCCAATGGAACGTCCCCAAAAAAAAATTGAAAGAAATAGAGAAGAAAAAACAGGACGACATGGTTTAGCCGGGTTTGATGAAAATCAAAGACAACCCAAGTACAATCCAATGAAAAGCAGATTAAAACAAGGAATTTGAAATAAAGCATGAAAACAAAAACGATATATCAAGGTTAACAACAATAATTCGAAATGGGTATGTTGAATTGAACTATAAAAAAAAAAAACGGCGGAGAGATGGGATTGAACCTTAGGGAGACGGAAACCGCATATCAGCAATTCTTTCAGTGGCCGAGGAATTGAACGCAAGGTAGGAAAGAGGAGCGATAAAGAAGCAGAGAGAGAGAGAGGGAGAGGGAGAGGGAGAGAGAGAGAGGGGAATATAGATGCTTTATTCTTTCTCAACTCACAAAATTTATCAAAATAATTTTGACTCCTCCATCATTTGTGTTTTTCGTTTTTAATGATTTTTTAGCAGTTTTTTATTATTTTTTATCCTTTCGGATATAATGATATATAGAGCATAGCTCTATTTAAAAGTAAAAATTTTGGGAAATTATTTTTACAACCTTATTTTATCCCCAAACACTCTTTTTGTCTTCATTTACCTTGAAATTACTAAATTACCCTTTTCTCATGAGTCACTTTACCCATTTGAAGGGTACTTTGGTAACTTGGTACTTTCAGAGAGTAAAAGACAAAAAAGTGAGTGTGGAGATAAAAGGGTTTGAAAATCATTTCCCAAAAATTATACTAATTTTAAGAAATTGACCAAAAGCAAAAAATACGAACTTTATACGAAATTTTCGTTTTAATATTTTATCTCAAAATTAACAAACAAATAAATGAAGGAAAGAGTAACATTTGCAATATGGTGACATGATGACGATATGAGACTACCAAGGGAGAGATTATTTTAGTGCCCCTTGACATCTAAGGCCCCACCACAACGTGGAATCTATTCATTTTCATAAAGTCATTTAATTAAGTCGGGCATCGGTCACCACTTGGAAATTTTTCCAAGTTTAAGTGGTGGAAACTCAGACCTGATTAGGTAAAACTCATATTTGAGATTTGATGATTGTATTGGGTTGAATATACTTTTAACACCACCTGCATGCAGTAGGACCTTAATTTTGGACCCTAAATAGGTACGATAGAATCTCTTCAAATAGTAGTGTCACATGACAAGTCCTTAATAGAGGTGGCTAGCACCAATTTTTTTATTCGATTATGAGTATCATATCTGCGCTCCTATTTTTTGCACCAAAAAAGAAGATATGAGTATCTTTCACTTGCAAAATGTCGAGCAAAGTTGACCTATGATATTTCATGGACATCAACAACGACAAGAGGGAGCCCCACGGTTACTCCGATTGATTGGTGGGTCTTTGGTCCCATATAATCAACCAGAATTCGTTTCTTGAATTCAAGCTGTAAGAAAAAAAATTCTTTTAAATCCCCTAATGACCTTGCCTTTGATCGAACCGAATAAATTAAGTGACATATACGTAAATTGGCCCGAAAATTCCTGACCTTTGGAAAAAGAAAAAAAAAACGCGGTAATAAGAGCCATATCTAAACAATCTGTGGTCCACTGGAACATAAATAGAAGGTTGGTGGAAGTCCAGGGACCCACCCAAAGGAGCAGCCATGCATCCCACCTGAAAAATGAATATTTATCCGTTACTTGTTAAGAGCACCCATCCTATCGGATATCCTTTTATGGCATCATTATTCTTCGAGTGATTCTAGTTGAATTTTCAGATTAAAAAAACACACACACAAGAGAGAGAGAGAGAGAGAGAGAGAGATTCTATTTGAATTCTTAAGTTTATCCAAATTATATCTACCTCTAAATTTCCTTTTACACCCACTTGTAAAAATCTGATCTAAACCCACTATCCTCGTTCCTCATCACTCTACAGACCTGGAAAAAAAAAATTCCATCAGAACAATTTCCGTGAGACATTCAGGTAACGTTACACAAGTTTATGTGTCTCACTGAAGTTAATCAAAGTTCAGGTAATAATGAGACATCTGGGCAAGAGTTTAGAGGTTGTTTAGAAACTTTGCTGACAAAAAAAGAGCTCAAGACTCGAGTCAGTCCTTGGCGATACAAAAGATGTCTTAGTTCAAACAAATCAATCGATCCCCAACAGGTAAATTCTCTTTTTTTATGAGACTCAATTCCTGACGCTGATGTAAACCCAGCTGCTTTTTTATTTTTCTCCTCTTCGGTTGAACTCGACTCGTTTATGCATAAAAAAAAAAATGTTTGAATCCCTAAGGAGCTGCATATGTTTTGTTGGAATGAATTTCTCCATCAAATTGTGATTAAAAAAAAGAATTCTCCATCAAATTTGCAATCCCTTCACAAATAATAGCATCCAAATGCCGAAAATAAGGTTATGTTAATCACATAATACGATTTCCTTCATGTCCAATGCGGAAGATATCAGCAAGTAACAAGCTGAAAAAGAAAATCAGAACTAAATACTGTTGTAAGAAACAGTACAAATAGTTTTGGCGAAGAGAGGAAGAAGAGATAAAAAGAGAACAATATAAACAATCTGCGGTAAAAGAGAGAAAATCGTGTCTAAGTACAAGAATACCCTTCCTGGGGAAGAACATATAGCTTGACAAAAACGCCAAGGGCAATTGGAAGTGTCCACCTACTCACTTGTATATTGGTCTATTTTTCCCTAGAAAGACTACCAGTATGAATTCACCTTCCTGCAAAACCTATACAGCAGTATGTAAAAGAAAAAAACCAGTGCAGCTCAATCAAAATCTGGAGTACAAAACTTATCATTAGGGAGGTTTGTGCTCCATTTCATGCTTCTCAGCAAATCTAAAAACGGAATTTATGGCGCTAGTTGGTTATCGAAACGCACTTGATTCAGTTCCTGTAAGAGAAGTTAGTAATACTTAGGCTGCGTCTCCATCGTGGCTTTGTGGAGGGATTTAGAGAGGGAAAGGATACTGTAAAGGAAAACATAACAAGACAATGAACTGAAGAGTATGTATATATTTCTATGGTTCCCCAACAATTTCCCTTCTCTTTGTAAATCCCTTCACAAAGTCAACACAGCTTGGCCAGAAACACAAAGGATAAACAGAACCCTATAATACAACCATACAAGTGAATCAAAATCCTCTAATACAAAGGACATACCAAGGTCCAACGTGACTATCCAAGACATTCATTTACATGCCTCCGTGTTTTTATCACCCATGCAAAAAATCAGGTTGATAGGACATCGGTAAGGGGACACTGATCGTCCAACAATAATGCGCCATTCAAGTGGGTACTGATATCCGATCAATTTGATTTTTTGCATGGTTGATGAACGAATTGAGACCTATAAAGTGAACCGTACATGTGAAATCATGTGGGTTCCATTTTGCATCACAGGAGGATCACATGAGAGGATATCACACGATACGATCCACATTCATATACAAGCTGCCCAAAATTTGAAGTGGCAAAATTCGTTTCTTCTGAAAACTGAATTACGATTTCCACGTTCTTATCCCCCGAGTATTCCAAGTAACAGAAATGAAGCTGCACAAAAATCAACAGATGCCCTGTTTAAGACAGTTGACACTTTGGTCACTGTATTACAGAAATTCTTCGCTTTTTCTTTCTGTATTCAATTCTTGTCGGAAGCCGATACTTTGCTGACACGTGTTTAACGCTCAAATGGAAAGTGTCCTAGTTTTGTTCAACTTAATCACATGAACACTCTGGTTATACTCTAGAGCACACACAGGATATGATGGTTGATAGAAAATAATGACGTGTGAATGACCAAAGTGCCAAAGTTGGCCACATATTGTTAGAAGACTTCTTGTGTATGAAGACATATGTGGTATTTTATTAGTATTAGAGCCTTATTTTTTAATTCTCTTTTAGAGTCATTTAAGCATGAGGCAATACGATACAAATTTGAAGATATTTTTCCTAATGTGTCCCAAACTGTCATGTCCTCCCTACGCTGGAAACTTGTATGTAGGTGTCATGTTTTTAGCCAGGTCTTGTCGAGAGTTAGTGTCCATCATACTTAGTTCATCAGCCTTGAAAGCCCAAGGCTAGGTCTTCTTATCCGGTTTCTCAACCATAAAGACCATGTTTGAGAAGCCTCTCTCTCTCTCTCTCTCTCTCTCTCTCTCTCTCTCTCTCTCTCCTAAGCATTAAAAATTGCGTCAAATGAAGCTAAAACATCCTCTACTCAAGCTATAATGGTGCTTTCACAGCCTTGAAACAGCATAACAGTAAATTTCGATTGGGAGGTTCCTGAGTAAATGAAGATATGAAGGGAGGGGCCAACATAACTGCTTTTGAGGATGGAAATTGCTTGGAGGAAGAGGGCCCACAATTCGAGCCACCTGTCTTCCCCTCCAAAATGAATGTGACGTGAATTGCTTCTTACTGAAATATTTTCAAATACAAAAAACTGTTCATTCTTATTTTTTAAGGATTAACTATGGCTGATTCTATTTGAACACAAAGAAGTTCTCTCTACACTTATAAAGCAAGATTCAGATTTTTTAATACTCCTCTCTGTGCCCAATAATTTTCCTACAATAATCTACATACATTAAACCAAAATTATACTAGTTCTCTCTACACTCATCTTTGGTTGTTTTAACTCACCCTATGTTACACGGATCCCCCATTCTCAGGAGAGTACCCATGTCCACACAACACAACAAGGATTGGGTAAGGTATATTTGTCGGATACCTAATTTTATTCTCACATGGCTGGGTTATGAGATGAGACAAGACTCAGATGTGTAATTGAAATGGAGAAGGAAAAGCTGAAGAAGAAGAAGAAGAAACAAGGTATAATACCTGCCACGGAGGGATCCAGAAGCATATCAGCAGATCAACCTTGACGAAGACAGATGGAAAAGATGAAGAACCAGGCAACCAACAGACATCAAAGCCACAGAAAGAGGAAGCAAAACAGAGAGGGAGAGGGAGAGATTGTGAGTTGGTGTTTTTATTCAGAGAGGGAGAGAAAAGTCTCAAAAGTTATAACCATGTCTTCCAGCTCCAAAACATGCAGACGGATGGGCCTATGGTCTTCAATGTGAGCGACTTAGTGCATGCTTGATGAGCTGATAACTTCTTACATAAGTTAAAAGCATTAAACATCCAGGTGGGCTTTCAAATGGGCTTATCTGACTATGTTTTACTAAACATATTGTGGGCTTCACATATCTGATTCACTATAACTAAGTGTTATTGAAACATGTCTATTGTCTACTTAGTTATTGAACTTGTTTCTTTTCCCAAAAACTTGAATCCTGCATATAAGGTTCACATTTCATAAAATCAAAAGAACAAGTGTTAAAATGACATAAAGGGGAGAGAGAGAGAGAGAGAGAGAGAGAGAGAGAGAGAGCCTAACCAAATGGTGCCGGTGTTGGGGAGGGATGATTGACGGTCGGAGAGGTGAGTGGTGCTTCTCTGGCAAGGTGATCAACTAATGTATGAGTGTTCTTTTTTCTTTTGCCAAGTACTAATGTATGAGTTGATACATCTTAGAGTTTGTCTCAGTCAATATATATCATCCTTAATTGCATAGCAAATAAATACATCATCCTTAATTCTAATTACTTGTTATCTTCTGGGAATTCTGCTATTGCAATTTTACCCCAACTTAGAAGGTTTGGTTAGAGTTTCTGTAAATGCATATGTATCGTGATCTTGCCTGTACCTTATATTTGAGGCATAGAATCATTTTGTGATAATCTCGTTATCATATCCCTTTGTAATCTTCTATGTTAGGCATAAATTTCTAGGTTTTCTCTATTTAAGCTTGTGTTAACATTGTAACCTAATTCAATTCAGAAATACCATTCAGTTTCTTCTCTGAAAAGGGTAAGTTTTACCCACTTAAAATGTTTTTATAATTGCATTCTTAACCCATAGTCTCTGAAAAGTATAGTATGCGTGTCTTTGGGGTGTTCAGGAATGTGCAACTGAAAATATTGGAAATAATCTGGACACTTTGAATCAGCTGTCAGACACGTTTCTGAAGCGTGTCTGCATTCCGGCAAAGTGTCAGTGCTGCGTAGCTCATATATCCATATCCATGTATCATCTATTTTGACACTTTAAGTACCCAACCCTTAATTGTACACCCGTATCCGATTCACGCACCCATCTACATGTAACATAGATCACACCTATCTCCATGCCCAACCCTTAGTTGTACACCCATATCCGATTCATGCACCCATCAACATGTAAGATAGATCACACCTATCTCCATTGAGAATATGGTTCTAGGGTTAAACTCATCCCACCACTTCAACCTCATGGGTGCAGTGCCTCCACATTACCTTCATCAGGGCCTCCCACACATCTGCTATTATCTGCATCTGACCATGATCGTTGTTGCTATTTATGTGTATTTTTAGGCTGTTTACAAAAATTTCCTTCTTTAGGGTTCAGCGCCGGGCTTGGTCAAGACTGTAAAGCAAACCTTCAACTAACTTTTCCCAGGACCACTATGATAATTTTTTTCTAGAAACATTTTGTGGCTAAAAAAATGATTTTTTTGGTTCAAATAGAACCTATCGACTATTTAGCTACTCTACCTCCCTCCCACTTGTAATTATTATCAGAAAACAAGAGGATAGATACTTCCCCTCCTTCCTTTCTCCTTCCTACCTTTCCCTCCGAACATAAACTTCCGTTCATTACCCTCCCATGCATCTAAACACAGTTTAGAAAAGTATTGTCTTTCCACTCCAAGTAAAGCCCTGAACTACCCTTTTCAAATCCATTACTCATACTGAAGGCAGCAACATCAACTAGCTTCTGACCACAAAACAAAAGATCATCAAACAAGAAAAACTGGGACGCTTACCAAAAAAACTAGGACAAGTTCATATGGGCCTTTTGGCCTTTTGGGTATAAGCTCATATATGCTAAATGTACCTTCTGAGTATACCCACAATGAGGAGCATGGAGAGCAAAATTCATAATATAAGGTCAAGAGGTATCAAAAGATCCTACATGAAGTAAGGCCACAATTAGGAGAATCTAATGGGGAAAAAAAAAACATACTAACATTTGCCTTGCGCCTCGACATAATCCACTCCCACAACAGCATTGAAATGCCTTGATAGGATGATTATGATCACTGAAATCAATTCCGTAATCCTGCAATTCAAAACATATGGAAAATAACTAGTTGCAAGGATAAATCAAATTCAAGTGAAATAGCAAATAATTCGACCAAGCTACATTGTGCTACGACATAATGGAAAACATTCACTATTTAATTCATTAAGTACTCCAATGTCATTTCAAGAAATACCATCCTCATCAGTCCAAATTCTAAAAACTTGCCCTCAGTTTCAAACAGCCAAACTCCCATTAGTTATGTTCCAACGATGTAACCAACAAAAGGGACAAGTAAACGACAACATTTTCAAACCTGAGATTAAAGTTATGGACTCCTTTAGTTCCACAATGAAGATCGACTTATTTCCCAATCATGGGAAACTGAAGCAGCAAATAAGAAGCTTATGAAATACTAGAATTTAAGAGAAACCATTAACAGATAATTGAAACTACAGTTCTTTTTAGCAAGGTTTAAATTTCTAGGTTACCCCACTATTTCTCTCCAATCACTCAACAGTAACACGACAAACGTAAACTTCCTGTGGCAACTGTTAGAGCTTCACTCACATCTGTTAATAATCACCTCCAAAACTAGTATATGAGCCTAGGCAGCTTCTCCACTCATTGTCAATTGGTTTTGAGTTGGATGCTTTAACATGGTATCAGAGCTAGGCTTTCAGAGGCTTTTGGATAAGACTCTATGTCATTAATGGTTGGTTCTCCCTTTGTTTGTCGTTGATGGTTGATAGTTGTCATATGTCTTGAATTCAATTGTTTACCTCACCGCATGCGAGTCAAGAGCCACACGTGCGGGGGAGTGTTAGAGTTTGTCCCACATCTATTAATAACCACCTCCAAAACTAGTATATGAGTTTGGGTGGCCTCTCTATTAATTGCCAAATTGGTTTTTAGTTGAATGCTTTAACAGCTACTTCTGATAGCTACTTTTCACAACTTAATTTCTCCCTCCCTCCCTCCCCTCGCCAAGTTTTATTGACTCCCCCATATAACGTTCGTATAACGTTCTAGTGATCACGAATAATTACATTCCAATAGACTTCATATCTATCATCCACTTACCCATGTAAGTTCTTCCAGAGCATTCACTTTTCTTTTGGTAAAAAAAGCAAGCTGCATAAACGGAGCAAGGCCAAATTTAGATGTGGTTCACCAGAGGTAAGTTTGTATTAGTAGCCCCGAAACAAAGATATTCATGTAAATATACAATGAAATGCTACACCCTTACATGATAATAATGGCGATCAGGGGTCTCCACTTCAACTGGGATCTCGAGCAAATTTGCATCAGAGCATCTGGAACGGACATGAAGTTATTAAAGGAGAAAAGAAGCTAAAACTACAACTTCTTAAGAAATAACAAGTTCAAAAACAAAATACACAAATGACTAACAAAGGTCCCATCACTCTTTCAGTAAATGTGCCTGTAATTAGCAGATAATTCACAGTTCAAGTAATGAATAAATTGTGTGTCCAGTGTGTCTGTGCAGTTCATGTTTGTATGAGTCTGAGCACTTGTTCACATATCCATGTGCGGGTATGTGTGCCATTCAAGCTATCTGCCCTTGTAACATGAGAATTTAACTAGTATTGGAATGAAACCAGAGAATGAACTAGGTAGAATAGATAAATAAAACAATAAGCTACTCATTACGCAACAATTGGAAAGTACAAGAAAGAAACAGTCTTTATGGCAATGGAAACAGGCAAATTCATATACTACTAGCCTTTCAAAATAGAGACCAATGAAGAAAAACACAAGATATAATTCCTTGTGGTTCTGTTAGTTGTTTGACGACCCAAAAATCAATTGTGTTACGGAAACATGTTGAGGGGGACTAATGTACAATCAAGAAAGAAATAAGGAAAAGTAAACATACAAGAAAATTCAAAGCATCCCCACACCGGGCTAGACGTTTCCCAGCATATACCATGCATTACAGAAACATGTTGAGGGGGACTAATGTACAATCAAGAAAGAAATAAGGAAAAGTAAACGTACAAGAAAATTCAAAGCATCCCTACACTGGGCTAGAGGTTTCCCAGCAGATACCATGCGTTTCCATTCAATTATGCAGCTTTACCAATAACTGCAGTTGAAGTTGAAATTAATAATTTCTGGGTCCCCTTCATCAAATTTTGGCTACTTTCGTATTATTAGTATTTAAGATGGTTTTCATGCTTGAGGTCAATATGAAGAACAGTAAAAACCATGGGAGTTGTTATTTAACAAGACAGATTGCATTGACTGCAAGAGCTTTATTGTTTTGCTGAGTTTATAATGCAATATTTATTTCCATTTCCTTTGTGTTGGTATCCTAGGAAAGTGGAGTTTCAGGCCCAAGTGAAGGAGAACATTTGAAAGAGCTTGCATGGTTGGAAATTGGAATAAAGAGACTATTGATTATATGGAAAGAAGTCATGCATTGTATCAAGTGAATCATTATTGATTTATCGTATGCAGTCAGTACAAGTAAATATGGGAAAAGGGGGGTAGCTTCTGCTATGGTGTTTGACAAACTCTTTTTGCTCACTTGCTTCTACGTTTTCTGGTTTAAATGGCCTTCTCCATTGGACCTCAAATTCTTGGGAGTTTGTTTTAAGTTTTTGAGGAATCTAAGCAACTGTGAAACTGAAGATTTATTTTTGCGGTTCCTTTGTTGGAAGTTCCGCTGGTGTCACCTTGTCAAATGCCTCTACTTGCATAAGGATTTGATAGACAGTGAAAAAACAATTTGCCCGTGCAAGTCAATGTGATTTAGGATGGTTGTGCAATCGCTACAGGTTAAATTTTTTGCATGGAAGATGGTTCACAGCAAGCTCAATATTATTCACAGGGTGCAAAAAAGAAATAACTACTACTTGCACCCTTAATGGTTTGTTGTGTGTAGGGCACAGAAAATATGGGTTGTTTACCTTTGCATTGCCCCAGGGTTATAATTTATGGTGGAGAGTGCTTCAGTTGTCAAAGGAAGATAGGAAAATTTGATTTTAAACGATTTTAGAGGATCTGATGCAGCCGACAAGGCTCAGGATCTTCGAATATGCATTTCTTCTTCTGGTTTTTTAGTCCATAAGTTAGATAGGAATGCCAGGAATTTTTACGAGAAAATGGAAGACAAAAAGAAGATTATAAGACTAATTGGGGCAAAAATTATTTCTTTTCTTCTAGTAGGATTTCATGCCTTCTGGGGCACCGTCGTTTTTATTTCTTGACATTGGAGAGCTATTTGACAGTTTGATCCAATTATGAAGTTTTTAATTTTTCTTTTGGACTGTTGAAAAATTGAAATCACTTGAACTCTTTCTTTCTTCATTTTCTTCATTTCAGTAAATTGGATTGTCGAGCAAAAAGTGTATGCCTCCTAATAAATCAAAGACTTTGAGAACAAATTTTCCTAGGCAAACATGTAATAAAAAAAAGTTCTATAATTCTGCTAAGAGTATGGTCTCTTTTATAGATTGATATTTGTTAAATTACTTTACGAATAATTGTGTCATTGTGTGTGCATGTGGTGTCTTGTTTCAAGATATGATTGCATAAATATATGAAGCAAACAAAATGAAAAATGAAATATGAAAATGGCTGCACAAGAAAGATATGCATGTTTCCGGATGAAACCTATAGGTAGTACAAAATCATAGACAAGTATACTTATGTAAACTACCTGTGATTTATGAACCTTGCAACGTTCCCATTAAATGTTGCATCCAGACAAAGTGCTTCTTCATCCTTCAAAAGTCCCTCAGAAGCCCAATCTGCATCTAGTATCACTGGGTATGTATGTCTCTCACTGCCACTGCTTTGCTGATTCCGCTCATATAATTCCATGTTGGTCAAAATTTCCCCAGCATATTCACAGACAAAAGCACCTTTAGGCAAGTCCTGGAGGCTTCTAAGACCCCAGCCTTTACCCTCATTCGTCAAGAACACCTGAAACATGACTTGAGTAACTTGAAGAGCTAATGATGGTGCAGAAAAGAAGAGCTCGGAGAAGCGTAATTTGAAGAGCCCAGGATATGTACATAAATAAATAATTGGCAGACGGAATCAAGATCAAGCAAAAATGACCAGGAAAAATCAACTTTGATACCTCCATTAGATACCTATCAATGGGGGAAGGTGAAGTTGAGAATGGAGCATCATTCCACGGAATTATATAAGTTGAAAAAATGAGTACTGACCTCCAAGAAGCAAGCATAATTATTGTAGTAGGAAATGCACTGGTGATGACATTTAAGCTTATACTACTAAAATATGGGTGTGGGTGGGTAGGTTTGTACATTGAGGCTTGAACTTGAGTCTCCTTGCTGTGGCAATGCCACAAGATTAAGAAGCACATACACTTGAAAGAAGGTGACGTGCCCGTGTCCTAGACGTGCCCAACACTCTTTTTTTCATGTCAATAAATAGAAATAAAAGATATTATTTGGACATGTGTCCGCCACTTCGTTTGCAACGTTTCTAACATTTTCTTAGGTGTCTATGACAGAAATTAATGCATAATTCTGACACTTCTTATACGCTTAATAACATTTGACTACCAAAATTGTTTGGCATATCACTATCTTAAACTTCTAGGGAAACTACTATTTATATGGCTAATCATGTTTAAACTTCAGTTAAAATGCCAAGAGAAAAGCGAAGGCCGTTTAAGCATTTCTTGAGTCTTGTGTCTAAATATTTCATTATTTCTTGTATCATATTTTCTATTCAAATTTGGAACACAAACTTGTGCTAATCTGTATACCTAACTACATAGTTGAACACATCAAATTCAACTTATACGCATCCAACTTTTTAAATAATTAACCAATCGGCGTGTCTGTGTCATGTTGTTTCCAGGTCCGTGTTGTGCCCGTGTCTGTGTCCACACTTGTTAGTGGCTAGAGCAGTTGCGACATAACATTGAACAAAGCTGAGCTTGGGTAAAGATTCTAGGAATCCAGTGACATACTAACTATAATGACTATAATGACTACATGCCACTCTTCCAATCCTGATTCCACACTAGTACGGAAGACCAGAAACAAAGAAAAAGCAATAGCACATAATGGCTCACCTGCAACTCACATGTAATACCTCGCTGCACAACTCTATTTCCACACAGCATGTCACAGCCACATTTCCTCCAACATTCTTTGATGAACTTTCTCACTAGATGGCCCTTGCATTTTTCGGGCATGTATTCATTCTTAGCCCTCTCTAATGGGCAATCGATGCAATGAACTTGATAATGCTGCCTAGGAGCTTCATTCATAGAAATACACTTCGTGAGAAATTCTTCTCTCAACAGGCCTTCGGATGTGTAGGCAAACTCACCCCCAGTATCACCAGCACATTCACAGGGTACATGTGATGAAAGACAATCCCCCTCACAACTTGAACAGCAACCAGTATCAGCAATCCGAGCCAAGGCGAAATGGATATATGCGTTCTGATAAACCGTGTTCTCCCGTATATAATTGAAATCTGGTAGCTGCTCATTCCCACTTTCATCAAGCAATGAAATCTTTACCTTTTCAGTCCCTTTCGTTATGTCAGCATAAAATTTATGAAAAGGCCGTTTCCCATCATGACTGGTAGCTTGAACAACCCCAAAACTATGTGAACCCTCCGGATTACCTGTAAGAGCAAAACAAACCCAAGGTAGCAAGTCAGATCTGAATAAAGGGCCTTGCTAACCACTGCAGGAAAAAGAATGCCAAGATATATAGCACCTCGACACACTTTCAACTTATCCTGAATCACTTTTACGAATACCTATACTACTAATACTCATACCAGGGTTATCCACCACCTCTTGGGTGGTTATATCCTGAAGCATTTTCCACCTATGTAACGGCAAATACAACATCCATACAAGCTAGTTGTTAACTCCCTCAACAAAAGGAGGAGAGATAGAGAGAGGAAATGAGCAAGAATGAACAAATTTTAGATTTTTAGTTCATATGTAAACAATAATGCTAAACTTAGGCCTAATGTGGCTATTAGAATCATTACAAAGCTTTTCAATGAGCTTTAAACATTACCCTCATCTTTTTTTCCATTTACCAAACTAGAAGGATGCAGCCTGAGCAACATAAATGGAGTCTGTTTTCTACAAAATTACAATGATGACACGTGTATGATTTATACAACAATCACAGCAACGATGGAGACCTATAAACAGCACATTCGGGGAAACCTTGGTACATGCCCACTTTCAAGAGAAATGGGGTGGGAGGAAGATGAAATCTCACAAAAAGGAAAAGTATATGTCATGGGTGATTGAAGTACAGGTTTGTTGGTTTCTTACTCGATTCCAGTAGCTGAGCATTTACATCCATATAGTCAGTCCTCTATTCCATTTGGGAATGCCACAAAATTTATGTCCATTTCGAAAAATGAGAGCAAAAAGTTTGTAACTTCCCATTTCCTTATAAATAGGGATAAACATACTCATTATGAGAGAAATGGTGACAAATTAGGAAATCATGTTTGCAATTTGAATCCAAGTACATTAATTGCAATATCCCTTTTTGCCATAAGATTTTATGGGATTTCCCATTTTATCAGGTTGATTTTAAGGAAATCCCATAAAATCAATTTATGGGAGATCTCATAAAATCATCCAGTTGATTTTATGGGATTTCCCATAAATCTTATGGCAAACTCAGTTGAAATTCTCATGAAGTACCACAAATATGGGACAAAGGTAGTATAATCCGCAGCAATAAACAATTAAATTGCAATAATCGCATAAATGATAGAGGAGTCAAATCCAAAAGTCTGGCCTCTCCTTTCCAATTACGTAGCCCACTGACGTTCGACCATCAAATCCTGGTTAAAATATATCCAAAAATAAAGATGAAACTTTTTTATTTTCTATTGTATTTTGCAGGACAAAATGGTGTTTCATATAATACAGCGTGCTACGAAGGCACCTTACTCAATTTGAACAACAATCCAACAAAATATGCAAATAATGGAAATGCAGAAGATGATTGTATAACATGCGAAATTAATGTCCCACATACATGTCCAAGTGTTTAGTACCAGACTCACAATATTCATTCATTTTGAAGAAGCCATGTACCATACGTAATAATAAAACATGGATATTAAGGAAATAAGTCAACATTGAACAAACACAAACAAGCAGAATCATGCATATGGTAATTACATGGTACATAGGCGTAAGTACCTGATTGGACCACGGTAGATGGTAATGCCAAGCATGGTACGTCTTGAACAGCTTGCTTTCTTTTAGGCACCACAAAACCTTTACCAGGACAATCTTTCTGCTTATTTTCTCTCAGAATACGGTCAAAACCAGTTTCAACACTCCCCTGATTAGAATGCAAGGCAGATGATGCCCTCTCGGAAGATGACTTAGTTACTTTGAAGGGCGAACCAGAGTAAGAAATAGGGTCCTTCCCTTTGTGCATCTTTTCTCTCAGCATATGGTCAAAACCAGTTTCATCACTCCTCTGATTAGAATGCAAGGCTGATGATGCCCTCTCTGAAGATGACTTTATTACTTTGAGGGCCAAACCAGAGCTAGAAATGGGGTCCTTCCCTTTGTTTCTAAAAGCTGTGTGAAGCAAATGAGAGCTAGATTCAGTTTTCTTATCTCTTGAACATGCTTGAGAGGACTCCATCAGTTTAGGAACAATTGAAGTTGGTGGTATTTCACTAGCTACTATAGTCAACTTGGTTTTCGAGCTATCCATTGTAGATGAAGCCTGATCTTCCAGCAGTTCCAAATGTATTTTCTTCAATGGAGGTTCTGACCCATCACTCACCGTATCATCTTTCTCCTTATCTTGCCTTTGCTAAAGAAAAGGTCACAGGATAAAATTTGCAAGGAAATCATAAACAACAAGAAAAGGAAGCTAATAAGAGAAAGAAGCAATGAAAGGATCCTTGAAAACATAATAGTTAGTAAAAGAGTAAACCTTATCATCTGCATACTCAAATATAGCATCAGCAAGAGTTCGGTAGTTATCCTCCTCAATGAGTTCCCAATTCTTATTATACAGTTTCACAAGGTTAATGAGCACCGGTCTGACAGTTTCAGATGGAATGCCCAAGTTCTTCATTGCTGCAAAGGCCTTCGAAACTCTTGGATCAGGTGCCATCGATTAATTAACAGCAATTCAGTAGCTACTAGCACAAATAAAATTAGTACAACGTTTGTCAGTCTTGCAGGATTGACCACGAAATATTAAAAGGAGAAAAAAGAAAAAAAAGATTAGTTCAAGAGAAGTAAGCAAGTTCTATTTGTTACAGGAACCAATAATGGAAATAGAGCTGTCGATAACTCCCATTCTTTACATCATTTATCTGATATTTATACAGTTCGTGAACATAAAGGGTACAAAAGTCATTCCAAAGAAATGCAAACATTACACACCAATAAGGGAAATATAGCTGTTAATAATTCCCATTCTTTACGTCCTTTATCTGATATTTATACAGTACATGAACATAAAGGGTACAAAAGTCATTCCAAAGAAATGCAAACATTACACATGTGATCTGAAATGGACATCCGAATGAAATTCCAATAAATATTTTGACTAAAACAAACATACTCTCGTAATAATTTCAACAGGTTCAGCAGAATATCATTCTTAAATACACTATTTTATTCTTTTCTTTTCTTTTTTTGAGAAACTACGTCAACAATAAACTATGAGAGAAACCAAATTAAATGCATCACATTCATGCAAACTCACTGAGTCTTCATAATAGATCACAAGGATGTGATTCAAAGAAGAGAATTAACCGTCTGTGCTTGTTCTCGTCTTCTGTTAATTTCTATTTAAGGGGAAAAACTCGATGCTGGTCCTGTTCCACAACTAACAGCAGTTAAGAAGATATTGAAAACTTTGGCCTATCCGTAACCTGGAAAGGGAAAAAAGGTAGTTTAAATAACTAATTAAACAGCTTGGCCCATTGGGCACACATTACAGCACCACCAAAATTTCATATATACATGGGATACGTGTTTCCATATATCTGAATTTTAGGTGCTGCAACTTGTTTGCTAGGAACCTCTTCTTTTCAAAGTCCTAAAAGACGCTAGTCGGTCCCAGGTCGGTCGGCTGCCAACTAGCGATTTTTTGCCAACTAATCACCGACTTTTCCCCGACCAGTCAAGTTTCGATCAAGTCGGGGACCTCCGACTTGCGACTTTGGGCCAACTGGTCGGCCGACTTGACCGATTTTTAGAACACTGCTTCTTTTACAGTTCCTTTACATCCTTCTCTCTCACCTTTTCACTTTCTTCAAGTCCATTGATCTCTTCATGTTGCTTGCTCTCTAGTCCAACTTCAAATTTGGTTTAGTCAAGTTTTATAACTACAGTGGAATGGTTCTCCACACCTTCAAATTAGGAGTCTTCAAGATCACACGCTTTCTTGTCTAAACTCTTCTTTTCCGAAACACTGAACTTAATACTTCTTCGGTAACAACTTACCAATGTGTTTGGAGACCGTACTGTCAATCAACTTCCAAACATGACGAGAAGACCTAGATTGTCCAATATTCATCCAACCCTTTGAATGTATCGCCTTTGCTAGAACTTTGAGCGCCATTTCCTCTTTTAGGCAACCACTATTTGGCTCTCCTCCGACCACATCGAATCATAGAACAAAGATCAGTCTCTTGAAATTAGAAAACATCGACTTCTCAACCAAAATTACATTTTTTATTCCATTGTCATCAAACGATGATCTATCACCAAGGAGAGAAGTGACTAGAAAACTGCAATACACCTATAATACACATCACTACCTCTCAAACACACTTAGGGAGAGAAGTGAAGAAGGAGACAACACATTGTTTGCAGAATACACTTACAATACATATCACTACCTCTCACTTCACTCTTAATCCAATTTGTCCTACACTTCTTTCTACCTCTCTCTAGTAAATGACTATAGTACAAACATATTGTTACATTCCCAGCAACATCAACCAAGTCATATCAAGTGTACATGAATCACAACATTTACGAACATGAATAGTTCCATGTGAATCACACCATGTATGTATCATGTTCTATACAAGATATCTTAACAAAACAACAATACACCCATAATTCCCAACAAATAGGAGTATGGGCTGAGGAGGACTGAACCAGACGTACTCTTTGGAAATATATGCGCAAAGTGATTGCTTTGAATATACACAAAGCAATATACAGAACTCAATAACATAAGAACTTTTCTTGAAAATTTTGTTTTTTTTTAAGTTCTCGTTTCCGCAGCCCGAGCAAGCATTTTGGGAAAGGGGGAGTAATGAACATTTTCACGTGACTCTTTAATCAACCCATGAATTACACTATGCATAGCATGTGTCCACACAATTCAATATACCTATCCTTATTATCGGATTAAACATACGTACTTAAAGAAATACATACATAAGCACCCAGCAAATAACTAAAATTAAATGATAGCATTCATAAATACCTTCATCCACCATACCAATCTTAAGATATTCCCGTATTCAAACTGAAACAATATGTATTTCACACCTATTATTTGCATCCCTCTAGACTTTAAGTTTTAGGATTCTAAGACTTGAAACTCATGATTTTCTTATGAGTCGAATTCCCTGCAGTCTACAACGCAGAACCTGCAAACACTGCAGGTTTTATTGAATTCTTGTGACATTGTTAAGTAAGCATCCTAATTTTTCTTACTCTTTTTCATTTTGAAAAATGACATGGTGGCATGTTGGTTGATTGGGAATGCTCACAGTTAATGCTAACCAATAGTGGCAAAACAGTAGCACAAGAAACTTGTACTAATAAAACTTGAGAGTAAGCCAAGGCCAGATTTGCCTCCTAAATGTCCCATAAAGACCACAAATTTGAGAGGACTAAAATGAACATTCAGAGGCAGTATTCTCAAGCTACAAACCTCAACTAAAGTGGTGATAGAGCAAATACTCCCGCTATCTCTTAATTTTAGTCCATCTTTCCATTTTGGAATGTCTCAAAATACGTGTCCACCTTGAAAAATAAAAGCCAAAATCTTTGTAACTTACCAAAAAAATCCATCATAAGTAGGTTCGAAAACTTTCAAGGATTGGTATCGGAGAGACAATTTTGGTAATAAGTACCTTTTGATTTGACTTGAAGTGCATGAAATGCATGTCCCTTAAAAAACTACTCCCTTCATCCCAAAATTTTAGCCCTTTTTTGTAAATCCAACTTTTTAAAGGGAACAGAGACGTTACTCTTTCTAATAAATAAATTTCCAAAATAACCCTCATTTTTTTAAAATGCAATGATCGCTTGCTTAACTCTAATTCATTTTCCCTCCACTTTTTTATTTGAACTTTAATATGAGAGTGATGAGAGGCAAACAAGGAAATAGCTCAATTTTTTCTCATTGACTAGTCAAAATGGATAATAATTGAGGGACATCCCAAAAAGGAAAGATGCACAAAAATTGTGGGACGGAGGGAGTACAAGAATTTAGAAAGTAACTAAAAATGTGGAATGGTGGGAGTAGCAACTTATCTTTAGTTTTGAGCTCATCTTTCCAGCGATCCATAAAATAATTACTCCCTCCATTCATTTTTAAGTGTGAGCTTCGTAATTCTAACTTATTAAGAAAGCATCATCATTACACTTTACACATCAACTTTTAAATTCACTTTCCAATATTGCCCTTGATGAAGATATTATCATTAAACTTTATTTGACTACTCAAAATGGATAACTATTGTGAGACATCCCAAAGAGGAAAGATGCACGAAAATTGTGGGACGGAGGGAGTACAAGAATTTAGAAAATGGACTAAAAATGTTGAATGGTGGGAGTAGTAACTTATCTTTAGTTTTAAGCTATGATGCAAGGAAACAGACACGGACACGGGGACACGGCAATTCTAAAAAAATAAGGACACGGGCACGGCAGGGGACACGCAACGTGTATATTTATTTATTTATTTAATTATATATTTATTTACATATATATATATATATATATATATATTGATAATATATTTTAAAACTTTTAGGGGTCAAATTGATTTTTTTTAAACTTTCAGGGATAAAATTGAATTTTTTTTTAAACTTTTAGGGGTAAAATTGAATTTTTTTTAAACTTTCAGGTGTAAGATTGAATTTTTTAAAAACTTTCAGGTGTAAATTTATTATTACTCAAAAACTAAGGGTAAAAACTGTAATTTAGCTTATATATATCAGATCTTCTTCTTCCTCAACCGACATTACACAACTTCAGCCCTAAAAAATTAGATCTCAGATCTTCTTCTTCCTCATCCGACGCCATTCAGCATCAGTGACCCCTCTACGCTCATCCATCGCTCTCTCTCTCTCTCTCTCTCTCTCTCTCTCTCTCTCTCTCTCTCTCTCTCTCTCTCTCTCTCTCTCTCTCTGTGTGTGTGTGTGTGTGTGTGTGTGTGTGTGTCCCCAGCCGTGTCCCAATCCAAAAAAGCACATTAGCCATGTCCCATGCCACGTGGTGTGTCAGGACACATGTCCTCGTGTCGGGACACTACGATACGGCATCCCTGAGGCGCGTCGGTGCTTTGTAGGTTTTAAGTGTGAGCTTTGTAATTTCAACTGATTAAGAAATATCATCATTACACCTTTCACATCAACTTTTACATTCACTTTCCACTATTGCCCTTGATGGAGACATCATCATTAAACTTTACACACTAACTTTTTAAAAAGGAATATACTTTTAAGGGCCAATTAGGAAATGTAACAACTTTTACCCACTAAGGCCATCCGTAGTGGTGGAGTTAAATTTGTGTAGTTATATGACACAAAAGTGTAAAAAGTGGGACCCATTTGTGTGTCGTTATGACAAAATGTGTTGTTAAGTTAAGAAGTTTTGTAGTGGTGTTGTTAAAGTGTAAAAAAAATGTGTGAGAGTACCAACTTTTTCCCTCCCTCTCTCTTCTGTGTCAGTTGTGTAGCACTATTTCAACATTTTCCCTACTGCTGGCGTGTTGCTGCTGGCACTGCTGGCGTGTTGGCCCCACTTGGGGTGTTGCTGTTGCTGGGGTCCACTGTGACTCCTGCGGTAACATTTTGACATGGTGGAGCCCATTTAACCACTCCTTAACTACACTATTGCAACCAAAAAAAACACTAACTTCTACTAAGTGTCCTAATTCTTACACAAATCACAAATTTAATTACACCACTGGAGATGGCCTAACTTTTCAACATCATAGTTATTTAGGAACAACGAATACACTACTCTTTATAAGGAATGGAGGGAGTATAAAACTGTCTACAGATATGAATGGAAAAACATCATAATTTATGCTACCACATAAGAGGCCAATGATTTCCGATAGGATTCCCAATAGCCAGGGGGCTTATACTAATATTGGGAGAAACAGTTCAACATGATCGTCCCTGTAAGCATCATACTTCATAAACTGAGTGAGGATACTCTAGCATGCAATGAATCCTAAAACTTGAAAAGAATAGGGATTCAATAGATCACATACTTGCCCTGGAGGGTGCCAAAGATCAAACGAGAGGAAAGCTTCATTCCAATTGCCAGTGGACAAGCGAAACTATTTGTAAAAGACAATTATTAACAAGTCTGAACAAGATATACTCTGTGAACAAACAAGGGATATGAGATAAATTTCGTTTTTTACTTAATCAAAATCAACCAACCGAAGCCTAAACTTACATCCTTATTTGCAAAGTTTACCTTAAAAATACTTAGAAGGAAGTAAAATAATGAAACGCTAAATATAAGTCTTGGAGAACAAGGAAACAATTAAAAAATGAAATACAATCAATTTAGCTAAGAAAACTTAATATTCTACACAATTTATGCTAAAACGAAAAGATTCCTAATAAAATACTAATTTTTCATGTGATAAAGTGAATAATGATTGGAGCAAAGTGAAGAAGTATCTGATTTATAGATGAAATACGTACACATAGAGATTCGTGATTTGGAATAGTTAAAAGCTCAACATTCGCTTCTTGATTAAAAAAGTACTAATTCCATCGGAAAATATATATTGAAAACAACAACGGTGTTCTTGGTAGACGAGAAAAACGAGACAAGAAAACGAAGGTATAAACCATCCTACCGAACAGTTGCATCAATGCCAAAGCAATGCCTGAAGGCTGCGGGCTCGCTCGACCTTCTCTCCCAAGAAGGGGAGAGAGAGAGAGAGAGAGAGAGAGAGAGAGAGAGAGAGCACGGCGTCTTTAGAAGACGAGAGCAGGGGAGATGGCGAGCGTGCTCCTCAAGAAATGCACCTGGTGCCCACTGGCCACTAGCTCGCCCACGCAAGATTCTTTTTAGGGTTTGGGATATATATTTAGGTGAGTTTTGGTTAAATAAATTGGCTTAACTTTTTTTTATCTTTATTTATTTATTTTTTGTGTTTGTTAGTTTTGCATCGATTTTTTTATTATTATTGGTTCTTTTTTACGAGAGGATTCCAAAAACCTAAGAGATTATAATTAGAACCCTCAATTTTTTGAATAAGATCAAAAAAAGTGTAAAAAACTGATTTTTTTTGGCTTATTTTTGTCTTTCTTCAAAAAAAATTAAGTTTTTGTCATAATTTTTTACTTTTTTTATTCCTCTCACTGAGATAAACCAATAATACACAAAAAATTGATGCAAAACTAAAAAATGCGGAAAAAATCAAATAAAGACGAAAAAAAAACCAGCCAACTTTTTAGGCCAAACCTCCCCCTTTGTGGGGTGAACATGCCTAACAGAAAGGTGAAAAATGGTTGATGCGAAAAATAAAATAAATTTACATAATTGAGTTAAAAATAAATATTTTGATGAGTAATTTTTTATATTAGAAATTAGTTTGATGAATTATCAAGTACAAAACAACTTGGGTAAAAGTATAACTTTTTGATATGACATGACAACACGAACCCGATAACATGACCCACGAAAGATATATTGAGTTAAAAAATGGTGTGGGAATTCATAAATAAGATTTTGATACATAATACGAAAATGACACGAAATTACCTGTTATCCACCCCTAATACTTATGCGTATTGAGTTGTGTTGAGTTGAGTTTTTAAACCTATTGATTGTAAATAGTTTTGGCTTGTGAATATATTTTAAAATCAAGCCCACCAGATTAAAATAGTTTGGGTAGTATCTTTTAAAATCAAACTCAGCCCAGACCGGTTTGTTATGATATTGATGTTCGTTATATATTTATATACCATTTTAGAGTACTAAGAATGAGAAACAAAAAATCACTACCATATATATACACTATATTTCTAGGTTTTTTAATCACAAATATTATTATTGTAGTAAAGTCTAATTTATAATAGTGGGTATGATTAATTTATATACAACTATATGCCAAGTATTACTCCCATAGTCTCTTTTTAGGTGTATTGCTTCGTAAATTCAACTTATTAAATAAATATCGTTATTACTCATATCACATTTACTTTTATCTCCATTTTTGAAACAATAATGGATATCTTTATTACATTAGCTAAAACTTATTTGTTCTTGTTCATTTCTATCCATCGCATTAATTTTTAGCTCCACTTTAATCCATTAACTCTTTACCCATTAAATTTTCAAAAACACGTATTTATTAAAGTACAATCCAAAATGGAATACTTAGTATTAAAAGGCACGGAGGGAGTATAATTTTAAAAAAATAAATTGACTATTTTGGCAGGCTTGGGAAATAAAGGTTTGAGAATATTAAATGAAGCCCCGATTATTAATGAGTCTGACTTAGGCATGCACAAGTTTGTTATTATCTAGTATAAACTCGATCCGAACTGGCCCGGCCCAACATATGTGTACCCCTACCTTGAAGGGCTTGTTTGGATTGTGGGAATCTTGATAACACAAGGCATATGAATTATAGGGCTGTTTTGGAGACTCCATTTTTAGTTTTTCACATTTTACATTTTGTTTTTTGGATTATGGGGAGGATGTATTTTTCAATTTGTAGAATGTTTGGAATATATATGGATTGTTATAAAAGCTCTGTATGGATGACCATATAGGCTTCTTGTTTTGTGTGATAGCCTTTAATGTATTGGTTGTGATAGTTGAAGTCTTTGGCTATATATGTATCATTCATCTGAGAAGAATACACACAAACAAAGAGAGAAAGAAAAGGCAGAGAGCAAAATACCACTCTAAATAATATTTAAATAGTCCAGAAGACTAACTTTCAACATATTTGTGTCTAACACTTTGTTTACTTTTTAGCTCTTATTATCTGTTTAGTTTCATAACACGTTATCAACACGAAGCCCTAGCCAACTAAGAAAGGTAAATAATGTATACTCCATTCATACAATTTGTTGGTTTTAGATACACTACTCCATACTCATTAAAATGAGTTTTTTTTTAAAGCATATACACTGCTACAACATTCTATCAATTTTTTGTTTTAGAAAATTCAAAACTTGACAATGGTATCAATTTTTAGAAGTTTTTTTAAAAAACTACCAGTAGCTAAGTTCATCTCTACTGTGCTTTAAATGGATTTTTTTTTCTCTTCTTCACCATAATGTATGCCAATAACAGAATAAGAAAAGAAGAAGAATTATTGTACCAGAAGTACATATCAAATATGAATCATGAAGTATTCTAGTTATAAAAAAAAAAAAGGGCAAAATACCTGAAGTATTTTTAGCAACAAGGTGGATGGGTTTTCAAAATATTGAATCCACTACACCGCCTCGAACTCGTGATCTCCTTAAGGGAAATCACAAGTTTGGCCACTGAGCTAATCTCAGTGGTTGTGTAGAAACTGACAAGTTTATTTATACATAGCATCTTGTTAGTAAATTTAGTATCTATTATTACCATTACTAAAATAGTGTTTGGTTCTTTTTACTTCTTTGCAATGAAAAATGATCGTGTGCGAGCGTGCCAGATAGAGTTTCAATCTTCTCCCTCAGATTAACTTTGGAAAACCAAACCTAATCAGGCGATTGTGTTTTGTTGGTTCAATTACCTAAATTAAGAGGATTTTTCTTAATAAGTGAAGAAATGCAAACCAATAAACTTAGGAAATCAAAGAACAATAAAGAAACAAGACACTTCGATTGATGAATCAAAGGTAAACTTACTTTGAAATTGTCTTCAACTTCAAATACAGAGTAACAGAACTTCGAACAGGTGATTGTTACAAGAACAACCGAGATAGGGGTGATTGTTACAAGAACAATCGAGATAAATCCTAATCTAATTCCTAAACTACTTCCTAATCTACTTCAAACTGGGTTCGAAATCCTAAACTACTTCGAACTGGGTTCGAAATACTAAACTACTTTGCCAATGAATAAACCAAGCATCAGTTTTTTGATAGCTGTTTGTTGAATATTTGTCCGGGGTCTTTCACTCTTCAATTTCTTCTATTTATAGACGTTGCTTGTAGTTTGATCTTCCCGCTCCATGAGTTTGAATCTGGATTGCTTTGAACTCTAACTTCCACTCTGAAAGTTGGCAATTATTCCTCTTCCACGTACGAATTTGAATTCTTTCTTCTCCTAGAAGCTTTAAACCTGCACGTTTATTTACCAACTCAAATGATAGCATGTTAAGGGAATAACTGCCTTCCAGAAGTATTCCACGTGTTCTAACTGTCGATTGCCTTGTTTTGCAAATTTGCACGTGGAGCTTGTATGCTCAGCAGTTAATTTTATGGCTTCGAAGCCAAATCTATATTTTAGCAATGGCTTGTAACTGTTAATAATTGCTCGTCCAGTTTGAGAAATGATACGACAACGTATTTAATCTATTTTACCTTATTAATCCAGTGTATTTTCATTGACAAATAATTGTCAATGTTTGGCACTTTTGATTACGTGTCAATTAATTATTGGATTGGTTAATTTTATATGTAAACAAATAGTGTAGAATTCTTGTAACAATAGCCTTTTATTATGTTCGTTTGGAACTTGATTCAAGGATGAACCCCATGTATAGTATATTTGGACAATAGTATTACATCTGTCATTTCACATGGCAATGAATCATTTTCTTTCAATGTCCGAAGAAAATAGGTAACCTCATTAATGCAAATAAATAAATAATAAATAAAAAAAGGGTAGCCTTATATGGCAACAAGCCATTCCCTACGTAGACTTTAATAGGCTTATAACTAGTAAAAGCTATTGACTTTTTCTTCTACAAAAAACAGGAGATATTTTTCTTCTTCAACAGAAAGTTCTCACATATGCATCATGTCATTGGCAATTTCAAGGTAGACTTTGTCAAGGGGAATTTCATATTCTGACTATTTAATTGTGTTATTTCATGATTATTTGTCTAATATGATATCTTGTTTTATGGATAATGTCAAACTATACGAAATTGGAATTTGTTGTCCTTGACATTTCGGGAAGAAATTATCTGTCATGGATCCTTGATATAGAGATCCATCTCGATGCAATGAAATTCGGAAAAATGATCACAAATGGTAATAGTGCATCCCTGAAGGATCGCGCAAGGGTTATGATCTTTATCCGACATTACCTCCACGAGGACCTGAAGACTGAGTATCTCACTGTCAAAGACCCACTAGTTTTGTGGAACAACCTGAAGGAAATATATGGGCACCAAAAGACAGTCATGTTGCCTAGAGCTCGTTATCATTGGATGCACCTACGATTTGAATATTACAAATCGGTTAGCGAGTATAATTCTGTCATATTCATAATTGTTTCACTTTTGAGACTTTGTGGAGAAAAAATTAATGAAATGGACATGTTAGAAAAGACATATTCCATAATTCACCCCAAAGACATGAATATATCACAAACATATAGATAGAGGGGCTATGAAAAATACTCGGATCTGATATCCCGTCTCTTGGTAGCTGAACAAAATAATGAATTATTAATGAAAAATCACGAGTCTCATCCAACCGGATCTATACCGTTTCCAAAAGCAAACGGAGTCTCATTCCACAATCAAGGAGGTGGCCACGCCCGTGGCCAAGTTCATGGCCGCGGATGTGGACGGGGGCGTGGTGGCCATAACTACCAAGTTCGTGGAGGACACATCAAGAAGTCCAACAAGAAAACTAATTTTCCCCGGAAGTGGAATGAGTGGGATAGGTCGGATGTAACCTAAGGAAAGGGAAAAGATTTGCAAGCTAAACCTTTTAAGAATACAGAAGATTCATGTTACAGATGTGGAGTAAAAGGTCAGTAGTCGCGTACCTATCGTACACCAAAACATTTAGTTGATCTTTACCAGGCATCAATCAAGGGGAAAGGAAAAGAAGTGGAAACCAATTTTCTTGATCAAGTTAATTAAATTGACCCTTTTGAACCTTTTGATTTTTCATCTTTTGATATATGTAATTTACCTGTTGGACATAGTGGGACAAAAAATGATTTCTTCGATGATGGAAATGACTACCCTGATTGGTCCATGCATTTGGACTAAATAAGTATCTTTGATTATGTTTGAAATAATAGTCTAAGGACTAATCTATCTTTCAATAATGTTGTAAGGGATATGTCATGTTGTATTTTGCTTTTGGAATAAAAGTTTCAAGATTTGTTTCAATTACTTATTTGTGAAATCTTTAAATTTGTATTTTTTCATTTAGGGTCATGGATACTACTAATGGGACATTATCAAATGTAAAAATAAATGGTGAAGATATCTATCTGGTAGACAGTGGTACGACACACATTATTCTTCGAGATAACAAATATTTCAAACATTTGACAAAGATAAAAACTTATGTCAATACAATATCAGGTTCTGCAGACCTAATTGAAGGCTCTGGAAGAGCAAATATTGTTCTAGCAAACGGAATAAATTTAAATATTGACAATGCTTTGTATTCTACCAGATCCAAAAGAAATCTGTTAAGTTTTATGGATACACGTCCTAATGGTTATCATATTGAAACCACAAACGAAGGTAGAAAATAATATTTGTATATCACTTCTAATGTGTCTGGCCGAAAGCTAGTATTCGAAAGATTTTCTGCATTATCTTCTGGGTTATATTATACGACGATTAGAACAATTGAATCATATACTGTGATGCACCAGAAGTGCTCCAACCCAAAACTTTTTATGCTATGACATGATTGCCTTGGGCATCCAGGTTCAATAATGATGCGTCGTATTGTTGAAAATTCACAAGGGCATCCGTTAAAGAACCAGAAGATTCCATTACCCAAGAATTATCCATGTATTGCATGTTCACAAAAGAAACTGATAATTAGACCATCAATCTCCAAAGTGATTGTTGAATCACCATCAATTTTACAAAGAATACAAGGAGATATTTGTGGGCCGATACACCCACCATGTGGACCATTTCGATATTTCATGATTCTAGTTGATGCCTCAACTAGATGGTCACATACATGTTTATTGTCTACACGAAATGGTGCATTTGTTAGATTCTTTGCTCAGGTCATTAGATTAAGAGCACAGTTCTTAAATCATCAAATCAAAACAATTCGTCTTTACAATTTTGGAGAGTTCACATCTCAGACATTTAATGATTACTGCATGTCAATTGGTGTTGATGTTGAGCATCCTGTTGCACACACTCATACCTAAGAATGGTTTGGTTGAATCTTTTATTAAAAGACTTCAGTTTATTGCTCGACCATTGCTTATGAAAACAAAATTGCCAGTTTCTGCTTGGGGACATGTTATTTTACATGCTGCATCTCTGATTCGTGTTAGACCAACTGTATATCATAAATATTCACCCACACAGCTTGCTCTTGGTCAACAACCGAATATCTCTCACTTAAGAGTTTTTGGTTGTGCTGTGTATGTGTCTATTGCACCACCCCAACCTGCTAAAATGGGTCCACGACGTAGGCTTGGATTTATGTTGGTTTTGATTCTCCATCCATCATTAGATACCTCAACCCCTAACATGCGATGTGTTTAAGGCACGTTTTAAGGATTATCATTTTGATAAATCAGTTTTCCCACCATTAAGCGGAGATAAGTCGAAGCCAGAAGCTCGACGTGAAATTACTTGGAATGTTTCAGCATTATCTCATCTTGATCCTCGTGGTAATCAATGTGAACTAGAAGTTCAAAGGATCATTCATTTGCAAAGTATTGCAAATTAGTTACCGGATGCATTTACAGATGCAAATAAAGTGATCAAGTCTCATATACCAGCTACTAATATCCCAACACAGATCGAAATTCCCACAGGACAAATTACTAGTACAACAGCTGACAAATCTAAGGCACGGCAAAAGCATGGGAGACCTGTTAGTGCCAAAGATAAACTTCCCTGCAAGAGGAAAATCCAAGGCAAACAAATTGAAGTCCCAGAAATAGCTAATACTCTTGAGGAGATCAAGCTAATAAATGTAAAAGCTTATGAGGAGGCTAAATCTACAAATGAAAGAATGAATTTATCAACATTTCCTCCTACTTCTGAATCTCCCGAAGAGTTATTTCCTGAAATGGAACAGGTACCTGAGAATAATGAGATCTCAATACATTATATGAGTACGGGAGAAATGTTGGACAGAAATAAAATCGTTGTCAACAATGCATTTTCATTTAAGGTTTCTCTTGACATTACTAGAAGTGATGATGAAAGTGAACCACAAACTGTTGAAGAATGTCGACACAGAAATGATTGGCCAATGTGGAAAAGAGCAATTCAAGCAGAGTTAAATTATCTCACAAAGAGAGAAGTATTTAGACCTGTAGTTCAAACCCCTGGAGGAATACAACCGGTGGGATACAAATGAGTGTTTGTGCGAAAGTGCAATGAGAACAATGAAGTTGTGCGATATAAAGCACAACTTGTTGCACAAGGTTTCTTGCAAAGACCTGGAATTGATTATGAGGAGATATACTCTCTCGTAATGGATGCTATCACATTCAGATTTTTTATCAGCTTGGTAGTTACAGAATGTCTGGACATGCGTCTGATGGACGTTGTAACAGCATATTTGTATGGATCACTAGATGCTAACATATACATGAAGGTCCCCAAAGCATATACTATGCCTGAAGCATGCAGTTCAAAACCCTAAAGTGTTTATTCGCTTAAGCTACAAAAATCTTTATATGGGTTGAAACAATTTGGTCGTATGTGGTACAAACGCCTTTGCGACTATTTGTTAAAGGAAGGATATAAAAATGATCCTATTTGTCCATGTATTTTAACTAAGAAATCAAACTTTGGTTTTGCAATTATTGCGGTTTATGTCGATGATTTAAATCTCGTGGGAACTCCAGAAGAGCTCATAAAAACCGCCGAATATTTAAAGAAAGAGTTTGAGATGAAAGATCTTGGCAAAACAAAGTTTTATCTCGGCCTGCAAATCGAGCATTTGCCAACTGGGGTTCTAGTACACTAGTCGACATATATGAAAAAAGTTCTTAAGCAATTCTACATGGATAAAACACATACATTGAGTACTCCTATGGTTGTTCGATCACTTGATGTGAACAAAGATCCATTTCGTCCCCAAAAAAAGGGAGAGGAAATTCTTGGTCCGGAAGTACCATATATGAGTGTCATCGGTGAACTTATATACTTTGTAAATTGTACACGACCAGATATTGCATTTTCAGTCAATTTATTGTCTCGATATAGTTCATCTCATACTCAACGGCATTGGAAAGGAATTAAACACATATTTCGTTATCTCCGAGGAACGGTTGATTTGGGTTTGTTCTATTCAAATGGATCGAAGTCACAATTAATCGGATACGCAGATGCTAGTTATTTATTTGATCTACACAAAGCTCGGTCACAAACAGGATATGTGTTCACTTGTGGTGGTACTGCTATTTCATGGCGTTATGTGAAGCAGACGTTGACTGCTACTTCTTCCAATCATTCTGAAATTATTGTAATTCATGAAACAAGCCGTGAATGTGTTTGGTTGAGATATATGATACAACACATTTAGGAAAAGTGTGGATTATCCTCGATCAAAGATAGCCCGACCATAGTACTTGAAGACAATGTTGCATGTATCACACAAATTAAAGCTAGTTATATCAAAGGAGACAAAACAAAGCATATTTCACCAAAATTCTTCTACACCCATGATCTCCAGAAAAATGGTGATATTGATGTTCAGCAGATACGTTCTAGCGACAATCTGGCAGATTTATTCACTAAGGCATTACCAACCGCAACATTTAAGAAGCTGGTTAACGGTATTGGAATTCGTCAACTTAAAGGCACATCATGCAAAGTTGAGGGGGAGTAATTGATATTAAAAGATAAACGATTATACTCTTTTTCTTTTGTCTAAGGTTTTGTCCTACTAGGTTTTCCTTAGCAAGGTTTTAATTAGACAATCTGTAGATAGTTTTGCACTACATACTCTTTTTCCTTCACCTAAGGTTTTTCCCATTGGATTTTCCTTGGTAAGGTTTTAATAAGGCATGTTCTTAGTATTTGGTCATCCAAGGGGGAGTGTTATAAAAGCTCTGTATGGAGCTCTGTATGGATGACCATCTAGACTTCTTGTTTTGTGTGATAGCCTTTAATGTATTGGTTGTGATAGTTGAAGCCTTTGGCTATATATGTATCGTTCATCAAAGAAGAATACACACAAGCAAAGAGAGAAAGAAAAGACAGAAAGCAAAATACCACTCTGAATAATATTTAAGTGGTCCAAAAGACTAACTTTCTACATATTTGTGTCTAGCACTTTGTTTACTTTTCAGCTCTTATTATCTGCTTGGTTTCATAACATGGATTGTATTTTGCAACATGAGTAGTGTTTGGGAGATTTGTGCAAAATACATTATGTAGGTCATTTATATTAACCAAAAGGAGGAAAGTGAAAAATGAAAATTATAAAAATTTCTCTATCCCTTCTTATGGCTTTTGCTCTCTAACATCATAAAATCAATAATGTATTTATCCAAACACCCTCTAAAATTATCAGGAATCAAATTCCAAGTAATTCATATAATAAATATTCTTATGAAAGGTTATTAGAGCCAATAATCACTTTGTCTTTGCTCTATTCCTAACATGTGAAACTTCTCAATCCTCCTTAAATTCTCACCATTTAACTTGAGCCTACAGGTTCGATCTAGGGGCGGACTTACCACGGGACGCTCAAAAAAAAAAAAAGGTTGAAGAGATAAAAATATATTAATCAAAATCACCGGCCAAAAAATGGGCAAACAATACAGCCAAAACAAAAACCACCAGCCCTCAAAATTGCCAGCCAAAACTATAACAAAAAAATAATTTTAAAAAGCAGAAAATAAAAACACGGAGCAAATCACCGGAGCTGTCATCCGATGCCGTCTTTGTCAAGAGTCCGTTCCGGTATGGGCACTCAATTTCATATACTAACTTTTTTGTTAAGCTTCTCTCCAATTCGATGGAAGACTACACAGTGTAATTCACATATATTTGGATGCCTTCTCAATGATTTATATTGTAGAAATGCTCAAATAATTTCCAACGCAAAAATTTAAACGTGATCTCCAACAACAGTGTCTCAGAGAAGGAAGAAGTTGCCGATTTCGTGAAGACGTTTTTTGGATTAAAGGCAAAATTGATCTAAAGGAGCATTCCATTGATTGACAAAATGTGTCAAGTAGAAAAGGAAGAGGATCTCCATGAAAATGGATTACTCCCTTTTGATTGGCCCATTTGCGGGCTCTTCTGGGCTCTACTTTGATGATTCAAACTATTTATGTTTTAGAATTCGTCGAGAACGTCAATTACGCCACAAATTAAATTGATCTAATACTGGTTGAGATGACTTCAAAACACATTTGTTTTAGAGCATACCAAGATTACAACACTGAATTGGAACCCGTTTAAAACCCATTAATTATTAGGAGACAAATGCGTTCCGAAATTATATCAACCATTATCCGATCAAATTTATTTTTGGCGTGGTAGCTGTTCTAGGCGAGCTCTAAAATGTGCATGGATTGTATCATCAAAATGGACCTTAAAAGGGTCCACAAATGGGCCAACTAGATGGTCCAGCCTGTTTTCATAGACCGAGAGGAGTTGAATCCAGTGCAAACTAGGAGTCTCATTATTTAATGGCTTTGTATTCACTTATTGGCTTTTATACAATAATTTACTGGTCTTTTTCCCCTTCTCTTTTGGGATGATTTGGTTAACATTTGATCTTCTCAGCCATTGACCCAACTTAGGGGTGCACGTACACCGGGTTGGGCCAGATTCGAGCTGGGCTTATACTAGATAATAACGAGATTAGTGCATTCCTAAGCCCCAGCTCATTTACAATCAGGTTTCATTTAATTTGCCCAACCCAAATAGAATTTCAATTTATCAAACCCGTCCAAGAAGCTCATTTTCTTACTAAGCATAGTATTATAAACATAAATTAATCAACCATAACGATCACAATTACAATTCACAACCATAATAATATATTTAAAGTTCTAGTAAGTTCTTACAAAAATATTGAAAATAGTCCTATAAATTAAAGTGCAATTAAAATATTCAAAAAGATGGAACTCTCCGATATCTATCAATCTCTATATGTAGTATTTAAATAAAATATTATTTAAATTGGGTTGGGCTGAGCTTTAGAGAAGTTTCCCAAATCCAGCTCATTTAGTAAAAGGGCTTAAAATCTCAACCCAACCCAGCCCTATAGGCCTGAATATTTATTTCAAGCCCTAAAAAAATTGGGTTGGGTTGGGCTGGGCGGGCAACCGGGCCGGTGTGCACCCCTACCCAACTATATCCCTTTACCGGAAAAAAAAAGTAGTTTGACTGTATTTTTTTCTGAATAAAATTATTTCAATAAAGTGATTGACAATGTCCGATGATTATAAACTTTATCAATATTCCGCAAGATTTTCGGAAGTCAACAAATCATTAGACCTACATACACGGATCCGGGGTGGGTACTATGCGGTAAGTGTTGTACAACAAAATTATGTCATTTTGCTTGATTTTTGTGCAAACATTCAAAATTTCCAAGGGCCTTGTTTGGAGGAAGAAAAAACTATTACAAAATGCATAAATCCAAAGAGCCGAAACCGTAAACTTGAAGTTCCTATACCTAAAGTGCCTAAACCCACTATACCCTATCTCAAAGAGCCTAAATCCCCCAAAATTAAACTTCACACTTAACTCTCCAAACAGGGCTTTTGAATATACAACACCTATCGTACAGCGCCTCCCCCGGATTCATACATACACATACATGTATTGCCATTGTTGAGTCTATAGTTTAAACTTTGAATAGAAGTGAGTAACGAGTATTAAAGTTTCAATTCTGAATGGAAGTAAACCGGTGACATCAAATTAATTTACGAGCCACAGGTTCCGAATGGTGAATCCAACCAAAAGTTGTAGAGCCACGTGACGCCTTACTTACATTTTTTGCGCATTGGTTAGCTGATCCAAACTTTATGCAATCTTTTTCAGAGAATAATGTTGCCAAACTTACGCTCTGCCGTCATATAACGACACGCAAAGCCGTGAGAACCCATCCGTTGATTGCGTGGATGAGCATGTTTGGCTCAGATTTATTTGAGATGAGATGGAATCCAAACCGTTAATTGCATAGATGAACGGCTCAAATGGACGGGACAGGGAGTTCCGGACAGCGGATCCGCTTCCATCACAAATGTAAACTAGGCAATCACAGATATAGATAAATGGAAAAAGAAGTTCAGACAAACTGAAACACAAAAAGGCTACTAAAAGAGAGGAATAATCTCTGTTCCTCAGCAATCTTCTATGCCCACTTTTAGCTGCTGCTTGGTGATGCAGGACAACAAAGAGAGAGAGAGGAAGAGAGGAGGGGGAGGTACTAGGAAACAGGGTGTGTCCTGTCCGGAAAGGGAAAACATGCATGCTGACCTGCTCCGGGCCGTCCGTGCTCAGCGATCAATGGCGTAGATCTGCTCGGACCCAAACAAATCTGCACCATCCATCACCAAACTCATCTGCGCTGTTGATCGCCGAGCACGAGGTACCTAAGGGTCAAAACCCTAACTCTCTCGTTAATCAAAGTCTAACAACTACATTGTTAAACCTCTTATTTATACACTTATAAGTTATAATTCTATTGGAAATAAAAACAACCTAATTGACTCGTTATAATTCTATTGGAAATAAAAACAACCTAATTGACTCGTAACCCTAATGAAAATAGAAGGAAACAATAAAATAACCCAATTAAACATTAAAAAGCCTCCTACCACTGGTAATTAAAATAACCAAATTCTTATATAACGATGATACTTATTAAGATCCTACTAAATCACAGTATTCAGTTATTTTCCGCAGCACTATGTTTCTTGCTCTTGGCTTTGTTGGCCACCTTCACACGGCGCTTCTTCTCGTTGGCATCAACCCACACATAGTCAGATGGTATGTGGAACGGGTCAGTCTCATCCCTGAAGCTTCGGCTTCCACTGTCGTTCGATTGCGCACCTCCACTCCCTCTCATCCACGAAACCCATGACGTGGACCTCTCTTTTTCGTTAGACCTGTCATCTTCAAAATGTGTAGGGCTGGAGAGAGGCGTCGAGAACTCTTCCATTGATTGGAGCTCCTCAAACTTTGTAAAAGTAACAAGTACCCTAACGGTTGGAACGATAGGGATAGCAACCTGCAGTGGAGGAAGCAAGTAATTACTTTCTTGTGGAAAGTGGCAAAGCTTGACTACATTAACGAGCGAAGCCAAACTAAGCCTCGAGTCTCAATAAAGTCAGGTTGGTTTGCTAGAATTCAGTAAAAGGGACGACAAACTAAAGAATAAATAAACAGATGAACTGTGTGAATCATGATAATGAAATTACAGAACATTCGTTACTAATATCAATTTTAATGATCCAGAATCTAGCTTACTACATGCGTACGAGTAACTGAATGCCACACCGGTCCTGATTAACATGCCAAAAGGGAGGCATAAAGTTTCAACAAATCTGCGAAACGTGGTATAAGTTCCAGCTGCTACGACTCATGAGCGCTACATGGATTCTTCTAAACAAGTGAAGCATAATTTGGTAAGGGTGCGGGAAAACACATGTGATTTCTATAAGTAACCAGTAACATCTTAAATGTTAACCACCTACGAAATTAGTTCACATGACCACCCGGGAAAGCTAGTATGCCATGCTCCAACCCTTATTTTTTTTTTTGGGCTCAGTCATCATCCAACCATTTTGAACAAAATAATGTGCACCCCCGAAACAGAAAATATTATATATATATATATATATATATATATATATATATATATATATAGAGAGAGAGAGAGAGAGAGAGAGAGAGAGAGTCCACTTCCGGTCCAAACTCCCTTATTTTGTTAAGTTCCGGACTTCATTGATCCCGATCGAATTTCGACGATCTGAACAATTTTGTGAAAAAGGCTCGGATCAAGCCCTTCCCGGTATTTTATTTTTTTTATGATTTCTCGCGGAGACCCAAAAAAACACCTTTTAAACACATTGGACGGTTTGGATCGTCGAAATTCGATCAGGATCAATGAAGTCCGGAACTTAACAGAATCCGGGAGTTTGGAGGTGAAGTTTGGTGTGTGTGTGTGTGTGTGTATAAGGGACCGCAATTGCAACCTAAAGCCCTCGACATATCCATTGAACACACCGAAAAGAGAATTCAAGAGAGAATAAACTCAATACTGAAGATGGCAAAGAGAACTAGTTCCAGAAAAGGACAACACAAGATAAGGTAGTTTTGAAGAATAGTAAACGTCATTTTCTTTTTTTGATCGGCAAACCATCATTTTCTTTTGGTTACTACATTAAAGTAAACCTAGAAGATCACCATCTCTGTACCCCAAGAGTATAATCACTACCAATAATTGCAGTACAATATAAAATATTATGTGCTCAATTGTCCAACTCTTCTAGAATAAGATCCGATTCATTGGTGCTGTAGTGGGGGTATTAAATCTTCTACAATTGCTATCTACCATATATCATTTCTGACTGGAATTAATTAGGCGTGGTGAGTAGACAAGCAAAAGGCTCTGCTAAAGATGAGAGGGAACGATAGGCTAAGAAGCACCGACCCGTATTGGACACCACACTCATACTCAGGCACATGCCCAATACTTTTTCTTTTCGTATCCCCTATCAGAAAATAAAAATAACAATTCAGACACGTTAACACCCTTTCTGCAACATATCCAACAGTTCTCTGGTGTCTATGACTCAGAAATAAATATGTGATTCACACACCCTACAGCAAGAGAGGCAGTTGCAGAAATACTTTGGTATGTGAACCGAGAAAGTTGCTAGCAAGTGTAATAAGAAAAAAAAATAGAAATACTGAAATACAGAATCAAGAGTAAGAAATTGTTCGCTAATTCCTGTCTGAACTCTTAATTGCATTATCAGTGTTCCCATTTCGACGTCTTCCCAGTCACAAGATTGTATTGGTTACAGAAATTTCTCAACTACCACAGAGTTTGCACATTTCAGTCACAACCTGGAGTTAATAAGACAAACTGGCAATAAAAATACCTAATCTCTTCATTTCTCCGATTTCTAACTCAGGAAACCACAGTTTCAAATCTGTAACACCAATAAAGTAGTGTTCAAAAGAAGAAAATGCAAAAAAAACTGAAAATGCAGTTTCCAGCTGTACTTTTGTTTTGCTTTTGTCAACCATTGCTTGTCAGTTTGTTCAAATGATCGGTGTTACAATATAGTCATAGTATCTTTCTCAACTTTTTATTCCATTTAACTGAAACTAGTAAATATAAACCAAAATAATAACTATTTTTTGGTATGTAAGTTTTGCTGTAGTGTAACATGTTACCTCCTCATACCATACAGTTCAAGAGCAATAAATTACTTCCCCATAAACACCAAGGGACTCAATCAAAAATAACTATTCCCCGGCCAATTTCCCTGTCTCACTACACAACAATTACAGAAGTCATTTAGTCCCCAATCATTGGGTGTATGGGCGGGGGATGATTGAAGACAGACCTAACCTTTGGCAATATGCACAAAGTGGATGCGCTCAGAATACCACTGAAACAGTGGCCCCCCCTAAACCTCCAAGAACAGAGGAGCTACAAGGACGTTTTGCTGCAAAACCACGCCCCAAATCAAAGCCAAAAGGCATTAGAGACCCAAATCAATTTCTATACTCATTACCATGCTTCCTTCATTCATGGTCCAGAGCATAGTTGTTAGAATCGCACGATTCACGATTCATGTAAAAATGATACGAACCTATAGTTGAATCAAGGTTTATTAGAATCAGTAGTGAATCATACGATTCACGGTTCGATTAGCGATTCGATTCACGATTCATGCAAAAACGACATGAATCTATAAGTGAATTGAGGTTTCTCACAATTATTACATTCAACTAACGTGAATTCACTTTAGCGGTTTTACCTTAATTTTGCCATATGAACTAGTTTTGTACCTATTAGGCTACAAAATTTTATTGGCTGCGTTTGTTTCCCAGTTTTAGTTTAGTTTTAGTTTTGATAACATCATCATTACCCTCATTTCTCTCTCTATCTCTCTCCACTCATTACACCTTTTGACATCATCAAAACTAAACTAAACTAACAAACGAACACAGCCACTGATATTTGTTGCAAAGCCAAGCTTTCATTTTTATAATGAATATTTATATCTATATGCATATATCCATTTTATTATAGTATTTAGTTTCATGTATAAATATTTACTCTTTCCTATTAGACCATGTAATCATCAGTTTATGGCAAAAAAAAAAAACTTCAATACTAATTTAAGATTAAATTTGTCGATTTTACAATGTGTCTTTATTATGCAAGTGCATAGACACATTTTTCAAGTATTTTTGAAACTTAGACCGAATTGTTACGATTCACGATTCGATTTGATTCACGATTCGAAAAAGGGTCAATTCGATTCGCGATTTGACAACTATGGTAACTTGATCATTGAGGTGGAACACAGCATTATGTTAAATCCTGAGTCTACCATTGGTTCTGATTTAAATTTTAAAAAAGCAATTACCTTTGGGAAAGTGATTTCTCCCAACTAGGGCTCTTGTCTTTACTTAAGTAACAACTAGCAAGATTAGATAGGGCAAATTACTCGAAATCAATTTATTTGGACTTGGATGATTTAAAACTACGTAATTATCTTAACTAGGATGAGCAACAAATTATCTCGAATAGCCAAAACTAGTAAATATTTTTACTGGATAAATGCTAAGAGTGATGTGGCAAAGACCAATTGATATGCCCATTGCTTGGTAAAGTGGGGTTGTGAAAAGGATGGTATGATCGTATGAGTACTTGGGAGCAAAGTTGTCGATCCCGTACTGGCAAGCGTACTGTTTTACATACCGGTACCAGTACGTATCTCAATACCGTTCCAAATTGACCACAACATAAATTTTATATATTTTTAAGAATAACAAAAAAGCTTAATGCATATACATAAAAACAAATTCTAACACTTTTTTTTAAAAAAAAAACAACAAATTCTACCACTTTGATATACCTAACACTAGTCCTAATAACAAATTAAGATGATTAACATATCATAGACTCGAAATTTTGTTGAAATATCATAAAATTCAAGAAATTTATTAGCAAGGGAAAAAAAAAACAAGTATTTTTGTACCAGCCGAAATTCCGGTACAAGCCCCGTATTGACCAGTATTTTGGCCTTTATGGAACACGTGGGTACGTGTACCATTTTATGTCTGGTACGGTACGAGATGGACAACACTGTTTGGGAGGGGACCCCCATGTGGCGATTAACTGCATAACCATTTCATATTGAAGATGTAAAAAGCTAGGAATTTAAAGTTTTTTCTTTGGGCAGTTAAAATAAGGCTGGAGGGTTCACATTGAAGATGTAAAAAGCTAGGAATTTAAAGTTTTTCCTTTGGGCAGTTAAAATAACACTGAAGGGGTAGATCTCATGACGATCAAACACAACCAACGATAAGGTCGACAAGGATCATCCTCAACTCAACCAAGAGTTAGGCCGCAATTATGTGTAACAAAATGCACTAAAAAAAGGAGCCACCCCATAGCTATCAACGAGCACTATTACTTGTCATCACAAGGTTAGGTAGATTTTCTCTTGTGCTCGCAGGCTATGTTGGCAGTAAGCGGAAGACTTCATACTAAGAAGCCTGAGCAAAGCAACTTGAACCTAGGGCATTACCGATTATACAGAACGATCTCTCTCACAACAACCCATGATGTCGTAGAGGAGAGAAGCAGAATATCCATCATACAAGACACAAGCATGACCATCAGAAGGGTGATCTGGAAGGAGAGAAAAAAGAATGAGGGCCCAAGATGTCCCCAAAACTAACTTGCTATCCAAGAAGATTGTCTATGAATAAAGAAACCACGAGTAGAGGTCCGCACGTCTTACTCACAAATCCTACAGAAATTCTGCAAGTTTATCCTCTCCTTCAATCACTAACTTGACCAGCAGAGTGCCTTCCGGCCAGCATAGGTTGGATGGTTCAGCCCGGTTTATTTGAGTACAAGATAACTAGGGTAGCAGCTCTCTTTTATATGGCAAACTCTCTATTCTCTATATCTTCAGAAGCTGCATAGCTGTCATCAATCGGGGTGCGGTCCAATTTCTTCCCCACATACTTGCATTCACATGTAACATAATAACATCTATGAAATGTAGCCTCAAGCCATTTACATTGTTGAAGCAACATGTGCTCACAAATAAAGGTAGCTTTGGCATGAGGCACTTCAGCGAAATAATACTAAACAAATTGTACTATTTTCCAAAGGAACAAGATTTCATTCTTTTTAAATCCCAAGATTCAAATCACAAGCAGTTGCGTGCAAAACAATATCCGAGTCGTATATGAAAGAGAGTCACAGTAATCTTTCTACTTCTAAGAAATAAGTTCACAAGCCATTAGTCCCGCTTACTATAAAAAAATTAAATCCATGACATATTATATTTAAAGGTATAACCTGGTGAAGAATAGGAAGTGCTGCCAACATAGCCTACTGGATTAACACAACTGGTTTAAGGTAATTTACAAATTACTAATCATTTTACGATGAAGGTAGAAGTATATCCAAGAGAGATAATTCTTGAAAGAGACCATGCTATTTAAAATCTTAAGTAGAAATAGCCCAGCAAAGTTGTAATTGTTCGTCAGGTGATTCAGCAAGCGCAAAGAAAGAGTGAGCCCACCAAATAAACTATTGTACTCCGTATGTTCAAACTTATGTGCAAGATAGTTGGATGCACTTGAGCATATTCAGTAGGTCCCACTCCTTGCATCTAGGGATTAGAAAATAAAGCAAGTTCAAACTGATAAATATGGAGCTTTCTCTTAGTGACAGGAACCAAGCACCATAAGTGTATATATTGATGAAACAATAAAATAGAACCATACCAGAGAGAAGAAAGGATAGGAAAGAACATATAAAACAAACAGAATCAAATCTGCAAAAGAAAGAAAGTTCACAAGTTACCTTAATGGGAAATGTTCCACGAGGTAGTTTAGTAGTTAAAAGTTCCCTTAGTCTTCTGATAGCTTTCACTTTGTTGGCTAAGATGTCAAGTAAAGGCAAGAGCTCTTCCGTCTTCAAAGGGAAATCGGGTGTCAACCACAAAACAGGCCTTAACCCCTTTTTGTACTCACTCTCTTCCTTAGACTCACTGGCGGCCCCTTTCTTTTTCTTCTTTTTGTTGCCTTTATCTTTGCTCTTTTTAGCATCCCCAAAATCCTCCCTGGAAAACTCAGAGGACGATCTTTGACTACTATTGGTTCGCTGGTTGCCAACTTCTAGCGCCAAATTTGAGAACTTCTTTGGTACTTTCGAGTCCTCGCGATCATCACCTCCATGTTTTGAACTTTTCTTCTTCCAGCCAAACCAAGTCTTCTTCTCTTTCACACTACCATTGGGTTCACAACTATCAAAGGAACCACCATCAACATTTTCATGGGAATCCTGAACCCCGTGTTCCTCATCCTCACTAAGAACATCTGACTTTCCTTTGCGAAGTGCAGAATCTAACTGCATCCTTTCTTCGGCTGTTAATACATCACCATACTCACCTCCGTTTCCTAGTTTCTCATCATCATCCACAGAAAATAATTCCTCATCAGTCATGGCACCAGGGACCCGCCTTGACCTAACACTCACCATTACATGAAGCATATCATAGACCTTGGCCTTCCAATTTCCAACCATCTCAGTTCTCTCCTGTCGCCTCCAATTCAGATGTGAAACCAACTCAGCCTGAGTAACATCGATACCAGGCCTATACATGTTTGTCTTAGACATCAGGGCCACTTCCTGTGCAACTTCGGCTTCTGTCGGCTGAACACCAGCTCCTTCCAAAGAATTTATTATTTCTTTCCCTTTATGAGAAAGCAAAATCAAAGATCCAGGAGGTAAAGATACACTCGCATCCTCAGAAGAATATCCGTCTCCAAGGAAGAGGAAAGTCCGATCAGACCGCTGAATCCGGAACCCATCAAAGCCATCAAGGGTCATATCAGCACGGAGATTGGAACCACGCTTCCAAATTCGGTAAGTGTCTGATGGGGCAATGCGACCAATGAATGGAATGACAGAGCTCTCAAAATGGAAGTTGATCTCCATATAGAAATCGCGAATTCGAGCAACCGAAGCAACAATGCGAGGTAGTCTCCGGCACCATTTAGCCCAAGAAAGAGCCTGGTAATGGCGAGCAATGATCATAGCAATATTTTCCTCTCTGGCACAAACCGCTTCTTGCAGAGCCCCCCAGCCTTTCTCATTCTGGAGACTCCAGTCGGCACCTGCTGCCATCAAAATCTCAGCAGAGATCGGATCCCTAAGACGCACTGCAAGATGCAGCGGGGTCTCACGGCCAATAACATCTCTCCGATCAATAACTGCGGATACAGCATCAGCTTGGAGCTCTGCAGCAAGAGATTCTTCCTCGGTGTTAACTTCACCAGCCTTTGCCAGCCGAGGAAGGGTTGAGATAATTCTTTTGAGGGAAACATAGTCACGCTGTGCAACAGCCAAATGAGCAGGACTGTGGGTATACTTTGAGTAATCTTCCATTGATTCTTTTCCTTTCCAGTTACTTATACAAAGCTATAAAAACTACCATTTTTCTTCTAAACTCAAGCTAGAGAAATCAAACATCAGAAAGCTCATTTGAAGTTTCATCTCCTCCAACTACTTCAAACTATTACTCTATTTCTGGGGTTCAAGTTTCAACCACTAGAACTAAACCAGAAGCCAAAAATGAATTTTAACCGCCTACAACAGCATTCACTCTCCCAGTTACTACTGGAAATTGTTCAGTGGCTGTCAATCAGATACAAAGAAATCGTAACCAAAACCTCTAGGAAGTCGAATTCAAAAATGCTTCACTTGATCTGAACTTCAGTCCAGTGTAGGAAGCCTAATCCAGAGCTAAAACCTAATAAAACAAAAAACAAGGTCAAGACAATACATAACTACAACAAAAATCAACAGAAAATTTTCAACATCTAACCACCAAACAACAGGCCTCTGATCATACATAGGGGTGATAAGCAAGCCGAGCAGGTGGTTGGTCAAGCTTTGTTGAAAAGTTAACTAGCTTCAAGACATGTTCGGACTTAACTTGTTTATGAGATGAACAGATTTCAAAGGAGCTAACATCAAGCCGAACGCAAGTGAATATCAAGTAGCTGGAATCTTTCATACATCATAAGTCGAAAGAGCAAAAAATCTTAACGAGCTTTATAAAATGTTCAGGCTTGGTTTCTTCACGTAACAAAGCAATCTTGGAACACGCGTAACTTGGTTCATTTAGCAGCCCTATACATACACGTTATGTCCATAAAATTGCATAATACGCAGAATTACCTACATTCTAAATGTACTTTTCTGTGCGGTTAAACCCATGTGTCCATTACAACATTAATTCAAAGCTACAAGCCTACAATGAAAAGAGATTAAGCGGGGTCTTTTAGGCGGAAAAGTCAAGGAAAAACGGAAGAAGAAGAGGGAGAACGAAGATGGAACAAAATGTAAAATTGAGCGAGGAAGGAGGACCTGAGACGGGAAGAATTGAATTGATCGAGTGGGTTTTTTTCAGCTGATTCTGATTTCTAATTCTCCAGGCTTGACTTTTTGTGGTTCGTCTCCGATTGAGCTCCGGATGAGATGTGAATTCGTTAAAGATGACAACCAGAGAGTGAGTAGTTGGAGGGATCAGCTATGTGGATCACATTCAACCAGTCCCAGACTTGGCTGACGCTCCTCTCTCTCTCTCTCTCTCTCTCTCTCTCTCTCTCTTCCCCTCAAACACGAACAAAATACGGCTTTCTTTTCACGAGGAACAATTATACATACATACTTTTTGTGCCGCTCTCCATCACACCGAATACAAAAGGTGTATATGTATCATTTTGTTTTACGAGTACTCACTCCATTCCATTTTATTGTCTCGGAAATTTATCCTTTTAAAGAGAACATAACTAGGGACCCAATTCAGATTGTCAGTATTTGGCGATCAGCGGTGTAGATCAATTTCCTTAAGTGGCGATCAACGGTGTAGATCACTTTCCTTAAGAGATGGCATACATGCAGATCCTATCCAGATCGTTCGTGCTCGGCGAATAATGACGCAAGTCAATTCAGTAATGAACGGTGCAGATTTGTTTGGATCTGAGCAAATTTGCGTCATTGATCCCCGAGCACGGACGACTCGAATGAGATTAGCATGGAGACAACCACCCCCGTTTCCCATAATTAGTACTCATTCTGTCCCATTTTGTTTGTCAACAATATTTCTTTTGTCTTCTCTTGTGTCTATTGTCAATATATTTTTATCCATAAAGTATTTTTATGATTTTGAGAACTTCGTATTATGGAAAAAATTAAGATTTACCAAATAATATTCATATTGCATAATTTTGAAATCCACATTGAAATATAAAAACAATAGACATAAAAAGAGAGAAAATGAATAATTGACAAATAAAATGGAACGGAAGAAGTATTATACTGTACTCCTGCTTAAGGTAACTTTTCAATTTTTGTGCTTGATGGAATGTTTCTAGAAACCCTAAGCCATTTAAGGTGAGAGAAAAAGAGGGGCAAAGTTGGATTGTTGCATTACGTTTTTAAAACTTTTTTAAAGTGGACAATTTTTATGAGACCTCCCAAAATAGAATAATGAAACATCTTTGCGGACAGTGGGAGTAACTCTTTTGCTAGTTTTGTTCACAATGTTCTTTCATCCTTACACTTCTATTCACACTTTACATCCCCAAATTTTCTCTACAATCAAATACAGTAACCCTCAAGAATCAAGATTAAAGGGGAAATTTCAATTTCAAAAACTTGAGAGGAGGTTCTGTTGTCGTCAGAAACTAGTTGTATACAAAAATTAACATATTATGAACAAAAGCCCATGTACAAAATTGACCTAGTAGTAATAAATTCAGTTCACGGGGAAGTTTTCCAAACGATAAAACCAATATTTATTAAAATCAATAGTTAAATTTAACAAATGAGGAAGTCATTTGTTAAAATTAAAAATTTTTGCAATGCTAAAATTAAAGATTTAAAAAAAAATCTTTAATTTTAGCGAATAGTTGATTTTGTCATTTGGGAACCCCCAAATCAATAGTATATACGAATGAGGTGTGTGTAAACTTAATAGGAGAGTTTTGTGAGAAGTTGAAGATATAGAGGAGAAAATAGTGTTGAGATATTAATAAGTCAAACACAAATTTAACTAAACATAGGAATCCCACTCGACATTATCTTGTAGTTTGTTAATCTATTTTTCCCCCAACTAGTACTAATCAAATATTGCTAATAATTTAGGGTCTTTACAGTCTTTTGGATTTTTAATCTCTTTCAGGGAGTTTCGATTAGAATTGAGAATATTTTAAACTGGTCGCTCGGGGACACCCGATCAAATTAGAAACGATACAGAGAATATTTTAAACTACAAAACATCAACATAAGTGTTGTATTATAGTCCTGCTAGTTTTTGGTAAACGAAAAATAAAAAATAGTCTTGTGAGTTTAGGGGGTTTGGGAGCCTACTTTTTAGGTTTTCATTTTTAAACTTTTTGTCTTTTTGGCCTTTTTGGATTATGGTCAGAATGTGTTTTGAAGGTGAGAAGAGTGGTTGATACAAGTGTGCATAATGCATTTTGCAGAAGGAGTAGTATTTAGGAGATGTGTACAATATATTTTGTAGGTCTTTTTAATCAAAATGGAAAAAAATGGAAAATGAATAGTCAAAAAACTTCTCGCAACCGACTTTTTACTTCTCCTCTCCATTCATCAAAATGGAAAATCAGTTCTAGAGAATGAGTTCTACCTGTTATCTCCACACACCTAGAGAATGGGAAAAACAGAAACACAAGCGGCCAAACACTCCCTAAAATAATACTCCCTCCGTCCCAATTATATAGTTCATTATAGGAGTTCGTGCCACTTTTCAAAGTGTTACTCCCTCCGTCCCAATTTCTTGTCCCCTTTTGGGGAAACGGGTTTTTAAGGGGTGTGAAAACTTTATATTGACTTTTCTATTTTGCCCATAAATCCAGTTAATATTACTGTGACCAAATTTGTGAGGCTAATTTATTATATGAAAGTCAAAACATATTCAATATAGATCTTGTTTAATAGATATCAATTAGTTTTATTATACAAAATTTTCAAAATTATAAATCCGTTATAAAATAAAAGATAATAGACTAGCCAATTAAGATAAAAAAAAAAAATACTTTTTAAGGGTAAAATTGGAAAGTGGCCCAATTTTGATGGATATTTTTAGAAGTGGGACAAATATTTTGAGACATCCTAAAATGAAACGAAGGACCAGGAAATTGGGACGGAGGGAGTATATCTTATAATCTACAATGTTTTAAGTGAGTTTGAACACTTTGTTTATTAGATTAAATCATGATTTATCAAACAATATCCATATTGCATATAAAATATATTACCGATTGAAAAATGTAATTATTTTTTTATCCGATTAAGATAGAATAAGAGACTATAACATTGAAACAACAGAGAGAGTACACCAGTACCACAAACATTAAGGTTTTTAGGTACACACAAAAGCGCGTAAAATGTCAGCTTTGAAATAAGGCTCATCTGTCAACTTGTCAAGTTTCTTGACCAATAACTTGTCAGTTGGTTGAAGAGGACGTATCATTAGGGATGGTCAAATTAAGGTGTCTCTCTCTACATTCGTTTGTGAAGTTATAAGTTGACTAGTACTCCTATCCAATATGCAAACAACACCACTCGCTTTATATGCTTTTTTTTATAATAAAATAAAAAAAAAAATGGTAATCAAAGAGCATTAATATCCGGGGGCATATTCGGCGGCACTATTCACAAGTTAACCAAGTATTTATTACTCCCTCCGTCCCAATTTCTTGGCACCTTTTGGGGAAGCGGGTTTTTAAGGAGTGTGAAAACTTTGTATTGATTTTTCTATTTTACCCCTAAATCCAGTCAATATTACTGTGACCAAATTTGTGAGGCTAATTTATTATATGAAAGTCAAAACATATTCAATATGGATCTTGTTTGATAGATATCAATTAGTTTTATTATACAAAATTTTCAAAATCATAAAAACCGTTATAAAATAAAAGATAATAAGCTAGCCAATTAAGATGACAAAAGTACTTTTTAAGGGTAAAATTGAAAAGTGACCCAATTTTGATGAATGTTTTTAGAAATGGGACAAACATTTTGGGACATCCCAAAATGGAAAGAAGGACCAAGAAATTGGGACGGAGGGAGTATTACTTTTTGGAGGCATATTCGCCTCTCCCCATACTCGCCTCCAATAATTTATTTGGGAAACAATAGTTTATTTGGAGAAAAATTAAAATAGAGAGTCTGATTTTGTGAATTTTTTGAAAAGTAACTTACTAATTTATAAATAGTATTTTTGAGGTTAAATTTGGTTTTTTTTTTTTGAGCCGTCTGACGAAGATGCCCTAACATGTTACGGGCAAGCTAAATACTCCTACTTTAATACTTATGTTATACTATGTAAAATTGACCTTTATCAAACAGTTCATATAGTTATACTCATCGTAAGTGTCCGGTGCAAATTTCGAGAGCAAATTTTTGGATTTCAGATTCTCATTATGAATTTTCTGTCATTGTAGATCGTTTTATAGTTTCATACAATCATAACTTGATCCTTACGGAAATCCACCTAGATAGAACGAATCACGAGCACGCTATACAAGACGATAATACCGCATTTGGAGGATTGCGCCTAGGCGAATGTTATCATTTGCCACCGTATCCACAAAAATCTAGAATCCGAGTATCGCATTGAGATTTGAGAGACCCAAACAAGTGAACCAATTTGAAAGAAGATTTGAGCCCCCAAAATAGTGACTCGTCCACAAGCTCATTTCGATTAGATACACATAAGACTTCAAAATTTCCAACTAGTATGAGAATATAATTTTGCTTCATTAAAAATCGTTTCAGCTTTATGATTGTGCGAATGAACAAGTGGTCGTCGCCAAGATTATAATCGTGAATGTGAACAAGGGCGTGGTTGAAATAATTATCACCAAAACTGTGGAAAATTCACACAAAAATCATCCAAAGGGAATGTCCCATCATCTCACCAAAACAACATTAATAACCCCAAAACATTAATATGCCCCATCAAAGGGGGAATAATAAGGGAAATTGACGAGTCAGTCCAAATTTTGGATCCAGTATATGTCAAGCTCTGCCTGGTTTTCGGAAAAGCACAGCCAAGGATTTTCACAAATTCCTCCCAAAATTGCCCTTCCCCTTCATTCTCAGCAATCCGGTCAACGTTTTACCACTCTCTTTCAATCGAAACCGCATTTCTCTGGTCCTACGGGTTTCGACTGGTGTAGCATGGAAGATAATGAAAATTTTAATTTCCTTAACATTGTGCGTATTCGATGAATAAGTAATTGAGGTGATAAACATATTACGTATCGTGTTTTTTTATTGCAAAACTAAAAATAGAAGGTAAATTTTTAGAAATAGTCCATTTAGTTTGCATAAAATCTTAATTTCGTCACATCTAAGGAGGGGAATAACAATATTTTTCTCTTGAATTCCATTTGTTTCCATCACGCCATAAGCGAGAGGGGCGAAATCGAAAGGGTATTTAAACTATAGGGTTAAAATTGAGACAATTAGTATTAGAGGGGCGAAATTGACTTTACATACAAACTAGAGAGACCATTTATAAAATTTTCTTTTTGTTTTCCTGTTGTACTCAACCATTATACTCCACCTATTAAATATATCTTATGAATTTTTATTTGCAAATTGCTGGCATGAACGTATGCCAAAAGGCAGTAGATCAAAGCTTCCACACTTGGAACTACGCAAGTAATGTGTCTTTTACTTTTCAATATACTTTGTGTTGGTTCTTAACAAATTCTGCGAAAGTACCTTTGGTACCTTGACCCAAATTCAAATTATACGACGAAATCCTATTTTCCCATTTACAATATGTATGAAAACAAATTACCCAAAAAAAATATGTATGAAAACATATAATGAGAAGTCGATGGTAAAGGCATCAGAAGACAGATCCAATGGCGATATTGTGACGGGAGCAAAATCCACTGGTGATCCTCCACCCACCTCCAACAGCAGAGTCCTGAGTCTGACATTGGAATTGAGCAGCCTTGTTCGTTTTATAGATTTAGTTTTCTTTTGTTTCGGTAATGAATGGAGATAGAAATAAGGGTGTAATAATTGGAAATAGGAGTGATGAGTGGAGAAAGATAGAGAAGAAAATGAGAATAATAATTGAAAAGAGGAGTAATGATTGGAGAGAAAAATAGAGTAATAGTAATTAGAAAACAAAATTAAAATGACAAACGAACAAGGCCATCAATTAAGGAGAGTGACCAAAAAAGAAAGCAAGTGAAACACAAAATTCAATGACAATAAAAATTTGGATCTCGTACATGTTTTTCACTTGCTTTCTAATTTCCAATGGAGCTTTTCCAAAACAGCAGCGTTCTCCATTTTGAGAAACCAGAGCAGATGAATGAATGTTCTACTTTAACATCATGAAGGAAGGAGGGCTATCTTGGAAGCATATCAGGAAAATGTTCAAGCAGCAGTAGCAACTGAAGAAGACAAGTGATGCAAAACACAAAAATTGCCTGGCAAAACTGAAAAATCGACGAGAAATTTATACATCATGAAATTCTGATATTGAGCAAAAGCGAAGAGGGCACATTTTCCATGCAGGCAAAGCTCGTATTAGCTTATCAAGAGGATTTTTGTTTTTTGGGTGCGCAACTCTTTTTCATCCTTTTATGCATACGAAGAACTTAGTTGTACGAGAAAACAAGAACAATTTATTGAAGACCGTTCTAAGTATATAAAAGGATTAGGTAGAACGAGTGTGAACCAGAGCAAGTCTGGAAGTGACCGGTGAACCTTTTCGGCCATGGAATGTTATTGGCAAACGAATTGCTCCAAAATGGAGGTGGGTAAATCCATAGAAAACAAGTCACTTAATAAGCTAATAGGAGCTTTCTGGCATGAAAAAATGCTTCCCGTCCATTTTTCTCGTTATCAACTATCAATATTTCATCACCATAAACAAATTTCTAGAGGAACTTACGCTTTTCACTGGTTCCTTTCGTACGTGCGTTCTTCTCCTTGAAACACACCGTGATTTTCTTCAACTTCTTCCTATACCAAATTACCAATCCTTGTTCCCCCTCTTAATCTTTGAACAGGCCTCAACTGTTTCAAACTCGTTCCGATGAAAAATCTTCCTCGGTTTCACGAATCTGAGAGAGATTTTTGGGCAAATAATTCACATGTAATCACATCATCCATAGATGTTGCAGACCTCCCAGCCCCCAAGACAGGAACAAGGGTGAAAATTGGTTCCTCGCTAATCTGAAAACTCTTAGTCATTTCAGCAAATTCCTCGAGTACAACAGTGAAAACGCGCATCAATGATTCGTGAGACAGGAGTAGACTTGTTGGGTAATAGAACCTGAAATTCTACAAAAGGAGGGAAGGACATTTATGATTAGAGATCAACAAACAAGTAATTATTAGATAACAAGACAAATAATAAAAATATTAAATTGAGCAAAAAACGTAACTTAGAGAACATTATGCTGGACTATGTTTGAGATTAAGTATACAAGTTGGCGACTACTAGACACTTATTAACATGACCATATGGCAATAATCAAGCTCACTAATGATGAAACGTGTAGTTATGTCAACAAAATCAGCGCCATACAGGACCATATTAAATTATAGGGGCAGATCACATTATGGGACCAATACTCGTTTTGCTGCTAATTTATTGTTGCCGTTGCATTTGCCTCTATTATGTGAATGAAGGCATCACCCCACTTGATCCGCTATTAGAGGCCATACAAAATTTGAGCTTATTTTTAAGCAATAAGTTGACCACGGATACAACCCCTAGTGCTTATATTCAAGCAATTTGATGCAACTACTGGTAAAACAAATAAAAAGGAGGCCAATCCATCAATAATTAACTTTAAATGAAGGTTTTTTCCAGGGTTAAAAAAACTAACCGTTACATCATCCCAAGAGAAGTGGTTCTCTGAAAGGATTCTGTTGATAAGGAAAATGCAGAACTTTGCTATTCTGTCCATCTGTCCCTCTGTCAGCGAATTTGGGCAAACTCCATCAGCCGGATTTGCATCTGTACACTTGGAGTAGATCTTTGCAGAAAGTTCATCCGTAATTGATAGGATAACTGAACATAGTTTTCCGCTAACAATACATTTCTGAAAGCAAAAATCATGCCAGGGTTCATGACCAAAACCCCAAAGACTTTCTGCCGTTTTGCTAGATTGGACTTGGGCAACAGAACTAGAGCTGGTTTCCGTGTCGTCCACAGCATAAAGGACGGGCTTTACCTCGATAGAAGCTCTACAATACCATCCAAAAGAGTATATTAAGATTAATAATAGTTCGAGAAAGGAATCCTAGAGTTCATGTTTATGGATTCTTAACTTCATGTCTGTGGGTATAGAGCAAAAGTGATTAAAAGAAACCCATTATTTCGTGGATTAAAAAACCCAAGCACGGAGCAGAAACGTTCTATCCCAATTTCCAATGACAGATCCATATTGCCACTACACCCACTGATAAACAAGTTGAAATAATTACCTTTTTGGCAAATCAGGCACGAGGACATATAAGACTATGGAATCAAGCACTTCAGGCTTGTTTTCACTACATAAATGAAGCAACTTCATTTGCTTCAGGATTGTGTCCAGTTTGTCCTGGATAGTGGTTCTTTCTGATGACGGAATATGCTCTGAACAGTAAATTATAAAGAAGATAGCAGAGGTCGATATTGAACGGTGAAAGCATTTTGCCACAGCTTCACTATTATGTAGTGCTTGTTCAAGCTCAGCAGCAGGGCCTCCGCTACATAGCAACATTGTTGCAGGGTCAAGACCCAATTGCCCAGCCATATGAAGTATCTCATTATGCAAGGTCGCCTGAAAGAGAACAAAATGTGATTGATGGGCTCATCAAATGGCAAATGAAAGAATACAAAAAACATGCAATCAGACAAATAAAAAGCACAGATTGCATGTAAACACGCAAAAGGTGAGTTAATTCTTGTTGCATCTCTGGAAGTCACTTCAAGTGTTCAATACTACCACATAGTAATTCAAAACAAAATGTCATCCAACACCTGACGCAGACCAAGAGGCTCAAGAAAAAGAAATTGAAAGCAGCAACAATCAGGAAATTGACCCGATTTCAAGAGGGACATGCAGGAACCAAGCATGTGCAAGTAAAAGATTCGTCTTCCCATTTATGTTTACTTCAGGGAAAGTATGCTGCTGTCAATCTTATTTGCATCTCTAAGTCCGACAGTTCAGGGGTATTTTGCTAATTAGCTCAGTTTCTGGACATGAGAGTAAGGCCGCCTGTCAAATAAGCCAATTGTTTCAGGTGTAATTTTGATTTAAAAGTCAAATTTCTAGTTTCCTATCCTATCTTACTCCTGGTTTGTGAAGGAAGTCTCCCCAAGTGTGTGCAAAGAAATTATCCTTCGATTCAATGGAGAAATTCTTTAAAAAAAATTGTGAAGTTTTGAAGATCTTTTGTACATTTTTTGTGATCCAATCAAAGCCCAAAAGTGATGTCAAGGCTTCCAGGATCCTAGAATTTACTTTTGAATCTATTCCTACTAATTGATTGATTGCATCTTAACCAGATTTCAACCAGTCCCTAATTCAATGTCAGCCATCATAGGTAGCTGAGTTCTGTTTACAGCACCCAGAATATATATCAAACAGCCCCATTTCCTTTCTATTTTCCCTAAGGCCTCTTGCTTTTTGCTACAGCTAGAAACCCTAACGGCTGTTATTGTCCTATCATCTCTTTGGCCACAAAAAGGCTTAAAAAGTACCTTCCTTCTCATTGCTACCAGATTCAAATTAGGCTCAGTGGCTCACTACAAGTTTTATCCCCTTGTCCACCATCAACAGAAACCTTACCAATTGTTTAAATCTTTTAACCTGTCTAAAAGAGAGTTACTTGAAATGACATATTGAGAAGGTTAAAAAACTGTCCAAATGTATACAAATTTAACACATGCCAAATAGAAAGGCAAGACACAGAACAAAAAGGAGATGGAAGAATAATATGATAACCCAGGAATCAAATAAAAAGAGTGCTGAAAGCCTGAAACAGGGTTTCATTGGGGGAGAGGGGATCTAATTAATGAAAAGTTAAAGACTAAGTAGTATACCTGGCTATATGGTCCAATGCAACTAGGAGCCCAGCTGGAAATACTTTGCACATGCAAAACTCTTTTGCTTTGATCATTTGCCACTAGGACTTCAATATATGCCCTTCCTAAACCAGTTTGCAACAGGGGAAGTTCAATTGTGCTGCGGGATGGAACACCAAACTGGCATTTCTCCTGTGTAATAAAGGTCACATATGTTTCATTTGCCTTTGCAAACTCACACATATCAGCAATATATAGATGAATATAAAGAACATTCTCCCAAGAGAATCCATTTTCCGCAAGTTGTAATTCAATCTTCGTTAGAACAACCCTCAAATCCTCTTGCAAATCTGCCAATCAAACAAAAACTAAACTACCTGAAATTAAAACATAAATATCAACAAGCAAATAGGAAACGACAAAGGGAAGAACAAAATAAGTCAAATAAACATAAAGAAGAGAATAGAGAAGAAATTACAATGACTGCATAGAGTTAATACAGCCAACTCATTATCTTCCCATTAAAACATTCAAATTACCTGCTGAATTTTTGCATGAATCTTGCAACCAGCAAGAAATGGAAATAATATTCTTCATTCCCATTTTTGAAATGTGAACTTTATGCTCCTTATTTTCAACTAAGTCACATCTTTGATCAACAGATTGGCACTCCACCTCACATCTTTCTAGGCAGTCACCAAGCACTTCACACACAGCATCCCTGTTCTCCAAAAATAATCCATTGCTTCTTTCTCCCTCACTTGAGGTTTCAGCTGCCACCTTACTTTCCAGATGGAATACCAAAGGATGAAGGATCCCAACTGGAGCAATAGAATCCGAGGAGTGCAGTACAATTTCAAATTCATCTAGGACCAGACGAGCATTCTGGAGCAGAAAACAGAACATAGGTTAATATGTCTGAAATGGAAGATTGTCAACTTGTTAAACAGGAAAGCTGTCCTGAAGTTCTGCAACATTAGACTAAGCATGCACAGGCTTAGTAGGAAAGCTCAAGTTTTTTTCACACAATAGATGAGTTTTCGATTCTGTTCTGACAGGAACAAATAAACCAATCGTGGCTCCCACAAATTGGGTAAACCCAAAACAAGAGGAGAAGCAACATGACTAGACAAAACTTGTGCATTTTTAAAAGTAACAGAACAAAATGAAGGCTTACTTACCGTAAACAGGGGGCAGTCAAGAGTCAATGTTTCATATTCTCCTCCTTCACCACAAACATTTATTCCGTACAGCCTGCCCAAAAAAAAAAAAAAAAAAAAAGATAAAGAAAAGATACTAAATACTATAACACATTCAATCTCTATGGTTTCCACCAGCAAATGCATACTCTTTTAGCTTGTGTAGGTAGGAATCCAGGTGCGCAACTTCTTTGCCCAAGTGCTTGCTAGGGTTCAATCCAATGGCTGCAACCTATGGCCACCAAAAGGCATAGCTTCACATCATAATCCGCTAACTATAGAAAACACATGCAAGAAATTGCATGGCAGTGGAAACTCTATTAGTTTGTGTGCAGGCAGAATGACAATCTCACATACACTCAAGCAACATTGTGATGAATAAGTAAGCTTGAATCTGTTCAGTATATCTTCCATGCAAATACTGCATGTCTTTTAGTTTGCATCGCCAGGACGCCATGCCCCTAAACATTCCACTCAACTCAGATGCATAAATGTTTTGGCAAAATGCATTGGAGTTAAACTTTTCCTTTAAAGAGAAGATTGGGGCAGAAAAACCAATAATAGAAACCCTAAATATTCACAAACAGATTACTGCATCAACTTCATTGTTTAGAAGATCTGCATCTAATATGTATACTGCTCTCTCAATAATTAAAGATTAAGGATAAGTTGGATTTCGGTTGCATATAGCATCGGTTTAGCAGAATATGCAAAGAAACGATGACCATTGATGCCCCATCATAATTTTCAACATTTATCAGCAACCCCAGTCCCAGTATAACTTTTACAGGCAACCTGTGAGCTTGGTTCACTGGGCAGCTCAAGTTTTGGGCCTTAACTATATTCTTGGCCACTCCCATAAATTTTACATGGACCAAAAGAGAAAAAGGCTCAACTTCTGATTTATGTTAGTCAATACTCAATAGAAACATCAATAGCCTCAATCTCACGCCAACAAAACTTCTAGTGTTAACATAACATCAAATTTGTGAGATGTACTGGGTTAGGCACAGCAAAAGACTATGCACATCCATAGTGGATTTGGAGTGGATAAAGGCATGACGCGTAGTGCACAATCTCTAACTTTGAGAGAAGAAATAGCCATTATAAGGTCAAGTAATTTGTTGAACAGCCAAATAATTTTAAAGTGAGAGAAACATAACCAGGATCAGGTGCTATATACATATAGCAGCAAGCAAAACATACGCAATTACAATCATAGAAGGATACTGCATGAAGAATAGAAATCACTAACATTAGTCATACCTTTACAATAATGGCAACAATTCCTTTTCTTATCTGGTCGAGACAGGAAAGACAAAACAGCCAGTCAGTATATGTAAGCTGATGAGTGATACCACTTTTGTTGCTGATAAACACATCTTACCATATCTTGGAGGAGCAATGACTGATCTTGCTTCCACAAATATGCCAGAGAAATGAGCCCTAATCTGGAACATACATTTTCCACCCGCAATCTTTGATAGTCGGATGCAATGGCACCTGAAGATACTGCTGCGATGGAGGGTAATTGTCGTTTTACCTCATTTAACAAGATGAACAAATCTTCAACTTCATCGCCAGGAGTCATACTGTAGCTAAGTTTGTGATGCCTAGGAAATCCATATAGAAATTTCAAGAGTCCAATTATGCTATGAATAGGTTGAGTGTACTTATATGGCTACATTTTAGGTTTACCAAACATAACGAAAAAACCCTGCAAAATTGATGGATCATGGATGATATCATATCTTGTACACATATCCCTGTCTTGCCGTGCGTCGTGTTGTGCCCATATGGGTACTTCAGCACAAGGGCAAACGCCCAGGGTTGGGATCTACATAAGCTACAGCAATAGAGTTAAGGAATGGATTTGACCCAGGGCTAGAACCTGAAGGGCAGTGTAATATAGCCCGACATCCTTCTGTTGTTTACCTAAAATCCTCTCTATTAGCCAATGACAGCTACCCAAAATCAAATTCAGATTACTTTAATTGTAAAATACCCCACTTTGAATGGCCCAGAACTTGATTCCCTGGAAATCCTTTTCCATCTATTTTTTATGATAAATACTCCCAACTAATTGAACATCATAAGTTAAGTGGAATGAAAATTCAATTTGCAATATCCAGTACCTAATCAAGCAACCTTCACAGGAGATCATCCAGTATGACTCAAGCAAATCTATATTACAGGACTCAAGTATGAATGCCATGTGTGGATGCCTGTCCAAATGCCAGGTGTGGATGCGTGTCCAAGCGCTAGAACTTCCTAAACTCAAATCCTAGGACATCTGAATATGTGCCCAAAAGTCAGGAATGGGAAAGGAAACCCATCCTAAACACTAATTTATTATCAGATAATAAGTTGTAAATAATCTGACAATGTAATTAAAATCAAATTGGTCTGAGAAAGAATAACAAATTTCTAGTGCTCTTCAATGTGAGGAAATATAGCATCATTTTTCTTCATACATCACAATGTCTAAACTGGGCAATGGGTATCAGACACATCCCACAAATTTAGATACACACATAGAGCATCCGACATGGTTACCTATGTACAATTAGAATAGTCCAAGTAACATAGGTCAGATAAATGCGCAAGTGGATATTTTGTAAAGAGATTGATGGGGTTTTGCATGAAACAACATGGGTAACCCACTTAGCTCCCGGATTCTATTATCCACCCACTATTACCCTTTCAGATTTGTTTGACAATAGATTGTAAAATTTTGCATAAATATCTCCCAAACTCCATGCAACAAGAAAGAGGACTAATAAAAATCACAAGAAAGAAGTGCAAATCATTCTTTTTCATAAGTCCCTAAGAAGGAAGTGCATGGTGAATGAAACTTAGGAGGATAAATACTATCAGAAGGAAGATATTTCGCACACTCTGATATGATAAATAGATAAAGCAACAGAGAATACATAACTAGTAGTGTTTAGGCTTGAATTATTCAACACGCAAACAAATAAGGTTTTGTTCCCCTCTTCACCATACAACATTTATGCTAAAGTTCTCAGAAACGCAATGCACAGAGAGATCATAGCATCCCAAAAATAAGATCCATAGTTTTAGCGAACTTCCGCTTAAAGGACTTGCCTGGTGGATCCTTGTATTCGTCTTCGGAATAATGGCACTCCCATGCAATTTGCGAAGCTGACAACTATCTGGTGCCCCACCTGACAATAGATTGCGAAGTCAATAGATATAATTACAAAAAAATCAAAATTAGGCATCAACATCCTTGATCAAAATAGACACGGACCAAAACAGTCATTTGCAGTAACAAACAACGCATGTTTGAGTAGAAACATGCAGAAGTGACAGAATCATGTTAAAGCACGTCACAAAATTAGACTTGCATTAGGCTCAATCAAATTTAACATCTTCAGAAGTACCCTTTGAGAGTCATTGCTGAAGCTATTATTGTATCCAATGCAGCTACCCTCAGCAGCACTATTGTACAAGAAAACGCTGCTGAGATTGAACTTTCACTCCTTAAACTAAGCAGTAAAATTCTTAAACTTCCTTAATTCAAACAACAAAGAACAAAATCTGATTTGAAAGACAGTTTTAACCCATTAATTCTTCATCTTGGAAGCATTTGGGCGCTCAATGCCAAACTGACATTGAAATTCTTCAAGTCCATCTATGTTCAGATAGCAAATTAGGGTCATTCTGGCGAAGTAACTATGTGGGGGATGAATTAGTGAATCTTAGTGGGTAGTTATGGGAGGAAATGACTTGCATACCTTTCCAAACAGCATAACAAATCCCAAGATAATAAAACAGAAATAATTTACATCAGGAAATCATACAGACATACATATGCACTTATCTTACGAAATCAAGCACGAAGGAGCCATCTTATTATTCATCAAAAGAGGAATAATGTGACACATTCCCCCCCACCCAAAAAAAAAAAAGCTCCTAAAATAAATTAAATATCAAAACAAGAAGTAAGAGATTTTACTCGAGGAAACACCATTTCAAACCCTTTATTTTTAACATGTTACACTTCCCATGTAAACAGCTAGAAGAAGAAATATGATTGAGAAGTGGAAAGTGAAGTGTTTTAGCAATCCCAAACATGAGAAACCTAATTAGAATCATAAGCAACAAACTTGCTTTTTCTTTTTTATACGCCTATATGCATGTGGGTACAATGGAAACAAGAATTACTACACTTCGATAATAAACGAGTTGAGCTCGAGCTCAAGCTCGATTTTTTGGGCTTGAATACGTCATAGCTCGGTGCAGCCCTATCTACCGTGTATCGATCGTGTTCCAGGGCATCCTCAGCGTACCCAATCGAATAATAGAATTGCAGTAATAGTGATTATTTGATGTATTGGCAACAGTTCAACTTAAACGATGCACAACTGAATATCAATAGAGTATACAGTTAGTAAAGCTCACTGTTTGATACATGTAGCTATCAAGCTCGTCCAAGGAATCATCAGCAGGCAACAAATTAGCCAAGGCAACAATCTAAAACAAAAATCAAACGTTTTACATGTAAGAAAGGACAGATAGCGAAGTGTAGGAAAACCTAACGAGTGAGAAAAGAAAAGGGGAGAGAAACACCTCGTGGCCGTATTCGATGCATTTCATCATGGCATGGCAGCTGTCCTTGCCTCCACTGACCAATCCCACAACCTTCATCTCTGAGCCGAGGGTATCACTATGAACTGAAACACCGGGCGGAAAGTTTGAAAGAAAACCTCTCAAAATTTTCGAGTATTTTTAGAGCCTGAGCGTTCTTCACGTTCACACTTGATGCGATTGGAGGTGCTGTCCAGCCATCGCACAATTTTTCACTCATGTTTTTGGGCGGAGAGCTCGCTGTGGCTAGCTAGTATTTGGTTGGTGCACATTAAATATTTACTTGTCCGTCCACCTATCATCTTCTTTCCTCTTTTTAATGAAAAAAGCTACAATATACACCCTTTCATACACACTCTTATAAAAATTACGATTTTTTGCGAAAAAGTTACGATTTTTTTGTAAAAGTTACGAATTTTTTTTTGTAAAAGTTACGAGACACGCCAAAATGTTATGAATCATATAAAATATTACGAATTATATTTGCTGAAAAGTTGCGAAAAACTAAAAAATGTTACGATTGTCGATGAGGTGACACAATCTGGATCATACAATAGGTGCATATAGTACACCCAAATAAGGAGTGTATATTGTAGTCATTTCCCTTTTTAATAAATCTGTATAAAGCAACATGGTCTGCCTTGTGACCTATGAAATACTAAAACACGAATGTTTTTATTTCATTATCATAGAACTAGTAAGAGATCACGCTATCAGAACTGAAATAGTCTTTATTTCTTAAAAAAAACAAAGCATGAGATAACAATATCTTCAACAGATCTATAAAAACAAAGCTAGAGATCACAATATCTCATCTTGTATGGTCTGTGCCTATTCAATAATAAAGTGGGACTCACCTGGTGGTCGTCAGTGTGCTTAATGATCAATGAAGTACTTGTTTGTCGGTCGTGTTGGTGCCATAGATATTGACCGATCGACTTTGATGGTACTGCTACATTTTATATATAAAGAGAGATATCAATATCTCATCTTTATATAGTGTATGCATATGCAAAAATAAAGTATGAGATAATGGTATCTCAGTTAAAATAAAGTATAAGATAACGGTATCTTAATTAAAACAAAGTATGAGATAATGGTATCTCAGTAAAAAAAAAAAAAAAAAAAAGTATGCATCCAAAAAATCAATTCGAAAGATAACGCTATCTCACTAAAACAGTTTATATATCTAAAAAAACATTCTATATCTGACAGTCTATATCTAAAAAAACAAAGTAAGAGATACCAATATCTCGGCTTGTATAATATTTGTTTATTTCCTAAAAAAAACTACTCCCTCCATCCCCAAAAGTTAGACCTATTTGGTATTGTGTGCCATCTTAGATTGCTTATATCTTTCTTTTTATAAATTTTTATGTGATTTTGAAAATTTTGTTTAGTAAAACTAATTAAAATCTATCAAACAAGATCTATATTGCCTAGTTTTTGACATTCACATTGAAAGATATAAGCATTTGAAAATGACACAATATGCAAAAAAAAGTCTAACTTTATGCAACAGAGGGAGTAACAGATAAAATCATCCGTATAATTTTTTTTTCAAAGCACAAGAGATATGTTAAACAAATGAGAGCAAAAAGCTTAACTTGTTATTGATCCCAAAGTACGTATATGTACTAGTTACAAGAGAAAACATCAGTTACAACAGATAAGGATAGAAATCATGTATCAAAAATATAAAGAAAAGGGATAAACATAAAAGAGATAAGCTACAACAACTAAGTATCCAACTGCTTGGTATGTGATTGACGGTGGAGGAGGATCTTTGATAATCCTTTTTTTTTTCTTAAACAATGCAAAACAAGAGATACACTAAATGTACCCTACGGTGTGTGGCACCCAAAGCTGCTGAATTTGTTTAACTAACTTTACAAGTATATATCCTTGTAAAATATTAGCTCATTTAAATATTGGTAAGAATTTGATAAATTTTCCGACAAAAAACTGAGCAAAGAATTGGTCAAACTTTTACTGATATTGGACTAAGTTAAGTTCTTACAAGGATCTGTAAAAAATGTTTTAAATAAATTGAGCCACTACGATTGTTTGTGTGGAATACCGAAAAAAGTCCCACACAACCCAGTGTACATTTGGTGTACAATGTGTTTCTAACCATAGTCAGGTTGTATAAGATTTTCAGGATTGAAAATTTAGGAAAATGCTAAAATTAGCCAAATGGGCTGTCATTAAGCTTTAAAAAGTGGCCTGACATATGTGTGAAAAATATATAAAAGTGTGCGTGAAAGTGTAAAATGTATATTGCAAAGTGGTTTTATTTTTTTTTGTGCCTTTTTTTTCTGTTTATTTTCAGACCATTGGACTGTAAAATAGAAGAATTTTTATTTTTTTTTTGTATAGTAAATTAAGAATTTGAACTAATATGTTGGAGTACTGACGTAGTGGGGAAAGAACAGCAACAAGACCCGCATGTTGGCATATATGTATAAATGTGGGGCTAATCAATACAACTCTAAACCGTAAAGGAAAGCTTGGGCTAGAAAGGATTGAGGTAGTGAGGCACGCTCGCGAGACAAGATAGTTTTGTCCTTTTTCTGGACCTTAGATAGTAGCATTTTTAGATTAGTGGACACGACATCTTATTGAAACATAGACCGGACTAAATGACTCAATAGCCTCTACCTTTGGACTTTAGACTAATTTACCGTTAAATGAAACATTTGTAAATAGGGAAAATTTCATAAAATCCCCCAAACTTTGACCCAAATATAAAAAAACCTCCCAAACTTTCAAAATTTTCAATCGTACTCTCAAACTTCACTTCCGTTATCAAATATACTCCCACCGTCTGAAGCTGTTACCTCATTAACGGAAAATGTTGAGTTGGAGCTTAACGGACGCAAAAAACCGTTAAGTGGCCCAAAACGACGTCGTTTTGGGCCTTAAAAGAAAAGAGAGAGGGAAAAAAAAACCCCTCTCTTCTTCCCTAAAGCCTTCGCTTGCTTCCATGGCAGTCGCCTCATCAAACGCCCACTATCAAATGAAAGCCGCCGTTGCCGCCTTCCTCCACCATCACCTACTTCATCCCCAAACTCTCCGAGATCCTCTCTCCAATCCCCACCGTCTGATTAACCCGTGCACATCAAAAAATCAATCGAGATCTCACCCAAGGAGACCTCATCGTTTGCCCTGAAAGGACCGCGTGCAAAGAATCGTTCCTACTAAGATTCAACGCCTTTTTCACGGAGCTAACGGACCGGATCGTGTTCGTGGCGATGAACTACCAGGTCGGATTCTTCCATGCGACGACGGCGTATGGTTTTGTATCGGCGGAGAAGAATGCAAATCCACCATCGTGGAGGAAAACAATGATAGGGAGTTTGGTTTCACTGTCAGCGGTGGCGGAAAAGGGGGTAATACTAGTGTAGAACCAAAAGTTGCGAGAGGGATCGACGGTGATAACAGAGGAAATAACACCACCGATGGGTTTGGGCGGGGGGAGGGGCTTTAGGGAAGAAGAGAGGGGGTTTTTTCTTTCTTTCTTTCCTCTCTTTTCTTTTAAGGCCCAAAACGACGTCGTTTTGGGCTACTTAACGGTTTTTTTGCGTCCGTTAAGCGCCAACTCAGTATTTTCCATTAATGAGATAACAGATTCAGACAGTGGGAGTATATTTGATAACGGAAGTGAAGTTTGAGAGTACGATTGAAAATTTTGAAAGTTTGGGAGGTTTTTTGATATTTGGGTCAAAGTTTGGGGGGTTTTATGAAATTTTCCCTTGTAAATAATGAGAAGTTGAAAAGAGGTGGTTAGGAAAAAGGGTATGAATTTGGTTATCCCCTGATCATTGGGTTTAAAAATGCTTGAAACTCACAATGAGAATGCAATAGGATACCATTGGAGATGGATTTTTAATGCTTTTACTAAAAAAATTAGTTTGGGTAGAAAAAAGAGCAAGTATTGGAGATGCTTACGATCAATGAATTTGTACTTGAGTTCTTGAGTTCAATGGCGTAGTCAGAAAATTGTTTTCAACCAGGGCACAATTTATAAATGACAGTATTTTTGTTGTGAAAAAAAATCTCTTTTTAAAGAATCTAACATATCTTGATTTTTATTTGAAACGAGTATTGCTTAACTTATATTTTATGGATAGATGTTCTTCTTAGCCTATTTTGTTGTACCGCTTGGCATCCAAGGGGGGTATGGGGTTCGAGTTGGTGGGGGTCTGGGGTTCAAGTTGGTGGAGGTTTGGGGTTTCGTAAACATGTTATAGTTTTTAAGCAAAAATTTCATTTAATTGAGGCTTGTTTGTGAGTAATTAGTTATACAGTGGTTCTAGGACATCGTCATGTGATGCCCTAACACCCTTCTCTATTACTTTTTTTTATCGGCCTTCATCACATATTCATGTAAAACTCATATACGTAGTCTTGAGTCTCACATAAATATGCGCGTGAGAATAACATTATAGCACGAAGTAATGACGCTCCAAGAGCACTAATTAATCTTTTGTGTGTATAAAAAAAAAGTGATCTATATTTTTCTATAAAATGCAAAAAAAATATTTAAAAAATCCTTTCAAAAATCCAGTGTGGGCACAGACCGCCACTGCTCGAGTTCAATATTTTCTTCATGTACATAACCCGTATGTTCGCACAAGATCGCAGTTTAGACATTGTTCACTCGATGTTGAAGATATACAATGCGATGGGCCCATTTGATTTTATAGAATTCCTATTTTAGCAAATGAGAAACAAGGTCTAAATTATAATTTTTTAAGAATATAAAGGTTTTTTTTTTCTTTTGAAAATTACAGGTCTTATAATTTATAGGTTTTTGAAATCATAATATGAAAAAAAATTGTTGGGAAAAAATACAAAATCTTAGGGAGAAATCATCTATCAAGAGTCATGAGAGGAATTTTGCACATACCGGGGTGAAATTCATCATCTCCAACTTGGGAGATCAGGAACCCCTATAAAGAGTTCTACCATTAAACAGATAATAGAGAAGGGTGTTAGGGCATCACAACGTAAGCCCTCTTTTTTATAAAAGGAAGAACTCGATGTGATATCGTGAGTTGATACCATTAAAAAGATAACACTACACTTTTAAAAAGAGATCAATATTGCAAATTTTATTGAAATTTATAGATAAGTAATAATTATTGGGCCACAACAAAGGAAGAAGAAGAAGAAGAAGAAGAGTTTTCAACATAAAGCTAGGAAAAAAGAAATTTATGATTGGAGATTAAAATGACTAGTTATCACGCAATATAACCATTTTTCATTAGAAAATAAATTTTAAAGTCTCGATTTTCGAGACTTGTGTTGGAAATGCTCTCCCAATACCAATAGAGCAAACTTGCATAATATGGCTCATCACGACACACTTCCCTTTGATGGGTAGAATCTAACTGTTAATTATAGGCGTGTTTGCGATAGCTGTGGATAAATATCTTAGATTGTAGTTTCAAATTATGCTACAAATTTTAGATTTTAATAAAAGTAGACAAATAAGTTTATCACAGATGCAAAAATAGTGATTAATCTACAGTAAAAGCTTATACTATTAACTGTGAAACACTAAGAAATCAGCTTTTAGAAAACTTAAAACCGAAAATTTTTAATTGAAAAGTTACAAAAACCATCCAAACCCAGCTTTGAGATTTTTAGATTTTTCTTAACTTTTTAGCTTTTCAAAATCTGTAGAATTTGAAAAACTGTTGTCCAAAATTATTTGCAAACAATCTCAAAATCTCCAAATATAATTTCGCACAAACACCCACTGTCTACTTCTTCTTCTTTTTTTGAAAAGAGAACACCCACTACGTCAACGAAAAACTCATATGATGAGAGAGACTGCGGATTATTGGGTTATTGAGATTGATGATCAATAGATTGAGTTGTGGTGATCGTAGCATTGTTGTATAGGTAAACAATTTACGGGTGCAGGCATTTTTCTTTGACAACGTACCAAAGAGCTTTAACGATCACGAGACTGCGAGAATAGGTAAGCAATTGCCAACAAAATTTTGACTAATATAGTAACATTTCAAAATCTGAACCACAGTGTTATGATTTTGGAATCCGGGGGTGCACAGCTTCCCCCTGGTCCATATGATTTTTCGTGGCAAAATTCGAATTACGATGTGCCATTTTATAGCCTTTCGCTTACACTATATAAAAAATCGGAAAATGCTTGTGATACACACTCACACGTGGTGGGTCCCACCACATGTGAGTGTGTATGCGTCTAACATTATTCTAAAAAAATCTCCCCAAATTGCCAGGAGATTGTTTTGTGTGGGTCCCACCACATGTGAGTGTGTGTGCCTGTAGCATTATTCTAAAAAATCTCCCCAAATTGCTAGGAGATTGTTCAGTGCTCCAAGGACAAGAGTTTGTTTGGTTGGGTTTTTGAGAACCTGAACTTTAGAACCTCGTATGAAAATGGTTTTAAAAAATGGTACACTGTTGTGGGTCCCTCCCAACCTCCCAACTTTTAAGTCCAGGAAAAAAAAATCCAAACTAGAGTCCCCAACATTGATACAGAACAAAGGAGGGAGAAGGACGACAACCACCACCACCACCTCCCTTACTCCACCACTTCCAGCGACTACCACTTCTGGCGGGAGGCTCCTAGCCTCTAGAAAAACATCCAAATGCAACACAAAGGCAGCATTTAATCATCCAGAAAAAAACATCACCCACAGATCATAAAAGGCATGAAATTAGAGGATCACAGAGGCAGCAAACGATAGACTTATGCTTTACAAAATTCAAACAAAGGAAACTACCTACTTTCCCTATAATCTCTCTCTCTCTCTCTCTCTCTCTCTCTCTCTCTCTCTCTCTCTCTCTCTCTCTCTCTCTCTCTCTCTCTCTCTTATTTTCCCTTCCTCTTAGTTCTTTCGTGAAGTTCCAAACACAAGTGTACGTTTGACATGCTGAGGTTTCTGCAGCCATAATCACAAATGTTTTCACAGTCATTATGCTTGGTAGCCTTCCAGCTAGCCGATGTGAGAATCAATTGACGAGAGTGAGGAGAGATCAAGTTATGGAAGAGAGAGAGACGGAGATTGATGGATTAGAGGTTGGTAAGTAGAGTTATGAAGGAGAAAGGTAAAGTGAGAGTAGGTATAACGTAAACTATACAGAGTTTGAAAAAAAAAAGGGCAGAGTACGGTTTTTGGACACCAAACAAGGGGTGGGTTTTCAAACCCGGTCTGAAAACCCCAACCGAACATGGTGGTGTCCCAACTCTTCTTTCCACCATATACTTGTGTGGGCTCCACATACTTTGATGTTTTGTTTTGTTCATATGATATACATTCAGCAGGAGTTGGTGAGATAAACAACCAAAAGGAATTTGATATGTAATATACACACAAAAAAAAGTATTAAAAAAAATTAATTGAATAAAAAAATCATTAAAGACGAAAATACATGGATGACGAAACAATGAAAACTTTGGAAGATAAATTTCCAAAATTGAAAACCAAACAGATATACTTCAACAAGCATTACACGCTCATATATATCAAAATTCAAGTTAACAGTGATTATATATATCCTCCATCATGTTCTACGAGAAATAGACGAAAGTATTTCAATCAAAAATAAATAATTGTTGTCATACAAACGATACTGTAATGGCTAAAACAAAAGTCTACTATGAACCGCCATTTTAATTTAGCTTTAGTTTTAAAAGATTAAAGACTTCAGTCTTAAAATCATGATATTTCAAAACAAAAAATGAAGTGGTTTCATGTATCGTTTTCCGATTTTTTTTCGCACCAAATTAAAGTACACGAGGAGTACTTTAATTTGGTGCGAAAAAAATCGAAAAACATTAAACGGAATCACTGCATTTTTTTATTTGAAATATCATAATTTTAGCACCTGGGTGCTAAAATCTTTTGAAAAACTGGGCCTTAGATTGCAAAGAACAAGGGAGAAAAAAAGAAGAGACGACCAAAAAAAAAAAACCCCCATGTGTTGAGCCCCATCAGATGAACGCAAACACCACCAAATACAGCTCTACAAGATGATACAAAAACAATAAATGTATCTTACAACTAAAATAAATAGAAAGTACCAGCAGTTTCTGAACTATTTTTTCGTTAACCACCCATCACCAGTTAGCCTGCCCCTTCTGAATCAGTATTCTAACCATATGCTGCACCTCTCAGTACATCATTTTCCGATTTGTTATCTTGCCCAGAAGGGGCTCAATGGTGTACCACGCAGAAACTTTCACTGGGGCAACCTTGAAATTTCTCGATGCTGGGTTTGAAAGCATTGCTGAGCCCCACGGAATCAATCCACCAAAAATGCTCACTTCGTCAGGGGCAGCTTGACGTAAAAGTTCATTGATTCTTCATAAGAAGCTGCAATTTGAGACGAATAAAAAGATTTAGAACTAGCACTTGTGTTGGCAAAAAATGCTACTAATAAACAAGTATGGGCAAACTCGTGTTCCAAAACATGGAACACTGTCATTCCAAAAGGGTAGACTTATCAATCCAAACATCATGATATTTTTTTTCCATTTAATTTCCACAAGGCTGTTTTTGGTTTTAGAATTTGTGGCAGAAATGGAAGGGTTGGTAAATCCCTCCACAAATCCGTACTTCAAACACAACTTAAACCCCAGGGAGGATAAAGAAATACATATTGTCAAGTAAAATCTAAGTTGTGGAGTTTCGGTTGCACCACATGTTAAATGACCATAATTCTAGAAATATGTTTCTCAACTAATTATTCTATAGCATAACAATACTTTACTAGATGTCTAATTGACAGAAGAAAGCTAATCCAGCTAATCCAGAGGTTTCTTATATTCTAATGAACTGATTAGGCAAACATCCCCTTTTTCTTCGCTCTTCCGGAACTGGTACAGAAATTGGTGTTTTTTCTACGTTGTTTACCTTAGTTACTAGGGGGTTTCGAGGAAGACATATGTGGGGCACCTTTTGGGTGTGGGATGCTTGTTTAACCTCTGTATTCATCTCGTCCCTTATTTACGTGGGGGCACTTCATTTTCTTCCAGGTGACTTCAAACTGTTTTTGAAAGTGATTTGTTCAAATCCCAATTCCCATTAAGTTGTATCAAACTGGGTGTACCACACGGCCATATATTTGTTTTGGCATCACTTTCAAGGTATGAAAAGAGAAGAGATGCACAATTAAAACCATCTTAAAATTGAACAAAAGCATATTAAGTCCCGAGAGAGGGGAAACCTGAATTAAGGAATACTAGTATTAACTACACGTGGATGATAACTGAACACTGTAAAGGCGTCCAGGACTATTTGTTGATAAGCTTCCTTATCTAGGCCAGGATAGCGTAAAACATTATGGCTGGATAATTTTCAGCATCCATTTTGCAGACCCTTCACCTCCTCCAGAAATTTTCCAACACCTAAAGAAATCATGGTAATCAAATGATTCAAATCATCTGGTCATCCTAATACCATGTGAAACTTATTTTTTCAAAGCTTTCCATCACCCTATTCCTCTTTCTGATACTCAAGGTCTTTCTGACACTTAATTGTAAAGATAACCAGTCATCAATGGTTTGTGATTTCTAATCGCCATGGGTGCATCGTGGATTTTAAAGTACATATATAGACCTCTAACTATACCTGACTACACAGAATCATAAAGGTTATCTTCACACTGTTTGCATATTGCCCAACGAAAACCAAATTAGAGCCAGACTTTTAATATTTACCAACCAGATCTCAAAATGGGGCCTCCGCTGATTCATCCCAAACATCTCCACTTCCATTAGACGCATCTTCAGCGTCTTCTTCCATTGAAAGTCTGATATATTCTCTGTGGGCAAACCGGTCCCATTCCGTCAAGTTTGGATTCTCACGCTCCTGTTTACAATACAACATACTTGGTGGTCATTCCCTGGACTAACACATTGAAACACTAAAAAAAACCACAGAATTAATGACTCTTGACTAGCTTACCTGACGAATTAAGAATGGATCGCGAGTTTCAAAGGCCATGAACTTGTTAAGGTTAAAGAGGATATTAAAAATGCTTCCTGAAAGTTTATTGCCTTTCAAGTCACGTAATGTAAAATAGCTCTCATTCTGCAAGGAAGAAAGCATGTAGTGTCACAATTCCGTTACTGCCATTAAATGCTTTCATTCAAGCAATTGGAGAGGTTAAATGCCTGTCTCCACCCCATGTACCACAACCTGTACATATTTGATGAAGGGGTGCATAACATCGTATGATATTGTAATGAAACACTAGCCATTAAAGGATAAATGAGCTCAGTAGCAGAGTGCAAAAGAGAGAACAGAGAAGAGAAAAGTAAAAGCGTTACTGCTAATAAAAGAGAGAAACCTGATAAACCTAATACCAGAATAAAACTGGGGTTTTAGGCAAACACTAATTAAACCTCTGCTCTCCTAATTCAGTCTATAGACTTTGGTTTAGGTTCAATCTCATAAGTTTAGCTTAGGTCCATACCCAGGGGAACATGAATTACAAACTACCCTTAATAAAATAAGTGGCAGTAACCAAAAAATTATACTAGTACTCCCTAGGAAAATGCAGGCATAAGTACGAAAGACACGAATTAAAGATACCAATTGCCCCACCCCCAGCAGGAGTAAAAAGGTCAAACAAAAAAATTTATCAACGCCATCCCGTATGCAAAGTGCTGAACCACAGTATTAACAATCACAGTTGCATAAACCAAATCCACTCCCGCAACACAGGAAAACATGTTTTTTAGAGAAAATACAAGGTAATGTGGTATTCTGTGACTGTAAATTGCAAGCTTAGAAAATAGTTATTACCCTAGAAAACATGTAAGCCAAACTACCCTTTTTAACTAACTAAGATAGATGATAATAACCCAAATGCTACTAGTACTCTTTAGGAAAACCAAGGCATCACCAGCATTTTAGGATAAGTGGGAAGACACGAATTAAAGATACCAGTTAAAGCATCCAACTCAAAACCAATTGGCAATGAGTGGAGAGACCACCCAGGCTCATATACTAGTTTTAGAGGTGATAATTAACCGACGTGGGACAAATTCCAACGATACCCACCCTCCACAGGAGAAAAAAAGTTCAAACAAGGAATTATCAATGCCATCCTGCTGCTCCAAAATATTAAAATCACAATGGCATAAAACAAATCCACTCCCACGACACAGAAATACATGTTGTTTCAAGATAAGACTTGATAATATGATATTCTGTGACCGCCAATTGAAAGCTTATCAAATAGTTATTACCCTAAAAAGCATGTAGCCAACTTCCTCATCACAAGTAATTACAGTGTCCACCACAGTCATCTTTGGAACTTATTTCAAAAGACATCTAAAATGGAAGAAATAAAGAACAATAACAGTGAAAGAAAAACCATGAAAAATAAAAGAGAATATATGCCAACCTCTGGTTTAATCATGTCAACTATCTGACATAAAATATCCTCAAAAAGCGCAGGCTCTTGGGCCATGCATTCCATTCGATGCAACTGCTCCTCATAAAAGAATTGCATTTCGTTCCTTGTCAGAATCCCATTTCCATCCAAATCTATGCACTTGAACCTGAGTATGAAAATTCAATATCAAGTACAGCAGAGAAACAAAATGGACTTAGCACGATTTCTGACAATCAATCCATTCATCTTCAGAAAAAAAGCATCACAAACGATGAGTAAACAAACAAAGGAGAAAAAATAAATAGATAATGAAGTCAAAGTTGCTAATACTTTCATACTGCCAGCTTCATTTGACAGAAGCCGGACAAGCAGACCTTAAAATTAGACTTTTTGCACTGCGTCAAGCCGTCAACCGCTCTCTACAGTCTACACATCTTTTAAGAATGAAGAAAAGCAAAACAAGGGGAAAAAACAAAGTTGGGGTCTTGGCACTTTTGAACGAAGCTTTTGCAAATTACTAAAACAATTTCATTCCAACATGTGATAAATGTTAAAACAAATATTGTTGCTCCAATTCTAGCACTTATGAAATGTAGCAACACAGAAGTTACAATTTTTTAACTGCAACAGGCAGGAGAACTTATAAAGCAGGCCTCGGCTACTCAACCAGATTTTGGCAAGGGGTCAATGATCAAAGGGTAGTAGACTTAGACTAATCAGAGATACAAAAGAGTAAAGCCAAAATAGAAAGACTAGGCTCTACCAGAAACTAAGGTCCTACTGGCCTGATTTTGCAAAAAGATCCTGATTCATTAAACTACCAGAATGACAGTGCATGAAGATTACTACACCGTTCTTGCACTTGACATATAAAGGTACATACCAATACTCAAGACTAGGCTCAGATGATTTATCCTCTTCCGACAGTATGAAGTATACAAAGTCTTCATATCCCATCTTGCCCACAACCTTACTAGTAAACTTTCTTGGTATCTGAGGTAACATAGAAACATTACAAGTGTAAGGAGAAGAACCAGGTGAAGCACTGCTCATATATAATCTCTGCCCAAAAAGGTTGTTTAATAAAGCATGAAAGCATTATCTGAATGATGCAAACCTGAGAAAATATTCTATCAACGATCCTGTAGGTAAGTGCATGGTTACCATATCTGATAAGGTTCTCTTTATCTATCAAGAAATCATGATCTGTGTCCAGCTCCCAAAACTTACAGTATATTACGTAGAAGTGTTCATAAGAAAAGAACCTGCATAAAAATATGAACGGTTAAAAACAACCAAGCATGTATCAGAATGCAATAAATTTGTGACATGATATATCTAGATTCTAAGAAGCCAAAGTCTCGACGAAAGAGAAAAACTGGAGGGGAAAAAACTTTGCACAGAAGGATGTGTTTAAACTGCTGAGTAATATAACACTGGAGTTATATGGCTATCGAGAATAGTTCCCATCTGGGTCAGCCAATCCTACGAAGCCACACCAAGAGTTTCAGAAAGTAACACCTCAGACCAACCCTTGTGCACATTTCCTAAGAAGATAGTAGTAATAAGAAATAAACTAAGCAAAAGAAAAAAGAGAGAGATACCAAATTCCTAATCTAAGATTGCATCCAAGAACAAGCCACTTTCAGACTATCACCTTAAAACTTTGTTGATGTCTTCCTCTTCATCAGCATGTTGCATTGCAGCAATTAAGTTTCCGCGTTTCAGCTCCCTGAGTGTAAGACGCCCATTACCAGATCTATTCACGTAGTAAAATATTCTGTATACTACAGTTTCAGCTGGCCAATTGACATAAGTTAAATGTTAAAAATGTATCAGAAGAATGTATCATCTTTAATAGCACAAGGAAATAAGAGAGCAACTCTCAACTAGGTAGCAGCCAAGCCTATACATGTACTTTGTGGACCAGAGACAACACTCTTCGTTCAGCTCATGCAAGCAACAAATTTCAACGACAATTCAAACCCAAGATATTCAACGGAAAGGATAAGGAAGAGAGCAGGGAGATTGTTGGATGCAAAGAGGGGGGGATAGAACAAGAATCCTCCAACTATTTATATTTCCTTCCATTCTCTGATGAGGTTCATCTTTACCCAAACAGGCCATTTCATAGGCCTCACAAAACCTTCACAAAAAGTAAACTCCATAAAAAACAACCTCTACCAAACATACTAACAACTTAAGGCTTGAAAATTCATCCCTTTAAACCTTAAAAACATCTACAGACGAGGAAAGATACCTTTATACTTTAAAAAGCACTTTGTCGAGCTTGCCTACATAATTCATATCAGTTTTCACTATCCCTACTTCGGTGGCCAATAGTTTAGAGAAGCTGAAATGAGATTTTCTTTGGGAAGGCTTGGGGGAGGAGTTTAAGTACCATCTTGTGGATTGGGATACACTTTGTACATTGATTCGCCAAGGGGTTTAGGTGTGAGGAGGCTTGCTACTTTCAATAAAGTTTATTAGGGAAGTGGCTGTGGAGATTTTATTGTGAAAGGGATAGATGGTGAAGGTAAGTTATGAGTGTCATGCATAGGAAAGGTAGGGAACACGATTTCCGCATAGGGTATTAGGAGAGGATAGGGCCAGTTTTCAAGACGTACAAGCTGTGTTACTCAGACTCGCCATTTTTGGTGGAGTACCCGTGTCGACACGACACGACACAGGTGCGGGTGCGGGATTTGTACGGATCCGGCCACAGCAATCCGGATACGGCTGTTTTTGCAGGTGGTTCCTCAGAGAAGAAGAAGAGACGAGGAAGAAGAAGAAAGAGAAAAGAAAAAGTGGGAGAAAAGGAAAAGGGCCCCACCTCGGTACTGTTGATGAATAAAGAAAGTTGTCTCCTGGGAATTCAAAGCAGCCTTGTATTTTACCGAAAAGTAATTGTGGTACAACTGGATGTAACATGCTTTTACCGAGAAGTAAATTGTGGGGCCAAAAGCTCACTTTTGCATTTTGATATTTTGCTATCAAAATTGTGTATTGGATGGCGTGGTGGGCTATGCCCACATGAACAAGTTGACCAGCATATGACTAGATAAAGAAAAGGCGATATTAATTCTTCATACCACTTTGCTTCCAAAACAAATCAGTGGTTATGCCAAAAGGCACATCAAAGAGCCGTAAAAAAATTTCCGTTCTTTTAATGTAAAAAATATTTATTATTTGACATATATTAAATTAAATATATATTTTAAAAAATATTATATGCCGTATCCCCGCACCCGTGTCCAAATTAGGATTTGTATCTGCGTGTCCTCTATTTTTTGACTTCACGTGTCCGACACCTAGATTCGTACCCGCACCCGAGTCCGAGTAACACAGCGTACAAGTATGAAGGTAGGGGTAGGGAGGAAGGTGAAGTTTTGAGAACATGTTTGGTGTGGCGATGTTAGGTTGACAAATGCTTACTCTTTTATATTTCAGTTGACGGCAATGGCATACTATCTCAAATTGGACGGGGAGATGGTGCGTTGGGATGCTACACTTCATAGTAAAAGATTGGGAGGTGTAGGGGTTGTGGTGGATATTTTTAGAAAACTATATGCAACGAGGGACGTTGGAAGGGGAAAGGTTTTTCAAGTGAACGTTTATTACCAAGTTTTGGTGGGAGAAGCAAACACGACCTTTCCCTGGAGAGCTGTTTGAGGTACTCGTGCGCCAACCAAGGTTTCTTTTTTTGCTTGGTGTGAAGCTAAGGATAAGATTCTTACTATAGACAATTTGATAGGGCATCCAATGTTAATTGTGAATTAGTGGCGCATTTGTTCATTCATTTGTCCACTGGCCGATGAGTTTTGGAATTCGGTTCTTTCTGTTAGATAGCTTGATAAACGTTGATGGGCCGATTCCTGACAGCTTAAGCTTTTGGGAGAGTTGGTAACTTAACATGATATGAGAGCTCATGAGTAAGAGGTCTTGGGTTCAATCTCTCTGTTTGCATTTGTTCTCCGTTTGCATCTTGTTTCTCTCTATCATATTCTGTTCTACTCTCTCTCTCTCCCTCCCTCTCCCTCGCTGAAAATTTACATCTCCACGTGCAAGACAGAGTTGCACATGAGGGAGGGTGCAGATACCTTGATATACATTCATGGACCCATGTCCTAACAACTGAATCTTTTGGGAGAGTTGGTAACGTAACAGTTTCATGGGGCATGTTGTGGGTTTTCCCTGCGATGGTGGTGGAACTTATTCAAGAACGGTATGGGGCTAGAGTTGGTAGAAGAAGATGGAAGCTATGGATTATGATCTCGATGTGCCTGATGTGGTCAATATGGAGAGAAAGGAATCGTAGATATTTTGACAGAGAGAAGAAGCCATTGTTCAAAAATTAAGAATCTTTTGATTTTTACTTTGTTTAGTTGGGAGGCTGGGGAGAGCAACTCTACTTTGAATCAATTCTTTGACATGTAAGATATTTTTGGAGTTTAGAGGTTATATAGGTTCTTTTATAATTTAGCCTTTCTTTTGTGTTCCTTGTATTTTTTTGTACGTGGGTGGCATTGCTTGATGCCTTTTCAAGTTGGTCCTGGATTGGAGGCCCACAACGCCAGCATAGAATTTAGATAGTCTTATGACAAATGTTGTTTAACACAAATCTCTTCTCCCCAACATGGGCATATCCCCGACCAAAAGAAGACTTGGTCATTTCTCAAAACGGAGGCTAGGATTGAGACTATTCTTTTTTCTTGCGACTTGCTAACACTACTAACAGTAAGATCCATGATTTCTATAACAACTCTTCTCCACCTCTTAAAGCTGGACCATTTCACAGCACAGAGGCTTGGATTCTGACTCCTCTTTTCCGGCAACTTGTTAACAATACTATCAGTAAGATCTATCAACCAATTCTATGTTTCCATTGAAAAATAGAGAAAAAGCTTTACAGTCGTGTCCAGATTAATTTAGCAATGTCAGGTACGAATATCACACCTGCACCTGTGTCAACATAGGTGCTTACCAAAAAATGGAGGATCCATGTAACATAGGATAAAAGAAATGGCTATGCAAAATACAGAATATGAACCTATTTGCTCCATTGAATTGATTGCGAATCAACCAATTTGACTTTGCTTGTGTAGTGTTGAGGAAGTGGTGGTAGTTGATATGGTGATGGCACTTGTTAAAACTCTCTCTAATGGTTGTAAGGTTGGTGGTCAGAAATATGGGGGTATTGGGCCATTAGCTTAGGTGGTTAAGAAAACGAGGAGTTTAGAGTGGATAATGTGAATGAATTACAATGCATAATAGTGGTCCACTAACAGATGGAAGGTCAGGGTGTAACATCAATTCAAACAACAGAGCAAAGTTCATTCAGAAGCCAAAGGGGAGGTATCTGTTTGTATTTATCAAAAAACCAGGAGGAAGGTGTTCATAATTTTCCTTTATGTAAAGAATTTGACAAACTTACATCATACATACTATTTAGCAACTATGATTTCAAACAAAAAGAACTACTCCCTCCATTCCCATTTTATGTTCCCTGTTAGCACTTTTTGTCGTCCCAAAAAGATTGTCCTACTTCAAAACTAAATGGGTAACAGGTAATGAAAAAAGTAAGAAAATGTAATGATTGAAGAGTAAAATGAGGAATTTAAGTTCTTAAAAGTGCAATGATTTGCGTTCCTTTATTTAGTTGGAATCCCCAAAAGAGACTATAAATGGAGACAGAGGGAGTATTAAGCAGCTGACAAATGTTTTTCTTTTTATTGCATAATATTGAATTTTCTTAGTTTAGAAAACAGAGTGGTCTATAAATGCAACCATGTGATTAGAGAACAAAAACAAAAACAAATATCGAAGATGGAGAGATCTCTGTTCAGGAAAAAGAAAAAAAAAATGATGGAGATCTTTCACAATCAGCATGCATAGAAATCAATAAGCAGGAACCTACATAATTATACCAATAAGTAAGCCACAAAATAAAACCAAATTAAAGCTACATGTAAACTAACTGAATGATTCCAACATACCATATCTCTCTTGAAATTCCGGTGTGCTCTGTAAGAACTCTAACCCTGGGTGACTGTCCAAAAGTTCTCGAAGCACAGGTTTAAAGTCCTCCTACAGTCAGATTGACCAAAATGGAGGAATAAAAGGTGAATGAATCATTCAGATGAATCAGACCTAAACCTTGGCATACACAAATTGTCCACAAAAAAAAAAAACTTTGTATGCAAGCGAATATTTTGTTATGGCTTTAAAACCTCAGACAGGACTCCATTCAGATCTCACTATATTTACAGAAAAAGGCAGCAACAGCTGCTTTCTAACCAAATCATAGATTTCGAATGGGAACAAATAACAACACCTGAGTGAGGTACTTGAGATCTGGCTGCTTCAAAATTGTAAATATTTGGGTTGCTGTTTCCTTCGTCAACATCTGGCTATTCACCCAATAATCAACAAAAGCATCTCTGCAGGCATGTCAATATAACACAATAAGCAAAAGAACAGACAAAAAATTAAATCCAAGTATCCAACTACTAGAGTAACATCACACATATCAGCCCTTATGAGTTAAATTCATCAAATTGGTACTGAAATCTCAAATAGAAAAATGAGCAGCAAATATGAAAGCCTAAACTAAGACATCTATTGCAGCAGTTTTCTTTTTTGTTTGTTTTTTGTTGAGAAACAAAGAAGGAAGCATTACTAATGAAATAAGAAACTATGCAAAGAAGTTGGAGAACAAGAAGTTGTCAAAAAGTAGAAAACAGAAAACCAACCCAAATCCAAAATGATTACAAGCCTACAGGGGCTTCCAATTTTTCTTAAAAAGAAAGGGACTTCCTTGAACAAATGTGCCGCCAAACCCACAAAAGCCCGGGCTTCCAATTTTTCTTAAAAAGAAAGGGACTTCCTTCAACAAATTTGCCGCCAAACCCACAGAAGCCCAGTTCCCTATAGATACCCTGTGCCGTCAAATTTGTTTTCAATCACATTGCATGTCTCAAAATACAAATAAGCTAAACACTGCACCAAACACACGAACATGCATAGACACTACAATTTGGCCTCCTTTTCTAAACCAGTAGGGGCTGGGCACATGCACAACTCAAATCCCAAAAACAATAACTGAAAAGAGCCATTTTGTGTTCTGGATTTCGGTTTGAGGTTCTCATAGGGCAGAATGGAAATGTGGAAACAAGTAAACTTGAAGAGCTGGAAGGGAACTGCATGTCTGTGATGGAGTGTTGGCCCGACAAATCTTACTATTCTACTTCCTCCGTCCCATAATTGAGATACGAACTACAGGAGTCAATCTTCATTATCTCCATATCCACCCCTCTAAGATTTTCGAAAGGTTGTATATTCACATAATACACACTTCAGTGTCCCTCCATATCCATTCCCTTGGTTTTTTTGCTTTGCAAAAGTCAATTTTGGAGTATCGGTAATGTCCTACAACTTTGTGCTTCCTAGATGGTTATAATTACAACATTTAGAAGATCAACATGAGAAAACCAATATACAAATCATTATGAGGCATGAGGTGAACCACATCAGAGATACAAAATAAAACACATATGAGAAAAGGGTAACTGAGTCAAGATGGAAATGTGAAATACCTGGTTACGACACCTTTGCAATCAACATCAATCTTTCTAAAAAGAACAGTAGAGAAGAATGAGGGGATCTTGCAGATTTCCTTTGTAACTAGTTTAAATTCTGGCATCCATTACAAAAACAGACATATCAATACATGATATCCCAAAAATTCCAAGAAAATAAACCAGTTACACATTAATCACAAAGACAAAATGTCACGAGCATCTCTTACCCTGAACTTGTAGTCCGTTAATGTGATCATAGAAAAGTTGATTGATACCAAACAGACATCGTTCTTTCAACTCATTCGCTGGTGGACGGCCATTTTGAAAGTAGAACTGCAACAGTTGGAAGTATTCCAATCACAACAACAAACCAAACACCGTCGTGACGATAAGTGACAAACTAGAGGAAATTTTTAAGCAGATAATAAGGAATGAAAACCAATGACTTGCTAACCTGAGGTATCAATTCCTTTACTGGCTCACTCACTAATTTTAAAGGAGAACCTAGAGTAGATGGGCCCACTCTCTGCTTCACGACACGGGGAGAGCCAGATGAACTTCTTGGAGAAAGTGGAGGAGCACTGCCGGCTGGAAACATCGAGGGCAATGAATTACTTGAATTAGCATGAGGGCTAGAAGATGTTCCACTGACATTGAAGGGAACACCTGCCTTTGCATTGTTAAGCAGTGATTTCACCTGCACTAGCAAGATATAATTTTTAAAATAGGTTGTTTCCACGTATGGCCATGAAAAAAAGGACAAAAAGGGAAAACTTGCGACGAAACATACAACATACAAGTAGAGAAAAAAGTGAAATAACAAGACACAACTTAGCAGTTTAGGTTTTTCCTATGGGGAGTTGGGATTGCTTCCCTCAAATTGAAAAGTACATAAAGTAGCTAAAAAAAAACACACAGGTTCTCATAGACTGTTAGCCCATTTCTTCATCGCCAGACCTAAACAACTCAGGGAATCCCCTTGTAGCAACAGCACTACCCGAATAAATGTCCCATTTTCCACTTATCATTTTGAGTTTACATGAACACCAGTACACCACAATCACTAAATTCGCAACTCCGTTTATCTTCACTGATATCCCGTCAATCAACAACCTTTGCCCACCACCCTAGATATGATCGACCACCACTAACAGTTGTTGCAATTAAGCACCAAAACTGTTGCTCCCGACATTGCCGTAATTGGGTTGGCGCAGCTACCCTACAGACTTTAGCCCAATTTTCTATTTGAAAAAATAAAGCATTTTATGTCACTCTCTATCAGACTCCCAAAACACTATAAACGTGATGGGAGAACTCAAAACTCTAAAAGCACACACACTGAACCATAAGCTAACATAAGCATTTTGAATCTTTTTTAATCCAATAACAACGTTGGCCAGCCGCCTAGTGCCTAATGCGACTTTAGAACACCGGCATATACAAATTACAATGCCAAATCCAAAAAAATCAAATGCCAATCACATTGTCTCACAAAACACATACTAATTCAGCTACTCAATTGATGCTTCTGCATCCCAATTATTACCAAAAAAAATGACTGGGAAATGAAATGAGAACCTGAGAAGCAGTCTCCGGCAGCGAAAGCCATTGGTCAAACAGCCCCTCGATAACGTAAGGGTTTGATTTAAGGGCGAGAGGAGACACCTCTGGAAGCTGCAACAAATCAGCGTCGAGACACGCCACATCCCCATTGAAATCCATCGCCACACAACACCTTGTAAACAAACAAACTCAACCTCGCTTTATCCGGCCGAACAAAACTAGCAAATCAAACGCAAGCTTCAGATCCTGAATGAGATAGTTCTTCGTCTCTCTCATTCAAATTGGCAACAGCACTAACTAACTAACTAACGCCCCGACTTCCAAATCCAGTTCGTTGGGATACGAATCAGTATGTAGGATAAGTCGCAGATCTTCAATTGCATTTGCCGGATATCGGAGGGAGGATTTCGAGAACAGCGGACCCTTGTGACGTAGAGAGAGAGAGTGGTGAATGTACGTATGTGTGAAATCAAGCACCTGAAAACTATGAAGAAGAAGGACGGGTCTGCGAGCGTGGGGTTAGGCTTTGTATGAATCTGAGATCTTCTCTTCATCACGTGAAAGGAACGTGAGGGGCTCCGTTCCAAGTTCCAACTTCCGTCAAAACGATGACCTTAAACAAAAGGGAAAATGACCAATGATATTTAAAAATAATAATACCAATTACATGATAAGTTTTTTTGTAAATGACTGAATTGATGACAATGAGAGAAATATTTCCACATACATGGTATTCCCAAATAACTTCCCTCAAATACCTCTAAGTGAATTAAAACCCAACACCCAACCCCTCTTCCTTGTTTTCTCTCTTGGTGAACACCACCATCCATATATTGTCTCGCGTTTTTGCAAGCCGATTGATGGCACATCAAACCCACTGATCCACACCACAGTTGTGTATTGGTATTGAAATTTCTTCTTCTTCTTCTTCTTTTACTTTTGCCCAACCCACATCACAGTTATGCCCAACCCAACACCATACCATAATGGTTAATCTTTTCAATCACATGTGTCGAGATCAGGGTTACTAAGAAGAACCCAAGTTGTTAAGGAGAACCCATAAACAAAAACTAGGATTTGGGTTTTCAAAACCAAGTTAACATTTTAAAAATAGAAGAAGATATTGAAGCTTTGATGGATCAAAAGTAAACCAGAAATTGGTGGAATAAAGGAAGTCAGTGTGGTTAGAATCAAATAAATGAGGTCGGTGAAGGGAGGAGAAATAGGACTCCAACACAATCAGAGGTGGAGAGAGGAGTGCGTTTCACAATCCAAATAGAACTCTGGTCAGCGACTGGAGTTCAAGAAAACCCCTAGAAAAACCAATTCAAGAGCTAGTAAACTTAGTCATCGCCTTAGTTCCATCCGAAACAGCATGTTTGGCCAACTCCTTAGGCAAGATAAGCCTCACAGCAGGTTGAATCTCCTTCGACGTAATCGAAATCTCTAATTGAGAGTGAGAGAGAGATTGACTAAACATCGATTAGCAGGACGGATGAGACGATGTCGTTTGGGAATTCGCCGCCACCGTAGTCGTCGGTTGATTCATCGTCGAGTTCTAGTTCATTCGTGGTTTAGACAGAAGATATGGAGGGCATAAGAGAGTGGGGCTGGAAAGAGGAGAGAGATGAGGGGTATTTTGGGCAATGCACCTTTAAATTACCATGTATAGGTATATTTTTCCCCTTACCATGCTTTGGGCATTTTTGAAACCATGACCACGTTTTTGTCATTTTTTACCCTTTTTACCACTTATTGGTCATTCTCACTAAACAAAATCATTCCACTATCCTAAATTTCTTTCCCACTTGTCTAATTCACGCAATTTCAAAAAAATACTTAGTATATTCTTAAATTTATACTAATATTATCTTGCTTGATATATTTTGATAGATTCTATTAAACAAAATTTTCAAATTTGTAGACAGTTTTGTAGAAAAAAATATTCTTATGATTTCATCCTATGAGATTTGAACAGTTGTGATTTTATCATGTAAAGGAATAATTGGACCATTGTACCCTTATTTACGCCATTAGTAGTAGATATAGTAAATCTTATAAATATTTTTCAGTAACAAAGATTTAATATCCAAGGTTCAATTTCCTAACATATTTCAAGAGTGATTCTTTTTCCATTTCCGCTTCATTTTTTTTCCATAATTGTTTCATAATTTTGAATTGGTAATCCTTATCTCTGTCTTTGTATGCATGATGAGAATGACCATGAACATGATGGCAATGATCAAGCACATACCTCTCTCTCTCTCTCTCTCTCTCTCTCTACTCCAGTAAACCCAAAACCATTGTCTTCTCTATCTCTTTCTCTATGTCTCTCTCCGTTCGGCCATATTCTCTGGTGCCTTGCGACGAGCGCCAGTCGTCACCATCAACCCCATCATCCAAGTCTGACAAGCCAGCCCACTCTGACGGGCCATGCTTAGATCCATTGTGGTGGCAACCACCACGAAAGTCGATGCCCATTGTCTCTCTGGAATCAAGCTTGTCACCCACTTTTCACAGTAAATTGGGCTATTTTTTTTTTTTTCCTTTGTTTCTCTTTGATCGGTTGTAGATTCATGTTTTTATGTATGGCGGTGATGGGTTCAGAATCTTATTAATGGCAGTGTTGTTTTTTTCGATTCAAGTCTGGTGTTTTTCTTCTATATAATAAAATAAATAAATCAATAAACCCTGTTCACATCAAGGTTCTGAATACCGTATCGGCACAAGTACTGGTTTCCTATTGGTACGGTACGGTACCGATACCGATCAATACCGGGTACAGTATTGGATTTGCAGCAACTATATATATATCGAGAGAGAGAGGGTTCAAGAGACACAAAATTTGTCACAAAATATGACATTATCAATCTCATTTTCTTAAATCCACTTAATCTATGTATATTTAGTACATACTTGTTGTATTTGATGTTTGGTGGTGATAGAAGTTGAATCCATGCATCACAAACCCTTTTTAAAAAAATACTCTATTTTTTTTATAATCTCTCTGTTCAGAAATCATAGTTTTTGGGTCACACCGATACCAAATTAGAAAAAATGTGTAACTACAATGTTGTAGATCTTGAAATTCTCTTAAATTTTGATATATAACTTGCCTTGATTGGAGTTCGGAGTAAAAAGTTATGGCTAAAATATGGTGGCAGTTTTGTTCTGTCTGGTATTTGCCCGGTATTTTCCGGTACCGGCCGGTATTCCCGGTATTTTCCGGTACCGGCCGGTATTCCCAGTATTTTCCGGTACCGGCCGGTATTCCCAGTATTTTTCGGTACGGCCGGTACCACCCCGGTATTGAACACGGTACGGTATTGAGGGTCATTGGTACCGTTTTTATAGAAAACCGGTACATACCGGCTGGTACGACACAGTATTGATAACCTTGGTGCACGTACCCTTTGAAATATGGTTATTTCAAATAGTGAATATGGCTTATTGATTTACCTATTTTTGCGATTTGATACAGTAAAAATGGCAAAATCAATAAACCATGTTCACTTTTCCATATTTGGTGATTTGATATAATAAAAGATGGTTTTCTGGTTTACCGCTCTGGCACTTCAGTGATTCAGCAAAGTAAACATGATAAATCAACACATGATTTAGTCATGTATTTCTTGTTGTTTTATGGTGCATTAATCTACTATGTTTTTCATGGTTTGGCTTGGGTCGTGGTTTTGTGGTGCGTTAATATATCATGTATTTCATGATTTTTTAAAGTTTATTTTGTTGTGGTATATTAATCTACCTATCATGATATAAAAAAAACATGGTGAATTACTAAAAAAGTGCATGGAATCAATATCTTAGGACTCTTGTTTTTAAGACAATATATCATGATTTTTTATTTTTTATTTTTTTTAGGCGTGAGAAGATTAAGAGAGAACGAGATAAATAATAGGAAAATTGGGAGAGAGAAATATTAGAAAAACTAGGAGAGAGAAAGGATATTTTAGGGTTTATTTGAATATCAGAATTGAATCATAAGTATTCAAATCTCATAGGATGAAATCACAGTGATATTTTTTGTACATGACCCATAATTAACTCTTCCTTGAAAGATAATAAGCAATTGAAAATGTCACGTGTGCTGAAAAATAGACAAGAAATTTGTGATAGATGGTATATTTTTGCAATAGAAAAATTTGCTACTTTGAAAGGTCATCGATATTTATTAACTAGCAACAAAGTAAATTGAATTTCTTTTGTCAAAAATACATTGTATTTAAGTTATATTTTGCGAACAAAAACTGAATATTTTTTTTGGCCAAATGTAATAGTTCAATATTCAAATTATAGTTGGTCCCTTCTCTCTAAAACCACAAACCCTAGCCACCTCCATATTTTCGACGGCGGGAGGGGAGGGATCTACACCTCCCATCCTCTCTCTCTCTCTCTCTCTCGGTCTCTCGGTGGGGTGGGTGGTTGGTCTTGCAATGTGGATGGTGGTTGGGCGGCGGATGCTAGTTGGGTGGCAATCATCGATGGTTGGTTCTGTGAAGCTTTAATTCCAGGTGACTTTGTGGCTACCGAGCTATTCAACGAGATAACAACAAGGGCTTGTTCCCCTGATTTTCGGTGATTGCAGTGGCAACGGCGTTTCTCTTCTAGCTGCAGTGATTGTGAGTTTTTTTTGGGTTTCATCTGTTTGCGCTTGGCCCATATTTGGTTAATGTAGGCCTTTAGTGATGTGTCGTGTTGTAATGTTTTATTATGGTATTATGACCCATTGGATGATAGGCTTCGGCCTTGGTTTTCTCAATTGTCTCCTTGCCAATCATCAAGTATGGTCTTGTTTCATCTTTGTACAATCTGAAAGATTAATAAAATTATTAGGTTTGCTCGTCAAGAAAAAATGTATTTCAATATTCAATCCTAGTAAATGAGTTTGCATCCCACATATTCGCAATTACACTCCAATATTTTCTTTTAAACACTGTACAATCAATTTTTTCAAGTGCATCTTATGATAAAAAATGGAATGCATAATTTTTCTGAAATCGCTAGTTTTTATTTTAGTTTCTGAAAAGCTGGCTTCTCAAGTGATAATGAAGTGACGATGTAAACATGTTATAAATAATTGGTATACACAAAAAACGTTCGTACGTTAACTTGTATTCTTTATGGCCTTGTTCGTTTTGGTTTTCAAGAACCAATTTTTTCAATTATTACCCTTATTTTTAAATATATTTTTTATTTTTCTCTCTATCTCTCTCCAATCATTATATCTATTTTAAAATTATTATCTATATTTCTCCCTCTAATCATTACAAAAACCAAAACTTAAAACCAAAACCAAACACAATCTATATTTACCGTTTTAAAAAAACTTGTCTTCACCATATGCGGATTGCATGGTGAAACTGGTGTGAGATCAACTGCACAGTTATAAATCACGTAAAAATATATTGACAGTGTTCGGTTGGGAGTTTTGGGCCGGTTTTGGCCCTGTTTTGATTTTGCTTACATTATCATTTTCCTCATTTATTTTACTATCTCTCTCCACTTTTTACACCTGCTTACATCATCAAAACTAAACTAAACTAAACTAAACCTACTACTGAACAAGGCCATTGTATTGCATTACTCTTTCTCCTATTCACTGTTATCATCTGTATGTGAAATCTTGTTGATTTACAGCTCCTTAGGTTGGTGAGAGGATAAAGGAGAAGAAATGAGAGTGGTTTCTCACCCTCTTATTCAAACAAACGAGAGAAATTGAACTCTCTCTCTATCTCCTCTTCCGGTGACCTAACTCTCTCCAACAACTCTTCAGCGGCTTCAAAACTCAGTTTCAAGGACAAATCTAGATTTGCCGAGACAAGACGAAAACAATGGTTCAATAACGACGACAATCCGACGAGGGGCTGGACTGCATGGTTGCGGGAAGTCGACCACGTCTCCCACTTCTCACGGAATCGCGTCAACTATGGTGAGAAACGAAATGGGGTTTTGAATGGGGCCTGGACTCTCACCGCTGGTTCCATCCAAATAGAGGTGAGAAATCGTTTTCTAGCGGAACCCTTTCTTACCTCTCGAAACCCCTCAATCCAAAGGAGATGTTAGTCTATTGCTCAATAACACGGGCATGTGGTGCTTCATGACCTACATATTCATGCCGTCCCGCCAACCCGGCTCAATCAGCTTCGGCCCATGTCAAAAGCCGTCTTTGGAAATCACGAGTGTGTTGGGCAGTAATACACAAAAACTAATCGGCAAGTGCGTAAATGAGCCGAAAACCGAGCTCAAGCTCGCCTCATTCACGAGCTGAGTCAAGATAATTTGCTTAATGAGTATCTTCAAACGAGCTGAGCCAAAATAATTTAAAAAACAAGTCTAAAATTTGAGCTCTACCGATTACTTAATGAGCCGTGTTGAGTCCCGAGCAGCTCCCGAGCGACTCGATTCTTTTACCGCCCTAATCGGGCCAGTTTGGGTGTTAGTAAAATTTCTGTAACCCTGGTGCTGTGTTTAACCCAACCCACACGATTACACTGCTTCCGTCTTCCTCGTAATTTTCTGTAGTGAGCCCGCCCTCTTATCTGCTCTTTATACACACAGTTTGAAGGACGGTGGAGCGCACGAGCCTGGGCGTGAACAACTAATGCCTCAAACAGTGTGGTTCCTCAAGCCTTTCATTTACTCTCCGTCTACTACCAATCGGAGGTTCGTTATCTTCAGTTTCTTCTGCTCTGTGCGTGCACGAATTCTTAATGATGGGTCACTGGGCTTTCACCTCTGGCTTGCCTGGTTGCTGGGAAATTCTCATATCCGTTTTTCTTAGGGTCAGAAAAGTTCTACCCAGATAACACAAGTAGTTGCATAATTGCATTTCAAGGCTCAGTTTTTAAGGCCTTGTTTGGTTGCTTGTTTTTGTAATACGGTTTCAAGAACAAGTGCCTTTGGGTACAAAAACACTCATTATTTACATTTTTTTTTCCACGTAGAATTTGAAAATATCATCGAAGATATTTGCGTGGATTTGTAAACAGTCTCACATAGCCACTTGGTGTTCCATATTGAGGGGTTAACGGGGGTTTCACGCCTGGCTTGTTTGGGCCAGTTTGGCTGCTGGGAAATTCTTGTATCCAATTTCTTAGGGTCAGGAAAATTCTACTTAGATACCCAAGTAGTTCCACAATTGCGTTACAAGCTCAGTTTTTTTCTATTCTCATGGGTTCCAACTGAGTGAATACATTTTAAGGCCCTGTTTGGTTGCTGTTTTTGTAATATGGTTTCGAGAACAAGTGCCTTTGGAGTACAAAAACACTCACTACTTTTACATTTTACTCGTGTAAAATTTGAAGATATCCTCTAATGTTTTCTTTAGAAAAGATTTGTAGACATTCCTAGAAATCAACTTTATTGACGACTATTAGTTGTTAGAATCCTTTGTTTCCTTAAGTAGTGTTACCAATATATTTCTTTTTTGTCCCAGCAAACCAAAGATACACGGAGACTTAGTTGATGGCAATATAAAAATACATAAAAGAGCAGAGGTAGTTTGTTTTGGTATGCTGGCTCCAAGAAAGTTCTGGCAAAAGAGAAAGAAAGTAGAAGTTTTCAAAGATGCAGCTGATGAAGCAGATCAAAAAAAATGGAGGAAACTGATGAATGAAATTGACGAGACTGGGTCTGCAGTTTCAGTGCTCAGAAATCACAGGGTCGAAAACCAATCACTTCCTAAGGACCTTGTTGTGGGCACCCTAGTTAGATTTAAGCAGCTAAAGAAATGGAACCTTGTTAGCGAGGTAACTATATCAGCCCCAACCTCCTCCTTTTGTTCATGATCTTTCTTAGTTTTCGTCTTGCTTTGGCATTTCCTCAATTTTGGAAAATTTCTTTCCAAACTGTTAACTCTGAGTCATGCATAATCACCACATTACCAGCGGTCAAGTGATTTGTCATGCCAATAGTTATGCTTAAATGTCAAGTCTGCAACGTTGTCTAGTTCAAATGTTGTCCCAATTTATCTTCTATTCTAAACGATAGAAAGCAGGTAAATAATGGAGATGATTATGTATGTGAAGGTACTCATAACCTGATAATAAAATTATGGACTTGAGGCAATATTGAAACCTTTGGGCTATTTTTGTCATCGATGTGTGTTTTGAATTATAAGTTGCCTCGTGTTCTATGTATGGAGAGAAAAAATAGGCCCCGTTCTGTTGGGCTCTTTTAAAATGTGTTTTGGGCTAAATAGCCCAAAAAATGTGTTCGGTCCGATGTTTAGAAATTTAGCTGTAGGATCAAACCATGGAATCATTTCCCAACTCCACTTGCCTCTTCTTTTTTCTCTTTTCCAGACATCAAAGAAGTCTGTCATAAAAGAGGATCAAAGAAGTCTACAATGTTCAACATTCCAACACAACCCTAACCCACTTTCCTCACTCTTCTTTCGCCCTTTTACAGACGACAGATCCTCTCTCTTCTCTCTCAGATAATTTCAACACCCATGATTCTCCCTCTCTCTTCTTTACTCTTCACCGAATTACTCTCGCCTTTCACTTTCAACGCTCCACTTTTGCTTTCTTTGTAAAAGTCTGTTTTTGGAAGCTGCTACCTATGGAGATGATGCCAAGGATGTTTTAGGACAATAGCTGCGTGCTGCCTATTATGCTGTACTTTGCTTCTAATATATTTCGATTGAGTTTTAGCAAATGATAAGCATTGGTTGGATTGTGTAAGAGCCCCGCCAGTTCCTTTTGGGTGGTCGACGGTCGTGATCCGGTGTTGGTGAGCGAAGCTGGTGGCGGTGGTTGTTGGTAGTGATGAGCGTTGGTGGTGGTGGTAGAGATTGATCTATGTAAATAGAACCTTGGTTCAAATCTGGTTGAAAATCTTGTTCATCCGGCGACAAATTTTGTTTGGAATCTGAAAATCTAGTTCATCTAGTCGCTGAATCTCTGGTTGCTTGATCTTTGGTTGTGATTTGAAGAAATCTGTTTGAATTGGTGGTGGCAATGGTGGAAAATTTAGATCTGTTCCCTGCATTTGTCTTTTTTTTTTTTTTGTCATTCATTTTGAAAATTTTGAAATTTTGTAGTCTCAGGCATTTGAAAATTAATCAAAACAAACAGAAATTTTGAAATTCATTTTGAAAATATATGGCTCAGTTCGTTTGCTTATTTTGGACAATAATTTTGAAATTTTCTAAAAAACATAGCTTTGAACTCTTCTCAAAATTCATGTTCGCTTCACTAATTTGAAAAATATTTTCAAAATGAATTTCAAAATTTCTGTTCGTTTTGATTAATTTTCAAATGCCCGAGACTACAAAATTTCAAAATTTTCAAAATGAATGACAAAAAAAGAAAAGAAAAGAAAGAAAGACAAATGCAGGGAACAAATCTAAATTTTCCACCATTGCCACCACCATATTCAAACAGATTTCTTCAAATCACAACCAAAGATCAAGCAACCAGAGATTCAACGACTAGATGAACTAGATTTTCAGATTCCGAACAAAATTTGTCGCCGGATGAACAAGATTTTCAACCAGATTTGAACCAGGGTTCCGTTTACATAGATCGATCTCTACCACCAACACTCATCACTACCAACAACCACCGCCACTAGCTTCGCTCACCACCGCCGTATCACGACCGTCGACCACCCAAAAGGAGCTGGAGGTGCTCTTACACAATCCAACCAATGCTTATCATTTGCTAAAACTCAATCGAAATATATCAGAAGCAAAGTACAACATAATAGGCAGCACGTAGCTATTGCCCTAAAACATCCTTGGCATCATCTCCATAGGTAGCAGCTTCCAAAAACAGACTTTTACAAAGAAAGCAAAAGTGGAGCGTTGAAAGTGAAAGGCGAGAGTAATTCAGTGAAGAGTAAAGAAGAGAGAGGGAGAATCATGGGTGTTGAAATTATCTGAGAGAGCAGACGGAGGATCTGTCGTCTGTAAAAGGGTGAAAGAAGAGAGAGGAAAGTGGATTAGGATTGTGTTGGACTGTTGGACATTGTAGACTTCTTCAATCCTCTTTTATGACAGACTTCTTTGATGTCTGGAAAAGAGAAAAAGAAAAGGCAAGTGGAGTTGGGAAATGATTCCATAGTTTGATCCCACAGCTAAATTTCTAAACATTGGACCAAACCTTAGTTGCACGAAGCGGATGTGGGGACGGGAGCGGAGGCACCTAGAAGTTCCCAAGGTTGGGAGAGCGTATATAGATTATATTTAAATATGTACATAAAATATCTTTAAATACTAAACCATTGAAGGAAAAATGGTACTTATCGAGAATTTTGCCATCTTAAAGGGTAATTTTTTTTTTGGAAGTTAGGTATTTTCAATTTGCAAAACTTCTTGACTCATTTGATTTTCATATTCTTATTTCCACACCCCTAAAAGTATGAGAATAATTGCTTTAATGGCCCGATAAGCTCCCAGCCTAGTTAGGAGCGAGCTCCCATCTCGAGGGGAGCGAGCTCCCATCTCAAGGGGAGCGAGCTACCGTCAAGCTCCCATCTTGGGAGCGCACCCATTTTAGAAGGTTCCTACAACTAAGGACTGAACACATTTTTTGGGCTATTTAGCCCAAAACACATTTTAAAAGAGCCCAACTGAACGGGGATAGTCTTCCATAAACATACATGTCATTTTCTTTGTATTTATGGTTTATTTCTTGTTCTAATCATCTCTAGTGCCTCAAATGTGCACTAGATTCTTGAATGGCTTTGGATTCAGCATTGCTGGGATTTTAGGGAGATGGATTTTCTGATGCTTATTACGGCTTATGGGAAGCAAGGGGAGTTTAACAAAACTGAAACTGTTTTGAACTACATGACCAAGAAGGGTTATCCACCAAATGTGATATCCCACACTGCCCTTATGGAAGCATATGGAAGAGGAGGCCAATACATTAAGGCAGAGGCAATATTCCGAAGGATGCAATCTTCTGGCCCTGAACCTTCTGCTTTAACGTATCAGATAATCCTCAAAACATTGGTTGAGGTGATTAAACTTGGTCATACCATTTTTTCAACTTGACTTATGCAGTTTCTTTGACTAAGAATTTCTGCTACTAAAACTACACGAGAATGAATGTCGGGTCGAGAAGCCGCGTAGAAGATAGCCAGGCATGCAATTTAAAGGTTGAAAATTTGAGTTCTTCGGGCTTTGTAGTAGATCAACTCTGATATGAAACTTCATCTAAGGATTTGCACTAGAGTTATATGTATCGTTACTGGTGTATTGTTCATATAATCAGTGTAGGTAATGGGCATCATTTGTACTTGAATATATATGATGGCGTGCTGTACTTGTTTGGATAAACATAAAATTGTGGCTGGATTTCATGAATTGAATAGTAGTTTTGGAACATAAGCATGCTAAGAAGCTAGGGGACAGATGCAAACACGAGAAATGACATTTCTGAAAAATTGTGACACATACATTGTGGGGTACGACCCATAAAAAAAACATATATGTTTCTTTACATGTCTTTAGTTGTTATTCATCATATATCCTATCCAGAAACAACCAAAACTAGTTTTAATTTTCAATTCTTACCTTTTACTATATTTAATATTGTCGTTCAAACGAGGATTTTATCAGGTTTGATATTTTTAAATTTGCAGTTTTGCATTTTATTTTTCTTGAATGTTACAACAAGTGTGTTTTATCATAAAATTGTCCCTATTGTGCTGCTTCTAACTTAAAATTGATGCATCTCCATGTCCAAATCCACATGCGCCACACTGAGATATTCATAATATTAATTGGTGTGTCCATAGTTTCCCGTCGTGTCCCCAACGTCGCACGTCCTAGGCGATGTCCGACATGAATATGACGTCTGATTTGATGTGTCTCTGATTCATTGTATCCGAAAGGCAAATTTAGTGATCCAATTAAATCCCAAAGTTTTTCCTATTATCACATTGACATTTTTTCTACAAGAGAAAACTTGAAATGAACTAAAAATCTAAAAAGAGTGGAGTGTTTTCAACACAGAATGTAAAGCAAAAAAAAGAAAGGGGGTTCTAGTGCTCCTACAATATGTTTTACTTGAATACTATCCAAAATAATATTCAAGTTATTGGATGTTTAATCCTGAAATAAGTACACTCTAATATTGCAATATGTAGAAGTATATTCCTATCGTACCAAAAGTTAGGCATATGGCTTACCAGATTCCCGTTCCTATACCTCGGATGGGAATGATTCGTGTTCCAGATAACATTGAGTTGTAACCAAACTAGAAAGACAAGCATCACATATCGCAGATAGCTTTTCTTATCAATATAAAAAAGAAGTGGATATAGATTTGTCTTCAGAATAGTCTAATTGATGTACCGTCTTTCAACGCAAGGTAGTGATGTTATCGAAGCTTATGGTTAATTGGGTCTTGCAGGCAGACAAGTTTGAAGTAGCTGAAGAGATCTTTGAAACCCTTTTGAATAATGAGAGTTCACCCTTGAGACCAGATCAGAAGATGTTCCACATGATGATTTATATGTTTAGGAAAGCAAGGAATTATGGGAAAGCTCGCAAAATATTTGCATTGATGGCTGAGAGGGGAGTACAAAGATCTACAGTTACTTATAATAGCTTAATGTCGATTGAAACAAATTACAAGGAGGTCTCAAATATATATGATGAGGTAAAATTGAAGGGTTCTTTGTTTAGTTTAGTCAACCACAGTCTTTTGACTACATTATAATCTTAGCACGATGCATTAATTTCTCTGGCTTCTAGTTTAGGATGAATCATGAGGATACTTTGCATAGCTTTTCCAAGGTTTTATTTTCAGTAATTAAGAACTTTCCTTCTCTACGACCCTTCCAGTTTTGATAGAAAAACTTTTAGCCATTCCATTTTGGGAGTTATATTTCTTCTGTTTGACCTTTTCTTGCCCAAATTTGTTTGACATTGTTGAAATTCGGTATTTCTTTTGATATGGGATTCGATGCCGTTCGAGTTTCTGGTAGATAAGAAGCGCGAATCAGTGTATCAGCCTCATGTATCAGTGCACGACATGAAGGACATAGTTTTGGCACCATCAAATATGTGTCCATTTTTTTACTATTGTATTTTTGGATGGACATGTGGACATGCTTGGTAAACAATGGGGATATACTGCGGACACATTAGGATGTTTCAATTGTATTTTAAAAGGCAAGTGAGGTTTGAAATTTCCAGGGAATGAAAATTTACGTGTCCTATCCATTTCCAGTGTTTCTTGGGTTTGCAGCAAAGCTGATATTTTTACAGGGCTTGCAATTTGCATTACGAGTAATGAAATCTAATATTTTGTACAAGATGCTAGGTCTGTAGTGGACTAAACAGTGGAAACACTCACATAGAGAAGAAATATAAAACTGTGAAGAAGAGTATGAAATAGCATGCCTTCAATGCTGGTCCATGCATTTTGAATGCTACAGCGATGAGATTAGCATATTGCTAGTAACCTTTATATCCTTTATAAAGTAAATTTATTTCTTGGGATCAATACATCGGTGATCAAGCACACAAGCATACTTTGTGAAAGATTAATCGTTGATATTCCTTATAAGTGTACAATAGGAATTTTTTATGGGAGGAGTTGTTTCCTGCCCTTCATCTTTTACCTTACTCGTGTAATGCAATCAGACTTTTGATGTAAATGTTTATTTTAGATGCAAAGAGCTGGTGTTCGACCCGATGTCGTGAGTTATACATTGCTCATCAGTGCTTATGGAAAAGCCAGAAAGGAAGAAGAAGCGTTGGCTGTTTTTGAGGAGATGCTTGATGCTCGTGTCAGGTGCGTTGTGTACTCAACTCATATTGTTATGATATAGCTAGCACACTGTTGCAAGACTTCAGATATTGAGAAAAGCCTTGTTACCTAACACGGATGTAGAACTTCAGATATTAAATAATCTTTGTTACCTTACTTGCTTGGATTAGTTTGACTTGACGAAAAATCCTTGACCTTGCATAACGATTCTTATGTGGCCTCTTCAGGATTTTTCCATTATGTGGTGAATAAGAGCAATTGGATGCTATTAAAGTATTAATAGTTCATTGCATCTTGTATTGTGGGCAAGAGTGGAGCCACATGCAAAGGTGAACCTAGATTCTATGCCCAGGAGGCTATGATTCTATGAAGCACCAACATACCTAGAGGTTGCCCTATCCGTGTTTGACACATCAAGGACACATGGCGCGCAAGGGACATGCCAAGTGGCGCGTCCAGGATCTGGGACACGGGGGAGCACATGGGGACATGAATTTTTGTAAAACTTAAAAGCTTTCCCTGGGGTAAATTGTTATAACTACCATCGTATTGGGCCAAGAGTGTAATAAAAAACATGTGTATGTATAAAGTTATAGACCATCGGTCTTTTATGCATTCGATAGGAGTCACTAGCATAAATATGTTGTGTTACAAAGTAGGTTTGCATGACTGAAAAATGCATTCAAAAGAATTTGTAGTGTCCCCCTCCGTGTCCATGCTACATAGCCACCCCTCCGTGACCATGCTACATAGCCAGGAGGTGTATTTGGCCCCGCCTTATGTACCGGCTTCTCTGTTTTTTCGAGCTGAACACTGAAGTTATGAATCCAGCTTTCACAATTGTTTGGAAGATAGATGCTACGTACTACTTGAGATTCCTTGCCCCCTTTTGAGATCAGCACCCACTTTAGTGTAATCTAGAGAGGTATGAGGTAAATTGTTTTGGCTGGTTTATAAATGATATCGTCTAAGTGGGATTTACAAATCTTCCAACCAGACGGGAACATTTTGTGTTCATTCACAAACTCTAAACAGTAACATGTACCCTTAGATACAGGTCAACCATGATCCTTGATCTCCAACTATTTATCTCCATTAGTAACAAACATGAAGATCCTCAACAGAATCAGGCACTTCTTTTTTTTAACCTGCAGAAGTCTTTCTATGATATAAACCTTGCAAAAGCCTGAACTACTTGGTCAAACAGGGTGGAGAACAGCCGAACAGGCACCCTGGTACCAAATGAAATGGGTCAGTTTGCTATGAGAAATTTATACCTGCATTTGTAGCTGGGTGAGTGTTGCTGGAGGCGGTCGTTGATGGTTGGAATTCGTCAGAGGGTGGCCTGAGGCAGTTGCAGGCAAGTTGCGGAGGAGGGAGGAGAGATTGGAAAGTTGTTTTATGAGAACATGCTTTTTCTACTTCCAAATTTTGGTAACTTGGTTAACTATTAGGATTTTGCCAAAAGCAAAAACAGCTCCCAACGCACTTTTGTTTACAATTTTCAAATCATTGAAGCTGAAAACCGAAAAGTGAAAGTGGCAGTGTTACCGGATGTAGCCTAGATGACCAGTTTGGTCTTTTTAAAAGCTCTATAGTTGTTTTCTTACCTTTGTTTGATATGTGGCATTCATTTGCAGGCCAACACAAAAAGCTTATAACATCTTGCTTCATGCGTTTGCAATCTCTGGAATGGTGGAGCAAGCTCGAATTGTTTTCAAGAGCATGCGGAGAGACAGGTAATAGTGCCGTTTTCCTCTAAAATGCCTTAAACAATGAGTAATAGTGCCATTTTAACATAGTTATTATTCTCTATCTCTCTCTGAAGAGATCCTACAATAACCCAGGCATCGCCCAAGCTATACGAAAAGTTTGAGTACAAGCAGGTCCAGATCTTTGGGGCCAGTGTACAATGCAATTAACGATGGTTTACTGGCACGTGCACATCACACCAATCCACCACAAACTTAAGCCTCCTCCTCAAGTTAAATGTAACATGACAGTATAATACTGGCCTTTCTCATTGCTGTCAAGTGAAGAATGCTATGTTTGAAGGGCGACCTTTCCTTGGAAAGCAGCTATCCCCTTGCCCAAGAAGTCTGCGGCAAAAACACCAGAACTTTGGACTCGGGGCTCCATCTCATACCAAAAGAGTCTTCTGTCGTTTAGTATAGCCCTACGAAAGTAAACCGAACAACTCCACAATTGAGAGTACGGGTTATCCTGTGGAAAACCTGGATTTGGTTGGTTTAACATCAAATAGAAAGCTCACTTGACTTCCTGCCGAAAAGAAGTTACATCTGTCTTCACATCTCACAATTGTGTTTGGCTTCTTTGTGCAAAACAAAGAACCTGACATTGGATGGAGCTAGTTTGAGATAAATCACTATCATGGAAAGGGCCATTCCTACCTAGATCGAATATCTTCCCTGTTGCTTTTTCCTGTAGTTAGTGCGGGGTCATTGTTGGGTCTGGGTTCTGTACTTCTTGGTTAGGGGCTTCTTAGTGCCAATCAGGAGGACTCTCTCCAAGCTCATGAATCTGATGTCAATAGCAAAGTACATATGTTTGTTGCAGGATTCGTATTTTTTCTCTAAGAGCATTTGCATGGCTAGAAAGTGATTTCTGTTCCATGCAAATTAGCTCTCATTGTTGTAGAGGTGCCGTTTCTTTCTAGTTTGTATGGTCTGGTGTCTTTAAGACAGTAGAACATTTCTTTCGTATTTGTGTTTGATTGCACAACACAAATGTGCTTGACCATGTTACCAGCGCCCTTTTGTCTAAGCTCCATGCTCTTTTCCTCTTTACTTATAACACCCTTTTGTTTATCTTATGCTACACCATCACTTTCGTTATTGCACTGTTGTTATTTACCTTTACATTTTGTATATAGTCTCTTTTTTTCCTTTCTCTTTGGCATTTATTTCTGGTCTTAACCATTCGCCTTGGGTCTTGTCTTTACCATTTGCCTCTCTTTCCTTTTCGGCATGGAGGAGAAGGAACCAGAAGTTGTGGATGAATTTGGATAGTTGTAGCTACAATAGTGCAAAATAAAACAGAAATATGATGCTTGTTGTGCTGTGTTTACCTCCAGTGTGAAGTTTGGACACTGTACATTCAAAGAACTAGTGAGTTCTATCTACCAACTTGATTGAGTTATCGAGTTATTTCAGAACCTGGGAAGTTAGCTGTGTCCAAGTGGTAGAGTTTATTATTACTGTTTATACTAAATATTACTTGAGTAGTAAGAAAAAGCCAATGAAAGGGATGTCCATTATTTCATCCATGCCTGACAATGGAAAACCTATATAATAATGGCTCGTTTGTTTGGATGGTCATGCACATCTTGGGCTAGTAGTTAGTTATCAATCTCGTTGTCACCACTCACCCGTGAATGCAGTGATCAAAACCAGAAAAAACTTAATGTGGTTGATACGAAATTGCACCCTTCTCAAGAGACGGAGTATAGGTAAATGCACACGCTGCCAAAACCTGAATCTTGTCCTCTTTCCACCAAAATTGTTCATGTTGCGGAAGTGATCCCAATAGCCCCGCGTAGATGTGCATCGGTTTTCCCCGTGTTTATCCAGCTTCAGTATTGCAGATTGCCATGTAGCCTCAGGATGTTTGACATCTCTGATTGACAGACAAATCAATTAGACCCCTGCATTCTGGAAATGTTATATTTTTTCTCTGATGTGTTTTGGGTTTTATTTGCCCAAAGAGGTTGTGAAAGGTGATTATGTCTTTCAGTTTTAAGACTGTTTGAGCATTTGGACTTACCATTTCTTTATCCCTCATATTTTTGTTAGTAAATGAAACCTGTGTTTGTTTTACTGTGATGGTAATTACTGTTGTCTCGTTAATGCAGATTTACGCCTGATCTCTACTCTTATAGCACAATGTTATTAGCTTATGTGAATGCATCTGACATGGAAGGTGCCGAGAAATTCTTCAGAAGAATAAAACAGGATGGATTTGAACACAATGTCGTTACTTATGGGACAATGATCAAGGGCTATGCAAAGGAGAATAATCTAGAGAAGATGATGGCGAAATACGAGGAAATGCGTGTTTCTAGTATCAAAGCCAATCAAACTGTCTTGACAACCATCATGGATGCATATGGGAAGAATAAGGATTTTGACAGTGCTATTGTGTGGTTCAAAGACATGGAATCTTGTGGGGTTGTTCCTGATCAGAAAGCAAAGAATGTTCTTTTATCTTTGGCAAAAACGACCGAAGAACTAACGGAAGCTAGGCAACTAGTAGGGCACGTCGATTCTGGTGCCAATGAAAACTCTGGTGATGGGTTCCCTAAGTCGGTTATTAATGAAGATGAGGATGAAGATGATGATGATGAATTTGACTACGATTTTGCAGAGGAGACCCTTTCTTTCCGATAAGAAAATGAGTCGATTGCTTCGTTGACGAGCTTCAATATAATGTCTCACGTGTAGTAAAGTCTGATGCTTTGTAAAGTTGGGATGTCTTGTATGTAGCGATTCATATAAATGACTAAGCTCTTGGGTAGATCTGATGAGTTTAGACTTGGAACAGTTTGTAACAAAGATGTCATTCCAATGTATGCTATGGCATCAATCCAGATTTCTAAATGCTACAATGAGAGAATTTTGCTGCATATTGGACTGTTTTTGGTAGTTGAGCAAGCCCAACTCATTCTCCCTCCTTAAAAAACACAATATTTTCATTCCAGCTACCAAAACTTTCAAGAAATTCTATTTCATCCAAAAAAAAATCAGCATATATAACTAGTAGACTAATTCTAATTTACGCTCCCTGTAATTTACAGTAATAATTTTCACTTTCAACCCTTAGACTATTTTTGTACAGTATTAATTTACATGCGTGTTATTGAAATAATCTAATGTACTATCAAGTCCTAGAGGGGGTGATTGTGACTGCAGTTTAAATTTTAAAGCTAATTAGAACTGCAATAATCCAAATTTCATTTCCATAATCACAGGTAAATACAATATAAAACAATTTAAGTAAAGAGACAAGACAAATAGATTACATGGAAATTACTTAGGGTCTAACACCCTTGGTATGAACCCATAGTCTAATCCTCCTTATGTATTTCCATAAATTAAAAGGTTTACAAGAGTTAACAAACTAGGAATTACCTAACAAGCTACTTGTGAGTCGTGACACTTCATACTCCTCTTTGATTCCATGGACTCTATAAGAATACCTGTCTTGATCTTCGAATTAAATCTGCATTAGATCCATTTGATCTTCGAATTAAATCCGCATCAAATCCATTCGGCTCATGTAGGAACCAAGACAATAATCAATGATATGAGTGAAATGAAGAATGATGAAGATGTTTTTTTGAAAAAAAATCAATCTAGAATTAACTCATGGAGTGTAAGAGAATTAATCTAGACTGAAAAAAAAAATTGATCAAACACGAGGTTTAAATCATGTTTAACGCATCAAAACAACTGAGTATAAGAGGAATTTTTTTATTTCTCTCTCTAGAAGTGGGCTAATGCAAAAAGATACCCTAATTGGTGAAAATACGTTTTTATAGGTGCAAGTATGATTACCTAGAGGTGACCAATGAGATAGCCAAAAGAGCAAAGTGCAGCCGCAATTCGCAAGTACGCACAATCACTCTTCAACCAGGTTTGAAAACCACTTTGAACTTTGAATAGAGCTATAAATGTGTAGCCATCCTTGCGCAACACTATGGGAAGGCGAAGCGTTACCGTGCTTTCGATGAACAAGGGGCCCTGTAATGAGGGGCTCACTATAGGGGCATAGTGAACCCATCCGGCTGTTCATCTCGGCAATGAATGCTCGGATTTGAATCTAAACAATGATCGGCTTGGATCATTTGGAGCTCGGATTCAATCCAATCTGTTGGTGCCGAGATGGAAGGCCTAACTCCGATTCGGCTTCGACAAGCCCTAAGCGCTTAGCTGCTAACTTCAAAATGCATTTCATGCCTTGGCCAAATTTTTGGCTTCCAACTCCAAGGCTAGAAAACTACTATCAACCCTTCAGCACCACTTAAACCAAAAATTATAAAACAAGGGAACCCTAGATAGCCATGCATAATATGAAATGAAAAAACCATTAATCCTAAATGCAAAAAAATTCAAAAGCTCCTTCAAATATAACTCTTGAATCCAATATTTTTACTTTATTTTACAAAATACATTTCAATAGACTTTGGTTTCTTCTGTTGATAATTTTGAGATAAGTTTTGAAGATAATATAAATTTGTACTATAAGGTTGCGTAATATTTTTTTAAAATCTTAACATTTTTTTTTAAATTTTTTGAATAGAGGTATGTAATATGCATAAAAAAGGTAGTACAGTAATAAATAAATAATTTTTTTGATAAATATTTTGTTTTAGTTAGCTCACAATATGACAGAAAAATACACCACGAATATATATAATGATAATGAAAAATAGGTGCTGCTAAGTGCTAAACCCCCCGAGTAAAAATCCCTCTTTTCAAGTTTCAGCCTTCAGGGTTTCTCACTATACTGCTCCATCATTTACCTGCACGGAAGATTTCCAGTCTTCTCAATTTGCAGTGCAAGTGATTCGTTCACGGCGTTCACTTCTTCTATCCATTGAATTCAAAACCAAGTGAGGTACGTTATACAAATTCCTCTCTACATCACCAATTTTACCACTCTACTTGTACTCGAGTCATCACTCTGTGTGTGTTTTTAGTGCCTAGGGCGAAGATGCATCAAGGGTATCCGCCCGATTTGGCTCAGCTACAAGCCGTCATGAATGCAATTGAAATCGCTTGCAGTTCCATTCAGGTATATCTCTCCTTTTTGTTTCTGAAATATTTTGCAAGAAGATAAGTGCAAAAGAGTCTTGGGTATATGCACGTGACGCATCAAGAGTTCAGTGAATACCCACGAATACTGTTTTGTTCTTCTTCTGTGCAATGGAGACGGGGAAAAAGATAGTAGTTTGTTTCTGGTTATGCAAAATGACTAATCTAGGAGGTATATGTGGAGAAATTGGCCATACCAACAAACACTGTGCGAAGAATAATCAATAACGGAAGACAAGAACTCAAGACATAGAGACGTTTATGCCGTTCCCCAACTATGTGTTTGAGTACATCTGCGTCTCATACCGGCCGCGGTCTTCACCATGTATCAAATGAAGGACAGTACAAATTTACATTGGCTTCTGCTTCCAAGTTATAACAAGTACTTATAACCTAGGTCGAACCCAGAATAGTCATAGGCTTCAATTTATGCTTCCCTTTTACCTTATGTCAGTACGAGTATCGGGCTGTGTACTTCACTGGAGGTTTCAATGCGTGACCTAGATTATTTGGCAAGTATTACTAAGACAATAAATATTGTAAAGAGTTAAATTAAATAGCCATCGTAAATGTAGCTCCTACTTATGTTCTAGTCCATGATATCGTTAGGGGTTGTCTTTCCATCTTGTAAATGCATAAAAGCCCCATTATACCTTTATTAATCAATTCATACAACTCCTCCAATTGTCATTTGTCAACACCGCTTCTAGTCCCAAGATCTTAAGAAACAGAATCCTTCTATCCTCAGTGAAGATTTGGGGAAGTAGAGAATTATTCCCTCGCGGGGTATTCTGAAGGTGTAACCCAGGCTTCTGTTCCTTGGGTCCCTCTCAGAATTACTCCTACCCTCCCATGAGGGGTGTTACCTTTGTGAATAGGAATCCAATTTAATATAAAAAAAGGGAGAATCCAATCGGGTTCTAGATTATAAGTCTTGGGTTCTTTAAGATGTCAATAGGAATCCAAGCACTTTTGGGTCATTGGATGCCACCAATGCATCATTCATTTATGGGATGCCACTAGTGCATCATTCAACAATGGAGCTATGTGGGTGATCCCTTTGGCGTTGCTGTGTCGCTGGGATACGAGATTCGTTTTTATTGGTCAAAGAAGTTGACCCAAAGCATGCAAGAGTTTGGGTATTGGTCTCGCTTAGGCCACTTGTGGTTCCATGTTTGCAGATGCAGAAGACGATATTGTCGGGTAATGGAAGGGATGGGATATCTAGCAAGTATATCATGTTTCTTGCAAGGTTCTATTACATCATTGGACAAATTTATCATGTTTGTAACTAACTTTATCATGGATTATCATATTTATCATGTTTGTTGAAAAGTTCATATATAAGAAATTTATCTTGTTTGTCATTAATGTTTTGCAAATTTATCATGATTGTTGAAACGTTCATATACAACATTTATCATGTTTGTCGAAGTGTTTACATATAAAAATTTATCATGTTATCAAAATTGCCATTAATCTATTGCAAATTTATCATTTGTGGATCCTGAAATTTATCATGTTTGTCAAAATTGTCGTTAATATTTTTGCAAATTTATCATGTGGGGATTCTTGGGGATATTCGAGTTTTTTAAAAGGAAAAATTATTGAAATGGTCCCTGTAGTTTAACCCGAGTCTCGATTTAGTCTCTCTAGTTTCAATTGCACTCCAACGAACCCTATAGTTTCAATTTTTTCGAATTGAGTCCAATTGATAACTTCCGTTTGCAAAGTTGACGGAAAATTCAATTTGGGGCTTTTTTTTAGGCGTAAACATGACTTTTCGCCCACCCTTCTTCTTCCCCAATTTGTAACCCTAACCCTAACCCTAAATCAAATCCAATCTCTCTCTCTCTCTCTCTCTCTCTCTCCATGGGCTGCTGTGAATCAGTGTTCAAATTACGGGCCATTTTCAGGAAATCCACTATCGTCCCCTATAATTCCAGATACTAAATTCACTCCTTGTTTCCATCAATCACCTGGGCATCAATGGTTGATTCCTGTAATGTCTCCTTCTGAGGGACTTGTATACAAGCCATATCCTGGAAACGGATTCATGGGTCCAGTAAGCGGAGGTTGTGGACCACCGGGACAAAATCCCATGATGGGTAGTTTCACAACTCCTCAATATGGTGCTTCCCTTTTCCCCTACTTCTCCGGCTATTAACGTCTCTGAGGTAGCATCTCAGCTCGATGACACGGAACAACCAACAAGAGTGATCAAAGTTGTGCCTCACAATGCTAGATCTGCTACTGAGTCGGCAGCCCAGATTTCCCGATCTATACAACAAGAAAGGAAACAAACTCTGTTTAACCCAGCTGGTAGGGAATAATCATGCGGTTTTGAGAGGCTATGAGGTTGGCAAGGTGATTCACAACAGCCCAGAGATTAGATTTGATTGGTTAGGGTTACAAATTGGGGAAGAAGAAGGGTGGGCAAAAAGTCATGTTTACCCCTAAAAAAGCCCCAAATTGAATTTTCCGTCAACTTTGCAAACGGAAGTTATCAATTGGACTCAATTCACCAAAATTGAAACTACCAGGGTTCGTTGGAGTGCAATTGAAACTAGAGGGACTAAATCAAGACTCGGGTGAAACTACAGGGACCATTTCAATAATTTTCCCTTTATAAAATTGTCATTAATGTTTTGCAAAAAGACGCACATGGGTTAAGGCATTCAGAGGGTTGTTTTGGTATTATTTTGAGTGTAAAGGTGAAGACTTAAGTATTTGAACCAACTAGGAAGACTTAAAGTAATACTAGGATTTAGGACCAATAATTAAGTTCCTCTATTATAAATTTCCAAATGAGTCTATGGAATAATGCTTCACTGGGACTCTATGTACAACAAATACGTATCCCTAAATTGGAAAGTATTTTCATGTGTCCTTCAAAGGACCTGCTGATGTGCTGGTTGGCTGAGAAGGGAACAATTAGATAGATGCTATTTAGTGCCATATTTAAATTTCTTGAGCTTTCTTGTGGGGCTTTTAAATCCTCTCATATTGTCTTGATCTTCCTCTGATGTCTCCAAGCTAGCCATGATGGAATAGCTAGGCACAACTGCCAATAGCATTATAGCAATATTGTCTTGCCATCCGATAGGTAGCAGGATGCTTCCAACCTCAAAACCTTTGGTTTGTTTCGCAAGGAACTGAATGCATAGTGAAATACTGATATGATTCCACAAAATCAAGTCCTTTTGATCTTGTAATTTTTTTTTCTTAATCCCCTGTAACATTCTTCCTGTTCTGGAGTATTGTGTTCCATATCAAGTTTTAGCATCCATCATATCTTACTTCATAAATAGGCAATCGATAGTACTTGGGCGCTGAAGGTGGTAATTTACACTTATGTGGCCATAAAGTATATTTCTGTATTTGTTCAACGTTAGGCTGCTTTATAGTGTGAGACATTGAGATCAAACTCAGATAATGCATAAGAGACTTTGAATCCCATGGCCAAATGCAAAATTATCTGTAAATATTTTCATTAACCGGATTTGCATTTTCTCCTCTTCAAACTAGTTTTAATGCACCTTTCTCATAAGATTTGAAGTGTTTGGCTCTCGTGTTAATTTCAAAGTTATATTTTTCATGCACATATTTGTTGATTTGCTGTATTGACACTCAAGTGCACACGAAACACACAAACAAATATAAATATACATGTCTCTCGACATGTACAAGCACATACCAACCTACTGGTTAATCTTTAAGCAGATTCATGTCAATCCGGCAGCAGCTGAGGCAACTATTCTATCACTATGTCAGTCTCCTCGGCCGTACCAAGCATGTCAATTCATTCTTGGTAAGTTGATACAATTATTTTTGATTGCACAACTTTACATTGTGCCTTTCTCTAGCGGGAAGTTGATCACTTGACTGTTTGGCTCTGTGACATTCTTTGGGATCCTCTTGCAAAGGATCCAAAACCCAATGAGCTAAGTTTATTCTATTAGTTTTGAACTATAATTTTTGGTTAATCCTTTACCTCTTACGGCAAGAACATAGAGGGAAAAGGTGTGAAATCAGCTTTCCGTAAATAGCGTAAATTACTGAAAGCTATTATAATAAATTTATCAGCTTTCAGTAAATTATTGGAAAATGTGCACATTAGTGGCGTCGCTCGGGCATGACTCATTTGGCAGCCCATGTAGCCTTGAACATTATCAATTTGATGGAAGACGTCTATCAATTAAGCTTATCTCCATTGACTGTCTTAAGAGTAGACATTAGACATTACATTGGAATGCCATAAGCGATGGGGTTTGATGTTTTGATATGGCAAGTTACATTTCTTTCCTGAATATAGTGCAACAATTGGCTTTATTGAACTTAAGTTTTGTATTGGAGGTTAGAAATAGGTAAAGAACAGAAGGAAGATGGGGAAAAAGAGAAGGTGGGAAGGAGGAGTTGGAAAGAAGTTTTTATTCTATGTTTGAGATTTTTGCTGAATAATGCAGACGGGAAAAGACTCCTATAATTGCTTTATAAGTTAGACGAGGGAGAATAATGATAATAAGAATTGTGTGATTGAGGCCATTTTTGAAAATGAAGCGGTTGAACATCTAATAAGCCTGAACATCATGACTACTACATAATGGTAAACTCAGGCAAGGGGGAATGTAATCCTTCCCTTGACCAATTCATAGAGTGGTTTGATCATTTTCATACTAATGGGAGGGTATAGGGCCTTTTTGTAATCGACTTCTTGTACATGGGCGCGATTCCCTTAATGCATTGTTTCTAATATTTTTATTTACTTATAAAAATATATTAAGAAATATTGGCAACCTGAGGCTATGTAATTCTGTCACTTGGGCTAAATTTCAATATGAAACTTGACCATTGATGTGGCCGTTCCTGGCTAGTAGTGAGAAAGCTCTAGGAGAAATGGCGTGGTAGTTAATGAAGAAAGAAGTGTTTTAGATTGGCACATGGAAATCAAAATTTTGGAAGGAGCTGGTATCACCATCAATAAAATTTAAGGAGATGAAATTTTGATAGCATTTAGCTCAATAGATTTATACTTCTCATGAGAGGTGAAGTTTTGATGTGCTTTAATTTCGTATAAGGAGTTTCTATGTTGGCTATCCCTGATGCTCTGTGGAGGGTAGTTGGCATGTGCATCCAAGCATGTGTGAACCTTGTGCATACACTTCAAAAGTTTGTGATTGGTATTTATGTCTTAGCTGTCAGTTATATGCCTTGAGTTTTGGGATGGATTATCAAACGAATCAAATTTTTGAAAAGAATCGTAAGCACCATCAGTTACACTCAGTTACCCTATCTTGAGTCGAAATCAACACCAAAAGCTAGCTCTTGAGGTGACGGTGCCCTTTTTGCTTATATGCTGCAGTTACTTTTGTAGCCAGGCAATATGGGAATTCTCTTCACAGTTTGCACCCTCTGTCACGTGCAACATGCTCACTCGGCAGCATGTGCCACATGCAGGCCAGGACACACACATCCTTGGTGGCTCAATTCTCCTTCCATGTTGTATTGTTCTGAGTATCCACCCCCACAATTTAGCCATTGAGAGGGTGGCCTCACGTTTATGTGCTGCGCAATGATATGGTGTCAAGGCAGTGTGGGATTTCGCTTGACACCACAATTCTGTATGTAGTTTTTTGAGTGTATAATGTTCATACGTAGAACTCAAAGGATAACTGTACTCCGTTAACACAAATAATGCTGGTTTTACCAGAAAATTCTCGGGTGGCAAATGCAAGGTTTCAGGCAGCTGCAGCAATTCGAGATGCATCAATCAGAGAATGGGTGTTCCTGACAGATGATGAGAAGAAAAGCTTGATTAGGTGATGTTTAAGTTGGAAGTATTTATATAATTCAATCATAGAAGCGCCTTATTCTAATAACACATCAGTGCATCTCAATTCTATTTACGATGGACAAGTTTCTCCTCTATGAATTATGCTTGACTCCCTCTTAATTTCTTCTCCTTGTTTTTTGTTGTTTAGTTTCTCATAGAGTTGTTATGAAGATACTCCCTCCTCTCCTTATTGTTGGTCCTCTATTTTGTTTGAGATGTCCCAAAATATTAGTGCTCTTTGAAAAGTTAAAGAAAAAAGGCTTTGTATTTCCAAACTAAACCCTCATTAAATGTAGTTTTAAAAGTGAGAATTGAGATGTAATGTTGGAAAATAAAATCTAACTTTCTAAGTAGACATTCATTTAATACATCTGCCCTTGTAAAATTGGAACTTCCACGAGTGACCAATACTAAGGAACGGAGCGTACTGCATATGTTTTTTCGAAGGATCAATCCATTGGTGGAATTCGTATCCCCTTTATTTGGGACCGCTTCCTGCACACCACTAGGCTGCCAGCTTGTGGTACCTCTCAAAATTATTAGATAGCTCTTCACTGCTGTTCTAGTGCCATGCGTTGCCTACATGTACATATATGTTCCGCTCACTGAAAACTCTATATATTTGTTGCAGTTTTTGTTTGTGCTTTGTTATGCAACATGCTAATTCGCCTGAGGGATATGTACAAGTAAAAGTGTCTTCAGTGGCTGCTCAATTGATGAAAAGGGGCTGGTATGTTGCTCTTAAATCTGTAGGTTGTACCTTCACCTGTACCACGATGCTGCTTCCATATACCTTGGCATGATTTAGATGGCCCCGTGTTGTATTATACATGCGCACATTTCAACAACTTTTTGCATGTTTTGATCAGATACGTATGATTAGCGCTTGATGACTTGTTGGATTATTCATAGAACTTTTGTCGGTTTGATTGTCAATTAGGTGGAGGCCATGCAGGTCGAGTTTCAAGAATTGACTGAACTGACTGAGTTACATTCCTTGATAATGCTTAGCCTTGTTAGGGAAATTTTATGAGAAGTTGAATTCAGCTGGTTCCTTGTTTCAGGATGACAAGATCCTTTTGCATGTTGTTTTGGAGATCTAGTCTACAGGTTCCACAAGAACCCTTGAGGAACAATGTCCCTCAAGCGTTCATGCATCCAGGCTAGATTTTCTAATGCTTCATGACAAATTTGAGGGTTATGTTCGATCAAGCAAAATAAAACTCTCAGGAGCATGGGATGGAAATGGTACAACATGAGTTATTACGTTGAAGTTTGGGCACATATCCCCCCTTTTTCCTTGTCATAGAAGAGTCCATGTAATAGAAGGGTCTATGTACCAAAGGGGTTCCCATACCCCCTCTTTTGGTGAAACAAAACCATGTAGCATAGTTTTCATTTTTCTCCGCTCCATAAATTACAGCTGGTCGCCATATTGATCAGTGTAGAATTGCAGAAGTTGAGGCTTCTTTGTCTGGAGAAGATAGCTTGATGGCTTCTTCAATTTATTTTTTCAAATTATCTAATTCTTCTTCCTCTTTTTCCATCTTGTGGAGTAAGTTATGGCCTCGAAATTTCTGCAGCTTAATTTAGGAAGTTCTATCATCGTGTGCCCTTTTCTATGGAATGCAACTTATGCTTCTATCAAGACAATAGGAACCAACCAGAGTTCTGCAGTTACAGAGAGAGCTATGTTTTCAATCCAGCCATCCCTTTTGCCCGGAAGAAAATAATTCAATAGGGTTAGGAAGAGATGTGTCCCATTATCAGCCTTCCAGTCTGAGCCATTCTTTTCTTTCCTTAGCTTCTGTTACCTGACCTTGAGGATAATAAAAACCAAAGGACAAATATTAAATTACCATAAGTCAATGCAAATCTCATTATGCTAGAGTTAACACTTGGCATACTTGTAAATTACCACAAGTCACAAGCTCTGTATTCTGAGAATTACAACTTACAACATATTGATTGATTAGTCCATTTTTTGTGCGGCATAATGATAATATCGTAGGAAAATGCTAGAGTATTGGGAGATAGAGAAACATAATTCGATGGAAATTTTATCCAATTCTCTAATAAGCCTAGTATTTGTATGTACTTTTGTGTGTCTGATTATATATGTTGCGTTCTTCTAAAACGTAAGGGGGGCATGCCACCCTTGTTCATTCCTTGGTTTCATCCTTGGAGGGTATTAATGCTGATGTAATAGTGAATTGATTTATTATAAACAGTGTAAGGAGTTAACCCTTGGGGTTTAAGCTCTCTTTTTCTTTTTACCCACGCTTTCCTTATCAGCTTTCAGCCGCCTCATCTGCTGCGATCCCCAAAGGTGGATACCACCTCTATAATGTCGCTGAATTCTCTCCCTTGACCCACCCTTGTACTGGTATGGTGGCATAAATTATCGCAACATTCAAACTTCTTTTCCAAGCCGCCCTGCTGTTTTACATTGTAACCTCCAATGATTTCCATTTACCACATACTTAAGTTATGTCAACTATGGTAGCATCATTCTATCGGAGGAGGTTTCATGTTGCTATATACCTTATCAAGTATAATGCATTAAATGATAAAATTTGTCCATCTTTGGTCGTCAACTAACCAGGTATTGACGTCTTCATTTTTGTATTTATGCTTCTCTTAATAACTAGGTATTGATTGTTGTTTCAACTTTCGCATACAAAAAAGCTCCAGCTTTGATTGAAACTTAGTTGAGAGTGACCCTTGATGTCTTGAAGTTAGGCATATGCAAATTAGTGGTGGTAGTTTGCTTTATTTGTTTCCCAAGTTAACCCAGTGTGTACGCAAGGGGCATGCTTGATGCCGGATAAGAGCGGTTCGATTGGATTAGCTATTCGTGGGACCCATTTATCTAGCATTTGGTTGCACAGTTTGACTATGGGATAATGTGGTAGGATGTTATATCCTATATCCCATAAAGGTGGAATCACTCAATCTTCATTGACGGGGCGGATTTAGCTAGAGATGATAAAATGAATGTACCAAAAGTGTCATGAATTTCTTACTGACAATATGAAGTTGTCGTTGCCCAACATAAGACCTCTAAAACTTTCATTACCTCATGGGTTAAAGAATTGCCCCACTTACCTAAGGGGTAGACCTTATCTTCCTTATCATATTAGGTAGTCAAACGTCTTAAAAGAACGGGATGGTGTGGTAGAATAACATGCTATATCCCATGAAGACATGATAACTCAATGTCCGTGGAAGAGTTGGGATAGTGCGAGACATGATAAAAGGAATGCACCAAAATGTCATGAATTTGTTAATGACAATTCTAATTTTGTTCTTGCCAAACATTAGATAGGACAATATACCTTTTCCTCTAAAATTTGCTTCCCATGGCATAAACAATGGCCCCACTTATCGCAAGGGTAGTCTTTATCCTCATTATCATGTCGGTAATCAAAGTTCGCCAAAGAATTTTGTTTAGAAAACCTGATAGACTTAGCCTCATTACAGCCACACTGACATGATTTGGGGTGGGTGAACCAACCAGAAGACCCAGGCACTAGGTGGGACAGGGCATTGCCCACAATAGCAAGCACCCAACCTCCGGTTCTAGAGATTCCCTGCGATGAACTTTAAGCCGCTGTTCCTAAATTTAAGCCGTTAGGAAATAGGCCCAACTATGCATACCAAGCCATTCACAACCCTCCCTCACGCGCAAGTCCATCTTGCAAGTAGAGACGCAAACACCCACATGCTCCGTAGGTGAATAGAAGAAGCATAATGCAATGGGAACTATTGCAAACAGAGAGACTTAAACCTGAGACCTCTGTGTTAAGTCAATCCATCCAACGAAAGCTTAACCGGTTAGGAAATAAATACAATAATATATATCATGCTGTCCAACAATTGTCATGTTGTCAGACTTTATCATGAGTTTCTTTTTCACAAACCTCATTGAATGAGTAACATTTTATCTCATGGTCATCGAAAAATAACTCATTGTGAAACTCCTTTTTAGCCCTGATAGAGAAGTTGGAATCTTTGTATTTACGTTAGTCTAATTATGTTCTATGTGTAGGCTAGACTTTACGGCTGTTGAGAAGGAGGGTTTCTTGTCTCAGGTAACGGTTTGTTCCCCTAAATTCAGTTGAGTTATTCTTATATTTCTGGACTGATTCTTGCAGCTTTTGACTCGTTTGCTGTTTTTACTTGGAATATTTTAGCATGTGTTATTGGTTACTTTGACTTTGTTTTATGCAATATATTTTGAATATTTCTTTTGGTAGTTGTGCCTTTATTCCGTTTTCCCTGCTTATGACAAAGCTTTGAATTTTTAGTTCCATCAATAACGTATCCCTCTAGTACCTCTAGATCTTTCTTTGAGAGGAGGATCCCATCCCCTTTCTCTTTTTGTGCTTTTCTTATCTCGTCTTTCTTTTTTCTTGCAAGTATCTGGAATCTGGACCTCAACTGTATTTATACCATGGGTTGCATGTAGCATGCGCGATAGTAGATTAATATGAGTGCTAAGAACAAAATTTGATTCAAAATTTTGTTATAATATTCCTTGTTTGCAATTTATGCCTTAATGTAAAGTCATGTTACTGAAATTGGCCTCTCGATGAACATTCGCAGCTCACTTCCTTATTAAAGCACACATGCAACTCGAGCACGGACCATCCATGTTTCATACGAAACCAAGCAAACCAGGCCTTGTGCCCTAATCAATTGGGTCAATTAGTGAATCCCTTTTCACCATTTCCTTCTGTCAGCAGCCATATGCTCAGTTAAATAAAGTTTATAATACATAATATTTGGATACACCAATCCATGACAATTAGGCCTTCCCCTCACCCTAACATCCATGACGATTGCTCTCTCTTTGATATCTCTTGGTTGTTAATATTCACTCTACTGTTATTAGTACTGAAAATAAATTTCATATCTTCAGTTTCGCTCCTACTTGTTCACTCCTTAGTATCTCTGTGATGAGATAATTGGTGATCTAAACATTATTTTGTCCACATGGGGTGATTAGGATAGCATGTATTACTAGGGGTGTGCACCAGTCTGTCCAAGTTGGGTTTGGACTTGACCCGCCACCCAACCAAACTCTGTCATGGATTCGTGTTACATAACTCCTGGCCTGATGTCAATCGATAATGCACTCGTCTGTGGCCATCGGTTCAGTGGTCAGATGCAGTCGGTTTTGATGGGTTGACACAGAGGTTCACAGAAGTTCCAAAATTAAATCAAAGAAGAAAGAAGTGGAATGCATAGACTTCTTACAGAGTGCATATGCAAACACACACACACACACAGACATACATACGTACATATATGTGATGATTTAAATCTGAAAATCAATGAACAAACTAGGAAAAGGTAGATCCGAGGGAGAAGGGGAAAGCTTTTTCAGTGCAAACAGAGGGTGCCAGGTTCCGGTGGACATGATCGCTGCCAATTGCACGAGGACAGATGAACTTTGATGTTTATATGGAGGCTTAGTTACTGTTGGTTTAGGGAAATATACGTCCCATAGAGCTGCCATTTAGTCAATAAAGATGGTGCTTTACTTTTTTTATTCTTTAGTGTAAGTGAAATGAGTCTCGAGTCTTTACAATTGTGATGTCATGAGACTATGGCTTTTGATTATGTATGGAGACCTTTAAATTGACTTCTTATGGTTCAACCGATTACTGCAGTTCTCTTTGTTAGTGTCTACTTTAAGTATCTCTGCTCTCTGGGTGTCTGATAGGTCTATGCTAACAGGTAAAACAGGCTGTTATTGGAAGCCACGGCCTGGATGTGCAGTTCCGTGGGATTAATGTCCTGGAGTCTTTGGTATGTATTGCACCGAATATTGTTCCTTTTCCTTGGAATTGCTATTCCTGGTGGGCTTTGCCTTAGTTTTGGCATTGGAAAAACCCTTTTGTGAGTAAACAATTCGTTTGCAGGTATCTGAATTTTCGCCATCTACATCAACTGCCATGGGCCTTCCAAGGGAGTTTCATGAGCAGTGCCGGGCTTCCTTAGAGAAGGACTATTTGAAGGTCTTCCAATATCCTTTTTCTGTTTTGTTTGTTTTGTTGATTCTTCTAGTTGCATTTGACTTTTTCCTTGTACTTTTTTTTATAGTATGGGCTGACTGGCTGATTTTTTCGGTTGGCTTTCTCTTCTAGGTATTTAATTATCACTTTCTCTTTCAAAAAAGAACATAACCAGTGTTGGACACTGTTCATCAAGGTTACTGTATATAAACCTCAGATTTCTATTATCTAAGCAGAGTGGCTGCTCTATGACGCCAACCATTTTTTCATGGTTGCTGATCCGACCAATGTGCCTGCATTTTCCTCCTTTCTTATACTCTCTTATTTGCGGAAGTAAAATGTTATAACCACCACCATTAGGTCAGTGGTTAACGAGTAAAAAGGTTGTTGATATTTGAAAGTGTGGAGAAATCTGTCAATGTTTGAATAAATCTGGGAAATGTGTGTTGAAATTATATTCTCTTTGGCATTGGGTTTATATTATTCACCGTCCTCTAGCATGACTGTTTGTGTGATGTGTTCAACCTTTCTAATTGCCAGACTTTCTACTGTTGGGCACAAGATGCTGCTCTTAGTGTCACCAACAAAATAATGGAATCTAATTCTGCTGTACCGGAGGTCAATGTATGTTCAGCAGCAATGCGGCTTATGCTTCAGATTCTGAATTGGGACTTCCAGCACAACACAAATGCTAAGGGTGGAAAAAGTGGCATAGATGTATATTCGGCTGAAGTTAGATATGAAAGTGCAAGGAGGTCTGATTGCGTCCTAGTGCAGGTAACAGATGGAAAGAACTTGTGAAAAGTTGTGGCAGTCAGCATACGCATTGCACCATTCTCCCATCCTTCTATTTTCTCCATAGTTGGTTAAAGAAAATTTTGAAATATTGGATTCCAGTGTGACATCAACCTTATCTAGGACAGTGCATTTACTGTCGCAATTAAGTTTGACTATTGAAATTCTGCTTTCATAATGTCTGATTATCTGTAAGATGTCACTGAGTGAATTTAATCACATCTGATTGACATTGTTTGACCCTGGCAAATTTAACTCTCTGACCCCTTGCTTAAATGTCTTGTAGCCTGGCCCTTCTTGGCGTGATGTTTTGATAATAAGTGGTCACATTGGGTGGCTTTTGAGCTTGTATGGTGCACTTAGAAAGAAGTTCTCATGTGAAGGTTATTGGCTTGATTGTCCAATTGCAGTCTCTGCGCGGAAACTTATTGTACAGTTCTGCTCCTTGACGGGAACTATATTTCCATCTGGTATAGACCTTTTCGTGCACTTTCCCTTCAATATTTAGTTTTGCTTTTGCTTTCTCACATGTGATTTTTAGTTGAAATTGACTACTTGCATCAGTTGCACAATTTTCGCTGTCAGAGGAATATATTCAAATCATTTTAATGGAACTGGCGAGCTGGTTTTGTTTTCTAGGTTGTCTATTTTACCATCCCTGAAATCCTCTATGGATGAGGTCCATCAAGGAAAAAAATTCATTACCCAAGAACCAAGGTTAGTGTGTCTGTAACAACTGATATTGTTACAACTGAGACAATTCCCATGTCTAAGAGTCAAAAGGGTTTTGAGAATGGACAAATCCTCGATCCACAGAGTAGTTCAATTGACCGATATTAAAGTCTGATAGCAGTAGACAATTGTAAAAGATATTATTACAAATTGCTTATGTGCATTTATATATAGATTTACCATAATTCAATGCAAAATCAGTGTAAAAGGGTTTGAGAACAGACAAATCCTCGATCCACTGAGTTGTTCAATTGACCGATGAGTGGAGTCTGATGGCAGTAGACAACTGTAAAAGCATAATTCAATGCAAAATCAGTGTAAAGGAGTTTTGAGAACGGACGTCCTTGATCCATAGAGTAGTTCAATTGACCGATGAGTAAAGTCTGATAGCAGTAGACATCGGTCAATTGAATTGCTCCGCAGATAGAGGATATCCGTTCTCAGAATTCCTTTACTCTGATTTTGAATTGAATTACACTTTTACAATTGTCTACTGCTATCAGACTTTACTCATTGGTCAATTGAACTACTCCAGGAATTGAGGATTTGTCCGTTCTCAAACCCTTTTACTCTGATTTTGAATTGAATTATGCTTTTACAATTGTGCACTGCTATCAGACTTTACTCATCGGTCAATTGAACTGCTCCGTGGATCGAAAATTTGTCCATTCTCAAGACCATTCGACTCTTAGACATGGGAATTGTCTCAGTTGTAATAACGTTGGTTGTTACACCGACATTAACCTTGGTTCTTGGTTAATGATTTTTTCCCCCCTTGATGGATCTCATCCATAGCTGTGGCCTGTGGTATGTATCTAGAATGCATTTTGCAACATCTCTCTCTCTCTCAATTGGGGTGAGTTATCTATGTGAGTTTCCTTAGAGCTGAACAAGCTAAACTTGTTTAGGCTTAATAAGAGTTGTCGATTTAGTAAATAGCTCATCAAAAGTAATACATGTCGTTATCCTTAAACCAGTACAAGCTGAACTTGCTTACGTTTTGTACAGCTGTGAATTCTTGATTTGGGATATACTCATTGTATGTGTTGTCTTGGTTCAAATGGATTGACTAATTATACTTGAGCTTTATGTACATAACTTGCAGCAAAGAAGTATGAAATTAATTAAGTTGTTTTGAGGGATGCATATGTTGTTTTTCTAGTTTTTAGGAGCTCAGACCATGAATAAGTTCTTACTGGGCTATGATCCTTTTTTAACTGAGAGGTGGTAGGATGTGGTCTTTGAGCAGTAGTGAAAAGGTTGGGACACTAATGGGAGCAATGACCATGAATAAGTTCTAACTGGGCTATGATCCTTCTTTAACTGAGAGGTGGTAGGATGTGGTCTTTGAGCAGTAGTGAAAAGGTTGGGACACTAATGGGAGCAATTTCCCTCTGAAATTCAAGAGCTGCTCCCCCCTTCCCCCTTCTTCTTATCAGATTGGATAGTGATGAATATGTGGCTGAAACATTCTCTGGCTAGCATTATGTTTTTCTGAATGCCTACCCAAGAAAATTGAGCAATTGTCACATTTATATTACCTTTTTGCCCATTATTACATTACTTAAATGTTTGGTAATGAAGTTTCTGTTTGACTTTTGAAACTCTGCTGCTGGTTAGAGCAGTTGATATTGCACGTGTCCTCACTCGTTAATGACTGGTTCAACTACAGATAATGGACAAATGCAAGACCAGCATCTTTTGCAACTGCTTTCTGGAATCATACAATGGGTCAGCCCACCTGATGCCATTGCAAAAGCTATTGAATGTGGAAAAAGTGAAAGGTTCTATTCCTGCAGTCACTTCCACACCATCTCTCTCTCTCTCTGACTTTTTATGCATTGTTTGATGCCTTATCTGTTATTTGGCTGTGTACAGTGAGATGCTTGATGGTTGCCGTGCACTCTTAGCCATAGCAACTATAACGACACCCCTTGTGTTTGACCGACTCTTGAGATCCATAAGGTCAGTTATATGATATTCCATGGTGTAATTTGTTCTGTCAAATGAAGGTCAAGCTCATATTTAGCACGTACGAAAAATGCTTTTCTGGATGTGGCTCTAAACAGCTGACCTTTTTTTCCCCTCGATGTTCAGCTCATTTGGGACTCTTAGCCTGCTGTCTGCCTTGACGTGTGAAGTTGTTAAAGTCTATATGGCTAATTTTACCGAAGAGGAGACATGGAGCTGGGTGGCACGGGATATCTTATTAGATACATGGACTGCACTTCTCATGGTAGGACTTCTAATATATATATACTAGTGAATGACTCGTGCCTAAAGGCACTCACCAAACGAAATCTGATCATGAATAATTGCATGTACTAAAGGCACTTCTTCCGTATATAATCTCACTGCACAACCTTATCATATAGCCTTGCCCCATACCCAACCAATAAAACTTGGCTCCTTTCAAGACGTCTCAAGACAACAAACGCAACAGCTAATAAAAACACATTTAATGAACCAAAAAACAACTGTGAACAAACATAACATTGTTCATGGATATACATCACAGGTATAGTAACTTTTCTGGTTGAGAATGATACCAACATTAATACGACCAAATTGAACTCTAATCCGACCCATAAAATTTTAAACTAATACCACTTTGCAATCGTAGGATCCAAATTCAATCGTGACACTAAACACTTTAAATAAAAGTCAAGCCCATACAAAAATTTACTCCCTCCGTCCCATAAAGTTGTATCACTACGAAACTACGTGCAATTTTCAAACTAAAAAATAATGTATTTACCAAAATAATTTTTGAATTTTTTTGGCATCGTATAAAAGTTCTCGATGAGATCTATCAAACAATATCCGTATTGACTAAAAAAATATTTTCGTAAGCATGTTATTTTTTAGCTTGAAAATTGCACGTAGTTTCGTAGTGATACAACTTTATGGGACGGAGGGAGTAACAAAAAAGGGGTGCTCTACTTTAGTTGTATTCAGCAAACGGATCATTGGCCCAATAGTTTGTCTTCATCACTCTTTCAACCGTCCTAAATCTCGTCCATTCGTCCCATCACCATCGGTGTACGATCATAACCTTTATAGATATATTTGTAAATATATTTAACACATTTCAGTCCAACATGTTTTTTCCTGTTGATATGAATATCGGATTTGTGTAGCACCACATCCCTATTAGCAATTGGTTGATGAAATCTCAGAGTGTACTACACCTGATGAGTATTACACATGAGACGAAAAAAATTATGATTAGACCCTTTAAACAATTTTTAAAAGAGATTGTGTGTATCGTTAGAGAACTTAAGATCTATATATAACAAAGTCAAATCTTTTCTCTACGTGCTAGTATCAAAACCAACTTGCAAAATAATTTCTAAAAACTTAAAGAGTACCATACTACTTGAAATGCAGTTTCTTTTTTGTACAATTTGCTTTACCTGAAGAGATTTAGTAAATAACATTATTTGGAAAAAAATTCAGGGAATATGTAATGACAACACTGGTAGGCTTACTTGTGGATTCAAATTCGATTAAGTTCTTGCTCATCGCAGATGACCACAATTACATTTATTTCTCCGAAAAAAACTTAACCTTTATACCAAAAATAAGAAAATTGAAAGAATGAGAATAACAATCAATAAATAAATATGTATTAAGCATAGAAATTGAGTGTGTTGATCTTACAGTTTCTCCAAGTCAACACCGAAGTTGCATAAGAAAATGTAGAATGAAATTAACTGCACACGAAGCAAAAAATTCGATAACCTATGATCAAGCTATAAATGAAATGGATCAACTCACATAGCCATAGATGGTTAGATTTTTTTTTGGGTGATTCTATTCACAACCCTTCATTTACTCCATGTAACCCACAAAAAACTCCTCCAATTTCATTATTGTGTGAAGACTAAAATGCCCCCCAAACTCATCTTCTTTTTCGACATTCATACCCCGAAATATGTAAACTTTTTTAACATATCGATGTTGAAACTTTTCACTTAACCGAAATTCACATGTTTGATTTCACAAATTTCGACATTAGGAAGCTGAAAAAATGATTATATTTCGACATGTTATTGTAAAAAACAACAATATTTTATCCACATGTATCTAGTTCGACATTCGAAAGTTAAATATAAACATAAATTTCGACATGAGGATGTTGGACATAGCCAGGGTCCAATTTTTGAAAATTCATCCTTCAATATAAATCGACATGTGGTTGTCGAAAATGAGTGTGTATTTCGACATTTAAAGTATGAAAACTGGTCGCGAGGGTAGTTTGGATAGTTTAGGTGTATTTTGTTGGTTGTATGGAGTAAATTGGTTTGATGAAATTTTAAGTGTGGGTTACATGAAGAAAATGGGTTACATGGAGTAAATGAAGGGTTGTGAATAGAATCACCTTTTTTTTTTTTTGAATAAAATAGATGGTTAGATTGTCCATGATCAAAAGTTTGAAGAAATAACTTGAAACGTATCAACATTAAAATAATATTGTGGGAATAACAAAACAAAAAAAAACTTTGCAGATAAAAAAAAATACAATATAACCTTGGAAAAAGTGGGAAAGCTTCTATTGATTTCTTGTGAACGTTGAATCTGCTCAATTTCAGTAACGTTGTAGAGAGGCTGGATGAAAAAGTGGGTAAGCTTCTATTGATTGAATTGGTTTCCAGAGAAGATAGAATTAGGCGATTGGGTTCCCATGTCAGGAGGAGGAGTGGAAATTTGTGTTTCCAAATCAGTGATCATGAGAAAGGAAGGGGGGACAGAGAGTATCAAAATACTTAGGGAACGTTTTTGGGTTCCCAAGTATGGCTAAACATTTAGGCGGGAAAAATCTGAACCCGAAAATGTATCTTGACCGTCTATTAAGAGCTTATTTGATCTGAGCCTTTGAGGGCGGGTATGAAAATCAATCTCAACCATCCATTGAATCCAAAGGCTGAAAATGTAAGGGATTAAAAAAACTGAGCTCTTTTATAATATAGATATATGTGTGTGTGTGTGTGTGTGTGTGTGTGTGTGTGTGTGTGTGTGTGTGTGTGTGTGTGTGTGTGTGTGATTTCACACATTCTTGAGGTCACTTGTCTATTTTTTCTGTGTATGTGTGGCGGTCCCCATATTGTTTTATGGTTTGGACCTCCTCCTTTGTCACCACCATTTTAGGATTGGATTTTTTTTGTAATCATAATAATCTTTTACATGCACATTGAGGTTTGAGTATTATGACATGCTTATGAAGTCGGTCTAGCCCTGAACCTACGTGACTTTCTTCGAGGGTTGTTATGTGATGTGCCAGCTACTGAACTAGAGGACTTGTTCCATAAATTAACAGCAGGCGGATAATACCGGACAGAATTCACATCTTCCACCAGAAGGGGTCAATGCTGCAGGCAATCTATTTGCTTTGATTGTAGAGTCTGAATTAAAGGGTAATTCTATATCTTCGAATTATGTTGCTTTTTCTGTGGCTTGGTTTGCAAGTATTCAGTTAATTAATTGGCTTACAACACGATCTGATGTTATAGCGGCTTCAGCATCAGCCTTCACTGATGAGAGTGAATCTGAATACCTGCAGGCTTCTATTACTGGTATGCTGCTATGCTGTCTAAATGGTGTATTACGTTTCCTTTGCTATCGTCTTCCTCTCTTTCATGGTCATCAGTCATGTTTTTGCAGTTACCATCATTGTTTTGATAATGGATTTGTTTTCTTTGCAGGCATGGATGAAAGGTTAAGCTCTTATGGTCTTATTGCCCGAGCAGCGATTGATGTCACCATTCCTTTACTCACGAGATTATTCTCTGAGCGTTTTGCTAGGCTTCATGAGGTACTATTTTGTTTCCTCTAGAAGATATTAGAAATTTTAGTAAAATCTAGTGCTGCTTGGTAGATATGAGGAATTATTTTTTACATCCTCACTGGTGTTATTGTGTAGGAGGGGTTGAATTTTGGGGTTGTGTAACTCTTGCAGAGAATGTGAGAGTTTTTGAGAACGAGGTCCAAGATTTAGAAGGTTCATGGGATAAGATTTAATACTTGTATTTATTTTTGGGTATCCCTTGTCTTATTAACAAGGATTGGAAAGCAGTCTGAGATGAAATTTTGTTCTGTTTCTTTTCCCTTATTTTCTTTCTTTTCGGGAGGATTTCATGTCCTCCTTTGTACACCAAATGTGCAGCTTCTCTTTATTCTTATTATAGAAATTGTGGCGAAGCATACTTGAGTTAGTGGCTTTAGTCTTTCTTCGTATTTAGCTTTCAGACCCCTTTATAATGATATCCTTGTCCCAAGTTCTGCACATTTCTTGTTCAATATCTGGTGGGCTGATGAGGTAAGTTCTGATCCTTAGTTCTACTGTTTTTGCAGGGAAGAGGCACAAAAGATCCCACAGAAACTTTGGAAGAGCTTTACTCACTGTTACTGCTAACTGGGCACATTCTTGCAGATGAAGGGGAGGGAGAAATGCCTTTGGTATTGATTCTTTTTCTTTGTTCTTGCTGCTGTTGTTTTTGCAATTGTCCCCTTAGAAACCGTGTTGCGTAATATACTTATCTATAACTCGGCTCTCTGTTATAATTTTTAAATATGTTAGAACATTCAACTCAAATCCAAATGGGAATTAATAGAGTGGTCGCCTAGGTTCATATTCTAGTTTTGGAGGTATTAAATATTCCATGGGGACTAGATCTGTCGGCCGTTACGTTTAACCCTAACTCAAACTTGGAGAGGTAGAACAAAAGATCCATAACATAGGGTCACAAAGGAACAAGGTGCACTTAATTCACAAATAACCGGACAATCAATCAAGAGAGGTTTGTGCAAAACATTCTGAATGCCTAGCTCCGTTACTAAGATAAAGCAATCAATTCAAATAAACTAGCAATGAGTGGAGAGGCTGCCCAAGCTCATATACTTGTTCTGAAGGTAGTAAATAATCAATGCAGGACAAGCTCTAACAAAGTGTTTATCTTAGGTTTTTCACATTTTTCATGACATTCTGGTCTGGCAATTGCAAAAGAAGTATAACCTGTGGTATTAAGAATATAGCATATGCTTCAATAAGTTGAACCATATTGGCTATTTTTATATGTATATTGCAAGTTCACTGGTAGCTACTAATGCACCAATACCACGTGCATCTAACTGGGGTCATTTCACAGCTGCATAGGGCTAATAATTTGTTAAGCTTCCAAGTCAACATTTATTTACTTACTCTGTCCCAAATTCTTGATCCATCTTTCCATTTTGTGATATCCCAAATTGTTAGTCCTCTTAAAAATTCACAATGGAAAATCTTTAATTTCTCAAAACTTCCCCAAAAATGGATATGAATGCTGTAAAACTTGCAAGGGTTATGTGTTACACACTGCAGTTTCACATGCTTGACCACCTAAGAGGAATGAGTTCATGTAGGCGCTTATTCTTGTTGATTTAGTTACTTTGTTTATCAATTTTCATGATTTTGTGTCTCCCTACTTATCTGTGGGTGTTAATGCTGCATCTAATTCTGGTGTTTAGTCATTCCTCTCCTGATAACTCAAATCTTATACAGTTGGTATCAGTCTAATACCTTATATGTCAGCTTAAGAGCATCTCCAATGGGCTCCTGAATTGACTTCTAAGTGAGGCTCCATATGACATGATTAGTCAGTATATGTACTTTTTTGGCCAATTTTTGTCTGCATGGGCTTTCCAAACAAGCTACCAAGCGTGGCTTCCAAATTTGGCTGCCAAAGATTGTGTTACGCCAGCCATCTTTTTAGGACTGAAAAGCAGCAGAGAGAGAGAGAGGGGAGAGGGAGGGACTTTTACTTGATATATTGTATGTATTAGGTACGTACTTATACACTTAGACACATTTGTCACACAATTTAGCTACTCCATTAACGATTACAAGTCCCTAACACAGAACAGGTAACAATTTTATCTCTTTCTGTCACATAATTCAGTTTAGGAGTCAAATTTGGCCATAACATTGGAGATGTTGAAATTTATTCTGGTTGTGAATTGGTAATGTAAGGCCATTGTGTGCAGATTCCAATTGGTTGTTTTACTGGAACAAATCTAATTGTTGATAAAATTGTGTGAAATTCAGGTTCCAAACGCCATCCAAACTCATTTTGTGGACTCCATGGAAATAGACAAACATCCTATCATTGTACTTTCTAGGTAAAGTTTGGAAGATCTTTTATTTTGTTTTTTCCCCTTATTGCTGAAACAGTAGATCTAATATTCGGAGCAGGGTACCAACTTGATATTGTTCTGGCAACAGTTGTATTGAAGACAACAAGCAAAAAACAGCTCTATTTGATTTGTAGCGGTGTAGATATGGTCTGGTTTTCATAGGATTGTCACTTTCATCTTCATATGTTTGTCAAATTTTGACCAGTGTTTCAATAATCCCATAGGTCACACTGGGGGATTTGCAAGTTTTCAGTTCTTAGGCAACACGAGGTTGCATGCCTGGTTACCAGAGCTGCAGAGTCTAAAACCTTAACAAGGCTTAAGCATGCTAGAAACTCCGTAAAACTAACTCCAATCTTAAACTTTAATGCACAATAAGGACAAAACCAATATTAATTCTGTCAAGATAACTAGGCCAAATTAATTAGAACTAACAATTCATTGAAACTAGCATGCTGAAGACAAGTCACAGACTCTATAGCAAAGATGGTGTGGGTTGGAAGGGGTGAGACAAGAGCCTGCTGATTTGGAAAAGAAAATTTTAAAAAGATTGAGATTTTAAGTATTTCCATTTCAAAAAGAGTGGAAAAAAACTGAGGGAGAAGTGGAAGCAAATTCATTTTGTGGCCATCAATAGTAACTCTGCTGAAACCTTGCATTTTACAAGAAGGATGACACATAATTTGTGCACTTTATGACACAAAAATGCTGTTTGAGCTTTTTCCCTTATTTATATTTGGGGCTCTATCAACTACCTTCAACTATTTCCACAGAATCAAATTACCTTCTTCTCCAACTGACCAACTCCTTTCTCTATCAGAGAAGGGCAATCCTTGAAGTCATTTTTAAAGCAATAAGAAAGTTTTTGAATGATTCAAGGGCTCTAGTTGATCCATTCGTTGGATATTATTACTACCATTGAGCCTTGAATCAATCAATCCTTTTGTATAAGGGCCGGTAATCCGTCAATAGAAACTGGGATGAGAAGCTCTTTCCATGGCTGCAATCACTTCTTAATCCCCCTTTCTTCCCGCCTGGATCTACACAGTAGAAAGCCTGCATGTCTCCCAATCTTCTCTTCAAGCCACGCCAGCTCCCCTTTTATCATAAGGCCTAGAATTAGATCATGGGGAATCTCCGTAGGAGGTAGTCCCATAGATTCGCACGAGAAAGATTCTTGATCCAGGCTGCGTCCATCTCATGGATCAGACAGAGGGACCCAGTGAGGAGATCGCCCCGCACTAATTTGATCGATTGGATGGAAGAGGCTTGACTTCAAAGCGATTTTACAAGCTTTAAGGGAGACTAAGGAGCGGGTTGGGGAAATGAAAAAGGGAGAAGGGACCTAGGAGGATGAAATCTCCTTTGATCTTTCTAGCTCGTATTAATGAAAGGGAACACGAGAGAAAGAAAGGAATGAAGAGAGAAAGAAAGGAGCTTTATTCCACAGGGAATAAAGGTTGGTTGGTTAAACTCTACTGAATATCCTTGGCTTCAACGGCTTTAGGAAGAGAGAAAGAAAGGAGCTTTATTCCACAGGAAGAATGGCAGAAGGGCATTTCAATATGAGCTAGGTAATTATAGAGCATGGGTATGACTTGTACCTGGCTTTACATGGGGTGGGGATGGATGCCAGACAATTACCCCACAATTTCAAAACCCTAAAATAGGGCCACTTATGGAAATTTTTGCGCTTCAGCGATTCTGGAATAACAGTTTTTTGTCAGCTGTTCGCTCTTTGGTCAAAGAACAACCTGACAGGGTACCAAAAAGTGGGAACATCAAACTTTGGTTTTCACTTCATGTAAAGTATGCACATGTATTATCAGACAACCTATCCTATCAAGCTGTGAGATATTTTCAATTGTACACAGTTAAATCAGCAGTTGTCGAATTTCATGTGGGTAGCAGTAATTATCTGAGTTTGTGGTGGGACTTGATTTATGTTGGCCAGTTCCCGCACCTGCCAGTTGAAGCAGCGATTTGAAACCCAAAAATCACATAACTGAAAGTGGATTTTTTTTCAGCTTTTATAAAAGTTATCAGGAGTGCCTGGAGCTTTCCATAATTTGATCACCAGGATAACTTTGTTGTTTTTTTTTTTTTCCCTTTCCTGAGTATGGGAGGAATTTTTCTCCCGCTTGAGAATTAGAATCCTTGGTGAAGTAAGAAATCCTGATCAAGATTTCAGGTACTATAGTCAGTGTCCTTGAAACATACATTATTAAAACTAGCTTATTGTAGATGTATACAAGTGGACAAGATACGTATCATGCAGGAATAACAATACTAGTTGTAGAACCATTATGTTATGAACCATGTAAATGTAGTTATGCATACATTTCTTGTTATAATAACCCAGAGTGATGCAGCACATTTTCCAGAAAAACATGTCGTCCGTTTATTTATTTTGCTTCACCTGTGCTCCCCACTGTTGGAAATTTTGGTTGCTTATCCTTTTCACTCATATGCGCTCTTGGTTGTTGCAGCTCAATTATAAGATTCGCTGAGCAGAGTTTAGATCCAGAGATGAGAGCATCAGTTTTTAGTCCTCGACTTATGGAGGTGATCTATCAAATTCATTTTCTTTTTGGCTATGTTAACTATGTACTCTTGTGAAAGCTTGATATTTGTTGTTGGATCCATTTCTAACAATTTAACTTTTGGAACAATTGGTAACTTCATGTGGTATCAACACTCAGGTTGGGAGAGGTATTGCACATGAGGGAGTGTATTTAATAGCTTGATATGTATTGTTGGGCCAATTGTCTAACAAGTTAAGCTTTTGGGACAATTGGTAACTTAACACTTCAAAGTCCCCTTTATTGCTATTTTTCATGCGACCCACAGGGGGGACATTGGCCTAGTAGTTGAACTGCATTATCACCTTTTTTGTTAGGCATAAAGACTGGTCATATGTAGTGCTATTTATAGTAATTTATGTTGCATTCTCTCTCTTACTTTTAAGCTGGTAAAAAAGTCACACTTGCAATCAAATATTACTTGAGCTGGTTTTTGTTCTCCTGTTCTGGTCAGCATAAACATTTTCATGCCATTGAGAATTTCTATGACCATAGTTTTTGTTGGATATCCCTAGGTTCTTTTTTACCGCTTGAATACTTAATTCCTGTGCTGCCATTGATTTGCGCAAGTCTAATAAACAATTATTGTCATTTGTCACACACTCACACTAAACATATCTACCTTTTAAAAGCAGTAAAATAGGATATTGTAGTTAAAATGTTCTTGAACAATTTAATCTAGTTATACCATCCTTAATCTAGTTATATCATCCTAGTTTACTTATTTGAGTCAGTGTTCTAGACAGGCAGTTATATGGTTCATTGCGAGGTGGTCTCGTACTTATCTAATGCCACCTGAAGAAACAACTAGTAGTGATCATAGGCCGCATCTTCAGCCACACTACTCTTGCAAAGCTTGGCTTACCTTTTTTGGAGAAGATAATCAGGGTAAACTCGTGCTTGACATCATTGTTCGAATCTCCAAGGCAACACTTGTATCATACCCCGGGGAGAAGGATTTGCAGGTATTTGATGTACACTTTATTCTAGTATCCTGCATGGGAATTTTTTTTTAATTTTTAATATGTGACATTGAAAGTTCTGCTCCTTGTGAATGCTTTGAGTTCTATATGTGTGCCTGTCTTAGTATAATTTTATATTTTCATGCAACATGCAAAATTATACGCATCTAGTTTTTTCTAGGTTCCTGAAAGTTGAAAGATCAAGGTTATGGTGCCATCTTCATGCACAGTTTCGTTATAGGTAGTTCACATTCAGTAGGCTTTCCTCACACATGACTTAAGGGAAGGCCCCAACAGTTCAGATCAAGAAATGTTGTCGTATATTAACTTGATCCACCTCACCTATTTTAAATGAAGTTGACTTTGATTGCCAAAATATATTGCATTTACTCCAATGTTTTCATCTTTCCTTAATGGAAAGGCCCCCATGACTTCTTATTTACTGAAAATCAATCTGTTTCCACTGGCTCTGACATGCTTTTAAGCTTCCACAATGAACTGCCTTTTCGGTATTTCAGAATAAAGTTTGCCAACAGGTTTCATGTTTCAGTATATCAATAGTAGTTAACTCTTTGTAATGACATTAAATATCCTTTCTCAAAAGGAAAATCTAGGCAGGTGATACACTCTTCCTTTTGCATTTGACAGGCACTTACTTGTTACCAGCTACTTCATGGACTGGTTCAAGAAAGAGCATTTTGCGTACACCTTGTTTCATTGGTGAGTTGTACTTCCCCTAATGTTTTAGTGCCAATTAAACATATAAGGAGTCATAAGTTTTGTGTTTGTTTCTTCCCACGGGACTACTCTCAATGCCCTAGAATATGTGTTGTGTAGCAACTAATACATTTCCTACATATGGATTCGGTTGAGGATCGGGTTTCTTTAAGAAATCAGTACAGATAATCCTTTAGTTGATATATGCACCTCTCCAGATCTAAAAGTTTAGAGTTACAGTACAAACATAAAAGCTTAAAGGGAAATCTGGTGAACTTGGAACACAGGGTAGGCCTCAAAATCTTGAAACAGATGATTGAAATTCCATCAGGAAACAGTGTTTATCTCATAGATGCATTGCAATCGATCACGTAACTTTTGGCACAGATTTGCCTGACCCAGTTTGCCTCCATTTATTCTGCAGGGATCGTGGCATGACTTAGCAAATGCTTTTGCAAATGAAAGGACTTTGTTTTCATTAAATGCTGCTCACCAAGTATGGAGTATAGTTACTTACATTTAACCTTACATTCTGTGGAAATATAAAGTAACCGCAAAGTTGCCCTTTATTTCTTGTAGCGTTCTGTTGCTCAAACCCTCACTCTTTCAGCTTCCGGCATGAGAAACTCTGAGGCATCAAATCAGTGAGTCTAATTTTTGGGTTTCTTTATGACCAAGTAAATTTACATACTGCTAGGTTTGATATCCAGTTTCAATTTGTAAAAGGTATGTTCGAGACCTCATGGGATATATGACTACTTATCTCGTGGAAATGTCTGGGAAAAGTGATATAAAAAATGTTGCCCAGCAGCCAGATGTCATACTGTTGGTAAGGGCAGAATTTCAGCATTATCAAATCATGTTCATTTCTATGCAAAAGTTACTGTTCGAGAACAGTTTTCTTAACCGTGATAGACATCCTGTAGGTAAGCTGCTTATTGGAGCGGCTACGTGGTGCTGCCAGTGCCTCAGAACCTCGAACACAGAAGGCAATCTATGAGATGGGATCCTCTGTAATGAATCCTATTCTGATTTTGCTGGAAGTTTACAAACATGAGGTATTAGTTGTACTTGGACTCGACGTCTGAAGATTCTTTTGTCATAAAAAACCTGCATAGTAACCTCCTTGAACTTCAAGCTATTATGCTTATGTGAAGATTTAAGTTAGCACATTGTTGTCAAATCTTGTGTTTGATTTCCTGATGATTCAGACTTACATTAATTCCTTCATTGTGGATAGGCCTTTTTACCCTTACCTTTTTACTTGAGCTTGGAGTAGGACTAACAATAATTTTTTCGTTTGAGCAGTTTCTTTTTTCTTAAGGTCTTGGGTTCGAGTCTGAGCACAGCCACTTTGTGTATTATTACCAAAGGTTAGGCTTGTCCTCAACATTCCCCTTCCCAAACACCCATTAATGGAATTATCCAAAAATACACCCATTAATGGGTACCAACTGGGGTTTTTTTTTTGTAAAGCAGTTTCTGCTTTCTTTACATGGAGAATTCTGTTATACTCGGATATATGGGACTTTGTAGAGCATAATGTTATGCATGGGGATGCATGGCATTTCTATTCTAAATTTGTACCCAAACCTTTGATTCAGATTGTCTGACTGATGTAGGACAGTAGTGGAGATTTCAGAATAATGGGGGTGTTGAGAAGTGCCAAATCGTTGTTGGTTTCTCGATCGGAAGGGAATAAGCCAGAAAACTGGTTCATCTCTGGAGCTAATGAAAATGTATTTGGCAATAAACAAGAAAATGACTTCCATTAGGTTGAATGTAGTTTTATAGTCAATGTGTAAAAGCTACAGTGAGGCCTAGGATTAAGAAATGAGGATTTTAAGATGAATAAACTAGAGGTTTCAGCTCCACCTTCATAGCAGGGCTATCTCCCATCATATGGCATGTCATCCCAAAAGCTCCTGTTTCTTTCATTATCGAAGATCTTCTCTAACCATCCAAGCACATCTCCCGATTAGCCGCGGTCAATTGGATAAACTAATCCCCATCAGCGAATAGCCGATTTTATTTTCCGTCAAGATCTTCTCCTCAGGTTCAACTGTCCATCACCGAACAACAGTTTCTAGATCAGAATCTCCGTGATCCTCCTGTACCATCAGATCTCCCTCTTCACCACTTCCCTTCACCTGAACTAGTGTGCTGCTTCACCCACTCATCATTAACGCTAAGATCTGAGCAGCTTGCCAGCTGCTGCCTCAGCATCTTACCGTCAACTTTCTTGGTGATAGCTTCATCCTGCCCGTGTATGGATTTAGAGAAGGAAAAGAGCGTACAAAGACAGTAATGACTAAATGCGTTCCAATGTTAGCTTTGGCCTCGACTTCAACTTAAAATATGATTGGGAGTTGAGGAAGTTGTTTATGATAAAAATCATGAAAAATTTGGAGAATAACATGTCACACTGCATGCATTATCTTATACATGTATATAATGTATTGCATATCAGTCCTATTTCAAGTTGACTAATCTATCTTACTTGTGGAATCAGCTATATTACTTGCTTCTTTTTGGATCAGTAAATCTCATAGCCTCGTAGGCCAGTTGCCTTGTTAACATCTTTTTATTATTTCGTTCGCGATATTAGTTTTGGAGGAATGGTTGGATGGTTATCATTTGGAGGTCAGTAATTTTTGTTGGTAAACAGCGATGTTTTGTTCTGTATGAAACCTTTGACTACTAGTTCCCTTTCGTTCTGCTTTGTGCAATTATAGTAACTCTGCTTGTACCTTGTTAATCTCCCTGAACTTTTTAACGTGAGTTGCATAGGTCCTTAATCAACTATGTCTAAAGGGTTCATTAATGGATGCTGACCTAACATATTATTTAGTCTGCAGTTGTCTATCTTCTGCTTAAATTTGTTGTTGACTGGGTGGACGGACAAATTATCTATCTGGAGGCTCAGGAAACTGCTGTTGTTGTTAACTTTTGTATGCGTTTGCTTCAGCTTTACTCTTCTCAGAACATTGGCAAGGTATCGTTTTCTTTCTGTCTGAATCTCCTGAATTTTGTAATTTGAAGCTCTTCAATGGCATGCTAAGAGCATCAATGATTTCTTTTCCCTGTGATAATTGTCCGGATGTGGTACGGTACTCTTTCTGGAATTCGTAGTGGACAGGCTACAGGAAAATGTTTTTAGATCTTTTAAATTGACATATTTTTGTACTTCTAAACATACTTGCATGCCGGATATTTGTATGACACACTAAGTGATGTCCATGTTACTTGTGAATTCTAGGGGATTCTGATTTCTATCCATATATGAGCATAGAAAACTGTTGTGTTGTTAATTTCAGAGGAAATATATTACATATTTTCTTCTAATTTCAGTGTTATGCCTTTTTCTAGATTTACTGTTTGTTTTCTGTTGTATACATGACCTATATGTCCACACTTTTTAGGGTACTGGACATGAAGTTGTTGCTTATGATTATTGATGTCTCGCTATGTTGTTTTTCCATCCTGTCTAATGTGGTTTCTAGATATCGCTTAGCCTCTCAAGCAGCCTACTGAGTGAGGCAGAAACGGAGAAATATAAAGATTTACGTGCTCTTCTGCAACTCCTTTCGAACGTCTGCTCAAAGGATCTGGTATTGCTCTAAATACTTTTGCTTACTAAGAAAGAAAAGTGATTTTATATTTGTGCTACATTTTATTACTGTGTTGAAGAACAACAAAATCTGCAGGTTGACTTCTCATCAGATTCTAGTGAGGCACAGGGGACAAATATTTCTCAGGTACCATTCCGCGATCTGTTTACACACTATTTCATTGAATTCATACTGACACATGCTCTTGCAGGTGGTTTTTCTGGGTCTTCACATAGTTACACCTCTCATTTCTTTGGACCTGCTAAAATACCCAAAGCTTTGTCATGATGTAAGCTTTCTTTTTTCAGCATAAGAGAACAAGCATGTACTGATGTCCGAGTCATAAAGATAACTCTTGTTTCTGTTTTCTGCAGTATTTTTCACTGCTGTCGCATATGCTAGAGGTTTATCCTGAAATGGTTGCACAATTAAATGCTGAAGCCTTTGGTCATGTATTGGGAACTCTTGATTTTGGTCTTCATAACCAGGTAAAACAATTTTTCACTAACCACTTGACTGGATCTGTTATCCATTTCAGACCATGTTCTTGATATACATATCTTGTTGTGCATGTGCTTTGAGGGATTTGTCCGTCATGTTCTTTTGTGTAGACCACTATAACCTTGGTGGATATATATGGCTCAATAACTTGTGGAGCGTTTGGTTCTTTATGATAAAAAGAGACTGTTGCCTAGCCTTTTTGTCTTTAAAGCGTCATTTCGCCAATAGTCTTATTTTCCTTTTCACTCTTCCTCTTCTTTGATTGTTGGTAAACAGGACACAGAAGTAGTTGACATGTGTCTGAGAGCTCTGAAAGCGCTAGCTTCGTACCACTATAAGGAAACAGGCGCTGGTAAAGTGGGTTTAGGGTCGCAAGCCACAATTTACAAAGACCTTGATGGGAAATTGCAAGATGGCATTTTAAGCCGATTTCTCCGGCTGCTGCTGCAATTACTCCTCTTCGAGGATGTCAGGTGCAGTTCAGGAATATGTTGAAATTACATATAGCTGAGACATGCTGCTTTAAATAACCAAATTTTAACAGGTTAAACTATTGCAGTATATGTATAAAGGTATAATTTTAAAAAAGGAAAATAAGTTGATTTTGCAGGCAATGCTCGAGAAACTGTTCAGACACTCCTTTCCTCCAATAGTTTGCAGGGTTTTGTTTACTGTGAATCTGTTGATTTATTTTAATTGATTTTGAGTCCATTTTGTTCGTGGTGCAGTACTGATCTCATCAGCGCTTCAGCAGATGCTCTCCTTCCTTTGATTCTCTGTGAACAAGGTCTTTACCAGGTATTTCTACTGAAACTAATTCTTTAGTTACCGTGCAATTCCTGATCCGAGTTTCAAATGTACTGAATGTGAATCGAAAAAACCCCCATTGCCTTTTTTTTTTTAACTCCAAAAACCCCCATTACTTGGGTACCAAATTAATGTGCAGTATATAATTGTGTTACCCTTACTTCAAAAGATAGCTTTTGAGGTTGCCCAAGACCATGTAACATAGTATCAGAGTTCCGGTTGGGAGAAGTGTTGGGTTCAAGTCTCTCTGTTTGCATTTGTTTCCTGTTTGCATTCTGTTTCGCACCATCTCTAAAAAGTTTGCATCTGTGTGTGCATAACGGCGTTTGCACGTGAGAGAGGATGTTGAATAATTTGATATACATTGTTGGGCCAATTTCCTAACTGCTTCAGTTGTTGGCCCCAGTAACTAGAACTGATAGTTTTTGAGCTGGGTTTCTTTCTGATCTTTTGGTCAATCAACGGTAATGATTTTCGATAGCAATATTCATACTAAGGAAACTTCCATCCATATAACACAATTCTTATCCGCCTGCATGTGTTAAAGTTGATAACTCGGAGTTCTAGGTACTTGATTGGTAATAACGACATTTTTTACTTGATTTGTTGACCCTGGAACAAAAACTTAATGGTAAACTATTCCTTTATGGAGATTTTACAGATGGTTGTTAGATGCTATATGCCATCATCATTTTCTTTGTGGAACGACGTAGTCCCCGCTCTGAAACATCTTTTCTTTTGCAAGGCCTATATACTTAGTGCTGATATGGCCTTTACTATTTCTTACAGAGTTTGGGCAAGGAGTTAATAGAAAGACAGGCAAATCCAACATTCAGATCAAGGTTGGCTAATGCATTGCAGTCTCTCACAAGTTCGAACAACCTTGCTTCTACCCTTGACCGAACAAATTACCAGAAATTCAGAAAGAATCTATTCAATTTCCTTACTGAAGTTCGTGGATTTTTGCGGACAATGTGATTTGAGAAGACAATCTACATGGATTTGCCAAGGGAGATTCTCCTTTTTCTTGTTCATTTCTTCCTGTACATTGTTCATCGAATCATAGGGATGCCGCGGTTTTTTCAGGCATTCCCTGTGACAATACAATGGGGACATTGATATTCGTGCTGAATGCAACTAATCGGAAAAATTGGACGGTTGGGTGCAAATTTCAAGGTTCCAAAACCCATGGAAAGTCTGAGAACAAGGTTTCAAATAGCAGTTCTGGTCGCCATATGAAGTGCAACGATGGTGGTGGTGCTGACGTCATCGTGATGTGTAACGAATGTTTGCTGTTCAAGAACTCATTCGTTGGGGGTTTCAATTGGTTTTGGGTGGGTTTTATGTATTTTCAAATACGGCCCATGAGATTTTTCCTTATCATTTTGGTTTTCAATGGTTTGATATTTCACAATTCCATTATATACCACTGTAAAAGACAGTGCAGTGGTTTTTTTGTGTTCCAATAGTAAGTGTAATACATTTATGCACTTGATTATCAGTTCGGTCGAGTGTTTGGGTTATAAATGAGGAAAGATCCATGGAACATATGAAAAAGGTGAAGGAAAAAACAAGAAATCTTCTGCCGTGGGTTATTCGACGACTGTTGCATATGTTTTCATTAGCACAGATATCAAGCATTGAAAATTGAGATTGCGAAGCTGAATTATGTAGTTGCAGGCTACGTTTGAACCACATTGAACAAGCAATTCCTTGCAAGCAAGAAGAACAAGGGCGGACATAATGGAGTGCAAGGGGAATGTTAGAACAAGGGCAGACATTATGGGGTGCAAGGGGAATGTTTGGCCCCTGCATTCTCCCCAATTTTCTTCCAATTTTTAGTACACTTATAGAATTTTTTTGTAAAGTTAATGAAAAGTGATCCCCAAAAATTAGGCAAAAGTTGCAATCCTGCGTCTACCACTCAAGACGAACAAAAAAGAGTTGTTAATGCAGTTGGAGAGCCTAAACCTCGAAATAGCCTCAAGAAAATTGTTAACAGAAAAAGTTTATTATGGCCCCCTTGTTTCTATGGCTCTCTCGCGGCTTGCTATGGCCTTGCCTTCATAAAAAATTCCTTCCACTAAATAGGAGATTTCGAGAAAATTTCATCCACATTTCCTTTCAACGGACTCGTACACAAAGACTGAATGTAAGCGTAATAATCAGAGACACATACTTCACATAAACGACAAACCTTGCACATGGAGGCGCAACATCATAAAGCAATAGAAAGACAGTTGCCACAAATACAAAATTGTGAGAGGTCAAAATGGACATGGCCTTCTGAGGGCCCCATGTTTTCAGCTTGCCACGATGTGAGTTTACCCAAGGCCCAACTCCACAAGTTCAGTATGATGTGAGTTGTAATTAGCCAACTTTGTCATCTCAATAGCATTAAACGATTTAGGCCACCTTGCTGGTTCGGTTAATGTGAAGCCGACTACATCAACTAGTGAGCTTATGTGGAAACCATGTCAACAACTACACAGAGGAGGCAGTTATGCACAGGGCATCACATTGAAGGAGCTCACCCCCAGCAGACAGGCATTTGAGATTTAATCAACCCTGAGGGCATTCTTTTTTTTTTTTTTTTTTTTTTTTTTTTTTTTGTCGACCCTCCAGAAATAGGCCAGACCCCCAAGGCCAAAGGTACAGTGGAACACTCCACAATTCACCCAAAATACTAGTCACTCAGCTACTTCACTGCTAACAATCTTGAGGGTGTCGTTCGGGAACGTTAAGCTGATCTTATTCTCACACTATTTTGCAATTACAGAAGGTCAAGAGTAGCACCATACAAAAAATTATACGAGCACGACAAAATGCATTCCCCAGGCAAGTATGGTCTGCTCCACAGTACAAATCAAATACGAAAGAAGAGGAAGCTGCAGCACAAAACATTGCTTGCCAAGAGCAAGATAATAGAACAAAATGGCGGAACAATAGAACTCTCCCTCATTATTGCTGATTTGCTATATACATATCCATTTATATATATGTGGGGATAATTGTTTTTGGTACATAAAAAATACAAGATAGATTTGATATTTTTACAAGATTTTAATTATCAGATACCTAAAGGTACAAAGATTTCAGGTATAAGTCATCTACTGATTAACAAGCACCAGGAATCAGGAAAGTCACCTAAGTCCTTAACCCACATTGTGCCAATAGCATACATGCATCAAAGCTTATTAAACATAGTAAATCCATCTATGTAATTGTGGGGATAATTGTTTTTGGTGCATAAAAAATACAATATAGATTTGAAATTCTTAAAAGATCTTAATTATCAGATACCCATAGGTACAATGATTTCAGGTCTAAGTTATCTGATTAACAAGCACCAGGAATCGGCAAAGTCACCTTAAGTCCTTAACCCACATTGTGCCAATAGCATACATGCATCAAAGCATATTAAACATGGTAAATCAGATAGAAGTCGAGATCTTAAATTGCAGAAATTTTTCTACACGAATGTTGTTGCAAATTGGAATCTCTATGATTCCCATAACGATGACCACATTTAAAATATATATATATATATTTGAGGGGGAATAGTTTAATATAGTAAAATTTGAGGGGGAATAGTTTAATATAGTAAAAAAATATAGATTTGAGGGGGAATAGTTTAATATAGTAAAAAAATAAAAAAAAAATATTTTTTTAATAGATTTGAAGGGGAATAGTTTAATATAGTAAAATTTGGATGTAGAGTCTATTTTTTTGAGTTTTTGATAAAGTGGCTTGCTAAATTGTAAAATGTGTTTTTTGTGGTTAAATTTGGTGTTTTTTTTTGTGAGACTGATAAGGATGCTCTATAATACTTGGCCTTGGATTGAGATTCGAATTCTAAAACCCTAGCCACCACAAATACCCCTCTCTCTCTTCGAAAACCCTAGCCACCGCAAATATTACACTTCCTCCTTCCCCTCCCCCTAGGGTTTCAATACCCTCGCATGGTGGTGGGAGGGGATTGAGGGCCATGGTACTATTTCTTTTTCTCTGTTTGTTTGTTTGTTTTTTTTCTTTTATCTCTCCATATCAATGACTTGTCGTCTGATTTGAGAGGGTTGTCTCCCACTTTGTGAGAGTTGTTAGTTTCATCTACATATTGGGTACTTTTAGGCGTGGTTGCTTTATAATGATATCTACGCTAACAGTGTTCTTACCCTACATCATATCGCTGGCAAGGCAACTCGTGGTGGCTTTGAATATCTATAATTTTGAGAGTTCATTAGTGCGAGCATACTTGGTTGGAATCCATTCGATCGTCTGGGTATTCACTATCTTTTATCTTCAACTAGCACTAAGTCTCTTTAGAGTGTTGATTCTAGGTATGAATCTAGTAAGTGCTTGTTTGCGTCAGGCCATGTGGAAGATAAGAGATACTCTCCATAAAACTCAATATCATTCAATTCAACTCAATCTCTCATAAGAACTTGAAACGTATTTATACAGAGTAGACACTTTTAATATTCCCAAGACATGATAAATAATTTAGAAACTAGAACCAACCTTTAGACTCCTTGTGTACTTAGAAAAGCAAAAAGACTCTTTGATTATCTTAATGACTCCTGACTAACAAAACTAGGTAGATTCTTTGAACAACTCCATGACTTTTCAAACGACTAGAATGACACGAAATACTATGTAAATAAATACCTAAAGAGTAATAATTAAAAGACATAAAAGAAAACTCCTCGGTTCAACGGTTTTCATTATTTCCTCCTGCATCATTCTATATGGGCCGGAAAGAATTCGTCCTCGAATTTGCCGGCGCCTTTGCTTGAATAAAAATTTATCCTCGAATTTGAAAAGTAAGACATGCAATATCTCTAATACTTGTTGCTCCGCATATTGTGATCTTGAAGCTTGAATAACCAGTTGAGTGTTGGAGATGAACTATGAATTTGCCAATTTTCACACGGACATCCATCCTATCAGTCCATCGAGTTAAAATAAAGTGATTAATAATCAGCTTTTAAGTGTCACACGCCACTTCCCTCTCTAATTCTAAGGCATTCTTCATTTCCTAAGAGTTTCCGCATCATTCAAAAGCATCTCATTCCTCATCAAAACATACGTGATAAATTCATCATCGGTATTCTACATGTGGTGGAGCTTAAACTATCTACTGAGCCAAATTAAGGTTTCTATAAGCTCAAGGGCTGAAATCTAAAGCAACCTCAAAATTCGACTGGAAAAAGTACGATCAAGTTCAAAACAAAATTAAAGAATCCACTCAAGTTGCTGGAAGCACATCTATCTATATTACATTACACAAAGGTTTTTTCAAAATGTCCTACATGGAGTTTCCATGTTTCAAAGATCTCTCATTTCTCTCTTAACAATATATATAATAGGGCCAAGTCATCATTTCATACGAGAATTTCAAATTTCAAAAAGTAACTCTCTGTCTCTCTCTCTCTGATATCCAATCCAGAAAAAGGAAAGCGGATAAAAAAAATACCACGTGAAAGAAAATTCATTTATTTTAGAACCATCTATATTACATTATACAAAGGTTTTTTTTCAAAATGTCCTACATGGCATTTCCATGTTTCAAAGATCTCTCATTTCTCTTTTAACAATATCTATAAAAAGGCCAATTCATCATTTCATATGAGAATTTCAAATTTCAAAAAGTAAATCTCTCTCTCTCTCTCTCTCTCTCTCTCTCTCTCTCTCCGTCTCTGATATCCAATCCAGAAAAAAGGAAAAGCGGATAAAAAAATACCACATGAAAGAAAATTCATTTCTAAAAGAACCATTATTTAAAAAAATACTCTTTCTCTCTCTTTAACATCCAATCCGTCATAGGAAAATTTCAATTTCAAAATACTCTCCCCCCTCTCTCCCTCAATTACAAAAAGAAGAAGAAGAAGAAAGCGGATAGAAAAAAAAATACATGAAAGAATCTCATTTCACAAAATAAACACCATCCTTTAATTCATATGTGAATTTCAAATTTAAAAAATCCTCTCTCTCTCTCTCACACACACACACAAACACACATACATCCAAGCCTCATAGAGAAATTTCAAATTCAGAATACTTCTCTCTCTCTCTCTCTCTCACTCTCTCTCTCTCTCTCTTTTTGAATTTTCTCTTGGATTACAAAAAACGCACAGTCTAGATCTAGAATCTCTCTCTCACACACAATCTACTTTTAAAATGATTTGGATTACTGGTTTGAAAATCATAAAGAAAAAAAAAGAAAGATTCTTTTAGTAATCCTTCAAAATTATATAATTTTTGTTCTACATGAATCACTAGGTTTAATTACTCATTCCCTTTTGCAAAGATTGTCAAATATTCCAATTTGGAATGTCTTAGAAAGTTTGTGCATTTTTAAAAGCTTCCAAAATAAATGGGAGAATAGTGTTCATCAAATCTATTCATTCCTTGGTTAGTTGATTTTTAAATGATAAATGATTTTTGTTCAATTTTTTTTGCCCTCTTATATTACAGAAAGTGTGAATTGACCAATTAATTGGTTTTCTTTTTTTATTTTTAGTTTCACTTAACAATCATGATAGGGGTGCTAGCATAGCATTAGCTGACATAATCAATGATGAAATGAGTGCATTTGGTATGACTTTCGAACTTCATCAAGTGGGCAAGACACTAGTTCACTGATATGGAATTTAGACTTTTGTCTTACCACGGTAAAATAAAAAATACAGTTTTAGCAACAGGACTAAGAGCATCTCCAACCAAGCTCTATTCCTCCTAAATAGAGGCCAATTTCACACAATTGCACTCCAACCAATCTCTATAATGGGTCTCTATTTTGGAGGCTCATCTCTATTTGTAGTAGGAAATGACTACAATACACACTCCCTATTTGAGTGTGTATCATATGCACCCCTATAAAAGTTACGAATCGATTAACAAAAGTTACGAAGTTTAATAAAAGTTACGAATTCTTTGTACAAAAGTAACGAGATGCACCAAATGTTATGAATCATAGAAGATGTTACGAATCATACTTCTGAAAAAGTTACGAAACACTAAAAAATGTTACGATTGTCAATGAGGTGGCACAATATGGACCACACAATGAGTGCATATTGTACACACCTTTAAAGGGTGTGTATTGTAGAATTTTCCTTTGTGGTATTCACCTTTTTGCACTTCTAAAATTCCCATTTTATCCTTGTTATATCTTCTGATGTTAATTTAGAGATAAAAATAGAGGTTTGTGATTGGAGTGGATGGGAATAGTGAAAGTCTCTAAATGATTTATTTGGATTAAACAAATATGAAAATAGAGATTTGAGCCTCTATTTTGGTTCCTTGCATTGGAGATGCCCTAATTGGATTTCATTTTAGACAATGTAGATCAAAACAAAAAAAAGAGGCTTATTTACTTATGCAGTCCCTAGAAAATTGCTCAGGTTTCAATTTCATACTCTACAAAATTTTTGTTTCAATTTCATCCTTGATTTATCAATTTGGTTTCAATGTTGACCTTACCGTTAAATCCTTGATAGTTTTTGTCTATTATTATTATTCATGGCCATGATGGGCCTAGTTTTTGTTTTTTTGAAATGGGTGGTGGGCCTAATTTACACCATAGGAATTACGTGAAGAAAATGAAAACAGAATGAAAAATACAAAGGGGCAATTAGAGGCTAGCCCCGTTTTTTTATCTTCATGCAAGGTTTCGAATTTTGTCTCAAAGGCCAGCTTCATGGCCATGATGGGCCTACTTTTTTTTTTTTGAAATGGGTGGTGGGCCTAGTTTACACCATAGGAATCACGTGAAGAAAATCAAAATGGAATGAAAAATACAAAGGGGCAATTAGAGGCCAGGCCCATTTTTTATCTTCGCGCAAGATTTTGAATTCTGTCTTAAAGGCCAGCCCCCGTTTTTGATCTCCGTCCAAGGTTTTGAATTCCGCCCCGGCTCCAATATTGGGGCTTATTGGAAAATGCCAGAATTTCTAGCCAATCTCGGACAAGATGGCGATACTGATGATTCTGTTTGGTACCATTTTTTACCTCTTCATCTGTGTAACAATGCAGATCCAGTAGAAAGTGGAAGCTTATCTGGTAGTGAAGCTTTTATAGCACGAAAATCCTAAATATCTCACAATGACCAAATTATCCCTTCATCGATCTCACAATTTTTAAAATTAATGGCTATTCTTGCCCGCGGGAAATTGGGTTGAATGGGAAGGCTTTAAAAGTGCTTGGAAATAGTCAAATAGAATTGTCTTGGTTTAAAAAATCGGTTGAGCTTATTGATAAATCTCTCAACGTTTGGTATTCATGGGAATTAAATTAATTTTAAATGGAATTTTTTTTTAAAAATTTTGGGATTGTAATGTTCGAGATTCAAGAACTAGCGGGAAAAATTTAATGGGGTGGGAAAAATATATAACATATGTAGGCAGTAGAGCTAAATTCAGAATGGTACTTGATATTTGACCGGAACCGATACCCAAGCCGGTACAGTATTCAGAACTTTGGCTCTGTGCCCAAAATAGTCTCGCATATTTGATGACGATCATTATTCCAAATATGCCTCCTCACACACATCTAGGAGTCATCAAATGCTCATGGAGCATTATCATTTGGTGCACCATGAATGCATGATTAGTTAATGTTAGAGACCTTTTCCATTTTTTGGTGATTTAATCAACAAATTAGTATGCAGCAAATGGTGAATGGTTTGAACAATATTTCAAGATATTTCAAGATCGCTGAATACTTTTTTTATTCATTACTTTTTTGGCTCTCTCTATTCATGTGTTACCCAAATAAAGATATACATATATAAGCAAAGCTTCTAGTCCGGTCTTCCTGTCCAGCGAGAAATCTTCAAAAAAAAATACCGGGAAGGGCTTGATCCAATCAGTTTTCGCAAAATTTTTATATTTACAGTTTTTGCGAAAATTGCTTGGATCAAGCCCTTCCCGGTATTTTTTTTTGAAGATTTCTTATGCGGACTCTTGAAAACACCTTTTGAACACATTGGACGGATCGGATTTTCCAAAAATAATTTGCAATACAAAAAAAAACCATGTTTTTCTTATTTCCGGGAGGTGTGGACTAGAAAATCCACCTACATATATATACACACACATGTAGTTAATAATACATTGTTCAAATTTAAAAATACCATATATTTTGTCGCAGATATCTAATTTTTTTTAAAAAAAATACATTTTTGGATAACCAAAAAATATATATTGAAATATGAAATTATGTGAAGATAGAAAAAGTGTTTGAAGTGAACAATTCATATAGTTCACTTAGGTCATAGGATTCACACAATTCACATATAGTTCATAGAGTTCACATAGATTACATAATTCACATGGTTCACATACTCCATAGAATTCACATAGTATAAATAATTCACATAATTCACGATGACTCACAGTTTATAGAATTCACACAATTCACCATAGTTCACAAAAATTCACATAGTTCATGTAGTTCATAGACGCAGCCGCGCGGTGTTAGCACAAAGCAATTCTTTTGCATTTTACTGCTAAAATACCATGTGCTTGTTGCAAATATTCGTAATATTCACATAGTTAAAAAAATTCACATAGTTTACAATAGTTCAACAAGTTCATATTTTAAAAATAATTCACCATAGTTTACAAAGTTCACATAGTTCATAGACACAACCCCGTAGCGAGCACACAAGAGCTGTTCTTTCAACTTTCACTAAAGAATATAATGTGCTCGTCGCAGATGATTCATAGAATTTACATACTTTGCATAATTCACAAAGTTCATTGTTCACAATGAAAATGTAATTTTTTTTTATCCATACATAATTTCACAATTAATGTAAATCTCATTTGATAGATCTTATTGAATAGATCAAAAAATAAAATTTTTACAAAAAACAGACATGTTACAGTAGAAGTTGTGACATTTTTATGTTTATAATGCAACAAACAAGAAAATGAGCAAAATAGTAAAACGCAAGGGACTGAAATAAGTAGGAAATTTATTTATCGGGGTTGAGATCGGCATGGAGGCAAAAAGTGGGCCGGCGTCTAGTTTTCTAAGGGGTTGTTTCAATTCCTAACTTATTCTCAAAATTGACTCATTGCGCTTTATAAGAATGATCATTATCTCACAATACATCAACCACTTAAGCCAATAATAACCCCTAAATACATAATGAGAAGTGCCAAGAACTAGTAATATCGAATGTCTTGCAATTTAAGTATCCTTTCTCAATGGGAAAAAACAGAAGCATACCTAGAGTGCATTTTAACGAGCGTGAACATATATAATTCTCCAATTTTGTAACAGACACCTTTTCCTTTCTTTTTCTTCTTCTTTTTTTTTTTAGCCCTGGGGTGTCTGGATAGGTTTCGCGTCCCTCGTTAATACCCTTTTCGATCCAGTCAAAGACAGGCAGACCCTTGGAAATTTATAAAAAGTTACTTGTCTGTCCCAGCCAGTTTGCACAAACCCCTCACAATTTGTTAGAGGCACTTTGTAGAAATAGTACTTGACAATGCGATAGTATAAGAATGTATTGCTTTTAAACCTAAAAGGATTTAATATAGGAGAACTTAGAATTAAAGTTTACCCACCAGTTCGACTATACTACAGGGGTAGTTTTTCATTTGCTAAAATGGAAATTTGCTAAAATCAACCACTTGATTTTAGCAAATTCCCATTTTAGCAAATGGAAAACTACCCCGACGTGGATTGTTTTCAAATATGAGTATAGGAGTACTTTTATGTGCCACGAACGGAATAAAATATTCACAATTTTGACATTTGGTTAGACGTCCAACCAGGTTGGCTCTGAATTTTGTGAGGTTTAAAGCGAACTTTTTAAAGAAAAAAATGGGCACTCAATCTTTTTTTTGCATAGTGAACAATAAGAGAAAGAAAGAAAAAATTCATACGGAAGACAATACAATAATTTGAGACCACAAGTATCTAGAATCGAAAACACAACTCTATCAATTACCGAACAAGCAAGATTCAAGATCAATCCCAATTTCAAAGAGTTCAAGGTTCAAGTAAAGTTACCGACGCATTAAAACATCATTTGTTTTTTCCTTTTTCAAGGGCTACAAATATGGGAACCTCAAGTCATCAGCAATCCACAAACCCAAACAAAAACAACTTCTGTAGACGAGTAAATCAAATGAAGAGCATCAGTAAAAAGTATTGTGCACGAGAAGAAAAATCGGTTTCCAAAGAAAATGGAAACTCTGTAGAGAAAATAAGAAAATCTAGCCAAACAAGGAACAAGAAAAAAAAACCCATAAAGAAATCACGAACCTTCAATGATTGTTGCATTTTTTTTTTGTTGATTAGGCAACTCATCGGTTGGTGGAATAAAGAAAGGAGGGCTATAGAGTTTTTAATTTTTTCAAGCAGACTAATGGCGTACTGCTCATGATCTTAACTCCCCATGATGTTTAACTCCTTTATTGACACTTAGGACCCTTAATTTTTCAAAACAATGAAATAGGAGCCAAATCATATTTCATTTGGGCCCTCACTTGGGCCTTATTTTAAATTAGGCCCTCAAAATTATTGGACAAATTAAACTTAATTTTTTATAACTCTATGGACCTATATTATTGGCCCCCCTAAAATTAGACAAAATTTAGGGGCCTAAAGCGGTTGCTTTATGGGCTTTAGCCCAAAGCCGGCTCTGCGTCCAACTCAAATTATAGGCTTATGCACAATTCTTATATTGATTTGAATCGCGTAAAAAAAAAGGGATTATCAAATAAAATTACAACTTAAAAAAAAGGACTAATTTAAATAAGGGACCTAGGTTGAAGAGATCCTATATCATTGACTCTCAAACCCCCAAATTTACAACTCTTCTACATGTTGTGTGTGTGTATATATATATATATAGGTGGATTTTCTAGTCCAGACCTCCCGGAAATAAGAAAAACATGGTTTTTTTTGTGTTGCAAATTATTTTTGAAAAATCCGATCCGTCCAAACATGGCTTTTTTTGTGTCGCGAGAAATCTTTAGAAAAAAATACCGGAAAGGGCTTCATCCAAGCAATTTTCACAAAAACTGTAAATATAAATTTTTTTCGAAAATTGCTTGGATCAAACCCTTCCCGGTATTTTTTTTGAAGATTTCTCGCGGACACCCTTGAAAATACCTTCTGAACACATTGGATGGATCGAATCGTCAAAAAAATGTTTGGATCATGAGGTCCAGAAACAGGAAGACCAAACTAGAAGCTTTGCCATATATATAGGTGGATTTTCTCGTCCACATCTCCCGGAAATAAGAAAAATATGGTTTTTTTTGCAAGAATGATTGATGTGATTTGTTCAAAATTGGTTAAATTCCAGTTCTGTAACATTTTATATTTGGAAAAGGCTTTCATAAGCTATGGAATTCCCTTGTCTCCTGCACAAAGTAACAACCAATCAGGTACACTCTTGCTGGTAGTGTTTGACCCAAAAATGTCCCCTAATGGTTAAGCTAGCTTTTGGGGCATATAGCCCCTAATGGTACACAACTTGATATGTTGTGTATAAGTTTTTTTCATTCCCTTACCCTTTGCATGGAGTCCCTTTTATAGGCTTTTTATGGTATAGAATTCTCCAAATACTTTGAGGACAAAAAAACAAGTTTAATTGACATAGATTTTGGAAAGTGTTATTGACACTCCCTTTTTGTCTTTATTAAGTAAATTTATTCTTGTATTTCATATGTAGAGACAAAAAATGAGTGCCAATATCAATTCCCTGGATTTTCCTTACAATTTCTTCTCTAAATCATGCTAATCACTCATTTATTGAAAATTTGTTATCCGGTTGTATATCAATTGATATTCAAAATTTGTTATTTATGCAAAGGGCAAGGGATGAACCCTGAAACATGGATTTCTCATATTGTTATAATGATATATAATTAACTGCATCACAAGACCCATATCGCTTGTTGATGATATTGGCAATCTGGGCTAACTTTTAAGTGTCTTATTAGCACCGTTTTTTAAAGTTTTTTTCTCTTAATTTTTATTATTAAATTTTTGGATCAAAATTTTACATCTTATCATTTGGCTTGACGACATTACATAGACCAAAGTTAATAAAATGTATTTTAGCGTCTTTGCATTGTCTTGGTGTCATTTTTTTAAACTTTACTATCTATGATTATATTTTTTACTCCTATATTTCTCTCGCTAAGCCAAGCAATAAAAATAAAAAATATGATACGTACTAAGTAATATTTAGAAAAAAAATGCAGTGCCAAAAACGACACTAAAAAGTCAGGCGAAAGCCCAAAATCGGAAATACAGTGCAAAAAATGACACTGCAGCCGAAGGCCCAAAATTAGAGAAAAACTAGGGTGCCGGACCATGTGGTACCCGTGACGCATTTTAGGGGTGTTCTACTAACTTAGTTTTTTTGGTTTTTTGATTTTTTTTAGATGTTTTAGTTTTGCAAAAAAATTAACTTGTTCCACTAACTAGTTTTTTGTTTTTGTTTTGCAAAAAAAAACTAACTTATTCCATTAAACTAGTTTTTTTTGGTTTTTAGTTTTGCAAAAAAAAACTAAGTGATTTTTTGTTGGTGAAATGAGATAGCTTTTGAGTTAAAACAAAATTGCTTTTTTTAGCGGAACGGGGCTTAGTCATCCAAAATACTTTGGAACGGTCTGAATTTTAAATATACTCTTATCTTACAAGTCAGAGTTTATTTAAAATCCGAATAATCTAAAACACCTTTGCAGAGTTGAGATTTGCGCTCGGACACAAATTATTGATACTGAAGGACAGATGTAGCAGTTATTCCCAGCAGGCATCTCGTGCATCAAAACTCACTCCACATCGTACTTTTCCTTCCCTGGTGAACCAATTAGAAGTGCGCACACGATAACAACTGTGAGATAGACCGCATACCAAAATTTCCCCGCAGAGTATGCGGAAGCATCTAAAATACGAACAAAAAATTTCACATGCGGGCGACTTCCCCAATCTCTCTCTCTGTCTCTCTCTCTCTATTCGCCACCTCTCTCATCAGTCATCACGCATGCCGTCCACATCTGGATCGGTCGACACCGGATAAAAATCAGTAAGAAGAATCGTTCAAAATATCCCCAATTTCTCTTCCCACAGTTTTAATGGCCCACCGCTCGCGCTCTCAATTATCGCTTCACACTCACAATTACGCGTTTTACATGCTCTCGCTCCCGCTCAAGCACCCGCACACGCCTTAGTTAGGTGTAAGTATAGATTAATTATTGCTAATATTTTTGTCCTGTGAGATTAATCCACTTTTCCTATTGGTCCATACTTAAAAGCTTCATCTACTTCAAAGCAAAAAGATGGGTTGTCCAAAAGAAATAAATACCAAAAACAAATTCTAAACAAAACTTTCATTGCTCATTAAAAAGGCCATTAAACTATAAGGGCAGATGGCAATAGAAACCATATAACAAATTGGGCACATGGTTTTGGAGAAAAAGGTGTGTTGTGATTTTCTGCCAAAATTGAAGGGTTACCTTTGTACATATACATATACTTGTATGCCTGGTAGGGTTAGGGTTTTCAATATCTATTTCTGGATTTGTTTTTAATTTTAATCAGATATGCTATATCTGCAAATCCAAATCCAGTAATTTTCTTACAGTTATCAGAAGTTCAAGTGAATTGGGTTTCTGGGTTTTACTTTGCCCTAATTTTCTTCCCAATTCGAGGTTTACTTTTGACTCATAGTGAAAAGCCAGTTTTCCTGTAACGCAAAACGTGTTTGGTTGTGGGTACAAGCTACTCAGACTTTTGGGGTCAGGGTTAGATCTGATGAATCTGATTTTCTAGTTTCTGGTTCTTTACCCTGTTATGATTCACAAATCTGGTGTTTTCTAGGTTTTTTTGTTTTTTTGTTCTGTGTTTACTGAAACTGTTCATTTCTTCCCCATCAGGATGTGGTCGATGGGGTTTTGAGCTGCTTTTGGTCAATTGACATCTCAGATTAGTGGATCAAGAATTTGTAAGTCTATGAACTATTTATCATTTGCCTAGGTCAATTGTTTGTTATATTGGTTAAGAATCTGGCTTAGTTACTGATTTTTAGAACTCAATTTTATTCGAATTAATCTAGTATTTATTAAGTTGCTGCAATTGATGAATGCTTTTTGTCTAGTTTTTCCTATTGGTTCATATTTGTCAATTATGTGTTCATATAAGCTGTAATTGCTTTTTAAAAGAAAAAAATAGAACTTGAATCGGTCAACTGTGGGCTTCAAGGGTCCAAGTACACGAGTTTTATGATCGGACGTGGTCTGTTTGAAGTCATTTATTTAACAAATTAATTTATATCTTTCTTATAATTTGCTAATGGAATAAAGTAGTTATTGATGAACCTTAGAAGTAGCGGGAGCCTAATTCCAGACTTAACCTGGGAAAAGAAGATTAGCTAACCTTCTTATGAGTTTTTGTTGGGTTCCGATAAGCTACATAATACATATAAACTTATATATGTGGGCCTTCAACATCAATAGACTCCGGAAATTTATTTCAACGTGTGCATAGTAAAATGGTGGGTAGCTGCCTTTTCTCTACCTCCCTAACCAATGTACCACCATTTTCTTCTTATACTGTTGCAGGAATGTTTACAGGGAGGAATATGTTGTAGGTTTAGCTTATAATTTCCTCTTAAGTTTCAAACATTTTTATATCTGATGCTTATTGAAAGGGTAATTTAGAGGAAAACAACTAATAGATGAGTGGAAGTCATCAGACCAATCAACTGGTGATTATCTGGTTACAACACTCTCGGGTATGTGTTAGCATATCCCCTGCGCGATAGCATGCTTACCAAAGAGTGCAGCAATCCCTGTGGTCCATTCTGGGATTAAAGCATTGGGCAGTCTGAGTATGTGCTGTATCTCCTAAATTAATCATCTTACTTTTGGGTTTACATAAGTTTAGTTTAGTTTTTTTTAATGTTTTTCTGAAGTTGTTGTGTCGATAATTGAATTCTGAAGAAAACGGAATAACTTGCCCTTTTTTTTTTCCTGTCCTTTCCATATTATTGGTTGCTTGCTGATGAAATTTATTTGATATCCGATATGTACTTTGAAGCACTGAGAGACCTAGAGGTTGACGTGTCAGATTTGGACCTGCCTAGGACGCCAACACGCTGGGGACACAGCACTGTGTGGCTTGTGTAAATATTACGATCATTTTCCCGCACTAGATGTATACAATCTCAAAAGTATTGGGTTAATGGTAACATAAAACATGTGTATTTTGAGGAATACACATCCTTCGATGATGCATCGAGAGGAGTCCAAACCTAAATATGTTGTGTTTACAGTGTATGTTTGCATAAATAAAAGAATTATAGAAACACATTGCGGTGTCCCCCACCATGTCTGTGTTCCCATTGTTTGAGAGTTGCCATGACTTGCATCCATGTCCATGTTCCCCGCCGTATCCGTGTCCATCTCACATCGTTTATCTATAGCGGTTTCCATGCTACAGAGGATACGCATCTACAGTTGTGTTTATAGACTTGGTATGTTGGTTGTTGGATGAACTATAAAGTGTCAGTTTCCTAGACACTTCCTCTCAGTCTTGCATCCATAATTTTATCTTCTTGCCTGCTGAAAATTTTAAGGTTTCAAGTTTGACATTACTATTTAGAAGGTAATTTGGGAACTAATAGTATTTAGCACTCAATATGATAACCTGAGTAATTTTTCCTTTTCATTTCACAGTAATGATGGGAACAGAACTTGTCAGACCTTGTCTCAAAGAAGAGAACATGGAAATTCCAGCAGTTCCACCTGGTTTCGAGTCATTTACATCCTTCACTCTCAAGAGGGTTGAAGATAAAGAAGTAGTGAGCAGCTGCTCTACCTCTGCAAGTCCTTCTGAACTGCAGACAGTAAACGTGGGAACTGAGTTGGAGTGTAGTGATGATGCAACGGTTTCAAGGTCCCTCAGGCGTAGGCCTTGGATAAATTACAGCCGATTGGACGACAGTTCTGGAGAGGAGTCTGACTCTGAGCAGGTTGATCAAATTTTCTTTGCCTCTGGCCTTTTTTTCTTGATTTTGGTTTGATTTTATCACAGTGGTTTCTTTTCGTCTTTTGTGAGCTTCTTAAGTTTTTGTATTCTGACTTGTCTCCAACTATACATTAACTTCTGTAGTCTTCAGTTAAAAAATTTTACTTTCCAGATTCCTGTAGTTGAAACCAATCGGATAAAATTTGGACGTGACATTGAATAAAGTTCAGAAAAGAAAAAGATAGGAAGGAAAAAAAAGCCAATACCCAAAGGTTAGGGTAAAAAGACCTGTTCTTGATTTTATATCAATTACCATATCTTACATTGCATTTGCACTTTCAGAAAACCTCTCAAAGAGCCTGCCTTCCGAAAGGGGTTATCCGTGGGTGTATCGAGTGTAACAACTGCCAAAAGGTAAAGTTTCAACTGAATTGTCTCTCTTAGATTGCCTTTAGTGCTAGATGTCCAGTCAGGAATGGTTTCTTGACTTGCTTTATTTACTTGATCCATTCACAAAACCTGTAGAAGATTAAGTGCATGACAGCAGTGGATGCAGTGATTATGGAAACATCTTTTTTTGGATATAACTAGAGGCCTGTTGTGCATTTTGGTAGGAAACAGGCTGGTTATTGTTGCAATCTTAAGTAGTTTAATGAAATCCTAATATAAAGACTACTGTTCATGTCTTTGTATTTTAATATGTTTTGCTTGTTTGTGAATTCTTGAACAGGTAATTGCGAGATGGCGTCCTGAAGAAGCTTGCAGACCTGATCTTGAAGAGGTTCCTGTATTCTACCCAAATGAAGAGGTACATCTTTTGGCTTAATTTTATTTGGTCCCATTTTTAACTCTGTCCTTTTTGTTACCCATGTTATTTGGAGTGAGTTATTTCTTCTCTTTTTTATTTTGTTCCTACATTTATGTTGGTTTTTCTTTCCTGTTTAGACAATTCTGAATACTGAGAGTTTGTTTTCTTTTGCAGGAGTTTGAAGATGCTCTAAAATATATGGATACCATACGCCCTAGGGCAGAAAAGTATGGAATTTGTCGTATTGTACCTCCTACTTCATGGAAACCTCCTTGCCCTCTTATGGATAAAAATATATGGGATGGATCTAAATTTCCTACTCGCATCCAGAGAATTGACAAACTTCAGAATCGAATTCGAGGAAAAAGGATGTTGAAGACACATAATGATAAGAGGAAAAAGAGAAGATGCGTGAAAAATGGGGTGGATTATGGCATTGGTACTGGTGAAGCTGGAATTTTAGAGGAGACTTTTGGGTTTGAACCTGGTCCTGAGTTCACTCTAGATGCTTTTCAAAAATACGCAAATGATTTTAAGGTGCAATACTTTAGGAGGAATGGAAGTGTTGAGCCGTGGGAGCCTACGTTGGAGGACATTGAGGGTGAATATTGGCGGATGGTTGAGAAACCCACTGAAGAAATTGAGGTAGGATATGAGTTGTGAGGAGTTTATGAATATCTTATTCTCTGCTGTGGTGGCTCAACTCATTGCTCTTCTCTTTCTCCAACTTTAATGGTTTTGTGTCTTCTATTCTAGGTACTTTACGGTGCTGATTTGGAAACGGGGGTTTTTGGCAGCGGGTTCCCTAAACTGTCTAGCCAACGTGGTTCTGTTTCAGATGAGAAGTATGTGAAATCAGGCTGGAACTTGAATAACTTCCCTAGGCTTTCGGGTTCTGTCCTTGCGTATGAAAGCAGCGACATATCTGGTGTTCTGGTGCCATGGTTATATGTAGGAATGTGCTTTTCCTCATTTTGTTGGGTATGACCATCTGGCTCTGTCTCCTGTTCCAGGTTTATTATGGTTATATTGTAACTGTATTGCCTTCACATCTTTGTGAATAGCCAAATTATTGTGGACGTGTGTTTCACGTTTATAAAATGCATGTGCAATAAGGGCCGGCATGCTTTTGCCCGTGGTCATTTGGCTTACTCTTCAAGAATGACCTTATGGGCACGCCTTTTGTGAAAGCAATTTTAAGAGCTGTGAAGTCAATAATTGAGAAAGGAACTAGTATATCAGTATTGCGGAAAGCCATAAAAGACTGAGTCATGGCAATTTATTTTGTTTTCATAAGCCCTGATCATCTTGAAGACTTAAAAAATTTTAATGTAATTTTGACTGATGATTAAATAATTGATCTTCAATCTTCATGGTTCTGGGTTCCGTAACTTCTGTTCATGACTCCATGATTACACTTTCAGCATGGAGTCAGAGACTTAAAAATTAGGGCTGAAACTATGAAGGAGAAACTGAATATATTGAAACATGAACACTCGAGGAAATTTTAGGTGGCCCTTTATAAAGCTCCATGATTGCACGAGCAGTGCTCTATGTACCAGATGTAGCATTGACAGCTTGTCAGAGGCATTGATGATCGCTTATTCTGCCTCTTTTCTCTCTCTCACACCTGCACACACACACATTACCAAGTATAAGAAAGACCGAGAAGTAAACCTTGTTTTTGTGGATGCTTTCTATCACATATATTGTGATATATTTATTCTTTATTTCTCTGATTTTGTTGTTTCTTCCTTTTCTTTTAAATTTTGGGTACAGCATGTTGAAGATCATCACTTGTATTCATTGAATTACGCGCACTGGGGAGCTCCAAAAATATGGTATGGTGTCCCAGCGGAAGATGCTGCTAAGTTGGAAGCAGCTATGAGAAAGCATTTGCCAGACCTTTTTGAAGAACAACCTGACTTGCTTCATAAGCTGGTACACATCATTTGTGCTTTTATTGTAATGTAGTTTTCTATGTTTTGGTAATCTTGTGACATTTTTGTTCCCTCCATTTTTGTGGGCATGCTGGATTGTACGATGAGGCAAATCTCAAATTATGCTTCTAGTTCTTCGCTGCAGCCTGCAGCTAGAAAACAACATTCCTCGCTTAGTTCTGGTGAAAAAACTTAAGTTTGAATCACTATTAGCCGCTCATTTATGTAACTCTAGTATGTTCACTACCTCAATACCATAAGAACGGTACATCAATAACTAAGAGTCCACAATTATCAACAGTCGCAGCTTTAATAGCCATTCGATCTGCACGATCAGATACATCCTCAGGGTCAGGCTCACAGCCATGGGTCCAGAAAAAGAAGCAATTGTGACTACTTTGGTTTGTTTGCTAAGAATTAGTAAATTTACTTTCAGGTGTGAAGTCAAACCATTAGCTATCGACCAAAGCTTGTTCGAATTTGATGATCTGTCACTTGATCTTATCGTTATTTTGATCCTTAGTTTACCTTGATACAATCGAGCTCCACTCTTTTGTTGCCAATCATCGAGGGCATGTGTTCAAGTAATTATCAATAATTATGGACCTTTTGTGTCCTGATTTGTTTAGTGATTAACTGATGGAGATTTTCCTGTTTCTTTTAACGCCTATAAATTTTTATCTAATGTAAGTCCCTGGTTTCTGATTCGACTACTTAAGACAGGTCCATGAACGTTTGAACTTCCATTAGCTAAATTTGTGTCATAGTTTGATGGCTCTCTTTCTCTCGATGAGTACATGAAAGAAGTTGCTTTCTTGTGATCTTGGAATATACTCCAAAGAAAGAGAATCTGATGATCAAATATTAAATGGGCAAATTTCCCTGTCTCGCTGAGAAATCTCATGTATTTCCATGAAGGTGAAAATGTCGATACTTTTGAAGAGTAATTTACAAAGTAAAGCTGGAGTCAGGTCCTTGATCACTAGAGTTCTCCATAACCAAAACTTGAAATGCATATTATTTCTCTGAAATATTTCATGGCCTTTGCCTTCTTCAGATCTTGTAAAATCCCTGAATTCAACTGTAGGAGTGATGGAAAGCCAGAAGTTTTCTGGTTCAACTACCGAATCCGGTCTTACATATCCCTGACAGCCTGACTTGTTTTCCTTGTGTAGGTAACACAACTCTCTCCCTCTGTACTAAGATCCGAGGGAGTACGTGTCTATCGATGTGTTCAGAACCCTGGGGAGTTTGTTCTGACCTTTCCTAGAGCGTATCACTCTGGGTTCAACTGTGGCTTCAACTGTGCGGAAGCAGTAAATGGAGCTCCTGTTGATTGGTTGCCTCACGGGCAAAATGCTATTGAGCTTTATCGAGAGCAAGGCAGAAAAACTTCGATTTCCCATGATAAACTCTTGCTTGGAGCAGCAAGAGATGCAGTCAAAGCACATTGGGAAATTAGTTTACTGAGGAAAAATAATTCAGATAACTTAAGATGGAAGGAAGTCTGTGGGAAGGATGGAATTTTATTAAGAGCACTCAAGGTAAGGTCCTCAAATATTGCTCCTTGTGATGTTGTCTTTTTGCCAACGTGAATACTTAGTTTAAAGCCTATTTGATGCAGTACTTAATTCGCAATTTGAATCTAGTTGGGTTGGAAGTTTAGATGGTGACATAGGTCGCCAAGATTTTTGGGAGGAATTTCTACTTTAACAAACTTGAATAGGGAAAAAGAAATGAGAGGGAGAGAGCGCCAGTAAATAATTTGTGGTATCCACAAAAGAAAACCTGAATTACATTAGATGTTGTGATCATCTATATGATCAAATTACAAAAATTGGAATATATGTAGTCAGTCAGTTTGTACTAGTGATATAAAATGAGATACCTTTGGAGTTGGGATCTATTGTCGTGAACTCATAGTGCTAGCATAAATGATTAGTGCAATAGAATTTGGGAATTACCGTATGGTTTTGAATTGTTTTTATGCATCTTATGCCCAGGATCGTGTTGAGATGGAGCGGGTGAGGAGAGAATTTCTCTGCAATTCTTCTCGGGCAGTGAAGATGGAGAGCAGTTTCGACGCTGCCACTGAGAGGGAATGCAGTGTATGTCTTTTTGATTTACACTTGTCTGCTGCTGGATGCCAATGTTCACCAGAGAGATACACATGCCTGAATCATACAAAGCACTTGTGTTTATGTTCATGGAGTGCGAAATTTTTCCTCTTTCGCTATGACATCAATGAACTAAACATTCTGGTTGAAGCATTGGAGGGCAAATTGAGTGCAGTTTACAGATGGGCTAAACTTGATCTTGGTCTGGCCTTGAGTTCTTATGTCTCGAAAAACAGCACTCAAGCCCCTGAGCTTGTTCGTAATTTATCTCATTCGCCAGAAGTAAAGAGGGAGATGAATATGCAACCATCGTTAACATCTCATTCGGTAGACGAAAAACCGAATCTGGCTGGGATCAATGGTGGGACGTGCTTACTTCAGAAAGAAATGCCATTTCAGGCTGTATTGGGGTTGGAAGCTGTAAAAGTGTCATCTAAGTTGCCGAAGTCATTACATGGAGTCAAGGTCCCAAATTATGGTTCTCAAATCAAGAAAGAAGGGGCCTTCCCTAATTTAAGAACTCCAGTTTGTCAGCTTTCTCAAGAAGATACCTCATTCGCTGACAGTTTGCCTGAAGAGAAATTTGAAGCAAGGAAGCCTTCATTTTCAGGCAATGGTAATGTTATACTTCTTAGCGATGATGAGGGAGAGGAATCAATTGCGCCACTTCCAGAAAGAGTGAAGAAAACTTCTACTAAGCCTACAGAACATTCTCAGAGGCTGTCCGGAACTAGTACAGCAAGTGGAAGTAACTGTAGTAAAGATCCAATATTGACCAACCCTACGACCAGTGCAGCAGTGATGTGTGAAGTGGATGCAAAATTGTTACCTGATGGGGAAACAAAAGGAATTCACTCATCAAACTGTGCCAAAGGTGGAGTTTCTTCCAGGACAGATTTTAATCAAAATGTTCGGGACTTGTCAAATGCAGTAGGAACTGGTGATTGTAAGATGAGTAATGCAGGGAGTAGCAGTGAAATACGTATCACTGAGGATAGCAATAAGATGGGAATGAATGCCAACATGAGGTTGGGTGGTGATGTGCAAAGTGCATCAGGAAGCCCATCTAGCAGTCAAAATAATCTGGATCGATATTATCGCCAGAAGGGTCCTCGTATTGCAAAGGTAGTGAGAAGAATCAACTGCAATGTTGAGCCTGTGGACTATGGCGTTGTGTGTTCTGGAAAGTTATGGTGCGATAGTCGGGCCATTTTTCCTAAGGGTATGTGTCATGTCTATTGTCCACATGGATTGTTGTCCCTTAGTCAAACATTTTAGCTAAAGCATGTTTCTACCTTTTTTCTTTTTCGTTATGCAGGGTTCAAAAGCCGTGTAAGGTACATAAGTGTTTTAGATCCAGCAAATATGTGTTACTATGTTTCCGAAATTCTGGATGCTGGACGTGATGGACCCCTTTTTATGGTAATGGGAACTTCATTTTGGATAATATTTTTCTTTATCTAATGCCACTTCATGGAATATGGTCTCTTTTGTCTTCCCCTATAATCCTCTCTTCCTAATCCCATTGAACCCTCACAGAATAACACACTTTTTCATTGGTGATGCTATCTTGATTATGCCTGACTGATAATTCTTGTAATATTCCTGTTCATTAGTTCTGAACTGCATGCAGCGTGTTGACTCCTAGAAGAATTCATAGATGACCAAAGAGGTCGCCTTGAATTTTTTTTGGTCTTGTTATTATATGTTACTGCAACCATGTTGCTTTGTGCTCCAATTGTATCGATGCGATTCATTGTAGCATCACTCCATATTTTTCAAACTCCTTTATATATTTTTCGAACTCCCTTATATATAAGCTGCTAAATGTATATCAGATCAAGCTTTCATTTCCTAGATATATATGCAAGTACTAGGTGTTAAATTCAAATACTAGAATTTTATGTCACAGCTTTATTTTAAAATGCATAACTGGCGTTTCAAATTGTGTATGTGTTGTATAAAGAATAGTTTTGAATTTTGATGGTGAAACATAAGCTCCTTCAATATAGTCTCTGTGCTGGAATGTCAAGCATGGTATTCCAACAACAATTTCAAACTCCAGAGTTGTCGTGTTCTTGTGGTTACTTGTAACAAATGTTGAGTGTGTGATAAAAGTTCAGTTTCAACCAAATGACATCAAAATGTGCAAGAAAAGAAAGAAAGGAAAATAGATTCTGACTGAAATGGTTCTCAGATAATATGTTGTGGATTTTAAGGTTATGATCTTGTTAATATGAACGGTGATATAATGATGCTGCTTTTAAGGCCTTGTTCTCCAATAGATTTTAGGTAGATTTTATGAAAATCTCATAAAATGAGCATTTTATGAAGAAGTGATAAAATAGAGTTGTTTTCCCAACTGATAAAATGTAGTAGTTTTCTATAGAGTTTATGAAAAATCTCATAAAATGACTTTTACATTTTATGTGTTGAGATTGGAGTGTCATAAAATGTGAGATTTGATGTACCAGAAATCTATTGGAGAACAAGGCCTAAAGCTTTGAATTCCGATATTTTTCAGGTTTCCGTTGAGCATTGTCAAAGTGAGGTATTTGTTCATGTTTCTGCTGCAAAATGCTGGGAAATGGTGAGAGAGAGAGTGAATCAAGAGATCACGAAGCAGCATAAGTTGGGAAGGAACAATCTTCCCCCTCTACAGCCTCCTGGGAGTCTTGATGGCATGGAAATGTTTGGCTTTTCTTCCCCAGCAATTGTTCAGGTAAACTTGGGGCTGCAGCTACTTTTCCTTTTCTGAAGATGGTGTGTATATGCCTCTAATTTTGATTTGTTGTAGGGTGACTCTTGTTTGGGTCCCAGACCGCTACAGTTTTATATTTTGTCAATAATGAAAAACATTCTAAAGATTTTGCTTTCAGTATTATCTGTCTCTCTCTCTCTATAGAGATGCATTTATGTTATGTTGAAGTGTTCTTACTAAACGAATACGATTTTCTATTTTTCCAGAGGATTGGATCTTATGTTCACTATTTTTTTGAATAACTCATAAGCAATACTTCATATCTTTTTGCTTACATTATCAGGTTATTCAGGCGATGGACCAAAATCAAGTTAGTTCAGAGTACTGGAAATCCCGTCCCCTAATGCAGATTCCACAAGATTCTCAATCCGAAGTTAAGGGTGTGATTCACTTTCCTCGAACTGACATAGGTAATGAGCCCCATGGAGTGGATACAATACTCCGTGGCCTATTCAAGAAGGCAAACCCAGAAGAACTACACACATTGTATGGCATTCTGACTGATAACGGACCCGCCACAGAGCAAGGCCTAGTGGCCCAGCTTCTTAACCAAGAGCTTCACAAGCGCCCCAGATGATCATTTCCAGGCTTGTGGGCCGACGTCACTGGACTTGCCATAACTTTGTAAATGTTGGCATCCCAGCTCAAGGTCAACACATTTTTTTTTCTGTGGCCTGGTTCACTAATAATTAGGGTAATTAAACTTTACGCCTTCAAAATATTGCCCGATGCTCACGCGTATGTACCCAATTGGTACCTGTTATTCAGTTCTCTGACAGAAAAAGCCATGTGGGTGCTGAAATATTTCCCATGTTGACCCTTCAAGTGACGTGCATTTTCCTATTCTGACCCAGTTTTCCCACTTTGGCTCAAGGTGTCACGGCTTTTTCCATTAGAGAACTGGATGACAGTTACAAATTGGATCGCATATGGAACAAATATTCTATACTAAGAGGATAAGAGCTGGGAATTTCAAAATTGAAGGGGCAAAGTGAGAATTAAATAATATTTTGCGGGTGCAAACTTTAGTTACCCTGAGTTTTTGAACCCACTCTTTTGGCAGAGAAGCTGGAAACTTATAGGTGGTAGTCCGGTTTTTGTACTTTTTTTTTTTTGTTTTTTCTTGTTCACATTCTTTCAGGCAGAGGAGGTAAAAAAAAGGTAGGTTCTATTTTTTGATTTTTGTCTGGCAGATACGAGCCTTTACTGTACCAAGTCTTATTAACAGTGAATAATCTGGTCTGCTCAAGTTCGATTGGAAAATACAAATTTATCTAAGCGTTGACAATGAACAAAAATGCTTAGATAGTTGGAATATATGATGGCCATTTTAGCCGTTGATTTAGCTTAATTGCGTTACTGTTATGGTTTTTGCATATCAATCGTGTCCTGTGAATTTCCCAGAACAGATTTTTGGGTTCTAAAGCGTTCTTCACCTCGGTGCTGTCATTCTTTACCACTGCATTTCTAATTTCGTGGGGGAGCAAGCCAGGTCTGTCAATCCTCTTGTACCAAACATGATAGGAGTAATGATTATGTGACATGTAGTGGTAATTTTTGCTCAGAGTTTTTAGGATGTGCTATTGAAATTGAACCAAAAGGAACTGTTACTTGCTGGGATTTTTTTTTTTTTTTGGGGTGGTGTTAAACTTTAGCCCAGATTCGAATCCGGTAAGTATTACCTTTCGTGTCCATTTAAAGTAATTTGTAATTAGCCCAGACTCGAATCCGGTAAGTATTTCCTTTGGTGTCCATTTAAAGTAATTTATAATTAATGGATGGGTTGGTTCTTACAGTAGTGACGGTTACAAAATGATACTTGTACAGCCATTTCATCTTCAACCATGAAGCCTCGGTGTTTACGGAGAGAACATAGTGGGGCATTATAGAGGAGAGGATCTGGTTACCAAATCCCATGTAAGAGGATCTTGAACTTACTTTTAGGTCTTCTCTTGATTTGGAATTGGATTATCCTCGGTTTACGTTTTGGATTGAAAGAGACAGTCCAAATCTGGACCGTTCATTGTTGCAGTCTTGGTTCTACTAACAATCTCTGAAAATCCGAACCATTGATTATCTCAACGTGGGTCCAGATTTGGACTATCTCCTCCTTTCAGAGATCTGATCCCCTTCCTTCATCTACTCTTGTCGCATCATGATGGTATGAATTTTCATTTGTTCTTTTTTTTTTTTTTATACCTTTTTACAGAATATCATATGAGCAAATTTTGGGATTTTAACCCTTTCTAAAAAAACAGTTGTTAGTAATTGTGAAAAATTCTTACCAATAGATGTTGGGGCTCAAAGGATTATTAGAAGCTGAAAAAGATCTAAAATATAATTCTAGAGAAGCTCTAGAGAAGCTAAATTTTGGGTGGTTTTCTGACCAATTTTGAGCTGTCTATTAAGAAGTGTGTTTTAAAACGTTAATGGGGTAAAAGTTTGTACAATTATTATTTTCCCCCTTTTGAAAATAAGTTTGTGTTTTAAAACGTTAATGGGGTAAAAGATTGTACAATTATTATTTTCCCCTTTAGTGAGTAAAGAGTTAATGACCAGAGGTGGACAACAATTTTGGAAAGTGGAGGTAATAGTGTAAAGTGAAGGTAAAAATCGACAAATCCAGGGGTATCGACACCCCTGATACCGATGGCGCTGGAGACCACCTTGTGGGTCCCCAACTGTTGATCTGATCCATCCATTCATTCCAAAATTGAATTTTGAGTGGGTCTGCGTGAGAATCATCTCAATCGGACGCTTCTAAGTACTTGATCCAAAATCACCCCATTTGATTAAAAAATTTTGGATTGAAATGGTGTGATTTTGGATCGAGCACTTAGGAGCATCCGATTGAGGTGATTCTCTCAAGGGCCCCTCAAAATTCAATTCTGGAATGAATGAATGAACGGTTCGGATCGACTATTTAGGATCCACAAAGGGGTCCTCAGTGCTGTCGGTACCCCGTCGATACTGTTTCGTTTTTATGGGGAGAAGGGTTCAGGTAAAAATTAATGTGAAAAGGGTAATGAAGATGTCTCTTTAATAAATTAGATTTACCAAACAACACACTTAATAAAAGACGGAAGAGAGTACCAAGTTTTGTTGTACCTTAATTATACTTACTTTAGTGCCATGATGAATTGTTTACATATAGGGATATAATGCGGGGAAAACTACATGGCATTGGTTCTCTTTTGAAGAGCAGAGGACCAGTTTCTCAATAGCCAATCAAAAGCCCAATAGCCATTTAAGTGTTCTTTTTCGTCCGGAAAACCTATGGGTACAGACCCATGTGTCCAGAAAATGTACCGAACATACTCAGAAACCCCTTTTTGGATCTCACACGAGTGATCCAAACCGTTTGATTGAAACAGTAAGAATTTGGTTCAAGAACTTCTAACCGTCCGATTGAGTTAAAATTTTGTTTGATTGAAATAGTTGGAATGTGGTCTAAGAATAATGAATTGTTCAGCTCATTCATGTGGGACCCAAAAGTGAGTCCCCAGTTGCATTTTGTACATTTTCTGGTCCCCAAAATCTGTACCCCTAGTCGCATCCCTTTTAGTCTCCTACATACACAGACTTGTCTGTCATGGGCAATGATATTTCAAATCTAAGGGCAGTCTACCAAAGATAAATAAATTCTTCTGGCTGGTGAGAAAAATAAACTCAGCCTCAGGCAGTTGGCTCAAGCGCGTACAATTACTTTCTGGTGTTATCATTCTGAACTCGACTGTCAAGATCTTACGGTAACAATGATCTAACAAAGCGCAAAAGCATCCAATCATTCTCTCCATCTTTTCACAGCAAAACCAGTTCAACAAATATGAATTATTGTTAATCCGGCTCATACTCAAACAACACAACAAGGAATAAAATCTGAAGGCTTTCCAAATTTGGCAAAATGACGAGAATAATGACAAATGGTGGCACCATTCACTTCATATCTTCCAACAGTGAGTACCTGAGTATCCTGTTCATCGTTTCTCATATTTCCTCTTCCTCGAAGGGATCTCGTTCTGGGTAGTCACCAACCTGGAGATTATCAAGAATGTAAACAACCCAAAGCCCGCCCTTAACAAGTTAACATGGTACATAAATAAAAGGTTTAAAAGGTTAACGAACTCTTTCGCACTTCAACGGCTCTTCTTAACTTGCCACAAACATATGAAGTCGTGTCTCGATACAAAGTTTATTATTCATTTAGCCGTCCCAGAATAATAAAGCACGTCTATAGAAGCATATCTGATAATAGAAACCACTTGTTTTTTCCTGTAGCCATAAGTTTCGACACTCAGATGAGTTAGAACTTTCAGCACATGCTCATATTTCCAAATTTCTCGGCTGCCAGAATTTTTTAATATTCCCCTCACAACGCAAGTTGAGATCAGCAATATCAAAGCAACAAATAATATCCCTTTGTCCCACAATGTCAGTCTCTTTTTTCATTTGGAACACGACACACCCAAACGGCTACAATCACCCAAATTCCTGAGCCCTTTGTTGGGAAGAACAATCCTCAACTTTCAGGTTCTCCACATGGATTGGCAAGGAATACAACCGGATACCCATAGAGCGTAGGGAATACAGACGAAAACCCATAGAGGGCAGTAAAATTTCCACACAGGAAGCACAAAATTCCAATTTTTTAAGTGGGACAAGCATTAAATGCATGTCTCTTTTCAAAATGAGTATTTGTTTCCAACACTACCTCTTGAATTCCACTAAACGAAGTTAATCTTAAATATTTATGAAGGGCAAATTTTTGAAAAAAATCCCCCACATTTTTAGTTGACTTTTCAAATAGGACTAATATTTTGGGACATCTCAAAATACAATAAATTACTAACATCATGGGAGGGAGGGAGAAGACTTTAGTGCCATGAGCCAACACATTTAACTTAGTTAATTAATCAAAACTCAAGTGGAGAGTGCGGTGGGTGGGGACGACCAAACAAAACATTAAACACGCATCATTGATTTAGAAACTAATACGAGCACCAAAAGCTTTTGTCAGTATAGAAAGAGCTACATGTACTTTTGACTCGTGAAAGTTTGACTAAAACTCTGTAACATCCACAGCAGCCTCAAAATATATCACCGTTAAGTAGGTCCAAGGCTCTCAGCACGTCATCCGGGTCTTGACCATACTACCCCAGGAATGCAACTAGAAATTCCAAATCTTGGTCTATGGCTCTCAGCATGTCATCTGGGCCCCGACAATACTATCCCAGAAATGCAACTAGGAATTCCATTTCTTACAAAAGTTCGTAAGTCTTACAGAAAGTTAAAGTTGCTAAATAAAGCTGCCATCTTGTAAAAGATGCTGAACTGATCTGACTTGGTTGTGCTCCTTGCATAAAGGCTATGATCAAGTGGAAGTTAACTACTCCTCAAGGACAAGTGGTTTTTGTGTCAGGTTGAAGTTGGATATAATACTACTAACATTCTTTTCAGTGGAATCCAACCATCCGGCCTGTCTGTCTATTGTTCTACCCTTCAACATTTTTTTCATACAGTCCATTTCCACACATTCTAGAGCATGAATTATTTCTGAAAGCTTTCTTAACTTCATGCCAACACCCTTCTATCACTTTTTATACAAAATTTAATAATGTAAACATGCGTACAAAAAACGCGGTTGAAGTTGGCCTGTATGCACCCAATACCCAGCCATCGTTATGCTATTTCAAACATCTATAGCAAGTTGCATGAATGTAGTTCATCATTTAAGTAGCTCTTTGAGTTTTGCCCTTATCAACGCAGAGGTCACCAATGCCTGAAATCCTCCAAATCTCAGTAGGTGACTTTGAGTTCATACAATGTATAATGTTGCAAGCATACCTGTACTTTGTCTGGTCTGACCATTGCACCATGGAGTGGCGGGCAATCAAAGTAGCGTGTTCCTTTCACCCTGCAGTTGTGATCAAGTCAAATCCGTAGTGATGCACAACTTATAACCATGACGCATAAGAGAGAGAATGCAATTTAACCAACATCTAAGACCAGGAGAACTGCTGTAAGGAATCTACAGACATTTATTTGTGCATGGTACAGATGTAGCCATGTAGGTGATAGTGGAGCTTTGGTGAAAATGACTTGGATCAATGAGATGAATAAGAATATGAGTGCGTGCTTGTAAGGAACAAAGAAGTCCAAAAGCAGTAAAATTTAAAATGGTAAATTGCATAGTTTTATAATGAGGGAACTACATCAATCATCAGGTATCATATCCTAGTTTGGAAATATGAAAGGACCTGTAAAGTCACTACAGGTCTTTCATAGATGAGGGATATCCCTCCGGTTACATTATAGCAAACCCACAAGGCATGAATCAAATATGTAGTTGCATTAGATATGTCGGGTTACATTATAGCAAACCCATAAAGCATTAATCGAATATGTAGTTGCATACTACCCCATAATTTTTGTCCCACCTGGGATTTGATTCCAATTTTATACCCAACAAATGCATTGCTGGAAATAATTCTTAATTCTTTTACACCATGCAGAAGATGTCATTGAGAAATTTTAAACTGCGTAAAAATACATTATTTACAGAGATGCATTTCTTTTGGGTTTAAAAACGCACAGAAACCCAAGCAGGACAAAAATTATGGGTTGGAGTGAGTTAAAAGTACCTAGGCTACCCAAAAAATGTGCTTTAATAAATCTCGCCAAGCCTTCCTAATACCAGGAAAAACTAAAAAGAGAATATCACGGCTGTTCACTTGTGCTGGAAATCCTATTGGCCTATTACCGAGTACTGAACCAATGATCCAAGAAGAGACAGTTACGTTCATTATTTAAGTTTTTAAAACACTTCAGATATTTAGTTCTCATCCCTTAATGTTACGACTAAATAAGATGCATGATCAAATAAACTAATACCTAAACAAATGAACGACTAAATTATAAGCATCTGTAAGAAGACCAAATGCAATTACCAACAAGGGGTGAAATCTCCAAAACAAAAGACGAGGAACTGAATTTTTGAAAAAAAAAATCATGAATTTTGCTAGGAAATGAAAGTTAAGAGTTGACTTACATTCCGTCATGTTTTCCCAGTGGTTCATCATATTGGACACCAATCCAGAGACCAAGTCCTAGAGTTTCTGCTTGGCCAACAAACTTGACAACACCCCTCTTCTCTCCTGGTTCAACTTGACATCTATCTCCTACCTTGATAGCCAAAAAGAAAAAGAGAGCATACCAACAAAGTAATGATCAGTTGATCACTAATACAGGTATGCATAACTATTTCAGAAGAGATCATATACAGGATAAAGGAAGTGAAGAAAACACTTTGAAAAGAAGAAAATAGAACGGGCAACTGGATAATAACAAAAAACTTGCTCCCCTTTAAAGTTCAGACATGTAAAGGGCATGAAAGAAATTTGCTTGTCGGGTTCCATATATTCATTTTAGCTACCGTCAATTTCATTTTAGGTGTCCACGTAATTGCAGGCCTGTTAGGCATTGGTGCTATAAGCCCTTTCACTGCACAGGGCCACTAAATAAATATCACTATAACCACATCGTTGATCTGTCCAAGGGTCTGACATTCTGACCCACTTATTTCTTCAAACCCTACAAATTCAAGCTAATTTCTTATTTGAGGTGGCCCATGTGCACACTTCAAATATTTGAAAAACTGATCCCTAAGCTTTTTAAATCCGCTTTTATATAGCCATCAAAGAGGATAGTGCTATCCTTCCAAAGCACTGGAAAAGAAAGAACAAGGAATGCTGTACCGGGTCTAATCCAGTTTCACATGATTGCTCAAAATACATCATACTGAAGAAATGCAAAAGTACTGCTTAAGAACTAACGTCGTGTTCTAACTCAGCAACACAACCACCAAAGAGAGATTTGTTTCAGCAAGTGCCTGAACCGGTGAAGTTTGTTCTGTTGTGAAGGCATTCCTGTGTTTTTCCCCAATAAGACAGCTTTTTTTTTTTATTTTTAAAGCCCAATAAGACTATGCTAATAAGCAACAAAAAGTAATTTTGTACAATGTCTATCCTTTCTAATTGGTTCCTGTTGATTTATTGTTTCTCCATTTATTTTCTCATCTATGACACCACAAAGCAATTCAACAGCTACAGAAACCTAGCAGGACAAGGACCAAGAAAACAAACCATGAAGCTCAACTAACCTTGATGTTTGCACAGAGTTCCTCCACACAGTTGTCTGGTACCTATAGAGAAATAGAGATTGGAAAGTAAGCTCATTTCCACACAGCTAGAACAACTCAAACAAAGACTTGCAATAAATGCCCAAATAACTTTATCAAGTTCGTCAAGGTTGAACAAATCAAGTCCACAAGCAAATGCATACATGTGCTTGCACATACAAATAGGTACATATGCAGCAGAAAAAATTGCAAAGAGTAGTAGTTCAAAACAAAATACCAGTTTCTTTAACGTAGAGCAAAGGAGTTTTGGAGACAATCTAAACATAACAGACAGCATGCTCAACTTAATCCACTAATGGAAAACAGAAAAATAAAAAAATCACCCTCGGACTTATGTGGAAGATAATATTACATCAAATGCTTACTTTGGTCTGATGAGCAGAAGGATTTTGACGAGCCAATTTTTCCTTAAACCTCCTATAAGTGCCTGCAAGAATAACGAGTTTTTAAAACTACATGGTTTCCTCTGCTTCACCAACCAGTAACTACTAACAATGATACTGTAGCCCAGATCTAAATTCTGCTCCTATTTGTTAACATAAGAGTAATCCTGATACACTATCTCAAATGTATTCTTGATAAACGAATAGTTAGTGTTTTATGAATCTAGAAATCAACATATATGCCGCATTGTCCATCTAGAAATAGAGCAGGTCCGAATCTGAAATGCACAAGGCCCAACCAACCAAAGCCAATCACTGATTACTCCAAACTAAGAAGAAATTGCCATTTATCGCCAGCTCCTATTTAGCACAGATGCGGAGACGGACACGGACACAGGACACCACAATTCTAACAAAATGGGACACAAACACGACAGGGACATGGAAATTCTTTCTTATAACTCTTCTAGTTAGGCATAATAACATTATTACCACTGAAAATCTACGTTAGGGCTGTTATCGCATGCGTTATCCACCGATCATGTATTACACTTTTGGGCCTGTACTAATGAAGTTCTAATAGCTACTTGCGGAAAAGCTTTTTGAAAATATACAAAAGCCACTCCGCTATGTCCCGGCCGTGTCACCCCGTGTCTCAGGCATGTCCCGCCATAAATTTACATACGTATTTTGGGTGTATCCAGCGTGTCCTGTGCCCCCAGTGTGTCTGATATGGATACAGGGACATGCAGGTGCATCGGTGCTTCATCTGCCGGCTCTAACTCCAATATTCAATTGCAGAAAACCCTATCTATCATGCAGCTGGACCTAAAGTTGAAATCTCCTTTCCGCATCAAGTTCTCCCATGAAATCAGCGTTCGAAAAGAAGGTCTGGGTGGCTGAGTACTCGCCACCTAGGCCCTAGAAGGCCCCTCGCCGACTAGCCCGACTAGTCGCCGAGTACTCGGCCTAGAAGCTAGAAGGTTCCCGGCTGCCCTGGGAGCGCCTAGCAAGTTTTAGAACCTTGCAATAGATCAAAGACATAATGACTTCCAAAGAGATAGATCATAGACAGACTACAGATCTCAACAGCTAGTGTGAACTTTATATGCATCTACACCTTTCATTTCAAGATCTTTAGCTTAGACTAAAATCATCTCCACACATCTATTTGAGAAGTCATTCATCTCTAAACGTTGCCAATAATCACGAAGTCCACTCAAACAATAACAACAAGAAACTTGATAGACTGCAATCTATCTATATGTCCACACACAGTCCATGTCCATTAGCCTCTAATGCCAAGCTAATGGTAACAAGGTAACCTATGGATGATCCTTGCTTGCACAGCAGCTATTCAGTCAGATAAAAAAAATGCTCATATAAATACCCTTTTTCTTTTAATTCAGCAGGTAGTAATACATCTTAAATCAAACTGTTGAAGAAACAAAACAGCTTTGCTGTTGGAGCTCCTTGCAATCCACAGAAACCTTAAATTGCCAGCTAGTGCACTTGGCCAAGATAATTCAGTCATCATTCATCTACATCTTTGAATGCATGGAACCTTAAATTCCCTTTTCTTTAAGATTCAACTTTCTTCTTAATTACCAGAAAATGGTCTTTTGGTGTTCAAATAGGGTAAACCCAGTACCAACAAATATTGGCATCTATCTACCGTTTAATCTCAAAAGAACGGATAGTTTATAATAAGCTAAAAGGTTCACAGAGCATTTTCAGTCGAGCTATTAACAAGATCCACATGCCACGTGGCTAATGATCCTGCCATCAGTTGACCAATGTCTATTTGATCTGCCACATCATTACAATGTGGATAAAGAAGTGATATTATATCAACTAAAGATAAATGTAAGTCCTAATAGAACTTAAAATTTTGAATCTCAAGTCGCAACTCTATCTAAGACCTCATACCTAAATCCCAGTAGATGACCGCATGACAACTGATGGGCTGCTCCTACAGCCTACAACTGAATAATTAGAAAGTAAATCCCGCTTTTGTTCCTAACCCCATGTTGTGCTTGGTTTGAAACCAAGAAATCTCTGAACCTTAATGTTGTTTATTGAATTCTACTTTTTCTTGAAAATGTTGCATTTGCATTGTTGATGAGCCAAAAGGAGAAATGTGTTCACAAATTTCAGTTTGACCATGCAAAATGGAGTTTATCAATACTTGCCATCACGTTTGTCATAGGCTTCATCAGATATTTTGTATTTCTCTACAAGCGAAGTGTCTTCCAGCCAGCCGCCAGAGGTAACTGATGATGGATCCAAATCGATAACATGCAATCGATACCTATAGAATAATGGAGGTAAACAAATTATCTAAAGAATCCAAGGACATATTTGCATAAGATTGCCAGAAGTTTGCTTCTAAAAACAAAAACAAAAAATTAAAGTAAGAAATAAAATATTGCAACGCAAAGTAATGAGGGCTATTGGTTTACATAAGAGCATGTTTGAATGCAACCACCTAATATTTCATGGTAATTCCAATTAAGCAAGGACAGTAAACAAGGAACAGACACATCAATCGGAAGAAAACTATTTCACCCATATATTGGGTATCTCAAAACTTCAGTGTTGAGAAATTAACCAAGTAGCATAAAAACAGCTTGACGCAGCATGGAAAGCTGGTGAAAACAGCTTTGAAAAGAAACAGGAAAAAGGGCATGAACGCAAGAGCTTTGAAAGATGTATTCCTTAAATAGAATTTTATTTTTCATCTTTATTTAAATGCACAAGGGTTTATATATGAAACTGCTAGAGGAGTTTGTGCCAAGTTAGAAATATGTAGAGAAGCATTAGAGTCAAAAGGCTTTACAATAAGCAAAAGCAAGACTGAGTTTACGGAATGTAAGTTAAGTGGTGGTGGAAGTGTTCATGTAGAATGACTGAATGAGTAAGGATTCAAGATCAAGAGATACCACAAAGTGATCATTTTAGGTATTTAGGTTCTATTTTTAGCAAAGATGGTAAGATTGCATAGGATGTGACTCATAGGATCCAAGGGGGGTACCTCAAGTTGAGAAACACTACAGGTGTGCTATGTGACGAGAATACCCACAAATTGAAGGGAAATTTTATAGAACTGCTATAAGAACAGCGATGCTTTGCGGGACAGAATGCTGGCATATTAAGAAACAACAAGTGAGTAAGATGGGTGTAGCTAAGATGAGAATGCTCAGATGGATGTGTGGTAAGATTAGAAAAGATAGGACTAGAAATGAAACCGTTCGTGAGATGGTGGGTGTAGCACCTATAGAGGAGAAGATGCGAGAAAATAGACTAAGGTGGTTTGGACATATCTATCATAGACCTATGGTTGTAGTAGTTAGGAGAGTTAATAGAATAGATTTAGGTAGTAACGCTATGAGGAGAGGAAAGACCCAAATTGACATTAGATGGTATAGTCTGCAAGGATATGAGTACTCTAAATCTCAATGAACATGAGACCCTTGATAGAGCTCAATGGAAAAACAGGATTCATGTAGCTGACCCCAATTCAATGGGACTTAAGGTTTGGTTTGGTTTGGTTAATAACATTCTACTATTACTGTCTTTTAGCAATTGTTTTCCCAACAACTATATTGTTTGCATTCTCCCACATAGTGGAATAGAATCAGCTTGAATCTTTCCTAAGAAGATTCATTTAGCAGTGCAACTTTATGAGAAGGATTGCTTTCTCACTCTTTAATACCCTAAGAGACATATTTAAATATTATCAAAAACTCAGCCCCGTGTCCTGCAGGAACTAAATTAAAGGTCTTTCATTGGAACTTGGTAGGATAACTAAATCAGATTATGAACAGTTGATGACCTAATAAACATAGGAAGGTTCAGTTAGCCACTGTACTTCCATTAAACAGCTAACCAAACCGAACCTTATGTCCCAATCAATTGGGGTTAGCACATCCATTAAGTAGCTACACCAGCAATCAAGGATAATAATAAGGTCAAGCATACAGTTGGTTATACTTATACAGCTTATAGCCCAATAACATTTTGCCGGAACAATATCTACACCAACAAAATGTAATTGGGCTATAAGCTGTATAACCAAATGTATGCTTGACCTTCTTAACATTATCCTCCATTTAAGCATCCAAAGAGAAAACCCGTAGAACATAGTTGTCAAATCGTGAATCGAATCGAGAATTGAAATGGTCCGGTTGCAAATCGTGAATCGCTCCGGTTCGGTAATTTTTTTAAAAATACATTAAAAAGGTAGATTTGAAGTTCGAATCAATCAAATTAATGTTTAAGAAGATAAATAGATGATCAAGTGGTCAAAATAGGCAAGAAACTTGCTTTTATAGCAAGGGATGTGGTCGTGGTCTTCCCACGAAGTGCAAAACCCTAACTTTTTCCAGTAAAATCTTTTGAAAAGTGCTATGGAAGCTTCTGAAAATAGAGTCGACCCTTTATATGCCAGAAAAATTAAAGAAAACCCTGTAATTTACCAATTATATTATTTTGGCCTACATGCAAAACATGGGTTTAAAATTCAACTGAATCGTACGATTCATATGATTCGATTCACGATTCACCGATTTGATTCATGATTCACCGATTCAGTGTACGATTCTATTACACCTGCGATTCATAGTATCGGTTCGTATCGAAAACAACCTGAATCGAACTGAATCATACGATTCGAATTGTGAATCGCATGATTTTGACAACTATGCCGCAGAACATGAGAATAAGACACTTCTGAACACAATAGCACTTGCTTTGGGGAGCCAAGAAACACTTATTAGAATAGTTAGAGAGTATCAGACAACTAGCTTTCCATAACTTTTATGCATATTTAACGAAACAAGCATCGCATAGGGTTGACATTTCATAAGTCCCATACGGTTATACTATGCTAATAATGCATACTTCCAACAGATGTCAACAGCATAGAACATCCATAGGTGGCAAACAACAATAATAGAGCATGGCAACTAACACCAGATAATTCAAAATACGCAGATTTATCAGTTATTACTTTATTCACTTCTCAGAATATAAAGCATATTGTGTTACAGATCAAAAGTATGCAACAAAAATATAGTCAACCAACCCGTCCTGTGGCGAATAAAAACCAAGAGGCCTCGAGTTATCGCTTAATTCCACAATTTTGGCACCCATCTCATCATATAGCTCAAGGCCCATTGAATTAACAGAGGTACCACATTTTTTCCACATCTTTTCCTTCACGGCTTCGATTGTCATCTGACAGGGCAATAACAAAATTAGGTCAAAGAACATATCGCAAGCATAGCAAGTAAGCTAGTTTCATGTGTCACACATAACCCCCTCAAAAGTTAATCAAAGAGGTTTTGTCTTACCATATTCAAACAAATTGCTAAATGCCAAACAAAATATGACAAAAAAATACAAGTTCATGCAGCATATGAACAAAATGCAACCTAGCAACTACATCCAATGGACTTGAAAAAGAATGCATGTTTCAACATTTAAATGTAAAATCTAAAGCAGGAATTGGTATGATGTCCCAGTACCTGAAGAGAAAAGCGAACATCAGCAGCGAAGCTCTTGAGGTTAGAATGTGTTACACGTAAAAGAACAGACTCATCCCCAGGAATCTGTAAGCGAGACCCCATGGCCTTGAATCTTGACCTCTCTGTGTTCTCCCAAATTCTATGGCAAGTGACGCTTTTTTGTCGCGGAATTTGAGCCCTCACTCTTTTTATCTGGTCATACGTACACATAAGTGTATGATATACAATGACAAACCGGTTGACTAAAAGTAAACAACATATTCATCACATTACATGATGGTTGAGGTTTTACATGGAATATATTTCCACATTAAAGATCTCAAAAGTAAAATAGAATAAGCAAACCATCATCTTTTATTGCCTGGTTGAATGTTAAAAATGTTCAGGTGTTTGGTGCCCAACAACATAGGCAGCGCATAAAATTAAGGACCACATCTCCCAGTCCAAAAAGGGAATAATACAAGCTGAAATTAACAATGATTTAGAGCATCTCCAGCCCGACCCCTTTTTTAAACCCAAATTTGGGTCAAAACTCCATTTGGTTATGCCTCCTCCAACGCTAAACACTTATTTTTATCCAAATCTGTTGTTTTTCATCTTTTCCCTAAAAAATTAGGGTCAAAATGGCTCATTTAAATAAATAATAAGAAAGTGAAAAGAGGGTTTGAGAAAAAGGTTTGGATTTCCCCTCATTTGGGTGCGAAAAATGCAAAATTTTGTAAAAGGTAGGCAAAAGGGTATGTCATTGGAGATGGATTTTTGGTTTTTTCACTGAAATTTGGAGCTTGGGTAGAAAAAAGGGTAAGGATTGGACGACTGAGCCTAATTTTGAAGCCAAACTACTAGAACTTTGAAGATGAAACCAACCCAACACAAGATCAATGAATGACTTTTCCCTCCAGCCCACCCAGAAGAAAAAAATTAGATTCGATCAGAATTAGTAGGCAAAGGTAGGAGAACAACTGACTAACATGACAAACAAATATTACGAAACCAACAGTTGCAGAAATTATGAAATCAAATTACAAACAGAGAAGATCGAGAGAGAGAGAGAGAGGACCTGTTGGGATTTTGATTAGGTTGGAGCAATTTCAATTTTGTGAGATCGACTTCTCCATTTTGAACTTCTTTCTCAGCTTTTGGTGGGAAGTGAGAGCAGAAGTTTTCGCATCAAAAATGGTGTGAAGGGTTCGTGTTTTCAAGATGCGAGGTCGGTTTTGGGCCAAGAACCCGGGTGGGCTACTACACGGCCGGTTGCGCCTTTTTTTTTTATTTAAAATTTTATCGGTTCTATTTCAATGATATGAATTTCATTTAGCTAAAGCTCATAGAGGCCTGATACAATATGGGATACAGAAATATGAAAGGGAATGTGTAAAAGTATCCGATGGCTGAAATGCACTGATTTTAGTTGTCGGATAGTGCACTAACATCAGCTGGATGTCTTTTTATGTTTCCTTTTTCATATCACACATTTTCCGAGCTCATTTTGTTTTTGTTTTTTTTTTCTTTCTTCTAAATGATAGGAGTGAGATTTTAGAATTAGTTATCGGTAATTATAATTAATCAATTTTTTCATGACGACTCAAACTCAAGATCTCTCTCATAAAGAGTAGCAAACCAACGAGACAAGTCCATTTAAAGCATATCAAAACATAAACTTATATTGATGGAATTTTCACATCTTTAGTTAGGCCACACTTGAGTAAACCCATAAACCCATTCGCGTAAACCGTTCTAGATCTTGGAATCCCTGGGACTGCATGGTCCTTTCGGGGGGGTTTTGGGAGGCCTATTTTTAACTTTTCATCTTTAATTTTTTGGATTTTTGTGTTATGGTCAAAAAGTATTTTAAATTTGGAAGAGTATTTGAAAAAAAAATGTGTAGGATGTATTTTGCAACAAGAGTAGTGTTTGAAAAATATGTGTAGAATATATTCTGTAGGTCCATTTAGTAATCAAAATGGCAAAAATAGAAAATGAGAAGTGAAAAAAAACTCCTCCTACCCTACTTTTGACTTCTCTTCTCTAAACATTAAAACCAAGAACTCATTTATCTAAGAATGTGTTTTAGTGGACAGTAGCCAAATACTCAAAAAATGAAAAAGAGAAAATGATAAATTGAAAAATGAGCTGTCAAACACCCCTCAATGATTAGAGTGACACCTTCTTGGATAATGAGAACTTGGTTTTAATGTTTAGAATGGAGAAGTCAAAACATATGGTTTTCATTCAATGTGCCCTGTCTAATTTTAAAAGAAAATGAATTTTGTTCTCGTTTTGCAAACCGTATAAATGTTTTGTAACATAAGGAGTATTTATTAATGTATATATGTATAGACACATAGATTTATTGTGTATAATATGCATACATACATGCACATGCACACGCAACTATATACCCGTACACCATTTATGAAATGCAATTCCAAATAATGTGGAATCACATATCTTCATAGTATTAATCTATAATTTTTTTCCCCAAAAATTCGGATGTATGCAATTCCTACAAGCATTTGCCTTGTTCGGTTGATTGAGTTGAAAAAGATGTTTCCAAAACTTAATTAGAAATTTTAAAATATTAACAATTCCCATCTGACCCAGGCCCCTATCCATCCCTTCCTCTGTGTACCCACTTCACTTTTGATCGGAAAAGTTGAGACAGTGGGCCCTCACCCCAAAACTCAACATGTAATGCAATTGTCCTCTCTCCCTCTTTCTCTCTCACTCCGATCATGTATTATGATTTAACAATTACTCCAGACTTTGAAAAGTCAAGTGGTGGGGGTGGACCCATTTTTAACTTTTTTGCAGAAAAATTTCTAGCTAAGCAGCCAACTGAACAAGGCCATGTGACTTAAGGCCATGTTTCACTAACAAAAAAACTAGTTTTGTTTTAAATCAAAAACTACTTCATTTCACTAAAAAAACCCCTACAAAAAACCAACAAAAAAACCACTTCATTCCACTAACTTAAAAAAAACCAAATCATTGCACAATCAATTACATGTACTTTAATCATGTAAAATTACGAATCTGCCCTCCCTTCAAAAAAAGAGAGCAATAGTTGTTTGGGTAGAAGGGTAGATTTGTAATTTCATAACACAACTAAAAAAACTAAAAAACCGAAAACTTGTTAGTGGAACTAGTTGGTTTTTTTTGAAAAACTAAAGATTAAAAAAAAACCAAAAAACTAAGAAACCAATTAGTGGAACACCCTCTAAAGTTTGACATAACCTGCTGAAGTTATGTTCTTCTCCTCTCTCTCTCTCTCTCTCTCTCGGGCTACTGAAGTTATGCTGAAGATCACAAAATTACGCTAAAAAGTTGTTTGACATTAAAGATCGAAAATATATTTCTCTTAAGTTGGAAAGTTGTTTAATAAAAAATGAATTGTTGAATTATTTAAAAAAGTACCGTACTATTCTACACTCAATTAAAATTTTGAGTATATACTAATTTTGGATTTTCTTTTCTAATTCGAGTGTTACGGTAGAGACATGGTGGTGACAGTAGCAGTTGGAAAGGGTGATGCTGGTGGAGTTTTTCATGTTTTCTATAGGGTGTTGGTGAAAGTGGGGCATAAAAGATAGGAGTAATTATTCATGGTTCTGAGGCACCGCCACATGATGTTCCAACGTCTTTATTCATTACATTTTTATATGGTTATATATGGTAGATAAGAATATTAAGACACAACATGACAATGAATAATATTTCGCATTAAATTGGTGATTAATTTTTAACAGGATGAGATGATAGCGGCGGTAATGGTGTCGTGATGGTAAAAGTCTCACACAAGTGGAGCAGTGGTGGATTTGGGCAAGATAGTAATGGACAAAACCATTAGATCATACCCCATGCAGAAAGCCAAAGGTCAATTCTCACTAACAACTAACACTTTTTGCATGTTCTCCGGAAAAAAAATTTGATTAAGGGGCCATTTTTGAGATTGTACCGAAGCAGTATGCAGTAAAACTTTACCATTCTCCAAAATGCACACGAGTACTGCAGGATACCGATGAGCTGATGGATGTGACAAATAAGGTACGACAACCAACTTAGTCCAAGAATCTCTAACACCATATTCCTTCATTACCCATAAATCAAAATGAACGTAGTGGTTACAGAGTATACACAGACATCCATTTAAAACTCCCAGAGAGAAGCCATTAAATTAACCATCTCTATCCTCAGGTTTCGAAACCTTTCCATATGTGTCTGTGTTTGAGAGGCCTGGTTGGTCTTTTGGGGTTTTCGACAAGTCGTGGTAGCTGTGATTTGTGTCTGTGTTTTGAGGGTTTGGGAAATTTTCGAGAATGATGCTCTTATTCCAGCGGCCAATTAGGGTTTTTGCGTAATGTGGAAGAAATGCTTAAAACCCCGCTGATCAAAAAAAAAAAAAGAAAAAAAGAAAAAGGAAAAAAAAGCTTAAAACCCTAATATAGTTTACTTGCTCACAGATTCAGTTAAAATTTTTATGGTGCAGTTCACAAGAATACTTAAATATTCAATTTTTTCCGTTTTTTTTGTTCGTGCCAAAATTTTTGTTCGGAAAGATTATTCTTTTGTTTTTATTCACATTTTTTACACCTTCGGTGGTTTGTGTTAAACATTTTCTAAATTATTGACCTGTCTCGAGAGAATCCAAATAACAAAAAATAATGATCAAACTCTTTAAATTTTTAGTAAAGTAAAAAATAGTAAAAATAGACAGATTTTTTTTTATTATCTTTGTCTTTACTTGATTTTTTAAAGTTAGGTTCTCATTTTTTATTTTTATGATTGCTCAATTTACAAAGAATTAATGCAAAAATAATAAATGTAGAAATAAATTGAATTTAAACAAAAATAATAATCCTATCTTACGCACTAAAATATCCAAGTTGTAGTTCACAATCAAGAGATGAAAAGTGAAGGGCATATATTGAAGAGTTGAATATTTTTTGATGTAATCATTATGTTTCCTTAAAAAGTTTGAAACTCCAAATGGGTCTATCAAAATTGGACGGTAGTTATTCAATTGCAAGGGTCGACGGTCATGGAAAATCAACTCAATATGACGGAGAGCTTGCTATTATATACTTCAGGTGATATAGCGACATTGAATCATAAAAAAAAGAGTGTTTCTACTACGAGCCCTAGTACAATACTTACATGAAAAGAAAACATGAGAATGAACATAAAAAAAAAATCTAACGGATGAGATCTATCTGGTATACTACTCAAATAGTGTACCGGACAGATCTCATCCGTTAGATGCATTTTCATGTTTTCTTTTCATGTCTCAAACTCTCTCTCTTCTACTATACTTTGGCTCTGCTTCGGGTTGCTTCTACCTCTCTGTGTTAACCTCCCTCCCTCCCTCCCTCCCTCTCTCTCTTGCGCGCACGCTCATGTATCTACCATAAGGTGTATTCAAGTCTTATGTGCATAGCGCTCACTACTTGCAGATTCTCCGAGGTGGCCGAGTTTCTGCCAGTTTCTTTGTTTGGAATCTGGGCCGACATAGATACTGGATTACTATCCTCGGGATGTAGCATACCTTGTATCAAAACACCATTTGTAGAAAAGGAAGCTTGGATGGGACAGGTTAACACAAAATCTGGTCCTGATCTGAGTGCGCAAAATGAACGGCTTGCATCTTCGAGAAAGGATGGGTGAATGGAGATTGAACTGGGAGAATTTTTCAACTGTTTATGGAGATAGCGATGATGAACTGTATAACGATGATAAAATGGATATGCATGTGATGGACATCAAACCAGGGGACTGCAAATCTGGCCTCATTATTGAGAGCACAGAGCTTCGACCTAAAGTAGATGCGTAAATACCAAACCAATCCTACCTGAATGAATTTTGGTAGGGTGGTTTGGCGAGTAGCCATTTTCTATGCCAATCTCGGGTCTGATGATCAGACTCGTTCAGTACTTGTACAAGTGAACAAGCCATAATGATAAGTGAACAAGCTGTAGTTAAAGTTCGTTCTGAAAAGAGCCATCATAGGTACCCACCTGCAGATACTAGATACAGTCTGTGTGACATTACTACAACCAAAACAAAGGCAATGCAATAAACAAAGGCAATGCCATAAACAAAGGCAATGCCCAATTTGTAATGTAAAGCAAGTTGTACAAGTCTTCACTCAACGAGGGCTACAATATTAGCAATTCGATTCTAGGAATCGCTTCTCCTTGCTCTGAGTTCCTGAAAACATGTAAAGCACTGACATAAGGCGATGCTTGTAATTAAGAAACATACATAGAAATCCTATAATGTGCCACGGATGAGTGAACAATTCATATAACAAGGTGTCTTAATAAGCAATGCAATAAACAAACATTCTAGGATTAATTTGTGGTGCCATTGATAGATTCATAATCTACTATTTAAAAGTTTAACATCCATAAACTTCACTTACAAAAATAACTTCATGAAGCAAGGAACTGCCAAAATAGAATCAGTAAGGCAATATAACCAAGGTCTGCGTTACTCACTTCAATTGCGAGCTCCATCAATCGAATAATCGAACATAATTCACTGTGTAAATGTGCAACTACAAATCAGTAATTCAACAGCAAAGTTAAACCAATCTCGCCATCTAAAGATACTCTATGGTGTGGTCCAAGGTCAAAGATGGATGAGTGACGGTCAAGCTGGCACGGTGGTGCATAACTCCTGCCTAATTAACCGCACTCGAGTTCTGAAATACAGAAGAGTAGTAGTAAGGAACATGAAAAGTTTTCCCGGAATGGTCCAAGATAGAGAAATCAATGGTCCAGATTCACATGGTTTCTCTGGACCAACGATTTCTCTTTCCTGAACTATTTTGGAGATACTTTTTATGTTCCCTAACATTTTCGAATACATAATGTAGCACTAATTTGGGTTAAACATGTGCGTGAACCCTGTTGGGAGATATTTCTACAATTCCTCCGAAAAACGTCAGTCTTAATTTTATCCTTGAATTCACTATGAAGTTTCCAACTCCTCAAGTCAATCACCCAAAATATTGTGAGTATGAGCATGCAAGACTTACTCAGGTTTGAAGGATACAAGCTCAAAAACTCATCAATGGCTTCTAAAACTCATACTTCCAATCAAGCCCGTTCTTGAGATTCATGAGACCCCAATTAAATTTTGAAAATTGGACCTCTTAATTTTTCTCTATATAAATTATTATTTTTCAAGATGAGATATAAAATGGCCTTGTGGTACAATAGCAAATTACTTGTAATGGTGTGTGAACCAAAGGTCATGGATTCTAACCTCACCGCCCTATTGCTTCGAAACAAATTTATGTACAAACTAAAAAATTGTTCACCTAAAAATGTAAGGAGAAGAGGATTAAACACACGACCTTCCATATAAATGACACCATTCATTCCATTATATCACCCAGAGCTATTTGTAAGATTCTTGACATACTTAATATTTAATATATCCCTGTATTTGAAGGCCCAAAAAATAGACTTTTTTTGGTGGGCCTCAGACTTGAGCCTACCCAACCTGCTCTCTGGGTTGGCCCAGCTTCCAATTACACTAAGCAACTACATGAAAACTAGTATGAATTAAGTATGCATGGCCAGTCAAACCTCGTCTAGTTTTTGCAAGGCAATTTAAAGGGTTGAAGCAATGGGCCACGTCAATTAAGGAAACAGTTTATTCCTCTCACACCCGCAAAAAAGAGGAACAAAATCAATGTTCCTCGTAACTATTTTTCTTTTTATTTTTTGAATTTGATGGTCCTCTATGTTCGAAGACCCAAAATGACCACCGACGCCATCATTTCCAAAACAGCTACAAGAAATTTTTTGGGTAAATTACAAAAAAGCCCCTTGAGTTTCACCAAATTCTTAAAAAAACACTTGGATTTCGTCCGTTAGCAAAACGACACTTGAACATTATAGTCCGTCAACAAAAAAGTCTTTACCGTCATATTTTGTTAATGTTTTTGACAGAGCCAGTTAACAATGGTTAACTTCCTTTGTTATCTCTTTCAAAACGACACCTGAACATTATATTCCACCAACAAAAAAGCCCTTACCATCCCAAAAGTTTTTTTTTTTGGTCAATTACAGCATTAAAATACGCCTTTCTCCCATGAGAATTTTTTTGTGATCTATCATTTAAAATACAGGTTGAACAAGCACTTTGTTTATTTCACATTTCTAAAAAAAAAATTCCAAGATTCTTTTCCATCTCTCGTATTTTCAATCATTAATCATATTTTTCTCTCTACTAATATCCCTCTATCCAATTATTATTCTCATTTCTCTTTCTATCTCCCTCCAATTATTACACCTCTTTCTAATTATTACTTTTTCCAAAATTCTATCAAAACACTATCTCAAAAATATTTCTAAAAATATTATTCTCAAAACTCTCAACCAAACACGTTGTTTATGTTTCAGTTTCTATTTTTTTTTGTTTTGCCTAAGTTGTTGTATTCAGAAAATGATTGGTACCACCACCCACACCTTTTTATTTTTATTTTTATTCCTTTTAAATGTTAACTGTTTTTGTTTGAGCCAACTTCTGTGAACTTCAACTAATTCTGAAGCCCTAAAAAATAAAGGGTATAATGACACTACCACACCTTTTGAGGAGACCCGGCTGTTCTCCCGAAGTTACGGGGTCATTTTGCCAAAGTTATAGGGTCACGATTTAATATAACTACAAACAAAAATGTCATGAATCATTTTCGTTATATGAAAAGTTGCCAGGAAACATGTTCTTTTGGATGTCTTGAAAAGATCAAGGAAAAGTGTATCCCAAATACTTCCTTTGTTCCTAAAAGACAGTCCATTATGAAGATGCGTGCACATTTCGGATCAAAACAAAAAGTACTTTGGTGCAAAAATTTTCAATTTTTTTTTGACAAAACATATTTTGGGACGGAAGGGGATTTTTTGTTGATGGAATATAATGTTTAAGTGTCATTTTGCTAACGGACAAAATCTAGGTGTTTTTTTAGAATTTGGCAAAACTCAAGGGGCTTTTTTGTAATTTATCCAAAAAATTTCTTGTAGCTGTTTTGGAAATGATGACGTCGGTGTTCATTTTGGGACTTCGAGCATAGAGAACCATCAAATTCAAAAAAGAAAAAGAAAAAGAAAAAAGAAAAAAGAAAAAAGAAAAAAAGTTACGAGGAACATTAATTTTGTTCCTCTTTTTGCGGGTGTGAGAGGGGTAAACAGAGGGAGTTAACCATCGTTAACTGGCTTTGTCAAAAACATTAACAGAATATGACGGTAGGGGCTTTTTTGTTGACGGAATATAATGTTCAAGTGTCGTTTTGCTAACGGGCGAAGTCTAGGTGTTTTTTTAAGAATTTGGCGAAACTTAAGGGGCTTTTTTGTAATTTACCCAAATTTTTTCATGACCACTAGACTTACAAAGAAAAACACCTACAATTAGGTTCTCATTAGGGATCCTACACTTTCCTACAGTGCGGACCTCATAGTTCCTAGTCAAATTTTGACAATCAAACTGCTAAATTAAGACACGTTATCAAGGGTCCCCGTGAGGACTCAACAAAAAAAAGAAGACCGAGAAGGCTTGATAATCAATTTTTAATTTAAACACATGGAATGGTTTCGATCATCAAAATTCGATCGGAAAATGAGAGATCCTCAAGGAAGGAAAGTAAGGGATCCCTTTACTTGATCCATGGTGTATATGTATACACTATAAAAAATTTATATAGAAATCATTCTTCATGCATGTTTAGGAAAATTTCTAAAGTTGCCTCAGCGCCTGTTCCTTCAAGTTTCCAGAAACGTTATAAAAGAAATCAAGTGCAACCTCAAAAATTCATCATCTAAGCTATGTCAAAGATAAGATGATGTGAAACCATAAATACTTCCACGATTTCCTTGCATTGTTAACATGTGGTTTTACCACCATTTAGTTAAGCTTCAATATTGAAAACACAACTAACACAAAATGACACATATAAAGGCATTGTGCATTAAAAAGAGTTAGGAAAAGCTAGCAAGACATGATCGAACAATCTGACTTACCTTTGTTCCCTTTAGTATTGGTGTTGCCACTGAACTGCACTGTCACAACTCATGATCCATGTCAAGTGAGAGTAGGCTCTCAACGTAGGGGTACAGACTAAAATACGTTGAACAACTATAAATTTCAGGATAGCTAAATGAGCCATCTTTTGGATTGTAGCGAACCAAATTCGTCTTGGTATGCAACAAAACTTCACCATTGTTCAAAATCCAAAATGGCGTGATATCGCGAAACCTCGATGAATTTGGCACATAAGGTACCACAACCAACTTGGTCCAAGACTCTCTAACACCATATTCCTTCATCACCCATACGTCAATACAGATACATGAGTAGTCACAGAGTACACACAGGCATCCATTAAAAGCACGCAACGTGTTATACGCACGACCATCTCGATACTGACGTTCCAAAACTTCTCCATAGGTCTCCTTCACCAAATCAAGAGAAACAATACCCCCCTTGGTCTCCCTATTCACATTCCAATGGAGGGCCCTATTCACAAATGTCCCTGAACCATGTTGAGAAGGAATACAAGGACAAGGAAAGTCTCCAATCTTTCTCCATGAACCAGTCCTCAGTGTGTACACTCTCACTTCAATATCCGAACGGCTGATATCAGAAGGGCTAATATCAAAAGTGCCTATCATTTCGGGACAGAGGGAGTAATACAATCCCACCACCTTGTAATCATTAATAGAGTCATCATAACCTAACCAATAACACGTTTGGCATGGCCACGGATTAGCCTCAGGCAATATTCTGGATTTCCTCGTAGAAGGGTTCCATAAGAATAAAGTTTCTTGAATTCTTATGCACACTAACCCATCACAGCAACTTAAAATCTTGACGTAAGGATTAGTTTCATGCAAAGGGCTGGGAAGTTCAACAGCAGTATCAGAATCCTGGTACAAAATAGAGTAAAGAGAACATGACTTGACACCGGTAACCCCACTAAATATTAAAAGCCTGCGGTGGGTATAATCAGTGTTCACAGATGCTAGTCTGAGATGGGTTTTCGCGAATTCGGGATTTGAAATCAAAGAACGCCATGACTTGCAAACGCACCTCAGTTGCAGCAGAGACTTGACCGGAAGTCGCGAGAGTATGTTGACAATGATTTCATGAGGGAGATGCGGCAGCGGCAATAATTCTCCCATTGGAATGATCAGTTCTTGCTTTGAGGCTACTGGAATGATCAGTTCTTGCTTTGAGGCCTTGTTTCCCATTTACTTAAATGGGGAATCCTATTTTAGCAAATGGAAAACAATGCCTGAGTTGCTTTGTTATGGGTCAACCCCATTTGGGTATCAACCTAGAAGGGGCTCAAATGTATGATCTGGTAAAGATAGATTGAAATTATTGTAATCAATGCTTACATCACCTGTGCCCGATTCAATCACTGCCTACGTCACCTGAGCCGGCCGTTTCAGTTCTTCTACATTTTTTTTTGATGCCTCTTTTGTCCAAATGTAATCACGCTGACTGGCTGAGTATCTTGTTTGATTTAATCAAGATTTGATAAAATTGATTTTATTAAATGAGGTGGAGGGTTGATAAAATATCAACTTTTTTGCATTAAAAAAGACTGAGATTTTATTAATCATCGTCCTCATTTGATAAAATTAAAGGGTGGTTTTATCAAGTTTTGATAATATTTTTTAGGAAACTAGGCCATCAGATGTCTGATGACATTATGGCAATACGAAAGCTGAAGCTGATTGGTTCCAGCTGGTAGACCATAGGGATGCGTTGAAATTTCACTTGTTTTTTTAGGCTGTTGCGACTTTCGAGGAATATCTGGTTTAGCTCGAATAGAGAAATCGAAAAATATTAGCGGATACTACGAAATAATCACTCCATACATGGCAAGAATCACTTAGAATCAGTCACCACCGAATAACCACTCCATACACAGCAACAATCAATTAGAATCAATCCACACATGGCAAGATTCAATTAGGAGTCCATCTCATAATTATAGGATATGATTTTCTTTCCATGCTTATCATTTCCTAGCTGGTTGTATCTTTTCCAATATATGTGTCGTTGAGCAACATTTGTTTATATGAGAAGTAAACCTATAAAACACCTTTTATCAAAAAAATAAAATAAAAAACACATTAAAATATTATATAAGACGACGGAAAAAGACCGTCTTTCCTATATAAAAATTAAGCGTTGAATCAAAACAAAAAAATTTACAAAAATTTGAAATCTGAAATGTTGGCAACAGTGGTGGCAGTGGAGTTGGTTACAATATCTCCCGTGCTATTTTTATTTTTTATTACTACTATTTTGCGCCTGAAGCACTACGTCCACTACATATTGGTGTGGGGGCTTCACAACCAAGCGTGTGGCTCCCACATAGGGATGGCAATTTCTTCTAGCCCATTCAAATTTGATCCAATTCTCGCTTCGACTGGATTAGCGTTTTGGAAACAGATCAAATTCAGAGCGGATACACCTGTCCCCGCCTCTTACCCGATCCACGAAATTTTTCAAAAACAATCACCCCTTCCTTTTTCCAGTTTCTGCTTTGATGGGTCGAATCTTGTTGAGAGTACGAATCGATAATTTAATTTCTTCCCTTAGAGGGGCTCTTCTTTGTTTGTTTCCTATGATGGGCTTATTTTTTGAGTTAGTTCAGTTATTGAATTTAGTTATCTTGTACACTATCACAAAATTAATGTAGTGTCCCGTAATTTGCACTTTATAATTCATACATGATATAAATGCTCTCTCCTATCGATTGACAAAAATTAAAAATAATGGAAAGACCAACATAGATAGATAGGTTGAGTTGAATGTTAAAACACAATTTCGGATATGTCATCTTTTCATATTTATGGAGATCCAATACAATAATTTTATTTTTTGTACGCAATTTCAATTTTTCTTTCTAGTACATTTTAATCAACTGTAAACGCCCCATGTTTACTATTGGTCCAAAAGTTTGTTGGAGCATAACAACAAGACCCAATATGTTTAAACTCAAGTTCATATTTTATGGTTTCTTATTACATACCCATGATGTCACACCCTCGATTTTCAACACAAATATATAAACATTTTGCAAATGAAGTAGTTAACATTGCCCATACATGTAGTTCCAAAGGTCCTCTCACAACATTCCAAATTCATAGAAATAATAAGTTTAACTCGGGTACCCCTATCCCATGAGAAAACATAAGTGTTAAAGAGATCACAAATTTTTCATAGTAAAAAAGGATGAAATAATAAAGTTAAAGGTCCATCTTTCAAAAAGAAGTTAACAAAATGATGAAATAACATTATATTATATGCTCCTCATCCACTCCATGCTCACCAGCTCACACTCCATGATTTGAACCTGAGAATGATAGAGTGAGTTACACTAGTTTTGTAGGAATATTTATGAAAATTACATGACTTCTTCCTGTTTTTTCTGTACCACCAGTGGAAGCAAGCTTGAAATCATCTGACTTGGTCATCAGCAGCTTTGCAAGCCAGTGAATTTTACTTTCAAACAGTTTTGCAACATTATCCTCAGTGTTGGACTTATGTTTCTCAGTGTTACATGAATATGCTGAACAATATAAAGAGAATGCATAATTTGTACAACTACAATATTCCCAATTCAATAGGGCCAGCCTAAGATATTTGGGTTTCTTAAGCCCGATCGTTAAATGGGGTCCTATACATTTTTACAATTAAACAAATAGGAGAGCAATTTGGCTATATAACTATTTTAGTCCATATTAAAAATAAACATGTTTTGGTTCCAGCTATAGAAGTCTTCTTTGGTTGTCTTTGACACATGTTCAATGCATGGTAGCACCAAATTCCTATACTTGAATATTTTTAGACAAATAAACACTTAAAAAAGGAAGTGCTATAACAAGAAGAATTGAGACCTAATGCATCGAACACATTCACCTTACAAAGTAGAGCATATTTATAAATGTCGCATAAAAACTACTCCTTATAACTATTCCTTATTGATAAACCTTTTTTGGCCAAAAATCCAAGACCAATCCTCGAGGCCCGAGTCTCTTGGGCCTTGCCTTAGAGGCCTGGCCTGCAATTCAGATTGTGATATGTGTGAGGTCTATATAAGTCTATAATATTCCATCTCTTTTATAAGTTTGAAAATATTCTTATCAATGTCCCCTTGCGAGTAGATGCACATGGAACTTTCGGGCAACGTGTTTATTTACTTGTCAAAAGAAAATATTCTTATCAATGAAGTTCTTACACTTTCACTAAAAAAAATGACTCTTTTGTTTTTTCTTTTTTGGGTCATAGGCTCAGTACATTCTTCCTACATTATTGCTGTTGTACTTTCGTCGATATTATTTACTTATCACATTTTTGTTTATTTTTCTGTTATAATTTTTGGGATTAATCATTCCTTTTGACTAAAAGAATCATAACAAAATGTAGACCAAATTTGGAAAATGTTCAGATAAGAAGACAACTTTAGCGAACTTTTCTTTTTGTTTTTTTCTCATTTTATTTATTTTATTTTTTAGACTCTTCTCTTCAACACAACTAGTCAACCCAAAAAAGTTTAACGTGAATCAAACAAAAATTAAGCCAAGATCGAAAAAATACTAAAACAATAATTTAGGAAGAACAGACATGTCAAAATATATTTTACATTTCAATGATGTGAAAGTTGTACCAGGACTAGTTTCGAGTAACATACATACATACATACAGTATAATGTCTTCTTGCATTTTGTTAAAAGTAAGGATGCGATCTTTCATTGACGTACATATAGCTATGCGGTATATATTATGTATTTTTTCTCAAAAAAGGATCCGATTTTGCATTGATGTCATCAATGAAAGTAAAATAAAATGTTCAAATGCAAATTTCTGATTTTAGCAAAAGTATCGATTTTTGGACATAAAATTTTTTTTTTCAATTTTTTTTTTTGGTAAACTGAGAACATATTATAAAAGGAAGCTAAGAGACATACAAAGTTCTAGGGTATTCAACCCCATTTAGATCATCACAAAGTTGCTAATTAATACAAACCGGAGCAACGTCAAAAATATGAAATTGTAAATCATCATGGAATATCATGTTAGCAAGCAAGTCTGCGCATTTGTTTGCTTCTCGATAGATATGATCAATCTTCACCATTCCGAGCTGCTTCATCAAACATCTGCAATCATGAATAAGATTACTAAGAAAATGCCTTGAGTGACTGGAATCTGTAATGATTTGGATTGCAGCTAGAGCGTCCATCTCCACTTTTAGAGGCACAAGGTGTTTTCTCTGGGCCAACAACAAGCCCTCTTTCAGAGCCCGAATCTCTACCTCCAAACCTTGCGAAGCATGAAAACTTTTATGGAAACCGACAATCCATTCTCCTGCGTTATCCCGAACAAGACCACCACCTGTGGCTTGTCCAAAACTACCTTTAAAAGCGCCATCAGTGTTGAGTTTGAAGAAGCCCGGAGCTGGGTGAAGCCATTTAACCATCACCACGTTTTTGGAACGTCGAGTCCTCTCAGGAGATGCAACAAAATACCATTCAATGGCTTGAGCAATAGAAGTTTTAATGGTGGAATCAATAGGATCTCTGGTTCCGGATGACTGGAAAACAGAGTTGTTTCTAAGAAGCCAAACATTCCAGCAAGTGAAGGGAAAAATAATACGCCAAGGGATACCCGACCGATGAAAGAGTTTTGACTCGCAATTTGATTTAAGCCAAAGAGAGAAAGACAGAGAAAAGGAGGTAGAAGAGCCACTAGGAATACCAATGCCCGCCCAAACATTTAAAGCCACGGAGCAATCCCCTTAAGACATGACTCGACGTTTCGCAATCGGATTTGCAAATATCACAAAGATCATCTTGGGTTATTTTTCTAAAAAACAGGAGGTCTTTTGTTACAAGTCTATTAAGCGCAGCTAGCCAAAAGAAATTACGAATTCTGGGGTTAGCATGAATTTTCCAAACCCATTTCCAGCTCTCAAATGGAGGGGTGAAATCAAAGTTTTTGGCAAACAACCAAGCAGACTTGGAAGAAAAATCACCATTTGCAGAAATTCCCCAAGCAACAATATCAGATTGAGGATCAAACCGTTGGGGTTGAATGCGGAGGATATGTAAGAGAATATCAGAGGGTAGAGCAAAGGAAATTTTTGAAAAGTCCCAATCTTCACCCCCCCAAACATCACGAAACACTAAGGTTAATCTCACCTCTAAGCAAAGGGCCATAAATTAGTGCTCGAAGGGAGCCAATGCCAGTCCAATTTTGATGCCAAAAGGAGGTATTAGAACCACCTCTAATAGCCACCTTCAAACCCAAATTAAAAACCTGACTGCCTTTACACAAGCCTTTCCAAGTTGGAGAGGGACGGTTATAGGCAATAGAGCGATCCCTATACTTAGTAGTGAGGACACGGGACCAAACAGAATTTTCCTCAGTGATGATTCTCCAATTAAGTTTGGCCATGGCGATGATGTTAGCATCGAGAGATTGTCTGATGCCAAGGCCCCCCATCTCAATAGGTTTGGTAACTTTATCCCAACCCACATTGTGAATTTTTCTCTTATCAGCAGTTGATCCCCAAAGGAAATCTCTGTTAGCTTTGTCAATTGCTTTGTGAACCTCTTTAATTTTTAACTCACCTCAAGAGAGGGATAATTTTTTTTGTTCAGTTTCAGTTATGATACTTAGGGAGAGTTAAACAATCATCATGTTTGAGAAACTTATTTATGACCTCATTCTAGTTGGTTTGAATAATTAAGTTGACATACTCAATCTTTTTGTTTTTTTTTTTTTTTATCATAATCTTTTACTTTTTAGACTCTTCTTTTTGACACAAATGGTCAATCCAAAAAAGTTTAAGTTCAATCAAACAATAATTAGGAAAAGATGGAAAAGAATACCAAAACAATAATTTTGGAAGAACACACATGTCAATAATATATTTCACATTTCAACGACGTGAAAGTTATACCAAGGCTAGTTTCAAGTAATATTTTTTTATTTATTTAAAAATAATGATGCGATCTTGAATTGATGTCAACGAAAGCACAATTGACATCTACCTCTCTAGTCCTCGGTTCTATTTTAACCGAATAAAAAATAATTATATCTTTTCAATCGGTAATACATTTTATATGCAATATGGATCTTGATTTAATCTAATAAATAAAGTGTTCAAAATCACCTAAAACATTGTAGATTATAAAATATAACAATTTAAAAAGTAGCACGAACTCCCAAAAATGACTATAAAATTGGGACGGAGGGAGTATAATTTTCTTTTTTAAAAGCAAGGAATCTGATCTTGCACCGATGTACATATACCTACCCGGTATTATGTTTTTTCTTTTTTTTTTTCGAAGTTTAGAAGAAAACAAACAGGAGGGTTCACTTTCCGTTGATTCCTATCCTGAGATTGTTTGTATGATATAGGAGCCGTCCTGGGGATTTTTCTAACTTTGAAACTTCATATAACAAAGCAAGGCTGGAGGGATGACTCAATTAATATACATATGTGAACAGGGATACGGGGAGGGGACTGACTATACCATCTCCTACCCGATTCCCGAAATATTTAAAAAAAAATCCCCTTACTAGCTACCCTCCTCGATCCCCGAAAAATCTCTAAATCCGCTACCCATTCGGGGAGGGGACGGATTGGATCAGGGAGGATCGGTTGAGATGCCCATCCCTATTCACGTCTCCATCTTAGTTAGTTTGAATAATTAAGTTGACATCATCGAATTCAAATAAACCCCACACCACCATTTTTCTCTCTTCAAATATTTCTTAATTTATCTAGATTTCTGTCTCCTTTGGTTCAAATCTTCTTCTCTCATAATAATCTTTTAGTTCTTTCTCTCTCCTAATCTTTTCTCCCCTAAAATCGCAAAATAAAATTTGAATTGTACTTGCGTGAATAGTGTATGCATATTTGCATAAACTTTCGTAGATTAATTTTGTTCATGGTTTAGACTCCTGTTTAGGTTTCCTTTTTGTTCATGCGTATCGTATCTGACATTTGCCTTTGATGCTTTATATGGAAATTTGTTGGGGTGCTGAGCAAACACGCGTGATGATGTCCGAGCGCATCCACTTTTGGACGGCCGTGGTTTCTATCTCTTCTCTCTCCTCTTTCCCCACTATTTGTCTCCCCTTTCTCTCTTTAAAATTCGTACCGTCCAAAACATTTTTAGATGGCCGAATGAGTGCCGGGTACCTTCACATGGTACCCACCCGACACCCAAAAAAATTTCTATTTATAGACACGATTGTACAGTTGCACCAGATTTTTGCTGCAGTTCCAATAAAATTACGAATTGAAAGACCTGTAGTGAGTAAGTTCACCATACTCCTATAGTACACATAGGATAATTGCATTTAATCGAGATTATTGATTATCGAACCTGATTGCTCACTAACGGATTGCATGCAGTAAGCTCACGCCCCCCAAATCCATAAAATTATTATCCAGTTTTCCCTCTATTTTTTTAATCGGGTGGATTCTACAATTGAATACTTATTAATTATGGGTTTACCTGCGCTTGCGCGAATTGACCAGTATAAAGTCATAGTGAGAGAGACAGTGAGAGGCGGAGAAAATGGAGGAGTTGGTTATGGATTTTTTTTTCCTTAATCGGGCGAATGTCACTATTGTGAGACATGATTGAGATGGATTTTTTCTCGATCTTGACGGAAGGCCTCCTATCTGAAATTCTCTCTCGAACATCCCCTCGTGATGTGTGCCGATCATCGGTGATCTCCAGGGGATTCAAATTGGTCGCTGATTCCAACGACACATGGGATAGGTTTTTGCCGTCTTATCATCAGAAGATCGCGTCGAAGTCGCCTGTGGCCTTCTCCACCAAGAAACAGCTCTACTTTCGCCTGGCGAACTCTTTTATTCTCCTTGACGATGGTGAACTGGTAACTCAATTGCATCAATCTTAGCATCTCCAGTCCATACTTAATTTTTTACGCATGAAATTGTCTTAGGATAGTTTATGCTTTTTCTAGTTTTAGCTTTTTCTTTTATGAACGCAGTTTGGCTCCATTGATTTGAATGAAGGTTTCGAATCTCATACGGTACTATATTTGTGTGAAAACGGAAAAAAATTTGGGTGCCAAATGGGTACCACTTGACCGAGCCTACATAATACTCACATATTACATCCGGGCCGTCTAAAAGTGTACTGGACAACAAAGATTAAAACACCCTCTCTCTCCTCACTTTCTCTCCTCTTTCTCTCTCCTTTTTTCCTCCCCAAATCCAGACCACCTAAGACCAAAATGGACGGCCAGATGCGCCGAGAGTTACCACGCCGTACCCTCCCAAAATTGAAAAATCTCTCCTTAAGAAGGTACCAAGCACCTCCACTACCTGTCCTTATTGGATGGTACCGGTTATTCCGGTAAATCCCGGCCATCTCGGCTGAAAGTAAAATAACGGCCGGTACTGTGCAAGTCCCTAAATTGATCACCCTGTCGATCGGCCACTATGCGCTTCACTCTCGTTTCTCACCGCCTCATCTCCGGTGACACTCGTAGAGAAACCTGCCGTTTGGTATCTCCCTCTACTTGTATAAGTGCTACTTCACCTTCTTTCATAGAGAAACCTGCCATTTGTTTTGCGCGAGTCTCTTGGTTTGTAAGAAGGCTTTCCCACTCCAATATATATATATATATATATATATATATATGAGTAGTGTTCTAGTCCGGGAGTCCCGGATCCGGGACTCCATGTTCCCGATATTTTTTTGACGATCCGGTAGAAGTCCCAACGTGTGTTTCCGGTGTTTTTCTAGCTCTCGTGAGAAATCTTCAAAAAAAACCGGGAAAGGCTTGATCCAAGCGGTTTTTTAAGCAAATTTTATATTTTACGCTTTTTGCGAAAAACTACTTGGATCAAGCCCTTCCCGGTATTTTTTTTTGAAGATTTCTAGCGGGAACTTTGAAAAACACCTTTTGAACACATTGGACGGCTCGGATTTCCCAAAAACAATGTTTAAAAGCATCAAAACACCGAAAAATGCTCCAGTCCGGAAAATCCGGGATCCCGGACTGGATCACCGGTGGCCACCCTTGAATAGGCAGTGATGAACTCATTATACTCGGAGGAAAGACTGAGAATCCGAATTCTTCGTAGCCTCGCATCAGAAATTTTAGAATCGACATCTAATGATCTACTTGAGAAATTTCGTGACATATCCTCTTTACTTTGAAAAAAGAATTGGGATATAAAAGATATAAATACAAGTTCCGTCGATACGCTTGCGATTTTTCCTATTCATTGGTATACCGGAGTGTAATGGTTTCAAAGAGGCCAAAAACCGTTACGTAACGGTCAATATGCTACGTAACAACCGGTTTTTAAAACCAAGTCGTGCTCCCTTACGATATTGAGCCAAGTTCACTTTCTGAGTAATTCCAACCTTGCAACGTTTTTCTTGGTGAACAAAGAAGCAAACACGTCCCTACAGGCTTCTTTTGGAGTCCCTTTTTTTTATCTGTAAAAAACTTTTATTAGAAAATTTTGGACAAAGGGTATATCAAAATGGAGGGAGAGGGAGGGGTCTCCAAAGAAGGGTTAAAGAAATTAGGGCTTCAGACAAGCCGGTCCCGTTTTGTCCTTCTCATCCTGTCCAAACCCTCCGCGCTTGTCAAACCCATCCCACCTAACCCTTTTCCCACGCTCGCCCCATTCTATCTCTTTCTTTACCCGACTTTTTGAAATTGTCGGTGGGCATTGCTTTTGGAGATAAGAGAGAAAATAATTGATGTGACAACTGAAATCTAGGCCTCCTTTGGGTAAAAAACCACTTTTTGGTTTTTTAGTTTTTCTATTTTGTCTTTATTCAAATTTTTTTTTGCATTCGTTAGTTTTGTATCAAGATTTTGTGGTTTCTGGGTTTCTCTCGACGAGACGAATCTAACAAATATAAATTTATGGTCAAAACTCAATTTTTTTTGAATAAAGCCAAAATAGGTAGATTATTGGCCAATAATCCACCTATTTTGGCTTTATTCAAAAAAATATTTGGTTTGACCATAAATTTATACTTGTTAGATTCGTCTCGTCGATAAGAATTTAGAAACCACAAAATCTTCATGCAAAAAAAAAATTGAATAAGAACAAATGAAAAAATCAAAAACTGATTTTTTACCCAAAGGAGGCCCTAATACCTGATAACTCACATGCATTGACTAGGATATTCTCTCTCTCTCTCTCTCTCTCTCATGTGTAGGTATTTACACTGCTCTCTCTGTCTCTCTTTCTCCCCTCTTTTTTTATTTTAAATTTAAAATAAAATAATCCAAATACGTATACATATATAAATATATAGAAGAATTCAGACCCCAAAAAAGAAAAATTCACACCCTCCAAATAGAAGAATTCACACTCTAAAATGAAAGAATTCTCACCCCTCAAATGCAAAATTCACACATCCCAACTTACTCCCTAAAATACACAATGCACACCAAAAATAAAAGAATTCACATCCTCAAAATGAAGAATTCACACATTCCAAAATGAAAGAACTCACAACCCTTCTGAACAATTCACGCACTCCAAATTAAAAGAACTCACACCTCTCAATGTAGAATTCACACTCTCCAAATTGAAAAAATTCACACCCCACAAATGCAAAATTCACACATCTCTACACAATTCGCACTCTAAGAAATCTTTTTTTTTTGGGGCATAATTTCATATCCAATATGGGATAGATGTCGTCGAGTAGGTTATAAAAATATACTCTCTCCGTTCCATAATTTTAGTTCTCTATGAAACTACGTGCAATTTTCAAACTAAAAAATAACGCATTTATAAAATAATTTTTGAAACCAATTGGCACTGACAGCATCCGGCTCGTGAAGGAGGAAAGGCAACAAAACATAACATGAAGAACATGATTTTGATGAAGGTTTTTGTGGTAAAAGAATCAGTCTAGGGCATATGCATGGTGAACAAAAGCATAGCTTTAGATTGACTAGTAAAAAATGATCAAACAAGGTTTAGATAATCGTTTATGCATCAAGAATAGAGCTTATATGAATAATTGTTTTTCTCTCTCTAAAAAATCTGATGATGCAAAAGGGTTTTTGTAGTAGAAGAATCAATCTAGAGAATACACATGATCATCGGAGTATATCACTAGATTGATAGTGAAAATGATCAAACCAAAGTTAAATCATCAATTTGGCATCAAGAACACCACACAAATGTAGAAAAAAATTTCCCTCGTTGTATTCTGGTGATCCAAGAAGGTCCAGCTACAAAAGGGAAGATAATGATGCTTTTATAATGCAAAGAACCTAACCCTAAGCTGAACCAATGAGAGAATGACACGCACATGAGAAAAACGTGTTGCGCTAGTAATTGCGCCAGTAAACTCACTAAAAGCGCTAACTGGCGCAACGGAATTTTAAGACATTTAAAAAGAGCGCATGCCTTAGAATATTTTTTATTCTCTCACAGCCATATTAAAAAGACTTTGAAATAAAAAATCATGCAACAAAAATAGATTAAGGTCCCTAATCTAAATGAAGAGATGACAATGCAAAATTAAGCTTTATACCTTTCATTGATCCGTAATTGAGTTGAGACACGAGCAAGAGAGGATCATCAAAAACTTTAATCAAATGGTGGATTATCTAGACACATATCAAAAAGATAAATCTCCCCAAACCCCTTAGAACAAATTACATGATCAAAAGGTTTATAAATCCCAGAAATAGCCAACAACATTAACATGGAGTTCACAAAGGAGAAATAGATCTGAGTTAGGGGAAGATCTCAGTGATGTTTGCCGTTCATTTGCTCTGCTCGTGGCCGGCGAAGACGAGTTTGGAGGAGTGAGAGTAGAGGTTGGAGTAGCGAAGGACGAAGGCAGCTACGACATTCACGGGAGAGTTGAGGTTGTCGACGACTTTGGGGGTATTTCAGGTAGAATTTGTACCTAATTCCCTAGGCGTGTTTTCCGGAAAAGTCTTGTACCTTGTGGTGCATTGGGTCTATGTGTTAGACCGGTTGGTAAATTGCTTAACTAAATATTGCAATTAAGACCAAAATAGTGAGGCCCAGCCCTACACAAATGAAACCCTAGCACACCTACAACCACCTCACCCCACCTTAGCACTATCAACCCAAACAGTCACCACCAAAACACCGCAATCAACCTCAGCCACCATACACTGTTAGGCCCAAAGACCGGCCACATCCAGCAATGCAGACCGGTGGAGAACCGATGTAGACAAAGGAATAAACGGAGGAGGCCAAGAGTCCATGAACAGTAACCAAAAAACATCGCCTAGCCGATAAGCCCGGAACCTATCTCATCCAATAGTTGAAACCAGTGGCAAAACAAGGATTCGCACAAGGCTCGGAAATGGATCTCAAATGATCGGGGGAGGGGAAGAGAAAGAGATGTTCCAGGATCCGGAAACACCACCACCGTCCATGGAGAAACCTCAACCTTGAAGAAGATGACAGCCCACCATCGCTGTGAACCCAAACCGAGCGCGGGACTCCATAAACAGCCGTCGAGAAACTGCATATTCTTTTGGAGTCTATGCTCAAGCGGTTCTTTTTAATGAAGGTTTTCAAAGAAAACATCGCTTTCCCCGCCTTGATCTTCTATTTCGTTATTGTTTCCTGATTCTCCGCTGTAGATGATGGTCAAGTAACTCTATCCCAATCACTACCTCCAACAAATCTTGTCCCTGAAGATGAGACTCCATACACGATTTCCAGCAAACATAATTGATGTCATTGAGTTTTTCAAAACCATTCACTGCGTTGAAAGCATCCATCTAGCTATACCAGAACATTTATTTAGGAGAAAACTATTTAACAGAGGCTCCTAAAAGAGGTAGTTTACGGAAACCCAAAGGGGGGCCTACTGACACATTATCGCAATAATCTGAATCAGTAATTTTGTAGGGCATGCAGAATAGTGTGCAACTTTTGAAATGATCCAGGCCGTTGTTTCTTTGCACCAAAATTCAATTTTTTACATACCTATCGATACCGGGTGAAATTGATTTTTTTACATATGCAAATTACTCTGTACAAGATGACTAATTTAGATTATTGCGATAATGTATCAATGGGGCCCCTTTTGGAGTGTAAGGGTCCAGTATACCGAGCACCAGTGGGGATGCATAGTTGATATATCATAAACGAGCAAGACACCTCTGAGGAACAGTTGAAAGGTTACTTCTTTTTTTTTTTGATCGGCAAAAGAAAATTTTATTATCCAGAGGATAAAAATAAAATCATTACAATAGGAATAGAAATGCACTAAGAGAGCTACAAAGAGACACAACCCTCCTACAACTGCTACTCGCAAAAACTACTCTTACCCCTTCACCTCTCGTTTTTTTTTTTTTTTTTTTTTAAATTAAAACCATACAGGAAACAAAATACAAAGAAATGAGAAAAAAAAACAAAGAGGCTCCTGTTGGCAAGATACCAACAAGACACCCAATGTGGCACTCCCCAACCCGCTCGCAGCAGCAACACCCCAGTAGAAACTACCCTGACCCAACAAAAACCAAAAGCACTTGAAAGGACAAAGCCCATAAGCAAATGGCGTGGGCCCTCCAAGACCACACTAACACCTCACATGCCAAAGAACAAATCCTGCCATACTAACACCTAAACCCATGCTCTTGTGTCCCCCCACACACAACCCCAAGAATAGTGCACTGCCCAAGAAAACCCAAGTTACCGAAAATACCCCCACCGGAAAAACACCAAAAACAAGTCGCTCCTCTACTCTTCGCCGCTGCTGTGTCACCGAAGTACCAAACTGCAACCTGGTTGGGCATAGCCCAATAGCAAGTTGGCCCGACCAGAAAACCAAACCACAGTCGCTACCTCTCCTAGCTGCCCCTAAGCCACCGTCACCGCAAATGCTGCCCCTAAAACCACACTGCCACCACACTAAGACGCCGTCCAAACACCCAACCAACTCCATGTTAGCCAACCTCCAAGCCCCTCTTCGCCAAATACCCCGCCAAACGACAGCCAAAGTTGTCGCTGCAACACCTCAAACCGCTCAAAAGCCTAACCTCCACGGCAACCTCCTGAAAGCAAAAACCCAAGAGCTAGAACCCAAATCCAAAACTCCCACCACCCACACGCCATACCAGACCTCCCACCCCACATCGTCCTGCCCCACGCCGTTAGGCAAAACCCGAATCCACCCAAGAATGGATTCAATGGAGAAAAATAAGAGACACCAAAAGGCTCCACGAAATCCTCACCGTTAGGCATAACCGGATACTCCAAGCGAGTAATCCGGCGGAGAACGGAAAAACCCAGGGAAGTGAGGGAAGGAGCAGGCAGAACGGAGGTAAGGGAGAAAGGAGAGGGGAAGAGAGAGGCCGGGGGGAGAAGGAAAGGGAGGCGCCACCTCCCCCCCTAGGCTAAAACCGCAGCCGCTGAGATACTAAGGAGCGAGAGGAAATTGATAGTTCATTGTGATAAAATACACTTGTTGAAAGTAAAATGGGGATTCAGCCCACTGTCTCGGGGTTTCGCCGAGAAACTCATGATGCCAGTATTGAACAGTAGTCTTGTAGAGTTAATGATACAAGAGCCTAGCTTGATGCAGAAGAGTTGATTAAACTAACCGACTCTAGAGTGTCGGAGATATGCCGAAGGATCGTAGCCTGTGTCTAACTTAGCAAAGACTTTAATGCTGCCTGCGTGTGTAACAAACCGTGATCATGACGAATGATGTCATCCGAGCGGTTACGAAACATGTCATGACCTTACTAGAGGCATGTCATGACCTCACTAGAGGCATGTGCTTGCAGCATATTCTCTCGAGCCCGTCATGGTGACGTCAGCCGAGTAGTTATGTCACGTGACAGGCACAAACATACTTGGAGAGCAAGCCAAGGCGCACCTATAAAAGGTAACCCTCATCAGAAGATCAAGGTACACACACTCTCGCACAAAAGCCCTAGATCTACATTTCGCACTTCATCATTTTCCTCTACTTACTTGACTGTCAGAGTGCAGTTCTGGACTCTACGGTCCAGTCCCGTGCTAATAGGGGTACTAAGTGTGCAGGATCTGGTGCATTGGTACAAGAGGATCATCTTCATCAACCAACATCGGCGAGAAGAACCATCTGAGAAAGAGTAGCTTCACATGGGGCTTCTGTAAACTGCTCCTGTAAGGAGCCTCCAAGAATAAGACAATCTCTTTATTCAAACCCTGACTGAAAACCACCTTCCCCAGACCGGTGGCTTTGATACGCTCGACAATGAAGAACTTCGAAGGATAAAACCAATAAACCAAACAATAAGGCAGGGATTCTAATGTAGCAAGGGAAAAACTATCATTAATTCATGCAGAGGAATATATATAAAACAAAACGTGCAAAAACCGACTCCAAAAAGAACCCCTACATTCTTAACAAATTACACTGAACAACATATGTATAAAACACACTTGCATGCACACTCACATCTGCATGGGGGCTTTACATGGGAGGGGGATGAACATGGGTATGAAATATGAATATGCCTGAATTGTGTGTAAATTGTAACGTGCGTAATGTTTTAAACTTGTTGCTCTTCTTTATGCACTTTTTTGTTAACAGGGCTTCACGCTAGATAAAGCTAGTGGTAAAATGTGTTTAATGCTAGGAGCCAGAGAGCTCGCAATTGAATGCCGAAGCTACCCTGTTAATTGGACAGGGACATATTTGCCACAGTCAAGGTCTCTCTCTCTCTCTCTCTCTCTCTCTCTCTCTTCTTTTGGAACTAGAATCCTTTCAAGTGATACTAACGCGAGGAGAAATGGGGAACACAACAGTCCATTTTGATGATTGGTCTTTCATTTTAGAGGTCTCCATGTGTAAATTACCTATGCAAAATAATAAGATTCACCGATTGATGGTCGTCTCTTTATCATACTTGTCTTGAGATAATGAACAGTTTGACTTTTGATGGTTCATTTCGATTTTGACCATTTATTTTTCTCGAGACAAATATAATTTTGACTAATATCCCATTATTCTAGTTTCTTGCATAGATGATTTACATATTCAAACCTAAAAAGTAATATCATCACTATGCAGCCGTGGCGGTCTCATATCTCTTCAAATGAGATAATTTGCATGGTAGGATCCTAATTTCTGCTTTTGTGTGTATCAATTTGAGTCCTATGTGGATATCTTTATCACATGCAGATTCAAAGAGGTGGCCAATCTTCAGGTGGTGCCTTGGTTTGATATTAAAGGCAAAGTAGAGGCTCGATTGTTGTCCCCCAAAACCACTTACGTTGTATTCCTTGTGTTCAATTTGGGGCCACGAAACTATAGATATGGTCTTCTCCCAGCAAAGGCATCTGTAAGATTTTACGGGGAAAGAAGAGGTGGAGACGGAGATGGAGACGAAGATGGAGATGATATCCCCAACATTGTTTCTCTGGGGATTCGATCATTCCGTTCTGATCATGGACAATTTGCACAGCGAAGAATGGATTACTGGATGGAGACTGAACTGGGAGAGTTTTTTAGTGGTCAAGGAGATACCGGTGAAGTAGAGGTGCGGTTGATGGGGATCGAGAGAGATTGCTGGACATATGACTTGTTTGTCGCAGGAATTGAGCTTCGGCCTAAAGTCGATTCTTGAATAAAAGGCCGCAATTCTTTGTGGCGTACGTTGGCAGTTTTCATATATGTATTAAGGTCTCATTTTTCTTGTGAGTTTGATTGTAGAACTTTTTTGTTGATATCTGTGTGTTGAAACATAAAGGTTAAGTTTGTCTCTAATTATCACACGCTCATACCCCTAATGATTAGCGATTATATGGGTTATATTATTGTTGTTGTTGTGATTTTTGTGTTGAAACACATATCTCATAGCCAGTTTAGTATGTCAGTTTTTTTTTTTTTTTGTTCTTTTCTTTTTCGCATGGGTATATATTAATTATAAACTTGTTTTTCTTCGATCAGATGATGACTTGGTTAGAGCTAGACTTAACCTTATCTATTATTAAAAATACCTCTTCATGTTCGTAAATTCCATATACTAAATCTTGTGATTCGAGGTTGTACGTAGCTTCTGATTTCTCACCATTTGAGTGGATTCCAACGGGAATTTGACTAGATGCAGGCAAGGATCGATAGCGATGGGACTCTAGACCTATGGCGGCAGCGATCGACGACATGGTAAGGATTGATGGGCCATGATTGGCGGCGTTGTAAGAATCGACGGCGAGTGGTGATGATCGGTTGTGTGGTTTGTTTATTTTGTGATAAATTTTTTTTTTGGAATAAATACTAATATTTTAATAAGAGATAGGTAAAATAGATAGGTGTTGGTGGAGTATTAAGAGAGATGTGGTAGCTATTTTTGGCTCAAAATATAGCTTAGCTGCTGTTGTTGCTCTTACACAATAGTTGAGCCAAATGTCCTGGTTACGTAGCATTTTGTTTTGTAATCTAAACACGATATTATTTTTTGAAACTGATCAAAGAAAAAAAGAAAAAAGAGAGAGCAGTCGCGGAGGATATAAAAATCACCAGATTTTTTCTCAAACCAATCCACCTTATGGTTCCTTGTTGAAGCTAATAAAATCCGTTGCTCATACTTCAAAATTTATCATCAAAAGTGTATTTTGTTCCCTCACTTCCCAATATGGAAGGACGAGATTTTTCATAGTACACTTGGATTTTTCAAATTTTGTTGTTATAGTATTTTTGTGTGTGTGTTTTGCTACCTTAACTGTGTAATCTACCTGTTTTCTAATACCAAATCACCTTTTGTTGTAGCATTTGGTATTTGAAAGATTTCTCACATATGTCAAATTTTGATAAAGGAGAGAATGAATATGAGGGGCAATTGGTGCTTGAAAAGGTCTGTTGGACCATTTAAAATCTTACAAAACCACAATTTTTTTGGACATTTGACATTTGAAGGATTTTCAAGAGCTTCATTGCTCTTCTAATCCTCACCGGCATTGTCATTTTACTTTTTCCATTCTTATTTTTCAGCAACGAATAGAGTCATTTTGTCAAAAAAAAAAAAAAAAAAAGAAAAAAAAAAGAAAGCGCCAAGGGTGATGCACCCATAAATTTTATGAAAAAATATAAAATATTAAAGAAAAAAGCAGAAGTAAATTATGAGTGATGCACTCAACAATTTTCCTTGCATATGGCAGAAGTAAATTATGTTAATGGAGGTGCCGCATTTTTTCCTTGATTCGGACATATCTATAAGTACGTCGGACCCTGTAATATGAGTACATATATATATCAAAACGCCGGCCTCGATGACATCCATTTTGTCATTTGCTTCGAACTTGCACGGAATAGCATATGTTCAAACCGTTTGGAATCCGGGGGTGTTGTGTGGTGTAGGTATTGTGAAACGTTTTGTGGGCCAAAACGACGTCGTTTTGCTCATTTTTTTAGTACGTCTCTAAAGCTTCCAAGGGCCTTATTTGGATAGTTAATTTTGGGATTCAATTTTAGGGGATTTAGTTTTGGGTAGGATATAATGAGTTTAGGCACTTTGATTTTAGGGTTAGGTTTTTTTCTTCCTTTAAACAAGACTCTTGAAAACTTCAGAGGTGTGCCTAAAAATAAAAAAAAATAACGGCCTTGTTCGTTTACCTGTTTTGTTTTAGTTTTAATTTTGATGACATAATCATTTATCTCATTTCTCTCTCTATCTCTTTCCACATGCTAACATCATCAAAACTAAACTAAATCATCGAACCAAACACAGCCGTTGTCGTCCAACACATTGCACCACAGAGCACCCTCGGATTATGGCTTGGACTTTTGTTTCTGTTTTCTGGTTCCAATTCACACTCACGTTCACAGACTTGTTTTCCAAATTGGTTATGTTTTATGTTCGCTAGTATATGATGTTTGGCTTTATGCTTTATAGGTTGACCAGGGTTGGGCAAAAAGACAAGCGTTGTGTTTGGTTAGATAGTTTAGTTTAGTTTTGATAATGTCAGTAGATGTAATTGTTGGAGATATGCCTTGAATTCAAAACGTTCGAAGAAAGGTACAATTTTGGTGCGAAAATGTCACTTTCAGCATCTCTGGACCGGAACAAGGGAAGCCGGTTCCAGACCAGTGAATCTGGGACGTTTTGGGAGCTTGTAGCATCCCTCATCCGGACGAGAAATTTTCTTGGTCCGGACGAAGGGTACCAGTTGGTGTAGTTTTGCTCTAGCATCTCAGGTTCGAACTAGGTAAGCTTGGTCTGGTTGAATGAGGTGGCGGTTGCACATTTTAATGGTTTTTTTTTTTACCTAAGTTGTATACTTTCTTATAAACAGGAGCTTTGTGGCCTCCTAGGGTTTTGTCGTGACTTGGAATTTGAGATATCTAGGGTTTGGAGTCGTCTCTTTCGTGTATGTTAGACTTTGATGCTTTGTTAGGGTTTCTAATAGAGATTTGTTCCTAGATATCTATTGGATGTTTCAAGTAGAGTTATAGGTATAGCTGGCTCTTTGTAATTTCTCCCTATTGACAGTGAATCATCTTACTCTTTCCCCATGGACGTATCTCTAGAGCTTCGTCCTTGGGAGAGAACCACGTAAATCCTTATCTCTTGTTTTCTTGTTAGTTTGGTTATATTCTCTATTTCAAGTTTTGACACAACAGTAATAAGTGAAGAGAGATAGAAAAAAATGAGAGAAATAATGATGTCATCCAAACTAAAATTAAAACTAAATAGGGAAACAAGCAATGCACTTAACCTTGCTTATCATCAACTTTGTAGAAATTTTTTGATGCAATTCCAATACACCACGTCACGTGGTGTAAAAGTTGCATTCAAGTCATCTACTGGAATATAGAAACGGTGTGACAGTTGCACTAGATTTTTTTCCCGGTTCCAAGAAACTTAGCTCCAACCGTCCACTTTTCCTCCATCGGTTATTAGCTTGTTATCATACAAATTGTACATATTTTTTGGGGAGATTAAATTATGTCTGCCGGCGGTGAAAAAAAGTTTAAATCTTACCACTGCCGGCGTAAAGATTTTAAACTTTCTTTTTTTATCAGATGAATTATGCAATTGAATACTTATTAGTAATTCTTAAATATGGGTTTCCTTACATATGAGCGACCGTGTATAAAGTCAAGAGTGAGACAGTGAGAGGTGGAGAAAGAAATCAGAGGGAGGGTTTGGGGATGAATTGTTTTCTTTTCTTCAACTGTCGAAAGTCAGTATCGCCGGAAGTAATTGGAACGGATCCTTTCTCGGCCTTGTCGGAAGGCCTTGCTTCAGAAATTCTCTCTCGAACATCTCCTCGTGATGTGTGCCGGACGTCGGCGATCTCAAAGGGTTTCAAGTCATTTGCTGATTCCAACAACGTATGGGACAGATTTCTACCGTCCGATCATCGAGAGATCTTATCGAAGTCGGTATTCTCTGTGGACTTCTCCTCCAAGAAAAAACTCTACTATCACCTGGTTAACTCTTATATTCTCCTCGACGGTGGTAAACTGGTAATCCACTTGCGTCAATTTTAGCATCTCCAGCCCATACTCAATTTGTTTCAAAAAAATTTCTGAGCTTTCCATGAATTGAAGTTTTATTAATGACATAGTTGTAAAATTAAGAAGAAAAAAATAGCCTTAAAAAATTAGAATAAGGATTTGAGCGTTCCTTAATTTGATCAATAATTTGAGTAGAGCATAATTCGATATTGGTTTGACTCAATGCCTAGAGTGAGATTTAAGGGATTTTATTTAAAATTTTGGTTCTGAGTTTAAAATAAGGTAAAGACTGGATATGCTCTACTACGATCCTTATACTAACCAATGTAGAAGTAGATACAAGATGCGGATATGCTCAGTTATGCCAATCCTAGGAAAAAAGAATTTTAATGCATGAAATTGACTCAGGATAATTTTAGGCTTTTTTAAAAAAAAAAAATTATGGAGGCAGTTTAGCTCTAGCCATTTTTTATCTCAATTCGATGATTAGACTTGTTCAGTTTATAAAGCTCATAGGGTACAACCAAGTCAAAATTTACGTTGATTTGATACCAATCTATATGTGAGCAGTGCACATGGGTCCAATTGGGATAGGGGTCAAAATAGGTTCATGAATATATTGGGCCAATATGTAACCCGACCATATATATTTCACCCATTCACTTTTTGACCTGTATCCCATAAAGCAGCCCATATCCAACTATTGAACTCATATCAACCAGGCCATTTGCTACCTCTACTCACGTTAAACACTTTCCAGTCACAAGCAGGAGCTAGTTAATTAGTGTCCAACATCAAGGATAAATGTTAATTAGGGGTGCTAGTGGGTCAACTGATACGCTTAACCAGTCTAAATCGACCAAACCGAAGCATTCGTGATCCCATCTGAGGTATGTTACGGATGAATGCAAATCCTAATATTTTAGTTTTGGTAATCAGTTTGAATTCAATCCTCCCTATTCATCCAATAGCCCTTACCTTTCCAATCCACAACCAATCCGACCCAACCGTACCTCACTCATGGACGGGTACTTATGGAGAATACGACTATCCGCAACGAGCAGATTAGTTTGAAACTTGACCCAATTCGTCAAAAACTGATTCGTGGACAGACCTAATGCTGGTGTCATTTATGTTTACCTGTCTCTTCTTAACAACTTTGTTGGAACTTAAAACACATTGCACACAATTTTTTTTTCCCTTTTGATAACCGGATGTCTGGGATGAACACTCTCTCCTATTTGGAGGCTTTATACACACCATTACTGCAATGGGAGAATTTTTCTCAATGTGACGGTTATTTGCAATGCTCTCTCCCATGATATTGGCCTCATATAAGTGTAGGTGCCACCTCATTTATGTGAGAGATTCGTTGCAAATAACCATTGCATTGAGAATTTTCTCGTGCAAGGGAACTTGGGTATGAATGAATGTGCAAGTGTGAGTAATGTGTGTGCTGGTTTAGACTTTTTGCTCTTCTTAATGATATATTCTTACTTTTTGTTACCAGAGCTTCTCTTTAGATAAAGCTAGTGGGAAAAAGTGTTTTATGCTAGGAGCTCGAGAGCTTGCTATTGAATGCGAAAGGAATCGAGTTAAATGGACATGGAGGTGTTTGCCTCAATCAAGGTCCTCCTCTCTCTCTCTCTCTCTCTCTCTCTCTCTCTCTCTCTCTCTCTCCTTTTTAAGAGACAAAATTTCTCTCGTGTGATTCTTATGTGAGGAGAAACGGGTCCCCACAATAGTTTCATTTTGATAATTGGCCTTTCATTTTTTAGGTCTAAATTAATTACTTAAGCCAATAATACAAACCATCGATTGTCATTGGTAGTCCATTTTGACATAGTGTGTGAAAGTATATTAAAAAAATGTAAAACAATGTATTGGAATGTGTTTTTTTTTGTCTTCTTTTTTTTTTTCGTTATTGTCGAACTAGTGGACAAACAATAGAAGGACCTTTTTTAGTTTCCATAATATTAACGGGAGTACTTTTATTTATTTATTTAAGTCTATACAAGTATAGACAAGTTGAACTAGGTTGACGAGTCTTCTTCTACAAAAACTTCTGCTTATACTCAGGATTTTTCTAATCGAATCCATGTTGATTTGACAATTTTCACTCGTATTCAGGACAGTAAATTTTGTCATATAACTATAGTTATACATACGAACAAAGAAAATATATCTGAAAATGGGTCTGTGCCAACGTATTTGCCTCAACTTCACCGAGTTAAATGCGTCGATTTAATATTGTTTAAGTAGCTCATTATATGAAAACTCATGGGTTCAATTGTAAATATCTTTTTTATGTGTTTTGATAAACTTATATACTCCACATACTAATAACTAGCATGAACTCATCCTATGCACGGCAATTAAAAAAAAATTAGTAAAAAAGATTTAAAGAATGTTTGCTTTCATGAAAAATATTTTACTCGCGTGGAGCCATTGCTAGGAGATACTTTTGTTCAGTCTCGGTTTTTTTTTTCTTCCTTTTTTCATGCATTTTTCTTTGGAGAACTTGTTGTCCCCTCTTCTTCACTATTTCACCCATTTTTATCCATTTTTATTGTAAATTTAATGTTGCAGGTATATGGGAAATACAACTTATGCTAGTTTGTAAATTGTAACTTGTATTCTATGGTAAAATGCAAAATTCTTTCAGGTAAAAAGTTGTTATTGTCACGCCCTCAAATTTAATAATCCAAATATAAATAATATCCACGTGGAACAAGTCAGAGTCTTACATTCACCCTTTGAATAATCAAAGTCAAGATAGATAGATTCCACCATAAATATAAATGAGTTCTAAATACAAGTACTCGTAACCCAAATGCATAAGTATCAAGTTTTAAGAGTTATTACAATAACTAAATATTCAAAAGATTAACAAATAGAAGTTACAAAACAATCTTTCAAAAATATGAGACAAAGATGGAAAAATAACTCAATGCTCGATGAAATCCAATGTTATGCGTCCACACTTCATGTATCCATCTCATGAGCCTTGCCAAGTACCTAAAAAATGATAGGTTGATCTCACTAACCTAGTAGGAAAACTTTTCTACTAACGCTAGGCGTATAAACATGATACATGCATAACAAAATGTTATAACGAGGGACACGATCAATGTATGTTGTTAGGAGGATCGAATGACTATAACTCGACCACTAAGTAACCAAATAATCCTAAGTATCTAACCAAAGCCCAAGAATTCACCGATTTCTCATTTTCGCATATCAAAAGCTAATTTTCGCAAAATACTCCAAGATTAATCTAAATGTCATTTCCAAAATTTCACAAGATAACAATCATGATCTTATTAGGGAAGTATCCCTCTGCCGGATTTTGTGGGCTCCGTGCACCCCTGCCGGATTTCGTGGGTTTCGTGCACCCATAGCTAGAGACACCAATTGGTGACCCAAATATTCACATTTATTCATAAAACACTTTTGATTCAAAACTCATCTCAAAACTTTACATTTTGTCTCATCGTTATCATTTGTATCGAAAAGTCAAACTAACTCCTTACATTACCCAAATGTTGCCAAAATAAAGTTGGAGGGATGTACGATGTATCCAGTATTCAAGAGGAGAATAAATGATGAAAATATAATATTTTAGTGTTTCCCAACTAGTTGGAGGTTTTTGCTCAACTAGTTGGGCTAAGACAGAGACAAGAACAATTTTTCAGAAAATTCCAACCGGTTGGAGGTTTTTGCCCAACTGGTTGGGCAGAGACAGATTCGAGCAAAAATTTTTAGAAACACCCAACCGGTTGGAGGTTTTTGCACGACTGGTTGAGGAAACCTAGATTTTTTTCGAATTTTTCCCAAATCGTGAAACTTCAACCCAAGTGCATATATGATGTTTTAGGCCAAAAATTGAAAATGTCAAGCAACTATTGGGCATGGAAGGAGGGTAAAACAACCAACAATTTCAACAAACAACTAATCAATTCATAGATCACAAACTCAAATTAAACAAAACCCACTTAGGAAGAAAAATCATGATTTTGAGCAATTTGAAGAGCAAGAACAAAATATATGCAACATATCACACAGATACAACTAAAGAGAGTAGAAATTGTTCTCCTAACTCAAGATTGAAGCTTCAAATGGGTAGAAAATGCAAAATCCTAGGTTATGAAGCTTCCAAAACCGAATTGATTGATCTCTACGAAAAACCACGGTGAACCCGACTCCAATTGATGCGTAGATGAAGGTTTTAAACTTGGTTCTTGAAGAGATTGGAGTAAGAGGAGTGTATTTTGTGTGAGATTTTGAAGGAACTTTAAGAGGAGTAGAAGAGAGGGTTGATTTTTAGACAGAGAGAGGAGTGTTCTTTTGAAAAAAAAAAAAAAGCCGTACATTATATATATACACCCCCCTTTATGCACCTACATCCCTTGAGTTTCTAATGTGTTTTAAAGACACTCCAAATGCAATCACCAACTCATATTGACCCCATATCATCCTATTTTTATTTCTTCACACTTCCCCAACATTATTTCCGAAAAATTATCTAAAAACATGGGTCCTTACAATTATATTGTCAGATAAAATTCTATTGTTAATTCAGAGCCTTATCTAATAGAATGATTTTATTTAGTTTCCGGATCTTGGGGGTCCAATAATCAACTCAATTTCATGAGCAATATTTCTTGAAAAATAATAACCTCTGAAGTGTTTTGTTTATAATAAAATTGTAGTGCATCAAAGCCTAGATTGTATAGCTACTCATGGTAAAAAAATTTCTATTTGCTCAAAATTTTGGCATTATCATTTGCCATATTTCTTCCAAGGTGTAGTTCATGAATTATGTCCCATTTTGCTACTCAACGCGGTACTTGATTAGGTTCTCTTGCTACATCTCGAAAGATATATCTGGCTTCCAGCAATAGAACTCGCAAAATAGAAACACCAAATTATATATGCACTAAATTAATCTTTACGTGAAGTTTGAAAAGGTATAAAAACATGTTCAAGAAAGCGTAAGAGTGATAGAACATTGGCAAAAAGTCAAAGAGATTAAAGGAAAAAAACAATTACTCACTGCGCAGATCATTATTTCTGCGAACAGATTACTCATAAACTGCTTTTTTATATGGATCCCAAAGAACTGATCTTCAATCTGCAATCACCAAATGGAAACAACGTCATTAACTCCATGGGAAGAGACCATTGCAGGAATTTTTTTTTTTTCTATGAATCCCTAAAAAATAATAATCTTATTGCATAAAAAAGACACATTATGCAGATCTTTTTCTCTATTAGTGTGTGAATTCCATTTAGGTATTCCGAATTTCGAAAGTGGTAACAGATTTTTTAGGTTAACCTTATCTATTTGTTGTTATGATTTTAAAAAGATTAATACTTTTATTAGTTTCATGTATCAATGAGGGAGTGAAAGAAGGGGACACTTGTCGCCCCATGGCGCTCCTCGCAAAAACCCATCCTGCAATACTATATAAGATGAGATCTTGTGATAAATTATTGGTTACAAGATCTATAAAAATTAAAGTAATATTTGAATACTTTTCCATAAAATCCTAGAACCGTGATTGTGTTTTTGTGTGTGTTTTAAGTCTAATGTGCATATCTTTATCACATGCAGATTCTCAGAGGTGGCCAGCCTTGAGGCGGTGCCTTGGTTTGATATTACCGGCAAAATAGAGGCTCGATTGTTGTCCCCCAAAACCACTTATGTAGTATACCTTGTATTCAGTATTTTGAGGCCACAAAACCCCAGAGATAATTATGTTGTCCCAGCAAAGGCATCTGTAAGATTTAATGGGGAAAGAGGAGATGGAGACAGAGAGGAAGATGGAGATGAGATCACCAACATTGTTTCTTTGACGATTCAACCATTTTGTTCTGATGGACAATTTGCACAACAAAGAATCGATAATTGGATGGAGACTGAACTGGGAGAGTTTTTCAATGGTCAAGGAGATACTGGTGAAATAGAGATGCGGTTGATGGGGGACGTGCAGTTGATGGGGGACTTCGAGGGACATTACTGGCCATATTCCATGTTACCTCATTGGACATATGACATGTTTATCGAAGGCATTGAGCTCCGGCCAAAAGTCAATTCGTGAATAAAAGGGTATATTTGTATGTGTTACTTGCTGGCAGAGTGGCAGTGTTCATATATGTATTAAGGTGTTTCATTTTTCTTCCTAGAATGATTGTAAAACTTTTTTTTGTTGATATCTTCGTGTTGACATATATAAACGGCCGAAATGCTCTATGGATATTGCCACGTGGTACTCGTATGACAGCCAAATTTTTCTCGCAAACAAGGGAGAAACCACTGATAGTTTCCCCCTCGAGAAGGAGACAAATCACACACTCCAGAATTAAAATGAAACTCAACATTAATATGTTTGAAGGGCAATTCAGACATTTTACAGTACAAATACTTATCACCCAAATTTTATCCTTGAACAAGCTAACTCAAGAGTATGTGTTTTTATTGTGGAACAACCTAGCTTAACGAGTCTTTGCGAACTTTAAGTCGGGTGTTGCGGAACGGGAACTTGAACAAATTTTCATCGGATACATGGATCCAGATTTCACTCCATGATCTGTCGGGCTTGCCTTAGTGGCACGTGGCATTCTCCCGTTGATGTTAATATGTTAACGGGGTATTGCTGCATTTTTGCCTTGATTTTAATATTTATCAAGCTATGAAACAATTTTGTACGAAAATTGATTTTAATGAGGTTTAATTACAATTCTTTTAAACAAAACAACACCTAAAGTTTATAACCCAACTCACTTCAAGGCTGGACTCAAGGCCCCGTTCACTTTTAAAAACTAAGGCTCACTGAAATTTTGGAAGCCCAAAATTCTTTAACATGGTCTTCGGACATCAAATTGAAGGCGAAAGAAATCGGGGGCTCCCAAAACAGTCTATTCTTAGTTGCAAGAATTGAACACTCGGTTTAAGGAAGATACAATGGAGTTGCTCATTCTCAACACATCTTTAGATCCTTGTGATGGCTTCAGGTCATTTAATATTGAAAATACTTCCAAGCTTGCTAAGAAGTATTATCCAATGGGTTCACTGAGCAAGAAAAGTACCACTTGAGATATAAATTGCAAAATTATAAACTTGATGTGTCTAGGCATCCTAAATTTCAAAATCTGTGAACGGTTTCAAAGTTTAGTGATTGTTGGCGAAGACAAGAAAGTGCATGATATATCATCTTTTTGATAGGTTGATTCAGGTTATATTAACATTGCAAGTTTCAACGGCTACAACCGAACATGAATGCATTTTCTGTTATGAAATGTGTGAAGACCAGACTTCACAATAGGATGGACGGTGATTATTTACCAAATTTCTTGATCACTTATATTGAGAAAGATATTGCACGAGAATTGGACACATATACTCTATCATTGATGCTTTTAATAACAAGAAAGATAGTTGAGCACAATTCAAAATGCCTGATTTCAGTAAACACTAGATAGGATTAGATAGACGTTAATACCTTTTACAATCTAAGTTGATATTAGAAACATGTTTGCTTTCATATGTATTGGTGTAATTTTGTATACTTTTTTTTTTTTGAGTTAGTGAAAATTCATATCGTTGTCTTAATTTTAATTTTTTTTATTGTATATATCTGCCCCATATGCCAAAATCCTGGCTCCGTCTCTGAGTGTAGGCAACTGTAATGTAATAAACGTACATCTAGCAAACGCTGCCCCAATGGCACATCTGGTTGCTTATATGCTACTAATTTCTGGGTCATTTGTATTGGACTTGCACGGATAAGCATATGTTCACACACTTTGAGCGATTAATTCTGTTAATGGTTTAGACTTGAGTTTGTGTTTTCTGGTTTCAGTTCACACTCAGAGACACTCAAAGTCACAGACTTGTTTCCCAAATTGGATATGCTCCAAAAGTCTATCAACTTTTAGAGAAATTTTTAATGTTAACCATTACACCATGTTATCCAAAAGTTGTGATAAATCATTGGTTATCAGATCTAGTAAAATCAAAGTAATATTTGAACACTCTTCTATAAAATCCCGGAGTCATTGTGTTTCTGTGTGTGTTTTAAGCCTTATATTCATATCTTTATCACATGCAGATTCTCAGAGGTGGCCAGCCTTGAGGTAGTGTCTTGGTTTGATATACAGGCAAAATAGAGTCTATTGTTGTCCCCAAAAACCACTTATGCAGTATACCTTGTGTTCGATATTTTGGGGTCACAAAGTTACAGAGATAATTATGTTCTCCAAGGAAAGGCATCTGTAAGATTTGATGGGGAAAGAGGAGAAGGAGGCGGACATGAAGATGAGATCACCAACATTGTTTCTTGGGCAATTCGATCATCTTGTTCAGATGGACGATTTGTACAGTACAGAAGGGATAAGTGGATGGAGATTGAACTGGGAGAGTTTTTCAATGTTCAAGGGGATACTGGTGACGTAGAGATGCGGCTGATGGGGCACGTCGCCAGACATTACTGGTCATACGCCATGTTACATCACTGCACATATGATATATTTGTCGAAGGCATTGGGCCTCCGCCTAGCTAAGTCGATTTGTAAATAAAATAGTGTATTTGTTTGTGTTGTTGGCAGTGTTCATATAGTATGTATTAAGGTGTTTCATTTTTCATCATAAAAACCTTTTTTTCTTGATTTCTTTGTGTTGACATACATAAAAGTATATAAATGTTATTTGAAAAATGTTTGGATAAGACGACAATCAAGACAAAAGAAGACAAGTATTTCAATTTTTCTGTCTTTAGTAAACTCTTTATTGTTTTTTATCATGATCTTTAACTTTTTAGACTCTTCTTGTTGACGCAAATAATCAATCCAAAAAATTCAACGTGAATCAATAAAAAATAGAGAAAAAATTAAACAAATTACCAAAACAATAATTTACGAAGAATTAGTAGAAATGTCAGAAAATATTTCACATTTAAATGACATGACAGTTGTACCAAGGCTTGTTTTCAAGTACAGTTTATTTCAGAAAAGTACTCATGCGATCTTGCATTTTAAGGACGCTATCTTGTATTGATGTCAACGAAAGCACAATTGACATCTACCTCTCAAGTACGTATACTGTTTTTTTTTTTTTAAATAAAATAATAAGAAATCCAATCTTGCATCGATTTACATATATATACTTATCTGATATTATGTATTTCTGAAAGTAAGGATCCGATCTTGCATCGATGTCTGTTGGAAACTTGGTTTCAAATAATCTAGAAAATAAACAAAAAACAGGAATAAGAATGATCAATAAACGTACTGGGCCAATTTCAATACACCGAAATTGGCAAAAGACAATTTGAGTCAAGGCGAGTATTAGAATACCCTGTCCTTAAAGCAAATTCGTCATCCACTATGGTGCTGATGGAGAAACTTGGACGTTTGCCTCCCAGGAATATCCGACTTTCATCGGCCTAAGCAAAGATCGACAATCCGAATCGGTAAGTAAACCCAGAAAACCACGCGGGAAACTCGGAAAGTACAATGCAATAAGTGCGGTATGTTATGCAGATGAAAAACATAAAATGCATGAGAGAAGGAGAGTCATATTTATAGAGAAATAGGCACCCGAACAAAAAGACACGAATTGATAAGGTGCGGCTGTTCGTAACGGATGGACGCAACCCGCCATAACAGTCATGTCCGATGACTGTCCGCGAACAGACGCACTGGGAGAGGAAAGGAAATTTCGGTTGGAACACACTGATTCGTTCTGGAGAAGGAAATAAAACAGACCGGTTCGACCCGACCCAGTCCATGTAAATTTTTAATAAAAAGATAAGAACTTGGGCCTAAGCCCATCTTATCTAATGACCCAACCCAACCCAACCCAACCTGGTTCGATCGGCAGCGCGCGCATGTTATATGGACCAAAGCCCACTATGTCCATACCTTCTCCCCCAGCAAAAGTTGTAATGACCCAAAGGGCCAACCCTTAGTATCCAACTTGGGATAGATATACCCAATGAAATAGTTGTGACTCACCAATGTGGGACAACACATTTTTCCCCCTTCTACCGATGTTCATGTAGGCACTTTCAAGATCAATTTCTCATTCACCTTAACTTGTTTTTATCCAACCAAGGGTTCAATCTTAATCTCCTAACTAAGACGAACACAACGGTATGTGGGTCCGGCTACGTGAACATATGGGACCCACTTTAAAAAATAATTAAAAAATGAATAAAACCAAGTTTTTCCAACAATGTCAAGGGTTCAATCTTAATCTCCTAACTAAGACGAACACAACGGTATGTGGGTCCGGCTACGTGAACATATGGGACCCACTTTAAAAAATAATTAAAAAATGAATAAAACCAAGTTTTTCCAACAATGTCATCAATGAAAGGACAGTAAAATGTTCAAATGCCACTTTCTGAATTTTTAGTAAAAGTTTCAATTTTTAGACATAATTTTTTTGTTTCTAGTTTTTAATTAACTCATCTCAAGAGAGGAGCAAAATTTTTGTTTCCGTTTTTCCCCTCTTCTTGGTTAATTAATAGTAAACTTTCCATATATAAAAGAGGGGAATAAAAATGATGATAAAAATAAATGGATCAAATTTAAAAACTGTACACAAGAAACCCAAAAATCTTTTTAGAAAAAAATTTGTGTAATTAAAAGAGAGAGAGAGAGAGAGAGAGAGAGGAATCGAGACAAGACCACGGATTTTTTCTTGGCGCTGACTCGATGGCATCTGGTTGGTTATTTGCTTCTAATTCCTGGTTCATTTGAATTGAACGCGCGGAAAAGCATATGTTAATACACTTTGGGTGATTAATTCTGTTTATGTTTTTCACTTATGTTTTTGTTTTCTGGTTTCAGTCCACACTCAGAAACAATCAGAGTCACAGACTTGTTTTCCAAATTATAGGCTCCAAATCCAAAAGATGATGATAAGCAAAGTTTCTTGAAATCCGGGGAGGAGTTGCGCAGTAAATGTTGTGCGTCATATTGTGCAACAAAATTATATTATTTTGCTCATTTTCTTAATATATCCAAGGGCTTTGTTTGGAGAGTTAAGTATGAGATTTAATTTTGGGATTCAATTTTATAGGATTTAGGCTCTTTGGGGTAGGGTATAGTAGGTTTAGACAATTTAGGTTTAGGCACTTTATAATGGTTTTTTCTTCCTCTAAACAAAGCTTTGGAAGTGTGCAAAAAAATCAAGCAAAATGACGTAGTTTTGCCGCACAACACCTACGGCATAGCACGCACCCCGGATCCAGTTTCTTGTCCCTTTTTTTGGCAAGATACTTAACTTTGCTTCTCATCAACTTTTGGAGAATTTTTTTACTGCAACTATTATGTTGGTGTAAAAGTTGCATTCAAGTCATTTATTGGAGAGAGAGGAGACCCTTTATAGAGAGAGAGGGAGGGGGAGGGAAAGGTTATGGGAGAAGCTTCTCCTTAGTTTTCAGATCTGGCGGCCACTCCACCCATCCCTTTCCACCGTCTTCTTCCTCCTCCTCTCCTTTTCTCTCCTTTATTGTTTCACATTTGGTTTCCGATGACTCTTTGTGGGTTTCGAGCTCCTCTCCTCCACCTCTGGGCTGCCAAAATTGATTTTTAGGCAAGGGGGAAGCTGGATCTAGAATTTTCAGATCTGGACTCCTGACAACAACGGTGGCGGCAACATGTTAACAGCTCCAGCTGTTGGGAACATGTGTGAAAGATTGGAGTCTCACATTGGATAATAAAACAAAAGAGTTGGACCTTAATATACAATTGGATGACTCACCATTTACAAGGCTTAGCCTTTTAAGTGGATATGGGTCATTCAATGTATATTGAGTTCACGTGATGTGGTAGACTCTGCGGATATTTCCCAATGGATTGGGCCTGCGCACACATGGAAAGAACCTCAGGCAAATCAGACTCCCAACAAGTGGTATCAAAGCTGATGGTTGACGATCTATGGGCGGACTCTCCTGGAAGCATCGGTGGTTGTGGGCTTACATGGAGACTCTCAGATGAGCAGGAAAAATCCCTTGTAACTTTTGATGAAGCAAGAAAATTCCTGGTGCATTCAGCAGGTGGCTGACAGCAAGGTGGCTCTCGGTGGAGTGGGTACTCTCGATGGAGCAGGAAAAATTCCTAGTGCGTGCGGCATCTGGCTGGCAAGCAAAGGTGGCTCTCGTGGAGTATGGTGGCTCATGATGGAGTGAGTGCGGTAAATAAGCCCGAATTTAAACACGGTATTAGAGAGAGAGATCAAGAATTAAGGAGGAGTCAAGTCGATCAAATCGAAGCGGAGTTAGGCCCAATGCGTGATTCACACCTGAGGGGGAGATTATTGGGAACATGCGTGAAAGATTGGAATCTCACATTGGATAATAAAAAAAAAGAGTTGGACCTTAACATACAATTAGATGACTCACCACTTACAAGGCTTACCCTTTTAAAATGATATGGGTCATTCAATAAATATTGGATTGATGTGATGTGGTGGACTCCGTGGATACTCCCCAACGAATTTGGCCTACGCGCACATGAAAAGAACCTCAGGCGAATTAGACTCCCAACACCAGCAATGGCTCAGGCATTTTTATTTACTTTTTTTTGGATTTTTTGTTATTTTTTATAGGTAGTTTTTTTGATCGGTGGTTTTTGGCTAGTTGTTTTGTGTTGCTTGTATTGGTTGCCGGTTTTGGCCTAGTGGTTTTAATTTGATATATATTTCTATCTCTTTACCCAAAAAAAAGTCATTTATTGGAATCAAGGGCGGAGCTATAGCCATCTTACGGTGAGCTATAGCCCAGGTAAATTACAAAAAAGGTTAAAAATTTACATGTAAAATTTTTTTTCAATAAAAGATTTATATGGCTAGCCCATGTAAATATCCAATTATATGGATCAAACCAGGACATATCCGATTCCTAGTTCTGCCATTGATTGAAAAATAGACACGGTGGTACTGTTGCACTAGATTTTTTCTTCAGTTCCAAGAAAATTCACCCCAATCATCTACTTTTCCTCTACATTTTTTTTTAATCGGGCGGATTCTACAATTGAATACTTAATTGTTAACCATGGTTTCCCTTCATATGAGCGCCTGACTATAAAGTCAAGAGTGAGACAGTGAGAGGCGGAGAAAATAAGGAATTGGGGATGTATTCATTTTTCTTTTTTACATATTAACCGGCGAAAGTCAGTATTGTCATGAATAATTGAGATGGATCGTTTCTCGAACTTGCCGAAAGACCTCATATCAGAAATTCTATATCGAACATCCCCTCGTGATGTGTGCCGGTCATCGGCGATCTCAAGGAGATTCAATTCGGTTGCTAATTATGATGACATGTGGGGCTGATTTTTGCCATCTAATATATCGAAGATGGTATACCAAGGGGTCTTCACCACCATGAAAGAACTCTACTTTCGTCTGGCTAATTCTTTTGTTCTCCTCGACAATCGCGCACTGGTAACTCAATTAAATCAACCTTAGCATCTCCAAGCCTTACTCCATTTTTTAGTCAACTTTTCAAGTAAAAGCTTTTCATTTGGTAGGACGATGAATGTGCAAGTTCAAATATAACCATAAGTTTGAGTAAAAGCTGTCACTAACACATATTTGTAAATTACGATTGAAAAGGAGATAATGGCTTTAAAAAGTTTGAGGGCGGATTTGAGTCTCTAAGGGCTAGACTTAAGATTGAGGAGACTTTACTCAAATTTTGGTATTAAGTTTAAAATAGGGTAAGAGCCAGAGATGCTCTATGGTGATTCTTATACTAATGACTTTAGCCATAGATATAAGATATGGATATATAGTCGGCTATGCCTTTCTTGGAAAATGATTCACAATAGTTTTAGCCTTTTTAATTTGGGATTTTTTTTTTATGGAGTCAGTTTGGTTCCAGCCATCTTCGATCTTAGTCCTGGGTTCAATTTGATATTGAAATCGTTCAATTTGTATAACAATAACGTCAGAAATTACGTTGATTTAGTATTGATCTATATGTGATTGGAGCATATAGGGACATGGGTCAAAAGAGGCTCACGGGTATATTGGATCTGTATTTAATCCGTTCATATCTAACAATCATTCACTTTTGACTCATATCCCACTCACTCATATCTAATCGAAGAATCATATCAACCCATTTATTTACTACATCTATAATTAGTATCCAACAAGAAGGATAGATGGGGACCCGGGGGCTCTTTTGTCCCTTGGGGAAGGCAAGGGCCTGCCAACCGATCTGGACCGTCTTTTTCGGCAATCAATGGTTTAGATTTACAGATGCATTCTTACCGGTAATAAAGCGCTTTCACCGGTAAAAATGCGTTGGCGAATCTGAACTATTGATTACAGAGATGGATGGATGAGATCATGATTTAGTAGGCATGTCATCCTTAAAAGACAGCAGAGCCCCTGAGTTTGATAGATGGTGGAGTCATTTCTGCTTACCTATCTCTTCTTAACAACTCTTGCATTTAAAGTTTTTGCTCTTCTCAATTTCTACTCCTATATTCTTACTTCTTTGTTTTGGTTACCAACTTACCAGAGCTTAGCTTTAGATAAAGCTACAGGGGAAAGGTCTTTTATGCTAGGAGCTCGAGAGCTTGCTATTGAATGCAAAAGCTATCCAGTCAATTGGACATGCCTGTCTTGGCTACACTCAAGGTCTGTGTGTGTGTGTGTGTTTGTGTGTATTTATGTCTTATGTGGATATCTTTATCAGCAGATTCTTAGAGGTGGCCGATCTTAAGATGGTGCCTTGGTTTGATATTACTGGCAAAATAGAGGCTCCATTGTTATCCCCACAAACAACTTATGTTGTATACCTTGTGTTCCGTTTGCGGTCACGACTCTGTACACTTGGTCTTATCCCACCAAAAGCAAAGGCATCTGTAAGATTTTTTGATGGGGAAAAAAGAGATGGAGGCGGAGATAGAGACCGACATGGACACGGAATTGAGATCACCAACATTGTTTCTCTGGGACTTCAACCTTCTCATTCGGATGGACAATTTGCACGGTATAGAAATGATAACTGGATGGAGATTCAACTAGGAGAGTTTTTCAATGGTCAAGGAGATACTGGTGAAATAGAGATACAGTTGACTGCAGTCGAGGGAGGTCACCGGAGTTATGACATCTTTGTCGAAGGCATTGAGCTTCGCCCTAAAGTCATCAAAATCTTGAATAAAAGTGTGCTTTTTTTTCGGTGAGATGCCATACTTCGAAATTAACCATTTTGGAGTAGCGTAGAAAAATCCTTTCTTTAAACCAGTTAGAAACAAAGTTATCATTCTCTCTTTAGTATAGCCTTTGCCTTCTCTCTACTTTATCATCTTCTAGGGTTTTGCTAGGGAGGGGGTGAGGCCACCGCCCCACCTGCCTTTACCCCCCTCCCCTCTCCTTGCAGATCCTCTCTCCCCACCTCCATCTCATCCTTTTCAACCTCCCACCGACCATTTTACCATCCACCTCCATCTCCATCTCATCAGGTCTACCTCCACCGATCCACCTTCCGCCTCCCTCCATGGTTCTGGTAGCTGAGGACCCGCTTGGGCTCTGAGTTGCAGATGGGTGTTGGAGATTTGCTCCTCTGGCGAATAAGTCACTAGATCCGGCGTGACGGCAGTTTTCCGGCAACATCTCTTACCGGGGTTCCTTTTCAGTTGCTTTTTGCTTTATTTTCTGTTTTTTCCTTTCCTAGTTAGTTTTTTTTTTTTTTTCATTTTGCCCCTGTGTGGGATCTTATCCCTTTGTGGATTGTATTGCCCTCTTTTGCGGGTGGCTGTTTATGATTTCATCAGTGTGTTTCTGTGTCTAGTTTGAGCTGGGTATCCTTTTTTGAGATCCTCTGCTACCAAATCAAGGACGGACTCTACGCCCACACCTAGTGTAGGTCTGCTTTTGCAGTACATGTCTTGGCCCTATGAACCTGTGTGCTCTTTGCAGTTGCTCGCATCTTTGATTTTGGTAAATTTGGTTCATTCCTGTTTGTTGTGATGAAATCTTTACCTTTGGGCCGGTTGTGAAATAAAATGACCGTTATCAAAAAACCAGTCAGACATACACTGATACACACCGCGGCGAAGCAACCTTACCGTTGCAAAGCCCCGCCCTTACATATATCATGTTACTTAAAGTTAAAAGGACATCTGAAATGATGGTGGGAAGACATCAATGTCACCATTGCCACATGCACTCTTTAATTTTCTCCACAAGACCTGTGTTGGACGCATATGCCCCTGATATCTACACCTGATTTAGACACTTGAATCATCTTATTCTGTGGTATTTGCAGAAAAAGATCTCAAATTTTGCTATGAAAGGAAATAATTTTGCCCTTTTCACACGGATGAGGGACACAAATTTAATAGCTTTTCGTTATCGCAAGCTGATTCTAAATTACATACAACGTACTTCCCAAAAATATCACTCACTGACGGTATGAACAAGTTTTAAGAATGTTTCCCTGCTCGCATGCTAAACTTTACATGCATATCACAATAAGCGATTATTGAACTGTAGAACGTCGCAGAGCTATGCCTGTGCAACAAAGAATGCCACTAGAACTTCAACAACTGCCGGAGGCAGAGACGATGCGATGGTTATTTTTGTGGAGAATTTATATCCATCTTAAAATTAATTGGCAATGAGTGGAGAGGTCCCAACATATATTAAGTGATCACCCATTCCACTCCTAAGCAATGTGGGACAATTTTCTTTAACATCCCCCTCACGTACAGCCGCATTTGTGGTCTGTCACGTGTGGCCACTTTTGGATCCTATCATCGTGCAGCCTTTTTGCTGGTCTGTCATCGTGGGGCGTGGATTGTGAATTTATTTATTTTTTTTAAATGTGGAGTGGAATAGGTTCCGCTCTAATACCATGTGGACAATTTATATCCATCTCAAAACCAATTGGCAATGAGTGGAGAGGTCCCAACATATATTAAGTGATCACCCATTCCACTCCTAAGCAATATGGGACAATTTCCTTAACAATTTTATCTCACTTGACACCCTAAATTGAGGATCCCAGCCTCTCTCGTCCACTTAACCAAACACGAAGCATGAAATACATGACTACATGTCTACATCCCAACATCCGTGAAACATAATCTCCGTAACAGGCGAGTCGGTGACAAGTAGTGCAGAAGATCTCCACACTCCAGAATGTCGATCTAAAGTTGACGCGTAAATGCCAAACTAATACTACTTGAACAAAATTACGTCGGATACATGGATCCGGATTTTGCTCTCTGATCTGTCGGGTTTGCCCTTAGAAGCATGTGGCATTCTCCCATTGATGTTGATATGTTAACGGGGTCACTGGCGGCTTCACCCTATGGATCCGGATTTTGCTCTTTGATCTGTCGGGCTTGCCCTTAGAAGCATGTGGCATTCTCCCATTGATGCTGATATGTTAACGGGATCACTGGCGGCTTCACCCTATGGGATGGACATGACCACCCTAAAAAATAATTGTACTAATAATATTTGTAAAAATTTGTACAAATTTTAGGTTAGTTCATATTTTGAACACCCAACCGAAATATGAATAAACACCCACTACAAAATTACATGAACACCTACCAACAAATCAGTCTACTTTGAACAACTTAAATTACATCCCATTATACCCCAATCATAGGTGGCACCACATATAAGAAAATGTGGTAAATTGAACACGTTTTTTTTATTTTGTTGTTATATTGCATCTAATACTTTTATCTAATATTTTGTTTGAACATTTAGTCCTATATTATAAACAAAACACACTGCAATTCAAGTGATTTACAATTGATTACTTAATATATCATCCCAAAACAAGCTAGACATCTTAATGACAAAAAAATGGAGAGCAAAAAATATATATTGGTATCATGTAGTTTTTCTTAGAGCAGACAATCCAAAAATAAAAACATATGTTTAAAAAGATCCGCGCAAACTAGAGCTGCTCAAAAAAACCGGTGAACCATGAATCCGGATTAATGGTCCAGACATGGATTCAAAAAATAAAAAACCGTGACTTGCGGTCCGGACACGGATTTTGATTTTGAAACCCTGGATTAATCGATCCGGACCGTGAGATTTTTATTATATATAATTTTATCACTTTTGTAGATATTGTTAATTTGATATTTTTATATGAAGGGTTATATTGTTATCTCCTATAAAATCTAGGGGCTAAAATGTTATATAAAAGTGTTACTATATATATATTTTTTCAACTTTCTGACTTTTATAGATATTGTTAATTTGGTTTCTATTTCTCCTAGTGCCTAGTGTCTTTGTTTGTGCCTTTGTGAGTGAACTGAAACTATCTATGTACTAATATAAATTTGTAATCCTTATTGGTTTCTAACTTTCTATTTTTGCTAGTGCATCTGCTAGACTGCTATTTGATTTTCTTCATGTAGGGTATGAACATGGGCATCCATAATTTGAAATTGAGTTGATATATTTTTTTTCTCGAATAAGTTGAAAATCCGCGGATTAATCCGGAACCGATCCGTGACTAGCGGTTCGGATTGGAACCGAACTGTGAGACTTTTGGATCAGACACAAATTGTACTTTCAAAAAACCGTGACTCGCGCATTAAGATTGGATTCATGTCAATCCGAACCAATCCGGACCGTGAGCACCCCTAGTGCAAACATATTTGCTACATAATTTCCTAAAAAAAATAAGCATAATATTTATGCTCCTGTTTAATTTTGCTTTGGTAAAAATATAATTAAAAAAAATGAAAACAACTACAACGTTTTACTTGTTTTTGTATTTTTGAGGTCGCATTATACATAATAGTATATAAAATTTTGTGAAGATACGACTGATTGGTTAAGCTAGTAAAGTTAAAGATAATTTTTGAACACCCTATTAAAAATTCCTAGAGCCGCCACTGAACGGGGTGCTACATTTTTGTCTTGATTATGATGTATCCATACGTATGTAGGTTGGGACAGAGCCAAGATTTTGGCATAGTGGGGGTGGGCAATATATCTGGGGGAGGAACGAGGTTATATATATTCAATGTAATAATACATTTTTTTCAGCTTGTTGGGCGTAGGCCCAGCCCTGTGTTCATCGGGGCCCCAACCCTATCCTCAATTTGAGGTCCTTCATATATATATATATATATATATGGGGCCAGTTCCCCTCACACTTAAAAAAACACATAAAAAAAACACGATTTTATTTCGAGCCCCACTGTGATGCTTTGAACCGTTGATCTTGTTTAAATGAGTAAAATAGGAGGTCGTGCAAATAGTTTTGAAAAACTGTGACAGGAACTAGTGTTTTTAAAATCGTTTAGATCAAGCACTTACCGATATTCGATTGAGCTGAAATTTTGCAGGACCTTTTATTTTACTCATTTAAACAAGATCAGTGGTTCAGAACATCAGAAGGGGGCTTGTAAGAGTATTGAGTTTTTTTTATGTATTTTTTTAAGTAAGAGGGGAACCGGCCCCTATATATATTCTATGAGAAGAGTAAGCAAGACATTATTGCAACAAAGATCAACATCTCATGTTAATTTCAAACAAAGTTTGGAACTGAAAATACACATACAAGACTATTACTTCGATGCAACAAAATATGCATAATCTGATACAAAAAAATTAAACCGTCATATTGATCAAAAATAAATAATCTCCTCCAAATGAAAACTTATGAAATATCTTTCTCTGTACTATGAGTTTAGACTACAGAGCTGTTCATGTGATCATGGTCATCCAAAAGTGTTTTTAATGGTTGATTTGTTGAAAGAATCCTACAGGTAAAATTGTAAATAAATAAATAAATCTAGACCAATAATTGTTGCGATGAGCTACTGAAATGTAACTGCAGAGACCTTTCTGCAGTCCAATTGCAGAGAAGCCGGGTCCAAAACTTATTACATCGCATGAACTTTTATTACATGGGTTGGATACAATTTATCTATCAAATACATCCTTTCTTTTATCAGAATGCCCTTTTATTCCAACTATTATTGTTATAGTCCAATTTTTAATTTTATCAGAACGCCCTTTCATTCCAACTAGGAACTAGATTATATCCAGCTTGTCTACGTACCCATTGTCAAAAGATCTCATACTTGAATTAATTCTTCTTTGTGGGGACCAATTGTATATTCACAGTTTATGATTTCACCTATTTTTTTCGCCAGTTTATGATTTCACCTAACAATAAAATGGGCCCCAAAAAATAGTTTCAATTTTGGTGGGCCTCTAACAATAAAATGGGTCTCACAAAATAAAATGGGGCTTAAGTAATTTTGGTGGGCCTCTTAGATCAATTTATTAGACATTTCATGCAAACTCATATCTATACTACCCTATATACTTGAGGGGCCCAAAATTGGCCCATTTTCGGTGGGCCCCAGCCCCAAGCCGGGCCTGGTTGGGAGACAGCCCCTACTAGCCACCCGAGGCTCCATCCTTGTATGTAGGCAACTGTAATAAACGTACATGTATCAAAGCACTGACCCGATGGCATCTGGTTGCTTATTTGCTTCTAATTCCTGGTTCATGTACTTGCACGGCAAAGCATATGTTAATACACTTTGGGTGATTAATTCTGTTTATGGTTTTTACTTATGTTTCTGTTTATTGGTTTCAGTTCACACTCAGAAACAATCAGAGTCACAGACTTGTTTTCCAAATTGGATAGGCTAAAAAACAGAGACGTAACTAGCAAGGGCTTAGGGATCAAAAAAAAAAAAAAAACTAGCAAGGGCTTATGGGGGCCACGGCCTCCCCTCACTTGGCCAACTCTATAATTACCTAGGCTAATTTTTTTCAAGTACCAAAAGTTTACTTAGTCAGCCTCCTACTAATCCTTGTAACCTTTATGTGTTTCTACTATTTTTACCTCTATTGTGTTGATATTTTCTATACCTTTTTGGTGATGTTTATGTTGTCATTTGTTACGATGGTGTATGTTGTTGCTATCTTGGTGTTTGCTCATCAAAGTTTAGCTTTGTATCTTCTCTTTTAGTAACATATCTTATATATTCTCTTTGCCGGTCTAAGAAAAAAAGGCATCTAGATATGTGTTTTGTTTTGGATATTATTTTGACATTTAAACGTTTAGATTTTTAAACCTTAATAATTAAAATCTAGTTGTTCTTATTCCAGGCCCATTTATCAAATCCTAGTTTCATCCCTACTCAAAAAGTTGATGATAAGCAAGGAGAAATTTTTTTATCCAACTGTTACCTTGGTGTAAAGGGGTGAGTGCTATACGGGGTGAGTGCTATACGGGGTGGGTGTTATGTGGTTGGTTCTGTGCAGCAAACTATGTCGTTTTAAAGCACACCTCCAAAGCTTTCAAGAACCTTGTTTGGAGAAAGAAAAAACCAAAGTGCCTAAACTCTAAACTCTAAACGCAAAATACCTAAACTAGAAGTGCCTCAACCTACTATACCCTACCTCAAAGAGTCTAAATCCCCTAAAATTGAACCCCAAAATTGAATACGAAATTAACTCTCTAAAACAGGACCCTTGAAAGTTTTAGAAGTGCAGCAAGAAAATGAGCAAAATGACGTAGTTTTGCCGCACAACACCTTCCCGAATTCGGTGTAAAGGTTGCATTCAAGTCATTTATTGGAATCAAGGGCGGAGCTATAGCCATCTTGGGGTGAGCTATAGCCCAAGTAAGTTACAAAAAAGATTAAAACTCTACATGTAAATTTTTTGTTCAATAAAAGATTTATATGATTAGCCTATGTAAATATCCAATTATATGAATTAGCTCAGGAAAAATTTGATTCCTAGCTCCGCCATTGATTGGAATATAGAAACGATGGTACAATTGCACTAGATTTTTCTCCAGTTCCAAGAAAATTAGCCCCAATCATCTACTTTTGCTCACCATTTTTTTAATGGGCGGATTCTACAATTTGAATACTTAATTGTTAACCATGGTTTCCCTTCATATGAGCGACTGAGTATAAAGTCCAGAGTGAGACACTGAGCGACGGAGAAAAAAAGGAATCGGGGATGGATTCTTTTTTTCTTTTGACATATTAACCAGCGAAAGTTAGTATTTTCATAAATAATTGAGATGGATCGTTTCTTGGACTTACCGAAAGACCTCGTATCAGAAATTCTATCTCGAGCATCCCCTCGTGATGTGTGCCAGTCATCAGCAATCTCGAGAAGATTCAAATTGGTCGCTGATTCTGACGACATGTGGGGCAGATTTTTGCCATCCGATATAGTATCGAAGATGGTATGCCGGGGGGTCTTCGCCACCAAGAAAGAACTCTACTTTCGCCTGGCTAACTCTTTCGTTCTCCTCAACAATCGTGTATTGGTAATTCAATCAAATCAATCTCAGCATCTCCGAGCCGTACTCCATTTTTTAGTCAACTATTCAAGTAAAAGCTTTCCATTTGGTAGGACGCATGTGCAAGTTCAAATATAAGCATAAGTTTAAGTAAAAGCTTTCACTAATGACATCGTTGCAAATTATGATTAAAAAGGAGAAAATGTCTTTAAAAAGTTTGAGTACGAATTTGAGTCTCTAAGGGCCGGACTTTGATTTAGGAGACTTAATCAAATTTTGGTTTTAAGTTTAAAATAGGGTAAGAGACAGAGAGATGCTCTATGGTGATTCTTATAGTAATGAATTTAGACGTCGAAATAAGATATTGATATACTCGGCTATGCCATTCTAGGAAAATGATTCACAATAGTTTTAGCCTTTTTCCAATTTGATTTTCTTTTAAGGAGTCAGTTTGGTTCCAGCCATCGTCGATCCCAGTGTCGGGTTCAATTTGATGATCAAACTTGTTCAGTTTGCATAACAATAACGTCATAAATTACGTTGACTTAGAATTCATCTATATGTGATTGGAGTATATACGCTAAATTAGAATATGGGTCGAAAGGGGCTCATGGGTATGTTGGACCTATATTTAACCTGTTCATGTATAACAATCATTCAGTTTTGACCCATATCCCACCCACTCATTTCTAACTGATGAACCATAGCAACCCACTTATTTCCAACAAGGATAGATGGGGACCCGGGGGCTCTTTTTTCCCTTAGGGAAGGCAGGGGCCTGCCAACCGTCTATCTCTAGAATTAATGGTTTTAAATTCTGAGATCGTTCTTACCAAATGATAAAGACTTTAATCACTAAGAATCAACCGCTAATCAACCATCTGAACCATTGATGATTCTATGGGCGGCCGAGATCATGAGTTAGCAAGCTTGCCGTCCCTAAGAGCAGCAAAGCCCCTGAGTTCGATAGATGGTGGTGTCATTTTTACTTACCTGTCTCTTCTTAACAACTCTTGCAATTAAAATTTTTGCTCTTCTTAACTTCTACTCCTATATTCTTAACTTTTTGTTTTTGTTACCAACTTACCAGAGCTTAGCTTTAGATAAAGCTAGTGGGAAAAGGATTTTTATGCTAGGAGCTCGAGAGCTTGCTATTGAATGCAGAAGCTATCCAGTCAATTGGACATGCCTGCCTTGGCTACACTCAAGGTCTCTCTCTCTCTCTCTCTCTCTCTCTCTCTCTCTCTCTCTCTCTCTCTCTCTCTCTCTCTCTCGTGTTTAAGTCTTATGTGGATATCTTTATCAGCAAATTTGCAGAGGTGGCCGATCTTGAGAGGGTGCATTGGTTTGATATTACAGGCAAAATAGAGGCTAGATTGTTATCCCCCCAAACCACATATGTAGTATGCCTAGTGTTCCGTTTGCGGTCACGACTTTGTACACTTGGTTTTATCCCACCAAAAGCAAAGGCATCTGTAAGATTTTTTGATGGGGAAAGAGGAGATGGAAGCGAAGACGGAGACAGATATGGACACGGAAATGAGATCACCAACATTGTTTCTCTGGGAATCCAACCTTCTCATTCGGATGGACAATTTGCACGGTATAGAGAGGATAACTGGATGGAGATTGAACTAGGAGAGTTTTTCAATGGTCAAGGAGATACTGGTGAAATAGAGATGCGGTTGACAGCAGTCGAGGGAGATCACTGGAGATACGACATCTTTGTCGAAGGCATTGAGCTTCGCCCTAAAGTCATCAGAATCTTGAATAAAAGCGTGCGTTTGTTTCGGTGAGACGCCATACTCCAAAACCATTTTGGTGTACCATAGAAAATTTCTATCTTTAAACCCGTTAGAGATGCACACCGCAGTGAAGCAACCTTACCGTTGCGAAGACATCCATGTCACCATTGCAACATGCACTCTTTAATTTTCTCCATAATACCTGTGTTGGACGGATATGCCCTCGATATCTACACCTGATTTAGACACTTGAATCATCTTGTTCTGTGGTAGTTGCAGAAAAAACTCTCAAATTTTGCTATGAAAGAAAATAATTTTGCCCTTTCACACGGATGAGGGATACAAATTCTAATAGATTTTCATTAGCCCAAGCTGATTCTAAATTACATACAGCGTATTCCTAAAAACATCGCACACCAACGGTATGAATAAGTGTTAAGGATGTTTCCCCGCTTGCATGCTCAACTTTTAGAGTGTATATCGCAATAAGTGATTATTGAACCGTAGAATGTCGCAGAGCTTCGCCTGTGTCCTGTGTAACAAAGAAGGCCACTAGAACTTGAACAACTGCCAGAGGCGGAGTTGATGCGATGGTTATTTTATCTCACTTTGACACCATTTTCATCTGGGACTCCCATTACAGCCTTCTGCAATAATGAAAAAACAGGAACATGAGTGGCAGTTTTAAAGAGCCATAAATTTTATCCAAGAGTCCCAGGATAGAAATTGGCTTCATAATCAATTACCTGAATACAGGACAAGGTGTATTGCACGTCGGTTTCTGAAATTTGGTAGTGAACAACGAGCCTAATTCTGCAACACCATGTAACAACTGCATCAAAACATGAATGAAGTACAAAAAACCAACATCGGGTTTCTGAAATTATATCCGTGTTCTAGCATTCTTCAACTTTGGCAGCAAACAATGGAACCATTATCGAAAAAAAACATCTCTTTATAAGGCAAGTGTTGTGCTAATTACATGACCATTTTAATTTGACATTCAAGACAAAGTGACCAAAGCGTAATGACTCAGGCTGTTGTCCCTTGACAACCGAGGAAACCACTGAACTCAATTCTCTACATATGCAACAAGATTAATTACCAAAGAAAATTGAACTTTCTTGGGGGACATGTCTAAATGAAGGCATACAATACAGAGAATATTAAGCTGCCGTTATTACTGAAAAATTCGTCTACATAAAGAATTCAGGGAAATGTCAAAAAACCATTCTGGAGATACCACTTCAGAACTCCCAGTCTCAGCCACATCCTAGAAAACAAACTTCAGCCGGGAAAATTTAGAAGGAAAACTGGTTCAAAGCTAAATATCAATTCATAATTGATCTTTATTGGATACAATTAAAGCTAATGAAAAATTTTGGTCAAACTAAAATGGAACACAACTACACAAGACAATTAAGCTGTAAATCTACATTCTAGATTAGAAATAATTAAACAATATATGGGTATCAAAATAGCCCTTTTTTCTTAGGAAGAATCATTTTATGATGCTGAGGGAAGAAGCATTTTGTCCAAATCTTCCCGACTTCATCAAGCATTTATCTCCTGTGAGTTTTTCCTTCAGTTCAAAATTTGTCTCTCCACTACTTAGCTCTTGTTGCCCCTAAAGCTTCCCAAATATTTAATTTTAGCATGCAATGGATCCCAGGAAAGAGTTCAAGTTCCACTTTCAATGCACATTTCTAGTTAAACAATTAGATTAATCGGTAGTAAAATAAGGCAACTCCTCAGATGTTATTTGATTACTCTTCCCAAATAAATTGATGATGACCTTTGCTGAAACTACTCTATATCTATGTTGCACGAAGCAGGGGCGGGGGCGGGAGCGGAGGCGGGAGCGGGAGCGGGAGCGGGGGAGCGGAGGTACCTAGAAGCTCCCGAGGTCGGGAGCACGTGTATATTTTTATATATTTTATTTTATATTTTTATATATATTACCATATTTTTATATATTCTAATATATTTTTTGGATGAGGCTGGGTATAAAAAAAAATTAAAAATTGATCATAGACGGTTTCATGAAAACTGACATTCTTTTTTCACAATTTGGTAGGTAGCACAAGTTGACATTGTCTATTATTAGCTATGTTACGCGGACTCTCGTGATGGTGTAAAGTACCCGTGTCGGACACTCGACACTCGGATAAGGGTGTGGGATATGTGTCCGATAAGTTTAGTAAGACACTTCTATAGAAAATCTAATTGTAATTCGAGTTTATCATGGAAGTGTGCATAAACCTCTCTTATTATCCATGAAATGCACTATAGAACCTTAAAGCACAATTTTACGTAAGAAAATACACAAAAAAATAGAAACAAATTTGAATATTTTGCCGTGTCCCCGTGTCCTTGAAATGAGAAATAGTTGAACCCGACACCTAGATACGTACCCGCACCCAACACCCATACCCGAGTCCAAGTAACATAGATTATTAGTAGCTCTCAACTAAGACAAAAATTTATTGGACTTATTGTTTCACCATTGTGGCAGATTACATATATAATCTGTTTTTTTTTTTTTTTGGGCAAGTGTATATAATCTGTGTTGACCAGTCATAGTAGCGTGGCATTAGAATATGGGATCAGCTGTCATTAAAGAGACCGACCAGCTGCACCTTCGCAATAAAATACTACTTGGGAATTTCCGGGTTACTAAAAACTTAAGGGTTGAAAACATACCTAGATGAGCTCTCTGGCAAGACAAGTATGCCATGTTCTTCCAAATTCTTAGAGAGGTTTGGCGCTGTGATATTTGCACCCTCTAGAATATCAAAAAATACCTGTGCACAAGAACGGAAAGGTTAAATTAGAAATTGTGCATATTCTGCAATGTATAGGTGTAGCTGGTTTTTGTATTTTCGTTTTGATTGTGTCTTTGATGGGAGGAAATGCTCCCAAAGGTTGCAACCGGTTAAGTTCAGTTTACCACAAAAAAATGAAAAAGATTATCAGTCAAATCTATATTACAACGAAGAGCGGCTTTTGTCCCAATCATCATATCACATTTTTTATCCCTCTCTCTCCAACTCATTTCCCCCCCTCTCTCTCTCTCTCTCTCTCTCTCTCTCTACCATTTTCCTCCACCATTCACCACATCCAAAATTTCAAACCACATTCTCTCTCCCTTTTTTGAAATTCGAACCACATTCTCTCTCACTATCTCCTCTCTGAAATTTGAAGGACCATAAAGAATGAGCACGGAAATATGCGTCAATTGCTCAAGTCGTGCCTTCCATCACGGGCATGCACTAGTGAAAAAATAAGAGAAAGCAGCATAAGCATATATGATACAAACAGATAAAACAACGTGAAACAGATGAAGTGAGAAAACATCCTAGATGCCTGTAAAGCTTATGGAGTCGATTGAAAACAGTCATTCAACTAGCTAAGAAACAAAACTAACAAATGCTATTGGATCTTGCTTTTCCTCTCTTATTCTCTTGGGAAAGTTGTTTTCTCATCATTTGTAATCCTACTGTGGACACTTCCTGTGATAATTTCTTCTATATACTGATTCAACCACACAATACAGAGATCAGATGTTGCAGCAACCTACTAGGCTACTAGCTAGAACCTAATTGGAATTTGGAAGGGCTCAAATGGGATTTGATCACTAAATCTGCATTTGTAACACTTGACTACGAAAAGACCCACCTTACCGTTCATCTATAGAACTTATGCTACACTAGGAATTACATATAGATTTCTAAACTTGGTGCAGTATGCAAATGCAAGCACCAATGTGATGGGAAAAACAATTAAAATAGCTAGACTCTTACTAGATAGAGAAGCAAGAAAGTAACTTTCTGAAGACAGACTAGATGGGGGGGGGGGGATGAAAAGGAAAACAATACTGTCTATACTTTGGGTGCATGTCGCAGCTAAGACTATGGTAAAAGCTGATTTTCTACAGTACAGATCCAGATTATCAGCTTTTCCCAGCATAGTTAAGCAAATTTCGCCAAAAAGTAGTGGGGCTCCGGAATGCTGAGGCAAACAAGCTAACAAAAATTTAGAAAAAAAAAAAACAAAAAAACAAAAGCTGGTCTTATAAGGTATACGAAAAATCCCAGTCTATGCTACAATAACAAGGCCACTTACTATGTTGGTCTCCACCGAAGAAACATCCACGTTTAGTCCTTTGATTTCATTTAGTCCTTCTGGAAAACCAAATTCAGAGAACCACGAAACAGAGACGTCAAAATACCTGTTGAAAAGCTTATTGAAATAAATTATAGAATAAGTAGTGACTCTGAGTAATGCGTAATATTTGAGTTTACCAGTCAAATGCCTATTGAAAGGCCACCTTTGCATATTACTTGAGCGTTAGAAATTGTTAAAGCATCCAACTCGAAACCAATGGCAATGAGTGGATAGGCCGTCCGTGCTCATATACTAGTTTTGGAGGTTGTAATTAACCAATTTGAAACAAACTTGCAAACAATTCTGTTACCATGGAAAGCAACAGCCTTTCTTCAAAAGATAGGCGTTTTATTATTTTATATGATAACGTGATAAACGGGTGGAGTAATTTACCTGCCAAAGACTTAGCCTTCTTGTGATCCCCCTCGAGCTTTCCAACGTTATCTTGCACTGCTACCAAGGCAGCAGCACATAGGACACCAACTTGTCTCATCCCGCCACCTAAGGTCTTCCTCAGAATCTTTGCCTACAAACCCGTATATAAAGAAGCAAAAAAGAGCTAGGCATCAAATACAATTAGAGAAAATAAGCTTCGTTCTTATTGCAAAAGTATCAGGAACAATACCCTAGAAATAAAAGCTTTTGAACCAACTATGACGCTTCCAACCGGAGCACCCAAACCCTTTGATAGACATACCTAGACAACAAAATCAGAACAAACAGACAAAAACCAAAAGTAGTGAAGGATTATTTGCAAATACAGTATAAGGAAACTAGCAAGGAAAGATAAACTGGAATGCAGAGCACCATGTACCGAAACTGAATCAGCAGCCTGTACAAGCCTGTGAACGGGAACTCCAAGTGCCTGGGAATGAGTTTAATCAAGTTAAAATCCAATTTTCAGCAAAAGAAAAATTCAAGTTAACAATACCGAAGTTGTCCATGAAAAAAATTATCAGTAAATTAGTGAGCAAACTGAAGTAATCGTCCCAGGAATCTGTCTAACTCTCCTCTTGGTCTCAAAGAACAAATGGATGAGGTAGGAGACTTCTAGCTACCAACATGTGCCAAATCCAACTATATAGGCAGGATTGTCTTGGCAATCTATGTGTTTAAAGAAGATAGAAAACCATAATTCGAGTATCAAACTAGATAAATATAACTAAAAACTTGGAACTATTTTACTCACAACTGATGCATTAAATATACGGGCACCATCGATGTGAAGCTTCAATCCGTGCTTCTTTGCTAGGTCCCCAACTCTATCTATGTACTCTACAGGAATGCATTTACCACCACAGCTGCATTAAGATACCATCCCTAAGCATTGGATTACATATAAGAAATGCCAATTGAATGGTATAATATTGTTACTTGCCTCTAAAAAGAAGGAAAAAAGAAACAGTACTGACTTTTTATCAGAAGATAACAAAAACTAAATTTATTTAATCAAATTTGAAAATCCAAACAAGCTATTTTTTCTTACACTTAGAGTACATTCTCCTGAAAAATATTTAGTTAAACAATTCAGAATACTATCAGAAGGAGAATAATTAAACACAGAAACATAAACGTTCCTTGTGCAAGGCTGGAGCAAATTTGCCCACGTATGTATCCTGTCTTACAGGCCTGATTCAAAGTGGAAAAGAAGTGTTTGGACAAATGCCATTCAGGTCTACCTCATGTCTGGAAATACTGCTCCACCAAAAAAAAGCCCTTATTTTTTTAAAAAAATATTGCCTAATTTTTGGGATTTCTTTCTTAGTCAACTGAAATGTGGTAAAACCAAATGCAGAAGTTCACTTCAGTATGATATTCTTACAGAAAAATCAAGCTGTAGTATCAGGAAACTCCAATGCATCATGTCACATACAATAAATTTAGATCACATAATGGAAACACAGTGCTGCCACCATATAACAAAACTGATTTACATTCAGTCAGCTGTCCAAGCTGATTTACATTCAGTTCAATATAGTAAGACTTGTACTCTCGAGTAGCTTAAGACAAAAACTTATATATACGATCACGAGTGAGGAAATTCTCTAATCTCTTTCACTGACTCAAAACAAGAGCAACAGAGCAGTGAAAATTGGAAATATTCAGATGTCAAAACATGCTTCATGAAAAAGAATCGAAAACTTTTTTTTTTTCCCCTTGGTTAATTACTAAGAAAAAAAGTGGATAACTGCACATAAATTCATTTTCCTCTTCGTTTCCTCGCTCAACAATTCCAGGATGGCTTAAGTGTATCCAAGCTTCTAACTAAAAAGTAAACCAAGAAAGTAAATAGTCATAAGATAACAATTGAACATGCATAGAAAACCACCTAATATGAATGCTTGTTTTCTGAATGAGTAAGCTGGACATACTTCATAGACAAAGGCCCCATTGTTATAGCCTAGTTTCCAACCCTCAAGTCAAATCCCCAGCTCCATTCCTTCCAGGTCTCTGATCTAACAACCTTTGAAATTTTTTTCCCCAAATTGTCGGGAAGAGATACAATAAGGATAAGCTGCAATCGCATCCGAGCAGGACCCAGCCTAGGTATCATGCGTGGCTGTTAGGGAAGCAGCTCGACCATCAAGCCTACCCTTTGGTCTCACCTTTGACATTTAGATAGTTTCGGATGAAAATTCAATATTAAGTTTTAACAACATATGCGTACAGATATTAGTATGTGGTCTGTACATGATCTGTTCTTTTCATTTCTCCCTAGTGTAACATCTATTTTTCCTTCTCTCTCCTACTTACCACAGTGGAGTGTGAAAAACTGAGAAAAAATTAGCATCAAACTTAATCAATGTCTCAGATAAAATATTTATCTATGAGAACTTTTAAATGCATTTGGTAAAAATAAGTGCACTTACTTCGCATGAGTATTTTCCAAGCAGATAAGCCTAGTAATTGGGTAACAAATATCCAACCTAGGGTCCCTGATCGCAGCTTCAATGAGATCAATATCCATTGTTCCATCTTTGTTATTCTTCACTGTCCTGGGGTGTACACCTCCAATTGTCGAAATCCCCCCATTCTCATAGATGTGAATATGGGAAATGTCTCCAAGAATTACTTCGCTACCCCTGATCTCACAATGAACAAGCACACTAATAAGGTTACCCATAGTGCCTGAAGGCACGTAAAGGGCAGCTTCTTTGCCTGTGAGCCTTGACATCTCTGTTTCAAGGCGGAGGGCAGTTGGGTCATAACAAAGTACATCATCATCAACTTCGGCATTAGCCATTGCAGCCCGCATTGCCTCACTAGGTTTGGTCACCGTGTCAGACCGGAGATCCACTTTTCCAGTCACCATTTTTTACTTTAAGCAGAAAAAAGTCATCATTAGATAGCCAAAACAACGGCATCAACTTTTACAGTACAACCATTTCAATATTTACTCGAAACGATTAAGGAGTATGAAAAACAACATAAAAACCTCTGCATGTGCAGTAAATCGGGGTACTCCATATAACATATACAGTAAAGAATATGCTGGGAATCATGTACAAGTGATCCTAGTCATTAGATCAGAAGAGTTGTCCACCCAAAGGAAAAACTATAAGGTAGATTTCCCATATGGTGTCAGTCTTAGTTTTTTTAATTTTTTGAATAGCTTCAGTCTTAGTTATTGAATGGTTTGGATCACTAACCCTCCAATCTCCATCAAAAGCTTAATGCACCTATCTAACACAAACCTGTATAGTTATTCTTACTACACGAGTATGTTGATTCAGAAAAATTCAAAAAGAAATGTAGGGTATGGATACAACTAGGATATGTCCTTCAAAAAAGTTGTAATTTAGAGGAACAAATCATACGGGTTTTTTTTTTTTTTTTTTGGCAGGAACAAATCATAGTTAACAATTACAAGTAATTGAAAGAAGCGGTTAAATGGCTTACTTATTAATGATCCTGCATACAATACCACTTAATGTCAAAGATAACGTTCAATCACAGTCTAAAGTCATGACAGACCCTACAGACAAAAGCGTAATCCTAAAATCATACTTAAATTCAGAAAAAGTCTCATCAAACTAATTGCATATCTGTACAAAAGAAAATCCCATTATGGGTGTGGTAAGACTTATGTATATTGTATACACTAGCTAGTAGCTACTTATTGGATTCGGTAACACTATAGAAAATGCCTCTTGGTAGACATTGCATACTCTGTATACATGCAGAAGTACTGTAACCCCAAATGTTTCTTGAAATACTCATGTTTCATATTTTCCGTTTTGGAAAACTCAAGGTGCCCAGCCTAGCTTACGCCTACCTGACTAATCTTTGGGAACCAATCCTTACCATCCAATAATCTTTGGGAACGAATCCTTATCATCCACTAGTGGGAGCCCTATTAAGCCGGGGCTAAAAAGTCTCAGATGGACTGTCCCCAGAAGAGTTGATAATACCTAAGTGTTGAACCGGAGGCTTAACTGGGATCAAAGCTGTCAGGGTTGATCAACTGGCCATTAAATTTCAATTGTCCACTAGTGATGAGAGACATCAAAGAATACTCTTTAATAGACCATAAAAGTATCATCAACAAATTTTCACTCAATCTTATGATATAAACTTTAACCAATGAATTTTTACATGAATTGAAACCACTTAAAAATTTACTTAACCTCTAATCAAACAGTTAAAACAGTCATGTGCTGCTTCATTATATGGTGACTGAGTATGGTTTCAATCAAGGGAGTGTTCTTTAGTACAAAGGAGCAAACCCATCTTGAGTTATCTTAGGAAAATTCAAGAGATTACCTCACAATCAAAATTCTGGTGCAGAGAGAGAGGGAGAGAGAGAGAGAGAGAGATGCTCACTTGCAAGCCCTTCTTCAGTACTGCCTTCAACCAAGCAAAGTTGTAATGAATCAAATGGCAGGGAGAACCCTTTGTTGTGAATTTTAATACCCTGCAATATATCTTTACTATCTCTGTCCCAAAATACTTTTCCGGTTCGCAAAAGAGTACTTGAAAAAACAGAAAAAATCCAAACTTTTCTCATAAATTAAAAGAACTCATTTGGCAGCTATTAAATTGTTGAACTTTTTTTTTACCCCTTGAAAAGTTTGCATTATTTTTAAATTCCCCATTTGAAATATTTTTAGACGGAGCAGATATTAATGATATATTTTAATATTAATTTCATGCAATAATTTGGTGTTTGCTTTTGAACAAAGCCAGCTCATAGGAAAATCCTATGAAGCCTGGGCCTTAGGCCCACAAAAAATACAAAAATTTGGAGCCTCCAATTATTTAGTACACCTACATATCTATACTAGGCCCAAATAATTTTGTGTAAGTCTTTCATACAAAATGGATTGGTTATTTTGTCTATTGAGAATGATATAGTGAAGCAACTTGATTATGAAGAATTAATTAGTACGTTTGCCACTAAAAGTGCGAGAAGACAAATGCTCAAATGATGAATTTTGAAATATTGTAGCGGTTGTTTATTTTTTAATAACTCTAGGTTGATTTTGTGACGGTAAATATTTTGTAATGGTTCTTATAGAGACTCCTTATTGACCAATTTTGATGTGCAAAATATAGCGTGAGCCTCGTTAAATAAGTTTGATTCAAACCTCCAAAATCTATGAGCCGGCTCTGCTTTTGAAGTCGCTGTTGGTAGGCTCTCATTTGTAAGCTTTACAGGAAAGGATAATGCATTTGCCTTGTGGTTGAAAAATAAGAAGCACCTATTTCCCTGGCTATTAATTCTTGTATCTTATTCAAGCTTTGAATACTTAGGTTAGGTTAATTTCACTTTCTGTAGAGTACGACGCAGCGGAACAAACAAAATCTTTTATTGTATATGTTAACTCTTGTACATACACTTCGCACTCACGTCACTTGACAACATTCACACAAAGATACATATGACTCTTATTTGACACTTACAATATCTAAGCACACTCATTAGGTGGTCTCTCCCTCACTTGGGTACTCTCCCACCCAAGAGGTGTTTTCATCACCACCAAGGTGGTACTTTCTCACCACACCTCACAAATGAGGTCTTCCACCATTTATATAGCCATCCACCTCCTCAATGGACGGCCAAGATCATTCTCATCTAACGGTTGATATTCTTCATCTAGAATCCTCCTAGAAAATATATTCTCCTCCTCACACCTCCACAACATTCTTAGTACTCTCCACACAAGTCTAGCATGTAGTGGAGTCTTCCGGAACCTTCTTGAATATTCCGGAACTCTCTAGGTTCCTCCATTTCTAGAATCTTCCAGAAATATCTAGAACATTCTAGACCATTCTAGATTTATCTAGATTATTCTTCGACCTTCTAGAGAGTTCTCCATTATTCTAGAATTCTCTAGAATACCCTCGAACCTTCCGGACTATTCTAGAATTCTTTGTTCTATTATGGAGGATTCTAGATCCATGATCTATGGAGAGTCAAGTGTTGACTCTCAACACTTTCATTGTATGCATGCACGTCCCCGTGTGTATATATGGCATGCTTAGATAGTTTACGTAGTAGATTAGTATTCCCTTGCAAGTGGTGGCTAGCTCATGCAATAGAGTTCTAGGATTCCCCACACTGCATTTTCGGGATCAAGTCCTATTCCCCCTCCTCCCATGTAATTAGGAATGACGAATGACATTTTCGGGATCGAGTCCTATTTCCCCTCCTCCCATGTAATTAGGAATGACGAATGACAGAGAAAAAAAGATTAGTATTCCCAAGCAAAAAACCAGAGAAAGAAAAAGGCTTTGAAAATTTTATGTAGTTAAAAAAAAAGGCTTTGAACACTCAGACTGTGTGTTTAAGGAATTTGAAGACTAGTTTTTGAGAAAGTTCCACTTGCTCTATCCCGAAAAAGTATTTGAGAAACGGTTTTTGAAAATTAATTTTTGAGGGGAAAGACCTTTTAAACGCAAAACAAACAACAAAGTAAGAGAATTTAAGGACAAAGTGTAAGAGTGTTTATTTTGTAGAGTTTTAGTTTCTCATACTTGCATGTGCAGCAAATAGCCACGAACCACGCGATTAATTGTCGGGTTATTGTATCATGAAGGTGACAAATTGACAGATTTTCAATTTTACCATAGAGAACTTGAATCTCCTTAACGAGAATGAGATTTCCATGTTTCGGCTTGCTTAGTTTGTCCATTGCAATTTATTTTTAGTGTTTATTTTTATAATATCACCAACTACTATATTTATGTACAGAACTCTACTCAATGATTATGATAGAATTTGTAAGTGGCCGACATAAATATGCTCTCTGGATTCATCACACTTTTTGTCTTTATATATATGCCTCACTCTAAGCCTGAAATCACAGAGCATCACAAGGTTTTTGAGCACTTTGTTTTTTCTGTCAACTTTTGCACTTTTTGTCTTCATATATATGCCTCATTCTAAGCCTGGAATCACAGAGCATCACAAGGTTTTTGAGCACTTTGTTTTTTCTGTCAACTTTTGTAGTACTCTTTCTTCGAGAAAAACTTGGGATGCAAACGTAGGGTACCACGTCGTGTCTGGTACTCGCAGCGTCTCGTTACACTTGTCTAAGTAGTATTTAGAATTATCTAGATTTTAAATACACTCTGACTGGTAAGTGTTGATAGTGTATTTAAAATTTGGACCGTTCAAAAATATTTTAGACGTCGAGATGTACGTTTGGTACCGCCACGAGAACAGCCGGCACCCCTGTTTTTCTCTCCTTCAACCTGTTAACGCTTTTTCAATTTACTGTAATTTGTTAAAACTCTTAAAAGAGCTCTTTTTCAATTGATGGTATTCTTTTGAGACTCACCCAGTTATGGAGTTGGTACGAGCCATTTAGTATCCTGCAGAAAGAGTCACAACAATTCTGCGTTGGTTTGATTTGGTGAGATTTAGCAACCGCGAGGAGATTAAACACCTTTCAAGAGAGCGAGATTGTCATGCTTCAATTTAATTTCTTGTCTCATCTTCCCCAACACCAGCGCCGCCTTCCCATCCCAGTGTGGAACTCTCATCCTCAAGGTCCCCAAACGCTGTACACCACCACTGCACCAAAAGGCAATTTTGGTACTCATATCGCAAAATCTTATATATATATATATATATATATATATATATATATATATATATATATATATATATATATAAACGCAAATGATCCAATCCGGGATCCGGATTGGAGGTTTTTTGATGTTTTAAAGGTTTTAAAACATGTTTTCGCTTGATCCGAACCGTCTAATGTATTTAAAAAGTATTTTCAAAGGTTCTCATGAGAAATTGTTCCAAAAAATAGCAGGAAAGGCTTGATCCGAGCAGTTTTCACAAAAAATGCACATTTACAGTTTTATGAAAAACTTCTTAAATCAAGCCCTTCCCGGTATTTTTTCTGGATGATTTCTAGCGGGGATTCTTGAAAACACATTTTAAACACATTGGACGGTTCAGATCATGAAAATTTGATCCAGAACTATGAGTCCCGGACCTAGGGATCGCGGATTAGATCCAAACTCTCTCTCTCTCTCTCTCTCTCTCTATATATATATATATATATACACACACACACATACATATACATACTATATACCAATTCTTTGAGGTCCCATTGTTAAAACTTATTTGAAATCCCGCAAATCTCAGGGCTAGGCCTGAGATAATAATAATGAACGGTCAAACTTCTGATGGTCCATTTTGATTTTGACCATTCATTTTTCTCTACACAGTATATAATTTTGAATAATCTCCTATTGTTACTGATTTCCTACATAGATGATTACATATTCCGATAAAAAAAAGAAGTAAGGAAACGGCTCATATCATTTTTATACCCCCGTGGGAATCCCATCTCTCTTCAAATGACATAATTCACATGGGAGGATCCTAATTAATTTCTGTTTTTGTGTGTATTTAAGTCTTACGTGCATATCTCTATCAGCAGATTCTCAGAGGTGACCAATCTTCGGAGGTGCCTTGGTTTGATATTACATGGAAAACAGAGGCACGATTGTTATCCCCCAAACCACTTGTGTAGTAGACCTTGTGTTCACTAACTATAGACATGGTCTTCTCCCAGCAAAGGGATCTGTAAGATTTTTTGATGGGGAAAGAGGAGATGGAGGCGGAGACGGAGGACATGGATATGCAATCACCAACATTGTTTCTCTGGCAATTCGTGTTGAAGTCATCACCGCCTCTCCGGATGATTCCAGAAATCTCTGAGTTTTTCCGGAATGTTCCGGACTCCACTAGAAAGTTCCGGGTTCCTCTAGAACCTTCCGGATTACAATGGAAGCCTCCGGATTCCGCCGGATACATCCGGATTCTACCAAAAAATTTCAGGTACTTGAAGCTTCTAGATTCTTCACCATCATTCCTCATTCTTCACATTTGTCTAGAATCTTCTTGTATTATCTCTAGGAGTCCTAGTCTAGAACGTTATAATGTAGTCTATAACTAGGAGGTGGGAGCTCATTTGTGAGGTGTGTGAGTGATTCACCAAGTGTTGTGAGAAGCACAAAGTGTGTGCATGTGAGTGATACTCAAGTGTGAGTAAGTGTCAAAGTGAATTGTTTTGTGTACAAGTAAGTGTACTTGTGTAATTTTGTATTGAATAAAAGTGAAAATATTCAATATAAGTGTGTAGTTTGGTGGTGTCCAAACTCAACAATTCAGTCATCTCGTTCGGATGGACAATTTGTACAATATAGAAAGGATAAGTGGCTGGAGACTGAATTGGGAGAGTTTTCAATGGTCAAGGAGATACTGGAGAAGTTGAGATGCGGTTGATGGCAGTCGAGGGAGATCACTGGACATATGACCTCTTTGCTGAAGGCATTGAGCTTCGCCCTACAATCGATTCTTGAATAAAAGGGTGCGTTTGTTTGTGGTGTTGGCAATGTGCATATATGTATTAAGGTAGATGTAAGTGAACTCAGTTCAACTCCTTGAAAAATCACAACTTTCCGAAAACTCTGGGAGCCAATTAAGTTGCACACTTGACAGTTACGGAGTACTTGTAAACAAGAAACTAGGCATTAGCAGTACTATCACCTGTTTGTAAATTGGGCATTCCAATGAATGGGGTTCCCGGACTCGGGGATTTGTGAGGGCCTGATACTTGCTTCCTCATCTTTAAGAGTCCGTCTATGGTACACCGGTGTACGGTTTCCCGATGCTGTGATAAATATTCCAGATGTTGTTGTTAAGTATTCCATATCATGTGGCAAAACAGAGTAAAACAACCTTGTTTAAACAATTGTGCTATGAAAGAAAATAATTTTTCCCTTTCACACGGATGACAGATACAAATTCAATAGATTTTCGTAATCCCAAGCTGTTTCTAAAAATATTACACACTAATGGTTTTAAGGATGTTTCCCCGCTCGCATGCTCAATTTTTAGATGCATTATCGCAATAAGCAATTATTTGACTGTCGAACATCACGGAGCTTCGGCTGTGTAACATAGAATCCCACTAGAATTTGAACAACTGACAGAGGCAGAGACAATGCGTTGGTTATTTTATCTAACTTGTCACCATTTTTTCATCCGGGAGTCCCATTACAGCTTTCTGCAACATTGGAATAACATGAACTTGAGTAGCAGTTTTAAAGTTTATCCAAAGAGGCCCAAGATAGAAATTGACTTCATAAACCATTACCTGAATGCAGGACAAGGTGTATTGCACGTCGGTTTCTGAAATTTGGTAGTGAACAACGAGCCTAATTCTGCAACACCATGTAACAACTGCATCAAAACATGAATAAAGTACAAAACCAACATCGGCTTTCTGTAATTATACCCGTGTTCTAGCATTCTTTACTTTTGGCAGCAAAAAATGGAACCAATATCGGAAAAAAAAAAACCTCTCTTTATAACATTGTTACCAAATGTCATGCTAATTACATGACCATTTTGTAATTGGACATTCGAGAAGTGACCAACGCGTAATAACTCTTGCTGTTGTCCCTTAACAACCGAGGTATCTACACTGGCAACTGGAAACCACTGAACCCCATTCTCTACATATGCAACCAGGTTAATTACCAAAGAAAATTGAACTTGCGTGGAGGGCATGTCCAAATTAATGACTTCCTTTATTACTGAAAAATTCGCCTACATAAAGAATTCAGGGGAAATGGTAGCAAGATTCCTACTGTTTTAATGTGGTTTATGTATGTTCAAGGATGATACCACAAAAGAAATGCAAAATCCTGTGGATAGTTCAACATTATTGAACAGAGAGCCTGAAAAGAAAAAAGAAAAAAAAAAAGAAAAAAGAAAAAGGAGTTGTTTGTTTCTTGCCAAAATTTGGTATTTTGACCCGCAAAGATAATTTTCCATCCAGAAATGTGAAAAACCAAATCCGGAGATACCAATTCAGAACTCCCAGTCTCAGTCACATCCTAGAAAACATTAAGAAGAAAAACTGGTTCAAAGCTATCAGGGAAATAGCATTTCATAATTGATCTAGTTTGGACAGAAGATAAGCTAATGAGAAATTTTGGTCCAACTAAAATGGAACACAAGACAAGTAAGCTGTAAATCTACATTATAGATTAGAAATAATTAAACAATATACGGGTATCAATCTAGCATTTTTTCTAAGAAAAAATCATTTTATGATACTGAGAGGGAAGAAGCATTTTTCCAAATCTTCCCCACTTCATCAAGCATTTATCTCCTGTGAGTTTTTCCATCAGTTCAAAAACTGTTTCTCCACTACTTAGCTCTTGTTGCCCCTAAAACTTCCCAAATATTTAATTTCAGCATGCAACGGATCCAACGATAAGAGTTGAAGTTCCACTTTCAATGCACATTTTCTAGTAAAACAATTAATAGGTAGTAAAATAAACCAACTCTTCAGATGTCAATTGATTACTCATCCCAAATAAATAGGTGATGACCTTTGCTGAAACTACTCAATATAGTACCCCGTGTTTTGCCAGAAGAAGGATATGCTTTTGTACTTTATCATCTTTGTATATGTCCATATGGTACATACCAATAAGATGAGATTTTGCATTATCAGCTGACTTGGTTTAAAGTGCACTAAATACTAACAAGTCTGACGCATGACCAATCAACACTAATAGAACTTCCAAGCACAAAAGTTGACAAAATATTTCTTGATATTATTTGCAATTATATAATCAGCAAGTTGCGTCGCGTACAGGTCTATACCACAGAGTAATACTTCAAGTCGCATACAAAATCAAATAAGCAGTGTTGGCTAAAGAATGACAATGAAAAGCAGGACTAGATGAAAAGAAAGCAGCAAAACTAAAGAATTTCCGGGTTACTAAAAACCCATGGGTTGAAAACATACCTAGATGAGCTCTCTGGCAAGACAAGAATGCCATGTTCTTTCAAATTCTCAGAGAGTTTTGGCGCTGTGATATTTGCACCCTCTAGAATATCAAAATATACCTATTCACGAGAACGGAAAGTTCAAATTAGAAATTGTACATATTCTACAATGCATTGGTGTAGTTTGTGCTAGCTGGTTTTTGGATTTACCACACACACACACACACACAAAAAGAAGAAAAAAAAAAAGACAGGAAAACATCCTAGATGCCTGTAAAGCTTATCGAGTCAGTTGAAAACAGTCATTCAACTAGCTAAGAAACAAAACTAACAAATGCTATTGGATCTTGCTTTTCCTCTCTTATTCTCTTGGGAAAGTTGTTTTCTCATCATTTCTAATCCTACTGTGGACAATTGATGCGATAATTTATTCCATATACTGATTCAACCACACAATACAGAGATCACAAGTTGCAGCAACCTACTAGGCTACTAGCTAGAACCTAATTGGAATTTGGAAGGGCTCAAATGGGATTTGATCACTAGGGTTTGTTTGGAACATATGGAAGGGAAAGGAAAAGAAGAGAGAATAAAATGAGGGAAGTGAGAGAAAAGTAAGAGGAAAATTTCACTATTCAAAATACTTAGATTTTTTATTCTCTCTCTTCTTTCTTTCCAAACCAAACAAGAGGAGGGAAAATTTTTAATTTCCTTCCTTTTCCATCATTTTCCCTCAAGTTCGAAACACACCAACCTGCATTTGTGACGCCTGACTAGGAAAAGATCTACCTTGCTGTTCCTCCATAGAACTTATGCTACACTAGAAATTACGTATAAATTTCTAAACTTGGTCCAGTATGCCAATGCAAACACCAATGTGATGGTAAAAACAAATTAAAATAGCTAGACTCTTACTAGATACAGAAGCGAGAAAGTAACTTGCTGATTTTGCTACAATGCAGATCCAGATTATCAGCTTTTCCCAGCTTAGTTAAGTAACTTACTCAAAAAGTAGTTGGATTCCGGAATGCTGAGGCAAACAAGCTAACAAAAATTGCAAAAAAGATTTATAAAAAAAAAAAAACTGGTCTTATAAGGTATACAAAAAATCCCAGTCTATGCTATCATAACAAGGCTACTTACTATGTTGGTCTCCACCGAAGAAACATCCACGTTTAGTCCTTTGATTTCATTTAGTCCTTCTGGGAAACAAAATTCAGAGAACCACGAAACAGAGACGTCAAAATGCCTATTGAAATAAATTATAGAATAAGTAGTGACTCAGAGTAATGTGTAGTATTTGAGTTTCCCAGTCAAATGCCTATTGAAAGGCCACCTTGGCTTGATACTTAAGAGTTAAAAATTGTTAAAACATGCAACTCGAAACCAATTGGTATGAGTGGAGAGGCTGTCCAGGCTCATATACTGTTTTGGTGGTTATAATTAATCAATGTGGGACAAGCTCTTACAAAAACTAATATTTGCGCTTATAGTTTACCGTGCACTTGTGCAACGCCAATACTCTGGATGCTGAATGAAAGAAACATGATAATGCGCACATAAATCAAAATGATTCTTGGGTCTACCCTCTCTGATGCCTTTTGGCTTTGATTTGAGGGCATGATTCCACAGCAAACGCGACGGTATAGGGGGACCACTGTTTCAGTGGTATTCTATGAATAGCCACTTTGTGCATTCATTGCCAAAGGTTAGGTCTATCTCCAATCCATCTATTTCAAGTATTCTAGGAGCAGCCACTTTGTGCATTTATTACCAAAGGTTAGGTCTATCTCCTATCCATCCCCCATCCATACCCCTAATTATTGGGGACTTAATGGGTTATGTCATTGTTGTTGTTGTATAGTTTATTGTGCACTGAGCGCCATACAATTCTATAATCATGGAAAGCAAGTTGTGTATGATAATGTGTTAAATGGGTGGAGTAATATACCTGCCAAAGACTTAGCCTTCTTGTGATCCCCCTCGAGCTTTCCAACGTTATCTTGCACCGCTACCAAGGCAGCAGCACATAGGACACCAACTTGTCTCATCCCACCACCTAAGGTCTTCCTCAGAATCTTTGCCTCCGAACCCGTACATAAAGAAGAAAAAAGGAGCTAGGAATCAAATATTTATAATTAGAGAAAATAAGGTTCGGTCTTGTTGCAAAAGTATCAGGAACAATACCCTAGAAATAAAAGCTTCTGAACCAACAATGACGCTTCCAACCAGAGCACCCAAACCCTTTGATAGACATACCTAGACAAAGCAATCAGAGAAAATAGACAAAACCAAAAGGAGTTGAGGATTATGTGCAAATATGGTATAAGGAAACTAGCAAGGAAAGATAAACTAGAATGCCAAGCACCATGTACCAAAACTGAATCAGCAGCCTGCACAAGCCTATGAACAGGAACTCCAAGTGCCTGGAAAGAGTTTAATCAAGATAAAATCCAATTTTCAGGAAAAAAAAATTCAAGTTAAAAATAGGGAAGTTGTCCATGAAAGAATTTATCAGTAAATTAGTGTGCAACCCAAAGTAATCGTTCCGGGAATGAGTCTAACTCTCCCCTAGGTCTCAAAGAACAAATGGATGAGGTAGGAGACATCTAGCTACATAATATGTGTGAAATCTAACTATGTAGGCAGCATTTTCTTGACAATCTGCATCTTTACAGAAGATAGAAAACCATAATTGGAGTATCGAACTAGATAAATATAACTAAAAACTTGGAAAATATTTTACTCACAACTGATGCATTAAATATACGGGCACCATCAATGTGAAGCTTCAAACCGTGCTTCTTTGCTAGGTCCCCAACTCTATCTATGTACTCTACAGAAAGGCATTTACCACCACAGCTGCACTAAGAGACCATCCCTAAGCATTGGATTACATATAACAAAGGCCAATCGAATGGTAAAATACTTGATAGCAAAAACTAAATTTATTTAATCAAATTTGAAAATCTAAAACAAGCTATTTTTTCGAACACTTAGAGTACATTCTCCCAAAAGATATTTAGTTAAACAACACAGAATACTATAAGAAGGAGAATGATTAAACAAAAGGATGGAGCAAATTTGGCCTGATGCAAAGAGGAAAATGGTGTGTTTGGATAAATACGATTCAGGTATACTCATGTCCTGGGACGGAAATACTGCTCTCCCAAAATAAAATATAAATAAAATAAATAAAAAATTCTTCTTCATTTTTAAAAAAAATAAAATTTTGCTCATTTTTGGGATTATTTTTGTTCAACTGAATTGTGGTCAAATGCAGTAGTTCACTTCAGTATGATATCTCCGACGGAAATTAAGCTTTAGTACCGGGAAACTCCAATGCATCATGTCACATATAATAAATTTAGATCATATAATGAAACTAAACACTTGTCACCACATAAAAAAAACTATGTGCATGCTTTGAAAGTAGAATCTTCAATCACCTATTCGACCTGATATACATTCAGTTCAATATAGTAATACACAACTCCTGAGTAGCTTAAGGCAAAAAACTTACATAAATGATCACGAGTAAGAAAATTCTTTAGTCTCTTCGACTGACTCAAAACAATGAGCAACAGAGCAGTGAAAAAGTAAATTCTCAGATGTCAAACCATGCTTTATGAAAAAGAATCTAAAGTTCTTTTTTCTTAACTACTAAGAAAAAAAGTGGACAAGTGCACATAAATTCATTTTCCTCTTCAATATTAAGTTTTAACAATATATGCGTACCGAGATTAGTATGTAGCCTGTACATGATCTCTTCTTTTCATTTCTCCCTAGCGTAACATCTATTTTTCCTTTTCTCTCCAACTTACGACAGTGGGAGTGTGAAATGGCAACTGTTAGCAAAAAAGTAGCATCAAATGTGATCAATGTCTCAGTTAAAATATTTTATCAATGGGAACTTTTAAATGAATGGTAAACATAAGTACTTACTTCACATGTGTATTTTCCAAACAGATAAGCCTAGTAACAGGGTAACAAATATCCAACTTAGGGTCCCTGATGGCAGCTTCAATGAGATCAATATCCATTGTTTCATCTTTGTTGTTCTTCACTGTCCTAGGGTGTACGCCTCCAATTGTCGAAATGCCTCCATTCTCATAGATGTGAATATGGGAATTATCTCCAAGAATTACTTCGCTACCCTTGATCTCAAAATGAACAAGCACACTAATAAGGTTACCCATAGTGCCTGAGGGCACGAAAAGGGCAGCTTCTTTGCCTGTGAGCATTGCCATCTCTGTTTCGAGGCGGAGGGCAGTTGGGTTATAAAGAAATATATCATCAACTTCAGCATTAGCCATTGCAGCCCGCATTGCTTCACTAGTTTTGGTCACCGCATCGGACCGGAGATCCACTATTCCAGTCACCATTTTTTACTTTAAGCAGAAATAAGTCATCAGTAGATAGCCAAAACAATGGCATAAAACTTTTACAGCATTTTGTTTTTCTGCAACCATTTCAATATTTGCTCGAAACGATTAAGGTGTATGAAAAACAACATAAAAATTTAAAACCTCCGCATGTGCAGTAAATCAGGGTACTTCATATAACCTATACAGTAAAGAATATACTGGGAATCATGTACAAGTGATCCTTGTCATTAGATCAGACTAGTTGTTCCACACCCAAAGGATAAACTTAAAGGTAGATTTCCCATATGGTTGCAGTCTTAGTTTTTCAGTCTTAATTATTAAATGCTGTGGATCATTAAGCTCTATCAATAGCTTAATACACCTATCAAACACAAACGTGTATAGGTATTCGTACTACACGAGTATCTCGATATGGGAAAATTCAAAGAAATGTAGGGTACGGATACAAAAAGGTATTTCCTTCAAAAAAGTTGTAATTTAGAGGAACAAATCATATGGCTTTTTTTCCATCAGCGGGAACAAAGCATAGTTAACAATTACAAACAGCTGAAAGAAGCAGTTAAATGGCTTAGCTTATTAATGATCCAGCATACAATACCACTTATGTCAAAGGCAACGTTCAATCAGAGTATAAAGTCATGACAGAACCTACAAACAAAAGATGAATCCTAAAATCATACTCAGATTCAGAAAAGTCTCAACAAACTAATTTCATATCTGTACAAAAGAAAATATTATTATGGGTGTGGTAAGACTCGTGTATATTGTATACACTAGCGAAACACTATAGCAAATGCCTTTTGGTAGACATTGCATACCCAGCATACAAGCAGAAGAACCGTATCCGAAATGTTTCTTGAAATACTCATGTTTTGGGAAAACTCAAGGCGCCCGGCCCAGCTTACTTACGCACACCTGACCAGTCTTTGGGAACCAATCCTTACCATCCACTAAACTTTGGGAACCAATCATTACCATCCACTAGTGGGAGCCCTATTAAGCCGGGATTAAAAGTCTCGGATGGACCGACTCTAGAAGAGTTAATAGTACCTGAGTGTCGAACCAGAGACTTAACAGGGATCAAAGCCCTAAATATCAGTTCAATTATCCAACAGTGATGAGTGACATCAAAGGACACTGTATAATAGTAATAGTAGACCATAAAAGCATCAACAACAAATTTTCTCTCAAGTTGATGAGATAAACTTTCACCAATGTGGTTTCACATGAATTGAAACCACTTGAAAATGTACTTAACCGGGTAAGTAGTCAAATCGCTAAAACCACATTCACTCCAATTCTGTGTTAAACTCGAGTTGTGAGTCTCAAGAGACAGCCATGTGCTGCTGCATTATTGTGACAGTGTAAATGGTTTTAATCAAGGGAGTGTTCTTTAATACAGAGGAGCCAAACCCATCTTGAATTAGTATTAGGAAAATTCAAGAGATTACCTCACAATTAATGCAGAGAGAGAGAGAGAGATGTTCACTTGCAAGCCGCCCTTCATCACTGCCTTCAAGCAAGCAAAGTTGTAGTGAATCAAATGGCAATGAGAACCATTTGTTGTGAATTTTAATACAGAGGGGGTGTTCCACTAACTTAGTTTTTTCAAAAAACTGTTTTTTCTCAAAAACCGAGACAGATCATCCTTTCACAATATATCACATAGACACAAAAACCAAGGCAGTTATAAAACAAAAACAAGTTAGTGGAACACCCCCTAAGTATGTCTGCAATATTCATAAATTAAAAGAGCTCATTTGATAGCGATCAAATTGTTATTATTTTTTTTCGATACTAATTTCATGCATGCGTGTAAAGATTTTGAGACCGGTTACCTTAATTTTGTCGACAATCTAAATATTTGTCCAATTTGATCCCAATTTTTAAAATGTGTGTCAATTTGGTCCCAGCCCTAGCGCCACTTCTCTTGTTCGTGAAAACGGAAGGGCATCAGTGGTATTTCACCAAAACACGGATGCCTTTCGTTTTGACGGATAAGAGAGACGGTGTTAGGGTTGGGGACCAAATTGACACACATTTTAAATGTTGAGATGAAATTGGATAAATGTTTAGATTGAGAACAAAATTCCCACTCGCTAATGCTTTAGGTTTTTAAAAGTCCCACTTGCTCTCTCCCAAAAAAGGCATTAGAGAACCGGTTTTTGAAAATTAATTTTGAGGGAAAAAACCTCTTAAACGGAAAATAAAAAAACAAAGTAAGAAAATTTAAGCACGAAGTGCAAGGGTATTTATTTGGTGGAGTTTTGTATTCTTCTACTTGTGCAGGAGAGTAGGTACGAACTACAATAAATTATCGAGCTATTTAGATGAGACAAGTCAAGAGATTTTATACTTTACCTTACCATGGGGGTTTTGAATCTCCCCAAAGAGAGCGAGATTTCCTTGTCTCGGCCTACTTAATTTGTCCATGGTATTATTTTTAGTGTTTATTGTTATAATATCACCAACTACTACATATTTATGGACAAACTCTACTCAAAGATCATGAATAGAATATGTTCACCAACTACTACATATTTATGGACAGAATTCTAGTCAATGATTATGAATAGAATATGTAAGTCCGGCTTGAATTTACGCTCCGGATTCGTCTTCGCTTACACCCTTTTTGTCTTAATGTATATGCATCATTCTGAGCTTGGAATCACAAAGCATCACAAGGCTTTTGAGCACTTCGTTTTTTTCTGTCAACTTTTGTAGTGCTCTTCTTCGAGAAAAACCAGACTGCGTGTAAGGTACCATGTCGTGTCAGAAGTGGTACCCGTACTGCCCCATTACAACTGTCTAAAAGTGTTTTTGGAGGGTTGAAATGTGCGTTGGGTATCACCCGGCACCCAAGTTTCTCTCCTTCAACCAGTTAATGCTTTCTGCAATTTAATTTGTTAAAACTCTTAAAAAGAGCCTTTTTTTTCAGTGAGGGTATTCTTTTGAGACTCACCCCAGTGTAGGTACGAGCCATGAAGTAGTATCCTGCGAGGACGAGTCACAGCTATTCTGCGTTGGTTTGGTGCAATTTAACCACCGCGAGGAGATTAAAAGAACTCTTTTTTCAATGAGCGTATTCTTTTGGGACTCACCCAGGGGTAGACTAGGTACGAGCCATTTAGTATCCTGCAGAGGACGAGTCACAGCAATTCTGTGTTGGTTTGGTGAGATTCAACAACCGCAAGGAGTTTAAATCTCCTTAAAGGGAGTGAGATTTACGTACTTCAGTTTGATTAACTTGTTCCTTAATTTCTTGTATCGTAATCAGATTTTTGATATTTATCAATTCTAATAACACCAACGCCATTCACTCATCTTCCCCAACACCACCACCACCACCGGCTTCCCCGCCACTACCATGAGCAGAATTATCCTCCTCTTCTGCTCCTGATGTGCCTTAACTTCTACATAGGAAGATAATGTAAAAATCAAAGGCTCCTGCAACATAGTGAAGGATCAGTATTTTGCCCGTTCAAAACTATATTTGCAAATACACGGGCAATGAAAATAGAAAACAAGTAACAAACCGTGTATCTATCTGTTCGACTTCATGTCTCCACCCAAAATTAATCTGTTCGGCCGGTCTAGAAAATGCTTGGTTCATTATGGTTCAGTCAAACAACCGATGTTGGATCCAAGGTTTGAGTCCAGAGTGATAGACGGAGGTCTGCATGGAGGCGGCTTGTGGTTTGAAGGTCCGGTAGATGTGGTTCCCGAACTCTGATTGCAGCCCCCCTAGTCTTGATTCGTGAAAATCTGGTCCGGTACCCAAATGCACCAACACAAATGGCAAGACTTACAAATACAAAATCCAGAACTTCATGCAAAATAGTGCATCAACTATCCATTCTTCAAAATGAACGTACTGTTTATAGTTCCTGAAGGTAATAAGAATCAGTACAGTACGGTACAAGGTAAAAAGATTTGGTTTTTTCTGGAATCACTTTTCCATAATTTTCACAAACGGAAAATGTTTCTCACATCGAAAAGTAAAGGTAGGCTTTCTCATTCTCACGCTACAAAATTCGCAAAATACACCGGCAATGCAAATAGAAAACCATTTCCAATAGCCTCGAGAGAGGGGCCTCAACCAGCAGTTCATGAACACGCAAGGACACATTTGTAGAAGATGGTTTCACCGTATCCCCAAAAAGTAATCCAACTCCTGGAAACAAAACTTTATGAATCTTGCAAAATTACCGTGTCCACCTGGACAATGTCTTCTGGCCCCGGTAAGGCAACCGTAGGGGCTCCATCTTCCTCAGTATTCTGCTGATCCATACACACTAAATCCTCCTCAACAACTTCTGTACTAGTTAAATCCTCACCAACAGCCCCATTGAATCTGTCACTGTCAACAGCCATCTTAGTGTCGTTCCCATCGGTAGGTTTAACCACACTGTTGATCTTAGTATCAGCAGAAGAAACAGAGCCTTCGTAGCTATCATTATTACCTTCCAACATACCAAAATCAGCCTCATTAGCAGATGATATGATGTCTGATGAGCTCACATCCATGCCTGGAGCAGCATTCTCATTTACATCCATTTCGTGTTTTGGGCTTTCATTGGCATTATCCATATCTTGGCTTGGAATCTCATTATTGGATAGGTCGCCCGGCACAGCTGTTTCAGAGCTTGGCGTGACAGTTTCATTAGCTGCAGCAGAGGCCAATTCGAGAGCACGGTTTTTCGCTGCAATTTCTTCTTGTACTCTGTAGGCATCCATGAGGCTTTGGATCAATTCTTGCTCTGCTATGAGATCTCCATAGCGTTTCTGCAAAGTCCGCTCAAGCTCCTTCTGCTTCTGAACTTCTTCCCAGAGGCTATTTATCCTATGTGATGCTGCTACCTGCTCTTGCTTTTGCAAAGCTTGGAAGCACTCAACTTCTGTTCCTGCAGTGTCCATCTGCTTGAATGTTGCTTCAATTTGTGACCAGATTTTTCCAGATCGCATCTGAAAAATGATAAACTGAGTCAATTAGAACCTAGTACAACTTAACAGCATAAGAAACTCATGAACAAAGAGCGACAAATCCTTGATTTGAGTATTATAAAAAATCCTGCAGAAATTACACTGAGGGTTTTAAATTTTGTCAGTATCATGCTGCAAGGATTTTAGATTTGCCCATGTATGTGCAAGCACATGTACCTTAGATGTTAAGGGGAAAATGACAAAACTGTATTTCCTTATTCTTCTTGACAAACTTCATAACTAATACAGCAGTTCTGTCGTACAAGATAAAACTCATGGCCAATTAACTATATAACCACAGCATTTAGACAAGCAACTCTGCCAAATGAGCAAAGTGCTTACCATAAGTCATTCTTCTACACAAAGCAAGTAGAGCAGAAATTAAAATCTCCGAACGATTGGTAAAAAAAATTCAATGTCTCCATAACCTCAAAGAAAGATAAGGATCAAAAAGATTCAAAGTAAAAATAAATTCCAAGACAAGTTCATGACCTGCTAAGCGGACATAAAAATAAATAAATAAATAAACTACGCTCAACTGCAGACGAAGTAATAAGATAACAAAAAGTTAATGGTGGAAATTTTAATATCATATGCTAAAAGAGAAACAGAGCAAATAAAACACTATTAAAAGCCAATCAAGAACTTCCATGCATACCTGATACCCACTGGTAAGGAGTTTTATCTTCTGCTCAAGGCGTTGTGCCTTTTTAGTATCATCATCCATCCTTTTCTTTACATTCTCAAATTCATACTGCAAGGCAGAAAGCTTCTCCATGTTCCCAGCAACACTAGATAGACCAAAAGCATTACGTGTAGGAAAGAACATGAGGTCGTTTAAGCATGTTTTATGTGCTTCAACAAACTCATCAAAAGATTCATCCTCATGACCCATTGCGATACGAAGAAACTGAGCCTCTTCGTTGATCAAATAATCAGCCTGTAAAAATAAAAGCACATGTTATTTCTTTTTACTTGCAATGATACCTTAAAGAAACCCTGCTTCTTTGAGATTCGCAGAAGTTACCAACACACATCAAGTATAAGCACATCTAATATAACATAAATTACCAGGACTGCAGGATTCAGGAACAAAAAGATTAAAGTGTACCATTAGCATTATGTCTAAGTTCAACGAGTTAAAGTGTACCATTAGCATGATCTTTAAGTTCAACGAGTATGTGCTCCAAATCTCACACAGTTATGTTCAGTCAACATGCTTCACCAGCTAAACCGATGTTTTAAAATCGCTAGGCGCTAATCAGGCAGAAAAGGGGCACCTAGCGCCTAGTCGCCGGGCTAGTGCCTAGGCCAGGTGATGTAGAACTTAACAAGTAACAAACCCTAGGTATCCCTGTACCTAAGGATGAATTGGAACCCCTGTGCCAATTCAAGAAACGATATTTTTATTCATTCAATCAATAACTCAAACAAAATATGAGAGTCCCTATAAATAGGCTCCTACAAGGTGATCCAGGGAAACCCTGAATAACAACCAACCAATCAAATAAAAACCCTAAATAACAAACTAGATAAATATTTGGCGCCAGTGCGGGTAGACCTGTGAGAAATGGGCCTGGGCTCTGGTGTCCGCACCACTAGGACTAGGCGTTGGACCATTGCCTAGTGTCTAGGCGACTGACTTTTAGAACATTGAGCTAAACTAGCTTGCATTTTCATATCATAACAAAAAATCACAATCCGACAATTCAAAATTGAATCACCTTACTTATGTGCTGAAAAGTGAAGGAAAGAAAAAATCAATTGCTTTATTGAAGTTGCTATGCGTGAAAACGTAGAACCATGAAACCGCTTATTTTCTTAAGCATAGACAAGAAAAGTTGTCTTAATATGGCACTTGAAATGTAACTGGATTCCCACATGTCATTCCATCCAACTAAAATTTTTCTTAGAAGTACGTGAGACCAATTAACAAAACTTTATTCAATCACTTCAACCAGTAAAACCTATTATTTTCTTCTGTTTCCAAAAGATATTTACACGATCAAATGCGTGTTGAAAAAAACTTAGTCTCACACTTCAGTTTCATTCAATCTACTTTCTTTTGTATTTCACTTTCTAGATATTGCCTTATTTTCACCGAACACAGCCCAAGGGAAGTTTGTAATTTGGGTAATGATAAGCTAATCAGAAGTTTATGTATAAAAGGCTATGCTCAACTCCAATCAGCAAGCAATAATATTTTTTAATGTCAACTTCATATGACTGACAAATCTAAAGTACTTGGGCGTAAAACAGAATAAGAAAAGATTCAAGGACTTCATGATGGAATAACAACTCAAACAGTAAAGAGAGCAGCATACCTCCTTCATCTCATCTTCTTCGAAGTCTTCAATCATGGGGACAGAAACAGATTTTTTGTTTGCAGCCCGCTTGGCTCCTTTCTTTATCTCCTTGTCCACTTTGTCTTCAAGGGGATACTTCGCATTATCATGATCAAGTAAGGTTAGAAGTTCCTTTCTTATCATCTCATCGGCCTGCTCAATCAGAGTGGGGGGAACAAAGGAGCTTTTGTCTTCATCAGCCCTCATCAAAGAACTTTTAATCAGTTCCAGTGAAGCAGCAGGAGGTCTAGGCAGTTCCCTCTGCAGCACTTTCGATCTTTTCTTAAGTAATGCTTGTTGCCTCGCTTCTTCCTCAGCCCTCTCTCTTGCTATTCTGTCAGACATGTCTTCTTCGATCTTCTCCTCTGGTTCCTCGCTATCTTCAGGTTCTGGTTGGATGACAACTTGGTAATCATTCTTGGGCTGTGGAAGGTTGCTCAAACCAGACCGCAAATTCCTTCTCAACTCAGCTTGTCTACGTAGCTCTAGTTTTGCACTATCATGCACATCCATGTCCTCATTAATGTGGAGCTCATCCCTTATGGGAGTTCCTTTTGGAGTTACACCAAACCCATAGGCATCCCTTGACGGAGTCATGGCAAGTGATGGAGTCAAGCCAAGTCTTGGTGTCAAACCCACACCTCCAGGAGTTGCAGAAGGAGTTGCTGAAGGAGTCAACATTGGATTCGGTGTTTGGATCTCCTTTTTCTTGGGTGTTACCCCAGAAAAATCCGAAGGATGTAGATCTGGATTTTCTCCTCCTAGTAATGGTGTTTGCGACTCTCTCAACCTGGCTAGATTTTCCGCTTCCATCATAATAGCATCACCCTTACCCGCCGGTGTCCTCTGAGGTGTCCGCAGAGGGGTCATTCCTTGTTGTGGTGTCTGGGAATAATTTGCAAGAAGAGCACGCGTTGCACCACTCCCTTCTGTGAATTCCTCGCTCCCCACAAGGAGATCACTAGCATACCCCATTTTTGCAATTTCTTCCAATTCATGATCAGAAATTTGGGGAGCTGGGAGCATCAATTTTGACCTTTTCCGGACTGTTTCTGGGTCATTAAGCTTATTTGCTTGTAGTATCGCTGATGGAGCATCCTGCCTTTGAGCAATTTTATTCCTTGCAATATCCTGCTTCCTTAATCTAGCTTCCTTGTCCATTCTTTTCTCGCCCTCAAGTTCCTCGATTGTGGTAGGGAACTTGGGTTGTTCCACCTCTCGATCTTCATCAGCGACGTCAAAGAAGCCTGGAGGGGGCTTCTTCTCGAAGGGGATTTCAGCGTTGTAGTCGATACCCTTCCTCTTCCTCTTCCTTTGCCTAGTTTGAATTCCAGCAGCCTTTAGTTCCCTCCTTTTCTGAAGAGAAGCAAGCCTCCTAGCCTCTTCAAGCTGCTTCTCCCTTGCTTTCCTTTTTGCTTTCTTGCCCCTGGTGTTGGCTAACCGAGCTCGTGCTTCAGAAAGCATTTCTTTCTCATCCTCGTCCATATCAACCGGGTCCGGACGGGCAGGCTTTGATTCTGGGTTCGGATCAATCTCTCCAGGTCGCAATTTCCGAGGGTCGTCACCCGCTTCGTAGTTCTCATCTTTAGCACAGGCTGCATCAAGGAGTTTCTCATATCGCTCAAGACATTGGGATGGCGTACGACCCACAATCGGCGCAATTGTCCTCCATTGGGTGGGCATGAGCTTAGCAAGATGAAGTAGTTTCTCATCTTCTTCTCTAGTCCATTCAGTCTGCAAATAGTATGAAAATAATATCAGTTTTTCCATGTATAAACTACTAGCATGCACAGAAATATATACAGGATTGAAGCTGGAAGACAGGCAATATTGCAGAGAAAATACATAATATATCAAGCTAATTGCTTTGCAGGCACAAACTTTCTCTCTCAAAGAAAAATGGGAAGTAAAATATAATGCTGCTTCGGCTGCAGGAGTGTTATATTAGAAGGAAAAAAGGTAATTATAATAGTGAACCATACATACTCCTTTTTGTGGATCAAGTAGCAAATGTAGTACCAGAGAATTGGATTTTGAAAAGATTCCTGATAATTGTCTAGTTGCTTCAAGCATTTCCATGTTTCAAATACCCCCCCCCAAAAAAAAAACTTTAAATCCACGTCCAAGCAATACACATTGTAAGAATCCATCGCCACTCTGGCAAATATTGTGGCAATAAAGAAACTAGATCTACGAAATAGTTAGCTGATCAAATTTTAACTGTACAGAGATTATGTAACCAGACTAAATTTAAGGATTAGCTACAAAGCAACAATAAGAAAAGAAATCTCCATACCAACATTAGAACACCCATGAAAAGCAAAGACTAACGTAAAGTACGCGGGCAAACATAGTAGGAGTCATTCTCGTGCTTTTCGACAAATATTGCCCGCTCCATCCCACAAGTTGCTTCTAAGCTTATAGATACAGCTGAGCTTAGCTTGTGCGAGATTGCCAGCTGCAGTTTTTATCTTGCTCATTTATGATTTGTAGGAGAGGTAATTAGATTGTGACATTCATATAGTTATTTAATAATATCTGCCTTTATGTATGTCTTGCAGTTATATCTCGTGTATATTCATATGCATACACACACGTGAGTGCGCGAGTGGTGCCAACAAATGAAAATGGGAAACCCAATTTAGCCGCCTCCTATAGGGTCCAGATCCTCCCTCAGTACATCCTCTCACCATCTAATGAATGAGGTTATCGAACACTTTAGAAAAGGCGACACTGCATCCCACTCATATAATTGAAACCACGCAGTTCCAAAGGAAATGGAAGCCTAACAGTTTAGTGCACTCATTTCTTTTTTTTTCCATTTAATCTTTTTCCGCCCTACTCTGAAAGACACTCGTCTCTCTCACAGTCTCACTGCTTTTTGGACGTTGAACCTGACATGTTGCAGGCTTGCAGCTGGCCGCAGCAACAGCCTCTTTCTCTATTGCCCAGTTGACCAATCATCCAAAGTCACAAGTCCCCATCAATCTTCATCGGAGATGCAAGTTTCCCTCAATCTTCATATGAGATGCATGTTCTACTGCTTCATTAACTCACATCCTACAAATTTCATGGTCAGGAAGTCCTGAATTTGATGGAAAGTACTAACCCAGTCTGATGGAATGAAAATAGATAGAGAAAAATACAGAAAAGGGTTTCTCTTACTTCCATTTGTATAAGAAAACAGAGGAAATATTTTTAATTTAATACTGAATTACAATAATTTCTATTTCTATTGATTAGTGTTATGCAAATATAGAGATTTTTAGGCAAAAACAAGAACTTTATCCAAGCAGCAGCGTTGAACCACCAACGTAACTCCACCAGGCTCACCACTACCTCACTGTTGCCCAGCTAAGGCTGCCAATTTGGAGATGGCGGCATCTCAAGCTCTCAGCCAAGGCGAGAGAGAGAGAGAGAGAGTGTGTGTGTGTGTGAGTCCTTGTGTACGCAAAGGATGCAGTTCTCTAGGAAACACTGTCATGTAACTTACAGTGCATAACATAACGACATGGCCTTTTTCTAAAGCATACGATGACCTGGTGCGTTGTAGTTGAAAAGTCCGGACGATGTTGGGAGATGGTATATTGAGAGACGGATTTGGACCCCCTCTGACAATAGTTGTCTGTGGTGGGCCCTTAATAGCATATTCCTCTTATAGGGGTGGTGAATCCACCTTAGAACCTTGCTGCCACACTCCAAAGTCAGAAACTTCTAGAAACCTCCCTCCCAGCGAGAAAGGAGAGTGCTCTCATCGAGAAAGGACCATGCTCCAATTGAGGAAGGATCATGCTCCAATTGGGGAAGGACCATGCTTTCTTCTCAGCCTCCACTCCCCCCATCTTTCTACTTATGGTCTGACACTCTTACTGGTTCTTAACTTCTCACCTTTCTTCAGCGTTCCAAAAGTCACCTAGACGCTAGGCGGTGGCCCAACGCCTAGATTAAGAAGCCGAATAGTCGGTGCCTAGTCCCTGCCTAGGGCTAGGCGCCCCTTCTCTGCCGACTAGTGCCTGGAGAGTTTTAGAACATTGCCTTTCTTTATTACTTCCACTCTACCTTTCCAAATGCCAAAGCACAAATGAGAGTATTTTTGGTCAACTAAGAACACTGTAAGTAAGAAAATTTCAAGCCAAGAGGGAGACCAACGGCATTGCCCTTTCACCTAATAGCACTATATTTAACAACTGACAGCAAGACGTCATTCTCTCAAACAGAAGAGCTGAACCCTTACTTTGATTTTTTTTTTTGTTCAACGCTCAGCGAAGCATCATTGCACTATCATCAAAAATTCTTTCACTCACAACAATATGCCAACAAAATCTGCAAGACTAAACCCACAAATAATAAAAAATAACAAGTGATGAATCAAAGAAGAAAATATCCAAGAGAAAAATCACAAGTACTGGGGAGGAGAGCCAGGTCATCAACTAGAATGTTAGTGGTGTAGTGTCCCTGTATGATTCAGGCACCAATTCCTCCAGTGATGGAACTAGGAGCACGTGAATTGTACAATTTAAATAGTGATGCAATATGCTTTGGAACTACTAAGTTTTTATTTTAAATCTTCAACATAATACAATAATAGCCCCACATATTGTGGACTTTCTCTGTATATTTTTTCGTGAGTCATCACATTTTTGTTCTTAAAATAGTTTGAACATTTGCACTCGTTACCATCAACTTCTACTGCAGTAGGACTTCAAATATCTCCATTTCCATGGCTAAGTCAAGATTTGTACTATAGCACCACTGTACATTCTCATCCCATACTAGTGGCCCCTTTGTCACGTAATCCTTCAATAATGCCGTCCACTCTTGCTCTACGCTCGCAGCAAGGAGAGTGCTCCCATCGAGAAAGGACCATGCTCCAATTCAGAAAGGACCTTGCTCTCTTCTCTGCCAATTTGTACATTTTTCGTAGTTGGGAATGTTTTCAAAAAACTCTTTCACACTCGTGATCCCGCTCATGCACACAAATTATGCGACTGTGGCCCCCTTTGCCCTCCAAATCATGGATCCATCCAAGAATTTACTTCCCTTTTTTCCAGTAATTCTCCCAGTCACCAACAGGTATATCAGCTCATAATCAACAAAAAGACAATAAAGAAAGATAACGCAAAATCACAGTATAATTGACAAGAACAAAACTACAAAAGCCCCAAAACTCCAAAAGCATAAATCAAACATCCCTCACTATGTCTATCACAAATCAGAGTTCACAAGTAACACCAATTATAAGTACAGCTAAACCCTAAATTTTAACACAATTATTAAAACGCCCGTTTGAAGTTAGAATCTTCGAAATTTTTGCAAAACTATTTTATAGCTCAAGTAATCGAGAAGCAGGACCTCTGATACCCCCGCGAAATTGCAGTAGAATTGACTAAGGACAAAGGCCACAAAACAACCAGTACAACAAACAGGGAACGGAAATCGCAATCAATATTGAGAAGAAAGAAAACGCATACGTACTTTTTTGATGGATGGATCGAGCCACTCATACCAGCGAGCCTTGCACTGTTTGGCCGATTTGCGAACGAGAAGCGAAGAGATCCGAGCCCATTGGTTCTTCCCGTACTTCATAACAGCCGCCTTCAATATCTCGTCCTCGGTGTTCTTCCACACCCCTCCCTTTATCATTATCCTCATCTTCGCTCGATTTGGTTTGTCCTCCTTCCTCTTTTTGTTCTAGGGCTTTCAAGAGCTTGGCGTTGCCTTTGCCTTTTCGCCGGAGAAGATGGATGCACCGGCAGAACACACACACACACACACTCTCTCTCTCTCTCTCTCTCTCTCTCTCTCCAATTAGGGTTTTAGAGATGGTGTATCAGAATGGTGGAAGAATAAATCGTTACGCCACTCTCCGATCTTTCTCCCTCTCGAGTGTGGGAGAGATGTGGATTATATGTATCGACCCGTAACCGACTTGGATCCGACAGATTCCTTTATACTTGGTCCTTTACTCTTTTGATTGAGGCCGAGTTTTCATTATCGTCTATATAAAGTCTAAAAAGTGATGAAGCGATCTCTGGCGCTACTCAATGAATCGCTAGCAAAACAAAAAAGATTAAGGCACCAGTGTGGTATTAGCAAGCCAACCTCTACCTAAGTAAGTGGATGTGGATTTATAGTGTTAGTTAATCAGTCTTTGATGCTTATATCAGTATATGGTAGATTTGTAGATGACGGGAATATCACTCAAGTAATTTGGACACTTCACATACCATCTTCAGTGGTTTCAAAGTTGTATTTATCGACATTCATGATGGTTGAGTCCCATTAGGACTAGGAGTTCTGATTCTTTGTTGGTTAAGTTTATACTCTGAATTCATTCAATGCATTAGGTCTCTTAATCCTACTCGGATTTGAACTCCTAATGTCTTTAGGAGTGTTTAAGGATAAGGGCTAATTGCCGTAAAAATGGACTTTGGGGTAACTATTTGCCGTTTAATGACACACTTTTTCAGAATTACTCTTACAAAGAAAAGGAAAATAATAATTGCACATACATGGGACCCCAAATATTGTTGATCAAAATACCCATCTCCCAAATTATCCTCCAAAAACCACCCCTCATTTAACCTCCCTCAAGGATAAATTACAAGGATATGGCACTGTGCCTACAATAGAGTTGCATTGCTTCTTCAAACCCTTGTGTTGTGTCAAAAACCCTTTGCATCCATGCTAGACGAATTTGTCTCGAAGGGTATGGCCAAAATAAAATATTTTGGATAGACGTTGTCAAAATTATACCCTATCTCATTACAATTGCACCACTACTTAAACCCCTTGCACTGTGTCAAAAACTCTTTGCATCCATCTTAGGGCAAGTTGTTTTACCAAGGAATGGGCCTTCAAAAAAATTCCGTGAGACATTGTTAAAATTGCAACCTATCTACATTTTAGTTGCACCACTCCTTGTATCCGTTGCACTGTGTCAAAATGTCTTTGCATCCATGTTAGGCAAATTTGGCTTGATGGGGTATGGCCAACAATTTTTTGGGGGATATATGTAGTGTAAATTGCATCGTATATGCATTAGAATTGCACTAGTGCTTATACCATTTGCACTATGTAACAAAATCTTTGCATCCATCCTAGACCAACTTGTGTTGCCAGGGAATGGGCTAAATATTTTTCTCCTTCTCATTCATCTCTAAGTCCTGAAAAGTCTGTCATTGAACGACAATTATTTGCCCCAATTCCCACTATCAAGCAATTAGCCCTAAGGATAAACCCCCACAGGCCCTTAGGCTTATCTTAGTGTGCTACATCCCTATTAATAAGGTGCAGGGTCCTCTTGGGTTTTAAAGACCTAATATGGGTGCTCTTTTTATCGCCTTCAACATGCCATTGAGCATGATTGAGCTAGCCTATATAGCCAAGTTGACCACACCTATCGGGGCTGACCTAAGGTGGTTAGTACATACTTATCAGGTATTTTTGATTTTTTCAAGTTATTTTTAGTGTGAAGACAAGTCATTCTATTTATATAAATCATAAAAATATCATTTAGCGAAAATTACACTCATTTTTTACTACAACGGAAAAGGCGATATTTGTAGTGAAAACTTAATCCGATTCATCTATGTTGCTATCTAACGTAGCATGAATAAGACTACAAGTAAATAAGATTGTAAACGAACCAGGTCGAGCTCAAGTTATAACAATGACCTGGCTTGTTTGTTAAGTTCTTAAGAAGTTCAAATAGAACCCAATAAAATGAAATTTCCAAGGCTTTTTTCTCGAGCCGAGCTAACATGGACTTGATCAGTTGAACTCAGGCTTGTTTTGCAAGTCTTTTTTGTTTTGTTTATTTTTTTCACAAGTCTTGACGACCAAATACATCATAGAGTCAAAACTGAAATTTTCCAGTACATAGGTGCACAAAGAAAAGCCATTTATTCTACAAGATTTTACAAAAAAATTCAAAATGTTAATTCTGGTCGCTCTTATCAAACGCATACGGAGACCTTACAATTGAGCCTTTTCCCGGTCTCAGCCTTTATCGAGTTCTCATCCGGCCAAGCTTTGGCTTATTCTTGGCTCATTTGCAAAAACAAACTTAAAATTTTGACTAGAGCTCATTTGTTAAATTAACGAACGAGCTAAGGCCTTGTTCTACAACTATCATTTTAATTTCTTTTGGTTTGTCTTTATTCAATTTTTCGCGTTTGTTAATTTTTGCGTTAAATTTTTTAGGGATTATTAATTTAGGATTTTTTTCGTAGATATTTCCCCAAAAAATTGGGAAATTTGCATGATCTTTTACTTTTCCAATTTTTGAGGCCGAGACGAATCAATAATTCACACAAAATTTGATTCAAATTAACAAACGCGAAAAAAATTTCAATAACGAAGTTCAAAAAAATTAATTAAAGACAAAACTAAAAAATTAAAAAGACGTTTATTATGGAACAAGGCCTAAGTTGGGCCATTTTCTAGTGCCACTTTGTAAACAACCCTTCTACTACGAACCACATACTTATGCAAACTCAGGGAGTGTTTGGGAGCCCCTTTTCTACTTCTTGTTTTCACATTTTTGGGGTTTAGATGTTTGGGAGACTTGGGCCAAAATAACTTCTCAGAAAATGGATTTTCATTTTTGACTTCAGAGAGGAGAAGTGAAAAAGAGGGTGGGAAGAAGCTTCTTGGCTTATGATTTTCCACTTTTCTTATTTTCATTAACAAAAAGTCCCACAAAATAGATTATGTATATATCTCTCAAACACTAGTCCTGTTGCAAAATGCATTTTGCACATTTCTTCTAAACACTCTTACCAAATTCAAAATACATTATGTCCATAATCTAAAAGTTGAAAAGCCAAAAACTTGAAAAATGAAAAACTGAAAATGAGATTTTCAAACACCCCCTCAATAAAGATGCACATTTATGTTGGGATCCAGTAAAAATATTTGTGTAAGTGTGTAGTTCTACAATTTTTGGTTTGCGGGAAAAAAATGGCAATGCAAATGACATTGCGTCATTATATGAACAATTTTTTAACAAAATGTCACTATTTATTGCCAAAGAATGGCAAAGGCTGAAGTCAATTTTGCAAAATTCATTTGATTACTCTTACAGTGTGGGCACCAATCATGCTATGCTTGAAGAGTGCTTCAAACTAGGGGTGTACACGGTCCGGATCGGATCGGATTAGCGTGAATCCAATCCTAATCCGCGAGTCACGGTTTTTAGAAAATACAATCCGTGTCTAGACCAAAAGTCTCACGGTTCGGTTCCAATCCGATCCACGAGTCACGGATCGTTTCTGGTTTTATCCACGGATTACATGTTATATATAAATAAGTAACAAAGTTATATAATTGAAATTTTACCTAATGGTGTAAACACAACTAATTAGAGAAGAGGCCTTCGTTTGGGTCTCACACTAATGGTGTAAACACAAATACACAACTACTAATTGAATCTATTATATGTTGTCACAAATCTTGAGTTTATTTACTCCAAATTGGCAATATTAGACTGCTTCCATGGGTCATCAATAAAAATACACATCCAAACACGGTTATCAACCTAGTTTTGAAAGAGATCACAGTTTACCCCAGAAATAGATAACAAGTACATATAGTAGAAGTTAGTGTAAATGTGTAATAGTTTAACCCCTAAGTTTTGAAAGATATCACGGTTTACCCCTAGTCTGTGTAGTAGAAGTTTGTATAAAATTGTGTGTGTGTGTGTGTGTGTATATATATTTTTAAAATTTATATATAATAAAAATCTCACGGTCCGGATCAGTTAATCCACGGTTTCAAAATCAAAATCCGTGTCCGGACCACGAGTCATGGTTTACCAATTTTTCAATCCGTGTCCGGACCATTAATCCACGGTTAAAATCCAAAACGCGCGAATCGGTTCGGTCCGGACCGGATTCACGGTTCACCGGTTTTTTTGTGCAGCCCTACTTCAAACATGTAATCCCCCGTCAAATAACCAGAAAGCCCGCAAGCTTGACCCACCCAATAAAGAGGCCCGTGTGGTCTGGGACTGTGGGTGGGCTCGGGTGGTGAGTTTGCGGGCTTAGTCGACCGGATGACGAACAACCATTACTCTTACAGAGCGTTTGGATGACGGATTTGATTTTGGGTGAATTTGTAATGAGGGCGGATTTAAGGGTGGATTTGAAATGAGAGTAGATTTGTAATGAGGGCGGACCCACCTCTTAAGAAGGGTGGATTTGTATATTGGGTGTTTGGATGGAGTTTTGAGATGGGGGATTTGCAGGATGGATATGATAGGATAAGGAGGAAAATGACATAATTGCCCCCGGTTTATTATTTTAATAAAAAATAGATTAATTTCATTATAATTACAATAAGTACATAGTAATTTAAATAAATACATAAAATTATTGAAACTACATTAGATGAAACAAAAATCTGGAAAAATTATTTTAAAATTTAATTACGATAATTATTTTTTTGAGACATCGTCTTGTATACCAGACACACATTTTCAAATGGAGCTCACTTTGTCGGTCTAATTTGGTAACTCCAACAAATTAATGACAAATTATTACACTTTGAGAACGTAAGCTTTTATAAAATGTCCTTCTGTTAAATATTTATATTATGCGAAAAACTGGTTTTTAAAAAAGTGGAGTAAAAAACGAAAACAAAAAAGAATTGGAGTGTTTTACTGTCTCTTTTTCACGAAAACAAGAAAAAAGTGGTACTATGTCAATTTCCAATTTCCAAAGAAACCCACTTCCAATGTCCAAACAAACTCATCCAAAATCCAAATCATCCTCCTCATCTCTGCAATTTTCCATCACCAACCGGGTCTTCCTCCTCCTCCTCCTCCGACGACGTCGGTATCAGGTCCTCTCTCTCTCTCTCTCTCTCTCTCTCTCTCTCACACACACACACACACACACACACACACGAACGAAAAATTTCACAACCCATTCCCGTGAACTTGGATCATGGCAGTAGCTCCTCATCTCTCCCTCTCTCTGTGTTCCACGCATTCCCCCTCTCTCTCTGTTCACGCAAATAAACCTGTAGAATAGGGTAACACGAGAGAGAGAGAGAGAGAGAGAGAGAGAGAGAGAGAGAGAGAAGAGAGGTGGATTTGGAGGGGTAGTTTCGACCCTTTTTAGGCCGGATTTGCCAAGCGGTGGGTTGGGGGAGGGCTTGGCAAATCCACCTTGTGGTGGATTTGTAATCCAAATAGTAATTATATCCGGCTAGAGAAAATATCTTCCAAAGACCTGATTTGAGGAGAGATCAGATTACTAATCAGGGCGTTTGGCATCTCCAGCCTCATATTTGGCATCCAAACAGCCTGTTAAGTTCAGTGACAACTCCAAGAATTTTTAAATAGAGTGTTCAAAATTATCTTCATTCTAATAGCTATATTGCCTAGCCATATATACCAAAAAAATTATATAGTGATTTGAATAATGAGACCAAATGATACGAAAATACGTACATATATAATTATATGTTCTCGGCGAATTCTATTTTTTTAGGCCAAGCAAAATTAAACTAGCATATAAACACATTTATTTTTATTGTAAAAAATTGTCTGGCGAATAGGCACTCTGATTTTTTTGATGCATACTCTTATTTTGTGAATATATAAATTTGATTGTTGTTCAAAGAAAAACGAGAGCGTGATATCGATACCAATAGATACTTTTGCTCTCTATATTTTTTTTAATTTTTTTTTTGACATTAAGAATATGTACTTTGTTTTTCGAGCTAGGTATTCAATTTTGAAATTTCTAAATTGATGGATGTCATAGTATAGGAGTAAGTGTTCAAACAACCTCGAGATAAAATTATTACATGTAACAAAAAAAGTTTAGGTAGTTCAATTCACCATCTAGCTATGAGAAGCTATGGAGCCTGTTGTGGCTTTTAATTAGGTTCTTAAAATTGGATTGATTTATGGGCTGATTTTTTTGGGGTAGTTGTTCAAATTTGTAGGGTGTTCAAATATTTTTAACTTGGTGTTCAAAAAGGACGTACAAAACTTTTTTAAAAAAATTACATATATAAAAAATAAAAAAATTGGTTTAGGGTGCTCAAGTGACCAAAAGGGTGGAGCCGCCTCTGCTTAAGTCCCCTCAAGAGAGAGTAAACCCTTCAATCCGGTTCATTTGTGGGCCCTTTTCAAGCCTAATTTAATTGTTCACTTTTTAGACTCAAGAATGCCAGTCACACAAAAAACATAAGTTGATTAGATATTGTTTGATTGATATATATGTTTAAAATAATCTGTGTAGCAAAAAAATGAATTGAGTGCTTTAAGTCCTATTTCTAATTTTTTTGCAACATAATTGTGTTTCGAAATATATCAATTGATATACGATGAATATGATGATTTTTGACGTGACTAATAGTATTTATAAGGCCTGAAAATAAATGGTCATAATCATCGAAATTAACCCCCAAAATGATGCACAAACATGGAGGACCAGAGGATTCAGTCCCTCAAACGAGCCAGAGAAAATCTAAACTGGAGCAAGCCATGCTAGGTTGGAGTCCGAACCAGGGATGACAATGGACCGATTAGAGTCAAATTTCTACCTATACTCACTCCGTTCCATTAGGGGAATAATCGGTCCCCATTCTCCATTACAATTGGTATTAAAAGGTTGTTCCCAATGACTTTTATCAAGATTTTATAAAATCAAACTCTTGATTTTTTTCATTAGCGAAGAGATTTGATAAAATCTTAAATTTTTATAAAATCCATTGGAGAACAACCCCTCTCTTTATTCTTTGAGAGTTTTGATAAGAAACCAAAGTATTAAAGAAAGCAGAAAGTAACAAAGATAAAAAAAAACAATAAAATCGAAATAATATTTAATTTTTTAATGTTGTTTAAGTCAGTGTAAACAAAATTTCCATAGACATATAAATACAAAAATAATTACTATTATAATCAGAGTTTGATCAGGTTAAGATTGGGCAGAAAAATAAAATACTCACTCATCCAGTTATCTTTTCTAAATGGGTGATATGTAGATAAAACTGTCATTCCTAGACTCCAAATCTAACTAGAACTAGGTTTTGAACACAATTTGGGCTGGATTTTTCGAACCAAAATATTTCAAGAATGAGGACTAGTAAACAAGTTTTTTTTTTTTAAAATACATTTTAGATATTACTTTTTTTTTTATTACGTTAAGTTACATGGAGTATATGATTCTCAAACTATACCTAGTAAAAGAGAAATTTAATTTTTTCCAATAGAAAATAGAGTCAAAAAATTATAGAAAACTAATTTTTGCACTTCACAATTATAATTGCACTTTAAAAATTACTATCTTTTAATGTTGTATTGTAGTATGTAATTTTAACTTTTAAGAATTAAAAAGCAAAATTCAAAGTACAATCATAAAGCAAAATGGAGTGCAAAAATTCAAGAAATTATGGAAAACTAAATTTCGCACTCCACAATTATAAATGCACTCTAAAAATTACTGTATCTATTATGGAAAACTAAATTTCGCAATCATAAAACAATATGGAGTGCAAAAATTATTATTTAATTTTTTCTAAAGATTAAAATCCTATGGTCGGTGCTTTCTTCCAAAGCAAACCCAAACCTATATATAGCGTTCTTCTCCAGGTGCATTCTGTAAGCTCTATTTAGGGTTTCCTCCACCATATACACATCTCTCTCTCTCTCTCTCTCTCTCTCTCTCTCTCTCATCTGTTTAGGGTTTCCTCTTTCCATTGTATGAAGCTTAAAGTTCCTGGCCCATCCGCATCCTCCGACGACACAGAGCCATTCGTGGAGTCCGATCCATCGGGCCGATTCGGCCGCTACGCTGACCTCCTCGGCGTCGGCTCCGTCAAAAAGGTCTACGGAGCCTTCGACCATCACGAAGCCATGGACGTGGCGTGGAACAAAATCCGCCTCAAGCACCACGTCAACGACCCCCTCGTCGCCAAACGGCTTCAATCAGAGATCTCACTCCTCAAAACCCTAAAACACAACAACATCATCGCTCTCTACGGGTTTTGGCACGACGAAGAACACAATTCCATGAACTTCATCACAGAACTCTGTACATCTGGCAGCCTAAGGACTTACCGCCAAAAGCACCGTCATGACGTTTCCTTAACGGCCGTTAAGAACTGGTCGCGGCAGATTTTGAAAGGACTCAACTATCTCCATACGCACGAGCCTTGTATTATACACAGAGATATAAACTGCAACAATGTGTTCATTAATGGAAACAGGGGAGAGGTGAAGATTGGGGATCTGGGTCTGGCTGCGATCGTGGGGAAGAGCCATGTGGCGCATGAATTACTCGGTACGCCGGCTTTTATGGCGCCGGAGCTTTACGACGAGGATTACGATGAGTCGGTGGATATATACTCGTTTGGGATGTCAGTGTTGGAGATGGCTACTGGGGAGATTCCGTACGGGGAGTGTCGAAATCCTGCGCAGATATACAAGAAGGTGACGGACGGGGTGATGCCGAAAGCCATAGACAGAGTTTGTGATCCGGAGTTGAAGGGGTTTATTGAGAAGTGCATTGGGAAGCCGAGGGATAGACCATCTGCTTCTGATCTTTTGAAGGACCCTTTCCTTTTTGAAGTTGATTGTGACAAGATCCGGCCTATGTTTATGAATTCCAGGGCAGCCATTGCTGTTTCTTAAGAAGTATGGTTTTTTGAACCTTGAAGGTGAATTGAGGAAATTATATCAGTCTGCATTCTTTATTGTATTTGTACGTATGCATATATGTTTAGAAATTCCCTATTCTTAGTTCTCGGCTTATGTGTAGCAAAGTTTCATTTCACACTGCTAGCCTTCAGCCATGCTTCAAATTCAATTCTAGAGCCGGGGTTTTTTTTTTTTTTTTTTTTTTTCCGTTTTTGAACAATGAAGGCTGTGTTCGGAAAGCTTTTTGAGGAAGGCTTTTTGGAATTGGAAGAAGAATTTTGAATTTCAAATGTTGATTCCCCAAATAACCCAGGCCCCACCAATGTCCTTCCTCCATACTTGTGCCACTTTGACCGGCAATGACCATGTGTATTTTATGTAGTCTCTCCAAGTGTCCCCTTAAATCTACGGGTCATTTTTATGTCTCTCTCTGATGTATGTATACAGTTTTGACTTTCAAAAAGTACTCCTTTTTATTGGGCCCCTCTTGTCCTCTGACTCATTTATGGAGGGAAATACTTTCAACTTAAAAAAACTGTGTTGAAAACTTATCCAAATAAAGCCGAAGAATTTTATTAATCTTTGAATGAAGAACAAAGATTAAAAGGGAAGAAGGGCGGAAAACACAGCTCGGAGGAAACAAAGCTTCACTAGACACTCCGAAACAACACCCAAAAATTCTAGAGCCGGTTTAATAGCTACTACCGTTCTTGACCAGTTGCACATAATTTTAACTTTTGATGTCTCATATTCATTAGTGTAAAATAATTTAGCTTTCCCAATATCATTGCAGTAATTTTGCTGAACTTACTGTTCTTTTCTGTTTTCCACTCTTTTTGAAGATAACTTGAATGAGCACCCATTATTTGCTGGGCCAGAATAATGTGATGAAAGTAAATGGTAGGACAATTTCTTGGTGACTTTGCTGTGCACTAGGTCTACACAGGCTTGACCTACCGGGATACAATATCAAATTCAACTTGTTGGCTCACATATCTGCACAAACAAAATGAGAGGTGACTACCCTGGGCCCTGGGGTTTTCAAAGAATCTGAAATTCGGTTTGGAATTTGTCAATTTGTCTATGTGTGGCTAATCTGTCTATGTGTGGCTCAGTGGCTCCATATTCTTTCTGTTTAGTTTAGCAGAATCATATTTTGGAATCGTAAGGGGGAATTAAAAACACATTGAAACTCTTATCATTTTTTGGTTAACTATATTTATGCACCCTAAAATGACTCAGAATGATTTTGCGAAGGCATGTCCCGTTTATCAAAAGAATTGCAATTTTAAGTCATGTCTGCATTTGGATGCACCAATGAAAGTTTCTTTAGCTTCTTCATGTTTACTAGCTTGCTTCTAAGGTAAATAAATATTCTTGTGGTTGTTCCTCATCAATTCAATGATTTACCTCATCACTGACACTCTCTTTTGTGTTACCTCTTGACGGCCGAATTCACAAATATTTGATCTTTCTGTTTCAGGTGAATGGCATGACGAATACCAAGACAGTGATCCTTGATCAAGACCAGCTACCACTGTGCAGAAGTTAAAGCAATGGCACATTGTCCAGGATCAAATAGAAGGTTCTGACAATACTAAGATATTTAACCAGGAAGTTGAGAAGTCCCTGTCACCAGTTACGGAGAAAATCAGAAAACTATTCCACATTATTCTGAAATTCAGGTGGATATGAATTTCAGTGCTGAAGCATCAAAGGCAATTCACAAGTTTCCACCTTAAATACTGGTGGGGTTCATGTCATACCCAAAAATGGTGAACTGAACGTCTATGATATCACAAATTGTGGTGCAACTGGTGAAGAAATGTTAATGCAGCTTGTCAGCAATATGTTGAAATGGCAGATCTGGGTTATATGAACAAGAGTTTTCATCAATACTGAGCTCAGAATATTTTTTATGCGTGTGAAGGAAGAAGCCGAAGACATGGGTTTTTGGTATACCTACTAGAGGAGAGAAGGGGAGTGGAAAATTTCATGCCTATTTAAGAAGCGTAAAAATTTCAACGCTGGAAATTGCTCTTTCAGAATCATAAAGAATGGAAGAAGTTTTTTGTGGTGAAAAAATCAGAGGAAATGATGAAGTTGATGTCTCTGATGATGCCCGGTGATAGGATTTCTCGAACAAGGTGAAGTATATCTTAAGCTTATGAAACAAGTTAGTAGGCAAAAGTGAAACGAAATGAAGATGTGCAGAGACATGGACCTGCATCTTCGCCAAAGAATATCTACTCGGTTTGGTACGTGTTTGATGGAGATTGGAACCGGGGAAGGGAAATTCTGTACAGCAAGTGCCAAAATCCAGCACAGAAATATATGAAGGTGACAAACGGGGTCAAGCATCAAGCAAGGAACAAAGTGGGCGATCCAGAACTGAGGGAATTCATTGAAAAGTGCATTTGGCAGCGAGGGACACACCATCTCTTCTGATCTTTTGAAGGACCCTATCTCATTGAACTTGATTGCGACAAATTTCAATCTCTATTGCTTATGAATTCCGGGCTGACGGCCATTGTTATCTCTTAAAATGGATGGTTTTTGAACTAGAAGCTGATGGAGATAATGATATATCTCTCTGCGGTCTGTATTTAGTTCTTGTGGACGAATTGTATCTATGTATGCTTGGAAATTCCCATTCTTTTGGGTCTTGGATTACATTTACCCAAATTTGATTTTGCTTTACTAGCCATCTCTAGGGCTGTAAATAAACCGAGCTATTTGTTAACTGTTCGAGACTCGATTCAGTGAAGGCTCATTTAAGTTTGATTCGGGTGTTGTATGAACTGAATCTGAGCCTCAATTTTAAGCTCGTTTAATAAATGAGCCAAATCTGATAGTTTTCGGCTTGACTAAATTCGCAAACCTAGAATATACACATAACCTTGAATATGTATAAACTTTTACATGTATATAAAGAAACTTTTAAAAGTACTATAAACGTAAATTTCTTGTTTTTATCCTTTTATACATGTATGAACTTATTTATGCGAAAATAAAGATTTTGTTTGGAATTATATACTTGAATGAGTATAAATACGGAGTATCTAATATTTTTGACTCGTTAAGGCTCGTAAACAAGTTTGAGTTTGATTCAAACCTAGGCCAGCTCGGCTCGAACTTGGCTCGTCAAATTTTCATCGAGTCCGAGCTTGGCTCGAGCTCGTTTAAAAACTTAACAAAGGAACCTAAATATTCTAAAACTCAGCTCGTTTGCAACTCTACGCCCATCTCCATCACTGATTGGGGGGAGATGTTGTGCACACCGGTGCACGTTGCCCTGGTCTCGCTTTGATGGTTGGAAACGTTCATTTCATAGAGCTCGAACTTGGCTCATCAAATTTTCATCGAGTTTGAGCTTGGCTCGAGCTCGTTTAAAAACTTAACGAAGGAACCTAAACATTCTAAAACTCAGCTTGTTTGCCGCTCTAGGCCCATCTCCATCACTGATTGGAAACGTGCTTTGTTCTTGCTCCGATGGTTGGAAACGTTCATTTCATAGAGCTCATCAAGTAGAATAAGTGTACCAAAAATCAGCTCAATCGAATATTATTAAATGTCTCATCGGAACATTATTATCTTAAAAAAGAATAGATCCAAAACACTAGATCAAACCCACTGGTTCCCATTATTCTCAAGTTCTACGTGTTTCGATGAGATACTTAATGATCTTCAATTAAGTTAATTTTTGTCAAACTTGTTCTACTCGGTGAGCTCTATGAGCCAGATTTATCAACATTTGTAAATTTTTATGCTGCTGCTGGTGGAGCTGTCGTGTGTGACTGTTGTGTTGAGTTGAAGCAAAGAAAGATATTAGTGGGGGGAAGAAAGAATGATAGCAAAAGCTACCTACTAATCCAGAAAGGGGAAAGCAATGCTTCCATTAGGACCACTAGGTGGTAGCGTTGTTGGCCAAATTGAATGGGATAAGATTCCCCTCCCGTCTTGGACATCCTAGGTTCGAATCCCGCCCATGCTATTGCTGGGATGTGTGAATTTCTGTGGAGGGTCTTTAGCCAACTAGTTGCTTAGGTGGTATTGTGGTGATGACCTGTCTTCTCGGATAGTAGCTATGACTCAACCAGACATTTTATAGTGGGTCGAGAACCCCAATGGTCATGACCAAAGGGATTGCTACACTAGTTGCCCCTTCCTACCACCCTTTACCAGTTCAAAAAAAAAAAAAAAAAGCTTCCCTCAAGCCTAAAGCTTCACCTCTAAGACGAAAATTACAATAATAGAATCTGGAATGTTTTTCAGCTGCGAAATTTTCAAAAATGTTTCAATTGCATTGAAGGGAAAATCAAGATTGAGTTGGAGAATACATTTAAGTTGAGGAATCCATGAAGAGGCTTGCGGAGTCTTTTGACTTGCATCACTTGAGCCATGTCCATGTGAAAGATTTGATGCCGCATCATGGTTGAATAATAGATTTAAACTGAAACACATCTAGCTTAAGATAAATGTATTGTGATCACGTGTGACATTTCCGACATTGATACTTGATTAATATAATTTCTTACGTAGATTTGAGCAACTCTAACCATTTAGCTTGACTATTTGATTTGTTTTCACTAACCAATAAAGTCTGAAAAAGACAAAAAAGACAGTCTTTTAATGTGTTTAGCGCAGGACAAATAATTTTTTTGTACATTTTTTTTTTTTTTTAATTTTTCTCGTCGAAAAGAATGACAAGAAAAATTTATGATGGAAAATAAAAAAACCAAAAACTAAATAAAACCGAATGTCTTTTACACAATATTTGGAAACTTTATATTTCAAACTCCGGGATTGAATGTATAATTTTCCCTTTCAAACAAGTTGGAATCTCTCGTCAGAGATGACGACGAACGATGATCACATAAACGATGAAGAAGAACAAAGAAGAAGAATATTCAACTTCTCTGCAAAACCCTTCTGATGATTCCTCCCAATTGCTGAAATCTTCGTAACCGTCTTGAAAAAATCTCGAATTTCTCACCGTTTTGAAGTCACCGTATATCTGTCTGCTGAAGGATTTCTCGAATTCAGTTGGCATTTACAATGAGACCGACAAGTTGCTGGAGATTAGGGCTTGTGCTGATGATTCTATCCACTCTGTTGAATCATACGACGGTACGTGCTCGTCAGTCCACTGAGGAGGCGTACGTGACACTTCTATACGGCGATGAGTTCTTACTGGGAGTTAGGGTTCTAGGTAAGTCTATTCGCGACACTGGATCTACCAAGGATATGGTCACTCTCGTATCCGACGGCGTATCGGACTTTGCCAAGAAGCTTCTGCAGGTTTTAGTTTCTTCTCCTTCTGTTATGTTTTTTTATATTTCGGACCAGCTTACGAGCACCCAACTAATCAAAGCTGGGGCCGAAACCCGGTATGGACTGATAGTACCTGTGAGGTTTTGAACACGAGAACTTTGGAGCGAGCTAACCTTTTAACTCTCAGTGCTTGACCACTTGGGCAAGTGCAACCAATTGAGGTTTGGAGAAAAAGATGAAGAATCTGTTTTGAACATGATACTGCTGTGTTCAAACGAAACGTTGCATTTTGATATGAATTCGGACTCTCTAATCGAACTAGTAGGCAGCAGTTATTTACATAGTCCAGAGGAAAAAAGTGAGGTACATGTACTTAGGGTATTTCCAAGGGATATAGTAAAATTTCACTCCAAATGTAGTTTGGTGACACATGTGGCGAGTTGAAGAGTCACTCTCAACATGTTCACTCCTAGGGACTCTTTATACTTTTAAGCTTTTTTATTACTCTAAGAGACACACTTTGCCGAAAAAAATTAGTTAGTTCACCGATCATAAATCATAGATTTGATGAGATGGAAGTTTGAGGAGCCATTTCTCACTCTTCAAATTTAGAGAGAGAGAGAGAGAGAGAGAGAGAGAGAGAGAGAGAGAGAGAGAGAGAGAGAGAGAGAGAGAACAAAATGGTGTAGTTTAGTTTTGTGGACATGGATCCTCAAATGTAGTTTAGTTCTGATTTTGCTACTTCCACTGGAGATGTTTTTAGTTGGCTTCGGAATTTACGATCTTATCTGGTATTCCAATACCTAAAATTGTTGTAAAAGAAGTTCCAAATCCACCTCAAATCTCTCTTTATATGGGAACCATGATTATGTCAAATATAATCGTAAACAATGACTATACATATGTAAAGATATGTGAATGAGTTGGTCATACATTCGTCATTATGCCAACCGGAAACTCATGAGATAGAATGTGGTAGTAATAACTTGAAGTTAAACCAACCCGTTATTTCGAGAGAAGGACAATGAACCAGATAAACTAAATAAGGGAAATATGAGGAACCGAACTACATTTCTTGTGTTTATGACCTTGATAATTCAACTCGAAACAATCTTGGAGAAGAAGTTTCCTTGAAACTTTGTTAGCATGAGTTAATGTCCTAACCATTGAAGCAGAGGGTTGAATGAAATCGAGTGTGAGCCCAAAACGTACTTCAATTGACATGGTCCCTATACAGCCATGCACAAACATTTTATTCGCACACACATGCATGTATGTATATGTGCAGTTCGTGTTTTGGTTATCACTGATTGATATGTTTGGATATCTAATTTGTGAACATGAGGTAAAAAAAGGAGATGTTGGCTTTAGTGTCTTCGAATCCGCAATTCATAACCGGCACCGGTGGTAATCGGAATTCTTCCAATGTGCCAATGATTGAGAATGAGGAGTCCAATCAGATTGTTGTACCTGATGTGGGTGTCATCTATCCTTTTTGAAATTGTAATTAGTTTTATTTTGGATTCACGATTCTCTGCTTTCTTGATAGCCTAATTAATGCTACAATGAGGGCTACGGATGAATTGGATACAAACACTATGCAAAATTGGAGACGAGAAATGTTCTAGGCACAGCACCACCCCCCCCCACGCCCACAGCAAAATTGGAGCTGCATTGAAGTTGTGGGATCAAATCGTGTGAGGTGTGACGGAGAAATTGTCCACCACAATTGTTGTGGGATACAATCAATAATACATTACATGCCAACAACACTAAGCAACATAGTAGAGTACTTAGGAATTACATATCACTAGTGATTGTATCCAATTCATCTGTAGCCCTTGATTTAACATCAATTGGACTACAAAGAAAGCAGAGAATCGTGAATCCAAAACAAAACTCATTATGATTTTGAAAAAGGTTGATGACACCTACATCAAGTACAACAATCTGATCGGATTCCTCATTCTCAATCATCCACGCATTGGAAGGATTTCGATTACCGCCGGTGCTGGTTATGAATTGCGGATTTGAATACACCGAAGCTGCCATCTCCTGTCTTTACTTCTTGTTCACAAATTGGACATCCAAACGTATCAATCAGTGATAACCAATACACGACTTATACATATACATACATGCATGTGTGGGTGTGTGAATAAAATATTTGTGCATGGCTGTATAATTTATAGGGGGAGCAGAATTACAGGGCATGAGAGAGAAGAAGTCAATAAGCAAATTGACGTGAGTGAAACAAATGAAAGAGTTATGGTAGGATTGAAGTTGAGAGAGGAAGTTGATACGGCGAACCTTTTTGTGTGAAGGAAATGCAGATTGCAGAAGAATATGTTATTGAATGTGAGAGTGATATGTTATTGAATGTGAGAGTGATCTTTTTGGTCTATATAGACAGAACTCTCTCTCTCTCTCTTCTGAAATCACCGCGTACCACTCTTTCCATTCCAGTCACGCAAAAGGTTTTCCCCCTCTCCTCTGGCTCCACTCTTCTAGTCATGCAAAAAGTTTTTCCCCTCTCTTATACTATCATGCAAAAGGTATCATCTATTGGAATATGGAAAGGGAGAGCACTAGTTTGGTGTCTCCCTTTTTTGAAGCCATGTTACCTTTTTTATTTAAAAAAATGCCCATGATATTGTTGGAACACAAATTAGGAGTTTCGAGGGCAAATAGTAAGCTTCCAGAGCAGTTATCAAAATCAGACAAATTACGTTTTCCTATTAACCGCTTGTGCCATCATTTGCCATTCAAGAATAACACAATGCCAAATATCCTCTGTCCAAGTGCAACCAATTGAGATTTTGAGAAAAAGATAGGGAATCTGTTTTGAACATGATACTCCTATGTTCAAACGAAACCTTGCATTTTGATATGAATTAGAACTCTCTAATCAAATTATTTGGTAGCAGTTATTTCCAAAGTGCAGAGGGAAAAAGTGAAGTGCATGTACTTGGAGCATTTCCAAGGGACGTAGTACAATTTCACTCCAAAAGTAGTTTTAGGGACACATGTGGCAAGTTGAAGAGTCACTTTATTACTTTAAGAGACTCACACGATTTGATCCCACAACTTCAATGCAGCTTGAAACTAAAGAACAAGAGAAGCTGATCCGAATTTTGAATTCCTTGTTTCGTGCTTCATTCTGGATTTTAAAACTTAAAAAATTCACAAGCAAGCTCACTCCAATCACTTGAGAGAGGCTTATTGAGTTCCATGACGCAAGAAGAAAGTTAAGGCTAATTGTCCTAAATGCATGATGAAAAACTCTTGAAATACTTTGCTCAGCTACTTTAGGATTTGTTTTGTTAGACCACTATTTCAGTTCTCTCTCTCTCTCTCTCTCTCTCTCTCTCTCTCTCTCTCTCTCTCTCTCTCACACACACACACACACACACACATTATGATTATATGTGTTTCGGTTTTCTTGCAGGCTGATGGTTGGATTGTGGAACTAATTAGTTTATTGGAGAACCCCAATCACGTGCGACCTAAAAGGTTTTGGGGAGTCTACACAAAACTAAAAATATTCAACATGACAAACTACAAGAAAGGTAATGGAATTCTCTTACTGTTTTATTGTGAAGAGCATTTGGGGGTGTGTTGTTGAGTGTTGACTGTTTTTTCCATTTGAAATTTCTGACACCCCCCCGAGTTTGTGCGACCCGCCCTCAATCCTTGGAATTTGGCACCTTTGTTCAGCGCATAACTTTCATCTTCCAGCTCCTTAAGAGCCCATTCATGCTTTGAAAGTCCTTCAAAGTGTCTTCTATCTCTTTATCAATACATGCTGCGGAACTCAGTTCCCTCTACCTAAGATTCCACCTCCTCTTTGCTTTGGCAGGGATGTATGAACCAGTGAACTTGGTCTCCTGAATTATTAAATACTGTCTTCATTGTCATTATGGCAGGAAATGAAATATACGTAGTTGATTTAGAAAACTCTAGCAACCCCTGCTTGTCTTTTTGCGCCGATCTTGGCTCCATTTTTTTTTTCTTGCTAAGTTTCGGAATACCAGCTGATGTAACTTATACTTTTATTTAACCATAATTGTAGCCTTAATGGTGTTAATATGTTGATATACCTCTCTTTCTTTGTCTCAGTGGTGTACCTTGATGCTGATACAATCGTTGTAAAGAGTGTGGAAGATTTGTTTAAATGTGGGAAATTCTGTGCTAATTTAAAGCACTCAGAGAGGCTCAATTCAGGAGTCATGGTAGTTGAACCGTCTCAAGCAGTCTTTAATGACATGATGAGCAAAGTAAACTATTTGCCTTCTTATACTGGAGGTATGGGAGTCGTGTCATTCACTTGCTGCCTGACACTTTTTATATAGTGGCATTGTATTATTTGGTTCTCTGTATGTTTGCAAATCAAGCTGATTATTACTGAATTGAGTAAATCAATCCGACAAGTTGAGAAATTACTTGTGTGCGAAATTCTGGGAAGCTTGGGGTTTTGCATGGTCATTTGTGCATGACATCCTCTTTACGTCACAGGAGATCAGGGGTTTCTCAATTCATACTACCCAGAGTTTCCAAATGCACATCTTTTCGTGCCAGACTTGCCACAGGAATGGTTGCATTCTAGGCCAATTCCTGAGATGGAGAGACTGTCAACTCTATACAATGCAGATGTTGGCCTTTACATGCTTGCAAACAAGGTACTGCTTCCTGAACTCCAAACAATAAATGCTACTTATACTTGATTCCATGGTTAAGTAGTCTATTCCATGGTAGAACCTTGTCAAATTCCATCTGTTTGAATTCAGGTAACAATTTTAGTATCGGTAGAAACATCAATGTGTATATCAACAGTATATTCTCTCTAATAACGCCATTAGCTTCCTTTGCTGCTTGGCAACAGCAATTAGAAATTTATCTGAATGCATTTTTGCTTCTAAATCCGAGTGTTGCGAGCAATTGCTTCCATATCCTCACCATGGTGCTAGACTTACCTTGTGTTTCTTCTCCTTAGTTACTGGTTCTATTGCGATCCAATTATGAAGATCTGCTAGAGATGCCTTTCCCTGGTGTTTTTATGATGTTTGTATGTATTGATTTCATATGTTTTGCGATAATCTAATACTGATTTACCTTTCCCGATCAAGGGTCTAATATTGATTTAATCTAATACTGATAAAATTAAAGCTTATTTTCATTGCTCATGCTAAAATCTGGTCTCTCTCTCTCTCTCTCTCTCTCTCTCTCTCTTAAATATATAGAACTTTGGTCTATTATATTTAGTTGTAATGCCAATTGTAATCAGACTGACTCTCATAAAAATACAACTGAGTGTCTTTGATCTGCATCTAATTTGCTAATTGAACTTTGTTACCTTTTTATGCATTAACATGTAGTGGATGGTGGATGAGAAAGAGCTTCGTGTTATTCACTACACACTTGGCCCTCTTAAGCCATGGGATTGGTGGACATCTTGGCTTTTAAAACCTGTTGATGTCTGGCAGGTATTAAGTGGTTTATTCCCTAACTGTGTTTCTTATGCTGTTTTTTTTTTTATAATTTATTTATTTATAATTCCAACCCGTAGGTACAACAGTTCGCTTTTTCCCTTTCCTACTTTCTTTTGGAGGATTTGTTCAACAAATTCACCCCTCTATTTATGACTTCATTATTGGCTCATGTTGCAGAATGTTAGGGAACAGCTTGAAGAATCTCTTCCTGGAACTGGTGGGGGCAAAAATCCTAACGACAATCTTCTAGTTAAAATTCTTTTTCTGCTCCCGTTATCAGCTTTGGTGTTCTGTTACTACCGATCCTTTCTTCAGGTGAGCAAATTTCTCACTCTCTAATTCTTACCTAAGGTGAATAGCATATTTAGAGCTGAAAGCATTTGGTTTGGTGCAGATAAGTTCATTGGGCAATCACGTTAGGCAACTTTACAACAAGATCAGACATGGCGGTGCGCTTGCTTATTCTGCTGTTTCTTTGTCCACTGTTAATTCCAATCAACAGGTTAATTTTCTCCCCAACTTGCCAGAATATTGTGTGCCTAGTCTAAGTTGATTTTTTCCCTTCTTTTGCTGTACATTGTCTCATATCTAGAGATTCTCCTGCCAAGGGTTGTGAAAATGGCATGGGTTATATGCCTTTTGCAGTCTCAGAGTTGCCATGATGACTTTTATGTATGAAGATGGGTATTATCTTTGCCTAGAATACTATTGAAATCGATAAATTGTTTTAATATCTTTCTTCTTTTGATGTTGTTAAACTCTCTGCTTTGATCCTCAGCAGTTTTCAAATGGAGCGCAATCTAAGGTGCCTGTGTTTTTGGGCGGACTCTCCATTTTTGCCTGCTTTTTGTCTGTCATGGTGTCCCTCCTACTTGCATTACTAATTGTACCAAGGCAAGTAATGCCGTGGACTGGTTTGTTTCTGATGTACGAGTGGACATTTGCTACATTCTTCCTATTATTTGGAGGTTATCTACGCTTGATTTACCTGTGGGGAAGGACGACGTCAAAGCAAGCGGGATCTGTTCCTTCTCATCATCAATTTTCTGATTCTGATTCTGCAAAAGGTTGGCTAGGTTTATCATTACTGAATTTAATGTTCATGGTGATCCCTAATGAAAATTAAGTCTGTCTCCAATCATCCCTGCTCATCCCCCCAATGTTGGGGACTAGATGGGTTTTGTTATTGTTGTATGGTGATCCCTAATGACTGCCAATTAGTAAACCTTTATATGGTGTATGTGTTCTAGGACATCAGCGGCAGGCATCTTCTTGTGATACTGCGACATGCTATTATGGGTTAGGAATGGCTTTCCTTGCTATTGCTGCCCCTTCGTTGCCTTGTTTTCTGGGAATCACTGCCCTGTTTTTGAGGTAATTTTCCTTACATGTTTCAATGTCATAAAAATCACAGGGCGCTAGTCAGGTGGAAAATGGTTGCCTAGCATGTTGGCGCTGAACTAGTTGGCTGCCTAATCTAGGCGTTGGACCACCGCCTAGTGCTTTGGCGGGGACTGGTCGACCGACTTTTAGAAAACTGCATGTTTTGTAGTGGTATCACTTTCATGCGTCTCGTGGTTATTGATTTGAAAATATGGAACTATTGAAAATTTTGATTTGCAGCAATAATTACTTTCCCTGTTGCTTTTGTGGCTTCTTTTGGTGATAAATCTGTCTCCTCGCAAATAAGTGGTTGGCGAGGGGCTGGGCTAGCCACCCTAAAATTTTAGGCCATGGACCAGATCCTGAACCAATGGGTATTGTCTGGTCAATGGGCTTAGGCTTGGGCTGGCCATTCCCTGATTCTTAAAGCCCAAAGGCCGCTACTCGCGGATTTAAAAAACTGGGCATAGGGTTGGGCTTGTCCGTGGTTAGGCCTCAATTCGGGGTTTCTGAAATTTCTTTGGGAGAGAATAAAGGATTATAATAGGCATATATGAAGACGGAGAGTCATTTCGAACATGATATAATGCTTTGTTTGTTGTTTAGGTTCGGCTAGTACATTGTATAGTGGTTCATGACAATTTAGCCCTGCTGGCTGCTTGAATGTGATAAAAGCACACACTATTTTGGTTAAGTTATTTAATGGTGTTTTCCCCCTTTATCCTCCCTTCTTTCAGGTTTGGTTTGATGTTTGTGGGAGGTTTAGTTTTTGCGTGTTTCATGACGTATGCTTCAGAACATCTCGGGATTAGATCATTTCTGAGAGGTCTCGAAGAAAAGGATATACCAAGGACAAAGTACTTATGTTTCTTGTGCTGAATGGAGGTTAAATCTATCTAAGCTATGAATTGCTGCTGTATCTCTCTTTGTCCAATTTTAGATGTGATAGCATCTTTTTGATGTAATATTTTATGGGGTTTTCTTTTATGTTCCTGGAATTTATGTTTCTTACGATCAATTTATCACTCTTTGTGGCCCATTGAGTAAAGCGGTTGGAAACCAATTACAAATTCTGGTTTTAGAGATTTTACTGTTTAGATTCTCTCTTTAAGTGGAAGGTGTTAACTTGTTTGGTGCAAAGCTGGGTTATCAATTCAAGCAGCTTAGTTGTATTCCTGAAAATAAGTAGTAGTTTTGGTGAATAATCCCACCTCTGCACCAAACTAGTTATCAGCTTCCTTTTAAAGCTTGAATCTGTTACCTCTTAAGCCCTACTGTCAGTGGATTCCAACAATTACAGAAGAAAGGGCCCATTTTTGTAAAATTTTATATGCAGAAAACGAAAACAAGTAGATCTATGTTGAGATTCTCGAGTTCATTTCATTCTCTTCACAACTTTCTTGTTCATTGACAGTTATGGCACGCCTTTGAATAGATTATGTTGGTTCTTGATATAGCCGATGAAAAGTAAATTAGTTTTAAATCCTATCTCTATACCATCTGTAGAAGTGCAGATTGGCTTTTGTTTTACACTAACGCGTGTTCGGTTTCACGCTTCATGAATCCTATTGTGCATTTTCTTTTCTAGTAAAATATCCGTCCTAGATTATAACTATGATAGATCCTTTCTCCTCCTTAAGGTAGAAGTGTCACCTATCCCTGGATCTGTATTATCAGTGAATGTTTCCTTCCTCACCTCAACATATGAAGTGATTCTTACACTTCATGTTGCTGAGACTGGTACTGATGTATGGTTCCAGTTGTGGGTGTTTCATTAAATTGCTTTCCTTTTCTTTGTCCCTTTTCCTAGAGATGTGTAATTTGGACCTTTGCTTTTATGATATGTAGCTCAGTTTGCTCTTGTTATTTTGAGTACTTGTTGGAGATATCTTGTTGTTTGCCTTCTCACTATTTGTTCTTAATCTTTTTAGAAGGCCAACAATATGTTCCTGCCAGTGTTCATGGTATTCAGTATCAATTTTTTTTAATTTTTTTTTTATTCTCTGAAGAACAAACATTTGGTTGAGCTATAAAGGACAATCACGCTTGAAAATGAATGAGTAGATAGAATTCTATATAGACATCATTTATGGCAAGTGACTTCAATATAAGTACCATCCTCATCAAAAATCATATTGGCTTAAACTTTCATGAGATTCCTTTGTCATACACCGGTTATTGTCTCAAGCCAGAAGTTATCAAGGGTCTTCTAATTACAAAATTGAATGTGACACTGACATCCTTACTTTCATTAAATATTATCTGTTGTTTAAACCTCATTCATGTGCATCTGCATCTCACGTATACATGTATACCCATGCAAAAGCAAGAAAACCCTATTGGGATCTTGTGTTAATGAATAGAAGGTGGTACTCAATTCTGCTGCTGGGAATGTGGTCTCACAACTAGAAAACTAGTTTGAGAATCGGTGTGAGTCGGCATGGAAGCTGTACTGACTTTTGCACAAAGCTGCTGCAAGGTGAGAAGGCCATGGTGAGTCAAACAGCTAACGTATATCTACAGTGAGATATTCCTTTGAGCCCCAACTCTATAATGATCTATGCAGTAAATAAAAGAAAAACTTTGACTCCATTACCAGGGAAAAAAAAAACTTCATCTCTTCCTAACCCTATTAAACTCCAATTAGTTTTGGTAAAATGCATTGGTATCAAATAAATTAGCTGCTGCTGTAATACATCAAGAAGTTTTACCCTATAAGTTTCTCAGAGATTCATTGGTACGTAATTTATATACATAGATGGTAGAAGAGCAGTAAAGTAATATTCTTGTCGGTTTACTTAAGTCCAAATTGTTCTATACGATCATCTTGTTGGTGGGAACAAGAATCGTATTGTCTAGATTGGATTCCCTGAGCAAGTTTGCATGTTTTCTTTATGGATCTAGTGTTTCATAAACTTTTCAACATACTCACTAGAAGATAAAACTGTCAATGAAGTGGTTGATGGTTCCTGCTTTGAATGCATTTGGTTCAGTCCATATCAATAGCGAAACCCGTCAAAAGGCTTAACCCCATGAAAGAAAGGTTCCTGCTTTGAATGCATTTGGTTCAGTCCATATCAATAGCGAAACCCATCAAAAGGCTTAGCCCCATGAAAGAAAAGCTTAGCCTCTGTTAGTACCGCATGTCTACTTAATCTTGAATAACGTTTCTTTACAATATAAGAGTGTGCTAGTCCTCTATCTTAAGTACAATCTCTGCCTTGCCTGTTGGGGGATGTCAATTCCCATCCGCCCCTAGTATCGTGACACTGAGTTTAAGCTACGAGAGTTGAGACTTTTAACCAAAAGAAGTGAGGGGAAGGTTGCCGGCCTTCTGCCTCTCTCATACCTTTGTGTGCATACTCGTTATGGTATCTTAGGTTTCTGTTGAACTGAAACAGGAGGCTGCAGAAGAACCACAACAGTAGCCGATAAAGTTATGTCTGGATGAAGAAATCCATGGATTTATAGTAATGCTCTTGGATCGGAGACATTTTTTTTTTTAACCTTTCAGGAATAACCAAAACAAGTGACTGGTTTGAATTCACTAGTCTTGGAATTGAGTTTTGGCTCTGCTTGCATTGTGTGGGCAACAATTATATAGTGTACTTGAGCATATGCTTGCACATTAGTCTATGTGCAGTACTTGATAGATTGAGAAACTGAGAATATAAACATAACTGCCACGACCTTTTGAGGATGATTCTGAAAGGAGTATTTAGGAATGAGCATATGGAGGACCCCCTGCCAGCTTGATAGTGTGGGAATGAGTGGGATACAATCCTTATTACTATATGCTTATTGGGTGCTTAAAGCTTGGACGAAGACTCAAGACCAAGCCAAATGCAGGTATCTGTATCTCCAGTTCTATTGTGAATCCCCAGCTCTCAAATTTATGTTGGTACGAGAATATGAGCTTGGACTCGTATGTTTTTATTATGCGTATTTATGTTTATGTATGTATGTATGTATGTATCTATGTGTCTACTTTCGTATGGTTATTCTAGATCTACTGCTGGTAGCGATGATGTTTCCGGGTCTTCTCGTTCTCAATTAGGTGGGTCTTATGTGTGCCGGACATCATCAAATGCTGTAGATTTAGCGATTTCCATGAAATAATTGTGTTAACGGACTGGTGTTGATCTTTACTGGAGTTTGCAGTCATTGCTTTAGTTAGTCTATGGACCCAAGGATGGATGCTAGTCTACTTTTGATTAAGTTGCATTTGTTGCCATTTGTTTCCTTGCAATTTGCTTTAGTTAGTCTATTTGCAACCCACTTTTTGCTAAATACATCCTATTTTTATACAGACTTCACTCTTGCAATGGGTTGTATTTAGCAAAAAGTGAGAGTCACAGTCCAGTAATTGCCGGAGTGAAGATAGTGAAAGATTCTTCTGTATAAAAATCGCATCTTGTTTATTTCTGTTTTCCTGTTTTTCTTTGTTCTTTTTTTTTTTTTTTTTTGGGGTTCTGGTGGTTTACTAGCTATAAGATGTCCTATATACATATGTGAAAGAATACCTATTCTTTATTTCGTCGCTAATAAAACATCATATATGAAGCTTGTACAGTGTAGCCGGCCCCAATTGATTAGGACATAAGACTCGGTTTGATTTGATTTGATTTGACTATACTAAGCTTGTACAGTAAAGAATCCTATCTGCATGACCTGGAACTATAAATAATATTCCTTTCAACATCAAAATGGCAATTATTGATCCTTAGCCTTATCAAATTTATTGCTGGCAATTGGCATCCTTGGATTAGCCGTTAGTGAAAGGATAACAAATTAAGACAAACTTCCAAAGAAGACAATGACATTTGATGACTGGCTAACAGCTAAATCTTCCAAAATACAACAAACAAGTAAAGTAATTTTGGCTTAAGTATACAAACTCAAATTCTAAATTTAGGGTTAGGTTTGAGCCTTTGAGGATTAAGGGTATTACGGGATTAGGTTAAATATTTATAAGGGTGCAAAAAGAATTTGGGGTTCGAGAGATTTTTGATGGGTTTGAATTGAATCACCCTATGTATATAACAAGATTTTGTAATTAATTTTCATAAATAAATAAAGACAAGAAAAGAGTGCAAATGATAAAAACTTGTTTTTCCCATTTGATTTGATTGGAATCCGATAAATCAAATAGGTTAATTTTAGCTATATAAATCCATTTGATTTATCGAATTCCTATAAAATCAAATGGAAAACAAGGGAGATAATCAAGGTAGGACATGGATGGCCCACTGTCCTTATAAACCAAAAATTAAGAAAACAATATGGATGAGATGTCTGACCTTACGTGATGGGAAATGTTATCCACCTCTAGGCAGTGGACAAGTTTATTTACAAGTTTCGCTGTATAATGACTATTCTGCTTTCATAGAGGTGGTACTTGCGAAATTTCGACACGTGATGCATTTTATCTGGCATTTTTATTTATATTTTTTTTCTGGATATCAAATACCATTGGAGGTTGACTATATAACAGCAGCCTGATGATTTTATCGTTATATAATAGCACACTACATCATGACAGAGTAAAGTTAGATCTCAGTGTAATGAATCTTCTACTTAATTTAATTGGATGGTTAAGAGATTGCTATATGGATATATATTGCATAGTACCTTTTGACATCAACGCCACATATATATGTTCTTTCAAAGATAACATTACATATATATGTTCATCAGTGTACGTACATATAAAAATCATGATTGTATGTATTATTGAACACCGAAATAGAGATATATATGAAGGAAAAAAAAATGATTGATTAAGAACTCCTTTGGCCAAAAAGAAGATTATGGTTTTTTGGTTTTTTCATAGGTTCGTCTTTATTCATTTTTTTTTTTTTTTGCATTTGTTAGTTTTGTGTCAAGATTTTGTGGTTTCTGAATTCTTCCTGGCGAGACGAATCTAATAAGTATAAATTTATGGTCAAGCCAAATATTTTTTTGAATGATGCCGAAATACTTGGATTCGTCTTTATTTAAAAAATATTTGGGACAACTTGAGGAACATTTTGTGAAGGATAACTGCCATAAATTTTCATTGATACTGTGCTTGTCACATTTCTTCTTCCTTATGATTATGATCCATTTAGTTTTCGAACATTTTTTCTCTCAAGATTTGATATCCGGTTGACCTTAATTTCACAATTTGAGGAAGTGACATCTGCAATTAGCCTCAAGGATGAGGTTAAGGTTTGAGTCACAAAAATGGCTTAAAAAGATTAATCTTGAGTTATAAAGTAGCTATTTGGATTTCCTTACATATTGGATTCAATTTCGATACTTTTGCCGATGTGGGCTGTTACAATTTCCCCACCTTGTGATGCAACATCCTTGTTGCATTAGCCCAACAGCCTTCCCTCGATGGCCATGATGTAGCACTTACCTATGCATATCACTTTGCTCCTACTCATAGATAAGATGTGGCTCGTGCCGATTCTAGAGGTGGCCCCCACCATGTAATTAAATTGATTGTCTTTCACATACCACTTGTCACAACACGCTTAATTTACTCAATCCCATTAACCTAACCACGTAAATTTCAAAAAGCGTTAACCTTGAAGTTATACACTTAAATTTTAATTTACTTGGATTTCCTTATATATCGCATTCAATTTAAGTACTTTTGACGATGTGGGATGTTACAACCACATTGGTGATCCATAATAAACATAATAACATCCTACAGTTTGAAAAAAGAGAGACAAAAACCTATTAAAACACCATTTAACTATATATATATAAATATATATATATATATATATATATATATATATATATATATATATATATATATAAATAAAACCAAGCTAGCCAAACAGGACACCGTACTCACTATATATATTTTTTATTTAGTTATTTTGCACAATAATTAACTGGACCCAAAGCAAAAAGATATTACACCGATGATTGGATATCTCAACCATGTTGACACCCCCTAAACCCCGACAAACACACAACACCAAGCACCCCAAAGGAAAATAATTACACCAAAAGAAAATGGTACGTTGGCATCAAAGAAATAAAAAAATATGTCACCTTTTGCCCTTCTCTTTTGATTTTCTCATCTAAAGTGGCCTAAATGGTTGGAGTATTGTCCTTCAATTGTCCGGAGCTGTACTCAAAGTAATCATGATAACTTATAGTAATAACAATATGCATATGAACATGCACGAATTGGAAGGATAAAGAAACCAAAAGAAGTGTATTATGGAAGAAAAAGAGGTGGGGTTCACAAGCACCATTGCTGGCCACTTTGCATACTTCTGATCATTTCACTTTAAGATAATGGAGCAAGCAGTTGGGTATATAATAGGCATTAAACTGTTCATGGGAATGTCTAGTTACACACCTGTTTTTACAACCGATTTGTTACATTACCATATAAGTTCAATTATTTTGATGATTGAAAATGTTTAGTATATAGAGCATGCCGAAAATAAGAAGAATAAAAAAAAAAAATTAAGTTTATTGGATGTCGATAGTTGCATGATCGAAGAAGAAAAAAAAAAGAATTCACATAGAAGACAAACGTGTTTTGATCATGCATTTGTAGATATAAAATAAACCTGAATTTTGGTATTTTTATTATTTTCGACGTGTTTTTTATAAGTTGAACATTTTCAATCATAAAATTGTTGGAGTCTATATAGTAATTTGACAAGTCGATTGTAAGTTTGATCGTAAAAATGGGTGTGACTAGCTAGATTTTCCCAACTGTTCATAGGCTTCATAGCAATGGAAAGAGACTGTCCTTATCTGTACAGGCAGTGAAGAACAAAAACAATGGAACTTTAATTCTGGATGGCCCACCTAAGTCGCCACCTTCTTATAAAGACATCTTGTCTGTAGACTTTAGAGTGACATTTGCCTGTGTTGTGGGATCAATTATTCTATATATGGTCTTTGTGCACCGCCACGTGATACTTAATGGGAGGTGGATATGAGTATCAGGGTATCATATTACGGTGTTCCAAGACCATAGAATAATTATTTGTGTTGTGTAGGGCATACTGTCGTCCATAGGATTAATTTTTGTAATCTAGAGAAGGAATAAAAACTTGATTGTCAAGAATTAAATTCTTATCAATTCAATGCTTTTGAGTAATCTTATTCCGACGTTTAAATTAATTCAGCAACAATACAAAAAACCACGAACGTATCGTTTACAACTAAAGATTGAAGTGGTAAAATGTGTTGAGGGCATAGTGATGGAGAGAAGTAAATTTCCAATGTAAAGAGAGTGGCTAGAATGTACAATAGTAGGTAAGGGTTGCAAACTAGGTGAATCGGGACGAGCTTTAGAATATTCAAATTTGTTCGTTTATTTCGTAAAGCAACTTGAGCCAAGTTTGAGCTCAATGAAAATTTGACGAGCTGAATTTGCATAGGTTTGAGTCAAACGCAAACTTATTCACAAGCCCTAATGAGTAAAAACTATTAGGGCTGTGTTTGGTTAAATAGTTTTGTTTAGTTTTGATGATGTCAACAGATGTAATGAGTAGAGAGATAGAGAGAGAAATGAGGGAAATGATGATGTCATTAAAACTAAAACTAAAACTAAACATGAAAACGAACAAGACCTAGATATTTATATTCTCATATATGTCTAGAGCTTCAAATAAGCTCATACATTTATTATAGAACTTTTAAAAGTTTATACACGTTCAAGATTACATGTGAATTCTTATGAGATACACATATATATTCGAGGTTCGCATGCCAATCAAGTTGAATACTGACAAGTTTGAGCTCTGCGTATTTATTAAACAAACCTAAAAGAAAGGGGTTTATTTAGTACCCGAATCCAGGAGCAAACAGACAATGGTGCATGGAGGGGCCGACGCCCCCTCACATATCTCAATTATCCCATTATGAGAACTATATTTTAGGTTTTGTTTGTATAAATTATGGACAGTCCCCTCAAATTCGTTATATCGAATATATGAGAATGATATTTTATTGTTAATTTATGAATATGTGTGATTCGGTCCCCGTAGTATAACGAATCCTACGTCCACCATTACCCGACTCGAATTTAAACAAACATTTACCAAGTTGAATCTGAAATAGTTCATGAACAACATGGTTCATGATTCACATCCCTCTAAATAACTGATCAGTTGGATACACCATCTCATTTCTTTTTCCACATGATAAGTGCCTGTATTGAAAAGACTTGTACCAACTTTTGGTTGTACTATTATGAATACAATCACATTGGAATGGCAATTATTGGTCCTATCACATGCACTTTTTTTTTTTAACTAACGGCTATCACGTACACTTCAACTTATGTTTCTTTTAACTAAATAAAACAATTTATCACTCAAATATTTACGTTACTTGAGAAAATGAGTAATATGTCTGTGCGTGCCGCACATATTCAATTAATTAATTACTACTAGTTAGAATAAAACATACTTAATTAGTACCATAAAATGCTATAATGAAGGAGGCAAATAGCATGTAATTAAAAAGCACACACGAAAATATGTGTAACATTTAAGCCAGAAAATTCGTAACTAATTGTCAATGTGGATATTTTTGCTTTCATACAGTATGCACCGATGCATAAATTAACAAAAAAATGCATTACATTTATAAGGTACAATTTACTCATAGAAACTAGTAGTTTGTATATAATCTAATAATGATTGTATCTCCTAACTTGCCAATAATGTAGAGTGTGGTAGGTACACCTGTTATCTTCTTGATAATGGATTGAGTAATTTTCGTTAAAATTAAATTTGGCCTCCAACCTATAGATTCTCTTTAACATCATTATGTAAGCAAGAGGGCGCATTCGATATTTGACATTTTTTTTTTTAATTTAAATAAAAGAGTTTTGACTGCACTCTTAGCTTGTCTTTGTTGACATTTGAAGCTTGTACCACAAAGATTATTGACATTATATTATAAAAATGGTGGTATCATGCAACTCTGGCTTCTTTTTATAATTTAAATTCAGTTTCATAACATGACAGTTGACATAAACATCACACATGAACTTGCATCTTGATAATAAACGCTCGGATTTTAATTCAAATAGTGGATGACTCAGATTATTTAGAGTCCAGTGCGGAGACGAACGGTTGGATGGGCCTCACTTCACCCCTGTAGCGAGTTGCCTCACCACAAGGCCCCGCTTCCCACATTTTCTCTTGCTGGATTCTATTTTTCCTGGTAAACCAAATTGATTCTAAACTGTTGGCCCAAATAGTAACACAAGAGAGGGGTGAATTGTGTATCTAAAAAATAATGCGGAATAAAAATAAACTTATTGCAACACTCAATAAAATTAAATAGGTTCAAGCATACAAACAATAATTTTATGTCAGCAAATACAAAGAGTAGAAAGGAGAGAGAAATCAAACACAGAGATTTATCGTAATTCGGTCTGCAACTTCACGGTCTAGTCCACTCCCCAAGTGTCCAACTCGGGATTTGTTGCACTATCTCCAATAAGAACACTTTCTAGCTTCGCGGGTGCTAGAGATACCTTTACAACGAGCAATATCCTCAATTGCTCCAACTATTTTTGACTCCGGTGTTAATCACACCTATCCGAGTAATTTTCTCTCACGCAAAAATCACTCACAAAAGATAAATTCTCACAAGAGCGTACAATCTCTTTTACAATGATATCTCACAAAACACTCTCAAAAGTGTAGATAAAAACAATATGAAGCTCTAAATTATTTTTCTATCAATAAACAATGAACTTTGAGCTCAATATGAATGCCTTCTTTTTTTCTTCAATTCTCTTCATCTTGTTGCTGCAACAACTCCTTTTTATTCTTCAAAAATCAGAACATTGCATGTAGACGTTGATGGAGATCTTCCATTTTGGAAATGATTAAGCCATTGCATTATGGCCTAAATTGCACCAAAGGTTTGCCATTTCAAATCCTTCCATTTGTATGTTAATTAGGAGCCCCACCTCAAATTGGGAATATGGTCAATCCTATATTCCTTTGATCTTTGATTGAAACCAATCCATTCCTTAATCAAGGCAGTGATCAACACATGTATTTCACCTTTAGCCGTTGAGCCTTGATTAAAACACATCCAAGACAATTCCATGAATTAGCTGTTTGAACCAACTAAATCCATTACACAAATATCATTCCCTTTTTGCATTGGCCGTTGAATCAATAGGCATAGAATTAAGCTAGTGAATGCCTTTGAATTGCTTCCTTATTTCAATAGGAAATCAATTTCCACTTTCTTAATTAACCAAGTAGCTGTTAGGAATTATTTGGGTTCCATTCCGTGATTCCATGAACTTCGAATTTCCATGAACTTTGTTTTCCAAAATATAGAAAAAGATTTGTCCTTAATCTTTTTCCTTTAAATTTAAATCTTGACTATTGGAGTAGTGATTTGGTGAAGAATCTCTTTATATGTGTACCTCAACCAAATCCTACAAAATACGCAATTAATTTAAATGAGTACCACATATCACAAAATCAATTATATTTCTCATTTTATAAAATATGTAATATGTTTTTTATCATCAAAATTAATAGGGTATTTTAAGAAAACCTTTGGGCTAACATGAACCATGCCATGTACCTAGTTTTAAAGTACGAATTTTATAAGAACACAGCTCATATCACATAGGATTTGTGTCTCCAACGAAGGCTTGGTTTTCCATTTGCTAAAATAGAAATCTCATAAAATCAACCTCATTTTATCACCTCCACCTCATTTTATCTTTTGGCAAACTAAGCCTAAAATATAACATCTCATGTCGTGAATCCATGGAAACAAAAGAGGAGAGATGACAAAAAAAAGGACAACATTAACATTTTTACAGTAAAATTTAAACCTTTCATTTATTATTACACGTGTGATTGGTTTATATAACTATTGCTGTCGATTCAAACTAATTTTCGGCATGGATGACCTGTCCTCGAGAGTTACGCAATGAACCATGCCGAACTTATTTGTGGGTCTCGGTTGAGTCTACAATGGGCTAGCTAAAGGATAAAAAATTGAACTGGAACTCTTTTATCCTAAGTTATGACTCTCTCTTTCTTGTTATCCAACCTTGTCTCGATGCTGTATTTTTTTTGTTGTTTCGGTCCATTTGTCGGGCGAACAAGGAAGAGGGGGTAAGAGGTGAATATTGTATGAGGGGATTAGTTAAGAAATGATTTGTTTAGTTTCTTGGACTTCCTTCGGGATAAGTTAAAAGGTAGTAAAAAATAAGAAATTTGACAATACATTTCTTGGTTTGGTAAGGGGATCTACAATAGTTGAAACTGAAAGATGCTTTAATTTGACAATGCATTTTAAATTTCTTAGGTTTAGTATTTTTGGGAAATATCTATATAATAAGAGAGTTCAGTGTTTGAAATCCCTATATTTTTGGACCTTTGAATCTTAATTCAAGGACTCAAATTACAAGGGAGCTACTTAAAGGCTAAGATTTGGCTCTTAGATTTAGACTCAATACCCACCGTTGGATGCCTGCCCTTCTTATCTGCTGTGACTCTCTCTCTCCCTTCTCTCACTCACCCACGTTCCTAGTTCTCCCACGTTTCCAACATTCAAATTTCAAACCTTAACTGCTCAAGTCTAAGTTTGTCATTCCAAACTTGTGCCACATGTCCTCTACTTGATGAAGGTTTATTTGATAATGAAATTGTTTACTGAGTAAATAACTGTCGAATAACTATCGTCACCCTTAATTTTTATCGATATCGATGGTGTAAAGAATGCCCCTATTCATTTGGGTTAAGGATTAACCCAACTGGATAATTAATCACTTTATATCGATATCAACCGGTGATAATAATCTTTTATTGTACAAACAATTGCCCCCCAATTCATTTTGATTGGCTAATAATTTCTTTATTGATTAAGCACAAAGTTTCTCATTCACGAAAGAAGCCTAACAAAAGTCTTCAAGCCTCTTTTATATTATTTGATTCCAATCTGAATCATCTAATCAACTTGGAATTGCCATGATCATGGCATGTCTAATAAGTTAATAGAAATTATCCGTGAATGTTTGTCTTCACATTCATATATATTAGACAATGAATTGTCTACCTAATTAACAAACCTTGCCAAGCTTTTTATTTCACATTTTAATTTTATCCAATTTAGTAATCACCCTTCTATCGATATTGACGGGTGATATTTTTTCTGGATATTTTTTGATGGGTGATATTTTTTTGCTTTTGTTTACGACATATATTCTGATTGTAGGTATCTTCATACCGAGATAATGCAGTTTTGCCACGGGATGATTGTTACATTGTTTTTTGTTTTGACACACAAGGTGGCAAAGAATGCGCACCTGCAGGAGAAAGAGCTGATCGATTCGTGTATGTTTCTTTCGAAGATAGCTATGGGGAAATCATGTAAATTGATACCTTTTGGATTATTGCTTACTAGATTATCTACGACTAAATCTGTGCATATCTTTCGTGTTCTGCCTTGACATACTTTATGTTTATGCATACTTTTTTTTTTGGGCTGAAGGAAAGTTTCATTTGTTTTGCGCTCATAGCTTCATAAATGTAGTCGAAGGTATAATAAATAACAAAATTTCGGCCGTGTTAATTTGAAAGAGCCTTTAGTTCTTTTACACTTTGTAGTCAAATGCCTTCAGGCACAGCCAATTCACTATTCTTATGCACTTTATTTTAAACTACAACATTCTCTCTTTCTCTTTGTTCTTGGGTTAGTGTTTTCTGCAAAGTAAGAATCGTTGAACAGGGGTTGGGAGCATGTGAATTCACTATCGATTTGCGTGGTAATTGTTTGAGCCGTGCCTTCAGGCATGAGCAATTCACTAGTTGTTTTATAACCAAACAAAATACCATTACCCAATTAGATAAGATCCAGAGCTATAGCTCAAGCGGTTGTGAGTGGGCACTTAGGTGTTAGTGTAATGTCTCAGGTTCAAGTCGATAGAACGACTATAACTACATGCGCTAATGGACCTGCTAACCTTTAGCTTAATCTCGTGAAGGTTAACCTCGAGTTATAAAGTAGCTATTTGGATTTCCTTATATATCGAATTCCATTTCAATACTTTTGCCGATGTGGGGGATGTTACAATCTCCCCACCTTGTGATGCATTGGCCGAGCAACCTTCCCTCGATGGTCATGGTGTAGTACGTACTTACCTATGCACAACACTTTGCTCCTACTCATAGATTCAAGAGGTGGCTTGTGCAGATTCTAGAGGTGGCCCCCCACCATGTAAACCAGGGTTGTGCTTACCACTTGTCACGACACATGCTAACTTACCTGCTAACCATTAACCTAACCACGTAGCTCAAAAGGTTAACCTTGAGTTATACACTAGCTACTTAGATTTTCTTATATATCGAATTCAATTTCAATACTTTTAACGATGTGGGATGTTACAACGATGTTGGTGATCCGTAGTAAACATAATAGCATCCTACAGTTTGAAAAAAGAGAGGCAAAAACCTATTAAAACACCATTTAACTGTATATATATAAAGATAAATAAAACCAAGCTAGCCAACACCGTACTAACTATATATTTTTGTTTAGTTATTCTGCACAACAATTAACTGGACCCAAGGCAAAAAGACATCACAACCAGGATCGGATATTTGAACTATGTTGACACACCCAAAACCGCAACACCAAGAACTCCAAATCAAAATAATTACACCAAAAGAAAATGGTTGGCATCAAAGAAATAAAAAATATGTTACCTTTTGCCCTTCTCTTTTGATTTTCCTATCAAAAGTGGCCTAGATGGAGTATTGTCCTTCAATTGTCCGGAGCTGTACTCAAACTAATCATGATAACTTATATAACAATATGCATATGTAAATGTACGAATTGGAAGGATAAAGAAACCAAAAGAAGTGTATTATGGAAGAAAAAGAGGTGGGGTTCACAAGCACCATTGCTGGCCACTTTGCATAATTCTGATTATTTCACTTAAAGAAAATGGAGCAAGTTGCTAGGTATAAAGTAGGCATTAAAGTGTTCATGAAAAAGCCTAGTCACACATCCATTTTTACAACGAAATGTATAACCGATTTATTACATTACCATACAGGTTCAATTATTTTGATGATTGAAATCGTATACCTTGTAGAGCATGTCGAAAATAATAAGGATGAACTGATTTATAAGTTTATTGGATGTCGATAGTTGCATGATCAAAAAAGAAAAAAAAATAAAATCTCATGCATTAGACAAATGTGTTCTTGTAGCGGCCGGTTCAGGGGTCTAAAGACACCCCCCGCACCCGAGCAGTTCAAAGAGGCTGGGACTGCCCATGGGAGGGCCACATCCGCCGAGGAGGATTTTCCTTGGCAACACTGACCAGGTCCGGGGCTGAGTCGATTGACCTCAATGCCCGGGGGTCGCGCCAACTGGTAGGGGCTAGATCGAGGCACCTCTGACAGTCTGAGCAACGCATTAATGGGTTCAACTACCCCGCCTACATCGCATTTATGGTGAGCCACCAACCCTGCAACCTACGCCTGCAGGGAGGAAGGCAGGGGATTTGATTGATGGGAATATATGTTAGATGACGACTCTGGGAGGCGGTCGAGGATCCACTTGACAGATGGGTGACAGCCCGTGCATTCAATGTGGCGATAAGGACGGGGCGCGTGAGGCCCCCGAGGGGCGTGCGGGACATGTGCTCCCGTGCCTATAAATATGCCCCTTGCCCCCTTCGTACAGCTCCCGTGCCTATAAATATGCCTCTTGCCCCCTTCGTACAGGGATCAGATCTCTGACACTTTCTCTCTACATAAAACATAGTGTTGCATTTTTTCTCTAGTTCTCTACTAAACTTCCCTCCCCGTTGATGACTTAGCCATTGGAGTGCCTCCTCGGACCACCACCGTTCGGGCTAGGTACTAACGTGGTTGTTCCCTTGTGCAGGTTCTCCCCCGGCGTACCCCAAGAACTCCCACCACCCTCTTCAGTGAGCCTCTAAGGATTCCAAAGAAAGGTCCATCTGAGCTCCTCCTCCACGATCAAGATGCAAGGAGGTCATTCCTGAGAAGCTCTCCCCCAAGTTCTGATTATACATTTAAAGATATCCAATAAACTTGAATTTCGGCGTTCTTATTGTTTTCGGCGGGCTCAAGGTCGATTGTAAGTTTGATTGTAAAAATGGGTGTGACTATATTTTCCCAATTGTTCATGCTACATTGCAATGGAAAGAGACTGTGTCCTTATCTGTACAATCAAGCTGAATACTGTCAAGTTCGAGTTCTACACATTTATTAAACAAACCTAAAATAAAGGCTCAGGTTAGGTTCATTTAGTATCCGAATCCAGGGGCGGACAGACGGGGGTGCATACAGGGGCCAAGGTCCCCTCACACCTCTCAATTATCCCATTATGAGTACTATATTTTAAGTATTGTTTGTACAAATTATGAAGGACAGTCCCTTCAAATTCATTATATCAAATATATGAGAATGATGGATCAAAAAAAAAAATATATATGAGAATGATATTTTGTTATTAATTTATGAATTCATGTGATGTGGTGTCCCGCAGTATAACAAATCCTACGTCTGTCATTACCCGAATCGAATTTAAACGAATATTTTATCAAGTTGAATCTGAAATAGTACATAAACGACTTGGTTTCTGATTCACATCCCTATAAATAACTGATCAGTTGGATAAGGGATGGGGGATGCTGGTGTGCATAACTATAAACTACATAGCAACTATTGTGCATAAGGAAAATGTGGCAGTTTTGCTTGGGTTGCCCAATGCAATCTTGTGGGACCCATTTTCAGGGTCCCACACAATCGATCCGAACCGTTAAATAAATTAAAAATAATTATTTTAGTGGTCTTAAAAAAAAAGGCCTATTGGATATTTTTACGTAATTGATCTAAAGCGTTTGATTTTCATTCAAAATTTAGGATGCTGTAATTTGAAAGAATCTTCAAGAAAAGTTATATAATTTTGTGATAAGTAACTCCTTGATTGATAGGCGCGTGGAAAGCTTGCTTTTGAGTGCCTAAGTAGGGTGGTTTAACATGTTAGACGTGCGGTTTAAGCTTTATTTTCCATTTGATATATGCATGTGGTGTTTTTGGGTGTTGAGCATAATTTGCAGGTAATCTAGGGATGTGGGCGCGAATTTCGTGACATTGGGAGTACATGCACGTAGACCGAGAGTGAGGAGGCTAAGTGTTGAAGTGGATTTCGCGTAAAAAGTGATCATAATCCGTCAGGAGTGCTACACTAATTCTTTGGAGCGCTCAAGATTGGCACAAAAGGTCCAAAAAGTGAACAGAAGGTTCTTGAGCGCTACACCCAAAGTGGTGTAGCGCTACCAGTTTGTTAAGAGGTCAACGGTCAAAGGGGAGGCAGCCGGTCAACGCAACACTTAACAAAGCGGTAGCGCCACCCCTAAATCTAGGTAGCGCTACCGAGCGCTTAGTAGGCCTAGTAAACGTCATCGTTTGGTCTTCGCGTGGAATGTTTTGGGATTTTCGTTCGTTTTTCATTAGGATTACGATAATTAGTATAAATACTTTTGTTACAACTCAGATTAGGGATTGATAAGCCCCAAATGTTGTATATATGCGGGCTTATCTCGCTCTTTGTGATCACACACACGTGCATTTTGTGCCTTTATATGATTGATTTTGCACGAGTTGTGTTTTTGATAAGTTTCAGAAAATCGGAGCTAAAAAGGCGTGTTCAAAGCTCTAAATAATCTCCGATTGCATCCGGAAGTATCCAAGATCCCACAATGCCGTGGAGGACAATCGCTGAAGCTTAGAAGTCGATTCAAGGAGCTTTGGAAGGTTCAATGAAGGCCCGGAACAAAGGAACATGAAATCTAGAGTTATGAGGCTCGAGGAAATCCGACCAACCGATAGAAAAAGGCTCATTTCTCTCATTATATAAAGGCCATGAAGATGAGGTCAATTGAGTTTGAAAGTAGACTCATAGGGCTTTCCAACGGTTCAAGAATCACCTCATTCTGAGTTCGGACGAAGCCGGGTGCCCGTGAAGTTGGGTCAAAAATCTGCCCGAACAGACACTTCTGGATCGATCCATGATCAAGTTGGATCGATCCACACTATCTGGATCGATCCAGGGCCCAAGTGGATCGATCCATACAACACCAGACTACCTTGGATTGATCCAGACCCATCATGGATCGATCCAAGTCCCTCCGGATGGCAATTTTTGTGGACTTTTTGCACTTTCCACTTATGAAAACTTACTACTTTTGTTGTTTTTATGATATTTTTGTGAGAGAGAAGGGTTATGTGTATATATCTCCATCTCTTTATATCTCTCTCATATCTCTTACACTTTCATTTTATTTTCTTTTTAGTCTAAATTAGCTCCACATTCTCACTAGTTTTTAGGTTTCAATTTTCAAGAACCAATGTTTTCTCCTTCATTAATGTTGTAGCACTTCTCTAATCTTTATAAATCCGTAGTTTATTTTCATTTTCGTCATGTTTTGTATTTCCTTTATATTTCCTTTAATGTTTAGTTTGATCATGTTTGAGTAGTAGTTTAGGCTTGGTCATGGGGTGAAGATCACTCCATGACTTCGGTGTTTCAATGGTTTCTCATCTTTATATGTTTATTGTGGGTTTGTGAATGGATTAATCACTCTATTTTCGGTCTAAACTTAGAGTTGTTAACCTCTTTGATTGGGTGTAGACAACTCCTTTGATACACACAATGCTTTGAGCTATGTCACTTTGGGTGTTCGACAAAATGTCTAAGAGGGTGTTTTTCCATTTACAAACCTCATTCTCGTGATTAAGATTGATTTTCATTGGGTAAGTTCAATTTTATGTATCAAAACTTAGTTTTGTTAACCTATTTGATCTTGTGTAGGCAAGGGCTTGACAACTTGCCACACATGATGCTTAGAGCTATGACATTCAAAGTGTTTGTCAAAGTGCCTCAAAGAACTTATCCCATTGTTAAACCCATTTTCTAGAGTCAAATGATCTTCATTGTTAAATCTTCCGAGTGAGAGCAAGTGACTTTGTCTCTCACTTGAGTTATAGTTGAGAGCTATTGAATATCCTTAGTCATGGGTGGTATGAACCTCTAGACCTTGCCGCCTTTAATTTATAATTTATATCTTCATTTTCAATCGCGTTAGAGGTAGAGAGAGAATTCCACCAATCAAACTCCAAAAACCAAGTTTGCCGCTTTAAGGCTAAAACCTTCACTTCAAGACAACTCTCACGCCGGGTGCGTTCGGTCCCTGTGGATTCGACCCGGTCTTACCGGTTATTATGCTACCGTCGACCTAGCCCTATGCTTGGGGTGACATCATCTACGATAAAATCCAAGGTCCCAAGCAGGGATCCACGAATTGTTGTTAGTTTTTCTTTTTTTTCGAAGTTCGGCTGCAGTTTTTCTTCCTTCGGCATTCTACGTTTCAAGTTTGTTCCAGATTTTTAGAATTTCAGCGTTGGATTTGGTGTTTCGTATTACTAATAAAGTTGATTTCTCCTTGCAATCTACGGTATCATTTGTTATTCTCATATTTAATCTTTCAAGCATGTCTAGATCTAGGATTCATTCAAATTCTACAATTATTATAATCATGAGTGAGTAGTTGTTTAGAGTGCGGCTGCGGGGCGAAGGCGTGCCGTAGCTAGGCTAATTGATGTTTCACCTCGAGGCCAAATTTACTTAATTTTCAGGCAATTTTAGGAAACAGAAACTTTGCTAACAAACAAAACCCAGACATCGTTGGAATCCAAATGCTCGCGGAATCTGGTGACAGGTGGTGCACATTTGTTAGAAAGCCTTTCTTTTATTCTAAAATCAGTAAAAAGAGGAATTGTGGCCCAAGTAAATATCGGTTAGGTTAGTTGCGAACGCTGGGTTCCTTCAGCTGTGCTCTCTTTATTAATCTGCATTAAGTAAATCCGTCTAGTAATTAGTATATTAATCTCATCAGAACAAGGGGTGGCTACCTGAGAGCCAATTCAAACTACAATCCCACACTCTTGAGTCAAACACCGTTAGCCGTCTCTGTGGTTCGACTCTGGTACTTCCGGATATTGTGCTACACTGGTCAAGAGTCCTACACTTGGGACGCGTCTTATTTTTAGTCACCTGGTCGGTCAAGCATTGATCTAAACCATAGGTGTGATAGGGCTCGTCAAAAAAGAGCATCCAATAAAAAAATTATCTTGATTGGACGTCGATGCGTACAAAAAACTCATATTTTTAGTTTTTTGATACCTATCAACTTCCAAACAAGATAATTTTTTTACCCGATGCTCTTCTCAAGGAGACCTACAATATGTATAGTTCTAATCAATAGATTACCAAGCGCATAATTGTATGACTTTTTTTAAAGATTTTTTCAAACTACAGGGTCTTAAATTTTGAATGAAAACAAACGAATTAGATCAATTAGGTAAAAATATCCAATGAGCCTGATTTTTTTCAAAACCACTTGAATAATTATTTTAAAATTATTTAATAGTTTGGATCGATTATATGGGATCCGAAAATAGCGCCCCACAAAATTGCATTAGGCAACTAAAGCCAAAAGGCAACGTTTTCCATTGTTTTCCATTGCACAGCAGCTGCTGTGCAGGTCATGCACAGCAGCCTCCCCACCTCCCATGATAAGTGCCTGTATTGAAGAGACTTGTACCAACTTTGGTTGTACAATTACTCCTATGAATCCAATGACATTCGAATGGCAATTATTGGTCCTATCACTTACACCTTTTTTTTTTTCACAGCTATCACAGACACTTCAACTTATATTTCTTTCAACTAATAAAGAAAATATGTGTAACATTTAAGCCCAGGAAATTCGTAAATAATCATCAATGTGCATAATTTTACTTTCATACAGTATGCAACAACGATGCATAAATTAACCAAAAAAATGCATTACATTTATAAGGTACAATTTACTCATAGAAACTAGTAGTTTGTATATAATCTAATCATGATTAACTCTTAACTTGTCAATAACGTAGAGCGTGGTAGGTACACCTGTTATCTTCTCGATAGTGGATTGAGTCATTTTCGTTAAAATTAAACTTGGCTTCCAACCTAGAATTTCTCTTTAACATCATTATGTAAGCAAGAGCGCCCATTCGATATTGTCATTTTTTTATGTAAATAAAAAAGTTTTGAGTACACTCTTAGCTTGTCCTTGTTGACATGTGAAGGTTGTACCACAAAGATTATTGACATTATATTATAAAAATGGTGGTATCATGCAATTCTAGCTTATAGTGTTTTTATAATTTTAAATTTCAAATTTAAATACAGCTGCATAACATGACAGTTGACATAAACATCACATATATATACATATATATGCGCTTGCATGTACAATCAGAAGATTATAGTTTATACATGAATGTTCATTTTTTCTTTTCCGCTAAATGTTATTTTTGCGATGTAAATAAGGAGAATGGCTCTTCACGCTTTAGACAATTGGCAGATTTTTTGACAATACTGTAAATACTATTTAAACAATAGTGGAAAATCAGTCTAAATATATGGTGAAGGAAAACTTCTTGATCAAAATTTTTGAGATGTTTGACTAATTATTATGTAGCAACCAAATGAAATAATCAGGTTATAAACTTATAGTATGACTATTTCTAATTCAAGATTTGTAAGTACTTTTACATGGATATTCCCAATTCCACCAGATGTGATTTTTTAATTAAGTTACCTGTAACACAGTGGCTCTACAGTCTACACTATGTAACTGATTACGTCACATGAAGAAATATACGTTACTTAAGCCGCAAGTTCAAGTTCAACGTTGCCAAAACGTGATTGTCAAGTTATCTCTGACATAAATATTTGAAATATTATATCAGGAATACGAATACATATTGAGCACCAAGTTTATTAGGATCCAGTCCACACCTTACGTCTAAATCTTCATTTCCCGGCCAAATGACCCAGATCTGAACCGTCCAATGTGTTTAAAAAGTGTTTTTAAATTTTCGCGAGAGAAATTAGCAAAAAAAAAGATTGGAAATGGCTTGATCCGAGCAATTTTTCATAAAAATTGTTATATATAGCAGCGGAATTAGAATTAGAATTTGGATGTGACACACAAAATGATCAATATACATACATACGGGGTGGGTTTTCGGGGAAACCATTTTTTAGAGAAATGTTATTCAAAATGTACACCCACTTTGTGTGAGACCTATTATGGAGTCCCATATAAATATGATTGGAGCCGTTTATTTTGTTTGAAGCATGTTTTTAAGAGTGTTCATAAAAAAATAACTCAATCAGATATCGATAAGGCCAAGTTTGATCGATATTTGTTCTTAAATTTGACAGACTATATAAAAATTGAATGAATCGATCATTATTGGGCTGGGGCTCCGACTTGTGGAAATCAGTACCCATTTTGTTGCACATAATTTGTGTTCCAAAATACAGCACTATACCATCAAAATATTTAATTCTTCTTTACGTCATCATGCATGCTACTAGAAAACAACACTAATAATTATATGAGGAATTGTAGCCGACAAACGCTACTTGAAAACAAACACTATCAGTATTTATTATATAAATATGAGTCTTGTCGACGCATGCCCAATAGACCCACTTTAAGCGCATAAAAATAATAATAATAACACACACTCCAATATATTTTTTACATTTTTCAATTCACTTTTCATACATTTTAATACAAATTTTCAATCTTAATGTGTGTCTATTGGACATACGTTAGCATTTTCCTATATAAATACTCTCTCCGTTTCTATTTGTTTGTCTTCTACGAAAAGTCGTGTCACTTTTTTAATGAAAAAATAAAGTGTTTTCATATATCATTTTTTAAATTTTTTTACATCAAATTAAAGTACTCATCATGTACTTCAAATTCGGTGCGAAAACATTTGAAAAACGATATACGGAATCACTTAATTTTTTTATTTGTAAAAAAGTAAGAGACAATGTGAGACATACAAATAGAAATAGAGGGAGTAATGTAGTATTTGCTATGAGTAGTTCTCTTTCTGGCAAAAACAAAACTATGGAGTATCTGAAAGGGAAAAGGATAATCAGGGGTCGCAGTGGGATTTTAGGTCAGCGGTGACGGAAGTGTATAAAATATTTTGCGTACAAACAATGGCGGAGCCATGTAAGGGTTGGGTGGGGCCAAGGCCACCCCCTCCTCCCTTTTTTTTTTTTTTTTTTTCACATGTGCAGTTTTATTTTTATTTTTTAAGAAAACAAATCCTATTCTGCTGCTACTAATTTAGGAGAAAGGGAAGAAGTTGTTGGGGTTTGAACCTTCACCTAATGCAAGAAGTATGAGGCGTTCATTACTTGGTTTTCACTCAATTGGCCACATATTTTAAGTGAAATAACATTGTCATAGTCACTTTAAAATGTTCCTTTTAAAACAAAACAAAATATATTACGTTTGGGGATTTTAATAGTTAGAACTAGTTTTTAGGATACTTAATTAAATTCTAAACTCTATTTTTAATATACTCAATATTCAAAATTTCGTTTTTTGAATTTTTTTTCTACCTTTACTTTAGCCCCTCCAGAATATAAATCCTAGCTCCGCCACTGCATACAAAACACTATATATAATGAAGATATTTGTTTATTTATTTATTTATTAAAAACTTACCAGGCATAGTTTACTCAATTGGCCAAGTTTTAGTTTTGCTTACTTCATCATTTTTCTTTATATCTCTCCACTTATTACACCTATTTACATCATCAAAACTAAACTAAACTTACTAACCAAACAAGGCTAGTATTTTTTACTTACTAACAAATTTTAAATTAGTCTGGTTGTTTCGGACGATCCAGTGCAGATAATATGAAAAAAAAAATCATATTATATGTAAAAAATTTAAAATTTTAGTGCAGTTTTTTTATCCAAGAAGGTTTTGCTTAAACCCACTAAAGCTCAAAAAAATAAGCTTTAATGTCCCAAATTAAAATTTTGTGAGCAATTCCATTCTAGCTAATTCGAGTAGGAGCACTTAAACTTTTCGACGCTCATTGCCATCTTAACCTAAGCTAATAATGAAAGTTTACATGGTCATTAATTTTAGGGCCTTAAAATTAGATGAGTTGCGCGGAAGCTGAACAAATTATTCACTTCATAAAGAAAATACTCCTTCCGTTCTATAATATTGGTCCCCTATGAATTACGTGCAATTTTCAAACTAAAAAATAATGTACTTATGAATATAATTTGTTCATCAATATGGATCTTGTTTGATAAATCTCATTGTGAACTTTTAAACGGTGTGAAAAAAATCCAAAAATTATTTTATAGATGCGTTATTTTTTAGTTTGAAAATTGCACGTAGTTTCGTAGGGGACCAATATTATGAAACGGAGGGAGTACATCTTAACCTAAGCTAAATTCGACGACACTAAGATTACGTATTTGCTTAATTTCTATGATTTATTCAAAAATCCCCACTCCAGATAACTATTAAAAAATATATATATTTTTTTACTTTAGAAAAAGACAACCTGTGGTGCCTTGGTTTCTAGATGAGCCTTTTGGACCACCTCTTGACCCTTGTGAGCAGCGAGCAAGTCTCTCAAAGTATACCTGCATGTGTAGCACCCAGTGTTAGTGCCAAACTTGGCTGAAATATGGCCAGGGAAGGCACTCCGACGATTTAGTGAGGGATCGGAAGAGGAAGGAGTACCAGAGAGTTGTAAGTGGAGAGAGAGAGAGAGAGAGAGAGAGAGAGAGAGAGAGAGAGAGAGAGAGTATTGTGTGTCTTGGTAGGACTCCTTCTCTTTGTATATATAGGCTCCCCAAGTACAGGAGTAGATCCGTAATCTGGCTTGGATGACGTCATTGTGCATCATGTGCCTAATCGTTATCATTGCATACACGCGTCCTCGAATAAGGTACTGACACGTAGCGTAATGGCTCGGATACAGTCGCCATGACGTAGGAACAGCTGTACGTAGCATGCACATGTGTCTTCCCCAATCTGTTGCTCGTGTCAACCGCCTCGGATGACGTCATATATGATGTCTCCAACATCTCGGATCTCCTTTCGAGCCATTTTGGATTTCACCTGTTTCGGATGACTCATTCGGATAAAGGCTCAATTCGGCCGAGATGCTGGTTTGTCTCGGATAAGCCTGTCTCGAACAACTTTATCCTGTTATGCCCTACTGCTGGGCTTTGAGCTACTCTTTGGGCCTTGATCCTTCTAGGTTCTCTGATCGAGCCCCCTTTGGTCCATTATATTTCAGCGCACTACACAATCTAAAATAGTCTAGCTCACACAACTTTGGTAAAATGCAAAGGTTTTCCTCCTTTCTTTCCCCTACTTAAGCTAATTCACCCTTATTGGCTGGTCTTATTAATAATACCCAAGCTGGGTCTACAGCCGGCATCCCCACCCCTGATTTTTTTCCTTCTCAAAGTTGGGAACTAAATCTTGAGAATTCATTCAATCTTTGACTGAAACATTTTCTAAGTTAAGTATGCTTAAAATCTTCCTCAACCTAGGGAACACTCAAACATTTATCCAATCTTTAAAGAATATTTATCCTCTCTCATATTTGTAGGTTATACTATTAATAAAGTTCTTACTGAAATTTATGTTGAAATTTGATTTATTCTACTACATTATGTCATATCCTGTTAAATATTTATAAATAAGAAAAATGTGATTCAAGACTGGAGATGACACAATTTAGAAGTATGAAGCCCAATTGAATTTGCCCAAATGACACCCGTTATTTTGGACACAACGAGTTATCGTCAGTCGTGACACGCGCCCAAGGATTTGTCCCCGTAGTTTTGTTTTGTTTTTTTTTTTTTTTTTCTGTTTTTAGTTGTTTGGGGTGTCCAAGATTTTGTGCTTTTCTATTTTTTTAAGTTTTCACTTGTTTACTCTTTCATACTTTGAAGGGCAATATTGTAATCCACATTACAAGATATAAAAATGGAGTGCATTTCTATCTAGAAAGTATAAATAACAATAAAAATCAATTACCAATCTTATATAGTATTGCAGAATGACTTTTTGTGAGGAAGACTATCATTGCGACAAGGGGCATAAAATAGTTGGTTTGTCATATAGGATTTTGAGTGACACATGTGACAATAAGTCAATTACCATAAGTGGGTAAATTTCAAAAGCAAGTTTCATGATTTAAGGAATTAGCACTCTAGATTGGTAAAGAAAATAATCTGACAAATAATTTTAAATTTCAAATACTCATCAATCAATAAAGTCTACAAATGAAACAATTAATTAGGTAATTAAAATTTTCAAAATAATTTAAAAAATCACTCAACATTTGCAAATAAAAACAACAATCCATTAGTTTTTAATTCCCAATACATAAAAAACTTATAAAAATGAAAATGTCCATCCCCTATTTTCTCAACCATCAGTCTAAAAAACTCTTAAGTCTCTCATTCCAACCAATTATATTTTCGTGCAAACCTTATAGTTGTTCTTATACTTTGGCTGGGGTCATGGTTGGCTTGGTGCAAATAAACAAATAACCCATATTTTGGTAACAGTGAGTTAGTTTGTAATCATTTTTTTTTTCAATTTCTATTGATTGGTATTTTTTTTTTAAAAAATCAATAATGACTTTTGATGTCGAATTTTATGTTGGTTAATGAATGACTTGGCTTTTACAAGATAGATGTGAGAACCTTGATGAGAAAATCAATCGATTGAAATTGTCAAAACAACATTTTGAACGCAAAAATGGTCAAAGGGTTACATATCATTCCAATTTTATCGGATGTCCCCGAAGAGAGATAATTAGAATATTATTCTCAATTTAGTAGTAAGTGTCTAGTTAGTAGTTGCTATTGGTAAAATCTTGAAAGGTGCAATCCTAAATTACTATATGACTATCAAATGACAAATGAGATCTTATTAATTCTTTTAGCCCACCTTAGTTTTGTGGGATAGAATTTGTTCTCTTCTTCTTCTTCTTCTTCTTCTTCTTCTGACAAAGTGACATTTAATATTTTATTCTACTTTAAGATGGAATGATGAATATCTATTTGACTTAAACAATTAATATATGAACAAAATAAGAAGTCGTAGAACACACTTGAATTATATTGTGGAAAAAAAATTCAAAACTCAAATATATGTCTAACACGTATGATATGTAATAATTGCAAAACTAACATCCAAATATAAGAAACAATACATCCATATGAGTGAATTAATATTTTGAACCAACATACATTAAGCACAACGATTGCACCATTACAATGTCCAGCTCCATAAACAAAGGAGTTAAGCCCCAAAGCAAAATATGAAGGTCGTGAGGTATTTTAAGATTTGATTAAGTTTGATTTTGAGAGGTACTTAAATAAGTTATAAGATTTTTTTGACAATTTATATTAGAGAGTAATACCTAGGGATGGAGCCAAGATTTTGACTTGGAGGTAGCACCTACGATTAATATTCTTCCACCTCCATCCCACAAAAGATAGTCTATTAATTATAAAGCAAAGTGCAATTTTTGGATAAAAATTTCAATTAGTTCTTTAATTTTATATGAATAAATGTATAAATCATGTATGGAGGTGCTTTATTTTTCTATCTGAAAATTAAAGGTTTTTAGCAGTGGATTATCTTTACGAACGGAGGGATTATTAGTATAAAAAAATGTATAAGTGTTCTAAGATTAATTATTTATAATACCAAAACGAATACACATTTTCATATGTTAATCATCATCAACATGATTAATACCAAAAAATTACACACTTTCATCGATTAATCACTCATTAATATGTTTAATACCACGTGTTTTAGAAGAATAACACTATTCTTGCCATACAAATTTAAATTATTGGTATATGAAAACATTAATTCATCCCATACATAGCATGGCTTTTCTGCTAAATTGTGGAATCAAAATGCTCTAAGCATATAATCATGTAGCACATTACGACGCTAGATTTTTGTGAAAAAACTAAACTAACAAACAAACAAGGCCATTTTAATGTTGAAAGTATTCATCAACATTAAATTTTTTCGTTTATTGCATAGCATGGGTTTGATGCTAGTAAATATGTATCTAGGAAGTACAAATACGTAAATATTATTAGTGGTCAATATAAACAGAACACACACTAACATCTCGCTCAGCTCGGGATACAACTGCTCATATCTTTGCGGTGATGAGCTTATCTCTAGTATTTACAGTTCAAATCTAATGGGAACTCCTTGATCCATAGGGATTAAGAGGGACACAGGGGTCCTATAGGGCAAATCCAAGTCGTTGATCTCAGCAATCAAAGGTTTGCATTTCATCTTAGCATTGGACAGTTTGGATACACAAAGTGCCGAGATGAAATCAAGACTGTTGAAACATTCGACGGCTTGGAGGCCGCCCTACAGGGTTCCCTAAAAATATTGTCTTCTCATTGTAGTGAAAAATAAATATAATTTTCAATAAATGGTAATTTTGCGAAGTATGTGAGGAGATTGACTCTTCGCACTTTAGATAATTGGCAATTTTTTTGACAATACCGGAAATACCGTTTAGATGATAGTGCTGACCAAAACTGGTTTATTTTTTTGTCTTTATTCATAAATAATTTGCATTTGTTAGTTTTGCGTCGATTTTTGTGGTTTATTGGTTCATCTCGACGAGGGGAATCTACAAATTATAAAATTATGATCAAAATCTTTAAAAAGTCCACTAAAGACAAAAATAATCTAATTTTCTGGGGTTTATTGGATTTTTTTTCTTTATTAACAAAAATTTATGTTTGGTTAATAATTTTATTATTTTAATTCCTCTTGTCGAGACAAACCAATAAACCACAAAAAATCGTCGACACAGTATTAACAGATAAACCAATTTAGTTTTTTTAGCCAAAGCATTGGCGAAGGAAAACTTCTCGATTAAGATTCCCATTCTCATTGTTTTCAGAATTAATCAAATGACACCTCTTGGTATGAGGGTCTGTTAAGATTTTTGACTAATTACTGATGTAAACCAAATAAAATACAATAGGTTATAAACTTACAGTATGACTTTTTCTAATTGAAATTTTATAAGTACCTTAATTTACATGGGTAATCCGAATTCCACCAGATGTGATTTTTTAATTAATTTACCCGAAATACAATGGCACTACACTATGTAACTAGGGTTGGCAATGGGCACGGGTCGGGGCCAGGGACCACTATCCCCGTCTCCAATCCCTGAATGCTCCCTCCATCCCCGTCCCCGCTTTGATCCCCAATGTGGATTATTTTTTTCCCTCCATCTCTGCCTCAAACGGGGAACAGGGATCTAAAACGGGTATTCGGGAAAAAAAATTAAAAAAAGGATCTTTTCCTTGCAATATCCCTGTTAACAATGGGGAAAATCCAAAAAAAATAAAATAAAAATGAGAATGAAGAAGATAAGTCTGTTAAACAGAATTACATTTTTCTATAGGGATTTTAACACCGTAAATCCTCATTTTGCCCTTCTTCGGAGCCTCTCTGTCTCACTCGTCTCCATCTGCTGATTTTGCTCACTGTGCTCAGTGCTCTCAAGGATGGAGCCAGAGGGAGGCCAATAGGGTCGGTAGCCCCTGCAAGAAAAAAAAAACCTCTACTATTATATAGGGAAAACAAGAATTTTCCTATGAATTATATAGGCTCGCCCCCGCAACTTATTTTAGAAAATAAATTCGCCCCTGCGTAGTGAAATTCCTAGCTCTGTCCCTGAGTGCTCTCACTCTCACACACATATGCATATACGAAGTTGGATTCTGGGAGAGAGAACTATAGCGCTGGCCTTGTTCGTTTTCCAATATAGTTTTAGTTTTAGTTTTGATGACATCATCATTTCTCTTTCTATCTCTCTCCACTCATTACACCTGATGACATCATCAAAAGTAAATTAAATTATCTAACCAAACACAACCAAGATCTCCCCCTTTCTCTTCTTCCTACGCACACATGGGAGACAAAACCCAACATTTCCAAAGATATCATATTTTCTGGGCAATTTGTATTATATACATACACACATACTATGTGTGTGTGTGTACACAATGTAAATAAAACTGAGGATTCGTGGACAGATCGGATTGGATTCGGGGGTGGGGATACCCCTGTCCCCGCCTCCAATCCCATCCCTGAAATTTTTTGAAAAAAATCCTCAAATCCGATCCCCGAACAAATCTCCAAAATGACAATTCATTCGGATCGGGGATTGGATTGGATTCGAATGGGTCATAGGAAATTACCATCCCTATATGTAACTGATTACGTCACATGAAGAAATATACATTACTTAAGCCCCAAGTTCAGGTTCAATGTTAAGCCAAAATGTGATTGTCAAGTAATCTGACATTGATAAAAAAAGAAGAAGGAAAAGGGTAATCTCTGACATACATATTTGAAAGAAATATTACTATATCAGGAATACGAATACAAATTGAGCACCGAGTTGATTTTGTGTGTGTACATATATATATATATATATATAATCACGATCTATTGAGAACTCCCTCAAACAAAAATTTCGTGCGGACTTGGCCATTTTTTGACTTTCTGGATTGAATTTTGACGATCCGAACCGCTCAATGTTTTTAAAATGCATTTTTCAGGGTCCACGCGAAAAATCTTAAACAAAAATGCTATATATAGCGTTTTTGAAAAAAACTGATCCGATCAAGCCCTTCCGAGTATTTTTGTTTAAGATTTTTCGCGTGGACCCTGAAAAATGCATTTTAAAAACATTGAGCGGTTCGGATCGTCAAAATTCAATCCGGAAGGGTGAGGTCCGCAAACTGTTATCCTAAGGGAGTCCTTAGTAGATCATTATCATATATATAGGGAGCACTTTTAGTCCGGGATCCGGGATTCCGGACCTCCACTTTCCCGATATTTTTATTATGATCCGAACCGTCCAATGTATTTAAAATGTGTTTTTAAGGATCTCCCCGATAAATTGTAAAAAAAAAAATACCGGAAGTGGCTTAATCCGAGCAGTTTTTCACAAAAACTGTAAGTTTTAACCACATTGGACGGTTCAAATTTTGCAAAAACAATTTTTAAAAGTTTCGAAACATCCAAAAACCTCCAATCAGGGATGCTTGACTGGAAAATACAGGGAAGGACTTGATCGAAGTAGCTTTTCGCAAAACTGCAAATATTCGAAAAAATATTAAGAATGTGGAGTCCCAGATCCGGGATTCCTGGACTAGATAGTTACTCATATATATATGTATATAAGGATTCCCGGATTAGAGATTTTGGGGTGTTTTTTGTTTTGCTAATTGTTTTTACAAAATCTAAACCGTCCAAAGTGTTCAAAATGTATTTTCAAGAGTTCACGCGGAAAATCTTCAAAAAAAATATCGGGAAGGGCTTGATCAAACCAGTTTTTCGCAATACTGTACTTCGACCTTTGAAAACACCTTTTGAACACATTGAACGATTTGGATCGTCAAAAAAATGCTCGAATTGTGGAGGTTTAGAAGGCCGGATCCCGCTTAAAAAGCTTTGCATTTATATATATATACAAGCCGGATCCAGTCAGGACACCCGGACCTATCTTAGGTCCGGATATCCCACTTCCTAGCCATTTGGCCAGGATCCGAACCGTTGGATGTTTTTAAAATGTGTTTTTAAGGTTCCACGCGAGGAATGGGCAAAAAAAATACCGGGAAGGGCTTCATCCAAGCAGTTTTTGTAAATCTGTAAAAATCGTAGTTTTATCGAAACTGCTAGGATGAAGCCCTTCCCGGTATTTTTTTTGCCCATTTCTTGCGTGGAACCTTAAAAACACGTTTTAAAAACATCCAACGGTTCGGATCCCGACCATTTGGCCGGGAAGTGGGAGGTCCGGACCTAAGATAGGTTCGAGTGTCCTGACTGGATCCGGACTATATATATCTGCACTGGATCGTCCCACTTTTTTTTTTTTGTTTTGCCTGAAAGAGAACTGCTCATAGGAAATACTATATATATTTATATAGTACATATATATGGATAAAGATATGTGTACAAAAAAATGGGACCGAAAATGTAGCTTCGAGTTTGATTCACTTTTGGGTTACACGTGAAATGATTAAATCGCCATCGTTTTAACTAAAACATTTTTCCGAGGGCCCCACAAAATTTCAAAATTAATCGAATAAAGCCAAGATTTTAAATCAAAGTCTCACCATTTGAATCGAAATTTGGAAAAATATTTTAAGAACAATGAGCAGTTTGGATCACTCATGTGGGGACCCAAAAGTGGGTTTCCGAACTCAATCGGTACATTTTCTGTGCTCCCCGTTCTGTATAGGTAGCACTGTCCCATATATATAGTGTTTGTTTTCAAGTAGCGTTTGTCGTCTACAATTCCTCATATAATTATTAGTGTTGTTTTCAAGTGGCATGCATGATGACGTAAAGAACAAATATTTTGATGGTAGTGCCGTAGGAACACAAATTATGTACCCCTCTATTTCAAAATAAGTGTCTCTTATGAAAAGTTATGTCATTTTTCAAATCAAAAAATTGAGTGCTTAGGTTTATCGTTTTTCAAACTTTTTCACACCAAATTAAAGTACTCATTGAGTACTTTAATTCGGTTAAAAAAAATTCGAAACACGATACACGGAAGTACTTAATTTTTTAATTTGAAAAATGGTAAGAGACTAAGGAACACTTATTTTGAAACAGAGGAAGTACAAAATAATGAGCTTTGATTTCCACAAATCGGAGCCCCATCCCAATAATGATTGATTCATTCAGTTTTTATATATTCTGTCAAATTTAAGAACAAATATCGATCAAACCCTTATTGATATCCGAATAAATTGGTTTTTTTATGAGAACTCTTAAAACATGTTTTAAACAAAATGAACAGCTCCAATCATTTATATGGGACTCCATAGTGGGTCTCACAAAAAGTGGGTGTACATTTTGAATAAAATTTCTCTAAAAAATGGTGTCCCCAAAATCCGCCCCGTATGTATGTATATTAATCATTTTGCGTGTCACATCCAAATTCAAATTCTAACTCCGCTACTATATATATAGGTAAAGCTTTAGGAGGGATCCGGACTTTCGAACCTCCATGATTTGAGCATTTTTTTGACGATCCAAACCGTCCAATGTGTTCAAAAGGTGTTTCCAAACGTCAGAATGCTCGAATCGTGGAGGTTCAGAAGTCCGGGCATAGTTTATTATGTTTGTTTGAGCTATGCTAGAATTTTTTACTTGCTAACAAATTTTAAATTAGTCTTCTTGTTTGGGACGATCTAGTGCAGATATTACGAAAGAAAAATCATATTATATGTAAAAACATTTAAAATATCCAAGATGGTTTGCTTAAACCCTCTAAAGTCCAAAAAAATATGCTTAATGTCCCAAATTAAAATTTTGTGAGCAATTAATTCCAGCCTAATTCGAGTAGGAGCACAAAAGGGTTTACTTTTTAAACTTTTCGACTCTCATTGCCATCTAAAATTTAAAGTTTACAAGGTCATTAATTTTAGGGTCTTAAAATTAGATGAGGTGCGTGTAAGCTAAACCGATTATTCAATTCGTAAAGAAAATACATCTTAACCTATGCTAAATTCGACGACAATAAGATTACGTATTTGCTTAATTTCTATGATTTATTAAAAAATCCCCACATCCAGATAACTAACTAAAAAATAAAAATCCTTCTTTTTTTTTTTTAACCTCAGAAAAAAGACAACCTGAAATAGTCTAACTCACACAACTTTGGTAAAATGCAAAGATTTTCCTCCTTTCTTTCCCCTATTTCAGCTAATTCACCCTTATTGGCTGGTCTTAATAATACCAAGCTGGGTTTACAGCCGGTATCTCCACCCCTGATTTTTTCCCTTCTTAAAGTTGGGAACTAAATCTTGAGAATTCATTCAATCTTTGACTGAAACATTTTCTAAGTCAAGTATGCTTAAAATCCTCCTCAACCCAGGGAACACTCAAACATTTATCCAACCTTCAAAAAATATTTATCCTCTTTCATATTTGTAGGTTATACTATTAATAAAGTTCTTAATGAAATTTATGTTGAAATTTGATTTTTTCCACTGCATTATGTCATATCCTATTAAATATTTATAAATAAATAAAATGTGATTCAGGACCGGAGATGACACAATATGGAAGTATCAAGTCCAATCGAGTTTGCCCAAATGACACCCGTTATATTGGACAAAATGAGTTATCGTTAGTCGTGACGAGTGCCCAAGGATTTGTCCTCTCAGTTTTGTTTGTTTTTCTAATTGTTTGGGGTGTCCAAGATTTTCTGCTTTACTATTTTTTAAGTTTTCACTTGTTGTTTACTGTTTCACTCTTTGAAGGGACAAGATCATAAAAATGGAGCGCATTTGTATCTAGAAAATATAAATACCAATAAAAATCAATTACAATAAAAAAATGTATTTAGGAAGTATAAATACGTAAATATTATTAGTGGATGGTATAAACCGACCACAAACCAACATCCCGCCCAGCTCTGGGTACAATTGCTCAAACCTTATGTGGTTGAGCACAGGGAGTGGTGACACCTTGACTAGACAATCACCTTAAAAGGACCCTATGCGTGCAAGAACCCTCTTGTAACTGCCTCATATCTCTACGGTGATGAGCTTACCTCTAGTATCGACAGTTCAAATCTAATGGGTAGTCCTAATCCACAAGGATTAAGAGGGACCCGAGGGTCATGAAGGGCAACACTATAGGGCAAATCCAAGCCATTGATCTTGGCATGTAACAGCTTGGATATCATCTTGGCAATGGATAACTCGGATCGGCAAAGTGCTAAGATGAAATCAAGACTTTTGAAAACAAATCCGGTAGCACGGAGGCCCCCCCGGGTTCCCTAATCCGGATTAAGAGAGCCATGGGTGTTGGATTTAACAATGCCATCCTTATCCACACCCAAGATCCACAGATGGTAATGCTAATAGGATTTTACCTCCTAAATGCACACAAAAATACCCTTAATGTAACATTGGGGACTCTTTGCTATCATATAGCTTAAGTTCTTTCCATTATTCTCCACCACTAATTCGACTTAGGCATTAGAAGGGTGTTGATTGGTACCACACTAGTGTCCATAGTTCTTGTTTACAGGTCATCGATCGAGCGCTTTGAAAACTTATCAATCAATGAATACTTGGGTATTTATGTAAGCTGTTACAAGGGTAAAATGCTAGATAGTTATCAATATTTGAGAAGCCAAAATATCTCCCATATTGTGCCTTTTTATGCCTGTTTTAATAAGATGCTTAAAGCATAATGCAAAATCGAAACTTAGATTCTAGAATTATTCTTGAAAAATCGCATCAGCACTCACATTATAATAAGTTATTATGAAGAAAGGCAGAATGCTTTCCCACAATAGTATTGAGCACTACGTGATGGGGGCAAAAATTTAATACACTTAACTCATAAGTTATAATTCCTTGAAATAATACAAATTTTATTTTTGGTCAAACAACATATTTGTGACTATATATATAACTTCATGTTATAATTAACCAAAATGAGTATGTTTGCACAAAAAGATGGGGTGAGAATTAAGCACTCCAAGAATTAGATAACAAATACTCCTATTTGCATAAATGGAATTTATTAGAGTAATTTAATCGGACCACAATCATAAATTTATTTTGTATAATTAAAACATTTAAAATATTAACATAATCCTACAAAATCGAGTGAAGACACATGACCCCATTTATTTTAAAGAAATGTTAATTTCTTGATGACTGTATTAAGACCCGGTTATTCTTGAAAACCAAAACGGTTATCAGTGGTGAATCTGGGGATGTGTCCCCCAGGATTTGCCACCTAGTGTTCCTTTAGTAGTATTTCTATTTTATCGCAATCAGTGATTCGCCTAATCTCCCACGTCTCCCCAACCAAATTAGGGAGAAATTTTTCGGTGCCGAGCGGCCACGTGTGTGCCCGCATTTCGATTGTTCAAAAATACTTTGACAATCTAAATTTTCTCAACTCTATCCTTTTTATTTCCTTAAAATCCGTATCGTTTAAAATATTTTTAAACAAACGAGACATTTGTTTGGACACCATAATACCTGCTCATCACCAGAACTTTCTCCGAACTTGGACTCTCTCTCTCTCTCTCTCTCTCTCTTCCCCTTTCTCTCTCCTAAAAGTAACTAAACCACGAATATTCCCTCAGTATACTCTCTCTCTCTGTTTATAAAACCTGGCTTCCCCTCAGTTTTCACCCACAATAGAAAGGCACAAATCCAAATTCCTAACAAACTACTATGTGCACGGGATTAAACAGCGACTATCAACTCTGCGAAGAACTCGGCCGCGGCAGATTCGGCGTCGTCTACCGCTGCTTCTCCGCCGCCTCCGACTCCTCCTTCGCCTGCAAATCCATCGACAAGCGCCTCCTCTCCGACGACCCCACCGACCGCGATTGCCTCGACAAGGAGCCCAAGATCCTCACCCTCTTGAGCGGGCACCCCAACATCCTTCAAATCCACAAGATTTACGACGACGAGAACTACCTCCGTATAATCACCGATCTCTGTGACGCACCCGATCTCTACCAACGCCTAACCGACGTCGGTAAATTCTCTGAGCCCGAATCGGCTTCGATTTTCCAGCCGCTGATTTCCGCCATCGCGTACTGCCATCGTTTGGGGGTGGCCCATCGCGATATCAAGCCGGATAACATACTCTTCGATTCTAGGTAATGCTCTTGGTTTCAACGCGATGCAGTAGATTGAAGGGTTTTTTTTTGAGTCGTCTAGGGTTATTGATCATTGCATCTTTTTTGGGATTTTCTCGTTCTTAATCAATCTATGTCTTGATTTGGTTGCATTAGGTACAATAAATTGAAACTGGCCGATTTCGGATCGGCGGAGTGGTTCTGCGGCGGCGGGACGATGAGTGGGGTTGTCGGGACGCCTTACTACGTGGCGCCGGAGGTCTTATCGGGGAGGGAGTACAATGAGAAGGTGGATGTGTGGAGCGCCGGCGTGATTTTGTACATAATGCTCGCCGGTGTTCCCCCGTTTTACGGTGAGACTGCCGTGGAGACTTTCGAGGCGGTGATGAGGGGAAATCTCCGGTTTCCAACGAGGTTGTTCCGGTCGGTGTCGCCGGAAGCGAAGGATCTGTTAAGGAAGATGCTCTGTAAGGATGTTTCAAGGCGATTATCGGCTGAACAGGTTCTAAGTAAGTAATTCTCCTTCAATTTCCCCTCAATTTGCTTATATATATGTCTGTTGAAACTGGAAATTCTGCTTGGATGCTGAGAAAATGAAGGGAGATTCAGCACAAAGTAGCAAACAGAGGGACGGAAATTTTTTAAACTTTCCCTTCTTTTTCTTTCCTATCCTCGTGTTCCAAACCCACCCTAATTTCACCCCTGTATGCTTATGTATATGCATATACATTCACCCACTCGTTAGTTAATTGAAGTTCATGCATGAATTTCGACGTTTTTTCGAGAAATTATTGAGGATTTCTTTGTTTGAACAATCATCTCTCTGCTGATCCTGATGTGGGTACATACAAAATCTCAAAGTTTATGTTCTAATTTTATTCTGTCTCTTTATCAATTGCAGGGCATCCATGGATCATCAATGGAGGAGTGACCCAATCAATGGCTGACTTGACCTGAAAATTAGCTCTAAACATAACTGGCCTTTGATGTATATACACCACTCATGATCAGCTCAATGTTCTCTGTACCCATTTTTTGGGTGTACCCATGTACCAATTGAGTTGCAGCCGCAGGATCGTATGAGAAAGAGAAAGTCCAATGAAGCTCTGTAACCGTAGCAGATTGAGGTGTTCTCTATATTTCTTTGTTTTGGACAAAATCTTGAGGATGGAGGAGTATATAGTATGTGTAAATAGTGGCGTCTGTGATGAATAAATGTGGATCGGGATGCTCGGATGCTCACTACAGGCCCCCGGGTCCATAGATGTTGGTTGTTTGTTTACTCGAGTGAATGAGAGAATCAAATCCTTTTCTTTTTGTATGAGGAAGTGATGGAGTAGAAGTTTTTGTATCAAATGGTTCTATATTTTGTATGAGATGAGCATGGATCATTTCTCTTAATTTCTGGTAATCAGCAGGGGGGTTTTCTATGTTTGCTATTGATTATTCAAAATTTAGAGGAAGTGTTAATTTTTTAATTTTGATGTGAGATGGAGGCAGGGTATACTCGCACCCATCCATCCGTCCGTTTAGTCCTCATCAGATCAACGGATATTCTACTCTTCAAAGCCAGTATCCGGCCGGCCCATTTGTTTGATCTGTCAGGAACCGTTGATGTGCAAAAAACGAACAGCGGATAGCCGGATGGGGTTAAAAATAGGCCAGCCCCGATTCTGGACAACAGGCCCCGGGTTCATTTTATACAAGAATTGAGACATTTTTAATCGTTTACCACTGTATATTTTGTTTAAGCGATGGAGCAATGCTCTGGTTTTTGTTTGGAAAGAATTTAGACTGAATATGGAGAAAGGAAGGAGAATTTGATGCTCCATTATATTTTCATGTTTCTTATATTTGAAACTTACGGATTAGAACTCCTCAATCCAAAAACAAAATTAAATGTTTTAACTTTAGCTAATTTTCGAAATAAGTGAAACTTGGAGAAAATTACAAATTAATTGAGACTTTGAGATACAATTATTCCATCCGGGAATTCAACTAGAAATCACATTTGCAAACTAACTAGGAATTTGGTCACTCTCCTGACACAATTTATGAAAAAAAACTAAATTGACTTTTGTAAAATTTTCTAATAACTTGATGTTGAATAAATTACTGGATTTATCCAAACATCAGAGTAACACTATTTTAGGTGTTAAATTATTAAAAATTTAGTTCTTCGTAACTGGATTCCTTTTCCTTGAAGATTACCGGCATCCAAATACTACACGAAATTTTAGGTTTTAGGTTCTGTTAAAGGCCCAAAACTGCCGGGAATAATATTAGCATTGATAATATGCGTCAATACCGCCGTTGGGAATGCTAAAACCGCCGAAAAAAGTTTTATAACTGCCCGCAATAGTTCAAACCATTAGCCACCGTTTTAAACATCCGGCAAAGCTAAATTATAAGAAGGATTACATGTGGCGCCCACATGTTGGGAAATATTTTAGGAGAATTGCTTGCCCAATGAATCAAACTCGCGACCCTTGTTTCCTTGCACTTGTGTGCTACTAACTGAGGTGTGCATGTTGTTTCACAATTGACATCCAAAAATATTTATGCTATACACTGAGATTTTTGAAAATGTAACTTTCACCGGCAGTATTGGAAAAACCGCCCAAAAAAAGACTTTCATTGGCAATAATTAAAAAAACCGTCATTAAAAGTCATTTTTTCCGGAGTGCAATTTTGTTCACCATCCTTAGAAGAGGGTGAGCAAAACCCTCCCTCTCATTGGTTGATTTGGTGTGGATGTCATTATAAAATGATGTCATGCTTACCTCTGCAATACATTTTTTGGTTAACATGATATCACTTTGTGGTATGACCCACTCATTTCAACCAATAGGAGGGAGGGTTTTGTTCACCCTCTTTTAAGGAGGGTGAAACAAAATTGCTCTCTTTATTCCGGCATTTGTTGAACTCCCAGAAATAGTGGCTATTTTTGACATTGATAGACCCGCCAGCCGCCAGGGAAAAAAAAAAAACACCGCCGGTAATGCCCCAATTTTTTTGTAGTGAAATAAACATAGCTTAAAAGCGACTCCTTTAACTCTTACACGTAAGACGAATTGTGTTAGGCCGGACTTATTTTTACACATAAGCCCGGCTTAGGCCATCCGTAGTGGTGTAGTTAACACCACAAATTAGGCAGATGCTAACACAGTTAGCTCACTTTTCTGTTTTTTTTTGCTCCTAGTAGTGTAGTTAGTGTGTAGCTAATGTGGGTCAGTAGCTAAAAATTGTCGTTGCAGGAGTGAACTGTCACTCCCACAGTAGCACCAGCCAACTGGGCTCCACGGTGAAAAGGAGGAAAATTTTTCAGAGAAACACAGGAGAGAGGAAGGAATGGGTTTGACACGGGGGGGAGGGTGGGAAAAAGTAAGAGAGAGTAAGGGTAGGTGGGAAGGGAACCAAAGCTTTATATATATATATATATATATATACATATTTGTGTACTTTTTTCACATTTTAACAACACTTTAACAATACCATTACAACACTTTTTAATTTCACAACATATTTTATTATAATAATACATAACAACACATAAATGATACCCATTTTTTACACTTTTATGTCATATAACAATACAAATTTAACTCTATTACTACGGATGCCTTACAAGCTCATTTATTAGTTAGATCAATGAAACGTTTTTTTCTTTTCTCCTCCTTAATAGGAGACGAACGTGCAAGAAAATTCCAAAATGGCTTTTTGATTCCGAGAATCCTTGAGGCTTGAAGTGAGCATCTTTTCCGTATACAGGAAGTTGGAAGAATATTACTTTGGATATGCTTTTTGAAAAGTAGCTTTGACGTCACTGACTACATCACTTTTCTGGTCCCACTTGCCCAACATTTACAGAGCATGCTTTTGTAATCAATCACGTACCCTAATGAACACGTCCACGTGGACAAATTTTTCAGATACCCGGCAACATCCCGACCATCTAAAAATATTTTTGATGGTCTAATTTTAAATAAATTCTTTCACATAAGCGCTATCTCTTTTATGAAAAAATTTATTTAAAATTCGAATAATTAATTACAACAATAAACAATTGTGATAGAACACTACGAGTACCACGTCAATCGCCACAAAATACCTTGCACGCACTCAAGTTTTCCTCGTCCACATAGGCCAAGGCATTTTTCCAAAGAAACATGCGTAAGTCTCGGAAGAAAAAGAGAATACTAAAATACTCCAACTTTGACTTGAAAAAAAGACTTAGAAATTCATTCCAATCGTGCTCCATACTCTCTCTCTCTCTCTCTCTCTCTCTCTCTCTCTCTCTCTCTCTCTCACACACACACACACACACACACACACACACACAAATATGGAGTAGACTGCAAATTGTAAGAAAAAATTACAGCGCCATAGAATTTCAAAGAAAAATTTCGTTGATGTAAATATAGAAATTAAAAAATAGTAATCAAAATAACATAATACTTGCACTTAACGGTTGTCTTGTGAGACCCTCCATATTGATCACCGATATTATTCACAATTTTCCAACACAAATCATATTGAGCATTGGATTTTTTTAATTTTTAGTCCGTGTAAGGGGAGTACTTTGATCATTTCTTTTTCAATCACACTTTGATTGTTTTTTTTTTAATCATTAGTGGTAAGTTCATGACAATTACATAATTTTGGAAAATGTCAAATGAAGGATAACTCCAACAGTATATTTCATAAGTACCATCATTGGCGGTAGTCTCCACGCAAAGCATATATCCGAACCCTTGACCTCCTACTAAGTTGTGAGGATTGTAGCCAACTGAGCTAGCGACCTTAATTCAATTTGTTTATTCAACATAGTTTGTTGCAACAAGTTCAAACTTGCACAACAAATACAATCACAAAGACACTATGAGGTGTGGAATTTGTTTAGTAGACTTTAAGCATAGGGAATTGGTATTTGAGCTAAGTGGCGGATGCAAGATTTGTATCTAGTAGGGGTCCGAATCATGTGTATTTTCATATCTATAGTATAATATATATTTCATTAGTGTACAATGCTACTTGCATTGTTCAAAGAAGAGACATCATTATGTGCATCCATCTGAGTAGCCACCGTTTATTTTTCTACGCGCAACTTAAAAAATAATTGATAACTTGAAATTTTAAGAATTTTAATCCCACGCATATGGAAATTTCACTCAAGGAACATGTAGGGGTCAATTCCATAGAATTTTTCTAAATTAACCTAGAAATTAATAGTGTAATATTCGAGGATACTTAGAGTTGTTCAAGGATGTAGTTCCCTTTGCACCTCTTTGAGACCGCCCCTGTTTGGGCTCTTCTTTTAATCTCGTGTTTTTTTTTTTATATTTTTATTATAGATGACTTGTTTCAACTTGACTAGAAAGAGAATTAGTTTATGTGTGTGTAAGTTAATCCAAGCACTCTTGACCAAAAAGAGAATTAGTTTATGTGTGCGTAAGTTAATCCAGACACTCCTGACTGTCCTACACTCATACCAAAAAAGAACCCTTTGAGTTGGTTATATATGAATGAGTTTGGATCCCCTCTGGTCCAAGTTTAGGATCAAATGGGAGAATTCAAAGCTGAACCATTCATTTGTTGCAATTAATGAACTGTTTCGATTTAGACTGTCTCGTCCAGTCCAAATTAATGACCGGAGAGAATCCAATTCCTCCGGCTAATACAACATGGAGTGAATGCACATGTACAATTAGAACCGCAAGTACGTTGTAGGTAAGTTATGTGGTTAAGTCATCTGTGAAAACTGAAAAATGCATAAAAAATGAATGACAAAGGGAAGTTTATTTAAAATTCTTTATGGAAAAGTTTATTTAAAATTTGAACCATTAATTACTACAATAAACAACTGTGATAGAACACTACGAGTACCACGTCAATCGCCACAAAGTACCTTAAACGCACTCAAGTTTTCCTCGTCCACATGGGCCAAGGCATTTTTCCAAAGAAACATGCGTAATTCTCGGAAGAAAAAGAGAATAGTAATACTCCAACTTTGACTTGAAAAAAAGACTTATAGAAATTCATTCCAATCGTGCTCCATACTCTCTCTCTCTCTCTCTCTCTCTCAAATATGGAGTAGACTGCAAATTGTAAGAAAAAATTACAGCGCCATAGAATTTCTCTCTCTCTCAAATATGGAGTAGACTGCAAATTGTAAGAAAAAAATTACGGAGCCATAGAATTTCAAAGAAAAATTTCGTTGATACAAATATAGAAATTACAAAACAGTAATCAAAATAACAGAATATTTGCACTTAACGGTTGTCTCGAGAGACCCTCCATATTGATCACCGATATTATTCACAATTTTCCAACACAAATTATATTCAGCATTGGATTTTCTAATTTTTAGTCCGCGTCAGGGGAATACCTTGATCATTTCTTTTTCAATCACACTTTGCTTTATTTTATTTTATTTTATCATTAGTGGTAAGTTCATGACAATTACATAATTTTGGAATATGTCAAATGAAGGGTAACTCCAACAGTATATTTCGTTAGTACTATCATTGGTAGTAGTCTCTACACAAAGCATATTTTCGAACCCTTGACCTCCTACTAAGTTGTGAGGATTATATAAGGACGTAGTTCCCTTTGCACCTCTTTGAGACTGCCCGGCTCTTCTTTTAATCTCGTTTTTTTTTTTTTGTATAGATGACTTGTTTCAACTTGATCAAAAAGAGAATTAGTTTATGTGTGTAAGTTAATCCTGACACTCCTAACCAAAAAGAGAATTAGTTTATGTATGTGTAAGTTAATCCAGATACTCCTGACCGTCCTACACTCCTACCAAAAAAGAACCCTTTGAGTTATATAGGAATGAGTTCGGATCCCTCCAGGTCCAAGTTTAGGATTAAATAGGGGAGTTCAAATTTGAACCGTTCATTTGTTGCAATTAATGAACTATCTCAGTTTAGACTATCTCGTCCAATTCAAATTAATGACAGGAGAGAATCCTATTCCTCCGGCTAATACAACATGGAGTGAATGCACATTTACAATTAGAACCGCAAGTACGGTTGGGTCACATGTGAAAACCGAAAAATGAATTAAAAATGAATGACGAAGGGAAGTTCAGATCCGTAGGGTACCATATCAACATTTGTGCTCCATCATTTTTTTTCCCTTCAACTCATTTTGGGGTCCCACTCACCCATGAGATCTCAGGCCAAGTATATAAGCCATCACAACTATCAAAGAGCATGGAAAATTTTAGGTGCAAATAGAGTGCCACATACGGGGTGTCTGAGTGCATATCTCGATTGTTCAAAAATATTTTAGATGGTAATTACACAGAGTGAGGTATACTATAAGAAATGTTCCATATATGTTGCGTGTTGTTTTTTATTTATGCATTTCTGCGATTAGGGTGATAAACGAGCCAAACAAGCCCAAATAATTTATAATTTCAAATTATTCTTCAACCAACCGAAGCCAAAATCAAACGTAATTTTCCTTGTGATCGGATTTTAGTGATCTAAACCATTCAAGGGTTTAAAACGTAATTTTAAGGGTTCCCGCGAGGAATCAACCAAAAAAAAAAAAGACTGGGAGGGTTTCTAGTTTTATCGAAAACTGCTTGGATCAAGCTCTCAGTGACTAGTCCACGAAAAAATTCAGGGAACATCTCACGCAACTCCACAGCCTGTTGCTTTTTCTTCAGCTTCCTCTTTGCCCCGGCGCCATAATGCAGCAGTTAGTTTTGTGGATTTGACCTCGGTAACTAGTTTTTAGATTGGAATTTTCATGAAAACGAAATAGTCAAAGAACCTATTGTAAGTGATTTTTCCCTGCAAATTTGTAAGTTAAGTGATCACTTCAAATCGTTACCCATGCCCGATCAATTTGAATTTTTACGTGGACTACGAACTTGAGGAGACAAACAAAATGAACCGTTCCGATCAGACAATGAAACCTTAAGTGTACCACTTAACCGCCACACAACAAGGGAGGAATGGGGGGCTTGTAGTGATCATTTCTCACTATAGTTGTGTAGTGAGTAGTAAGGATCGTTGATTTTCGCAATCGATGGTTCAGATTTGTTAAAAATTTTACCAGTCAAAATATATATTCTTACCGGTCAAAATATAAAAACATATTTGAACCATTGATTGTCTCAATGGACAATCATATGCTCACTACACCCTGAAGTTAGTCCCTTCACTATAAAGCCCTCGTTTCCCGCAGCAAGCGTGTTGTGCATTGTCGCATAGCACGCACCTCTCTCCAGGGCCCAAGACATATCTCCAAAGAAACATGCGTAAGTTTCGGAAGAAAAAGAGAATAATACTCCAAGTTTGACTTGAACTAACGAATCACAGTAATTCATTCCAACCTTGATCCATATTTTCTCTCTTAAATAGAGACCGCAAATTGCAGGAAAAATTTACCGCGCCATAGAAGTTCGAAGTACAATTTCATTGATATAAATTCATAAATTACAAAACAGTAATCGAAATAGCAGAATAGCCGCACCTAAAGGTTGCCTCATGAGACCCTCCATATTCCCCAATATCATTCACAATTCTCCAAAATAAATCACAGTTTGATCGTTTATTTATTCTTTTTTATCATTAGCGGTAAGTTCATGACAATTACATAAATTTGAAAATGTCAAATGAAGAAAAACTCCAAAAACTCTATTAAATGGAGTACTATTCTAGTTAAAGAGGCATAGTCTCCACGTAAAGCATATACTTACCCTTGACATCCTACTGAATTGCAAGGGTTGTGGCCCACTGAGCTAACACGTTAATTCGCTTTGTTTATTCGACATAGTTTGTTGCAACAAGTTTAAACTTAGCACAACAAATACAATCACAAAGACATCTCTGCGGTGCGAAATTGTTTGAGTCTTATAAATGACTTTAAGCATAGGGAATCGATATTAGGATTCAATGGCAGACGAATGATTTGTACTATTTAGCAAGGGAACAATCACGTGTAGTTTCATGTTCATAATAAAGTATATATTTTATAAGTATATATAACGCTACTTGCGATGACTGAAGAAGAGACAGCGTTGTGTGCATCTGAGTAGCCACCGTTTAATTTTCTACGCAACCTAAAAAATACATCACGCATATAGAAATTCTAGAAAGTTTTACCCCACGCATATAAAAATTTTCTAAAAAAATTTCACTCGAGGGAATTGTAGGGGTCAATTCCATAATTTATTTTTTAAAGTTAACTTAAAAATTAGTATCATACACGAGGATACTTGGGGTTGTGTAGGTAGTGGCGGAGCTATGTAAGGGCCCCGGGTGGCCCTGGCCCCCTCCAAATTCCTATTTTGGAGTATATTTTGCATATCTTTTTTTTTTATAGGTATTCTTAAAAAAAATTAAAATTTCGGCAATAATTAAAATGTAGAACAATTTTCATTTTGAAAACAATAAATTATGGTGAATTATACTGTGTGAAAATGATATTGTGTTCGTCAAATGGTATGATAACAACAATACTCAAGATTAATTTTTCAATTTATCAAAACAGTCCCATAAAAACTCGAATGACTGAATATAGTCGTGAAAAAATCTTTGAACAAAAATTTCTTTCATAATACGGCCCCATCTTACTTCAATTTCTGGTTCTGCCATTGTGTGTAGGGACCCAAGTCCCCCTTGTGGGTATTGGGAGTTGGGACTGCCCCTGCTTGGTCTCTTCTTTTACAGAAAGTGTAGGAAACAGGAAAAGAGACAGGAAACGACAGTCGACGGTTGAGATCCACTCGGTGCACTGTACACCATAGTATATCTGGTGGATTTCAGCTGTCAGCAGCCATTTCTGGTCTCTTTTCCTGTTTTTCCTTCAGTTTTGTTCTCTCTCTCTCTTGGGGGGCGTGCGTTTCTGGTCTCTTTCCCTATGGTTTTGTTCTACCTCTCTCTCTTGGGGGGCGTGCGTTTCTGGTCTCTTTCCCTACGGTTTTGTTCTACCTCTCTCTCTCTCTCTCTGTGAATGGGTGAATGGGTTCGGATCCTCTCTGGTGGGTTGGACAAGAGAGTCCAAATCTGAACCATTCATTTACAGCTTTAGACTGTCTCGTGACTCTCGTGCAATCGAAATTAAAAACCAGAGAGAATCCAATTCCTCTAGGCAATATAACATGGAGGGAATGCAAATGTACGTACCACTCACACATGAGATCTATGGCCAAATATATAAGCACTCACGAGTCACAACTATCTAAGGCCAAAATTATAAGCTGTTATGATTATATATATATGGAGCATTGTATATTGGTAATGAAAGAAGTATAAGAATTAGATTTTTGGTTTTGTTTTCTATAGATGGCAGTAGGTTGAATGAAAAACCAAACATAGTATATATAGGCACAAAAGAGTAACGTTAATCAGTTTGAGAAAATCTGGCAACTACAACTAATGTATCCATGTACTAAATTATATGGGTTGTTTTGCGGGAGTCTTTAGCCCGGGTCCTGCGAACGACTCTATGAGGATCCACGACCAAGCCCAAACGGCCCATATTCACCTATGGAACGTAAGGATTCCTATGTAGCACAGCAAAGCAGTGCAAATCGCAACCCAATGAAACTGAGGCATTTCATGGGCCACAAACTAGTCCAAAAACCTGAACCAGGGGACCCTTTAGTGTACAAAACGCACTGCACAATGCAACGCACTATATTCAGCCGTTTATTTCGACAATGAATGGTTGGACGGTGCACTACATAGTGCAGAGTGCATTTTGCTCACTACACCATCCCCCAATCCCAAAATCCTTTGGTAGGTTCATTACCAAACACTAAAGATAACACTAAGGGGAGAATCTATGGATTGGTGAAGAATCAAGGTTGAACAGTGGAAGAAACCCTTGGCAGGATTCCCTCTTGGGTGAGAATGAATGCTCTCTAAAAAGAATATTTTATCTTTAGAAACTGACGCAGTAGAATTCACGAGAAATTAGTTAGTGTACTTGTTCAAACGATGATAGGTCTTGAATTCATGAGGGTTCTTGAATCCACAAGAACAAAGAGAATAATTCTTCTTATAATTGATTAAAAGTTGAATAATCATAGAAGTTACATGTTCTTTTATAGGAAAAACTACCAAACCCTAGCAAAAACTTAACAAAAAAGAAAAGTATCACGAAAATTGGGGAAACTCCCAAAATTGAAAACTAGAAAGAAAAATAAGAAATTTTCAATTGGAAACAACATAAACGGAATTACATGCTAAGAGTAATTCCTAATCTCATTATTACCCAAAATAGCAAAATTACCAAATTGAAGGCCCAAACGAATGCATTTGACCGAATTCCACCATCAGTCACGATTAGGGTCTTGAGTATTGATCGCAGCGCGATTCTGCTTTAGCCTACCAAGTTTGGGTCTATTATGGGCTCGTCGATAAATTGCTGAAATTGACAATTTTCAATTAAGAGTTGTTTGGGCCTCCTAGGGTTCGACCTGTCCAACTGATCATACAACTGAGCTACTACTTGTTCTACATCAGAATCACTCTCGAAGTTCAGAGAAAAAAATTCCTATGAAATGTAGGAGGAATACCCTATATATAGAAGACTTGGCCTTTCGTTCTAGACCGAATCAACTTACAAGTTCTGGACATGCATCACATGGATCCTGCGCGAACATTCCTTTCATACTATCAGGTTGCGACCTTCATGACACCGGTGGTGGTCTCGTGGGTACTACTCCGCGACCGCGAGTGCCTTATCTGCGACGAACCCTTATTCTTAGCCACCAATCTACAAAATTTCAAGTAATCCTGAAAAAACGGCATTGTCATGACCTCACCGGTTGTGCCAAGACCTCGACCAAGCCTCTAAATGGCTTTCCCTCTGGTCCTGCCAAGTTGGTCGGGACGGAACAATTCGTCCTGGTAGATTTGGGGAGTTAACATTTCTCTCCGTTAGTCCTAGTTCTGCAGGGAGTCTCGATCAATCCCCTTATATTGCCTCTCGTCTGAGGCCCGAGCTGTATAGGCCATGTAACAATCATGTTTTGTCTTAGCCTATTCTCTGTCTTTGGTGAGCTAAGCTCGAGTCTTGTGAGAGTCCCATAATTTTCTTGATCATAAGCGATCTTGTTTGGTTTGGTTTTTGGGTAATGATTGGAGAGAGATAGAGAAAGAAACGAGAATAATAGTTGAAAACAAGAGTAATGATTGACGAAACGAGAATAATAGTTGAAAACAAGAGTAATGATTGACGAGAAATGTAAGTAATGATTGAGAAATAATGAAGAAAATTGGTCTTGAGACCTAAAACAAACAAAGTGAAGATCTCGTGGCTTGGAGTTTTATAAAATTTCATAATTTAATCTTTCGTGGAGGATGCCTGACTAACAGAGGAGGAGTAACTTAGTACCTATCTACAGGAATAAAGGGGATACTCAAAATTGCAACAACTATATAGGTATTAAGTTGATGAGTCATACGATGAAGTTGTGGGAAAGAGTTATTGAGCATCGATTGAGGATGATGACTACGGTGTCAGAGAAACAGTTTGGGTTCATGTCTGGGAGATCAACTATGGAAGCTATTTACCTACTAAGGAGATTGGTAGAAAGACACAAGTCAACGAAGAAGGATCTCCATAAGATTTTCATAGACCTAGAAAAGGCTTATGATAGGGTGCCTAGAGACATTATATGGTGGGTTATGGAGAGAAATGGAGTGACCTTAGGTTATATTGACGTGGTCAAAGACATGTATGAAGGTGCAGTCAATGCCATTAGATTGCTAGTAGGAGAAACGAGTGAATTTCTTATCATAGTATAATTGCACCAAGGGTCAGCGTTGAGCTCGTACCTTTTCGCGTTAGTTATGAATGAATTGACTAGGCAGATTCAGGAGGATATTCCATGGTGTATGTTGTTTGCAGATGATATTGTCCTTGTAGGTGAAACAGCTAGTGGTGTTAATACTAAATTAGAAATTTGGCGGGAAGCATTATAGTCTAAGGGCTTTCAGATAAGTAGAAGTGAAATTGAGTATATGGTCTGCAAGTTTAGTGATACCAGAAGTGCGTATGAGGAAAAAGTGATGATCTAAGATCAGGAGATACCAAAGAGGGATTATTTTAGGTATTTAGGCTATATCATTAGTCAAGATGGAGAAATTGCAGATGATGTGACTCATAGGATCCAAGTGGGGTGGCTCAAGTGGAGAAACACTACTGGTGTACTGTGTGACAAGAGAGTACCAACAAAATTGAAAGAAATTTTTTATAGAATTGCCATTAGACCAGCGATGCTTTATAGGACAGAATGCTGGCTTATTAAGAAGCAGCATGTGAACAAGATAAGTGTAGCGAAAAATGAGAATGTTGAGGTGGATGTGTGGTAAGACTAGACGAGATAGGATTATAAATGAAACAATTCGCAAGGTGGTAGGTGTAACACCAATAGAGGAGAAGTTAAGGGGAAATAGGCTAAGGTGGTTTGGGCATGTCTATCGTAGGCCAGCGGATGCAATACTTAAGAGAGTGGATATGATAGCTTTGGGTAGAAGTGCACAAGGGAGGGGAAGACCCAAATTGACATTAGATGCGGTAGTACACAAAGATCTGAGTATACTAGGTTTAAGCGATGAAACAACACTTGACAAAGCTCAATGGAGAAAAATGATTTATGTAGCCGATCCCAATTGATTGAGACATAAGGCTTGGTTTGGTTTGGTTTCGTGGAGCTTCGCGGCCCAATAATATGACCTGACCTGAGAACTGTGCAATAACAAACCAGCCGAAATGGGGCCTTTCCGAGAATGGGACAAGCGGTCGAGAGATCTCCCAGTATTGGGCTTGCCGGCCCAAAATGGACCATGCGGCAACAGTTAGTTCAGAATGGGGAGCGCAGTAGTGCGGACCTCCTTCCGTTTGGGCTCCCTCGCGACCCAATGTCTCATGTGGTCTAATGGTGGCATTGCTCATTGGTCCACCCGGATTGGGTCACGCGGTCAGAGTTTGGTCCAGCGGCACGGAGATAGGCCTAGCGGGTTGAGGGGATTGGCCTACCCAGCTGATGATCATGCAGGCTGGTGATATAATAGGCTCACCACACTATATATATTTCGGGTAATTGACGGGCCACTCCATTATTTTAAGATCATTTACCAACAACTCGGGAAAAATTTGAAAAGGCACGGAAAACTCACCCTCATGGGCATGGAAAGAAAGTCCTGCAACAGACCCTTTGTTTTTAGTGGGCTATTCCGTCTCTCTCTCTCTCTCTCTCTCTCTCTCTCTCTCTCTACCCACCCCACCTAAATCTCAAGGTAGCTTATAAAAGTGTCTAAACCTAAACCCTAGGGTACTTTTTGGAAGTGTTTAAAATCTTAGGGTACCACATGAAAATGTCTAAACCACTAAAAACCCTATAATAGTAAAATGCACCCTCAACCTAAATCGTAGGGTACCCGATTAAAATGCCTAAACCTAAACCCTAGGGTACCATATGAAAGTACTTAAAATCCTATGATACCTTGTGAAAGTGTCTAAACCACTAAAAATCATATAATAGGAAAGTGCACTCTAAGTGCCTAAGCCCCCCAAAAAGAGTGTTTGACCTTAATGGAGTTAATGGTAATTAAAAAAAATGAATGAAGTTAATGGTAATAAATATTTGTTTTTTGTACCGGCCCATAATAAAACCATATATTTCTGATCCAAGTATAATAGGCCCAGTGCAGTAGCGTGGACCTCCTCCGGCTTGGGCTCCCTCGCGATCATTTGGGAGGTTTCCTGATCCATGTATATTTCTTGATCTAAGTCCTCTTCACCTTTTGCACAACCATTTTCTTTTGTCACGAATTTGGATAATGATATCTATTTCCACTCGGACAGAGCCAAGATTCCGATTCGGTGTTGCACCAAAAATTAATATTCTTTCTTTTTGTCCCATAAAGATAGTCTATTTTAAAATGATGTGCAATTTTTATAAAAATTTGAATTAATTTGTTCTTTAATTTTGTGTAAAAAAATGTAAGAAATTACGCACAAAAGTATTTTATTTTTTTATCCAAAAATTGGAGGTTTTAATGGCAGTGGACTACCTTTGTGGGCGGAGGGAGTAATTAGTATAAAAAAATGAAAGTGCTTAAAGATTAATTATTTTTAGTACCCAAAAGAATTACACATTTTCTTGTGTTAATCATCCATAAATATACTCAATACCAAAAAATTACACATTTTCATCAATTAATCAATCATCAATATATTTAGTACAAAAAATCACACACGTTTTGAAGAAAAACAATGATTTTTATTCGGGGGTGGCACGTGCCACCCTTCCCCTCTTACCCTCCATCTCTGCATCCTAAAATTCGTGCCACGTGTCCGGCATTAACGTTTCCCTCTACATAGTCTTACAAAAGCCAAGACAAAATTTAATTGGGTAGTTGCAAAAGATGAGAAGGGAAGCTGACAAACCACTTGCATATTGGTTTGTCCGCTAATCCTCCAAAGAGACAAGGATTGGATTCTGACTCCATCCGAGCCGTCCGTGTTTCGCGATTAATGATCGTTGGAGTCACTACTGCCTCAATGATCAACACCATTTTCAGCATATAAGTTGTGCATTTGCCAAATCCTTCATCGGTCAATCACATTAGATCCATGGAGTCCAGTAGTTCACATTCACCCACCATTGTTGTCTTGCTCTTCGGATTATTATTTATGCTTTTCTTCTCTTCACAAACTTGTGATGGAAGAATTACCAATGTTATTATGGAATCTCAGTCACAGCAGCACTCATCCATGGGGTTAGGAGACAGCTGGGTTCGCTCCACCTCGGGTTCTCATCTGTACAGAGTTTACAGACGTTCAGGGGTCCCGCCGCCTCCGGCACCGGTTTACGCTCGTACAAGACGCCAGTTTCTCGCTCCACCGCCACAGGTAAACTGATCTTCAAGAGGCCAGGATCAAACTCATGTTTTTTCATTTTTCCTCTAGGTCCTTGTTTTGGCTGATGCTTTTTCTCGGATTCTCTTAATCGATGTAATTTGTTTCCTTTGATTAATAAATTCTCTTTGCCCATTCAAAAAAAAAAAAAAAAAGCTTATGTTTTTTCATGTCCATGTTCTTGACAAGTTATGGGAAATGTTTCCCCGATTTTCAAAAATATTTCGAGAAAACTCTTCCCGTATCCTATTATCACTTGTAAGTTTTTGATGATTGTGGTTGCTTACGCGCGGCTTCCTGTTTTCCTTTTTTGTTGACTAGATCATCCTCATATATATATATATATATATATAGGAACCCTTTTTTTCTTGAATTACTTTTGTGTGAGTTGTGTGGGTGGTGACCCCGAGTATCCCAACACTTTTTGTGAGTGACTTTTAGCTATCTTTGTTATTATTTTGTGGCATCATTTTAGTTAAATAACTGAGGTGGTTTTTTAAATATCCCGATCGATAATCAGGACAATTTAAGTGAATCTTGACTAATTTTGAAAGAGGGGCGGAGATTTCATTATGAGTGTACCAAAAACAAACCAACATTAAATTAAGGGACAGCAAATGAAAGTTGTGAGAAAATTACTTTGGTGAGAAAAGAAACCAACATTAACAGCCCGTTGGATTGACGGTTTGGTGAGAAAAGAAAAGAATATACCACAAATTGTTTACAGAAATTGATAAGAAATTAATGAAAATGAATTAATGCGTAAATCTAAGCTCTATTTTGTTTCTCTCACCTTTTCGCAAAAAATGATGAGATTTAATGAGAAAGCATAACTGTGAAGTTTCGCAAACAAAAAAAAAACAAAAACAAAAGAAGCCCAATCAGATTTTGTACACTTTCCCAGCAAGTGTATTGTGAGGTTTTTCGTGACCCTAAGCCTATAAGTGGTTAGAGCAAAATTTAGTGGTTGAAATATAAACCGACAAAACCGCAAAAAAAAGAAAAAGAAAAAGGAGGGAAATAGTGGTTGAAATATAAACCGACAAAACCCAACAAACTGAAAAAATTGATTAAAAAAAACAGGTTTTTTTTTTGTCATTCGTCACAATTCTGTGATGCAGTGTGGGGCATTCAAGAACTCTACCGCATAAGCTAGCCACCACTTTGCAAAAAAAAAAAAAAAAAGGTTATGTTTGTTTTTTCTAAGCTATTAGTTTGGTTTGGTTTTTGGTTCTTAAAATTCCGAAAGTATTATGGGACAACTATTCATTATTTGTGAGTACCTTGACTTATGCACGCAAAAATAATCTACTTATGAGGTTTTTTTAAAAAAAATTAGAGTATTTTTTCTCTAATTTTTTCCCCAATGGGATCCTTGAATTGGTGCAAAAAAAAAAATCCAAAAAAAATTCAAGCTAATAGTTTTTTTTTGGTGAAAAATGCTTAGTTCTTCTGTGAGGGTGTGGATATTTGGGACGGAGGGAGAATAACTTAGCTAAATTAATTATATTTGTGAGTAAATATGATATAATATTTACTTTTATTAATTATATCTAAAATTATAAGATTTAATTATTATTTTTAATTATTCATTTTAATAATGTTACATACCACCTAATTTTTTGCTATTTTTTTAATTATTCATTTTTTTCCCTATACACATGCATACCACCATGTAGTTTTGGTAAGTGAAACATGCGTAAGTATATTTCGTGTAATAACATGCTATTTTTTGTTTTATAATATATCTGTTGGGTTGGACAATTTTTTTCTAATACATGTTAAAACAAAAATTAATATATGTTAAAACAATGTCAATTTCTAAAGTATAAAAAATTTCAAATTTTTTGTATCAAATGAAAGATCTCGACTAGTATTTTAACTTGGTGTAAAAAAAATTATACACCAAAGTACTTTATTTTTTTATCCGAAAAAAATTACAACGGCTAGTAAAACATTTAATGGGGTAAGGTTTTTATTTTAAACAGTCAAAGAGGGATAGGGTAAAGGGGATAAGAGAGGATAGAGCGGTAATTTTAATGGGGGTGTTGAGGCGTAATGCCCCTCCCGGGGGCATTGAGAGGTATTAATCTAGAAGGGGTATAATTATACCCCTTTTAAAAATTTTGCCAAACCAAGGTTTAAGTGGTGGGATCGGGATAAAAGGAAGGGGTATAAGTTATACCCCTCCTAAATCCACAGCCAATCGGGACCATAAGTGGTTAGAGCAAAATTTTGTGGGGCTTGACCTCATTCGTTGATTTGAGAATTGGACTTTAATGGGCTTACAACTAGGATTTTAGTAGCGTTTACTTTTTTTTTTTGGTACATAGAGAAAACATTAAATAGCAAAATTAAACTAGATTCTCTCATACGCCAACCCCTTCATATTTGCTTCGAGGAGGGGAATGATATCCATCAGAGGAACTATGTGTGACACCCATTTGTCTTCCTGCTCCACTCCAATGTTGGCAAGTTTGTCCGCGACTTTATTTCCTTCACGATATGTATGGCTCAAGGAGCAGCTCGTGGCAGCAATCATCGCCTTACGGTAGCAGAATCTAACTCCACCTCAATTGAGGGTCTTATGGGGGGGAGTGAGCAGGTGCTTCCCGCTCAACTGCGGTAGCAGAATTTCACTCCACCTCAAGTGCCCCCATGTCTTGACTTTGAACCAATTCTAGTCCTCTAAAAATGCCATAAAGTTTAGCTTCCAAGCTTTTGCAATCTGGGAGTCTCCCATAGAATCCCAGCACCCAATGACCTCTTTCCTCTCTAAATCCTCCACCGAATCCAACAGGGCCTGGATTTCCATGACTGCTCCCATCAGTGTTGAGTTTGAGTTTCCCCGTACTTGGAAATTTCCAAGCAACAAGTTTAGCTTGACGAGTAGCATTTTTGAATCTATCACTATATGCACTAACAATTTCAGATTGGAACACAAGGCATTGTCTACAAATGATGTTAGGATCGGGTTCAATATCATTAAAAACTTTCTTGTTTCTTGCAATCCAAATTTTCCAAAAAGTAACAATAACTAAAACAGAGTTAGGAAAACCCCCTGAAGTAATTTTAGTCTGATTAATATTAGCTTGCAGCCACACTCTCCATTCTTCCAAATCAGTTGTGATGGGAACCTTAACATTTGGGAATCTAAACCAAACATTAGCACTGGTAGGGTAGTTAAAAAAAAGATGGACAATATCCTCACTAGCATTATCACATCTAGGTCAGGCATCAACATTGGATAATCCCCTAATACACCTCTGCTTATTGGTAAGAAATTTACCCTGCATACAAGTCCATAAGAAACCTTTCAACTTAGCAGGAACTTTAAGTTTCCAGATCCACTTCCAGTTCATATTAGAATTACTAGAATCAGTTAGGAAATCATAAGAGGATTTGATAGAGAAATTACCATTTTGATTCAACACCCACCGAGGAGTATCGTCAAATTCAGCATACTTAGGAATAAGAATACTTGTAACTTTATTAGCCTCAGCCATGCCCACAGTTTGAGTGACAAGGGAATCATTCCAATCCTTAGTAGTGATGATAAAATCAGCCACTGTAGCATTATCAGTGGGAGCATTGTGACCATTAACATTCAGAATATCATTGCCACACCACCAGTTATGCCAAAAGGAAATATCCCTACCATTGCCAACAATTCGTTTGATGTTTTTGATCACAAAATCTCTCCCTTTAATAATACTTTTCCACGTGTGTGAGGTTCTTTTGTTAATGGGCCAAGTTCTAAAGGTATGATTTTTTCGATACTTACTATGGAGAATCTGGATCCAAAGAGGTTTCCTTTCAGTGAATATACGCCATCCAAGCTTAGACAAAAAAGCTAGGTTGGAGTTGCTAGCCTTGCGAATACTCAAACCACCTAATTTCTTGGGCTTGCAAACAGTATTCCAGTTGACCAGATGCACTTTTTTCTTGTCAGCCTTATCACCCCACAAAAAATTCCTATTAATTCTATCAATTTGATTAGTCACAACAGTAGGAAGCAAGGTGGTTTGCATAGTATAGTAAGGGATAGTGGAGGTGACAGATTGGACTAAAGTGGCTCTACCTATAAGGTTCAGCGAATTAGACTTTCAACCAGCTAATTTCTTATTAAGTCTCTAAATGATGTATTGGTAATCAGTCTTAGAAACCTTAGAGTGAATAAGAGGGACTCCCAAATACATACCTAGATTCTTAGTAAGACCAAAACCACAACCAGTGCTCAAGTTTTTGGTAGTTCTAGTATTAATGTTAGGGGAGACAAAGAGTTTAGACTTGTGAGTACTGATTAATTGTCCAGACTCATCACAGAAGATTTTTAATGTCTCCTTCATAACATTACATTGATCCATAGAAGCAACACCAAATAACATGATATCATCAACAAAAAACAAATGAGATAGACAAGGTCCCTTAGGGGAAGCTTTAGTACCTTTCCAATGATTAAGGGAAACTCTTTGGTTAATACTAGCAGAGAGTCTTTCCATGCAAATAACAAAGAGGTAAGGTGAGAGTGGATCACCTTGACGCAAACCCCTCTCAGGTTTAAAAGGGGGAGGGGATTCACCATTCCATAGAATAGAAGATTCAATATCAGTCACACAACTCATGATAAGAGCAATTAAACCTTCATTGAAATGGAAATATCTAAGAGAGTTAAGCAAAAAATCCCAAGATATTCTATCATACGCTTTATTAAAGTCAATTTTCCAAATCATACCACCATTTCTAGCTTTGCTATTCCTAAGAGTGTGAATAATCTCTTGACAGATACTAACATTATTAGCAGTTTGTCTCCCAGGAATAAAACTAGATTGAAAGGGACTAATAATGTTATCCAACAGGGGTCTAATACGATTGCTAATAATCTTGGAAATCACCTTGTAAGAAACATTACTCAGACCAATAGGACGAAATTGAGTAATAGACTCATGATTATCAACTTTGGGAATAAGCACAATATTGGTACGATTCATGTCTTGAGGGATAGCTCTGTTAGTAAAACAAGACTGTATAAGAGTGCAAAAAGAGTTCCCTATAATATCCCAATACTTATGGTAAAACAAGGCCTGGTACCCATCAAGTCCAGGAGCTTTATAAGCTCCAATATGTTTAATAGCCACAAAAATCTCATCTCTAGAAAGGGTCCTGTCCAGAATATCATTATCTACAAAAGATATCACATTGTGCACCCAATTACTCCACTGCATAGAAGTATTGTTAGTGTTATCACAAAAAAGGGTAGTACAATGATAGATAATCAGGTGTTTAATATCATTCTCATTCTCAACCCAAGTGCCATTCCCATTTTTAAGGGCCAGAATTTTATTTCTTCTCCTTCTAATAACAGTAAAGAGATGAAAAAATCTAGTATTACAGTCCCCTTCAAGAATCCATTTGGATCTAGATTTTTGAAACCAATGGAGTTCCTCCTGTTTTAAAATGTTTTGTTATGCAGTAGAAATTTCTTTTTCTAGGAGGAAAAGATTATGAGAGTAAGACAAGCTTTGGGATTTCTGAATACCTTCAAGTCTGGCAAGAAGCTGTTTTTTCTTGAAAAAAATGTTACTAAAAACCTCATTCTTCCAGGTTTGAATACTGTCAATGAGGTCTATCAGATTATCAGCAAAAAAGTCTGTAGGATTGTTCCAAGAGGTGGCCACAACATTTCTGAAATCAGGTTGGTTAGTCCACATATCCTTAAAACAAAAGGGTTTAATTTTAACATTAGAGGATGGGATTCCTTCAGTAAGTATAAGGATAAGGCAGTGATCAGAATAAACCCTGGGAAGGTTTTTAACCACAGCATTAGGAAACATCAAATTCTAGTTACTGTTACTAACAACCCTATCAAGTCTAATCATAGGGTTAGCCAAGCCAACTCTGTTATTGGTCCAAGTAAGTTTAGGACCATGCACCCTAGATCTATGAAATTACAAGAGTTCGGAAAATTAGAGAATTTATTAAATCTATTAAAAGAGGTACCTTGTTGGAAGCTCCTCTTTTCTAAACTATCAACATGATCGTTAAAATCTCCAGCCATAAGCCATTCCTTGCTTTCATGATTAGCCCTTTCCTGAAGGTCATACCACATCAGGTCCCTACATGTTGGGTTAGGACTTCCATACACATCTGTGAAGATCCATTCGCGATGATCCATTCGCGTGATCGTAGCATGAATGGCCTGGTTCGTGACTTCAACTGCAGAAACAACAACCTTCGTGGGGTTCCACAAAACCCAAATGCCACCTGATCTTCCAATGGGGTCCGAAAATGAACTAGCTGTGAAACCCTTATTCTTAAAGAAATTGTTCAGAGAAGACAAAGGTACCTTAGTCTCCACCAGTACTAACAAGTCAGGATGATGATTCCCAACAAGTTTCGCCATGTTTCTCTTAAAAGCACTATTTCCAGCACCTCTACAGTTCCATATGAGGCAAATCATGGAGAAATGTTTTGGAAGGAAAGGAAGGGGGAGGAGTTCATTCCATCCCACACATTTCTTAATTTCCATTTGGTCCCGGACTATGCCGTTATGACTTTCCAGATCCACCACATATAACGGGACTCCTACTACGTTGTAGCCTGGCGTCATCACTTCCATCTTGATTCTCAGAGTCGACCAAGTGACCCTTACTAGGGCTCCTCCTTCTTCCTCGGGTTTGATTAGGGTGCAAATCGGCTGATGGTGGAGGATGGAGGTCTCGATTTCCATTGTGTTGAGGCTACGATGAATTTTTGGGGGGAATCTGGTTAGAATGTTGGCTAGGGTTTTGTGTGGGGGAAGAATGTAGTACAGGAGGGAGGCGTGATTTGAGTAGTGTTAGGTTTGGTGGTGTTATCAGAAACGAGGGGAGGGGAGGGTTGAGAATCTAGGGTTGGGCTATTATTATCCAGACTTAAAGTAGTTGGGCCTTTACCATTTCTCAGTTTAACCCATGCTTTGGGCTCATTGTTATTTTTACTAGTAGCATGTGGCCTTTTGGAAGAACTAGCCTCATACCAGTTCAGTAGTGAAAAACGATTACCTCTTGCATCCATCTTTTGAGCATTGGGGCCTTTTGATTTTCCATTATGGGCCACTTGATTTCGGTCTGTAAATTGTTTTCCCGTATTGGGCCTTCTGGGCTTTCGTTGAACTAAGGTCCATTGTCCATAGGCAGGGAGTTGGGCCGAATTGCCCACGTTGGTCCTCTCTCCTGTTGCAGGAGTACTAGCCGTTACCGGTGTCTCTAAGACTTGTTCTCTAACCGGCAGTGGGGTAGTTTTAGTTCCCCATGAGCACTGATCGTTTCTATGGCCTATACGCCCACACCCAAAGCACATCAACGGGATGTGTTCATACTCCACACGATAGATCTTGCCTTCGATTAAAACTTTGGACTTCACGGGTTTGCTCAGATCAATTTCCACACAAACTCTAGCATATCTCCCTCTATCTGTTTCCACAGTTGTAGAATCAGCCCTGATGGGTCGACCCAAGCGCTTAGCAATTCGAAACATGTTTTTTTCACAGTAATATTCCAAAGGAAAATTGGGAAATCGAACCCACACTGCCGTCTTGATTTCTTCTGCTTCATCTGGTTTGAACCTTGGTTCCCATTCCCTCACGGTGATATATTGATCATTAATGATCCAAGGACCTGCTGTGAGTACATGGGTTCTATCACAAGCCATATCAAATTTAAAAACCACAAAGCCTAGACCAATTTCTAGGGCACTCAAATCCCCTTGCATATCCCAAATAGACCTCACTTTGGTGCAAAGGGACTTATAACCGATTGGATATCCAATTGGTTTTACGATGATAGCATTTTTCCACGGTTGTCTTCCATGATTAAGAAAGCTCTTAGGAATTTTCACCACAGGAATCCCATCACTTCTTCTTCATCTATGTTTTCCTCTTCCTCTGTTATCTCTTCGTCAATCGGGATGGATTCTACATCTTCCGAGAAAGGAATTTCCTTTCCCCTTGAGGCAATGACATCTTGTTTAAAAGAAAGTATCTTATTATTTTGGGCACCTGACCCATCAGAAGCCTTCTCCTGGGTAGGTGTTTCCTTTGAAGCATCCTCAGTGTTGTTCATAATTGTGTCTTCAATTTGTGTCTTTTCTATTGCAGGAATATCCTCTGCCATATCTACCGAATAATCGTGGTCGTTTTTAACCTTCTTGGTACTGCGAATGAGATGATCTTCTTCCTCAGTTGTGATGTTCTCCGATGAAATTCCAACAGGCAAGGTAGCCGTTACCAGTGAAAGAGCTGACATATATACGTTGGGAAGCAAACAGGACTTTATCTCACTAGAAAAAGCAAAGCTGATCCCGGCGTTTACTAGTTATCAAGACTTCAGCTTTTAGGGAGAAAAACCTCGGCCCGTTTGACAATATATAGAAAAAGGAGGAAAATAGACGACGAAACCGAAAAAATTGATTAAAAAAAAACAGGTCAAGTTTGTTTAAGCTATTAATTCGATTCGGTTTTCAATTTTGAAAATAAATTGTTATTGGTTCGGTTTTGATTTTTGGGCGAATAAAACTGGAGAGAAACCGAACTATACAGAAACGTATAAGAGTTATCCATGACCCTAATAACCCAAGTAACTCATCACCAATTAAACGTATTTGTGTTGGGGAAAAACAAAAAGGGAAAGATTTTTGGAAAAATTAGTCAAAAATACAATATTTTTTTACCCCTTTTAAAGATAGGACAAGCTCTTTTTCAGATTTAATGAAAGAACACGCGTATTTTCAGATTCAAGGGAAGGACATCCAAAAACTAGTAAGTATTCACTAGTTATTTTTGTTTCTGGCAATTAACATGGCTCGTGACCTGAAGAACCCTTCGAATCCCATCACCACGAATCCGATCGCCGTATGAAACGCGACCTTCGTGAATTCTGCACAATTATCAGATCAAATCAAATCAGATCATTCAAAGGAGTTCTGAATCAGAAGCGAATTTGAAAATTGAAGTAGCAAAAGAGAGATCAATAGGATTATGGGCTGCTCTCCAAGATCAAACTTCAGCAAGATTCATCTATAATCAGCCATGGGGGCTTCTTTCCAATTTCGTGTCTACGGTACTTTTCGATTTTAGTTTTGAATTTGGAGTTTGTGTCTATGTTCTGTATCTCCCTCTGGGTGTCTTGTCTGGGTGCTGTGTTTTTGGTTCAGAGTAGTATTTGGGGGGTTTCGGCTGGAGCTATGCACGCTAGGTGTTTGTGAAAAGTCCCCGACGAAATTTGTTCTACAGTTTCTCTGCAACTTTCAATTTCAGATTCTGGATTCTTCAATTTCAAATTTGTTCTACAGTGGAAGTTTGGATGATGGTCAGCTTTGGATTTTGGATGAAATTTTTGGGCTATGCTTAAAAATAATTATAGATTTTAAATCCACGTAGAAGTAGATATGAGCCCTGAGACTTACCCGGTTACCGATGCTCACTAGGTGTTTGATGTAATGCTCAAGAAAGAATGTGTTTCATATACCACTGTGATTCTAGGCTTGGCCCAAACATGAATAAATGCTCATAAACTGTTTGATGTAATGCCAAATACAAGGTGCTTATGTACAACCAAATGCCATTCCTTCAAATGTTTTGACCCTTATGTATAACCAAATCCCATTTCTTTGAAGAAGGCAGAAGGACCATTTGTTTAGATGTGATCCTGTAGGTAATAACCTCATGGTTTAGTCTACACATTATGAACAAGAACTAACTCCTGGGATTTTTGTTTGTACTCGTGTTTATTGTTAATTTATGTATGTGTGTTGCAATAGAATGACAATGGAGGTGGAATTCTATGTCATTATTTGATTATTTTGTGAAGCTTTTATACAGCTAACTAATTTGCCATTTGACTCTATAGTTTACATTGTTACTGTTTGAAGAGTATAGTTTTTTCTTGTATACTCGGCCAGAGGTGGGGTTGTGGTCGGCCAAGTGGGGCCGTGAATTTTTTTTATATATATTTTTTGTTCGAAATTCAAGTTTTTAAAAATTAGTAACATTTCACTAATTTTTTTTGTCGCAGGAAGTAGTCAGCCAGATGTGGGGTGGTGGTCGGCTAGAGGTGGGATGGTATTTTTTTGAATTTTATTTTCGAAATTAGTATTTTTAAAAATTAGTGACATCTCACTAATTTTTTGGTCGCCAAAAATGGTTTGCCAAAGGTGGGGGGTGGTCAGCCAGAGGTGAGTTGGTATTTTTTTGAATTTTATGTTCGAAATTAGAATTTTTAAAAATTAGTAAAATCTCACTAATTTTTTTTGTCGCCAGAAGTGGTCATCCAGAGGTAGGGTGGTGGTCAGCCGGAGGTGGGGTGGAGATTTTTTTTGAATTTTATGCTTGAAATAAGAATTTTTTAAATTAGTAACATCTCACTAATTTTTTTGGTGGCCGGAAGGGCCAAAGGTGGGGTGGTGGTCGGCCGGAGGTGGGGTGGTGATTTTTTTAAATTTTATGTTCGAAATTAAAATTTTTAAAAATTAGTGACATCTCACTATTTTTTTGGTCACTGGAAATGGTTGGCCAAAGGTGGGGTGGTGGTCAGCCGGAGGTGGGGTGGTGATTTTTTTTAATTCTATGTTCGAAATTTGAATTTTTAAAAATTAGTGACACCTCACTAATTTTTTTGGTCGCCAGAAATGCTCGATCAGAGGTGGGGTGGTAGTCGGCCAAAGTTGGGGTGGTGATATTTTTGAATTTTATGTTTGAAATTGGAATTTTTAAAAAGGAAAAATTAGTAAAAAGTGCAACATTTTTTACCTCTTTCAACAATAAGACACGGGAATTTTTAGATGGGTCAGGAGGACTTTTCTTTTCAACATTTAGGCATAAGGACATAAAGGAGTTCCACGGCTCCTCACCAGGAAACAAACCTATGCCCGTGGCCTTCTCCAGTTCTCCTCCCTCGTCATTTAGATCGCCAGAGAGAGAGAGAGAGAGAGAGAGAGAAGCAAGCACAGAGAAGAAGATGATATACCGCAAATGGAGGCAGGAGCCTTCTTGGCCACGGCGGCAGTCGACGACGCTAGCTTGAACGAGTTCTTCACCTTGATGAGCTTTCCGATGGCAACTTGCTTCTTCAACTGATTGAGCAAAAGCTTCTTGAAGTTAGGAGGTTGCTGGCCTTCTGCTTCTCTTCGATGAACTTCGAAATCGCGATGTGGCTCGAGCCAGTCCTCTCCTTCAGCGCCACAATCGCTTATCATCTAGGGTTTCACAAAACAAAAACCCACAATCAGATCACATCAAAAGGCGTCTCTACTCAAATTTAGAGTTTCAGAGGGTAAAAAACATGCAAGGGCTGGAGATTCTTTAACAGAAATACATAATCTAGGGTTTCGAAAACAGAAAAACTAATTCAACTTCACAAAATATAATTACATCTGGCAAAACAAATGTAGTAACACTTCACTAATTTTTTTGGTGGCCGGAAGTACTCAGCTAGAGGTGGGGTGGTGATTTTTTAAATTTTATGTTCATAATATGAATTTTAAAAAATTAGTGACAATTCACTAATTTTTTTGGTCGCTTGAACTGCTCGGCCAGAGGTGGGGTGGTGGTTGGCTGAAGGTGGGGTAGTGATTTTTTTGAATTTTATGTTCGAAATTTGAATTTTAAAAAATTAGTGACATCTTACTAATTTTTTTGGTTGCCGAAAGTGGTTGACCAAAGGTAGGATTGTGGTCGGCCGGAGGTGGGGTGGTAATTTTTTTGAATTTTATGTTCGAAATTAGAATTTTTAAAAATTAGTTACATCTTACTATTTTTTTTGGTCACCGGAAGTGGTCGGCCAGAGGTGCGGTGGTAGTCAGCCGGAGGTGAGGTTGTGATTTTTTTTAATTTTATGTTCGAAATTATAATTTTAAAAAATTAGTAACATTTCACTAATTTTTTTGGTCGCCGGAAGTGGTCGCTAGAGGTGGGGTGGTGGTCGGCTGGAGGAAAGGTGGAGATTTTTTTGAATTTTATTCTTGAAATAAGAATTTTAAAAAATTAGTAACATCTCACTAATTTTTTTGGTCGCCTGAAGTGGTCGCCAAAGGTGGGGTGGTGGTCGGCCGGAGGTGAGGTAGAGATTTTTTTGAATTTTATGCTCAAAATAAGAATTTTAAAAAATTAGTAACATCTCACTAATTTTTTTTGTGGCCGGAAGGGGCCAGAGGTGGGGTGGTGATCGGACGAAGGTGGGGTGACGATTTTTTTGAATTTTATATTCGAAATTAGAATTTTTAAAAATTAAAGACATCTCGCTAATTTTTTTGGTCGCCGAGAAGTGGTTGACTAGAGGTGGAGTGGTGGTTGGCCGGAGGTGAGGTGATGATTTTTTTTTGAATTTTTTGTTTGAAACTAGAATTTTTTGAAATTAGTAACATCTCACTAATTTTTTTGGTCGCCAGAAGTGGTCGGCCAGAGGGGGGGTGGTGGTCGGCCGGAGGTGAGGTGGAGATTTTTTTGAATTTTATGTTCGAATTTAGAATTTTTAAAAATTAGTAACATTTTACTAATTTTTTTTTTGTCTTTATGTTCAATTACAAAAGTTCCTTGTCCTTCTCTTTAAAAATCTCAAATATTTTTTGTTTTTATGTTCAATTGCAAAAGTTTCTTGTCCTTCCCTTAAAATATGTCAAATGTTTTGGATTTTTGGCTAAGTGGCCCTTTTAAAAATTAGTGACATCTCACTAATTTTTTTGGTTGCCGAAAGTGGACGGCTATAGGTGGGTGGTGTTCGGTCGACGGTGGGGTGGAGATTTTTTGAATTTTATGTTCGAAATTAGGATTTTTAAAAATTAGCGACGTCTTGCTAATTTTTTTGGTCGTCGGAAGTGGTTGGCCAAAGGTGGGGTTGTGGTTGACCGGTGGTGGGGCAGTAATTTTTTTGAATTTTATGTTCGAAATTAGAATTTTTAAAAAGTAGTGCCATCTTACTTTTTTTTTTTGGTCGCTCAAAGTGGTCGGTCAGTGGTGGGGTGGTGGTCGCCCGGAGGTGGGGTGGTGATTTTTTTGAATTTTATGTGCAAAATTTGAATTTTTAAAAATTAGTAACACTTCGCTAATTTTTTTTGTCTTTATGTTCGATTGCAAAAGTTTCTTGTCCTTCTTTTTAAAAATGGCAAATGTTTTTTGTCTTTATGTTCGATTAAAAAAGTTCATTGTCCTTCCCTTTAAAAATGCTAAATGTTTTGGATTTTTGGCTAATTAGCCCGGCTCTAGAGCAATAATGGTCAAAGTCCGCCAAATAATATTTCCAAAGTCGAGAGGAAGGAACACGACTATCCACGATAAACAACCACTTTAGAATGGAATTCATACAATGTTTGGACTTGTCTTTATGATTAGCAAGGGTTTTTAGAACCCAAGGCCTAATTGAAAATTTGTGTCCTTAAGAGTAAACACTCATCACTGGAGATCATTGACGGACGATGGTAAGGACAACCGGACGAGAGGGAGACAAAGCGGAGAGAGTGCCCTGTGCCCACTGCTTCAGCTCACAAATGATATAGGCAAAACGTCGAAGTTTGGGGACTGGCCGACTTGGATAAATGGTAATGAGTCCCACTCCTAAATCGGGGCTTCTTTATTGTAGTTGCCATTTTATTTTATTATGGGTCTTATATTGAGTGTTTAAGCCTAATAGATCAATCAATTGTAAAAGTTAATTTGTTGTGTTATTTGTTTTGGGCATTTAAGCTGAATAGACTTTTTTGTTTTGTTTAGGACTTTAAAAAAATAGATTCAGTTTTTTTCCCCTCCCTATTGGGCTATAAATTAAAGACCCTTATTCATGCCTAATACTCCCTCCATCCATTTTTAAGTGATTCATATGGGAATATTTTCAATTTCAAACCTCTAAAAAGCATATTTCTCAATATAACTTTTTAATTTGTTTTATACCAAATTAAAGAGCTCATTGGTACTTTAATTTGGTGCAAAAAAAATTTAAAAATGATATGCAAAAGTACATTTTTAAACGTCCGCAAAAATACACGTTTTTCAAGTGGATCACTTAAAAAGGAACGGAGGAAGTAGTAAAATATTATGAGGGTGCCTCTATTTTTTGGATTTTTTGGATGCCCAAGACCCAGGCCTCTTGGGCCTTGGGTCTAAACCAACCTTGTCTGCGATATCTTTGGAAATCAAAAGGAAAGATAACACGAGTGTCAACCTATTTTTCACGTCGCGCGCTTGCGAGTACATAATATTTTTTGAACTTCAACGTGAAACATAGGTGAAAGTTGAAACATAGGAACGCGTATTGACGCACTAGTTCTATTTGTGCACTAGTAAATTTGACCACTTGATTACAATTCTAAGGCCGCCAGCTTTCTTGTTCTATAAAATGTCACATCCACATTAAAGCCCCATGGGCACCTCAGTTGTGCAATGCATGTAATATAGATTCTTCATCAAATATCAATCAAAAATAGATTTATGGAGTCCGGCTCACCCTGCTCACTCAATATCATTGTTATCTTCCTCTTCGGATTATTAGCTCTAATATTGTTCTCTTCACAAACTTGTTATAGTAGAATTACTAGGGTTAGGCCTTTTTCTGATCCATCACGGTCGGAGTTAGACGACAGGGACTGCCCATTTGGATCCTCGTCTATCATACAGAGAAAAACCACGGCCACCTCCGTCCCCGCGTGTCGCCACTTCAAGTCATTATCATCACGTCAACCCTCCCCGCCATTCTAAACGATATTATTTCGCCATCAGTCACCACCGCCTCCTCCGTCACCAGTTTCCAGCACTTCAAATGACCCACCGCCGCCTCCTCCATCACCGGTTTCCAGCGCTTCAAATGACCCGCCACCAGCTAGCTGAGCTACAAGAGGCCAGGATCAACCTTATTTCTTTCCTTGAAGTTCTTGATGGGTTTTGATGATGGTTGCTTTTTGCTTCCTGGTTCCTTCATTTTAATTCGACTTCCAAGTATCCTTCTTGTTCGTTTGTACTCCCTCCGTCCCTTCTTTACAGTCGACTATTCCATTTTAAATGCGTGTTTGAAAAAATTTAACGGGTAAAAGTTTATACAAATATAATTTTGCTCTTTTGAAAAGTTAGTAAATAAATAGTTAATGGGTAAAAGTTGAGAATAATTTTGAAAGTAAAAATAAAAGTTGATGTGAAAAGTTTACGTAGACGTAAAATTGATGTGAAAAAGTCTAATGATGATATTTTTTAAATAAGTTAGATTTACAAAACAACACATTAATTTAAAAGGGACGGAGGGAAGAGTATGAGTCACCCTAATCTTGCTAGAACCCCTCCATATAATTTTTAAAATACACATTAAATATGTATAATGTTTTTCATCCAGGGATGGAGCCGCGATTTCATAACCAAGAGGGCCGCAATATAAACAAGAAGATTAGAAAAATTGAAGGTTCTAGAGTCTAAACACTTAATGGTCTAAGTAGTACCCAATGCAAAACACAATAGCTAAGTGCTCTTAATAAATCAAAAGCAAGTAGAAAGTAAAAAATTAAAATTATCTCAATGCGTTACTTCAACCAAGAATCATAATGAAATGTGACACTCCTTTAGATCTTGAAAGTCATATATGATTGAGTCAAAAACTAATTTTTGAAGAAATTTCCTCCTTGGACAAAACAAAGCTCCCAGTAGCCAATTTTTGAGTTTTTGAAGTCTATGGTATTTCAGTGAGATTCCAAGTTTCGGACTCCCCTCTATATGTAGTTCCTAGCTCGGTCACTATTTTTATTAGACGTGGTACTTTTTTGCCACTTCTTGTAACTTTCTTTCATTTAACTCCACGCTGATAGAACATAACTCATTGCAGTATTGCTGTGTTTGGAGAAAATTTTCAGTGCCAAGCGGGTACCATGTGGTGTATGACATGTTACCTGTAGCACCCCATTACAACCGTCTATCTCAGCAATCCAAGGTCCAGATTTTAACTGAACTTTTCTAACTCTTCCCTAAAAAAATTACTACTTAAAATCTGGACCGTCCAACACCATTTTTGGAGGGCGAGATGTGTACCAGGTAACACCACGTGTTACCCGCTTGGCACTGAAAAATTTCTCCAGTGTTGGGATTTTGCAGTTTGTTTCAACTCTACGAGAAACACAGACAGATACATAAAAGTTCAACATTATCACCATATACACTATCGATGGCATGATGCCTATAGAAACCAGACAACATATGGCAAATATTCAAAATGTTCAGACCTTCAGAACTCAACTACAAGCACACATCTCAAACATGGCACAAAAACTTTCAAAACCAGCAATTAAGTTTGAAAGAGCTGTAGATAGTGAACTCAAATCATTCTCATCCCTGTACCGAGACAACGAATCGGTGCTTTATTCCGGAAATTGAATTTTGTTCTCAAGCATGTCATATCACTACAGATTCAAGAAACGTACCTAAATTCAACTCTACCTGTTGAAATCTCTCTGGCTGCTAAGCTATAAGGTTGAATCCTTGGATTGAAGATCAAAAATTACTCAAGAAAGAGCCATTTTGTTGACAGCAGGTACTGAAATCCGATTATGGCATCGACTAATGTTTTCACACCAATCTTCATCTGTATCCATATCAGAAAATCCGAATGAAAACTCTACAAATCACACCATACTGATGCTTCACTCCCATTCTTCATCCTGCAATTCATCATTTTCTTCTCTTGGTGGCCTAACCACCAACACAACAGCCCCTAAACTTTGCTTCACGCCATTTTCCTTCAATGCCAAACCCGTCTCCACTTTCAACCCACCACCACCTTCACGATGTTGCAATACTAAATAAAACCCATCATCGGCCACCACCTCCTTCCTACCCCTATCTGCCACCACCAGAATTGGCTCCTCCTTATACCACCTATTTGCCTTCCACGGCAAAGCCCTAGCATCCGAAAATGCCACAACTACTCCCCCTCTCTTCAACCCCACCACTGGTACCCACCCTGGCAACACCACCCAGCTACTCCACCCTTTCTCCGCCACAATCACGCCAAACTCCCCTTCGGTCCCACACTCCCAGGGTGCCTCCTCCACCTCTACCTCCCCTTTACAAACCGGCAACATCACCACCGTACCCGCCTCTGCCACTTCACCCCCCTTCATCCTCACCACCGGCACGACCACCACAGTCTCATCTACCCCATCTTTTGCATCTCCTTCCCCTTCCAAATCAGCCAAAATCCTCTTCTTCGCCTTCTCCGAAACCGCCACCTCCAATGCCTGCTGCAGCGCCACAGTCCTCTGACCCGACTGGTCCTTATGCTCAAGCGCTTGCCTGTAATCAAGGGCGAAGCTACATAAGTTCAAGCAGAACCCACTCACTTTCAATGTTTCCAACAATTACCACAAAATTTTACTTCATTTTATGAATTTGAGCTCACATTCTTAAGAGAGAATCTCCAAGCATTAAGAAACCCCATCCACTGGGCTATTATTAAAGCAAGAAAACAAAAAACACACAAGTTTAAATGTACTTTTTTTTCATTTTCCTATACACTTTCATACATTTTTATACACTTTTACACATCTCCATATACTTTTTAAGCCTTAAAATCAGCCCAATAAAAGCCAATAAGAATTTTCCTTCCAGGTATTGACCCCACTATCCGAGATTCCTGGCTCCGCCCTACCTGTAATACATAAAAGCCAAACAATCAGCCGGAATCGAGTAATCAAAGCAATCCCAGCCCTTGTCCCCTCTCCTCCTCGGAAAATCCTTTATCGATCGAGAGAGCTCTATCGCGGCCTTGGCATCCGAATTGTTTTCGACTAAATATTTCGCGACGGCGTTGCGTTGGGAGGTGCTGAGGAGGCGGATCTCGTAGAGGATTTCGGAGCCCGAGCTCTCGAAGAAGGCTAGGATTTCGGGGTCCGTTAGGGTCTGGCGGACCTGGGAGGCGACTACGAGGCGATTCTGGTCGAGGGAGGAGATGCCGGTGATTTCTTCGATGATGGGAGGGGAAAAGCCTGTTGGGGATTTCATCGCACAACAATCATAGAAGCAGTATACAATCAGAAATGCCATTGAAACAAACATTTTCAGAACAAGAAAATTAAGCAATCAAAATTGAAAAGTACCTTCCTGGAGGAGGGTGGGGATGAGGGGGGCGTACTCGAACCAGAGGCCGAGGCGGTTGGTGAGGACGTCGAGGCGGGCAGGGGTGTCGAGGGAGCGGAATTTGGGGGGATAGGGGGTGGGGGCGGGCGGAAGGGTTGGTAGAGTTGTTGTTGCTGCTGCTGTTGTTGGTTTTGTTGTTGTTGTTGTTGTTGTTCTTGTAGATGTTGAAATGAGTTTGTGGTGGCTGATATGGGTTTTGGAAGTGGGGCTTTTTTGAGGTGGTGGAGGGGGAAGGAGTGGTGGTGGTAGTGGTGGTGAGGAGTGAGGAAGGTGTGGGAGGATAGAGAGAGGAGTTTGGGAGAGGGTAGAGTGATGGAGTGCATGACTCTGTGTGTGTGTGTGTGTGTGTGTGTGTGTGTGTGTGAGAGAGAGAGAGAGAGAGAGAGAGAGAGAGAGAGAGGTGGGAATTTGGGGAAGAAGGGAGGAAGGGAGGTAGGGATGTTTGAGAGCCTTATCTAGTTTTGGGAATTGAGGGTAAGGTGAGAGGCAGTGGGGAGCGAGAGAGTGAAAGGTGAAAGAGAATGGGGGAGGGAGGAGTGAAAGGTAGTTGGTTAAACTTGGAAGGAAAGTCCAGCCTAGTTTTTGATTTCGCAGACCTATATTGGGCCCACAACGATGATCGAAACTGTGCATTTTGTCGAGCTCATCGAGAAATTTTTCCTTGGAAAAAATCATGTCTCTCGGATACCTATCAATACCTAATCGGGCCATATACATCTTGACAATAATGTACTGCACACTATGTATTGGACCAATTTGTTTCAAGATAAACGTATTTCGATAAGGTATTGATTGGTATCCGATTAAGATAAAAATTTTCATGGTTGAACTTTTTAACGAGCTTGACAAAATGAATGGTCTTAACTTTGTTGTGAGCCTTGGAACTAGAAGGGGATAAAATAAAATAAAAAAAAAGGGCAGGACTGGACACGGCTAAAACAGGACTAACCTTCCTCCAAACTTGTAACCATTTAAAGTAGGGCAAAACTACATAATACAGTAAATCCCATGGTTTGACATGTTTCTCAATAAAATCTTAATGTTACTCTCTCCGTTCCAATTTTATAGTGTCTTGTTCTATCTTAACCGGATAAAAAAATATTATATCTTTCAATCGATAATACATTTTATATGCAATATGGAGATTGTTTGATAGATCTTGATTTAATCTAATAAACAGAGTGTTCAAAATCACCTAAAACATTGTAGAGTATAAGATATAACACTTTGAAACGTGACACGAACTCCCAAAAGGGACTATAAAATTGGGACGGAGAGAGTATTAATTTTTGAACAATGATAATGCCAAAATTGATTTTGTTAATACCAAAATTGTAGTGCTTGAGAGTCTTGTACTTTGCACATAATACAAGTTTTTTATGCACTGAAATTTTGGAAATATCGTTTTCCCACGTAGTTTGAAGTCGGTCCCAATTGAAGCCTTCCCATTAATCTCTTTCACAGCACTAACGGTCTTTCTACACTACTCAACTCTAGACTGGTTTGGTTATAGCATCCCCTTGAATTTCATATGATCCCCAATCTGGTCTATACCAGTCTAGAGATGATTCTAATACCCTCCCCGATATCAAACCAAACACCCTTATAACAGGCCCGTAGCCTGTAGCTTCACTCATTGTGTTTGGGCGCCCAAACCCTTCTCCTACCTGAGGCTCCACCATGTAAGCTTCTAAATCCTCCCATGGCCTCCTCCCGAGGGTGTGAAATCCTAGAGTGAAGCTACATGGCCTCCTCACTTGGGCCAAACTCTCTGTGTCTATGTGTCGAGGGGGTTTGGGCCATTAGATTGTGCGTTTTTATTTTTATTTTTTGTTTTTATTTCCAAGTGATTCGACGGTTGAAAATCCCTCGGCATAGAGACACAAAGGTTTTCCCAAAACAGAAGATCTCCGGCCCCTCGCAAGACCACCGCAACTATGTAGAGAAACAAGGAGTGAAGCTACAAGCTGGGCCAACTCAAGCAAATGTTTATGGGATTAAAGACCGAAATCTACACCTTGTTGCCTACTCTTATGGGATAAATCTTCTCTAGATTGCTACTATTGTTGAGCTAATGTCCCTTCAATCATCTTCATTCCTTGACCCCTAGCTATGCAACCTTCATCCTAGACACATTGAGTCATTGACATTATAATCTCCCCAAGTTCATCGGTCTTACAATTAGGTAATCTAACCCCCATATGTACTTTGCTAACCATGTTGCAGTCATCTTCCTAATTTTCTAGGATCAATCTTACACACTGATCAAGATCCCTCCTTTTCAATTGCAGGGCATTATTATCTCCAGTTCTCCTAAGAAAGCCTAAGCTCACATCCTTACTGCATCTAGCTTCCACCTTCCATTTATCACTCTTGTAAGGACCTAATACCATACTATCCCATGCATAGTTCAACTCTGCAGCATTGTTGCACAACGTCCCAGACACTGATACAGGGTCCAACATAACGACCTCCGAGGCCTAAATCAGGATTTTGCGGCTCCTCCCTCACTTGGAATGCATTTTCAGAACTTTAGATAAAAAACATTCACACACACGTAAATTCGGATTATCAGATTGGTGTCATCGGCTACAGATCGGATCCATATTGAATCCAGTCCATTGAGAGGCCCATCTGAAAGTCCAGAAGGACCAGAAGTAGTATATGTCAAAAGCAGAGTAAGAGGAATGAAGTTTGGAAAGAACAAGAAAAAAATGCCAAAACAATCGAGTTTTTTCAAGCTCCCTTGCAAAGCTGTACATGACTTGTTACTGAAAGGATCAATAAAAATCCCAGGAAAAAGGTTCTTCTACAATTAAAGTATTAAAAATGTACATATACCAAGCTAGAGTAACCTTAGACTGAAGGTAAGATTTCTACCCCATCCCACTTTCCCTTTTTCATTACGAATTGCCATGAATAATGTCTGTGATACAAAAAATTACATCTTGGTAAGAAGCTGGGCTAACCAAGCCACTGTTCAGTACGTCGGTCCCCACCACCACCGCTAACAGAATGCCGAATGCTAATCTTCTCATTTGCATATTTCTGCTGGAGCCATTCAAAACCATTCACATCAAGTTTCCCAGAAACCGACTTCCCTTGCTTCCTGCGGATTTGCTGTTCCCGTATAGAAGCCCAAAGCTTCTCAATAGCATCTCTTTGTTTGGAGGTGAACCTCGATATGTTATCAAAGGCATACTTTACCAAGATATCAATGCCTGTTTGGCACCTGGGAAGGGATAAATCAGTGCGTTAAACAGGGAAAAAAGAAGCAAGCAACTAAACCAAACACACAAAACTCCGCTACAAAGCAAGGACACGTCTAGCGGCCTCACATACCAACATTTAACACGGACCCGACACACTTTTGAGGCTAGACAAGCCTAATAAGAGTCTGAATACTTCATTAATTCTTATACGGACCCAATGGGAGGAATTAGGAAGCCAGAATATAGTCTTAAACTACTGGTCCAAGTCAAAACTGTGATACATCCTTTAATTCATGAATACTCATTAAACGACTGTTGTTTTTACCATCTTTATCCAGAATATAACTTTTCAATTTAACCGTGTCTTAATGTTAAGAAAAAAAGACATCATCTTGTCTCTGTTGTGTCTGTGTCTCATGTTCCTATTCATGCTTTCTAGTTCCTAGACAATAACACCATGCACTGGAGAGGGAAAATCAAGGGGGAAGGGGTAAACAAACAAACAACCACAACCAAATTGAGTTCAGTATAATGGGTCTAACCATGGGGTTCTATAACGCCGTGCAGCTATGTCCAAACAAAGAATCCAGGCTTCCCTCTGAGATTTGAAAAATCTCTTGGTCTCTTTATCTTCCTCACAAATCTTTGTTGATGCCTCTTTGTTAAACCTCATTTTCTCGTCTCTCTTCAATTTGCTAGGAATTAAAGCATCAAGGCCAAATGGATCTGAGTCATCCTCATTACTTATTGCTGATATAGCGACTGAAGATGCATCAGGCATTGTCTGACTATCCACTTCAGCCTCGTCGTTCAGAGCTGCAGCTTCTTCCGTGTCTTCATCCTTGGTAGCAACCGGAAGTTTCGATATAGCTTCTTTAATTTGTCCCATAGCTTTTGAAAACTACATGATATCCCACCATTGCAAAATATGAGTGAGAAAGTCATTAGCCATTGTCAAAGCTTCAATATAAGTGTTGTAAAAGTCATAAATGCAAACAAAAGTACCATTGACAATTATCACGTGCTTAGGCCCTAAAGTAATTAAGTTGGCATTGTAAGAAACAGTGTTTCAGGAACTTTCATAACCAATAGATGAGAATGAAACTGCAGAACTTTATGTTTGAAATATAAAAGCACGCATTACCCTAACTGTCAGCAATCAATCTATCAATGGCAACGACCATAAAATTTCTTAGCAGATACTTCTATTGTGGAGTGAAACAGTGTGTAAACGTTGCATACTGCTCCAAAAATTTCTCTAACAGACACAAAAGTAGACCTTTCTAAACCTAAAAAAATGCAGACAAGTCTTGCAAAAAGTAGTAGCACTGCCGTGTGCTTGTAAAGTAGACTACTAGTATGAACATATTGCAATTAAGTAACCCATCGTTTTTTTCCCTGATAAACTACCTCAGAGAACTTTCATTTGCCATAATGCATTATAACTGGAATAAAAGATTACAAAATCACTTTTGAATAAGAGAAACAATCTTCATTCATTTGGCTTCCATTGCACATACTTTCCTCATAAAGTGCACAACAGTAATTTCAAAATGGGCAAAGATCGTAAACTTGTAAGAGACCCAAAAGAAAAATTAATAAGCAATGCTTCTCCAAGAGGATACACTAAATCAAAATTGATCATCCAGGACAGCAAGGCACAATATGTGACACTTCCTAAATGATATGAATACCCTAATGAAATACGTAAGTAACATAACTATATCGTTATAGAATCAAATCAAACTTAGTTGAAAATCTCCAAGTTGGTTTGATGTTACAAACTGCAAGAAAAATTATCGACCAGAATTCAATGAATTTCATCTCATAACTTTCTCAAATAAAAAATGTATGAGCTATAAGTGCAAAAGCATACCACAAAGCTGTCATCAGTGAATAGATCATTTGCCACTACAGCCCGAATCATCCATACAGTAAATTGATTTCTCTGCTTCTTGTTAAAACACTACAAAGACAAATGATATTAAAAGGGTAAACTATTTGACGCATCACAATCCACAAAGCTTTCAAGAAAGTAAGTTTTTCTTCAGACTTAACATGAAAACTAAATGCTTACTTCAACTGCATCTTCTGCTGCAGAGAACAATGCATGATAATCTGCTCTTGCTGAAGCATCATTACAAGCAGTGGGCGAAGACATTGTAGATTCCAAAATGGAAAAGAAGTAGTCACTTGTTCCAGTGGTAACACTACCAGCCTGAATCAGTTGTATAGCAAGCTTCGATGCCTTACCAAACTTAGAAGGATTCGCTATATGGGACGCTATCTTCTGCATCGCCTCTATAACTTGGGTTTCTGAGGCATCTGTTGTGGTTTTAAATCTCAACCGCTTTCCAGGTACAGTATCTGGCAGTACAATAAACAGTTCATCTTCTTAGGCTCTTCAAGAAAGCCAAAAATTTAGGATATTTTGATTCAAACTAGGGCTGGATTTGCTAGAAACAAACCAAAGCTTGGGCAAGTTTACCGTGGCATATGTCAACCGATAAACCTATACATGATTCCGCATGGCAGGCCAATGAACATGCGTACCCCAAATGTGTATGAAGTATGAAACGACATCAGATAAGATAAGGGCTACACTTAAGCATATTTAAACAAACCAAACCGAGCCCTAAGTCCCAATCAATTGGGGTCGGCTACATTTACACTATTAACTAACTTTATTGGCTTAAATCTGAAACAGTTTATGAAAAATCCTACAATCAACTATGGAAACCAAGTGTCAAAAAAGATATTGTCTCAATGTATTACATCAATGTACCATGCATTAATTTCACTGAGAAAAGCCGTAAGATTTCTTTTCAACTACAAAACAGCTGTTTTTTAAAGTCAACTCTCCAGCTCCACAAACAATCCAAGCACTCGGAATGTTGACTGTGATACTAATATACTATAAAGTCTATTTTAGCTACCTTTTTCTGCTTGTTTGGTGGTTGGATCTTAAAGATGAACTTCCCAATGATAATACATGTACAGCACCTGGGGGTCTTTTACAAGCATAGTATAGTTATTCTCCCTGGTTGTCATTGTTATTCGGTGGTAAGGGAACCATGGACCAGGTTCCTTGTTTTTGCAGAGCCTCGAACTATTCTGGCATAGCTGCAGACAAGTGCTGTGAGCCGATAGCATTTCGGAACTCATGTTCAAAAGTCGGAGGAGGAGTACCAGCAGTACAGTGACACAAAAGGATCTTTAACTTTTGTAATCCTAGTTTCAATTCTCGCAATCACAAGGTGAGCATTAGGGGGTCCAAAGGAGGAAACACAAGGTAGTGGAATGGCGAAAGAACTAGTGGACTGAGGAGTAGGAGTTGAATCAGCTGGAAAACATAGAGTCATTATATATTGGGTGCTATGGAAGCAGGTGCAAAACTAACCTGACAGGGCTAATAGGAAGGGAATAATATAATGAACTGAGACTACTTAAGTTGGCCAGAATTCTTGTTCTTCATTAGCAAGAAAGGGTTTGAGTCCCTTCATAAGCAAGATCCACCTTCACAGGCAATGACCACCTAATGTACCCAAAGGAATGAAAGGAGGGGAAATAGTACGAAAAATTGGAGCAGGATTAGCCAAGCTTAAACAACGAGTAAAGAGCTGGTAGAATATCGTTTCCAGATTGGAATAATGTTACTATTTCCCACAACCACATGTTCAAAACCTTGTGAGGTAGATGCAGTTGAATAGTGCTCAGTTAACTTGTGATGTTGCTAGTGCCAAGAGGAGACAAAGTCCACACACCGGTTGATTGGCAGTGGAGGAGGTGATGGAGCAATGTAAGGCGTAAAGCCTTGTTAGAATTAAAAAGTATATAGAGAAGACGAATTGGAATAGCCGACTTTTAGGGTCCACTTTATGTGCAGCCGAAGCATGGTGAGCCCCCAACGATCAACACACAGGACCGGCACCTGGCTCCAATAATATTGAAGAAGTTAGGTAAGTTCGTTGAGTCACACACCAAATTTCCAATGGAGGGGCACATCAGACAGCTGGGCTAATAAACTCACAACTGCTTATTAATAGAACTCTGTTTAACTAACTCATCACCTAATCTACCCCAATCTAGTGGGAAGACCAACTGGTGACAGGTGTTGCTGCAGCTGAGGTTATTTCTTCTGTTGCTTTAGCTCAACTTTACCAGCCTCTCTATCAATAGCAATGTTAAGAAACTTCAATTCAAAGCCATCAGGGTCAGATTGGGTGGCAAGAAATTGTAGGGGAAAACTAGGCAAGGATGCACATGTTACTTTTCTATTTCATGGCCCAAAACAAGTCCTTATACCTATTAGGGTTCTTCTAGTAGCTCCTTTTGCTTTGTTCTGTGTCCAGCATCACCAGTCCTGACTAAGGCTGCAACTAAACCGAGCCATTGGTGAAATGTTAAAGGCTTGACCTGGTAAAGGCTTGTTCAAGTTCGATTCAGATACTAAACATGCTGAACCTAAGCCTCAATTTTAATAAATGAGCCAAACCTGAACCTGACAATATTTAGCTCGGTTAAGCTCGCAAAGCTGGAGTATATATGTATATCTCATAAGAGTTTCACATACAAACTTGAATATGTTTAAAATTTTATGAAAATTTAAAATCTCATTCATGTATAAACTTTTAAATGTACTATAAACTTAAATTTTAGTATGTTTATATAATTTTATACTTTTATTTTGAACTAGATATAATTTTATACTAATATAAACTTATTTATGTACAAAATAAAGTTTTATTTGAAGTTCTCGACATGTATGAGAGAAAAAAAATCTAACGATTTTTACTCGTTAAGACGCGTGAACAAGTTCCTGTTCGACTCAAACCTAGGCAAGCTTGGCTTGTCAAATTTTTATTGAGCTTGAGCTCAGCTTGAGTTTGCTAAGAAACTTAACGAACAAACTTGAATATTCTAAAGCTCGGCTTGTTTGCAGCCTTAGCCCTAACCAGTGTTTCAAAAAGTGCGCGCCTTAGCAATTTAAGCGCTCTGGACAAAGCTGTTGTGCCTCACAGGTCTGAGGCGAAGCGCATAACACAAAGGCGTAGTTTAGGCGTGTTTAAGCTCAAAGGCATACACTTTTGTGTTTTTTCCCAATAATTGAAGCCCAGAACGAGAATTGAAGTAGGAATGATCCAACTATCAAAGAACCTCTCCTACTCCCCCCCTTCTTCTCACGTTTTTGCTCTGTTTTTTCTTTTCCCTCCTTCTACTCTGTTTATGTGGAGGTGATGGAGAAGTCAAGCCTCCAATGAGATACATTTATGAGGCTATAGATTGAGCTAAAGAAGCTATTGCAAATTCCTTCCAAGGAAATAAAGAGAAGTACGATGAGGTCTTTAAGATAATTTCAGTAGGTGGGATGTCCAATTGCATAGGAATTTGCATGCAGCTGGTTTTTACTTAAATCTTGAATTTTTTTACAAAGATCCAGAGGTTTGCAAAGTTACAAAAGTCATTACAAGCCTATATGCATGTATCAAAAAGTTGACCCCAAATCCAACTACACAAGATACTATTGTTTCCGACTTGACGAAGTCTGAGAAAGCTGAGGAAATCTTTGGTAACCCCATGCCAATTAGGCAAAGAACTACGAGGACATCAGGTATCACCATCACTCCATGTTAATCTACTATCGAATTTAATCAAAGAGTTTCACTTTAAGAATGTTTTCCAATATGGCAATATCTATGGTATGCAGCTGACTAGTGGGCATCATTTGGTCATGAAACTCCTAACTTGCAAAAATTTTCCATCAAAATTCTCAGCCTTACTTGTTCCTCAGGATGTGAGTGAAATTGGAGTGTCTTTGAGCATGTGAGTACATAATAATCTAGTGCATTCATTGACTTACTTTAGTTACGTATGATCATTAATTTGAGTCCCTTTTATAATGTTAATGCAGATTCACAGCAAAAAAAAAAAAGAAAAAAAATAGACTAGCTGAAAAGCGTCTCAATGACGTGGTATTTGTTAAGTACAATAGAGCATTGAAACTTCAATATATCAAACGTGGTAAAATTGATCCCATATCCTTGAAAGATATTGATGAGAATGGCTGGTTGGGAGGATGGAGGAAGCTCTTGTGTTTGAAGATGATGATTTGACTTGGGACGATGTTGCTTTAGCTGCTGGCGTCGAAGATCCAAGGCAACAAACTAGATCAACTTCAAAGTCAACACCTACCGCAACGAAGGCAAGGCCAAGGGCTTCAAAAGCAAAGACAACTCATCATCATCTTGCGGATGAGGAGGAAGAAGAATGGGAATACGGAGAATCGGATGAGGAGGAAGAAGATGTGGAAGGATATAAATTCAAATGATGAAGATGACGTTATTGCTGTTGACGATTATGATTAATGCCTATGCATGCCAACAATAACTCTAGATTTGATTGTCGTTAATCATTTTGTTACGTCTCTAAAACTAAACCATTGTTGAAATGTTATGTTTTATGACATTTGAATGTTTTATAAGTGTTTGTTTGTGTTGAAAGTTTTACCTTTATTAGAATTCTACTTATTGAAAAAATTGTGACCTCACTTTCAAGAGGCAAGCGCCTTGCCTCGCGCTTAAGCTCCAGGGGACCACGGCGCCTCGGTGCGCCTATCGCCATTTAAAACACTGGCCATAAAAACCTACTAAATTCCCTCCAATCCTCACTCAAACCTATGTAAGATTGAGTTTTAGTCAAGGGAAAATCAAATTTTGAAGGCTATTTCCTATCTTTCAAATTTACAACTCCGCCATTTATGAAGCCTTTCCTTAAATATATGCTTAGGTTTGAGTTTCCTCATTGGTTCCAATGTACCAAATGAAGCTTTTGATCACAATTCTACAAAATTTGAGTAAAAGTGTGAGTTTCGGACTGGAGATGCAATTTTTAACCATAGTGCGACAAATCCGCTTCGAATCACTTTCGACTGCCGGAAATTCACACTTACACAGTAAACAGAAACCCTAAAGATCATTAAGATCAAAACATCTAAAAAGTACGAAGAAGCCATAGCGTTCAATACATGAATATGGACTGAAATTCACTGAAATAATCAACCTATCGTAGTAAAACGGAACTCCGAGAAGCATAGAAACAAAGAGGAAGCAGGAAACAAGATGTACCTTCAGGTTGCGATAGAGGAGGTTTTGAGCGTTTAAGAGCGCTCTTGAGCGCAGGCGGTGGTGGGTTTGGTAAAGATTCTTTGGCGGCGGCGGTAGTGGCAGCGGAGGTGGTGAAGGATTGTTTTTGTTCAGTGGAAGGTCGAGGAGGAAGAGGCGCAGAAGGAGGTGGTAAACCCTGAAATAGGTTATCACCCATTTCTCTTTCTCTCTCTCTCTCTCTCTCTCTCTCTCTCTCTCTCTCTCTCTCCCTGTAACTATGGGGGACAAATTTTTTATTTTGATTGGTCGGATGAGAGAGATGTCTACCTAGTCGTAGTGGAGGGTTGTGCAGAGGGGCACTTGGAGAAGGGAGGCGGTAGCATCTCCGATGGCCAACCCCAATTTTGACCCTAATTGGCAAATTTATTACGTATTTTTAATAAAATAATTAATGGCATACAAGTAAATAGGAGTACAAGAGAACGGGATCATCTCCGGCGAAGTTCCGGCGAAAGATCTATTATTAATGTATTTACTCCACTTGTGTGCCTACCTCGCCGCACGCCAAAATCCTAGTCCCACAATTGAAGTTGCTACGTACTTTGTGGAACCCTTCATCTTCGTTGATCAGCTATTCTCCATCGAACTGTGGTGCTTATCGACACCACCATGCTCCCAATCGTATTTGATTGAGCCCAAACGTTGCTTGCCTACCCCTCTACTCGTGCACCGTACTCTCTCACTACTCTGTTTTTGCATCAATGGTACGAATGACAGAAGAATAATTAATTTATGAAGCGGAGAGAGCCGTTAGAAAAGTGGGGAGGAGTTTGGGTTGTCCCCAATTTAAACCAAGAAATGGGTGAACCTCAAAATAGGAAAGGTTTCAGGTCATGCATTGGACATAAAATTTTGCCCAAATTTTAAACTTGAGTCTTAAAATAAATCAAGATTGAAGTTGCTCTTAGAGCATCATCAGCCATCACCCTTTTTTTAATCCAAATTTAAGTCAAAAATTGCCTAAATCCCTAATTTAGGTAATTGATTTCCAATTGAAAAATCTATTTTCACCCAAAATTTATTTTTTAAATTGTGAATATCATACATGTAAATAAGTGAGATGAGAGAATCAACTCAAGCGAAAATCCGGCGGGACTCAGCCAGTCCACAAAGTTTCGACAACCCTCTTGAAGCTCCGGCGAAGTTTCAGCCTCAAATCAAAAGAGTCGATGAAGCTCCAAAATCAAATTGAAAGGTATGAAGCTCCGTCATCATTTCTTGACGGCCAGGAAAGTAGATGTCGGAAAAATGGGTAAAGGTTTGGGGTCTCCAAAATGGGAAAAGAAATTGGTAAAACCCCAAATTTGGTAAGGGTTTGGGTAAAGATTGGAGATGGGTTTTGATGATTTTACCTAAATTTTTAGTTTGGGTCTCAAAATGGGTCAAGATTGGAGATGCTCTAAGTCCACACCATTTTAGGATTAGCTAATCCACATGGCTACAAAAATCAAATTACCTTTCAAATATTATTAACATTATCAATGAATATATTAAATGAGAATAATTAAGTAATTTCTCACATTATCTACTCTTGGGCTTTTCTGCACTCTTGCAATCATCTGGGATAGCTTGGCAGCCTCCTTCACAGTCTGCATAGCATCTACCTGAAACTTATGAAAAACAAAGTTATTCTGATAACACCAAATCACCCACATAACAGCAACCAACTCCACAATGGCATAATTATCCGGAGCATCCCTCAACCAAGAAGAAAACCATTCCTCAAAGCAAACCACCTGCCCTATATAGAAATCAAAACCCAACTTAGACCCTTTCCATACTTTTCAAGCCGACTCACACTGAAAAAATAAGTGTTCTATGGACTCCTCTTCGAATCCACACATAGGACAATCCACCTCTTCAATTAGCTTCCTGCGAAATAATGCCACCCCTGACCGGTAAAACTCTATGCAAGAGCATCCATAAAAAATAACGCAAATTTAGGAGGTAAATTAAGACCCCACACTTTCTTCCATAATTCGCCTCTACCCCCATCATTCAACTCACCAAAAACATTGTTCAGCCGCCATAAAATATGTTGATTTAACTGAAAATTTTGTTGTAGTGGAAAAATTCCAATAGCACTCATCCGTTAAAGTCTTATTAGCAATATACAACAATAATAACATAACCCATTTAGTCTCCAATAATTTGGGGTATGGGCGGGGGATGGATAGGAGACAGACCTAACCTTTGGCATTAAATGCACAAAGTGGCTGCTCACAGAATACCACTGAAACAGATGGATTTGAGACAGACCTAACCTTTGGCAATAAATGCACAAAGTGGTTGCTCACAGAATACCATTGAAACAATAGTCCTCCTATACCGTTGAGTTTGTTGCGGAATCATGCCCTCAAATCAAAGCCAAAAGGCATCAGAGAGGGCAGACCCAAGAATCATTTTGATTTATGTGCACATTACTATGCTTCTTTCATTCAACATCTAGAGCATTGGCGTTGCACAATACCTTACTATACTTCTTATTAGCAATATAGGTAGACAAAATTTTGATTTATGTGCACATTACTATGCTTCTTATTAGCAATACAGGTAGACAAAATTTTCTACACAACTTCCTGCGGAAATACCTGACTAATTAAGGGCCCTCGCCAAGTTTTATTAGGCCAATCAATGAGACCTTTAACCTTAAAGTTACACACACCTGCAGGCTTATCTCTATCTACATAAGTGTTGTTACACTTAAGAATCCACTTATGCCCAAATACCGTAACCATCTCCCCATCTCCCACCCTCCAAGCCAAGCCTTTTTTAACCAGCTGAAGACCCCACAAAATACTCCTTCATTCCCATGAGCAACCCGGCTTTGGACTACATTCTAAAAATTCTTTCTCTGAACAATATTTTCCAAAAAGGACTTGAGCCAAGAGAGAGTTAGGATCCTTTAAAAGTCTCCATGCCTGCTTAGCCAAAAGAGCTTGATTAAAGCACCCGATATCCCTGATTCCTAAGCCTCCCAACCGCATCGGCTTACATAAATCCAACCATCTCTTCCAACAAATACCACCACCCTCCCCTTCACCCCAAAGAAATCTAATCATAATACTCTTCACTTGCTTAACAAACTATCCCAGAGCTCTAAAAACAGAAAATAAATAAACCGAAATCATAGACAAAGTATGCTTGACAAGAACCAATCTACTGGCAAGATTCAAACTTGTAGACCACCAATTAGCTAACCTGCCCAAAAATCTATCCAAAATTCACTTAAACAGGTCACCTTTTCTCCTCATAAAATCAAGCTCCGAACCTAGATAAATCCCAGGCTTCTCCACTATCCTTATACCAAGCATCGACCTCAACGCCTCTCTCTCTCTCTTGATTTTCTAAACAAAGGGGTGTTTTGGCCTATATAATCTATTTGGATTATTTTTTGTCTTTATTGCATTTGTTAGTTTTGTGGCGATTTTTTGTTAATTACTAATTTGTCTTGATGAGGGGAAAAAAGTGAAAATTTATAATAAAAAAAATCACTAAAGACATAATCCAAAACAAACAGACTTAATAAAGAAAAAAATTAATCCAACTTTATTATTATAAGCTAAAATAGGCTTAAGCCTAGCCCAAAGTTTTATTATAGCCCAAGGTTTTATTATAGCCATTTCTTTCTTCTAGTACATTATCAGTCTCCTCTCCATCTTCTAGAATTTTATTTGCAAAATGTTATGCTTAAGAAAGATTACACCTGAATCATGCACACAATATGAGTGTTTTTAAAAATATATATATGTTTGTAAAACACAACTTCAAGATCTCACATTACTCACATTCTGTGTATAGTTTGGTATAAGCTTCATTGAGCATAGCATTTCTGATTTTGAAATTTCTGATTCTAATTTTTCTAAATCTTTAAAAGAATGTGTTTCATTTTTCCCATGCTTGTCAGACCACACCGTGTGTACATGTCTTCTTCCAATTTGATAAGTACCATTTATTTTCACTAGTTAATTTTGTGAATTTATGTTATCTAGTTTCTACTAGTTCTAGCTAGCATTATTTGTACTCCGGCCCTTTTTCCCATTAGAATGTACCATATTCACTATTCAAAAATCTCATACAATTAATCTATAAATATAGTATATAGTAGTATATTTTCATATTCACTATTCAAATCTCTAAGTTGAAACTACACAGGAGTAGTATTTTACAATTTATCTCTTGCTCACATATCTAGATTATACGGTTTTCATGCCTGAAATATACTCAGATACTAAAATGACGTAAAGATAATCTAGAATATAGTATTTTGTACTGTAATTTCTCTTAGGCGTTGATAACTATATGGGTACAGATTCCCATACACAGAAAATGCACAGATTGAGCTCAGGGACCCACTTTTGGGTCGCATACAAACAATCCGAACCGTTCATTTATCTTAGAATAAAATTCTGAAGGCCCTTGTGAAAAATCAGCTCAATCAGACGTCTTTAGGCCTCCTTTGGGTAAAAAACCAAAAACCGGTTTTTAAAAAAATCATTTTGTCCTAATTCATTTTTTTTTTTTGTATTCGTTAGTTTTGCATCAAGATTTTGTGGTTTCTGGATTCCTCTCGACAAAATGAATCTAACGAGTATAAAATTATGGTCAAAACTCAATTTTTTTTGAATAAAGCCAAAATAGTTGGATAATTGGACCTATTTTGGTTTTATTCAAAAAAAAATTGAGTTTTGACCGTAAATCTATACTTGTTAGATTCGTCTCATCGAGAGGAATCCAGAAACCACAAAATCTTGACGCAAAACTAACGAATGCAAAAAAAAAAAAAAAAAAGAATAAGGACAAAATGGTTTTTTGAAAAACTGGTTTTTGGTTTTTTACCCAAAGGAGGCCTTAGTTGCTTGATCTACGAGCCCCTTGTTTCAGTCAAAAAAATTAACTGAAACTGGGGGCCTCTTAGATCAAGCACCTAATGACTTCCGATTGAGCTAATTTTTCATGGGGCCCTTCGGAATTTTATTTTAAGATGAATAAACGGTTCGGATTGTTTGTGTAGGACCCAAAAGTGGGTCCCCAAACTCAATCTGTGCATTTTTTGTGTGTTGCATTCTGTACGCGTAGTCTGGTCCCTTAGGCGTAGGCCAATAAATATGCCCGGATACTAAAATGACGGACACATTGAATCAATTAATACTATTTTTAGACAAAGTATGGTAGGAGAAATAGATTATTTTTGTATTAAAAATTGAGTCCCGGAAACCGGCATATATATAAATATAGTCATCGATCATGAACAAAGAATCCAAGTTCAAGTTCTTGAATCAAATTTCAGTCATGATCTTATTAATTTGGATATCACCTTATGTCACCTAACCATTGACTAGGACTGAAGATCATATTAAATGGACAATATCTGATTGGTTCGAATAATTAATCATATAATAAATGACAGGAACACAAAGATATGATACTAGAGAGCCACAATCCCACCATTACCTGAGTATTTCATGGTATTTGCATACAATTCATAATATTGGTACAAAAAAATCATAATATTCATATAGAAATTTTATCATTGCATAAATTTTACATCAACCTAAAATTTATAGCATCTATGTATTTTTAGTCTTGATGTTATGAATTTATGTGCAAATTGGAGATCAATTACAATCCAAACATAATGTATTATATATGATGTTGTGAATTTCTGTATAATACAAGGAAAATATTAAAAACAGCCTATTGAGTTGTTAAGAAGGTGGAATATTGGAAAGTGTGAAAATATATTGAAAGTGTAAAAAAAATGTGTATATTGTTATATTTTAAAAAATCCAGATAATATTGGATAACTAGCTGTAGGTAGGGAAGGTACTATAACTAATCGTGAGTATGTAAATATATAGAGTAATTCTAGTTACACACCCCTCAAACACACTATGAAATAAGGTGAGTTTTACTACACATTTAGACAATAAAAAATTGTTCATTTTGTCGGTCTTGCCATAAGCATTATTCATACCAAAATCAGGTTAATCGAATATTGGTAAAAGCTTTAAAATTTTACATTTTCCTTGACAAAATGAAACATTAAATTTCTTTTACGTTATTCAACTGATTTGAATTAAACAGTTATTCATATCTCATCAATAAAAAAAATTCCATTGATGATTAGATGTACTAGAACTACAAAATGAACGACTCGAATTATCAAAATATGTTGTGGGACCTCAAAGATGTGTTTGGAAAAGTGTGTAAGTAGCAAAGGTCAAAGTAAATATTTAGGGACTCTTCTAAAGGTAGTGATAATGTCAAAACTGTTTTTTATTATGTCAAAATTCCAATACATAAAGAGCATATACTTTAAACATGAGTACAAACATTTCATGCATTTGTTTTTGGATATAATCAAAAATAGTTTTGCCATTAGCATTGCCTTCTAATTAAATTCATTAAAGTTAAATGCCCAGAAAAGTTGCCCAGAAACAAAAAGTACTCAGATCTAAGCCACTCATTGTAATTTTTGGGGTACTTTATGGGTAACTTTTCTGTATATGTATTACTGCTGTATTAAATTTCCAGTTCAATTAAAATAAGAAAAGAAAAGGAGGGACTCGAGAAAAACAAGAAAATTACCGAAATACAAGGAGTGGGGGTTTGGTGCGTGGTGCGTGGTGCGTGGTGCATTTAAATATGCTATTAGCCTTCCCAAGTTCCAAACGCTCTTTGTTGCATATGCTCATCTGTCGGGGAAGACCCACAGAAAAAGACGTGCTCCCCCACTTCCACATGCGCACGCGACCCCACACACCACACTCCACACAATAACCCTAATTTCCAAGTTTCCCTTCCCTCTCTCTTCTTCCTTTTTTTTTTTTTTTTTCTTTAAGAGCATTCTTATGTGGAAACACTATTTAAAATTTTAACTAAGTAGAGAGCCAAAACTCCAAAATAAGTCTAAAATCAGGCTCACTAAATGGCTGATCAAATTTTATTAAGTTTCTGCTTTTGCTACAGTACTGCACTAAATTTGGTGCGGCACTGTTCACTCACTAGGGCACTATTCACGCACTATTCATGCATTATTCACTTTTTTTTATATTACTTTTGGAGAGTAAAAGTAGAAAGAAATAATAGTTTAATCTAATAAAGTTAGAATAGAAAATCTGATTTTGTGAGTTTTTTGAAAAGTGACTAGCTAAATTTGTAAAAGTTTTTTTTCAAGTTAAATTTGGTGTTTTTTTTGTGTGTCTCAAATAAGGATGCCCTAATAATAGATGTCTGAACCAAATTACTTACGTCTCGATTAATTCTGAGGGGCTAAATTCATCTTCTTCTGATGATGATCTCATATAAAGTCGGATCATTGAAAACGAGTTGATAGCCCTTAAGAGGTTTCAAACTCGAGTCATTAAGAAGTAGCAAACTTGTAAGTTGTGAGTCCTGACCACTAAGCCAAGTTTTTGTCTCCTTTTTCCTAAGGGTTTGTTTGGAACTTATGGGGAAAAAAAGGAAAGAAAAATTAAAAAATTGTTTCTTGCATAATTTGGTTTGGAGAGAAAGAGGAGATCAAAAGGCAAATACTTCTTCCGTCCCCATTTTATAATCCCAATTAGCAGTTTTTGTTATCCCAAAAAAATCATCCCATTTCTCTTTTACCCTTCCATTTGAAATTAGTAGCACTAAAAAAGTAAGAAAATGCAATGATTGAAGGGCAAAAATGAGAAAAACAGGTTTCTAAAAGTGCAATTATTATGTTCCTTTATTTAGTTGGAATCCTCAAAATGAACTATAAAAGGGGCAGAGAGTACTAATTTTCTACACCATATATGAAATTTCCCTTCATCTTTTCTTCAATTTTCCTTTATTTTTTATCATTTTCCTCAAGTTTCAAACACATTGTAAGAGTTCTTGTTTGAAAATTGTGAAAAGGAAAAAAAAAAGATTGTTAAGAAAGAAAGTACAGAGAAAAAAATTTTGAGCACGATATAGTTTTTCTTATATTTGTACTCGCACTTTCTTCCTTAAAAAATATTTTAAATTTCTATTAATTTTATATTCGTGTCTTTTACCTAAGATCCAAACAAACCCTAAATGGAGAGAGAGAGAGAGAGAGAGAGAGAGAGAGAGAGAGAGTGAGAGATCACTATCTTAGTGAAAGGAAAGCCAGGAGAGCTACCCCAAGACCTTTGACACTCACTATCTGTTCGCCAAAACCCAAAGAAGAAAGAAACAAAGATAAAAACCACCCACACAAGAACTCAAGACAAAGTGTGTGTGTCTCTCTCTCTCTCTCTCTCTCTCTCTCTCTCTCTCTCTCTCTCTCTCTCTCTCTCTACTTTCTCTGTTTCTTCTTAAGCTCATGTTACTGTAAAATTAACCTCTCTATATCTATGTGTTCTTTGTACTGTCAGCTTTTAGATCACCCATAGGTTCTTGGTCAACTGCTTCATCTTTCTTCTTACAACTCACCAAACCCCCAGCCCCCTTCTTTTAATACTCTTTTTTGTCCTAAGATTCTTCTACCCTTTGAAACACAAATAACACCCAGTTCAATTCAGATCTATCTGAGCTGAAACCATCTGTTGTGAGTTTGTCTCGAATTCAACCCTGGCTTATACCTCTAAAACCGCGTTGACCCTTTTATGCTCTTTAACAATTGAAGTTTCTTTCTAATTCTTCTGTAAGTCGAACTACGTAAATTCTTTTGTGTTTTTTTTTTTTTTGATCTCTTGTTCTAAACATGTCGAACCGGTGGTGGGCCGGGCAAGGGGGTTTACCCGGAATGGAATCGTCGGCGGCAGGTATGAAGAAATCGGATCTGGGTATATCCATGAATGAAAATAGCAGTGGTGGAGGCGGCGATCAGGAAGAGGACGAGAGAGAAAACAGCGATGAGCCGAGAGAGGGAGCGATCGAGGTTGCTACTGGTGGGCGACGACCACGTGGTCGCCCGCCAGGGTCGAAGAACAAGCCAAAACCGCCTATTTTCGTGACCCGGGACAGCCCCAACGCCCTCCGCAGCCACGTGATGGAAGTGGCCAACGGATCAGATGTGGCCGAAAGCATAGCGAATTTCGCTAGGAGAAGGCAAAGAGGGGTTTGTGTGCTGAGTGCAAGCGGTACAGTTACCAACGTAACCCTAAGGAATCCTTCCTCAACGGGTGCAGTCATGGCTTTACACGGCCGGTTCGAGATTCTTTCTCTCACCGGCTCGTTTCTGCCAGGGCCTGCCCCTCCTGGATCAACCGGGTTGACTATATACTTGGCCGGCGGTCAGGGGCAGGTGGTGGGTGGGAGCGTTGTGGGCCCACTCATCGCTGCTGGACCGGTCATGGTGATCGCTGCAACGTTTTCGAACGCTACGTATGAGAGGCTGCCTTTGGAGGAGGAGGAGGAAGGAAGTGGCGGAGGACAGGGTCCGATCGGTGGTGGTGGTGGTTCGCCACCGCAACCGGGGATTACAGGGATTGGAGGTGGTGGTGGAGGGCAGCAGCATGGTGGGTTGGTGGGTGAACCGGGTTTGATGCCGGTTTTCAACTTGGGACCTAATTTGGTTCCAAATGGTGGTGGACAGATGAGCCATGATGCGTTTGCTTGGAATCAAGGTCGCCCTCCTTACTAGAGGTAACAATATAGTGTAGAGAGAGAGAGAGAGACTGAGAGATCTAGAGAGAGACATCGGGTTATTTGCTAATAAATGATGTGAAAAAAATGTGAGGGATGGAGATTATCAGCTTTAGCTAAATTTAAGGTTTTTATATATTACATGTGTACATTTTTCTTTCTTTTTCTTCTGATATGATGTATTGGTTATTCTACTTTCCATTATGTTCCTCGTTTTTCAATTTAGTATTGAGTAAATATTTCTTTTTTTCTAATTCCTATGGGTTTTTTTTTTCAAAACATAATGATTTTTTAGCACAATTTTCCGGTTAAAGCTTGACTATTTTGGGGGGAAAAATACTGCTAGACTCGTAGGCGACTTTACTCTATAGCCATGGTGGTCACATTCAGCACAAAGAACTTTAAACACCCAACCCAAAATATGAAAACTCATCAAAGAAAATTATAATATCTTATGTGCTTTGTTGTTTTTGGGTGATATATTATTGACATTAATAGATTAAAAAAAAAATTTATATGTAATTATGGTTTCTGGAGGTTGTAGTGGCTAAGTATTTCTTAACACCCTTCTTAGAATTAAGAATTTCTAGAGCCGCTATCACTGCTTGATTAACTATATTCACGAGTTAGTAGTTTATAATTCATGGTTTTCCAAGCTCTCGATTATATATTTAATTATCTTTTGTTTTTAGAATTTATCCTTTTACGACCACCGTTACATACCTAAAAAGCACACATAAAATTTAACCAAAATTTGAAAATCAATAACCTAGATTCAGTTGGAATGAAATCGGGCCATTGGTATTCAAACTCCAAGTAAATTCTGGGTATGTTTTCTGGGTACTTAGACTCTCCCGGCTAAAAATTGAGGAGCATCGGCACTTTTTCCTCCGTCTTTCTTCTTTGGAAAATTACAGCAAGTTCTACACATTGATTTAGGTTTAGGAGAAGCATCATGCTTGCGTGATGAATATTTTGTACCCCAATTGAAAGCTTGGAACCAATCTAGCTATTTCGATCGTTTCTTTATTTCTTTTCCTAACATGAATCCAAGGTTCATATGTGGTAAATTTATTATTGGATGTGTTCGATCAATAAGGATCTCCGCTTTTGGATCTCTTGAGTATGATATTGGTCTTGCTCCTTTCTCATAAGTTTGCGGTTAGCACCTACAACATAAGTTTGTGGTTAGCACCTAGCCGGCCTGTAGACACTTCGACGACTAAGTCAATCAATCCCAATTCAGAAAAGAGAAGTACAGAGCTTAAGTGAAAAATGATTTTGCACCTCTTTAGGGTTCAATACCGTGCTTTATATTGAGAGAGCTTTGTCTTTGAGGCCAAGATAGGCTAGATAGCTTGTGCCGAGCTCTTAATTTCAATGATGTCATAGATAACCGTTTCTTGTTAACGTAATGCATAACGATTGCTGTATATACCACGCTGTCACGTACGTAGCACGTGGCCGAACCAAGGTTGTTGCCACTTGATCGACCAAACAACTTCGGCACTGACGTGTCTCTACCTCTACTAGTTATTGCCATGCATGACCAGACCTGACACCTAGGCCCGATCGTAAAGTCCCCGGCCAGAGGACTCGTTTGGTCGACGTTAGGTTTGCTAGGCCTATTCACATAGCCCGAATGACCGAACCCCCCATCCGGCTTACTACATTTACAAATGAACTAAACCGGAAGCAAGGGGTTTGCTGTCGATCTCCATGTGTCAGTAGCCCCTGCCGACCCTTGAAACGACGTCATTCCTGCTCTTTTGTTCCCTAATCGGTACCCAATATAATTTTACTCATCTTTTGTCAGGCCTATTTCAGGTCTATCAAAGATGATTTAAATAGCTAATTTTTCTTAAAATGTTTTTATATGGGTACATGTAAAAAATTAACTCAATTCGATATCGATGACTTTTTCAGAATTCATAGGGCAAAACATTTAATTTCAGATTAATGATTTATTTTTTTTTTTTGCAGGGCCATTTCCGGTCCCCTAAAGACAATTCAAACCACATGTTTTTCTTAAAAAATACTTTTATATGAGTACATGTAAAAAAATTAGCTCAATCTAAAATCCATAAGGGCTTTTTAAGAATTCATAGGGCGAAACATCTAGAATTAAGTGTTTCACCCTATGATTTTAAAAAAAGCCCTAATCTATATCGGATTGAGCTAATTTTTTAACAGATACCCATATAAAAACATTTTAAGAAAAACTCAGGAATTGAATCATCTTTGCGGAATCTGAAATAGGCTCCACAAATATCAATCAAATCATATTGGGTACCAACTAGGGAACAAGAGAGCAAGAACATAGACCTTTTATTGGAATGGAACGACATTGTTTCACGGATGAACTGGTGACCCATGGAGACATCAAAGCCCCCGCTTCCAACTAAACCTAGATTGTGTGAATTGGGTGCATTTACTTCCCAAAAGTTAGTAACACTCAAGAATCCACAGTTGAATTCCAATTGTGACTCAGAACTTCTTGTTTATTTAAAATTAATAAATCAAGGCTAGTTTATTAGACACTTTTTAACACGCTTAATTGAGAGATTAGGGTCAGTTCTTGCCGAATGCATGCAAGATTTGATTACTAATTAATTTCTCTCATTATGTGTATTTGTTTTAGAAATTAATGTGCCAGTAATTGAGTTGGGTTTGTTTGTAAGTTTGAGTTTCGATGTAAGCGGAATGATATAAGCGTGCCTAATTACACAAAATTTTAAACTTTGTTTTTTCTATCTAGCTCCGATCCTTTTTTTTTTTTTTTTTCTCATTGAGCTAAAAAAATAAAATTATCATTTTTAGCCCCTAATTGGAGATCTCTTGTATTTGAACATGATCCTTAACCATCCATGAAACTAATATACTTCAGATCTTCGATGAAAAGTGTTTGGAACATTTTTTCGGGGTAGGCAAAAGAAACTTATTAATATCTGATTGAGAAACAAAAATACAAAGATTAAGGGAATAAGCGCAAACAAGAGTTACCTGAGACCCAAGAAAGAAAATGGCAATATACCAACAAAGAAAAAGAAGTTGTTCAAAACAACCGAACACATACCGACCAGCATCCCGGATGGCAAATTAAAGCACCCAAACACAGCAAAACCGAGAAAAGTTGCACATGAAGCGACCCAAAATTAAAATCTATGCACAAGCACCACACAGCAGAAATGGGAGACGACCACTGAAAAAAGCAACACCACAAACAAAACTACAACCCAGCACCAAGCTAACAACACCCGGGAAAGGCTTCAACCAAGCAAAAAACCGACAGCAGAAACAGTAGACGAGCACCGGAAAAAACAAGACCAGCGACACCGCAACCCACAACCAAGCGAACAAAACCAGCAAAGGCATCAACCAACCAAAAAACCGACAGCAGAAAGACTACCGTTTGGAACATTTTGATTTCCACTAATTATCATGAGATGATGTGTTTTTGCACCTTCCTTTATTTTAGTAAATCTATTCTATGTATAAAGCGAGGCAGTACTTTGGTATGAATTCCACATGGCTCACACTTTTTTCGACTGAAAAATTAAATTTTACTATTTCAAAGATTCATCTCCTAAGGATAGAAAGATAAATTCATGCTACTAATTAATCGTTTGCCCATAACAGTTACTGATTTTTCTCCCCACATAAGTTTGGTTAGAAGATCCTCAAGCTGTTACTGGAGAAATATTGAGATTCTACAAGAAGATGTTGGGTTTGAAATTTGAGTTGAAGAGGTCTTTCAATGGTATTAGTTTTGCAAATTTAGTTCCTCTTTCCTTTCACGAGTCTCTAGTGGCTCCTATTACCCCTACTGAGATCAAAGATGCTATTTTTTCAATTAATGGTGATAAATCCACTAGGCTAGATGGATTCAATGCCTGCTTCTATCAGAAGAAGTGGTCTGTGGTGGACGATGAAGTAATCTCTGCTATTACACATTTTTTTTAGACGGGATGTTACCCACAAAAGGTAAATGTGACTACTATTACTTTGATTCCTAAAACTAGTTGTCCTCAATCTTTGAAGGAGTATTGGCCTATTGCTTGTTGTAATGTGTTATACGAAGTTATTACGAAGATATTGGCTAAGAGAATGCAACTTGTGTTACCCCATATTATTAACAAGGCTCAAGCAGCCTTTGTTAAAGGCAGATGCATTTCTGATAACATACTCCTAATGCAAGAGCTTGTTAGGAATTATCATAGGGACTCTAATGTGCCTAAGTGTGCTATCAAAATTGATCTCATGAAGGCCTACGATTCTGTGGACTGGGAATTCTTGTTTGAGGTTATGGAAGATTTAAATTTTCTTAACCAATTTATTACTTGGGTTAGGATTTGTATTTCATCAGCAATGTACTCTGTTGTGGTGAATGGTATGCTGGAAGGATTCTTTAAGGGAGAGAAAGGTCTCAGACAAGGAGATCCTATCTTCCCCTATCTTTTCTTATTGGTTATGGAGGGCTTCTATTCCATTCTCCAACAAAAAATTCAAAATGGCAATTTCACCTATCATCCCAAGTGTGATAATTTATCCATATCTTTTCTAGTGTTTGCTGACAATTTGTTCTTATTGGCGGGGGCTAATACTTCTTCTATACAAATTATTAAAGATGCTTTGGATGATTTCTATAATGTGTCTAGTTTAAAACCGAACCTTCAGAAAAGCCTTATGTTCTTCTCTGGGACTATCATAGCTATTCAAGTTGAGATCCTTGGTATGCTTCCTATTCCTAAGGGTTCTCTTCCAGTCAAGTACTTGGGAGTTCCCTTGATTTCATCTTGGCTTCGCTATATGGATTGCATCCCAGCTCAAGGAGAATATATACTCAAAAAAGGATCAATAGTTGGGCTAACAAATCCCTTTCTTTTGGTGGCCGAGCTCTACTCATTCAATCTGTCCTCTTCAATATGCAAACGTATTGGTGTTCGTTGTTTATCCTTCCTAAGTGAATTCTAAATGAAGTTGATGTATTGCTGAGGAACTTTTTATGTTGAGGACTACATCTTAGAAGAGCTTGTGCTAAAGTCAAATGGATGGAAGTCTGCGTTCCAAAAAATGAAGGCGGCCTTGGCTTGAAATCCCTCAAGGAATGGAATAAAACAACTATGTTGCGACATCTTTGGGTTGTATGCAAGAAGGAAGAAACTCTGTGGGTAAAATGGATTCACAGTTATATTATTAAAGATCATTGTTTTTGGTATATGAAAGATCCATTGAATTGCTCGTGGACGATGCAGAAGTTTTTCAAGCTCAGGACTATAGGCCAGCACTTTGTGAAACATGTAATTGGCAATGGACAAGATACTTATTTTTTACTGGATAATTGGTTTACAACCGGTCCCTTGTATAAACTGCTGGATGATAGAACCATCTCTATCCTTGGCAGAGCTTTATTTGCGAAGGTGAGTTCTATGATTCAAAATGGTAATTGGCTTTGGCCTAGGCCTAGGAATCGCAGAATTCAGCAAATTCAAAGCTCTATTTCTGATTCTATGTTGCCTCAAGTTGAGAGGGATGATGAAGTGGTTTGGCTTGGCTCTCCTACCAAAAAATACATTACCAAAAGGGAAAATTATTGAAATGGTCCCTGTAGTTTCACCCGAGTCTCGATTTAATCCCTCTAGTTTCAATTGCACTCTAACGAACCCTGTAGTTTCAATTTTGGTCGAATTGAGTCACTGCTGTTAACTTCTGTTAGCAAGTTAGACGGAAAACCCAATTTCGGGATTTTTTTAGGGTTAAACTCATCTTTTCATCCACCCTTATTCTTCCCCAATATGTAACCCTAACCCTAACCCTAAACAAAACCTTCACCGCCCATCCCCATCGTCATTTGAACCGCACCACCACCTGTTACCGCCATACCCACCGCCATCGGGTCACCGTCAGTCACTTCTGGTACTTCCACCACCGCCATAGGAGCTCCACCCACTCTCTTCGCCGTCGTCGGAGCTTCACCGCCTTTTCCCGTTGCAATTCGGTCAGCACCAACAAGTTCTGGCACCCCCTGAGTGCTGAATTTACTCGTTTTCCATCACCACCCGTCTGGTGGTGTTGCTCAGTGGCCTTACCAGTCCGGCCAGACTATGGGTTTGAGTTTTTAACTCAGATAAGGGCTTTTCCACCATTGTACTGTCGTCGTCCGCCTCCATGGAGGCTGTTTGTGGCTTGGTTTGGCCAGAATCAGCCATGGGTTGAAGAAATTTCTGGGTTTTTAATTCAGATTAGGGTTAGGGTTACATATTGGGGAAGAAGAAGGGTGGGTGAAAAGACGAGTTTGACCTTAAAAAAATCCCCAAATTGGGTTTTCCGTCTAATTTGCTAACGGAAGTTAATGGCAAGGACTCAATTTGACCAAAATTGAAACTACAGGGTTCGTTAGAGTGCAATTAAAACTAGAGAGACTAAATCGAGACTCAAGTGAAACTACAGTGACCATTTCAATAATTTTCCCTTACCAAATATACATGCGAAGCTGTGCAAAGTAAGAGAGAGAAGGTTTCTTTTGCTCATGTGGTTTGGTTCTCTAATAACGTTCTTAAATGAGCCTTCATTCTATGGTTGACTTTTTTAAAGAAGTTTTCAACTAAGGATAGACTTAGGCAATGGGGGATGGGAGTGGATCCAATCTGTGTTCTATGTAATCATACCGAAGAAAGTATCCAACATTTGTTCTTTAAATGCAGCTATTCTAGAAGAGTTTGACAGTCTATTTTGGCTAGATTTCAGATCTATAAAGTAGTAGAGGAATGAGATAATGAAATTGCTTGGGCCATTGGTTTTTGCAAAGGGAAGAGCTTCAAATCGTTGTTGTTTCAACTGGCCTTTGCTGGAGCTGTTTATCACTTATGGATTAAGCGCAATTCACGAGTGTTTGGAGGTCGCCATAGCAGCACTGAAAAGGTCTTGGGTTGTATTGAGGAGAATATTCGGTTGAAGATGTACATAGGGAAGTTCCCTAACTCGAGGGAAAATAGGAGCATATGTGATGCTTGGCATGTTTCTCATAGAATTTTAGAGCAAGTTGTAAATAAGACCTAGTGATTTGGAGTAGTCTGTATAGGACTTTGTTCTTTGGATAGGCTTGTATTGAGGGTTTGCCCTTTGGTTGTTTTCTTTTGGCTGGTTATAAAATTTACTCTTACCAAAAAAAAAAATTGGTTACACCTTCCTATTGCCTCCGTCCATTTTTAAATGTCTAGCTTCACAAATTCAACCTATTAAAGTGACATCATCATTGCATATTTCACATCAAATTTTATCTTCACTTTATATATTTCACATTAAATTTTACCTCAATTTTTCAAAATGATCCTCCACTTTTACCCATTAACTTTTCAAAAGAACCAAATAATAATAGTGCAAACTTTTACTCATTAACTTTTTAAAACAAATACTTATTAAGAAACATCTCAAAATGGAATATTCGACTATTATTTGGGGACAGAGGGAGTAATTGAGTATACACAATATGCACCCCTTGAATCGTTTTAAATTCATAACATTTTGTGTGAAAACCCATAACCTCAATCTTGAATTCATAACTTTTGTACGGTAATTCAGATCATTCGGTTTAACGTGGATTTAAAATCCATAAATTTGTGTAATGTGAATTTTAGTCTTGATGTTGTGGATATTGAATTTCTACACAAATTTTATAAATGATTCTTCATACAAAACATTATGAACTCAAATTTGACCTTGTTTGATTTGGTTTTTGAGTTTTGTTTTCAAGTAATGATCAGATGGAGAAATGAAGGTAATGATTGAAAATACAGGGTAATATTAGAGAGAGATAGAGAGAAAAATGAAAAAATAATTGACAATAGTGGTAATAATTTGAGAGAAATTTTTTGAACGGCAAAAGAGGATTTCATTAATCTTCGAAAATAAATTACAAAGATTAAAAGGAGCCGAGTATGCGGCATCACAACGTCTAGAAACATCCGAACTAGGTTGACACCTCTCTAGACGACAATTAAATGCCACCTTGGACCCAAGGGAAAAAATAATTTGAGAGAAATATGAGTAATGATTGTGTAATAATTGAAAAAACCAGTCTCAAAACCCAAAATGAACGAGGCGTGATTCCCTGTAAATCTTCCATGCACATATCATTTTTGTTATTTAAATAAGGGATGTGTACTTTAGCATTTCCCAAAACAAATTTAGTATATGGTTTTGGGCACATAAAAACTACTAAAATCATATGAGTGGCGCTATATGTTCTTTCCCTTCCCTAGATTCAGCCTCCTATATTTTACCATTTCAAATTAAAATAATTCCTAAACGAACACAAAAAATTAGACATTTAAGTTGGGTGACATGCACTTGCCTTAATCTAACGAACACAAAAAAAAAAAAAAAAAAAAATAGACATTTAAGTTGGGTCCCACGGTGACATGCACTTGCCTTTATCTACAATATTATTAATATTTTTCTTCGCAGTAAATAAAAGTATTTGAACAGTGGGCCAAGGATCATGCAATCGTAAACAATTACATGTGGACTAAACATTTTCTTTGTAGTAAATATAAGTATTCTTAGGGTGTATTAATTTGGACAATTTTTGGGTTGTTATTGGCATTACCTTTGTGGTTATTTTATTAGATCTAATTTTTTGAATTAATCATCCATCTTGAAAAAAATAAATAAACAAATGATAAATTTTGATCAAATATCCAAAAACATTCACTAGAGACGGATAAATTTAAAATATATATATAGGTTTTCACGCCTTTAGTGGCTTTTGGCCGTCTTATCTAGACTTTTTAAACTGTACATAATTGTATATATATATATATATATATATATACCTTTTATATAATCCCTTTTATTGAGACAAACGATTGATTATAAAATATTTGATGAAAAAGTAAAACAAAATTTACTAATTCCACGATCTTTAGGAAAAATTAATTTTGTCCAAACACACCCCTAGCTGATCACATGTCTACAATCATATCTACCCATTGTACAATTACATATAATATTATCAGGCACTAACAGGTGCAATATATGCTTGAATGGTGACAATGAAACATGAATTTTATACCATTGATAAAATAAACTAGAGCTAGAACTTGAATTGAAGACATTTCAAAAGATTAAAGATTGACCTGCTCTGTGAAACTACCATTTTCTTAAGTCAGTTCATTCCATATTCATGAGTAGTTTACATAAATTACTGCCAAATATTTTTAAAAAAAATTTAACATATCTTTTTCCTTTTGTATATGCGTGGGGCTCGGTTGAGCATTTTTACCTAATTGGAGCAACAGGTTATTTTTCACACCCCTTGACCTTGCCCAATAATTATTCGATGGAGGCAATGATAGAACTAGGAGGGACAAGTAGTGACGGCCGTCACCACAAGATTTTCAAAAAGTACAATTATTATATAGAAGAAAGAAAATTTATCCCGAAATTATATAGACTTGCCACTATTAGATTTTAAAAAAAAACTTCCATCCTATAGATTAGTACTTACTATATATTTTCGCTACTGCAAAGGTAAAATCTTGACTCTATCCCTGGATGGAAGAATTAGTTGGAAAGCGAAGAAAAAACAAGACACTCCTCGTGCAAGGAAACAGGAATAAAAAAATTATCATGCAAAGCTCGTGGAGTCAATCGCAAAATTTATACTAGTTCTTTTTTCACTATTCATATCAAATATTAGTTTCCTCTTATTTTCTATATGTATGATTTTAGCTTATCATTGTTCATTAGGAGAAAATTAGTACTGAGATTCTCTTCAGCTACTGAGGCATGTAATTTCTTTGGTTCTACTAGTAGACTTAGCGAAATTAAAATATCCAATATATTTTTATATTCCTGTCGATAAAAACATAATCATCACACGAATTATTGAGAATGTGACATATTCATGATCATCTTATGGGTGCCACAACAGGGGCAATTTGAGGTTCTTACAACCGGAATTGGAGGAAAGTCTTGTCATTTTTAGGTCAAAAGTTGGTCTAAGTGTAGCAATTATCGAAGACTAAGATTACTTTTATGCAGTGAGCGAGAGGGATTAGAATTGATAAGATCAATCTAGCCCCTCTCAGACTTATCAGTCTCCGAGGCATAGTTGAATGTAGATATAATGAACGTGAGGCATGGCCCAGTATTCTCTCAGTGAAATATCTTAGTGTTGTAATTAAGCAATGCTCAAAACTAGATTGGGTTTATAAACCCAGCTGAGGGTGTTTTAGAAATAAACTAGTTTTTCACAATTGTTTATATAATGTATGGTGAGAGAATGACATGTCTTTGTTTTTGAAAAAAATTATTTTTCTTAGCGGAACACTCCTTGAATATCATATATCACAGATATTAACATTCGAACTAATTTAATTTTATAACGGGGTGTTTTTGCAGTAGTCTTTTCAGATTGTAAATTTTATATTTTAGAGAAGCTATGAAAAGTCTTTTTTGCAACTTTCTATCATAGATTTTACGTCATGGAAGCTAAAGAATAGTGTTTGCTTTAAAAGCTGTAAAATAAGCTATTCGCAAGGATTTAGTTTATTTTGTCCTTCACGTATAGTTAATTGTCAGAAGGGTAAGGAATAAAATCATAACTTCTAAAAAAATCGGCTTTTGATCTCATAATTTGCTCTTAGAATTTTTCGTAATTATTTCCTTTCGCGCACATGATTAATTAACTATCTATTTGTACGTATCTTATTTTATATAGTTCTTTTTTGGTACAAAGGAAAAGAAAAAAAAACGAAACAGAAATTACAACCTTTCAAAGGCAACCTCCTCATATCTTATTTTATATAGTTGTTGTTTGGTCATCGAAGTAGGTGGAACTCTAGCTTTATATTTGAGGGAGTCATTGGTTCCTTCAATTTATTATTTAATAAACAAATGGATGGGTTCCATACAATTTGTTTAATTTGTTAGCACATCAGTGTTCGATCATGTTATTTTTTATTAGTAAGCAAGTGGCACCTACCCATTATAGTATTAAAAAGGTCAAAAAGTGTCGAGTCATTGAAGTTGCTAAACAACAATTCTTCCATATAGGTTATTTCTATCAATATTTATTGTTTTTTTTTACTATTTCTCTCATTATTATTCTTCCTGTGATCCAGTCCAAAAAAAGTAGCATTAATTTGTGAGAGAATTTATACAATTATTAGTACAATTGTTAATGCCTGTAACAAACTTGTTTTTGGATATTTCTTATTTGTGGATGTTTCCATATTCAAGAGTCAGATATGTGAAAGCCTTTCTATGCTAATTGCAGTAATATCGTTGATGTTGCCTCAAGTGTTTCATTATCATTCCAGGTTAGGAGTTTTATTTTGACAACTCTATTGTGGACCATTGGCTTCATGGGGAGTTTGAACAAATCTTCGATTGCATCCGTGAGAGGTGTGTTAGGTTGTCAAAGCGATTTGAAGATGGCAGCTCGCTTTGGCGGCATGTGCGGCTGGGTTGTCTTAGTTGCGTTTACAAGGTCAAACAATCATACTTAAGCCTTGCTCATGTTTGTCGTTGGTGATTGCCCCACATTGAGAGGAGGTGGAGAAAAGTGGTAATTTTGAGGGGATTAATCCAATATGTTGAATTGAGAGAATTCAAGTCAAGTGATAGATTGTTAAGTATGCACCTTGAATTTTCTTTTTTGGATGTGTTCATATAAGGTTTAGAAGTCTATGTCGATACTTTGACTGTTTCATTTTTGGACAGTTCCTATTGTGTTTATAATTTTATGGCAAGGCTTTAATGGTGTTTACTATATATAGTACCTTGTGGTATTCTAGGTAAGATTTTTGGTGTCTTTCAAAACTTTTAGAGAGTTTATATGCAAAGAATGTTAGGGTTTTAGTCCCTGTTGAATTATAAGTACTCAATTGCTCTTGATATCTTTTTATTTTTGGAATTCAAATTAAGGTGCTTCAATTTGTGAAGGGACAGTTATAACTGGCTCCATTATAATCTTATTCTTTAGTTATAGTGAATCCTCTCTATAATCATGTATAAACATAAGTTGAAGTCCTTGTGATTAATTGCGGGGGTTTGAACTTAGTCAGTTGGGAGCACAACAGAAAGTATGAGGTTTTGTTTTATTTTCACCATCAACCAAAAACTTATTGGGGCCATTGGGTCGTTAACATTTTGGATTAATCTTTCGTCTTGGTGAGAGAAATTTAACATGTATAAAATATACACCGAAGTTAAAAATAAATAAATAAATAAGATGACTCGAAAGACGGTAAATACGTTTGTTTTGAATTTTTTTTTCATCTTTCACTGATTTTTTGCTTTTGGGGTCGTAATTGGCATCTTAAATTCAAACACTTGTCAACATGAATGATTAATACAAACAATTTAACAAAATTCAGATAGGTAGGCTGACGTACGCCAAGACAATTTCAATCATACAAAAATAGTTAGGTCAAACGCGGCCAAATTTCAGGGCTCTAAGATTAGTGAAGATGCGCAAGTTTATCGAGACACCCACTTATTATAATTAATTAATTAACTCCCTCATCCAAAATTCTTTATTAAAAATAATACATTTTTTAGAAGAAAAAATTCACACTTTTTTAGATTTAATTGATATCTAGTAAATTACTAAAAAAACATTTGAATTTTTCTTTAAAAGAACACATTCTTTTTTAATTTATCGCTATATAAACCGGACTATCATTTTGAGACGGAGATAATAACAAAGCCACTTGACGCAACTTCTTTTTTTTTTTTTGGCGGAACTTAACGCAGCTTTAATTGACTAATATTATTGTCATTGGTGCTCTTGAAAATGATGTTTTAGAACTTACACTCAATCGAAGAACCCTAGACTTTTTGCAAAAACATGGGGGACCCCCTTCACATGGATTCACGTGACATACATAATCAAGCCCTAATTTTATACTGATATTTGCGAAATACTAACCTTACTAGTTCTAATAGTAGTAAATTGGAAGTATCAATGCAGACAATCCTCTCTTTTCATAGACGAATCCAAATCCAAAGTTTAGAGGATCCTATATATTTAGTGCATAACGTTTGTACAAGAGATTATCTTATTTACGGATCATCCGTAAATAAATAGGGGTTTAAAATTTGAAACCCCCGCCGCCCATCCCGGTATTCAACGGCCGGAACTTTGGACCATGACGATACTCTCTCTCCTTAAATGCACTGTAGGTGTAAAAAAAAAAAAAAATCAAGATAGGCTCCGGTACCGCCGGATCTCGGATGAATCAGCGGGGATTTCTTCTACAAGAAACCCCTATTTATGGAGGATTCATAAATAAGATAATCACTTTGTACAATCATTATACATAAGTGGGTCAAAGTGAATAATTAGGAAGTTCAGAGTCAAATTTATCGCTATATTATCAGCCCGTGCCAAAAAATACGGAGAAATTTTTTTTATCGGCAAAAAATATTCTATTCATCACAAGGATAAAAAAAAATCTGTAAAACATAGTAAGAAGAAATGAAACTAATTGTTTAATAATTTGAGCACCAGTGTCTACTTGATAGATATGCAAACTCTGGCTAGCTATCTTAAAAAGTCTAACCATCAAACTTTTTATTCCTAAAAATGATATGGCAATCTATATATAATAATACAGAACAAAAAATGTATAGGCATAGAAACATGACCTCTACAACTGTATGATCATCTCTACATTAAGATCTAAGCCGTCCAACCGCACCACTTTACTAAGTATGATATCTATTTTGGTAAAGAGCATATTTCCTTATATACCTAAACTAATGAATTAGTTTTTCAAGCTTCATTAAAAATGTTACGAATCGATTACTTGTTACCTGAGCAATAGGTGACCTAGGAATCTTATTTGTGAAAATTTACGATTTTTTGTCTAAAAGTTATTTGGTGCACATATTTGTGAAAAGTTACGATTTTGTTTAAAATTTACTAGACACAAGAAAATGTTATGCACCATATTTGTGAAAAGTTACGATTTTGTTTTTCCTAAAAGTTACAAGACACGTGAAAATGTTACGAATTATATTTGCAAGAAGTTACGATTTTTTTTGTAAAGTTACGAGACTGTTTGGTTCTTTTACTTCTTTGCAATGGAAAATAATTGTGTGCGAGCGTGCCAGAGAGAGTTTGAATCTCCTCCCTCAGATTAACTTTGGAAAAACCAAATCTAATCAGGCGATTGTGTTTTATTGGTTCAATTACCTCAATTAAGAGGATTTTCTCAACAAGTGAAGAAATGTAAACCAACAAACTTAGGAAATCGAAGAACAAAAAAGAAACAAGACACTTCGATTAATGAATCAAAGATAAACTTACTTCGAAATTGTCTTCCACTTCAAATACAAGAACTTCGAACGGTTGATTGCTACAGGAACAATCGAGATAGGGGTGATTGTTACAGGAACAATCGAAATTAATCCTAACTACTTCCTAATCTACTTCCTAATCTACTTCGAACTGAGTTCGAAATCCTAAACTACTTTGCCAATGAACAAACCAAGCATCGGGCTTTTTTATAGCCGTTTGTTGAAGATTTGTCCGTGGTTTTCACTCTTTTGATTTCTTCTATTTATAAATGCCGCTATGCGATTCAACTTCCCGCTTCCAATGAATTTGAACATCGGCTTGCTTCAACTCTAACTTTCACTCCTCGAGTTGGCGATTTATCCTTTCCTCCACGCCCTCAATTTGAATTCTTCTAAATCTTCCTCTAAAAGCTTTGATTTTGAATCTGTACATTTGTTTAAACAAACTCAAATGATTAAAGCGCTAAGATGAATAACCGCCTTTTCTATAAGTATTCCACGCGTTATAACCGCCAATTTGCCTTGTTTCCCAAGTTCACACGCGGAACTTATATATTTACCGCTTACTCCCCTAGCTTTGAGGTCAATTCTTTCCAATAACGATGGTTCAGAATCGCTAATAACCGCTTTTATATTTGAACACGATACTGACATCGTATTTACTCAAATATGCTCTTTTAATCCAATGTGTCTATATCGACGAGTGATTGCCAACGCTTGGCACTCTTGATTACGCGTCAATTAATCATTGATTGGTTAATTTTAGATGTAAACATACCCCCACATTAACATCTTTGTTCAAAGGATTTGAATAAGTGTTAATGTGCCCTTTGCCGCTCAATTTCCGTAAAGCTTCCGGGCGTAAGTTATTGGCAGCTTCTAATCACACTCCACGATGCAAATAACAATAAATCTCTTCATTCTCATGAGAGATTCATGGATAATGGGCGCTTAAAACCCACGCTCTCCATTTTGCTAGAATTTGAATCGTTTAAACTAACAACTCTGTTTATAAAAGGACTTAATCACTAGCAAAAATCAATCACCAATCTCCTTTGTAAACCGATCTTCATCTTAATTTAACCATGGCTGATATTTCTGGCACTCAAAATGCCTTCAAAAATTTGGTTCTAAATGATTCAACTTCTACTGACATTAGAAACATTGTGACGCCAATTGTTGGTGAGATTCGAAGGGATCGATCTTATACAGTGGCTCAAGTAAAAACTTCTGAGCCCATTGACCCATGGAATCCTCCATCTCCTCCTACTCATAAACCCTTTCTATGGGGTTTACCATCCGAGATAGTGGTGGTAAGAATGGATGATCCCGCCGCTATAAAGGCCGGAGCCATTATCGCCATTGGCTATGAGCAAATACTTATCCCCTTTCATCAGACGAGATCCCAACATAATGCTGCTTGACAGCCTCATAGCCACTTGTTTAACCCCTAGCTTCTTTAAAGTTCATGAAAATGAAAGCTCAGGCTTTGCTAGGTTTGGAGAACTTAAGCAATGGGCTAGTACTCAATTCATATACTGGTTGCATGAGGTTCGAAGGCATCATTTCGAAGGAAACTTCATTGATCCTGCCAATCTTTCCCTTCGAGACCTTCCCGAGAATACGGATTTGTTCGAAGAACTAAAGAATATCAAGTTCGATCCTACTCCTTATCATGCTAACCTTTCTTATTCTTTTTTATCCCCATTCTGATTCCCTCAAAGCCAAAGAATTATTGGCTGCTTTTGCGTTTTTGGATGTAAGTATTCTTGAAGAGGATGTTCCTTTTAAGAACTTTTTATGGGCTTGTGAAACTCTTCAATTTAACATCCAAATTAGCCCTTTCCTTCACTCTTTTCTGAGTCAGCTTCCTATGCTTCGAATGTGGATGAAGAACAACGATGCTTCATTTGGGTTTAATCAAGACCTTAGTGATTACGAAGTGCTTCATGATCAGATCTCCAAACTTCATAAAAAGGTGGAGAACCTTAAAGGGCGTTCCTTCGACATGCCTACTAACGTTTCAAAAAGGCTTCGAAGGAGGTTTAAAAGTCACGTGAAAAGAAATGCTCTCAAATTGGCCAAGTTCGAAGTCAAAGCCAAGACTCTGGTTTTGAAAATCAGGCCATTGATTGAGAAGAAGCTCAAATTTGATGAAGAAAACAAAGTTAGAATGATGGAAAAGGAATTTTTTAGCTTCACTTGGGCACGATTCCATGCCTTAGTGACTTGGAGCTTTCCTCATTATTTCCAAGTCATTCCTACTCCAACAGTTGCTTCACTACCAGTAGATGCTTAATCCCCTCTGTGTAATAGGATTTTATAGCATGTACTTTCTTTTTATCTGAAGTTTTATGAAATATGAGTTCTTTTCTATGGTTTGTTATACACTCTTAAATGCTTTTCGAAGCACCTAATTATGCTTTAAACCAACTCGAACTTTTAAGCAAAAAATTGATAAAATACATTTTATGAGAATAAACCAAGAAAATGGTTCGAAACATGAAATGATTTAAAAATCTAAAAATAATTATCAACCAAACGTTGAAACTAAACGTGGGCCGAAAAATAATCATAGGCCCAATAACTTTAAAACGGATACTTGGCCCGAAACGCTGCACCACTTCCTCGTAACGTATAAAATCTAGGGCTTGGAACGTTTTCATTACACGTTCAAACTTTCAAACACTTTGCTCTCGCTCTCTTTCTTTCTCACCACTGCATCCATGGCTTCTGAAAGTGAGTTGTCAAAAGGTACTCCCTCCTTCGTGCTTAAGAGTTTGGTTACCAAAGAAATTCTGAAATCTAGGTCAGGTTCTGGTCAGCTACAAAATCGTACTTACGTTGAACATCCAGCTGCGAGTAACCTCCAAATTCTTGGACCAGCATTTCTTGATCTCCCCTTGGCATTCACAGCATGTTATCCTTTTCTCGAAGGGAGTGACCTTGTGAAAGACAGGCCCTTGGATTTCTCCAATTGGGCCAAGAAGAATTTCATCTGCTGGCCGAACTATGATAAAGAATGGGAAGAATGGTCCATCCGAATGGTTAAAGCTAAAGGTAGAGAGTTAGAAACTGTTGGGTTGTCACACGTGATATCTTTGCTTCGAAATGGTATCTTGCAAAACCCTTCACTCATACATCACTACAAGACAAAACACATTTGGCGACCAAATTTGGCGACCAAATCAATTTTAATCGCTGATTGTAGCACCTTCAGCGACCAAATTTTATTGGTCGCCGTATGGCTCCCCTTTGGCGACCACATTTTTTTTGTCGCCTATGCGATGGCTTTGGCGACCAACTTTTTTTTTTGTCGCCGTATGGCTCCCCTTTGACGACCAAATTTTGTTTTGTCGCCTATGCGATAGCTTTGGCAACCAACTTTTTTTTTTGTCGCCGTATGGCTCCCCTTTGGCAACCAAATTTTGTTTTGTCGCCTATGCGATGGCTTTGGCGACCAAACATCGGCTTTGGTCGTGGAATGTTTAGTGCCAAAAAATATACAACGCGAAAAGATAATATATATAATAAAATATAGTGCAATACATAATTTATGATAAATAATGTTATACATTTGTCAATGTAAAAAGGAATATATTAAAAGATAATACATATAAATTGTTTCTAACAAATGGAACATAAATGCATAGGTAGCCCAGTGGTTAGGTGTTGGGTTAAGAAGTGGGAGGTCGTGGGTTCAATTCTTGGCAGAGACGCATGGGCAGAATTTCTTTTTTCGTATGAACTTTCGGCAACAAAATTTTGGTCGCCGTATGGCTCCCTTTGGCGACAAACGGTTTGGTTGCCGTCCCCTTTGGCGACAAAATTTTTTGGTTGCCGTATGGCTCCCCTTTGGCGACAAAATATTTTAGTCGCCGTATGGCTCCCCTTTGGCGACCAACCAAATTTTTAGTCGGCGTATACTTTCCCAGACGACGTTTCGGCGACAAACTGGGCGACTAAAATATTGGTTGCCAAAGTATTAGGGCGACTAAAAACAACCCTTTGACGACAAATTTTTTGGTCGCCAAATGTGTTTTCTCTTGTAGTGCATGCTGCTTTAGCCTTTTGGGATCCATCATACAATTGTTTCAGGTTCAATTGTGGTATGATGGCTCCCACAGTTCTAGATATATCTTTCCTCATTGGACTTCCTCCATACGGTACTTACTTCGATATTGCCTCACACACAGAAGTTCCATTTCTGAGAGAAATCGAGTATGCTGGAAAAAATGCTTCTTATAGCAAATTTCTAGATAGTGAAAGGAAATACTCAGATGAGGTTTCTAACAAAGAGTTGTTTGCATATATTTGGTATACTTTATGCAAAATGGTCTTCTGTCATGGAGGTATGAAGATGGTACTTGAGTTCGCACCTCTGGCCTATGCTCTTTCACAAGGGGAAACCATTGATTTGGCTTCTTATTTCTTAGGCTATGTTTACAAAATAGGGTCTGATAATCATGCCAAGCCACTTTATCAAAATTTAGGAGGTCCCCTCTGGTTCCTACAATTATGGCTATTAGCTTACTTTCCAGACAACAAGGTTGCAAAGAGATACCCTCTTACTGTATATGGGGATAGGTTCATCATATTAGATTCGACTCCCCTTACCTTAGTAGGTTATCTTCAATATTTTTATCAACTGAAGGAAGACAAAGAAGCAGATGAACTCTTGCCTTTTCACAACTGGGATGTTGGGCCAAAGTGGTTATACAGGCTGATGACACAACGCGGTACTCCTGCTTATCATGAAGCATGGGGAAGTATTCTTCTACCCAGGGAAATTATCATTGGTGCCTATGTGGGTGGTTGTAGACAAGCCCATGCTGAGATCTCATCCGCCTTTCCGTTGTTGCACAATTTGGCATGGTACAAGTTATCCCATGCCCTTACCCTGGTGAACTCAACATTACCCTTTCTGCAAGAAACAAGATTGATAAAAACCATATTGCATGTCTTAATGCCGAATTTATGGAATCAAGAAGGAAGTTTCAGCCGTATTGTTTTGCAATATTTTATGAGCCCCCTCATCCAAAATTCTCTAGGTGGTGGCACAATGCTACAGAGTTATATCTCAAGACTACACCTCACCAAAGCTTTTGCCGAGAAAATTGGTATAGAGATTGAAAATGTAACTCTTTCTGATTCGATATCAGATGATGGTTTTGGGGTAGACCCAGTAAGCACATCTCAATCAACTCAAGAAGAAGAAGAAACACCAGAAGTAAAGTCCTCTGCTTCAGTACCTATTGCTTTGGATGTCAGACCCCTCAGGGCTGTGCCATATATGGTGACTAGATCGCAACAACAAAGTACTGCTCACATTCCTCCTTCTCCATCAGGTAATCTTTTGATGACTTGTGTAACTACCCTAACTTCGAAGTCTTTTCTGCTTCTTACCTTATGATCCAATCTACAGAGTCCATCTTGAAGAAGAAGACTAGGAAAGAATCTACTCCATCTCCTGTTCCTCCAATTTCGAAGCCAGGTAGATCTTTAAACGTCAAATACTTGTACTGACATTCGAATTTCTTCTTGTTAGGTGTCTTACCCCCTTTTGTTCTTTGAACAGGCAAAAGAAAGAGAAACATCTCAGAGCAAGAAGTTACTCCTAAAAAAGCAAAATTTGTCAAAACTCATGAAGTTTCAAAGAAGAGAAAATATGTTTTGGCTGAGGAACCAGAGGAAGAAGAGAGAGAAGATGTCACGATAAGTCAGTTCCTCAAAGGTAAACTTTATAACATCACCTTCATTATTCCTCTTCTATCCTCAAATTCATGTGTTCTTATCTTTGAGTAATATCTTTTAGAGAAAATGTACCACAACCAAACCTCAATTAAAGCTTCAAAGGCTTTTTTCAAAGTCACCAAGACATTCCCCCTGCCGAAGCTCAAAAATCAACCCCGTCCTTCTACTACCGGCCCACCGGTTTCCAAGCCTTCTTCGCTTATCACAAGGAAAAACTTCTTGATATGTTGTTGGAACATCCTGGCCGAAATGGCACACACTTTAGTGCGGGATATGTCCCTTCCTCGCCATCGTAATTGTAGCAAAGAGCTTTGGCCTCTAAGGCATTCAAAGCGAGCCCATTGAAACACCCACGAGACAAGCTCTATTGCAAGGGACACTACTGAGCAAGCTGAGGCTATAGTTGGGCAAACTGTTCCTGATCAGCTTCCAGAAACTAATATGCCTACTGAACAAACTCCACCAAGACCATCTCATCCAGTTGAGGTAATTTGGTTCATTATGTTTATGCCCCATTAATCATACCTTACTTTGAAGACTTAAGCCTAATCATGCTTATCAATTTCTCTCTCACAGAAATTGGTGCTTCTACTAGCATTTCCATTGGGTGACACTTCTTCACCGGAGCAGCCTCAAATCAAAAGTGAGTGATTTCGCCAAAGAATCACCAATCCCAAGGCTCCAATTTCTTCTCCCCCCAATCTCCCATCAACCAACTCAAAGTTCAATACAGTTTATCCCCTTCTGAGTTGGTAAAACCAACTTTCTCTCCATATGAGGTTCAAGAATTGAAGGAGATCTTCCAGCAGCTTTCAAAGTTGGACTTTGAAAACCTGGCTGAGGGGGATTTAAAGGTGCATTTGGATATCTCACCGTCCAAGTCGCCTCGGGTAATCAAACCCGCTTCTCAAGAGCTTCAAAAACAAATTTTTGAATAAGGTCAGCCGAAGTTTCAAGTGAAGGCTCAACAACTTTGTGAGGTTCAAGAGAGGCATCTCCCGAGAGAGAGCTTGACAGCCAAAATTTTCTATCTAATGCATGATGAAGCTCGAAGTGTGGTTTCTTCTTATGATCAAGATGTTAAGAAACTTCATTATCCGAAAAGAAGAAGAAGGTCGACTAGAAGAAGCTTTTGCTTTAAGTTAGAAGAGAAATTGACCGGACCTCTTCTAATATACGGTCTTCTATGAACCAAGCTTCTTCTTGATTTGCAATCATCAAAGACCTTAAGTCTCAACTGCAACAAACCTCTGATCAAAAGGAATTTTATGACTTTGTTTGTACCAGAGGTGCTCATGTATGGAGTGACCTAAAAGATACAATTGCACAGTTTCTAAGTAATGAATGAAATGTTTATTTTCCTCTCAATTCATTATTTTGTGACTGCTTGGAATGTTGATCTCATTATTTAGCATTCAAGCTTCGAACCATTTTATCTGCTTGTTCCTTACAAATGATCTTGAATGTTAAAGACAAGCAAAAAAATGTAAGACAAACTCATTTTATTTCATCTTCTACTAAAGGACTCCCAAATGGTTGGGAAATAGGCCTTCAGATACCTTCCATTGATCTTTCTTCTATGAACATAACCATTTAAGTCTTTCAAATGATATGCCCCTCTTTTAAGAACTCTATGAATTTGAAAAGGCCCTTCCCAATTTGGGGCCCACTTTCCAAGTCCTTGCTTTCTTTCTTTGATAGGTAACACCACTTTCCATACTAAATCACCTATATCAAAAGCTTCAACGACCACTTTCTTTGTTGTAACTTCTAGCTACTCTTGACTTTTTGTAGCAAAGATTTGATTTAGAGCCTTTATTCTTTCCTCATCCATCCCTTCTAGCTCCATATGCATTGCTTGATGGTATGCCCCAATATTTAGGTTATTTTGAGAAGCAACTCTCTCGTGATCTCACTACAATTTCCATTGGTAAAACAAAGATCATGCCCATAAGTTAGAGCAAAAGGAGTAGTACTGCATCGTTCTTTCTAGTGGTTCGATATGCCCATAGTACATTTAAGAGTAAACTTGGCCATTCTTCTGGATTTCTATCAACCATTCTTTGAATACCTCTTTTGATAATCTTATTAGTTGATTCTGCCTGACCATTTGACTAAGCATAATAAGGAGTAGAGTTGATCAAAGAAACCACATGAGAAGTTGCAAAAGCTTTTACTGCTCTGCCTTCGAAGATGGAACCATTATCCACTGTTATGGTTTTTGGAGATCCAAATCTGTATACAATATTCTTAATGAATCCAATTACTTGTTCTTGAGATACATTCTCAAAAGCTTGAGCCTCTACCCATTTAGTAAAGTAATCAGTGGCAACTAAAATGAACTTATCACCACTTCTAGAAGCAGGGTAGATCATGCCAATCATATCCATGGCCCATCCTCTAAATGGCCAAGGCTTAACTACATACTGTAATTCAGTAACAGGTAGTCGCTTGAGAGGTCTTGTCTTTTGACAAGCTTGGCATCCCTTTGCATAATCAATACAATCTTTAAGGATGGTAGGCCAATAATATTCATACCTTCGAATTAGCCATCTCATCTTGACTCCTGCTTGATGAGCTCCACAAATACCTTCATGGACTTCTGCCATGACTTTAAAGGCATCAACCTTGCTTAGACATTTAAGCAACAAACCATCTCGCTCCTCTCTTGAACAAAATTTCTCCATTGTACATAATGTAATTAACATATCTCAACCTTGTTGCTCTATCTGTTTTAACATCAGGCTTTGTTAGATAATCAATCAATGATTGTCTCCAATCGTTCGAACTAGGAGGAATGGTGATTTCACATACTTCGAAATCAGTATATCTATCTTTGAGCATTGTTAAGGATTTCCTTAGAGTTAACCGACAAAACTCTTTTGTTGTCATCGATAAATTTAAATCCCATGCTCTTTTTAAGCCACCGTGATCCGCTTCTTCATTAAAGAATCTTGGCACATAGGTGAAAAGTAATCATATGAAACTGCTTCACTAACAACTTCACATATTGATGATAAGGCTTTAAACCAACACTATGGCAACCAAAATCTCCTTTCACACCGGTTTATCACCAACCGAGAGTCTCCAAACACTTCAACTATGTCAATCTTTAAAATAAGCAAATGCTCTAACCCCATAACTAAGGCTTCATACTCTACTTGATTGTTGGTGCATTCCCTTCATTTATCCAAATCCAAATTTAGTTTTCAAACCTTGAGAGGATTCCAAAACAACTCCAATTCCAAAATGCATTTGAGATGTTTTCAACCATCGAACCACATCTTCCATGGTTTAATTGTTACGATATCAACATCTCGCTATCTCGTGAGTCTCACTTTCATTTGGATGATCACCTAAAAAATTAGCCAAAGCTTGTCCCTTTAACCGATTTTTGAGGAACATATTCTAGATTGAATTCAATTAAAGATACAATTCATTTCCCAATTCTCGCCACTAAGTACAGTGTTGAGACAACATATACTTCATAACATCCGTCGGAAAATTACATAAGTTACTCTAGGCATCATATAGTACCCGAAGTTTCTTCAAGCAAAAAAACAAAGTTAAACATAACTTTTCTAATGCTAGAATACCTACTTTCACAATCATTAAGAAATCTACTTAGATAATAAATAGCTTGCTCCTTTCCTTCTTCATTATCTTGAGCCAATAGAACTCCAATTGAGTCATGGTTTGTCGCCAAATACAATTTAATGTGCTCTCCCTTTTTGGGTGGAACAAGAACTCGTGGATTGATCAAGTACTCCTTGATGGTCTTGAAAGCATCCTCATGCTCCTTAGTCCATTCAAGTCCTCTCCATCCTTCAATTTCAACAAGGAGGAAAAGACTTTAGTTTTCCTCGCAGTTGTTAGATATAAACCTTCAAGAAAATTCAACTCACCAAAAGAAATCTTTGGAAGCTCCTTCTTATTCAAGGAGGTCTTGCTTCAATAATAGTTTTAGCTTTATTGTTATCAACTTGAATACCTTTATCGTGAACTAAATATCCTAAAAAGTTACCCTCACCACTCCCAAAAGCACATTTAGCAGATTCAACTTTAGTTGATAATGCTTCATTTTTGAAAAGGCAGCTTTTCAAGTGTTCTACATGATCATCAATAGATTTTGATTTGACAATAATGTCTTCTATGTAGCATTCTAGAAAACCCCCAATTATCTCATGGAAGATAGTGTTCATAGCTCTTTGATAAGTAGCACCAAAGATTTTTAGCCCAAAAGGCATTTTGACCCATTCAAGGTCCCAAGGTTGCACGGGGGCTCTAAATGCGCTTTTATGAACATCTTCTTCAGCTATGCAAATTTGATTATACCCCAATGTCCATCCATAATAGACAAAATTTTATGACCTCGCAATTATCCACAAGCATATCTACTATAGGCATTGGGTATTCATCTTTAGGGGTTCAAGATTCAAGTTTCAAATCAATACAAACCCTAATTTTCCTATTCTTCTTAATAACAGGAAAAATATTTGATAGCCATTCTAATGATTTGTCGTTCTAATAAAACCAAAGATTTAGAAGATTCTCAATTTCCCTTTTAACCAATGATATGGTTTCGTGAGACATTTTTCTTGGAAGTCGCTTTTGAAAGGTTTGCAATTAGTTTTGATAGGCAATCTATGCTCAACTAAATCCCTACTCAAACCTCAAGTTAATTCCTTGTAACTCCAAGCAAAGCACTCTTTTGTTCTCCTTAAGCACCGAGATCAACTTGGACTTCTCGGCAAAAGATCAAGTTCCTTGTTGATTTGTACAAAGTTTGGAACAATTCCTTCTCCCAATTCCACTTCTTCTGGAGGGTCTCGGTGAGTCAACATGGCCTATGAAAGCTTCTTCAAACTTAATTGGCTTCAACCCCCAAATGATTTTTCACCAATAATTCTTCCCAATCATTTGTTTCTTGTAATTTCGCCTATTTCTAGAGCCATAAATTTGACTAAAGCCAATGAATTGGCCTCTTCACCTCTTGTCTTTGATTCACATCCAAGCAAAATTTCATCCGTGGATTGTCCGATTCATAATCAACCGCTTGTTTAAGCTTAGATTTTAACTCGCCAGCTTCTCCCATTTCCAATTTATCGGATGGAAGGGTGGCAGATTGTGCTATCTCACCCAAAGGAATGATTTCAAGGCTTATACGCTTTCAGCCTACGCACAATTTGTCAAGTAATCGGGGGGATGTGGATCTGCTTTCACTTCTTCGATTCCCACCTCTTTCCCTTTTTCATACTTCACAATCATCAAGGCTTGATGCATCAAAGATGGAATACAGCCATTAACATGAATCCAGTCTCTACCAAGTAAAGCATTATACTTACTTGTAAAAGTATCCACCACAAAGAAAAGTCAGACGGGCTTCCACTTGGCCAACTTTTCAGCGGATATAAACGATTCCTTTTGGGGTTTTACTTTCACCAAGAAAACCCAAGAATGGATGTACTTGTTGGGATCAATCGAACCTTTTCCTTCCCCAACTTCTTTAAGGTCCTAGAAGGCAAGATATTCACTGTTGCACCATTGTCAACTAACACTCTGTTTAACAAAATCTCATCAAACAAAGCCGATATGTATAGAGGCTTCAAATGGTGTCTCATATCATTCGAAGGTGATTTGAAAGGATAAGAAAGATCAGCGCAATTCAAATCAACAACCAAAGGATACTTCAATCAATCTCATCTGCGGAACAAACACCGCTCTTTTCTCTTAGACGCGTTTTCCGCTCCTCCATAGCATTAACCATGATCATAAGCTCTTCTTCTTCTTCTTCCTTTTGAATTTTAGATACTAAAGCTCCCCAACCATCATTCCAACCATTATCATATGTAAGTTTATACTCCTCTTCACTTGACACATCAATGATTTCCATAGGAGTAACTGTTGGTTGTAACGCCCTTCGAACTGGTGAACAATCTGGTCCAAAATCGAATGACGGAGAAACAATGTTAATTTGAACTTCAGGCAAAGTCCCAAACTGAATGGTCCTCTTTTCCCCAGACCGTAATTCTGATCCATCCTCTATTGTGTCCATTTTTTCAGAAACTCCACCGCGAGGTTTCCATAGGGACAATGTTTCAATAGGAGATGAATTCATTCCACCCCTTCTTCCCTGCTCCACTACCATGGCTTCTAATAAGCCGTGATATAGCTTGCCAAGGAATTTGGTGACGCCGACCGCTTCGAGGTACTTCATCGCCCATCCTTGCAGCCAGACTTTCGAGTGTTTCTCTTTCTGATTGAGTAAACCCTTTTTGAAAAGATTCTTCAGAATCTTCTCTTTGAAGTCTATTAAACCTTGGGTTAAACTTGTCACCCCCATTATGATTTTCTTTAGAAGCATATTCCTCCATTTGGAAGCTAGTATACCTCCTTTGCAATTTCCTCTTCTGAGTTCGAGTTAGCATAGGAATCATTTGAGGTGACTTGGTCTTTGGATCTCTAATCACAACCCATTGACCAAAGAGGGTGAATTTGGAGGTTTAACCATCTTGTTTCCTAATTTAGGAGGGGTTTTATATTCCCGAAGAGTTCGTTTAACCTTCTTCAAAAATCAATCGGAACTCCTTTTTACCAAGGTGAATTGTTCCCTTCTTCTTTTTTCACCGCCTATTAAGGCCTTTCCAAAGGTTAACCTTCTTCAAAGGAGGATACTCTCTTTCAAAGTGATGGAACTGACTAGAAGATACATTTCTCTCGAATCGCCAAGGCTTCTCATTCTTTCCTTGTTTTGGGCTTATCCAAGGTTTTCTTTCATTATTACGATCCAAAGCCTTTCTTTCCATCCTCTTTGGAAAGAAATCAACCCACTGTCGATCTAAATCTTTGAAGATCAAGTAATTAGCCCTGCACTCCATGCATAAGCATTCCAAGAAGGATGCTTCAAGCATGGGAAGATGAGATTGCTTAAAGCCTTTTTGAGAAGAACTTCTTGTTTCATACTTCTGCCCATATGTCTTTCTAGCTTCACTTCGAAGTTGGCCAAGCTTTGGCTTTCCTCTTTCACATTGCATAGAGTTCATCTCAACCTCGAACTTCACCTCGCTCCGCCATACCTCCCCTTTGTTTTGGCCAAAGCCGCTGGCACATTGGTATTAGCAGCTTACCTCTTCAATTCGAGGAAATGGATCGTATCTATTCCCATAGTCTTTTCCGAAACATGATCATTCCTTTTCTTGATTTGTTCTTGAACCCCCGCCACGGAAAAACATTACAATTCTTAGTTGAATGAGTCCAAGAAGCATGCCATTTACAATAGTTTTTTCCTTTTGTTTCTTCCAAAGTTGGAAGTTTGACGTTTTCAGGAAGTTTGATAAACTTTTTCTTCAAAAGGTAATCAAAAATTTCATCTGCTTTAGAAACATCAAATGAATACACTTTAGTAAATGCTTTCTTGTTAGTTCTTGGTGCTATAGAAGAATCATTTCGAACTAAACATTCACACACACAAGGGGCATGTTCAACAATTTGAGCAGCATCAATTTCATAAGTGGGCTCCTTATAATAGGTTGAATAAGATGAATTATTCCTATCGACATCTTCTTCTAACAAAGATTCATATCTAGAAGCTTTGTAAGTCGATCAACCAAATCTCTCGAACTCTCAGAGAATCAACTTCTTCCTAAGTTCTCTACTTAGCCCATCTTGTGCTATTCTCACAAATTCAACTTCGGAAGTTGAAGTTTACACTTGTTTCTAGCCCTTTTAAATCTAGCAATAAATTGTGCGGCCTTTTCATCGGGCTTTTGCTTTAGTCTTGCTAAATCAGCCATGGTAACCGGGTTCGATTTGATAAAATTGCGCATGGAATAATTCTTCCATTCTTTGCCAATTTGGAACTGATTCTGGCGTTAAGTTAGAGTACCATTCGAAGGCTGTTCCTGTCAAAGAACTAGAAAACAATTTTAACTTAATAAACCCAATATTGCCCAATTCTTTACATTGAGCCGTGAATCTGGCAATGTGTTCAGTTGTTGATTGTTTTCCATCCCCATGGAATAAAGTAAAATCTGGAATTTTAAAACCCCTAGGGACTTCGAACTGCTTATCTATCCATTCTGGATAGGGTTTTCTATAAATTTGAGTTTGTATTCCTCTGTTTAGAGGTCCATATACTTCTTGCATGAGACCTAATATTTCATCTCGAAGGGTTTGGACATTCCCTAGAGGTACCCTTGGATTAACAATTGGTTCCCAGTAACATTTCTAGGCACGTGATCTTAAAAAACTCTCAAAAGGATCCTCAAAAGACCTATACTGCTTGAAACCTCCTTCTTGTTGTGTAAAAGGTTCATACAAGTGGTTCGAATGCACTCTACCCATCTCTGGTATCCCTGCATACTTAGGAATTCCAATTTCTGGGTTAGGCCTTTTTGCACTAGTTCTATCCTTCTCATTAAAATGATTTCCAGGAGTATAAACATACTCATCAAACCCATAATCCATGTTTCTGAAACCCTTCTCCTCATTTAAACCATCAAAATTTGGTTCGAACGGGACATTAGTGTTTTGTTTGAACACTCTCTTAGGTTTAGGAATTTGGTAATCATAAGCCTTTGCAGGTTCATACCAAGATTCTGGTATGTCATCTAAAATTATAGGCTCTTTTCCAAGCCTTGATTTAGGTCTACTTGTGCTAGCCTCTCCTTTATCCTTCTCAAATGAAGGCAAAGGCTCATGCTTAAGTCCTGATTGCTCTTCTAATTTTTGTAATACAAGTTTCTGGGTTTGAGCCAGTTTTTTAAATGTAGCAATCATTTCAACAAACTGACTAAATGACACCCCTCCTCCAATCTCTGGATTTTTTAGGTCATCAACTTGTACAGTTCTATTATTCCTAATATTCATTCGAGAAGTTTGGCCAATCCCCATATTTAAGTCTTGACCAGTACGAGTCTCTGGTCCTATTTGAAGGCCTTCGACTTGTTCATTTTCTCTAGAATTAACATTGTTCTCATCTTCTGGCGTTTGGCCAATCTGAGAATCATCTGCTTGCTTCCTAAGCTTTGGAGCCATTCAACACTTTCGGTGTCCCACCGGCGTAAAAAAATGTGTTTGGTTCTTTTACTTTTTTGCAATGGAAAATAATTGTGTGCGAAGCGTGCGGAGAGAGTTTGAATCTCTCCCTCGAGTTAACTTTGGAAAAACCAAATCTAATCAAAGCGATTGTGTTTTTATTGGTTCAATTACCTCAATTAAGAGGATTTTCTCAACAAGTGAAGAAATGTAAACCAACAAACTTAGGAAATCAAGAACAAAAAGAAACAAGACACTTCCGATTAATGAATCAAAGATAAACTTACTTCAAATTGTCTTCCACTTCAAATACAAGAACTTGAGCGGTTGATTGCTACAGAACAATCGAGATAGGGGTGATTGTTACATGAACAATCGAAATTAATCCTAACTACTTCCTAATCTACTTCCTAATCTACTTCGAACTGAGTTCGAAATCCTAAACTACTTTGCCAATGAGCAAACCAAGCATCAGTTTTTTGATAGCTGTTTGTTGAAGATTTGTCCAGGGTTTTCACTCTTTGATTTCTTCTATTTATAAATGCTGCTTGCGATTCGAACTTCCCGCTCAATGAATTTGAACATCGGCTTGCTTCGAACTCTAACTTTCACTCCTCGAGTTGGCAGTTGCTCCTTCCTCCACGTCTGAATTTGAATTCTTCTAAATCTTCCTCTAAAAGCTTTGATTTTGAATCTGTACATTTGTTTAAACAAACTCAAATGATTAAGCGTTAAGATGAATAACTGCCTTTCTATAAGTATTCCACGTGTTATAACTGTCAATTTGCCTTGTTTCCCAAGTTCACACGTGGAACTTATATATTTAACAGTTACTCCCCTAGCTTTGAGGTCAATTCTTTCCAATAACGATGGTTCGTAACTGCTAATAACCGTTTTTATATTTGAACACGATACGACATCGTATTTACTCAAATATGCTCTTTTAATCCAATGTGTCTATATCGACGAGTGATTGCCAACGTTTGGCACTCTTGATTACTTGTCAATTAATCATTAGATTGGTTAATTTTAGATGTAAACAGAGACGCATAAAAATGTTACGAGTCATATTACTGAAAAGTTACAAGTTCTTAATATAAAATTTACGGCACACACAAAAATCTTATAAATGACTGGTTCTCTAGGTAGGAGATGGTACAATATGGACCACATATCAAATGGTACAGTATGGACAACACAATAAGTGCATATCATACACATCTTTACATTGGTTTCATTCAAAGAGGGTTGACAATGGAGCAATGAGCAATGAGCAAAAATCGCAGGGGGTCAAGTGTAATATGTCCAGTGGTTTCCGTTAGTGGCAGCTAACAAGAATTAAGTGAATTGAAAAGGCAGGGACCAAAGTGAAACAAGAACCAACCTACAAGGACCATTTGAATAATTTACCCTTGTTATTTTTTAAATCGTAGTCTCTTTTTTGGGTTTAGGTTCAATTTCCATCAATGTTTTTGGAACCCTTAGCTTACTTTTATTTTTTCAACGACTTTTGAAAAATTATAAAATTTTGTTCTTTGAGGCAACAAAAAAAAAAAAAAAAAGAGTTGTGTTCTAAACTATAGATCACATAATTTTGCTAATTAATTAAAAGTCAGACGCTTACGCCTACTCTCAACATGGATTCACATTTCAATCGTTGCACACGCAACCAATCACTCAAACCAAACCAGTTTAATTTGCACACGCCTTAGCCGCAAAGGGAGAGAACAACACTAACCAATTATTTATCTGTACCAATCCCCTCAGTCCCTTTTTAAATGTCTCCTTTGGGAAACGTGTTTTTTCCTGGGCATAAAAATATATATTTCCATAGAATTATTTAACGAGCAATTTAATTTGGTGTAAAAAAAATAAAAATAAAAATATTTTTTAAAGGTTTGAAAATACATGTTGTCCTATGGTAAACACTTCAAAGGAAGACAGAAGGAGTAAAACATCGAAAAGGAATCTGATAAAGGTTGGATTTAATATAAAATACAAAAGCCAAAGAGTTTGGTATAAAAATACTAAAACCAGCTGTGGGGAATCAATGCATCATGAGCTATAAAAATTGAGGCGCATGTTCTTGTTACCTTTCCGAGCCTCCTCGATCATTGCTCAAAACTTTGTTTATAATAGTTTTACAAACTACTGCACGTACCTTTCGTGGACTGCACTTTTTCTTGGGTTGAATAAAGTGCCGTTCGACCTAACTTTCACATTTTATTTTTTTTTGGGTAAATAACTTTCACATTTTGTCCCCTCCTAATTTACAAAATTTGCATGCATAAGCATGTGCGTGAAGTATCTTTTTGAAAATATCTCAAAATTACTAAAATTTGTGAGAGTGAGGGCGTAAAATAAGAATTGAGAACGAAGCAGAAAGTCCTAAGTATACATACTGGAGAATTCCATGATCTAGGTCACTTGTTTAATCATACGTATCGTCTTTGTTTGATCATACATATCGTCTTGGCCTAATATGATGATCTAAACTCATAATCTTCTAGGTCCTGCGAAGAAGAATATCAGTACCAAAAAAAAAAAAAATCAATTTGAACAAATATTGATAGACACGTGAACAAGTGGTTTACAATGGCCAGAACTACAAGTGCTATGAAATAAGTTGTTTGGATTATTTTCTTAGGCTTTTTGTGAGACCAAATGAGAGTTAGGTGGGGTATGAATTGTATGATGGGTAGAAGTAGAGCTACAAACAAGTCGAATCGAGTCAAGTTTTAAAGTGTTCAGGTTGGTTCGTTAAGTTTTTCAACAAACTTGAGCCGAGCTCAAACTCTATGAAAATCTAACGAGCCGAGCTCGAGCCGAGCTTCCTTAAGATTTATGCTCTCAAATTCGAACTTGTTCACGACCCTTTACAAGTCAAAAATATTAGATATTTATGCTCTTGTTTAGGGCTAAAATTGCAAATATAAGTTTTATTTTATAGTACGTAAACATGTTCATACACATACAAAAATTTGAATAACATATTAGTGTAAATTTATCGTACTTCTAAAGATTTTTACATGTACAAGTTATAGAATTTTCAGAATTTTCATAATGTATGTGTAACAGTTTATGCATATTAAATTATATATGGGAAATTTTATATGATATATGCATTTACTCCGGATTCGTGAGCCTATACGAGCCGAATATTGTCATGTCCAAGTTCGACTCGTTTATGGAGCGAGACTAAAATTGAGTTCAAGTTTGGCTCATTTAATAGATGAGTCGAACTCGAACGAGCCCTTACCAAATCGAACTTCAAATAGTTCTCAAACTAGCCGGTTTATTTGCAGCCCTAGATAGAAGTATGAGGTGAGCCTAACACATATGGTCCTAGTTAGAGTGGATTGATCAATCGTGCTTTCTCAATCCATTGGTTCAACAATGGATCTTCTCTTCTTTTTGTTTTTTGGTATAGTAGGATTCAGTTTGTTGTGCCGATCATTCATAAAAAAATCAATTAACGCAATAAGTATAAATTCGAAAATAACCTACTTGTGAAATTATGAATGATCACTCGGGAATACGTTCTTTCATCTTTTCCTAGGTATCATTGGACCACCGACCTCACACTGTGCTCGAACCTGTGTACCTCCGTCTATGTCCATAGTATTTTTCGAAAACTTAAATTGACACTTTCTTGCATCTTTTTCCCAGCATCTGCAATATCAAAGAGAACTTAAAAGAGCATTTTCCTGCTAAAGCAATCTAATGAGGGACATTTGACGAATCGCTTGTGATAATGCTTCAGAAACGATCAACAAGAGAACAGAGCTCCAACAGAGTTTTCTAATTGATATAAACGAAAGGTACAACAAGTCACAATTACAAAAGAACAAGTCACAATTTTAAAAGAAATATATGAAACAATTCGACAAGATCTCGCACTTAGCTGCAAAAAGAATCCCACAAGTCACAGCTCAGAATAGATTCTAAGCCGCGTACCACCTTCACATCGATTTCTGGAACTTGCCGTGAACCCATACCCTCTGCATGCTCTTCCCCTTCCGACGATTCACTGACTTAACACAGCAATATTCAAGCTCAAGCTGCAAAGCATACAACGTAATGTTAGCATTAAGTCCTAGAGTTCTAATCTCCATACGGTAGTAGTAAGCGTGTAAAAGTTTAAGCACGAACTTTTGCTTCCCCCTTGGCCTTGACATCCATGAATTACCAAGTAACAAGCAGAAATTATTTGAAAATCGGGGACAATTCGCACATGGGCCAAATCACAGGATGTCAGCGGAATTCGCAAAAATTTTACATTGCAACAGCCTGACTACATAAACTATTAACCAATATTAAAGCTACTTAATTTTCTTAGCTTGCTTGCTAAGTTGATGTTAATGTGAAAAACAAACTACTCAAGCTCAGCTTGAAAGATTAAAAAAGACATGCTGAAATGCATTTTTGGAACTTCTTTCAATTTAAGAAAGCTTGACCAACTCACTAGTCAGATCGGTTACAGCCCTACAACTACCTCACTGGCACACCTATGATGAACACGGAACAGATAGAGACAAGATTAGTACCTCATTGAAGCCTGCATGCACAAAGAGATCCCTCACAGTATCCAAACAGAAGAAGTAAGAACGAGTTCCATCAGATCGGATGTACTCCCTAAATCCCACCTTTTTGTCTGGCTCAAATCGAAGCATTGTCATGTCATAAAGGCCTGAGTTTTAACCAGAAAAAAACCAAGATAAACAAAAACAAAAAGCGCCATCTCAAAAAGCGTTTGATAATCCTATAAGTCTTAAACAGGAAGAGGGGTGAAGAAAAGCCAAGATAACAGACGCCTTGATACAATTCAAATGCAATGTTTTGATCATGTGGAAACAGAACTAACTAAAATCTAGTGAACATATAGTAGATTACATTATTCATTCACATAACTAACTGACGAAATTTTTGCTAAGCAATTACCATAATCCCTGAATAGAAGTAGGCCGCCTGGTTTCAATACAGAGAAACATGCTGCAATGGCTGCTGGCATCCTATGGAGTGGTACTGCCGATAGTGTGAATATCTGACAATTGCAAAATGAAAATAACAAAAAAGGGAAAAAAAGGTAACCAAAAGACATAATATTAGGAAGTAACTATATCCTCATATATTAGAGGTGGTAGAAGTTCAGGGTTTTAGAAGTTCTCCTAAATATCCAAGCAGGCATCCACAAAAAATTGCAAATAGTGTAATTCAAAAAATTGATTAATAACCTTACAAGTAAATGGGTTTTTATATCGGCCACTGATAATGCTACGATTGACTTTTATAGTTCCATGAGGACCTTGAACAAAGTGACACTATTACCCTCATTCATCCCTGTTAATCGTGCTTCCCTCTCTCATTCTCTCTCTCTCCCCAAACATTTCTCTCTCTGCACATCAAAGAAAAGATGTTTCTCTCTCTTGCTCTTTCTTTAACAAGTTTCCATAGAAACAAACTCATGCTCTCTAGTCTATACCCTTGGACAATCCCACAGTTGAATCCGCTGCATGAACCCCTCCATCACACTTCCCACTCAACGATGCACCCCCCAACAAAGTCATTTGCGAACAGCCCAGTCATGTACAATTTTGAGCATTAGATGAGAAAATAGGCAGGCCCATGAGAAAATTTGCTCTTTTTCCTCTAGTTTGAATATGACTGTCCAAACTATATACAATTTAAAGGCTTCAACCTTACTCGTCCATATGAATATATGGAGAGATTTGTGTCCCATTCGGGGATCAGGTTTGGTGAAGTTGAGACGGAGAACGGGTTTGAAATTAGGAATTTGCTTGAAATGGGGTGATGGATGGAAGAGACCTGGGTTGAGATTGAGAAGGGAGAAGAAAAGGGTATGTTTCCCAGTGAGAGAAAAAGGTCAAAAGTGAAGAATGAGTGAGAAAGCTTTGGAGTGAAACCAATTCTGACTTGTTGCTTTGAGCTATGAGGGTAAGATTGTCAGATAATGAAAAGGTTTGTGGCAATATAAAATCTAGTCGTGGAATTTTTGTTGTCCTTTCTATTTAGTAGTATTAAGTAGTTCTTAAATGAACAGATTGTAATATTGAAAACTATTCAAGCACGTTTATTCTTATCACTTAATTCATGATCATATTCTGCCAAGAACTGATAACGAAAAAATTAGTACATGAACGGTTTATGCAATGATTCAAGAAACTAACCCGCCCCAACCTACCCCAAGTCTCATCTTTCAGAAACCAGACTTAACACTCCTTGACCCTTGTCCTACCAAAACCATGAGTCAATTTGTAAAAGATGGGGTAATGCTGATGCCAGCTGTGTGTGTGTGTGTGGTGGTGGTGGTGCAGGAGTAGACAACTTGGGGTGTAGCAGGGTATGGAGAGGGAAGTGGGACTTTAATTTTCCTGATTTATACTAGAAATTTAGGTTAGGGAGCAAAATTGCAGAAAATAAAAGTTTCAAATTTGCAGGCAGCAGAAAAAATATTTTTAGTAAGTAGAATCACCCAATTCTCACTTTGGCCTTTGACCTTCAATTTTTTCCCATTTGGTCCTTAAACTAGAATATTGTTAATTTTACGATGTCCCAGCTTAATCTTTACAAGGAAACTAACAAGGCCAATCTACATAAGGTAGAAAAGAGAATTGAATATTGAATTTCAAATTGACAAGAAAATGAATGCCAACCATTGTGTTAGAACTTCAGACTCAATTTTGGGAAAGAAGCGACATACCAAGGTAACAAAATCCACCCCACCAAGGCAGCAACTACGTTCCTTCATAGAAGAAAAACCATTTAATCCTGCCACCACTATTTTGTCTTTAACATCTGGAAGAGAAGACAAAATTGGTCAAGTACAAGGAGATAGTTGACAGAAAAGATTAAGTACCGTGCAAGGCAATGAGAAAATTAGTAACCTGGAAGGAGTATATCCTTCTTTTGCAGAATAAATTCCCTGCAATGCTCACAAGCCAACCACTTCGGAAACCCACTAATAGAAAAATCACAGAGGAATGGATGGAAGCGTTGTTTTACATTTACTAAATCAGCTGCATCAATCATTTCTTGCACCCTTTCAAGAGCTTCATGGCAACAATCACAAGAGTATACAGTGATGCTCTCTTTTCCACTAGAAACAAAAAATGTAAAGAAATAAAAAGTCGAGAATGAAGCCAGAAGCATATGGAATGTTGAATAATCTCTAGAAGTTCACTTGATAGTCAAGAACGCAAATACTTCATGGTAAATACTTTTTAAGGTCCAAAAACGAAAGACACCCAAATATTAGCACAAAGCCTAGAAAATGAACATATGAAACAACTGCTGAATTGCAAGTAGGTACATCATAGATTGATGAAATTAGGTTAGACATTAGCCCTCCTTGCTAGCTTTAAAACTAACAATTATCATTGATGTATTATGATGGATTACGAACTTCTGCATTGATTTAGCAATGATACAGGGTGGTTGAGGATGACAGTTGATTTAATTTGTACGTCTTTTAAACTGTTCCCTTCTCTTGCTTCTCTTTCTTAATGCAACATCTCTGCAAATGTGTCTAATCTCTTACCTTATCTTCCATCTTTCAGACCTATTTCCATTTCTGTCCCCTCTCCATCCTTATCTGGACCCCTTTATCTCCTTCTCCTTCTCTCCCATGTTCCCTCCTAGTGCTCTCACTGGCTCCCTTTCCCTTTCTTTTTCTTTTTGGGTGCAAACTCGCTCCCTTTTCCTCTGTATTTCCCAAGGAGCTAATTTTCCTAATTTGGAAAACCTAGCACAAGTTGCATACGTCTTTGTTGAGCTGTACAAGCCTTCCAACTGTCTGAAGAGTTCCATAAAAAATCTCAACATATTTCCTGATTGTGGGAGCACTGGTAGTACATGAAGATAGATGGTTATGAAGATTATCCCATGGTCAAATTATTGTCGAGCTTCAAAATCCTAGCAGAAAAAAATACAACAGGTCAATATCTTTCGAGAATATCCGGCACCCCATCCATTGTTGCAACCGATAAGAAGTTGACATATGAATTAGTAACAGTGTTCCTATTTGCGTGAGGCTGCATGTGCGGCTGTGCTTGGGAGAATGAATTTGTAAATCATCCAATTACCATGGCTGCTATATACTCATCGTCCTTCTATTTTTTAGGAGGTTTTCAGATATGGAAGTTAAAGTTATGAATGTTACTATATCAGGGAGGATATGCTTTGTATTCTCTCAGTTGCTTTCAGGTATTAAGAAACCAACTAAGAGGCCACATCAGTCTACAATGAGATCAGCCTCAAGCGTGTATAAGATACAGAAATAAATTCTTTACCGAAATTAGAAAAAAGATACAGAACTAATTTAAAAAGTTATCTTCTAACCCTTCGGTCCCCATATCCTTGTGTAATCTCCTAGAATACTCATCTCCTCTACTTTCCAAACCATTGGCTTCTCTTCATTGTCATCCACTCTTTTTGGGAAACCTTTGAAGGAAGAAACAAAAGTTCTTCAGGAATAGGACTGAACTTAGATATAACATTTGATATACAGACAGACTTAAAGTAAAATCCTAGATTTATATTGACTGCGTGGTTCAGATGTGGGAACATAGAAATAAGTCACTCGGGTAACCATTCTGAGGGAGCTCATAGACTAATAGTGGTTGAGAAAAATGTATGAAGTTCAACATCAAGCTTGGAAGTATTTCAAGTAGAGTAACTCCATATAACTGTTTCAATAACTAAAATTTCGTAACATCCATATCAGACAGTAAGTTTAAAAATGAGATTTCTAACAAATACCGTAATATTGGTAGAACAGTACTTCCATTACCACATCCCACCTCCAAAACCTTTGAATAGTCGTTACAAGACAACAGTTCTGGGAATTCCTTCAGCAAATATCGTCTCTCCTGCAAATCGAAGTTCAGTATTATACACAATTAAACATCGTATACCTGGCTATCAAACACCCTCCCTCATGTAGTCATGTGTAACCCTATCTTGCATGTGAAGATGCAAACATCAATACATAAAGGCCTCATTTGATTCGCGGAATAAAACAGACAGGATAAACAGTCCTTGTATTGGTAGTCCTTAGACTATTTGTCCCGTACTAATTCTTTTCCAATCCCATATTTGATTGACATGGGATTATCCCTGGAAGAGGGAGGGCTTTTTAAATTTTTCAGCACATTTTTCTACTTTTCGGGACTTTTACTGAATAGAGAACATTTGAGGGCATTTTTTTGTAAATTTTCATACCTCGTTAAAATGACTTTTCCACACACTCTCCTTAATCCCGCTCCATCCCACCTCCCCAGAGATTATATAATACCCCGCATTAAGGATGAAATAAATCCTACAATTTTTAATCCCAACAGCCATTTCACGAAAGAAACATAGGATAATGTAGGATTAGGCCCAGATAGTCCTATCTCAAGCGCCTAATCCAAGAATCAAACAAGGCTAAAGTGTGTAGGTATATGGAATCAGCTCCGCCCAGAGCCACTCGATTGAACTTCACCTAAGGACTTCAGCAGCATGGCAATGCTTAATTCCTTGGCTGGGGTGAAATGAAAATGTGAATTGTGAAATGTTACAGGTCTCCTTCGTTAAGAGTATATATAGTACTAAATCTTAGGTAAGTAATAAATAAATTCCTTTCCCATTGAAAACACAAAGCGTAAGACTCTGGCACCCTATGCATGAGGTTTGGGGTTCAATCCCTGCCTCCTAAATTTTTCAAGGTATATAATTGTATACCGGTTTGGTTTATTACAAAAACACTCCGGACCAAGAACCGAACCAGTTTGAAAAATTTCAAAGTATCACGAACCGGACCAAACCGGCCAAAGAAAAAAAATGGAAAAAAAAAAAAAAAATCCCGGTTCGGTCCGGTTCATTGGTTTTTATTTTCACCCCTAATAAAGACATACATTTTGCGGGAATGTGAGTCATAGCATTTGCAGCCCTTATGGGTAGGAGAATAGCGAAGAAAAACACACTTACGGGCTTTCGGATCTAACTTATCATTAGGATGTTTAGGAGCATGAACAAAACACACGTGACGCAACCAAAGACCTTTGGTGGAAAAGACGAGACCCAAGAACTACTAGAGAGAAACTGAAGAACACTGGATGGCAAGTGGTTGATAAGATAAGTTGCAGTAATAACAGTTTCGCCTTTAAAATGTTTAGGGACATTCGTGGTGAACAAGAGAGAGCGGGCGACCTCAGCAAAATGACGTTTCTTGCACTCAGCGACTTCATTCTGTTGTGGTGTGCCAACACAAGTCGTCTGAAAAAGAATGCCAGATTCATTGACATATACACAAAAAAAATCTCATCTACATACTCAATCTCATTATCACTACGAAAAACCTTAATGTTTGTGTCAAATTGAGTGCACACCATCTGATGAAAAGATTTAAAGCATGAAAAAACTTCATTTTTAAACCGAAGTAAATACACCCAAGTAATGCAAGAATAATAGTCAATAAAAGTGACAAACCATTGATAACCAGAAAAAGACGTTACTGGGGAAAGACTCACAAACTATGTTATGCGGACTCTCGTAATGGTATCAAGCACCCGTCTTGGACACTCGACCCTCGGATAAGGATGTGGGATGTGTCTAATAAGTTTAGTAACACACTTCTATAGAAAACCCAATTGTAATTCAAGTTTATCATGGAAGTATGCATAAACCTCTCTTATTATCCACGAAATGTGCTATAGAGCCTTAAAACACCATTTTACGTAAGAAAATACACAAAACATAGAAACAAATTTGACTATTTTGCAATGTCCCCGCGCCCTTGAAATGAGAAACAGTTGAATCCAACACCTAGGCTAGATACATACCTGCACTTGACACCCATACTCGAGTCCAAGTTACATAGCTCACAAACATCAGAATGAATAACCATAAACGATAAATCACTTTTTTGATAAATAAGAGCATAAAAGGAACATTTATGTTTTGCAAGCTCACAAGCTTCACAAAAAATTCAACTCCTAGGACATTGCTTAACTAAACTAGGAAATAGTTTTTATAAAATTCCAAAAGGATGGATGACCAATCTTCAATGCCACTGATGTAACAAAGGAAGAGTTGAACCCATATTTGCTTCAAGAGCTTGACCACATGACAAAGGTGGAAAAGATGGACTAGGTGTAGGCTCCAAAAAGTATAGACCACCATGAGCTTTAAAACAGCCAATCATTCTCCCCATATCCAGTTCCTGAAAGAGACAATGTGTAGGAAAAACTGTTAGTGAGCAATTTAAGCAATGTGTAACACAACTAAAGAGAGATGATCAGTGAAAAAATTTGGACAATGAAGGATTGAGGAAAGAGAAATGGTTAGAGAATAATGAATGGAACATTTCCCTGAAATAGCAAATAGGGATCCATCGGCTACTCTAACCTTATCCTTACCGGAACATGTAGAGTAGGAATCAAAAAGGGATGAATAACCTATCATATCGTCTGTAGCACCAAAATCTATTATCCAAGGAAGAGAAGAGGAAGCAGTGGCATGAATACCTGTGTAAGCAAAGAAAGAAGACGTAATGGGAGTAGAAGCTGTGGAAGATGGAGTGTCAAGTCTAGCCATAAGGCGCCTGAGAGTTTCTAACTCCCCTTAGAAAGTGTACCGGCATGAGATGTATCAGGCTCTGGAGCTTGCAAACAAATACCACTAGGAGTAGTCAAGGTGTCAATTGTAGATTCTGAAACATGTGCATGAGAATGCATAGGACCACCACCTCGTCCTCGAGAGGGGCGACCATGTAACTTCCAACAAAATTCTCTTGTATGTTTGGTCTTGTGGCAATAGTCACACCAGAGCAGGTCACGATCAATAGAACCACCTTTATCCCTTAGCTGACCCTGGATAGGCTTTCCATCCCATGGAGTAGGAATGGCAACTAAGGCCGAGCGATCCAGTGTGGGAAGATGAACCATAGCGCTCTGTCTACTCTCCTCTTGTTGAACACATGCATAGGCCTCTACTAGAGAGGGAAAAGGAATTCGACCCAACACTTGCACTCGAATCAGATCATACTTCATATCAAGGCCAGCAAGGAAGTCATAAGTACGCTCTTTCTCCACCCTCTGTTGAAAAGTGGCAGATTGGCAGAGCAAATAGCTTGAAAACCATGATAATAATCAAATTCCTGCCACACTCCACACAATTCACCATAATACTCAGCAAGGGACCGATTGTGCTGATCCAACCCTCAAAGTTTCTTCCTCAACTCAAAGGCTTGAGCATCATTACCCTTCTGAGAATAGATTTGTGCCACAACAACCCAAACCTTATATGGGGTATCCAGAAACAAGAATGTATGGAGAACAGTGGGTTTCATAGAGTTGAATAACCAAGTCATGGCTAAGGCATTCTGTGAAGTCCATGCCTCAAGTTCTGATCCAGTAGCAGTTGGTTGTGGAACAGGACCTTTGATGAATTTCGACATGCCGTGGGCAGTAATAGCTGAAGTAAAACTACGGGACCAAAGCAAATAGTTGGAACCATCCAACTTAATTGGGCAAATATCCAGTGGAGGGTTATCCAGAGTCTCAACACGACTCAACTCATCCTTTGCACCGACCTAAACATTTTTTGTATCTTCCGTCATACCAACCAGAAGAAAAGGCAGTAAAGAACTGCTAAAATCCGCAAGGAAAGAGACCTAAACATGATGGATTGAAGCTCTAATTCCATATTCAATTGTAGAGAGAGAGAGAGAGAGAAACGTGAAACATTGTGAAAGAATGAGTGACATCCTTAGGGCTTCCCTCTCTCACTTCTATATTTACATGAAGAATGTTACAAGTACAAAAATACTCCTAGGTAACAAACAAATAACAAAAACATAACTTAACAAATACCATGTTCAGTCACCAAATATGCCAAAAGCTCAAGTTGTTAGAACATGGGCCCAAGAATGTACATCTAGCTATCTAACATGCACCCCCTATACAATGCCCAGATCCAGCTTAATAAATGTGAAAAAAGTTACACTTGACTATGGCTTGACTCCTAATAAATCTTTTTGGGTCTTAACCCAATACACTCAATGATAAGGATCAAGTCAGTTGGGTTTTCATGTTTATAACCATTCAAGAGGTTTTTTATGTTTACAACTCAAGAAGTGATTCCACCCATCAAAATAAGTAAATGAAACAGCCAAAAATACAATCATAACTAGATAATATGGTTAGAAAAAGTTGTGCTCGAAATAAAATCACAGAGAAGCTGGAGGTTGAGTCTTCCCTTTGTAACTAGGGCTACGAGGAAAGCTAATCAATACCATTGACTATTGGAACTTTATTTCAAAATAACATTCTTGCCCAATAGATTCTGGCTACACGGGTTAGTCTTTGTCGCCTTCTTCTAATCCTATCAAATTACCAATCCATCAGGGGAATAATTTCATAAGCTTTTTCGAACTCATTTTTTTACTTCACGCTTATTAAATCTTGCATCTCTGATTGGCAGAATCGTTCTTCACGCTTAAACTTATTTGGCACGCCCTAAAACCAAATTCAGGTTCCCGCCCTGTTCTTCCCTTTACAAATTCATAATCCAAACATTTTATTAAATGCGTCAACTGCAGGCCCTTGCTTTAAAAATTTTAAAGAAAAGATGCATCACTAGGAAATATGGCCACCGGGAAATTTGAATAATGGAAAATTGAAAGATGCTAATAAAACAAATAGCAGCCCCTTAAATGATGAGGTCAGAAAAGAAAAAAGGAAGTCTACCCTTTTATCGTGCACTATTTCTCACATCTTTAATCCATCCAGATAAGTGATACAAGTCTCATTTCTTTTCTTTTCACATCATTTCCCACCATCCAAGGAGCTGCGGGAGTAGAAAAGAAATAGGGTAAACCTTAAAAACTAATTACTACGATTATGGATCTACATGAAATCTAGAAACGGCGAATTGCGGACTAATACAACGCAATGAGTAAGAAAGAAACAGGGTAAACCTAGAAGACGAATTACTATAACTAAGGACACACAGTAAAGAAAACGGCAAATTGCGAAGATCAAAAGATTGATTATTTATTCCCCTGAATGGGTTATTTGTTTACTCGGTTGCTCCCTTAATGGCTATATTAGTCGGGGCTTAGTATGATTGTGGGCTTATGTGCCAATTTATACGGAATTAAGATTATTCGTATTCTTCAACCCGCTAGCACTGAAAAGAAAATGTCAAATTGCAAAATGAAAATACAACACCATTGAGTATAAGATATGGGGTAAACCTTGAACACGAATTATTAACGTTAAGGCTAGATATAATTTAGAAAACGGAAAATCGCAACATGCAAATACAAAACTGTGAGTATGAAAGAAATGGGGCAAAACCTTGAAGAATTTTCCGGAGGAGTGACGAGCGTGAAACTTGTCCCAAGCCTCTGAGTCGTGGGAAGGAGATGAAGAAGACCCAGAAAGAGATTGAGAGGAAGAAGAGGGTCCATTGGAATTGGCATCATCATCATCACCATCACCATCACCATCACCATCGGCGTTAACATGGAGCGGTAACAAGTGGTAGCGGAGAGAAGGGTCGGCTTCGATTTCTTGCCTGAGTTGGTCCCACTCGAAATCCTTGGAGTGGTACTCCTCGGCTGCTTCTCCTCCGGGCATGTGTTTGTCTCTGTGCTTTTGGGGCTCGAAGGCTTGATTAGGGGTTTTTGAGGTAGGTGGACAAACCGCCGATAGTACGATGAGCGATGGAGCTGCCAAGCCGTTGGTGTACCATTGAAAAGCTTAGACTTATGAAATAGTACTATGAAATTAGAGGGTTAAGGTTAACTAAGGGCTAATTTGGCCTAAAAGCAAAAATAGATTATTGGTTTTTATGTTTTTTCTTTATTTAATTTTTGGATGCATTTGTTGTTTCGTATCAAGATTTTGTGGTTTCTGAATTCTTCTCGGTGAGACGAATCTAACGAGTATAATATTATGGTCAAAACTCAATTTTTTTTAAATAAAGCCAAAATAGGTGGATTATTCGCCAATAATCCACATATTTTGGCTTTATTAAAAAAAAAGAGTTTTGACCATAATATTATACTCGTTAGATTCGTCTCGCCGAGAAGAATCCAGAAACCACAAAATCTTGACGAGAAACTAACAAATAATTTTTTTTTTGAATAAAGACAAAACGACAAAAACCAATAATCCGTTTTTTGCTTTTAGGCCAAATTAGCCCTAATTTGCTGATCCAAAAAAAAAAAAAGGTTTAAGTTTATAACATGACTCGAGCAGCACGAAAATTAAATTGGACCAATACAAGTTAGACTCGGGCGGATATATGTAGCGTCCGCGGTGGTCTCGGCCTCCTTCCCAAGTTCCTATTTCGGAGTATATTTTTTATATTTTTAATAGATATTTACAAATATATATATATATATAATTTTAAAAATAGATAACAAGTAAGAACAATTTTCAGTTCAAAAATATAAAATTATAGTGAATGATAACGTGCAATAATAATACTACAGTTGTCGAATAATATAATAAAAACAATAGTCGAAATTAATTTTTTTAATTTATCAACACTAACCAATAAAACTCCATTGACAGGATTTAGTTTTAAAAAAACTACAGAATCAAGATTTCTTTTATAATATGGCCCCCACTAATTTCAATTCCTAGCTCCACCACTGGTTAGACTTTTGGGAATAACTGGTTAATCCGTTATGAACCCTTTAACATGAAATGATGCTACACAAGCACGATACCACATGACAAGATGTGGCGAAGATTTAGCTACTCATTGATTAAATTTTTTTTGATTGATTTTGTAATGTGTGTGATTGCGATGGAATTGTAAAGTCACTACCCATCTCAAAATACGTGGACTTGTGACAGGCTAACGATTTTTTAACTCACTAAGAGCATTCTTATCAGGATTAAAAAATTTTAGACCAAATTTAACCACAAAAACACCTTTTACAAATTAGCAAGTCACTTTATCAAAAACTCACAAAATCAGACTATCTATTTTAACTTTACTATATTAAACTATTCCCCTCAAATCTATAAAAAAAAAAAAAAAAAAATTCTTCTCTCTGAAAGGCTAAAGTTTCCCTCGGTCAGGGAGTGGCCCCCCCCATGCGTCATTTCAATGCCTTCCCTTGGTCAGTGGACTAGCCACGTATCTCCCTCTTGCCCTCCCTCTCTCCTTTCAGCCAATTTCTGCCGCGAAACTGGAAGAAAAAAAAAAACGCTAACCCATGAACAGTGGTTCGCCCGGGATGTAACACCACTGTAGCAAAAATAATTTGTTGAGTGAAAGTAGAGAGACTGATTTTTGGGGGTTTTGGGGGGTTTGGCTCAACAATTTGTCCAAAATAGTGTTTTACAACACCAAATGAGGATGCTCGGGCTTGCTAATCTGACTCATGGCTAAAGTCCAAATTTATAAATAGTGAAAACGTGAGTAACGTATTTCAACATAATAAAAAAAATGTAATTTCAACGTAATTTTTCAAATGTGAGATACTTAATAAATAGACTTATTACGAACAAAGGAATCTGGCCAGACACAAATAGAGAAAAATTACATTTTCAACGTAATTTCAAAGAGAAAATGTAATTTCAACATAATTTTTCACATTAGATTGGGAGGTTCTCCTCAATTCCTTGAAATACGTTACTCGCCTTATTTGAAATCCATTACTCAAATAGACCTATTTGAAATACATTATTCAAATAGTGAAAATGTAATTTCAACGTAATTTTTCTAATGTGAAATACTTAACAAATATACGTTATCACAAATAGAGAAAGATAGATAGGAGGTTCTCCTCAGTTCCCAATATAAAGCTGCAAAACATTGAAGAGGTTTAGTGAAGAGGAATTTGTAAAACTACAAAAATTGAAGAGAAGAGAAAAGGTTGAAGGAACAAAGTAACAAAGAGAAGAAAAAAAGTGTTTGAGAGAAATGTGAAGAATATATTTTGTACTGAGAGTAGTGTTTGAGAGATATATGCAAAATATATATTTTTTAATTCTTTTTGTTAACCAAAATGAGAAAAACAGAAAAATGAGAAATCAAAAATTTTCTCTCCTCCTAATTTTGCTTTTGCTCACCTTCATCAAAAATCAAAAATTTATTTTGGGAGGACAACCAGTGGCATCCCAAATTTGTTGGTCTTTTTTTTTTGTTGTTATTTTGCACCTTTTTAAAAATTATTTATATCTTTTCAAACTTGTTTTTTTGTTTTGAATCTTTCAAAATATCTTATCAAAAACTATAAAAAGATAAGTCTTGCTAACGTGTGTCTATTGTGCACACAATAAACACATAAACAAACAAAGACAACACACACTCAATACACATTTCACACTTCTCAATACACTTTCACATATTTTTTTGGGTAAATACACTTTCACATATTACTATACACTTTTCACACATTTTAATATATTTTTTCAACCTTAATATGCCTATTGGGGCACACGTTAGCATTTTCCTAAAAGGATTTGTATTGCAAAAAATATAGTATGTCGTTGAGATTTTTGTTTTTTAATTGTGTATCTATAGATTTTGACAAATCTCAATGACACAAGAATCCAAAAAGGCGAAGGGAGTAAAAGATAGGGAAAATTAAAATGATAGAGAACACTTTTCAAAAAATTAAGATGACAGAATACATTTTCAGTAAAGAAAAAAAACTTTTATCATGTATAAAGCAAAACTTTAACATGTTCTCGTGTATGAAGCAAAACTTTAAAATGTTGGCAAAAGAAAGTTTGACTTTGCCATGCCAATTTATCAATCACTCCTACAACTCTATATGTCTCATTTACTTGTCACGTGTCACAGACAGAGGTTCCTCTCATTTACTTGTCGCGAAGAGGTTCCTTTTGATCGGCTAGGAGCTCACATTTTCACCAGCACCCTCTTTCTCGAACAAGGGAGATGTTTTGGTCGTAATACCCTAATATGAATCCTCCTCCATCCAAATCGAAGGGCAGTAAGTATTTATTTAACACCCCCAACCTTTTTCCATCTTGTAGGATTTGAAACTTTTTCTTCTATTAAAAGTTCTATGTGAACATGGTGAGGTGTGGATGGACGGGGTATGTAAAGGAGCTGACCCCGTTCCATACTAATCCTAACAAAAGTATGCATTTGAGGGAAATAAGTTATGCTACAAAACTGTAAATAGTCTCATTGTACATGATAGAGCTTTGAGAGATTTGTTGACAAAAACATTTTGTAATTTAGGAGGGATGTGTAGTGGGACAGTGTGGGACGTTTTGCACATTGTAACAATTTCTGAGTTATTGAGAGGGGGTTGACAAATATGTTTGTAGCAAATCAAAGATGTATATGTTCTTATTGTTGGCATAGAATTCAACTGAACATATGCATTTGGTTGTCTTTCAAAAAACAGTCTTAGCAACATTCACTCCTTCTAAGCATTAGACTAGCTCTCTAGTTATAGCAGTTCATTCTCTACACCAGACAAGTTGTTCTTTATGCTTATTAGCTATTGTTTGCCATCATAATTTCTATAGGGATCAAAATTGAAATTTGTTTGCTTTTCATTCGTATAACATGCTGTTGATTTAGTTGTCACAAGTAGTCGGTTCCTAATGCTTTTCTAGTTGTTTGGTTGTCAATAAAGTTTTCATAGTCCTCGCAGGAGTCCCATCCCACCTTAATCCAAAGAACATGTTACAAGAACTACTGGTGAAATTTGGCTTGGGTTATGTAATTTACGAGTGTGCGATAGCAGAGGTTGGCTCACCGAAGATGCTTAAGTTTAGAGCAAAGGTAATATTTGCTGAAGAGAAGTTAGAGCCATGGAACTCCATGGCAGCAAAAAGGAGGCCGAACAAAACAGAGTCCAGCATGCTCTGGATTGTATCCAACTGAAGAAAGTGACCAAATGTGCTAAGTTCTTTCTCTGGTTTGTGTTTAATGTTTCTCATAAAACTTACGTATCAGTTTAAATTCTTTGTGCTTTTGTGGCTAGTTGATTTCGACAATCATCTATCTTTCACGAGGTATTGTTTGGGAAGCTCAGTTCTTTGTTTTGCTATTTTCACCTTTTACAATTTTGTATGATTATGTTTTACCGATATCTTCCCTCTTGGTTGATTCAATGAGGTCACATTTGTTTAGAACTTTTATGTATAGGAGCCTGAATTATTTCCATCATAGATAATATTCTCCATAACATGAGGTATAACATCCTAGGAAATGTCGTATTGTCAATCCTGCAAATTTAAGCTCACTCAACGACCCCTTAAACCCCCGAATGCCAGTCAATCTGAGAATGAAGTATATTTTAATGAGGCAAACATTTGTCTGTCNAGAGTTGGTGCTAAGGTTCGTAATTCTCTTTTGAAGTTGGGATAGTGCAAGTTTTATTTTTAAGAAGTTAATTCTGGCTTTCTTTTCCGCATATCTATTTTTTTTTTTGAAAGGCAAATATTTTTCATAATCTTGAAATTGTTACAAGACTAATAGGAGCAAGGAAAAATAACAAAATGCTCGAAGAGCAAAAAGTTGACCAATCCAAGACCCAAACCAAAGATTGGTAAGAAACCAATCAATGGAACCCAATGCAACAATACCACTAAAAGGCGCAAGCCTCACACCCCCAGAGTCTAAAAACTCAGATTTACAATATGCTCCTAAAAGCACCCCAAAGACCCACCAAAGACTAGATGTAGGCCAGCCCAAACAAATAAACCCTAACAAGCACAACCACGGCAACAAGAAATGGACCGTCGCTGCCACCGCCGTCTTCGGAACCCGGGGAATGAGCCCCTGTTGTTGCCCCTTTGAACAGCCCGACAACCACTTCCTCACCGGAGTCACAAGCACCACCAAAAATCTATCACCGAACAACAATAATGGTCGCCGCCATAGCAACGAAACACCATCTGGCCATCACCACAAGCAGTCTACCTCACCACCATCAACCAGATCTCTGACTATGTTGTCATAGATAGCCCCCAAACATCCATCTCAAGCCGCGACATCAATCAAACCTGAAAAAGAAAACCTAAAAATATAAAAAAACTCCAAAACCAAACCACCCCACCACCAACTGCCACCAACAAAACCACCAAAAAACCAGCATTCGAAATCCAAGCGAGCCACCCCCAAAACCGCCGCCCAGAGCACAACCACACCACCATCAGAAAACAAACCAACCACAGACGGTTAGGTACAACCGATAACTTCCAGCAAAGAGATCAACGTGGATGGCCGCTAGGCAAAGAAGCCGTAGCCAACACCACGACAATTGCGGGTAACCGGGAGAGATAAAGGAAAGAGTAATCGGCAAGGAAAGAAGGGGAGGAGATGGATGGGGAGGAGGGAGCTCGGGGGGGCGGTGCCCAAGTGAGGGAAAAAAAAAGAAAGGCGGCTATGAGATAGGGTTAGGGTTCAGTAGAGGTTCATTTGTATCATTTGCAATCTATGATGACCTTATAAACTAGGCAATTGGCGTGTAGAAAAATAATTTGAATGCAAAGTTTGGAAGGCACAGTAATTGCTTCTTGGATTTATCCCCTAGAAATCCTTAACTAATAGTGAAAATCCTTAAATATTAATTATCAGTGAGCAAGTAAATATGGCTTATGTTTACCATAATTGCTAGAAACTTGATTGCAACTTATTCAACTACCTTAATCTTTAGTTTTAACATTATGCAAAGTTTTAAGGAAGTATACCAAGAAAATTGAAGATTAAGGTAGTTGAATAAGCTGCAATTAACTTCTTATTCAACTATCTTAAGGTGAGGTAAGGTAAGGTAGTTGAAAACTAAAGATTACGCCAACATAAGGTAAGGTAAGGTAGTTGAAGATTAAAGTAAGGTAGTTGAATAAGAAGTTGGTGTAATCTTTAGTTTTCAACTTCTTAATCTTCAGTTTAAGGTAAGGCAATATACTACCTTAATCCCACCTTAACTTACCTTGATTGCAGCATATTTGTAAGATAAGGTAAGGCAATTGAAAACTGAAGATTAAGGTAGTCTACTTCCTTAAAATTATGTTCTCAAAGCATATTTGTTTGTAAGGTAATTTTAAGGAAGTATATCAAGAAAATTGAAGATTAAGGTAGTTGAATAAGCTGCAATCAACTTTTTATTCAAGTACCTTAACGTAAGGTAAGGTAGTTGAAAACTAAAGATTATGCCAACATAAGGAAAGGTAAGGTAGTTGAATAAGAAGTTGGCGTAATCTTTAGTTTTCAACTACCTAATCTTCAGAGTAAGGTATACTACCTTAATCTTACCTTACCTTACCTTGATAACAACATATTTGTAAGGTAAGGTAAGGTAGTTGAAAACTAAAGATTAAAGTAGTATACTTCCTCATAAGCCATATTTGCTAGCTCACTATTAATCAATATTTAAGGATTTTCATTATTATTTAAGGATTTTCAAGTGATAAATCCAAGAAGCAATTACTGTGCCTTCCAAACTTTGCATTCAAATTATTATTCTACATGCCAATTGCCTAGTTTATAAGGTCATCATAGATTGCAAATGATACAAATAAACCCGTGAAAGATGGATGATTGTCGAAATCAACTAGCCACAACAGCACAATGAATTTAAACTGATACCTAAGTTTTATGTGAAACATTAAACACAAATCGGAGAAAGAACTTAGTACATTTGGTCACCTTCTCCATCTGGATACAATCCAGAGGATGTTGGGCTATGTTTTGTTCAGACTCTTTTTTGCTGCCATGGAGTTCCATGGACTCAAACTTCTCTTCAGCAAATATTACCTTTGCTCAAACTTAAGCATCTTCGGTGGGCCAACCTCTACTACCGCGCACTCATAAATTGGATAACCCGAGCCAAATTTTACCAACAGTTCTTGTAACATGTTCTTTGGATTTAGGTGGGATGGGACTCCTACGAGGACTATGAAAACTTTAATGACAACCAGACAACTAGAAAAGCGTTAGGAACCGACTACTTGTGACAACTAAATCAACAGCATGCTATACAAATGAAAAGCAAGCGAATTTCAATTTTGATCCCTATCAAAATCACAACAGCAAACAAAAGCTATTAAGCACAAAGAACAACTTGTCTAGTGTAGAGAATGAACTGTTATAACTAGAGGGCTAGTCTAATGCCTGTAAGGACTGAATGCTGCTAAGACTATTTTTGAAAGACAACCAAATGCATACGTTCAGTTGAATTCTATGCTAGCAATAAGAACATATACATCTTTGATTTGCTACAAACATATTTGTCAACCCCTTCTAAATAGCTTAGAAATTGTTACCATGTGCAAAACATCCCACACAGTCCCGCTACTCATCCCTCCTAAATTACAAAACATTTTTGTCAACAAATCTCTCAAAAGCTCTATCATGTACAATGGGACTGTTTACAGTTTTGTAGCATAACTTATTTCCCTCAAATGCAAACTTTTGTTAGGATTAGTATGGAATGGGGTCAACTCCTTTACATACCCTGTCCATCCACACCTCACCATGTTCACATAGAACTTTTAACAGAAGAAAAAAGTTCAAATCCTACAAGATCAAAAAAGGTTCGGGTGTTAAATAAATACTTACTGGCTTTTTATTTGGATTGAGGAGGATTCATATTAGGGTATTACGTCCAAGACACCGCCCTTGTTCAAGAAAGAGGGTGCTGGTGAAAATGTGAGCTCCCAGCCAATCAAAAGGAACGTCTTTGTGACAAGTAAATGAGAGGAACCTCTGTCTGTGCTCTATTTGTGACAAGTAAACAAGAAGAACCTCTGTTTGTGATAAGTGACAAGTAAATGAGATAGATAAAGTTGTAGGAGTGATTGATAAATTGGCAAGGCAAAGTCAAACTTTCCTCTGTCAACATCTTAAAGTTTTGCTTCATACATGGGAACATGTTAAAGTTTTACTTTATACATGATAAAAGTATTTTTTTTTCTTTACCAAAAAAGTATTCTCTGTCATCTTAATTTTTTGAAAAAGTAGTCTCTGTCATTTTAATTTTCTGTCTTTTACTCCCTTCGTCTTTTTGGATTCTCGTGTCATTGAGATTTGTCAAAATCTATAGATACTCAATTAAAAAACAAAAATCTCAACGACATATTATATTTTTTGCAATACAAATCCTTTTAGGAAAATGCTAACATGTGCTCCAATAGGCATATTAAGGTTGAAAAAATGTGTGAAAATTGTAGTAATATGTGAAAGTATATTGAGAAGTGTGAAAGGTGCATTGAGTGTGTGTTTTCTTTGTTTGTTTATGTTTTTATTGTGTGCGCAATGGGCACACGTTAGCAAGACTCATCTTTTTATAGTTTTTGATAAGATCTTTTGAAAGATGCAAAACAAAAAATATAAGTTTGAAAAGGTATAAATAATTTTTAAAAAGGTGCAAAATAACACAAAAAAAAGGACCAACAAATTTGGGATACCATGGGTTGTCCTCCCAAAATAAATTTTTGATTTTTGATGAAGGTGAGCAAAAGCAAAATTAGGAGGAGAGGAATTTTTTGACTTCTCATTTTTCTGCTTTTCTCATTTTGGTTAACAAAAAGACTTAAAAAATATATATTTTGCATATATCTCTCAAACACTATTCTTAGTACAAAATATATTCTGCACATTTCTCTCATACACTTTTTTCTTCTCTTTGTTCCTTCAACCTTTTCTCTTCTCTTCAATTTTTGTAGCTTTACAACTTCCTCTTCACTAAACCTCTTCAATGTTTTGCAGCTTTATATTGGGAACCGAGGATCTCTCTCTCTATTTGTGATAACGTATATTTGTTAAGTATTTCACATTGGAAAAATTACGTTGAAATTACATTTTCACTATTTGAGTAACGTATTTCAAATAAGGTGAGCAACGTATTTCAAGGAACCGAGGAGAACCTCTCAATCTAATGTGAGTAACGTATTTCAACGTAATAAAAAAAATAGACTTATTACGAACATGACTATCGTTACAAGGTCTAGCTCAAACTCAACAAGTTCAAATTTCAAGGGGTAGTGACAGTACATGTGATGATAACAGTGAACTACGAGACAAGAAACGGTGTGCAATTATAAAATTAAAATAAAAAAAAAAGAGGTGCAAAAATCATTCCCCTTTCAACAATTAGCTTGGTAACATGCTTCTCATATTATGGCGATGCTATCCAACATTTTAGGCTTATGTTGCAACCATTTCATTTGTCAAATATTAGCTCATCTAGGGCCGTTTTAAGTAGTTATGTGTCAATGCCAAACAACCAATCAATGACTATGTTAAATTTCAACCGCTACCAATAGTCAGGGAGCGACCCTAATTGGTGTGATAACAGTCGTGATCATTCTAGCTATGGTCCCCCTGATTCCTGTTATTCTCGTTCTCCTAGTGGTTGTGTACAGTTCGAACTACATGTCATCAATAATGATACTTTCTAAAATATTCCTCGTACATCAAATTCATGGCATCTTTGGAAGACATGCATTCCATTTTGTTCTTAACGTCCGAAGCAGAGTTAGTTGGTCTTGGGGGGAGAGAAATTCTAACTATTTTCAGAAAGTGGCTTCCATGCGTTCTTGCAGAAACAGGATTGTGTGTTTAAAGAATGAGGCTGGGGGCTTAGTGTCGGATCCTAGTAGTATTGTGCCTGTAATCTGCAATACTTGAGTGATGTTGCTGGATTTGGTCTTGGTGGGGAATCTTCTTGTTCTCAGCTTTTGTCATTATTGGGTGTTCATCTTATGGAGGATCAGGTTTGAGAGTTGGAGGCTCCTGTTTGTGAATTAGAGGTTTGTGAGGCTGGATTTCAGATGAAGGGGATGAAAGCTCCTTGTCCGAATGAATTCGTGGCTGGTTTTTACCAAAAGTATCGGGAATGGGTTGGTAAAGATGCGGCGGAGATGATTTGGCTTTCTTCCATTGTGGAATCATGCTTCGGGAAATCAATCGATGTATTGGCAAAGGATTTGGAGGATGCTTACCATTTGTAGCATATGCTAAAGATGTTGCAGGGGAAGTCTATTTCGGGTGATGGCAAGTCTGGAGGGTCTTATGGTGCTTTGAATTCTGAAAATCAAAAAATGTTTTTTGCGGTTTGGTGAGTGGCTAACCAGTTCTCGGAGAACCAGACTCTTGGAAGGCCGTTTCTACGCCCCGTAGAATACCAACATAGTTGGTACTCGAAGGGGGTTCACCAGTAGCCCTGCACGCTACTGGTGAACGTAAGTCTTACAACCCAAGTTATGTAGTTAGCTCTAATGTAATGGAGTGGAGTTAGAGCACGGAGATGACTGAAGCAATTGATGTACTTAAAGCGTTGGAATGGGGCAAGGAGAGAAATTGGAGATGTGTTGTTCACATGGACTGCATCCAATTAGTAGTTGGCCTTAGAAATGTTTTTTGATGATATTTTAGTAGCCCTATTTTGTTGGATATTATAGCCATTTCCGGATGGTTTGTTTATATTGCTGCTTGGTCACTCCACTCTCCCCGCAAGTGGGCGGTGAGATTAGGTCACTCAAGATTAGTCGAGGCGTGTGTAACTTGACCCGGACGCCTAAGTTATAAAATTAAAAAAATAAAATAAAGGGTTCCCAAGACAGATTTGGGGTAGCCCATGCCTGGGTAAGGTTGTAATGCTTAATTAGTTAAATGAATGGTTTATGTTTTTCTGTTGCTCAAATGTACGGCACGCACAAATTTTCAAAACCAGAGTACGCAGGTCCTCCCTTTCTATATTGAGGTTTAGTTTTCCCATGCCTTCCTAGAAAACAAAATTTCACTGCTTATTTAATCCACACAAGGTACTGAAATTGAAGGCAATTTCTTGGGATTCCTTTAGTCCAGACGTGAATGACCTCCCTTTGACCGGATTGGGAAAGGACTTAGTCGAGGTGCACGTAAGCTAACTTGGACACCCTCGACTGTCGGGAAAAAATACTCCCTCATTCCCATAACATTGGTCTTTTATTCCATTTTGGGATGTCCCAAAATAGTGGAGTCCTATTTGAAAAGTCGAACAGAAAATGTGAGGATTTCAAAATTAACCTTCATAGTTTGAAATAACTTTTATAAGTGAGATTCAAGGGGTAGAAATGAAAAAAACAATGCTCATCTTAGAGCATCCACATTGGCATAACCAAAACCAAAAAGTTGCTAAAGTTAGCAATGTTTGTTTAAAAAAGTGCTCACATTGGAATAACCAAACTTAGCAACCTCTTAGCAACTAACCAAATTTTGTCACTTGGATAACCAAAACTAGCAACCTTTTGCCAATAACCAAATTTAATGGACCTCACATCTACCCAATCAAGTACACCCACCATTACACAAAATGACAAAAACCTTCTCTCTCCTCTCTTAACAATGTTTTCAAAAGTTTAATTTAAATTTTTTTTTTCTTTTTCAAAAGTTTAATTTTAAAAAACTGGTTTTTTTCAAAAGTTTATTTTAAAAAACTGTTTTTTTCAAAAGTTCATTTTAAAAAACTGTTTTTTTCAAAAGTTCATTTTAAAAAACTGTTTTTTTTTTCAAAAATTCCTATTAAAAACTGTTTTTTTCAAAAGTTCTTTTAAAAAAAACTGTTTTTTTTTTCAAAAGTTCATTTTAAAAACTGTTTTTTTCAGAAGTTTATTTTTAAAAACTGTTTTTTTTCAAAATTTATTTTTAAAAACTGTTTTTTTTAAACCGTTTTGTACTTAAAGAAAATTCAAAATATTTTTTTAAAAAAATTTCAAAACTATTTTTTGTAGTTTGAAAAAGTAATGTGGCAAGTTTTGTTTATCATTTGAATAAGTGATGGAGGGTGTCCATTATTTTTTGTTATGGACAAAAAACACCAATGTGGGACTTGACATTGCTAACTTTAGCAACCTCTAAATGGATAACCAAAAGCTTATGTGGCAACTTTTGGTTATCCAATTTTGGTTAGACCATTGTGGATGCTCTTAAAAGGAGACATGCATTTAATGCATTTCCCCCTTAAAAAATTGGAATAAGTGAGATTCAAGGGGTATTTTTGAGATTCAAGGGGTAGAAATTAAAAAACAATGCTCATTTTAAAAGGAGGCATGCTTTTAATGCATTTCACCCTTAAAAATTTGGAATAAGCAAAAGGGTTCAACTTTGTGGAATTGAGAGAGTACTGAATTTAACAGAGAGTTGGCTTTTTGGAGTTTCACTTGAACACTATGTTCAAGTCAACATTTCCATTTCCAAGAAGCAAAACCGATGATAAAAGAAAGGAAAGAAAGATTCCAGCTTTATGCTGAGCAAAGATTTACTCACCGCAAGAAAACAAAACTGATAGGTCAGGTTACTTCAATAATATGGTTAACAAGTTCTTTCGTTTACAAATGAAAACAAGATAGCTGAGAACTGACAAGAAAACTTAAGAATACAAGATTGCATGTGAAAATACAATGCATTAGAACTTAAGGATCACATAAGCTAGTTCTTATTATCAAATGGGAAATTTGAACATCTAAAAATCTGTTCATGTTTAAACTACATGTCAAATAGATTTTCTTGGAACATATACTTATGAGCATGGTTAGAGAAAACTAGTATCATGAAGTTGATCCAGTACCCGATATATAATTAGCGATAACAACGCCACACATATATCGAGTTTCTGCTTCATACTCCTTCATTTGCCCGTTGAAGGACTCTTCGGAGCTCATCAGCCATACCTTGTAGGAGCACAGGTTTCCGAATGACTCCATTCATTCCCATTTGTAAGCATCTCTCCCAGACGTGTTCCTCTGCACTTGCAGTCAGAGCTATGATCAACGGCCTACTGTGGCTTCTGGACTTCCGAATTCTCATTGCCACTTCAAACCCATCCATTTCAGGCATATAAAGATCTATAATAACAACAGGGTATGATTTCCCGGTAGGCCCCAGAATGCTCAAACATTCAAGCCCAGAAGAAACAGCAGAGACTCTGCAACCGAGTTTCTCGAGAAGCCTTTTGGTCACTGTTCTGTTTATGTCATCGTCATCGGCTAAAACAACTTGAAGGCCGATGAACAAGGTGTTCGATTTCGGCTGGTCTGACAAATTTCCAAGTTTGAACATCGCTTTTCTGAAAGGTTGGATTTGAAGCCTGAGAACCAGAGTCATACTTTTTGCATGACCCTGAGCATCTGAGGATATCCAGATACTACCTTGCATCATCTGCCAGTTTTAATTAAGCAAAGAACAACAATTGTAAGCATCAAAGACAATCCATGCATAATGATGAAAAGGAAAACAGAAAATGAGAGGAGGAGTTAGAATTTGCATTGGTTATACAAAAGAGCGACTCTCAGACTTGAACCATCGTTGTACGTCGTGACGCTTGCTATAAATTTCATGAAGCAGATCAAACTTATCATCTAGCAAAACATTGCAGAAACATCACTAATTTATCAAGCATGAGTGGTACATTACTCATACACATTGAAGCTGAAAACACACTCCCGAGTCCCAATGCAAGGGGTTAATTTGTTACTATGAATTTAGTCATTCAACAACAGTTAAAACCAACCATTGCTCAGCAAGCGAACGACCAATGACTACTAAAAATCTACAACAATTAACCAAGCTCCATTCTAATAAACACTAATAAGTACTACCTCCGTCCCAATTTTATAGTCCCTCGTTCTATCCTAACCGGATAAAAAAACGATTATATCTTTCAATCGGTAATACATTTTATATGGAATATGGATCTTGTTTGATAGATCTTGATTTAATCTAATAAACAAAGTGTTCAAAATCACCTAAAACATTGTAGATTATAAAATATAACACTTTGAAAAGTGACACGAACTCCCATAAGGGACTATAAAATTGGGACGGAGGGAGTAATTCGTAATCAAATGTGTAAAGAATTGAGAGTAATCGACACGAAACCTGAGGAGAAAGATGAAACCACGTGAAAACTTTCAAATCTTTTTATCTGGAGACGTATCCCAGAAAATTCTTGTACATGGCACTTTGTGAAAAATGGTGAGGGGTGAATAATGTTTGTCCTCAAGTTTTGGAAGTGGAGAATGTAGATGGTTACACACTTACACCTCTTCCCTTAACGTTGCTTTGGAACTTTTGTTCATTGCTTTCCCTTTTCAATTTAGGCTTGAATCTCATTGTAATGATGATGTTCAGTCGTGGTAATGATGATCTTCAGTCGTGGGGCAGATGGTTGAGGAACTAATTAAAGGCCCTGATCTGATGGTCAAGCTGGTGAACCAGATACCTCTAGATCTTTAGGAATAAATGGTTGATGTTACAACAGCTTCAGCAATAAACAGTTTTATCCAGTAGAATTGTCATTCACTGGTGAGATTACTGTATCTAATCACCTTCCGAACTGGAGGGCTCCTGACTATGGGTTCATTAAGTTGAATGTAGATCGGGCTGTTGCTGGATAGGTTTTATTAATCATAATGCAGTCGCAGCTCCAGAAACTTTTATTAGGGTAGTCATCAACAGATTTAATTGGATAAATCCTAATAAAAAAATCTGCAATTGCAAAAAAGGTCTACCTGTATTTTTCTAATGTGCAAAATGTGCTCTGTACTTGGATTGCCCTGAACGAGCTCTCAAATTCGGAATAAGTAAACGTTTTACCATGCCAAATGCATCAAATGAAATGAACAGAAGTAAGATAAAATAAAAAATCCTACAAGCATTTGAAGCTTGAAAACTAGGTGAAGTGACATTATGCACAACTATCAATAACTCTTAATCAGCTATTTGGTTACTTTTATACTGTTAGGCCTTGTTTGTTTGGCTGAATAAGCGAATAGGATTGGAGAACAAATCTAAACAACCACATTTTCCGAATTTTGCAGCCAGGATGGATCTCCTTTGGATATGAAGAAATCCAGCATAAATTGATAAAGAAAATAGTAAGCTGGGCAATGAAGTACTTAGAATCCCTCACTATAATTAGCCAGATAAACTTACCACACCTACATAATGATACTATTAGTCCAGTCAAACAAATAGATCCTTAAAGTATTAAGGTATATTTAGAATAGGGGTTGCTTTGGGGACTTCTCAGGTGGACAAGGATTGGGATCGCTGTACCAAATTAGAGGATAGTACTTCAAAATTCAAGCAACATTGGCTAAACTACAGCTATAGGATATCTGCACAAAGAAGGAAAAACTGAGGGTATCCTTACCAGGTGGCAGCACAGGTGGCAGCAGTAGTGTCGGCTCTACTCAAAGGACAAGGAAAATTCAAAACGTTGGGCAACAAAATGCTTCATTTCTCTACAGAGAGAATTGTTTTATCCACTGGGCAAGTGCATGTTTGAATGTTCCATGAATAAAGATGAGGCATTGGTTTATTCTCCATTGCAGACACTAAACCAAACATAGGTTCGGAATTGATACGCCAGCAAATGCAGTTAAATGACCCGAAAAGATGTAATATATCATGGGTAAATCTAAGCATAATACTAACTTGCGTTTGATAATACCACTTGAAATTGAGGAAAATGAAACAAAATTAACAATGTAATAGCAATATTTATTTATTTTCCATTTAAAGTCAAACTCGGCCTGCTATTGCAGAAATAAAATTACACTAGAAAATCAAATGAAGAAAACGGACAAAACAACAACAAAAAGACTAGGGATCCTCACCTGCACAAGCTTTCTGCACATGCTGAAGCTCAGGCCTTCCTTGCCATTGTGCCTCCTACCAGCTAAATTTAGAGTTGTTACAGAACCATCCGATTGAGAACCTCCATCACTAACTTCAATTTCAAATTTAATGCTCACATACTCCTCATTTGTTCTCCACATCCCCCAACCCCTATCATTCCTCCCCTCATAATTTTCAGAAATCACCCGAAAGATGACGGACACACCTCTGTTACTGACATTCAACAGATGCCCAACCATATGCAGTAACACCTGAAAAATCCTCCTCTCATCGCCCATCACATGGTTAAGTAAAGACCTCTCAACATCAATAACAAAACCAAAACCCTTATACATGCACAAGCACTTTATAAGACTAGAAGCTTCCTTAATCATAGAATGCAGCTCAAAAGGCCTCATTTCTAACGGAAGCTTCCCTTTATCTTTGGCTGAAATATCCATAACATCATTTACTAAAGTAGAAAGGACATTACTAGCCCTCATCATTGTGTCAACAATCATCCTTTGTTCAGAGCTCAATTGATCATCTTGGAAAATGGAAAGTAGGCCCAATATTGAGTGCATAGGCCTCCTCATTCCATGACTCATCACTTTTTGGAAAGAGTTCCTTGCTTGGCTAGCCATCATTGCGTTCTCCTTTGCCTGTTGAAGTGTACGATTTTGTTCTTCTAGTTTTTCCCTCATTAGTTGGGATTCCTCAAGAACTGAGGCATGAGAAAGAGCCACAGCTACCTGGTCGGCAACTACTTCAACTATCTCTTTCTCATTGGAACTCCAAACCCTATCACTTGAACTCGGAAGAACCAGTACCAATATGGCATAACAAGTCTCCACTAACTCCGGTGTGCCCCCTTTGAAATTCGAAACATGAAGCATTGGCATCCTAATCGCAGCCACTGCACCTAATTCAGCAGACCCCCCACTGCTTGCAGCCCCAAGTGCAGAATTTTCCCTCAAAACCCTAACTCCCTTGCTTTTTTTGATCTCCACAACATCCGGGTCATTAAAAGGAAGTGACCGTTGGTAAATCTTTGAAGAACCCACTTTCAACTCATGAGTCAAGTTCATTTCCGTTTTTCTCTCGTTTGGCATCCAAACAGCACAGTTTTGCAAATCTAACGTATTTGAGAGCTCAACCAGAGTGGTGTACAATACCATATGCTTATCGAGTGACTTCCTAATTTCTTGGGTAAGCATTCGAACGTGCCAACTAGCTTCCTTCTGCCTTTTCATCATTCCAACCTCTTGGTCTAGCTCTAACACATTCTGTTTCAAGAAAAGTTCTCTCACTTTCAATTTGAGGAGAAGAGGGATGAGAGTCAAAAGTGTAATCGCGGTCGCACACGAGACTAGGGCAGTGAGGATTTTCGCGATGGTTAGGGCTAGCATCAACTGGAAAGAATGAGGGCCATAGTATGTCCAACCATTTAGCAAATGGGTCAATCCACAAAGGACTATGAATGCAATGAATTGAACAAGAACCCATTTGAAGGGCACATTGGAGCAGCTAATGAAGTAGAGTAACTCAATAGGGATCGAGAAATAAGCGATTGCAATCAAGAAATCACTCACTTTTTGGCACTCTAGAATTCTGCTTAAGCTCCAAAATCCGTCTTCTTCGCAGTGACAGTGGGAGAACCCATTGACTACAGCAGAAACAGATAACAGTAGAGAAGAAATACACCAAAAAAGAGCAAATGCTTTTTTTACCATTGCTGCTGCAAAGGGCCGGCCCTGGGCAGAAGCCTAGAAAGTCGCTGCTTCAGACCCGGAAAAAATTGCCAAGATCCAATACTCCAGGAGGAGTGTTTACAAAGATATCATCATCTTCAAGAATCTAAATTACCCATACAAAACAGCAATCAGAGAGACGGAGAGAGAGAGAGAGAGAGAGAGAGAGAGGAGGGTACATGTTATTACTGGTAAGACTGGTTTTTTTTTTTTTTTTTCGGCTGGCTCTGAATCTGTAGTCTGTACGGTAGAAGTTCGATCATGTATGGGACGGGATCCTCTGCAGTACCTTAGGGACTGGACAGTCTTGTTTTGGGCGATTTCGGGTCATTCTCTGGTCAGCTTTGATGATCGGGAGGACTAATATTTTAGATTTCATTGAAAACATTTGGAATATCGAAATTCATGTTTAGGGCATGCCGTTTAATATAGTTTTGAAATACATTTATCATCAGAAAAAATAGATTTAGAAAAATACTGTACATTTTTGCAAAGATATCTATGCTTTGATAACATTTTAACCCATATCCGATTGTCATTTTTTTTTTAGTGCACCATACTCTTATAAAGAAATAAAATATCAACGATTTCGATCATTAAAACATATCTGGAAAACATTACATTTGAAAACTGTCCAAATAAAATTGTTTAGTTCATTAAAGAAACCCGAGATGAGAGGATCCATGTCCAAGTTAGATATGGTATCTTGCAAATTGCAATTACTAAATTACATTAAGACAACCCTAGAACTTGATCATTGTGATTTGTGACCAGTTACTTCCCTTGTAATTTTTTGGTTCAAATCCTAATAATCTAATTAACTGTAATGTCAACTCTCCCTTATACCTTAACCCATAAAGTATCTTACCCTTTTGAATTTATTTTGTCCTTAGGAGGACATAGCATTCAACTAAAGTCGAGATCTAGATTTAATATTGGCGTGTTGAATTTATTTTAAAATATAAAATTTCAGCTATCCAATTATTTCACAGTCACACCATATTTTACTGTGCACTCACTTGGCCATCAAAACATTTTTTTATGGAAAAGAATTGATGGGTAGTTAAATATGGAATGAGGCGGTGGTGTGCATCCTATGCACAACACCGTATTGTGTAGCTATGGCGCGACCGCGCCGACATTGTTCCAATGATCGGAGACGTTCACCTCATAGACCTCGTCGAATATCACTAGTGTGCCAAAAATCAACTCGATCGGATATTTTTAAGTGTGTCATCGGAACACAAATACTTTGAAAAGAAATGGAACACAAATTGACACAAATACTAGATCGAAATCATTTTTTCAAGTTATTTGTGTTCTAATGAGTCACTTAAAGATATCCGATTGAGTTGATTTTTGGCACACTTGTAGTAATCAACGAGATCTACGCGGTGAACGTCTCCGATCGTCGAAAAGATGTCAGGGTGGCGCATAATGGGGATGCATAACATGGCGTTGTGCATGGGGATGCCAGTCTGTTAAATACTACTACGTACGGAAGATTTGATACTAGTTAAATTACCGTTTCTTGTACTCCTATATCATATCTAAATCAAAAAGCACATTTTTCATCGATTCCTTGATTTGTCACACCAAATTTTGTTATGCAGGGAGTCGCTTGGCCATCAAAACGATTTTTATGGAAAAAATTGATGGGTAATTAAATACTATGTAAAGAAGATTTGATACTCGTTAAATTACCGTTTCTTGTACTTCTATATCATTTCTAAATCAAAAGCACATTTTTCATTGATTCCCTAATTTGTCACTAGTTACCCAGTGCATCTGTCAAAAAGGGTCAAATTTCTCACCTGTCAGTGATTTGATAATCATTGCCGTTGGAATAGTTGTACGTTGTCTTTAGTTCATTTTATTAAAATTTTCAAAATAAAATTTATCTTACACGCAAGTTATAGGCCAATTCAGTAGTTTTTTTTTTTTTTTTTTTATCAACTTCACATAATTAGTAAAATTCTCCTCAATACGATTAGGGAGCCTGGCCCCGGATTTCCATATTGTATATTGGATTTGTGAGGAAATTTTAGGAGGCAAAAGGAAATCAAAGAAAATGAGAATATAATAATGGCTTCACAGATACCTTTTGATTTTATTTTATCGGATCTCCATTTATCCTGGATCCAAACACAACTCCCAAAGTCATTCCTCGGAACAACCAATACGAGTAATACTATAGCTTAACTTAGCAAAATAAAATAATGAATACTAGTGTACAACTACGTATTAAACTTTGTGGATTCTCTCATGTAACCCACGTGTGATCCGAAAGGGACTCACCATGATCCCACCTTTTTTATTTTTGTTTTAAGTGGTAGACAAAAGTAAGATTATTTATTTTATTATGGATATTTAAACTTTTGGGACTTTTTTGTGAGAAGAGTCTTTTAGAACTTTTTGGATAAAAAGTTCAAAAAAACAATCGATAAAAGGAATGGAGTTAAAGAATCTGAGCCGTTGGGCTCCAACGTGTTCTGCATTCATGCAAAAAAAATCTAATTTATCGGATGTTATTATCCACCCAAACCAAGTATAATTGTCACAGGAAAAATAGACACTAATAGAGATGAGTGAATTTTTAGAGCCTCTCTCTCTGCCCTAGAGAGTCCCCACCACCACATCCTAGCCACCTCCCCATCCTTTTCTTACCTTCGCTGGCGACTTGGGCTCCTCCGGCATTTGTCTTCCGACTTGTGATGTGGATCAAGCATGTATGGTGCACGGTGTATACCTTGATTTTCCCCACCAACCTTCTTGAGTGGATTGGTGGGTCCAATACCAGAGCTAATTTCATGTGGTTTTTCGTTGTATTTTTTATTTTGTTTTGTTGTATTTTATTTTTTTTCTAATTGTATTTTGTTTTCTTATATACGGGATTATGTCGTCGAGTTGGCGGCCTTCCAATAAAATAAGTAAAAGTGGAAAATGGATGATTAGTGTCTGATTGATTATTTCTCAACAAGCCCTTATAGAGGTGCGATCAAACCTTATTTAACACATGGATGATGAACACATTCGATACCTATAAAATGAATGGTTTTGGATGCGAGGGGCCTTTTTGAAAATGAAAACCAAGGCGAAATTTGAAAATGAAAGTTCTTAACGAAAAAAAAACTAAATATAAAAATAAACACCGCTTCAAAACTATATCATGTATTTAACACCTTAAAAACCCAAAATGGTTTCTACATACTTGGTGGTAAAAATATTTGGAGCGCACTTTTTTTTTTTTCGGGACCTGAAGCCGCCCCGGCCTTACGAGCCTTAGCTCAGGGCCGGCCCTGTTTGGATGAGACTGTGGTTGCGAGTGATTTCCATTTTGCATCAGAGATAACGTGAGAGAATATTGACTAGCAAATGAAATGGGAAAGAGAATTGACAGCAAAGCCAGAAAAACATGGAAAGCCCAATATACAAATTTATACCCCATGTGAGAACAGTTATCAGCCACAGGAGAGAAATTTGTGGTCACCTATACAGCTACCAACTCCAGGAAAAAAGCAGTGTTGTAACCCTTCCAGCTCTCAGGAAGGATCCATTAACTTAGCCCTCAGAGTTGTTTCCAAACTATTAACTTAGCTCTAATCTTGAATGAATACGAAGGGACCATGTTCAGGAGATTCATGAGCTCCATGACCTGACCTTCCTGCAAAAGAGAACCGCCCCGTTCAATCTCTCTCTCATATATAGCCACGTGTGTGCACTACCAGTGACAAGGTACAAACAGTCACTGGGGTTGTATTTGGATCAAGGATATGGCCTAGGCAAAGGAATAGGCAAATAGAAGATCTAATGCGCCCAACGGCCCAAATCACCAGATCCTTCAACATTTCCATTTCTTTTCTTTCTTTTTTTTTCTTTTCCTTACCCAAATTCTTGACCCAAAATATAGCCTTAGTTTACACATTTTCTCAGTAGAATGATCATGTATCCTAATGGAACCGGCATACATGCTACATTCTAGGCAGGACTCGGATAAGTTTTCCAAATTAAAGCCTATCCAGGAAGTAAATACCTGTCAATTCACATTACTTCTCTAGTCTAATCTGCTCTGGTCAGTCGCCCATGAAGTCATTACCTGCATATCACGAGGTTGAATCATGAATTGAATTCCACTGTGACTATGGAGATCCTCACTGCCTCTGACTGGGATTCTTGCAGAAGAATCAAATGCAGATTGCCCCACCAACTGGTGGGAACTTGGAGACAGAAGCATCACCTGTTGTGTTCGACGAGCATATCCTTCTTGCCATCAGTCAGAAATGTGCCAACAATTGCCTGTGGAAACACTAAGACCAACTATAAGCCATCAACAAAATCAGATTGGTTGAACAATCGTTACAAGGGTTCCTAGTGGGTTATGCAGCACAGCCCCTATAAATTATGTAAGATGGCTGCTTTTAACAACCAAGAATAGGAAAACTGAGGATCTGCTCTACAAGTTACCCTCTCGTCCAGGAAGGAGAAAGAAATGGAATATGGCGTGCTTAAATTACTCAAACAGAGGAAAGAAAACAATGAAGGTTTGCACCTCGCAAGAAGAGACAAACAAGCTTGAGGAACAACCAAGAGAAAAACACTCTTCTTAACCTGGGGTCTTTTGGAATCTCACAAAGAGTACAAGTGTAAAATGAATTTCAACAGGAACGCAGATTGCTTCAGTATGACGAATGGCAACGGGAAAATAGATGCACAAGCAGAGGACATATGAGTGCAAAGGATTCTGAAAATAAAGTATAACCAATATAGGATATATGAGGCGGCTAAGGTATTAGATGGCAATATGGAATGAAGAGAGGAAGATGGATTCCAACTTTTACATCAAATTTTCTTGCTTCACTCAGTCACATTCTAATCGTTGGCCAAAAACAACTGACAAAGATATACGTCACATGTAATGTTTCCCCTGGATGTTGCTGGCTCTCGTAGTGATGGATTAGAGATGGAACCAGATCCTGACAGAGTACAGATTTCACGATTGCTTTGTTGCATGAACAGCATAATCTTCTGATACACGTCCTGTGGAAGGCATCCATATATTTCATTAGAGCCGCAAAAGAACAAATTTAGTCAGTACAGAACATCATTCTGAATGGGCATCAGAATAGACCAAGTTAGAACAACAACCTAGAGTAGATATCTACAGATATATAATAAGCTGCAACAAAATAGGTAGAAAAGTCTACAATAAACATAGTCCAATTATGACCTAGCAAAAAGTTCAATAAAAATTATGTCATCAAATGGAAGGGAAACAAAGATTGAGACATCACTGTTTCTCCTATGTTAGATAAATATAATCTCACATTGCTTGGGTAAGGATGGGTGGTCAGTGGTCACATAGTATACAAGACAAAACTCTCCACCAAATAACTTAAGCTTTTGGATTGAAGCCAAAGTTTCTATATGGTAACAGAGAGGTGCCCATTCCATCCCATATCATAGAAAATAGCCCACACGCTGAAACGTCCAAAAAAGGTTGCATGACGATACATGCAAAAGAAGCTACAAGGGACCAACCAAAAAAGGAGCTCCATGCGAAGGTGTGGTTAGAGAATTTAATCCCACTTTGTTTGGGTATGCACTGGTGATCACTTAATATCCATGTGGTATGTCTCCACCTCATAGCTTAAGCCTTTGGGTTGGATCCAAAGTTTCAACACATACAATGTAACTACTCCATCAATGCAGATCCCTTCTACAAGTACACACCATAGTGAAAATCTTTCACATTCCCCAATGTCGTTCAGACATGAGATAAATAAGTTCCAAGCCACCTATCCCCAGCAGTCAAAACCACCTTGAAGCAAGAGAAATGAACTTGAATATACAAATAAGTAGTAAGTAGTCCAGCCTCTTCTCCGACACAGGTACACAATCAAGAGGCCAACGTCCTTGTGCTGTAAATTAGTGATAAAAGCGATATCTTCACGATGGTAGTACAAATTTTATTGCAGTTTGATCCCTAGAAATCAGCAAAGAGCAATGGCAGAACCAGGATTTGAAGGTGGAGAAGGCAACCAAAAAGATTAATATATTATTTCATGTAAAATAGAAATACATGTGTCCTGAGATTAACTATACATAAGTACCTAAAAGAACACTTGTCTTCATAGGTTAATCATCCATGGGTTAAAAGCTCTATCAAAATGGAACTCAACTTTTTCTTTTAAATCTCGAAAATCGTCTCTGAAATTTGCTTTCAAATGTAGATAAGGGGGCTGGCTGAGAGGAATGCATCTTCCATTTGTTAGACAACTTTTATCATCATTTTACTTCAATCTTGTAAAAAGAAGAGAGAAAATTCAAATTCAGAAGGGAAAAAAAATGTTTGGTGGAACGATTATTACCTCAATAATGTTAGTATACATAATAGTTTCATTAATTTACTTTGCAAACAGGTGATGCGGTCGAGTGGCCACTAGCAAGTAGCAAAGGTGTCTTGGAACCGGATGGTCATGTGTTCAAAACCCACAAGTAAAACTTGATAAAGAAATTCGAGTAAAGGATCTATCAATGTATCTGGTCCATCAATCATTAAAGCCTTCACGTTTTCATAGCAACAGGCCCTAACCATTGCTCTGGAACAATTAGAGACCAAAGGGCTAGAAGATAAGTGGAGAATTCCAATTCAGTAAATCATAATCTCCAAAACTCGTATTAGATTGTTAACCACCAACCCATCTAAAAGCATAAGTTGTTAGAGCGGGCCAAATTTACTATTTATATTCTCAACACGCCCTCTTATGTGTGTAGCCAGGCTCTCTCATCCATGAGCAAGCTAAACACGTGTAAATTTTAATCATTAGGTAGGCGGTAAGGTTTGAAGACAGGACTTATTGCCTGCTCTGATACCATATTACATTCTTAACCACCAACTCATCTAAAAGCTTAAGCTGTAGCCTATAAGAGAGCTGTAGCCTTTAAGAGAGAGGGGCAACTTTATTAGTTATATTCTCAACAACTAGTATATGAGCCTAGACAGCTCCCACTCATATCCAATCTCATACATTGAGGAGGTATAACTATAAAGTACTTCATCAATGACAATAAGTAACAGCATCAGGCAATTCTTAAGATCACAAAGAACTTATAGTATTCCACAGAAAAAAGACAGCTCTTACAATGGAAGATTCATGTCAGTAACCCCTTACACAATGGTTGGCTAATGACTTTTGAAAATCTTTTCTGAAAAGTTACTTTCCTCACACCTGTTTCTGATACTATCTATTAACACATAACTGTGGATAAAACTGTTATTAATATCCTCTTTCTCTTTAACTTCGAAAGTAGAATTAGAAGCCAACATTTTATGTGTCCTTGCATGCCCTTCAAATTGACAGCTAATATGCTCTTATGTCATTATGGATCTCAAATATGAACCTCCCAGGAAACATGTAAACACCTCCCAGGATGGCATGCCTATTTTCAACATTTCTAGACACACACCCATTAAACCCAAAATGGTTACGACACATATAGAATATACTTACATATCACCAGACAGGTGTGGGAGTCGGAAAAAATGCAACCGAGGCCAAAACATAGAATTTAGCAGAACACCTAGACATGGGGGAGACATGTCTAGAGTCATGGTATATGGAAAACCACTTTATCCAAGGTGGTTGAACCCATCCCAACTCTCAACCAGTGCAACATTATGTCTATGCCTATTTCAGTCCTCAACTTTCAGTGTCCGGATACCAAGATACAAGATATTTCGCATGTATTTTAGATCAGTAAAGGAACTGTATAGTGTTATACATGTCTTATCTACACGAACAAGAACAATGTCGATATTTTCAAAAATCGCTTGCACTTTTTTCTTTTTCTTTCATGGTTCTTCCATAAGTCTTCTTTTGGGGATGATTCATTAATGGACCATCAATGTAATCTTCATTAGAAAAGTCTAACTTTTCTGATGTCACCAAATTCCTAATATGGGGGCCCCTCCTTGTAGCAAGAAAAGTTTAATGACCAGTCAAGTGTTGACATAGTCGGTCAAGTGAATTAACTGGTGAATCTTGAAGACCTGAGTATAGTTGATGTTTGAGGCAACCTAACCTTGTGTGTTTGTTTGTTTATGTGTGGTGTCGCAGGTTTGGGGTGTTCATACAAAAAATTAAGTGGCAGTCCTAGTTTAATATTCTTCTTAGCAACTTCTAAGTTCTAACTTCTAAGCTTAGTAGACCTTCACAGCAGGATCATCTTATTAGGGTGGCAAATCCGCCTTAGAACCCCGTTCCCAATGTCCCAAGTCAGCTTATCCTAGGAACCTCGCTCCCATAAAGAAAGGAGCGGCTCCCCAACTAAACTAGAACCTCTTAAGTACATACATTCCAAAAGAAACAAAAGTAGAAGATACCAAGCAAGAGAAAGTATAATGGAATGATGAGATACTAAAAAATATCCAATTTGCTCAAGTACTTGGTATAACCATAATATTTTTACTTTTTATCCCGTAAAAAAATATTTGCAGTTGACACAAATTAGAAAGTATGTTTACTTCTATTATCTATTTATTTGGTTATAATTTATTCCCAAAAGGCAAAAACGTCACACCAACACTCCCAAAACGAGGAGCTTCTATGACCCCCCACTCCCCTATCCCTGCTTTGTGCAACTGAGCTTCCAAAACCCTCTCCCCACCCCACCACCTCCCCCCTCCCTCCCTTTTCTCCCAAAGCGAAAAAGTATCTTGGCAATCACAACCTTTAACTTCATCCTCATCCATACATGAGATGACAGAGCTCCAAAAATCAGGTCTCAACATAAAGGGGATGATATTCCCATCTGAACTTGACAAAGATGAGAGAGCTGAGAATTGGGGCTTTAAATCCCGGTATTGGGAAACATCATGGTATCAGTGGTACGGCCATATATAGGTCCATATCGGACAGTATGGGTTGGTATCAGCCGATACATTGGTAAATAATGGTGCCAAAGGTCAAAAATCCTGTTACGTAACAGCCTTTATTTAAAACCTGTTGAGAATATTTCGCTCAAATAAATTCAGACAAGAACCAGTTCCCTGTCTCTGAAAGACCACCACAATTTCATACTAAAATGTTTCACCTTATGGTAACCATGAGGACTGCCAAGATCCCCTTCTTTCAACCAGATAACAAAAGTCACCCCATTTTTTGCGTGGGGTCATTTTGGTGAAGGTCTTTACATCCCGAAAGAAACTTTGCAAAAATTCATTCTATACACTGAAGTAGGTGATTAGGAGGATCAAGAGCCATAAAAAAGGAGCATACTTGGAAGAACATATCTGAGATAAATTGGGCTGCCTCCCATAGAAAGCAATTTTGACTTGTAATCAATCTTTTACTTGACTTTCATCACCAAATTCTCAAGTGACAACGATTTTTCCTGCCTGTGAGATTCGTCAATGCAGATAGGTAACAGGACTGCTTTTCTGGCAAAAACCTGTCAAAGAAGCAACAATCTGCATTCAGCCCCACAATTCCCAATTTATGCAATTTGTATAGTTTATGCATTTCTTTGCTAGAGCAGTTTCCAAATTCCCACATTCATTCAGATAATTAAGACGTGAGAGAGGATAATAAAATAAGAAAATTAGCAGCTAGAAATAGCATATTACTTGAATTTTCCCATAGAATCAAACACAACAACATAGGAGTAGTTGTAATTTAGACCTCCAGGAACCTGCGTTGTTTTACACTATGTAATGTCAGTACCTTTATTTGGTCGAAGGTATAATCTGCTACCCCAGAAACTGACTATTTAGGCAAGAGCTCAACAGCACTTCTGAATCGAGCATGTCATTGCTTGAGATGTGACTTCAACAGTTCAACTCCCAAGTGTTTAAACTCAAAAAGCTTGTCTCAGATCTACAAGAGTTGATCATCATCTTCCACATAAGAATGCGTTGAGAGTTGACACCCATGCCTGCAGCCCAATCAGCGCATTTTTCCTCCTTGTTATTTCTAGATTGCTAATAGCATGCTGTGGAACTCCACATTTGATTAGACCAACTCCAAGTGCTTTAAATGAATAATCATCTGGCTGAATGGAAGATTCCATCATCTCCTTAAAAGTACTCACTGCTTCCTTGAATCTCCCAGCCGATGCATACAGCCATAGCACATGATTATAACTCAACAAATCACTCAAAAGTCCCAATTCTTTCATCTTTTGTGCAATCAAATCAGCTTCTTCAAACCTCCCAAGTTTCTTATACATACACAACATCATAGCATAAGAAAACTCGTTTGCATGACCTTTTTTGTTGAGGTGCCCAAAAATATGTTCTGCTTGATTAACCATACATCTTTCGCTGTAGAGATCTATCATGCAATTTGACGAATATACATCGGGACCTGACTCAAATGATTGAAGCTTTATGTATGATTCCTCTGCTTCTTTCAAATATCCAACTTTAGTATAAAGTTTAATCAATGACTTGCATATAAAAGTGTTTATGGTCATGCATGCCTCTTTCATTGCATCAACATATTTGAGAGCTTGTTTAACACTTCCAATATCAGCAAATGCATTAACCAATACACCATAAACGACAATGTCAGGAGGCACATTCAATCCAACCATTTCTGAAAATACTCCCTCTGCTCTTTCCAACTGACCTAATCGCACAAAACTTGAGATCACAGCACAATATAGGCTGCAGTCACTTAGAAATCCGGCCTCCTGCATTTTTCTCACATAGAGCACTGCCAAGTGTGGAAGATTGGCACTTGCTAGGATTTGGATTAGAGAATTGTAGCTACATTTGTCTGGAACTATGTAATGTTTCTCCATACTATCAAACAACTGGCAAGCTTTATCATAGTCCTTGTTGATCCCGTAAGCTTTGATCATCACATTGAACTCAAGGACACTGGGTGTTTTACCCTCCTGGCAATTCATGAAAACTCTCTCAGCTTCCAGAACATGCCCATGCTCACCAAACGCATCTATGTTAGCGGAGTAGCAGTCAGAAGTCATATTCCCTCTTAGATGAAACCTGTTGAACCATAACCGGGCTTTGTCAAGCATGCCAGCTTCTATATACATTCTAGTTACTGAGGACTGGGTGAATTCATCAATTTCAAGACACCGGTCATCGAATTCCATAATGAGGTCTTCAGCTTCATCAACCATGTGCCTTGATGAAAATGCATACAGAAGGGTACGGTAGGCCACAAGGTCTGGCTCAAGGGAAGCCTCCTTCATCTTTTTGAAATAATTTGCTGCCATTTTGACATCATACTTAGCATGGATAGCGATAAGAATACTGTACGTTCTAGTATCAGGAGAACACTGGAGGTCCTCCATTTTGTGTATTAGCGAGGCCACTTCCTCTAACTGGCCCTGGTTACCCCAAATGTGAATCATTGTATTGAAAGTCACTGTATTTGGAAAAACCCCATCTTTTAGCATCCGTGCAAATGTCCCTGATGCTTCTTTAAGTCGTCCAGCCTTGCCAAAAGTATCGATAAGGGTATTATATGTGTATGAGCTTAAAGAAACATGCCTCTTGGGATATCCATTGATAGATGTTGTTTGCATGCTAGTTTCACCATAATCTTCTATAGATTTACCCAAACACCATTTTTTGAAGAATCGTTCTGCCTTTTCAAACTCTCCTGCCTTTTTGTGTGTTTGAACAACAATCCCCATAGTAACCTCATCAGGTTCCATCCCTTGCTTTGCCATCACTTCCAACCAACGAAGCGCTTTATTCTTGAGTCCGCCTTTGCTATAAACATCAATAAGGGTACCATAAGTGGAATTTTTCGGCATAATACTCATCTTCCCCATCTCATCCCACAAACTCTCAACCAAACTCCACTTCCGCGCTTTGCCAAGAGTCTGAAGCATTACGTTGTAATGAATCACATTCAACTCATAACAACCTTTTCTCTTGAACCAGTCAAAGATCTCCAACGCCCGCTCCCAACTCGACTGCTCCTTCAAAATAATGGTCCGTTCCTTGTTTCCAATCCTCTTTTCCCACGGCCCCAACGCCTCATCCACATCCGAAAATGTTTCCAACGATTCCAAGATTGCTGGAATTAACCCTCCATGACGTAAGCATTTCCTCGAATACTTGGCCTGCGTCTTCACCAGACCATTTCCGTTCACAAACCCCCTCTTTTTCTGAATACTAGAACTACAGCTATTGTTTTCTCCACCTGGGTTCTTGAAAAACCCAGGTTGGGTTCGATCAAGATTTTGCATTTTATGGGGTTTTGGCTCACGGGGTTTCTTATAAACTCTGGCGAGTCTCTTCTTGACACTTCCATTGTGAAGTGTCTTGATGGGTTCAGTTTGAGAAACAGATACTACCGAGCTGGTGGAGGTATTTCTGGAACTTTGTATGCGGAAGCAGTTGGTATCTACAGGCTGTAGCTTCGCCAACATTTGTTTTCCTTACCGTCTTTGTAGCTTCCGTATTTGGCCGACCGCTTACAACAGAATCAACTTCAGAATTCGAAAGGATAAGAGGTCGTGCACCTACACTATCAATTCTCATTTGTGAAGATTTTACCACTCTCTTCCGAATTGTTGGTCTGGAAATTTCAACTTTTTAGGGGATACGAAAAATACATTAAGCCATGATTTTTAACCTTTTTAACAATGTTATTGTATTTCAACTTTTGAAAGAAATTATTGTTATTAGGGAGAGACTATTCTGGTTATTTTGAAAGATTGAACACATTTTGTTTATATTTTTCAAAAATAACTAATAGTTCGGAACATTTCAAAATAGTATAAGGGGCAAACAATTAAAAAAGAAGATAGTAATAGTTTAAGGCTAATTTTCCTAAGATAAGGGGGTGTTCCGTAAAATGTGTTTTTAGAATAAAGTGTTTTTCCCAAAAAAATTATGTGATGTATTATGAGAATGATCTATCTTGATTTTTAGAATTTTTTTTTTTTGTTAGTGGAATAGCTCATGGTAGGGCTGCTAAAAAAAACTAGTAAATCGTGAATCCGGTCCAGACTAGACCGAACAGTACGTTTTAGATTTTAACCGTGGATTAATGGTCCGGACATGAATTCAAAAAATAAAAAACCGTGACTCACGGTCTAGACACGGATTTTGATTTTGAAACCGTGAATTAACCGATTCAGACCGTGAGATTTTTATTATATATAATTTTATCACTTTTATAGATATTGTTAATTTGATATTTTTATATGAAGGGTTATATTGTTATCACCTATAAAATCCAAGGGGTAAAATGTTATATAAAAATGCTACTATATATACTCCTTCAACTTTCTGACTTTTATAGATATTGTTAATTTGGTTTCTATTTCTGCTAGTGCTTAATACCTTTGTTTGTGTCTTTGTGAGTGAACTGAAACTATCTATGTACTAATATAAATTTGTAAAACTGATTGGTTTCTAACTTTCTATTTCTGCTAGTGCATCTAGTAAAATACTATTTGATTTTCTTCCTGTAGGGTACGAACAAGGGCATTCATAATTTGAAATTGAGTTGATATATATTTTTTCCTGAATAGGTTGAAAATTCGTAGATTAATCCGGAACCGATCCGTGACTGAAGGTTGAGATTGGAACCGAACCGTGAGACTTTTGAATCGGACACAGATTGTATTTTCAAAAAACTGTGACTCGCGAATTAGGATTGAATTCATGTCAATCCAAACCGTGAGCACCCCTAGCCCTTGGACATTCAAAAGTCACTTTTGTCTTTATTAAAAAAATTACGGTCGCTAATTGTCTATTTGAACTAAGAGAGTTCACTATTCGTAATCACTTCAATCATACATTTCTAATACGATTGATTGGTGATTGGCTAATGTTTCAAAATGAAATGTCGATTCATTAGATTATGTCGGGACGCTGACTGAATCCAATCCACAAACCCAGAAACAAAACAATGTGCAGTTCGCTGAAAAGGGAGTGGTTACCTATTGGAGCTTCATTTTTCAATCCTCATTTCAAATTCTGTCTCACTTTAATTACTTGGTATCATTGTGTACTTCCATGACAAACTCAATTATTCCTCTTCTTTTATATTTAATCAAATTATTTGTATTCCATGTAATTTCATTGTGCACTCCTCTGTCTAATACAATTAATTTCTTTTCTTTTATATTAAAAAAAGTGGTTTCGAAGGATCTTCTTCTCTTCTACATAATGATTATGTCCCCAAAACAAAGTGAATAGCAAGTCATTGCTAATAGATTTTAGATTATTGAATCAATTCGAACTGAACAGAAAGTTTTCATCAAAGAAAGATTTTTTCTTCGAGGCTTGATGGCTAAAGATAAATAATTTTAAAAAAAATCTTGCGAAGAACGATTAAGAAAAAGTCCCTTCATATTTGATGACGATGTCCCCCTGGGCGAAATGAATCTGTTTCTCTAACTCCATCCCCTTGAATAGAGGAAAAAAATTATAAAGGGTGGGTTGGAGCTCTATGTTATTCTAAAATGGAGAAATTGAGTTAAGAATAGAAATTCAAAAAGTGGGTTGGCGATGCCTTAAGAGCAAAAAATGGTGCTAATGAACAAATTGTCAGCAACTACATATACGTATTCATTTTTGTACCACCAGTACTCAATTGGAATTCATTTACGGGTTCCAAATAGCGGATCCGTATGAGAATTTTTTTGTAAGGATCTTGTGAGGGTTTAGTTGTTAACTTGACAACACACCAAAAATAAGATTCAATGGCTCACAATCTCCTTCCTTGTTTTCTAAATCAAAATGGCGCCATTTCATGGAGAAAAAATTGACAGGATGGGAAGCCACACGAACGGCAGTTTCTTCTTCCGTTAATTTTTCTTCTTAGTGTTAGTGTTACTCAAATTTCAAGTGGCTTAATCTTTTTTCCTTTATTCTTTTTTTCCCACATTTGTTCTTCTTTGTTAGCTCAAATTTCAATTGACGTAATTTTTTCCCTTTAATCAAATTTTTCCAAAATTGTTAGATTATCTCTTACCTCAATTTTTTGGCTAGTCTTATAAAAAATCATTTGAATTAGATAATTGTAAACAATCGATGTAATTTTCTAAATTTTCATTCAAAATTTAGAATCCTAAATACAAAAAGAATTATAAAAAAAAAAAAGGTTAAACGATCATATACTTAGTATTCCTGTGATCTGAATCAGAGACGCTAGAGCTTACATCCAACTAAAGGCAAAAACTATTTATCCAAAAAAAAAAAAAGAGAAGGCAAAAATTCAATTCACATTCAAAGCCATGTGCATGACACTCGTTTCTTGCACCCTTGGATTGTATTCCAATATGATTTCTCCAAGCATAGGGCTAGGTATCGCATAGCATAATAACCGGTAAGACCGGGTCAAATCCATAGGGACCGAACGCACCTGGCGTGAGAGTTGTCTTGTGAATGATGGTTTTAGCCTTAAAGCGGCAAACTTGGCTTTTGGAGTTTGTTTGGTGGAATTCACTTAACTTCGTGAATGACTCGGAAGATTAAAAATAACAAATTAAACTAAGGCAAAGTCTAGGGGATTTTAACAACCATAACTTAGGCTAATTCGTTCCTCTCTTGATAACCGGCTCGGGGCATCGTTAAATGCCCCCGAACGGAAGATTTAGATTTTAAAACCATTTACAAGAAAATGTGTTTACCAAAGATTAGGATTTTTCAGTTCATTTGGCAAACGATTAAGTTGACATCGCCCTAAGCATCACTATACACGTGCCAAGTAGTCAAGGTCTTGACAACGTGTGATCAAAGAGATTAACAAACTCAAACTTTGGTACATAAAATGAAACACTAAATCAGTGGTAAACAGGAAATCAAAGATTTTTTATGAGATGAACGGATTAAACTCGAGTCATGGGGTGTTAATCACCCCAGGACTAAGCCTACGTAAACTACTCACAAACCATAGCAAGAAATAAGACTAGAACTTTGAAGGAAATGCAAAACATGATTTATAAACTTAAAAACTAATTTTTAACGAAGATCTCAAGCATACCTACAACAATAACTCTAGAGAAAATCACAAACAACAAATAGAAACTAAGGTTTTTAAGAGAATTAGCTAGAACAACACAAACTAATTACTTAATGAAGATGCAAATAAACTAGATTTATAGAACAATCACAACGAGAGGAACAAGTTTAATACACGATAAATAAACGGGAAATGAAAACTTACTTGAGTATTCTAGAGAGAGAAACCTTAAACTCTCTCCAATGGAGGAGAGAGGTGAGAGCAAAAACTAGACTAAGGAGGAAGGCGTAAGTGTGTGTGAGAAGGAGAGAGGAGAGAGCCCAATATAGTCTTCCCTTTCTCCCTCTACATAATATCTAATAAAGCACACACAAAAACTCAAAGTTTCCATAAAAGGAAAGTGCAAAAAAAGCTTGAAAAATGGTGCCCGGAGGGATCCGGATCGATCTAGATTTGTTTGTTCGGGTAGATTTTTTACCCAACTTCACGGCCACAACCCGGCTTCGTCCAAACTCGGAATGAGGTGATTCTTGAACTGTTGGAAAGCTCTATAAGCCTACTTTCAAACCCAATAGATCTCATCTTCATAGCCTTTGTATCTTGAGAGAAATGAGTCTTTTTCTATCAGTTGGTCAGATTTTCTCGAGGCTCATAACTCCAAATTTCTTGTTCTTTTGTTCTGGGCCTTCCTTGAACCTTCCAAGCTTCTTGAATCGACTTCTAAGCTTCGGTGATTGTCCTCCATGACATTGCGGGACCTTGGGTACTTCCGGATACAACCGGGGATTATTTGGAGCTTTGGACACACCTTTTAGCTCTGTTTTTCTAAAACTCATAAAAAACACAACTCGCGCAAAATCAATCATATAAAGGCACAAAATGCACATGTGTGTGATCACAACGAGCGAGATAAGCCTAGATATATACAACATTTGGGGCTTATCACTCGTGCATGGCATGAATGAGCCATACCACTTAGGAAATTTCGATAAATTAGGCTTATCCCATGTGACTGGATTACAAATTTCAACAGCAAAAGCACTAGTTGAAACAAGAAATGGGATTGGATTACATATCCCATGTGACTGCATTCTTAGTGTTTGAACAAATCTAGAAAGAAAGAAAAAAGGAAAAAAATTGACAACCAAGGAGTTTCTTTCTTTGCTATAATGAAATGGAGAAGAATAGTTTGAGGAAGAAAATAACGAAGGAAGAAGAAGAAGAAGAAAACGTCGTTTGTAGTGGCTTACTATTCCGTCAAAAAAATAAAATTTCCAATGAAACGACGCCGTTTTGATTTAGAAATAAGGAAGGGGATTGTGAGCCATTAATCTCCTTTTTGGTGTATTGTCAAGCCCACAACAAAACCCTCACAAGATCCTCAGAGAGAAATCCTCATAGAGGATCTGGATCCGCCAATGGCTTGTTAAGGAAAATATTTATTGACCTCATGTGTGGGGCTCCCATTAAGCCACAAGGACGATCTGAGATGTTCATTTTATAAATAATAATTCTCAACTGGTTCCATGAAAAAAACCACTCGTTTGATTTATCCAAATTTTTTTTTTCAAAATTTGCATCCACAATTCTGAACCAAAACATTAGCAAATTTGTTTTGACAAAAAAATATGGAACAAATTGATCAAGTATACATACAAAAATCTTGTTAAACTAATTTTTAACATGACGCATTAAAATTATGTTTTGTAAAAGAAACATCTCAAATCATAAGCACGTAGTCCGAGGTGGACCCCATTCTACACCTTTGTTCACACCTAGTTTGGCTCAAATCTTCTCATACCTGTCATCTCACCAAAAGTATACCCGTTGTTTTCAATTTTATCAAAGGGTTCTATACTCTGGTCTGCTTTATCCGACAATGGTGTTAGGTGTTTTGGGGTTTTATGGGGATTGAAAGTTTATTTTAGGGGATCCATAAGTAGGTGGTGTAAACTTGATTTGACAGGTTTCATAGGGAGGTGTTGTTGTTGGGTCTCATTGGTGATTTCATCAAGCAGGGTTGTAATTAAGCCAAGGTGATTTGGGGCTTTCATTGGGTGGTCGTTTAAAGTGTGCTAGTCGAGATGGTCAAGTGATATTGGTGGTGATGAAATGATGACAATGGAGGTATTGAAGAGATGGCTATGGTGGTGATAGTGTGCGAAATTTATGGCAGTGGTGAGGTGGTAGATAGAATACTAGTGGGGTATTGTTTGGCTCTTTTACTTCTTTGCAATGAAAAATAATTGAATGCGAGCGTGCCAGAGAAAGTATCAATCTCCTCCATCAGATTAGCTTTGGAAAAAAAAACCAAATCTAATTAGGCAATTGTGTTTTATTGATTCAATTACCTCAATTAAGAGGATTTTTCTTAACAAGTGAAGAAATGCAAACCAATACACTAAGGAAATCAAAGAACAATAAAGAAACAAGATACTTCGATTAATAAAATCAAAGGTAAACTTACTTCGAAATTGTCTCCAACTTCAAATACAAGATAACGAGAACTTCAAACAGGTGATTGTTACAAGAACAACCGAGATTAATCATAACTACTTCATAATCTACTTCTTACACTACTTCGAACCGGGTCCAAAATCCTAAAACTACTTGCCAATGAACAAACCAAGCATCATTTGTTTGATAGATGTTTGTTGAAGATTTGTCTTAGGGCTTATCACTCTTCAATTTCTTCTATTTATAGATGATGCTTGCACTTTGAACTTCCCGCTCAATGAGTTTGAACTTGGCTTGCTCCCAACTCTATCCTTGCACTTTGAATTGGCAGTTTCTCCCCTCCATTCCGACTAATTTGAATCCTTTTAATCTTCCTCCAAAAGCTTTAATTTGAACCTGCACGATTGTTCAACTAACTCAAATGATTACACATTAAGGAAGTAACTGTCTTTCGAGATGTACTCCACGTATTATAATTGCTAATTGCCTTGTTACACAAATTTACACATGGAGTTCATGTTTTTAGCAGTTACAGTCGTGGCTTCGAAGTTTGAGGAATAACTCGTAACTGCCAATAATTGTCTTTTAAAATTGAGAAACAATACGACATCGTATTTACTCAACTCTATCTTATTGATCCAATGCATCTTCATTGACAGATTTTTGCCAACGTTTGACGTACTTTTTTTTTGGGGGGGTGGGGGGGGTAAAAACGTTTGGCATACTTAGTTACGTGTCAATTAATTATTGGATTTGTTAATTTTATATGTAAATAGGTATAAGGGTGGTATTCAAATGATGTGGAGGTGGTGGAAATGTGGTAGTCATGGTGGTCAAGTGTTAGTTGAGGTGGTGAAGTGATGACTGGAGTGCGAAAGTGATAGTTGTGGTAGTTATAGTGCGTGAAACGATGGTGGCTGCGACGAAGGTACAGTGGTTAAGAGATAATGTGGTGAGATGATGGTGAAGTGACGATGTGAGGTGATGAATGTGATAAGGTGGTAACGTTAGTACCGGTGTTTTGGAGGGATTGTGGTAACGTGGTGATCAAATGATGGTGGTGGTGGAAGCGTAATGATCGTGGTCCACTGATGGTGCTGATGATGGATTGATGAAGGTGGAGGTTATGGTGGTGGAGTGATAGAGGTACAGTGGCAGTAGGATCAGGGCCAGCTCAAGGCTTGAGCCTAAGACACTCTATAATCTTGAAAATTTAGGGGCACTCCTATAAATTTTGGAACTAGGCTTGGATAGAAATTTTTTAATTAAAGCCAAGAAGCCCAAGGTTAGATAGAGTTCAACTCTTCTTCTTTTTAGTTGTACCTTTATAGCGGGCTTCTTTATTTATAGGAATTCTCTAATGTTGAGTTTCATAAACTATTCGATGTGGGACTGCCAAAGGAAGCAAAGGCAAAGCAAAACCAATAATGTGCCATATCGAAAGATATCTAAAGATATTCTGGGTATGGAGCCAACAACGAACGAAATGAAGGTTATTCAATTGGTTTCATTCATTAACAGATGAATTAAGCTTCAAACTAATCATTTTAAATTGAAACAAGTTGATTTTATTTAAAGATTTGACCAATTTATTTGCCCACCAGCTCAAGATTTGATGAAGATACTTGAAGTAAATAAACATTGCTGGGAAAAGAAAAAAGAGAGAGAGAGAGAGAGAGATTCATTATAGAAGGTGAAACATTTTCACCCATTTACATTAACGACGGATTGGAGTGTGATTTCTTTCACTGAGGGTGATGGCACATGACGGTTTAGGTACGGTCCAAAGAAACCGATTTAAGTATTCGCTACTCTTTAAGTGTTGTTTGGCTTGTCCCACATCGAAAGATGAAGTCCAAAAGGCAGCATTCCACCCCTCTTTAATGTGCGAACACTTTCATTTTCATTTGATCTTCAAACATGTGAAGTGATGCCATATGGCACTACACCCTTGTAAGACTATTAATCTGTAAAAATATAGTATATTCATATCTATATCAACTCACGAGATTACATGAGTCAAGTTTAAATGTTATACTTTCAAGGGCACATGTTTTAGGTCAAGCCTAGGGCACTTAAAATCCTTGGGCCAGCCCTAAGTAGGATAGAAGTCATCAAATAATATTGTGAGTTAATTGAAATTTTTATATTGAGAATGTTCTCACTATGTTTTTGATGGTCTTGGACATAGTGCTTTTGAAGTGGCGGTGGTGAACTTGAACATTGACAATAATACTCTATACAAAAACATAGGAAAAATTCTTTTTTAGATTGGGAATATACTCAATAAGATTTTAGTGATTTAGCAAATAAGAAAATTGAGAATATTCTCAACTTTTTATAATGTTGTTTGTAGTAGTGGTGGATGTGTTAGGTAATTTTAGTAATTTGTAAAATGGTAGTTATGGTGGTGGTGGAAATATGTTGACGATGGGTGAAAGTGGTGAGGTAATTATGGTGGTTGTAAAATGCCGGTGATGTTAACGGGGATGGGAACTCCAAGTGGAAGTGGTGAGGTAATTATGGTGGTTGTAAAATGCCGGTGATGTTAATAGGGATGGGGTGGTGGTGGTGGTGGAAGAGGAGGTGTGGTGCTAGTGGCAGTGGTGGAGTGAGCAGGGCCGGCCCAAGCCCTAGGCCCACAAGGCCAGGACCTGGGGCATCCAAAAAAACTCCAAAATTTGGGGCACTCCCATATATTTTAGTATTGGGCTTGAGTATGATTCTAATGTTAGGCCTAGCCCACTTACATTTCATCAATCAAGCTTTTACGCATTGAATGGCACGTATAAAGAACAAGGGTCGGGTAGTTCTGACCTTATAAAGGCATTCTACCTTCTCATTTCTCGGTTGAGGAACCGATGTGGGACAAGGAGAAAAGAGGGACTTCATAAGGAAAAGGGAGGATTTCATTTAGGCGTGAGTAAAATTTGTCACACATTGAAAATTCTGATGTTCAAAGAGGTTTCTCCTTTTGATCAAAAAAGAAAAAAAGAAAAAAGAGGTTTCTCCTCTCTTTAAAGCTTCTTAGTAGGCTAATATCGTTGAACACATGGGATGTCCTGACAATATAGCAAATTGGCAGCCATGGGCATGGAGTTTTGATATTTTTCTTATATTATAGTACTAACAAAAGGTAAAACATTAGTAATAATAGGAAATATAGTATTAATGAAAATATTTGGAATTGGTAACTAGCTCGTGAGTTTGGGCTCATATTGTAGACGAGTCAAAATTCTTAGCTCGAGCTGGTTCGTTAATGGAACAAACCAAGATGATCTAGGTCGTGATCGAGCCAAGTTTCAAGCAGGAAGATTAAAAAAACTTAAAAACTTCACGATTGGGCTCGGCTTTGTTGAACAAACAAGTTGAATATGTGTGCTCAAGCTCGTTCATTTACTGAACAAACTGAGTTCAAACGAGTTCTTAGTACATCATTAATCGTAATAATGTTATAATGCAATCTTTTTTTAATTCTTACTTAGTCTTAGTAATAATGTATTTTTCTAAGTGATTAGTAGAACTTTATACTGCTTTGGCTTTCTTGTATTGTAATTGTCGTGGGAAAAAATTTTAGGGCACGTTCATTTACTGAACAAACTGAGTTCAAACGAGCTCTTAGTACATCATTAATCGTAATAATGTTATAATGCAATCTTTTTTTAATTCTTACTTAGTCTTAGTAATAATGCATTTTTCTAAGTGATTAGTAGAACTTTATACTGCTTTGGCTTTCTTGTATTGTGATTGTCGCGGGAAAAAATTTTAGGGCACAATTTTTAAGATTCGGCCTAGGGCACTCAAAACCCTTGGGCCGGCCCTGGGAGTGAGAGCGGTGGAGGTAGTGTAGCAGCCGGTAGTAACAGTACTAGGGTAATGGTGGTGAGATAGTGGTTATGGGGTGGTAAAATAATGGTTGTGGTGGCGGAGGTAATCGACGCACTCAGCTGGGAATTCTGCCTCAAAGTCTGCTGATTTTGAGTTCACTTATTACACAGTACAAAGGGGGATAAGAGAGGACAGAAATGGATATGTATAACTCTATTTGGCTTATGGATCAGCTGAGGGATTTACTAACAGAAAGGGAAAAGAACTAGAAATAAAGGTATTCGTTCATTTTTCTTGTCCCGAAATTTGCAAGGACAAAATTTCGAATAAATTGATTAAGTCCTTACCAATACTTGATTGAGCTATTTTTTTCCTGGACACTTAAAAAGAATAGTTTAACCAACTTGAATGGCTCCAATGTCGGATCCAAAGGTGGATCTCATACAATCCAGCGTGCAACAAATGGTGTGTATCCATAGTCGGATGTTGTTTGGCTACATGTAGACAAATTTCTAGTCCTCTTTTTATAAGCGAATATCCAGGCCATCTTGTGTGCACAGTGTACTTCGACTAACTCCGGCCGCCGAGGTCCTGAATTTAAAGACCAGACAAACCTTCAAGTTGTCCCAAGAATTAAAATGTTTAGTCTTCGTGGGATTTGACCATGTGATATCATGCCACAAAGAGTACTTATTGTTTTCTCATGTCCACATGAACCAAGTTCCGCAGGGTTGAAGTTTGGGTTTTTGCATAGTTCTAATTTTGTAACTTTAGCTTTGTTGAAACCCTACACTCTTTTCATCTTTTTTATTTTTATTTTGTGGCTAGACGATAGAATATTAGTGAGTAGTAGAGTTAGATTACTATGAGAAGCCAACGTCGCTTTGTATATGAACCTGAAACCACACACTGACACCCAAGTGTCCACTCCAGTCATTAAAATTACCAATGGCAAAAAGAGTAATCACTGATGGCATCATCATTGATAATAAAAAAATTAGTCACCCGTGGTGGGTAACGACCAGGGACGGAGCCAGGAATTTCATTACGCAGGGGCGAATGTTTTATCCAAAATACTTTGCAGGGGCAAGCCCATATAATTCATAGAAAAATTAGTTTTTTCTATGTAATAGTAGAGGTTTTTTATTTTCGTTACAGGGGCGATTGCCCTTACTGGCCCTCCTCTAGCTCCATCCCTGATAACGCAGAGGTTTTTCTTTTATATATAATGGAGTGATCAAGTGGGAGTGTAGTTCCCACTTGAAATTGTCCATTTAACACTGGGTAAAAATTATACTCATTGACCCTTAAAAACTAGTCACCCATGGAGGGTAACAGTTGACTAGGATCTAAATCACGAGATAAGCAATTTGTTAATGCCAACGCACCCATGTCAGGTGTCCTTGTTAAAGTCGTTGGTGGACGCCAAACAAATAACTCACAATATCAAATTTTGGTAAATACTAGCACACCCATATCGGATGGCAATATTTATTACAAAGCAAAACATATATAAAGTGGCGATTAGTTTCCTACTTAATCTATGTGGGATTGCGTTCCTCTCAGAGGTTTGACGTTTCCGTTTTCCTCGTCAAGGATTAGAAAGGGTAAAAAAAGGAATAGACCATAACCGACTCACTTTGATCCACCCAAAAACTAGAAACTAGGATAGCTAACATGGAAGGACCGAGGGGTAGATGAGCTCGGGCGATCACCCAACCTATGTTTCAAATTTCTAATAGAACTATTGTAGTTTTAGCTCAAGAATGTCAGAAATTATATGATTGCGTCCGCCCAATGCCGTTTTAAATGATCCAAACACCCATCCAAACCATTGATAGCCGCCGACACACCATATCCCATATACCACACGTCCCAATTCCGACACCCCAATTCGCACTGGGCAGTCTCGGGGTTTTGGTGGTTCGGAGTTGGCTTGTGTGGGTGGTTGCGTATCGGTGGTGACATGAACGCTTGCTTGGGTGATCTTTGGTGGTTTTACTTTCTTTTTCTCTTTCAACTCTTGGTTGGACGCCCCTCCCCCTTCTCCATGTACTCTTATTGAATTTCTTCAATAAACTTTCACCCATGAACACACGGAGAGTGGGCACAACGTATCGTTGAAATTAAGGGAGTAAGCAAGTGGGAGTGCTAAATTTCCTCTGGGGAATTGCCCGTTAAACCATGTGGGAAAATGATAGGGTTGACCCAAAAAAAAACTAGTCACCCAGGAAAGGTAACTGGGATCTGAACCAGTACAAGCAAATTGTTAATGCCAAGTTGCCAACGCACCCATGTCGGGTGCCCATATCAATGTCGTTGGTGGATGCCAGACGGTGGAGTACTTTTTCCAGTTTATATATATTAATGCAACATTGGAAAAGGCTAGCACACCCATTTCGGATGACTATATTCATTAAAAAACAACACTTTTATAAAATCCAGAGGAAACGCGATTAGATGCAACATTTGCTTCCGTAAATTCAGAACAAATAGCGTTATCACAACCTTGACCTTCAAATTGGGCTTACCCCAAACAACTTGCATTCTATTCAAAGACAACTTTTCCAAAATAATTAAAGGACCCCTGCTATGGATACACCAATTGCACACCGCGTTGTGTGGTACACCAATTCCGATCATTTATTTAGGATTTCAAAGAAGGCTCCACACGATGCGATATACATTTGCATGGTGTACATCAAATAATGTATCCATTGTTTTGTCGGACTATAATACAATAGTCTTCCTCGTGAAATCATATAGTCTTCGTAGACGAAGAAAAAGGTACGGATGTTGTGTGGAGGAATCGAGATTGGGCATGTGATTGACTCAATAGTCAATACCTCAATTTTAAACCTGTCCAAATCGAAGGTACCAAGAAGGAAGTTTCAAAGGTTAATTCAGTAAACCCATGAGTATGATTATGCATACTTTTCTCCGAACACAATTTTAGGACATAACTCACGATTTGATCAGTGGCAAAGCTAAAAATCAAAATCGGAGGGGTCTAAATTATGAAAGAAACCTTAGTTCTGTAATTTTTTTCAAGACTTAGGTTTGGCTAAATACAAAAAACTAGTTTTTTGGTTTTTTTGTTTTGTCCTTATTCAAAAAAAATTTGCATTTGTTAGTTTTCAGTCAATTTTTTGTGGTTTATTGGATTGCCTCGACGAGAAAAATCTAAAAATTATAAAATTATTAGCCAAATTTAAAGTTTTGTGAATAAAGACAAAAAATAAACCAAAAAACCGGGTTTTTGCCATAATTTTTCGTCTTTATTCACAAAACTTTAAGTTTAGTTAATAATTTTATATTTTTTAGATTCCTCTCGTCGAGACAAACCAAGAAACCACAAAAAATTGACTGAAAACTAACAAATGCAAAAAAAATTGAATAAGGACAAAACCAAAAAAACCAAAAAACTTGTTTTTTGTATTTAGCCAAACCAGACAAACCAAGAAACCACAAAAAATTAACCAAAACTAACAAATGCAAAAAAAAAATTTGAATAAGGACAAAACCCAAAAAACCAAAAAACTAGTTTTTTGTTTTTAGCCAAAGGAGTCATTTACGTTTTATGGGTCGTTTTGGTAAACTAAAAAATTAATTTTGACTGTTATTATTATTATATCATTCGACAACCGCAAGATTATTATCGCACAGTATCATTTACTATAACTTAGTGTTTTCGAAATGAAAATTGTTCTCACTTGTTAATTATCTTTTAAATTTATAATTTTTTAAAAAAATATCTATCAAAAATATGAAAAATACTGGCCGGGGCCACCCCCAGCCCCTACATAGCTCCACCCCTGGATCTGATTGTATTCAGAAATGTTCGATATACGTGAATGGGTAGTTAAATCAAACCCATATACATCGAACATTTCGAAATATAGTTGTATCCTAAACTTATTTTTAAATTATTACTGCGTATTAAAAATTTTAAGAAAGTAATTTTAAAACACAACTCGAGACGCAATTGAGTGTGGAGCCATTCCACGTAGGACCTTCCTCCATTGCATAGTTCTTCTCTAGAAGTTGCCAGAGGGGATATCTCTGTTGACAAATGAATGGCTGACTTCAAGGATCTTGGTCACTTCAATTATCACGTGAAATCAGGAGGACGAAAAACCGTTATTAGACTGGAGACTCTTTACAAAACCCTTGGGAGGTCAAATAAATGATTCTATTTTGGTTTTTAAAAGAACAGTAGACACATTATTTTACTAAATGTACATCGGATTGTACAAGACTCATTGTGGGGGATTCCACATAAATGATCGAAGTAGTTTAATTTTTATTTATTTATTTTTGAACCGTAGATACTTTCAATTCATTTTATTAAAAACAATTTTTTTAAAGTTCATTCAAAAAATTAACTCAACCGGATTGGTAAAAGGCTTGATCAATTAGTTCAATTGTACTATCTGAAAATTCAGAGACGAAAATCAATCAAGCTCTTACAGATATCTAAATGAATTTATTTATTCTAGGAGGCCTTTAAATAATCTTTTATATAAATTGAATGGCTCCAATCATTATAGCGTCAAACTCCGAAATAGATCTCACTCAAAAGTGGTATACGTACAGCAAGTCATATATCCACAGTAGTCATTTTTTTTATTTGATATTTGGAAATTTTAATTATACTAACATGCTTCTGAAAAAGCAAATATCTGCTCAATATTGTTTTACCAAAAAATTACAGCGGCACAAAATTCCAAACAGCAATTCCATTGATATTATGAACATCAAATAAATTACATGAACAGAAATCGAAATAACATAATATACAAATTGTAAATTGAATTTAAGACCCGAATCGAGTCCTGTGAAAACCACAGTCTCCTTATATAAAACAGATTCACCGCCTACCGAGGGTATTGTACGTCAATCGGTTTCCGTCTCCCAGTATAAAATGGTTGAACTACAAACGTCGAAACACCTCCAATGAATGCCTTGTCGAATTGAACCTCGACTGTCTCTCTAAGAAAACAAATTTCTAGAAGTATGGAGTGTAACACGAAAATCTGGTGTCTTGCACCAATACAAGATTGATCTCCTTATAGAGAAAGGGAGACCTTTGAGCTGCATAGCAGATCGAAATAAATATCGAAACCACTTGGAATTTGAGTCCGGCCATCATGAGAGTGACCATGGGTCTTTAGTAGCCACATGCCATTAATCGCGAACCGGTCACGACTCTTCCGTTGTCACGATTTAATTCATAAAGAATTTCTGAAAATTCCAACAAATCAAACTTTGATTACAAACTATCCCGTACGTCCATTTTTATTATTTTGAGAGCAATGCATGATTGTTTCGTTTCTTATGATACATGAAAGAGCAACAATTATGCTTTGTTTAGGGGTCATTTGGCAAATATAGAATTATACTCATACTAACGGATTTTTCCAACAAAATAGGGTCCACTTGTTCCACTTGTGGCCACCAGTCCCTCTGCCTTGATAAGAACACATTGAATTATTGATGTACTACTCTATTAACATTCCAAGGGGGAGAAACTATTCCACTGTTTTTTGGACAATGCTTCCATATATCACACGTGTATTTGAAAAAATTTATAGGGCAATGATTATTTGTAATGTCTCTCTCACGTGGGTGCAAGTCCTGTGAAGCATGCAGGACACAACACGATACAGATACAAGGATACGAGAAAAAAAAAAAAAGAAGATACGGATACTGCACGGCGCTAGAATAAGTTAAATTCAAAGACATTTTTATAGGTTTTCAGCATTGTATTACCCATAATATTAAGATCCGTGGTTGAACTATTGTATTTTTCTTATTCAATATGGTTTTTTGTATGTCTACGTGGTTACTTGCTCAATTATTAAAGTTTAATGTTATCGATCATGTGTATAATACAATAAAATGTTCAAAAAACATTAGAAATGAGATATTTCTCAAAATCTCATTGTCTTCCCTTCTAAAATTTAAGGTAAAAAGTGCAACAAATCTATCATTTTCATTATTTCTAACAATTTTACCCTACTACTACACAACAAGTGTCTCGATCTTAATTTCATACAGTAAAAGTTTGGATATACTATGTCTTAAAGTATCCAAAAAGTATCCGATATTCCAAGAATTTAAAAAAATATTTTTTTATAATTGTGGATACTTCTGGGATACGTATGCATGAGTATCGGATGAGTAATGTATAGGTATCCAATACGGACACGACTCCCATCTAGAAGTGTCCGTGCTTCATAGGGTGCGACATACACATACATAATACACATACGGATGTTGGAAAGAATATTGCACCAGAAGCATTGAGCTCAGTTGGATGGCGACGGAGCAAGGAATTGAATCCGTTTGGTGAAATTGGAACAAATCAAACACTTAAGGAAAACATTATACTTAAGCTATGTATACGTGCGACTTCCAATATACCAAGACACAGGTAGGGCACGCTAAGCTCCAAACAACTCCAAAGTAAGTAGCCAACAACCGTAAATCAAACCAACAAGAAGTAAGCAACAATATAATTAATAAGAGAAAATCATGGCAAAGTATTCCAAAAGAAAAATATTTCATTGATGAGCAATTGACATTATAAAGTAGACAACAACGTAGGACAGCTAACAAATTAAGCACAAAGACACTATATTACACGGACTAATAGAGATTACATATTTGAATTGATTCTCATTCCAACCTAAAATTACGGGCATCAAAGTGGATTTTCTTTCATACTTAAAGATAAGTATTTGAGTTTGCAATATTGGTATTTATCAAGTAGAGGGTGATGCTGTCCCCAGAAGCCGTTAAATTTCCAAAGTTCACAGAAGGGGACCAAGGGGTATCTTTATAGTACTTCCAAAAATAACAGTGATAAAAGTAGTTTTCGAAACTAGAGAGGCCATCATTGTATTTATTGAAAACACCAGGGGAGGTGAGTGTAGTTTACTCTACAATCATCTTGGTTGTGTCATGTGTGAATTGTGATGACATGGCGTTTCTTGTCAATACTTTTTCTGGTCTTGAATGGATGGAAACGTGCTTGGGAGGAAGTACCAAGGAAAGCGACTGCGCCTTTTTGTTTGAAGTCCAATCTAAATTATTAAGGGTAAATTACACTGACCCCCTTGAGATTTTTGACTTATACAATGACTATCCCTACTTTATCTGAAATAGCATTGACCTCCCCTGAGTTTTATATTTTAGTATCAAAAGCACCCTTCAAAGTACCAACGGGTACCGACGGCGCCGGGGACCCCCTTGTGGGTCCCCAATGGTCGATCCGAGCCGTCAATTCATTCCATAATTGAATTCCAAGTGGGTCTACGCAGGAATCACCTCAATCAAACGGTCGTAAGTGCTCGATCCAAAATCACCCCATTTCGTTCAAAAAATTTGGATCAAACACTTAGGACTGTCCGATTGATGTGATTCTAGCGTAGACTCACTCGGAATTCGATTTTGGAATGGACGGCTCGAATCGACTGTTGGAGACCCACAAGCGGGTCCCCGGTGCCGTCGGTACTATTGAAGGGTGCTTTTTATACTAAAATATAAAATTCAGGGGAGGTCAGTGTTATTTCAAATAAAATAGGGGTGATCAGTGTATAAGTCATAAACCTCAGGAGAGGTCAGTGTAATTTACCCAATTATTAATAAACTAGTGTCGGGATTGCGCATGAGGTGCGTAACCTAGACTTATTATCAAAAAAAAAAAAGTGCATTGTTCTGCTAAAAAATTAATTACTTTTGTACAGACTGTACTTTATTTTTTGCTCGAAAAATTGCAGACTCAACAAGCCAGTACAACAACAATAACATAACCCATTTGGTCCCCAATAATTGGAGATATGGGCAGAGGATGGATAGGAGACAGACCTAACCTTTGGCAATAAATACACAAAGTGACTACTCCCAAAATACCACTGAAACAGATGGATTGGAGATAGACCTAACCTTTGGCAATAAATGCACAAAGTAGTTCTTTCCATGTATCACCAATCAAACAAATTATTATATACCGGCCGCGTTTCTTTGCTTGAGTAATCATACCTCAAATCAAAGTTCCAAAAGATCGAGAGAAAAACCTAAGAATCATTTTGATTTATGCTTGACATTACCACGCTTCTTCATTCAACATCCCAGAAAGACGTTGGCGATCATGGCGGTGAGACTTCAACAAGCCAGTAATGTAAAATATTTTCGAAAACAATTTTTCAAATTTTTCCACGTTGGATTAAAAATCTCTATTACTCCATTAGTTTATTTTGGTGCAAAAGAATTAATTTCGCAAAAGTACTTTATTTAGCCAATAAACCACTAATGTAAACCCGACAAGCCAACAAAGTAAAATACTTTCGTATATAATTTTTCAAAAATTTTCGCATCGAATTAAAGATCTCTATTAGTAATTTATTTTTGTGCAAAAAAATAAAAAATTATATGCGAAGGTACTTTATTTTTTGATCTGAAGACCACAAAAGCAGAGTTAATATCGAGTGAAGGTGGGGGGCATTCTAGTCAAATTGTCGTACCAAAACGAGGTAAACCTACTGGTTCTTTATATATAGTAGGGATTGGGAAAATTGTGTAAGGATAAGCAAAGCGCTTGAACTTGACTATGCAAAGGCATGCAATTGGGGTTTGAGTCCTGAGATAGAGGTTGTGGGTTCGAGTTGATGGAGCAACAGTCGACCTCTTGTAGTAACCTAACTTCTGAATATACTAAACATCATACAGTGTGACCAAAAACAAAAGACATTCATACTCATACACATCTCTTTAAGTAATTCAAGTTATTGGAGCTTGACTCGAGTTCATCTTCTACACAAATCAATTGTGTCTCCATTTCTATAGTTTTCTCATTTCTCTCTTCGATATGAATGATTAATCCCATAAATTATGACAAAAAACAAAAAAAAAATTAGGAAAATTCAAGAAAGCCATTTAGGCAAAAAAAAATTCAAGAGAATGGAGCCTTATTAAACTAATTATTGTTTTAATTGGATCAACTAATATATAAAAATTAGGTCTAAAAAACTTACTAAAAACCCATTAATTTTGTAAATAAATGTTGAATAACCGACGACTCGGTTTATTTACATTCCTATTCATGCATCAATTCTCAGCCGCCACAGATTTTTTCTCCCAAAAGCTTTTTGTCTCTACCTCCTTTCTTGGAACCCTCCTCTCCCATAAATCCATGTCCCTATAAACACCCAATAAAGATAATCTCTCTCTCTCTCTCTCTCTCTCTCTCTCTAAGATGGAAATTGATAACCGTAAACCTCCCAATTACCACCACGAGCTCAAACCCACAAAAAAAGGAAGGAAAAAACCAATCAAGGTGACATACATTTCAAGTCCAATGATGGTCCAAGCCAAAAATGCTTCCGAGTTCCGGGCAATCGTTCAAGAACTTACCGGCAAGAACTCCGACCTCTGGCGGACTCACCACGATTGCACCGCGTTTGGCGACGACAACGGCCAGGTGATTGATAATCATGGAATCAGTAGTGAACATGGTTTCATTAGTACTCATCCTAAACCAGCTGGTTTTACAGATGACGAGTGCTCAAACATGGTGCAGTCGTCCCTGGAGTTCAATGAATCTTCTTTTTGGAGAGAAGTTTCAAAGAGCTTTGGATTTCAATTCCCTTTTGTTCTTGTGTAATTTACCAAAAGAGTTTTTTAGAAAGCAGTCACGGTTTAAGTTGTCAATAGCATCAAATTGGGAAGAATTGCGCGTTGAGATTCGTATCTCTACAATATGAACACTTTGTAATAATCATGAACGTCATTTTTTATACGTCGCTTGTTTTGGCATGATTTTCGATGTTGATTCCTACATAAAATAGAACTTTCTCTTCCTAAGACTTAACTCTCCTCCAGAATTCATTCAATAATTCAAAACTATTTCGAGAGTTCTCTCAAATCCTTGTGCGCAAAGTGTTCACGCAACGACGGTATCTACTGAAGCACTAAAGCAGAGTCATCCAATATTGAACACAATCTCATGGCAGCCCAAATTAGGATTCGGCACGGGCAACCAAACTCTCCGGTAGAAATTTTTCAGTGCCGAGCGGATACCACTTAGTGGTATTCATTGTGCATCTCAGCCATCCAAAACACTTTTGGACAGCTGTAATGGAGCGTTACGGGTACCATGTAGGACAACACTTGATACTCGCCCGGCGCTGAAAAATTTCTCCCAAACCCAAGAGCAGATAGTCCTAAAGATAACGTGCCAAGAAAAAATGGTTTGCGTTTACCCCAAAAAAAAAAAAAAAATCCTAAAGATCGGTACCAAACAACCCCAAAGGGTTGGCAAAGTAGTTTTACCGTGGGACTTAGAAGTTTGCTTTCACTAACGGTCTCAGGTTCGATTCACTTTGCCAATAAACTCTTGAGGCCACTGGGATTATGTTTGGTCATTACCTCCAGGACCCCGAAATTAGTCGACGTACACGCATACTGGCCAGTCATCCAGTTATCAAAAGATCAGTAACAAATAGAGTAATCTGTCGGTCATTCAGAAAATAGCTCCAGATAGATTCGATAGCTTCTATCGTTGAAGGGAATACAAAACAAAAAGATACGAAAAGCTTTAACGAACCACGTTGAGAAAGAATTCAAGCAGATTTTGGGAGAGAATTTAAGCAGAATTGATCAGCTTGGATCAAGTTGGGAAACTGAACTCGCAGTACGTGCAACCACACCTTTTTACTACAACCCATAATTCTTTTGCCAAAACCCATATTTCATAGCAAATTAATGCCCTATTCTTGTCTTTTATAAAGATAGAATCAACAAGAACAAGTTAACGAAGATGCTAGCCTTTCAAATGTTGTTGAAAACAATTGACCCTTACCTTACCCTTCATAGAAAGGTTGGATAATAAACAGATCAAAAACATTTAGGAAATAGATATAAGGGCGTTTTGAATCTTTATAGCCGCATCCAAAAGCTATGTTTTGATCACTTGATCTTAGCCAAAAATACCTTGCTCGGCCCTTTTTGCTAAAGATCAAGTGATCAAAACAAAGCTTTTGGAAGCGGCTAGTAATTAGTCTTTCCACAGTTCTTAAATTACAATTCCCAATTCGAATCACCAGAGAGATTGCCTAACCAATATAACTTCACCTCAAAAGTTACCATCAACTTGCTTCACCTGAAGAGCTCTTAGCTGTACATTATAGTCCACAAATCATGAGGACTTGTAGACATATTTGTCTAATGTTAGGGGGTGATTTGCGCATCGAGTAAACTACACAGGGACTACACTGAAGTTTGCCTAAAAACACAACTTCCTGGGTAGTAGGGCTAAAATATAGAAACAAATTCGAAAACATTAAGTTGCAGGGTAGATTAAGATAGTAAACACTAAACGCGGTGCCCACAGATTTACATAATATCACTACCATAAGATGCATTGCCTTAAAACTTCAAACTAAATCCTCATAGTTTTCATTGGATAACAAGTCAACGTTCCACCATTATTTCGACTACCGAACCCTACCTAAACTTTGCCTACAACAGTGCTGAAGTTAAACAGATTCACTACGGCAACATATTCTTACCTCTCAGTTACCATCTTCGCCCGCCTTCAGGTAATCGCTCCCCTCACCACCATGGCCTCCAGAGCTCCCTCCTCGCCCGTCACCAGAACCCATTTCTTGCTTGGGCCCACCACCTCCAGTGACAAGGCCAAAAACAGGAAACCCTCCTCCGGCTCCAAGGCCCCCACCGGTGCTTCCAGAACTATTGGCCTCGCTTTGCTGCATCATGTGGAGACCACTACTTCCGCCGGAACTCATGCCCAGCTGGCTGTGCATGGCTTGCTGTTGTTGCAGCGCCAGATACTGTTGTTGGCTGTAGAGAGCAGATGATCGTGCCGCCATGAGTGCCTGGGGAGTCATCTGTTGAGCTTGCTGGTGCTGCAAGTAGTGAGATCCTGGCTGCATAATCCCACTGGGAGCCATCTGTCAGACATTCAACCAAACATTGATGAGACATTTCAGCACTTTTAGCAAAAACAGAAAACTCATCCTCACAGTGGGATTTGGGATTCAAACTATGGGCCAATTAGTAAAGATCATATAAGCTACTTCTTTTTGTATAACATGGTTAGTAGTCACTCCTTGGATCCTCATTCTAGGCATTTCAATTTAAATGACTGACATAAACTATTATTAATCTTCATTTCACGGACTTTTTCCAACATTCATATCAGTCCATAGTTAAAACTAAAAATCATTTCATTGCAATAACCATGCTTCTTTTTTCTTTTTTTTCCGTTACCAAAGGATCTTAAACAGGAAACAAAAACAACATTGACAACTGCTTTTGTTTACAGAATTTTCGAAGGGTTATACTATTTTACTTGTTTAAAAATGAGTTATCACAACGGAGCAGTGGGTAAATTATTCATTCAACATAAACTAGAAAATATTTTTCCATTCTCTCCTTCCTTTCCCTTAATATCCGACCACCCCTCCCTTGCATCCACCCTTCACGTCAAACTAAACCCCTCTCAACATCCTCCTCTTTGCAGAAAAAAACCCTTCTAATAGGTGACAAACTCCTGCCACCCACTCACATGTTCCAAAACAACTTCAAACATGCATCGACTATGATTTTAAGCTATCAAAATACAGTTTCACTAATTCTGTAAACAGAAAACGATTATGTGCTCATTAATGAGATGCTCAGAACCACGAATGAAGGAAGCATGGCAATAAACACAGAAATTGATTGGGGTCTCTAGGCCTGCCCTCCCTGATGCCTTTCGGCTTTGATTTGGGATCATGGTCCTACAGCAAAACGTCCCTGTAGCTCCTCGGCTCTTGAAGGTTTAAGGGGAGCCACTGTTTCAATGGTATTCTATGATTAGCCACTTTGTACATATTGTCAAAGGTGATGTCTGTCTCCAATCATCCCCGCCCATAACCCCAATGATTCGGGACTAGATGAGTTAAATAAAAGTTGTTGTATACAGAAAACGAAAAAGCTGACAAGGGAATCAAGAAAACATAACATACTATTGCTAATCACTACCAAAGAAAAAATAGAAAATGTAAGGGAGTAACTAGCAAACGGAACCCAAGAATATTATAGGAGCCGTGCAAATGGAAACCCATGTTAAGTAATAGTAAGTTGCCGAATAAGAGAAACTACAACCCTATCAGGCATTTCGACTAGATCTAACATGCTGTTACCATCTTTATTTTGCCTATCCACTTTCCCATGCATGTACCGAGTACACTTTCCATCTTTATGTTTCTCAAGTTCTGTAATTTGGACACTCTAGGGAGTCAAGGACACTTTAGAACAAGCTAGGACACTCCAGCACATGCTATGAACAGTGAACACTCATGGGGGTCATCTTCTTGTGTGTAGATATTAGACAATGGTTTGTACACAGGGACACATGTGAGTGGTAAAATGTTTTTGTTGAAATACATTAGTGAATTATGTAGTGATGATTATGAAAAGCAGTATATGTCATATTTTAATTGTACTTGCTTGTTATTTTGTTTTGTATATGACAAATTACACTTAATACTTTCCTAAGCATGTACCCAACATGTCGTGTCCTCGAATTTAGAAAATTTACGCATATCCAACCAAATAGAGGAAAGGCAAAATGCTTGTCCATTTAGCCAGACCATTGACTTGCAAAAAGCAGTATGCTTACCTATTTCCGATAAATTACGTAAATCGGGTTCCTAGTCCCTTGGACATGCTCTCAGATTTTAGATTATTAAATCATCAGAGGTCCGATGAAGTGATTACTTTACTATCTCTGATCGAAAAATGAATCGAAAGCAAACTGCCAACAATAATATACACATTCAGTTCTACTTGGTTGATTACCTGCATGGTTGGAGGTTGAGGCTGAGAATCAGCGATTGCAGCTAGGTACATAAGGTTTCGCTGAAGCCTCGCTTGATTCCTGCCATAACAAAGAAAGCATTACAATGCAAATACAGAATCTCAATAGGAAAATTTTGAATTGTAGTGATTTTGGACAAGAAAGCAAATTTCCTACTTCTAAACAATTAAAAAACATGTATTATACTCACTACTCAATGCCTGCAATATATTTCATGGACAAACAATTTCCAGTGCAAGAAGAATTATTCCAAGCTGTGATAGAGTGAAGAAAACTTTACACTTTTTAAGGGACAAGAACTGAAATTAATACTTAAGAAATAAAATAGCATGCCAGCAAAATTCTACCTCAATATGAGGAGCGACAAGTACACCAGGACAAGGTCGTTTGACATGAAGAGTTCAACATGTTAAAATGTGCATAGCAAACAGAGGTTGTTCTTCTGACAGAAAAATGACCAACTATTTTCTAAAGCTATTAACGAGATAGTCAATAATATTACAGGTTCAAACCTGACGACAAGCTTTCTGTGCATATATTGTCTTACGTAAGCATCATACCCAAGACAGAAGCGCTAACTATTGCAGAGGAGTTGTGCATTTCAATTCCAAAAGACAAGAATCCAAAAGAGAGAGATTGATCATTCTTACTCTGCACACTCGCTTAGTTTCCCTGAGTTTTGGCTCTCCACAATTTTAAGAATCAATGATTTGTTTTCATCCAGATACTGCATAACAATGAGGAGCCATCAAGTGATAGATTATGCCGGTGATAAAATGAAATTGCTCAAAATAACAGAAATATATTTAGTTCCTACATCTTTACGCACCAAAATAAGGTAAAATGGATCTATTGGGGAGATATACAATTCTAATTTGAATGTTTACTGCATATTATGTCCAAGGTAGTCAGCAAATTCACTATAAACAACTGCTGCAGTGTCTCTGACCTGACTTCTACATGTATCCCTATTCTAATACGTAGTAGTTATTTGGGTCCACAATGCAGCACCACAGAAAGGAACAGAAATTTCTTTTCGATAATCCCTTCCACCAATTTACTTCAAGCCTCACAGAGCATGAATGGATAAAGCCAATTAAGGCTTCAAAATCCAAACTTTTCTATGAGTTATCAGCTGATGAGCCTTATTGGACTCCCCTCAGTCGACTCTAGCCCAAAGCCTTTTAGGAACTTCTTTCTAAATAGTAATGAGATAAAAACCAGTTATATAGGAAGGAAAGTGTCATTTTCATGAAACCTCACACAACATTGCAGATCAAAAACAAACATTGCCCTTTACTGGTCAAGCCTTGGGATAGAAACCTTTTCACCGAAAGCATAGACGGGGCATGACTAGAATCGGGCCCAACAATGGTATCTCACTTTCTCTCCCTGCCTTGCTTTACCCACACAACCCGACTCACCCATGATATCATAATGGATACAAGGGCTGATACAGTTTATCTGGCTTAGTGTCACCTACAAATAAATCTAGCACTTCCCTTAATATTATGGGAGGACCATATCAAGCTGGTCCTTTATGCACCCAATTTTCAACTAAGAAAAAACTTCCTTTTTGCAAAAACAGGACACTTGACGGATATTGGGGTCACTACAAAAGAACGAGCTTTATCAAGTGTATGCATTTGCAGAAACAAACTTTTTTCAGTGGAGGCAATTGAGAAGCTAAATCTTTCTGTGAAGCAAGTATACTACTAGGAAATTATGGAGGACTTTCAAAATCAAAAAGCCATTAAAGCAGCAGTATTTAAGGATGAGTCTCAAAGTAGCTTTGGCAATTGGCACCAACAAGTTTTAAGGGCACAACCGGATCTCGACAATGGGGTCACAACATAAGTCATCTTGTCCCCACCTCAAAGATAGAGAGGCCAAGGCGAGGGCATCCTGTAGTCATGTAAATTTTCAGCCTAACCGTCTTTTTCACAAACTCGAAGTCTTTTTGACAAACTCAAAATTTATGTGTAAACACCCATGAGAGGGAGAGGTTCTGCAACACCTTGGGAAACCTCTAGCCAGCCAACACCACACGCCAGGCAAAGCAGGTCCTGCACGGGTCACCACCATTTATACACAAATTTGGGGTAGCATTTGACAGACGCTCAATTACATCAACAAAGGTAACAGCCAAAACCCAACTTTTTTTTTAACAGAGGGAGTGAAAATCCCAAAACTGTTGTGGGGAGGAACACCCAAGACTCAATCGCACCCAAAAACCACCAGAGACCTCTTCATTTGGTAGCCTGAACCAAGAGTACCAAATTAAGATGGGATAAAGGAAATAGAATTTAGCAGTACCAACAAGAAAAAAACAAGTACATCAATAAACATAAACAAATAAACAGCGCTTTATGCAAACATGAAGTTCAAGAGATAAAGAAGTCCACAGTGGTCCACTCCACTGAGAGAAGATGATGATGCATCTGACCATTGTACCCTCCAACAAAAACATCAGAAAAACTTAATCAAGAAAAAGCAGGACCAAACCAAAAAATGCCAAGTACTCGAAGCTTTCCCTTCAGAAAAAACATGGACAGATTATGAATAAAAAAAATGAAAGGATGGAGAAAGCGACGGCGACATGCTATGAACAAAAAAAACCTTCGCAAATCCTTTTGACAAACAGAGAATACCCATTTGCTGCCAAACCCTTCGAAAAACTTCGATTTTTCAACTACCCCTCTTTGCTTAGGGCGGGTTATATATATAATTTGATGATATATAATCTTTTTCAATATAATAGTAGGATTTTTTCAGATCGTATGGCTCCATCCTTGAAGAAAGGGGCGACAAGCTAAGGAAACTTTTTCCGGGCGCCATCATTGCACTCTAAAAGGATGGAGAAAGCGGCGGCGACATGCTATATAGCAACCTCTTCTTTTTCTAGGTGTGATAACCGAGGCAGGTTCGGTGAGAAACCAATCACCCATAAGTTTCCACCGTCCGGAAGTAATACAGCGATTCACAGATGGACTTATAGGAGGGCGTCGTTAGCACGTCTGGAACGTGTGCCCAAAAACCACACTTGAGAACAGACCACTTATACCACTAAGCCACCGCCCAAGTAGGCTCACTTAATAACCCCGCCCTTCGGTCCCTCAACCAGAGCTAAGCAAGTAGGCAATCAATTAGGCAAATATAAAAAGAAATACCAGACATAATCTGTATGTTGCTAGAAAGGGGAACAAGAATGGTAGAAATGAAACAAGAGAGAGAGAGAGCAGAGCAGAGCAAAGAACAAGCAGAGAGAGAGACCTGTTGAATGTGATCAGTAGTAACGTTGTTGGGATAGTAGGCTGCCATCATGGGCTGCATCTGCATCAGGTGCTGCTGCATTTTTTTCTCCCTTTATAAATCCTCCACCACCCCTTTCACTGTCTCTCTCTCTCTCTCTCTCTCTCTCTCTACCCTTGTTTCACAACTTTCTCTCTCTATATATATGGATATATCTCTACCTCTCTGAGAGAACGCAGCACTGCAAAGGTGCAAGCCGGCCCTGCTGCTTTATGCTCTTTTTTTCTTTGTAACCCTCAAAAACAGAGGGAGAGAAAGAGATTTGACACACTGTGTAGGAGAGACAGCATCAGGGTACAAGTACACTCACTCACTGTGTGTCTGTGTGTGAGAGAGGGAGAGAAAAGAAGAATCTCAAAATCAAAAACAACTCTTAACAGGGTTTTTGGGGTTTTGGTTTGGTGGTTGGGAGTTCCTTTGAGTTGTGTTTGATTTGGTTTTGAGTTTTAATTTTTGTAATGATTGAAGAGAGAAATACGTATAATAATTAAAAAATAGATATTAATGATTGGAGAGAAATAGGGAGAAAAATAAAAATAATATTTAAAAATAAGGGTAATAATTGAAGAATAATTAAGAAAACCGATTTTTGGAAACCAAACCAAACAAGGTCGGCCCCTCCATCTCTATCGAACAATGATTCAGGGGGTGTTCCACTAACTTAGTTTTTTCAAAAAACTGTTTTTTCCAAAAATCGAGACAAGTCATCCTCTCACAATACATCACATTAACACAAAAACCAAGACAGTTTTAAAACAAAACAAGTTAGTGAAACATCCCCTCAGTGCTACTAGAGCTCCATCATGAGGTGCTTTGACTGTGTTCGTTTTAAAGGTTTCGTTTAGTCTAAATTTGCTTGTAGAAATAATGAGGCCAGAGAGGAATAAGGTAACGAGTAAAAAGAGATAGAGAGATAAATTAAAATAATAATTAAAAAATAGAGTAATGATTGGAGAGAGAAATAAGATAATGATTGAAAAATTAAATTAAAATGGACAAACGAACACAGCCTTAATTTTTTTTCCCCTTTTTTTCGATACAAACTATTATATTAACCCCAAAAAAATATGAGATGAATATAAGACTAGGGCAACAGTGCCACCATACCCGTCCGTCCCACTCCAGGCTCGTACATATAATTCAAACTATTAATTTCATACATTTCGCATAAAACAACGTCTCTGCTATAAAAAGTAGCTTGATCTAATGTCGGAAAATTCTCAAGCACTGCATTGGTTTATATAAATTGGTGCTTTAAGTTTTAAACTATATATTTACCATAAACGAAATATGAATTGTTTGCGCGTGAACAAATGCTTGCCAAGTTTTTTTTTTAGATATATTCTTTAATAAGGGACATACAAATTTAATTGCCCGGATTGTAATGTGATCAACGATGGGGTTTGGAGGTAAAGGAGAAAAAAGGTACAGAGGAGAGCTTTATCTTTTTGAAAAATTACCTTGATCTGATGTCGAAATGCACTTGGATAATAAATCATTTTTCATAAACTACATGCTTTAAGTTTAAAACTATAGTTACCTTAAATGAAATAAGAGTTGCTCGTGTGCTTATAAATGTCCATTCAAGTTTTTAAGCGTTTTTTAACACGAGATGTACAATAACGGCTCAAATTATGAGTGGAGGCTTGAAATTGGATATACAAGGAGAGTTTGAATGGGGGAGTCTAAAACCATATTAGGAGCACATAATTGATTGTCGAGATTGACGGCTCGAATAAAAATTACAAAGGCTGTGTTCATTTGAGGGTTTGGGGGAGTTTAGTTTAGTTTTGATGATATAAACAGGTATAATAAGTGGATAAAAATAGAGAGAAAAGTGAAAAAAATAATGATTTCAGCAAAACAGAAACAAAACAAAACCGGAGCAAAGCTCCCACTAACAAAAAACTGTTTTTTTTAAAAATCGAGACAAATCATTCTCTCATAATACATCACATAAAAAATCATAAAAAATTAATTTTTTCAAAAAACCACCTTAGTGGAACACCTCCTAGACATGCCCAAATTCACTGCCAAGTTTACACAAGATTATGGAGGAGAGCTCATCCCACCAAATAATTTCCTCTCTCTCTCTCTCTCTCTCTCTCTCTATCTTTCTCTCTCTAAAAAAGTAGTCACGTGATGGATGATAGTGATCCATTGTCCGATAGGGAGAGCGAGGTGTCGTCACATTACATGAAAGACAATATCTGTTGGGTTTTGGGCCGCTCGGTCCAAACCCATTGGTCACTTTCATAAATGATGACGCAGGCAATTTAGCAAAAAAGGTTCTGTCTCACGCTCCCGTTTCTTTCACGCGCTGCAAGTGATGGGTAACGTGTTTAACACGCGTTATGTTGGCGATTGGGGTTTTCGGTTTCTCTTCTCCCGAAGCTCCGAGCTAGTGCTTACTCTATGTGAGCTCTTTGGTCGCTATGGTAGAAGCTAGGGTCTTTTCTCTTCCCGAGAGAAAAAAAAACATTAAAGAAAAATGAGAGATTTGTGAGGAAAACAGTTTATTCTACATTTTATTACTACTATAAATATTGTACAATTCAATATTTATCTTTTACTAACACTAAAAAGTATTTTTATGTAATTTTGATCACTAAACGACATACTCCTTCCATTTCAAAAATTTTGTCTAGTCTATAAAACGACCACCTAAAAGTAATAAGTCTTTTTGAAAGAAAATTTTTGAACTTTTTTAATTAATTAAAAGTACTCGTTAATACCCAATAAGAGAATTTAATTAGGCATCCTATATCAATAATATCTTTATGATTTCATTTTATGATGTTCGAATACTTATGATTCCATCTTCAAAATAGATAATCAGACCATTGTACCCCTATGAAATACATTAACATATTAATTTTTTGCTTAATTAGTTATACATATAGTCAGTTTACCTAAATCTTAAGGATCACATCTAGTCAATTCTATACCTTAACTGTGAGGAAGCTTGAATTTCAAGCATAAATACTTCAAAAATGATAGAAGTATAACAAAAGTCTCCAACATGACTCTAACATACTCACATAGTGTGTGGAACCCACGCATAATACACATTCAATTGTGTGTGAAATCCACACATCTGTGAGTGTGTTGGAGCCATGTTGGAGACTTTTGTTGTACACCTATCATTGTTGTAAATACTTTCCAACTAAATTCTATAATTCTAGGGATTTGATGGTTCTCAGTTCAATTATATCAACCCACTAACGTAAATCACTACAGACATTAAATCAAAATGGAAGAAACACATTAAAGGAAAAATCAAATTTTCAAACTGTACCTCAATCCTAAACACCCAGATCCGGCATGGATGTTGGGAGAGCATTTCAAAAATCAACTTGAGAGTAGTAGACGCTAAAAGAGCATTTTTTCATCCGTAGTTCAGTACACCGAATAAACTCAATGCCATATTGCCATATAACCTTTATCCGCCACGAACCGATCCAGATCCTTGATTACGATAATCGACTTGCTCGTTGTCTGCAACAAAACCATCTTCAAATCGGTATCATCGAAGACTCTATAGAGATCAACATTGTAAAACGTCGTACAAGTGAAATTTCGTCATGGTTGGAACAAGGTTGGATCTTCAAACTCGATGGCGCCAAAATTGATCTAGACGGCAACAGTGGTTTGTGAACTCATTGGATTCATTCACTTTACTGTGATGTATTTTATTGTGAATTTAGAGGATTTGAACATTTCTTTTATTTTTTTTGTTAGTTTTTTGTCCAAACTTTTATGGGTAATTTAAAGAGTTAATCATATGATTCCTAAAAATGATTCATGATAAATAATTTTATCATGTTAGATTTTGTCACATGATTTCACGTAGGGATGACAACTTCCACCGACCCGTTCGAATCCGATTCACTCTCCGGTCTAATTGGATCGGCGTTTTGGAGATCTATTTGGAGACAAGGTCGGATTTGGGGATTTTTTTTTTTTTTTTGAAAATTTTTAGGGATCGGATAGAGGCGGGTAGAAGTGTATCTCCACTCCAAATTCGATCCAATCAGTCCCGAATCCCCCATTTTATATTATATTATACTCCCTCCGTCCCAATTGTATAGTTCCTTATGGGAGTTTGTGCCACTTTTTAAAGTGTTATATCTTATAATCTACAATATTTAAGGTGATTTTGAACACTTTGTTTATAAAATTAAATCAATATCTATCAAACAAGATCCATATTGCATATAAAATGTATTACTGATTGAAAGATATAATCGTTTTTTTATCCGGTTAGGATAGAACGAGGGACTATAAAATTGGGACGGAGTGAGTATTTATTTATATACTATATATGCATTTAGGGTTTGAACTACACGTGTACACTATACCCATTAGCTACTTCTCTTGAATCTCTTCTCAAATCTCACAGCCACTATTCTCATTTCTCATCGATAGCCACACCCATAGCCACTGGCCCACCATTCTCAGCGATAGCCACACCGACAATCACCATTCTCACCGACTATGCGTCTCTGCGACTGTGACTCACCAAATTCTCTCTCTCTTTCTCTCTTTATGTCTCTTTCTCTCTCTCACATTAGTTATCTCAATCTCTCCCTCTCGATCTCTCATCAGTCACCCGCGACTATGACTCACCAGGTTTTAAACGTGATATTGTTTGGGGTAGTGATGAGAGAAAGCGTATTCGTTGACGGAGAATTTCAGCCGGTGGTTCCAGTTGGGCGATCTTCTACCATTTTTGTCGACGGGAAACTGAACATGAGACATAATGATAAGGTTCTGTTGCATTTTGGAATTCCCCAAATTCCCGTTTTAGATCTCCGTCCTCCATTTGGGATGAGGATGGAAGGAAGAAAACGATCTCCATTGGGGATCGGAGCAGGGATGTGGATGGGGATGGGGCAGGGATTCAAAGATCGGAGGGCGGGGATAGTAGTCTCCGGCCTCGCTCCGTCCTCATTACCGACCTTAATTTCTTGGTACAATGGGTTCTTTTTTTCTTTTCAATTCAATGGTAGTTCTTTTTATTCAATGCTAGTGTTCTTTCGCGATACAGTAAAAATGGTAAAATAATAAATCATATTCACGTGTCCTCTAAAAGATGGTTAATAGTTATTTCATACAATGAACATGGTTTATTGTTTTATCATATTGGATGATTTGATACAGTAAATGTGATAAATCAATAAACCATGTTCACATATCTTTTAAGTGAGGGTATATTAATTTACCACATTTGGTGATTTGATACAGTAAAAGTGATAAATTAATAAACTTTGTTCACATGTCTCATGACTTGTGTATTTTAGGTCAAAACGTCATTATTATTTTAAAATTTTATTTTGAGATTTTAGGTGTGAGAAGATTAGGAGAGAGGTAATTATAAGATTACAAAATAGAGCGATTTTTCAAGATATGAGAGGGAGAGAGACTGAGATAAATTAGGAAAGATTAGGAAAGAGAAATATTAAGAAAATTAGGAGAGAGAATTATTAGGAAATCCAGAAGAGAAATATTAAGAAAATCAGAAGAGAGAAAGTGCATTTTGGGGTTTATTTGAATTTTAGGATGGAATCATAAGTATCCAGATCTCATCGGATGGAATCATAATGATCTTTTTTTACATGATGCCTAATTAACTCTCTCATCTAGTAACTTGTTAAAAAAATAATGAATTTTTCGTAAACATTTTGTATTATTTTCAATTTCTCATTTTGCGGATTGAACAAATCCATCTGTAAAGTTAGGAATGGTAAAGGGTAAGGTATGGATCAAGGGACTCTACTCCATACCCAATCTCCAATCGAAAGGTCTTTCACCATCCTACCCCGATCTCCATTGAGAATATAAGATAAAGAACCAAACCCGCCTCCTGATGGGGATCGAAAATTCCCGAAATATACCCATATCCAAACCAAAAAAAAGAATATATCAAGAATGAAACTAAAGATTCAAACATATGTTTCTTAGGATATTAAAGATTTTTGGTATAAATTTACATATGGTAAAAATAAAAATCATATGTTTTATTTTTACCATAATTTATATTAGTTATTTTTACTATGATTTATATTAGTTTTCCTTATGTCAATAGAATTTGTTTTTATTTTTTATTTTTCTAGTTCTATAAGAGAGCCGCTGTGTAGGCCTACATAGATAAGGGGTATGTACAAGGACACCGTACATATTCTTTATCTATATAGGTTCGCGCAGCTGCTATAGTATCCTATAATATTTACCACGAATTAACAATGTTACAAAAAATTATCTACCATATTTTTTTTGTCATAGGATTAAAAATATCAAAACAAATCCTAGTCTTATGGTAAAAAACACTTAATGACCTGTAAATGTGGTAATAATTATTATTGAATTAACATCTTAAATCATGGTAAAAAAATGTAAAAAAACTATTAACATGATTACTAGTTCGATTTTAACCATAATCCCGAGAGTATATTCAAGAATCACGGTAAAACTTTTATTTCACTTCTCTTTTATGAATTTGGTCTGCGCATGTGGCTCCCTTAAAAATTGTAACCATGATTGTTGGATCAAAGATTTTTGGATGAAAACATAAAAAAAAAAAGATAGCAAAAATCATTTATGATTTCATCCCAAAAAATCTTTACCCTATAGGCAAAGAAATTTGTGATAAAAAAATAAAATAAAATAAAAAATCCTTTTGTGTCGTATAAAAAATTACTTTTTATGTCTCATAAAAAAAAAAGCCTTATAGATTTTTTTTATTTATGTTTTCATCCAAAATTCTTTATGTTTCATCTAAAAAAATCTTTTCCCTAGGAAAAGAATTTTTGGATGGAAACATAATTAATTTTGGATGAAAACATAAGATTTCTTTTGTGGTTTTTATGTTTTCATCCAAAATTAATTACATTTTCATCCAAAAAATCTTTACCCTATAGACAAAGAATTTTTGAATGGAAACATAATTAATTTTGGATGAAAACATTCGTTTTAGTTTTTAACCTCCTAATAAATATATTTATATATATAATCAAGGGTAAAAGTGGGTTTATTTGAGTTTCAGGATGAAAACATAATTTCAAAATGAGCGCAGGATGAAACTCTAATTTGGAGGTGGGTAAAGGATGGTTATTTTAAGTGGCCTTATTTTAAAACTTTCAAGAATTGCTTAATAGTGAATGCTTAATTTATGAAACAATTATTGAGTTTGTTTTCAAAAATAGTAAAATACTTTGCAAAAAGCTTTAGATTCTCTAAGGCTCTGTTCATCCACTAAGAATTTAATGCGAGAAAGTTAATTTTGTGAAAAATGAAATGAAGTGAAGTTAAGGAAAGGAAATGAAAGGAAAAGGAAAATTTTATTTCCCGTGAGTGTTCACTTGATAAAGGATGTTTCGAGGAAAGGGTAATTAGCAGGAGCAAACTTTCTCATGACACATAATCCATCCTTTTTGCAGAATGCATTTTGATGGAAAGTGAGTCATAGTGGAAAAAATAATTTTGTGGGTCTCATTATTTTCCTGGTAACCGAACACCCATAAAGTTTTGTGATCCTTTTCCATACTTTCTTTACAACTGAATGAGCTTTTCACAAAAACCAAGACATGCCATTCTCTCACAATATATCACATAAATACTAGGAAAAACCAGTTTATTTTAAAAACACCCTAGTGAAAATTATGATTCCACTTTCCATGTCAGTTGTAAATTTTAAAATTTTGAATTATGTGGAGAATAGATTATGAATTTGTAGATTTTTTTTGGAAAATGTGTACATAATAAATATTGCAATGAGTAATGTTTCAGAATATAATGATGAAAATAGATTATGAATTAGATTTTAACCATGTTACCCTTGTTATTTCTTTTGGTATACTAATATATTTATAAATTAGTCCACTTCCAGTCAGGGCTCCCAAATTTTTTTAAAATTTAGACCTCCACTTTCCGGATCAAATTTCGTCGATCCGAACCGTGCAATGTTTTTTAAAAAGGTGTTTTTAAATACCGGGAAGGACTTGATCCAAATAGTTTTACATAACAAACATATAAAGTTTTATGAAAATTTGTTCGGATCAAGCCTTTCCCGGTATTTTTTTTGCTGATTTCTCGCGAGAACCCTTAAAAATACCTTTTAAACACATTGGACGGTTCAGGTCATCGAAATTCAATTGGGTCCACATTAAAAAAAAAAAATTGTAGTATATAAATAACCCTTCGGATTCATAATTAATTATAAATATTGTTAATGTTAATTAAATATGATTTTGTAATTCCACTCTACAATTTGGGTCCACATTTAAAAGTCTCTATTTTTTCCCCTACCTCTGAAGTCTTAAATATTACTTAGAAAATATAATCACGACAGGAATAAAAATTCTTAAATATTCTCGAAATGAAATAAATATAATTTAGACAAGTTGTAAAAAACCAATCATCAAACAACCTAACAAATATTAATAAAGGCAAGTGTAATTTAGTTATTTTTCATTCCTAGAGAAAACCCAGAATGCAAAATGAGAATGTAAATGTAACTCAAAGAATGATTATCAAATTGTGACTCCATTGTGTGGTTTTGAGAATGCATTTTGAGAAAATGAACTCTCCCAAATAGTCATAATACAAAATGAAAATTCCAGAATGAAGGCTGCCAAACGGCACCCTACTCCTTCCATCTAATTTATTTATCCAATTTCGTTATCCCGGACAAGTCAAAAATCGATCTCCTGTGTTTAGTATTTTTTTAAAACTAATTTAACAACTATATATAAACAAAAATATATTCACTTGATTTGGGGAATATTTTAGAATATTATTTCACGAGAACAAGTTACTTATTGACTAAATTGGAGGCATTTTCTTGGTTTGACGATCAATGTTTCCGGGCAAGTTTATATGCACTTCAATTAATTCCCTCCACTGTTTGGTCAAAAGCCGGCTATGCATCTACGACTGGATTAAGAGATTCATAATAAATTAGTACTTTTTTTATAACTTTATTCCAAAAATTGAACCGTGATAAATTGCATGGATAGCAAATCCATGACAAACTGACCGGACTCGCCCGGGACAGAGGCCTTAATTGCACCAAAGATAAAATAAAATTGAAGGAACGCATAATTAGAATCAAGGAGTTTGTAATTGCAGGTTAGAATTGCCAGCAAAGAAAGATCCTTTCTTGGGGAGGATGCGAGGGGTACAGACCATAAGTGCACATAATTTGTACAGGTCTGTTTGGAACCTACTTGTGAGTCCTACACGGGAAATTCGAACCGTTGATTCATCTCAGAATAAATTTTCAAGGGGACTTGATAAAAATCATCTCAATACAACATGCTTAAGTAGTTGATCCAAAACTCACTCATTTCATTCAAAACGATTTTCAATGAAATGGGTGAGTTTTGGATCAACCACTTACGCATGTCGGATTGAGGTCATATCTAGAAAGACCCCTTGAAAAATTATTCTGAAATGAATCAACAGTTTGGATTGGCCGTGCGGGACCTACAAGTGGGTCTTCGAATAGATCTGTGTAAATTCTGTACCCTAGGGTCTTACCCTTAGGTTTCCGCTTTCAAAATAAGTGGGATTGGAAAAGAAACAGAGGAGGAACAAAGGATAGTAGGATACCTCTTTTCTTGTCCATAAGAACCATAACCATGTAAACGACCCCAAAAGGGGTCAAAGGTGTAGTAGGGCAAGCAGGCACCTACAGTGTTGTCCCTATTGGCATTCACATGGGAAGTGCAGGCCATGCTAAAAACCAACTGCATAGAGAGAGAAAAATGGAAATTAAATACATTCCATTAAATTTCCGAAAATGGAAAATGGAAAATGAGAAGGGTATGGTCCGGTAGTCAAGCTTGAAAATTAGGAATTTTTTTTCCTCTTAAGATTTTAGTTTCGAAACCTCTCAGTTACTATTGACACTTTTGGGGACGCTTGATACGAAACTTTGTTGGACTTTGAAGAATTATGTTAAATAATTAATCAAGATAAATACAAGGTGACCGAGAGACTTAGAATTACCAGAAGAATGAAAAACGAAAATGGTGAAGTGAGTGAGTGTGACAATACATAGAGCAAGAAAATTAAGGACAATAAATGTGAAGGTGGGGATTTGTCATGTTATGCAAATGCATGGAACTCCCCTTTGCTTAGCTGTCACCTTTTTTTAATGCAAAACCTATGTTCAATGTTGGCACCCACTTCAATGACTTCCGCACCCCTTCCCTCCTTTTGGACCAACTCTATTACCACTTTTTTTTTTAATGAAGTACTTCGTTCCTGCGAATTTATTTGTCTCTTGTTCTAATGCAACCGGATAAAAAAATTAATGATATCTTTAAATTAGTAAGTAATTATATGTCCGATATAAATCTTGTTTAATGGATCTTGATTAGTTCTATAAGATAGTATTTTTAAAATTACATAAAACATTATAATTTATAAGATATGGTCATTTAAAAAGTACCACAAACCCCCAAATGAACTAACAAATGCAGACGGAGGGAGTAATAATTTGATGTTTTAAGGTCTTGTCGAGCATGAGCTTAAGACTTTTTCACTGATGGCATGCAATTAATTTGGTGCTCCAAATATGAATTTTGAGAGAAAAAGTGGAGGATTCTTCAATTTTATTTTTTGAATATAAAATGCAAAAAGCATTAGATTTGGAGTGAAAAAAAAATAAAAAATTGGATGACAAGTGAGGGAGTAAATGGAGATTTGTGATTAGAGTTTTTAGCAATATTAGTAATATTCTGTACGTTGACTTTTTTATTATAATCTCAAATGAAGAAATAGAGAATGTTGGGTTGAAAAGTTAAATCGTTTTTATCAATCTATTGACTAGCCACTATTGACAATGATTTGTTTTCGACATATTTTCCTTGAAATCATCTTTGGTACTACTTACTAAACTGGTACTAAAAATGGTGTGATGTGCATTCATTCATTGAGTTGCTAGGATTCTTATGTCCACCTATTAAGGGTGAGTTTCTATTAAAAATTCTTATGGTAGTTAAAAGTGGGCAAGGTTTCCGCTAAATAATTTATTTGTTATATATATGAGAGGAATGATTTATGAAAAACTACTGAAAATGCGGTTAAAAATACTATAGTGGAAACTCGGCTTAAATTTGTCTTACGAGAAATAGAAAAAGACATTTTGTCTTTTGAAGCACATCATACGATGGAAATCCTCCACCAAAATCTGTTTGAATTTGCAACCACATAATTGTTGGAACCGTAAAAACAATTGAAGAATTAGGGCCAGTACTAAAAATACCGTCTCTCAACTGTGATCAAAATACCTATTGTTTCTGGTGAATGCCAAATTTGTTCATGTATCCTAAGAGAATAATTTGCCTCAAAATCTACTAGTACTTTAATCCATTTAGCCAATTTAAACAATTTAGACGATAAGAGAAACCCGCCCCAACTATTGTGTCTTAACATGTTTTATTGATGTAAAGTCCATATTTTATGGTATCATTAAAGTACTATGTTGAAGTCATGTCACACTTAATTTCTGTTACGTCATTAGAAAAATTTTAAATTTAGCTCATTGACTGTCGTGAAGGTTTAAAAAGTGTATTGAAATATGTAAAAAATATACATGAATGTATAAAAGTGTATGAAAAGTGAAAACAGTACACTGGAGTTTGTGTTTTTTTTGATCTTCTTTTTACCTTATTGTCAGCCTAGAGGAATGTCAATAGAAGGACCCATGTCTTTATTATTATGGGGCCATAGGCATTTAGTTATTGTATGAAATTATTTCTCTCTACTTTATAAGTATAAAAAATGATACACGTACACCATACTTGGGTACTCCAAGTGCATACCAGTAAATCTCAATTATCCAAAAAGATTTTGGATGTTCTGGAATTTTTACAAACTATTCATGCTAAGAGTTTAAAAGAAATGTGCGGGTGTGCACTTGGAATGCCCAAGTGTGATGTACCGATATACGCATTGCTGAGTAAAATTCCATATTGCTGGTATTGCTAGTTTTGTTATTTACAGAAATTTCTCTCCTAATTTGCACCAGCCAATTATAATTGGGTAAATTACAATTAACCCCCTCTAACTAACACTTTATTGTGCTTTACCCCTTTAACTATAAATTTTAGCACTCACCCCCCTCAAACTAATGGAAACCCATGACCAACTCACTTCCGGAACGGAGAGGATGTAAATACCTTTTTGCCCCTGATTGGTAATTCCTGCATAAAGGCTCAAAGCTATAAAACTGGTAGCCGTGGCTACTCCCATCTAACCTCTGTGTGTGTGTGTGTGTCTCAGTCGACCGAGAGATCATTAATGGTGCCAATGAAGGTGGAGGTGGATTCGTTTGAGATCTAACATGGCTTTCGTGAGTTACGGATGGAAACTTAAAGTAAAGAGCGAAAAAGCCAATAACGTCTCTATTTTTAAAATGAGAAGGCATGTGACTTGCACATGCTGTTTATTGTCCAATCCCTAACAGAATCCAAACAAAAAGTGAGATGGTTTAGGGTTTCCATTAGTTTGAGGGGGTTAAGTGCCAAAATTTTAGTTAAAGGGGGTGAAGTGTCACCAAGTGTGCGTTCGTGGGTGTTAACTAAAATTTACCCTTATAAATTTTGGTTCCCTCTTGCTACCAACCTTGTTAGATGATGAGATTATACATCCTTTTCATTAGCTAGTGATTTAAGTATAGCAAACCCTTTAATTTGGAAATTTATAAGCCTCTGCATGTAACAAACTTTTCCTGTGTCACTTTGATAAAAGGTTGATGCCTATAACTAAAGTAGAAAGCAAACGAAAGAACCAGAAAAGACGGATGAAATGGAGTATAAAAGCCTCAAGGGTCCGGTTGGTTAGTGGATATATTCCTCACACAATTGATCGGAGTTAGGTTACAAGAAAGTAGTAATTGATTGTGAATTTCCGGTCATGGTGCATGTGAATGACATGTATTTAACTGGACCGAAGAAGGAGTTAGTCAAAATGTACATGCGCAAAACCAGATCCAGGGTAAGTCCGTACAAGCTCCCGGGCTTGGGCAGCAACAAAAAAATGGCAAACTCAACCATGAAAAAAACCCCCAAAAATTACTTGTTTAAGATTAAATGAAGACCCAATCCAAAGTAAATAGAAAGGAAAAGTGAAGCCCTTCCCTTTTCTACAAAGGTACGACACCACACTATATATTCGGTTGCGGAACTTCGTAGACAATTGCCGACGGCCAATGCCTTGATGACTCCGACGTAACGTGACAGCGGCTGGAGACGATCTCAGTCAGAAAAACCCTACCTATTCCTGAATCGTCAATTGATCTCATCTAATAGTAAGTGAGCAACCAAGCTTCAGATCAGGTTTGGACAACCCAGACATCAGCGCCAACTGAATGTGCGTAAATTGTCTCGGATTGCAACATTCGAACTGAATGTGCGTAAATTGTCTCGGATTGCAACATTCGAACCTTATATAAAAATCAAAAGACAAAAGGAGATAGAAATAGGGCACGAGAGAGTGTGAGGAACCCCAACTACCCAACATGTTCTAGGAGCTGGGAGCAACCAACAACCCTTTTCATGATTTGATTCGAATATTGGCCCACCTTTTAGTACGTAGGAGTAATTGTTTCTGGAATCCATAACAGCGGACCCTTTTGTAAGAGAAAAAGAAAAGAAGAAAAAAAGAGAAAGCCCCACTTCCTGTAAAGATTTCATGTCACCCTGCATAACATGTACTACTATAACATGCATGGACCATGCATTCTCCATTTACACAGACCCTGTGATCTCTACTGAAGTTAATTATTACCGTAGATTGCTAACTCAACACTGCTACCTACACATAAAATCTACATAGAAAGTAATCAGAAAATGATTTGGGCCAATGATAGTCATTTTCTGGGTACTTTTTGAGTAAATTTTCTGTGCACTTAGCATTTTTCCTGCTAAATAGCACTTCATCCAGTAAAGTTGGTGTTCCACTAACTCATTTATCCCAAAAACTAGTTTTTCTAAAAGATCGAGACAGATCATTATTTCACAATACATCACATAAAAATGTGTGAACACAAAAACCAAGAAAGTTTTAAAACAAAACTACCATAGTGGAACACCCCCAAAGTGTACTAAAACAATTTTGTATTTGTTAAGTAAAAATAAAATAATTTTGTGCATTTGTTTTACTCACCTCAGTTTGAAGAATCAATTGAGATCTTTATGTTTTCATTAAAAAAATTACACGTGGTTTCTTAATGAGTTAACTTTGTGAAACTTCGTAAGATAGAAAATTAGAAGGATGAAAGAAAGGAATCGTCCCCAATTTAATTCAAGAGATAGACTCGCTTAGACCATTTATAGTTAGAAACTTGGAGCCATATGGAAACTACTAGTTTCTTTTCTACATATGATTCAAATCCTTTTTTTATATGATTCGTCTCCAATTCATGAAAGAATCACATTCATTCAATAATTTTAACTGCGTACATGCATTGTTTCGGTGTATCTGTCCAAAGGGAAGAAAAAAAAAACATCACAAATATGCTTCTCAAAATTTTAGGCATCCCTCCATAACGAGAGAGATAGAAAGAGATAAATAACTCAATCTAGATAAATTAACTTGATTCATCAAAATTAAAGTCGTGGTGAGTAACCCAAAGAGTTTCAATTGAGAGAAGTCGCATCTGGTCCCACTGTAAATAAAATGAATAGTTGTTATCATTAATTTTTTTCCCCCCAAGTACAGGGTAAAGTAAATTTCATGGGAAAAAGAACAAATAAATTAACAGAGATTTCACATGTAAGAGAATCTGGCGAATCGAAGGCCACTGACAACACATCATATGCCGCATATTTGACTGACAAGTGACAATACATTGCATTTTCATCTTCGAATTATTATAGTATATGGTATGAAATCCATTACTCCATAATAGTATATTACTTTTCTTGTAGGCAAGAATCCATCATCTATAACCTTGGATTTTATTTATTTATTTATTTACACTCAACAGATTATTGATCTCAATTTACCCATTTTACTAAGGCAACTTATTTTTATGTCAGCTTATTTCGAATTCCAAAACAACTTATTATCTCACAATATATAAAAAAAAAAGCCAAAAAAAAAGCCTTAGCGAAACAGAGAACGTTGTTCTTATTGATTGAGAAGATAAATGGTCTCAAGAACCTTGTAATGCACCCTATACTATAGGGATGTAGTGCGCAATAGTGGAGCGATAAGGGAGAGCGTAGGCGGTGGTAGACCGCAAACGGTGGTTGCAAGGGAAGTTTTTACAGAAAATCAAGTCTACAGTTTGTAGAATAGGGAAATATTATAGAAGTAGAAAAAACTTTTAGTGTGGTGGAAGGAAAATAATTGGCCAACGGTAATTCCTTCAGCACCGACGGGAATGCACCGACCAAGTACCGACGGTGTCGGGGATGCCATTGTGGGTCCCAACCGATCGATCCGAGTCGCTCATCCTCCTCAAAATCTAATTCTGAGTGGGTCCACATGGGAATCGAGGCAATTGGACGGCTGTATGAACTCGATCCAAAATAGGGATTGCAATGGATCGGTTTGGTCCGGATTGTATGATTACCTTAACCAAACCCAAAACATTTATCTATACCCAAATCTAAACCGATATCCGACGGGTATGAATTTTGGTGCACCATAACCAAACCATATGGATTTGGATTTTATCCAAACCGCACCAAACCCGCATTAATATTAATTTCATTAATGAACATTTGAAGGAAAAAGATTATATATTAAAATAAATAAGTAATATACCATATGATTTTACCATTAAACATCCAAATTCTTATGTAATCAAAGGAAATAAGTAAATAATAAACTTTTCTTAAGAGGTTCTTATAGGGACTCTTGAGATTTTTAAGGGATTTGAGAGGAATAGAGAGGAAGATGAACTGAAAAGCCACTGACAGTTAAGAAATGAAAAATAAAAATAACACAAATATAAAAATACAAATATGTTTATACATATCCTATAAGTAATATTATATGGATCGGTTTGGGTTTGGGTTTGGGTTTGGTCAGATATTTGCTAAGACCAAATCCAATTCCAAACCCGCTGGTATTATGGTTTGAAAATCAAACCCACCCCATGGATGGGAAAAAATATAAAAAACCTCTCCAATAGGGCCGGTCTGGTTCGGGTATCCATTGGTTTTGAGTGAAATTGCCATCCCTAATCCAAAATCACCCCATTTCATTCAAAATTGCCCACTTGGAATTCGATTTTGAGAAGGATGAACAGCTCAAATCGATCAGTTGGGACCCACAACGGCGTCTCCGCAGCCGTCGGTACGTGGTCGGTGCATTCCCGTCAGTGCAGGTAAAAGGGTTCATTGGCCAAAGAGAATAGGGTAAATTTCACTAACCTACCCTGAGATTTCTGATGAAAACACTAACCTCCCCTCTTCTTTCTAAAATTCCACTGTCTACCCTTACTTTTGAAAATAATTGTCACTTATCTCCCTTGTCGTTACTTGTTGCTTAATGGTGTTAATTTTGTTGGTGAAATGACGTTAATGCCTTTAAATTTGAACTTGGCTTTATTTTTTTCTTTATTTGAGATTATATTGCATAAAAATTCTGAAAGGCATAAAAAAAGTATCTTAATTATATACTTTTTCTTAGAACTTTCTTTTCTTTGACACAAAATTATTATTATTTTTAATATTTTACTTTCCATTAGGTGTATTTTCACATTTTGATAATAAAAAAGAATATCAATAGTCATCTAAGCCCACTGCTTGCATTGATGGTTTTATTTATTTTTACTTTATTACGTTTTTTTTTCCTTTACAGAGAAACAATCATTTCGTATCCAAAAAAAAAAACTATTAGCATGAAACTTTCTGGATAATTTTTTTCGCCAATTCAAGGATCCAATTTTGAAAAAAAAAAACTATTATTATGGGACAATTATTCATTATTTGTGAGTACCTTGATTTATGCACGCAAAAATAATGTACTTATGAGTTTTTTGGAAAAAAAATTAGTATTTTTTTTCAATGGGATCCGTGAATTGGTGCCAAAAAAAAATTTCAAAAAAAAAAAATTCATGCTAATAGTTTTTTTTTTTGGTGCAAAATGCTTAGTTCTCCTAAAAGGGTGTGCATACGTGGGACGGAGGGAGAATAACTTTGCTAAAAGCAATAGAATGATGCTATAACACCCCTACTTAAGCAGGTAAATATTATTTTAGACCACTATAACCTCTAATGCAAAAAAGAAAAAGAAAAAATAATGTGGTTAGGTAAAATATGTATAAAAAAGCGTCTATTTAGAGTTTTAGATTTAGAGAAAGATAAAGAAACCTAAAAAAAAACTATCAATGCAAGCAATGGGCTTAGATGATTATTGATACTCTTGTTTTTATTATCAAATTGTGAAAATATATCTAATGGGAAGTAAAATATAATAATGATAATAATTTTGTGTCAAAGAAAATAAAGTTCTAAGAAAAAAGTAAATAATTAAGTTAGTTTTCATGCCTTTTGAAATTTTTATGCAATATAATCTCAAATAAGGAAAAAAATAATCTCAAACAAGGAAAAAAATAAAGCCAAGTTCAAATTTAAGGTTATTAACGTCATTTCACCAACAAAATTAATACCGTTAGGCGAAAATTAACGGTAGGGGAGGTAAATGACAATTATTCTCAAAAGCAAGGGAAGAAAGTGAAATTTCAGAAAGAAGAGGGGAAGTCAGTGTATTTGTTAGAAATCTCAGTGGAGGTCAGTGAAATTTACCCAAGAGAATATTATTGGATTCGCATAGAATTATTCTAAGGTTATCTCCAATGATTCTAATAATTTTTTATGAGCCACAACCATTGTTTGATTTGTTGGAGTGTTTAGTAATATTTAGTCAAAATTTGACAAAAGTGCATAAAGGTGCCAAAGCAATTATTTGGGAGGTACCACTTGCAGTCATTGGATCAAACTCACCGACCACGAAACTTGCAAGAAATGACCTGAGCCATTTTCATTGTCAAATTTGCCAAAGAAATGGCAAGCCTATTTTTTGTCTCCCAAAATGGCGCTTCGTTGTATGAGAGACTTTTGGTCTTCAAGCCAAAAGAAAGCTATGATTTCAACAATGGCTCTCTCCACTGGAGGGACTCGAGGAGGTGCTGTGCACTCCTCGGCCGTTGGATCGAGTTTTGGATGGCTTGGATGTGTTCGGCAATTTTTTTTTAATTTTAATTTTATTTACCAATAAAAAATCAAAACACATCCGAATCGTCCAAAACTCGATCCAACAGCCGAGTGCACAACACCTCCCCCGCTCACCTCCGACTGGAGAGGCTCTAAGAATAATGCACAATTGTACAATACAATACTACCGAGTTGTAAGATTATGGAAGAGGTAAAACTTGGGCTATTGAGGCAAATGGTGCCGTTGATAGGAAGTTATTGGGCTACGGCCCAATTCAAAAGGCTAGTCTCGAAGCGTGAAAGTCAGTCTAGGTGGGCTTACTTGAAGCGTGAAAGTCAGTCTAGGTGGGCTTACTTGACCCATTGATGGGTTAGTCTCGAAGACCGAAAGTCAGTCTAGGTGGGCTTACTTGACCCATTAATGGGTTACTCAACCCAACCCATTGATGGTACTTGACCAAGTAATCTCCAGGTTGCGCACACGACAGTTCTCCTCAAATTTCTACAAAAAATACCGTTTTTTCAATGTAGTCAAAGTGTATGTTATTTTTATTAAAATTTCAAATCAGTTAATGTATGCGAAGAGAATGACTTGTAGAAGAATACCAAAACTACCGCTGAAAATACCAAAAATACAAAAAAAAAAAACCCTGATAATACCGTAGTGGAAACTTAAGCCTTCAATGTTCTAACTTAAAAAGCCACTTGGATTTGTTTTTTGTGGATTATATTTCCTTTCGAAGAGAGGAATCAGAAAAATATAAAATCAAAACTCATAATTTTGTGAATAAAAACAAAAACAATCCAAAAATTTATCTGTTTGGATTATTTACAAAATCTTGAGTTTTGATTATTTATTTACAAAAATAACCGAAAATTCCTTCTGTTGGGAAGAAATAATAATCCAAAAAAAATAAAATTCCAAGTGGCTACAAACGCAAAAAATAAAATAAAATGAACAAAGACAAAACTAAAATAAAAAAAATCCAAGTGGCTTTCTAAGCCGAACCACGCCTTAGATATACTCGAAGTCGAAGCTTCAACCATAACACAGAGTGTTGAGTAATCAAAAAATTGCGTAAGTTCCGATAGAGCATTCTTTGTCAAGGGATGACGTTAAATCGGAGCTAAGAAATATAACCCATCGCGAAATGCGTTCAATATTAATAAATTTGTAATAATAATTTTGTCATGGAGATGAAAACTTATCAAACTCGAGTAGTTTGATTAATTTTGAGACCCTAAGTTTATGCAAAAAATACGTATGTTTGTCGCCAAAATCACCATTCCATCATTTTAACTTGAGACGAGAAAACATTTTTCTTGTTTTTCAAACTTAAGGCTAAAATGCATGCTTATGAATTTTTTTTTTCCCTTCTATAATGTGTCTGAGGCAACTTATGCACGTTTGGACTAATTTCGGGGATAAATCAATGGCCAATAATAGTGTTGTTATCCTGTTTTTCTCGGTATGCCTTTATCGAGTTTTCAATATACCATAAAGAAAATAAATCAAAGCCAGGACGATATTCATATGAACTGTCCTCATAAGAGTTGCGATAGCACATAGGGAGTAATTTCGAACCTAAGACCGAGAATGGGACAAATTATTTAATTCTAAACCTTGACCATCAAGTTAATGTTACTAAAAGAATCCATGATTAGTTTAGACTACGACTTGAATGAATCAAATAAATCTCAGAAATCATTTGATTTGGATACAAATATAACAGCTGCATGGGTTTCACAACCGCAATTATTCTAATATGGTTGTCTACCCGGCCAAAAAAAAAAAAAAAAAAGAGGCAAAAATTTAACCTTTTTCCTTGTGTAAGCTATAAGTATATACCAGTTAACATGTTATTATGTTAACATGTAATATTGACCCAAAAATTAATTAAGAAAATGATCAAGAGCTCCCTTCTTGCTTCTGACTATCATTCCCGTTGGAAGCCGCCGCAAACTTGACCGTGACTTCAGGAAAAGCCGGCAGCGCACGGCCCACATGGCCGGAAAAGTCCCCTTCACTCTCGGCCAATGCGCACCTGCCACGTGTTCCTCCGGGGATGTACGTGCATGGACTGGCACCGACGGCGTCACGGGCCCCTCTCTGCAGGGACTGAATGGCTAGAGTTTTCAGGTTGTTTAGCCATTCCTCTCCCTCTAATGGCCTCATTGCAAGATTTTCTTGGCAACCAAACAAGAAAAGTAGGGTTATAACGAAGATGGTTTTTGCATGAAAACCCATGTGTGCAAATGGTGATATGATTCAATATGTGGGGTACGGTTTTGTATCTGAGTTGGAGAAAACAATTTCTTGTGCTTTGGTGAGATGCGTTGGTGAAGAAGAGGGTATGAGAATTGAGATGGTTATGAGAATATATGTAGTCTTATAAATAGGTGATATATATACGGCAGGAACGCATATGCTTACATATGTAGAAATTAATCACATTATTGGTCCCTGTAATTTAGAGAAGTTTCACTTAACTCTTTGTGAATTGTGTTGATTTCAATATTAGCTGTAAAATTTGGAGAGTGTGAGAATTTCGTCCTCCATAGTATTCTATAAACTCTTTGCAATAAGTCTAACTGAAGCAGTGTTCTCAACCCCGTAACGTACCGGCGATAAATTGGTACACTTACTAGGTGTTCTATGCCGGCCAAAATATTGGCCTGTAATGCCGGTCGATATCGAGTGTATGTACCGGTGATTACCAGGCTTGGAATTTCGGCCGGTACAAAAAGACTTGTATATTTTTCCCTCTTGCTAAAAAAGTCTTGAATTTTATTATAATTCAACAAAACTTGGAGTCAGTGATATGTTAATCATCATAATATTTTATTAGGATTAATGTTAAGGCATATTAAAGGGTTATAATTTGTTTTGTTTCTCTACTTAATAGTATTTGATTATTTGGAAACATATTTAGAATGCATACAAAAATACTACTGTATGTTGCAGTCAAACTTGAAATGGTACTTAGATAGCCATCGGTACTAGTACGTACCATCCCAATAGACGAAACGGTATGCTTGGCGGTATAGAATTGATAACTTTGAATCGAAGTTATCAACCTCATATCAGCACTATACATTTTTTTACTTAATCTAGGATGTATTGGTCTAGAAGGCATGAAGGTTCCGTTTTGAAATTCATCTCTAAACTGTTATAAATCTGTTAATATACACATTCAGCCAAAATTTTAACTTATAGAGTATGTCATTATCTTTTCATTATATGTTTTAATTTTGAAAAATGCCTTGAAATAGTTAAAAAAATTGTTTTGAAATTGTTTTCTTACAGTAAAGATACATAACAATAAGTACCTAATAATAGCACCTCACATGCCTCTCAACATCCTTTAGTCCCCTATCCCAGCCACATGCATCGCTCTTCCCTACCCTACTCAAATTTGGTCGGGGCCAAAACAATTGGATTGGATCGGGTTCCACCTCCATGGATTGGTCAATTTTGACGTGAGTTTCTATGGATTTGACAGATCAAAAGCTTCATTATGAAACCCACGCAGACCATATCTATTTATAAGTTTAAATGTGTTTTATTTATGAATATACGGTGAGAAGAGATTACATCGAAATGTAAAGGAGGAAAAGTGCAATATTTGAAAACGAATGAAAAGAGTATACTTATAAATCGTACCAAATCTAGGAGGACTAAGAGTGTAATTTTGTAGTGAATGGTGTGGGGGTTGACTAGCCGCAGTTTGAAACTTGACAAAAATGAAGAGCTAAAAACACGGAGTCTCAGTCACAACTTTAGAATTCTACAAAACTACAGTACTTTTCAATATCCGATATTGCAAAAGGTCAAAGTGGAACAAGTCTTCATGTTTGGCTAATTCCGGTTTTAAACGGTCATGCTTCCCGGCAACATCACCAAATAGGAAGTGCTTACAAATCAATTGACATAAGACATTAGTAATTGACTAATTGTTACAGAATTCCTTAGTCTCGGCATGAATAATCTGTGTTTGACTAAATTAGGAAAAAAAATTAGTCGAGACGCGTGTAAACTGATCCGGACACTCCAGACCATCAAACCAAAACAAAAAATATAATATAACATGCATGGGATATGGGAAAGATAGTGGCCGTGTTCGGTTGAGAGTTTTGGGCCGGTTTTGGCTTTGTTTTAGTTTTGCTTATATCATCATTTCTCTCTATCTCTCTCCACTTATTACACCTTCTTACATCATCAAAACTAAATTAAACCTACTAACCGAACAAGGCTAGTACTGTTGTATGATGCAGAAATTATAAAAAAGATTAGATCTCATGTGTTCCAGTTTAGTGCGTGAGTTTCCCAACTAACATATAAATGATTTTTGCACTTCACCCATAGATTGCACAAACCATTAGAAAGGGCATTTCTTGCATAATCATGTGTGACCTGATTACAATCATGTTTAACAAAGTTAAGCTGGCACGAGAAAAAGGAGTTCTTAAAAACTAGACAATGTTGCACCAAACTTCGATATTAGACGCCCGAATCTTTGAAATACCAAAACTTCTAATTATCGGCTCCGCATCTGGTTCAATGATAGCCTTTGGAACATTCATAGCAATTCCCAAATTCAAGCCTTCCCGAATCGCTATAGCCTTGGCAATCCTCAGAGAGCCAATACCCATGTGAACTTTTAAAAGAATTCCAAGCACAACACCATTGTCTCCTTGCGCAATTACCCCAGTCGCAATATATAGTATTTGTCGCCTTAGACACTGCGGCATCAGTATTAGACTTGACCATACCTTCCTTAGGACGCTACCCTTTGCCATCCCCAGTATTTGAAGTATTTGGAGAATTAGTGTCTCTCTAAGATATGTCTTTTTCATTATCCAAAATTTAAGATAAATGTGCATGGGCCCAGTTTCTCTCTCCTCACCGCTCGCCCTTTCTTTCTCTCTCTGTCTTCCCCACGAGGAGTGCAGGTATCATATTTCTTTTTCCTTTATTTTTTACTTGATCTTTCTTTTAGTTAGTTTTAATATTAATACTTTAAAGATAAAATGCGAGATAGATTCTGACCTATCCTTCCCTTTTTAAATATCCTAGATGGTAACTCATAAAGTCATCATCATGATTACTCTAAGTTGTAAGTTTCTGCATTTAGGGGGTGTTCCACTAATTCGTTTTTTAGTTTTTTGGTTTTTTTTTTTATCTTTAGTTTTTCAAAAAAACCAACTAGTTCCACTAACAAGTTTTTGGTTTTTTGGTTTTTTTTTAGTTGTGTTATGAAATTACAAATCTATCCTTCTACCCAAACAACTATTGCTCTTTTTTTTGAAGGGAGGGTAGATTCGTAATTTTACATGATTAAAGTACATGTACTTGATTGTGCAATGATTTGGGTTTTTTTAGGTTAGTGGAATGAAGTGTTTTTTTTTTGTTGATTTTTTGTGGGTTTTTTTTTAGTGGAATGAAGTAGTTTTTGATTTAAAACAAAACTAGTTTTTTGTTAGTGGAACATGACCTTACTCTTTAGAGACACGGTCATTATGTTTTTATCCATAATTTTCAATATGGACACGCGTGTATGCTGTCTCCAAATAGACTAATTTTTATTTACTAACTTTACAAAGTAGACACTTATTACAAGACATCCTAAAATAACATACTAAACCCTTCAAATGGGACAGAGGAAGTAACAAGTTTTTATGCACAACTAATTTCTAAACTAGTCATTCAGCTCTTCTAACTCTCTTTAATTATATAATTAGAGACAAACAAAATAAGCAAGTGGAGTGGTAACCTAGTGGTAGGCACAGTGGTTCAAATTAATGTCACTAATTAAAACTAACAATTTTGACTTTCGCTGAGAAAAAAAAAGACACACAAAATAATAAAGTTAGCTAACTGGCCTATAATATGGGTGTAACTCCACTATTGAAGATGGCCGATAATTTTCTGGAAACTAAATAAATAAAGCCTTGGATGGTCAATTTTTAGCAAATTAAAAAGACAAAATTAATCACAATAGCACTGAAATAAAGATTTGGACAAGTGAGCTGCAACATATTGTCTAACATTTGCAACTAAACTCAAGTATTATTCACTTTAGTTTCAATTATCTGTTTGGAATAAAAAGAATTGTTTAAAAAGTCCCGCTGAGCCCCTGGACATGAATTTCTTGATGACTGATTTTCTGAAAATTGTGAATTCTCAATTTACATCAAGTTAGAGTACTACCTTTTACTGCCTTTTTTTTTGGTTGGACGAAACACTTTTTAATAGCTGAAAAAAGACAGATGAAAAATGGATTAGTGAGAGACATTTTCCTTTTCTGGCAAATTAGTTTTTCTCCCTCGCTTAAATTTGAGCACAATAGTAAACACAGAAGTTATGTGGACGGTGCATCTTAGGAGTTGGTCTAAATTCGTAAAAAAACACCAACAAAATTTGTAAAAGCAACAAGAAAAATTCATAAAACAAACCACCACAAGATTCATATCTCGAGCAACGAAAATTCATAAAAAATGAGCCACAAATTTTTGTGAAAGGTGTACCGTACGTACACCAAAAAACAAAATGAGCAACAAAAATGAGCCACAAAAAACTTGTAAAATGAATCACAAATTCGTAAAGGATTTGTGTATTGAATACTTTTCCATTGAATATTATAGAGCCTGTAAAACTGTAGTTTTCTGAAGCGTAAATTGCTCATTTTTGTTTCCCCTCTCGGCTATTTTTATTAATTAGCAGGTTCACAAAATATTTGTTCACCAAGCTCCGTCATCGCATGAATTAATATTTATACACTTAGTCTTGGATTCCACACCACCGTGTGATCGTGCTCATTCGCACGGCCGGCACGGGACTTTTTTTTTCCTAAAGTGTGGCAGCAAGCTGGACGTGTATGAAGCAATTCTGGTTTTAATTTGGGTGCATGAGTCATGCATACACGGTGAGCAAAGTCAACCTCCACTTTCATTCTATATTCAATTCAACATTTTTAATCATATGGTACATGTATGTGTCTCCATAGGACTGCAGCTGATGGACGGCATAGACCAGATGGATATATATGTGTGTGTGTGTGTGTCTCTTGTCGTTGAATGAGATTATTTGCCTGTTCCTCTTATCGACTTTTTATTCACTTTTGTCTAAAAAGTTCCAAGGCCTTATTTGTTAGGGGGATACGGGGTTGAGATTTGGATGGGATTTGGAGTGGGACCCAAAATTCATTATTTGGTAACATTATTTGGGATGAGATTTGTTTTCCCCAGCCAATTAATATACCCATCCGTACGGGATATAAAATCCCATGGGGGCATGGATGCCCCAGCACTGCCTTGGGGCAGCAAGTTTTGTATAGCGGGTGGTACTGCTTAGCAGAGCCTACGTGGTGGCGTGTGAAAGTTGCATTTATCCCGTCGAACACAAACACCGGATATGAATTTTTCTCATCTATTGATATCCTGAGCAATATTACAAGGATTTCACATCCCACTCATATCTAATCTATTTATTTCTGGCCAAACAAACGAGGCCCAAAAGTCTCTCCTCACATGAAAAGCTCAAAAAGCCCAAAAAATAGCCTGTTTGGTCCTTTGTTTAAGTGTATTTTTTTTTTAAACTCAGGTGTCCGGGGCAATTTTTACGCACCTTGACTAATCCTACGAGCCCAATCCCATGCCCGTTGCCCAAGCGGTTATACACATTGTTCGTAACTTATATACTTAAAATTAAACAATAATGTAATTCCTACGACCACAAAGTCATTTGGCAACACTTGCTTGGTACCTTTGATTATTGTGTTATTAACGAGATCGAAGAAAAAGTAGTAGGTAACTAGAATGAGCATGGTCCAGATTGGGTTCTAAATTAGAAAACCAAACCATTTAACTACGATTTGGTCGTGTTCGAAATTAATGACAGTTTGCTTCAAGTTAAGATATCGTGTCTATAAATCATTTAACACTCGCAGTGGCAGACGCAGGATTATTGTTGCGGAGAATCACTCCATAACAAATATACAGAAAAATTGAAACTGTACTGATATTGTACTATTACTAGTAAGAACCTTTTGGGGGTGGTTGAAGGACCAAAACCTCCCTAAGACCCCCCAAGATCCTCCCTAAACACTCGAAACTTGTATAAAACAATCAAATAAAAATTGTTTTGATCGAATTCTACTAAAAGTGACAAAAAAAGAAGAAGCAGAAATCCAATAAACTTCATTTATGTGCATGAGTTTATTCCAAGAGTGTTTTCCATAAAATTAGTGGTGCATGTATTTACCTATACACCTTTCTAATCACAGTTCAGATCGGCATAAAATCAAAACCATTGATATAAATTCGCATATCAAACTATGAATCGGGTTGTATTTCCTAGATCGCGACCAAACCACATTACGTGGTTTAGACTAGTTCGAATTGGATTGACATGTCATAACAAGTAGGAGAAATTAAACAGGAAGAGGTGTAAATAGTACTTAATAAAAGCGTAATTATATTGTATTTTTTACAATTATAGGATAAAATTAGTGGTAAATTAATGAAATTGCCATAAGATACCGTCGTCGTTCCGTCAACTGAAACCCTTGACCTTCCTCGTAAAATCCAAGCTCAAGAGGGTAGACCATATATTGAACTATGACCAGGGTCTTCAAAGCACCTAAAAACTTAATCTTCATTTTTTCGTAATCACAGCCCTAAGATTTGAACAGACCTCAAAACCTTGACAAAACAATCAGAATAGGAAATATTTTTCAAAAAATATAAAAGGAGAACTCATGTTTTTTTTTTTTTTTTATATATATTTTTGGCGTAAAAAAGAACTTCATTGGATAATTGATAAGAGAATTCTTTGGTTTTCTAGCTTTGTATAGCTTTGTACAGCTAGGTTGTGATCCTTGATTGTTTGGATTAGGTCTCTTATTTTCTTTGGTTGAGCTTTATAAAATTTACAGATTACCATAAAAAAAAAAAAAAGAATTCCTTGGCTAGTGCAAATAAGATTGTATCGAGAGAGCTTAGATGAAAACATATTATTTTATTTATTTATTTCTGTTGACACGAATTTCTCTAGGGACAGGAGAAATTATAGAGCCAATACTAAGTAGTGTTGTGAGAATGAGAGGGCATGCTAGGAGATGTAAAATCTTCAAGTGTAAAGATGGAAGTGCGCCTAAATCTAAATATAAAATCCTCATTCAAGCGATGTGATAGCTTTATAAAGAGGAATTAAGTTAATATGGTTCGAATGCCTTGAAAAAGGACTTAAACAAACAAAGAGAAAAATCTTAAATAGAAGAAAAGGAAGAAGAAGAAATTAAAGGAGATAAGAAGCGACAGACATGATTGAGAAAGACAAGAAGGAGATCGACTAACTAAATAGTTAGGAAACAAAATAACTTGCTGTTGTGAGCTTTGATGGTGCGTGAATCTTTGTAAAGTTGCACAATGATTTGTATTTATAGAGTTAATAAGTCCTGTAATCGCTGAAGATAACCATCCATCATTTAGGACCATGATCCTTAAATCTACTTCTTTGAATTTCTTCCATCCCGCTAATGATGAATGGCTGACAAGTGTCTTATTTAGCTGAAAATAACGACCCATTTTCTCAATAATTTCTCACATGTTATTTTGGCCTAATACAATTTAAAAAAATTAGCACCTACAATTTAGGTAATTGCCTCATCTCTTTTCTTCTAGAGATATTTATCTCCTAAATTGTAGGGATATTAATTAGCATGAAAACTCAGCCACGTGTAGGGTCCAGATATGATACAAACATTTTCCTCATGACATATCTTGTTTGCATTAGTCTGAGAGCATTTACAACCTTACTCAAACTCAGAACCAAATTGAAATTTGGATAAAAACATCCAAAATTTCACTCTAGTCCTAGAAAAAAACCCAAATCCATTTGAGTTTTACTCAAATTCTTACCCAAATCAAGGGAAACCCAAACTCTTACCCAAATTTCCAAAAGCTACTTTTGGGTGGTGGCTAGTGGTCAAGGGTGGTGGTCGCCGCAAAGTGCTGGTCGATGTTCTCCGGTGATCTACGATGGTTTCCTATGACCGCAGGAGTACACAAATGTCCGAGAGAACCCTGATCAGGGTTTACTGTGAGACAGGGAGGAGGGGGAGAGGGAGGAAATGATTGTGGGGCTACGGCGGCAGTGAACTTAGTGGTGAGTTACGATGATATTGGTGTACTGGAGTAGTTGTCTGTCTTGTTGATGTCCAGAAGAGTGGGTTTTTCGTTGAGGTGGAGCGGAAGGTTTTCAAAATTTGGGTTTTTACTCAAATTTGAGTAAAAGTTCTATTTGAGACAACCCTCTCCAGCGACTGTGACAATGGTGGCCTCCGCAGGATCCTGTGGTGGTTGTTTAACTTGCGGCGGGAATAAGCTTCAAAAGTGAAAATCTGGTCACTCCACCCTCTTTTACAAGTGTGTTTGATGGGTTCGGCCTCAACATTGGGTTCTTACAGCTTTTTGGTTCGTTTTTGTTTTATGTTTTATGTTCTTTTTTTGTTGGTTGTAATCTCCTCGCCCTTTAGGCCTATGAACCGTATAATTTGTATTTGATTTTTATCATTATAAATTGCATTTTTTTTTAATGTTGCTCCAAAGTAGCTTCTTTCAACCCATATTATTTTCCTAAATTTTCGTTGCCCCTCTCTCCAACTGCATAAATGATTTTTTTGAACTATTTCAAGGAAAATACTAACACCCACCTTAATATGTAAAAAATGTATTAATATTCACGAAAAGTGTATTGATATCCATGAAATTTATATTGATATCTGAACTTATTTGTCATTACATGCATATTATCCTCCACCTAAAAGCATCAACAATGGGCTTTTAAAATGGCTTTTAGGCGAGACTTCTGATATTTACTTTAGCAACTCATTCGCTCACTTATTGTCTTCAATGAACTCTCCATAGATGACTCCTTAACATTGCTCTTACCACACTAGCTAAGTTTAGGAGGGAGTTGGGAGTGAGGAAAAAAGAGAAAGATAGGAGGAGAGGGAGAGGGAGAGGGAGAGGGTAATGGGAGACTCACTTACATTTTTGTATGTATAAATAATCTTCAGGACATAATTAAGGAGCCAATTTTAAAGAGTCCATTGAAGTACTCACAAATCCTTAAAATTCAAAATTAGATCCACTTTTGCTTATGTATCCACTTTTGAAGTCAGCTTTTAAGAGTCAAATTTGGAAGCCTATTGCGGATGCCATAATGGACGAAGGTTAGCAAGACCTCTATGTTAATACAAAATCATTTGCCTCTCTCGCTGCCACAAATATAACCTGCTGCCACAAATATAACCTTGAAACTTCGATGTACTTTACATTATGCTCATCAAAACCATCCTACCATTTTTTTGATCAGATACCATCCTAATATTTGTCGGCTTGAGATTTCCGTTGTGAGCCAAATCACCACCCATAATGACCTCAATTGTGAGAGCTTTTAAAATTTTCATTTGGGATCGAAACCGTTCATTTTTTCCAAAAATTTTGAGCAAATTATGATACAAGAACTTATGATTATTAGATATTTGTAGACAAAATTGAGGCAAATTCGCCTCAACAATGTATTTTCCAAATAATATTGGCCATCCATATAAATTGTATCCAAACATATGGCTACCACTATCCAATCAATTTAATTTTTTATACGAATGATCTACTCAACATTTTCTACAAATTATACTGTTTCTTCCCAAATACATATTATAAAGAGCCCACAATTAAGGTCACTACGAGTACCCCAAATCCCAAAAGGAGACCAAGGCCAATTCAATACAAAATTGAGTAAAAAGCAGTACAAACCATTTTCAGATCCACCAAAAAAAAAAACTAGAGTCCTGTGATGTTCGTGTTATCATCGCTACAAATTAAAAACAAGCCATCTGGAACCATCACAATATTTGAAAACGGAATCAAAACAAAAAGGTAGATAGAAATGCATGCTCGGAAAAAAAAAGAAAAAAAAAGAAGGCCTTTCACAGCATTTGGTTTGACAAAATTTCAGGACTCCACTTCTCCGATAATCCCAGTAACCTGTTACTCCCGTCTGCAATTCTTGACACTGGCCGAAGGCTATATAAAATGAGGGTAATGACAATGATCCGTCGCTTTGATGAACATTACTGTGTCTGGTAGAATCATCTCAATCTCTTGTTGAGAAGACCGAAGTAATAATTGGCGGAATTACCTCCAAACTCGCAGTGTGAGCACGAAGAAACCCATGAAAAGAGGCTAAAATAAACCAGATGGTTTCTTTTGGGAACCTAAGAATTTAAGTACGTTTCCCAACCATCTTTTTCTAGCTTTTCTGCTTTCACAAGGACATCATTTTTAGTATCTTCAAGGTATTGGGACATTCTGCACAAAACGTAAAGCATTCATTACAAAAGGATACAAACTAAGAAACGCAGTGCGAGATCATTTTAAATTTGTCTCGAAATCCTAACATCAGTACTTCCCACACGGGGGTAAAATTGGAAAGTGAAAAATCTGTCCATGTAATAATATTGCCCCTTAAATGGTTGGATTCCCGAAGCGGGACTAATAAATAGGAATGGAGGGATTATAAACATGAGAGAGAGAGAGAGAGAGAGAGAGAGAGAGAGAGAGAGAGAGAGAGCAACCTTGCTTGTAAATCTGCATCACCAACCCCCAACATCCTTACTGCCAACAATCCTGCATTGGTGGCATTGTTAATTGCAACTGTTGCAACAGGAACTCCCCTTGGCATCTGCATATTGAATCAAAATCACTATTTGTAGGGATATGAACTTAACATTTTCAGAAAAGCCTCACTACCATTGATATAACAAACCCAGACATTTGACTTGGAGAAGATACTAATTTGACACAGGTTGGACTGCACGTGAGAATGACAATGAGATGCAAATAAAAAGCAAAACAGGAACCGTGCATCACACATCGCAAAATCATGGCATCAGGTTGTCGGTAATAACCACCCCCTCCCCAATCTCCACATGCTATCAATTAGTTATGCGAAAAGAGAGTACCAGGCAACAAGTTCCTTTAAAGGCATGGAAAATTAGTAGGCATAGAAGATGCAAAATTCTTATGCTCACTAGTTACTATCATTTCTCCCAACAATATCAAGTATATGACATGAAGATCTCAGCATTAGCCATCCATTTCAAGAAAGGACCTACGAATAGCACAAATTCTCAACATTCTTCCAACATTACATCACAACCCTACTTCAGGAAAAGTTGGGATAAAATATACCTGCACAATGGACAAGAGAGAATCAAGTCCATCCAGCGATGAGGCGCGTACGGGGACACCAATAACAGGCAAGGGTGTTAGTGCAGCGACCATGCCTAAACAAGCAGAAGGAGGCTGTCAATGCTTATCTGGCATTTAAAGAATTGTAAACTGAACATATAATTCACTAACCTGGCAAGTGGGCGGCACCTCCAGCACCAGCAATGATAACCTGAATCCCTCTCTCCCCAGCAGATGATGCATACGAAAACATGATATCAGGAGTCCGGTGTGCTGAGACTATTCTCACCTGCACAACTTAATCCATCAATACAACCGTCATCCATAAGTGACATGTTTACTTGTGATATTAGAAAACAAATTTAAGCAAATACAATAAATATAATGTGACCTCATTAGGAATGTCAAACATATTCAATATCCTTGCTGCATCCTTCATGACTGGAAGATCTGAATCAGAACCCATAATGATACCAACACGTGGTGTGACTGTCAAGACAAAAAAAGAAAAGCAGCATGAATGCAACCTTCATGTATCGGAAAAATCAATGGAGGCAGATAATCAAGAATGAAGAAGAACAGATAACGGCTTGGTATTTGAATCTCAGTTTGGTGAACTTGTGCACATTATATTGTACTATAATCAACAATGCCGACAACACAACAATTTACCCCCAAGGTCGCACAACTTTGTGACTTGGGCTAGGGCAAGTGCTTTACATGCAATCCAGATATCAAATTCATCTAATCACAAGATCATTTTTTCTGCTAAACAAGTTCCACCGCGCAATTTAGACTTTGAGAAGTGCTTCACATGCATGTGCAAATTCAGATAACCAATTCATTCAATCACAAAATACTTACTGATGTGTTAACAAACATTCCAATATTGGGATGCAGTGATACAGCTGTGCTGCATTTTTCCACTCCCTTCCCAGTGGTACTGCAAAATGAACCACCTCTTTGATACCTCAGTTACTATCTAACCTATCCATTGGAAATGAGGACCTATGTAACCGAATCATTTACATCATGCAATATAATGGATTCTTGTGGTTATTAGGAAAAAAAATAATGTTGGAAATGATTTAAGCATGTGGACTTGTCCTAATTTGAGATAAAGTGTAGTTCCTTGAAGTGAGTGAGAGAAAGTGCAATTACGTATTAATTTTGATGTGACTCATGCCAATTCCCTTTGATGACCTTAAAGACAAAGATACCTATAGAAATATGTAGGTATCAGACACCTTGAGGTGTTCCAAATAGTGGGGTTGCTTGTTAGGCCATTTTTTTTTTTATAGTAATCCATGGACATGGTTGTTTAATCTACTAGCTTAGGGTTTATAGTAATCCATGGTTGTTTAGCTTAGGGTTTATTGTTAGTAATCAATTTACCTAGCAAACTGACTACCATAGCTAGGTTGCAATTTAATTTAGAGAATGAAATCACTGTTCAATTGCTGCCATTCGATGGCTAAAGCTGTCTAGGCATTAAAATTGTAGCCTGAAGAATTGGGTTTAGGTGTTCAATTGTTGAAATTGGGGTTAAGGGGCTGAACCAATATATTCAGAGCTAGAATTCAGAAGTGGAATAAGAATTGCACGAATTATTTTGGACAACGAGATTAGATACTGAAAGTAATGTTCATGAAACTGTTAGTTATGAATGCAAGAATAGTAATTCTACGTACTAAAAAATACACTTAGATGTCAAAACGAAAGGTTAAGTTTCTGAAACTATTTTAGACATGGTATTTCCTACTGCTTGAGGGTTGGAATAATTAATTTAGATGCTAGAATGTAAGTCAAGGTGCTCAAAATAAGCCTTGTGTGATAGCTTTTGTCAAATGCTGTTAGAGCAAAAGACTAAGACCGGTATACGGATGGAACTTGCACAATCATGCATTTGCGCGGCATTTGATATCTCCTGAATGTATAATAATACTTTCATGCTAGATCATGAGCGTTCTGTGTCCATTTCGGCTTTGTCTAATGGGTATCTTGTGGTCTCGGTTAAGAAAATAGTAAAGAGAAGTGAACATATGAACTAAGAAAACTGGAACTAAAATGAAATGGGCCTCGATTTTTCCCATATTCTTATTCGAGCCGATCCTCAAGGTAACAGTACTGTAATAACTTTGGTTGAAGGTAAACGTAAACGATTGTAGGGTGTACGAGATGTGCTGATCAACCCCGTGGTGGTCTTCATGGAAATACTTTTTACTGACATACTATTGGAATTAAACTTGATCCATAACTACTCAATTTGTTCAAGTCATCTATCAATAACACTCCTTGAGCCTATGGTTAGTTCATGAATAAAATATGCATTCCTTTTCAGGTGTTCGCGAATTGATGTGGTCCAATGTACAACTCGTGTTGGCTTGTCTTTTAGTCTTGTGAGCTTTGCTCATTGTACTATTCTGGATTTATCTTTAGAGAAGTTTTTTGCACACATGTGTACCTCTGCTGTTGAAGGTGGCTAGGGTCAGATGCCCCACAATTTGGCAACTTTAATACCATGTGGCTCAGAACAGTTTATGTGTTTAACTATTCATATATAAATATCTACTAGAAGTGGTTTCTGGTTTGGCCCAATATTTTCAGATTCTTACTCAGTTGTATAGTGCAAATAGAAACTGTTTCCACAACGCTTTCTACGGTGGTGCCAATAAACCATCCGGGGTTTGGGGCGTGACAGGAAAATTTAGTAGGCATCTGTTTCACATCTCGTTACTTCTTTACATTTGAGAGTCTCAGACAAGCATAGGGAACCGTGCGATGTAGTAGGCATTTGAGGCATGTCTTCTTTACTTGAAGAACACACTTCACGCCCACTGAAGTCTCTGTCCATCTAGAAACTGCCGGGAAATGGCTAACAATTGTATAGCACTTGATCTCGTATTGTTATTACATACAATCTTATGGAAATTGATTTCTTATAGTCCTTATCAGATCTAAAAGACAGGTTTTAGAAGATAAATTTGAATGACTAATCATGTTATGCACCATTATGCATTTGTAGAATTGTAGTTCCTGGCATAGTGGTTGTACAAATGCAACTGCCTATCTTCTTATGTTTTCCTGAAATCATAACTACGCCAAATAACATGCAGAATTTCCTTATCTGACTACACAATCAGAAATGAAACAGACTGCTAAAATATATCTAGTAAACTGACCTGTGGTATGCCCATCCAATAATTCTTTGTTAAGAATTAACTTGAGTCGTGCTTCAACAATGGCCATAGAAGGGCCAACAATAGTGATGTGACCCATTTTTCGTTGCTTTCTCATTTCTGCAATATCATTAGAAGAAGCAAGATAGTATTGGGAGACAAGTGAAACAACCAACATGATGAGCATAAACTTAACAGTTCCACCTAATCTAACCTGGCTTATCATACCAATGAACAGTTGCCCCTGAAATACCTAATGCCCTTCCAATAAGTCGATGAGCCAGAAGAAAACCCGGTTCTCCCTGGAGGCATGACAACCAGTAACATATCAAACTAGTTAGTTGCTATCTTTCTAGAAGTATAAAATAAAAGTAGAAAAGAAGACACTATGGCTGCTTGTAAGTTTACTGATGTAAACGAAGGCATCTTCCCGAGAGCAAATAAGCTACTTGATAAGAACCAGAAATAAAAAAGGAGAAGGTAAAGTGAAAAAAATCACACAGGCATAATGCACTGGAGGCACCACGTTTAGCCATGGGTATTCAGATGAATACCCTGGGCATGGAGTAGTATATACATGTAATTCTAATTATCCATACTAAGCTCATCTTAATCTGTTCTAAAGAGGGAAGTTGAATAACCCAGCCACTCAACGTTAAGATTTTAACACCCATCCAAAGTAAACTTACACGTGATTTAACAATCCAATTAACTTCGCACAGATATACATCAAAAGAAAACTTTTAAACATGAGAATGCTAAGTTGACTGGGAAAGGGGAAAAAACAAAATTACCCATGACCATGGGAAAATATTAAAACAATTTTACTACAATTTAGGTAGGATGTGACATGGCCCTTTAGGTGATATTAACATCGTCATTTTATGTGTCCCGTAATACATATCTGATGAGTGCATATATGGAGCCACATTTGATGATATCCAATTGTAGTCACCGTAGCACTATTGAAAGGAAAATTATATAGAATTGCTGTAAGACCGGAGATGCTTTACGGGACAAAATACTAGCCCATCAAGAAACAAGTGAGCAAGACGAGTGTAGCTAAAATGAGAATGCTGAAATGGGTGTGGTAAGACTAGAAGCGACATGATTAGAAATGAAACGATTCCTGAGATGGTAACTATTGTACCTATAGGGAGAAGTTGGGAAAAAATAGATTAAGGTGGTTTAGACATATCTACCGTAGACCTGTAGATGCAGTAGTAAAGAGATTTGATGGGATAGTTTTGGGTAGTATTGCTATGCGGCTACGCGGAGGGGAAACCCAAATTGACAATGGATGCTGCAGTGCACAAAGATACTAGTCTACTCAGACTAAGTGAACAAGTAGACTAAGCGAACAAGTAGCCCTTGACACAGCTCAATGGAAAAAAGAACCGATCCCAATTGATTGGGACATAAAGCTTGGTTTGGTTTGGGTTGATTTAGTTGCCATAACACTATTTTGCAATATGGGGAAGGATTGCACAGACAAATAGGTGGTTGTACAAAATAACAATCTCTCAATGGTTATTATTATAACCAAAACAACAAAATCATAAATCACTCTTATTTGGGATTTGAGAAGTTTTAGCTAATCTATCCATTATTATAGATGGTAATTTGTAACAGTCTTGTTTTTCAATATAGCTTCTAAACTTGATGTTTTTGAATGATTAAACAAAGACAAAACCAAAGCGTCTGACAAATAATTTATCAAACCCCCAAGGGGAAACTCAGCTTGTTAAGACCTTGGCATTGTGTTCAAGGGCTTGCCAGTTTGAGTCCCTTCGAGGGAGGTTAATTTGGTCGTTAACTTCAGGACACGCAGATTAATCTAACTCAAACACAATCCGGTTTGGCAAGGTCCGTGGGGAAACTAGACCTTCTTTAGAAAAAAAACTAAATATTTATCTTTTAACATAACACTTCATGTCAAAGGAACCATTCGTATCAAGCATTGGTTATTATACCACTTCTCACTATCACATCTCTCTAGCCTTAATTTTTTTCCCATGTATTCCTTCCAGTTAGGAAACCAAATAACCTTTTTTGATAGCCAATCTTCTCCATTGCAATTTGCAACTTGGAAGACTACCTTTCATCTCGGGTCTGGTTCAATTGGTCAATTTTCCAAAGCATCTGTGTCAAATTCTGCATTTTGCCCCTCATTTAATTGATGTTTAATCACTCACCAGTCCATGTATGTTATATTTATTGACGTATCATCTACCAGTTAATACAAATCTCTTCTTAATAGCTAATTGCATTTCATACACATTTTATATTTTTATTTATCATTTTATGGTATAATAAGCATAAAGTCAAGGCCTATCTTCCAGCTATAATGTAATTGTTTCTTAGAAGTCAGCTTTGATGAGCTTGTCTTTTAATAGCAACTATAAATGGGGGAAATTTCACAACACAAATGTATTTCACCTCATCTTCACCCAGAATGTTGTACATAATAGCAGCTTGAGTTTTCATTGATGGATCACCTAGTTGAAGACCAAGAATTGCCCGCAAATGCTGCTCATATTGTGAAGTAAAGCATGATTCAATTGTATGATGGCCACTATTGTGAGGTCTAGGAGCTAGTTCATTTAGTAAAATCTGCAAACAAGAATAATTTAGAGGAGAACATAACATCAGGAAATTTTTTCTGGAACAACCAACAAAATTGCACAAACAATAGAAACAACATACGCAACCTGACCATCCTCCGTCAAGAACAACTCCACCGCAAATACTCCAGCACCCTCTAAGGAACTAACTGCTTTATAGGCAACATCAGTAGCAAGTTTCCTGATCTTGAATGGCACATTAGCAGGTGCCTTAACAATGTGACAAATGTTTTCCCTGAAAACAATATAAAGATCCACAAGCATAATTATTACATTCACTAATCAGAGAGGTCACAAACAATATGCCATCAGAGGTTGAAATAAGAGAAAATAACAGTTGCAACAACAAACAGGCTGTGTAAATTAGCGAAGCTGAAATATTTACCTGTGAACGGTTTCAACAACAGGATAACACAAGATGGAGTTATCACGTCCTCTAGCTACAATTACAGCTAGCTCCTACATCAAAAACCGAAAGGAAGAAGAAGAAATTGTAATCAGTGATTCTTCCACCCCGTAACATGTACCTAAATAATAAGCCACAAAAATGTTGAGAATGTGCCACCATCAAGAAAGAAAAAGATTTAAAAAATGAAGCAACAAAATTGCATTGGATTAAAGCATAACTGCGCTAGGAATTGGACTGACTGAAGTGCTCAAACTAAAGTTGCAAAACACCCAAAAAAAAAAAAAATTAGTTGCATCAAAGCTCTGGTGCGGTAGCTGTATTTGAAATTTCCAAGCTTCTTCCCAAATGAACCACTAAAATTGTGGTATGTTTGGCGCTCATAGTAGCTGAGCTCTTGTATCTTACCTTGGAAATGTATACAATTCAACATCAAAAATCACACAGCAAACAGAAAACAAGCACAAGTTCAGGGACACAAAGTAGATGTAGGAATCATACGACAAATATTACTAAGCAAATGGCACATAGCCGAAACCAACCTTCACAAATGGGGCCCATTGCTCAACGTACAAACCATGATCATATCCTCCAAGGGCTGAGAAGAGAGTAACCTAGATAATTAGGGGAACTGGAAGCAATATATACAAATAGAACAGAGGGAAGTTTGTTAATCCACATCAACGACAACATATTCAATTGAAGCCAGAGGAAGCTCTACGACAGGCTAAAACAACCATGATTTAGAAGATGGATCAACATCTGCAGTTAAAAATGTCCTAGTCAAGATAAAAACAATGTATTGACCAGGTAAGAAACCTTATTTAAAGATTCAGGGAGACCCCTGGCCCAGCCAAAGATCAGCTTTAGAGTTCTTGTTATGAACAATTTTTAGACGGTGACTACTTAAGACATCACAATATGAAATATGGCATTCACAAAAGGGAGGAATACTGACACAGATTATGAATATGGACTTGGGACATGACAATGTCCAGAAATCAGGATATGTACATGGTTGAGATATGACAATTGTTTTTCAAATTTTTTAGTCATCAACCCAAACCCACAAAGAACCGGACTAAAAAAATGAAAGAAAGCTAGTTCTACATAATCAATAGACCGCCTATCTAAAAGTAGAAATAAAAGAAAAACCTATAGGCAGTAAGAATGAAAAATTCCCCCACAAATTAAATGCAATCAATATAACAGATTGTCCGACAACAATTACAGGTAGAACTAAATATAAAAAATTCGGTGACTTCAACATTAAATGGGTTCAGAACTAGGATAAATCAAACATTCGACTACAACTCAACCAACGGTACAATCGTTTGAGAGAGAGAGAGAGAGGTATGAGTATTTCAATCAAGTAGAGCTTCATCCAATCTAATGTCTTCTCAGTTAAAATTTTTGCCTTTTTTTAGTGTTCGTCTACGGTTTGACTCCCAAAATAAGTTCATTACCGTGTCCTGTCATGTCCAACTCAAAAAATTAGTAAATCAAATGGACAAGCTGTCTGCCTTATCCCGGAGTATTTTCTTGTCTACATGCCGTATTAACGTGTCTATGCCCGATAAGTATTTGAGCTGCATCTACAACCAATTAGGCATGTTCCTTATTCATGGCTTTCATGTCTTATTATTTAAGTATCAAATTGGAAAAATGGAAGTGCAAAAAATGGATGGAACTATAATGCCTTGAATTAATTGACTTGTCAGAAAATTTCAAAAGGATGAAATTCAATAAACTACAAGCATAACCTAAACATGGAATCCCATGAAAAGTTAACTAGTTTAAATTGATTTGAATAATGTCCACGATAAAGCACATCATTAAAAGCATCATTGAGCATGTGAATCGAAAAATGCCTTTCTCTAAACCGTGAATGTGTATGCCGGTATAATTATTAATATAGTATTATGTGAACCAATATCCAGGACTTTAAATACTAACGTTACATCATAAGTGTGATTATTCTAGACAGAAAACAATGCAAATCTTGATTTGAATGATTATAAGTTTGGTCAAAGACCTTTAAGATAGTATTGTGACATATATGAAGAAAAAGAACAGAAAGAACGGGGGAAAGAACCTAGTGTGGATTCTTTTAAATACTCTAATCAATAGTAGATCAATTAATTATGCACGATTAAAGAGGTTATTTTTCCACTAAGCACTACGAAATTATTTCTTGCCTTTCTAACAAAGTAAAGAATGGTTTTGAATCAACCATTTCAAATCACATGAAACATAAAATATGAAGTGAATCTTACTTTGCACCGTGAATCGTAAGATTCATCCTCCAAAATAGATTCTCCTAAAGATGGCATGAATCGGTACTTGTGAGACTTTGACAATTTCATACTTGAGAACTGAACCTATATAACTCAAAGGCTATGTACGATAGTAGAAGGCCAGAGTAAGAAGATTGATCTTGAACTTTTTTAGCAAAGCGATCAGAGACAACAGATTCAGAGCTCATGAATCAACCAAAAGTTTGATGCTCTCAAATGGGGAGACAAGATCCTGTGAGTTGGAATCACATGGAATCTGGTAGAGACGTTACTAATAATAAAACAAATAGCGGAAACGACAAAACTTAAAATGGAAAATACGTGGCTGATCAACAAAATACTGAATCATTGATGTTTATCCCTTTAAAACTATAACCATGTCATTATTTCAACTGTGGAAAGGAAATTACCAGATCATTTGCATGGATAGAACTCACCAGGAAAGTATTATGAGGAAGTTTCACATAGTTTACAGAAGCAAAGATCTTACTCTGTACCACAGAAGAGATCTCCTCTTCCCTCTTAGCAACAGCATTTCCACGCCCATCATAAGCAAGCCTTCTGCTCTTTATCATCAAAGGATAGCCAAACAGGTCACCTGCCTTCTTGGCACTTTCAGGATCATCTATCTGTCTAAGCCATATTTGTCTATCAAACACTTCCATCTTCAGAAAAAAGAAGAAGAATGTTCTCGTGACAGATTCTTACTAGTGGTGAATTGGTGACTAACCTTCATAAACTTAGGAAGTGGGATGCCATGGTGAGAAAAATGAACCTTCTGGAGATATTTATCCTGAAACAGGTAAAACCAAATGAGAAACAAAGTTCCAAAAGTAGAGTTGGTGATTCCTTAAGAATCATTCACGACATCTATCTACTTTTCATAAACCACTTCCTGAATAAAGCAACTAAGTAGAATTAACCATGCGCTCATCCTGATAGATCAACATGTAACAACCAAAATTTAATACATATCTACGGATAACTTGATTTCTCAAAAGGCAAACAATAAAATAGAAGCCCTGACAGATGATTGATGCTCCTGGTAACACAAAATTTTATGCAAAAGATGTGGTTGATCATTGATGTAAATAGTCAGAACCAGGACACATTTGTGACAAGTATAGTCAGAACCAGGACGACAATGTTATAATCATAGTTGTCAAATCATGAATCGGATTGACCCTTTTCCGAATCGTGGATCTAATCGAATCGAATCGTGAATCGTAATGATTTTCAGTCTAAGTTTAAAAAATACTTGAAATATGTGTCTATGCACTTGCATAATAAAGATACATTGTAAAATTGACCAATTTAAGCTTAAATCAGCATTGATTTTTTTTCCTACCATAAACTGATGATCATATGGTCTATTAGGAAAGAGTACATATTTGTACATGAAACTAAATACTATAATAAAATGGATATATGTATATAGATATAAATATTCATTATAAAAATAAAAGCTAAGTCTTATAAAAAATAAACAATAAAAGTTTGTAACCTAATAGGTACAAAACTAGTTTATATGGCAAAATTAAGGTAAAACCGCTAAAGTGATTTCACATTAGTAGAATGTAAAATTGTGAGAAAACCTTGATTCACTTATAGATTCGTATTGTTTTTGCATGAATCATGAATCGAATCGCAAATCGAACCGTGAATCATATGATTCACTACCGATTCTAGGTAAACCTTGATTCACTTATAGATTCGTATCGTTTTTACTTGAATTGCGAATCGTGCGATTCTAACAACTATTTATAATATCAAAGATGCATACCACAAATTAGTTTAGATGCCTTCCGTAACTACATATCGAGGTTAGAATGTGCTATCCTATTTCCCGAATGGTATCCAGATTCAAACTTCCAACAACATACCTGTATAATTCGGATTGTAGAGGCTTTAGGTTGGACATCTAGCCCTTGCTGTTCAAGCTTCTCTAATGTTGCTACATTAACATGCTCAATTTCGATGGTCAATACTGAACACCTACATACCAAACTTAATCAGCAACCTAAAAAAGTCGGTTCTGCTGAATGGTATAAATAGTATTGCCATCAACAAAACAAGTGAATAGAGGACAATAAACATTGAATCACCAGAATCCCATTCAAACCCAACCTTTTTGCAAACTCTTCAACAGTCACACTATCATCATAACTCCCCAACACATGAAAATGTGATAGTGCACCTGCTGGGCAGTTTTCCATTGGGTCCAGAACAATCACCTTGATTGCCAGTGGGGACGCGGCTTGACATAGCATCCGACCCAGTTGCCCTCCCCCCAACACACCCACAACTGTCTCTGACACCCCATGTACAGGTAAATCATTCTTCCTACACAAACATCATCCAGAATCATTCGGGTCTGCAACTAAAAATGTAGAAAATCACACATCCATATCAAAATAAACACATAGAAGGATGGAATGGATCAAAGGGTGACCCGGAACCCCCACCAAACCAAAACATTCCAAAAGGGTATTCTTATAGTAGTATTGTATACAGATCGTTGCAACTTATATAAGTTCACCACTCCATAATTTATTTTTATTTTTTTGAAGAGCACTCCATAATTAATCCAAAAAACAAAATCCACCTCGCCAAGTAAGTTCATATTGAAATGCATGAAACTTTTTATAACATTCAGAAATCCAACTAAAGATGTAAATTTAGCAATGCAGCGAAACATAAGCAAGTTCCAAAACTTTGTAATATTTATATCAATATGTAACTATACACTTATCCGGACAGAATATATGCATTGCAAGATAAATATAACTAGCATATATCGCCTGTGATAAGTTCTACAAGGTGTAGGGATTGTAAATTTGGAATCATACAGGCTAACCACAAATGCATTACATATACAGTGTGTGCATTGAAATGCACAAACACTTATATTAGAATTTAGAAGACCTATTATTCCAAGATAATCATGAAAACAATGCAGGGGAAGGTAAACCAGGTGTTCCAGTGTTTCGAGTAGAAGTTCCAGAACTTGAAGGGTATTTCAGGTCACATGTACATGTATGCACATTTATACAAGTTTTATCGAAAAGTTAAAGAACCTGTGAGAAGTATTGCACGATTCGTGGGATGGTCCACAAGTAATGTGCGGCTTCAGTGCTGTAGAAGAGGAAAACGAAGCGGTGGGGAAGTTGTTTACCATGGGAAACCCAAATACGGATCTTCGGTGTGTACTGAGAGCTGAACCAAAGGCACAATCGAAGTGGTGGCCGGAAAGTGTTGCTGTAGTTGGAGAATGGCTCAGGTGAAGCATTCTCTCTCGGTTTCCTCTCTACAAAGAGATGACGTGAGACACTACCTTTGAACTCAAAAAATAGGTCTGGTAAAAACAGTGACGCAAAGTTCCACGGTCTCCTAAACACAATGTACACATCCAATCTATAATATGATAATTTCTTTGTTATGACATATACATGCCTGTGGGGATTGCATGCACAAACACTTCCATTAGAATTCAGAAGACCAAAATATTCAAAGCTATCATGAAAAACTACGCACCATGTACACTGCCTTACCGTTTATTTGATTTCTTACCTCGTCTAAAAAAAATTGCAGTAAAAGATAAACGTATTGATGTCTCCAATTGAAGTTCCAAAACTTGCATACTACTATGGGAAATGCTACAACACACACCCCTATTTGAGTGTGTACGGTATGCACCCCTTGAGTTTCGCAGCCAACATCAAGTCCTAATTTTTCGTTGCTGCCACAAATGCACCCATGAACTACCAATAAAAAATAAGCAACAAAACACTCTGTAACGAATAGACGTGACCAAAGTAGCTAACAATATCTATAATCATCTTTTACAAGTAAATTTCTTTTTAAAAGACTGATCAAAACAGAGAATTCTACAGCTATATTACTCAATTTAACCTACAATATCAACCAATAAAAACTCTTACCATGACGCTCTAACTCGATTTCATCAAGAACAGTAAAAAACCCAGAAACCGAACGTTTATTCAATCCCCTATCTGCAGACTTTTACCCAAAAAAGAACCTAAAACTTCAAATAGGGAGAGCAATCAATATGGAAGTACCTTTAAACCAATACAAAATGTAGTTGGATGGAACCCACCCAAAACCCCTTGGGTTCTTCAGCGGTGAAGACGACGGGGACTAGGGAGGCCAGGCAAGGAGCGGTGGTGGTTGAGGTTGGTAAAATTTAGGTTTTGATTTCTGGGGAGAGAGAGAGAGAGAGAGAGAGAGAGAGAGAGAGAGACGTTCTATAACGGCTGGAGAGTAGGGTTAAGGGTTTTGCCCGCGGGGAGAGAGAGAGTAGGGGTGGGGTCGAACAAATTTGTTTGCCGATTATGCACCTCTGCCTCTTCCTCTGTGTACACTGGACGGTGGAGGGAGATCAATTTGTTTTGATTCTTTTGAAATTGTGGAAAATTGCGAAAAATAAGAGAATTGAATTGAAAGCCATTACTCCTTTGTTACCAGTTGAAAGGAATAGTACGGAGTATTTGTTTAGAATGGCAGACGGACCGTGGTGTTTTGGCCTACAAAAAATATATTTGCCTTTTTTTTTCATCTTTATTTGGTTTTTTTGTGGTTTTGAATTGATTTTTTTTGTATTATTGATTCGTCTCGATAAAATGAATTCAAAAAGGTTAAAAATTATGATTAAAACTCTCAATTTTTTGAATAAGATCAAAACAGTGTAAAAAGTTGTCTTTTGACTTTTTTTTTAATTCAAAAAAATTTAAGCTTCAATCATAGTTTTTTACTTTTTTTATTTTTCTCGCTGAAACGAACCAATAATATACAAAAAGTTGATGCAAAAATAAGAAATGCGAAAAAAAAATTAAATAAAGACGAAAAAATAAGTCATCTTATTTTTTGGCCAAAACACAACCCTTAGAATTCAATTCGTGACACAATTTACTAGGTGTGTTGATAGATTTTTTGTTTTTTGATTAATGATGGTTCGTATATTCTTTCATTTTTATCAAGTGTGTTGAAAGACCATAATACTCTCCCCTTTGATACGGTAATAACCAAAATACCACAACATTTTACCTCGACGATGATTTCGAGGTTTAAGTTGTCTGTTTTTTGTTCCTTTGTTTGATATAGGTTTTTGTTTCAATAAAGCTACATATACAACCAATTTACACTACCAATGCACAACCACTACTAAAACGATGTCATTTTTCCTTTAAAAAAAAAACTATCAAAACCAGCATTGGCTCCCTCAAAACTCTCAAAAACTCAAAACATGCGGGATTTTTGCAAACAATAAAGCTACGGACACAACCAATTTACACTACCAATGCACAACCAAGTGCAAAACGGCATCGTTTTGCATTTAGGAAAAATAAAAAATAAAAACACTTCCCCTTCCTTTCATTACTCTATAGAGAGAGAGAGGGGGGGAAAGGGAAAGAGGGCAGCGACCAACCAAGCCCACCACCACTAGACATCACCGCCACTAACGACAATCACCACCATCGGTGAGAACCTCCTCGGTGACGCCATATCCCACCACGAAGGTCTCTCTCTCTCTCTCTCTCTCTCTCTCTCTCTCAATCGATCGAACTTCTCTCTGTCGATCGATTGATCGATCGAACTTCTCTCGATCGATCACTGCTCTCTCTCTCTCACTGATTGATCAAACACATTGTTGTTTTGGAGGAAAAAAACCCTAATTTTGAAAATTAAAATAACACCATAATAAAAAAAATCCCCAATTTGGGAAACCCTAAAAATGGCGAAAAGTAGCATTTTTGTGCTGGTTATCACAGTTGTTTTTTTATTTCTTTTTACCGATGTCAATGGAGAGTATGTGGCTTCTGGGTGTTCAAGTGCTCATGCAATTTTCTAACTAGGCAGTCATGCTTAGTTGTGCATCTATATGTGTAGACGGGGAACATGTGATTTTTGTGTTGTTACTTTTTACTTTGATTATTTATTGATCATTGTTATTGCAATTTCAGGATTCTGCCATAATTGTGCTCAATTAGCCACCCAAATTTTGTTGAATTTGTTGTTTCTTTATGTGGCCTCAAGTCTCTGATTTAGATGTGCATCTTATGCTTGTTTCTTTGGATAAACAAAGAATGCCAAGTTTGTAGAGTTGTTCATAGCTGTACGTGGAAGTGATGGATAGTCATTTTAGTGATCATAGTTCTTTTTCTTTAGGATACTTGTTTGTTTTTTTATGGAAATTCTCATATCCCATAGCAACGGTTTTGGGTACTGTAATTTTGCCAACGGAAAACTACCTTTTCTGAGAAGTGAAAGGTGCTCGTCTTACTATTTCTTATGCTTCTATTCAATTTGTTTTCTGGGTTTGCTTCTTGAATCCGAGCTCATGTGTCAATTTTTGGCTCTGGGTATGTTTGAAATCTTTCCACTAGTTGTGGAAGCAACCGTAGAGCTTAGCACTATATAGTAACAAGTTGGTAGATGTTGCTACTTTCTGCTATGCTATGTGTTTGCTAGTGACCACAGGCAGATTGGGGCCTTTGATGGATCAATTTTCCTTATGTTATTGTAAGGCCATCATCAGTATGGTTTTCTCTGCAGTACCTGTGTTTATGAGAGTGATTTTGAATAGATAAAATGTAAACCGTAAAGGAATAGCCAATCAAGACGTTTTCATTCTAATGCATTTTGGAAGCTGTTTTCTTCTTGTTTTGGTTGTGTAGGTAACCTCATTGTACATTGCATGCATTTTGGAAAATTTAGACCAAACCTTACTGGAAAATGGAATGAAACTGTACCTCTGCTGCCTAAGACACTTCAAGCTCACTAGAAAACAAAGATGTGGTGCAAATTTTGGAAGGGGAAAATACTTTGGCTGTGATCAGAGCTAATTGTGCTTGAAGAGATCAATAAATGGGATATGCAGCATTTGGGGACCAAAAACCTGGAAACCTCCTCACTGGCTTTGGATTTTTTTAACACATGAAGATAACGAGAAAGGATAAATGTTGTTTGTAATTGTGGTTGCACTTGGTATATTGTCAAGTACCAAGAAAGCGAAGAATGTCTCACACTTGTTTTGTACAAGAGATTAATAAATGTGATATTTTCTTCAAAGAGCTTTGGCTACTTTAATTTCTCTACTTTCAATTTTATTGGTGTGGGCTCATATATATTATCGATCTTCTTGCCTTTTGTCACTGTTGTTATTTGTTTGAGACGCGAGGCTAGGCCATAAAGCAAGGGCACCCTGTCAAAATTTTCCTGAAAATGACAATTTAAGATTAACTGCCATGGATTGAATTTTGTTCCAAATAGTTCATAAAAACAGAGAGCTAGAGAGTTTATTGCTTAAAACTGAAAACTGAAATTGATCATTCCCTTGGCATTGACCTCATTTTGTAAGGATTTCAAAATTTGAATTTTTTTTCAAAAGGTTCTTTTTTAACAAGTAGTTTCAAAGCAAATAAACTTGAAAGTGATAATTCCCTTTACCAATCAAAGAGAATTTAGGACACAGGATACAGACACAGACACAAGATACGGATACTGTAAGGACCCATGATTTTTAATCATTTTTCGAAAATAATGTTGGGAAATGTGAGAAATATTTTAAAATGCAAAACGAGGTCAATATGAGATGCATATATGCTTGAGGGTGTCTTTATAACACATTAGAAACATGAGGGGCTTAAGTGCAAGTGTATGGGTGTATATATATACATTTGGGGCTGATTTTTTTGGGCAAAATGCACCTCTCCCTCTCTCTCTCTAAGGGCAGCAACCCCTCCCTCTTCTTCCTCCCCATTTTCTCTTCAAAATTCCACCACAAATCCACCTTCCACACTTCTCAAACTCAAGATTCAACCGCATATTCATCATCTACGCATGTTTGGGAGCCCGGAGTACCATCTTTTCGCATCGAGAGGACCAAATACGGGATTGCTCAAATTGGGGATCTAGGAATTCGGTTTTGGGATCTCATTTTTGGAGCTAAATCATTCTTGAGGTAGGGGATTTCTATCTTCTCTAAGTGTTTTGAGGTGTTTAATGTGAGTGGTGTAACCACCTTTGATCATTTTCTTCATTTCTTGCAAGAAAACCCATTTTTCATGTTTCTTGTTTTGGTTGGGTTTGATTCACGTTTTTGATGTTGTGCTAAGTTAAATGTGTTGTTGTTTCATTACCTTGGATGCCTTTGAGTCTAATTTTTTCCTTGGAAGTGATTGGGTTGAGCCCCATTGTGATTTAAGTGAGAAAAACCAGTTTGAAATCTGCTCGTAACGCTCTGGTATCGATACAAACTTCATGGGTATCAATACCCAGCGTTCTGTTCAGTGTTTGGTGATCTGTATTGATACCCCTTTCATGGGTATCAATACCCAGCGTTCTGTCTAGTTTTTGGTGATCTGGTATTGATACAACTTTCATGGGTATCGATACCGGTATCTGTAAAGGCAAGATTTTTGACCCAACCGGCGGCACGCCCGGCCGTCGAACTCCGATTGAGGTGATTCTTGAACCGTTGGAAAGCTCTATGAGTCTACTTTCAAAATCAATTGGTCTCATATTCATAGCCTTTTTATTTTGAGAGAAATGTGTTTTTTCTATCAAGGTGTTAGGTTTTCTCGAGGTTCATAACTCCATTCTTATGTTCCTATGCTCCGGGCCTTTATTGGTCTTTTCTAAGCTTCTCAACTTGACTTTTAAGCTTTGGTAATCTATCGTGGTATGAATGATATTTTGTCACGATTTTCCCACGTTCTTGGACACATTAACTTTGCCATAACCGACACACTACGAGCTTTCGAACTAAATGAATCACATGGAATGAACGTGAGGTGTAAATGAAAGAATGAAAGATGTGACACGGGGTCCTACGGAAGGATATGCCCGGAATGACACAGGGCCCTCACAAGGGGTATGCCCGGAATGACACGGGGCCCTATGTAAGGGTATGCCCGGAATGACACGGGGCTTATATGGCATGCCCGAAATCTTAGTAAATGATGAAATTAAATGAAACAAGGGGTGTGTGAGTGAGTTGGACACCTACGGAGTATCGGGTACGTATCGGACACAATGGCACACCGGTTAATCTTGGTTGAGCATATGGGATTCCAATTGTTTATATCTAAAGTGGGGGCTTCCGTGAGTATATTGTGAAATCTCCTTTTAGTTGCATGCACTCCATTAGCATTTCATCATATCTAGATTTGATAGATGTTTCCTACGAGCTAGTGAGCTCACCCTATTTTTCCCAGGTACACGGCATGGAGCATGAAATCGGATGCTTGGAGTGTGGATGCATGACATGAAGTTATTTCCTCATCATTATACTAAGTACATTTTTGGAAGATGATCCTGTAACTTTAATTTCTCCAAGCTTTTGGCTATTTCAACTTATGTAATAATTTTAAAACCCTTTTGTTTGTTATTTTTGCATGGATACGGGTACCCTTGAACATAAACTTATTGTACCTTGACTTTCTACGGGAAATTGTTTGACTCTATTGATCCTACGTGGATTCTATTTGTATTTGACTTATTGAAATTGAGGACGTAACAGATATGGACGCACACAAGATACGGATACGGACACAGATTGCAAGTTACATATCCAAGTAACAAAAGTTCAACAAATATAATTAAACATAATGCAACCTTACAACATTCACAAGTTCAACGAAAAGCAGTCTTAATGCTAATACTAATACGGATTCATCAAAGTCATTACCCCCCAAAAAAAAAATATATATATATTCACCATTTCCCTAAAACAAGGAATTGAACTACTCTTCACCATTCTCCGTTGCATTCATCAATTCCATAAAACATTGTTGTCCTCCGCATACCTTCCCTTGAGTTTCCAGTAAACTTGGTTGTGTTCCTCCCCAATATTGGCCTTGGTCTTCTAAAAAACTTGATTGTCCTCCTCCCCAATCTATACTACTCATAATAGTTGATTGGCCTCTCCAAACTTGACCAAATTTGGTTTGTGAATTTGGAAAAGAAGGCATAAATTGGTTGAAACTTGGAGAAAATGGGAACATGCTTCCGCCTTGTGCCAAATTTGGTCGCATATTATGGGGCATCAAGTTAGGCCACATTGATTGGCCCATATAGCTTGGGTGAACCTGCCAAACAACAAAAAAAGGTATTATCAATAACTTTTACATGAAATTGACCAATTTTAAATAAAGTTTCTTACATTTACATTCGCAATACTCTCTTGTGTCCCAAATCCATGGCCAACTGCAATCTCCTAACCTCCCTGAAATTACATACTAATACATAATTACTATGCATTTCATTGAATATATCTATATGTCCATATTAACTAGATAACCGACAAACCATACAAAAAATTATACCTTGGGGTTTTCCTTGGAAATTGCTTCTTTATTCTTTATTTTTTTCTTCTTAACAGCTCTTTCTACATCACCTTGCTTCTTTTTGCAAGGCGGTCTCCCTCTTTGTCGAAGACCTTTCGGGTCAAGTATGTTCATGCTTTGTTTGGATGATTGAACTCCATCTCCAAGTGAAACCTCATTAGTTTCACAAACCACATTACTTTCACAAACCACATTAGGTTCACAAACCGAAGCTTCTATCAACTCTTGTTTTAGCTCCCATACCTGTGTCATCACCAAATCATACTTCTCATTTGAATCTTCTGCTAGTTCGGCAACCTCATTAAATAGATTGCACATGTTGTCATGCCGATGAGCTTCAATTGACGTTGATGACTTATAATCACTGATCTGAATCTTAGTGTGGGCTCTTTTCACATTTTTGCACTATCGTCTCAACACATACTTCTCAAGCACCCTTTCAATTCTCCTTTCATGCCACACCATCAATTGATTTGTACAAACCATTCCTCTAAACTCAAATAATCGACAAGTACAATGTGTTTCATTCATTTAGGCATTAAAATCAACGGCAAATGACACTTTTTTCTTGTGTTTCTCTTCTCCTTCTCCAAATGTAATCGTCTTTCACCTCATACTCGACCACAATATCACCTTCTTTTTTCATCTCACACAAACGCTCAAGCCTTTTGACAAATTGTTTATGAAACTCTTTAACCTTATCATTCGTGTAAGCACTTTGAAATTGCTTCTCCAACTCACTTTCAGTTATTAAGGGGATGTACGAGTTCCAACTTTTCCAATCTTCTTGTTTTTCAATTTCCACCTCATTTGCCAAAGCATTTTCATATTGGTCTACAAATTCTTTCAAGGTTGTCTTGGAGTGAACGTAACCATCAAAATATGCATTCACACTCTCGCTTCTTTGTGTGGATGACATTCTCGCCCAAAATACATCTTTCACATAAGCAGACATCCATCGTTTCCTCTCTAAGTACAACCCCTCTAACCATGCATTACTTTGAAGCTCGTACTTTTTGATGAACCCAGCCCAAGCATTCTCAAATTGCTCTACTGTCAATGAATCGTAAATTGCTGTACGCATACTCCAACTAATTTTCTCATAGGCATCGTACGCATTCAACTTTTCTGTCACCTTTTTCATAATGTGCCATATGCACCACCGATGTCGAGTGTTAGAGAACACAATTTCTATAGCATTCTTCATCACCATACATTGATCGGTAATTATTGCTTTTGGAGCACAACCATGCATGCATGTCATCCAAGTCTGAAATAACCATGCAAATGACTCTGTGTCTTCATGTGAGATAAGGCCACATCTTAATAAAATCGAATGACCATGATGATTGACGCCTACAAATGGAGCAAAAGGCATGTCAAACTTGTTTAGCAAGTGCATCGTGTCAAAGGTCACGACATCACCGAACTCCTTACAAGCTGCCCTACTCCTCGCATCAGCCCAGAAAACATTTCACAGTCGACCCTTTTCATTAAAATCCTTTGCAAAAAAGAAGTCAGAATTGTTCACTTGCATTCTCGTGAAATAACGGTGCATCGCTTCAGCATCTCCTTCCACAAGTCATAAACATCAAACTTTGTCCATATAATTTCGACAATCCTTCTGAAGATATGGAGCCTCACCAAGTCCTCCAGCCTCCCTTTGTAGTGAGTCATAACTCTAGTGCAATTTGATCCTGGTTTTAGCATGCAATTCCCAATTTTTACTACCCATAATAGTTGAAGATGCAACAGATACCTCTGCTGCAAAATAAGAAATAAGGAAGGTATGCCCACGAAGAGAAATTCATGATGCATGTAATTTTGTATTTTTCTCTTGTGAGCGTCAATACTTTGAAGATGCAGCAAAAAATGAAGTCTGGAAAAAGGCAATGGATGAGGAAATCTCTACAATTGTTAAAAATCATACATGGGAGCTTGTTGATCGTTCTAAGCAAAAGGATGCAGTCGGGTTGAAATGGATTTTCAAAACCAAGCTCAATGAAGACAACTCAATTAATAAATACAAAGCCCGTCTCGTCGCAAAAGGTTACTCACAACAACTCGGAGTTGATTTCAACGAGACATTTGCACCTGTTGCTCGAATGGAGACGATTAGAAAGTCTTGACATTGGCAGCCCAATTGGAGTTACCAGTCTACCAACTTGATGTCAAATTAGCATTTCTTAATGGTCAGCTAGATGAAGAAGTGTACGTGGAACAACCCGATGGCTACACGGTGGAAGGAAAAGAAAATATGGCCTATCGACTACGAAAAGCACTCTATGTTCTAAAACTGGCGCCGTGTGCTTGGAATAGTAAAATAGACAAATATTTTATTCATGATGGTTTCCACCGGAGCCCAAGTGAGCCCTCCTTATACGTCAAAAAGGGAGGTACCAAGGATTTTCTCATTGTATGCCTTTATGTTGATGATTTGATTTTCACTAGCACTAACCTTTCAATGGTAGATGAATTCAAGAAAGCTACGATGAGAGAATATGAAATGACTGATCTTGGTTTGATGAAATATTTCCTTGGCATCCAAGTTTGACAAAAGGAAGGAGAAATTTTTATTTCTGAGGAAAAATACACTAAAGACTTGTTGAAAAGGTTCAAAATGTCAACATGTAAGGCGGTCTCAACACCAATGGCGCAAAATGAAAAGCTACAGCTAGAAGATGGAGCTCCAAAAGTCAACGCAACCTTGTATAGCAGCCTAGTTGGTTCTCTCATGTATCTCACAAACACTAGGCTCGATATTGCACACCCGGTCAACATGATTTCCAGATTCACGACAGAACCCAGCCAAATCCACTTTTCAGCAGCTAAGCAAATACTCCGGTATTTGCAAGACACAATTTTTTTTGGCATCAGGTATGTGAAAGAGCAAGATAACAATCTCGTCGGATTTACTGACAGTGATTGGGCAGGTTCCATTGATGATAGAAAAAGTACATCTGGCTATGTATTTTGCATTGGATCAAAAGCTATTTCTTGGTCGTCCAAAAAGCAAAAGGCAATAGCACTCTCGTCGCCCAAAGCTGACTACATTGCTTCCACTGACGCTGCATATGAAGCTGTTTGGCTTCGGAGAATTCTTGGAGATTTGCAACAAAATCAAATGGATCCTACTGTAATCTACTGTGACAATATGTCAACCATTGACATGACGAAAAATCTAGTATTTCATGCCCAAACAAAACATATCAAGCTTTGCCATCATTTCATAAGAAACTTGGTTGGAAGTGAAGAAATTCAACTGAAGTTTGTCAATACAAACGAGCAACTTGCCGACAGTTTTACCAAAGCCGTTTTGTCCGAGAAGCTGGAGTAGTTTAAAACTTTCTTCCGCATTACAAATTAAGTAGGGGTATTAGAATAAATAATTTGTAATAAGCCTTATAAGGTGTCAGTGCATGCTTGGCACATGCACCCATGTCAATGTAATGACTACAATCAGGATGAGCTGAGCTACTTCTAGCATGTTTTTTTTAGTAAGTGATAAAGCATGGCTCCCATGCTTGTCATATGTAGCCTCTTTATTATTGTGTAACGTGTGGCCTTACATAAGGCACACTTGTGTGAATTTAAATGGAGAGAAAACAAATTAGAAACAAAAGTCCTTTCATTTCCTTGATCTCTCTCTCATGCTTTGCACTCTCTCTATTTAACAATTACAAGTTTGTTTCCTTTGGTCTCATACATAAAATTCACCTTGATAATTCCGCAACATATTTTGCATCCAACATAAGACCCGATTCATTCTCAGTCAGGTTCTTGGTAACTTTTAACAAGGAATCAACCATCTCCCTGTCACTAAGTCCAGCCGTCACATCATGTTCCATAATTGTCTCTAAAGTTGGAAAATTCGGAATTCTTCTCCAACAGCGCTCCGCCACCTCTATGTTGCCACCGTCCACCGCGGCGTGGAGGGCGGTGACCCCAGATATATCTTTTTGCGCTACATTCTGCCCCACCCTTTGCATTAGCTCCTTCACGAAGGGATTTTTGCTTTGCCGAACGGACGACGACTATGAGAGCCGTTTCTGAGCCCCACGTGATGGGTTGATCAATTGCATTGGGTTCCTGTTTCAAGAATTAGGCGGTGGTTTTGCAATCAGCGGTTAGGGCTGCCTTGTGCAACAACACGTACTGGCTTAGGCTCTGCCCCTTTTTTGGTTTGTCCAGTCTATCAGATTCCATGGTTCGAACAGAACACCAATAAGCGTTTGTTTGATTAGAATGAAACTCGAAGGGACGCTATCTATGTTACAGTAGTCGTCATAATGATGTGGGTTAGGAAGAAATTTTTTAAGGGGGCGTTCAAGTGAGGAAATTTTTAGAATAAATTGGTTTTTCATAATTTTTTATGTGATGTATTATGAGAAAATGACTTCTCTGGATTTTTGGAAAAAAACTATTTTTTGTTAGTTGAACACCCCTTAAATCTCAAGTCAATCTGAAAAAGTCAAACAAGTTACTATTCATAATTGTTACTCCCTCTGTTAAAAGTGTGTAGCTACGTAATTTCAACTTATTAAAAAAACATCATTATTACATTTTTTACATTCATTTTTCACTATTTCTCTTGATGGAGACATCGTCATTAAGCTTTAGCCACTAACTTGTCAAAAAAAAAAAAAAACCATTTTAGGGCAAAATAAAAAATATATTAACTTTTACCTACTAACTTTTCAACATCACACTTATTTAGGAAGTGTCCAAAATGGAATGCACTACTCTTTTTAAGGAATGAAGAGAGTAAAAAAATACTATTTATTATCTTTTTGGGGCAAATAAGCAAAATAAGTTAAATTAGAAGGATTAGTAAACCGGGCCAAAATATGCTTAATACACAAAATTAGTACAAATGTCAGAAGTTTAAAGGATCATATAAAATGGGATTAATTCCTTAATTCCTTTCCATTCCCGTAATTTTTGTCTACATGTCTGGGTCAAAAATTATGATCCTGACACCGGATATCTCAAAACTTGAGTTTCCAAAAAAATCAAATTTTCTGACAGGAAACTATCGTTCAAACTTCTACTATTAGTTTGCTGATAAAAGAAATAGGAAGTGAACACTCCGGATCCTCTGTTCCGTTTTGGTGTCCCCTTTAGGTTGGGGTTCTTTGCTATGGAGTCTATTAGGTTTTAGGTCCGTCCAGTTGGCGTCTTTCCTTTTGGGCTGTTTGAATCTTGGGTGATGTTTTTGCCCGTATGTCTTTGTCCTTTTAATCATTTTCAATTGGTCTTAGTGCGAAGAAAATAATTTAGGATTGGTTTGGGTGAATTGGGAAAATTGGTTTTTTTAGTTTTATCTTTATTCAAAAAAAAAATTGCATTTCTTAGTTTTCGGTCTTTTTTGGATTATTTTTTGTTTTTATTCAAAAAAAACTTTAAGTTTTACTTTTTAGGTTCCTCTCGTCGAGACAAGCCTAGAAACTACAAAAAATTGACCAATAACCAACAAATGCAAAAAAAAAAAAAATTGAATAAGGACAACCAAAAAACTAAAAACTAGTTTTTTCAATTCACTCAAACCAACTCTTAGCCGATGATCAGTATTTAAACTAATTCTATATCCCATTTTTGAAACCATATGGACCTTAATTCATTCTCCATCATTTCCAAAACCATACATGGCTCTCTGCAATTCTAAATCACCAACTCATTTCCGAATCCAACAATCGCAACCCCTTCTCAAGCTTACCATCTTTCTCTCTCCTTACAATGCTTCGATCCCTATCAATCCCCTTGAATTCATCCTCCAATTCAGCCTCGGGGGGCTCGCCCTCAATGATTACCGGCCACAAGACAAAATCGCGTCCGGGGGTTTATCTGCCTGTGGGGATTATTGTTTCTGTTTCCTTGATTTTTGCTGCCTTGTTTTGTTTCATCAATTGGAGGAGAAGAAATCACGGTATGTGTATTCGCTTTCCATTTAACAAATTTTTTTTTTTGTAATATTCCATTAAACATTTAAGGATGCATACTCACATGATACAAGAAAATGACATTTTGTGACAAAACGAATTTGCTGCATACAGGATCAGCTTTCGTCGCCCATAGTTTTAGCAACAAAATGTTTCATCGCCAAATTTCTTCTCCTAAAGGTCATTGTAAAAAGCCTTTTCGCTGCAAAATTGGACAATTGGCAACAAAAAATCGGCGCAAAATATCTTAGTAGAAGCATTATTTCTTCCACGTACTAGTTTTGTAGTAGAAGCATTAGTTCTTCCACGTACTTCATTGCTTATCTTTAGTTTTAACCTTTTTATCCCTAAAGTATTGCCTACGTCTTATTTAACTCCTCAATTGCTAACATTTAGTCCCTAACATTTTAAATTTGCACCAATCAAGTCTCCCAACTACCAATGCCATGAACTTCATCCATTAATATGAGAGTCATCTCGTCATTTCACCACCCAACCCAAAGAAAATTTAAAAATAAAATAAAATGGGAAGCTTCATCCTGTGCCAATCCATCCTCCCCCTCTCTCTCCTCCGTTGGGGTGTTCACAGTCCGGATTGGTTTGGATTGGCATGAATCCAATCCTAATTCGTGAGTCACAGTTTTTTGAAAATAAAATCTATGTCCGATCCAAAAGTCTCATGGTTCGGTTCCAATCCAATTCGTGAGTCACAGATTGGTTCCGAATTTGTCCACGGATTTCATTTTAGACAAATTAATTGAACAGATCTAAACTTAAACATTATGGAATCAAAATAGATAGCCAAAAAACAAAACCCAAAATTCATTTTGGAATTCCAAACACAGTATGCTATAAATCCGAGCTTGAGCATTGTAAAGTGTAAACATCAAACTTGTTAAACATGCCAACAAACACATCTAAGCACATCTTGAGTAAAACATCAAACTTGTTAAACTGCTGAAAGCACATCTTGATAACTTCCAGAAGACCTTCAAAGGGGTGGATTATGAGGAGAAGTTTTGGGCGTTTGTGCCAAAGCAACACACCTATTCAGCTTCAAGAGGCTATGAAAAAGTATGAAGGATGAAGATGCAGCTACATATGATTGGTTAGGAAAGATACCCCTTAGGTATTGGAGTAGTTCCATTTTAATGATAGAGTAAAGTGTGATATGGTATGCAATAACCTTTGTGAAGCCTTCAACAGAAGAATCCATAAGGCAAGAGATAAGCCAATTATAGAGATTCTTGAGTGGATAAGATGCTATTAAGCAAATGAATGCTAATTAGGAGGGAGTGCATTAGGAAGTTTGGAAATGAACTACTACCAAATATGTATGACAATCTAGAGAAGTTGATTAATGTGTTTAGGATATGTTGTGTTGCCTGGTTTGGAGACCTGCAATTCTAGGTGAGGGTAAAAGAAGAGGGGAATAATACACAGTGGACCTAAATGTTAGGATATGTAGTTATAGGGAGTGGGATTTGATTGGAATACCTTGTCGTCATTTGATTGCTGCAATTTAGTGTAGACACCAATAGCCAGTGATATTCATCCATGCCTATTACTCTAAGGCAAGTTACATGAGAGCATATGAACCACTGATTAAGCCTATCAAGGGGTACATGATGTGGCCACAGACTGAATACACTCTAGTGCTAACACCAACTGAGAGGAGGAAGGTTGGAAGACCTAGGATGAAGAGAATCAGAGCTTTTAAGGAGTACATCAAAAGGATCCAAACAAGTTAAGGAGACTTGGCTAGAATTCAGTGTTCTGTAGAGCATGTGGGAAGCATGGACATAACAGAAGGAACTGCATCGCACTAGTGCCACAACAAATGGATACAACAAATGTGGCAAGAAGATGTGGTAGAAGGGGTGGCAGATGGGGTGTAAGGGATAGGTGCTATAAGGAGTGGAAGAACCAATGTGGCATTCAGAGGTGGAAGACCCAATGTGTCTGAGGCAACCAAACCTCAAACAAATGTCACAGGTTAGGGGAGGTGCAACAAATGTGAGAGTTAGGGGTGCAAGCAATGTAAGAGTTATGGGTGGTTCAACCAATGTGAGAGTTAGGGGTGCTGCAACAAATGTGCAAGTTAGGGGTGGTGCAAGTAACATGAGAGTTAGGAGTGGTGGAACCAATGTGAGAGTTCGGGGTGGTGGAAGCTAGAGGCAGGGTAGGACAAGCAATTGTGGTGAGAAATGCTTTCAATGTTCTTTTCCTTTCTACTTCTTTTGTCCAATTTTAACTGCTCTCTATGAATATCCTTGCCATTTTCAAACGGCTATCTTTTTAGTTGTAATGTTTTTATATTTTTAAAAAAAATTTATCTAATAGAACTAATTGAGATCTACTCCGTCCATTCCAAAATGGATGTTCAAAATCACATTCAAGACACCTCTCAGAAAATCATCTATATTTTTTTAACGTTATGATGAATTATATTTGCAATATGGATCTTATTTTATAGATCTGGCTTAGTTTTATAGAATGAAAATTTTAAAATCGTAAAAAGTATTATAAAATATGAAATATAATTTTTTTTTGAGAGGCGTGAATAGTGGTTTTGGAAATCCATTTTGGGATGGAGGGAGTATCAAATAAGATTCACATTGCATATAAAATACATTATAGATTGAAAACTACAGGAGTTCAAAAAAGGCATGCATAACCGTGGGGAACACTTAAAATGGGATGGAGTGAGTATCTTCTATGTTTATTTTTTTCCAGTTAAAAACAAGGTATTATCTTGCATTCTTGAAGTATCACTTGGGGTTGCCTATGTGTTACTCCTATGGAACCATTAACGTAGCTACAAATCATTTGGTAGAGATAATTACAATTAACTTTTGTTGGGTAATTAAAATCAATGTTTAAAAAATGGAATCGGACTGGGGGGTTCAACCGCTCACTGATCCTATTTTGTTTCAGCCAAATACCATTTTGTTTCCAAATAGGCCTTAAAAGTAGGAACCAGTCTAGTCTAGATTAGCGGTCGAACCACCAACCCGGAAGAACCAAATTTTGAACTAGAATTTTAACTTGGTAAAGCCCACGCGCTATCTCACAGACTCACAAGCACACTTTTGTACAGGGCCCTAAAATGAGAAGGAAAACCAAAAGGAAAGCCATCGCCAGCTCTCCCCGTCTGATGTCCACGACTTTAATCGCTCTGCCAATTAACGGAGTGGTGCTAAAATATTAGAATTTATGGACCAACCTACTGGTGCTAAAATATTGTACATTTTTTTTATAGCATAATGTTGTTGTTCATAGGAAACTAACCTCGTATTGGTGCTAAAATATTATATTTATTGACGAAGAAGGCGAGAGGTAAGATCTGTCGTTTTTTATTACATTATTAAATTTTTAATCATTTTGACCCGGTCTTAGTGCGAAAAAGTAATTTAGCTGATGATCTCTATTTAAACTTTTTTTTTTTTTATCCCATATCTGAAACCATATGCACCATACATGGCTCTCCGCAATTCTAAATCACCAACCCATTTCCATGACAAAGCGATTTCGTAGCATAAATTATCAGATTTCGTCGCTTATAGTTTTAGCAATGAAATAATTCATTGCCAAGAATCGCCGCCTAGAGGACGTTGTAAAAAGCCTTTTCGCTGCAAATTTGGTCAAAACTCAAATACTAATTTTGGAAGTTACATTAACCAACGTGGTATAAATTTCAACAATTTGTGCGTTATCAAAGTCCCCCTGTTATATCGGTCATGTAAATGGGAAAAGGAAGTGCCAAGTGGGTAGTTATTTTAACCCCTTCCAAACTCCACTCTGCCAAGAAGGGCCACACTAGATATAACAATCAGCCTATACACTTAAATGGCCTAGGCCCAAAAAAGGCCAATCCAGATTTAGAACAAAACCCAAGCCCTAAAACTCTAAACAACACCCAACCAACAAAGCCTGAAAAGAGGCAGCTACTGCAGTGGCTGGAACCCGAGGAACAAGCCCTGTTGCTGCCCCGTTGAATAGCTCGGCTGCTTCTATCCAAGACACCATAGTCAAGAGCTGCACCAGCCAACCACTTTGGAGTGACAGAACAGCCACCCAAGGCCGCTGCCGGCCACCAACTAGACCCATGGATTGAAACTTCAATGCAAGCTCATTAGTGATCAAAATCCAATTCTACCTTTACAAATTTGTCTCCACCAAGTCCAAAAACATGTTCACTCACGATTCAGTCAAGTTAGTCTGTTCCAACACAATACAGTTCTTTGCATTATACTTTCAACTGGGTCTAATTTAAGAAACAGCATTGTAGTGTCACAAAAATTTATCTACAAGGTATTCGATTGAGTTTTTTTTTTTCCCCAAAAAAACATAGAAATCTCGTTAATCCGGCTTTGAATTAAAGGTCTAGTCCCATCTCCAGAAGGACAATTACCAACATTTTGGGCACACTCTGACCCTAAAGCTAATTGACTTGCTAGTAACCGGAAAACTGAATGGGGCGATTGTAGTCTAATGAGATGCAAGCAAGGCTTGTTTTTTCCAAAAGAGAGAAAATTCATTACTCCAACTGTGATGTCGCCTGCAAGCAAGGCTTATTGAAAATAAGGAGAAAAAACCTAATTACCCATTCGTGAGTAAACATAATACACTCAAACTACAAGAGTGAACATTATACATTAGAAATGCTTCAGGAATCTCCACAATTCAAAAATAAATCGTAAATTTTCACAAAACTTTATCTCAAACAACTATGCAAACAATGAAGAAAAATCATGACAAGACAATCTTATTAGCCCAACCGCCATGTAATAACCGTGAGCACACATGAAACAACCTGCACAAAAATCAAGGCTCGTATTTAGCTCTTTGGATTTTAGAAGCATTTTGACAAATTTTCTTTTACTAGTGTCCTAATAGTGTTCCATTTTTTGGTTGGTTATATTTTGTTTCGGTCTCCTTCGCCAAATAGTATAGTAACTTAGGCAAAAAAAAAAAAAAAAATGGAACATTAGTAGGACACATGTAACTTAGCAAAAGAATGGAACACTATCAAACAGGAATCTTCAGGACCAAAACAGAACACATCTTCAGGGATATTCACAAGACGACTATTAGCTGCTGCATTGAAATTAAGAGCACTTCTTCTGACAATAAATATTCTTAAAAGAGGAACCAATTAATCTTGAGTTAATTGTAAATGCATACCAACTCCAACATCTTTGAATTAGGAATAAACACACTGCCCAGGTAATATTCAGAACCTCCATGTTCCGATTTCTGGAGTTATTAGAAAAGTAAAGAGTTTCAAAATATCAGAACCTCCATATTATCTTCCAGGAGTTAGAAAGGTAGGAGGTTTTGGACAAAACCTAGAAATCTCAAGACCAATCGTCAAACGAAAGGATGATTGCCAAAAGGTTGACTGCATTCCCCTCTAACAGGATTCGATATAAAATCAACTGAGGCTTTTTCTGCTAAAGCATGGGCGGCCGCACAACTTAGTGGAAGAACCGGTGAGATCCTCTAAAAAGTCAATATAGAAATCTCCTTGGAAAAGTGCCACAACCATACATTAATTCACAACAAATCAGAGAAATCCTTATTAACAGTCTATATAGACAGTGAGAATCCGAGCTTGTGGTATTTGATTTGTGATGTGTACTATACTCAGTACGCAACTGTCCATAGTCCACAATGTGGATAGTTCATGCAATTACACATAAAACTATTCATCGACTCCTTTTGGAAATAGATAGAAGGTCTAGTTTCAAGAAGTAGCAAAAGCTCTGCTTCCTCTACTATAAACTCGTTTCTAGGAGCTTTGTGGGAAAAAGAAAAAATGGAAAAATGGTTTAAGCCATCTGATGATCGGAATTGGCAAAAACCAAATATTAGCCACCATTACTTTGATAATGGAGCTTTGCCAATAAAGAAAAGGCAAATTGACAAACTTATACTGATTTTAAGACAATGACAACTAGCATATGGGGAACATCAAGCCATTTTGTAGTTAAGAACTAGGGTAGTAATATAAGTTACCTAAGCAATGTCAGGACCTGCAGAGCTTGTTCCGCCACATAACCTGCACATACGCCGTGGTTAGAGACCAGGCTAAAACAGTCCAAGAACTTGAGCAGTGTTTGTGATTGAAAACTAAATAGGATTTGAAGCAATGTTCAAGAGCGTACACAATGATCTACAAAAAGTACAAAAGAAGGTTAAAACAATGGAAAACAATACTCACTCATAAGATCTAAAGCCTCCTTCGTAGCCTGGCCCAATTCAATGTTATGTTCACATAGATATGATCTGTTATGTTGTTCAAGAACATGAAGAAGGGATGTCTTGATTGACTATTGTAAACGATAGTCCAAAAAGCTCCGCAGAATCCGAAGAAGAAACCAAGCCCCATGCTAAAATAGAATCCTTGTCTAATAGACTTATCCTCGTCTTTGGCATGAGTAGTAATTGGAGTTTCTTCTCCGGGGCACTTGTTGGGAAGTGGAAGCCCACAAAGTTCAGGATTCCCTGAATATGCAGAAGCACTAAAGCTTTGGAGTTGTGTGCTTGATGGGATTTTGCCAGACAAACTGTTACTTGACAAGTTCAAAAAACTCAAAAAATGTAGTTGAGCAAGGCTTCTTGGAATTTCACCGAAAAGTCTGTTATTAGACAAGTCAAGAGATTCCAGCATTTCCATCCGACCAATCTCTTGGATGATTTTCCCTGTCAAAGTGTTTCTCGAGAGGTTCAAGGAATTCAACCCTACGAGACTCCCAATTTGTTCAGGAACTTTTCCGGATAATCTATTGCCAGAAAGATCAATGAGCTTTAGCAGTCCCAAATTTTTGCTGTACTCCAGGTCTTGTCCTTTCCATTGCACAAATGCATTAGCTACATATGTGCCATCGTCATCATTAATACCGTGAAATTTTTCTCCGTAATTAAAATTGGTGGTGGCATTAGAATTCTTACTTTCAACAAGCGCAGTAAAATTGGAAAAGCATGGTGGTATATTTCCTGATAAACGATTATGGGATAAGTCCAAGAGTTGAATATTGTTAAGATGACATATTTGTCGAGGTATGCTTCCATTGAACTCATTAGACCGAAGAATAAGGACAATCAAACTAGTGAGGTGTGTCCCCAACCATTCTGGCACTATTCCTGTGAATCGGTTGTCTCTGAAGTCAATAATACTCAACTTCGTGCATCTCTTAAGTGAAGCAGGCACTTTTCCAGAGAAATTGTTACTGCGCAAGTTCAATATTTCAATTTGTCTTAGCGAGCCGATAGTGTTGGGAATTTTCCCGTACAGATTATTGTATGCCAAATTAATGATTGATAGGTCTTTGAACTGGCACAAACAATATGGAAGCTCTCCCGATAGCCGGTTATTTGAAAGGTCAAGATAGATGAGCAACTCTTCAGTAATTCCGCATAAGAAAGAAAGCAAGCCTTCAAACTTATTCTTGGAGAGATTCAACGAAAGTAATCCCTTAGGAACAAGTGGTACTGGACCTCTTAGACGATTATTACTTAAATCTATTGTTGCAAACTTTAAAATTTGATCAGGCAACATGCCATTAATCTGGTTGTGGGAGAGATTTAGAACATCCAATGTTGGGGATAGATCCCATAACCAACTGGGGATATTACCTGCAATTCCAGCACCAGAGATATCAAGCACCCATGCGCTTTTTTGAGTTTGAAGCCATTTTGGGAATCGAGGCCCCAACTTGGAAGATGACAATCTTATCTCTTCAAGTTGGAAAGGGGGAATCCAGTCAGAACTGATGTTAAAAGTTAGTTGATTATAAGATAATTCCAAATCCCACAAACTGGAAAGGTTAGAGAAGTGGGCTTCAGAGATTATGCCTTTTAATGAGTTGAAAGCGCAGTTGAAATTCGTGAGCTTGTGAAGCTTTCCAAGACCTCTGTCTACGGTCCCATTCAACTGATTGTTTTTAAGATTTAAAGATTCCAATGAGGGAAATACAACAGAAAGATCGGGTAAGGACCCTGTAATTTGATTCCCCGTCAAAGACAGATCAACAAGACTTGGAAGGTTTCCAATGTTTCTTGGGAATGACCCACTCAATTGATTGTCATCAAGGTACAAATTCTGCAGTGATTTCTTAGACCCGGACAACTTTTTCAGAAGCTCGTCAAGCTCTTCCGTTAAAATATTACTAGATAGATCCAAAGATTGCAAATGACTTAAATTCCCAAAGGATTTCGGAAGGCCACCTTCAAGTTTATTTCCATAAAGACCGAGGTTTGTGAGGGAAACCATGTCACCGAATGCATCGGGAATGGAACCTTTTAACTCGTTTTCTCCGAGGTAAATATCAACAAGGCTACTACTGAAGTTGAACAACCAATTGTATATCGAAGAAGATAGACTATTGGCAGAAAGATCAACAATGGAGAGGGACGCAGAAGAATTAAAAGGGAGCGAGGAAAAATGAGTGATATCTGGAAGGGAACATTGGGGTAAGTGCAGTTCTTTGAGGAGAGGGAGATTACTGATAGATTGAACCCAACCAGTTGCGTTAAAGATTGACACCCAAGAAAGGTCAAGGTGATTTAGTAATGAAAGATGAGAAAGCCAATCAAGATTTTCGCTATTCAGCAGATTGTAGCCGATATCAAGATGCCTCAAGTCGGAAAGGTTGCTGAACTGATGAGGAATTGGGCCGGAAAATTCCATATCTGCAAGGTTCAGGTATCGTAATCTGCGGAGGGAACCAATGAACTTTGGGATAGAGATTTCCTCAAAAAAATTCCGACTAAGGTCCAAGTACCTCAAATGGTGTAATTCAAGCAATGATGGGCTAATCTTACCTCCCAGTAGCCGACCATGAAGATCGAGCATGGTCACATGCAGGGCCGGCCCAAGATATTTGGGTGCCTTAGGCCTAATTAAAAAAATTGTGCCCTAAAAATTTTCGTGTTCCTCAACCAAATTTTCTACGTTTTTGTTACTACAATATCCCCGTTAAAAAGGTATTAATACAAACTAAATTTAACAACGATGTAGAGCATCTAGAGATCTTGTACATTTTTTGAAACAAAATTTGGATCAAACTCCTTTGCCACGCAAATGCCAAACCCTAGTTTTACCCAAATCTTTTGTTTTTCAAGTTTCCTCTAAAACAATTGGGTCAAAATGGCCCGTTTAACTACTTATAATAAGTAAGAAATTTGATCTGTTGGAATTAATATTATGACTCTATTTGTTAGAAAAACAATAAAATTTGATCAACTTTTTGGTTACTTGGGAAAACTTTAGAACTTTTGTCAATTTAGAAATCCCAAATACAAATCCACTCGAAACTCTAACAAGAAAATTAGAAAATTACTACCTAATTACTTTTTCTTTAAGCAAATAATAAACTAACTTAATCATTTCGTTTAGAACTGTCTTGATTTTTTACAAAATCATAAATAAAAACTGTAACAAACAGAAAATGATTTTCTTTTAAATCAATTTTAGCTTTGGGCCTTTTTTTAAATTTTGGGCTACAATAGTTTTTGAGTCTTTTTTAAATATATTGGGCTACAATGTTGGGCTCTTTTGTCACTTCTAATGAATTTTTTCCCTTTATTTTGGTCCAAAAAGTGTTCTAGTCAAGCCCATTGGTATAAAATGGTAGGGTGCCCCAAAAAGTGGTCATTTTTGGGGTGCCCTAGGCCCAGGCCTTGTGGGCCTTGGGCCTGGGCCGGCCCTGGTCACATGACTCGTAGAATTGTGGTTGCTGCAGTGGACCCCTTCCCATTTGCAACAGTCTTGAGTAGTATTCCCCCAAGATGGGAAACGACCATCAGGATCGGTAAGAGCTTCCTTGAACTTGAGGAGAGCTTGTCTCTCCCTCTCTATGCACCTGATTTTTTCAGCATCTCCATTTGCGAGAGCAGAGCTCAAGATCAATTGTAAAACCACGAGAAGAAAAACGTGGGGAAATTGAATAGATCTTTTGCCCATGATCATCTCCGTAACCAAAATTAAGAGCACAAGATTGTTCAGCACACGAATTTCCCGACACGTTATGAGGAAAGACTTGGAATCAACGATATTGTCGATTCTTATGCACTTGTATGTAGTGTGTGTAATTTTTTAACACCACAGACAATATTTTTTAATTTCGGATGGAGTAGCATTTCTTTTAACACCACAACTTTTCCAAATTTTATGAGGGAAGACTTGGAGTCAACAATGACTAATGAGAATTTGCAGTCTGTGTTTTTTTTTTTAAGGTCATAGCACACAAATTTCCCAACACGTTACGAGGAAAGACTTGGTTTAATGAAGTAAACTATAATGTCAATTATGTCGCTGTTGTTATTACAATTGCAATAAGAAGAAAAACAGTGCATCTCTGTTATTTCCGAGAAAAACTTGGGTGTCGGACGGGTACTGCTGCATCTCTGTTATTTCCGAGAAAAACTTGGGTGTCGGACGGGTACCACATGGCGGTACCCGTCGCGCATCTCGACCGTCTAAAAGTATTTTGGATGGTCCAGATATTAGAGAAAGAAATATGATAGAAAAAGAGGGGAACTAGAGAAGGAGGGAGGGAGGGAGGAGGAAATCTAGGCTGTCCAAAACACTTTTGGACGGCCGAGATGCACCTCGGGCGCCACAAGTGCGGAACCCTGTTTGCACCCAAAATTTTCATTTCCACCAACAGCTGCTTCAACATTGCTTGGTCACATAAGTTGAAAATTCACACCAATAAACCAAATTAGTGGATGGAATGAAGCTCTGTAATTGCTTAGTAATGACGGCGATTATAAACCACTCAATCAAGCCCAACTGTGATTTTTTATTATGCCTTATTGTTGTTAACGGTAGGCATTCTAATGGTGAAATTTAATGGTGTAATTGAATGCCCATTAGTGGGCAACTCAATCATCAAGAATGGAAAACCAAAGGGTTTACAACTCAAGCATCAAGCGTTTAGGTTTTCCTGATTTATGAGGATTCATGGGGTTGATGGCTATGTAAGTTCACATCCGTTGAAACCATGGAATCAAGGAGGAAGTCTCTATCGCTCTCGTTGGTTCTAGATTGTGGATATCTGTGTAAAACTCTAGTAGTTTACACACTATTGGGCTGAAATCGTGGGTAGTTTTTAGGCAATAGATGATATAGAACTCTATCACCGAATTCGAGGCCTACACCGTAAGGTAAGTTTTTTCGCTGTGCCAATTCCATGCAAATAGAGATACGGTATCCCCAAGACAATGTGACATAGCTTAGCGTTCCCCTCTTCTCTCCTTGTGGGAAACAGAATGGTTTGACGATTAAATGAAAGAACTATTAGCACGCAATTGAATTTCAAAAGAGCTTTCTCCTATGATCATTCCATAAGCGAAATCAATAACGAGATGAAGCAGTACAAACACAAACTAATGAGAGTTTGCAGTATGTGTTTGTTTAGTTATATTAATGAAATGACATCCATTTAATATACTCTCTCCGTCCCAAAAAAAAAGATTGTCCAATACGCCAATTGAGAACTTAAAATAATGCCTTTTTCTGGGAAAAAAAATCCCAAATATTTCTATTCCCTTGTGTGTGTTTTTATTGGCAATTCCCCGAACGAGTGTGTTTCTTTTTCTAGTGTTTCTTTTGATGAGAAAAGATACGTGTTGGCATTACAAGGTAGTCAAGAATTTTACTAGTATTTTCTAGCATAATAGTACCCGTGCTTGAAGGCACTTCACAAATGTACTTCACGAGCAAGACCCTGACCCATGGATTGAAACTACAATGCTTGCTCATTGGTGATCAAAATCCAATTCTACCTTTACAAATTTGTCTCCACCATGTCCAAAAAAATGTTCACTCACGATTCAGTTAAGTTAGTCTGTTCCAACAAAATACAGTTCTTTACATTATACTTTCAACTGGGTCTAATTTAAGATACATCATTGTAGTGTCACAAAAATTTATCTATAAGGTATTCGATTGAGTTTTTTTTTCACAAAAAACATAGAAATCTCGTTAATCCGGCTTGGAATTAAAGATCTAGTACCGTCTCCAGAAGGACAATTACCAACATTTTGGGCACACTCTGATCCTAAAGCTAATTAACTTGCTAGTAACTGGAAAACCGAATGGGGCGATTGTAGTCTAATGAGATGCAAGCAAGGTTTGTTGAAAATAAGGAGAAAAAACCTAATAACCCATTCATGAGTAAACATAATACACTCAAACTACATGAGTGAACATCATACATTAGAAATGCTTCAGGAATCTCCACAATTCAAAAATAAATACTGTAGTAAATTTTCTCAAACAACCATACAAACAATGAAGAAAAATCATGACAAGACAATCTTATTAGCCCAACCGCCATCTAGTAACAAAAGAGCACCTGGCCGCCATGTAGTTACCGTGATCACACATGAAACAACCTGCACAAATACCAAGGCTCCTACTTAGCTCTTTTGATTTTAGAAGCATTTTGACAGATTTTCTTTTACAAGTGTCCTAATAGTGTTCCATTTTCTGGTTGGTTATATATACTTTTGTTTCGGTCTCCTTCACCAAATGGTTGTGGAAACTTTATATCCATCTCAAAACCAATTGACAATGAGTGGAGAGGTCCCAACATATATTAAGTGGTCACCCATTCCACTCCTAAGCAATGTGGGACAATTTTCCTTAACATCCCCCCTCACTTGCAGCCGCATTTGTGGTCTGTCACGTGTGGCCACTTTTGAGTCTTATCATCGTGCAGCCTTTTTGCTGGTCTGTCATCGTGGGGCGTGGATTGTGAATTTTTTCTTTTTAAATGTGGAGTGGAATAGGCCCTGCTTTGATACCATGTGGAAACTTTATATCCATCTCAAAATCAATTGGCAATGAGTGGAGAGGTCCCAACATATATTAAGTGATCACCCATTCCACTCCTAAGCAATGTGGAACAATTTTCCTTAACAATGGTATAGTAACTTAGGCAAAAAAAAAAATAAAATGGAACGTTAATAGGACACAAGTAACTTATCAAAAGAATGGAACACTATAAAACAGGAACGTTCAGGACCAAAACAGAACGTCTTCAGGGATAATCACAAGACAACTGTTAGCTGCTGCATTGAAAGAGCACTTCTTCTAACAATAAATATTCTTGAAAGAGGTACCAATTAATCTTGAGTTAATTGTAAATGCATACCAACTCCAACATCTTTGAATTAGGAATAAACACACTGCCCATGTAATATTCAGAACCTCCATGTTACCTTTTCTGGAGTTATCAGGAAAGTAAAGAGTTTCGAAATATCAGAACCATATTCGCTATGTTTGGTTGAGAGTTTTGAGAAGAATATTTTGAGAAATATTTTTGAGATAGTGTTTGGATGAGTTTTTAGAAAAAGTAATAATTGGAGAGAGATAGAGAGAGAAATGTGAATAATGATTGGATTAAGGGGTACGAGTAGAAAGAGAAATATGATTAATGATTAGAGAGATAAGAGATGGTGAAAGAATCTTTTGGAATTTTTTTTGAAAATGTAAAGTGAACAAAGTGATTATCTTCCAGGAGTTAGAAAGGTTGGAGGTTTCGGAAGAGGATTCAATATTATATTTTGAGATGGATGAGATAAGGACTTTTTGATTATAGCTTTCCAAATGAAACAAATAATGCAGGAAATATGAAGAAGAGAAACTTCACATTTAGGTTTAAACCTTTGAGAAGTATGAAACCAAGACCCCAACTACATAGAAGAGGTAACCAAGACCCAGAAAATGTGGGGGATGCAAATAGAATTTCCAGTTGTGAACGCGGAAGAAGATAACGTGGGTATGATAAGGTAATATTGCCATCAGTTCCGCTAGTCTATTGGGGGATTTCTAATTTAGAATGTAAAAAGTTGGGCTCAACTTTAGAGTTTTCATTGCCCTATTTCGAACTAAAGGGTTGAAAGTGAGATTGAGGTCAAAGTGAAGGGGTTAAGATGAAACTTAACCTATAAAATTCCATGAACACCTTCTTAAACTCAAAGGGAAGAAATTCATTAATAGCAAAGATATCAGTTTCGGGATGTACATGAAACACAAAAGAGAAACTGATCAGTTGTGACCACTCTCCTATCCTATCCATAAGACTATCAACAAAAGGATGATTGCCAAAAGGTTGACTGTATCCCCCTCTAACAGGATTGGATATAAAATCAACTGAGGCTTTTTCTGCTAAAGCATGGGCGGCTGCACAACTTAGTGGAAGAACTGGTGAGATCCTATAAAAAGTCAATTTAGAAATCTCCTTGGAAAAGTGCCACAACCATACGTTAATTTGCAGCAAATCAGAGCAATCCTTATTAACAGTGAGAATCCAAGCATGTGGTATTCAATTTGTGTTATGTACTATTAGAGGTGGCAATTTTCAACCCAACCCATAAACCCACCCAAATCCACCAACTTAAAACCCAACTCAACCCACCTATATTATAATGAGGGTTGCAAATGGGTGAACCCATATTTAGATGGATTGACTTGGGTTCAAAATGGGTTGAAGTTGAACCCATAGTATCGAGTGGGACTAAACCTCCCCCTCTTTCTCTCTCTAATGAGAGGCAGAGACAACTTCGCATAAGGAAACTCTGGCGTGGACTTCCCCACCGTGGAAATCAATGTCAAGCTCCTCTCTCTCCTCCCAATCTTCTCTCTCTTCAATTGTGAATTCCAAACGATTGGGACAAAAGTTTCAATTCATTTTCAAATTAATTGTGTTTCAATTGGAGCAAAAAAAAATTTGGGCAAATTTTTGGGGCTTTTTTTTTTTTGGTGGTGTGCTATCACATATTTTGTCTATAGGAATTTGGAACTTTTTTTTTTTTTTTTTTATCTATTTTCAAAAGCGGAATGCTAAATTTATTTCTCATCCAAGCTTTGAAGGGTAAGATGGAAAAAATGTGTACTTTTAAAGCTTTTGACTTTGACCCACTAAATTGGGGGATTCCCCGTACTGAGCAAACAAATTAGGAAAGAGAGAGTATAATTTTTGGATAAAAAATGAAGTATTTTGGTTCATAATTTTTTTCAAATTTTCACACCAAATTAAATAATTAATTGAGATCTTATTTTGTGCTAAGAAACTCGAAAAAATATGTGTAGAAGTACTTATTTTTTTTTTTATCTAAAAATTAAACATCTGTTGATAAGAGACTATCAAAATGAGACCGAGGAAGTAATATTTGTCAACATTTTATCAGACAAATGTAATGAAAGTAGTTACATCAAAAATAAGTTTTTTTTTTTTTACCTGTGTTAATGTATATCGGGTTGGGTCAGGCTGGGTTAGGTTTAGCTTGACCCATATTTGACCCACCCATATTCATCCCATTCACTCTCAACCCATATTCAACCCGCCCATATTTAACCCATAACCCATACTAACCCACTCAAACCCAACCCACCCCACCCATTTGCCACCTCTATGTACTATACTGTCCATAGTCCACAATGTGGATAGTTCATGCAATTACACATAAAACTATTCATCACCTCCTTTTGGAAATAGATAGAAGGTCTAGTTACAAGAAGTAGCAAAAGCTCTGCTTCCTCTACTATAAACTCTTTTCTAGGATCTTTGTGGGAAAAAGAAAAAATGGAAAAATGGACTTGGCAAAAACCAAATATTAGCCACCATTACTTTAATAGTGGAGCTTGGCCAATAAAGAAAAGGCAAATTTACAAACTTATACTGATTTTAAGATAATGACAACTAGCATATGGGGAACATCAAGCCATTTTGTAGTTAAGAACTAGGGTAGTAATATAAGTTACCTTAGCAATTTCAGGACCCACAGAGCTTGTTCCGCCACATAACCTGCACATATGTTGTGGTTAGAGACCAGGCTAAAACAGGTCAAGAACTTGACCAGTGTTTGTGATTGAAAACTATATAGGATTTGAAACAATGTTCAAGAGCGTACACAACGATCAACAAAAAGTACAAAAGAAGGTTAAAACAATGGAAAACAGTACTCACTCGTAAGATCTAAAGCCTCCTTCGTAGCCTGGCCCAGTTCAATGTTATGTTCACATAGATTTGATCTGTTATGTTGTTCAAGAACATGAAGAAGGGATGTCTTGATCGACTATTGTAAATGATAGTCCAAAAAACTCCGCAGAATCCGAAGAAGAAACCAAGCCCCATGCTAAAATAAAATCCTTGTCTAATAGACCTATCCTCGTCTAGTTCAATGCTTCTGTCTTTGGCATGAGTAGTAATTGGAGTTTCTGCAGTTGTTTCTTCTCCTATGCACTTGTTGGGAAGTGGAAGCCCACAAAGTGTAGGATTTCCTGAATATGCAGAAGCACTAAAGCTTTGAAGTTGTGTGCTTGATGGAATTTTGCCAGACAAATGGTTATTTGACAGGTTCAAAACACTCAAAAAATTTAATTGAGCAAGGCTTCTTGGAATTTCACCAGAAAGTCTATTTTCAGACAAGTCAAGAGATTCCAGCATTCCCATCTGACCGATCTCTTGAATGATTTTCCCTGTCAATATGTTCCTCGAGAGGTTCAAGGAATTCAACCTTGCAAGACTCCCAATTTGTTTAGGAACTTTTCCGGATAATCTATTGCTAGAAAGATCAATGCTCTTTAATAGTCCCAGATTTTTTCCATACTCCAAGTCTTGTCCTTTCCATTGGACAAATGCGTTAGCTACATATGTGCCATCATCATATGGACCATCATAATATGCTCTGTAAATAAAACTTGTCATGACATCAGAATTTGTACTATCCACCAATGCAGTAAAATTGGAAAAGCATGGCGGTATAGTTCCTGATAAATGATTTTGGGAGAAGTCCAAGATTTGAATGCTGTTAAGATGACATATCTCCCGAGGTATGCTTCCCTTGAACTCATTGGATCGAAGAATAAGGACAATCAAATTTGTCAGGTGCGTCCCCAACCATGCTGGTACTATTCCTGTGAATCTGTTGCCTCTTAAGTCAATAATACTCAGCTTCGTGCAGCTTTTAAGAGAAAAAGGCACTTCCCCGGATAAGTTGTTGTTGCGCAAGTTCAATGTTTGCATTTGAGGTAGCGAGCCGATAGACATAGGAATTTCCCCGTACAAATTGTTATTTGCCAAACTAAGGATGGAGAGTACTTTGAAGTGAGACAAACAATATGGAAGCTCTCCCACTAGTAGGTTATTGGAAAGGTCAAGATAGATGAGCCACTCTCCAGTAATTGCGCATAAGAAAGAAAGCGAGCCTCCAAACTTATTCTTGGAGAGATTCAATGACACTACAGTAGGAGGAACTAGTGGTATTGGACCTGTAAGAAGATTATAACTTAAATCTATCCCGGAATATAACTCAAACTTCGAAGGTAGATCAGGCAGCAAGCCATTAATCTGGTTGTGAGAGAGATTTAAATAGTGTAATCCCGGGGATAGATCCCAGAACCAACTGGGAATATTACCTGTGATTCCATTACAAGAGATGTCAAGCACAGTAAATTTGTTTTGAGTTCGAAGCCAATTTGGGAAACTTGGACCCAACGTGCAAGAAGCCAACTTTATAGCAAAAAGTTGGAAAGGGGGAACCCAATCAGAACTGACGTTAAAAGTTAGTGCATTAGAACATAAGTCCAAATACCACAAACTGGAGAGATTGGAGAAGTGGGCTTCAGAGAATGTGTCTTTTAATGAGTTGAAAGCGCAGCTGAAATACTCAAGCTTGTGAAGCTTTCCAATACTTGTGTGTACAGTACCACTCAACTGATTGTTTTGAAGTAGCAAATATTCCAATGATGGAAACACTGAAAGATCCGGGAATGACCCTGTAATTTGATTCCTATACAAAGACAGATAATAAAGACTCGGAAGGTTTCCAGTGATTTTTGGAAATGGCCCACTCAATAGATTCTTAGCAATGTACAATTCTCTTAAGAGAGAAAATCTAGTGAAATCTGGCAATGGACCTTTAAGCTGGTTGCCATCTAAAGCCAAACGCTGTAATGAATTCTCTGCCCCAGACAACTTTTGCAGAAACTCGTGAAGCTCTTCCGTTAAATTATTAAATGACAGATCCAAAGATTTCAAACGACTTGAATTCGCAAAGGATTTTGGAAGGCCACCTTCAAGTTGATTGCCATAGAGACTGAGGTTCGTGAGAGAACCCATATCCCCGAAGGCATCAGGAATCGAACCTTTTAACTCGTTAGCTCCAAGGTTGATATAAGAGAGACTGCTACTGAAGTTGAACAACCAGTTGAATATCGAAGAAGATAGACCATTGGAAGAAAGATCAATGAAGGATAGGGACAGGGAAGAATTAACACCGAACGAGGAAAAATGAGTGATATTAGGAAGGGAACAACTAGACAAGTGCAACTCTTTGAGGAGAGGGAGATTACTGATAGATTGAACCCAATTACCAGTTGCTTTACTGAGTACAACCCCAGAAAGGTCGAGGTGTCTTAGTAAAGAAAGATGAGAAAGCCACTCAAGGTTTTCGCTATTCAGCATAGGATTGTAGCTTAGATCAAGATGCCTCAAATTCGAAAAGTTGCTGAACTGATAAGGAATCGGACCATAAAAACTATTCCCATGAAGGTCCAAATACCTCAAATGGTGTAATTCAATCAATGAAGGGCTGATCTTACCTCCCAGATCCTGATAAGAAAGATCGAGCATGGTTATGTAACTAGTGGTACTGTTGTTGCTGCAGTGGACCCCTTTCCATTTGCAACAATCTTCCATATCTTCTTGAGTACTCCCCCAAGAAGAGAGACGACCATCATGATCGGTAAGAGCTGCTTTGAACTTGAGGAGAGCTTGTCTCTCCCTCTCCATGCACCTGATTGTTTCAGCATTTCCAACTCCCGAGGAGGAGATTGCAAGAGCAGGGTTCAAGCATAGTAAAACCACAAGAAGAAAGACATGGAGAAGTTGATTAGAGATTTTATGCGCCATCATTTCCGTAGGAAAAAAATAACATCAAGAGGAACCTGTAAAAACACAAACTAATGAGAATTTGCAGTCTGTAATTGCCACCCCCACTTTCAAACACAGAAATTCTGTATAAACTAAAGTGATTTGAAGCGATTACATCTTTAGAGGTAAACGAACGCCTTCATATTTTGTAAAAACAATGTAACATTTGCAACTTAGCTAGAAAATGATAACTTCACGATAGGGTTTGATCAAGTCTTTGTTCTTTTTCCCAAAGAAAAAAAAAAGAAAAAAGAAAAAAAGCCCACGTATGACAAAGCGCCCTGATTATATGACTTTACACTTTAACTTAATTCCTCTTTTCCATTTCCCACACAACATGCGACAAGAAACTCCGTAGACGAGCGCCACTCCCGGCTCCCCACTGTCTTGGAGTCAACAATGATGTCCATTAATATTTTTATTTTTATTTTTTTATAGCATTGACATTCATATGATGTTTGCATGCAAAGTCTTAGAAAGCAAGAGATGCTTTCCACATCTCATGCACAGATGACTTTGATTTTTCTGTCCAAATCGTGCCAAAATGCAAGAGTATGTTACGTGTGTACCTACGAGTTAACGAAATTAAACACAAAATAAGCTTATACCTGGATCAATTTTGTCTTACCAACGAGCCTTGCACTGTCTGGGAACCTTGCCAAGAAGAAGGTAAGATACCCTCCCCACTGATTCTTGCCTCATTATTGCCTCTCAGTGGAAAAAGTCAAAAACCTTAGCTATCCCAATTTTCAACTATTTACTCAGTAAGCGCTAAGGCCCATTGACAAGCAGGTTGTCCCCTAGTTCAAGACTAGTCCACCAATTGTGTTTTTTTTTCTCCATGTCAAATCAATGCGACTCCTATGCATGGAAAAACTTAAACTAATCAATCGTAGTAAACGTTTGGGAACTTACATATGAAGGAATCCATTTAAGTTTCTTAGTCACTCAAGTCACTACAGAAATGTAGTGACCTTAATTGTGAGCTCTCTGAAATCTTCATTTGGGATCAGAATTGGCCATTCATTTTTTTTTTCTAGAAATGTTGAGCATGTTTCTAGGGACAAAAAATTATGATAAACAAATATTGGTAGACAAGCAATTGAGACAAATTTGTCTTACAATATATTATCCAAATGACATTGGCCATCCATATGAATGACTTGTGACCATATGGCTACTAATATCCAATTAATTTGATTTTTTCCATAAGTAATCTACTCAACATTCTATATAAATTGTACAGGGTCGATCCAAAATATAAAATATAGAGGATGCACAATTTAGGTCACTGTAGATACACAAATGCCCTTTTGACTAGTGGAAAGGAACAGTTTCTTTGCTTCTTGTGTTGGGACTTGGGAGTGGACTTCTGCAAGTCTTTGTTTTTGCTTTCTTGCGCGTTTGGAGGAGTTTAATGGTCAATGAATTTTTGGGTATTGACTAGCTAACTGAACAAAAGGAGATGGATTATTCTAGACTTCTAGTCCTAATTGTATGGCTTTTACGATAACCAATGTAATTATTTTGTTTAGCCCCATGGAAAAAAATTACTCTACTAGCTAGGTAAATCTATTTTTATGTGTGAACACTCAATTCTTATGCGTCCTCTTGTTGACATTCAAGAAAATGATAAATAAAACACACAATTTATCATCGGTACCACCCCTTTCTACCCCTCCCGATTCATCCTCATCCTTTGGGAGATGCGCGAGAAGTAGCCACTCTTGTATGCATGAGGTTAATATGTAATTTTGAGGACAAAATATTTTTTTAAGAGGGAAAGGATGTACCACCCTGACTTTTCTTTTCCGAATTATTATTATTCGCTTAGAAATTTGTCTTTTTGCTACGGTCCTATTTAATTATTATTGCGTTCGCTATGGATCTTTTGGCATTATTATAGTTTTTAGTGTATGAGTGTAATTCTAGTAGATTGTCTTCATTTAGGGGTGCACACAAACCGAACCATTCCGACCAGTTCTAAAAATTAAAAACCAAAACTTAACCAATATACATGTAGAACCACTTCCGATCTAAGCCGCAAGACTGGACTGATTTTTGTTTGGTTCCGGTTCTACCCAATTAGCTTTGGAACACTTTTTGACAACACATGAATTGAAAAGATTATTTAGAATTTGAAGCACTAAAAACCACATAAAACAATTATAAGATTTTATAAAATTTGAATCCAAGTATAGTCCACATGATACACAAACTACCTGACAATCTACCATCAATAATCAAATTGATGAAAATAACCAATAAAATAGCTTTAAAAAAGAATGAAATAGTCTAAAAACGAGGAAAAACATTCAGTAACATGTCTTACTAGGGAATTAAAATTAAAATTTGGGTATTAGTAGGGTCAAATAGTTATATAATATATTTAATATCGCTTATAGCAAAATAGATTTCTACTCTAAATAGACACAAAAGAACACCTTACTAGAGAAAAAAAATATTAACGTACTAATATTATACGGTTCGGTTCCAATCATGGTTCTTAAATTGAGAACCATTAACCAAGCTATAATAACCGATTCTTATTTTTTTACAACAATAACTAAAAGCCGCATAACCTAACCAAATAGAACGGTTAGGTCCGGATCGGATTGGTTTAGCGGTTACATCGGTTTTCTTGTGCACCCCTATCTTCATTAGTTCATTTTCTTTTTTCTTTTTTTTAAGAGCTAGTGTTGATAATATTTGTTAATATATTTTTGTACCCAGTCTAAATATTCTAATTAGTTAGTTAATTAGCTATAATACGGGAACATGGTTAGGGTATCACCAATGGCATACACAAAATTGAATACCCAAAAGTTGCCTTATAACCTCGATTATCCATTTAGAGGATGGATAAAGTTAACAATGTAGAGGTCCACAATGTCATAATCAAAATTAAGTGCTATATCACCTTTTCAAACTAAAAAAAAAAAATTCAAACGGCTTTTTCAGTCAAAACTGCTTCTTCTTTGCCAAAAACTTAGTAAAAATAGTTTTCTAAAAAAGGAAAGTTTTCGGGGAAAAAAACACTCTTGAAAAAACCAAACAATTCAGTTTTAAAAAACAAGCAGTTTTCCATTAATAAAATGAAAATTTTAAATAGTTTAAAAAAAAAACCGTTATTGGAAAAAAAACATTTCAGTTTTAAAAAACAAATAGTTCTCGGGAAAAAAATGGTTTTGGAAAAAAACAATAATATTTGAAAGCATTGTTGAGAGAGAGAGAAAATAGAACGAAGGTTTATGTGTAATAATGGGAGTACTTAATTGAGGAGATGTGAGATCTATTAAATGTGGTTATTGTGAAAATGTTAGTAAACTTTGAGTAAGTACATGTCTAGTGCACTACCTAAAAAAATGTTTGTTAAAGTATACACCCATGTACATGTGAGGTCCTATTTTATTTTGGAAATTGATATTCCCAGTCCCAATTTTGATGCAGGCGTTTCAAGCTACAATAGTTTTCCAAATTAACCATTTTGCAAGTTTCATGATTTACTTCAGGAACTCCAAAAAAACTTTACTTTTCTCCTTTACTTCAGGCACTCCAAAAAAACAATTTTTTTAATAAAAAAAAAGCAGATAGTTGCTCACCTGCTTTTACTACACGTCACTTTATTGCCTACTTCCATATATAATGTTTCCTTGATAGAGTATTTATGTTATTGTCTCCATGTTTTGCACTAAGACAACCTAAACAAGTGGTCTTCGGCCTATGATTGTAAAACCATTCTTTTGTCCATGTGAAGTCTCTTGAGAGTTTTGTTACTTTTCCTCTCAAGATTCTCATAACCTTGGCGATGTGCTTTGTTTGTCTTACTATGAGTTTTAAAATGTAGATTTGTAGCCGTAGCGAAGATTTTGAGGAAAAAAATTATAAGATAATGAGTACAAAAATATGAAGATCTTGTGTCGCAGCCGTTATGAAAATTATGCAACATCAACATTTTCAATTGTGTGTTGTTTATCTTGAAGAATTCTAGCATATTTATTTATTTTTTGTACAAAATGGTTGGAAGCAATCTGACATAGATGCATGTTTATGTTTGAAACCTAATGTTTATGTTGGGGATGTTTAATATTTGGAATCTAATGTTAATGTTAATGTTTATGTTTAGTTTTGGTTGTTTGGAGTGCCTTAGTAAATGAGAAGATAATTTAGGGGTAGAGTGCCTCCAATAATTTTTATATCTTAAAAATGGTAGTTTAAAGATGAAGGGCAAATTTGAGTATCGATTAAGATGTTGCCATCTTTGATTATTCTATTTTAAGCACTTTTTGAGCCATACATTGCTAACTTTAATATCATTTTGGTTTTGAATATATCACTCGGAATAAGTGGTGGAATGGTGATTTGGAGTATAAGTTTATTTGCTAAGGTTTTCCTATGACAAAACGGGGAGAGAGAGAGAGAGAGAGAGAGAGAGAGAGAGAGAGAGGAACCGCAGTGGTTTTCACTAGTTGCTATAACTATTCTCGTTTCTCTTCTTTCTCTCACGTTTTGGCTGTACATGGTGTAGGTTAGGTTCTTTGTTTAAGTTAAAATCAAATTAACTTGGAGAGGCAAACAATAACTAACGGTTGAATTAAGAACAAGTGAATTAAACAGGAACAAGAGAGTGTGAGTAAGGGGTGAAGGATTAGGCTAAGTACGCAGAAAGAGAAGACAGCAGTGTTCCATTCATTCCCTTTAAGATCATAATCGTCCTCGAAATCACATTTTTAGATGAAACGTGGGCTCGCGAGCACTAGCAAGAGCAATGCTCTTGTTTCCAGGACTCAGAGTGTAAGGACCCGTATTTTTACATAATTTTTCCGAAATAATGTTGGGTAAATGTGAGGAATTGAATTTTGATTAAGAGAGGTCAATGTGATAGTGGGAGAGTGCATTTGGGTGTGTTTAATATGCATTTGAAAGTTTAGGGGTGAAAGTGTAAGAGGGTGAGACTATATAAGACATTTTATACTTGCATTTTTACAAAAAATCAGCCATATCTCTTCTTCATCAGCCATAACCCTCTCTCTCACTCCTCTCCTCCATTGTTGCTTGCTCCAAGCTCAAGAATTCACCAAAACCTCAAGTCCGCTTCATAAACCCCACCTAAAATCACCTCCTCTACGTGTTTTAAGGCTTGTATTGCACTCATTTCGCACCAAAGGCTCACATTTCGGGTTGGAGCTCCTTGGAGGCTAGGGCTCTCATTTCCTCACTCATTTGAAGCAAAAATCTTGAGGTAGGAAGACAAATTCTACTCCCTCTAGTTGTATCTATGTGATGTATGACATATATCTTGTTCTTGTTACTCAAATTCATCAAATTCATCATTTGCCCTCAAATGGGTTTGTTTTAGCTTGATTTTGTGATCTATGATTTGAGTAGTTGTTTGATGCAATTGATTGTTGATTTACCTTCCCTTGATGTCTATTAGTTGCTCCATATATCCACTTTTGGCCTAAAACTTCATATATGCTATTGGGTTGAAGTTTCATGTTTTGAGAGAAAACCGCAGAAATTCTGGGTTTCCCCAACCGGTCGTGCAAAAACTTCCAACCGGTTGGGCAGTTCTAAAGTGTTCACTTGAATCTGTCCTTGCCCAACCAGTTGGGCAAAAACCACCAACTGGTTGGGCACTTCTGAAATTTTCACACGAATCTGTCTCTGTCCAACTGGTTGGGCAAAAACCACCAACCAGTTGGGTTTTTCTGAAAACTTGTATTCGTCTCTGTTTTAGTCCAACCAGTTGGGCAAAAACCTCCAACCGGTTGGGAAACGCTAAAATATCATATTTTCATCTTTGATCCTTCCCTTGAATATTGGACACATCGTACATCCCTCCAACCATATTTTGGCATCGTTTGGCTAATGTAAAAAGTTGGTTTGACTTTTCGATGCAAATGATAAATTTTGGGACAAATTGTAAAGTTTTGAGATGAGTTTTAAATCGAAAATATTTTATGGATAAATGTGAACTCTAGGGATCACTCGTTTGGTGTCCTTGGCCATGGGTGCACAGAGCCCGTGAAATCCGACAGGGGTGCACGGAGCCCATGAAATCCGGCAGAGGGATACTTCCCTATTAAAATTGAAGATTTGTTTTCTTATGAAATATCGGTTGCGATGAATTTGGATTAATTTGGCGTTTTTTTTTTGACAAAAAAATTGACTTTCGATATGCGAAATGAGAATTTTGGGAACTACTTGGACTTGGTTGAATATTTGGAACGTTTTGGATACACTTTGGTTATTTTGTGGTCGAATTATAGTCTTCCGTCCATCCTAACCTTGTACTTTGGCCATGTCCACCTTCACTCTCATTCATTATGCATGTATCATGTTTATACACCTAGCGTTGGTAGAATAGTTTTCCTATTGGGCTAGTGAGCTCAACCTATCAATTTTTCAGGTACACGGCATGGAGCATGAAGTTGGATGCTTGTTGAGTGACATCTACATGGAGCATAAACATGCATGAAGTTATTTTTCCATCTTGTATTATACTTTTGAAAGATGGTTTTATAACTTCGATAGTTCATCTTTTTGATTATTTGGCAATGTAATAACTTTTAAACCTTGTACTTATGCATTCGGGCTATGGACACTAGTGGATAGAACTTGTTTATTCGAAACGGTGAGATTGTATTTTGTTGATTTGACTATTCCAAGGGAATTTATGAGATCTTGACTTGTCCTACGTGGATTTTATTTATTTTTGAGTTATTAAATTTGAGGGCGTGACACAGAGTCACTCTCTCTCTAGAATTTCCATGGTCCCAAAGATGAATCAGAAGATCTCTCTCTTGTTTGTGAAGGAATGCCCCATATTTATAGGGATCCGTACCCAATCATGGGCGGCAGACATTTCCCCAATAATATGGTGACACGTGCTCTTTCTGCATACCTAGGCGACGTGGGTGATGTCACTGGTTGTTAGGAAGATTCCATTACGTCATTCCAGTACATCGCTTTCCCTCGCGGCAGCCCCTAATCCCTCAAAGCCACCCAACCACTTGTATCTCCCCTGTTCCCGCTGTGTTGGTCATGGTCGCGAGCCTTTTGGCTCGCGCCAAGGCCCTTCTCGAGCTCGTATCGACTTCCCTTTCCCTGGCTTTAGGTCAGGGGTCGTCGCGAGCTAAGTTCGCGTGTTCGCGAGAGCGTTCTTTGTTCCCCGTCGCGTTAATCTCCTTCACTGAGGGTCTCGCGAGGGGTGAACGTCTTTCTAAGGTGACGTTTCCTTTATTGAGGGCATGCCTTCCCGAAAATGATCGAAGTTTGGGTATGTAATACCGCGAAGGCTGTCTTTTGCGATGTCCATTTGCTTGTTGCTAAATTCGAATGCAAGCTTACGTGTCTCTTGTAATTTTACTCGAGCCACGTGGTTATCCATTACGGGCTGGTCAAACGTCACTAGACGCACTGACCCTTCCTACACATGGGTATGGGTAAGAACTTGATTCCTATACAAAGGCAACCTTCAAGTCAATTTCCATAGAGAATGAGGTTTGTGAGAGAAGCCATGTCCCCGAAGGCATGAGGAATCGAACCTTATAAGGGCATCCGCAATCATGGAGTTAAAAATACGGTGTTATATGATACAAAAGTATACAAATTAAATTGGTCTCATTTGTTTGTTATTATGACAAAATGTGTTGTTAATGTAAGAAGTGTTGTAATAATATTGTTAAAGTGTTGTTAAGAGGTATAAAAGTACACATAAAAATATAAATTGTGGGCCATACCTATTTCTACCTTTTCCCTCTCTTCCCACCCCTATTTCTATCTCTCTCCTCTCTCCCCCTCTATTACGTACAGCCAACCAGTAGACCATCTCCCTTTCTCTCCTCCCTTCTCTCTCTCTCTCTCTCTCTCTCTCTCTCATCTTTTGGTAGAGTTACCCGTACCAATATAGATATCCAGTCAGGTAATGTTGCCATAGTTCCTGGCACAAATATTCATGAGCTAATTACATCATTGGAACACAAAAAATGAAAAATGTTAGTTAACTATACAAAATCTTACACTACTTCTTACACTAGTGGTGTTATTGGAGATGCTCTAACTCGTTTGCTTCCAAGTCGATACAAGCAAGACAACTACTGATGTTGAACAACTAGTCAAGGCAGGCCCAGGCCTTAGGCCCAAGAGGCCTGGGCTAGGGGATCCAAAAAAGTCCAAAAATTATGAGCACTTCTATGTAAATTTTAGTATCAGGCTTGATTTGGACTCTTTTTCAGGTATAGTCCGTAAAAAACGTATCCAAGGCAGCTTACACATCTCAAAGAGGTAGCCCAGGAAAGAAAAAAAAAATAGTCCAACTTAGTTTTAAATTTTTAGGCCCAAGAAAGCAGAAGCCCAAGCATAATTAAGAGCCCAACATTTTAGTCTCTTTTAAACTAATAAAATCTCACACCCTTTCTAATTGGAAAGGTAATACTTTACTCGTTTTTAACTGGAGTATAAGGATCAGTGATTCAGTGTATCGTGTTTTTTTTTGCGACTTTTTTTTAGTGGTTGTTGTTTGTGTATATCTATATATCATGTATGAAAATGCATATAATGTTTGAATCCTGTCCTAGCACTTTCTTTTTAAGTGTTTATATATCAAAACCTATTCCATTTTAGGAATTTGGAACTATCATGTTTTGAACATATGTCAAAAACAACCTAATGAGACTTCTATGCTGCTGGAACTGAAAGATGTTTATTATTCAATATGGACTAAAATAATTATATAGAAAAATTATTCCGTTAGATTTTGTTTAATTGTAAAAATATATAGGGCACGTTTTAATTATTGCGCCTAGGACACCCAAATCACTTGGGATGGCCCTACAACTAGTTGAACATCAAAGAAGATAGACCATTGAAAGAAAGATCAACGACGGATAGGGACAAGGAAGAATTAAGATCGAACAAGGAAAAATGAGTAATATTAGGAAGGGAACAACCAGACAAGTGCGCTCTTTGAGGAGAGGGAGATTCCTAATAGATTGAACCCAATTACTAGTAGTCCTGAAAAAATTGTCGAACTAAAGTTTCTTTTATTATTTGGCCTCTCCAACTTCGATTCCTAATTCCGCCACTGCTCTTTTCTATTTTTCCACACAACATGCAATAAAATACTCCGTAGTCCGGCGCCACTCCCGCGTTCGAATCCCAGCTCTCTGCAGACTTGGAGTCAACAATTAGGTCAATTAGTGTGGTTTTTTCTATAGCATTGACATTCATATCATGTCTGCATGCCAAGTCTTTGAAAGCAAGAGATGCTTTCCACATTCCCCACGGAGAGAGAAAGAGAATATGGATGTTCTGTAAACTGGTTTTGCAAAGACAAATGAAACTCTGCCTCGTCACTCAAATGCTGAGTTTTCACCTCTCCATTTACTCCTCCCACACGTCTGATTACTTCCACTTCTCTCTGTCTCAAAGCCCTCACTCAGCCTCCTCTTCCTCTCAACAACCCACCACCAACCACGACCACCTGCCGGCAGCCGCTACAGTCTGTCATCGCCGGTCCACCATTCACCAATCAAACTCCATGAAGATCCAAAACCAAAGAAATCCGCCTCTGGAATCTTCAAAATCCGGCTGATCAAACAAAAAAAATCTTCTAAATCCGAAAATAGATGCTGGGTCTCAATCATTTCTGCAATCCAACAAAGGAATTCGGAAATTGGGAGAAGAACCGAAGAAGACAATAAAATCCATGGCAGTGCCATGGGGTATTGTTGGGATTTTAGCGGAAGTTCGGTGATACCCACAACACATGCACGTATTGAGATCAATACTAAACAAGCATTAACACACAGGAAAAACAAGAGTGACACAAGAGATTTACGTGGTTCAACCCAAAACTGGCATAGTGATGCAGACCGGGTTGCGTCAACATGGATGGACAGGTTGCGTCCACGTAGGCCTAAAAAGGCCTAAGAATCGACAAATGGGTTGTCGGTATCGATACTGCGTTTTTGCTGTATCGATACCAGCGTGCTAGTTGGCGAACAGAATCAACCCGTATTGATACAAGATTTTCCCTGTATCGATACCGAGTGTCCTATACTCGTCCGGATAGCTTGCTACGTTATTTGCTTTATTTCCGAATTTTTCCTTTTTTAGTTAATTTATGTTTTTCCTTGATTTGACTTCCTTTTTCGGAGTAAATCAATTAGGGTTTCTAGTTTCCTATATAATAAGTTGTAAGCCTAAACGGCTGGGATTGATATTGAATTAAAGAAAAACGAGTCTTTACTCATATTTTGATCGTTTAAAGAGGGAGTACCTCTGGGTCGATCTTTTCATTCGTGTTCCTCTTGCACGATTGAATCTGTTCTATAGGCTGCGCTGCATCACCTAGTCTACGGGAGAGAGACACTCCATTATAATATGAACACTAGAGATTACAATAATTGTGAGATACAAAAAATACTCAACCCGACACCAATACCCAAGCCCTGAAGTTATACACACTCCCGCTCACCCGGTGTCCATGAGCCCCAAATCTCATGGGTTACTCTCCATCTCTACATTTCTCTTGTTCGGACTAAACCCATTTACATAGTCATTTTATACATAACATACAAGCAAAGCATTAAATGCTTCCCAATATTCTTTGACAAACCATGGAATACCAAAACGTGGAACACCTTCTGATAACTCCAAAATTTCGAAGTCTAAGATTTCAATATCCTATCAAAGATTGATACCTTCCAACTTGCACCTATATCTTTGAAATGACTAATACGAGTCAAAACTAAATAGGTTTGACGCTTTGGATGGTCAGAATAGTGTTGGTGGCCTTTAGTTTTTGGTTCAGTAAAGTAAACACACACTAACCAGAAAGAATTTACAGGGATAAACCAGAGCACAGGGATTTAATTGTCCGTACAAATTACTCCAAATCAGTCGACATGGAGAGGATATATATCATCAGATTGGAAAGATATGGCGATCTCGTCTGCTATAAATTTAGGATTTTTTCTGGTTTTGGATCTTTGTGGAGGTTGATTGGTAAATGGTGGACCGCCAATGAGAGAAATATTGGACACTTGCCACGAACAACTTGTTTGGTTTGAGTTTTGAGAGAATTTTTTGGAATAATGATTGGAGAGAGAAATAAGAGTAATAATTAGAGAGAAAACTCCTTAGGTACCGTCAGATATTGAGACCGTGCTGGGATGATTTTGGAACTTGAGGGGAGTGGGAGAAAAAATACAACAAGAAAATGAGAGGAAAATGGAGGTCAAATCTTTTATACCAAAAAAATGTTGCTCCCCTGCAATTTTAGGAGCAAGATTGCACAAAAAACTCTTCCCAGGTAATTGCACGGGAATAGAGTTACAGGAAGTTTTGGCTAAAAGGGAGTTGAATATTTTCATTTTCTCGCATCTTTCTCTCCCAACCAAATAATGGAAGTAGGGATGAATGGAAGTAGGGATGACAATCTTGGCCGACTTGCCCCTATCCAACCCGTCCCCTACCTATTCGGGGAGGGGATTTAGAGATTTTTTTGGGGATCGGGTAGGTGATGAGAAGTATTTTTTTAAAAATTCGGAGATCGGGTAGAGGATGGTATCGTCAATCCCCTACCCGATCCCCTCCCCTTTCCCCACCCCTCCCCGCATCCTCATTTACATATATATATATATATATATATATATATATATATATATATATATATATATATATATATACTCCCTCCGTCCCAATTTGTTTGCTCACAATGGGAATACGTGCAATTTCAAACTCCTACAAAATATATTTCTCTATATTATTTTTTAATTTGTTTTATACCAAATTAAAGTTCTCATTGAGTACTTTAATTTGATGTAAAACAAATTTAAAAATATTATACAAAAGTACATTTTTTAACATCTACAAAAAATACACGTTTTCCAAAATGAGCAAACAAATTGGGACAGAGGGAGTAATATATATTTATTTTATTATAAGTTTTTTTAAATTTCTTTTCCACGGTAATTCCACCAGGACCACCATGACAGTTGGCACCACAGTATATAAAAAATTATATTTAAGTCATAACTCATAACTTTTTATGTTTTTTGTTGATGTTTGTTGAAACTGAGTTGTGTAATTTGAAATTGTTGGAGACTTGCTTAAACTGTTGAAACTGAGTTGTGTAATTGAAATTGTTAAAACTGTTGGAGATTTGTTGAAACAAATTTATCTTGTATCCAGATTATAGCCGTAAATATGAAACCATTTTATGCGTAGGCATTGGCAGTAGGCACATCCTATTCCTGTGTGTTGCAAATGCAGATTATATATTGAATTTAATGCGCAATGGGAACCAAATTGCACGGATGGAATGGAATTTTGGCCGTGGGGGTTGAATTTAATGGGTAATGGCATGGACTAGTGCATGAATTTATGATCCCCAATTTCCTGTGGGGATCCCCGTTCCCCGCATCAGGGGGGGGGAGATGGAGGTTAAAATAAAATTCCCGGTGGGGATCGGGGAGGGGATGAGGATTGATATAGGTTCGGGGATCGGGGATGGAGGTAGTGGTATCCATCCCCTACCCTCCCCATTGCCATCCCTAAATGGAAGGAAAATGTTTTTAATTTTTCTTTCTTTTCCATGAGTTCCAAACAAAAGCTGAAGGTTGAGGGATAGTTTGGAAAATAGGGAAAGGGAAGCAAAGGAAGATAAAATAAAAAAATATTTCTAAATATTTGATTATTTGGGAAAAGGGAAAAAACTTTTCCCTCTTTTTTATCTCCTACTTTCTCTATGTTATTTTCTTTCTTTCCTATTTCCCTCTACATTTTCCAAATTTAGTGTGAATAGTGTGCTATGGTTGTGGTTAAATATGCACTGACCAAGCTTCCATCCTGTTATATCACTCTGTTTTTTGGTTAGTTTTGGACCGTGGTGGACTTGTACTTGGTCCAAAACTATGATCGAGTCCGTCCATGTTTTAGATTCTATAAAGATGCATTTGCCGATAAAAATTAGCTCAATTGTAAATTGATATCTATATAAGTAGTTTTTATTTGGGGAAGACAAAATAAATCGTCCAAGCTTCACCTTCTATTTTGTCATTCGCAAATGTGAACGGTTAATATAGCTATCAATGTTTAATTCAAATGATCTTAAACAAGGCATACTTCTTTAAGAAAATTTTAAACTTGAACGAATTCCAGACAAGCTCACCTTAGCCCAAAACAAGACCAAAATGGAGCGAGTGATCCCCCAATGTGCAAGATAACAACAATAGTCGAGCTTAATTTTTTAATTTATCAAAACCATCCTATTATAACTCGAATAACTAGATTTAGTCTCAAAAAAATCGTCAAACCAAATTTTCTTTTATAGTTCAGCCCCTCTAACTTCGATTCCTAGTTCCACCACTGCTCTTTTCCATTTTTCCACACAACATGCAACAAGATACTCCGTAGACCGGTGCCACTCCCGCGTTCGAAGCCCGGCTCTCCGCTGACTTGAAGTCAACAATTATGTCAATTAGTGTTGTTTTTTCTATAGCATTGACATTTTATCATGTCCAGCCACGACTCAGCCACGACTTTGATCTTTTTTTTTCCCAAATCGTGCCAAAATGCAACAGTGTGTTACGCGTGTAGCTACGAGCCTACGAGTTAATGAAATTAAACATAAAATAAGCTTATGGGTTGATGATGGAAGGATCAATCTGTCGTACCAATGAGCCTTGCACTGTCTGAAAACCTTGCCACGAATAACTTGATTGGTTTGGGGTTTAAGAGAAGTTTTTGGGATAATGATTAGAGATAAAGTTAAGAGTAATAATTAGACAGAAAACTCATTAGGGACCTTTAGAGACTGTGCTGGTATGGTTTTAGAACTTGAGGGGAGTGGGAGAAAAAAAAACGACGAGAAATGATAGGAAAATGGAGATCAAATTTTTTATACTGAAAAAATGTTGCTCCCCTGCAATTTTAGCTGCAAAATTGCATAAAAAAAACTCTTCCCCGGAAAATTGCACGGGAATAGAGTTAGAGGAAGTTTTGGTTAAAAGGGAGTCGAATTTGTTATTTTCTCGCACCTTTCTCTTCCAACCAAATAATGGAAGGAAAATGTTTTTAATTTTTCTTTCTTTTCCATAAGTTCCAAACAAAAGTCGAAGGTTGAGAGATCGTTTGGAAATTAGGAAAAGGGAAGCCAAGGAAGATAAAATAAAAAATATTTCTTCATATTTGATTATTTGGGAAGATGGAGCGAAAATTTTCCGTCTTGGTTGGAACGGGTCGAGAGTGAGGAAAAACGACAAGAAAACATTTACTATTCACAATGACGGAGAACCAAACAAGATGGGGGAATTATTTGTAGATCTTTCTTTTCTTCTCCTTCCAAACAAACCTTAAGTTCTCTTGTTACAGTTTCCCACTTTTTTTTATGCATTTGGGGTGGGTGCTATGTGGTAGGTGTTGTGCGGCAAAATTACGTCATTTTGTCTGATCTTTGCGCGCACTTCCAAAGCTTCCAAGGGTCTTGTTTGGAGGAAGAAAAAACTATTACAAAGTGCCTAAACCTTAAACCTGAAGTACCTAAATTCAAGTGCTTAAATTCAAGTTCTTAAACCCACTATACCCTACTCCAAAGAGCCTAAATCCCCTAAAATTAAACCTCACACTTAACTCTTCAAACATGACCCTTGGATATACTAAGAAAATTAGCAAAACGACGTAATTTTGCCGCACAATATGACACATAACACCTACAGCACAGCGCCTCCTCTGGATTCCTTTTTTATCTCATTTTTCTTTGTCTTATTTTCTTTCTTTCCTATATATCCATCTACATTTTTCAAACTTAGTGTGAATAGTGTGCTATGGTTGTCGTTACGAGTGCACACCGGATCGGTGGCCCGCCCATCCCACTCATTTCAACCCTATTTTTTAAGGATTTGGGATATAAATTTAGGCATATAGGGTTAGGCTGGGTTGATATTTCAAGCCCAGTTAATTAATGGGATGAGTTTGGAAAAATCCTCAAGACCCGGCCTGACCCAGCCCAAATATAATATTATTATTCTTTAATAGAATATATAATATAATGATTTTCCTCTTGATCTCCCTGTCTTCAACATAACTCATGGTTTATTACTTTTTTTTTCTACGGGAAATGTTGTGAAGAAGAAACAAGAGAGAGACCGGAGGAATTTTTTTTGCATGTCAAAGCTTTATGAATGGGCTTTATGAATGTTGGAGAGTTTTAATTTTTGAACACATTTATTGCCTTTTAAGAGACAATTTAATTATTAGAACTCTAATGTCTTATGGGTTTGTTTTTTATAGTACTGTGAGAACATAAAACTTTAGGTATTCCCGGTTGTGAATTCAAATTTGTGATCGTTATAGTTGATTTATTTATGTTTGTGATATCATGCTTTAGAAAAATAAATAGGCTTGTTGGGCAGGTACGGAAAATAAAACTTTAATCGAACTGAATTTGAAAATATAAAATGAAGCCCCATTCTTAATGGGTCAGGCTTGGACATACACAAGTCTTGTTAGAATCTAGGTTAAGCCATACCCAGTCTGAGGTATGTGCACCCCTAGTTGTGTTTAAATATGCACAAAGGACCAAGCTCCCATCCTGTTATATCGCTTTGTTTTTTTGTTAGATTTGGACCGTGGTGGACTTGTACTGGGTCCAAAACTATGATTGGGTCCGCTCATGTTTTAGATTCCATACCGATAAAAATTAGGTCAATCGTAAATTGATATTTATATAAGTAGTTTATAGTATTTGTGGAAGACAAAATAATCTAAACTTCACCATCTATTTTGTCGCTCACAAATGTGAACGGTTAATATAGTTATCGATGTTTGATTCAAATGATTTTACATAAGACATACTTCTTTATAAAAATCTAAAACTTGAACAGTCAGGGATTCAAGACAAGCTCACCTCAGCCCAAAACAGGACCAAAATAGAGCGAGTGATCCCCCAATGAAATTTGGAAAGCATTTGGCATGACTGGAAAAATGAAAGTTGCCTACGATTTTTTGCGATCACAGGTGACCAGATCGACAAGTGCAATTTATTTTTCTTGCTGTTGAAAAAAAAAAAACCTGTTCGTGTTATTTGTGCGATTGATGATTTTTCAGCCTCCGACTCGCACCAAATGGGTCGTAAATAATGTTCTTTTGCAACCTCTAACCCACGAATAGGGCTGCAAATAAACCGAACCGTTTGTGAACTATTCAAGGCTCGACTCAGTAAAAGTTTGTTCGAGTTTGGTTCAGGGACCAAACGAACCAAACCGAACTCAATTTCAAGCTCAATTATGAAATGAGTCGAACCTGAAACTGATAGTATTCGGCTCGATTAGGCTTGCGAACCTAGAATATATGTATATTTCCCATAAATTTTCACAAATAACCTTCAATATGTATAAAGTTTTACATGTACAGAATGAAAATTTTATAACTTGTACATTTATAAAACTTTAAAAGTATTTTATACTTACATTTTAATATGTTTATATAATTATATATGTATATGTATGAACTTATTAATGTACAAAATGAAAATTTTATTAGTAGTTCTAGACCTATATAAGATCATAAATATCTAATATTTTTTACTTTTTAAGGCTCGTAAACAAGTTCGAGTTCGACTCAAACCTAGGGAAGCTCAGCTCGAGTTCAGCATAAGGATGGCATTTAGGACCAATCCGATCCGCCTCCACCCCAGACCCAATCTGAACGGGGCGGGTATTCGTTCTAAAATTCGGATTTCGGGTCAGATTCGGAGGAAAATTTCAATTTTTTCGGATTCGGTTTCGGGTTCGATTTTGTAAACATCTGCCCTAAACTCCACCCCGACCCGAAATATTTAGTTATACATTTGTTTACTTGTATTGTTGTTTACTTGTCTGTAATTTTTGGTTTTATTGCATCAAACGTAGTTAAAGAAACCCATCACTCTCGTTGCTTTGGAAACTGGATGGGTCATACCAAAATATGATATTGAAAAGCTTTAGAGTTGCAAACAAATAATAGAATCTGGTTTTTTTCTTTTTCTTTTTTTTTTAGGAAGCATGTGTCCAAAAAGCATTTGGATTTTCGGAGCCAATCAGGTAATCCGATACCCGTTAGGGGCCGGTTTGGGGATCCTAAAAAATCTCCCATCGGGGATTGGAGCGGGTTCAGAGGTACATAACCCATTCGGGGTCCGGGTCTGGGGTTAGAAAAATCCAGCCTCGATACGACCCGTTGCCATCCCTAGTTCGGCACATCAAATTTTCTTGGAGTTCGAGCTTGGCTCGAGTTCACTTAAAAACTTAATGAACGAACCCGAACACTCTAAAGTTTGGCTCGATTCGGCTTGTTTACACCCCTACCCACAAAACAAACAAGCAATTCCCTCACGCACACCAACACTTGCACACGCACAAACACCATATTAACACTCAAAAAAACAGGGTGAAACAAAACAATAACAAGAAAGCCGAAAATGCGATTTCATGTGGTCATTTATTGGTATTGATATATTGTTTGTTGAAGAAAATTCACAGAAGTAGTTGCGCTTGAAGATTCAGCCTCCTTCAAGTATCTAGAAAACAAATGGAAGTAAAGCCTTGACCTCCCTAGGGAAATTTTCGAATTTGGATAGATACCATATTCTGGTAACGTAACTCCTTCCAGCCAAGTAAAAAAACACGCCGAATGCACATGAGAGTGACAACAACATCTGAGATATAAAGAAAATTCCCCAAAAAGCAAGGATTTCAAAGAGGTAATGAGGGCAAAGAACCAGATTGAAGAGGCCTCCTCTTAGAAGTTTATATCTTTTGTCACCCTTCTCTCTGAGTTTTGAAAGGAGGTAATGGTGGTAAACATTGCCGGAGATTCCCACTAAAAATATCAGAACCCCGACATACTTCAGATCAATTGATGGCTCCGGAAACCCTTCAGTCAAGTGTTGCACATATATCATGCTTGTGGTTAAGAAGAAATAGGCAGCTGAGATTAGAATGGCAGAATCCAGGACTACGCCGCCACTGAATTTGTGAATAAATAGAACCTACAATAAGAACGCACTGCTCAGTTTACGTTGAATTCCAATGACTCTATGACCATAATGCAGTATTTCGTAGCATGACAATATCAAATGTTTGTGTGTGCCTATAGCTAGTATTTACATTTACTAGATTGTGCTTGCATCTGAAGAACAACAAAACTAAAAAAACATATAACACGATAGCAAGAACAGAAGACAAATTCTTTATTATAGAGTTGTTGTATATCTAAAAGTGAACGAACCCAACTTCCTTAAGCTACGTGATGAGACAAAAGGTTGATCAAGCTAATTTCTGTCAAAAAAAAAAAAAAAGAATGAGAAAGGCAAAGTGGTAGAGCGAGTAGCCGGTGGTATGCCTGGGGACATGCATAGTGGCATTGATGTGTGGTACCAAGCCAAGAAGTGTTGAACGGAGGCGGACTGACAACACTGATTGGACTAACATTTGCATTTGCAACAGTTCTGTTGTTATCCTGTAAACAACTAAACAAGGCATGCAGCACTTCTATAGCAGACTGGAATTTCAAACATACTCATTTGTAGTTGCGTAGAATTCGTAATCACAACTTTAACTGACCCTAAGAATTAGAAGCAGCGCGTGTTGGACAGAGATATATATGGAAGTTATTTAATTTTATTTTATCCGGACTCTTTCCATCCAGATAACTTTTCTTTCAAAATCTGTAGTGAATACAGATGGATGCCCGGCTTGCCCGCTGTCCATCTAATTAGATTCCTATCTTGTAACCATGACTCTATTCATTTCGTCAAAATTCAATGAATTTGACTATGACTTGTTGCTTATAGAAGACTGGGGAAAAAAAAATACAGGTCACTAACTTAATCTGTTAAAGAACAGAATTCGGGTAAACCAAATATTGTTTATCTAATTGGAGGGAGACATCATAATAGAAAGGCTCAAACCGGTTATAAGTTGGTGTCATGCGGTTTCCCATCTGGTTTTCTCCCTATTTTTCAGTGGAACCAAGGGTGACCTTTAGAACTTTGAAACATTTTGATGAGGTACATGAAAGCTTGAAGCCAACTATGTGGCACAATGAGTTGTGAGCGTGCCAACAATTAGAGACAAGCTCTTTCAAATTTGTGGACATTTATCCTGAGGAAAGAAAGGAATTATGGCTCTATTAAACCACTGGAAGATCCAAAGTACAATGGAATCCATGGATAAAGAGTGGAAAGAACACTGTATCTCTAAACAAGGAAGAACGTGACGATAAAGGCTGCAGCTTCCGCATTGCTTGGTTAAATGAGTTCTTCTAATAAAATTCTAGATAGGCAGAAACAAGTCCAGTTCCATTGTCATCAAATACTCGTCAACAGGTCAAAATTCACTAGGTAAGAAGAGGCACTCGTTCACCAAGTATAGAGAGGCAAACGAGTTAGAGCAGGTGCCCCTCCATATGATAGAAATCTGGATATCACAACAGGGTTGCACTTGATTTGTGGCGCTTGCTAAAGCTGTGGACGCCTAAGAGAAGTATTAAAGGATGTCCAAGTTGCAGACTACTAACAGCTAACTAACAGAAGGTTAATACTAATACATAACTCTATGCACGGCATCTACAGAAAGTATACATGGAGTTGTGGGCTTCGTGACTAAGAAAAAATCCTCGGAACTGCAACTCTGAAATTCTAGTCCAATTCCATCAGATAAACCAGGCAAGAAGCTGTAAAATTGGGGGCTTTCAACACGTCCTAATTGAGCTGAAACAGAAATCATTAACTTATTAGAAGGCTTTGGTCTCAATTTCTTGTTGAATTACATAAGGAGAATTTCACCCTCTATCAGGAATTCAGGACCGATTTCTTGATTTCTAGTGAACCATATCTTTACTTCTTCCTGATCAGCAATTTTTACAGGACCAGATTACTAAGGGTCTCAAGAAATTCAATTCAGTTACGCAGAACAATATGACAGTCTCAACTCTCAAGGCAATTTTGCTAATATTATACTGTACATATTGCAAAACAATTCTCTTGTAATCTCAAAACCCAATGGAACAAAGTTACGTGCCAAAGGAGGGAAAAGTGATAACATCTCTGTGTCAAAACTGCTGGAAAATGCACACGTGTAGAATATATGGTCGGTCGGATCGGGTTTTCATGGGTCCACCAATGACGAAGCCGAGCTCCGACTGAGAAACCGACTTTTACCACAATTCCCAACCGATTCCGACCGCTCATCTCTTTGAAAACGACAGTACACCTTTGTTGGGGTGCAGACAACCTTCAGCAGTACCGGGGGCAGTTATAGGCCTGACCTAATTATTTCTCTGTTAGCTTGTAATTAGAGTAACACGTTTTCAGAGAAAACAGAGACAGAGAGGCGAGAGAAAACGCAGATCTAAGAGAGATTGCGAGAAGACTTGTACTCTTGATTTCGATTTCATAGTGGATTGGTGTAGCTCCCGTGGTTTTTTTCTCGCGTTGAGGTTTTCCACGTATATCTGTGTCTCACTTTCTTTTCTATTTTTCATTATGCACAATTACTTGTTTTTCTGTTTTATGATTCATTATTTCCAAGATCCGTAGGGGTGCTACGGGGTTGCGAAAATCCTAACAACCTTTGGATCGGGTCAAGTCGAACAACTTAATCCGATCCATCAGTTAAATGCTCACTCTTACTCTTGAATCACCAATCTACTCAAATTCTATCTTTCCGATAAACACATTTTAAGACTTACTCTTGCTCTAATCACAGATTTTGGTTAGAACACCATCACATGCATCTTTATTAAAATAATGAGCTAACAATCATAAGAATCTCCAGCCCTGACCCATTCTTTTACCAAATTTGGGTCAAAACCCCATTTGGGATTGCCTTCTCCAATTCCAAAACCCTTATTTTTACCCAAATCCAATGTTTTTTTAATAGTGTTTTCCTTCCTCAATTTCCATTGACATAGTGTAAATAATAAGAAAGTGAAGAAAGAGGTGTTGAGAAAAAGGGTTTGGATTCGTGTTTTCCCTCATTTGGGTTTATGAAAAAGGGTAAAAATCCAAAGAGAGAGGCAAAAGGCCAAAAGGGTATACCAATGGAGATGGGTTCTTAGCGTTTTTTACTTTAACTTTTGAATCTGCATAGGAAAAAAAGGGTAAGGATTGGAGATGGTAAGAGCACATAAAACACAACTGCAATTGTTTGACAACTCTTTCTGATGGAGACCGAAACGCAAACCATTTTCCTCAACACCTCTTTGCACTTTTTCATTATTTACAAATATGTCATTTTTAACCAAAATGTTGAAGACAAAACATTGAAAAACACTAGATTGGGTAAAAATAGGGGTTTGGTCTCTTTTTTGAAGACTCACACTATTATTTTGGTCTCCAAATCACTAAAAAAAAAGACAATGGTCCCTCTAAAAAATAAAAAATGTTAAAGAAAAGAGGGGGTAAATGACAAAATCTTCCCTCAATATCACATCCAGACTCCAAAATGGGAGAAGAACTAACATGCCAAACAAGTACCGCCATGTGGCAATGGTACTGGTACCCATTGGGTATCCGAGCTATCCAAACATGTTTTGGACAGCCAAGATTTCTTTGGTAAATTTACCCCAAAATTTAAAAAAATGTCACCCTTAGATTACCCGTCGGCATATCCGAAACATCCAAAAATGTTTTAGACAGCCCAATTTTAAGGATGACATTTTCTTTAATTTTGGGGCAAATTTACCCCAACAAATTTGGCCATTCAAAACGTGTTTGGAAGGCTTGGGGCGTGAGAGCTATCACGTGGCGGTGCCCAATCTGTATCCGTACCCGTACGCAAGTTTTTCTCCCAAAATGGAGATATAGAAGATGCTTTTAACATTGACATTGGAGAAATTTTATGTAAATGGGTCTTTTTTACCCAAGCTTTATTTTCCAGAGGACTTAGAAATAAAGAAAAATCCAATCAAGAATGGGGAAAACCTTACCTCTAAGACCCTTTTGAAGAAATGAATGGTTGAGCATGCCCGTTTTGCTGGAGAGTTTGATCTGATTGGATTTGGAGTGATGAGAGCCAAAGTTCCAGAACTTGGAATACTGGAGGTGTTTCCCAATGATTTCCGAGAAACCCAAAAATGATAAGGATATTAGGGTTATCAGAGGCAAGGCTCTGATGTAAACATTGGGAGGTTGCAGGAATACAAGACTATGCTCCATTCTCTCTCTCTCTCTCTCTCTCTCTCTCTCTCTCTGCATTTGGCGTGGATAGTGTATTGCCATGCTGGGCTTTGGTCGACTTTAACTAGCCCTTTGGATTGAAGGATTTGACTAGAAAAGAATAGAAATGGAGGGGGAGAGGACTCTCTCCTCTGTTTGTATGAGCAAAGAAGTGGGAAATGAAGGGAGAAGGTGACGGAGCATGAGAAACCTGATTCCCTCGTACTGCCATTTATCTTTCTCACCGATTGTGATGCGATTTCGAGCAAGAGAAAGAGCTAGGGTAGATCAAACTTTTGATTTTCCAATTCTACCCTTCCTAATTTTACAAAAACACTCCTAGGGCATAAAATAGCAGACACATTCCTCAGCCCCAATTTCACGTTTCCCTCTTTTTTTTCCTCCAATTTTTCCCTCCACCACAGCCTTATATACTCCAGATATATGTCATTTGCACTTCATTTTCCTCCATCAACTTTTCCTCCATTGCATAGAGAGCTCTCAGGTAAGTTTATGCAAAATTCTTCTCTACCGTTTTTGTAAATATATACTCTGTATTCATCTTGTACAGGGGTGATTTTGATTCTTGCTTCTAATAAAATTAGATCTACTGCATGTTCATACAACATTGTTTTTTCTATGAATGTTCATACATGTTCTTTCTTGCCTCAAACCATATCAATCAGTGTTGATACATCTTCATAATCTGCATTCAACTTATATGTTGATTTTGCTTCTATACTTGCCTGTTTATGGTTTTTTCTCTCTCTCTCTCTCTCTCTCTCTCTCTCTCGCTGATTCTTTTGTTAAGTTATTGGGTGAACTTTGTGTTAATAATTATTCCATTTTGTAAAAAAAAAAAAAGGATAATTGAGTAGGCCTAAAAATTCATTTAGTGCGTGGAATCGGCGACGATAACTAGCAGTTGTTCAAGCTCTTGGCTATGTTGTATATTGTTATTTGGTTCAAAAGTATCGGAAAAAATATCATTGTCATCGCCTCATACTAGGCATGAACAAAGAAAAAGTTCGAGATTACTTGATGGATAACCTTAAAGTTCGAGATTACTTGATGACCAAAGAAAAGTTTGTTTAAGATTAATCGTGATATTATTCGTATGGGGCCGAGTGTATTTCATGATTTGTGTGATCTTCTTCAACGATATGGTGAGCTAGGACCTACAAGATATGCGACTGTTGAGGAACAAGTTGCAAAGGGACTTTACTTGTTGTCACATAGTGCAACTAATAGTGAAGTTTCTTTTTTCTTCCGGCGCTCTGGTGAAACAACAAGCCGTCATTTTCATAGATTCTTGAGAGTTGTAATATCAATGGAAGAACACTTTCTTAAGCAACCTGAGGGTTCACGAATTCCATTGGAAATATCAACTAGTAACCGGTTCTACCCATATTTTAAGGTAAATATTTTGCATTTACATTAAATTTTCAATGTACATTCTCTATAAACTTTTACTAAAGATTAAGTTTTTGATATTCATATTAGGATTGTGTTGCGGCACTTGATGGAACACATGTTGCTGTCAAAGTCTCTAGCGTGGATGCACCTAGATATCGTGGTAGAAAAGGTTACCCAACAGTAAATGTTCTGGTTGCTTGTACATTCAACTTGAGGTTCACCTATGTCCTCCCTGGATGGGAAGGGACTGCATCTGATTCGAGGATAATTAAAAATACACTCACGAGAGAGGATAAACTCAAAATTCCTAACAGTAAAAAATCATTCTTAGATGAATTTCATTTTTTCCAAACCTTATATTATAAAATTGTAGTCATGCACTTCATTTTTTTTAATAGGTAAATACTATCTTGTTGATGCTGGATACATGTTAAAGAGCGGGCTTATTACTCCTTATAGAGGTGTGTGTCATCATTTGAAAGAGTATTTCAACCATCCACCACAAAATGCTTGTGGATTGTTTAACCTTCGACATGCTTCTTTACGCAATGCAATCGTGAGAACTTTTGGTGTGGTAAAGAAGTGGTTTCCTATTATAGGAAACACTCAACCTAACTACTCTGTTGACACACAATCAAATATCATTCTAGCTGCTTGCATTATACATAACTTTTTGATGGGTGTGGATCCGGATGAAGAACTCATTGTTGAAGTAGATCAATAACTTGCAAGGTGACCTATACCGAGAAATGAGGAGCAAGCACCAATAGATAATAGTGAAGACGCAAAACGAGGAGAAATGATAAGGGATATGATTGCAGCCACCATGTGGTCTGACTATGTATACAAAGGAGCAACATAATTAAGCCCTTGCATTTTCTATTGCATGCCAAAGATTTTTGGGCTAATTGTATTTCCGTATTGCAAGTCTTAATTTTTGTATGGAGAACTTTGCTACCATGTACCAGCTTTTATTTGTCACTGCTAATATATTTCTTTAAATTAACCCTTGTTTCTTTGCGTGTACTTGTGGCAATATTTGTAGAGTTTCAATGGGTAAGAAAAATCTAATCAATGAAGATGGTAAGAAGGCTGAGAGGTTTATGTGGACACCCCTAATGGATGATGCATTGATTGATGCACTATACAACCAACATGCAGAAGGAAATAGGGTCAATCAAACATTTACAACACTTGCTTAGGAGGCATTCAACATGGATCTTGACAAGACCAAAATTAGGAATAGGCTAACACCTATCAAGGAGCACTTTGGTGAGTGCTACGATTTATTTAAGAATAGGACAAGTGGATTTGCTTGGTGCCCGATAACAAGGATGTTCAGTACTGAGCCTGAAGTTTGGAAAGAATTGATAGTGGTATGTGTTTTAATCAATTAAACTCTCTTTAACTAATCACTTAATGTATATTTACTACTTCATTTATGCAATCTCTCATCTTTTCTACATGTCTTTTTTATAGGTGCAACCAAGTGCTGAAAAATGGATGACTACACCCATTAGCAATTATGATAAGCTGGCTGAAATCTTTGGAAAAGATAGGGCTACTGGAGAAGGTGCAGAAACTGCCAAAGAGAAACTCTGTCGCTGGTCTACAATTGATGTTCCTACCAACATAATTGAAGGCGTTGATCACATGGTGTCTCAGAATGAATAGGCACTGGAGAGCTTCATTAATCTTGATGAGCTTGACACACCATCTCCTCAAAATGAAAAGAAAAAGAGAAAAAGGTTGCCATGTGGAGAAGGTGCAGAAGTTGAGGAAATAAAGGCAGCAATGCAAGACCTAGCATCGGCTATAAGAGAAAGTAATGCTGTGATGGAGAAAGCTCATGGGTATGTTTCAACCGGACAACTACACAAGGCACTTGAAGAAATTGGAATCGAGCCATACCAACGCATTGAAGCATATCTTTTCCTTATCAACAAGCCTGAGCAAATGATGGCATTCTTCTGTTCCTCGGTGGAGTATCGCAAGGAAACTCTGGAGAACATAATGTATGATCCCCAAAAGTGTTCCTAGCTAAGCTTTGGAGGTCATAAACTTGGTGATACACTTGCATTTTAGGCTGTTTTTTGTGAAAATATTGCAAGTATTTTGTGAACATATTTTGACTATTATGTAAAGGACGTTTAGAAGTTGCATAACGCTATAATCATGAGGTATCCTAGCTCATATTTTGACTATTTCGTACCAAGTATCCTAGCTCATACTAGGATTTTTCGTGATATCCTTGGTGATACCAGGATATTCTTTTGTTGATGGAAGTATTGAATAAAAAGAATTTTTGCCTGATGACCTTGTTATGTATGACCTGTTATCATCTTGTTTTTCTTCTATTTGATAAGGGTTATTGTTAGATAGTGCATGAATGTGCGAACTAGGCTACTGATCCATTCTGAATTTTCTGTTATTGCTCTACTGTTGTTGTGATCTATTATTCCTCTTTGAAGACTGGTGATAGTTCATGAAGGCCCATGATTATGTTCATTTTATGTCTGCTTCTTGTTGGTGAAATGGATATTATTTACTTTTGATATTGACTATCCTCTTGATGCTGCTGATTTTGTATGTTTACTGCTGCTGATTTAGACTACTTGCTGAGATCCTTATATACTCATGTTCCATTTTGTCAATCTATGCTATGACTCTTTATGCTGCTGGTACTTGGGATTGCTAAGTTGCAAATTTAAATAGATGCAACATAATTAAGCACTTGCATTTTTGCTGAGGCCTAATTTAAATAGATGCAAATTTTGGAGCTGCTGCTATACTGATGCTATTTTGAAGTTGAACAGTTATATTGTGTTTCACTTGTTTATCACTTGCGTTAAAAACCAAAATGGAGCTTCAGATGTACATTACTTGGTAGAAATTGAATATAATGTTCTTGGGACTGACTTGGAATCCAAGTAGCCCATCATCATCGTTTTGCTGTAAGAAGCAAGGAAGAAAGGAAGTCAGACTGGAAAAGAAAGGTTATTTTGGTAAATATATATATGACACTATTTTATCTTTTCTTTTATATTGTCTACCCAAACAAGATTGGTGTGAAAGGGTGAGAAACCATTCTCTCTTTTAATTTGTCTATCCAAACAAGATGGTGAGAAAACACATTCCCTTCTTTTCTTTTCTCACTAGTGTGTGAAACAAGATCACTTTCTTTTCTTTTCTCACCCCTCTTGCCAAAGGACGCGTAAGTAGAAGGATAAGATTCGCTGGAGGCACCAACAGCATTTCACACGTTGTGATGTCCAATTTTGTATGCCCAATTATTGTTTTGACTTTGATTAGAATTTGCTTGATGTAACAGCGTTCCACACGTTTTTATGTCTAAAATTTGCATTCACATTTCACAATAGACAATATTAGTACTGTTTTGACTTTGATTACTTTCTTTTCTATTCACGTGTAATTTGATTTCTTTGAATATTACTACTTGGGATTTTTTTTTTTCTTTCTTGAGAATGAATCATATTTGACAGTTACAAATTAAGTACGGGTGAGTTTCTACCATAATCACCATCTTCACCCTACACTCGAAAGCATAATTTTTGTGTTGTATGTGAATGGAATGACTTGTAGTAAAATGTCATCCAGAATATTACCATCAACCTAATTGTAACATTTGTAATAGTTTAACGATGAAATAGGTAGATTTACAAGTCTGCAAATGACATAAAAGTACTTAAACTAATCTAAGCGTTAAAGCAAATCATAATAGTGTATACCTTGCACTTAAATATCAAGTTCAATAAATGAAGCTACTTGACTAAAAGGATCAAATCGTTAGATATACAATTCCAAGAGTTTTTTTTTTTTTTGGGTAAGATTTCAATCGAGTTGATATTCGTGTTTCGTGCATATTAATTTATTGAGTTATACGATGAACAAACATTGGCAATGTCACATATATAATACTCCCTCCATCCCTTTTAAGTGTGCTATTTCGTATCCTTCACTTTTACCGAGTCACTCTGTACCCACTTAACTTTTCAAACTACACACTTATTAAGGAATAACCCAAAATAAAAATGTCTACACTAAAAAAGGGCTGGAGGGAGTAGTACTAGTCAATGAAAGTCATTAGGCCCCATTCCACTAAAAAAAAGAAAGCCAACTTATTTCAAAAATTAGGACAAATCATTATTTCACAATACATCACTTAAAAAGTCATGAAAAGCCAAAAAACCAATGACTTTTTGTTGGTGGAACACCCCCTGAATTTGACCTCAACCCTAGTCAAGGATTTTGCCTCTTATAAATAAGTACTCCACATTATGATCTTCTCTTTCTTCCTATCAACTTAGGGCATCCTCATCAAGTGAGTCAAATCCCCCTGATGACTATGTTGTTGAGTGAAATGGGAAAAATAACCCTCAAAATCAGACTCAACAAATTTTTTGTAAATCTGTAAAACTTGTAACTTTGCTACAATAACATTGTAAATCCTTTGAGACACTGTTCACAGATTAAAGAATAATTTAATCAATTCTCTCTCCTGACTTCTCTCTCTCCGTCCATTCCCTTCTCAATCTCTATTTTTTATTACTTTTTATTTTTGAGTGGAAAGTGTATGTTTTTTTTTATTACTTTTTAATTCTGAGTGGAAAGTGTATGTTTTTTTTATTACTTTTGTATTTAATAGTTAGAGTAGTCAGTAGTGATTTTTTTTTGGGTGGGGGGAGTAGGGGTGTACACGGTCCGGATCGGATCGGATTGGCATGAATCCAATCCTAATCCGCGAGTCACGGTTTTTAGAAAATACAATCCGTGTCCGGACCAAAAGTCTCACGGTTCGGTTCCAATCTGATCCGTGAGTCACGGATCGATTCCGGTTTTATCCACGGATTACATGTTATATAAGACATTATTATTTACAGTAGTTGTAATTTGGCATAAAAATAAATCAAGAAGCATCTCAAAGTACATCATTCAAATTCTATAAATACTAAGGACACCACAAGTTCACAAACACAGTAGTTCGTTACAGCTAATTACTATTTTGAAACTAACACATCAACTTGAAACAATAGGAAATCAAAGTAAAGAGCTCCCGTAGCTAATTAGAGAAGATGTCTTCGTTGGAATCTCACACTAATGGGTCATCAATAAAAATACACATCCAAGTTTTGAAAGAGATCACAGTTTACCCCTAGTCTGTGTAGTAGAAGTTTGTGTAAAATTACGTGTGTATATATATATATATATTTAAAAAAATTATATATAATAAAAATCTCACGGTCCGGATCGGTTAATCCACGGTTTCGAAATCAAAATCCGTGTCCGGATCGCGAGTCACGGTTTACTATTTTTTCAATCAGTGTCCGGACCATTAATCCACGGTTAAAATCCAAAACGCACGGATCGGTTCGGTCCGGACTGGATTCACGATTCACCGATTTTTTTTGCAGCCCTAGGGGGGAGTATGAGTAGAAAAGAATAATAGTTTAATATAGTTAAGTTTGAATAGAAGTTTGATTTTGTGAGTTTTTTAAAAAATAACTTATTAATTTATAAAATGTATTTTTGAAGTTAAATTTGATCTAATTTTTATAGCCAGACGAGGATGCTCTTATTGTAAGGAGTAATTTCTACTCAACTTATTAATATAAGTTTTCTTATCAAACAAGAATTAATTATTTCTAGTATCTTGAACCCATATAATAATCACAATATTTTGTAGAATGCGTTGAAAGAGATGATGCCAGACCGTTGAGATGTCCCTTTCTCATTCCAGCTCTTCTTTCAACTCTTCTTTGTTTTACCTGGTCCAATCACAATCACTAGATTTTTAAAGGATGGTCACCTTACTTTTTTTAGGACTTTTTTGTGATGGTCTTTTTTTTATTGTTTTCTCTAAAAAAAATTACATCACATCACTTGGCTTGTCGAGAAAAAATGGAAAAATATAGAAAGGTAGACTAAATTTGAAAAAATTCATATAAGAAGACAAAAAAGTTTTAAAAAAGTAGAAATTTTGTTCGATTAAAATAAAAAGAATTAAAACTATAAAAAAGAAAAGTTAGGCCGAATGAGGCACTGTAGTTAAGCCCACATTGTGGTTGCCATTTTTCTAACCCGTGTGCAAATCTTCATGTACCCAATGAATCAATGATCAACAATGCTTCATTACTTAGGAGCAAAATTCTCAGTGCTTCTCTCTTCCACTATCCATTAAGAGCTTGACACTTTCTCTTAATTAATCCTTTTTCAAAGAAGTCCGAGTGCAGACGATATATACAACAAGCCTTGAAAATCTGAAATTGCCCTGATGGACGAGTTGTAGTCTTCTAAAATTTATGTGCAAAGCTAGAAAATTCAACGATGCAAGGGAACTCTGCTTGAATCTGTCTATCAAAGGAGAAGATTTTGGGTGCGGGTAGGGCACCGCGTACGTCTTCGTCATTCATTCGATCCGGCCCGTCCCAAAAACGCAATCTGGACCGCTTCCGGATTAAAAAGTCTTAGGGCCGGATTTTAAAAAACAAAAAAATTTAAAAAATGGTTTTGTAACTGAAACCGTCCGATTCAGATTTTTGGCGGCCGGATGGATCGTTAGCGGGCATCACGCGTACCCTACCCCCTACACGCACCCAAAATTTTCTCCTATCAAAGGGTTGAAACTTAGGCTTGGTTTGGGTGAATTAGAAAAATTGGTTTTTTGGATTATTTAGTTTTGTCCTTATTAAAAAATTGTATTTGTTAGTTTTCGGTCGATTTTTTGTGGTTTCTTGGCTTGTCTCGACGAGAGGAATTTAAAAAGTATAAAATTATTAGCCAAACTTAAAGTTTTGTGAATAAAGACGAAAAATCGAGACAACCCAAGAAACAACAAAAAATCGACTAAAAACCAACAAATGCAAAAAAAAATTGAATAAGGACAAAACCAAAAAACCAAAAAACTAATTTTTTTCAATTCACCCAAACCAACCATTAATGTTCGCTTTACACACACTATAATGGTTAATGGACTTTGTAAAGGAGGTCTACTTGATGAAGCAAGTGAGTTCCTTAGCAACATGGAAGAAAATGGTTGTTCATGCGGTCCTTGCACTTACAGCATAATGACTCGATGTTTTCTACAAAATAAAATGACATTGAACGCATTGATTTGCTTTCTTCAAACAATAATCGATAAAGCTATGCCAGTGGATGCATGGACGGCTACCCTTCTACTCTCTTCGTCCCAATTTCTTGGTTCTTCTTTCTAATTTGAGATGTCTCAAAATATTTGTCCCACTTCTAAAAACATCCATCAAAATAGGGTTGTTTTTCAGTTTTATCCTTAAAAGTACTTTTCCCATCTTTTATTTTATAACGGTTTTTATGATTTTGAAAATTTTGTACAATAAAATTAATTGATATCTATCAAACAAGATCCATGTTGAATATATTTTGACTTTCATATAATAAATTAGCCTCACAAATTTGGTCACAGTAATATTAACTGAATTTAGGGGCAAAACAAAGTTTTCATACCCCTTAAAAACCCACTTCCCCAGAAGGGGCAAACAAATTGGGATGGAGGGAGTAGTTAACTTCTTAAAGCTCTTGGCAACTTTGAGCTGCATTCAGTGATAAACGCAATTAAGGCCCATTCCACTAAATGAATTATTGCGTTTTGGCTTTTCATAATTTACAAAAAGGGTCATTTTTTTTTTTTATATATATCAATTAAAAAAAGTTCAAAAAGTCGACTTAGTGGAACATGCCCTACTTTGAACAGAAAATGCAGCAGTTTTTAGCAAATCACGGCATGTTCATTGTTCACCAAGACTATATCTCCGCCCTAAAATGGGATTGCAGAAAGTATCCATAGACATGTCACATATTACAGAAATTCCCATTTGCTTTACTTGTTTCAATTCTTTTATCCCTTTCGCTTTCGCTTATTGCCTTATTGGTTTGATGTTGACTAGCCCTGTGTTAATAGAAAATTATATATTTTTGGTTCACTTTTCTTACATCTTTAATCTTTTATTCCAAGATCATTCCCTACCTAATCTAGCCTCTTGATTATCATTATTACGACATTTTTCCTGTAAAGAAGGTTTAATCCACCACTAGCAATTAAGCATAAAACGGGGGAATTACGGCAGGAAAGTTGAATTATTACCTAAGAATATTAGAAAAAAATCACTTACTTTTAACAATCTATCCATTATTGCAAGGCATCTAGACCTCATCGCAAGCCTGCCATGAGCAAATCGAGAGCAGGTTTCCAAGTTAAAAAGGGAATTCAGACTTGTTTTCACGAAGCTCGACTTTTTAATTTTTTACAATTTTAATTGAAAAATAATTAATTTTTTCCATTTTCTTCAAAGTGACACACTTTTAATTGAAAAATAATTAATTTTTTTACTTATAACGAAGATAATTTCTCCAGGCTGTTCAAAAAAATAAGATAATTTCTTCAGGAACTATCAAGAAAAATCAGTTAGTTTTGAAAACTAACAAGACATTATTGAAGTATTTTATATCTTTACTTTCAATCTTTACAATAGTATTTCTCTGAATTTCTGAATAATCTTCTTTCTCTACCTAAAAAATACATCTGTTTTTATTGGGGAGAGGGGAAGGCCGGGTGGATGAGGTTCAAACCTGAATCCCGTGCATGGTGTAGGGTAGCCCTTAATTACCAATCGGCTTGCAGTCACATTTTTTGAATGATCTGAAATTAAAAACTGAGGTCCTTATTTATAAATGTAACTTTTGGTTAACAAATAAATATTTAAATTTTAGGGATCAAGGTGCAAAGAGTATTTATTGAACCGCTATAAATTTCTAGCTGCCCCAGCCACTTTGAAGAAAGCCAAATTGTCAACCTCATCTTTTTCTTTCTTTCCCTTTTTTTTTTTTTTTTTTTTTGTAATGTAGGGTCTCTCGAGTCACACACGTACCTCAACTAATTGAGTCCAATCACACATGTACCTCACCTAATTTCTATCGTCCTAATTTCTATCGTGGAGGTGCAGTAGCCAAAGACTGAGAACTTAAGTGGAGCAAATCTTGAATCCCTCCCAAGCCAACTTACACCCACACCTCAATTAATTCACTAGGCCAACCCATGCATACGAAATTATTCATTTTCTAATGTTTATCCTGTTTGATGATACTAGGGGGGAAAAAAAACCTTTCTTTATGATCAAAATAAGAAAAAAAATGATTTTGGTACTTCAAATTTTAATAAGTTCTTGCCGAGACCAGCAAAACCCTTGGTTCTGTTTATGTTATGTGTATTTTGAATACCCAAAAAAAAAAATTTTGAGTGTGGTTTTTAAAAAAATGGTGTGCAAATATCAATTACCTAAAATAATGGTTATCCCATTTAAGGAATTTTTTGGAACTTATGAAAAATGAGATAAAGGAAAGGAATTTTTTTAAAAAAAATTCCCCCATTATTTGGTTTGGAGGAAAGGGGTAGAAAAACAAAATAAGTAAATACTAGTAAAATTTCCTACCATTTTCCTCATATTTTCTTTCTTTTCTTTTCCTCTCTTTCACTTTCCCCTTCTATTCGCAAAGCAAAAGACTTTCTCTCGTGTACACTCAACTCAACACTGCATTTTTGCGCTCTCTCCCTCTCTCCACACCCGCACTGATGTCTCTTCCGACGCCGACCGATCGGCCATCCGAGGTATTCACATGGAAAATTGAAAAATTTTCGAAGCTGAAAACCAAGAAGCTCTACTCCGAAACCTTCCACTCCGGTGGATACAAATGGTACTTTGTCCTTTTTCTGTACCGTACTTGGTTTTGGCTTGAATTTATAGTGATAATTCTTACTGTTTCAAGTTCTTGGGGGGTTGCAGGCGGGTGCTCATATTTCCAAAGGGGAACAACGTCGAACACTTGTCGGTGTACTTGGATGTTGCGAATTCGTCTACGTTGCCGGATGGGTGGAGTAGACACGCCCGTTTCGGCTTATCTGTGATCAATCATAATCTTCACGAAGCGACAGTTAGGAAAGGTAAGTTTTTGTAGCGTTTCTGTGCTAAGTCATACTACTATTAGACTGCGCTATTTTCCTCCGATTAAAAAGAAGACTGTTTTCTTACCCAAAATTTCGAAATCAGGGAATATTTGTTCGACTCTTCGGAATTTTTCTTAGTTTTTGGTCAAATTTTGCGCCTGAATCATACTAGAAAAATAGAAGTGAACAAAGTTAGTTTTACTGGCTTTTTATTCGCCTTTTCTGGACATTTTCAACCTCGGTCCATATATTCTTACTTTCTATTTGTCTTGTTGGAAAAATTATTAATCTTAAAAAATTGGACGGAAAGCTATCGAGAAATTCAGTAAAAATTTTAAAAAAAAAGTATCAACTGCCTTATGGATGTCCGTTACTGTTAAGTTTTTATGTGTGTTTTTCTTTTTGCTTCATAGATGTAAGCGTGATTGACTGAAGCAGAAAATATTTTTCTGCTTTTTAAGAATTCAACCCAAGCTTGAACGAATCCATTACTCAATCTTGTACCCTTAAAAACAAGTCAGTTCAGATCGACTCATGAGTCGTGGTTAGGATCGATTATGGTCAATTGCAGCCCTATGTATAACACTGTATTGCCTTTAAAAATTGTGTAATTGGTAGAAAAGTATCCAGTTCCTTCCAATTATTCATTTTCTGAAGTAAAAACAGCCATGTAACTAACGGGAAAATGCTGAATTCCTTCTTCCTCGAGATATTCTGGTGATACTGGATTTAGGTTAGAGTAATGAATCTGAGTAATATTGGATGAATCAGTCGCGGAATATTTGATCCAACCTAACTCTAAGTTGACCGACTCATTTATCTATATTGTATCTAACACCTGACTACAGAGAGTCCAGCCGTATCCACCTCTGCGTAGACAAATCAACGGTTGAGGTTTTCAGAGGAGATACACTGAGCATGCCACTTCAAACTGATGCTGCTAGATCAACCAGCAGGAGTTTGGATTTCAATTTTGACAAACGGTGGATTGTCTAAGGGTTAGTAAGAAAATGAGATTGAGATTGGGCTGAAAGATGCATGATCTGGAGTTCTTGGCCAACCAAATAAAACTTTTTCCGGAACCAAATAAAAATCAACCTCAACACGTGCGGTTCTAGCAACAATTATGGGATTAGAGGCCAATGGGAGGCTGAGATGTTAGGACACCACTCTATAGGCAGAAACTAGATGAAGGATACAGAGATCCTTGAACAATTGCAACCATATCAGCTCTGCCGTCGCATTATCTAAGACTTTGCCTCAGCTTTGGAAGATTTTGCCACTCTCTGTTGTTTCTTGGCAGACTAAGACTCTCACATTGTTGCCCACAAATTGAAAAAATAGTTTCTTCTGAACCTTCTAACTACTGCATGTCTAACCCAATCAGCATTTCAATATGCTAAAAGAAAAAAAATGGTATTTGAAATCAGACTTTGAAAAGCTGAATTTCTGGGTTTAAAGTACCCTTCAAGTGTCTCGAAATCCTTTTAACATCAATAAAGTGACTGAGATGTGCATGTGTTGACATGCGGCATTGACTAAGAATGGTTATCATAAGAGATTCCAAGGAACCTACTATAGTTTTTAAAAATTCAGGATTGGCAAACACATGATCATACTCTTTTTCAAGTTCCTTTCTCCCAATGAGATAGACAACAGCAGGTAAAGCAAGCTAGAGACCTCTCCCTGACTCCAGAGTAGAGCTACCCCTACTGCAGTTTTCTCTTGTTTTTATTACTTTGGGATTCATATGGTTGAGAGGTTCCTTTTACTTCAGAGCGAAGTTGTTTCGCGACGGAGCAGACTTCTTACTAGATTCTTGCTTGATTTCCTGCAACTAAACCTCAAACTCTTCTTGTTAAACCGAAACTTTAGATTCTTTTGTATTGTTTGCTTTTCCTTTTCTTTTCTTTTTTTCCCTTTTGCTCTCATTGCTTATCTTGATTGACTCACATTATGGTGGAAAGTGATTTTTCTGTTTCATAGATTTATTATGTCATGTTTTTCCCTTTAGGTTACTTTTGAAAGACCTTTTGACTCTCTCTCTCTCTCTCTCTCTCTCTCTCTCTCTCTCTCTCTCTCTCTCTCTCGTTTTATTTGAATTTGACATTTTGGTTAGAGAAGATAAAATATCTCATAATCTAAAATGAAATGATTATTAGCAGAGTGGATGTCAATAAAGGCCCTTCATAATGTAGAAAAAGGAGATAAATGGGTCAATGAAAACTTTCAAAATATATGGCTTTTCGTTTTAAATGGTTCATTGGTACGAGACGATGTCCATCTGTTAAATAGGGAAAACAGAACATTGTAAATACACTGAATCCACTGATACACTGGAAGATTAGTGTCCTAACCCCTCTCTGATGTTGCATGGAGTCATGGACTGTTGAAGTACTTAAGTTGACATGGCACATCTATGGATACAGGATATGGATCTGATCCTTCTGTTTGGAAAAGGATACTGCAGAATTTTTTTTTTTATTTTTGCTTAGAAAAAGTAAATTGGAGTAAAATTTCATTTCCTATTGGTGTATATAGAAAACAAATTATCCATTAGATGGCATATTCTCGTACCCATATCTATGTGATGGACAACTTTTTCCAGAGCCTGCATATCCAAAATTTTGAGTTTGATGTGACATGTGTCTGAATCTGACCCCATGTGGCATAGCCGCCTAGGGCACAAAAACAGATAACGCAATCCAAGATAGCAGGTTAAATCTCCCATTTCACTCTACAACGATTGGGATTTGGGACATAGTTATCGCTTTGCTTTCTTGTTACATATTCAGCGATTCTGGGACATAGCTATCGTTTTGCTTCCTTGTTACATATTCAGGGATTCGGGGACATAGCTATCACTTTGCTTCCTTGTTACATATTCAGCGATTCTTGAACCCTTTCATCGTACTTATATTCACCGATCAAGAGTTTTTCATGAACTGCTGTCCCTACAGGAAAGAAACAACCTGACTTTGAACGGTTGACGGTTCAGCACATCGAGATTATTTCCCTGGTCATTCCATGAGGAGTTTCCTGTTTCATTTGATTGTCCCTGTCATGCAAGAACATGTTTCTATTGCAGTTCTTCTAAATTACTGAAGTATTGATGCTGATTCCTGCTGGCATTTTTTAAATACCATCTCTCAGAGAAGTAATAGTGAAATATACAAATATTTAGTAGTGCTTTGTGTCCTTGAGTTGGAGATTAAAACGCCGCAGCAGTCATGGTAATGGTAGCGGTCACAAAAACAAAGTTTCAAGGCGTAACATTTGTAGATTAATGGTAGTGGTAACCAAATATGTGAATCTTCTTGTTCTTCTTTTCGGATTCACATTGTTTATCAACTCTTTGTTGAACATCTTGATGTTCTGTACTTTAGAATCTCAAGTGTTCCCTTCAACAGGTATAAGCATATTTTGTTAATTTTTTTTCTTCTTGTTCTTCTTTTTCGTTTTGGTGTGTGTTTGTCTGGGCTTTTGGAAAATTTTGGGGACGAGTCGATGACGATATTTGCTTGCTGCCTTTAGTGCTAATGTTGATGCCTTCCAATCTACAGATACAGAACACCAGTTCCAAGCAGAAGAATATGATTGGGGTTTCACTTCTTTCTTGCCTCTCAAAAAACTGAATGATCCCGGACAAGGTTTTCTGCTAAATGATACCATCATAGTTGAAGCTGATGTTACTGTTATTGATTCCAACGACTCAAAAAAGGAGACTGGTGAGAATGACAGTCATAAAGTGGAGTTTCAACTTCCGTCCCATGACACTAGCACAGAAAACGTAGAAGTTGACATTACTGGGACTTCTCCTCCTCAAAGTAATCTCCAATCAACTTTGGGTTCCGAAATATCCTCCGTTGATGGCTCAAGCGAAGCAACAGCTACTGCAGGCAAAGTCAGGTTTTTGTCATATTTCGTTTCTTCTGAGGCGTTCCAATTACTTGAAAAGATCCAAGGCCTTCACAAGGGCACTTTTGTCAAATTCTCAATGAAGGGTCAGGCTCTGCAAACTGTAATACTTGAGTCATTCGCTTCGTTCATCGTGTCGATGTTATCCACCAAGGTGAATGAAGCTAATGAGGAAGCATTGGCCGTTACGATAGAGGACTTTGAGCAAGTCGGCCTGGACTTGAGGTGGCTGAAGCAGAGGCTAGAGGAAGCAAAGATGGTAAAAAAGCACTCGGAGTCGGTCAACACTGTTGAGTCCTGTGTAACTGCTTTGGAAGTGGCTCGAGCCAAGGTTCGTGAGCTCGAAGAAGGGCTTACTAAAGCTAAGCTCGAAGTAGAAGTGATGTCTCGGGAAGTGCCCAAATCAGTGGGAGTGAATGATTCAATACTTAAGGATATTGTATAGATAGCAGTTATGAAGGAGCTTCACTGCTTCAGTAGTTTAATATGGACATGGTCTGAGTTGTAATGAATGTGTGTGTCACAAGCTTTGTTTGATTACGCTAGAGGGGTTGTATGCCCCAGACTTTGGAATCTATCTCCTATATATAAAAATGTCTTCCAGTTCAAAAAAAAAAACTCCTATATATAAAGAGTGAGTTGAGTTTTAGCTTCTTTTTTTTTTTTTATAACAATATGCCCTTTTGTAATATATATATAGTCCGGTTCCGGTCAGGACTCCCGGACCTATCTTAGGTCCGGAATTTTCACTTTCCGGCCATTTGGCCAGGATCCGAACCGTTGGATGTTTTTAAAATGTGTTTTTAACGCTCCGAGTGAGAAATGGGCAAAAAAAATACCGCGAAGGGTTTCATCTGAGCATTTTTCGATAAAACTGTAAAATCGCATTTTCACGATCAATGTATACCTGATGAGCTTCCCATCAAGGATTCCTATTCTCGATCAAATTTTCACAATCCGAACCATCTAATGTGTTTAAAAGGTGTTTTTAAGGGTCCCCATGAGAAATTAGTGAAAAAAATATTGGGAAGGGCTTGATCCGATTAGTTTTCGATAAAAATTGTATATATGCATTTTTATCGAAAACTGATCGGATCAATCCCTTCACGGTATTTTTTCACTGATTTCTCGCACAAACCTTTAAAATCACGTTTTAAACACATTGAACGGTTTAGATTGTGAAAATTTGATCGGAAAATCAGAGAATTGGAGGGCTCCCTGATGGAAAGTCCATCAGGGAGTCCTAATTGGAAGCTCACTATATATATATATATATATATATATATATATATGTGAATTTTCTAATCCACACCTTCCGGAAATAAGAAAAACATGGCTATTTTGTGTTACAATTTTTTTTTTGGAAATTCCAATCCGTCCAATGTGTTCAGAAGGTGTTTTGAAAGGCTCAAGCGGAACATCTTCAAAAAAATACCGGGAAGAGCTTGATCCAAGCAATTTTCGCAAAAACTGTATTTATATATTTTTGCGAAAACTGCTTGGATCAAGCCCTTCCCGGTGTTTTTTTTTTTTTGAAGATTTTTCGCAAGGACCCTTGAAAACACCTTCTGAACACATTGGATGGATCGGATCGTCAAAATTTTTTTTTTATAAAAAGTCTAGAAATTAAAAGTCCGGATTAGAAGCTTTAACTTTATATATATATATATAAAAAAAATAGGCTCATGATCTTCTAAGGGATCTCTTATTTAAAATTTGGTGTGGACTTAGCATTTTTTCAACTTTTCGGATCAAATTTTGACGATCCGAACCACTCAATGTTTTTAAAATGAGTTTTCCAAGGTTTACGCGAGAAATCTTAAAAAACAAATACCTAGAAGGGCTTGATCCAAACAGTTTTCAATAAAACTGTACAATTTTATCGAAAACTGTTTGGATCAAGCCCCTCCGGCTATTTTTTTTTACGAATCTTCAGGTAGGCCCTTAAAAATGCATTTAAAAATCATTGAGCGGTTCGGATCATCAAAATTTGATCCGGAAAGGTGAGGTCCGCACCAAATTTTAATAAAGGATCCCTTAGGAGATCATGAGCTTAGTAGATCATGATCCATGCAAGCTCATGATCTCCTAAGGGATCCCATATATCATTCATTCATTCTTTCTTTTTCTTTTTTTGAACAAAAACACATTTGTATTAGACTAAACATTCGAAAGGAGGAGATGACTGAGCTCAGTTGGGATCAAGGAAACCCAGTTCTAAGGTAGTGCTCTTGAAACAAAGGAGGCCACCCATGGACAACCCTATTAACAATTCTAGGAATCCAATAAATAAGCAAACTAAAATTCTTAAAAATAGCTCTAATGTCCTGAACTATACAAGCACACTCCAAAGGGGGGTCTAATTCAAAGACACTTAAAGAAATGAGATCTCTGTTGTCGCTTTCAATCTGCATCGAGTGAAGGTTAAGAGCTTTTGCCATCATACAAGCTTCTCTCGAAGCCATGACTTCACACACTAACACTGATGGGCCAGCAACTTTGAACTTTTTTCCATCTATGATCTCACCCTTGTAATTCCTCATGACCACTGCACCAAAACCATCTCCAAAATCCTTCTTCCAAGAAACGTCATAGTTGAATTTCACTTGGTTTTTATCAGGAGGTTTCCATTTGACAACTGTTGGAAAAAAAAAAAAATTGAATATAATATTTTATTTAAAATGTGAATGAAAATTGATTTGATTTGGAGTTGCATCTTTTCATAGACACTTGTTCACTATGGACGGACGCGTCCTTTCGTGAACAGGTGTGTCTTTTCTCCTTGGTGACTATTCGTAGAGTCACCAGAGAGCCTATATATATGGCATCATTCATTCATTTCAGAAGTGAATTTTTTTTACATTTTCATTGAGAGTCTTTTCATTATTAGAGAGAGTATAGACACAAGTTTGGTTCGCCTACCGAACAGATTGGAGTGCTACTTCCGTTCGGTGAAGATCAAGTAGTGCTGGGAGATAGACGTCCATGCAAACCGTAAGCACCGTAGCGGGGGCGAATCTGTCTTAAGTACAGAGTGTTATACACTCGCCTTGATCATTTTTCATTTCGTCGATTTTCAGGTTTTGCGTATTGATTTTATTGCATTCATTTTTTTGGTTTTATCACAAAAAGTAAACATATTTTTCCAACAATCTTAAGACAGATTCTTTACTTTTTGTGTATGTGTTTGTTCCTCGATTTCTTGGAATTTTGTTACAACGGAACTGATTTCCAATTTGAAACGATGAATCTGGAAGTGGTTATAGAACTTGATACTTTCTTTGCATCGAGTTAGACGCTGTATAGGCAAAAACATTGCCAAAGGAATAACATGGGCTTAAATGCATTTTTACTAAATGATCTATTTGTTGTCATTTCTATGCTTTATTGCGTTCTGTTTATCTAAATGGTTATTTCTCAAGTTTATTCCTTCCTTTAATCCTACACTGATCGATCTGTATGGAATCCCTGTGAAATTGGCATGTGGTGATTGGTGGTGGACCCTTTTGGGCACGATCACTGCCTCTATGTTTGATTTGTAAGAGGGAAATAAGTAAATGGAAATTTGAGTGCATAACTACACTGGGTTAATTTCTTGTTGCTTATTTATTGTCATGTCCTCTCAATTTTTATTTTCCGGCAAACCTTATTTTGGATCTACAATAGACATAGTTTTATAATCTCTCTTTGTACCTTTTTGTTACTACTGTGACTATTGATGAAATGTTATGGTGGGAATGATTGCTTTGGTGCCTATTTATTGTCTATAGTTGTTTCTTTTTGTAAGCGCCACCTCTTGCAAGGCAAATAATAGTCATGACCATTGGTGAATGGTCACGAATCTATGCCTACATAAAGGCTAGGGTTCCACCAATTTCCGATATGAAATAAAGGTTTGCTGAAATGAAAATAATATAGCGCACGAGTTTGTTCCATTCACCGAACATTCATGCTGGCCGGATATTTTAATGTTTAAATTGGTTTTGTTTATCAAATGGATTGCCAACAAACCTGGATCATGGAATATTCATTTTAGGAACATAAGTAACACTTGAACTGAATGTTGTTTTTCAATCTCGTGGGTTCTACTCTAGAATCTAGATAGGAACAATTTATGCATAGTGCGTTGTTTTCAACGTGATAAATTATTTATTTACATGTTTATGAACAGTGTCCTAGTTTTTGTTACCGGAACAATCAAAATATGTTAATTTTAAAAGCATGAATTGTTGATCATTGAAGGCAAGCAGTAGTTCTATTTTGTTTTCCACTGTTGGTACTGTTGGCATGCATTAAGTTGGTGTTTCCCACCTGCATTGGAACGGTGCTCATCTCCTGTAGTAGATCATTGAGTATGCCCATACATTTGTCTAAAACCATTACCGTGGCTATTCTTCGGTTTTGGTTTTCCCATGTAATGCATAGTGACGAAGTTGGTAAAAAATTGACGCATCGGAGTGGTTATCGGGCTTGATCGAATTTCCCGTGGGCTTTGCCGTGTAGGTTCTAATATTGCCGTCTAGGCCTTGTGGGGGCTGGAGAGGATATTGCATGCTTAATGATTGTAGTATTTTGATTATTGACTTCTATGTATAGTTATCATCATTTTGATGATTTGCATTATGTTTTCCCTAGTGTGTTTTGTTACGAAATGGAGATCATTGATTTTTAGAATTTGGTTTGCATTGGTTCGGCAATAAGGGTCACTTAGCAATAGATGCTTTTCTGTTAGTTGCGACTCTCTAAAATTTTCATCACATTTATGATTATTATTATTTTTTTATGTGAATGTAAAGTTGTGACCTTTGAATTCATAAAAAAATAATAATAAAAAAAAATGCGACCTTTGGTGAAAGGGTGCAACCTTTGGTTTCAAATTATTCAAACAAAGAGATGTGACTTTTGGTTTTTAAACATTGGAGAGGTGTGACCTTTTATTTTACATCAATAGATGTATCCCTTTGATTCGAACTAAGGGATGTAAACGATGAGTTTAAAGTAAAAGGTGTAACTATGTCTAAACTCAGTCGTGATTTACCAAATTTGTGAAAAACAGTTTTTCTTAGTGGCTGTTAATTGCTATTGGGGCATCTCGATCATTATATGATCTTTTTATTTTACGGCTATCGTATTAATGATTATATATGCGTAGAAGTGGAATGTGTACTCCATACACACATGTATCTCTTGACTGCTTTTATTTGATTTGATTTAATTTAATTTTTCAAGCCAATTATGTTCTAGAATAAATTCAAATCATTTGAAAATGTTTTTGACATACTGATTTCGGACTTGAATCTTATAAGAAAATTTCAATTGCTTTTGACAAATTATGTCTGAAAGCTACCTTCGAAGAGTATGGTTTATGGGTTTCATGAGCACTGACCTTTCCTTTCCTATAGAAGTCGAGTATGTTTGCTCCGATCAAGAAAGACAACGGTTGGCGGTTACCCTTTTGTTATATTTCTTTTTGGATGGTTGTGGATGTTTTGTATCTATTTGTGCTCTGGTAAGAGTATTCCCACCATTTGGTTCATGCCTATTTTAATTGATTTAGTAGACAAACTCATTGACACCTGCGCGTATTGTTCATTTGTTGTAATTGGTGCATTGGTTTGACTTGCTCTTTCTTAGTGTTAACAATGTTTGTGTTTGTCCTTTACACCGATTAGATTTTGAAATGGTAACTTCCAGTTAACATTTTTCCAAAAGCCATAGGTTAGATTTTTTATCCGCGCACAAGTCTCTATATTCGGTCTTGGAAAGGTGTGACCTTAAGGAAAAAAAAATTGTCACCATGTTTTATATGTGAAGGCTTGTGACTCTTGGGATTAAACCAAGAGGTGTGACTCTCTTATATGTCACCATGTTTTGTATAGGAAGATGTGACCTTTGAAATATAACTTAAAGGTGTGACCATTGGATTTGTATCAAAAGATGCGACCCTTAGGTTCAACTAAGGAATACGACGGTCGATTACGGTGGGGAACCACATATTCCCCGCAAGGCAAATGGTCTATTTCTTGTGGTCAACTAATTTTTGTCCAAAGAGTATTTTGACCTAAGTTTTATTGCCTATTGAAATGGTTCGTGCAATAAGTTTTATGGGTGAATTGAAAATTGTCTCCAAAATTAACCATTTGATTGGTTGTATTTTTTTTTCCCTATATTGGATAAATAAATAAATTTTTAGTGTTTGAAAATTGGAGGATTTACTTCCTGTCATGCCGCATTGGGCCGGATGACTTATGGTTTGGAGAGGTTTTCAGTAATTCCCTCCCAAAGGGTTTTTAATGAAAACTTGTGTTGGAATTGGTTCATAAACCAACAAGTGACAAAATAAAAATAAAATAAGAGTTCTTGTTCCAATGCTCAATAGCAATGGCATCAGAACTCAGAAGGGAAAATGATGGGTTGCTTCCATTTACACTAATTCAAACAGTGGCGTCTGTTTGGCTAATAAGTAATAAGACCACTTCCTACAGTTGTATTATTTTTCCCGCTCCAATCCAAAGTCCCAATAGTCAACTTAATGGCTAGGGCTATTGATTTGGAAATGAAATCCACGTTTAGGATTTAATGCAAGGACAAACTTGTGGTGAATCATTTGTTTTAACTCCAGGTAATGGGTTGGTTTAAAGGGCCACCTTTACTTGGAATAGGTTGGTATCCAAATATTAATTTGAAAGGATACATATATTTGCATGTTGCATTCAACATAAAATCATGAAAATATGAGTATAGAGATGCTCAATATTGAACGAGGTCCTTGATGAGGGGGTTGTTCTTGCCGACGTCTCTTGAAACACGAGATGAAAAGAGAGTTTTGATATTTGCTTGTATCATGTCATAAAGTATGGAAGTCATTTTGTTAAATTCTGAATTAATTTCAGAATTGTGGGGGAAGTGTTAAGTATAATTTTCAAAAGTTATTTTCACAAAGTGAAACTATTTGTTGCATTATTGGAGATGTTCAACTATACTTAAAGAGTAAAGTATTATGATATGAGTATCAAAATCTAATTAAAGTTTTAGAATCCAAGGATGGATTTAATTTTACATTTGGAGTGCAATAGTGATTTGAAAATCCTTATGTGTGTGTAGCATGGTCTACAATGGAGTCTGATCAACTCATTGCGTTAGACAAAAGCTAGTAAGTGGAGTGGCTAAGCCATTTCTTAGAGGATGTTCCATTGTGGTTCAATTTTGTGCCAAGATTTATAATACGATGGCCATCGGTAGTTGGAAAGTATAGAGGACCACGACGAATGGTAAGTCTCGATATTGTAGACGTGCACCGATAAATATTTGTTTTCGCTAAAGAATGAGTTAACAAAATAAATGTAGTGACATTTTTTTAAAAAAAATAAAATAAAATACAAGTATGAGTTAATAGTTGTGACATTGATATACGTCTGGACCTAAAACAATCATGTCAAACTATTGGTGATTATGTGAATATTCTAGATTATCACATTATTGTGGGGGAAGTGGTGCTTTTATGCAAATAACTGGGTTTTTGCAAGTAACTCATACATGCTTTTTGAAAATTACTTATATGAGTAATTTTATTCTGTGCCAAAAATTTACAAATCATTTTTTGATTGGTGGTCATAAGTTTGACACTCAACGTTAGAAAGGCACGAGATTGTATGGTAAGTCCTGACATGATATTTGTAGACACAATACCATACAACACTTTGTTCTCAATTAAAATTAGCACCATTAAAGGTCAATAATGAAATACGGATCCGTTAACTAAATGGTTTTGACCAGAGAACAAATGATCATCGAGGGGAATGGGTTTAAAGCCTACCAATTAAAAGTCTCTATAACGGCAACCCAACCTAGCTGACTGGAGATCCCAAGATCTAGGTTCAACGGGACAACCGAGTTATATAAGACTTAGGAGTATCACTGAGGAGATATTTCTCTCCAACTCATTCCTATGGTGAAAACAAAGGATGCCTCGCAAATGATATAGGTTAAGTTTTAACTTTTAATGATTCTTATACCTTGGTAAATCCAAGTGGGGTATAGCAGGATACTCTTAATAGGAGATCACCCATGTGAGTGTGAAGTGGGCCGCTTCTATGAGAATTTTAAGGCTGAATTCTTTAAAAAACACTCACTGAAACTAGTAGCGTGTTACAGGGCCAAAATGGGCACAACCGTAAGAACCAATTGTGTTCGGAGAGATTCTGTGTGTTGACTATTGTTTTGGCTTACACAAACGGCTGAACAGTTCAAGACATCGCGTTCACTGGTTAGCTAGTAAGTTCGATAGTTATTCACAAGGCGAGGTTCAAAGCCAAAAGCTACCTAACCTCATGCAGAAAATTTTCACATGTACTCTCTCTATTGTTTGCATTGTTTTTGCTTTTGTTATTGAGTCAATTTCATTCATGTGGGGGATTGTTGGAAAAAAAAAAATTTTGAATATAAAATTTTATTTAAAATGTGAATGAAAATTGATTTGATTTGGAGTTGCATCTTTTCATAGACACTTGTTCACTATGGACGGACGCGTCCTTTCGTGAACAGGTGTGTCTTTTCTCCTTGGTGACTATTCGTAGAGTCACCAGAGAGCCTATATATATGGCATCATTCATTCATTTCAGAAGTGAATTTTTTCTACATTTTCATTGAGAGTCTTTTCATTATTAGAGAGAGTATAGACACAAGTTTGGTTCGCCTACCGAACAGATTGGAGTGCTACTTCCGTTCGGTGAAGATCAAGTAGTGCTGGGAGATAGACGTCCATGCAAACCGTAAGCACCGTAGCGGGGGCGAATCTGTCTTAAGTACAGAGTGTTATACACTCGCCTTGATCATTTTTCATTTCGTCGATTTTCAGGTTTTGCGTATTGATTTTATTGCATTCATTTTTTTGGTTTTATCACAAAAAGTAAACATATTTTTCCAACAATAACCGTAGAAAAGGGAGAGTTAGGACCTATAGGATGAGATCTAGCTAGTTTGAACATGAGGGAATGAAACTCCTCCCAAGCCTGCTCCATCCTCACGGCTATATTCCTAGAAGTTATAAGGGTGCCTTGAAAGATCGCTTCATTTCCGGCCTTCCAAATACTCCAACCAGTCATAGTCCCCCTACTTAGGATGGTTTTTATGTTGGTTTTTCCTAGCTTGCTATCCAACACACCATTTGTCCATTCCAAAATAGAACTATCATCCCAATTGAAAATTTCTGAAAGTTTGCAGCAATCTCAAACATCCTTGGTCTTCTTGCATTGAAACAGTAGGTGTTCAATAGATTCCACAGCTTTGTGGCAAAGACGGCAGATAGGTGTTCTAGAGCACTTCCTCCTAAAGAGATTTTCCTTAGTGGCAAGAATATTTTTACAAGCTCTCCACCAAAAATGCTTAACTTTTGGAGAAATATTTTGACTCAAACCTCCTTAAAAGTAGCCCTTCTCCCTTTTATGTGGCACTTCTCCTTCCCTTTTACTCTTCTTTTTCCCGAAATTCTAGCGAATTAACTTCCCATTGGGTAACTATCCTTAATTTTTGAGAGGTTTCAACTTCGTTTGACACACGGACCGAAAAAAATAAACCAATGTAATTTCTTTTGTTTCGTGCATTGAACGGGTACAATGCTATTAATATCCTATAGCAATGTAGTTAGCGCCCTCAAAAGCCTTCAAACCCCCAATCCTAATTTTCTAGAGTTTTGCTTTTTCAAATTTTTTAAAATTGAGAGAGTGGGAGAAAAACGTGAGGAAGGAACCCAAAAAGAACCCCTCCTATTCAATAGGCATGTCTCCCCACGTTGGGCATTTGAATGGCCAATGAAAACAAAACAGTAACTTTCAAGTTTGCCCAACGCTGAATTCCTAATTTCAAAAAACTAACTGTAGCGGCCGAGGACCCAAGGGGGCCACTGTCTTCAACTGCGCCCCATCCAAAAGGGAGAGGGACTAGAGGACTACCCGTACCCAAACAGCTCAAGGTGGTTGAGACCCCCTGCTATCGCCGAACAGTATCCCGAAGAGGACTGTCAAGTCCGGGGTGACGTGGCTCAGGGCCTTGGCCGACCTGTGTCCTCGTCATGACTTATCTGTAATGCCCCATGTAAACCACTGGCCCAGTACCTTGATTTGATCCACAAGCCACACCACATGGCTTAAAATGCTTAAGCCTAAGGTACTAGTAGTAGCCCACATGGTTTGTTATATATCCAAGAAAACTTATCTAAACAACCAATGTGGGACTAAACATCAACTAACCCCAAACCTGGGGTATCACAATAAAAAAAATTAGGTCCATCAGAGAGCCCATCATTTGGACAATGGGCTGAATTGGACGTGCCAACTTCTAATAATGAATCACACATCTACTACTAGTACCTTAGGCTTAAGCATTTTGAGTCATGTGGTGTGGCTTATGGATCAAATCAAGGTACTGGGCCAGTGATTTACATGGGACTTTACATTATCTCCTCGGGAACCACTCATAAAAGCATTATCACATGTCTCAGAGGGGTGGGGGGCCTCAGGAGTGCCCTCCGTGAAAGCCTGCGCTAGGAAGTTCTACAGCTGCCCACGGGGGGCTTCTTCCTGAGCGTCATCCAGACCGAGTCGATGGACCTCGGTGCCGGGGGGTCGCATCAGATGTCGGGGGGCTCGATCGAAACACCTCTAACAGTCTGAGTGGTTCATTAATGGCCTCAACCACCCCGCATGCATTGCATTTATGGCAAACCACCAACCCTGCAGGCTACGCTTGCAGGGGGACTTGATTGATGGAAATATCAATGATGGATGGCCACTCTAGGAAGGCAGTGGCAGAGGTGCTATTTGACAGATAGAAGTCAATCCATGCATTCAATGTGATGGTAAGGACGGAGCACGTGAGGCGACACGCTCCTCCTAGCCTATAAGTATGGCCCTCACCCTCCTCACTCAGGATATGACTTTTCTCTCTCGACATTAAACTCTCATCTGCAAGAAGTCAATCCATGCATTCAATGTGATGGTAAAGACGGAGCGAGTGAGGCGAGGAGCGTGCGGGGCACGGTCCTCCTAGCCTATAAGTATGGCCCTCACCCTCCTCACTCAGGACATGACTTTTCTCTCTCGACATTAAATTCTCATCTGCACTCTATCTCTAGAATTTCTTCATTAAACTTCTCCTTCCGTTGCTGACTTAGCCATCAAAGTGCCTTCCCGGACCACCACCGTTCGGGCTAGGCACTGACGTGGTTGTTCCCTCATACAGGTCCTTCTTCGGCGAACCCCTAGGGTTCTAGCGAGGTCCATCCCAGCTCCTCCTTCTCAGTGCGGTACTAGACGGCCAAGGAGGTCATTCCGGTGAAGCACTCCCGATACTAACAAGACATTTTATATCTTTACTTTCAATCCTACAATAGTAGTATTTCTCTAAATTTCTGAATGACTTTCTTTTTTTACCTTAAAACACATCCAGTGGTTATTGGGGAGAGATGGATGAGGTTCTAACCTGCATCCTATGCATCTTGTATAGCAGCCCTTACTAATCGGCTAGCACTAGCAATTTTTGAATGATCTGAAACTAAAAACTGAGGTCTTTATTTATAAATGAAACTTTTAGGGCTAACATATAAATATTTAAACTTTAGGGACTGCAAATTTCTAATTGCCCCAGCCACTTTGAAGAAAGGCAAATGTCAGCCTCATCCAAAACAAAGGTTTACATAACCATGTAGTATCTCTTTTTTTCTTTGTAATGTAGGGTCTTCAAAGTCTACTAATGCGCGTACCCCAACTAATTCATGTCGTGAAGGTGTGGTAGTCATAAAATTACAGTTGAAAACTTAAGATGGAGCAAATTTCAAATCCCTCCTAAGCCAACTTATGCCCATACCCCTACTAATTGTTATCACAATATTCTCACAAGCTTAACATATGGGTGTGGAGACCTTAAGAACTGTTGGCTGAGAACTTAAGGCCCCGATTTGGGTTGAAGGTGTATTTGTAATGAGGGTGGGCCTACCTCCTAAGAAGGGTGGATTTGCAAATGAGGTATTTGGATGGTATTTTGAGAAAGGAGATTTGGAGAGTGGATAAGAGGGAAAATGACCAAATTGCCCCCAATTTATTAATTTAATTGACAAATGGTTTAATTTCATTATAATTAAAATATGTAACACTTAGAATAAATACACAATAATTACGTAAATATATTTTTAAGTACTCCCTCCGTCCCAAATTTATTGTCCATTTACGGGCATACGTGCCATTTTTCAATCGCTTATATCTTTCAATTTATAATATTTTTTACAATTTTGAAAACTTTGTTCAATAGAACCATCGAGAGCTATCAAACAAAATCCATAGTGAATATATATATATATATATATATATATATATATATATATATATATATATATATATATATATAACATTATACATTTGAAAATATAAACAATTTTTTGAGGTGCTGTGAATATTGCAACTGGACAAGAAATGGGACAGAGGGAGTATATTACATAATTGAAAAATAATAATTTTGGAAAAAATTAAAAAAGTGAATTTTTTAAAATTAAAAGACAATTTAAATTTGTATTATAAATTTTGGGGGTAACAAGTAGTATTATAAATATGGGATAAATGTTTATTATAAAAATTTAAGAGGACTTAACTGTATTTTCTGAATATATATATAGAGGTTTTTTGGTGTTTTGAAGCTTTAAAAACGTGTTTTTGCATGATCCAAACCATCCAATGTATTGAAAAAGTATTTTTAAGAGTCCCCGCAAGTAATTGTCCAAAAAAATACTGGAAAGGCTTGATCCGAGTAGTTTTTCACAAAAATTGTACATTTTTAATTTTATAAAAAACTGCTTAATCATGCCCTTCCTGGTATTTTTTTTTTTGGGATGATTTCTCGCAAGGACCCTGTTTTAAACACATTGAACGGTTCGGATCATGAAAATTTGATCCGGAACTATGAGTCCTTGACTTAGGGATCCCGGACTAAAGAGTTCCCCTCTCTCTCTCTCTCTCTCTCTCTCTCTCTCTCTCTCTCTTTCTCTGAGATTCCTAAGTACGGGACTCATAGTTCCAGATCAAATTTTCAAGATCTGAACTGTCCAATGTGTTGAAAATGTGTTTTCAACGGTCGCCGCGTAGGGATTGATCCAAACAGTTTTTCACAAAATTGTATATGTACAGTTTTTGTGACAAACTGCTCGGGTCAAGGTCTTCCCGGTAATTTTTTTTGATGATTTCTCACAGGGATCCTTAAAAACACGTTTTAAACACATGGGACAGTTCAGATTATGCAAAAACAATTTTAAAACCTTCAAAACACCCAAAAACCTTCAATCCGGGATCCTTGACCGGATTACCAGTGTGTGTGTGTGTGTGTGTGGGTGTGTGTATATACATTTCTGGTAAAGGATCCCTTATATAAGGTCCGACAAGAGGATTTGTCAAAAACAAATACTCGGATGGGTTTGATCCAAGAAATTTTTGATAAAAATGTACATATACACATTTTATTGAAAACGGCTTAGATCAAGCCTTTCGGGTCCGGGGTTTTTTTTAAAAAAAATAAATAAATTAAATCCTTGTATCAGACCTTAAAAACACATTTTAAACACATCATACGGTTCAGATCGTGGTTTTTTAGTCGTTAAAAACTATTTCCGGATAAATTATTTAGTCGGCACGCTACTCGCTGAATGACCTTCGATGAATGTATTTGCTGACTAAAAAATGCTTTACTCGGCAAAAAGTACTTTAGTTGGTAAAAGGATATACTAATTGCCGACTAAAAATTTACTTAGTAAAGGGGCAAACTAATCACCGACTAAACGTTTACTCGGTAAATGGTTTCACTAATCCCCGACTAAACATTTACTCGGTAAATGGTTGCACTAATTCCTGACTAAATTTTACTCGGTAAATGATTGCATTAACCACCGAGTAAATTTTACTCGGTAAATGTGTGCACTTTTCCGGGTAAAATTTAGTTGATATATGTTCTCAAGAGGATGAAGATGGATGATAATAATTGCAACCAACATATATTGTTTACTAATTCTAAAATCTCAAAAGCTATTACAGATTTTCCACATTTTCAATCCCATGCAATACACTATCAACAGTCATTCCATCCACAATTGCAAACCTACTACAATTAGAAATTGAAATTCCAAGGCATAATTTCATTCATAACTTTCATAAATAAAGGTTCATTACTTAACATCTTAAATCTATATTCCTAGAGCGCAAATTAAAAAGATTGTCCAAACACAGTTACTCCATATGTAATATTAAAAATATATAAAATAAAAAAAAACATATCCAAACCCCCAAAATGCAAGAAGTTACGCTCCCTCTCCTTTTTCTTCGACCTTCAATAAGTCCTGTAGGGGAAAAAGAAAACAACAATAATTTCTTAACCGCGGAAAAAATCTTCGAATATAACATGAATGCGAATTCTTCATCTACCTTGCATCTTATCTGCAATGAAATCCCGAACCGGTACAAGTTCTGTAACTTTCTCTTCCAACTTGCAAAGATGCACATAAAGAAACAAAGAAAGAAATACTTATGGCAATGGAAGTATAAACTGTAACGACTCAAACCTCATGAACTATAGTAAAATATGACATCAATTAGCTTGGTTGGCCCTTCTTTCCGTTTCGGATTCCATGAACACTCTAGTAGGGACCTATGTTACGCGGACTCGGATATGAGTATTGGTTGCAGGTGCATATCCAAACGTCGTATACCAATGCAAAAATGATTCCATGGTCAAGAAAACTTTTGTGGAACAAACATTTCTTTCTACAAGTTACTCCAACTAACAAAGTGCAAGGGATTAAGACGCAAACAAATTGTATTGAGTTCCAAGTATCATACCATTTTTTATGGGGAGCTTATTTGGGGTATGATGGACTAGCCCAGCAATGTAAATGGCTCCTCAACTACCAAACTGGGAGCAATTTTTTTTTTTTGAAAGTTTAGACAACTGAATCATCATTGATGCAATTTCGTGGAATTAGAATCACATGGCCATCACCAAGTAATTGATAGCCCTCTGAGAAAGATCAATTATTATGAGAAAAAAGTTCATCTAACATAAAGAACCGAAACTTAAAGCAATGCTTTTATAAAATCAACTTATATAACTGGAAAAACCTCTCTCAAACATTTCACTTGTTGTGTAACAATCAAGAACCGCAATTGCAACATCACATATTTAGCCAGAAACCCAACTAATTAGTGAGAAGAGACTATAAAGATGGAACCAATACAGTAAACCTAGCAAACACTAGCTCAAAAATTCATGACGTTGCAGAGAGATTTGAGAGTTCTTAAGGGAGAGTGAACGAGACTTGATACCTTAGAGTCCAAACACAGAAATCGTCGCCAAAGCAGCTTGTTGTCTAGAATGGGCTTTACGAATCTGGGTCAAGTGAGTGGAGAAGAGAACATAGAGCTGAACATGAAAAGCACCAAGAAGCCGATCTATATGACAGTATTGAACTAAAATTATTTAATTATTGGGTAGAATTTTTGTGTGATCATTGATAATGTATTCCTTCCAATATTCACTTTTAAAAGTAAAGGCAGTTAAATAGTGGTGTTTTGGCTTAAAAAGCCAATCTGATTTTTTTTTTATTTTTTTTTATCCGATTTTTTTTTTTTTTTTTTTGTGTTTTTAGTTTTGCATCGATCTTTTTGTGTATTATTGGTTCGTCTCGACGAAAAGAATCCAAAAAGGTAAAAGATTATGATTAGAATTCTCAATTTTTTGAATAAGATCAAAAAAAGTGTAAAAAGTTGTTTTTTTAAACTTATTTGTCTTTATTCAAAAAAAAGTAAGCATAATTTTTTACTTTTTAGATTACTCTCACCGAGACGAACCAATAGTACACAAAAAAATTGGTGCAATACTAAAAAATGCGGAAAAAAAATTAAATAAAGACAAAAAAAATAAGTCAACTAACTTTTTAGGCCACATAAACACTTTTAATGCAGGGGAAAATGCTGAATTATTATCCATCCCAATAATATATAGTATATTTCAATGGGAAAGAGGGTTCCAATGAGGCCACATAAACACTTTTAATGCTTGGGAAAATGCTGAATTACTTCTTCCTGAAGTTATCCGTCCCAATAATATATAGTAGTATATTTCAATGGGAAAGAGGCCGGGTTCCAATGGTTTTGTATAACCAAAGCTGGGAAATTGTAATGAATCTGAGTAATATTGGATGTTTCAGTCGCAGAATACTTGATCCAACCTAACTCTGCGTCAACCAATTCATTTATCTATATTGTGCTGTATCTTACACCCAACCACTGGTGGCTCTACGGTCTTGGCTAGATCGATGGTCACAGGACCACTCCAAACAAATTATTTTTCCCTACAATAAATGTAAAGATTTTAGGTTAGTTCTTTGTTTGAACATCCGATATCCTTAAAACAACCTCTAATTTAGTACATATATGAGTCTCCACTCATTGTCAATTGGTTATAAGTTAGATACTTTAACATTCCTTTCATCTGTAATTAGTTCTTTTTCTTTTTCTTTTGCCTTTTTATAGATCGTGTTCATTGTATTTCTAAGTAGCAGTGGTGGACGCAGGATTCCTATCACCCGGGGATCAAATCATATGCATTCATAAACTAACATCAAAATTTTAAAAACAATTTTGAGGGGACCTTTCTTCATAATTTTTACAAACAAAACCTAAAATATACTCCAGTACCAGAAAAATTGTCTAATTTTGCAAGTGAAAAATAATGTACTAGCATGAATATTTTTTCAAAATTTTTTGCACCACTTTAAAGATCAAGACCTCATAGAGAAGAAAATTAGTGTAAAAAATTTCAAAAAATATCATAAATATATTTTATTGTTGCTTAAAAAATACTATAGATCTTCAATAAGTTGAATTTATGAAGCAACACATTTAAAAATAGATGGAGGAAATATTTATTTGTCAATGGATCCGTGGCTATGAAAGTAAGAAAAAAAAATCACGTATTTTTTTTTTTTGCTCGCAAAGGAAAAACATTTTATAAAAACTCGAAGCGGATACATCGAGGAGAAAGGAAAAAACAGAGGCCTCGTCCAACAGAAAGTTGGAGGAGATTAACCTAACAAAGCTATTACAATTTCACTCTCCTGATACCATCTAAAAACACCTTAAAGTCCTCAATAGTATATACCTTAATGTCATATTTAACTTTCATCCACATAGCCACGTTTGATTTGATTTGATCACCCACCTCCCATGCCGATGTCTGCTTGTTACGAAAGACCACTCCATTCCTGGATAGCCATATTGCCCAAAGAGTGGCGAAGAATGTTGCAATCCAAGTACTTTTCTCCAGGTTGCTAAAGCTGTTCTCATTCCACCATAGGAATAGCTGAGAAATTGATCTTGGGCAAGCCCAAAAGATATGCCACCAATTCAGAATAATGGACCAGATTTCCAAAGAAACCGGGCAGTGGAGAAGAAGGTGGTTTGGAGTTTCCTCGGCCGATTGACAGAGAGGACATACTTGGGACTCGACCAATATATTCCTATTGGCTAGAACCGATCGAGTGGTTATCCTCTCCTGAATAGCCAACCACGCGAAAATTTCTACCTTTGGAGGGCACAAATTACTCCATAATCTCCCCAGCAGCCTATTCTCTTCATGAGTTTGGTTAGCCCACTTTTCGTAAGCAGATTTTACCGAAAGTACACCTTATCAACTCCACCAATTCCAAATCAATTCATCCCCGTTTTGAAGTGTTCCGTGTAATTGGTTGGAGGTTTTGAATGAGGTCATCAAGTTCTTGTTGTTCCCAATCACGAAGATTTCAAGGAAAGATAAACTCCATGCACCATCATTCCATAGCTCACTGACCGAAACATCTTGTTGAGTAGACAAATCAAAAAGTCTAGGATGTGAGTTCTTTAGTAAATCCGAACCTGACCATTTATGCCTCCAGAAAGAAGTTAACTGACCTGAATTAACCCGAATGGAGAAACCTTGTTGAATGATGTTCCCGAATTGAGTGTCTGGATTCCCTACAGAGCAGATTCCTTTCCAAATGTTGGACATTCGATTAGTGGACTGGAAACTAGGCAACCATACCAGATTTTTCGAGTAATATTTTCCTTTGATCACTTTAACCCACAAGGAATTTTTGTCCGTACTCAATCTCCCCCACCATTTGGCCAATAGAGCCAGATTATGAAGGACGAGTTTTTTAACCCCAAGACCTCCATCTTTCTTCCTCTTAGAGATCACCTCCCAGCTCACCATATGAATCTTCTTCTTGTCCACCGAATCACCCCAGAAAAAATCTCTTTGTAATCTCTCCAATTTATCTGCCACCACCAACGGCATTCTGAAAAGAGACATAAAATAGACAGGGAGGTTTGACATAGAAGAGTTGATTTGGTTTAGCTTACCCCCTAATCACGTATTGGTATTATGCATCAGATGAAGCAATTTGGAGCGAATAGACGTAAAAGCCCACCCATGTTTGCCCTAGTGGTAATTAAGGAAGAATGTCTGCTTGCAACGTAACAATAATTCGATTTCTCTTGGAGGCAAACCATAATTGAAGTCGGGGGGCATGCCGGTAGGTTGTTGTACTAGTCTTCTCAGAAAATTAGTCAAGATGCGTATAAGTGGACCCGGATACTCGGTTATAAAAAAAAAATGAACACAGAGCATTCCCAATGTACATGGTGGAAATGGGCATTTTCGTAATTGTACCCACAGTTAACCTAAACAATGGAGTACGGAACATCACTGTTGGTGACCATAGTTACTTTGGCAAAAAAAAAAAAACTTAATTCGTTATTTTGGTTTTTTCATTGTTTTTATTCTTTTTTTTTTTGCTTTTGTTAGTTTTGCGTCAAGATTTTGTGGTTTCTGGATTCCTCTCAACGAGACAAATCTAACAATTATAAATTTATGGTCAAACCAAATTTTTTTTTTTGGATAAAGCTGAAAACACTTGGATTATTGAATTAATTTTGGCTTTATTAAAAAACTTTGAGTTTTGACCATAATTTTATACTTGTTAGATTCGTCTCGTCGAGAAGAATCCATAAATCACAAAATCATAATTCAAAACTAACAAATTCAAAAAAAAAATTGAATAAAGATAAAATGAATAATCCAATAATCTGAATTATGGATTATTTGCGGTGTAGGTTACACATTGTCCCATGTTAGTATGGCTACGGCTTAGCTGTAAAAGAATCAACAAGATGATTCACGGATCAGCCATGAAAAAGATTTTCTCAAGAAAGGGAGGTAGAGAGCATCTTATAACCTCGTTATTTAACAAGTGTTGGCTAACACATGCAGTAGAGCTCTTGGATGTCTCACACTGCATCTCATGATTGAGTAGTATATTAGGATCGAGTCTCATTTCCCCTCCCCCAACCTAAAAGATTTAGGAATGACGAATGACAAAAAAAAAAAAACTCATTCTTCAAATTTAGACTTAAATTTCAATTTGAGCAAAAATCATTCAAAATTTTCTTTCACTTTCTATCCAAACTTATACAAAATGTAGATTAAATCTTCACCGTACAATTTGAGTCATACCAAATCAAGTTTTTATTCAAATTTTTACTCAAATTTAGGTAAAAATTTAGATAAGGAGTGAAGATGTTCTAAAAACTTATTAGTGGAATGAATCCGCGCCAAAGACTAAAGCCACTTTTTTGAAAGCCGGCCCTGTTGGCTAACGCTTTGTTTTGTACCTGGGAAAAGAAAAGAAAATAAAGCAAAGTAAAAGGAAGAAAAATAAAAAGAGAGAGTGACGAAAGTTCAAGTGGAAAGTTTTTAGTTAAAATAATTTAGTTTAATTATTTTCTTCTCCTTTCTTTTCTTTTTACAGGGTACCGAGCAAGCAGAGCCTAAGAACCTTTCTTACTTATGAAGAAAGCTACTCCTCTATTGGGGGAGCTATAAAGGTCATGTTCGTTTTTCAATTTAGTTTTAGTTTTAGTTATGATGATATTATTATTTTTTTCATTTCTTTCTTTATTTCTTTCCACTTATTACACCGGATGCCATCATCAAAATTAAACTAAATTATCTAACGAAACACAGCCAAAGCAGTCCACCCATGCACTGACAGTGACGAACTCCGAGTGCCCTTTTAAAATATATTGTTGTAAAATATTCTACTTTAGTCTCATACATTCAACTACGGCGCGTGGTTGGTTCACCGGCGGTGGATCAACACTCTGAATTCCGGGCTACCCTCCTTTGGTCCTCCCCGACAGGTATCTCTCTCCTCTCTACTTGTTCTCCTGTATCTCTTCCATGGACTTCAATGGGAAAAATCGAAAAGGAGTTGTAACATATACTCCACGTGTATATATATATATATATATATATATATATATATATATATATATATATATATATAATATGCTATTTTTGACGGTTTTACAATAATTTTCATCTTCCTTGATTGCCTCATAGCTTGGGCATTCATCTTGATCATCCTTTTGATGTTCAGGAAATTAAATTTGAACCTAATGTCGTGTGAACGCATTGACAAGAAGCTTACTTTTCGGGGTAGTCAGGTGTGAGCTTAATCAACTTGAAATCACAATTGCTGTATATTTGGTGTTTATGAGTATTTCTCAATTTTCATCTTGTCTTGGTGGTTGTATTGTATATGTATCAACTACTGATAAATGTTTACCTACATGTGACTCTGTTTCTTCTGTGACCTGATGTGTTCTCCATGCTTGTGGATTTGGAAGTTTTCTTTGAACGCTGGGTGACCCTTTGTATCGCTTTCATTTCCTGTTTGTTATTTAAAGATTTATGCGATCAGCTTGAGTAAATATGTAATTTAAAAAGCTTTTGTTTTGAGTTTATCCTAAACGTTTACAGAATTCCTTAAAAGTCTAGACGTAAAAAGAGTTATGGCATGTTTTTAAGGAAGAACCCTACGTTCTATATCAAGCCAAAAAAACACGTGGGCACCATTGTCTACAACCTATTGTTTCCAGATCTCTCTCTCTCTCTCTCTCTCTCTCTCTCTCTCTCTCTCTCTCTCTCTCTCTCTATATATATATATATATATATATATATATTATCTCCCCCTCCATTCATGTAATACTATCACCGCCATAAAAGTACCATTTGTTCCATGTACCCATTATGATCGTTCAGGATTTAGCGGCCCACCTACGTCTTCTATTCTTCTGCCACTTCTACCGTACGTTCCATGAGACCTGGCCAGCTGGCCCCTACCCTCTTCTTAACTGAAGAAACTCGTCTCTTTACCGCCAATTTGAGATTAATCCCCTCGGGGCTCAACCCTCTAGTTCTTTGTTTGCTTATTGTTTCTTTTTAAATTCCGTGTCTAGTTTCAGGTGAGAGTCGAAACCGATATCGTAAACAGCCTGACAATCCGTCTCTATTTCATAAAAGTTTGTTTGGTTCAACTTTGGGCTATGCAGTGAGAGTTTAAGAGAAGTTCTCGAGTTCCATGTTCATCTTGACCATGTTCTATATAACCCCGTTGTTTAGCCAATTGTCACATCATCACTCCATTGAATAATTTGTGAACCTAACATTCGAAGGGCTGCACCTGCTTCCCTTGCCCAATAATGCTTTGCAAACTTTGTATTTATTTCAGTTATTTGAACCTCAACATGCATGATAAGATCCAAAGTTGTCCTTTCTTGTCATCCCGATCGTTCTATATCAAGCCAACTTCCTAAGTAGTTTTGCACCTGATCTATGATTCATAGGTTGTTCACTTCCGTTCTTTGGAGAAACCCAAGGAGGATGAGTTTTGTCTTCGATTGTAAGTTATTCCTATTCAAGGTTGTTTTGTAGTACGCGATCTTGATAAATGCATCTAATTACGATTTTGGTTTCTTAGTTGATATTTTTTTCTATGAGGATTTTCTTACAAAAGAGAGTTTTGTTATCCTTGTAATTATACAAGATCAAAGCTTCAAAATTATGACGATGTTGTCCAAAGAGTTGCCCTCCAACTTGGCTTGGATGATCCATCTAAACTAAGGCTTACAGCTCATAACTGCTACTCCCAGCAACCTAAGCCCCAGCCAATCAAGTTTCGAGGAGTGGAACATCTATCAGACATGCTAGTTCACGACAATCAGGTTCTTCAACATATTAATGCCACTTTGATCTGGACTTTTCTTGTTTTACTTCTTACATTTGCTGTAACTTCTGTGTTCTGGTTGTCTGATTTTGCCCCTCTTGGCAGACTTCGGATATTCTTTACTATGAGGTGTTGGATATCCCTCTACCAGAACTGGAAGGCCTGAAAACTCTGAAGGTTGCTTTCCATCATTCTACCAAGGACGAAGTAAGTGTTACTCTTTTTTTGTTTCCTTCTCTTAATTTGTTGGGTGTCAGATCTAGTTTCTCAGACAATACTGATTTAACCATTTTCAGGTTGTAATACATACGATTAGATTACCAAAACAAAGCACTGTTGGAGATGTCATTAATGACCTTAAGACAAAGGTAACTGGAACTTCATGTGCCTTTTAGCATTTTACATACTATTCCCTTATTTAAGTGATGACCTATATTGACTGACTTTTGATTATGTTTGACCCTCATTTCGGCTGAAGTATTCTTTTCCTAATACTTATTTAGTATTCCATATCACTTTCATTAAGAATCCGCACACCCTGGTGCTCTTTGTTAGAACCATAGGCCTCAACCTTATTTTATTGGCAATTCCACAACAAATCACACATTTATTGTATCCCTAATTATCGAGTTGTAATTTATTTTTAGAAGTGTCTGTTTAGGAAGTGGATGAAATCAAATATTTTGTAATTGATAGGTGAAGAGCCTTAGGTGGAGTTTTTGGAAGGATTTGCAAAAGATTGATATTCGGTCAAATCAAATTGGAAAGTTTCTTTACTATTGGGGGAATTCTAATGCAACAAGGAAAGACTATATTTTCGAATATTACAAACGTGGGCGGTGCTTCTTAAGGATGGAATTGTGGCAATTTTAAACCATGGAATAGGTGGTGAAAGAGATTTCTCTTGGATTGGAAACTTTGGACATTTGTTAAGGCTTTGTCAAGTATTTATTTATCGTTTTTCGGCAGCTTTATGGTGGGAGAAAAAAAGATATTGGGAGACTTTATACACGGCTGAGTTTTAAGTTTGAGTCTTGGAGTACACATGGTTAATATGAGCGTCGAGCTTTTCGATTAACTCCAAGAAGTTTGTCTATCTCTCGATTCAACAAATTGGATCGTTCTTCCAGTGGATTCCAAAAGTATCTCGGAGGACTTGAGGATTCAAGGCATTGGGCAATCAACTACTTGGTGCGGCATACGTGGATTCGGCAACACGGTCTTTGGTCAATCAGTGATGATTCACGATTGTGTTTAATTGAAATCGTTTTGTAACTGCACAATGTTTACTTTTAGTGGATTGATTTCCTCCTGTGGTTTTTACCTTTTTTAAGGGGTTTTCCATGTATATCGTTGTGTTCATCGTTTATTGTTTTTTAATTCTTATTATTGCTTGATTATTCGATTGCTAGCGATATAGGATTTTTCACTCTTGTTTTGTTTTTTGAACAGGTTGAGTTGTCTCATCCAAATGCAGAACTTAGACTCCTCGAAGTTTTCAATCACAAGATCTATAAGGTAATGTTCTCAAGCTATAACTGTTAGTTTCAGAAGTGAACTTGCGAAGTGCTCATGGAAATGAGGGCTGTTTTGGCAAAAAAAAAGTTTGTGGACTTTTTGTTTTGTCTTTATTTGATTTTTTTTTGTATTTTTTAGTTTTGCATCAACTTTTTGTGTAGTATTCGTTCGTCTCGGCAAGAGGAATCGAAAAAGTATAAAATTATTACCAAAGTTTAAATTTTTTTAATAAAGACAAAAATAAGTCAAAAAGTTAACTTTTTACACTTTTTTCGATTTTATTCAAAAAATTGAAAGTCCTAGTCATAATTATTTACTTTTTTGGATTCATCTCGCTGAGACAAACCAATAATACTCAAAAAATCGATATAAAACTAACAAACACAAAAAAAAATATCAAATAAAAACAAAACAAAAAGTTGACTAGTCAAGAAAGGCCTGTTCACTAGTCCGGAATATGTTTTCCGAATGGACTTATTCAGCTTTCAATCAAGGTATTCATACCTTATTATCGCAGACTCGCACTAATTTAGTTGTAGTCAAGGACCCTTTGGGTACTTGGGTCGTGGATCACAAAAAAATAAAATAAAATACAAATGTCTTCCCGGGCTGGCTTCGGCTTGCTTTCTACCTATAAATGGTACACTGTGCAGTTCAATCAACAAGTTCCTTTGCCGTACTTATGAAAACCTATTTTTCACCTTCTCCTGATGTAAGACAACAGTCCCTGATTTCTTACCCGCAAAAACAAATGTAAGACAACAGTATATCAGAATATCGGCAAAAGAAACCATTGGAGTTTTAGAAAGCAATATTACAAACTAAAAATATTCAAAAAAGATTCTGCTTATGCTCATACAATAATAATAATGCAAGGCCACTTTAAACGAGTAAAAGGGAAAAAAAAAAAACATATATATGGGGGCTCTGTTATGATTTCTGTTAAGAATTGTACATACTCTGTAAATTTATTATAGAAATAAGGTTCTCGAGAATGTTATTGATAGGCATTCTGAATTTCTGGTAGGCCAACAAGTAAGCATTTATTTGATCTAGAGCTTTCCTGTTGCTAGTTAAGCTTATTCTGTCACCTCACATTTGGCAGATTTTCCCGCTCAATGAGAAGATTGAGAATATTAATGATCAGTTCTGGACATTACGTGCAGAGGAGGTAAAATGTAATAGATATACTTGTTGGGCTAAATCATATATTAGCGTGTAGTTTCTTTAGATTTTCTTATTTTTGCAATTTTCAAGCTTCAAATTATATTTGTTGGGGTGCTCGATTAAATTAGAGAGAAAGTTAGGGTGATAATTTGAGTTATAGGTAAAGGAGTGGTCAATAGTGTAATAATAGAGTGAAAGGCTAGCTAGTGCTTTTACAGATTGTTGGTGGAAGACTTGTTTGAATAGATTTTCATTACATTACAAAGTGTACCCGGAAAGCTCTATTTATAGAGCACCAAACCGACTTATACTCCACCGACTCAATTAGTTAGTTGGCTCAAGTTAGTCCTAGAATAATCTAATTCTAGAACACTCTTACACATGTGCTAAAAATTTACTCAAAGTCAACAACCTTCTAGTCACTTCTAACTTAAATATTTTAATACACATTTCTACACACTTCTATATTTTTACTTAGATATTTTAACACATATTCTACACAACTCTGGAAGATGGCAAATTACATTTTTAACACTCCTCCTTAATTTTTGTAATCTTCATGACTTCATGAAATTGAGAGAATTTTTCTGCTGCAACTGCTTTGGTCATAATGTCAGCTAGCTACTCCTTCGTATTGACGAATTCAAGCTGAATTTCTCCATTCTGCACCAAGTCTCTGATAAAGTGATGCCAGAGCTCAATGTGTTTTGTCCTGCCGTGAAAAACTGAATTTTTGCTCATTGCTATGGCTGACATATTATCACAGTAGATGATTGTAGGGCCTTCCTCTTTATGCTCCATGTCAGAACGAATCCTTCTGAGCCACACGGCTTCACATGTTGCATCTATAGCTGCTATATATTCTACTTCCGCCAATGACAGAGCAATTGTCCTTTGTTTTTTTGAAATCCAAGCAATGATGTTAGATCCGATACAGAATACATATCCTGAGGTGCTTTTGCGATCATCCAACGACCCTACCCAATCGCTATCTGTGTAGACAATAAGTTTGCTGTCATTTTCTTTTGTGTACCTGATATCGAGTTTCTTCGTTCTTTGAAGATAACGCAGAATCCGTTTTGTTGCGGCATAGTGTAGCTTGTTGGGCTCGTGCATAAATCTGGAAATAAGATTCATAGAATATACAATATCTAGTCTTGTATGAGTGAGATAATTTAGAGAACCAACCAATTTTCGGTAGGCCGTAGTGTTGATCTTCTCCACTCCATCATTTACTTGCAGCTTGTCATTTAGAGAAAGTGGAGTAGAAACTAGCTTGCAGTTACCCATGCAGAATTTCTTCAATAAATCTTCAAGATATTTTTCTTGCAAGATAAAAATCTCTCCTTTGGATTGCCTTACTTGGATGCCGAGAAAATATCTCATAAGGCAGAGATCAGTCATCTCGTACTCCTTCATCATGGCCTTTTTAAATTCTTCAAGCATTGCTGAATTGGTGCCTGTGTAGATTAAGTGATCAACATATAAGCAGACAATGTGGAAGTCCTGCGCACCTCCTTTTTTGACATAGAGTGATGGTTCACTTCAGCTTCTTTCAAAACTATTTTGACAGAAGTACTTGTCAATGTCGTTGTTCCACGCCTGAGGTGCTTGCTTCAAGCCATAAAGTGCCTTCCATAGCCGATACACCTTATCTTCTTTTCCTTTGATAGTGTAGCCTTGCGGTTGCTCCACATAGACTTCTTCTTCAAGCTCTCCATTAAAAAAAGATGATTTCACAACGAGGTGGTATACAGGAAGCTCATACTGTGCCACCAAGGCAAGAACTGTTCTGATCGTCTCCATGCGAGCGACAGGAGCAAATGTTTCATTGAAATCTACTCCAGGCTGTTACAAGTAGCCTTTTGCCACTAACCGTGCTTTGTGCTTCTGAATTGATCCATCTTCTTTGTATTTTGTCTTATAGACCCATTTGAGTCCGATTACGTCTTTGCCTTTTGTCAACTCCGCAAGATCCTATTTGTGTTTTTTCTCGATAGCTGTTATTTCCTCGTCCATTGCTTTTTTCCATATTTCTTCACTTGTAACTTCTTCAAAGTTTTGTGGTTCACAAGTGAAGAAGGCAAAATCACACGTGTCATATATGTCTCGTAAAGAGCGTACCATTCTCATTGGATTGAGATTCTCTGATGAGCTCTCTGGACTGATTTGCGAACTTTGGCTTGGACTTGGGTCTGAAGTCAAAGTTTCTTGCCCATCGCCTGCATCAAAAGGCTCGAAAAACTTTTGTTGTTGAAAGGAATTGTCCTCCTATTTCTATGCAACATCTTCATCAAATATCACATCTCGAGAAACCACAAATTTATTTGTGCTTGGATTATAGAGACAATATCCCTTGGGCTCGTCACTATATCCGATGAAAATATATTTCTCTCATTTTTCATCAAAATTTTCCCTTTGTTCTGAGGGAACTAACGCATATGCAATGCATCCAAAAATCTTGAGAAAATGTACCTATGGCTTCACTTATACCATGCCTCATATGGTGTTTTGTTTTGAACTGCCTTTATGGGAGACCGGTTAAGGATGAACACAGTAGTGTTGATAGCTTCAGCCCAGAATGTGTTTAGTAAGCCTTTGCCTTTGAGCATGCTTCGTGCCATCTCTGCAATGGTGCAGATCTTCCGCTCTGCTACTCCATTTTGCTGAGGTGTTTTCCGAATTGTAAGCTGCCTCTTGATTCCTTTTTCCTTGCAATACTCCAAGAACAGAGTGTAGATGTATTCAGCACCACGATCCGTCCGAAGTGTCTTTATTAGTCTTCCACTTTGTCTCTCCACCAAGGCTTGAAACTTGAGAAATACAGGAAATGCTTATGATTTCTTCTCAAGGATGTAAAGCCACATCATCCTTGTATAATCATCAACAAATAGAAGAAAATATCTTTTTTCTCCAAGAGATGCTGTTCTGGTAGGACCAAAAATATCAGAATGCACCAATTCCAAAGGCGTTTTTGCTCTCCAAGCGAACTTTGGAAATGGGAGTCTATGCATTTTTCCATATATGCACCCTCTACAAACTTTATCAATTTTATCAATATTTGGTAGCACTTTCACCATATTTTTCTCCTTTAACAACCTCATGCCCTTGTAATTTAAGTGGTCATATCTTAGATGCCACAAATAGGAGTCATCAATTTTTTCTCCTTTTAAGGAAAAAATTTTCATTAAGTGGTGTAGACACCCCAATTTTGATAACTTGTGCATCCCCAATGATGAGAAAAATGCGCAAATTATACCTTGGAACGGATACGTGAGTCGGATGGATCAAAAGAACCAAAAAACCCAAACCTACTTGAACCGTACGGCTTGAAATTCTAGTTGCACCATGCGGTGTCATTATGTGCACCGTACGGCATATCCTTGATGCTGTATGGCACAGTGTCCCATCAACAGGATTCCCGGGAAAACTCCAGCAGCTCAGAACGTATGATGATATTCGGTAATGATGTGAATTCCATTTTCGGTCTCACTCACCCTCGTCTATAAATTTGGATGTCTGTCGAGCAATCAAGGGAGTTCGGCAGGAGAGTTTAAAAAAAAGTTCAATCCAGAGAGAGAGCTCGAGGAAAAACCCGTGAAAATCGACCTAAACTTCCCACAAAAATTATTCTTGTTCCAAACCCCGTTACTTCTGTTCATACTCATCCAAAATCCGTAAACACTTCGCTCCACAAACCCAGAAAGTTACAAAATCCATTTCGATCCATTCGATTCCGTTTCAAGGTATAAGATTCGTGATTAAATCGTAGCAATCTTCTGAGGGGGGGTCTCCATCCAGGTTGAGAGGAGCTCTGTAGCTCTTCCTTGAGCCCAAACGAAGATTTTTCAACAAGGTTTGAGCCTCTCGGGTAAGCATCACGCGACATTATCCATTGTCGCGGGATGCCGTCTCTAAAAATGAGGTACATTCCTTCATTAAAACCATTTTCTAAACCTACTTTTATCAACAAATAACTTGATTTTTACACCAAAAACAATGTTGGTTTCAATTGGATAAAAAATGAAATTTTTTGAAAAATACACATAGAGGCGCCGTACGGCATCTTTGTGGCACCGCGCGGTGTATATTTAGACACCATGCGGTGCCACTGGAAAAACATTTTGGGTGCTCTGTTTTCTGAAATCTGATGCTCTGTTTTGGTGGAAAACTAGTGGATAAAATTACAATTAACCACCTTTACTTCACATTTTTGCATTTAAATCCCCTTTTAGTTAATTTTCTCGCATTTATATACTTAATTGTGCATTATTTGATTTGTTATCGTATTTATTTCTTTTTAAACATGTTATCATCTAATATATTGTCTTTTGTGAAATAAAGTTTCTTGATAAAATCTTTCAAATGATAATCCCACAAAAATTTAGTAAAGACTGGAAAGTTCCGGGCACACGGGGTGCATTTTTCGAACAAAATTTTCCCCGTGGGTAACCTGGTTCCCGAACCCAAATCTCTATTTCTCGCAGATCAAACCTTTTTTTAGCGGCACGAGAATCATTATTTTTCTAAACAATTTCTCGGGTACCTAACATTTTCCAGAAATTAAACCCCGGGTGGCGACTCTAAATTTTTCTTTTTCCCGGATCGCCCTTTTTAACAAACTTCACCAAACTCTGTGGACAATCGCGCCTGCACGAAAAACCGAGCATCCACAAGTGGCATCATTAATGCGAAAATTTTATTTGGAGTCATTTTGACTTTGGCCACCGTAAATTTTTTCTTTTTGTCAATAATTATGCACTCACCATTATCAAATTTAAGTGCATAATCCTTTTGCAATAATTGTCCCACACTTAGTAAATTTTGAGTAAGCCCGGGAACATAAAGGACATCAGAAATTAATCTTTTGTTACCTCCCTTTGTGTAGACGGCGATATCTCCCTTTCCTACTGTCACGCCCTCAAATTTAACAATCCAATATTGATAATATCCACGTGGGACAAGTCAATAGTCATACTTCTATCCTTTGAATGGTCAAAGTCAAAATAGCTACATTCCTACCATAAGTTGTCAACGAATTCTAACTATGGGTACCCATAACCCAAAATCATAAGTATCAAGTTTTTGAGTTATTACATTAAGCAACTAGTCAAAAGATTAATAAATAAAAGTTACAAAACCATCTTTCAAAAACTATGAAACAAAGATGGAAAAATAACTTCATGCTCGATGAAATCCAATGCTATGCATCCACATTTCATGCATCCATCTCATGATCCTCGCTGAGTACCTGAAAAATGATAGGTTGAGCTCACTAGCCCAGTAGAAAAACTATTCTACTCACACTAGGTGTATAAAGATGATAATCACACCGGGATATGAAATGATTTAAATGAAATATACAATACATGACACGGGAAGTTGAAAGCAAGTACTAAGTAACCACAAGGCGCCCAAGTGTCCAAAAATGTATCCAAGTGTCAAATTTTCGTTAAAACACCAAGGTGGTTATAAAACACTTCATTTTCAACATTTCGTAAGAAATATCCATTTGTTTCTCACATGAAATAAATCCCTTTGCCGGATTTCGTGGGCTCCGAACACCCCTGCCGGATTTCGCAGGCTCCGAACACCCATGGCTAGGGATGCACCGAAGGTGGCCCTAGGATTCATAGTCATTATTCTCAAAACCTTTACATGCGTCACATTTCTTTTAAAAAAACGCTTCTATTTTCACCAAAGTGTTAACCGACCAAAATAAAAGGCATGTCCAATGAGCTTAACGAAGTGTTCAATAAAATCACGTGTCAAAATGTTAGTTCAAAGGTTTCAAAGTGAATTTGAGAGTTATCGCAGAGCTAAGGGTCAATTATAAGAAGCTATGAACGATCGGGAACCAAATAGACATCAATGGGTGACCGAAAACCACCCAAAGACAAGGGTGGTTGCTGGAAAATTTTGGGGTAACAGCAAATGAACAGTAACTGTGCAGATTTTCACCTCTAAGGTGTGGAATTTCAACTCAATCACAAATGAGATAATATAGGCTCAAAATAGAGATGCTAGGCAACAATTAAACATGGAGGGAGGTCATTTTTATTCTCAATTTCATCAAACACAAGCAAATTCATAGATCAAAGAATCTAAGTTGGGAAAACCCACATATATGGGGAAAAACATGATTTACATGAAATTGATGAGCAAGACAAGAGTATGTGTAACAAATCAACAATATACAACTAGAGAGAGTAGAAAATTTGTCCCCTACCTCAAGGCTTTGCTTGAAAATGGTGGAAGGATGAAACCCTAGGTTGAAAAATCTTCAAATCCCGAAATCCAAGGGAGAATCACAAATCCAATGCGTAGATCTTGAAGTTTTGAGGTGGATTGAGGTTTAAATCACAAGGTTTGAGGTAGAAATGAAGAGAGAAGGTAGAGGGGTGATTTTAGGGTTTGTTTTCGTGGTATAGGAGTGAAGAAATGGGTTCAAGACCCTTTTTATAAAAGCCTATGTCAGGCTCAAAATTCGGGAAAAAAAAAAAGCTGGATACCAGTATCAAAAAAAATCCATACCGGTTTCTAAAGTTTCTGATGACTCAAATGAAGCTAGATACCGGTATCAAGAAATAGCCATACCGGTATCAAGAATTTTTTTTTTTAAACCACCTTTACCAATCTGAACCCCGATCATTTCTAACACAATTTAAAACATTAATCCACTCATTCAAATTACTTTAAAATGAGTAAAAGATATAAAGAATTTTATAAAAATTTCGGGTCTTTACACCTACAATATTTTGCAGCTTTCCATCTCCCAGCTTTACTTGAGAAGAGACTTTATCATCAAGCTGCACAAACTTTTTATAATCGCTCGTCATATGATTACTGCATCCACTATCCAAGTACCAAATGTTATCTGATTCTTCTTGAGCATTCATACAAGAGATTAATTGTTTTGCTTCATTTTCTTCCGAAAAATTAGCTTTGCTTTTTTCATGATTGAACCAACAATCATGGTCGGAATGATTGGGAACTTTGCATCTCTTGCATTTAAATCTGCAATCTTTGGATGCATAATTTCTTTTTTTTTGCAAATAATGCAAGAAGAGTTAGAGTTACCGCCATTGGGATTCCTTTGATTGTTGTATCCTTTTCCTTTGTTCCGGGCATTTTGGCCTCCACGTCCTTTCATACCTCCTCCTCGAGTTGAGCCTTTCTCTTGATTTGCTTGATTCTTTCCTCCAAAATTGATTTTGCTTTGAAATGCTTGCTCCAAGGATTGATTTGTGAACCTGCTCATTCTTTGTTCATGTGCCTCAAGAGAACTCATTAGTTCATGTCAAGTAAATTTAGATAAATCCTTGGACTCTTCGATAGCGGCGACAATATGCTCAAACTTTGGAGGCAAACTTCGTAAAACTTTTTCGACGATTCTTTTGTCTGTAAGAGTATCTCCATAACTTCAATTTTGATTGACAATTCCAACAACTCGGGAAAAGAATGTTTGAACCGATTCATTTTCCTTCATTGCTAGATTATCAAAATCTCTCCAAAGTGTTTGAAGTTTAATAGAGATAACCTTATCATAACCTTGATATTCAACTTTTAATGTCTCTCATGCTTCTTTTGAAGTTTATGCACCCAAAATTCTTGGAAAGATCGATTTGCTTACCCCATGTTGAATGTTGAGTAAAGCCAATGCATCTCTCTTCTTGTTCTCCTTGAATTTCTTCTTCCTTGCTTCCGTCCAAGTTGCTTCTTCTTCGTCGTTTGCTAGCGCCTCATAGCCGCTTTCAACAAGATCCCACAAGTCTTGTGAGATGAATAAAGTCTTCATTTGAATACTCCAATATTCATAGTTCTCTCCCTCAAATATGGGGATGAGCGTTTGTGCATAGTTGAAAGTGGAGGGGTTGGCTTCCATGTTGAGTGATAAGTGAATAAGGAGGACAAGGTTGTATATGGGGTTCGTGCTATGATATCAAAATTGTTGGGGTGCTAGATTAAAGTAGAAAGAAAGTTAGGGTGATAATTTGAGTTATAGGTAAAGGAGGGGTCAATAGTGTAATAATAGAGTGAAAGGCTAGTGCTTTTACAGATTGTTGGTGGAAGACTTGTTTGAATAGATTTTCATTACATTACAAAGTGTACCCGGAAAGCTCTATTTATAGAGCACCAAACCGACTTACACTCCACCGACTCAATTAGTTAGTCGGCTCAAGTTAGTCCTAGAATAATCTAATTCTAGAACACTCTTACACGTGCTAAAAATCTACTCAAAGTCAACAACCTTCTAGTCACTTCTAACTTAAATATTTTAATACACATTTCTACACATTTCTATATTTTTGCTTAGATATTTTAACACATATTCTACACAAATCTAGAAGATTGCAAATTACATTTTTAACAATATTCCATTCATGTAGAGGTGTTTCCTGCTTCTTGATGTTTTGGTAACAGTGCTTTCAATCAACTGCTTGGGCTGTTGGTTATTGTCACTCAACATTAAGTTATTGCTTAATGAGAAGTAATCCAAGCCTTCACAAACTAAGCAGCTTGCGTTTTTACCTTGTAGAAAGAAAACTACCAACTACATGTGTGCCTTCATATGTTATTCAAGGATGCACCTTGGATCACTAAGCCAGGAATAGACATTCTCGCTTTTGGTTGTCAAATTCTGTGAGCACTCTTTCGGATTGATGATTTGTATTTGATGCTCTTTGATTATTGTTTCTCCAGATTTGTTGAAATTTATGTTTTCATTCCTCTTTGTCTTCACTTTTCTTCTTGAATTTTCATTTTTGGCAAATGAAAGAAAAGAATTTAGCTTCTTTCACCTTACTTGTCCTCTATGTTTTCCAATTTTTGTACTTCCCTGCAATAATCGAAGATCCAAACACAACAGTCAGCAGAAATGGCTTTTAGTGATGGAAGATATAGTGTGAAGGTCTTTTATTTTCTTGTTTGTTTGTTTGTTTATTTGGGAGTTGAGGGAGTGTAAAGCAACCCGTGATCGGTTCCTTGGGATGCTAGATATTTTTGGCTTTTAGAGAGGTGTATAGGCTCCATGGATTGTTCCGTCTCTTTTGGTGTTGTCGGCTTTTTGGCCTTTTGTTCTTCACTTTCAATTGTCCATGGGTCGCATCCCTTGATGCCTTTTCAGTGAATTGATTACTTATAAAATAAGGTAATTGACATTCCTTGTGACAGCTTGTTGCTATGTAAACAAGCTCGTTGCTATGTAGCACAGACGCACCTCTTCAGAGGCATACGTACCAGCTTTGGACACGGACACTCTCCAGGATGTGCCCAACACTCAAATTCAAAGTATCCTATTTTTTCTCAACATATTTTGAATTGCATACATAAATATTATTTTTCAACCGCGTCCCCAATGTGTTGTGTCCTCCAATTGTTTGAAATCTGCATGTCTCGGTGTTGTGTCACATGTCCATGTCAGTGCTACATAGGCTCGTTATATCAGAGACTCAACTTGCCTCTATGGATGTGCTGATAAGTTTTATCCTGATTTGGTTTGGTGGATTGATTTTTGTCAGATAACAAGAATTTGTAAAGGTTTTGACATATTTGTCCTTGTAACAGATCCCAGAGGAGGAGGAGAATCTTGGTCCACATGACCGTCTTATTCATGTTTATCATTTCATGAAAGATACATCTCAGAACCAAATGGTAAGTTGTTTGGTTTGAATTTTTATGACAATATTTGCAATTTTAATCACTGTTGGGTATATGATTTATTCTGTACCAGTTAATGATGATTTTGCTATACACTACTGTCATTTTTCTTCATATCTGCTCTATTTTCTCACTTCAAACAGCAAGCCCAGAATTTTGGGGAACCTTTTCTCCTTGCCATCCATGAGGGCGAGACATTGGCTGAAGTCAAAGTACGCATACAGAAGAAACTGCAGGTTCCAGAGGATGAGTTTTTGAAGGTATAACTATTTCTTAGTTGTTAACAAGTTTGCCGTGACCATGAATGGGGAGCGATTACGGACCATGTACTTGTTCTTAAATACTCCCTCCGTCCCGAAAAGTTGTCCTTGTTCCATTTTTTGGTAGTCCCAATACTTGTGTCCCTTTAGCGATTTCAATGCCCAAAATTGGATAAACTTCCTATTTTGTCCTTGTCTTCTTTTAACCGTTTGATTTGAATTTGTCCAAATTTTAAACCATTCTCTTTTACCGCCTAGATTCACAGAGAGGATTTTTCCATTTGTTTTGGATTCTAGTTGACTCAGTGGAAAAGTCCCATCCATCTCAACTTTAGTGCAGAAAGACTCAAAAGCTAACAATGGGAAGAGTTTAACCGCTAAATAAAATAATAGTTAAAGACCAAGTAATAAAATAATGTCGAGGGTAATTTTGGAAAGCAAAATCTGTGCAACATATTAATTATGTCTTAAGAAAAAGTTGGAATCTCGAAGATGGTTAGCTTTATGGGATGGAGGGAGTAGTATTCACTCTGTCCCAATTTGTTGTCCCTTTTGGGGAATGTTGATCTTAAGAGGACAAGTAATGATGACATTCAAATTCAAATTAAGAGGTGTCAATTATTTACATTACCCCTTTATTCTAACTTTTGACCACAATCATTGCTATTGACCACGGATAGTTTGGGAAAACTATAATTTTTTTTCTTTGACTTTTCAAAAAGGACAAATGTTTTGGGACATCCAAAAATGGAAAGGTCCATCAATTTGGGACGGATGGAGTATAAATATTAGCTCAAAAGAGAATAGGGTTGATGTGAAAACTATAACTTTTTCACTTTGACTTTTTAAGAGGGACAAATATTTTGGGACATCCAAAAATAAAAAGTTCCGTGAAGTTGGGATAGAGGAAGTATAAATGAGGATCAATGAATTCCAAAGCTTTTCAACGTTGGTATGTGGTCTATAATATACCTGCTTGTATTCGTGTTAAATGGAAGTAAGATAATGAGCACTCAAAGATGAAGAAAAGTGAGCGTCACTTTAAGTATTCATTATCCCGCTCATGGAGGAGAAAACGTTGAGTCTGGATAAACATGTACATCATATGTAGTTTGGAAAGATATTTAAAAAATGAAAGAAACTTTAGTAGTATAATATTAGGTTGTTTTTTTTATTACCAAGAATAGTGATATGTATTCATATGAACTTCTACCTTCCAATTCATAATTGTTGTTCATTGATGATTTGGAAATAAAGTGTGTACTATCAATAGATTTCGTTCAAATCTCGTACTTTCTCTTTGGTTATTCAAATTAGATTTACGCTTAAATTAATGTCTTAAAAGTTAAGAGAAGTGAGAAAATGTGTTTTTTCTTTTTTCTTTTTAAAAAAGCATCGTTGTGGGAGGGCCAATAAGAAGACTTATTTTTATTTAGGTAGTTTGCTTGAGCCCACAAAACTCTCTTCCAACTCTAAGATGCATCCTTCTCTTAGACAATATGTTCTTGGTCAAGACTATTTTTGTTGATCGGCAGTTCTTGGTCAAGACTTACTGTGGCCTTTTCTTATTGCCTTTTTTTCTTAGTGGAAGTTTGCGTCTTCATCTTTGGGTCATCCTGATTACCTTCAGGACTCGGACATCATCTCTAATCGTTTTCAGGTGCATAAATCTCTCTCTCTCTCTCTCTCTCTCTCTCTCTCTCTCTCTCTCTCTCTCTCTCTCTCTCTCACACACACACACACACACACACACACACACACACACAGAGCCTTTCACGCATAGACATGCGCACACGAGCAGATATTAACGCATTCTGGCATCACTTAGTTGAGGACCTTGAGGGGGTTAACATTCTTTTCTTCTGATATTTTGCTTTCAGAGAAGGGATGTTTATGGTGTGTGGGAACAGCACCTCGGGTTGGAGCATTCTGGCAAAGTCAGGTTTTTGTCATGCTGGGTTTCTTCAGAGGCGTTCCTATTACTAGAAAAGATCCACCGTGTTCACAATGACACTTTTGTAAAATTCTCAATGAAAGGTCAAGCTCTGCGAACTATGCTACTTGAGTCGTTCGCCTCGTTCATCGTGTCAATGTCATCAACTAAGGTGAATGATGTGAGTGAGGACGCATTGCAACTGGCTGCCATTTCAATAGAGGACTTTGAGCAAGTAGGGCTGGACTTGCGGTGGCTGAAGAAGAGGCTAGGGGAAGCAAAGGCGGTGAAAAAGTACTCGGAGTTGGTCACTGTGGAGTCCTGTGGAAGTGCTTTGGAAGTGGCTCGAGGTGATTTGCAAGAGGCTCGAGGGGCTTTTGAAGTGGCTCTAGCCAAGGTTCGTGAGCTTGAAGAAAGGCTTGCCAATGCTAAGGCAGAAGCTGAGGTGATGTCTTCTAACGAGCTGCCCAAATCCGTGGGAGTGAATGATTTCCTACTCAAGGATATTGTGTAGATAGCAGTTCTGAAGGAGCTTCAGTATTTTGGTATGCACAGAGAGAAGAGGTCCGAGAAAAGTGAATGCGTATTAATTTGTAGTCAAACTGGGAATGCTGGTTGTAGTTGAACTAATGGTCAGAAGGTTGGGGCAGAAAATTGGGCTAGAGGACAACATTAGTGAGCTAATGGGCTATTAGCCCAGTCTAGGTTTTTACGATGTTAAGGGTCGATTCTAGGTTTTTACGATATTAAGGGTCCATTGGGCTGAGAAATTATTCATGCGAGAAGTCCAAACAAGGACCAAAATACCCTGAGCTTATACGCCCACCCCGCTCTTTCCCCCGCAAAAATGGCAGTAGCTGCACCGCTATCAGCACCATCTCAGCCCGCACCCAAACACCAGTGGCCACCATGATCGAGCTGATTCAGAGAGGGAGAGAGAAGATCGATTAAGATGTGTTTTGGAGAGAAATTATAGAAATTCCAATAAGTTCCGGCAAGTACCTGTGTAGTAAAAAAAATCTCGGAAATCCAACGGCAAGACAAAGAAGATGATCAAACAATTTACTGTTCATCCCTACCGATCTTCCAAGATTAGGAGTTCCCAGATGAAAATCCAAAGGTTTTTTTAGTAGTAATCCACTGGTTCGCTTTATTTGGAAAATAAACAAAAGCTGGTCCATTTTTTTTTCCTTGTGACAGTAACTCTGTAAAGTTTTTTTGGGAAGGTACAAAAGGTTGTTGGTATTGAATTGAAAGTAATTGAGTACAATTTAGAGCTCCTAATGTCCACTTTTTTTTTAAGATATACTTCTTCCATTCCTAATTACTAGTTGTCTACAAAAAATCATGTCATTTTTTAAATTAAAAAACCTAAGTACTACTGTATATAATGTTTTTCAATTTTTTTCACCAAATTAAAGTACTAATCAAGATCTTTAATACGGTATGAAAAAATTTGAAAAATCATACACATTAGTTGATTTTTTGGTATGCAAATTGGCAAGATGAAAAAAAAAAACTAACAATTAGGATTTGAGGGAGTAGCATTCAAGGTTGGTGGTATCAAAATTGGATAAGAACAGGAGGGGTTTAGGTTTTGTTTATTTTCTTCAAAGGCCAATGGGGTACCTTGGGTTGGTGGGGCATTTGGCAGGGGAGATGGCCACGTAAATGGTACAAGAAGAAAGGAGGGGAGGATTTTAAAGGGAAAAGGTGGAGTAGGGTGACTCTAAGTAGTTTAAGGAACAGTGTTTCAAAAATGATAAATGTACAACAACTTAGCTCCAACACACTCACATAGTGTGTTGGAGCCATGTTGTAGACTTTTGTTATATATGTATCATTGTTGATTATGTTTTGTGAGGCAGTTGACATTGGAATGAGCTCAATGAGTTATATAATTGGCATCAAATTTTTTTTTTTTCTTTTTAGACTCATCTTGTCGCGGTAATCTAATAATCCACAAAAAATCAACGCAAAACTAACAAATGCATAACAAATTTGACTGGTTTATTTTTTACCAAAGCACCATGCTTGAGGAATTAAACCCACGAAATTATTTGATTACCATATATGTTTGTTTTGGTGGCATGATACAAAGTACAAATCTACATATATTTGGTAATCTGTAGCTGTTATAGGTATGAAATGAAGGCCAGAAGATGATAGATTACCATATATGTTTATTTTCTTACCATAATACAGAGTACAAATCTATACATATTTGGTAATCTGTTGGTATTATTAGCATGAAATAGAGGCCATATTGCAGCAGATTACCATATATGTTTGTTTTTCTACAAATAACAATATATATATGTGCTAATCGGGAAAAAATACGAAAAAGATAACAGTGTATGTGCTAAGTGTCCTTTTTGGGATTGCGTGCATTTTCAAAAGCTTGTATATTTATGAGGTTCACATTAAAAGACATAAGCTATTGAAAGTGTACGCAATCCCAAAGGGACACTTATTTTGGAATAATTCTATACTTTTCTAATTCGTCTTTGTCTCGTCAAGATGAATCAGTAAGTTGACACAAAACTAACAAGTACAGGAAAAAAATGGAACAAAGACAAATTAAAAAGTCACTTATCTTTTCTCTTTTTTTTTTGGCTCAAGCCCACCTTAAGTGACGTTTCATTTTTCTTTATTCAATTTTTTTTTATAAAAAAAAAAAGAAAGAAAGAAAAATTATTTTTTTCATTTGTCATTATTCTTTTCTTTTTTTTTTGCATTTATTAGTTATGCTTTAAACTTTCATGACTTAATGATTCGTCCCAACTTGTGACATTTTGATTTTTTTTTTTCTTTATCCAAAAAATTGTTACATTTTGATTTATTCACAGTTTTTTTTTTAAGGACTCTAGGTAGAATGTGATGAGAAAAAGAGAATATAAGATAATCTGTTACTATTATTAGCATAAAGCAGATGTCAGATTCAAACAGACTATCATATATGTCTGTTTTGTTAGTATGATATAGAGTACAGATCTTCACATATTTGGTAATCTGTTGATGCTTTTGGCATCAGACAGAGGCAAGATTACAACAGACTACCATATTTGTAGGCATTTCAGGCATGTTACTTAAGTACAGATCTACACATATTTGGTAATCTGTTGTTATTGGCATGAACCAAAGGCCATATTGTAACAGATTACTATATATATATATATATATATATATATATATATATATATATATATATATATATATATATATATATATATATTTTGCTATGGTGGCATGATACAACGTATAGATCTACACAGATTAGGTAATCTATTACTGTAAATGGCATGAAACAAAGGCCAGATTGCATCAGACTACCATATATGTCTGCTTTGCAGGTATGATACATATCTACATATATTTGGTAATCTGTTGTTATTATTGGCATTAAACAAAGACTAGATTATAACAAATTACCATCTATGTCTGCTTTTGCTGGCATGATACAATGTACAGATTTTCACATATTTGGTAATCTATTGATTTTATTGGCATGAAACAGAGGCTAGATTGCAACAGAATACCATATATGTTTGATTAAAAGTATTGTGTCGAGATGCCTTAATACTTAAGTCCAAGAGAGTGCACAACATTCTCTTACTCTTGCAACTCACAAATTCTCAACTTACCTCCTAGCCTCTTAAAGGTTTCTTTTCAAAAGAAAATAAAGAGAAAAAAAAAAAAAGCACTCTAGTGCATTTATAAGGGTATTTATGCCATCAATTTTTTGTATATTAGAAAAAATCAATAGATAACGATATATGTGCTAATTAGGGAAAAAAACCAAAAAAAAGACATGTTTTGTATTAACAGATAAGGTTATCTTGCAACCAGATATGAAAAAAATGAAAATTTCATTTTTCGTGTTAGCCAAACAAGGCCATTCCCAGAGCGTCAACAGATTAGGTTATCTGCGCAACCAGATATGAGGAAAAATGAAAATTTCATTTTCTATGTTAGCCAAACAAGACCCTTCCCGGAAAGTCAACAGATTACGTAATTTGCGCCATCAGATATGAAAAAAAATGAAATTTTCATTATCTGTATTAGCCAAACAAAGCCCTTGCAGGGTATTTTTGTCACCTATTGACCAAATGTCCTGTTGGCCTTATTGGAAAAGTTGATGTCCTTATTCCATTAATAACCCTTATACTATGTCATCCTCAAAAAAGCTCTCAGACAATTGTCCAAAAGGCCAAGGTTTGGGCTTTAAAGGGTTTTTAGTCCAACCTAACTTATTTTAAGGCTTTTAATACATTGATGAGAAAGTTTTTAGGGCGGAAAGACAATACTAGACAAAAATACTCTTAATGAAATAGTAAATGTGTGCATGTGGAGGAGAAATGTCGTACAACCCACCCTCCTCTGACCGAATTGCAAAGTGAAGGTATCGTGGGAAATCCCGTCACGATCTGATTGCTTTCTTTCTCTGCACAAGCATAAGTTTTCACACTCTGTTTTATATGTTGGAAAATTCTAAAATCAGCCTAATAAGCTAATTATTAGGCTTAAAAAGTGTATTAAAGTGTGTGAAAATAGCATAGGAATGTGCAAAAGTGTATGGGAAAGTTAAAAACGTACATTGGAGTACGTGTTTTTTTTGTCTCATTATCAGCCAAGTAGACTGAAAATAGAAAAACCCTTATATGTATGTGTAGTCTTGTCAAAGATATCTATTTTTCTTGTCTGATTTTGAGTGATACCTCTCATGATGATGAAACACATGGGCTTAATTGATTTCTCTCTCTTCAATTTTGGGATTGAGTTCAATTTTAGGGTTTAATTTTAGGGGGTTTAGGCTCTTTGGGCTAGGGAATAGTGGATTTAGGTACCTAGGGCATTATACGGTATCATAGGGTTTTAGAAGTTTAGGCACTTTCATACGGTTTTGAAGTTTTAGGCACTTTCATTAGGTTTGGGGATTTAGGCACTTTCATAGGCTAGCGGGGACATTTTTGGAACTGGGGGTTGATTTGTCCTTTGGCATTAAATTTTTTTGTGTATGTACGACAGACATAGTTTTTCAAAAGATTTTAGCAATCCAGTTGCTAAAATCATGGTTTTGAAATTTAAAAAAATGGGCAGGTGCTAAAATCGCGGTTTTGAAATCAAAATATGAAGTGGTTTCGTGTATCGTTTTTCGATTTTTTTGCACCGAATTAAAGGAGTGGTTCCGTGTATCGTATTTCAATTTTTTTTGCACCAAATTAAAGTACTCCTCATGTACTTTAATTCGGTGTGAAAATTTTTTTAAAAAAATACACAGAAACACTTAATTTTTTGATTTGAAATACCATGATTTTAGCACCTACTGAACTCATTTTCTAAAATCAACATTATTTTAGCAACTCAATTGCTAAAATCAAACGGAAAATAATTAACTCCTCTAGTATGTCCTTATCGAAGAAGCTACCTATTAATGTTCCAAACCTTTAGATGGTCCTTAAGAGATCAATTTTACTAGCACAATAACTGTGCTTTTTTATTTGCCTGCAATAAAAAATGGAGGACCCAAATTCGGGAATTGTTCAGGGCAGCTCAAAGCCAATTCAAGGCTTAAATTTTCATCTTAATTTTCTGGACCACATGGATTGTATAATTTGCCGTAGATGCAAACATTTTTTAGTCACAAAACATTGTTCGTTATATGGCCACAAGAGACGTAATGAACGGGTTGTTTAGGTTGTAAAAATAATGTCCATTATATGGCCATGAGGGGTTTAATGAACAAGTATTTTGCAAACCAATTTTGAGTCCACGAAGAGAGTCATAATTAAGGCCGCAAGAGCAACTTTTAAGATCATAAAACAACATTCATTAGATTACCACAAGGGGCATAATGAACAAATGTTTTGAAGGCTAAATGACTATTGTTTGGACTGCTCTCTATCTCGATCTCTCCATTAAATTGGTGGATCCCTTCTTTTGTTTTGGACCACAAAAACACTGTTCATTATATGTCAATATAAGGAGTAATGAACAAGTATTTTTTGGGCTAAACAAGAGGTAATCGGACTGCATTCTTTCGATTCAAGTGGTTGCTGTGTTTTGGGCCGTAAAATACTGTCCACAATATAACCACAAGGGCGTAATAAACGACTCTTTTACGGGCCAAATAAACGGCATTTCTGAACAGAACTTGACTTTTGCGGCTTTAGATATGCTTTTCTCTTTAGCATATCCAAATACAGGAACTGATTTTCGTTTTCTCTTCTTAACTTCTCCGAAATTTTTTTCCTTGTCCCATATGCTTTGCTCTATTTTTATAGAGAGTCGGGTAGTTTTCGACCAGCCACGTCCAGCAATACATTAATGGAGAAAACACTTTTGAACAAGTAAATGAAAATGTAATTAGAACATGATGGGTGACTGCATACAAAAATGTGGCAACCATAGACTTGTTCCACCACATTTTAATCATGGACCAACACCAAGATAAACTTCAGTCCATCCAAAATAATAAAAATTTTGTCGTTTTACACACTTATATTAACAGGATCTAAAAGAGCGACAATTGCAAGCAATTTTGAAGAAAATGTTGATTCCCGTTACTCTAAGTCAGCACCGTCATGGAAATAAAAAATTCCAAATTCCAAGACTCTAAATTTAAAAATTAAAGACTTTGACTACTAAAAACTAGGTAGACTCTTGATAACTTAGAAGACATTTAGGAAATAAAAAAAAACTTAAAAGAGACTCTTTGATTAAAGGACAAATAAAAACTGTGAATCAAAAACCTATGCTCCTGCATCATCTGGTTCCCCTCTTCTTGTTTTTCCTATGGAGTAAAATTAACGTCACAAGAACTCGAAATAAATAGATGAAACTTGAAAATAATGAAACTCTATCAAAACTCACCTGTGACATATCAAAATGTTCACCAAGGCCATTGTCTCCTTCCTCCGGTAGAGACAACTGCTGGTCCACAACATTTGTAGGAATGTTGATCAATGGCTCATTGAGGTCATTGAGCTCCAAAAATCCTGCATCTCTTGCAACTAACGGTATACCATTATCATTAGTTGTCTGATTGGTGAGGAAACTGGACCCTACCCCGCTTAGCTCTTGCCAGTCATCCACTATCCCCAAACTATAATCCATTCCATCTACATCCAAGGAAGTTAACCCTTCAATGTTGTTCTGATTGACGTTGCATTCACTTAACTCACGCAAGATTTCCAGGCCTGCCAAACCATAATCCATTTTGTCTTCGCCGGAACAAGTTAGCCCTTCTTAATTGTGGGTAAATAGTGATAACAACTTCACCAATATAGCTACATAGTTTGAGTGATAGTTTTCCAAACACTTAAAACAAAAAATAAAAAAAGGACAAGGAGGACGATCTTATAGCGTCAGGTTATTGCAACTACTAGTGATTTGGAAAACTGGATCAGTCATATATATAGAACATTGTGATGACATTAAGCACTGTTTATTGTTAGATTATTAGTGCAATAGAATGGGGGCAGCTGAAAAGGGTACTAGAAAGTGCATAAATGAAAATTGTCTACTTTGAGTAATTCAGTCACCTAAATATAGGCTGACATATAACAAGTGCAGTAGTTGTAAACAATGGCAATGCTACTGCATAAGGAGTTGGGTCAAGCGACTCCACGGGAAAAAAATAAAACACTATAATTATCTTAATTTTCCTTCTATATTCGTAAATGACCCCAACAAGTTTAATACTAACACCACACTGGATAAATTTTCACACTGGATAAATTTTCAATCTTTCGAGCCCATGAATTTTTTTTTTCGTAAACTAAGATTTTCCTTATGTCTTCGATAAATTTTCCTCAAACTAAGATTTCATAAGAAATAGAGCAAGACATCACATACCTTCTAGGGCAATTAGTAAAGCCATTGATTAAAAATGTTGCTACCGGAGTTTTGTGATGTCTCTTAGAAACTCATGCTATTTCCTTAAGTAGATAAAATGACATCGAAAACGAAAGACATCAACAAAAACTACAATAAGTGATAGACAATACACCAAAAGTTCTTCACAAACATGCGAAAGCAAAGTTGTTGAAACATGAAAGCATTTTCTTAATTTGAAAAATCTCTTGTGAATTACCTCAGAAAAAATCAAACAGATTGAACAATAATAAGACTAACCACATTAAATCTCCATTTGTGAACTCAACAAATTTGTATGCACTAACTCTCTTCACACATTTACGTCGGACCAAGACCTAAACATATAGATTCCACATAAATGTGTAGTTGTAGAGGGTGTAGGCAACCACGCGGCGGTGCCCAAAATATTTCTTTTGTAGCCCGAACAAGGCTTTTCCCGTTGTTTAATCTCTTCTATTTGCATTTCTTGATTCAAAGTTACAGCTAAAAGCTTATACCAACCATTGATCCAAAAGAGCCTAAGTTAAGGATTTCAAGATCAGCAAAAAAAAGAAAAATAAAAAAATAAAAGAGGTTACTAAATCATCAATGTTGCATCAAAGCACCTTCCACCTGAGATGAGAACTCAAGTCCAAAATCAAAACACAAACACCCACACCTAATTGATTTCTAAAACCAATGCATTGCTTGCTTTTTGTTATCCTTTAATCTTATACTGCAATCTTGCAAACCTTCAGCTTCCTAACTCCTTGAAGATATCTTTTGAAATCTACCAGATTGTAATCCCTTAGATCATAGGAGTATTTAGCCTTTGTCCACACATCCACCATATCTAGTTGCAATACAATTACCAAAAATTATGCCATTGTTGAATTACAAAAATACTCATTGCCACCCACTGTAATAAGACAAACCGTAAATGTTCAAGGGAGACAAAAATGGACAAATGTTCGCATAAACCTTTTGGTAATTCACTGAAACAATAATTGAAATAGCTATTTCTAGCAGACCACTCTATTCGTTATCGAAAGGGCAATTTGGTTCAAAGAAATGGCTGGTGTAGGGGGAACCCTCAAGCAAACACGTTTCTAGAAGCTCATCTAAACCAGTTGTTGTTGCTGTCCATATGACAGGTAATCCCTTGAGTTTGTCACCAAGGGCGATGGCTATTCAAAGCAAATGGGATCCATCTCTTTCATGCCCGATGCTGCAAACATGTCTTTCGTTCAACACCGCAACTTTCATCCACGACATGTCGTTCGTTGGAGTACAGCCACTTAACAAATTGTAATTGAGCAACTTCTATATTCCAGTAAATAATAAGCCTCATCCCTTGTCTTAAGTAATCATGTCAACAATGCTCATTACACACATATTACTTGTTCCACGGATTGGAAAAAGGTGTAAGGTAGTGAAAAATAGCTAAATTTTGGGATCATAGGGACTCAAAACACGATGCTTACTAAGCTTAGACTCATCAAAGCCACAAAAGCAAAAATTCATGAAGTCCTAAAATCCAGGCATGGAAGTTTTGTTTCAAGAACAAAAAGAAAGATTTCGCAAATGATAACAAAAATCAAGAAATGTAAATTATACTTGGGTGAATCCGTCGAGCATAAGCCACCAAAATTTGAACCCACAAATACCACTCGATCACCTACAGTTAACAAGTTACACCTACTGCTCAACGCTCCCAATTCACTTAAAAGTGGAGAGGAAAATCCTTTTGCATGCATGCCCTCGAGTTTCATTCAAGCAGCAAATTTTGATGTTTTCCTTAATTACTGTGGCTTCTATCAACCATGCCCATATGTTTCTTTTGATATGACTTTGATCACACTTGCTTTTAGAATTCTCACTTCTTCTAGACATTGATCTTCTTCGTCTCAACGAAAGTCTTTCATCTCTTGACCATCCTGTTAAAGTGTGGCCATGCCTTCTTCCTATTCCAAAGTATCTACTTGAAGTCCCAGCCTCCATTTCAATTTGCATGTTCTCGTTTTTGCTTTTGGAAGTATAATTGTTTGGCTATAGTTGCCAATAGTCTGGATCAGCTAGCTCATCTGAACTACTTGAACTTGAGCTCTCCCAATTTGTTTCTATCCTCATAACATAAATTATTCAATTCAAAAACATACTACTCACAAATGAATACAACTGTGCGGTGTAAAAGAAAGAACGGCAAAAATGATAAGCCATTTTGAAAACATCAATTAGAAGGCAACAGATTATATCACTAAAGATTGACATACCATAAGGAGAGTTCCAACGGTAGCATTAAAATAAACATTTCTTAAAGGTAAAAAAAAATTTAAAAAAATAAAAAAGATATGTTCCTCACTAGGTACGAGTAATCACTAGAAATGGAAGATGTATACAAAATCATCATATATTAGCCACATGCATTGAATACAGTATCTAACTCTCCGATTATATTGCGGACAATAGTACAAGCATTAAGTAAATCCTTTATGTTTACAATGGAACTCCAAATAATCTCTATCATCATTCATGAGATATGAAGCATATTTTGAGTACTTTAGGTATTGTACATGCACAAGGAGATTTAAGAATTCCAACGGTGGCATTAAAATCAATGCTTCTTAAAGGTCAAAAAAATATGTTCCTCACTAAGCAAGAGTAATATCACTTGAAATAGAAGGTAGTAGACACATGCAATTAATACATTATCTTACTCTACAGTTAAACTAAAAACAATAGTATGTGTTTGGTACATACTCTATGTTTACCGTGAAACTACGGATAATCCCTAGCATGCACAAATATGAAGCTTATTAGAGTACTTGAGGGAGGTTCAAGCAATCTCACATGCATTTGCTTCGTCCTCCACATTTACAGTAGAACTATGGAAAATCTCTATCATGCAGGAAATATGAAATGAATTCTAATTACTTACAGCAAATGGACATTTTCTACTGGGGGATCGTAGCCAGAGGGAGGAAGAAGGTCATCAAATCTCAGGACATAGAGATGGAGGAATTCATGTCTGAGAGAGATTAAACGATCTCTCCAATTTCCTGTCAAGTGTAAGGAAAAGGAAAATTGGAAGCAATTAATTGGCGGCAATTAAAGTACTATTTATGAACATTATTGAAAAGAAATCAACCCAACCTTCTAATGAACTTCTTCTCCGCCATTTCAATAAAAGATCTCTAAACAATCAACAATGAGTAATACATACAATAGATACCTAATTTTCCGCCCACATTACATATAACAACTTGTAAGTTCTCTAAGAAATATTATTTTCATGAGTGTTAGTAACAATATGAAAGATCAGTCTATGAATGAACTATACATTGGAAATCCTCACCATGGACCTCATGAAGTACATTTGTTATGATTCAAAGGCTTTTATGTGAACAAAAACCTATTGGTCAAAGGTAACGTTAAGCAACTCCGACTTCTTTGGTTATCTCACTATTGTTTCTACTCCTACTATTGACTACAATTTTGCATTTTAGAACAAGTTGTTGATACTTCACAATCTGGTAAGTAATCTACCGAAAACATTTACAGTCGCAATGGATATCGACAATGGATATCGATTTATTGGGAAGAGAGAGAGAGAGAGAGAGAGAGAGAGAGAGAGAGAGAATTTTGCTCAAAAGAAAAGCTCGTCTTGTTCTTCTAGTTTTCATATGAATGGATATTTTCATCACACCAAACTTGTCTGGCTGACAGCCTGACCGTCCTACCAAAATAAAAATAAAAGATACATTTGTGTACAATTAGTGATCAAAGACAGACCAATGGAGTCTCCAACAATCTTTCCCATTTTTTCACAAACTATTTTTGTCAAGGACAACAACACCTCCTGAAAATTAAACCAAGCATGTTAGATAGTTAAAGGATGTTCTCCATCTAACTGATTCGCGAATGATAAGCTCAGATCAACAACTCTAGCAAATCATATCGTGTATAGATAAATCAGATCAAATGACCCGTATCTATAAGGATAGTTTTTTCTCTTTTCTCGAATGAATGAACCGGTGCTCATAGAGATGATTGTGTTATGAAAAAACAACATAAAACTCCAATGATTAAATCAGTGTGTATAGATAAAACTCCAACGATAAGCTCAGATCATATCATATCAGTGTGTAAGGAAAGGCAAATCTGACGATTAATGGTGGACAAGTAGAACAAACCTTTTGGTAAATCACTCAAGCAATGATCCAAAAAACAAGGGTTTTTGGACTTTAGATAGGTGCTAATTTCACCTTCCTCTTCCTGTCCATCTTCTTCATCTTCATCATCTTTCTCACTCTCCATATGTCGAGGTGAGATTTCGAGAGGCAGCGGCAACGCCGGCAAGACTATATCTAGGAAACAACGCTGGCAGGTGTATCTTGGAAACAACGCCAGGGGCTTATATGTATACATTAGGGCTTACTAGGGCGCTTATATATAGCCTTTATGTCGAGGTGAGATTTACTAGGGTTTGTTGACTACTGCCACGTCTCTTTTTCATTTTCCTTTTTCCAAACAACACCGCACTGTCCTAGCTCATTTTGGGGTGTTGTACTTTTTGTATTTTATTTTTTATTTTTTATTTTTTTAAATTTTTTAAATTATATTCATAATATATTATTGAATATGTAAAGTGCTAGGAGATGTGTATGAAGCATTTTGCAAAAATAATAGTATTTGAGAGAGATGTACATAATAAATTGTGTAGGTATTTATATTAAGAAAAATGAAAGAATTTGAAAATAAAAAGTCAAAAAACTCATCTACGGCTCTTCTCTTACTTTTGCCTTTTGGTTTATACTTAAAAACGGACAACTGTAGCAGAATCTATAATGACAATAGCATTGGTTTTTCCCACGGAGAAATGTGGTAGAATGTATAATGACAATAGCATTAATTCTTTATATTTTCTTGTTTACCAAAAAAAAAAAAAAAACTATTACTGGGTTATGGGTAAACCCAATTGTTCCCATCACCTTTGTAGCCTCTCGATTTGTACTCTGTTTGTCTGCTTTTGTTGGTCCATTTTTTAAATTTGCGTCATTTTTAATTTTTTTTATTACTCCTATCTTTCAATTTATGATATTTTTCATGATTTTGGGAACTTTGTCTAATACAATTAATTAATATCTATCAAAAAAGATTGATATTACATATTTTTTTAGATTCATATTGACAGATGTGAGCAATTAAAAAATGGCACAGATTTCCAAAATTGACCAACAAAGGTGGACAGTGGAAGTATTCTACTAGTTTTGCTAGAGTTTACGACGACGATGACTGCAAAGGAGTTCCACCAATTTGTCTTGTTCCATTTTGAGGCCTTGGCAAATATCTCAAGTTCTCTAATTTTCTCCACTATCAGCAAAAAGTGTATGAGCTCACATATAAAGAATCCTATAGGGTATTAACTTGAATGTTCGGATTAATTTACGCGTATCTCAATTAGTTTCCAAAGGTCGTGCCTATCATTCAATAGGGCCAATGAATTCAACAGAGCATACTCTTATTAGAATTGTAGCATAAAATGAGTTTTTTTTTTTTTTTTGCAAGAAAATAGCACATAAGACTCTAGATAAAGAGGTTAAGAGATCACAGATATTGTGCAAATCTCTCGGTATAACAGGATCTAAAAGAGACAGTTGCAAGCAATTTTTTAAGAAAAGGTTGATTCCCGTTACTTTAAGTCTTGAGCACCATCACATGGACGCGGTGCGTTAACTCTCTTCACACACGTACATTTACATCGGACCAATATCTAAATGTATAGATCCCACATAAAAGTGTACCGGTAGATATGACTAATATAGATCTAAATTATTTTTTCTAACCTCACTGGGTTCAAAAAATGCACTGAAAAAAATAGATATAAATTAATTTTTCTTTTGTATTGTCAGTGCTGAGTTACTCGTACAAGGTTAAAATAAATGTTTCCAACTAAAATCAAATTGTTATAACCCAAGAAAACAAAATAAGCGTAGCCAAATTATGATTGCCCAATATATAGTAGGAGTACATATTTAAGGATAGTAGTTTCCTAACATTTGATTCAATGTGAAACACTAAAAAATTAAAGGGAATCAGATGGCTTGTTTTCTATTTCCATCATAAACGCGCTGTGTATTTTTGTCAGCGCTTGATGAAAATGCTAGAGTTGGCTGCCTTAAAGATGCATGCAGACCTTAGCTCACGTGCAGTCTTAGGTCCAGTCTAGAAGGATCAGAATATCAGAGGAGAATCAGGCACTCCGGAGACAGCTCCTAAAAAACGTGCAAAGGGACTTCCAAATTGCTTTGCTTGATCTGTATGGTATGGCGTCTTATAAGATGTGAATTGGTTTTTTGTGTTTGTGGAAATACAATGCTATTCAAGTGGGGTGCTATACCAATGTCAAATGTGGTTCGAGTCGGATGAGCTACTTAGGATGCACATTTTGTGAAATGCACATGGGATTGCAATGTTGATTCAAATTTCTTTCATTTATTGATTCTTCATTCGTGGTGATTCCAATTTTGTAAAATCCTTGTTTGAATTCTTTGTCGCAAAGAACGAACAATCCCTGTTAAGAACATATTTTAACAGTAGCTTTTGCAGGAAACAGTAGCGAAAATAAACAATAATTAAAAACTGTTTAGGAAACGGAATAGACCGAGACCCGTTTATCACACGGCGCCCTTAAGACAAATTCACCGCCTCACCGAAGGTGCTAGAGGTTGTATTGATGGTTGTTACTCTGGGTAACTCTATCAAACTCAGTCACGGTAGCACGGTATGTAACTGTCCATCAAATTGAAGAAGTGTTTGTACTCCTTCCTCAAAAGGAAAAGAACTTAGAAAAAATATTAAAGACTTAGGCCCTATTCCACGAAAAAAAAAAAAAAAAAAAGACAGTTTTGTTTTAACTCAAAAATTATCTCACTCCATTAACAAAAAATCACTTAGTTTTTTTGCAAAACCAAAAAGCCAAAAAACTAGTTAGTAGAACAAATGAGTTTTTTTGCAAAACTAAACATACAAAAAACTAGTTTAATGAAACAAGTTAGTTTTTTTGCAAAACTAAAACATCCAAAAAAACCAAGTTCGTGAAACACCCCTGCTCAAACTCTTTCGTTTCTTAACTTAGAACTAAGAGTGCCTATTTATAGGACAAAGTTCAGAACCTGTAGGGATCAAAGCTCAATCATATTGGGGATAATGTGGCTAGAGAGAGCACCTGAGCTACTCATTCTATACACGATAACTTGAAAGTGGAACTTTCCCACAGAGCCACTTGTTTCAAGCTATCATTGAATTATTCATCTTTCAAAATGAATTTATGGTTTTTGGGCCTAACAAAATTAATTATGTAAGCCCAACAAGCTTAAGCCCAATAAAGACACCAGTTTATTATGTAGAAATCTTGGAGCCCGTAGCCCACATCAATTCCGAACTAACCCAGACCAAGCCACAGACCACAAGCTGCGGACCCAAAGATCCTAAGTCCCGACCCCAGCCTTGCCTATGTGTCCGATGACGGCGAGCGAGCGTGTCCTCCCATAAATAAACTTGGCTTTTCCAATTTCCCAAATGAGACCATTCTCATTCATCCTATAAATGGATTTTATTCATATTTAGGCACACCAAAATAATCGAATAATATATCCATTTTCCAACAGCTTTTTGTTACCAGTTTGGTTTATCCAGAAACACATTGCTCTTTGTTTGTTTTTAAGTTTAATTTGGCTTTTATCGATATACCAGATTGGGGGAAAAATGGGATGCCATCATGCCAGTCTACAATCAAAAGAACAAATTGAAGAAAACTTACTTAGCAAGTATTAAGCAACCATGAGAAGAGAAAGGGCAATGGCTTATTCATTCTCTCATCAGGTAACCTCTTGATCCATGATCCATCTCCTAGTTTCTCAGCTCATTTTAACTTGTTCATGAAAAAAATGACGGAAAAGGATAAAACTTCCACGGAAACAGAAAACCAGATAAAAGAAACCATCACATTTTGACTTCGTCTAATTTCCTATGTGACAACTGCCATTAAGAGATATTGGCAAGTGTGAGAGGATAGCACCTCCATGTACCTTCGGCGCATTTGCATCCGAATCGTTCATTCTAGATGTAAGGACCAAATTCCGGAGTCGTCTTGTTTTTGGCAATTCCATATGACAAAACTCATATTTATTATCGAGTTGTAATTTTCTAAGTAAAAGTATGTATAGGATTAGAGTGGAAGAATCTCTTTGTAATGTAATTTGAGTGTTAGTGGTTTTAGTCGGTCGACGGCATTCGGAACAGGAAGATCAATCATGCGATCAATCGGTTTCTCAATCGGGTAACTCTGAATTTTAAGCACAGGACTGCCGTGGACTATTCAGAGCATAGCGATTAACAAGAGGATCAATCGGGTTGTTGATCGGCATTTGCAAAAATTTCGGATCTACAAGGTTCCGATCAATCGGCTTCCAATGTGATTGATCGGATTGACAAATTTATAAATATATGCCCTCGGTTCAGATCTAGGTGATCTTGAGTCGGCTAAGAGAAGAAAAAAAAAAGGGAAAACCGTGTGTGTGCTTGTTCTTGAATACAATAACACCAAGAGGGTTGATTGTGTATCTTGAAGCACGTTCTTCATGGATTGTTAATCAAAGCTTCAAGAGGTTTCTACATCTTCATCAAGTTCAATTTTCCCGGTGGATTTCTGGAAGAACATTTGGAAGGCTTGAGGATTCGAGGCGTTGGCGATCAAGATCACCGGGTGCGGTGTACGTGTGACTCGGCAGGTGATACTTAGAACGTTGTGAGGATTTACATCGTTTGGATAGGTATATCTGTAACTGCACAATGGTTATAGTGATTTTGATTCCTTCCCGTGGTTTTTTACCCATTTAGGGTTTTCCACGTATATCTCTGTGTTGTGGGTTTTGACTACTTGCATATTTACTATTGGTAGTATTAATTTGTGATTTGCATTCATACTGTTAGGGTTTTAACTGATTGTAAGGGAACCCTGATTTTTCACTAGAATGAAAAAGAAGCACTTTGTCCGAGTGTATAAATCTTTCCATACAAGACTAGAGATTGTATTTCCAGAAGAAAAAAAAAATTGTTTTCTGAGAGCATCTCCTACCAAGGATGTCAAATTTGACATGGCATGTGAAGCGTCATTTGGCATCCCTCCTCTCTCACATTTAACATTTGAAAGAATTCATTCTCTAATAATAACAGCATCCCAAATTTGAAATGACCAACAAACATAGATCTGCAATTAGCAAATATTCAGCTTGTTACTCACAACTTTTCAGCTTTTTAGCGAATGTTAAGCTCATTGCTAGCAAATTTTCACCTTTTTAGCGAATATTAAGCTCTTTACTAGATGTGAATAGTTCAACCTTTCACTTGCACTACAAGAAAAAACACATTTGGCGACCAAATTTTTTTGGTCGCCGTATGGCTCCCCTTTGGCGACCACATTTTTTTTGTCGCCTGTGCGATGGCTTTGGCGACCAACTTTTTTTTTGGTCGCCGTATGGCTCCCCTTTGGCGACCAAATTTTTTTGTCGCCTATGCGATAGCTTTGGCAACCAATTTTTTTTTTTTTGTCGCCGTATGGCTCTCCTTTGGCGACCAAATTTTGTTTTGTCGCCTATGCGATTGCTTTGGCAACTAACTTTTTTTTTGGTCGCCGTATGGCTCCCCTTTGGCGACCAAATTTTGTTTTGTCACCTATGCGATGGCTTTGGCGACCAAACATCGGCTTTGGTCGTGGAATGTTTAGTGCCAAAAATATACAACGCGAAAAGATAATATATATAATAAAATATAGTGCAATACATAATTTATGATAAATAATGTTTATACATTTGTCAATGTAAAAAGGAATATACGAAAAGATAATACATATAAATTGTTTCTAACGAATGGAACATAAATGCAAAGGTAGTCCAGTGGTTAGGTGTTGGGTGTTCAATTCTTGGTAGAGGCGCATGTGATACGTTGAATGCAAAGGTAGTCCAGTGGTTAGTGCCAAAAAATATATATAATAAAATATATTATAATAATATATATAATAAAATATAGTGCATTAATGTTATACATTTGTTAATGTAAAAAGGAATATACGAAAAGATAATACATATAAATTATTTCTAACAAATGGAATATAAATGCATAGGTAGCCCAGTGGTTAGGTGTTGGGTTAAGAAGTGGGAGGTCGTGGGTTCAATTCTTGGCAGAGGCACATGGGCAAAAAAAAAAATTTCGTATGAACTTTCGGCGACAAAATTTTGGTCGCCGTATGGCTCCCCTTTGGCGACATCGCCGTATGGCTCCCCTTTGGCGACCAACCAAATTTTTAGTCGGCGTATACTTTCCCAGACGACGTTTCGGCGACAAACTGGGCGACTGAAATATTGGTTGCCAAAGTATTAGGGCGACTAAAAACAACCCTTTGACGACAAATTTTTTGGTCGCCAAATGTGTTTTCTCTTGTAGTGTTGGTTTCCCATCATTGAAACAAACAGAAAACTCAGAAGAAGTCAACTAGACCAGTGACCCTAATTAAATTCATGGACCCCAATAATACTCACTAGGGTTGGGGTTGGAGTTGATTAGAACGATGGATGGCAAAGACCCAGAACACGGCCGAGAAAGAACTCCAGTCAACTGCAAAGAATTCACCTCTCAACCTATCCGGAGGAGAAATCACTAGGTCTTTTGCTCATCATCAACTAAATTCCAAAAAACTTTCCCAACCTATCCGGAGGAAAATCCTTTAGTATGCATGCCCTGGAGTTTCATTCAAGCAACAAATTTTGATGTTTTCCTCAATTACTTTGGCTTCTATCAACCACGCCCATATGTTTCTTTTGATATGACTTTGATCACACATGCTTTCAGAATTCTCACTTCTTCTACGTGTTGATCTCCTTCAACTCAACGAAAGTCTTTCATCTCTTGCCCTTCTTGTTAAAGTGTGGCCACTCCTTCCTATATGAGAGTGTCTACTTGAAGTCCCAGCCTCCATCTCGATTTGCATGTTCTTGTTCTTGCTTTTGGAAGTAAAATTATTTTGTTGCAATTGTCTATAATCTGGATCAGCTTGCTTATCTAAACTACTTGAACTTGTAGCTGGTTGCAAACATGAATTGTAACATAAAATACTCCCAGAGGCTGTTCTGAACCCTCCATATTTTTACAATATAAATTCTAAATTTACCGTAAACTTTAGAGTACCCAAAACTTTAAGGTACCCTATAAAAGTGCCTAAAATCCTAGGGTAACCTATGAAAGTTCCTCAACCACTAAAACACTATAATAGGAAAGTGCACCCTAAACAAAAACCAAAAAAAAAAACAGTGATTGACATTAATGGTAATTAAAAAGAGTGATTGACCTTAATGGTAATAAATATTTGTTTTGTGACCTTAATGGTAATAAACTCTTAAAGGGACCAACCACTCGGTCTCATTGGTAAAATCACTCAAGATTAGCTTGTTACATAACCAAACTAAAGCAGAAAACATTTATTTATTCTTTCGTCCTTAAAACATTCAAGCACAATGCATGTGCATGTCAAACTAGGTTTTTAAGGGAAAGATTCTTGGGCAAATTTTGAGCAAAATTGGGCACTCTATTCCCCTCTAAATGGCTGCCTCTCTCTCTCTCTCTCTCTCTCTCTCTCTCTCTCTCTCTCTCTCTCTCTCCATCCATGTGCACTTAAATGTTCCCCATGTGCCACCAATTGTTATGAAGTCTCCTATATTAATGATACACATGCACTAATGCTTGGTGCCCAAGTATGTGGGAAGTTTTCTCCCTCCTATCTACAAGCACATGATAATCTAGGGAAAATCTAGAAATAAATGGAAAGAATACTAGTAACAATCATATATTGATACTAGCACAAAAATAATTATTGACCCAAAATAGTATTTACTAAAAAAAATTAAGAAATTTATTAGAGAAAATATGAAAAACCAATTTTGTAAACGAAATTTTTATTTAGCAAAAACTCGGGTCGTTACATGAAGTATCTTTTTTACTTGTTCAACAACAAGCTCTGGTGAGCGCATCCGAGCTGTCCAAAATAACATATTTTTCCATGGAAGAGCTACCATAATCTGGACAATCAATAGCCATCCAAAACAACAAATTTTTCCATAGAAGAGTTACCATAATCTTGACCGTCAATTACTGAGATGGACAACTCGGATGCGCTCACCAGCACCCCCTGTATGAGTTTTACGTGAAACAAATTTTGATTTGTATTCCTGTTTCAAGTTTGAAGTATCTTTTACTTGATGCTTTTATGTTTAAATTAGTTCTCTTATGTTCCATTTACTCTTTGCCACTTATTTGTACAAGAGATTCATTTCCACCAACATTCAAGTAGCGATAAACGAAAAAAGAATTGAAAAATATTTATTAGAGTTGAAATGGTTTGAATTGAATGTTCAATGTCATTTCAAAGTGCATTTATAACTATTTAATATAAGGCTCATTTTGAAGGTATTATTACTTTTCAATGATATTAATTTTATAAAAAATGAGTGTATAATATAAAAGATATATGGAATTAAAGAAAATTTAGCAAAAAGTAAATAGGATATTGTTGGTATTATAATTTGTCGAATGAATCAAAAGGATAAAATGGTGATTGTGAGATAAAAGGGTGAAATGGAGATGGGTCTTCATTGGGAGATTCTCCAAATATGAAGGATGGGAGATGAATCTCCATTTTGGAGACCCTAAATCGAGATGGGTTGGAGGGCATTGATTGATTTGGTGCTCCAAAATGGATATTTGGAGATGGGTAAGAGTTGCTCTTCATCTCCACAAGTAGAAGAAAAGTTGGTTTTTACAATGAAATAAATTGTTTAGCTATGATAAAGGATTGTGTAAGAGGAATTTCGATCGCCTCTTTTCAATTGCCAAATCCAAGATCATCCAGTATAGCATCTTAGGATGGAGCCAGAGGGGAGAAGTGATAGCAGCCGCCGCCACAAGGTTTTTTAAAAATGCAATTATTATATAAAAAATAAAAATTACCCCCTAAATTATATAAACTCGACATCACACTAAATTTTTTAACTACATATGTTTTCATCACCACAAAGGTAAAATTTTGACTCCGTCTCTGATAGCATCAATTATTGGATGCAAATGGTGTTGATGTCTTCCGACCTGAACCATTAAGGATAAATCGGTTGCATCAACCGATTACGAACGTTTCTAGCAATAATAAGATGAGCTACCGAGTCCATAATATCCAAATGCAGGACTATACAAGTATCTAATGGGATACAAAAGTGAATATGAGTCCCATAGTTTTAAATAGAGGTATCGGTCGTGATATTGGTTACGGTATCGGTGTATCGGTATCGGGACGTAGCGGCGATGCGTCCCAGGAATCAGATATAACGGTCGTGAATTTTTTTAACTTTTTCGGTGTATCAGCCGATACAATACGTATCTGTGTCGGAGCCTCCAAAATCCAAATCCCACTAGCTGATATAGTACATATCGGCTGTTATTCAAAACTCTCACAGGATGACATACTATATACGAGGACTAGTTTAACGAATGGCTGGGGAACCTAAATGCCTTGGGAAACTAGAGAGAATAAATGTCTCTCCACTCATTGCCAATTGGTTTTGAGATGGATATAAAGTTTCCACAAAAGAAAACTGATTATGAAAATACAATCATCCTTTCAAAATTAGCAGTAAACAATCCGTGTTGAATTTCCGAATTACCCAAAAAAAAAGGTTAACAATCCATGTTACAAGTAGTATCATAAAAATTACTATCATCCACATTGGCTACACATTTTGGATTATCCAATAACAAGAGATAGATCTAATTTCATTCACTTGGTTCAAGAACAACTGAGAATCCTATTATCCTAATTTACTCAACTACGCAGCCCCCAATCAATGATTCTGTGAATGTTTTTTCTCTCCTCCACGGTTTATTTCAGTGATGACTCTTGAATCCAACCCGTATCCCACTAATAACCGTCGTTTGAAATGCATTAAAATTCGGGGGAGGAGAATCCTACAATTACACAGGTGACGTCCTAGTCAGGTCCAAGACACGAGTGTCGTTCATCAAGCAACTGCAGAGGTTGAGACTGGGCAAGTTGTTAGTAATGGCCGTTGGAGATTAGAATCCTCAAACCGGGAACTTTCCCTGAAAATCCAACATCACTTTGTGAAAATTTTGATTTGAGTTGCACTCAAGGTAAAAAAAAATAGTTGCTATTAGTTAAAATGACAAAATGAGATTTTTTTTTGAAACACAGTAACACCCACCATCCAAAAGATTATTAGTTCATGCAATAACGAGATTTCTTTCTGCAAAATTATCCTAAGATTATTACATCTGATACGTACGGTTTTAAAAAAATGTCATAAAAGCATCAATCAATTTACCTAAAACTCCCACCTCAAATGATGCAAAAGAATGCATGAACACCCCAATATGGTCATGAATGTTCTCATTTCTGGAGATTCAAGGTTTAATATTTAACTAAAAAACTCAATTTAGGCCATTCGTAAAACAAAGTTCATTTTAGTGAAATACAGAAACAATAGGCTACAGATGTATCCTTGAGTTTTCAAGTACTTACAATGGTTGGGAAACTGATTCAACATCACTGGGTTTTGTTTCTACTTGGATAGAGTGACTATGAAGGATCCGAGTTAAACTGGTAGTTGTATCCAAGAAATAAAGCAGAACTGACATCACGCAGCAACACAGAAACATACATATCGGTCCAAAGATCCAAAGGAAGAGAGGAAACGATAAATAGAATGCACGTAATCCAAGTGACCAAAAGAAGCTTCCCCGATTCAAGTTCGCAACAACATACTCAATGGATTTCATTCTATCTTTCGAAATGGGCAAGGTGACCAAGAAGCTAGCATGGGCATAGTACCTAAGGCACTGCACATTGCAAAGAAAGCCAACGAGAAAGCAGACGAGGATAGCGAAGTACTTTACTGAAGATGTACTCGTAGTTCCATGGAGGGACACTGATTCTGATGACGATGAGTTGATAGAATCCGAAGTGTTGCTTACATAGACACTTATAAGGGAACAGAGGGTGATGGCTGTTGTGGCAAGAAGTGAAGATGTCATTATGTTGTTGCGTATTGTCTGCACTGCCAAAACTCCATTCTTTAGCGGATCCTGAAAAGAAACACAATAGGGTTGCTCCTCAAGATTATCCAAAAACAATGGTTGCTCCTCAAGATGTCGATTATGGTTTCTATCGGAAAGAAATGATTCTGTTTCGAAAGGTCCACAAATTTGAAATCAAAAGAAATGAATCCTTGATAGAAACCATAAAACTGTAACCTGGTAGTTCACTTCAACTCAAAATAATTTTAAACATCATATAGAGCAGTCATTCTTTAAGTGAGAGCAAGAGCATTGTCCTCTAGGTATGAATTTTTGTTATCAGCAGCAGAATATAAGGAAATTTGCATCATAGGTATAGCAACTAATTAGAGTTAGTAACAAGGACAGATCCAGCATTTTGTTTTTCCAGTCGCAAACTGATACGTTATGCTCCTACAAATTGGAACATAAGATGGTTTCAAACCAGGATTGTGGTACCCCCTACGTGCTACTTGGATCCATCACTCTAATGTTTCTAATTATCGGTTTGTGGGGAACCAGAATTGAGTTATTGAGCACATAAATTCTCATTTATGAATTTATCTATTCGGATGTGTAAATTTTGCCTAGGCAAACAACGACAGGTCATGAGATCATCTTCAACTTCTGACTTATAGTCACACTAGGCTCGTAGTGATATCTTATAGCACAGGCATTCGTCCTAGATATGCCCTTACAAATAGCGTATTTTTACTAATGGTCCCCAAAATATTTGCGAAATGTCAATATAGACCCCAATAGACAAATGGCGTCTAATGCATCTGCAACATTTACAATGCATATTTAAATGGTCTCAAGAAAGGTGCTTTGGCAACCAAAAAAAACAAATGAATTATTTTTGTCTTTATCCAAAAAAAAAAATTGCATTTGTTAGTTTTGCATCGATTTTTTTTTTTTGTGGATTATTGGTTCATCTCGAGTCTCGACGAGAGGAATCTAAAAAAATTTGCATGTGTTAGTTTTGCAATAGACGCTATGTGTATATTGAGAATGCAATAGATGCGATTTATATATATTGGGATCAAATTGACATTTCACCAACAGTTTGGGGATCATTGGTAAAAATAAGCCCTATGCAAAAATTCCAAACAAACTGAGAAACATTTTCCACACTTATTGCGCCGAAAAGTTACCAAGTAAAAGAGGCTACAGATTTCCAAGCAATTGACTACGTAATAAGATGGAAAATTGACCAGTACTCTGCTTCACATGAGATGCCAATGCTGTGAATTAACCAGTACTCCTCACAACTCCAAATTCCATTCATGCATTGGCAACTCATATGGACATTTCGTCAAGCAACATACACGCACACATCGCCAAGCAACATTTATGTCTAAGTCAGTCCATCAAAAGCAGACTTTCGTGCTTTTGAGAAGGACAAAAACACACATACCACGTCTCACAGGCCGAGTCCGTAAAAAAAAATCTATGGTTCTTCGGTTAGCTTTTGCCGCAGCTATCTATCTTATTTGGGGTGAGAATAATCGTACTTTAAAGGGATCTAGGAAGGATTTGCAAGCTCTGTGGAGGGACATGGAAGCTGAAATTCGATCAGCTATAACCTCTCGGAGAAATTTGCCTACTCCTGCAGAAAATCAGCGGATTGTTGCAGAATTGGGAGAAATTTTCCTCTTTTTATGATATAATATTTTTCTTTTTCTGCTGGACTCTTCCAGGGTACTCCCTTGGTCCTTGTACTTTGGTTTTGCTATTGTAAAGCCTTTTTCTAACTACTCTGGAAAGCCCTCACCACCTGCCCTTAATAGAACCAATCTGATTCTCTGAACAATCGGAATTTCATAACTCTGTCGGATCCTCCCTATCTCCCGATCGAATACTCCATTTACACGATTTATGAAAAAATTAAATTGTATGTGTAGAGAGAGAGAGAGAGAGAGAGAGAGAGAGAGAGAAACTACTAACAGCCATGATGGAGGAGACCCAGTGGCGACGGGTCTCGGCATTCAAACCAATGACAGTCCTCGTGTGATTACGCCTTATGGTGAATACGAGCCAAATGTGGTAAATGCCCAGCACCCCAATACCCAGTGGTACCAGTACATAGTCCGAGCTCTCCAACCCCATCTTCCTTCCCCCTGCAGAGCAATGATTGGAAGCAAGATGACACTACATCGATCAATTATTAGAAACTTAGAAGACGATTGTGTCACTGATACTGATACATACATTCATATATATATATATATATATATATATATATATATAGATCGACCATGATTTATAAATTGAGAGACGAGAGCTACACGACACACAATAACAAATACTATCGTACATGTATATAGTAATGGTTTTGCATCTCTGTATGACATCCAAGCTAGGTGGAAGGTCAACTAATGGCCCTAAGGGCTGCTCTAGCCAAAAAAATTTGGAGAGTTTTTGTTTTGTCTTTATTTGATTTTTTTTTTCGCTTTTTTTAGTTTTGTATCAATTTTTTGTGTATTATTCTTTCTTCTCGGTGAAATGAATCAAAAAATTATAAAATTATGATTAAAGCTTAAATTTTTTTGAATAAAGACAAATATAAGTTAGAAAGTCAATTTTTTACACTTTTTTCGATCTTAGTCAAAAAATTAAAAGTCCTAGTCATAATTTTTTAACTTTTTATATTCGTCTCGCCGAGACGAACCAATAATACTTAAAAAAATCGATGCAAAACTAACAAAAAAAAATCAAATAAAGACAAATCAAAAAGTTAAGTTGACTTTTTTAGCTAAACTTAGCCTTAGTAGTAAGTATATACTCCATCCATTTTCTTTTTGGTATGATCATCAGTTACATAGGTATGTACAGTTTGGTCACAAAAAAAGTTAAACCAAATTAATTTGGCTAAATTCAAAAAGCTGGTTTTTTATTTTTAATTTTTTTCGTTTTATCCTTATTCAAAAAAAAGTGCATTTGTTAGTTTTCGGTTGATTTTTGTGGTTTGTTAGCTTGTCTTGACGAGAGGAATCTAGAAAGTATAAAATTATTAGTCAAACTTAACGTTTTGTGAATAAAGATTAAAAAATCCAAAAAACTGATTTTTTGGTCAAATTATTCGTCTTTATTCATAAAACTTTAAGTTTGACCAATAATTTTATACTTTCTAGATTCCTCTCGTCAAGATAAGCTAAGAAACCACAAAAAATCGACTAAAACTAACAAATGCAATTTTTTTTGAATAAGGACAAAACGAAGAAAAAAACCAAAAAACTAATTTTTTGAATTTAGCCAAATCACCCCTAGTCAACGTACACACCTTTTGTAGTTCAAAAAAAGCGTACACACCTTTCAAACGTGCCACCCAAAAATATGTAGACACATAACATATTTTTACAATTCAAGTCGTTCATTTTGTAGTTCTAGACGTCTATATCAATTTTGCAAGAAATCAGCCAATTGATCGGATATTGATAAGTATTTAACTTAGATCAATTGACTAACATGAAGAATTTTAACGATCCATTGTTTTCAAAGAAACCGTAATATATATGTTAAAATTGTTGTCAATGTCAAATCTACCTAATTTTTAAGCATGGATAATGTACAATGCAAAGACCAACAAAATGAGCAATTTTGATTGTTAAAATGTATAGCGGAACTCATCCTATATAGTGGTGTCTGTGAGATGTGTAATTAGAATTATCTTTGTGTGAAATTTAGGTGAGAACCACGTAGTTAGGCTTAGTTTGCCAAAAGATAAAATGAGGTGGAGGTGATAAAATGAAGTTGATTTTAGCAAATGAAGTAGGGAGGTGATTTTATCTTCAATGAATCTGGACAGGTGATTTTATCTTCAATGAATCTGGACATATATATGTCCAGATTCATTGATTTTATCTTCAATGAATCTGGACATATATATGTTCAGATTCATTGAAGATGTCCAGATTCATTGAAGATAAAATCACCTCCTGTGCTTGATTTTAGCAAAATATATGTCCAGATTCATTGAAGATAAAATCACCTCCCTACTTCATTTGCTAAAATCAACCACTTGATTTTACGAGATTTTCATTTTAACAAATAGAAAACCAAACCATAGATGAGTGGGTACGCAAAATGTGTGGAAGTGGGATTCTTCAAATCCGGCGTTGACCTCTCACCTGCGACGGGAATGAGCATGCATGGTGCAAACTGTGACTCTCCCCACCCATCTTCTTGAACGGATTGATGGGTTTGCCACCGAAACTAACTTCATGGGCTTTTGTTGTTTTGTTTTGTTTTGTTGTTGTGTTGTATTTTGCTTTTCTTTCATAATATTTTGCTTTGTTTTTATTTGTTATTTTTAGATTTGTGGGCTGCGCAATTTGTATTTGATTCTATCACTATAAGTTGTGTTGCGTTTTTCTAAAAAAAAAATTAATCTCTTTACTGAGAGAACTTGGAAATAAAATTCTATAAATGGACTTGGGACTAAGAGCATCTCCAACCCATCTAAAATGAAGAATGGATGTGACATATTAAGGAGAGATTTTGTAATTTATACCCCTTTTTCCTCAAAAAGTTGTACTTTTTAGAAGAACTCATCCTACATTTTAGAGATTTGGTTCTTCGTGAAGGACCAAAGTAAATATGAAGAATGGATGAGACAAACAAGAGGATGGGTCCCTCTTAAAAATATAGCTTTTTGAGGAAAATGGGCACTAATTATAAAATTTCTCTTTAATATGTCATATTCATTCTTCATTTTGAAGGTTTGAAGACTGGTTGGAGATAAAAGGGGCATGTGGAAGGAAAGGGGCGGAAGGAAAATCCCCATCCAGGTCTCTGGAACTTTCTCTGCTCCCAATTCTATTTATGTAAAAATATAATTTAAGACGAACTTCTAAGAGCATCCGAGACGATTGGCAAGATTTCTTGCCATTGCCATAAATGACACAAAATATGGAAAAATGGGTGTCACAACCACAAACTCAACTTCCTCTCAAATTACGACGCATTGATAACTATTTGCAATCACCATATCTGCGTATTAGAATTGGGGACACGACGGAAACATACCTAAATAGGAGTATGTAAGCGACATTCTTCCCTATCATGTCTATGTCACCCTTTTTTAGAATTCCCTTGCCTATAGCTCTCAAATTTGGCAAATGTCATATTATTTGCCCTGTATGGCAAAACTTTTGGCACATGTCATGTTCTCTACCATATATCACCACATTTTTGGCAAAATGTCATTTGAGAGAGAGAGAGAGAGAGCTGTTGGACATATAAATCACAATTTTTTAATTTTTCTTCACGGTTCTTTAAGATTTTAGGGCATTAATTCTAAATGAAAAATTGAACGACTTGGATCAATGACTTACAAATATTCGAGCAGGCTTATTTTTTCCAATATCACTCGAGTAATTATTTTTAAAAAAAGTTGGATCATTTGTATGAAATTCCGATGTAATCCCAAACATCGATGTAGAACTTAATTTTTGGGGAGTTGCACAGTTCAGCGTTTCTTACTCGGTACAGGCTCCCCGTTCCAATCTTAGTAGAGGTATATCAAGATGTCGGATCTTACATTCTTACTAATATAATAGTTGGTCATGGTCTGCTGTGGACTCCCAACTGCCCTTAATAGCATGTGGCAACCTGGACTTGGTTGTCCCCTACATTTTCTTAGGACACATCTTGCGGTGGTCGTGGGTTATTATACTCCATTAATTATTTTATTTTTATTTTCATGTTTTTTACGCTGGCATAGTTTGTCTCTTTTTGTATTTCCTTAATTTTCTTATCTCTCTATATATATTCTCTCATATTCGGCTCTTCTCATAATTGTTCAATTGACGCAAGTTCTAAATTTGAATGAATTATAAATTTTACTATGAATTCTGTGTTCAATTAATTGTTATCTGCTGAAGCAAATGGTAAATTCTTATCCTTACTGTGTAGGGAGAAAACAAAGTTAATCCCCAAAAATAGGGATTTGGGGTTGCCGTTGTGCATTGGACGCACAGCAGGTGTTGCGCACCATCTAAGCTGCCCGTTGCTCGGATGGACAGTCCAGATTTTATCTTACACGCACGACAACGAACGGTTCGGAATGTCAACACTGAATAAACTACAAGCGCCGGATGTGGTTTGTGAACTGGGCATGCTAGGACTGTACGTCACAGTCCAAACGTGATAGAGGCCTTTGAGACCTTTTTCGACTTCGTTTGTGCGATTGCATGCAACCCTCAAAAGGTAGAGTTGCAAATGGTTCGTGGTTTGCCTAACGTGCGAGGACTTAGAATTTCCGTGTGTGGCCTGATACTTGTGAGCCCATGTCCGTGGTATTGAAGAGCTAAGCCTGGGCCATACCGCTCTGGGCTGGGTCAGGCCCAAACCGAACAGAGTTGGAGAATCGGCGTGAATCTCTGTGTTTTTGCTTCAGAATCACATTTGTTGGGGTTTATAACGGTGTTTGGCGACTTCTCTTCATTTTCTATACCTATCTATAGTCCAATTTACTTGTTTATTGTTGTATTATTCTCTATTAAATAATTCACTCTGTCTTTTCTGTCAGTAACAACCGAAATGCCAATATGCGTCCAAATTTTTGTTGCAAAGCTATATCTGCCTTTTAGGGACTTGGCACCCACCAATTTACCATTTCCGCCTATACTGTTACGTAACACATGTTTTTTAAACCACGGACGAAAACCATTTCGGTACAGACACCTCCATGGATTTCAGGAGTGAGGATTTTTAGTAATTTGAATCTATCGATCAATTGATATTTGTTTATTTTGTTTGGAAACATTAACTTTATCACTAATATTGTTCGTAAACTGCTTGCTGTGATCTTCTACAATGTGATGTTTCGCCCATCCTTGAAAAGATCCTTAAGCACACCGGTTTTAAAACCATGAACGTAAACCATTTTGGTACACAGACACCTCCATGGATTTTAGGAATGGGGATTGTTAGTAATTTGAATCTATCGATCAACTGATCTTTGTTTAGTTTGTTTGGAAACCTTAATTTTATCACTAATATTGTTCGTTAACTGCTTTCTGTGATCTTCTACAAGGTGATGTTTGGCAAATCCATGAAATTGACCTTAAGCATCAAGGTGTAACCAATGTATTGCCTTAATAAGCGGTAGACGCACAAATAAATTTCCACTTATTGGTCCTCGTCACTGCCCATGATGATGATTAATTTCCTACCCATTTTAGTTCCCTCTATAGTATATTGTTTATTACCGTTTTACCTGGATTGTCATTTATTGAGTCAACCTGAATTGAGTTTCACATTTTATGTAATTTACAAGTTTTCTTGCTTTGCAAATTCGCTCTTTGTATCAACTCATGAAGCCATTTATTGACTGGCTTGCTGTTCTGTACTTCAAAATTTGTGTCTAAAGTGGTCCCTGTTACAAATATATAGAAAAAGAAAATGATTTGCGATCACTGGATGCCTTTTGTTAATTTATCCTGACATGTGGCAAAATTGTTGACGATGTTTCCCTGCTTCCATTGGTGCTAATTTTGACGCTTTCCAATCTACAGATGCAGAACATAAGTTCAATGCAGAAGGAAGTAATTTTGGTTTCCCTTGTTTGTTGCCTCTTATGGAATTGAATGATCCCGAAAAAGGTTTTCTGGTGAATGATGCTATCGTACTTGAAGCCATTGTTACTGTCCCCTATTTCCAAGACTCAAAAAGGAGACTGGTTTTGAACCAAAAAAAGACAAAAATGAATAAGGAGACTGGTGACAATAGCTCAGGAAATGTAGACATTACTGGGACTCCTCCTCAAAGTACGCTCCAATCAATTATGGGTTCTCAGATAAATTTTGTTGATGCCTCAAGTGAAGCAACAGCAACTGCGGGCAAAGTCAGGTTTTTGTCATGCTGGGTTTCTTCTGAGGCTGTCCTATTACTTGAAAAGATCCACCGAGTTCACAACGGCACTTTTGTAAAATTCTCAATGAAAGTTCAGGCTCTGCAAACTATGCTACTTGAGTCGTTTGCTTCGTTCATCGTGTCTATGTCATCCTCTAAGGTGAATGATATGAGTGAGGAACCTGTTGGAAAAACTTGATTTTATGTCAAAATTATTTAATTATTTAAGTGGGCCCCACACGTCCACGTGGATGGACCCACATACCGTTGTGTACTTCTTGGTTAGGAGATTAAGACCGAACACTCGGTTAGACAAAATCAAGTTAAAGTGAAAGAAAAATGACCCAAAAGTCTTTTACGTGAATTTGGTAGAAGGGGAAAATACTTGTCGCGTTGGTTGTGGAGAAACAATTTGATTGGGTATATTTACCCTTAGTTTGCCTCTATGGGTTGGCCCTTTGGGTCATTACAACTTTTGTTGAGGGAGAAGGCATGGACATAGTGGACTATAGTGCAGTTCATTCGAAGCGTACCGCCTCCGCTTTGTGTCTCTACCGTCGTCAGTCCGCGGTTTCTATAAAAAATAACCCTCCTCTTCTCATTCCATCACGTTTTTCTTTGCATACATTCGGCATCATACTGCATAAATCTCCTGAGAGTTCCTACGTTAGTTTTTAAGTTCGCATCTTTGTATGCAGTTGTAGTGCTACTTCCGCATGGCCGAAAATGAGTCTACTTGGAAGCAGACGTTAGCCTTGATCCATCAACACCGTAGTGGAGGACGAATCTGCTTTAAGGACAGAGTATCTTAATACTTGCCCCGGTTCGATTCGAGTCGTCTTTTGCCAAATTCGATTATCAATTTGGTTCAATGAAGTTCCCCGTCACATCTATTAATTTAGATTTTGTTTTTTTTTTTTTTCCAGATTTTTGCTACCAAATTTGATAACAATCTTAAAGCAGAGTCGTTAAAACTTTTCGTACTCGATTGATTATCTGGAACATACCGTGGTCTCTGTTTGGGAAAATTTTATTTTTAATCTGTTTGATTGGATTGTTTTTGTTTATCAAGTTTTTTACTCTCGGTGCTTTTGAAATCGTTTACGTGGTAATATTTGGCCCGTGGGCTACAAATTATACTTGGATTCGCTTTATAAAGTTTGTGTTATCACTTTCGGTAGTGACGTTTACTAAAAGAATTTATTACAAAGATTTATTTAGCATCTTTATTGTTAGTTTATTACAGTGTTAACTAAAGTCAGTGGGTCCTTTGGGTAGAATTCCAATTGATGTACATGGTGGCTTTCCTGAATACTTTTCGAAGCACTATCTGTTGGTTTTGTTTTAACAGAACTTAATATTCAAGCAAATCAATATATTATTTTGCATTAATTAATTCGGATAGTAAGGATTCAAGTGAAACCTTATTGTTTCGGTTCTTAGTGTGGCATCCCATTGTATGTTGATCACAGTTTAATAGTCTTATTAATTTCTTTTTGCACATTAATTTACAATTTAGTTTGCAAGTAGTTTGTTTGTAAATTCTGTTTAGTGGGTCTGATATAGTATATACCCTTCTGGTTTTTGAGTTGTGAATCAGACTAGTGGGTGATATTTCAAACTAGTCTAATTTCTTGTCCACAAAGTGAGCATTTCCTAACGCTTTTATATAGCATTTTCTTATTGTTGTGTCGATCTTCTGTTTTGTGTAACAGAAATGGAAGCCGAAAACCCAAATGGAAATGTTCCTCCTACGAACCCTCCTCCTTTGGTTCCAACTGCTGTACCTCTGGGTCCGGTCGCGCTACCGGTGAATCATTCCGAGAAACCGGAAAAGTTCAATGGTACGGAGTTTAAGAGGTGGCAAATGAAGATGATGTTTTATCTCACGACACTCCGTTTGTCGAGGTTCTTGTCTGAAAATGCCCCCACTTTGGCAGATGATGAGACAGATGTTCAGGTTCGGATTGCATATGATGACTGGAAGAATTCTGACTATCTCTGCCGAAACTACATTCTCAATGGGCTGGACAACGCGTTGTATAACGTGTATTGTACGGCTCAAACTGCAAAGGAACTCTGGCTCACTTTGGAAAAGAAATATATATCTAAAGATGCCGGGTTGAAAAAGTTTGTTGTGGGGAGGTTCTTGGACTACAAAATGATTGACACAAAGTCTGTGATGGCTCAAACCCAAGAACTCCAAGTTTCGCCTTCATGAGATTCATGCCGGGGAATGATATTGAGTGAGTCTTTCCAAGTGGTCGCGATCATTTGGAAATTGCCGCCTTTGGAAAGATTTCAAAAGAAGATGAAGCATAAGCGTAAAGAGATGACTATGGAGGATCTGATTACGCATCTGCGAATGGAAGAAAACACTATGAATTTGGACAAGAAGGCTACTTATCAGTATGCTGCGAAAGCTAATATGGTTGAACCGGAACACAAACCAAGCAAATGGAAGAATGGTAATAAGAGGAAGTTTCAGGGCAAAGGTTTTAACCTCGGTCCGCGAGGAGGTGTGGCGAAAAAGGCTAAAACTGATGGCAAGCACAAGTTTACTGGGAAGTGCTTTATCTGTGATAAACAGGGTCATCTGGTCAGCCAATGTCGTGAGCAAAAAACAAGCACAAGCCAATGTGGCTGAAATGGAGGTTATTTCTGATGGTGTTGGAGAGATGAATCTCTCTGCTATGGTTTCTGAAGTCAATCTGGTGGGTTCCAATCCCAAGGAATGGTTTGTGGACACTGGCGCAACTCGCCATGTGTGTGCAGATAAGAAGATGTTCACCACCTATAAAATGGTGGATTCTGGCGAACATTTGTACATGGGAAACTCCTCGACCTCTAAGGTTGAAGGAGTTGGAACGGTGGTTCTCAAGATGACTTCAGGCAAAGAGATGACTCTTAAAGAGGTGATGCATGTGCCAGAAATTAAAAAATCGATTTACGGTTCCTTCACCGCTGGTAAAACATGGCTTTTGCTTGGTTTTTCAGGCTGATAAGGTTGTGCTTAGGAAGAAAGGTGTGTATGTCGGTAGGGGTTACATGGTGAATGGCATGTTCAAAATGAATGTAATGACAAAGGTTCCGGCCTCTCCGGGTGTGACACAGGTTCCGGCCTCTCCGGTTGTCAATGAAATGAACACAACTTCTGATTATATGCTTGAGTTTTCTGAATTATGGCATGGTCGATTAGGACATGTTAATTATGGTTCTTTAAAACGTTTAGTAGATACAGATTATGCACTAAAAATTTAGTATTAAATCTGATCATAAATGTGAAGTTTGTGTTGAGGCTAAAATGACAAGGAATTCATTTCAAAAAGTAGAAAGAAGTACAGAACCGCTTGGTTTGATTCATACAGACTTATGTGACTTAAAGTCTGTTGAAACTATAGGTGGAAATAAATACTTCATTACTTTCATTGACGATTGCACCAAATACTGTTATGTATATTTGCTTAAAACCAAAAGTGAAGCCATCGAATCTTTTATCCACTACAAGTCTGAAGTGGAAAATCAACTTGGCAAAAAGATCAAAATGATTAGAAAGTGATCGAGGTGGTGAATATGAAGCACCGCTTGGTGAATTTTTTGTGTCGAACATGGTATTATTCACCAAACGACCGCTCCTTATACACCACAACAAAATGGAGTTGCCGAACGAAAGAAATGTAACTCTAAAAGAGATGATGAATGCCATGTTGATAAGTTCGTGATTACCACAAGATTTGTGGGGAGACGCAATTCTCTCTCGCTAACTATATCCCTAACAAAATCCCACACAAGAAAACAAGGATTTCTCCTTATCGGTTTGTGGAAAGGTATAAAGCCTTCCTACAAATACTTAAAATGTGGGGGTGTTTAGCAAAGGTGGCGCCTCCCTCCCCTAAAAAGGTTAAGATAGGACCTAAAACCGCTTGATTGTGTTTTCATTGGTTATGCTTATAATAGTAGTGCATATCGTTTTCTTGTCTATGAGTCGAAATTCCCCGATATCCATCCAATACGCTTATGGAATCCGGGAATGCAACATTCTTTGAACATGTGTTCCCGCTCAAGGACAATAGAGTCCCTAGGTCGGCCAAGAAACCGAGCCTATTCAGAATATGATAATATGGAGATTGTTTTAGTTCCTGAAGAGAATGATGATGATATTGATGGTCCTCGCCGTAGTAAAAGAGCTAGAACATCAAAGTCCTATGGACCCGATTTTCTTACATATGTATTGGAAGCTGAACCTCACACTTATAAAGAGGCAATGTCATCATCAGAGGCTGCGTTATGGCAAGAAGCTATAAATAGTGAAATAGAATCCATACTGCAAAATCATACTTGGGAACTTACGGATCTCCCTCGAGGTTGTAAACCTCTTGGATACAAATGGATATTCAAACGAAAGTTGAAAGCAGATGGATCTATTGACAAGTACAAGGCGAGACTTGTAGTTAAGGGTTATAGACAAACAGAAGGTCTTGACTACTTTGATACTTATTCTCCTGTTACAAAGATAACATCTATAAGAATGTTAATTGCCTTTGCGGCGTTAAACAATCTTGAGATTCATCAAATGGATGTGAAAACCGCATTCCTAAATGGTGATCTTGATGAGGAGATATATATGGAACAACCTGAAGGGTTTAAGGTTCCAGGTCAAGAGGGAAAAGTGTGCAAGCTTGTCAAATCTTTATATGGCTTGAAACAAGCTCCAAAACAATGGCATGAGAAATTTGACAATGTCATGATATCAAATGGTTTCCGTATCAATGAATGTGACAAATGTGTGTATATCAAATACAACGGAAATAATTATGTCATTGTGTGTCTATATGTAGATGATATGCTCATTCTTGGTAGCAATAATGAGATGATCAAATCTACGAAGAACATGTTGAATTCGAGGTTTGACATGAAGGATATGGGTTTGGCTGACGTCATATTAGGAGTCAAGATAATCAAAAGTCCCGAGGGATATATCTTGTCTCAAAAACATTATATAGAGAAGATGTTAGAAAAGTTTAACAAAGGTGACGTCAACACAGCCAAAACACCAGTAGACTCAACATTACATCTATACAAGTATACTGGTCAGGGTGTTAACCAATTGGGATATGCACGAGTTATAGGTAGTCTAATGTACTTGATGAATTGTACGAGACCGGACATAGCCTACTCTGTTAGCAAACTAAGTAGGTATACAAGTAATCCAGGGAAGGATCACTGGACGGCTATAATCAGGGTGCTTAGATATCTAAGGTATACCATTGATTATGGTCTACACTATACTCAAGTATCCAGCCAGCTGCTAGAAGGATATAGTGATGCTAATTGATATCTAACTCTAATGATTCAAGATCCACAAGTGGATATGTATTTACATTAGCTGGTGGTGCCGTGTCTTGAAATCCACTAAGCAAACGTGCATTGCACGATCCACGATGGAATCTGAATTTATAGCTTTAGATAAAGCTGGTGAGGAAGCTGAGTGGCTTCGCCATTTCTTAGAAGATATTCCAACTTGGTCTAAACCAGTGCCACCAATTTGCATACATTGTGATAGTCAATCTGCAATTGGCAGAGCACATAATCATATTTACAACGGAAGTCTCGACATATACGCCGACGACATAACACCGCTCAACAACTACTCTCCCAAGGAATTATCGCCGATTACGCGGAAATCACAAGATAATATCATGGATCCGGGCTAACCAAAGGGTTAACTAGAGAGTTAGTTGTTAGATCATCGAGGGAATGGGATTAAAGCCCATAGCTTAAAAAGCCTCTATAACGGCAACCCAACCTAGGTATTTGGCGCATCCCAAGATCTAGGTTCAACGGGACAACCGAAGTTGTATGAGACTTAGGAGAATCACCTTTGTGGAGACTCGCTCTCTACCCATTCCTATGATGTAACAAAGGATGCTCAGCAAGTGTAAGGTTAGGCAATGCCTTTAATGATTCTTAAACGTTGGTAATCCAAGTAGGTATAGCAGATACTCTTTATTAAGAATCACCTATGTGAATGTAGATGGGGCGCTTTACATGAGAATGTCGAGGGCTGAATTCTCTACAAACATTCATGAAGACCGGGAGTGTCTCGGGGCCATAATGAGCACAATCAGAAGAAACAAAGCTGCGTTTGGAAAGATTCCGTGGTGTTTGCTATTGTCTAGGCTTACACCCAATGGCAAATGTAGCCGAAGACATCGCTTCACCGGGTTAGCTAGTAAGTCCGATAGTTATTCCTGAAGGTGAGGTTCAAAGCCAAAAGCTACGACCCCATGCGCAGCGATTTCCTATTGTAACTCTCAGTAATTTGCATCTGCATAGCACTGTTTAACCTGCCAATTTCATTCATGTGGGGGATTGTTGGAAAAACTTGATTTTATGTCAAAATTATTTAATTATTTAAGTGGGCCCCACACGTCCACGTGGATGGACCCACATACCGTTGTGTACTTCTTGGTTAGGGAGATTAAGACCGAACACTTTCGGTTAGACAAAATCAAGTTAAAGTGAATGAGAAATTGACCTCAAAAAGTGCCTACATGAATTTGGTAGAAGGGGAAAATACTTGTCCCACATTGGTTGTGGAGAACAAGCTGATTGGGTATATTTACCCTTAGTTTGCCTCTATGGGTTGGCCCTTTGGGTCATTACAACTTTTGTTGAGGGAGAAGGCATGGACATAGTGGACTATGGTCCATATAACACACGCTGTAGCCTTTGCCCCCGCCCGCCGTCCGTCCGCCGGGGCGGGTTGGGTTGGGTCATTAGATAAGATGGGCTTAAGCCCAATGGGTTCTTATCTTTTTGTGCTGAAAATTTACATGGGTCGGGTGGGTCAAACCCGGTCCATAATAGTCCTGTGTCTCTTCCGAGCGAGTCGTCTTTCCCTTTCGTTGTCAACATTTTTCCTGAAAAGCGGTCCCGTTAAATATTTGTTCAATTCCGAGCGACCCGCCTCATCCGTTTTGTGTCTCTACCGTCGGGTTATGCGGTTTCTATAAAAGGAACCCTCCTCTTCTCATTCCATCACGTTTTTCTTTGCATACATTACATCATCATCTGCATAAATCTCACGAGAGTTCCTACGTAGTTTTTCATGGTTCGCATACTTTATGCAGTTGTAGTGCTACTTCCGATGCGGAAAGCCGGGTAGTCACGGGAGGCGGGCGTTAAAGCGATCCATCAAACCCAGTAGTGGAGGGCGAATACTGCTTTAAGAACCGAGTATCTTAATACTTGCCCCGGTTGATTCGAAGTAAATCTTTTGCCAAATTCCTGTCTTCAATTTGGTTTAGTAAGTTCCTGTCACATCTATTAATTTCTGTATTTTGTTATTTTTTTTTTCCAGATTTTTGCTACCAATTTTGATAACAGAACCATTGCGACTGGCTGCCATTTCAATAGAGGACTTTGAGCAAGTAGGGCTGGACTTGTGGTGGCTGAAGAAGAGGCTAGGGGAAGCAAAGACGGTGAAAAAGTACTCAGACTCGGTCAACACTGTGGATTCCTGTGGAAGTGCTTTGGAAGTGGCTCGAGGTGATTTGCAAGTGGCTCGATGTGCTTTAGAAGTGGCTCTAGCCAAGGTTCGTGAGCTTGAAGAAGGGCTTGCCAAAGCTAAAGCAGAAGTTGAGGTGATGTCTTCTAGTGAGCTGCCGAAATCCGTGGGACTGAATGATTTCGTACTCAAGGATATCGTGTAGATAGCAGTTCTGAAGGAGCTTCAGTATTTCAGCATAAACATGGTGTGAGTTGTAGAGAGAAGAGGTCCGACAAAAGCGAATGTAGAAATCTGCTTAGTTGGTTGAGTGGGAATGCTTGTTGTAATTGAACTTATGGTCAGAAAATTGGCTGTGGAAAAGTAGAATTAAGGGATGACAATCCCGCCCGAACTAATGGTTGACCGATTGGAACAGTTTTTAAGCACTTTTTAATTGAGGTTGTGGTTCTTTCTAATGGAGGTTATGGTTTGGTTTTAATTTTGGAAAAACTGGCAGTTGCGGTTTGTGTTTTGATTTACTCCTATACAATAACTGCATCGAAACGAAAACGGAACCCGCATTATAATTATAAAAACACCTTAATGGATATGCATATGTAGTGGCGTAGCCAAAATTTTGTAAAAATGGGGGTATAATCAAACACACACAACTTTGTTGTGAAAAATAAATATACATGTGTATCTTATTTTTAAGATCCAGACACTTTTTTTGGGTAAATATTCAGGCACAATTTGATTTTTTGAAAAACATTTTTTCAAGATCTATATTAGAAAAAAAGTGTTTTACCTATTCACATTATGTTAAAGTAGCTATGAGAAAAATCAAAGATAATTTTAAGCATCAAACAAATTGCTAGTAATAATATTCACAAGTAAAATAATGCAATTTTGTGTTCAGAAGGAATCATCTTCAATACAGAGAGGACTTATCGATACATCGAGGAAGAGAACGAGAGAATTAAGGGAGAAGGTGAAGAGGAGTGTGGCTTGGCATGCATTTTATGATGAAACAATAACTTTAGTTCCATAAACACATCGTAATTTGGAGGCAAAAATTCAGTAAATTAAGACTTACTTGGGAGTATTATTCAATGGACCTGGACATTAAACAACTCCATTCATTCATTCGCATATGTAGTTGTGACTCATACATTTGGTCATGAGAATCAACTACGCAACAGGGAAGGGTTTGTCAAATACCATGTTGCGGTGACCCAAATACACTCAAAACTTTAGGAATATATATGCTCTTAAATGAAAATCCACCTAAATTCTTATGTAAATATCTCTATTTCATATAGTGTTTTGTATATAGGTATTTTTTGCACTTTTTTTTTCTTCTAGGAAGTGATTTTGGCACTCTCCAAGGAACTCCAAGAGAAAGTACCAAAATCAATTTGGGGATTGCTAAATTAGTTTTTTTTTTCCCACAGAGTCTGCCACCGTGTAATTAATATTTGATATCATGATAGAGTGGAACTTTTTTGAATAGAGAAGGACGGTTGGGTGAGTAATGTAAATATGGGGTGAAAGTGGAGGGAGAAACAGGGAGGTAAGCGGTTGCAAACACGTGTCTCTTTGCCCCTCTTTCCACTTTTCTCCCTCTCTCCCCTTTTTCTCTCTCCCTATTATAAAAAATATAGAAAATTAGAATTGGGTGTTTGAAGGTTTTTAAGAGGGCCAACAAAATTGCTATAGGATATTGATAAATTTGGTGGAGCTCTATGCCTTAGCAAATGACTACATTTCGATACAAACATTCCCAAAAGACATGGTAGACTGCCATTTCAAAATGGTAAATCTAGTGATCCAAAGCGATTTTGTATGTTTTCCCCAAACTATCAACTTTTTATGGAAAAAAGCGAAAATGGAATTTCGATAAGGAAATTGGAAAAGTTCAGCTGTTATGCTACTAAATAATGTGTTTCGTATCAATAATTTGACGAACAATACTTGGGGGTGTTTTGGCTGGAGCCAGATAATTTTTGGGTCCTTGTATAATTTTTTTCACATTTATGAATTTTGTGTCCATTTGTTATTGGTTATGGATTCGTCTCGACGAAAATAAAGCATTACTAACCACACTAAAACTTTCATGAACAAAGACAAAAAGTAATCCAAAAAATATGTATGTTTTGGATTATTTTTGTCTCTAGTGAACTTTTTAAAGATTTATGAGCACTTTTTGGACTCCTTCAATCAAAGACGAAGCAAAAAAACCACATACAAAAAAAAAAAAAAAAGACACGAAACTAACAAACACAAAGTTATTTTCAATAAGGACAAAATATTACTAATATGGCTCAATTATTTAGCCAAACACCCCTCATAGTTTTACTACATGCACGCATTCATCGCTCAAAAGAGTAAATTCTAATTTTGTTATATATAGAAGCTTACACACACGTACCACAATAAGCATGTGGCATATCACGTTTACGTCCTCGTACCGGCATGATCCGGCTTTCAATATGACACAATAATGGCTTACTTGAAGTGCTATTCAAGGTTAAACAAACTTGTAAAGCAAACTATAGCGTACAGGAATTTCACTCGAAAGGGATATTCCAAAGACATTAAAATAAAGCTTGAATCAAATTGACTTTCTAACATCATTCAGTTTCTGGTCATTTGACTGGATTGTAGGCTTATGTTTATATCCATCAATTAATACACGTACAAAAATTAAGTAAGAAAATTGGGTTTGAAAATAATGGAAAATATAAGTCTGTTGAGTTTTAGAAGTGTAGCTGGTGGTAGGAATGATTTTAGTCTGGTTTGCGAGAAATGCACGGCTCGGATCAAATCCTAACAATGACTCTCACATGGGCTTAAATTTTATCTGAACCGTGCATTTTCGTAACAAACGATCGGAGAGGTGCATAACACAGTACTTTGCACCTAAGGCAAGACATATCCCCCAATCCTCAAACACAAGTGGTATATCTAAGAGAGATATGACTATCATTCAACACCTTCAATGTTGAACACTGGTCAACTGTGACAATACATGCGAAATAAAATTCAGCGATTTGATTATTACATTTTTATTGCTATTTTTTTTTAGCCGAGAAAACTTATATTATTAACTAAAAAAGGACACTACCGGTATTAACTAAAAAAGGACACTATCGGTCCAAAAATACAACAAAGAACTCTTCGGGCGTGAAACCCTCTCTCTCTCTACAAAGAAGACGCCAGAGAAGAAAAACTCTACAAAGAAGACGCCAGAGAAGAAAAATCGAAGAGGTAAGTCACGATGCAATAGAGACCTAGGCGAACTAAAATTAGATTTTTATTGCTATTATGTGTAAGGTCTATTGAAATCACATATTAATAATATTATATTATACTACTTTTTTTCCTTTCTGCGGTGAATGCTTAGATGTCTCAAGATTGTGCATGATTTTGAGATTCTCTATAAATCATGTGATTGGAAACCCAAAGAGATTGGCAAAGCCGTCTTCTTACCTTCAGATTTTGGAGTTTGATCACACCTAAAGTCTCAGATTCGATTCTCCTTGTCAACAAACTCTTGATGCTACTGGGGGTTATGCCTGGTTGTTACCTCTGGGATTTCGGAATTAGTCGCGGTGCACACGAGATTGACAAAGTGGTCTTGTCTTCAGATTTAAGAATTTGCTCCCACCTAGGATCTTATGTTCGATTTCTCTTACCAGTAAACTCTTGGGGGCCACTAGAGGTTATGCCCGGTTGTTACCTCTAGGATTTCGGAATTAGTCGTAGTGTGTGCGAGCTGATTCAAACATCCGGTTATAAAAAATAAAAAATATATATCATGTGCTTGGAAGTCCATTGAATTTTTAAGATCACGTATTCCTGACATTTTTAGTAGTAGCAAACTAAAACTGAAATTGATTTGCACACCAAAAACACCAGATTCCAAATGTGAGTGGAAATTTCCAGATTAGGGGTCCCTGAACCACAACACACCACATGGACTATCCGGAGCAAATTTGCTGTGGAGGTATTATCAGAGATCACAACGGGATTGACAATTTAAGTAGCAACCCAATGTGTCAGCGTCGGCTGCGTCGCGTCAACAATGGTATTTCGTGCGGGTAGAATTGACGTCAAAGCAACTTGTTAATCTTGCTTTCGGAATTTCAACCGAGCATCATCATTTTAGTCATCTCATCCGTGATTCCAAATTTATGCTATTGCTACCGAGAGTCCAAGGGTGATGATGCACACCTTCCGTTAAGCAAACGGATCCGCTTACCAGTAATCATTTGACAAATTTAAAAATCGCTCTAGCAATAGGATTTAATAAATTAAATACTTTCATGCACCTCTTTCTCATATTTTAAATGTTGGAGTATATATTTAATGACGCCAGCGGAATCGAGTATCTCCGATCTTGGTCCCTCTGGTAAACTCCCCCATCTTGGTGATCAAAAAAAAAAAAACTCCCCCATCTTGTGAGACTCTATTTAATTTCGGTTTAATTAAACTAGAAATAAAAAGGGCTGCGGAAATTCCCAATCTACCCCGATACCCGGTAATTTTGGCCGGCTCGATAACCGCCACGGCCCGTTTCAAATTGTACGTAAAATTCCTTCCTTCATCGTTTTCGGTGTAACATTTTTTTTGTAATTCCCGAAACTACCCTTCCCCAATTTTTAACACAACCCCCCCCGTCTTGTCCCCAGCAGAAATTTATCGATCGGATAAATTTCTTACACTCCAATTCCTCTCTCCTCTCTCTCTGTCTCTCTCTCTCTCCGACAAATTTCTTCACTGCAACTCTCTTCGGATTTGCTGATCACACAGCCACTCTCCTCCGCCGATGACTCTCATGACGCCTCCCCCTTTAGACGTAATGAATCACCGCCTCTGTATACACACGCACAAACACACACATACTTCATATGTAGGAGTACATGTTATTTGTATATCTGTGTACTGTATCAACTTTTTTTTTTTTTTTGGTTCTATCTGTATCGATAAGAGCTCTGTGTAATTGTGATTTTCGAGGCCGAGCAAATTCGTTTGCGAGTTGGACTGGTTCTGAATCGGTCTGAATTTCGACCTTGTATTGTTTTTTAGGGCTTGGATTGGTCAGTAGTGCTCAATTTGTTAGATCCAATCTGTATTTGACTTCGATTTTTTGGCAGCAAGAGGAGGATGAGATGCTAGTGCCGCATTCGGATTTGGCACCAAACGGTCCTCAACCCATGGAAGGTATTGCGTCTGTCCTTTATGTTTTTGCTGTATAGAATTTTCCGAAGTTTAGGTTTTTTCTGTTTTCTCAATTGGATGGGTTCACTCTAGGTTGTTTTAAGATCTGGGTTTCCGTCGTTATCTGTGATCCAGTGATGTAGGCTACGTTAACTTGTCAAGAAACTAGTTCAGGGAAATTATTTCCAAGAAAAATATGGTAAAGTGAAGTAAAAAGTATATTTTTATGCGTTCATTTGATACAAGAAATTTAAGAAAAGTTGAAAAGTAATTGTTTGATTGTATAGAAACGAGACTACTGCAAAGTCTAGTGTTTTTGCAGAACAAGTTTTGAGAGATTGGCTAATCCTGGTTGGAAAGTTAGAGACATGGTTCACACAACTTTCGAACACATAAAAAATGCAAGAAAGCTAAACATTCTTGTATTTTCCTTTCCTTTACTTGCTAGTGAATGGGGCTTAGAGAAATTATTTTCCCGCTCCCTTTGTAGATAGGCGCTTCTCTTGTTCTTGTTTTATAAGATCGCAAAGTTTACCTTTCATTTATAGACTCCTAATTCAACTTTTCCATACAATTGTGCTGTTCCAATCGTGGTCAGTTGTGCCTGCGGAAGCTGTTAATGCAGTGGATACTCAGTCAGTTGATGATCCGCCATCGGCACGGTTTACATGGACAATCGAAAATTTTACGAGGTTGAATACCAAGAAACTATACTCTGAAATTTTCCTTGTCGGAGGATATAAATGGTATGTTAATTTGTCTTAATCTTAGCTGTTACTTGATTTTGGCCCGTCATCCGTTAACCTATTCTAATAATCTGTTGTATTGCTTGGGCCAGGAGAGTGCTCATATTCCCAAAAGGGAACAACGTGGAACATTTGTCGATGTATCTAGATGTTGCAGATTCTGCTACTTTGCCGTATGGGTGGAGTAGATATGCTCAATTCAGCTTATCTGTGATCAATCAACTTACTAACAAGTTTACAGTTAGGAAAGGTATGCTTTTAACAGTGTTGATGCGCTTGGTAGTAACCATCCTAGTTAAACAACATGGAAATGCAATTATTATAATCTATATATCTTCTGGATATGTAATCACTATCTAGAATTTCATAGACTTTACACCACCCGTGTGCACTTGCCCCTTTTTTTGTCTTATATAAAGTTATGACCAGTGAGTGGTGATTTGACTTATGCATTGTGTTTATTGGTTATAGTCTACTAAAACACACACAACACCCCCACAGCTAACGAGTAAGGATTTCACTCTTAACATTGTATTTATTTTGGATAGTTTATTATCTTTCTCAAGTTGTGCTTTGTAGTATCTTTCCTTAGTAGGTTCATATTCTGGAAGGCTGGAAGGATAGATCATTTTTAGGTATAGTACTTAAGGTAGTTTGGCATAGGGTTTTATGTTTTGAAAACCAGCAACCTGGAGCCACCAGAGAAGGGGTTGCATCACTGGTCATTGGTTTTACTTTAACCATAGGGTCAACCTGACTCGAACCATGATGTTGTTTATACGTCATAAATACGATAATACCTATTTATGATTGAAAAAAAAGTACGTTACAAGTTGTGCAGAAAAGACTAAAAAGGGCACAATACATTAATGGAAATCCTACAAACGTTACCCGTGTCATCTACTAGTGACAAAAAGGTGTTGGGTGGTTTTTCAAATCCATTCATTCCACAATCCCACATTGGTGCAGGAACAAAAATTGAGGCACTCTGCCTCTATACAATTGTGGTGGTCTAAGCAGTTTATCCCATGCAGTGCTTATGCCACTTGTCATTGCATTGCATGACCATCTTAATACACAGCATTTAAAGTTTATCCCATACAAAATTTGGTCCAAATTCTTGTTTATACAACTTTTTTGCTGCTTTACTGATGAAAGCCTAAAGCCTTTGGCTTCATGTGGTAGAATTACTATTTTGACGCTAATTGTGGTACTTTTCAGACACACAACACCAGTTCAATGCCCGAGAAAGTGATTGGGGTTTCACTTCTTTCATGCCTCTTGGTGAACTGTATGACCCCAGTAGAGGTTACCTAGTGAATGACACTGTTGTAGTTGAAGCTGATGTTGCCGTTCGTAAGGTTGTTGATTACTGGTCACATAACTCGAAAAAGGAGACTGGTTATGTTGGTCTAAAGAACCAAGGAGCTACTTGCTACATGAACTCTCTCCTCCAGACATTGTACCATATTACTTATTTCAGAAAGGTTTGCATATTCTTTCAACTTTGCTGGCAGTGACATTGTCAGTGTCCTATCTTTTTATTCTGATTGATTTAATTCACCACGAATTTGCCTTACTTGTCCCACTATATTCAGGCAGTGTATCACATGCCAACAACTGAGAATGATATGCCATCTGGGAGCATTCCTTTGGCTTTACAGAGTTTATTCTATAAGCTTCAGTACAGCGACATTAGTGTAGCAACCAAAGAATTGACAAGATCTTTCGGATGGGATACATATGATTCTTTCATGCAGCACGATGTGCAGGAGCTTAACAGGGTTCTTTGTGAAAAACTTGAAGATAAGATGAAGGTATAGCACTTAATAGCATAGTATGATAAACCTGATTGTGTTGATGTAGCCCCAGGGGGTTGTTTATACTCGATTGTGGTTTTTCTGGATCAGGGAACTGTTGTGGAGGGTACAATACAGCAGTTATTTGAAGGTCACCACATGAACTATATAGAATGTATCAATGTGGACTACAAATCAACGAGAAAGGAATCATTTTATGGTACGAATTTAGCCTGAAGTTACACCACTGTTGTATTCAAGTTATATCTGCAGCCCTTACCTTTGGAAATTATTGTTTTTGTAGATCTTCAGCTTGATGTGAAGGGATGCCGTGATGTTTATGCTTCTTTCGATAAGTATGTGGAGGTGGAACGTCTTGAGGGTGATAACAAGTATCATGCAGAACAGTACGGGTTACAGGTGGGATGCTTTTGAAACCTGGTGTTTTGACTTCTAACTTCTTCTGATTTCCAAAGACCTTTACGTGAATCTGTTAATTTGGACAATTTGATTGAGAGGTAAAAATTAGGGTTCTGTTCTCATTACGTAGTGTACTTATACAAGAGTACAAAAGATAAATTACACTATGAACCTAAGCTACTTACTTAATTGCAAAAGTAGACAAATACAATCTAATTACACTTTTACACCCACAACTTAACACTCCCCCTCAAGTTGGTGCGAAGATATCAATCAAGCCCAACTTGAACACAATGGGGTGGAAATTCTTGCTGCCAAGCCCTTTTGTGAAAATATCAGCTAATTGATTCTCAGATCGCACAAAAGGCATACATATTAACCCCTCGCTCAACTTCTCCTTGATGAAGTGTCTGTCAACCTCTATATGCTTTGTTCTATCATGTTGAACAAGATTGTGGGCAATGTTTATGGCAACTTTGTTATCGCAGTAGAGTTTCATAGGACCATTATCAAAAATTCATAAATCATGTAACAAAGTTTGGAGCCACAAGAGCTCACAAACACCATGAGCCATAGCTCTATACTCTGCTTATGCACTTGACCTGGCAACTACTGGTTGCTTCTTACTTCGCCAAGTAACCAAATTCCCCCCAAGAAAAGTGCAATAGCCAGAAGTAGAGCGTCTGTCATCTACAGAACCAGCCCAATCAGCATCAGTAAATGCCTCAAATCGCAGGTGACCGTGATTAGAGAATAGAATTCCTTTTCTTGGAGCTGATTTGAGATACCTGAAAATACGATAAATTGTATCCAGGTGTGAGGTACGAGGATCATGCATAAACTGACTAACAACACCCACTGCATAAGTGACATCTAGTCTCGTGTGGGCTAAGTATATCAATCGACCAACTAGTCGCTGATATCTCTCCTTATCTGTGCGCTCCCCTGAGTCTCCACTAAGCTGATGATTTACCTCAATAGGAGAATCTGCAGGTCTACAATCCAACATACCTGTTTCTTCCAATAAATCAAGTATATACTTCCGTTGGGAGATAAAGATCCCTTTATCAGACCTTGCCACCTCTATTCCAAGAAAGTATCATAGTGATCCTAAATCCTTAATCTCAAACTCTTGAGCCTGTCTAGACTTGAGATTTAGGATCTCATCCACATCATTGCCTGTCATTATTATATCATCAACATAAACAATAAGGACAACAATCTTACCAATACATTTCTTGATGAACAGAGTATGATTTGCATGACTTTGTTTGTATCCAAATCTCAACATAGCCTTCGAAAATCTGCCAAACTAGGCTCTAGGTGACTGCTTCAACCCATAAAGAGCCTTTTTCAGTCTACACACCTTCCCTTCAGTCTGAGATAAAGAAAAACTAGGTGGGATACCATATACACCTCCTCCTCTAATTCACCATGGAGGAATGCATTCTTCATATCAAATTGTTGGAGAGGCCAATTCAAATTGGCAGCACACGAGAGTAGAGCTCGCACAGTGTTCATCTTTGCTACTGGCGCAAATGTCTTCTCGCAGTCAATACCATATGTTTGAGTGAAACCCTTTGCAAAAAGTCTCGCCTTGTATCGCTCAACTGTACCATCGGCATTTTGCTTAAGAGTGAAAATCCATTTACATCCCACTGGTTTCTTCCCTTCTGGAAGTGATACTATGTCCCAAGTGCCGTTCTTTTTCAAAGCTGTCATCTCCTCTACCATAGCTCATTTCCACTTAGGTATCATGAATGCATCCTGCCAATTCTGTGGAATAGATATAGAAGAAAGAGACAAAACAAAAGCATGGTATGAATGAGATAAACGATCATAAGAGACAAACTGGGAGATGGGATGTTGAGTACATGATCTAACACCTTTCCGAAGAGCAATAGGAAGATCATCAGAATTATCAGGAGGAGGTTCAATGAGAGAAGAGTCATTACCAGATAAGTCAGTTGAAGAATCTGGAACTGGAGCAGGAGACTGTGGTTGACAAGGTGGTAGCACACAAGAGAGCTTCCCATGTTTTCTGCTGTAGGTCTTGAGGTTAGACCTTTGTAGCCGGTGTATATGTTCCTCATCATCACCACCTATGTCATGAGTTGCTCTTTCTGCAGATATTTGTTCCTCTCCAGACTTTTCTTTCTCCCCCTCCCTGTGATTATACAGTAGTTGCTCCCCCTCACCATAAAACATCTCTTCCTCCTGCCTATGCTCCCCCTGAAGAGATGGAGTGGAGAGAGAAAAAAAGGACTCTGTTTCCCAAAAAGAGACATCTATAGACACAAAAAATTTCCTAGAATGAGGATGATAACATTTGTAGCCCTTCTGAGTGGTAGAGTACTCAATGAAAACACATTTATGGGCTTTAGAACCTAGCTTGCCACCTGAGGGATGAGGAGCATGAACAAAACACACACAACCAAAAACACGTGAAGGAAGGGTTGTGGCATGAAAAACACTAGGAAGACACTCAAGGGGAGTTTTAAAGTTAAAGAACACTGGATGGCATGCGGTTAATAAGGTATGCAACAGTCAACAGGGCTTCTCCCCACAAATATTTAGGAACATTCATGGTGAATAACAGAGAGCGAGCGACCTCAGCTAGATGACGATTTTTGCGTTCAACAACTCCATTTTGTTGTGGAGTGTCAACACAAGTCGTCTGAAAAGATTACCATTTTCATCTAGAAAAGCCCAAAAACTTTTATCTATGTACTCAGTGCCATTATCACTCCTAAGAATTTTAATACTCATATCAAATTGAGTGCGAACTAGTGAATGAAAAAATTTGAAATAAGAAAACACTTCACTTTTCGACTTAAGTAAATACACCCAAGTAGCACGAGAATAACAGTCAATGAAGGCAACAAACCACCGAAAACCTTTAAGAGATGTAACAAGGGAAGGACCCCAAACATCAGAATGAACAACCATATACGGAGAATCACTTCTTTTATTAATAGGTGCATAAAAAGAACGTTTATGTTTACCAAGCTCACAGGCTTCACAAAAAAACTAACTCCTAGGACAATGTTTAACTAAACTAGGGAAAAGTTTCTCTAAAATCCCAAAGGAGGGATGACCCAATCTACGGTGCCACTGATGTAACAAAAGAAGGGCTGAACTCGTATCTGCTTGCAGAGCTAGACCACATGACAAAGATGGTTAGAGGTGCAGATTCCAAAAAATAGAGGCCACCATGTGCTCTACCACTGCCAATCACTTTCCTCGTGCCCAGTTCCTGAAAAACACAATGAGTAGGAAAAAATGTCACGGAACAGTTTGCAAAATGAGTGAGACTACTAACAGACAAAAGATTAGTGGCAAAATTTGGAATATGTAGAACTGAAGAAAGAGAAATAGAGGGAGAATAGTGAATGGAACCTTTCCCTGCTATAGCAGAGAACGACCCATCTGCTATTTTGACCTTATCCTTACCCGAACAAGTAGAGTAAGAATCAAATATAGAGGAACAACCTGTCATATGATCTGAAGCACCAGAATCTATAATCCAAGGGATAGTAGAAAAGGCAATGAACGCATTTGATGAGATACCTGTGTGAGCAAAATAGGATGAAGTGGGAGCTGCTGTGGAAGAGGAAGCTGTGGTAGATGAAGAATCAGCCCGAGCCATAAGGCGCCTGAGAGCTTGCATCTCCCCCTGAGAAAAACCACCAGTATGGTCTGAAGTCACCTCAGCCCCAATACTAAATCCAGAGTCAGAAAAGGTAACAAGCGCAGATTCAGAGACATGAGCCTGTGCCGGAGACTATGTTGTACCACGGCCACGACCACCCCGTCCACCCCGCCCCGCGGGGGCCGGCCATGTAACTTCCAGCAAAAATCACTAGTATGACCAGTGTTATGGCAATAATCACACTGAAGTGACTCACGATCAGTAGACGCACTGCTAGCACTAGACTGTGACTTACCACTCTGTAAAGTAGGAGTAAACCCTCTGCTAGAACCAAACTGAACTTGAGGACTGGCAACCAAGGCAGAACGATCAGAAATAGGAGCATGCACCATAGCTCCCCTCCTACTCTCTTCCTGTTGAACAATAGCATAAGCTTCACCCAGAGACAGAAACAGAACACGACCCAGCACCTGCACGCTAATTGGATCATACTCCATGTCAAGGCCAACAAGAAAATCATAAATACGCTCTTTCTCTAACCTCTTCAACCATGTAGTGGCATCCTCAATACAAATAGCCTGAAATCCCTGATAAAAATCGAATTCCTGCCATAGTCCGCTCAACTCTGCAAAATACTCAACTACAAACCAATGGTGTTGATCTAAATTACGAAGGCGCTTTCTCAACTCAAAACACTGTGCATCATTACTGTGCTGAGAATAAGTCCGGGCTGTAGTAGTCCAAATCTTGTATGGAGTATCAAGGAGCAGAAAATTATGACGAATTTCAGCTTTCATAGAGTTAAACAACCAAGTCATAACCAAAGATCTTTGAGACTTAAATTTCTTAAGGGCAACAGCCTCTGTAGGTTGAGTGATAGGACCCTTTATGAATTCCGACATTTCTCTGGCTTCAATAGCCAAAGTGAAGGTGCGAGACCAAAGCAAATAATTTGTCTCATCCAATTTCACAGGACAAATATCCAAAGGAACATTCTCCAATTTCCTTTCAAATTGACCATCCTTAGTACCAGAAATTTTAGCCTCAATTTTTTTTGAATCTGAGTCAGAAGACATGGTAAAGTCACAAAAAAGAAATATATATGTATTTGGTTGGAACTCAAGTAATAACCAAACAGTGATTGGAACTCAAGTAATAACCAAACAGTGACAATCCAGAGGCAATCCAGATGCAAACAGTGCCAACGATGGCTTATAAAAACTATCGACCAAGAGCTAGTCAAACAAAGCTGCTATAAGTTCCAGAAACAAACAACCCAGTAGGAGACGAGAGTTGTAAGGTCCAATAGAGTACTTGTTGGTGTTCGGTCAAGACTGAAATCAACAAAACTGAGATTACCAGTGACTATATGGACTGTGGTAGTCGCCGGAGCTTGTTGGTGGTCGTCGGAGACTCGCCAGTGGTCGATGAGTGCCGTAAGGTGGCCGGCGAAGACTAACGACGAGAAGCAAGAGAGTATCGAGCAGAAACAGTACTCGACAAGAGGTTCTAGCGACAACGCAGGTGAGATCTTTCTTCGATGTAGAGTAACAGTGCCGACGACTTGTGTATGGGTTGCGTCTGTGAGGAATAGTAACGATGATGGAGACGAACTCAGTCCTTGGTGGAGAAAACTCACACGCGATAGAGTAGCGCTCAAATCTTAAGCTCTGATACCATGTTAATTTAGACAATTTGATTGAGAGGTAAAAATTAGGGTTCTGTTCTCATTACGTAGCACTTATACAAGAGTACAAATGATAAATTACACTGTGAACCTAAGCTACTAACTTAATTGCAAAAGTAGACAAATACAATCTAATTACACTTTTACACCCACAACTTAACAGAATCAAACAATTTGGATGTTGTTCTATTGACTCTGAACAACCCCTAAATGCTTGACGACTTGGCCACTTGTTATTTTTGCCAAGTAGTTTGTTCTTTGGTCTCAAATGGACACACTGCAATGCAGTACTTCACTTCTCTCAAAATGCTGTAATTCTTGGTCTTTTCAGGAAGCAAGGAAGGGTGTCCTGTTCATTGACTTTCCCCCGGTTCTTCAACTTCAATTAAAGCGGTTTGAGTACGATTTCATGCGGGATACCATGGTAAAGGTTAGTATTGAAAATCCATTGTTTTGCCTTCATGACATGATTCTTAGGAGTGTGTGCGGTTTCTGTTTGTCCAATATGGTAAGTGTTAGTGTTCAACAGTTATGGTACATTGGATAAATAAAAACAGGAGAGATGGTTTATAAAATGCCTAGGTGCTTCACCTGACGTGTATTTCCAGTACCATGTATGAATTTCTCATGTAAGAAAACTTGGGCTTCCATAAACACACAAATTTGTATCTTATCACGATTCAGACAACTAAAAAAATAAAGTAAAAAAGGATGTAAAGAAACAATACAATTTTTATTCCACGTATAAAGGGATTCTATCTGTGGTGGAACCCTTGTTCTTCACATCACCCATTTGAGATACTCCATGCACTGAAGGTTTAAAAACTCCATTGCCAATGTTTGTCTCTGGAGGCCCACACCATGGTTAAATCAATCTTTAGATTTGCTAATGATGTTTTCTACAAGGTTTCTATCTTCCTTCCCGTTCTGTGTGGTTGTACCTCATTCTTTAGTCTGTTGAGAATGCAATGCAAGCTCAAAATTTTGTTCAGGGGAAAGCCGCCTGGAGATGCAATGCCTCTCTCTCAGTCAATTGCAAAAATACATCTTTCTTGGTGGTTATCTGAAATTTTGGGTGTTTGGCTTCTTTCTTTCAAGTAGATTTTGAGAATGTGATGGGCAGATAGACGAAAAACTGATTGACTATAGGCTGTTTCTATCTTCAAGCTGCAAGAGCATTTCATGTTATGTGTTGAATGTTTCCTAATTAAGATGGGAAACAAGTACAGTGTGGTGCCTCAGGGTTCCAATCTAGTGCTCTATTGTTAGATGAAAACATAATGTACAGGAGTAACAACTAACAACTCTTTCAGTATTTAATGCAACATTTTATTCTTAACTAGTAATCAGGCACCCATGGCCATGGAACTTATGCCTTGACATGCAATTTTCTGTGGAAGGAGCTTGTACTCGTAACAAGGGCAGAGTGCAAATCTTTTAATGATTAAGGATTCATTTTTATTGCGTAACTTATTGATTTCTATGGACTTCTACTGGGTTTCTTTTCTAGGATCGTTGAAACTGGCTTTTTTTCCCCCATCTCTAGTTTGAATATCGCAATTTAAGACACCTTTGGATTCTTCATGTTTGTAGAAAAGGTTGGAGGGAGGCCTTGGATGAATCCTTGGCTCAATAATGTTTGGTTCCCAGATCATGTTCACTTTTTGTGGTGAAAAGCTTCAGTTAAAAGTACCAATTTCTACTTGTGTCTTCTTCAGAGCTCCAACTTTTCTTGATTTATTTGACATCCTTGTCATTGTTTTCTACTTTTTGTATCCCAACTTTAAGGTGATTTGTGATATAGCAGAATATGAAAGGATATTTTAGTGAAACTACCATTAATCTAGGAAGAAGCCATGCCATTAGGATTCTTCGTACTGTTCGAAAATTGGTATAGAACTCCCATTTTTGTATTTGGCTTCATCTTTTATGTGCTTCGCCAAAGGTAAGTTCTCATACCTCCCAAAGGGCTCGTTTGGATGGGGTCTTTGGCACTCAGATGAGTAATCCTGGGCCCACTCTTAAGCCTTGGTTTGGGAGAGAAAAAGGCGTTTATGTATGCCCCTCCAAAAATAATCTGCCCCTGCCCCTCTTATTTATAGATAGGATAGACCCTGTCTCCCGGATGACTTTCCCTTATCCAGGCTAATCCACCTCAAACCCTTTAACTACAAACCAATTACTATTTTATCCCCCTTGAGTTTTTGAATGGATTTTATCAAAATCTGATAAAATCAAGCCTTGATTTTATCCATTCGTTAAGAGAGTTGATAAAATCTTAGATTTTTATCCATTCATGGAGAGAGTTGATAAAATCTTAGATTTTTGCATTAAAAAATCTAAGATTTTATCAACTCTCTTCACGAATGGATAAAATCAAGGCTTGATTTTATAAAATCTAGATAAAATCCATTTAAAAACTCACCCTTGAATCTTCCAAACCAAGTACTATTTCATCCACCCTTCGTAAATGTCACCTCAATGTGGGTCCACCTATGACAAATTAGATGGGAGAGAAGGAACTAATCTTTATTACCAAATGATGATGATGATTCGGTTATAATGTTAATACAAGCTTAAATAGAGAAAACTTAGAAATCTATGCCTAAAATAGAAGATTACAAAGGGATATGACTGAAATTATCATGAAATGATTCTATGCCTAAAATAGAAGATATGGCAAGATCACAATACATGTACATTCACCCACCGGCCACCCTAAACTTAGGATGAGAGAGCAGAGAGTATCAAGAGTTTGCCAAGGAGAAAGCAGAAATGAGCAGCAGTGTGGCTCTTCGTAAAGAAGTCAACCAACTCCATACCAAATAATGCAAATAGGAGCTGAAATGTTTCTTGCTGGAGAAGTATCAGAGTCGCCGGAGATGCTAGGGTAGTCGCAAACTGCTTCGGGGGTGAGATGATGGAGACAGGAAGCTCAGAAGCCAAAACGTATGCAAACAAGTGTAGAACCGAGGCAGATTCAGAAGATACAAATTCAAATGCAGATTCAAAGGATGCACAGTCGCATGATTTTTTAGAAGAAAGAGCCTGGGAAACAGAGCACGAAATACCATGGAAAATTTTCAGATCTGCTTTGGAAGTTGCCTGACACCATGATACGTTTTAGAGAAAAAGATGAAAAAAATTGATGACAACGAGGCTTAGGCCGCCCGTTGGAGAGCAATATCCCACTGGCCTAGATCTTATGGCTCTGATACTATGTGACTTTTTAGAGAAGAGAAATGTATTGCTGAATATTGATATGAGGTTACAAGGTTACAAAGGGATATGATTACGCTTATCATGAAACGATTCTATTTCTACAATAAAATATAAAACGAGATCAGTATTACATATACATTCAAACAACCATCCATAAATAATACCGCCTACTATCTTATCTCCCCTTACTATTATATCCACCCAAAACTCATCCCGAATTCAATTGAACCGATAGAAGCTTATTTCTTCTTTTTTAGTTGTATTTTATATTTGAGAAGGTTGATGGTAACTTTTTGACTTGGCTGATGAAAATTACTCATCCAGCCAATGTTGTGGCACGGGTTGAAGTTATGTAGTAGGCAAGGCTGTCTACGAGTACAACTTTCTGGGCTATGTTGTAAGCGGGGTAATGTGGCTGAGTACCAACTTTTTTGGTATTTATTTGAAAAAACCAGACCTGCTGTGATTGCACATTTGGCCTTGACTCTAGAATACATCAAGCTCTCGCTCCCTTACTTGAATGTGCAGCAAGTGCCAGGTATCCCTCCCTAAACATGTCTTGGCAAAGTGGGTTGCAATCAATCTTATTAGGACAGGGAGGCATCACCAGCATTTTCAAGGGTAGACTGGGTTACTAGACTGCTTCTTGTGGCCGGACTAAATTAATATGATAGTTTAAACTCCACCTTGCATCACAAGTAGATCATTACTATTTCGTAATTTTCTTTTACCAGTGATTGGCACCTTATAGTTCTTTTCTTGGCATCTATGGTGTTTTTTTTGTTCTTTTCAAAGCAGTGAGCATTTTATATATGGATGGTATGCACGCATAGATGTAAAGAGGGGATAAACCAACCATACAAGAAGGTGGGAAGTTGAATGTCACTAATCTCCATTTGAAAAAAAGATAAAAAGATCAATCCACTTGTCATAACAAAATATGTTAGATAATTTACTGAGCTAAAGAGTCTTCCTAAGTCTTGGAAGAGCAGTTATGCATCTACAAGAAAGCCAAATATAAGTATCTCCAAAAGCTGGTTTTGAACCTATAAATGGGTTCCTCCACCCCTCAAAAGTTTTATTGCACTCCCTCCAAATGAGCCACTTCAAGCAGGGAGCCACACTTTCGTCTTACAGTTCCCCACTATAGTGTCCCTCCACCCGAGCACAATATCTGCCACGTCGTCCTTAAACACCCCTACAAAGCACAAAGAATAACGAATTTAATGGATACTTGCAACACTAAGTGCCACACTGAAAACTGAATCTTTGCCGCGCTGAAAACTGAATCTTTAAAGCCGTTGTAGAGCTCCATACCTGGCTTCAGTCAAGGAGTTTTTTGGTAGTGTATATTTATCGTAATTACCATTTTAGACTTGAAATATTCTCTTTAGCTACAGGGATATGAACTTCAATCATGATGGCACTACTGTATATGATTCACTAAGCTTGTATCAGGTCCTCTAAATGTAAGTCTGTAACCTGAAGTGAAAGTTGAATGAATTATGCCACATGTTTTCCTGACCTCTGCAAAAAGCTCATGTACCATTATTCCTGTGACAAACCTAATATAATATCTATGTCAGTTAGCATGAGATGCTTGTCTTATTTGGTTGTGGTAGAAAACATGCTTACTTTTCAGGGGCCCCATCCCCCTCTCTGCCTTGTTTTCCTAATTGATCATTAATGTATATACAGAATTCCATAGTGCTCATTCATAATAAAACTATACAAGAAACCCAACCCAGCACGCGTCATGGGAAACAAGCGAGATAGCTTTAGTCTCAAATAGGTTTCAAGTATTCAGTTCCACTATTCATCTTACTATTTGCAGTGTTCTTGCTCAACTCAAAATGCATTTATAGTGCCGTGCTGGGGCGATGAGCTTTCAACAGTCTACATGCATTACTTATTATTGCCCCTAGTCCGCAGTATAGATTTTGTTGTTTCTTTTTGCAAAATTTCTGCGTTAACTGGTCGACTCATGTATAAAATCTTCTGCTTTACACTTATTACTGAAACAACTTATTTCACTTTTGAGCCAGATAAATGACCGTTACGAGTTCCCTCTACAACTAGATCTTGACATAGAGAATGGAAAATATTTGTCACCCGATGCCGATAGGAGTGTTCGCAACTTGTATACGCTTCACAGGTATTTTGTTCTGATTACTAACTCAATGCACAACACTACCCCTTTGTTTTGCAAAATACGTACTTTCTTCAGAACTATGATTATTATAATTGTAGATGTCAGGTTGGTTTCCTAAATTCACTCTCTAATGTTCTTCTGGAATCTTGATATATCGTGACTTAAAAGATTGCATCTATGTACAGCTTTATTTCTAACGTAACGCGTTGCTTATGTTTACGAAATTAGTCCCGTTGCTCCTTGTTTGGGATGAACTCAACCTTAAAGCTATGGGTTCCTCGTTGAAGGGAAATGGTCATAGTTATTCTCATTGGATTCACCTTTCTGGAAATAGTTTGGATAAATTGCATCTTTATATATATATTGGCCACATATGTCAACCAAATAGAACGGCAGCATTATAGTTCCTCGTCCCATGTGGTTTTAATTTTCTTTCTTTATTATGAATGAAGATATATCCTTTTGTGTCCAAGTATCTGTGGAGATTGCAATATAACTTCTATTTGTGCATTATCTAATTCTACCCTCTAGATGGATGGTATTGTCCTACACTATCATTAGATTATGCTATTGGTATTCTACTGTTGTCAACTCATAGAAGCAATCAATTTCTTGGATACATTATTCAACCAATCATCCTACCCAAAATCAGTGTATATAACATCAAGATTCAAGTGTAAATTGTAGACATACATAATTCATTTGTTTTACGGTTTTATCGTCGTAGTCGGTATTGGTAGATCTAGCATCCAAGTTTTTATGACATCCTTGGTTGTTTGCAGTGTTCTGGTACATAGTGGTGGGGTGCACGGTGGACATTACTATGCTTATATCCGGCCAACCCTATCTGATCAGTGGTATTTCTTATGTTTGCATTGTTATGTTTTGTCCATGATTTTTTTGGGTTTGCATTGTGAAATATATTTTTCCTGTATGATGGTGCTTATTAAAGCTTTGGGAAAAATTCTGGAGATAATAATCCTAAGAATGTCTGTGGTGTTTGGTCTATATCACCGTCAAAGCAACACTATTTTTTTTTGCTATTCAATAATTTTGTTTTTGTTCCCCATATTTACTGGTTTTGTCAAGAAAATCGTTTTCACACTGCTTTTGCATTTTTCAGCAACACTCTACTTCATTTTGAGGTTTTCTTTCAAATTATTGTTATGGTGCATTATCTTTTTGGTTATCATCATTTGGTTAGTTGACAGAATTCACACCGAGTGGATTGATTGTAGGTTTAAATTTGATGATGAACGGGTGACAAAAGAAGATATAAAAAGGGCCTTGGAGGAGCAGTATGGTGGTGAGGAAGAGGTAACCCTTAAAAACAGTGCTAGTCACACTTGTCTTACTTTTGTTAAAGCTTCTTTCTTTTCTGACTTTTCTTTTCTTTCGTGAAACAGCTGCCACAGACAAACCCTGGGTTCAACAACTCTCCATTCAAGTTTACGAAGTACTCTAATGCATACATGCTTGTGTATATACGTGACAGTGACAAGGAGAAGATAATATGTAATGTGGACGAAAAAGACATAGCGGAACACCTGAGGGTAAGATATAAGATTGTGCTTTTCAACTCAAGTTCGTGATATTCTTCTGCCAAATGTAATATACCGGGTGCATGTCATCAACTTTCAGATAAGGTTGAAGAAAGAACAAGAAGAGAAGGAGCAAAAAAGAAAGGAAAAAGCAGAGGCACATCTCTACACTATCATAAAGGTCACAATTGTCCAAACTCCTCTGAAGTTGTACAATTGCATAAATCTTTTCTTGGACTATTTTTTTTTTTTTTTTGATAAGTAAGTTATTTGATGTTTCAGGTTGCTCGCGACGAGGACCTTATTAAACAGATCGGACGGGATATATATTTTGATCTTGTGGATCATGACAAAGTTTGTAGTTTTCGTATTCAAAAACAAATGCCTTTCAACCTTTTCAAGGTATTCAGTACCATTTTGTTTTCATGGGATTTTGGTTTACTTTTCACTTGTTGGGTTGCAAGTTTTAGGAAGAGTTCTATTTCTTTAGTCTGATCATGCGCCTGCCTTCTGATTTATTTTAATTTCGAACTTTGTCGATGTGCAAAAATCCCTTGTGCCTAATTGATTTGAATGGCTGAGTTTTTTAAATTAAATGAAAAAGTTGTCTTTTCGGAATATTTTCTTTGTTTTCCTTTTTTGTGCAAAAACATTGCAGCGAATTTGATTTGTAAGTTTGCCCACACACACACACACACACACACACACATATATATATATATCAATATCAAATAAGAAGGTTATTGTCCTTTGAAAAGAAGAAAAAAAACAGATTAAAGCAGTGTTTGTTGTGATTTGGCAAGTGAATCTGTTTCAAGGTTCTTCATTTCTGTGGATGACAATATTTCTACTCCAAGTTGTGAATCAGTATTTAAATGGTGCCCCACGCATGCAATGGCGACGTGGTGTGGTGTGGTGAGTTGCTCCTTTTAGAGCCACGGGAAGTCGTGGCGTGGCGCAGGTGCGGCGCTTGTGGTGCGTGCCACAAAGCGAGGCACTGTGGTTTGCGTCTCAATGATTTTTTAGCCATCTTTATTTAAATTAGGCCAAAATCAATCTCAACCATTGACCTATGATGTAGAAAGGTGGGCTAAATGCATTGGATAATTTCCTTGAATGTAAAGAGGAAGGAAATGTCATGGCAGCAGCCAAATGGGCATGCATGACTCCATATAAATCAAATGATGATGAAGATGAAGATGGAGTTGAAGTTATTGCCTTATTGGTGTTGGGGATGATGGGCATGCATGACTCGATTTTTGATTACCGTTATTCATTCGTTGTTTCCAGAGCTAAACGTCTATATGTTAGCTTTTTATGGATGATATGTTTTGCTTAGGGGGTGTTCCACTAGCAAAAAAACATTTTATTTCAAAAGCCAAGACAGTTCATTCTCTCACAATACATCAGATAAAAAACGATGAAAAGCCATAAAAACATCCTTAGTATTTGGTGGTTTAAAATTAAAATGGTTATGTTTTATTACATTTGAAAGTTTTAAAAGTGTTTGCTTGTGTTTAAAGTTATGCCTATATTAGAATTCTACTTGTTATAATAAATTGCGGCTCGCTTTCATGTGGTGCGCACCTCGCCACGCGCCACGCGCTAAGGCTTTGGGGGACCATTGCGCCTCGGTGCGCCGTGAGCCATTTAAAACACTGTCGCGAATGCACCCATAACTTGCACTGTTCTGTATATCAAGATTTTTTTTGAAAATCTTTATATTAAGATTGAGTATGTTATTTTTATACATTTAATTTATGCTGCGGATGATGATGCTCTTCTTTATGACATTCTTTTAAATTCATATCCAGGAGGAAGTTGCCAAAGAGCTTGGTGTACCAGTACAATGTCAACGTTTCTGGTTGTGGGCAAAGCGTCAAAACCACACATACCGTCCGAATCGCCCATTGACACCTCAAGAGGAAGCTCAGTCTGTAAGTACATTCGACTCCATGTCTATAGTTTTTCCGGAGTTAAAAGAGCATCATCTGGCACGGTTTACTTCGGATAACTAATTCGAAGGTGGATGACTCATGTAAATTTGTGTTCTATGCAAATGGATTGCGGAGTTGGTGACTTTTCCTGTTCATTGTCCGGTTGTGTGGGAGCTTTGTTCATTTATCTCATGGTTAAAGCCTTTGAGGTAGTCTAGGACACTCTGGAGTTGTGGAGCTTCTTTACTGGTGGGGAGGGACCAAGGTAGGGGGAAAGGATGGGAAGGTTTTGGAGATGGTGCCAGCTGCTCGATGTGACTTATTTGGCTTGAAAGGAATGTTCAGCATTTTGATGGTTTGGAGAGTCTCTTGCATAGATTCAAAGTCCCTTGCATAGATTCAATGATTCTCTTGTTAATATATATTTTTAAGTTCAGAGTAGAAAGATTGTAGCCCTTCTCTCATTCATTTGTTAGCCTAATACATGTGTTTGATTGATACATGGTAGTGTCGGGCCTTTTTATCTTAGGCTTCTTTTTAGATGTGGGTGGCATTCTCTTGATTCCTCTGTTATCGTACGTTCTTTCTTTTTATAGCAAACAAACATTTGTTGAGCTGATGGGTCTGGTAGATGTATCTTCTCCCTAGCATGCTATGATGTCATCTTCCATGATCCTGTTAAAGTGTTTGGAGTGAATTGAGCCTTAAAAAACTGATGTAGCTTTTTTATTCCTTGAATGCATTTTAGGTTGGTCAATTGAGAGAGGTATCCAATAAGGCAAATAATGCAGAGCTAAAATTGTTCTTGGAAGTGGAACCTGGACAGGTAACAACTATGCAATTGGATTTAATCAATCCAACCTCTTGGTTGCTCAAGTTGAATGGACTTTGTTCGCAGTTTTGTTATATTTGGTTTCTGATATAAATGTGGAGCTTTAGGTGGTGAGCTTGATGTGTACAACTATGCAGGATTTGCGGCCAATTCCTCCTCCTATTAAGAGCAAAGAGGATATTCTTCTATTTTTCAAGCATTATGACCCTTTGAAAGAGGAGCTCCGGTACTTGACTTTCCTTTTATATGGGTGAAGTGCACCTAATTACTAATTCTTCCCCTCCCCCCATCGCTTTTTTCCTGGTTAGTTATTCAGGGTGTATTTCTATGATGTCAGTTACGTTGGGCGGCTGCTTGTTAAAGGCAATGGAAAGCCATTGGAAATATTAACAAAGCTAAATGAGTTGGCTGGATTTTCTCCAGATGAAGAAGTTGAACTCTTTGAGGTCAATTTGTGCTATTTTTAATGGTTTTACAATAATTTTTCATCTTCCTTGATTGCCTCATAGCTTGGGCATTCATCTTGATCATCCTTTTGATGTTCAGGAAATTAAATTTGAACCTAATGTCATGTGTGAACGCATCGACAAGAAGCTTACTTTTCGGGGTAGTCAGGTATGAGCTTAATCACCTTCAAATCACTATTGTATATTTGGTGTTTATGTGTATTTCTCAATTGTCATCTTGTTTTGGTGGTTGTATATGTATCGACTACTGATAAATGTTTACCTATTTCTCCTCCTCCTGCAGCTTGAAGATGGGGACATCATTTGCTTTCAGAAATCTCCTCAAGTTGAAAGTAGCGAGCAATGTCGCTATCCTGATGTTCCTTCATTTTTAGAATACGTGCATAATCGGCAGGTATTGCAGAGCCTTTGCCATTTGACTCTGTTTCTTCTGTGACCTGATGTGTTCTCCATGCTTGTGGATTGGCAGTTTTCTTTGAAAGCTGTGTGACCCTTTGTTTCGTTTTCATTTCCTGTTTGTTATTTAAAGATTTCTGCAATCAGCTTAAGTAGATATGTAATTTAAAAAGCTTTTGTTTTGAGTTTATCCTAAATGTTACAGAATTCCTTAAAGTCTAGACATAAAAAGCGTTATGCCATATTTTTAAGGAAGACCCCTACTTTCTATATCAAGCCAGAAACATGTGTGCACCATTGTCTACAACCTATTGTTTCCAGGTCTGCTAGTCTCTCTATGCCCCTTACTACCGTCTCTCTCTCTCTCTCTCTCTCTCTCTCTCTCTCTCTCTCTCTCTCTCTCTCTCTCTCTTGTAATACTATCACCGCCACAAAAAGTACCCTACGTTCCATGTGCCCATTATGATTGTTCAAAATTTGGCGGCCCACTTACGCCTTCTATTCTTCCACTTCTGCCACGGCAAAATCAAACCAAGATATGAAGTGGAGATGAGACCTGGCCAGCTGGCCTCAACCCTCTTCTTAACTGAAGAAACTCCAGTCTTTACCACCAATTTGATAGCCAATTTAAGATTAATCCCCTCGGGCCTCAACCCTGTAGTTCTTTGTTTGCTTATTGTTTCTTTTACAGGAGGTCTGCCCTTTCTGCACTTCTTAAATTAGGTGTCTAGTTTCAGGTGAGAGCTGAAACCGATCTCGTTAACACCCTGACAATCCGTCTCTATTTCATAAAAGTTTGTCTGGTTCAATTTTTGGCTGCGCAGTGGGAGTTAAAGAGATATTCTATGTTAGTTGTTTAGCCAACTGCCACATCATCACTCCATTGAATAATTTTGAACCTAGCATTCTGAGAGGACTACACCTGCTTCCCTTGCCCAGTCATGCTTTGCAAACTTTGTTTTTATTTCAGTTATTTGAACCTCAACATGCATGATAAGATCCAAAATTGTCCTTTCTTGTTATCCTGATCGTTCTATATCAAGCCAACTTCCTAAGTAGTTTTGCACCTGAACTATGATTCATAGGTTGTTCGCTTCCGTTCTTTGGAGAAACCCAAGGAGGACGAGTTTTGTCTTGAATTGTAAGTTATTCCTATTCGAGGTTGTTTTGTAGTGCATGATCTTGATAAATGCATCTAATTAGGATTTTGGTATCTTAGTTGATATTTTTTTCTATGAGGATTTTCTCACTGAAGAGAATTTTGTTATCCTTGTAATTATGCAAGATCGAAGCTTCAAAATTATGATGATGTTGTCGAAAGAGTTGCCCACCATCTTGGCTTGGATGATCCATCCAAAATAAGGCTTACAGCTCATAACTGCTACTCCCAGCAACCTAAGCCCCAGCCAATCAAGTATCGAGGAGTGGAACATCTATCAGACATGTTGGTTCACTACAATCAGGTTCTTAAACATATTAATATCACTTTGATCTGGACTTTTCTTGTTTTACTTCTTACATTTACCATAACTTCTATGTTCTGATTGGCTGATTTTGCCCCTCTTGGCAGACTTCGGATATTCTTTACTATGAGGTGTTGGATATTCCTCTACCAGAACTGCAAGGCCTGAAAACTCTGAAGGTTGCTTTCCATCATTCTACCAAGGATGAAGTAAGTGTTACTTTGTAGCTGTCATCTGTGTGTGTGTTTGTGTGTGTGTGTGTGTGTTGGGTGTTAGATCTAGTTTCTCAGTCAATACTGATTTAACCATTTTCAGGTTGTAATACATACGATTAGATTACCAAAACAAAGCACTGTTGGAGATGTCATTAATGACCTTAAGACAAAGGTGACTGGAACTTCATGTGCCTTCTAGCATTTGACATATTCCCTTATTTCAGTGATGTGCTATATTGACCGACTTTAGATGATGTTTTTCTCTCATTTCGGTTGAAGTATTCTTTTCCTAAGATTTAATAATCCACAGCGCTTTCAACAAGAATCCACTCACCCTGGTGCTTTTGTTTTGTTTTTTGAACAGGTTGAGTTGTCTCATCCAAATGCCGAACTTAGACTGCTTGAAGTTTTCTACCACAAGATCTATAAGGTAATGTTCAAGAATCAAGCTATTACTGTTAGTTTCAGAAGTGAACTTGCGAAGTGCTCATAGAAATGAGTGTATCTTCCTGGATTTCTGTGGTTGACAAGTCAAGAAAGGCCTATTCACTAGTCCCAAATATATTTTCTGAATGGACTTATTCGGCTTTCAGTCAAGATATTCATACCTTAGGATCGCAGAGTCGCACTAATTTAGTTGTAGTCAAAGACCCTTTGGGTGGTTGGGTCGTGGATCCCAAGAAAATAAAATAAAACACAAATGTCTTCCCGGGCTAGCTCTTGCTTGCTTTCTACCTATAAATGGTACACTGTGCAGTTCAATCAACAAGTTCCTTTGCCGTACTTATGAAACCCTATTTTTCACCTTCTCCTGATTGTAGACCGCCCCTGATTTCTTACCCGCAAAAACAAATGTAAGACAACAGTAAATCAGAATATTGGCAAAAGAAACCCTTGGAGTTTTAGGAAGCAATATTACAAATTAAAAATATTCAAAAATGATTCTGCTTATGCTAATATACAATGATAATAACGCAAGGCCACTTTAAACAAGTAAAAGAAAAAAACATGTACATATGTGGGCTGTGTTATGATTTCTGTTAAGAATTGTACATATTTTGCAAATTGATTATAGAAATAATTTTCTCAAGAATGTTATTGCTACGCATTCAGAATTTCTGGTAGGCTAACAAGTAAGCGTATATTTGGTCTAGAGCTTTCCTGTTGCTATTTAAGCTTATTGTGTCACCTCACATTTGGCAGATTTTCCCGCTCAATGAGAAGATTGAGAATATTAATGATCAGTACTGGACATTACGTGCAGAGGAGGTAAAATGTAATAGATATACTTGTTGGGCTAAATCATATATTTGCTTGTAGTTTCTTTAGATTTTCTTATTTTTGCAATGTTTCTAGCTTCAAATTATATTCCAATTCTTGTAGAGGTGCTTCCTGCTTCTTGATGTTTTGGTGACAGTGCTTTGAATCAACTGCTTGAGCTGTTGGTTATTGTCATTCAGCAATAAGTTATCGCTGAATGAGAAGTAATCCAAGCCTTCACAAACTAAGCAGCTTGTACTTTTATCTTGTAATAAGAAAACCAGCAAATACGTGTGCCTTCATGTGTTATTGAAGGATGCACCTCGGATCACTAAGACAGGAATAGACATTCTCCCTTTTGGTTGTCAAATTCTGGGAGCACTCTTTCGGGTTGATGATTTATATTTGATGCTCTTTGACAATTGTTTCTCCAGATTTGCTGAAATTTAAGTTTTCGTTCATCTTTTTCTTCTATTTTCCTCTTGAATTTTCATTTTGGCAAATGAAAGAAAAGAATTTAGCTTCCTTCACCCTACTTGCCCTCTATCTTTTGTTCTTCACTTTCAATTGTACACGGCTCGCATCCCTTGATGCCTTTTCAATGAATTGATTACTTATAAAATAAGGTAATTGACATTCCTCACGACAGCTTGTTGCTATGTAAATGAGCTCGTTGCCATGTAGCACAGCCACACCTCTTTGGAGGCACGCGTACCGGCTTTGGACACAGACACGAACACAGACACTCTCCGGGATGTGCCCAAACTCAAATTCGAATTGTCCTATTTTTTCTCAACATTTTTTATATTGAGACACTCCAAAAAATGCTCCAGACATTTTTGGTATCGTGTCGTGCGTCCATGTCAGTGCTACATAGGCTTGTTATATCAATGGCTCAACTTGCCTCAATGGATGTGCTGATAATTTTTATCTTGATTTGGTTTGGTGGACTGATTTTTGTCAGATAACAAGAATTTGTAAAGGTTTTGACATATTTGTCCTTGTAACAGATCCCAGAGGAGGAGAAGAATCTTGGTCCACATGACCGTCTTATTCATGTTTATCATTTCATGAAAGATACAGCTCAGAACCAAGTGGTAAGTTGTTTGGTTGGAATTTTGATGACATAATTTGCATTTTTACCACCTTTGAGTATGTGATTTATCCTGTACCAGTTAATGGTGATTTTGCTATACACTGCTGTCATTTTTCTTCATATCTGCTCTATTTTCTCACTTCAAACAGCAGGTCCAGAATTTTGGGGAACCTTTTTTCCTTGTCATCCGTGAGGGTGAGACATTGGCTGAAGTCAAAGTACGCATACAGAAGAAACTGCAGGTTCCAGATGAAGAGTTTTCAAAGGTATAACTATTTTTTTAGTTGTTAACAAGTGTTGCCGTGGCCATGAACGGGGAGCAATTACGGACCATTTACTTGTTCTTAATTACTCCCTCCGTTCCGAAAAGTTGGGTCCTTATTCCATTTTTGGCAGTCCAATACTTATGTCCCTTCAGAGATTTCAATGCCCAAAATTGGATAAACTTCCTACTTTGCCCTTGTCTTCTTTTAACTGCCTGATTAGAATTTGACCAAATTTTAAACCATTCTCTTTTACCGCCTAGATTCACAGAGAGGATTTTTCCGTCTGTTTTGGATTCTAGTTGGCCCAGTAGGAAAGTCTCTTCCATCTCAACTTTGGTGCAGAAAGACTCAAAAACTAACAGTTGGAAGAGTTTAACCAATGAATAAAATAATAGTTAACGACCAGGGAATAAAATAATGGCAAGGGTAATTTTGGAAAGAAAAAATCTGTACAACATAATAATTATGTCCTAATAAAAAGTTGGAATCTCAAAGATGGTCGACTTTATGGGACGGAGGGAGTAGTATTCACTCTGTCCCAATTTGTTGTCCCTTTTGGGGAATGTTGATCTTAAGAGGACAAGTAATGATGACATTGAAATTCAAATTGAGAGGTATCAATTACTTACATTACCCCTCTATTCTAACTTTTGACCACAATCATTGCTATTAACTAGGGATAGTTTGGGAAAACTAGAACTTTTTTACTTTGATTTTTCAATTGGGACATCCAAAAATGGAAAGAAGGACCAGCAATTTGGGACGGAGGGAGTATAAATATTAAGCTTGAAGAGAGAATAGGGTTGATGTAAAGTTCTTTTTAAAGCTTGATTGGTAGTTTGTTCTTTTTAAAGGTTGATTGTTAGTTTGGAGGCTTTTTATATTTTCATAAATTCAAACCCCTTGCTCAATTTATACTCGTACATACGAAGTGAGTCCCAAAAAATGACATTAGGCGAAGCGTGCATCTTGGAAAGAAAAATAAACGAGTGATGTAGTAGTTTATGGGTGTTACTATCATTATGTAATAGTTAGGGGGGATCTTATTGTCATTTTATGTCTTTAATGTAAGGAGGGAAGTATAAGTAGTGTAAGGGTCTTTCATTTTTGCTAGCTTTTATCATTTTAAACATAAATTATCAAGAGTATATCTCTTTGTATCCAATTTTGGGAGTTTCTCTCACCAGAAATCTCAATGGAATATTCCGGTTGTATCAACAAGGACCGATGAATTCCAAAGCTTTTCAATGTTGGTATATGGTATATAATATACATGCTGTATTCATGCTAAATGCAAGTAAGATAATGAGCATTCAAAGATGAAGAACAATGAGCGTCACCTTTAAGTATTCATTATCCTGCACATGGAGGAGAGAAAGTTAAGTCTGGATAAACATGTACATCACATGTAGCTTGCAAAGATATTCAAAAAATGAAAGGAACTTTAGTAGAGTATGATATTAGGTTGTTTTTTATCATCAAGAATAGTGATGTGTTTTCTTATGAACTTCTACCTCCTAATAATTCATACAGTATTTGTTATTCATTGATGATGTGGAAATAAAGTTTGTACAGTCAATAGATTACGCGCAAATCCCGTACTTTCTCTTTGGTTAAATAGAGCTAAGATTAACCAATTATTCAAATTAGATTTACGCTTAAATTAATTTGTTAAAAGTTAAAGAGAAGTGAGACAATGTTTTTTTTTTTCAAAAAAAAAAAAAAAAGCAACGTTGTGAGAGGGCCAATAAGAAGACTTATTTTTATTTTAGGTAGTAACTTGGCTCTAGCATGTACTATAGCTAGTTTGCTTGAGCCCACAAAACTCTATTGGCTCTAGCATGTACTATAGCTAGTTTGCTTGAGCCCACAAAACTCTCTTCCAACTCTAAGATGCATCCTTCTCTGACAGAATATGTTCTTGGTCAAGACTTACTGTGGTCTTTTCTTCTTGTCTCCTTTTTTCTCAGTGGAAGTTTGCGTTTTTATCTTTGGGTCGTCCTGATTACCTTCAGGACTCAGACATTGTCTCTAATCGGTTTCAGGTGCATAAATTTCTCTCTCTCTCTCTCTCTCTCTCTCTCTCTCACACACACACACACACACACGCACGCACGCGCACACAAAGTCTTTCATGCATAGAGGCACGCGCACGCACAAACAGATATTAATGCATTCTTGCGTTACTTAGTTGAGGACCTTGAGGTGGTTAACATTCTTCTCTTTTGATATTTTGCTTTCAGAGAAGGGATGTTTATGGTGCGTGGGAACAGTACCTCGGGTTGGAGCATTCTGACAATGCTCCTAAGAGGTCATATGCAGCAAATCAGGTATATGAATACCTTGAATTACTTTAATGAGCATAATTACAGGCTTACAGGTTTAGGGACATTCATGTTCAAAAACCAGGGAGCATTGTGACACATACCAGTGATGTTGGCATTATTCCGCCCTTTATACCTCTTTCTGTGAACCCTGTTGGGTTTGGTCGATATTTAGGGTGTGTTTGTAGCAAAGGAAGAATCAAGTATGATATTTCGGTTTCCTTTCTTTGTTGACTTTATAGCTTGGGAGAAAAGAAGAACCAAAACTGAAGGGAAAGTACATGGAAGTTATTTCCTTCTCACTTCCCTTACGTCTTAATTTTTTTTTCCCCTCTTTTTGTTTGTTAGTTCAACGTTCTGTTTGGAACTTAAGGATGGAAATGGAGAGGAAGTAAGATAATGATTTTCCATATCAATCATTTGGTTTTTAGCACTTTGTTCTCTTTCCTTTTTCTTTTCTTTTTTTGCTTAAAATTAAACTTGTGGAAGTTTATTTCTTCTCAATTTGCTCTCTCCTCTGCGAAACCAAATACAAAAGAATAACTATTTTCCAGGAAAATTTCTCTACGTTTCCGCTCTCTTCTTTGGAAAACCAAATACAGAAAGAGAACTTTTGACAGGAAAATTCTCTCCCATTCCTTTCTCTCGTTTTGTCCTTCCTTTATATTCACCTTCCACTAGCCCCGAAAGCACAGCCTTGTTAATCAATATTGGCAGACCCTATTTTGTGTATTAGTCGGTGCCCTCTGCTAAGGCTATTCGAAAGTTGTAGTGACCACCTTAAATTTGCAGAATCGACACACATTTGAGAAGCCAGTGAGAATTTACAATTAGCATGATGCATGCGGAATCTCCACTGGTACATGGGCGGAACCTCAAAACGTCCAATGGCATATGCGGCTTTATGAAGAAAGCAGCAGCAGCAGCAAAAATGAAGCTGGCAGGGAGATAGCTCGAGGTCTAGTTATTGTTTCAATAGATGTGTATTCTCTGTTGCAGGGATGGCATAGCATATGCAGTGTATCCTTCGTAGTTTGGATTTCCCTGGTCTCTCTTTCACAACAGCCCGCGCCCGGGTGAGGTAATTAGGTTGTTACCTGTTTTAGTTCCAGTTGTAATGTAGGAATACGCACGATTTTTGGTTGGTTGGTGTATAGAGGGTATAGGTATGTCTTTTAACATTCTTTTTTCTCGTGTGTCTGATCCATTTTTAGTTAATCCTCTGTGCATTACTGAATTGGAGAGCAATCGGGTGACATCTATAGTTGTTGATTCCATTACTGTTTCTGGGGTTTCCCAGATCTCTGCAAAAGAAACAAGTATTTGCTTCCCCAGTCCACGTTTTATCTTAGTGGTTTCTTCCCGAATCGCTTATTTCCTTGTGAACTAAGTTGACTTGTTAATTATTCAAAATGGAACCTTGAAACACGTCTCAAGAGGAATTGTAGGAGATGGAAAGAGTAGTTCATGGAAGATAATAGTTTAGCTTAGGGTTGTAAATGAAAGACTTCTGAGCTATTGACAATCAGTTTTATAAATTGCAGGACATCTAAAGTGCATTCAATCTTTGCTTCTTTGGACCTTTAGCTTAACTACGGGCTCAAAAGGTTAACTCAAGTTATAGCGTCCCAAAGTCGTACAGTAGCTGCTTGGATTCTTATATGTCGAATTGTTTTTCGATATGTTACCAATGTGGGATATCAAATTTACCCCACTTGAGATCATGTCATCATTGTTGCTTCCCACAGTCAATCACTTCCATCCACCAAGCGATGTGAGACAAGATCCGCTTAAGCACGTCAAGCTCCTAATGTGGGACCCGCCCAAGCACGATAAGCAACTCAAGCTCCTCCCTTGTCGGGCTCACCCAAGCATGTCTCCTTGTGATCTGACTCACACTTCCGGTTGGTGCAAACTGTGATACTACCTGTAACGATCTGCGCCAGCTGACCTATTAACGCTTAGTCTAAAAACGTGATACCACTTGTAACGATTTGCGCCAGCTAACCTGTTAACCCTTAGTCTAAAAATGTGATACAATAGCTGCTTGGGTATCCTTATATATCAAATTCCCTTTCGATATGTTGCCAATGTGGGATATGACAGCTATTCTTGAACAAGTATGTTGCCAAGTGGGATATCACAGAGCTATTCTTGAACGGCTTAACATTAGTTTGCAGCGGAGTTGATGCGGAGTGGAGTAAGTTATATTGGTAGTTTGGCGGCCTGACACTAACCTGATGGTAGGTAACCCTTTCTATTTTTTGGCGACTTCACTTACCCAATAGGTCAAAAAATGTATCTACCTTTTAACCATGTTGAGATTGTTTCCATCTTAACCACCATCATTCAATAAGCAGTCGTACGAAATAAACCATGACCAATGCATGATGTCTCCCTTTAGGAGCTTGCAGGGCGGACCTAGGGGTGGGGAGTTCAGGCATCTGCACAACCCCCAATCATCCCAATATTTTTACTACATTTTAGATTTGTTTGAAAATATTACAAAGAAAAAGTTCCCGTAAAAATTGCGTTATTAGTATACAAGGATGATCTTTTTTTTTTTGTTAATTTATAAATACATGTCATTTGGTCCCCTGCGTTAATGATCCTACATTCGCCTGCTTGTACCATCTATTTTAACCTAACAAGGTGGGGTACTGCGCGTCCAGACAAACTTAGCCTTATCCTGGTGCAGAATCCAGTTAAATACATGACAGATATAACCAGAAATTCCCAACCTATTTTAAACCCCGAAAAGAGTCGTGTGGCAAATAGAATTGTAAGTTTAGGACTCTAAAGACTTAGAGGGTGTTTGATTCTAGTTTTTTTTTTTACAACACAGTCAAGAAAACATTGTTCTTCTTCAACCACGATAACTCCAGCCCGACTTGCTGAAATTCCTCGACCGAAGTTGTGGCCCTCCTTGGTACATCCCCTTGCACTTCATAGACCTTAGTGGTATTTGACATCTTTTCAATGAACGAGACAAACTACTAAAGTAGTACAGTTTGCAAATTCTCATCTTTCATTGAGAAGTTTGTGTAAAGTGTCCTTGTGAATGTTGAGGATCTTTTCGAGTAAAAGGTATGCCCAGAAGAAATCCAGTATACCAAAAATCTGACTTTGCCACAGTGAGTCTGCATGGTCGATCCAACAGAAATGGTGCTTCGGCCCGTTTCTGTTGGTTTTGGCTAAGAACTAATACTGCACCTGAAAAACAAAATGCAAACATCAATTTGTTGACAGCGTTAGCTCGGAAATAATTCCTCCACTGTAAATATGAACAGACCTGCGTTTTGTGTGATGCGCAGAAAGTTCACTCGAGCCAAAATGAAACTAACTGTAGACAACTATGGAGCATGAACACTCGGAAAGTTGTGGCATGTGGGTATTGGATAATGGATATGTATCGGAGACCGATCGACGTTAAATTTGATTGGCTTTGCCTAAATGTGATTTATTGCACCAGATTTTAAATTTCAACATGCCTTGAATGTGATTTATTATACCAGATTTTATCCTGTGGAGACAACGCCATCAACACATTATGAAGACTGGATTTCCAACATCTTTTCCATTCATATTGTGTTATAAGTTTCTCCGTGTCAACTGAATGTACATCATTAGAGTATTTTTTAAGGTTTGTCTAACAAATGAAAGTACTGGTGTGGAGCATTGAATTGGAAATTTAGAAGGGTGATATAATTCTTTCTCAGACAACAAATCCACATAGAAAACACTCCGCAAATAAGAAACCACAGAATTATGCCTGAATACATTGTTGTGCCCCAAACAAAGATCTAACCAAAAACCCAAACACGAATTTGAGGAAAAACTCCGTTTTATTCACCACCGTAAATAAAACATGAAAAAACCTCCAAAGCTAAGCTTTACAGAGCCTCACACACTCACACTCAGCTATCTCACTGTCACTGAGATTACAAACAAGTTTCTCAACAGAAACACAAACACAAACAAAGCTAGCTACAGCTGGTGGTGGTTCAAATACAATCGAAAGGCTTATACTTATAGCCTTGGTTGACAGACAATGCAATAAACATGAGTATGGGATTCCATCCATACTCTGGTAGCTGAAGAAAAAACCCATACAAATTCAACTGCCAGCCTTCATGGCTATCCCAGGCAGTGAATGCAAAGGATGGAGAATTGGGGCCACCACCCCAATTATTCAACATACATGTTAACATAAATCTTCACTCCATCACAAACGTAAATAACAAAATATATGTGCAGATAGCATTGCTCCAAATATACTTATGTCCCGTACAACACATTTCACGACGAGCAAATGCAATTAATGTCAACGACTTACTTCTACGTACACAAGCATCACATCTTCCTTTTTATTTCCTTTCCCTATAGCGACGGTGAAGTTGATTTTGGAATCACAGACACCACGTCGATGTCCTGCAAAATCTTCTCTTGGGTGCCCATCAAGGAGGAGCGTCACGAGTCACGGAGTTACTCCATGGCGGCAACCCCCCAGCCTAAAAAAGCTGCCCTTTGGTGTCTTGAATTGCACCAAGAAGCGGTCATTTGTCAGCCCCACTCGGTGGACAAGGCTGAGTTTTCCTGGAGAATTTGAAGAACTTTCCTCCCTACTGACAAGACAGAAGAAATTGCACGTTCGAAGCCTTGAGATGTTTTCCATAACAACTTTCGAAAAGCAAATAGTTTGCCCTGCTTTCGACGAATTCGATGCTCCAGACCGCATTCTTCATTCTTCAACGAGCCATCACGGTCTAGGTACACGGATTCTTTGTTGTCCTCTGCCACCAAATACTTGTAATCGTGGCTTAATGTTACGGTAATCACTTTCTGAAAAAGTTCCATTCTTGGCCTATTTACTCGACGATTGATGGAGTTGGTTATTCATTGGCTCATCCTCCTCTTTTCCCTACAAGCTTGGAAACCTGAAAACAAAAAAGAAGTTCGTGATGATAAACTTGAATTTAGCCTCCTCCTTCGCGACAAGCTTAGACATTTTTATTTCTGTGCTGCTTTTTGCTGTAGCCCTGTGGGGGCATATTTTGGCTATCAAAACCATAAAACTTTAAGGATTTGCAAAATGTTTAATTTAAATTTACCTCAATATAAAATGGATAAAACAATTTAAGAGTATGGTTGTGCCTTTACCTCAAAACCTTGCATTCATGGATGATTCTGCTCAAGACTGCGTAACATGAAGTTAGAGCCGGAGTACTCCAAGAATTGGATGGGGTGAGCCTCTGGCCTACGCGCGAGAAACGCTGCCTGCAAGTATCTATCAAATTTTCTATATCTTTCAAACCCATACATGGACAGTGAAGAAATCACAAGAAAAGAAAATTAATTGATCTTGAAGCATAGATAAACATAAAAAATACAAGGAAGAGGCAAGAGAACTAGAGAAGCATCATTGCAAGAGAACAGGTTTACACAAAGACTTAAAAACCCAGGAAAAAGAAAAGAAAAAGTTCCAATATTAGCTCTCAGCCAATTTGCACTTTAACCACCCAGGATTTTGTGTTCAGATCAAGTATGATGCACAAGGTTGCAAAACATTTTATGTGACAGAACTAAGTAGAGGTGACATGACCAAATTCGCTTCTTTAAGACACAACTCTTTGAGTTTGAACATATAAATTTCAGTTACGAATAAAAGAAATTTTGTTCCCTTATGTGACATCTTCCCAACCTAAACTGCAGAATTTTTGTGTAAATTATTTTACAATTTCTAAAGCCTGCATGCTTTGGAAAGTTGGATAAAAACCCATCCTATGGAGACAAGAAGCAAAATGCCCCAAATTGAATCTAGGATTGAGTATAACATACCTTAATATTATTGGCAGCAATAGTTGGTGAAGCCACCCTTTATGTATCTTTGTTATATCAACCATCAAACCTCAAATCCTTTGGCCTACAATAGCCTAAACCGCTCTAGCATTTCAGGTACGGTTGAAACTGAACTCCATGCTTCATCATAATTCATTGATATCCATTCACTTTCGTCATGCTTAAAGAACAATAAACTTGCTAATGACTTTATCACAAGTGGCACCCCTTTGCAGTTTTCTACAAGTTTTTTAGCAATTTCCACCAGAGATTGAGTTTCTCTTGGTCCTCCATCAGCAAATGCTATTTTCCGAAATAGGGTCCAACTATCACCACCCGATAGTTTACGTAACTCATGCGTGAGAGATGCTTCTTGGTGCTATTGTTCTTGATTTAACAGCTTGGGTAATGGTTCTTCACTCTGACTGGACAATTGTGGCACTCACTAAGTCAAACAACCCTAATTGATTTATTGAGATCCTCAAATGGTTGCTCAGAGTTGAGAGGGTCGAACTTAAACGACGCAGGTGGTCTGAATCTCTCTCCCAGTATAACTTGCTAAATTGTTGTCTGCATCCACGGGCAAAATGGTTGGAAGCAACTATTGACATTTTTGGACTAACCAATTTGCTAGATGGGATAGAATATGTTGAAACAATGAGGTTCACTAATGACCTGAGAGATCTTATCTTCAAGGAATTGAAAATGAAATCTGAGCTGGCAGATACCTTAGAAATAGCCAAAGAGATATTTTTAGCCAAAGGCGATTGGATTCTTAAGCAAGAAGGTCACACAGACTTGCGCCGTTGGATCAAGGAGGTTGACTTTGATGAGAGCCTTATTTTGTGGCACATTGCCACTGACCTATGCTACTACACTAATGAAGTCGACGAAAATGCCAATGATGGTGGAAATCTGACGAGCTTGGACACAATGAACTCATTTGGCGCAGATATAAAAGATTACCGCAAGTTGTCTAAGCTCCTTTCAGATTACATGTTATACCTATTAATCATGCAATCCACAATGTCGTCCGATGTTTCAGGTATTGGTCAGACAAGGTTCAGAGATACTTGCGCTGAGGCTGAGCGATTCTTTTGTGAAAAGGAAATCATGAAGGAAGAGAAGAACTGCTCCCCGGGCATCTCTAACTTTGGCAAATGCTTTTGTGGCAATGTATCGGATTGTTGTAATAAATGCAGCTCCAAATGGGAAAGGGAACAAGATAAATTACAAAAAAAGCTTGCGAAGCTATCCTTGCTGTTGATACATCAGTTGAACCCTTCGCTGTTAAACGAGACAGAAGCAAATCTGTTTTGTTTGACGCGTGCATGCTAGCCAAAGAGCTGAAGAAAGCCACAGAGCTGAAGAAACCCAAAGAGCTGAAGAAATTAGAACGTCAAAGGATGTGGGAGATAATTAGCAAAGTATGGGTTGAATTGCTATGCTATGCAGCGTGCCATTGCAAAGCCAATACCCACATGGCACAACTCAATAAAGGTGGACAGCTCCTCGTTTTGGTTTGGTTGTTGATGGCTCATCTTGGCTTAGGTGATCACTTTCAGATACGTGAAGGGCATGCTAAGGCAAAACTGATTGTGAAGAAGTAGGTCGATGAATTTGTTCGATCAATAAATTGAAAATGTGTGCTTTTTTTAATTTATTATTGTACGCCTTTTTAATTTTCTAGTTACATGCCTCAGTGAGATATCTATATCTGGAATGTGGCCATAATATTCCATGGTCGTGCTACTAGTGGCAGACAATTGTGCACGCGTGGTTAATTGTTCATTTGATGTACTTCAGCTAAAATACGTTGTCTAGCTTCGTGATATTGTGCTGTTTTCATGTACGATGAAGCCACAGCATTTAGCTTCTCCTCTATTTTGTTTCTGCTTATATTTTTAATCATCTGTTTTATGGTTCGAAACTTTGAATAAGTAAAAGCTTAACACAATGAGGGACTCATCCTTTGTCCTCACATCTCTGTCGCTTGAAATCCTCTCGTTGTCTTCTCTCTCTCGGATGCAGAATTCAGTTAATTCCATAAACGAAATTACCAAAAATTACCAACCTATCTTAAACGCCCAAAGAGTCGTGTCGCAAACAGAATTGTAAGTTTAGGACACTTAAAGACCTAAACAATACAATACAGTCATGAAAGCAGTTCTATATTTTTACACAACGTCCATAAGTAGGTAATCATTTACTGCAAGTGAATTTGGCAAGTCCGTCGACCAATCCTCCAGTTCCGCCTTAGCCTTGACTAACCCTTCTTCGAGTTCACGAACCTTAGCTCTACCCACCTTCAGAGCAGCTTCACACAAGTCCACATAGATAACTGATTCTGCACATTTATTAACCTTCTTTGCTTCCTCCAACCTCTTCTTCAACCATGATAGCTCCAGCCCAACTTGCTCAAAGTCCTTGATTGAAACCATGGCCCTCCCTTAGAACATCCTCTTGCACTTCATTGACCTTAGTAGTTGACATCGACTCAACGAACGAGGCAAACGACTCAAGTAGTACAGTTTGCAGTTTTTCACCTTTCATTGAGAACTTAGTGAAAGTGTCCTTGTGAATGTTACTGATCTTTTCGAGTAAAAAGGACGCCTCGGAAGAAACCCAGTATGCCAAAAATCTTACTTTGCCAGCTGGGGCATTGGCTGAGTGAGTCTGCGTGGTTGAACCACCCAAAATGTCGCCTTGGCTATTTTCTGTCGGTTCTGGCTCAGAACTAATACGGCACCTGAAAAAAAATATATGAAAGTCAATACGTGGACAGCATCAGCTCGGAAATAATTCCTCCACTGTAAATCTGAACATACCCGCGTTTTCCGTGATGCTCTGGTTTGATCTGCTTGTATCATTCAAGTGAAAGGCAAACGCAAGAATTAGAGATCTCCACCAGGACTTGGAGAATACCTCAAATCCAAGACACAACATAAACAGGAAACTAGATCCACAATCCTAAAGAAAGAGCTCGAGTAGGTAAATTGCAGATTTTAGGACAGAGACATCGATTGGGAAAACACAAATAGGAAAACGAATGTGGAGGCCATATTATCGGGAAACTTTTCTTCTACATAAGAGCTAGTTAGAGAAGTCAGAAACCAATTCAGAAAGACGACGGAAGGCATTGGAAAAGCTATTATGCAAACATCTATAAAAAGATGTGCACAGAACGTCCACTCAAATCCCATAAGCTGTAAACTATAGACAACTATGAAGCACGGATACCTGTATGAGCTTGACATGCATCGAATACAGCAAACAAGTATCCGGGGTTTATTTTAAAGTTCAGATACATTATTGGATATGCGCGTGTAGTGGACAGAATAATCTAGGGACCAGAAGGTCCACCTTTTCCCTCCAGCTGAACCCATGACCAATGGATTGACCAGTAAGTATGGAAGGTTAAGGCGTAGATATCCAAGCCACCTGTATATTCCTGACCTGATGGGCTCAGAACGTATCACGTCGGGTGGACCACCTCGGTGGTAGGCGAAGTCTGATCTGGTGTCTGAATCATCACTACCGAGACGAACACTCCATACTGAAGGGTTTGTTCATCGGTGGAATCAACTGGCTGAGGATTGAAGTGATTTCCACTGGGGCTTGCCAGCTGTAGTCGCTGAACCGATGTGTTCGAAGGAATTCTGCTCGGTGACAACATTAATCGTGGCAAGGATAAGTCCACCAGACCAATGGGTTCAGCAATGTCCCCGCCAATGCCGAACCGGTGGGTTCTGAAGTGTCTCAGCTTCCACCGAACCAATTGGTTCCATGGCTGTTCGGCCAGGCAGACCCTCATGCATGCCTGACACGCCACCTGTGGCATCAGGCGGCTTGTGCAGAGATCTCATGATGAATCAATGAGTTCTCCCAAGCCCGCCAACTTGTCGGGTGTGTCAGAAGTGACGTCACCTGAAGCGGCGGGTCTGCCCAAGGTGCTCTGACCTGACCACATGTTGTGTCAGGAACGAACAGTGTGCATGAGGAGCATGAAGGAACTTGGGGAACAAGCGAGTCCTTGTCTATGAAAGGAGGACTCACAAACCTGAAGTGGAATACAACTTCTGAATCGGGCTTGGCGCTAACAAGGGTGCTTAGTGTGCAGGTCATCTTCTCCGGTCAGCATTTCAAAGCTCAAGCGGGGTTCGGTCATCTTTCCAACTCTCCATACCAAATCAGAGATTCCAAAGGGTAAATCCGGTGAAGCAGCCCCTACAGCACAGGATACTTTCGGGATACGGCATGAGTTAAACGAAATGTTTTAAAGTATTAGGTAACTTAGTAAGGGCCAAACTGTAAATGAAATGAATACACAAATGATTAGTCGATAGAGACATAAGTCTTAAACAAACCCTAGCCTCTGGAGCAATTGATCGATACATCATCGTCTCCGTTCTGCTCTCTCTTTGCAACTCTGTTCTCAGGCTTCGAACATGGGGTTTTTCTCTGGCTATATATACACACTTCATATCCTTAGGGGTTTCTCCCTTTTTTTAATCTTTTCACTATCTATGTGCCAATTTTTTCAAGTTGTCATAGAATATGGAGTATGCATTATACAAGGGGAAATCAACAGGAATTTCCATTTTTTTGTTTGGACTTGTAGCATGAACTGAATACTTCATATTAGCTTTGGTACCATTCTTTTGGAAGAGGCTCCAGTCCAATTTTTTTGTCCAGTTTGGTCCGGTTTGGGCCCCTCCTAAGGCCACAACACTGATTGAAATTGTTCACTTTATAGAGATTGTTGAGTAAGTAAAGGTCCAAAACTTAAAATTGCCCATATTTTTCCTCGTACAAATCTATTTTGTTCATGTACCTACCGAAGTTCGATCAAGCTAATTTTTTATTTCGATGACATACTTGACGAGACCCTACAAAGTAAACGAATCTTATCAATGTTGTGGGCTGGGCCCACAAAGGTCCAAAACTGGAGTGGAGCCTCGTCCCTTTCTTTTTTATTTGACTAACTTCTTGCAATTTTCGTGCTATGCTAATATGCTTGATATCAGAAATTCTACCAATGCACCATTTCGTTTGGCTTCACTTTTATTCTTAATACAAATATATTATTTTCTACCAATGCATCCGTATACTATTCTTTTCAGTTTACTAGTAGCGACGAAGAAGACAAGTAGATTAACTGAAAATAGGGAATATTACAACCATTCCTCATGGTTTCAATCCAAGTTGACTTCCCTCATTCTGTTGCCAGTTAGTTAGTGCTAATTTTACCCAGGTTCATTTTCAACTCCCCCCAAACAAATAAATAGATAACTGGCAACACATTAGTATGAAGAGGGAGCCACTGCAACACTCTACCATCTTCTCCAAGGACACTGACACTTGCATACACCCTCGGAGAAGGCATGTCGCGTCGGACAGTCACAATAATGCTCTTGTACACTTCTAAAAGCGTGTGCGACACTTATAAAAGCATGTCCTGCATTTCTTGTTCTCATAAACTTCGTGGACACTTTCAAAAAAACTTCTTGAACCCTCCGAACACACTTTAGTATGAATAGATAACTAGCAACACATTAGTATGAAGAGGGAGCCACCGCAACACTCTACCATCTTCTCCAAGGACACTGACACTTGCATACACCCTCGGAGAAGGCATGTCGCGTCGGACAGTCACAATAATGCTCTTGTACACTTCTAAAAGCGTGTGCGACACTTATAAAAGCATGTCCTGCATTTCTTGTTCTCATAAACTTCGTGGACACTTTCAAAAAAACTTCTTGAACCCTCCGAACACACCCTCCCAGAATAAAACTCTTAATACAAAAATGTGGTGAATTCTGCAGACTGCAACCCGTGAGTTGTGAACCCTAAATGTGTTATGAAGCATTTGCAAGATGAATACATCATCTATCACTATCCAGAATGCTAGCATTACGTGAACGCTAAATGCTAACTTTGCTAATGTGTTGAATGGCTACTGTTTCTATACCTTGTATTAAAATAAATACACTGTCGGTGTCCATTTCTTGGTGATCAAAATTTCAAACACAAGTTAAAACTAAGAGACCGATGGCATATTCAAAGCAGCACTGCCCAATATACCCGGGTAACACACTGGGCGCAAATATTAGTACCAATCCAAAGTAATGGAGGGGAAAAAAACAGAGATTACACCTGATGTCCCATAAAAGTCCCCAAAGATTGCGAATCACATTGCAATGGCTCATTGAGTACCTGACGACGATGCACATATTCCAGAAATGAACGAACATCAGGATGCTCACATTGACTAGTAGTTCCAACTTGTGGTGATTTCTGAAAGCAAATGATGTCGCCATCTTCAAGCTGCAGGAGAACAACATTTAATTTATCTGTACAACCAGAAAATGACTTGCAATTGACATACTTGTACCTGACTACAACGGAAAGTGACCATCTTGTCCACAGGTACAATCATGACTATTGGTTCAGATTTTATTTCCTGAACATGAAAAGGATGTAAGATAAATGCAGACTAAAACCCAAACAACGAGCCCACACAGGAAATAAATATATATACACACACACACAATAAACTTCCTATCAAGGATCCCGGACCGTGTTACGGTCCGGACCTCCACTTTTTGGGCCAAATTTCGACGATCTGAACCGTTAGATGTGTTTAGAAGGTGTTTTTTAGGGCCCCCGCGAGGATTTGGCAAAAAAAAAAAAAAACCCGGAAGGGCTTGATCCAAGCAATTTTTCATAAAAACGCTATAACTGCATTTTTCATAAAAACACCTTCTAAACACATCTAAAGGTTCGGATCGTCGAAATTTGGCCCGGAAAGTGGAGGTCCGGACAGTAGAGGTTTGGATAGGAAGGAGACTATATATATATATATATATATATATATATATATATATATATATTTATTTATTTATTTTTGCCCTCTTGTTTACCATGTGAACTTCTTTCTTCTTCTTTTTTTACTTGTCTGAATTTACAATATTGCCCTCTTATGTGTGAAGAAGGGAATGTTTATGCTGTAAATTCAAGGGAATAAAGACAAGGAAAGGAGTGTCGATATAAAAGACATGAGTGTGAAATCACTACCCTACGACAACAAATTCAAACAAAAGCCTTATAGTGTGTTCCACTAACAAAAAACTGTTTTTTCCAAAAACCGAGATAGGTCATTCTCTCACAATACATCACATAAAAAACCATGAAAAACTAGTTTTTTAAAAAAACTAACTTAGTGGAACACCCCCTTAAAAACAACCGATTTACCTCATAGAGTTCAATTTCTTCATCAGGAGCAAATCCAGCCAACCAATTAATCTTTGCCAAAATGTCCACCGGGATTCCACCGGCCCTCACATAGAACCGCCCAACATAACTGACAACACATACAAATAGCCTCAGAACCAACCAAAAAGTGGGAGAGGATAAGCTAACTACATGCAACACCAACCAAGGAGAGGAATATAGAAGTACCGGAGCTCCTCTTTCAAAGGGTCATAAAGTTTGAAAAAAAGAAGAATATTATCTGCACTCTGAACAGGTGGACGAATTGGCCGCAGATCCTGCATGGTTGTGATCAAGAAGTTCACCACATAGAGCTCCATGTTTAGATGAGAACTCTAACGAATAGATTTGAATAAATTCCATTTGCCAAATTTGAGCAATCAGAGGGTTGAAATGACGAAATCAGATTAAATAGTCAATACCCGTCCAAGTTCCACTTCCAAAAACAAATTCAACTCCGCAGCATTCACCTTCTGGACTGGCTCTCTCAAATGTCCAACCTAAAATGCATTCAAACTCAAGACAAATCTAAAGTTCTAAATGCACGAAAGATTTCATTCGACTCATCATAACATGCTAAAGAGAAGACACTAACAATACCAAGCAATTAAAGAGAGACAGCCAACCAGTGACTCTAGCATAAATACATCCTTCAAATTCAGTTGGCTTAAAATTGTGGTATACATGGAGACTTGGACTACCCAATAGAACACAATCCCCAAGTACATGTGTGTTCAAGAACCTAAGTTCTATTATTATTCTTAAAAGAAACAGACACATTAATCAAGTCCACCGGCAACTTAACTGCTTTATAAATTAAAACTTTCAAGGTGGATTTACAAATTACAGGTCATAACCGACTAACGCATATCTAATTTATGGAAAAGAAACAATATTTTGAACAGGCCAACCTTAACAATACTCCACACAAATCTTGAACTGAAAAAAGAACAGAGTTCACCAGAACCCAAAAGTCAGGTAGCCCCATTGTGAAAATTTGCATTAAAGCCGTCAAGTACATAATTAGTCACCATGGTTGATACAAAACGACTTGGTATAGAAACTGCCATGACATGGCAAAAGCAACTAGTCATTAATTATCAAACGTTTTAAAGGTGAAAAGCATTAGCCATTAGGCAAAGCAGCGAGACATTTTACTCTCAAGGTATAATACATATGTATTAAAAAGCGAAGATAAGCCCCGGAATTATTTATCTTTCATACAGATAGATAAACAAGAGTAATTTCTTTTGAGAAGTATGGCTTACAGCCACCCTAAAGTCATCTTACCAGAATGCCTAAAAGTACAGTTTTTAACTTTTAAGTATAACATCACGATAAATTTGTTAGGAAAATACGGAGTATGACTAGGGTTTCATCTTTTTATAAAAAAAGAATAATCTGCCTAAATTTGCCAAACTGAGCTAAGGCCCAGTTTTCCAAAAGATTTAGCATCCAGGTGCTAAAATCATGATATTTCAAATAAAACTCGTGTACTTAAATTTGGTGCCAAAAAAATCGAAAAACGATACACGGAACCGCTTCATTTTTTTATTTGAAATATCATGATTTTAGCATCTGGGTGCTAAATCTTTTGGAAAACTAGGCCTAAAACTGATGTCCAAAAAATCTGACCATCTGTTTCTCATGTGAAGTTAGGTCACAAACAATTGGTGGATTAAATGTATATACCTACGAGCACACATATTCTGAAGCGGTGAAGGTGGATCCCAAGTGTGATTAAGGCCAAATGCTACACATAGACTATGATATGGAGTTTTTGTAACTTTAAAAAAAACTAACACAAAGATCAAAGATGAAAAATGTAACATCAGAAAAGATGAAACGTCAAAGGCATTTACAGGTTCAGATTCTTGTTGTGGTGTCAACTGCCGATGCGGACGGTAGGTAAAGTTTTGGCGCTTTGCCCATAGCCAAAAACGTTGAAATTGTACGGGTATGCCAAACTCTTTCGCAACTTCCTCCTGCGTATAATTTTATTATTTTAATGCTATGACAAGACAAGCAATATGTGCTAAAGATAAAACAAAAATTACCATCATTCATCCGAGAAGATTGAATTACTACAAAATATAGGTATATGAGTATATCAATGACTCAAGCATATCAACAATTACGGTCTCTTTCTCATGAAAATATGTCACATAACCCCAGGCAAACGGTCAAATTAAGGAGATAAACATGAAACCTCTCAAGAGCTTCAATTGCCCAATCACACAATCAACAGATTATTTTAAACTGTCATACATAACAGAAGGCACGTTGAGAAAATAAAGTCCTCTAATTTCCTTTCACATAAAGAAATGAAACAATAAAGGTCACCAATATGCAATATTTTCCTATTTAGCTTTCCAGATACAAACCTCGTCCACGTAAACATGTAAACCTCAGCACCGGTTTTGAACTAGCCTCCTAGACTGAACCGGTCTTTTTATATACTCAGGCAGGGACACTTACTACTTCTATGCTTATTTCCCTCGGGAATCAAGATGCAAATTTTAGATAAGTTACACCTAAATCCACCAAAAGATGGTACTCCAATAAATCAACACCTACAACAACAACAACAATAACATAACCCATTTAGTCCCCAATAATTGGGGGTATAGGCGGGGGATGGATAGGAGACAGACCTAACCTTTGGCAATAAATGCACAAAGTGGCTGCTCCCAGAATACCACTAAAACAGATGGATTGGAGACAGACCTAACCTTTGGCAATAAATACACAAAGTGGTTGCTCACAGAATACCATTGAAACAGTGGTCCCCCTAAACCGTCGCGTTTGCTACGGAATCATGCCCTCAAATCAAAGCCAAAAGGCATCAGAGAGGGCAGACCCAAGAATTATTTTGATTTATGTGCACATTACCATGCTTCTTTCAAACACCTGATAAAACTAAATCCATTCTGTTATGTCATTAACCACGCAATATTAAAGTAAACCTGAATCCCAACAGAATGATAAATTGACCTTAAAAAGGTTGAAAGGGGTCTGTCTCTTAATACGGAAACTGTGAACTTTGTTATGATCCACAAGGTCAAAATATATATCCCTTCCAATCTGTTCCACAAGGTCCTCTTCGCGAGCAACCTGAAGAATCAAATAACCGATTTAGCAAATAGTGATCCACTGTACATATATTTGCTAGGGGAATCTTATCATCCATCCTCAATGATTTGTGGTGGTATATTCACATCATAACATGACTTCAGGGGGGAAATTAAGAAAGATATTACCTTTACAGTAATATAAAGATTTGCTTCTGCCATTCCCTTTCTCTTTTGTTCCTATCTTCTTGGGCTTTCGTCAACGTTATCTGGAATTTGAAATCCAAGAACCAAGAAAATTTTATTTGGGAGAAAATATCAGGAATCCAAGCCAATATTAAGTTTGAATAACTTTAACTAAAGTGTTCTTCTATGTCTTCTCCATTCACGTTACCTATTGTTTTTCTCCTTGTTAATTGACCATACATAAACAAGTGCATACATAGAGTTTTGTAGCTTAAATGGAGTTTACGAACCCAAGTTTTATCCGCAGTAGTTGTGCATATAAGCAAAGGACTGAAAAGTAAGTAGTCAAAGTGAAGAATTAAGATGAACCAGCAAATGAAGGTACAATTGTGGAGCTTTGAAAAGGAAAATTAGAAGGTGATAGTTTACCTCTCTGAAAAACAAATCCACAAAGAAAACAGTCCACAAACAAGAAACTTCACAAATAATTAAGTTGACTTAACAAGAATAACTTTCCACCATACATGAGATTTAGGAATTGAAATAGCTTACAACTTGAGACCCAAACTCATCTACCAAAGGTTTCTCCTAAGAACGTAGCAAACAACTTACGAATTGTGCAGATCATGTGTAACACTAACATTGAGGAATCTGGCTCGAATTGGAATTCAGCACATCAACATTCAAAAACTTTTGGCCATCGTTAAACATCCATTTAATGAATGTCCTCCACTAAGCCAGGGACTGGTTTCAATTGCATCAAAAATTCAGGAGCTAGGACGGTCCAAACCCAACCCGTACAGGTAGTCTTTCAGCTGACCTATTACTTATGATTTGCTTGTATTTGGGGGGCCTTACGAAAGTTCCTCCTCGTAGATTTAAAAAAAAAAAAAAAACCAAGTTCTTGACAAAATGGGCTCATCATATATCAATTCAAAGAAGAAAAGAAACATATCCACCTACACATGTGGACACATTTATCTGCCACATAAATAAAGTGGGACTGAATCAGTTAATTGTGGGAACCCACTTATGCCACAGTTAGTTGCACAGTTTGACAATGGGATGTTGTTGCAGTATAGGACACCATATCCATGAACGGGGACCAACTTACCTCCATGGAAGAGGTTAGAGCGAGAAAATAATTCGAATAAAAATACCAAATCTACAAAGGTAGAAGTCCAATCCAGTAACAACATGGGATGGATCCTGTAAATTATACATTACGATGTTCCTAATCCCTTGGGATACATAATCTGATGTACCCAGCAATTGGGAGTTTGTCACGGGTTAAGTAGCGACCCAGGTGTTTATTAATCAAGTACCACAGCTTTATCCCAGTTCGAAACTTCTAAGGAGCTATTAACTCTTATGGGGCCATTGCCAAAAAAAAAAACTTACCGGGCCAGCCCGTAAAGGACTCCTCTTTATCCCGCTTTAGTTGGCCTCCCACTAGCGGACAGTCTCTCCCAAAAATTAGTCGAGGCACGAGTAAGCTTGCCTGGACACCCTAAACTATCAAAAAAAAAAGTACTGCAATTGTAAACATTTTTCTGGCCTCAAAAGTTGTGTCCATCTATTTGGCACTACTTCTACTATAGGCCAATGGACCAAAAACAACTTTAAAATTTAAATAGTTGACCAGCGTTGGTTTAAGAAACTCCATAGTCTTTATTATCTATCCCCATCAGGGACGGAGCTAGGATTTGCAAAGAAAGGGGGGCAGAACTTAGAACCTAGAATTCACATATTCACGCGGTGGTTGAATTTTTAAGTTTTCCCTACATATGGTTTGAAATTCAAGCATGAAATCTAATGAATAATATTCTATGAGAAAAAAACCATAGCATCTTTCTATACATGCTCTCCAAAACACACACAGAGGATCAAGTAAGGGATCCCTTACTTTGCTACGATGCGGACATCCCCTCTTCCGGTCATGTGTTGATGATTCAAATCGTTCATTGCGTTTAAAACATGTTTTAACCAGCCATCTTTTTTTATTGATTCCTTTTAAAAACCCTTAAAAACATATTCTAAACACATTGAATGGTTTGGATCACTAAAATTTTATCAGAAGAGGGGAGGTCAGCACCGTAGCAAAGTAAGGGATCCTTCATAGGAACCAGACCATGTTTACACACACACCTTTTCACTTTCCCGATCAAGTAACAGTTTTTATCAAAAATTACTCAGATCAAGCCCTTCCCAGTCCTTTTTTTTTTTTTTTTGATTTCTCGTAGACATCCTTAAAAATACCTTTTAAACACATTGGACGGTTCAAATCATCAAAATTTGATCAAGAAAGTGAAGGAGCAGATGAAGTTCGCATTTCAAGGTGTGAATAATATTCTATGAGAAAAAAAACCATAGCATATTTCTATTCATGCTCACCAAAGCACACATGGAGGATCAAGTAAGGGATCCCTTAGTTTGCTATGGTGCAAACATCCCCTCTCCCGGTCATATGTTGATGATTCGAATCGTTCAATGTGTTTAAAACATGTTTTAACCAGTCATCTTTTTTTGTTAATTCCTCGTGAGAACCCTTCAAAATATATTTTAAACACATTGAATGGTTTGGGTCACCAAAATTTTATCAGAAGAGGGGAGGTCAGCACCGTAGCAAAGTAAGGGATCCCTCATAGGAACCGGACTGTGTTTACACACACACACACACACACCCAGTGCGGGAGTACACACACACACCTAATGGCGGAGCCACATGGAAACCAGTGTGGGTCTGTGCCCACACAGGATTTTTTAGGAGGAATTTTTATTTTTATTTTTGCATTTTTGTAGGAAAATATAAATTGGAACATTTTTTTTTATACTTTCAAAAAAACTAATTAGTGCTCTTGGGGAGTCATTACTTTGTGTTATAATGTAATTTTCATGTGCATATTTATGTTGGACTCAATACTAGATATATTGGTTTAACTTGAATATGTGACAAAGGCCCATAAAAAAAAAAAAAGTGGCGACAAGAGAGTTAGGGCATCGCCATCGCCCCAGAGCCACTGAATAACTTATTACTCACAAACAAGTCTCAATTCAATGAATTTTTGCCTCGAAACTACATGTTTACGAACCTCAGACCTCCACTGTCTCGAACCCCAGACCACCCCTTGAAAGCCAAGAAGTACAACCAAATAGGCTAAGAGGTACATTTGTCCACAAAATGTAAGTGAAAGGAGACTCATTTTAAATGAAAATTAGGACATGTTAGAAATTCTTTAAGAAGAGATTTTTTTTCATGGCAAAAGTACTTGAGTTTATGAATTGTGCCCTCACTAACCCAAGTTTCTGGCTACGCCACTGCACACACCTTCACTTTCCCGATCAAGTAACAGTTTTTATCAAAAATTGCTTAGATCAAGCCTTTCCCGGTCCTTTTTTCTGATTTCTTGTAGACACCCTTAAAAAAAACCTTTTAAACATATTGGACGGTTCGGATCATGAAAATTTGATCGAGAAAGTGAAGGAGCAGACGGAGTCCGCATTTTAAGGGTGTGGAAAGGAAGTTTGGGGTGTGTGTGTGCATATACATTTATTTATTTATTCAAATATAAATATTTTAAGGGTGTGGAAAGGAATTTTGGGGTGTGTGTTTTTAAGGGTGTATGAAAAATGCTCGGATCAAGCCCTTCTCAGTCATTTTTTTTTGTGAATCCTTGAGTGGACCCTTATAAACACATTGAACAGTTCGGATTATTAAAAATCATTTGAAAATGAGAGGTCTGCATTTTAACAAAATAAGGGATCCCTCATTAGATCTTGACCCATTTAGGTTTTATACGTGATAGATATTTTAAATTTTGACTTCTGAAAGGGCCTACATATCTTTTTTTTTTCTTTTGATAACCAAGTGTCTAGGCCAACTTGCACACACCAAAGTCCACTAGCAATGGCCCCATTTAAAGCCAAAGCTGCTCCAAAGAGGTAAACAACACCTGAGTGATTTCACACCCGTCAAAAACCCTAAGTCGGCCTTGACCACTAGGCCACCTCTTGGGTATTTGAAGGGGTCCATATAGTTATAACCTTTTTTTTTCTAGTTGAATTAGGGGTAGCGGAAAAAACTATGGATACACCACTCATACACATTAAATGCATACCAAGGTGATATGGCGGATGAGAAAAAACCATTTTTTTGGGTGATTCACCTTGGTGGATGAGAAAAAACCATTTTTTTGGGTGAACTCCACCGTGGGTTTTTCCTCATCGACCATGTTTGGTGTACCCATAACATTAAATCTAGCAAGGTGAGGGTGGCCCACCAGAATACATTGCTCCGTTCCTGAACCCCATACCGAAGCCTAAACGTAGTCCCATCATATTTTATATATGGTGTGTACATACATCACTGTAATCTAGTGGAATAGGGTTTTTAACACTGATAGAGGAAAAGGAGGAAGACGGATCCTGACAGAAAAACCATGTGAATACAATATACGCATTCATATACATGTGTGTGTGTATACGCACACAAATATACAAATATATAAATATATATTGAAAAATGCAAATTGTGGGATGGAGGTTTTGTAATTACCTGGTAGGCGTTATCTGATGAATCCAAAACTGGTTAGGGAACGTGGACCATCTCTCTCTCCCTCCACTCTTGAGGTAATTTGGTAAAGGTAGGAAAATGACGGCTCTTTTGGCAGTTTTCACGTTTGTGAAAAGAACTTACTGAAGAAGTAAACTCCTCCACTTTGGATTTGGTGTTACTTTTAAGCCCGATTAGATGCGGGATATATTTTGGTGGAATTAGTAAAGGATAAGATAGTAAGAGATATTATTTAGTAATGGTAGACCTACAGTGATGTGACATTTGAGAATGGTGAATTAAATAGTATGTGGTTTGGATGTATTTGTGATAAAGGAGATAAGGTTTGGTGGATGATGTAAAAACTTGATAAATGACTTATTTACCCTTTTATAGTCATATTAGATTTTATGATAAAATAAATACATAAAAACAATACTAGTTAAATTAATTATACACTTTTCAATAAATAATTCATTTCATTAGTTATATCTAAAATTAAAATATTTAGTTATTATTTTTTATTATTCATTTTAATAATATTTCGAAGTTTAATTTTTTGTTTTTTTTCCTTTCTAATTGTATGTTTTTAATAATTAACTAATTAGTAATTTTTATGGTATTCCCCAACAAGCCAACAATGTCAAATTCTTTATTTTTTTGTATCAAATTAAAGATCTCAATTTGTGGTTTAATTTGTTGAAAAAAAATTAATGTGAAAATACTTTATTTTTTTATCCGAAGGATATTGCAAAGCAAGCCAACAATGTCAAATTCTAAAGTATGAAAAATTTCAAACTTTTTTGTATCAAATTGAAGATCTCAATTAGTAGTTTAATTTGGGGAAAAAAAGGTAAAAAAATTAATGTGAAAATACTTTATTTTTTTATCCAAAGGATATTGCAAGGCAAGCCAACAATGTCAAATTCTAAAGTATAAAAAATTTTAAATTTTTTTGTACCAAATTAAAGATCTCAATTAGTAGTTTAATTTGATGCAAAAAAGTAAAAAAATTAATGTGAAAATACTTTATTTTTTATCCGAAGGATATTACAAAACAAGCCAACAATGTCAAATTCTAAAGTATAAAATTTTTTAAATTTTTTTGTATCAAATTAAAGATCTCAATAAGTAGTTTAATTTGGTGCAAACAAATTTTAAAAAGTATGCACAAAAGTACTTCATTTTTTTATCCAAATGAAATCACAAGAGTTCGTATAGTATTAAAATGCAATTCGGTTTTTATTATAGCAGCAGTGAACAAATTGGGGGTAAGGGGAGGGGTATAAAGGAGGGTACGGGGGTAATTTCGTAGGGGGTATAAATTAGTAATAGGGGGAGGGGTGTTGTTAATTAGTGAGGGGAAAGGGTATAGAGGGGTATTACTTAATCTGAGTTCCATTTTTTTTTCCCAAACCAAGGATTAACCGGTGGGACCGGGATAAGGGGAGGGGGTATAACTTAATACCCCCTCTAATGTTGCAGCCAATCGGGCCCTTAGGGGTGTCCAAAAGAGGAAAATTTATACGCTCCCCTCCCCTGACAAGTTCCCCCTGGCCCCACCCCCTTTTGAAATGCCTAATTATAGTTTTACCCCCCTCCTTTAATTATATATACTATTTACTACATTAATTAATTTGTTTATATAATTCATTTAATTATTTAATTTCATTTCTTTATATTAATTTTATTTAATTATTTAATTTCATTTCTTTTATTTAATTCATTTTTGGATATTAATTTTATTTAATTATTTAATTTCATTTCTTTTATTTAATTATTTAGTTATCTCTTTTATTAATTTCTACCTATTTATATAATTATTTAATTTCATTTATTTTATTTTATTCATTTCTTTATATTATTTATTTATTTATCTTTTTTTCTCATTTAATTATGTAATTCAATTTTTTTTAAATATGCATCACTACATAAAAAATAATGTATCCTGGGATCCGATCGGACAACATCGACCATTTGGACAGTCTAAAAGGATATATTCTGGGACTTGATTGCATGATATTGACTGTTTCAGACAACTCAAAAATACACAAAGAGTATATGTGAAGTGGGGTTGTAGCCTTGAATTGCCGAATTGTGGAAAAACGAGAATTCCAGACTGAGTGCCCAAAGGATCACATAACAATTAATTTTGTAGCAATGCACACATCACAAATGGTGATGCCACGCCAGTATGGTAAAAAGGAGATGGGATATATCTCAACTTGGGAGGAGGAAATTTAGAATGGTGTGCCACTTCATTTTCTGCAATGTGCCAATAGTTGATATGTGTGCCAGCATATCAATCAATTTCATACCTGTAGTGTGCCTATAAATCAATTTGAAAGTAAATTTCCAGTTTGGGTTTCTTCATTCTCTCACTTCTTCATACATTTACAGAACATCTCCCACTATTTTTCTTTCTTTTTTCATAATTCATCGAACAACATTATGGATGGCTACTACTATTCAGATGATTGGTCATTTCATAATGATGTTCCTAGTAAGGAGAGCATCTGCCGCAAACGCCTACACCCTTCTAGTCAACTGTTGCAGTTGTTCGATCAAAACAAGGCACGGATTGTGATGTCTACACGATCTTGTATGTTATCGTTCCCTGTGCATTCCAATTCCACTATCCAGTATCGACGTTCATTGGAGTAGACTCTCTATGCACGTATATGAGTTTAATGACGAGGGAGAACAAGCCCACGGGACATCCCATGTGGTTGACATGTTAGAGGGGATGAATCCATGTATGTGAAAACATATGATAAGCAGGTTTGTTGATATGGCGGATCCATCCCACAACAGTATTCGAGGCCCATCGTACAACACTAAACATGGAGGTCGACCTGCGGGAAAAGCTGAGCAGAGTGGACGACACATACCTTATTGTACAAAAACATCTACCTTGAGAGGGAAAGGGAAAAATGCAAGGAGGGAGAGGGCGGAGAGGGAGAGGGAGGAGGCTCAGTACATTTAGTATTTACCTTGGCAATTTCAGTAGTATATGTCCCACACCATAGACGTCAAAGCTAATGGATATTGTGGATTCAGGGCGATAGCCGCGCAAATCTATGATATTGAGGAGGACTAAGCTCAAGTACGACAAGATCTTATTCAAGAAATTTTTCAGAATAAAGATCTGTACGATAAGCTTTATCCACAACGGAATTTGGCAGATGAGTTACTAGAGTCACTGAGTTATTTCCGACGTACGACTCCAGAGCCATATTGGATGGATTGTATGAGTTTGGGGGTGATCATTGCATCATGGTACGACATTGTTTTACACACATTTGACACGAATGTTGGAAGCTGTTATACTCACTTGCCCCTGAGATCCCCTCCAGTTCAAGTCCAACATCACAAAGAAATAGCTATTGCCCGTATTAGCAATCACTTCGTGCAACTTTTTTTGCTCCCTCATCACCCTATGCCACCCATCCCAATGTGGTGGTGGAAGCATGCGTCGGATGAAGCTAAAGGATGGGCTTTAAGTTATGATCTTAATTTGTCGTTCCAAATACTGGACGTCGTGCCGGGACCACAATTTGGAGGCAATATTAATTAGGACTGAACATTGTCAATGTGATTGTAATATTTATTCACTTTTAAACGTGATTGTAATATTTATTTACTCTTAAGCGTGATTGTAATATTATTCACTTTTAGAATTTTGTTAATTTATTATTCATTGTTAAGACAAATTAATTAACTAATTAAAATAATATAAAGTTTCTAAATATAAAGTCAAATTTAAATTTCAATGTAAAAAATTAATTTACTTGCAAATGTAATATGAATAAATCAAATTAAATAAGTAATTAAATAAATAAACTTAAATGAGAAAAAGAAAAAAAAGAAAAAGAAAGAAAAAAAAAGGGCCGAAAAATGGGGCGTAAAGGGGGATGTCAGGGGGAGGGGGGCCTAACACTACTCCCACAAGAGAGGTTTTGTTTTAAAATTGACTTGATTTTTGTGTTTACATTTTTTTATGTGATGTATAATGAGGGGATGACTTGTACGATTTTTTTTGTTTAAGTATGTACAGTTAGTAGTTAGTACCTAATCCCTCCGTACCTAAATAAATGTCCGGACCGTAAGCTTAGGCCTTTAAAAACATGCATTTTTCCCTTTAAAAAAATTATACAAAATGACAAATAAATAGCTTGATAGCTTGACAATCAAGCTATTTATTTGTGAATTTTTTATAAAAAAAAAATTATCAGAAAAAGTGCATGTTTTAAAGGCCTAGATTAGCGGATTTCTAGTCATTAGCTCACATGCCATAAATTTGATTTGTGTGCTAGATTTTCCGCTTAAGAGAATCCACCTCAGCAACCTCGGGTAGGAACTAGGGGTGATTCGGATTGGACCAATTTTGTAGAAACCCGAAATTTGAACCGTATCTGATGGTTCTAAACAATTGAGAACCATAACCAAGCTATTAGACATGGAACTAAACCATCAGACCAATTCGATTTAGTTCAGTTTCTAGATCTAAACCATTTTAAAAACATGAATAACATACCAAGTTTATTAAAATTGCTAATAAAGATAAACTGCATAACGTTGCCACACTTTCGTTAATATTAAAAACGAATTTTGTCCGCGAATCACCACCATTAAACCAACCTACAACTTGATCAGGAAGCCAGCAAACTAAAATAGCTATTGGAAAATGCTAACGTGTGCTCGTACACGTTAAAGCTGAAAAATTATATTAAAATGTGTGAAAAATGTATAATAATATATTGAAAAGTGTAAAAAGTGTATTGAAGTGTGTTTTTTTTGTTTGTGTGCTTATTGTGTGCTCATTAGGTAGATGTTAGCAAAACCGATTATAAAATAATATGGTGCAGCATTTGCATCCCGCATCCCAAAACAGTACCCAAACAGTAACAAGGACCACGGTTTGTCGGTTTGTATATATGTAGTGAGTAAACGTTCCGGTTCGGTTCGAAACACAATTTGTAAATATGAAACCAATGACCGAACCATAATACATGGTTCTATTTTTTTTGGAACCAAAACCAATCTACTAGACCACGGATCCAATCCAAATAGATCGGTTCGATCCGGTCGATTCAATTTATCAGTTTTTTTGGGTTTTCTTGTCACCCCTAGTAGGAACCATGTACCATGTATGGGACAGGAAAGAACCTGTATAAGATGAAGAAAATGCTTGGCCATCCCATTCCAGTTGATATTAATCATGAGGCTATGGCGATAGAGGTGTAGCATGTAAGCTTGCAATCACCGGGGAGAATGCAACTTCCATGGCTAGGGGGAAGATCATGCACCAGCTCGACGCATTGGGCAGGGAGAGCTTGATGTTGGAATTGTTGTGCAGAGTTGGGGTAATTCTTGCAATATTTCTTGAATGCTCCATTCTATTTTTCACATTCTCGTTTTTGGCTTTTCACGTTTTGGGTATTTGGTAGCCGTCACCAATAATCCATTTTACCAAAATGAGTTTTGGTTTTTCATTGATAAAGAACAAAAGCCAAAAAGAGGTGTAAAGGAGCTCTCCACGTTCTCATTTTTGCAGTCTCCTTTTGAGTTCCACTTTTCCATTTTCATTAACAAAAGAACCAACAAAATGTATTCTACACATGTTTCTCAAACACTACTCTTGTTACCAAATACATTTTGCACATTTCTCTCAAACACTCGTATCAAATTCAAGATAAATTATGACCCATGTAGCTTCTGCACGGGCGACATTAGGATTTGAATTTAGCAGTCCCAAACAAGATGTCCAAAAAATAATTTTCACACCTCTCGTAAAATTATCTACTAGGAGTATCTTTTTAATTTATAGGGTTTTTCTATTGTCAGCCCAGTGGGCTGACAATAAGACAACAAAAAAACAAAAAAAATACATTTTCCAATGTACTTTTTTTACTTTCTCATACACTTTTACTCATTTCTATACACTTTTCACACATTCTTATACACTTTTTAAGCCCTATAATCAGCCCATTAGGTGGATTTTAGAATTTTCCTCTAATATAAACCAAAGATATTTATGTGCAAAATTTATTAGGCTGTAAACCAAAGATATTTATGGGCAAAATTTATTAGGCGGCATTTATTTTGGTTTTGTTAATAATTTTTGCCTTCCACTTTCGTATAGATGCTCTCTAAAATTTGGCCTTTTAGTGCTGGTGTTGTGCGTAATGTGCTTCTAAAGGGACAAATTTTGAAGTGCATTTATAAAAAAATACTAGTAGAGTGCAAAAATTATTACTAACTTGGAACTGCTCGGCTCTATATGAAGTATCCAGCGCCAACAAATGACAAATACCAAAGAAGAAATCAAATCATACATAAATAATAATAATATTAATATTAATATTAATTAATACTCCCTCCGTCCCGAATTTAGTACTTAGTACTTCAGAAATTTGGAGCTTATTCTAGAAAGTTTTTTTTTTTTTTTGGCTCCAAATTGGGGCATACTACCATTGGCCAATATTTGCCAATGTTTGAAATTACATTGGGAACTTTGAGCGAGTAAAGATAACTCCTAAAAAGTGGATTTCTTTAAATTTGAACTTGCTGGGAGTTATCAAGGGTAGAAATGGAACTTCATATCATATTGTACGTTTACTTTTCAAATTGGACAAAGAGCCACCCATGCTTATGTGCGAACACGGAGAGAAATAAGGAAATTTCAAATTAAACCTGCGTCTGATAAATAAACAAATAAATAAAACATGAAGATCAAATATGCCAAAAAAATATGCCATGCTTTATTTTCTAGCGATCATAAGAAAACCATAGTGCATTAAATTTACGACAAATTCTATCCTCGATAACTTACTAGGAAGTTACGAAACACAACTCACAGTCTAAAGCGAATAAATCCCAAAAAAGAGAAATAAAATACCAAACTGACCTCAAACTAATATCGGTTCACCAAATGAAAGTCATCTTCATCTAGAACCTGAACATCGCACTTTCCTACAAAGTTCTCCCTCCCGATTTCCTTCACAAGCTTCACAAATTCCTCTCTCTTTTGTAAAGGAAGCGGTACATAAGGCAGCCGGAAAATGGGCTTCACAACCCCAAGCTGAGCCAACGCCGTGTTTAGGCCAATGGGATTAGGCTCTTCGAAAAGCCACTTCATTAAAGGCATAACCTTTGCATTCAGAGAAGGGTTCTTCCCCCCAAACATAAGCTCCTGCATCAAACCTGGAACCAAATTGCTGGTGACGGAAATAACTCCGACAGCGCCATGGCTCCATCTAGAATCATGACATTCATCATCATTCCCGCTCCAAACCACAATTCCCTTTTTTGTATAACTTTCCACCCGGTCGTTTCCAACACACTCTTTCACACCTGCCAAATTGGCGCTCTGTGCCAGGGTGTGAATTACAGGGGGAGGAATATCTTGCCCAGTTCGTGAGGGCACGTTATATATAATTGTGGGGCCCATAGGAAGTACGCTGTCAAAGTGAGAAACCAAACCCTCCAAAGAGGTTTTCCCATAGTAAGGGTTGATGTGGAGAGCAGCATGCATTCCCACCGCAAAACCTTGCTCAGTCGCATGGACTGCTTCCCTTGTAGAGTTACTTCCAGTATTTCCAATAACCTTGATTGATCCACCAAAATAGTTCACTGTGTGAGCAATAAGCATTATGTGCTCATCCCAGGTCATCAATTGACCTTCACCAGTTGTGCCACCCACAATCACAGCTTCTGCCCCATGTTCTATCTGCGTGTTCACCAATGCATCATAGGCATCAAGATCAAATCTGCCATCTGGTAAATATGGAGTTTTGATTGCAGTAATCAATCTCAGAGACTTTATGTCCTCTACAGATGTCCTGTGTACGCAAAAAAAGAGCATATAACCATCTCTTGGACTAATCTTGTACTTCAATGCCGATTTTTCTAGTAAAAAATACATCAAATGCTAGATAGGTAATAGAAAGAGAGTCGGAGACTCATACTTTAGAGTTGAGACTCAGAGCCAGGGAATGTGACATAAGCAGGAGGGTGTTGTCTTCTATCTGAAAGTTTATAATTTACCAATTACCACTACCAAAGAATTGTACAACACTTTGGTAAGACACTATAAAAGTTTTCAAATTGGTTTAAACAGAAAGACAGGATTCATTTTGGTGAATATTCAAGAAGTAATTTCCTAAAAGATTTCAATGCAGTTTCATGTGAACTCAGTCCTCTGTGGAACGCATATTTTTAAAGAAAGGGCTGTAAACGTACCATCATCGTATAAAAATTGAAATAAAATGAGCAGTTCAAAATGCTATATCATAGATTCATGATGGATGAATAGGTTACCAGTGGCAAATGCACAAGAGGAATGAAGTTCGAAAGCCATCGTCCAGTCCTCAAATGACATATATGTAAAAATGAAACAATCCAACCCTTCCGTGTCTTGCAGAAAGGAATAGGATAAACCAGTCTACTCATAGCCGGTATAGTCCTAATCCTATACTAAATATGAATAATTATGTCATAAAAAGGTTACCAATTTTTAACTTCAATACTACGCATAGGTTGAAAAGTAGGGGTTATGGCCGCTCGTGGAGACCTCCATTTTGCTTTCCTCCTGCATAGAACCAAGCAAAATTTCCATTAGTATTGCACATTTTCATGAAATAATTGCAGCAAAAGAGTAACAAATTTCAGCTTCAGATTGCCAATAGCTAATCTTGGACAGGTAAACGGACCTAAAACTTTTTCAATATCCAAAAAATGCACAACAAAGAAACGTTTCAAATGCAAAAATTAATTACCAGTCGAGAAAATGTTGAGATTTTGTTTCGAAGTCAACCCAACAGGAGAGAGTGGCATCCATTTATCTTTTCACAACTGCTGAGGTCTAGAACCTAAGAAGCACGGATACGGACACAAGACATGGACACGCAGACACGTTATTTCTTCAGAAGTTAGGACACAGACAAGTTGGCGACACGCCCAATAAAATCTATATTTTTGCATTCTAAAGGTATCTTATGAATTTATTATGGAAAAATAAAATCATCCTTCTATCAAATGAAGATAAAACCCACAAAAGTAAAACCATTATGAAGATTTGAAGCAATAGTTTTGTGTCAATAGTCATGAACTAACCATCAGCGGAAATTTTGACCTCTGGACCAAGTTTTAAACATTATATTTGGACCTCCTAATGTGCCATTCACGTGTCCAAAGAGTCTCCCCTACTTGTTCTACAGTGTCCAAAACGTGTCCTAATAAAACAAATGTAACAAAAATACTACACATGTTTAGGCGTGTTTGACAGTGTCCAAAGAGTGTCTTGTCGTGTCCGTATCCAACACTTTTTGGACACGGATATGTGAGGCCGGTAGACATGTTCGTTCTTCTTAGTCTAGGACTAACACAAGGGCGTTGGCTAGCAAGGAGTTGTTTGTTGTGCTGTACAGAGGTGCTATTTCTTGGTTGAGAATCCTGTTGCTATGCCTCTGACGGTGCAATTTTGGTGACTGCTTTTATCCGTTCCAGTGCGATGCCATTGCCTCCCCATTTTGCAAGATTAAGATGATCTTCATCCTTGGTTATACACTTGGGGCATGGCAGCATACCCTTTGTGCTGCTATATACATACACCTGATAGTCTATACATTACCGCAACAAAAACTTTCATGAGTGTTACTTTCTTACCCGACAACATGTGTGCACGGCTGCACGTGCACATGTGATGTAGTAGATTATGGTGTTTACTGTTATTATTTAATAGTTAGGGGAGGTCTTTTGTCATTTTGTGTCTTTAATGTAAGGGGGGTAGTATAAGTAGTGTAAGGGTCTTTGTTTTGAGTAGCTTATATCATTTTAAACTTAATTATCAAGAGTATAACTCTTTGTATCCCATTTTGGGAGTTTCTCTCATTAGAAATCTCAATGGAATATTCTGGTTGCATCATTTTGGTATCAGAGCTCTGAGCTCAGATCCTGACCATCCATCTCGCCTGAAAATCTCGCCAGAATCTTATCTCGCCGGAAAACCTCGCCGGAACCCTAAAACGGCGCCAAAAAACTTGCCGGAAAAATCCCAAAACAACCCACCCAGTTCGTTTCCTCTAGATCTACTCATTTCTGACCCTTTTCAACTCTAAATCGACTCATAAAGTCTCCAACAGACCCCTTTTCGAACCAGTTACAGCCAAATCAAAGCAGTTCCAGCCATTTTCAAGCTCGAAATCTAGATTAAAGCACTCGAAACCACCTATTCGATCTCTGTAGCCACTTTGAATCACTCGTTTAAGGCTTGTACAGCCTTCGAATCGACTGTATAGGGCTCGACAGCCTTCGATTCAGATCCTACGGTGTTTGAATCGATCAGACAGCCCTCGAATCAGGTGCTACGGTGCTCGAATCACTCCTTTAGGGCTCGAACAGAGCTCGGTTCTACTCGAATCAAGATTTCGAGTCAAGTTCAGACCATTTCGGCACTGTTCACCCTTGATTAAGGTACGAAATAGTCTAGACAGCACTCGAATCTGCTGTGTGGAGTTCGAAATTGGTTTTTACCTTTCGAATTTGGGTTTTGGCCTTTGAATCTGTGTTTTAAGCTTCGATTTCAACTGGGTTTCTCTCGTTTGTTGAGTTTGTGGTGATTTGTGTTGCCTTACTGCTGTTTGTTGCGATTTAGATGATGTTTGGAGTTGTTATTGGTGGTTGTTTGTAATTTGTTGAAGTTTGGGGTCCCAAATCAATTGGGTATTACTTAATTTGGGTTATTTTGGTAATTGTAGTGTTTGTGGTTGTTGTTATGGCTCATAGAGGAGGTAGACGTAGGAGAGGAGGCCGAGGAAGAGGATTTATGGTGAATGATGGTGAAGAAAATGCGATCAACAACCGGGACCACGAGATGGAAGAGATGAGACAACAAATTGCTAACCTAACGGTGTTGGTGCAAGGTTTACATGTATCACGCGGGGGTAGCGGAGAGTCCGAAGATTCTCATAGTCACTTTAAGAACCCTTTTAGAGAACAAAATTGGCGCAGGCCGCCTCCTATTCACGTCCCTTACAAGTGGGAGAATAATATCAAGATTGAGCTTCCTGAGTTCAATGGAAGTCTCAAACCGGATGAATTTATTGATTGGTTGAACACCGTTAAAAGAGTGTTTGATTATGGTGAAGTTTCCGAGGAGAAGAAAGTGAAGTTGGTGGCTATCCGTCTCAAAGGAAGAGCCTCCGCTTGGTGGGAGCAATTGTAACTCACTAGAGAAAGGAGAGGTAAAGGGAAGATTAGAGAATGGGGGAAGATGAAGAAGCTCAATGAACAATTCTTGCCCTTCAACTATATGCAAAGCCTTTACAAAAGTTTGCATAACCTTGAACAAAGTGGAAGTGTGGACGAGTACACGGAGGAGCTCCATCAACTTATAGCTAGAGTTGACTTGAACGAGAGTGAAGATCAACGGGTTGCAAGGTATATAAGTGGGTTGAAGCCTTCAATTCAAGATGCTCTTGACATGCAAACTTTGGACGGTTTCGGAAGCTTACAATCATGCATTGGTGGCCGAAAAACAAGAAAAGCGGAAATTCTCGAGATCCGGGCAACAATTTCATCCTTCTCAAAGCGGTTCCAAGTCGGGACAGCCCTACTACTCATATTCTAGGGGTGTATCTTCCTTTAGTGGTGGTCAAGTTGCTTCTTCCGGGGTTGGTAATCAAAACCGGACGGATAAAGTTACAACTCCCACTCAAAATCAGCCTCAATCCGGTGGTTCAGGGACTAGAGGTCAAGTCCAAAGTGGGGGATTCAAGTGCTTTAAGTGTGGGGAACCGGGTCACAAGTCTTTGGATTGTCGGAGGTCTTCCGGAAGTAAAAACAAGGTGCTTTTTATGGAGGAAAGTTGTGAAGATGAGTTTTCTATTTATGACGAAGCTTTGTGTGAGGATATTGGAGGTGATGATGAAGAGGAAGTAGGTCTTGATTTGATGATTAAGAAGACTCTTCTTACTCCTAAGGACAATAGCAATGAAGATTGGTTGCGTACCAACATATTCTACTCCACTTGCAACATTGGAGGTAAAGTATGCAACATGATTATTGATAGTGGAAGTTGTGAGAACGTGGTCTCTCAAGAAGTGGTGGACAAGTTATAACTCAAGGTGGAAGAGCATCCCCATCCTTATAATCTCTCTTGGTTCAAGAAGGGCAATGAGATCAAGGTGACGAAAAGGTGTTTGGTTTCTTTCTCCATCCGGCAAAAGTACTTTGATGAAGCTTGGTGTGATGGGGTTCCTATGGATGCTTGTCATTTGTTACTTGGTCGTTCGTGACAATATGATAGGCAATCCGTCCATGATGAGAGGAAGAATACCTACACCGTCCTTAAGGAAAAGCGGCAATTCACTTTGTTACCTATGAAGGAGAAGGTGACCACAAAGCCTCCTCCTACTACGTTGCTCACTTCTAAAGGATTCCTCAAGGAAAGTCATGAAACCGGGTATGTTCTAGTCTTGGTTCCTATGGCAGATATGGGTGTGTCGAATGTTCCCGAGGCCGTCTCTAGGCTTTTGAAGGAGTATGTTAATGTGTTCCCTCATGAGTTACCTTCTGACTTGCCTCCTTTGTGAGATATCCAACATTGTATTGATTTGGTGCCCAGGGCACCCCTTCCTAACAAGCCCGCCTATAGAATGTCTCCAAGGGAGAGAGAAGAAATCCAAAGGCAAGTAAAGGATCTTTTGGACAAGGACTACATAAGGGCAAGCCTTAGCCCTTGTGCGGTGCCGGCTCTTTTAACTCCGGAGAAGGATGGCTCCTGGAGGATGTGTGTGGATAGTAGAGCTATCAACAAGATCACTATCAAGTACCAGTTTCCTATTCCAAGATTGGACGATATGTTGGATTGCTTAGCCGGTTCGAAGGTCTTCTCCAAGATTGATCTTCGAAGTGGTTATCATCAAATTTGAGTCCGCCCGGGGACGAATGGGAAACGGCTTTCAAGACTCCTCATGGCCTCTTTCGAATGGCTTGTGATGTCCTTTGGGCTTACCAACGCTCCAAGTACATTTATGCGGGTAATGACTCAAATGCTTCAACCTCTTTTGGGCGTATGTGTAGTTGTGTACTTTGATGACATATTGGTGTATAGTTGGTGCTTTGACGACCATTTATCCCACCTTCAACAAGTCTATGAAGTTTTAAGAAGAGAAAAGTTCTATGGAAACTTGAAGAAGTGTAGCTTTGCCGTTGATGATGTGGTATTCTTGGGCTATGTGGTATCTTCCAAGGGAGTCCACATGGATGAAAACAAGGTTAAAGCAATTGTGGAATGGCCAACTCCTACTAGTGTTCAAGAGGTGAGGAGTTTTCATGGGTTAGCTACTTTCTACCGAAGGTTCATTCGCAACTTTAGTAGCATCGCGGCTCCTCTTACCAATTGCCTCAAGCAAAAGGTGTTTACATGGACACAAGAAGCCGTCGAGGGTTTTCAAGTTGTTGGAAGTCAAAGCTTACCATAACTCCTATCTTGGCCTTACCCGACTTTGACAAGACATTTGAACTTGATTGTGATGCTTCGGGAGTGGACATTGGTGGGGTTCTAAGTCAAGGAAGCCAACCTATTGCTTTCCTTAGCGAGAAGTTGAATGGTGCTAAGCTCAATTACTCTACTTATGACTTGGAATTCTACGCCATTGTCCAAGCCATCAAGCATTGGAGCAACTACCTTGCATACAAGGAATTTGTTCTCAACACCGATCATGAAGCCCTTTAAGTACATCAATAGCCAAGAACGCCTCAACAAACGGCATGCTAAGTGGGTAGCCTACCTACAACAATTCACATTCTCTTTGAGGCACAAGTCGGGAGTTCTCAACAAAGTGGCCAATAGCTTAAGTAGAAGAGTGACTCTTTTGGTGGAAATGAAGAATAAGATCGTTGGGTTTAAAGAATTTCGAACCTTCTATGCCGACGATCCTTATTTTAGCAAGATTTTCGATACTTTGCAAAGAGGTGATAGAGCTACATATCCATGTTACATGTTGAAAGATGGGTTTCTCTTCAAAGGACTCAATTTGTATGTACCTAAATGCTCTTTGAGGGAGCAATTGTTGGCCGAAAATCACAAGTTGGGTCATTTTGGCAAGGACAAAACTCTAGGGTTGCTACAAGATGAGTACTATTGGCCGGGAATGACTAAAGATGTGGAGAGCTATGTGCAAAGGTGTCAAACATGCCAACGAAGTAAAGGGACAGCAACTAATGCGGGGTTGTATTTGCCTCTACCCGTGCCGGAAAGCCCTTGGAAATGTATAAGTATGGACTTTGTCTTGGGGCTCCCTCCCACGCAAAAGTGGAGTGATTCTATCATGGTGGTGGTGGATTGGTTCTCTAAAATGGCTCATTTCATACCTTGTAAGAAGACTATGGATGCATCTAACATTGACAATCTCTATTTCAAGGAGATCTACAAGTTGCATGGCGTTCCTACTTCTATTGTCTCCGATAGAGATGCTAAGTTTCTTGCTCACTTTTGGCGGACTTTGTGGAAGAAGATTGGCACCAACTTGCACTTTAGTACCTCTTTCCATCCTCAAACCGACGGTCAAATGGAAGTGGTTAATCGGAGTCTTGGTAACTTGTTGCGGTGTTTGGTTGGTGAGCATCCAAAAAGTTGGGATAGCATTCTTCCCTTAGCGGAATTCCCTTACAATTCTTCCCTAAATTGCACTATTCACACTTCCCCATTTGAAGTGGTTTATGGGTTGAAACCTTCTAGCATGGTTGATCTTGTTCCTTTGCCAACGTCTAAGAAGGAACACCCCAAGGCGAATGAAATGGCTACCTTTATGAAGAATGTTCATGCTCAAGTCAAGTCCCAAATTGAGAAGTCTAATGCGAAGTACAAGGCAGCCGTTGATGCACACAAAAGGGAAGTTCTATTCAAGGAAGGGGATCTTGTATGGGTTATATTGAGCAAGGAAACGCATCCTCATGGTGCTTACATGAAGTTGAATGATCGGAAAGAGGGTTTTTGTGAAGTTTTGCGCAAGATTAATGATAATGCTTACCAAGTCCAACTACCCTCGCACTTGAACATCTCCAACACTTTCAACGTGCAACACTTGCTACCCTATTTCCCGGAGGAAACTATCGTAACTTGAGGACAAGTTTCTTTTTAGTAGGGGAGTCATGATGTAGTAGTTTATGGTGTTTACTGTTATTATTTAATAGTTAGGGGAGGTCTTTTGTCATTTTACGTCTTTAATGTGAGGGGGGTAGTATAAGTAGTGTAAGGGTCTTTGTTTTGAGTAGCTTTTATCACTTTAAACTTAATTATCAAGAGTATAGCTCTTTGTATCCCGTTTTGGGAGTTTCTCTCACTAGAAATCTCAATGGAATATTCTAATTGCATCAACATGTGCACTCACAAGAAAGTTGTTTCCTTAATTTTGTTCTGTTTTGCTTCATCTTGAATTATGCATCAGATGCATATTTCCTTTAACACTTGTTGTAAAGTGGCCATAAGAAGCATGATCATGATCTTGTTTTAAGAGGATATAAAACAAACCCACCAAACGAGTACAGATCTGAACAATACCTTTGTAAAGAGAAACAACGAACACTGATTCCAAATCGGGATTTTCAAATAAAGTCATCACTATGGAGTCAATGTCTATTCTTTTCTCCATCTTTTTTCGATAAGCAATGGAGACTCAATCTTGTATTAAATATCAAACCTATCACTCAAGTAAAATAAATAAATATTTAAGTTTAACCATGTCAAAACGTTTATCGAACCACTACTCATACAAATTGATCGTGTGTCAGGACTGAGGACATAATGGTTCGAGTTAGAAGTGGATCTTTTCAGTACTCTGCTCCACCAATTGAGCTATCCTGACCATCCCAGGTGCATCATTTTGATTTAACAAGATGGTTGGGGCCCTGTCAACTAAAAGAACAAAAGGCTTGTACAAAAATTTAATCCAGGCCTTGGGATCGCTTGTATTTTTCAAAAAAAAAAAACTTTTTTAAAAAAACAAAAAATCTAATCCAGGCTTTTACAATATGTAACATGAATTGTTTAAATTGAGATTCCTTGCTCAAAGATGCTAATTTATGTGCATATCAAATATAACATATCACCCAACTCTTGATAAAAGACAAGCACTTCCCTCAAATCTGTTTGTGAAAGAATCGAGACTTGAGTGAATAAGAAAGATAACCAATTTGAAACAGCAAACCAAGCAATATACAATAAAAAATTAAGGAGTCAAACAAACTTTTGGGGATAGAGGAACTTGAGCCCTCATGATTTCTAAAGTCAATGGATAAGAGTCTCATTGTACATGTCAAAATCCCAATGCTATGTCCTACAAGTAAAACCTTCATACTAGCTATACTAAGTTATTTTACTAATCAAGTACCTACACGTCATTAGTTTTAACCCATTGAAAGCAATAATTGTGGCTCTTGGCCAGCATAATTATCTATTTCCTTACTTTTCTCAAACAATCGCCAATTGAGTGCACATTTTGGAAGAAAATCGAAGCACATCATTATTTCAAACCAAAAGATGTAAAATATGGAAACTTAAAAAGGCATATTTGTTATTAGAAACGTATCTTGGAAGATTTGATCCATTTAAGAAAACAACAACAGGCTCGAGTATCGTTGGAGAGAAAGGACAAGAGGCTAGCGCCATTGCAGAATTGCTTAACGAGGAGGCAGTCGGTGCTTTCGGCTAAGGCAATAGAGGTGGCGCGATTATGGTGGATGGAAATGAAGATAGGATTTTGGATGAGAAAGTACCAGTTTTTGCAGACGCACTTGGATTGAAAAAGACATTTCACAAGAAGCCTCCACAGAATCTTCGCAACCAAGCCACTTAGAGCCAGACGAAGGCCCAACAGAGATGGTGGCTGCGACGATGGAGTAGTAGTGGTGGCATGGTGGTGGTGGATTAGTGGTGGTGGACAGTGGTGATAGAGGAAATGGTAATACACAAGTATTGACAAATTCAAATATAATTAAGTAGGTACCAGATTACTTAATTGTTGTTAACTTTTTCTACATTTTAAGAGGCACTTAAAATATTAAATATTATGAAATATGATCATTGATTGGGGACTAGATGGGTTCTGTTATTGTTGTTGTTGTTGTGATGAAATATGGTTACCAAACCAACTTAATAACTTAATTCAACAAAACACTAAAACACTAGGACAACCATAGAACTTCAAAATATCTGCTTGCTTTTGGTGTCAGCCGAAGATATATGGAGTGACTGATTGAAAATCCTAGATCAACATTAGGGCCACGCATATCACACATAAAAGCTTTGTGGAGGTGAACCTACAAAGTAAGCTTTGTGGAGGTGAACCTATAAAGCTTTGTGCATGTAAAAATTATAATGCCAAATACATTAGACAACGCTATTAAGGAATATAATTCCACATTACTTGGATATGGAATGGGTGATCACTTAATATAATATTGAGAACCCTCTGCACAAGAACTTTGTCTTTTGGGTGAGATGTAAAAAATTTACATGGTACCTAGGCGAGCTCATTCCACTTCAAATTTTACAAATTTAAAGGTCTACATCCCAATTTCACAATGACAGACAAAATAAATAAGTCTGACAGACCCGAAAAGAGCAACACGGATACTTGGTAAAGGGGATTTTAAGGAATACAATTCGACATTGCTCGGGTATGAAATGTGTGATCACTTGATATAATTTTGGAACCTCCACCTGATAACCTGGCTTGGATCTAAAATTTCCTACAAATACCACTATTGTTCTAGGATTTTGTAGTGTTTTGAAGAGGCAACCATCGCCGCCTATGATGTATCATCCATTTTCTCCACAACCAAACACAGCCCAAAAAAGGCTACAAAATTATGCCCTCCCTGTTCCATAAAGATTGTCCACTCCCCAAAATGAAAAATTTGGGAAAAATAACGTTTAACCAATAAAAATACAAACTTTCTTAGATAAATTAGAAAATAATTCAAGCAGCTATAAAATGATAGTAAATGATTCGGATTTAACCTCGCGGAGCTATCGGCACAGGGAAACTGGACAGCAGAGCCTCTCAAGAACACGCTGGTATAGCTCTTTAACGCAGCCATTTGTTGAGCCACAACAAATGAGAAAACCAATCAGTGCGGATTCGATTATTGTTGTTTCAGCAAATTGTGAAGATGGTATACGTTGATATAATCGTGAGAATCGACGACGTCAGAGCGATAGTGGCGGAGGTTATGGTGGTGGTACGGCGTCCGGAGTGCAGGAGGTCGGAGGAGCTCAGGCGGCGCATGTCGTCGAACGGTGGTATGGGGTGGAGCGAGTTTTCTCGGGGGACAGCAGAGAAGATTTGATTTGATTTGAATGGCTGCGGACTTTTCTAGGGTTTCTGATAAGTAAGGACAAATTACACTGATTTTCCTGCGGTTTTTGATAATGACGAAGATGTCCCTTCAGGTTCTAATATTTGACAAAAACTCCCTCCCCCGGCAGTTAATCAAGAGTTCAAAATGAAACGGAAATTGATGAACTTACAACAAAAATAGTATGCAATGGCAGGAATGACTACAATACACGCCTATTAAAAATGTACCATATGCACTTATAGGATGATTTATGTTGTCTCACCTCATGACAAATCCTAACAATTTTTAGTGTCTCGTAATTTTCAGCAATATGATTTATAACATTTTCTCTATGATCCATAACATTTTCGTCGTCTCATATCTTTATTGAAAAAAATTAACTTTTTTATTGATATGAGATAATCGATTCGTAATATTTTTAGGTGTGCGTATGCGTATGATATAAACTCAAATAGGGATGTGTATTGTAATTCTTCTCTGCAATGGCTTACCCTCCTCTGAAACCTATTATCAGTGTCATGCCTCAATTTCAAGGATGAAAATACAAAAATACCCCCTTGATTCCCACTAACACCAATACATACGTCATCCACTAAGGAAGTTTTGTTTTAAAACTATTTTGGTTTTTGCGTTCACACTTTTTTATGTGATATATTGTGAGAGGGTAACCTGTCTTGATTTTTGGAAAAAACTAGTTAGTGTAACACCCTCTAAAAAATCATGTTCATCGAATATGGGTTGATACGTTTATGGAATACATTTATGAAAGAAATGACTTTCAATTTTGTGTATAAACATTTAATTTTCAACGTAATGGCCTTGCGAAAATATACAAATTGATATCTGAATCATGACTTATTTATCATTTATCAGGTCAAAAAAACACATGATAAAGTGTTCAAAAGCATTGTAATTTTTGCTCAATTAACTAAATCATGGCCAATTTACCAAAAAAGATGACAAATTCTGGTCTAACAAAATGCATGATAAATTTTCGAAATTCAGTTTTAGATATGGAAGAAGAAACTTGCAGACTCTAGTCTTGGAAGAACATCCGCCAAATAGGAATTCCCTACTTTTCTTACTGGAGTTTAATGTTGTTTAACTCTGTGATGAAAGACGGGATGATGTTGAAACCTCTTTTTTGAACAATTCAATTTTGGGAGAGGTGACGTATAATTCAGGATTTTAGAGAAATAACGGAGGCAAAATTCATAATTTGTTTACGTGGCGGATGTGGTAAATTAGGAATATAGAAACACCTGGATTTGGTTCGAGGGGTACTTTTGGGTGTATATGAAATTTAGGACTGAAACTTAAACCTTATAGGATGAACACCTAAATAAGACTGAGGATTAAGGCCAATATTTAACTATCTGTAAGAAGATAAATTGACTAATTTAGTCTTGCAGAAAGCCCAAACTAAAAGAAAAAAAATACCCAATTAATCAATTACCAATCATAAAAGCTCATTGTTTAGGCAATTCCGTGTATAACTAAAAATAAGGGTCAACTGCAAATGCTTTTTCTATACATCAAATTATGTGCTAATCTTACGTTCATACCAAGTACATGAATAATTTTGGGTAAATATTTTCTTTATCTTGTCAATAAAAAGCAAATATTTGTCTAGTATCGTACCATTTTATTTTATTTTTTTGCTCCCCTCTTTTGAAATTCAAATGCTTGGAGAGGTTCAATCTTAGTTGGGAACGCATTCCTATTTAGATAGAAGCAAAGTTGAGGTTAATTCCAATTTTAAAGCGCTGGAACAAGATTTTGACTAAAACTAAGCCGTAACCTTTCCGATTACTAGGGATGGCAATTTCCCCAAACTCGATGGATACCCACCCCACCCCCAGTTATTTGGAGACGGATATTATTTGATTTTTCATCCAATAAGAGCGGGTATGGTAGAAATTAAAGAATTCTCAGTTGAAAATGGAGCAGGTATGATTTTGTGATACCCGTCTCCGAATACCCGTACCCGCCTCGTTTCAAATTGTATACATATTTTTATGAATGTATGTATATATGCGGGCATATAGTAGTATATATATGTATGTGTGCATATATAAGTATGCATATTGGTATAATTTATGTATATTGTTCCAAATTAAAACTATATATGGTTAAGTGTTAAAAAAAGTTTAATGATGGTAGTTTTTAAAATTGTATACAATTTGGGTAGACTATTATTTCTTTGCAACTTTCTATTCTATTTTGTTTTAAATGGTTGTTTTTGTTAGTATAGAACACATAATAAATTAGATCTTGTCCTCTCTCTTTTTTTCCAACTAGCTTGGATTTGAATTTATCCAAATACACTCAATCCCCAATGGGAGACTGGTATAGTGGATTGTCTACTATCCCTTTTGGGTATGGAGAAGAACTTCCCAATTGGTGATTGGGAGTACAATAAGGTCCCTCGATCCATACCCTATCCGTTGTCCTGCCTACCGATTACCAAATGTGTTTGATTTTATCATTTGACAAACTCAAAAGCACTTTGGATTAAAAAAACAAACAAACAACTCTCACTCACGAGCATCCTTTATGATTAATAGCCTAGCTCCCTGTGTGTGCATCTAGGCGGGAATTTAATAAACAACAATCATCCTTAAAGCATTCCTGTACTAGCAAAATTTGTTCAAACTTCAGCAACATGCAGCAGTCACTATAAACAGTAGAGAGGATTTGAGCAGTAGCAAAACTGTGCACTGGGGCTCCTCTCCATGCAAACCAGCATACAAAAACACCAGTTCAAGACAAAGAAGCTCCGAAACATTTTCAACAAAAGTTTTTCATTTTATAAGACACCGTTGAGTACAGGATCATTTACACCAAGCGATTTCGGCGATTCCATCCACATAACCTCCAGTTCTGCCTTAGCCCCGGCAAGCACTTCTTTGAGTTCGCGAACCTTGGCTCGAGCCAATTTCAAACTTGTTTCGCACGATTCGACAAAGATAAGCGACTCTGAGAGCTTATTCACCAGTTTCACTTCCTCGAGCCTCTGCTTCAGCCACGATAAGTCTAGCCCAACTTGCTCAAACTCCTTGACCGAAATGAAAGCCTGGTGAAGCGCTTCCTCGTTCACCTCATTCACCTTGGTTGTTAACATCGAATCAACGAACAAAGCAAACGACTCTAGTACCCCTGTTTGCATAAAGCGACTAGTCACAGAGAAGTTAACGAAAGTGTCCTTGTGAAGGCCGTGGATCTTTTCGAGTAACACAGATGCCTCGGAAGAAACCCAGTATGATAAGAATCTGACTTTGCCAGCGGGAGGAGTTGCGTCATTTGAGGCCCGGTTTGGAGAATTGAAGAAGTTATTGGGGTCAGAAGTTGCATTGTTTGAGGCCCGGTTTGAAGCAATGACAAAATTATTAGGTTCAGAAGTTGCATCATTTGGGACCCGGTTTGAAGCATTGACGAAGTAAGCGGGTTCAGAAGGGACGTCCTCTGATACCTTAACAACATAATAAATTTCTATACATCAAAACCATGTCAACATTATAGTATTGTTCACCAAATTGTCACAGAGTCTGATAGACGCGAAGGCCCCATTTGTTTCTCTGGAATACAGCATCGTATTGTAAGTTATGTGCATCTATGAAATCAATAAGACCACAAATCATGTATTCAGTTGAAACTCTTGCGGTCCAAATTGAATATTTCGTCCGATAGCAAATTCTACAGGACAAGCAACATATACCATGGGGGATGTGGTATTATTGATATTTGATGCCCACGCAATTAGTCTCCTACTCTCATGGGATATTTGTCATTTCACTATTAGTCCACTCAAACAAACAGAGCCTAAGAGGCATGTGAGGAACAATTACATACCTGATTTGCTGCATATGACTTCTTAGGAACACTCTGATAGAGCTGATTGTCAGAGTGCTCCAACCCAAGGTACTGTTGCCACACACCATGAACCTCCTTTCTCTGAAAAGAAAAATGTCAAAACTCAAAAGCAAAAAAGGGGAAAAGCTAACCATCTCATCCAAGCATTCTATGCATGCGAATGAGCTAAGAAGACGCTTCTATTGGCTTCACGTATGTGTTCAATGCATGTTGGACGTGGACATGAAACGACACACTTACATATGTGTCCAAAGGTTTTATTATACTCTTTCTCTCATCGGACACATTGGGGACATGATTGGAACACGTTAATGTCAAATCAGATATCCTAGTGTAACTTTTTTTAAGTTGCGAGAATGTCAAAATTTCAGTGGATGGTAATATCTAGTTGTCATTGGTTTATATTTTGCTAATGTTACCACTTTTTGAGTTTCTTTGCCGGATGTTTTAGGTTTTTGTATGAATTTATAGGATACAACTATAAAAATATATACACATGCATATGTATACATTCAACACGTCCCCTACATGTCAGTGTCTTCAAAAGAATGACATATCCGCGTGTCCATGTCTTGTCCATGGCTGTATCAGCACTTAAATGCATGAGTGTATTAGTATAAGTGTGCTTGTGTCCGTGCGTAAAGGATAGAAGGAATTTATAAGAACCTGAATACGATTAGAAACGATGTCCGAGTCCAGAAAGTATTCATGACGTCCCAAAGAGAAAGATGCAAACTTCCACTGAGAAAAGGGAATACATTACTTGCATAACGGACAGTAAATGATAACCAAACATATATGACATCTCCAAGTAAAGACTTTTATGCGCCAAAGGAAAATGATAACAACTAAGAAGTAGTTGTACCTTTGAAAACTCCTCATCCGGCACCTGCAGTCTCTTCTGTATGCATACCTTGACTTCAGCCAAGGTCTCACCCTCATGGATGACAAGCAAAAAAGGTTCACCAAAATTCTGGACCTAAAAAGAGGGACGTATTACGAAAACTGATACCTTCTATACAAAAATCTTCACCGACACTACATATTGGTTGGAACACCCAACTTGTTTCAACAGAGGAAAAATGGAAATACAGGTTTTTCAAATTGAACTACTTACCTCTTGATTCTGAGCTGCATCTGTTTTAAAGTGATAAACATGAATGAGACGGTCAATAGGACCGAGGTTCTTCTCCTCCTCTGGAATCTGTTATGAGGAAATAAAGTCAAGAATGTACACAACACTGTTATCTGACAAAAAAGTGAATCCACCACAACATCAAGAGAAAACTCCGCTTGCTATATTGATCAGGTCATAGGTGAGCATATCAAAAGCAGCTTGCTGAGCTGCTGATATAAGGAACTGCCAATAGTTCTATACTTCTATTACTAAAATCAATCATTAAGAAACCTTTGTGCTATGCTTCGGGAACAGTATAGGTCTCTAGACCATATTTAAGTCATGGTTTTTGGATGGAAAGGGCACAGAGGGGGAAAAAAGACGGGGAAAGAAAGCAACTGAAAGAAGCTAAACCCTTTTCTTTTGTTGGGTTCAGTTAAAAGGCAGGAAGGCCCACTGATAAAACTTTGCCATTAGCTCCAGGAGTCCAGGGGGCTCTGGTTTTGGTCAAGGAAAAAGCCTCTCCAAACATGGGGGTAAGGTTTCACTAATCTTCCTCACGGAGACCCAGGTTTAGGGAGAACCTTGCTCACACTATAACCCTTTTTCCGTTTTGTCGAGTTAGGAAAATGAATTGATTTTTGTCTGATAGAGTCATATTTTTATCAGTTACCCATGTTTAAAGGAAACAAAAATATTTACCAATGTGAGACTGAATTTTTTTCTTGGGAAGGAATTCAGTTGAAAACTGAAAACTGGAGAGGAATATGGGGAAAGAAAAGAAATTTCCTAGTAAAGCGATCCTAGGGGTTCCTTCAATCACAAATGAAGGCATGCAAGTAGGCAGTATTTTTTTGCACAAGCCCAAAAGTGCAAACAAATTAGTGAAGGCTTGGGTAATTTCGCATTCAGCAATGCTGTCTGTGAAAGCATGATTGTGTTCAATAAATATCAAAACATCCAGTCTGAAGTCTTGATCATATAAATCAAGAAGAAGGAAGCACCTTTTATGAGTATTGAAATTATCATTTTAAGCAGAAAACACAGAAGAAGAAAATACAGAGAAACTCAATGCCAACATGCATACAATCTTACTTCCTCTGCCCGTAATATCCAGTACTGATCATCTATATTCTCAATCTTCTCATCAACTGGGAAAATCTGCAAAATAAAAGGTGGCCGAACAACATATATTACAGGAAAGCTCTAGATACAAACCAATGATTTACTTTGGACGCCACCCTATTAATCATCATCTCCCAGGAACCTTTGTAATGGGATCATTTCTCAAAGTACATTAAGACTGCTAGAGCTTGTCCCACATTGGTTAATTATCACCTCCATAACAAGTACATAAGCCAAACAAGTCTCCACTTACAGCCAACTGGTTTTGAGTTGTATGCTTTTGACATGGTATCAGAAATATGCTTTTGTAGGCTTCTCGACAAGACTCTTGTAATTGATTGCCCCCATATTTAGGCCTTAAGTACACCTTATTTTGTTGTGATCCCCGTGTTTGTGGATAGTGTTAGAGCTTCTATCCTATGGATTAATTACCACCTGAAAACTAATACACGAGTCTGAGATCTCTCCATTCAGAACCAATTAGTTTGTAGTAGGGTGCTTTAAATAAGATATCCTTCGTTCACTAACCATATTTATTTTATACAATGCAAAATGTAAATGTAGAGGGAGCAAAGTCAACCACAAACAATCCATCAAGATGCATTTATTTTGAGCTCTTCTCAAGTTTAGTCCACAACCTAATAGTAATAGCTTGAAACATCTATTACCTTGTAGATCTTGTGACAGAAAATTTCAAGCAACCTAAGTTCCGCTTTTGGATGTGACAACTCAACCTGTTTCAATAAATTGCACCACGTGAATTAGATTCTTGTTAAAAGCTCCATGAGAAAATGAACTCAGACGAAAATGAAAGATTCTCCAATTAATTTGCCGAATCAGAAATACAAGAATTGGTGCAGAAGTGAGTGAAAGAGAATGTATTTCAAGCAAGAAAGACACACATTGTCGGTAATGAAGTATATGCCCTGAATCTCCTGAGTCCTGATAGAAAGCACTTGAAGTTAAGACTTACCTTTGTCTTAAGGTCACTCAAAAGATCTCTGACAGTGCTCTGTTTTGGCAACCTAATAGTATGATTTACTACCTGATAATGGTCAAAACACGATTGAATAGGGGACTAGATCAAACACATAAAAAAGAAATGGTAGCTAAAATATGACACTCACTTCATCCTTGGAAGAAGAATGGAAAGCAACTTTTAGAGTTTTCAGGCCTTGAAGTTCTGGTAGAGGGATATCCAATACCTCATAGTAAAGAATGTCTGAAGTCTGCCAAAAGGAGGCAAAATCAGCCAATCAAAACAGATAAGATATTCTTGGGTAAGAAGTAAAATAAGAGAAGTCAGAAGCCTAAATCAGGGTGACGTTAATATGTTGAAGAACCTGATTGTAGTGAACCAGCATGTCAGATAGATGTTCCACTCCTCGATACTTGATTGGCTGGGGTTTAGGTTGCTGGTAGTAGCAGTTATGAGATGTAAGCCTTATTTTAGATGGATCATCCAAGCCGAGATGGCTGGCTACTCTTTCGACGACGTCATCATAATTGTGAACCTTTGACCTGGAAATTTATAAAAGTAAATTTCTTTCTCAGACAAGTAAATCCATAAAGAAAACACTAAGTAATGAAGAAACAAAACACTTGATTAGATGCATTTACCAGGAATAATTGTGGACAATATCTTAAGATTGAGGAATTTGAAGAACTTACAACTCAAGAGAGAACTCATCCTCCTTTGGTTTCTCCAAAGAACGGAAGCGAACAACCTATGAAACATTAGATCATGCAAAAAAACAATTACTGAGGAAGCTGCACTAAGTAGAATGTCAGCACATGGAAAGAAAAAAGTTTTTGATCAACTTTTCAACACCCATTGAATTGATTGTCCCTATTTGAGCAGGGAAGTGGTTCCATTTGCATCATACATGTACAACATCTGAAACCCAAGCCCTACAGATAGTCCAATGGTCAAGGGGTATGACTCTGGGATGAACCATAAGCTCGAACATCCAGGATTAGACTATTGTGGCTTGACTGATACTTGTGATTTGCAGGTTATTGGAGCTATTCACAGTTGTTTGTAAAATGCTTCTAAGTTTGTTAATCAATGAAAGTGGACTGATTAAAACTTCCCAATAGTTGTTTTTCTTCCAAGGTGGAATACTTTACACATTAGGCACAAATAAGAAATAGTTATGGTCTTATTGTACGTATATATCAGGCTAAGTACAGTGGTACACAATCCGTTGCCAGCATGAATTTCCAATAATGTTCAATCAGGAAGTCTATGGACGACTTAATCCACCAAATAACAAATGCCCCTTTAATTGACGCTTAGTGCAAATACACAGAGGTCCATTTGCCAATCATTTGTGATGTTTATGACTGGTCGTGGAATGGAAAAAACTTAAACGAATGACAAAAAGATCTGTACTTTTTACGTAATTATTCTTCTAGAATGTACAGCTTTACTTCTTGATTTTATGCATGTGTTTAAATATATTTCTAGGTATTTTTGGTTCAAATCCTTTGGACCCGTGGTTGAACCAATGACCTGTCTGCTGGTCCTTTCATGTTCACTTCAGTGTCTTATTACAGAAAATTGCTTCAGGCCAATCAGAAGTCGAAGTCATCTCACCCATCTTTGTGAGTGCATGTGAGCTAAGCAACTTGTTAGCTTGAAGCTGTCTCTAAACTTGGACAGTATCTTCACCAACTCAACCATAGCGGACTTTAGGCCTACAAATCCACACATGTTCGGCCCTGAGCCCAAGTACACAAAGTATATGCTTTGGGCCCTAAACATTTTCTCTTCAAAATTCAGCCCCAACTTTTTGTGTAGTCTTATAATGGACCCAAAAATATGTTGTTCAAATCCATCCAAAACAGGAGCCTCCTCCAAGACAAGAATGATGTCCGTAAGATAATTCTTTGTTTTCAATCTTATACAATGCTGTTTTCTTTCGTAAGATAATTCTTTTTTAACAGAGAACCGGTTCACATAACTTTTAGTTACTCTTCAACTTTGCTTTTCCCATTGGACCTAGTATTACTAATATGGCTTTACTGAATTTTTTTAATCTATTTTCAGTTTGATACCATCTAGTTGAATTTGTGTTTGAAGATGTCCGGAGCACCAAATATAGTATGTTCACTTTGTGCCCCAAAAGCCTCAGGCCTTCCCTGCATCCACTTATCCCGGTGAGAGTCTATCCCTTTATCATATCCCGCAGGAGCATCTTCTGTCCTTAGCTGCTTCTTTTTTACTCGGACCCAAATTTTTTAAGTAAAATCCCCTTGAAATTTCACTTTACTCTTTGACTCAAAACTATACCCAATTAAGTTAGTCAACCTTTTACTCAATCAAAGTAGATTGAAATATTTATTAAAATATAGGAAATTAGGAGTACCATTAAATTTATAACTATGCAATTCATGAAGTTTTTACTCAATTTTAAGCTTAGATTTGAGCTTGACTGCTTCATATCACATGAAGGCTGCAGCTTTACATAAATTTTACTGACTTGAATTTGAGTAAAAGCTTGAGTACGTGTACAGATGGTATTGCTAAGAAAAACGGCCGAACCAACAAGCACACATCATGAAAAAATAATTAAGAGCAAAACACAAGAATGCAAGACACGGAGATTTTTACATGGGTCCCCAACTGTGTAGTTGATCATGTGGGTCCCCAACTATGTGGTTGATTACAGAATATAGGCACAAGTCACACAACCCACACCAGTTCCACTATGTAATTCGAATGAAAATATTTACAACTTCGAGTTTGCATCACCAATTATCGTAATACCCCTGGCAAGTTTTGGGTCCCCGAATAGTGAGCCAGGCGCGACCAAATTCAAATCAGGCCCCAACAGGTCTAATAACCAAACATACCGCTATGTTTATATTAGTGTTTGTGCATCTAGTGAAATAGGAGATTGAACAACAACAACAACAACAAAAAACTTACTTGGGGGCGCTTCATGGCATCAACACTTTCCCCGTATGTTTTCGGCCGAAGAAATGGGCTTTCTCTGGAATTAGTTCCGGTGGAAGACGATCATTTCCTGAAAGAAGTATTACACCCACAAACTAAAAGTACAAAATGCACAAATATGAATGATGTGCAATTTGGAAAAACCCACATCTGGGATGGCAAATTAAGGTTTAATTACCAGGCAAAACCGCAGTCCAAATTAGTACAGCTAGGTGGAGTCTCTCTTTCTATCTCTCTCTCTCTCTCTTGAGACTTGACCGGAGCTCCGAATACAATAATAGTCCCTTCAATACTTCTCGAGGGATTTCTATACTGGGGAAGTCATATCTTCAGATCATCAACGTTTGTTTTTGTATGCAACTCAACCACCAACTAGTAATTGTTTTCTGCATGCACCGTCGTGGAGTATTCACCCAAAAATTAAAAAAATAAGAAAATCCTACCAACTATTTTGTCCATTTTTACTATTTAGAATCTATTACAAAATTGTTCATATGTTTTAATTTTTTATATGCAATAGTCATATAAATCTTGTTTTATAAATCTTAATTAGTTTTATTAAATAAAATTTTCAAAATTATATACTGTAACGCAATATTTGTTGGAAAAATTTGGTTTTATCCGGTTTTAATTAATTATTAAATTGGGTCCCACACGTCCACGTGGCCGGACCCACATACCGTTGTGTTCACCTTAGTTAGGAGATTAAGATTGAACCCTTGATTGGATAACGCGCGCGCCGCCGACCGAACCGGGCCGGGTTGGGTCATTAGATAAGATGGGCTTAGGCCCAAACCGGTTCTTATCTTTTTACTGCAATTTTTTTTCAATTAAATTATTTCCTTCTCCGAAACAGTGTGTTCCAGCCGGAATTTCTTTTCCCTTTCCGGTGCGTCTGTTCACGAACAGTCATCGGACATGACTGTTCATTTCCGACGGGTTGCGTCCTGTTCCGAGAACAGCCACACCTTATTGCTTCGTATCCTCTCGTTCGGGTGCCTATTTCTCTATAAATAAGACCCTCCTCTTCCTCATTCATTCACGTTTTTCACTCTGCATCATACCGCACTATTGCATTAAATATTTCCGAGAGTTCTACGTAGTTTCCTGGTTCGCCTACCGTTCAGATTGCAGTGCTGCTTCCGGCCGGTGAAAGTCGGGTATTCCTGGGAGGCAAACGCCCAAGATTCTCCATCGGCACCGTAGTGGAGGGCGAATTTGCCTTAAGGACAGGGTATTCTAATACTGCGTCTCATTTCGAAAGCGTCTCGCCAATTTCGATTAATATTTGAAATTGGCCCTTGGACGCTTCTTCGTTTATTCTTAATTTTAGTTTTCTGTTTATTTTCCAGATTATTGAAACCGAGTTTCCAACAATCTTAAGGCAAACCCTGTTTTTTTTTACTTGGTTTATTTTCTGGAAAGTCGTTTGCAAAATCTGTTTACGAAATTTCTACAGTTACTTTTTTTTTTGGGTTTACAATTTATTGCTTGTTGTATATACTGCATTTCGATACTTGTGACACAATTTTGTACTGCCATACTTGTCACGGTTTTTTGGTTTCTTATTCATATTGATATCATTGGTCTTTGAATTTACAGTTTGCAATTCTTACTTTAGTCAGTAAGTATCTTTGTTTATTTAAATAGTGTACTATTGTTGCAAGTGTTTGTGACCCCACTACTTGTTAATAATAGAACCAAAGCACTTGGTTTACTAGTATAAGTTTTTAACGTGATTCTATCTCGATTTAAAAAATAGTTGTTTCTCTTCAAGAAAATTTTTCCGTTAGTATTTTGTTAGTCCTGTCAAACGGGAAATTTTTAATAGAATTGATATTCTGATTTTCACTAGTTGGTCTTGTTCTGAGTAATTTGTTTTGACATTAAATACAAATCCGTTTTACATACTTGGTTTTCATTTCTCTTAATTGGTGGCTACAATCTGTGTTTATAATTTTATCATTACCGTTAGCATCGGCTTTTGTTGATTTCAAATTTTTTCCACACACCAGTGGACTTTAAAATTTTGGTTTCACCTATTCTTATTTTATTCTTTCTCTGTTAACAATTGACTTTTTTTTCTTTAAAAAATTTGTGGGTTTAGAATTTGGTTACCACAAACAAACACTGTATATATACCTTTTGCAATTTTCCCATTTGTTTACATCCTAGTTATATTTGGACAGTAAGTATACTTGTGGTTTCAAGGAATTTAATTTTTTGCACATTAGTAATCTGTTGGTTACTGTTTTTTTTTAATACAAATAAAATAGTGTTATTTTTGGTTTTCGGTAAAAGTTAAATTTGTTATTTATCTTTGTGTCTATCTTCTGTTTGTGCAACAGAAATGACTACCAAAAAAGTTGGTGATGTTCCACCTACTCCTCCACCCGTTATTCCTACTGCAGTTGTTGCTTCGGTTTCGACTCCGGCCGTGGTGCCATTGAGTCATGTTGAAAAACCGGAAAAGTTCACTGGAGTGGACTTCAAAAGGTGGCAAATGAAGATGTTCTTCTACCTTACGACTCTCCGCTTGGCAAAGTTCTTATCTGAAGATGCCCCCATTGTCGCGGAGAATGAGACGGATGTTCAGGTTCGGATTGCTTTCGATGAATGGAAAAACTCCGACTTTCTCTGCCGCAATTACATACTCAACGGTTTGAGCAATGCGTTGTACAACGTGTATTGCACGGCTAAAACCGCCAAGGAACTCTGGCTTACCTTGAAGAAAAAGTATGTGGCTGAAGACGCTGGTTTGAAGAAATTTGTTGTGGGAAGGTTCTTGGATTTTAAAATGGTCGACTCCAAGTCCGTTTTGGATCAGGTCCAAGAACTCCAAGTTTTGCTTCATGAGATTCATACCGAAGGGATGATTTTGAGTGAATCATTCCAAGTGGCTGCCATCATTTGGAAATTGCCACCCATTTACAAGGATTTCAAGAAGCAAATGAAGCATAAGCGCAAAGAAATGACTTTGGAAGATCGATCCTTGCGTTTGAGAATGGAAGAACACTTTCTGAATTTGGAGAAAAAAGACTATGAGTCGTTGGTTGCGGCTAGGGCCAACATGGTTGAGCAAGAGGGCAAGGCTAGCAAATGGAAAAACAGCAACAAAAGGAAGAAACCGGGCAATGGCTTTAACCTCGGTCCGCGAGGTGGTGTGGGTAAAAAGGCTAAGTTCGAGGGAAAACACAAATTCATTGGTAAGTGCTTTGTTTGTGACAAACAGGGTCATAAGGCTGCTGAATGTCGCAGTAAAAAACAAGCACAAGCCAATATGACTGAAATGGAAGCTCTTTCCGATGGCGTGGAAGAACTGGATATCTCGGCTATGGTTTCCGAAGTCAACTTGGTGGGTTCTAATCCCAAGGAGTGGTATGTGGACACCGGCCGCAACTTCGCCATGTGTGCTTTCGACAAGAAGATGTTCACCACTTATAAAGCGGTGGGTTACGGCGAACAACTCTTCATGGGAAACTCTTCTACTTCCAAGGTTGAAGGAGTTGGAAATGTGGTTCAAAATGACTTCGGGGAAAAATCGACTCTCCGGATGTGATGCATGTGCTTGGATATTACGCAAGAATTTGATTTCGGGCTCACTCTTGGTCAAAAATGGTTTTGGGGTCAACTTCTAAGCTGATAAGGTTGTGCTGAAAAAACATGGTGTGTATGTAGGGAGGGGATACATGGTTAACGGACTGTTTAAGATGAATGTACTAACTAAGGTTCCGGCCTCTCCGGGTGTGTCAAAGGTTCCGGCCTCTCCGGGTATCAATGAAATGAACACAACTTCTGCTTATATGATTGAGTTCTTTAATTTGTGGCATGGTAGATTAGGACATGTTAATTATGGTACTTTGAAACATCTAATTGACTTAGAAAGTATTCCAAAATTTAACATAAACTCTGATCATAAATGTGAAGTGTGTGTAGAAGCGAAAATGACAAGGGAATCTTTTCAACGAATTGAAAGAAGTACTAAACCGCTCGGTTTAATTCATACAGATTTGTGTGACTTAAAGTTTGTTGAAACTAGCGGTGAGAATAAGTACTTTATTACTTTCATTGACGATTGCACAAGATATTGTTATGTTTATTTGCTTAAGGCTAAGAGTGAGGCCATTAACACATTTATCCACTACAAGGCAGAAGTGGAAAATCAACTTGGCAAAAAGATCAAAATGGTTAGAAGTGATAGAGGTGGTAATATGAAGCACCATTTGGTGAATTTTGTGCCCAACATGGGATCATTCACCAAACGACTGCTCCTTATACACCACAAACAAAACAGAGTTGCTGAATGAAAGAACAGAACTCTAAAAGAGATGATGAATGCCATGTTGATTAGTTCAGGATTACCACAGTATTTGTGGGGGGACGCTGTTCTCTCCGCTAACTATATTCTGAACAAGATTCCACACAAGAAAACTAAGGTTACTCCTTATGAATTATGGAAAGGTATCAAGCCTTCCTATAAATACTTGAAAATGTGGGGGTGTTTGGCCAAAGTAGTTGTTCCCGGTCCTAAGAAGGTTAAGATAGGACCTAAAACCGTTGATTGTGTCTTCATCAGTTATGCTTATAATAGCAGTGCATATCGGTTTCTTGTGTATGAATCAGAAATTCCTGATGTCCATCCTAATACATTTATGGAATCCAGGAATGCAAAATTCTTTGAAGATGTGTTTCCTTTTAGGGATAATAGAGTCCCTAGGCCAGTTCTAGAAACTGAGCCAATTCAGGAATCTGATAATATGGACATTGATTTTGATTCAGTTCCTGAAGAAAATCATGATGACATTGATGGGCCTCGTCGTAGTAAGAGGGCTAGAACTTCGACATCTTTTGGTCCAGACTTTCTAACATATATGTTAGAAGCTGAACCTCAAACTTATCAAGAGGCTATGTCATCATCGGAGGCTCCTTTATGGAAAGAAGCCATAAATAGTGAAATTGAATCCATCCTGCAAAATCACACTTGGGAATTCACAGATCTTCCTCGAGGCTGCAAACCTCTAGGATACAAATGGATATTCAAACGAAAGTTGAAAGCAGATGGATCAATTGACAAGTACAAGGCGAGACTTGTAGTCAAAGGATATAGACAAACGGAGGGTCTAGACTACTTTGACACTTATTCTCCTGTTACAAGGATAACATCTATAAGAATGTTAATTGCCTTTGCGACTTTAAACAATCTTTAGATTCATCAAATGGATGTAAAAACCGTCTTCCTAAATGGTGACCTTGATGAGGAGATTTATATGGAACAACCTGAAGGGTTTAAGGTTCCAGGACAAGAGGGGAGAGTGTGTAAACTTGTCAAATCTTTATATGGTTTAAAACAGGCTCCAAAACAGTGGCATGAGAAGTTTGACAAAGTCATGATCTCTAGTGGTTTTCGGATCAATGAATCTGACAAATGTGTATATGTTAAATATATCGGTACTAACTATGTCATTGTTTGCCTGTATGTGGATGATATGCTCATTCTTGGAAGCAATATTGAGATCATAAAATCTACAAAGAACATGTTGAATTCCAAGTTTGATATGAAGGATATGAGCTTGGCTGACGTCATCCTAGGAGTCAAGATTATTAGAAGTCCTGAGGGATATATCTTGTCTCAAAAACACTATGTTGAGAAAATACTAGAAAAGTTTAACAGGGAAGACGTCAATACAGCCAAAACACAGTAGACTTAACTTTTCATCTATATAAGAATACTGGTCATAGTATTAATCAATTGGGATATGCACGGATAATAGGCAGTCTAATGTACTTGATGAACTGTACAAGGCCGGACATAGCCTACTCTGTTAGCAAACTGAGTAGGTATACGAGCAATCCTGGGAAGGATCATTGGACGGCAATAATCAGGGTGCTTAGATATCTAAGGCACACCATTGATTATGGACTGCACTATACTCGGTATCCAGCTGTACTTGAAGGTTACAGTGATGCAAACTGGATATCCGACACCAATGACTCGAAATCCACAAGTGGATATGTATTTACATTGGTCGGTGGAGCCGCGGTTCTTGGAAATCCACCAAGCAAACATGCATTGCACGATCCACAATGGAGTCTGAGTTCATAGCTTTAGACAAAGCTGGTGAGGAAGCTGAATGGCTTCGTCACTTCTTGGAGGATATTCCAAATTGGTCTAAACCTGCGCCGCCAATTTGCATACACTGTGATAGTCAGTCAGCAATTGGCAGAGCTCAAAATAGTATGTATAACGGAAAGTCTCGACACATACGTCAACAACATAACACCGTTAGACAACTACTCTCAAATGGAATTATCGTAATTGATTATGTAAAATCAAAAGATAATATCGCGGATCCGCTAACCAAAGGGTTATCAAATGAGTTAGTTGTTAAATCATCGAGGGGAATGGGGCTGAAACCTATAACTTAAAAGTCTCTATAACGGCAACCCAACCTAGCTGACTGGAGATCCCAAGATCTAGGTTCAACAGGACAACCGAGTTATATGAGACTTAGGAGAATCACTGTGGAGACTATGTCTCTACCCATTCCTATGATACAACAGTGATGCCTGCAGCGTAAAGGTTAGGCTATGCCTTTAATGATTCTTAAACCTTGGATAATCCAAGTAGGGTATAGCAGGATACTCTTATTGAGAATCACCTATGTGGATGTAGAATGGGCCGATTCTATGAGAATGTCACGGGCAGAATTCTCTACAAAACATTCATGAAGACCAGGTGTGTCTCAGGGCCGTAATGAGCACAACCGTAAGAACCAAACTGCGTCTGGAATGATCTTGTGTGTTGACTATTGTCTTGGCTTACACAAACAGCTGAACAGTTCAAGACATCGCGTTCACTGGTTAGCTAGTAAGTCCGATAGTTATTCACAAGGTGAGGTTCAAAGCCAAAAGCTACCTAACCCCATGTAGGAGATTTCCTATTGTAACTCTCAGAAATTTGCATCTGCATAGCACTGTCTATCTTGCCAATTTCATTCATGTGGGGGATTGTTGGAAAAACTTGGTTTTATCCGGTTTTAATTAATTATTAAATTGGGTCCCACACGTCCACGTGGCCGGACCCACATACCGTTGTGTTCACCTTAGTTAGGAGATTAAGATTGAACCCTTGATTGGATAAAAACAAGTTAAGGTGAATGAAAAATTGACCTTGAAAGTACCTACATGAACATTGGTAGAAGGGGGAAAATGAGTTGTCCCACATTGGTGAGGCACAACTATTTCATTGGGTATATGTATCCCAAGTTGGACACTAAGGGTTGGCCCTTTGGGTCATTACAACTTTTGTTGGGGGAGAAGGCATGGACTTGTGGCCTTTGGTCCATATAACGCGCGCGCCGCCGCCGCCGACCAACCGAACCGGGTTGGGTTGGGTCATTAGATAAGATGGGCTTAGGCCCAAACCGGTTCTTATCTTTTTACTGAAATTTTTTTTCAATTAAATTATTTCCTTCTCCGAAACAGTGTGTTCCAGCCGGAATTTCTTTTCCCTTTCCGATGCATACGTTCCGCGAGCGGTCATGCCGGACATATTCATTTCCGGAAGCGGGTTGCGTCACGTTCGAACAACCACACCTTATTGCTTCGTACCCTCTCGTTCGGGTGCCTATTTCTCTATAAATAGGACCCTCATCTTCCTCATTCATTCACGTTTTTCACTCTGCATCATACCGCACTACTGCATTAAATATTTCCAAGAGTTCTACGTAGTTTCCTGGTTCGCCTACCGTTCAGATTGCAGTGCTGCTTCCGGCCGGTGAAAGTCAGGTATTCCTGGGAGGCAAACGCCCAAGATTCTCCATCGGCACCGTAGTGGAGGGCGAATTTGCCTTAAGGATAGGGTATTCTAATACTCGAAATGTCTCTCGCCAATTTCCGGTGTACTGAAATTGGCCCGGTACGTTTACTGTTTATTCTTAATTTTAGTTTTCTGTTTATTTTCCAGATTATTGAAACCGAGTTTCCAACAATATTATGATCGTGAGAGAGAATTTTTTAAAGAGTAAACAAAGAATATTTTCATTTTGTCATGGGTTGGGTTGACTAATCGAGATGGAGATGGAGCCCCACTTCTTGGGCTCTCTCTCTTTGTTTAAGGATTACTGTAGTTCTTATGTAGGACATATAAGAAAGATTATTGCAATAATGGCATTACAAAGAGAGTTTTTAGAATATATCTCAGTGTTTAGTGCGACGGTAATCCCATGTTACTCATTGTTGGAGTATATTGAGGGGTTAACTTAAGGGAGTGTCAGGATCCTTGCACAACTTCAAATATTCTCTCTAGATATATTATTTCTTTAGGTTAGTTTGGTAAAGCTTATAAAATCGGCCCCTGCAAGTCACTTCAATGAAAAGCAAATTCAAAACTTTCCTATACGTAAGTGTGAAAAAATCTCTTAAAAATTCAAGTTATCAGTTTTTTTTTTTTGCAATGGAAATGACAGGTAGTATGTAGATTCAATTTCGTCACCTTCTCAAAAGTAGCAACATATATAATGGACTATATTTTTTATTATGTAGATATCCATATAGTTCAAGCCCTAGTGAGTACCACTTCTGCATCTCCCACCCACAGAGTATATTGCTATGTTACTGAATATTTTAAATAGGTTTGCCATTTCAAGAAATATATAGAAAGCTTAACCCAAATTTGCATGTAATTAGAGGTGGACTCAGAGGGTGCAAGGAAGGTGTTTGGTCCCTACACTTTCCAAATTTTCTTCCTATTTGTAGTACACTTTATTTTATTTTATTTATAAAATTACTAAATAGTGGTCTCTGCAAAAGTGCAAACTAGGTAATCCTACATCTGCCACTTACATGTAATCGTATCCGCCATGCAAGGTTAATGAGCGTAGCAATGTAGTAGTAGTTTTCTTTTGAACCAAAAGTCTCCGCAGCTTTTTTCTTATCAACAAGTTAATTCGGGATGTGTAGGGGACGGTGTTTTTGGCTTGATTGTTCCAATTCCTAGCTTAAGTCAGTTTTTAAGTCGATGTGTATCATGTGAGGATGACTTATCTCATAAAAAGCAATAAGTCAGTTTTAAGTTTAAGCGAGAAATTTTTCACAATTACGACTCGGCAAATTGGACAAGTTAGGTGGCTCCAAAAAAAAAAAAATTAACAATTAGAGCTTTTTAATTTGGATGTTTTATTGTTCATCCAAATTATTGCCAACAAATTCTTTAGAAAACCTGAAGGCTAATTAACAGTTCATAATCTCGTAAAATCCATCATCAACATATCTAACTTGAAGGCTACTAGCTCATCCAACTTTGACATAATCCTAACCTAGGGGTTGGCCTAGTGATCAAGATTTAGGAATTAAGAGTTTGCTTTCTCCTGAGGTCTTAGTTTTGAAACCTCCTTTGAGACTTAGGAGTCGTGTTGTTCTTCACCCACCCCGCTTTGATGTGAACTCACACATTGCAACTCAAGTCAATGTGAATTAGGTCAATTGGACGAGTTGACGGAGTTCTGCACACCCACGATGAAGCTTCTACCCAATTTGATTATCAAAAAAAAAAACGTGTAATAGAGAAATTTTTTTTTTGTGCAGATTTTGGAACTTCAATTAATAAACCAAACTGTGAATTTGAAATCCTATTGATAAACACATTGAGCGGTTCGGTAATAGAGAATTGGTAAAAACATCAATACTTAGAACATGCCAATCTCGTTGTAGGATAATATTGGATACGGAAACAGATAAGTCTTTTTCTTCCGGCCTATCTAATTACTACCTCTCCACATGCATCGAGGAGCTAAAATTCAGTCCTAGGTCACATAATTATCCAACAACACATTTCTCGTCCGTTTTCAATCTTTGTTTTACGTTTTCACTCTCAATTTTTGCTCTTGCAAATTTAATAGTTTGAAATGTTTTTAATAGTTAGATGCTCTCTTTATAAAAATGTTGATGATCTGTACGTATTAGGATGTCAAGCTTCAACTTCACAAGCAGTAGCTTTTTTGTTTTTGTTTTTTTCTCATTCGGAACCTCACAAGTAGCTTCCTCGGTGAAGTTTGGACTCGGGCTTCCTTTTGTTAATTAGCTTGTTTTTGTCTTGCCTCAACTCTTTAAATATTGTCCTGTCAAAAAACTATATTGGTTTTCTAGTTCATCAAAATTTGATGTCCGTGATAGGAAAAATTGTAACTCCCTCTGCTCCAAATTGATGGTCATTTCAATGTAATTTTTAAATTGTTCATATCTTTCAATCTATAATATTTTTAGAAATTTTAAAAACTTTGTATAATAGAACTAATTTGACATCTATTAATAGAACTAATTTGATATCTATCAAATAAGATCCATATTACACACAAAATATCAAAATAGATCCATATTGCAACATAACACACATTTTAGATTGAAAAATATGAATAATTTAAAACTTGCATTGAAATCCGCAGAAGACCAACAAATTAGGACGGAGAGTACATTCTTTCCTATGATGGACATCAAGATTGAGATGAACTAAAAAACCAATATAGTTTTTGGACAGAGGCAATATTTCTCCTCTTACTAGGGTTATTAGTCGGATTGGGCTTATTTAAAAGAGTTGAGACTTGAGACAAGACAAAAACAAGCCAATTAACAACTTGGGGGCGCTTCTCAAGCACAACCGTCCATCTCCACATTTACCGGTTGATGAATTTATTACTAGTCAAAGTTAATTTCTAACCACTAAGTGTTCACCTGTAATTCTAAAACGTTGATTAAAGATGAATAGCTCGGAGGGGATGGCAACACCTGTCGTCCCTAAGGGGTAGCAAAGCCCCAAGTCCAACCATACAAATTAATTTATCGGGGTTGTAAGGGATTTACCTTCCCAAGAGAAATTTGTGTCCATTCAATTAAGGAAAAAATAGTAGAAAATGAAAGGGAGAAGAAAAATCTACTTTCTTTTTTTTTTTTGTGTTCACCAAGAAAGATTGTCTAGAACCCTCTTAATTGACCAAAAAAAAAGGGACAAAGAGAGTAAATTCTGAACCATGAAATCCGGGGATGTTGTGCACTTTTCAATCTGAGAATTCAAATGATTCTTGGTGTCTTTATACCAGCAATTTCAACAACATTCTACATCTCCATGAAAAGATGTGAAATGACTTATCGCACAACCGAAAGTCAATTTTTGTTGATTTCGTAACGTTTTCCTCAGCTTTTTGTGCCACCACTCACCAAAAAGCATTCACTACATGATAAAGAGTTCAAATCTCCTCAGCTGCCTTTGGGATTTTATTTCCCTCGTTTTGTTGGGATTATTTCTTCTCTTAGTAGGGTTACTAGTCGGATTGGGCTTATTGATTGTGGACTTGTTTCCAGATTAATCTAATTCAAATACTTGTATTCTTCGCCCGCTTGTAATTAGAAAAAACACCAAAAAAGTAGGAAAATATGGGTCAAGAGAAGAATTATGGCACAGTACGATCACAATCACAATTTGATTGGGGACACAAAAGAACATAAAACTTGATCTCACAAACTCAAATTACAGTTGATCACACGTACTCCAATTATAGCACGGGTGGACTATCAAGGGGACCAAGTTACTCATACCCATTTATCTTTGTACCTCTTTTCCTGTGCAATTTTATTCGGAGCATTACACACACAAATAAATAAATAAATAAATAACCCTACCAATGCGAATGGGACACTAAGTTTGGAGCTCCTTGCAAAACATTATATACCAATAGCACTAATGGAACAAGAAATCATACACCAGGAATATGGTCTGTCGGAAAAGCTCTAAATAGAGCATCTCCAACCATTCTTGAAATCTTTAAACCGTTCTTAAATCCTTTAAAATGACTAGATTCTGTCCAACTAGACGTGATTTTGACACTCCAAAATAAATACTGATCAATTCTAGATATATGCAGTCCCCTTCAAATAATAGAGAACGTTCATTATAAACATATTAGCCAACAAAATACTATTATGATTCACTTGCTACAACATGTACGAGGGCTGAATTGCAGGCACACAAGTACTTGTATAGCATGGTGTCGTAGTAAAATATGTAAATCTGAATCTCAAATGGTATAACCAAATCGGGCCAAATTTTCAGTAGCAAAAATTTCAAACTGCATGATCAAACAGGCTTCTTTGCGTACAAAATGATCAAAGAAATTAATCTGCGATATTTCCTATTTGTTCCTAACTTCCTACTTAAATCGATCTTAAACAAAGGAAATATCGACTGAAGTGATCTATAGCTTGAGTGCTTCAAAGTACACAACTTTCAGCCTCGAAAACTTACACTTACTAATCCCCAGTAATAAATAATTGAGTCACTAAAATGAGTACAGAGGACCCATCATCAGAACCTAACTTGAAGTCACCAAAAGAGGTGGGAATTCACTGATTGTTGAGGTTCGTGTGTCAAAACCACCATTAACCAAAATATTCAAACAGTTATAAGAAAAAAGGAAATCAAATATAGGTTCTGTGCTTGTGATGATATTAAGAGAGAGGAAGCATTACCTGTTTCCTTGCGCACGCAAAGTTCAAGAAGCTATCACCGAGAATGGGCATCAGTTTTGCAGACGTCTATCTTCCAGCATTCTGCATGAATACCTAGAGAAATACACTTCTGGGAAAATTGGAAAATGTGGGCATAGTAAAGAATAACCATCATTCAAACACTAACGAAGAACAAGGAGGAGAAAAACTGAGTAAAACCAATCACAACAGTAGAAAATATAACTATAATAACATGCCCAGAACATAGGCAACATTTGACCTCTCACAGCAGTCCACCAGTTCGCACGTGAATCTTTTTGTTTCTGAAGGCAGTGAATAAGCCCATTCAAGCTCCAAGTCCACAACCTAAGTAATTTCTCTTGGAATCAAAGTTAAAACGGGAAAGATGCAATACTTTCATATCTATAACTTTCAAAGTGGGAAAGACTCTAATCAAAATGTACAAATACAAATACTCAATTTCCTAGTTAAATTAAGTTAAGCTCTGCAACACACATCCAATGACATGAATATAAAAAAACTGTAACAGTTTGGGCTGGAAATATTGTCCTTAGTTCTTGAAACCAGGTTTACCAAAAAGATATGCGGACGTAATATCCTTCAATTCTTCTCGCTGCTGCAAACCTAACAGTTTGGGCTGGAAATATTGTCCTTAGTTCTTGAAACCAGGTTTACCAAAAAGATATGAGGACATAATATCCTTCAATTCTTCTCGCTGCTGCAAACCTAAAGACAAAAAATGGTTGGATCACATCCAACGATATCAACACTAGAAAGCTGAACTCTTTGCACGGGAAATAGTGTCCTTACTTCTTTGAAGAAGATTTACCAAATACATAGGCAAAAGATAATTTCACTGTTGATGTCCTTTCGGGTACATAAAGACAAAGGAGAACAAGTTTAGATCACATTCAACAACAATGGGGGGAAAAGGGAGTAGAATCAAAGACAAGCATAGAGACTTTAACTATCAAAATGTAGTATAAGAGAAAACATTACTCTTATCACCCCTGAAATCGAAGGAAGCAAGTAGAGATAACAATGCACGCTAGAGCATGGATGCCTTGAGTCAAACGAAAAGGACCTTTTTTGTTGGGAGAAGACTACTGAAAGGAAAAGAACTTTTTTTGGTGTAGATTACTCAAGAGGTGAAGAGTATTGAAAATCAGCAGGATAAAGTATAAAGATGATCATGAAATTAGCTTCAATTTACCATAATCTCACAAGTTCTAACTCATGCCAAAAGGGCCATATAAAGTAAGCAGATGCAAATGGAGCACACACTTGAATTTCAAGACATCTAGCAATGCAAAAGCTGTGAATTCATAACACACCATACGACTTCCAAATCCATTAGACAACACATCTGCTGTATGCATATTCTTAATATTGGTCAAAGCAAAAAGTTCAATTAAGAACTCAATCTTAGTTTGGTTTATAAATATGGTCAGAACTCCCCGATTTTCGGCCAGATTGGGTAAAAAAAGAAACCAGGGATATGAATATTCAGAATACCAAGATATAAGCATTCAAAACCAAGAAAATATCTCCATATCCCTACCTCACATGGAATTTTTTCTTAGATATCTACACGTGATGGTAAGAGAACACAATTGTTTCTTTTCTTTTCTCACTCACAAAAGAGGCACAGTAATTCTCCCACCCAGTTTGCCTAATGGGCAGTTCAACTTTCAAATAGAAAGACTGGGAATCACACACAAGCCCAAATATAATCCGAAACCAAGCTGACAAATGTAGAAAGCAAACTAGTTATGAAACAACTAACCTGAGTATACCATAGCATGATAAAATAATCCAGCATCCAGAGAATCCAAGGCCTGTTTTCACAATACTGAATACCTGCCTGGCTGCGCTGAACCTGGAAGTGAAACTGCTTGGGTTGTGATGTCCTCCAACACATGTTTCAGTTCCGATTTCGCCCTTTTGACAGATTGTTCGGTAGGGCCCTCTATGAACAAGTAGAGCTTGCGTTCCCCTGGTCCTGGCACCTTACCAGGAGGGAAAAACTGTCCCCCAGTCGTAATTGCTGCTCCAGTCCATTCAGAAATTGGACCCAAAGTTTCTTTGTGCGTCACCTTCCAACAGGCATTTTAGGGAAATTCATGTATCTCCAATTCCGCTTCATAATGTACGGGCAAAGCATCAGCTTGAATCTTTGCCAAATTATGTTGCAGGTTCATGGCAGCCGCCAATGCTGCTGCCCTAGCTGCACCATCACCAGGGTTGATTGACCCAACTGTTGGGCCAAGGACACTTGGCAGAGAAAGAGGTATTCCACCATTTGGAAGCATCTGAGGAGCTGAGATAGGTGCAGAAATGCTAGCCATGCTTACCTTAGATGCAGCAGCAGCAACTAGGGCAGCTGCCTGAGCAAGTACGGCTTGTTGAGATAAATCATCACCTGCCTTGCGGACCCCATCATCTTCATCATCCGAATCTGACTTGTCTTCCTCAAATCCATACTCTTTCGCCTGTGCTTTCTTTGCCGCTCTCCTCACTTCATCCTCCTCTTCATTAAATTTAAATCCACTGCCACCATAACCAGTCCCATGGCCTTGCACAAGCCCCTGATTCCACTTCGCCATGAAACCATCCGAAAGAGCTTTCAACTTGTCTGGAACAGGTGCATATCTCTCAGCTTCCTCAGAAATAAAGGTGATAGCACAGCCTTTTCTGCCAGCTCGACCTGTCCGACCAACGCGATGAACATAATCTTCATAGTGGTTTGGAGCATCAAAGTTTATTACCAGTTCAAGCTCCTTTACATCTAAACCCCTGGCGGCAATACTGGTCGCAACCAACAAATTGCAAACATTAGTTTTGAAATCAGAAATGGTCGACTCAAGATCAGTCTGATCCTTGGCACCATGAAGGGAAAGGCAAGGGTAACCATGCTTAAGCAAATCCAGGAATAGGGAGTCACATTTGTCTTGTGTGTGTACAAATATCAGAATCTTTCCCTTATCGTACCATTCCCCAAGTAGTTCAAGCAGCCTTAAAAACCTGTCGCTTTCTGGTCTCACCTCAACTAACTGGGTAATGTCTTTGTTCACAACACTCCTACCACCAACCTGTATTTCCACGGGTTTGTTCAACACTTTCTTCGCCAACAATTCAACCTGACGGGGGAAGGTGGCAGAGAAGAGTACAGTTTGATGGTCGTGATGGTCGGGTCGAGTGTTTTGAACAATTCTAGTAATCTGGGGTTCAAACCCCATATCAAACATCCGATCAGCTTCGTCCATAACCAAATAAGTTACTCTACGCAAGTTTGTAATTTTGCCACCACTAGTAAATAGTATGTCAATCATCCTACCAGGAGTACAAACCACAATCTCAGCTCCTCTTTTTAGTTCACTAATTTGTTGAGCAACGCCAGAACCTCCATAGACCGGCACACAGGTGAGACCCATTACCTTGGAAAACTTCTTGATATCCTGTGTATCTGCTGTACAAGCTCCCTTGTGGGTGCCATTATCAAACCAATGGACCCATCCCCAGACACAACAGGTGGCTGATCCTTTAGATGCCTCAACATTGGCAGAACAATTCTAGTAATTGGTTTTGCTTAGTACAGTATAAATAAGGGTGTAACCTATAGGCATGAAAAATTATTCAATCAACTATAAATAATACTTCTATTTCTAGAGTTCTCTCTAGTTTCCTTGTTCACAAGGCGTCTATCTTTTTCTTGTAGATTCAAAAGTCCGTCAATTAGAAGGAGATCTAACCAATTCGTTTACTAGAATGATATCTAGTCACCCATTCGTCTACTAAAACGATATCTAAGTCTATTTCCGCTATAACGCTGCATCACATGGGACCAACATGATCAACCTAGTTTGGTGTTTTGTTGTGCTCGAGATTAGGGGAAGGACTGGATTACTTAGGACTATGCCATGATACAGTGCCCCGTGGGGTATTAACTAATACAACCGGGACATCCGGTTATCAAAAAAAAAAAAACTAATACAACTTGGAGGGAGGTACGTTCCAGTCCCGGCCTTTTGGATTCGATTCTCTCATCAACCAATGGTCAAAAATAATTTTTATTCTTTCATCCCCAATATTGGGATAATCAATGGTTTGGATTTGTTCAAAGGCTTTTTCAGGTAAGAGTCAATGGTTTAGATTTTCAAATATTTGAAAATGATTTATTCAATCGGGAAGAGTCTCTGAGCAATTCTGAGCTGTTGATTGCAGCCATGGACAGTCTAGTTTGAGATTATCTCCCACGGTCGAATACTTGGACCAGGTAGGATCCAATTTCATCTGATAAATAGAATCAAGCCATTAGTGGCAAATTCGACCTGTGATCCATCGTCATACTCTTTCATCTCCTTTAATTCACCACCATGTACCCTCCTCTCTTTTCCGAGCCAGAACACCCTAAAAAAATTAGATGTCTACAAGAAAAAGAAAGTTTAATCAAATAAAATGGCATAGATATATTAGTTTTCTTTGATGCAAAAAAGAAGAATTAACATTCCCATTACAAAAATGTTTTCATCGACCACCAGCCTTTCTTCCCTTGCTAACTCCCGGTGTACCACCTGTTCATATTCTAAAGGAACGTAACATCCTATTTACACAATTAATCCATTCAATAAGAACGTAGATCCTTAAAACATGATGCCACAATGAGCAAACAACGAACAGTATCCAGGATCAGGGTACTACTCCTGCAATTATATCCATCCTGCAAGACCTCATTTCTTTGCCTTCGCAAACCTGAGGCATCGATACTTTTCTCCGCTAACTGTGATTTCAAGAGCTCCATCTTGGTTATCTTGATTTGATGCAGTTCCCATTAGCACGCTTTTCTCTTTCTCAAGGTTTTCTCGCTCCATCTTCAGCCTTGCTTCTTGTCGAGCAATCTCCGCCTGAAACATTACACCGTGTTTGGTGATTAAGATATGCCGATAAGAGGAAGAAGAATTTCAGAAACCAGTCCCTATACGAAAAGAAAATCTGGCAAAGATTGAATGCTCCATCTCATTATTCTGCTACATAAACTTGTGCAAGTACTTTATTCGCATGCATCTTTACTTCAATTTATACACCAACAGCTGTCCACGGACCAATTCTTATGTCTGCACACAGATGTGAAATGAGTCCCTTGTTTCACAATCGTGATTCATGGCACCCAAACACCCCACATCTAAGAGATTTATAAGCAATTAAACAGACATGAGAAATCTCAGTTTCAACAGCAAGTTGGGCTTGGATTCCACCCAGACCAAGTTTTTTAGGAGATGTCGACCAATTCAGTGACCAATTGATCTATTACCTAAGATACCAAAATTCAATGAGTTTCTTTCCACAGAAATTTACAACACGAAACAAAAACAGCTTCAGTGTCACGAATTTGTCCTCTTTGTACTCTTCATTCCTTTTTCATATATTGCTTCGGCTACCCTATCATAACTTATGGTACTTGAAATAGCACATGGAAATGTCACAACAGTTCTTAAGGCAACAGAGACAGGTCGCAAACAGGATATTCACAAGCTTTTTAACTCAAACTTTTAACATCGCCCTAAACAACATAAGAAAATTTATAACGAAGGCGATGTATAGCTCAAACATAACAGGATATTCACAAGTAGTGGTCCATTAAGAACAAGAGCCAAGCAACACAACATTCTTCCAATCAAAGGATTGTTTAAAACCATTGTCTGTCTCACGTAAGGAGCGCAAAGCCAAATATGCAACAGCAAATTTGGATAGAAGGTTGAGAGAGAGAAAGAGAGAGGAAAATACAAATCTATTTCTATTATGTAAGAACTAGCAATAATCTGGAGAGCACAAAAAACCATATGTAACAAACAGTAATAGATTCTATAAAACTAAGTTGGTATGTACTTTCTCATTCCTTGAATTATGATGATGTAGACAACAAAGACTCATATCTCCAGGCTACCATAAACACAAATCAACTATAAGACAAGTACAAGATCAACTAATGAAACTGCAATTACAGTTTCTGTGACCACTGACCAGTAATCCAAACCCAATCAGCCAATCACCGTCAAAAAAATTGCATGATAGAAACACCATTTCCCACACACACACACACACACACACAGAGAAGAGTCAATAGCAATCCTGAAAATAGAAACCAAATTCTGAAAAAGTGATTGGAATTGGAGGGGGTCAATATATTCCTAGTATTAATTTACCTCGCGACGAGAAAGTTCGGCCTTCCAGGCAGATTCACGCTCAGCGACTTCGCGTTCTCGCTCCTCGATGTAGCTCTGCATCTCCCTCTCCTTCATCATCCTGTCCTGTATGTCTGCATCCAATGCTTCCTTCAGCTCTTGGACGAACTTGTCCACCACTGCCTTTATTCTCAATGACATCCCTCCCCTCTATTTCTCCCTTCTTCTTTCTGCCCCTCTAGCCCCCCGAGACCACCACCCAAAACAACAACAACAACGCCTGTATTTGAGTTCCAACGTTGATTACGAAGCATGTGACAGTAGCAGTAGGAGCAAGAGAGGGACAAAGAGCCTCAGACAATTGCAATCTCCTTCACCCACAACCAGTTGGACACTGGGAATTGAGAAAACACTGCAAAATCCAACAGCACAAATCAACCAGGACCACGAACAATGAAACAATTCAAACTAATACCCCATAAAGAACCCTTCTATATGCACCGATCGGTTTGCACTGACAGCGCCGGCGACGCCGCGTTGTAGGTTCGATCCAACCCGTTAATCATTCTCAAAATCAAATTCGGAGGGAAATAAGGGTGATTTAAGATCGAGCTCATACAGCCGCCCAATTGTCTCTATATTGCCTGTATTCCCGCGTGGATCCACCGGGAATTCAATTTTGAAAATGAAGAACGACTCGGATCGATTGTTTGAAACCTACAACGGCACCGTCGGTGCAAACCGATCACTTCTCATGTTTTCCGCCCCATAAAATGACGAAGCCCTAGCTGGTAAATTACCTTGGAGAGAGAGAGAGAGAGAGAGTACGTAAGGAGATGGAGAGAGAAGAGTCCACACAAAGGATTTCTGATTCCTTCGACAGAAACGTGTTGGGGTCGGATTTGAAAGCACTTTCTTTTATTCGTACGAAGTACTTGGGCTGGATTTTACATCACAGAATCTTATACTAATCCAAACAGGCCCAATGAAGTTTAAGGGTTGGACTGATTTCAAATCTCTCCAAACAGAGCCCAATATGAAGGAGAGAATGATACTTAATCACGAATGACCTAGACATCACTTGCTTATTGGCCCCTTCAGATGCCAAGAAATGATGGATATAATAGGAAAGTTAATTGTGCCATGTATATTTTGGAGTGTTTAGTTGCCATGAAAAGAATAAAACCCAAAAATAAAATTATTCGATTCGTTGTATCATAAAATAGATCATGCGAAAGATGTGAAATTTATCGTGTCCACATGAAAGTTCTTTCCTCGCGTCACTCTCAAAAAAAAAAAAAAAAATTGTGCTAATATTTTTCCTTTCTCCTTTATTTCCCTTCTTTTGTACAAATTTCCATTTTTCTCTGGTTTGCTGCTGTAAAGATAGGCATTAGGCAGCATAGAATTTTTCTCTTTTATTTTGTTTGTATAAACCACATGCAAAACATAGTTTTTTTTTTGTCTTTGTTTAATTTTCTTTTTGGATATCTTAGCATGGTCTCCAATTTTTTAGATTATTGGTTCCCTCGATGAGAGGAATCGAAAAAGTAAAAAAATTATTATTGAAACTCAAATTTTTTTAATAATGACAAAATTAAGAAGGAAAAAAAACTAATAGTCAGCAAAAATTTGCGCCAAAACATCAAATGCAAAGAAAGAAAGAAAGAAAGAGAGACAAAAAAAAAAACACTTATTTAAGCCAAGCCAAGTTTTATTTTTCTTTCTTGGGTAATGCTACAATGCGCACTCTCTAAAAATTACTCAATAATAAGAATTTGTGACTCAAAATATGAGATTTTGTAGCTGGAGATACGAAATGCATATGGTATGCACTCTCATTTGAATAGTCACAAAATCTCATATATTTTCAGAAAATCTCATATTTGGAACCACACAATCTCATATTGGATCCATGCGGACTTTGGTACAGTGCGTGCGAACTTGCTACAGTGCGTGCAAACCTCATATTTGGAGCCACAAGATCTGATATATTTCCAGAAAATCTCATATTTGGTGCCACAAAATCTCATATTTTGGAGCCACAAAATCTCATATTTTGTGCCACAAAATCTCATACTCCTTGGTGTCGCGAAATCTTATAATTTGAGTCACAAAATCTCATATTTGGAGCCACAAAATCTCATATAGTCAATGGTCAAATGTGGCACAAATCCCCACACGTCATATGTGGTGCAATCTTAGCCGCCCATCCGTATTGGGTGCATACCGTATGACATATCATATTTGGAGCCACAAAATCTCATATTATCTTATATTTTGTGCCACAAAACTCAAATTCACAAAATCTCATTCGGTACACCAACAGAGAAAACCAATTAGAGAGTGAGTTATTTCTACCGGCAGGAGAAACAAATGTTTCCTTCTAATCAATCACAGTGGTCCGTGTGATTGTGTAATACACAATCACACGGACCGCTGTGATTGATTTGGAGGAAACATTTATTTCCGCTAGCGTTGAAAATAATTTTTCTCAACCAGTTAAACCCCAGTCCGTACTGCTCCTTGATTTTAGAGTCCCTTGATGATTCGAGAGTAGCAACTCACATGGATTAATTTTCTAAAAGTATGGTAGCTAGATATTTTGCTACCAAAATTACTTTTATTCAAAATAGCCATTGAATCACGATAAAAGACATTTTTCGTAAGTTTCTTTTTCCTAACAAATGAGTATCTAAATTTAGTTTTCCTAAAGAATTTCTTTGTTAAATGAACAATCACAGGAAATTTTTCCTTTTCTTTTTCTTCTACTTCACTTCAATTACTTTTCCCCAAAAATCCCCAAAATAATTTTCCTACACAACATTCCTGAATATTGAATGGAGCCTTAGTGGGCCGGACTTGGGGTGAGTTCAGTCCCTCGCTTAGTATTTTGCCCATGTAAAAAATCATGTTCTTCGGATACCGATCAATGCCTTTTCTTAACCCATTTACCTTGAAACATATGCATTTAGCACACTTGATTGGACACCATTTGTCTCAAGATAAATGTCTTGGGATAAGACACTAATCGGTACCAATGAACGTGATTTTTTCCATGGTTAAAGTAACAAAAAATTGCAAATTGAAAAATGGAAGATTCAATGAATAAATAAAAGCAAATAATCGGGAATAAAAAAAATACTTAACCCCCAAAAATTGCAAATTAGTTTTGAATTTGACACAAGTTTTTTTTTTGGATTCTTTTTAAAAAGCCGCAAAACCTTTGTAGAAGTAATACATAAACTCAACCCATGTCTCATAAAAGTCAAGGTGCAAACGAGCCGAGTTTTGTGGTGTTCGAACTCGACTCGTTTACTAAACGAGCATAACTCGAGCTCATTTGTAAAACAAGTTTTGAGCCGAGCCGTGTTTTGCCTTTAAAGAGTCGATATTCGAGCTGCTCGCGCTGGTTCATTTGCAGCCCTATCATAAAGGCGACTATTCAGGGTCTCCATCTACCATAAAGGATAAAAGGACTTTGTTTGGAAATGTGTTTTAAGCTTCCCTTGCTTCTAGGATCCAACATTATCTGTCCTTCTTGCCCTCACCCTGCCAAAATCAAGCGACTCCATTAACGATCTCTTCTGTCACTGCTTGGGCACCCAGCAAGTCTGGATTTAATTAAGTAGCCTTCATCTGGATTTAATTCGACAAAAGTTTGGCCAAAAGTTCATCACAGCTTGAGAAAGGAAAGAAGTCCTAAGCAGCAACAGCAACACTTGAGCCGCAGCAAGCACCCCCATAGAACAGAACCTAACATATTCAAAGAACATTTTAGTTATAGATCAACAAACATCATAGAATTGCTTTTTATCTTTCGTATCCAAACTTTCGGTCTGCTAAATAAGTACCAACTTTCATTTACAGCAGTGATACATACGAGTGAGTTAGATACGTTTTGCCACGCACCTTTAACTTTCAGTGACAATGTAAGGGGCCATCCTTGTTTCTTACATTACACTTTTGCTTTCAATTTCTGCCCCGGAAGTAAATAATTAGGAGATTGAGATCTCTAACGTTGAAATACGAATTCACAACTGCAGGGCCTCCACGAAGTTTACCAGCATCGAGCAGAACAAATCTCACGTTCAAGTCTTTTGCCGTATCCCCAAGAATTTGTGCTTTCATCAACCTGCAACGGAAGAGAAGGGGTTTCATAATTACATGCTAACACCGGGTATATGCAACAAAACATTCGACGATGACTGGATAGTGGATACAGCAAAACCAGGTTTTACCCCGTTTCATTTAGTTTTGGACTGAGACGCAGATCTCACCACAAATGCTTTCCCCACACACACACACACACACACGCACGCACGCACGCACAGAGAATAAAGAAAAATTAGGAACAGTCCACATCCACAGAGTTCCACTTCCATCCCCTAAATTCTATAGAAAAAGGACAGGAGAAAGAAATAAAGAACAAAGAATAAGTAAACAAAAACTAAAATTATAGGTCTCTTCCACCAAGCATCAAAATTCCATCTCAACGTTACGAGCCTTCCAAGATCTGTTTTGTTAATTTCTATTCGCCAATGATCTGTTTCTACCAGCAAATGTACTCCTAATATCAAAGGCTTGTGTCCAAAGAATATGGATCGACAGTCATTGCAAAAACTCCAGTATGTAACAAGCACGAAAGGATAAAGTAAAGCTGCAAAAACAATCTGTAGAAACACTTACCTTTGGAGTTGACACTACTTATAGCACTGGGCTGCTTCTGAAGGCCACCATACATAGGCGAGAATCAATTTTGTGTGAATTACTCCTAGTTTACAACTTCATATGCTTTAGAGCACAGAAGCAGCTTTCGAAACCCACTGCTTTGGCTATAAGACAGTCCTGAATCACACATCCTTTCCAGTGGCGAGCAACAAAATAAACGACTGCTACGGACTTGTATAAACTTCTGAGTTCTCTAACGTAACTTCAAATACTTCTCACAGGTTGCTGCCCAAGGAGATAAAATTACAAAATTACAACCCACCTAAGGTGCATTGCCAGACCAGATAAAGCCACTAATATGTTAGGATGACTAGAAATGGAAAAAGAATTCTGCACTACCTACTTAAAACTGTTGAAATGAAGTTTGAAATTGATCCCCAAGTACATGGAGAACAATATGCTAATATCAACAACCAGATATCATTGGCCTTGATTAGAGGGAGTCACACAACAAATAAATGAACTTTTGATATATGTGCATGCTCATCTAACCTTTGAGGCAGTAAGAGCAACAAGGAACACATACCTAGTCATCATCGGCTCATTGCAGTATTCCAGGTTTTCCAAGGGTGCATGGTATGGGAGGCCATATTTACAAGATTCATAACGTCAAAACAAAAATGGTCATCTACTCTATGGTCATAGGGATGATATTATCCAGACTTAATAAATTTTTTGATTCGGACACGTATCCAATGCTCATTTTGCAAGTGTCCAACACTCCTTACACTCTTACTAGCATGCGACGACGAAAAAATTTGAAATTTCACATATTACTATCCGAAGCAAGTTGGAAGATTATTATAACCAACACTAATCATGCTAAAGAAGGCATTTAGAAGGATGAAATGTATGTTGTAACCATGCAAGCTCACAACTTTTGTTTGCAAGATAAGGTATGGTGATAGTTAACAACTATTATCTATTACTCTTGGGTCTTGTAGAATTTTATCATCTCACATTGTTTCAGTAATATGTAATCTATGTCAATACTATAATTTGTGAGCGCAATTTTGTTCACCCTCCTTAAAAGAGGGTAAACATTACCATTGAATAGTGTAGGTTACACCCCTGCAATACAATTTTTGGTAAGGATGACATCATTTTTAGGTGTGATGACATCACTTTTTAATGGGAACCACATTATTTCATCCAATAAGAGGGAGGATAATGTTCACCCTCTAAGGAGGGTGAACAAAATTGCACATAATTTGTCAAGAAAACACCATCACGATCAGCATTTCCTAGCTCTCTCCATACCTACTTTTTAAGGACTTTTTGAGAATCTTGAGTATGCCTAGACTATTCGTTGTTCATAGTATCATACTTATTGTCTGATTTATAGTAGAACATATACAATTCAAAATATTCCCAATCTGTCACTGTCTTACTTTTTAAAGAGATAATATCCATGGTTCTGAGATACTATGATACCTGGGTGCCTGAAACAAGGGCACGAAGCCACGAACACACACTACGACATGGACACAAAAAACGAACAGACAGAGATGTCATCATTTTAAAAAATTAGGACGCTACCGGGTTCAAATATGAAAAACTACCTTTTACATCTCTTGTGATGTCATACCAGAACACAAGCTTCAAGTGTATACCAAATGTGTCTAAGTGTGGCTGACTAAAGAAGCAAAATAAAAAAAATCAGACTAGTTCGGCACATACATCTAGTCATATATTTGCACTACTAACGCAAACCAACATACAATCGAGATGCCCCACAAAAACGAGTCCCACCAAGAATGTGAAGATGTAGATTAGAGCTAAAATCTGAAGTAAGCCTGCAGCAACTAAACTAAAACACCAAACCATAAAATAAACCGAAACTCATTATTGATATACTACTACAGAGATGAACCTCTTGTATCCCTTGCACGAGTATGATAGCCTCCAGTAATGGGAATGCAACAATACAACACAAATATTGTAGAGAAAATAGCAATAACTGCGATAATGCTGGACGTCAACAAAGTATATGCCATCAAATGATACAAAATCAGGACAATCAGAAGTTTCTTTTATGGTCTATGCCAGTACCAGCATAAAGATACCAGTATACCACAATGGAATCTCAGAAGTACAACTACAACCAAAAATTAGTTTGCCCATTCATTTTACAAAGCTCAGGCCATAAATCTGAAACGGAAAAAAGGATTCACTTATTTATACATCTCCTCTGCCATCCCAGATCAAAATTCCAAATACAAGTAAAACAATGACAATTTCCCGAGAAGTGAGAACCAAAAAAACATGCACTGCAGGGCACAAGCTACACAAGAACAAGGATTGCAACCTAATGTACACATGAGGTAATTTCGAGGAAGTATACACAAGTCATAGAGTGCCTCATGATGATGGACACAATAAATTGCAGGTACCACGAACACAAAATGGCAGCGCTGGATCACATATTGAGGTTAAATAACACATGAATAATACCGCTTTTTCAGCATCACAATTGCACCGTGGAAGCAAATTAACTAGTTTCCACACTGTTATCTGTGACCCTGGATGTAACCCTCTAACTCTCTCCGGCCAAATGTCCTTCCAAGAGAATTAGCATCCTTAGATCTCACAGAAAAGTAAAATATCAGCCAAGCCACCATGAAAAAGACCTCTATTATAGATTGGAAAGCTGTTGTAAACATCTTCCCGAAATATTGAGCCAAAGTCCATCTCGTTAACGATCCACAAAGCATGTACTCCAAACATTTGATGACAACAGCCTGCTTAAACATTGCTAATAACAAATAACGGCCGGCCTTAACGATTTCTCTCGAACTCCTCCTTGAGTCCACAATTGCAACCCATGGATCCACAGAAAAAACAAACTCCACAATCATGTCCAACAAAAGCCACGCAAACAAAAACCTGGCGGTCTCCTTTTCGAAACCCTGAACCCATGGAGACATAATCGAGAAAGGAATCAATTTTAACCTCACAAAAATCCTGAAAAATGAATACTGATCTTCGATTTCACTGAAGTACCACAGACCCAAAAGCTGCGAAAGTGCATCCCTTACCGCCCATCTCATGAGAATAAAGCCAGAAAGCCTTTTGAGACCCAAATACGAACCGTCCCATATCATCAAGGACCATGAACGAGACCTCCTCCCTAACAAATGATTCACAACCACAACAAAAACTATTCCAAGAACCCAGGAGTAAGTAACCACAGACCCCACAATTACATATCCATATGCCGCAGACAATGAACACACAAGAAAGAACAAAGTGGATGCGTCATGCTGCTGGAGCCCCAAAACCTTGATCAAATACTGCAAAATCCCAACCCTTTTGGTCTCATCTGCATTTGTTACATTCTTTAACTCATCCTTGCTATTGAAGTCTTCTTTGAGTTCCACAGATTGCAATGTTTTCTCGTGAAGTTCAAAGGACAGGCTGGAGCGGATTACCCTAGCAATACAAGCGGTTTGACTTATAAATATATTTATGCCATAGTCTTTGTGCATAAAAGGAGGGTTCCTAAACCAAAGCTAACTAACTAAGGATGGAGATATATAGGAACAGCCAATCTAAACAAGCTAGCTAAGTTGCTCGGGCAGTCTAATGGCAACTGAAATAGGTTGCAATCATACTAGCCAAAGCACAAAAAAATGGCTAGTGATTTGGCTAAATTTAAAAAACTGGTTTCTCAGTTTTTTTCGTTTTGTCTTTATTCAAAAAAAAATTGCATTTGTTAGTTTTGCGTCAATATTTTGTGGTTTTTGGATTTATCTCGTCAAGACGAATCCAAAGAGTATAAAATTATGGTCAAAAGTAATAGTTTTCTTAATAAAGCCGAAAATAAACTAGTTTTTTGGATTATTTTTCGTCTTAATTCATAAACTTTAAGTTTGGCTAATAATTTTACACTTTTTAGATTCCTCTCGTCGAGACAAGCCAAGAAACCACAAAAAATCGACTGAAAACTAACAAATGCAAAACACAATTGAATGAGGACAAAACGAAAAAAACCAAAAAATCAGTTTTTTCAAATTAGCCAAACCATGAACACTTTCAAAAGGAGTTCTCCGATAGTTTTCCATATCACAAGCCAAACATTTCATCTGCACAAAGATCTAAAATTAGTGTTTTTTGTTTAAAAATATAAATAAATGGAGCATTTCCTTTTCATTGTTTTCCTTTTTGCTATTTCGTTAGACCATCTCCAGCCCTCAACTCAGAACCAAAATCTGAGAAAAAATGTCCTCAAATTCACTTCGTTTCTTGATTTCAAACTTATATCAATATGAGTTTTGTTCGAGTTTTATTCAAAACTAAAATCTAGAACTACTCCAACTTTTATTCAAATCAAATTCGAAGGCTATTTACTCCCTTTCAAATTTACAACTTGTGCCAAAATGTTTTTAACCCATACTTTATTCTTAGATTTTGGCTCATCTGTCATACAAAATAATTTTCTACCAAACGAGGCAAGCCAAGCAGGGTATTTTATATGTAGGGACAGTAGGGTTGCAAACAAGGTGAGCCAAGCCGATCGGACCTTTGAGGTGTTCGAGCTTGGATTGAGCTGAGCCCGAGCTTGATTACAACTACGACACATATAAACGAGCTCAAGTTGACTAACTTGAGCTCCACTTACGGAAAGAGCCTAAATTATGCCCTGAGTGCGTTCTTATTAACTTCAGAGTCGAGCCTCGAGCTGCTCACAAATGGCTCAGCCCGTTTGCAGCCTATTATATTATAGGGTTTGGAGATGCTTTTAGGCTGTTTTATCTCATTTTTGTTTTTTGACAAAAAAAATTAATAATAATAAAGACAATAGTAAGCTAAAAAAATAATAATAATAATCGTTTTTTCTCGGAATAAGCAAGCGAAGCCGTAAGCCGGAATTCAAAAGCTCTAACCTGAAGTCAAAGTCGCCGAGAATTACAGAACTGCCATTGATTGGTTTCCGGGGATGAGAACCAAATAGGGAACGTAAACCACTATCCTCATCACCAGACAACAAATCATCATCGTTTAGGGTTCCGATGCGAGTGAGATGAAGAAATGGCCTCTGCCGGGACTGACGGCGGCGCAGGTGGTGGTTCACGGCGGCGGTGGATATGTCGAGGCTCGAGATTAGGGTTTTGAGGCCAGGGTCTTGGTCGATGAAGTCGGTGAGGAGGTGGGAGCCGTTGTCGAGGTTGGAGCGGAAGGTGAAGATGAGGAAGGACAGGGCGAGGAATTTTAGGAGGTGGGAGTAGAAGATCGAGTAAGTTTGGTTTAGGATTTGAGTGGTGGAGTGCAAGTCGAGGATGGTGGGCGGTGGTGGTGGAGGAGGAGGAGGAGGGCGGTGCTGGTTGTTCATGGCGGTGGTTGGAACAGTTGTTGGACTTGAGGCTTTTCGCAGGCCTTGAGAATTTGCTGTTTCCTGCAGAGATTTTGCTGGATCTCATACTTAATGAGAGGGCCTGGAACTGGACTGGACGAGACTGGAGAATACGGAACTGGACTGGAGTTTCATAACCAAAAAAATGATCAAAAAACATATTGGCCTATTTTGGCTTAAAAAACCGCTTTGATTTATTTTTTTTATCCTTATTTTGATTTTGTAATATTAATTTGCCTCGACTAAATGAATCGGAAACGTAAAAAAATATAATTTGAACTCTCAATTTCTTAAATAAAACCGAAAATAAGTATTAAAAAAAAGTGTCTTTTTTAAACTTGTTTTTGTCTTTATTCAATGAAAATTGAGGGTTGGTTTTAGTAATCAAAAAAAACTGGGGTTTTTGGTTTTATCCTTATTCATTTTTTTTTTTGTTTGTTGGTTTTTTTGGATTTTTTTTGGTTTTTGGCATTTGCTTTAGGCGAGGAGGAATCTAAAAAGTATAAAATTATTAGCCAAACTTAAAGTTTTGTGAATAAAAACGAAAAATAATCAAAAAAACCGGTTTTTTAGATTATTTTTCGTCTCTATTTAAGTTTGACTAGTAATTTTATACTTTTTAGATTCCTCTCATCGAGACAAGCCAATAAACCACAAAAAAATCGACCGAAAACTAACAAATGCAATTTTTTTTTGAATAAGGACAAAACTAAATAAATCAAAAAACTAATTTTTCCAATTCACCCAAACCAAGCTTGAGCTTGATTTATAATTTTCTTACTTTTCTGATTATTCTTGTAGAGACAAATCAACAAAACACGGAAACTTGACACATATATAAATGTGTCCAAAATTGTTCATGCATTGGATAGTTTGCGTCCAAATCTTGACAAAATGTTGCAATTGTTGTTACTCCCCTTATCCCGAATTGTTGAACTCCCGTGGAATATCGTGACCATGTTCGTTTCTCAGTTTAGTTTTAGTTTTAATTTTGATGACATCATTATTTCCTCATTTCTTCATTACACCTGATAACATCATCAAAACTAAACTAAACTAAATTAAACTATCAAAATTTAAAAATAATGAGATGAGGTGGGTCGTGTGAGACTTGCATTAGTAATTAGTTTCACATTTAAAAAGACCGATGTGCCCTTTTCTTCTCAAATGAAGTTGGTGCCTTGGTGGCGTTGGGGCCGCATGACCAATTTTAAGTTCCACATTGAAAAGATGATTATGTACTTTGCCTAATAAAGGGGTAACCTATGGGACTGCATCAATTCATGTTTAATTTTCTTCTGTACTAGCATAACAATAATGGGGTAGCATATTTTAGCCAGCACATAGTCATTCGAGCTTTATGAGACGAGCAACGTTAAATTTGATATGCAAGAGTATTAATTTGTGCAATAATATTAGACCCAAGAAGTTTGATGGTTAACCTTAATCGATTATAGAAGTGAGCGATGTTATTATAGAAGGAGATTAAAAGATACTGAAATATGAATAATCATATATAACTTTCTATAAAAGGTCATATGGATAATAATTAGGAATAATTAGTCATAAATACACAATATTTTGTCTATTTAAAGGAAAGGACAATGAACATTTACAATCAAACATAAAGACAATGAACTAAAGATACAATATTTTGCCTATTTAAAGGGAAGGACAATGAACATTTGCAATTAAACATATATAAAGACAAGAAACCTTTGCAATCAAACACAAATACACAATATTTTCCCAAAATTTTACGAAAAACAAAAGAAAGTATCTATAACCTTAAAATAAACAGAAGAAAAGAAAATTCTTCAGTAGTAATAAGATCCTATCTTTCACACACAGCAACAAGTTTATAAAGAATTGACACTTCCAAAAAATTACAACCAGCCATCACGTTGGTCATCACAAATGGTTTCTTCTGTTTCTTCTCCAAAGAGTAGCCTCCAATTCATGCCATGATTCCTATATCGTTTGTTTAAGAACCACGGCAAGCTGATTTTTATGCAACTTGACCGCCTCCAACTCCAATGTCTAGTTGATTGATTTTGATCGTCTAAGGCTCCGCTCTGGAGTCGGTGTCAGCAAACCTTTGTTTTATATCCCTTGCTATTGAGAAGAAAACATTTTCAACATTGAGATTTGACATTTCACTAATTTTTTTAGTTGCTGCAAGGGGTTGGCCAGAGACTGGGTGGTGGTCGCCGGGAGGTGGGACCGTGATTTTTTTGAATTTCATGTTAGAATTTAGTTTTTTTTTTTAATTTTTGACATTTCACTAATTTTTTTAGTCGCCAAAAAGTGGTCGGCCAAAGGTGGGGTTATAGTGTGGGTTGGTATTTTTTTGAATTTTATGTTCGAAATTAGAATTTTTTAAAATTAGTGACATCTCACTAATTGTTTTGGTCACCAGAAGTGATCGGCCAGAAGTGGGGTGGTGGTCGGCCGAAGGTGGGGCGGTATTTTTTTGAATTTTATGTTCAAAATTAGAATTTTTAAAAATTAGTGACATCTCACTAATTTTTTTGATCATCAGAAGTGGTCGGGCGGAGGTGGGGTGATGATTTTTTTGAATTTTTTGTTCGAAATTAGAATTTTTAAAATTCGTGACATCTCACTAATTTTTTTGGTCGCCAGAAATGGAAGGCCAAAGGTGGGGTGGCTGTTGGTCGAAGGTGGGGTGGTGATTTTTTTGAATTTTATGTTCAAAATTAGAATTTTTAAAAATTAATGACATCTCACTAACTTTTTTGGTCGCTGGAAGTGATCGGCTAAAGGTGGGTGGTGTTCGGCCGGAGGTGCAATGGAGATTTTATTAAATTTTATGTTCGAAATTAGTGTTTTTAAAAATTAGTGACATCTCACTAATTTTTTTTTGTCTTTATGTTCGATTGCAAAAGTTCATTGTCCGTCTCTTTAAAAATGCCAAATATTTCTTGTTTTTATGTTCGATTGCAAAAGTTCTTTGTCATTTCCTTCGAAAATGTCAAATGTTTTGGATTTTTGGCTAAGTAACCCATATAATTATGCTAACAAATTATCGCTATAAATGCTATAAATCATAATTACCGATTCATCTGTGACATTATCTTGATATGTATCCCATTTGCCCATTAAAATCGTCAATCTTGTCGACTATACTATATTTTGTCGTCGCCATCACATTTTCAATGATTTTTAGCCTAATAAACTTTCATTATTTGGTTCATGAAACCCAACGCTCAAATATAAATATAAATATAAACAAAAATTCATATAAAAATATTGGAGGCAACAAATAATAAAATAAAAAATAAAAAATTGGAGGATTCATGAATGCGTCTTATGAAATGTAGGAGTAAAACCATATTTCTTTTGGTTGCAAAAGTTGTTGGAGCATTAATCCATAGATGTTCAGCCAAGTGGTTATGAAAAAGTAATAAGAGTCCTTCCATGAGGTCACATGTTTCATTTCCAAGGAAGGCAAACATTCTAAACCTTTAGGTCATTTGGAAGTTTGTCCGGTCGTTAACTTCAAGGCCTCGGAATCAATCAAAATGCGTGCAAACTGATCTGGGCATTTGTTAGAGCATTGCCCAAAAGATATCAATATATACATTGCAATATGAAGGAGGCATAGCAGCCTACTTTTCACAGCTCTCGCCTCCTTTTCCACTGTACCCATCAAGTAGGCAATAAAGCAAATTTATATTCTGAAATTGACATTAGGTTTCATTGTTGGGGTCATGAAAGCAACATAAATTGGCATTTGCCCACAACATTACAAAAGTTGGAAATAATGGAAGCCTCAGATGGACACAGCAAACAACTCTAAATGCTGTGTTGATGCGACAAAAAACAGCGTACACAATGTACAAAAATCCTGCATCACAAAATAAGTATCGATGTATGCAATCTTACAGCTTACATAAAACATGTTTCTTAAATGATACCGGTAAGTTTCCGTATTCTAGTTTTCAAAAGCTTGGCTGCAGAAAAGGTAGGCGTGACCGTGCGAGTGTGCCAAATAAAGAGACTCTCTCATCTTTTGAACGCGACGCTTTTTAATCCTATAAACTAGAGAGTAGTCTAGACCCAATTCCTAAAGAGTAGTCTAGACAGCTACCAGTGACCAAAATGCGCCTAACTAAACGCTAGAGATTATTAGTCCGGCAGAAATGATACTGGCACAACGATAATAATAATGACGACAATAATGCGCATGTCATACCACACGCGATCCTTCCTTTACTGGACATCTACGTGCAAGCATGGCAAATGACGAACCAGCCCTTCAACACATAACTAAGACACCTAGAAATTGAGGCTACAACTGGAAAAAACCGACCAAAAGGAGGCCGAAAAAATTGGCCACTACGTTGTTATACTTTATGGCGTGGATGAAGTTAGGGAAAAGGTTGTCAGTATACATCTTACACGGTTACTATGAGAGGAGAATTGCAAAGGACCAATTTTTAACAAGCCTTGGGTTGGGCATCACAGATTCACACACTCCAGAATTCTCCATCAGCTAGAACTAATACAGTTCTAACAAGTTCTGCCCCAAAAGTATGGAGCAGTAATAGTACAAATAGTGAATACCTGTTCTACGTTTTGCAATTTATTCGATTCTCCCAAACAATATAACGTAAAACCAAATCTCAACCACTATTATCATCAGATTCATGGACCGAAAAAATATTAGGAATAAATAGAGCAAAATAAGAAAACGGGAAAGGGAAACATATTCGCGCACTGAATAAGCAGTTTGTGAGGGCTGTTCCTTTGCGGCAATAATAAGTAGCAACTAGCAAGGAATCAACACTAATCCGAAGAATAAAGACGCCAATTATGGCTTACTCAGCAACAAAATTCGAACATATAACATATAAATCAGGAGCAGAAGACTTGGCTTAATTGAAGTCAGGCTTCGCGGGGTACGTGCAGCCAGACCTTTGGATAATTACATTTGCTGCATAGCAGCCAGCTCTCACAGAGTCTTCAATGGGTTTCTCCTGAACCAACTGAGAGAGAAATCCTCCAACGAATGCATCACCTACAAGAGGGCCAAAAAACAGCAAATCAAAAAACAAGCATTTCAGAACTCATCAGTGTCATGCACGTGGTGTAAGAGCTTTTTGGGCATCCACCGTGATTCACTTTCCCAATGTAATACACAAACGTCATAGAGACAAGGAACGACACAGCTCGTCAAAGTCCAAGGCTGGCATGCGCGTAAATGAATGACATGTAACTTGCCATGCCACCAGCCAAGACAAGGTACACCATGGCATGTCACCGGCCAAGATAACGCACAACATAGAATGTAAACTGGCGTGACATCGCACGTCAACGGTCGAGATAAGTCACACAATGGCAATGCAAGGCACAACATGTGAATAGGCATGGCAAGGAATGCCATGGCGCGTCACTGACCAAGACAAGGCAAGTGAACCTAAGGAAGTGTGTATAAACCTTTTCTGTGCATGTCCCTGCATATTGCATGCACTTTAAACTTAATAAAGCATGCCCCTGAACTAAAATGAACACTAAATATGCCAGTCTTAAATTGTCATGCCCCTACGATGCTTGAATATTGTGCACATAGTTAAGTACTACGTAAAAAATCTTTCAACTTTTGGAACTGACATGCATTTGAATGGCTGTATTGTTTGCATAAGCGACATGCATTTGGGAGGAACGCTTGCACTTTCTGGAGTTTGACCCATTATAAGCAACAAAAGAACACATACCTGCCCCATTGGTATCGACGAGTTTCTCTTTAGGTAACAATATCACTGGGAAAAGCTTGACCTTGCCATCCTCAGCAACCACCACTGGATCTGCACCCTGAGTAATCACAGTAATCCTCTTGTGTGTTCCAGATGCCTTTGGCAATTGAGATATTTTCAAAGCTATCTCCTCAACATTCTCAGTCTGGAAATTTGATATATCCCATTCGGTAAACCAAATTAGGTAAAATAAATTAAACCGATGCATGACTGTAGCAAAAACCAACATTACCTCCCAGCCACGAACTTTTGAAAAGGTTCTTGCTTCTGTCTCATTTCCGAACACAAAGTCCATGTACCTAGAATGAGAAAGGATGGCACACATTGATATTCATCTTTCCCAATAAAACTGAAATTACAAAAGAAGAGGACAGTAAACTTACGGTAACACTTTCTCTTGCGCATCCTTGAAAAACTCGCAGATAAATGGAGCAGAAAGGTTCATCATAAAGACCTGCATGTAAAAAAATCACAACAATGTTTCTTCAGAAGCTATTGAAGCCAACATGCCCTTTGGATTCCAACTATATCTCAATGTTATACCTTATTATTTGCAGCTGCATGTTCAGCAACTAACAGAATGGATTCTGGGGAAACCGTAAGGAAAAAACCAGCAATGTAGTAGTACTTGGCCTTCTCAACTGCCCAATATCAAGTTAGTCAAAGAAACAGTGGAAAATAAAGAGAGAGAGTCTACAAATGACACAGGGCAGATAGAATACCCAATGCCCAATTTTCCGGCCTCTTCAAATGTTCGGATTTGTAGCAATTTGCAGCTGACAAGTTGGCAACAAGTGATCTGCAAAAATGTGAAACACATGTTAGTCCAGGTACATGAAATATCTCAAAGCCTGTTTCTGAATCTTCTAAAAGGTTCCAGGACATACTGCAATACATAGATCATAAGCTTCCCCGATGAGAAACAAAAACAAGATTGCAGATTTGGATTTCATTTTTACAGTATGGAGCGACATGAAAGCCTAATAATCCATACTCTCCAATAGCGGAGGGGCGGAAGTGAAGGATTACCAGCTACAAAAATGATGGGAGTACTTTGTAGTACAAATTCCAATTTACAATTTAAATAATCACTCTGTTACTGGTATAGAAAGTAGAAGATTCACATTAGTTATATAGACAGAAGCTAACAATGTAAACTGACCTTTCACCTCCTACAACACAAACGCCGCAGGTACCTGTTGGTGCAGTCTCATCCTCATAATAGTGAACCTAAGTGTCATCAGAGGACAGAAAATTGGTAAATGACTTTCTTGCATCTCAGTTGAAACATGCAAATTCATGAATTGAAATCCAAAAGAAACAGAAGAGGAAATAAGAAATGATGACAACACAGGCGGACAATAAATGACACTGAGCCTACATTAACACCAGCAAGTTTTGAATTCTTCTTCATCTCCTCCCCAAACTTGTCCTTTCCAATGCAACCCATGTAACTGGTTGCACCAGGAACTTGTAGCATCCACTGCAAATGGAAAAGTACAAGTCATTCAGCTGCTCAGTGGGATTACGCCACTGGATAGCTAAACATAATCACAAAATTTGCAGCTATACCTGAGCAACTCTGATTGAATTTTGAGTAGCACCTGCACACAATAAAATTGAGCAAAACATGTCACCGCATAATAAGCACACCTAAGGAAAATTATGGAAGAGATATTTCTCAAAAAAAAATATATATATCTAGACAATATAGCCACATTACCTCCAGCGATATACTCTACACTGAATTTGGCTGCCATTTCCTCATACCTGACAAATGCATCAGAATACTTATGTTAATAGACAAGGAAACCTTTTTTTGAGACAAATGCACTGTAATATGCACTTCCTTAGTGCTTATGTCATCATGATGTAATCTCCTACATTCAAGCAAGAGTGAAATTTTCTAACAGCCACAACACAGCCACATAAAGAATCCACGTTATTCAGAGCTTTTCTTGTTCTTTCTGCATTTCCTACATTTGATAATTTCCTTATTTATGGGCTATCCCTAAGTCTACATCACCAGAATCATAAATTAAGTTTCATACAAGGACATCCAACTGCGACTGCATACATCAAAATACAGTAAAGAAACTCTCTTCTTTAACACTCAAATCACAAATTGAAACTGACTGGATATAATATAGAAACTTCAACTGTTACACACCAAAATCAATACCCCCTTGTCCCTTTGGTAAATTTTAAAATACTATTCCAAAACTACAATCAACGGAAAATTAAAAAACAAAAAAGTTTGCATCCACAGAGCAGTCACAAGCCTAGATACAGCTTACAGCAAACAAAAAAGTGCTGCTACGTTGACTAACATGGAGGTCGACAGTACATTTTCTCATTTTTTTAACAAGTGTGGCCGATAATTTAACTAAGGCCATGAATTTCAGTATAATAATACTAACACTAATAATGCTACTACTACTACTAGCAATAACAACAATAATTATGAGATAATGATGATGTGGAAAGTAATCATCACTGTTATAAGATCTGAAAGAAGTCACTCACATAGGTAAGTGCTTTTCCTCTGCAAGAATTGCATCATTCAACTTAATGTCATACCTGTAACGCCAAAATACAGTAGTTTATGTTAGAGATCATAAACTCAAAAAAGGTTGCTTACCCCGTAAAAGCAAAAGATTCTATAACTGATGAAATGATCTCACACCACAGATGAACATTTTAACTTTCAGCCAAATGATTAACAGAAAGCAAACTGGAAGTGAGAGTTCCCATGGTTGTGACTTGTGATAGAAAGTTAGTGTCAAACAAATAAAGACTTAATCCGCAATAGATAGCTATAAGATTCTACATGTTGTCACACTGGATGTTAGAGTACTACTAATATGCTTGTCATTAAAGTTGTTAACGAATAATTCTATCCTAGACGCCAACGAGATTGCTCGTTTTCAAAACTGATGCATGTCGTTATCATGCTATCAAAGATGTTTCTCAGTTACATTTTCCTATATAGGTGTCAAAGTAAATAAAACCTTCAAGGGAGGAACATGTAAAGTCTTCTTTTTAAAACATAGACCTTAAGGTCTAAAAGTAACATCGGGGCATATATGAAATTTGAGAGGTTTTAAATTCAAATACCTTTCAAACTTAACATCAAAGATTAATTTGGGGGATCTTATTAGGGGCAGCTGCCCCCATTGGGCTTAAGCTGCCTCCACCACTAGGCTCCACTCTCGAAAGTATAAAGTCGCAGACTGTTCGCTACTGTCCACTTTCAGCTGCACACGCACAGCCTTAAATCGTGTTTCGCAATTTTGGTTCAAGATCAAAGATACTTAACAGCCGAACTTTCACAACGTGTGATAGGTTCACCATCTATGGGCCTGGTAACCTTCACCTCACCTGGTCCTTCTTGGCCTCAAACCTTAGTCTAGGCTTTCAAATCCAGGTAGCCACACATAAAATCCAATTCCCATTAGAATAACAAACGAACAAACACACACACGTGTATACATGTGCAAGGTGCATACACTGACACCCACACGTATACCTATAACATATGGAAAATGTTAATGCCAAAACTTGTAGGACATAAAAGACTTGCACCATGGAGGGGTACAAAGCTCTTATGCACTAAAATTCTGGCATTACCCAAAAGAGTTTCACGCTATCGATTTTCATATGCATACACAAGTATAGGTATGACTGTGTAATGAGCTTGTAGTTAGCACGAGCAGATAAACAGATCCACCAAGATGCAGTACTTGCAGTCTTGCACTGATTTCGCTATAAGCAGAATTGAAGCGTAAACAATGAGATTTACTGATTTAGCTTTTCGTAGGAGCACCATGGGCGATAATCATTTACGCAGATCCGAAACCTCATAATGCAAACGTGTGGTCACATATAGACCAATTTTACACAGTTCCAGAAAGATGCAGTACTTGCACTCTTGCACTGATTTCGCTATAAGCAGAATTGAAGTGTAAACAATGAGATTCACTGATTTAGCTTTCCGTAGGTGCACGATAGAGGATAGTCATTCAGGCAGATCCGCAACCTCCTAATGCAAAAGTGTGGTTATATCTAGACGGATTTCACACAGTACAAGAAAGGAGAAATGAATGAACCAAGCAAAATTCGTAAAAATGGGTCCACTAAAGCTAAGATCTGAAGAGACTAGCCCAAAACACATGCTACTGAAATCATTCACGTAGATACGTATTGTTCAAATATAATGCCGACATTAGCTTCAAATCCACTTCTAATGATTCAAAAACCGCAAGAGACGCAACAAACATGTACAAACATCGACCAAAGATCGAGCGGAACAGATACCGTTAACGGATCAGAAAATCAGATCTGAGCCGCGAAAAAGCTCAACGAAATGAGAGAGAGAGAAAGAGAGAGTACTTGTCTAGGAACTCTTGGTCGACGACGGAGGAGATGTCCAAGAGAGGGTTGCCCATGCCCAACAGGATTCCATCGTAACCCATAGCTGCTGCTGCTGCTGATTGCAGTGGTGAAATGAATCTGCGAGCTAAAGAGCAGTTGAAATGAAAGAACAAATTCGATGCGAATATAGATGTGCAGATATAGGCATGGAAACCGAATCTATATATATACGTATATGCAGTGTGATTATGCGCACAGAAGTAGTGGGGGTGGGTAGGGGTAAGTAAAGACTAAATGGTAAAATTTCACTAACCTCCCCTGAAGTTTCTAGTGAATGCAAAAACGTCCTGTGAGGTTTCGAAAATATCACCGATTTCCGTTGCTTTTGAAACTATTATCAAGATCCTCCCTCTCTTTAACTTTCAGGCCCTGTTTGATACCAGGGTTGGAGGATGGGATTGGATTGGGAATCATGTGGGATCTCTAATACTTTGTTTAGTGTTGCAAAAAATGAAAAGATTGCTAATACCATGGGATTGTGTATCCCACAAAAGCATTGGATTACCCATCTCAAGGGGAGTTGGGTATTGGCAATCATATCACATGGGATTGGAAGAATTCCTCTCCTATGCTAACCCCTCCCAGCTGTGCAAACCACCATACCCCATGATCTAATCTTATCCCAGACAAAACAAACATGTTATTAACAATCTCATTATCTAATCCTGAGTAAAAACAAACGTGGGAAAATATTTGTCTCCTCATTAATAATCCTACCTTATAACCAATCTCAATTCTAATCCCATCGCATTACCAATCCCCCCAAAATGAAACCTCGTATCAAACGAGGCCTCAATTCAATCAATTTAAGATTTGACTATGAAATGCTGAAAACACCTTTGCCTTTTTACTTGTACTATAACCATCTCCGTCTCTCTTCCTCCATTTGTTCATTTATTAAAAAAAGATGTGTGTATATATATATTATTTTGTTAATTACACACAGGGCTGGCCCTAAGGTAAGCCTAGCAAGCCTTCGGGCTTGGGCAACCCCCCCCTCCCCTCCCCAACCCAAAAAAAACCCATAAGTTATGTATAAATATAAAATGTTTTCAATTGAAACCTAAGTTGTAGGTAGGTTTGGTCTGATGGTCACGGATGATGCCAAACTCTTTTTCGGGCTGAGTTGGAATCTCAAGGGCAATTTCTTTTCTGATACTTTTTGTTTAAATGTAGTCTAGCCTTCTTCCTTTTTTCTTCTAGTTTTTATATTAATATCAGTAGGACTTGTTCCCCTTTTTTACTCAATCCCTTTTTTTTCCCAACAAGTCTTAATCACACTCAAAATATACACTTAAATGTTATATGAGTGAGCCCCAAAGTTTTATGTACAAGTGATATGTTCTTACATTTAGTTTTAAAAAATTATCCCAATGGTGGAAAATTGAAAATAAATCGAGTGAGCTAACATGATTTATTAGTTTTTTAAAACAAATCATAGTGAAAATATGAGGATACTTTCTTATTTTCTTAAAAAAAAATTCTTATAATTATATTTTTTTGCATTTACGTATCTTTTATAATCGTATCTTTTAGTTTGAAGTTTTGTAATTTTGTAAAATTATTAAAAGAACTCCGGACGATGCAAGGGCAAGCAATATTGGGAGTTTGCTTTGGGCCCCTAAAATAACTTTTGATTTTTTTGTAATTTTTTTACTTTTAATTTTTTTATAATTTAATATTAATTGTGCAACCAAATTAGTGGTTGGGCTTAGAGCAAGTGTAGCAATGGTAGTGTAAAATAAGGTAAAATAGAAAGACAAAAAAATAATACTTTATTTTACCTAGAAGGCCCCTCCAGCAACTAGTGTATTTTTTCTTCTTTTCTTTAGAATATTGCTTTTTTTTCCCTACCATGGGGCCCAGAAATGGAAGAAACGGAGAAAGAGAGAGAGAGGGAGAGAGAGAGAGAGAGAGAATAGAAAAGGATAGAATAATGAGTAGCTCCGGAATAGTGGTTGGGTATAAATACTGAGGTTCTGTAATTGCAGCAACTTTACCCAACCGAATACCCAAGCTGCTGCACCACAAAATTTCAGATTTTTGTAGCTAGTCTTGGCTTAAATAGCTACCAAATGGGGTTTACCCAACCTGTTGCACTTGCTCTTAGGCAATCTAAACCTTAGGGCTGACCCTGGGGATAATCTTGATAAAAATTTAAAAAATAAGGGAAGTTAGTGATATTTTATAAATCTCGAGAGAGATTCTTGCATTTGTCAGAAAGGGAGGTCAGTGAAATTCCAGACTTTAGATAGATCTCGTAAAGTTATGGGTATGGGGTGCGTTTACAGCGTTTTGTTGGTTGCCCTGTTCTGGTTTGGGTCTTTATCCTACCAACCCCTGTCTCTTTTTTTCTTTTTCTTTCTTTTTTTTTAAGGTGATTGCTATTCGGTGCTCTTAGAATAGCACATGGTGCCCCATCTCATATGAGCTCGTGAATGTGTGATGGTGGGATTTTTTTAGCACCAAGTGATCGTGCTCTAACAACACTTAATAATTGTTTCAATCTTTGTTGGTGTGATATATCATGTGACCCAGCCTTATGAGATAATTTTCTTTTTACAGTAACTCAAGTATTTGAGTTAACTTATGATATAAACAGGGCCGGCTCATGGCATAAGCTAATGAAGTCACCGCTTTGGACCCCCAAAATGTAGTCCTCCTGTATACGGTAATGGTTGTTTTTTTTAAATGACTACACGTTTAAATTTGTGCATTAATAAATATTTTGTAATAGTTTTTTTTATGAAGATATGTGTTGACAATTTCTATTATGCAAAATACATGGTGGGTCTCATCTAATAAGTACGTTTCAGGCCTCCAAAACTAATGAGTCAGCACTGGATATAAACTACGTACTCACCATAATTTCACTTGATGATCTAAGTTATTTACTTTACAAGTCTCGATACGTTCGCTACATATGTCAAAAATCAATTTAATCGGGTATCAGTACAAAATAAAAAAGAAGAAGCATTAAGTGTCGTAATAGGAACGAAGGGTCAGTGCCTGGCTGTTTATGTCACTTATGATCAGTGCGATTCGAATAAGGCTCTTATTGACATCCGACCAACCTGATTTTTGACATAAGAATGAAAAAGATAAAAAGGTAAAAAATAAAAATAAAAATAAAAATGGATCAGATCATCACCTAACTGTGGTGGGTCAAGTTTAACATCACATGAGGGGATGTTTTTCTTTTAATCGTCACATGTATCTTGATTCCATACTTTTGTTGTTGCCATTCAGCCTTTCTCTCTATTTACCATTGTACACTTGCCTCCGTTGAGGCGGGGAGGTTGCTATGCATTCAATGCACAAAAAGTGTTGTACAAAATTGCAGCCGTCCACAAGTATTTTTAACGATTCGGATTAAAAACAAACTATTTGTGCGAATAGTTAACTGTTTGTGAATAGTTTGTTTGAAATCTAAGCCGTCAATCCAAGCAATGAATGGTCCGGATTTTACACAGTAGCTTCCCCGGATCCAATCACTTGTGGCTGGTTCGTTAGGGGTGGTTAGTTTTGATTTGTGAATTTTCTTGGGGTAGACATTCATGGACTGGATTCATAATGGTGGTCATATTTCCTTCCATGTACTCCTACAATGCATAGAACTCTGACACAGATATCCAATTATTAAAAAGATACAATTCATGGAATTGTGAATAAGTGAGTACTCTCTCAGCTGCTAAGCAATTACTCTACTCGATGGAACAACAATTAGCCATTTGGGTCCTACTTTCGTATCATGACGAATAAATTTTATACGTACTTTTATATTTTTGTGCACGCGTACGTGCTTTTATTCTCTTAAGAGTATTTTATCGTGCGTCCAAACTTGAATTGCACACAAATGAGACAGAAAACATAAAATAAGCAAATAAATTCTATATGCACATATGTCAACGTCTGTTACACTGTAATGTCGATAATCCTATAGCCATGGAGTCTACTATAATCAATCATAGCTAACATGCTCAAATGATGCCTTTTGGTCCTCAAATTCTCACTTAATGAGGTACTAAATGTCGATATGCTTGCATGTAGCTTTCCCCTTTATCACACGGGAAAAAATGTCATCGATATTTACCCCAAAAAAAGAGAGATGTGATGGATAAATTTGCCTTGATGGCCAAATCACCAAATTTTGAGACATTGTTCGGCTATTTTTTTCCCAAAGGAATAATTATTCAATGCGAAGCGGATATGAAAAGGCTTGTACTTATCTGTTTTCATTGGATAATTATTCTCAAGCTTCGTGTTCTGTTTTCTTGTGCAATTAAGGAGTCTTCTGAAGGGTTGAAGAAAGATCAGCCCGAAGGTTTTTGTAGCACTATAAAGCAATAATAATACTGCGCTGAAAGTTTTTGTAGCCAAGGGTAATGTGACCTTCAATCAACGGTGTGTTTTAGGGCTCGTTCCAGTGTCGCTAACTTGAGAATTTAGATAAAATTATAACTTTAGTCAAATATTTTGAAAAATAAAGCAAGATTGTACTCTATAATCTATATGTTTCATCCTTCAATCAACGATGTGTTTTAGGGCTCGTTCCAGTGTCACTAACTTGAGAATTTGGATAAAATTATGACTTTTAGCCAAATATTAATTGCTCATTGAGTACTGATGCTCTATGGGCCTTCTCCATCGCGTACACATTTGTGTAGACTTCATACCAAGGGTGTTATGGAGAAAGACCTAAGAGCACTATATGGTGGTTCTCCAACATCATTACCTTCTCTATAGTTTGAGTACATCCCTGCTAAGTTGGCACTTAATTAATTATCAATCATTTGCATTTCTTTAACCTTATATGTATATATATATATATATAGAGAGAGAGAGAGAGAGAGAGTCATGTTCTAGTCCGGGAGTCCCGGATCCGGGACTCCATGTTCCCGATATTTTTATGACGATCCGAGCCGTCCAATGTGTTCAAAAGGTGTTTTCCAAGGTCCCCACGAGAAATCTTCAAAAAAAATACCGGGAAAGGGTTGATCCAAGCAGTTTTCGCAAAAACTTTATATTTATAGTTTTTGCGAAAAACTACTCGGATCAAGCCCTTCCCGGTATTTTTTTTTTGAAAATTTCTCACTAAGACCTTGGAAAACACCTTTTGAACACATTGGACGGCTCGAATGTCCTAAAAACAATGTTTAAAAGCATCAAAACACCGAAAAATGCTCCAGTCCTGGAAATCCGGGATCCCGGATTGGATCACCGGTGTATATATATATATATATATATATATATATATATATTACTTCTCTATCAATAATCATGAACTTTATTAGTCATTATTCATTTTACACATGTCATGCTTTGCCGTGCTTTTTTGTGTCTGTGTGTGCCTCAAAACAACTGTCCAACCTAGTCCACCTATATGGATTGTGTAGAGAAATGGTGTCTTTTCTATAAAAATACAAATAAAAATTTTCTTCAAAATCCCGAAGTTGCCATTATTTTTAGAATAACATTTGGAGACATCAATAATTTTTTCTGTAATTTAATGTGAAGAGAATTTGGACAGTGTATCAAACCGAGATAAGTTTTTCATCGCTGTCGCATTTACCACAAAGCTATTGAATTGCCTGTCAGTTTGTCACCCACCTGCCCCATCACTAATTACTACTCATTACGAGAAAATTATTAATTGCTTCTGGAGCACCAATGCTCTAGAGATTTTTTCTACCAGACATTTACATGGGCTCTATATCAGTGTGTGGTGGAAAAGGACCTAAGAGTTAGGGCAACTTCAATCCACCTCCATTTTTCCAAAATAGAGGGTGGATGTGACACATTGAGGGGAGATTTTGTAATTTATATCTATTTTTTTAATTTTTTGTACTTTTTGGGAGAATCTTGGAGGGACCCACTATCCTTTTTAGAGATTTGGTCATTCAAAACTATTTTGATCCTCCAAATATGGAGGACCAAATCTCATTTTGTTCTCCTTTTCCTATTTTTGGAGGATGGGCCCCTCCTAAAAAGTACAAAAATTAAAGAAAAATGGGCATCAATTACAAAATTTCCCCTCAATGTGTCACATGCACCCTCCATTTTGGAGGAATGGAGGTGGATTGAAGTTGCTCTTAAGTGGTGGTGCTCGAGCCTCTTTACCTTTTCTATAGTTTGAGTACATCTCTACTAGGTTGACACTTACTCAATTATCAATCATTTGCATTTCTTAAACTTTATAAGTAAAAAATTACAAAAATATACAATGATTGCCTACTAATTATTCATTTTACAAGTGTCGTGATGTCCCCGTGCCCTTTTCGTGCCTTGCCCATACTTTTTTTGTGTTCGTGCCAAGCTATCCCTTACCCCGTGCCTCAAAATAACGGCCCAATCTAGCTCCCTATAGGGGTTTGTGTCGAGTAAATGGTGTCTTTTCTATAAAAATACAAATAAAACTTTTCTTGAAAATCCAAAATTTGTTGTTATTTTTAGAATAACATTTAGTGCCTATACGTAATGTAGTTTTTTGCGATTTAATGTGAAGAGAATCTGGAGAGCGTGTAAAACCAAAGACAAGTTTTTCATCGTTCTTGTATTTACAAAGCTATTGAATTGCTTGTGAGTCTATCACCCAGCTGCCCCATCCTCAATTACCTCTCATTACAGGAAAATTATTAATTTCTCTTTAAACACCGAAGCTCTAGGGACGTTCTCCATTACACATTTGTGTGGACTTCACAAATAAGTGTGTAGTAGAGAAGGACCAAAACACACCACGTAGTGGTGCTCCAACATCATTATCTTCTCTATATTTTTATCACTCTTCTGCCCCTCCCCCATGATTCCCCAACTCTCTTTATTTTTTCTGCGTGGTTGTGCTCGAAGGTAGATTTCATACATCCTACAACAACGATCGTCATTTGAGGTAACTTGAAGTATATAATTTGCTATATATATGCATTGTATATTTTACATAATTTCTATGTTGTATTTGCCTTTGTTGTTTGAGCCATTCATTGAACTCCATAAATTATGAGTTATTAAAGTGTCACAGAAGTGCTTAGTGCACAAACTGAGTGGATGCGACCAATCACTAGTCACGTATTAAGAAGCGGCTTGATACACTAACAGTTCTCTCTCTTAAATGGATTGTCTAAGTAGTTTATTTTTTGAACACTCACATTGTATCATAAATTTTATTCACACCAACAATTTTTTCATCAGATATCCACACTAATATGAGTTGCCCAATTCAATAAAATAATATATTTCACACTCATTTTTGTCTTCTTTCTTTCTCTCTCTCTCTTTTTTTTTTTTTTTTTTTTTTTGGGGGTTTAAAGAGAGAGGAATATATATTAAATCCAAACGACCGGCCCAAAATTGTCTCCACGCTGCCGCGGTTGTCAGGAGTCCGGATTTGGAAATCCCAGACCTGGCTCCCCCTTATCCAAAAATCGGTTTTGGCCACCAATAGGTGGAGGAGAGGAGCTCGAAACCACGGGAGTCACCGGAAAAGCAAAGGTGAAGCAATAAAGTGTGAAAATATTTAGCCTAATGATCTTTTTGGATTTTTTTTGTTTCTTCGATTTTCTTCTTTCTTGTTAGTATTGTATCAATTTTTTTGGGGAATTGTATTAAGGAGTATAATAAAATATAAAAAAACTAATGTCCATAACCTTAAAAGCTTCCCAAGACAAAAAACAACATTCTTTCTTGTTAATTTTGTGTCTTTTCAAATTATCACAACGAATTTAAAATATAAAAAGTTATAATCATAACCTCAAAACTTCATAAAAACAAAAACAACCCAAAACAGATAAATTTCTCTAATTACATTTTTTAATATCTCATCGCAATAAATCTTAAAATATTTTAACAACTACAATTATTTTCTTTCGAATAAAGATGGAAAAAATAATCTTGTACACTGAAAAAGCAAAAGTTGATCTCTGAACCTTATTTCCATTTGTAGGAAAACAATTACTCCTACTGGGGCGGGTTCGCTACCAGTCTGGTACAAACGCGTCCCACTTTCTTCATATTTCATGCTCCCTGCTACAGAGCAAAGAAGTACAGTAGGAGGAAACGACCCTGTACATAAGTACATACTTTATAAATGCAATTCATTATTTGTCTTTTAGTGCTCAAATTAAGCTTATTACAATCATTGTTGTTAAAATTCATATCGTCTTTTTTGGAAAATGATACATATCCCATCTCATATCCTTTTTGTATAGAAATCTTATGACACGAATTGCGTATCCTACGATACATATGTGTATCCCGATTCAGTAAGTATCCTAAGATTTCTTAATAAAAGAAATTCAAACATTATTATAGAAGTGAAATCTCAAATGCATTAATCTTAGTCGTTTGAGCATATCAAGTCATTTGAAAGATGTTCAACCTCAATGTAGAACTTAAATACAATAAAAACCATGCTTCGATCATGTTTTGGGAGAATTTTATTTGGGATTTTCTTTTCTGTCCTTAACTAAGGTAGCATGAAACCTCAATATGATAAATCCCAGTTGAGAGGCTTGAAATTTTGCAACTAATTAAAAACTTAGTTTGTTGGTGTTATTAGGTATAAATACTTGTTAATTGTATATTAATTATAATTGAGGCATCTTGCAATACGCGATACATATCCCGATACGATTTATAAAACAAGAAAAACAATACACGATATGTACCTCGATTTCAAAACCTTGATTACAATCCTCAATGCGTACTAGAAGATAAATTATGGAGCGTATTTGTAAGATTGTGGAGTGCAAAAATAGTTTTCTCAAGAAAATAATACTACTTGGATGCTTTTGTGGGTTGTTTGGTTCCTCAGAAAATAGTACTACTTGGATGCACATGCATATAAATATAATGCATTTATTCTTGGTGACTAAGTAATCAATAAGCTTCCCCCCTCTCTCTCTCTCTCTCTCTCTCTCTCTCTCTCCATGTGTAAGCACGTGACTAATAACTCCTAGAAAAATCTAGGGGATCCTAGAGTAAAGTTTTAATGGAGGATTCGGAGAATCTCGCTTGGGAAAGGGCTATACATATAGGATACTAGTACGTACATACACACACACTAGTACAAGCATGCTCAATAACTTTATGCAAATAAATAATTTACCAAGGAAACAATTAAAATAAAGGAAATCCAATTTAAAAATATTTTTTCCCCAAAAATTAGGATTATTACAAAACTAGTAACATTTTGCCAGTAATCAAATTTAGTGAATCCCACAACTTCTCAATCAAGTACATCCGTCACTATCCAAAAACTTTTTCTCTCTTCCTTTTTCTCTCTTAGTGGGTGAAACTCACTCTCCACTTTAACAAGTAATTTTTACATTTAACATTGTTGGTCACTGTATGAATTTCAACAAATGCTCTCCACTTTTACATATTTTTATCAATGACCATTAAATTGAGAAAAAAAACCGACAATTGGATTTCAACTTTTACCCGGCCATTTTGGAGCATAAGGTTGCTAACTTTAGTCATACACTAAATGGATAATCAAAAGGCAATGTGTCAGCTTTTGGCTATCTAATTTTGAACAATCACTTTGTATCATAGTAAATTTTATTCACACCAACATTTTTAAAAAGTTTGAATAGATATAGCTTAATGATCTTTTTGAATTTTATTTATTTATTGGAGATTTTCTTCTTTCTTCTTTCTTGTTAGTTTTGTGTCTTTTTTTTTTTCAATTATCCCAAGGAATATAAATATAAAAAATTATGTCCATAACCTTAAAAGCTTCTTAAAGACAAAAACAACCTTCTTTTTTTTTAGAACAATGATACATACACACCCTTTGTGTCACTTTCGACCACACCCTCACTTACATGGGTGTAGGGACCACATTTGGGGGCCACACCCCATGTGAGTGAGAGTGTGGCAGGGAGTAGCACATATGGTGTGTATGCATCATTTTTGTTATTTTTAATTATGTGGCAATTTTTTTTTTATGAATTATCATAATGAATTCATAACATAAAAAATTAGGATCATAACCTCCAAAGCTTCATAAAAACAAAAAATACCCAAAAACAAACAAATTTCTCGGAATACATTTTTAATTTCTCATCAGGATAAATCTTAAAAAATTTAATGTACAATTATTTTCTTTTAAATAAAGACGAAAAAAATCCTTTAACCGAAAAAGCTAAAGTTTGATCTGAATCTTTATTTCCATTTGTAGGAATATAATTACTCCTACATGTGAAAGAATTCATACACCTCTGAAAAGGTAGCCAAACTCCTCACTTTGATCCAAAAGAACGCGTCCCACTTCCTTCTAGGAATATGTAGACGTATATACATCACTTTCTTTAAATTTCATGCTCTCCGTTGCAGAGCGAAGACACAAACGACCCACATTTTTTTCTAAATGCAATTCATTTTTTGTCTTTTTAGTGCTCAAAATTATGCGTAACTTACGCGTTTTTTGATTTGTACTAAAAGACAAACTATGAAGTGTATTGGTAAGATAGTGGAGTGCAAAAATCATTTTCTTAGAAATATGGTACTACTTGGATGCTCTTGTGGGTTGTTTGGTTCCTCAGAAAATTTCTGGGGATGCATATACTGTGTTCATGCTGAAAAAATTGAAGGTAATGTCTGGGTCTATGTTTACCCATATAAATGAACTTGGATCTCTGTGTACCGGTTAAATCATGGACGCATTTCAGCTTTTCATGAAGGGTTTTGGTCCCAAATTATGGAGTGTATTTGTCAGATAGTGGAGTGCAAAAATCATTTTCTCAAGAAAATAGGAGAACTGCTTAGCTGCTCTTGTGGGTTTTTTGGTTCCTCACAAAATTTCTGGGATGCATGTACAGTGTTCATGCAAAAAATTTTAAGGAAATGTTTGGGTCTACTTTCACCCATAGAAATGATCTTGCATCTTTGTATACCGGTTAAAAATCTATGGACGCATTTCAGCTTTTAATGAAGGGTTTTGGTCCTGTTAACCTGTTTGGTCGCTGAGAAAATCTGAAGGAAAGTGTACGGAAAAATGAGGAGTTTCCGTGCAGTGATTTTATAGGTTTGATATTTTAAATGCTACCCCAACTTTGGATATTTTTTCAGTTGGAAAGAAAGAAAGAAAAATTACAGCTAGAATCTTGTCGTAATACCTTGGTGCTGGAATTTAATTTCAACTCTTTAATACTGTTACAGTGCTAGCAAGTTCGTGATTATCTCCAGCTGAAAAAATGGCAAATGGAAATAGTCCTTTCTGTGGCGGAAAGGGAAAACATGTGGAGGAGCAGACGCAAACTCAGAGGACACTGGAAAGAGTTGGCACAAGGTAAATGTGAAGTTCAGTTGTTCAAATTTTATCGGCATTAGGAGTATTCTTTTTCTTGAATTTCATTCTGATAGAGGCCCAGTAAGGTTTGAGATTTTATTTTATGTTCTTCTTTTTTGGATCACAAAGGGAGAATATTGAGAGAGAAAAGATCGGGAAACATTCATGCCTTGATACCAAAGAATTGTTTAGAAGCGAGAATCAGGGCCTGAAGCCTGTGTCAAAAATTATGGGAAAGAACCAAATGAATGCCCGTTCATTTAAAGAACTACTCAAATCAAGGGCACTGAAGGCTAAGGCGACAAGTAATGTTTCTTCTTCTTCTTCTTGTTCTTCTTTCTATTTCACTTTGTTTTTTGTGTTTTGGGACTTCGCGTGTTGCACAGCGGGCGGAAGGTGTGAGTTTTGGAGTTTTGAATTTTAGGCATATGAGTACAGATTCGACATTACAACCAGGTTGTTTCATTTGCTTGTTTGTTATTTCTCCCCGTTCCCCTTGATTGCATAGACGTTTTGCTTCAAAGGAGAGATAAATTGTCTGGAGAAGATGGCGAGTGTATTGAATCTGATGTTTCCAACAAAGTTGACGAGGGGGTGGCTGAGACCCACCCGTCAAATTTGAAAGTGCAAAGGTATTCAATTTCTCATGCTCTCAAGTTCGCCTTCTCTGTTGGTCATTCAAAATGTGAGATCAAATATGTGTGTTTCTTCTAGACTTCAGTTTTACACAATCTATGATGCTATCGTATCTTACTGTGAAGTGGATTTATTTCAAACTCAATTTACTTCTATAAATATGGTGATTATCATAGATCAAAGTATGAAGTGTTTGGGACCAAAATATAAATTCTCAATGTGTTAGCACTAAAAAGAAAAAGTCACGTCTCCTTTTTTTTTTTTTTGTAAGCGTCTTATTGGGTGGACATGACTTAAATCTTCAACTTTCCAGGTTCACCGCGAAACCAGGCTGTGGTTTTAGTGGTGTCTCTCTTTCAAAGGTATGTTTTCTTCTCTTTTGTGATCTTGTCCATTTCTTTCTCTGCTAGATTTTTGGGTACATTGCATGGATTCTGTTACGTGCGTTGAAAGTGGCTATGTTTTAGATCATCAGATTCTCGCATTCAAGGCCGAAACTGTGAAAGAAACAAGCATAGAAAATTACCATTTAAAGATCTACTACTTTTAAGGCTTTCCAGTTTTATTTCTTTTATCTTTCTTTTGGAAGACTTAGTTATGTTAAAATCAAGATGGCTTAAAAAAACAAGCATGGAGAATTAGCCGTTCAAGAACTACAGTATTTTTTAATGCTTTCCATTTGTATTCCTTCTGTTTTCTTTGTTCGAAGACCTTCTTTTATGTCAAAGTGACAATTTACACTTTGAGCTGGTGCATTGGCATTAGTTTTTGTTTGATTGCTTTCTGTTGCCTTTGGAAGTTTTTGTCTATATTTTTATGAAAAGGAGTCAATAGCTATCACTGTCTTGAAAGAAAATTAAACTATACCAAATATTATAGTCTTGATTTGTATACGCTGTTTTCGTATGCTTGAAATATGTAATACCTGTGCTCATGGTGACGCAGTCAACAACTTGTGCGTAGTAAGGGAGCATTTTTTTATTTGATAGGGTACTTCATTCGGTTGTTTCTTATATTTGCTTTCGTTTTTGGTACTTTAATAAACTTGTGCTCTCCAAAGTCACTTCTACCTTTCGACCCTCTGAAACTTGGATTCCAGGTCCTCTGAGGGTTCAACTTCGTATAAACTTTTCGATGACAACTATGTTGAAACCATAATTTCTGCTCTCTACATTCTCACCTTTTGTTTTGTGGTTAATCTTTTCTTGTTTGATATATAGGATGAAGTGAAAATGATGAAAACCAAATTTGCACTTAAAACTGTTTTGGGTTTTGCTAGGATGGAATGGGCTTTGAGGTTGGGCTCAGCTTGGAATGTAGGGAAGAACAGAATGGAAATGTCCAATCAACAGGGTCTCAGCAGAACCCTGAAACCCATAGAGAAAATATTGAATGTATTATCTGCAAGCTTGGTGGAGAGCTACTGTGAGTACTTCATCTTATTAGTTTCTTCTAGATGCTTTTGCACCTTAAAATAATAGCCTGCTTGTATGACATGACTAGTGATGGCAGAGGAATATAAATTCTATGGGATATACAATCCCATCGGCTGATAGTGAGAAGACTAATAATACATCTCCCAAGGTAGTATACATATCATGTTTTTGTGTGAGTTCCTATCAGCCAGTCATTTAGTCTTGGCCGTAAAAGTCCTAGGGCATCTATGAGGTCCCCAATGGATTTATAGTCCAATCCAATGCTCAAAGGCAGTCAAACAAACGACCCTTATATGGTTCTCTGGTTGATTGGATCCTTCTCAGTTTGTTCTTCAATCTTCTCCTCCTCCTTTCTGTCACCATCTGATTGCTGCTGTTTTCGAAGTGGTTCGGCATTTTGCCTTTCCACATGTTTGTATGTATTTGTCAGGAGAATTCAAATATAAAATGTTTTTGAATTAAATCCCAGGTGCTGTGGCGGACATGAATGCAAAAAGAGCTTCCATCTCTCTTGTCTTGATCCTCCTTTTACCCATGCCCCTCCTGGAGTTTGGCATTGCAGTTGGTGTGTTCAGAAGAAGTTAGACTCCGGTGTGCATGCTGTGTCTGAAGGAGTAGAGTCAATAGTGGAAGCTAGAGAGGTGGAGTCAGATCATGAAAGTAAGGCTCATGTGCAGATTCTCTTTTTCTCTGCAATCAATTCCAGTCATTCCCTTGCCGTTTCTTTTGTGCCTTTTGGCTTGTGTTAGGATATCATGGTCGAAAATAATCACTAGTCCTCCGTTGCTAGCAGTGCAGAGGCAGAAGCAATTCTTGGTTAAGTACAAAGGTCTTGCTCATGTGCACAACCGTTGGATACCAGAAAAAAAGATAGAAGTGGAAAATCCAGAGCTTCTTGCAAAATTTAAGAAATTCAAGGTTTAAGCTTTTGCATCTGATTGCTGTCCTGATAACGTGAACATGTTCCAAACCTAACTGTTACAATTTTTCCAACATAGAACTTTGTACAGCATACGAGGTGGAAAACTGAGTGGTCCCTACCACATCGTTTACTGCAGAAAAGGCGGTTGTGTTTACCTAAACATTGTGATAAGGAATCGGATTGCCAGTATGAGTGGCTTGTGAAATGGGCCGGTCTTGGTTATGATCATGCAACATGGGAGTTAGAAAATAGTGCCTTTTTGAAGTCGCCTGAAGCAGTGAAGCTCATTGAAGAATTTGAAAGTCGGCGTAAGAGTGAAAAGAGAATCTCGAGTCTTTTCAAAGGAGATAAGGTGCTTTTTGATTACTTGACTTCTCCATTGTTGTTTGCTTATAGAATTTTCATATTCCGCCAAGTTCTTGTTATTACTTCATCTGTCTGTGTTTCCTGATGATAGCAAGATTGTATGTTTTCAGCTCTGAAATTCTTCTGCCAATTCTTTTACCCTGTCAAACTTTAATATGGTTCATTGACTTCATTCTATTGTTGGAAGGGGAAAACAATCTGGACAGTTTTTTGCTCCATGTCATAAGATGCGACAGCTATTTTTTTGGGCCAACAACCTATGATAATTCTCCTTATTCTACCGTTAGGACAGTAAATGGGAAACATATGACATAAGCTGCCGGAGAAACTTTGTTGGAATATAGTCATATTTGTGGTAAATGGGTCAAGTTAGAACTGATGAACCTGTTAATTTGAGTTGAAGAATTTTGGGTTATAGCATAGCGTAGATCGTTGTGTAAGCATTCTTGACTTGGAATTATTTCATGGGTCAGCTCAGGCAGATGCGAAGCAGGATTTTTGTGTACTGGGGGTGAATACATGCAACCATCACTGACAGCAACTTTCTAATCTGTTGGGTATCAATGGCGGAGTCAGTCAGGGTAGTCACTCCCAAGTAGGAATGGCAACGGGTAGGGTATGGATCCGGAGACCCTATTCTACCCTCGATCCCCAATTGGGAAGTTCTTCCCCATCCCCACCTCCATACCCAAAAGGGATGGTAGACAATCCACCATACCCGCCTCCCAATGGGGACATACCCGCCTCCCAATGGGGATCGGGTATATTCGGGTAAATCCATATACAAACTAATTGAACAAAAAAAGAAGAAGAGGGTAAGTTCGAATTTATGTGTCCTACGCTAACAAAAACAACCATTTAAAACAAAATAGAATAGAAAGTTGCGAAGAAATGATAGTCTACCAAGATTATATACAATTTTAAAAACTACCATCATTAAACTTTTTTTAACAATTAACACTTAACCATATATAGTTTTAATTCGGAACAATATACATAAATTATACCAATATGCATACTTATATATATACACACATACATATACGTTTATATATGCCGGCATATATACATACAATAGTCATAAAAATATGTATATATTTGAAAAGGGGAGGGTACGGGTATTCGGAGACGGGTATCACAAAATCATACCCGCTCCATTTTCAATCGGGGATTCTTTTAGTTCTACCATACCCTCTCCTATTGGATGAAAAATAGAATAATATCCGCCTCCAAATAGCCGGGGTGGGGTGGGTATCCATCGGGTTTGGGGAAATTGCCATCCCTACTCCCAAGAGTTCAATTCAACGTAAAGATGGGATAATTTGTATGCAAAGTTTCATAAATGTTGACAGGCCTAATGTATGAAAATTACCATATAACGTGTATCATTATATCCTGTAGGAGGGCATTCTGTCATTCTGTGTCACTGGGATCAGGGGACAACCCTTGCCACAATGTGGCCTTACCCACCGGCTCACAGTTGGAAAGAAGGCCATGTATGCAATACTGAGTATACTTATGACTTAAAAATGGCCATTTGTGTTGGGTGAAAGGATCTATTTACGGCCTGTTGTGATCCTAGCCATTAACTTGAACCTAGCAAGTGAACCCCAAATTTGTGAACTCTAGATATTCCTGTAGAGTTGTATGAATATACTAAGAAAAAAGAAAAAAGAAGTTCTAAAGCCAACACCCAAGAGTTAATATAATAAGGGCTAATACTATAAGTTATCTTTTGATTCTTTTACAGATCCTTGAAAACATGCTGCTTTATTTTGGTGATGTCGAGAATCTCTGGCACATATTTCTTTTCATACCATTATGAGATGTATGGTTATGGCACATATTTCTTTTCATACTTTTATGAGATGTATGGTTATGAGCTATGACTTATGAGTCTTTAGTTTGCTGGTTTTGCAGGGAGGGAAAGCCACATTTTCTGAATTGTTAGAGTTGCCATCTGGAGGCTCACTGGGGGTACAACATGACTATGCAAGTAACGTCAACAAGCTTCGTGAATGTTGGCTAAGAGGACGGAGTGCTCTTGTATATGATGGTCAGGTACAAGCTAAGCTTTACAAAGTAGTGCCCCTGTGCTCCTGCATTGGTTAGGTTGAATAAAAGCTAATTTACCACACAAAAAAAGTGGTGCCCAGAGAGAGAGAGAGAGAGAGAGAGAGACGAGAGTATTTGGTCACTGTGATGCATAGTTCCTGAAATTTCAGACATATCCCTTAGGGTGTGTTTGGGTTAAAGGAAGAGGAAAATGCAAAGCTGAAGGGCCAAACAGCTCATTATAGTTAGATCCTTGAACTTAATTTGCATTTCTTACCAATATCTGTGATCCTAATACAGACTTAAGATGCACACAATTGCTTTGAGCACTTAATTTCAAGCTGCGGTGTGTGGCAAAGATAATTATGTACAGAGTTGTGTATTTTCCTAGGCTTGGCCGCTTAATACTCAGTAATAGTATCTTGTTATCAAGATAAATAATATCTTCTTATCCAAATTAAAAGTAGGCTGGTAGCTTATTCTCAAGTTGAAGTTCCATATTCTCCTTGCTTATCAATGCGATGACTGATTTTGCAAGTAAAACTAAATACTGTACAATAACTTCAAAAAAAATCTTCTGCCATGATCATCTACTTCTGTGTTGTTTTCTCCAATATAGTTTCCCTCTCAGAAACTATCTACATAAAGTATAAGTCTTATGTGACTTAATCTACCCATCTAACGAACAGATGGTCTACAAAACTGTTTACGGTTGCTTTATTTATGTAAATACTTGACTGAAACTGACTGGTTCAGTTTTGGATTTTGCAGGATCGCGCCGTAAAAGTGATCTTGTTCATACTATCCTTTCAGGATAAGACACTGCCTTTCCTAATCATCACCAAATCTTCCTATCTTTCCATGTGGGAAGCTGAGTTCTCACAGTGCAAATCAGATAGAAATATTGTCGTGTACAAAGGGAACAAAGATGTACTAGCTAGTATCAGGTCTCTAGAGTTTTACAATGAAGATGGTTGCATAATGTTTCAAGTACTATTATCAACTCCTGAGATTGTTCTGGAGGTACTAATCCTAAACCATGTAATTTATGTTCGCCGACGGCCTATTTACTTCTAGTATGGTTACAGTCATCCGGTTAAAACATTTATTGGTCTTCTTTATTACTGGATTCTTATGGGGGTAAAATATTTACCCTTGGTTGGAAGTTGTGGTGTTTACATAATCTTTTTCAATATACGCTCTTGGCCAACTAGGAGAATGAGATGGGTTTCATTCCACGATAATTTGAGGTAAGAAGTCAAACTTGTTATGCATAATCTTCTTTTATTTATTCTTAAGCAGGATTCAAGGATATTAGATGGCATTAAATGGGGGGCGCTCATTGTAGATGAGTGCCAAAGCTCGAAAATTTCTCGCCATCTAAGCCAAATAAAGGAACTAAATGCACATATGAAGCTACTTCTTGTCACCGGTAGAATCAAGGTAAAAACAGTCCATATATGAAATTTGAGCCTCGGTTTCCTTGTTTTCTTCTTCTGGTACTGCAGAAAATTAGAGCCTCTGTTTCCTCAACTTAAATTTCCAATTCTTAGTTTGGTTCAGTATGGTTAGGTTTGGTGTTTCCTCAACATTATTGATGTTCTGCTTTGGTTTTCAGAATAGGTGGGAGTACCTTCATATGCTTTCCATCCTTGATTCGGGACTTGATGAGAATGAAGAAAAAACTTTTGAGAATAACTCTAAGAATGATGTTTGCGAACTGAGAGTGAAATTAGCATCTTTTGTTGCATATGAAAGCAAGCCATCTTTTGTTGAGTTTAAAAGCAAGCCTTGTACTTCAAGTTTTGTTGAGTATTGGGTTCCTGTCCAGCTGTCAAATGTACAACTTGAGCAGTATTGTGCTGCACTGCTTTCAAGTGCAAAACTGCTTTGCTCAAACTTGAAGAATGATTTGGTCGATTCCCTTCGCGAAATTCTTATAATAACAAGAAAGGTTTGGCCTCTTCAATTTGACTGATGTTTTGTTCCAGAATTTTGATGCATAGTTTGTCAACTCTTGTAAGGATTTAGTACTATAGCTTGACCTGTAATATCTTTACAGTGCTGTGACCACCCCTATCTTGCGGATACGGAGCGTTCTTTGCAAGCATCTATCACCAAAGATTTACCCGTGAGTGAGCATTTAGGTGCTGAGATAGAAACGAGCGGAAAACTACAACTTCTTGACAAGTTCCTTTTCAAGATTAAAGAGCAAGGTTTTAGGGTGCTGATTCTTTATCAGGTATCCAAAAATTTCGTAGCATTCCTACTTTCTTTGTTATTGTCCACTTATGTCACATTTGGTGCTTTGATGGATTGCTTGATGGGGCAAAGGTGCAGCATACTAAGCATTCTTATGCTGGGGGCATGCATTATACTCTATGGGTGTTATGTAGCGTTTATTTGATCCACAAACTTATAATATATTTACTCAATAATCAACACACAAACACACACTCACCCCAATCTGCAAAAGAAATCTCAAAATTCAAGTTCAGCTTGGGATTTTAGTAAACCTCGCTTCAGTATAATTTTATGGTCTAGCTTTTCATATATGATATTGGATGTGATGCCTGTTCTGGACCTCTGGTAAAAGTGTTGGTAGTTTTATGTAATTTCAAAGAGAGTTAAAATTTTAGACTTTACTTACCCTTAATGTTTTGGACGTTGACAGTCAATTCGTGGTTCTAGACTGATATCTGCTGGAGACATTTTGGATGACTTCGTTTGTGAGAGATTTGGCGAAGATTCTTATGCACGCATTGATACTGGAGAAATCGCTCCATCAACGAAGCAAGCCACCCTGGATTGCTTCAACAATAAAGAGAGCAACAAGTTTGTGTTTTTAATAGAAAGCCGGGCTTGTGTTCGCAGCATAAAAGTTTCTTCTATAGATGTAATAATCCTATTCAACAGTGATTGGGACCCACTGAATGACTTAAGAGCACTCGAGAAGATCACAATTGAGTCGCAGTTTGAGGAGTTGAAAGTATTCCGTTTGTATACACCTCATACAGTGGAGGAGAAAGTGCTCATTCTTGCCAAGGAAGGTCTCACTGTTGATAGCAAAATGAATAATATAAACCGCAGCACTTGTCAAATGTTGCTAACTTGGGGTGCTCTACATCTATTTAATAAGCTTGATGACTTCCATGGTGTCTGTAGCTCCTCAGTTTCTCCTACGAATATCACTTATGAGGAGTCTTTGACAAGTGATGTGGTCTCTGAGTTTTCAGCCTTGCTACCCTATAATGGTGAGAAGAGGAATCCTGATAGCACGATCATTTTAGAAGTAAATCGAACTGAAGGAGCTTATCCCAGAAATATTTCATTACCTGGAGAAGTGGATTTGGAAACTCAGTCTGTGGACAATATTTCAACGATACAACAATTTTTGTACAACAAACCAAGCCACATCTTTTGGACAAATTTACTAGATGGAAGGAATCCTGGGTGGAAATTTTTGTCTGGTTCATCTCCAAAGATTCGTCGACGAACCCAGGACTTCGTTGGGTTCCCAGAAGAACGTATATGCATGGAAGATGGCAGAGGAAAGAAACGTAGGACGGTGGTCCATGACACTTTTGAGCTTGTGTGTTCGAAACCAAGGACGAAGAGAAAAAGGAAGCTGCATTCTTGGGGCAAAGACAGCAACCTAGCTGGTATTGTCAAATTTCTCTTCTTCGGTTTTGTCTTGCTGCACATTATTAGTTTGACTTCACATCCTGTTTATTTTGGCTTTGGTACCTTTTTGTTTCGGCAGCAGGACACTCTACCAGTCGAGGAACAAAAATACAAAACTTCGTTTATTTTCATTTCCACCAAAGGCCAAAGCATTCCTGATTCCAAGGAAACCAAAATGAACCGCCAGTGGAGTCCCAATGATTCTGCCAAAAAAAAAAAAACCGGGACACAAAAACTTGTTGACCCACCATGGAATATACTGCAACATGAGTTGTTTCGGCACCTGTTACAAATATCCAATGGCGACATTTCAATTTTGTTTGGCAACGCTTTCAAAAATTTTCAGAAGCATTTCGAAATCCATATCCTAGCTGATCAGAATAACAAACAGAAATGGAAACTTGATCCTTGTTGCTAGTAGGAGATCTATATCCTTTCCTTATCCATCTGATAAAATGTGTACTAAAATTGCAATTATGTTTTCTTTTCCGTTCCTAAAGCAGCTCTTCCTGTCTCAAGAGGGAGTAATGGCACAAATGCCTTAACCTTAGAACAAGAAACCAGGCAGCGTTATAGAAAAGTGACTTCCATCATTGAAGAGGCATCTGCTTTGAAGTATAGGAAAGAACCTCAGGTATATAACTGTTCGTCATTGTTTTTCCTCAGAACCTCCATGTTGGTGTGTAGGAATTAGAGTAGCGATTTTTTATCCAAGTCGAAAGAATCCCCAGTTATAGGTTAGATTTGTTTTTCGTGTTCCATTCAATATTTCCTACACTTTTTCTTGGTAAATAGGGTATTATGTTCATTGATCTTCCCATATTTAACCTGAGCTATTACATTAGCAGGCACAGAAATCCTGCTGCGTGGATAGAATGCAATGCAACCATTTTGGTGGTTTCTTCTTATAAATTGAATGTAAGACAGGTTGTCATGACGAAAATCAACTGGAAAAATATCCAGAACTTGATACCATACCAATGTGCTTTCCTTCAAAAAAAAAAAAAAACTACTGATGTGCTTTATTGTACATGGCCGTGTCAAATTATCCGTTGCATGACTTACTTGCGTGTGATTTCTTCTTATACCCACATGGATGTAGCTGTATGCATCTCTATGAATAATATAGGTGTAGACTATTCCCATTAAGTTTTGTGAAATCTCACCTTAGCTATAAACAATTTGACGCGGGAAAGTTATTTGTTGGAAAGTGAGATGAGACGAAGGAAAATGAGAGCTAATTTCTTGGGTGTATTCATTTTACAAGGGAATTTCGTTACAAAATTTAAGAAAAAGGCAGTTGAATATGAATGGAAGTCAGAAAAAAGTATCCTCCAACATCTTGTGATTTATGCAAGATAAGTTTTGAGCAAAAACTAATCCTACTAGGAAAGTTTAGGATAAAGTTCCGATAACGTTCTTCCTAAGTCAACATCGGAAAAAAGAAAGAAATGTAGATTTTACCATACTTTGCTTAACTTTTCCGACAACTGAAGGAGTCGTAGACTTTGTCATTTGGTCCCTTCCAAGTTCCAGTTTACCATACTGCTCTGCCATGCTAATACCGAAGCTTCATTGTATTTCACTGCTGTGGCAGCTACATGTCTCTGCTCATTTTCCACTGGCTGAATGTGGCATGATAGCCAATGTGCCTGCTTCCATTTTGATTCAAAGCCATCAATGTCAACCCTCTGCACGACAAGCATTACCCATCTCATCTCTTTGGCAACCTTTCACAGTTGGTTCTTTCCAGCCATCTATAGGAATGCCTGTTGGTACTACTGGAACAGGTGAGTCAATTCAAAACACGGCTGCCGTTCTTAATGGAAACGACTCTATACAAGCTTCCCCTGTGCCTCAGTCAGACGTGCTCCAGATGGAAATGGAAAGGATACAGCACGCTAAGGAGCAAGCTATCCAGATCCATGAAGACAAGGTTTGTCTACATAACTTAAATTTCTTTCCAAAAAGTAAAAGAAAAAAGAAGAATTTGATGAGTGATGACCATCCTTCCAATTGGGTGCCTTCAGTCCTTTCCCACTTTTGTTAATAGTATTCTTGTTCATGTAGAAATCGCTGCTCAAAGCTGAATGTGAAAAAGAGATAGATGAGATACGTAAGAAGTATGACATGCTGCTTCGACATGATGAGATGGTTTTATCGCAAAAGAAAAAGGATTTTGAGACACATTATAAAAAAGTGTATGTGAATAAGTTACTGGCTGAGACTTTCACAAAAGGATATGAGGGTGACGAGGTTGCGTTGTCCGGAACACAAGAAGGTATTTAACTCTTCGAGACCATGCATATTTTACTGTTTTTATAAACCTTTTTTATTCTGATTTCCTGTAATCTCTTGGTGATGACTTATTAAAGCAATCAATTGAAATTCAAAAAGACAAATCCTGCATTTAACCTTGTGCACTTGCAGATGTTTGTTTTTTAGCCTATTACTTGCTAATTTCACTTGGGAAAACTCTACTTCGTAAGGAAAGATTCTCTAAAGTTATTTACACTGGCACCAATCAAATTATTAGTTATGGTTTTCCTAGATGGGTGGTATCGGTGATAGAGGAAAGGAATCTTGAAGTTTGAACTACCAGCATTTTTTGACTATGTACTCCAGTAATTATTGGACGTGCAAAGCAGCCCCCTAGTTTACCTCCTCATCTAATTTCTATCAGAAAGAAAACCTGATGAGAGCTCTCTCAGTGCATGATTTAAGCATTTTTTTTTTTTTTTTTTAACGGCCATGCTTTAAGCATTCTAAGAGGCATGCTTAATCTTATGCGTCATGGTTAATACTTCAGAGCTTTTCCATGCATGCTTCTTACACTTCCTTGCAAATATACACATTGTTTAAAACATAATCTCTTTAATATTTAAAGAATTTAGTTTTCTATTAGCACCAATTAGCTTTGCTCAACTCTCTAAGCCTATTTTTGGATCAAGAACTTGAGGAAGAAAAGGAAATGCAGAAATTGCTAGGTTTAACCGTTGTTAGATCCTTTCAACTTTCCTGTTTTCTTTTCCTTACCCAACTCCTTGGTCCAAGCACATCAAGGTGGAATGATTAGGTCCAGATAGCTTTTGATATATTTCTTCTTGCAGCAAATGTACCTGGGTTCATGAATGAGATATCTCAACTCCATCTTCAACAATCTGCTGCGAGGAATAGTACTACAAGTCTCGAAAGTTCTTCCAGCCATTTGATCCACCAGAGGGGGAACTTTGGTGGTGGATGTGAACTTCAATACCGAGCCCCAGCCCCTCACCTAAGGCACTTGAGACCGCCGTCGACAGCAGAGGGACTGCCCCCACATCCCATCGCATCTTCCCGCAAAGCTGCCGATTATCCGAGCTACCAGTAATTTGTCTGTACCATCTTCTGGACTGAGTCAAGCAACTGAACTCGTCGAAAGCCAACGTCAGAAAAATGGGATTAATCAACCAGACAAAAGTACTGGTTTACCAGTTACCGATGGTTTTCTCTCAAACCTTAACCTGCCCATCAGTCAGCACATAACTTCTAAGCCAGTTCATTGCAAGGACTTGATCAGGCAAAAATGCGGTTTTTTTCCAGGTATTATGTGGAGAGATGAATGCAGTTGGTGTGTGAGGAAGTTTGAAAGTAGTTTTTTTTCATGAGTCATAGGGGGGGACTCTTGATTTCTTTTGTAGAGGTTGGAGTAAAGGAAATTACAGCAATACATAGATAGGCAGATAGCACATGCATCATAGAAAATAGTACATCCGTTGTCAATTGTCAGTTGTCACAAAACAGGAAACATTATCCTTTTGTATTTCCATTCATTTTTGCTCACAGATTATGGAAGTATTGGATTTTACACAGGTGTTTCAAGCAATCGCATTTTATATTTTCTTGTGTTATAAAATGGGAAATGATTCACACCCCTTTTATCCCCAAACATTTTTTTGTTGTTGTTCTTTTTTTTTAAAAAAAAAAAAAAATCTTTATTCACTTAGAAATAGGGGTGCAAACGAGCCGATCCGAGCTTTGTAGTGTTCGAGCTCGGCTCGTTAAGTGAACGAGCCAAAAAATCGAGCTCGAGTTCGGCTTGCTCATAAACGAAATTCGGCCGCCTGCCGGTAATTTACTTAACGGCCTTCTTAAACGAAGCCGAGTTATGCAATCGAAATTTAAGCCAAGCCTTTAGCAAGCTTTTGTTAACCAAACGAAGCTTGAAAATCAAGCCAAGTTCGCTTTTTTTTATCGAACCGAAATGAAGTCAGAATTTGTGCCAAGCCACGAGTTGTTCTGTTCGTTTGCAGCCCTATAGTTAGAAGTACCAAATTGCTCCTCATATGAAAAAGTGATTCGTTAGGTGGCTGTAACGTGGTAATTTCAATGTGAATAAAAATAAAAAGGGTGGTAATTTCAATGTGAATAAAAATAAAAAGGGATTGCACGGGGATAATAGGGGGTGTGAATCATTTCCCATTTTATAACGCATGGGCCAAGGTTTTAAATGTAAAAAACAGAAAAACTAATCACCAATCTGAATACAATCAAGAAAAACTACATTTCTGAAGATTTATATGTGCAAATCAAGAACAGAAAAGCCTAATAGTTCATACAATTTCTGCTCCATGCAAATTAAGGCATTATCTACTCTAAAGGAAAAATCCATTCTCTAGAAACATCAATTTCTGCACCTTCTCTGTCTTCGTACATATAATTCTGCGAACCTTCTCTTTCTTGAGGAAACTAATTTGTGAAGAGCAGAAATATATAGAACAATGCTCTCAGCAAAAAGTCAAAGGCAATACCCTCTAATAATTATAGACTACGGGAAGAGTAAAAAAATGAGATATGTTTATTCCATCCGACAAAATAAAAATACAGGAACAAATAAGGTACTTTATACGAGAAACAAAGTTCCCTTCTTCGCCAGGTGTTCGTTCAAATTTTCTCCACAAATGCTGTTGAGCTATTCATGCCGGGATGTATGGGTTATCTTGCTAAAAATCATCAAGGCGATGGACTCATATCCCCTCAACATTACAACAAAAAAAATCGAAAGCACATATCACAAGGAACGACTTGTTGTCAAGCCCTTGCCAGAATAAACTTCTCCTTTAGAGATGGTCAATAATTGCTTTCGTAAAATCAGTGGTCGATGAAGAGCCACCTAGATCAGCAGTTCGGTACTTCCCCTCGGCAATGGTGTTAAGGATAGCATCCTGGATCCGGTCAGCTTTATCATGCATCTCCAGATGGCGAAGCATTGTGACAGAGCTCAGTAGTAGAGCAGTCGGGTTTGCCAGATTCTACACAAGTTGGAACCATAGTGCAACTTAGTCGTTAACAAGTTGGCTTCTAAAAAATGAAACTGGCACCAGAGAAAGAGGTAATGATGAAAGAGAGATAACAAAGTACCATAACAAGAAAAAAGAGCTACTTGAACAGAATCGATTTATCCTACAGTTTTCTTTCCCCCCAACCAGGAGACATAAAAACCAATAATCAGAGCCTTAATCTTTGGTTAGAAGTCAAGAAGCAATGAACTGTGTTATTATCAACATAACAAGGAAGTTCAAATTCTAAACATAAATCAAAGTGTCCAAATATACTAAGCCTTACATTGATGGCTGGTTTTCATCCTTTAACAAATGGTTAGGATTTATTTTGCCTTGAACTAACCGTCAAGATTATTTTCCCTGTCCCTATTTTTGCCCATACTTCATCATTTAGGGAAATATGTGAGCCAAATCTTAGGCCTTAGATAAACGCAAGAGAGTTGTGTCCCATGGTGAGCCTGATGAGGTAAAAACCATAAGGAACACAAAAGGAAAAACTCACTCAATGGCCTTCGGGTCATGTGGCCCACTGCTCAAGAACACTCCCTCTCACATCCGCTTTTGATTTCTCTCTCAAAACTATATTGGCAGGTCAAGAACAAATCAAGTTCTTCTCAATCCAGCAATCATCTACTAACCAGAACGCCATCACCAATGAGGAACTCTATCTTTACTCGGGCAATCCTTTTTCGAAATTTCTGGGGAACTATTTGAAACCCATTTTAAAGTTTATTTTTACTGGTCTAAATTTCCTCTACCACTTATGCTTATCTTATCCAAGTAGATAACATATGGATAAGTTTCAATTTCTCTCTTTATGAAATGTCTGTTAGATTTTTGCAGCCCAAATTTTGAAATCTTAATGCTTTTCCTCCTCTCCTGTGTATAAACCACACGTCGTTTTTTCGGTAGTTGTAAAACCTAGCATTTTTCCAGCGGTAATACATGCTAAACTTTCCTCTTAACACACCAATGTTCAACAATCGAAGCCAAATCCTTGGCCTTCAACTGTTTAAACTGTCCCAATTTTCTGCTATAATGCCTCCAAAAAGTTTTTTGGTGTGATCATTGCCCAATTCCCTTACTTTTTTTCCTTTGTGTAGTTGAATTGGGTATAAAATTGGGGGCCAATGCAATTTAGATCAGTCAAATAGTCAAATCTGTTTTTATTGCACAACTTTTCATTAAAGGTTTGCAAGCAAGCAAATTGAAAACCAGACAAGTTTTTGTATGGTTCACTTGTGAGTTTTAGGTGACTTTCCAGTGCTAGGCACGAGTTTATGCCAGTCAATTATAATTTATATCCCACAAAGGATCCCAAGTACTAAGCTAAAGTTTCTAGAATTACGCTCCCAACTAAATGACCACACATCCACAATACTAGCATCTGATTCGATCAATCTTCCAGATAATAGTTCTATTTTATCTTTTTTGAACTGAGTAAATTTGCTAATTTCTATGATGGGGGAAAAAAAAGGTTCACCGACCTTTCCAGCAATATCAGGTGCTGAACCATGTACAGCCTCGGCCAGAGCAATGCCTCCCTCACCAATATTGCAGCTGCAGGAGGTCAAATGATGTAAGAGTGTGTCTTGATTGATTTTTATTCCACTTTGAAGACAAATGTGGAAATAAACAAGTATAGCTATGTGTACTTTTGACAAGTACCATACAGTCATACAGAAACTTGCTTATACATCAATAAAAACATGAAGCTACCTTGGTGTTAAGCCCAATCCCCCAATCAATCCAGCACAAAGATCACTGATAATGTCACCATAAAGATTAGGCATCACCAGAACATCGAAGAGAGCTGGATTCTTCACAAGCTGTATAATGGAAAGCAACTACGTAGTTATATTCATTAAATTCCATTTTGAGATGAAGATTTCCATCCACTTATCTTCAGAAGAAAAAACATGGAAACGCCATTTACAATGAGAAACAGTGATCCACTGGACAACAAAAGGGTACTGGTGTTATGCATGCAGAATAAACATTCATAGTGAGAGAATTGTTTATACCATCATACAGCAGTTGTCAATGACCACTTCCTCATATTTTATATCAGGATACTTCTCAGCGACCTCGCGACAACACTGCACAAAAACCAATCAAACTCAAATATTGTTCCATAGATTCAAACAATCATACTATCAAGGGATTAAGTATTTCCAAACAGTAAAGACCTTAAGAAAAAGACCATCAGTTTTTTGCATGATGTTGGCTTTGTGGATTGCAGACACTCTGTCTCTCCCATGGGCCTTGGCATAGTGAAACGCGTACTCCGCCACCCTAAGACTTGCTTGACGAGTAATAATCTTCAGACTTTCAACCACACCTCTCACCACCTAACATCAGATAAACGGATTCTATCATATCAACACAAGATGGATATTTTTCATCAAGCATTTGCCTTTTGTCAAATATACTTACTTGATGCTCAAGACCACTATACTCCCCTTCCGTGTTCTCACGGATGGTGATGAGATCTACATCATCATAACGAGTCTTGTAGCCTGGGAGGCTGTAGCAAGGTCTAACATTGGCATACAAATTGAGTTCTTTCCTTAAAGTAAGGTTCAACGACCTATGACCCTTTCCAATTGGTGTGGCCATCGGCCCTTTCAAGCCAACCTTATTTCTACGTACTGATTCCAAACTTTCCCATGTGAGAAAACTCTGGGTTCTAGGATCAACTTCCTGCCCAACATAGTGTTCCTCCCATTCAATTGGGACTTCAGCTGCTGTGAATACCTGCATTAGAGAATATCATAACATTTTCTGCTTTCAAACCAATAGGGATCCTCAGCTAACAACAATGGAATGAATATATAATTCTCCCTAAAAAAATACCCCAACATGATGATTCATCACAGCAGTTACTTTATGGTCTTCTAACAAGCCCTATAAATATATAATTTGTCTCTCCAACTTTTTCCACACCTTAAAATAATGATTTGTACTTGATCAAAGGGAGGTCTGGTATTTGCGCATGAGAACGGATATGACAGTTTTATCATATTTTCCCCCAATATTTCCCGCAATCAATGAATGCGAATAACCAGTGAGGCCATGTCCAGCCCTTGCTCAGATCTCAAATTGAACATAAACCCTTTTTAACCTCTCAAATCCTTCTCAGCTTAACCAGAATAAAGGTTGACATTTTTTCCCGACCAATCTTATGAAGGCTAGTTTGTGGTTCCAAATATATCCACGAATGAAACTTTTTGAAGGCTAATTTGTGGCTTTCAAGTTTATCACCCAAGAAAGCTTATAGTCAAATTTATGATTGAATCTGGGTTTGCACATTGGAATACTTCATATCAACTGAAACTTTTCGTGTATCTAGATGGTTGGTTAAGAGTTACCAAGGCCTTGCTTCTTGTTTCTGCTTTATTTTCGTATGTTTGATTTCTAGCTGTGTTTTCACGCCAATCATTAGAATTTTCAAATGAAAGGACGGAATTGACTGAATACTATTTGTGTTAATACATAAACCATGAAACAGCATCTTTGACAAACAGTTGCGCATTCAATCCCAACAGAAAAGCAAAAAAGGAAACGAATCAACAATCTAAAAAGAGTTCACCAGCATAAGAAATTCAGAGAATTCATGAATACAGGATTATAGATTTCTGGACCTGTTTGACGGATTCGGCGATTTCGGGGCCGATTCCATCGCCGGGAAAGAGAGTGGCTCGGATGAGATTGGAGTCAGAAGAGAAGGCCCGATCAAAAAGCCTAGAAACAGCTGATGAATAACTAGTGGGGGATTGATTTGAGAGGATCTCCGTCGCATACCGGCTTGTTCGAAGGAGGCGTCTCGCGATTTGGGAAGCCATTATTAACCCAATGATGTGCTGCTGACCAACGCAATCACACACAGCCCCCTATTATGACTATTCCAAAAAAAACAGGGCAAAACAGAGAGAGAGAGAGAGAGAGAGAGAGAGCTCCACAGAAATTAAAAATGTATATATAGAGCATCCACAATGGTCTAACCAAAATTGGATAACCAAAAGTTGCCACATAAGCTTTTGGTTATCCATTTAGAGGTTGCTAAAGTTAGCAATGTCAAGTCCCACATTGGTGTTTTTTGTCCATAACCAAAAATAATGGACACCCTCCATCACTTATTCAAATGATAAATAAAACTTGCCACATTACTTTTTCAAACTACAAAAAATAGTTTTGAAATTTTTTAAAAAAAAAATTTAAATTTTCTTTAAGTACAAAACGGTTTTAAAAAAAAAACAGTTTTTAAAAATAAATTTTGAAAAAATAACAGTTTTTAAAAATAAATTTTGAAAAAAAAAAACAGTTTTTAAAAATAAACTTCTGAAAAAAACAGTTTTTAAAATGAACTTTTGAAAAAAAAACAGTTTTTTTAAAAAGAAATTTTGAAAAAAACAGTTTTTAATAGGAATTTTTGAAAAAAAAAACAGTTTTTTAAAATGAACTTTTGAAAAAAACAGTTTTTTAAAATAAACTTTTGAAAAAAACCAGTTTTTTAAAATTAAACTTTTGAAAAAGAAATTTTTTTTTTAAATTAAACTTTTGAAAACATTGTTGAGAGAGGAGAGAGAAGGTTTTTGTCATTTTGTGTAATGGTGGGTGTACTTGATTGGGTAGATGTGGGGTCCATTAAATTTGGTTATTGGCAAAAGGTTGCTAGTTTTGGTTATCCAAGTGACAAAATTTGGTTAGTTCTTTAAGAGGCTTTAAGTTTGGTTATTCCAACGCGAAGAAGATTTTTTAAACAAACATTCTTAACTTTTAAAGAACTTTTTGATTTTGGTTTTTAAGATGTGGATCTTTCGCTGACGCCGCAAGACTTTTCAATAATTATACGACGTCGTGGATTATTATTTAGGAACAGAAGAGGGAGTAATTTCTTGATTAGTTTTTTTTATCCTTATTTTGTGGGATTAATTATTTGTCCCGATTAGAAAGAATTTTAAAAGTATTATAAAAATGTAGATTGAAGTGGAATTTTTTTTTAATAAAATGAACCTAAATACAATTTGATACGCGTTTTAAACTTTTTTTCGTCTTTTGTAATTTTTTTCACTAAGTCAAAAATTCAAAACATTTGACCTTTTTAAATGGGAGGACAACAAATTTTTGTTGAACACTTCCGGCGACAAAAAAAATTAGTGAAGTGTCAATAATTTTTAAAGATTCAAATTTTGAACATAAAATTCAAAAAAATCACCATCCCACCTCCGATCGACCACCAACCCACCTCTCACCATGCACTTCTGGCGACCAAAAGTGAAGTGTCACTAATTTTTAAAAATTCAAATTTTGAACATAAAATTCAAAAAAAATCACCACCTCGCCTCAGAACGACCACCACCCTACCTTTGGCCAAACACTTCCGCGACCAAAAGAATTAGTGAAGTGTAAGTAGTTTTTAAAAATTCAAAGTTCGAACATAAAATTCAAAAAAATCACCCCCCACCTTCGGCCGACCACCACCCCACCTCTAGTCAAGCACTTTTGGTAACCAAAAAAATTAGTGAAGTGTTATTAATTTTTAAAAATTCAAAATTCAAACATAAAATTCAAAAAAATCCCCACCTTATCTCCGGCTGACCACCACTCCACCTTTGGCTGAGCACTTTCAGCGACCAAAAAAATTAGTGAAGTGTCACTAATTTTTCAAAATTCAAATTTCGAATATAAAATTCAAAAAAATCACTACTTCACTTCTGGCTGACCACTTTCGGCGACAAAAAAAAATAGTAAAGTATCACTAATTTTAAAAGAATTCTAATTATTAAGTGGCCGGCACAGTCCAGAACACGGTAACCTGTCTATAATGGGGAAGAGGATGCAGCTATTCTATGATGAATTTGCGTGTAAAGACATACAAATTCTACAATATCAAAATAAAGGAATAATTCCTACTAGCATGTCAGATACACTGTAAAAAATACACGCCCCAACAAAACTTATGTAATAAAGTCATGATTCTCGTCCGTATTATCTATGAAAAGTCGAATCCACTTTGGTGCAGTCGATTATTATACTGTACATTTTTTTATCAATAAAGAAAGTGGATATGTTTTATCATTTTATTAAATTATAATTACACACTATGTCTTTATGTTTGATTGTAAAAATTTCTTGTCATTCTCTTCAAATTGGCAAAATATTGTGTATTTATGACTAATTATTCCTTTTTTTTTTACTTTATTCATTTTTTTTTACTACTTTTTAAGCTCTTCCATTTAAGACAAAATGTCAACTCAAAAAATTAACACGAGTCTAACAAAAAAATTTTAAAATGAAAATAATACTTTTTTTTTTCCGGAAGAACTTGAAATGCGTCTGTTTTGCCTCCCTTGTCATTATTGATTTTTTAAAACATTCGTTCACAATTTTTCCCATTTTTACAATTCATCTCCTCAAAGATCAATTTAAAAAGCAAAAGCATATACTACTATATCTGAACAATAGAATAAATAATTCAGTCCTTCTATTGTCCGTCTATTGGGTGGACGATAAAAGTACTTTCTTACAAATAAGAATGTCAGAACATTTTTATTGTCCGCCCATTGAACAGATAGTATAATTTTCTTAAATAATTATGGCCATGCCAAAATAAGGAAAAACAAAGAATAAACAACTGCACAGAGTGCCCTAGCCCTTGTTCTGTGAAGCTAGAAAATGCGTTAGAAGAAAATCGGTACTATTTATCCACTCCTACCTATTATCTAAGAAATGTAGTTAGCACTCTCAAATGCCTCCAAACTCCCAATCCTAATTCATTCAATTTCTAATTATTTATACATTTATTAATTAGGTGTCACGTAACTATTGGTTCCCCAAAACAAAGATTGAACAGCAGTTAAAAATTAAGGAAAAAAACCGTGACTATGATTGTCTAGAAAAATTTATAACCAAGTTTGAGCTCATTCGTTATGAGAATTTGTTCACGGAATTTTAAGTATCATTCGGTTTCATTGCACATCAAAACAAAGAATAGTTCGGCTTCATTGCGGATATAAAAAAATTATGAAGTTCGGCTCCGTTTGTAACGTAAATCCGTTCAAAAAATTTTAAGTATCAAGTTTGGCTCCATTTGTTACGAGAATTTATTCACGGATTTTGAATACCAAGTTGGTTTCTGTTCATCATGTGAATCTTTTCACATACTGCATAAAATCTGCCAAAGTTTATTTCCATCCACAATCTCTCTACATTTTTGTTCCCCCTTTTGCTAATTTTAATTATCTATATTTATGTTGATATTTGTTTGCAGATTTTTTTGCTATGAAAATTAATTCTTCGGTGTCAAAAGTATATCACGATGACATTAATGCCATGATAGTGATGATTATTCCATGCCCATTGAGTTCTAATCCATATGTTAAAGAACTAGAATTGTACACATTTGATGTACAAGAACATAAATATATCAATGCAAATTTCTTTATCAAAGAATTGTTCTAAGATCCATTATAGCTTTTTGTAACATCTCTAATCCATCTCATATTTCCATAACATCTCTAATCCATCCGTTCAACTTGTAAGGTCCACTCTATATTTTTAATAGACAAATATACCCTCACATTAATTTTTAAACATAATACACCCTCACTGCATATTTGCCGGAGAGTCACCTCAGGTGCGGAAGTCCGACAGAATGTTCACTCGGGCACGGAAAGTCACTTTAAAAATTGACTTTGCCGGAAAACCCATCGGCGCCGGAGAGTTCATTTGAAAAGTCACCTAGTAGATAAGATATCCGAATCAAAAGTGGTTTATCCCCACGATTCCGATATGGGCCCGCTTGTTATAGAGAATAGATTGGAAAAGTTGCCGGCGCAGATAACCACATTTTATGAGCCCAGATAACTACATCTGGTGATTCCAGATAAGGGTCAGTTGCAATAAGGATTAGATTGAAAAAGTCATCAGCATAGATAACCACATCTTGTAAGCCTAGATAACCACATCTTATAGATAACCACATCTGGTGATTCTAGATATGGGACTAGTTGCTATAGGGATCATTGAAAAATCGCTAATACGATAACCACATTCAGATAACCACATCCTATGATTCCATATGTGGTCCATATATGGATTAGATTGAAAAATCATCACTTCGTATAACCACATCCGTGATTCCGCATATGGGACCAGCTTGCTATAGGATCAGATTGAAAAATCACCTACAAGCAGAATAACCACATCTTATAAGCCCAAATAACCACATCTTATAGATAATTACATCTGGTGATTCCAGATATGGGGTTAGTTGCTATAGGGATTTGATTGGAGAAGTCACTGGCGCAGATAACCACATCTTGTAGATAACCACATCTAGTGATTCCAGATATGGGGCCAGTTGCTATAAAGATCAGATTGGAAAAACCATCAACCTAGATAACCACATCTTGTGAGCCCAGATAACCACTTCTTGTAGATAACCACATATGGTGATTCTTGATATGGGGTAAGTTGTTATAGGGTACATCCTAGGATTTTAGGGTAGGGTACCCTAGGGTTTTAGGGTAAGATGCCCTAGGGTTTTAGGGTAGGGTACCCTAGAATTTTAAGATACCCTAGGATATTAGGGTATCCTAAGAAGTGAGGGTATTCTTGTAATTGGTACGTGTGAGTGGACTATATGTGTTAGGATAATATTAGGTGGACTAGAAATGTTAGGAAATAGTTATAGTTGACCCAATATCAATTCTCCTTTTTTTTTTTATTTTATTTCCGGCCTCGTGTATTAAACTGCAAAACGCTCCCATACAAAAAAGATTGCTATTTTCCCACCCCATGTATTTCAAATTGTTATGATTTTATCCTATAAAATGATCTCAAGACGATTGTGCCCGTATTAGGTATTAATATTAATTGGTAGGACTAAAAATTTGGAAATGATTGTCATCACATAATAGTCCCTTGACTGGAATCTTTTAAACCATATTAGGATGTTTAAAATCACGGATTTCAAAATCAAAGTGATATATTTTTCCTTCCTTTCCTTTGCTGGATCAAGATTTTCCATGTTTCAATCCAGCCGATTGCCTTTCCTTTTTTTAAGCTCCATTTGAATTTCAAATATTCTAATCCTACTCAATACTAGTTCTGCTAATTATAGATCAAGACCAATTTGATCATTCTTGTTTGAATAATTTAATTCATCACGCCAACTGTGGGATCCAGAAAGTTGGGATTCAACAATTCCTCAAGCAATTAGTCAAGTAATTTCGTCGGTATTGAAAAAGGTATTATATATCATCACTGTTTTGTTTTGTTTTTTTCGTGATACTATTGCGGTTCACGAAGCCCTTTTTGATGGATGAAAAATGAAGAAATCATCATCACACGTTAATACACTAGTGCCATCTTTTGCACAGAAAATATGATCTTGTATTTCACCACATTTGGCACGCAGAAAAATATGATGTCCTATTTCATCATCATATGTTAATTTTTCCAATTATTTCAAAACCACTGGTGTGACAAATGTGGTGAAAAATCTGGAAATCGTCGTCACACAAAATTAATACACCGGTGGCATTTTTCGTACAGAAATTATGATCTTATATTTTACCACATTTGTCATGCATAAATTATGATATTCTATTTCATCATCATATGTTAATGTTGTCAATTATTCGATGTCACTGGTGTGACAAATGTGGTGAACAATTCCAATGGTCAAGGCTTGTGGATTACCTAGGTACATTCAAATACCATATTCAAACACCGTATCCAATTCAAGCAGAAGTTGAATGATAGTTTTATGGTTTCACACTACTTTTGATGCACCAAACAAACAACTAGTCTTCAGTGTTTAGCCAACCCAAAAAAATAAATAAAATTGGGACGAGAATCTTCGATGCATCAGAACGAGGATGAACAAATAAAAACATAGTTTATTTGTGTCCACATTTGGTTTATTAATAAACCATAGACAAACCCCCCAAATATACTTCCCAAAAACCCCACAAACAATACATCAATCTTACGAAAAACATCATAACTCAACTTCCAATGAATATGAATATGGTGAAACAGTGTTCTAGTTGTCTCATATCATGAAGCACATACATCCCGACAACTAGAAGATAACCATGACACATTAACGAACCATAATCAATTCAACCATATATCACTACTTTTAGCATCCCAAACAACTACTATTCAGTGTTTAGTGTACCATGCTACATTCAAAAACCATAATCAAACCAAGTAGAACTAACTACCATTGCTACATCCAAAAACCATAATCAAACAAAAAAATTCCAGAATTGACTACCATTAATGCTACCTTAAAAAATCATAATCAAACCACCTGATTGTTAAGTACGGAAGAAGACTTACGAGCCATTAGTCAGATTGAAAAAGAAGTAGACTATTAGGGCTTTACTCCGGTGAGCACTTCGGTAGCCACCCGACTCTGACTCCTTTCCTCTGTCGGCCGACGTCTGAGTAAGGGGATGGTGGTGTCTCCGATGAAATCAGGTCGTGGGGTGGTGGGATGGGATGATGTGGGTAATGGATAGCTTTATACCGATTGGTTATGGATTGGGGATTTTGGGATGGGACGGTTTCACTGGAAATTTAGGGATGCAGGTTGTAAGATTTTGAATCACCGGAAGAGTAGGGATTGGGGTTGTGGAGTTGGGGATTTGGGATGAAGAGGGTTTTGGGATGGTTTCTACCTACACACAGGAACGGGGGTGTTTGGGACAGTTTTAGGATGGTGTTTAATAAGGAAAACAGTACATAACCATTTTCAAACATTCCAAAATGATTAAATTAAGTTTTTTCCGAGACTTATGGGATTATGGGACCATTAACCTTTCCATAACCATTAAAGTAAATTTTCCCAATACTTATGGGATTGTGGGATCATTAAGTCTTCCAAAACTGTTACAAAAATGTAGGAAATTTAAAAGGTCAAAATATTACACAAGGACTTTCTGTGTATTTTTTATATTTGAAGATGAGATCATAATAATTCTAATTCGATAGGAAGAAATCATAACTTTTTTTTTGTATGAGTCCTCTAATTAACTGCCCCTAAAACAATTGTTCTCAAACAAAATGAATGACAAATACGATTTCATGAATGCATTTCATTTTATCATAAAATATTGCATTCAGTGAACTCAACAACTTGACGATTCGGAACAAGTTCACACTTAATGATCATAGATAACCTTAAATGAGCCGAGCACAAGCTCTAACTGGGACAGGAGGAAAAACGAGGAATAGTATAGTACAAGAAAAGAAACCAAGAAAAAAAAATAGAAAAGTACATCAGATGATTGAGATTTGTTCGGTGCATTGTATAGCCGTTTGATGCACTTTCCTGTTTGTTTTTTTTTTCTTGGCTTCTTTTCTTGTTTTCTACGCTTTTCTGGGGAAAATAGCTAAACAAAAAATGGTTATTAATGATTAGAGAGAGATAGAGAAAAAAATAAAAATAAAAAATAAAAATAGGGGTTATAATTAAATAATAATTGAGAAAACCGATTCTTAAAAAGGATTTTGTTAATGTGTGCCTCCAAGACACATGATAATGTTCATTAAATAAGTCTAATTAAATCTACTTTTGCTAAAAGTAGTAAAAGTACTTTACATTAACTTCTTTGTTTGCATGAGAAATCTAAGTTTGAAATACAAGTCATAAATTACGTTTACTATTTTTAACAAAAGTTATTTTAATTAGGTATATTTAATGGATTTTATCATGTGCCTTAGGGGCACACATTAACAAAACCCTCTTAAAAATTAAAATGAACAAAGTCTAAATTCCGTTTTTGGTGGGAACCAGCCAGCTGGGCCAGGTGAAGAAAGCGTGACGGCAATATAATAGTCCGCGAGTGTTACTGTACAGATTCCCGGTTGACACTTGGGTTATACCCAAACACATACTACCTTGATTAATCTCTAACAGCATTACGTACTGCAGTGGGGAAATCTGTGGTTCTCTCTCTCTCTCTCTCTCTCTCTCTCTCATCATTCAGGCACGTCTGGGTTTCCTTTTTGTCCTGTTGATCAGCAAAAGGTATGTCTGGTTTCTTGAATTCGACCGGTTTCGTTGTTAAAACCAGAGTTTGTGTTTTTCTGTTGTTTCAATAGATTTAGCAAAGGGTTTTTAGTCATGAGTTTCATTTGATTAATTAGTTGAAACAGAATTGAAGGTGTGTGCTGTAAAATTTTATGATTTAAAGGAGAGCGATAATTACGATGTTAATCAATCCTAAACTTGTTCAACTCTAAAAACCTCTACAAATTCGTCAACTCCTTGACCTGTTTTAGGAGATTATAATCTCCAACCAATTGAATGCGTTTTTTAACCCCCCAAAATTCTCCCATCTGGCTTTCAATGTGAAAATATGTCACCAAATGGAAATTTTGGGGGGTTTTCGTATAGGGCCCTTTTTTTTCGAGGTGTTCAAACCAACATGCGCACACCTTGATCGGTAATTCTGGGCCCCGGAGTTAACAATTGGACAAACCTCCAGTGGCCTCACTCAATGTTTGGAACGTTTTTTGTGCCCTTTGTGAGATTTGACCTTGCAACCTTGTGGCAAGCTTTTTAGTTGTTGTTTCATGCCACCGGCCAAACCCACCGGGTTAATAGGAAGGTTAGTTCATCAGGGCCTTTTCAGTAGGAGGGATTGTGGAGAACTGTTAAGGACTCTACCAAGATTGAAATTGAAAGATTGCATACGTTCTGGGTTTTGAAGTAGGAACAATGAACGCAAATAACAATCTATTGCTTAGCTCGAGTTAATTTTTACTCGAGGTGCGTGCCAGCTGACTTGGACAACTGGTTATAAAAACAAGACAGTGTGCTAGGTATGGAAATATGCTCTGGATTAGTAGTACAAGGGTTACTAGTAATATCTGAAATGGAAGGATTAGCCATCACGTCGTTATTGGTAATCCAATCCCGGCTTCTTCCATCAGATCATTCACCTTATCTCATCGTAAACTTTAAGACTTGGCCAACATTTTAGTCCACTCAAACGTCGTACAAGCACTCCCAAGCGTTAATATTCCATTGCAATTGTCCACGCGTTACTAACCCTTCTCATAGTCCTGTAGTACACCAAGTCCTGAAAACCTGTACTGGATATTGAATGGCCTCATTTCTTGTGTGTATAAAGAGTATAAGTAACATTGAGGGAAGACCCAAATTTGGAGGCATAGTAATAGTTAATTAGCCGAATGTGGCGTGGCCAGAGAATTAGCTCAGTAGGGCACCATTAAACACATTCTTAGAATTTCGATCTTTTATGTATAGTGAAGAACAAGAATATAAAATAAATGAACTTAAAACGCAAAATTTGCTACAATCTATATGTAGATAATGGGTCTTTATGTAAAACACACAAGTCAAGAATTTTTTTTTCAGAAACTTGACAAATATACTAGGGGATGTAGTCATATGGGTGACATATATAAAAGGTAAAATGTGTATAGTTGTTGGGATACAATTGTCAAGACCTTAATAATTTCGGGGTAAAATATAAACTATTGAAAAGTGTAGTGTGGACCATAAAATTTACCTCTTTGTTAGTATTTTGCTTTCCTCTTCGTAGTACTGTTTTCTCATTTCCGGGAGACAATGAATGGATTTCATTGTGATACGCTGATCTGCACTGTGATGTAGGTTTGGCTGTGAAAGATTAGTTCAAGCAAATTATGGGGTTTATCATCGTCATATCATTGCCGGTGATTTTGTTGTTCTTGATCATAGCTCTTGCGTGCTACATTTTTGGTCGGGCGCAGGGCCGGAGCCCATCACCAGCAGTGGGAGTTCCTCAGTACTATGGGCCTCCTGTACCCCCACAGGGAGCTCCTCAATCAAAATAAACTACAAAGTATGCTTTTTACTGCCATCATACAAAGTATTTCCATCTCGTTGAAGTAAAGCTGATATTGTAGTATCTGTATATATGTTTTGATATTGTTGGCATATTTCTATTGTGAACTTGCACCATTACGTAATGAGCTGAGAATTTTCAGTGTATTACTTCTGCATTGACAGAGTTTTAACTCAGGTGATTACAATTCGGACAGTTACCATTCATTTTTTCTGTGTTGGGTGATTGATCTCTTTAGACTGTATCCCAAACACTCCCTTTTTGTTTATTCACCTTGAAATTACTAAACTACACTTACCTCATGAATCACTTTTTTTTCCATATAAGTGCAATTTGGTACTTTTAGTGAATAAACATGAAAAAGGGAGTGAAAATCATTTCCTTTTTTTTCCTCATTGCATTGATAAAGGAAATATTATTTGAAAACAGCGCGCCTATAGATATTAATTGCATGCATGCAATCCTTTGGAATGCATACTGCAAAGGTAGATAGCCCTGAGGGGAGGGTTGGCATGATGGTCAATGGTTGTAACTTGGGGGTTTTCTAGGTCTCAAGTTTAAAACCGTCTCATATATATGTTATTAACCCTCGTTTATATACGGGGTTTTGTTTTATGGCCTTGATCGAACTCCTCAATAGAGAACAGTGAGATTGAGTTTTCAGGACTAGTTGAGATGCAAGTAAATTGATTTGATTTTGACGACCTAAATTATTTATAAAATTACGCTTATTGAGTTTATAATGTCAGATAAACCCATCCAGTTGTTAAGTTCAATGAATGTAATATCCACCGAAAGGCATAGTAAGATAATAGGCACTGGAGTACCGAGCGATTTTTGCCATAGGGTGCCGGCCGGAAATGCCCCTGATTTGGTTATGTGTCTTGCCCTGATTGGATCAATTGAGGGGTGTTTGGGTAATTTTGACGTCACTGTTCATTTTTTATAAAAAAAAAATTACTGTAATGGAATTTTAGACTTTTGAGGTTTTCCCTCTATGTCCTCTTTTTTACCTTCTATTTTGTCCTTTGTGGTCCCTTGTGGAGGGACATTTTGGTTAAATCATTTGGCAATCAAGGCACTGTTTGGTTGAGAGTAAAAAAAATGTTGGGGATCTAAGAAACAATGTTCACAACCTGAAAGTTTCTTGTGTTGGAAGAGGATTGATGCTGTATCTAAAAGAAGGTACTTTTTTTGCTCTCGTGAATTTGACTTCAATATTAAACATTTGGGCACAAACGCTTGGATCTTGCATGGTTCGATTTCGATTAGCATGTCTTTGCACAAAACAAATTTTTACTTTATTTGTACTTGTTCGATATCTGAACATAAGGATGATGAACTCAGAAAAACCTCCAATGTCATGAAAATCTCAAGGAAACAATCCTTGAGCATGAGTGAGTCCCTTATTAGTTGAATTTTGATTAAGCTACTGAAAGCATTTTGCATTTTCTTACCATTGTGCAAAGGCACTTGTGGAGATGTGCAACTGCTGAGCTCTGTTACATAATGACCAGGCATGTCCAAAAATTGTTTGGGATGGAAACCAAATATTATTTCGTTCTTTTGTTACGTTCCTGTTTGGCTTTGAGGTTTTGTGAAGTCGAAAAAAGGTTTTGATTCTCTCTGCTTCCGAATTTTACTTTGGTGTCTTTTGTTTGAAATTGGTCTTTGAGATTTATATCTTTACTTTTTTTTCCCTACTAGCGCCGAGGGCACACACATTAAAGCTGATGTAGCAAAAATACCCATTGATTTTGCAAGTTTGGTTGCTACAGCCCTAGTTATTGTAAATCTAACTTGTTTCAATTGGCTGGTATTGGTTTCAGTTATAGAATTCAAATTGACACCAAAATGGGAAGAATGGAATTTAGGATGTAAATTATAGGTCGAAGAGTGGGTAGTCATTGAAGTAAGAGCAGCCATTAAAAGATAGAAATTGGGGAATTGGGAAAAATAAGATGAGGAAAATAAATAAGTTGCCAAGTAGGGAAGTAAGATATCGCCCGTCAATACGAATCTAAACCTTTTAAACTACAACATATGTGCACCAAGCGTTACTATAGCTAGGAGCGAAAAAACTTAAAATTACTAGTAGAATCCATCGAATTAGTGGAAGAGATGTAGGTAGAAGTCAAGGGAGTTTCATAAAGAAGGTCGAATATAGTATTGTAGGGCAGCACATACCGAACGCTGCATAATTTCTCTTATTTTGGTTGGTGGTGTGTCACTATAGCTAGGAATGAGAAAACTTAAAATTACTAGCAGAGTCCGTCGAATTAGTGGAAGAGATGTAGGTAAAAGTCAAAGGAGCTTCGTATAAAGGATCGAATATAATATTATAAGCCCGTCTATGCCAAACATTTCATAATTTCTCTTCTTTTCGTTGGTGGTGCCTCTACGGCGTTACTATAAGTCTAGAATATAGTAATTGCATAAGTTAAAGATAGCAAACATAAAATCTATAAAGTATGTTGAAAGAAAGAGAGTGTAAAATTTATAAAGCGGAATTTATAGATCATATTCTATTTGTCCGCTTAATATTTTCACGCCAAGTATTTTCTTCCTAAAGTGCATAAACACGTGGACGTGGATTCTTTGGAGTAGTCTAATAATTTTGTACACTTCTCTCTCTCTCTCTCTCTCTCTCCCACGAGGAATTTTTCCACGGATACGGCTGACGTGGTACTTGCTCACTCATATCATGCCATCAAAAAATACAACGGATGATCCGGATTAAAACGCGCTTTTCTCTTTTCTATTTTTAAATCCATCCTGCACTTTAACACACTTTTCTTTTTTCTATTTTTAAATCCATCCTGCACTTTAACACACTTTTCTTTTTTCATTTTTTAAATCCACCCTGCATTCTTAATCCGAATCATTCGTTACATTTTTGGCCAATTGAATGTGCACCACGTGTTACCCGGTCCGCGTTGAAACTTTTCTCCTCTCTGCCCTCATTTAAGCCCTTTTACCTGCAAGCCGTCCTACCCCATCCCCTCCACCCCAATATACTTTCCATCCTTCAAACTCTTTGATTTCATTATGGAATTAGAATCTACTCCTTTATCATCGAAGAAGACGACGGATTCTATGGCACCACCACCACCACCTCCTCCTCCTCCTCCTCAGAGCAGTCGGAAAAAACGCAGAAGAAACATATGTTTGGTGGTGATAGCAGTGATATTGGGGTTAATACTGCTAATGGTAATATTAGGGCTCACTGTTTTCAAAGCCAAAGAACCAGTAATCACCGTCAATTCCGTGGCTCTGAAAGATTTGAAGTTGGATCTCAACATGGGAGTCTACTTGAACGTCACCCTGGACGCCAATATCTCCATTAAAAACCCTAATAAGGTTGGATTCAAGTACACCAACAGCTCCGCGTTGTTGAATTACCGTGGCCGAGTCGTCGGCGAGGCTCCGATACCGGCCTCGAAGATATCTGCAGGCCAAACGATGACTATGAATCTGACGCTCACCATATTGGCCGATCGATTGATCTCCAACTCCAACTTGTATTCCGACGTCGTCTCCGGTACGTTGCCCCTAACCGCCTTCACCAGGATTTCCGGCAAAGTTCGCATCTTGAAGATTATCAAAATTCACGTGGTTTCTTACGCTACCTGCGACATTAACATCGATGTAGTGAAACGATCGGTGACCAAACAGAGTTGTAAATATAAGACCAAATTATAGAGAGAGAGAGAGAGAGAGAGAGAGATAGCATCTATATGTCTATTGTTACAGTTTGCGATTAACGATTAGTCACGTATTTACTGGTCTTTTCCTTATTTCGGCATGACCATAATTACATATACCGCACTACATTGTACTTTGTACCCATGTGATTATGATAATAATTCGGCACTCAATTTATTCAAAATATGTTTTTAAGGATCCCTGTTTAATTAAAATCAATGTAGTCGGATATTGGCAGGAACCGATCACCGATCGAGTCTCTACCGATATTCGATCGAGCTGAATTTTTTTACAGGAATCCTTAAAATACATTTTAAACAAATTGAGTGATTTCGATCATTTGTGTGAAACTCCGAAATGGGCATAATGCGATGTGCATTCGGTGTACACCGGAATAGTGTACAAACATTGGGGAAAAGAAGAAAACAAATGGACCCCAAATAGAAACAAACGGGGGATGCATATGACATTAGTACTGTATTTCATTCTTTTGTTATTATGTTCCTGTTTGGCTTTGAGGTTTTGTTATAATTCTCTTTGCATCCGAATTTTATTTTGGTATCTTTTGTTTGAAACTGGTCTTTGAAATTTAAATCCTTATTTTTTCCTGCTAGCCCCGGGGACACACGCATTAAAGCTGATATAGCAAAAATACCTGCAATTTTGCAGTTTTGGTTGCTGCAGCCCGAGTTGCAAGGCCTGAATAGAGGGAGTTCAAGGACAGTCTCCTGCTTGTAAATCTAACTTGTTTCAATTGGCTGGTAATGGTTTCAATTGTAGAATTCAAATTGACACCAAAATGGGAAGAATGAAATTTAGAATGTAAATTATAGTTAGAAGAGTGGGGAGTCACTGAAAGATGGAAATTCGGAAAAATAAGATGAGGAAAAATAAGTTCCCAAGTACGGAAGTAAGATATCGTCTGTCTCTACAGCATGAATCTAAACCTGCTAAACTATAACAAACGTACACCTTGATTTGTGTTACTATTGCTTAGGAGCGAGAAAACTTAAAACTACTAGCAAAATCCGTCGAATTAGTGGAAGAGATGTAGGTAGAAGTCAAGGAAACTTCGTAAAAAGGGTTGAATGCAGAATTATAGGCCCGCCCATACCAAACATTGCATAATTTCTCTTCTTTTAGTTGGTGGTGCCACTACGGCATCCGGGGTGTATTATGTCCCATTCATGTTGTCCGATTTGGGCCGTCTCTGCTCGGCGTTGAATGGCTCAAATCACATCTTGTCCAAACACATTCGAACCGTTCGCTACCAAACAAATTGAAGCCGTCCATTGCCGAGTATGGACGATTCAGATTGGAGACAACATGGATGCTGTCCTTTTAGGGACAGCACCATCCCCCAATTCAACCATAACCATAGTAGGGAAGTGTAAACCCAAACAAATCTATCATATGATAATCAACATATAGTAATTGCATAAGTTAAAGATGACATAAAGTCTATGAAGTATGTTGTAAGAAAGATAGTGTTATGCTAATTACATAATCTATGATTATATTCTCTTTCTCCGCTTTAAGATTTTCACGCTAAATATTTGCTTCCTAAAATGCATAAACATGGGACGTAGGTGGATTCATGCATTTCAAGCAATTTTTCAATGCTGAGCGGGTTCCACGTGGTACTAGCGAGCGCGATCTGGGCAGACCATTTCGGTTTTGGACGGTCTAGATCATAGGGAGAGAAACATGAGACAAAAAGAGGAGGAGGAGGAGGAGGAGAGAAAGGGTTTCGATCTGGGCTATCCAATACACTTTTAGACAGTCTAAATGTAGCGTTTGAGTATCATGTAGGCTCTGCCACGTATTACCCGTTTTGTACCCATGGAATTTTTCCATCATTTAAAAGTTGGTGGGAGAGAGTGAGAGTGATTAATCAAATTCAAAGCCCTAATCTGCTTCCTCTGCCCATTCATATTGAACCCCCACGAAATAACCACCACCACTTCATCACCGTCGATCAAACTCTTTATTACCTCACCAATTAAATTATTGTACCTGTCGTACTTTCCACATCCTTCAAACTCTTTGATTTGATTTCATTATGGAAGTAGAATCTGCTCCTTCATCATCGACGAAGAAGACGACGGATTCCATGGCACCACCACCACCACCACCTCCTCCGCCTCAGAGCAGTCGGAAAAAACGCAGAAGAAACATATGTTTGGTGGTGATAGCAGTGATATTGGGGTTAATACTGCTAATGGTAATATTAAAGCTCACTGTTTTCAAAGCCAAAGATCCAGTAACCACCATCAATTCCGTGGTTCTGAAAGATTTGGATTTCGAGCTCAACATTGCAAAGCTGGGAGTGTACTTGAACGTCACCCTCGACGTCAATATCTCCATTAAAAACCCTAATAAGGTTGGATTCAAGTACAAGAACAGCTCCGCGGTGTTGAATTACCGTGGCCGAGTTGTCGGCGAGGCTGCGATACCGGCCGCGAAGATATCTGCAGGCCAAAAGGTCACTATGAATCTGACGCTCACCATATTGGCCGATCGATTGATCTCCAACTCCAATTTGTTTTCCGACATCATCTCCGGTACGTTGCACCTAAGCGCATTCACCAGGATTTCCGGCAAAGTTTACATCTTGAAGATTATCAAAATTCACGTGGTTTCTTACACTACCTGCGACATTAACATCGCTATACTGAAACGGTCGGTGACCAAACAGAGTTGTCGATATAAGACCAAATTATAGAGACAGAGAGAGGGCATCTAGTAGTGCGTAGTATTTTCCATGATGGACCTAGAGAGAGAGAGAGAGAGAGAGAGAGAGAGATGTGTATTGTTACAGTTTGAGATACACGTATAGCCGCGTATTTGCTGGAGTTTAATAAGGTTAATCAGCCGGACACCCCCTCTAAGTTTCCAGTTTCACTCAGATACCTCATGCACGGATTTTTTCTACCACTAGACTCCCTTCTATCTTTCAAAACTTGCCTCAGGACCCCTTCCGTCAGCCTTCCATCTAGAACCATTAGTCTTTTTATGATCCAAACCGTTCAACTTATTTAAAACATATTTTTAAGGGCACCCACGAGAAATCGGATCAAAATATGATATTTATGAAAAATTGTTTGGATCAAACATTTCTGGTCATATTTTTAGCTGATTTCTTATGAGTACCCTTAAAAATGTGTTTTAAACTACTTGAACGGTTTTGATCATTAAAACATGACCCGGAACTTAGAGGGTGTGTCTTGGTGATTATTCATAAATATGTATTTATGAAAAACTCTTTGGATAAAGCATTTTCCTGTCATATTTTTAGCTGAATTCTTGTGAGTACGCATAAAAATGTGTTTTAAACAACTTGAATGGTTTTGGATAATCAAAACATGACCCGGAACTTTGAAGTTTGAGACGAAAGGCTGACGGAAAGGGTCTTGAGGTAAGTTTTGGAAGATAGAAGGGTTTGTGGTAGGAAAGATTCATGCATGGGGTGTCCGAGTGAAACTGAAACTTAGAGCGGATGTCTGGGTGATTAACCCTTTTATAAATTATATAGCGTCACATAAGAAGGGCACTATGTGCAGTTGTTTATCATTCTTAATCTTTATTAAAGTTTTTACTCAAAGGGCTAAAGGTGGTCGTTGCTAATAGAATGTGCTAATCAAATTTATGTGTTTAGGTAGCATTTTTTCTCAAGATATGTCTATAATTTCCCTCTTGAAAGTTCTGGCCTTGTTCTCTTTCTTTTTTTTTTTCCATTTTCAAAAATTTTTTGCAAAAAGAATTTCTCTTTACTAATTATTTCATTTCTCTCTTTATTTCTCTCTAATCATTATCTCATTATTCTCATTTTCAAAAATTCAACTAAATACTATCTCAAAAATTCTTCTCGAAATTTTATTTTCAAAACCCATCCAAACACAGCGTATTTTCCACATTGGAACTCCAATTAGGCGATTCTATGTGCCATTTCATTTTTCGACTTTGAATTTGTAGCTACATGGAATGTGGCCGTAAAACCTCCCCCGAGCTATTTGAATCTGGAAGATTGGCTTCGTTCCTCTCCTCTTACTGACGTCTATGTTCTTGGGTTATTTTTGTTAATAATTATTTTGCCACACAAGTAGAATAATTGTTGACCTGATGTTTCAGCAGATCTACGATCGATCCAAAAGCAAAAATATTTACAGCTAAACAAGTACCAAACCACATTCTTAACACTGATTCTGTTCAGCGACGGGGACAGGAATTTTGTTACGCATGGGCGAATTTTTTTTTTTACTAAATACTTTGTAAGGGCAAACCTATATAATTCATAGGAAACAATTTCCTATACAATACTAGAGGTATTTTTTTCTTGCAGAGGCGACTGGGCCCTCCTCTGGCTCCATCCCTGATTTTGTTTCTGTCTATGTAGCACAGACATTGATATAGACACAGGACACGAGAATTCGACAAAAATAGGGATACGAACACAATGAAGGACACGACACGTGTGTATTTACATATAAATACATATATTATGTTGGAGTGAGTGGTGGTTTTACTAGCAGTGGTGGTGGGAGTGGTGGTTTTACTAGTAGTTGTGGTGAGAGTGGCGGAATGGTGGTGGTATAGTGATGACAATGTTGGTAGGAGTCGCGGAGTGGTGGTGATGGTGGTGGTGTGACAACAGTGGTAGCAGGAATACTGGCGGAGAGATGGTGTGAGGAGTGGTGGTGGGGTGGTGGCGGCAGTGGCAGTTATGGTAGTGTGAGGGGTCATTTATATTCAATTCTCCAATATCCAATTCCACCGGTGTGGGACTGGGTCTTTATGTTCTCCCTCACTTAGAATCGCAACGTCCTGTTGCTAACGTCCTGTTGCGCCCCATGATGTAATAACTTCCAAACACCAAGTGGTGTGAGACAAGTACATGCTTAAGCACGTCAAACTTCTCAAGCTCGTCTCATGTGGGACTACCCAAGCACCTCAAGCTCTAAACGTGCTTTCATCGAGCCAATCACGAACGATTTTTAGTTCCTTGATTTTTTTTAAACATCATATGTCAAACAAGCCTATTCGAGATTGCTTTGAATGTTTATGAGCTTTAGAAAAATATTTAAGCTTGGTTTTTTACATAAAAAATCAATCTCAAACAAGCTTTTAACAAACAAACACGAACTGTTATCAACCCTAGCAAAAGGTAGAGAGAGGAATAATTTCTTAGTTCTATGATCAGCAGTTTACTTAGAGCAATGTTCGTTGGACCTAGGGTGATTACAGCTAGAATTTCCCCAAGAATCTCCATTCCACAACACCCGATTTAATGTTCGCAAAGACGCGTTATGCCAGGTTGCTCCACAATAAAAACACACTCTTAAGTTAGTTTGTTCCAGCACCAGGATAAATTTTGGGTGGGAAGTATAATTTCCATTGCGAAATTTCCGAATTGCACTTCATACTTATTAGTGTTGGGTTGCATTTTACAATGCATAAGGGGCAATATTGTCAAAAATTATAATAAGTCAATAAACTATCTTAAGTCAGTGAAACAAGCTGGCTTTGGCTTACTAACTTTTTAGTGCTAAAGCCATTTTACCTTTAACGAACCGAACGAGTTGACAAGGTGAATTTGTAGACTTGGTTTGAAAACTCAATGAAATTTAAAAATACACTCAAAATTGACTCGTTTATGAGCGATCACAAACGAGCTTTTATTGAGCCAATCACGAATCGATCTCTTCCTTGATTTTTTTTTAATCATCAGTCAGTAAACTATCTCAAGTTAGTAGAACAAGCTAGTTTTGGCTTACTGACTTTTAAGTGCTAAAGTCATTTTACCTTAAATCGGGTATTACGGAATGGAGAGAGAGACCTTTCGCACATGATATGAGCTTAAGGCCTTAAGGGAGCACAAGCTAACAAGTCTCATATCATACAGCAGCCAATATGCAAAATGATTTTAGCCCTCCAACATCTAGCATCTAAACAATGGCCTGGTGGTCGGTGGGCGGCGGCGGCTACTGTTCGTGGGGTGGCGTCGGTCTGTGGGTGTTTAGGAGTTTTTTTATTTTTTCTTTTTGGGCTTTGCCCAGTTGCTTGTATGTTGTTGCATGTTGTTTGCTCATCAACAGAAGCATCGGTGGAGCACAGGGACAGCGGCGGTGTTGCCTTGCGCGTAATGCCCTGGCGACGAGGGCGACCTTGGAACCTAGTCTGAGGACTTGGGTTGATCTTTGTGTTTGTTGTTGTTTCAGCTTTGAGTTGCTTCATGTACTTTGAATTTCCGTTGGACCAAAAAAAGAAAATACAAAAACGGGAATTAGAGCAGCTAAAATTGGAGAGAGAAATCACTGCCAGCCCTGTAGCTCTCTTTCATTGACTGGTGGTATCACGACGAGACAATGAACCGTTCTTTCTTCCCATTTCTTTCCATTCTGCTCCAAATACTTATCCAGTAATTTACCCTTAGTAATATGTATACATAATGTACATGGAGCTAATTTCGCATATAAGAGAGAGAGAGAGAGAGAGAGAGAGAGAGAGAGAGAGAGAGAGAACAAGAGAATGGACAAATTAGTTGCTTCCAAAATCCAAAGGAAAAACTCAAACATCATTCACCCAGTTAGGGCAGACGCTATAAACCATAAGGAACTGAAGCGGACCCATGCGCCGACCCAGACCAACCTTCGTGGTTGCTGACTGGTTTGCTGGAGAACCTGCGCTTGTACCGTTTCAGAACGGAAGCCAAATTCTCTTTTCCTTTTGGGAAAGCCACGTCACCAGCTGCAGTGCCTGTCCGACCCTTTCGGGAGGATACTGAAATTTCAACATCCTTGATAATGTCCAATAGCATTGCTCCAGTTGTGTATTTCCTGATTCCTTGCCTTGAGAGCACAGGCGGGCTTGGTCTTTGTTGGCGTCCCACTGGAATTTGCAGGCAGAAGCAGGGGGTCATCGGCGTGCGAGGCTTGGAAAATGCCAGATCGATGATTCCCTGCCAATCAGTACATTCATAAGAACCATGCATGTCTCGTGGACACCAAAAAACCTAGAGAAAAAAAAACGAAAGGCCTAAATAAGGAAAAATTGGACAAGAACAAAAGAGATTAGAAGTCCCATCATCTTGGAATTGTTGGCCATCTGGGATTTACATTCCAATCTGAATCACCAAGTAAATTTCAAAGACAAAAAGAGCGGTTTATCTCTCAGATCGGCATGACTACAAGTGCCAAAAGTTGATCGAAAGTAGCTACCAAAGAGTCCCCTTCATTTTCATATCAAATATGGTGGTTTTGGAAATTGCGACTCAAATTCTGTGTCATTTTTTCTTCATTTGAGTTATAAAACAAATGGAGAATGAGAGAAAGTTGAAGTGATTGAGCCCAGGTAATCAAGGAACTACATCCTAATCCCCAACTTTTGAACGAGTCCTGGGACCTTTTTAATACAGACAGTCGCATATCCAATATCGATATCTCTCAGACCAACTAAAATGAAGCACCTCATCATATAGCCATAAGCCAACTGTGCCAGACAATACAACAGTACAGTACAATTATAACGAACTCCTCTTAATAAGGAACACTGTATGAAAAGTTATTGTGCATAAGCGCTAATATTAAGCTTAAAGTGATCGTAATCTTGAAACGTTTAAGGCAGAAGGAATTGGCGATAAAATGAGACTTGATTCAGATAACATGGTTATAACCACAAAAACCCAGCTACACGGAGTGTGTCTTTATTGACACTGCATGCAGCACAGGGACAAAGATTGTTTGTAAAGCTTGTGAGAAAAGATATGCTGGTCTTTGAAGGTAACCTCAAGAAGGCACAATCGTGCTTTCTTGAGCTATTGGTGTCCCAGTTGGCAAAAGATTAATATCCCACTCAGATCCAAAAGCATGGAAAAGATCACACGTACATTTAAAAGGATACGAGGCTAGGCCAAGTGTGGGAAAAATAACAGGAAGATATTGTAACATCAATTTGGAAGGACCAAGCTAATTTTACGAAAAAAGCAAGCAAGGGGTGGGATATCTCTAGTTCCCTTGCCTTCCAATTTGATCAACAAGGGATAAACCATTTACCCCAAAGAATGCAAGTAATAGTTAATGCAATGAACAAAAAACGTTAAGGCCATGTAACACAAAAATTTTACCTGAAGACGATTTAATACATACGTGTATTTCCCCCACAGCTCTGGCCTACTTTCCAGTAGTGAGAGCTCAAGAACCCGGCGAATGCACCACACCCCAAAGCTTATAATCAAATCTGCTCTCCAAACACAACCTTCCCCACAAAGAGGAACAGAGGAAACCAGAAATTTGGTGCAATCTGTCTCGTCATTTCTTAGTAAAGAACCTGGCCGGTTCATCTCCCTAGTTTCAGCTTCACAAAGATCTCTCTCCCTAGAAGCCACACGATCTATAAGATCCTCATCAGCCCCTTCATTCAGCCTAAACAACCAATCAGACCCTTCCAATTTCAAAAGCTTCACAATACAGTGTCTGAACGACTGAAGTAGCTTTGCTTCCAAATCCAAAAAAGATATAGTTTCCGGATTAAGTGAGATTTGCTTACGCCCAGCTCCCTCACTCAGAGTATACTGAGTATTATTAGCCACAACAAATTGTTCAGAGAGCTGTCTAGACCACATGGATCCAGTTTCTGAGCTTGAAGTCACTTGTAAGGTAAATGGGTCTCTATATGGTTTTGAAGGAGAGTGATCAATAAACGCCGGAGGACTTCCTTGCTTCATTGAATAACTTGTGTATAGAGATGGCCCATATCCACCATGACTATCCCTTTGCCTATCAGACATATGTGAATTCTTATAAGGAAGAGAGTATCCGGATATGTCCGGCATGCTACAATATTTCTTTTCATTAAATGTGGCGTTCAAATTCTCAGCAGGCAAAGCAGAGCTAAGATCATTAAATGGCCGTTCAGACTGCAATGGAATATTTCTAGATACAAAAGGTTTTGAAAATCCAGGCGGCTTCATATTGCTTACTCCAGTTTGGAATTTTTGTGCCCGAGTGAAACCTGGTGGATCTATGTAACTTGATATGCCCAAAGTTGAGGGTTTGGGGGTTAGTGACTCCATTTGGCCATTTGAGTGGCCGGACAATCTCTCTTTAGCAATCCGGCTCACATACGATGAAATTTGGTAGCCGTGTATGGTGGCTGGCTGATAGTCATTGCCATCAGAAGATGGTGGAAGTCGTAAACTAGAATATCGCCTCTCACCACAGTCGAGAGCATTTTGGCTAGATGCGATTTGGTAGCCGTGTATGGTGGCTGGCTGATAGTCATTGCCATCAGAAGATGGCGGAAGTCGTAAACTAGAATATCGCCTCTCACCACAGTCGAGAACATTGTGGCTAGTGTTTTGCGCACATGCATCCAACAACTGCATGCGATGGGACAACGAAGAAGAAGACCCTGTTTGAACCCCATAAAATGTTTCCATGCTGCCATGTACCCCAAGGAGATTGGGGCTTGAACTCATTGGAGATGAAGAGAATCCAGTAAATTCATTCACCCTGGTGTCTCCTTTCAGTGCAGTAGCAGGCTTTGGATCATCATCTTTTGAATGTAACCCCAATAGGAGATCCAGTTTCTTAGCCTTCGCTTCTTTGGTTGGTTGCCCATGAAAATCGAACAGCTGCCCCCAAAATTCATCAAGAACTGCAGCCAATTGACGTCTTGAGGCCCGGCCCAATCCTGCTAATCTTGAAAGGCTTCCAGCACCACTACCACTATCATCACTTTTCCCACTTATACTTCTATACGACCCTGGACCCTCAGAAGTTAAAGAGGGTATAGTCTCAGCCACCCCTTTAGAAGATTCTTCAGTCTCCCGCTTTTCTCCCTCGTCATCGTTACAAACCCGTGAATGCCCCTCTGCTTTTACAGTCATTTCTACTACGCCTGTTGACTCTGTCGTGAAACCAACAGAACCTTCACTACGAACAGTTGAAACAAAAATGCTTTGAACAGTGCTAGGTGATTCCCCTGCATTGAACGTAGGACTAGGACAATTCATGCTACAACTATTTTCTTCAATAGTAGGCATATGAGAGATGTGATCAGAAACCAGGAGTGTTCCTGGAACATCCACATTGGTACTTCTAACTGACGCATTTGAGGTACTTCTAACTGAAATATCTGAATAATTCTCCAAGGAGTTTTCTGGTGTCTTTTCAGGTTCTTGCTTCTTCCTGGATACCATGGACTGATTCCTAGTTTCATCAAAATTATTTTTGCCTGTGTAGGGAAACAACTCAGCTACCCCGTCTTTTGTATCCCAGTTCAGCAGCTGAGCATCAATTCTGGAAGTAGCTGATTTCAATGGTGTGACTGCGAGCCAAAGCATCAAACAAAGTGAAGTACAAGCAGTGATGAGAAGAACAACATAAGACAACGACATGCCACTCCCTACATTCAACCTCAAATTACTGACCCAATCACTGTCCCCAAATATCATCTCTACCAGAAATATAATCTTCAAACCCAGCATTCCAAAAAACATGGCTAGGGCTATGAACTCCACAAACTGAGAGATCTTGTGGACACCCATTATTGATCTTGAAGAGGCAACCCGGAAAAGGGGGATTACAGAAGACGGCACCACAAGGGCAACCGCTACCTGTGTATATATGAGCAGTTGATATATACCTTCAGCTCCTGAATTCCACACTGAATAGAGAGCTGTCAGAACGGCCACAACTCTGACTATAGCGTGATGAAGCCGACCAGGAATTCCCATTCCAAAAAAATCATGCAGAACTGCTTGTCTAACACGATTCCTAGTTAATGCAGTGATTTGACTGGAAACAAACAGAACCAGTAGCATGGAAAAGGGCACTGTTGAACTCCTAAAAACCTGCATTAGTGATTTTCCTGGATGAGAAATGCAAAAATAAGTTCAATTTACAGAACGAAGAGCTTTATGGAAAACCAAACCTGATCCATTATCGGCAATGCATCCTGAAACGTAAGCAAAACAAGGCCTGAACTGTAGAACACGTTCGCTGCTCCATTCATCAGTACATAATTCACTAGGAAGATGCCACTGAACACGCCAAGGATGGCAAACAAATGGTCATGAGACATGAGTCCCTTGGAAACATTCAGTGCTCCTAGTTCTTGCTGCAAGAATACAAAAGCCGAGCAGAATTTCTTTGATTTTGCACTTCAAGTTTCATAACACTATAATAATAACCGCCGATGAAAAAAACACAATAATTGTAACCTTTGATGAGACAAGAGCTGCACAAGATAGAAAATGGTCTCAATTTTTTTTCTTTTTTTATCGGCAAAAAATAAATGGTCTCAACTTTCAACAGTTATTAGCACAATCAGAAAGGACACTATAAAGAGGATAACCCCAAAATTTATTACAACTGTCTACATTTCCTTGGCCACTTGGTGCTTGCAATTAGAACGGTCAAGTCATATTGCTCTATTTTCAGTGTTCTGAAGTTACAGATTACAAAGAAAATCGATAATCAATCCATTTGCCTCAATAGGTCACAAGGGTCCCTGTTTTAATCTTCCATTCCCCTTTTTCTCTCCATCTTCTTTTCATATTCGTAGGGGCACATGAATTTAATTGAGCAAAAGTCAGGATCCCACATTGCTTGGGAGTGGAATGGGTGATCACTTAATATATGTTGGAACCTCTCCACTCATTGCCAATTGGCTTTGAGATGGATATAAAGTCTCCACATGGTATCAGAGCAGGGCCCATTCCACCCCACATTAAAAATATATATATTTACAATCCACACCCCACAATGACAGACCAGCAAAAAAAAGGTTGCACGATGATAGGACCCAAAAAGTGGTCACACGTGACATACCTCAAATGCGGTTGCACGTGAGGGCAATGTTAAGAAATATTGTCCCACATTGCTTGGGAGTGGAATGGGTGGTGACTTAATATCCTGGGACCTCTCCTCTCATTGCCAATTGGCTTTGAGATGGATATAAAGTTGCCACAGAAGAGACGTGAAAAAATATGAAGAGAGCTTGCACCAGTGAAGTGATACAAGTTCAATGAAAATACTTCAATACAAGACTTAACTCACTATTGAAGCCTACTGCTCTTGGGGTTGATTATAAATTTTTTGTATGGTGCCCATCTCACAGACACCTCCTTTCAACAAAATGGATTTTTGTATCACCAATGCACAGAGGAAAAAGAAAAGAAAAGAAAGAGGATTGCTGTCACATGCAAGAATTAGACCTCAAACACGTTGTCTCATCCAATTTGCAGGGAGACAACTAAAAATAAAAGATGTTGCCATAACAGGCAAGAAATTAGCCCATTAATCAACCATACGCTCCAATTACCATGGAGAAAACAATGTAACAGCACTTAGCGCAAATAAATTAGTCAGTAATGTGCCAGACTTTAGAAAGGTTTTCCTGCCTCTTGTACCCTTGAATTTTGAAAATGTAGAACGTTTACCCCTCACCTGACATTACTACAGTTTTAACCACAGGTCTTACAAAGTGCAATAAAATATTTAGTATAAAACAGAAGGCAAGCACCGGTGATTTAAGAGAAATCGGTCGGCATTTCCCCTGAATGCATCTTCCATTCCCCGCGTACCAAATTTTTTTCTGCACTGTTGGAGTTGAGGACCAAAAAAAACATTGTTATCACTTCATGTTTCGCACGTTTGGTCCTTCGGACATCATAATCCCAAAGCAAAATGATAGCAGATAAAGTTAACTGCCTGTTTTAGATAGTAATATTTCATATTTAGAAGTATGAGGACGAAATCTATAAGTTACTATACCATCAAGCCAAATGCTTTAATCCATACTTTTGACAGTTAAATGTCACCAAATCAAAACTTCAGTACATAAATTGCCAGTCAAGGAAGTTTCACCTTATAGGATCAAGAAGAAAAAAAATTCCAAGACCCACATGATGTTAAGTCGGTTTTTTTTTTTTTTTTGAGCGGCAAAAAAATTTCATTAATCTTGAAGTTGTTACAAGACTAATAGGAGTACGGAAAATGATGTTACATCGTTAGAAGCCAGTAGAAGAATTAATATCAGATATTGCAGAATACACAAGAACAAGCATCGCCCACCCACATGCACACCGAGAGAGAGAGAGAGAGAGAGAGAGAGAGAGAGAGAGAGAGAGAGAGAGAGAGAGAGAGAGAGAGAGAGAGAGAAACCTGTACAATAGAGGAATGTAGATAAAAATTGTGAGGCATGATATTTGCTCCAAGGAGGCTCATCAATACAAATGCACTCTCTCCGCTTAGCTTTGTTAGCATGCCATTTGTGGACATTGAAATTTCTGGTTGGCTAAAGAGCACCCCCATAACGTAAAAAAGTAGTATAAAGCTAACCATTGATATGCAAAGGAACTTCACCCTCCCATTATCCTGAAAAATACATCTCCTTGAAATTATAATTCGGTCAACTTAAGAATAACAATGGCCTGAACCAACAAAAGAAATATTACAGGCTTACCAGGTGGTTAACAAAAACTGGAAATAGAACAGCATCAATAGCAGTCACAAGGACACAAGTGCATAAGTCCATGCCAAAAACTAGATTGAGCCCTTGTGCAGTGCCCAGAATCTAGCAAAACAAGGCTCATATGAGTGGGACTGTGATTCAAAGGAAGTATAGAAAGGAATCATCAATAATTAAGAGAGGGAGAACTACCATAGTAAGGTCCAAAGCAATCATGGAAAGCTCTGTCAGAACTCCTAAAAATACACATGTGGCCTTGTCATACTCTTCGCTGCAAATCTTTGCCATCACCAAGGGAAAAGGCAAACAAAAGAATATAAGCAGCTAGCGACTAGCGAAGAAGAAGGCAAGTAAATCAGCAGCCCTAGGTAGCAGTATTGCAGCAACAGAAAACAACAATACATAAGATGAGAAGTGTTTAAAATACAGCACAAATTAATTGTTTTGCTGAGATGGAATGATGGATTTACTCCAATTTTGGAATCGAATTCAACTACTTTTAACTGGATGAATAGGATTTCAACCAAATTCAACAATCTTTACCCAGCTACACTGGAGTGGAAAACATGATACTCAAATTCGTTCAAGTACACTTCATCAATTAAGCCAACTCACATTAAAGTCTACATAACGTAACAATTATAGTAGACAATCATTGCCATCGTAAGGAAGAACTTAACAACTCTTTTGATTCAGACTAAATTTTATAAAAAAAAAAAAGTAACAACTTTTTTGTACCAGACTATTTTAACTAATCTAAAACTGAAACTTGCAAAAAGGTTCCTTTTCGCAAGTTTCTTCCATTTCTGGTGAGAGTAAATATTACAAATCACTTTGATAGTTCAAATTCTATAAACCCAAATAATAGAAGAAGATGCTTATTGACTTCATGATAATTAAAATCAATAAAACAAAAGAATAAGCACCTGGGAAAGATCTCTTCCGGTGATCACAGTTATACGAGCTGAAAGGTACTGACATAAAATAGCAGCGAAATTGAAAACAAGCATTAGCAGAACCAAATCAGAACCAAAACGAGCCCCCGCCTCTACAGTTGCAGCCCACTTTCCTGGGTCAACATATCCGATTGCAATCAAAAGTACAGGCACAACAGCAGGGGATATGCGCTTGCCAATGTTTGGCTGATGGCTAGTTTTTAAAATTTCAGTGTCCATTTTGTTGATCGTCTCCTCACATACGTAGGAAGAATTCAGCAGACTGATGGTTAAATCTTTCTTTTAAGCAGAAGAATAACCTCCCAATGACTATTGAGGACAATCCAGGCATGCAATACAATAGCAAATTTGATTTCGGTGCAAAACCACCAATCTTCATCATTCATCTGACATGAAAAGGTCATCGCTCGTCTTTGGGGAATACATCAGATAACGTAAAACTTCAGCTAGTTCTGTTCAAAATCAAATCCAAGTTCATTCCATCACTGATAATCAAGAAACCATTGATTTTTGCAGTAATGTCCTGGACAAAGAGAAAAATCCATCCTAAATCTAATTTCACAATAGGGAGAATGAGTATTATTTGTAATCCATGAAACAAGTTCCACAGTGATCCATATCACCGAAAGACTTCCTCATCTAACAGCTAGTGAAACTTCCACACCTGATTCAACAAGAAAATACGAGAAGTATACCAAGACGTTTAGAGACCTAAGCTCAAAAGCTAAATAACATAACAGGCTTTGAGTACTAAAAGTTTAGAGGTACGAGAGAGCATGAAGCCAAAATATTAGTAGTAGCCAACTCCAATCTATTCACAACCTAAAACATCACAAGTTTGGCATATGTTGCATATATGGGGCCATTTTCGACATGTCAGTAATGAACCCACCTAATCACAATATAAACAGTTCAATGAGTTGACTTGTGACCATGCTTACATCATAACTAAACCTAAGCCATAATTTGGCACAATCTCTCAAAAACCCATCGTCAACCCTAAGCCAATTCATAGCTTTTTCAGATCGTCTGTATAATTTGGCATAAAAATTGGCTCAAATCACATTTTCCGTGTCTCTCTCTCCTCATGGGCCCCACAAAATGGCTGAAGCCAGATTTTCCGCTCACCATATCCATACAACCATTACTGAAACACTGCAGACCAAATGTGGTTTTTTGGCATTTGAGAAACCAATGGATATGCTTTTGCATCACCAAATTATTTCACAAATAAATTTCTCCCGAACTATATAATAACAGCAAAACACCGTTAGGGAAAGGGGGGGAAAAATTTAGAGCCATCAGTAAGACTTAAGAGAAAATTTCAAAACTGAAACCAAAAATCAAGGAAATCCTACAAATCCCCAAACCCCCACCTGAACATTTGAGATGAAGAGGAAACTGGGGGAAAAGATAAACCAAAAATTGCAAAACTTAAAACCAAAAAATCAAAGAAATCCTATAAATTCCCAAACCCCCATCAGTACATTTGAGATGAAATGGAAACTGGGGGAAAAGATAGTCCACTGTCCAGTGTCCACCCACCTCCAGAAAATGACCCACAGTTGACAAAGAATCAAATATCACAAAACCCACCTCCAGAAAATGACCCTCAGTTGAGAAAGAATCAAAAATCACAAACACCTTAAATATACTATAGGTTTGGCTAACCAGGACCCACTAGTCAGTGAATCATACACATATGTCCAAAAAAAATTACTGTTTCAATACACTTTCCACAAATATCACAAATATCAATCAGATGCATTTTTTGCACATTAACCATTAATTTCTCCGGGCTGGGATTAGCATTTCGTACACGATGTCAGCATATTTCAATTCAACAGGTAACCGTGTAGCCTGAGCTACAACTATGCAACTATTTTAATAAAAAGAAAGAAAAACTAGGTACCTATAGCTAGGGCTTGCCAAAGGAAACGTAATTACCTTGTTCAGTTCTTCATCATTCTTCGGTTCCGCAAAACCACTGTGCTTTTTTCAACTGTAGATCACAGGTTTTGCTTTAAGTTCTAGAGAGAGAGTAGAGAGAGAAAAAGTGGAGAGAGGGAGAAGTGAAAGGGAGTCAAAGCCTAGTCACAGTCGGAGGGAGGTGGTGAGAAGAAGGGACGGGGAGCACTTTCTCTCTCCTCTTTTCGCTCAAATTCAAGGTGCCAGGTGGCGCGTAATTTTCCCGAGAAAAAAGTTTTGAGTTTCCGAGAAAAATAAAGTACTACTTGAATTTTAAGGTACGAAGTCGGTAACCAATGAAGCGACGACGTTCGCGGAAATGAAGTATTTCGTAATTAATTTTCCGGTAACCGTCCCCTTGTTAAATACTCCAGTTTTAGTTGCCTTTTATTGGAGAGTTATTACAGTCGAGATACCACTTCTTAGTACATGTTGAAAAAACTATTAGAAGTAATATCTTATCTAGGTATGAATGTAAATTGATTGCCTTTTAATGTGAATGATACACTTTTTACCCACTTTAGTTACCTTTTAAAGCTCTCAATTTTTTGAATAAGATCGAAAAATATGTAAAAAATTGTCTTTTTGACTTTTTTTTTGTCTGTATTAAAAAAATTATGACCCTCATTAAATTTTGACCCTAAATTAGGAATGAACTATTTATCTTTTTTGACTTTACCTATCAATATTCCTTTCATCACTCCAACAATATATTACACACACACACACACACACACACACACACATATATATATATATGCACCTCTTCAGTTTATATATACATAATAAGCATATTCATAAAGATCAGAAGCCATAAATACTAGGATCGTCATCGAGCTGCCAGACTTTGTATGCAGGCCAAGATTGAGCTCGTCGGCCTAGATCGAGGTCTCAGTCGATCGATTCTTTTAAATCCAAAGTTCAGAAGCCGTTGAACTCAGATCTATACTTATACATATACGTATATGTAGATATAGAGAGAGAAAATCGGTTCATTTTTTATTGAGCTGCCAGACTTTGCATGCAGGGCAAGATCAAGCTCACTAGCCAAAATTGAGATCACAGTCGATCGATTCTTTTAATTCCAAAGTTTAGAAGCCATTGAACTCAAATCTATATATATTTGCATGCAAGCCAAGGTCGAGCTCGCCGGCCAAAATCGAGACCGCAAATGATTGATTCTTTTAAATCCAACGTTCAGAAGCCATTGAATTCAGATTATATATATATACATATATATATATATATATGCATATACATATAGAGAGAGAAAACTCAGATCATCGTTGATCAAGCTACCAGACTTTGCATGTAGGCCAAGATCGAGCTTGCCGACCAAAATCGAGATCACAGTCGATCAATTCTTTTAAATCCAAAGTTCAAGTTCAAAAGCCATTGAACTCAGATCTATATATATATATATATATATATATATATATATATATATATATATATAGAGAGAGAGAGAGAGAGAGAGAGAGAGAGAGAGAAAGCTCGAATCATCGTTGATCGAGCTGCCAGACTTTGCATGCAAGCCAAGATCGAGCTTGCCAGCCATTATTGAGATTACAATCGATCAATTCTTTTAAATCCAAAGTTCAGAAGCCATTGAACTCAGATCTATACCTATACATCTACATATATATACATATAGATAGAAAAAAACTTCATACCGTTCGAGAGAGAAGGAGATGACTGGTTCTTGAGTGTACAGTACCTCTTCAGGTGAAGCGAGATCAAGTGAGCTGTTGAAGCTTGATCTACAATCGTGAGATTGATAAAGCCAAGATTCTCTCGATTAGCCCTCTATTTGGGTGAAATGAGACAGAAAGCGAGTCTTTTGCGCTTGCACTTAGCCAGAAGTTATTTTTCTTCTATTTATGAACTTATCCGATACAATCGAGGTAGGTACACACTTCAGTATTTATTTTTGTTATTCGACGATTGGGTTAAATGCAGGTCATTCATGCCGAGATTAAAAGATTCACAAACGCACACTTCTAGCTATATGGTACTTTTGGAAAAATATTATTAGAAGTGATATTTTGTTTAGGTGTGAATGTAAATTGATTTGATTTAGAGATTATGTATTTTGGGTGACACCTATTTCGCGGGGATCGGTGCATCCTTTATAAACAAATGTGTCTCTTCCTTTGGTGACTATATCTATAAATAATGTGTCTATCATTTGAGGTTTGTTAATTTTCACAAGTCCATTCATATGAGAGAGTACAAATATAAGATAGTTCATCAGGTCCTTCAATTGTAGTGCTGCTTTTGAGGAAGTCTAATCAATTAGTGTTGATAGACAGACGTTCAATGTAAACCGTAAGCACCATGGTGAGGGCAAAATCTGTCTTAAGTACAGAATGTCGTAGTTGCCTTGATCACTACTGTTTTCATCGATTTCCAGGCTTGGAGTTCTAATTTAATGCATTCATATTATATGATGATAAAAGTACATACACTTGTGCACGATTTTTTTTGGCTTCTGATATGAATTTTACGACTCAAGATATGGTTTTTAATTAAAAAAAAAATTGTGGTCTAACATACTATAAAAAATTGTAGTTCAGAATATGAATTTTTGAGGTTCGTGTTGGGATTTTGCGACCCCCAATATATGAAGTAATATGGACCATTGTGATCAAAATATCAATTTTTAGTGATTTTAACGTATAATTTTTGTGGTTCCAAAAAAAAATGCAAAAAGCTATGACATGGGACAAGAACATATGAATTTTTCTGGTGTTGGTCATGAAAATTTACGGTCCAAGATAGTAATAGTGTTTTTTTTTTTGATAACCCGGTAGCGTATGATTACGAAATTCTGTTATGAAATATAAATTTTTGTATCATTCAATATACGAACACGAACGTATACTTGTTTTAAAGTATCTCCAGCAAACACTAGGCAAAATAACTATTCAAAATACCAAATTCTATTTTGCTCAACCACAAAATACATCCCCACCCCAACAGCCTAAACAAAATGGATATTCAAATTATAAATAAATAAAAAACCTTTTAACCTTTTTTTTTTACAAAACTCATTCTCTCTATCTCTCTCCCCGCCATACTTGACCATCACGTCCTGCCTTCCTTCGACCACCATCCCGCCTTCACCAATCACCATTACGAACAAAAATTAGACGAACATCAGACCATTTCGATTCTGTTACACAAAATTCTATCACAAATTGGCGCTATAGATCAAAGAACCAAAACCAAACGATGATAATGATATTAACCGAGGATATAGACTCGCAAAATTTTAAACTCGATTGATTCCACCAATTGAGAAGAGAGAGAGATCGATAGAGAGATGAGGTTACAATAACTTGCCACATCCAACGAGTTATTGTATCGGAAGGGAAAGAGTTGAGGAGGGAGACGAGCCAGTCATGGTTAAAGGGATTTATTTAAGGGTTTTGGTTGGTAAAACCTATTATTTGGAGGAAAATATTTTAGATAATGGTTATTTACGGCCTCACACGTGATGTAGATCATATGTGTACTACGTATGCCCATGCCTGAAGGCACGACGCGTCGCATTTTGAACATGACTAATATGAGTTATCGTTATAATGAAGCCAACTTTTCCGAGAAGGACAAATAAGACTATCTCGAATGATCTTAGAATGATTATGTCACGACAAAGGGGAAAAACGAATATCTACTTGCAAGTGCAGACCTTCCTTCACGATGCAAGAGAGAAATTGGTAATTCTACAAAATTCATTCGCTTGCTTTCTGAGCAAAAGAACACCAACATTGGAAAAGCCACAACTGCAATCAGCAACATCTTGTTTTCCATAACAAAAAGTAGATAGAGGCAAGTTGAATCTCTTTCTCATCTAAATCCTCCAAAACCCAACATAAAGCAAACCAAACGCAAAGAAAGATTCTAGTTACACCCAATGCCTCCCTAACACCCTCGTTATTGATATAGTAAATAGCTCTCAGCACGGTTAATTAGTGTGCACTTGGACAATTAGCATGTACCTTAAAAACATTAGAGCTGCATTAACCTTAGAGGAAATAACAAATAGCTGCAATGCGTGCACATGTGTGTGTGTGTGTGTGTGTGTGTGTGTGAGAGAGAGAGAGAGAGAGAGAGAGAGAGAGAGTGAGAGAGAGAGAGAGAGAAAAGCAGAATATTTTGAAAGTAGATCTCAACCAAAACCAAACCTTAATATCCCCATCAGAGAGATTGGATAATGTTTGCTATGTCGAGAAAATTTTCCTAAGAGTGGCATCACTACTTCATCAAACATTTAATGTGCAAGACTACCACCATTTTCATAATTTCCTGGATTTCAATATTATTAGTCTATACAGTAAATTTCGTTTCGCCTCATAGGGGATTCTGATAGTAATACAAATGAAATTCCAAGTAATTTAGAATGCCCGCCAAACTTAAGGTACATGTTTTTAAGGTACATGCTAATCAGTGTGCACTTGGACAACGTGACAAATATTGAACTCGCGTCTCATATTTCAACCCCCTCTCAAAGGATTTCAACCCTATGAAAGACCATTAATTTGCATAAAACATAAGGCTATTGAGTGCAAGCATAAGCATAATAAGATTGGGGTCCATGGAAGCATAAGAAAGCGCATTCAGCTGTTAACCCCATTTGCTTCCCTTCACTTCAACGTGTACCTTCCCAACAACTATTCACATTCAAGCAAACATTTGGAAGATCTCATACCAAGTCTCTCCTCTCAATTCGTTTCAAATAAGCCACCCACTTCGTTTCAAATAAGCCACCCACCAAAAATCAATCACAGTTACAAATCTATGCAAATTGACCCTTACATTTCTATTTGTGAGGCTTCATTATCATACAAATAGCATATGACCGTGCTGAAGGCACAACGAAGTATTTGAATCCAAACAGAGAAAAAATGACTAAACTTTTATTAGTCAAGAAACCAATTAATCAAGTGTAGCTACAACTGCTTCCAAACAGAGAATACATTAGAATCCATTAATCACAATAGATAACTCCTCTGTTGGCATCTTTAGCTGAATCTCGTTATTCGATCTTGGGAACTTGAAAGTTGAAACCATGAAACCTTACAGAATAATAGCCCATGCTTAACGGAACTTCAAAATGTCATACATAAAATGCCAACCACATTCTCATTCTATTGATAACATTCAACCATCCTTAATCAGATGTCAAAAAGACGCAATTTTGTGTCCACCTTGAGAACATGAGAGCTGCATTAACCTTGGAGAAAATAACAAACAATAAAAAAGAGTCTCAAACTCTAATTTCAAAAAAAAAAAAAAGAGTGACTACAACAAAATCCAATATCATAAGAAAAAAGTGTGGCCTCATTAGACGGTTAAGGGCATCCTCCTACTGCAGTTTTTCAAAACCTAAATCTAGCAATGCCTATATCTATTTAAGTGACAATACTCATGGAATTATGATTCAGTCACACAGTAATCCTATGGAACTTGACGTCCCTTGCAAATATTATGCTTTTGTATTTGAGACTTTTTGTGGAAGTAAGATTCTACATTAATTATCATCACTATTCACTAACAATATAGAAATTGAGAAAAAAAATGGTCGTGACAGTGTCGTATTATCTAAGTTTAGAATAGTTTTGTAAAAGTACCAACACCGGAAACTTGTGTGTTCATGTTGGTGCATTAATTGAACACTCAATCACAGTCTAAATAACATCTACCCTTAAAAAACAAAGAGCTTCTAATTTATCATACGAATGAGCAATATACGAATTAGAGCCGTAAAAACAATGCTATTGAGTATTGAAAGTTGAAGCTTTTATCCCGCGACAATGCCGCACAAATGAAACAATGGTCTAGAAATTAACAACACCTAGTCTCACACACACACACACACACACACACACACACACAGACAGAGAGAGAGAGAGAGACCTTGGGAACATTGGGCCTTCCCATTCTCTCTGCCATTGGGTTGCATTACCTTGTATGCTTTTGGGTTCCCAAGCAATTTGTTTTGCCAGCGGCCTTTGGGTGGGAAATGCTGAAGCCTGAAGGGTACAATGAACCTTGGCCGTTTATATAGGGTATACTCAATCTCAGCCTTTGTTGACAATACTGAAAATCCATGATATCCATTGATTTAGATCTAACATAAAATGCTTTAAAAGGGTAAAGAATCTTCATCCATATTCAAATTCATTTTTTTTTATAAGCAGAACCCTAATATGAGCCAAATTTAGATATTACATTAAAATTTTGGTTGTCTACTATGTTGTGAGCGAAACTCATTTGCTAGCAAAAAGAAGAGACTCACCCAATCGTTCCCACTCCTAGCCCCAAGCTTTTTAGGTTACCATAACCGAAATAAACATGAAAAAAATGGACATTAGTATAACCAAAGAAACTGATTTCAATATATTCATGGGTTCCAACTGCACAAAAATGGACATTAGTATATATTGAGTTTTAAAAGACTCAACTACCATTGTGGGCGGGTGTATAGTGAGCGAAGGAGGATTAGGGGGAGGAGGGAGGAGAAGTCTCATCATAAACCGTTAAAACCACAACCCAAGCAATCTCATACTCACTGAAGCATTTCATCAAACATATATAAGGCAATTCCACATGTGACCCGGTTTTACACAAATGACGAAGATGAAACAGAATATCCAATTAGAAGAACTTAATTTTTACTTCAGTAAATTTACCCCAAAAAAAAAAAAAATTACTTTAGTAGGCAAAATTTCTGGCCAAACTTAGTAAAATTGAAACCCATTTTAGATGAGGGTCTTAATTAAGTTAATGTAAGGCAATACCATTTTTGCAAGTTAACAACTGTGGTGCTAAAAGGAGAATTCTCATACCGATGCCGGCGACTCTATCGGGCTTCAATTGATGGTTACTAAGGTCCAAATACCTTAATTAAGGACATCATTACTAATAACAAATGTCGATTTCGAGGGTTTCAATAGATTCTAAATTTCCATCAGGAAGAGGGGTTTTGGATTTCTAAGGATTAATGGGTCGAGTACCGGATATGACACGGGAGAGGGAAAGGGGATACAATGGAGGAGTAGGGAGGAGGAGAATGGCTGTTTTTCTGGAATGGCTGGCAGCCGTAGGTGCCAATTCCGGTGTGTTGTATGCGTGTGGTACTTTACTGTTCAGAATTTGGGTTTTCTCCCTCATAAGGCTATAGTTACATATACTTTCAAATCTATACAAATTAAAGAGTGAGTGAGGGATTACTGTGAGAGAAGGTGAGGAAATTCCCGGCAACACGATCGAAGAGGAAGCAGCAGTCTAGTGGGGTTAGGTTCCAAGGTACTCCTATTCTTCCCTTTCTCTCCTTTTCTTTTCCTTTGATTCTTTACAGACTTCTACCGTGCTTGCTTGAAACAGCCAATGTGGATGGGGAGGCGGAAGGGAAAGGGAAGAGAGGCTATTATCGTTCCATTGAGTTTGATGTGAGCGCGAGGGAGGGAGTAGTGGGGAACGTGGGTTACAGAGTGAGGGAGAGTAAAATGGGGCGGGGACCGTGGGGTGGTTATGGGCAGTTAAAAGGAAAACCATCCGATGGTGGATTTTGAGTCTACACACACATGCAAAATCTACTAAATCTGAACCATCAATTAAGCACCAAATAGATGTGGGCCGTTGGATTTATGTTTGGATTCAAACACTGAGCTCCCTTATTATATAGACGTCTCATCTCATATGAGAGAGACGCTACAAATAACCGTTTTATTTTGGAGGGAGTGACGAGGCTCTTGGAGATGCTGATGTGTACTGAAACCTGTCAGTAGCACTACTAACCAACACATGCTTGACCAAAACATGGGAAACGTGGAACAAAAGCTCAAGGTGGTTACTTTCCTTTTCTTTTTTCCCCAAAAAAAAATTCACGCTTTTTTCTCTCAAAATAATTAAGGAATAGAGGCGAGTTACATTTTGTTTTATAACTAGGGTGTTCAGGTCAGTTTGCAAGCAAACGATTAACTCTAACTGGGATTTCATACAGAACGGGGGGCCAACACATAAACAAAAAGATTTTGAAATTTCAACGTCCGGGAATTTAAAGGTCTAAAAAAAAATCCAATACAAAACACAATATCCAAAAACAACTAAAAGATCAAAAAATAAAAGTTGATCAAAGTGTTACGTAAACCATGTATCATAATGGAATGCGAATGAACCTTTAGATCCCGAAAGTCATTTATAATTGAGTCGAAACTAATTTTTGCATCAATTTCCTTTCTTGATTAAAATAACCAAATGTCTATTACGTAAAACATGTATCATAATGGAATGCGAATGAACCATTAGATCTCGAAAGTCATTTATAATTGAGTCGAAACTAATTTTTGCATCAATTTCCTTTCTTGATTAAAATACCCAAATGTATTACTAGAGGAGGCGAGAGAAACCCCTATGATTAAATCAAGCCTCAAATTTCTCATGCTTTATTTATTAGTGGAGGCCACCATGTACACTTATTTTCAAAAAAAAAAAGAAAAGGAACAGTTGAAATTTTTAAATGGGGGTGGCACAAGCCCTCCTTAGCCAACTTGTGGTTCCATCATTGCTGAGGGACCAATCCCACAATTTAGCAGGGGCTCTATCTAAGTCAAAGCATAACTTGGTATGAATGGTTCCTAAAAGGGTTGATAACACATTAACACCTGTCACCTAGAAAGTTTTGAATCTGAAAATTTAAGAGTTAGCAAACCCCTAATAAGTCACAAGTTTTGAACACTAAGTTAACCTCTTTGATTTAAGAAATTCTTAATAATGAAAATTTTAATACATTACTTGACATATTCAAATAATGAAATTTTTAACAGTTTTTTTTCCCATCATTCGTCATTCTTAATCTATTACATGGAAAAGATGAAATGAGACTCGATTCTGAGATGCAGCTGAGGCATCCAAGAACTTTACTATATAAGCTAGCCACCACTTACAAAATTTTAACAGCTTAAGCGTGATTTAAAGAAGGAAAAGTCCTGTGACGCAATTTCAATGCAAGTGGCTCAAAATAATCATTTGTCGCAATAATTAATTTTTGACCTCTTACACGCGCGAGCATGTTCTGAAAATTAATAAAAAGGAAAAGGAAACCAACCAATTATCCGTAACATGCATGCCAAATTGCCAACCTCTAAAAAATGAGTGCACATCTCCTTGATCACAAAATTGGTTCTGATAACTCCATGGGGTTTGGCTAAGTGGTGAGGAGAAGGCAACTAAACGGGCTTGCCCCTTAAAAAGTCGCAAGTTTGAATTCTATAAATGTGGAACATTCTAAACATTGGAGTCAATTAATGAAATTTTGCCTGATTGTTAACTTCACGGCCAGTGTCTCCACTGTAGGCTATGGCTGTGAGGTCATGTGAACCCATGGGAAAGAATTAAATTGCTACTACGATTAGGCTATAACTTTGAATTGCTAAGATAAAAACCACCCAATAAAAATTAAATGACCCTAACGGCCTAACCACGCCTTTTTTGTGGAAAACAATGGACAATTTGATGAAAGTAACTAGTTTTCACGCTCCCTTTTTATCATAATTGCACTCAATTTTTTGTCATGTTCCATGTGAATTTATAAAATCGCCCTTTCATACGTGAAAAGCTCTACACATTAAATGGCATTTTCATGGGTAATTTTGTAGCTTCCCATGCAAGAGGATAATTTGTACGAATTTTTTTGACCCCATGAGACAAATTTCTAGTCGTCACTATTCATGGCCCTGGAATTAGTCGAGATATGCACAGCAGCATAGGGGCACCTCTCCTACCTTCTCCCCTCTCCTCTTCTCTCTCTCTTTCACTCTCCCTCCGTCAACTTTGCAATGGCGCTCCTCCATCCCTCGGCTTTCTCCTCCTTTTTAAGCCCCTCTCGCTCTAGCGAGCTCCCACTGGATTTGCGCTACTGGGTGCTTCTAGTTCTTACCTAACGACAAAGTGGTGTCTTGCCGAGTGGTGTGTTCAAGTTGCATTGCGGCTTTTGGCTTTTCACCGTTCGGTTGGCTAGGCTGCCTTTGGATCTAAGGTGGTGGGTTGTGGCTGCATGTCTGGCCAATGTGCTGGTTCTGCGGCGATTGTTTGTATCTTCTGGTGGTTGTGGCGCGTCTTGACAGTGGTGGTTGTCAGCTGAGGAAGTTGCATAAGAAGGGGTCGAATGCTATTTTTTAGGGACTAAGGTTTTCTTTTACGTGTGGACTTGGCCCAATGGGTGTTCCTTGGTTAGCTTATGGCCAATCTTTGTTTGGGTGTGGGTTCAAGACTGGGCACATGATTATTCTTAGCTTTGTTTAGGAATATGATGTCATTCTCCTTATTCCTTTTAGTCTTTGTATCAATATCAAAGATTAATAAAATACTTCATCCATCTCATAAAGTTGGTCCCCTACAAAATTACGTGCAATTTTCAAACTAAAAAACAATTTACTATCTACTAAAATAACTTTCCTCTTTTTTTTTTTTTTTTGCACCGTTCAAAAAGTGTCATTGAAAACTATATATCAAATAAGATCCATATTGCACAAAAAAAAGTATGTCGGTAAATACATTATTTTTAAGCTTAAAAATTGAACGTAATTTCGTAAGAGACTAACTTTACGGGAATGAAGGACTGAGGGAGTAATAATTTTGCCTTCCAAAAAAATTGGGTCCGTTTTTGGAAATGACATAGTAAATGGGTCTTTACTTTAATAAGGACATCAACTTTTTTCTTCATGCCAAAAGGACAAATCAACTACACATTCCAAAAATTCCTTCACTAGCCAATGAAAGTGTCTAAACCCCAAAACTTAATGAAAGTGTCTAAACCTAAACTCTATGGTACCCTACGAAAATGCCTAAAATCCTATGGTACTCTAAAAAAGTGCATAAACCACTAAAACCCTATAATTGAAAAGTGCACTCTAAACTTAAACCCTAGGGTACCCTATGAAAATGCCTTAAACACTAGGTACCCTATGAAAGTGTCTAAACAACTAAAATCTTATAATTGGAAAGTACACCCTAAGTGGCTAAACCTTAGGATACCCTATAAAAGTGCCTAAAACCTTAGGGTACCCTATGAAAGTGTCTAAACCACTAAAACCCTATAATTAGAAAGTGTACCCTAAGTGCCTTACCCCAAAATGCCTAAACCCATTGTACCCTACCCTAAAGAGCTCAAACCCGCTAAAATTAAACTCTAAAATTGAATTGAATCCTAAAATTAAAAAGACAATTAATTTTGTCTCACCCACTCAGGAGTCAGGACCCACGCATTCGCATGAGAGAGAGTGAGAGTGACGTTAGTGACCACTCGTCGCTTTCAATTTTGTCTCATGAGAGAGAGAGATAGGGGTAACTAAAGTGACGCATTCACATGTCATTTTCATTGAAGAGTGACGGGATTGGTCCATTGGAGATTTCTCCACAGAGTGAGGGTGAATGGTGTAGTTTATTAAAGTTATTTTTGTTTAATGTTGTCCTTGAGCCATTGAAAAATTTACATCAATATATTGGAAGTATTAAAATAAGTTAAGCTGAACTGAACACTATTTAAAGCCTCAAACTTGACCTTTAGACTAATTTTCTGAAAAAAATTTGGTCTGGACATCCGCTGACATAAAGGCCCCGTATGATATGAGGTTTCATTTTGGGGAGATTGGTAATGAGATGAGATTAGGATTGTGATTTGTTATAAGGTGAGATTATTAATGAGAATACAAATCATTTCCCATGTTTGTTTTTACACAAGATTAGATTATGAGATTGTTAATCACATGTTTGTTTTGTCTATGATAGGATTATATCATAAGGTTTGGTGGTTTGCACAGGGGAGGAATCCTTCCAATCTCATGGGATAGGATTGCCAATACCCAACCCCCCTTGGGATGGGTAATCCCATGCTTTGTGGGATTCATAATCCCATGATATTAGCAATCCTTTAATTATTTGCAACACTAAACAACATATTAGAGGTCCTACAGGATTCCTAATCCGATCCCATTCTCCAACCCTGGTATCAAACAAGGCCAAAAATAAGAAGAACTGGTCAGTTTTAATGCTATACTACGTTAGCTAATCCACTTGGCAACTTGGGCGTCCATGATGTGTAATTTGGTTATTGTCAAGGCGATAATCAGAAAATCTATTATTGGAAATCTAATACGTAATTTCAAAGATTTAACATTGAGATTTGAATTTTGTAAATTTTAAATGAGACGGGAAAAACAGAAATCGTGTCAACATTTATTATTTGACTTTTTAAAGTCAACAAGTGCTATTGGATATCAAATAAATAAATAATGGACTGCAATTATCTATGAGACGGATGCAGTAAAAAATTTAATCAATCACATTGCCAGCGTAACTATTAACGCTTCATGTATATTAATATATAGGTGTTGAAATTTTTATATATAGTTTTTTCTTTTCTCGACAAAAGTCAGTATTTTTAGTTGTAGTTAATAAAATTTAAATTTCAATTAAATTCAACGGAATACAATGCGTGTCAACTAACTGCTCCATTTTCCGCGAAAAAAAAAAACCACTCCATATTCCTACAAACTAGAAAACCATTGTCAGGTATTTGGACAAGATCAATTTTTCTGGGTTATTATTTATGTTTATCGATTTTTATTTATCTTTTTGTCAAACATATAGGATTAGTCATTTTTCTTGACGAGAGCAATTAAATAAATTTAAAATATATGAACTATATTTGAAAATATTCAAATAGAAGACATGAATTTTTTTAAAAAAAATCTTTTATCGGTCTTTAGTGAATCGTTTCATGACTTGTGGTTGAACGAAGTATTCCTTTTGTGAGGACAGATGGCCAATTTTTTTTTTTAAAAAAATCTATGAAATTTAGATAAATCAACCAAAAAAGACAATAATGTTGAAAATCTTTTCCTCATGCTAAAAGAATCTCTCTCTCTCTCTCTCTCTCTCTCTCTCTCTCCGTGATTAATCTAATTGATCTTCTGCAGTTGTGCCATTCAATGCATTAAACTATAATTTTCCTCCTCAAGTCTCTCCATTTGTTAATTAATTTTATAACTTATTAACCGAATCAAATATAATACTCGTATATACACGTCAATGTACCAACCCAAGAAAAAAATTTGATGAACACATTCATTGTACGTCGAACAAATAAACCTATATATAAAATTCACATTATAATATACTTCGTTTGCTTTACTAAGTTTAATGAAATAATTAGAATAGAAAATACTATATTAACACTCCCCTATGCTTGGAAAACTTAAGATACCGTTAACCCCGAGGGATTAGTCTGGTGGTCAAGGTTTGAAATTAAGTGGCAGTGGTGAAGTTAGGAATCGAAGTTGGAGGGGGCTGGATTATAAAAGAAATCTTAGTTTGATAATTTTTTCGAAGACTAAATCTAGTTCTCTGAGTTTTAATACAACTTAAAAATTAATGTCGGATATTATTGTTATCATATGACTCGATGAACACAGTATTGTTATTGCAAGGGCTCATTCACCATAATTTAGCGTTTTCAAATTGAAAATTGTTCTTACTTTTAAAATTTTATATGTTTTAAGAATATTTACAAAAAATATATATGCAAAATATACTTCAAAATATTAAATTGAGGGGCAGACCACCCCCGGCCCCTATATAGCTCCGTCCCTGCTAAGTGGATTACTCCTTCCTAAGATTTCAGATTTTGAACCTCTCAGGTGCTATAAACTCATTTGAGTCCAGTTCATACGGAGCTTTGCTTGGACCTTAATTAAGTTTTCCGCAAGTGAGCAAATCTCCAAAATTAGTTGGGGCCATGTGCATAAGCTGACCCGGATACACGAGTTATAAAAAAAAAAACACTTAAGATACCGTTGAAGGAGACATCCCCAAAATAGCCAACGAGGTTCTGGTAATCACTTGTCGAAAAGAATCTAGTCTTTACCTAGTAGTATGGCAGATTTAAGATCTTTTGGGTTTCGTAACCTGGGATTATAATATGAGTGGTTGATTTTTTTCAGAACAACTGGTTCATTGCATCTGAGGTATCAATGCAGGTCAAAAGCCATGATTCTATCTTTATACACAGTAACATGCACATGTCATATACATAAGTAAGCAAGAATAACAACTCTAGTTATCAACTCATTTGGGGTCGGTTATACATATAACGTACTTTGTATAGTGGATGGTGAGACTAGTCTTCCAATATTAGTTGAGGTACAGATAAACTGACCCGAACACTTGATTAGTGAAAAAAAAAAACCTTAATAAGAGAGAATGACACATTACAAATGTGCGACTCAAATCCAACGCAAGCACATCCATGCATAGTAATTATTGACGAAATTGGGCCCTTGTAGGGCCTCCATCCGCGCTGCATGGTGTATCGCCCCCCTCCCAACCGGTCATATCGGCAATTGATGGTTCAGATAGTAATTATTTCTCTGAATCCTAAGTTACTGTTTTTATTTCCCCTCTTCAGATTCCTAATTAATCTTCATTACGCAATAAATCCATTTTTAGGGATACAGTGGTTTTGAGATAAAGTAGGCCCATCAGCCACCCAGACAAGGCCCACACCTGAAATTTTGACCCAAAGGTTCTCCTACAAAGGTCCAATCCAGAAATTGTGGCCCAAAGGTTCTCCTACAAAAACTGCAGTATAAATAACTATTTGTTGATTATGATAGAAAGTAGGCCCATCAGCCACCCAGACAAGGCCCAATCCAGATCGAAAGAAGTTGATTATAACAGAAAGTAGGGGTGTCCACAGACCAGTTTTTTGCAGTTTCAGTTCGAACCGAAACTGAACCGCTCATAATAGATTTTCATTTTCAACATCCGCAACCATCTGTGAGTAATGCGGTTGTGAATCGGCTCAGTTGCGGATTGATTTGATGGTTTGTAAAAACATGCGGATGAGAGCTGAAAAACACGTAAAAACATAAATGTTGTGTTTTGTTAGATAGTTTAGTTTTGATGATGTCATAAGCTGTAATGAGTAGAGAGAGATAAAGAGAGAAATGATGATGTCATCAAAACTAAAACTAAAAATAAACTGGAAAACAAATAGGGCCTCATCATGTAAAAACCAACTCCCTCAAATCTCTCGCAAATGGCCGGATATGCATATTCGGGTATTTTATATCCCTTGTTTGTTTAGTTTTAAGAAGCCGGATATTTTTTAGCTAGGATATATATATCTCCTTGCAAGGGGATAAAATCTAGGCACCCCTCCCCCCTTCTAAATTATATCCGGGCTCTATTCCTTTTACCCCTTCCTGTGGCCCACCAACTCAGACGAGAGATAGAGAGAGAGAGAGAGGGTGAGGGCGTTGGATGGAGAGAGAGAGAGAAAGGTCCTCCTGCCGCCTGTCACATTAATCACCACTTGCCTTTGTTTTTTACTTTTTTAACTTGGGAACAAAATGGAAATTTTGCATTATCCAACCCCTCATATCCCCTTTCTATAACAACAAAACAAACACATTAAATTTTAATTCCCCTTCTAAAATAATACCCCTCCAATCATATTCACCTTTATATCCTCCTCTTATTATATCCTCATCCTCCTCTTATATAGATATTCCTCTAACAAACAGGACATAAGAGTTTAGGATTACTTTAACTTTTCCTATCTTATCTTGAGATAAGATAAGACTCCATAATGAATGGGTCACCGGGTCATGCCCACACAAGCAACCCAATTTGGTCCCAGACCCGGCCCAAATTCCAATAGTTCGGCTGCGGATTGGGCGATTTAGCAGATCCAGTGATTCACTGCGCACCCCTATCAGAAAGCCAAGAGCCCGAATGCATCAACCATTATTGACTAACTTCACTTATTCACATGACAAAAAAATAAAATAAAATCACTTATTCAGGCGACTTGCACGATTATTTCTCTGACTTACCTCCTAATTAATGTGTGCTAATGGCTGAGCGAGTGGTCACTCTTTAACTTTGGACAAAATCAAAACGAAGTTTCGAGGGGAGGGGTATACTTGTCTGCACGAGTCATCGATCCTCGATGTCGCAAATATATATAGTATATTTTTTAATCTTGCCATGAGTTTGGGACTTATATTTTTGCGTCATGGCTATCGTATTATGGGGAGTTTTTCAATGGGTTATTTAATTTTATCATCTTAGATTTTATTATCATCTTTTACGAATAGATAAAAAGAAGATGATTTTATTACACTAGATTTTATCAAACTATATTATCTACAACTATTATCATACTAGATTTTATCTATTAGGGAAATAAAGTGATTTTATCACTCCTCTATAAAACACCAAATAAAATCAAAATTTTCATTTTATCTCATAAAATCTATTCAAAAACTCCCCCTTAGTCGTACTTTTTGTCACTAAAATGTAAAAAACGGAGAAGTATCTTATTTCGAAGGATAGTGTTGGGTTGAATTGATTTGTGTTTTTTTTTTTTGGGTAGAATAACTTGTACAGTATTTATTTTGGATTGTCTTAGCTATACATGGATTCATGTTTTAAAGTTTAAATATGTGTTCTTGTAGGAGAAGGGATAAACTTCTCCTTTTTCTTTTATTATCATTATTTGTTTTTTCCCAATCTTCTTAACGTTACTCGGAAGGGTCAACATCTTTCCCTTGGTATAAGGTGGTTTTGTTTAAAAATCATGCCCTAAGTGGCAATCACTCAGGCCTCGTTTGATTCGCTAATTAAAATAGGTGGAATTGGTAGTCCTGGGATTATTTGTTCTAAGACTAATGTAGTCCTAAATGCTACACAATCCCCTGTTTGATTCGTACAAGATTAATACCAGAATATTCCTTTAGTAGGCCCATCCCATGTTTGGTTTGTACAAGATAAATTTCAGGATTATTTCTCTCCGTCTCTCTCTCTCTCTCCCCCTTTCTTTGTTTCACAAATGCAACCTAAAAAAACAGTTTCTTAACCAGGCCAATTTTGCTTGATTCTTCATCTTCAAACTTTCTTGTCCATAAAATAAAATAAAAATCCAATCAAAAGGGGGAAAACATACTCAATAGATCTAAACTTTTTTAAACCACAATGTCTTAACAAAGCTCAACATTTTTTACGCATAAATTTTGGTCATGGCAACTTCCATCCGTAGCCTCAACAAAGAAAGGGGAAACATACTCAATAGATTTGAACTTTTTCAATTTCGAAAAACTTGGTGTGGTTTTGCTCGGAAATGGTGTGGGTTTGCCCCGAGAAAATCTTGGTCAAAAATCATAAAATTGCAGAACTCTTCCTCCTTATCAAAGAACACAATTGCAGAACTCTTCCTCTTTATCAACGAAGAAATCATTGAACTTGTCGAGTTCTTTGCCGATGATTTTGACGAACCAGTTGTGGAGGTCACCCAGCGGCATCACGGGCAGAAGAAGATTCCCGCCGAGTTCATCGACGACGGCGGTGGTGGAGACGTGTTTAAGGAGCTTCTTCAAGAGCTCTTGTAACACACACACACACACAGAGCAGAGAGAGAGAGAGAGAGAGAGAGAGAGATGAGTACCAGACCTGGGCACCCTTCCTTACACGTAAAAGAGACGATGGAACATGTCGATGGCAATTTTGTAATTACCCAGCCTTCCATATACGTGTTCCTTTGTCTCGAACTAATTAGTCCCCCCACCCCCTGGTATTGTGTAATACCATACATATTGGACTAAAATAGTGCTGGGATTAACAATCCCATGTGGTTTTTCAGAAACCAAACAAAGGACTATGCGAGATTGGATACAAATAGTCAAATCTCAGGTACTTAATACCCGAATCAAACGAAGCCTCAATGAATAGCTATGCATGCTAGGTAGATCGATGACAAGCATGGTTTTAAATAAAAGTCGTGACGTATCGTATCAATCATTACGTAACAGAATTTCGGACCTCCGATAGCTGTATTTTCTTCGTTTCTGATACCGTGATTTAAAATCCTACTCACAAGGGATAGACTATGTCAATGGAGAATGCTGAGTTCAGAGGGACATGAGCACCTGTTTTCCACACGTCCTTTTGCAAATCAGGTCTGGGCTTGCTTCCAAAGTAAAAATGGATCCCAAAGGCTTGTAACCTTGGCCCAATAAGTCCGATGGGCTGCTGGAAATATATATGGAATCAATTGTCTCTATACTGTCACACAGTCATGGGTCGAAATTTTCATGCTTATAAATTCTTTATTGATACAAGAGCTAAGATGTGAGTTTTCGAATGGATTTTATCAAAATCTGATAAAATCAAGCTTTTGATTTTATTTATTTGTGAGAAGAGTTGATAAAATTTTAAATTTTTGTAAAATCTAGATAAAATCCATTCGGAAAACTCACCCTAAAAATACAGGTGCATCAAAAAATGAATGTAGATGACCTATTTAGTTGTCCAAACGGACCCATTTCGGAAAATAATTTGGATCCCATTTGGCCATTTGTGTAGGCGACTTAGACGCCGTTAAGTAGATCATTCACGACAAATAAACAAATTAAACAATAACAATAACCCAACGATTCAACGAACAAGTTACACTACAAGATCTCTTATTTTTTTTGAATTGTGTAGTTAAAAATGCCCAATCAACTTAATTTTTGCTAGACTTACCCGAAAGAAAAAAACATAATTTTTCCGAGAGAGTTTTTTTTTTTTAATAAAAAAAACGAAGAAAATACAGCTATATTGATAGAAAGTCAAGTACAGGCTACAAGACCCATAGGCCTAGAGGGGGAGAAGAGTACAATAACAAAACAAAAGAAAATACAATCAACAAAAAGTTGCAAAAAATCTATGTCAAGGACGGACTCATCGACACCCTCATGAAGGAGAGTGGAGTAACCAAATCTACACCTTCTAAAGATTATTCCCATTGCAAGCTGAAGAACCACACTGGATCTGCTACAGGCGCCACCATCACTGTCATGGGAGTGAGCTTTTATAAATGAATGTTTTCGAATTATGTTGTAGAAATGGTCCATGATGTAAAATGGTGGTGTGGCAGTATACTGTGGACGAATATCTCTAGTTCTTACTCATATATTTTATTTGAATTTGGGTAAGAGAGTAAAATCTTCATTTGGTATGAAGTATGGACAAATCTTAATATGATCATACAACCATGATCATATTAAGATTTGAGAGTTCGTACTCCATTTTTTTTAATTTTGATCAAAAAAGGAAAGGTCGGAGATGCTCTAAGCTTGCATTCTCCCAAAATATATTTTGGTATTTTTTTTTCTTCTCGCAAGTGCCAAAATACCAACCATTGCCCCCAAAAGAGAGTCATTCTTCTTAAATTTTTATTTTGCTGTTTTTTTTCTTTCATTTTTGTCGGAATGTTTTTAAAATTATTTAATAATTCATTTTAGAAGATTCTAAAAAGTAAAAAAAAAAAGAAAGTACGTAAAGCCAAAAAGAAAGTTCATTAAATAGAATTTTTTTTGAAACAACTATTTTTTTTTTGGCATAGTGTCGTTCTACCAGAACTTTTTTCAATTTCGTTTTTACATTTTTACATTTCTCTGATTTCTCTAATAGTTAAATTAATAGTGCCATTCTATGAAAACTTTTTTCAATTTCGTTTTTACAGTTTTATATTTCTCTGATTTCTCTAATAGTTGAATTAAAAGTTATGACAAAAAACTAAACTACTAATTACGAAAAGCAAATAATACGGATTATTAAGTAAGGAAGAATAATTTATATTTAGCCAATAACAAAATGAGTTAAAAAAATACCATTTATACAAAATTACCGAAATGAAGACAGGGACTGGGAGTATGCACCTAAACCCTAAACCTGTGATTCCCTCTTTCTCCCTCCCACTAAACCCTCCGCTGCAACGTTCCATTACCGGTCTCTTCAGTCCACTCCTCATGAAGATCGAAACTTGACCCGAAATAGCAATCCAATTCCTCATCTTCATTCTCTTCAGTAGTCATCTCACAGATCCAACAAACACCCAGAAAATGGCCTACATCTCTGCATCAAAGCCACCCCAACTCAAATCTATAATATACTCTCATCTCCCAAGGATTTCAAATCCCATTTCCTTCATATCCCTCTACTCCTTCTCATCATCACCTTCTCCAGACCCACCAATCGAAAACTCACCAGACCCAGATACAGAATCTGCTGTTCCACCTGTGGCGGCTGTGCAAGAAACCCTAAATAAAGATGGGACGGCCAATCAGAGAATCCTAAGAGGTAAGCATCGAAACCCAGAAAAAGTAGAGGATACTATTTGTAGAATGATGGCCAATAGGCCATGGACGACTCGTTTACAGCACTCTATCCGGAATCTAGTACCTGAATTTGACCATACACTTGTTTATAATGTACTGCACGGTGCCCGTAATGCCGACCACGCGCTCCAGTTCTTCCGGTGGGTCGAGCGGGCTGGGTTGTTCCGTCATGATAGGGAGACCCATTCCAAGATAATTGAGATTTTGGGCCGAGCTTCGAAGCTCAACCATGCCCGATGTATCCTGTTGGATATGCCCGCAAAGGGTTTGGAATGGGATGAGGACATGTTTATTATGTTGATTGATGGATATGGAAAGAAGGGTATTGTCCAAGAGAGTGTGAAGATTTTTCAAAAAATGGAGGAATTGGGTGTGGAGAGGACATTGAAGTCGTATGATACTTTGTTTAAGGTGATAATGAGAAGAGGCCGGTACATGATGTCCAAGAGGTATTTTAACAAGATGTTGCGTGAAGGGATAATGCCAACTTGCCATACTTACAATATCATGATTTGGGGGTTTTTCCTTTCGTCTCAGGTTAAGACTGCAAATCGATTCTTTGAGGATATGAAAAGTCGGAGATTTTCGCCTGATGTTGTTACGTATAACACTATGATAAATGGGTTTCATCGGGTTAAGAATGTGGTGGAGGCAGAGAAGTTTTTTGTGGAGATGAAGGGTAGGAACATTGCGCCTACAGTGATAACTTATACAACCATGATTAAAGGGTATGTTTCATTAGGACAGGTTGATGATGCATTGAGATTGCTTGAAGAGATGAAAAGTTTTGGTATTAAGCCGAATGGTGTTACATACTCTACTCTGTTACCCGGGCTTTGTGATGCACAAAAAATGGCTGAAGCGAGAAACATTTTGAAGGAGATGGTGGAGAAACATACTCCTCCTAAGGATAATGCAATATTTGAAAGACTGATGACTGGTCAGTGCACAGCAGGAAACCTGGATGCAGCTGCAGATGTGCTCAAAGCAATGATTAGATTGAGCATCCCAACAGAGGCTGGACATTATGGCATTTTAATTGAGAGTTTTTGCAAGGCGGGGGTATATGATAAAGCAGTTAATTTGTTGGATAAGCTTATTGAAAAGGAAATTATTTTGAGGCCACAGAACACTTTGGAGATGGAGCCTAGTGCATATAACCCTATTATTATGTATCTCTGCAATAATGGCCTGACAGCAAAAGCTGAAACCCTGTTCCGGCAGTTGATGAAAAAGGGTGTTCAGGATCCAATTGCTTTCAACAATCTCATACGTGGGCATGCAATTGAAGGGACTCCTGATTCTGCCTCTGAAATCTTAAAGATCATGATTAGGAGAAAGGTTCCTTCTGAGCAAACTGCGCACCAGTTGCTTGTTGAGAGCTACTTGAAGAAAGGTGAGCCAGCTGATGCTAAAACTGCTTTGGATGGCATGATTGAACAAGGTCATACTCCGGATTCATCCCTTTACAGATCGCTGATGGAGAGTCTGTTTGAAGATGGTAGGGTTCAAACGGCAAGCCGTGTCATGAAAACTATGGTTGAAAAGGGGGTGAAGAAAAACATGGATTTGGTTGCCAATATATTGGAAGCTCTTCTCATGAGGGGTCATGTCGAAGAAGCCCTTGGGAGAATTGACCTACTTATGCATAGTGGAATGGCACCAGATTATGACAATCTTTTGTCTGTTCTTTGCGAGAAAGGGAAAACAATCGCTGCTTTGAAGCTTTTAGACTTTGGTTTGGAGAGAGACTATAACATTGACTTTTCAAGTTATGATAAGGTGTTGGATGCCCTTTTATCTGCCGGGAAGACACTCAATGCGTACTCGGTGTTATGTAAATTAATGGAGAAAGGAGGGGCTACTGATTGGAAGAGCTGTGAGGATCTGATCAAGAGTCTTAATGAGGAGGGGAATACGAAGCAAGCAGATATTTTGTCAAGGATGATCGTGGGAAAAGATAAAGCCGCTGGGAGCAAGAAAGCGAAGAAAAAGGTTGCTGCCACCTTGTGATTTCCTTAATCCCTTTTCCCCATCTGTTCTGAGGTGAGAATTTGTGGTTGAAAACTTGAAACATCAACATTGAGAAACTGGGGATGGGGTTAATTTTAATTTTAGCAAATAAGTCTGGAGGAATTCTGTGTATTATGTTCCTGCTTTCGGTTCTGGGTTTAGGAGCTTCAACTCAGTATCATTGTTTCTACTTTCTGCTTTAATTTACTGTTGACTGAGGAGAGAAGAACATAGTCCGCTAAATAGGGAGCTTTTCTTGAGAGGTAGGATCACAATTACTGAGTGATGGGTTTTGATCTTTTCAGGCAAGATTAGAGCTTTATTTTTCCCTTTCACACCTATTTACATGCTTTAATGCAGGCACTAATTGTTACAGGTCCGCTGTTAAAGCAGTGATTGCTGAAAGTTCTGATTTGTAAGTTGTTTTGTGGATCAGGTTTTGTTACTGACTTGCTGTAGAATTCATTCCTGTGCTTCTCTTCAGAATCTGGGACATGAATTTTTGAAATGATATAAGCTTTGCTTTTGAAGTGGGTAGTGGACGCTTCTATCTACTATACTATGTAGAAAAAGTGAGTGACCTGTTCACTGTTCATCATTTTCGGCCTCTGTGAATTGTCATTTTAACCTTGGTCAAATAGAAAGCTACTTCTCCCCTGTAATCCAAATACGACGTTATTTAGTATTGCTATTCCAGAGTTGTTCCTCTTCTATTAACTGAGTTTTGAGACAAAGATCTAAATTATGGATGTTTCTTATATATTCTGATTTGTAGGCTTTTGTTTCTCATCTGGTTTTGTATTCCTGATTTAGTCCACGGGCTTTCGATTTTAAAGCTTCCTTGTTTGATTGATTTGCAACATCTACCTATTCCTTTTCTTTTCAACCATTCCCGATCTCCCATTAAAAAAAAAAAAAAAATTCTTTTACAGCTTACGTATTTTGTAGGTTGAATAAAATAATACATACTTAATTTGCATGAGGGCTTTGCCGCAGAGGATTATCGGTCTGAAAGAGAGGTTTCATTTACTCAGTGGAAATTCTTTTAGTTTCTCGCTTCAGTTTGCAAGACTTTGGAATTCGTATGAACTCTTTGGTTAACGTGGTTATCCCAAACCGGGGTGTGTAATTTGCATAACGATTAATTTTCTTCATGCATTTTTTGTGTAAAAATTTCTTTAAAGCTTAAATTTGGTCTTTAAGGGCTGTAATTATACATTTTTTTTGGGGCTGAAAGTGGTATTAATTAAAGCTGGAAACATACTTGAGTTCTGATTTGGAGAATAAGTGCTGAATTTGAAAGTGACTCATTGGCTATTACCCGAATAGCTAATAGAGGAAACTAGGTGCTTAAATCGGTGTTAAATTGTTGGGTGAAAACGAGGTCGTGTTGAGAAATATCAGACTTGGGTTGATATTGGGGAGCTTGGCAAAGTTGGGCATTTTTATTGGCAACTTTCCAAGCTATATTCCATTGGAGACTTTATTCCTTCCCTTGAAGGGGTGAGGGATTTCAATATAGCCGAGAACAAGAAGAATCAGGTTCATGTTGAGACATTGGGGTCACCTGAGCATTCCAACTTCAATTGTCTCTCTGTTTAAGATTGCGGAATGAGGTGATTTTTACAGCTTTAAGTAACCACAATATATGATAATCTTAAGAACATCAAGGGGTTGAAGGTGGTGGATTTTTTGTCGTGTTCGAATGGTGTCTGAGGCGCAGGAATGATACCTTTGGTTACCGGTATCATGTTTTTCGCAATTTTGATTCAGCTACACCTACAACCAACCATATGGTCTGCACAATGAGTGATTTGTTATGAACATCAAAGGGTAAAGGTGGAGGATTTTTTAGGTGCTTTCTATCATGTGGAGGTGCAAGAATTCGACTCACTTCATTGGCTGTGTCCTGTTTTTTAAGTTTTCGTTCCTTGGCCGTGTCCTGTTCTTTTCAATACCCCGGTGTTCAGGTTTTGCGGTTGTGTATTGGTGAATATTTTGTCAACTAACCTTTTGAATTATTTCCTTGTATTAGCTTGATGTACTATTACATTCAAGTTAATAATAAGTTTTTCCTTCTGAAAAAACAAGTGGTAAATTAGTGCTGAAACAAGCTTAAACAGTGCAATCTGTTTTTGGATGCCAATGTATTAGTAGTAGCTGGAAATTTGTTTCCCTAGGCTGCAGCAAGTTCTCGCCGTGATTAGAAACTTATGCAAGTGTATGTTTTGATGAATTTGAAATTTATACCATGAAAGTTCATGGTAAAGAGCTTAAATATTGACTCATTACTTGCGAAGACATACTGAAACTTTGTGTGAAAAATGCAGTAACTCATCTCTCGACTCTAGAAACCTTTTGTTGCAGTGCTGAAGTTCTTTAGAACATGAGGAAATCTCTTCTCTTTTCTGGAATGACAATGCTGAAATTTAGTAGAGCTATAAATATGCCTTAAATAGTGAATGCATTGCTTTTGGTATATAAACTTGGTGTATTTCTATGGTTTCAACTTTCAAAGTCCAGTAGAATAATTCAAATATGTGTTATTTTACTTCTAGGAAGGTAGTGTTTTGTGTTGTCTTCAATGTCAAACGGAAAGCTAGCCAACTACCGTGCCAATGCCTTGTCATTTTAGTTAATATTATGAAAGATGTAAAAGGACGACTACTTTTCTGCTTATTATTCTTGTGTTGGGTTTCCAATCGCTCGCAACCCCTTACGAGTGCTCTGGGAAAACAGTCTTGTGGTTGTGGAAATATGGTAGTAACATGTCTCTGTGTTGTTCGTCGTAAGTTTTCTTTCTTTTTGCTTAAAAGTATAAGATTCCTTGTGGTAAATCTTAGAAGGAATTGGGTTTCTCATCTGGTGTTAACCGATATAGTCTCACAAGTTTGATGGGTTCGCATGCCAATCTTGCTATCATTTTAGCCATGGCATGGTTGTCGTCGTTCCTTATTTACGCATTGGCTATGGTTTTATCTTCTTTTATTGCCAAATGCTTGAAGAAACCCGTAACAAATTCTTTCCCGCTCCTTGTTTTATCAAGTAGTCTCCATTTGTTTGTCTATTTTTGATAGTCGTGAATTGCATATTTCCATGCATAGTTTCTTGAAGTTTTTAAACCAATCCAAAGATCTCAGTTATAGCTCCTTTGTTTTGTGAAAAGAGTTCCTAAAAATAATTCGCAGCTATACGTCACTAATTTTTTAGTCAAACTTGAATCATGAATTAGATGCCGGCGACTTGGGGTTGCTGCAGTGCACATCTGGGCAGTCTGTTGCTCTGATGAATGACCTACATTTCACCTCGGTAGCTTTGCATCCGAACCGTTTGTTGTCGTGAGTGTAAGATTAAATCTTGGCCAATGGACGGCCTGAATGTGCACAGCAGCAGCCCCAAAGTCTAAGCAGCCTTTAGCTGTTGGTTTTGTTGTCCTACCAAGGCTGATAAATATGCCTGAGCCAAGCAGTAGTTGATTACTTTTAGTTTGAAGACTTAATGAGCTTTGAAATACTTTGAAGTTTAACTTATTTATGGAGCGAACTGATCTCAAATAAGTTTAGAGCTAGCCAATTTCTAGTAGCCTAAATATTTTATACGTCAAAACTCACAAGCAATTGGTGAGAGTTTGTTTATGTAACTAACAAATTTGAACTAGCTTTAAAAAGACACGAGAAACTCGATTAGCTAGGTTCGTTTATCACAAGCAATTGGTGCTTGTTTGGTAGTATTGATTTTCGTTTTGCGGGCAAGAAAAAAAATTATGAAAATAAACTGAATTTGGTGACTTTTTTTTGAAATATTGTATAAACAACAGAAAAGTTGTTTCTGAATTTTCGAACTGTTTTCTCGCTGAATTGCAAAAAGCAATTCTCAAAACTATTTTGAGAAAGAGCAACCGAACGTATTCGAATGCACTATCCTTGAAACTGGATTTCTAGTTTCATTACAGAATTGCTCTAAGAAACTTATTCGCTCTTTTATTTTTCGAACTCTTTTTATTTTTTTCAGTTATTGGGTGTGGATAACATAATGGAATCGACAAAGGTGAATCTAGAGGGGAGTTAGTGCGCCACATAAAATTGAAGGAAAGAACGCTCAAATTATTTCAATTGGCAAAAAATATTTTACAAACTTCATGTTTAGAAACAAATTAGATTTTGAGTTTCAGAACTAATTTTGAATTTTTTCTCTTCAAAAACAAGAAAGTAGCTCAAAAAATTGTGTATTGACAAGAAAACAATAACAAACAGATGAACATTTAATTTACTAATGAGATATAGATAGCACAGTACATCTAATGTAAAGCTAGCTAGTAACTCTACTTCCTTGCAGGCCCTTTGGATGGTGAGAGAAAAAAGGGGAGAGATCTCCCTTACTGATTAGAAAAGAAAGGGGAAGAGTTTCTCCTGTCTCATCCAAAAAACCATGAGAAATCACTCTCTCCCTACTATTCCGGTCATCTTTCTCATCTCCGACGGCTCTCTGGTGACCTCAGAACTGAGGTTTGATCACAGATGCGGCTTCTCCTTAGCAAAACGAAGACAACGGTGGAAGTACAATGGCTATCCGACGATGGGGTGGACCGCATGTGCCGTTGGCGTTCCGTTTCTCACGGAATCTCACCATTTCTCCTCCTCTCCCACCGCTTTGGTCATCCAAACAAGGGAGGGAGTTGAGTCCCCTTTCTTCTCCTTTTTTTCTTGCCGTCTCCCTCGATCCAAAGGAGCTGTTAGTTACCCAACCAAGAGAAAAAGGGAAATTTCCACCAAAATTCAGGCCTCACAGCAATTTCAGGCTTCAATCCACTCCCCTCCTCCACTGGTAGATTTCCCCAAGAACAAATGGGCTTAATTTGTAATTAAGCCCGCTAAACTATCTCACTTTTTAAAATTAGTCCCTAAACTATGAAACACTGTACTTGATTATCTTAAACTATCTAAATAGTTCGACCTGACCCTTTATTAGTCTTTCGGGGCATAATGGCCGTTAAAGAGCTTCGGATCATGCTCAAAAGTTATTTTCTCAAAATATGATGAGTATGCCCAATATAAAAAATACTTCCAAACTTACATTTTTTTTCGGGGCATAATGGTTTAGATAGTCTACGGTGGTTACTGGTTGGGAAAAATTCAAAAAAAAACCCTAAACTTTGACCTCAATATAAAAAATACTTCCAAACTTACATTTTTTTCAATTGTACTCCCAAACTTCAATTCCGTTATCAAAAAATACTCCCACTGTCTGGTTCTCTCTCTCTTTGTGAAATGGTGAGGAAGGACAACGCTATTTTCTTTTTGTTTTTATTAAAAAAAGGCCCAAAACGACGTCGTTTTGGGCCTCTTAATAGTTTTGGGGCTCTGTTAAATTCCAACTCAGCATTTTCAATTAGTGAGGTAACAAAACCAGACGGTGGGAGTATTTTTTATAACGGAATTGAAGATTGGGAGTATGATTGAAAAAAATGTAAGTTTGAGAGTATTTTTGATATTGAGGTTAAAGTTTGGGGTTTTTTTTGAAATTTTCCATTGCGAGTTTTGTGGTTGAAGATATAATTTAGGATAGTATAGGGGAAATGTGTAGTTTTTCTTAATAAGTACACCAACTCATCTTCCCCTCCTCGCTACACCACTCTCTGCTCTCCCATTCCAAAAACCTTATCCTCCCTCTCAGCACAGCCATGTCTTCCTCAGCAACCTCCCTCCACTTTCTCTCTCTAACCCCTAACGCTCTCCGCCTCTCCTCCGAACCAACCGCCTCTCTCTCCTCACATTCTCTCTCAAGACTCTCATCAGCCCTCAAACCCCCTCCTAAGTCCCTCCTCTCTCTCCCTTCGCCGTTTCTTCACTTCCCGTCCCGACTCGTGGTCGCTCGAAACGTCTCGGTTTCGTCCGAGTTCGATCAAGTTGAAGAGGAGGAGGAGGTCGCGTTGAGCGATGAGGAGCAACCCAGTTTCTCGCCGGACCTCAAGGTGTTTGTGGGGAATTTGCCGTTTAGCGTTGACAGTTCCACTCTCGCCGGGGTTTTCGAAGGGGCCGGAAATGTCGAGATGGTCGAGGTATTGGGTATATTTAAGCACTTCACTGAATAACTTCCTTTGTTTTGGGAAATTCCATTTGGCCGCTCTGAAGTTTTTACTGTGAAATTTTCTAGTTATTTTTCTTTATATAACGTAATTATTTGGATGAGATGTGGGTTTCTGTGGCTTAAGACAGGTGCACCTGTTAGCCTTATAAATTTTCCCCATAATTAAGGACACTGACTTGTTATACACTTATACTATGCTTTAGAGCATGAGCATCTCCAGACCTTATCCAAATTTTGTTGAAAATTTGCGCTAAAGCTTCATTTGGTAGGAAGTACTCCAATGGACGTATCCAAATGTAAGCACTGATTCGAGCGGAAGCTTCATTAATGGCATAGTTGTAAATCGTGAAGAGAAAAAGAAGCCTTCAAAAATTCGAGCAAAAATTTGAAACTTCCTTGCTTTGGTTAAAAATTTGAGTAAAGCAAAATCTAGTACGAGTTTGAGTCAAGGAATGATGTGAATCTAGAGGGGTTATACTTGAATTTTGTTCTCAGTCAGTCAAAAGAGTAAGGGCTAGAGATGCTCTAAGGGGTTTTTACTCAGAGTTTGAGTTTCACTGAAAATGGGTAAGAGATGATCATGTAAGGTGCTTACCCCACCTGCCCTAAGCTGGATCCAGCCCTGGTTAGGAATGAAGTTACAATTTTTGTGTTTGAATGTGTATTTATTTATTTTGTCTCTCAATAATTTGCTTCTTTGAAAACCCCATTTTATTTTATTTTTATATTTATTTGTGGAAAACAAAAGAATAATGTACAGATCATTTTCCTACTGACAATGTGAGCTGCTTTGGTAGGTTATATATGACAAAATGACTGGAAGAAGCCGAGGGTTTGGTTTCGTGACAATGTCTACGGCTGAGGAGGCTGAAGCAGCTGCTCGTCAACTTAATGGCTATGTAAGCTTTGTTGTTGTCTGCATTTGATAATGTGTGTATAGAATCGGTGAAACGGGAACAAAGGACATCTGTATATCTTCTCTTATTAATTTTTTAAAATCAATTTTTTTGGTGGTTGGCACTTGGCAGCAACTTGAAGGAAGGGAATTGAGGGTGAATTATGGGCCTCCTCCTCCGAGGGAAGAATCTTCTTTTAGGGGGTCCAGGGGTGGGGGAGGTGGAGGAAGTTTTGATAACACAAATAGGCTTTATGTGGGCAATCTTTCATGGGGTGTTGATGATTCAACCCTTGAAAACTTGTTTAGCGAGCATGGAAAGGTTGCTGAAGCCAGGGTTATTTGTGACAGAGAGACCGGCAGGTCAAGGGGTTTTGGGTTCGTCACCTTCAGTTCAGCAGATGATGCCAACAATGCAATCGAATCATTGGATGGTGCTGTGAGTACATGATTATCCTTTTCTTGGCTACGTTCTATCCTGTCATTAAATCCCTTCCATCTTGATTGCTAAGAAGCTTGGAGGAAAATAAATATACTTCTAATTATTTAGGTGGTGTACCATCTTACCTCTTTTGTAGTCGCATTTCCTTTCCTTTTTTCATTGTGGAGTCTTTTTTTTTTTTTTTACTTTTAATTATTGTGGTGGTATGCCATCTCATCTCTTTTGTAGTTGCATTTCCTTAGTTATGTGAATAGTATTGATTTTAAATACCGGCTAAGTAAAAAGTTCAGCTTCTTACTTTAAATACGGAGTTGAGACAAAATCTATTCCTTTGTATAAAGTCTTGTGAATCTTTAAGGCTAAGTTTCCACTACCGTATTTTTGGTATTATTGGACTACAAGTTATCAAATTAGTTGATGTATGTAAGGAGAATGATTTGTTGATTTGAGAACTTCTAGTCCAAGAATACCAAAAATACCGGAGTGGAAACTCACCCTAAATGGTATGTGTTAAGGGATACAATCCCATAATGGTCGGGTTTGGAATGTGACAATGTGTGATCACCTAATAAAATGTTGGACCCCTCAACTTAATAGCTTAAGCTATTGGATTGGATATAAAGTTTCTACATGGTGTTAGAGTGTGGTTCATTTCTTTATTAAAAAAATTACAGTCCACACTGTACACTGACGGACCCAACAAAAAGATTGCATGTTTGCACGACAATAGACCCAAAAAGTGGCTACACACGACAGATCTCATAAAGCAGTTGGACTTGAGGTGGGATGTTAAAGAACACAATCCCACATTGGTTCAGTGTGGAATGGGTGATTACTTAGTATGATGGTGGAACCTCTCCCCACCTAATAGCTTAAGCTTGATGTAGTATTGGTGTCATTACCTTTTTTTTCTGGCAAGATAATTCTCTTATTAAAGAACTGTGAACAGGGGCAAGGGAATATCCTCGAGAGCCCAAACCAACAAAATCAAAGCTATACCCCTTAGCTGGTTCAACCAAACAGAATAGTTAACCAGTATACTATATTTGCATGTTCCATTCTATACATTAGTGCAGACATGCTCTAACATCTCCAACTATATTATCGAAAACCACAGCCCCCTCCATGCTCTGGGAGAAATTCTGTTATGTCTTTCCCACCATTAGGGAGTACGTCACCTTCTCTTGAGGAGCCTTGTCGTATGTTGAGTTTGACTTTACTAAATGAGTTGGCTATTTTCACTTTCCTCTCCTACGCTTATTGATTAGGGCGAGCCAAGCTTTCCTCGGTCTTGAGAAGTATGTGTTAGACTTAGACAGAAGCAGAAAAGGATAGCCTAGCACAATGCTAGCAACAGAATCTGAACTGCAAATCCTAAGCAACCAAGAATTTAGCTCAGACAACCTCTTCGTAGTCCACTGAATGCCATTCTTTTCTAGCCAAGTCCTCCCAGATTTGAGCAGAGAAGCAGCAATCAAAGAAAATATGGTCATGGCTTTCCTGCCCGGTATTACAGAGAACACACCGTGATCCTGATTCCTGAGCAAACCCCCAGCTCATAAGCCTTTCTTTTGGTGGCAACCTTCCCCTTCAGACCATCCACAAAATGAAAGACCACCTGGGATTTGCCTTTTGAACCACACCAGTTTAAACCAGAGATCATGTATTACTGTATTAGCATTCCAAAGTACAAGGACACTATTGAGGGCACATTACTCTTTCAATTTATTGGGTCTTCTGAATCCTGTCAAGTTGGGTTACTATGACTGCTTTGTATGACTAAAAGTTTTTGTAACCAGCATACATGGAATCTTGTGCTAGTATATTCGTTTATCTATGAAAATTTTGGAGATGTTGTTCCCCTAGTAAGCCAGTGCCCATGTTATCAATGCCTGCTTGTAAGTATTCATCTATCAAACTGAATATAAACTTTCCAAAAATCTCATGGACCTGTCTGTCTAGCTTCTTTCCAATCTCAACTTGTTATATTGGTAAGTATTGTTTCATCAACAATGTATCATTCATGTCTCTCTTTTATTTTTGTTGGTTCAAGCTCGCGGAACGTAGGTAGGACTTTTATTTTGATTATCCTATTACTGCAATAGGTACGTTTTACCTAAAGAAGTTCCCTTGTACTTGGTATGCTTAATTCAGACTTGAAATCTCTGCTGCAGGACATACAGGGCAGGACAATCCGAGTAAGCATGGCTGAAGATCGGGCGAGGCGTCAGTTTTGAGTATTGGATCTTTTTTGAGCTTTTTTCAGTGAAAACTCGTATAAGGTACAGTATAGGCCCTATGGTGTAGGTGGCCTTACATCTTGGAATTACAGTAGTATTTGTCTGAAACCATGTAGACTTGCTCCTGGAGTTCTTTCATCCTCCAAATTCCTATGTTTGCCTAAAATGACTTTTTACATGTACTTCTACTTTACCTTATAAATCTATTAATCGTGTAACAGGTTTCTGGGATGATGCAGTTGCAGTGTTGTAGTTGTTTTTTTTGTTTTTTTGTTTTCACTTAAGTTGAAGAATATTCTCCTTTCAACTCAGTAACTGGGTATTGAATCTGGGTATTCTGATTGGAGAAGGTTCCATGAATGTGTTGAAACTTTTGGTGCATCTGTTCCGAATGCTACACTTTGGAATGATTGCAACTCATTCCTTAGTGCTTTTGATATATCAATTGGCTCTCTGTTACATCTACGTGAGTATATTGCTACGCGGTTACTGAACTTTGTACTGGTAACGTAGTTTTTGAAACATCTAAAGTGCTTGAGCGATGGGAAAGGGGTTCGTGATGGTAGATTTGTTAGCAGCAGTAATGCAGAATCCAGCATAAATCATTTAGCCTGGAGATTTGAAAAATAAGCTTTAGATTTTGTCGGTGTGAAGTATTCACGTTTCGCTGCTCAGGGAAAATTAGAATAATTCATAGAATCCACGACGATGAAAAATTAGATTAATCGGACGTGAATAGATACATCATGAAACATATTTGTTCGAAAAAAATAGTTAGGTGGGCAAATATAGTTCGAAACTGCAATGGTTGTCCATAAAAGGCAAACTGGGACAAAGGAAAAATCATTATCCTTTTTATTCAAGAAAATGTTGACAAAAAATGTCTAGTCATTAGGAATTTTAAGGCACTGCGATAATTCTTGAATATTAGTCGTATAAAAACGGTTCGGTATGTAAAATAGACACAAGAAAGTGCATTCGAAGAGCATATGTGGTTGGGATTTATTTTAAGCCCACTTGAAAAGCGTGCGTTTGGGAAAAATATTGATGAGAGATTATGGGGTTCTGGCTTTTAAAAATCGATTAATCCATGGTTACCGATCACTATGTATCGACCACGCACAGACATCATCAGGGAACCCCCTTGGTGATTTTGGATCGAGCTCTTAGGACCGTCCGATTGTATCGATTCCCGTGGGGGGCTTTGGAAATTTGATTTTGAGATGAATGAAGAGACTTGAATTGATCGTTTGGAACCCACAAGGAGGTCCCTAGTGCCGTCTATGTGGTTGGTATCCTCGGTTGGTGGTAATAGCAAAGTTCTTTAAAAATATTGAGAATTCGTTGTACATTCTAGAAATAGCTTCTAAAAATCACCAGCATTTTTGAAGTGTTTTTTTTGGTCAATCGATAGAAGAGAGATCAATTACATCACATATGAAGTACAACACTACACGAATTGTGAGAGTCTACAAGATAACCAAGCTCAACAACTTAATCAATACAAGAACTAAGCCCGTCAAAGGGTAAAAACAAAGCAAAAAACGAAGAAAAGAAAAGCTCATGCACGCAGGCAGAGAAATTCAAACTCTTGACCTTCTAGCTTTTTTGAAGTTCAAAAGGTGATTTTCTAGAATTTACTACTATTTGGATGCTTTTAAAGACTAAAAATATTCCTCATTATTCTAACAATTACCCTTGGATGTTTTTAAAGGACAAATTAGACTAATTCACAGCAAATTGCAGCTTCAACCGCAAACACTCGTAGCTTCTACAGAATCTAAAATCTGGAATTTGAGCTTCTCTAGAATAAGATTTTAGACTATTTTTAAGCTTTAAGGAATCCCTAGAAACCTATAATCTATTGAATTTTTTTTTTTTGGACAAACAATCATAAAAACTTTTTGAAAGTGGAAATCTTAAAATTTGCTGTTAAATTTTCCGTAAACACGCACTAACGAGCTATGAACCAAGATAAAAATTCTATAGTCCCAAACGACATTCAAAATGCTTCAAACAATTGTGACAACTCTCTCATCCAGCTCTACACTAATATAATTCATCTGTCCAATTTTTTAAGGTCTAGTATCATATTTTGACTGTGCTTAATAATAGTCAATTTTAAAAAGTTAGATAAATTTTCCTTTTTCTCCTGAGTAGATTCCAAGGAATCCTATAAAGTGCAATGACAATATCCCAAAAAGGGTAATTTGCAAAATTATAGTACATTTTAAAGTGTAATGAAGACGTCACTATAAAAAATTGAATTTACGAGATTAGACATTTAAAATTGGACGGAGAGAGCATAAGGGTTTCATAAGGATCATATTTTAAGTCCTATTTATACAATCACAAGTCACCCCATTGCCATAATTTGGCATAATTATTATGGCATAATTTTTTTTTTGGCAAAAAATCTAAGTCCACCCATAGCCATTTATTAATATTAAAACATGATAGCCATCTTTCGTGTCATTTGACACGCAAGACGGCAAATTTGAAAGATGGCATTGCTATTTATCCCACTTCAACCAAGTTATTTGAATTGATTTGAATAATGAGATGAGTTTAATTCAATCGCCATTTCCCTTTGCCATTGCCATAATGGACATATTTTTTTTTAGCAAAATTCAAGTCCATCCATAGCCATTTCTTTAAGCCAAAAGATCGTAATGGCATCTTCGATGTTAAATTTGGCATCCAATATGACTATTCCGATTTCTCCCACTTCATGCAAGTCATTTGATTTCATTTGTTTTGAAAAAATTTGACGAGTTTAATCCAATGGTCTCGAGATTGTGCCAAAAGGACACCGAACCAGTCAATCAATAACTTAGTTTTTTCGGGGATGTTTTTATCGTATAGCCATAGGATTGTATCAAGTAGTGTCCATGGTTTCTCCATTGAAATGGTAACCAAATCTGTCTATACCACGACAAAACCCTTCTGTACCAGTAATGCATCTTCTATTTTGAACCTCAAAATGGGCAAGGTGCATATGCATCATGTAGAGATTGTACAAACAAGGATGATTTTGTGACAATGACAAGAAGAATGTGATCACATGTGTCACAGAGACTCTGTTTCTTGGAATGTGATGGTCAAGAGTTACGCGGAAAATTGTAGGATTTGGGGTGCAATAGAACTGTTTGATGAAATGCCTGACAAGGGAGTTCTTTCTCTTCGAGTTCCATGAATATCATTGCCTACACGAAAGAAAGACGCCCACTGGATTGAAACTGTTTACGGTGATGCGATAAAAGAATTGTTGTCAGTTGGAATGCTATTATTACGGCACTCTCTTGCAATTCACGGGTTACAGAAGCGTGGTGCTTGTTTGCCCGAGACCAACTTGATTTCCTGGTCTAAAATCACGTCAAGTTAAGCCGTTAGAGAAATGTAGTAAGCCGGTCACATTTGCTTAGTGGTGCCTTAGCTGCTACTGCTGATATTGCAAGACTTTCAGTGACTCGGTCAGTCTACACACAACTTCTGGAAAGAGGTTTTAAGTGCAACATAGAAAATTGCTCCGTTTCTATTTTCTGATTCCTAAAAGTCGGGCTCAATAGTGTCATAGAGCAACTCTCATTTCATGGGCCTGCACCAGCAAAATATCAAATAGCGTGCATGGTTTGGTTATTGAGGTCATTATGATCTTTCCATCAGATGAAAAATTAATGGTCGAGTCGGTAGTAAGAGTAAGATGCATGGACTGGATGAATGGGACGGTCTTTCTGAAAACACAGTTGGTCGATTCAGGGTAAGTCATTTTTACTTGGGTTCTACAGTATTGGATAGGAGCTTGCCTTTTTTAATTCATGGGGACGGCCCAGTAGTGGATAGCATCCTCATTTCGTCAAGAGTTCTGAGAGGGCTTTGTCCTCACATGTTGGGCTTTCAGCCCAAGGCACATTCCAAAAGGTAATAATATTGGAAGTTCATTCTTGGGTTACGTTTATTGATAAGCAGGAGTTCAGGCCTGCTAACACGCACCTCTACTAATCTTGGGAGACCAATCCCACCGTCCAAAAGGTACCAAATTTAAAGCAGAGCATAGCTTGACTAGCCCCAAAGGGGAGAGTTACTTAACATGTCTACAAAAGTTAATCTTTTGCCACGCAAAACTTACTTAAAGGGGAGTGTTACTTTACATGTCTACAGAAGTTAATCTTTTCTACCATGCAAAAAATTACTCAATTGGTTAGTTTACACTGAAATTATCTCAGTAGAAGTAAAGTAACAATTCAAAAAGTTGATTGTTTGCTTGTCTTCTCCAGGGAAAACTATGGGCCTCTCATGTTCAAAGTACCTTTCCAATTCTCCATCGTTATGTTTTCCATGGCCCAATGTCCCTCTGCTGTAATCACGCAGCAAAGCATTTAGATATATCCGTTAGTCAAATGGGTTACCGCATGCCTGTCATTTCTCGACTTCATTTAAATTTTGTTTCCTGTTATATGAACAGATTCATTGCCCATTCAGATGATCTATGCTTTTTTTGTTCTTCACTTTTATTTCGGTGATTCAGATTGTATATGAAGCGAAAAGAGAACAACCATGGTAGATATGGCTATGTGGTGTTGTTACTTCCTTACTGTGTCAACAGTTATGTGTAATTTTTATTGTTCTTATGCACATTCATGATTCTTGCACACTCTGTGTGAGTGTTTGATTAGGAGGATTGATCAGAGCTATTTCAGAAATGATGGGTAGATGATGTTAATTTCGTTTAGAATGGTTTTGCCACATTGTAATGTCACACATTTAACAAAATAACTGGCTTTAATTTTCTGTATAACTGCTCAGGAGAAAACATGAACTTGTCTAATCTTAATCTATGAGGCATCACTGGACACAAACATGCTGCACATAGATATGCATGACACTTCACTTGACAAATGTATGTGGACGAATATAAGTAGAAAAACGCGTTGGGTGAATAATTTGGAACGCAAATAACAGCACGAATAACTAGTTAAGTCTAGTCATCCCATTTCGTGTTAAATGTGCCCGCATAATAGTATTGTGAGAGTCTATAACAATATCATTAACTAATATTATTCGTGGAAGAACTTGTATGTACTTTTTTCAAAAGGAAAAACATGAGACACTGAGTTTGACTGAAATTGTTCTTTTAGGAACCCTGAACATGAGAGTGCATCATTAAGAAATGATTATTCCACAATAAACTTGCTGCAATCATGGCTGTAACTCTTGCTGTGACATAATTTCTGGTGGCATGTTTCATTCAAGAACATGGTTCATGGGTGTTTGTTAAATGAGCTTTAGGCTTTTTGGAACTGGTTTGAATTAGATTAAAGGTGTAAAAATGGTGACTTTAATGATTCCATTAGGAACTCTTAAACTTTGCTATCTTTGACTTGAAGCCAAAGTGAACAAGTATTAAATTCAACATACTAAAGAAAATTAGTACTCCATCACATGAGCATATAGTAAGGCTGAGCAAATCATGCTCCTGTATGTTTAAATATGGTTTTTTTTTTTTTTTTTGGTACGTGTTTAAATAATGTCAGATGAATTCATTTTTTGTCTTCACTAAGCATTCTTTTCTTTTCTTTTATAAATACTCTCTCTGATGTGGATAAAGACTTTTTTTTTTTTTGTAGAGACTGTTTGCAAGGAGTGCAGTTTCATCTAATTACAATATTATAAGGCGGTTTCATTAATACAAATTTATAAAACCAAGACTGCTCTCGAATACAATCGGTTCTAACTCCTTTGTTGTGGTATATGTAGTATATTTCAGTGGGTGAGCTGCCCTTCCAATTACTGATTTGCCTTTCTACTGTATGATTGGGCCGAGTTCGGATTTGTGGAGGTGCGTGTAAGCTAGTTCAGAATTATCAAAAACAATGAAATGGCCCAAGCACTGCTGCGCGTGTAAGCCCAATAGGCCGAGCTTCCTTTGGTTTGGCAAATCCATGCCCAAAACATATTCATTTGGGTATACCGTATTTTTTATGGCACTGTAATCTTCGTTATTTATTTTTAGAGTGTCTGTTCTAGATGTGGAAATGAATCATGTAAATTGTAATTTTAATCTTCCTACGCGAGTGCGCTAGTTTTTAGTCAAGTGGTTATGTGGTTTAGGAAAGAAATATGAGAAGATTGGATCTCTACAAGAAACAATTCTAGTCTCGGTACGGAAACACTGGATTCGTGGAAATGGATTTGGAGAATATGGAAGTAATACGGAAGTAATTTGATTGAGATACGTTGGGTTTGGGATACGCTAGGATTTGGTGATATGCTGGGATTTGACAACTATATCATTGAAAATATGCACAAGGAAAAAGTGGGATGCTACACGATTTGCTCAAGCATTTCAAAACCCTTTAATTAGCAAAACATTCTGTTTATTTTTTATGAATATTTTGCTCGAGCAAAACAACCGGCAAAAATGCCCGAATTCAGCAACTATAACATCTCAGCCATTAGATCGAAAATTATGAGAGCTGCGGTGATAAGAACCCTAATACAAATATTTCCATTTCTCACCACTTTCGGTGGCTAGGGTTTGTGAACCTTGAAGAATTGTGAAAGCTTGTGAATGCCGTGAGTTTCAAGATCATCTTCAAGGGGTTTGTTCTTCGTTAGAAACAATCAATTTCTGAGTAAAGTCCTTTCATGGAATTTGAGAGTCGCTTCAAAGCCTTTCGGTGGATTCAGGGAGTCAAACGGAAGGCTTGTGGATTCAAGGCGGCGGCAGTCAAAAGCATTGGGTGTGGTGAACGAGGATTCGGCAAGTACTTCTTAGGTTTGATTGGTGAGGATTCATGATCGTTGGTAAGATTGCTTGTAACTACACATTGAGTATAGTGTTTTGATTCATTTCCATGGTTTTTACCCGTGTTGGGGTTTTCCACGTATATCGTTGTGTTTTTCATCTGTTTGCTTTCCGTTGTGTAATTGATTGACTAGGTTTATAGATTTGCTATGTTGGGATGCCATGTTGTGTAATTGATTGACTAGGTTTATAGATTTGCTTCGGTGTAATTTGTGGGGATGCCATGTTATCTTCAAGGGGTTTTCCACATATATCGTTGTGTTTTTACAAAAGATTAAAACATAGCAAATCTATAAACCTAGGCAAACTAGGGTTTTTCAGTGCGTTTCCTCTCTTTATTGGTTTCCGGCTCGTACATTTCCAGGCAACTTATTTTCATGTTTGTCAAACATTTTTCTTTCTGTGTGCAATATGGTTAAATGCTTTGGTTTCTTTTACTGTGCACACTTAATTCACTTACATGGGTTCTCCTCTAAGGTTTAATGAGTAAACTGTAAACAGCATAAGTATGAAAGGTGAAACCTTGTCTTAGAAGGAAAATATAAACCAACCTATACATAAAGAGGTTTTTAATTTCTTTTTTTATACTGAACTTTTTTCTGAAAAGCCTGGTTGTGATGGAAAGTGGGGATGTGGTAGACAAGCTGATGACGGTGAAACATAAAATAGCTTCTAAAAGAGGGACAAGATTAATAAAGAGGGAAACAGTAGTGGTCCCCAAAACCTAGTCAGCACCTCCATATTTGTTTGTATCAAAACCCCCTTTTTCTAATGAGTTATTTTGTTTATCATAAATTTGCTTAGGCATGGGACCTTTCAGTTTCCTGTCATACTAGAAGAAGCCCTTTCGGTGTGAAGCTTTGCTGCAAGTCAGCTGAGATTGGACCCACCTTGACTATCTGCTGAAAAATTAGCTTGGATTTTTGAAAAAACAAAATCAATAATAAAAGGGTAAACCCAAAATTTACCCATCACAATACAGACATCAAAGATAGTTTGGTTTGTAGTTTAGTTTAATTTAGTTTAGTTTTGATGATGTAAGTAGGTGTAATTAGTGTAGAGAGATAGAAAGAGAAATGAGAAAAATGATGATGTCAAGAAAACAAAAACAAAAACAAAATTCTAAACTGAACAGGGCAAAAAACATAACCAATAACCTCAAGGGATAGCTCAAGTGCAATAAGGATGCTGAAAATTCAAACATTCTGAGCTTGAAATTTGGCAACCCCTTGGGGCCAAGCTGCAAGAGAGAAATCTCTTGTGAAGTTTCCAGTCTCGGAATGGACGGCTTGACTTTTACCTGACCGGGGATGGGAATAGTCGAGGTGCATGTAAACTAGCCCAAAACCCCTGACCGTTGAAAAAAAAAAGCATAGAAAATGATATGTAGTATTCTATACAGAATGTAGGTAAAGTGATCAATAAGGAAACAGATAGAAATAATGGAAAAAAGAGGGTAGATTTTTAAATTAAGGTACCATGGCATCCCCACAAATTTGTCCCTCTATCGCTATATTGGTCAGTTTTGGGACTTCCTCTGAAAAAAGGAGTGTTAATGTTGCCAAATTTGGCCAATAAAGCAACCAAAATCAAGTTTTGGGCAAATTGAGACTGGAGAACTATATTACCACCTTTATGGGTAGGGTTGTTAGTGATTTGGGCTGGACTAGAAAGCTGAGGGAAGGTTTTTGAATATCGGCCGTTAATTAGCGTATCGGTCCATATGTGTCAATATGTATGCCTTCTAACCACTGTTTTACCCTGATTTACCAGTGAGATGAACAAATGCAAGTGTATTGGCTGATTCTCGTAACATATCGGTTCATTTTAGATTCATAGACTAGTGATTTATCGTTGCGGCTGCTAATTTATGCACCAAAAAAGTTATTTTTAAAAAATTCACGAACATTACAAATGATTCCTAATTTTCCACTAAGCATTGTTCGATACTTTCTGACGTCAGTTACACCACAATCGTGACTCTTACATGAATAACACTATTTAAAATCTTTTGTTGAGAATAGAAAGAAGACAAGGACAAAAGCATACACTAGGAAAAGGGTAAGAATATCCCCTCTGATACCATGCTTCATCCTTTAATGGGAGCCTTGTGCTCTAGCCTCTGAAGGCATCTTTAATTAGAGGGATTGAACAAAGAGGCATTAGCAAATATATATATATATATACGAAAATATTCTCCTAAGGGATCCCGCACCAAAATTTGGTGCTGACTTGGCCTTTCTGGATCAAATTTTGATGATTCGAACCGCTCAATGTTTTTAAAATGCATTTTTAAGGGTCCATGCGGAAAATTTTCAAAAAAAAAAAAACCCGGAAGGGCTTGATCTAAACAGTTTTCGATAAAACTGTACATATTTACAATTTTATCAAAAACTGTTTAGATCAAGCCCTTCCGAGTATTTTTTTCTGAAGATTTTTCGTGTGGACCTTGAAAAATGCATTTTGAAAACATTGAGCGATTCGGATCGTCAAAATTTGATCCGGAAAGTTGAAAAATGCCTTGGTCCGCACCAAATTTTGTAGGCGGGATCCCTTAGGAGAACGGGACTCTATATATATATATATATATATATATATATATATATTGTCTCATGATAATAGAATTGGTCATATAAGGTTGTGTACCATTTTTGGTCTACTGAGACCTACTATTATTTTTACCGTTGGATTGAGTAGGTTTGTTAACCCGTGCAAGGGAATATTTGTGCCAGATCTAGTTTAATCGAACCCTTATTAATTGTGCGTAGAGAAAATCTACCAACCAACTGGAGTAATGGCCTATGGGACTAGGGGACAACACCCTCGAAGGTGGACCTGAGTGTCTTTTGGTAATTCTTAGTAATTTACCGTATTGAAACAGGCAAACCAATACCCATGCCCTGCAACAATACTCCTTCCATCAATGCTTTCCATCTATATGCATGGCCATTACATTTGATTTTGTGTGATGCATTTGGGTCCTAAATTCAAAATGACCAAATGCACTGAAGATTTTAGAATCCTAGAGGGAAAATGGTAATTATGACCTTGACCAACCATACAAAATGATGAAGAAAAGAATCATTGAATTGCATAAAAGGTACTAAGCTTCACTTCCATTCATGAAGTCAAACCTAATAAAGCACCTCTTTTAGCTTTAATATACCTTTTCTAAATTTTAGTTGGGGCTTAAACTGGGGATTGCCGTCTTCTTTAGGGAACTATTCTGGGTACGTACCTGGGTGTGTTTTTTTCTTCTTTGTAACAGAGTTCCATTGAAAGACCAAAGAAAACAGAGAACAAGGCAGATGGAATTTAAGAGAAATCGTAAGGCCAAGATATCATCTCAAAATATTGTTGATCAGGATGCGGACCTATCGCCACGAAACTTCAATATTCTTACCAGGCTATTCGTCTTCCACCTATAGAATCCTTTTCTGTCTTGACCTTTGATTTCATATACATGCGATGGAGGCTATGATTTAGAGTGGGGACCTTAAGTACATACTTACATTGACCCTTTCATCGTTGCCTATAAAAATAAATAAATAGCCCATACGTACATGACATGACATGTGTCGAATACTCGAGTAATTATCTTATTTAATTATTTAGAGTGAATGAGTAATTATCTTTATCGGTCACAACGTAGTGGTGTTACGGATGTCACCCAAATCTTATTCGATGATATATAACATCTAATTATACATCCAAAGGCATACTTTCTATAATATTCTAAAATTCGGCCCCCTAGTCCCCAACTAGGCACTAGGCGAGGGTCCTGCGCCTATAGTAGACGACCTACTAGTCAGAGTCTAATCCCAGCCTAGGTTCTAGGCAGCTTGACTAGTCGGCAACTAATCCCCACCTAGACGCCCCTCTTCTGCCCGACTAGCACTAATTGATTTTTAGAATATTGCTCTCCTTATTACACATAATCTAATAGGGTTCCCCACTCTTAATCAAGGGCTTAATTGACTTTCTGACCAGCTTATGCATGCCAACTCCTTTAAGCAGATGAAAATAGAAAATGAGTTATGGATTCTCTTTCATATGGTTATTAAAGCCTAGATAAATAGGCGTATGCCGTCATTTTGGACCAGTGCATAGTACCTACTAATGAGTTGAATCTGCATCTAGAGACCAGAAAATGTCTGTGCTTCTTTTTGAAGCTTTTGTAGAAAACTGAACAAAAAAAAAGAGGCTTTCTTTCCCTTGATCCATGCCAAAAAGCTAGAACTGGCTCTCATGTAAAGAGATTCTAACGCATCATTTTTGGTGTTTGCATGCTTTTTCCCTTTGAAATAGCATTACATCTGTTTTGCTAATTCATTCATTTTGCAAGTGCCTTAAGTGAACATCCCTCTGACTAGTTATGAGTGCCGGTGATGATTAGAACCACCAATGTCTCAGTACAACATTATTGCATTTTAAGTGGCTAGTTAAGGGGCATTTGATAAAACTGAAAATTAAGTGTTGAAAACTGAATACTAAAATTTTTAAGCTGGAAAGATGTTTGATAAAACATATTAGGCACTGAATTAAAAAAAATGAATTTTTTTGTTTTAATTATCTCTTAATTTTACTAATGGTCATCATGTATTTGTGGGAGTGGTGATTGGGAGGTGGTGGTACGGTAACAGTGGCAGTGGTGTAATGGCGGTGGTGGAATGATGGTGAGTTGTGGTGGTAGTGGAGTAATAGTGGTGCAATAGTGGTGGTGTAGTGGTGGTGGTGGTGGAGTGAGAGCAGTGGTGGAGTGATGGTGGTGGCATGACAATAGTAGTGGTGGTGGTATATGGGTAAGTGGTGTCGCAGTGGTGGTAGCTGCGAGGCGGCGGCGGAGTTGTGGTTTGCTAGTTATGGTGGTGGTGATAGCGGTGGTGGTGGGATAATGGTTGATTGTAAGCACACAAGAATTCGGCCCAAATTAAGTAGCTCAACCCTTTAGCCTACATGTTAAGTGGCACTTAATCTGTTAAGTAACATAAAATATAGTTATCAAACCTACTGAATCACTTATTACTTAATTGATTAAGTTTTAAGTGTTGAATCTGTATTATCAAACAAGCCTCTTGATAGGGTGAATATGCTGTTCATGTTTGGTCAGGAGGAGATATTTGTATTGGGGCATTTATTTTCTTGTATTGTTTCAGTTAAGGGTAATTTGGGTTGGACAAGTCTTGTTTCAATCCTCAGTTTTTATTTTGCTTTTGTCTGGGTCGCTTGTTGATTTCTTGTCAATCTTGAGTTCTTAAGGCTTGAGTGGCATATAGGGCTGCACAAAAAAACCGGTGAACCGTAAATTCGGTCCGGACCGAATTGATTCGTGCGTTTTGGATTTTAACCGTGGATTAATGGTCCGAACACGGATTGAAAAATTAGTAAACTGTGACTCGCGGTCCAGACACGGATTTTGATTTCGAAACTGTGGATTAACCGATCTGGACCGTGAGATTTTTATTATATATAAAATTTTAAAATATACACACACATAATTTTACACAAACTTCTACTACACAGACTAAAGGGTAAACCGTGATATCTTTCAAAACTTAGGGGTTAAACTATTACACTAACTTCTACTATATGTACTTATTATCTATTTATGGGGTAAACTGTGATCTCTTTCAAAACTAGGTTGATAACTGTGTTTGGATGTGTATTTTTATTGATGAACCATAAAAGTAGTCTAATATTGCCCATCTGGAGTAAATAAACTCAAGATTTGTGACATCATATAGCAGATTCAATTAGTAGTTGTGTATTTTTGTTTACACCATTAGTGTGAGATTCCAACGAAAGCCTCTTCTCTAATTAGTTGTGTTTACACCATTAGGTAAAATTTCAATTATATAACTTTGTTACTTGTTTATATATAACATGTAATCCGTGGATAAAACTGGAACCGATTTGTGACTTGCGAATCGGATTATAACCGAACCATGAGACTTTTGGTCCGGACACAGATTGTATTTTCTAAAAACCGTGACTTGCGGATTAGGATTGGATTCATGTTAATCCGATCCGATCTAGACCATGTACACCCCTAGTGGCATATGATTCTCTTGAGTCTTTAGGACTTGAGTGGCATATGATTGTCGCAGGGTTAGACTACCAACCTCGTTGAAATGATTTTCTCTCGTTATGATGTCTTTTGCTTATCCTACATGAAAGATATTTATTCTTTATGTAAGATAACCCGGACCGTTGATTGTCGAATAGACGGTTGTGATTGCTCACTACCAGGTTAGTGAGCAAGCTCACAACAAATCCTCACACTCGACCTATTTACCAAATTAACTTTATATCCTCACACTTGGTCTATTTACCAAATTAACTTTATACATAATCGTATTAGTAAAAATTGCTTAGGGAGAGTTCTCCAATGGATTTTATGAAAATTTAATAAAATCAAGTCCTTGATTTTATCCATTAGTGAAGGAGTTGATAAAATCTGTACATTTTTGCATTCAAATTTTATCAACTAAAAAAAATACATATTTTATCAACTCTCCTCACCAATGGATAAAATCAAAGGCTTGATTTTATCAAATTTTTGATAAAATCCATTGGACAACTCACCCTTATAGTTGGCCATTTTACCAAAATACCTTCATACTTGGCTGACTAACAAAATTGCCCTTATACTTTATTAAATTATAGAATTACACTCCAAACTTTATAGAATCACCATATAGCCCTAAACCTTGTGAATTTCTGAAATTACCCCCAAGCAGAGATAGTCAAAATTACCACATCGCCCTTATATTAGTGAAACTAACATTCTACTCTTATATTTCAATAAATTATGGAACTACCCTTATACCTTGATAAATTACAATATTACCCCTACACTTTATTAAAATACACTCTCACCCATTATGTTTTACTAATCCACACTTGAACCCTTATTCACTATGTTCCACTAACAAAAAACTAGTTTTGTTTTAACCCAAAAACCATTCTATTACACTAACAAAAAACTCCCCCAAAAAACTAGTTTTGTTTTAAATAAAAAACTACTCTATTCCACTAACAAAAAACTCCCGAAAAAAACCAACTACCCTTTATAATAAACTACAACTAAAAAATCAAAAAAACACTTTAGTGGAACAAGTTGTAGATTTAAACAACAACTAAAAGTCTAAAAAACTAAAAAACCAAAAAACAAGTCAGTGGAACACCCCTAAATTTCAATTACATATTTGGCTTTCACGAAATTGTTAAACAATTCATCAAAGAGTTATAAGTCAAAAAACGAAATTATTTGCTAGGCTACCAAACCCAAAACCCAGAATGACCACCCTGAATAAATTAGGTGAACTTGGCGTACATGTGAAATTGTTGTTGTTGTTGCTTATTTTGTTATCTCCGTTTTAGTTATTATGGAAATGTTGGATTGCCAGAATGGACACTAGGATCATTGGGGTTGGTGTACGTACGTAGAGATCACCTAGACGTTATTAAGTTAATGGAAATTGGAAATTTTTTAAGGTTGAGTTGTGACAAGATGTGGAGAGGTCATCTTGTAGAATCTCGGTGATGTGATTGGCAGTCAGCAAGATGGATTATGGTGGATATGAAATTTTACGAATGGCGGTCAGCCAGATATTGTTGTAAGCTTTGGAAACCCTAAGATACGACATTGTGTGATTGCTCCTTATGAATGAGGCAATACAATGTGGTTTGTATTATAGTTCTAGGTCATGATCAATGTACTCTCAAAATTACAGTCAGTTTGGGCCAGTGGTATGGTTGGTCCCTGAGAAATTCATCGTTGTGAGGTAGTTGATGACTTTGACTAAGTAGATAACTTGGGTCGTTTCTTCTTGGCTCCCAGTTAGGGCGAGCAAGGGGAGAGTGGAATAACGAATGGTCATTGCCTTAGCGGTTAAAATGGGAGGATGCTCCTCAAGGTTGAGATTTTAGAAATCATATAAGGTGAAGGCTAGTAATTGAAATGAAGTACTTGCTTTTGAATTTGACACTTCTTATATATAAGGTAAAGGCTAGTAATTGAAATGAACTCAGAATCAGGGCGAGCAAGGAGAGAATGGAATAACGAATGGTCATTGCTTTTTAAATTTGGCACTTCTTATATATGAACTGTCGTTACTTGTGATGTACGAGTTAACGGGTTAGAGTTTATCTACTGAGTGTTTGTATACTCATGGTGCTACTGTTGGCAAGGGCGGAGGTAGGTAGATACAAAGGGGGTTAGTGGACCCCCCTGAGGTCCAAATTTTTGTAGGAATAGTTATAGTTTTGCCCAGGTTTTTACTATTTTGATCCCACTTTACACCTTTTTTTGCCCAAACTTATTAAGAGTTTAAATTTTGAGCCTACTTGCCTAGGTTTTTGCTATTTTGGCCCACTTTACACCTCTTTTACTGACCAAACATATTAAGAGTTTAAATTTTTACCTCACTTGTCCAAGTTTTTGTTATTTTGACCCCACTTTTCACCTCTTTTTTTGCCCAAACCTATTAACAGTTTAAATTTTGACCCCGCTTCTCAAAAATCCTAGCTCCGCCCCTAACTGTTGGCGCTGACATTTTACACCAGGTGTTGAAGGCGAAGGAGGAGAACCGTACTACTTAGTGCTAGACGGAGGAGCTTATTACCAATCAAGTGTTAGAGGAAGACTGAACCTGCATTTAAACCTCTAGAGTGCTGTGTTACTTAATTCGTACTTCCTTTTGGATGATTGAAAACGCAATTTATCAGCCAAGTCTTTTATGATTGATGTAACCGAATTAAGGAATTTAGATGTTAAAATTATTATTCTGCTACAATCAGAGATAATTATTTTGGTTAATGAAATTCTCTTGTTATTAAATAATGCTTTTTTAATTCAGACATTTGTCGTTGACAAAATAAAAACTGCACTAGTCTATTATGGAAAAAAAAAAAAATTGAACTAGGTAGAGATTAGGAGGGACTGAGAGTTACTTAGGGGTGATTATGGACCCCCACCATGTGGCAGTATTCTAGAAGTCTTTACGACCACACCTGTGGTCCAGTCTATTCATTTAGCACTAGACCCCGGAGAATGTCTGGTGGTAAATGCCATTTGTGGCGAGTAATTATTTGTTGTTTTTACGGGTGCTTTGGCAAAAAAGAAAAATGTGATTTTTTGGTTTTGTTCAATTTTTTTTTTTTGCATTTTTTAATTTTGCGTCAAGTTTTCGTGATTTATGAATTCGTCTCGACGAGACGAATCCAAAAAGTATAAAATTATGGTTGAATTAAACAAATATTTTTTTGAATAAAGCCGAAAATAAAACAAAATAAACCAGTTTATTGTTTTTAATTTTGGCTTTATTAAAAGAAATAGTTTCGACCATAATTTTATACTTTTTGAATTCGTTTCACGAAACAAATCCATAAACTGCGAAAACTTGACGCAAAACTACCAAATGCAAAAAAAAAAAAATGATTAAAGACAAAACGAAAAAGTCAAAAACCAATTTTGCATTTTTTTGCCAAAGCACCCTTTAAAACAGGTGATCTCGTCTCCAAAAAGAGATTATCCGCGTGATATGCTTACCATAACTTTTAGTCGTTTTCACTTAATAGTTTCTGGATAAATCAAAAGGCAAATCCAAATTTGACCGACCAACTGTATTAACCGTCGTGTTTTTTTATTCGTTCCTAATAAACATTGAAAAAACATCTTAATTAATTAATTATACATTAGTGGGGTCAAGGAATCTCGTGGAACTTTGTTGATTTTCTTGACAAGCACATGGTGAAATTGAATTTGATTATTCTCTTAGCTGAATGGTTAAATTGAACCAACCAGGAAAAAGGTTTTTTTTTAAATTTTATTTTATTTTATTTTATTTATTTTTATAGTCAGGTACCCAAGCCATCTTACGCACACCTCACCAATCCTAGAAACTAATTTCACAGTTCATTTGTAAGCGAGAATCTGAAAGAGGTCGATCGTCTGGAAGAATGACATCGGATAAAAGGCATACTTCTCAAAGTTGAGGTTTGTTCAGTCACTAACTTTAGATCCATAAGATAAGTCTACGTATGGGTAAACTAGCAGTCATCAAAGAAAAAGGGGAAATTTGAATCAAACATGAGGCTTAAGTTAAAAGACTTTTCAACATTTGGTCACTTTCTAAGTCTGTTCCTTTTATTTGGGCTTCTAAAATTTCAATTTGCATGCTACGAATATTTGAAAATGATAAAACCTTTTAAGATGAAAGCAAATATTCTAGACCAAGTTACAAAATTTTCACAGCTGTTTAGTTTAATATTAACAAAATTTTGACACTACTCTCGTAATTATGTAAGAGGTAAGTTTGACTAGACCTATTAATTTGTGTGATATGCTCATTGAATCAGGTTTAAGGTACGAGTTGCATAGTTGCTTAAAGAAAGTCAGCATAAATTCTAATTGAAGGAAGAACAGACATCTTACCACTATCGTTGCGTTTTCTTTAGGATACAAAAACCGCTAGTTGTGCAAGTTTGTTAGACTGATCCATAAAAGTTGAAGCAAGAAAAATGATAGAAATAACAAGAACATTTTTATGCGATGAGGTTGAGCCAAACCTTCGTGAAACGGCCTATTATAGACCGATGCAAACATCATGAACCGTCCCGTAACAAAAGCATCCACCACTCCTACCCGTCCCCGATTGTCTTTTATGAAGAAGCTGGCTACAATGAAAAATAGTCGTAGCATGAAAAATTATTGAGTGCACTGAGGCATGTGGTTCCCAAACACCTTCTTCCCCTTGCATTGTTGTTGATGTGAGACTCGAGATCAATTGTATATATCAACATGTCGTGAAGAAATGATCTAGAATGTCAGATGGTGGTGCCCAAAATTACCTCTTGTTCCACTAACTCAAAAAGTCAAAAAGTTAGCTTACTGTAATTTTTGAGGCATGTTATTCTCTCACAATATATCACATAAATAACAGTGAAAATTCAAAAGGCCAATAAGCCACAATAATCTCTCCAACTAGCAAACATAGTCATCATGTCAATTTGAACTTTGAGGATACTAATTGGGTTCTCACAAAAGAAAAAATGAAACAACACAGCTACATACCCAGAATGGGTACCCGGAAAATGTCCAGAATTTGAACTTTAATGGTCTAGATTTACTTGCCCAGAATTTGAATCGTTGAAGTTCAAATTTTGGGCACTTTCTAGATACCTGACTTCTGAAAATGAAAACCAAAGGAAATACTTTCCCACCAAAAGGGTAGTCAGCCGAGCGATAACAAACAAACTAAAACGAAATCCTCCATTTATGTGGGGTCAAAAAAAACCACAGCAATCGCTGGTACTATCCCTAGAAATTAGGCTTTTGTTATTAATAGGGCACCCTTTCACCCCTGCCACCAACCCACCATGATGACATGGTACCCATATTGTAGGAGAGGTGTCCTTATAGCTTACCCCAACGTCCATTTATGGAGAAATTCATGTTTGTGCTTGAGAACCTGTTTTTGTGCCTATGAACGGTGAGGAGCTACTGGCTAGTCTCATACTGTATATAAGTGCCACCAGGTACACTTGTCCTACTCAGAATATTTGTGCTTTAACCATTTCTGGTGGAGGGTACCTAGAGCTTAATTGGCCCAAGACCCAAGGGTTAGTACGTTGGTTCGTGACTTTACTCCCAAGTCTTAACATAATTGAACAAGATTCGATTATTGAGATTAGGCTGTAGTAGACAATAATTTGTTGTGAATTCCCTAATTCCGGCATTGATAAGCTTTTCCCTGTACCAGAGGTTAGTTGAAGTTCCAACTTCGAATACATACATCCCTAATTGTCAAAAAGGAAAAAAAAAAAAAAAAGCTTAATCCGCATAGATCTGTACTGACAAAAGTACCTGAAATTTGAGCACAGAATAGGTTTTGTCTTGATCCTGCAAGGCTGCAACAGTCAAGAGCATCCATTGCTTCCATAAAATTCCAAGCACTCCTTTCCATTTTGTCCTTAAGATCCATTGGGACCACATTCCCCACAAATTACGTTAATTTTATCTTAAGGTTCTGCTTGTGAAAGCACACAATTCATACACGGGCAATTTTTAATTTTTTAAATTTTTTTTGTAATTCACTAGAAGACTCGGAAGAAGGGAAGCATGCATCTGACAATTGACAAACATTGAAATCTCACCCAAATACCATGCTTAGACAAAGGTGTTCAATGGATCGTGTTGTACCTGTTGGCCCAACCCATTTGCACTCATTAATAATTGTGTCATATTGTGCCACGCCATGCCACATTACAATACTTTGGGGCCTAGCTCGGTCCCTTAGCGCATGCAACAATCCATGTTGTGTGCCATGCTAAGAACGTGTCGTGGTCTATTCTTGTGCCCATGTGGACTGTGGTATATGTCATAGGTGTTTGTACTTCTCAGGGCCTTATAAAAGGGAAAAAAAAGAAGAAGAAATCTTCAAAAGATTATCAATATAATTCTTATCGAGTTAACACAAAGATTCACCAATCCCATATATATGTTATAAGCTTAATATGGGACAATTGTAAACATAAATAGAAATATTACTTGCAAGCTCGTGCTTTACTGTGTCTATGCCCGTTTTCCAAACGACAGTCTCAGCTAAGTGTACGTGTCGTGCAACTAGGGACGGAGCTAGGATTTTACCTTTGTGGTGACGAAAATATGTACTCAAAAAATAAAAAGACAAATTGTATTACAAATATTCATCCACTCTATGAAAAACTATAATAACATAAAAATCTAGTGGTGTCGAGTCTATATAATTTGCGGCCGCCACCACTTGTCCCCCTTGGCTCCATCCTTGCGTGCAACGTTGGGTCATTGTTTCTCATGCCAGCACGGCCCAATGTATACCACCTCGACACCAGGCAAGTAGAATATCTTCTATTTATGTTAGCTTCGTGGTGGGGGTTATTTTAAAAAAGACTTGATAGATTTATACAATTCTACAAAAAGAGGTAAAGGATAAAATTTGGAAAGATGTAGAATCTGGAGTTGTAGGCTTGTAGCCCACCCTTGATAGCGTGTGTGAAAAGGGGAACAAAAAGTGATCAACACTATATATCCCAAATCTTTCTCTCCAAAAACTTACAAGACTTGTGTAGTGTGATAAGATTTTCCACAACCGGAAATCTCTGGATTGTACTTGCTAAGATTTCTGATCCAAAAATGGCCTTATTCTGGAGAAAATTACGATCCAAATCATCAACAGAATTTTCGTAGATCCCTACAAAATCATTGGGTGTGTTTGGTTCTAGAATTGTAAAAGGAAAAAGAAGAAAAATTTGTATTGTATCCACAAATCCAAGCTATAGATGTTTCGGTTACGATTGCTTTTTGTTGCCAATCTATGATCCAAATACACCCTACTGAGAACGAGTTATCCTTAACAAATATTAGCGGGTGCTGATTTTGGGGCTCCCTTTTTTTATGCAGACACTCCAATATTTAATGAAGTTACAAAACTACCCTTTTTAAAATATAAAAATTATTGGAGGCACTCTACCCTCAAATTATCTCCTTATATACTAAGGCACTCCAAATGGAAAAATAAACCAAAACCAAACATTAAAGTTAGGTTTTAAATATTAACATTAACATTACGTTCCAAACATTAAACATCCTTGACATAAACTTTAGGTTCCAAATATTAAAAATGCATCTATGTCGGATTGCTTCATGCCACTTTGCACAATTTTTTTTTTTACATTATTAGGATTCTCCAAAATAAACAGCACACTGAAAATGTTGATGCTGCAAAATCTTCATAATGGCTACGACACAAGATCTTTATATTTTCTTACTCATCATCTACCATTTTTCCCTCAAATCTTCATTACGCCCGCAAATCTGCATTTTAAAACTCATAGTGAGACAAACAAAGCATATCACCAAAGTTACAAAACTCTTGAGAGGAAAAGTAACAGAACTCTCAAGAGACTTTGCATGGATAAAATGATGGTTTTACAATCATAGGCCGAAGACCACTTGTCCCGGTGCAGAACATCGAGACAATAACATAAACACTCTACTAAGGAAACATTACAAATGAAAGTAGGCAATTCAGTGACTTGTAGTAAAAAGAGTTGAGCAACTATTTGTTTTTTTTTCTGATAAAAAAAATTGGCTTTTTTGGAGTGTCTGATGTAAAAGATAAGAGTAAAAGTTTTTTGGAGTGCTTGAAGTTAATAATGGAACTTGCAAAAAGGTAATTTTGAAAAACTACTGTAGCCTAGAGCCCTTGCATCAAAATTTGGAGTGTAAATATCAATTTCCTTATTAGCAGCCCCAATCGGGTAATAATAGTAGGGCTGGAAATTTTGAACACGATACGTGAACACGATGTAAACCTTACACATTCATAGTTTGAGAGATTGAGTGACAACTTTATGACTATGAATATGACATGACACAACTACGAGTGAGACTCTTGTTTGACAGTATTGATAACTGTTTTATTTTTTTGTGTCGACCCATTAGCCTGAATTATACACGATTAGTGATAGTGTGGCAAGAACCCTATTGGAAGCCAATGCCAATGAAATGAATAAGATTCATATTTTATTATACTACTTCAATTCTAGGGTTTGTTTAGAACATGTGGAAGAGAAATGACAAGAAAAGAAAACAAAATGAAAGGAAAATTTCACTATTCACAATACTTAGATTTTTTTATTTTTTTTCTTCTTTCTCTCCAAACCAAACAAGAGGATGGAAATTTTATACTAACTCTCCTTTCTTTTCATTCACTTTCCTCAAGTTCCAAATACACCAGTCTTTAGGTGTACGGTGCTATAGATCATCAAAACACAACAAAGATTCTTTACTCTTTTGGCAAATTTTTTTGTTGGTTTTATAATTTACGTAATTATGATAGGATGAGAAATGTTTTTATTTTTTGTTATTGATTAAATATGTTACAAGCAATGAACCCTTGCTATACACATGAGTTTATCCAATATAAATTTTTTTTATGAGGATATTTTAAGTAGACATAAAAGAATGTTGATATTCAACACATTGGTTATGATTAGAGATCACATATAAGAAATTTTATCAATATTACTTGGCTCAATACACCATAAGCAGTTTCTCATTTTTAGCATAAGTGCGAAAAGTGTTAAAAATAAGGGTCACTTAGCCAAAAATCCAAAACATTTGACATTTTTAAAGGGAAGGATAAGGAACTTTTGCAATCGAACATAAAAACAAACAATATTTGACATTTTTAAAGGGAAGGAGAAGGAACTTTTGTAATCAAACATAAAGACAAAAAAAAATTAGTGAATTGTTACTAATTTTTAAAAATGCTAAATTCGAATGTAAAATTCAAAAAATCTCCACCCTACCTCTGGCCGACCACCACCCTACCTTTGGCGACCACTTCCGACAAAAAAAATTAGTGAGATGTCACTAATTTTTAAAAAAATTAATTTTGAACATAAAGTTCAAAAAAAATCACCACCCCACCTCCAACCGACAACCACCCTACCTGTGGCCGACCACTTCCGGCTACCCAAAAAATTAGTGAGATGTCACTAATTTTTAAAAATTCTAATTTTGAACATAAAATTCAAAAAAATACCACCCCACCTCCAACCAATCACCACCCCACCTCTAGCCGACTACTTCCGGCGACCAAAAAAATTAGTGAGATGTTACTAATTTTTAAAAACTCAAATTTCATAAATATAATTCAAAAAAATCATAACTCCACCTCCAGTCGACCACCACCCCACCTTTGGCCGACTAGTTCCAGCGACCAAAAAAATGAGTGAAATGTTACTAATTTTTTAAAAACTCAAATTTCATAAATAAAATTCAAAAAAATCATCATTCCCACTCCGGCCGACCACCACCCCACCTCGGGCCAACCACTTCCGGCAGTCAAAAAAATTAGTGAAATGTTACTAATTTTTAAAAACTTGAATTTCGAACATAAAATTCAAAAAAAAAATCATCTCCCCACTTGGTCGATCAGCACCCCACCTCTGCCCAACCACCATGGCACCACCCCACCTCCGATCACTTCCAACAATCAAAAAAATTAGTGAGAATTATGATTCTATTGTGTTTTATCGCCCGCTCAGTACGTGGACAATAGAAAGACTGAAGAGAGAAATGGTGCCTTTGATACAAGCTCCAATAATATAGCCTTTAATCAAGGCAGCTCCTCCATTTCTTATCATAGTCATACATTGTAGGAAGGAAATCTGGAAATGGATTGTGTCGCAATTGCTTGATCTCTCTGTCTTTTTCATTTTGTTTGAGTAAAGGGTTTTTCACTGTCTTTAGTACAAAAAAAATGTCTCAGGCCATTCACAATTTGATCTGATGTATTGATTGCAGTTTATGAAAGATGGGCCATTTGCTTGAAGATTTTTTTTTTTTAAATTTTATGATCTGCTCCATTTTTATGAGTTGGGAACAAGAGAATTGATGGTTGGTCTGGTGGGGCAGTGGAAATGATGAGGGAGGATACATGGATTACTTTATTGTGATGGGAGAGAGTTTGTTCTCATCCGAAAAGCAAGTGCATGGGTGGCTGCTAGAGAGTGGTTTGTCACGGGGCGGCAATGTTAGCTTGGAACCCGGGGTTAGTTTTTTTTTTTTTAATCTAAGCCTGACAAATTCAAAAGGCCTTTCGACTTAGTAATAACAAAATTTGAAGGACCTCTCTTAAAATGAAATGTCTTTTTATTACATTCTAAAAGTTCCTTGTCTTTATGTATGATTGCAAAAGTTCATTGTCCTTCTCTTCAAGTAGGAAAAATATTGTGTATTTATGACTAATTATTCCTAAAAATAATTGTTGTATGTGAGGAAGATGACATGTCTCGGAATCCATGTTTGATAGTGTTTTCCTTAATTGAATTATGTAAACAAAGAGGTTTGGCTTAAATATTTTGTCCAAAATACGTACGTGGATAAGTTTCTTGCTGCTTTAATCTTGAAAAATAATACAGTACTATCATATTAGTCCGAGAAGATACAATTTTTCTGAATCAGTGTTTGAAAGTACAACTTTAACCCTGAAATCACGAGGGTATGAATGAGATCCTCTTTCAATTTTCAAAAATCGCTTCAGTTTGGCGTTTAAGGAGTAATAAAATACTCTCTAAGGGCATCCTTATTTGACACATACACAAAAAAAAAAAAAAATCAAATTTAATCTCAAAAACACATTTTATAATTTAGCAAGTCACTTTTCAAAAAATTCATAAAATCAGACTCTCTATTCAAACTTTTACTCTTCCCTCCCTCCTCCTTTTTTGGTGAGTGATCAGTAGGTCACCAAATGTGTTAAGTTACTGTAGCAAAGCTAAAAAATCTTCAAATTGGTGAGTTTGTCTGATGAGGCTGATTTTTGAGATTTCAGAGGAATTTGCTCTCCAGAAAAGCTGATGATGATGCTCTAAATAATTGTACTAACAAAGATGGAGTGGTAGTTTGATTGGTTGATGGGTCATTTCCACATATAATTAACCAATGTTCAATTTTTAGGGTCAAACTGCAAAAAAATAATTCTAATGAATCCTCTGTTCCGGTGTCTATGCCTTGCCCTTAACCGCAGCAGACAAGAGACTAATGAAGGTGCCTGTAAACTAATCTGGACACCCCTGAACATTAGGAAAAAAAGAAGAAGAAACATATGGTTGTGTTTGGTTGATAATTTTGAGAAGAATATTTTGATATATATTTTTGAGATCGTGTTTTGATGAATTTTTGGAAAAAGGTAATAATTAGAGAGAGATGTCACAATTAGAGAGAGATAGAGAGCAATGAGAATAATGATTGGAAAAAGGTGTATGAGTAGATAGAGAAATGTGATTAATGATTGGAGAGATGATGAAAGAATCTTTTTGAATTTTTTTTGGAAATGTGAAGTGAACATAGTGATTTGTCATTTTTATTTTATTTTTTATTCTTTATTCCTAATTTATTTCATGAGGGAGAGGAGAATGGACTAGATTTTAAGATGTAATGTGGAATATCCAAGAACTTTACCGTATGACCTGGCCGCCACTTTCGAAACAGTGTGATTGAGTGTGCACAAAGATCCAAAAAAATTGATCCAATAAATGCCTTCTACACTTTTTTGCTAGTCAATGTTTTGCCAATTGGGTCATGACTAAAGGTGGCCAACTCACAATCTTTTTCCTTCAGAAAGGATGGAAAAAACTCAAACCAAAAAAGGAACAGTATGACGAATTGTTGCTTTTATATTTTTTTGGTTGGGGAGACAAAGGAATCCTTGCAATTGTTCCACCTTTCAGAGACCATGTTAGATAAAGGGAAAAAAATCATAAAACGTTGGTGGTTTTTCAGAAGAAAGAGGTGGTGGGGCAAGGTGCATGACACACATGTCTTGTCACTGTTGGGGGCAAATTGCAAGAGATTGCTTGCAACTTCTAGTGTGATTGGAGGAAATATAATTGGTGGAAGTAAGAACAAAGTTATGTATCCAGAAGTTTGTCCTGGGTCAATGTGTTCCCAAGGATGACTGGGGTCCTTTTCATTATATGCCCGATCGAATTAAGGAGTAATTTTTGCGTTTATCAGATAATCGCCTTATTTTCTTACTATTTCTTTTTCTTTTGTTCGAAAGATGGGACGTTAGTATGTTAGAGCAACTCCGCAAATTATGAACGGATATTCTTAGTTTTTTATCCACAAATTGCACATCTTTTTGTAGGGATGTATCAAAATGAAACGGATGGAGTCATTATAATACTAAGCCAGAAGGGATCTATTTGTGACAACCCGCTACCACCTGGTAGAATATTCTCCGTTTTGACTCCTCAAACTCCAAGGACTTCCTACCAGGGTTACCCATCCCAGGATTGCTCCTAGGGCGAGCACGCTTAACTGAGAAGTCCTAATGTGCTTTTTTGCCCGCACACATTTAAGAGGCCTTGTGCAAATTAGAGTATGATTTATTTTGTTATATAACAAAACTTTATTGCATCTAGATGAGTCATAGGCTATCACAGTATTCAATACACACGCACACACATTATAATACTATGGAAAAAGTTGTATGCCATGTTACTTGGGGTAAAGAGAGAGGGAAAGAGAACTGGGAGAGTTAAAAAAATTATGGGGCCACTAATATATGTGTGTGTGTGCGCGCACGGGCTATGGTTGTGCTCAATTTATCGAATGAAAGAGAGAGTGTGTGTTAAAAAGTGGTGGAACCTCCAAAAAAGAAAAAGATAAGGAGAGATTCGGTGAACAATTTGGATAATGTTGTAAATAAATCATATTAATTGGGGTAGTATCTAGAAAAATAAAGTATGAGGTCTTGGGGCAAAATTAACAAAATGTCAAAAAATGTATGTACATGTCTGTACTGAATTTTAATATAGTGAGGTTAGTTGACCCCATTACCTACTCTCTATTTTTACGCGTAGGCCCTTCGTAGGTTAAATTACAATAGCAGACCAACGTCGTTCTATCAATTTGAACTTGAAACTTCACACACTAACATGTAAGTGCTATTTACGACCGCTTGAGCTGCTTCTCTTATCTTATTCACTTGGTCTCAGTCAATAACTAACATAGGGGCAGGTTTAACATAAAAAAAATTACCCATTCTCGTTAGAGTGTTTTTCGTTAAGTAAAAACTTAGGGGGTGTTCCACTAACAAAAAACCGTTTTTTCCAAACATCGAGACAAGTCATTCTCTCACAACACATCACATAAAAAAACATGAAAAGCCAATTTTTTCAAAAAACTGGGTTAGTGGAAGATCTACCATTGGCAAGGGGTCATATATGTGTCCCCTAATTTTTTTTAATGTTTATGTTTTCACCCCAATAAATTTATGGTGTCTTCCATCTCTTCCCAAAAGAATTGCACTAGTACCCCTTGATTGTGTCAAAATCAAAATTATTTATAACCCGTAAAATGCGAAAAAATGGATTTATTAGTAAAGTGAGAGTACGGGTGTCGAACCACAGGGACTAAGTGTTACTTTCAATTTTAAAACCGATTTCCACAGTGACTTAAAGGTGAGGATTTTGTGACTTCAATTTAGAGCTAATTAAATTAAAGAGAGATTTTAAATTTTCTATTTTTTTTGTTTTCACAAATGAGAGAGAGCTTAGGGTACCGGTTTCACCACTAACTTTGCATTCAATGGTTTAAAAACTTTGTAACAATGTCGTGATTACACCAATTAATGTGGTAGTGATGTACTCCTGGCTACAAGCCGAAGTACTATCGTCCAGAAATTCAAATAAAAGTGAGCCGAAAATAAACCATCTTAGATGGGCACGGCCTGTCTATACTAAACTAAGATCATAGGCACAACCCATCTCATCTCAAGCAAGGCATAATTTTAACTCACTTAATATTTGGTAGCTTGAAAACAATTGCATAACCGTTGTATTTATAATCACAGAAAATAAATACAACATACACTAAATTTTACAATGAAATTTATTTGAAACAAAATCTAGATTATACAATCACCACATTTCATTGGTCTAACCACAAAATATAATTATGAAAGAAAACAAACCATATTTACAAAGTTAGGGCTTACCAATACCCTAAGGAGGGGTTTAGTTGGCCATGGAGGCACTGATCAGAGCCATGAAAATGGCAGTAGAGCTTCTTGGTTTTTGCTGAGAATGGGAAGGGAGTATTTTCTTCTCTCTGCTTTCCAAATGTGGGGTTTTTTCCGTCCTTTCTCTTGAAGCAAAATAGCTGACTTATAGACAAATGGGGATAATTGTATCCAGAGACACCACCTTGGAAAAATAATTTATCTGCCATGCCATACTTCTTTAAAAGCAATGAGAAGTTCTGCCCATGATCTGAATTCAAATGGAGTGAATGGCTGGCTGATCACATGGAGAGAGAAATGATTCGGTGTGGCGCATACATAAAATGCTCTCGACTGATGTTCGAAACGGAGTCCGATTAGGGCGCAAGAACAGTCAAACTTCTTATTTTAATGCCCAGAACAAAATAGAATAACTCTTGTAATTTATGTGTTTGTCATGTGTTTCATAGGGCGAAACAAGATATCATCCGGACTCCACAATTAAATCTCCATTTTCCAATTCCCAGCTTTCCTTCCATGGCATTGATTTGAATAATCAATGCGTTGTCCACCAACATAAACAAATGAATTGTTTATTCCCATATTGGCAAAGTTTTGGTCAGGGAATGGTGATTCGGATGGTGTGCTAGAAAAATGATCCAGTGTTACTCGCTCACGTGACACAATTCTCTTGATTTAAGGCCAAATGTGGTATCCTGTCTCCGGAACTTAAAATCACAAAAACACAATAACATTAAATAATAATAATAAAGGACATAACAAATGTATATTAGGCAGCCTAAATGTATACATTTCGGCACTTATCACCCCTCAAATATTGAGAAATTATCAAGCCAACCATTCTTATATGCCTCAGAATTAACAAAAGTAACTCATTAATCATTGTACTTCACCATTTTCTTTCTCTAAAGGGCACTTAAAGTGGTAATTAAGAGTTTATTGGCTTTAGCTTTTTTCTCTCTCAAGATAATTCTGTAGGCTTTTCCTTGAGGTCTTACAACCCTTTTGGGAAGGTTGTAAAAGTGATAATGTAATACCCTGGAACTTAATTTTATGACTTTTAATCTTTTATGTGTTAATTGAGTATTTTATGTGCATATGTGAATTTATTTGATTGATGGGCACACACACATGAGGGACATATGCATACACAATCATTTTCCCTTAAGAGGCCAATAATGGAGTTAGAGACAAATATTTTCTTTACCCATCTGATTTCTTTTACGTTAGAGAGAGAGAGAGAAGAAGAAGAAGAAGAAGAAGAAGAAGAAGAAGAAGAAGAAGAAGAAGAAGAAGAAGAGAAAAGAAGGAAAAAAAATCAAAGGGGAGGTTTTGTTTGTGTTGATTGAAGCTCTAATAGGTAAGATTACAAGCTTTTGAGCATATTTTCATGTTTTATTATGGATTCACTTGCATCTAGAGGTTTAATTTCTAATTGGTATGATTTTGGGTTGAGTTCTTGGTGAACTCAAGAACCCTAGACCTTGAACCCATGATTTTGGGTGTTTAGAACTTGTTGTGAGACATGTTTTGCTAATTATAGGGGTAGTTCTTGAACATCATATGTTTGAGTATGTTTTGGCCATGTTTTTGTGTGTGTTTGAAGTATCTTTGGTGGGTTTGAAGGTCAGGAGATTAAAGAGAATCGAATTTTCATTTTTCAGAATTTTTCCAGGTGGTTCCGGAACTAGGTTTTGCGGTTCCGGAACTGGGTTTTGCGGTTCCGGAACTAGACTTCAAACTGGGTTCTAACCATTTGGTTCCGGAACTTAGTTTTTGTGGTTTCGGAACCACTATGCCTTTTTCAACAACTTTTTCTATACTTCATGGTTGATCTTGCATACTTCTAGGACTTCATCTTAGGTATGTTTACATTCATTTGGCATCTCTTAATCACATTTTCATTATTTGAATTAATATAGGAGGTTTGGGTTTGCACGAGGATCGATGTGAGTAACCGATACATAATTTACATGGTTTAAAGCGCGATTTTGTACTTCTATGCAAATGTTCCATTATTTCACTTGTTTTGTTAAATGAATTGCACTCCACGGATACTAAATGAAAGGTAGGTATAGTTTGTATCTATTAGTGGCATCCCTAACGTCCCAGCTTGCTAGTGGACAGTGCTAAAAGGCTAGCAAGGTTGATGTGTTTGATACGGGATATGCATAGATGTCGAAGCCTATCCACACAAGGGACGCCTGGTGGTATGATTTGATTTGTTACTGAGATGTGCATTATAAATTGGATTTGGAAAGATATGAATCATTTGGATGAAATTGTGCTTTGCTTAATTAATGTGTTTTCTCAAATATGGAAAGCGTGTGAACTATGTATCGATTTCTCATACAAGCTTTAGCTTATGATGTTTTTTCACCTTTCAGGCGACGAGGAGTAGTCAGGAGTGTTGATAGTACCTTTTATGAGCGTGCTTAGTGGTAGAAGACTTATGTTGATATGGCTTTGCTCTAGTCTTCGTTTTGTTTGTACTAGTGTAATCGTGGGCTTTCTAAGCATGCACTTGGGAACTATCGACTTGTAAATAATTGGTGTGGTTTGTATCTCGGTTATGTTAAGCACATGCTTTGTTGGATACTTAAAGTTGGTACTTGTAACAATTTTTGGATGTATAATACAAGTAATGTTTCCACTGCTAGTTATCATATCCCTTCTTAATCATCACTTTTGGATGATTTTTGTTTATGTTTTGGCCTTAGTGACTGTGTCACCGACACTTTGTTATGCTAGTGATCTTCAAGGACGGGTCCAGGGTGTGATAGATAAGGACTTCACATTCAATGAATGATTGTATGAAGACTAGAAATAAACCAAACATCACTTGTATTGTCATAAATAAAGTGATGAGTAGGGTAAAAGCATGCTAATATTGGAATTAGAAACTTGTCACTTATATTATCGGAAATAAAGTTATCATAGCGTAGGAAAAAGAAAAATAAAGGGATAAAAGCTTGCTAATGTTGTAATTAGAAGCTTTGAACTTAGATAAATCTAAGAAATTAATGAAAGGACATTGAGTTTTGAGGTGTGGAGCCATTGGCTTGCCATGTTTTCCTCTTTTTATAACAGTGAAGTCCCTGAAAGACAACACAACAAGACCCTTAAAGTGTGCCAAGTGGGTCACGGTCTAACTTCTTCTAAAATTGTTCCCACTTATTCGAAAAAGCTTGAAACATGCCCAACCGTTCAGGGATGGAGCCAGAAGGGGGCCAGTAGGGGCGGTTGCCCATGCATGGAAAAAAAACCTCTACTATTATATAGGGAAAACAAGAATTTTCCTATGAATTATATAGGCTCGCCCCTGCAAAGTATTTTAGAAAATAAATTCGCCCCTACGTAGTGAAATTCCTAGCTCTGTCCCTACAACCATTGATGTTTATAGTAAATGCCCTGATTGCTGCCATGTGTCCCGTTTATAATGGTAAAAAATGGGCACAACTCCTACTTTCCAAGGCCTATTCGTACTTGTATGCACGAACTATTTAGGCTATATTCATGGCTTACTTAACCTGCATGTAGCAAAACTACCCTTGTAGCCCTTGTAAATATCAAAAAGTGGAAGAAATTCCCTCCTCAATACCCTGAAAAGCTGTCAAATGCCTCTAGAATTAAGCCCTGAGAATGTGACAAGTGTCCACATCTCCAAACCACTTCCTTTTATTTCTGGGAACTCATATTGATTATAGACGTTGATTGCAAACCAAAATCCCCTGATGGTTACCTTGTGGCCCTTTGATTTGGTCAAAAACTCAAGTGCTTCCTATTTTTTAGGGCCTATTCCCTTATTTTGCTCACCTATTTGACCATCTTTAGCTGCAACTGGCTTCATTAATTACCATGTGGCACTCATGACCAAATTCTTGTGTATTTACCCTTGTAATGCGTAAAATCCCAGGAAATATAAAGAATATTCTCTGGGTATACCCTGAGGATCTATTTGAGAATACAACCAGACGCTGAAATATCTCAACTACCCTAAAAAATAGGAGTTTGTTGCTGAATGATAGGGAAGGGTAAATCCGGTGTTCCCTTGTCATGTTTCAATTGGTCTCTCTACAATTGATCTTTTTGCATAAACTTGATCAACTTTAACTTTCCCATTGACCAACAATGCGGGGCATCTAGATTTTGGCTTTTTGTTGACCATGAACCGGGCTCACTTGTCATTTTGCTCAACTTTTTGGTTTTTTCCAAAAATGGGTATAAACAGAAACAATGTCCTTATTTTCCCAACACTAATTCAAATATGAGGGCATTTTGTTCATAGTTTTTGTTGCGCAACCTCAGACTAGAATTTTCCAAGCTTTCGTTTTTTAGGATCTCGAAGGGTCAACGCAAGAATACCCTGCATGCTCATCATCTAACCAAGAGGGCTCTGATGCTCTTCATGCCTCATCGAGTTACAGGAGACGCACACTTTGTGCATAGTGCCAATGCTGATTAATTGTAAGGAAATGGCTACAATACACACTCATTAAATGTGTATATCATGTGCACCTCTTGTATGGTTTAGATTGTGCCACCCCATGGCAAACGTAACATTTTTTTTTGTTTTTTGTAACTTTGCAGAAATATGATTTGTAAAATTTTCTATGATTTGTAACATTTGGCGTGTCACATAACTATTGTAGGGGCGCTTATGATCAGGGGCGGATGCATTAAGGGCACAGGGGGGTCACGTGAGCCCCCCTGGAAATCCAGGATTTTTTTTTTTTGTTTTGGAGTTCAAAATTTGGAAATGAATTTACCAACTAATATTGAACAAAGCTGTACCCCGTGGCGGATTAATACTTTTAGTTTCACCAACAAATAATCTAAGAAAGAATTCTCCAATTAATATATATTGAAAAATCTGATTGGGATCCTGCTATAAAACTATACATGAAAAACTTTAGGAATATTTATACTCCCCCGTTCCTTTTGAAATACCCACTATAGGAATACATGCAATTATTAAACTTTTCTTCAAAATTCATTCAGTAATAATCAAAAAATTGAAATAGATTGATAATTTCTCTATCTTTGTCATTGTCCATTCCTTTTCTTTTTCCCGTAGGACTTTACTTTTTGTTTTTCAAACATCATGAGCAGAATATGTCTAAAATGTTTCATAATGTTTTAAGTTAAAACTTTTTTGTTTAATGAAGAATTTTTAAACATTTTATTAATTTCTTGGTATATTTGTTATATTGATTGTGAGTTTTTTTTTTTCTTTCAAAGTTATATGCATGAAAGGTGACCCCCCTGTGTAGGATTTTTGGATCCACCACTATTTATGATACACACCCAAATAAGGGGTGTGTATTGTAAATTTTTCCTAATTGTAATATTCCATTAGCTTTGTTTGTTGTGTAGTTTTGTTTCATGTAAACTACTTTATTATCTATTGAAAATTCTACCATTTAATAAATAAAAAAAAGAAGAAGCACCAAATGTGATAATTGTGTTCAAAACTAGGGATATTTATTTTTACAAAGAAACCCTTTTTTTTTTATCAGCAAAAAGATTCTCATTTATCTCAATGATACAAAATGAAACCAGTACAGTAAAAAGAGAAACTCATTGAGAGAGCCTTAGAAAATGCACACTACCCTTCGACAACTACTACTACTACTTCTCACCAATTCTCAACCTATTTCTTTGCCTCTCGAATTTTTTTTTTTTTTTTCCACAAAGGAAAAACAACACCACCTCCAAGAAGGGAAAAAGACCTTTAAAAGGCTGGAAAATTAATTTTTGGAAGAAATTAACTTATGACTCTTTTTGGCATTTTCATTTGAATAGACTGAGCTGAAACAAACCAATACACAAGTGGGTATAAAACTAACAAAAAAATTATAGTGGTTTTGGGATCACAAAAAAATCCACGGGACATAAGGTAACGGACAATAGGGATGACTGCAGTGAGCAGCCTTTACCATAAACTTGCTGCATACATATGGTAGCGTATCAGAAGAGGAAGAATTAACGATGAATATATGCCCCTTAATTTTTTCAAAGGGCTTGCAACCACAAATTATTAGTAGGTGTAATTTCATTCTGATTGGTCAAGTGGTTGTGCAGCAGTATTACGTATTTTGAAGTTGTGGGTTCAAATCTTATGAAAAGTAGTTTCATACTTTCATACCCATTGTGATTGGTTGGGATGGAGTTGGATAAAAATAAGTTCTAATTTCAGGGCAGGTTTCCTTAGCAAAAATTATGAAATTAAAAAACCGGGTAAATAAATTGATTTTTTTTTTTTTTGTCATTGACTATTTCAAAGACATGTTAAGATCAAAAGCTTTAGCAAGTACATATATAACAATTTCAAATGAAAACTTAAAATTTATAAAATGATCGGAAAATGCTTGATCCAAGCAATTTTTCATAAAACCACATATATACAGTTTTACGAAAAACTGCTTGGATCAAGCCCTTTTTGGTCATTTTCTTTTGGCTAATTTCTCTTCGGGACCCTTACAACATGTTTTAAACACATTGCACGGTTCAGATCATCAAAATATGACCGAAAACTATGAGGTTCATACCGTAGGAAAGTAAGAGATCCCTTATTAGAAACTTGCTGTGTGTAGCCGAAAACAGGCTTTAAAAGGCGTATGTGTAACCACCAGGGGACCCACGCGCTCCGTGGGTGTTGCCACCAATTCCTCCAGGGACAGGAGAAACGGGGATGGTCAACATCTGGTGGTGTAGAAGATGCGAGGGCGTGCCAGGAGACGTGGATCTCCAAGAGAAATAAATAAAAAGCGCCTAAAAATACTAACTTCTTTCAAGCAATTGCGAACCTCGAGCTAAAGTTACAACGGTTCGTAGTCATTGAACAAGGACTTTCACAATTGAAGAAAATTACATCGAAGAAGAAGAGAGAGAGAAAAGAGAAGAAAGAACTGGGGAGAGGTAGAAGATAGACATAGATATGAGATAGAAGAAGAGGGGATCGATTGACTAACTGCGAGAGTTATGAGATTATACTAAATTACTTTCCTAATTTGAACGTTGTTGGTGCGTGAACCTCTGCAATGTTGCACGAAGATATTTATTTATAGTCTCTGAGTCCCTTTGTAACTTCCCAAATGTAACCGTCCATGAATGCAAACCATTATACCCATGTCTTGCATCCACTACCATGTTTTCTTGGAAACGCATAAGGGCGTGACAAGTGTCCATAGCTTGGCCGAAATTAACCACCCATGTTCTCAATATAATTAACACATGTTAATTTCAGCCTTTATCGCCTTGCTTTAGATAAAAATCAACTCCCTATAATTTAGGTAACAAACTCATCTCCTAAATTATGGGTAATTCGGCCATAATTATCAAATCCGAATTAAATAAATATAATCTCCCAACAACTTATTTACCACGTGTAAAATTTAAAAATTTATGGTACAAACAGTGGGCCTGCTCTAATAGGCGTTAAAAAGATCTGGCACTTGTTAAAACATCGGTTGGCTTTTTCTCTTTGCATCCGTTGCGGCATGCTACTTGTATCGATCGTACCCATTGCGTGGTATTTAACTATTTAAAGTTGCCACTTGGTTTTAGGAACCAAGAAACCGCCTAAAAATTTTGTTTGGATTTGGAGCTAGGGTACAAAAAGGGTGCAGGTATTGGGCACCCATCTTCGCCCAACCACACAGGTTAGCCTCTACTTTGCTTGACATGGGGCCTTTCTATAATTTAATTTAATTCACTAATAAACTGATTAGTTAGCCATTAACATGTATGAGTGATGAATGAAAATTAAACTGACACGGGATAGAGATTTGGGAGCATGCTAATACAAAGAAACAAAAATAAATGTTCCCGAGCAAACTGATCAACCGGCCAAGCTATTGATTAATCGGCCGAATGATCAGATGGGATTTAATGAGCCGGCTGATGCACTGATGCGGTGGCCGGGATCCCTTCTTACACTGGAGACTGCAAAAATTGAATGCGAGAGGAAAACGAGTACGGCTGCTGAAATTCATTAGCGTAGAGGCTTGATTGGCATCCCACTTTGTAACCTCAGTCGCTTGATTGGATTATTAAGGCTCGAATCTTGAAGTTTCGCGTGATTTGTGGTTGAAAAACCTAGAATTAGGGTTTAGAAAAAGGGTTTTTTTTAATTGTGTAGCTTCTTTTTTTTTTTTTTTTTTTTTTTTTTGGGGGGGGGGGGGGTGGTGCTAGAGGGGTTTTATAGGGATGATTCAGAGGAACCCTAAGCCTCTTTTGTCCGTGGGGGGTGTGCGGCTAACTTTAATCCCCCATCCGCTTGGCCCGCTTCACACATCAACAGGATTACATTGATCAAACAAATGGGCCAGATTCGGATCTGGCTTTGAAGAGAGGAATATCCGAAATTGTTGATCTGACAAAACGGACGACACCTGGATGGGGTTGCGAGGCTATGCACCCCCCACGACAGCAGAGCCCCCCATTTCGATTCGGAGGTGTTTTGTTTGTGGGTGCATTCATATGGCTTAAGAGATAAACGATTATATTACTTAATTTTGGGATAAATCCAAAGAGAATCATCTTCATTGTAATCGCAAAGAGTCTTTGTCGTGTACACCAAGTGGGGTGACCGGATTCGGAGTCCTCGTCCGATTGAAATTCCTTGTGGAATGTTCCAAAAGAACCAGCATATCGATGTGACGGCCGGACCATCGATCTCACGAAGATGTTGACTGGCCGGTTTGCTAATTGATCGATTGGCCGGTTTGCCAGTTGCATGTGGCGGCGTGAGGATTGATGTTTAGCTTGGACACGTGTTGAAGGCTGAACAGTTGATGGGTTATGGTATGGGTTGAGGTTCAAAGGGTTCAACTAGTTTATATGGTTCACAACTTCAGATCACAGCTTACAAGATCGGGTCATCATCGGGCATTGCCCAAGGCAGTGGCTTAAGACATTTGTAAGGCCAAATTTGGGTGTCTACGTTATGAAGCCACATAAAAAAAAAAAAAAAAAAGTTCCTGAAAAAAAATGTACTATTTACTTTAAGTATACCAGGACGGAAATTGGTGAAGATATGGCTCTTGTCTAGCCTTTTCTTGTGAGTAATTAGAAAATGAAACGTTCGGTAGTGGGTCCTACTTGAGTACTGATTCAACTCAACGATATGAAACTGTGAGCTCGGACTTATATTGTTTAGTGGGGAGTCTGGGAACGAATGATCTTTTTGGCGCACGATTAAATTTTTTGCATTTAGGTGGGGAATAAATAAAAAAAAATGTACTTAATCTGTAAAAATGTCTTATTTCTTTTTGTATACCAATGGAACAGTTTTATAAGGACTACGGACTACAGAAAATGGTAATAACTACTTAATTTTTTTATAACCAGGTTTCCGGGCCAGCTTTCATGCATCTCAACTAATCTTGAGAGACCAATCTCACCGTCCACTAGCAGAGGCCCCATTTAAAGCCAGAACAAAACTCTGCATGGATTGGCCACAAAGGATCGAGTTGATAGCATTTACGAAGTTTCAAACCTGAGATCTTAGGAGGAAGCAAACCCCTAAATCTCAAGCTTTGACCACTAGGCCGCAATCCTTCCTCGTTAATGTTAATATGTACTCAATTAACTACGAAGGACTAAACTATGATGAGCACCTCCTGCAAAACAGCTGAACGTACTTACAAAAATGGCAATAATTTTTTTAAACTAATTTCCCAAAATATATTTTTCCGTCCCATTTTACAGCACTATATAACTTGTTCACATGTTATCGATATTATATTTCAAAATGACTTTTTCCCCTTCGTGTTGTAGTACTTTGTAGGTTTTACGAGATACCAAATCGACTCATAATTGTGGGTCCAAGATAGACCTACAAAGAGTTGAGAGGGATATAAAGAGACGGGGCATGGGGAGGAGTTGATCCTGAATTATAATTGACTCACTTTTTTTTTTTTGCTAGATGATAAGAGATTAAGGGCTAGTTATTAAAGGTAATAACAGAGTCGAGCAAATTTTCCCCGTGGCGTTCAAAATTCCAATACCTGAATCAATTGACAAGTAAGTGGTGGCTAACTTATGTGGTAGAGTTCGTGAATGCCCTTTATTGAATCTCGAAATCGAATCTCATTCTCTCTCCCTATGTATAGATTAGCTAGGCATGACGAATAACTCAAAAAAATAAAATAAAATCAATTGACAAACAGCAATCAGTCAGTAATTATGTTCTTCTTCCCATCTTCTGCTCTGTTTGGTGACGGATGGATGAATAAATGGCATCCCCATAGCTTGTTCGCATGCTCTGTTCCATTTTTAAATGACTCACTTTCACCAGGCAGTAGCACTACGGGGTTGTAGTGGGCATCTGACCCATTGATCCTTCAATCAATCGTTCAGATTTTATTTTGGCACTTGCATGATTCGAGTTGTTCATTGCCTAAATGAAATCCGAGCAAAAATCAACGACTCGGATCCCGCACTACAGGATTCCCGGTCCCTCACACTTTCACCTAGGTAAATAAATTTACGTTTGCGAAATTTCTAGAGTACCTGAATCATTTAACACCAAATGGATGAATAAAATCATAAATAGCATTGTCTGTCTACCTTATCGTACAATTAAAACGGTCCAACTCATGTGCAGAGTTTGTACAACGTCATTTAGTGACAAAGTGCACCTCAATTTAATTTTTGCACAAATGATTAGTGAGAGAATAGCTCCAAAGAACCAGCAATGTGTTTTTTTTTTTGGCACATTTGATTATGAAATATTTCGCACCAATACTTTAGTGACCATATTTAGATACATTGTAACGTGTCACAAATACTATAATTTAGTGATCAATCTATTGATAGGTTTTCGATAAAAAAGAAAAATATTGGTAGAATTTGCACGGGCCACCAACAGTGCCCCGGCCACAAAAAAGGTCTGAATAGTTTCGGAAAAATAGGTAATGCAATGCAAAAATAAGTGAAATTGAACAGGGACGAACGGACAGGGCCTGAATTCCGATTTGGAGGTGATACTCAAAATCAATATTTTTCCCTTGTCCCATAACGATAGTCTATTACTCCGTACTAGATATCATGCACATAAATGCTTTTTTTTTTTTTTTTATCAAAAAATCGGAGTTTATTTGGTAGTGGATTACTTTTACAAGCGGAGCAAGTAATTAGTATAAAAAGAAGGTACAAGTGTTCTAAAATTAATTACTGTATTTTTAGTACCCCAAAGGATACAAGTTTTTATAGGCTATAATCATCCACCAACATACTTAATACCTGAACAATTAATCACTTATTAATATGCTTAATAATAATAAATAATAGTACCCGCCTTTTAAAGAATAACATTGCTCTTCCGATTCAAAAATAATTTTTCTTCAAGACCCGGGTTAGCACGTGCCACCTGGCCGCTCGGTCACTGAAATCGAAAGATGGCTCGGGTGGTGGTGGGACGAAACAGGTATAATTTTTCTTCATTCATGGATAAAGTCAAAGGCAAGATATTTCACAATTGTATCTCCATCCTCTCTGCCTCCTGGTATTTATGGTGCAGAAACAGAGCACGAACGTTTAGAAAAAATATTAGTTGGTGCCTACACACACCTCCTTCGTTGTATTATTAATTGAAGTTGTTAAACCCAATTGCTGTTGCTACTCTACTTCCCTTGTATACATTTTTTTTTAATTATATATATTTGGAAACACAACTTATATTGATAAAATCAGGTACAAATTGCGTGGTCTATTGGCTTAAAAACATCGTATACAACAAGTACTCAAAAGTTCCGAACAAAAAAAAAAGAGAGAGCCTTATTTTTAGTAATTTCGAGTATTAATTTCTTGTTTTGGGGATGTTCCCTTGTTTCTTGGTTGTTTTTTTTTTTTAATTAAACAATTAATTTACCGCACAAAAAAAAAAAAACCGTTCTCAGTTTTTTTCTTCTTCTTCTTCTTCTTCTTCTTTTTTTTTTTTGTAAAAAAATTTCTTGATTCCAAAATAAGGTAACAAGCTTTGCATATTTGTTTATTTGAACATTTTCTTTTTCACAACCATTTCATTTATTTGGCTGAAATGAGTAAGCATTTCTTGTAGATGAATTGAGATGAGCATAAACTGACCAAACACCCTAACTTCATCAAAACAATCATGCCACTTAGGTGTGTCAATGTAACATTATGAATGTTTGTCAATAGTTTGTGATAGCGTCACGTGATATCACTGTTTGATACCCGATATTTATTCCTAATAAATAATTCACAACGATTATGAAATTAGAATGCCGACAAAAATCCATTTTTAATTTCATAATTTATTTCAACCACATGATTTGTCTCCATATCAATGTTTGCTACAAGCATGATTTCAGTCCATTACATTCCCCAAACAAATTCCTTGTTAGAAATTTTATCCGTTCAAAAACACAACACACAACAATCACACGCCCACACATTTTCTCAAAATAGACATTCTGCTCTCCACATGATTGATCAGGGTTTGATTAATAGAGTTAGGTAGTAAGAACGTAATTTTTTATGAATCCGCTAGTCTCGGCTTGGGGATGGCCTAGGGCTGCCTTTAACCGGACTATAAAATAAATTAGTCATGGTGCATGTAAGTTGGCTTGAACTCGCTGACCGAGTGATTGTTGAAAAAAGAGAGAGAAGACATTGGCATATATGCCCGCGCTCACAAACACACAAAAACATGCGATCAAACGCGCATGCAGGCATGCACATATTTATTAAATATATATAACTACATGCTCTATTCCCCAATAAATTAATAGGCTGAACAGAAGTAATTATATGAAGTTTATAATCTCAAAACAAATAGTGGGTCTAATTTAGACAAATAAGTAAACAAAGAAGAAGGATCGTACAGGTTGGTAGGGTGGTTACTGGTTAAGGCCTGAAATTTAGGAGATTGTTCCATTAAAAAGGTTCGGGATCGAAATCTCACAGGTGTTATTAATTCATTTCGAGTCAGTTTATATAGAATTTTGTTCTGACTTTAAATGGAGCTAGCTCTCGCCATTGGATGATGAGATTGGTCCCCATGATTACTCTAAAGGGTGTATGTAAAGGATTTGGGGTTGCAGTTGTGCACCAATATCTGAGTTGTCCGTTGTCTGGATGGAAGAACCAGATTTCATCTTGCACGCACGAAAATGAGCGGTTCGAATGCAAATGTGTTGTGGTAAAATCTGGGTCGTCCATCCTAGCAATGGATGGCTCAGATAGTACACAACTCCTATTGTGCATCCTATGCACTGCAACAACACCATGTCCATATGTAAATTGGAAAATCATAGGGGACACCACCAACTACAACAGCCTACGTGACATTGCATAATTGGTGATGAGAGAATAAACACTTTGAAAATATTTTACAAATTGTAATCACCGATAATGTAGTGCCATGTAGGCTGATATGGTCGGTGGTGTGGTGCGTCTCCAACATTGTCCATGTAAGCTGACGGAGACACCTAGTTATAAAAATAAAAAATAAAAAAACCTAAGAAGGAGAAAGCTAAGGAGCCAGAAAGGGCCGACTTGGGGATTGAGGAAGTTTAAATAAATCAATAATGCTAAGTTTATACATACTAGTACAGTAGCACTATTATATTTCATTAGTTTAAGAGCACGAGTTTAGTTCCAGCAATCTAGGTAATTAAATTAAGTGGCTAAAAAATGCAGCAACAAAAGCCCATAATTACATTCAGAAATTTTAAAAAATGGGTATGGCACGCACTGGTGATTAAAATAATTGGAAACACGACTAAAAAAAAGGGGAACACTATTCCACCACAATTAATTGTACAGAATTATGACAAGTACTTTAATAATTTAAACTGTCTCTTAACTGTCTTTTCGTTTCAAACCAAAACACCCACCTCTATAAGTACCCTTAATTCCAACAATATGATTCTATCCCATTATTATGGATTAGCTACCCTCATGGAAAATACTATTGTTTGTACATTTTGTTCCATAAAAGTGTTGTCCGTAGAATAGATATATATTGGACACGATTGATTGTCCGTAAAACAATGAGGTTTAGTGTTGAGAACAAAGAAAACCTGCGGTCACTGAGATAATAGAGGCATGAGATTACATGTAGTACATAATTAGTTGGACCCAGGGTCCTGCTGTCCCTTCCATCCAAGCCATTCGTGCTCAGTGATCGATGGCCCAAATTAGTTTGTTAATGAACGGTGCAGATTTATTTGAGTCCAAACAGATCTGGGCCATTGATTGCTGAACACGGACAGCTCGTATGGGACAACATGCATTTGGGGATAGCATCATCGATCCCCCAATTTTGATTAGTTGTACTATGTTTGATTTGAATGTGATAAAATAGTTGAAAATGATTAATAAATTATCTTTTTTTGCCGGTAAAAAAAAACCTAGAGACATGGGCGGAGTGATGTAAATACAAATGGCACTCACTTTGATTTTTCATAACACATTTGAAAGGTTGTAGCCAAATTTTCATTTTTGGACTTTAAAAGGTGTTTAGTCTAGCCTAACTTATTTTAAAGTCTCTAATACATTGATGTGAAATTTTTGAGGATTCAAGGACAATACAAGACAAAAATACCTTTAATGATAAAAAAAAATTACAAAAAGAAGCCGACCACTTTTCTTTGTTGATCGACTGTGATCATTGAAAGTGACCCAAGAAAAGTGTCGAAGTCTGACCCATTCACGTCACTTTCCTTCTCTCTCTCTCTCTCTCTCTCTCTCACACACACACACACACACACACACTCATGCATGGGTGGGACAAAATTAATTCTCTCTCTCTCTCTATCTCTTTAATTTTGGAGTTGGGTTCAATTTTAGAGGGTTTGGGTTCTTTGGGGTAGGGTATAATGGATTTAGGCATTTTGAGTTTAGGCACTTTTGGTGCACTTTTCCAATTATAGGGTTTTAGTGGTTTAGGCACTTTCATAGGATGCCATAGGGTTTTAGACACTTTTATATGATACCCTAGGGTTTAGGTTTAGGCACTTTCATTGGGTTTGGGTGTTTAGGCATTTTCATAGGGTTTTGGGGGGTTTAGACACTTTCATTGTCTAATGAGGGCATATTTGGAATATGTAAGTGATTTGTCTTTTTGACATTAATAAATTAGTTTGTATCCTCTTTTCATAATTAACTCTTATACCATGTCCTTCTTAAAGAAATGCTCATAAAAAAATATATAGAGTTATAGATTGCCAACTTGCTTCAAACGCATACAAACCACATGTATTTTTTTTCCTTTCGAGAGTGGATAGTAACCTCTTAATTGAATTGTTTTCTTGATCTAATTTTGAACCCACTGATTTAAATTTTTGGCTCCGCTTCTGACTGTAAACGAAGCTGAGTAGACTATTGTTGTTTTCTACCAACTCAAATCATGTTGTGGTTCGATGTACAAACAACTGAGATTTTTCATTAGGTGGTAACACCGATACTAGTCATCGTTATGACCTTATATACTTATGTCTAGCTATTTTATTGTACATGGGTTGATTAATGAAAATGTATGATATCTCGTACATCAAATGAGACATAAGTACACTCATCCCAGAGCATCAAACGAGACTCGTTAGAACATTCGTCATCTTATATGAATCCAACCATGTAGAGTGAGAATCTAAATGCAAATTTATTGATTGATGATACCGTCACGTGATATCACATGTTACGCCTGATATTTATTTCTATTGTAGGAATGAGAAAATGATCATGGTAAAGAAGAGAGAAGAGGGGAAAGGCAATTAGTAGTGGGGATGGATGGGGGTTGGAGACAGCATGCTTGGTGAAGTGAAGGGTTGTGGGTATAGTTGGTTATGGGGGCAAGTGAATGGCGCGTGGATAAAAATGAAATGTTTCCTACGCATTCAACAAGTATGTCGAGTGAATGAGGGTGGATTGGGTTACAAAGTCGATTGGCCCATTACCCACATGTTTATTCAATCATATACTTCTTTGTGTTTTTTTTGGCTATCAAGAGTGTTCAAGTCTGCTTATGTGCACGGTGTACTTGGGTTAATCTCCTTCCAAATCCGGACAAAGACCGACAAATTATCCACATTCGGACTGAAGAATTCACAATAAATCAATCTTTTAGAGCACACTTGACTCCATGTATGAAAAGTAAATCCACCAACTAACAAGACTTACTATCGATATTGTTTATCAATAGTATAGGGTTTTTTTTTTGGACATACATACGCAAACATACTTTTACACCACTGCATATTGCTTTATGGCATTATCTGCAGACTGAAATTCTGTTTTTAACCATTTTTGCCCATACACTCTATGCGTGTGTTTTCCACTCATGTTTTTTGGACTAGGGGCCTATGTGTCCTAGGCCCCGCAAGTACTGTGGTGCTTATTAAATAGGATGCCATTCCAAACAATCAAGAAAATAGGACACCATTGCAAACAATATTTATTGTTACATTAGGATTAATGATTTATTGAGATTCAATTTTTTAATTCGTCATAAAAAAAAACTTTGAATTACTAGAACCAAAGTTAATCTTATCGTATCGCATTATCAAATAATTACTTTCTCGTGGGTCCGTTAAGTGGTTGATGGTAGTTCTGAATTTTGATAATGCCAATAAGCAATTTTATCCGCTTTGTTTAGGGAGAGATGAGGAACAAAGACGGCATGGCGCGCACGGAGCTACACAGCACGCTACAGAGCACCTCCTCAGTTCCACAAAACACCCTCCTGTATCAATTTCAAATGTTGAATTCACATCTTAATTTTTCCATTTGACTGGGGATCTTACTTGCTCATATGCCTTTTTTTTTTTTCTCCTGATGCAACGTACTTGCTCATATGTCACAATGAATGAAGAGTGAATCTATTCGCAATCTATTTATTGCTATATATGACCCAAATCCTACATATAATTCAGATGAGGAGGCAAAATTTCATTTTTGATAAATACAATCCACAAAAATCTTAGAACTTCCAAAAAAGCCTTTATTATATGACCAATTTCGGATATTAACTCCCGAAAAACGTCAATAAATTCAGATATTAACTCCCTAATTGTATACTAGTTTTCGAATATCAACTCATTCAGGAGTTCACTACCAAAAATTATTTTTACCGAGTTGTATGTAGCAAAAATCGGATTGCGAGTAATGAGTTTAAATTCTTCGGTTTTAACTGAATGCCATTCATTCCTGGGTGACCCGTATTTTCAGAGGATGAACTCATTCAAGAGCACAGCAGGGCAGAGTAATTATATGTGGAAAAAGTGGTATTGACAGTAAAAGATCTAGGGAAGGTTCTGTGTGTAGAAAATTAAAAAATCTTAATCTACAAAAAATTACTTGTGGGGTGGCTTCGCTGGAATATTCTCTTTGGCCCTTCTGGTGTGGAATGGAAGGTGGTGAACTAATTGAGCTCTGCCTGAACCCTAGCTCCTTAACTAAGAACAAGACCTGCACACGTGAACAACCATGTTACTGCCTAGCATGGACGGTGGTGGTCTGGGAAGACACTCTGATGACTAATTTGTTAAGAAATATTGTCCCACATTGCCTAGGAGTGAAATGGGTGATCACTTAATATATGTTGGGACCTCTCCACTCATTGACAATTGGTTTTGAGATGGATATAAAGTTTTCACATGGTATCAGAGCATCAATTGACGGAAGTCTAGCAAGTCAATCCTGTAAATCATCTAACAGATCTAATACTTGAAGATTTTGAGAAGTAATCTGTGAAATTGAAGCATCAATGGCATCATCTTCAACAACTGTAACCCTACCACCATCTCTTGCATTCCTGGTATCAAATTTTCATTCATTAGTTAATACCAAGTTAGATTCTAGCAATTATCTGTTATGGCGCACTCAAGTAATGAATGCCTTGCGAGCAAACGATTATCTTGAGTATCTTGACTGCACCAAACCATCACCTGAACCTACGATTTTGAATGCTACATCAAATGAGAGGGTTATGAATCCTGAATTCACGATGTGGACATTGATTGATAATCAATTCTTATCTTGTTTGACCTCCAGTCTGTCCTCTTCAACTTTACCCCATGTTCTAGGGTTTACTCATGCTTGTTAGGTCTGGCAAATACTAGAGCAGCGATTTAATTCACTATCTAAGTCACATATTCATGAATTAAAGAACAAGCTCTATAATGTGACTAAGACTCAGTCAATGGATGAGTATATCGATGAGATCAGAGGATATTCGCAGAAATTAGAGGCAATAGGCTATCGTGTAGATGATGATGATTTGGTCTTTTACACCCTAAAAGGTTTACCTCCAGAATTCAGAGGTGTTCGCATTGCCTTAACTACTAAAGGAGATGTCATGTTTGACGAGTTAGCTACTATACTAAAACATGATGAATCACAGCTTCAAAGAGATGAAGGGATAGGAAATACGAAAGTCTTACTCACCACTCAGACACATTCTCAACCTTCTGGTGGAACAAGTGCACAGATGTTATAGTCTGGAATTTTAGGAGCAACACCAATTTCACAAAGTTATACTGTACCTATGTTTCAAACAGGTCAAGGTTCTGGACCCTATTTTCCTATGACACCACAATACAACAGGAGTTCAGAATTTTCTGGGGGGCTTTCTAAATAATGGTGGTGGATATCAGAATAATGGTTGTGGTTTTCAAAGGTCTAGAAATGGTTGAGGTGGACAAAATAATGAACAAGAATGTCAAATTTGTGGTAAGACGAATCATACAGCCCTTTATTGTTACCACAGACAAAATCTGCAGTATCAACCATTCCAGAACACTTCAAAACAATCCTTTTAGAATACTCAAGCTCCATTCTATTAGAATGCTACACCTTATCAGGACTCACAGAAATATTCTCGGAATTCTGGACCACAAAAAGGGGTTAGTCAGTCATGGAATGGGCCTATGTTTCACACTGGAGGACAAACTAAATGTTATGATTTCAGTTGTAATTCAGTTGTAAATCTATCTTTTCTATAATTTTGTTCCTTTCTGTTGTAACTTCTGTTACATTTCTGTTACACTCCGTTAAGTAGCAGTTACCTCCTTTAAATAGCGAAGGGGTATGTGTTAGGAGGTATTGATTTTTATATGTAATTCATCTCTGGTAAGGTAAAGAGAGAGAGTAACTTGTATCAAGAACTAGCTCCTTGTTCTCTGTCTATTCTTTGATTCAAAAAACAATTTCTTCTTCCAAGTCATTACATTGGTATCAAAGCGGGCAGTTCTCGGCCTGTGAAAGACATCACAGAAATGGCAGATGGGACTAGGGCTTAGGAGATAAAGAGGATTGATGAGGCTATTCGATCCTTGAAGGAGAATGGTGATAAGCAGTTGCAAGATGTCAGGGAAATCAAGAATTCATTTTCCTCATATAAATTAACTGATTTAACACTTAGTGGAAACGACATACATTTGTTACTACAGTGGAAATACTGTATTTTTAGTGGAAAACTTAGCCTTAAAAGCTTGAAAAAACAGAAGATAACAAAACTAATCCAAGTACACACATATATATTGAAGTACTGGCATATGGATTGGAGTGTAAATTTTTAAAGATGTCAACTATTAACATACTAATTGCTACACAAAGTCTTCAAGAAAATTTGACGTCTCCAAATTCGTAGCCGATGGTGGAGAATATTCCCTCAAGAAAAGAACACGGAAAACAATTGTAAGAAGTTTACGTGCTTAACCCCAATCAGGATGTCAAACGGGACAGGCTGGCATAGCCCCGCACGATATGAGCACGATACGTTTAAGAGCGGCACAACTCGACACAGGCACAACACGACACGATCCCTAAAGATGGGCTAGGTTAGGCTAGTGTTTTGTGGCTTGTGGCACGGGCACGAATCAAAATTAGGAATACTTAATTTATAGTAGTAAAGTAAAATCATGGATACTTAATTGCTACCAAAAAAAACCAAAAAAAAAAAGTTTTGTGAAATCATGATACGTAATACTTTATTTATAGGTGTAAAATTTAACAAAGTGACCACTTAAGTGCTTCTTCCGCCCATATATACTTAATTTTGTGCTTATAAGGTTTTTGAAATGCAAAATGATTGATAATTGAGTAGATGTCAACTTAGTTACGCTCTGCCGCCTGCCTCCCCCCTCTCTTTCTCCTCTATCTCTCCCTCTCTTTCTCTTCCTCTCTCCCCCTTTGCCTCTTCCTGTTTTATTTTCTCTGCCTCCTTGGAATGCAGTGACTGTCTTGGTGTGGGCGGGTCGTGGCGGTTTGCGGTGGTGGACGAGATCCTGGTGGTGTGATTCTAGCCGTTTATGGGGTTCGTTTTTTATGGATCTTGGCGGCGTTGTGGGGGTCAAATCATGTGAGGGATTTGCGGCGGTGTGGGTTTCGATGGATCCTCCCTACCTTGGATGTAGGTACCTGCTGGGTTTCCTCTGCTCTCCCTCCATTGGTTTCGTTTCCTCTGCGTCTTCATTGGATGAGTCTGATTCTGGGCCTAATGGTAATTGGAGTTGCGGCTGCTGACGGGTGCTCGGAGGTGCGGTTTTGGCGGCTGGCTAGTGGTCGGTGTTGTAGGATGTTGGTGCGGTGGCTCTGGGTTGATGGCTCCAAGGTTTTGGCTATCTTGTAGTTTGGGCTTATTTGTTTGTATTGAGTATGCCCTTTCGGGTTAGGCTTGAGCTTCAATGTTTGTATTAGGTATAATTTTCTTGGGCTAGGCCATTAGATATTTTAGGTTTTGGCTACCGGGTGTTTTTAATTTCTTCAATTTTTATTATAGTCCCTTCCCCTCTCCACCAACTTGGTGTACATTTTGTCAAGTTTTCACTAATAAAATTTTATTGCCGAGCAAAAAATAGATCTAGTTAGAATGCACATAAACTATAGTGACGCAACTCTTACCTATTTACAGCCAGTGTATTAGTAGGAAATTGCAATTATCAATCTGGATGTTTTTGCCGACTAAGGAAAAAAAGATATTTGTTTTTATTAATTTTGTGGTTTTATTTTATTATAACTATTTGCAAAAAAATTCTGTCTAAAAGATATTTTTTCTTCTTTTTAATGTCCAATAAAGGAAGCTCAATTGAGAAGGACACGACATTGGAATTGGCATGCCACAGAGTTATGCGTGCTCGTGGGTTAGGCCGGGCCAAACATATTCTCAAATAGGCCAGTACGGAACGACATGACACTACAATACTGTAAGGATCAAATTTTGGAGTCGTCTTGTTTTGGAAATTTCATATTACAGAATACATATTTTTATCGAGTTGTAATTTTATTATTTTTCCTTAATTTTTTAAGTAGCGAGTCTGTATATAATTAGAGTGGAAGGAATCTCTTTAGAATGTAATTTGAGAGTTAGTAGTTTAGTCAGTTGTCGTTTGATCAATATGGTGCATTCGGAACGCAAAGATCAACTAGGGGATCAATCGATTTCTCAATCGGGAAACTCTAATTTAGCATTGGAGGCAATTTCAGAGCATGTTGATTGATAGAGGGATCAATTGGGTTTTTAATCGGTAGCTCCAAAAGAATCGGATCTACAACAGTCCGATCAATCAACTTATGATGCAATTGATCGGAATGATGTCTTCTATAAAAACATCATGCGGTTTTAGATCTAGGGTGTCGGCTGAAAAAGAATATTGGAGCCGTTTGTTCTCAAAGCCACAAAAATCCTATTTTATCGAGAGTGAATCTTGAAGAACAAGATTGATGGAACTTTAATCAAAGCTTCAAGAGGTTTCTACATCAATCAATAATCAAGTTCAAGTTGTTTTCCGGTGGATTTCCGGAAGATCGTTTGAAAGGCTCGAGGATTCGAGGAGCAACAATCAAATACTGGGTGTGGTGTACGAGGATTCGGCAAATACATCTTAAAGCGATTGTGAGTGATTCAAATCGTAGGGTAAGATTACTTGTAACTACACAATGATTTTATAGTGTTTGATTCATTCCCGTGGTTTTTACCCGTATTGGGGTTTTCCACGTAGATCTGGTGTTCATCAGTTTATTTGTTTTATAGTTGTGATTGGGTCATGTATTGATTGATGCTATTGTTTTTATTGAGATAAAATAATCTAACAAATTATAAAACCTAGGCGATCTAAGATTTTTCAAATACTAATAAATGGGCCAGGTTAGGCTCAGCACAACGCACGTTTAGCAAGTTTTATAGATAAATAGAGAGGCACAACACCCGGGTTTGGGTTGTCACGTGCTATTGCCTGGTGATTAAACAAGCGTGCCAAGGCACTCACGTGCCATAACGTCTATAAATACACTAATTGGTAAGGACTGGTGACTGAGTAGTGGTCAAGCAAAAAAGACTACAAATCTCGTATATGTGTACTATATACTACTACCATATATGAGCCACATCCAGAATACATATACGCAGGCCATATTTAGCAAGTTTTATAGATAAATAGAGAGGCAGATTCTTCCTTCTGTCTCAAACCTACCTCTGTAATTTGTAACCCAACAAAAACCTGTTGGGGTAGAGACAAAGTTGTACAAACAGTGCGAGAGAGAGGGAGAGAAAGTGATGGAGAGAGAGGGTGAAATGGTGCCATCCAAGTTCAAGACTATTTGTGTGTTCTGTGGGAGTAGCCAGGGGAAGAAGAGGAGCTACCAAGATGCTGCTATTGAGCTTGGAATGGAACTGGTATAGTTTTTTCTTCGCATAATGGCTTTGTTTTCATACAAATTTAACCTTTTTTCACATGGTTGATTGACAAATGTTTGTTTTTGTCATGTGGGTTTTGCTTTAATGCGTTTCTTGCAATGTTTTCTCTGAATTTATGGCATGGTTTGGGGCTTTTTTCACATGGGTCGTTGACACATGTTGGATTTCTCATCTGGGTTTTTGTTGGAAATCATGTAGTTAAGCTGTTTGTAAGTTGGGTCATAGGTTTTTCCTTTCATTCTACAAGTTTTACACTGATTCCTTCAAATGGGATATACTTTTGTTTGTAAGTTTCTACTTGTCCTGTTTTGGAAGTTTTTCGAGCAAGGCCTATAATTTTGGAGGATGTTTGTATACAAATCTCTCTCTCTCTCTCTCTCTCTCTCTCTCTCTCTCTCTCTCTCTCTCTCTCTCTCTCTCTGCCTTGGTTGATCATTTTCCCCCTTATATAGAAAAAAGATATGTACAAACAAAACCCATATTCCGAATCAAAAACAAAGGCAGAACCCATATCTGTTGGACTACTGTGGAATCCAACTTAACCTTTCTTTCCTCATTTCTGCAAGGTTGAGAATTTAATGGTTAAATGTTCACATATATAGTTTTAACCCAATCACAGCTTAAAAGAGCTCCATTTTCTTGGAAAAGGGCAAAAAAAATCCGAAAAAAAGTTCATATTATAACACAAATTTGCAAGTTAATTCAAAACTAACTGTTCGCATCACGAAGATAGAATCTTGGATTTATAGCTGTTACATAAACTTTGTGTTCTAATTTGACATTGTGTTTTTTGAAGGTCTCAAGGAATATTGATCTAGTCTATGGAGGTGGTAGCATAGGCCTCATGGGTTTGGTTTCACAAGCTGTTCATGATGGTGGTCGGCATGTCATCGGGTGAGCTTTACTTCTCTTTCTAATCCTTCAATTTTGACCTCAAAAGTTTCAAACAAGCAGTAAAAAAACGCTAATTAGCACAAACAGGATAAATTAGTTAGTTATGTATTCAATAGTATTATTTGTGTTGTGCTGTATATACAACTAATTTTGTCATGTTATTGTCTCTCTGCAGAGTGATTCCCAAGACTCTCATGCCCCGAGAGGTATGTCTGCTGGACTGCTACACATCTCAAAAAGTCTTAAGCCTTTCCATATTTAATTAGCAGCTGAATGACGATAACCCCACTAAACTACAGTTACTTCTATTTATTTCATTTTCTGAATTTATTTCTTTATTTGTTTTTCTTGGGTTGCTCTTTTTACTTGGAGGGGTTCATTTTTCTTTTTGCTAATCAAAAATTAAGGGGGGGAAAGGGGTCCACTATTATATCAATTTCCCTTGGGCCTTGAGCATGATCATGGAGCCTCCAAATATGTGACGGGCCCGTGAGGAACTAATTACGCGTAGGTTTCTACAAAACTCATGGCAGGAGAAGGCACAAGTATGCATTTTTTTGTACGCCTCAAACCTTTGACCTCTAGGCCTACTTTTCTTTGTCTAGCTACATACTTTCTTTTCCTTCTTCATTACCTCCATTTAATATCTTGCTAATGATTTTGTTCAATTTCATTGGTTTATTCTCTTATCTTCTTGTTATTTATCCTTCTAGTTTGTGGCTCTTATAGGATTTCTTTCTTTATTGGTCCTTCCAACAACCATATGGACAAGTCTTACTAATAGTACTCTTTTGGTGGACACTGCTTCACCCCTTTCATTTTTCTAGGATTCAAATATTTTTTTTCTGATTTTAACTTTGTACTTCACATCTTTATTTGATCATTTCAGCTTATTTTTCCAAGTTTCAAATTATATGTATACTAGTACATTTGTACATACATATCACAAACACCACACACACATCATCTAGTAAAATCCATGAAGTATTGGCCCATGGAAAGGGCTGACTGAGGATTTTTGGACTAAGTGCACCGTGCCTGCAACCCTCATCATTGCTTCACTGCACAAGTGCACAACAATCAATGCTGGTTTCCAGTCTTTTCTCTCTCCTCTCTTCCTCTAGCTCTCTCTAAAAATTTCAGCTTTTTCAACATTTTTTGCCTTGTGGGTCTTGGTACCTATTTTGCAGTTAACTGGTGAAACAGTGGGAGAAGTGAAGGCGGTTGCAGACATGCACCAAAGGAAAGCAGAGATGGCTAAGCACTCAGATGCTTTTATTGCATTGCCAGGTTTGTATCATTAGCACCCTGCAAAAGTTCTTTCACTATTTTGCAACTAAAATTCTGAAGCAAATCAAGTTTGGCTAAAGCTCCTCAGGTGCTTTTATTTTTCTACTTCTAGCATGAAAGATATTATTATATCTCTTGTTTTGGTTCTTTATACAGTAGCTAAGAGTGTGTCCATACTTGATCAGTTGATCTCTAGTTGTAATGTAGACATTGACAAAGTAAGAACTGGATGTTCTTTTAGTCAAACTGCAAAGAACTCATGTTTGATTACAATAAGATTTGTTTCGACTGCCCTAACTTGATCCTTTAGAAACTGCAGTCTACTTGTTTGATAAATGGTTTGAAAGAAGAAACATGCAAGTGTTCTTCAGTTGTTGTGTGACTTAAAAACTCTTTGTATTGTGCAAATCTTCTGGGTAATGTTGATACAAACAAATGTATAAATCCTAGGACAGCAACATAAAAAGAGAATGCTAACAAAGAAGAAGAAGTTGATTATCATTTTGTATACAAACAAATGTAAACAAAATATTTGTTCATCTCTGCAGTCCCTTGAAAGGTGCCATGGCAAAGGGGACCCTGTATTTCTCTTCAAAATGTGTCCAAGTTGTTTAGCATTTTCACCTAAATAAAACATTTTCTTACGCACTGGGAAAAAATATGAGCTATGTCAGAACAAAACCATTCCATATATAGTAATGGTAATCCTGAGAAAGCAACTGTGTGAACGCTATGAATGATCACAACCCTTTGAACCATTCCTCACAAAACCCAATGCACCATCATGAGAAGTCAACCTTTCAAACACTACTTTATTGCCCCATCAACATCTTACACTGAAAATTAGAGGTTGTGACCCTGAATAATCTACTTCTTTTGTTTTTCTCATTTGTCTGAATTTTCCGCTTGATGTGTTAGCAATAGTAGCCTCTGACAACAAAAATAGGTTCCATTAACGGAAAGTAAAGCAAAAAAATAAACGAAGTTATCAGATAGTTTTTGTCAAGCAGCAGTTATACCAAGCAGAGAAGTCATATTCAACCCAGCTTTTTTTCATCATGTTGAATTCAAAGATTTGCTAATAATTTTCAAATTGTCTTTTGAAAAGCCGTTTAATTTTTAATTTTTTTTGAATATTTGCTCGGTTAATTTTTGAATTGGAACCAGTTATTTTACAGTTCACAGGCCACTCAAATACTTCTCCAAAGGGGGAGAAATTGAATAAGTTTTGAGCTCAAGTCACATTGTCCCTTTCTACCAGATAGATAGAGAGTTTTGAACAATTTGAGAAAGCTGAGACCAACTGGTGTTTCGAGCCTTCATGATAAATGACTTTAGTGGATATATCCGATCAATAGGTTGTCAATATAGTCACTTTATTCAGAGTGACCGACAATATTTGAGCTCCAATGGGATATATTATTGAGTTATATGCTGCATGCTCATTTCTCAAGCTTCTACGATATTGTGGGAGAAAAAACTTTAGAACATACTAAAAAGAGAAGGAAGTAAGGAATGCAATTGCTTAAGTTTTACTTATTTTAACTAGTGCAACTATAACCAATCCCGTGCTTAAGGAATTTTATGTAATGGATTGCATGCAGGTGGTTATGGGACTCTTGAAGAGCTACTTGAAGTGATAACCTGGGCTCAACTTGGCATACATGATAAACCGGTAATCTTTTGTTTGAAAATTCGAGATTATGTCCATTATTGATGACCTCTGCTCTTATCAGTCCTTCCTTCTGCTGTACTAACCAGATTTTAATCTAATGACTTCTGAATTCTGTTTTCGTTTTTGTAGGTGGGTTTGCTGAATGTTGACGGATATTACAATTCGCTGCTGTCGTTTATCGACAAAGCTGTGGAAGAAGGTTTCATCAGTCCAAGTGCACGCCATATCATTGTATCTGCACCAACAGCAAGGGAACTAGTGAAGAAACTGGAGGTCATATATACGAAGTGCCATAAGTTTTACTTGCTATAGATTGATTTTTTTCCTTGTATAAATGCTTCTTTTAGTAAGATGCTAATGGGAAAAAGAATTAGTCATCATATGTTTACCAACGATTTTTTTGTCGTAATAACAGGACTATGTTCCGTGCCATGAAAGAGTTGCTTCAAAATCAAGCTGGGAGATGGAGCAGCTCGGCTACTCTCAATCGTATGATATCTCCAGGTGTAACGGATTCGCTTCGTAGAGAAGTCCCGTAGATTTGGCATTGACAAAGAGGCTAACCTAAGAAAAAAGATTATTGATATTTTTGATGTGTAGGGTTTCTTTTTTGTAAATTTACTTGCCGCAAATGACCTCAAGATGTCAAATTTCACCATTCCCTTCAATTGAAACTTTGGTTTCCTTTTTCCATGTTGTACGTACTAGATGCACCCTTTTAATAGTAACTTATTCAAGTATTTTGCATTGTTTTGTACTGTTCTTTTTAATGTTGGAATGGCCCTATATATGTGCATGTTGGAGATGTTTTATGAATGCATGGGACGCTACACATTGATGTACGTATTCTTATCCCAATTTTTTTTAATATTATGTAAAGTGTACACTGTACAGAAAACCGAGTGATTTTTATGCTCGCCTTTTTTCATGTCCTCTTTTTATTTGTGTACTTTATTTATGTGATTATGGTAAATTTGAAGTGCAAAAATCAATTGATATAGGCAAAGCTATAGTAGCGAGTATATGAAACAAGTACGACCCTTGAATACATGTACAGTACTGGATGCACCTCAAAGCAAGCATCAAGATCACTAGATCCTCAAGAAACTTGGTTTTTTCAAATACTTATGGTGATATTCTAAAACAGACTTATGCTAGGAGTTGTTAGGGTGAATTTTCACTAAAAATACTGTCTTCTTACTTTCTTATTGTAGTTTAAAGTGGGTATAGTTTCTGCTAATTGTTATTTTTGTGATGTATGTAACGGAAATGACTTGTGCTTATTTTTCTAATCATCGTGTACTTTGTGTTTAAGTTCTAGTGATTTCTAGTGATCAGTGAAATCTATTTCTTTTGAATTGCTTTCACTGTCGTTCATCTTGTTAGCTATATTGTTGCTTTCGTGTTGGATTGATACAGAGTGCTCAGCTATTTGCTTTGGGAGTTACCGGGAGCTGGTGTACCTACGAGGGAGTCTTGGTAGGAAAGCCACATGTGGTGTCTCTTGAGCATAATCTTGCGTCAAGTGCAGCCCATTGACAACTAGTTGACTTATGCAAGGAGTTGTGAGGTGGAGTTTCGCTATAAATACCGTTTCCTCACTGTAGCTTAAAGTGAGTGTAGTTTCCGCTAATTTGTATTTTTGTGATGTATGTGAGGAGAACGACTTATGGAAAAATACCGAAAATACCGTTGAAAATGCACTTGAGGACAAGCTCAAGAATTCCGTTTTGAAATGTTCAACCTTCATGGAATTTAAACTTGCGACCCCTCGAGAACGAGCTCTTTTAATCACTTTCTCATACGCACTTGGCCAAACCTCTTGACGGGGCAATTGTGTACCACGGGTTATGATCTGTTTTTTACTAGTAGTAGTTGTATGTTGTTAAGGTTTGAGGTAACCGGTAACTGAATGGGGCCATGTTTTGTTGATTAAGAATGGAGGGATGGGCCTCTTTGTGTTCATCTAGGACAGAATATCCTCAATTAAAATGACAAGCATATAGGTAAAAAAAGACTGTATCCACAATGCAGCGTGACAGCATACAGACATAGGGTTTTTTTTTTAAAAAAAAATTGTAAAAAATAATTATGGGCATGTATTGTAGTGGGCAGGGTCTCTATTGTTTTGTGGGCAAGGGCTGGACCACTTGTCATGGCCATCTTAGGACATTATTTAGGGTTTGTAAATTTTGGGGCCCAGTTTCATTTCTTGGTTAATTTACATGTGCTTCATTTCAATGCAGGGTGGCACTGGAATGATCTACACCACCAACTGCATTTGGTGGGTGAAGTGTCCATCTGAGGAGTTTTTTGAGGGGGACAAAATGGATCCCATAAAAGAATGGAATTCTATAGTCTGTCCAAAAGTACTCTGACTAGTAAGAGTGCATTTTTATTTGTAAAAGTGTGTGCACCCTTACTGGTCAGAGCATTTTTATCGGTAAGAAAGCACTTCTATCGTCCGCCCAATTGGCGGACAATAGAAGGACTATTTTTTTAATTACCAAACGGTGTACCTTAACTAATTATGGGGGACCGAGCAAAATTTCGTGTGGATTGATCTCAAAGGAGTTGATAGCAGCAGCGAGGTTTCGAACCGACTTCTTGTTATAACGATGTTAAAATGGGAGAAGATGAAACTCAAGGTTAATTCGAAAAATTAAATTCCCGCTTTGAATAATACTCCTAGTTCTTTTCGTATTCTAATACTCCTACAACATTCTATATATACTGAGATGATTGTGACCCCATGCAACAATTTAGCATGGCAAGTTTTCCATGTTTTTCGTATACATTTTTAGTATGGCAAGTTCTTACGTTTTCATATTTCTTAACTGTGACATATATTACAATATTTAAGAAAGAAATATTGGATTGAATTAAACTATAGAATGAGCCCTCTATGTATACAAGGAGAGGGAGCTTAACTATGGAAGGAAACCATTCTAACTATGGAAGTAAAAATAACCTAATTACAATCAAATTGGAATCACAATCAATCACGATATTTTTTGATATATGGGATTATTCTAACATCCCTTCAAACTCAAAGCATATCGAGACCGGAGAATTTGAGTTCGGACACCAAATCATAAAATGTCCAGGTGGATGAGCCTTGGTGAAGATGTCTGGAGTTTGGTCGGATGAGAAAACTGAGACAGGCGAATGCCACCCCGAACAACATGTTGTTGTACGAAGTGGGAATCAATCTCAATATGCTTGGTGCAATCGTGAAGCACGTCATTACGAATTTTCACATCATTACAGTTATATGGCGTCATGGCAGGTTGCTCAAATGGCAGTTCACTTTTGGTGAACTGAGTTGAAGGAGGGTACTATTCAAGACAACATAGACACATGACGTAATGGCGGGTTGTTTTGGTACCATGTTAGATTTCTTGGAGGGGGTTAAAAATTAACGAGAAAGAGAGTGCACTAGCGCTATTTTTTGATATTATTTTCCCACATTAGTTATTCTACAAACAAACCAAGCTACTCCCGAGTATCTTGTGGCTCGGCTCATTAATGCTCAACTAGTAATTGAGCCAAGCTTGAGATTTAGGCTCGTTTAGCTGTGGCTCAGCTCATAAAAGCTCGGCTCATTTTTATAGACTTGGCTCATTTAAAGAGACTCGTTAAGCAGATTAATAGGGCTTGCCTCATTTACAAGCAAGCCCAACTCGAGCTCGAGTTTTTTGCTCATTTACTAAACAAGCCAAGCTTTAACATGTCAAAGCTCGGCTCGCCTTGGCTTGTTTGCTCCCCTAGCTATGGTGAGAGTTTGATTTGTGATCCAATTTCTTAACGGCATTGAGGCCAATCAGACCAACAATAATGGGCCACCTTGATGGTCCATGGTCTAAAACAAACAGGCCCAGGCTGGTTGCTCCTCCAGTAAGCAAACCCAACCAAATGTTTTTTCCCTTTCAAAAATTTACCAGCTTAAAATGTGGTGAAAGATCCTGTTTCTGCAACCAGGCTTTTCTTAAACTATATAAGAAGGATTGGAAAAATGAAACTGGACCAGCTGGGATGACTAACTCCACCCAAGTTAAAACTTGGTTGAATCCTCAGACCACACTTTATGATTGTGCATAATCATAATCAACTTGCGTACGTGTACACAACATGCACGGACAGTGCATCTCAACCATCCGAAAGCATTTTTATGGTCCGGGTGTTAAAACACTCTTTGACCAGTAAGACTCTTACCGGTCAAAGAGTGTTTTAACTTCCTAACCGTCCAAAAAAAAAAATTTCCATCCGTGCATGCGCAAAGTAATTTTGAATCATAATACTAAATTTTCTCTACGTTCCAGAAGGAAGAAAGAAAAGTTGAGCATGAATCTGCCCAAAACAATGCCATTTTTTTAAGTTACAGTTGTGATAAGAGCTCCTAATCTATATATGTTTCAGAGAGTTGTTGTCTGTCACTAAATCAAGGAATTATGCATCCCTTTTATTTTTTAGATAACTCGGGTCGACTAATTCTGGTCCGGTCTAATCCTGTCGTCCACTTGCAGGGTGCCAAATTAAAGATAGAGTAAAGCTCCGTATGAATTGCCCCTAAAGAAGTCATACCCTTGACCACTAGGCTAATCCTTTGGTTATTACGTAATTGTTCTAGTCATGTGCTGATTATTTTAAGTCATAAAATCCTCTAGAAGATTGCTTGGTCAATGTACAAACTGAGACGAGGTAACCATTTTAACCACCCTGACTTCAACTAACTAACCAGATCCAAGAAAGGAAAAAGAAAAACGATCGCACCATTCCCTTTCCCGGGTTCGGTCGGTTTCGCAATCGTTCCGTCCTGGCGCAACCCGAATCATACCCTAGCATTAGCTGTGAATTAATGCACAGACTCGCGTGTTTTGTGCCTATTGTCAGGACTACGCTGGGTCCCGTTATTTGATTAAAACCGTCTATACTTCTTCTCACGTTGCCTTTTGATTGGGGCACTTTCACCTTAGAGTTTATTTTCAAAATCATTTCTAGTTATTTTTTTCAAGGAAAAAGTTTTCCAATCACGTAGTTACCGATGTCCAATAAACTTGAAAGGTATAGCTCATCAACAACACAAAAAATGTAAATGGTTCAGATCAAATAACAAGATCCGTCATGGTTTTGTCTTAATGCACGACGCAGACCTTGTTCCCAATCGCAGATGCCATCGGACTCTGTGGCAACTAGATTTGTCTCTTTGCTCTAAAACCCAATCGGTACCGGCCCCGCCACCGCCCGGTAATGGAGTAAGTGTGACGGAAAGGCCCAAGACCTCTTTTTCCAAGCCAGGCCACAGGGACATCCCAACAAATCTTTTGGATCATGCCCATGAATAACATGAGTGAAATGGGGGGTGTCCTTTCCCAACTACCACTCTGAATTTCGTATTCAGAGAGCATATCTTAGGGCAAATTTTGGGCACTTTTAAGCAATGTAAAGACGTTCACTCATTGGCACCTTTCAAGGTACTCCATTTCTCTCTTTTTTTTGTACTCCTCAATTCACATGTAAGTCTACACACATAAAGTTGTATAGGCAACAAACATTTACATGGATATCTCAACTTCTACAACACTTGCTTCAACGCTTTGTTCTACACTTTGCACTTGCTTTACCTAATGTCTATTGAGCTAGCAATTCCTAGCTATTTTTAAACTCATCAACCTACCCTTCTGCTAAGTAAAAACCAGCTCCTATAAAAACAAATTTCCCCGGTATCAAGAAACATAAAACTCATATATCCTCCTAAAAAGAAGTGAGTATTCACCGGATAAAAATGGTGCCGCGTTGTAAAGGAGTGGAAGGATGTCTCCTTTCCATATTTCTCTCCATCATCTTTCTTTCTTTTCCTGCTAACGCGGTGGTGAAGACATATGATTTCAATGTAGGTTGCGAAATCCATTCAACTTTCGATATACAGTATAATTTGTCCTCTCGACTTTCTTGCATTTGAAAAAGAAGTTAAATACCTGGTTTTTGTTTTGTTTTTTCTTTATGGGTTTCAGATACAAGTGAAGAATGTGAGCAGACTTTGTCATGCAAAACCAATAGTCACAGTTAATGGGATGTTCCCGGGGCCTACAGTTTATGTAAGAGAAGGAGATCAACTCCTGATAAATGTCACCAACCATGCACAATACAATATATCTATCCATTGGTATGTGTGCTTAAATATATAGATGAAGATAGACATTCTCATGCATGGATATTGTAAAGACAGTACTCTATAATCTATAAAACACAATGTTGTTCTTTTTGCAAGGCATGGTTTGAAACAATTTCGCAACGGCTGGGCAGATGGACCAGCATACATAACACAGTGTCCGGTCCAGACCGGCCAGAGCTATCTTTACAATATCACTGTCACGGGTCAACGAGGAACGTTATGGTGGCATGCACATATCTTGTGGCTAAGAGCAACCGTTTATGGCGCCCTTGTCATCATGCCAAAGAAAGGAACTCCATTTCCATTCCCTCAGCCTTACCTGGAAACTAACATAATTCTAGGTCAGATTCGATACATTTCAGCATGAGAAATCTTCAAACTAATAGATAGAGAATGCTACGAACACTATTTTTCCGAGAAAATGAGCAAAATGCAGTTCTGGCAGCAATAAGTTCATACTTGACGCGAACTGGACTCCATCAGGATAGGGTTGCCACACTGCATGGGCAACACATTTCTTTGGAAATTTATAAGTTTCAGAATAATTGTTCTACATACCTTTACATAGATAGATGTATTAAATTATTAATGCAACATATATTTGTCTTGCAGGAGAATGGTGGAATCAAGATGTTGAAACAATTGTTAACCAAGCTAATAAGCTGGGGTTGCCACCTGGACCCTCCGATGCTCATACAATCAATGGGAAACCAGGGCCACTATTTCCATGCTCTGAGAAATGTAAAACCATAGTGCTGATTGCGAATGTGCTTGTTTGATATTGTTTCCATTTTCAGGTTTAGCTCACTTTTTGCAAAACCACAGAAAATTTGCTTTGCAAACTCTTTCCAAAAGTTGATTTTGAGTAGATTTACAGAAAAACAACCCATGTTCCAGGGAACACTAGAACGACCTTCCAAATTTTCTATATCTGTTTTCGAAGAAGTCAGTACTTTTGCTTCCGAAAATACTGAAAATCAAAATCGAAGAAAGTGAAAACAATATTTGCAGACACAGACTACCACGAGTCTTTGTATCTTCATCACCTCTATAGTTTTGTTCACAAGTTTTTTTTATTGCAACAGATACATATGCCATGGAGGTTGAGTACGGAAAAACATACCTTTTGAGGATAATCAATGCTGCACTTAATGACGAGCTCTTCTTTGCCATAGCTGGTCACACCATGACAGTTGTGGAGATAGATGCAGTTTATGTCAAGCCCTTTACAACCCAAGCTATACTGATCGCCCCGGGTCAGACCACAAACGTTCTCATAAAAGCTGACCGACCTCCGAATCGATACTTCATGGCTGCAAGGGCTTTTGAAGATGCGCCAATCACAGTGGATAATAAAACTGCTACTGCTATTCTACAATACAGAGGCATCCCAAACACAGTACTTCCAACTTTACCCCTATTACCGGCTTCAAACGACACCAAATTCGCACTGGACTACAATAGCAAACTCAAAAGTCTAAACTCTCCACAGTTCCCTGCAAATGTCCCTCTTCAGATTGACCGACATCTTTTCTTCACTGTCGGTTTAGGAGTCGATCCATGTTCGACTTGTCCAAATGGAACTCACCTTGTGGCCTCATTAAACAATGTCACGTTTGTGATGCCACAGGTGGGGCTTTTACAGGCTCATTACTCCAATATTTCAGGAGTTTTTAGAACTGACTTCCCAGACCGACCGCCAACTCCATTTAATTACACGGGTGCACCACTTACTGCTAACCTTGGAACTACTATTGGGACTAGGCTCACTAAGCTGCCTTTCAATTCTACAGTTGAATTGGTGTTACAAGACACCAACCTGCTCTCTGTTGAATCTCACCCATTTCATCTTCATGGGTTCAACTTCTTTGTTGTGGGGACTGGGATCGGAAACTTTGATTCCACAAAAGATCCTGCTAAATTCAACTTGGTTGATCCGCCGGAAAGAAATACAGTTGGTGTTCCTACTGGAGGTTGGATTGCTTTCAGGTTCAGAGCCGATAATCCAGGTAAAAGATACACAACTACTGTAAATAAGCACATTAATCAATAGAGTACCCTTTTCCAAATTTGATGGAGACGCTAACCAACATATGTATTTCTGTTTCTATAGGTGTCTGGTTCATGCATTGTCATTTAGAACTTCATACGATGTGGGGGCTAAAGATGGCTTTTCTGGTTGAGAATGGGAAGTCAGCTGAAGAATCTGTTCTACCACCTCCTAAAGACCTTCCACCCTGCTAAATTTATTGCTTCTGAAGAAGCATTCAAAACTTTCTCATTGAAGCAAAAAGCTTCTCCTTTTCACCTGTTTCTACATTTTCAATCTACTACGTAAATATTGTAATTTCTTTTCCTGCAAAACTTGCAGCTGATTGTTTGGGATGAGATTTACATAATTGTAAAGCAAGATATTGTTTCGGGGTCACCATTATACATTTATTCCTTCATTTCTGAAATAAAACTCTGATTATGCATTTATTTTCTGAAACAACACTCAAGAATCGGGATGATGATGAGGTAAGATCCAATTGTGGAGATTAATAATAGACCGAACAAAAATAAAGGAATAAAGTTCTGAAGTGAATGCATAGGGACTGGAAACCATGCTGTGAGAGAGAATGATAAGAAACTGGTTTATGCCTTGCAGCAAAGCTCAGAATGAGAGACTAACTTAGCAAAACTATTTCAGCGCAACTATTATAGTCAAGAACAACTACTTTACTGTCTTCGATCCTTGTATTATATGTGCAATATACCAACAAAGACAAATGTGTAAGCAGTAAGGGAAGCTGACTACATGTTCTCTATTAAGTCAAAAAGTTTCTAGTAGTTTAATTTAACATAAGGCTATTCCATCATCAGGAACAGAGTTTAACTCCTGCAGCATAGAATAAGCCTGTTTCCATCCTCATCTTCACTCTGGGATACATCAGGTCAAAGGAAAGCTAGCTCAATACCAGAGATAATGGCCAATAGGACATATAGAGCACTTCAAGAATCCTACCAAGACCCCTTATGTCTTTCCATCTTGACAACAACATCCTCCACAATTGGATCCTGGGTTGCAAAAACTTATTCATATTACCAGTCCTGTAGCATCATTTCATGTACTCGTTCAACCCAAGAAATGAGAATGAAATGAATATAAAGTCAACAAAATCAATATAATCTGAAACTGCTATATCAGAAAAATAAAGCTATCCTGCCATTATCTAGTAAATAATTAAACAGAACCAAGAATCATCCATTATTCAGCAAATACCAAAAAATATACTGGGATGATGTGTTACTTGACCTTTTTCAAAGACAAGTTCGCAAAACTCAACATTTTCACTACTGTGCTGGTGGCTTTAAACTGAGGGCATTGGTAGTTTAATATTGCTATGCTGTGGTTTCCGTCTGCAAAAAATATTCCAGCTTCTCTTGGTCTTCACCAGCTTCTGAATCTCCCTTCTCATCATCTGACACTCTTTTTCAAGATCAGAAAGGCGTTCTCTCACATCATCAATACCCACAGCCCTGTCTTGTGCGGTGAGTGCAAGGTTTCCATTGGGATTTTGTGAGCTCTCCAGATTGTCAGAGACAAAGAACCAACCAGAAATTGAAGTGCGCAGGCGAAGCTGTTCAAAGAATAGGACTTGGACAATAACTCGAAGAGGTAACCTCTCATTCTGTGCTGCATGGGTGCTAGCCTCTAACGAGAGCTTTTGGCAGTTCATGAGTCTGCAAATTTGCTCCCGCTCTGAATCTGTGAGCCAAGGATGTGCCTGAAATCATGGCATGTGTTTGCAAGCTCAAAAGTAAATTCCTGATCAGAAAAAAGGTATAATGGGATCCATTAACTTAGCTTAGTAGCACGTTTTAGGCATAACACTTTAGGAGTCGTCTTTTCTAGATTGCTTTATGAAAGTCTTTGCATGTTAATTTGTGTTTATAGGAAAGGATGGAGCCAAAGCAAATGCAGGCAAGAAAAAAGGAAGGTGGCTTCTAGAAGTAGTTATTTCTCACATAACTCGAGCGCAGATCATTCTAGTACGTGCTATGCCACGTGATCTAAATCACTATACTGAAATATGCTTCTCGCAAATGATAAACATCCAATAAAACTCCATCTTATTTTCTAAATTATTCTCGTAAAACACCTTTGTTAGAGTATTTTGACCAGTTCTTTTACATTTTGTCTTGCAAAGCTACAATCTACCAAGATTTTTATTGAAATAACTAGAACAACGGTTGGGATAATTAAACTCATTGTCTAGAATGGTATTGTACTGTGTTTCAGAACTTGTGCTCCAATAAGTAAATTGCACGAGTATTAACTTTTGTAACATGGCGTGAGAACCATATGGTGGCCTGGCATTAGGAGTCCCAGTCAAGATTTTATTAAGGTTTTGAAGAGAAATCAGTCTCTGAGGGTGTACATACCACGGGTGTATTCAAGCCCTATAACCTTCCAATTAGAATAGGAGATAGAGTAGTATATGTCAGCTTCATTTACCCGTTACTAACCAAATTTCACATTCACAAAGGCTAAATTGTCAGGAAGAACCAAGTCCTCTGTCTAGTAACTTCCAAAAGATTCAGAATATTTCTGTAAAAATTCAAACTGCTAATTTTATCATTCCTTTCACAATACATGGTTTTTGACAAATTTTACAGAGAATTTGGTAACTTTTACCTTCAAATATATATCGATCGCACGGTAAATGCCATCAGCAAGTGGCCTGGCATAATCAGGGACAGCAGCAGCAAGCATCTGGAATTTTGGAAACTTCAGATTAACATCCGGGGCCACGTCAGCAAGATACACATCCACCAGATTGGCCACCATTGTTATCGCCGTCAGTGAATGCTGGTCCCCTTCCATTGACTGCCCCTCTTCAACTATGCAAGGAGAAGAAGATGATGCAGCTGCAGCCTGATCCATCAACATGAAATGATCCAAAATCCTTTGAAAACAGTCTATATCATATAGAGTCTCCACTGAGTATCCCATATTTGGTATCATTACATCTTCTAAAGAAGCTTGGTCTAACTGTGCCCCTACTCTTTTCTCTAAACTTTCTCTGCGCGCAGGACTTGCATGCAAAATCATAGCAGCGTGGAGCAATCTAAGAAGAAACTGAGTGTTTGTAACCCCTTTCTGAATAGGAAGTAACTCCACAATCTCTTCAAGTAGAGTCCTTTGATCTGCCTCAGAAGGGACAGATATGCTGGACCCTGAGTTAGCATGATTTGTGTCCTTATTCAGCAAGGGAAGATTGCTTTTGGTGTAAAACATGAGGGACCCAGCAATTTTTTCGGGCTTCATGCCTCCTAATTCAATAGCTTGAATAAGTCTTTTATACAGAGGTAATGTAAGAGTGGACACATCTTCATACCACCAATCATCACCGGCATTTTGTGTTTTGGTTTTAGTGGATATTCCATTCCATAAGGTGGTGTTTTTAGGGCTGGGTGTACTATTGGATCCTGAAACAGGCCAATTAAGTAAGTTTGTATCTGAAAAGGTCTTCATTGACAAGGAATTAATGCATCTAGTGACAATGTGGTGTTCCTCTGCAAAAGGTAGAACTTCTTCACAGGTTTTGAGAGCTTTGATTGTGTCTGCCCAATTGGAGAAAACTTCGTTGAGGAAACCCTCTGTTTGGGCAATGAGATTCCCCTCGCCAAACTGTTCATTCATTTCGAGGTACTCAGCTGCACACCTAAGACCAACTACATTCAAAGCAGTGAGATCCATTTTCACGCCGTAGCAAAATTTGGCAATGAGCTCAAATGATTTAGCTCCACCAGGTATGTCATGAAGTTGCAACACACATGCTGATCCATCGCCGCTGGACAATTCTCGAATTCGCTTTTCTAGAAGTCCACTTCTTGACATCAAGGGAAACTGAAGCACATCAAAAGGGAGAAGAAATTTGAACATTTAAGCATGTAGCATCAATGTGCAATGGTTTAATTGATCTAAATTGCAGCATTCTAGGTGCAAAACAAAGGCAGGTGAATACAATATACATTCATGAGAAATCTGCACCTTGTGAAGATGAAAGGCCATCTCTCCAATTTCAACAGTTACATCACTCTGAAGCCCACTTGTGCACTGCCTGCAATGAGAGCATAAGAGGCTCTGTGATGCTTCAGTCAATCATATCAACATAGGAAAAACTTCATGGCAACAAACCAGTAATTCACCAACCCGTATACATACTTAGGAATCAAGACGCAAAATTGTGAAGGAAGTCCCAAATCGCCTGGGTACCAAAGCAATATGAAATATATAAGCATGAGGGCACCCTCATTAGAGCTAGCTTTTGGAGTTGAGTTCTACCCAAGACCGTGTAACATGGTATGAAAGCTAGGTACCAGAGATGGGTAGGGTGTGTGTCTCTCACCTGCACGCGACAGGTGCTGTCGAGTGAGCACGTTGCGCGTGAGGGAGGGTGTGAAGCGAAGTTCCACATCGCCTGGGTACCAAAGTAATATGAAATATATAAGCGTGAGGGCAACCTCACTTCACGAGCTAGCTTTTGGAGTTGCGTTCTACCCAAGACCGTGTAACAAAAATAGTATTTACAAAGGCCTGCAAGCACAGTGTCAATCAGGTTTTGACTTGAATAACCAAGGGTCACCTACTTGATCAAAAAAAACCTCTAGAATCACTCTCACCACTACATGGTTCCAGCTTGTGTGTTGAATAAATCACAATTTACCATGAGATTAAAAAAATTCTACACACTGCATACATGCAGGTATGAACCTGGTGGCACAAAAGTTATGAGATATACCAAGAAAATAAGTAGTATTTTCATATCTTGAAAACCACCAAACTGTGTATATAGGAGTGGAAAGGTACCAAGAGTCATCATAAACATTAGGATAGAAACAACTATTTTGTTTGGTCTCCCAACACATTCACGTGATTCCTTTTTTTGTTGCAGTAATGGAAAGTATAGCAGTATGCTCTCATTTCAGAAGCTTTATACAGATTTGATTCCGTGAACTGTATCCCTCTTTCTGGAAAAAATATATTATAGCAGTAACACATAAAAAAGTTATTACCCTTTAATTTGGATGATCAGAAATGCAGGTTTGCTTGGATTGCCTAAAATAGCTTCATTATGATCAGACATGTAGGTTTGCTTTCTTTTATCGTCGTAATCCTTCAACCTAGAAGCAGAGGCACAAAGAAATGTATCATGCATCCATGAATGTATGATGTGAATACAAAGGGTTCAGACACGTCCGTTCAATCGTTCCTATGTTGGCTACTACAGTGCACATATGTGGGGAAGTGATGAAAATAGGAATAAATGGTCATGTTCAAAAAAGGGTTCTGGCTGCAAAGAGAATATCAGGGTGGATTATTGGATAGATGAAAAAAAGTAAGAATATAAACGAATGTGAGAGCATATAGGAGAAAGTCACAGGTTGTACCAATTGAATATTGAATGTGAGAAATTCATTCGAGATACTATGGCTAAGTGCAACACAGACACGGGTGAAGTGTTACCACATTACACAATTACTTGTTGTACAAGCATGTGCCTTTTAATAGGGGAAAGCAGGTAAAATAAGTCATTCCCCAAATTACAGTGACAAAATGTTCTTGAGTAGAACTGAAAATTGTAAGAAGGATTCCCGCTTGCATATGCAAATAAAGAAACTAAATAAATAACAAAATAACTATATGGGAAAGCAAACTGTAAGAAAAAGAAGTCGAAGCACTATATATTCGAGCGATCTTCAAATCATTTAAGGACGTAGTGCATACAAGAATACTTCCTAATTGCTGACAATGATTGGCAATGCATCCGCAAAGCAATCTTGGCTGTGTTCAATAACATACTTATTTAGTAGGAGAGGCAAAACGAAAGGCCATCATCTTCGCGGAACAAAAAATTTCTCACCTAACCTCCCGTTACGACTTACGTGAAACCTCATATTTGTATCATCGTAAACTATTATCTCCTCAAATTGATTAACAAAAAGTTATAAAGCTTCCTTGTAATCAAGCTCTCAGTAAGTTCACTAAGTCTAATTGAACCCGTGGCGAAAGATCATAGTTCAATCAACACACGCATTTCAGCAAACAATATGCATGTATCACCAAGAATACAAGGTAACAAAAACCAAAAACCATCACATTCCAAATTCATCATCGAAAACCAAATAGTTCAATCCCCAAATGCAAAAACAGGACAAACCCAAATCACATTGGCCAAAATTAACAGAAACCCATGTCAAATGAATGCCTCCAAACCAATCTCATTGAGTTAAACAAAAGAAAACGAATTCAATTCAAAAAGTTCTACAAAAGAAACTGCCTGTTGTTGTTACCAAGTTTGGCCTTCACGATGAAATGCTTCGGATTTAGAACCAAGCCTCAAGAATGCCATGTGTTAAAATGGTTCTTTTAATCTGTGAGAAACATAAAATTGAATCGGCTGCAGAAGAAGAAAAACCCAGTTGAAGATATACGTGAAAAAGAAAGTGAAGGTGGTATTCTGGTAGAGAGAGAGAGAGAGAGAGAGGGCGGGTTCCGGGTCTTATGGGGGCAGTGGAAGGGGAGAAGGAATCGGTAGTTGTGATCACTTAGATGAAACGCTTGCAGTGTAGAGATTAAATGGAAATCCTTTTAGAAGCAGTTACACAGATGTCCTCGCTCCCCTTCAACTTCTCCACCTTTTTTAGATACTCTGTCAAGTAAGCAAAACATGTCAGCACTTGTCACTGGCCATCACTCTGCAAAGTAATCAAGAGGAAAAATTGAAATAAAAAGGATTTCAAGAACATATTTTTTTGTCATACCATTTTTATTTTTTTGTCAAATTTCAAGTTGTCTTATTGCTTAGATGAAAATAGTTTTTAATGATCAATTTTTTTTTTCTAGAATTTATGCTCACACCACTAGTCGCCTCCTTTAATACGATTGCGATTTTGTGGGTGAACATTACCATCACTACTATTGGTTGAAATAGTGCAGGTTTCACCTCTACAATATAATTTTTGGTACGGATGAGATTATTTTTTGATAGGGTCCACACTATCTCAACGAATATGAGTGAGTAATATTCATCATCTTTTAACGAGGGTGAACAAAATTAAACTCCCTTAATAGTATATACTAGAGTAGAAGTACATAATTAGGCCAACATACAACATCTTTCAAGAGCAAGTACAAGCTCTCTTTAGTACCTAAGTAAAATTCAGAATTTAAATGTCTACAAGCACAACTTTAAAACACAACCTCAAATATATCTGTGTTCAGAGTTGTTCGATCGATGTTGCTGGCTATGATGTTTGAGTTGCACAAGCCCAACCCTATATTTGGTTGCCCATTAACTATTAAGTCAATAAAAATAAAAAGACACAAGTAAAAAAAAAACAAAATCAAAATGTAACCCCAATTACAGTGCTTTAAAAAATTGCGAAATGGATTGCTAGCGATGAGTAATGAACCATGCACCTTATGGTTAAGGAATGGGGTCTTCCCACTAAGCCCAAAAGCTACATAATTATAATGTTGTTGGACTATATTTTTATTATAGAGTTGTTGGGCTTACCCCTGGGTCAGCTCATGTGGACCTATGTGCATTAAATGACTCCAATAATTATATTTGGAGTTGTGTTTTAAAATTACGTAAGTACCGTTGCTGATCCAGAAAATGCTCATGACCCTCTCCACTTTATGAAATCATAAACTTTACAACAATTCCTCTCCGAAAGAGGAGACTCAGGAGAGTGTTCAATAGCTTAATTTGAACTTTATGAAACGTCACCTGCATTAGTCAAAGTTGCGAAATACTCCTACTCGGCTTTTTTTTAGTGGTAAATCATTTTGAAGCATGCATCGAGCTCATAATGGATGATCAAAACTGATCATTATGTAGTACGGAAATTTATTTATGAAAAAAAACTATATTTATCAAACATCTATAAATATCTAAACACGGAAAAAAAAAATTTAAAATACAAGGGTGTTTGATACCGATCAAGATTGATTTTTTACATAATGACTTTCTCAATGACACAGACAATATGAGCTGTTCGAATCATCTATTTGTGGGTTGGGTATGTGTATACTTAGAATAGCATAGTGCTTGAAATTAATTTTTCATTACCTTGATGATAAAGAAATGATAAAAAAAATTAAAAAAATTATTTCAAATGGAGTAGAGGTTGCTAAGTTTTGGTTATCCGAGAGCCAAAATTTGGTTAGTTGCTAAGAGGTTGCTAATAAGTTTGATTATTCCAATATGAGTACTTTTTTTAACAAACATAACTAACATTAGCAACCTTTTGATTTTGGTTAGGCCATTGAGATGCTCTAAGAGATTTGTTGGCTTATTTGTTCTTTTTGTCCCTATCAAATATTTAAGATTTTAATTTAGTCCCCATAAAATGATTTTGGCTCAATTTACTCCCAGGGAGAGACATTCTGTTGTCTGCATTGGTACAACAACTCAAGAAATGTACAATTGCTCTCATAAAAGATCTGTTTTGGAGAGATGCACCAGCCTAATATGTTCAAGGGTGTGATAGAGCATTGAAAGACTTGAAACAAGTAGATGAAGAGGGAAGTGGGTTGTAGGGTTACCAATGAAAGTGTGGACTAAGCAAGCACTCATTAAGGCACGACGCCATGATGGATACATTACTAAACAACATGTGTGTGGGTTTCAACTCTACAATACCGAAGGCGATAGAAAAGCCTACAATCAATATGCCTAAGGTTATAAGCCTTTTTTTTTTTTTTTGGAAGAGATTCCAAGAGAAGAAATCGATAGGCCATATGAAAGGTAGACACAATCGTCGATCCACAAAATTGAAAAAGGACTAGCAAGGAGAAGTTGGACAATGTCGAGTGTGAAATCCCACATTAATTGCTTATGCATTATGTGAAAATAATATATAATGTAAGGCCAACCAGCTACTTTTCACTTAAGTTATAATTTTTGAGCCACGTCGTTATGCTAAAATTAGTTGGTGCGGGTCTTTACAATAAGTAGGTGCCTACATAGAGTAGGAGTTTAAAGTAAAAAGTTCATAGTGAGCGTGTGTGTGCGGGGGCACCTCCTATACCTTCCTCCAGTATAAAAATTGGGTACCATGTGATGTGCCACTATTATATTAATAGAATGTGTTTTCCTACATGATATATGGGGCGAATATAACCAATAGTGACAACACATCATCAGGCCTGGCCCACGGCACTTGGGTGCCCTAGGCCCAATTAATCCCCACGTGGTTCCCTAAACATTTTTACAACTAAACAACAATAGTAGAATAATTTGTCTACCAGAACAAAAAAATTCACTATATTTTTTGTTAGCCCTTCAAATTCATTTTTGGAACATTTTTTACACTACAAGTTTACAACTTTAGTGGTAGATTAATTAAATTCATTTTTAGAAACATATTTTACACTAAGTTTACAACTTTAGTGGTAAATTGGTAAATTAAATGCCCTCGTTGACATACAGGATACACACAACCGTTAAAAATTTAAAAAAAAAAAAAAAAAAAAAATCACTGAGCTCGAGCCACATACAAGCCTAGCCCCAAGTCACAAGAATAGCTCATATGATTCCAGATTTATTTTCATCAGATTAATAGACTTACACCCATGTGCTGCCACGTGGCATCACTTCACACATTGCGTAACCATTGAAGATGGAAAGTGCTGGCACATTAAATAGGGCTGGAATGCTGTCTTTTGGAATCCGGACAACACTTATGAGTAGGGAGTATTGGTTTTGATTCGTGTTTGCTTCCTTTGGTAGTCTCACATCGAATTCTCGTGAAACTCACCACTAGGGAATCCCATATAAATGGAGAAGCTGCCTTTACGCGCTTGATTGTGAGAGTCAAGAGTTTAATTAATCTCGGGTCTTTTGGGCTTCTTGGCTCTATAAAAAGACTCGTATTCAAACCTGGTACCATAAAGTGTTCACAAAACTATTAGGCCTCGTTTGATTCGGGTATATATTAGGCCTCGTTTGATTCGGGTATTAGGAGGTGGGATTGGACTATTTTTGTCCAATCCCGCGTTATCCCTTGTTTGGTTCTGCAAAAATGGCATGGGATTAACAATCCCGAGACAAGTTTTATCCAATACGTATGGGATTACACAATACCTGGGGGGTGGTGGGATTGTTTAGTCCCGGATAAAATGAACGCGGAAGGAAAATCCACCAAATTGCAAAAATGCCACTTGTTTAATCCTGAAACGTAGTTTAGGGAACCAAACATGGGATTGGCCAAAACATGAGATATCCCAATGTTAATCGTGCATGAATCAAACAGGGGATTGTGTGAGATTCAGTACTAAATTGGTCCCAGGATAAATAGTCCAGGACTATTAATCCCACTTTTTTTAGTCCGCAAATCAAACGAGGCCTTAGTGTATCTAGCCAATCGGTCTAACGTATGGGTGAAGATTGGAATGGTGCCTCTTCCTCGAAGACTAAAGAATTGCACCCTTGTCACAAGGACTCCGTTTGAGCAACAAATGATAGAAAGCAATACCCTCATTGTAACCGTTGCTTTTTCCGCTTTTCCCTTTTGAGTTAGTTGGTCATGATTATGGCACTAGCTTGTGTATTTTTCTTTTTGGTTTGGCCATTAAACGTCTCCAGGTTAGTTTGCTTACACCCTACTAATTCATTCTCCCATTCTCCGGTCGAGCCGCAGTTTCATCCACGCCGGCATAAGGCAAGGAATTCACAAAAGGCTCTTACTTGGCCCTGCCTCAAGAGAGATTCTTTAAGTTTGAACTTCGAATTTATGGATTTACGGCTAGATTGTTGGATCCGTTGCGCAACAAACAAGATAACGGAAATCTGGGTAGAGTTGTCGGTAACTGTCATGTTGAAAGGTCAAGGTGCACAATTTGCAAAGCAACCCAGACATCTTACTCCTTTTTATGTAATTAATCCATTTACCAGCTTCATCACACCTATATAAGGCTAACTTGATTGCTTGTTAAGTCATCCTTCTACTCAGAGAGACAAATATGACATTGACCAATGAAGAAGATGTTGATGAAAGGCAATCCCTATATGTGAGGAAGTATAACAAGATGGTAAAGCAGGTGATTTGATGGCCGATATATGGATCACACAACTCTCTCTCTCTCTCTCTCTCTCTCTCTCTCTCTCTCTCTCTCTCTCTCTCTCTCTCTCTCTCTCTCTCTCTCTCTCTCTCTCTCTCTCATCATGTGTTTATGATCCATTTATCTTGCACTTGCCCTGTTCGTTTGATGGAAGTAACAATAAATAGATAGATGTATAACCTCATCGCATTAGTAAGAAGAATGCTAGAAACAGCTCACAGAGTTATTGTTAATGTTAAAAAAATATATTGAAATATGTGAAAATTAAGTGCGTAAAAATGTGTGAAAATATATTGAAAAGTACAAAGAAATAAAATAAAGCATTGTAGTACGCGTTTTTATTGTTTATGCTTATTGCCAGCCTAGCTAGTGAGCTATCTATAGAAGGAATCAATCATTAGATACATGGATTACCATGTACTAAGATTGTGATGCTAATATATGGTCAAAGAAACAGGCACTCATGAGCGATGTAAATGAATTTTTCAATAGCAAATCTACCTTTAGGAATTTACAACAAAAAGGAAAAAGATAAACTTATTCAGAATGTCATTTCATTGATTTTCTCAGTTTGATGAGCTAATTGAGATTATGGATGCTAAGAAGTCGCAACGAAAGAGAAGAAGGGTATGTTCTTATATGTAGTAAGTTATTTTTTGGAAAGGTATCCCTCCAATTTTCCCTCGTCCATTTGTTGGCCCTGGAATCCCTTTAATGATCGAGACCGTTTATTTTTTGAGCCTCGTTTGTAAGATCTAAGTCCTTGATTTTTTCACTAGATTTCGCAAAAATGCTTGTCCATACGGTCAACCATTTCAAGATTCCTTCAATTCTGAGAAAACCTCGACGGGCATTCGCGAAATTTTTCAGAATTGATACAGAACTTCAAATTCATTATCTTATAGGAGTATATGATACTAATATTGATGGTGCATACGATTTAGAGTCCACAAAAGCGCAGATCCACCTGTGCTATTGGAGGTGATCACATTACACCGCCTGCCGGAGAAAACAACGGCGGAGCTGCTGCCACCGGTAAAGTAAGAAGCAACTCAAAAACTGCGGCCAGGAGTCACGGGGACAACAATAGGAGATTGGTGCAGACAATAACAAGACATCTCCAAGAACTGAAAAATGACAGCCCTCCTGATTCTGATTGCTTAAACCCAACCAATTAGCGAGATATAAGCAAAGCAACAACCCGTGCATAGCACGGATTCATATAGGTTACGTTTGGTTGGATGGAATGGAATGTAAGTTGGAATGGAATTAAAAATGGAATGGAATTGGAGGAATTGGAATTGGAATAATCATTCCTATTCTCACGTTTGGTTGCGGCTAGGAATCAAAGAGATAAAACATGGGGAAACTGAAATTTCTAATTAATAAATGCAAAACTTAATCTAAAAAAATTAACCAAAACAAAACTTATCTCAACCACAGATACACAAAGCACCGAGAGAATCTAGAAACCCAAAATCGTAACCCGAATCTAAAAACCCAAACTCGTCACAATTTCTTCCAAAAATGTCATTCCCTAAACCCGACCCTTCAAATAAATTCGACACCGGATCCCCAAACTCGAACAAATTACCAGAAAAACAACATGACATTCTTTGAAATGGAGTCGTTCTTTTGGCTCTGCGACGACTCGACTTCTTCGCTCGTCGGTGTATGCAAAACAGATTTGAGCGACGAGAAGTTGTTGCTCCGACATTCCTCCCCGGATTAGAACCAGAATCCAAAGCCCGATCAGAATAATCGATAACAAAATCAAAAAAATTCTACGGATAACTACATGGATGGTAATGTATGAGACTATAATCGTACAAAAGCAAAAAGCAAGTAAAATTGGCGCACCCTTCAGATGAGACAACTGACTTTGAGGGCCACTGCATGAGCTTCAAATTGAGATAGATACTGATTTGGTGGAGAGAGAGAGAGAGCAGGGGGCCTTGGGGGAGTGAAATATTGAGTCGGGTAAGGAAATGGAATTAGGATTCTTAAGTTTTTCGTTGGAATGGTAATTCCCTTATTTAGAGGAATAATAATTCCATAAAGAATTGGTATTCCATCTATTTTTTGCAAACCAAACATGGGAATAGAATGCCATCGGAATTTCTATTCCATTCCGCTGTCCATTCCAGCAAACCAAACACACCCTATAGTGTTTTTCTCCTCGACCAAAAATCTTGAATAAGTAATTTAATTGTGTTTCCTTATAGACAAACATTTCATAAAAGGCAACTTTTCCCCTCCAAACACTCGCATTTGACCTTGCGTCCAAATTGGGATAGGTGTGTCGACTCCTAACCAAAGTTGTGTGTGGGCTCAAGGCCTCACCTGCACTTGCCCGTGCTGGGAAAAACCAGCTTGGTCAAATGCAACAACGTACAAGACACCTCAACAAAAAGAATACTCCGGCTTTTCCCCAGTAGGACTGCTGGGACAAGTGCTGATGATGAACCACTGGAGCCCCGAAAGCTAAAGAAAAATTCAAAAATACACCAAAAAGCTAGACCAAACAACTTGAGTTTTTACGAATGTCTATTGTGAAGAAAAGCCAAAGAGGAAAAATTATAATGTAGTCGAACTAAAACTTAAACTGATGGCTTTGTTTGGGTGGCTTAAGCAAAAAAGACTACACTTACTTTCGTTGAAACGAATGCTGTTGTACAACAAATTACCACGCACATACCTCTGGCCAAGTAAAAATTCGTGCTTCAGAAGAATGTACGGTCTTTTAACAATCTGATTGTCACCAACCTCCGAGCAAAGTTTTGGAGTGCATGATGCATAACTTGAAATTGATCTTCCAAAACAAAGCTTATATACCTACTGAGCATTGCACTTTAACTTCACCCTTTCGAGCTCTTGTTTTAAGGACTCCACTCGTTCAAGCAAGTCCATTTTTTCCTGGTAAGAGGAAATGTTCATTGAAATCAAATGAACCTGAATGGGACTAAAATGAATACCGAAGGATCTAACTATACAGGTTCAAGAAAAACCCACCTTTTGTAGCATTTCCACTTTCCTGTTAATGCTAGCATCCTCCACCTCCATTGTTAGAGACTTCTTCATCTGTCAAGGAGCATCAATTCCGGATGTAAGATACATAACAACTAAAGACAAATATAGGAAAAGTTAAATGAATGTGCCTGCTATTACATCTTAGCCATTCCAATCTCTAAAGGCCGGCAACACAGTTAAATTCAAATCATGGTCGGGAAACATCATTTTCATTCATTTCACCTAATACAGAAATAGCAGAGTGCACCTGCCATCCAACAACCTCCAACTTGTTCTCCTCAGTCCTCACATACCCAGAAGATAGAGATGAAAGCCAACCTATTCTAGGACAACAGGATTACAAATTTAAGCCTCATTCGGCACAGTAAGACCCCAAACTTTTAGAGAATCCTGTTAGAAATTGTCCACTGTGCAACACCAATGCTCTGGATGCTAAATGAAAGAGCATGGTACTGTGCACATAAATCAAAATGATTCCTGGGTCTGCCCTCTCTGATGCCTTTTGGCTTTGATTTGAGGGCATGATTCCGCAGCAAACGCGGACGGTATAGGGGGACCACTGTTTTAGTGGTATTCTGTGAGCAGTTACTTTGTGCATTTATTGCCAAAGGTTGGATCTGTCTCCAATCCATCTGTTTCAGTAGTATTCTGGGAGCAGCCACTTTGTGCATTTATTGTCAAAGGTTAGGTCTGTCTCCTATCCATCCCCCACCCATACCCCCAATTATTGGGGACTAAATGGGTTATGTTATTATTGTTGTTGTTGTGTTGTTAGAAATTGTCTCACATTGGTTAATTGTAACCTCAAAAGCTAGAAAGCTAGTATATGAGCATGGATGGCCTCTCCACTTATTGCCAATTGGTTTAGAGTTGGACGCTTTAACATGGTATCAGAGCTAGGCTTTCGGAGGCTTTTGGACAAAACTCTATGTTGTTGATGGTTGGTTCCCCTCAGTTTGTCGTTGATGGTTGATCGTTGTCATATGTGTTATCGTTGTTTATCTCTCCTAGTGCGGGTTAGGGGGTCGCAAGTGTGGGAAAGTGTTAGATATTGTCCCACATTGATCAATTGTAACCTCCAAAGCTAGTATATGAGCATGGGTAGCCTCTCCACTCATTGCCAATTGGTTTTGAGTTGGATTCTTAACAAATCCTATTCAACAACTATCATAAACAAAAAATCTGGTGTCCAAAGCCACCCAAAGTACAGCAGTGAAGCATTTGAACAAAAGAAATGATATAATACAAGACTACAGAATGTTCAGAAGGCCCAAAATCAGAAATATTTTGGTAGAACTAATTCACTCAGACAATATGCCAAAATAAAAAAGAGGGTAATAACATGTTCATCATAATCTTCATTGCTAAATCTAGCATAAAAAACCCCACAATGTCATTCTTTTGGAAGAGAACACAACTTCACAGATGAAACCATCATTTTCAATATACCTGGCTTAACTGGTTTCAACATCCACTACAGCAAGGACAACATTGGCTAGAATCAATATAAATACCAGAGCAATTTAATCAAAAGGTAGTGATGCTGATGCCATAAAATTTCTTGGATCCAATTAAATGTAGATTGAAATATCGCATTTTCAAACTTTACGGAATCTGAGGACTTGAGGAAAATGCAATACAGATCTCCTAGCCTCAAAGTAAAATTGGAATGACAGCTAGCTTAGAAAGTAACCCACATGGCCAGTCAAGAAATGCTTGCAAAAACAAAGAATTCAATGCAAATCAAGATACTATCTTCATTTATAATTTCTAGGGGAGGCCATGAATGGGCTTAGTTGTTGCAAACATAAAAGGTGCTCAACAATCATTTGGTATATGTACTACGAAAGACACGTCATCCACAAAATGGTTTATTGCACTGTTCAGTACCAGTATAAATGTATAACATGAATAAAAACTTCTTCTGGAGAGAGTAAACAAGGTCTCATGCAATTAGTTTTTTTTCAAGGCGAGATTACATAGTGTTTTAACCGGTTATTCTACAATGCCTACTAGTATAAGAAAACCTAGCCACAAACAGTTCTTGTTACAACCCAACATCTTCTTAGACGAGATTTGAATATTTGTTGAGCAAAAAAAGAAAGTAATTAGCTAAGCACAAGTAAAGTGTTGCATTGACAAAGCCAAGAAAAAAAGGCTAAAATCCTTTAGGCACAAGTCCAGATGGACCACAAAGGCCCTATAAAATGCTGAAAGTTTAAGTCTTCGCTCTTCACTTGGACATGAAATCCAAAACTTGTATTCTTTAACAAAGTTATACTTCCCACCATGCAAACAATTCATAATTTTACATGACTTTTGTTGAACAAGATACTGAAAGTTTGAAATCAACCATCAGCTGTCACAACCCAAATGTAGATACAATCATACATGCACTTTACACTTCTTGCGGACAACAAGAAATCCACTCAAGAGAATCAAGACCAGCTCTAGATGATGAGATAATGGTAGTAGAGGCATTAAAACCTGCAGTTTTGCCCTCTAGACCTGCTTGATGTCCAATTGATTGCAAAGGAATGAATATGCTAACCTCAACATGTTCGGCAATACACTTGGAATATGCTTACCTCAATTAGTTCAGCAGCACACTTCCTAGACCTTTCAACCTCCTCATCATATCTCAGCCTCCATTCTGCAGATTCCTCCATCGCCTCTCTGTTAGCCAAATCGAACTGTCTTCTACAAGAAGTCAATAAACAGAAACATCACATATTGTTGCAAAGAGTGAAGTAATATACCTTGATGCTATGAAAAGCACAAGTGACAAATATTGTGATATATGCAAGAAAGGAGAAACTTTAATGCAAACATCACTTACCTCAAATGCGTGAAACAAAGAGGGAGGGAGAGACATCTACTTGACGTGTTTGTTTGAAGTTGAAAAAACAGTTTCAAATTCACTAAGTATCTCTGTGTTCTCAAAATCCACATAATTTTATGTTAAGGAAGTCAAACGAAAAGAGAGAAAACAATTAACACAACAAAGACTAAAATAACTTTCAACTTCTACTTCAAAATGTTTTATCATTAAGGACTATGAAGCACGCGTACGGGTATGAGTATGGCTAAAAAAATGTGTACTAGTATGACTTATGACTATGGCCACATGAGCGTGTACAAGTACTACTACAAGGACGATAAGGTATGTCCATAAGGCGACAACAACAACAACAATAACATAACCCATTTAGTCCCCAATAATTGGGGGTATGGGCGGGGGATGGATAGGAGACTGACCTAACCTTTGGCAATAAATGCACAAAGTGGCTACTCCCAGAATACCACTGAAACAGATGGATTGGAGATAGACCTAACCTTTGGCAATAAATGCACAAAGTGGCTGCTCATAGAATACCACTGAAACAGTGGTCCCCCTATACCATCGTGTTTGTTGCAAAATCATGCCCTCAAATCAAAGCCAAAAGGCATCAGAGAGGGCAGACCCAAGAATCATTTTGATTTATGTGCACATTACCATGCTTCTTTTTACGGCTGGGGTAAGACGGTAAAAAGTGTCTCTATATTATTTAGAGTACTGTACAAGACATAATAATTGCACTTCAAAAAAAGAAAACAGTTAAATGACTAGGGCAACTAAGAAGCAAACATCAACTAACAATTTTTTACCACACAAATCAGAGTTGTGTCATCACACTTGAAAACCTACAAACCAAATCTTTATTCTTCTACCATATTATGCATAGAAAAAAGAAGTCACGTCACCTTAGCTTTATCTCTATGTTGGGTACAGCTTGATTTATATTGGCCATTGGGGTACTTGTAGAATAAAGTATAAACTATAGAGAAAATTTTTGATACATGTTTCGCGTAACTAGTACATATTTAGAAGTACCATCAAAGTACCAATACCAGATACGATAAGAGTACAAGTACGACAAGGTTTTAGAAGTACTCATGCTTGACTTTGGGTACGTTGATACAGTGAATGCTAGGAAAACAAAGTCGGGTACGGGTACGCCTAGGGTAATAATGTTACAGCTGTAAAACTTAAGAGGTATGTGCTAGATAAAGTAACTGTTCTTATAAAGGTAATACGCAAATGATTGAATCCAACAAACCACAATTTAATGCCAAGCTGAAGGTAAAAGCAAGAGATTGATTTCATTATATTGGAGTCACTGTACCAAAGTCTTAATTCTACAAGCATGCCAAGCATAAAAAACAGTCTTATGAAGATAACTTCAGGACCGCAAAGTGCAACCAAAATACTAGTGGATGGGGTGCGGCTTGGGTAGATAGGGGTATGTCTGGGTTATGGCAAAAACCATATAAAAAAATTTTGGTTCATGTTCCGGTACTCAAAACCCAAGTAGAAGAAGTGAAGAACCATGCAAAGTACCAATACCTAGTAAATTGCAGGCTTGTGGGTACATGTGTGGCATGGTTTTATAAGTACCAATTCTTTCAACAACGGTAGAGATGGAAAAGATGGAAAAACAAAAGCTAACAAACTTTACATTTATGGGCAGGCAGGACAACAGACAGTATTCTACTTTGTCCTTACAAGCCCTTTGGTGCTGCACAATAAATAGCAAAGGTGGTGATTGACTGAAGAAAAGATCAAACCAAAAGTTATACTCATAACGAGTCATATATTGTGAAATCACAGGTCCCAATTATCCACCTACATGTATCAGAACCTAATATAAGAAGAATCAAGAGCAAAGGGCGAAAACATGCTGAAATTGATGGACTCCTAATTGCAGTGTGAAGATTTCACAGTTCAATTATGTCCACCCTTTTGCCTTCTCTCTTTTTCACTAGCCTAAACTGAAGTAAGCAAGCTTAAGCATTCAAAAGAAAGAAGGAAAACAATGGATTCCGAATTAAATGTCTAATGAGCAATAAATTTAAATATATCAACCAGCAGCTATTTTCCTTCTTTCTGTTTTTCATCTAGGCTAAGCTGAAGTAAGCAAACTTAATCATTCAAAAGAGACGGGTCAAATTGAATTAGAATAATTGGACCACAATCCACCTTCTCTTCTGCCTAATGAGGATATGGAGAATACCATCACATGGTTGCCTCATCCAAGTGGGAGATCTACCATTCATTCTACCTAGGAAACTATCAGAAACAGAAATCCTGTCCAGAACTGGACTAGTGTAGTCTGGCTTGGGTGGCATGTGCCCAGATGGACTTCTATATTATGCTTGGCTCTCCAACAAAGGCTGAACACCCCTAATAGATTGGTAAGCTGGGGAATGAATGTGGATAGTGATTGCAATTTGTGTGGCAGTGGCATTGAGTCTCATCACCACCTTTTCTTTTAGTGTGGCTTATCAAGATAGATTTGGCAGCAGGTGGGCAGTAAGACTGGGATTTCTAATGGCCCTTGGTCTCTCTCTAACGTTGTGGACTGGTATGTTAAGGGGAAACGCTTCAAGTTCAGGGGTACTTTGGCTGCATCTTTTCCTACATCTGGAGGGAACGGAACCAAAGGATTTTCCTTCATATGGCTGTTGAAAAAGTCACAAATTTTCTCAGCGATTATGTTTAGCATTAGGGATCTTTTTGACTCATTCCGAATGGTAAGCTTTGGGTTTTTCCTAGTTTTGTGCTAGGGCCCAACTGAGTTGGTTGGCTTTCCTTGTGGGTTGCTGCTTCCTATATACTCATGTCGTTTAGTCTTTAATTCTGGCCGGTTTCTTGATACACTCTTGTAATGTAGTGAGAGACAGTTTGAATTCAAAAGAAAGAAAAGAAACTAGGGTTTCTCAATTTACCCATACATTCAAAAATGGCACTAAAAATTTACACAAGTCAACTTGCAGCTATTTCCAATGGGAATAAACACATCGAAGGCTTCATAATTACTCATCAGTACCAAGCAGAGCTATGGAATTGCAGAACAAAGTGAAAGATGAATTATAAAGATATATAGCAAGAAATTTGGAACCAACCTCAACAATTCTGCCTCGTCGGAAGAAATTTTGTACTCGAGAACCCAAAGCCTGAAGTAAACGGCGATACCCAATAGCATAAACAACGCCAACCCAATTAAAATTGATCTCCTCCCTCTTCCCCTCATTCCCGAATCCAACTTCTCTCTCTCTCTCTCTCTCTCTCAAAATATACTGTTATATTCCACCATACTCGGGGTATATTTCAGCTCAGAGCTATAACTGGTTTTTTCCTTCTTAGATCAATAAAATGTCAAAATTTTAAAGCCTTGCCCTCATTTACTTATTTATAGTTTTCGTTTTGTATTTTTCACTTAGAAACAAAAAAAAAAAAAAAAAAAACCTTTGCTTCCTTTGAAAAAAATAATACTCCCTCCGTTCCATATTGTTTGCCTCCTACGGGAGTACGTGCATTTTGCACACAAAAAATAACGTGTTTATGAGAACTTTTTTCGAAAAAAAATTACACCAATTTTTTCTTCTCAATGGGATCTTTAAATTGATGTAAAGTTTGTTGAAAAAAAATAATGCTTGCACATTATTTTTTGCGTGCAAAATGCACAAACTTCCATAGGGAGCAAATAATATGGAACGGAGAGAGAAATAATAATAATGGAGTGGGAATGGGCGACCAGTATAGCAACCCTCAATGGGTATGACTATTGGGGTTCCCAACCCATTGTATAGGTCCAATTGAGGGGTGGGAATAAGTGACCAGTGTAGCAACCCTCCATGGGCATGACCATTGGGGTTCCCGACCCACTGTGAAATGTCCAGTTGAAGGGTGGAAATGGGTGACCAGTGTAGCAACCCTCCATGGGCATGATCATTAGGGTTCCCGACCCATTATGAAATGTCCAGTTGAGACATAAATATTGTCCGAATAGAACAGGTTGTCACTGCAGCACTACCTAAGTGACTAATTGGCCAAAGGCCCTCCACACATTTCCCAGCAATGACATGGGAGCAATGGCGGAGCCAGGAATCTAATTTACCCAGGGCTAATTCGCATAAAAAAAAATTATATGGGCTAACCCATATTAATTTTTTTTGGACCAAAAATTTACATGTAAAAATTTTGTTTTTTTTGTTTTTTTTTTTACTTTACCTGGGCTAAAGCCCACCCATACATAGGGTGGCTCCGCCCTTGCATGGGAGGTCTATGCACAGGGAGAGAAGGAAATTTTATCCCACTCATTTTGGCCAAGTGGCTGGTAAAACTTTGCTTCTTTTGTCCTTAATTTCTTGGCTCTTCAAATAACCAAATTTAAAAACATTTTTTTCCCTAAAGATTAGAATGACTAAAGTATTCGAGTCCCACAGCAATATTTGGCAGTGTTCCAAATATCAGCCCGCAGCAGCTAGTTGGTGCCTAGGCGCTAGGTGGGGGTTTAAAGCCAAGGTGGCCGACTAGTCGACTACATAAATGTTAGGCGCCTCTCCTTCCCGACTATTGCCTAACAAGTTTTAGAACACAATGTGTGGTGAATGAGTTTGGGACGTTGCAATGGGGCACTGACCAATCTCTTGTGCAATCATAAAAAATCACAAGTATCAAAAACAAAAACAAAAAAAAACAAACGAAGAAACTAAAGAGCACCCCCAATTTGTTAATCAGAAAATAATTTTGGCACTCTTATGTTTGATAATCGCACTTCAAAATTTATCTTTTAGTGTGCTTCATAAATTGTGCTATGTGTATTTCAATCACAAAATGACAAATTCTGAAATGTAATTGTTACAAAATGGAATGCTGAAATTATTTTCCTTGTTTTCAATAGTAGTCCGTAAATTATTCTCCATTGCTACATTCTTCTTCCGGATCAATGGATACGACTAACTGCCAACAGGATTAGCATATCCTCGTCATTAATATATTAAATATATATAAGGAGTTAAATGGGCCTACGCTATATGGCCGAAACCTAGAAAGGTTGAGGGTAGATGGAATGGAAACGGGGTGCTGTAGGGCAGTCTTATAGTGCGACGTTCGAACTGTTAATCTCAGTATTCAACAGCTTCGATTTCATCTTGGCAATAGATGACTAAATTCTCAATGTGTTACGATGAAATCAAAACCATTCATTGCCAATTTGACAACTCAGATGCCACACTAAAGGGTGCCCTACAGCACCCTGGATCCAAATAGAATAAGCATATCAGATCAAAAGAAAGAATAAACATATCGAACACCACACCTAGAGTGTGGTTCAGTGATTGGTTTGTCACTCTTCCTTACAAGGAAGAGTGAGGTTTTGAGATCCAATTCTCATTGAGCCTCGTTGACGATGTACTCGACTCCCGTTGTAACGACTAAAAACTAAACCACTAGCAACAAAAAGAACATAGAATAAACATATCTATACTTCTGTAATGTAGTAATTATGTAGAGCAACTTCTGAGAAGCGTTGAGGGAGCTTGAAGTCAGCATAATCTTAGTGGTTATCCCTCTAACATAATATATTTTGGAATGCTATCCTGACACTCTGTCAGGATCATTACCCAACTTATAGTCTATTTCAGATTTTTATAACCTAAGAAGTCAAACAATTCAAGAGTGACGTTGCAATAAAAAATATGTAGCATATACGTATTCGCGCGATATATATTAAAATAAAAAAGAACAATTTCTAAGAAGAGATAAAGATAGGTCCAAGTAGCCCAACCAAGAGCGGAGCCAATAGGGTCAAGCGACTCCACTCAAAAGTGAGAACTTATTTTTTTACTAGAATGCTCCAAATTTTGTACTAAAAGTTTATTATTGTTGGATAATTTAAAGTTAATTAGTGAATTTGGCACCATTAAAATTGTGATATGATATTGCTCCAAAGTTTTAATATAGTGTATGAAGTTGTCCCAAATATTCCTTCCAAATAGAAAACAATATACTTTTCCAATGAAAATTGCGAAAAACCATTTCGCATGTTAACGGGAATCACTTGATGAAACCTTACATGTGTAGATTTTCTATAGAATGATTTAAAAATTTCATCTTTTGCATAACAAAATGACCATTTCATATTCTATCATTTTTTTTTTTTGAAAAGCGAAGAAAGATTTCATTAATTCCAAGAGAGCCAAAGATGAAATCAGTACAATAGGAAAAGAAATGCATTGAGAGAGGTTCGTTGTAACGACCCTAATTTTCGTAAATAAAAATTTCGTTAAATAATTTAATTAATTAATTTAATTTTCGGTTTATCGGAATATTTTCCTATAATATAATATTTTCCTTAATAAATTGAATTTTAGCCATGGATATACGTATTTGAGACCGAGTAACGCGTCCGTTACATTACCGTAGCACCCGGGAACCGAGGTTAATGCCCGAGACCTACCCAACCACTACCATTACTTCACTCAACACCATAGGACATCATGGTGTGGTCATATCAAGCCTTGGAACTTGTTACTTTGACTAAGTTAGAAAGAAAGTTAGAGTTAGAGAGAGAAAGAGAGAGAGAGAGAGAGAGCCACGAGAGAGAGAGAGAGAGAGAGAATGCCGAGAGAGAGAGAGAGAGAGGGTTCGGTAAAGAGAGAGAGAGAGAGAGTGTGTGTGTGTGTGCATGCACCTTAGTACACATGCACATGCATGAGTTAATGCTTGGAACAATTGTGCAAGCAATGGCTTGATGAGGTGGCCAACTAAACTTAAGGTTTTGTACCCAACATTAGATTAAGTTCTTTGCTATTTTTGGAGTACACTACACATACCCACACAATACATGCATTTGTGCACAATACACCCATCCTAGCCTATGTTTTGTAGGCCTTGGCTTCCAAGTAAACTAGGGACAAGCTCCCCTAAATTAAGGAGGGAATAATCCACCTAGCTATAGCTAGTAGTAGCCACCCTCTTAGCCATTTAATGGTTTCACACACCATTGGTTCATATTAGCTCCTAAAAACACCCCGTAACTAAGGTGACCGTGCAAAAACCTACACAACGAGAGGTATATTTTCTCCCACCATTGTTTCTACATTGTATCTACCCTAATTGGTTCATTCTAGCCAAGAATCTAGCCCTAGATACCTAGATACCTACCTAGATTCCTACCTAGACCTAGACTTGCCACCTTTGTACTTCCATAAGCCACCTAAGCTACACAATTACTCCCATACATGCCCCACTTCAAAATTTTCGGTAGAGAGAGAGAGGGGGCTTTTTTGAGGGGAGGAGGTGGTCACTCATTTTGCTATAAATAGCAACCCCTTTGGTCATTTGGACTCCTTATACCCCACACTTGTCCATTTATCTCTCTACTTTCCCAACAAACCAACTATTCCTACCACCTTTTAGCCACCATATTTTAGCCCTAATTAGCTACTTACTAAGTTGATTAGTAAGTTAGCTAGGTAGTTTAAGGGTTGCCTTCTCCAAAGGATTGCTAATCGGCTTCCGGTTTACACCCGGAAACTAAGGTAGTTTACTAAACTACTCTTCTAATTAGCTATTCCTAGTTTAAATATGTTGTTCTAATTAAGTTTCTAAGCATGATTATGGAGGTTGACTAAGTTAATTTATGCATATGTTAAGTGACTAAGTATGTTTCTTAGTAATTTAGAAAGAGTATTTTTATTTAGAAAGTTTAACAAGCATGTTATGAGGTTCTAATTAGAATAGTTATTCATGAAATTATAAGTTGATTAGTGAAATTAGAAGTGGATTAGTGAGACTAGAAGTGATTAGAAGTGAGTAGTAGTGATTAGAAGTTAATTAGTAGAGGTGTTTCACTAGACAAGATTCTAGTATGATTATGTTATTATTTCTAGAAAGAAATAATTAATCTTGATTGTTTTGTTTATTGGTTGTATTTGGGATATTATAAATGGAGAAATTTCTTTTATAAGAGATTTATTAGAAAGAAAAGCCTATTGGTTATTTTTGGCAAGAAAATATGGAGTTGATTTTATAAAGAAAGAATTATTCATATAGATTTCTAGAAAGATTTTTATAAAGTATGTAGTAAGTTTATTTGGTAAATTTTCTAGAAGAAAAGTGGGATTTTTACTAGATATGAAAAAGATAATTTATTGAGATTATTTGAGAGAAAGTTCCTAGAAAAATAGAAAGAATATTTTTGGGAGAGTTTTAAATATTTTAGAAAGTCCACAATTAGTTGTGGTGAATTTTTGGCAAGGGATTTCTAGAAAAGAGTTTGGTTTAAACTATTTTTGAAAAGAGCAAATTAATTTATTTTATTTCTTTGGAGGAGAAATAAAATAGTTTGGAGATTTTTGATGAGGTTTAAATTGAGAGAAAAGGGAAATATTATTTTTGGAGAATATTAAAGTGTATGATTTTATGTGGAGAAATTGCTAGAAGGAATATTATTTTGAGGGAAATTGGTGTATTAAAATGTATGATTTATGTGGGAAAAGTTTCTAGAGGAAACAAAATTATTTAGAGAGTTGGTATATTTTTGTGCATGATTTTACGTGAGAAATGTGATTTTGAAAGAATATGAATTTAGAGGAAATTATGAAATATTGCATGAGCATGATTTGAGCATGTGACACCGAGCACGTACGCGATACGTTATGTCACCGGACGCGAAATTTACTATTTACAGATGAGAAAATAGAGATGAGAATGAAAATGAGTTTGAAATGCGAAATGAAATTTTTGAGAAATGAAATGGAGATTTTCTTTCGGAGAATGAAATGAGATTTGGAGAAATGAAATGAGATGAAATGCGATGAGATGATTTGTTGCCACCTCAAATTCGCGGAGAGAATTTGGAGGAATGGTATTGATTGCGGTAGTGCAGCGAGAGTACCACTTCCAGTTCACGGAGAGAACTAGGATATGGGCTAAGCGTGCACAACACACGGTAAACGGACCTTGCAAACAGGCTGTTAAGTTCGGTGATGCAAGACGGCCGGGATTGTGTCGTGTGAGTCGCGGGGAGAACGGACCGTGCAAACAGGCTGTTAAGTTCGGTGATGCACGATAACCGGGACCTCGAGCGGAAAGGTATAACTTTCAGAGCAGTGGGAGATAATGAAATTTGAAGAAGAATGCCGAGAAAGGCACCGTATTGAGAAAACTGAATTTTTAGGAAAAACGGTTGATAAATGAAATGTGTTTTTGAGAAACGAAATGAGAATTTTGAGAAAGTAACACGTAGCACAGTTTTGAGATACTGAAACGAGATACCATCTTCCTGCGCATATTTACTCTGATCCGCATGGACACGCATGATGCATGATATGATTTACCGTTCATAAGTGATATATGCTGTTCATGAATTTATTGTTCTAGAATTGCTACTTAGAAGCTTAGCGTAGTAAACTATTGAGTCTGGCTCACGGTGTTGCCTTCGTGTAACCCTGGCATAATACCATGATGTTGCCCGTGCGACTCGGACGTATTATGCTAGACTATCTAGATGGACAGGAGCCGTACTATGGAGTCCAGACCCGAGGAACGGGAGGTGCTGCCGGAATGGGGAACGACCCGACGCAGAGATAGACGAGGCCTTAGAACCACCCCGGTTGCTATTTATTTAGTATTTGAGAACTGTATCGTTTGTATTAAAGTTTGGGTTTAAACTTTAATTCGGTTTGTAATAATAATTAACGTGCCCAAATCTTGGGGGCGTTACATTCGGAGTCACTCCTACTACTACTACTCGCAAATACTAAACCTACCTCCCCACCTCTCGATTTTTAATAAAAAAGCACCATGTTGGTAAGATACCAACGCACCTAATTTGTCCCAGTCCGACAATACAATTTTCAATACAGCAAATTTAACCCACGCTCCCAATAATAAAGCCCATTAAATGCATTCAAGCCCATCTACACGATCACCCAAGCGCTACTAGCTCGGTTCCCGGAAAAAACTCCGACGAACACCCAAAGACACAAATGCACGTTCACCCTCTCCCAAGTGGAAACCCAATACACCTATTCTATCATATTTGAAATATGAAAAGTGCATCAAGGATTGTTAAATCAATGTGTATGTAAGATTTTGCTTTCATTGATTCTAAAAGTTATATGTTGACCCACTAACCAAAGTTTTTGGCTCCGCCCCGGGGCTTAATCCTATTGGTTATTCATCCGAATATATTGTAGTATTTGATAGGTTATCGTGTCTCTACTAGGATCACTATAGATTTTAGTGTCCCTCTATTTGGATTTTAAATCTGATAAGTCAGGCAATTCAAAAGTGACACACTATATATTAATTAAAAATAAACACCTTTATGAAGAGATAAAAGTGCTCGAGGTGGCATAATTCTACTAGCTATTCATCTTAATAAATAGTCATCTTACGTTGAGATCCTATTGCGACTCTGTTAGGATCGCCACACATTTAAGGTGACTCTGTCTAGATTTTGGATATTACGAGTCAAGCAATTCAAAATTCAGCTAGATAAGTATATATATATATATATATATATATATATATATATATATATATATATGCCATGATTTATGACTTTTACAATTAATAATAGTGGTTATATAAATACATAAGTTATTAGCAAAAAGTAATTTAATCATTTCAAAATTCAAATGCTTAAATTGTTTTACTTTATGTGTGTAATCAATTTCAAACAAATCACATTAACTTATTTGTTGCGATTTCATGTGGGAAGACTCATAACTCCTTTCTACTTTCCTGTTTTAATTGTAAGGACATGCTTCAGTAAAAATGGAGATTAAAGTAGCCACATTAAAATTTAGGTATTTTTCGAGAAAATTTACCATCTGCATTGCAATGCAAGTACATGTGACAAAATGAACAAAATTTTCCGATCAAATCTACCCTCTACTCTCATTTTTAGCCACGATCTCATTACTCCTACAATTGCCAATATCCATTCAATGCTAACGGGACCCTTATTCTAGCCGAAAATCATGTCCGGCAACCTTGAAAGTTAGTGCAATTTTAGTAATGTCTCCCTTTTGTGCTCAAAACTTAAAATCAAAATCAAAATAATTTAATAGAAAAGTGTAAAATTATTATTATTATTTTTTGCTAGGATGCTCCAATTGAAATTACAGACAAAAATTACCAAAAGTCGCAGCATCTATATCACCTCCTCTTGCTTGATATTATACACTCTTACTATTTTATTTTTATTTTTTAACTACAAAAATGTTATCGCCAATATCCACATCAGAGCCATGTCACGAGTTGGATAAGTTACGTAAACACCCAATTTTTATTTTATTTTTTTACTTTTTAAAATAAAAAACACTTTAAACACGTAAAAAGATAGGTCAGTTATCCTATTATTCGTCCCTACTCTAAAAAAATTAAAACTCAAAACAACCTTAGAGGTGAAATGTTACTACCGCCTAACTTGAACATGGAATTATTTATTTGTTTAGGTTATTTCCAATGACATACTCAAAATTAAAAAGTTGTTAAAGTTAGCAATGTGTGGTCAAAAAGTGCTCATAATGGAATAATCAAAGCTAAAAATTTAATTGAATCCACATCTCCTCAATTAAGTACACTCATTGTTACTCAGAAACGTTATCTCTATTTTCTCTCTCTCTCTCTCTCTCTCTCTCTCTCTCTCTCTCTCTCTCTCAACATTGTTTTAAAATAATTAAAACTTTTTTAAAAAATATTGTTTTTTATTAAAAAAAATTTGAAATTTTTTTTTTAGAGAAAACAGTTTTATAAAAACTACCATTTTCAAAAACTGTTGTTTTGAAAATAGTTTTTTTCAAAAAACGGTTTTCAAAAACTGTTTATTTTGTTCAAAAACCCTTTTTTTTGTTGGAAAAAGTTGAAAAGAAAAAAAAAATTGACTATAAAAATTGTTTCTTAAATAATTTATTATGTATTTTTAAACTAAGTTCTCAATCTTTTTATCTATTTTTTCTTAATTTTTGTTAATTTTGCGTCATTTTTTTGAATTTAACATTCATTTTGACGAGCAAATGTACGTTCTTGTTGTGAATAAAAGCTTAAAAATCATTAAAAAAAAATTGGAAATATTGTTTTTGAGTCTTCTTCTAGTTTATTACTTTTGTATACATTTATTTTAAAATTCAATTTATCTCGTCGAATAACCATAAAAAATGGTACTTAAAGCTGAGTTTCCATTATCATCAAAATGGTATTTTCGGTATTTTTGCCTGTTGTTTACGAGGTGAAGACAAATCATTCTCCTCACACACATTACAAAAATATCATTTAGAGAAAACTACACCCACTTTTAACTACAATGGGAAAATGGTTGGAAAATCCAGGGGTACCGACCCCCTAGCACAAACCATGTACCAATCGGTGCCGGAGACCCCCTTGTGAGAGCATCAATCCAAGCCGTTCATTCATCCCAAAATCAAATTCTGAGGTGGTTCATGAGGAAATCCGCTCAATCGGACATTCCTTAGTGCTCGATCCAAAATCACACATTCTATTCTAAAATCACCCCATTTCTGCGTGAAACCCCTCGGAATTTGATTGTGGGATGAATGAAAGGCTCGGATCAACCATGTGGGACCCATAAGAGGATCCTCAGCGCTGGTCAATGCACCATCGGTGCACCCGATTTGTACCTAGAGAACTGTTGATTTTAGTGAAAAATATTTCATTATGTCTACAGTGTGAATGCCAACAGGAGAGACAAGTACTCAAATGGGGAACTTGGACAACCATGTATCCCCATGCACAGCACGGTGTTGTGCAGTCCCACAGCGTGGCCGCGCTGGCATTTCTTCGACGATCGGAGACGTTCGCCATGTAGACCTCGTCGAGTACTACAAGTGTACCAAAAATCAGCTCAATTGGATATCTTTAAGTGCTTCATCGGAACACAAATAACATGAAAAAGTGGTTTTGATCCAGTGTTTGTATATATTTGTGTTCCATTTTCTTTTTCAAAATATTTGTGTTTCGATGACATACTTAAAGATACCCAATCGAGTTGATTTTCAGTAGACTAATAGAACTCGATGGGGTCTACGCAGTGAATGTCTCCGATCATTGGAAAGGTGCTAGCGCAACCGCAGCATGGCTGCACAACATGGTGTTGTGCATCCCATGCACAACAACCCCCTCAGTCCTCTACTACTGTACGGCCAACCTTCCACTACTGTACTTTCACACCGCACAGGAATTTCACTATCATACATTTTTTTTGTCAAGCAGTGGAAAATTTTATTTATAATAACATCGAATAGGAAACATCGAGGGACACTTCCCTACTAATCCAGTTCAGAACAACCTCCTATCAGATTAGGGGAGTATCCAAAGATAGGACATTTTGGATATAACATTAGCCACCCTATTACAATTATGAGAAGCAAAATGAAAAGAACAAGAACTAAACTTATTCGCAAAAAACAAGACATCTTTGATGATGACTTCCGAACATGCCTTGACTGAGGAAAGACCCTGGAGCATCTTGATAATTGTTTGTGCATCCCCTTCCACCACATAATCCCTTTCCTGAGAGCAAATTGCCAAGCCCAATGCAAACCAAAACCCTTCAACTAACTCGACAGACATACAACATTTAAGAGGTGAGACAACAGCACCCACAACTTTACCCAAATGATTGCGAACCACCATACCCACACCACCTCTACGCGTCTTCACGTCAGAAGCCTTGTCCACATTGATCTTAAAAAACCCAAATTCTGGAGGTTGCCAACAAGCTTCGCTAGCATTAGGCATTGAGTTTGTATTCAATTGGTCCTTTTGTGTGACAGTCATAAAAGTGTGAAATTCCTCGACAAAATTTCAATCACCATGTTCGATTAGTCTCCAAATACCCAATGTTCACTTTTTCTCTGTGGGGCCTTCAACTGATACCCCATGACACACACTCTCTCTCCCCCACATTTGTAGCAATAATACAGTAGTGCGAGATGGATTTGTGAGGTCCACTTCGAAGACCCACATAAATGATCTAAGCCGTCTATTATTTTTTAAATTATTCTTTAAGTAGTTTGTAAAAAAATCAAGTCAATTGTATAATTATAAGTACTTGATCCAATTGTCTAACTTTTTTTTAAACTTCTGTTAAAATTTAGGATCTTAAATTGTGAATGACTAATTGAAAGGCAGAAAAACCATTTATAATTTTTCTAATGAGTTGATTTTTTAGGAGTGACTCAAAATTTTATTTAAAAAATTAATGAACAGCACGGATTATTTGTGTGGGTCTTCAAAGTGGACCCGACGGACCCATCTATCATGAGTTATGCACTACTGTATTATTGCTACAAATTTGGAAGAGAGAAAGACTGATGGGGTGCCAGTTGAAGGCCCCATGGAGGAAAAGTAAAAAATGGGTATTTGGAAACGAACCGAACATGGTGAGTACACACCAGCATACATCAAATACACATACGATGTATCCTAATCGTCTAAAAACATTGTAATATTTTTGACAATCCGAATGTTAAATACTCTTTGACTGCTAAAATAATCATCTAAAAGCATTTTAACATTTTTTATGGTTTAGATGTTAAATACTCTTTGATCGATAAGAATTAACTCTTACCAGTCAAAGAGTGTTTACAATCCAGACTGTCGATTTGTTGAAATGAATAGTTAAGATGCATTTATGTATGTAGCGTACACGAGTGTGCGTACCCATAGTCGGACTGTTCACGAGGAGTCTATAATTATGTGTATGAATTCATATAAATGTGGGATTTGGGGGATGTTGTGCACTGTGTGGTGCACCCCTTGATCATCCGATTATGTTCTAGACAGTCAGGATGCGTTCAGCAATTTGGATTTAATTTAAATTTATTTTTACTGATAAAAAATCAAAGCACATATGGGCAATCCAAAACACGATCGGATGGCCAAGGAGTGCACATCACCCTCGGATTCATAAATGTGTGGTGATAAAACCATCCGCACTGAGCACTAAATAATCATGGTGGGACAATTCCATCTTAAAATTCAAAGCACGGTTGTGCATAACACCATTGGATCCATAAATGTGTGGTGATAAAAGTTGTCCGCACTAAACACTGGCCATGTTCCACTAAAAAAAAAACTAGTTTTGTTTTAACTAAAAAACTATCCCATTCCACTAATAAAAAAACCACAAAAAAACCCACTTAATTCCACTAACCTAAAAAAACAAACCACTTTAATCATGTAAAATTACAAATCTGCCCCCCTTCAAACCTCTTATACTTTGGGTACAAGGGTAGCTTGGTAATTTGGTAACACAATTTAAAAAACTAAAAAACTAGTTAGTGGAACTAGTTGATTTTTTTTTTTTTTTGTAAAATTAAAGATTAAAAAAAATCAAAAAACAAATTAGTGAAACATGACCTGAATAATTACGATGGGATAATTCCATCTCAAAATCCAAAGCCCCCAAAAGTCAATTGTTGGGCCTTGTTTGGTTTGGTTCTTAAGAACCAATTTTCTCAATTATTATTTAATTACTATCTCTATTTTTAAATATTATTTTTATTTTTCTCTCTATCTCTCTCTAATCATTAGTACCTATTTTTTAATTATTATCCCTATTTTTTTTCTCTAATCATTACAAAAACTAAAACTCAAAATCCAAACCAAACACAACCGTAGCTTCCCATATATGGTTTCCAGTCCAATGAATCAAACAAAAGCCACAATAAAAAAAGAATTTTTGTTCGTATCAAAATTGACAAGGATATAACAAACAAATAAAGGTGAGGCAAAGAGCCAAAGATCTCTCACTCTCAATGGGCACTACATGAATTTTACTCCAAGAATTCTTGTAGCTAACCTGTAGCTTTCTCTCACCTTTCCCTCACCTACCACCTGAACCACCCATCTTCGCTGCCACTTGCCAGCAAGTTGCCAACAATAGTATTAACCCAATACATACACAAAGGAGATGAACTTTGTACGGTAGCGCCGAGAGTTAATCCGGTTGGTTAGAAAGTTGGTTATCTACTAATTGATTAGCGTTCGATTCTTGGAATCAGATTGCAAAAAAATAATTTCTTTTGAATTCTCTAGTTTTGGTGTGAATTGTATGCCTTTGATAGAATTGGGGAAGAGATTAATTGAAGTACACTAAACTAGTCAGAATATCCTCGACCGTCGAACCAAAAATCTAAATAATTAGGAGCATGTATAGTCTAGATTTTTCAATGCATCGCAAAGTTGGTTCGATATGGGCTCATTTTAGGGACATCTCGAGGTTAGTTTTCCATAAAAGATATGCATATAGCTTAGGGTCTTTAGACAAATTGTTTCCGTTTTTTGGACTTTTAATTAATCTGTGTAAAGAGAATAATTTTTCTCAAAATTAGTATTTTTGTGGGCTTTTGACCGTGAAGTCTGTTTCGACAATATGGGGATTCGTTCGTTTTGTACAGTCAATTGATTATCTACTTTTTACGAAAATCAAAATTGAACAGAGTACTCATTTGTACAAGATGCGTATTTTTGTGCATCCTTTGGTGTCCAATGAACTTTTTAATATTTGCATATGAATGTGCTCGACCACTTTACGAGATGAAATGCTCATATGATCAAGAAAAGTCTTGTGTGGCTTAGACACATAATGTCACGTAAACCTATCCTCTCCCAATCTCATATCCTCACTCGCTATTCCTCTACCAATTCTCACTCTCACGAATTTCAGTAGCCTAAGATGTTTTAGTGATATGTTTTCTCGCTCACAAACAATACAATTAGAGTATTGTGCAATGGGCATATAACTACAAAACTAAGAATATGGTAAGACAACTTCAAATAAGTAGGAAAAAGTGTGACTTGCAACTAATAATTAGATTTAATAAAAAAAAATATAAGAGTATATTGGCTTTGTTTGGTTGAGAGTTTTAAGAAGAATTTTTTGAGAAATATTTTTGAGACAGTGTTTGGATGAGTTTTTGGAAAAAATAATAATTAGAGAGATAGAGAGAAAAATGAGAATAATGATTGGAGAGAGGGGTATGAGTAGAGAGAAAAATGCGATTACTGATTGAAGAGATGAGAGATGGGTAAATAATCTTTTTGAAATTTTTTAAAAAAATGTGAAGTAAACACAGTGAAAGTTCCTCTCCTTTTTCGAATATCAATCAATACAATTTTATTCGAACAATTAGATTGCTACATTGAAATTGAACCTAACAAAATGTTAAATATAGTGCGATCATGTATCAATAAATAGCTACTCAAGGTTCTCTACGAGCTCAAATATATGAATGTCTCCGATCATCAAAGTCCACCCGCGAGGACTTGACAAAATGCGCAGGATTCGACATAATTTTGCTTGTGAAAAAAAAAAAAAACTACTTAGAACACAATTTCGAAATTGCACTACGATCCAAAATGTCAGACTACATAAATGAGCGATCCTCCGATCCCATAAAACAAAAGGGCCAGAGGAACGAAACCACAACAAAATTCCAGCTCCCCAAAATTCCATGTAATTGCATATAGGTCCCGACTCGCCGTTATTAATAAAATTACACTAGCACTAACCTTCTCCGCTAAATTAATCTTCAAACCCAGTTTGTTTCCAAATTGCATTTCTGACCCTACTCAAATCCCTCCCTTTCAAAGTCCTCCCATTCCCTTCATGAACAGAGAACGACGCCCTCCTCGTCCTCGCCAAATACTCATGCGGCGGAATCCGCCCGTCTTCGTCTTCGTCTTCATCGCCGCCGTCCTCCGCCGGTCTCCGCCGCTCGTTGCGGACGACTTTCGACCAATCGGGTACGTTCACCGGCAGCGACGCGGAAGGGCCTATCGGCGGCCGCCGCTCAACCTCGGCGGGCCCAACGCTCTTCCAGGCCGCTTTTCTCGAAGTGGGTATCGGGTTTTTCGACTCGACCGGAAATGGGCTTTCGCTGGAATCAATGTCGTCGTCCCAGAGATCGGATTCATCGAACTCGAATTGGGAATCTGAAGGGGTTAGTGATGTGAAATTAGCAGTGTCTCTCCGATCAAGGTTTCCGCCGTGGAGATAGACGTAGGTTGGTTTGTCGAGGTAGCTGGTTCTTCTTGTTGCCATTGGAGTTGGTGAGTGGGTGTCGTGTTAGAAAAGAGAGAGAGAGAGAGAGAGAGAGAGAGAGAGAGAGCGGTCAGTTTTTCTGAAGTTTTGCTCTATTGGGGGGTTGATTAATGGCAGGGTTTTGGGCATTTTATAGTGGAAAGTGTAATGGATAAGCTTTGTTCTAAAATTTTGTCGTGGATCTGGCTCCTCTATAATAATGGGTGAGGAGCTTTCTGTCAGTCCAGTTTGGTCTTTTTTGGGTTCACACTGAGCTCACATTAATTATCGGAATCGTATATTATGTAAATTTAGTCGATTACTTCAGTTGTCCAAAAATTTGTGTTGATCGGATACTATTCAATACCTCATCGGATCACATTAATTTTGAAAAGTATGTATGGGAACTACTTTTTCTACCTTTTTCAATACAAATACTTTCTGATGATGTATTGAACGGTATTCGATCAACACGAGTTTTTGCAAACTTGAAGTACTCAAAGAGATCTACATAATGTAAAATTTTAATCATCAATGTGGACCCATTATGTGGCCGAAATTGACGAAAAGCTCCTTTCTCATTACTGGAAAGGAGCTAGATCCTTTTGTTCTCTACAAAACTCAGGTGTTTGGGTTATTTAATTTGTAACTAGATTAATTCCAGATAACCAATTCAGGAACAATCTATATTGCAAAAAAATTTCATTACGAAATATTTTTTTTTACTATCTCCGTCTAGATTTGTTAATCCATTTTGGGAGTTTGTATCATTTTTTAAATGATTATATCTTATAATTTATAATGTTTTATAGGTAATTTCTAAAACAGTGTCTTATAAAACTAATCGAGATCTATCAAATACGATCCATATTAGGTATATAATTATTTACCAATTTATTGATATCACTAATTTTTTTATCCGGTTGCAATAGAGCGAGAGACAAACAAATCCAGACAAATGAAGTATATTTTTAGGATGCGACGAAGCATGATTCATTTTAAGCGGGACCGCGTCTTAATGCCGAGAAAACAATGGAAGTAGTTACGAAAGAAATACAGAGTGTAAATGGCGACAAAAAAGAAAAGATAACTTAAAAAGTGAAACAGATGGATGAGAATTTATATCCATATATTGCGAGTTTAAGGGGGGATTTGTAGGAGGGTCGAATCTATTAAAAATTTAAAGTCATGGGTAAAGAGATGTTTATTTTAAAGGAAATCATTTTCACACTCCTTTTTTATCCATCCGTAGTCTCTTTTCGGTTCTTATTCATATGAAATTACAAAACTATCTTTACTACTCGGGTTCACTTTTAAAAAATGAAGGGCAATTTAGTTATTTCATGTGAATAAAAACAAAAGAATGAGTGTAAATGTCATTTCCCTATTTTAATTTTTATATTATGGTGACCACATTTGTAAGTATATAATATGTACCGTTTCAACTCGAAAACTTTAGTAGTTATTTGCTCCATGTGGAGCTCATTACACCAATTATTATGCATTTGCCACATTATTTGGTAAACAAAAACATTGTTTGAAGTTGTTGTCAATTGTCATCATCTAATACCTCAAGAGACGATTTGAAAAGATCCTCAAATAATTTGACTAAAAGTGTGATTTATAAAAGTTAGAGGGACCAATCGTCCTTAATGCCTCCACCACTGTTTGGGATGGCTTAAAAATTAGGGTGTTTTCCAGAAAAATTTGATATTATTATTATAATTATCATTATTATTTATTCACAGCGAGAGATTGGGAAAAAAGTGAAAAGATATGGATCAAATAATAAACAATAATTTTATGGGTACACCAAACATGTACATCAAATACACACCGAGTGATGTGGCAGATGGAGAGAAATTTAACGTGGAGCCCACCTAAAAAGATTAGTGGTTCCTCATCCGCCACATCACCTTTAATAAATGATGATGATTTCCACCCCTTTTTTAATAAGTGAGCCTCTTTTTTTTTTTACTTTTAGTGAAAATTTTACACATTTGAGTTTACTAAAAGACAAGAAAGAAAGTGCACTTATCAAAAAGGGGCTGTGGAAATCATTTCACAGAATAAACAATAGGAAAAGATTTGCTTTTTTCTTCTGGAATTTCTTTAATGGTAATTCACTTGAAAACTGAAGAATTCATACCATTAGATGAATTTTCTTTAGAGAATTGCTATTGACACTCTCTATTAAAAAAAATACTATATGTAATGCCAGTAAAGAAAAGGAGGATTTCAATATCACTTTCATTTTTTAAAAAAAATGTGATTTCTGAAACCTAAATATTGGGGTAAGGAAAAATTGCAAAACTACAATTTTTCACTTTGGTACTCGAGATGAGCAAAAAAAGTAATTATTTTATTTTTATATAGTTAAGAAATAGTATAAAGAATCAATTCGATTAATGAAAAAGCAATGATAAAGGCATGGGTGTGGTTAGTTTACTTTTACTTGATATCTAGAAAAATAAATTACCATTATATCCGTTACTCGTTATTTTAGTACTCCCTCCATCTGCATTTGTTTGTTACATTTTAAAAATTCGTGTCATTTTTTATTACTTATATCTTTAAATATGAATTTAAAAAATATGCAATATATATGGTGTTTGATAAATCTCAATTTATTCTATTATACAAAGTTCAAAAAATTATAAAAATCATTATAAATTGAACGATATTAAAAATTGCATGAATTTAAAAAATAAACTAGCGAAGGCGCACGTAATTTTGGTGTGAAAACATTAATTATTAATAGTGAGTTCTTTTTCTCAGTAATTCCTCATATAATTGGTATTCTAAACACTTACGTGAGAGGATGGGTTTTGTTATTTTAATTTCTGTTATTTATCACTCAACCACTCAAAACAAAAGATGGCAGAGGATATATAGTTGCTAACCTCATATGACTACCACGCCTTAAATTTACATTTCAAGAAACCAAACAATGATTGAAAGACACGGAATTGTTAATTGTTGAAACTAAGAGGATGTATTTTTTGCATTCTTCATTCCTCATTTTCACCTTTCGTGATCTCCAACACCTCGAATCCTTCGAGTTGATACAGACTTGATTGTTTGTGTGTACATGAATCATCATAAAAGACAAAGGGGAAATAATACGATTTTGGTGAATTTTTCTAGAATCGAAATATTATTGAAATCTCTTCCAAATCTGAACATATTTTCCATGGTAGGAAAGATTTGCTAGTGTCTATTATTAGAAAGTTTCTTCTCAATGCCTCTTGTTTTGGCATATTTATTTGGTAGTATCTTTTAATTAGGAAGTTCCGTTTCAATGCAGCTTGTTTTGGCATTTTCAAAGAATCTAAAGCTATAAGTCGTATCTCTTATAGTTTTGATAACATGTTTTGCTTAACAAGTATTACCTTTTGGTCATTTATTCCCTTACATGTTTGGGTCCTAGTAGCCTATAAATAAACGATGAAAGTCTTAGGGCAAATCAGTTGACTATTATTGAATGAAAAAGAGTATTCTAGAATGCGCTGTTCTAAACCTATCAAGTTTGTCATCGATGATGTTGTAGCATGCTTCTTGGTCGTAATCCTTGAAACTTATTCTGCCTAAGAAGTAGTTGTGTCGTCCGAGACTTCTGGCCCAGGCGGTTTTTCCCGTTCTTGACGGTCCTTCGAGGTAGAGGGAGATTGGGCTGATTGGCCGCTGTTCTGGTTCCTGTTAGAGTCAGATAGCATTGGTTCGTTAGCATAAAAATCTGGCATTTCATTTTTATGTAGCTTTAATCTAATCCAGTCGTCTTCACTGTATAGTGAGATCCGGCAATTTTGACAAAGTTCATATTGTGCGAAATTCATACTTACGAACAAAATATTTTGTTCAGCCCAATGTTTTAGCTCTTCAAGAAGAAAAGGAAATAAATTAAAAGGACTTGTATATGGGGGCCTTTCTCTTCTGTAATGGTCCCTAGAAAATGTTTTTAACTGGGGATATCTTATAACATAATCTGTGGGACATCTCTCTTTGCAAAGAGAAAAGAATTGCTCTTCTCAAGCTTCTCGCTTGACCAAAAATACCCCCTCCACATGGCGCTCTCTATTTTTGAGGGGCTCCTCCCCTTTGACGAGAATTCTCCATGTTCTCGAAATCTCCCTTTTTTTTGTATGTAGTTTCGACTTGCTGTTGGTGAGTTGAGAGTTTCCATCTTAGGATGGTAGATCGACCGCTTTGTTGTTTGTAGGGTCTAAAAAACCTAGGGTTTGTTGTTTCAATTTTTTTGGTGCATTGCACCATGGCATGGAGGTGAGGGTTTCCATCTTGGTGGAGCTCTCGGGCAACTAGGATGTAGTAGGGTTGGTAGGCTAGTTGGAGTAGTGAGAGTAAAATACTTGAAAAATACTTGAAAAAATGCCACGCCGAACCAATTTTCGATTTCAAGCAAAAAATGTATTCCTCACCTACCCCCATGCCCATGTCCAAAAGAACTTCTACTAGAGTTCTAGTAGAAGTTCTTTTGGACATGGGCATTGGGGTAGGTGAGGAATACATTTTTGCTTGAAATCTAAAATTGGTTCTATGTGGCATTTTTCCAAGTATTTTTAGAAAATTAGGAAGTCCCTCCCACCGCATAAGGCTCAAACTTCTTAAAAACCCGAGGACCGGAGGGACTAGAGTGAGTAGTGATTGGGGGCGCCAGATAATATTACCGCCCCCCCTCCCGATGCGATCCGGACCGCCCATTTAAAGAAATGAGACACGTGTATGGTTAGAGGTTAAACGAAGTCCCTACTGGGCCCATGAAGTGAATGTAGTGTCTGTTTGGGTGTACAATTGATTCTCTATGCCCCCCATTTACAGCTGTCTAGTGTAAAAGGACAACGTGGGGGTAAAGTAAAGGGAAAATGAGTGGCGGGAAATTAAAGTGTTTGTAAGGTTTGAATTATTTTGAAAGTGAATCTTGCTGGGAAGATTCGCGGATCTTTTGGTACATATATAGTTGCGTAAATACTAGTGGTGTTAGACAAACAAGAAGGAATATGCTAATAGAGTGTGGCGCCTATTGCGGTGATTTTGTGTTCGTATCTTGTCTCTCCGCCCTTCTTTTTGCTTGTTCTCGCTTTTTTATTATATTGGCATATAATGTTGTAATCGCTTAGAAGACTATCCCGTGAATTACGCGCCACTCAAATGTGTGTAGATCGCTTTTGACGTGGCAAATAGGACTGTGGGGAAGAGAGTCGATCGACGACTCCGGAAGTTTGTTCTAGCGCGCGGAAGAGAGGGAGCTAATTTCAAAGCTAAGGTGTCTCAACCAAGGGTTAGTAGAGGTAATAGAGTGGGTAGAAGTGTTAGGATAAAAGAATTGGAGTTTTTATTAGAAATGGAAGGAGGAAAGTTGATTTTAGGACCCCCGCTCAGTTCAAAAAATGAGAACTCCGATGGGCGCGGGCTACAAAAATATAGTTATCGCGGCTCCGCGGCGCTTCTTGGGTCGTATGCGGAAGACGTTATGTACGTAATATCCCTAGACCGTTAAAAGGACTAAGAGGGGAATTAGGAAGCTACAATTATTTGATGAAGCATTAAGGATGTTACTTTTAATAATCAAGGTTGTTCGAGATTGCTAAATGGAATTAATTTGGGAAATAAAAGGTCCGGACGGCCAATCGCACAAAATTGTTGTGAAGGGGCATTAAGTTAATTGGGAATGTGCAACTAGGTCAAGATGCAAAAGAGGGAAGTTTTTGCACCATGTGCTATTGTTCATTATAAGTGACAACAAATTCATCGAGATTGGCCCCTACACCCTCGATAAGATATTTATCGGTGTCGGTGAGGGCAATCTAGAAACTTGGATTGTGGATCCAAATGAGTCAGATAGATTCAGAATGCTGAGGAAAATGAGGTTCAAGCTTATGGGTGGCAAGGACAAAGATCATCCTCGTCACGGAATAGAGGTTGTGGATCGCTTCTGCATTATTGACGTGTGGACGGATTACAAAGACATGTTGATTGGGAATGTGGGAAATATTCAGAAGGGTGCCATATATTTAGTGGTCAGCCCGTGGCTGGGAAAGAATGCAAATATACATTGAGGAGTCAGATGCAAATATATATTAGAGATTGCTAAATGGGATTAATTTGGGAAATAAAAGGTCTGACCGTCAATCAGACAAAATTGTTGTGAAGGGCATTAAGTTAATTGGGAATGTGCAACTGGGTCAAGATGCAAAAGAGGAAGCTGTTGTGCACCATGTGCTATTGTTCATTATAAGTGACAACAGTCCATCAGATTCTGTCCCTACACCTGATAAGATATTTATCGGTGTCGGTGAGGGCAATCTAGAAACTTGGATTGTGGATCCAGATGAGTTAGATAGATTCGAATCTTTGAGGAAAATGAGGTTCAAGCTTATGGGTGGCAAGGACAAAGATCATCCTCGCCACGGAATAGAGGTTGTGGATCGCTTCGCATTATTGACGGTGGACGGGATTACAAAGACATGTTGATTGGGAATGTGGGAAATATTGAGGAAGGGTGCCATATATTTTAGTGGTCGCCTCCGTCAAGGAAAAGAATGCAAATATACATTGAGGAGTCGATGTATTTTAAAAACTCGTATATTAATCGGTTTTGTAATGGAGTGTTTAAATCTAATGAATTGATATTGTAATGTTCGTGTAAATGGAGGTTGAGGATATAAGAACGGGTGTCGTGGAAGGTGTTTCAACAAGTGATTTCAGGCTTGTATCAACTTGCGCGTTGCCTAATTTGTTTTCACAAATGAGGTTAAGAATGGGTAAAAACAAGATAAAAGTGGATAAAATATTGATAAAATATTCACCCCTTTTCAGGCCCCCAATGCAAATGGTCTTGTTAGGGGTCAATGTTTATGATCGGAGGTTAGATGGGAACGATAGTCCGCAGTTTATTTTGTATTCCCCGTGGATTGTCAAGTCGAAGTTAATCTACTACGGAATGGATATTGTTCGCTTAACGAAAACAGTTCCGTGGGTAATTAAGTATCGTGATCGAAAATTCTAATATTAAAAGGGGTGTCACCTATTGTAAAATGAAGGGGTATTTGAAGTATTCTACTAGCGAGATGCCGGATGAGCAAACTATGAGACCGCCATCTATTGTGGTGTTATCAAAAAATACACCCGAGAATGTTGATGTATGGCATTGTGCTCCTAGTAAAGTTGTTCCAATTTTGTCCCTAACTATGTCATTGCGCTTTTGCCGAAAAGAGGAACGATATGTTATTAGGAGGTTTTGGAGAAAGTGGATCGGTTGTTGAAGAACGTAGAGGTCGCCTTAGTGTATCCGAGGCCGACGTGACGTAGAGGTGGTGTTAGCTTTACGAGCTTGATCCCGACCATCCGCTTCGAAGTTGGTGCTAGAAGAGATGAAGTTGATAGGAGAGGATCTCATTTGTTATGGATCCTCGTGAATTTTCTCTCGATGTTTTACTTTAATGTAATAATGAGTGTCAAAAATGTGATGATTCAAAAGATGTAATAGTTGATGACAAGGGAAATGTTGTAACTAAATGAGAGATTCTGAGAAATAATATATTAATAAAATTTTTCATTAATCATCACCGTGGTTACATTAACATCAAACCATTCTTTCATTTTGGGGACATCGATCTAACCAACTACCGCCGCCATTAACTAAGATAATAGACGGTATTCCGCTTTAATTAATAGGTCCGGGTCAAACTTAATGAAGACGTTGAAATCTCTTTTTGGCGTACCAACTAGATTCTTCATTAATTCGCTTTGGACCGTGGAGTATTTGATGTCATCGATGATGTTGTAGCATGCTTCTTGGTCGTAATCCTTGAAACTTATTACGCCTCGAGAAGTAGTTGTGGTCGCCCGAGACTTCCGCCCAGCGGTTTTTCCCGTTCTTGACGGTCCTTCGAGGTAGAGGGAGATTGGGCGGATTGGCCGCTGTTCTGGTTCCTGTTAGAGTCAGATAGCATTGGTTCGTTAGCATAAAAATCTAGCATTTCATTTTTATGTAGCTTTAATCTAATCTAGTCGTCTTCACTGTATAGTGAGATCCGGCAATTTTGACAAAGTTCATATTGTGCGAAATTCGTACTTACGAACAAAATATTTTGTTCAGCCCAATTTTTAGCTCTTCAGGAAGAAAAGGAAATAAATTAAAAGGACTTGTATATGGGGGCCTTTCTCTTCTGTAATGGTCCCTAGAAAATGTTTTTAACTGGGGATATCTTATAACATAATCTGTGGGACATCTCTCTTTGCAAAGAGAAAAGAATTGCTCTTCTGTTTCTGCTTCAGCCAAAATACCCCTCCACATGGCGTCATTCCCATGGTCTATTAAGGTGTTTCAACTCTGTAAAGCTAACACCACCTCTACGTACGTCAGCCTCAGATACACTAAGACGACCTCTACGTTCTTCAACAACTGATCCACTTTCTCCAAAACCTCCTAATAACAGTTAAGTTGCACATCATTTTTCTGTGGTTTGTATATAAGGCGCCCTGCATCACAAGTGTTTGGCCACCAAACACTTGGCTCATTTCCTAAAATGCATTGCAAAATTTTCATGATACAGGCATAAACCAAAATTAAATGAGCTGTAGAGGAGCTTTTGACAAAATGAGGTTTTATGATTGTCTAGTTCAATAACGAACACCTATTATTAATTTTGCCTCTAGAATTAAGATATACAATAAGTCATTCGAAAATCTTTTTTTATTTTTTTATTTTATCGAACTTGGATTTTCTTCGATACAAAAAACAGGATTGGTTGTTGGAGTTGTGGACCTCTTTCTTAGTCTCCTTGATGATCGAAATTGTTTATCTTTTAAAGAGCATCAAGAATATCAAGTGTGAAATACAATATATGATTATGTCATTTAAATTGTTTTCTTTGTGATAAACTACTCTCCGGTAGTTGGATAACTTGGATGCCTCCATGTGACAATTATCTGTCAAACAACAAATTCCAACAAGTGATTACTTAAAATGAAGGGAACAAAAAAGAGAGCTAGATTATTATTTTGGACCCCTTGTACTTTAAGCTATAATTGTTTTTACCCATTGAAGTTCAAGATTAGACACTTCGACCCCTGAACTTGGGATAAATTATCATGTTAGTTTTGCATTAGACATAATGGGCATTACACGCTTATAATTACAAATGTCGTTTGTCAATCACCTCTGTTCTACCCCTCTATTTTTATCTTTTCCCTCATATCACTTGACGCTTATAATTATTCAACCTACTACACAATCCTAATTTACATTAGAAACTATCAAAAATTAGGGGCCCTAATTTGGGATTAAAAAATTGGGATGTCTAGAAGCAGCTGCTTCTTGGGCTTACCCCTTAAGCTGAACTGGATAGTGAAAGCGAGAAAAATTGTGAGAGTAGAAAGTAGCATCCTTAGTTCCATATAAATATGTGTAGCAGAATGATGTTATAACATTATGTGGTTGCGCTCCAAGAACATTAAATATTTTTTTCTATTAAAAAAGGTGATATGCTAATGAAACTTATCATATAATTTTCTAAAAATGAAAAAAAAAGAAAAGGAAATAAAAAATCCAATGAGGGCATGTGCCTTCACTGGTCCTAGTGTTTTATCCGCCGCTGGTTATTTGAGCAGTTCTATCATCTAACTAGCTCTATTAGCTATTCAGGTTTACAATTGCATCCAAATGAAGGATGTTTGTGTTGGTTTAAAGTTAAGGGGTGAAAATAATTTTGCTCAAAGTACAAGGGTCAAAGTGATAGAGCAAGACAAACTGATGCGATCATTTAAATTGAACTCGTCATTTTTTCAAATAAAACAATTTAGACTTATCAATTTAAATTCTAAAATAGTCCACTAAGCCGTTATTAAGATTTTAAAATTTTACTATTAAAATGTACTCCCTTCGTCCGAAAATTTTGGTCTCTACGAAATTACGTACAATTTTAAAATTTAAAATAATGTATCTATTAAAATAATATTTCAATTTTTTTTTTTGTACAGTTCAAAGGATCTCAGTGATAACTATTAAACAAGATCCATATTGCACAAAAAAATATTTCGGTAAGTATATTATTTTTAACCTTGAAAATTGCATGTAATTTCGTAGGAGACTAACTTTACAAGACGAAGGGAGTATCGAAATGTAAAGTTATATTAAAAAATATATAAAGTACATGAAAATTTATGTTTTTTTTTACTTACTGTTATCTCGGTAAATTGATAATAGAATTATTTATTTATTTATTTACTTATTGTTAGCTCGATATACTAACAATAGAATATAGAATGACCCTTGCAAATAAACACTAGTATAAAATGTCATCCCCATGGTCTATTAGTAAAAACACGTGCAGTCTATTAATCCAAGAAGGAATTAGTGACAACGCATTTGATATATTAATATCCAAAATATGATTATTGAATGTGATCATACTGGCACAATTCCAAAAAAAAAAAAAAGGATATTCTAAAATATGAAAGAGGTAAAATAAAATGGACATTCAATGCGCTTATTATACCTTTAGTATTATTTTTGCCATTTTAATGTTTTTTTTTTTTTTGTAGCATTGGAATGGCACCGTGGTACATCATATATTTTTTACCCCCTCAGTTTTAAAATATTTGTCTAGTCTACGAAAGGACAACACAAAAATAAGTCAAAATTTTCATGAAAAAAATTCCAAGGAAATGATTTTCATGCCTTTTTTTTTATAATTGTATACATTTTCTTGTTTTTTAATGAAAAAATTCCTATAAAAGTGCCCTACAAAAATGCGGATAAAAAAAAAAGGTGCACAATAAAGACAAGAAAACTGCAATTAAAAAAAGTGAGCGTGAAAACCATTTCTCAAATTCAAACTTATAACTTTCGGATTTGTCTTCAAATAATCACATTATTCTTATGATGAGTTTCTCATTTTTTTATTTTTTATTTTGGTGCAAATGAGTTTCTCATTTGCTAAAACCAATCCCCAACTTCCTTTGGCTTTTAGTAATCAGTGTTAAAAACGAAAAACTTGACCTTAAATTCTCCTTTTGCGGATCTAACCAACATTTTAAGACGAAAAAACTGAGGGGGTGTTTATAAGTAAGTTTTTAGAGTAGACTGGTTTTTCAACATTTTTTATGTAATGTATTATGAGAGAATAACCTGTCTTGGCGTTTGAAAAATATTGTTTTTTTGTTAGTGAAACAAATGCTAATGAAGCCTTTTGGTGGCGTACAGGGAGAAAACAGTAGGGGTACACAAAAAAATCGATATAACTGCCAAACCCAATTCTCTTACTACCCAGATCTACTTTCTAATTTTTTATTCCTTTTTATATTTCTTTACAATATTTCTTGATTCTTCCAATCTAAAACTATTTATTTTATGAATTATTGTCGTGCTCTAAAGTCTAAAATCTAAATAATCTATTGAATTCATGTGTTAAGATAAAGTGATTCTTAATCGAGTAGAACAGAAACTGAACCAAAATCGGTCCAATTTTTCAGTTTGGATCTGGACAAATTTTACATGTATATTGGTTAAATTTTGGTTCTTAATTTTCTAGAACCGGTCGAAACGGTCCGGTTACCTAATTCCTAGAGAAACCGGACCAATCCGAACCGTGTGCACGTTTAGGAAACAGTAGAGCTGAGAGAGAGAGATGTTCAACCATTGAAAAACCCTATGAAACGTGGACCAATGGGATCAGTTCCCCACCTGTTTCTGTAATTGGTAGATCAGAGGTTTGAAAAGCAGGGAGAAGTCAATTAGGCGGGGCCCCACCGCCCATCACAATTGGTCCAGTAATCAGTATCCCATCGTTCTTATCGTCTAGAAACATCATGTACGAAAAACTCTCTGCCTTGCGTGTGTGTCGTACTATCTTCAATTTGTCGTGACGTGAGACGCCATTCCCGGGTAGCGAAAAAACAAAAATGACAGAGACACATCCCGTTGTGGTCAGGTAGAGAGACTTTCGCGTTCGAAATAATGCAAAAATTATTATTACCTCCGTCTCAATTTTATAATCTCTTGTTCTATCCTAATCAGATAAAAAAACGATTATATCTTTCAATTGGTAGTACATTTTATATGCAATATGGATCTTGTTTAATAGATTTTGATTTAATCTAATAAACAAAGTGTTCAAAATCACTTAAAACATTGTAAGTTATAAGATATAACACTTTGAAAAGTGACACGAACTCCCATAAGAGACAATAAAATTGGGACGGAGGGAATATTACTTCATCCGTCTAAAAAAAAATTAGGGCCTTTTTTCCTATTTTATTCTATAGGAATATAAAATTAAATTGGTTGATTTCAAGATCACCCAATTTGTATAAAATCAAATGAAAAACAAGGTCTTTCACCCTATAAAAAGTTGTACAATTTTCATGTTAAAAAAAAAAAACAATCATCTTCACCAAAAATATAAGATAAAAACACAGGGGAGGATCCAAATCAGTCGTAATGGAATGAAGATGGTAAAAGTCAATACGATGACATAGGAAAATAGAGCCTAGATGAGTGGTTATAGAGTGGCTTTCATGAAAGAGAAAGCCACAAACGGAACTTTAATGTGCATTCTTATCTTGGTTTGTTGCGTGTGGCTTCATTTGAACAGAAAAATTTGGTCTCTGGAATTTCTGTTCGGACGAAAATTTATTTGTCTCTCGTTCTATTTCAACTGAATAAAAAATTGGTGATACTTTTAAATTAGTAAGTAATTTTATGTCCAATATGAATCTTATTTAATATATTTTGATTAGTTTTATAAGACAATAATTTTGAAATTATATAAAATATTATAAATTATAAGATATAATCATTGGCAAAGTAGTACAAACTCCTAAAACGGACTAACAAATCTAGACGGAGAGAGTAGTTTTTTTGCACCACATTATTTCAATTAGTTTTAAAATTTGATGCAAAGAAATTTTAAATAGTACGCTCAAAAGTAAGTGTAACGGGTCAAAATATATAATTACACCCAATGCAAACTCGGCCCAAAGCCACATAGGAGAGCATGGGTGGGCACAATTGCCGCCAACAACCCGTGTTCCAGAATGTTATTGGATCATCGCCCAACCCGCGTCTATTCGATTGAGCCGGACCTTACATAGGGTCACGATTGAGCAACGGAAGATAGGCGGGAGCTAAGGAATAAGAATATTCGTCTCGATGTAAGAGCACCAATTTGCAATCAACATGTAGTTGGACCGTGCCGACCAACTAAGGTATGGTATTTAGAAATCGTATAGGGCGTATACGTGGCACGGGTCCCTCTTATTCCCGGTCGTGCAACCTATTCCTAGGTCAGGATAATCCGTAGTATGGTTCGGCCATGTGGCACCTCAAATCAACATATATGCGTTCCTAAGATCAACCTGACCAACACATAGTGCCTGCGGATCATCGTGCGTGCATTCGGTCAGGGAGTGGTGGCCGAGTGCTGATTGTTGGGTGTGAACATCACGTCGTCTTACGAGGGTAGCACGCAAGATCCTCCCCCTCAATTTGAAGGCATTCCTATAAATAATAAAGTGACAAACTCTAACAAGTATGCCTTTTTTTCCTCCTTATAGCTGTGTATTTCCCTTCTTATTCAAGGACTAATTTAGCTATCGGAGTGTGTGAACTTCAACCAATGAGGCACTAATGTGGTTCCTTATGGTTTAGAGCTTAAGGAAAGAAGACTAGCCATGGTTAAAGTTGAATCCGGGGGAGACGTTGTGCGATAGGTGTTGTGCAACAAAATTACTTCATTTTGCTCGTTTTCTTGGTACATCAAAGAGCCTTGTTTGGAGAGTTAATTTTGGGGTTCAATTTTAGGGGATTTAAGCTCTTTGTGATAGGGTATATTGGGTTTAGGCACTTGAATATAAACACTTCGGATTTAGGCACTTTTGGTTTAGGGTTTATGCACTTTGGATTTAGGCACGTTGTAGTAGTTTTTTCTTCTTCCAAACAAAGCTTTTGGAAGCTTTGGAGGTGTGCACAAACATCAAGCAAAACGACATCATTTTGCCACACAACTTCTACTGCATAGAACCCACCCAGATCCATTAAAGTCTCATCAGAATAGTCAAGTCAATAAGATGGAAGTTTAGACACCACCTCCACCACCACCACCACTACCACCTCACAATAAATTGTTTCGTATTTTTTTATTCAATAACTTTGTGAGATGGAAGAAGTATTTGCTTCAAGCAAATATGCTAGAAGCGTACTCCTTTTCACACAAGTGTATATGTACACTTGTGTGTAAAATGAGTATGGTTGGAGAATGATTATTTGTTTGATAGTGCTCCAAAATTGAAAGGCTTCTACCACTGCTCCATTATAGTACATTTATGTGAGTACCTTCATCAAAGTGTGACTCGTACAAATGTGCGATGAAAAGATCGCTGGAGCACTGTGATCACTCTGAAATAGTTGACCGTTTTGGGTTTTGTCGTATTGGCTGGCAAACCATTCAATTCCTAAAGGACATTGCTGGAGGTACAAAATGATACTTTATGTACATAATACATATCGATTGCATTCGGGGACCTATTTTTGGATTCAACACGAGTGATTCAAATCATTCATTGTTCTTAAAAAAAAATTCCAAGGGGCCTCACCAAATTTCAGCTCAATCGGATGATTGGAAGTGCTCAAACCAAAGTCTCACCGTTCTAACAAAAAAAATTGTGGTTGGAATGGTGGGACTTTGGTTGGAGTATTTTCAACCGTCCGATTGAGCTGAAATTTGGTGGGGCCCGTCGGAAAAATGTTTTAAGAACAATGAACGGTTAGGATCACTTGTGTGGGATCTAAAAGTGGGTCTCTGAACGCGATCAATATGTTTTCTGTACATACCATTCTATTCCCGTATCTTTATCGATTCCTAAAAGTTCGGACCACGACTGTTTTTTTATTTTATTTTTAGGAACTCACATTACTCCTGTATTTAAAACTAGTCCTGTACAGTAGTAGTAATTCAATGTATGTTCTTGAAACTAAGTACTCCCTCCATCCATAAAGTTTAATTACTATGAAATTACATGTAATTTTTAAGCTAAAAAATAACGTGCTTACGAAAATAATTTTTTAGCCAATATGGATCTTGTTTAATAGATCTCATTGAGAACTTTTATACGATGCAAAAAAATCAAAAATTATTTTGGTAAATACATTATTTTTTAGTTTAAAAATTGCACGTAGTTTCATAATGATCAAACTTTATAGGGACGGAGCGAGTAGTAAAATTTTCCTCTTTCTAGCACAAGAATTTCGCTAACAATTGATCAATAAGATAAGAGCGGATGTTAAAAAAGTCAGAATTGCGAAAGTTTCTGTGCAGTATTTCATGGATATATAGACAGATTTTTCACAATTACGAATTCCAAGTTTTAGCGCATATTTCATTAATTAATATAAATTTTCTAGCCGTAATACATATTCAGCTTTTGAATACGAAATACCAAGTATGTTTATGGAGTAAGTATTGACCCCGCTGCCCAAGATTCCGAGCTTGCAAAAACAGTAGCTACTCTAAATTTTTCGCAAAAAACCTAATGCACAGTGCATATAACTACCCTGTCACTATCAACACTCTATTACTACCCATTTCACCTCTCTTTTTATTAAAATATTGTTTTTTTTTATAAAAATCATATATATATATATATATATATATATATATATATATATATATATATATATATATATATTCCAAGACCGGTGCTGTTGTTTGTTGCCTCCATACCCATCGCTGTTGTTCGTCGCCTCCATACCTATCGTCGTCCCATCACCGTCGATCAAAAGCTCCATCGTTGAAGTTGATCAAAAGCTCTTCGTCGATCTGTGTCGCCGTCGATTGACAGCTCTTCGTCGATCTGTGTCTCCGTGGAAGATGCTATGGCTTATGGTAGGAGAAGAGGGAGAGGTAGAGAGAGACAATAAAAATAAAAATAAAAATGGATGGCTGGTGAACAGTGCCACGGTATTTTTACCTAAGCACTGTTCAAGTATGGATGGTGAACAATGATTTAGATAATTAGAGTAGCTGCTACACCCCCCCTTTTCTTCTTCCTCTTCTCTATTTTGCCTCAAAAATGAGTTTTGGCTTAGCTCCTGCTGATGCTCTAAGATAGACCCAGAACGAAAAAACCAACCCAAACTAGGTTTGGCAATGGAGAAGTAACGAAAAATTGATCATGTGGTCTTCTCACCAAGTTTTGCAGAGAACACAATACCAAATAATTATGTGCCAAGAAACATTATGGTGAAGACTGACGAGCCCTAATCGCATTCAAGAAGCAGATTGGATAGAAAACATTCCAGTCACAGAATCACACAGCCCTTGTTTTGGTACAAGATGATCATGATCTTCTCATTTTCCGTTTTTATATGATTTTTTTTTCCAATTTGGTTCATATACTTTTTACTTTATTCGGTTCCTCTCGTTGAGCGAAACAATGTGACGTAAAAATTCCACCCAAATCTACTAGTACTAAAAAATAAGAGAAAACAACAAAAAGACAATTCTAAAAAGTTCTAAAAGAGTCGGGCAAAAGGGGCCAAAACATAAAAATTAACCTGGCAATTAGCAACGGAATCTAACTTATTTAGAGAGTCAAAACAAACTTTATTTAAGTAGTGAGACGTTACGTTCCCTCCACTTTTAAAGATTCGACCAATCTTTGGAGGATTATGAAGATATCCATAGAGAACTCGGATCTTTAAACAGTAATGCTATCTATTAAAAAAACAATGCAGAGTTCAAGTAATATGTCTAGATTCATACTAGGTGTGACTTAATTTCAATTTACACATGTATTATATTTAGCTACCGGCGGTGAACTCATGTTACTGGAAGTCATGAAGTATTTCCTAGATTTCTCCCTCCAATGTGAAGAACGCGCGCAAACATAGCGTCCACACAACATTTTTGTGTGTATATTTTTCCGTGTTTTGCAATACTTACGCGCATATTATGAACGGCTTTGTGTATGTAATGATCGTTACTTTTTCATTTTTATTTTATGTCAAATGATGAGTTGAAGGTATAGATGTGCAGTGACGGATTTAAGATGGGCCAGTGTGGGCACGGGTGCTCACACAACCGATTTCAGAGTTTTTATTTTATTTTATTTTAAGAATTTACCTATTAACTAACTTTAGACTAAACTAAAATCTTTTCATTTTCTGCCACACAAACATCATCCAATAAAATGCTAGAGAAGGTCAAAATGTGAAACCCAAAATACAATCATCTGCAACCGCCAATCGTCCTAGAGTAGAGGCCCGGATGCTCGGAGCCGTTTATATTTTTAAAAGGGTCTTGCTAACGTGTATCTAATGGATACACAATATGTATACAAAAAACAAAAAAACACACACTCCAATACAGTTTTTACATTTTTCAATACATTTTTTTTAACCTTAGCATTAATGTTTGCTTGTACCCGTAAAAAATTGTTTCATCATTTTTTACAAAAGTTCAAATTGTTTTATCATTTGTTACAAAAAAAATTTCTTTGCTACTCGTTTTTCCTAGCCACGCCCCACTGTACACGTTTCTATGATTTGTTGGATAAAACTTATATTAAACAAAGCTTTATACTCAGTTATAAGCTTATTTCGGTAAGCATAAATCAATATTAATATTATGCATGTTTAAAAAATGAGAATGACTTCTGATAGTTATCCGGTAGGTACGATGTTTAGCTAGTAGTTTGCAGCCCACATGCGATAGGTTGGGAATTCAGAGGGCATATTATTAAATACTAGTGTGGATTAGTGCGAACACATAGATTAGGTAGGTTCTCTTTTCTTTTCTTTTCTTTTTTTTGTGTTTTTTTCTAAAACAATTTGGGCATAGTGAATAAGGTTGATTTATTTTCAAAATGCGGTGTGCTTGGACACTTAGTTTAATTGTTGCGAGTTTATTCTTAGGTTTTTCATCAAGATTTTGTGGAATATTAATTCGTCTAGATGTGATGAATCAGAAAAGTAATAAATTATGACTTTTGTCCAATTTTTTTGAGAAATATTCAAGAAGACTTTATATATATATTCAAGAAGACTTTACATAAATTATGACTTTTGCCCAATTTTTTTGAGAAATATTCAAGAAGACTTTATATATATATTCAAGAAGACTTTACATAAATTATGACTTTTGCCCAATTTTTTTGAGAAATATTCAAGAAGACTTTATACACACACACACACACACACACACACACACACACACACAAAAGAAGTTTTCTATGAGGGCTCCCTCACAAAAAAGTGCAGTAAACAGTTATGAGCCATTGCATCGCGTGAATATATATAGGTTCCACTTGTTCTCTGGACCTCCGTGATCCGAGCATTTTTTTGATGATCCGAACCGTCCAATGTGTTTAAAAGGTGTTTTCAAGGGTCATAATGGGAAATCTTTCAAAAAAAAACCAGGAAGGGCTTGATCCCAGCAGTTTTTCGCAAAACTGTATATTGATTTTCTAAAAACAATTTGCAAAACAAAAAAGGATTTTCCTTCAATTCAGGAGTCCAGATAGGAAAATCCCCGTTACATACATATACACACACACACACACACACACATTGGCGATCTTGTCAAGGATCCCGGATTTCCCGGATGGGAGCTTTTTTCGGTGTTTTGATGCTTTTAAAAATTGTTTTTGAAAAATACGAGCCGTCCAATGTGTTCAAAAGGTGTTTTCCAAAGTCCCCGTGAGAAATCTTCAAAAAAAAATACCAGAAAGGGCTTGATCCAAGCAGTTTTTCACAAAATTTGTATATATACAGTTTTATGAAAAACGCTTTGGATCAAGCCCTTTCCGGTATTTTTTTTTTGATGATTTCTCGCGGGGTTCCTTAAAAACATCTTTTAAACACATTGGACGGTTTGGATCGTAAAAATTTGATCCGGAACTAAGAGTTCCGGATCCGGAATCCCTGACTGGATCGGGACTCTCTCAATATATATATATATGGATCAACTTCTAATGCAAGATCCCTCATTTAAATAAAATAAGGACCTCATGCTTCTTGACCAAATTTCGACGATCCGAACCATTAAATGTTTTTAAAATGTGCTTTTGAGGTCCATCGCGAGAATTCGTCCAAAAAAAAAAACGTAAGGGCTTCATCCGATCAGTTTTTGTTAAAAACATTATATATAACGTTTCTAACAAAAACTGATCGGAAGAAGCCCTTACAAGTATTTTTTTGGACGAATCCTTGCAATGGACTTTAAAAACATATTTTAAACACATCTAATGGTTCGGATCGTCAAAATTCAGTTCAAGTGAAAAAATTGCTTGGTCCTATTTTATTTAAAATAAGGGATCCCTCGTTAGAAGTTAATCATATATATATAGGGTCCACTTCCTATTCGGAATTCGAATTTTCGGACCTCTGTGATCCAAGTATTTTTTTGACGATCCGAACCGTCCAATGTGTTTAGAAAGTGTTTTCAACGGTCTACGCGAAAAATCTTCAAACCAATATAGAGAAAGGCTTGATCCAAACAATTTTTCGCAAAAACTGTAAATTTTGTTTTTGAAGATTTCCCATGTGGGCCCTTGAAAACACCTTCTGAACATATTGGACGATTCGGATTTCCCAAAAATAATTTTTAACGTGAAAAAATTACATTTTTTCTTATTTACAGGAGGTCCTTACCAGAAAATTTGCCTTTATATTCCAAAATATTTAGATGATTTTCATTTTTTTTTCCAATTCTTCCCGTTGGTATCATATATATTATTGCAGAATGACTTTTCGCGAGCAGGATGAATGGGATGCGACATGTGGCATCTAATTATCCAAGTTTCTTGATTTCTAAATTTTTTAAAAAAGATTATGTTTGCGCTATTTGGATTCAAAATATCAAACTACGAAAAATGAATCCAATTATGGGAACAATGAAAGAAAAAATGCAATTATAATAACTAGAATTATGATTGTCCACGCTTTTGTTAATGTGGTGTTAGACAGATTTAAATTGGTCATACCAAATATAGAACTATCCAATAATTTATTATTTTTTCTTAATTATCTCCTAATTAGGGAATGTTATGGAAATTAACAATACTAATTTGTGAATCAAATCATTTGTCAACGGCATGTTGACTGTCACACAAATCAATTGATGATTGGCTACCCAATAATCATTGGGTGCGCGGCTATGTTTATTTCCGCATTGCTCTCAGATTCTAATATCCTTTTTCAAAATGAAGGGATTATAAATGATAGACGGAAATGTAGTTTTCTATCCTCTATTAGTTTTTTCCAATGATTTCTATTACTATGTTACATACTCAAAATTTACAATGAATTTCTATGATTTTAGTCTTTTATATGCATTCAATGGGGTTCTTCTAAACACGCCATACGTCAACCAAAGGAATAGCTTGAATATAATATGCTATAATGTTTGCTTAATTGGCATGTATTTCTTTGGCCTAAACAAAATCTGTTGTAATCTGCTACTGGTTTCTTAATTGGAGATCGGCCCGCTTGATTTGTGATGTTTTGTGGGTACTCAAGCTTTTGCTCTTATGCCATTTACGAACAGTTGAGGTGACATAATTACTTTCTTCATTATATATTATTGAATATCAATTATTTGGACTGCACTGTTGAAGAAGCTTTTAAAATTATAGATTAAATTGGTTGAGTATACTAATTAGTTCTTTGTTTTTTGCTTAGGTTATGACCCATTTATGAATCTATGGGAGACACACTAAAGTCAAGAAAAATGGTATGAGAATTATATATTTTGTCATTTTATTATTGATCTTTTACATTTATATTTTTTCTTAGGTTATTTTCTCTTTTTAGTAAATGAATTGAATTATTTAATCGCTTATTCAGGCTTTAATTGTTGTTCAATCTCTCAAAACTCTCAAGAGTTTTTTCCTTAATAACAATCATTTGTTTTACCATTTGTTATTTTCGTTTTATACTTCGCAGTACAATGTTTGAATGGGGTGCGTTGTAGGGAGAATTTCTTCTATGACCCACGGTTGTTGCATTTGCGATTGAATAGGTTGGTTAAGAAAGATTTTCCATACATAAATGTACATTTTCAGATTTCCCACTAACCATTGCAATCCCTCATAGTTATCTACTATTCTTCTCCATTGTTGCCGCTATTGGAGTTGTGGCAGAATTGACCTTGGGATGAATTCAGTAATAAATTTGACTTGATCATTTGTGTCAAACTTACAGATAAAACAGGATAAAGAGGAAAGGCGAGTAAGATTGTTGGAGAAGAAATAAAAGCGAAAAAGCTAGAGGAAAAAGGTAAGAGTGCCAATGAACACCCTAATCTAGTGAAATCTAATGGCTTCTGGCTGTATAAGTGGTACATAGATCAGTCATATATTGTATTTTGAGGGTATATTTAAAATTACTTTCGTAGTTTTTTTTTCTATTTTATTTATCGGTTGGCTTAATTTTCAGTCCTTAAAATATAACTAAACAAACACGAAATGATAAAAAGAAAGCATTATGGCACGTATCAGTTCTATTATTTTAACGGAGTGTTCCCCATTTACCTACAGAGCCGGTGAAATTGGTTCTTGGAGCTTAGGACACGGCCATATATACAAATGTTTGTTGACCATTTTAGAGACTATTCATAGTGTTGAAATGTTTTGAGATACAAATGTAGTTAGCAAGATGGGTTAGGTTTCGTATGTGGACTAAGCAATAGGTATTGTTTACCTTTTTTATTAATTGCAATTATAGTTGAAGGTTTAAATATTCAAAGATGCTGCTATTGGAAATATTTAATCAGCTTGGATCCTTTTAATCGTTGAATTTCATTTCTAATGATTAATAAATTTTTCTTTAGTGCTAAAAATAATTGATCTATATGAGGAGAATGGCATGTCTCGAAATTTATGTTTAGCACTTTTAGTCATTTAATTGAATTATGAAAATTATTAATCTTTCCGTGCATAACACGGGTTCATGCTAGTATACACTATAGCAGTTCATTTCTCATCGGTTCCCATAGGATTTTCATAATTCAAGCCTATATACCCACCCCTAAATTATCTTAAATTGTGGTTTTGTGGCTATCTTTTAACTCTTATTACGATGATAGGCTAATTAGGAACTAGTTGCGCTTTTAAAATTATCTTGCCTTTTCCTAGCTGGCCCTGCCCATATTTCCTATATCTTCCAATATTTTCTGATTTTGTGCAATATTTTCGGCGAGCTGAGATCTTAGTAGTTGGAGCCACCTATGTGGTACTGGTGCCCATAAAGGAGACACAGAAATCACAACAGTTATACCTATGCCACTAGTAGAGATGTTTGATGTAATGCGTTGTGTAATAAATTGGAACCTAGACAATTTATTCATTGGAGTGGTGTTTTCCATTTGTTAAAATGAAATTTTACATAAATTCACTTTTGTTTCCTATTAAATATAACAATTAAGTTGTTAAAAGCTAATTTTCTCCCACGTACTTCTTTTGTTAAAATAACCTTACTGCTTTTAAGTAAATGAGTATCGGGGGGTGCTAAACTTAGAAATTGATTTCTGGTTGCTAGATTAGAAATTGGTTCCTGGTTCTTCGTTTTTGTTTTTTGCATTTGAAAGTAGAAACAGATTCTTGTTTTTTTGCTCGCTGGATTGGAAATTGGTTTGGAATCTTGAACCAATATGGTTTAATGTAATGCTTAATCCAATTCCAAATATGGCATTAGGTAATGCTTTGTATATATATGGTTATTTGCTAGTTGTTGTATTTTTTTTTTAGCTGGCTAGTTGCTAGTTCAGTTATAAAATGTAATCCGTGAATAAAACCGAATCTGATTTGTGATTTATGGATTGAATTAGAACTGAATTGTAGGACTTTTAGTATGAATATGGATTGTATTTTCTAAAAATCATAACTCACATATTAGGTGGTTGTGTCAGTTCAAAAAAATAAAGGTGTGGTTGTGTGGCTATAAAGTAAGGTGATAGGCTATTAGCTAAAAGCCAATTGAGGAAATCGTACAAATTACTAAATGATAGATGATCGAAATGAAATTTATTATCCAAAAAGTGAATTTAAAGGATTTTAATATTCCCATCAACTCTAACCCATCATTTCTATTTTCATTTAAAAAATTTATCTGCAATAAACATATTTAACAACGCGCTCACAAAAATAAGATGAGTATAAATTAAAGGATGTCGGTGCATTGTTATCATAAATTTTTATGTGTCAACTACACTATGATTTAAAATTTTTAATAAATATGTTCTGTATTAACCACATTTCCAATGACATCGAGTCTCAAAATAATAAATGCTCATGTTAAAAGTTAAAGGTATTTTACCAATCTAAAACTAAATGTACAAGGGGCACACTAGGTAATTAAATTTAGATCAAAGAACTCACAAGGACAACAAAGGGATATACTCCTACAGAATTTGAATGGTGAAATAGACCTCCTTAATTTTTTTGGTACTCCATATTTTGAGTATGGAACTCAATCCTCCCAAATAGAGGAAAATATAAAATATGAGTTGGAGGAAAATTTAAAGGTATCTAGTATGGGTTGGAGAAACATTTAGGTAAAATTTGAATTTGTTTAAAACATGTTATATATATGGGTAAGTATTTGGATTCTAATGATATTTATATAAATTTTTGCATGATTTATCCACTCATCAAGTCTTTAAATTGAACATCTCAAGTATAAAATAGGACGAGGCGACCAGTTAGTTGATTCCATGTCTACACTGATGAAAATCACATGAGATAATTACGAAAGACAAACCTAATTTCTCCACTCGAGAATAAAACCAACCGGTTGATTCCATGTCTTCACAAATAAGGATCACATGAGAGAATCACGCGAGACGATCCCAATTTCAACTACCCACCTAATTGGGAAACATGATTTAAAGGGATACGACTTACAAAAAACAAATTTGGAAGTACACAAGAACCAAAATTTACGTGATTCAGCTGTTGTAGGCTTTGCGATTATCTCGTTTTTTTTTAAAAGAAAAGTCAAACTCTTTTCAGCTAAAAATATCCAAGAATTTGGTGCAGCAACACTTCTCATTCGGCATGTCCCATTCAAGTTAAAATGGCCCAACACATCATCGTACGTGTTGCTTGGATTAGCCATGTACAAGTGGTTGAACCTAAAACTCCACCAAATAATCTCAAAATTTTTGTCTCTTGAAAATCTCTCTAGTATATGAGTATCTATAACCACACACTCAAGAGCCGAGACAGAATTTTCAGTTACATCAAAGATTCATATGCAAGCAATTTTTATATTTGCTAATCTGAAGATATACATTTCTTTGTGACTAGGGTGGGTTAGGTTTGTTTATTGGGTCAGTGCCAAGGGAATTGTGAGCCAAGGCTAGAGGAGGCCTGACTGTGTCGTGCCGAGTCAAAAATATACTTGTAAAAACTTAAAATTAACTACTACTCAGAAGAATAGTGGCTAAGTCCGAGTGTCAATCCACGGAGACAATTTGGTTGAGTTACGTTAACTTCGATTTGTTTCTAATTTAATTCAATAAAAAAAAGGATTGAATTGATTGATGTTGGAAACTGGATGAATTAAGAGAACAAGTAATTAAATTGGTGGAAAACTAGTGAGAGAAAGATCTAGGGTTTCGAATCCATCCCGACCACGTAACTAGGTTATGCATAGTTTAGGATTTCTACTCGAATCACAATTTGTCAAGAGAATAATTGAGTTGTTAACAGGCATAGACTATCCCATAGCACGGACTGTCTCGCTGGCACAAACCGTCTTTTTCACGGACTATCCAGTGGCACGATCCGTCTAACGAGCATAATCCATTTGAGTTACCCAAGCACAAGCGAAGAAAACCGTTGACTAACTAGGTATTTGAGAGTGCACGCACAAATACTCAACAGATTGAAAGAAGTGAAACGATTCCATTCACATGTAATGAAAATAAGTTCTTAGTTAACCAATCGATTCGAAATAGAAAACCTATGCCTACACATAAACAAAGTTACTTGATTCGGTGCTTCATTCTTCCCCTAGATAAGGGGTTTAGCAGGCCATGGAAGAGATTGGAGGTCTTGGAGTTGATGAAAACTTGAAGAACAATGGAGTTTCTCTCTCTAGGCAGCCTCCAAAATAAGTTGGGAACCTTAGAATTATGTTTTGATATTCTATTTATACTAGGAGACCTAAAAGTTACATAAAACACGTCCAAAATGTTGATTTCCGTGTTTGTTTGATCGGACCAAGATATGGGTGAACCGGACCAAAGAAGCTGGGAGCTGTACGAACCCGCCGGTATGCTTCATCCGGAACAAGAATTTCCCTCGTCCGGACGAAAGGTGCTGCAAGGTAGGTTTTGCCGTGTTAAGTGCGGGTTTGGTCCATGAAAGTGTTGGTCCGGTCCAGAGATGTTGCAACTTGAGTTTCCGCTCCTTTTTACGCACATCTTCCCATCCTTGGCACTTTTAAATCACTCCAAAACACGTGTTCCAAGTTCTCGAGCTTCTAAGGCCTGAACACCACAAACCAACTAACACTAATTAAGTAACAACCTAATTGGCTTAACAAAGGGTAAAGTAAAGAGGTTAAGTGGGTGCTGAAACACACCCCCAACTTACATTTTGCTAGTCCCTTAGCAAAGAAAACTAAACTACTAACTAAAATGCAACTAGAGGATAGTTTTTTTAAATCCCTGGGCGGCCCCGATAGGACGAGTGAAGTCTTGTGAGGGTTTTCAGCAATGATTACTCATAAAACACAAAGGGAACTGGATACCACAAGTGCAACTCAAACCCAACCGACAACATCTCAAAATGCCATAGCAAATGCCATGCGAACTAAGGACAAGATGCTTTATTCATGCAAAGACTTAAACAAGTGAATTCTCGTATTCAATCCACCACAAAGATTAGCTTTCACATCTATGATTGGATAGGAATTTATCACATAACAAGAATCAAGATGAAAACAATGAGAAGCCATCCTATCAAGGCCCTAGCTTTACCCAATATTATTTTGAAGATTACAATTATTCCAATTTTGTGCAGCATTCATGCCCAAATAACTTAAACAAGGCCTTAAAGTTTCAGCTAGTGTTTGTGACCCTATAATGGAACCAAAGAGAAGCCATCCTTTTTATAATTTTCCTGTCACTGTTTTAGTAAGTGAAAGAAACAACGGTGATCTCCTATTCGATTAAACACGTACAATGCTTGAACCTGATCCAATGGAACATCAGATAATCTACTTAAATCTATTTAACTATATTGATCTCCATTCTATTTTGTTTACTTTCTACGAGAAGTCGTGCCATTCACTCTAAAAAATATTACTTTTGTAAATAGTTTTTCAACTAGTCACCGAAAAGTGAGTTAGCCAGCTTGGTTGGTAAGGTTATTTCTGTCAATTAACCTATCGTATTTAAAAAGTTAGGCCAATTAAGTTTATCTCACATAGTTGAAGGGATGTGATTGATCTGATATTTTAGTTAAGTGGGGCAAAGTGATACTCGGTCATAGTTGAGAATAAGTACATTATGCATATTTTATACCAGAGATGACTAATTGGATTGTAAAAATAGGGACCATTCTGGAGGTTTGGCCACAGAATTAGATAATGCATTCTGAGAAATGTCTAGCGAATGCATGATTAAAAAAAATAAAAAAATAACCTTTAAAGGAACTTTTGGAATTGTCAGTTCAATTTATGCATCACTCTCTTAAAAGGGTATAGCTAACGTGTGCCCAATGAACACATGATAAGCACACAATCAAACACAGAAAACACAATTTAATACACCTTTTAACTTTTCAATACACTTTTACATATTCCTTTATATTTTTCAATACAGTTTCACATTTTCCATTTAGGAATATGTGATGCAGAACTTAAAATAATTGGCTCCCAAACACTCCTTGTTTCTTCTGTTCAATTGTAAAAAAAAAAAAAACACTACTACCATTGGGCTTGGTCTACGATTCCCAATATTGGGCTTTCAAGACTGCCAACCCATGAAGGAAACTAGCCCACTCGATAGATTCCCTAGCCCAAGGACAAATTAGCCATTTTACCCAAAACCCGCTCAATTCCCTTCTTCTTTTCCCTAGGCTCAGCTCATGGCATAAGTTAATGAAGTTGCCGCTTCGGGTCCCCCAAAAAATATAAAAAATAGAGCCGGGCCCAAATATATTATACCTCTTATATATTGTATTAGTTGTTTATTTTTGGATGACTAAATATTTAAATTTGTGCAATTATAAACATTCTGTCTTGTGTTGTCGTGCTAGAGTCGGGGGATTGTGAATGCCGTATCTCTAGGACACAGCTCTTCAACTTCCAAAGAGACTATGTTGATGCGCCTCCCATCGCCGAAGGCGTCACCGACTTGGTTAATTCCAACCTATACACATTCACACCTAGTGATGATTAGTAAGCCCTAAATGTGAAGAGTGAATAAGAAAAGAGAACTTGAACACTTAGGGTTGGTTTGGGTGGATTGGAAAAATTGGTTTTTTGGTTTTGTCCTTATTCAATTTTTTTTTTGCATTTGTTGGTTTTTGGTTATTTTTTGTGATTTCTTGGCTTGTGTCGACGAGATGAATCTAAAAAGTATAAAATTATTAGCCAAATTTAAAGTTTTGTGAATAAAGACAAAAAATAATCCAACCAAAAACTAACAAATGCAAATTTTTTTTGAATAAGGACAAAACTAAAAAAACCAAAAACCCAATTCAGCCAAAACCAATCCTTAGTTTGACAGAATGAAGAGTATATATATTTTTTTTCGATAAGTGCAAAGATTTTATAAAGCTCAACCACAAGAATCACAATAAAAGGGGATATCATCCCATATACATCGCAAAGAAAACGAAACCAGCAAGGAACCAACCAAAAACAAGAACAAAAACTAAACATGGAGATTATATTGCTTTATGGAGAAGCATACAAACAAAAATTATAAATGTATAACAAAAGTCTCTAATACATCTCCAACACACTCACATAATGTGTGAAGTCCACACACAGTGTTGGAGACTTTTTGTTGTACATGTATCACTGTTAGTACCTTTGCCAAATTAGGCCAGCTCCCGGAACCCAGGTAGATTTCTAAAACACCCTTCAGAAACTTTCAACCTCCTCAAGGCTCAAATGGGTACTTTAATTTTAGAAATTGCATGAAGAGCTTCCTAAAAGGTTTTATCAATATTTGATAAAATCTAGCCCTTGATTTTATTCATTGATGGAGAGATCTTGATAAAAACCTATTGGTGAATAAAGAATTATCTAGATATTCCTTTTCTAGAATATTTACCATTGTGTACATCTTTCAAGAATTTCCCATACAAGTCTAGATTATTCCATGTAGCCTCCTTGTTAGTATTTGTTCGCATTGACCCCCTTGTCTCTTTTTTTCCGCAACTTCTAAAGTTGTTCATTGCAGTTGAGGGTGCTCTCGTTTATTTGGAAAAATGTTTGAGTTTGCGCTAGCTCGATTTCATGATCCACGGCCCTCATGGGTGGAAGGTGTTTAGAGGGAGTTCATTTTTCATCACATCTTTCAACTAGCTCGAAACCTTTTGGATAGTTTTTTGGAGGTAAGCTTCGACTCTAAAAACTCCTCCATTGCTGGAGTCGCCACCCGAGTAGGCTCCTACGTTTTTACACCTTTCTTAACTTGCAAAGCTGACAAGAATTGTTGGTAGACATGGTCGGCACAAGAGAAACGGTGAAGTCCTTTTTTTTTTTTTACCGTCTCATGGGCTTTTAAGTAAAAAGAAACGGTAAAGTCTTGTTTCTGTTTGTTTATTGAATCTTCCGTTGCGTGCGTGCACACAAAAAAAAAAAGGGTAAGAGCATCTCCAAACCACATATCAGATACCAATTTTCAAGTTTTTTGGTGAGCAATGGTGAAAAAAATTGCTCCAACTCACATATCAAAAGAGAACGCGAAAGTTTGTACCCTTTCTCCCTCATTAAATATGGTGAGTTCTTAAACTATTACTCCCTCTGTCCCATATTGCTTGTTCCTTTTGGAAAAGTGTGCATTTTACACCAAAAAAATATGTGTTTAGGATAATTATTTAAAAAAAAAAAAATTTACACCAATTTTTTTCTACCCGATGGGATCTTTAAATTGGTGTAAAATTTTTTGAAAAAAATGAATTCTAATACATTAGATTTTGTGTGTAAAATGCACGGAAACCAATTTTGGATGGAGGGAGTAACTAAAATTAAAAAATTGTTTTTTAAAAAATATTATTATCATTTTCCCGTTGGTAGTCCTAGCCATCGAAATAAAACAGCTTGGTACTATGTTTGAAATCACCTATTGATTAGCATATATTTCCTATATAAATATTGGTTGTTCCATTGTTTTGCTTTGAGATATTTTTTTTCCCAATTACATCATGGATTCCCAAAACCAACAAGAATATAATTTGTGTGTGTATAATTCATAATTTTTGGATCAATTATCACAATTTCCTAATCAATTCTCTCAATTCAATGTACAATAGCAAAAAGATTTAAAAAATAATAAATTAATAGAGTTTTTTTTTTCAAGGAAATTTATAGGGTTTGTAGAGTGGGTTGGAGTCACAAATTTGAAAATGACAAAAACAAGTCATCAAACTGCCACATGGGTCTAGGGATGGCAATTTAACCCGTCCTGTTCCGAAACTCGCCCTACCTCGTCCCAATAGGTTAGGGTTTTTTTTTTTTCTATTTTTTTGGGGTAATGAGTAGGGTCATAGGGTGATTTTGAAAAACCCGCCAGAGTTAGGGTAGAGGCATGGGTACAGTACTATGGTCACGCACAGATATTATCCATCCCAACATATATATATATATATATATATATATATATATATATATATATATATATATATATATATATACCCAAAACTTCTAGTCCACTCCTCCCGGAAACAAGAAAAAGTGTGTTTTTTTTGTTTTGCAAATTTTTTTTGGAAAATCCGAGCCGTCCAATGTTTTCAAAAGGTGTTTTCAAGGGTCCACGCGAGAAATCTTCAAAAAAAAATACCGGGAAGGACTTGATCCAAGCAGTTTTCGCAAAAACTGTAAATATAAAAATTTTGCGAAAACTGCTTGGATCAAGCACTTCCCGGTATTTTTTTTTGAAGATTTCTCGCGAGTACCCTTGAAAACACCTTCTGAACACATTGGACGGATCGGATCGTCAAAAAAATATTTGGATCGTGAGGTCCGGAAACGGGAAGACCGGACTAGAAGTGTTACATATATATATATATATATATATATATATATATATATATATATATATATATATATATATATATATATATATATATATATATATATATATATATATATGTATGTATAACTACAACAAGGATCCAGTCCACACCCTTATATCCACACCTTACATCCAAACCTTCATTTCCTGATCAATTTTTCATGATCCGAACTGTCCAATGTGTTTAGAAGATGTTTTTAAGGGTTCACGCGAGAAATCAGCCAAAAAAAATGACCAGAGCCGAGCAGTATTTCATAAAAACTGTATATTACAATTTTTATGAAAAACTGCTCGAATAAAGCCCTTCCTAGTAATTTTTTTGTTGCTAATTTCTGGCGTAAACCCTTAAAAATACCTTCTACGCATTGGACAGTTCGGATCCCAACCATTTGGCCAGGAAGGGGGTGGTGTGGACGTAAAGTTTGGTCGAGAATCTTTGACTGGATCTTGACCCTGTATAACTATATTTATATACTCTTATACGTATATATAAAATTATATTTTCTCTCCCTTATATGCATCAAATTTTATTTGTTTTCTTACAATTTTATTATTACAACTTAAAATGCAACATTAGATAGTATATTTTGGTTAAAAGTTGTATAAGTTATTTTGCGAATTTTTATCGTTTATGCTCATTAATATTGGAGTCTAAAATTACTTTATTAATATGTAAAAAAAATAGAAACATGGGTGGAGGTACTCATAAATTATCTCATCGGATTAGGGGTGGTTCGAGAATTTTAGAATCGGAGCCGAATCATCAAAACACGTCCAACTCGCCCCGTCCCGATCTCTAGCTGAGTCCCCAAAAGCAAAATTTGATGCATATAAGGGAGAGAAAAGAAAAAAAAAATGAAAGACCAACAATTTAGTTGCCTTTTAGAGAGTACACAAAAGTAGTATCATAAACACAAAAAAATAATAAATACCAAGTATCATACTAGGCCTCGGTCGATGCTATTCCCGTGGATCCCTCCTGAAAAGAGGTAAAAGCAATACACTTGATCATCAAATTAACACAATTTCTCTCCAAAGGTGACAGTTGAAAGTGCAAGTATTAAAGCAATACACTTGAGTTTTTAACCTCACAAAAAATTTAACCTCACAAAAACTCAAGTGTATTGCTTTAATACTTGCACTTTCAACTCTCACCTTTGGAGAGAAATTGTGTTAATTTGATGATCAAGTGTATTGCTTTTACCTCTTTTCAGGAGGGATCCACGGGAATAGCATCGACCGAGGCCTAGTATGATACTTGGTAATTAGTATTTTTTGTGTTTATGATACTACTTTTGTGTACTCTCTTCAAGGCAGCTAGCTTGTTGGTCTTTCATTTTTTTTCCTTTGAACTGCCTCGAATTGTTTTCTATATTTTAGATTTGGGCAACCTATATTCAATTTTAATGTGTCGCACAACCGGAAAAAAATACAGAGAGGTAATGTGCTTTTTAAGTCTGAGCACACGTGTTCTTGTTTATTATTTTATCATTATTATCTATCTCCACTTCTTGCTTTTTGCTAAAAAAAAATGCAATAAATATTTAGCTGGTTCTAATTTATTATGAAACCTCATAAAGCAATAATAACACTATTCCACTCCTAGCGTGGTACTTTTTCAAAGACTTCGTATCCTTGCATACAATAAAGCACCGCGGCATGTTTACTGATTATTTCTTTGGTTTCAGCATAAAATTTGTCCTCTCAAAATTAATCTTTTACCTTTGGTCTTATTTCGTATTTTGTTGATTGTGGCGTGAACAGTGCGGTTGATACCCTTCCTGTCAGGTTAAGTTCATCATTTACCAATTGAGTGTCCGTGCCATTTACAGGCCAACGTCACTTTGTTTCTTTTTTGAACACGTGGCTCTCGCATGGCCGCCCAGTGGCGCTCACGTAACGTCACTTTGTTTCTTTCGGTTCTTATTTTCCTATTTTATTTTTTCTTTCCTTAGCAATGAGATTGAATCCAACACATCGACAAAATAGTTTGTCCAAGGAAATCAAATAGTTTTTTTCTCTCTCTCCTCGTTATGTTTGGGTTGTTCGATCATTTTTTCATTTCAATATCCCTGAGTTTGGGTTTTCTCTCTTGCCCTAGGCTCTTTTGACTTTTGTGTTTGTACTAGGGTTTATGGCTTCTTTTATGAGAAGGTGCGTGATTACTGTAACTCATTGTACAATTTCATGCACAAAACGGAACTAACTAATTCTCTTTATTCCTGAAAAACTAAAATTATTTAATTCATAGCGTCGGCCTTAATACATAGGGAGGCCAAAGTGAAACTCTAATATGGGGCCCTCTATATACATCTTTAAGCAAAAATTTTAAATGATCAAATCAATCTAAAGTCACAAAAATCAAAACAAAAGATATGATAGCAAAAGATATTAATGTCACTACTTCAGGGCATAACAAAAAATCAGCTACCAAATATAATGTGGTCATTCAATTTTTAAATTCAAATATTTTTGCTAATATAATTGAATCATTTGTAGTCGCATAGTATCATTTTGGTACTTCTTGATTTCATTTTTTTATTTTTTGTTATTTTCACAAATTCCTCCTTCGAACATCTGATATCCTATCTCCAATAAGAGGGGTAATAGAAATATCCAAATCTAATAAATAGTTTCCATTAATGAGTTTACGAACCCCCAAGTAATGGCAACATTTACTGTATTTAATCTTTTTGAATTAATTTACCGTAATTAGTAGAGCTTAATTTTTTGTGCACCTATTGACTATTTTTCCTACGGTATTATTTTATCCAATTCATGTGTGCCAGAAAATGTTTTCTAATTATCCTTTTCAAAATATGAAAGCACAAAATCTAACTTTCAGGAGTTTGTGTTGTTTGTTCTCTTACCTGAATGAAAAAGATTTTCCTTCAAGTGTTGAATAAAAATCAAACGGAGAACCCGCTTACATACATTAAGCTTCTCAAGCTCATCTCATATGGGACCCGCTCAAGCACAACAAGTTCCTCCTTCGTTGGGCCCACCCAATCTCTTTGGAGTGTTCATCGTTTTCTCTTTAAAACCATGTTAAGACGATGTCGTAACTTGTAGAAATTATGGTAGTTTTTTTTGTTGTTGTAAGTATGTAAGAACTATGCTCCACTACTTTGCAAATATGGGAAATCACTTGCCATCCCATCAAGAAATCTATGAAAATTATTAAGTGATGATCCTAGACGCTTGTATCCGAGTACATGAAACATAACCTGACTTCGTTCTGCACTTTCTGTGTCCTAATTTTGCTTGCCAATTTCCTCAAAAAAGAAAAAGAAAAAAAGAACTACATCAAGAAGTACTTGAAAATTATGCAGTGTCCTTGCGTCTTCGACATGATAATTAAAAGAATTGGACACCGATGCAATAACCATCCTATACAATTGTTCCGAGTACATGCAACATAACCTAATGTGCACTTCCAGCACTTTTCGGTATTCTAATTTGATTTGCCATTTTCCTTGAAAAAATAAAAGAACTACAACAACAAATACATGAAAATTCTGCAGTTTTTTTTGCATCTTAGGACATGATTATCAGAAGAATCTGACACTACGCAAATAACCATCCTAGATACTTGTATCCGAGTCCATTTAACAAAACGGAACATTGCTCTTTTTGCAATTTTCTGTGTCCTAATTTTGTTTGCCTGGTGGAGTTGTGATTCAGTTAGCCAGTAAAAGCAAAGACATACCCAATCTCCAACAACAACAATCACCAGTATTCCGGGCCAACGAAGAGGGCACTTAACCAGCATTAAGTATCCGTTGACCAGTGCAAGAGTGAAGCTCCACGGGATCTAAACCCATTATCGACACCAAGACCCTGCAAGCAAAACCATTATGTAGATAAAATTAGGGAAATGATTGCATAGAGAGATTGAAAAAAGCCAGAATCAGGACAACACACATTAGGATCCTCAAATGGTTAAGAAACAGGAGCCTGCAAATGTTAAGTATTTCCCTTTTCTTCTCCTATATCCTTGTTACTTTAAACCGATTCATGTAACTGGGCACAAATGGTTGAGCCGTTGAGACTTGCTGATCAAAAAAACAAATGGGTTAGGACTTGAGACACATGGTTCAGTTTTGTTTGATATCTTTGATTCTTTGTAGGTAAAAACAGTGCAAGGGAACAAAAAAGGAAAAAGAAGAAGAATGAGGAACATAAGAGTCTGTTTGGATGGCGTATTGGTTTTGGGCGGATTAAATAGTAGGGGGGATAAAATAGTCAGGGTGATTAAATAAGAAGGGTAGACCCACATTGATGTGAAAGTTAAGGGGGGGAGATAAAATAGTATGTGGTTTGGATAGATGATTGGATTAAATAAGGGGGATAAGGTGGGTGGATGATGTAAAAACCTATCAAAAGACTATTTTGCCCTTGTGAATATCCATTTTAGATTATGCATTTAAATAATTATACAAATAAAAATAATTATTATTTTGTTATATTTGTCAACAATGAAGTTTCAATACTTCATTTTACTATATTTTCATATAAATTAAGAATATTAAATATTGAAAGTTTTTTTTCCCTTCCTCTAATAGACGAACTCCACATCAATACACTTTTTTTAACTGATCCATACCATTACACTTGCCAGACGTTGGACTCCATACTCCCATACACATGCCACACCGAATAAATTCCCCCCTCTACTTCGTTGTTAACAAGGAAAACATTAATTCAGTTCATCTTCCTCATTTCATCTTTACCACTTTCCGTCCAGTCCATCCCCTTTCTCTCTCCGACGGTGGTTACAGATTCCGGCGGGTTTCACTTCAGATTTCTCAAGAACGGTGATCCAACCCACCTCATCTCTCTCAAAGTTCCCGAGATTTTCAATTTCTTGGAGTTTTTTTTTCCCAAATTAGTTTTTTGTAAGTACTGTTGTTTGGGTTTTTGAGATTTGGAAGTTTTTTGAGAGAAGGGAGTGGGGGTAGGGAGGTAAAAATGGACTGGATATCAGCCATGACTAAATATAAGCACCCCTGCTGGTGCTTATATATTCAGGCTTTGCCTTGACTATTCGGAGAACAAGGATGAGTGATCAGGGGAGGTTTTGGCCAGCCAAACGATGGGCTATTCAGAGAACCAAGACTATTTAGCCCAAGCCAGTCATCCCTCTTCTACAACCGCCATCCAAACGAGCCCTAAAGTAGAAAGAATGAAATGGCTATCCCATTGTCATCAATTATAAAGTACTATACTACTATAGCTGCAACAAGGGACCATTTACTTAAAACTAACCTGCACAGGCAGTAGTTTTAAACCAAAATAAGCTCAACACATAAGAGGATTAAAAATGCCACATACATTTTCAAACATGTGTGTCACTTTTGACTTTCCATTTCAATTTCATCACTCCATGATTGGCAACCCTTTCCTCTTTTCGCCTACACCAGTTATCATGATCTGAACCTTACCCGAACTACTCGCGGCTGCCAAAAACTTCTTCAAACCTCAAAGTGTGAAGCAACTCCTCCATTTTGCAACGTCCTACCTATAAGGAGGAAGAAAATGAGATATACAAACTACACGGTGCAAATGGAGCTACGGAACGTCGAAAGAGAATCTGCTCTGAAATTCAAAGCATAGAGGAATGCAAGCAAATGACCCGTCTCAAACTTAATAGAACAGTACTATATGCAAACAACTAGCATCATAAATAGGTGAAGAGAGGAATTTTTAGAATTCTCAAATGTAAAGCATTACTTTTAACGTTGGCTCGGACATAACCATCTCGTGGCTGGCACTTTCAGTGAAAAACAAAATGGTGAAGAGTTACTGCAAAAGAAGCAGTAAAAGAAAGTTGGCCCCTACTTATAATGGTTGACGATCTAAAGAATTAGGTTGAAAAATAAACACATGTCATCATCCTCCCTTCTCAAATAATGTCGCAAGAGTAAATCTCTTCTTTCCATATATGTAAAATAATGGGACATAACATAACTGGTGCAATCTAAATAGGTCAAAATCTGACCATGGCAGCCAATCTTTGTTAAGTGCATGCGAAGAATATGTGTGGCCATCAAGAGCTCAACCTCTAGAAACAAAAGTCCCATCTGCAAATAAAAATAATAATAAAATGATGTTCAACCCCGGGAATAGAAACAGTCAAGGCAAGAAGCCAACCTTGAAGAATCAAAGCTGGGGATTGATCAGTAAAATGAATTTCGAAGTTGGGAATTCTCCATGGACCAAACAATCAAGTAGGGTCGCCAGGTTTGGTCATGAGAAGAGTATCAAAAGCTTCACAAAAATTAGATATGTTTTGAATCTCTTTGCCTTTTTGATGCAGGTCGGTAGGGAATAGATAATGCCCCATAGTTTACAATATTGTGCATGTGTGAGCCCCAATCGTTGACAAATAATATAAGTAAAAATAGCATTAAGAAGAAGCAAATGGTTTCATGAAGCGAACTCCGTAACTGGAGCTAACTTCCGCGAAGGGGAAACACTTTAGCTTCCTTTAACGCAGTTTCATTGCATCTGTGCAAGAGTATAAAGAGACATTTACAGAAGCAACGGTAACAGTAGAGGGAAAGTACCATTAATAGCCAAAGAAATAGATGCACGCAAGGATTGCAACTACTAAAAGAAAATTAGACGGACTAACAAAAAACCACAAACCAAGCTTCTTCAATGGAGCCTGCTCCCTGTACTAGTGAAGAATTCTCCGAAGAGTAAGAAAGTTCCCTGCATACCATAATAGATGCAGTCATGCAGATGAATACAGGACATTGTAGCCAACCCACAAGGCCACACAAAATAAGAACCGATTCTACAGTCTTTTTTAGCTATCAAAAGAAAAGAGCAAAAATATACGGATTACGAGTAATTCATTTTTCTTTATGGGATATTTTTGCTTAACTTTTTTCTCTTCCCGAGGGAAATATTTTGAGTCAAAACATAAAAATCATTACAAGCCGAGCAAGACAATAGATAAACGTCGTCAGGATGGTGGTCCATAGTGCTGTAACCATGGTAAAGAAGCAGGAAACAGGAGATATCGCCGAAGAGGGAGAGAGAGAATTTACCGGTCGACTTGATTTTGTAGATTCCAAATGATTGGCTCAATTGCAAGACAAAAAGGCAAGATCCCCATCGATTTGATTTTTTAGATTCCACATGATTGGCTCAATTGCAAGACAAAAAGGCAGGATCCAACAGATGCCAGCAACAATCTCTTCAGCGGTCTCTTTTGTGGCCAGAAGCACCCTTAGCACCAAAACAAGATATTCCGAATTCCTCTCCAAGTTTGCTCTCGAATCAACCAATCCACCAAAAACAAGCATGAAAAACTAAAGGCTACTTATACATCTTTCAATGGTGCCCCAGTCAACTCACTGCTTTTTATCCCTAATTGCTGTTAAAACACATATTGCCCAGAAAGAGCCAATTACTGGTTTTTTCTCACCTGTTACCATTACAGCATTTGATTGGATACAAAAGGGGTAGGGAGAGAAAATGTAAATACTAAAACAAAATTTGACATACATATACAATCACAAATGTCATTAGGTTTGTTTTGTTTTACCAAATTCCATTGGCAGTGCATTCAGGAACAGCTTATATCTAGTCATAACTAAAAATTACACAATAAAACAATGACTCTTTACTTGAGCTATCGATGCTTAAAACAAAGACAAACACACAAACATAAAACATTACAAAGAAATCGGAAAAAAACCGAAATTATCCATCATCGAATCCATTGATTGGATACAAAGGGTAAGGAGAGAAAATGTGAATACTAAATACAATTTGACATACAAATACAATCACGAACAATGTTATTACTTATTTGGTTTGTTCGGTTTTGCCAAATTCCATTGGCAGTGCCTTCAGGAACGGCTTGTAGCTAGTAATAACTCAACAACTACACAATTACACAATGACTCTTCACTGGAGCTATCGATGCTTACAACAAAGACAAACACACAAACTGATAAAACAGAACAAAGAAATCGAATATAAAAACCCCAATTACCCATCATCGAATCCTCCACTCGTTCAAGGAACCGCCGTAAGCCTAGCTTCAAACGCGAACCCCCGGCAAAGCCCGTCCCCACAGCCGGCCACGCCCTCAACCCACCTCCATTCTCCCTTCCCAACCTCCTCCACATACTCCCACAACGCCAACCTCCCTCCCACCCTCTTCGCAGAGAAACAAACCCTATTCCCACCACCAAACACCTTAAACTTGCTGGAATCCGCAAACCCCCGTTTAAACATCTCCCCGGGCATCCTCCCCGCCTCCGCCCACTCCATCGTAGCCAAATCCAGCCGCAAAATCAAAATCGTCGAGCAAGACGCGTTCAGCGAGAACGAAGACCTAAGCCCCCCAATCATCAAAACCCTCTTCCCCACCCCCTTCACCAAACGCGGCCGCTTCAGTATATCAAACACATCCCCCCACTCGTGCTTTTCAAGTCTCGACCAAAACTGAGAGGTTTGCAGAGTGGAGAGAGTGCACGAAAATAGCTTCCACTGGCTCCGCCACGGTGAACCGACGTCGCAGAGGGCCAAGACGGTGTCGTCGATCAAAATCGGGCTCCGTGGCTTGGCCGGTAAATTCGAAGAGAAGTTGACCCAATTGTTATTCTCGCCGGAGTAGTAAAGGGCAGCGAGTTCACTCAAGACGAGGACTCGGTTGGGTGGGGAGACTAAGACCGATCCGTGACGCGACCAGGCCGAGCCGAGCTGGGGGAGGGGTTTGAACTGCTGGGTCAAGGGGTTGCAGGCAATTAAGGTGGAGTGGGACCAGAGGTAAAGAAGGCCTTGAGAGGAGGCGACGGGTGAAGGGGAGTGGAAGGGGAGGAAGTCGAGTGGGAATCGGAGCCATTGGTTGAGGGAAGGGTCGAAGGCGAGGAGGAGGGAGGTGGGGTGGTGGTGGTTGGATGGTTGTTGGGGGGAGGAGGAAGGGCGGCGGAGGGCGAGGAGAGAGAGAGGGTGGGTGGAGGAGAGAGAGAAGGTGAAGGAAGGGTGGGTTAGGGTTTGGTAAAAGTGCTTGGAGAGGGAGCGGCAGAGGATGATTTGCTTGAGGGGGAGGTGGGAGAAGATGTGGTGAAGTGTGTCTTGTGGGAGGTTGTAAATTGGTGGGGTGGTGGTGGAGGAGTCCATGGCGGAGACGGGTGGTGGAGCGGAGATGTAGGGATCGTTTCAGGTGGAAGAGAGAGAGTAGAGAGAGAGAGAGAGGAGTCGGCTTGTTTTGACAGCGGGAATGGAGGGATTAATGCCAGCACGCAAATCGTGCTGTCAAGCAAGCATGTTTAGAGAGTGGTGGGGTCAAATTGAATTGTTTAAAAAGATAATTGGCATTATTATATTTACTAATTTCTTATTTAATTTTTTATCAAAAAGTTTAAGATTAATCATTGGTTTTGGTAAGATGGAATAAAAAAAGTGAAAAACAATTGTGGATTGAATTGTTTTTGGAACATGAAAAACATGAGTTTAAGCATAGCAAAACAACGGTACTCCCTCCGTCCCATAAAGTTTGATCATTGTGAAACTACGTGCAATTTTTAAGCTAAAAAATAACGTGTTTACGAAAATAATTTTTTAATCAATATGAATCTTGTTTGATAGATCTGATCGAGAACTTTTGTACGGTTCAAAAAAAATTCAAAAGTTATTTTGATAAATACATTATTTTTTAGTTTGAAAATTACACGTAGTTTCATAGTAATCAAACTTTATCGGACGGAGGGAGTATTATAGCAATATAAAAGAAAAAAAGAGCATAGCAAAACAACTTCACCCGTCACGCGTTTTTTCTTATGTATTTGCGATAACATAATTAATAAAATTTTCTTTCTATTTATGAAAAAATAGCAAAACAAACATTTCTGGAAAAAAAAAACATGGCAAGATTACAATTCAAATTACTTTAAAAAAAATTCGTTCAACCGTGAATATTTTAACACACGGTCTTTTATTGGGTTGTTTTCGTCTTCTTGTCATTTTTGGGTTGTTTTCATCTTCTTGTATGACTTTTAGAAATTCTTTTTATTTATTGAGCCAAATGATATGACGTAAAAATTATATTTAAATATAATTTACAAACTAAAAAATACTGTAAATAAATAACACCGTGGCAAAAAATTCAACCGAAGGTGGCCCAAGGGAAAAGGACCCAAATTGACCTGGCAAAACATTGACTTTGAACTTCCCGAACTGGAATGGCACCGACGAGTATCGTTTCCATGTCGGTTAAACGAATTAGCTAATTGAGGCTGAAAGCATCAAAATTGACCCGAAAGGTGTCTAGTTTGCGAAATGTAACAAAATTTAGATTGAGAAAGGTACCGGAGAAAACTAGGCGCTAGGCCTCCAATGCTTGGATTTAGAGGTATCAAACGGGCTGGATTGGCGTAGTCACGGCATGACACGTTTAATTGTGGTACAGCAAAGCACAAACGCGATTTTAGATGAGCACAACACGGTACTGGGGTAGGGCATGACACGGTCAAGACGAGCACAGCAAGGAATTGGGCTAGACGCAGCACAGCACAGGACACCAGCTAAGGTACGACACAACAAATACTAATTTTTAATATACCAAAAAAATTAATTTTATGATGAATTTTCTAATTGTAGGTTATGTCATACACTTTTTAATAAGTCAATACAAATATTTTGCGAATCTCAATACGCCGAAACTCAGCTAGATTATGCAAAATATTTCGAATTACGGAGTATATGTTATATACTTTTTAATAAGTCAATATAGCTATAGTTATTAGATATATGTATTTAAAAAAATTGATAAAACTTATCTAGATTATACAAAAAAATTCGACGAAAAGACCCGATTACAAAATGGCACGACACAATGCGGAACGATTAAGTAAATGGGTCGTCACGCCATGACACGGTTTAGTAAACCGATTGGCATGACACGACACAAAACACAATTGACACGAAATTAAATGAGCCATGCCGTCACGGCACGGTCCATTTGATACCTCTAGCTAGATTAGGAAGATGACTAGCCAGTGCCTAATTCTCGCCTAAGACCTTAGGAGAGCGCCAACTAGACTCTATGTGTCCCTTCTTTGACAGATAGCACCTCACGAGTTTTAAAACATTTAAGAAGACAGTAGGGCTAAGTACACAAACGCCCACTATAGATCCGACCACATAACTTGAGTTGCCCCATCAATGTTGTCAACACACCATAAGCTTTAGGTTACCATCCCACCATGCTAATGCTAGCCGTGTTCGTTTGGGAGTTTTTGGCCGGTTTTGATCCTGTTTTAGTTTTGTTTACATCATCATTTCTCTCTTTATCTCTCCACTTATTACATCTGCTTACATCATCAAAACTAAATTAAACATACTAACCGAACAAGGCGCGCTACTGTTTTTAGGACTGCAGTCCTTCTCATAAACAAGGACCCATTTCCGAGCTCTCCAAATGGTGTTATTGCTTCGATTTGTTGCTAGGGAATTTTTGAGAAAAATCACGTTGGGAATTCTACCATGCCAAAGGAAATGAAACTTTTTTATTAATAGCCGAGAAGAGATAAATGTGGGGTTTTTTCATATGGATTATTATTTTTGTTATTATATTTAGTCGGTGAGCTGAACCCAGTCATTGAATTTGAATGGGATGGATGACTTTAATCTTTGTTAGTGCCTATAGTTGTTGGGATTGACAGTGGGGACTGCTCGTTCTCTCTGGTGCTATTAAGGGTTGGTTTGGATAAATTGAAAAAATTGGTTTTTTGGTTTTGTCCTGATTCAATTTTTTTTTTTTTGCATTTGTTAGTTTTCGGTTGATTTTTTTTGATTTCTTGACTTGTTTCGATGAGAGGAATCTAAAAAGGTATAAAATTATTAGTCAAACTTAAAGTTTGTGAATAAATACGAAAAATAATCCAAAAAACACCATAAAAAATCGACCGAAAACTAACAAATGCAATTTTTTTTTTGAATAAGGACAAAACTCAAAAAACCAATTTTTTTTTTTGTATATATATATATATATGAATATGAAAGCCGAGTTAACAAAGAAGAAGCCGAAGGACCTCGAAATCGGATGAATGAACTGATGAAGTTTGCCAATGTGGAGAACGAGAGACAAGTAGTGCTCAATGCTCTGAGGCGAGTGATTTTTCCCAATGCACATTCGCGCTAATAAATACGGGTGGAAGTAGTCGTTTTTATCGGAAATCAGACTGGCGACATTGAAGACGGATGCTTTCAATGCGAGTCTAAATGATGATCAAGCAGTAAATTGGATTTGTGGCCTGACAATGGAGCTAAAGCTGATCAAGTTGGCAAGGGAAGGAATTGAATCACCCATGGAACGCGATACATTTTGAAGATTAATCAATAAATGCTTGATATGAAGATGTCTTTGAGTGCAAAAACACAGCAACGAGTCCTAAGTGGCAACCGCTGAATTAGTCTACCCTCTGAATTGTTTTCTGTTGGAAATACTTTTAAAATAAATTAATGGAACCGTTTACCTCAGAATTTGTTACTTAAATGAATGTAAATACCACGTAAAATTGGCCATCAACTTTTGGGTTGAGTCATGGACTTTAGATCGCTTTCTTTTAAGACGTTTCGTTGCTCGTTCCCTACTCTCTACTAGCGATTGTTAGCCAGAATTTACCGCCCCCCCGTGATAAAACAGTAAAATCTGGCATCATACCGCCTCCGATCTTTTTCTCGCGGAAAAGACCGGAAAATACAAGACACAATCGACCTTTCTTGCTCTATGAATTCTGTAGCGCGAATGTTTTTCGGTGTGAAGAAAATGGTTGGAGAACAGCACTATATATAGACGTGAAAAAACAATTTTTTTCGGAAGGAAAATCAATCACAGAAATTTGATTGAATCTATTTACCAAAACTGTTTTAACACATGTTTTGTAATTGTAACGGTACAGTGCACACGTTTTTTTCAGTGCTGTAGCGGTAGGAAAATAATGTAAAATATGGCAAGGGAAATCATTTCCAAAAAATGGTTTGATTGGTAAATCTTTCTGTAAATAAATTTGGCAAAAACGTTAAAATTGCTAACCAGATGTGAGAGGGCTCCAAATTAGAGGATTTGCACCCCCACGCTGGCGTTGTTAACGCCAAGACCCTTAATTAGTTTTCGGATCGATGTTCACAAATTGGATTGGACCTTGGCCCAACCTGTGTGCACATGAGGCTTCTCTTGGGCCTAGCTCATCAATAGTCTATGAAGCTTCCACACTTATAAAAAACACAAATGTTCTCTAGTTAGCCAATGTGAGACAAGTGTTCTTTTGAAGAGTTTCTTTTGAAAAATACGCAATCCCAACATTTTCCTTGTATTTTTAATGCATGATCCTAACCTCTGAGTCCCCTGCTCGTGTTTCATTGCTTATATTAGCTAAATACGGCTAGTAAAAACTAATTAACGATTAATCAAAAGCACATAAGAAGCCTTAATTGTATCAAACGAGTAAAGATCAATCATTGGTTGGGTGAGGAGCGCCTAACACATTCCTTCTTTGTACCATTGACTCCAAAAACAAATGTGTCGTCACAACTCACAAGAACTTCTAATTGGTGCATCGCAATGGGCATTTTCGCTGCAACGGGTGCCAAAAAAAAAGGGAGACAAACACGGAAGCACCAGCAATCCACTATCGTGGGTCACATTGCAATGGATTTCAAAGTTTTGGTGACTCTGCCAACTCTATTGATCTTCTCGATAAGAGCATTTCTAGTGTACTACTTAAAAAATATTTGCTAAAGTGCACAATTAAGCACATGTGAGACCCTATTTTGTTTGTTAAGAAATTAGTTAGCTAGCTAAAGAGAAATGCGCTTTAATGAAGCTCCCTAAAAATGTTCATTATCTTTTAGAGTGTGACCCATTTAAGTGGTGAATGTGTCAAGTGATCCCACAAAATTCTCCTTTCCTTCCCTTCTCTCTATCTCTCTCCTCTTTCTCTCTCCTTAAATCACTCCCCAAATTTAGATAGTCACTTAGGGCACTTTAGGTAGTGAGGGATGCCATCTAAGATTTTAGGGAGCCAATTTTTGTGCACTAAAAGACCATTCTTTGAGTTTTTTCTTAGCTAACTAATTATGACACTTTAGATAATAATTTTAGGTAATGCACTAGAGATGCCCTAAACTCCATAAAAATTATACTTCCTCCGTCCCATAAAGTTGTATCACTACGAAATTATGTGCAATTTTCAAGCTAAAAAATAATGTGCTTATGAAAATAATTTTTTAGTCAATATGGATCTTGTTTGATAGATTTCATCGAGAACTTTTATGCGATGCAAAAAAAATTCAAAAATTATTTTGGTAAGTACATTATTTTTTAGTTTGAAAATTGCACGTAATTTCGTAGTGATACACCTTTATGGGACGGAGGGAGTAATCATTAATCATCAATGTAGACCCATAAATGCCCATAGGATGTAACTCGATTCTTCAGACCAAACCGTTAACCAGAGTGGATATTATTCCATTTCAGAACATGATACATTAAGTTACAAAGTAGACACATGAGAAGAAAAATTGATTAGTTGATGCTCTTAGAACATCATTAATGGTATACTCAAATACAAAAATATTTAAAAATGAGTATTTTGATACACAAAAGAGTCTCACAATGGTATTTGGATAAATACTCAAAGCTTACAACATTTGTTATAAATATTCAACTTTTGGCATTTGGATACTCAAAACTACCAATCTTTCTCAATAACCAAATTTTGAGGACCACACTATATCAAAAGTAACAGCATTCTCTCTCCAGTTTTCAAATACTTAATTCAAAACTCAATTTTTTTGCACTCTCTCCCAAAAATTGAAATTATCAATTTTTAATCTTTACAAAAATATGTTCAAGATTGACCTCATTTTAAACGTATTGTGAATATCTTTTAAATGATAATAATATTATAAAAATATATATGTACAAATTTAAAGTTGTGTCCATTTTATGAATAAAAATAGAGTGAATAGTAGTTTTTGATTATGAACACAAATGAACCATTGTAGAAGGGTAATTACTCAAACTTATAAACCTATTAATGAATACCCAAAATGTGATGTGACAATATTTAAGTATACCACCAGTGATGCTCTTAGAGTATCACCAATGGTATACTCAAATGTTGCCACATCATATTTTGAATATTTATTTAATGGGTTTCTAAAGTTAGCAATGTGAAACTCTACAATGGTTTATTTTTGTCCATAATCAAAAGAAAGGAAAATGTTGATAATTTTGAATATCCAAGTTTGATTATTGGGAAAAACTTGGTAATTTTGAGTATCCAAATGTCAAAATTTGAGTATTTGTAAAAAAATATTTTTAATTTTGAGTATTTATCTAAATACCATTGTGATTCTTTTTCGAGTATCTAAATAACAAAATTTGAATATTTTTCTTTTTGATTATGTCATTGGAGATACTCTTACGACACCGTCAGGTGGTGTTTTAGGAATCTTTCTAATTTTCTTGAGAATAGAGGGGCATTAATGTATTATTGCTTGCAAGCTGTTTTTGAAAATCACTACTGGGTTGTGTTTCCAGAATTTTTTAGTACAACTTATTTTTTTGTACTCAAATTTTATATTTTTAAATTAAGAAGCCAAAAATATTAGGGAACCTTTAAATCAAACAAACCACAGCCGTTCATATAAAAATACTTTTCAAGGGGCGCTCACCATCCTCTCTTGTGATATACGGATTGTTGTAGATATAGATTTTCCAAAACAATTTGTAGAAAAATATCTACAAAGTGAATAAATTTGCGTTCCAACATTTGTAATCGGAAGAGAAAGTGATAATACCGGAACTCTTTTTATGGATCCGGGTGGTGCTATGCAGTAGGTGTTGTGAAATAAAATTACGTCATTTTACTTAATTTTTGTGGACACCTCTAAACCTTTCAAGAGTCTTGTTTGCCGGAAGAAATAACAATTACAAAGTGCCTAAACCCCAAACCTGAAGTGCCTAAACCCACTATACGCTACTTTAAAGAGTCTAAATCCCGTAAAATTAAAGATCAAAATTAACTCTCCAAATAAAAATGACAATAATGTTGCCACATAACATAAAACTTAACACCTGCCGCACAACGCCTTTCTCAGATTCCTTTTTGATAGTGTCAAAACTTGAAGACATAAAAAACTTGTACCACGTACAGACTTGCATGCACTAAAATTTTACTCGTAATATTTTAACAAGAACAATTTTCAGGAGTTCAGTTTTTCTTCAGTTGTACTCATGATTCTTAACAGTGCCTATGAGCAAGAGTATTCCCCACCGTCGATCTGGATTCCTCTTGATGACATAAATCTAACAAGTATAAAATTATGGTAAAAACTCTATTTTTTTAATAAAGTCCAAAATAGATGGATTATTTGGCCAATAATCCAATTATTTCAGCTTTTTTCAAAGAAAAAATTGGTTTGACCATAATTTTGTACTTATTAGATTCGTCTCGTCAAGATAAATCTAGAAACCATAAAATCTTGACGTAAAACTAACAAATACAAAAAATACTTAAATAAAAATAAAATAAATAATCCAATAATTTATACTCCGGATTATTACCTAACGGAGGCCTAACAAAAAGTCAAAATCATCATCCTTTCGGAAAAAAAAACCCCACCTTTTTCTCATCATCATCCTTTTTCTCTTCAGAAACGGTCCCACTTGAAACAATTCACAAAAACCAGAGATTCCAAACTATCGATCCCTCACCGGTACCCATCGCTATAAAGAAAGAGAAGAGGTATAGATTCATAGAGAGAGAGAGAGAGAGAATCGGTTTACTGACGGATGTAAGAACCCCCTCAGTTTGAAAACACTCGCAAAAACCCTAACCACAAATGTCGTGATCTCGCAAAAACCCTAACCACCAGTACAAGCACCATGATGCTGCCGTCGTCATCGGCGGCGAATAACGCCGTCCAATCACCAGGCCTCAAAACGTATTTCAAAACCCCAGAAGGGCGGTACAAGCTCCAGTACGAAAAGACTCACCCTGCTGGTTTAATTCACTACGCCCATGGCAAGACCACAACTCAGGTTTTTCTCCGTTACACTTTTCTGCAAATTCGTTTTGACACAGAAACCATGTCGAAATTTGTTAACATTTAGAATTCGTTTCCCCTCTTCTGAGTTAGATACTCTTTTTTTGGGTCAATTTAAGGCTTTGGGTGTATCTTTTGTTTTGGAATTGACCATAGAAATGGTATTTTTTATTCTATTTGTGAAATTTTCATGGCTAGAACACAACTCAGGTTTATCTCCATTCCCTGTTTCTGCTAATTCATTTTCAGACACAAGCCATGTAGCAGATTAAGTTTTTCAATTAGAAATTCGTTTTTCCCCATAAATTAAAATACTTTTTTGGGTTATCAATTTCGTTGCTTTGGCCACGATTAATGAATTCTAAGTTTTTTTTTTTGAGGAGTTGACCCACATCGAAATGGAACGTTTGGAATCAAATCCATGTAGTGAAGTTGGCACTTTTTCAATTCAATGATTTGTTGAGCTAGTCGGTTAAAGTTGCGTTTCCTTTTCTCTTAATTGCCATCTTAATATGGTCTTTTTGAACGAAATATGTTAAGTAGTTTGGGTTCTACTATCTTGCTACGTAAACTCATGTTTTTATCATACTTTTTACTTTATTCTTTTCGTCTGAGCTACTACCAAAATGAATCCATTTTCTTTGATTTTTTTAGTTCACTTAGGTATTTTGTTAAACCCATATAGAAATTCAGGCACCATTGTGAAAGGTTTTGGGTTAATAATTGTGTTTGTCAGGTTACACTAGCTCCTCTCAAGGATAAGCCAGTGCAGGCCCCACCGTCAACTTCATCAAGTATGGGCGTTACAAGTGGTGTGAGATCAGCGGCAGCAAGGTTCTTAGGTGGTGCGAATGGGAGTCGGGCACTTAGTTTTGTTGGAGGCAATGGCGGGAGTAGTAAGTATGTAAGTGGTTCTAGTAGAGTTGGATCACTGGGGGCTTCAAGTTCTAATAGTTTTGTTGGTACTTCGAGTTTTGATGGCAAAGGGACTTACTTGGTGTTCAATGTTGGTGATGCAATTTTCATTAGCGATTTGAATTCTCAAGATAAGGTAGGTTGATTTTTGTGTGTAATTTTTTTTCCCTTCAGCGTTTGTCGAAAATGATTCAATTGTGAAAATTTGGTTGTTCAAAGCAGGATCCCATAAAGTCCATAAATTTTAGTAATTCAAATCCTGTTTGCCATGCATTTGACCTGGATGCTAAGGATGGGCATGATTTGCTTATTGGGTTGATATCTGGGGATGGTAAAGTTTTCTTTACTCAATAATTTGACATTTTGACAAGCAGTTTTAGTTTCCTTAGTTGTAATTCGGTTTGTGTATATTATTCATTTCCAGTATACTCAGTGTCACTGAGGCAGCAACTACAAGATGTTGGGAAGAAGCTTGTTGGAGCCCAGCATTACAACAAAGATGGTTGCGTTAACAATAGGCAAGACCTTAACTATCCTTACCCTATGAATTTACCTCTTCTGATAACTGTTCATTATGCTGCATTGCTAAATTTTCGAGGGTCTTTCTTCGATAAGGACATGGTACAGGGGACGATCATGCAAATAGGACACAAACTAATTCCTTAATGCTAAGAGGACAAATCACCCCCATGTTAAAAAAATGGCCCCGCTAGCTCATGAAAGTGCCTAAACCCCCAAAACCTCTAAAACCCTATGAAAGTGCCTAAACTTTGAAAGCCCTATGAAACTGTATGTTACCCTAAGTGCCTAAACCCACTATTCCCTACCCCGAAGAGCCTAAACCCCTTAAAATTGAACCCACTCCCAAAATTGAAGAGAGGGAAATCAATTTTTTCCCACGCCATCAATTAATACCCAGGCATGAGAGAGAGAGAGAGAGAGAGAGAGAGAGAGAGAGGTCCTGATGTCCTGTCAAAATACCCACGCCCTCCGTTTCTCTCATTTCCCAAAGCCAATTTCCACTGACAATTTGGACCAAAATTTCGGGGCTTTCTTTTTGCCGGCAGAGTGCATAAAGGCACTAAAAGGGTTTATTAAGGGTATTTTTGTCTAGTATTGTCCTTAAGCCCTCAAAAGCTTCTAATTCATGTATTAGAGGCCTTAAAATAAGTTAGGTTGGACAAAAACCCATTAAAGGCCTCAACCTTGGCCTCTTGGCTAATTGTCCGAATTTTCAAATACAGTATCTAATCTCTCTCTCTCTCTCTCCAAACACACACACACACACACACTTCAGGATTATCTTTTCAGTTTCAGCACTCTCTCATAATGTATGTTTTTTGTTGATGAAAAATGTTGAAGTTTATATACACATGATTGTTGATCATTCATCCTTTCTTCATGTGAAGATTGTCTCGTTGGTTTGATTAGTTTCTCAGCATGAACGTTGATTGTTGATGTAAATACCCATGTCAGATATTCCGAGGGAAGTCACTTTAGGGACGAGAATGGCACGATGTATAGGTGACATTGCCATTTAGTTAGAAAGAGTCTTCTTGGTATCTGTAGGTGGTTTCAGCCCCAAGTTCAGTATCACTGGTGGGCTTCTTAGCTTTGTTTAATTGACATGGAGATTGTAATTAGAAAACTCAGAATCTACTTGTGCAGAAGGTAGAGGAATGAGTATCAAAATTGAAATTTGAAGTAGAGCATGTTGCGGAGAAGTAGTGGGGTGGAGGAGGAGAAAATTTGTAAACAGTCGCTGAGTACATGCAATCCTGTTGTGAAGTGATATTATTTCATTTTATGTGTGATACATACAACCAAACCCAAGCAAGTCTTATTTTCCAGTCACGTGGTGATGTTATACAGTTATAGTATGATAACTTGATGTGTGAGTCCCAAAATTATTACAAAAGCTGTTCTTTGTATTAAAAGACGTGGATTCGGAAGAGTACTATGCTTTCCACCCTAGTCCTAATGGGACATGATTGGGCTGACATCCAGGATTTTCATGAGAAGTCAATTTCCATTAAAGTGAGTCTCACTGCAATCAATTCTGGGTATACAAAGACGCTATCATGTGGTGAAATATCAATGAATTTTTCAAGTTGGACTCTTATATGAAGGAAAGTAATAGAGAACATTGGGAATTGTAAGATAATAGCATTTTTATTCCTAAAGCTTCCCCTAGTGGTTAGGATTTGCGAATAAGAGATTAAATTGGTGTATCAGTGATTCAACTTTTTAAAAGTGAATGACTAAGGAGTCTTGGAAAGGAATTAACAGAGTATAACGAGAAATCTTCACCATATTTAGGTCTATCACGCGTGGCCACTTTTTGGGTCCTATCATCATGCAACCTTTTCTAGGTTTGATATCGTGGGGTGTGGGCTTGATTTAATTTTTTGATACGATGTGAAAACTTTATATCAATCTCAAAACCAATTGGCAATGGGTGGAGAGGTCCCAAATGTTATTTAGTGATCTCCCATTCCATACCCAAGCAATGTGGGACAACTACTCTAACACTTACCTGTGTTCATGACATTCTGGAAAATTTTCTTCCTATAATAAATCTTAGGTCCTTGTATTGGTTGAATTGTTGTGTTCGTTGAAGAACCCCATTCAATCGTCATGGGTTGCCAAGGCTCGGAAGTATTGTTTTGCTTCCTAAATTACACTAGGGAAGGCTGGTGACTAGCTGTCTCATGCATCTGATGACCAAATGTCATTAGGAACAACCAGTCATTTTCCTGCTGATGGAATTCGTAAAGGAACTTGACAAGCCAATCATGTATCTTATCCTTCATTTGATCTTTCTTCTCTAAGATATGGCAACCCATCTGGATCGAATGAGTTCTTTACCAACACAGGAGTTAATCCAAAGGACGGAGCTGAGTTTTTTTTTTTTTTTTTCCCAGTAAAAAAACCATCTCAAGAAGAAAGAGTACATGTAAGCTTATCCGGAAGCTCATGGATATAACTTTCAAGATTTAGCATCCTAATTAAGAGAGTTAATTTTGTTTGAATGAAATTCTAGCCACTTATCAAGAAATAGTCTTATTTGTATGCAGACATATGATATAGCTTGTGTAGTTTTTGGAATCAGAAATTTCAGAATAAGTGAGAACTATGTACAATAAGTTTATGCTTACTCCTGTGTGATAATTATTTTTCCTAAGAAGGATAAAGATCTATGCGGAAGAAGTCTACAAGGTTTCTTGTCTGGTTAAGTTATTGACTCGTTTGCAACAGTCGGTGTACAAGTATTATTTGTATGCATCTCTATGATATAGCTTGTATAGTTTTTTTAAATCAGAAGACAGAAAATTCAGAATAACTGAGAACTATGGACAATAAGTTTATGCTTACTCCTGTGTGATAATTATTGTTCCTATGAAGGATAAAGAACTATGGTAGAAATCTACACAAGGGGTTTCTTTTCTTATTAAGTTATTGACTTATTTGCAACAGTCGGTGTACAAGTATTGCTTGGGTGCCTAATGGGGATGGCGCTTTCGTCGTTGCTCATGCAGATGGAAATTTTTACGTGTATGAAAAGGCAAGCTATGGATATAGGGAAACAATTTTCAGATTATTCTTGAATTTTGTGCTTAGAAGTGCTTTGAACGGATTGGTATCCTATTATAATGTCTTTTTTTCTTTCTTTCAGAACAAAGAAGGGTCTGGTGATCCTTTATTCCCTGTCATCAAGGACCAAACTCAATTTTCTGTTGCACATGCCCGTTACAGTAAGGTATATCGACATGATTCCCAAACTAATTGAAAAATATTCTTGCTATTGTATTAAACATGCTTTCCTCAGATTTATTTATTCTCTTTGATCTTTTATCTGAATTTGTTTAGAAAGTTTTTCCACATTTGCTTGGTTATGCAAAATCGTAGTGGCAAAAAAAGAAGTGAAAATATTTAATAACGGAAAGTATAACATTTATATGCAACCCGACAGTCATCCAAGTTACATTGCTCCTTCTTGACGTTCAAGTTCACACACTTGTCTCATTTAGATAAATGCCACAGATTATCATTCGAATGTGACAAATAGCAGTTTTTTATTAAAAAGTTTATATAACTTATAGTTACCTGGTTTGTCCCCTCTTTATGTAAAATTAAGTATTCTAATAATTTTAGAAATACTAGATTCATCCTATTCAGTCCGTTACACTGAAGTGCTGAACTTTCTCTGTCAGAGATGATTTATAACTTGTGAGTCGCAACATCCCAAATCCCAAAGATGAACTTTGGACTGGAGATTTAGAAGTTGCAGTCTGTTTAAAGTATCAACCGTATATGTATTCATGCCAATCACAGGTTGGCCAAAATGCTACCCATTTTGTGTGAGCATTTTTGACCAAGTAATGAGCATTGAGGTTATTTGTTTTTGAGAATAATGAGGTTATTTGTTTATGAGAATAGCAAGTAATTAAATAATTTGTAACTAGGAATTATATAATCCAAGTTGAAGGTGCTGAAAGAACAAATGCCAAGGGCAATATATGGTCTTGGTCTGTCCATTGCTTCAAATGAGGCCATGGATATATACAGTCAGCTGAAGAATAAAAACATTTGGTTAATCTTATGTAGTTAGGAACACAGGTTTGTTAAGCTGAGTGTAGAATACTAACTGGATTTTGGATATAACTGAGCATAGGATACTATATAGATTATAGAATACTAATCCTATATAGTTAGGAAGACCTCCCTTCAACATATGCCTCAATTTTATTGCTAGTTTGATGCATTTTAGTTTTGAGGTTGGTACAAGTAGAATACTAGTTGGAGTTTGAATATACTACCTTTTACCTGACAATAATGATCCATAGCTTGTAACTATGGGAATATGTGTACGATCTTATTCATCAATGACTGTTAAAAGGTTTGAAGGATAATATGTCAATTTTAAATTACTTCTGGAAAGATTTATGAAGTCCCTTGCGTATTTAAGTTGAGAAGTGATTATTGCTTCCGTAATGGTGTCATTGACATGGTGATTGTTTTATAGCTTCTGATTTCCTTGATTATTTGGTCTTTTGGACTGACGATAACATAACTATATTGAAGGGAGTTTGTGAAATTTTAATGCTTCATCTTATGACCATAGATGGAGACGAAGTGAAGAACTGTGTTTAAAGATTCTACCTTCAGTTTGATTGACTTTCTGTGGTTTTATGCAGAACCCAATTGCAAGATGGCATATATGCCAAGGTTCAATTAATAGTATTTCATTTTCAACTGATGGGACCTATATTGCTACTGGTGGAAGGGATGGTATTGCCTTTCTTCCTTTTGTAGCTTACTTCAGTTTGGCTTGTTCCATGTGCTTTCTTTAATCTTGTTTTCATTGTCAGCGACATGTATGAGATTTGAACAAACATGTAGGTTATCTACGGGTATTTGATTACAAAAATGAACAACTGATATGTGGTGGCAAAAGCTATTATGGGGCTCTATTATGTTGCTCTTGGAGGTGATTTTTTCTCCATTGGATATTGTTATATGTTTGCACCTTTTTAGATTGGAAGGTTTTCCTTTCTTTTATCACAGAGTGATACTGTTGTTCTGATGTGTTCCTTTTAGTTTTACTTTTAAAATCCACTTTTGGAGAAGTATTATAAATGACAAAAAATACAACTCAACAGTGTGGATGGAAAGTACGTTTTAACTGGAGGTGAAGATGATCTAGTTCAAGTTTGGAGTATGGAAGAACGGAAGGTTGTAGCACGGGGTGAAGGACACAACTCATGGGTAAGTTTCTCTAAGTAAATTATAAGTGCTTAGAGTTTCTTTTCTAGGACGATGAGTTCTATATTCATTTTAAGCGGAGGGTGGCAGGTCAGTGGAGTGGCTTTTGATTCTTATTGGTCACCACCAAATTCAGATGGCTCTGGGGAGAATGTCATCTACCGGTTTGGTTCTGTTGGCCAGGTATCTTTCTTAGATCCATACTCGCATAATTTCCTTTTTGCCTGTTTTGTTTTATTGTGTTTAGCATTACTGACTGTGTGGTCCCTAGTCATCTACTACGTAAATTAGTGAATGTATCTTCCATTTGTTACTTTCAAATGTCTGATTATGTATGAAGTTCTCGTTAACGGGTACCTAGAGAACTCCATACAGGCTGATGGTTCTCGGTGGTTGTGGCAGGATTTTTTTTATTTGTTTATTTATTTGTTTATTTATTTATTTATTTTATTTTTATTTATTTATTTATTTATTTATTTATTTATTTTTTTTTTGGGGATTTGTCTGCATCTGACTGGTTGTACAGGATGATTTCTTGCCAGTTATATGCACCGGGCAGAATGGTATGATGGTGCCTAATAGTGATTGGTTAATTGCGACATTTATTAGGTATTTTACCTTGAATTTGGATGTGACATGGAAATTGAGGAATTCCAGAGATAAACATCTGTTATGGTATAGCTTGTCTGTTCCTTTAATAGAGTTGCAAAAACCTATTTACTTAGATTGGAATTTTGAAAGATACCATCCATTGGGGAGTAGCATGTCATGCAGGGAAGAATTTTGTTATGAGATTGTTTAAACTAAAGATAGGATGCTTATAGAGATGAGTGCTGAGATGAGATATTGATAGCACCGAAGAAGTCAAACATGAGAGTGGACTGAGGTGGTTGTGTGATATTATGGCATGAAGCTCTTCGAAACTTCCTTGAACTGGTGGTGGGTCTACCCTAATTTTATTAATTTTGCTCACTCAAGTTTTTTAATCCCAGCATAGGTAATTGTAAATGATAGGGGACAATATAATTACTGCTACGAGGTCATATTTTACTTAAGTGTGTCACCAGGGTCTTGGGGGACAGATTGTTTTGTTGAGACAATTGACTCTTTTCTTTAGAGACATCCCTGGCAGTTTGTGCTGATTCTGGTTACAGCCTTACGGGTAATTTGGTATCTCTGATCCGAGACTTGCTGGAATGATGAAAACACACTTGGTGATTTCCATTTTGTGAAGCCTTAGATTGATTTTGGATCATGGATTGGTCAATGGATTCATGGAGGGAAAAGGATGTTAAAAAGGAAAAGATGAGAAGGTAAATGAATTGGGGAATCTGTACTTGTTTCATTGGCTTCTCTATCATTATACCTTTCCCTGGTTGAATCCAACCACAAATCCATGATCCAAAGACAGCCTATGAAAACATATTTGCTCACTTCCTTTTTGTAGATTCTCTAAATTTGAGAGTTGCGTTGCATGATCTCGTTCTGCTGTTGATTTCTCCTTTTTTGTATCTTCTACTTCCATTGCATATTGGCTAGTGTGTTTTATGTTGTCATTCACCACTCAATATTTTTACACAGGACACACAACTACTTTTGTGGGACTTTGAGATAGACGAGATCGTTTTGCCTCTGCGCCGAGCTCCTGGCGGGTCCCCAACTTTCAGCACCGGAAGCCATTCAGCCCATTGGGACAGTGCTTGCCCCGTGGGAACCCTACAACCTGCCCCAAGTATACGAGACGTTCCAAAGCTCTCCCCCGTCATTTCACACCGGGTCCATACTGAACCCCTCTCAGGTGTGATTTTCACTCAGGAATCTGTCCTTAGCGTCTGCCGAGATGGACACATTAAGATTTGGATGAGACCCGGGTTTTCTGAAGCTCAATCATCAAATGGGTCGGATTCTGTGGTAAATACTACGCTGAAGGAAAAGCAATTTAGTTAGAGACTGACGAAATATGGATCTTCATTATTTAGACAAACCAGAAACGCTCAATTCAATTCCTTCATTCTCTATCGTTTCATCCAGTTGGTTACTCAACTGGAAGTCAGCGGACATGAAGGCTAGCGACGACATCCAATGCGCTACGATATTGGAAAGAGATGCGAAAACCCACTTTGTAAGTATGAAATGGCTGTCCTAGTTTGATCATAAGATGGCTGAGCAAAATAATGGAAGTGGCTGCTTTCAAATGTATTATAGTCCGTAGAGTTTTTGCTTCGATTGACCTTTTTTTCCCCCTCTTCTTTTTTAGAGTTGATTAGCTTTTCTCATCTTTTTCTTATTGTTTTAGGGATTAGTATTGGATAGTGAATAAACTTCTAATTTATATTCAATTACCCTTCTTGTGGCATACTCCGGGTAGTATCATACCATTGGTCGCATGAAATTTTTTGCTGGTTGAATGTGTAGAAATCAAACAGTCCGGCTCTTGACGGAGAGAGTAAAACTGAAAGGTAGGTGGCGATACAATGGCATAAAAAAGATGATGTGAAACCCCTAGCAGGATTTGGAAAGCTCACAAGTGCTGAGGATTTCGAAACAAAGTTCATGATCCGATGAGATTTACCTACCAAGCCTAGTCAATAATTAGTTAATTTTTCAGTTCTGTACTCAGGTCCATACCCAGAAGAAATTAATAAGGATAGCGGTTGTCTGATTAGTTATTGGAGTTGTTACGAAGTATCCACATCCAACAAAAATGCAGCAGAATATGATAACGGGACTCTGGAAAAAAATTAGACAAGTTTGGTGAGCACCCATAGTATTATGGGTAAAAGGAACCAACCAAATTAATGCCTAGACATACACAGCATAATCATTGACAATTTCACAATTCATCACTGCGACAAAAGGAAAAAAAATAGAAAAGATTCTAGCCCCATGCTCGATCAGTCTCATCGATAACTTGGGACACTTATAGCTGCACAGGAGAGAGAACTGGACTGTAAGGTTGCTGGACAAATCGAACCCGATATTTCAACTGAACTTAACGCTATTAGATACAAGCTAAGAACCAGTTCTTCTACTGTGGCATTCTGCATAAAATGTTACATTGCAATAATAATTAGCTGCCACGCTATATTCTCGGCACCCCAGTTTCGCTCTCTGGGGGAGGAGTTGATTGTTGTATATTTGAACTTTCAGGCGGCTGATGCGGCTGTGTTACCTGCTGAGAACTCGAATGTTGATTTAACCGAGAACGCCATCGCCCCCTCAGTTTTAAAAGCTCAATAAGAATTGAGGCCCCACACATTGAACCTCCAAACCCAGCGAGTGTGGCAAGAAGAACTGCCACAACAGGCCGCATGCTAAGCTGTAGAAACCACCGAAAAGATACAAAAACAATTAGGGCATGTTCATTATCTTCTGCTATCTGTGCAAACTCAAAACCAAACAGTTTTCGATATGCATTTTCCTGGTATTTTCTCCCACAACCCTTGTCTTGGACAACACCATAAAGATATTTTGGATTCAAATCAGTTGACTAATATCCCAAAAAAGCCAGGAATATCAATAGAAGCATTTGACACCAGCTTCCACCACTAGGTTGCATTTGAATTTACCTTTTAAAGTGAATTGGTTTGAGACGTGAAACATCAGGAAGCGGATTCGCTGTCCCGAACTTCCTGTCCCAACTCCCTGTCCCGTCCATCCGAGCAATCAACGGCTCAGATTCCATCTCACCCCAAACAAATCTGAACCATACACATTCATCTGCAAATATGAGTTGTCGAGTACTTAGATGGACTGCTCAGATGAACGGAACACGGAGTCGGGACATGGTTTTTGGGACAGCAGATCCGCAACCGAAACGTATTTTTACTTTTATATTTGCAGTTCATATTTCAAGAAAGGATTTGGACTAAACAGATGGATTTGAAATAATGTGACTACAGTAATTTCAGATCGACCCTCCGATTTTACAATGTTCCAACCCGATCTCCTTTCAAATCATAATCCACTCTACAAACCAAGCTCTTAGTTATCTCCACATGGCAAGTCCTGAAATCAAAAGTTTGAGTGAAGCAACCCTTACCAGTGAATAGAAAAGGTGCGCAAATAGAACTACCGTTGTGAACTGAATAGCAGCATACAGCCAGGCAAGTTTTCTCCTCACTAAGCACAAATTGAAGAGAAATCAGTAGCACACAGAAGATACAATATTCATGCTTCTAAAAGGAGTTCCAAATACTCAAATATAAACTTTATCTACCCAATGTTGTTGATGTCATGGATGCAAGGAGACCTAATAAGCAGGAAAATGGCAAGGATATGGCAATTGCACCCGATCCCATATTTGAAACCTGAACATGGAAAGCAATATTAGGGACGTTGTGATCGGTTGAAAGTATTGTCCCTGGAAGTCACTAAACTTACCAAAAGCTGCTCTAGAAAACAGAAGTATGCGAGCATGCTGACAATGACCAAAACAGGAACATCCTGCCAAACTCTGAAAATTATACAGATTTGCACATCAGCTCACACCAATACTGACAGCAATTATTCACTCCTAATGATGCAGGATAATAGAAAAGAAAATTTCATGAGTGGCAAGTCCTTAAAATAACAGCGAGAACACGGCATGAAGTACTAAATTATCTTCGGACATGATAGTTATTAAAGTTTATCTCAAAACATGGAGAGCTATATGAAGATTCCCTGTATAATCTCCACCTAACATACTATTTACACGAACATAACTGACTAGCACCCCAAATCTAATTGACTTGCGCCGAGAGTATATTTTACAGCAGAGTTTAGGTCACCCATGAAAGACTTGCACCATAGAGATAAGTGGCACAATGCCACAATGAACCTAACTGACTTGCACCAAGAGTATACCACATTTGTAAGTCGGTCACCCACAACAGCTTGCACCATAAACATAAGTAGTTTGCCACTGGAGCATAATTGACTGCTCCCAACGCAACAAACTTGCACCACACTTGATTATAATACACTTTTAAGGTTGGTCACCCAAAACAGACTTGCAACATCAATAAGAAATTTCACGTAGAAAATTAATGACTTGACACCGTAAATCCATGTAAAGAAATAGCATTACAGTTAATGAAAATGCTAGGAGGATGAGTAAATCAAAATGGGATGCTACTGTAAAAAAATGATATGAATTCACTAAATTTAACATATATACGGGTCTTGAAAAATAGAATAGTGAAACAAATCCCTGTAGCTGAACCAAATGGGTTGAGAGTCTGGGAACCAAGGCTTAATTTGGTTTGATAATGATGTAACGAAAACTACATATAGTCATCAGCAGAGGGTACGATACCAAAATCCAATTGATAAAAACCTGATTCAATCGGTTAAAGACGGAATACAACAATCCTTTGAATTAACGTTTTAGCACCTCAAGACATGAAATGCACTTGGTCATATATTTCCAATCACCAAAGAGAATAGTAAATAAGTGAAGATATGCAAAAATGGAATCACCAAATCAGAATGGATGCCTTTTCCTAGCCAGTTGCACGAGAAAACATGATTAACTTGCCTGTATGGAGAAACTTGCCTTTGCCGAGCTCTACTTCCTCTCAAGTTACAGGCCTGAGCATTTTGAACTCGAAAAAGATTAACAGGTAGATTCTGAACCTCTTGTTTGCACACATCACATGTCTTGTTACCTTTGATGCTAAACCATTTTACAACACATTCTTTATGGGCCAGAGCAAGATCGCCTTTGCAGCTACATTCCAACTTAAGAGTGTCACCACCCTCTCCGAGCTCAACCAAACAGATCCTACAAACAGCTTCTTCTTCAGGAATATCATCACCACCGTCATAATTTTGATCTGAAGTACAAGACCTTAAAAGCATAGGTTGGTCATCGCAAGATCCAAAACATGTGTTAAATTGAAGCAGAAAGTGTAAACTTGTACAATCCCAGAGTTTGTATTTTCTCTCTGTTTCTATTCATATATTTGTCTTGTTGTCGATTATAATAAGAGAGGATGATTTATGAATGTTCTGTTTCTGCACCCATTTTACAGAATTGTCAGCTAACATTAAAGTTAAGAAATTAGTGACAGCCTGACAGGAAGCTTCTTAGACAATGAGAACAAATTTTTCAGAGGCGTATTCATAGATTTCTAGCAGTTGTAATTATGAAACTAGTATGCATTGGACCAGTGAACATTGGGACCATTACCGTCTTCTTGATGAATCACTGCAACAAATGGGATTCTCAGCTTGCTGAGTACAAGAAAAAGAAAAAAAAAACACAAACAGGATTCTCAGCTCATTGTATTGAGACAACTCCATTTGGCATTAGTCTCCAAACTTAGTTAACTCAATTTTTGGAAGACTTATAGATGAATATGAAGTTAATAGACCATGGCTTCCTTGTATGTTCTATTTACAAAAGAAGAAAACCAGGAGATAATTACCAGCATTGTTTGTTGGACTGGCGGTCAATGTTGCAGGAGTTCCTTCTGTCACTCGTGGAGTAGTGGGAACCACACGAAACACACCACTTAATGAATCACTCTGTCTTACACTTCCATCTTTATTTAAAACAGGAACCGAGTGTGAACGATGAATAGAAAGCTGAGTCCCGCTTTTCTGCACAGGAGACACCATAGTCAGAACCAAGTACAGATTTGGAAGCTGAGTCCCGCTTCCAAAGTGGAAGACATTGATTACTGAAACAGAAACAAGGATACTAAATGTTGGAACTTTTAATGCCACCTCTAGGTGTCACTACTCACCACAGAACCTTAAACTTGTAGCCAATACACCAAAGGTAGATGAAATTCAGGCAACAATAGAGGAAATGATAGTTTTTTTTTTTTTTAATAAGTGGTAATATGAGATTCATCTCTAGCATTTTACATGATAGTAATTACAACCCAGTACCCTATTAGTAGTACAAAACAATAAATAGAGAAACTTAAACTTCAAGACGGTAGCAGATGCAGACACTGTACAAATGGAATAGCCAGAACTCAGTTGGACTTCACAAGGAATGAAGCTCGCTTTCTTGTGAAACCATCTTTCATATAAACTATAGAATGAAGCAGAATGCTTAAGCCTTAAACTTGATGACGTAATCAGCTGATCTTTAGTATAAGGATATGACTTCACTATATGTGCTCAAAATGACAAATTTGAAGCTAGAGAGAGTTGAGTAAATATGAACATTTGCCAAGAGTTAGAACAATTTGTACGGTTAATAGTACTCAACAAAGAAGCTGAATGGGGGGGTGGGGGGTGGAAAGAAGTTAGAAAGCAAGCTATAAAAAGGCGAGTGGACATTGTCATTTTCTGTCTTCAAAGAACACACCAGCTGGCCACCTTGTTCTCAACTCTCCCACCTCCTGGGCGAGACAAGCTAAAGGGAAAAATTACAAGAATTCTCTAATCACGATGTTCACTTCACATAACAAGGAATTATTAAGATGCTTGGCAACTAACAGCTCTCAAATCTATTAACGGGTTAATACTTACAGCATATGCATAATCATCCACTGTACTTCCTCCATGCATTGACTCAGGATTCGAGTGTACAATCGCGATGCCAGGTAAAGATGAAGTTCTTTTCATTTTGGGACTGAAAAGTTTTGTAAGAGAAGATGTCCTTCGACTCCAAGATTTCTCCATTGGCGACTCTCCCAAAGCTAGGATTGCAGCTTTCTCAATCTCCGAATTAGAATTACGAAATTTGAAGCTTAGTTTTGGAAGGAGGCTTTTCATGGATGGTTTAGCCCTGAAGGGACTCGCAGGTTCATTGAATCGAGGGTATCTAGGGCTAGGAGCGGGCGAAAAATTCACTCTTTTAGGAGTTCGATTTGGTGTTTGGGGAATGTTTATTCTGACAAAACCCCCATTAGAGCTCTCATTTGTTCTTGAATGTATATCTAACGCAAGATTTTGCCTCTGCCATTGCTGATTGGTGGGTGGTTCTTCGATTATTTCACTCGATGCTGCAACCTACATTACATGATATGAATCAGAAAAATACACATATCTCAATCAAAGCAGTTTGCTAAAAAAAACCATCATGAATTTTTTATGTGGAAAGCACTTTAAAACCATAGATTCCAACAGTTCCTCCTTCAATGGTTGGGGTTTGGAACTCTAAGATTTTGTTAGGGTTTAGATGTAAGTGTTTCGGGTGCCATTGAAATGCTAAGAGGAATTTGTTTGGATGCAAATAAATCAATAACAGACTTCTATACAGGCATTATTATTAGCATAGGTACACTCATACGTACGGATATAATCCACATATCTATAACTTGATTTCTAATTATGGATAAATTTTGGAGATACCCATCAAAGAATTTAGATAAACGACAAAGTTAATATCCATATATGATTACAAAAGCTAAAAATCGTGTAGAAATTGAGAAAAGAAGAAGAAGAAAGCAGCAAAATTAAGCAAGAACGTAAACAAAACAAAATACCTTAGCTGCAGACTCCTGTTCTTGACCTTGCATAGCTTATTTTACGGAATACGTATGCAAGTATGTACGTACGAGCTTTATATTCGATACAAGAAGGCAGCAACTACCTACGCAATGTCAACACGAAAATTCTATGAGCATGTGTTTCATCCGGTAACTGAGTAGACTGGGCAGGCGAGAAAAAGCCCACAGATACAGCCCACAGATACGGTTGAACAACTGCCACAAATTAAGAGAGAGAGAGAGAGGCACTGTTTACGCTTTTTCAATGATGAGCGTGGCAATGAAGAGTCTGCAGTAGGTTAGTATTGCAATCAGCTGTCGGTCCAAATATCATACCAAAGCTGCGAATGGAGTGTTTAGAATCTTTCGGCCCGATTGGATGTCTAATTATTTTTAGGAGTATTATATATGGAAGAGTATAAGATAGTAGGAATAATATATATGGAAAGTGGCCCACAGTGAGTGACATTTATGGAGAGGGATAAAATTTGAGTAAGTGATGTAAAAAGCTGTCAAGACTTTTTTACCGTGGTGTACATATTCGTATTAGTTATGTGTTTTTTTTAATTAGATAAATCTAATAACTAATTAATATATTGTTGAAACTCAATAACTAATTAAGTTATAAGATTTACTTTTAATTAATAATATATCTGGAAAGTGACTCTACATTGATGTGACAATTTAAATAGTGCTTGCTTTGGATAATTTTGGTAATATGGTGGTATAAGCATGTAAAAAAATCATGAAATTTGCCCTTATGCTTGCCAACTTTAAATTTTAAGCGTTATTTAAATATTAAATAAAAACTTATTAATTTATTAGACTTGTCAACAAATAAGCTATAATAACTAATTAACTCTCAAATAATTGTATTAGTTTATTTGAAATACAATTACAAAGGCTTAACAAAAGCACAACTTTGGTGGAAAAAAAATAAAACATTATGGGCGGAAGTACATTATTTTTTTTCCGAAAGATATTGCAAAACATGTAAAATATTAAAGAGAATAATTTTTCTAATTTTTATGCATTGAGTTAAAGATCTCTATGGTAGTTTAATTTGGTGCAAAAATAACTAAAAAATTATGGACGAAAGTATTTTATTTTTTCATCCAAGAAAATTGCAAAGCCTAAAAAAATGCTTAGAATTTGCACCAATGGTAGTGCTTGACCGACTAGGTGACTAACAAAAAGACTAATAACGACGCGTCCCAAGCGTAGGACTCTTGACCAGTGTAGCACAATAATTCCGGAAGTACCGGAGTCGAACCACTGAGACGGTTAACGGTGTTTGACTCAAAAGTGTTGGGTTCTAGTGTAACTTAGCTCTCAGGTAGCCACCCCTTGTTTTGATGAAATTTGTTAACTAAATTACTAAGCTAATTTAACTGATGGAATGCAAATTAATAAAAGAGAGCACATCTGCGGGAATCAGGCGTCCACTCCTACACTAATCGATATTTCGGGCCACAATTAATCCTTTTACTGATTTTAGAATACGTGAAAGACTTCCTAACAAATGCGCACCACCTGTCACCAAATTCTGTCCGCATTCGAATTCCGGTGATGCCTGGGTTTGTTTGTTAGGAAAGTTTCTAGTTCCTAAAATTGCTCGAAAACTGAATTAGTTCGGCGTCGAGGTGAAATATTGATTAGTATAAACACGGGCGCCTTCGCCCCGCAGCCGCACTCAAAACGACTACTCACTCATGCTTGTATTGTTTACCGAAATCAAATTGAAACTAGATCCATGCATGCTTGAAGATTAAGAAGATGAAAACAATGGAGAAACGATACCGTAATTGCAAGGGAAAAGTTGAAACTTGATATTCAATCCGCTAAACCAATCCAACACCGAGATCTTGAAGTAAACTTGAAAACAAAACGCTGAATATAAAAATCCAAGTTGCAACCGAAAATCTTCAGAAAATCAACCCTAGGTAAAAGTGTGTAACCCTAATCTAAGTTTAAACATAAGTACTTATACTAATTCTCGAAGAGAAAACGAAAATCCGAATAAATCTCATGATAACCATACGACGGCCAAGTGCGCCAATTAGCTTCTGGTAGCGCCATCGCAAAACTATGTAGCCGCCTACCTCAGGGCCGGGCGCTGACCCTGACCCACTCCCGCTGACCATGCTCCTTAAAGACCCGTACAAGAACCTTCGCTCAGTTTTGGGACCCTTTTGTGCCCAATTCGAGCGCTCCAAAGAATTGAGGTAGCGCTCCCGACAGGTTTCGACCATTCCCATGCACAATCCACTTGCTTCCAACTCCTGATCGACGTGCATGTCCTTTTAATACATCAAAATCACACTCACGCCCTACAAACACCTGCAAATTACTTCCAACACACCAAAAATACCACGTGCACATACTAATCGGAAAATAAGGCTCAAAACGCACGTCTAACATGCTAAATCCCCCTACTTAGGCGCTGGAAAGCAAGCTTCCCACTCGCCTATCAGGTAGCAATACATAGCAGTAGCAATACTAGCAATATTGGGAGGGGTATTAAAATGAGTACAACGGTAAGTAAGGCTAAGTTAGGATAATCCAAGAATGCTTTATAGTATTTCCCCCTTGGACTTGGACCCCAACAGATAATGGTAAGTTTTTATATTCTTTCGGGATTGTATAAAAAATACAATGGCCATGTATGATTAACAGTTTTGGTCTGTTTTGGTCTTATTTTGGTTTTGCTTACATCATTACTAGCATGAACCCGTGCTATGCATGAAGCGATTTCAAGTGCACACGATTAATTTAAATTTTTTTCAAAAAAAATTGTATTTATTTAAATTGTCAATATTCATAAAGAAACATCTAGCTATTTTTAGTATTCTTAATCAGACTTTTTTGTTTTTTAACTTTTTGTATTGAACCACTACATGAAAGAGAGAAAATGACAAAGAGTGCATACACACTGGGAGGGGAAAAAATCAACGGTCAGAGATGTTTTAAGTAAACTTAATGTTTAACACATTGAATTTGAAAAATAGATTTGTCCACCAACTACGCACTTCATCTTTACGAAAGAAATTTACACTAATTAAACCCAAACTCAACTACGCAATCCATCTTTTTTTGTGGGACTGTTTCACATTCAGATTATTGTTCTCATAATCCATCTTGTGACGTTAACAAAATTTACATAATGAACCACACGAACCACACTTTCTTGCGTCCAAATAAAGTTAAGCATCTATGAGATACGGTTTTTGTTAAAGGATTTTTGTTTTGTTTACTCTAAATAGATAAGAAAAAAAAAATCTAACTTTACTTTGATAAAAAAAACAGCATATAACTTTTTCATTTTTTTATCCATGTTTTTGCTTTTTGCATAATTAAACTTTTATATGGAATTCATTGTTTTCGGAGAGAGAAAATCTTGTATAGTATTTAAAAAATGAAAGTGATTATCTATGTTGTAAAAATCTGTATGTCCTTCCCTCTAACAATTGATTTTGCTATAAAAAAATGTCAACCAACAGAAAACTTATTGACCAACAAATAAAAGTAGAGAAAAGAAGATAAGATAGTGGTATAGCAAAATGACAATAATGATAAATGAATAACCTTTAAAGAAGAGAGAGAGAGAGAGAGATAGCTGGGAGAAATATTAGATCGTCAATCACCAACTCATGTAAAAAAAGCTTAAAATGTTAGAAAAAGAGATAATTTTATCATTTATATCTTCTGCAGAAAGAGATACTTGTTCTTACCATCTCCAGGACTGGCTATCGTTCAAACTTTAGCAAAGCTGCTGAAGGGGAGGATTATGGATGGTACTGATACGTAATTCAATTCTCCTTCACTAATGGGGATATAGTCAATGCAAAGCTAAACAATTATTTCGGCAAGTTTCTTGAACAATTTCCTTACTCTCCTTATTTTCGAACTATTCTTTTATTCTTCTATATGAAATTAGTTAGGCAAGTTTCGTAAACAATTTCCTTTTTGAAATTTGTTTTTTTAAAATATTTTATTATCCCTACTATTTTTTCTTCTGAAACTTCCTTACAAAATTAACTAATTAGGGATCTAGAAGGGAATTCAAATCTAAAAGGGAGTTTTTTTTTTATTTATGTACAAATTAAATCATTCCGTTTTTGTTCATGCTAACACAAAGTAGAATCTGAATACCTATGAGGAAAGTTTTATTTCAAAACCATTAGGAGATGAGGGAAATTTAGAATGTTGGCAATATGGTATCATTAAATTTTGACTACAAAAAAGGTAATGATAGCTGAGATTCCTCTTTTGGATAGAGAACGGACCTTTTAGGATGACTCAAGATATTGTGTTACCATAAGACTATTTTTAGAGTTTTGAAATTTGAAATAAAACTAAAAAGTTTTATTATCAATTAGAGTGTCAAAATAGAGGACACTTGTCGCGTCTACAACCTTTCTCGCAAAAAGCCATTCTGCAATAATATATAAGATTACTTTTGTTAATTTCAAATTGGAAAAATTTCGGTTATTGTAATTGGAAAAGAATCATTACGGTGGCACAAATGAACTTAGAAAAGAATAACTACTTTCCTTTAAAATTGATCACCACAAAACCTTAACATAGCTTAACTCGGTAAAGAATTAAATAATGCCATTTAGGACTTTGCTAATTGCTTAAAAATTGTAAAGGATTGGGGGACACATGGCAAATTGAGGAAGCTTTATTCACCAAAAGTCATCCTGCAATTCTAATATAGATTACTTTTGTTAATTTCAAATTGGAAAAATTTCAGTTATTGTAATTGGAAAAGAATCATTATAATGGCACAGATTAACTTGGAAAAGAATAACTACTTTCCTTTAAAATTGATCACACAAAACCTTAACAAAGCTTAACTCGGTAAAGAATTAAATACTGTCATTTAGGACTTTGCTAATTGTTTAAAAAGTGCAAATGATTGGGGGACACGTGGCAAGCTGAGGAAGCTTTATTCACCAAAAGTCATCCTGCAATACTAATATAGATTTCCCTCATTTCTCTCTCTCTCTCTCCCTCTCTCTCTATCTCTCCACTTATTACACCTACTTACATCATCAAAACTAAACTTGTTAACTAAATAAGTCCAATAATGCTAGAGTCACACACTTTCAACCTCACACAACCACACACCCTCTCACATGTGGTGGAGCCCACCCCATGTGGGACCCATAGTGGGCTCCACCACATGTGAGAGGGTGTGTGATTGTGTGTGGTTGAAAATGTGTGGTTCTATCACTATTATAAAAAATATGTAGCGCTGATTAATTAGATGCAAATATAAATTTCGTTGATTTTTGTAGGCTCCCATATTTAAATTTTCTTTTCAATGTCCCCAAATTAAGCAATGGAATTCTTATACACTGCCTTTTAAATCAAAATTCTCTTTGGAATGATTTCCAAATTTAAAATTTTCCACATAAATCAAGGATGGGTTCACTATAGGATTCTTTTAACTGTTTATTTATTATCCAATCAATACACGCCACTTGTCACAATAGAGCACCCTTCAAATGCCACATGTCGAGTTTATAGCCTTTCTCGCAAAAACCCATCTTGCAATACTATATAAGATTCATTTACTCTATGAAAAAACTATAATAACGTAAAAACTTTACGATGTTTGTCAATTGTCATATGCACGTAATGTACCAAAAAAGAGTAATTTTCATTTAATCGGAAAGTCTATATAATTCGGGGTTCAAAATTTATTTTCTATATAATAATTGTATTTTTTGAAAACCTTGTGGTGGCAGCCGCCACCACTTGTCCCCTCTGTCTCCATTCTTGCGACCGGCAACTTGATTTAGCCTAAACCACTTACTGTATGATTTTGTTTCAAAACTGACTTATTGTACTTCACAAATCAGGTCATTCACTCATAATAAATCAACTTAAACTTATCCAATAAGCTTTAAAGCATGTTTCATAAAACTGATTTACTCACAAAATTGACTTATTGCACTCTACAAGACATGTCATTCTCTCACAACGCATCAACTCCCAAAACTGAATCAAGTCAATTCCTGATTTAAATCAATTTGTAGAACAACCCCATACTTTTGGCGTCCTTCACAATAAGACAAGAAGAAGACAAAAAACATACACACTTTAGTGTATTTTTTTTCACCTTTTTATGCACTTTCATATATACTTATATATTTTTTCCACATTTCAATACACTTTTTAAACTTTAACAACAGCTTAGTGCGCTAATTGTAGAATTTTCCAAACTTTTTATGTGTTTGTCATCCAAAGACAAAAATATGGATATTTAACAGTTTCTAGAAACAAGGTTCGGATCAGGTGCGTTTGATGATTCTATTTGATCGACGATTTGGAAGAAAGACCCTTTCATTGGTATGACAACCATGGTAGAAACGATTGGTTAATTTTTACTATTATTCAACTGCATAAAAGGATGTCTGAGCTCACACCAAGGATATTGAAATGGTCGTGTAAGAAACCATTTTCACAAGGGGCCATAGAATGTGACCTTTCTTTCTGTAAATGGTTCATAAATACTTTTAAATTAAAAGATAAATCAAAGGGTATTTGTGGGAAAAAATGTTTGAAATTTGAAATAAAGTGTAATAATTACACGTCCTCTTAAATTGTTGGTTTCCAGAGAGGGACCAAAATTTTGGGACAGGGGGAGTATATATTTAACATTTGCAAGAAATAAGGTTCAGATTGGCACATTACATGATTCTATTTGATCACCGATTTGGACAAAAAAAACCTTTTGATTACGATTCGTATGACAACCATGGTACAAATAAACAAGAGGGCCATGTCTTTTATACAACATCCAGTCACAGGAGGACCATATCTTTCATAGAGCTAGTGTAGACTTTCTGGAAATGGCTACAAAACCCCTTATTTGAGTGTACCATATGCACCTATTGTATAGCTTAGATTGTATCACCTCATCGGCAATCGTTTTTTTAGTTTTTCGTAACTTTTCAGCAATATGATTCATAACATTTTCTATGATTTGTAACATTTTGGCGTGCCTCGTAACTTTTATAATTTTTTTTTTGTAATCTTTACAAAAAATTTGTAACTTTTATAGGAGTATGTACACCCAAATAATAGGTGTGTATTGTAGCATTTTCTAGGTATATTTATTTATAGTTCTTGTTTTGTTGTTGTATATCTCTTGTACTGGTTATTTATCTATTGAATTTCTTTCTCTTTCTCGAAAAGGGGGGCAAAAAAACCAGGATGTGTCTGGATTGGTTCTTTCTATTATTCAACTGCAGAAAAGGATGTCTGAGCTTAATACCAAGGCTGTTGCAAAGGTCGTGTAAGCAACCATTTTCACAAGGGGCCATAGAATGTGACCTTTCTTTCTGTAAAGAATATGCTTTACCATCTGGTTTGGCAATTGGCAGAGAACCATAATCTACATCTCACCATTGAAGCAACCATTTATGTCAATAGACCCTTATCGAAGACCTGGCTACATAAACAGCATACCCCATAAAAATTTGTCGGGTGCTCCAGGGAAACCACCATATGATACTGTTGGAACTTGTGACTCATGTGGAGAGGTACCAAGGAGTTCTGATAAAAAGTCAGTTGCTAAGCAAAACGGAGCAGAGCGAAGCGACAGAGTGCATCGGAGTAGGGCTATATATATACTTTCTATTGTAAAAACCCTAGCCGATTTTGATCATAATAAACAGACTCGCTCTCGCTCCCATGGAGGTACCCGATTTTGGAGAAACACGTAAATTCTTGTGTTAATTACTTTACTGTTTTCGTATTCCATTATTTTGTGTGTGGTGATTTCTCTAACAGATACTACGGTGCTCCAACACACCATACTACCCATTTACCGCTCAATTTTGTGGCTTCTTCGACTCGAGTAATAGTAGATGAGAAATATATCACTCGATGGAATGGGTTATGCCATTGGACTAGTAGCACTGGATCAATAACATCATATACTTTTCATGCAAAAAAAATATATACATATTCTTCAAATACTATAGTATGGCTCCATTTACCTAAGGTCTTTTTGTCTTCTTCTTTTTTCGTATTTTGTTTGTTGTTTCTGAATTTTTGTTGGTTCACGTTATATTTTTTGGCCTAATCATTTGTTTCGATGAGGAGTCTAAGAGTAAAAAAATTATGACCAAAAGCAGACCGGAAAATTCAATGTGCAAGCTCTGAGGCCCATACCTATGTAGGATGATGTTGGATCTACTTTACTGACATTTATTTATGTGACCCACCACTATAGTTGTTATCAACAAAGTCGGTCCTAAGTTAAAGCTCGAGATCCTGCCACTTAGATTTCTAAAAGTTATAAATTTTAAGGGCTCTCGTATTTGGTATCCCTTATTATAGTTCAACACAAAAGATCTCAATTATTAAAAAAAACAAGGTTAATTCTACTTGCACACCATCCAAACATTCCTCTCAAACAAACCACCTATTAGAGTGAGCTCCACAACATATTCTGACAATTCAAACGGTTCATTTTGTAGATCTTGACATGAACAGTGTTCATATAAAGATTTAGGTTGGTCAATTATTTGTAGCTATCTTAAAATTGTACATTTTTCTTAAGAAAATAGATTGTTAAAGTTATTTCTTTTAGTCAACTAAACTTATTAACATCCGAATAATCTTTTTCATGACATATTTACACGTCTGGAGCTACAAAATAAATGGATGAGATCGTTAAAATCGGCAATGAATTTGAAAATATGTGTTTGCAGATTAAGTTTGACTTGGGTATGGCTACATGTGCCTATGGTAGCTCACAATGAGAACTAAAGATTCAAGGGGTAATTGTTTTAGAGTCCAGAAGTGTAGATTTATTGTGTCATTTATTCCGTGTTAAAGTTTTACAAGATCTAAGGTCTATCAATTTTTTTTAATAGAATTTAGGCACTTTTAAAGGGTACCCTAGGGTTTAGGTTTTATGGTGCACTTTCCTGTTATAGGGTTTTAGTGGTTAAGACACTTTCATAGAGTACCCTAGTATTTTAGGCACTTTCCTAAGATACCCTAGGATTTTAGGCACTTTCATAGGGTACAAATTTTTTTGGCACTTTCATAGAGTATCCTAGGGTTTAGGTTTTAGGGTGCACTTTTCTATTATAGGGTTTTAGTGGTTTATGCACTTTCATAGGGTATCCTAGAATTTTAGGCACTTTCATATGGTGCAAACTTTTTTGGCACTTTCATAGATGTACAAACTTTTTTTGGTAAAAAAAAAAAAAAGATACCAATGTTAGGACTGCATATGTTATTAACTTGTTTGGTGAATTAATTAGATTACAAATTCTTTATCTAAGATTTTTGAACAAGTTGCCCAAGATTCAAACCACCATAAAAGTATTTCAACAATGGCTTTGCTCGTGTTTATCTATAGGATTGGATTTTATCTTCATGAATTGAGATCTTTTATAGTGCTGATCACCAATCAATGCTGCACTTTAATATAGTAGGCAGCTGGTAATTCTTGAGGGAGATTGTAAATAGCTTATGAAAATTATGCAGACTGTTCCTCATCTGTAGGAGTTCTGATTTCTGACATTGACCGTCTTAAATAATTTGTAACTGAAGTGGAGGTTAGCTTTGTTAGGAGGAGTGACAATTCGGTGGCTCACTATGTGGCCAAGAATGCAATGGGTGGGGACAACATGCATGTTATTCGATCTGAGCCGTTCGTGCTCAACGATAGATGACTTGGATCACATCTTGTCTAAACACATCCGAACCGTTCGCTACCAAACAAATCCAAGCCGTCCAATCCGAGCACGAACGATTCAGATTGGGGACAACATGGGTGTTGTCTAGGGACAACACTATCCCCAATTGGGGAGGGAGTGGGGCTCGTACGTGAGAATTTTATCAGCCCTGCCTGGGCTGTTATTCCCAAGGGGTTGGCAGCCATCTTTGGTGTAAATCTCTTTTTTCTCATCTATGAAATAGGGATGGCAACAGGTAGGGTATGGATCGAAAGACCCTATTCTATCTCTGATCCCCAATTGTGAAGTTCTTCCCCATCTCCACCTTCATACCTAAAAGGGATAGTGGACAATCCACCATACCCGCCTCCTATTGGGGATCGGTTATATTTGGGTAAATCCATATCTAAACTAGTTGGGAAAAAGAAAAAAAAAAGAGATGATATGATCTAATTTATGTGTCATATACTAACAAAAACAACCATTTAAAACAAAATAGAATAGAAAGTTACGAACAAATAATAGTCTACCAAGATTATATATAATTTTAAAAACTACCATCATTAAACTTTTTTAACACTTAAACCATATATAGTTTTAATTCAGAACAATATACATAAATTATTCCAATATGCATCCTTATATATATACACACACACACACACATACATTTATATACTACTATATGCCCGCATATACATTCATAAAAATATGTATACAATTTGAAATGGGGGCGGGTACGGGTATTCGGAGACGGGTATTACAAAATCATACCCGCTCCATTTTCAATTGGGGATTCTTTAAGTTCTACCATACTCACTCCTATTGGATGAAAAATCAAATAATATCCGCCTCCAAATAACCGGAGGTGGGGCGGGTATCCATCGGGTTTGGAGAAATTGCCATCCCTACTATGAAATATTTCCTAAGCTTTGGCGAATCTTTAAGGAAAAAAAGAAAAAAAAAACTACGAATTTAGTCCAAACAAGTCCCAAGCAAGTGATTGTGTTCGGTTTTTGAGTTGCGTGATTTGGTATTTCCGAAAAAAAAATGAAAAATTAAATCAAATGGTTGGTACGTAGTTCTCACCTTTAAAATAGACTCACTCATAGTGAATATTGATAATTTTAATGGAATTAATTCAAAATTATATTTTACATGAGTTCTTATCGTACTTTTGAAGTGTTTTGAATTGTTTGTAATCATGACATCTTATTCAAAATGAACCGTCGTTTAGAATATTAACCGAAACCAAACCATAATTTAGGAGTTTCGCCTATTTATTTGGTCATTAAAATATTCATTGTAAATTTTGTTTTTTGTTCTTGGTGGAACAAAACGAGCACCCGGTGGAACACCTCTGCTTTCAATTAAAAAATACCAGTAATGGTTATAATATTCACTGGTCGAATAGAGAAGAGGAAAACGAGGTGAGAGGGCGAGGGGTTATTGAACAACTCACGGTAATCCTCCCGGCAAACCAGAATCTCTCTCTCTCCCAAAGTTGGTCCTCGTAAATCAAGTTCTTTTCAGTAAAAAGTATGGTGCTTTTGGATCTTGGAATTACAAGATGACCTGCCACCCTTGTCTTTGTATGAATTTCTGGACGCCGAAGTCTTTCTGCCACCATGGGCTGCAGCTATAGCTCGCCGTCTCTGCTTGTTAAGACTCTTTGAAAAGTCAGGATTAACTTCGTCTTCAAGAACATCTTCCTCCTCCTGGAAAAAGAAACCAAATTAGTTTCAGACACAATTATAACCAGATACAAAAAATAAACTATGAATTACTAACAGGGTAATTTCACTTTGCACCCTTGCTGCCTAGGCTACCAAACATGTTGCCGGACTATGAACTTTGCCAGCTTAACAATTGCAGAACTTCATGACTTGGAGATGCTCATATCTTCTTTTGCCGATCCTAGTGGTCTTGTCCGGTAATCAGAGGCCAAAGTCAAACAACGGAATGAAGACCAGCACCAGCTACGCATGATTGAACAGAACACGATAACTTGGGCTTATGTGTGGGGATCTGGGGTCTTCAATCTTGTTTGAAGTAGGGACTGGGAGGTCGGTTCAAGGGTCTGCCGCGGGGTGGGGATGGGGATGGGGTTGGCTGCTGGCCTGACCGGTTTGGCTGTTGGATGAGGGCTAGTGCGTTGGATGCAGGATAACGGCTTCGGAGGTTGAAGTTGGGCTACTCTTGGGAATATGGGACTGGGATGGGATAAAATAAAAAAATTAAGAGGTGTAATGGTGTGTAATGACACAAATTTTGTGCGCATTTTGAAAATTTGAAGTTTCTATTAGCGTATAGTCTTACAAAAGGTTCAACACCAAAAAGCCTTAGGCAGACAGTGCACTCTAGTCCAGAGCCACAGGAAGTCATGGGGTGATTTGTAAATGCCATGGGAAATTTGCAGATGGGCCAAAAGATGGGGCAAATTGAAATTTACTCTTACAAATTAGTAAAAAACAGATATAACATTTACATCTTCCCCAGCCATATAGTGGGCTTAATAATTATTTTTCTGGCATACTGACTGATATTACTGTAAAAATTTAGAAAATCCAATGGATACCCAGTACCAAATCAGTAAGTGTATGGTTTGTAAACTTCAGCAAAGATCTACACTACAAGATTACATTTAGATCTTCCCAGTTAGACAACCAGCTTAATCCTTATCTAGAAGGAATTGCATTTCCAACATGGTTCAAAGCTCAATAGCCACTAGAAACCAGATCCCAAATCAACTGGTGCTTGATTAGTGGTAGGCACATCTTTCCTAGCTCCATGCTTGGCTTTTACACATAGCTAAAGAAGCACAGACATTTCTAAGAGGGTTGCATGTCATGTCAGACCCCAAAACTCTCGAAACACTCTTGGATGCCGTCTGGACACTTGTCCAGGGCTGTCTTGTACTTTCTTCAATTTCTAGAAACACTTAGGAATTCACATTTTCCGTTACTTGGGTAAACATGAAATACAATATTCAGAAGCTTAAGCTTATGTTTTCATCCATCACTTGGTGTTATATTGAATTTACCTAGTGTCTTTGTATTTTCCCACTCTCCGGCTTATCACAATATATAAAATATTTCTTCTAAATATGGAGTGTCCTATTTTTTGAAACCATGCATTCAACTTGTCCGTCTCCATTCTACTTGGCATATTGTCTTCCATGTTGCAGTAAGGAAACCTCCTATGGATTCAGCTGAAATCAAGGATACAATATCTTTGATCCCAAACATGCCCATAATAAGTCAGAAGGAACAATACAGAAGAGACTTGAGAGTTCACTTGAAATATTATTCATGTCAAGTATACCTTATCACTTGCCTCAGGATTCTCGATTTCATTGCTCTGCCCTGCTTCAGCAAACTGATGCTGCTTCTCTTCCTCGCCTCCATCATCACAGTTCACAATTGGCTCGTGCTGAATTCCAATAAAGACGCGAGATGTCATGATCGAAGCAAAAACAGAGATACGTAAGATCAGAATTAGGAGAAAGTTGTCAGACTGGTTCACGTAAGATCAGAATCAAAACTAAGACATGCAGCATCAAATTAGGAACAAATCTGACCGAAAACAGAAGTTGAGACGTTAAACCAACATCTACTCAATGCTCGGGATCTCAAATATAGTCAAATCCGAGCAATTAGTGTTCAATTTTAAAAAGGAGCTCAGTTGCATTACAGTTAGTGAACAAAGAGCTGCATTAAGGGGGAAACAAACAGAACCACCTTCAGAGTTGTGCAGGTATTTTGCATGCTTGTGGCTAGAAAATAACACGATACAATAGAATGCTTATTCATCCAATGTAACAGAGATAACGACATACAATTAATAGTAAGAGAGAAATATAACTCCCTCCGTCTCATAAAGTTTGATCACTACGAAACTACGTGCAATTTTCAAACTAAAAAATAATGTATTTACCAAAATAATTTTTGAATTTTTTTTGCATCGCATAAAAGTTCTCGATGAGATCTATCAAACAAGATCCATATTGACTAAAAAATTATTTCGGTAAGCATGTTATTTTTTAGTTTGAAAATTGCACGTATTTTCATAGTGGTCAAACTTTATGGGACGGAGGGAGTAATTGTTTACCATATCAATTAATAGGAAAAAAAAAAGAAAAGAGTAATTATACTTCCGCACCAAAAAAAAAAAAAAGGAGAGAGAGAGAGTTTTGAGATTCCTTGAACACACTCTCCTGCCTGCAAGCAGCAATAAAACCTTGCGGCTCTTAGTTATGGAAAAGTGGCTGCTTTCACTGTTCGTATGTAACTATAGACTTTTGTTTTACATTCTTCAAGTAAGACTCGTAGATTTGTAGGAAAAGGTTCACATTCAAAGACTAAAAGGTAGAATCTAGGCTACTGGACTTCAATCTCAAAATTGCAGTTCAAGCGACTTAGCAATCCAACAGTTATACCAGTTCACCACAATGTCAAATTGAAGACTCACAAAGTTAACATGACAATTTTAAGTCAGTAAAATAATTGTTGAAACCTACCTGCTCCACTAAACACAGAGAGTCAATATGCTTGATGTTGGCATCAGGTGAGGCCTCAGGAATACGTCCTTCTCCTTCATCTCCAGTTCCTTCACCATCAGAATCTAAATCCTTCTCAACATCTACTTCAGTGAACTGCACAAATCACGAAGAAAAAAAAACCTTTTATTAGGTCCCATGTTGCACGGGCACTTAAAAATTCATGGCATACAGAGTGCCAGACTCATAACACTTGGGTAGCAGTATCCAACATGTCAAGCTAACATGAACTGAAAAGTACGTTTGGTAGACGAGAGTACTGCCCCATGCCAATTCACAAAATAATTTTATCCTAAATTATAGAAATAACCATTTAAGAAAAAGAAAATTTAGCCTTGTCTTGATGTCCCTGGGCATACAAATTACACGAATTCGAACCCTTAAAGTCATGCGACATCATAACATGAACATAACAGGTGTAAATGACTACGCATCCATAGTTTTTCTCTAGGAGAGAGAGGATAGGTAATCTTAAAATGGAAGTTACATGGCCCACGTGGAACAAGCAAAACTACAAAACGCTAAGAATATTTCAACAAATAATATACAATATACACCATAAGAAACAGGTGGATAATTCCTGACATAAATGAGCTTAAAGAAGTAACAGAATTTAAATCAAGATTCAGGGGACCCCTACTTTGGTGCGCTGTGCACGTTATCAAGCAATTGGTTAAAAATCCCAAAAGGGAGCCATGGCGTCTTTCCTCTGGTTAGACATTGTCACCAGTGATGAGGCCAACTAGCAGGAGAGGCAGTTGCAGGAACCTCCCACACGGGGGGACGGATCTTCTACAACCTCGATTCTACACTTCAAAGCAAGAACCTCGCTGAGAGTCGGGAACTCCCTCCCTACCAGCATGGAACATCTAAGACATATGAATCCCTTAGTTCACACATATTAGAACCTATTTCTACTAAGTATTTATATATTCATAAGAAACAAATATACATGCTCCATAGGCCCTCTCAATGTTAGACTTGTCTACATGCCCTACAACCATCCCCTCCCCAGGCCCCTCCTTTCCGCTAACGATATAAAATTATAACAAATGCTCCACGGTCAATGTTTCAGGTAACTAGACCAAGAGAAATAAAATAAATTGAAACTACTGTGCTCAGCACAAGCTAAGAAACTACGCAAAATGCTAAGACTACATCAATACTGTCATGCAATCTCATTCACGTTGTACAATGATAACAGCTACTTGAGAGAGAGAGAGAGAGAGAGAGAGAGAGAGAGAGAGAGAGAGAGAGAGAGAACAGCTATGATAGTCATCAAACCTTTTCAATGTCATCCTGATCCTTTCTGCTAAACCCGCTGGCAGCAAGTTCTTTGTCCAGGAAACCAGTGACTTTCTTTATTGATGAAAAGCAAGGCCGGCCAGTTTCATCTGAATCCACATCTGAGCCATCAGATTCTCCGGGTTGTTCTTCAAAGGATAAGTTGAACCTGGAAGTTAAAGGGGGGAAAAATTATAGAAAACAAAGCGTACCACATAACTACAATGAAAAAGCACATTACATACAGATCCATGCATTCCATGGAATAATGTCATTCATGTTCTAGTTATCACTGTCATTTAACACGTAAAGACTGCACTAGCTGCAGAAAGGAAAACTGACAAAAGCCAATTCAAGGTGAAAAATGGGGTTGATGGTGTTGGCTAGAAAAGCGGGAGACAGGAGAGCCTTGAGGTACGCTCACTTCTGCATTTTTTTTACGTTCTCGAGATTCTCAATCACTCTTTTTAGACAACAGATTTCATTGGGTGAATGGAGTCCCGATGGCCTCGCAGAGAAATAGCAGCCAATCTTATGAAACAAGCCCTTCTCTTATGAAATCGAAGTTGTGGACTCAGAGCTCATGTGTGTGCAATCATTGTTGTCTGCTTATGCATGAAGATCAGTTTAAATAATAAGCTTATAGTATGTACTATGTAGGCAATCTAGAAGCAGTTCTCTCAATCAAATTCTGAGCCATCATTGAAAGATTTATCAGGCATACACCTGCCTTTTCACTGATAGATATAGTAAAAGGAAATTTCCATAGGCCAAAACACGCAAAATTTCTTGGTAAAGATACGGTGATGCCACAATCCTTGCATCTTACTTCACCAACTAACCAAGTTATACGAAGCCCCTCTGCCTCAAAGTTTCTCTCAAGACATCTTGACTTACCTGAACACTTGATATCTCCATTTTAGATGTGTTTCACAGGTCTCCCAGCCTTCTTAATAAGGGGAAATTATGGGATTGTTTTGCCTTAAAGGGGGCGACTAGAAAAATTTTCACAACCGGATTTACCTTTAGAAGAGCCTTTTTGTTCTTTCCAACTTAACTTGTGAGTAGATCAGCCTTCTGCACATTTTTCATTTGTTTAAGAGGTATTTGATATTCGCATAATTATAAACTGCAAAGACCTTGTTCAAGGATATTTCTTTGGTTAATTGAAGATGTAACACATCTATTGTGACTTTGTGGAACAAAATCTCTTGGTTTAAAAACATGAAATCAAGTTACTTTGCTGGTCAAAATCTCTTAGTTCCTGAAGCGGAGTCCAATTCCAATCAAGTCCATATACAAAAATTTAACTCTATCAAATCAACAGATTACAATTTATAGATTTCATCTTGGAGTGGATGTTCAATTCAAAAAAATGTTTTAAAACCAAGGGAAGATTCTAACCTTGAAGAAGTAACCTAGAGTTGCAAAAGCAACATGTCAAAGGCAACTTAAACTAACCAACAATTCAACAAGGATGACACAAAAACAGAAGATAATTTTGTCGTAACACAATTCTCTACATATCAGTTAGACTTCAAAAACACAAAAGGGGCACCAATAACAAATGAAAAAAGAATTCAATAAAAGAATTGATTAAAAAAAGCAAAGGTAGGAATGTCTAAATTAGTATGGGTTTTCTGCGACACACAAAAAAGACCACATGTGGCCTTCCCTATTTTACCCAAACAGAAAAAAACTTGACTTTTTAACCCAAATAATTTAGCTCTTACAGCCCCACTTCCCTCTCAAAAACAGAAAGAGAAGAACAGCTTGATTTTTTAGCTCAAACTACCTAGCTTATCCAGTTCTACCTTTTTAGAAAAATGCCAAAAAGAGAAGAAAAAAAAAAAAAAAGACTTCTTAGATAACCCAAACACAACCTAAGTTGCACAACCTTAAAAATATCATCATCTGGGGGCATCATAAGCTCAACTGAACGACACTGTCACTCCACTTTTGAAGATCTTAAGGATTTAACTATCAAGCACCTTAGAGAAACCAACAACTGACCTCTTGCTGAAAAACTTGAAGATGCATTCAACATCACGGTCAAAGTACCTAAAAGTCAAGCATATGATATGATATAGTATCAGCTGTTCAGACATGGAATAAGGTGTGGAAGATGAAGCATTAATGAAATATCAACCATAAATACTTCATACATCTGTGCATTACGATGAGATACTGATACCATTTGCGGGAAATCAATCATAGTGACATTCTCATTGTCATCAATCTGAGAACAAAATACAAATAAAAAAAAGAATGAAAGAGATTCCTTTTTGAAATAGCAAAATATTCAGTGAGAGTCCAACAATTGCTACGAGCGCAAAAAACTATCCAGCAAAGAAAAACCTCGTGAAAAAGGGTGGATTAGGAAAATAACAAAAAACCACTACTTCAAATCGACAAATAAGAGGTATTGAAATGGAAACTCAAGGCATACCATAATGTTGAATTCATTGAAGTCGCAGTGAATGAGACCATGCTCTGCCAGCTGAACAACAAGACCAAGGATGGTTTCAAAAACTGTGTCCGGATTTTGCAATTCCTTCACCTGCACACTACATTGAATGTCATTTGATTGATAATGCCGATTGCAACCTGACATATAACAGAATGACTAGTTCTTTGGATGTTTAATTCTGCATAAAGAGACCTGAAATATAACAGAATGAAAGAAAGGGAAGAAAACATAAAACATCTAAGAGTTAACAATCAAGCTTCACGTGATGCTATATCACTTGTAAACGCAGGTCTCTTGTGGGCTATCAACTCTCCATATTCATTTTTCCGATAACTTGGTCACAATTTCTACTGTCAACATTAGCAGCGATTTTTCAAGATCAAAAGCTTGCACCGACAAAGTGTCTTAGCATATCTTTTATCTGCATTTGGTCTCATGTGTGGAGGTATATTCCTCATCTCTTTAATAGTCAATGGTCTAGCCATAAGTCTTTTGAATGTCTATCGTGCTTAAACAATAAAAGATGTAAAAGAAAGAATCCTTTACTTATATCCCAAACAGCAATGATGTAATGTAAACTGGCCCTTAGATGACAACAACAAACAAAAATAAATGTTGAGACATGCATAGCATACTTGACTTAGAGAAACACAACAAGATAGATGCATTGAAGTATCCAGTGCAAAAGCACAAGCAAGAGATATCTTACAGTGGATAACCTTGGACAAGAGACATAATCACGCAATGCCGATTACAGTCCACAGCATTTGGAACAGGGAAGCCATGTTCCTCCAAAGCCTGCTCAAGCATGGAGCAAATCAAAAAAAAGTGCTGCCTAATAATACAATCACCAAACACAAAGCAATCAAAAAGCACAAGATGCTGTAATGAACAAACCTTCATAAAAGCAAACTCCTTGAGAGCAGCAAGGCGGGACAAGTATAGCCAGTTAAAACTACTTCGATGCCTCAAGTAATCACGCTTAGATTTGACAGCCCTGAAAGAAGTTCTACCCAACCTATGCAGCTTCATTGCAAGCACAGTCCCATCATCCGTGGCAACCTCAAAAATATCTTGAATGCACAAATGTTGGAATCACTTTAGCAACATGAAAAACATGCAAAATTCCAAAATAGCAATTATAAACGGAACGTGAACGTATCTTCCTCCTACCAGACTCTTTCCCGACGCCAATTTGACGACCAACAGAAGAAAAAACTCCACGGTTAATCATGGTCTTAATTGCAAGAAAATCATAACCAAGGTAGGTGAGCCGAAACCCGTCATCTGGACAACAGAAAACCAATTAAAACATGAGTGACAACACAAGAGGATGTGCAAGTATTTTTTTAACAAGTGTTGTTTAAAGAAGAGTGGAAATGAATCATGAACTTGCAAATGACTCACATTTGGAAGAGTCATGGTGCAACAGTTTGTGCTTTAGCAAGTTCTTCAGCACCTTGTAAGTACCTCCATGCCTTTACACAGACACGAAGACAGTTCATATGGAAAGTGCACAGTTTTTCAGCAAACAAAAAAAAAACGAAATTTAGTAACTGAAAACTGAACATTATCAATACTACTATATGCATATCTATACTTTTATAGTTAAGAAACTAAATTAGAAGAAGTTATACGGAGTATGAGAGAGAAAATACTTGAGAGAGGCAATGCGGTGGATGAGCTCCGAAGGCACGATTTCATGCTGAAAACAAAACATGGAGACAGAAGAATTAGAAACAGAAGTGATCTCAAGGCTTTAGAGAATGTATTAGATAGTGAAACAACATCAACAATACTTGATTAAAATGGAAAATTACAAATAGGGGGAAGACTAAAAGTGAATGAAATTGAAAACAAGTGTAATTGAGAGAGAGAGAGAGAGAGAGAGAGAGAGAGAGAGAGAGAGAGAGACATTTCGCATGCCCATCTCGACGGCGGTGAGAACCCTGAAATCATCTTTGGAGAGGTACCTCAGAACGTCCACGTCCAGCTTCATATTTGCTTGCTTTCCTCTTTCTCCAACTTTCTCAAAACAATTGCACTAGACAATCAACAATAATAGCAATCACCGTTCATATAATCTCCCCCTTTGGCTTTTCCGGGACAAAACCTTTCAAAACAAGATACAATATAAGGAAACAAAACCTAACTAACTCAAGAACCTTCAAAACCTTGAGTCAAACAAGCTTCCAATATAGTATCAAGATCTTGCCAAGAAACTTCAACACAAGACAAATACGAAGTATCCAAATGATAGCAATAGAAACATAGTAAGCGCAGTGGAAAACATTCACAACAAGCTATAACAAATTAGAGCCAGCATGTTTGCCCCAAACATGGGCACAAAATATCATGGATCAATCAACTCCAACATGTTTGCCCCAAACATGTGCATAAACTATAAATCAACTCCAACACAGCACCGGCCCTGGGCTAAAGCCCTAGATGCCCGGGCTTTAGGCCCAAAATTAGCAATTTTTTAGGGCCCCCAATAGATAGTTGTGTTATATACCAAAAAAAAAAAAAAAAACCTAGACCACCTTAATTTAAATTTGAAGTCCCAAAAACTATAATCCAATGAAATAGGCCCAAAACTCTCAATGGCAAAATTGTAGTTTCGGAATCAATCAGACCTTTTGGCATCCTAATTCCCAACCAATTATGCGTACAACACCTTTTCGGTTTCCATATGAAATTGAAAATCTGGAGTCTGGAGATCACCAAGTCGGTCGAGAAGACAAAGAAGAAGTTCAGAAGTCACGAAGAAAAATAGAGTGAGATATTGAAATTAATCTGGGCTCAACTAGTGGTAAATGCTATTCATTCTCACAAATCTCAAGCTAATTTCAAGTATTGATTCTATTTTTTAGGGTTTTGAAATTAATTGTTTTGTTTATGAGGTTTAGAAGCATTGTTTATTAGTACTTTGAATGTTAAAACTGCAAGAAGGGTGATATTCAAGTGATGCCTTCGAACTGATTACTTTTTTACTTATAAATGATGCTTTTGAAATATTGAAATAGTCAGTTATTATATTTGGTATTCTTTCTTATAGATGCTCTTTGTTTAGGGAAAGTTCTTAGTTTTTTTTATGCCTATCTTAATAATTCGTACTGGCCCATTTTTTTTATTGTCGCTTTAAGCCCTTAAAAACTCAAGGCCGGCCCTGCTCCAACATGTTTGCCCCAAAACATGGGCACCTGCTGCACACAAAACACAAGCAATAGTAGCAATGAAAGCGCAACGGAATTAGTAACCAACTAGAGATGCTATCAAGCATAAAGCATAGTCAAAAGTCCCAAGCATGGGCAACAAAAGCATATCCCAAAGCCCTAAACAACGGGCAAGAGAGAGAACATGTTAGCCTCACCTCACTACATTTCTCTCACCTCACTACATGTCTCAAAACAAATAATTCAATCCAAAAACCATCTCCCCCTTTTTGTCATAGAAACAACAAAGGGAAGAAGCTCAATCAGATTATGCTCACGGGCAGAGAACAGATTGTTAGGCATGGTTGACTATAACAATAGCAACAATTGTAAAGCACAGGTAGATATAATCCCAACAGATATGCAAGAGCCTCACACATGAAAACCAGATCAAACTCATTATTGACTAAGGCCAACACAAACAGAGTAATATCTACTCTAGAAAACCAAGAAATCCAAAAACAATTGCAGAAACAAGTAGCAAATAGCTTCCAGCATGTAAAACCAAAGCAACCCATAGTCAAAATTTCCAGTAATTGCAAGCAATCCGTCATGCAAAAACAGTGCCGAGAGCAAATCATAATCACCATAAACCCGTCTCACCTGAAATTCTATGCACGGCGAAACACACAAAGCACCAAGTTAATGGTAACCCCGAAAAGAATACAGATGGAAGAATGACAAGCAGAGGGAACGAGAAGCACAGGAAATCGGGACGAAAAGGGGTCGACATTACCTCAAAAAAAATGAAAACCCCCCGACTCAATGTAGCACCTGAACCGGTCTGTTAAAACCCCAGCTCGCTCTGTGGAAACCCTAACTCTAGCTGTGGAAACTCTAAGTGCTGTTCCACTGAGAGAGAGTTTTGTTTTAAAAATGCTTTGGTTTTTGTGTACACATATTTTTATGTAATGTATTATGAGATGATGACATGTCTCAATTTTTTAAACTAGTTTAGTGAAACACCCCCTAACTCAGTTGATTGGAAAAAATATATAAACAAATCCAGGAACATCAGGCGGGCCGTAAGGATCAAAACGAGCATGCATCTAGTAAATACAGGTTCGTTTTGATCCTTATCATGAGGCTACAATTTCCAACCATAAAATGTTAGAATTGCACTCATAAAAAAGTAGCAGCACTGCAGCAGCATATTCAGCCAAAGAGGGGGAAAAAATTAACTACAGTATTTTTAAATGAATTACAAGAGCAACAGGAATCTAGGGGTATTATTTTTCGTATTATTTTTCGTTTTGATCCTTAACTCGTTTTGTATTATTTTTTGTTTTTATTCACAAAACTTTAAGTTTGGCTAATAATTTTATATTTTTTAGATTCCTCTTGTCAAGACAAGCCAATAAACTACAAAAAATCAACCGAAAACCAACAAATGCAAAAAAATTTGAATAAAGACAAAACCAAAAAACTAGTTTTTTGAATTCACCCAAACCAACCCCTAGTTTTTTCAACTGGGTTTAGTTACTCCCTCCGTCCGGATTTGTTCGTTCCTCGTTCTATTGTAACCGGACAAAAAATTAGTGATATCTTTAAATTGGTAAGTAATTATATATCCAATATGGATCTTGTTTGACATATCTCGATTAGTTCTATAAAATAATGTTTTTAAAATTACATAAAACATTGTAAATTACAAAATAAAATCATTTGAAAAATGACACGAACTCCCAAAATAGACTAACAAAGGGAGTACTAAATTAAGGTTCACATGAAAATAATTCGGTCCAGCTTGTTTTACATCATCTCTTCTTGAATTACATGTGTTGGGTCCGAGTGTCTCTATAGATTTGGTTATGAAATATTATTTTTTGTAACCGCTCTAAAAATAAATTTGGTTGTGCAATGTCAAATGCCGTAAATGACTTAATTGAAGCCCTTCTTAATAGCAATTATGTAATACCCAATATTTAAAATTTTGGACTACAATCACTTTTTAATATTTTTAGTGCGTTCCCTTTTTTAATGCAGACACTATAATATTTAATGAAATTACAAAACTACATTTTTTAAGATATAAAAATTACTGGTGGCACTCCACCCCCAAATTATCTCCTCATTTACTAAGACACTCCAAACGGAAAAATGAACCAAAACCAAACATAAACATTAGGCTGTAAACATTAACATTAGGTTCCAAACATTAAACATTCACAACATAAACATTAGGTTCCAGACATTAAAATGCATCTATGTCTGATTGTTTCACGGCACTTTGTACACACACAAAAAAAAAACTAAAAATTGCTAAAATTCTCCTAAATAGACAGCACACAATTGAAAATGTTGACGCAACAAAATCATCATGACAATTGTGACGCAAAATCTTTATATTTTCGTACTCATTATCTATCATTTTTTCCTCAAAATCTTCATAATGGCCGCAAATCAACATTTTAAAACTCATAACGAGATAAACAAAGCACATCACCAAAGTTAAAGAACTCTTGAGAGGAAAAGTAACAAAAATCTCAAGAGATTTTGCATGGACAAAAAGATGGTTCTATAATCATAGGCTGAATAACATAAAGACCCTACCAAGGAAATATTACATATGGAAGTAGGCAATTCAGCGACGGGCAATAAAAGGAATTGAGCAACCATCAATTTTTTTCCTGATAAAAAAAACTTTTTGTTTTTTTGGAGTGCCTAGAGTAAATGAGAAGAGTAAAAGTTTTTTTGAGTGCCTGAAGTAAATAATGAAACTTGCAAAAAGGTAATTTTGAAAAACTATTATAGATTGGAGCCCTTATATCAAAATTGGGAGTGCGAATATCAATTTCCTATTTCTATTATGCATGAAGAAAATTAGGCGTCAAGCTTAGATGTGCATGTGTGGCATTTTTCATGCAAGGTGTATAACCTGGGATATGTGGGGATAGACATGTTGCGCCGAAACCCGAAGTAGAGAATATAACAAAACCAACAAGAAAACAAGAGACAAAGATTTACGTGGTTCCCTCCCAAGCACGTAGCTCTAGAGGTACGTCCACGGGAAAAGAGCAAGAGGATTCACTATCAATGGGGAGAAATACACAGAGCCGGCTATATCCCGTAACTCTCACTTGAAGCATTCACACAATATCTAGGGACAAATTTCTGAGGCGCAACCTACAGAGCATCAAACGTCTCACACACACGAAAGAGACACACACAAACCTTAGATATCTCAAATCCCAACTCAAGACAAAACCTTAGGAAGCCACAAGGCTCCTATTTATAAGAAAGTATAAAAATTAGGTCAAAACCTCTTTAAAATGCGTAGCCGCACAAATTCGCGTAACGGTGGTCCGGATGGGGATTTCGATGGTCCGGACTATTGAGACAGAATGTCCAAAAACGTCCCAAAATTCACTGGTCTGGAAGGGGCTTTCCTTGGTCCAGACCATAGGTCCAAAAAAATGACTTTTCACACCAAAATTTACACTTTTCTTCGACCGTCTTGAATTCAAGGCATATCTCCAACTAGACAAGGCATATCTCCAACCAGACATGTGGCATGACTTGGTGGCTGACTTGAGTCCATGGCAATAGCCAAGACATTAGAATTTGATTTCCTTTTAGACAGTGAGTGAATTTTACGTGATTAAGGAGAATGGCTGAGACAATTAGCAATCAAATGAGTAAAGAAATCATTTTGAGTACGAGACACTGCGTTAAACTCGATGGTGGAGTCCCAAAGCAACGGTTATGTTCTCGATTAAGGTACCAGAAGTATAAAATATGCGTTCCAAATCTCCGGAGTATTTCCTTTGTGGTCATGCTTTATATTCCAGTTGAGCTATGTTTGCTGAAATCTATGAATTATTTGTTGGAGTTGTGCTATGTTGATATATATAGGGCGGGGTTCCATGGAACTGTTTAATATGTGATCGAGTGTTCTTGCCTACTGTGCCATTGGCCCGAGAAGCCATTGTGGATGGGTGAGGCAAGTGAGGCTAACTAGTCATTTACTGAGGAGGACCTAATATGAGGTCGTATTATATGGATTTGTTGACTCTGTGTCTTTAAATTGGTTGGTCTCATTCATTTTTGAGCTACTTCTATTCCCATCATATTGTATACTTTTTGGCTACATTTACTTTTTAGGTTGGCTGAGGAGGCGAGAGTTGGACGAGACGAACATTAGAGCGTAGAAGTGTAGTCAGATTCTTTTGTATTGAAAATCATAGTGTTTTAAAAGTCAAGTTGTAAATATTATTATTTTTGGGATAAGATGGTTAAGTTTTATTATTATTATTTTTTGGAGCTTGTTGATCCAGCCTGTTACAAATTGGTTTTGGGAGAGATGTTGGAAAAGTGGTTTGACAAGTGGTATCAGAGTCAAGAGGTCATAGGTTCGAATCACTAGGGAGTTATCATGGGGGAGGGATTGTTGGGCTCAGAGTGCCTCCACGGATTTGGTTACACAATGCCACTCTCTGCTACTGCTATAAAAATAGACTTGCGGATGCGATGTCGAATGCCACCAAAAACTCAATAGAAGCCATTCCTAACACCAATTGATTTTAGGAGATATGGTGGACAACACGGAAACCCAAACTTGTTTTACTAATTTATTTTAAAACTTTTAACCAAAATTTTTTAGAGAATCAAGCCAAACCAAAATTTTCCACTGGTTTTTTTTTTTTGGTTAGTTCAGCTTCACCTGTTTTTATTTCAGTCCCAAGTAAGCAGATTCGGTTGAATCTCGAAGATATATCCAAGGTGGGTGAAGGCTGCTAATGGAAATTGTCTAATTCCCCCAATAATTGTGTGGTGACAATCAGTGCTTGTACCAACATGTGAGGTAATGGTAATGGGGAGGTTTTAGTGAAAGTTGTCCAACTTCTTAGTGGGGTAGAAAATAATTGTGACTTTCTTTGTTGTATAGTGGGAAATTAATGGTGTTTATCATCTTTCTTGTATCTATTTAGAAAGTTGCTTTCTCTTAGTACTTCTATAAAAATAAGAGCACTTTGTTACACTGATGTCCCTATCACCTACCAACCACCCAAAAATGGAAGGAAAGAAAAAGTATGAATTGGTTTTCCTATTTCAGATAACTCCAAGATGAGACCATTTGTTGTTTTAAGGGTAAATTACAGTGACTTGTCCTGAGGTTTTCGACAAATGCACTAATCTTTCCTTTCGTTTCAAAAATTATTTTGACCCACTTGTATTTTTGAGAATATTGTCAAGGTTCCCCCATTGCCGTTAGATTTCCTTAACAATGTCACTTTTTGGGTATTAAAAGACCTAAATACCCTTAAGTACGGCGAAAATATTCTAAGTATTTACTAAATAAAAGCATGTTATATCAGCAAATTCCATCACGTAACTTAACGGAATAAGACAGAAAGGGGAATCCAACAATTAACTTAAATTATTAGGGAGGTTAGTATAATTTTTGAAAGCAAAGGAGAGGTTATTGTATTTGTTGAAAACCTTAGTGAGGTCAGTGTAACTTACCCTTGATGGTTCAAAAGCTTGTAGGATGTTTGGCACCCACGCATGGTTTCCCATTTTTGCTAAAAGTGCTAAAATGATTTACAATGATTGATGTATGTGAACACTGTGAAGAGATAATAGTTGTGTTCGGGTACATAGTTTAGTTTTGTTTTATTTAGTTTTGATGATGTAAGCAGGTGTAATAAGTAGAGAGAGATAGAGAGAAATGTGAAAAAAGTGATGATGTAATCAAAACTAGAATAGTGCGAAAACTGCCCCAAAACCCCCATACGAACACAGCTAATCTGTCACGAAATCCTTAATTATCCCTTTTATTAGGGCTTCTAGGGAAAAAAATAAGAAATCATAGACTTGACACATGCTCAGACTGAGTTTTCCGTTTGATTTTAGCAACTGTTGCTAAAATCAACCCTAATTTTAACAAATGAATTCTTTCTTTTTTTTTTGAAGAGGAAAATGCAGCCATTGTCATTAAGAAAACATCCATGAGGATCAAGAACATATACAAGAGCACCGGACAAGGCAAAGCAAGCTGCCTATCAAGAAATGAATTCAGTAAATACTAAAATCATGATTTTCGATGACCACTTTCAGTCATTATCACAAGCAAGTTCTTGCATGTGACAGATTCCCCGTGTGGTACCTATGTGATGTACGACCTCTCACAGCCCCATTTGATAATCTTAATTCATAACCATCCATACAAGTGTTGAAGTTTGTGCAAAGACTCAAAATTGAACAAAATCAGATGAACAAAATGAACAGTTCAAATCAAACAATAAGACCTGGAATGAACCCCACAACCGTGCACAGTACATGTGCTGTGCGCCCCCCCGAACACAGTAACCTACTCCCTCCATCCGGATTTGTTGGTTCATTTTGGAGATTCCAACTTTTTTTTTTTATTACTTTTTGTGTTTATTGTTTTCATATCATCAAAAGTGATTTTCCCCTACTTTATCATTTAACTTTTGAAAATGGACAAACATTTTCGGACTTGAAAAACATGTTGTGAACCAACAAATCTGGACGGAGGGATCAAAAAAAAAAAAAACCAACAAATCTGGACGGAGGGAGTACATCTTAAGGAAAAAGGAAGGAAGGAAGGAAAGAATTACGGAAACTAGAAGTGCGTTAACCAGATCAAACGTAAATAAACTACTCTCAACATGTATTTTAAGGCAAACGGTAAATAAATTACTCTCACTGTGTATTTTTATGGTTTTTATGGCAAATCGTACTGAATTTGGAAGGACCGCGACCAAGGACAGACACAAGCATAAATAGTACATTGGCTTGCGGTGCTTCCTGGTCCGATGTATACCCTAGAAGACTTAGCAGTATATCTTAGGGCAACTTTAGACTTGGTCGTGATTTCCTGTCAAAGATTATTGCCAACTCCGACATTTTGGACAACCGAAGTTTCTTCAAGAGGAGAAAAGATTTTTACAGCAAATCCGTTTCTTCTTCATTCATCAGACCCAGTATTGACCTTGATCTCCAAAAGCCTCTCAACTGGCTGCCGGCAAATAGGGCAGCGGTTCGTTTGGAACCTCAGAAGCTTTGCACATCCGCTGCACATACACTGCATCAAGATATCAAGGGAGTTTTATCAGTACTAAGCTATTGAGAAGTATCAACTCACACTAGTGATTATTAGTTTCCAGAAACTGGAAGTAGGTTGGATAAAGGTGAAGGGGGACGCGCCTGTTAGACAGACCTTACACTTCATGAAATATAGGCAAATAAACCATTCACTTTAATTGGTATGCTTAGTAACTAACGCAGCCACAAGTGGAGTAAACAAAGGCAGGCCGATTAGGACACAATTTTACGAGTAAGAACATGACTGCATTTAGGAAATGGCTTTTAGTAGAGCATACTGGAGGAAACAGATCCGTGCAACCAACACGTTGTTTTTTATAAAGATTGGCTACTTGTTGCAGAAGTGATGACAAGCGATAATAAAATTAACCCCTCCTGAAGTGGATGATTAATCATCTGGTTCTCAAGTTCTGTGAATGGAGGGAAACCAAGGAATATCCAGAAAGGCATTTCAGGAATCAGTCTGATTCTATCTCTGCTCATTCCATTAGAAGAAAGAAAAGAAAAAAATGCAAAAACTCGTAACCAGTAACTGGTAGATGAGCAATGTGAGATAATTCAACACTCCCCCTCAGCGCGCAACCCGATGCACATGGAGGTACGATTTGAGGAGATCAAGAGATTTGACTTGGGCAAAGAAGACTCAACCACGTGAGATGAGGCCACCCAAGACCTAGCTCCGATACCATATTAGATTTCTTGTTGGGTTCTAACCTAAAAACAATTGGCAAGTGGTGGATAAAGTCTAACACTGCCCCTCACATGCAACCCGAATGCAATTGGAGGTACGAATTGAGGAGACGAGGCAATTTGACTCGGGCAACGACAACGGAGATTGAACCATGTGAGGTGAGGCCACCCAAGACCTAGTGCATGAATTTGGTTACAAACAAATCAATGTGGGACAAATCCCAACACTCCCCTAGCACGTTTGTAATGACGTGAAAGGGCCAACCGACGATGGAAAAATTGCATCACTTCCCCCATCATATTTTGAATAATTTCTTTTCCAGAAAAGTAAAATAACCAAAAAGAGATCAAGTGAAATAATAAATAATAAATAATAAAAATGAACGCCCACAAGACAGGAGACAGAGAATACCATGTGTCGGCAGGGAAGGACAGTTGTGTCCCTAGGTTCTGATAGACAAATAACACATTCTTTACCAGGATCGTTCCCATCAAAGTCATTATCAACTGAATTTCCAATCCCGTAAATCTCCTGAAGCTCATACCTGATCCCATTCACCCATAAGATCTGCTTCACCACCCTCACCTGGTACTCACCTTTCTCCTTCTCAAACACTGCCTTGGTTATTTGAGAGTTAGTGGCTACGCCCTCTGGGTTTGCATCAGCTGATCCACTTGGGCTAACAGGGACAGCCTCTGCCTTCACTGCTAGAGGATATGCTTCCATTTCACCCTCTTTCGTCAATTCTATTTCCTCAAACATTGAGAAGTCTATTCCGGTTCCACAAGGTTGCCGGAACTTTTGGCCTAAACCTTGTTCGAAAGGCACTGTCACTGGTGCGAGCATGTTTTCCTTCGTTGGAGTAAGACTACAATCTTCGCCCTCTTTCGCAAAGAACATAATTGTAATGCTGTTAAGAAAGTAATTATGAAAATAAAATGTAGACCTTAATTGTATTTACCAGAGAGAACAATGGTAATGCTGTTAGCTGCGTATATGAACTTGTTCGTGATGAGAACAAACTAGAAGTTAACAAAACTAGATATATCAAAAGAGAAAACTTCCAGACCAAACAGTACAACAGTTAAATATCCAAAAAAAAATCATAGCACTGGAGTGTCAGACATTGAACATAGATAACAAAGCAGGATGTCAGTTCAAACAACAAGAATTTGCTAACGAATAGAAAGATATCCCCCAGTTAGACAACTGCACAACTTGATAAAATGTGCGCAGCTTCCTATCTAAATGAAATCAACACAAAGATATCATTATTTGTAATTTATTTTTTTATAGTTTTGGTCCTTTTGGAAGTTTACATATGAAAAAAATAGATCATTTGTGTATTATAAATACATTTATTCTTTTGTTTTGTCAAAGGATAACTTAGCCCATTTTGATACTCAAAGTTAGCAACTTAGTAGTCTTAGCCCATTCTTTTGTTTTCCAATATTATGGCTTCAATTGGGTAAATAGACCCAATAAAATATGCTCGCCCAATATTATAGCTTAAAATGAGTAAATAGGCCCAAGTTCAATCTAACATTCAGGTTACCCTAGCTTTTATAAAAGAAAAAAAGGAAAACCAAAAGGTCATATCATCTGTTAGCTTTAAACTTCCCATCCCCGAATGTGTCACAAATTTATCTGTTCATGCTCAACTTCTCCATCAATTATGCAAAGCTTTCATCAATAACATTTTCAGGGGATTTGGCACTGGCACCATCTTAGACCATGGACCATTGTATCCATCTCTCAATTTCCCCTTACTGATCGAACCTTTGTGCTATTCCACCAATGTTATTATGAACATGTTTAGCCAATCCAATTCATTATCATCTAGAGTTTGCCTCATTCAATCTTGTCATTAGGTGAGGATCAGTAGGGGGAATTCAAATTAGATAGCTGAAATTCATATTCATGTCATGCAAGGATAAAGCAATCTCTGGTGTTTAGAGCTAAAGCTTCTCCTGATCTTCCACTGCCTACTGAGTCCTGACATAAGGGGAGGCAATGATCTCGGCTGTGTTTGGTTAGATAGTTTAGTTTAGTTTTGATGATGTCATAAGGTGTAATAAGTGGAAAGAGATAGAGAGAGAAATGAGGGAAATGATGATGTCACAAAAACTAAAACTAAAACTAAACTGTGAAACGAACAGAGCCCTCATATCCTCCGCTGTGAAAAATAATCCAAAAATCAGAAAAGGGGTTGAAAATTCTCTGACAATTTTGAAACATGATACGACTTGTGTAATAGAACCCAAACCAACCGAGAAAACTTAGCTTTATGTCTTAAACAATTGGGCCCAGCTAATATAACGTAATAGAAGCTCCCTCAAAAAAATCCATAGGTTCTTAAGCATACAACCAAGTTGACTTAAACAAGTCAAAGCTCCTCAATACAAATCAAACAATCTAGACAAATAAGAAAGGCATAAGCAAACAAGAAAGAAAAGGATAATTCCCTAGAGAGAAAAAACAATCAGCTAAAAGTAATCTCATATTCTGTGGCCATCACAAATTGAAAATTGCTTCTAATATGGATGAGTATAGACCGGATTGATTCATTTTCCTGGTAAACCAAGAGCCAAACCAATTGGTATGGATTGAAGGACGAGAACCAAACCAATCCGTGAAACTTGTAGAACCCGACCAATCTAAACTATTAGATTAAAATTGTTTCTAATCAGGGTTAATGTCAATTTATTTATTTACTCTTTTTTACATCATGTTAAATAAATCTATTAAAGCACACAAAAATAGTTAATTTTATCCAATGTTATTAAAATCACCAAATTTCAATAAAACCCAAATAAACGTAATCGACTACCAAGTCTATTGTAACCATTAAAGTCATTATCAACATATAAAACCATTTATTTATTTTTTTTCATTTTCTAACCCAAGACATAACCATGCTACTAAAAGACTGCACCAAACTGCCTGATTAAGATCTGCAATTCAACGTTTTCTTCCCTATTTTAACTGCAGTTTCTAAAATCTAATTTCATCTATTTAAACAATTGAAAATATATCGTTCATATCACATGTCCAACATGATATAAATTGACTTTCCAAATAAATGATCAACAACAAAAAATTCAAATAAAAGCTTTATTACCTCCCCGGAACAGTAGCATCAAACGTGAAAGAAACAAGAAACCTCCCCGGGTTCTCCTCATCCTTCTCCACCCTCAAACTTTCCTTCTTCAAATTAACATCATTACGTATTGTCACCGCCTTCTGATGTTCCACATACGGCGTAGGGGGCATCACTGGCCCACAAGGGTACATGTTGGGCGGAGGACGGTGGTGGTGATCGTAGGGTGCAGGCAGCGGCGCAACCGGCATCGCGGGCGGGTAGTAACCCGCCGGGTAGTGGTAGAACGGAGGATGAGGGTTAGGGTTTTGGTTATATTGAGCTGGGTAAGGTGTAGCTGCGGCAAATACGTATTGGTTCGGTGCCATTTCAGGTTGAGGTGGTTGTAGTGACGGCAGCGGTGGGAGGCTCCGCCGGCTACCGTGCCTCCGGCGGCCGTTTACACTGCTACTTCCGATGTTACCCATGTTCCTTCAATTAAACTCTTTGAAATGACAAGAAAAAAAGTAAACAAAGTGTAAGCAGAAAAAAATTGCAAACCCAAATGGAGCAAAAGTGTAAAAATCAAATGCCTATAAAAAGAAATTTGGTGCAGGTGCTTTGGCACAAGCATCAAATTTACAGAGTTCAAAAAATAATTGGTAAAGAATCGGGCAGAGAGATCTAAATTAAGAAAAACCCAGTAAACTTTTGGGGGTTTTCTTCTTCGGGTACAAAGAGTTAAAGATAGAGATTAAAAATTAAAAACCTGATCTGTGGAGGGAAATCGACAGGCAGGGCTTTTATGTGCTTTGATTTTGGATAATTTCAGAGCATCTGAGGAGCAGTTGTACAGGCAAAAGAGAGCAGACAATTGAAGGTGTAGTGGAAGGGATGGAGAGAGAGAGAAAGAGGTGAAAAGAGGAAAGGGAGGAGAGAAATGGGAACAGGAATCTCATGATGTTGGTTCGGTGGAGAGATGAATGAAACGGGATAACGTAAAGCTCCCACCCACTACAAAGATCAAAATGTTAGAAAAACGTTTGTCTTAAAGTTCGATTGTTTCAATTTTTTAATCATAAAGGTAATACTAAGGTCTTGTTTGGTGTCATTTTCGTTTTCTGTTTTCGTTTTCAGAATTTTCACAATTTAAAAACAGGAATATTGTTTGTGTGTCACTTTCACTTTCAAATTCTACTTCTTACTTCCACTATTTATGAAATTTGGGGAAGTTGAAAATCTCAACTTTCACTTTCTGTTTTTGTTTTCTCATTCCTAGCCACCACCCACCATCACCGCCACCACCACAACCACCACCACCACCACTCACCACCTCACCACCACCTCCAACCACCACGCACGACCAAAGACCACCCACCACCTCCCCGCCACCACACGATCACCACCACCCACCACCATCACCGCCACCACCACCACCACCACCACCACCCTAATCACCATCTCCAACCACCACCCACCACCACCACCCTAATCCCCACCTCCAACCACCACCCACCCACCACCCCCCACCACCTCCGCCACCACGACCACCACCACCCACCACCTCCGCTACCACCCTTATCACCACCTCCACCCACCACCACCACCAACCATCACCACCGCCCACCCACCTCACTACCACGCACCACCACCACCCACCACCCTAATCACCACCTTCACCACCACGCACCACCACCACCACCCACCATCTCCACCCACCACCACCACCGCCACCACCACCACCACCACCACCACCACACCCCTCCCCCACGCAACACACTTCCAACCAACTCATAATTATGTTCTTACTCTATTTTTTTTTTGAAAATAATCTCATACAAACATATTTTTTGTTTTCATTTCCTTTTTACGAAAAACAGAAATTAGAAAACAAAAAACAAAAAACAAAAGTGTTACCAAACATAGCCTAAGTCAGTGAAAAGCTGTTTGCAAAAAACTGGTCAGGAATTAAGGCTCTGTTTGGTTCTTAGGGAAAGGAAAAGAAAGGGAGAGAAAATTTAAATAAATTCTCTTCCTTTGTTTGATTCTATAAAAAGAGGAAGAAAAATATTTATATTTTCTCTTCAATTTTTCCTCTAATTTCCTTCTTAATTATTTTCCTTTCTTTACCTAACTTCCAAACACAGCCTAAATCTACATTACGGGAAAAACTTGTGTACGTGTCCAACATGGTTAAGCGGAACGCCACCCTATCATAATTGTCTATAAGTGTTTTGAATAGTTTGAATTTTAAATACACTTTTATCAATAACGTTTACAAGTATTTTGAACGGTTGAGATGTGCTTTGAGTACCATCACGTGATACACAAACGGAACCCAAGGTTTTCTCCTACTCTCTTCGTCCTAATTTTATAGTCTCTCGTTTTATCCTAACCGGATAAAAAAATGATTATATCTTTAATTGGTAATACATTTTATATGCAATATGGATCTTGTTTGATAGATCTTAATTTAATCTAATAAACTAAATGTTCAAAATCACCTAAAACATTGTAGACACTTTGAAAAGTGACACGAATTCCCAGAAAAATTATAAAATTGGGACGAAGGGAGTACATTGCAGGGAATGTAATGTTAAAAAACGTTGTCTGAAAGTTTCCTTACTGAGAGTTGGTGTTGTTTGTTTGATTTTGTAGGGGTGTTTTTCAAATGATTTTAGGAAATAAAATCTAGATTTTAGCAAAACTAGATTTTACCAAATAAAGATATTTGGTGGAGTATATCAAAATTAGATTTTATTATTTGGGAAGACATTTTACATTTCCAAAAAAAAATTCAAAAAGATTTTTTTCTCCATCTCTTATCTTTCCAATCATTTATCACATTTCTCTTTCTACTCATACCTCTCTCTCCAATCATTATTTTCATTTCTCTTTTTATGTCTCTCCAATTATTACAGCTCTCTCTAATTATTACTTTTTTCAACTCATCCAAACACTATCTAAAAAATATTTCTCAAAATTCTCAACCAAACAAAGCTGATTTTATTACACCTCCAAACAAAACTATATTTTATCTCATAAAATCATTCGGATAATACAATGACTAACTAGGTTATAACTGATAAGGCAGGGAAACACGGTTTACAATTATGGCTCCATGATTTTAGGTTGAGTTCCACGCCATCTTATAAATGGTATTTTTAATATTTTTGTTAGTCGGTTGTAGTGTGAAAAAAAATTGTTCTCCACACATACATTACAAAATTACCATATATAACAAGAACTACACTCACTTTGGACTACAGTAGCAAGACGGTAATTTTAGGTTGAATTTCTGCTACAATATTGTTATATTCTTGGATTACAAGTTGTCAAATTAATAATTCATCCTTCTTACATACATCAATTGATTTGCCAACTAACACTCCAAAAATACCATAGTGAAAACTCACCAGCGTACATGTCCTAATCGGACAAATTGGGTAAGAAGAAATAGGCTTTAGATCCTTTGTCCTAAATCCATGTCCCCAATTTTATTATTATTTTTTAACTGCAAGTGTCCCTCACTACAGAAATAAATAAATAAATAATGGCACCACATCCAATCCCTCTTTTGTCTTCTCCCTTGCTATCTCTGCCTCAAAAATTTCGCGAACGCAGCACCGCTGCAACTTCTTCAAACCTCTTCAAACGCCACTACTCCTCATCTCTCCTCCTCCACCACCATACATGTCACGACCCCATAATCCACCCCGGGAAGTCGTGACTAGCTAAGCGGATTTCAAATAGTTAACATAATCCCAAGCCTCTAAATGTAATAGTATACTTACCATAAACCGTTAAACAACTTAGGATTATCCACATAGCACAAGCAAGCCTTGAGGAGTCGATGACTAAACATGTTATTTTCTACTAGAAAAATGAAAAATACTTTTATAAGCTAAAACTCGTGTGAATAATGTACACCAAGATTTCAGGTTTGACCATGGAAATATTGAAGTTTAAAAAGATTCATGACTTACCAAAAGTAGATATAATCAGTACAAGAAAACGATAATTTGTACGCATTGAGTCCAAGAAGGACTCATTTCTTTGGTTCAAGTAGTAGGACCTATTTTTCATTTCACAGGCCCATCTCAAATATTAGCAGTCGACGGTTTCTTTTATTGCCAGCCAATTGGGGAGCGACTTCATTATCAAGTGGTATGTTATGAATACCCGTTTAGTGTTTAGTTGCACCTCAAACCTTATATCCTCATTCACTTGTTTATTTAACGTCCCCAAGCGCTCAAGACACCGTCCAAATAAATCATATCACCACAAGCCTGTATTAGCCAAGATTTCATTTTTCAAACATATTGCCATGCCTAGTAGACTTACAATAAAAAGACCTCCTTTTAATGATAGATGAATGTAATGAGTAGAATATCAATGGAATGAGTGACCTTTTTAGGTGTATTAAGAGAGAGTTATGCTTCTATCCAATGGACAATGAGATAACCTGTGTGCGCTAAAAATATTTAGTATCAGCAATGCTACATACTCTCAAATTCTATCCATAAATTATTCAAAAAACCAGAAAAGTGAATTTGAGCATCTCAATACTAACATTCACTAAATTTTGGGTAATTTTTTGATAGAATTTCTAGGCACTTAAAATTTCCCATTCAGTACTAACATTCACTAATTTATGTCAGGGTAGTTATTACAAGATTTGGAATACATCAAAATTATTAAAAGGGTCTTGTAGGAAAAAAAAACTCTTAGTGTACTTTTTATACTTTTTAATATATTTTCACACACATTTTCACCCATTTCAATACATTTTTTTAATCTTAACAATAACTCACTGGACTGATTTTAGAATTTTCCTTATTAAAAAAATCCAAGATGAAGATGTTCTCCAATTATAAGTCAATACGTACATTCTTTTAATTGTGCTCGACAAATTCTAGAAATTTGACACCAAGCTCTTTTTTATGACATCTCCACATCCCTCACAATTCAAAAATACTTTAGGTTGACATAGACATGACACGCGTAAAGATAAAGTATGACAAGGCACAATATGGTATGAGTCGATACGGCAACAAATACTGTTAGATGTGTCGGATTGACCCGTCATTTTGGGGAACGTGACACAACATGATAGAATACAAATAAACCACGGCATTTAAGTTTAATAACTTGAGAAATAAATAAAATATAAACTATATACTTATTTAATATCACAAGAGTGTGATTAACGACAAAATCAAATTCATGATGTGGTAAGCCCAAAAAAGTCATGATAGTATGAATAAAATTTATATAACAAAATAGAGGTGGAATCTTTTGAAAATGTCTAGACATACGAACGAAGCTGTTAGATTACTTCCTATTAGTTAAAGTTGTAGTCATATGATGAGTGAAAAAAAGAAAGCAAGAAAAAAAGAAGAAAACCTAATCAATATCTTTTCTACCATATCCGTATCTCTTCATATTTTTGGCAGCCTATATTACTTCTTTCCCCTCAATTTAAGTAACCTCCATGATTACCCTTCCTTTTACACATTTTTTTTATTGGAAATTTTTTCCCATACATTTGAGAACTCGCTACTCTATCATTTCCCACCAACAAGCATTATTATCCATTTAAAATTAACAACGGTTCTCTCATTCTCTTATCTGCATTACCCCTAAACACAAGTAATTCTTACTCATTCAAAACCTATGATGAATCTTGTAGCGGCCGGTCCATAAGAGCCAGTGAAGGCCAACCTTGTACACTCAAAGACCAAAGGATAACAATCTCACAACCTCAGAATATACAAAAATGAATGTAGATCGATCCATCCTTCCCTTGTCGAGCGAATGATGCTCTCGGCTCACAATGTGGTGGTCCAGATCTGGACGAATATTGATTTGAATGAAGTATGCTGAGCCCGGAGATGTCGTTGGTATGATGCTCTCGGCATGGCTCTCGGATATCCCTTGGGGGCTTCACCGCTCGGCATGCCAATCGTCCAGCGCCCCACGGCCAAGTCAGTTGACTTCAGTCATGTGGGGGCTTCGGGACCTTCTAGGGTCGGCGGAGGTGTACCTGGTACGCTAAGTAGGTCATGATGGATCATGAAATGCGATAGTCACCTACCCTACCACCACCGCCACCCTACCACCACCGCCTGCAAGGAGCACGTGGGTGATTAGGAATATCTCAAGGTGAGTTGACCCTTCAGACCCATGTGCCATGACATCAGCCGAGGAGCGGCGTCTGCATCAGAGACTGAGGTCACATCAGTCGTCATTCCTGGTATGAATGACAGGCGTGTGAAGGGCACGGAGGATGTGAGGGCCACACCCTCCTCTACCTTTAAATACCGAATAATGATACATACACAAACTTTGTGCCACAAACAACCCCACTCACATGGGGTGTGAGGCCCATGTGGGACCCACATCCCATGTGAGTGGGGTTGTTGCACAAAGTTTGTGTCATAATCATTTTTGTTAAATACCAAACCCAACTACCACACAGGACATTTCTCTCTCTCCTCATTCAATACCCTCATAACACTCACTGGCGACTTCACCCTATGGGGTGGATGGTCACATGACCACCTTAAAAAAAAATTGTACTAATAATACATGTAAAAATTTGTACAAATTTAAGGTTAGTTCATGTTTTGAACACCCAACTGAAATATGAATGAACACCTAGTGCAAATTTAAATGAACACCCACCAACAAATTAGTCTACTTTGAACAGCCTAAATTATATCTCGTTATAGCCCAATCATAGGTGGCACTACATATAAGAAAATGTGGTTAATTGAACATGATTTTTTTATTTTGTTGATATATTGCATCTAGTAATTTTATCTAATATTTTGTTTGAACACTTAGTCATATACTATAAACAACACACAGTGCAACTCAAGTGATTTACAATTGAATACTTAATATATCATCTCAAAAAAAGATAGACATATTAATGACAAAAAAATGGAAAAATATCTATTGGTATCATTATGGTGTAGTTTTTCTTAAAGCAGACAATCCAAAAATAAAAACATATGTTTATAAAGATCCGTGCAAACGTATTCACTACATAATTTCCTAAAAAAATAAGCATATTTATGCTCCTGTTTGATTTTGTTTTGGTACAAATATAAAAAAACTGAAAATTGTAAGAACCAAGTTCCGGAGTTCTTTGTTTTGGCAATTTCGTTTGACAAAACACACATTTACATTGAGTTGTAATTTTAATTTTTAGAGTGTCTATTTAAGTGTGGAAATGAATCATCTCTTTATGTATTTTTATTCGAGTGCGGTAGTTTTTAGTCAAGACGGATTGCACAACATTCTGGTTGAGTTGCTGGACGTTTGGTTTGAGCAAAGCAGTAGCAAACACTTTCTGTTTGTTTTTGCTGGATGTTTTGCTCAAGCAAAAATGCCGGCAAAAATACCCGATTCTGCAATTATAAATACCGATGTGCTAGGGTTTTTTAAGGATCTCTCATAACATATATCAGCTGACTTTTTGGAAGAAGACAGAGAGAAGTTCTTTGATCTTTTGAGTGATTACCTTGGAGCTTCAATGCAATCGAACGATCGTACAACTACATAATCATGTCCAAGAAGTTCTCTACAATCTAGAAGTGATTTCTATGGAATACTTTTGGTGGGATTCCGAATGTATCCAAGGAAGGCTTGTGCGATTCAAGGCATTGGCGATCAAGATCATTGGGTGCGGTGTACATATGACTCGGCAGGTGATACTTAGAATGTTGTGAGGATTTACATAGTTTGGATAGGTATATTTGTAACTCCACAATGAGTATAGTGATTTTGATTCATTCCCGTGGTTTTTTTTACCCATTTAGGGTTTTCCACGTATATCTATGTGTTGTGGGTTTTGACTGTTTGCGTGAATCTTTGCTAGTAGTATTAATTAGTCATTCGTATTCATACTATTAGGGTTTTTACGAATTTTTTGGGGAACCCTGATTTTTCAAAAACAACTACAACCTTTTACGTATTTTTGATGTCATATTATACACACTATTATATGAAATTTTGTGAAGATACGATTAATTGGTTAACCTAGTAAAGTTAAAGGTAATTTCTGAACACCCTATTAAAAATTTTTGGAGCCGCCATTGATAACACTCCTTCTCTCTCTAAGTTTCTGTCACACTTCTTCTTCTCTAGTTACTTACTTAACAATTGGAGTGCTTTCCCGGACTATCATTTTCCGGGCTAGGCACTAACGTGGTTGTTCACGTGTGTAGGTCATCTTCTCAATCAAGGAATCTAGGGTTCAAGTGAGGTTCAGTCATTCTTCCACCCTCCACTCCACACCAGACAGGTCAAAAAGATTACTCCGGCGAAGACACCCCCACAAATCTACAATCTATTATCTATCATGATAAATTTGGATGAGTATGGTTGTCGTCTGTTTATATTTTTTTGAGGGTGGCATTGATGTGAATTTATTATCGAGGATGTGAAAATTTTGGTTTTGATTTTAGTGAAAACAAAAAAGGATAAATATGTTTATGAACACAGATTATAAGAAAATATAATTTATTGTTGCGACTCGTGAGGGAGTGTCTTTGGGCACAAATATTTGCTAATAATTGATATTTCAAACTAATTATATGTATTTATTTTGTTCCAACTTTGGTACATAATTTTGTACTTAACTAATTCTTTTTGTATAAACACATATTACTTGCAAAAATTTTGACAAAAAATTAAAAAGAAATATTGACTAAACACTAATAATACCATATGTTTTTAAGAAAAATTTAGTTAATCTGAACTCACGCTACTCTTTGAAGCTCGAAATAGAGACACGTACAATTTTAACCTCCGTCCGATCTAGAATAATCAATGCCAAAAGTAATCTGGGTATATTACTTTTAGACTATCCACATAATGTTTGAAATTAAGAATTTGCAAATCACTTGCAAGCATTTAAGTAGTGATCATGTCCATAAAGAAGAGGCTACACTACACATCAACTGTCTCATCAAATACCATTATTGAGAATCTGCAACATATTTTGCAAAGAGAGGCAGTAATTATTCGTTAATTAAGCTTAAATGCACTAAAGATTTGCTGGTTATAGATTTATTTCTGTGTAATAATAGTGGAGACTATGATTCCATCATTATATGGAGTGACTTTAGCCACTCAAATTATGTCCAAAAATCCACAAAAATATGATTGCAGAGGGACATGTGAAAACCATTTTGGGGGAAAAATTATTCAGTTGCTGCACGAGCAAGAACACGTGGTGCCACAGCCCTTGTTTACACCACAAATTTGTACAGAACCCACACAAACATGCGGTGAAAACAGGAATCGGACAATCACGTTCCCCTGCCCTTGGTGCACTGAATAATCTCTGGGGTTTGGTTTTTTGGGCGGACTTATCAAACCCTTCGAAAAAACCAGATTTTAAGGGTCTGGCGCAAGACTCAACCTTTGCTTTCTAGTGGCTACTAAATTGGGCCACTAAACAGGGTATCTGCGCTTCGATATCTAAATGCATTTTAAATCTTTAGCCCAAGCCCACTTTTTGTTGATCGGGCTTTTAACCTTTTTTTTTTCTTGGATATGGATCATATGATAGTGTCCCTTTTTCGGCCAATATTTTATGAATCAATTGGGAGTTAGAGAAGAATTAGCGAGTTAACAACCAAAGTATGTTTGACGTCTCTTCGTAGACTGGAACCCATACCTCCTCTTTAGCGGCGGCTTTGTGAATTTGACCTAGAAGGGACACTATCTCATCCCAGTTCTAAACATTTTGTTCTACAATCAAACACAAAAGTCTTACATGTAATTGACTATTTTGATTACCATAAGCTATGGCTCATCAATTGCATAAAATTAAATTCCTACTTGTGGTACTAGTATGTAGATTCAGCTCACAAATAAAATGATTTAAACATAATCTTAAGATTGATCATACAGAACGGAATAAATTAATTGAAAAAAAGAAGAAAAAGAATAAGAAGTCATAGCTTTTACTTTTAGGGAGAGAGAGTGAGAAGCGAGTCATAATTTGTAATTAACTTTTGGGCTATTTTGAATATTTCGAATAGTAGGTAGTCTTAAAGAATTAGAGTTAGAAAAGTGCAACAGTCTTCTATATAGGAGTTTAAATGCAAGACAATATTAAATTAGGGATGCAATTGCAAGTAAGGGAAATTCCTGGGCGTACACTGGTCCTTGGGTGCTCCGGTGCTGACGCTTTTCAAAGTCAAGAGGTACAATTAGATGGCTTTAGATTCTGTTTTTAGGTAGAAATTTGCTTTTAATTACCCCCTTTGTCCCCTAAAGTTAGATACTTTCGGAAGTGCGTGTCATTTTTAAATTGCCTATATCTTTCAATTTATAATGTTTTATGTGATTTTTAGAACTATGTTTAAAAGAACTAATTGAAATCTATCAAACGAGATCCATATTGCTTATATAAAACATTACAGATTAAAAGAAATAATCAATTTTTTCATAAGGCTGGAATAATGAAAATGTCTAACTTTAAGGGACGGAAGGAGTAACATATAATGCAGTACAAACTACAAATAAAACGTGTAAAGCTTAGTAAATATTATTCTAGTCTTTGACTCATTGAATTGAATTTTTTTTTTTTGTTTGAAACTGATTGAATTGGAAAACTTGGACTGTTGAAATGGTTTATGAGGAAATATTATTGTTTATGAGGAAATATAATTTTTTGTTGGGGGTGCTTTTAGGCATAGACAATTCGCTAATAATTGATATTTGAAAGTAATTATGTGTATTTATTGTTTTGATTATTTTTATGTTTCATCTCTTACAAAATTACTGGAAAATCATTGTTTAGATTTTTTATTTTTGCCTTCATGAAGCGCAATTAGCCACAAGCACAGGCAAAAAAATGACATAAAATGAGCACGATACAAAACACGATCTGACACGGATCGTGACATGTTCATTAGTCACATTAGGCCTAGAGTACTCTAGTTTAGCTAGGATCCTTTGCTTCAAAAGCATCTTCGGCAACAAGATGTTAGATTAGTCCACACCAAAGAAGGGGGTGGCTACAACAATATAATTAACACTCCTTTTCCTAGGGAAAATGAATCAGATCCTATTCCCTTTTACAGTACTACTTTCCCACCTTCACCAAAATCATTCACTAAGAATTTAATTAATATGCGTATCAACGTAGACAAGCTACTATATGTTAGCTACTCTAGTAATATTATAGGCTGGGCTTTTCTAAGGTAGGAACTGAGCCCTTAGTTTTGGATTTCATTTTTTAGATTTCATTGAGTACATTAGTCTTGTCAAAATTCAGGTCAATTAGGCTAACCAATATGAATTTATCTTGTGATAAATGGGTTGCAATTCATTGTGTGAAAAAAAAATTATTGCTCAAAATAAACGAATCTCTACAAAAATCCCTTTCAATATCCAATCAATATGATTTTTTTGTATGAATGATATTCAATGAGATCATTGTTGGAAGACCGGTGACGGCCTACTAAAGGGGCCACATGGCCTAGGAAATTAGGAATGGCCTACTAAAGGGGCCAACATTTGGGTGGCGTTCAGTCATTTTTCTTATTTGCATAAACTAAGAATGCGTTTAGGATTAATTTTTACTAGTGTCTTTTTGTTTTTTGTTGTTTTAGTTTTTGTTGGATCGTCTCAATTTTTACTAATCATTCATCTTGCCAAGCCAAACCTATAAAGTAAAGAAAAAAAATGAAAGGAGAAAAAAATTCCTTAAATACAAAAAAAATTCGGATGAGACAGTGAATTTGTCTATTTTATTTGATTTTTTCAACTTTGATTCATAATTTTATACTTTACTAATTCTTCTTCTTTAGAAATGCATATTAACTGCAAAAGATTTGAGAAAAAATGAAAAGAAAGATTGACTAAACACCAATAATACCATTTGTCTTTAAGAATAATTTAGTTAATTTGAACTCACGTTGGTCTTTGGAACTCAAAATAGAGACACACACAATATTAACTGGTAAGCGCCAAAAAGCACCTATTTGGTTCTCTAATTTACGCTTTAATAGTCCGTTTGTTATGTTACTTGGTGAATTTTGATAGTTATATGGTGCTTGCATGCCTTGGAGCGGGTTGGACCATAATAGGATGCAATTTGGACGTGTTAGAAGTGTCAAAAGTACAAAAGAAACACCTGCAGAACCTGTTGAGTATCGCAGAAAAGCTGTCCAAAGTTGCTGAAATTTTAGTCCGAACAGTCCGAAACAAATTAGGTCGGCAAAACGCAATTATGTGTAATTTTTAGGGTTTTGCATAAATAGAGACCTACTATGTACATTATGGGGGTCGAAAAATCAGATCTAAGCATTGTGGAGAGGCTACTTTAGAGAGAGAAAGCAAGAGTTATTGATGTTCTTTGCAATTTCTTCAACTTCAAGCACTCTAACCTCTTCCATGATCGGCTAAAGCACCTATCTAGGGGGATGATGAAACTCTATGCCAAGTAACCTTTTATTTTGTGTAGGTTAGGGTTTTAATCGAATTGGATTATATGTTCAGAACTTGGTTTCATAAAATTAATGGAATCGTGGTTTTATTCTTTCAATTTGTTGTGTATTTGTACACCGGTTTTCAAATACCCGTTCATATAATTGTTTTCACTGATTGTGTTTGGAGTTCTGATCGTGCCATTGGGTGGCGTGACATTGCACCAATGAGACGGTCCGTGCCGTGGGATAGTTTATACTTTTTAACAATCACAAATATTTTCTTGACGATTATCGTTGGGGATTGCAAGCCCTAGCGATAATCCCTTGGGATTCGATTGTTAACCTAACCTAAGGGTGGATTGAATTCTAAACCCTAGATTCCTTTTCCATCAATTTAAATCAGTTTTAGTTATTGTGTTCTTTAGTTTAATAATCAGACAAACAATCAAATCCCTTTTTACCAAATTAAATTAAAAGTTAATTGGAATTAACGAAACTCAGCCAATTTGTCACCGAGGATTGACACTCGGACTTAACTCCTATTCTCCGGAATAAACGTTAATTTCTAGTTATTAAATATTTATTTTTGACTCAGCACAACATAGTCATTAACCTCTATCCAATCGAGAATAATCAATGTCAAAAGTAATCTGGGTATATTACCTGTAGAATATCCACATAATGCTTGAAACTAATTAACAATTTGCTAATCAACTGTCTCATCAAATGCCATTATTGAGAATCTGCAACATCTTTTGCAAAGAGAGGCAGTAATTATTCGCTAATTAAGCTTAAACACACTAAAGATTTGCTGGTTATAAATTTTCTATTAATAATAGTGGAGAGTCTGGAGACTATGATTCCATCATTATATGGAGTGACTTTAGCCACTCATATTTATGTCAAAAAATCCACAAAAATATGATTGCAGAGGGAAACGTGAAAACCGTTTTGGGGAAAAAATTATTCAGCTGCCCCAAGAGCAAGAACACGTGGTGCCCAACCCCTATTTTCAACACAAATTTGTACAGAACCTATACAAATGTGGTGAAAATAAGGATTGGAGGATCATGTGCCCTAGCTCTTAGTGCATTGAATAACTAGAAATCTATTGGCAGGTCCTATTATTTGAATTTTGGCCCACTGGGTCCTGGGCTAAAATTTATTGCTGGAGAGGTCCTTGGGCAAAAATATGGTTGGGGATTTTACTTTTATGCCCATCATCGTCATCGTTACTCTTTGTTTTTACTAACTATTTAGGCATTTTCATAGGGTACCCTAGGATTTTAAGCACTTTCATAGGGCACCCTACAATTTTGGGTACCCTACAGTTTAGGGTACCCTAAATTTAGAATGTACATTTTAGAATTTAGACCACACATTTAAGAATTTAGACTGTATATTTAGAATTTAAGGTACCCTACAGTTTAGGGTACCCTAAATTTAGAATGTACATTTTAAAATTTAGACCGTATATTTTAGAATTTAGACCATATATTTAGAATCTAGATCATACATTTAAGAATTTAGACTGTATGTTTAGAATTTAGGGTACCATACAGTTTAGGGTATCCTAAATTTAGACTGTACATTTTAGAATTTAGACCGTATATTTAGAATTTAGACTGTATATTTAAGAATTTAGATTGTATATTTAGAATTTAGGGTACCCTATAGTTTAGGGTACCCTAAATTTAGAATGTACATTTAGAATTTAGATAGTACATTTAGATTTTAGGCATTTTCATGGGGTATCCTATGATTTAGGTTTAGGGTGCACTTTCCTATTATAGGTTTTTTTTTAGTGGTTTAGATACTTTCATAGGGTACCCTAGGAATTTGGACACTTTCATAGGGTACCCTAGGATTTAGGTTTAAGTTGAGACACTTTCATAGGATACCTTGGGGTAATTTCGGAAGAAAAAGTGTAAAACTTATATCCAAGATCTAGTGAACTATTGGGCTAGGCGCGCATCATTTGTTCCGGACCTTACAAGTTATACGACTTGTTTATAGTATCTATTTGTGAAAGGGGTATTTTAGGAGGAATAGAGAAAAAGTTAAGTGGGGGGCAGCGCTAATTTTGGCAAGGACCTTATCTTGCTATAAAGCATCCCAACCTAATTTCGGCTAGGACCTTATGAGTCATAAGGCAAATGAATAGGACCGGCCTACAAAAAAACCCTTGAATAACCTCTCGTTTTGTGGGTTTTGGTTTTTTTGGGATGGACATGGGCCTATTAAACCCTTCAAAAAATCAGATTAAGGGTCTGGGCCGTCTGGCTCAAGACTCAACTTTTGCTTCCTAGTACAACTAATTTGGGCTACTAAATTGGGCCATCTACTCTTCAATATTTAACTGCATTTAAAAAAAAAAAAATAGCCCAGGCCCACTATTCGTGATTGGACTTCCAACCTTTTGGTTTCTTGGACATGGATTATATGGTTGTGTCTCCTTTTTTTTGTCAATATTTTATACTCCCTCTGTCTCAATTTTATAGTCCCTTATGAGAGTTCGTGCCACTTTTCAAAGTGTTATATTTTATAAACTACAATGGTTTAGGTGATTTTGAACACTTTGTTTATTAAATTAAATCAAGATCTATCAAACAAAATCCATATTGCATATAAAATGTATTAACGATTGAAAGATATAATCATTTTTTTATCTGGTTAGGATAGAACGATGGACTATAAAATTGGGACAGAGGTATTATTATACATCAGTTGGGAGTTAGAGGAAATTAGGAGTTAACAACCAAAGAACGTTTGATGTCTCTTCACAGACTCGAACCCTTACCCCCTCTTTAGTGACAGATTCAAAAATTTGACCTAGAAGGCACACCAACTCATCCCAATTCTAAACAATTTTTTTCTACAATCAAACACAATAAAATTATACTACAATAAAATATTCACAAGCAAGCACAAAAGTTTTACATGTAATTGAGTATTTTGATTACCACAAGCTATGGCTCATCAAATGAATAAAATTGATTTCCTGTGGTATTAGTATGTGGATTTAACTCACAAATAGAATGATCAAAACCTAATCTTAGATTGATTATATAGGACGGAATAAATTTACTAAAGATTGAGGAGAGAGTCATAACTTTTAACTAGGGTTTGGGCTATTTTGGATATTTAGAATAATAGGGAGTCTTAAAAGAATTTATAGTTAGAAAAGTACCATAGTCTTCTACGGGTGGGTTTAAAATTTTAAATGCAAGATACTACTACTAAATTAGGGATGCGACTTCAAGTAAAAAAGGGAAATCCGTATGCGTTCATGTGCATTGTGCCTCTTCTAGTTCTTGGGTGCTCTGTTGTTGTCGCTTTTGAAAATCAAGAGGTACAATTAGATGGATCCGTTTTTGGTAAAACTTTGCTTTTAATTAACATATATATTGCAGTACAAACTACAAATAAAACATGCAACGCTTAGTAAATATTATTCTAGTCTTTTGACTCATTGAATTGAATTTTTTTAGGGAAATTTCAGGGCGTTCATGTGCATTGTGCTTCCTGGTCATTGGGTGCTTCGTTGTTGTCGCTTTTCTAAATTAATAGGTACAATTAGATGGATAGGAGTTCGTTTTTGGTAAAACTTTGTTTTAGATTAAAACATATATTGCAGTACTGATAGGCGCGTGAGAAGTTTGCGTATAAGCGCCTAAGTAAGGGGGTTTTGGCTTGTTATACATGCGGTTTAATCTTTATTTTCCAATTAATTCGTGCATGTGGTGTTTCTGTGTTGCGAGTGTGATTTGCAGGTAATTGAGGGGCATAAGTGCGATTTCAGTATTTTGGAGGCACATGCCGCGTCGACCGGGGAAGTTGAAGGCAAGTGAGTTGTGCATGGGGGTGGTCGAACTTCGCGGGGGCGCTACCCCAATACCTTGAGCCAAGATGGCTCAAAAGGGTCCCAAAATGAATAGAATGTTTTTGGCCTTCACCAGGAATAGGTGTGGCGCTACAAACGTCATAGGAAGAGGAGGTCAATGGTCAACACAAAGCTAGCCAATCGGCCAATGTACACGCTAAGTGAAGCGGTAGCGCTACCTATATTTTGGTGTTGCGCTACCGAATCGTTATGGAAGGATGTTGAACGGTGCCGTTTTGGTCAGCCCATGGTGGAAGGTAAAGCGGTAGCGCTACCAAGAAATGCCTGTAGCGCTACCGAGAGGTTAAGGATGCGATCCACAAAAACGCCGCCGCTTTTGGGCTATCTTGGGCGTTATTTCCGAATTTCGTTTAATTTTCGTAGGATTATTAGGGTTTAATATAAATACTCTTGTTTTAAGCTGTTTTAGGGTTCCACGAATTTTTACCTAGGTTTTAAGTTTACAAGTTTTCGGCTACGGATCTGAAGTTCTTCGTTCATCGTTACGTTTTCAAATTCAATTTCCAGAATTCCATTGTTGAGTTTGTTTGGCGGATTGATATTCACATTCAAGTTTTGCCTTTGCAATTACGGTATTGTTTTTATTGATTTTATATGTTATTCATTAAAAGCATGATTAGTTTTAGTTTGAATTCATCTTCTGCAATCGTTTTCAATATGTGTGAGTAGTCGTATAGGGTGCAGCCGCGGGACGAAGGTGTCCCGTGGCTAGGCTGATTTACATTCCACCTCGGTTTCGAATTACTTTAACTAATGCGCAGTTTTTGAATACGTAATTTTTCTAGCAAACAAAACCCGGGCATCGCCCATTCTAAATTGCGCAGGAATTGGTGACGAGTGGTGTGCACTTGTTAGGAACTATTTCCATATTTTTAAACCAATTAATTAAATCATTGTGGCCCGAGTGAATGTGAATCAGACTAGTTGCGGGCACCGTAGTGCCACGGCTGTGCTCTCCTGTTTAATTCAGAGTTCGGTATTAAATTAGGTTAAGTTAGTTAATTAATTAAACCAATTGAGCAAGGGGTGGCTACCTGAGAGCCGATTACAAACATTAGCTGACATAGTTTGAGTGAAACACCGTAGACCGTCTCTGTGGTTCGACTCCGGTACTTCCGGATTTATTGTGCTGCACCGGTCGATAGTCCTACGCTTGGGACGAAATCTTAGTTAATTATTAATTACCCAAACGGTCAAGCAAGTACAAACTACAAATAAAACGTGCAGGGCTTAGTAAATATTATTCTAGTCTTTTGACTCATTGAATTGATTTTTTTGGGGAAATTCCAGGGCGTTCATGTGAATTGTGCCTCCTCTAGTCCTTGGGTGCTTTGTCGCTATCGCTTTTGAAAATCAAGAGGTACAATTAGATGGATACGCGTCCATTTTCTGGTAGAACTTTGCTTTTGATTAACATATATTGCAGTACAAACTACAAATAAAACGTGCAGAGCTTAGAGATATTATTCTAATCTTTGGACTAATTGAATTTTTATTTATTTATTGAATATTTAGAATAATAGGGAGTCTTAAAAGAATTTAGAGTTAGAAAAGTACCGTAAGTCTTCTAGGGGTTTAAATGCAAGATACTACTACTAAATTAGGGATGCGACTTCAAGTAAGGGAAATTTCAGGGCGTTCATGTGCATTGCGCCTCTTCTGGTCCTTGGCAACTCCGTTGCTTTTCAAAATCAAGATGTACAATTAGATGGATCTGTTTTTTTGGTAAAACTTTGCTTTTGATTAACATATATATTGCAGTACAAACTACAAATAAAACGTCCAAGGCTTAGTAAATATTATTCTAGTCTTTTGACTCATTGAATCGATTTTTTTTTGGGAAATTCCTGGGCGTTCATGTGCGTTGTGCCTCCTCATCATTGGGTGCTCCATTGCTGTCGCTTTTCAAAATTAAGAGGTACAATTAGATGGATAGGAGTGTGTTTTTGGTAAAACTTTGCTTTTGATTAACACACATATTGCAGTACAAACTACAAAATAAAACGTGCAGGGCTTAGTAAATATTATTCTAGTCTTTTGACTCATTGAATTGAATTTTTTGGGGGAAATTCCAGGGCTTTCAGGTGCATTGTGCCTCCTCTGGTCCTTGGGTGCTCCGTTGCTGTCGCTTTTGAAAATCAAGAGGTACAATTAGATGGATACGTGTCCGTTTTCCGGTAGAACTTTGCTTTTGATTAACATATATTGCAGTACAAACTACAAATAAAACGTGCAGAGCTTAGAAATATTATTCTACTCTTTGGACTCATTGAATTAATTAATTTTTTTTTTTTTGGGTTTGAAACTTATTGAATTGGAAAAGTTGGGTGCTCCACCACTGTCGCTTTTGAAAATCAAGAGGTACAATTAGATGTCTAAGAGTCCATTTTCCGGTAGAAGTTTGCTTTTAATGGAACATTATATTGTAGCACAAACTGCATTATTCATTCTAGTCTTTTGACTAGAATGGTTTATAGTCCAAACGACAGGATTACCCCTATTTTCTCTGACTTGGGAAGCAGGAAATAGAAACTTTTGTGGAACGAGTCGAGGCTGAATATGACCTTTTCTTCTTCTACAATATTACCAAAATTCTCGGGTCACGGATAAGAGACCAATTCAAACCACTTACTTATTTGTCATATTTGTTAAACAAGCATAATTCCGTGTAGGGGGAGCATGGACTGGATTGGTCCGGTTTTATAATAAACCAAGACAGTGGCGGCTCTTGGATTTTTTAATAGGGTGTTCAAGATTTACCTTATCTCTATTAGCTTTATTTTAACTAGTCATATATGCATAAATATTCATATTAGTGTGAATAATGCGACCAAAAAATACGAAAATATATAAGATGTCACAATTGCATGTTTTCAGTGAATTTCATATCTTTGGGCCAACAAAAATTAAACCGGCATAGAAGTACAAAAGTAATTATTGTAGAAAATTGTGTGACGAATAAGTCTCACTGATCATTTTGGTTACATTTTGGTGTTCAATTGTGAACTATCTATAGGGGATTCATAACCCGAGACAAAATTACTACATGTTGGAGCTGTCTAGGAAATTTAATTGGGTCGTTTATATTGTATTGATCTGTGGGTTGTAGGTGTTCAATTTTTTTGAGTTGAATGTTCAAATATTTATAAGTAGGGAGTTCAAATATTTTTGGGTTGGATGTTCAAGAAGGATTAAACTAAAGTATGAACTTAAAAATATTACATATATTATTTGTAAAAAAAGTTTTTGGGGGTGTTCAGGTGAGGTGAACACCCTGTACATCAAGTAGACCCGCCTATGAACCAAGAACTATACCATTACATATGGATTATGAAGTTTGAGAACCAAGCAACCCATAAATTTTTTAGAACCAAGCAACCCATAAATTTTTTAGAACCAAACTAATCCAAACCGTAAAAATAAGGTTTGGTTTCGGTTTTAAATCATGGTTCGCTTGAAATTGAGATGTCATTTCTGATAACTGTTTAAAGTAATCTTTTTTTTAAAAAAAAACTATATAATGTACTTAAAGTTGTATAGATAAGTTAAACCAAAACTTACACTAAAACTAGTAATGTTAAAATCTCTAAAACCACTAACATCAACCAACTAATTGAGAAGGTAGAATATCAGTAACTATTGAAGGAATATGACCACATAATAGAGTATTGGATTAAAAAAGAGTAACCAAGCAAAAAAGATTGGAAAATAAATTGATTAAGTCCACCCGTGTACATTTAAGGTGTTGAAATTATAGGAATAAATTATCATATATAGAAGTTTAAGAATTAATCTCGGAAGTGGAAGAATAGGGGATTAGGGGTGGTGGCCTGAATAGAGCATTAGATTAGAAAATTTATTGACGAAAAAGGTTTATCCAATGTATCTAAACAAATTATATATAAAATACGGTTCGGATTGGTTTAGAACCGGAACTATCAACATAAATTCAAAGACCAAACTATTTAATACGGTTTTTGATTTTTAAAACTGGAACCAAACCACATCACTAAAAAACCAGATCAAACCATTCAATTTGATTGGATTTCGTGGTTCAATGATTATTTTGCTCGCCCCTAATTCTGTGTTTATGTCACAAGTATGACTTTGATGTTTTGATGCCAATCCTATCGAATTTCACTGTCTCACATTTCTTGATTTTTTCTCATTAAAATACCCTAAACTATAATTCAGTAAATATGTTGATGGTGCTTAGGTCAAATTATACGCAAATGAAAAAAAAAAGGGGGGCGGGGACAAATTAAGTCATCAATCTCCATTTTGTACGGTTCCAAAATATCAGCATGCATTGACTGATATAAGGTATACCAGACTCTACCAGCATATTAGGTATGCATTGTCAAGCGCGCAATGCTTTTTCTCAAAATTCGAATTCATGCATATCATGCTTTAGAATTCTTAAAAGCTCCTTTGAAAATCCATTTTTTAGTATACCAATTTATAACTCCTTTGAAGATAATTTAGGAATATAATTATACCATAAAAAGAAAAGAAAAGAAAAGAAAAGAAAAGGAGTGCATGGAAACCGATCTATAATGAAAAAACAATTTAATGAATGTATTCATAGAATCTCATGTCTTGCGAAAATCCTACAATTTTTTTTTTCAATTGTACAAGTTTTTCAGGTTAATTTAAAGAAGTGCAATCAAATTTTCCTTGCGAGTCCCCTGGATGAAGGCATATATATGTGTGGAAAGAACTAAATATAATTCCAAGTATAAAATTTTGGGTGGATGTGCAAAATAAAATAACGGCGAATTAGAACCATCAAGTAGCCATATATTGATATAAAATTTTGTATTATTTTTTGTTCTTGCTGTAGAATTATGTATGATTCGCATCTCCACTAAGAATAAATACTGTGTCCGTTGAAAACAAAAAATAACGGCTAGGCAAATACATGCAAATTAGACCTATCAAATACCAATATGTTAATATAATTTTTTGTATCATTTTTTTATTCTTACTGTAGAATTATGTATGATTCAGATCTCCACTAAGAACAAATATTGTGCATGTTGAAAGCAAAAAATAACGGCTACGGAAATACATGCAAATTAGACCCGTCAAATAGCAATAGATTAATATAATTTTTTATTCTTACTGTAGAATTATGCATGATTCGGACCTCCACTAAAAACGAATACTGTGCCCATCGAAAACATATATATACAATTCTGAAAGGGCAACAATATTTGGAATTTGAAATTCATGTATAGATATCACCACAACTGACGCAGAGATATCATTTCCAAAATGATATTTTTAAAACATTTGCATAATTTTGTCTACTTATGAAATATTTATTTTAATGGTTCTTATTATATTAAATTAGAAGTCTTCTTCTTTCTTATTACAATAAATTAAAATATGTGTTTCGATCTAGTTAGCCTTGGGGTGTTCCACAACAAAAAATAATTTTGTCCAAAAACCAAAATAAGTCATTATCTTACAATACATCACATAAAAAACCGTGAAAATTCAATTTATTTAAAAAATTCTCTTAGTGGAAAGCATGGTTGGTGTTTAGAAAAGTAAAAGGACTTTTTATATATTTTTTTGGGGTAAATTACACTGACCTCCCTGAGCTTTTTGACTTGTACACCGACCACTCCTACTTTATCTGAAATAGAACTGACCTCCCCTGAGTTTTATATTTTAGTATCAAAAAGTACCATTCAACAGTATCGATGGCGCCGAGGACCCACAAGTGGGTTCCCAACGGTCGATTCGAGCTGTCCGTTCATTCCAAAATCCAATTCTGAGTGGGTCTACGTGGGAATCACCTCAATCGGACAGTCCTAAGTGCTCGATCCAAAATTTTAGAACGAAATGGGGTGATTTTGGATCAAGCACTTAGGACCGTCCGATTGAGGTGATTCTCACGTAGACCCACTCGAAATTCGATTCTGGAATGAATGGACGGCTCAGATCGACTGTTGCGGACCCATAAGGGGGTCCCAAGCGCCGTCGGTATTGTTGAAGGGTGCTTTTGATACTAAAATATAAAACTCATTGGAGGTCAGTGATATTTCAGATAAAATAGGGGTGGTCAGTGTACAAGTCAGAAACGTTAGGAGAGGTCAGTGTAATTTACCCTATTTTTTTCTTGCACATGGTGTCATCCTATTCGGTTTTTGTTATTCTCAATCATCATTTAATTTCTATTGACTTTCGCCAACAATTTCCCCCAAATGTCACATCCCAAAGTTTCATTTCATTTAGCAGGTGAAGCTCCTCAATCTCATCTAGTTGGCTGCATGAAAAAAAAAAAAAAAAAACTGAACGTAAATTAAAAATGAGAACATTTAACAACGACTTTCTTATAATATGAGCTATAATAAAAGGTATTACGTCCATCACAAAGTTTCCTAATTATTAAATCAAGATAATGGCTTTTTTGGTCCGCTCTCAACATGTATTGAAGATAGAGAATCAGAGATGTGAAGGGATTGGCCTGACACGTGGTTAAAGCTTGAGAGTTAAAAGTTTGATTTCTTTCTAAGATTTCATGTGCGAATTTTCCCACTCAATACATGACTTGTTTTGACTTTTATTGAAGACATCAACGCTTATGAGCCCGTCTAGAAGAGAGTTGTTCTCAATTTTATTCGGCCCCGCTATTACTCGGTGAAATTAATCTCTCAAAATTAGTTGGGGTTTACTAATTTAGCTCGGGCACTCGAGTAATATAGAGATTGAAAATGAAAAATATAAAAAAGAAAAAACATTGGAAAGACAACTAGTTCATTGATTAACGTCAAATTGTTAACTACCCACCGAGTGGGAACAATGATAAGCATAAAAAGGACAAATTCTAACTGTCCCTCATATATTTGGGGAAACATAGGAAAACAACAACCTCAATCTCATATATTTGGGGAAACATAGGAAAACAACAACCTCAATTCAAAGGGTATAAAATTTTGGTCAATTTTTTTTTTTGAATAAAACCAAAATTAAACCAATAAACTGATTTATTTTTAGCTTTATTCAAAAAAATATTACATTTGACCGTAATTTTATACTCTCGAGACGAATTCATAAACCACGAAAACTTGATGCAAAACTGTCCTTTAGCAAAAAACTTAATCTTGTTTTTTTGTTTTGTCCTTATTCAATTTTTTTTGTTGCATTTGTTAGTTTTGTGTCAAGATTTTGTGGTTTCTGGATTTATCTCGACGAGATGAATCTAACAAATATAAATTTACGGTAGAACCAAACATTTTTTTGAATAAAGCCAAAAATACTTGGATTATTGGATTAATTTTGGCTTTATTAAATTTTTTTTGAGTTTTGACCATAATTTTATACTTGTTATATTCGTCTCGTTGAGATAAATCTAGAAACCACAAAATCTTGACGCAAAACCAATAAATGCAAAAAAAAAAAATTGAATAAAGACAAAATGAATAATCCAGTAATCCAGATTATGGATTATTCGCCAAAGGAACAATTGCAATTTTCTTTTTTGAATAAAGACAACGAAAAAACCAAAAAACCACTTTTTACCTTTTTTGCCAAAGCATTGATGAATATCAACTACCTAGTTGAAATTGAAGCGTTTCAACCGGTAGCCTTTTTGTACCTCCAAATTTTTTACCTAAGGACCATTTGATTAAATTGAAAGAGAGAAAAATGCAAAAAAAAAAAAAGAAGGAGAAAAAACACATTATTTTGTTGACACTTACTTTTAGTGAAGGTAACGGGTTCAATTTCGGTAAGTAAAATCGATCATAAAATACTTTTCACTTTCGTCCAAAAAAACACAAGTAAATTTCTTTTACTTATAAAAATGGGCAACGTTTACAAGCCTTTCCATAATGCTCGTATCTTTCTATCTTATCATAATTCGTAAGTGTAAATTAAAAGTTAGTATAATAAATATTTTCTTGCGAGATTTTACTAAAATCGTTCATCTTAACTAAACTTTTTTTCTTTTCTTTCAATTTACTCATTCCGTTTGTGTTTGTAGTTTGTGCCACTTTTCAATTGATTATATTTTTTAATACAGATCTAAAAAAATGCTATGTAATGTGAATCTTATTTGATAGATCTCAATTAATTCTATTATTCAAAGTTTTCAAAATAATGAAAAACATTATAAATTAGAAGGTATAAACGTTTGAAAAGTGGCATAAACTTTGAAAAAAAACAACAAACACGGAGGGAGAGAGTATGTTTGTTTTGTTTTCCCGAAAAACCAAGTCTCCTAATCAACTTTTGTGCATCTCGATTAATCCTAAAAGTCTAATCCAATTGTCCATTAGCGATCCCCCAATTTAAAGCCAAACAAAACTCTGTAGGAATGACCCATAATGAGTTGATGACACCTATTATGAGAAGTATTTTTGTTACTTGCACTTTCCATCACAATTTCCTTTCCAGCCCCTACGGATAGCGAGATTTTGTGAGAAAAGAAAACAAATGAGTATGATTTCTAGCCAAATCACTTAGGGGGAGTTCTTGAATGAATTATCTGATTTTATCATCTTTGAATTTATCATCATCTTTGACAAATAGATTTTATCATACTAGATTTTATTCAACCATTTTTGAACTCATAGTGGTCCACAACTATTTTATCACATAGATTTTATCTATTGGAAAAATAAGGTGATTTTATCACCCCTCCATAAAATAGTAACTAAAATTAACTTTCTAATTTTATCTCATTAAATCTCTTCAAGAACTCCCCTACTTAGATTACGCATTTTGATGAGAATTGAAAAGAAAAGTACTACAAAATAAAATATTTTAGTTGGCCTTCTCCTTTCCCATGTAATCTCATAAAAGGTGAAATTTGGTGAGGAAAGGAAGAGTTCCATATTCTAATCTCCCCCTTTCTCACCTCCTTCCAAAGGAGGAGTCCCCATGACCCTGAAGGTTGTGTTTGGTTTAAGTTTTGAGTTTTGGTTTTTGTAATGATTAGAGGAAAAAATAGGGATAATAATTAAAAAATAGGTACTAATGATTGGAGAGAGATAGAGAGAAAAATAAAAATAAAAAATAAAAATAGAGATAATAATTGAGAAAACTGCTTCTTAAGAACCAAACCAAACAAGACCGAAATTTCCCGGGTAGTGAATCTTCACGTACACGGATTAAAAAATGGGAAAATGCTACAATACACACCCCTTATTTAGGTGTGTATGATACACCCCTGTAAAAGTTACAATTTTTAGGTAAAGGTTATGAATTTTTTGGAAAAGTTACGAATTTTTTGGAAAAGTTAAAATTTTTTTGGTAAAGGTTACGAATTTTTTTTGTAAAAGTTACAAGACACACCAAAATGTTACGAATCATATTGCTGAAAAGTTACAAAAACTAAAAAATGTTACGATTGTCGATGAGGTGACACAATCTAGACCATACAATAGGTGCATATGGTACACCCAAATAAGGGGTGTGTATTGTAGCCATTTCTGAAAAAATGAAAATGAAATCCAAAGTTTTTCCCAGAAAGTAAAAACCATGGGAATTATTATATATATACTCATAGAGAATGAATTCTGTTGGGAAAAATAGAGTACCCAAAATTTCCACAAGTAAATCACGGAAGAAATAAAATGCGCAACAAATAAGAACCAAAATGCACAAACAACAAGCAAGTAAGACACAAGAGACTTTTACATCGTTCCCCAAAAAATTTGATGTACGTCCACGGGACCGAAGTCCGATTTCACTAGCGCCAAAGTTCTTACAAATGAGTTTTACAAAAGATTCAAAGATCTCACAAACACCGATAGGTGTATCCAACAAATTACAAACAACAAGAGAAAAGACCTCACCAAATTTTTGGGTAAACAAACCCTCCAAATTACTGCAAACGAAGTCCAAAAACTTGGAGCACAAATCAGCCCCCAACCGGTTGAACAATTCTGCTGAATGTTGATTCCGAAATGAATAAGATGGGTTGCACTTAGACCTTCTCTGCCACGAAGCAACACTTGCACACTGTGCACTCTCACTTTATCTTTTCCAGAGGTTACCCCATTGTTCTGATGGGTGTTGTCGAGAGAAAGCAAACCAAAATTATGACCATCCAACTTCTAAGTGAAGCTAACAAAGACATGTGCTTCCACAAAATAAAAATATAGAATCTTCTATTCAAGCACAAGCCCATTAAATAATTTGGACTAACACAAAATTATTAGGCCCACAAAAAATCGAATAAGGAAGGACCCAACAAATTCCCCTGACTGTTTCCTCTCTCTCTCTCTCTCTCTCTCTCTCTCTCCCCAATTCAGCAGTCTTATGCCCTTTGATACCCATATTCGTTAACATGGGAATTCAAATCTTAAAACCCAGAATCCGAACAAAACATGAAGTTTTGTTTTCCTTGGTCTACTCGTTTCTCATGTCCATCAAATACCATGAATGTAAATAGAAGCCTGAAAGGTATTTTCCAAATCCTTTTCAATTCCATTCAGCTCATACCTTTTTTTGTTAAGCTGCATCATACTTTCATTTTGTGTATTTTTGGATTGTATATGAAAATTTTTGCTATGTACCAGGTGATGAGGATTTCCGTGTATTTGCTTACAATGAATTGAAAGCCGCCTCTCAATCTTTTCACCCATCAAACAAGATTGGAGAGGGAGGATTTGGTTCTGTCTACGAGGTACTATTCCACTATTTCTCTTACAGGGGAAAAAAAACTTGCATAGGTGGTCAAGTGTCATAACCTAGATGGTTTTATTTCTCCAAAAGTCCGTGAGAAACGTCTAGTTGCTATCAACTCTTATGAGACCAACCCTACTTAGTTTATACGGTACTTTTGTCAGCCGGCTCTTAATGAGACGGTCGATGGGATTGGTTCTAGGGAGTGATGGGGGTGTGAGCATAGACTGACCGGACACTTGGGTTATCATAAATTTTTATATATCATGGGTTGGAACCGATCCAAATTCAAACATTGGTGGTCCCAACCCAAATAGTTAGGGTGAGGAGCGCTTATAATTTCGTGATTATTGCCGATAAAAAAAATTGTGAATATTTACAAAATCTTGGTACCATGTAAGACGGATTGATCGCCCCCTTGACCCATCAATGCTTAGGGGGTGTTTTATGGCGGCTAAGTGTGTAACTTGCGACTTTTTTCCGTATTGGAAGTTCTACACCTGTCTTGTGCATTTCACCTCACTTTTGACTCAGTTTTGAGAATCTTCATTTGGAATCTTGAATGCTTTTTTATTCTTGGTTTACAGTAAATTGAGCTGCAATAGACACATTTCTGTCTTTTTATAAGCAGAACATATGTGCTAGGCTATCTTGGATAGGACTAATACTGATTTCTTTTACTCATTTCGTCTTGTTAATTTAGCTGTATCGACATTTGTTTTTGTTGGATTGCTACGGCCGGCTTAGAGATGGCACGTTTGTGGCCATAAAAGTGCTTGCAGTTGAGCCCCAATCTATGAGAGGGGAGAGGGAATTCATATCTGAGTTAGCTGCATTGTCCAATATCAAGCACGAAAATCTTGTTAAGCTTAGAGGGTGTTGTGTGAATGGAGCTGAAAGGTTCTTGGTTTATGATCAACTGGAAACCAATAGCCTCTCCCACACTTTTCTTGGTAAGTTTAAATCTTTACTATTATGTGTTTCTACTTTTGCTACGAAAATAAAATATGATCCTGAAAATGTGGTATAGACAAAAAGTGCTTAGTCTGTGCCTGTGGTTGCTGATTAATGTTAGGTGGAGTGCAAAATAGGGTTAAATTCAGTTGGACATTGAGGAGGGATGTCTCCTTAGGTGTTGCGCGAGGACTAACTTATCTCCATGAGGAGGTAAAACCTCGGATCGTACACCGGGATATAAAGGTGAGCAATATACTTCTTGATCAGGATTTTGCACCTAAAGTTGCAGATTTTGGTCTGGCCAAGTTGTTTGCAGATAGCACTTCTTACGTCAGCACTCGCGTTGCTGGAACATTGTAAGTAGTCTAGTAGTAAACACTAAACCCCCTTCTACACAAAATTTTCCAGCAACTCTTAGGTTTATCAGTTTTTGATTCTGATTGAGCTTGATCCAACTGTTGAATGGCATAGAGGCTATCTTGCTCCTGAGTATGCAGTTACCAGACATTTGTCACGGAAATCAGATGTGTACAGCTTTGGTGTACTACTTATGGAAATTGTCAGTGGCCGGCCAGTTGTGGATTTCCACGAACGATATGGAGAGCAGTACCTAGTTGATAAGGTAATAGTATAAGCAATGATAACCATTAACCATTTTAAGATGTAAATCCTGCTATTTTGAGTCAAACTGATGAATTTTGCACAACAGTGTCCAGAATGTTGATTTGGAATTCCAAAATTTATTCAGTGCTGTTTTCCTAAGAACGGATCAGAGAAACCCCGGGAAAAAAATGGGCAATCCTGAGCCAAATCCTTTTTTGTTTTGGCAGACATGGACACATCAATTTTCCAAAAACCAGGATATTGACACGGTGGTAACACATTGGATGGGAAATATAATATTCTGTGCATGAGTAAGAAATTCATATGCATGCCACAGAAAACATTTCTATAGGAAAAGGACTGAAAAACTAAAGGCTTTGACAGAAAGATGCAACATAACATTCACTAAAGAAGTCACCACAATTTTGACCCCACCCTACATTTTGACCTCCTAACATTTTCCCTGCCTATCCTACTGTGTCCCCCATGAGTACCTGAGTGTGTCCAACTAAAACACATAATGAAAAGTACATGTTTATGCATGTCTGAACGCGTCCCTGCTCATTAGTTCTTTTCTGGCAAAAAGATGAGTTAGCAACTGTGCTATTGCAGGCATGGGAAATGTATAGGGAAAATACCCTTGTAGAACTGGTGGATCCTGTGCTAAATGGAAACTTCCCAGAAGAAGAAGCTGTGCGATTCTTGAAGGTGGCCCTTCTCTGTGTACAAGAAATCCCGAAAAAACGTCCTGAAATAGCCGAGGCACTCAAGATGTTAACTGATGAGACTGAGATAAGAAACGTAGAGATTTCACAACCGGGACCCGTCCCTGATCTCATGGATGTCAGAGTAGGCGGCCACAGGCATCCTCCGAGTAGCTTTTCTACAGAGGTTTCACCAGTAATAGCACAATGAGCCCCAACAGGAGATATCTCTAGATATAACATGAAGTATGTATGAAACAAAGTCAGAAACTGTATAGAATGGATCATTTGGAATTTCTCTAAACTTCGAGAAGCACTACAGATGATTGGGAATCAAGATTTTGTATTGCAGTTGCTTTAGTTTGTCTGATTTGTGATTTTTGTGATGATTGTACATATATTGGAATTCGATTGATTCATCAACTTACACTAAGATATGGTGCAAATTAACATTTTTCTGTTGTTTGGAAGTTCCATTTCGACAATCTCTATTTCACATTGCTTCAAATAATGGTGACCGGGTCCGGATCTATATCATCATAGATGATAAAAGAAAAATCTATAGCAGAATACATATGACTATTGTTAATCTACCTTTTGGACCATTTTCGGGGTGTAATTTGCATGGATTTTTACCTTAGTTATCGAATGAACTTGCCATGGCTTGGGTAAGCTTGAAAAGAGCCAGGACACATTCTGAGCAGAACTCCAACCTATTTCGACCTCCTAACATGGTGTCAGAGCGAAGCAGGAGAGAGAGAGAGAGAGAGAGAGAGAGAGAGAGAGAGAGAGAGAGAGAGAGAGAGAGAGAGAGAGAGAGAGAGGTATGCAATAATAGCATGACATGCATGGCTCGCATAAATCCAAAAAGGTCACTGGTTCCGCGAGCCACTCGCCAAATGGCATCTGAGGGGCCAGGCATATTATTCTCTCTCATATTAGCATATCTCAAATGGCATACAATCGCTTGCTTGAACACAGAGAGAACAAGGTGCATTCGATCACCTGCATCTTAACTTGAGAAAATGGCCAGATTATACTACAAAAAGCCACGTTATCCTGCATGAAAATTTTGTACTAAAATCCTGCTTACACATGGGTTTGGAAGTACAACTTTCATGAAACCCCCATAAATAGGATCTGCAGAACACACGAATCAGAAATACAATGAGAGAAGAAATTTCATTTATACTACAAATGGGAAATTGGGGACCAGTATTTATAGAGAGGGGTGATGGAGGAAGTTTTTGGAATAAAAACTGGAAAGGTTTTGATGGTCCCTATTTCCCTCCATAACTCTGTTCTTTTTCCTTTCACTTTCCACTCAAAAACCCAACCAACTACACTTTTTGAGTTGGCAAATTGGAATAAAGCAAATCCTAAGGGGTAGATCAAGTGGCAATAGTGTAAACTCAGACATTCTGGGTTCGAAACTTGTCAATTTGTTGGGGTTAGGCTACAAGAGTGAAATCTCTTATGAAACCTCTAGTTCCGGTGTGGATGACCTGACTTTGACTGGACCGGAGAGGAGAATAGTCGAGGTGCGCATAAGCTAACCTGAACACCCCTGATGGTCGAATCCCCCCCCCCAAAAAAAAGAAAGAAAGTAAAGGAATAAAGCAAAAGCCTCAACAGTTGAACTGCCACCTCTTTTTCTTCCTTTTTTTCTTTGTCTCTACCCTCAGTGGAGGGCGTATTGCTTTGGTGGTGTGAATAGAGTAAGGAGGAAGCTGTATTTCTCTAAAGTGCCACCAACAGAGAGAGTGAGAAAAGCATGGAGCATGGTTATGTTTTGAAGTCTTCTGTGTTGTTTAATTTGGGATATTCATTGTTAAAAAGGCAGAGGGTCATTCCCATTTTCTCTTTTTCATACTGGGTAACGCATAAAATGTTGCACTGGGGTACAAGAAAATAGAGTGGATCAATAAGAAGGGAGTGTAAAAATCATTTCCCTTTATTTTTAGTAGGAAAATTCTATTGTTAGTCTATTGAGTGGACGATAAGAGTACTCTTTGCATCGGAATACAAGAAAATAGAGTGCATCAATGAGAAAGGAGTGTAAAAATCATTTCTATTTATTTTTTGTAGGAAAATTCTACTACCAACCCACTGGGTGGAAGATAAGAGTACTCTTTGACCGGTCTCCGGTCATTAGAGTACTCGTATTGTCTAGTGATTTGACAATAGAATGACTGTTTTTAGTAACTGATTTGTCTCGAAGCACTGTGATGTAAGGATGATGTTTGTATAAGATTATTTCCTTATATAACCCACATTACGTGATCGGCACATATGGTAAGTATATATTGATGAGATTACAAGCCATATTTTCTCACCAAATTGATTGGTCAAATTAATGGATTGATTTCCTAAAATTTTACTTTGATGGAGAGTAGAATAATCACTTATAAAGAAATATGTCATCTCTCTGCCTATAAAAGAGCACATAGTCTCCCATCAAATTTATGTTACTAAATTGCTAGAAAAGAGGGTCAAGAGAGTTAATGTTGATGAATTCGGCTATGCTCCCTCTTATGTTTAATTTCCACGATTATGTTGTGAGAGCATATGCTAGTTCTACTTCTTGGATTTAAGGGAGACTATTAATATCTAACAGCATATAAAGTAACAGTTTGAGGATCAGGCTCCGGGTACAGTCATCCAATCCTCCAGTTGCTCTGGTTTTGTACCTTCATGAGTTCCACTGTTCCAAAATGGTGATTTGAAGTGTTCATATTGTTGACCTTGTAGAAAAGTACCATCTCGCAAAGCATTATTTTGATCAAACAATCTATATTTATATTAGCAAGTTGCAATTATGGAAGACAAAATAGCGGCAAGAATTTGGAAATTACAATCAACTATGCATTTTGTCTTCGAAAAGTGTGAACCTATCGTGTTTGATCAAGCTAATTTTCCGCAGGTTCATACTTCTCTAAAAGGCCTACAATATAAATGTTTGAAATCACTGATATAAGTCCGGAGTGGTTTGACAATGGCACAAAATGGGATCAAATGGGAGGATTGGGTGATCAGACTGTAGCTTGGTCTTATCTGTCTTTTGATGCCCGTCTATACTCAGTGCTGATTTATTTGACGGGATATGAGCATCAAATTAGACTCATTACGTATTCTAATTAGTTACATTTTTACCACCTAAATTTCATATCTATTAGATGTATAATTCCACAAAATGTGAGATATGCAATAACTGGTGCAGTATTATTAATCCTCTCACATAGGCTCCTTTGATAACCTTGACTACAGTGAGGATTAGTGGGATATTGGGACCCACATGCCTCTTCATTAGGGGATAATTCCCAACCATTAACTGGTCAGTATAATAACTAGTACCACTTGGAGGGTGATATTAACAAGTCTCCTCCTTTTGGATTAGATTCCCTCGTCATCTAACAGTCAAAAGTAATTCTCATTCTTTTATCTTGCTCTTTCTCTCATCCTAACCAAACATATTACAATCAGTCTCATGATATTTATAGTCTCATCCATTACCCCATGAGTCACTATTTCTCCTCTATTTGCAACCTTGATCACATCTTTTTCAATCATTCTCACAATCAGTCTGGAAATCAAATGTGTCCTTAGATAGAGTGATTATTCAGTGCTCTTGAAGCGCGCGATACAGGTGCATTCTCCATTGCACATTGGTGTGAAGGGTCTTCCCAACCATATGTGATAGAGCCTACACCAATGTGTGGTGGAGAAGGCCTCTGAAACACCAAATGACTCATGATTTCCGTAGCCACGAATGAGTCTGTCTTCCCAATGACCCCAAGAAAGTTTCTGTCTAATGCTAACTCGAGCCCTTCCCGGAGTGCCCAACATTCCACCATAGTGCTTAGAGCAATAAAAGGAAAGTGCAAAAACAAAACAGGGGCGGAACAGAGTAAATGACAACATTTGGGTCCAATGAAAATTGAGGGAGTAATTTCTAAGTACTCTTGTCTGTTGAATAGGTGTATTCAAGATAGATTTACACTTTACCTCCCATGGAAACAAAAAACAAAAAAACAAAGAACATTTTGGCTTAGATTCCATTAAGAAATGAACATCAATGGACAAGACATGCATTAGATTTCATTAAGAAAAAGGAAAACTTTACAACAACAAATGCAGCACTGCCATTTGGTGCTCAAGAAACAGTTAAGTAGTAATTTTTCCACAACTAGACCATGCTTTAAGCTCTCATGGAATTAGTCTCTAACAGGCTAATTACAAAACTCTACAAAGAAACAAAGAAGAGAGAAGAAGAGCACACTCTCTTTAAAAAATCGTAGTATTGGTCAATCATCAATAGCTTCAGAGTCTTCTTCTTCAAGTATAGTCTCCAATTTGAGAGATTTAGAAGTCTTGCTAGGTAAAATAATAGAAGCCGGTGTTGCCTCAATTCATAACTTGATAACCACTTTCGCCGTTTGACTGATAACAAGGGATTTTTGTGGCTTGAGAAGATAGAGATACGAATTATGTGTACTGTTTTATTCTTAGGAATTTCGAGAGAGAGAGAGAGAGAGAGAGAGAGAGAGAGAGAGAGAGAGAGAGAGAGAGAGAGAGAGAGAGAGAGAGAGAGAGAGAGAGAGAGAGAGAGAGAGAGAGAGAGGTGAGTCCTTGATGGATTTGTTGTAGTCTTTTGCCTTTTTATAGGTGGGTTTGGTATTGGGATATAAAAAATGTGATTGGAAATTAAATAATGTACTTAGCCAAGAAGCTGCATCTCTTTGAAAGTATCACACCAATAGATTATTAGGAATTCTTTCATCCCAAATTCCTTGCTTGTTACGATTATTGGGTAATTTTGAGACAAAAAACTAAGTGCAAGAAATTTTCTTTTCGCACCAAATTAAATTTTTTCATGGGATATTTAACTTAGAGCATAAAAAATCAAATTTTTTTTTTTATAAAATAGAACTTCTATTTTTTAATTTGCATGTTGTATGTTTTTTTTTTTTTTGGTATGGATAATGGATCCATAGAAAATTTGACTTATGGATTGTGAAATTTGACCAACTGTGGCTTAAAAACACACACGTCATGCATGATATCACCATATTATTTTCCTCCCTAATAATGTTATAAACAGGCCGTAGGCGTCACACCTTACCACATCTTTATGGTCATCCTGATTGGAGAGGGGATCAAATGAAGGTCACCACCTTTGGCCAATGTGAACTTTAGCAAAGGGACCTGGGAATGTTGATGTGCGTCTTAGTGTGCACATCCAAGCTATTGATATCGGCAATCAACAGCTTGGATTTGCAAAGTGCAGAGATAAAACAGCGACCGTTGAAAACACATCCGACTGCTTAGATGCCAGGCACTGGGAGCACACACTAAAATCCCCATTTCCTGAGCAAAGGCACATCCTTCGATCTCTCCCAGCTTTGATGATATCGAGAGCTGAAAGAACGCCCAATATCTACTAGCTGAATGTGGGCACTGTGAGCCCCAATTGACAGGGTCAAGGGAGAGCTAAAAGGCTCCCTCTAGCTGACTTGGCTTCATATTCTTGGTCACAACATGACTTAGCTTGATAACCTCGATGATACGATTTGTTGTGCAATCTGGGTCACGCACGCACTCAAACACAAGTAAGAAATCTGAGGAAAAACTCTGTCCATCCGTATATATTCACAAAATATACAAAGACATGAAAAAAACCTCTCATGGGAGCAATAACCGGCTCCCACTCCGGCTGGGGGAGGCCACAACCGGCTCCTCCTCTCACACTCTCAGCCTGTCCAGCTCACATTGTGCTACCACACACAATAAGAGAGACAACAAGAGTATTTATAGGGATACAAAATCCTAAACTCAATAGGAAATTCTAAACACAATAGAAAATTCTAAACGTAATTGGAAATCACTCCTATCCGACCCAAACGGGGTGGAATCCCAACACGATTTCCCAAAATCCTCCATACTAAGAGGAAACCACCCCAAGTAGGAGTGGGAAAGAAAGCTATGTGGGACGAGAGTGCATTTCCTCGAAATAAAATAATATTGATTAAGCTAGAGAGATGGCTGAATGTTAACAGACAGGACAAGCCCTACTAGATTGCACCTCACGAATAGAGGTGGTAAATGGGGTTGTGATGCAGGGTGAATTTCAAGAAAAGACATTTTATTTATATTGATTTAGTTTAATATTTTTATTCAATATGTTATTATAATCTAAACATTCTTATATAAGAATAGAAGCTGGCATGCCATTTTTGACAATTGTGGACGAAAATACCCTTCTCCTTTTAGCATGGCAAGGTTTAAATGGTTGGATATTTTGGGTATTTCAAAAGTAGTATCAATAATTTTTTTTTAATTTTATTAACAATATTGCAACACAAAAAGCCCAAAAGCATGGGCAACCTCAACTTGTTTGAAAATAGTTATCCTCTTACTTCTGAAAGCTAGAACCATTGTACACAAGCTGGAAAATTACGTCAATAGTAGCACCAATTGTCCTTCTCACTTTTTCCTTTATTTGTGGCTTTTGGAAAGCAAATGATTGAGCATTGGTACCACCTCACCTTCTCAAGAGTCCTTGTCACCTTTTTTTTTGCTCAATCCTCTTTATATTACTACTACAACGTACTACTGCTGTTTTTTTTTGTTTGAACGGTACTACTACTGTTGAGTGGCTCATATTGTACCGTATAGTGCTTTTAATTGCGTAAACAAATTATGGCTACCCAAATATTGTGCTAGATTTTCTGGCTTTTGGAGACTCTTTCTTGCCTCTCACTCTTCCTATTCTCTTCTATATATACTTTTTGGATTGTGGCCATCACTTCTCTCTCTCTCTCTCTCTCTCTCTCTCTCTCTCTCTCACCATCCCTTCTCATAAACATGGAAGTGCAAAACCTATGACTTTTACCAGCTTTTTTTTTACATGCACATGTTCATTTCTTTTGGTCTTCTCTCTCTAATGTAGTTGAAGAAACCTGAAACCAAAAACTAACCTTGTTTTTTTTTTTTTAACAGATCATCTGCAGCTACAAGCTTTGTTCTGAATTTTTTCTTATTCATCTTGTTTTTTCCGGACAATCTTGAACTAGGTTTAGTTCAAGCTAGGGGGCCTTTTGTGAACAAGGATGAGAATCTGTTGACACGATTGCAAAACATTGCTTTCACTTTGAAGTGGAGTAGCAGGTTAATGGAATGTTTCTCAACTTCTTTGGTTTCAATGGGATTGCTGGTGTTGTTGGATCAAAAAAACGATCAAGATAAATTGTGCTCTTGAAATGAATATACTCTTATAAATAAACTGAAATGTTGTGTAAACAACTACCGTACAAACTGACTCAAACATTTAACCAATTTATAGAACTACCCTAAGATGTATCTAGACAAGTGCACAAAACTAGACAATAAATAGGTTCATGAACAAACCCTTAAACTCGATACATGAACAATTCTATATACATGAATGACTCTGGAGATATATTCATGCACCCAAACACACACATGAACCATGTGTAAAAACCCCTCATATGCCAATATCCAGGTACGTTGTATAGCTTAGAATTCCAACAAGTGTGTGGAGAATCACAACACTCAAGAACTCTGGTGGTTGGCTTGAGAGGACAACAGTAGAGGATATGGAGTAATGGACATAGCCGTTCGTTCTCATCTCAATGTTGGAAATTCATTTCCTTAATGATGTTAGGGTAAGTTTTTACTCCTAACTTAAGTCATTTTTCTCTACTTGAAAAGAAGTTGACGGTCTTAGTTTTAATTGTTTTGGCATTTTACAAGTGTGTGTGGTTTGAACAAGGAACTTGAGTATCGAGCAGTACTTAAATGGGGCACACATTTGGTAATTTGACACAGTAATTATGGGAATTCTATGAGCAATAGACATACTTCTCTGAGTTTTAGGTTTTTGTTCAGTGTAAAAACTTGGTTGCAGATCTAAAGCATCTCCTATAGCTGGAGAATTCTGCATAAGTTACGTTGTGTCTATGCACGATCTGTCCTAACTTTTGGGTTGCCCAAGCACTATCCTAACTTTGTTGCCCACTTACTACTAAATATTGTACAAAATAAAGAGATACAGTACAAGTAAAGAAAAAAAAAATCAAAGTTACATTGTGCTTTTAGCTTGAATTATGTCAATATGTAATCCCAGTTGCAATGCTTTATGATTAGTACAATCCGGTTCAAAGAAACCAACTTCTCCTTGCATTTATTGAAGTAACTTCTTCAATTGAGTCATCGTATTTTACGTATCCAAGAACTTTTGGGACCCGTTTGACTAACTCCAACTTTTTAGTTGATATATGTGTGAGAAGAATGACATGTCTTAAAATGAATGAGATGAGAAGTAAAAAAAGCCCCAAAAATTCTTAGTGGAACTCCGTCTCATTTTCAATTGACTTAGTCTCTCTTGCGACATGGTAATACAAAGTAAGGTTTTATCAACTTAGATAATTGTAAAGAGATATGATTGGAGGAGTTTTTTTTAAGAAGAAAATAAGAAAGTTTGCTTCATAAATTTTTAACTATGATTTGCGTGAAAAAATAATAAATCATGTTAGATCGCTCAATTTTTTTCCCCAATTTTTTACTATTGAGATAATTTTTTAATCAAATGTAAGAACATATCACTTATACAATAATGTTGCATTTGTGAAATACAAAATTTCTAGCAAAAGTAGTTTAGTAATTGGATTATTGTAATATTATGATGAATCGGGAGGAAAAAAAAGAATAAATAAAAATGATAGAGAAATAAGGAGAAGAGGCCAAAGTCAAAAAAATAGGAGAGTGATAGCTAGGATTTGAACACTGCCCTCCACTAGGTTTGCCAGTGGCAGTTGCCACAAAACAACTCAGGTAATTTACGTCACATTGAGAAACTTCTTTTGATTTATACATAAATTTCATTATTATTATTATTTTTTTTGGGTTGCCCTAGCATGGGGGATTGCCCAAGCATGAGGGCTTGTTGGCCATGGGCTTAGCCCCGTGTGTATGTGGAATCAATTTGCAAGCACTTTGCGGAGGTCTTGAATTAATGGTTTGAAGCTTACAAAAAACAACATCATTGGCATTCTGGTCCAATGCAACTCTTCCGGTTGTGCCTTCTTGCCATCATTTCTTCCAACAATGTTTGGAGATAAACAAGCAATCGACAGATAAAGAGAGAGATGCAGACACAAAGACATCACAATGGACTTCAGAAGGAAAATTTCCGCACATCTACCAAACTTCACAAAGGTCCCAATAGTGCCCTTCGAAACATTAAAATACAGATTAAAAAAAGGGTGACTTACAACAAATAAGAAACTTTAAAAAGATTGCAACAAACGACCTAACACATTTCTACTGCAGGAAAAGAGACCTACATTTGTCTTGCAACCTTTCTCCTATAGCCAACCAACAGACTTTTAGCACCATGACCATTTTGATCAAACACAAACATCTGATGGCTCAAAGAAGGTCACCAAAAAGAAATCATAACACTGGAAATTTAACAAATTCATAAAAGCCTTCAAAATTTTATGATCCCACATGCGAATAGTAATATCTTCAACATTAGCATCATCAAAAAGCGTCACAAAACGAGTCGCAAGTGCCTATTAAAAAGAACACACATATAGTATTAAAACAAAACATTATACAATACTCTGTAATCATATTCGAAGGGATCTGTAATCATATTTGAAGGGATTCACAATTATCATTAGCCAACTTATTACATCCTCACCATCCATAAGCACCCAAAAGATGATCTACAATGGGCAAAATTTGACGTGTAAAAGCACGTCGGTTTTCTACTAGTTTAGTCAAAATATTCTAGAAGTATTTAGTTTACTAGTTTCTTTTGATTGAGGTTTCCTATTTTTGAGGAAATTTTTAATCATCAAGAATTAAGCTTGATTTTATTTCCTAAAGTTTATTTTTCGTATTTTAGGAAGGTTGACTAGGTTTAGAAATTCTACCATTATAAATAATGATGTAAGCTTCTTGGCTAGAGGAGTTAATTAATATGTTGAGTTTTTCACAAGAGAGAATATCTCTTTTCCCTACAATTCTAATCTGTGGGTTATTAGATTTTAGAAGAGTTGTTTCTTATTTGCGGGGGTGATCTTGTTCTTGTTCACATTTTTAGCTGCGTCAGGTTGGGCAGGTTGATATAGCTTATGAGTTGAATATAGGTGTAGGCAGGTTGAATATGGGTGGGTCGAATATGGGTCAACTTAGAGCCAACCCAGCTTTTTTTTTTGCTGAATTCTTTTAATTCTCTCTCTCCTCCCATCTCTGTCAATGGTGGGGAATTATATTTTCTCTTTGACTTAACATTGTTGTAATGATATTTATGATTTCAATTGTAGTGCCAAATCAATCCATTAATTTTTATGTTGCTGTAACAATTATTCGTGCGTCATTGGTCACAGTAATGTGTAGGAATTGGATTCACAGTAATGTGTAGGAATTGGATTATCAACTGAAATGAATTAAAATGTGTTAGTTTCTTTCTTTTTTAGGTTTTCAAGTCCTCGTGGTATTATTGAAAGTGTGTGAGTGGCCAATATCATCTTATATACGCAATTACCATTCATAACTGAAGAAATCATTGAAACTAGAGAGAGATTTCTTATGTTTCTCTATGGTTAAATTCTAAATTTTCTCAGTTATTACTAAAGTTTTCACAAATTGTTCAATTTAATAAACACGTCAAAGTGACTGAATTTCAATTTGAGGGGAATATTGAGAGAGAGAGAGAGAGAGAGAGAGAGAGAGAGAGGGCGGGATGGAGCAGGAGGGGAGATCGCAGAGAGAGAGAGAGGGGGGAGAGTATGGGACTTGGGGTGGGGGTTGAGGTCTACCCCATTTTCAACCCATGTAAATATGGGTTAATGTGGGTTGAACCCATATGAACCCAAAATACAATATGAACAGGTTGAGTTGGTTTATAAGTGGCGGTTATAGACGAATTTAGGGGTTGGGTAAGACATTGTTGTCGTGCGGAAAGCCACCCAACACTCAACCACACCCAATACAATTGATGATATTGAATATTGATTCGAAGAACAAATAACTAATTGAGAAGTAAACCCAATTAACCAAACCAAACGTGAGAGAATGAGAGAGAAAACAAACAAGAAAAGAGAGGTACACAGATTTACGTGGTTCGGCCTTACTTTGGGATGTAAGCCTAGTCCACAGGCAGTCAATCAATGGCTTCACTAACAATACGAATACTCAAAAGAGCTACAAAGAAGAATTCTGCAGAAAATCTTCTACCCAAACTCACCAAAAGCCAAAACAAAGGCAACTCTCTTAAAACCCTAATCCAATGCCCTAATATTTGCTCTCACATCAATAAAAGAGGCATAATACATGTATTTATACTAAACAAATGAGTTCCCGACAAGAAATAACCATATTGAGCTTTTATGCCCCCCCAAAACCCTAAAAAAACCTTCCATAATCATATTTCCCGTCGCCATGGTCCCGACCACCAAATCCCCGTCCGGACCATGGGATGCTAAGACGTTTTTGGACCATTCTGACTTGGTAGTCCAGACCACCAAATTCCTCGTCCGGACCACGGACCTTGGTCCGGACCATGCGTGTAGAAGCTTCCCAAACTGCTCAGAATTGCTTGGTCTAAACTAGAGAAGCCTTAGTCCGGTCCATAAATGCTCCGAACAAGGAAATTGAGCCAAAAACCAACAATTGTCACCTCTACTCATGAAGGATGAGTGCGAGATATATAATGCTAATTTATCACCCTAGTTTATAATGAAAGCACGATTGGAGGGCATATCCAGTCGTCAACACCGGCCAGCATTTCCCTAAAGGATCTCTTTTGTACTTGACAGGTTTTTGGTCAAAGTCTACATCCTCTTGGTAGGATCTTAAAGAAAAATCTCCTACAAAACAAAATCCTAAACCCGGCCTCCACATTTTTCTGAATACTTTAACCCTCTACCTCCCATAGAGATAAATAATGTTGGTTACATCTTGAATTTCAACTACATATGTCATTAATTCATTCTCACATCAGTGACAAAATTTAGATCCCAAACCTGACCCTGCGGCCCGAATTCGAACGGTACACATATTGTCATCTTCTTCCTTTCCAATCTTCCAACTTCCCTATTCTTAAAGCATCAGAAAAACTAATACAGTCATCTTTCCAAAAGATAATTAATTTGATATAGGTAAATGAATAAGATATACAAATGAATAACAAAATCATAGAGAGGTTTTTTTTTTTTTCCAGAGAGAGGGAGAGAAATGCAAATCAATGGACAAGAAATTAGATTCCATTAGGAAAAAGAAAAAGTTTACATCAACAGACCTAGCAACGGCACATGGTACTCAATCAACTCTCATAGAATTAGTGCATCACAGGCTAATTACCAAAACTCTAAAAGAATAGAGAAAAACAACGTTCTCTCTACAAAATCAAAATATTGGTCAATCATCGATCACTTCAGAGTTTTCTTCAGGTATAGTCTCCAATTTGGGAGATTTGGAAGTCTTATTGGGTGAAATAACAAGTGCCGGTGCTACTTCGGTCCATAACTTCAAAACCACTTTCGCCATTCAACTGATAGAAGATATTTTTTGTCAAGGAAACGCAACTTATATCTATATATAGGGGATTTTTCTGGCTTGGGGAGATAGAATTATTGACTTATGTGTATTGAATCAGAGTCTATTCTTAGAAATTTCTTTAGCTGGAGAGAGAGAGAAAGAGAGAGAGAGAGAGAGAGAGAGAGAGAGATCTTGATGAATTTGAAGAAGGTTTTGCCTATTTTTATAGAGGGGTTTGTACTTGGAATGTGCAAAATGTGATTGAAAATTAAATAATCAGCTTATTAGTAGCCAAGAAAGATGTATCATTAGTGGAACTTTCACCCCAATAGGATTATTAGTAGATAATTCCCTCCTTCCTACACTCTTTGGGGCCAAGAAAGTTGCATCATCATCGAAGCTTCCACACCAATATATTATTAGGTACTCCCCCAAGTCCCAAACTACTTCTATCTTACAAAAATTGTGTAATATTGAGATTCAAAACTTAATTATGTTGGTGCAAAAAATTTGAAAGTCTCTAGTTTAGTGCAAAGAAATTCAAAATATTATGTTAAAAAAATATTTATTTTTTTCTTTCTAAAATTGTAAATTTTTTTTTATGGATCCATTAAATTTGATTTTTTGCTGGCTACTTCATTAATTCACGACCATAATATTTGAACCGCTGTGGCTTATATCACAAGTCATAAAGGCTAGCTACAAGTGTTATTTCAGGGTGTTCAAGCAAACCTTCGGGCCGGATTTAGATATTACATAAAAAAATTATGTTTTCTGACGTATAATTTGATTTTTCTGTAATATTTTCTACATTGAATTGTTGGTATAAACTAAAAAAAAAATCAAGTAAATTTGTAAGTAAGTAGATAATATAGCGCAATAAAATAAAATAAATCATGGCCAAAATTTTTTCGACCAAAACTATTATTTTCCCTTGATATTGTGTATCATATACCCAAATTTGCCATCGCTAAGCTAAAATATTGGAGCTGTCCATGCTAGGGGTGTACACGGTCCGGATCGGATCGGATTGGCATAAATCCAATCCTAATCCGCGAGTCACGGTTTTTAGAAAATACAATCCGTGTCCGGACCAAAAGTCTCACGGTTCGGTTCCAATCCGATCCGTGAGTCACGGATCGGTTCCGGTTTTATCCACGGATTGCATGTTATATAAGATATTATTATTTACGGTAATTGTAATCTGACATAAAAATAAATCAAGAAGCATCCCAAAGTACATTATTCAAATTCTATAAATACTAAGGACACCACAAGTTCACAAACACAAAAGTTCGTAACAGCTAATTCCTATTTTAAAACTAACACATCAACTTGAAACAATAGAAAATCAAAGTAAAGAGCTCCCGTAGCTAATTAGAGAAGATGTCTTCGTTGGAATCTCACACTACTGGGTCATCAATAAAAATACACATCCAAGTTTTGAAAGAGATCACAGTTTACCCCCTAGTCTCTATAGTAGAAGTTTGTGTAAAATTATGTATGTGTATATATATATATATATATATATATATATTAAAAAATTATATATAATAAAAATCTCACGGTCCGGATCGGTTAATCCACGGTTTTGAAATCAAAATCCGTGTCCGGACCGCGAGTCACGGTTTACTATTTTTTCAATCCGTGTCCGGACCATTAATCCACGGTTAAAATCCAAAACACACGGATCGGTTCGGTCCGGACCGGATTCACGGTTCACCAATTTTTTTGTGCAGCCCTAGTCCATGCACGTCATGCATGATGCCACCACATTCATTTTCCTCCCTACTATTGCTATCAAGTGACACACGTAACTCCTTACGGCATCTTGATGATCATTATTTTACATCAACTTGGTAAATTGCATGTCATAAGGTTTACAGTTGACAAAGATTATTCAAATAGTGAATTACCCCAAAATGATCTCACGTTACCTATATAAAATGATAAATTGGAGTAATAAACAGCGCTGCTAACGAATACCTTCTAGACAATACCTTCTAGATATTGATTCAAAATGAATGAATCTTGTACAATCACTAAAAACATGCTGACCGCATGTATATCTTTTTTGAGCTGAACTTTCATCACAATTCCGACAAGTTCTATACATGCCTTTTTCTTTTCTCAATAACCGCGGCCAAAAATCATTAATAAAGCGCGTAGGGCCCATGTACCGTGGCCCCAACACGGGGTGATTTGGCTAAATACATAAAATTAGTTTTTTGGTTTTTTTAGTTTTGTCCTTATTCAATTTTTTTGTTGTATATGTCAGTTTTCGGTCAATTTTTTGTGACTTTTTAGCTTGTCTCGACGTGAAAAATCTAAAAAGTATAAAATTATTAGCCAAACTTAAAGTTTTGTGAATAAAGACGAAAAAGAAACCAAAAAATCAATTGTTTGCCATAATTTTTCGTCTTTATTCACAAAACTTTAAGTTTGGTTAATAATTTTACTCCCTCCGTCCCAATTTCTTGGCCTTTTTTAGGGAAGTGGGTTTTTAAGGGGTGTGAAAACTTTGTATTGACTTTTCTATTTTGTCCCTAAATCAAGTCATAATTACTGTGACCAAATTTGTGAGGCTAATTTATTACATGAAAGTCAAAACATATTCAATATAGGTCTTGTTTGATAGATATCAATTAGTTTTATTATAAAAAATTTTCAAAATCATAAAACCGTTATAAAATAAAAGATAATAGACTAGCCAATTAAGATAGAAAAAGTACTTTTTAAGTGTAAAATTGGAAAATGACCCAATTTTGATAGATGTTTTTAGAAGTGGGACAAATATTTTGAGACATCCCAAAATGGAAAGGACCAAGAAAGTGGGACGGAGGGAGTATACTTTTTAGATTCCTCTCGTCGAGACAAACAAAAAAACCACAAAAAACTGACTAAAAACTAACAAATGCAAATTTTTTTTGAATCAAGGCAAAACCCGGAAAACCAAAAAACTAATTTTTTGTATTTAGCTAAAGGAGGCCATAATCATCCAAACCGTCTATTGTGTAAAAAATAATGTCTTGAAAACAAGTTGATCCGATTTAGGTAAATTTCTAACTTGTCTTGAAAACAATGCACGTTTTGTTATTTTCTTGGATGCAGTATTGAAGGCTCCGTCAGTGTTGAGCTTAGACTCTGTTTGGAACATGGGGAAAGAAAGGAAAAGGGAAGGAAGATAGAAAAATTTCCCCCCTTCTTGTTTAGTTTGGAGAGAAAGAGGAGGGAAAATAAAAAAATTAAGTTTTGTGAATAGTGAGATTTTCCTCCCACTTTCCTCTTTTTTTTCTCTCATTTTATTTTCTTTCCCTTTTCCTTTCCTTCCTCATGTTCCAAACGGAGCCTTAGAGTTTACCGGTTGGACAGTGGCAGAGTTACATTGGGGTCGGGGGTGGCTCTGGCCCCTCCCGATTTCTCATTTTGGAGTATATTTTACATTTTTTTTGTAGATATTTGTAAACAAAATTTATACAATTTTGAAAATAATAAAAAAGAACAATTTTTATTTTGAGAACACTAAATTATGGTGAATGATACCGAGCGATAATGATTGCGCATTTGTCAAGTGAAATGATAACAAAAATACTCGTGATTAATTTTTTAATTTATCAAAACCATCTCATTAAAACTCAAATGACTGGATTTAGTTTTGAAAAAATTATCGTACGAAGATTTTTTTGATAATCTGGCTCCCTCCAACTTTGATTTCTGGCTCCGCCGCTGGGTTGGTTGGAGGCAACACCCAGCCTACCAAACTACTACTACTATTCTTCTTTGATAGAGAGCAATTACTTGTACTCTCTCTGCTTTTTCATCTCTTAACTTTTCCTACCAAACTACTAGTACTACCGATTTTTGTCACCCCGGACATGCAATGTTATCTTTCTGTTCAAATTATCTTTTCCAAACATATGGCAAATGACGATCATCCACTTAAGCAATGACGTAAAATGCCGACAAAAAAACCAATAACGAAACTTTTCTCCTATAAGATTTTCAAAATTTATTGACGTGTCAATTGCTAATTTAGCTCGATTAAGAGAGAATCAATGATAGGTACACACTCTTTCAACTACTCCCCACCACACCCTCTCTCACATGTGTGGTGGAACCCACTTGGATCCACTGGTAAGTCCCACTACACGTGAGAGAGAGTGTGGTGGAGAGTGGCTAAAAATCACTCGACGATAAATTTTAGGATGATGCTTAAATGAGGCAGCAACAAAAAGGAAGTGCAAGAGAGAAAGCTAGCAGAACAGAGTAAATGACAACATTTGGGCCCAGTGAAAATTGAGAGAGTAATTCCTAAGTATGTTGTAGTACTCTTGTCTCTTGAATTCTCTCATGAGGTGTATTCTAGATAGATTTACAATCTTACCCCCCATGGAGACAAAAAAAGAAGAAGAAAGAAAGAACATTTTGGCTTAGATTTTATTAATAAATGCGCATCAATGGACAAGACATGCATTAGATTAATTCCATTAAGAAAAAAGAAAATTTTAAAACAGCAAATGCAGCACTGCCGTGTGGTGCTCAAGAAATAATTAAGTGGTAATTTTTCCACAATTAGACCATGCTTTAAGCTTTTGTGGAATTACAAAACTCTACAAAGAAACAAAAAGGAGAGAAGAACAACACACTCTCTCTAAAATCATAAATATTGGTCAATCATCAATCGCTTCAGAGTCTTCTTCTTCTTCAAGAATAGTCTCTAATTTAGGAGATTTAGAAGTCTTACTGCGTAAAATAACAAAAGCCGGTCCTAGCTCAATCCATAACTTGAAAACAACTTTCGCCATTTGACGGATAAAAAAGGGAATTTTGTGGCTTGAGGAGAGAGAGATACGAATTACTTGTAGTATTTTTGCCTTTTTATAGGTGGGTTTGGAATTGGAAGGTTAAAAATGTGATTGGAAATTAAATAATGTAGAGTGAAAGTATCACACAAATAGATTATTAGCTATTATTTAGTTCCAAATGCCTCGTCTGTTACGAAATATTGGGTAATTTGAGATATATTAAAACTAAGTGCAAGATTTATTTTTATTTTTTTTCACCAAATTAAAGTTCTTCAAGAGTTCTTTAACTTACTAGATAAAAATTCAAAAAAAATACATAAAAAGAAACTTCTATTTTTTAAATTTCATATTGTATATATGTTTTTTGTATGGATCCATAGAAATTTCGATCTATGGATTGTGATATTTGACCAACTGTGGCTTAAAACACACACGTCATGCATGATATCACCTTATTATTTTCCTCCCCATTGATGTCATAAACAAGCCATAGTCGTAGTACCTTACTGCATCGTGATGATACCAAGATGTGAAGAAACACCCAACCTTTACTGGCCGTATGTGGGCACCATGAGCCTTAATTGACAGGGTCAACAGAGAGTCAAAAGGCCCCATCCTGACTTGGCTTGATATCCTCGGCTCACTACATGACTTAGCTTCATGGCCTATGGCCTAGACGATGTGATCTCCCAATATTCAAGGTGTGGGAAAAGAAAACTATGTAGGATGAGAGTATATTTCCTATTAGAGTATACCTCATGAGTAAAGGTGGTAAATGGACGGATAGATATGGGTTATGGGTTGAATATGGAAATCTAGGACAATAGTAAGCCAGATTGAATGTGGGTGAGTCAAATAAGACCCCTCTCTATCTTTAAAATCAGAGCACCTCTCTTTAACCACAGCCGTTTAAGGTTTTTGAACGCCCAGTAGGAGCACCACTTGCCTTCCCTTTCCTTCTTTCTTCCCTCTCCCTCTCTCTCTCTCTCTCTCTCTTCTTTTTCTCTCTTCTCTCTCTCTTCTAGGTGTGGCCGATTTTTTATTTGGTGGTTATGGGTGGTGGCTTGTAGCGTCGTATGGATCTCGGCCGTTGTCTATCATGTCTGTTTGTGAGAATTGGAGTGGCGGTTTCTCAGAGGCCTCATTTTTTGAGATTAAAATTTCGTTTTGGATTCGGGTCGGTGTGGGCCTTCATTGCTTGGGTTGCTGGTCCATTGGTGGTGTGTGGATTCCTAATCGTCTATATCTTCCATCCCCCTACTTTCATCGTCTTCAACCTTGATCCATCGGTTTTCTCTGGTTGCCATGGTTTCACTGTTGGTTGAAATAGTGAAACCGATTTCGCTTCATAGCATGGTAGCCGGATCTTCTCCTTCCTTTCTTTCGACGTGTGATGAGTTTGCTATGGTGGTTTGGTGTTGGTGTTTTTCTGGTGGCGGCGACGGTTACTGGCTGTGGGATGGGCAGAGGTGTAGTTTGGTTAGGGGTTTTTTTTGTTTTTTGTTTTAGGTTTGGGCCTTGTTTAGGCTGGCCCTGTTCGGTTAGGGGGTTTAGTTTAGTTTAGTTTTAGTTTTGTTGACATCATCATTTTCCTCATTTATCTCTATATCTCTCTCTACTCATTACACCTGCTTACATCATCAAAATTAAACTAAACTACAAACCAAACACAACCATTGTATTTTATTTGGTTTGTCCAATTTGGGCTTAGGCCATTAGGTGTGGTAGGCTTGGCCATTAGGTGTCTATGGGCTTGTCCCATAGGTGTTCTTATTTCTTCAACCCTTGGTTGAAGTCCCCTCCCTTTTCTCCCCATCTTGATGTACCCTTTGTCAAGATTTCACTAATAAAATAAAATTTTTGAAGAATTTTGGCCAATAAAAAAAAGTATATCGGTGAGTCAAATATGGGTCAACTTAGACCCAATCCAACCCAACCCAAACCGTGTTGTTTTTTTCCATATTGTTTCATTGGTGGAGATTTATATTGCTTCTCTGAATTAACATATTTGTAATGATGTTTATGATGTCAATTGCATTGCTAGATCAATCCGGAGAACTAATTGGAAACTTAATTTGATTGAGGTAAATTAATAATGGATACAAATAAATAACACACAAAGAGAGAGAAATGCCTATCAATGGAAAAGACATCATTAAATTCAATAAGAAGAATGAAAATTTTACAAAACCGTCACTTGGTGCTCAGGAAACAATTAAGTACTAAATTTTCCACAACTAGACCATGCTTTAAGCTTTCATGGAATTAGTCTATGACAAGCTAATTACAAAACTCTACGAAGAAACAAAGAAGAGAGAAGAACAATACACTCCCTCTAAAATCATACTAGTATTTCTCCGTCAGAGTCTTCTTCTTCAGGTATAGTCTCTAATTTGGGAGATTTAGAAGTCTTACTAGGTAAAATAACAAGAGTCGGTGCTGCCTCAATCCATAACTTGATATCCACTTTCGCCATTTGACTAATAAAAAGGGATTTTGTAGCTTGAGGGGAGAGAGAGAGATACGAATTATGAGCATTGTTCTATTCTCAAAAATTTCTTTTGGAGAGATAGAGAGAGAGAGAGAGAGAGAGAGAGAGAGTTAAGTGAGTCCTTGATGGATTTGTCGTACTCTTTTGCCTTTTTATAGGTGGGTTTGGAATTGGGATATTAAAAATGTAATTGGAAATTAAATAATGTACTTAGTAACCAAGAAAGCTGCCTCTCATTGAAAGTATCACACCAATAGGTTATTAGGAATTCTTTCGTCCAAAATTCCTTGTTCGTTATGCAATATTGGGTAATTTTGAGATAACAAAGTAAGTGCAAGATTTTTTTTTCGCACCAAATTAATATTTTTCATGGGTTCTTTAACTTAGTGCATAAAAATTCAAAAATATATATAAAAGAAAACTACTATTTTTCAATTTTCATATATGTGTATATATATATATATATATATATATATATATATATATATATATGTATGGATCCAAAGATCAAATTCTATGGATTGTGATATTTGACTAACTGTGGCTTAAAATAGACACATCGTGGACATGCATGATATCACCACATTGTTTTCCTCCCTAATAATGTTATAAACAGGCTGCAGATGTCATACCTTACCACATCTTAATGGTCATCCCGAGTGGAGTGGGGATGCAATGAAGGCCACCAACTCCGGCCACCAAACAGGCTGCAGACGTCATACCTTTTTTTCCCCCCCAAATTCTTTTAATTCCCTCTCTCCTCCCCTCTCTTTCAGTGGTGGGGATTTATATTGTCTCTTTGAATTAACAATGTTGTAATGATGTTTACGATTTCAATTGCATTGCCAAATCAATCCATTAATTGTTACGTTGTTGTAACAATTATTCGTGCGTCATTGATCACTGTAATGTGTAAGGATTGGATTATAAATTGAGATGAATTAAAATGTGTTAATTAGTTTCTTTCTTTTTTAGGTTTTCCAAGTCCTCGTGGTATTATTGAAAGTTGAGTGAATGGCCAATATCATCTTATATTCACAATTACAATTATTAACTAAAATAATTGAAACCAGAGAGAGAATTCTTATGTTTCTCTGTGGTTAAATTCTAAATTTTCTCAGTTATTACGAAACTTTTCACAAATTGTTCAATTTTGGTCATTCCCGGTCATAAACACCGGCCAGAGTATCCCTAATGATTTTAGCTTTTGCACTCGACAGGTTTTTGGTCAAAGTGTGCATCTTCTTTGTAGGATCTAAAAAAAAAAATAAAATCATACATAACAGAATTCTAAACCCGGCCTTCACAGTTTTCTAGACACATTAACACTCTACCTCTCGTGGAGATAAATAACATTGGTTACATCTTACCTTAGAGAAGATTACATTTCAACTATATATTATCAGGTCATAATCACATCGGCGACCAAATTTATATCCCAAACGCTGCCCAAATTCGAACGGTACATATATTGTTATATTTTTCCTTTTCTTTCATGTATTGTTATCTTTTTCCTTTTCTTTCCTTTCTAATCTTCCAAGTTCCAATTCCCTGCTCTTAAAGGATCAGAAAAACTAAAACCATCTTTTTGTAAAAAGAAACTTAATTTTGTAGAGGTAAATGAATAACAAAGACATAAAGGGAGTTTTTTTTTTTAGAGAGAGATTGGGGGAGGGAGAGAAATGCAAATTAATGGACAAGCCATTAGATTCCATTAAGGGGAAAAAAAAGTGTACAACAACATATAGCACCGGCACGTGGTGCTAGGGAGCTCTCATAGAATTAGTCCATCATAGGCTAATACAAAACTCTACAAAGAAACAAAGAATAGAGAACAACAAAATGCTCTCTCTGTAAAATCAGAATATTGGTCAATCATCAATTGCTTCAGAGTCTTCTTCAGGTATTGTCTCCAATTTGGGAGATTTGGAAGTCTTACTGGGTGAAATAACAAGAGCCGGTGCTGCCTCAATCCATAACTTCAAAACCACCTTCGCCATTCAACTGATAAAAGGGATTTTTTTGTCGAGGAAACACAACTTATATATCTATATATAGGGGATTTTTGTGGCTTGGGGAGAGAATTTTCAAACTATGTGCACTAAAGTTCAGAGTCTATTCTTAGAAATTTCTTGACTGTGGAGAGAGAGACAGAGAATGTGAAAAATGAGACCTTGATGGATTTGAAGAAGTTTTTGCCTACTTTTATAGGTGGGTTTGGAATTGGATTGTGCAAAATGTGATTGGAAATTAAATAATCAAGTAGAGTATTCCCCCCTTAATTTTAGTCCTTCCTACACTCTTTGGGGCCAAGAAAGCTGCATCATCACCGAAGCTTCCACACCAATAGATTATTAGGTACTCCCTCCAGTCTCAAACTATTTGTATCTTACAAAAATTGTGTAATATTGAGATTCAAAACTTCATAATGTTATTGCAAAAATTGTTAAAGTCTCTAATTTAGTTTAAAGAAATTCAAAAACTTATGTTTAATTCTAAAATTGTACGTTTTTTTTTATGGATCCATAACAATCTTTGAATTTTTCCTCGGTATTTCATAAATTCACATCCTTAATATTTGACCAGCTTGTAGCACACGTCATGGAGGTGGTTACATTGCTATTTCAGGTATTCAAGCGAACCTTCGAGGTTCAGAAAATACATTAATTTTTTTTGTTTTCTGACATATAATTTAATTTTTTTGTAATTTTATTTGCATTGGATCGTTGGTATAAACTAAAAAAAAAATCATGTAAATTTGTAAGTAACAATCTGCTATCAAGAGACACACGTAATACCTTACTGCATCTTGATGAAATTGCATGTGATAAGGTTTACAGTTGACAAAGATTATTCAAATAGTGAATTACCCCCAAATGATCTCACGCTGCCTGTATAAAATGACAAATTGTGGCAATAAAAAAAAGTGCAAAAATTGTTAAAGTCTCTAATTTAGTGTAAAGAAATTCAAAAACTTATGTTTAATTCTAAAATTGTACACTTTTTTTTATGGATCAATAACAATCTTGATTTTTTCCTCGGTACTTCATAAATTCACAACCGTAATATTTGACCAGCTCATAACACATCATCAAAGGTGGTTACACTGCTATTTCAAGTGTTCAAGCGAACCTTCGGGTTCAGAAAAGTACATTAAAATTTTATGTTTTCTGACATATAATTTAATTTTTTTGTAATATTATTTGCAATGGATCCTTGGTATAAACTGAAAAAAAAAGTCGCGTAAATTTTTAAGTAAGTAGATAATGTAGCTCAAATAAAATAGATCAAGAGCGAAAAATTTTAGACCAAATTTATTATTTTTCCTTGATATTGTGTATTGTATACAAAAATTTGTCATCGCTGAGCTAAATTGCAGGAACCGCCCTGCATGTCATGCATGATGCCACCACATTTATTTTCCTCCCTGCTATTTCTATCAAGAGACACACGAAATACCTTACTGCATCTTGATGAAATTGCTTGTGATAAGGTTTACAGTTGACAAAGATTATTCAAATAGTGAATTACCCCCAAATGATCTCACGCTGCCTGTATAAAATGACAAATTGGAGTGATAAAAAATGATTATATATTATAATAAAAAGTGCTGCTAACGAATGCCTTCTAGATATTTATTCAAAATGAATATAAAAAAGTTATTAAAAAAATGAATATGCAAAATGAATGAAGGGATAATTAGTCAATAGTCATAAATACACGATATTTTGCCTATTTAAAGAAAAGGCTAACGAACTTTTGCAATTAAATATCAAGATATTATTTGTAAAGCAAACGCCACGATGACATTTTATAGTGCCACGACAAGTTCAGTTTGTGGACCAATATACGCTCTCTCCAGCAAAGCTTACCCTTCTCCCCATCTTTCTCTCTTCCCAGGTCTGTTTTTCTTTTAGTTTATAGCAACCCACTTCCTTCTTCCTCCATTTCTTTCAATCATCCTCAAGATCCAATTTCTGCCATCACAATGCCACCGCATAATTAAGACCCAATTTTCCCACCGCGCATAGAATCTTCGACAAAATGCGGACCTAATGTCCGGACCACAAAATGTGGAACTAATGTCTGGACCCCATTTTCTAGACTAAATTTTGATGATCCGAACCTTTAGATGTGTTTAAAACGTGTTTATAAGATCCAACGCGAAGATTCATTAAAAAAAATATTGGGAAGGGCTTGATCGGATAAGTTTTTCATAAAAGTATATATGTGCAGTTTTATGAAAAATTGCTTGGATCAAGCCATTCCCGGTATATATGTTTTTTACAAATCCTCATGTTGAACCTTAAAAACACATTGTGTGGTTCAGATCATCAAAATTTGGTCCGGAACTATGAGGTGTGGACAGCTCCGGATTTTTGTGATTTGAATGGGAAGCTCTTCCTATATATACACACACCAATAACAATTTCAGACTTCAAACACAATTAAAAACAATAATTCACCCATTTCTTTCCTCCATCCGATTTTGTGATGATGCAGTCTCCTATTCGATGTTTTGAGTAATATGGTGTTGTTCCTTGATTTGAAGAACAAAAACACTTATAAGTGTGAGAGGTGGGGTGGTGGTCGGCCGGAGATGGGTGTGGTGATTTTTTTTTAATTTTATGTTCGAAATTATTATTTTTTAAAATTAGTGAAATGTCACAATTTTTTTTGAGGTGCGGTGGTGGTTGGCCGGAGGTGGATTGGTGACTTTTTTGAATTTTATGTTTGCAATTAGAATTTTTTAAAATTAGTGAAATTTCACTAATTTTTTTGGTCGCCGGAAGTGGTTGGCCAAAGGTGGAGGTGGTGGTCGGGCAGAGGTGGGGTGGTGATTTTTTTTTGAATTTTAAGTACGAAATTAGAACTTTTAAAAATTAGTGAAATTTCACCAATTTTTTTGGTTGCTGGAAGTGGTCGACTAGAGGTGGGTGGTGATCGGCCGGAGGTGGGGTGATGATTTTTTTTTTTTAATTTTACGTTTGAAATTAGAATTTTAAAAAATTAGTGACATTTCACTAATTTTTTTGGTTGCCGAAAGTGGATAGCCATATGTGGGGTGGTGGTTGGCCGGAGTTGGGTTGATGGTTTTTTTTTGAGGTGGTTTGGGAAAGGGTGGGATGGTAGGTTTCATTTTCATACATAAAGGGTGAATTAATTACAGATAAAACGGCTAGTATAGGGTACACCACCTTAACATTATCTGTTTCAATCACGATTGCAATACCTTTCTGCATCTACTTTGCCGATAAATGTGCAGTAGATGGTCTTCACCATCTAGTTGCATAACGTTTAACCATGCAGGCAATACTATTTACGTGGAGTGGTTTAAGAGCATCTCCTATCTATCTCTCACTCTTTATTCTTTTTGGAGACGCAAAGAAATATATTTGATTCAAAAAACAAATATGGAGAATCAACAACTCCAACCCCAATTCTTCATTTTTCATCTCCTAAATTTCCCTCCAAAATTTTACTTGTATTCCCATTTCAAATTTCAATCAAAGTACTCCTTTTGTGTTTAAATTAATTATTGGTAGTAGTAAAAATAGTATCAGTAATATGAAAAACCACCATTTTGGTATTGGCTGAAATAGGTATAATCAACATAATTTCATTTTTTGTCCTTTTCCATGAATTCTTTTTTTGATGTTCAAGTAAATAAATAAAAAAAAAGACAAATAGATGGGTAGGAGACAAGTGGTGTAAATGAAAAAAAAAATTATGAGAGTTGAAATAGTTTGAATTTACATTTAAGGTAATTTCAAAGTATATTTATATCTATTTAATATTAGGCTCATTTTGAAGATACTATTAATATCTTTTCAATGATATCAATTTTATAAAAATTGAGTGTATAATGAAAAAGTTATATGTCATTGAAGAATATTTAACAAAAAATAAATAGGATATAGTTGGTATTCTAATTTGTTATCAATTGATACAAAGGATAAAATAGTGATTTTAAGAGAAAGGGGAGAAATGGAGATGGGAGTTGGTGGGAGATTCTTCAGAGCATCTCCTACCCATCTCTATTTTTCTAAAATGGAGAATGGAGGTGACACATTGAGGGGAGATTTTGTAATTAATGTTCTCTTTTCTTCACTTATAGAGATTCTTGGAGGGTCCTATTATCTTTTTTAGAGATTTGGTCCTCCAAAACTATTTTGATCCTCAAAAAATAGAGAACCAAATCTCATTTTGGAGGAATAGAGATGGGTTGAAGTACAAAAAGATGATGGGTCCCTCCAAGATTCTCCAAAAAAGTACAAAAAGTGATAAAAAGATGACATTAATTACAAAATCTCCCCTCAATGTGTCACCTCCATTCTCCATTTTAGAAAAATAGAGATGGGTAGGAGATGCTCTCAAATATGGAGTATGAGAGTTGAGTCTCTATTTTGGAGACCCTAAATAGAGATGGGTTGGAGGACATAGATTCTCCAAAATGGAGATTTGGTGCTTCAAAATGGAGATTTGGAGATGGGTAGGAGATGCTCTAAGTCATTTAGTTAGTTTCTGCAAGAGGAAGCCTCATTAACAGTGAAACTACCGTTACAGCTACTCATCGACTTAAGCATGTGGATCTTCGATAACTAACCACCAAATCAATTTATCGATGGATGTGCCCTTCATTTGATTTGGTTAGGTTTTTTTTTTTTTTTTTTTTTGTATATATAATGTATTTTTCAATTGTATTTATTTGGATTCGGTAGGTTATAATATTTATTTTCAACCAAATTCTTGCACTTCTAAACACAAAAAGAGGACAACATAGTTGATGTCAACATTTGGAAATACAAGTGTCAAGACCACAATGCCAACGCAATTCATGACACACCCTCCACACCACTACTTGCAAAGAGTTTATCCCATGGCCCCGAGAAGAATTTGGGGTGAGAGCGAGCATGGCACACATGGTGTCGAGCTCATTTTGGACGGCCCAAATTTTAAAGTGAGAGAAACAAGAGAGATGAGGGAAAGGTTCAAAAGAAATCTGGGGACTGTTTTAGAATCTTTTTGGGCGGCCAAGATGTATGCCGACGCTTACGCACAGACAATAATACCCGCCCCTGCCCCAAAAATTTACTCTCGACCGCCGTTTCCTTTGGACATGTTTGACACCAGGATCATAATATATCCTACATATACGTCTCTTGTTTTCCATCAAGCAATCAAACGTATCATATAATGATATAAAATTGAATTCTTCGACAATTAGTACCATAACTATTTTTATGCAATGTTTATGAAAGATCCGACAGAGAGTGAATTTTTTGGTAAGTCAACTGTCAACAGCCATACCAGATTCAAGAACTTTCACCAAAATCAGAGAAATTGGGATAACTATCAAACTTCTTTGATTACACGACAGATTATAAGGTCTGATTGCAGAGCAAAAAATATAACAGAATCAGGCCTAACAACTGGACCCCTGCTTTAAGGTCTAATGGAACAATTCCATGACAGCAACCCAATTAAAACTCTACAAAACAAACAACTCGAAATCACAATGAACACTAAAACTATCTCTAGGAAATAGAAATCATCTTCAGCCCATCCATCAATCAATCATCTTTATCTTCAGAGTCCTCTTCAGGTATAGTCTCTAGCCGGGGGGAATTGGAAGCCTTATTGATTGTAATAACAAGAGCCGGTGCGGCTTCAACCTGTAATTTCTTGACCACTTTCGCCATTGAACTGATGGAAGGTATTTTTTTGTGGGCACTGAATTTCAGAGTCTATTATTCTCAGGTGTAGAGAGAGAGAGAGAGAGAGAGAGAGAGGTGAGTCCTTTGATGGGTTAGTGGTTGCCTTTATACAAGTGGGTTTGGACAAGAGAGATGCATCATGGAAATTTCCTACAAATAGATTTTGAGTTTTTAATTACTTATTACTCTCTAATTAGGCATGTGGAATGTGTGAAAGCTATGGAAATTTTGTTTGGTATTTGGACAGTGATGTTTGACCAACCGCGGCTTCCAGAAATACACGTGGGGTGATGCCTACCACTTTATCACCAAATAAGGAAGAATACTAGGCCAATCATTATTGTTTTTGCTATTTTTAATCATTTTTTAGATTTGCGTTATTTTTTAGATTTGCGTTATTCTCAACGAGAGAAGCTTAAAACGTAAAAGACTACGCTTAGAAACAAAAAAAAAGTGTACTAAATACGCAAAAATCTTAAACCTCTCTCTCTCTCTCTCTCTCTCTCTTCTTTATACTTTTAGTTATGATTCTTCTACTCAAGACCGAGTTAATCCAAATATTACGACAAAAAATTAAATTAAATGAAACTAATACCGCAAAAAAAAGGGGGTGTTCCACTAAGACAATTTTTAGAATAAACTGGTTTTTCACAGTTTTTTATGTGATATATTGTGAGAGAATGATTTGTCTTAATTTTTAGAAGAAAACCTACTAACCTCCGATTGGATTTGTTGGTCCGTTTTGGGGATTTTAACTTTTTTCTATTACTTTTTGTGTTTGTTGTTTTCACATCATCAAAAATAATTTTCCTTTACTTTATCCTTTAACTTTTGAAAATAGATAAACATTTTCGGACTTAAAAAAGTATGTTTGTAGATTAACAAATCCGGACGGAGAGAGTAATTTTGTTTGTGGAACACCCCTAATATGGCATGCTGTCTTCTTCGTTGTTTTTTACTCCTACCTTTTTTGTTCCTTAGTTCTGATCATTGATCCTAAAACGCAGTAACTCTTTATATATATATATATATATATAAAAGAAATGCTACAATATACACTTTTTATTTAGATGTGTATCATGTGAACTCCTGTAAAAGTTACAAATTAATCAATTACACTTATTAATAAAAGTTACGATTTTTTTTGTTTGAAAGTTATGAGACGCACCGATTAGTAAATCATAGAAAATATTACGAATCATATTGCTGAAAAGTTACGAAACACTAAAAAATGTTATGATTGCCAATGATGTGACATAATATGAACCATACAATAGGTGCATATAGTATACACCTTTAATGGGGGGAACGGCAGCCCTGTAGTAAGTTGTTCACTACAGGGTGTAGTGAGTAATAGAGTCCATTGATATCCACAATCGATGGTTTAGATTCGCTATGTACTCTTACTGATCAAAGTGTACTACTACTATCAGTAATAGTGTAAATCACATCTGAGCCATCGATTATAGATATCAATGGTCCATATTCCTCACTATACCCTATAGTGAGCAGCTCACTACAGAGCCTCCGCTCCCTTTAATGGATGTATATTGTAGCTATTTCCTATTTGACAACCAGATGTCAAGTTGTCAACGCAGTATCTTGTCATTCGGTAATCTTGGAGTAACGACATGGTTGTCTCAACTAGGGGTTGTTTCAATTCTTTACTTATTTTCAAACTGACCTATTATATTTCATGATATATGACATTATCTCACAATACATTAATTCAAAAAATTGACTTTTAAGTCAATTCTTTATTGTAGACAACAACCCCTAAGGTGCTGTTCTTTCTCCCGAAAATTCTTTAAAAATTGACTTTTAAGTTAATTTTAGTAGTACATGTTACCCTAGAAGTACATGATCCCCAACAAGGAAAAAGTTGTGTTGTTCTAGAAGCATAGAATGTTACTCAAACTTGGTCCCCAATGCTGGCCAAGAAATTTCTTGCAGCCCAAGATTACCATAGGAGTCAAAGATGTTTTCTCCTACAAGACTATTACTCCAGGATTAACACATATTTAGGGGTGTTTTGGGAAATTGCCTTGATTCAAAAATAAAAAAGTTTGCATTTGTTAGTTTTGTGTTAATTTTTTGTGGATTAATTATTTGTCTCGAGAAAAGATATCTAAAGAGTAAAAAATTACAATCAAAATTTTTAAAAAGTTGGAAAAAAACAAAAATAATCTATTTTTTTGGGATTATTGGATTAATTTTTTCTTTATTCACATAATTTTAGTTTGTTCTATAGTTCTTTTCGTTGAGACAAACCAATAATTCACAAAAAAATTATCAGCTTCAACTCGTGCTCCACGGTTTTGTATCGTCAATTTATCATACCGGAACCAACTTATCGGCTAAATATCGCACGGTCCGGCTTAACTCGGTTCGTCTCAGCTCGTATCGCGTCTCGGATTCCTTCTCGGCTCCGCTCGGCTCGACCTTATCGCGGTTTATCGCGATAACCCGTAGAAAATATCGCATGACTGCTGTTGAAGACGCATGCAGCGCGTGACAACGGACAAACAACCACGCGCAAACTTCCGGTGGTGCGTGCGACCTCCTCCGACCTCTTCTCTCGACGGGACTTGCAGATCTGGGATCGTCTTGTCCCGGAGAACACACGTGTGGTATTAAAAATTGATTTTGTCAACTTTCGATCCTGGCCAGTAACCGACGGTGAACAAAAAAATCCCTCCGTTGAGGCTCTGATACCACTGATGCGTTGGGAGCTTCAAGCAGTGATAAACGGAGAGATTTACACACACAAACACTCACAAACTTTTATTGATTTTCCAGTACACAATAAACACAACCATACACTCTCACTCTCTCACTCACGGTTTACAAACCAACTTAAAATCAATCTCACTTTCACCCTTACTCTTACACTGTATCTCTCTCTCTCTCTCTCTCGAATGAAACTCCGAAACACACAAAATACAAACACACAAATGTAAATACTTATAGGAATTACAAAGCAAACACAACCACATGATACCATACCTACCAGAGCTACCACAATCAAGCACCGACGAAAATTGGTGAGATCCAACACCATTTACTGACTTGGGTCAGTCCCATCTTCTTCTGTCTCTCAACTCCCATACCTCACACATGCACAATTACTTCTAACAACAAAAATTCCCCTAATTTACTGAACTGTTTCGGTTACCAAATCTCAGAGTATTAACCTTCGCTCAAACCCCGTTCTCCTACTCCTCTTCTCGTATTCTTAACAAGGAAAACACATAGTTATGATTGGAAGAACAACAAGCAAAAAAGGAGAAATGGAGATCTCGAAAAACCTGTTCGAAGTTTCGATGATGGAACGGAATTCAACTAGTGGAGAAATACGGGTATACTGCAATTTTTGCAAGTCTTTTTTTATTGTTCTTAATTGTCAATGGCAAAGGTATTGTCTATATTGTGTTTGTGAAATACAAAATCGAAACCGATTGGGGTTTTGAGAAGTTTGGCCTCGGGCTTTCGAGAACTGTGACCCCAAGAATAGGTATCTGAAACACAAAACCGAACGCAGTCTACTTGATCTTTCAAGTGGTCAGGATTGCACGCGCATCCCGTGTGATTACATAATAAACCAAGAGAAGACAAAGTAAGAGACAAACCGAGTAAAGAAAAAGAGAGAGAGGGACGAACTAGAACGAATGACTTAAAAGCTCACCATTCGTCCCAAATATCATCCTCAGGGACCCCGTCTTCCAAACCCAACATGTCTCCCGGGCCTTCATCGCAATCGCTATGGCTTTCGTCTAGAGAACGGCTTGAGCCTTCGGTAGTTGTCTGTCAGTCCTCCATTCGAAACCACATCTGGATTCAGACTATCAACTGACATCATCTGTTCATCGGGATAACTGCTTCTAGGTTCATGTACTCGACCCCCTAACTGGTTGTCCACTCCAAGGAATTCCCTAATTCCAGCCACCGCAAAACCAAGACATAAGATCTATCTCTATGAGATCCCGGCATTGTAACAGAAGTTGTAAATGATCCATATACACAGCAGAAAAGAAGAACAGCCCGTAGTAAAGGTTACCTTCCAGTACAATCATCAGATCCCGGCATGGTATCCCTTCCCCTCGTTACCTGACCAACTCTTTGATTCCTGGCTCAAACGACGAAGAACGAAACCACTCACCCCAATATGCAATAAGCTAAAGAGGGGGCGGGGAGAGAGAGACGCGGAATGAAAAGGGCAGAGAGAAGCGCAGATCGAAGGATGGAAAACCCTACGTGCCCGAATATATGGACATGCCATGCCACACAACGAAGTAAAAATACCACCCTGAAATTTTTATTGGGAAATTTTCAAAATATCCCCAACTTTTAACCTCAATATCTAATAGGCACCCAAACGGTCAAACAAAATCAAATTCACCCATAAACTTTCATTCTGTAATCAAATAGACACCTACTGTCTCAATCAGTCAAATTGCCAACACTTTTTTTTTTTTGTTGATTTGGATGTTTTAACTCTGTTAAATGCTTACGGAATTTATTCCACTTAGAATCCACACTCATGTATCCGTAACAATTACTACCAAACTTTCTTTATTTTTCTACTCTTCTTCATAGTAATTTAGTGTCTAAACTCTATTATTGTGAAAAACAACATTTTTTCGACCTTTTACCAAAAAAAAAAAAAAAACTTATTGGACGGAATGATTCTTATTTTTGGGGGATTTTGGTGCTTTTTGGGGTTTAGGTTTTTGTTTTGATTGTTTGGTTGTTTTTTTATCAGCCTTCCAATTTTTTGGGTCTCGAGCGACTTTTCTGTCTTTCTCTTGTATCTTTTATGTTTGATTAATAAAATCATTTTTTGTTGTGCAAAAACAAAAGATTACAATGCTTTTCTAGTAGCTAGGTTGATTCAGTTCAATGCTTTTATACTAGTCAAACCAGCTTCACCAATTGTTATAAACCTATAAAGCACTGACATTCCTAAATCACGTCGTGCCCCATATTAGATGCGGAGCATGTATCGGACATGCCATTTGGTGTGTCCCTTAAATTAAATTATTTTTCGGATGGGGACACGGCATGGACACACGCGCCCATACTCTCTCTCTCTCTCTCTCTCTCACACACACACACACATACACACAAACACACATCGAAAACAATGGTTTGATGTGTGAGATCCTTCCCCCAACAACCCTACTCACCTTACTTATATATTGCCGTGACTTTCCTTAGAAAACGAGAAGTCTTAGGCTCTGTTTGGTACCTAAGGAAAATGAAAGAAATGAAAGGAAAATAAAACCAAAATTCCTCTTTTTGATTGGTTTGTGAGGAAAAAATGGAAGGAAAATAAATAAACTAAACTATATTAACTAAAAAAATTCCTCCTAACTTTTTCCAATCTTTCCTTCTTGTTTCCTTTTCCTTTATTTTCCTAAGTACCAAACAACAATGCCTTAATTTTCTCCAAAACACTTTCTTGGTGAGCATAACTTACATAATAATAAATCAATCAGCTTGGAAAGTCATTTGATTTCCTCCCAAACTTGTACTCTACGTGATGAGTCTGATGACCATCTAGTGGTGACCAATTTCCCTTGCAAGAAATTTAACTTCAATGGAATTTCTCGATCTCTTGTAGAGGGATGAATCACTTAACATAATTTCGGTCACGAGCTTTTCTTCCGCACAAAATAAAATAATTTGACGACTTTTCTTTTCTTGAATCCAACGGCTGAAATTTTATTTAAATATCTCATTTTCTTGCAATTCAATACTTCGAAATGAATGACTAGAAAGATAACAATGGTATCTAATTAAGCACAATGAAGGACTAACAACATGCAATATTGCAATGTATGGATAGCGATGCGTCCACATTTTAGGCTCGTCAATAGCCTAAGATCATCCACAACCTAACCAAAATCAAAAGGTTGCTAAGGTTAGCAATATTTATTATAAAAAAAAAAGAGGTCGCATTGAAGTAACAAAACTTAGCAATCCCTTAGTGACTAACCAAAAAGAAAACAATGGTAACTAATTAAGCACAATGAAGGACTAACAACATGCAATATATGGATAGCTATGTGTCAATATTTTAGGCTCATCAGGAGCCCAAGAGCCTCTACAACCTAACCAAAATCATAAGGTTGATAAGGTTAGCAATATTTATTAAAAAAAGAGCTCGCATTGTAATATTGCTAAAGTTAGCAAATTATAATATACAGAGCGATTTTTGTCTCAATCATATTTTTTTGCCACAGTCATGAAATTACGTTTTATTCCTCTCGCTGGCTGTTGCCAACTCACTCCTTTCCTCCATCGGCCCACCGCACCCAAAAAATCAAACCATATTCTCTCTCTCCCATTTTTTAAATTCAAACTTTAATATGACTTAGTACCTCGCACGGGCAAGGGCATGCACCATGTAGAATATAACACAAAGTATAATCAAACCGACTACATGCACGCACACCTGGGTACACATGTGACACAAACGCAAATTAACTGTCCATTTCAACAAATCAACGAACTGAATTTTAAACACTATTTGACTGGTAATAATTATACACCCTTTGATTGGTAAGAGTTAACACTTACCAGTCAAAGATTGCTATAAAATTTAGACCGTTAAGAATGCTTTTGGACGGCTAAGATGCACTGTTTGTGCATTATGAGTATGCACACCTACGCGTAGTAATTTTGGAGTAAAACATAACAAATAGGCTAGCTTTCATTTGAATGTGTGAAAAGTGTGTAGAAAAGCAACAAAAAAAAAAAAAAACATTGGAGTTTATTTTTGTTTTGTTTTGTTTTGTTTTGTTTATTTTTTGTTTCTCCGCATTTTCTGTATATTTATTTTAAGCCCAGTGGACTTACAATAGCAAGACTCTACGTATATTACCTCTCCCAAGGCTAAGTTTGTACCACCAAAGGTGGTAACTTATATGGCAAGGGTGACCGAATTTAAGTGATCCTTCCTTCTCGTACGTGATCTGTCCAAGTTTGAATCTCGCCAAATGCAGGACTAGCGTAGATGACCTTTAGTCCAGCTAGTACCTAGGTAGTGCTGTGGTGACAGACTCACCTCCGAGCAGTAGTTATAACTCAAATTGGACATTCGACAATGGGTTAGGAACCCCTAAGGAGAGTTGTTACATTAATTACCCATCCCTACGCTTTTTAGAGAAGAAAAAAAAGAATTGAGTTTGTACGAATTTGGAGGACGTCATGCAGGAGAGAAGAGTATAAACTCTTACGAGGCTGATTTAGTCATTTAGTCTATGCATTTATTTTCCCTGCTCATCTAGAGCCTTAGATCATCCACAACATAACCAAAATCAAAAGGTTTCTAAGGTTAGCAATATTTATTAAAAAAATAGCTCACGTTGAAATGACCAAACTTAGGAACCCCTTGGTGACTAACCAAATTTTGGCCCTAGATAATCAAAACTTATTTTGTGGGTTTTGGTTTTTTGGGATCGACATGGGCCTATCAAACCCTTCAAAAAATTAGATTAAGGGTCTGGGCCGTCTGGCTCAAGACTCAACTTTTACTTCCTAGTACAACTAATTTGGGCTACTAAATTGGGCCATCTGCGCTTCAATATTTAACTGCATTTAAAAAAAAAAATCTTTAGCCCAGGCCCACTATTCGTGATTGGACTTCCAACCTTTTTGGTTTCTTGGGTATGGATCATATGGTTGTCCCATTTTTTTTTTCAATATTTTACATTATACATCAGTTGGGAGTTAGAGAAAATTAGGAGTTAACAACCAAAGGACGTTTGACGTCTCTTCATAGACTCGAACCCTTACCTCCTCTTCAGTGACGGATTCATGAATTCGACCTAGAAGGGACACCAACCCATCCCAGTTCTAAACAATTTTTTTCTACAATCAAACACAATAAAATTATACTACAATAAAATATTCACGAGGAAGCACAAAAGTTTTACATGTAATCGAGTATTTTGATTACCACAAGCTATGGCTCATCAAATGAATAAAATTGATTTCCTACTTGTGGTATTAGTATGTGGATTTAACTCACAAATAGAATGATCAAAACCTAATCTTAGATTGATCATATAGGACGAATAAATTTACTAAAGAGTGAGGAGAGAGTCATAACTTTTAACTAGGGTTTGGGCTATTTTGGATATTTAGAATAATAGGGAGTCTTAGAAGAATTTATAGTTAGAAAAGTACCATAGTCTTCTACGGGTGCGTTTAAAATTTTAAATGCAAGATACTACTACTAAATTAGGGATGCGACTTCAAGTAAGGGAAATCCAGGGCGTTCATGTGCATTGTGCCTCTTCTAGTTCTTGGGTGCTCTGTTGTTGTCGCTTTTGAAAATCAAGAGGTACAATTAGATGGATCCGTTTTTGGTAAAACTTTGCTTTTAATTAACATATATATTACCGTACAAACTACAAATAAAACATGCAACGCTTAGTAAATATTATTCTAGTCTTTTGACTCATTGAATTGAATTTTTTTAGGGAAATTTAAGGGCGTTCATGTGCATTGTGCATCCTGGTCATTGGGTGCTTCGTTGTTGTCGCTTTTCTAAATTAATAGGTACAATTAGTGAATTAGATGGATAGGAGTTCTTTTTTGGTAAAACTTTGCTTTTGATTAACACATATATTGCAGTACAAACTACAAATAAAACGTGCAGGGCTTAGTAAATATTATTCTAGTCTTTTGACTCATTGAATTGATTTTTTTGGGGAAATTCCAGGGCGTTCATGTGAATTGTGCCTCCTCTAGTCCTTGGGTGCTCTGTCGCTGTCGCTTTTGAAAATCAAGAGGTACAATTAGATGGATACGCGTCCATTTTCCGGTAGAACTTTGCTTTTGATTAACATATATTGCAGTACAAACTACAAATAAAACGTGCAGAGCTTAGAGATATTATTCTAATCTTTGGACTAATTGAATTTTTATTTATTTATTTATTTATTTTTTTTTTTGGGGGTTGGGGGTTGAAACTTATTAAATTGGAAAACTTGGGTGCTTGACCATTGTCACTTTTGAAAATCAAGAGTTACAATTAGATGTCTAAGAGTCCGTTTTCCAGTAGAAGTTTGCTTTTAATGAACATTATATTGTAGCACAAACTGCATTATTCATTCTAGTCTGTTGACTCATTGAATTGATTTTTTTTTCTTTTTTTTGAAACTTATTGAATTGGAAAACTTAGACCGTTGAAATGGTTTATAGTCCAAACGACAGGATTACCCCAATTTTCTCTGACTTGGGAAGCTGGAAATTAATAGGAACTTGTGTGGAACGAGTCGAGGTTGAATATGACCTTTTCTTCTTCTACAATATTACCAAAATTCTTGGGTCCCCGGATAAGAGACCAATTCAAATCACTTATTTGTCATATTTGTTAAACAAGCAAAATTCCGTGTAGGGGAGCATGGACTAGATTGTTCTGATTTTATAATAAACCAAGACAGTGGCGACTTTAGGATTTTTTAATAGGGTGTTCAAGATTTATCTTATCTCTATTAACTTTATTTTAACTAGTCATATATACACAAATTTTCATATTAGTGTGAATAATGCGATCAAATAATACGAATGTCACAATTGCATGTTTTCAGTGAATTTCATATCTTTGGGCCAACAAAAATTTAAACCACACAGAAGTACAAAAGCAATTATTGTAGAAAATTGTGTGACGAATAGGTCTGCATTGATCGTTTTGGTTACATTTAGGTGTTCAATTGTGAACTCTCTATATGGGGATTCCTAACCCGAGACAAAATTACTACATGTAATATACAAAGTAAAAGGCTATAGGGAGTTCAATTGATCATTTATGGCAAGCTATGGAGCTGTCTACAAAATTTAATTGGGTCGTTTATATTGTATTGATCAGTTGGTTGTAGGTGATCAAATTTTTTTTGAGTTGGATGTTCAAATATTTATAAGTAGGGAGTTCAAATATTTTTGGATTGGATGTGCAAGAAGGATTAAACTAAAATATAAACTGTAAAATATTACATATATTATTAGTAAAAAAAGTTTTTAGGGGTGTTCAGGTGAGGTGAACACGCTGTACATCAAGTTGAGCCGCCTATGAACCAAGAACCTTTCTCTCGGATCCTTTTAATCTTTGTAATTTGTTTCCAAAGATTAATAAAATCGTTTTTGCCATTCAAAAAAAAAAGAAGAACTATACCATTACATACGGATTATGAAGTTTGAGAACTAAACAACCCATAATTTTTTTAGAAATAAACTAATCCAAACCGTAAAAATAAGGTTTGGTTTCAATTTTGAATCACGGTTCGCTTGAAATTGAGATGTGATTTCCAATAACTGTTTAAAGTAATCTTTCAAAAAAAAAAAAAACTCTATGACGTACTTAAAGTTGCATAGATAATTTAAACCAAAACTTACACTAAAACTAGTAATGTTAAAATCTTTGAAACCACTAACATCAACCAACTATTTGAGAAGAGTAGAACATCTAGTGAAGGAATAGGACCACATAATAGAGTATTGGATTAAAAAAAGAGTAACCAAGCAAAAAGATTAGAAAATAAATTGATTAAGTCCACTTGTGTATATTTAAGGTGTTGAAATTATTGGAATAGATTATCATATATAGAAGTTTAAGAATTAATCTCGGAAGTGGAAGAATAGGGTGGTGGCCTAAATAGAGCATTAATTAGAAAATTTATTGACTATGGGAAAAGGTTTATTCAACGGTTCGGATTGGTTTAGAACTGGAACTATCAACATAAATTCAAAGACCAAACCATTTAATACGGTTTTTAATTTTTAAAACCGGAACCAAACCGCATCACTAAAAAACCAGATCAAGCCATTCAATTTGATTGGATTTCATGGTTCAATGATTATTTTGCTCACCCCTAATTCTGTGTTTATGTCGCAAGTATGATTTTGATATTTTGATGCCAATCCTATAGAATTTCACTGTATCACATTTCTTGATTTTTTCTCATTAAAATACCCTAAACTATAATTCAATAAATATGTTGATGGCGCTTAGGTCAAATTATACGCAAATGAAAAAAAAAAGGGGGACAAATTAAGTCATCAATCTCCATTTTGTACGGTTCCAAAATATCAGCATGCACTGACTGATATAAGGTATACCAGACTCTGCCAGCATATTAGGTAATGATGTGCTAGTTGTCAATCGCGTAATGCATTTTCTCAAAATTCGAATTCATGCATGTTATCATGCTTTAGAATTCTTAAAAGCTCCTTTGAAAATCCATTTTTTACTATACCGATTTATAACTCCTTTGAAGATAATTTAGGAATAGAATTTTACCATAAAAAGAAAAGAAAAGAAAAGGAGTGCATGGAAACCGATCTATAGTGAAAAAACAATTTAATGAATGTACTCATAGAATCTCATGTCTTGCGAAAATCTTAGAATTTTTTTTTCAATTGTACAAGTTTTTCAGGTTAATTTAAAGAAGTGCAATAAAATTTTCCTTGCGAGTCCCCTTGATGAAGGCATATGTATGTGTGGAAAGAGCTAAATATAATTCCAAGTATAAAATTTTGGTTGGATGCGCAAAATAAAATAACGGCGAATTAGACCAATAGACCCATCAAGTAGCAATATATTAATATAAAATTTTGTATTATTTTTTGTTCTTACTGTAGAATTATGTATGATTCGCATCTCCACTAAGAATAAATACTGTGTCCGTTGAAAGCAAAAAATAACGGCTAGGCAAATACATGCAAATTAGACCTGTCAAATAGCAATATATTAATATAATTTTTTGTATTATTTTTTATTCTTACTGTAGAATTATGTATGATTCAGATCTCCACTAAGAACAAATATTGTGCTTGTTGAAAGCAAAAAATAACGGCTACGCAAATACATGCAAATTAGACCCGTCAAATAGCAATAGATTAATATAATTTTTTATTCTTACTGTAGAATTATGCATGATTCGGACCTCCACTAAAAACGAATACTGTGCCCGTCGAAAACATATATATACAATTCTGAAAGGGCAACAATATTTGGAATTCGAAATTCATGTATGGATATCACCACAACTGACGCAGAGATATCATTTCCAAAATAATATTTTTAAAACATTTGCATAATTTTGTCTACTTATGAAATATTTATTTTAATGGTTCTTATTATATTAAATTAGAAGTCTTCTTCTTTCTTATTACAATAAATTAAAATATGTGTTTCGATCTACTTAGCCTTGCGGTGTTCCATTAACAAAAATAATTTTGTCCGAAAAACCAAAAGTCATTATCTCACAATACATCACATAAAAAAACTTGAAAATTCAATTTATTTAAAAAAATTCTCTTAATGGAAAGCATGGTCGGTGTTTAGAAAAGTAAAAGGACTTTTTATATATATATATTTTTCTTGCACATGGTGTCATCCTATTCGGTTTTTGTTATTCCGAATCATCATTTAATTTCTATTGACTTTAACCAACAATTTCCCCCAAATGTCACATCCCAAAGTTTCATTTCATTTAGCAGGTGAAACTCCTCAATCTCATCATTTAATTTCTATTGACTTTCACCAACAATTTCCCCCAAATGTCACATCCCAAAGTTTCATTTCATTTAGCAGGTGAAGCTCCTCAATCTCATCTAGTTGGCTGCATGAAAAAAAAAAATACTAAACGTAAATTAAAAATGAGAACATTTAACAACGACTTTCTTATAATATGAGTTGTATTAAAAGGTATTACGTCCATCACAAAGTTTCCTGATTAGTAAATCAAGATAATGGCTTTTTTGGTCCACTCTCAACATGAATTGAAGATTGAGAATTAGAGATGTGAAGGGATTGGCTTGGCACGTGGTTAAAGCTTGATAGTTAAAAGTTTGATTTCTTTCTAAGATTTCATGTGCGAATTTTCCCACTCCATACATGACTTGTTTTGACTTTTATTGAAGACATCAACGCTTATGAGTCCGTCTAGACGAGAGTTGTTCTCAATTTTATTCGCCCCGCTTATTACTCGGTGAAATTTAATCGGGTCCACTAATTTAGCTCGGGCACTCGAGTAATATAGAGATTGAAAATGAAAATAAAAAAGAGAAAAACATTGGAAAGACAACTAGTTCATTGATTAACTTCAAATTGTCAACTATCTACTGAGTGGGAACAATGATAAGCATAAAAAGGACAAATTCTAACTGTCCCGTCATATATTTGGGGAAACATAGGAAAACAACAACCTCAATCTCATATATTTGGAAGTTCCAGGCTTGTCAAGTTGGAAGCTTCACCCCACCTCCTCAGTGGAGGCCTGGGTTCGAGCCCTGCGAGGGGCGTGGTTGGACTACTAACACTACTAACTCTACTAACTCCCTTCCCCGCTAATGTATATCGACTGGCAAAAAAAAAAAAAAAATCTCATATATTTGGGGAAACATAGGAAAACAACAACCTCAATCTCAGCGTCCTGGGCTTGGAGTATTACAGCTGGGCGTCAAATTCTTAAGAAAGGATGGAGGTGGAACGTTGGTACTGGAACCTCAATCAACATTTGGGATGATCCGTGGCTGCCCCGTAATCTCTCTTTCAAAATTCTCAGTGCTCCCCCATCAATTGTTTATGATCTGAATCATATTCAACATGTCTCAGACCTTATTGACTCAAATACACATAGCTGGAATCTACCACTCCTTCGAAATTTATTCTCGGACATGGATATGGAGGCTATCTTATCTATTCCTATTACCTCCCAGTTTGCTGTTGGTTGACCAAATCCTAGACCTAAATTAATGGGTTGCCCCAAGCGTAGGGCTGAGACCAGTGTAGCACAATACTCGGTAAGACCGGAATCGAATTCACAGGGACGGTGGAGAGTGCTTAACTAAAAACTCAGGTTGCAAGATTCAAAACACGGCTCTTAGGTAGCCACCCTTTGTAATTTGATGGGTGAATTTAATTATACTAGAGTAAATTCGGTTTTTCTTAAATTACTTAAAAGAAGGTATGATCGTAGGGATCCCAACACTGGTGACCAGGCCTGGACATATCTGCTCCATCTAGTGTTCTAAAGAAAACATTTGACTTTAGAGAGAGAAAGATACCCCGAAAGATGTGAATCCTCGTGGTTGCCGTTTACCCATGTACAGCGAAGAACGAGTTTCGGTCCCCCGTTCCCCGCGTTACATGGGCTCCAACAATGCCCGGATTCGTCTAACGGATGTTCTTTAATAACCTAAAATTGCTTTTTCCGTTATTGACTTTGAAATTAGGAGCACGAATATCCCTAGCCCTGGCCACGGCGTGTTAATCACCCCACGACCCTACCTACGCGACTACTCACTCATGATAGCTTGAACAAATAACAAGATTCTAAAATGAAACATGCTTTTATACTCGATTATGGATTAAAACAAGAGATTCGAGAACAAATCACGAACAAACTCCTGTAAACTGAGATTAATGTAAACAAAACATGAAGTTACCGAAACAATACTTGAATCTTCAAACAAAACTTCAAAACTCCAATGAAAAGATCTTTGGCAGGTAGAATCTCCAAGAGTGAATTAAACAGTTGCTAATAGGAAAAAGAAAACAAAGTTCGGACCCTTAATTCGTCCCAAAAACAAAGTATTTATGTCTTTCCCGAAGTCAAACACATGGCAAGTCAACTGGCTAAATTTAAGCCATCTGGTATCGATACAAGGAAATACCTGTATCGATACAGGTACATTCTGTTGCTCACTAGTGCCTCGGTATCGATACAGGTAAATGCCTGTATTGATACCCACACCTTGAAAATGCTTTTCAGCTTGCTCGCTCGTCCTTACTTGGGTCCCACCGATTCCCAACATGCCCGATGTCCTATGTCCACTTTACATGCTCCTCCGGTCCGTTTCCTACAAAACAAACACAACAATACCAAAACAAAAGACAACACTGCATCAAGTGGAAAATGGAATAAAATCGCTCCTCTAACGCGCTAATTCTACCCTACTTAGGTGCTTGCCCGTATTCCTAGACCTAAATTAATGAGTTGCCCGAAGCGTAGGGCGGAGACCGGTGCAGCACAATACCCGGTAAGACCGGAGTCGAATCCACAGAGAAGGTAGAAGATGCTCACTAAGTACTCGGGTTGCTAGTTTAACACGGCTCTTAGGTGGCCACCCTTAATGGTTTGTTTGATTAAGTTACCTACACTAAATGAAGTTGTTCTGATTTAAACTAATTAATAAAAGGAAGTATGGTCGTAGGATTCCTAACACAATGACCAGATCGTTGACTGTTCCGCTCCGTTCGTTGTTCTAAAAACAAAACGATTGATTCAAGAGAGAAGAAGGCACCCCGAAAGATGCGAATCCTTGTGGTCGCCGTTCACCCACGTGCAGCGTAGAACGAGTTTTGGTCCCTCGTTCCCCGCGTCACATGGGCTCCGACAATGCCCGGATACGTCTAACGAAAGTGCTTTAGTAACCTTAAATTGCTTTTCCATTTATCGAGTCCGAAAATAGGACCAAGATGAGATCGGACCTGTCACGGTGTGTGTTAATCACCCCGTGACCATACTTATGAATTTACTCACTCATATTGAATTTGAACGAACAACAAGATTATAAAATAATGCATGCTTTTATACTTGAATATGAATTGAAGCAAGGATCCGAAAATAAAGCGCGGACAAACTCCCGCGAACGAAGATTCAATAGAAATAAAACGGAAAGTTACCGAAGCAATATGCGAATCTGCGAATAAAACTTCCAAATCTCAACGGAACAAGCTCCGGAAAGTAATAACCCTCAAAGAGAAAACGGCTGCAAAAACTAAGAAAAAATTAATGTTAAGTTCGAACCCTACTTCGACCTAAAATCGGCCTATTTATTCCTCCTCGAAGCCAAACCACGTGGCAAGTCAAACGGCTGCCCTTAGTGCCCTCGGTATCGATATAGGATAATCCCTATATCGATACCCGTGCCTTCTGTTCCCATATGTACCACTCTGTATCAATACAGGATAATCCCTGTATTGATACCGAGACCTCTAAATGCTTCCTCAGCTTTGTTTGGTCGTCCTGGCTTGGGTCCCACTGGTTCTCAACACGCCCGACCGCCATGTAACCGTTTCACGCGCTTTTCTCAACCTGTTTCCTACAAAACAACTCAAAACAAGAAAAACCCAGAACAACACCGCATCAAGTGGAAAATGAAATAAATCGCGCCTCTAACGCGCTAATTCGCCCTACTTAGGCGCTTATATCTACGACATTACGCACCTATCACACCCCCCAACTTGAGCGTTGCTAGTCCCTAGGAACGAACGAAAGAAAACTGAGAAAGAAAAACTAGAAAACACCAATGGGGGGTACGGTGGTTATGCAATCTGTAGAAGCAGTTAATCACAACAAGAGATATTCACCTTTCAATAAGCCTGTAACTTACATGCATGCATGCTTCGACAAAAAAGTAAACACAGATAACATTACTTCACACACTACAATGAACACCCCCTCACCATAATCGCATTACACTCACTCACTAGAACACTCAACATCCCATGAAAGCGCCTGGCGAACTGTGTGGAACCGAACAACTGGTTGCCACATGCCAATCAAAATAGGCGCTCAGCAAGAATAAACGCATATCCAAATATGAATCCGCAAATTAAGAAACATCATTATCAATCATACATAAGTGAGAGTATAAACACGTGCACAAGATCTACTAAGGACTTTTTGGATTGTAATGACCATGGTAAAACCAAAGGAAGGAAACTGCAAAGGACAGATGCCAGCCTATTGAGGCTCAAGGTTAACTACCCATCAGCCGCTTTGTCATGTCTACTACCTGTCAAATGCCCATCAGCACTAACCAAACCAAATCCATAACAAAAGAACATAATCCACGCAGTTATATTACATACCCCAATTCAAAATAGAAACAAAACCACATGAAATAACGAGTTCCTAACATGAAATAACCAAATGTCCAACATAAAATAACACCTCCTTAACATACTACCTACCCTACAGTCAACTCCATGCCACATAAGCATCCCAGTCACTCCTCATCATCCCCACTCTCCTCACTCTCATCAGCAGCATCATCATCTGCGAAATCATCACTAACCTCCAACTCAGGCAACTCCAAATGACACATATGGCTCCCAGGTCCACCCCCTCGATGCTCACCCATCCACTCCTCCCTCGTGACTCATCTGGCCGCGCAGAATCCTCGCATTTTGTCGCACTTCTCTTAAGCTTCACGACTCCGAATAGTAGCAACACCTTGGCAAAAGATCTTCTGTAGCCAAGAGGTACTAGATGCGTGGGGAGGTGGTTCAGTAGTCAAAAAGGCTCCGCCTCTGGCACCACGAGTCTGGGCTATGCTTTTAGTCAAGATAGTACTGTCAATCGGCCCAGGAATCAATGGGTCATTGTTGAACCACTTGGCCCCCGTCAACCCAAAGTCTGTAGTAATGGCAGTGATCAAGCAAGGGAATGGCATGCGGGTCTGTGTCGGGGCATCTCGAAAGTCGATAATCTTAGTGTAAATGAACAGAGCCCAATCACAAATGATTGCCTCCTCCATAAAAAAACAAGTAGTAAATTCCTCGTATGCTCGATGGTTTATTCTCTCAAGGCCCTTTAGGGTCTATGTTATAGCACACCACTTGGTTCAGAAATTTAAATGCCTGCCTGAACTTTCCCGGACGGTGAGGGATACTAGCATTTTTACGTTTCTCATATAACATACCCGCCACTCTCCGTGGAACAAAGTCCGTAACGTCACATGGGTAATTAGTCTCAAGAGGGTTATGATATCGCAGAGAGATGCAACAATAATGCTCGGGGTGACTGTAATGGGAACCCTAGCCACTGCGGAGGTTATCCGGGACTCAAAGACCAAAAGTAGTCCCGTGATGCAGTACATGCATGTTTCTATAAAATTCCCTCACAAGTTCCAAATTATACCCGGGGTTTGGTTCGAACCAAAAAGACATACCTTGCCTCACAATGGCCCGTATGGTGTCGTTGTTCGGAGGAAACCCATCCCGGATAATGTGACGCTCATTTTTAACCCCCCTCTGATCAATAGAAGCCTCCCATTTATCCTGCTCATCCTGGGCAATCTGATCCTTTGTCCTCCTACCCCCGGTTGCTTGCTCTGGAGGGCCACTAGAGGATGCTGCCCCCTTCCCTTTACCGCTAGTGGAAGCCTTCCTAGGTGCCATGCTTAGAACTAGGGTTAGAAATTTAGGGTTTTAGATCTAGAAGAATATGGGTTTTGGAAGAGGTTAGAAGGATATATGTGGTAGAGAAGGAGAAAAGGAGCATTTTGGTGAAGTTTGGTGGAATTTGGGTGAGATTTGGTGGGGTTTTGGAGGTTTGAAGGTGGTGGTTATGGAGGATTTTCGTGGGTTACGGTTTGGGAAGGAGAGAGAGAGAGAGGTTGAAGAAGAAGATGGAAAGTAGGGATATGACCGGCCGAACTTGTTATATTTGCGTTTAAGAGGCTCGGTATCGATACAGGTAAAAGCTTGTATTGATACCCAAAGGTTCTGTTCCGCATTGGGCCTACCGGTATCGATACGGAGGTTTTCCCGTATCGATACCAAACTCCACATTTATTTTATTTTATTTTTTTTGCACAGGGAAAAGATTGAAGGTTTTGTTTTTGGGTTTTGATTTCCAAACATGACACCAAGTAAGACTTCCTCAAGCACTAATCTTTCAAATACCCATTATTTTACCAAATTTCCACATCAACACGACACTTATGATGCACGGAGCTTGACTTTCCCACCAACTTAAATCCAACCAAACACCGGTTTCCTAAGGTAGACACGAGAACTGACTCGGACTGGTTTAAGATTGGTCAAGGGGACTCATATGTGGTTTAATCATGCAAAGAATGCCTTGTATCATCCCCTATGCACGTTATTCACTCTCACAAAAGCATAAAAGACAAATTCAGTTTCTATTGCAGAACAAAAGCCTACTATTTTATGCGATTGCAGAAGAGAATACCAATAAAAATATGGGAATGCTATCAGGAACACGCGATCATCAATGCGGGGACACTCATTCACATGCTTCAGCAATGCATCATGCTCAACTAAGTAGTCAAATATATGCATGCATTCAAGTTAATCAGGCATACTAATCAGCTAAATCTCATATGCTCAACGAATATCCACAAAATGCATAACAACAGTACCCCCAAAAACTACCTAGCAATGCTCTCAAAACAAAAATATCAACCCTCCCCCCAACTGGAAACATGCTAGGTTCCCAGAGCATGGAGACAAATAAGAGAAAGAACAAGGGGAAGGAAATGGACCGGGTTGATGGCGTACCAACCATCATGACCCCGCCCATGTATGGGGAATTTGTTTGCCACCGCTATGGGTTCGCCATTGGAACCGCTTCCAGATCCGCTCCTCTTCGACTGACGAGGTCCACAAATTAGTCACACAGAATGCCCCGACGCTTTTTAGGACTTACAACCGCCACATTTCGTGGCACCCCTGCTTGAGGCTCCTGAATGCCGCACTCACGCCGGCGGTGAGGCCCAAACTACCAAGGCTGGTGTGGTAGCATGCTCGTCCTGCAAAAGACTTAAGAAACAACTACCTATTAGGCAACAAATGACATTAGTCCTGCCCGCTAGTAGAAGCCGGGCCACAACAAAAATAACAATCATAAAAGAAATCCACATGCAAACCACCACTTTCGTCATGTGAAAGGAACGAGTACTACTTTTCGCCCTAATATTCTCACTTAAAGTTGTGTAGAGAAGGTCATCATAACAATCCCGGGTAAGTCACGACTCAATAGGTTTAATTTCTCAAGGTTTCTCCTTAAAGAAATCAGAGCCAATCATCTTTTTATGACTATCCGAGACAAAGCAATAAGATTGTTAGAAACCCAGATACACAAATTCAAGGCTAGAAATTAGGTGGCTATACCAGACCATATTTATTTAGTTTTTTTTTAAGTTAATTTAAAAATGAAAAACAGATACTAAAATGCAAAACATGCCCGTACTAACCGGGGCTGGGCACACGATCCTTATTTTAATAGCGGCGTGCGAAGCTACCAATACCCAAGTCAATGATGGGTACCCCTATTGCTAGGGGCCGGGTCCACACTCAATTAAGAGCATGGTACGCGTGAGCTACCCGTACAAACATAGCCCAACGGCTAGGCCACGAGGTTATCCGAGTAAACTGGATTAACTAAATCCTCCTCAGGTTCGCCTACATCGATTAATTCTAAAAATGGTTTAAGACGCTGCCCATTAACTTTAAAAATATGATATCCTTAGGATCGAAGACATCTATGGAACCATTCGGGTAAACCTTATGGACGACATACGGCCCATCCCAACGAGACCTCAACTTCCCTGGAAATAAGTGAATACGCGAATTATATAGTAAAACTTTCTGCCCAACACTAAAGGTTTTACGCTGGATATTTCTATCATGGTACGCCTTAACCTTAGCTTTGTAAATGCTAGTGTTCTCATACGCATCATTCCTTATCTCCTTAAGCTCACACAATTGGAGCTTCCTATGGGCACTGATAAGCCCCTAATGTTGTATATATGCGGGCTTATCTCGCTCTTTGTGATCACACACACGTGCATTTTGTGCCTTTATATGATTGATTTTGCGCGAGTTGTGTTTTGATGAGTTTCAGAAAATCGGAGCTAAAAGGCGTGTCCAAAGCTCCAAATAATCCCCGGTTGTACCCGGAGGTATCCAAGACCCCGCAATGCCGTGGAGGACAATCTTCGAAGCTTAGAAGTCGATTCAAAGAGCTTTGGAAGGTTCAAGGAAGGCCCGGAACAAAGGAACAAGAAGTGTAGAGTTATGAGGCTCAAGGAAATCCAACCAACCGAGAGAAAAAGTCTCATATCTCTCATTCTAAAAAGGCTATGAAGATAAGGTTAATTGGATTAGAAAGTAGACTCATAGAGCTTTCCAACGGTTCAAGAATCGCCTCATTCCGAGTTCGGACGAAGCCGGGGCGTGCCCGCGAAGTTGGGTCAAAAATCTGCCTGACCAGTCCATCTTGGATCGATCCAAAGAAGGTTGGATTGATCCAACTTCATCAAAAATTCACCAGAGTCTTTTGGATCGATCCAAAGAAGGTTGGATCGATCCAACTTCATCAAAATTTCACCAGAACCTTTTGGATCGATCCAAAGAAGGTTGGATCGATCCAACTTCATCAATTCTTCAACAGACCACTTTGGATCGATCCAAAGAAGGTTTGGATCGATCCAAACTCAATTATGGCGATTTTTGACAGATTTTATGTTGCTTTAATATCTTCCATTTATGGAAACTTTCCACTTATAGTATGTTTTTGGGATAATTAGCCAATGTAAAGGGTTTTAGTATAAATACCCTCCTCCCTTCTCTCTCCTACCACTCCCTCCTTAGTCTAGTTTTTGCTCCTCCATTGGAGGATTTTTAAGCTATCTCTCTCTAGTTTTTTCTCAAGTAAGTCTTCATTTTCTTTTAATTTCTTGTTGTTTAATGTATTAGCTACTTGTTGGATCACTATATAAATCAAGTTTATTTTCGTTTTTAACGGTATTTTCTAGTCATTTCCTTCTTAAACCATTGTTTTTACTTGTTGTTTGTGATTTTCTTAAGGTTTAAAGTTGTAGGTAGACTTATAATCTTCATTAAAAATCAGTTTTTAGAGTTGTTAAGCATGTTATTAGTTTTCTTCAAAATTCTAGACTTGTTTTCTAGCATAATGTGTGAGTAGTTAAGTAGGCTTGGTCATGGGGTGATTAACACTCCATGACTCGGGTTAATCCGTTCCTCTCATTTCAAAAGAAAACATTTCCTGTTGATCAAGAGTTAGGATTAATTTTATGTATCAAAATTTGGATTTGTTAATCTCTTTGATCCTCCGTAGCCAAGGGCTTGACCACTTGGCACGTGTGATGCTTAGGGCGATGTCAATCAAAATGTTTGTCTAAATGGCACAAGAATCCTAATCTTTGTGAAACACATTTTCTAGTCAAATGGTTTTAATCTCTAAATCTTCCGTTCGGGAGCATCTAACGGTGTCCCGAGCCGGTTATCAAGAGTCGAACGGTTTAGCCTTAGTTTTGGTATTTATGATCCCCTAGACTTTGCCTTAGTTTAATTTTCCATTTTTAATCTTCCGAGTCGTTCTCGAAGTCGAGAGAATTCCACCAACCAAAATCCAAAAGCCAAGTTTGCCGCTTTAAGGCTAAAAACTTCATTCGCAAGACAACTCTCACGCCGGGTGCGTTCGGTCCCTGTGGATTCGACCCGGTCTTACCGGTTATTATGCTACTGCCGACCTAGCCCTACGCTTGGGGCAACACTTTCTACGACACAATCCAAGGTCGCAAGCATTTTTGGCGCGCCTCTGGCAAACTTGCGTTCACTGTCTGAATAGCCCAATGGGCCTTATGCTCCATCTCCACGGGCAGGTGGCAGGCCTTATCGTAAACAAGCCGATAGGATGAGGCACCCAATACAGTCTTGTACGCAGTACGGTAGGCCCACAAAGCATCGATCAGTCGCAAGGACCAATCCTTCCTACTCGAGTTTACCGTTTTCTCTAGGATTCCTTTAATCTCACGATTGGCCAGCTCAGCCTGGCCATTGGTCTGAGGGTGATAGGCTGTAGACACCTTATGGGTGATGCCATACTTCCTCATCAATGCCTCAAAGGACCGATTACAAAAGTGGGTGCCTTGATCAGAAATAATGGCACGTGGCATGCCAAATCGAGATAACACATTACTCTTTAAAAACTCAAGCACCACCTTTGAATCACTGGTCCTAGTGGGAATCACCTCTACCCACTTCGACACATAATCCACCGCCAGGAGGATGTACTCAAAACCATGTGACACTGGAAACGGGCCCATGAAATCGATGCCCCAACAATCGAAGACCTCCAACACATAAATATTGTGAAGGGGCATCATATTACGCGGGCCGACCTTACCTAACTTCTGACATCGGTCACACGACTTACAGAACACATAAGCATCCTTAAAAAGATTTGGCCAAAAGAAACCACACTGTAAGACCTTGGCGGTGGTTTTCTTGGCGGAAAAATGACCGCCCTGCCTCAATGACAAAACTCTAGAATGCCCCTCGATCAACCTGGGGGGACACAACGGCGCTTATCACATCAAGGTCTCAGCGGTACTTAAACACATATGGATCATCAAAAATATACTGTCGGACCTCTCTTAAAAATCGCTGCTTCTCAGATGTAGACCAATGGGGTGGAATCTGCCCAGTCACCAAATAATTGGCGATATCTGCATACCATGGGCATGTATTAGCAGCGAACAACTGCTCGTCTGGAAAGGAATCTGCGATAGGAAGATGAGAGGTGGGGTCCTCAAATTCCAAACGAGACAGATGATCAGCCACTACGTTCTCTACCCCTTTCTTATCCTTAATGATGAGGTGGAATTCTTGCAGCAAAAGAATCCACCGGATAAGGCGAGCCTTCGCATCCTGCTTGGTCATCAAATACCTCAAAGCCGCATGATCGGTGTAAACTACAATCTACGACCCGACCAAGTAAGACCGAAATTTATCTAAGGCAAACACAACCGCTAATAATTCTTTCTCAGTGGTGGTATAGTTAAGTTGTGCCTCATTCAATGTCTTGCTCGCATAATAGATCACACAGGGATCTTTTCCTCGCCTCTGACCTAAAACTGCGTCGACTGCATAGTCGGACGCATCACACATAAGCTCAAATGGCAAACTCCAATCTGGGGGTTGAACGATTGGCGGAGTTGTGAGACTCCGCTTCAATTTTTGAAAGGCCCCCTCACAAGCGTCGGACCACACGAAGGGTGTGTCTTTTAAACAACCCGACATAAGGCCTGAGATGGCGTTGAAGTCCTTAATGAATCATTTGGTAAAACCGGGACCTAGGAAAGACCGGACATCCTTACTTGAGTTTTTGGGTAGGCAGGTCGCAATTAAGTCGATCTTTGCCTTGTCCACCTCAATACCCTTAGATGAGACAATATGTCCCAAAACTATACCTTGGGTCACCATGAAGTGGCACTTCTCCTAATTCAGCACAAGACGCTTCTCCTCACACCTAGTCAAAACTTTTCCTAAGTTCTCGAGGCATCCGTCAAACGAATCCCCAAAAACTGAAAAGTCATCCATGAAGACCTCTACTATCTTCTACCATGTCGCTAAAGATTCCCATCATACACCTTGAAAAGGTCTTGGGAGCATTGCACCCGGCCAAAGGGCATCGCGACGGTAGGCAAAAAGTACCATATGGGCGCGTAAAGGTGGTCTTTTCACGGTCCTCCATGGCTACCTCAATTTGATTATAGCGAAGTATCCATCCAAGAAACAATAAAATGCTCACCCTGACTCTCTCTAAAAATCGATCAATAAATGGGGAGGGAAATGGTCCTTCCGGTGCTTTCGCATTGAGCTTCCGGTAGTCAATCACAAACCGCCACCGGTGCGCTTTGCCGGGGTTGGCACTAACTTCGCCCTCTTCATTCCTTACAGCGGTCACTCCTCCCTTCTTAGGCACAACACGAGCGATCCGGGGACCCACTCACTATGGGCAATTGGGTAGATGATACCGCATCTAACAACTTAAGTACTTCCGTCGAACTACCTCCTTCATATTGGGATTGAGGCCGCCGCGAGGTTGCCTAGAAGGCTTCACATTCTCTTCTAGAAAAATGCGGTGTGTACACACCATAGGACTAATACCCTTTAAATCCGCTTATTGTCCAACCAATTGCCCCATATGCACTCTCGGCCGGGGCAAGTAATTTAGCCTCTTGATCTACCTCCGTGGAGGAGGAGATCACTATTTATGAACGATCATTACCTTTTTAGGAAGGCATATTTCAACGTGTCCGTAAGGGCTTCAATTTAGGTTTTAGGTTGGTTTGGGCCACCGATGATGGGAGAGTCAGAATGGGGCCAAAGTGGTTGAACCGGGTCCCCAGCGGCGCCGCATATATCCTCGATTTGCAAGCATCTCCATCAAACTCCACCTCCCAGGAGAATCTAAAAATGACGCCTTCCGGCGGTCGGCGCTATCTCCGGAGGATCCTTATATAACACATTCTCGACATGCTCTTGCACTAAGCGTGTCGATCAAACTCACCTCATAGACCTCCTCATGCCCTCCTACTCGACTATCCACATTAAAAACATTCACCTCCATTTTCAAGTCCCCAAATGATAATTGGACTTGTCGGTTTTGCAATTCATTCACAAAAGACCGGAGGTGGCTAGAAACGGACGACCAAGGATGATGGGGGTCTTCTCAAGCACTGCAGGATTGGACACGTGTCCAAGACAATGAAATCTGACTGGGAAATGAAACTCCCCACGGATTAACACATCCTCCACCACCCCCTTTGGAATTCTCACACTCCATTAACCAAGAAGGCGTGACCGTGTGGCCTTAAGATCACCTATGCCTAGTTTCAAATATCTTGAATATGGGAGCAAGTTAACACTTTCGCTCCCCGGATCTAGCAAAGCCTTATCAAAACTCTGACCTGCTATGGCTATGGGGATGGTAGGGCAACCTGGATCTTTCCGCTTGATCGGAATATCAGCTTGGAGAATGGAGCTCACTTGCTCCGTCAGTAACACGCTTAATCGACTTTTAGTTCTCCGTTTGAAGTGCCGCGACTCTTTTCGATTACCTTAGCAAACTGAGGAATTGCATCAATGGCTTCCATCAAAGAGATAGGAAATTGAACTTTCTTAAACAACTCTAGAATCTGGAAGTTCACATTGACATTCGGTTTTGCCACCAAGCGATGAGGATATGGTGCAACGGGTGGCAATGGAGTCGTGGGGGCCACAGGTGCAGGCACCACCACCTCAGGTGACTCCGACTCTCTCTTTTCCTCCATACACTCCCCACAAAGAGGGGGTATCTGGCTTGGTCGCAAAGAACCGCTCCAAAGGTGGGACCGGTTTTTGCTTCGGAGGAATCGTCTTATCAACCACTTTCCCACTTCTGAGAGTGGTGATTGCCTTTGCTTCCTCCGAACCGGGGTTCAGATTACTCGGGCCTGACCCATCTCCCAGAAAATTCGTTCCGACAGCATTGGTGTGAGGTTGAGAAGGGAATCTTCCCCGCTCCTGTTGGGTTTGGCCAACTGCTGCCGTCAGCTGAGTCAATTGGGACCTGATATCTCCTATGGCTTGCTTGGTTTGCTCAGTGAAAGTCAATTGAGACTACATGAGAGCCTTCAACATCTCATCAGTCTGTCAATCCCTGGGAGGATGATTCATGCCTGGGGGTGGTCCAGAGAATGAAGGATTGAACCCCTGCTGGTTCTGACTAGGATAACGGTATTGGGGGTGTTTGGCCTTGAGGAGGCCGGTATGGTTGCATCTGTTGCTGAGGTGGTGCCTGGGGTGGCACTAACACTTTAGGATCTTTCCAACTCAGGGCTGGATGATGAGCCCAGCCCGGATTATAGGTGTTAGAAAACGGATCCCAACGTTGGTTCACCGCATTCACCTCAGCCTGGTTACTCTGGTAAGCTTCCTTAATCATCGGGAAAGCGGGGCAGGCAGTCACTACATGCCCCGGACACTCGCAAAGCGCACAAACTTCCTCTACTCTCACATCATTCACCTGTTGGACTCGCTTCAGCAGCAAGTCCTCCATTTGCTTAGACAATTTATCCAGCTGAGACTGGATGGTGTGCTCTCTCATACTCAGGGGGAAAATACCGGACCCACTGGGTCCCTGTGCAGCTATGGCCCTATCAGCGAGGTCGGAAGGTTCCCAACTTCGATGTTTTTCGGCCAACTCCTCCAGAAAATCCCATGCCTCATCTGGAGCCTTGTCTAGGAAATCACCATCTCTACATAAATACTCTATCTGCTGGGCCGTCGCAATGTTTAGGCCCAGCTGGAAAAATGTTACCAACTGATGTTTCTCATACCCGTGGTGGGGAAGAGCCAACAACAGTTCCTTAAACCGCTCCCAACACCTCAAAAATGACTCGCCCTCTTTTTGCCTAAATGACTGGATTTGGCGAGTCAGGTGCTGCGACTTACTTTCCGAAAAGTATTTCTTATAAAACAACTCCCTAACAGCTGACCATGTCGGGAGTGATTGCTCCTTTTGCATTCGGAGCCACTTATCCGCACTGTCTTTCAGAGAAGCAGGAAAAAGCTTAAGACAAGCATTTTCCCACTGGGTAGTGGTGGCTATGGTGCGCACCAACCCCTCAAAGTGGTGGATATGCTCATATGGATCCTCATTTTCTCTCCCATAGAAGAGAGGAAGAGCATTATGGGTCCCTGGTTTGACTGTGAAAGCATTGCGTGCCTCCACAATTTCGGTTGGCAGAACTATTGGGCCACGAGAGGTGGTCCTCGCGGGATGCATATAGTCACGCATAGTTCTCTGTTCCGGTTCTGCCATTGGTGGTTCACTCTCTACGACGAACAGTGGATTGGGAAATTCTATGAACAAGTTGTCAATGGGGATGGATTCTGGTTGACCTACAGACGACTCACGAGGGGCTCCTACTGACTCAGACGAAGAACTAGACAACCCCAACGGACTCGACCCCTGCTTTCGATCCTAACCCGGGCGATTGAAATGCGATCCGCGATAATAAAAGAGGGTCGAGTTTTTGTGGGAGTTGACTATTTTTACCTATTTTGACTCAATTCTGAATATTATCAACTAAAAATTTTCCAAAAGTTATCTTAAATTTTTTTTTTTTAAGAACGAGAAAATTACAACTAAAATTTAACAGACACTAACGACCCGAATTCTTAGCACCTGTTACCGTTCCCCGGCAACGGCGCCAAAAATGCTTGCCCGTATTCCTAGACCTAAATTAATGAGTTGCCCCAAGCGTAGGGCGGAGACCGGTGCTGCACAATACCCGGTAAGACCGAAGTCGAATCCACAGAGAAGGTAGAAGATGCTCACTAAGTACTCAGGTTGCTAGTTTAACACGGCTCTTAGGTGGCCACCCTTAATGGTTTGTTTGATTAAGTTACCTACACTAAATGAAGTTGTTCTGATTTAAACTAATTAATAAAAGGAAGTATGGTCATAGGATTCCTAACACAGTGACCAGATTGCTGACTGTTCCGCTCCGTTCGTTGTTCTAAAAACAAAACGATTGATTCAAGAGAGAAGAAGGCACCCCGAAAGATGCGAATCCTTGTGGTGCGCCCGTTCACCCACGTCTTGGCGTAGAACGAGTTTTGGTCCCTCGTTCCCCGCGTCACATGGGCTCCGACAATGCCCGGATACGTCTAACGAAAGTGCTTCAGTAACCTTAAATTGCTTTTCCATTTATCGAGTTCGAAAATAGGAGCAGTACAGATCCGGACTTGGTCACGGTGTCTTAATCACCCCGTGACCATACTTATGAATTTACTCACTCATATTGAATTTGAACGAACAACAAGATTATAAAATAATGCATGCTTTTATACTTGAATATGAATTGAAGCAAAGATCCGAAAACAAAGCGCGGACAAACTCCCGCGAACGAAGATTCAATAGAAATAAAACGGAAAGTTACCGAAACAATATGCGAATCTGCGAATAAAACTTCCAAATCTCAACGGAACAAGCTCCGGAAAGTAATAACCCTCAAAGAGAAAACGGCTGCAAAAACTAAGAAAAAATTAATGTTAAGTTCGAACCCTATTTCGACCTAAAATCGGCCTATTTATTCCTCCCCGAAGCCAAACCACGTGGCAAGTCAAACGGCTGCCCTTAGTGCCCTCGGTATCGATACAAGATAATCCCTGTATCGATACCCGTGCCTTCTGTTCCCATATGTACCACTCTGTATCGATACAGGATAATCCCTGTATCGATACCGAGACCTCTAAATGCTTCCTCAGCTTTGTTTGGTCGTCCTGGCTTAGGTCCCACTGGTTCTCAACACGCCCGACCGCCATGTAACCGTTTCACGCGCTTTTCTCAACCTGTTTCCTACAAAACAACTCAAAACAAGAAAAACCCATAACAACACCGCATCAAGTGGAAAATGAAATAAATCGCGCCTCTAACGCGCTAATTCGCCCTACTTAGGCGCTTATATCTACGACATTACGCGCCTATCATTAGGCTTTTATATATGTGATATTGTGCGCCTATCAGCTGCTGATAAAGGAATTTGGCATTTCACAAATGATGGGAGTTTCTCTGTCCGATCGGCCTATCATGTCGCCAAAGCATGCAATATACCCCGACGATCTTCCGAGATTGGTGAGTCAAGTTTAGGTAACCCATTAGCCCCTTTGTGGAAAACTATTTGGTGCTTGCATATCCCAAACAAGATTAAGTTTTTTCTTTGGAGATGCTCCCATAATGCTATCAGTGTTTCTCTAATCTTACTCGCAAACATGTGGATGTCTCTTCTTACTGTCCTCGATGCACGAGTTATCATGAGACATTGGAACATTTGATCTTTAATTGTAAATTTTCAAGGGAAGTGTGGTTTTTGTCTCCTATTACTAGTTCGTATTCCAACTCTTGGGATCACTTGTCATTCAAGGACTGGTGGATTTGTATTACACAGGGGCAATTTACCGGAGCTAATTTGGGGGATATTGGGGATTTTATTGCTTCAATCTGCTGGTACATATGGAAGGCTCAAATAAGGCTTATTTCGATAAGGAAGTTTGGTCTCCTGGAAATATTTTAGACAAGGCCATTACACTTATTTCCGATTTCAAGTCAGCTAATAGTCCTAAAATGTCCCCTCCCAGATCATGTAAACCCCCTCATGTTTTATCCTAGTCACTGCCACCGAGGGACGTGGTTAAGCTTAATGTCGATGGGGCTACAAATAAGACTTCAGGTAGAGTTGTTGTTGGTTTGGTCACTCGTGACGCTTGTGGAACCATTTTAGGTTGGGCTTCCTTATCTTTCAGAGGTTTGTTCTCTCCTCGTGCCACTGAAGCGATGGATTTCAGAGAAGCAATGTGTTCGTGGCGAATCATGGTCTTGCTAACATTATCATAGAAGGAGATTTGTTGCAAGTGGTTAATGCTCTGACCCAAAAGGGTATTGTTTTTTCGGATTGTTGCTCTATCCTTTCAGATTGTATCGATCTTTTACCGCTATTTCCCTCTTGCACCTTTGTGCATGTCAATCGTCTATGTAATAAGATAGCCCATACGTTGGCTAAACATGCCCTTTCAGGTACTAATTTAGTTAATTGGGGGGGTCCTGTCCCCCAGTGGCTATTAGACCTTTGCTCTGTTGATGTTTGGTCCTTGAACCTCGAGCCTAGTGAATAAAATTCTTTTGTTCTTCAGTGCAAAAAAAAAAAATCTCATATATTTGGGGAAACATAGGAAAACAACAACCTCAATTCAAAGGGTATAAAATTTTGGTCAAAATTATTATTATTTTGAATAAAACCAAAATTAAACCAATAATTTGATTTATTTTCAGCTTTATTCAAAAAAATATTACATTTGACCGTAATTTTATACTCTCGAGACGAAGGCTTGGTTTGAGTAAATTGAAAATTTTGATTTTTTGGTTTTGTCCTTATTCAATTTTTTTTTGCATTTGTTGGTTTTCGGACGATTTTTTGTGATTTATTGGCTTGTCTCGAGGAGAGGAATCTAAAAAGTATAAAATTATTAGCCAAACTTAAAGTTTTGTGAATAAAGACAAAAAATAATCCAAAAAATCGGTTTTTCGGATTTCACCTTCGTCTTTATTCACAAAACTTTAAGTTTGGCTAATAGTTTTATACTTTTTAGATTCATCTTGTCGAGACAAGCCAAAAAACAACAAAAAATCAACCGAAAACTAACAAATACGAAAAAAATGGATTAAGGACAAAACCAAAAAACCAATTTTTTCAATTTACCCAAACCACCCCGAATCCATAAGCCACGAAAACTTGATGCAAAACTGTCCTTTGGCAAAAAAACTTAATCCAGTTTTTTTGTTTTTCGTTTTGTCCTTATTCCAATTTATTTTGCATTTGTTAATTTTGCGTCAAGATTTTGTGGTTTCTAAATTTGTCTCGACGAGATGAATCTAACAAATATAAATTTATGGTCGAACCAAAATTTTTTTTGAATAAAGCCAAAAATACTTGGATTATTGGATTAATTTTGGCTTTATTAAATTTTTTTTGAGTTTTGACCATAATTTTATACTTGTTAGATTCGTCTCGTCGAGATAAATCTAGAAATCACAAAATCTTGACGCAAAACCAATAAATGCAAAAAAAAAAAAAAAATTGAATAAAGACAAAATGAATAATCCAATAATTCGGATTATGGATTATTTGCCAAAGGAACAATTGCAATTTTTTTTTTGAATAAAGACAACGAAAAAACCAAAAAACCACCTTTTATCTTTTTTTGCCAAAGCATTGATGAATATCAACTACCTAGTTGAGATTGAAGCGTTTCAACCGGTAGCCTTTTTTTACCTCCAAAATTTTTACTTAAGGACCATTTGATTAAATTGAAAGAGAGGAAAATGGAAAAACCAAAAAGAAGGAGAAAAAACACATTATTTTGTTGACACTTACCTTTAGTGAAGGTAACCTGAACGTTCAATTTCGGTAAGTAAAATCGATCATAGTTACATACTTTTCACTTTCGTCCAAAAAAACACAAGTAAATTTCTTTAACTTATAAAGATGGGCAACGATTACAAGCCTTTCCATAATGCTCGTATCTTTCTATCTTATCATAATTCGTAAGTGTAAATTAAAAGTTAGTATAATAAATATTTTCTTGCGAGATTTTACTAAAATCATTCATCTTAACTAAAAGCTTTTCTTTTCTTTCAATTTACTCATTCCGTCCGTGTTTGTAGTTTGCGCCACTTTTCAATTGATTATATCTTTTAATACGGATCTAAAAAATGCTATGTAATGTGAATCTTATTTGATAGATCTCAATTAATTCTATTATTCAAAGTTTTCAAAATAATGAAAAACATTATAAATTAGAAGATATAAATACTTGAAAAGTGGCATAAACTTTGAAAAAAAACAACAAACACGGAGATAGAGAGTATTTTTGTTTTTGTTTTTGTTTTCCCGATAACCAAGTCTCCTAATCAACTTTTGTGCATCTCGATTAATCCTAAAAGTCCAATCCAATCGTCCATTAGCAGTCCCCCCAATTTAAAGCCAAACAAAACTCTGCAGGAACGGGCCCTAATGAGTTGATGACACCTATAAGGAGGAGTATTTTTGTTACTTGCACTTTCGATCACAATTTCATTTCCAGCCCCTATGGATAGCGAGATTTTTCGAGAAAAGAAAACAAATGAGTATAATTTCTAGCCAAATCACTTAAGGGGAGTTCTTGAATGGATTATCTGATTTTATCATCATCTTTGACGAATAGATTTTATCACATTAGATTTTATCAACCATTTTTGAAACTCATAGTGGTCCACAACTATTTTATTACTTAAATTTTATCTATTGGAAAAATAAGATGATTTTATCAGCCCCATAAAATACTAACTAAAATTAATTTTCTCATTTTATCTCATAAAATCTCTTCAAGAATTTCCCCTACTTAGATTACGCATTTTGATGAGAATTGAAAAGAAAAGTACTACAAAATAAAATCCACATTCTAATCTCCCCCTTTCTCACCTCCTTCCAAAGGAGGAGTCCCCATGACCCTGAAATTTCCCGGGTAGTGAATCTTCACGTACACGGATTAAAAAATGAAAATCAAATCTAAAGTTTTTCCCAGAAAGCAAAAAACCAGCGGAATTATTATATATATACTCCTAGAGAATGAATTCCCCCTGACTGTTTCCTCTCTTTCTCTCTCTCTGTCCCCAATTCTGCAGTTTTATGCCCTTTGATACCCATATTCGTTAAGATGGGAATTCAAATCTTAAAACCCAGAATCCAAACAAAAGAGATCAAATAAAAACATGAAGTTTTGTTTCCCTTGGTCCACTTGTTTCTCCTGTCCATCAAATACCCTGAATGTAAATAGAAGCCTGAAAGGTATTTTCCAAATCCTTTTCAATTCCTTTCAGCTCATACCTTTTTTAGTTAAGCTGCATCATACTTTCATTTTGTGTATTTTTGGATTGTATATGAAAATTTTTGCTATGTACCAGGTGATGAGGATTTCCGTGTATTTGCTTACAATGAATTGAAAGCCGCCTCTCAATCTTTTCACCCATCAAACAAGATTGGAGAGGGAGGATTTGGTTCTGTCTACAAGGTACTATTCCACTATTTCTCTTACAGGGGAAAAAAACTTGCATAGGTGGTCAAGTGTCATAACCTAGATGGTTTTGTTTCTCCAAAAGTTTGTGAGAAACGTCTAGGTGCTATCAACTCTTATGAGACCGACTCTAGTTAGTTTATACGGTACTTTTGTCAGCCGGCTCTTAATGAGACGGTCGATGGGATTGGTTCTAGGGAGTGATAGGGGTGTGAGCATATAGACTGACCGGACACTTGGGTTATCATGAATTTTTATATATCATGGGTTGGAACCGATCCAAATTCAAACATTGGTGGTCCCAACCCAAATAGTTAGGGTGAGGAGTGCTTATAATTTCGTGATTATTGCCGATAATTTTTTTTTTGAATATTTGCAAAATCTTGGTACCATGTAAGACGGATTGATCGCCCCCTTGACCCATCAATGCTTAGGGGGTATTTTATGGCGGCTAAGTGTGTAACTTGTGACCTTTTTTCCGTATTTTAAGTTCTCTACCTGTTTTTTGCATTTCACCTCACTTTTGACTCAGTTTTCAGAATCTTCATTTGGAATCTTGAATGCTTTTTGATTCTTGGTTTACAGTAAGTTGAGCTGCAATAGACACATTTCTGTCTTTTTATAAGCAGAACAGATGTTCTAGGCTATCTTGTATAGAACTAATACTGATTTCTTTTACTGATTTCGTCTTGTTAATTTATTTGTGTCGACATTTGTTTTTGTTGGATTGCTAGGGCCGGCTTAGAGATGCAATAGACACATTTCTGTCTTTTTATAAGCAGAACAGATGTTCTAGGCTATCTTGTATAGAACTAATACTGATTTCTTTTACTGATTTCGTCTTGTTAATTTATTTGTGTCGACATTTGTTTTTGTTGGATTGCTAGGGCCGGCTTAGAGATGGCACGTTTGTGGCCATAAAAGTGCTTGCAGTTGAGCCCGAATCTATGAGAGGGGAGAGGGAATTCATATCTGAGTTAGCTGCACTGTCCAATATCAAGCACGAAAATCTTGTTAAGCTTAGAGGGTGTTGTGTGAATGGAGCTGAAAGGTTCTTGGTTTATGATCAATTGGAAAACAATAGCCTCTCCCACACCTTTCTTGGTAAGTTTAAATCCTTACTATTATGTGTTTCTTCGGAAGAAAAATATGATCCTGAAAATATGGTATAGAGAAAAAGTGCTTAATCTGTGCCTGTGGTTGCTGATTAATGTTAGGTGGAGTGCAAAATAGGGTTAAATTCAGTTGGGCATTGAGGAGGGATGTCTCCTTAGGTGTTGCGCGAGGACTAACTTATCTCCATGAGGAGGTAAAACCTCGGATCGTACACCGGGATATAAAGGCGAGCAATATACTTCTTGATCAGGATTTTACACCTAAAGTTGCAGATTTTGGTCTGGCCAAGTTGTTTGCAGATAGCACTTCTTACGTCAGCACTCGCGTTGCTGGAACATTGTAAGTAGTCTAGTAGTAAACACTAAACCCCCTTCTACACAAAATTTTCCAGCAACTCTTAGGTTTATCAGTTTTTGATTCTGATTGAGCTTGATCCAATTGTTGAATGGCATAGAGGCTATCTTGCTCCAGAGTATGCAGTTACCGGACATTTGTCACGGAAATCAGATTTGTACAGCTTTGGTGTACTACTTATGGAAATTGTCAGTGGCCGGCCAGTCGTGGATTTCCACGAACGATATGGAGAGCAGTACCTAGTTGATAAGGTAATAGTATAAGCAATGCTAACCGTTAACCATTTTAAGATGTAAATCCTGCTATTTTGAGTCAAACTGATGAATTTTGCACAACAGTGTCCAGAATGTTGATTTGGAATTCCAAAATTTATTCTGTGCTGTTTTCCTAAGAACGGATCAGAGAAACCCCGGGAAAAAAATGGGCAATCCGGAGCCAAATCCTTTTTTGTTTTGGCAGACATGGACACATCAATTTTCCAAAAACCAGGATATTGACACAGTGGTAACACATTGGATGGGAAATATAATATTCTGTGCATGAGTAAGAAACTCATATACATGCCACAGAAAACATTTCTATAGGAAAAGGACTGAAAAACTAAAGGCTTTGACAGAAAGATACAACATAACATTCACTAAAGAAGTCACCACAATTTTGACTTCCTAACATTTTCCCAGCCTATCCTACTGTGTCCCCCATGAGTACCTGAGTGTGTCCAACTAAAACACATAATGAAAAGTACATGTTTAAGCATGTTTGACACATGTCTGAATGCGTCCATGCTTATTAGTTCTTTTCTGGCAAAAAGATGAGTTAGCAACTGTGCTATTGCAGGCATGGGAAATGTATAGGGAAAATACCCTAGTAGAACTGGTGGATCCTGTGCTAAATGGAAACTTCCCAGAAGAAGAAGCTGTGCGATTCTTGAAGGTGGCCCTTCTCTGTGTACAAGAAATCCCGAAAAAACGTCCTGAAATATCCGAGGCACTCAAGATGTTAACTGATGAGACTGAGATAAGAAACGTAGAGATTTTGCAGCCGGGACCCGTCCCTGATCTCATGGATGTCAGAATCGGCGGCCGCAGGCATCCTCCGAGTAGCTTTTCTTCAGAGGTTTCACCAGTAATAGCACAATGAGCCCCAACAGGAGATATCTCTAGATATAACATGAAGTATTTATGAAACAAAGTTAGAAACTGTATAGAATGGATCATTTGGAATTTCTCCAAACTTCGAGAAGCACTACGGATGATTGGGAATCAAGATTTTGTATTGCAGTTGCTTTAGTTTGTCTGATTTGTGATTTTTGTGATGATTGTACATATATTGGAATTCGATTGATTCGTCAACTTACACTAAGATATGGCGCAAATTAACATTTTTCTGTTGTTTAGAAGTTCCATTTCGACAATCTATATTTCCCATTGCTTCAAATAATGGTGACCGGGTCCGGATCTATATCATCATAGATGATAAAAGAAAAATCTATAGCAGAATACATATGACTATTGTTAATCTACCTTTCGGACCATTTTCGGGGTGTAATTTGCATGGATTTTTACCTTAGTTATCGAATGAACTTGTCATGGCTTGGGTAAGCTTGAAAAGAGCCAGGATACATTCTGAGCAGAACTCAAACCTATTTCGACCTCCTAACATAGTGTCAGAGCGAAGAGAGAGAGAGAGAGAGAGAGAGAGATGCAGTCAATAGCATGACATGCATGGCTCCTCGCACGCTATCCAAAAAGGTCACCGGTTCACAGAGGCACTTCGCAAATGGCATACAGGGAGCCAGGCATATTATTCTCTCATATTAGCGTATCTCAAATGGCATACAATCGCTTGCTTGAACACAGAGAGAACAAGGTGCATTCGATCACTTGCATCTTAACTTGAGAAAATGGCCAGATTATACTACAAAAAGCCATGTTATCCTGCATGAAAATTTTGTACTAAAATCCTGCTTACACATGGGTTTGGAAGTACAACTTTCATGAAACCTCCATAAATAGGATCTGCAGAACACACAAATCAGAAATACAATGAGAGAAGAAATTTCATTTATACTACAAATAGGAAATTGGGGACCAGTATTTATAGAGAGGGGTGATGGAGGAAGTTTTTGGAATCAAAACTGGAAAGGTTTTGATGGTCCCTATTTCCCTCCATAACTCTGTTCTTTTTCCTTTCACTTTCCACTAAAAAACCCAACCAACTACACTTTTTGAGTTGGCAAATTGGAATAAAGCAAATCCTAAGGGGTAGATCAAGTGACAACAGTGTAAACTCAGACATTCTGGGTTCAAAACTTATTTCTTGTAATTCGCACATCTATCCAATCAAGAATCTGCCATTCTGTGAAAGTAATGAAAAATCTTATATATCCTCTCTCTCTCAACAATGTTTTCAAAAGTTTAATTTAAAAAACTGTTTTCCTTTTCAAAAGTTTAATTTAAAAAACTGTTTTTCTTTTTCAAAAGTTTAATTAAAAAAACTGTTTTCTTTTTCAAAAGTTTAATTTAAAAAACTGTTTTCTTTTTCAAAAGTTTAATTTAAAAAACTGTTTTCTTTTTCAAAAGTTTAATTTAAAAAACTGTTTTCTTTTTCAAAAGTTTAATTTAAAAAACTGTTTTTCTTCTTCAAAAGTTTAATTTAAAAAACTGTTTTTTTTCAAAAGTTTATTTTAAAAAACTGTTTTTTTTTCAAAAGTTCATTTTAAAAAACTGTTTTTTTTTTCAAAAGTTCTTATTAAAAACCGTTTTTTTTTCAAAAGTTCTTTTTTTAAAAACTGTTTTTTTCAAAAGTTCATTTTAAAAACTGTTTTTTTTCAGAATTTTATTTTTAAAAAAAAAAAATTTTCAAAATTTATTTTTGAAAACTGTTTTTTTAAAACTGTTTTGCACTTAAAGAAAATTCAAAATATTTTTTTAAAAAAATTTCAAAACTATTTTTTGTAGTTTGAAAAAGTGATATGACAAGTTTTGTTTATCATTTGAATAAGTGATGGAGGGTGTCCATTGTTTTTTATTATGGACAAAATACACCAATGTGAGACTTGACATTGCTAACTTTAGCAACCTCTAAATGGATAATCAAAAGTTTATGTGGCAACTTTTGGTTAGACCATTGTGGATGCTCTTAGTAGATAATTCCCTCCTTCCTACACTCTTTGGGGCCAAGAAAGTTGCATCATCAATCGAAGCTTCCACACTACTTATATCTTACAAAAATTGTGGAATATTGAGATTCAAAACTTAATAATGTTGGTGCAAAAAATTTGAAAGTCTCTAGTTTAGTGCAAAGAAATTCAAAATATTATGTTAAAAAAATATTTATTTTTAATTTTCATTCTAAAATTGTACAATTTTTTTATGGATCCATTAAATTTGATTTTTTCCTCGATACTTCATAAATTCACGACCGTAATATTTGAACCGCTATGGCTTATATCACAAGTCATAAAGGCTAGCTACACCTGTTATTTCTGGACGTTCAAGCAAACCTTCGGGCCGGATTTAGATATTACATAAAAAATTTATGTTTTCTGACGTATAATTTGATTTTTCTGTAATATTGTCTACATTGAATTGTTGGTATAAACTAAAAAAAAAATCAAGTAAATTTGTAAGTAAGTAGATAATATAGCTCAATAAAATAAAATAAATCAGAGCCAAAAAATTTTCGACCAAAACTATTATTTTCCCTTGATATTGTGTATCATATACCCAAATTTGCCATCGCTAAGCTAAAATATTGGAGTTGTCCATGCACGTCATGCATGATGCCACCACATTCATTTTCCTCCCTACTATTGCTATAAAGTGACACACGTAACACCTTACGGCATCTTGATGATCATTATTTTACATCAACTTGGTAAATTGCATGTCATAAGGTTTACAGTTGACAAAGATTATTCAAATAGTGAATTACCCCAAAATGATCTCATGCACGTTACCTATATAAAATGATAAATTGGAGTGATAAATTAAAATTGATACCAAACACAGTCATTATAGTACTAATAAACAGCGCTGCTAACGAATACCTTTATACAAAATGAATGAATTATGTACAATCACTAAAAACATGCTGACCGCATATATATTTTTTTTGAGCTGAACTTTCATCACAATTCCGATAAGTTCTATACATGCCTTTTTCTTTTCTCAATAACCACGGCCAAAAATCATTAATAAGGCGTGTAAGGCCCATGTACCGAGCCCCAACACAAGGGTGGTTTGGCTAAATACAAAAAAATAGTTTTTTAGTTTTTTTGGTTTTGTCCTTGTTCAATTTTTTTTTTGCATTTGTTAGTTTTTAGTCAATTTTTTGTAGTTTTTTGGCTTGTCTCGACGAGAGGAATCTAAAAAGTACTCCATAAAATTATTAGCCAAACTTAAAGTTTTGTGAGTAAAGACAAAAAATAAACCAAAAAACCGGTTTTTTGCCATAATTTTTCGTCTTTATTCACAAAACTTTAAGTTTGGTTAATAATTTTACTCCCTCCGTCCCAATTTCTCGGCCCCTTTTTGGCAAGTGGGTTTTTAAGGGGCGTGAAAATTTTGTATTGACTTTTCTATTTTGTCCCTAAATCTAGTTAATATTACTGTGACCAAATTTGTGAAGCTAATTTATTATATGAAAGTCAAAACATATTCAATATGGATTTTGTTTGATAGATATCAGTTAGTTTTATTATACAAAATTTTCAAAATCATAAAAACCGTTATAAAATAAAAGATAATAGACTAGCCAATTAAGATAGAAAAAGTACTTTTTAAGTGTAAAATTGGAAAGTGACCCAATTTTGATAGATGTTTTTAGAAGTGGGACAAATATTTTGGGACATCCCAAAATGGAAAGAAATACCATTTTGGCTTAGATTTCATTAATAAATGCGCATCAATGGACAAGACATGCATTAGATTAATTCCATTACGAAAAAAGAAAACTTTACAACAACAAATGTAGCACTGCCGTGTGATGCTCAAGAAATAAATAAGTGGTAATTTTTCCACAATTAGACCATGCTTTAAGCTTTCGTGGAATTACAAAACTCTACAAAGAAACAAAAAAAGAGAGAAGAACAACACACTCTCTCTAAAATCATAAAGATTGGTCAATCATCAATTGCTTCAGAGTCTTCTTCTTCAAGTTCAAGTATAGTCTCTAATTTGGGAGATTTAGATGTCTTACTGGGTAAAATAACAAGAGCCGGTGCTGCCGCAATCCATAACTTAATAACAACTTTCGCCATATGACAGATAAAAAAGGGAGTTTTGTGACTTGAGGAGAGAGAGATATGAATTATTTGTAGTGTTTTTGCCTTTTTATAGGTGGGTTTGGAATTGGAAGGTTAAAAATGTGATTGGAAATTAAATAATGTAGAGTGAAAGTATCACACTAATAGATTATTAGCTATTATTTAGTTTCAAATCCCTCGTCTGTTACGAAATATTGGGTAATTTGAGATAAATTAAAACTAAGTGCAAGATTTATTTTTATTTTTTTCACCAAAATAAAGTTCTTCAAGAGTTCTTTAACTTACTGGATAAAAATTCAAAAAAAATACATAAAAGAAACTTCTATTTTTTAAATTTCATATTGTATATATGTATTTTGTATGGATCCATAGAAATTTCGATCTATGGATTGTGATATTTGACCAACTGTGGCTTAAAACACACATGTCATTATTTATCTCATTGATGTCATAAACAGGCCACAGACGTAGTACCTTACCGCGTTGTGATGATAGCAAGATGTGAAAAAACGCCCAACCTCTACTGGCCGTACATGGGCACCATGAGCCTTAATTGACAGGGTCAACAGAGAGTCAAAAGGCCCCATCCTGACTTGGCTTGATATCCTCGACTCACAACATGACTTAGCTTCATGGCCTATGGCCTAGACGATGTGATCTCCCAATATTCAAGGTGTGGGAAAGGAAACTATGTAGAATGAGAGTATATTTCCTATTAGAGTATACCTCATGAGTAGAGGAGGTAAATGGACGGATAGATATGGGTTATGAGTTGAATATGGAAATCTAGGACAATAGTAAGCCGGGTTGAATGTGGGTGAGTCAAATAAGACCCCTCTCTATCTTTAAAATCAGAGCACCTCTCTCTAACCACAGCCGTTTAAGGTTTTTGAACGCCGGGCGACCACCGTCTGCCTTCTCTCTCTCTCTCTCTTCTCTAGGTGTGGCTGATCTTTTATTTGGTGGTTATGGGTGGTGGCTTGTAGCGTCGTATGGATCTCGGCTGTTGTCTCTCCTGTCTGTTTGTGAGAATTGGAGTGGCGGTTTCTCAACGGCCTCATTTTTTGAGATTAAAATTTCGTTTTGGATTCGGGGCGGTGTGGGCCTTCATTAATTTGCTTGGGTTGCTGGTCCATTGGTGGTGTGTGGATTCCTAACCGTCTATATTTTCCCTCCCCCTACTTTCATCGTCTTCAACCTTGATCCATCAGTTTCCTTTGGCTGCCATGGTTTCACTATTGGTTGAAATAGTGAAACCAATTGCGCTTCATAGATGGTAGCTGGATCTTCTCCTTCCTTTCTTTCGGCTGTGATGAGTTTTCTATGGTGGTTTGGTGGCGGTGTGTTTCTGGTGGCAGCGACGGTTACTGGCTGTGGGATGGGCGGAGGTGTAGTTTGATTAGGGTTTTTTTTTTGTTTTCGGTTTGGGCCTTATTTAGGCTGGCCCTGTTCGGTTAGGGGGTTTAGTTTAGTTTTAGTTTTGTTGACATCATTATTTTCCTCATTTTTCTCTTTATCTCTCTCTACTTATTACACCTGCTTACATCATCAAAACTAAACTAAAATACACACCAAACATAGTCATTGCATTTTATCTGGTTTGTCCAATTTGGGCTTATGCCATTAGGTGTGGTAGGCTTGGCCATTATGTGTCTATGGGCTTGTCCCATTGGTGTTCTTATTTCTTCAACCCTTGGTTGAAGTCTCTTCCCCTTTCTCCCCATCTTAATGTACCTTTTGTCAAGATTTCACTAATAAAATAAAATTTTTGAAGAATTTTTGCTGATAAAAAAAAGTATATGGGTGAGTCAAATATGGGTCAACTTAGACCCAATCCAACCCAACCCAAACCGTGTTGCTTTTTTCCGTATTGTTTCATTGGTGGAGATTTATATTGCTTCTCTGAATTAACATTGTTGTAATGATGTTTATGATGTCAATTGCATTGTTAGATCAATCCGGAGAACTAATTGGAAACTTAATTTGATTGAGGTAAATGAATAATGGATACAAATAAAAAAAACACACACACACATAGAGAAATGCCCATCAATGGAAAAGACATCATTAAATTTAAATAAGAAGAATGAAAATTTTACAACACCGTCACCTGGTGCTCAGGAAACAATTAAGTACTAAATTTTCCACAACTAGACCATGCTTTAAGCTTTCATGGAATTAGTCTATGACAAGCTAATTACAAAACTCTACGAAGAAACAAAGAAGAGAGAAGAACAATACACTCCCTCTAAAATCATACTAGTATTTCTCAGTCATCAATAGCTTCAGAGTCTTCTTCTTCAGGTATAGTCTCTAATTTGGGAGATTTAGAAGTCTTAATAAGTAAAATAACAAGAGTCGGTGCTGCCTCAACCCATAACTTGATAACCACTTTTGCCATTTGACTGATGAAAAGGGATTTTTGTAGCTTGAGGGTAGAGAGAGAGAGAGATACTAATTATGCGTATTGTTCTATTCTCAGAAATTTCTTTTGGAGAGAGAGAGAGAGAGAGAGTTAAGTGAGTCCTTGATGGATTTGTCGTAGTCTTTTGCCTTTTTATAGGTGGGTTTGGAATTGGGATATTAAAAATGTAATTGAAAATTAAATAATGTACTTAGTAACCAAGAAAGTTGCCTCTCATTGAAAGTATCACACCAATAGGTTATTAGGAATTCTTTCGTCCAAAATTCCTGGTTCGTTACGCAATATTGGGTAATTTTGAGATAACAAAGTGCAAGATTTTTTTTTCCTCACCAAATTAATATTTTTCATGGGTTCTTTAACTTAGTGCATAAAAATTCAAAAATATATATAAAAGAAAACTTCTATTTTTCAATTTTCATATATATATATATGGATCCAAAGATCAAATTCTATGGATTGTGATATTTGACTAACTGTGGCTTAAAATAGACACATCATGGACATGCATGATATCACCACATTGTTTTCCTCCCTAATAATGTTATAAACTGGCTGCAGATGTCATACCTTACCGCATTTTAATGGTCATCCCGAGTGGAGTGGGGATGCAATGAAGGCCACCAACTCCGGCCTCTAAACAGGCTGCAAACATCATACTTTTTTTTCCCCAAATTCTTTTAATTCCCCCTCTCCTCCCCTCTCTCTCAGTGGTGGGGATTTATATTGTCTCTTTGAATTAACAATTTTTTTGGGTAAATACTTTGAATTAACAATGCTGTAATGATGTTTACGATTTCAATTGCATTGCCAAATCAATCCATTAATCGTTACGTTGCTCTGACAATTATTCGTGCGTCATTGATCACAATAATGTGTAGGGATTGGATTATAAATTGAGATGAATTAAAATGTGTTAGTTTCTTTCTTTTTTAGGTTTTCAAGTCCTCGTGGTATTATTGAAAATTGAGTGAATGGCCAATATCATCTTATATTCGCAATTACAATTATTAACTGAAATAATTGAAACCAGAGAGAGTATTCTTATGTTTCTCTGTGGTTAAATTCTAAATTTTCTCAGTTATTACGAAACTTTTCACAAATTGTTCAATTTTGGTCATTCCCGTTCATAAAAACCGGCCAGAGTATACCTAATGATTTTAGCTTTTGTACTCGAAAGGTTTTTGGTCAAAGTCTCCATCTTCTTTGCAGGTTCTAAAAAAAAAAAAATCATACAAAATCCTAAACCCAGCCTTCACAGTTTTCTAGACACACTAACACTCTACCTCTCATGGAGATACATGGAGATAAATAACGTTCATTACATCTTACCTAAGAGAAGATTGCATTTCAACTATATATCATCAGGTCATACTCACATCGGCAATCAAATTTAGATCCCAAACGCTGCCCAAATTCGAAAGGTACATATTTTGTTACTCCTATCTTTTTCCTTTTTCTTTCCTTTCCAATCTTCCAACTCCCTATTCTTAAAGGATCAGAAAAACTAATACCGTCTTTTTGTAAAAAGAAACTTATAGAGGTAAATGAATAAGATATACGGATGAATAACAGAGACAAAGAGATTTTTTTTTTTTTTTGAGAGAGAGGGAGAGAAATGCAAATCAATGGACAAGATGGTAGATTCCATTAAGGGGAAAAAAAAGTTTACAACGATAGACATATATAGCACCGGCACGTGGTGCTCAAGCTCTCATAGAATTAGTCCATCATAGGCTAATACAAAACTCTACAAAGAATAAAGAACAGCAAAACGCTCTCTGTATAAAATCAGAATATTTGTCAATCATCAATCGCTTCAGAGTCTTCTTCAGGTATTGTCTCCAATTTGGGAGATTTGGAAGTCTTACTGGGTGAAATAACAAGAGCCGGTCCTGCCTCGATCCATAACTTCAAAACCACTTTCGCCATTCAACTGATAAAAGAGATTTTTTTGTCTAGGAAATGCAACTTATATATCTATATATAGGGGATTTTTGTGGCTTGGGGAGAGAGAATTTTCAAACTTATGTGCACTAAAGTTTAGAGTCTACTCTCAGAAATTTCTTCAGCTGTGGAGAGAGAGACAGAGAATGTGAAAAATGACACCTTGAAGGATTTGAAGAAGTTTTTGCCTATTTTTATAGGTGGGTTTGGAATTGGGTTGTGCAAAATGTGATTGGAAATTAAATAATCAAGTAGAGTATTCCCTCCTGTTCAAAAAAAAAAAAGAAGTATTCCCTCCTTTTAGTCCTTCCTACACTCTTTGGGGCCAAGAAAGCTGCATCATCACCGAAGCTTCCACACCAATAAATTATTAGGTACTCCCTACAGTCCCAAACTATTTGTATCTTACAAAAATTGTTTAATATCGAGATTCAAAACTTAATAATGTTAGTGCAAAAATTGTTAGTATCTAATTTAATGTAAAGAAATTCAAAAACTTATGTTTAATTCTAAAATTGTACGCTTTTTTTTATGGATCCATAACAATCTTTGATTTTTTCCTCGGTATTTCATACATTCACGACCGTAATATTTGACTGGCTTATAACACACGTCATCGGAGGTGGTTACACTGCTACTTCAGGTATTCAAGCGAACGTTCGGGGTTCAGAAAATACATTAAAATTTTATGTTTTCTGACATATAATTTAATTTTTTGGTAATATTATTTGCATTGGATCGTTGTTATAACCTAAAAAAAAAAATCATGTAAATTTGTAAGTAAGTAGATAATATAGCTCAAATAAAATAGATCAAGGGCGAAAAAGTTTAGACCAATTAAATCTATTATTTTTTTTCCTTGATATTGTGTATCGTATACAAAAATTTGTCATCTCTGAGCAAAAATGCAGGAGCCGCCCTGCACATCATGCATGATGCCACCACAATTATTTTCCTCCCTGCTATTGCTATGAAGAGACACACGTAATACCTTACCGCATCTTGATGAAGTTGCATGTGATAAGGTTTACAGTTGACAAAGATTATTCAAATAGTGAATTACCCCCAAATGATCTCACCCTACCTGTATAAAATGATAAATTGTAGTGATAAAAAATGATTATATATTATAATAAAAAAGCGCTGCTAACGAATGCCTTTTAGATATTTATTCAAAATGAATATAAAAAAGTTATTAAAAAATGAATACACAAAATGAATGAAGGGATAGTTAGGCATAAATACGCAATATTTTATCTATTTGTAGGAAAGAACAAGAAACTTTTGCAATTAAACATAAAAATATTATTTGTAAGACAAGCGATAATGCCACGGTGCCATTTTATAGTGCCACGACAGGTTCTGTTTGTTGACCAATATACCCTCTCTCCAGCAAAGCTTACCCTTCTCTCCATCTCTCTCTTCCCAGCTCTGTTTTTCTTATACTTTATAGCAACCCACTTCCTTCTTCCTCCATTTCTTTCAATCATCCTCAAGATCCAATTTCCCCCCTCACACTGCCACAGCATAATCAAGATCCAAGTAGCCCTTCCGGGTATTTTTTTTGGACAAATCCTTGCAGTGGACCATAAAAACACATTTTAAACACATCTAGTTCGGATCGTCAAAATTTGTTCGGGATAGTGAAAGAATTGATTGGTCCTCACTTTATTTAAAATGAGTGATCTCTTATTGGAAGTTGATTCTATATATATACACACACCAATAACAATTTCAGACTTCAAACACAATTAAAAACAATAATTCACCCATTTCTTTCCTCCATCTGATTTTGTGATGATGCAGACTCCTATTCGATGTTTTGAGTAATATGGCGTTGTTCCTTGATTTGAAGAACAACTAAACTTACAAGTGTGAGAGGTGGGGTGGTGGTCGGCCGGAGGTGGGTGTGGTGATTTTTTTTAATTTTATGTTCGAAATTAAATTTTTTTTTAAATTAGAAAAATGTCACTATTTTTTTGTTTGCGGTGGTGGTTGGCCGGAGGTGGACTAGTGATTTTTTTTTTAATTTTATGTTTGAAATTAGAATTTTTAAAAATTAGTGGCATTTCACTAATTTTTTTAGTCGCCGGAAGTGGTCGGTCAGAGGTGGGGGTGGTGATCGGCTGAAGGTGGGGTAGTGATTTTTTTTTTTTAATTTTACGTTTGAAATTAGAATTTTTTAAAATTAGTGACATTTCACTAATTTTTTTGATCGCCAAAAATGGGTGGCCATATGTAGGGTGGTGGTTGGCAGGAGGTGGGTTGGTGGTTTTTTTTGAGGTGGTTTGGTGGTTTGGGAAAAGGTGGGATGGTAGGTTTCATTTTCATAGATAAAATGGTGAATTAACTACGGATAAAACGGCCAGTATAGAGTACACCACCACCTTAACAATTTCAATTTCAATCACGATTGCAATACCTTTCTGCATCTACTTTACCAATTAATGTGTAGTATATGGTCTTCACCATCTAGTTGCATAATGTTTGGCCAAATGCAAATGCAATTCTCTGCGTGGAGTCTTTTGGAGTCGGCTTGGTTGGTTTACTGAAGGAACTGGTTTACAATGAAATTACCGGTCGCATTTCTTTCTTCGTCGACTTAAGCATATGGATCTCCGATAACTTACCACCAAATCAATTTATTGATGGTTGTGTCCTTCATTTGATTCGGTTAGGTTTTTTTTTTTTTTTTGTCTTTCTTGTATATATGATGTATTTCAATTGTATTTATTTGGACACGGTAGATTATAATATTCACTATCAACGAAATTCTTGCACTTCTAGAAACAGAGGACAACAGAGTTGATGTAAACATTTGGAAAAACGAGTGTCAAGACCACAATGCCAACAGCATTCATGACACCCTCCACGCCATTACTTGCAAAGATTTTATCCCATGGCCGAGAAGAATTTGGGTGCCGAGAACGAGTATGGCACACCTAGTGTCAAAACTTGTTTTAAACGGTCCAAATTTTAAAGTGAGAGAAATTGGGGTTTTTGGGGGGGGGGGGGGGTTTTCGGAAAATCAGGCCGTCCAAAAAAGCAGCGTTTAAATACACATTTAAATGGATCTTTTTTCGACTCAACACCACGTGTACAATACCCGGCCGGATCCCAAAATTTACTCTCGACCCCCGTTTCCTTTGGACATGTTTGACACCAGGATCATAATCCTACATATACGTCTCTTGTTTTCCATCATTAATCCCATATTTTGCAAATCTTTCAAAGTTTAATTCAGCGATCAAACGTATCATATGATTTTATAAAATTGAATTCCTCAACAATTAGTACCATATCTATCATTATGCAATGTTTATGAAAGATCCCACAGAGAGAGAATTGATTTTTTTGGTAAGTCAACTGTCAACAGCCATACCAGATTCAAGAACTTTCACCAAAATCAGAGAAATTGGGATAACTATCAAAATTCTTTAATTACAAGACAGATTATAAGGTCTGATTTCAGAGCAAAAAATATAACAGAATCAGGCCTAACAACTGGACTCCTGCTTGGTCTAATGGAACAATTCCATGACAGCAACCCAATTAAAACTCTACAAAACAAACAACTCGAAATCACAAAACTCTCTCAAGAAATCATCTTCAGCGCATCCATCAATCAATCATCTTTATCTTCAGAGTCCTCTTCGGGTATAGTCTCTAACCGAGGGAAATTGGAAGCCTTATTGATTGAAATAACAAGAGCCGGTGCGGCTTCAACCCGTAATTTCTTGACCACTTTCGCCATTGAACTGAAGGAAGGTGTTTTTTCTGGGCACTGAATTTCAGAGTCTATTCTCAGGTGTAGAGAGAGAGAGAGAGAGAGAGAGAGTTGAGAGGTGAGTCCTTTGATGGGTTCGTGGTTGCTTTTATATAGGTGGGGTTTGGACAATAGAGATGCATCATGGAAATTTCCTACAAATAGATTTTGAGTTTTTAATTACTTTCTCGTTTCAAATTATTGATCCTTTTTTGGGAATTCAACTATTTATAAAAAGTACCAAAAAAGAAAAGAAGTACATACTTTTCTTTTTTAATTTTTTTAAATGACCATATATTTTGGAATAGTCAAAAAAGAAAAAGAATAACCAATAATTTGAGACGAAGGGGTATTTATTACTCTCTCATTAGGCATGTGGAAAGTGTGAAAGCTATGAAAATTTTGTTGGTATTTGAATAGTAATGTTTGACCAACAGCGGCTTCCATAAATACACGTGGGGTGATGCCTACCACTTTATCTATCGCCAAATAAGGAATAATACTAGGCTTCATAAAATAAAATAAAAAAGGAATAATACTAGGCCATACATTTTTGTTTTTGGTACTTTCAATCATTTTTTAGATTCGCGTTATTTTTTGGATTGGTTGATCGTCTTGACGAGAGAAGCTTAAAACGTAAAAAATTACGGTTAAAAACAAAAAAAAATTGTACTAAATACGCAAAAATCTTAAACCTCGACGAGAGAAGCTTAAAATGTAAAAAAAAAAAACACTTAAAAACAAAAAAAAAAAATGTGTACTAAATACACAAAAATCTTAAACCCCTCTCTCTCTCTCTCTCTCTCTCTCTCTCTCTTCTTCTTCTTCTTCTTCTTCTTTTCTCTGCCATTTTGTGTAAACTTTTTTAAAATTTAGTCCACGTTTTTATACTTTTAGTTATGATTCTTCTACGCGAGACCAAGTTAATCCAAATATTACAACAAAAAGTTAAATGAAATGAAAAAAATACCGCAAAAAAATACGAAAGGGGGTGTTCCACTAAGGCAATTTTTAGAATAAATTAGTTTTTCACAATTTTTTATGTGATATATTGTGAGAGAATGACTTGTTTTATTTTTTTGAAAAAAACTATTTTTGTTAATGGAACACCCCTAATATGGCATGCTGTCTTCTTCGTTGTTTTTTACTCCTACCTTTTTTGTTCTTTAGTTTTGATCATTGATCCTAAAAAAAAAAAAAGAAAATGATACAATATACACTCCTTATTTAGGTGTGTATCATGTGAACTCCTGTAAAAGTTACGAATCGATTACCCCTTATTAATAAAAGTTACGATTTTTTTTGTATGAAAGTTACGAGACGCACAAAATGTTATAAATCATAGAAAATATTACAAATCATATTGCTGAAAAGTTACAAAACACTAAAAAATGTTATGATCGCCAATGAGGTGACACAATATGAAACATACAATAGGTGCATATAGTACACACCTTTGATGGGGAGAACGACGGCCCTGTAGTGAGTAATAAAGACCATTGATATCCACAATTGATAGTTCAGATTCACTACGCACTTTTACTTGTCAAATTGTACTACTACTGATAATAGTGTAAATCACATTTGAGCTATCAATTGTAGATGTCAACGGTCCATATTATTCACTACACCTTGTAGTGAGCAGCTCACTACATGGCCCATGTTCCCTTTAATGGGTGTATATTATAGTCATTTCCTTTTTGACAACCGGATGTCAAGTTATCAACGCAGTCTCTTGTTATTTGGTAATCTTGGAGTACTGACATGGTTCTCCCAATTGGGAGTTGTTTCAATTCTCGACTTATTCTCAAACTGACTTATTATACTTCACGATATATGACATTATCTCACAATACATCAATTCAAAAAATTGACTTTTAAGTTAATTCCTGATTGTAGACAATAACCCCTAATTTCTCCCGAAAATTCAACAATGTTAATTCTAGTAGTACATGTTACCCTAGAAGTACATGATCCCCAAAAAGGAAAAAGAAGTGTTGTTCTAGAAGCATAGAATGTAACTCAAACTTGGTCCCCAATGCTGGTCAAGAAAGCTCTTGCAGCCCAAGATTACCATAAGAGTCAAATATGTTTTCTCCTACAAGACTATTACTCCAGGATTAACACATATTTAGGTGTGTTTTGGGAAATTGTCTTGATTCAAAAAAGTTTGCATTAGTTAGTTTTGCGTTGATTTTTTTTGGATTAATGATTTGTCTTGAGAAAAGAAATCTTAAGCATCAAAAATTACAATCAGAATTTTTAAAAAATTGACTTAAAACAAAAACAATCTATTTTTTTGGGGATTATTGGATTAATTTTGCCTTTATTCACATAATTTTTAGTTTGTATTATATCTCCTTTCATCAAGACAAACCAATAATCCACAAAAAATCAACGTGAAACTAACCAATGCAATTTTTTTAAATAAATACAAAATAATAATCCACTTCAATTATTTTTTGCCACAACACCCCTTAAAAAGCATTATAAAAAATATATATTTTTCAATATTGTGTACATTAGTGGGAGTTACGTGTCAATTTGTCCTCCCAAGTGGGAGATTTTTTTGATGTAGAGGATTACTCCCCTGAGTTGTCGGTGAGACTGCCAGCTACAACTTTTGCACCCACCTTATGAGTTACTCCCTCCGTCCCAATTTGTTTGCTCACAATAGGAATATATGCAATTTCAAACCCCTACAAAATATATTTCTCTATATTATCTTTTAATTTGGTGTAAAAAAAAATTTAAAAATATTCTACAAAAGTACATTTTTTAACATCTATAAAAAATACACGTTTCCCAAAGTGAACAAACAAATTGGGACAGAGGGAGTATGTTTTAATGCTTTTGGTTGTATGCTCTCTGCGCCTCTCTATATGCAAAAATGATCTATACACAAACTTAGTACCACAACCCACTACAAAACGGGCCCCACACCCTATGTGAGTGAGGTTGTGGTGGATTGTGGCACAAAATTTGTGTATGTATCATTGTTGTTGTACATGTATGTGTGCATTGAGAGACAGAGAATTGTGTGGGTTCTAGCAATGTAGTCCGACTAGAGAAGGTGAGTCCTGAGAGGGGAGAGTTTTTAGGACCCACAACGGCGTCGGCGACGCTGTCGGTACATGGTCGGGTCCCTTATATTTTCCATAACCATATACATCTATGATCTAACATGTCCTGTACTTTTATCTGGTAATTCAGATAATGCATCAAAGAGAGACTGGTGACTTTTGAGAGGTTTTTCATATGTTGATTTTGAAACTATTCATAAGTTTGTCGTTGTTTCATAATTTTTTTATGTGATGTATTTATTGTGAAAGAATGACCTGTCATGATTTTAGAAAAAAGTTGTTTTTTATTTTATTTATAAAATTGGAATATGGCCTTTGTGTGTAGTTTGCATGTAACGCCCAGATTTTCGGAAGCATTAATAAAGACAACTAATAAGGATTAATTTAATAAAAAGAGTTTCCATCAGAGCACACGTTAATAAACGTGAAGGGCAACCCATTACAAAATACTTAGTACGATTTGAGAAATTAATATTACAGATCCAACATTAAAAATAAAGGGGTAAGTTCTACATATTAAGGTTCAACTCTAGATTCCACGACTCCTCTTGAGCCTGGTCTACCAGAAAACCCTTGGTTCCGAAATAACCGTCTCCTTCGACATCAACAGTACCTGCTTGATCATAGTCTGGCATAATACATCCTAGTCACGAAGCAACATCATAGTATTATACCAGGGTCACACGAAGTGTAACACCGTGAGCAATAAATCACTCAATAGCTACTTTAACCCTCCTAACCCTTGCTAGGCATACAAGTACAACATATATGATTGAAAAGCAGTAATTAAAGGAATAAGCAGGAAATAAATCGTAAAACAGAAATTAAACACATAGCTAATTTCATTACTAGCCATTAACTTACATGTTCATCTAAGTTCTCAACCTACAGAACTTTCCTCCCGCTTAACCACCAAAGAATATGACCAAACTGTGATTAAACTCCCCCTTGCTTGCCCTGAATGGGAGCTCGGACGGAAGACATAAGTTATTTATTTAATCCAACCGTCAAGCGCCTCACAAGGATGAATTTCCCAGGGACTAACTGTACCACTGGGCTACGAGTGACAATTGACAAATATCTGTGAATCGGTCTATAATACATCCACCCTTTTAATGCCTTAGAATTAAAATGAAGCAAATCACAGAGTGTAACATCCTAGGGTTTTGAAATCAAGGCAGACTACCAAACAATCCTCCGAAACAAATCACTTGGCAGAACTGCTATTCAACAACAATCTCGGGGTAACTCCCCATCAATCAATTCCAATTCACTTTTCCATTAATCTCATCGTTTATGTGATATCCGCGTACGATCACCCAACCCGAGAACTTAGTTGTCCATTCTACCATTCAACATGTTTATGAAAAGTGCATTTAACAGTAAAAGCAAAGTGATAACGATATCTCGAGGGTCACAACCGAATATCACAATTCACAAGTTCACGAAATTCAAGTAATTGAAAACCAGGGGTCTAAACATAATAAATTCAAACTAAAGGGGCCAAAACGTAGTTTAATAAACTATTGAGGTCAAAACGTATTTAAAGAAATTAAGGGTCACCAATGTCATTTTAAGCAAGTACAAGGGTGTCCAACATAATTTCACAACTCTAGGGTCTTTAGTGAAATTTACAAACTCTGGGGGTCTTTTTGTAAATAAACATAATACAAGGAAAAAATGATAATTTTACCACCGACAAGGGTAAATACGTAAAAATACTTTATTTTAGTTAGTAAAGTCCTAACTTGTTATAAAATGGAATTCCTTGATTTTTTTATTAAGTACAACACTACACATTATGTAATTTACGCACACAAAGGCAAAATTGTAATTTTTCCACAACAAAGGGTAAACAGGTAAAATACCTTATTTTAGCTAGTTATGTCATAACTTGACTCAAAAAGAAATTCCTTCAATTTTAGTAAGCCCAAAACTTTTATAAGAGTAATAAATGTAATAAAGGGCAAAACGGTCATTTTACACTACGTAGGGTATTTTAGAAATTTTGATACGCTCATAAACTTCTACTAATGACATTTAATTGATAAAAAATAGGAACATAAATATCTTTGTAAATTAAGTCACATACTTTATAAAACTACACTTTTAACCCTTAAGTTTAATACCAAAAACGAGAACAATGTTAAACGTAACATGAGCACATTAAATCTCACATAAACACTTGAAATAGGTCCTAATCATGCTTGAGAACTTAAACACATGAACCAAAATGAATCTAGGGCTTAATATGCATGAAAAACATGATTTAGGGTCAAAACCGTCGAAACTAGGAACATAAGTAGCTAAACTTTAATTATAGAATTTAAACCAAAGTTGGAGGGAACATTCTGTACCGGTAGTCCAGACGGGGATTGGGGTGGTCCGGACTATCGCTTCAGCAAAAACATTTCGTGAAACCCTTGACCTTGGGCCTTAACCCTTCAACTTCAAACTACCCCTAGGCTATTCTAACACATACTAACACATACAAATGCTTAGGAATGATTGGGTAAGAGTCTTTACCTTGTTTTGCGAGGATTTGGCAAAAAATGGGTTTTGGCAAAAAACCGGCGGAGGGAGCTTCTTGGGTTGGCTTGGCTTTCTTGGATGGTGAAATGTGGATGCCTAGGAGTGCAATGGATGAATTTGTGGAAGAAGATTGAATGTCGTTGGGTTTGGAGGTGGAAACCCAAGTTTTGGCCTTACTTTCTCTCTTTAGAACTCTATAACCCAACTTAGAGCTTTCTCTTTCTTTCCTTGCTATTTTTCTGTGTAATGGTGAGGTGTGGGAGTGTGAGAGAGTGAGAGACGAAATAGAGGGGTTCATGAAGGGTGAGGGTGGAGTGTTTGGGTTGGAGTGGTGTAAGGGAGTGGTTAAACTCATGTAGGGATGTGAGGGGGTGACAAGAATGATAATTGGGGTTGTTGGGGGGCAGAGAAAGAGTGGAGGAAGGTCTGATTTTGCAGGGGAGAGGGAGGAGTGTGGGGTTGGTTATAGTGGGTGGAAGAGTGGAGAGTGGGGAGGAGAGAGATGAAGTTGTTGAATGTGTATATATATGTGTGTGTATGTGTACTAGTATTACTTGTGTATATGTATGAATGTGTATAATTACGTATGAAATGAATTTATAAAAATGTAATGCTTGTGATTAAAATGTAAACATGCCTTAAGGTCGAATTTGTAGTAATTTGGAAGTATTAGGGTATAAACCGTAGTAATTGCAAATTAAGGGCCCTAAATGCAATTAGAAATTAAAAAACGAAATTAAAGTAATTAAAATGAAATTAAATAATCCTAAATTTTATTAAACATTTCGGATTATTACATTGCAGGTTTAACATGTTAGTAGACTTTTTCAACTTCTCATCTAGAACACGACAAGTTCAATGGAATCGTCGAAAATCGGTGAAAGGTTTCATTTCTAGCTTTTATGAAACGGAATCAGGACCTTCTGAGAAGGTGTTCCACTAAGACAATTTTTAGAATAACCTAGTTTTCCTCGTTTTTTTTATATGAAGTATTATGAGAGAATGAACTGTCTTAATTTTAAAAACAAACTGTATTTTTTTAATGGAACACCCTAATAAAAAAATCTTATCCATGATTACTAGAAGTTAAAATGGGAAATAAATTAATAAAATATGATTGTAGAGAAGATGGCTGTGAGGTGCTTCCCAAATTAAATTTTAGATTCTCAATATTTTAGAAGATCTAGGCCATGTTCGTTTCCCAGTTTAGTTTTAGTTTTGATGACATCATCATTTTCCTCATTTCTCTCTCTATCTCTCTTCACTCAATACACCTGATCACATCATCAAAACTAAACTAAACTACCTAACCAAACATAGCCCCTAATCTTTTTGTAATGGTAAATGCACGAAATAATTTACAAATTATTACATTAAAAGCACACATGAGTCCCAGAGGTGGACGCATGATTCACTATTAGGGGGGTAAAAAATTTACCACATATATTCAATTCGTCTCATTTTGATGGTCCTCTACGAAAGCACGTACAACTTTCGGACAAAAAATTAAAATATTTTCCCACTCATGATTTTTTGAGTTTCTTTGTACCGAATTAAAGATCTCGATTAGTTCTTTAATTTGATTTGACAAAATTATGAGCAGAAGTACTTTATTTTTTATATGAAAAATTATACATTTTTTCGTAGGGGATTATCAAAATGGGATGGAGGGAGTACATTAGAATACTAAACCAAAAGAGATGTAGCCAATATATACCAGCAAAAAGTGGTATGTCAAGTTTCTTGGGGCACAGAGAGAGAGAGAGAGAGAGAGAGGAGAGTTATAAAATAGTGAGAGCTCAAAATATATATATATATATATATATATATATATGTTGTGTTTGTGTGCTCCGCTTGTCCTCGTGTGAGGCAGAGTGTGTTAAAAAATAGTGGGATGACAAAAAAGAAAAGAAAAAGATCAGGGGAGACAGTGAATCATTTGGGCAAAAGTTGTAAATATTTCATGTTACTTGGGGCAAGATTTAGAGATTAGAGTATAGTGCCCTAGGGCAAAATTACCAAAATGTCCAAAAGTCTATATGTACCTGTATGCAGGGAATTTTAATCTAGTGGGGTCAATTGACCCCTTGCCTCTATGTGTGTCCGCCCATGAACATATCAACGCATGATGCAATACATGAAGCACTCATCCATTAAAAGAACAAAAATGCTAGATACACAACAAAAATGTACAACAACGTGGACAACACACTCACATGGGGTGTGGGCTCCACACACAGTTGAGTGTAAAGTGTGTGTGGAGCCCACACCCCATGTGAGTGTGTTGTCCCACTTTTGTTTTATGCATTTTTTTTGTGTATGTAAGTCTTCTAAATCGCATTGACCCATGATTTAAAACTCTATCTAGTATTTTTTGTTGAATGAGAAATAGTGAAAGTTTAGCAGAATTAAAGTTTTATTGATGTGTTGGTACCGATATACGTGTGTCTCAATGTATTTACCCCTTGTCGTTTTTTTTTTTTTTTGACATCTACCTTTTTTCGTTGGAGGTCCGCCGACTGTTTCAAAATATGACTGTGTTTGGTCAGATCCTTCAATTTGATGCGGGGGCTTCGCCAAAGTTGTTGGGGGTCGCCAGAGTTGATTCTATCGTCTAAATTATTTACATATATGCCATTCGAAAAGAAAAATAAATTTAGGGTGTTGGTTATTCCATTGGAGACCAACCTATCCAAATTGGGAATTTAGGGTGAGTTTTCTATTTTTTAAAATCAAATATCAAAAGTTGATTTTATCAAACTGAATAAGTCATTCTCTCACAAGAATCTTTGATTGTAACAAAGATTTTTTCTCATTTGCTAAAACAAATAAGGTAAATGTTAATGCCAAAAATGTTTTTGATTGTGTCAAAACTCCAATGCATAACATGCTTGTACTTATGTGCAACCTACATGCCTTTTATGCATTGGAGTTTTGCCACAATAAAAAACAATTTTGGCATTATCACAAATGTTAATGCCAAACAAACAAAGATTTTTTCTCATTTGCTAAAATAAATAATTGATATTAGCAAATATTAATTTTAACAGATTTTATCAAATGGAAAATCACCATTAGATCAATTATTTATTCAAATTTGGGGGACTGGTGTTGCTCTTTTTTTGAACTGGACTGGAGATTGCTCTATGGTGTGCGCTTAATATATTCGACTCCCGCTTCCTTTAATTTTATTTTCCGGCACCCCCTGTAAAAAATTCTCGCTCTACACTGCTTCTACAAAACCTCAAAACATAGTATACAGAATTTTGAAGCCTTCTCTTGGAAGAGATCGAGGTGCTCCGCTGATTAACCGGTTTGCGTTTTTTTTTTATAACTTTATTAATTAAAACTACATTTTTCAATTTTATTCCAAAACAACATGAAAACGTGTTTAGAAATCACGTTTTTTTAAAAACATTTCGAGAAACATGCTTTCTGTATTGGTTACGACGAATTAATCAAAAAATTAAGTTAATCCTAAAAGCATGTTTGCAAATGTGCTTTCTGAAAACATTTTTTGAAAACACGCTTTCACTCTTAAAAATAAAAAAAAAAACCACTTTTCATCAAGATAGTGTATATAGAGTTAAAGTGATACTAGAGTCATACTTAAATTTTAAAGTTCTGCTGCAACTCTCTTTTTCCTTTATTGTACCAAAACTACTTAGACCTTGTTTTCTTAAACATTTCTTGAAATAAAATATCACATTTTATGATATTTCACAACACATAAAATATAAAAATAATTTTATGAGATTTTTATAAAATCTTTCTAAAATTTATAGGAAAACTACTACAGTACATTTTATTATTTGTAAAAATAACTCCATTTTATCACTTCTATAAAATATTTATTTATGGGATTTTCATAAAATTCATCTATAATCTACAGAACAAGCCCTGCGACTTCTTATTCGTCTTCTTCAACATCGACCCCATTTTCAATACCCTTCCTCCCGAATCAAGCTCTCAATTTGACAAATCAGATCCAGTGCCATCTTCCCAGCTCCTCATCGGCGACCACAGTAACTCTGTCAGTAGCCACGAACGGCGACAAACTCCGGCGAGCCCTGTTGAGCACTTACCTTAAATTGAATCAACCCAACTCATCCAATTTGAAGGACCATTTTAATCGACCAAAACACTTCCAATTTGGGTTTGGACGAGAGAGAGAGAGAGAGAGAGAGAGAGAGCGTAGTCTCCTGATGAGAATATGGGTTTGGATCAAAACACCTTCATTTGATTTGTTCCACAATTAATTAGAGTAGATTGTAGTCTCCTGATGAGAATGTGGGGAGCCCTGTGATGTCGACGAAGAAAGAGCCTCGATTTGCACTGCCTAATGGCCAGGTAGCTCTACAATGGAGAGAACCAGAGGAACCGACCATGTCCGAGAAATTCTAACTCTGAAAGCGCCCTTTCTAATCGCGTCTCTTGAAAGCGTGTTTTGTAAACACGTTTTGAAGCCGCATTTGGTTAAGATGAATTTTGAGGTAGTTGAAGAGCATGTGGTAGTCGCTCTACAGAATTTTGGGGTACTTGAAGAGCATGTGGTAGTCGCTGAAAAGCATCATATCCTATCGTTAACAGTATTTCGATTTGGTTTTTGAACCCTTTATATCAGGTTAGCAACTTCTACATGGCTAGGGTTTTCTCGTTCATTTTAGTGAGAATGCATTCAGTTCACTCGTATAATCTTTTCAAGTTATTTTTGTTCTATGCTTCCTCTTATTATTGAATATCTGTTGATTTCGCGTTGCCTTTAAAGCTGATTTTTTTTTAATAAAAATTTGGATGGATTTTATCCAAAAACTCACGACTGCTTTTATAAATCAGCAGGTCCATGTTCATTGTGATGGCTTTGAGGGCTACTTCTTTCCCAATTGATTGACATCAGTCTTAAAATTTCAGCTCTTGGCATGGGGTGCAAAAGCCCGAGCTGAGCCAACTTTTGAGGTGTTTGAGCTCGGGTCGTTTACTTAACAAGCCTAAAACTCAAGATTGAGCTCAGCTCGTTTGTAAGCAATGAGCCGAGCTTGGTTCATTCACTAAAGGAGCTGAGCTTGTAAAACAAGCCTAGCTGAGATTTAGAGTGTCGAGCTCGGCTCGTTCACTACATGAACCTAAAACTTGACCTCGGCTCGATTGCTAAAATGATTTGGGTAGTTTGCTTGACCTCGGCTTGGGTAGTTTGTAGCCCTAGCCTGGCTATAGTTTTGAGCTTGGATTGCCTATTTAATACCAACTAGTACGTACAGAGATATTCGATTATGGATAATTTAGGTGTACCAGTTCCTTTTAGAGGGGACCTTAGTCAAGTTCTTTGGTCACAGGAAAAGGGTAGATTCAATTAGGTGATTCGATGGAAAAGGAATATAGACCTTTGATGGTCAGATATCCTGAAAGTCTTAAGTATCCAGGTTCAGGACAGTTGCTACCGGCCCAGCATGTAGTGTTTACTCTGCCTACTATGTCAACCATATTACGATTCTTATTGCTCATTATATAAACTATGGGCTTTATCCCATTGGTGCACAGTGTTGTTATTGTACATTCTTGAGTCAATAGGTTTTTTTTGCAGAATGTTTAAGGTGCCAATGGATAAAGTGGACGAAGCTCATGTCACAGGTATTCTTTCCAAAACGTGTTTATGTTAGAATTGTTTCAATCTAGGCATTTAAAATATCCACGAATGGCATAATGTATGTGTTGTGGAAGTGTGAGGAGGATTCTACATGAAGAATATCAATTGTTGGATGAGAATGATCTTGGCCGTCCGTTGAGGAGGTGGATGGCTACATAAAGGGTGGAAGGCCTCATTTGTGAGGTGTGGTGAGGAAGTACCACCTTGGTGGTGATGAACCACCCCTTGGGTGGGAGAGTACCCAATTGGGGGAGAGACTACCTAATGAGTGAGCACAATGAGTGTGCTTAGATATTGTAAGTGTCAAATAAGAGTCATATGTATCTTCTTGTGAGTGTTGTCAAGTGACGTGAGTGCGAAGTGTATGTACAAGAGTTAGCATACACAATAAAAAAATTTGTTTATTCCGCTGCGTCGTACTCTACAGTATGTTGTGGCAAAACTTAAAATTGCTTTAAGGGCTGTGTAACCCTTCTATTTCATATAGGTTCTTAAAAGTGCCTACTTTTCTTTTCCATTGCTAGCGCTCGTACTCTTAAATATCGTTTGGTTACAAGAACTACTAAATTCATTCAATAAATCCTTTCTCTTTTATTGATTCAAGAAAGGACGAGTCAAATAAAGCTGTGAAAATATCTCAACTATAGTAATTAATTATAGATTGGCTTGTGTAATCAATCTATTTTGTATAGGTTCATGAAAGTGTTTCATCTTTTGCTTAAGAAATTATGCTCAATGTTTGATACAATCCACGGTGACCAATGTTTGTTAAGCATCCATAAACCATTCACTTAATACAACGTATCACTATTTGCATGCAGTATAAAGAGCTCCTGACTTTGACCTTCTCAATCTTCGTGCAGTATAATCAGATGTTAGGAGCTGCAAAAATGGAGATGAGAGCGAGTGAAGATGTTGGCATAGGCCAAGACCTAACCCCTCCACTGCATCCCCTCTCCTTCTCTCTCCACGACTCCTCACTCCTCTCTCACTGCTCAGCCTGCTTCTCTCCCCTTTCTCCTCCGCCCCACCAATTCCCTCCTCTTCTTTCCACCTCCCCCCTCACAAATTCTGTTCCTGCCCCCAACCCATCTGTTCTATACTGCTCTACACTATGCTCTGAAGCTGACACTGGCCTGCACCTCTCTAGTGCCGAGAACCATCTCCTCCTCCTCCTCCTCCACCACCACTCTGACCTCGCTCTGGGTGGCAGCGACACCTCTGACCTCCGCACCGCGCTCCGCCTCCTCCACCATTTCGAGCACCACAATGTCATTCCCCGCCAAACTAATCAGCTTGACAGAATTGGTGGCTTGATGAGCAATCGTGATGACTTGATGCACGAAGAACAAGATGGCGACAGGTTGGCAAGGATTAAGTGTGGCGCAAAGGCTATGGCAATGGCAAGAAGAATGCGGGATAATTTGGGTTTGGAGTACTCCGGGGAGTGCATAGTGGAAGAGGCCATGTTGTGTGTGGTGCTGACTAACGCTGTGGAGGTGCAGGTTAATGGAGGACCTCTTGTTGGGATTGCTGTGTACGATGCGACCTTTTCATGGATAAATCACAGCTGCTCTCCCAATGCTTGCTACACGTTTCCGCTGCCTGATTATTCTGGTAGTGAGTCAAGGCTGCGCATTATTCCTGCTGTTACAGGCTGCTGCTGCAGCAGTGATGGGATTGAAGGGATACAAAATGGCGGTTGTGATAATTTTGAATCAACAGAAGGTAGTAGTTCATTTTTACTTTTCACTTTCTGATTCAAAGTAGTTTCTTTTTGATAACTTAGGCATCTTCGTGTCTGGACCAGCTCACGCACACCTCAACTGATCTGTGAGATCAATCCCACCCACTTTAACAGGTTGGAACGGTGTTGAGCTGCTTTTGCATGTATTAGAAATATCCAGAAACGAAATTATGTACGACTCGAAATTCATTTAATATTTCTGAGACGTGTCCACAATCTTTTTGTTTGCTAGGAGACTGAAGCAAGATAGCAAAAACAAGATAGGAAAGATGATTTGGTCTCTCTGAGTTCAGTTTTTTGTTTTGTTCAAATTTTGGAGCAGTGACGAAGGAGTATGGTCCGAGAATAGTTGTAAGAAGTATCAAGGCAATCAAGAAGTTTGAGGAGGTATCTGTTGCCTACATTGACTTACTGCAGCCTAAGGTACTTTGATCATCTTGCTATCGCATTTACATAGTTGTGTGATGAGTTTTCTTTCAGTGGAATGTGCTCCTCTTTTAATTGTTGAAGTACATGAATAATTAGTGGAAGGTTACGAATTTGAAAGGTATAGATGCACCACTGTATCTGCTAAAAAATACTATGATCGACATCAGGCCTCTTACATACTTTCAGAGTCCTGTTGGTTCGAAATGACAACAAATGAAGAGAAACAAAATCCTTTGTTAGGTTTGGATAGCATTGTAGGAGATGATGTGTCAGAAATGGTTGAAGTTAGAACTCCTTTTTTATGCTGTTTAATTTTAATTTTTCTGAAAAGAATAATAGAAAATGAGTATGTTATTTGACTTTTCCCCAACATGTCTGTGTCCTACTTTCTGGAGAAATGTTCCATCAGCGTGTCCGTGTTGTCTCCTGTATCCATATCTGTGCTTCTTAACATCAGCTTTATTTTCTTGTGGCACTAAACATGAATTCCACATCTAGCACCCTATTAGGTTGGCTTGATCCTACTCTCACTTCTCCTTAGTGATTTACGAAAACATTTTTAGTTTCACATCTATCTAGGTCCAATTGTCCTATCATCCTAAAATTTTAATATGCGGCGCCTATTGGTTTTGGTTTGGTTTTGCTCAGGGATTGAGGCATTCAGAGTTATGGTCACAGTATCGGTTCATTTGTTCCTGTCAGCGTTGTAGTGTATCTTCCCCTACATATGTGGATCATACTTTGCAGGTAAGAGCTCCATTGAATTAAAATTGCCGATGTTAGTTGCATCTGGGTCCGTGCCATAATTTTCTTTTTTCTTGTTCTCTTCCAATTTTCTTTCCCACCTTTGTGCATTGGTATTCGCAGTGCAAATGTCATTAGAGGTCCCTTTCTTTTTCCTTTTCTTCGATGAAGCATATCTCGGAGAACATTCTGCTGAACATTTGCATATTTTTTTGCCTTTTAGTTTGTTACCTTTAAACTTGTATCTGTGTATCATGCATTTTGTCTCTATTTTGTTCCTGCTAGTTGTATTCTTGAATTCAGTTGAATTTTCTTTTCAAAGCATGATTGCATTGGCGATTCTTTTCGTTTCATGGTTCAAACTAAAAAAATGTCTTTAAGTCATCGTTTTGCCAATATCAACTTACCAGAAAAAAGTGTAATTATAGAGAACCATTGTTTTTCAGGAAAGGAGTACACCTTTTCCTCTTATGTGGGTATATTTTACATTCTCTGTTTTCTTTTGGGTGGAAAAAGCAGTTTTTTTTTTAATTTGTAAGTGTTCAGCGAAGATAATCTTTCGTGTGGGATAACTAAATTCTTGGACTGGACTTTCTAAATTGGCAGTAACACATTTAATCTTTTTTGTTCGCTAGGAAATTTCTGCTGTCAATTGCAGTTGTGCTGACCTGAGTTCTTATCACCACCTTCACATGGATGAGGAAATTACAAGGTTCAGCGATTGCGTGGATGACGCCATAGCAAATTATTTGCAATATAATAATCCCAAATCTAGCTGTGACAAGCTTGAGAACTTGCTTACTCATGGTCTCAGTGGTGGGAAGTTCGAAACTGAAGAAGAAAAACGAAAGCAGCAGTTTTGGTTGCATCCCCTGCACCATCTCTCTTTGACTGCCTACACCACTCTGGCTTCTGCCTATAAAACCCATGCCAGTGACTTGTTGGCAGGTGATCCTGAAGCAGAAAAACTTCAGCTGGAAGCTTTCAATATGAGCAAAATCAGTGCAGCCTACTCTTTGTTACTTGCCTGTGCAACTAATCATCTGTTTCTATTTGAATCCTCTCTAGTTCGTCCGGTTGCGACTTTCTGGATATCTTCGGGTGAGTCCTTACTAAATGTTGCTAGAAGCCCTGCATGGACATTGTATGCGAGAGGGGGTTTAACTGTTGCAGAAATTTCATCTTGTCCAAGTTATAAGTGCTGTAGTTGTACATTGGTGGATAAGTTGGAAACAAGCTCTGATATTAGTCAAGCTCGAGATGTAATGGTTGAACTTGAGGACCTTTCTAGGGAGTTTCTAACTTGCATCACAAGTATAACACCGAAAGTTTGGACCTTTTTGATTCACGAGAGCTGTTTCTTAAAGTTAATTTCAGATCCCCTTGATTTCAAATGGATTGGGCATATGAAGTCTGTCAGAACATTGGGTATTGAATCTAATGTTGCGGGTGCAGATACAGAAAGCACCGTTTCAACTGGTGAATCAGTGATGACTGTAAACCAAGAAAACATCTCTCTGTTCCAGCTTGGTGTCCATTGCCTACTATATGGGCGCATTTTATCCACCATTTGTTTCGGTGAACATTCTCACTTGGATGATTACGTACGGAATCTTTTACATGGTTAAAACAAAATAATTTGCCAAATTTGGTCATCCTCACAATTAAACATGCAAGTTTTCACACTGACTGGTCTATGTGCGTGGATTCTGAGGTGAAAGCTTAAATTCTGATCTGTTCTGCTTGTATGGGTCCACATGTTGTCCTGAGAAGTAGATATTGGAATCGCAGTTGAAGCAGAAGTTGACGAATCAGCCAAGATCAATGAAACATATGGTGAATGAATCTTCAGTTCCAGAAGATTTGATGAAGGATTATTGACAGACTACAGATATCTCAATAGTGCACCAACTGGACTTGGATTTCGCAATGCAGCTTTGTTTCCCAAGTTTGTATCGTAATTAGGAGAAGATGTGGCAAAAAGAGTCTCCGCTGGCTGCAGACTGGCAGCACTGTAACATCTGGAAACAAGATTCGACATTACTGAAGCTCGAGATGTAATGGTTGAGGACATATCTAGAGTGTTTCTTAATTGCGCATATGAAGTCTGTGGGGACATTGGGAATTGAATCTCATTTAGCTAATGCAGATACAGCAAGCAACGTTTCAACCGGTGAATCAGGGATATGTGTAAATCAAGAAAACATCTCTCTATTTCAGCTTGGTGTTCATTACTTGCGGGTATTTTATCTACCATTTGTTTCGGTAAAAGTTCTTACTTGGATGATTACATGTGGAACCTTTTACATGGTTAAAAGAAAATGATTTATCAATTTTGGCTATCCATAAGTTCTTTTTTTGAACAAAAAACATAATGATATGTCAATTTTAATTGCAGGGGCTGCCAAACTGTTGTGGAATGTCTCGTTTAAGCCATAGTTATTATCCGGAAGGACTAGCTATCACTGCACCACCACTTAGGTACTAAATGGACAAATGGCTCTCCATGTTAGTCTTGCAGTTGGTGGGATTCGAACCTTGTTGAATCGTGTACGGGAAGGAGGAGGTCTTAACTCTTAAGCATATTCACATTTACCATCTAGGCTACCACCTTCAGTGGTACTATCCATAAAGAAAGTTTTCACACACCGACTGGGCTATGTTTGTTAGTTTGTGTATTTTGAGGTGTAAGCTTGAATTCTGGTCTCGTCTTCTTGTATGGGTCCATGTGTTGTCCTGAGAAGTAGATACTGGAGTTGATGTTTACTGTGACATTTTTTAAACCTATTTTATATGGAAAATACACCGCTGGTGTACTCAATTTGTACGATAGAAATATGGAAGATATTTATCCATATATTTGGAATTTTGGATGACCGTAGCAAATTGCCTTTTTGAATTTTTTTTTTCATGTTAAGAAAATTTTATTTTATTTTTGTTAATAATTTTAACTTCTAGATTTCACTTGTCCAAATGAATTAGTAATCTACCAAATTTGACGTATATCTAATAGAAATTTAGAAAGCATGACAAAAAAAGATAATACCAAACTTTTCGCCCAATTTGAGTCTTTCCTATACTATTTCCCGTTCTAGCTTGAAAACTCCCCGAGTAAATTGTACTTTCTTGGATCAATGCAGTTAGCTCAGTTGGTCGTGTAGCCCTTTCTATAGAGATGAGGTTCTGAGTTCGACTCCTATGGAGAGGAGGTCAACTCTTTGTGGTTTACTATTATCTAACTGAAAAAAAAAAAAAAACCCATAAAAAAACTGTACTCTTGGATGATGAGACAGGGAATGTCAAGGACATGGGTTTCATGTCCTTTATTTCCGTTAGAAATCACAAACGAAGTTATCAATTGGACTTGGTCGAGACAAAAAGTAAAGTTGATGTCAAAATTGTCACAATTATTGTTAAAGGGACCCAATTGGGACTTGTGTGAAATTAAAGCGACAATTGTTGAAATTGACCCACAAAGAGTTTCTTTTTTATTTTTTATCTCTCGTATCTTCAATCACTAATTATATTTCTCTCTTTGTTTATACTACTCTTTTTAATTATTATTTGTTTTTTTTTATTTCTCTCCAATTATTTACATTTTCGCCTAATTATTATTATTTTTTAAAAAACTATTCAAACAATATCTCAAAAATATTTTTTAAAAATTTTTCTCAAAATTTTCAACCAAACGCAGCCATTATTGTCATCGGCATCACCCCGGTCATGTCGCGTGGAAGCAGATGAGTCAACAGAGTCACAGAGCGATGGAAGCAGCGATCGATCCACCACGCCGCCGTCGCCGCGGCAAACAACGGAAGGATATACAAGACGACGCCACCACAACGACCATCTTAGAACTCCCATCTCCCATAACGTGCGAGATTCTATCTCGACTCCCCATCTTCAACTGCAAGCGAGTATGCTCCTCCTTTCGAAACCTAACCCTAGATCCCAATTTCGCTCAATCGCAACTCCCAAGGTCTTCTCTCTGCCTCATCCTCCACCGCACCTCCGACAGCGGCCGCCCAACCTACTTTGGATTTCTTCCACTCCCCGATTCCCTGGTCGATTTACGCCGCCGCAGAGCCACCATGAAGTTCAAAACTCAAATTGAAAGCCCAGGTAGACGTCTCTGTGTCGTGTCTTGTAATGGGTTAATTTGTTTGTCAGATACCGTTTTTCCAAACAATGTTTATGTATGCAACCCTTTGACGAGACAACATTTTCACCTTCCCGAATCCAAGAACGAGCCAAGTTTTGTGAATGAAATACCTCAGTTTTATCGTTTCTGGTGCAGAATTGGGTATAGTCGATCGGCCAACCTTTTTAAGGTGGTAAAATTTACTGTGAATTGCGTAAAACCTTCTGAAAGGCAGTGTAGCATTTATACACTTGGGGTTGATGATGAATGGGGATCCTTGGAGATTCTGGACTACCATTCCCTCGTAATGATTTTGGCGGTGTTCGGTTGCACTATTTAGTTTACTTTTGTTTAGTTTTGGTGATGTAAGCAGGTGTAATAAATGGAGAAGGATAGAGAGAAAAGTGAAAAAAGTGATGATGTAATTAAAATTGGAATAGTGCCAAAACTGCCCCAAAACCCCCAAACGAACACAGCCTTTGTGTTTTTGAATGGAGCTTTTCACTGGATAGGCAGGGAAAATTCAATGTGGTTGCTTCACTATTTTGACATGGAGAAAGAGCAGGTTGGAAACCTCTCCTGGCCTTCTCATTTTTCTGGATGTGGTATCGATCTTGGAGTTGTGGATAACTGTTTATACATTAGCGATGAGCGAAGATCTTCAGGAGCTTTCAACATATGATATGGGTGATGAAAGATTACAAAAATATTGAGTCTTGGACTTTAGAATGGATTATTCAACGACCACTTCCTTCCGGGCTGGATTGGAGCCTCAAACCAGTGAAGACTTTGGAAAATGGAACGGTCTTGATGATTGTTGGAACAAAAACCCTTGCATCTTATAATCCTATCAGCAGTCTTAGAAAGAATAAGCTATCATGGTGTTAAATTTTGGGAGGGATCAATTGCAGATGTACCGAGCTTCCTTCCTCTTCCAGGGCTATGAATGGAAATGCCAAAATCTTCAACACAAGGTACTAACATCATGGCTCTTCTTACGTTATTACCAGATCACATGATTATTTAGTTTCTAGATTTTGTTATGCGTATTTCAGCCTAAATTGTACCAATTTAGATCTGGATGTCAAGAATGGATTCAAGAGCTTTAGATTCATCCATTCGAAATAGTTTTGGGTAGCTATTTGTTTGACATCCTTCTTTGAAGGGTTTTGCCCACTTGCATATCATTAGCCCAATCTGATGCTCAAATCCGTTCAAAAAAGGATGTCAACTGGAATTGCTGTTGAAGCAGAAGTTGACGAATTCAATGGTGCACCAACTGGACATGGATATTGACAATGCTTTGATACCCAATTTTGTATTGTAATTAGGAGAAGATGTGGCAAGAAGAGTCTCCACTGGCGGCACTATACCATCTTGTAGTTGGATTTGCTTTGCTAGTTTGTTTTTAACGCAGTTTACTGTGGCATTTTTTAAACCTATTTTATATGGAAAATACGTTGCTGGTGTATTCAATTTGTACTGCAGAAACATGGAAGATATTATTCCATCTATCTTTTTGGTGATAATTTTGAACTTTTTAGATTTCACTTCGAAATGAATAAGTAATCTACCAAATTCGGCGTGAATCTAATCAAAATTCAGAAAAGTATGACAAAAAAGATACTCAATACCAAACTTTTTGCCCGAATTGAGTCTTATCTCTCAATAATGATACTATTTGCTATACAATTGTACATGTAAAACTGCTAAAGCAAAAGACACGAAGATTAAACATCACAAATCTTCATCGTCTCCCTCTTCTTCTTCATGTATGGTTTCTAATCCTGGAGAATTGGAAGGCTTTTGCGGGTATGTAATGAGCGTTGGAGCAACCTCCATCCAAGAACTCGACTTCCTGATATTCTTAACCATTTTGATCTAACGTCGCGATGAATAATGCAAACTACGGAATAAATCTTCCAGATCGAACCCTGAAGGGCTTGAATGTCTCTCTTCCTCCTGCTGAAACAGAGGAAAGAGAGAAAGAAGGTGTTACTTCTTTGTAATTTCAAAGGTCTGTGATTTGTTTAAGAAGAGGGAATGGGCAATGAATTGAGAGGAATGTGTATGTAGAAGGCCCTTTATATAGTTAGGAAGGGGCACACAATGGAGGGTTGTGAGAGAGGTTTGGTAGATACTTTGTGTGGCTGTATGAATTTCCTACTTTTGGGGAAAAGAATTAGTGGACACAAAACAAGAAGCAAATTTGGAGAGTTGTGAGAGATTTGAGCCGCGTTTTAGTCGCGAATCCATCCATGAAATGCATATGCCGAAAGACTGGTTTTGGCCACATCAATCCATGAAATGCATATGCCAAACGACAAGAGCCGTACATAGAGTAAGGCATAACATACAAAATAAGGGTGCCCAGCAGGTTAACTGATATGTCTAAACTGACTAAATTGAACTGTTTGTGAATGCACCCGAAGTATGTTTGGATATGGATCCTTGTATGATAGTTTTGGAGGGTTGTGAGATATTTGAGCCCATTTTAGATGCAAATCTAACCATGAAAAGCATACGCCAAAAGACGATGGTTGTCCATAACGTAGAGCATGTCAAATGGTCAAAAAAACATTTCCTTTGGGTTTTTTTTTCCCCACATGGTAGCATTTTAGTATTCCATCGGTCTCTTTTTAACCATGTGATTTCGTAAATCCAATTTATTAAAGAAACATCCTCATTATATTTTTCACATCAATTTTTATCTCCAATTTACAATTTTCACGTCAACTTTTATCTTCACTTTCCAAAATTGTCCTCCAGCTTTACTTATGAACTCTTTACCCTCTAAATTTTCAAAAGGGTAAAGTAATAATAATTATACATATTTTTACCAGCGAACTTCTTCAAACACACTTATTAAGAGAACCCAAAATAAAATAGTCGACTATAAAATAAGAGTCCAGGGATTGTGTTGTGCTTTGTGCAGCTCCCTTGGGGACCACTTCGGGTTCCGCCGTTTGATCCAAATCATTCATTTTCTTCATCTAGTCAAATGTGTAGCCCACATCAAAATTCATATTAATCGAACATCGGTAACTATATTCTAAGATTGCATTTTTCTTGGAAAAGAAATACTAGTTTTCATCGACTAGAATCTAAAACCTTACGCACTAAAGGTGCTCACGATCTAACAAGACCATGGACCATGCATCCAAAGCTTTTATCTTTTTAGGTAACAGGGTAAACTTTAGTTGATTAAATTAAAGCCAGACACTAGAATAAAAGATTTTATAAAAGGCCAACATTTAAACTCTTCAATATCGGGAATAGCTACAATACACACCCATTGAAAGATATCTGTGCAAGAAAGAAATGAATGTATAAACTTCTCGGCAAACGCAATAATAAAATCAAAATCAAAATCCCATGTGTTGACAATCATATTGAATCAATGCAGAAAGCACAAGTCGGGGATGCCACAAGAAACCTCAACGATCCAACAACTGGAACTTTTAGAAAGGCACATTATTGTAAAACCGACCGGCCGAATCAGTTTTGCTTGTGATTGCAAAACCCATATCCATCTCAGCTGTGTGATTGCAAAGACAGATAACAGCATGGAAAAATCAGAGTTGCAAGAGTACTCGCTTGCGCAAAATTCAGTTTGAGAACTAAACCATGACAAAGTTGAAAATTCAGTTCGACAACTAAACCATGACAATGTTGAAATCAACAATAACAAACAAGCGTCACACTTATTTACTACCTGTTGACAAGAATCTTCGCATCCCCAAACCATAAAGAGTAACCAAAGCTTTATTTCATGGGAATCTTAAGTTGATGGATCCGAAAACATAGTAAAGCTGTTCCTACAATGGTGCACAGTAAAGCTGTTCCTACAATGGTGCCCCGTTCACTACAAGCAGAGTATTATACTGGCCAAGATATTATCGGGCTCTATTTCCAAGATGAATCCATTGCCCGTATGAGTTTTAACAAGTGTAGCTGTGTAGGAAAGATAAATTAGCGTCTAAACCTTAGAATAACACAATGAACCAAAAACGACAAGCAAAAAGAAAAACAAGGCTTTCGGTCAAGGGAAGTATGAAATGGATGGGTACTTTCATGCCATTAAGGAAACACTCGAATGTTCAGCAATTATATAGTCATTTACAGTGGCTCAAATTATACTAATGCTGCACTTGTCCAAATAAAGCTAAAAGAGCAAAGCAAGCAAGAAAATGACCACGAGATAATGCAAGCATGCTGAGAACAAAGGGATTAAATTAAGGAAAGCCTTCAAGGCAATATGAATGTTTGGATATTCAAAATGAGCAGCGAAATTGCTCGAAACAAGGATAGAAAGACCATATAGACAGAAAACAGTGCAGGAAGAGAAGCTGAAATGACAAATGAAACTAATTGAAATGATAACTCAGAAGCAGTGCAGGCCAATTCTCTGATTAACAAGCGACATTTGCTTATCGTTAAACCACACAGTAACACCCTCCAGGGATTACTATCTCTCAATCGTTACAGCTTGTAATAGAGGGAAATGCCACTATGCTTTATCAGTAGCTTCATGATTCCAACCACTGGACATCCAAGAGGAAACTGTTTAGAAGTTGCAACTACAGCGGTAAGTAACGCAGATAGATCAGATTCACAGCACTTCACAAACATTATATGGCTACACTCGAGATCCTTCGGTTGACCATGAGATGATTACCCATACTATTGCATTCACTTATCAAAATAGAAAGAAAAATTAACCTTCAATTGCAACCTGATGAACTGAGATGTATAATCAAATTTGCCCGTCACATTTCAACAAATTCAATACTCAGTTATCATCATGTCCAAAACCCTAAACAGGAACATTACATCTCCGAATGAAATCTAATGAGTAATTCAAGCTCAAACACTTAAAACTCGGAGACATAAACCCAAAATTGATAACTTCAAATTCTGGAAAAAAGCATAACACCACAAACCTAAAAACCTTGCCCCAATCAGTCCTGAGGGACCTCAACATCACCATCAGCAATCTCTTGCTGCAGATCCTTAGGGTTCTTCCCATCAACGGTACACCCAACAGAAACACAAGTGCCAAGTATCTCCTTCACTGTCCCCGTGAGGTCCTTGGCCATTGACCTCGGCCGCATGACCTTAGCAATCTCGATGACGTCATCAAGGGAGATGTTGCCAGTGTGCTTAATGTTCTTAGTCTTCTTCCTATCACGCTCAGGCTCCTTCAGGGCCTTGATGACGAGGGCAGCAGCAGAGGGGACGACAGCAACCTGTGTTGTTTATAATTTTGACAAATATGACAAAACGTCATTTTGATGTGTCAATCACTTCTGACATCCTTTAAACTTGTTCATTCTTTTATCCATTTTTTGGATGTCTTTACAAACGAAAGGTATTTCACATGATTATTTTTCAATAAATATAGCTCTAACTTATATTTTATAGCTTATGATTGGATTCAAACACCCACTTCATGAGTTTATCATGATAAGATTTAAGTTAACAAACCAGCGAAAGTGATTTGGAAATACCCCAGGAAAGAAAAGTAATTAAACAAGAATCTGACAAAATCCATCTACTGATTCTCATTTACATCTAATCCCATCTTTAACATTCATTTCACAAAACAACTACCCTTAAACCTCTTATAATTCTGTTAAATTTGAATATAAAATCCCTTCATTAGATACATATCTAGCTTACTCTTTTAATTGACTCAGAATCAAATAACCTAAAAGTTCAGTGGCTGACTCAAACTCAAACCAGCTTATATTTTACATAAATTTTTAACCAAATCAAGGGAAACTCAAATTGTTACTCTTGTTTTACTCCTCACAATTTGAAAATATGCCATAAATGAAGCTTTTACTAAAATTTGTGCTTAGATTTGAGTTTGTCCATTGGAATGGTTCATGTCAAATGAAGCTTTTGCTCAACTGTTTGAACAAACTTGAGTAAAAGAGTGAGTAACCGCTGAAGATGCTTTTATTATGATGAAATTTCAATGGGAGTAAGATAACAATCAAATATTAGTAAGGGCTGTAGATGCTTTTTTCATGACAACAATTAAAAATGGATTCAAACACATAAGATTTAAGCTAACAATTCAATTGTAGTGACTTGAAGTAACCCCACGTTAAGAATGGTAATTAAACAACGATCCAATAAAATGCATCTCCTTCACCCATCTTTCATATTACTTCTACAAACCACCTACGCCTAAACGTCGTATAATTAACTATCCACAAATATTCAAGCAGAAATATCATCAATCTTACTACATAAATAAGTAACCAAAAACCTAACATACAACATAGATCAAATGATATACATACCTTGGCCTGCCGATTCTGGACGGTGAGCTTAACGGTGACACGAAGGCCCTTCCAGTCCTTGGCCGTCTCTTTAGCGATGTCTTCTCCGATTTTCTTAGGGGAGAGACCGAGTGGGCCGATTTTGGGGGCGAGTGAACTCGCGGCGCCGACTTCGCCGCCGGTGACGCGGACGTAGACGTCCACGACCTGCGATGGGTCGAACTTCGGCGGCATTTTGTCGGCGACGCTCTAGAGAGAGAGAGAGTGAGACGAGGGTAGCAAGAGAGGGAGAGAGAGGAGCGAGCGGCGACAGAGAAGAACAGGAAGAGAGTGGTTTTTGGGTTAATATATGGGCTAGGGTTTTGAGTATGCAGAGAGTAATTGACTTGTTTGTCCTTGGGCTAGGGAATGTGTTGAATGGGCTAATTTCTTTTGTGGGTTGCACTTTTGGAAGCCCAATCTTTTGGAATTTAAGGGTGATAAACGATTCGAACGAACCCAACACATTTAGTTCTTGAAGCTTGATTTAAAAATGTAATGAGCTCTAAAATACATTCACACTTCAGCTTATTTGTGATACGAGCCAATCTCAAACAAGCTTTAGTTGAGTTAATCTCAAGTAGATTGAATTTTTCATTCATCATACGATGAATAAGCAGAGTCGTAGCTAGTTCAAGCATGGTTTGAAACCTGAACGAGCTTCAAAAAAAAGAAATGAGCTTGGTTTGCATATGTAACAAAATGATTTTGAACGAGGTTTTAACTAGCAAACATGAGTTCTAACTCGAGTAACTTGCTTTGTCGATTAGCCATGATCATAGACTAAGCTATTTTGTAAATTGGGATTAAAAAGATGCAAGTGAATAAAAAGGGTGGGAAGAATTCCATTTTTCTTTCTTCTTGCGTTTAACAAATGACACTGAGTGGTTGGATTCTTTTTTTTTCTCCCCCGATGGGTTGTGATTGGAATTGGACCATCATTTTTGTTATGTCATTAGCAATTTTTTTGTTTCTATTTAGTAACATTCCTCTTCCAATCCGCTGTGAGGTATCCCATTTCTTCACAAACATTCACTCAAAATATATTTTGCAAAAATACAAAAGAGACAAAAATGTTAATTGTCAAACGATTCTTTATTTAATTAAACAATTTGAAATTTTACTTTCACAACAACATATTTCGTCGCCAATTTGCATCCCTCAACTAATGTGCGATGAGATAGTTTTTCTCTTTAACTTTAATATCATCTGATGAAATTGTTTATTGCACACATTGCTAACAACAAATTCGCCATCGAGAATTAATAACGAATGGGAGAGAAACCACCTCTTCACCAATCAAAATCGGTTGGTATCGCCATCGAGAAGGAGAAGTGTTTCAACACAAACAGCAACACTTGTAGGTGTTCAAAAGTCCATGGGCACACCAGTTGCAACTGCTTTGCTGTTTAGGTGATGTGTGTCATAGATCTTTTCGGGGTTCAATAAGATCCAAAAAAACTATACATGAAACGGTCTAGAAAAATTAAATTAACGGTTGAAAATTTACAGTGAAGTAAATTTCAACTATTACTTTGCTTCATGTGCTGCTGTTTCATGTATAATTTTTCTATATCCAAACATTTCTTTTCCATTCTCTGACATCACATTGTCATGATCATTGATCTAAATTCCAAAACATCACGATATTTAACCTAAATTTCTTCGAGAAGCAGCAAAATATTTCCACGATTATTAGCAGATAGAAAGTAAACCATTTTTGGTTTATGAGCGATAACTATTGAAGTGTAGATGGATGAATTTAATATTAGTCTATGTTTGGACAACTCGAATGTGGTCAACACGCATAATGTCCTTTATGAGACAACACACCCCCGTTAATTTTCACCATTTCATTCTCTTTGAGGGCGAACAAAATACCACACTCGTAAATGGATTATGATGATACATTGGATAATCATAATCAAATAAAATCACTAGATCATCTTTCACCTCCATAGGGAGAGAAACTCTTTCAAACCACTTGACTAAGGTGCGTTGGCATTAAAAAAAATAAAAATAAAAACAACAAAATTTGACATCCGAAGCACCCGAACAAAAAACCTGGTAAATTTAATCGGACATATCCGTCTTTTAATTATATGGGACTTGTCGTTGATGTGGTATTATATTTGCTGATAATTGTAGGCATTTTTAATCAAGAGTAGAACACAAAAGTCTCATAACATTTTCATCATTTGACGCATAACATTTAAATGTTGTATTACTTTCAAGGTCACTAGTTTTGCAATGACCACCATGTTGTGCCCCAAACAAAGATCAAACAAAAAAACCCAAACACAAATTTGAGGAAAAACTCCGTTTTATTCACCACCGTAAATAAAACATGAAAAAACCTCTAAAGCTAAGCTTTACAGAGTCTCACACACTCACACTCAGCTATCTCAGTGCCACTGAGATTACAAACAAGTTTCTCAACAGAAACACAAATACAAACAAAGCTAGCTACAGCTGGTGGTGGTACAAATACAATCGAAAGACTTCTACTTATAGCCTTGAGTACACAGATAAAGCAATAAACTTGCACAATAATGGGTATGCAAACCCATTCCTCTGGTAGCTGTACAAGATGGAGCCATCCATACCCTGACAATCTCCATACCATGGAGTTAAACCAAAGCTGTTGGTGAGAGGATTGGGAGCCACCTCTCCCAATTATTCAATAATCTCCACCTTGGCGACAATCCTCCAGAACAAAGCTACCCAAATCCGAAACACGGACAACCAAACACAATAACGGGTGACAGCTGAGACTGTCACAGATCGCCCGAGGGCGCAGGCACCCAATGGTGCTCAAACAAAACTCAGATGAGCGGGGCCCAAACCTCGTTTGCCCCCAATTCCAGCGACCCTAACATACGAAACAGTAACCCTAACTGAGCCATGATCTTCATTACCAAAGGTGGAAACTCCACCTGCAGTTGTACTCCCTCCAAGATAGTACAAATTCTTATACCGAGTACCTCTCATTACCACCTGGTTGCCTGATAACACCTCCAGAGCTCCACCTCGCAAAACAATCCATAAACCTGTGGACTCCAGAGCTCCCAATGAGATGAGATTTAGTCCCAAACTAGGGACATAACGAACTTCGGACAAAACAAATGTGGAACCATCCTGCAAAACCAAGTCAATACTTCCTATCCCCCGAGTCTCACAAGTGTGGCCATCACCCATAAGAACATCCGAACCATCCAGCTCCGAAAGACTGGAAAACTTGTCCCGATCTGGACACATGTGATAGGATGCACCCGTATCCAATATCCATTTCTCAAAATGAATATCCGACGAAAGTCCCACAAGCGCAAATTCAAGCTCATCTTCCTGGGTTGCAACATTGGCATTGGCATTAACGACCTCCTTTTCTGCATCCTTTTGCAGACTTGGACAATCCCTCTTCCAGTGCCCCCTTTTGTGGCAATAGGCACAAGTATCCTTGTCGATCTGGCTATACGGATAGGCTCCTTTCTTCTTGGACTTGCCTCTTGCAAACATAACATCACCAACAGCTGTGTCTCTATGCACCATCTTATCCCTCCAAATGTACTTTCGTTCTTGATGAGTGCACTTCAAGCGACAAAGATCAAACTTAATCTCTTATTTACCATACAACAAAGTAGTGATCGGATGATCATACTCATCGAAGAGAATTCAACAAAGAATAATTGCCTTATCCTCGCCGAGGGATATCAACGCCCGTTCGAAGATCAGCAAGAATCTTTGTTGTACCCCGTCAAATGCTCTTGCATGGTACAACCTGGTTGGTACTGGAAACGGAACAGTTTCTTCTTCAAGAAAAGGCGGTTCTCCACACTCTTGGTCATGAATTTGTCTTCCAACAACTTCCACAACTCTTTTGCCTTCGTTTCCTTCATTACCGAATAATTCTGATCTTTAGCCAAGAACAATCGGATTGTCCCACAAGCTTGCAAATTAAGCCTGTCCCAAACCTTTTGCTCCATATTCGCGGGCTTATCTTCCAAAGCAAGATCCAAATCCTGTTGGATCAACACATCTTTAACCTCGCACTGCCACATTCCGAAGTTGTTAGTTCCGTTGAACTTCTCCACCTCGAATTTGGCACTTGAAACGGTGGAGGAACGTGGTGCAGCAGTCGATGAGGACCCTATCACCTTTTCCTCACGAGCTTCCCTTAGATCTCCTGACATTTGAGCAACTTGGGATGCCTCACAAACACCAAACAATGCCCGAAACGCTTCGAAAAAGCGCTAATAACAAGAGCAGCACTTTAGGTAAAGATTTACAGAAAACCGAGACCATGGCTGGATCCGCAATGAAAAATTGAGTCAGGAACCGGGCTGAACCGGCCCAAACAAAGGATAAAACCGATCAACCGCCCAAAATCCTTCACGTCCGGTTTTTTAAACTTAACCGGACCGGACCGACCGAACCGAATCAACCGGACCGGAAAGTGAACCAATCGGCCTATTTCGGGCCAAAACGTCAAAGCCCTTTGCCGACCGGATCGACGCATTAGCGGTGAATGCCGACGCGGGCGCATCACTTTGCCGACGTATGCATGATCGATGCCGACGTGTCAATGACGCGGGGTATCCGACCGATGATGGGCGGTGGCGCACACGCGGCCGCCGACAGGTTGATCACCGACGCGGCGCTTACGCGGGTGCCGACGGTCGTTTCTACACCGCAGGTACAAGGTGGTAACGCACGGCCGGCGCGATCGGGAGGCGATGCGCTTTCACGCCGCTTCTTCCTAAGCAGCCGCGAGGCCACTACGGTGGTCGGATTACGGCGATTCTTGCGGCGTTGGAATCGTCTTTTCATAAGGGTTCAGGATCTGTGCTCAAAAACAATTTTCAAGCTGTTTTTCACCTCTGCAAATTTCGAATAGATTCTGAACAAATCCGAACCAAAAAACCGAACAAAAACTTCAAACAAACAACTGGGTTTTGGCACCTAGGGGCTCTGATACCATTTGTTGTGCCCCAAACAAAGATCAAACAAAAAAACCCAAACACAAATTTGAGGAAAAACTCCGTTTTATTCACCACCGTAAATAAAACATGAAAAAACCTCCAAAGCTAAGCTTTACAGAGCCTCACACACTCACACTCAGCTATCTCACTGCCACTGAGATTACAAACAAGTTTCTCAACAGAAACACAAATACAAACAAAGCTAGCTACAGCTGGTGGTGGTACAAATACAATCGAAAGACTTCTACTTATAGCCTTGAGTACACAGATAAAGCAATAAACTTGCACAATAATGGGTATGCAAACCCATTCCTCTGGTAGCTGTACAAGATGGAGCCATCCATACCCTGACAATCTCCATACCATGGAGTTAAACCAAAGCTGTTGGTGAGAGGATTGGGAGCCACCTCTCCCAATTATTCAATACACCATCATAACAGGAACAATCTTTCAGTGCCGAGCGGGTCTCATGTCATACCCGCGCACGCGATCTGGACCATTCATTTCTATTTTAGACAGTCTGGATTATGAAGAGAGAAAAGGGAGAGAGGGTTTCTGTCTGGGTTGTCCAATACACTTTTGGACGGCCCAGATGCAATATTCGAGTACCATGAGGCTCGGCTACGCGTACTTATTCAATATCTAGTTTTTTTCCTCATGACAGGTATTATTCACTATGAAAACGGACAAAAGACAAACGGTTCTTCATTGTAGCAGCTTCTTCATAAAAAAATAAACAGTTTATAAAAGATAGGCGCGGAATTACGAATTTAGCCTAGCTTGGGGAACCACACGTCAGTAATTTTACAGATGTTTGATGCCACAGAGAGAATGTGTGAACATAACTTTTTCTCCCCTGCTAAGCAAACCATTGGCTGCCTACCAAGAGAAAAAAGGATGTGATGTGTTCTTCCCACCTTAAACCATACAATAATTTTACCTAATTCCACACCCACTCAATAAATACCCATTTCCCTTGAAGCAAAACCATATCAGACAATTCCTGATTTTCACTTCAGAAATTCCAGTAAAAATGTCCAAGCACATTTTCATTTTCCTACAGCTGCTGCTGCTTTGTATCATCCACCACTTCCCCACCATCGCCCAGTCTCCGGCGCCAGCTCCGGCACCACCGGGCCCACCCGACCTCGTCACCATCCTAAAGAAAGCCGGTCACTTCAACACGTTGGTTCGGCTACTAAAGAGGACGAAAATGGACGCCCGGATTTTCTCCCTCCTCAACAACTCGAATCCGCTAACCATATTTGCTCCAACCGACGAGGCCTTTTCGAAACTCAAATCCAAAACTTTTAAGTCATTAACATACCAGCAAAGGATTCAGCTGGTACAGTTCCACGTCGTCAACTCGCTGATCTCCCCATCGGACTTCAAAATGGTGAGCAACCCGTTGAGTACACAAGCAGGTGATAACAGCAATTACAAGTTCCCATTAAACGTGACGGCAGACGATGACCAAGTGAGCATAAAGACTGGGATTGTCAATGCATCAGTAAATGGTACGTTGTATAGTGATGACCAGTTAGCGGTGTATCAGGTGGACCGGGTTTTGCTTCCGTTGGGTTTTTTCGTGTCTCCACCACCCTTGCCAGCACCTCCACTGCCCAAGGAAGAGGCATCGTCTCCTTCGAATTTCACCGAGGAGGATGAGGATGATGCTAAGCCTTCTGGTGCAATGCCTGTGATTTATAATGGACTGGGTGTCATGTCTTTTATGTGTTCTGTGATTATAGCCATTTCTTTGTGTGTTTAAACTTGGGAGATTTGGCTTTTGTGTGCCAGTGTGACAAGTTCATTTGGTTATTAATGGAAATGTGAAATTTTGTGAACTCTCATAAGAAAATGATCCAAAATCTCGATGAAATTTCTTTAAGCAACAGGCAAATTGAAGATCATTCTGATATCTCTCTCTCTCTCTCCAACTCTAAATGTAACCCTTCACCATACTCTCTCTCCAACAGTAAATGTACCTTCCACCAAACTTTCACTCTTACTTCTCATCTGTCATCTCTCACCTTTAATAACAACCAAAAACTATGGTGGGTTAGGGTTCTATAGTTTTGGAACTTATGAGTATTGCTGCTCCTATGTAAGCTAGCTTGGCGACTTCTTATGAAGCGGTTTTTACTCTGTTTTGCCTTATGTGCGGCGGGGCATGATGTGGCAACTTGGTTGAAATTGTAACTTATTAGTTAGGTATGAACATCGGGTGGGCCCATTTCGACTTTTTTTTATGACTTCGTTAGTGCAATTGCGTGCAACCCTCAAAAGGTAGAGTTGCAATTTGGTTCGTGGTTTGCCTACGAGCAATGACTTGATAATTTTTCAACCGTTGTGGAAAATGTAAAACAACGAGATAAAAGTGAAAACCAACTTCTATTAATGAAATTAATAAAAGTGGGGTACAATGGATCAACAACAAGACTAAAACAAAGTTAGACTTGCTGAGAAACAGGAAATAAAAGAGCTCAATGATGTTGGAGGCTTCAATGGGATTGAATGGCCTAACTGCTGCCCTATTTTCTTGCCAACAAGTTTTATTTTTATTTCCTTTTTGATTATTCGATAAATAATTACCTCTTTTTTAGGAGGAGTTCCCCTCATTTTCTTACACAGGAATTTATCTCATAACCGTTTTTGAACCTCGCCTTTAAAATATATCCTCACAGCCTCAATCCGTATGGGCCTTATTTACTATTTGCAAACTCAATCCTTTTCACAGACTGAATGGGCCTTATGAGCCATAATCATCACAGGCTTTTACAGTCCTTGGCCTTCAGGGCTTGAATTAGGCCTTTCAAGCCTAGCCGTTAATTTTGTGCCAAATTTGGGTGTAAACACTAATAAACTTCCAAACTTTGTCATGAGATCTCTCAAAGCTTGTTAACATTATACCCTACCATATTTTATCTCAAATGGTGGCTATTCCAATTCTAGTGCCCTCAGAAATTGATGTGCCAGTATTGGGTAGTGGACCATGGGGGGCCAATTTTCGTTTAAGGTAGCAAATGTTTGGCTTTCGTTGCTTATGTTCCTGCCCAATCTTCCGTCTCTTCCTTGGCAATATCTTTGGAGACTTCCTCTCCACCCAAAACTCCATTTGTTTTGCTTGGTTTGTGGCGCATCAAGTCTTACCTTACAAGAGAATTTCGGAAGAGGGGACGGTGCTATGCACATCCGGGCCATCCGTTGCTCGGATGGACGTTTTAGATTTCATTTTGCACGCGCGACAATGAACGGTTTGGATGCAAAGTTGCTGAGATGAAATCTGGACTGTCCATCCAAGCAACGGATGGCCCAAGCACAGTAATGAGTTGTGCACGGGACTGCACAGCAGCAACCCCAGATTCGAGAATTTTTGTGTACGAGGCAAATTCTGTCATCACCACACTGCTTGTCTTGCTTGTCTTGTCCAAATGAAGTGGAGTCTTGGCACCATATTAAGCACGAATGCTGAGTTTGGCATTAGGCCAGGCCTTGGATCCAATCCCTTTTTGCCTGCCACTCAAACCTATTTTCTCCTTTCGTTGGTTGTCCTCAAGTTAGCACAGGAAGGAGAAGAGTGTAAAACGAAAAGTATGCAGATATACAATGGCGTACCTCTCCTAAGAGTTTATCCTAGGATATTTATAGGTAATATTGTACTTGTCCTACAAATCACATGTGCTCGGCACAATCGAGTGACGTCACCCATAACTGCTTCGGTTAGTGACGTCTCAGCAAGCACGTGGCCAAACCCACACGCTCATAACGCGCCACTCACAATCCCTCCAAACGTTTTCTGTGTCAGCTCACAGGTTGAGTCCCTTTGTCCCAGACCAAAATCACCGAGCCTAGATGCTTGTCCAACCCGTTGGGCCACATAGAATGGGTGGGCCATCAATCCAGCCCACACATGCTCGGCCCATCAGGCCTTCTGCGAGCCTTGGGCTGCCTGGCCTTGGCAGGCCCGGTAAGGTCGGGTTCGGCCCTACAGATAGAATTAAACTCTCTCCCAAAAAACATAGGCAGACCCAGCAACAGGATTTACCTACTCGTGAAAGTTAATAGTGAAATTTGATCTACAGCAATGAAAACTCTCTCTCTCTCTCTCTCTCTCTCTCTCTGCAGGCAGACTCAGCAACTGGATTACCTATTTCGTGAAAGCTACAACAGTGGAATTTTATTTACAGCAATGAAACGCAAAGTCTGCATTACGAATTAACTAAATTTGATCATCTTAACCAGAAACCTCAGGCCCATAGGAGTGAGGATGAAGGAAAAAAAGAACGATTTCGTATTAATGGAATATGTTACATAATTACTGTCAACTAAGAGCTTTTCAACTTTTAATCCAAGTCACAAGAAGATCCGCGGAGAAAAAACTTTTCATGGGAATAAACTCTTCTAAGTTCTAACGAACATCTAAAAAAATGGCGCCCAAGATAAATTCACCAGCACAAACGAGTCAGTTGGTCAGTCTCACAAGCTTTATGCCGATCCAGAGAACGTTGCACTCCATAAACTTTCTTTGTGAAGCCAATGGCTGAATAATCCCTTTGCTTCGATAGGTCAAAATTGGAATCCACCAAATCCACCACCAGGAAAGCCACCACCACCCCCACCGCCAGGAAATCCTCCTTCAAAGTGAAATGTGAATTGCTGTCCCCCGCCGCCAAAAGGATTGAATCCGCCACCTCCCGGTCCCATACCCATTTCTTCGAGGTCTTCTCCTCTATCATATCTTGTACGTTTGTCTTCATCTCCTAGAACCTGTACAATACAGAAAGGGATGAGATTTGGCAATCAGTATGGGGATGTTTCTTTAGGAAGGAACTATCATGGAGAACGAGTGGAAAGCTTGAAAATACCAGGTATATTCTGCAATTGCTTAATTTACAATAAGAACAGTGAAAGGAATCTAATAAGAAAAATGCTAAAAACACCACTGGACTTTTGATAAGGTTGGAAAAGAGTTTTCATATACGTAAAGCGTACACAAATATGTGAAAGTGCATTTCATGTCAAGCGAGAATTCCTGTGCTTTGTCATTTCGTATATTAAAACCCAAATGGTAATTGCCACATGAGAGCAGATCAACTTATCAACAATATTATGGCTCCGCAAAATTGAACTTGTAAAACTTAGTGATTAAAGCTATGATTCCAGATACATATCACAGGGCACAATCTTCCAACAACAAAAGGAGCATTTCTGGAGTAAAAAAAAAAACGAACAAAAGGTATTCGCAGCTTCTAAACCAGGGGGAAAAACAAAACATTGAATGGGACCAAAACAATGGATAAGACAGATTGGAATGTGTAAATTTTAGAAAAGCAAACCTCGTATGCTGCAGCTATTTCTCTAAATTTTGCCTCTGCTTCTTCTCTATTGTCGACATTCTTATCTGGGTGCCACTGCAAAGCCAGCTTTTTATATGCCCGTTTGATCTCTGATATAGCAGCAGTTTTCGAAACTCCTAAAATCTTGTACCAGTCCTTTCGTTGGCTCAACTTCAACGATTTCTCTGCCTTCATTAGTAGTTCACGAATGCTCATATCCTGTAAAATTGAGACTTAAGTATTCTCCCTAAACTTTCAAAATATCTGGATTCATAAGACTGCTGTGAGTCCAAGACATCAAGCGTTACAGAAAACATATATTGCGACAAACTATAAATTAAGCACTATGCAACAAGGTGAAGAGTGATAAACAGGAAGTACATAATACGAACCTGAGGTGATTTTTCAGCTGCAGATTTAAGATCTGCCACAGCTCCCTCCCAATCTTCTACAAGAAGTTTCGCTTCACCCCTCTGATAAATATAATCACTCGTTAAATACGGTTAAAACAGTTAACATAACCTTTAATCAAACAATCCAGGCTCATAATGCCAGTGAACATATTATTAATTGCATCCTTGTATATCTCTATGCACATTTTAAATGATTTTGAAGAACCCTGGGACTAAAGGTAACAAAAGAAAACCTGAACTAAAGCTTCAACCAGCTCCCCATCAATATCAAGCACTTCTGTGCAACTAGCTACAGCTTCCTTCCCCCTACCAAGCTGAACCAAGACCTTACACAAACCAAGATGAAGGTGTATGTTGTGTGCTAAATGATTTGGGTCGAGTGCAAGGGCTGCTTTATAGTCCTCCACTGCAAGACGCAGCTTACCCTTACTTGCATTATCTTCCGCCTGCATACAAATTTGAGGTTTGAGGGTAAAAAAAAGTCAAATTGTAAATGACATCTCATTGGCCATTCTTAAGCTTCACAAAAGCTTATCATGCTTACACTTTTAGTCTTCTTTAGTAAATTTTTCAATCCAAAATATGCTTTCTTCAGTTCACTGTGCTCTGGGTCTGAACGGAGACCTTTCTGGTAATGCCTGAAGAAGACATTTAAAAAAGCCCATTGAACAAAAAGTCAAATCTGGACATAGTATAGCTGCATATAATGAAAGAATTTCACCAAGCTTTTTGTTTTGTTTAAGTATTTTTAGTGTCATAGAAACCTTGAAGCAACATCATGATCCGCTAGATAATAGTAGGCGCGACCACGTAAAAGTAATGCCTCTAGATTATTCTCATCTTCTTTGAGAAGATATCCTGTCTCAGAGATGGCACCTGAATAATCTTTAGCTGCTAACCGTAAATTCACCTTAAGAAGTTTGGCCTGCAGAAGAAAAACAAACAAGCAAGATGTTAAATAAGTTAGTTATGATAGCTAACTTAGTAAACTAAAACAACAACAAAAGTAATCAAAATAAATACAATCATGATTCATGGTGATAGAGCCTATACCTTTGTACACGCAGGAGAAAAGACAAGAACAATTTTGTCGATATAATGCAATGATTTCGTAATGTCGCCTGAATCAAAGAGCTTCTGAGCTGTCTCAAGAGCACTCAGAGCTTGCAACAATTGAGAAAGTTCCTTCTCTGCAGCCGAATTGCCAGGTTTCATCTCTAGAAACTTTGTATAATCTTTCTCTGATTCCTCATATCTACATTAGCCAAAAATCGCCTGAATCATATAGTCTTTCAATCAGACATATAGAGGGGGAGAGGGAGGGAGGAAGGAATCATTTGCCATTAATTTTTAAACAGAATAAGCTACTCAAAATGTCATGGTTCTGTGGATTTCTGCCGTTCAAAAAAAAAAGACTCGCAATTCTGTACAGCATTTCACCACAGTCTGATCATTTTGCAGTAACCATAGTTACTAAAGTCACCTGTAGGTTTCAGAAGGAAACCACTGACTTAGCACACGTCAGGCACAATTCAAAACTGCATTAGGAAGATTCCTAAACTTTTCATGATGGACCAATAGATGAAATCCACCAAATTGAATGTATGGTTAGGCCTCCCAGTTTAACAAGCTCCAGTTATGATTTGTACAAATACAAACGGTTGAGCCCTAATCTAGGTAGCAATCTAAGCCGGTTGAAGACCCAATATCCTCATGGATCCACTTGCATTAAGTGTAATAGTAGTGCATCTAACAGAAACCAACTCTACATGAAATGATATTAAATAATGATTCATGAAGTTAAAAACTGCTAATAAACCCATGCTTTTCAGCTGCATAGAAAATCACAGTTTGAAAAAAAAAGAAAGGCAATCTGTGAGTAAGAACCTGCACAATTGACGTCGAATAGATGCACGATGCCAATAAGCCTCCGAAAGTGTTGGATCTGCCTCTATAGCAGCATTTAAATCATCAAGTGCCTCACTATAACGTTTCACCTTTACATTCTGTGAAACTCTTTCAAACAACTCAGCAACATCTCCGGGTTTCCCATCTGCATATCCAAGATGAAATAACGCACATCATTAAGCAAAAGACAAAAAAACTGAAGAACGGAAAGTATTTACATGTGTATATCCTGGATGTCATAATTCAAGGAACTACATTCAATCTTGAAACTAAAAAACTGACTACATACAAAGAATAAGTCCACCAATTTCTTTGTGGTTCAGCAACATGGCTTTCAAATTAATTGAAAGTTTGAAAACAGAACTAATGCCACTGAAAAACTGATTACATACAAAGAATAAGTCCACCAATTTCTTTGTGGTTCTGCAACATGGCTTTCAAATGAAGTGAAAGTTTGAAAACAGAACTAATGCCACTTCAAATTTCTCTTTTCATGAAATTGCTAGTTGAACACCATAAGGGAAAGTCATGCAAGGGAGAAAATGTAAGTATGTGTATACACGAATCCAAAATGATCAGATTCACTTATGTAACTACACATTTAGATTTTGAATTTCTAGGTGAGAATACTAACATTAAAGGCTATTACAAAGGGCATCACATACTGCAGTCAGCAGTCTGCACACCAATCCAGAAAATATCATCTGGGAGGTTGTGGATTGGGAGAAGCGTTGCGGAATTTAACCACCAAGTGACAAATAACAGTTACTTCAAGTTTACAGAACAATGATGAACAGTTAACATTAGAATTTAACGTTATCGTGCAAATTTAAAAAGAAAAAAGTAAAAAACTGACAGTAATCTCCTGTATCTTAAAATCTTTTACCCTTCAAGATGAAAAAGAAGACACCGCCAAAAAATAAAGGATGAAAAACAAGAGATAATCACAAAAGTTCACCTGAGAAACAGAAAAATTAAGCTGCCTAAAGATAACTAATAACTGTGCTATTGACGGATTCCAAATGCACAAAAAGCATTGATGAAAAAAGAGGATTCAGGGAATAAAGTACCGAAAGTTACCAAGGAGATGCACTGCTACACTTTCCATCAAGATACAATCTTACCCAGGCACCTCTTCTTTTCTTTTCTTTTTCTTTTTTCTTTTTTCTTTTTTAGTTTATTTTGTAACGTTAAGTTAGGTTGCATTACTAATCCGACTTCTTCACACTAAATTTCTCACAATGGTAAGCTGGTCTAACCAATTGCATTATTTTCAGAATCAAAACTTGCCACGCCTCATAAAAATCTATACTGAGCATGTGCATTGTCTCACGATTCAAAGGGACATTCGAGAAAGGCCACATTGTAACCTAGGCCACATGCCTCATTTTTGCATCAATGGTGATGTCAAAACACTGAAGGAGTTGAGCAACTTCATCAGTTCAACCTATTTTGGCAAAGCCAAAGTCATTTTATGGCTTGCTAGTTGCTGCATTGCTAAAAAAAGCTCCATCAGTACAAAGCCGTTATGGCTACCATTGGATCAAAAGCACTAACAGCAATTATGTCAAAGTCAAACTTGCAGGAAAATTTGGAACATTAAATATTTTTGCCGAAATTTGGCAAGAATTTGTCGCTCCCCATTGGAGCTCTTGATTCGGTGCTCAATAGACAAAATCTGGTCTTGGCTAGGAATTTGGCTCTCCAGTGGAGTTGCTATTACGCCAGTTCGAAAGCCATAAGATACCAATCCAATCAAAGTAGTCCACCACAACAATTGCTCAGACTTAAAACACACATAATATAACACTGTCACTACAGGACACAACTATTGGACAGTTGAAATAAGGTTCTTAATCAGCAACGGATATGGGTCTTGCTAACCGCTTCCCTCTAGGGTTGGATAATATGCATAGGATGCCAAACAAATTACAATGTTAATACATATTTTTTCATAGATGTTAACACTCACTCACGGAAATCAATGCACTTCAGTACACTTTGTTCAGGACTCAATGCTCGTCGAACAAAACAGAGCAAAGAGACTGCCAATTAAGCACAAACATTGATTGCAAGATCACGCATCGATATCAAATTCGAAATTCAATTAGGAGAAGAAGAGAACAAGAGATCGAAGCAGGGCGTTGTTACCTAGGGCAGAGACGAGAGGTTGGAGGAGGAGCAATTGGCAAACGAACACGAAATGGAGTAAGAATATCGTGAAGACGATGCCTCTCCAAGCTACCAAATCCATGGCCGATGCGTAACCTACCAGATTCATCGTCTATCTGTTGTATGCACACATGTAATTATATCTGTTTTTATGTATTTCTGTATGTATATGCTGCTGTAATTTTGCCTGTATCGTGTGCCTGAGACTGTGATTCAGGGAAGAGAGAGAGAGAGAGAGAGAGTTGTGAGTTCGAACACGAGAGTCAGAAGGGCTGATAATAGAATTTTCGGAAGCTTAGGGATTCACATGTCATTCCACGTTACACTATCCACTCACCGGTTTACACGTGGACATGAGAGCCACAGTTCTGAGTTTACACCAATACAAGGCGCGCACGTGGAAAAAGCCTTCGAGCCTTTTCAGCTTTTCAAGATGACCTGCAGGCTGCTACGGGCTTATTTCATTATACGGATTTACAGCTGAAAATTGAATTAATTAAGTAATAAGTGATTAAATAAGTTTGATAACTAAATTTTATATTATTTAAAATATAGCTGAAAGTTAAAAACGGAAAACTGAATGCTGAATTTATTAAGTTAATAAGCTGTTTGATATGTACTGAATCTCAAGTACTGAAAAAAAATAAGTTGTGCTGATCTGTACAAGGAGCTGAAGTTTTAAATTCACTAATTTTTTTTACTTTGTCTTTCATAAATTTATACTGGAATGCATAAATGAAAAAAAATGTATGTTTCTCAAAATAATAAATATACAAAATATTGGCAAGATGATGGTATAATGGCGGAAATGGTTGTGATGGTGGTATAGCGGTGGTAGTGATTGTGGAATGGTGGCATCGTGGTGGTGGGGGAGTGATGGTGGGAGAGTAGTGGTGGTGCGTGGTGGTGTAGTGACAACAATGGTGTTGGGAGTGGCAGAGTAGTGGTCATGATGGTGGTGGTAATTGTGGTAAGAGTGGCAGAATAGTTGTGGTGGTGTAGCAGTGACAGTGGGGGAATGCTGGTGGTGGTGGTATAGTGGCGACAGTGGTGGTGGGAGTGGCAGAGTGCTGGTGGTGTAGTGGCAGCGACTATGGTGGGAGTGGCATAGGAATAGTGTGAGTGGTGGTGGTGGTGGGTGGTAGCAATAGTGGTGGTGGCAATGACAGAGTTGTGGTTATGGTGGTGTAAGTGGTGGTGGTGGTGGTAGTTATGGTGGTGGAAGTGGTGGTCAGAATGGTGGCGATGGTGGTAGTTGTTGTGGAAGTGAAGGAGTGGTGGTGGAGTGGCGATAGGAGAGGTGGCAGTGGCGTAGTGGATGTAACGGAAGAGTGCTTGTGGTAGTTGTAAATTCAGTAAAAATTAAGTAGCTCAAAACTACTTAATTTTTATCAACATTTTAGTTTTCATTTTAAGAGCCACTTAATTTTTCGAGCAATGCAAAATGTGGTTATCAAACGCAGTTAATTACTTATTACTTAATTCATTCAATTTTAAGTACTGAATCTAGGTTATCAAACAAGGCCACAACTTAAAACTGAATTAATTAAGTAATAAGTGATTAAGTAAGTTTGATAACCAATTTTATGATACTTAAAATATAGGCTAAAAAGTTTATAAAAATTAAGTAACTTTGAGCTATTTAATTCTTGCTAAATTCTTATGTACAATCAGCCATCACACTAATAACTTTTTACCTTACTTTAGGGATTTAAAAAAAAAAAATTAAAATAGAACACTCTACGAAAGAATGCAGACTAGGAATAATTTTTTGAAACAAGGGTTCTCTCACCATATACGAAGAACACTTTATAACAGTAGTAACTCCAACACTTTATAACAGTAGTAACTCCTATGAAGACACTGCAACCAATGAAGTCCACTAGAGGGTTGAATTATACCTATTCTCAAAAGGGTTGAATTATACCTATTCTCAAAAGGGTTGAAGAGGGGGTTGTATTCTACAAGTAATCTGCAATGGGAAAGATGTATAGATGAATTCAAATAGATGCAAAAGTAAATTTGTAGATATATAGATGAATTCATACAGATTCAAAAACAAATTCATATAGATTCAAATTGAAAACCCTAGAATTCTACCTCTAACTAAAAATCCTAGAATTCTACCTCATTCAAAAGCAAATTCATACATAGGTTCAACAAATTCGTAGAGAGAGAGAGAGAGAGAGAGAGGGGTTGGAACAAAAACGAGAAACAAAAACGTTACCAAATGCACCCTAAGCTTTGGTGGGTAACTGGTAAACTCCTCTCTCTCTCTCTCTCTCTCTCTCTCTCTCTCCCTCTCTGTGTATGAGTTTGAATTTGTTGAATTTGTATGAATTCATTTGTATACCTACGTATTTGTTGAACCTGTGTACGAATTTGCTTTTGAATGAGGTAAAATTCTAGGGTTTTTAGTTGGAGGTAGAATTCTAGGGTTTTCAATTGGAATCTATATGAATTTGCTTTTGAATTTGTATGAAATTCATCTATATATCTATGAATTTACTCTTGAATTTGTATGAATTCATCTATACACCTTTCCCCTTGCAGATTACTTGAAGAATACAACCCCCCTCTGCAACCCTTTTGAGAGTAGGTATAATTCAACCCTCTAGTGGACTTCATTGGTGGCAGTGTCTTCATAGGAGTTAGGAGTTACTACTGTTATAGAGTGCTCTTTGTATATGGTGAGAGAACCCTTGTTTCGAAAAAATATTTCTCGTCTGCATTCTTTCATAGAGTTCTATTTCTAATTTTTAAAAAAAATCCCTAAACTAAGGTAAGAAGTTATTGGTTGAAAGATTTGTAGCTTAAGTAATGTTCTTGATTTTGCCTACTGCCATGTGATGTTATGTACTTATGTTTTGTTCTTGTTGGTGGATTCTTGTTTCTGCATTATGATTTGAATGCAACCGGGTAGTATGCATCTATTTTGTATACCTCTATTCTGTTTTATAATGGTTCATTGAGCTATCAGATGATTGTGTTGCTTTGCAACCTTTCTATGCTGTCGCATAGCTTTTTGGTCTTGTCGGTTGAGTTTTTAAAACTTGTGTGTTGTTCATTATCGTGCCAAGCTGGGAGTGCAGGTAATATTGGAGCACTAGACTAAGCATAAAAGGAAATTGCCCTACAAATTTATTCGGGCAACCCCAATTAATTGGGAAAGGCTCGGTTTAGTTATGGTTGATTCTTCAACTTTGTCATTTCCTTGTCCAAAACCTTGATCTATATTCAACCTGATTCTAGAAATTCCTCGTTGCCAAAACTCCTAAAATTTTGATGAGCTTGAAGGTAGGAACAGATTATAGGATCAAGGATTCTTGAAGGTGGGATATCATCTAATTAAGGAACTGTCCTAATTTGAGCCCTTAAACCCTACCCATTTAAGCTGTACCCAAGCTCAGAACCTGCCCCAACTAAATGCCTTGCAAGTGACGATAAATTCATAGAATAGCCTTTGTCCAAGACCTCTACAGTCTGTACATGTTATTTCCTGCAACCGAAACTTCTGAATTCGGACCTATTCTTATATACTTCCGTCTATAATTGAATGTTGCTCCATGCCAAGCCTTTCTTTTAACCTGCTACTAATTAAATCTATTGCTGCTACTAATTCTATTTGTTCAAGTCATGGATTATTTACTGCCATATTTGCTGTCATCGATTCTCTTGGTGCTCATATATTGCTACTGCCAATTCTCTACTGCTGCTACTGCTACTCATATATGCTGATTATGCTTCTAGTTTGGATGCCTATTCATCTATTGTTATGTTTGAGGCTAAACTTGCAGTTATACTAGATCCAGTGGGCTGGCTATTTATCTTTGCAAGTGTGTATTTACTAATTACCAATCCCATTGTTTATGTTGTGTGATGCTCTTTGAGGATACCCTTATCCTCTTTGCTACTGATTCTGGTGTCGAATTTCATTCCTTTGCTGCTACTATTACACCAGAAGAGTGCCGACAATCCTTTACCATGAAGCAAACTGCACACAACAAAAGATTTGTTTTCATGTTTAGGCTGGTGGCTTTCAAAATATGTTTGAATGACATAGCTAGTCATTTTTCTTGGTCAGTAGCTGAGCTTCTTCATTTTCAGGTTCATCCATGTCAATGTTGTTCATTGGGCTGTTTCTTTTTCTTGGCTGGATGAACTCGCGGTTAGCAGCAGTGGTGTTTTGGATGGACTTGGTTGCTATTCTTCTGTCGGCTCGAAGATCGATTTGACATTGAATTTGCATGGATTGATCCCTCCATAGTACTACATGTAAGCTTTGAGATTGACACTGCATCTCTTTGTGATGGACAATTTTTGGAGCATAGGCATTGAAATTGGATGTGAGATGTGACTAAAATGTACTATTGCCCATATCATTAGGTGATTAGAGTTGGTATAGCCTGCACTGATTTGCCATTTTTGCAGAGATATCAAACTTGAGGAACTTGCAGAATATTGGGTTCCTAGCCATTAGGAATTTTATTTGCAGAACTGTATCTTATTCTCATTATCATCTAAATTGGAGATTATCTGTTTGAAAGTTTTCCTTTGTATCTTATCAGTCTTTGCTATACCGTTATTGGGTCCTAATAAGGCAATTTTCAATTTGAAGAATGAAAAAAAAAAACCCCTCAAAATGATGCTACCAAACATGTTTTATGTTTTCATTTTTTTACTGGTTACAGAAATTTTATTACCAAACATGTTTTTTTTTTTTTGTTTATGTTTTAAAAACAAAAACGTTACCAAATGCATCCTAAAAACAAATTCTCAAGAATTGGGGTATTGGATTAGTTTAGTAATCTTATGCAAGAAACATTTGTCTTGAAAATTTATCGGAGTCAATTGGGGGTTGTGTGGTAGGTGTTGTGCGGCAAAATTACGTCGTTTTGCTTGGTTTTTGGGCACACCTCTAAATTTTCCAAGGACTTTGTTTGGAGGAAGAAAAAAACCACCACAAAGTGTTTAAACCCAAAGTGCTGAAACCTACCATACCCTACCCCAAAATTCAAATAGCCTAAATCTCTTAAAATTGAACCCCAAAATTAACTCTCCAAACAAGGCCCTTGGAAGCTTTGGAGGTATACCAAGAAAATCAAGCAAAACGACGTAGTTTTGCTACACAACACTTGCTGGCTGCAACACAATTCTCATTCCCGTCAAAATATTCAATCCATCTAACCGACCCGATTCGTTATTAGGAATCTCATTTTTATCCCTTGCCTCTTCCAAACATTGGAAGTATGAAAATATGGCATCACATTCTCATTCCCGTCAAAATATTGAAATCATATAATACGGCATCACATTCACATTCCATTGCTCCTCAAGAAACCCACCATCCAATCTGAGACTCATAGTGGTCGCGTCCCTCAACGTTGTGCATTTCATTAATTTATCTATTCCATGTTTTGCAGATTTTATTGGTTTTGTGTGCAACTTGATGTCTTGGTTGCGGTCATTCTTTTGGGCTTTGTTTGGGGCGTCTCTTTGGTTTTGTTTAGGTTGGGACTGTGTTTTGTTAGATGGATTTGATTGTGGCTTTTGCTGTTTTTTGATTGGGTTGTTTGTATGGATTGTATACCTTTGACTGCACTGCTTTTATTTGTTATCTATGATAAATTTATGTTTTAAAAAAAATTTAAAAAGAATAACTTTGTTTGCAATTAATCAAAATAATTTTACACTCTGCTTTTATCATAAATATACTTTGAAATTTATGTTCTAGTATGCTTCAAAAAATGTATCATGCCTAATATAAGCACTTAAGTGAAAATTATTTTCCATAATCAAGACAATGTCTTTGTTCTTTCGTCTATTTCGTTAATTTGTTCAATTTTGTTTTTTTTTTTTTTTTGGCGAATTGCCATAGCATATCCCTGCATTAACTACAAACTAGAATTTTTTTTTGATTTACTAAAAATTTGAATTTTCAACCACAAATTGCATTGAAATAGTGGATCATTTTAAATTGAAGGACTACAATGAGTTCATCATTTCTCACTCATGGTGATTGAATTAATTGTCCAGAAAATCATACCCAAGTATGCATTGAAAAAAAATGCTATAATTTGTTTCTTTTATGGTGGATGTAACTTAGGAAAAGACAAAATATAGTAGCATAAAATAGAACCCGTGACTCCTAGATTAATATCTTCATAAAAACGGTGCAACAATTGTCACAACATTCTTGATAGTCGAATCATAACCGTAAAATAAAGTTTTAAGGGCACTTTTTTTTGAGCGCACTCCTGTAATTTTGGCTTGGAAAGATGTCCTTTTCAACAATGGTGTTCATAGAAACTCCAATGGGGCTTGTTGGCGAAGTATACCGGGCCATTCAATGGTGCAGTACAACATTTGGCATGAGAGGAAGCCCAGAATTTTTTCAGGGGAAAAAAAGGGATCTTTCTAGCTTGTTGCACAAAAAATTATCTGAGATTTTTTTTTTTTTTTTTGTGAAGTTTCTGTAGGTAATGTCAAGCCTTAAAACTTTCTGGATCTTTGAATCAAAGTTAAAATACTGGTAATGTCGCATAAATCAAAATGATTAACGGAGTGCAGCATACCGATCTTGCTTTTGAGGCTTTGATTTGAGGCGTGATTTTTTTTAGAAACTTCGGCGGTGTAGGGGGACCACGCAAGTTTGATGGTATTACGTGGCCGATCGCTTTGTGCATTTCTTGCCAAAGGTTATGTTTGTCTCAAATCCATCTGTTTCAGTGGTATTTTGGGAGCAACCACTTTGTGCATTTATTGCCAAAGATTATGTCTATCTCCTATCCATCCCCCGCCCATACCCCCAATTATTAGGGACTAAATGAGTTATGTTATTGTTGTTGTTGTTTTATTTTGAGGTGAAGTTTCTGCAGGTAGGAATTAGGAACTGGAATATAACATGAAGCTTAAAATTGTGTAACTCTTAGTTCAGCTGTTAGTGTTATGTTTTCCAGGGGCGGTTCTAAGATTCTCGGGGCCTAAGACGAACTTGTAAAGAAAAAAGATATTCTTGTTGGAGAGGGCAAAGAGAGGCCTCAGGACTTGAACCATGCATCTATTGGATAACAAAACTAAGAATTTCCACTAGGCTAGCTCATCCATTTGTTGTATGAGTGCTATATTAAATATCTGGCTATAACTCTTTGGGGCCCTAATTTTGGACCAAATTCCGGAGGCTTAAGTCACCCGCCTTGTTCGCCTTTAGCTTAGGGCCGGCCTTGATGTTTTCTATTGTGTGGTTTTTTTAGCTTTCTTTGTGGCCTAATCTTGGATGGTTGGTATAGAAAAGTGGGTGAACATTACCCACCATGTTTTCGATTGTATTTTGATGATTGGAACCGTTCATCTTTTAGAAAATGAAATTTTAACCCTCCTTGCAAAACATCATCTCAATCGAATATCAGTAAAATGTTCGATAAAATCACCAAATTTTTTTAGTTCAAAAGTTTGAATCTGAACTGATAATTCTTTGATTTAAACAAGTAGTTATCAATATTCGATTGCATTGATATTTTGCAAGGTTAGTTAAAATAAGAGATAAACTGTTTTGCTTATCGAAATAGGACCTAAAAATGGTTAACGTTCACACAATTTTAAAGGTGGCTATCCTCTTCCTATTTTACTGACTATTTTCTTTGCCGCACCGAATACCAAAAAATATTTTCAAGAAAAAGTGTTTCATTTGAAACAAACTTGCAAATGGGTCTTTCTATGTTATTCGCCCACGTCTGTTTGGGTTTGGCCCGGTGAGTTGGTCCAAGTCTGGTCGGCCCAATAATAAGTATGCGTCTGGACCCAGCTGTTCAACTCGATCCATGCTTGCCCATATGGGCCACATCTCCTTTATTGCAGCCATACAGGTCTGGTTTAATATGGGTAGATGGCCGATCCACTAAGGGACTATTTCGGCCCAAACAAGGGGGCCTGGATCTAGCCCTTTATTTCATTACTACAACAACAACAATAACATAACCCATTTAGTCCCCAATAATTGGGGGTATGGGCGGGGGATGGATAGGAGACAGACCTAACCTTTGGCAATAAATGCACAAAGTGACTACTCCCAGAATACCACTGAAACAGATGAATTTGAGACAGACCTAACCTTTGGCAATAAATGCACAAAGTGGTTGCTCACAAAATACCACTGAAACAGTGGTCCCCCTATACCGTCAAGTTTGCTGCGAAATTATGCCCTCAAATCAAAGCCAAAAAGCATTAGAGAGGGCAGACCCAAGAATCATTTTGATTTATGTGCACATTACCAAGCTTCTTTCATTCAAGATCCAGCCCTTTATTTCATTACTAATGTAGCTTTATCCCACTTCAACAAATTTGAAAAATATTGCCAAAATCAAGGTGAGTTTAGAATGATTTAATTCTTCAAGAGAGTTTGTATTATTGAAGTCGTATCGGGTATTTGTTTTTAACTTGTTATATAATTTTTTTTAAAATTTAATTATCAGTCTCAACAAAATAAATTGAAAACGTATAAAAAATACCAAAATACAATGAATTTTTTTAAAACTTTTTTCGTTTTTAGCTAGCTATTTTTCCCCCCTTTTGCTCATGTGTTTAATCTATTATTCTTGATTCAAATCCAACAAAATTTCATAAAGTACAATAACAAATGATAGTCCCATTTATTTACTTTTATCTACATGGAGGAAAGAAACGTCTGAACTTTGTTACAAAAGTGAGTTTTTTTTTGCCTGAATTTCCTCTCAAACGTGAAATACGTTTTTGCTTGTGGCTCATACGCATAACAGAAACCTACTTTCGACCAAAGAATTTGTAGCCTTTTCATGTATATTCGAAGTGGGTGCATGGCTTGAATTAATATACAATTCTTGTAACTTTTCTTCTAATTGGCACTTAATAATTCAAGGTCAAGGGGTTGTTAATCACAAAAAAATCATCACTTATTGAAAAAAGCATAGCCCTTACAAGTACCAAGGAAAAGGAACATCCTCATTACAATAAAGTTATGGCATTTCTTTAATAAACCTCTCAAAAATAAAATAAAAAATGGCCTCTCCTTTTTGTTCATATTCCCATGGACCCTTATTCTGCATCCAAAAGTCTTACAAGACCATATAGCTAGGATGTGAAAAGGTCCGGCTTCTAAAAGACTTTCCTCTATGCCACTACTTGTAGGGTTCCCCACCCCAAATAAAGTGCATTGGTAAGTCAAAACTGTCCATCAATAGAGACAACAGTGCCCTAGAGTTGGAGGGGGCTCCCACATTGATCTGCCCTAATCACAGTGAAAAAAGGGGTACTTGTTGTTTTCTAGGATTTTTGGTTACTTTTTTGACATAGAAAAATGAGGTGTGCATGCCCATGCAGGTATCCAAGGAACCCTTGCTGGAACACCAAACATTCTGGCATGGTTCCAATGTGTTAGTAACTTTTTAATTTGGTCTTTATACCTTTATTTGGGTAAACAAAAAAAAATGGAAAGGACAAGAGTCAAGGGGTCCTAATCCCAATTGTCTTAACAAGTTTTTTAGGTGAAATATCAAGTGAGAATTCTTTTGGAATTATTTGGAAAAGGTGAAACTTGAGCTTACTGAAAAAGACACATGAAGAAAAAAAGATGATCCTTAAAATTTACCGGTTCGCGATGACTTTGAAAATTTTCAATCGCTACAATTATCCTTAAAACTTACGGGTCCGTGACAACTTTGAAAATTTTCAACACAGCTTTGAAAATTGATTGAAAAACTTATGGAGCTCCAAACACGTTCATAACATGTTCAATCTCCATTCTAATTGATTCGCTTCTTTTTTTTTTTTTTCTTGCTAGTGTCTTTTCTTTCTTCCGTCATTTATTCAAGTTAATCTCTTTAATTGTCTCGAAAGCCTCTTCTGGCCCCTACTCAATTTGCAAGTCAAAGAAATTAGATAAAATTGAAAAGTAAACCCCACAAACGTTGACGATATGGCCGGATTAGTTTGACACAAAGAGTCAACGAATGTCGTTGTTTTCTGTGCTCTTGATTTCCCAGAAGAACAAAAAAGCAGAAAAAAGTCTTTACCACATGCTCAAAAGATAAACTACAAAATACAAGGAAACAACGTGCAATACTCCACCACAGTCCTCTCTTGTACTGTCCAAACTCCGACAACTACTCGGCCCCATCTCCCATTTCCCGAGAAATTACTCCGTCCGAGGCGTAAGGACACGTGATGCCCCAAGCCCTCTCTCCACCGCAATAGTGTGGAATGTATAGAAATGTATGGTGGAGATAAGACATGGAACCATGTATTATTGCCCAGGACACTGAATAATCACCACGAGAGGTTTATTGCCCGATAATGGGCTATGGGTTTTCTGTTCCCGAATATCTCTGGTTCTTTTTATAGTAATGCATTGTTGCAATTTGCACATTGGCTGGCTCGGACAATGTCGGTTTTTAGACCAAGTCTAGAGGGACAAACCCTTTAACGCTAATCGTTGTTTGATTTGAACAAAATTTTCAGGTGGCGACTGCATCGCCTGTCTTATGTTGTAACACCAAAATCAAGTAATTCCAGAAATGGTCGTGCAAAGGTTCAATGCATTCAAACAAAAGAGACCGAGATATTAGGGAAAAGAGAATCCCGTACCAAAGTTTATACACGAGAATTTCAGCTTCAATGGTTGGTAGTGAAATGGCCCAAACCCATGGCCGCGCCCATTGAAGCAAACTTGGCAAGCTCTTGAGGCAAGAACGGACGACCAGCTTCGCCACCCACGCCCAAAAAATCTCTTGTCGGACCGTTTTCGACCCGGTTCGAGCCCTGATTCACAGAATTTCCCTGTGCCATGCCACTCTGCATCATAAACTGCTCCAAGTTGCTTGGTGTAGTAGTACTGACTAATGAGCTCAAACTGGAAGCCCCCATTGGTAAATTGCCCTCATTGGACACTAGAACATTGAATCCAGATGCAGCATTGTTCGAATTCGTGGAATTCGAGTTCATTACTCCAAAACTGTTACCCATTATTGACGGGTTGCTTCTAGTGGACCCTATCTGCGCCGCCTTCTGCAACAGTGCAGTTGCAGACATGGGCGGCGCAGGCGAATTTGGTCGCTGATTTTGGGTGTCAGAGTATATAGAAGCCATCGTTTGATCGGATACTGTAATTGACCCCTTGCTCACCCCACCAGAGAGCGAATGATTCGCCAATTTCGGCGTGGCAACGTTCTTTTCGGCCCAATTGGATTGATTGAGTTGACTGAAATTCGGCATTGGTGAGGATCCAAATAGATTGGATTGTGCCATTTGGAAAATATCAGACAGGTTATTGGAATTCATTGTCATGTCAATGGGATTGATCTGAGAATTTGCTTGATGATCCAACCAAAGTGACAATCTGGGCTTCTGCTGCTCCTGACTCATTAGGGAACTTCCTCCGGTTGCCATTCCGTGAAAATTTGGCCGGAAACCTCCACCGAATTGGGGAATCCCGGCGAAACCGGGTTGTAAATTGGACTGGGAAATGTTGTTGATTCCCTCATTTAAAGGATCATTTGTGAAGTTGAGATTGGGAGGAGGAAGGGAAGTGATTCTTGCACTTTCTTCAGCTAAGGCATCACAGAATGCTCTGTGGGTAATGAAGCTGTCTTTCCTGTGGCATTAAAATCAACCAAAACCATTTCAAAAATATTAGCAACCAATTTGGATGATCTACTCTCCTGCATAATTTGTTCAATTTCTTTTAAAACCCAATTCAAATCTATTACTTAAAGAGAGCTTTCATACGGTGTAAAAAGATTCAAAAAATTATTTAGGAACTAATAATTTTTTGTTGCTTCAAATGTCGGTACTACTATTCAGAAAGGACCATCCGTTTGGGACAGAGAGAGTAAAAAAAACAAAATTTCTTTGGAAATTCAATATAGAATAATGTGGTACACAAAATGCTTCGTAAAAGAGGCTCTCAAATGCTATGCTTTCCATTATGCATGATATACTATTTTTTTTTTCTTGAGAATTGATCACCACACACCATTTTTTGATGAAAACACTCCACTTCTCGTCTTTCAGAGCAACTTGTTAGTGTAATTCTATAACTAAAAGACAAAAAATGAAGTGCAATCATAAAAAAAAGGGAGTAGGAAAATCATTACCCTTTCTTTCCTAGAAATGCATCCGTGGAACAAGCTTTGAAAATCTATCTAATGTTTTGGATGACGAAAACAAGAACAAAAAAAAAAAATCGATTTTCAAATATGTTTTTTTTTTTTTTTTTGAAGATGGTTTTCAAAAACTTACCAAAACATAAATTGGTTTTCAAAAATGTTGGTACCACATCTCAAAGAAAGATGAACATAAATTCTGATTTTCTTACCAATTAACATGTATTGGCATTAACTCCAACTTTTCGCAATAACTTCCAACCCATAAATAAACCCTTTTTTCTGAAAATGGAATTTATTCTTACTACTACGTAAAGCATTAAATTCACCCCCACAAAATCAGGCAAAAATTCCTTAAAACCCGAAACCAAACAACACACAGAATCTGAAACCCACGAAAGTCACCATAAATTCAATCACCTGGAAAAAAGTGTGCCACAGTCACACTTGTACTCCCTAGTCCCACAAGTCTTTGAATGTGCTTTCCAGTCCGATTGTACCGCGTACTTCTTCGAACACTTCTCGCATTTCCACTTCTTCTCCCCATGCTTCCTGCTGAAGTGCTTCTTGATCCCGGTTAGATCCCCGAGGGCCCTGGCCGGGTCGTGGTGCACGCAAGCTGTCTCAGGACATATATAGACTTTCTTCTTTGGGATCTCGGTTTTCGCCCTTTGCTTTAGCTTCCACGGGAGGTTGTGGCCGCGTCGGTGGAGTTGCAGGTTTTGGTCTCTTTGGAACCCTTTGTTGCAGATTTCGCACACAAAGCGGTTCGTGGCCATTAGGGTCTTCGGCGATAGAGCGATCACCTCTGCGTCCGGATCTGTTTAAAAAAAAAAAAACATTACTAGAGATTTACATGAAGGTATTAAAAAGAATATTATTTTTTAGGAATTTTATACTGAATTCTTGACTCTAAGTCACCCTTTTGAACATTGTTTACTTAGTGACAGTGATACACGACCTAAAAAATTTGTATAAAATGTAGGATAATGCAATTCATTGACGTTGCGTTTAAGTTTTTCAAGCTCAAACACATATTAAAGTGGTATAAAATTATGATTTTCCATTGTTATGGATTCGACCCAAACCAGCACGCACAATTGCACAAAGAATAATCAAGCAAATAATGCAAAAAAAAAAAGAAGTAGAAAAAAGCACGACGCAAAGATTTAACGTGTTTGAACTCCGTCGATCATAGTCGGTGAATTGACAAAGTAAATCAAAATCAAAATCAGACTTCACAAACCCAACAGTCGTATAGAAGTTGTGGGAGTAGAAGTTCCGTATTGAATCTACCGGCAGAGAGTAGATTTACAATATATAGATATATGATATTATGTAAGAAGGTGAAGTACCTGGTGTTCCTGGAAGATTTCTCCTCTTCTTGGCAGCAGTGTTGTTGTTGGTGGAGATGGTTTTAGGGTTAGGGTTTGAATCAGCTGGTGGTTCTTGAGAGAACCCTTTGAGGGAAGAAGGAATTGAGAACACATGATGATCACCACCAGCACCAGAAATCATCATTTGCATCTGATTTAGTATCGAATTTAAATCTAGAAAAACAAACAAAAAAACTGCTAGATTTCGAGAAGAAAAAAACAGTAAGTCCAAAGCAGAAAAAACCAAGGGGTCTTAATTTCGCCAGAAAACAAAGGGATGGAAATTAAAATCTTTTGGTGTTATTCAAAATCTGGAGTGTTTAGATTGTGGCTAAAGAACAAGAGATCTCCCCGAAAACAAACCGGAAATTTATTCCGAGACTTGGGTTTATTCTTGCTAGCTAGAGAGAGAGAGAGAGAGAGAGAGTGAGTAGTACCCTTGGTTTGATTTCAAGAAGAAAAAACCAAAAGAAACACATGAAAGTTATAGAGAATATTTCCTCATACTTTTTTTTTTTTGAATATTTTTCAAACCACTTACTTTTCTCTCTCTCTCTCTCTCTCTCTCTCTCCTATCTTGAACCCTTATATTCAAAGTCGGTCAGCCATTGATTTAAGCTGGCCCACCCCTCTCTCTCTCTCTCCCCCTCTCAAATAAATAAATAAATAAAACGCAGTTCAAATCAGTCAACTGTACTGTTCTTGTTAAAGTTTAAAAAGTATATTAAAATATATAAAAAATACATGAAGTTGTGTGAAAACTTATTCGAAAGAGTAAAAAGTAAACTAGAGCGAGTGTATTTTTTATTTATTTATCTTTTTCTTTGCTTATTGTTAGTTCGGTGAACTGTTAATAGAAAAACCTACAAATAAATAAATAAAGTTATCGAGAGTGCATGTGGGAAGGCATTGGCTGTATGCTGCTTGGAACAGGAATGTGTAGAGTTGTGTGACTTGTCTTTTTTCGAGATCAAAACTCCTAATACCAAAACCAGTAATTTCGTCTTTTGTGTTTTGTTTTTTTCAATTTTTAATTTTAAATCCTGAAAAACTTTTTGTATAGAAGTGTGTAAAGTAGATGAGTGAGCAAAGTTACTGTGCGAGTGTTGCTGCAAAAGGTAGACAATTTTAGATCCCTGAGCTACAAGAAATAAATCAATTTAAGGAGTGAGATTTTTTAATAATGAAACTTTACTGCTTCAGCCCCAATTTATTTGTCTAATTTTTGAATTCGAACTTATTAAGGGTTGGTTTGGCTGAATTGGGAAAATTGATTTTTTGGTTTTGTCCTTATTCAATTTTTTTTTTTTTTTTGTTGTTGGTTTTGGTAGATTTTTTTATAAAGTTTATTGGGCACATTTTCGACGGTAGGAATCTATTAAAGATAAAATTATTAAGCCAAATTTTTTGTGAATAAAGACGAAAAAATAATCCAAAAATTTAGATTATTTTTCGTCTTTATTCACAAAACTTTAAGTTTGGCTAATAATTTTATACTTTTAGATTCCTCTTGTTGAGACAAGCCAAGGAATTACAAAAAATCGACCGAAAACTAACAAATGCAATTTTTTTTTAATAAGGACAAAACTCAAAAGACCAATTTTCTCAATTTACCCAAACCAACCCTAAGAGAACATGATTAATTACAATTGAAAGTTTTCAATTTTCAGTATCCTTCACCACCGGAACTTCATACCATATAGAGATATCTTGGGAGTTCTAATGAAAGACACTAGATGCCGAAGCGAAATGGAATGGAACACAATTAGGCACCGAAAGCAGAGCGACGGCATCCGGCCTATAAATGGGTCCAACTGATGTCACATGTGGCTGTAGGGGTCGAATAATTACGCCCCACAAAAGATTTTACATAATTATTAGGGTTGAAATATAAGAGGCTTATATATACTTTCTATCAGAAAACCCTAAATTGGACTTTTTTACTTTAATACTACAGATTCCATTTCTTGCTCCCGCGGGCGCATCTCGATCTTAGGGAACCACGTAAATTCTTGTGTTAATTTTATTTACTATTTTTTGTATTCTGTTGTGTGCGTGTGGTGACTAATCTAACATTCACCTTCTTACAATTATATGAGAGGGCATACTTTTTAATCTTTTCTCATCTAAAAAAGAAAGGGCATAAAAGAGATTTTAAAAATTCAAATTAAAATTGAAGAACCACTTTGGGCCTTTAAAAATATCGAAATAAGATAAACAAATGGAACCAACAGAAATGTTATTATATATACAAAATACACAAATATATGTATGGAGGTGATTCATACGAATATATATGTGTGAGTTCATGTATGTTAACTATTGGCTCGAGCCTCAAAACTGATGCCCTTTGTGCATTCACATTATTAAAAAATTCAAATTTAAGTTCTATATATGTTTGATTTATTTTACCCTTTCGAAATGTTAATGGGTAAAAGTGAAAGATAATTTTAAAAAATGAAAGCAAAAGTTGATATGAGATACGTAAAGTTGAAGTAAAAGTTTATGTGAAATGTATAATGATAAAGTTTAATTAATAAGTTAGATTTTACAAAACAACACATTTACAAAGGGATAATGAGTACTACATAAGTGTTCAGTTATTCAATGCATGCAGTTGTAATATTATGCTATCCCACAAATTGGATCCATGAAGAAATTGGACTGTACCTTCTTTTTTATTTATTTATATATTAGAATATATTTTGTGAGGGCTCAATCAAAAAAAATGCTGAAAAGGAGGAAAAGCAGTTGTGGGGCGCCTTTCACGATGGATCCATATCAACATACCTATTTTCCCCAAGACTTTTTTTTTTTCGTGAGGGAACCCTCATAGGAAACTTCTTGTATATGTATGTATGTATGTATATGTATATATTATTATTATTATTTTATTTTTATTTATTTATTTATTTATTTTTTTTTTTTTTTTTGGGGGTGCTTTATCTTTTGGTCTGAAAAATGACACGATTTTTTTTGACTAATTAAAACTATACATAGATGAAGAAATTGAATTTTTCATCAGTATGTAGATTTCGCACAATAAAATTTTCTTTAATAGTTGGGCTCCTAACCGATCAAAAGACCCTCCAAAAGAAAAGCAGAGTGAACTGCGCTTCTATTTAATTAAGGCATAAACTTTACAAAAATCATATTTTTGAACCTAATTGGAGTGATAGACCAATGGTAGACACTATGTACTCTTCTGCATTTGACTAGGATTTAAACTTCACAAATTACAAATAACATCTCAGACTTTCGCCGAGTTTAAAAAAACCATATTTCTGAACATATCACCATTGTTACGTAATTTGATCACCATGTGAAATCCCAATGTGTAAGCCAAGTACTAATTATATTCTTGTGGTTTTATTTTTTTGGTAACTAACCATTTTATAAGAAATCAGAGAAAGAATTCTCAAGGGGAACAAAGAACTAAGGCATGAGGTTTTACAAGAGATAAACCAAAACTCAAGAAAAAATAAAGAGTACACAAATATAAAATAGAAGTAGCCTGGAGAGAAAGGTCCCAATTCTGGCAGAGCTGTTGAAAGTATATCATAAATAGTAAATAGGAAAATGCAGACAAATGAATGGAAATTATATGCACTTTGCAAACATTTCAGTAACAGTACCCTTTTTGGATTGAGTGATTTACTAATAAGAAAACACACACACACAAAGGAGATAAGGTGAGAAATGGGGGAAAAAAAAATTCTATTGAATCTGTAAGAATTCAAGGAAAGAGCTTAAAACCAAATTTTGCTCTGTAAATCTGAATTGGTAAATTGTGAAGGTCCAAAACTTAGCCGTAGTTTGTGTCTTTCAGATTCACAATTTTTGTAATGCTCCCGTTCTAGTGCCATTGGCTTAACGGTTTTTTGGTTTTATCTATTCAATTATTTTTTGGGTGTGTTTCTTAGTTTTACATCAAACTTTTGATGATTATAAATTCACCTCGACGAGAGGAAATCGGAAATTATGACTTTTACTCTAATATTTTGCGAAATATCCAAGAAAGATAGCTTAAGCCGACTTAAGGTGTCATTGAACCTCTTTAATATTCTCTCCGTCCCATAAAGTTTGGTCTTTACGAAACTACGTGCAATTTTCAAGCTAAAAAATAATATGCTTACGAAAATAATTTTTTAGTCAATATCGATCTTGTTTGATAGATCTCATCGAGAACTTTTATATGGTGCAAAAAAAATTCAAAAATTATTTTGGTAAATACATTGTTTTTTAGTTTAAAAATTACACGTAATTTTGTAGGGACCAAACTTTATAGGACGAAGGGAGTAAATGCTTATTGTCTATAAGATTGTATGTTCTAATAACAAAAACAAAAAATTACAAACTTTGGACCGTCTGAATTGAATAGTTTGTCCATTCGTCAACTTCACATCACCGCAACTAGTCAAGATGTGCCAATTTAGCCTAGACATCCAAACACATCTAAGGTTCAGTTTTTCAAACGATTTTAGCACATTGGTGCTAAAATCATGATATTTTAAATAAAAAAATGAAATAGTTTTGTGTATTATTTTTTAATTTTTTTTGCACAAAATTAAAATACACGAGGATTACTTTAGTTTGGTGCGAAAAAAAATCAAAAGACGATACATGGAACCACTTCAATTTTTGATTTAACATATTATAATTTTAGCAATTGGGTGCTAAAATCTTTTGGAAAACTGGGCCTAAGAACCATAATTGGCATTCCAATATGAGATCCAATAATAGACCATGCATTTACCTAAAAAATTTACCGGAAAACCTGGAGGTATCCCATATGTTTGCACCAAAAATGCACCACACCCCTTCAGGGACTTACTTTTGGGTCCCACATGAGTGATCCATACCGTTTATTGTTCTTAAAACATTTTTCGATGGGGCCCACAAAAAATAAACTCAATCGGACGGTTAGAAGTGCTTGAATCAAAGTATCACCGTTTCAAATTAAAACTTTTGCTTTGAAACGATTGAGCTTATTTTTTGTATTACTCCCTCCGTCCCAATTTCTTGGTCCTTCTTTCCATTTTGGGATGTCCCAAAATATTTGTCACACTTCTAAAAATATCCATCAAAATTGGGTCACTTTTCAATTTTACCCTGAAAAAGTATTTTTCCCATCTTAATTGGCTAGTCTATCATCTTTTATTTTATAACTGTTTTTATGATTTTGAAAATTTTATATAATAAAACTAATTAATACCTATCAAACAAGATCCATATTAAATATGTTTTGACTTTCATATAATAAATTAGCCTCACAAATTTGGACACAGTAATATTGACTGGATTTAGGGGTAAAATAGAAAAGTTAATACAAAGTTTTTATATCCCTTAAAAACCCACTTCACCAAAAGGGGACAAGAAATTGGGACGGAGGGAGTAGAAAGGTAAAAATGATGGGACTGATATAGAATTTAGGAAACATGTGAACAGTGGTAATGAGGGTGTTTTTTGAAAGTAAAAAATGGATCAAAAAAGTTACTTGCCTTTATAGCGCTTTGATCAGGGTATAAAATCATTACAACATAATTAAAGTTGGACCCCCTCTCTGTACTGAGCAAAATTCAGTGGGATGTGGGGCCCTAAAAAAAATACACACAGAAGAGAGAGAGTCAGAGAGGAGAGAGAGAGAGAGAGAGAGAAGGTGAGTTACGTTTCCCAAGGGGAAGAGAGAGAGGGGTTTGCTTTTTCTGATTAGGATTAGTCGTCCGTCCGTGATGCCTGTCTCAAAGTGTGAGGGTGGGACCTTGTTTTGTTTAGAGGGACTGTCACCATGCATCCTGTGTGCATGTGAGAGATTGATACTCGAGTACTCCCCTCTAGACTTGTCGATGGATCAGATTTAGGATTTTTTTGGCTAAATATAAAAAATTAGTTTTTTAGTTTTTTTTTTGTATTTGTCATTATTTGATCGATTTTTTGTGATTTTTTGGCTTGTCTTGACGAGAGGCCAATTTTTTATATTATTTTTCATCTTTATTCACAAAACTTTAAGTTTAGCTAATAATTTTATGGTTTTTAAATTTCTCTCGTCAAAACAAACTAAAAAACCACGAAAAATCAATCGAAAACTAACAAATGTAACTTTTTTAATAAAGGCAAAACAAAAAAACCAAAAAAGGCCAGTTTTTTGAATTTAACTAAAGGAGACCTTAATTTGGTTCAAGAAATTCAAGTACTAATCACATCTGATTGTGACGTATCTTATTTAGTCACGTATCTCATTTAGTCTGATGATAAATCGATCCCACGTAAATCAGTTAATACATGTAAGAGATTTATACGATAAAGCATATATATACTCCCTCCGTCCCGCAAAGTTTGACACTTTTGAGAGTGCGTGTCATTTTTAAATTGTCTATATCTTTCAATTCATAGCGTTTTATGTGATTTTCAAAACATTGTTAAAAAGAACTAATTGAAATCTATCAAACGAGGTCCATTGTGCTTATATAAAACATTACAAATTAAAAGAAATAATCATTTTTTTCATAGGGCTGTAATAGTGAAAGTGTCAAAGTTTATGGGACGGAGGGAGTATATATATATATAGGAACCCCTTCACATCCAAACCCGTATTTACGGACCTAACGTCCGGACCTCTTGCGTTTTTGTGAAAAACTGCCTTGATCAAGCCCTTCCGGGTATTTTTTTTTTGCCAAATCTTCGCGTTGGACCTTAAAATCACGTTTTAAACACATCTAACGGTTCGGATTTTCAAAAAAAAATTCGGAAGGTGGAGGTCCGGACGTTTTAAAATCCGGGAGTTTGGATTGAAAGTTTTTTGTGTATATATATATATATATATATAGGAGTAGTATACTATTCCTTCCGTCCCAATTTATTAGTCACTTTTAGTTATTCTAACTAATTAGAGGAATATAGTCCCTACATTTGTCATACTTTCTTTTCCCTTTTTATACCCTTCAAAACATCATCATTAGATGTACTTACTCTAAAAAGAAAGGGTAAAAATATAATTTCATAACCTAATGCGTCTTTAGTTTTGAACTGGGACAAAAAATTTATGATAACAAAAAGTAGTGTTTGGGACCAAAAGATTAGGGATGAAGAGAGTATTATATATGGAATTAGATCCTTTCCGATCCTTACTTTAGACTGGCCTAGCTAACCATATTTAGGTAGCTGCAATAATTGGGATTTGCTTAGTAACTCATACGTTAAAGTGTTTGAGCACAGAGACGGAGCCACTTGTTGGCTATTGGGGGCCAAGGCCACCCCCCAATAGCAAATTTTCATTGAGTTTTTTTTTTTTACTACTTATTCAAATATTTTATGGATGGGCCACCCCTGCTTTAATATAGAACTCCATGGGCCAACAAATTTTGTCTTTTAGACTGAGTTTCCATTGAGGTATTTTCAGTATTTTTGGTATTTTTAAACTACAAGTTGTCAAATTAGTTGATGTATGTAGTCCAAGAATGCTGAAAATACCAATTACCCTACGAAAACATCACATGAGTGGTCCCTAAAAAAAGAATTTTAATCACTATTTTCAACTCCAGTATTGTTGTTTATGTTGCGCCCCCCCGGATATGAAATCCTGGCTCCGTCCCTGTTTGAGCAAATCCAACCTACTAGACCATACTAACGTATGATCTAAATTTAAATCGTTGTGTTCAGTCCAAGTTGGAACCGAGCAAGTTCAAACTCAATGCATATAGGTATTGTTGTGATTATCGAACATTTTGAATACTGTCACGTGATGTCCAAAAAAATTTCCCACCAAATATTGACGTGAATTTCAAATAAAGTGCATGAATTCCACCATGCACTGTCTGTGCGGTGAAAAAGTTGCTTTGGTACACAGCTAATAGTAGTATAGCACTGAATCATCTCGATATATTGTCAATCTATGCATGCAATGCAATATCGCACAAAGAACTCGGACTGACCACGTCAAACATGATTGATGGAGATTTTATTTATCACATGAATTAGCAGTTTTGCTATTCGCAAAGACATGGGTGTACAAATCATGCACAGATTGTTGCGGGGCTTATCTTGGGTCTTTTTAAGATAATTTAAACTGTTCATTTTTTCAATTGAATATCAATCAGTTTCGTTTGAATTATTTTTGCGAGACCCGAAGTGAGCCCAACAACAGCATCCGTTCATGATCCTGTGTGTTTGAGCAATATTGACGGAAGTTTGTACAGCAGGGAAAATCAGTGATTTTCTAGATAAATTTTATGGTCATGTAGCATTTTTCAAATTTGAATGAGCAACGTTGACGGAGGACAGAGCAGAGAGGCTGCGTAGGCATCATCTCATACTAAAAAATTTGTTATGAATTGTACACACTATGTAAAGTTTGACACGTTGAAGAAACTTAAAAAAAGAATAAGTCTATTAAATATTGGATTCCGACAACATGACTTGTTGAGGAAAAATAAATACACATATTTAAATCAACTAAAAAAAATCTCAAAAAGCCAAAAAGTCATTTTAGTGGAACATGATTTTAAGTGAATGGTGGTAATAACATGACTATGAAACGAGATATATAGCGGTAGGCAACTAGCCAACTAACTATCCATGTTATTGGCTTAGTTTGCTAATACTTTCTACTCTCATCGTTATCATTTTTAAGTGTGTTGCTTCGTAAATCCAGTTTATTAAAAAAACATCATTATTACTCCTCTCATATAAACTTTACCACCGCTTTATAATACCTTTCACATCAATTGTTACCTCTATTCTTACCCATTAATTAACTCTTTATCTGTTAACTTTTCAAAAGGGGAAAATAATAATTTTATAAACTTTTATCCAATAATTTTTTAAAAAACACACACTTATTAAGGGCCTGTGACAGCCCAAAATGCATTCCCTCCATCCCTTTTTAAATGTGTTGTTTTGTAAATCCAACTTATTAAAGAAATATAATCTTTACACACCACTTTACACATTTGATGTCAACATTTACCTCTACTTTTACACATTAACTCTTAATTACCCACTGATTTTTCAAAATGGCAAAATAATGATTGTACAAATTTTTACTCTTTAACTTTCAAAACACACACTTAATAAGGGATAACCCGAAATGGAATAGTCGACTCTGAAAAATGGACGGAGGAAGTAGTAACTTTTTATATCAAGAGCAATGGTAGAGGCAGAAAAAAACTTACAATTTATTACATTAAAATTACACATGTCACTACCACATCAATGTATAATACAATATATGGATGCAATCATCCATTAAAAAAATGCTACATTAATACATTAGTTAGTGCCTCTAGTCTTTTCCTTATATCTATAATTACTTTTGCTTTTTTTATTCCCTCAAATTGAAACTCAAATCCTTAAATTTACTCGTACAGTTTAAAAAAAAAAAAATCACTATAGTTACTCAAAAAAATAATTGAACTAGATACTCCTAGTCTAGTACTACTATTTTCACGTGACTTGAGTCCCCAACCGTAGAAATCTAAACATATTGACCCATATGACCATGTGCACAATCAAATATACCAGGGTGCTGCTCCATGGAAATGGCCCATGGAAATAGGGACAAGATTGGAATAAAAATTTTCATTCTTATTTCATCTTCACTTTATTATTTTAGAATAGGCTTTTCTGTTGATAGAGGATTTTTGTGTGCCTATAGTAAATTTTGGTATGACAATGGTGAATTTTGGCATGACATTAGTTAGTAAGTTCACTGTGGCCATAGTGGATTTCGTGTGACAATAGTATTTCGGTGTGGTATTAGTACTTTTGATGTGACATTATTTCTATCCTAATACACTTTTTACACATTGTTCTCTTTATTGGGTATTAAACGGTATTCGATCAAACACGAACTTTTACATGATTGAAGTATTCAACAAGATTTCCATTAAACCAAACTCACGGGGAGAATTAAAGTCAAATCTTTGATCACCACTTTTACCATGATTAATTAAGGTAAAACATAATGGAAAAGTATATCATTCCAGGGAATCTGGATTTTCGACCGACCTTCATGATTATGGAAAAGTTTGAAAATGATCTCTTAAATCAGTGATAGCTGTGTTAAGTGGCTTGTTCAATTAATTATACATTCTTAAAACTTGATTTTTCTTCGTTCATAGTCTAATTTAAATCACTATCGGATTTGATCTGTCAACAACCAAGTGATTTTGACACCTCTCTAATTCTCCAGGACCTATATACGCGTGGCTCCATTATTTGAGATCCTTGTCACAGGCTCCCAGCAGTAATCCAGTGTATGTATTGTACGTGACAGCAGAAGTGGCACATTTTACTAGTAGGAGCTGCCTTTGTTGAATGAACAATGATACGTACACATCCTTTCAATCACTCCCCATTATACCTTCTCTTACATGTGTGGTGGGGTCCATTGGAATCTATCGGGTGAGCCCCACCATACATGTGAGAGAAGGTGTGGTTGAGAGTAGTTGAGAAGGTGTGTATATATCATTTTCGTTGTTGAATTACAGGAAGCATTTTTGCAACCACAGTTAAGTGCCAACTCAGGAAGCGTTTTTGTCCAGGCCTATTTGCGTCTATCTTGACTAATTTTAGGGTCTGGAGGTAACAACAGGCCATAATCTTGGTAACCGCAATAGTTTGTTAGCAAGTGGAATTGAACTTGACAACTTAGCTGAAAGCAAATCCTAAATTCCAAGGCAAGACAACTAGGTCAATCCCTTGGGATTTTTGAGGGTGTTCCACTAAGTGTTTTTGTTTAAAAACTGCCTCGGTTTTTGGAAAAAAGTGATGTATTGTGAGAGGATGACCTGTCTCGATTTTTGGAAAAAAACAGTTTTTTGGAAAAAACTAGTTAGTGGAACATGGCTTAACTCATGTTGCACCTTCTAATCGTGTAGCCAGGATTTAGGTTTGGGTGTTTAACGAAAATCTGTGTATTGTTATATATTTGTTGTAAAACATTTAGTCCCAATTTAACTGCCCTGTAGTCTTTTGCCGAAACTCCTCGAGATTTATTTTTTATTATTCATCTTTTAAATTGCTATTTTTTTCAATTTTTTTTTAAAAATAAAATTATTGAAATACCGACTGGTTCCCAATTTATTAGTGTAGAATAATTTTTCTTTTCCGAACTGGGGTGGTCCCACTCCCACCCACTAGCTCCCCAGGCACCTTCCTTGGTCCATTCATAGGTGCTTTGTGGGTCCTATAAAGGGACGTGGTTGGGTTTTTGTATGTATAGAGTTACATGACATGATATTTATATGTAGCAAACAAAAGTTTACCACCATAGGTAACAAAGATCCAAAACCAAAACTTTGATGCATATGACGGTGGCCCGTAAATATCGATTTTTAACCCCTCCATACCACTTCAGTAGGGTTTGTACACCACTGAGTAAAAAATTCACGGCCGTTACATCTGCATGATGCATGAATTGAACTAGGGATGGAGTCAAAATTTCAATTTGAGAGTGATACCCAAAATCAATATTCTCCATCTCTCTGTCATATAAAGATAGTTTATTTTGAAACGACATATGAGTTTGTTGAATAAAGATTTCAATTAGTTCTTTAATTTTGTATCAAGAAATATAAAAAATTATGCGCAAAAGTGCTTCATTTTTTTATCCGAAAATTGGAAGTTTTTTTGATAGTAGACTACTTTTACAGACGGAAGGAATAATTAGTATAAAAAATGCAAGTGTTTTAAGATTAATAATTTCTAGTACCCGAAAGAATTACACATTTTCTAATGTTAATTAGCTATAAACATACTTAATACCCAAAACTTACATATTTTCATCAATTAATCACTCATTAATATCCTTAATACCAAAAACTAATACACGCGTTCTGAAAAATAACACTATTCTTAAAATACAAAATTAGTTTTTTGGGGGACCAAGGGATGGTAGAACCCTTCCCTGATTTGAACTAAGAGATTCGGATAATTATGGGGAGATGGGGAGATTGTGAAGTCCCATATCGATGAGTTAGAAAAGAAGTACTGTGTGTATATTTACATACGATGGATTATATCTTTTCTGGCATGTAGTTTAATTTACATACAATGGATTATATCTTTTCTGGCATGTGGTTTAAGCTGAAGAATGTTCGTAGTCTGGATTAAGTCATTATTGGTGGTATCAAAGCTGAGAGCAGTGAAATGCTATCGTTACAGGTTGAAAACAAAGGTCGTGCATGAATTTCATGGTAATTGGTAGGTAGAACTCTGAAGCCATGGTTTTTTTTTTTGTTTTGTTGTGTGGTCTAATAACATGGCAGTAACTGTCAAGAACCGGCCGGACCGCTTTATCACAGACTTTGGTGGTGCAAGACCAAGAAGTTTGTACGTAACAATGGGTTGAAGTGAGATTCCTTATCCGTTTGGCCTGCAGGTGGTCCTTCCCAACTTGCAAAAACACCTCAAAAAATTGTTTATAGTTTCAAATATGCAATATGAATCTTATTTGATAGATTTTGAGTAAATTTATTAAATAAAGTTTCAGAACGCATGTCAGAAAACGGACAAGAATTTCGGGATGAAGGGAGTACTATAACATATATATATATATATATATATATATATATATATATATATATATATATATATATATATATATATATATATATATATGCGCATATAACAAATCAAAATATTTCAGCTGCCTTTGGCTGCATGCATTCGGATCTTTCCTGCCAAATGACTTATTCTTTCTTGCACCCCATCCCCACACAGTTGACACTTCCCAAAGCCTCTCTCTCTCTCTCTCTCTCTCTCTCTCTCTCTCTCTCTCTCTCTCAACTATATAAACAATGATATACAAACTGAATTATTTTTTTTCCGAATGATATACAAAGTGGAATTTCGGTGTCGCAGTCGTAATATTAAAATTGATTTTTGGCATCAGAGCACTTAAAGTGGTTGCAGTGATCAAGTATATCCATTGTAGCGGCCCTGGAGTGGATAAAAAAATGAAAAAAAAGAAAGAATTACTCTGAAGTGGACAAAACTTAAATACAAATTAAGGAATATGTATCGGGAGTCCGCAGTTATATAATGCTACCGCTATAAAACTCTTAAATCATCTATACCAAAGATTTGTCTATACAATCCAAGAGAATATTTTCTATACAGGGAAAATTTCGCTAACCTCCCCTGAGGTTTCTGAGACAAATAGATACCTCCTCTAAGGTTTCTGAAATGACACTGACCTCCCATGCTTTTCTAAAACATCAAAAAGTACCTCCTACCGTTAGTTTTCAATGGATGGGATGTTAACCTTTGCGCGAAAAGGACCAAAATACCCTTATTAATACACTTAATACACTAAATTAATACACTTAATGCCAAAATTACCCTCATCTAATACTCTTACAACCAAACTCAATTGTTCCAACCTATTACTAAAATCCGCACTTTTTTTACTACAAATTATGCCACTATTTTTTGTAATATAATAAATATACATATTATATTATGCCACCATTTTTTGTAATATAATAAACATACATATTATCCTCTCCATTTCCTTGCCTATATACATGCATTTTTTTCTTCCAATATCTAAAGTATTTTTTTTTTACATATTCACTTTTTATTTGAATTCTTTCGATTTAATTGATGTCGTGAGCGACAATGAATTGGAAACTTGAACATCACCATGTAAAATAAAATGTTGCTATACATATATAGAGAAATAAGCACGTATACATATATTAAAAAAAACATGAACTAAAATTGAGAAATGTTTGAAAAGACAAAAAAAAAATTATACAAAACAAACAAGAGAAATTTTTTAACAAAGACAAACAATAATTGCAAAAAGATTATTATGTCAAATCACACCCTAGTGAATGGGATAGTTGTGGTGGAGTTTAAATGACGAAATAAAAAAAAATTATTGAGCATAAACTCTCTTTGCATTTATTTGCTTAATAAATACGAAATTGAGAAAACAAAAAGAATTGTTTTATTATACTCCTCGAAAAGTAAAATCTTATAAAGTCCAAACAAGACAAGTAACACAATTTTTTGATGCATAATTCGTCTTTAATATGAATTTGATTCTAACGAATCTATTTTTTTAATTTTATTTCATTGATCATTTTGTTTGCAACAAACCAAAAAAATAAAAATACTTGTTAAAATTATTTTATTAATCATTGAAAAGGGTATTTTTGGTAGTTTTTGTGCAAATGTTAACGCCATCCATTGAAAACTAACGGTTGGGGGTACTTTTTGCAATTTCAGAAAATCAAGGGAGGTCAGTATTATTTCAGAAACCTCAGGGGAGGTATTTGTTTGTATCAAAAACCTCAGGGGAGGTTAGTGAAATTTGCCCTTCTATAATATCAAAACCCTAATTCCATGGCAAGGGAATATATATATATATATATATATATATATATATATATATATATATATATATATATATATATATATCCCTCTCTCCAGGGACGAAGCCAAGATTTTAGTTTTGTAGTGACGAAAATATGTACTTCAAAAATAAAAAGAGAAACTACATTATGAGGATGTAAGCTAATAAAAATCTAGTGGAAACAAGTCTATATAATTCAGGGATAAAAATTTATTTTTTATATAATAATTACATTTTTTTGAAAAGCTTATAGTAGGCTAGTAGCGGCCGTCACCGCTTGTCCTCCTCTGGCTCCATCCTTGCCTCTCTCTCAATCTACATATAAAAATATATACGTCTATATATACATATATGTGTATACGTGTGTCCGACCACATAAGACATCACATCCATCCATCCCGTTGCATAGATTCCTCTCTAATCTCTCTCCCCAATGTACGTAGAGAAACCTCCCATAATCTTTGTTTATTCATGAGCTAGAGAACCAAATTTAGGTACGTAGTTTACTTTAGAAGTTGATTAGTTTACAGTTATTAAGGAAACAAAGTACTCCATGAAACCCGTCTTAGTGTTACATTTTCAAGGTACCTATATACTATTAATTTGTAACCTTCTTTCAAAGACCAAGTAATTACAGAACTTAACTAATCTACATGGGTGAGAGAGCCCAATTTTGTTAATTTGCTGATTTTGTGTTCTGCGTGGTTGCAATATCAATCCATGATCCATATACAAAAGAATGATGAAAACTGATTTCAGGTCAAAATATCTAGTGGACCAAAATCCGTTCAGGGCGGTTTGGTTTTGTTTATTTTTTTCTCAATTTTTTTGGGTTGAGCTTCAAGAATCTAAAGTACTATTAGACTATAAAAAAAATTAAAAAAAACCATATCCAAGAACACTAAAATAGCAAACCCCCTATATATAAGACTACTACAATATGAAAACCCACATCAGTTTATTTGGTCCTGTATACATGTATATTTCGGTTTGGGAGTATTTTAGGTACCCAAGACTGACCCAAAATTTAGATTTTTACTTTTCAGAAATTGAAATTGATCTTTACCAAATCTAGACCGACCCAACCGATTGGGTCGGTTTTCTCTGTTATACTTTCACCCCTACATATTTGGACATAGCTGTATGTATCTAGAATTGTCCCATATAATTGAATGACTTGTTAATTTGTGAGGTCCATGTGCATCCAATGATTTCAGATACATCTATGTTCAAATCTGTGGATGCAAATGCGTGCACAAAGACCTAGAGTTTCCCATTATTTTGAAGTGGATTAGCTGCCTAGAGTTTGAGATTGTGACCCAATGTACATTTCTGTGGTGTAGATTGAGTCGAGACTAAAGCAATTAGACAAATTGCATGGATGCACAAAATAATTGGAGGGAAAATTTTCATATCTACTTTAAAAGTGATAAAACACAATAAATTAATTGCAATTTTCAGTACTTTTTGTTTAATTTTCTTACACACAATTGACCGATGAAATAGGTCACACAAGTTGCAACAACTTCACTTTTGGGGAGTATCCCCACATGGGTTTGTCTTGGAGATGGGATCATAGCTACTCCCATGCAAAATCCTATCTTTATTTTAGATCAAAGATTTCCCTTCGTGTTTTCAAAATTAAAATTTAAGTACATTGCTCGACCGACCAGGTGATTTAAAATAAAGACGCGTCCCTAGCGTAGGACTCTTGACCAGCGTAGCACAATATCTGGAAGTACCGGAGTCAAACCACAAAGACGACGAACGGTGTTTGACTCAAAAGTGTTGAATTCTAGTTTGACCTGGCTCTTAGGTGACCACCCCTTGTTCAATGAGATTAATTTATTAACTAAATTATCCAACTAACTTGATCAAATATGGAATTAAAAAAGAAGTACAGCTGTGGGAACCCAGCGTCCACAACTAGTCTAACTAATGTTTACTCGGACCACAATTATTCATTTTATTGATTTTAGAATAAGAAAAAGGATTCCTAACAAATGCGCACCACTTGTCACCAAACAATCTTGGCGGTGGTCTGGGTTTTGTTTGTTAGAAGAGTTTTTGTCTTCTAAAATTGCTCAAAAATTAAATTAATTCGATCCAGAGGTAAAATATTAATCAAACTAGCAACGGAACGCCTTCGCCCCGCAACCACACTCTACGAAACTACTCACTCATGACTTTAATAAATGCAGCAAACATAGTAAACCTAGATCTAACCATGATTCTAATAACTGAAATAGAAACAAAACACGATACCATGAATTTGTAAGGAAGAATGGATTCGAATCACCAAGAATTCAAATTCTGTAAAACTTGAAGAACTTGAATTAAACTTGAATCTGCAAATTAATCCTCAGAGTAGGCGCAAAAGTTTAGAAAATAAAGTGGAAAATCTAACTTCTGGAACCCTAATTTCGAGCTCTAAAAAGAGTATTTATATGGAATTCCCGTTAATTACAATTGAAAACCGGAATAAAAACGAAATTCACTCCCCGTGACCCAAAGACCATGTTTTCAGCTACTTATAATGCCCTTGATAGCACTACACCACTTTTGGTGTAGCGCTCTCGAGCCCTTCGTTGACCTCTTAGTCCTGCGGTAGCGCTGCGCTCGCGGACCTTCAGTTCACTTTTGCTCCCCTTCTGGCCACTCTTGAGCGCTCTAGAGAAATAGGTTAGCGCTCCCGATGTCATTTCTTCGTTTCCTTGAATAACTCCCTCGAACATTTAGCCTCCACAACTTGCCTCCTTTTGGTTTACGTGCATGCCTTCCCAGATAACTTCCATTCACGCCAAACACCTCAATTTCCCTGCAAATTAAACATAAACACCAAATCCAACCACGTGCATGCATTAAATGAAAAATGAGGATTAAATGCACGACTAACGCGCTAACTCTACCCTACTTAGGAGCTTAAATGCATGAATTTCACGTGCCTATCATACATGAAATTTAACTTACGCAGTTACAATTAATCAAGTTCAAAATTTTGATTTACATGTACTTTTAAAGTTTTTGAACTAGGTCTTCGAATTTTCGCAAGCCGCATTTGTAAGTTGATCAGTTCTTATGCGGATCAATGCCGTGAAGTTTTTGTGTTTAAGATGCAAAACAAAAGATGCACACACGGTACGATTTATTATTACTGTCGGGATAAAAAAACTGATGAAATGAGATTAAAATCTTTGCATTGACGCTAGGGGAGTGATAGCTCAATGACTAGTGATAGGCACCATGAATGGCGGAGTGAGGCGGGGCCCAACAGGGGCGTGCCCCCACTCAATTCTTTTTTATTTATTTAAATAAATTTTTTATTTTTTATTTTTCCTTAAAAATTGTCTTTCCTTAAAAGTTATTTTCTTATTAATCACTCTCACATATATTGTATGTCATTTGATTCTCAACTTTTTGTTTGAAATTGATTTAGAGTAAGTCCAGTGTATGGGCAAGATGAGATATATAACACAAAAAATAGTCACCACTTACAATTAGAAACTCATGTCCAAAATTCCTAAGTGGCTAAACATGCGCTATAAGAGTATGCTTTAGTAATTATTTGTAGTTTTTAGTTTAGTTTTGCTCCTTTCTCTCTGTCGGTAGAACCTACAACGCAATTCGAATTTAAAGATTTTGAAACAAAAGATATACTCTTTCTTATTGGTACAAGGTTTGTAATTAAATACTGCATTTTAGTAATTGTATATTGAATTACTTTTAGATTTGATCTGCTGAAACAATCTAAGCAGTTGGTCTGTTTTGATAATTTGCGTAAGTAACTTTTTTAATAAATATGTTAGATTTTTTTTTAAATTATTTTTAGACCAATATTTTTCTTTCATTCTACATCACATTTTTTTTTTTTTATATTTTTAATTAAGGTGTATGTAGAAGCTGGCCCCATTTTCTCTAACTTTTGGCTTCACCACTGGAACTATGTATTATCTTGTATCTGACTGGATTCAAACCACATTAACTGCAATAAATAATTATGATTCCACCGAGGGAAAAAACAAAAACCTCAGTTATTCCTTTCATATGGATTTTGATTCACGTCGAGGTTTAACATGAGATTTTGACTACTGTTTTGAGAGAGTTGCTGTCTCTCTCTCTACATCTCTGTGTGTGTATCTGATTAAAGGCATTATCTTGTCAGAACTCATTTAATAATTCACAAACATAAAATAATTTTGTTAAACACCGAGAAGTTTGGCCAAGTGGGCATCACAAAGCAATCAGTATTTATCGTTCATAAATGACTTCGTCTGTTTGAATCACACGGAGACTAAAAACATTACAAAACTTAGAGCTACAAGAGGGTTTTGGGCTTGATTATTAATTTCAAGACCTCATAATTAAATGAGGTGTGCTCAAATTGATCCAAACCGCACATCAAGATGTTATAAAAATATTGATAGGAAATTTGATTCTTGTTGACGGAATAAGTCTATGAGCTCAAGGGTAACTAACTTGGCTTTGAGCTGTCGGTATGAAATAATTTATACTTCTAGATAAAGAAAAACAAATGAATTCTTGTGAGGAGTGTACATTAATTCCATAACAAAGACAAAAGAACTTAAGTTCTGCAAATTGGTTTACAGAATGATTTATTGATTCTTTCATCTCGTAGATTGGGTCTCTAATTGAACATTTGCCTAGGCTGGCCCACTCACACTTGTATATATGTATATGTTTGTAAATTGTATAGATATTTGTACACGGTTTTTTTTAGAGTTTATTTGTATTTCCAATGACACACAAAAGTCCACGAATAGATGGAATCCTATGTAGTTTTTCTTTATTTGAAAAGGCAAAACATGAATCCAATAGTTCTTTTTTTGCTTTTTTCGTAATCATAATTCTCTGTATTTTTTTTATTTTTATTTTGATGATCTTATGTGGTTAGAAACCACTACGTCTCTGATTTTTTCTTAAAGTAATTGCACCCCTGGTATTTACACTAAGTGACACTGAGGGAGTGAGGGTGAGTTTCCGCCATAATATTTTCGATTTTTTTGCCAGTTAGAATTAGGGATGGCAATTATACTTGTCTCACCCCGAACCCACCCCTAACGGGAAAGGGTTTTTTTTTTTTTTTTTTTTCAATTTTTCAGGTAAGGGGTAAGGTTTGGAGAGAAAAAATAAAAACTTGACCGGGTTAGGGGAGACATCACCCTCCCCGATACCCACCCCTGAACCCACCCCACAAATATTTTATGCATAATTTTTTTTATTCTTATATTTTTTTATCCTTACAACTAGAATGTCACTTTATGTATCAAGTATTTTTCATTTTTCTTATACATAGTAGATGTTGGACTAAGAGTAATTGCTATTTTGTGAACTTTTATTATTACTGTTCACTAATTTTGGAATAAAATATTTTCTTAATATGTAAAAAAAAAAAAAAAAAAAGGTATGTATCCATCCATTACATAGTTGGGTTTTGTTGGGGGTCATTTGATAAGCCCCTAATGTTGTATATTTCTGGGCTTATCTCGCTCATTGTGATCACACATACGTGCATTTTGTGCATTTATACGATTAATTTTGTGCGAGTTGTGTTTTTGATAAGTTTTAGAAAATCGGAGCTAAAAGGCGTGTCCAAAGCTTCAAATAATCCCCGGAGGTATCCAAGACCTCGCAATGCCGTGGAGGACAATCGCCGAAGCTTGAAAGTCGATTCAAAGAGCTTTGGAAGGTTCAAGGAAGGCTCGGAACAAAGGAACAAGAAGTGTAGAGTTATGAGGCTCAAGGAAATCCGACCAACCAATAGAAAAAGACTCATATCTCTCATTCTACAAAGGCCATGAAGATGAGGTCAATTGGGTTTGAAAGTAGACTCATAGAGCTTTCCAACGGTTCAAGAATTACCTCATTCCGAGTTCGGATGAAGCCGGGGCGTGCCCGCGAAGTTGGGTAAAAAAATCAGTCTTCCAAACGATTCTGGACCGGTCCGGAATTATTCTAGACCAATCCAGAATTGTCCAAAAATTTTCAGACAATTCCGGACCGGTCCGGAATAATTCTGGACCGGTCCAAAAGTGCTCCAAACCAATTTTTGTGGACTTTTTGCACTTTCCACTTATGGAAATTTACTACTTTTGTTGTTTTTATGATATTTTTGTGAGAGAGAAAGTGTTGTGTATATAATCATCTCTCTCTCTCCCTCTCTCTCTTATCTTCTCCATTAGTTAGCTTTAGGTACTATAAGTTTTTTTTTCATTTCCATGGTTTCTCAAGTTTTATCTCTCTAGATTTCTCAAGTAAGTTTTCATTTCTAGTTAATTTGTCAAGGTTTATTGTTTTAGCTACAATCATTCTCTCTCTATAAATCTAGTTTATTTGTGTTTTTATCGGTTAAATCTTGTTCTTCATTTCCTAGCTAAATCCTTCTTAAACTCTAGTTTTTATTGGTTGTTTGTTATTTCTCTAAGGTTTAAAGTTGTTGGCAAGTTTGTTATCATCGTTAAAAATCACTTTTCAAAGTTATTGGTCATGTTTATAACTTCTTTAATTAAATTAATTAGTCTTTGCCTAATGAGTGAGTAGTCAATTAGGTAGGGTCATGGGGTGATTGACTCCCCATGACCAAGGTTAATCCAGTTCCTCGCGCAATTTAAAAAAGGCTTTCAACTTTTGTCGAGCAATGAATTGGGATTCACTTTTACGAATCAAAATTAGGGTCTGTAAACCCCTTTGATCACATCGCCGCCAGGGGGGCTTGACCACTTGGTACGCGTCGCGATGCTTTGGGATAGAGGCGACTCAAATGTTTGTCTAAAATGGCACAAGAATCCTATTCTTTTTTGGAACGATTTTTTCTAGGCAATGGTTTAGTTTCTAAACCATTTGCTTTCGGAATGCACCTAACGGTGGCTTGAGCCTACCAGCGTGAGGATTTGGTTAGCTTTGGTTGTGATCGTTATGAACCCCTAGGCTTTACCTTTGTTAATTTAGTCTTTTCGTATTCCGTGTCATTCATGAAGTTAAGTGAATCCACCAACCAAAACTACAAAAGCCAAGTTTGCCGCTTTAAGGCTAAAAATTTCATTCGCAAGACAACTCTCACGCCGGGTGCGTTCGGTCCCTGTGGATTCGACCCGGTCTTACCGGTTATTATGCTACCTCCGATCTAGCCTTACGCTTGGGGCAACACTTTCTACGACACAATCTAAGGTCGCGTTTGCCGCTTTAATGCTAAAAACTTCATTCGCAAGACAACTCTCACGCCGGGTGCGTTCGGTCCCTGTGGATTCGACTCGGTCTTACCGGTTATTATGCTACCTCCGACCTAGCCCTATGCTTGGGGCAACACTTTCTACGACACAATCTAAGGTCGCAAGCATTTTTGGCGCCGTTGCCGGGGATCAAGCATTTCTGGCTATACGTTGCCGGGGGTCAAGCATTTTTGGCGCCGTTGCCGGGGATTAAGCATCATTCCTAGTTAGAATGTGAGTCGAAAGTACTGAAAATACTATAGTGGAAACTCAACCTGAATTTAAAGTGTAGAAGTTGTTATTATTACTACTTGGCTTCATATTTTCGTCAGTTAAAATGTGAGTCGAAAGTATCGAAAATACAGTTGTGAAATCTCAATTTGAATTTAGAGTGCAAAAGTGTAAGAAATACTATTCACATTAATCTATATTTTCACATTGCTCTTGTTCCTCTTATCGAGATGAACAACATAATGTAAAAATTAAGAGAAAGCAATAAAAAAGACAATCCGAAAAAGTGTTGTAAACATAATTGTATAATTTTTGTGGTGTATAATTTTGGTACCACATAGTTGGAAATTGAAACTTCGTGGTGGTCCTTGTGGATAGAAAGAAAGAATTGGAGGGGATTGGAATTTGCAGATTATAATCCGCCTTTGTAAAGACAGCATTCGTCGATTTAGGATAGTGTTTGGTTGTATTTAGTGATGGGCCAAAATACCTGTACTGGTTGGAATAGAATTTCACATTGCCATTGCTCTATCTTTTTCTTTTTCGTTTTTTATTTAGGGGTTATCTCTTTTTGGGTACGGCACCTTGACTAATCCCCTTCTCTGCCTGATCAAAAGTTGACTCATCTACAACAGGATTAGGGAATTCTCACAAAAAAAAAATTTATACGTCCTAACCCCATCAAATCATGATCAATTGTGTAAAAAATCAAATTACCGATTAAGAGGACTAAGAGCATCTTCATATCTTACTGAAATCTGCAATTATCTTGCTTAATCTAAGTCTCTGTATTTTGAGAACTTCTAATTTTAGTTTTTGTTGGAGATTTTTGAGATATCTTCCTTTGTAATTAGTGTTGTTGTTGGTTGGCCCCTTGCCAACCATTTTTGTTTGGGGTCTGAGTGGCATATGATTGTCCTCTCCATGGGTGACAACCTAGTTGGGATGTATGGTTTGGTTGTGATGCATATGCTCTCTCCCCTTTAATCATTGTAATTGTTCCTTTACAGTGATTAATAAATTTTCTTGATTATCAAAAAAAAAAAAATTGCACTCGACGCTCTTTCATTCACTAAAACATCAATGATAAAATCAGTATCAAACTCCCGTGCAATATCCTTCTCTATGTAAATGATCAAGAAACTTGTTGAAATACAATTCTTCCCTCCTTTGATCTCCTCACAAATGAATTGTTGTATTTTATCACAAAAAATGCTAAGAATCGATCACTCTTTGGGTCTGACCCGAATGATAGAAAGCATTTTGAGGAGCATTGTGTAGTACAACTACATGCACATCTGAATTATAAGAACCCATGAACTCTATCAAATCAATACAATTTCTTCTATTGGAAGAAGTAGAGCTTTCATCACGGCCTATGAGAGCACAATTGTGCAATGTGAGCCATTTGACAGAATCTATTGTGTTCTTCAACTGCAAACAATATCTTCCAATTTGAACTGTAGTTTGTTGCCAAACAAATTTGTTCAAATGTAGGTCTTGGTTCAATAAATCACTAGGTTGGCTAACCAGCACATCTATGATTGGAATTAAGCTTTGTTCCCACATGAGCTAGAAAAGCACATTTCTGGCCATTATTCACTTTCTTCCAGGCTGAAAATCCATCAATGGTAAAAGCATTAGATCCAAAAATGATTCCGTATTCACAATATTTACCATCCAATTTTCTGTTTTGTTATATCTTTAACCCTTGGTGTCCAGAAATTAATGTTTAAGGTAACTACAACTTGAATTGTTTTCCTAAAATACTCTATAGGGGCGAGATATATAATTCATAGGATTTTTTTCTATGTAATACTAGAGGCTTTTTTGTGTGGCAGGGGTGACCGCCTCCGGCTCCATCCCTGCCAACCGTCTTGAAATGATGACGGAGCTTCGCCGGATCTTTCAATTTGATGTCGGAGCTTTGCCAGCTCTTTTGATTTTAGGTAGAAACTTCACCAGAGCTGCTGGGGAGTCGTCGCCGGAGCTTCTCCAAAGAAGGGCTTGTTATATTTCTTTATATAGTTATCACACTCTTATTAACTAAGAAAACCTCTGTTCACAGAGGTTGGTTGTTATACTTTTCGTAGTTGCTTGTACTTTGTTCGTCGAGATTGTGTTGTTGTTCCGTGTATCTAAATGACACAAATCAAATCTAGTAAATAGAGGCATCCAGGCAGGTTGGTGGGTGCGGATAGGCAGAATTGGAAGACAGGCAATGCAAATGCAAAAGAGAAAAGAAAAGATTCCCGACCCATAGCATATTATTGACTCAACCACAAATCTGTTGTTTTTGGAGAGTCGCATAACCTGCTGAGCCTCACTAGACATTCACCAGAGTTGATTTTATCATCTCACTTATTTACATAAATGTCATTTGTAATTTTAGAAAAATAAAATTGTACCCAAATTGGCGATCAATGTACCCAAATTGGGAATTTAGACAAATTTTGTCTCAAGATTTGGGTAAAAAAGGGTGAGGACCGGAGAGGGTCTCCCTTGGACTTTTGGGTACGAAAAGTGCATTATGTAATGTCACTTTGATTAAAATCATTATATACGTACCGAGTGTGACATATCAAACCATTGGACATATGCCAATATTAACAAACAGAAAAAGAAGAAAACAACTAGACATATGAGACACTGGATAAGGACCCCTATTCAAGAAAATCGTAGAATCGATAATTATAATTCAAACCGGACGAAATTATTTTATTTGGCACAGATTAGTGGTCTGGTTATGGTTCTAACAAAATAAGAATCGCTAATTTTAATTTGGTTATTGACTTTATACTCGACAACCATAGTTAGAACCGAATTAAAAACCGGTTTAATTTCTTTGGCTTTATACGTGCTTAATTTCGATTTTGGCTTTTATTTACGTAAAAATAATTGTCAAGATGATTTTTGAAATTTCTTAAAACCAATCAAAATGGGCTATTGCTGGACTTTTATGGAACCACACTAATTTGTATTGTGTGCTGCCCTAAGGATCCACAATTCATGAAACAAACGATGGGTTGTGGACCCACGCGGAATTGCCTTAGGTTGTATCATCTGGAAAACAATAACATCAATGCAAAAAAATCGAATTGATTGCAAATCAACAGCTCGTGCTCACATTTGTTTTGTCAAATCAGATTTTTCCGATACCAAGACAAGTGTTCCCATCATGTGAATGTCCATGTCCGATCAACTCAATTTTTAGCGTAGACTATACTCTAACCACACTCTACTCGATAAACCGTTTGGAGACCATGATGGGCCGGAGCTTGCCTTATGTACAGTGCGATTTGTAAGTTGGACTGCTTAGAATCCTAATCTTTCGAATGGTATTTACTTTTTAATCACAAATCATCACGACACAGACACAGAGACGTACACAAATATATTGATCCTGTTTATTTGACTAGACATGAGCATCATAATGAACTACATATCTACAAGAGCCACATAGTCGAGAATTTGGCTAAAATCTACCGGTTAACATTAAACATGCATCAGATATATAATCTCGCAAAACATGTGATATTACCATAGGGATGCAGTGGCATAGTTATACACTTTAAGGATACTCAGAGATAATTCTCAAGGAAAAACTAAAGCTAAAGCTAGATAAAACCTTGTGTTCCATCAATTGGTGTTAGCTACACGCAGAGGTGGCTCGAAGAGGAGGGTAGGGTGGTCACCCGAACACCCTGGAATTTTATATTTTTTTATAAATAATTGTAAAAGATTTCTTTTCTAAAATTTTTATGGTTTTGAACACCCTAACCAAAAATTTGAACACTACCTAAAAAATTTGAACATCCTACCTAAAATATTTGAACACTTTACCCAAAATGTGTGGACGAGAGAGAAAAAAATGTCAATCTCTTAATCTCTGGACTCTCAACTCTATGCAAATACAAATACAAATACATGAACTGATATGTAATTAATGAAAAAGAAAAAAAGAAGTGGCATTTTTCAAAATGAAAAAGGGATAGGGACTGATCTGAAACCTCTCCTGATTTTTCTGCAAATTCGAAAAGAAAGAGAGCCAGAGTTGTCCGTCTATCGCCAATCTGAAACCTCTCCTAATTTCTGATCTCTTCCAAGGAAAAACCAAAGCTACATAAAGCCTTATGTTTCATCAATTGGCATCGACTACACGAACTCATCCTTTTCATTTAAATCTATCGAGAGATTTTTACACTGGCGGCTCCACCCTTTGGGGTGAATGGTCACATGACCACCCTAAAAAACATTGTACTAATAATACATGTAAAAATTTGTACAGATTCTAGGTTAGTTCATATCTTGAACACCCAGCCGAAATATGAATGAACACCCAGTGAAAATAAAATGAACACCTACCAACAAATCAGTCTACTATGAACAACCTAAATTACATCTCGTTATAGCCTAATCTAGATGGCACCACATATAAGAAAATGAGGTCAATTGAACACGCTTTTTTATTTTGTTGTTATATTGCATCTAGTAATTTTATCTAATATTTTGTTTGAACACTTAGTCTTATACTATAAACAAAACTCACTGCAATTCAAGTGATTCACAATTGAATACTTAATATAACATCTCAAAACAAGATGACATCTTAATGACAAAAAAATGGAGAGGAAAAAATATCTATTGATATTGTTATGGTTTAGTTTTTCTTAGAGCAAACATTCCAAAAATAAAAAAACATATGTTTAAAGATCCGTGCAAATGTATTCGCTACAAATTTCCTAAAAAAAATACGCATATTTATGCTCCTGTTTGATTTTGCTTTGACAAAAATATATAATAAAAAAAACTCAAAACAACTACAACGTGTTACGTGTTTTTGTATTTTTGAGGTCGCATTATACACATTTGTACATGAAATTTTGTGAAGATAATGACCGATTGGTTAAAATTTAAGAGAGTTAAAATGTAATTTCTAACACTCTCTGCTAAAAAATTTCCTGAAATGCCACCTTGGATCGTCATAGTCTGATTCCTGTCATAAGCAGCTAACGGGTATTTTTACATGCCAGCTATTAATTACGTACCTAATGAACAACCTCCCTCAATTGTCCGGGCTTGGGACTGGCTGTGTGGCCAATAAGGCTCGAAGCATGATGCAGGTGGGAGTCATAATTCTTCCAGGCATTGCTTGAGATAAAAACAAATAATAAGCAAATGAAGGACTACTATAAACTGTGGTTTTGTTTTTTAGAGAACAGCACACAGGGACAAACACAGTAGCCAATTGCCTGAAAAATGCTCTCTCTCTCTCTCTCTCTCTCTCTCTCTCTCTCTCTCTCTCTCTCTCTCTCTCTCTCTCTCTCTCTCTCTCTCTCATTATGCAAAAGAAATTCTGACAGGAAGCATGTTGTGAGATGGTGTCTCGACTCGAACCCAAGTTACACTTGTACCCGTTCACGAGTTGCTCGACCCGAATTAATAAGTCAAACCCATTTGGCTGACCTTTTTTTTTTTTTTTTTTTTTCTATACGGATTTTCTTCAGCTGACCCAGTTTAATCGTTCTGTTCCCCAGATAGCTTGTTTTCTATTTTCTTGCGTTTGTGACTTGTCAGAAAATAAGAACGAGGTAGGCAATGTTAATCCCACAGCTCGAACCCTTCCGAAATCCTAAGAGCATATATGGCACTTGTTGTCGCACTAGGCCATGACTTTTTGTGTTAATCGTTTATCGGAAAAGAGGCATTTTCTCCATTTAAAGTCCACATGAATTTATCAACTAGGACATTATTTTGTTATGATAGAGGATGGGTCTTAAGAATAATGATTCTTAAGTGTCCACAGCAAACATGAGAGATAGAACGGGAGACACAGATTCACAAGGGGAAGAAAACATATTTTGCAGATGCTGGCCCGGCTCTAGGCATAGGATTACAAGCCGACCGTCTAGAGCTTCTAGTTTTTGACCTAATACTAGGGCCCGAGGAATATATTAAATATTATGTCAAATATTATATAAACAGGTTATTGTACTGCATTGGCAAGGTCTGAGTGATCGTCGGGTCGCCTGATCGATCCTTGCTGTCTTCAAATTTTATATGCTAGTAGTTTTGAAGTTGTAAAAAAAATGGTTTCAAATTGATGGTTCTGAGGCACTTTCGACCTTAGGTTCTAAAAGGCGTTACAAGTAATATGTGACTAACCGTAAGGCTATCTTATTTTTTCTATGTAACACCTAATATAACATGCACAAATACAATGAGAGGCCCCATTTTTTAAACTTGCTTAGACTCTGAAAATCTTAGGGCCGGGGTTAGGCAGATGAATCCCTATTGTCAAACTAGACATTATTATGTCCCATCGATGTTCTTCCATTTGGAGTTTTGTAAGGATAAAGCTAATAAAGAATGGGAAAGGATGGAGCCAAAACAACAGCATCCGTACTTACTATTATGCCTTCTTCTTTTTTTTCGACCAAACTAGTTGAAGCTTTCACATTTCTAATAGAGCAATACTACTAACACAACTTTAAAACACAAAATCCGGAACCAACTCCATCAGATGCCCTTCATGCACACGGGTCCACGTCCATCGAACTGTATTCAATTTTGTCCGGAATTGTGTTTAAAGTTCCATTGGCAGGCTTTATGTTTGCACAATACATATTTTATATAAACTGTCCAAGACTCCTATAAATCTTATTTTTCCATATCCCATGATTTCCTTAGTAATGAAAAGTAAATTACCAATGAAACATTCTCCTCATTGCCCCCTTTTACTTCCATCAGACCTTAAAAGGGAATGTTTTCACCAAAGAATTAATGGAGATTATATCTTCAAGTTATATCTCAAGAGTCAAAGACAATTCTACTTTAATCATATTTCATTACTGTACATCTATGTGGGTACCTCTACTTCAGATGAATTTATGCACATAAATATATGTAAAAATGATATTCTTCAGTGTTTTCTGGTTGATTAAAGAACTAGGGGACAATGATCTAACAAATGGTCGACTGGCTTAACCAGAGAGTGCGTATTACTCCATTAGAACCCCAGGGCTTTGCTACCAACCCTCCATCCGAACCGTCCATCTCCGCAAATCAACAGTTTAGACCCCCGGGTTCAGATTAATAGCGTCTGAATTCTAACCAGTTTTAACTTTTAACAACAAAATTGGTATTTTGATCAAATGGAATTATTTTACCCTAAAAGTAAAATCATGGCTTCAAATGTCCCATCGTTTGTGACGGAAACCAACTACACGGTTTATTTGCAACGACTCGGAAATACATCATATCCAATGCCTAACCTCTTCCGTCGGTAGCCATTTCATCAGCCAATTTGGTTGAACCTCATTTTAACATAACCAGGATGTCTCATAACGGGCAACAAAATGGGAACAGAAAAGTCACTACACGTTAGATTCTGCCAATCCAAAATATCCCTCAATGTCCATTCAAGAAAGGCCACAAGTTAAGACAAAAGGTTGTTTTCCTTGCCACATATATAATCAATGCACAGTGTTCACTTACACATACTCCTGCCAAGGTTTTTCCTTCATCAACAAGTAATAAGCATTCTCCCATGGACCAAAAAACCAAATACAGACATTCAACTTCCACCTGGTTTTAGATTCCACCCGTCCGACGAGGAGCTCATGGTGTACTACTTGAGGAACAAAGCAACATCCAGTCCACTTCCGGCATCTATTATCGCTGAAGTCGATCTTTACAAGTTCAACCCTTGGGAGCTACCAAGTTTCTATTGAAAAATCACTAAGCTAATGAGTTATGAGACAATCATTACTAAGCTATCAGTAACTTTTTCTTTACTTTTATTCACAGGGAAAGCTTTGTTTGGTGAGGAGGAATGGTATTTCTTTACCACCAAGGGATAGGAAGTACCCTAATGGAGTGAGGCCTAATAGGACAGCTGGTTCAGGTTTTTGGAAGGCCACAGGAACAGATAAGCCTATCGTCAGTTCACGGGATGCAACGATACTTGGGTTCAAAAAGGGTTTGGTGTTCCATACAGGGCGTGCTCCGAGAGGAATTAAGACAGATTGGATCATGCACGAGTACAGAATGCCCGAAGCAATGACTTCGAATTCCAGGCAGAGAGGGCGCGTGAGGGTAAGTTGCTTTGCAGGATACGTTAACCCAATATGGATTTCTATTCTTACAAGAAGGAGAGATAGGCGAGGATATATAATAGCATGAGGCAAGTCCACTTCTTGTTGTCTCACTCATGGTTTACCTATGCTAACCTTTTCTTAAGGAGATTCAATTCAGTTCTCATGTCGTTCGTCGAAACATCCACAAGGGTTGACAACTTGACGTATAACCATTGCGGTAAATGTATAACCATTGCAGTAAATACACCTAGTTCGACTCCCATAACTTATACGAATCCCACTACTTCCAGTAGATTCTTCTCCCCTTTTTCTTTCTCAGTATCCTCAATGGACAGAATCGAAATTCTAAGGTTCATAACATAGATTTGGTAGTGTATCTGAAAAGGTTTTAATGCACAAGAATGAATTGTTGTTGTGGCATAAATTCCCCAATTTTGGTTCAAACCATGGCTGTAATAACAAGAAGCAATTCACCCCCACATTTTGCTACAAACTAGCCAACTAGGAAGATTTCAGACTGCAATTTCGTTTACTTATTTTTAATCCTGGAGGGTTTACTCTTTTTTTTTAATACTTAAGCATGGGCAGAAGAATCACATGTTTTTCTCTCATTCCACAGTTAGATGACTGGGTACCATGCCGTGTTTGGCAGAAAAGCAACAAACCAAGGAACAGTGGGGAGGATCGATCTGGTTCTAATAATGACCCATTTGGCGACTCTCAGAAAGAATACAAGCCGTGCTCAACAATTGAAAAAGTTAAAACAAGCGATGGTGAGAGACTTTATAGACAGAGATTGCCTTGTACTACCACTCATCTTTGCGTCTCAAGATCTATGTTCCTTGGACACAGTTTCTAACCAAATCTTTGAAGCAAGAAAAACTTCTACTTCAGTCTGCGAGACCTATTCTGAAACGAACTATTCGCAATACTCGGTCTTGCCTGTTGACAGCTTGACTGATGGCCAGAAGAGAAAGGCTGCTGAAGGGGATCAGTACGAGAGTTTCATGCAACCTAATAAGAAGCTGACAATCAGAGATTATCAATGAAGTGATGTAACCAGAGAACTGAATTTCAGTTGCAGAAACAGGTCTGAAGGAAACAACTAAAACGTCAGTCAATGGAGTTCTACAATCGAATATCAGGAGATAAATCACTTGGCCTTCAAAGAACGCGACTGAAGAATCCAGGTATACTGAGAGATGTAAATATAAGTTCCATACTTCTGATGTAAGTAACGATGTTGGAGGAAGTCAAATAAGTATTGCGCAACAAGGTGGTGTGGTATACCAAATACAGTGATATATTTCACTAGTAGGTGAATATTTACAAATCTAATTCTATAGCACTACCTCATGTAGCCTGCATATAGACATGAACATGCGGGGACATGGATACGGTTATGGGAGGTGTATATTCTCCAAAAAGGCGGACACAAACATGGCATAGGAACAAAACAGTAATTTTTAATTTACTTTTTTAGTTATGCAAACCTACACAGCAATCACAATATAATTAGGTCTCCTATCCAATGAATTATTGGCCGATGGTGTAGGCCTATACACAGATAGAATTGGATTTATATTACACTTTTCGCCCAATACTTAATAATATTTTAAAATTACCATGCTGTGTCTTGATGTGCGTCCTTGGCATGTCCCCATTTGCGCCCGACATGCCCCACCCTAAAAAACAGTTAAGTTTAACGGATTATGTGTCCCACGTGTGTCGCGTGTCCCGGAGTGTTCGACACAGATACAATGATCTCTAGGAGTGTCAGGTGCTTCATAGGCACTACCCTTACCATTAAGTAATTCCGATCTAAGAAAAAGGACATTTATTGTGAATTAATTGAATCCTGTAGATACCTATGCATTTCACCGTGTTGTGTCTATTGTGACTCCAAGTATGCTCTCCTCATAATACAAATCTTTGGTTTAAAAAAATGCAAGGTAGAAATTATGAACAGTATGCACTCAGATGCGTATATGTTAGTTCCTATGTTACGCGGACTCTCGCAATAGTATTAAGTACCCGTGTCGGACACTCGACACTCGGATAAGGGTGTGGGATATGTGTCCGATAAGTTTAATAAGACACTTCTATAGAAAACCTAATTATAATTCGAGTTTATCATGGAAGTATGCATAAACCTCTCTTATTATCCATGAAATGCGCTATAGAACCTTAAAGCACCAATTTACGTAAGAAAATACACAAAAAATAGAAATAAATTTGAATATTTTGTCGTGTCCCCATATCCTTGAAATGAGAAATAGTTGAATGCGACACCTAGATACATACCCGCACCCGACACCCATACCCGAGTCCAAGTAACATAGGTTAGTTCAAAGAGCAAAGTTTTCATTATTGTATACAACAAACGCTAATACCTTTTCTATCACTGAAACTGTGAACCCCACCTGTGGCCACCCTACTGCCATTATTGCATTAAACATCCTATTCTATAATGGCAGATCACCAAGACTGAGTTTTATGAATGATTTTTCCCTCCCAATGCAAACCTTTAAGAGTTTGCATACATCCAAAACACCTACTGGTTTCAGCTGAAAGAAATTGTGGCTAAAGTTATCAGATTCTGGCTGAAAGAACTTATGTTGCACATTTCCACAAGCAAAGCTCTCGGGAGTCACCATTGTAATCTCCTGTGCTGGTAAAAGCACAACCTTAGAATAAGGTGACAACGTGAAAATTGGATCAATAATAATTGTATTCAAACAGAAATGCTTATCTGCCCAAAGTTCTATTTCAGTGACAAAGGTACATGCCTTGGCAAATGACAAAAGACATACGTATCAGTAAAACATACTAACTAATAAATCAAGAGCATAGGAAGGCCTCAATCAGTGTAAAACAGCAACCCATACAGGAAGAAACAGTAACCCTCGTATCATCTTACTTCTTCAATAACTGCGGTCCGTCATTTACTGCTCAAAAACTAAACTAAAAGGCAGACAAAAAAATTTGTTGACCACACAATGGGTCTATTTGATAAAAGTGAAAATGATACTCCAACACTACAACCCATTTAAGTATGGTTACATTGCTTTCATTTTCTTGCCAAAAACACAAGGAAATTTTATTTTCTTGTGGAAGTTGTCACCTCTTAAGCACTTCCCATTATGCCCCTAATTTTCCTTTCCTATCATGATCCATGTTGTAAGTTAAGGTTAAGTTTGTAATATAAGTGTTCTCTGGCAAAACTTACAAAAAAATTCATTTTAATCAAACACATCGAAGCAAATAAATTTCTTTTTCGCTTTCCTTTTTTTTCACCCTTCACTTTCTCTCATTTTCATTTTGCAGCATAATTTTCTTTCTAAACAGACCCTCTAGGATTTCAGCCCCTGAGTAAAAGTTTAAGCATGTCAGAGATTAACAAAGTTACATAAGTTGTTTCTTTCCATATAGCAGATAGTGCAGCTTACTTTTATCGATAAGCAGCAAACCCAAGACTTATGCACAGCAGTATGACGTCGGTGCAGAAGTTATGACAACCTCAGCTGGAACAAAAGCACAACTCTTTATCATATCCAGTACAGGGATATACAACAGATAACATATGATTGAGACTGAACTCTGTCTCCCATCGCTACCCTTTGTCTCACACACAAATCCATTGATGCAACACAGAGAACACAGTTGTGGTTCAATCACCTCGTAAAAATGTCCTCAAGTCTCACATTGGTATTCTTAAGGTCTGATGTTGCCTTGTACACCTGTGATGTGAAGAAAAACACTCTGAATGATTTAAGATAAGAACACTGCTTCAGATAATACCAAGACAGGAAGAATTCACCAACCTTAGTGTACTCTCATCCATCAAAGGAACTTGCCTATCCATCTCCTGCATAAATCGCAATATTATGACTTGACATGAATGAGAAAACCAAAGAAAAAGATAAAAAGCACAAGGAAGCTAACCTCATTCATATCATGGGTCATGATTTACAATGTATCCTAACCTTCTGATATAATTTTCAAGCCTTAGTCCTGCATGAACGTCACAGTAAAACATAGATTTTGCAGATACCAAAATCATTTGACGTGGGACATGCAGGAAAAGAGGATGCTGGAAAATCGCCATCAGAAGGCACAAAAAAAGTTTATTTCTTTGCTACTAAATGAAACAGTGGTATGAGATAAACAACTCCAAAGAAAGACATGCCTGCTTCATTTTCCGCATTACATATTCTTGCCTGAATTGGCTAGACTCTTCTGTTTGCTGGAAGTATACACGTTCAAATTTCCCATCTATGATCCAAAATGAAAAAAATAATTAAACACCATTCAAGAGTCTCCCAAGAGAGAGAGAGAGAGAGAGAGAGAGAGGAGAAAATAAAATCCTAAGAAGTTTAAGGCACACAATCACCTGAATCAAACTTGAGTTGTGCTCGAGAAGCTGCAGTTGTCCCTCTTTGTTTGGGTGCACCTGCAGTCCCATCTGGTATGACTTTAATCCTATGCGGAAGGGCAAGGGCCAAATCAGTACAGGCAGCAAGCTCTTCGGTTGAAAGCCCCTTTACATGCAAATAGAATGTGAGATAATCCATGCAGCGCCCAGACCAAAGTCGATAGGTTGACTTTTTCTTTTTATAAGATACAATATCTACAAAGCAGAAATGGCATGCATAATGTAGTGTATGGCTGATAAGACTTGTGCAGAATCAATAAAGCATCATCAGCAGAAAGGGTCTTTCGAATTTCCCTACGAGACTAGTTCTGGAGTTATGAATCATCATTGAACGTTAACCTCGGCCATCAAACTCCTCTATACGCGTCCTAGACTCCTGATACGCTTTTCTTTCGACTCCCAAAATTAAAAGTCTAATGAAGAACTACAGAAAGATCAAGTTGAGGTCTGAAAAGCATAATATACCACAAAGAGCCAGTGCTATGTTTGCTGCAATTTTGCAGGACAGAGACATCGACAGCTAGCTAAATGTACATTCTCTTGACAATACGTCTCAAAACAAACTTAGAATCTTTACTTTACCCAAACTATTAACAGTCAGGAAAGTTCAAAGTGTCCAACTGAGCTATCAAATCTTTCTACCCTACAAAGTGAATCGCATGATTGTGATGAAGGGTGTGATAAGAAAGGGGAGCACTTTCTCACCAAATCACCAAAAAGGAAAACGAGCCAATTAAAAAAAATAAATCATTTTGTTCCTTTTTATCTCCATTTCTCATCAAACTACTCAATCCAAATGAGTGATTTGGCAAAAAGCTACAATCCTTTCTTTTGTTTTCTCATCAAATCCCTCAATCCAAAAGGGCTAGAAGAATCGAATTACTAACTCCTATCAAATGGTTATTTCAAATTCCAACATAATGCCAAAATCCCTAAGAATTGAAATCTTACTCTGAGCCATTCTCATTAGGTAAAAACTTCAAATCCCTTCATCTGAAAACTATTTCTCTTCAAATGGAGCCTTAATACTTACTATTAATTCAACAGAAGTTGTAAGAGATCAAATCTTACCCTGAGGTCTCTCTGCTCGTCGACGACGACGTCGTACTTGTCTTACTTCTTGCAGATTGCTTCGACTCTGGTTAGAATGTCGATCACGCTCATCTCTGAGCAAATTTTTCTTCTCTCTCTGTTGATTTCTAGGTGATTTTGTCGGGAATCGGGATCGAAGATGTATGAGGAGAGAGAAAAAGAATTGGAGAGAGAAAAGTGGGCGTGGAAACGGCTTTGGGAAAATAACCAATAAATAGTTTTTAAAACTAATGGTTGCGTTCGGTTAACAAGTTTAGTTTTATTTTGTTTAGGCTTGGTTTGGCTAATTTGAAAAAACTAGTTTCTTGGATTATTGGTTTGTTCCTTATTCAAAAAAATTTTACATTTGTTGGTTTTCGGTCTATTTTTTGAGGGTTTTTGGCTTCTCTCGACGACACGAATCTAAAAAATATAAATTATTAGCCAAATTTTAAGTTTTGTGAATAAAGACGAAAAATAATCTAAAAAACCGATTTTTTGGATTATTTTTCATCTTTATTTACAAAACTTAAAATTTGGCTAATAATTTTATAATTTTTAGATTCCTTTCGTCGAGACAAGCCAAGAAACCTCAAAAAATCGACCGAAAACTAACGAATACAAAAAAAATTTGAATAAGGACAAAACCAAAAAAATCAATAATCTAGTTTTTTCAATTTAGCCAAAGCAAGTCTTAGTTTTGATGATGTAAGCAGATGTAATAAGTTGAGAGAGATACAGAGAGAAATGAGGAGAATGATGATGTAAGCAAAACAGAAACTACCCAAAACTGAGTCAAATCTGTGTACGAAACACAGCCAATAATACTATCAAATACTATCTCCGTCCTAATTTTATAATCTATTTTAGGGATTCCAACTAAATAAAGAGACATAATCAATATACTTTTAAAAACATATTTTTCTTATTTTACTCTCTCAATCATTAAACTTTCTTACTTTTTATTATTTTTAATTTCAAAATATAAAGGTATAAGAGGAAATTCTTTAACAATTACCTATTTAGTTTTGAAGTGTGACAATATTTTTGGGACGACCAAAAGTGTTAATTGGGACTATAAAATTAGAACGGAGGGAGTACATGGTAAGGGTTTTCAAAATGATTGAATTCATGACAACAAGAAAAATATTTCCATATAAATGATAAGCCTTACTTGAATTGTCCAAAATACCCTTTCTCCTTTGAAGCCCTAATATTTCCTGTTACCCAAAAGGCAACCTAGAGGGGGGGTGAATAGTGTTGCTAACAATAATGCCCAAATAAAAAATTACTAATTGAAAGAGTAAAATATTTAGCAAAGCAAATAAATAATTAATTTGCACAACACAAAAATAAATAAGATAAGGAAGAGAGATATCACACAGAGATGTATAGTGGTTCGGTCCGAAACTTTGTCATTTCTTCAACCTAGTCCAATCGGCCTAAGGAGTCATTTTTTTACTAATCCAACAACCAACTTTTTGGTGCTTGGATTAAACCTTCATAACCAAGAATGCTAACTTTCCCCGGAAAGTTAATTAAACCGCCGTAGAGTTTATCTCCCAAACTCTAAAATCACCCACAGAACAAAACCCCATTCTGTGGTAGCCCACTGAGAATTTTTCTAACTCTCAATACAACACTAACAATAATTTGTAGTGTGGAAAATTAAATCTCTCTCAAAGAGTAGATATACAAATTTGCTCTCAAAAGATATATGTGAAAATCAAGTCTTTCACGGTGTATTGCTCTGAAAATGATATTGTTTCTGGTAAGCTTGGTAGTCCTCTTCATCTGCAAATGTTCTTCTTTTATAGCTTGACGAATTTGAACGTTTGAAGAAGACCGTTGGAATGCAGACTTTTTTTCAACAAAAATATGATTCTTAGTAACTATAAAATATAGTCGTTGGGCCGCAAATCCTTTGTAATCTGTTTGTAACGTTCGTCTGTCATAAATTTAGAAGCAACAAAATTCAACAATGGCAGAGCATTTAAAGAACCTGATGACTAAAGCATCAGCTAGTTAGGAGCTATGATATCTACTCAAGATGCATTCAAAATTTGCTTGCTGCAAATTGGAGACCCACGTTATCTCATGTCTTGAATTATTTTCAAGGCATTTAAAGAAGTATGACTTTTGAAAGGCTATATGGCCCCACACAAAATGTGTAGCAATCTTCAATCAATGAAAAAAGATTACATACAGGCAATGCATAAACTATGTATGTGCCAAATGAATATGTCAAAATATGAAATACTTATGTGGACCAAGATTTAAAAATTTCTTAATGGGTCACGTTCAAAATGGTAGTAGGCCAAAGGGGAATTTTTTCTCTTGTACATTAGTTGCACACATGCATAAATATGAAACCAAAAGATACTCTAAGAAAATTAAATTTTCTTGGAGCTAGTTATGTGATAATGATTGTAAAAATATATTTTTAACATTATTTTAGGAAATCAATTTTGTCATAAAATATAATCAAAATCAATTATTTCTAACAATCTCCCCCTTTTTGATGATGACACAAAATATGATTTCTAAAAATAATGATACTGAAGATTTTGAACAATGCTCCCCCTATGTATATGCTCCCCCTTAACATATGCCATAAAAAATTATTTTGCAATCACAAGCAACATAAAAGTTGGCATTCATAGATATATCAAGTGATATTAACCAACAAAATCTAACAGGATTATTTAAGCCATGCACCATAGGTACAATTACGAAACATCTTAACCGCAAATAACAAATCTTTTTCTCCCCCTGTGACATCATCAAAAAAAAATTACGCTTGGGGTAAAAATAAAAGATGTGGTCACTCTATGATTACATTTCCCCGTTACCACCCCGGGTATACTCCATACTTGTCCACAAAAGCTTGGCGTCTTCGATTTTCATACTCTGTGATAATGGCGCCGAGTGCGACACTCACGACAAGTAACTATTTCCACGGAAAATTTGAAAGCCACCTCATTGAAAATAAGCCGCAAAGAAAAAGGAAAATGAAGAGTAGCTCCCATAGTAAGTAGATATATGCCTCCGTATCTATGCGCTCTACGTATTGTTCCCAAGACTCATATGGAGATTTGTATGGGATGAGGAACATTTGCTTAATATGGGAAGATATATGGAGAGGATTTTGAGTGGATTGAGACCGAGAGTGAGAGGAGGATGATAAGTGGGAGATAGTGTGGATGAATTTATAGATAGTGAAGAAGTGTGTAGAAGAAGGAAGAGAAATTTTGAAATTTGAATTTTTGAAAGGAGTGAAGGCCGCGCCGGATAGGACAAATAAGAAGAAAGAAAATTGTGTCCGAGTATTTATTGCTATGTCCGCGGGACGCCCCAAAAATTATCCATCAATCAAATTAAGATATTAAAATATGTTTGGAGTAAGATTGTCTTAAACATTATAATGTAACTACTCCGATTTGAAAATGATGAAACAAGTAATAATTGATTTAACCAAAAAATTCCCCAAAAATATATTTAAAATGGATTAGACATCCCGAGTTCTCTTCGGATAAAACAAAATTGTTCTTCAATTAGGGGTTTTGTGAAAATATCCGCCAATTGCTTGTCGGTACTAATAAAATCAAGAACAATATCCCCTTTTTGAACATGGTCACGAATAAAATGATGTCTAATTTCAATATGTTTTGTTCGAGAATGTTGAATGGGATTTTTCGTTAAATTAATCGCACTTGTGTTATCACATCGAATTGGAATATGATCATAATGTAAATTGAAATCCTCCATTTGCTGTTTGATCCATAATAATTGAGCACAACAACTACCAACCGCTATGAATTCAGCTTCGGCAGTCGATAAAGCAACTGAATTTTGCTTTTTACTAAACCAAGAAACCAAAGAGTTTCCAAGAAACTGACAAGTACCACTAGTGCTCTTACGATCAGTTTTACTGCTGGCATAATCAGCATCTGAAAAACCAATTAAGTCAAAAGAAGTATTTTTAGGATAAAATAACCCCAAATTAGGAGTTCCAGCAAGATACCTAAAGATACGTTTGACAGCAACTAAGTGTGACTCCTTCGGATTAGATTGAAAACGAGCACATAAGCAAACACTAAACATGATATCGGGTCTACTAGCAGTAAGATAAAGAAGTGATCCGATCATACCTCGATACATTTTAGTATCTACTGATTTACCATTTTCATCTTTGTCGAGTTTGGTGGTTGGGCTCATTGGAGTCTTCATGATTTTAGAATCATTCATCTTGAACCTTTTGAGAAGTTCTCTCGTATATTTTGCTTGATTTATGAAGATCCCATCCTTTGATTGTTTGATTTGAAACCCAAGGAAGAAATTGAGTTCTCCCATCATGCTCATTTCAAACTCACCTTGCATACACTTAGCAAACTCTTTGCAAAGTTTTTCATTAGTAGCACCGAAAATAATATCATCAACATAGATTTGAACAATAAGCATGTCATGATTTTCGGTTTTTATGAAAAGAGTAGTATCTAATTTTCCTCTAGAAAAACCATTTTCAAGTAAGAAAGTGCTAAGTCTATCATACCATGCGCGTGGTGCTTGTTTCAAACCATAAAGCGCTTTTGAAAGTTTAAAAATGTGATTGGGAAATTCATGATTTTCAAAACCAGGAGGTTGTGCTACATAGACTTCTTCTGAAATAAAACCATTTAGAAAAGCACTCTTTACATCCATTTGAAAAAGTTTAAAATCTTTAAAACATGCAAAAGCTAGTAACATGCGGATGGCTTCTAATCTAGCAACAGGAGCAAATGTTTCATCAAAATCAATGCCTTCTTCTTGATTATAGCCTTGTGCAACTAATCTAGCTTTATTTCTAACAATATTTCCTGATTCATCCAATTTGTTTCGAAAAACCCATTTAGTACCAATAATGGTGTGATCATGAGGTCTAGGCACTAAATTCCAAACCTTATTCCTCTCAAATTGACTCAATTCTTCTTGCATAGCTAAAATCCAATTTTCATCATTTTCAGCTTCTAAAAAATTTTTTCGCTCAATTTGATAAACAAAAGCTAAATTACTGCAAATATCCTTAAGAGAAGATCGAGTAGATATACCTTTCGAAAGATCTCCAATAATTAAGTCTTTTGGATGATTTTGCACGAATCTCCATTCTTTTGGTAGATCTTGATTGCTGACAGGATTTTGTGGTTGATCGGGAACCATATTATCCTTTAATTGAGTGCTCTCATGTTGACTTTCGCCATTTTCGTTACTGATAGACAAATCTTGCACTCCTTTAATGATATCTACCTCATCATCATCATTAATAATGATCTTGAGAGTAGATGGGTTAGATTCATCAAAAGAAACATGAATAGATTCTTCTACAAGTTGAGTACGTTTATTGTATACTCTATATGCTTTACTAGAAATAGAATAACCAATAAAAATTCCTTCATCGGATTTTGAATCAAATTTTCCCAAATTGGTTTTTCCGTTGTTTAAAACAAAACATTTACATCCAAAAGCATGAAAGTAACCAACGTTGGGTTTTCTACCATTCCACATCTCATATGGTGTCTTTTTGAGGATGGGTCTAATCAGGACCCGATTTAAAACATAGCAAGCGGTATTAACAGCTTCTGCCCAAAAATATTTCGGCAGATAGTTTTCGCAAAGCATTGTTCTTGCCATTTCTTCAAGAGTTCTATTTTTCCTCTCAACTACCCCATTTTGTTGAGGTGTGCGAGGTGCAGAAAAGTTGTGATCTATACCATGATCATCACAATATTTTTCAAACAAAGAATTTTCAAGTTCTCTACCATGATCAGTACGGATGTTTGAAATAACAAAACCTTTTTCATTTTGAACTTTTCTACAAAGTTTAGTAAATGATGGAAAAGCCTCGTCCTTATGAGTTAGGAACATAACCCATGTAAATCTTGAGAAATCATCAACAACAACAAGACAATAGTATCTACCGCCAAGACTTGGAGTTCTAGTAGGACCAAATAAATCCATGTGTAATAATTGTAATGGCCTTGTAGTAGAAATAACATTTTTGGATTTGAAAGAAACTTTGGTTTGTTTACCTTGTTGGCAAGCATCACATAGTCTATCTTTTTCAAATTTGATTTTTGGAAGACCAACAACTAATTCTTTTCTAGAAAGTTTTGAAATTGCATCCATGTGTGCATGTCCAAGGCGTCTATGCCATAGCCAACTATTATCACTCATTGCTGAAAAACATTTTACACCATGTTTATTTAAATCATTTAAACTGAAAATGTAAACATTTTCAAGTCTCTGGCCAACAAAAAGTACCTTGTTGTTTTCTATGTTCTCAATAATGCATTCAGATTTTTCAAAAGTAACTCGATTTCCCTTATCACAAAGTTGACTGATACTTAGAAGATTATGTTTTAAACCTTCAACAAGTAAAACATCTTCTATAATTGGAAAGGGGATTTTACCGATGTTACCTATACCAATGATTTTTCCTTTGTTATTGTCACCAAAAGTTACGAATCCTCCATCTTTTGGTGTTAGAGAGTTGAAAGCTTTTTCATTTCCCGTCATATGCCGTAAACATCCACTATCGAGGTACCACTTTCCTGCAGTTGATGTGGACTTGAGGCATACCTACAATAGCAAGTCAAGACTTGATTTTTGGTACCCAAATCATCTTGGGTCCATGAGGGTTAGTTCGAGCAAAATATGTTTGGTTCTTTTGAACCCAAGTCTTGTTGACATAACCAGATGAATGTCCCTTCATAGGACAAGAGGGTGAAATATGTCCTAATTTACCACAATAATGACATGTGATATTAGAATATCTGGATGAATAATTTTTCTCAAAAAAGTTCTTATACAAATTTTTGTGCTGGTTTGGGTTATAGCCAATTCCAGTTTTATAAAAAGAGCATCTTTGTTTTCCAAGAAGTAAATCCAGACCTTCTTTTCCATTAGTAAATTTTGAGAGAGACTCAGTCAAATCATGAATCTGTTTATGCAATGAATCAACATCAGACTTTTTCCTTAAATCATCATTTTCTTCTTTTAAAAGATTTTTCTCTTTAATCAAATCTCTAATCTGTTCATGTAGAGAATCAACATCAGACATCTTTTCAAATCCTCATTTTTTTCTTCTAAAATGTTTTTCTCTTCAATCAAATTTTCCATCTCTTTTGAAAGATCTTTTGCAAGTTTCTTAAGACTAATATTTTTAGAGCTAACTTTTTCAAAATTATGTTGCAAACTTTTAAAAGCATATAATAATTCATCAAAAGATAGAGAAGAGGGATCTTGATATACCTCACTTTCTTCTTTTGCCATAAAGCACAAATTTGCAACTTCTTGTCTCTCATCATCACTGTCAGAGCTGCTATCATCACTATTGTCCCAAGCCGCTAACATAGCTTTTCTTTTGTCTTTCTTTGAATATTTTCTTGCTTGAGGACATTCAAATTTTATGTGACCGGATTTCTTGCATTCGTAGCAAATGATTGGATCTCTTTTGCTCGTTTCTTCCTTACTTCCATCTTTTCTTGAAAGCCGTCTATTTTTCTGACCATTCTTGCTCTTGAGAAACTTTTTGAAGTTCCTAGTGATGAGAGCCATATCTCCATCTTCACTTTCATCGCTTGAATCATTATTGCTCCTTGATTTGCTCGTTGTTCCTTTTAGAGCAATGTCTTTTCTTTTCTTTTCATCTTCCTCATTCATATTGCGATGCATTTCCTCTGTTATGAGGGTTCCCATAAGCATATCCATTGTATAAGTTGAGAAGTCCTTTGACTGTAGAATGATGGAAGTTGTAGTATCCCATTTCGTTGGCATAGATCTAAGAATCTTCCTCGTCATCTCTGATTCAGTATAAGACTTACCAAGAGATTTCAAACCATTAGTAATATTGGTAAATCTAGTAAACATTTGAGATACAGATTCATTCGGTTGCATTTTAAAAAGCTCATAGCTATGAACAAGAATATCTATTTTAGACTGCTTAACTTGACTATTCCCTTCATAAGCTATTTCTAATTTATCCCAAATTTCTTTAGCCGTTTCACAAGCAGATATTCTATTATACTCATCAGTACTTAGTGCACAATAAAGAAGGTTAATAGCTCTAGCATTCTTTTCAATTTTGGCTTTTTCGGCTTCGTCCCACTCATCTTCTGACTTAGGGACAACAAGATCTCCAGACTTTTTAGTTGGGATATTAGGACCTTTGGTAATAATTTTCCACAAGTCGTAATCAGTAGAAGTGACAAAAATTCTCATTCTATTTTTCCAATAACTATAATTTGTTCCAGTGAACAAAGGAGGTCTATGTGACGATTGTCCCTCTAAGCTAGATACACTGCTAACGGTTGCCATGGATCGCTCTTAGACTGTTAAGTCACAAGAAAAATAATTAGAGCCGAGGCTCTGATACCAATTGTTACCCAAAAGGCAACCTAGAGGGGGGGTGAATAGTGTTGCAAACAATAATGCCCAAATAAAAAATTACTAATTGAAAGAGTAAAATATTTAGCAAAGCAAATAAATAATTAATTTGCACAACACAAAAATAAATAAGATAAGGAAGAGAGATATCACACAGAGATGTATAGTGGTTCGGTCCGAGCTTTGTCCACTGCTCAACCTAGTCCACTGGCCTAAGGAGTCGCTGTTTTACTAATCCAACAACCAGCTTTTGGTGCCGATTAAACCTTACAACCGCAACGCTAACTTTCCCGAGGAGTTAGCCAAACCGCTAGAGTTTATCTCCCAAACTCTAAAATCACCCACAGAACAAAACCCCATTCTGTGGTAGCCCACTGAGAATTTTTCTAACTCTCAATACAACACTAACAATAATTTGTAGTGTGGAAAATTAAATCTCTCTCAAAGAGTAGATATACAAATTTGCTCTCAAAAGATATATGTGAAAATCAAGTGCTCTGGTGTATTGCTCTGAAAATGATATTGTTCTGGAGTAGCTTGGTAGTCCTCTTCATCTGCAAAGGTTCTTCTTTTATAGCTTGACGAATTTGAACGTTTGAAGAAGACCGTTGGAATGCGAACTTTTTTCAAAAAAATATGATTCTTAGTAAATATAAAATATAGTCGTTGGGCCGCAAATCCTTTGTAATCTGTTTGTAACGTTCGTCTGTCATAAGTTTAGAAGCAACAAAATTCAACAATGGCAGAGCATTTAAAGAACCTGATGACTAAAGCATCAGCTAGTTAGGAGTTATGATATCTACTCAAGATGCATTCAAAATTTGCTTGCTGCAAATTGGAGACCCACGTTATCTCATGTCTTGAATTGTTTTCAAGGCATTTAAAGAAGTATGACTTTTGAAAGGCTATATGGCCCCACACAAAATGTGTAGCAATCTTCAATCAATGGAAAAAGATTACATATAGGCAATGCATAAACTATGTATGTGCCAAATGAATATGTCAAAATATGAAATACTTATGTGGACCAAGATTTAAAAATTTCTTAATGGATCACGTTCAAAATGGTAGTAGGCCAAAGGGGAATTTTTTCTCTTGTACATTAGTTGCACACATGCATAAATATGAAACCAAAAGATACTCTAAGAAAATTAAATTTTCTTGGAGCTAGTTATGTGATAATGATTGTAAAAATATATTTTTAACATTATTTTAGGAAATCAATTTTGTCATAAAATATAATCAAAATCAATTATTTCTAACATTTCCCTCCCTCTCTTATCCCCAGCCACACCCGTCTTTCAAAACATACGATGGGGAAGAAAAAAAAAAACCAGACGACAAAGAAAACAGGAGAAGATGAGAAACTTGATTTGGACATTGAAGCCTCATCCTCTTCCCTCAATCTAAATCGGACAATTCAAGTATGTAAGTTTTGTTCGTTGTTGAAGCTTCTTCTTCTTGCTCCAAAATTCATCTATACATACACACAAACATACGTAGATTCATCCATACATATATCTCTGCATCTCCGATTCTTCTTCTCCTCTTCCTCCTCTTTCTTCTAAATGCTACTTTTTTTTTTATTGGTTATAGATATCAGCTGAAAACCATGATTGGGCTTAATGAGAGCACCAAATGTGCTTAGATTGTCAAGGTATTTGAGTATGCTTATAGGTCACCATTAAACATTATCATCCTTGATGATATTGAGAGGTAGCTCATGCATATTCCCAATTTATGGTTCTACACTTAAGTTATGTGTCTGCCCTTTCATTTCGTCTTAATCAATTTATTCCTCATTCATTAGTACAGGCTCTTGTAGTTTGTTGCAATTGGACCTCGGTTCTCCAATTTGATTTCTCAAACATTGTTGGTGCTACTCAAAAGGCTTCCTCCCAAGGTTTTTGCTTTATTGACATTTTTGGATAGGCTAGCAATTGTTTAGCAGATTAATTGTTTAATTGGGCAATTTCAACACTTAAAAAATGCAATTTTAGCTTCTAATTGTACAAATTCAACATGAAAACTACTCAGTTCCTGCACCAAATAGTAGAATTTCAGCACCTAGTAGTGTAGTTTTTAGCACCTAACAGTGCATTTTCGGCTTCCAAAACACAATTTTAGCCTACAAAAATTGATGGCTGCACTGAGAATATGGTTTCAACTATTAAAATCACAGACTCAGGACCTAAAATAAAATTACAACAGCTAAAGAAGTCGTTTCTTGCATAAGAACTGCAATTCCATTATCAATTGGCAATTAAACAATCTGTTGCAAGAAAATCAAGCAACTAGATATCCAACAAAAGAAAAGGATTAGCCCACCCTCTCTTTTTTCCCCCTCAACACAGATTTGAATTGCTATTAAGGAAGAGAGTCAAAATATGACTCTAATTCAAAGTTAGGGCACTTACCAATTTGATTTCCAAGGAAAAACAAAATTAACTCAAGGATTTACCTCCATGCTTTTATTGGAGGACTAACCAGGTGGGACATTATCAGACGATCCAGATTGGAAAAAATTTGTATGGTGATTTTTCTGTGCAACAATCACCACAAACTTCGGTGACCATTTGTAAAGACCTGATAAAATGCGTATATAATTAAGTGGGTATAAATTATTTTAATTAATTAAAGTTGTTACAAGATTATCACTAATTACAAGATAAAGTCTTAGTTTGAAAATAATTATATATATGTAGATATATAATCAGTTGTTACCCTAAACAACTTCCTAATTTTTCTCCTCCCTTATCTCCCCACTTTCCTACTCTTCCTAAACTACTCTACCAAGATCTATCCCTAGTTGGTTCTTCTACTTAAACCAATTGATACCCCCATTATTTCTCTCACTCGCGGCAATTTCTTCCACCCCAGATTAAATTCTATTTTTTCCTTCTTTTCTCTCTCGGCAATTTCTTTTCTCACGTGCTTCCGGTTTGTTTATTTTCTTTTTCTCTCTCTCATAAAAATTGTACAAGTTTTTCCGTCACGATTTATTTATTTCTCTCATTTTGTTGCAAAAATTCTAAATCCTCAGTGATTAATTGTTTGCAATCCCCAACGTTCTCGATTTCCGTTAACGTGTTAGAATCGACGGAGGAAAAGGTAGGGTTTTCGTAACTTAACTTTTACTTAGTATTACTATTTACGTGATTCATGTGTACATCATATACTATGGCGTGATTAGAGAAGTTATAGTTTAGTATAATTTCTGCGGAAATTGAATCGTTAATGAATTGTGTGGTTGTTGTTGTTTGAAAAGTAAAAAAATATGTGAAGCATGTATACAACTTCTGTTTTTAAAATATTTGGACCATTTTAGGTCAGAACCGTGGAAAACTAATAACTAAAGAGTTGTATATTTGGAAAAGCTAAGCAACTTTCATATAGAAATCGCTCAATCCAAGATTCCGTAGAATTAATTATGATTTTTCAAAGTTGGCTAACTGCACAAGTTTCGAGACAGATTCACTGTTTGACTTAAAATACTATTTTGCTCCGTTTAGGATTGGATTTAGGCTTCTCTCAAAACAATGAACTTGTGTTAAATTTCATGAACTATTTTACTGTAAAATTTCGTAATTTTCGGAACCCATTTGCTATTTTTATTGACTGAAAAGATAACTGGCATGTTTGGCATGTGTTATTCGGTTTCATAATTAAACTTTTAGTTATAGGCTATAATTCAACGCATGTGATGGTTTGCTTTACTGGTATTATTTAAACCCTTTATCATGTGTTAATTAGTTATTATAATTAATTAAATAAACGGTTAAAAGATGTTTGGTTGTTTATCGAATGTGGGAATGGGGCGTTGTATCTGATATGAGTCTTGAGCCAATTATCGTAATATACTCTCAGGGGTATTGAGCCGTGCCATGGGCCTAGAGAGTTAGGCATGGTGGACGGGAGCCCAATAGATTGTTTATATTGCGGATGAGAACCAATATCTTATAGCCTGATGAATTGGTATCAGATACCGAATTCATGAGGTGTATGAGGTTTTGGGTTGTGAAGACTTGAGATTGATGATGAGAGTTTTGAATCTACTGAATCCACTAATTTTGAGATATGTTGTGATAATCGGGCTGTCCTATGCTTTAAAATTTATGTTTTATATGTTTGACTGTTGCATTAGTAATCTTTTGGAAAAGGGTAGTTTTGAACCCTATTGAGTGTAATTTTATCACTCACGGTGCTACTTTGTGGCCCTGACATCCCCAATGCCAGGTACAGAAGGAGAGGAAGAGCCGCCTACTGAAATTTAACTAGATGATTCTGTCCTTTATTTCAGTTGAACTATTAATAAATGTTTAAGTTTTTATGACTGTTAGAATTTAATTCGTTTCAGTTGTAATAAGTTGGTTCACTTTTAGTTTTTCAAAAAAAAATTTAAGTACTCTTTGATATTTTTAATGAAGTTGGCATTTTTATTTAAATAAATTATGAAAATTATTTATTAACGTACCCAATTTTCGGGCGTTACACCATTTCTCATCCAAAAACTTGCAGGCCTGCACAACCACCCAAAAAATTGTTATTTCAACTCTTTCACCAAGCGGAAAGGTTGGGAGACGTAGATTAGCACAAAAACCTCAATAATATGATCTAGTTCAATGTTTAGAACTTGATTAAACTGCGACTGCTGACTCCATCCCTAGCAAAACCATAACATAAAGGCAATTGACAAAAGGGATAAAAATTACAATGACAACTGAGCATGGATTTGAAAAGGTCAATCACAGTAACAAGGAATGTAGGAAGGTTACAAAAAAGAAAAAAAAAAAAGATGAACAAATGCATGTTGAAACAGTTCTATATGCTCCAGAGACCTTGTTAAATCTAGGGCTAATTTGGCCTAAAAGCAAAAACAGATTATTGGTTTTTTTGTTTCTTCTTTATTCAATTTTTGGATGCATTTGTTAGTTTCGTGTCAAGATTTTGTGGTTTCTGGATTTCTCTCGGCGAGACGAATCTAACGAGTATAATATTATGATCAAAACTCAAATTTTTTTGAATAAAGCCAAAATAGGTGGATTATTCGCCAATAATCCACCTATTTTGGTTTTATTAAAAAAAATTGAGTTCTGACCATAATATTATACTCGTTAGATTCGCCCTCACGGTATAATCCGTAAACCACAAAAATCTCGACACCTAAACTAACAAAAACGATCCAAAAATCAATAAAATGAAAAAAAAAACCAATAATCCATTTTTTGCTTTTAGGCCAAATTAGCCCCTAGTAGCCCCTCGTAGCCCCTCGCGGTCATGTCATATGTTCACCAAGATTGGATTCCAGTAGCCCAATACAACAATTAGTCTATACCTTTCCACCACAATAGAAGAAGCAAAGCTCCAATCAAAAGGTACACAATTCTTCTACTTAGTTATTATATGCTACATAAATACAATCAAGGATATTTCACTCAACAATTCCCTTCAAGTTGATAAAAATTTTGCTCCACATTATCTAACTGTAATATCCCAAATTTTCAAAAATAAAATTTGTGATATTTGTAAATACTAATTTTCCTAATTTAATTTTTTACCCAATTTTGACTTCAGTTGACCATTTGTGGGTCTCTTATTTATTTATTTATTTAGTTATTTATTTATTTATTTATTTTTACTTTAGACGAGTTAGTGCTCGAGTTGAATAGAATGATTTCAACCGGCTTGTCACCAGTGGGTCGGACAAACGGCCAAAATAATGTGCGTAATGCGGAGGATGATTTGGAGCTACACTGCATTTGATGCCAAGACGACTACTACGGGTTATGGGATCCGAAATAACCGGATACTCACGGTCACCTAATGAAATGCATCGTAATGCGTGTTCTACTTTCAAGATTTTTCCAAACAATTCTGAGCACACGGTGACGTTGCCCACGATTTTCCAAGTTCGTATGAATATTTTGATAATTTTCCGGAGACCGAACCCGGGCGGTTTGAACACCGCCGGAAAGAATTGATCGCATTTGTGCCGCATCGCTGTCTTCAAGGGCCCCTCTCCAAATTACTCCCACACTCCACCAACCACACTTCCCTCCACCACTCATCTCACCTACTCCAACACTCCACATACACCTCACCCCACCACTCATTCCACCTACCACCACCCCATTCCCCTACATAAACACATCACCCCATTTCCCCTTAAAACTTTCGGCAGAGAAGAGAAGGAGAGGTCCAGAAATTCTGGAAAAGAGGAAGGAAGGAAGAGAAGAAAAGAAAAAAAAGAGGAGAGAGGTCAAAAACAAATTTTCCAATTCTCGTCCATATCACGTACCCATTTTTACAGCCACTTTGCTCATAGTTACAGTCATTTTTAGGATTAGGTTTCTTCATAGAAGTTGTAGAGGGCGTCTAGAACTTCGATTTCAATACAAGAATCATCCAAATCAGTTGAGTTTTGAGTGAGTTATAGCCTTCCAAAGTTCAGTAAAAATCTCGGGTACCATTTTCCAGACAGCTTTCTGTTCTTCGGTAAATCTCCATTTTTCTTCTCGTTAAAGTGGATTTCGGGTTTAGGTTCCTTCACGAAGATTGTAGATCACTTCAAGCTCTTCGTTTTAGGTTCAAGAATCACTCAAAACGGTTGAGAAATGACCACGTTATTGCGGCCCGAAGTTTCTGGTCTATTCAAACCGAGTAGCTTACTGACCCTTTACAAATCTTCATTTTTCTCATTGATTGAGTGCGTTTTAAGCTTAGACTTCTTCATCAACATTGTAGAGCACTTCGAGAGCTTCGTTTTAGACACAAGAATCGCTGGAAACAGACGAGGATTGAACCCGATATCGCAGCCCAAAGATTCTGTTTTCCACTCGAAATATCGCCGGACTTTACCGTCGAGCTTTTCGTCCGGACCAAAGGTAGAAACTCGTACCCACCCTATTCCAAGCTTTTGAATGCGTTATAATAGTCTAGGAGTAATTTAGAGTTGATGGGTTAAAGTCCCAATTCAAGGGTTTCACGAAACCCGAGCCAAAACGCAATGTACGCGAAACTTTATTTTCGTGCTTAGTAAACTCTAGATCCATTGTGATTCATGTTGTTAATTATTCCAAGCATGTTTAATACTTTAATAACTGTTTATATGAGTTTCTCCATAAAATTATTGTGCCTAACCTTGTTCTTGATCGTTGTGTTAAGGTTAGATGTTTAAAGTGTAATTTTGTGAAATTTGGCGTGCGTACTTGTGTGTCAATTACGAAACCTATTTTTATAACCTAAATGTCACTACTGGAATTTTAGGAGTTTAACGAAATGACCAGAATGCCCTTCGGGTGGAAAATGACCATTTTGTCCTTGTGTGTGTAAATTGCATAATGTGTAGTTTTGTACTTAGTAATAAAATCAAGGAATTGCGTTTTGTGACAAGTTAGGACTTTATTAACCAAAATAAAGTATTTTTACGTGATTTACCCTTTTTTCGTGGCAAAATTACATTTTGCCCTTGTATTATGTTATTTTACAAAAAGGCCCCCAGAGTTTGTAAAATTACACTAAGGACCCTAGAGTCGTGAAATTATGTTGGGCACCCTCGTACTTACTTAAAATGACATCGGCGACCCCTACTTCCTTTAAATTACGTTTTGACACCAATAGTTTAGTAAATTACGTTTTGGCCCCTATAGATTGAATGTATTACGTTTAGACCCCTGGTTTTCGATTACTTGAATTTCGTGAATTTGTGAATTGAGATATTTGGTTGTGACCCTTGAGATATTGTTATCGCTTTGCTTCTGCTGTTAAGTGCACTTTCCATAAACGTGTTGAATGTTAGAATGGACAACTAGGTTCCCGTTGGGTGATCGTTATACCGGATATCACATGGCGATAAGGTTAATGGAAAAGTGAAATGGAATTGATTATGGGGAGTCACCCCAAGATTTGTTGAATGGCAGTCAGCCAAGTGATGAATTGATTATGGGGAGTCACCCCGAGATTTGTTGAATAGCAGTCAGCCAAGTGATTTTGTTTTGGAGGAATATTTGGCAGACTGCCAGGATTTTGAAACCCTAGGGTATGACACTCTGTGATTTGCTTCATTTGAATTCTAAGGCGTTAAAAGGATGGATGTATTATAGACCGAGTCACGGCTATATACCTACTGAGAGTGATAGTTGTCACTTTCATTGTCCAATGGTATAGTCGGTCCACAGGAAATTCATCCTTGTGGTGGTACCGGTTGGATTAAGTAAGTAACTTATACCTTCGGCCGTGGCTCCCACCAGGGGCAGCAAGGGGGAGTATATCACGCTTTGGTCATATTCCTTAGTGGTTAACCGAGAGGAAAGTTCTCTAGGTTGAGAACTTAGATGAACATGTAAGTTAATGGCTAGTAACGAAATCAGCTATGTGTTTAATTTCTGTTCTACGATTTATCTCCTATTTAATTCCTTTAATTACTGTTTTTCAATCATATATGTTGTACGTGTATGTTAAGCAAGGGTTGAGTGGGTTAGAGTAGCTATTGAGTGATTTATCGCTCACGGTGTTACACTTCGTGTGACCCTGGTATAATACTATGATGTTGCTTTGCGACTTGGACGTATTATGCTAGACTTTGGAGATGAACAGGAGAAGCACTACAGTTTGGAGGTTTGCGGAGCTAAGGAGGACACCGCCAGAGTTGATGACCATACCACAGAGTAGAGATAACCCTAGTATACCTAGTAGTGAATAATTGTACTTGACAAGGAGATTAATGTATTTTTACATGATGGAATATTGTTGTAAAACTTTATTATTTCTTTTAATAAATTTAACGGACCCAAAAATCGGGGTCGTTACACTAACAATTCCCTTCAAGTTGATGGGTATGAGAAGACAATGGGTAAAAACACATTTTTAGATGGAGAAACGGAAATATTTGCAGAGAACAAGATCATGTAGGGCATTTAGGTGGTTGGGACCTGAATTTAACTGTGGATATTTCTAGATATCAAGTGGACCATGGTTCATGTTACATATGGAGAGAGAGAGAGAGAGAGAGAGAGAGAGAGAGAGAGAGATTACTCGTTCAAGGTTTGGCTGTCGTTGGAAAGTCAGCCTCTTAAGGCATGGCTGTAGTCGGAGAACACGACTAGGCTGGAGATGACTATTGGATGACACATCTCCACTCTCCACCTCTTTTAGCGAACCCCGTTGGGCTTGCCACCGGTGATGGTGGTATTCATTGAGCGTCGGACATGGTACTGGTTGCGTCCTTCTTTTCTCTCCCTCTCTTTGTTATGACTGTCGACTGGAACGAAGAAGGGGAAAAACTTGGAAAGGGGAATGGGAGAAGGAAAATAGGGAGGGTATTGTGGGCATTGCAGGTATAATTTGCCATGGATGGATAATTATTTTTTTCCCTTACCATGTTTTAGGCATTTGTTAAACCATGACCACCTTTTAATCATTTTTTGTCTCAATCACCATATTTTGGTCATTTTCCTAAGGGCTTTTTGTCTTTGTATTCTATTTCTGTGTCTCCTCTGTATTGCAAAGAGCAATCACGAGGTTACTACAAATCTACGCAATACAAGAGCACACTAGTACCAGATTTTGTAAAGATCGATTGAGTTGGGTCCACTTTAGGTAGAACGTGAATGAGTTCATATTTTTAAAAATAATACTTCCTCCGTCCAGATTTGTTTATTCACAAACATACTTTTTTTTTCAAGTTTTAAAATATTTGTCTATTATTAAAAGTCAAAGGATAAAGTATGAAATTTTTACTTTTTTGCACCTTTTCTAAAACATAAAATAACTACTCAAAAACTAATTTTTTTAAATAATGTGTTTACATTTTTTAATTTTTTTTTGCACCGTATTAAAGCTCTCAATGAGATCTATCAAACAAAACCTATATTGATAGAAAAATAGTTTTTGTAACTACATTATTTTTTAATTTGAAAATTGCACGTAGTTTCGTGATGGGATATCAAATGGGAATGGATGGAGTAATAAATAGAGAGATTGAGAATAAAATAGGAAATTAAAAAACTCAAAACGCAATGAAAAGAAGTTGGAATCCCCAAAACAGGCCAACAAATCCGGACGGAGGGAGTATTTACTAATATCCCTCGGTTCAATTAGATATTGATAAATGATCCACCATTAAACATTATTTTGGAAAAAACATAAAGGACCCCAATCATCCTTGTGGGATCCGGAGCGAGCCCAACACAATTGATTTGTACCAAATTTGTACATGAACTTTTGTACGCATAGATTTATCGACTACACACACCTATTTAAATCGTTTACACATTTTAAATCAGGGAATATCTGGGGTACACACTCCAATTAAAATTTTTTGTAGCTCATTTACGTTTTTTTGGGCTCATTTTATGAATTTTTGTGGCTGCTATTATTTTTGTGTATATGGTACACACCTTACGAATTTTATGGCTTACTTTAGGAATTTTTGTGGTTATTTTTAGGAATTTTTGGTCAAAAAAAGTGGCTCAAGGCAAATAATAATAAAAAAAAGACGGCTTTAAATTGTGAATTTTTGTGGTGGTGTTTACGAATTTTTGTGGTGTTTTTTTTTTTATGAATTTTGTTGTGTGATTTATGGATTTTTAAGTAAGGAATTTTTACGATACTTGTTACGAATTTTCGTGGTCTATTAGGAGTATTTACCTAGGCAGTCTCTTTAAATTGCCTAAAACTAAAATCCATTACATTTTGCACATAAACTCCTAGGATAAGTTGCGAATTCATAACTTCTTAACATAAATTCATGATGTTTATATGTTACGAATTTTTAAACAAATAATTTGTATGTAGATGTTATGAATCTTTATACAATTGTTTCGTATTTCGTAACAAACATTGTGAATTTCTACGCAACATGTTGTGAAAGCAATGCAATTCAATTGGGTGAATCGTACATGCCAAAATAAGGGTGTTTATTATAATATTTCTCTTTAAAGTATACGCCGTCTTTAAAATTTTCAAATAACCTATTTGCTATATGCAAGGAATCACGCAGGGAAAGCTTTTGTAGAGCCTAGTATGAATCCCAAATGGCTAATCTAAGTCGTTTAAGAATTTTAGAAACACATTTCAACTGGGTCCGTCAGTAACCAGTTCCATCCGATATGTATAGATACTCGATCCTAACTTTCATTTTTTCTATTTTCATCCAAGCCATTCAAAAATAAAAGTTTGGATCAAGCATCCACACATATCGGATGGAGCTGGTTTCTCATGAGCCCACTGAAAATGTGTTTTTAAAATTTTGAGCGGCTCAGATAAGCCGTTTGGGATCCGTACTAGACCCCGTAGGGCATTTCTTGCGTAATTCCCTGCAAATCTTTCTTGCACATATCAGTTTTGTCCTCAACCATATTACTATATTACTATAAAAGAGTAAAAGAGTAAATTTTTAAAAACACATTAAGGAAGAACCTGAGGCTCAAAATTAGACTAAGGCTCCCATTATTTGAACGTAAATTATTTTTTCACCATCACAAAATAACTCATAAAACAAGTATGGCAGTCTTTGGGACTATTCTATTTTATTTTATTTTTCCACAACGGAATGTCCAAGTCAGCTTTTTCACACCTCGCCTAGTTCCGGAGCCCCAAAGATAACAACCGAGAATAACTCTTAGTGACACTAATGTTCAAGGCACTAATAATCATAATTTTTTTATTAGTCTTCTATTAGTGAACTTTTTAAGAATTTGATCGTATTTTTTACTTTTTAAGATTACCTTCATGGAGATGAATTAATAATCCACAAACAAATTGACATAAATTAACAAATACAAAAAAAATTGAACAATGAAAAAAATATAATCAAATTGATTATTTAGGCCAAAACGCTGCTAATATTTTTGCACTTCAATTTTTTTGAGAGAGAAAAAATTTATTTCAGAACTTTGAAGATTAAAAAAACAGAAAACAAGAAGATAAGTGGGCTTCTTCATGTAAAAACTAGGCCCTACGGGTTGGGCAGGGTGCAAAATATGTTGAATAAGCGTTGGAGTTTAAAAGAGAACCAACAGCTAAAGGGCCCAATCACATAAAGCAAAAATGCGTTGCTACCTCCTGGGGCATTCCGAGAATTGAACTCGGGACCTCTCGCACCCTAAGCGAGAATCATACCACTAGACCAAATGCCCTCTGTTGTTCACTTTCGTAACATTAGTAAATATTTTCTTAACAAAATATGATGAATTGTATAGGCCTGACCGCCTCGAGTCGGTATGGGCTAAGTGTTTCACTAGTCATGAAAGATAAGATGGACTCATAAATAATTGTATCTAGTTTACACCAAGGTCACTTTTAATACCTCGACATCAGAAAGAATGGCGGTTTCAAAAAATTTTAACAGGGTATTAAAAATGACTTTAACAATAATAGCTCTATTAATCAGTCATATATAAAAAAAATTTATACATTAATGTGACTCATGCAACCAAAAAATATATAAAGATGCTACAATTGTTCTCGGCGAAATTTTAGTATATTTTGGCATCATAAATACACCAATATTTTTTTACAAAAAATTGTGTGGTGAATGGGTTCATACGGATTTTTTAGACGCATGATATTGTTTTTTGAAACTATGATCAGTTGATTGTTGTTAGAGAGAAGCCATATCGCGATACTGATACCAACAGATTTTTTTTTTTTTGTATTTTCTTCATTAATAGCGCGTGCCTTGTTTGAGATTATGTGTTAGGTGGTCAATTGAACACTCAACCAAGACTATGGAGTTGCCTATTTGTTATCATTCCACCTGTATTATTGGGTAGTGAATTGGTGTTCAATATTTTTTGGCTTTAGTGTTCAATTATTATTGGGCTGGGTTTTTAATACTCTTAGGAATAGGCGTTCATAAAATGGTTAAACCAAAATTTCAACATGTACTCAAAGAATTTTGTTTTTCCAAGAATGTTCAAGTAACCCCCCTCATGGATATAGAGCCGCCTATGTTATACTCCAGTATATCAAAAATGATACATACACACTCACTCGGACACATTCTGTCACACCCCCTCTCACATGTGGGGTGGGTCCCCTCGCATGTGACAGAGAGTGTGGCAGAGTGTGTCCGAGTGAGTGTGTATGTATCATTGTTCCCAGTATATTCTTAGATGATACGTGCATGTTTTAGTAATTGATAAACTAGAGGGAAGAAAGTTTACGACACGCAACTGTGAGACTTGAACTCCGACAACATGTTCTGTAACAAACGTCATGTCTACTAATCTTATAGCCACAACTGTGACACTTGAACTCTCACCACGAGTTGCAAAGAACGTAATAGCCACTAAACCAACGATTGTGATTTTGTTGACCCTCACTAAATTGTGGTGAACTTTATTATCACTCTGATGGGTGGAAAAAATGCGAGGTCTATGACAAACTAACTCCATTATTATCAAAAAAAGGATATTAATTCTGTAGACCCTACATTGTTTTTACCAATCAAAGTGAGGGTAACGTTCACCGAGAAGGTGAACAATGAACAGACATTAATTAGAAATGGGTTTAGGACATTTTGTGGCTCTAATTAACTAGTGGTCATGGATTGGCCCATGGGATATATTTTGTGGCTCAGCATGGTTCTAAATAGCATCAGATCAGCCCAACGCACATCACAAAATTTTGTCTTCATATTTAATATGGGCTACAAATGCATCTAGTCTAGTCATTTATGCATGTGGAAGATATGGACTTGAAGATGTTCAATGACTCATGACCACATCTGCCCTTATCTAAGCCCCCCTACCATTCAATAATTTTCTGGCATATATTCTCTTTCTTCGAACTACAACCACAACCCAAATTTGATTTTTTCTCCTTGTGTTAGATGTGCAAAATCCTTTTCTCCCCAAACAGCTTCTCTCTCTCTCTCTCTCGTTCGACACGGTCAGGGTGTCCGGTACAACTTACGGGCTCCTCTCTCATCCATGGAAGACAAGTGCAGCATGAGTGTCCTAGAAGCCATGGATTGTTTGTGGTTTGACAAATTTGTTTCCTGTTCTGTTCCCTCTTCTGTAGTTATCCACAGAACTCTTAAAACACCAATGCCCATTTCAGAAACACTGCAATATTCATCGTCAAACACCTCTGAACTGTCTCTCCCAGAGCAAGAGATCTCATCAACTGCATCTTCTATCAGTATTCCTTCTGAGGTAACAAGATTACTTAACTAATTCCTGCCCTCTTTCATTTCACTCTCTCTGTTAACTTACACTTGGCGCGCTTTGGGGCAAGTCTTGACGGAGCTATGTTCCTGCTTTAAATGAACTTGTGGATAGTAAAACTGGTCACCAAAATTAGTCGAGTTGCACGTTAACTTACCCAAACACGTGATTATCAGGAAAACTTGTACTTAGCACACCAAACTCAACTGTTGCTGGATATCACTTTGGCCCCTGCTAATGTCGCACTAAAGAACTTAAGACTGATGCACTTTTGACAAAAATTAGAACCACAATTACATCATACCCAAACAAATTAGATACGAAATAAACACAATTAATTCCTCCCCTTAGAATCAAAATTGGAAAAATAGCACAAGTCCTCTATTCCATATGGATCCGGGGTGGTACAGGCTGTATCCGAGCTATTGATCTTGACAATCAACGGCGCGGATTTTATCTTGGCAATGGACGGCTCAGATTTACAAAGTGCCAAGATAAAATCCGAACCATTGAAAACATATCCGACAGTTCATGTGCCGCACTACACAGGCACCCAAAGGGGCGCCCTCCAGCAACCCGCTTCCGTTCCATTCAAGGTCTACAAACAGAATATGCTCAAACGTATGAAAAAACACCCTTAGAGAAATTTAAAACGTTAAAACCCGTAATTAGAAACAATCGCACTACATAATAAGAAATGAAAGTCTATAGAAAGGGCCTAACTTTAAGTCAAGTTGTAGTATTGCCTCTTCGTACATATGATGATTTTTAGACTTAAAGTAATTGGCATGTGACATTTTGTCGCAAATACCACCATTGGTTTTAAATAACTGTATTGGACACATAAGTAGAACAGTGGTGGTAGAATGGTATATTGGTATCAAATACTCATGCATAACGGGAATTGGTTGTAGGGGTTGTGAATTTTTCAAAATCAATTTTGTCCTAACAAAAGTTTTAAGTGCCTAAATCAACAACTGATTTTTCAATTTCTTCTTCTATCAAGGATGACTGCAGCAATCAGCATGATACTGTTGAAAACAAGGAAGTCATATTAAATCTCAAACAACCCACAAGATTGATCAATCCTATTGCAGCGAAATCACGGGCCCACAAAAATCAACGGCTCAGATCATACAGAGGATCAGTAATGAGGCTCCAAAAAACCATGAGTTGCAAAACCTTAGCAGAGCTGGAGCTAGAAGAAGTGAAAGGGTTCATTGATTTGGGCTTCAATTTCAGTAAAGAAAACTTAAGCCCAAGAATGATGAGTGTGGTTCCTGGGTTACAGAGAATCGGGTCGTGGGATATCGATCACGACGAGGGCAGAAATGGAATGATTCCGAATGGCGATGAATTTGTCGAAGAACAAGAAGAGGAAGAGGAGAGGGGTGTGATGAGGCCTTATTTATCGGAGGCGTGGATTGCGAACGGACCTGAATCGAGTATGGTGAATATAACGTTGCCGCGAGTGTCAGCTGCCGGTGATATGAAGAAAACTATAAGGTGTTGGGCAAGAACTGTGGCTTCAGTTATTCGGCAAGGATCCTTTTGATGATGTGTGTAAAAATGTTACTGGGGTAGTTTTGTATGGTTCTTGAAGAAGTGTGTATAAATGTCATTGTGTAGTTTGTGTATGGTGAATGAAATAAATGGTGTGTGTAGAGAAATAAAAATGTTATTTTTGGTTGATATGTGTTACTACTAGAGATTTATTTTGTTCCGGTGAGAATCGGAATGAAATGAAAGCTTCTTTTTGCATATTCGATCTTCATGAAATATAACAAACTCTAGTTATGGCTAGTTTAGTTAGCTAATTTTGTGCAATTTCTGTTTGTTGAGAGGGGATTCGGTTTTAATAGAAAGGTCTCTCATTCCCCACATTCTCTCCCTCGTTTTCCCGTATTTTTCCTTGTACTTAACTCATTTTTTAATTAATAAAATAATTGGGTATTTAGAGACAAATAATTTCATAAATGAGACAAACCCTACTAGAGAATCGTAAAAAAAATAAATAAATAAATAGAGGAACAGTAATGTTTTACCCAGTTAGAGGAGCATTTTTTCACCAACTACAGAAACCCAATATCCGCAATCGAATTTTTTAATAGAGGGAACACTAACAATTTTGAGAGAGAAAGAGAATGGAAATGTCGGAATTTTCCCAACCAAAAAGAGTCTTAATTTGGTTGAGATATGATAAAAATAAATTTGGTGTGTGTGATACCTTTCTGGCCCATAATTTGGCACTCTCTTATCTTGTCACGTCGCAAACTTCACCAACTCTATCTAGAAAAACTCTTCCGAAACCGGATCCTACGAAGTTGTATATAGTGAATGAAATTAACGTTTTGAAAAATCGCAAGAAGATACTTGCTTTTGACATCACCCAATAGTAGCGATACCTTTTTTTAGTGAGTCCAAATTCATATAACGACTTGGAAAGTTGATGAATATTATTTACTCGCTCTCATTGATTCTAGTATGGACTGAGGTTCACTAGTTTAGATAAGCTAGGTCCAATGCAGACGATCTCACCATTACGGTTATGACTGCAAATGAATCGAGATGTTTGGCTCGTGGCTCGGCTCTTTTAGTAATCGAGTCAAGTTGGAGCTCCTACTTTAGGCTCGTTTAGTAACAAGTTTGCTAAAACTTAGCTCGGCTCATTTAAGGAGGTTCGTTAACTAAATTAGCCTGACTTTGTCCATTAAAGGCTCGGCTTATTTATGAATGAGCCTAGCTCACTACAAAACTTAGTTCAGTTCATTTGCATCCCTAATTACAATGGTGCAAAATTCAAAGTTGCTCCAATGCTAATTGAGTCCATATGTTTTTTTAATATCCTTACCAAGAAATGTTTTGCTCTGCCCGCACTTGAACTTAAATTGAAGAAATTCATATGGCATAGTAATCTAAACTTGTTCAAAGTGGATGGAAATTGTGTTTGTAGAATCAGATCATGATCCACGTGAGATCTGGGAATTTCTTGTTTTTACCAAATGTGTTCCAATGGGCTGTGAGAAGTCTTGGCCGGAGATAACCAAGTGGATCAGAAATCATATACCCCAGACCTGAACAAGCCATTCATTATATGGGCCACGGCCCAGAGATGGGATGGCCCGTGTTTATTACTATAATTTTCCCACGACAAAGAAAATACTCCTCTCCGTCTGGAATTTCTTGTCCTTTTACATGTATGCGTGCTATTTTTTAATTGCTTATATCTTTCAATCTACTATGTTTTTTACAATTTTGAAAACTTTGTTTAATAGAACTCGTCAATAACTATCAAACGAGATTTATATTGAATATATATATACTAACATTCTACACTTGAAATATAAACAATTCTTTGATGTGCATTGCATAGTAAAAGTGGACAACAAATATGAGACAAAGGGAGTAGTTCATAATTCCGGGACTCTTAAGATAATGACCGGGCAAACCATCCAGTTGCCGGCCTCAATGTTTGGAATTTGGCCACTGTGAGATTCGAACATGCAAAAATAATAACCAAATACTAATAGGACCTCTAGTTGCAATCCAAACGTAATGGCATTGTTGAATATACTTGATAAAATTTTGGAATGAACCCCAACTTTTTCCACTCTTTTTTTGGTACTTAGGAAATGTAAAGTTGGTTTCTTTTAATCGGAATCATAAAACACTATAATTGTGGTTACATTCAGATATAATTCAAGCTAAATACACAATGTAACCATATTTTTTTTTATTTTACTTTTATATCTTTTATTTTGTATGACTATAGTAAGTGGGCAACCAAGCCAGCGGTCGGGCTTGGGCAACCTAAACATCGGGACCGGCCCTACTCCTTGTTGCATCTTATGATTATGTAAATGTCATTAATGACACCTGTCAAGATGTGAGGAGTATCCACAATCTTGCGCGGAGGCGTCTTTGTAATAGGTAGCTTGTATGAAACAAGGAGTAGTGATTTAAAAAAATAAATTTGTGCCGTTCAGGAAAAACTTTTTGACTTATTTTCCATAAGCCACCAACCCATCAGGTCCTAATAACATAATAACAGTACTATATCTTTTTGTTAATTTAAAGCGATCAGGCGAAGTTATAGCATTCTAGTTTTAATAAAGCTCAAATCGCCAAAAAAAAAAAAAATTAACTGCTCGTGGATAGGGACAGAGGTAAGTATTAGGGATATGTAAAAATACATACATATATATATATATATAATCACACATATTACAGGCTTCTATTTTGTCCTTCCAAAGTCGCAAACAATTTACCCAAAAGTAGGTGCGGACAAATTCAAGAAAGATTTTTTCAGAGCTATTGCCAAACACCATAGATTGAAAGTTTGCTAAACATTTCACATGTAAATGGTTTTGGGTGAATATATTTTTTATTATAAAATATTTTACATTGAAACAAACGGAGCCCGAGTAAAACACAAAAGAGAGACTAGTAAGTCTAGGGTAAGAAAAGCCATGTGTGGTACTGTGTGGAGTGACCACACAATGGGTTTTGCTGTTATAGCATGGCCTGGCTAAACAACCTAGCCGGAGACTGTGTGGAGTGACCAAACATTTTATGCAGCAACTTAGAACAATCCTTGTGAAAAATAATAAGGCATTCAAACAGTGCAAATAGTAAGAAATCGAGCATATGGTATTCAAACAGCATTACATACCCAAAACTATCCGCAGTTCACAATGTGGACAGTACAAAAGAGAGGATAAAGTCCTTGGAAACACGATTTGATTGCAATGACACAAAACTATAAACTCCTTTAGGAAATACATATATAGAAGGTCTGGTAACAAGAAGTAGCAAAAGCTCTGCATCCTCAAATGTAAACTCTGTTCTAGGAGCTTCCTGAGAATAACGAAAGCGAAAACGACAACGGAGGGACGGTCAATGTGACATTAGATATAGCAAAAACCAAATATCAGCCACCATCACTCTAACAATAGTGCCGTTACCGGTAAAAGAAAAGGAAAAAACCAATGCAGTGGTAGTATATAAGACTATTAAGAGCATCTCCAACAAATTTCTCAAACGTCAAATTTCAAAAAATTTGAGAAATCAGTCGTGAAATAAGTGCTCCAGCATATCCTTCAAAAACCCAAAATAATTTGAGGCAACCTTTCAAATTTTGTCTCTTTGCAAATATGAACTTGGAGAACAGCCCTCACCCAACAAATCTCAAAATAATATTACTTCATTACTTGTTGTACCTTTCAATTGCATTTGTTTTGAAAATATCTCTGTATATTTATTGTTTCTTTTACCTTTGTTGTTGCATAATTAAATAACAAATATATTTTTTCTAACAAACAAAAGTCATGCTTCACCACTTTACCCACACATTTGTATTAAAATAAAAAAAACCTATTTTATATTAAATCAAAACGAGGAAAAAGTCTTTTTTATTCCACCTATAAATATGGAGTAACTCATTTGCTACAGGCTTAACAATAGAACACAATCCCATCTCTTTTTTCTTTTTTTCTTTTTTCAACTTGAACATGAGTTTCAAAAACTTTTCAAAAGGTGATTCTATGCCCGATTAAAGTAATTGACCAATAAAGTGGTGTGACCAAATTCTTTTACATTTAGAACAATAAAACTAAATAAAGTAAAGTTTAAAATAAACTAAACATATTATAATTTGATGGATCTGATGGAGTGTACGTACCATACAGACTCACCTTCAAAGTTTAAAATGTGGTAGCAAAATAAAGTTTTGAAATTTTCTACCGTTCAAAAAAAGTAAAGTTTTGAAGCTAACTTTTGAGGTATCTGATAAAAATACTCTAATTACCAATTAAATAGCAAATCTAGAAACATGTGCTAATTTTAGGATCCTGTAATTAAATAATGACAACTAACACATGGTGGATATTAAGCAATTTTGTAGAAAATCCTGGGGTAGTAGTATACCTTACCATAGCAAATTCAAGACCATAAAGACCAAAGCTTGTTCTGCTACGTGATCTGCACATACATTATGCCATTATGGTTAGAGACTACACTAAACTGGCCAAGAACTCTAGCAATGTTTGTGATTGAATCCTAAATAGGATTTGGAGGAAGCATTTAATGCCTATGTCGTTATCAGCTAAAAAAATTCAAGGGAAGTTAAATATTTTGAAAACGATACTTACAGATAAGATCTAAAACCTCTGTTGTAGTCTAGCCCAGTTCAATGCCATAATCACACAGATCCTATCAGTTATGTTGTTCAGGAACTTGAAATAGGCATGTCTAGACCGGCTGTTAAAGAGGATAGTGCCAAAAAGTCCCCAGAATCCGAAGAAGAAACCAAGCCCCATGCTAAAATAAAATCCTTGAGTGATAGACCGGTCCTCATCTTCTTGAATGCTTTTGTCTTTGGGAGTTGTTTCTTCTCCTGGGCACTTTTTGGGAAGTGGGAGCCCGCAAAGTTCAGGATTCCCAGCATATGCAGTCGCATCAAAGCTTTGGAGTTGTGTGCTTGATGGGATTTTGCCAAACAAATTGTTACTTGACAGGTTTAAAACACTTAAGAAATTTAGATTAGTAAGGCTTCTCGGAATTTCACCAGATAGTCTGTTTGCTGACAAGTCAAGAGATTCCAACAATGCCATCTGACCCACATCTTGGATAATATTTCCTGTCAAATTATTTCTCGAGAGGTTCAAGGAATGCAGCCCTGCAAGACTCCTAACTTGTTCAGGAATTTTTCCGGATAATCTATTACTAGAAAGATCAATGGTCTTTTGTAGTCCTAGGTTTCTGCCGTACTCCGTGTCTTGCACAACTGCAGTAGCCACATATTTGCCACTGTCTAGGTCCACGTCATCATATATTGGGTAACTAAAAATTGTTGTGGCATTAGAATTCTTACTTTCCACCAGCGCAGTGAAATTGGAAAAGCATGGCGGTATATTACCTGATAATTGATTATGGGATAAGTCAAAGGTTTGAATGCGGTTAAGATGACATATCTGCGGAGGTATGCTTCCGTTGAACTCATTGGATCGAAGAATAAGGACAATCAAACTTGTCAGGTGTGTCCCCGCCAACCATGCTGGTACTACTCCCGTGAATCTGTTACCTCTTAAATCAATAATACTCAGCTCCGAGCATCCTTTAAGAGAAACGGGCACTTCCCCAGATAAATTGTTATTTCGCAAATTCAATATCTGAATTTGACTTAGCAAGCCGATAGAGTTAGGAATTTCCCCAGACAAATTATTGTTTGCCAAACTAAGGATGGATAGTTCTTCATATTGAGACAAACAATACGGAAGCTCTCCCAATAATCTATTCTCCGAGAGGTCAATATAGTTGAGAAACTTTCCAGCGATTGCGCATAAGAAAGAAAGCGAGCCTCTAAACATATTCTTGGAGAGGTTCAAAGATGTTACACCATAAGGAAGTAGTGGTATTGGACCTGAAAGAAGATTATAACTGAAATCTATTCCGCCATAATTACTCAACCTCGAAGATAGATTAGGCAATGAGCCGTTAATCTGGTTGTGAGAAAGATTTAGGTTTTGTAATTGCCCGGATACATCCCAGAACCATGTGGGAATATTACCTCCAATTCCAGCATTGGAGATATCAAGTATATAAGATGTGTTCTGTGTCCGAAGCCAATTTGGGAAACGAGGACCCAAATTGCAAGATGACAACTTTATAACTTCAAGTTGGAAAGGGGAACCCAATCAGAACTGAAGTTACAAGTCAGCGCATTATAAGAAATGTCCAAACTGACCAAACTAGAAAGGTTAGAGAAGTGGGCTTCAGATATTGTGTCTTTTAACGAGTTGAAAGCGCAATTGAAAACCTTAAGCTTGTGAAGCTGTCCAAGACCTCTGTCTATGGTCCCATTCAACTGATTGTTTTCAAGATTTAAATATTCCAATGATGAAAACACAGAAGAAAGATCGGGTAATGAACCTGTAATTTGATTCCCCGACAAAGACAGATCAACAAGACTCGGAAGGTTTCCAAAGTTTTGTGGGAAGGACCCACTCAACCGATTGTTATCGAGGTACAATTTCGTCAACATAGAAAATCCAGTGAAATCAGGCAATGGACCTTTAAGTCGGTTGTCATATAAAGCCAAAATCTGCAATGATCTCTTTGCCCCGGACAATTTTTGCAGAAGCTCATGAAGCTCTTCCGTTAAATTATTACCGGATAGATACAAAGATTGCAAATGACTTAAATTCCCAAAGGATATAGGAAGGCCTCCCTCAAGTTGATTGTCGGCGAGAGTGAGGTTTGTGAGGGAAACCATTTCTCCAAAGGCTTCAGGAATCGAACCTTTTAACTCATTATCGCTGAGATCAATATCAACAAGGCTGCTACTGAAGTTGAACAACCAATTGAATATCGAAGAAGATAGACTATTTAAAGAAAGATCAACGACGGAGAGGGACCCGGAAGAATTAAAACGGAACGAGGACAAATGAGTGATATCTGGAAGGAAACAATAACTTAAGTGCAACTCTTTGAGGAGAGGCATATTACTGATAGATTGAACCCAACCAGTTGCGTTATTGAGATCAATAACAGAAAGGTCAAGGTAAGTTAGTGAAGAAAGAGGAAGCCAATCAAAGTTTTCAATATCCAGCGAGGGATTCCAACTAAGGTCCAAGTAACTCAAATGGTGTAACTCAAGCAATGAAGGGGTAATCTTACCTCGTAGACCTTGGTCTTGAAGATCGAGGCTGGTTATGTAACTAGTAGTACCGTTGTTGCTGCAGTGAACCCCTTCCCATTCGCAACAGTCTTCACCAAACCCCCAACTTGTAAAGACAAAACTTTGACTAGAGGTTTCATTATTAAGAGCTTCTTTGAACTTGAGGAGAGCTTGTCTCTCCCTCTCTATGCACCTGATCGTTGCAGCATCTCCAACTCCTGAGGAGGAGATTACAAGAGCAGGACTCAAGAATTGAAAAAACACAACAAAAAATACATGGAGGAGTTGAAGAGAGTTTTTGCCCATGATCACTTTCATAGGCAAAGTTAAGACCAAGACGAAGCACTAGAAACACAAGCTAATGAGAATTTGCAGTGTAGCCTGTGTTTTTTTAAGATCTATCAACCCAGTGAAATGACACCCATTTTATAAGCACTCTTCGTCCCAATAAAAAAATACAGTTTTTTTTTTTTGAAAGGAAATTAAACGTTTTCCGCACATCACTAAATACCAACGAGGCCTTATAGTCTGAAAAAAAAGTTCAAATATTTTCCGCACCCTTTTTTGGTTGGACAAGTCAATGGTAAAGGTGCACTCTTTTTAAGTCATCCACTCAAAACAGATTTGAATTGGAGATCCAGATTTTCCTACACGTTATGAGGAAAGACTGAATACACGGGTTTGAATTGGAGATCCTGTAGTGTGAAGTTGCAGTTGCAGCACTAGAGAATTGTAGGTATTGCGGTATTCAAGCCGTTGATCACGAAATCAATGGTCATGATTTCATCTCGGCACTTGCATTATCCGAGCCGTCTATTGTCAAGATTAAATCCAAGCCGTTGATTACCGAGATTAATGGCTTAGGAGCCGCACTACAATATTCCACTGGATCCCCGAATCCCTCTGTACTGAGGGATGGAGCAAGACTTACCTTTTCAGTGGCAAAATGAATACTAAGAAAAAAAATGAAAACATAACCAAAATAACACACTAGAAACTACAGTAAATGATGAGTGCCATATGTGCGTAGAGTATTAAAAAGAAGAAGAGTAGTTTAAATTTGATGTATCCAATGGGCCCGATTGTCACAGAGACCACTCTAATAATTATTTTAAAATTATTTAACGGTTTGGATCAATTTGTGTGAGACCCGAAAATGGGCCCCACAAACTTGCATTTTACAAAGGCTTGGAGTGGCACCAAAACGGTGCCGTTTAGGGGTCGGGGCATCAACTTGGGACAGCCATCGGGGAGGACAGCAGATCCGGAGCCCTTTCTAGGAAGGACGCAGGCATACAGCGGTTAACAATTGCACCCAAATTTTCCAACACGTTATGACTTATGAGGAAAGACTGAATTCGCGGTCTTTTTAAGTCATCGTTTTCCACCCAAAGCAATCTTTTTAGGAAGGACGCAGCGGTCAATAATTGCACCCAGATTTTCCAACACGTTATGAGGAATGACTGAATATGCGGTTTTGAATTGGGATTCTATAGTGTGAACTGTGAAGTGGCATTACAAGATTGTGGTACGGCATTCAAGCGGTTGATCACAAAATTCATGGTCATCATTTCATCTTGGCAATTACATGATCTGAGCCGTCTATTGCAGAGATAAAATTCAAGCCGTTGATTACCGAGATCGAGAGCTTAGGCGCCGCACTAAGGACAAATGAATACTAAGAAAAAATGAAAACATAATCAAAATAACACACTAAAAACTATAGTAAATGATGAGTGTCATATGTGTGTAGAGTACCAAAAAAAAAGTAGTTTAAATTTGATGTGTATATTAAGAGAGTGTTCCACTAACCCAGTTTTTTGAATAAACTTGTTTTTACGATTTTTTATGTAATGTGTTGTGAGAGTGTCTCAGTATTTGGAAATAACAATTTTTTGTCGGTGGAACACCCCTAAAATTAGGCATCTAACTTCAATGGAATATGAAGAAATAGAATAAAGACTAACCTTCTTCGATGAAATTTGAAGAGTTGAAGATAATTAAAGACTGAAAAAATCCTAAAAAGAAAAAGGCGAAAAGCTTTCATCACTCGTATAAAACCTCGTTGTGCCGCTCGAATGACAATCCATGGACGTCACTTGTCCATCTTGCACACGCTACTTTGTTTATTCAATTTGCGGTTAAATTTCCTCCATTTTCATTTTTTTTTACCTTAACACCTTAATAAAAACAGAATTTGCATAAGAGACAAGTTTGCGGTTTGGTGTTCTCAATTTAGACCTTCAAGTTTCATAATATTCACTAGAGGACTAAAGACCTTTTCATATGATAATAAAAAAGAAACATTGAAAACATCTAGTAGTGGCAGGTTTAAAAAAATAATAATAATAATAATAAAGAAGGCAATTAATTTACCAAGTTTGTCAAAATATGTAGAGTTTGTTCTTTTAAATTTATCACGTTCAGTGTTATGTTTCGAAATCTACCCGGTGTTTTAGAAAGTTAGGAAGGAAATGGTGATTTGAGGATGCACTTAATTCAAACCAACTAGGAGGGGGACATAAATAAATTCCCCAAACAGGATGACTATTTAAGTTTCGCTTAACTTTAAATATTGGATGTTTAATTTTTGAATCTATTTGAACTATCTTACAGCTTATCTCATTAGAATTTAAATATTTTTCTATTTCTTTACGAAAAATCCTATGAGAAACTTGTAAAATATGAAAATTTGTGGTAAATTCGAAACGGTACTGATATATACTCTAATATCGGTACATACCGTACCAATGGAGAAAACGATACGCCGTCCAGTACAAGATTGATAATTTTGGGCACTTTAGGGATTTCGTTTCCGGAAAGACTTGGAGTCAACAATGAAGTCAATGACTGTTTGCATTCAAGTTCAGATATGGTTACATCATTAATCTTATTTTAGTCCAAATTTTCCTTTCTGGAAAATGAAGTCGTTGTTTACAATTGACTGACCAAAAGTGCAGGACTAAGAAGTCGCCCGGACGTTTCTCGGCAATCCACCCTTTTTGCTAAAGTCGAGTTGCAACTTGCAAAAGCTCTTTTATTCCAAACCAGTGTGTTTCTTTTTCATAAGTTCCTGTTTCCATATTGTTTTTTATTTTCTTTTATAGAGTAAGGCGACACAGTACATTAAAAACCCTAAAAATCGCGAAAACGTGATTTTTCCGTCCCGACTGTTTGGACGGATGAACCATCGTCCAAACTAAAACTTTTGAGAGTTCAGACCTCAACCAAAACCTGCAGACAGCATTTTGCACTAATGGCACAAACAACGGGGTAACAACCAAGTGAGTTTTGTCCAAAATCATCTGAAAACCTGGCTCCGATACCATATTAAAGCATCCAACTCAAAACCAATTAGCAATAAGTGGAGAGGCCGCTTAAACTCATATCCTAGCTTTTGAAAAATTAATTTCGTGACCGAATTTTTTAATTGATAGAATTATCGGGTATTTAGAGATAAATAATTGGGTAAATGAGTCAAACCAATTAGAGAAACCCAATATCCATCATAAAAAAAAATAAAAATAGAGGAACACCATACAGATTATAGACCATAAAGATATCACATGCACCAGATTTATTCTATCTTATCTCATAGAAATTAGGACTCTTCTTTAGTTAGGGAATTTTCCCAAATTTCGATACTCTCTCAAAATTATTATTGTTCCTCTATTAAAAATTCTTTTAGGAATATACATCACCCAATAGCAACCATACATTTTGTTGGTGAGTCCAAATTCATATAACGGCTTGGAAAGTGGAGGAATATTATTTACTCGCTCTCATTGATTCTTGTATTGACTGAGGTTCACTAGTTTAGGTAAGCTACGTCCAACTCCCTAGATCTCACCATATGAAGCCATAACAGTTATTACCGTAAACGAACTGAATTGCTCGTCTCATAGCTCAATTTTTTAGTTATCGAGTCAGGCACAAGTTCCAGTTTTGGGCTCGTTTAGTAAACGAGTTCACTAAATCTTAACTCAACTCATTTAAAGAGGCTCACTAAATAAATTACTCTGGCTCTGTCAGTTGAAGGCTCGACTCGTTTACAAATAAGTCAAGCTCAGTACAAAGCTAATTAGGTCCATATGTTTTTGTAATCTCATTAGCAAGAAATTTTGCACACTAGAACTTAAATTGAAGAAAACAATTAAGGAATGCATGATCGGATTCTTATGGCATATTATTAGAAACTTGTTCGAAGCGGATGGATATTGTGTTTGTAGAAACAGATGAGTGGGGTGACTCAATGGGTTCTCAAATGTACCAGTTTCTTTGGGTTTCTGATGAGTTAGTCTTTGTTTGATGTTTTTTATTTTTTTGTTTTTGTTCCCGATTACTTTGCAGTGCATTGTGTTATGGATTGAGCTGGGAATCCATTGGGATTCTCTACCGCTACCGCTTGAATCAGTTTCATCATTCCGTCCCCTAGGTGTCGGGTCTGCTTCGGCAAGTATATCTGCGAGTCGGTGACCTAGTTAGTCTATTCCATTCTCATTTCACTTGCTAGTGGTTTGGGCTGCATTCCTGTCTTTCGTTGTAATTGGTGCCAGATGGCTTTTTGATATGATATGTTGAATATTTTCAAAAAAAGAAACAGATCATGATCCAAGTGAGCTCTTAGGAATTTCTTGTTTTTACCAAATGGGTTCCAATGGGCTGTGCGAAGTAGACAAACAAGTGGATCACAAATCATACCCAAGACTTAACCGGGCCTGATCAAGCCATTCATTATATGGGCCACGGCCCAGAGATGGGATGGCCTTGTTTGATTACTAAACCATGTTAATTACAATAATTTTCCCACCAAAAGGAAAGTAGTTATTCCCTCCGTCCAAAATTGGATGTCTATTTTTTAAACTTGTGCCATTATTTGATTATTATATCTTTTAATTTATAATGTTTTTCGTAATTGTAAACACTTTGTATTATAGAAGCCATCGGGAATTATCAAACAAGATTCATATTGGATATTTTTTGAGATTCATATTGAAAGATATAAGTGATTGAAATTGGCACGAGTTTAAAAAATAGACATCCAATTTGGAACTGAGGGAGTAATATAATTCCCTAATTAGTCTGCAGATAACAAAGACCTCCATCAATGGAACATTTCACCCTTTTATGGACCTTTTGAGGGTTTGCTAGAACCATGCAACCCCGATTATAGCTGCCCCGATTATCGGGAATTCAAAATTTTTCTATCTATCCAATTGTACATTGTCACCTTAATATGGTACACAATTTCGCATGTACAAATTTTGTTTCGCTTTAAGATCAATATTTTGGGGGGGAAAAAATCATGCATGAGCGAAACCTATGTTCGCAATGTGGTACAAATCATTTTGCTTCAAGATATTTTTCACAAGTTTTATTGTAATTTTTGTAATTGTGGTCCTTCAGTCCTTGTAAGAGGTGTATGTAAGCTTTAATATATAATCATTAATTAAGGATAGATTCGAGAAATTAAACTGCCAGTTCAAAAGAAAAGAAAGTAACCCGTATGTACTGAAAGATAGAGATCAAACCAGATAAAGGTCTAGTTATTGAGACACCGGACCCATCGAGACCGTGTGCATCCCTAATTTCTAGTATTTCATTTCCATTAACCTAACCATGTTATGTAGGCTTATAGCAGAATCCCTTATATTTATAGTAATATATCTTTTTGTTAATTCAAAGTGATCAAGTCAGGTTATAGCATTATCTAGTAATTTTAATAAGAGATTAAGTTATTTCTACCGCCGGTGGAAATAAAAATTTTCTCCAAATCGATTGCATTGCACTATGTGTCCAAATAGTGGTCTTAAATAGTAGGACATGGATATGTGGCCAAGGGTGAACCCAAGGGGGCACGCAGGGGCACATGCCCCCAGTGACCCTAGCTTAAAACTATATATATATGGAAATTTTCTAGTCCACACCCTCCTGAAAATAAGAAAAAGTATTTTTTTTGTGTTGCAAATTATTTTTGGAAAATCTGAGCTGTCCAATGTGTTCAGAAGGTGTTTTCAAGGATCCATGCGATAAATCTTCAAAAAAAATACCGGGAAGGGCTTGATCCAAGCAGTTTTCGCAAAAACTGTAAATATAAAAAAAATTCGAAAACTTCTTGGATCAAGCCCTTTCCAGTATTTTTTTTAAAAATTTCTCATGTCGACCCTTGAAAACACTTTTTGAAAAATTGGATGGCTCAGATCGTCAAATAAATGCTCGGATCATGGAGTCCCAGATCCCGGATGTGAAGGGGACCCTATATATATATATATATATATATACACGAAAAACTTCTTATCCGGACCTCCCAGAAATAAGAAAAAACGTATTTTTTTTTGTTTTGCAAATTGTTTTTGGAAAATCCAAGCCGTCCAATGTATTCAAAAGGTATTTACATTTTTTGCAAAAATTGCTTAGATCAAGCCCTTTCTAGTATTTTTTTTTTTTGAAGATTTTCCCCGTGAACTCTTGAAAACACCTTCTGAACACATTGGACGGATCGGATCGTCAAAAAAATGTTTGGATCATGGAGGTCTGGAAACGGTACGTCCGGATTAGAAGCATTCCCTATACATATATGTACACACACACACACACACACACACACACATACACACACCTAGCACAATTATATAACACTATATTTAGCATACACACTTACATATATCTCAAAAATAAAAATGTAGAATTAATTTTATGCTCATCTTTTGTTCTTTTTTTTATTATTATAAAAAGTATGCATTACAAACCTCATAATCCATAATAAATGCCTTAATTTAGCAAGATCATTGACTAAATTTTTTTTAAAAGATTACAATTAATAAGGTGTCCCCATTGGATTGGATTCTTGGGTCCGCCACTATATGTGGCGCAATGCAATATATTTGGAGGAAACTTTTGTTTCCACCGGCGGTGAAAATAACTTAATCTCTTTTAGTAATGCTCAAATCGCAAAAAAATGATTAAGTGCTCGTGGAACCTTGCTAACATCATCTTATACATAGTGTAATTGAACATTAAATTTTCATAATGTGCTATATCGGCCCCTCCAAACTTCAAAAATTAAATAAAAGGTGACCCTGTAGTGAAAAACAATTGCTCCCTTTTACATTTATTATATATGTCTGTTTTGCCAAGAAGCTTGGATAGAAAGTAGCTACGTTTTTTTTTTTTGTGTGTGTGTGTGTGTGTAGAGAAGATTATTCCTTAGATTGAATGCTTGAATTTCAAACTAGATGTAACGAAATTTAAAAGTCCAACAAGTATATGAATATGAGGAAATTCAGGTTCTAAACTTCGGCCTCCCCACTACATAAACTCTAGTTCCGTCCTTGTTCACGGAACATAGTTGGTCGGGCTACAACGGGTCTCTCTGTAGGCATTTTGGCAGCAGTTAGGTGGCGGCGCCAGATGGTCCTTGTGGAAGGCTGGTATTGGTGTATTGGATTAGGGTTTGGGTTTACAGTTTTGTTCTCAGGGCGTTTTGGCTTTCGGGTTGGTTTGAGCCCATTTGGATTTAGTCCATTTTTGGTGTCCTCGTTGGTTGGTTTCTTGCCAGCTTTGGAGAGTGGGAGATTATTAAAAAAAAAAATCCTGGTAAAAAAAAAAAAAAGGAAGAGACCCATGTAAACATGTTATCGTGGAGGCAGAGACAGAGCCAAGATTTTACTTTTATGGTAGTGAAAATATGTACTTAAAAAATAAAAAGACAAATTGCATTATGAATATTCATCTACTTTACGAAAAACTATAATAATATAAAAACCTTGTGGTGACAAGTCTATATAATTTGGACATAAAATTTTTTTTCTATATAATAATTACATTTTATGAAAATCTTGTGATGACGGCAACCACTACTTGCCTCCCTGGCTCTATCCTTGAGTGGAGGATCTTTGACGCCACAAACCTTACCACTGAGAGCGTGCAATTAGTTATTTTCGGACCAAGCCACAAATTAGATCCATCTTTGTGGATAAGAACTATGGTTTCAATGCAAAAATTATGAGTTCCACTCAAGGTGTGACGCGCCGTCCCATAATGGGGAAATTTTTTTTGGGTACCGAAGGGGTATCACTTGTTCATGCTGAGCACAATTTCGATCATCAAAAAGTGTTTTTAATGGCCCAGATTGATTCACTCTCACCTGACCACTCTCTCTCTCTCCTCTTCCGGACCGTCAGATCGTGCTTTGGATGGTTGAGATTGCCAAGCGGGTATCACGTGAGCAATACCCACTTGGCATTGAAATATTTCTCCATAATGGGAGGTTAAATTCTTGAGGAGTAGTAGGGGGTTTAGGAAAATTTTTGCCGAAAATATTCAAGAAAAAGAAATGAAGAGTTTAATTCAATTTGGGCCTTGAACATTTTCGGGGAAAGATTTCATGTATTCTAACATTTTCGCTAAATTCTCTGATCAATCCAGTTACTTCTAGATGATACAATATAAACCTACATATATTTACATATCTTCAACACTTAAGACTCAGGGGTTTGTTTTTTCTTAAGATTTCAGGTTCAAAACCTCTTAAGTCTTAAGTATTGCCTCAACTTTACTTGGGCTCTCCACAAGTGACAATGAAATTGAACCCCTCTCTCCCCCCCCTGATTAGTCAAGACGCTGTGAAACCCACTTCTGGACACTCAGATCACACAAATTTCAAGTCTAAAAAAAAGACGGAAATATGTTGACCAAAATCGATGATTTTATTGATTTGAAAATTTAGGGTTTACAATCTCTGTATGAATTTCAAAGAAATCGATCCTCTGATTCTTCTCTTCGAATGCTGAAATGAGGGCTTGAAAGATTGATCTCGAATCGAACGGCGGAATCTTCTCCGAGATTTGCGGAAAAGATTGATGACAAGACTTGAATGATCTTCAGAGCTTTTGGGCTTTGATTTGAAGAACCGTCTTGCTTGATGAAGACTTGAAAGCGTTAAGAGAGGCTTTTGATCTTGAATCTTGAGGCTATTACTTTGTTGATGGAAGGCAGATGTCTCAATGTGAGAGAGCACCTCTATTTATAGGGATGGAGAGATGAAAAGTTATGGCAAGATTACAATTCTTTCCATAACTTTCTCTTTAATTATTTCCTTGTTTGATTTAGAGGAAAATAATTAAAATATAATACATATCTTTCTTTTATTTTTCTTGGAAAAGATAATTATGTATAATACTCCCTCTGTCCCAATTTGTTTGTTCACTATGAAACTATGTGCGATTTTCAAACTAAAAAATAATGTATTTATCAAAATAATTTTTAAAATTTTTTTGCATTGTATTAAAGTTCTCAATGAGATCCATTAAACAAGATCCATATTGATTAGAAAATTATTTTTGTAAGTACATTATTTTTTAGTTTAAAAATTACACGTAGTTTCGTATTGAACAAACAAATTGGGATGGAGGGAGTAAGATATATAATTTATTTCACCAGGTGGCATAATTTAATTGGTCAAACTTGATAAGTAAATTACTGTATCATTTTGACATGTGGAGCCCTCTGATTGGTTCTTTCATATGTCTTTGACTTTTGACTTGAAAACACGTGGCATTAATTGATTGGCCAGTTATCGTGGTTGGTTTTTTAACCTACGGACACTTGACAACATTTAATTGGCTTGTCCGTAAATTTTAACTTTGACTTGTGACACTTGGCAACATTTCATTGGCCAATTTGCGTGCCCTAGCAACACGTGACAATTTGTGATAGGTTAGAAATTTTACATGACTACACACCTATATAAAACATGTATATATATATATAGGGTAAACTTTTAGTCCGGACTTTTAATTTCCGGACTTTTTATACAAAAATTTTTTTGACGATCTGATCTGTCCAATATGTTCAGAAGGTGTTTTTAAAGACCGTAGCGGAAAATTTTCAAAAAAAAACAGGGAAGGGCTTGATCCAAGCGGTTTTTGCAAAAATATATAAATATAGTTTTTGCGAAAGCTGCTTGGATCAAGCCCTTCCCGGTATTTTTTTTTTGAAGATTTCTCGCGTGGACACTAGAAAACACCTTCTGAACACATTGGACGGATCGGATTTTCCAAAAAAAATTTGCAACACAAAAAAACCCCCATTTTTTCCTTAAATCCGGGAGTGTGGACAAGAAAATCCACCTGTATATATATATATATATATATATATATATATATATATATATATATATATATATATATATATATATATATATATATATATATATATATATATATATATGGGGGCGGATCCGTGGACACACATTTTGCACACTCTTTTTGACACTCCATCTGAGCCCTTGAAACCAAGGGTTGAGATTGAAACTTAAAAAAAGACTTTCTCACGTGCACCTCTCTCTCCCCTCACATATTCTCTCTCCCTCACAAAACACCCCTGTTTTTCCTCCCATTCCGGTGGCAGCCATGGCTGGCAAATGCCCCTATGACGGTGTTTTCCCCCTCTCTCTCTCTCTCTCTCTCTCTCTCTCTCTCCTTTTTGTTTAATTTACATTTCAAATGGGACAAATAGCAAAATAAATGCAAGGACAAACCCAAATATTATAACTCATGTAATTCATAAAATCAAAAGTCTTTATATTCCATCAAATCAGAAGTCTTTACATTCCACTGAAGCATTGCAACCAACGAATTGCATGATTTGCAAAATTTATGCTTTTAGAAACCAGCAATTTCTCCATTGCCGATTCAAGTAAGGATCTTTCCAGGGGAAAAAATCAACTGAAAGTTGAAACTGCAAACAAGTAAGGTAAATCGAACAATTTTTTTACTCATATGCATAAACCTGAAAATTCCATTTTGAGGCCCTGAGTTTAGATCTCGCAGCTGTGAGCAGCCAGCTGAGCCTGAGCGGTGGCGTGAGTTGGTAGAAGAGAAGGAAAGGGAAAAAAGGAGGGAGGAGAAGAGAGAACGACGACGGTGGCTCTAGCAGTCGCCGGCCATGGATACTAGCCAGACGGCTAGTCTGCCATTGGAGTACGAGAAAATACATTGGGTGGGTTTGCGGGAGAGAGGATACATGTGAGGAGAGAGAGGGTGCACATGAGAAAGGAGTATTTTTTAAGTTTCAATCCCAGCCTTTGGTTTCAAGAGTTGAGATGGAGTGTCAAAAAGAGTGTGCAAAATATATGTCCATGGATCCGCTCCCTATATATATATATATATACATTCCGTGTCAATCGCTATTTTGGGGCGGCGGTCTTCGGTGGAATATGTTTTCTGACCAACAATGGGTCGGTTCATTTTACACAAGAGTAATGGCAGTGAACGTACCACTAACTACTCTTCAATCTCACATTCTAATTACACAGCACTAACCAAGCTATGAAATGCGTCCTACAACAGTACATGTCATTTTTATGGGATTAAATTCCATCCCCTAGTGCTACTATCACTTGTGGGCCTCACCGGAGTTCTTTTTTTTTTTTTTTAATTTATAATTTGAACCGTTGATCTTGTAGTTATAGCGGTATAGTAGTGTATCCATGAAAAAAATTAGCTTAATTTTTTATAGTTATATCAAAAAATGAATTTTGGTTTACCGTCATGGATTTTAAGTTAAACTGTTCATGACTGACCATTTCATAAATCAAAATTTAATTTTTGATATACTTGTCGTTGTTCAATCAATCTGATTTTTTGTGTATGGATATACTACTTTGTAGATCCTACAAGATAAACGGTTCAAATTATAATAAAAAAATGACCGATGGAGCTCACAACTCGCAGTGGACCGGTAGTGGAAAACCAAATGTTTCGAAAAATCCCAATTAAGTAGTTTAGGACCGCAGTGATTATAGTTTGGGGTTTTGGCAATCAATGGAGACTTCGAAACAGGAGTGGAGGGAGAAAGGGCAAAGTGGGGTCACTTGACGCACCGAGGTGGCAAGCTTCAATAAGCTGGGTATATTATTTTTTGGATTTTTGTATTTATGCCCCTTTTATATGGTATTTCTTTACCTCAGAGTTGGACAAAAATTACCTCAAGAAGCAGTAAATCTGGTATTTTTTTGCTTCGAAGGCTAGAAGTCTGGAACGAAATCTCTTATCGTTGACTCTCCTCCCCCTCTCTATATTTAATTACTTTTTGTTTGGCATTTCAGTGTATCCTTTGGGAATAAATTGTAAATGAAATTATATATTATTACTAAATGTCTACTTGACTTCTTTCGTATTCGCATTTTGGTATTTTTTTTCTTCTTCTTATAGTTTTAGGAATTTGACCACACTGTGATTCAGTTCTAACTCCGCCCTTGCTTCCAAAGTAGCAAATAGATACACAAAGACCAAAACCAGAAAAACTGAATTCTGTATGTTTAGTTTCTGGTCGAGAGTTGATATGAGGTTCCAAAATCTTTACGTATAGCTGTAGAAGTGATGAAGCCAAATAAAATTCTTTGCTAGCTGCTCTTTCTTGTTTCTTTTTCTTTTTTCCCCTTTTAAGAGTGTCTCGATGAAAATTGGACTAATCTTCGTATTCACACCAAAAGCTATTTTCACACATCAGCATGAGGTGAGGTGAGATGGTCTGGCCCAATGACAAATTATTGCTAAGAGGAATCGATCATGCGACCTTGGGATGATAAACTCTGCCAAGACAATTAAATCGATTAACCACTACAACATAGGTTTTAACTAGTTGTTTTGTGTCTAATGTATGTTATGTTATACGTTTGGATATTACTAATCAATGAAGGGGAGAGATTTTGTTGGAATTTGGGGTTGGGTCCGGAACCAAATATGGCCGCGGGCATGACCCAATGACCCATTTATTATGGATTGCTATCTTATCTTGGATAAAAGATAGAAGATATTGAAGTAATCATATTCTCTTAGGATTTTTGGACTTCTAGTGCATCTAGGATGCTCCCTCTATGTAATTCCTGATTCCTAATATGGGGATACAAGATTATTAGATATTGAGTTCTAGAAATTAAAGCTTTTGCATTGTGGAATAGTATGTCGTAGTATCACTCCATCGCTGGAGATTGTTGATGTTCTAGTAGGGGATCCGGAGTATCTAATCCATCTACCAAAAGATTCGATTCGGTAAAAGCTCACTAAAGGTAATTCAAACCATCTGTTTCTGAATTCATTATTGATTGTTAACAGATTTTTAACAACCAAATGAACCACGTAAAATTCATTAGTCCACTTGTATACGTAAAAGCAATTTTTTCCTTGTAATTTTGAAAATATACGTACCTGTGACCTTCATCAAAAGCAAAAGTTTTAATGTTTTATTATCCTGTACTAAATACTTAACCATTTTTTTTTTTTTTTTAAGAAATGATTTTCACAGAATCACAATCCATCTGTTCTTGTTACTTCTATGTAGGGGTATATCCATTCTAACTAATTCCCACAGAACGAGAGAGCACATCTCCTGGAGAGAACATTATCTTACCAAACCGAAATCCCTCTAACTTAGGCCATATTTCACTACACTTATTAAACGCAGTTCGGTTTTAGTGGGTGTGAGATCCTCTGTGCCGAAAACCCAGTATCTCTATGCCGAGGGGTTTTTCGATCGTTAAATTGCTACTTTAATTTTACATTTTAAAACTTCTGTGTGATCCAACGACTGAAAAACTCCTCAGATCATAGAGGCTCATAGATTTTTCGGCATAGACGATCTCGGGCCGTTTTAGTGGGGAGGTTTAAGTACGCGTGAAGGATGATTTACCGAAAGGTCAATTAAAGTGGGGTTTTAGTGGGGGGAGAGAGTAATGTTTTCTTTGATGCAGCTCTTTCGGGTGAGTCTATTTAAGGCTTGGAGGGTGCACTCAGTTGTTGGAAGACAAATCAGAAAAATGGCAAACATTCATCGATTTTGCCCAATCTTCTTCATCTTTCTGTTGTTGCCGTTGCTCTTGCAGATTTCTTCTGGTATCATCTTCTTATCTCTCTGCATACAAGGAAAGTCTTACATTTTAGTGCACCTGGTGTTCAAATTGTGTCACATCTTAGAGATTCATAACATTTTAGTGTATTTCATGACTTCGATACAAAAAACCTGTAACTTTTCAACAATACTCCCTTGGTACCTTTTTAAATGTCTCATTTGGGAAACGTGTATTTGTTTGTACTTAAAACAATGTATTTCCGTAGAATTGTTTTAAATTTTTTTAAACCAAATTAAAGTACTCTGGTGTATAAAAATTAAAAAAATTTACACATATATTTTGTACTTGTTGTAACTTTTATATTAAAAACTCATAACGTTTGGAGGTGCATATAAATAGGGACGATTTGTCAATAAGGCATGAATAATTTAAAAAAATACACAGAGTTTTCGATGCATTTTTAACACCTTTCAATATACTTCAACACATAAAAAAAAAAAAACTTTATGTATTATTATTATTTTTGTTTATTTCATGTCTAATTGACAGCCCCGTAGACTGCTATTAGCATTTTCCTTTCATGATATGGGATAACTTCTTTTAGTAGCGGAACTTGCTTACTAAAGAATGGCAACCAATCACATGTTTGGAATAGTCCGCAAAGCTATACATATTCCATTTACACTGTTGCTTCAAAGCCTTCATATATACTGCCATTGGGCATTGGGAAACAAAAATTAGTGCTACGTCTATAACTGGGCTCCCTGTAAGTGGGCAATGAGATTCAGTCTTCTAGATTAATTGAAATGAGCGTAAACTGTGCACAAGGTACTTGATATTTAATTAGTTTCTCTCTCATCCCTCCCTCTCTTTTTCTCACTTTTTTTTGGGGAATCCGGAATGTGGGAGAAGAAAAGGCGAGAAAAAAAATACTATTTTAATAGATAATAGGTAAAATAGAGAAGATTGTTGGAGTATTAAAAGAGATGGGGCTTGTAGTGAATAAACTAATCATTACACCCCTGTAGTAAGCAATCACGGCCATCCATTCGGCAATCAACGGTCCCGATTAAATGCTATTATCCTACATGTAAAACACTTATCTTTTATGTAAGATAATCCGGACCGTTAATCGACAAATGGACGGACGTGATTACTCAATCGCAATTTTACCTAATTTTACCTAAGAGCTGCTGCACTTGCTCTAATATCCATGCAATCTTTCTCAAGTTATAGGCGATCTCCAATTGGATTACTACAAGGATAGCTGCCCAAGAGCTGAAGAGATCATCAAAGAACAAGTCACCAAGCTATACAAGCAGCATGGAAACACTGCAGTTTCATGGATCAGAAATCTCTTCCATGATTGCATGGTTCAGGTAGAAAAAAAATTGCACATCAAATATTTCAACAAGCACAAAATTAATATTTGTCTCGTTGCTTTTCCTACATAAAAACTTCGCACGTATACCATTTCCAATCGGTCCCGTATTAACATTTTCCTACATAAAAACTTCATGTAGTCTTGCGATGCATCGCTGTTGTTGGAGACAAAATACGGCGTACTTTCAGAGCAGAGATCAGTGAGGAGTTTCGGTATGAGAAATTTTAAGTACGTCGGCACAATCAAAGAGGCTCTAGAGAGCGAGTGTCCCTTGACCGTTTCTTGTGCTGACATCGTTGCTCTTTCGGCTAGAGATGGTGTCATCTTGGTATGTGCTTTTTTTCTTTACGTATCGTAATATTAGGGCAGAACCAGGCCTTAGCCAGGGGAGGCCGACTTAAGGGACAAATTTTAGGGACACCCGTCCATGTTTATTATGTTTAGGAGAACTCAGGGACTCTGCCTTCCCTTGGGGATGGTAGAGCCTGCCGACCCAATCCTAGCCGTCCAAATGTGTTTTAGACGGCCCAGATTTGAAGGGTGCCGAAGAATGTTTTTGGGTAATTTAACTCTCTCAAATCTGAGATGTCCAAAGCACGTTTGGAAGGCCAAGATCGGTCGGTAGGCCCACCCATCCCTAGGGACGGGCAGAGTCTCCGGATCCGTTTTATGTGCTTATTTGCGGGTTGTGTGGAATTTTTGAAGCTAGGAGGGCCAGAAATTGCAATGAAAACAGGGAGGAAAGACAGCAAAGAAAGTTATGTTGCAGAGGTGGAAGAGTTCATTCCTAACCACAACGATACGATGTCGTTGGTCCTGTCGCAATTTCAATCCGTTGGTGTCGATACTGAAGGGACAGTAGCTCTTTTCGGTAAAAACGTTTCACTCTGCTCTTTTCGGTAATAATGTTATGGTGATCATATTGGTGAACCATATGTTGTCCAACACGCACGTCGATTAATAAACAAAATACGGCACACAAATATTATCACCGCGACATATAGATCATGTCCTGATCAATTTTGAGCCCAACGGGCGATATTCAAGTTGGATATATACCCTGCCATTTTCACCACAAAACTATTCCATTTAACCCGTTGAGATGTGTAGCTGTATGGAAATTTTCTTCGCCGTTCAAAAAAAAAAAAAACTCTAATCGATATCCTTTTCTATGCAGGAGCACACTCAGTGGGAAGAACTCACTGCACAATCCTTGTAAACAGGCTCTACCCTGAAGTCGATCCTACCTTGGACCCTAACTATGCCGAATACCTAAAACGTCGATGCCCTTCGCCGGATCCTGATCCAGAGGCCGTGGAATACGCACGGAACGACCGAGAAACGCCGATGGTGCTGGACAACATGTATTACAAGAACCTGTTGAGCCACAAGGGGCTGTTATCGGTCGATCAGCAATTGGCTTCTGATCCTAGAACGTCACCGTTTGTGGAGAAGATGGCGGCTGATAACGATTATTTCCATGAGCAATTTTCTAGGGCATTGGCTGTGCTGTCGGAGAATAATCCTGTCACTGGAGATGAAGGAGAGATAAGGAAAGATTGCCGTTATGTGAACAGGGATTAAATTGCAACAATGTTTGTGAACTTTGGGGCAATATTATTATTAGTAATACTTCCGAATTGCTGGCAACATTGCTGAGCTTCCGAGATCAATGGATGGTCCAACCTTTATATGAAGTTTGTACGGGAAAATAATTTTCGCACTCCACTTTTTTATTAACGCATTCTAATTAAGCGTTACCTTTCATTGATTGAAATATCACACAACACGATTCTCATAACGAAATAAATAGATAACATTTGAAATACATTTACAGAAAAGTTAAGTGGTAAGACTATTTTCTTGTTATAATACCATGTTTCACAAAATTTACTTATTTTCAAAATTGGCTTATTGTATTTTACGATACAGGTCACCCACTCATAATATATTAATTCAATTTTAGTAAGTCAGTGTGTGAAATACCAATAGACATACGAACTAGAACAAGCATGAATCCGCACAAACCATGAAATGTTTTGTTGCTTCTATTTTATTTTTTGGGGGGTGCTTCAGAATATTGAATTTTTTTTTATTTCTCGCTCAAAGGAAATTTCCATTCAATAAAACAGCATCTAGCACGTACAAAAAGCCTAGAGTCATACTCCCTCCGTCCCTTTTTAAATGTGTTACTTGGGATTCTGTGCCATTTTCAATGGCTTATAACTTTTAATTTATAATAGCTTTTATGATTTTGAAAATTTTGTATAATAGAAATAATTAAGATCTATCAAACAAGATTCATAGTGCATATGTTTTGAGGTTCACATTATAATAGTTTTTATGATTTTGAAAATTTTGTATAATAGAAATAATTAAGATCTATCAAACAAGATCCATAGTGCATATGTTTTGAGGTTCACATTAAAAGTTATAAGTCGTTGAAAATGGCACAGAATCCCAAGTAACACATTTAAAAAGGGACGGAGGGAGTAACAGAGATTTCATAACCAAAACTACTAAAATCTAGGACACGAGCACAAGCACCAAACGGACAAATTCTACGACACGTACTGTAAAAGCAAACCGACACGAAGTGTTGACTTAGGATCTGTCCAAGATTTAATAGTGTATGATCCTAAGGGAACCCAGCAAAAACCTTAAGCAGAAAACACAAATTAAATCATTGACTAACATCTTACAAAAGGTTGAGAAAATCCCACATAGGAGAAAACAAACACAAGAAAACAACCAAACAAATGAAAAATAAAAAGAAAATAGAAAAACCCCGCCATTAAAAACGAGCTGGATGCTTAGGCCCCTCCAACGTTAATCCTGCTCGTTTCGTTTGGAAAAATAAAAAATATATCAACATTACTTGGAGTACCTGAAAATATTCTGAATGAGTACAAAAAGAGTATGGGGTCTCATTAATAAATATCTAAAAGATATTTATAACAGAGTCGAGTATATTGAAATGCACTCAAGGTGCTGGGCTGCCGTTCCATGACTTACGCTACCTCTTGAGTACGGTACAAATGGCGTTCAAATGCCAAGGCCGTTTTCGGCTCAGATTCACGACTCATTTATTAGTAGTCGAGTTAAGGTGAGTTTTGGTTCCGTTTCTTTAAAGGGGTAGAAACTTTGCAGTTCTCCGGATTCTGAAAGAGGCCATTTAAAGAACTTGTTGACGGCCAAATATAAGGCTTTTTCATTAAAGAATTTATTTCGTTCTGAAAGCCAGCTTGAAGTTTTTAGGCTAAGTTAAGCAAATGAAAAAAGTTCAAACACTACAAAAATTTCGATTCGCCCAAATTTCGGAACATTTTCAAATTTCTAACTCTGGCGGGTTTCTCCAGTGCTACGTCTTTTGACATAGATTCAAACATAAATGTGTTCAGAATTGTTCAATGTGTGGAATTCACGTGTATCGTGTGAGGGCTATTGTATAAAACAATATCAAACGTTATATATTCTTATTTGGTTCGATGAAATGAACGCCGGAATGATTAATAATCATTCTAATGTTTTTATCCGGTGTAATCTTTGTTTTATCAGCAAATAATGAATGCACATTTAAAACAGAATCATTTTTAATCGAGATAAATATATATATATGATCATTCCATGTGGAAAACTAACCACTTATCATTCTGTTACATGTTCTTTTTTAATTACTAATAATGTCACTCTTAAAGTTACCCAAAAATATTATTACCACCCAAAATTAGTAACGTCACATTAAAATTCACTATTGCCACATAAAAATCTACTATCGCCAATTGGCGAAATAACATATTATTGATGATAAAAGATGAGAAGTGCTCAACATAGAATGAAAATGAGTTATTCCAAAATGATTCATTCTATTCTATTTTCATTCTAATTGAAATACCATACGTGCGTTGATCATCTCATTCTAGAAAAACAGAGCAACTTAAACCGAGTTAAGTCAAGTTTTATAAAGTTTGAGCTCGTCTCCTTTAACTAAATGAGTTTGAACGAGATGTGAACTTACTTAATGAACCTTTTTGAAACGCGACGGCCGACGAGCGTATACAAACGAGTTAAGCTTTTTCAAACCAAGCTAAGTTTTATAGTGTTGAGCTCGACTCATTCACAACACAAACCTAAAATTCGAGCTCAAGCTCAGTTCAAGTACTAAACAATTAAACAAAGCAAGTCTTACCTTGCCTTGCCATACCAAGCTGAGTCTTGAGCTACTTACCGAGTTTATCTTACCTTACTGAGCCGAGTCTTAAGCTTCTTACGAGTTACAAGTTGCTCGGTTCGTTTTGAGCTCTGTTGTACTGAAGCAACTTTGTACGGTCGAGATTCCATGCTTCACGCAGCTTCCACCTCACCAACCGCTATGACCCCACCTCGCTGTGACCCCACATTTACAGTTGCTCGAATTCACGTGGTACAGAGTTGCAACTTGCAACGTGACAGGCGTGGCTTCCTAAAAAAGGTAAATCTTTTGCTCTATGGCTGTTTGATTCTTTCCTCTTTTATATTTTCCATTTTTTTTAGAGAGGTGTAATTTTCACAACCCCAAATTGATATTCACACTCTTTTTTTTGTCTTATAGTAAAATTTTTATGTGTAAAAATTTTACTCTTTCTATTCCAAATTGCTAGTCCATTACAAAACTGCGTCTTATTTTTCAATTGTTTATGTCAATATGAATCTTATTATGGTAGACTTTGGCTAAATTTGGTTTTTTGGTTTATTGGATTATTTGGTTTTGTCCTTATTCAATTTTTTTTTGCATTTGTTAGTTTTCGGACGATTTTTTGAGGTTTCTTGGCTTGTCTCGACGAGAGGAATCTAAAAAGTATTAAATTATTAGCCAAACTTAAAGTTTTGTGAATAAAGACAAAAATAATTTTGGTTTATTTTTGTCTTTATTCACAAAACTTTAAGTTTGGCTAATAATTTAATACTTTTTAGATTCCTCTCGTCGAGACAAGCCAAGAAACCTCAAAAAATCGTCCGAAAACTAACAAATGCAAAAAAAATTTGAATAAGGACAAAACCAAATAATCCAATAAACCAAAAAACCAAATTTAGCCAAACTAGGCCTATATATTCCCTTTGTTCCTTTTAAATGTAAACGTTTTCATTTTGGGTGTCCCTAAATAAGTGTGTGGTTTGAAAAGTTAATGGTAAAAGTTTTTACAATTATCATTTTGCCATTTTGAAAAGTTAATGGATAAAGAGTTAATGGATAAAAGTAGAGGATAATTTTGGAAAGTAGAGGTAAAAGTTGATGTGAAAAGTGTCAAGTGAAGAAAAAAATTGATGTGAAATGTGTAATAATAATGTTTTTTTAATAAGTTGGATTTACGAAGTAACATATTTAGAAAAGGACGGAAGGAGTATATCTTAGTTGGCACCCTTATACAAAGTTTCAAAATCATAAAACATTATCAATCAAAAGATATAAATATGGATCTTATTAAATAGATCTCAGTTGGCTTAATTATACAAAACTTTCAAAATCACGAAAAAACATTAACAATCAAAAGATATAAGCAATTAAAAAATAACACTTATACACGTAAATCTCAAGCAATTTGGGACGGAGAAAGTAATTAAAAAAAAAGAGTGCGTTGTTATCAATTGAGGGTTGTGAAAATCAATTACTAGTACCTTTTTATAACTCTTTCCCAAACCTTTGTTTTTTCTCAAATAAAATCAAGGGGTGATTTGGCAAAAAAGTAAAAAACACTTTTTTGGGTTTTTTTCATTCTGTCTTTATTCTTTCTTTCTTTTTTTTTTGCATTATTTGGTTTTGGGTCAAGTTTTTAAATAAAGCCGAAAATAAATCAAAATAAACTAGTTTATTGGTTTAATTGCGGCTTTATTCAAAAACTTGACGCAAATCTAAAAAAATCAATTTTTTTTTAATAATAACAAAACAAAAAAAACCAAAAAATCGTTTTTTACTTTTTGGTCAAATCACCCCAATTAGAAAGGGGTTAGTCCTAGTACTAAAATTCATATAAAAAAAAAACAATCCATCCATCCCTGTGGGTCCTATCAAGATTGGGAACAACGGTCGGCGTCCAAAATTCATAAAAGATACTCAACTAGTTACTTCTTCTGCATTTTTCCCTCATACACAAGCAGTGTTACAATTTGGATGTGTATAAAATTGTCAAAATGCACATGAAATTCTCATTAACTCATCAGACGATTCTATATATATATCTGTGATTAAACGTGTACCAAAGTTGGGACCCGTAAGGGCACGGGTTCCCACGTGATTTTTAGAATCAATTACATTAATATCCTTATGTATTCCAATTATATATGTCTGTGATTAAAAGTGGACGAAAGTTGGGTTTTTATCAAACTGTTTATTAGAAATATTCTCACACCATTTTTCGTTCAAACACGCCACTTTTTGTTAACCATAAGGTGAAGTTATTTACATATCCACTAAAATCTATTATTTTAATTTCAAGAAAAATAATGATTTTACGGAATTACAAACATATGTATCAAGTTTACTAAAAAAAAAGCGAGAAATAACATGAATATCTTCTCTTTTTTGGGTGGAAGATTTTTATAAATATCTTCTCTCTTTTTTGGGTGGAAGATTTTCGTAAATATCTTTTTGTAGTATTTGTTTGTTTCCCTCCAACGCATGCCAGAGTGGACTTCCTCACTCTCCAGAGAGAGGAGACTGTTGGAAAGCCAAAAAGCTTTCTTTACCACTTGAAAAGATATTACCGACTAAATTCACCACTGCCGCACCAAAATCAAGTAGTGAATGAATCAAGCCTTACTTTGACTTAATTGCCTTAATAATGAGGATTTGGGGGCTTGCTGTGCATTAGGTGTATGACACTGTAAAATGCACTCATTCGTCTGTTCGTTACAATAATGTACGGCTCGGATCAAATTCAACTTCATATAAATGTTTTTGCTTGGATTTGATTCGAACAGTGTATTTTCGCAACGAACGGCCAAATGAAGTGCATGTCATTGTGTCATGCACTTAGTGCATAGAACTATAGAAGGGAGTATATAAGGGACTCTTTGTCCCCTTAATGAGCTGAGTCTTGAATTATTCACGAGTTGCTTAGTTTGTTTGTAGCCCTAATCATCCTTAAGCAACTTTATATGGTTGAAAAGAACAACAAAAAATACACAATAAATTCAGACATGGGGTTCCTGTAGTGTTCCCTCCGTGCTACACAATGCAACACTTGATTCAAACTGTCCATCTTCACAATTGTTCGTTTAGATTCACAGAAGCATTCCTACTGGTTAGAGTTAATTCTTATCAATACGAGTTAACAAGTATATCCAAACCACCGATTACGGAAATAAACGACTAAGAAGGGGACGATACGCCTTATTGCGTGGAAGAGCACTACAGGAACCGATTTCAATGATTCCATGCTTCACGAAGCTTCCAATCACCAAACGATGGGCCCACCCCGCCGTGACCTCACATTTACAGTTATTTACTCGAATTATTATTCACGTGGTACAGAGTTGCATTGCAACATGACAGCCGTGGCTTCATCAAAAAGATCATTTTTTGCTCTATGGTTGTTTCTTTCCACCTTTATTTTCCATTGGGTCAATTATACATTCACTTTCCTAAGGTTTCGGACAAAAAACAGAGAACTCCCTCGAGATTTCTAAAATGACACTGATCTCCCCTGTTAAATTTGTGTGGATGACTTCGTTAACTGAACATGTGCTTTTACGTTTTTGCATTTATAATAAGGACCTCTCGGATTTAAGAAAAAATGTATTTTTTCATTTTAAAAATTGTTTTTGGGAAATCATATACAGTTTTGCAAAAAACTACTTAGATCAATCCCATCCCGGTATTTTTTTTTGAAGATTTCCCGCGTGTACCATTGAAAACATCTTTTGAACACATTGGATGGTTCGGATCGTCAACACAATGCTCGGATCATATGGGTCCGCAAGACCAAAGTCCGGACTAGAAGCGGCCCCTATATATATAGACAAGTAGATGAACACAATGACAACCCCAAATCAAGAAATTGGAAAACTCACTCACCGCCAAATTTTTAATTGATACAATATGCACATCTAAAGTTTCAACTATCAAATCTGTAATTATTTGACCTTAATCAAAACCCTACACAACAGAGACAATGAATATGCCTTTTTCAAACAAAAAAAAAAACTCGCAATAGGAAATCAGAAACAGTCACTTTGTAATACCATTCTCAAATAGGGGATAGATTTTTTGTTAGCGGCTTTTGGGGTCTAGATTGGTGAAAGTTCAACCATGAGGTGGAGAGCTTAGGGTTCTAGGCCACAGAAGTTCGAATTTTATGGAGTTTTGGGCTGGAGCCATGACACTATATATGATCGTTCGACGCAGTGAGGGTTTGACCATGGATGCGAGACATGGTAGCCCGATGAGGTTGCAACAATGGTGGGAACTGGAAATCGTAGCATGGTGTTGTAAGAATGGAAGATTTTGGAGTTCATAAATCCAAGCAATTTTCTCCTTCTACCAAAACATGTCCAATGGTTTGAAGAATATTACTAGTACTTATTGCTGTAACTAAAGGGAAAATAAAGTACTGGGATTAAAAAATTTACGGGTTTACAAAGTCAAAAAGGTAAAATGGGCACTGAGAGCAAAATGGGCTTGAAGGTATTTTATACCGACATTAGCAAATTCCATCTACTTGACTAACGGCAGACTAACTGTTGGGGGAATCTAAAAGCAAATGCTGGCCCGAACCCCGGTTATAAAAAATAAAATAAAATAAAAAAAACAATCAGAGGGAAGGTCGATGTTATTTTTGTAACCTAAAGGGAGGTACATTATTGTCAAAAATCTCAGGGGAGGTCAGTGTAATTTATTCTTTTATAACTCTTTCCCCCCTTTTTTCTTCTTCTACAAAACCAAGGGTCTTGCTCTCTTTGTCCACAAGGCGAAGAGTAATACCTGTATAAAGACAAACGAGTTCGGATTTCAAATTTTCAATGTAAATTTTATGAATAATATACTTTTGCAGATATTAATAATATATTTTTTTCAGATATCAATTCAACTTTTACGCATTAGGACGGAGTTGTAGCATTTTTCTAAAAACAAACAAATAGAAAGGGTTAAATACCACTCCCTCCGTCCCATTTTAAATGCTCCCTAACCTACATATATCCGTGCCATTTTCAAACGTCAATATCTTTTTATTGGTAAGGTTTTCAAAGTTTTTAAAAAATTTGTTTTATAGAAATAATTGAAATCTATCAAATAAGATCATATTGCATATAAAATACATTATAGAATAAAAACTATAGTAGTTTTAAAAAAACACGCATAAACGTAGGAAACATTTAAATTGGGATGGTGGGAGTACTAAAATTCATATGAAAGCAATCTATCCATCCATGATGGTCCTTTCAAGATTGGAAACACCGATAGGGTGTCCAAAAATTACACAAGGTAGCCAGTTTTTCTACAATTTTCTCCTTTTTCACGATTAAAATTACAAATTCAGTTGTGTTTAAAATTGTCAAATACACATGAAACTTACATTTAACACATCAAGTGACTCTAGATACATCTATGATCTAAGAGGCTATTTGATAAAGCTGAAAACTGAAAGCTGAAAATTAAGTTCTAAAAACTGAATGCTGAATTTATTAAGCTAATAAGCTGTTTGATATGTATTGAATCTTAAGCACCGAAAAAATAAGTTGTTTGATCTATACAAGGAGTTGAAGTACTAAATTCACTAATTTTTTTACTTTGCTTTCATAAATTCATACTAGAACCGCATAAATGGAAAAAAAGTGTATGTTTATCAAATTATTAAATATACAGAATATTGGCAAGATGGTGGTATAGTGGCAGTGATTGTAGAATGGTGGCATCGTAGTGGTGGGGGAGTGATGATGGGAAGGTGGTGGTGGTGTAATGGCAACAGTGGTGGTGGGGGTAATAGAGTGGTGGTCATAATGGTAGTGCTAATTGTGGTAGGATTGGCGGAGTAGTGGCAATGGTGGCAGTGGAAGAATGGTGGTGAAGGTGGTGAGAGTGGCAGAGTAGTGGCGACGGTGTTGTAGTGGCGACAGTGGTGTATTGGCGGCGGTTTTAGTGGGAGTGGCAGAGGGATAGTGTAAGTGGTGGTGGTGGGGTAGTGGTGGCAGTGGTGGTTACGGTGGTGTATGTCACGCCCTCAATTTTAATAACCAAATACATACAATTTCCACGTAGGATATGACCAAAGTCAAACAACTTTCCTTAATAAGGTCAAAATCAAAATACAATGAGTTTTAGTCAATGGTACCCGTACCCATGCATAAGTAACAGAAAAAAAAAATCTTAAAGTTATTACATATATATATATCGAGTTTTGCCAAAATCAAAGAAAGTAGAGATTACAAAATCATCTCCCAAAATACATAAGCTATGGAGATAATAAAATAACTTCATGATCAAACAAGCTTCATGCAATGCTTCCACACTCCAGGCATCCAACACATGTTCCTTGACGTGTACCTGAAAATTGATAGGTTGAGCTACACTAGCCCAGTAGGAAACCATTCTACAAACGCTAGATGTATGAAGTATGATGTATGCACATAGGTGGATACCAAAAATGATTTTGAGCAAGTACAACAAGGAGGACTAAAGCAAGGAGTTAATGATTACAAAATGCTCGTGTGTCTCAGAAGTACCAAAGTATCCACATTCAAAAAAAATTTCTTGGCACTTAACTCTCATTGGTTCGTCTTTTTAGGATTGAAAGTATTAGATTTTCCTTCCGAGTCTTGTGGGCCTCGTGGAACCCATGTCCGAGTCTTTCGGGCCTCGTGGAACCCATATCCGAGTGAACACAAATAATTCTCTAGTCATCATGTCCATTTCAACAAACTCGTGTCCCTCAAACGTGTCCAAAATATTCACACAACTCATTTAGATCAAACAACATGTTTATACAAGTTTTCTTTTATAAGGAAGTTAAGCGTAAGTTGAAAAATCAAGGAAAATAACCAATCATACGAAGGTAGGCTAGGAAGGGGTATTTCGGTCATTAAGGAAGTGTACGATGATGATATACCAAGTATAGAACCCAACAAGTCAACCAGAAGGTCAAGAGAGGAAGACAAATAAAATTCCATTTTTTTTCAAGTTGAACCAGTAGAGCACTTTTGTGACTACCGGTTGAAAGAAACCAGTGTGTTTTTGTACCGGTAGAACAAAAAGTGTTCTACCTGTTGAAAGAACAATTTTTTTGATTTTTCAAATGCATACGGGTAGAAACACTTTTGTGTCTACCTAAGAGAAAAAACAAATTTTCTGCATCTAAAAGTGCCTTTGACCAACAAATTTTCGAATGAAAGGGGGGTTCCAACCCAAGTCAAATTTGGGGTTTTAAACACCAACAAAACATGGAACAAAAGTATATCAACTACCAATTTGTGGATCTAGCAACCAATCAAATGGAAACCAAACTCAATCAAACAAAACTCGTTTCAATGGAGATTTTCAAGATCCAAAACCCATTTATGGAGACATTCACGTTTAACTAGAAATTTGCAGGTAATCCAAAGATATATGCAACAAATCAACAAAATACAACTAGAAAGTGTAGAAATTTGTCCCCTACCTCAAAGATTAAGCTTTAATCAAGCCAAAAATGTGAAACTCTTACTCCTCCTAGCAAACCTCAGCCAAAACTTGACTTCTCGGAGTGATTTCAACGTAACCCAAGCTCCATAGTGTATGTAGGTGAAGGGTTTGAGTGTAGATCTTGGTGGGTTTAAGTATTAAAGTGTATTTTGGGGAGAAGGGTGAAGAAAATTTGAGAAGGGAGGGAGAGAGGGAGAGACGTTTGCCATAAGAGAGAGAGAGAGAGAGAGAGAGAGAGAGAGAGGTGTTTTTTTCTCTAAAAAAAATCAGCCCCAACTTGCCTTAGACACATATCCCTAATTGCACTCACAACCCCTTATGTTCAAATGTGCTCTAAATACACCCAAGCGCAATTACTATGCTCACATTGACCCCAATTTACATTTTAAAACATTTTTCACACTTACCCAACATTATTTCTGGAAAATCACTTAAAAATATGGGTCCTTACAGTGTAAGTGGTGGTTGGAGTGACGAAGTGGTGGTCATGGTGGTGTGAGTGGTGGTGGTGGTAGTTGTGGTAATTGTGGTGGAAGTGACGGAGTGGTGGTGGTGATGGTGGAGGAGTGGCAATAGGAGTGCTGGCGGTGGTGTATTATTTGTGCCGAAAGAGTGTTGATAGTTATAAATTCAGTAAAAAAGCTACTTAATTTTTATCAACATTTTAGCTTCATCTTAAGAACCACTTAATTTTTTAAGTAATGCAAAATGTGGTTATCAAACCAACTTAATTCTTATTGCTTAATTCATTCAATTTTAAGTGTTGAATCTAGGTTATCAAACAAGGTCTAAGTCAGGAGTGGACCAAAGTAGGAGTCTGTAATTGCACGGGTCACTGATACCTTTATGTATTTTAATTACATTAAATAAATTTACAACAATGATCCGATAAAAATATTTTGAATTTCTCTTTTTCGGGTTTTTACAAAACTATATTTCTTAGATTTCTTCATTTTCACACAATTTTTTTTGCTCAAACACATCAATTTCTATTACTTTAATTTTAGAAAAATAATTATTCTATTTAATACCCCTCCATAACTATCACATCAATGTGGGTCCACCCTTACTAACTAATACTTCTTACTATCTTATCCCCTTACTATTTAATCCCATCAAAACTAATCCGACATCCAATCGGGGCCTTAGTTTGTTTGTTTCCCCTCTCCCGCATGCCAGAGAGGACTTCACTCTATGACTGAGCGAAGACTACTGTTGGAAAGCAAAAAAGCTTCTTTACCACTTGACAAAGATATTACCGTTACAATACACGTGGCATCATACACATCCACCTGTTCTTTTCTATTTCCTTTGGATTCTTCTTTTACTACCTTCTCTCTCTTTCCCGTCCATACAAGGAAAACCAATCCACCCCTCTCTCTCTCTCTCTCTCTCTCTCTCTCTCTAAAAATCCGTAAAATTGATCAATCTTCAACATTCAGACAACAAATCCGTCGCGATTCATTAATGGGTTTTGACGAAAACCAGCAATGACTTCACTTCCAAGCCAATTTTCGAGCATTATCGTCACCGTCACCGCCACCGCAATTCTCTCTCTCCTCCTCTGTCTCTCCACTAATGTCGCCGGCGACACATCGTTCGACTTCGGCACCCTGACCCTATCCAGCCTGAAGCTCCTGGGCGACGCCCACTTGAACAACGGGAGCGTGTCCCTCACTCGGGACCTCGCCGTCCCCAACTCCGGCGCCGGTAGAGCCCTCTACTCCAAGCCCATCCCTTTCCGGCAAACGGATACCCGCGCGCCGGCGAGCTTCTCCACGTTCTTCTCCTTCTCCATATCCAACCTCAACCCCGCCTCAATTGGCGGCGGCCTCGCCTTCGTCATCTCGCCGGAAAACACCATCGTCGGCGCTGCCGGTGGCTACCTCGGTTTGATCAACGCTAACGGAACCCCAAACGGCACCGTTGCAGTGGAATTCGATACCTTAATGGACGTGGAATTTAACGACGTTAACGGAAACCACGTGGGTTTGGATCTGGACTCGATGGTATCTGCTCAAGTGGGTGATTTGGACACCATTGATGTGGATCTCAAAAGCGGCGACCTGGTCAACTCGTGGATCGAATACTCCGGGTCGACTCAGGTGTTCAACATCTCGGTATCATACTCAAATCTCAAACCCAAAACCCCACTCTTGTCTTTCACGTTCGATCTCGATCAGTACGTGAGCGATTTCATGTTTGTCGGGTTCTCTGGGTCGACTCAGGGGAGTACCGAGTCACACAGCATTGAGTGGTGGAGTTTCACTTCCTCTTTCGATGCAAACTCGAAAGCCGATTCATCAGTGCCACCACCCTCTTCACAGCCAAATCCTCCAACGCCAACGGCTACTTTGTTGAATCCAACGGCTGATATTGTTAACCCAACACCACTTTCTCCTCCTCCAACCGAGTCCAACAGTAGTACTAACTCGGTTATCGTAGGCAAAAACACCAAATGTCATAACCAATTGTGCAAACAAGGGCCAGGGGCAGTAGTTGGGGTAGTAACAGCAGGGGCATTCTTTCTCACCTTGTTTGCTGTTCTTCTCTTCTGGGTTTACTCCAAAAAATTCAAACATGTGAAAGAATCGGATTCATTTGGATCAGAAATCATCAAGATTCCTAAAGAATTCAGCTACAAGGAGCTCAAATTGGCCACAAAATGCTTCAATTCGAGCCGAATCATCGGTCACGGCGCGTTCGGGACGGTCTACAGGGGTATATTACCAGAAAGTGGTGACATTGTTGCAGTGAAAAGGTGCAGTCACAATGGGCAGGGGAAAACAGAGTTCTTATCAGAATTGTCAATAATTGGAACGCTAAGGCACAGAAATCTTGTTAGGCTACAAGGTTGGTGCCACGAAAAAGGAGAAATTCTATTAGTTTATGACTTGATGCCTAATGGGAGTCTCGATAAGGCCTTGTTCGAATCAAGAATGCCATTGCCATGGTCTCACCGGCGAAAAATACTGATGGGTGTGGCCTCTGCTCTGGCATACCTGCACCAAGAATGCGAAAACCAGGTGATTCACAGAGACATTAAGACCAGCAACATAATGCTGGACGAAGGGTTCAACGCGAAATTAGGCGATTTCGGGTTAGCAAGGCAAATCGAGCACGACAAGTCCCCGGACGCGACGGTGGCGGCCGGAACAATGGGGTACTTGGCACCGGAGTATTTGTTAACCGGTAGAGCCACTGAGAAAACTGATGTTTTTAGCTTTGGAGCAGTGGTGCTTGAAGTGGCTAGTGGGAGGAGGCCAATTGAGAAAGAAAGTGGTGTTGGGGGGTTGGGGGGAAAAGCCACAAAAGTTGGGGGTGGAAGTAGTAATTTGGTGGAGTGGGTTTGGGGTTTACATAGGGATGGGAGGCTAATGATGGCTGTGGATTCAAGGCTTGGTGAGGAATTTGATGAGTTGGAAATGAGGAAAGTGATTTTGGTTGGGTTGGCTTGTTCACACCCTGACCCAATGGCTAGACCAAGTATGAGGGGTGTGGTCCAAATGCTTGTGGGTGAGGCTGAGGTCCCTGTGGTCCCTAGGGTTAAGCCTTGCTTGAGTTTCAGCACTTCTCATCTTATATTGAACTTGCAAGATAGTGTGTCTGATTTGAATGCCATGATCCATCTCTCCACCTCCTCCTCCTCCTCGACTTCGGAGTATAGCTACGAGGGTGCTACAAATATAGTCTAATTTATTCAACACGTTATTCTATGTTCTCCGAATTTTTAAGATTCGTGGGTTTTTTTTCCTTCTTCTTTTTGTAAGTTATTGGCACGTTGTGGATGGATAAGAATGTATTGAGACGCGGGGAGATATAGGGTGGTAATCTTATAATTACATTTGTTAAATTATGTATGTAGAAGGCAATAACACGGAATTACTATAAGCATATAAAAAGTCTTGGGATTTGGGGATCAAATTTTGGATTACTTTTTCTCCTATCACACAACTGTTTACGGTGGTCACCATCTCCACCTCTTCTTTTGGAATTTTTTTCTCATTTTCTTATTACTATGAATGTATGTACAGCCCACTAACATGGCATTACTGTAAGCATACTCTATTGGGACTTGGGGACCGTTGGGTTACTTTGTTTATTAGTAGTAGAGCCAGCCCTCGCTTTTCAGGGCTTAAAAAAAATATTGGGCCAATATGTATGTTGTCCCCGAAAGAATAGCACGCTCCTCTACTTCCCTCTTCATGATTACGTTTCGAGATTTCTCAATTTTAGAATCACCAAATTTTGGAACTATGAGTGTATCAATACGAGGAGACAAAGGAATTTTTTTTTCCATGCAACCATTATTTACAACACTCTCTTATAAGATGTAGGTCTCACCTTATGTAAGCGAGGAGTTATAGATAAACTAGCACTAAAAGTGAAAGAGAGTTTTTTATTTTTTATTTTCTCAAGTTTGGATCCTCATTTTCTATTTGTGGATCTCCGTTCCCCTAGAGCAGGGATGGGGGTAAAAAAAGTTTTCCGGATCTGATAGCGATCGGGAAGGGAATAGAGATAGGAGATAGGTTTCTGAAACTTGGAGATCAGAGCGGGAATAGCGATAAGAGACAGGTTTCAGGAATCGAGAATCGGGAACGAAGATAGTGACACGGACACCATCTTGGCATGCCCCTCCCCATCCCTACGTCTAAATCGATCGACCTCCAACCAATGTGTCTTATTCTATTCAGTTGTTGAGGCTTCCTAATTTTCTGTGCTTAATCAACTTCTCAGGTTATTGAGTCACTATTTGCACTCATTTGCATAAGGTATCTTGGGACTTGGGACCATTTTTAGAATGGCATTATTATCGTCTAAACTTCAATTAGTTTACGTACCTCATAATTTTCTTATATTGGTTCGATGGTCAAGGGTGTTAATGCCAGCTTATGTATATCATGACTAACCAAGACACGTCATCTATGCCGGAACTAAGGAATTCATAAGAAATTACTTTTACACAACATAAACCCAAAAACCGAACCCTAATTAATTGTATGGGGAGCACACGTGAACCGATGGGACTATTTAATCTTGTGGCTTAACTGGCTCATCTTACCAGCAGTCGACAAATGATAATGGTATGAGTCATTTTCTTGCGTTGGGGTTGGATAGATAGGCTTTTTTGCTTTTATACTTATAGAGAGTTGTGTTGTTGGTTTCACAAGTAACCTCATTAGTCAAAAGCAGGCATTAGAGTTAGAGTAGAGGTTTGGTAAAGTATAGTGAGAAAAATAGTGCAAATTTCTTATCAATCTGTTTTTGTCATACTTCATGGTCATGGCTGTTGTGGATAATGAAACAAAAGAAATGATAGGAAATGAAGCAAAAGAAATGAATGGGAAGTGTTTTCTTTTGATTAATTACTCATTATCATTACTGTAATTTTCGTATTTAGATACTTCATCTTTTACGAATAGACTTTTTTATGGTACTCTCATATATATGAAGAGGTACCCAGAAGTTCCAGTAAATGGGTCAAATGCAGAGCGGAGTGAGGGAAGCGGAGTGACAGAACAGAGCAGAACCACGTAAATCTTATTATCGATTCGTTTACTATTTCGTATTTTATATTGTGTGTGTGATTGATTTTCGTTAATAGGCTTTGACATTTTTAAATAAGTGAAAGAGACGTCTACTCTCTCAAATTTCTTAAATTGAGGAAAGTTAGTATTGTTTTATACTAATAATAACAAGTGAAAGTAGTGGCACCAAACATACTTTCATCTCTAATTTATGAAAACCCTGTAGAAAATAGAAAACAGAAGATAAAATGGTTAACGAAAAGACCCATGAATTTTTCAAAAAATTTCTTGCTGAAGGTTAAATTAAACAAAATGAGTAAGTCCTAGTAACAATGATGAGTATTTGATTGTCAACCCTGTAAAATATTCTTTTTCTTGTTTGTTATTTTTTGGGAGGTTGTAAATAGGGGTGAGCATGGACCGAATTGGTTCGATTTTATAGTAAACCAAAGACCAAACTAATACCTATTACCTACAGGCTAAGCATATGGAGAACTAAAACAATCCGTAAAATTTATAAAACCAAACCAATCCAAATCACTAAAATACAGATTGGTTTCAGTTTCGAATAAAGGTTCGCTTGAAATTGAGATATCTATCTTCATAAACTATTTAAATTAATTAAAATTGTAGGGAAAAAATACTTATCATGTTAAAAACCAATTCTGTATTGGTAATGTGTATAAAATATATCAAGGAGAGAACTATTGAGATAGAAGACAGTGGCTAGCAAAGAGGGCTTACTCTTGGCTGGGGAAGAGAGAGATTAATGCAATTTGGGTTAGCTCTATATGAAATAGAAATGGGTTTTCCTATATGTGAACACCCCACAGGAATGTCCACAAAATTGATTTGGTTTATGATTTGATTGATTAACGGGAGTCGCCACCCGGATTTGAGGACCATACCCGATAAACCATTTGAAAAATGACTCTTTTGCCCTTTGAATGGAAAATATTTTACTAGTCTCGCCAAAATGAGATTTTTCGGGTTTGGGAGCTAGATTACGTGAGGGGAAGGAATTTAAAGCACCCCTCACGCCCGGTTTAACCACCGGTCTCTACTAAATGATTAAAGGATTTTGGAACGTTGTTTGAATGGACTTTGAACACATTCATGTGAAAGCACGAAAGTATATCAAAAAGATCAATGAAATATATGTGGATGCTTGTGCAAAATGTCATGTGTGGACGGTTTATATGCATAGAATGCTAAAACTTGATCAAATCATACTCAAATTGCTCCAAGGTGTCCCGGAAACTGATCGTAAACACCAAACTTGCCACACTTGGATGGCCATCTAGGCACCTAGATTATGCAGATCCAGGCGCCTGGATTGAATGCAAGCGCTTGGAATGGGCCAATCCAGGCGCCTAGATGGCCTACCAGGCAGAAACCTCAGAATTTCATTTTTCACAGTAAGCACCAAATGAAATGCCTTTAACCGATTCACACACACCCTAAATGATGTTTGGCAACGCAGTAGTAGACATGAACCTCAAGCTCAACTCAAATGCATTATATGATCTTAAAAGAGGCTTGATTTTGGATGATTTGATGATGAAATAGTATGTACAAGACGCATTTCAGAATTGATACACCATACTCATGCATGTAGAATATTGTTTAATCAGATTATGCTTGTAACTAGATGAAACAAAGGTGAATCTATACTAAGAATGCAATAAAAATGATTGTATTGAACATTAACAATGATAGATATGCTTATGTAATATGAAAATTTAACTAAATACTTTCAAGATTGAATGATCAGACCCTGTAAGTGACATATGGACTCATTTGAACACTTCTTTCTCATGTAACCTCTTTATAAAGTGTGATTATCACCTCAAAACATTTTAAATGCTCAATGTAATAAGGATCAAAACATACAATACAAACAACCTCAGATTAATGCATTCAATTGATGTACCATGGACTGATTGAAGTGTAAAAGAAACAAAAATCATGACCAAGAGGAGAGAATCCAGGCGCTTGTATTTTGAGAATCCAGGTGCCTGGACTCAATGCAGGCTCCTAGAAAAAGCTAATCCAGGCGCCTGGACTTGACACTGATATACAAAACAGATTCTTTCTTTAACGTGATTCGAACCTCTCCCAAGCCCTCCACTGGTATGGAAGACTAACAAGAACTTGGTTGAGTTACCCTCAGGGCCTATATGAGCATTTTGGTAGAGGAATCTACCTTTGTCTTGATCAAAGAACTTGGAATGGGTTTTTGAGTGAGCTTTGTAAGTGGATGGCTGCAAGATTGGGGAATGTAGAGCTAAAGGGGGACTATTGATGTTGGCTTTGACGAGATTTATGTAGAGGAAAGCATGCTATGTTAGATATTGAAAGAATATGGATGGGTTTGAGTTGCAAAAAGTGAAAGACTTGAAAAAAGGTTAACTAGAGATGAATTTCTGGATGGATTATGGCATTATAACACTAAGGGAGGGAATGAGCTTTAGCCTTTTTTAAAATGAACAAATAGTTCAAAGTGGGCCATTTGAACCTTTTGAAAGGTTAAGGGGTCACCTAGGGGCTAAGATGTAGAGGTAATCATCTCTCTCACACCCCTCTCCAACTGACTCTGCAACAAATCCTCTCAAGATATCATTCTCGCCCACTATCAACTTAAACCACACTCAACCTGGGCTGATATCCAGGAACTTGGATTATGCAATTTCAAGCGCCTGGATTGAATGCAGGTGCTTAGAATCATGAAATCTAGGCGCCTAGACTCATTCCAAACACCTGGATTTAGCAAATCCAAGTGCCTATTAGAGTAATCCAAGTGCGTATGTTTTAAGATTTTGGAGTGGTTTGGGGTGCCAAGGGATGTTTTGGTAATCTTATGGGAAGTCATTGGTGGGATCCTCAAGTTTTTTATCAAGCCTTGCATGCTTTATTTAGGCATTTTCATCCTTGGGGAAGTCGCGGAATTCCGAGGGTCCGGATTGGGGTGTCTACACTGTATAAAATTAAAAGAAATTTGTATGGGTAAATTACACTGACCTCCCCTGAGATTTCTGACTTGTACACTAACTACCCCTACTTTATCTGAAATAGCATTGACATCCCTTGAGTTTTATATTTTAGTATCAAAAGCACCCATCTATTACTGAAATAGCACGACCAAGTCTGAGTTTTATATTTTAGTATCAAAACCACCCTTCTATTACTTGGCCGTCTGTGACAGTAACGGGAATTGATGAGGTAAGCCATTAACCTTTGTTGAATTCCCAAAATAGCCCTTGACACTAGTTACAATCTAAATGCAATAGGCTCTTCTTCTTCTTTTTTTCTAAATAATGATCATGCATGAATACTTAGAATATAATTTATTGATGGGCAATTTCTATAAAGAAAAATGAAACGAATTCCCCATTTGGCTTTTGCTGTTAAAAAAAATGTCGTTAAAAAAAATGAAACAAAGATAACAAAACATGGGAATGCTACCAAATATACATGTTTTTAATTCAATTTTTGTTTAACAAATGGATGTGTTCTAGTTTATAAAATACATCAGATAAGAGTATAAGTAAGTCATTTTCAGTTGCTTTGCATCACTTGGGTACTGAATTTTCTACTAATACAGTAGAAAATTTGTGACGTAGAAAATTCTGCTACTTATGATGTTGTGATGTACAAAATGAAAAAATTTCTACTGTATTAGTGTAATCCAAAACTAGTGTCAAGGGCTACTTTGGAAATTCAACAAAGGTTAATGTCTTAACTCATCAATTCTCGATAGTATCACTGACGGCCAAGTAACAGAAGGGTGCTTTTGATACTAAAATATAAAACTCAAGAGAGGTCAATGCTATTTTAGTAACAGAAGGGTGCTTTCGATACTAAAATATAAAACTCAGGGGAGGTCAATGCTATTTCAGATAAAGTAAGAGTGGTCAGTGTACAAGTCAGAAACCTTAGGGGAGGTCAGTGTAATTTACCCAATATATATTTAATAGACTAGAAAATTGATTGATTATGGCTCAACCTATCTTTAATTGGTGTATCGAAATTACTTATGTAAACATATAGACAAATTAATATAAACGCACGGTATGAATCGGATTAGAACCGAGACCATTACTATCAAGTCATTGAATATGTTATAATTTGCTTAAACCGGAATCAACCCATCTTACTAAAAAACCAAACCAAACTATTTGATTTAGATTGGATTCGCGGTTTGACGGTTTTTTCCTCACCCCTAAGTGTAAACGACGGAGAAATTTGACTTTCTAAAGCTGTCTTGGATCTTTTAAAATCAATTAATGCTTGGTTGGCACCAGCCACCACCTCTATACAATGCATAAATTTCCAGCACCTTCTGAGAATCACTAATCAAGCCACGCAACAAGGTACCAAGGTTTAATGATTAGGTTAGTGGAAAATTAAACCAACTTTACTACTATCGGTTTACATGTCAAATTGTTGTCTTTATTGATTAACGTTGCCTTAATTTGAAGTTTGGTCCAAGGCTATGATAACCTATTTTGATCAAAATAAATGCTATTTAGACTAAAAATGTTGACTTGATACTAAAAGGCTAGCTTGGTAGTAGGAAGGAACAATTTTTCAGATCTTAGAAATGAGCACTATATGGTATCTTTTGTTGTCTGTCTGGTAGTCGGATTTTGGTTTTGGATGGTTTGGATTATGGAGAGAGAAACAGGAGAGAGAAAGGGGGAGAGAGAGAGAGAGAGAGAGAGTTTTGATCTAGGTGCGCTACCACGTGGATACCCATTCGTAATTCCAAAAATTTCCAAGGGGGCTTGTTTCATCTCAGAAGGCGCACGGGCCCACAAAAGATTTCAAGCAGAACGGTCATCGGGCCTGCACTCCAACTCCCAACCAACTTAAGCTACAACAAAGTATCCCCAATTCCCATGTAACCAGACCGCGTAATCGTAGCGGCCGAATGTACCGGGCCCAAAGGGCCGCCTCCTCGCATCTTGTCCACTTGCACTATTGTCCAGGAGCTCGGTCCTGAGGGTTCGAGGAAGGTACCGGCCCAAAGTGGCCCCTTGGTCCAACCATTGTCCCAGAGCTCTCACCCGAAGGGTTCCCATGAGGGACCGCCGCCTTTGGTCCAACCGGCTCTACTTCGAGAGGTCCGGCCCGGGTGGGCTCTAAGAAAAAAAGCATCACTTTAGGGGAATCCAAAAATGAGCCAGGCGAATCCCCGAAATTTTAATCTTTTTCTCGGTCACGCGAGACGGTGCCGGGCGGCCGCGTCCGGGGCCTGACAGACACCTCTCGACAGCCCGCTCATTAATGGTCTTCACTCATCCCACGTACCACCCCACTTGCTCTCGCGTAGCGGCAAAGTCATTTCAACTCGCAGCTACCGCAGTGGGACGCACTCATAATCGCGGAACTATCGGCGCAGGTTACTACTGAATGGAACAAAGGTGGACGGAAAGCACCACCGGCCCCGCGGCATGTGATATTTATGCACTCCGGCACAGGGATAAAGTAACGGGCGCTGCGGAGTTTTTCCCCGGTGGACGCAGCGGGGCACGCGCGATCCTTAATACCTATAAATACTCTTCACGCCTGCAGTGGGCAATACCAAGTAAACTCAACCCTCTCTCTATACATTTGGCTTTTAAGTCGCACTTCCTCTCTAGATCTCGGCCTTTTCACAATCCCCGCCGCCATTTAGCCATCGAGTGCCTCCCCGACCACCACCGGGCTTAGGCACCAACGCGGGTTGTTCCCTTGTGCGTCTACCCTCCCCTCGTGCACCTCGAGAGTACCACCCAATCCTCCTAAAAGCTCCCCTGTGTTCTACCACAGCAGTCAACTGTGGCTTCTTCCTCAAGGTAATGCCTTCTAGGCGTCGGTTAGAGGTCAATAGTGAAGAATCCCCCACAATTGGCTTAATTCGCCGGGACCGTATGCAGTGCTGACTTGGCTTCCTCTCGCCTCTCATTTTAGCGGGTGGTTCTTCACTCTTGTTCAACGCCCTTTCGCTCTCCCCCGCTACCTTTAAAGATGGCGTGATCTCACACTAGGTGGATATGTTCACCGCCGGAGGGCTCATCGCATTAAAGCTCCTCGCCGCGGTGGGTACCACTGCGCCGAGTGGCTTCGGGACTTACGCCACCCCCGACCTCAACAGGACTCCGATTCGCTACGTGGCATCCCACGCTGCCGCCCCAGAACGCCGTGATCGGCAACGCCCTTTTCAGCATGAACGGACGCCCACTTTTTGGCCAACATCGCTATTTCCCCCGCCGTAGGGAGAATTTGCCTTCCTCCCCCGCCACCGCTTTAGAAGCCGAGCCGCTGGCTGAAAAGAGGTGTTAGCCTCGAAGAAGCCCTGAGCAAACAACCTCGCAGGTCCGAGTATGACGTATTATCGAGACCCTCCTCAGCACAAGGCTGGCGAGAGTAGGCTCAGTAAATTTCACGCCTCGCCCGCATCATCGAGATTGATGTTCTAGGAACGCCTTCATAGTCCTCACGTTCTCGTGAAGCATCGCGGACGCATTCCAACTCTCTCCAGGGCGTGGTTCCTTCAAAACCAAATGTGACTCGTGACGGAAGAACTCTAGCATCTCGAGGATAGCGCTACAACTCCTGAAATAAGAAGGACTCCCCGGGCGTCCGCAGGGCCACTTGTGACGAAATGTACCTTCGCCAGAGGGACCCAAACAAGGGTGGGGTGGTCCCAGCCCCTCACTTTAACGCCGGCCTGAGTAAGGCACGGATCATGAACTACGGTATCGACATCATGAGTGTGTCCTAAGACGGGCGGTTCGCCATTCCCAAATATGGTGGCTTGGTATGGTGCTCGGGAAGTCAGCCCCTAAAACAAACTGCAGGAGCAACCGCTGGAGTAAGGTTGATGCACCTGGGGCCACATCAACGGGAACAAACGCCATTAACCGATCGTGCCTCGCCGTGAACGATACGAGCTCCCATCGGCTGAAGCATAATGCTCGGCTAATACCGAACGGGGACACGCTGATCGCATTCCCCGGCGACGGGAGGATGCTAGCTCGAGATGATGCGCGCGACACGAGCGAGTAACTCCATCAAGAGGCATTCGTCTCAACGGCAACTTGCGTGTCAGATCACAGGCACGCATCCACGAGGCTCCCTTCCAAAAGACCTTATGGGTGTACCTGCAATCGCCGAGATCACCACCTTTACCCTGCCATTCCGATTCTCGGCCGGAAAGAGTCGTCGGGTCGCCAGAAGTCGACGCCGCAGGCTCCAGCGCCCCCCCAGGGGTTTTAAAAATCCCGGTTTGACAAATATGATCCCACCACCGATGCTACCACGCCATACAAACAGCATCATCCTAGTCTCCGGAAGCTCTATGGGCATAGTGACGCCCATGTGCAAGACGCTTCCATGAGCCTCGCTCAACAATCGCTTCATGTGGTACAGCCACCGCCCCGTGATCGGTGGCTAGTTTTGACGAGCTAGAGCCGCTGCTCACGCCTCGTTTGTGACAAGCAAAGACGCGAATCAAAGACGCCGACGACTTGTAAACATGAAGAGAGGAATAAACAAGACTCTCAAAGAGTACATTGCCCGCCACCGGAGGTGTACGTACCGGTGGAAAATTGTGACTAAAAGGTGGCGTACCACTTCTTTTCAAAAAATGGCTTGGGAGGACACCTCGACCTTCTTCAAAGACCTCATGGTGCACCCCTCAAGATATGACTGAAGCACGCGCATCGCGGGATGTATCGGTAGAGCTGGAAGAATTCTTTGTCAACAAAGCTTCCAAGGGGAATGGCACCAGGAGCGTCCCAAAGGAAGGGAAAAGGCAGGTCAATGATGTCAAGAAAGGAGGAAAGGGCGAACCGACTGGTGGGGGCGGTAGCAGGGGCTACCGGGACAACTCTGGCCGGGACAATGACGGGAGGGGCAATGGCAACGTAGGGTGGCTGAGGCCACTCCGGAATGACAACGACTACGAGTTTGGTGACCATCAGATTCACCCCCGCCAATCTACAAAGCCGCCACGAGATTGGCCTGCTAAGGTGGTTCGTCTCGCCCGGGAAAGATGGGCCGGACCCGCACCCGTAGGGGCAGATGTTCCTACCACAACGAGGCTGGGCACTATACGACCAGTTGTAGACCGTTCAAAGCCCATCTGGAACGGCTGGTTGCCGAGGGACGACTGGATGAGTGGATCGACCGTGCCAGGACGCCCCACCCCCCTCGGGAGCCGCCCCGTCTGCCCCCTCCTCCCACCGAGAAACCACCGCAGCAGGGCGGGCAAAGGGAGCGGGGCGGGGTAGTCGCTACAATCCACGCCCGGCCACAGGGGACTTCAAGGCTTTGCGGGCGATGACCGAGTTGGTGCGCATCGTACGGGGCCGCAGTGTGCTGCTGGCAAAATCCTTGCCGAAGTTCCAGAGCCGTGGTGCTCTACACGATCTCCTTTCACCGAGGCCACTCTGGAAGGATCAGTAACTCCCCATGAAGACGCTATTGAAGTCGGTGATCGACCACATGGACGCTCTGGAGAATAATCGGTCGATCGTGAGTTCTCAAGGACATCCTCTTCTTCTACTTTCAAAGCCATAGGGCGGACGAAAGACGAAGCTAACCCCGGATACACCGGTGGGATTCTGAAGCCCCGTATCCCCCCTCTGAGCATCACCCTCCCCCGCATGGGGCGGCCTGTAGATTTGGCGAAGTAGACTTCATGGTCGCGACCTCCCGCAGCCCCTTATAATGCCATACCGGCGATGGCTCCACCTCCATGAAGGCAATCGCCTCTCATCCATCAAGGCCCGCTTCATTAACGATTCCGGACGGCAGAGACCATCCGAGGCAAAAACTGATGGCCTCAAGGAAGTGTTTCGTAAACGCCGCCCGCATAGAAGACGTAAAGCGAGAGTCGCCGTCGAGGCAAGTTCAAAGGGGTTGAGATGCCGATTCAACCCCCGCGCCCTCGATGACGAGGCTCCTACCAAGAAAAGTCCGCGGAGGACCTTCTTAAAGTGCCCATCAACGGCGATGGCAAAGAAGTACTTTTATGGTCGGCTCGAAGCCCCCCAATCGCCAAGGACTAACTAATTTACTTTCAAAGACAATATCGGTGTATTTGCATGGTCCCCTATGAAATGCCTGTGTAAGCCCGATTTTATAACGCATAAACTCAACGCCGACCCAAAGCAGAAGCCGGGTGGTACAAATAATCGAGGCGTCCTTCGGCCGCTCACCTGACGCCGCGGGTCAGGAGGTCCGTGGCTCGCTGGAGGCCGCAGGCAATCCGAGAAGCTGCAAATTCCCACCTAGGCCGCCAATACCGCGGTGGTCAAGAAAAGACAGTAAATGGCGTGTGCGGACTACACCAATCTAAACGATGCTTGCCCAAAGGACCGCCTTCCTCCCCTGATTGACCGCTGGTGGATGCCACAGCGCCACGCCAGCCGAAGTTTTATGGACGCCACCGGAGGGTACCACCGTGATAGCCATGGACGACGGACGTAGAAGACCGCCGCCATCACGAGGGGTATTTATTGCTACTGTAATGCCCTTTCGGTCTAAAAAATGCCGGGCGCCACCTATCAGGAGGATGGTCTCCAAGATGTTCCAGGGGAGCTAGGGGACATCATGGAGGCGCATATTGACGCACATGGTGGTAAAAAGCAAATTCGCAGAGGACCACCTCGCCATCTCAAGAAAGTTTTCGCCATACTAAAAGTGCACAAATTACGATTAAACGCCGAGAAGTGCGCTTCTTCGGTAGGGGCTGGGAAGTTCCCGGGCACCTTGTCACCGGGGGGATCGGGTTTCTTTTCTAACCAGTGACCGCCATCCAAATAGCCTTCGGCCCCAACCACCATCGTGGAGGTACAACGACCACTGATGGCAAATGCCCTCAACCGCTTCATCGCCAAGTCCTGATGCCTCAGCCGAATCGCTTTTTCGAGTCCATCAAAACCAAAGAAAAGAGCTGCCCAAAGGAGCCCCGAAAGTGTGACCGGGCCCTTGCCGAGCTCAAACAGTACATGGCAAGAGCCCCTCTCCTGGTCACCCCCATGCACAGGAGGACCTCAGACTGCACTCGCAGCCTCAGACGCAAATGCCCTGGCTACTGGTACGTGCAGCGAGGGTCCAAATCAGCAACCCATCTACTATTCCAGCAAGACCATGCTTCCGGCCGAGACAAGATATTTGCCACTAGAGAAGTTAGCATTAGCCCTTGTCACGGCGAAGCGCAAGCTTGTCCCATACTTCCAATGTCACACACAATTATCGCTGCCACCGAAGTACCCCCAAAAGCCGTGACCGAGGCGCATCTCTCGCACGTGATCCGCAGTGGTCGATGGAATTGGCTTAACTTTTGACATCCGCTATGAGCCAATTTAACGCCATTAAGGGGCAGGCTTTACCGACTTCGCGTTTGTGCCTACCCCTTTGGTGACCGATGCGAGGCAAATAAGGAGAAAGAGACGGGTGTCCTGCATGATCCCGCCCCCGCGAAGCCAGAGCCCGCCCTCAGAAGATCTCCGCAGGACGCAAGAATCTATACCTGCCACTGCGGGCGATGCATGTCGACGCGTTCTAACTTCCTGAGCGTGTCGGCATAGTACTCAGGTCTCGGTGGCACCTCCACGCACGCTTCATGAGTTATTTCCTGGCCACCAATAACGAGGCTCTAATACGCAGGCTCTCTAATATGGCTTCGCCGCCTCTAGACTCGGTATATAGAAGAGCTGCAAGTTTACAGCGATTCGAGCGTTAATAGTCCAACTAACCGAATAAATACTACGGCTCGGGCGCATGCACCGGTCGCCGAAATATCTTTAGCCACGCGGCTCGCCTGGCGCAGAAAGACTCTGCTAAGGTGGACTTTTGGCATATCGGCAGAGCACTGTAACGCCAAGACGGGCCGACGCCACGCGCCGCTCAACATGTTCTCGGCGTCGGGCTCTCGACGTAATCCTTGGCTACATCCTCGCCCCTGGCAGCCCGGCAGAGGACATCATGAGCATCACATCCTGGTTCCTAGCCGATGGATTCCACCTCCGCCGCCTACCGGATGGGCGGCTTCCCGGAGGACAAGAAGGGCGGCGCGACCGTTAGTGTGCCAGCGGCCTCAGATTTTCTCTCCGGCCAATGGACAACTCTATAGACGCGACTCATATTGGCCTGCATCAAGGCTGCATCTCGCCGAGAGGAGGAGGTCCCGCTGGGTACTACACAAGCTTCACGGCGGAGCGCGGGTGCCACTCGGGCGGACGCGTTCTAGCCGAAGGTAAGGCGCCGCGGACTCCAGTACCGGGTGGCTCAAAATGCGGCAGCCCCGCCCAAGATTACGGCTAAGAATCAAAGGGTCCTCCGCCACCGCACTCTCCTCCTCCATCAACCCACCCTCTCCCCGAACCCCGCCACAAGCCCCTCGCGGGCTCCTTCGCCAAAGGGGTTGACATCGCTTGTGCTCCCCACGCCCCGTGAGGATTTAAGACCTTATTACTTGCTGACGGACTACTTCACCAAGTTGGGTTGAAGCTAACCCCGATCCACATCATCAAGCGACGGAAGTGGAGCACTTCATTTGGAAAAACATCATTTCCGTGATTCTGTGTCCCCTATGCTATTGTCTCGCATAACGGACCCACCCGCGGCCGAGGCCATCAAGACATTGTGTAAAAGAAGAACATCCGAAGTCTATAACTCGACGGTGGGCCTACCCCTCAGGAACGCCGTGCCGAGGCCTCCAACAAATCCATCTCCTCGCCGCCTCAAGAGACGACCACCAATAAGCGCTGAAAAGTGGGTCAAGAGCTTCCCAAGGTCCTTTGGGGTTATCGCACTACACCACGGCGCGGAACTGGCCGAACGCCTTTTTCCATGGCTTACGGAATGGAGGCGTCCTCCCCTCGTTGCCACCGCCCAAAGGAGCGCATCGAGGTATTCCACCCCGCCACCAACGACGCAACACATTGCCTCCGGAAATAACCACGCCGAGGATCTCCGGTGACGATGCGAATCTTAGGTATGCCGCTACCGCCAAGAAGTGGCCCGAGGTTACAACAAGAGCGGCCCGGATGCTCTTTCACGTTGATGACCTCGCCCCCTTCGAGGTCGCTCTCGTAAGAAAAAACAAGAAAAAAATTCATGCCTAACCGGGAGGCCCATTCAGAATCACGCCAAGGCCGGCATGGGGCTTATAAACTTGCCGAGATGGACGCACGGGCAGCTTGGCAACCCCCTCGAACGCTTCAAACTCCGAAAAGTATTATGCGTGAGCCCCGGGCCTCCTGTGCTCATCACCGTGAATTTTTTGTATACCGGTCGGGATGCGCTTTTATATGAATTAACTTTTTGCTCACACCTCTCAACATCTTTCGCTCTTCCGCCAATCCTTCTACCGCGTTCGCTTTCTCCGAGGACCTCTCCCATTGAATCAAACGCCCGGCCCCTCATTGGAGTTTAACTAAGACTATTCCGATTCAGTATTATTGCGCTAGCCTCAAGCAGAGGTCCTAATCGGGGCTGCCGAGCCACCCCCCACCTTGGCCGAGGACAATGTTTCTAACGCCTGCCCTCGACCGAAATTTAACGGAAGACCTATTGGCTTGTGCCCTCTCGCACGTGCGCAGTTGTCGAGACTTGACCAAGATCATCCACTCCCAGCCGTATGGCCTCGACGCATCACTAACAAAGATAAGGCATGAGGCACTTAAGCGCTGTAAAGACTCTTTCTCCTCTCTGGTGCTCGGTACACCCGTCCTCGATGGAGCGCACGGGTGCACGAGTCCTTTTCCTGTTCTTCGGCAGGAAGCAAAACGTGCTTTTACTCCCTCCCCCAGGGGGCTATCATTCACTATCGCTACGCATCACCGTGAACAAAAATGATTACGCTTCGCTTAGTAATGTTCTCGGTACAAACTATCATCTACTTTCGAGTTGGAAAAATTCAACAAAATTGCATAGAAAGAAGTAGTCAATTCATTCATCCCAGAGAATAAAACAAACAGGGGGCCTCTACCAGGTGCATCGTTGATTACCGGCCATGGGTTGTGTTAATTACAAAATAGAGATCTGGCATGTGCCCAAGACAGTTCGGCGCCAGTCTCGACAAAATAGAGCAAACAAAGAAAAAAACAATCTTAGGAAAAACCTAAACCTAAGCTTTGAAAGCATCTGCGGGCCTCGGGACGAGGTCGCCGGCATCGACCTCCCGGCTGCGTCCGGCTCAAATTGCGTCGAAGACGCCAATTGGCATTCACGAACTTCGGGCTCGGGGGCCTCGGGCGGTGCGTGCCTCTCGGCGTCCCCGAGGTGCGTTACAGCGTCCACCTCGGAGGTAGGCGCCGGGAAGAGATCCTCACGGGCAAGGAGTGCACTTCTTTGAAGGCTGCAACCTCCATTTCGTAAGACTCTGGAGATATCGCCTCCTGGGCCGCCTTCCCTCCTCGCCTTTCAGAACTGCTTCCGGGTCACCAAGGGCCGCAAAGATGATGGCTCGGGGAAGCTTCACCCTGCTAGCCCGCCCCTCTGGCTGCTTTCGCCCGATCCGTCGTGACATCCTTAGCCTTATCCTCGGCTGACCTCGGGCTGCCCTCTTCGGGTTGGCTCCCCGGGCTGGGCAGCCTCGCAGCTCGCACGCCTCGGCCAGCTTTGATCCTTTCTCAAGACTGGCTTCGCTAAGGTCGGGAGTCTTCTTCCATCTTCTGCCGAGGCCTCGATCTCGAAGCCTCATCTCGCTTCTAAGCAGCTCTCCTTTCTCTCTGCCTCTCCCGCCTTCTCCTTAGCAAAGACGTAGAGTGTGGTTAGCCAGTGGCCACGGCCTTTTTGTGTAACGGGCTAATCGCAGGCCCCGGCTTGCCTCAGGAAAAACAAAAAGAACAAAGGTTGTAAGTCTGTGGCCTCTGCAGTTACAACATTGAACTTGAAAAAATAAATGAGCTGCGCCTTACCCTCACGCAGGTACCGCGGAAGCTCGATGAAGTTGTCATCGAGGGAGCTGGCGTTGACGTTGGACATGTCCACAGGGAGGGCCAGTCCCTTCACAAGACGCTACACCTCTCGGTCGCCCTCAACGCCATCTTCCCTCATACAGCATCACTCCCCTGGGCCGGAGAAAGACGGGGCCCGTGCCCGGCAGAGAAGCTTCCGACTCTCCAAATTTCACCTCGCCATGGGCGTGGAGTTGCCTGGTGGTCCGCTACCCGTTTCGCATCGCTCACTGGGCTTCAGAGAGTCGTGATGATGACGGGCTACGGCCGGGCAGTTTCTCCTCCTCGTAGTCCTCTGGGAAGGAGGCCGGAGGGCTCTTCCCACTGCAGGCCTCTCGGCCCGGTCAAGTAGGGCCGTGTGTCATCTCCCCGCCCTCCTTTGGCTTCCCGCCCTTGGGGCCTCAAGACACGCCTCGGCGTGAGCCCTTTGCCGCCGCCTTTAGTTGGGCCAAGGTGGGCCTCCCACTTGCTCCGGCCCATCTCGGCCTCGTGTCTCTCCCTTCCCACAATTGTTCAAGGTCCTCGGAGTAGCAGCCCCTGTTCCTCGTTGTGCTTCTTGACCCTGAGACTTGCTTCGCTCAGTGTAGCCGTGGTAGCCGCCACGAGTCGGTGAGAACCTGAGCTTGGTGGCCGGTGGGGCAAAGAGGCCTCAGATAACTGGCCGTCCTCAAAAATCAAGGAGCCTACGGTTCAGCATAGTCTGCGAAAACAAAAATTCACTACCCTGTGAAAGAAAACAATGGATGCAAAATAAAGGAAAATGCACGACATAAACGAAAGGGTAGCGTTAAACTACCGGGTCCCTCGCCCGCCGGTTGAGAGGCCATGTGTGGGGCTCCTCTCGGGCCTGTGTAGTTCCCCTCACCACCACATAATTGTATTGGTGTTCCTCCTTGTCACAGAGGTCGGGTGATGAGGTGGTGATACTCGCCCTGACGCGAGAAGTAGTACCGCCGAACCTCGGGCTTAAAGCCAGGTAAAATCCCGGAAGCACATCGTATATGGTCGCTGGGATGTGGTGCCGCCGCCAGCTTGGGATCGAGAAAGAGTACTCGGTAGACGCGACCACGACCGATGGGGACCAAGGTCGAGTAGTGAAGAAGCCGGGCGCACTATCTTCGAAAAGGGGAAACGAGTCCCCTGCGATGGCCATCGTGGGACCGCGACATGGTCATCCCCATAGTCGATCCTGGCCACCTAGGAGCTCAACCTCCACGTCTTCGGGGATCCCATATCTTGCCCTGAATTGCACCAGGCGTTCGGGGAAGTCTGGGTCGAATTCTTTGACGTAGGGGCACTCCTCTTCTCCGCCCTTCGGGAGGGGCACTTCCTCCCAATCATCGCCATAGGAGAGCGTGGAGGCTTCGGCGCGGTGAGCCCTCGGAGTATCCCTTGGGTTCGCCTCCTCCCCTTCCCCTCCCTCGGATGGGACGACTTGGCCGATCTCGACGAAGTCCGCCTCGGTGGGTTCGACCCTCGATTTCCGGCTCGGCAGCCTCGGACTTGGAGGCTACCTCGGTCTGGTTCGCCCCTCCATTCTTTAAGTAGTCCTCCAGGAAGACTGTTTGGAGGGGAGGTATGCGGAGTGGTGTTGGGGCTCGGTCGCGGTATTTGTTACCGAGCTCTCTGATGTAAGCTACCTCTTCTGCGTTGAGCTCTTCGTCGCTGTCAGAAATGACGGACGGCTCGTTGCTCATCCAGCCGAGAACCTAACAAAGTGCACGAAAGAAACCCATCAGCTATGTGCATAAGGGTAACAAGTGAATGAAGGACACAAAGCTAGCCGAGGGGACCTACCCTCTCGGGCGACTCCCCTACCGGAACCTAGTGCGGCGATGTGTGCTCGGGAAAACCCAGTGAGGCTCTACCGCACCGCACAAACGCCGGAAGAACACGCTGAAGACCCAAGCCGTGCTAAGAACACGCTGAGTATTCAACGCTTCCAGTAATCCGGCTGGCCGCAGACGCCAAGAAGTTCACCGAAAACTCAACCCAAAACAAGGCAGAGTTTGAATGCAAAAACGAGCCAAAAATGGCCCAAAATGCACCTAAAAAGGCATCAAGTAGCTGGAAATTGACAAAGTAGGGAGTGATTTACCTCGAAGTTTGGGTGGAAAGTGGGGGCCGAGATGCTAGATCTAGCTTGAAAACTGCTGATATCCGAATGGCAAGAAAGGGACTTCCTGTCAGAGCAAAATCGGGCAGAGTATCAGCATTTTTCCCCGCCTCAGGATTATTTATAGGGGAGTGGGGGATGTCGTACCGCCGATTAAATAGGATACGACGCGACGCCAAGAAACGCAAGACGCCTCCTGAAACGGGCGCAGGGTTCTGCTGTCTAATCAAAGGCCGACACCGCCAAACGCCACCAAACGCTTTAAGGAATCCCAGCGACGCTCGCGGGACCGCCAGGCCAGACGACACGCGGGTATGTGACGCCATGCCGCTGCCGGGTAATACCGACGCTCTATTACCCGCCCACGTCCGGGTTGTCGCTGGGCCATGTGTCCTTTCGTCTCAGAGTGATGTGACGCCCCGAGCCAAATGTGCTCTGACAAATCTCTAGTACAAACTTGGAGCGCCAAGATACCCCCACGCCGCTACCACGGTGATATCCTCATTACGCCGGGCTAGGTCTACTCCCCCAATTGTTGAAGCACAAATTGGCTGGGCGGGGCTAGGGGCGCATTGTGGGGTCTGTGCGGGGCCCGAATAAACTATTGTCCGAGGAGCCTGCTCGAGGTTCTGCATGAAAGTTCCGGGCCCAAAGGGGCCGCCCGCATTGTCCACTTGCACTATTGTCCCAGGAGCTCGGTTCTGAGGGTTCGGGCGAGGACCGCCGTACCGGGCTTGGTCCAACCGTTGGCCTCTTGCACTATTGTCCGGAGGAGCTCCGGGCCTGTGGGGTTCGGGCCGGCCGCTCTAACCGAAAAGCACGAAGTTCGTGGGAATCCTGGGAGCGCCGCATGAATTCCCGAGACGCCCCGAGCCGACCTCTTTTTTCCTGGCCACGTTAGATTGTCATACGGGTGTCGTGGGTCGACAGACACTCGACAAAATTTCTACGCCATTAATGGTTCTGACTATCCTGACGTGTTTCACCCCACTTGTTTCACAAGCAGTTGGCAAAGTTATCAACTCTATGCTACTACCAGCTAGGGATCTAATTAGCACCGCTAAGTGGAACTATCGGCGCAGGTTACTACTGAATGGAACAAAGGTACCTGAAAGCACCACCGTCTCAAGCATGATATTTATGCACCTGGCACAGTGGATAGCAAAACGAGGCGCTGCGGAGTTTTTCCCGGTGGACGTAAGGCACGCGCACTTTACCTATAAATACGCCTCTATCAGAAAGTAAGTACGCTGGGCAAACTCAACCTCTCTCTCTCTATACATTTGGCTTTGGGTTTGACTTCCTCTCTAGATCTCCGTCTTTAAGAACACTCCCCGTCGCTCATTTAGCCATCGGAGTGCCTCCCCGGACCACCGTCCGGGCTTGGCACTAACGGGTTGTTCCCTGTCTTGAGATCTACCCTCTCCGCACCTCGAAGAGTACCAAATGCATCCTTCTCCGGCGAACCCCCGTTCTACAACAAAGGTCATCCAGGGGCTCCCTCACTGCATCGTTCTAAAGCGGTCAAGAGGTCAATAGGTGAAGAATCCTCCCACATACTGTATTAACTATTAGAGTGTGATCTTTATGCCGTGAAAACATCAAGCGATTATCTATTATTAACCCACTAACTCACTCTTTTAACTTTCCACTTTCCTTTGCCATATGCAATGTTTGTGGAAAAAAGCAAGCATGGCATATGAGGAAGTTCAAAAAACCAAAACTCATGCATAGGAGGAGGTGATATGTGTATCATTAGGAGATGGCCCATTCCAGGCTCCTAGTACTAAAGTAGCGTGTCAGATTTAATAGAAATGGATGGACAAAGCTTATGTTCCCACATATGACTTGGTGCATTGTTAGTTAATGTCTCATCATGGTTCATGAAATAAATGCAGGAATGGTAACAAAATATTTCCCATACTTTTTCTTGGTGGTTAGGTTTTGTGCCAAAAATATTTCTTTCCATGTGGATTGTCAACGCAGTGTCATCAATATGATTACTACACCCTGTATCTTGAATCGGAGGCTCTATAGTACCCCAAAGTGCTACAGAATTGTAATCCCCAATCGTGACCGTCCAAAATTGTTTTCAATGGTCTGGATTTGTAGATGACTTTTGAACGGTAAGAAAGATTTTTTACTGTTCAAAAATCATTTGCAAATCCAAACCATTGATGATCTAATGGATGGTTATGATGGGTACTACAGGATCTCCGGACCCCTGTATCTTACTTGTGTTGTAGTCATATATTTTTTCTTCACTATGACAAGACATCTAGATTAATTTGTGCACACCGCACCAACTTTTTAGACCTAAATGTGCTTGAAAATGACGACTTACAATATTGCCCAGAAAGATCATGCTTTTGGGAGCATGATTAAAGACATATGACCATAGCTAATAGCTGTGATATTTATCCTATTTGGTCCTACTAATGAGATCAATTCCACTATTCACTTGGGAACAAGATCTTAATTCTTACGGCTCGACCACCAAACTAATCCCATGAGATATTTTAATTTAATTAGTATTCGAGTTGAGCACAAGCAATTGAATGAACCCTTGATATAAATCAAAGGGTAATGCATTAAATTGTACATTTTGTAACTTTTCCAGCTTCTACTTTAATTATGGAACTTACTAAAACGTGATCATTCTTAACACGAAAACGCCACATACACAATAGATTGGTACAACAAATTGGACAACAGCCTCAAAATGTCGTTGTTTTGGGGCCTGTTGTTTGAAAAAAAATGTAGTCAAGGTTCTCTCCCTTCCCCTCAGTCAACAGAAAAATGAATGAGAGAGAGAGAGAGAGAGAGAACAGTGCAGCCCTGCGACACCTCCGGCGACCACCGCCGCTACCAACACCTCTGTTGACTCCGCCGACCTCTACTACTACCGACACCTCCATCGACTCCCCACTGTTGACATGGATTGGACCGTACCAATTGAACCACATCAACAAGCTAAAAGAACTCTGGTCGATGAGCTTCGAACTTGCACCAAGGTCGGTCTCTCTCTCCCTCAACTTGTTCAACGAATTTGAATTTGGGGAATTCTGCCAAAAAAATTAGGGTTCGAAATTCGGGAACCCTAAATTGAGTTCATGGGTTACAAAAACACAACCCCATAATTGAAAACTCTCAATTTGAGAAACCCTGAATTCAATTAATGGGTTACAAAAAAAAAAACTCTTTCAAAAATAACCCCCAGTTGATGGTTTACAAATTTTTTGAAAAATAACACCCAATTGATGGGTTACGAAAAACTACACCTTGGTCCTTGGCATGATACATGTATTGTTTGGGTGTTGCCAGTAGATGGCATCGTGATAGAGAGGGAGAGGGAGAGAGAGAGACCTTCGTAGTGGTGGTTGAGATAGACGATTTGGAATCCTGTGGTCGCCGGAGGTGGGGGAGTCGGCAGTGGCGGAGATCGACGGTGGTGGTGAGTGTCGGCAGTGGCAGTGGTCGCCAGAGGTGGTGAGTCGACGGTCGGCAGAGGTTCTCTCTCTCCCCCTCTTCTGTATCGATTGATGGGGGAAGGATGATTTCAATTTTTCACGGTTCTTTTTTTTTTTTAATAAACAACAGGTCCCAAAACGACGTCGTTTTGGATCTGTTGTCCAATTTGTTGTCCAAATTGTTGTGTATGTAGCAGCGTTATTCTTAACATATTGTCTAACCCTCCCCCTGTTTTCTACTCACTCCGTCCCAATTTCTTGATCCTTCTTTCTATTTTGGAATGTCCCAAAATATTTGTCTCATTTCTAAAAACATCCATTAAAACTAGGCCACTTTCTAATTTTACCCTTAAAAAGTATTTTTCTCATCTTAATTGGCAAGTCTATTATCTTTTATTTTATAATGGTTTTTATGATTTTGAAAATTTTGTATAATAAAATTAATTGATATCTATCAAACAAGATCCATATTGAATATGTTTTGACTTTCATCTAATAAATTAGTCTCACAAATTTGGTCACAGTAATATTGACTGGATTTAAGGGCAAAATAGAAAGTCAATAAAAAAAATTTACACCCCTTAAAAACTCATTTCCCCAAAAGGGGCAAACAAATTGGGACGGAGGGAGTATATCTTAGAGTGAATGTTCCTTAGAACAAAAAAACAAGAAGATCGACGACGACGGCAAAGAAGGAGGTGGAGGAGGAGGGAGTGCATATTAATCTAATCATAGTTCAACCTTCTCTCTTAATTGGGTTGAACTCATCAGCACAAGCTCCTCAGCAAATTAAAAGGCAATGCTCATCGAGTAAATTTTTTTTTTTTTGGATAAATATCGAGGCTAAATTTTCATTATGGTATTTTCGATATTTTCAACGGCACCTTTTATATCCTTCCATAAATCATTATCCTCACATACATTAACTGATTTGATATTTACTGGAATAACATACACTTTTGACTACAGTGAAAATACAGTATTTTAGTGAAAACTTAGCCAGAGTTTACTTGGAAAGAAAACAAAATCAAATCACTTTTCTTGAACATATGATATGAATATAAAAGCAACAATTTTCTCATGCTCACACAAGAGAAACAATAAACGATATAAACAATGTTGAAGATAATGTGTCAAAAGGAAACATAAATTGCCGATTTGGCACATTTGGAATGGACACAACAGTGATGCATTTTGTCCAATGAGGAGCCAAGGAATCTTCCAATTGGTGAATTATTCAATGCACCAACCAAATCATGCAATTAATCCTTCTTCTATTTCATGTACACAAGTTCCTTATTAAAAAATATTGTCTGTCATGTTTTTTCAAAAAAAGGTGGGTTGTTTAAGAAAAATGAACTGGGATAAGTTAAAATAACTTAATTATTAGTACATGAAAGGTTTTTATATGGGTTCAGATGCTCTGGGGATTTGGACCTTTATTTGATTCACCTAGGCCCATGTAGATGATTGAAACCATTATTTTTTAGCTCATCTAGATCCACTACTGGAAATTACACATTCAGTGACCAGTTTCTGTGACTAACCGCGTTTTAGTCACTGAAAAAAACACAATTAGTGACCAACCGCATTTTGGTCACCGAAAATGATACAATTAGTGACCAAATATTATTTACTCACTAAATGTGAGACAATTAGTGATTAAACTTTTGTTTAATTACCAATGCCTAATTCTATAGTGACTAATTTTTTTTTAGTCACAAAAAAAATTGGCGCCACAGTCAAAATTTTGCACCAAAAAGTCAAAATAGTTTTGGTGAGTAGTATTTGGTCATTAAAAGTATGCTTTCGGTGATCCAATACTTTTGGTCACCAAAGACATCGTTTCAATATTTCTAGTGAGCACTTGTTTAGTCACAGAAAAGTATCTACTAGGAATTTGCGTCAAGATGAAAGGGCTTTCTAAAAGCGATCAAGCCAAATATTCACATGAAGGATTCAATCAAAAAGCACAAAAACATGACCAATTTTGATCGTTATGATTGTGTTATTGTCGTGTGGCTATAGTACATTGAACTAGTGCAAAATATTACTTTACTATCAATCGCGTCTCGATAAACACTACAAGGAAAAAATTGAGGGAAAATAAAAATAAATTTATTAATAAATTTTAATTAAATAAATGGACTTCCCATAAATAAATAATAAATCAAAAAAAACATATCTATTAAATAAATCGAGTTTCCAAATTCCATAATAAGGAAAAAAAATTAGGAAAATTTAAAATGAATTTATGAATAACAAAAATGAAAAAAGTTAGGGGGGAAAAATTAAATTTTGATAACAAAAAATGTAAATTTTGAATTTTTGACTTAATAAGTCAAAAATACATTTTTTAAAAATAAATTTAATTTTATTTAAAAAATGAGGGAAAATAAAAATGAATTTTTGAATAATAAAAATGAAAATTTTGATTTTTGAATTGATAGGTCAACATTGAATTTTTGTAATTACATAATATGTATAAAATGTTGATTATATTATGCGCTAGCCACACGATCGCAACACAGTTATGACGATCTACACCGTTCACTTTGTTTGTCTTGCTATTTTAATCACTCTCGCCAATTTTAAAGTCCATTGGGTATTGAAAGCCCTTTCATCGGGGACGTTGATTCATTATCAACCGACAATTTGTCTCATTCAATCAAGTACGTAACAATAGTTAAATCACTTCATTTTATGCATGGAGAATATAATCACTCCCACTTACAATCTAGACGGTTCCAATTCGAAAAAAACTACTCTGATGGCTGTCGAGTCATGCATTATACGACATTATTGCTCGTAGATGCACCGAATGTTATCCGATCAGGTAGTTGCCGACATTTTATCACCATCGTTTTCGGGGAAAAGTGATAGAATTGATAAGATATGAAATTGTAATGGTTTAGATCGAACATTAGAGAAATCGAGTTTGCACCTGCCTTTTAATCCTATATGTCGAACTTACTTGGTTATGAACCAAGCTATTATGCTATAGGATAATGTATGATAACCACGCAATCGCAATACAATTACGACGATCCAAACCGTTCAGATTGTTTGTATTGCTGTTTTAATCACTCTCGCCAAATTTCAAGTCTATTGGGAATTCAAAGCCCTTTCATCGGGACGTTGATTTATTGTAAACCAAAATTTTGACTCATTCGATTAGGTACCTAATGATAATTAATTCACTTGATTTTTTGCACGGATGATATAATCACTCCCACGTAAAACGTAGACGGTTCCGATTCGAAGAAAAATACTCTGACGACCCTCGCGTAATAAAATTTTACGGCAGTTTTTACCGTTGGGTACATAGGCATATGGTGTGACATATGCACTAAAAATACAAAAAAATTCCCGGTGAAACTTCCCCCCAATTTTTTTCACTGTGAAAATAAAAAAAATCCCCCCCAAAATTAGATCCACATTCCTAGTTCTCTGCCCCCAAAATCAAATCCCCAAATCCCACCGACTCCATCCTCTCTATCTCTCTCACGTTCCATCTTCTAGGGTTCCTGGTAAGCTCCAAGCTTCTCTCTCTCTCTCTCTCTCTCTCTCTCTCTCTCTCTCTCTCTCATATTTTGGCTTGGATCTGTAACACTAATGTGTGTGTATCTCGGTGGGCAGAGAAAAGCTCCAGTTCACCAGATCTTCGTCTCTGAGGTCGGCTCTCTCTCTCTCTCTCTCTCTCTCTCTCTCTCTCCAGGTATCTATCTCGGTTTGCATCTATACCCATTTTGCTAATCGTTCAAAATCACTACTCTTCTCCTAATATAGACCCACATGCCAATGGGAACTAGTATATTCTTGTCTGGTCTCTCCCTTTAAAGACAACAAGAATACATTCCACTCAAGTTTTGTTTTCTACTGCTTTACTTTGTAATGGTTGACCTAGGATTTGTTTTCCCTATTCTTGATTTCTACTGGAGCAAACCTTCACTGATTGGATTAACTTTTTCCTTTTAAAAGCTTAATAAAGCTTAATGCGATTTAAAAGTATTAGGGTTGTATTGTTCCCATTAACTGACACCTAAGCTAATTAGTAAGCTAAATAGATGGATTTCACACTACTTGATTTCATGGGTCTACAGTATTTCTTAGTTTTGTTAGCTAATAATTTACGCATCATTTTTGTAAAGGCAACTAGAATGACGATTATGTACTAGATAACTCCCTAGACTACAGTTAGTTTCTGGTTTATGTGTCGAGGCTTGTTGTGTCCCCTTTTGTTTTGTGTCGCTAGCCTTGTATCTGTATTGAATTTGGGGATTCCAAGACTATCCCCTTGATCACTCATTTTTGGGTGGTTATAATATACAACTTTCCCAACACAAAAAAGAAAAAGAAAAAAAAGCCATGGGTAGCTGTTGTTTATTTGAAATATATTTCCAAGTTCATGGTTATCGTATCTATAGTGAATTTATAGCCTACTTTTTTCCCCCTTAGGGCATCTTCAACCCACCCTCCATAACTCCAAATTTGCCTCCATTCCTCCATTTTGGAGGAAAACCTCACTCCTACCCATCCTCCATTTTCTCCTCCATTTTGGAGGAATGTTTTTCACCCTCCAAATATGGAGGGTCAAAAAATTTATGGAGGATCACCTCCATTTTACTATTCATACTTGTTAAATTCCTCTCATGTCCTCACCTCCACTCATACAAGTTCTGCCTATTTTCTTTTTCTTTGGTTTGGTTAGTTCTGCCTATTTTCCACCAAGTAGTCTTATTTTACTAGATTAGCTCCGTCATTTCCTTTTCTTTTTTTTATTTCTTTTGTTTCCAGATAACTCAATGGTATTATATTGTGTTGTTTTCCAGTAGCAACTACAAATACTAATCAACATTAATTAACCAGCTAAAAAAACCATGTATATGCAGATCGCATGACAATCTACCAGCAAGGTAAATAACAACCTTATGGTTTAACAGGCAGTTTAAGCTTCTGGTGGTGGTAAATTGGAGGTTAATTTTTGGGGGAAATTTTTAGAGATAAAATAGAGGTGTGTGGGTTGGAACTCACATGAATAGTGAAGTCCTCCAAATTCACTTTTTCTATATAAAACTATATTTTGATCCTCCAAAATGGAGGAATGGAGATATATGGGTTGAAGATGCCCTTAATAAGAGCATTGGCTTGTACGTTGTTCCTTGTTTCAGGAAATGGGAAACAAAAAGCCATGGTTAGTTGGTGTTTTGATCTTTCTAACCATGTTCACCTTCTTTTTATATTGCTCAACTTAGCTTCTTTTTTTTTATCCTTTTTTTTATTTTAACTTGCCCCTGTGTTAGTCTTGGGTTTCATTACCTATATTGTGCAATTTTCATAACTTGCTCTTTCTTGGTGACAAGAAAAGGATAAGAGTTGGATGATGATAAAAAAAATTGACTAAAACGAAAGGAGTACAGAGAAGGGGTGAAGTCTTTTTTATTGATTTTGCAAAGTCTTTTATATGTATGGTCTAGTGACAAGCACAAGGTTAGACAATACTTATGTAAGTTTAGAAAAAAAAAATAGATTTCATATGTAACAGCTATTTTTGTTGATACTTTTCTTTGCTTAGGAATGAGATATAATTGGTGAAGTTATTTTTGTTCATAACTTGCGTGAAGAATCTTCCAAGTCCAGTATACAGTTGACAGCCATGGAGATGTCTAGAGATGTGTTTGGGAAGAGGAATACTTGGATTCGGGGACGGCCCAAAGGCTACTTCATCTTCCTCGAAAACTGATGTCACATCACGCGCACACGATGAAGAATTGCAGAAATTTAAAGATAATATGGAGAAAATGCAAATGGAGTGTGAGGAAGAGAGAAAGGAGCGTGAGCAGGAGAGGACAGAGCGTATGGAGGAGAAGATACAGCGCGAGGAAGAGAGGAGACATCACGAGATAGAGCGTGAGCAGGAGAAGAGATAGTTTGAGGAAGAGAGGAGAAAGCGTGAGGCCGAACGTGAGTTGGAGAAGAGAGAGCGCGAGCTGGAGAAGAGAGAGCGCGAGGAAGAGAAGAGACAGCACGAGGCGTAGTAGAAAAAAAACGGTGCATCTTCTATTGAAATTGCAGGGAAAGACACGCTGGTAAGTTTGTTCACATTTTCATTACATGCGTAGGTTAGAGATAGGAGTCATAGTGCAATGAACCTATATTCTAGGTGCAAGAAAAACAGTTTCTGCATAAGGGAAAACAATAATTTTATGCTAATTAGATTGGTCACTATAAACTTCTCCATAGCTCAAGTATGTATGGTCACTGCTGCACTATAGGAAAAATATGTATGGTCTGCTTTGATTTGCTACATGCTACACGCTCACCGCTGAATTTGTTGTGTTGTATTTTGGAAATAGATTTCAAGAGCTAATATTATGTGTAAAGTGTAGAAAATACTTGTTATTTGCTGGGAATATGAACCCTGTGCTGAAAACATGATTGATTGGTGCTGAAACTGAGTTTAGAGTTGCTGAAAATGGTGTTTTTAGGTGCTGAAAGTGTGAAATAGTTGCTGAAACTGTGTGATTATGTGCAGATTCTATTTTCTAGTCGCTGAAAATGCCATTTAAGCCTGAAAATGTTACTATATCCACTGTTTAGATACGGAAAAGTAGTTTTCGGAATGCCGGAATGAGTTTTAGGTTGTTAAAATTGCTGGTTGGTTGCTGGAAAACTGATTTAATTTGGATTCCAAAACTGCATCACTAAGTGCTGAAACTGTACTTTTAAGTGCTGAATCTAACTTGTTAAGAGCTGAAACTTGCTAGAATTAGAGCTTAGTTGCTGAAAGTGTTGTTTTTGTCTTGCAAATGACTTCCCTGCGGTAAATAGTTGTTCACCTTCTTGCTTGGAATACATTCTTCATCGTCAAAAATTGAGTTTTAGGTGCAAGAGAATGGTTCTAAATGCTAAGATAAAGATCTAAGTGCAGAAATACCTGCTCATACTTGTTAGAAGTAGAAAATCAGATGCTATTGCCGATAGGAATTGATCTAATCGCTCATTTTTATGAGCATACAACATAAATACTTCTACGTGTGGAATTATGTACGTACTAGGTGAATTGATAGCCAAGAGCTCATGATTGAAATTAGAAATTGATTGTATTTTTTTGTGTCTATGTGCAGATTGACCACGGTGAACTTCTACACAACTCGAGTATACTTTTTGGCCTATGGATCCTTTTTGTTGGGACGACGACTGTTTGGCTATAAAGTACCCTACTTGTTACGTTGCAAAGAAGTAGGTTTATGGTATATGGATGCTTTTTGTTGGGATGCCTAACTAGTCGGATTTAAACCTTACATATTATGTCTTAAGGATTTAAGCTATTTTGAGAGTATGTGTATAAAAGGTGATGTTTATTGCATTATGACTAGGCATATACGAATATTGTGTATTATGGTGACTGTAAAGGACATCATATGATGATTTTGGACTTCAATCGTTAAAGTTTAGATTGTGATCATTGGCTATTTAAATTTCATTCTTGAATGGTTTGGGGCATTAATTTGGAGATGGTATATATGTGTGAATGCATAGCTATATGGAATGCACAGGTTATGGAGATTTATTAGACCCTATATAAATTTCATTTCACATGAGAAAGTACTCATTTTGTGACCAATCCGGAGTATAACTTTGGTCACTGAAGACAATTGTTTAGTGACCAACCTAGTGGTAGGGAAAGAGTAGTAATTTCTCTTATGACCCCATCGGTGACCAAATAATTTGATTGGTGAAAACTGTTTTTAGTGACCAAATACTTTAATTGCAAAAAATAGGCTTTTGGTGATCAAAGTTCGTTGACTAAAAAGTCAACAAATATCGAACAGTGACTACTAGTTGGTCACAGAAAACGATCTTCAGTGACCAAAAGTTCTTGCTACCAAACTTAGTTGGTCAATGTAGGATACCAACAGTGACTAAATTTTAGTCACGGAAGAAATGTTTCAGTGACCAGGTTAGAATTGATCACCAAAACCTTTTAGTGACCAGGGTTCTGTGACTAAGTTTTGGTTAGTCACCGTAGATTTTCGGTGACTAAATATGGCCTTCTGGTGACTAAATTTTTTATCACTAAAAGTGTAATTTCCTGTAGTGATCGTCAATTGACCGTGCTAAAAATCATATCAATCTGATCTTGATTAATAGACTGAAAAAACTGACAAACTGTATTTATTCCGAAGCCTAATTTAAGTAACTTAAATTTCAGGATACAATTTGGCTCATATGGAAAACTACAACATATGAAATAATATGTTATATGGATCAAAAAAAAAAAGAAATAATATGTTATATAGGCGTATTTCTTTTGTCCATAACAAAAGTAAAAGGAAGTAAATTCAAGAATAACAATTTTTGCACTATATTTTTCTAAAAATAATCAATACAGAGTATTTGTTTTCTCTATAACACAAATCAAATTAGAAGTGTTTATGAAATGCGCACGGACTCAAGATGTGAATGGTACGATCTAAATATGCTTCCATCAAACTGACATTTTTAAACAAGGAGACTCGCACATTTTAACACTTGATAACTCTACGTTCAAGCTTTGCATCCTTTTGTCGAGTAAATTGAAAAAACTCAATCCCTACTTAATCAAGGCTTAACTACCTATATGGTCCCTATAAAATAGTTGCCGTTTCATTTTTAGTCTTTGTAAAAAAAATTGTTTCAATTTTGCCCTTATGCTTTGTAACAAACTTCAATGTTACCCTTTCCGTCCATTTATGGACAAAAAAGTCCTACATCGCAAACAGGAGTCCCATACACCTGGACCTTTTTTTGACTTGGTGGAGTCCCATCTCGACGAGTGGACTCCTCCTCTACTCATATACTAGGGGTGTACACTGTGATACCCTAGAATTTAATTATATGACTTTTAATCTTTCTATGTGTTAATTGGGTATTCAAAGTGCATATGTGGACTTATTTGATTGGTGGCACACACACACATGATGGACTCACGCACACACTATTATTTTTCCCTTAAGAGACCAATAATAGAGTTAGTGGGATATTTTTCTACACCCATCTGGGTCTTCTACGTAGAAAGAGAGAAAGAGGGAGTTTGACATTAAGAAGAAGAAGAAGAAAAGGGAAGAGGGAAAAACTTAGAGAAGGTGCTATACTTGGTAATTCTTGATTTCTTACACTTGATTTCATGTATTTGCATGATCAATTCATGTTTAATTAAAGGGTTTATGTTTAGAGACCATAGAAATCCTTGATTGTGGAATTTTGAAAGAGTTCTTGGTGAATTTTAGTTGAATTCGTTCAGTTTATGCATTCTTGAAATTCTGCAGATGTTAGGGCTTGTATGACTGACTTTGGGGATTTTATTGACTGGGTTATACTACTTGTAATTTTCTAAAAATTTTACTGAGAGTTCCTCTATGGGTTCTCTTTGTTCGGTTAAAATTTCGGACTTTGATTCCATGTATTGAGCTCTGTAGAAATTCGTGAAGTTGTTGCTGTCAATTCGGATTTCTGCAGGCAGCAGTAACCTATCTTGGTAGAACAGTCATAACTTTTGCTACGGGTATCGAAATTGCACACCGTTTGATTTTTCCGAAACTAGACTCGTGTATCTTTCTGTCCATGTAAGAATTGTACCTTGAATTTGATCATATAAAATCAGTTTTTGCATTGAAGTTTGGACAGATGCAGGTTCTGAAATTCTGTTTTTTTTTTGGAATGAACTAGCTTTCTTTAAATTAGTGTACAAGGATCATTTGAACTCCGCTTTTGACATATGACCTATCGATACGAAGCTTAGGATTTGTATTTTGTGTTGGTTTGGGTTTTGTACCCTGAAGTTGGAAGGATACGGTATTTTTGTGTCCCCAAGTGTTGACCCAACTTTATACTTGGTCCCACGACATTTTTAGGGTACTTAGGACATTTAAGAGGTTCATTTAGAGTTTGCGATTACTTGAATGACATCTCCTAATCACTTTTTATTATTTTAATTAATATAGGAGGTTCGGGTTTGCACGAGGATCGAGGTGAGTAACCGATACATAATTTACATGGTTTAATGCGCGATTTTGTACTAAAATGCGGATGCTCCGTTATTTCACTTGTTTTGTTAAATGAATTATACTCCGTGGATATTAAATGAAAGGTGGCTACATTTTATATCTATTAATGGCATCCCTGACGTCCCAGCTTGCTAGGGGACAGTGCTAAAAGGCTAGCAAGGTTGATGTGTTGGGTACAGGATATGCATATAGACGTCTAAGCTATTCCCACCGGGGACGCCTGGTGGTACGATTTGATTTGTTACTGGGATGTGCATTATAAGTTGGATTTGGAAAGATGTGAATCTTTTTGGCTATGAATCTTTTTGGATATGAATTTGAGCTTTACTTAATTTTGTGTTTTCTAGAATATATCCATGGAAAGCGTGTGAACTATGTATCGATTTCTCATACGAGCTTTAGCTTATGATGTTTTCCCACCTTTCAGGCAACGAAGAGTAGTCGAGTGTGGATAGTACCTTTTTGTAAGCGTGCTTGGCGATAGAAGAATCATGTAGCTAAGGTGTTGCTTTAGTCTTCGTTTTGATTTGTACCACCGTATCGGTCGGCTTTATAAGCATGTGTTGGGAAGTATTAAGCTTGTAAATATTCGTTTTGGTTCGTATTTCTGTAATATAAGCACAAGCTCTGTTGGATACTTTATGTTGGGATTTATAGGGTTGGCATGTGATCCTTTTTGGATGCATAATACAGGTTAAGGTTCCGCTGCTACTTGGTGTCCCTTCTAATTCATCGCTTTTTAGATGAATTTTTGTTAGATTTTGGCCTTGGTGACTAGGTCACTGGCACTTTGTTACGCTTATGGCCTTCAGGGACGGGTCCGGGGCGTGACATACACGGTCCGGATCGGATCGGATCGGATTAGCATGAATCCAATCCTAATCCACGAGTCACGGTTTTAGAAAATACAATTCGTGTCCGGACCAAAAGTCTCACGGTTCGGTTCCAATCCGATCCGCGAGTCACGGATCGGTTCCGGTTTTATCCACGGATTACATGTTATATATAAACAAGTAACAAAGTTATATAATTGAAATTTTACCTAATGGTGTAAATTCAACTAATTAAAGAAGAGGTCTTCGTTGGAATCTCACACTAATGGTGTAAACACAAATACACAACTACTAATTGAATCTACTATATGTTGTCACAAATCTTGAGTATATTTATTCCAAATGGGTAATATTAGACTGCTTCCATGGGTCATCAATAAAAACACACATCCAAACATAGTTATCAACCTAGTTTTGAAAGAGATCACAGTTTACCCTAGAAATAGATAACAAGTACATATAGTAGAAGTGAGTGTAATAGTTTAACCCCTAAGTTTTGAAAGATATCACGGTTTACCCCCTAGTCTGTATAGTAGAAGTTTGTGTAAAATTATGTGTGTGTGTGTGTGTGTGTGTATATATATATATATTAAAAATTTATATATAATAAAAATCTCACGGTCCGGATCGGTTAATCCACGGTTTCGAAATCAAAATCCGTGTCCGGACCGCGAGTCACGGTTTACTAATTTTTCAATCTGTGTCCGGACCATTAATCCACGGTTAAAATCCAAAATGCACAGATCAGTTCGGTCTGGATCGGATTCACGGTTCACCGGTTTTTTTTGCAGCCCGATCATATACCCAAATCCACAACTGATTGTATAATCATTTGGCATAAATTCTTGAAATTAACTATTATATTCTTATTTTTCTATTTATGTACATTAGGGAAATTTAAATTGTTGCTATGCACATTAGGGATACAATCTATTTTTTTCATGACTTCATAAAATTTTTGAAATTTAAAATGTCTCTATGGAACCATTTAAACATTTGGACCGAAAAAGAATACTCTAAGAGATCTACCTGTTATAGTTTTTTTTTTTTTTTTATCAACTAACCTTTTTATGATCAACTATCCGGATCAGCTTACGCAGCGCTCGATTAATCATTACTCCCACCTTTCAATAGTGGGATTCTCATTTAAGTCCATAACATTTGTGGACTAGCTCTAAAGAATCGTCGAATATAAAATCTATGGAGGGATTAAGTTTCAATGATTCATCCAATAAGCTTCAAGACTCAATAACTGAACCAATCGAATAAAGTACGGCTGCTAGCTGTTCATAGCTTTTAAAAACGGCTAGAACTAGGCTCAGCTGTGGCTCAAGCCACTTGCTGGGAAATTGCAAATAACGTCTTTCACTCGTCTTTCCATGTCACGCTCCTTGTTTAACTTCACACTCACGGTCCATCATTACAAACCCATTAAATTCCTTAACACATTCTATACACATACTTTAAAAAGATAAGAAAAGAAATTACAACTTGATAAAAGAGGATACATATTGTGGTGGGATAAATTCGCACAAGATTACTGGCAGTAGGGATGGCAATGGGCGGGCATGGGTTTTGGATACCCGCCTCGAATCGAAAAAGTACTCCATGGAACCAGATCCCGACCCGACCCGGACTGGGTATTTTTGGGTACCCCCCGTCTCCGATCGGGAACGGGTTTACTCCGCCCGCCTCAACAACGGGGTTTACCCGCCCACCGTAAGAAAAATTTAAAATTTTTTAATCTAAAAGAAAAATAAAAATAAAAACCTATAAATAAAGTGATATTTAGGCTAATGGTTAACATATTAAGGTAAGAATGAAAGTTTTTTTAGTAGAATGATAATAAAATTAGGATAAAATTATAATATCTTTAGTATAATGATAATTAGACTCAAATAAAAGTATAATTTTATATATAAATATATTTCGATGGCGGTTTTAAGGCGGGTAATGGGACGAGGGGCAATAGAAAACCCGACCCGATCCTAACCCTAGGGTTTTCCTATTTTTTCCCCTTACCCCCGATCTTAGAAAAATTGATAATAAAAAACCCGCCCTAATCTGTCGGGCGGGCGGCGTTTTTCCAACCCTAACTGGTAGAATCAATGAGAGGAGACTCAGAGTAGGCTGAGCCCTCATGGGCTTATTATTGGGTTGATGGTACAATATCAATGTGAAAGATAGACCGGAAGGCCCACATGGTGGCCTTGGGCCGAGAGCTATGTGGGTTGAGTCGTGTGATTCACTGAGGGCCACGGGCCCAGTTTAATAAGAGATGATGTCACCGCATGTGTGTGAGCATATGCACATGTATGAAAGCGTCTTTATCTTGGAAGCTAAAGCGTATGAGGAAATTTATAAATACTGAGGTTAGGACGAAGAGTGCAAAAACACACACTCATATAGATCTAATTTACTCTCTGTATCGGTTTTCTCTCTCTAGAGGCTGACTTGACCGTCAAAGTGCCCGCCGGCAAGAGCCCGGTGGGGCTCTAATAGGTTGTTACGCGTGCAGGTCATCCGAGGAGGGAGCTAGTTCACCCGAAGAGGATCAATCGCTGAATACACCCCCCACACATATAAATATGAGTTATTATTGACATGAAAATGTCAAACCAAAGAGAGCTCGGCCTATAAAACTTACATGAATAAATGTATTTAACGGCGAAAAGTGTAAAATTAAACGTAACTCATTCATTGTGTGATAGGTTGAGACTCTTTTGTTACCCTATCGGCCAATCCTACCCGGCCGCTACTAATGTACAATGTGACAAGGGCTGAGCTATCCAATTTCAAACAAGAGATTTGGATCTATGACATTCGGACACGAAATACCACATATTTGATGGAAATGAGAAATTTCTGGACTCTCAAGTGAAATAGTAGACAGAAATCCCTCTTTCCACTTGACTCCCAATGGGATCACAAAAAATACACATTAAAACAAAAAAACAAAAAAAATCACACATTTTTATACATTTTTCACTTATTTCAATACACTTTTATACTTTTTCATACACTTTTCACACACTTCAATCCACTTTTTAAACTTTAGAATTTGCATTTATGTATTCCGGTAGTTTAGTTTCACTATCTTTTGACTAGATATCCTTCTGCCCTTCAATTTAGGATTCCGTAGTTTATGACAATTCTGATTGGGGCACAATGGAAATAGCCTGTACAATGTTGTGCCAGTATCCCTGGGTGTCAAATTCTGGCTTATTTTAGACGTAGATAAGGCTTAACTAGGGGTGTCAAACGGGCCGGGCTGGCACTGACATGACACAACAAGTTTAAATGTGGCACGGCATGGCATGAGCACGGTCTAAGACCGGCACGGCACAACAAGGCACAGTCTTGGACAAGCACGGGCACGATACGGAAGTGGGTCGGCACGGCACGGCGCAACAAAAACTTTTTTTTCCCTAACACAAGTTAACCTTGGTTAAGATTTATGGGTAAATGACCAAAATATGGTAGTAGGGACAACAAATTACCAAAACATGGCAATGAAAATAATTATTACACATACATGGTAATTTTTCAATGCACTACCTAAAATGCCCCAACTGTATTTTTTTTTTCCACAAATCAAGCCTAACCTTTCATTTCTCCCCAAATTGATCGAGTACCCTTCTTCCTCAACAACTATGATTCGTACACTCCTGGAACTGGCCCATACACTCCTCCATACATATTTTTGTTCTAGAGAGAGAAGAAGAATATGGGGTTGAAGTTGATCTACAGGGGTCACGAGACCCAATCCGAATCCGTCGCGTACTCACCCAAACCACCCAAGCCACCGCGACCTCCTCCGCTGTCACCACCATACCTTCCACCAACACCACCTCCACTGCTAAACCCGTACCCACCACCTCCTCCGCCACGTTCGCCGCCGCCGCTACACTCTTCTATGGTCATATATGTACATGTCTATGTAGAGATGCATTCCAAATAGATAAATCTGAGGACGCATTCCCAATCATGTATTGTGAAAAAGCCTTGTGATTTCGTCAAAGCAGTTTGGATCTAAGATTCTTCTTGATTTTTTTGAAATGCAAACAGAGCAGTGGGATGAGAATTTTTGGATATGAGATTCTTCTCGATTTTTTTGGAAATCAAACAACACAAAATAAGAATAAGCAGATTGTTTTCTTTTTCTTTTTTTTTGAATAAAAATTGCCCTGGAAAAGAACAGGACGAAGGTGATTCCACTGCTAAACCCACCGCCGCCACATCTGTTGTGGACGGGGGCAAGGCCACTGACGTCGACAGCCTTGGTGCAACCGTCATGGTCCTGCTCGACGACGAACTCCATGACTTCGCCCTTGGCTAGAGAGCGAAAGCCTTCAGATTGGATTGAGGACTGGGGAACGAACAGATTGTTGCCACACTGTGTGTGTGTGTGTGTGTGTGTGTGTGTGTGTGTGTGTGTGTGTCCACATGCCTTTTGTTTTAGGCCATTATGGAAGGTTAGGGCTTCGCGGAAGTGTGGGAGGGATTTGGTGGTGGTGGTGGCTGTCGCAGGAGAATGTAGAATAATTAAGAGGAGGAAGGTGGTAGTGGTGGTTAGGAGGTGGAGATTTGGTGGCCCGACCGGCTGACCCATTTCCCCCAGCCCCTGCTCGTGGATCTCAGCTTTTAGGGAAGGGGTGTGTGTGTTAGGGTTTCAAAAAAGAGAAGGGTATTTTCGACTTGTAATTTGTTAGAGTCATTTATGTGGAATTATTTTTTTCCTTATCATGTTATTGGTAATTTTCGAAAATCATACCATCAAATTGGGATTTTTACTTTTAAAAACCATTTTTTTGTCATTCTCCCAAGATTTATTGTGAAAAAATGTATGTTCTAATCATATGTTATGTATTTTGTAATAATCTTTAATACAAATATGAAACAGATAGTAATAAAGCAAACTATTCTAATAATCGAGGTCGTTCATTTTGTTGCGCTTATTGATTAAAACAATGCCATAAAATTTTGGCTCGATCAGTTTCAGAATGCTCGTCGATCTATACTCTATTTGTTTTTTTTTAGTGATCCTTTTCTTATGATTAAATTGCTACGGATATGTGATCCACTTAATTTTTCGTACAAATGATGGACTCTGTTATATGTAAAAGATAGACAATTCCTATCACCCAAAAAATTTAGTTAGAGCTCGGGTTATCCGTTTAATCTTTTTGTACTATTTTAAAGATTAATAAATTCTTCTTGATGTTTGTTCAAAAAATATAGCTATAGTTATACCAAAAAAATATCCGATGTAACTTGGCTAAATTAACCAAAAAATAAAATAAGCACACAATGAGATTTTCTATTGTCAGCCCAATTGACCGACAATAAGAACACATTAAAACACACACACACACACTCATAAACTTTTTACTTATTTCAATGCACTTTCATATTTTTCCATACATTTCAACGCACTTTTTAAACTTTAGAATTTGCATTTATGTATTCCGGTCTGGTAGTTTTGTTTCACTCTCTTTTTTACTAGATATCCTTCTGCCCTTAAATTTAGGATTCCGTAGTTTCTCACAATTCTGATTGGGGCACAATGGAAATAATGGAAATAGCCTGTACAAATGTTGTGCCAGTATCCCTGGGGTCAAAGTTGTGGCTTAGTAGAGGTAGACAAGGCTTAAGTAGAGGTGTCAAATGGGATGGCACGAACACGGCACGTTTAAATGTGGCAGGGCACTGCACGGTACGGCACGAGCATGGTTTAAGAAGGGCATGGCACGGTCTTGGATGGGCACGGCACAGAAGTGGGTCGGCATGGCACGGGCACGGGCACAGCGCAATAAAAAAAAATTCTAACCTAAGTTAATAATTGAGGTCGTTCTAGACCCTATTTGTTTTTTGAATGATACTTTTCTTACGATTAAATGGCTATGGATATGTGATCCACTTAATTTTTCATACAAATGATGGACTCCGTTATATGTAAAAGATAGACGGTTTCAATCACGCAAAAAATTTTGTTGAGCTTGGGTTATCCGTTTACTCGTTTTGTACTATTTTAAAGGTTAATAAATTCTTCTTGATGTTTGTTCAAAAAATATATAGTTATAAAATAAATAAAAAAAACGACGAAACTCAGCTATATTATACCAAAAAAAAAAATGTGACGAGATTTGGAGATATGATAGCACGTGCACATCACGATTAAAAAATGGCACGGCACGACGCGACACGATTAAGTAAATGGACCGGCACGACATGACACCATTTCGTAAACGGGCCGGCACGAAGCATGGTTGGCACAAAGCTAACCGGGCCATGCCGTGCCGGCATAGCCCGTTTGACACCTCTAGGCTTAAGTTACTGGACACCCCTTAAACTATCATGTTTTGTCAGTTTCACCCCTTAAAACTATAAAATCAATCAACTTCACCCCCAAACTTTGAACTTTCCACGTGCTTTAACATTGTTAACGAAATGGATGAAAAAGACTAAAATACCCCTCCTTATATATGTAATGGACTACGGAAACAATAGGGTTTTGACTTCATAATTTTCGATCGCTTGCCATCCCCCCCCCCCCTCTCGCCGCCATCGATCTGATCGAGTAGCCTTGTCTCTCACCGTCATCTCTCTCTTTTGTGGAGGCTAACTTCCAAACCACATGTTATAACTCATCGGTGTTACTTGGCTAGGGTTTCAGCAAAGTAAGTAGCGACTTTCCCCATAGCGCCGGCCTGAGCCACCGCTAGCAAACCAATGTGTTTCACCAAGGCATCGACGAGTTTGAGATTGTCCTGTTGAACCACCTTCGTACACGCCATCAAGGGTTGAACCATTCGGACTCTTATGAGTTCACTAGAACCACAAGTCAAGCAGCTGTCAAACCGGTTCAAATGTATTGGGGTAATAACATCCTAGAGTCATCAAATCTATTGGGTTTAGTCTGTTTGTTTTGAATTTGATTTTCTAATACCAACAGTTTCTGTTTCCCACCAGGGATGGCGCTCAAATTGTACTCGAAGTTATCTTGGTGAATACGAGATCGTGGGTAAATAAAAGGAGGAATTATTGTTACCACCTTTGGAGACCAACAGAGAGTCATCGAGGATAACAGTGGAGGACTAGGTATGACCGACGATGTCATTTGAACCATCGTTGAAAGTGATTGGTTGTTTGTTTTTTTGGAGGGGTATTATTCGAAAGTTTGAAACTTTATCCATTTCACATCCAATTTTTTAACAGATGTCTAACATTATGGGTGAAAAATGATTGGGTTTTATAGATGTGGGAGCGGAGTTGATTGGTTTTACAGTTAGGGGCTGAAAGTGATAAAACGTGATAGTTTGGGGTAGAGGTGTCAAACGCATCAAACTGGGCTGGCACAGGCTCAAGCACGGCACGACATGTTTAAACGTGGCACAGCACGACACAAGCACGATTGTAGACTAGCACAGCACGGAAGTGGCACGGGGCACAACAAAAATAAATAAATAAATAAATAAACTCTTTTTTCCTAACCCAAGATAACCATCAATTTTATATTTTACATTTGCTTTGGTCTCACTGATTGTCTCGATTGCAAACTCCACATGTACCAACCTATATTGGCTGTGTGAAGAAAGTATTTTGGATTTAGACAATTAGTCTACCTTTTATCGTTTATTCCTCATTGTTGGAGGATTTGGTTGTAGCCCCTCTTCACTGTATTCAGATGGAAATTTGTAAGTGCCGTATGACTTTCATGAAATGTGATCACCTTGTATTCATGTGTGATATGTTGCCATGGCAACCTTATTTTTAAGTACTACTTGGGTATTAACAGTAACATCATGTCAAAACTTCATTGTTTGACATGGATATTGAACAAATACTGAAAGGCATCATGTGAGTGAACCAGTGTCATCTATCGAATCAGAGGTATTCTAGATTTCTCATAACGTAATTGCTAAGAAGCCATGAGAGACCGTCGAGACCGTCACATCGCCTTTGATAATTCCACAGCTCACACCATGGAAACAGTAGTCGAATTTCTTTTCGACAACCATTTCGAGCATTCGAGACAACCTGCTACACAGGACTGCTGCTAGTTGGTAACAAACTGGCGTACTAATTAGTCACCAAGTTTGGCTTCAAGAAGGAAGCCAGGTCTAATACCAGTCATTGACTTCCCAACATGCCAACACAAATTGAGTGCATCACAAAGTTGACATGGAGCATACAACTCAAGATCCATTTAAGCAATGTAATTTTGAAGAAAAAAATCCATAGGATAACCATCTTTAAATTTGCATTCCTTGATCCACTTTATAAACAAAAGGCACAGAATCAGATGATCTATTATGGACAACAGAAATTACTCGCGAAATTTCAAGTAGAAAGTCGTTTATCAATTCATGTCATATGATGCCGTAAAGGTAGTGAACATGCTGAAACTGCCAATGCCAATGCAGAGTCAGAAGACTTCAGGCCCCATCACGGCCCATGGTCTGATCTCCAGGGGGGATCATAACCAAGACTTGAGGTTGGGCCTTGAACCCCGGATGAGGAAGCCTACGACGAAGCTCGCGAGCTTCCTGGCAAAGTGCACACGCATGACAGAAGATATGAGTTGCACTGTCACACAACAACTCACATTCTTCATCATCCACAAAGCTTCCAAAGCTGCCCTGTTTGTTCAACCAAAACACAAACACAACTTTTCAGCAATGAAACACCAGCAAAGCTCAGGCTGCGCTTGGTTCTTTTTGTCAAAAATACATGTTTGTTGCCCCATCTTTTTAAAAACTTGCTTTTAAATCAAGTGAGGGGTAGCCGCAGGAACTTCTAGAGGATCATCAAAAGTGGACAGGGAGTTGGGAAGACCTTCACTGGAGGTGGGGGCACTGTTATTTGTTTGACATATTTTGAAAATTTGAAATATGCTACAAAATATTTGGACTGTTTACAGTTAACGAGGCAAATGTTCTTTAAAAAAAGGAAACAAAAACCTTTACAAAACATAACCAGACAATCCAGAAAAATGAACTACCATGAATGTGGCAAACCAAGTCTCCGGAAGAAAGACAACAGGAGTCACTACTGAGAACCCCAAAAAAGGGGAGCGGGGGAATGGAAAAGAAAAGAGAAAAACAACAAAGAAAAATATCTCAAAGGAAGTCAAGAAAAGCCGAGTCATAGGCCGGTTCAGCTAGAAAAAAAGGCCAAGAGAGAAAAGTAGCAGGAAACAAAGTGAAACAAACAAGAGAGGGAAAAAAGCTCGGGAGAACAAGCTTCAACTGTCCCTCCTTGTGGCGTAAGGATCATAGGGCTCTAACGTTGTCTGCCCAACTGGACCAGCCTTGAAGCTTAGCACTGTGGAATTTTGAGGATCTGAAGCTTTTCTACTGGAGAAAAGATATATTGGCCTTCTACAAGTGGAAAGTGACTCTGAAGTAACCATGAATCTCTTCCAGGGCGGGCACTATCCTCACTTTCCGACCACAACCTGGTAGGGGAGTGTAGATAATAGAGAGCTACTGGCTCGATGCAATTATGTGATTTAGCAGCCAGGGGCGTTCACCAGGAGGTGCACATGGTCACTGTAGACACCTCCAGAGGACTTGCAGACCTTAATGCCTTTGAAAGAAATACTCCATCCATCCCAACATTTTTGTCCGGTCCACAAAACGACCTAGAAATAATAAGTTTTTTGAAAGAAAATTTTCAAACTTTTTTCATAGATTAAAAGTATTCATTGATATCTAGTAAATTGTTAAAAAAAAAAATACAGATTTTTTCTTGAATTTTTTTTAAAAATATTTTCAAGTCCTTGTTTTGTGGACCGGACAAAAATTTTGGGACAAAGGGGGATTATTTAGTTGTTTTAGTATAGTTTCCACTATTTTTGTCATCTTTCATAAGTAACCAAGAAGGAAAAAGTTCTAGTACAATGCCATGCAGCGATATAGATCACCATTGTTACTAAAAAGCAAATCAGTTACAGATACAATAGGACGTAAGCACATCAACACAGCAATTTTTTAAAAATCAAGACTTAAAACAGCTGCAACCCGGTGTCAAACATTAGATATTAATCAAGCTCTATCATCACATAGAAAAGCAGAACCATTTGATCATAAGAATACTTCACATTAATAGGAGAAAATATAAATCACAACATAGACACCAAAAAGAGAACTACAGGCTAAAGTTGAAATGCCCATAGATGTAGATGCAATCAGTCTGAATTTAACTAGTCAGCCACTGCTAGATAACCAGAAACTGGGGAATGAGACCAGAGCTATGAAATGGAAGAATAACTTGCCTCGAGGTTAAATGTGCGGCGTATAGCTGTACGGCTAGGGTATGACAACCAGGGTGCCAAAACATTCGCACCAAATAAGGAGTTCCCAATCAAGTATACACCAGCATAACGCAAGCAGTGACTGGAAAAAGTCCCAGGAACAGAGCTAAGTCTCTCAACATTGCTTCCATAAAGCACACATGGAGCCACACTTCCAAGGAGGCCTACCAGATGCCAAGACTACTGTAAGAATACGGATAAATTCACAGTTGAAAACTCAAGACCAGAAATTGAACAATGACCAGATGAAGCACAGGAAACGTATCCATTAGTAGTTTCTAAAGCCTAGTCATAGAGAACTGTACATAACAATACGTGAACCACCGTTAAGGTGAATGCTTAACAGCTTACTAGTCAAATTCTCATATGATCACCCTTCGAACAGAACTTAAGTTATACAACATAAGTGATTAGTCTTGACTTCTATAAAAACTCAAGCCGAATGCAAATTCCAGCAGAACATAATTCAGTTTAATGACAGATTTATTGTAACTAATGAAAAGGAAAGAGGAACCGGATTATTATACCAAAACGTTCTATCTAGGAGCCTCTAAAGAAAGAAGCTTTCTGTCCAACAGAAAATCCCAAAGAAAGTCCCAACTAATATGGGGAAAATCAACCAGTCAACCACCATTAAATTAACAATTATGAAAGGCAACCCAAACATATGTTTTGGGGCGTACTACGCTCTTCTACTAGCATCTCTACCAATGCATCTACAACGTGATGATCGAGCAAAAAGGCAATAAATTACTGACGAACTGCATTTTTTTCCTTGATCATAAAATTTAGGCACAACTAATTGTTTCAATAACCTAAATGTAAGATAATTGTCTGATAAGTGATAACAATGGATTGAATTGTTCGAAACATATTTCGTTATTTCTTGCACGACAGACATACCAATCCAGATTTAGATTACCACGCCAAATTACACCAGTGACCAGACTCATATATAAAGCAGAATTTAATGAACAATCTATCTCTGTATATCATTAATGACCAACAGACAATTAGGGTATCTAGCCATTCACCAAATCAGCATCTAATTAAAGAAGAACCTAGTTTATCAAGGAACAGACATTTTCGTTGCCAAATTGGGCAAAAAATAAAAGGGCTTTCAGCCTTTAGGACAAGTTTGAATTAATTGTTTTTCAAAAGATTTGATGACATGTTTAAAAGACAAAGGACTGGATAAACCGTTTTCATAAAAATGGTTTTAAAAGGATTTTGAGGATACGCGGGTCAACGGAAAATCAAATTTTAATACCAATGCCCATTAAAATTGAGCGTAAATTAAGAGGACATTAGGCTAAAGAAAAACGAGACTCACAAACTTCAAGATCGCTGCTACAGAACTCATCGTTACGTCCAAGGCAGGCGAAGAGGCCGGAGCTCCACGGAGACCGACCCAGCGGTTTCCCCACCGCGCTGCCGTGGCCTACCGGAACTCCCTCCGCGGTCCACCCTACAGCTCGCTTCGCCTGCGGTGAAGGAGACTGTTTTATTGTAACAGAAACAGCAGGAGGCGGAGGAGCGGTAGCGGGTTTCGTAGGTTCTCTCTTCTCCTTGTCATGGTCTGGTGCGTCTGGTTGAGGTCCTAGAAGGGGACTGGATTCCTCAACATTCGCCATTTTGGAAGGAGAACGAAACCCTGGGAAGAAATGGAGAGAGAGAGAGAGAGAATGGAACCTGGTTCGATTTTCTGACACCGCTCGAACGAGTTTGGGAGCTTTTTGCGGGTCAAGGATTTGGGGGCCAGAACAATACTAACCGCACGACTATAAAATATTTACATGTAGACCCTTAAAATATTATTAATTATATTTTTTTCCCAGGTTTGCAAGCCTTACCAAGTCGAATTCACTTAGGTTCAGGTTCGCCTCATTTATGGAACGAGGCTAATATTGAGATTCAAGTTCAGGTAGTTTAATGGACAAATCAAACTCAAATGAGCTTTTACCAAACCAAGTCTCAAATAGTTCATGAACGGCCCAGTTCATTTACAGCCTTACACATTACACACAAACACTATCACATTAGGATGGGTCCTATACGTGGGCATTAAGATGTGCTCTAGGGGTAGCTTGGGTTTGTTTGTTGCGCACTCGTGGTAAACTAATCAAACACGTCAAGTGGTACTGAACAAACCCATGCAACCCGAACAAATGCCCCATGCCAATCAATTAATGTGTTTTGATTGGCCGTAAAGTATCATGTCCGATGCCACGGGACTGAAAAACTTCTCGAAATGATTGCGTTGAGAATAGGAAAGGTTTTCCCCTTTGGTTATAGAGATGGTGTTTTATATCCCACAATGTTATACGTATAACAAGATTGTACAACGGATTTGTACAATATGCCCACTAACCGTCCTTCCGATCAAACGAATCTCATCCCATAAGCCTATTCCAAAAATGAAGTTAGACATTCAATATAGGGAATATGGGCGAACCTAATCCCTCAGATGAAATGAATCTCAAACACTAGTACTATGTTTGCGTGGGGTTCATCTAGGGGATTTAACACCCCATCCACCTCGCAACGGAAGTGCACCAAACATAAACAACAATAACAAGCAAGTTCAAAGAACACAAACAATTTTATGTGGTTCAACCTCAATGCTTATCTCCATGGGAGAGAGAGAAAGAGAGATATTCCACTATATTTGGGAAAACAATTGAGATGAAAATGTTTATGAAAAAACCTACCCAAAGAGCATCTAACACATGGCTTTATACATAATTTTTCACTCACCCCCACACACTATTTTTCCTCACCATTTTCTCCTCACAATGACACAACCGGAGCGCACGACAAACCTCCTGCAGGCTGCCCTCCCTTGTGCCCATCTCCGGTTACTCCCAAGTTGTCCCTGTCTCTCCTCTTTCCACTGTCCTCTCAGTGTACCCGGCAACCGCCGAAGGGGCTGCCCTTTCTCAGCCACACGACACACTTTTTTTTTCCTATGGATTGTGCCCTTCTTTTTCTCACATTTTTCACCCAAATTCCTTCCAATATATATAGGCATACAACAAACAAAGAGTGCCCAAAAGACTCTTGAAGTGCCTAGATGCTTCGAAACCCAACTGCCACAAATGCTCTTTGGAAATCACATGCACAACCGGCAGTAAACCCCCATTTCAAAGAACCCATTAACTAACCATCAGATTTTTCTTTTCCACTTGTCTCTGTTGGAACGTGTGGCTCATATGGTGTGTATGAGAGGCACAGAGAAGTTCCTGGTATCAATGTGCAAGTTGGGAGGCATTTTGATAGAGGCGATATCGATACAGGGTTTTCTCTGTATCGATACCGATGCACCTATTGGCGAACAGAATGTATGGGTATCGATACAGGGAAAGACCTGTATTGATATCGAGCGGCTTAAAAATAGTCGTGAATGGTGTTACAAGGGTATTATAGGTATTCAGGCTATAATCCTAGTTAGGGTTGGAATAGGAGTAGCGCTCTCTTATAAATACTCTCTATTGTAAAACCCTAGAGTGTGCTCTTCAATAAAACGACTATTCTGTGTGCTCCCGTGGATGTACTCGGTTTTTGGGGAACCACGTATATTCCTGTGTTAATTTCCTTTACTGTTTTCGTATTGATTATTGTGTGCGTGTGGTGATAATACAAACAAGTGGTATCAGAGCGCGGGTTTATTCACGCGGATTGAATCACACGAAGAACAATAGTGGGAAATACATCTGTGTCGAAGTTCGATGTTGTAAAGTTCGATGGGACTAGTAATTTCGGACTGTGGCAACAGAGGGTAAATGATCTACCTGCGGCGGGGTTTGTCGGCGCGTTGAAATGGGCGCCCAAGAAAACCGCAGCGTATGTCCAACGATGATTGGGAAGATCTGGCGAGGCAAAGCGCCGCGGAGTACGATTCGTCTGCGGTCTTGCGCACGGGTTATGTATCACGGATCGACGATGATTCACCGGGCCGGGTCCGGGCGGCCGGAAGGTGTATATGTCGAAGTCCTTGACTAATAAACTGTTTCTGAAGCAAAAATTATTCGGGTTGAAGATGGTCAAGGGTTCTAACCTAATTCAGCATATCAACACGTTCAATCAGATTGTGAGTGATTTGTTGCGGATTGAAGTAACATTCGAAGAGGAAGATCAGGCTCTGATGTTGCTTTCCTCTCTACCGGGTTCTCTGGATAATCTCGTTACCACTCTACTCTGGGAAAGAAACCCTAGAACCGAGGAGTTATCGCGGCCCTTCCGCCTATAATCATAAGCAGTTACGATCGAGTCGATACAGGGTGAAGGACTGGTGGTTAAAGGATACGAGAAACGTGGCAGAAAGTTGGAGAGGGGGAAATCTATTGAGCGTGGGAGATCAAAATCGAAGGCAGGTTTTGAGTTGAAGTGTTACAGGTGTCATGAACTGGGTCACTTCAAGAAAAATTGTCCGCTGAAGGGAAAAGGAGGGAACTAGAAGAAGAAACAGGGAAAGGCAAGGGATAGGAAAGATGTACCATCGAATTCTGCAAACGTGGTGGAGCAAGATGATTCTGAAGATGGTGATATGCTTTCGATCTCTGCCAATCCGGATCACTTGGCAGACTCATGGATTCTGGATTCAGCATGCTCTTATCAAATGTCTCCTAACAGTGAGTGGTTTGACACCTACAAGTCAGTGGATTGTGGCAATGTTCTTATGGGTAATGATGCATCATGTAAAGTCATAGGAATAGACACAATTAAAATCAGAATGTTTGATGGTGTTGTGAAAACCTTGGGTGATGTAAAACATGTTCCAGAGTTGAGGAAAAATTTAGTTTCGTTGGGAACTTTAGACTCCAATGGCTGTGGGTGTAAAACAGAAGGTGGAGTGATGAAGGTGACGAAAGGTGCCATGGTGATAATGAAGGGTTCCAAAGTTCCTGGCAATATTTACAAGATGACAGGAAGTATAGTTGTAGGTGGAGCCGCTGCCACCACAACGGTTGATACTGATGATACCATTCTTTGGCATATGCGGTTGGGGCATATGGGGGAACGTGGGATGTTGGAGCTACATAAGAGGAATCTGCTAAAAGGGGGTGAAATCGCAAAAGTGGGGTTCTCAAATTACGTGGTTCAGAAGCAGTGTAAGGTGCAGTTTAAGAATGCTACTCACAAAACAAAGGGCATTCTTGACTACATTCATTCTGATGTTTGGGGGCCAGTGAGGGTAGCCTCGAAAGGGGGATCTCTGTATTTCTTGACCTTTATCGATGATTATTCAAGGAAAGTCTGGGTTTACTTCTTGCGACACAAGTCTGAGGTCTATGCAACATTCAAAATGTGGAAAGCTGAGGTGGAAAATCAGACTAGGAAGCGAATTAAGTGCCTCCGGACAGATAATGGGACAGAGTACAAGGATGGGGATTTTCTGAGGTTTTGTGAGGAGCATGGGATTCAGCGACACTGGACAGTTCGAAAGACACCGCAGCAGAATGGGGTGGCAGAAAGGATGAACAGAACCATAGCAGAAAGGGCACGGTGTATCAGACTTAATGCAGGGCTTCCAAAAATGTTCTGGGCAGAAGCAGTGAGCATGGCAGTGTTTGTGATAAACAGGTCGCCTAGTATTGCTTTGAACCGAAAGGTAGCGGAAGAGGTGCGGACAGACAGAGAGGTTGACTACTCAGTCTTGAGAATCTTTGGGTGTCCAGCCTATGTTCATGTTCCCGGTAATGAGAGGTCAAATGCTTGAAACCTTGGATTGTGTCGTAGAAAGTGTTGCCCCAAGCGTAGGGCTAGGTCGGAGGTAGCATAATAACCGGTAAGACCAGATCGAATCCACAGGGACCGAACGCACCCTACGTGAGAATTGTCTTGGGAATGAAGTTTTTAGCCTTAAAGCGGCAAACTTGGCTTTTGGATTTTGATTGATGGAATTCACTTAACTTCGTGAACAACTCGGAAGATTAAAAACTAAGAATTAAACTAAGGCAAAGTCTAGGGGATTTTAACAACCATAACTTAGGCTAATTTGTTCCTCTCTTGTTGAGATTAGAATTCTTGTAACCATTTGGCAAACATCTAGGTTGACATCGCTCCAAGCATCACACGTGAAAAGCAGAATCAACCCTTAACTACGAGAGATCAAAAAGATTAACAAACCTAGACTTCGATACATAAAATCGATCCTAACTCTTTGAACTATAAATGATGTTCGATAAAGTTTAGGATTCTTGTGTCATTTAGACAAACATTTTGATTGACATAGCCCTAAGCATCACACGTGCCAAGTGGTCAAGCCCCTGGCGACGTGTGATCAAAGGGGTTAACAAATCGCAATTTTGATACATAAAGATGAACCCGTGACTTTATTAAACAAGAAGTGTTTGCAATTTGGCGAGAAGAACGAATCAAACCTAAGTCATGGAGTGCTAATCACCCCATGACCGAGCCTATTAAGACTACTCAAACATTGGAATGAAAGACATAACTTGAAACGTAAAAGAAATGAAGAACATGATTTTTTTCAGAAATAAACTTGATATATATGAAGAACTAAGTAGTAGCTACAACATTAAAACACGAGAAATTAAACGAAACATGAAACTTACGTGAATTTTCTAGAGAGATAAAGATTCAAAATCCTCTCCCATGGAGGAGAGAGGGAGGAGCAACTAAAACTAAAGATGAAAGAGTAAGAAGTAATGGGAGCGAGAGGGAGAGGGAAATATATACAAAAAAACCTTTTATCTCCCTCAAAATATCCTAATAATGCTTTTAATATAAACTTTCCATAAGTAGAAAGTACAAAAAGTGCTTGAAATGCTTGAAAAATGCTCCACGGATTGATGTGGATCGATCCACTATGGGAGTGGATCGATCCAGAATGCTCTGGTGGTCATTTGGACGAGAGTGGATCGATCCAGGATAAGAGTGGATCGATCCACTATTGCTGATGAACCTATGGGGTGGAGTAGATTGATCCACTATTGAGAGTGGATCGATCCAGAATGCTCTGACCATGTTTTTTACTTGAGTGGATCGATCCACTATTGGGAGTGGATCAATCCAGAATCCTCTGATGAACTTTTGACTTGAGTGGATTGATCCACTGTTGAGAGTGGATCGATCCAGAATTGGGCCGATGATGCCTTTGGTCACTTCCTTGGCCTTTCGTGTTCCCGAACTTCCTCCAAAGCATTTGAATACATCGTGGGGCCCTCGGGGAAGGTGAACCTCAGTCTTGTGAGTGCATGTTCAAGCCCGGACCCCATCGGGGATTTTTGTGAATGTGAAGCACGACTTCAACGCACCAACTTTTCGTATTCCCGGGCCTCAACCGAATCGTCATTTCATGGCTCGTGGGGCCCGGTGTTGGCGTGCCATGGGGCACGTGACCCTCGGTAAATGTGGCACGGTTCTCCATGACCTCAAAATGCGCTTATTCTACGCGTTTAACCTGTAACTTGCCAAAAACACTACGACGCACATATCAAACATATAAGGCGCGAAATCGCATGCGCGTGTAAACAAAATGAGCTAGATAAGCCCTGGATATCTACAACATTTGGGGCTTATCATCGAAGCTTGATGCGAAGTCCAAACAGTGTATCTTTATTGGGTATGAAAAAGGGGTTAAAGGGTACAAGCTTTGGGATCCGGAAGCAAGGAAGAAGGTGATCAGTAGATATGTGGTATTTGATGAGGATTCAATGGTCAAGGCACATCAAGGTGTACAGAAATCCGAGTCAGGGGAAAGTGGCAAGCAGCTGGGTATACAGATTGAGATGGGTGATTCTGACACAGGTGGCGACACAGATATAGGTGGAGACACAGGTGGTTCTCAACCAAAGGAACAGCTTGATCAACAGCAGCAGGAGAGCATAGCCACAGGGAGACCCAAACGTGTTATCAAGCCACCGGTGAGGTATGGGTTTAAGGATATGGTTGTTTATGCATTGTCCACTACCGGTGGGATCCGTCTACTTTTCGAGGCCATTACTACTCCCCGAAAAAGGACGGATGGATGGAAGCCATGGTGGAGAGATGGAGTTATTGCATAAGAACAAGACTTGGGAGTTTGAAAAAAGCGCCCTCGAGGGAAGAAAACAGTGGGTTGCAAGTGAGTTTATAAGAAGAAGGAAGCTGCGTCTGAAAAGGAAAAGGAAAAGTTCAAGGCTCGATTGGTAGCAAAGGGGTACTCGCAGAGGAAGGGGATTGATTATGATGCGCCTTTTGCTCCAAAGGTGAGGCACACTTCCATCCTGATTCTCTTGACATTGGTGGCTAGCTATGATATGGAGTTAGAGCAGCTGGATGTGAAAACGGCATTCCTCCATGGTGATTTGGAGGAGGTTATTTACATGGAGCAGCCTGAGGGATTCATGCAGCCAAGGACTGAGCACCTTGTTTGTAGGTTGAAGAAGTCACTTTATGGGTTTTGGCGATCTCAAGAGAATGGTATAAGAAGTTTGACTCCTACATGATTCGATTGGGTTCACCACTGTGGAGTATGATTGTTGTGTTTATGTTAAGAGTCTTGATGATGGTTCATGTATTTTCTTACTTACATCAGTATGTGGATGATATGCTTATTCTTTGCAAAGAGTATGGTTGAGGTGAAATGGTTGAAATCTTTGTTGGGTAAAGAGTTTGACATGAAGAATTCGGGTGCTGCCAGGAAAATACTTGGGATGGAGATTCGTAGGGATAGGTCAGCAGGGAAGCTGTGGTTATCTCAAAAGGATTATGTATTGAAAGTGTTGGAAAGGTTCAAAGATGGATAGTGCTAAGCTCGTTAGCACACCTTTGGCGAAGTCATTTTAGGTTGTCTACAAAGATTAATGTCAAGTCCGAGAAAGAAATTCGTGATATATGTCAAAAGTGCCTTATACCAAGTATGATGGGTTGTTTGATGTATGCAATGGTATGTACTAGACCCGATTTAGCACACGCGGTTAGCACAGTTAGCAAGTACATGGCCAATCCAGGCAGAGAGCATTGGAATGCAGTCAAGTGGATGTTCAGATACTTGAGGGTAATCAGAGGCGTGGAATTATGTTTGCAAAAACAGGATCGGGGGTTTCGATTGTAGGGTTTGTGGATGCGGATTATCTTTGGGGTATGGATGACGGACGCCCGCTACGGGTTATGTGTTTACACTTGCGGGTGGGCCTATTTGTTTGAGATCCATGGTTCAACCTCTGGTTGCTTTCTATCTACTACTTGAGTCGAATACATGGCGTGGACCGAGGGCTAAGGAAGCATTGTGGTTGAAGGGTTTGGTGAAAGAACTGGGCATAGATCAAGGTGGAGTGCAGTTGTACTGTGACAGTCAGAGTGCTATTTATTTGGCGAAACACCAGGTGTATCATGCAAGGACCAAGCATATTGACGTTAGATTTTACAAGGTGAGAGAGTTGATTGCTTCGGGTGATTTGATATTGGAAAAGTTGCACACTTCTGATAATGCAGCTGACATGTTAACAAAGATTGTGACTGTGGACAAGTTCGAGCATTGCTTGGACTTGGTTAATGTCTCCAGATGCTAGAAAGGAGGCGTTCCCAAAACTTGTTGGATCGATATGGTTATCTTCTGAATGAGTGAGGATATTCGCCAAGGTGGAGATTGTTAGAACTTGTAGCTCATATGGTGTGTATGAGAGGCATGGAGAAGTTCCTGGTATCAATGTAATACTTGAGTTGGGAGATTTTGATAGGGGGCGTATCGTCTGCCGGGGTTTTCCCAGATCACATACCAAGGCACCTATTGGCGAACAGAATGTATGGGTATCGATACAGGGAAAGACCTGTATCGATATCGAGCGGCTTAAAAACAATCGTGAACGGTGTTACAAGGGTATTATATTTATTCAGGCTATAATCCTAGTTAGGGTTGGAATAGGAGTAGCGCTCTCTTATAAATACTCTCTATTGTAAAACCCTAGAGTGTGCTCTTCAATAAAACAATATTTTTGTGTCTTTCCCGTGGACGTCTTCCTGTTTTGGGGAACCATGTATATTCCCTCGTGTTGATTTCAACAAGTTTTCACATTGATTATTGTGTGCGTGTGGTGATAATACAAACAATCTCCCATGCCTTTCTTTTTCTTTTTCAAGGGTATTAAAAACATGTGCAAAAAAATCCAACAATTCACACCGTTGTGAAATGTAATATCAATCCCTATGCGATCTTCATAACTTAGAATTTTTTTTTATCATTCTACCCTTTTTATAATGATTAAACAATTTTGTATTTATTAAACTCAAAATTAAAATTCTAAATGCTTGCTCTCGTGGGCTCCGCTTTGTCTATAAAACGCCTGGCCTTGCACATTCACCTTTTAAAAACTTGGCCGGATCCCGAGGGGGTTAGGTGCACCCTGTGCCAAATTATCTGGTTTCTGGAAAGGCCTACAAATCAACAGTTTTAGTGCATGTTTCTGTCATCCTTAAAAATTCATTAAGGCATAAAACCCTACATTACATGTGTGGCAAACATGGATGAATAGCCTGTCTATTTCTGTCTTTGGGTCATTCAACTTATTAATCGTCAACCACTTGGAATACTTCCAAATTCTTTAGGATCCCTTTCAGAGGAATTAATTTGATTTTTGAGGGTTTCAATGGTGAAAAAGGGTTTTAGACAAGGTTATTAATACCAAATCTTTATGCGGGCAGACGTAACCTGGTTTTCTAAAAAAATGCATCTAATGACCCTCAATACCGCATCATACGTTTTGACACGTACGCATTCCCGCCAGATAATCCGCATCTTAAAAAATCGAAAAAAATCGGACAGAACAAAAACCGCACAATCGTATTTTCGCCATAACTTTTACTTCCGGCTCCGATCAAGGCAAGTTATATATCAAAATTTAAGAGAATTTCAAGATCTACAACATTGTAGTTGCACTTTTTTTCTAATTTGGTATCGATGTGATCCAAAAACTATGATTTCTGAATAGGGAGATTATAAAAAAATAGGGTATGTTTTTTAAAAAGGGTTTGTGATGCATGGGTTCAACTTCTATCACTACCAAACGTCAAATACAACAAGTATGTACTAAATTTACATAGATTAAGTGGATTTAAGAAAATGAGATTGAAAATGTCATATTCTGTGACAAATTTTGTGTCTCTTGAACCCTATCTCTCAATATATATATAGTTGCGGCAAATCCAATACGTCGGTGCCGGTATTGATTGATGCCGATGCACTGCATCGCATGCATCATAAATGGAAAACCGGATGCTTCGTCTTACGTCTGGTATTCGAACCTTGGTCTTAGAAGCATCAAATGGGGAGGTCTGGGGTTTGAGAGACGTCAAACTACCTCTAATTTGTTAACCCACTAATTCTCCTTTGATCTTCCACTAGCGTATATGATGTTGGTGTCAAAAAAAAAAAAAAAAATTGAGAGAGGGAAAAATCATATTGTAATTTTTATGGATAACGAGAAAAGATATAAAAAAATTGAAAAACAGAAAAGCAACTCTTCAATTTGTTCTCAGTTTGGTAACCCAGCATGAAAAGAGCGAAAGTAGCTTCTTCTATTTCATTTCATCTTCCTATCTCCTCTTTATAAGTTTTTAAGCGGTAAAAGAATACGAGTATTTGAAATACATCAATTTGGAAATAAGTCCACAATTATCATAAGCCCAACTCAATTAATAACCCTATTAACGGGAGAAATAATCCCAATATTAGGAAAATAATACCCACATACAAATCACTCCGGATCCGTTGTCCCACTTTGGTGTCCCTCTATGGTGTCCGACCCCTCCAAATACTGTCACGTGGAACACACTAATTCCCCTACCAAATTTATTAACTCTGTTACTTTCCCCGTTAAAACACAACCTTTTGTTTTCGATGGCAGCATCTGTGTTAATGGTGAAAACTACATCGGATGTCTGGACTTCCGTATCAAAAAATGGGGTGTCTTGGTTCAAAGCTGGTTTGAAATACGTGATCCTCATTTTTGGTCGATTGTCTCTCTTCACTCCACATCCAATGAAATAACTCAGAAAAAAAATTTTCTGCAATTTCTGCAACCAATTTTCAATCATCCCAAAAAATTTCAATTTCAATTGGGTACAATAGAAACCCAAAAAAGCTCAAAAACCCTAAATGAAATAACTCAGGAAAAAAAAAAAAAAAGAGTTTAAACGAAGAACTAATCACCTGCCCACGAAGATACCCAAATTTTGGTTTCGTCATAAAAGGTCATGGCATTCATTGATTATTTCAATTTTCGCCGAAAAAATATGGGTTTCTACAGTCATCGGAGTTTTCAATACATTGTGAGGCTGGAGAGGAGGATCCCTGCGAGTTTGATTCCTTGTGGATTTTGTCTTCACCCATTTTTAGTTTCAGTTGCTTGGGAGAACATCCATTTCTACCAAGGTGAGTTTGAAGATTCTGGCGAGGTGGGTTTGGATATGCCGGTGAGTGGTTGGTCTTTTGGAAGGAGAAGGGAGGAGTTTTGGTGTAAAGACATTGGTTGGGTTTTAATGAAGATTCTACTAACAGAGTTAATAAATTTGGTAGGGGGGTTAGTGTGTTCCACATGACAGTAATTGGAGGGGTCAGACACCATAGAGCGACACCAAAGTGGGACAGCAGATCTGAAGTGCATACAAACAGAGAGATTCAAAATCCTAACCCCTTAGTTAGATCCAGGAGTTTTGGTCAACTGAACTAGCCTAGTTTATTTCTTTTTAAGTTATTTAAGACAACCACCAAGTGGGTTCTGCAATTGTGAGGACTAGTCCATAACAAGTTGTTTTCCTGGAACTGTTGATGGGTTCATGTGATGCAGGGTATCTCAAAATAAATTAGGCAATGGAGGCACCTTGACTTGAGGATACAAAGTATATAACCAATTGTCTTTGATGTTCTCTTTGCTAAAAAAAGACAAAAGTTACCCCAATTAGAAAGAAAAGCTTAATTTATTGGTTATGGTTCATTTCATTTGAAATCTATATCCCAGCTCTTTTTTCCTTTTACAACTCTGTATCTGACAAACTAACAAGGGACCAATCACATTGTTTACTAACAGGGTTCAAATGAATCGGAGGTTGGTCCCGTATGAACCGGCCTAACATAAAAATTGATAGCACATTGGTAAGAGTCAACATCAAACTGAAAACTCAAAAACTTCTTGAGACGTGTCATTGCGAGGCGACTGCTATTGCACGTTGGTAGGAGTCGACATCCGAGGTAGGTCCCGTATGAATTGGCCTAACATAAAAATTGATAGCACATTGGTTAGAGTCAACATCAAACCAAAAACTCAAAAACTTCTCAAAACGTGTCACTGCCAGGTGACTACTATTGCACGTATATTTTCCCTATCTTAGCTTACACTATCCCATATAACATGGGTTTAACGTAAGGATTTTTGTCATCAAAATCATAAAAGCCCAATTCAGTGAGTTAAGAAATTCGATGTTGATCCTTTGGCTTCTGACAATAAGCAAGAATTTTGCACGGTAAATATAAAGAGAGGATTGACAAGTTTTCTCAACAAAATAATGAAAAAGATCTAACAGCTCATATTTCATTTTCTGATTCCGTTTCCCAAGTTCTCTTAATGCTATGCTCTATAGTGTGCACTTCATCCGTCCCAGAAAGATATGCTGTTTTTTCTAATAATTTTTTTAATTTCTTCACACCAAATTATATATATCAATTATTTCTTTAATTTGGTGCACCAAAAATCATAAACTTGTGAATGAAAGTACTTTATTTTCTCATACAAAAATTACACGTCTTTTTGTAATGAACTAATTTTATGGGACTCAAGGAGTACATATAATAATGATCACCAAACCATAATTCAAAATGTTGTCAATATTTCTTGCTACAGATTTTTTTTTGTAAATGTATTATGCTTTGGATTGTATTACAAACAATCCTTATTTGCTTATTTTTACACATTGATACATATAAAAAAAACAGAATTTATAACTCTTCATTACATTTCTTTTCACTCACTACACAACTAAAATTCCAAGGAAATCAACGCAAGGGTAACAACAATTTTAACCAAAGCAATACGAACACTTCTTCTCCAAAACTCCTTTATGCATGAATTTTGGTACCCTAGACAACAAAAATTCAGAACAAAAAGAATATTAATATATATAGAATTGAAAAGGGCTAGTAGTAATTATATCGCATCCATAAGTAAAGAAAAAATGGTTGGGATCCACTCCGGCCTTGTGTTGGACTAGACAAGATAGTCCAAATCTCGACTGATTATTTCGGTAATTAATGGCCAAGATTCTTTTACTAGTAAAATTCTATCACAATTATTGATAGTATCCAATAATATATTATCAGCAAGCTCAGACCATTAATTGTCGATATAGAAGATCGAGATTAAGGTGGAGTAAAAAATACAAATAAGGGATCCGGATCCTCTATGACGATTTCTCTATGAGGATCTTGTGAAGGTTTTGTTGTGGGCTTCACAACACACCAAAAACGAGATCTAATAGCTCACAATCCCCTTCCTTGTTTTTAAATCAAAACGGTGTCGTTTCATTGGAAAAAAAATCTGACGAAAGAGTAAGCCACCACAAACGACGTTTTCTTCTACTTCTTCTTCCTTCGTTATTTTCTTCCTCAAACTGTTCTTCTCCATTTCATCATAGCAAAGAAAGAAACCCCTTGGTTGTCAATTTTTTTTTTCTAAATCAAAACGGCACCATTTCATGGGGGAAAAAATTGGCAAGATAGCAAGCCACACAAATGGCAGTTTCTTCTTCCGTTAATTTTTCTTCTTCTCTGTTAGTGTTACTCAAATTTCAAGTGGCTTAATCATTTTTCCTTTATTTATTTTTTCCCAGATTTTTTCTTCTTTGTTAGCTCAAATTTTTATTGGCTTAATTTTTTCCAAAAAAAAAAGGCAACCAAGGGGTTTCTTTCTTTGCTTTGATGAAATGGAGAAAAACAGTTTGAGGAATAAAATAACGAAGGAAGAAGAAGTAGAAGAAAACGTCGTTTGTGGTGGCTTACTATTCTGTCAGATTTTATTCCAATGAAACGACGCCGTTTTGATTAAAAAAAACAAGGAAGGGGATTGTGAGCCATTGGATCTCCTTTTTGGTGTGTGGTCAAGCCCACAACAAAACTCTCACAAGATTCTCACAGAGAAATCCTTATAGAGGATCCGGATCCAGAAAGGATATAAGCACTTTTCTTTCTATAGGAGGTGATAGAAAACACAATGAAAACCGTCAGGTGTAAATTACGAGTTTTTGCCACCATCATTACGGATCCGAATGTGTATTTCTTGTTGATCTGAATCATTCATAATTTCATATTATAGAGGTAGCAAAGTAGCACATCCTTACAATAAATTTGTTAATAGACATCAATAGGTATATCAAACCTTTAATTTTAGTTTATAAAATGAATGGTAAAGGACAGGTTAACGTTAAAACTATTATTGACCATCCATTTTTATAAACCAAAATTTAATTTTTGATATGTTTATCGATGTCTGATTAAACTAATTTTTTTGTGTAGGTACACTACTATGTAAGCCCTAAAAGATGAATGGTTCACATTATAACATGAATGGTTCACATTATAACAATAAATGCACAATACGTATAGCCCACAACGGGCGGTGGTGGAAACCCACCATTTCCACGGCCGGTGGAAAGAATTTAATATATTTTATATTTCTCCTTCCAAAGACAACTTAAACAAGATAAGGATATGTATCTTACAGTGGCTCCATTTCCAGCTCTCAAAGCTTTGAATTTACGATGTTCCATGGCAGGCTTGTTAATGGATCTATTTGGTGGAGGACGGTATGAATGGGTCTCTGGACCCCTATAATCGATATCGTAAATTCCCGAATCAGAAATATCCAGTCCCCCTAAGAAAAATCAACAACATTAAAAAAAAAATTAAATAATATATATATATATATATATATATATATATATATATATATATATATATATATATAGGGTAAGTTTCTAGTCCGGACTCTGGACTTCCGGACCTCCATGATCCAAAATTTTTTTTGACGATCCGAGCCGTCCAATGTGTTCAGAAGGTGTTTTCAAGGGTCAGCGCGAGAAATCTTCAAAAAGAAATACCGGGAAGGGCTTGATCCAAGCAGTTTTCGCAAAATTTTTATATTTACAGTTTTTGCGAAAACTGCTTGGATCAAGCCCTTCCCGGTATTTTTTTTTGAAGATTTCTAGCGATGACCCTTGAAAACACCTTCTGAACACATTGGACGGCTCGGATTTTCAAAAAATAATTTGCAACACAAAAAAAGCCATGTTTTTCTTATTTACGGGAGGTGTGGACTAGAAGATTTGCCTATATATATATATATTTGACAAAAAACAGTTCTTAGGAAATCACAAAAGGTGTTTCAGATTCTTAGAAGCTACGCTGTTTGGAAGCCCTATTTTTTTACTCTTTACATTTTTGGCTTTTGAATTATAAGTCAAAATGTATTAGGATTTTGTAAAGTGTTTGGAAACTATGTGCAGAATGTGTTTTGCAACAGGAATAGTGTTTGGGAGTATAATGATTCAAAATAAATTATGGGTTAATTTTTTACCACTTTACCCTTGGCTTTTTATTTTTGTTTTGTAAACTCAAGAATAACAAATCCATTTTGTGGGAATGAGTTTTTGGGGTGGATGCCAAACATCCAAAATGAGAAAAATTGAGAATTCAACAGCCAAAAAAGAGTTTGCCAACACAAGAACCCAATTAGACAAAAATTATGTGTTTTTGTTTACAAAAGGCAAATGCTACAATTATGGGTGTATATGATATGCACCCCTTCAATAGATTTTAGGTTTTTGACAATTTTGAGTAAAAATTCATAACATCAATCTGAATTCGTAACTTCTGTATAGTAATTGATAACACTTGTATGTTCTCAATCTTTGTTTTAAATTATGAATTTTTTTAAACAGTTGTAATGAATTTATATGACAATGTTATGAATCTTTGTACAAATGTAAGGAACTTCACATGAAATTTTATAAACTCAAAGCAATTTAAGGGGCTGCATCCCGTACACACCCAAACAGAAGTTTCTATAGACACCCAATCGTCGAAACACAAAAAAATAAATAAATAAATAAATAAATAAAATAATAAAAATTCTGTAAAACAAATTTCTCAAAAGCATTTCCAAAAACTGATTCTGAAACAACAAGAGGGGTGCATGCTAACCTTTTGAAAAACAAGATGGGGTGAGGAGGAGGAACAGAAAGAGAAGAAAGATAGTGATGATTCTAGGCTTGAACTCCATGGCACCACTCCAAGTTTAAGTGATCACAAGCTAATTCTGGTGGTGATTTGTGGTGGAGGGAAGAGGGAAATAAGACATGAGGAGGCAGATCAGGAGAAGAAGAAATATGGCAAAATCTGGTGAGGGAAAATTGCTTATGTTTCTGCAATTGGAACTGTCACAATCTACACAGCAATGGGGTTGTGAGGTACTGATGCTGATGTGCTGGGCTGGAACATTTATGTATGCAACCATACCTAAAGTGAGGTGTTCAATAAATAAATAAAAACGTTAAAGTTCTTCTGTCTCAAAATTTTAGTTCACCGTAAAAAGTCGTGTAAGTTTTTTATATTAAAAATAGTCGTGTAAGATCTCAATTAGTTTTTCAAGTTGGTACGAAAAAATTTAAAAAGTTATTCCTAGAAGTACTTTATTTTCTGATCAGAAAATTGCGTGACGGTTAATTCAAATTTTGAGACTGACAGAGTGGTGTTCATGTTTTTTTTTTTTTTTTTTTTATTTTGTTGGGTTTTTTTTTTTTTTTTTTTCCTTTCTTTTGTTGGTTTTTGTCTTGTGGACCTTTTGGACAGTCCATGTGTGAATTATTTAAGATGTCCAACAGACATACCCATTTAGCTCCATAGGCTGGACTTCAGAATAATGTACCCTCATTTCATCTCTGCTGTATTTCTGTGAATTCTGTCCTTGAGGAATTGAATACACAATAGCACTCAGAGTATGGGTACCGATCACTCATGTACCGAGGGGCATGTAGGTCCCACTCCAACACTCCGAGATCACACACTAATAATCCAAGTTGCTGGATGTTTTTAAAGGATTTTTCAAGTTGCCCGATCAAATATCAATTCAACCAAATAACTTGAGTGTTTGATCTAATCTTTCAATTTTTTATTCAAACTTTAGGATTTTGAATCTTGAATGGAAAATTAAAAGGTTTGATCAAGCATTTGCAGTAATAGGAGTTCAAAAAAGCATTTGCAGTAATTCAATTCAGCTGAGTTTTACAGAGCCAAATAGAAAAGTTATTTTAAAATTAAGTAATGGCTCGGATTATTTGTATGATACCTCAAAGTCGGTCCCACACACCTATGAGTACACTCTCACTACATGGGCGGTCAGTACCATAGTTTTTTGTCACATTTATGAGTACTCAGCTACAACATCGCCCAATGAAAGATGGGCACGGTGTTAAGGGCAGCATGTAGGTTGACTCCATCCAAGCCGTCCGTGCTCGGTAATCAACGGTCCAAATTTGTTTGGACCAAAATAGATATGCGCCATTTGTTATCGAACTAATCTAAGTCATTGATCATTGAGCACAGATGACTCCGATGAAATCAGCATGCATGTTGTCCCTAAGGCCTCGTTTGTTTGGCCGGAGATAAATTGATGGGATATGAAATCTCATGGGATATGGGTGAGATATGAAATCCTTGGGATATTACTCAGGATATCAATGGATGAGAAAAATTCATATCCGGTGTTTGTGTTCAACAGGATATTGCTCAGGATATCCAGTTTTTGCTCTAAAATGGGGAAATCCCATCCAAATCCCCCAAATGGGATTTTATATCCCGTACGGATCGGGATAAAAAATGGGTGGGGTTTTGAAATCCCATCCAAATTGAACAAAACAAACACAGGATTTTGGGTCCCGTGTCATTCTATCTCCTATCCCACCCTCCAAATCCCACGTAACAAACAAGGCCTAAGGGACAGCACGCCCCATTTCTTAGTGTTTGGAACTGAATTAACAGCAAGAAGGAAATAGAGGAAGTGTATTATGTATTCTGTATTTTAAGCCTTAGTAAGGGATGGTGGACAATTCTGCAGCTTTGTCAATCTGGATATTATACAAATATAGTACATGTAAAAATGAAGTTCAGGAGTGCAACATTTTGTGCCGCAGGCTCCCTTGGAACCCAACCGCAGCCCAAGATTGCCGATGGTCATGATAATAGATAAGTAGCAAATTAAACATATGAAAAATCAAACGGAGAAACCAAAAGCATAAACAAATAAGAGAGACACTAAGATTTACGTGATTTGGCTTACAGATGTAAACCTACTCCACGAGGCAAACAAACAACAGACGATTCCACTATAGCAAGAGAACAATGCTTCGAAGAGTTACAGTGGTGATAAACAAACAAAGCTCTCACAAGAGTCGCTCACTAACCCCAATTACAAGTTCTCTCACCAAAAACCCAATACTAAAGGAATTTCTCACCAAATACAAATTCTCTCTCATCAAGTCTCACAAAACTACTAGGTTTTAACCAAGAGACACAAAACAAAGATCTTCTCAAACCCACCAATAAGGGACAACCAAAAAACATGAAGATCTAACCAAGAGCCCTAATTTTCATATGAAACCCCCTGGGGGCCTCTCAAAGGGATACACCAAACCTTAATGGAGAGAGCAAGGCTATATTTATAACTACAGAATCCTTCCTAAAGCCAATACTTGCCCAAACAAATATCCTTGCACCCCAAGACATAAACCCACAAGGAAACAAATCTTTAGGAAGTCCAAACGAAAATAGAATCAGAATAAATTGGCTCCAAAAGCGCAAAACCGGACCCGCTGGTCTAGACCAAGCTTTGGTGGTCCAGACCAGACATGTTGCACCCAAAACTGAACAATCTGATTCGGTGGTCCGGACCAAGGGTACAACGAGTTGCAAATTTGTCTAGAATTGTCCGAAATTGCTTGGTCCGGACCAACCGTGTTGTGAACACCAAAATCAAGCCGAAATTCTAACACAACAAAATAACTACTACTTGAGTCTCAAATTGATAGTCTTTTTTGTGATTTCGAAAAGCTGTGCATTTTACATTCAAAAAATAATAAAGTTATGAGAATATCCTTTGAAAAAAATTTACACGATGGGTTTGTATTTTAAATATCTCAAACCGCTTTTTATAGCAAAAGAACATTTGGTTGTAAATGTATTCTGTTACTGTGTGCACAGTGCACCTACAAAAGAGAAGAGTTGAATATTCACACACTTCCGTGATTCCATCAGCTCTCTATTGGCTTATTAAACTGCATTTTCTTGATTGATGAATTTTAATGTTGAAGAAATTTGCACATCATGGAATTAGGAGAGCCGTATACGCTCCCTGCCATTGTTTTTAAAAAAATTAGTTTGATTCATGGTGGCTCACAGTTTGAACTTCCCTCCTTTGGCAAAAAAAAAACTTAAACAGATGTTCATGAAAAACTTCAAAGTATAATCTTTGATGAAAATCAAGATAACCAGACTACGAGAATTACTTTGATGAATTTTTCTAATTTTGACGTGAATGGTCTTAGATCTTTGGACTCAGACACATTTGACGGGGCCGGGAGGAGATTTTTCGAGGTGTGTGCGTGAGGTGAATATATACAGGGGCGCCGGCACATACAAAGGAGGGGGATCAGCCAACCCCGCGGGAAAAAAAAATTTACTATTACTATACTAAAAAAAATTAAAATTTGATATTTGAACCCCCTATTTTTTAGTTGATCATCACAGCTAAACATGTAAGCCTCGCCACCGCGAAAGACATGTCAAATCCTCATTGGATTGGACATCGTCTAGTCGTTAAACGGTTGGCTCATCGCTTCCTAACTCTAGCCTGATTCGCATGTCTCTCCCCCCTCTTCCTACGTCCCTCCTCCTCCTATGATGCATATTATCTTGTTTTATAAACTGCCATGAAACACAAGACAGCCACATATACCAATGTCACACGTCTACCTATCATTAAGCATGTAAATGCCACATATGCTCATGCCCATATAAACTTGACAGCTAAAACTCTCATGCAATTCTAATATTTTCATGTGCTACTAACCCCTTCAATTTTCATTCTCTTTAATATACCACCTCAAAATCATTTAATCCTTACCAATTTGTAACTATGCACAATTCTTCGAGCACCTCACGTGCACACACTCTCACTTGATAGACAACTAGGCATTGCATGCTTCCATATACATCCACAACTCAATTCTTTATAATATTCAAGTAATTGAAAATCCGACTTCATAAAAGAAATAACCTTTTATTTAAATACTGGGTATTACATACATGTTCTCTTCTCCCAGTCCACTTCGGCACTTCCCAGTCCATTTTGGTGGTCAATTGAAAGCCCTAAACTACGAATGAGAGAGAGAGAGCCAGAGAGGTACATGTTCTCTTCTCCAAAGAGAGGTTGATTTGTATAGCTAAGTTATATCCATCTGATTTTTCTCCTATATAACTCATGATCTTGATAATCAACTTGAGAACTACATTGTTGATGTGCGCTCATGTGATGGAACAATTATGCAACGATTCCACCCTTCCGCCCTAGAAACCATGATGCAATGATTCCAAAATATGAGACCGCATCATGGGCAATTGTAAAAGCTTGTGTAGCTTCTTTTTTTTTGGTGAAAACTAAAAACAGTGAGTATTAATATATGCCTTTTGATGATATATATCTTTTTGTTTATTAGGTTGACCGTTAAATTTGATTTGTGTTGGAGCAAAATTTTTAGTTGTTATTACTATGACCCCACCCTTCCGAATTCCTGGAGGCACCATTGAATATATATGTATCAATGATGGGTGGTGTTTTACTTGGGCCTCTTTTGGCTAATAATCCGGATTCTGAATTATTGATTTATTCATTTTGTCCTTATTCAATTTTTTTTTTTTTTGTATTTGTTAGTTTTACATCAAGATTTTGTGGTTTCTGGACTGCTCTCGACAAGACGAATCTAACAAGTACAAAATTATAGTCAAAACTTAAATTTTTTTGAATAAAGCCAAAATACTTGGATTATTGGCCAATAATCCAAGTATTTCGGCTTTATTTATAAAAAAATATTTTGTTTGACCATAATTTTGTATTTGGTATCATTTTCCTTTCAAGATGCTGCAGTATTTTACCTGTGGAACAGCTGTGTTTCTTTGCCAACTTAAAGCAGTTATTGATTAAAAGGACAAGGGACATTTCACAATTATGGAGTGGAGGTGTAATGTCTCCATTTTCGGAAGCATTAATTTAATTCATTTAATAAATGATTAATTTAAATTAAAATGATCTTATTAATTAAGCAGCGGAAATAACATAATTGTCTTGGTTCAAGTACAAATAAACACAGTATTTTTCTTGGAAAAATTATATTACAATTTTTCAACACAAAAATAAGGGAGATTTGCTCTACAGATTAAGGTTGAGATCCTAATCCCAATGTTTCTCTTGAGCCTGATCCACTGGAAAAACCTTCTATTCCAAAATAAGCATCGTCCTCGATACCTACACCTCTTGTTCGATCACAATCTAGCATAATACGTCCGAGTCGCGAAGCAACATCATGGTATTATACCAGGGTTACACGAAGTGTAACACCGTGAGCGATAAATCACTCAATAGCTACTCCAAACCACAACCCTTGCATAACATACAAGAACAACATATAGGATTGAAAAGCAGTAATTAAAGGAACAAGTAGGTAATTAATCATAAAGCACAAAATAAACACATAACTGATTTCATTACTAGTCATTAACTTACATATCCATCTAAGTTCTCAACCTAGAGAACTTTCCTCCCAAATAACCACTAAGGACTATGACCAATCCGTGATATACTCCCCCCTTGCTTGCCCTAACTGGGAGCCCCAACGGAAGGTATAAGTTACTTACTTAATACAACCGTCAGCCGCCTCGCAAGGATGAATTTCTCAGGGACTGACTGTACCACTGGGCTACGAGTGACAACTGTCAGCTCCTGTAGGTATATAGCCGTAACTCGGTCTATAATACATCCACCCTTTTAATGCTTCAGAATTCAAATGAAGTAATCACATATTGTCATATCTTAGGGTTTCGAAATCCTAGCAGGCTGCCAAATGTTCCTCCAAAACAAAATCACTTGGCTGACTACCATTCAACAAATCTCGGGGTGACTCCCCAATAATCGATTCCAATTCACTTTTCCATTAACCTTATCCTCTATGTGATATCCGCGCACGATCACCCAACCCGGAAACCTAGTTGTCCATTCTAACAATCCAACAATTTGACGATAATGTAATACCACAAGCGAAGCAAAGCAATAACAATATCTTAACAATAAAAGTAAGGCGGTAATGACATTTCAAGGGTTCACATAACCACATAATAAATCCATAGCGAAATACACGACTTATGGTGTTCCCGCGTCATTACGCATATCGAAGGTAATACACAAGTTTGAGTAAAAAGAGTTTACGGGTCATAAATGTGATTCATAAAAATATAGGGTCGATGTCATATATTATTCAAGTGTAGAGACGAAATCTAATAGCTTCATTAGGCTCAGAACTTTTTGTAAGGTAAAACTATGCACGAGAGCAAATTGGTAATTCGTCAATGGAGGACATTTTAGTAATTTACCAAAATTAACGTATCAATAATAGATGATATATATTTACTAGTATCATAAATATAAACATGCCATAATAGATTATGATCAAGTTTACTAACAAAGATTCACTTTACTAATCTAAATTAATTACATAACATTCTACAATTTAATCGACAGAGTACATCGAAGAAAACTTCAATATTATAGATTTTAATTATGACAACAAAAAAAATCATAATGGACATGAATAATCAGCCAAACAACATAATCATACACATCATCACTTGTTAAACAAATCAACTTTAACCATCTTTAGGCCTTACGGCCATAATCGGTTTGGTGGGTTTCTCGACCCATTTCACATTTTGATTTCATTTCATTTGGGCTCATTGCAAGCCCCAATATCAAGTCTAAGGCTACTAAATATACTTAGGGTTAATGGATAAGAGGTTTCTACCTTTGGTCCAGACGAAAAGCTCGACGGTAAAGTCTGGTGGTATTTCGAGTGGCAATGAAGAACTCCATTGCGAACAGAATCTTTGGGCAAAGATATCGTGTTCAAACCTCGTCCGTTTCCAGCGATTCTTGTGTCTAAAACGAAGCTCTCAAAGTGCTCTACAACATTGATGAAGAAGTCTAAGCCTGAAACGCACTCCAACAATGAGAAAAATGAAGATTTGTAAAGGTTCAGAGAGCTGCTCGGTTTGACCAGACCAGAAACTTCGGGCCGCAATAACGTGGTCATTTCTCAACCGTTTTGAGTGATTCTTGAACCTAAAATGAAGGGCTTGAAGTGATCTACAATCTTCGTGAAGAAATATAAACCCGAAATCCACTTTAACGAGGAGAAAAATGGAGATTTGTGAAAGGTCAGTGAGCTGTCTGGAAAATGTAGCCGAAAGAATTTTACTGAACTTTGGATGGCTACAACTCACTCAAAACTCAACCGATTTGGGTGATTCTTATACCGAAATTGAAGTACTCGACGCCCTCTACAACTTTTGTTTCAAACTTAAGCCTAAAAAACAACTCCAAGTTGAAAAAAAATGGAGTTTTATGAAGGATACATGGGCTACCCGAAAATGAAATGGGGAATGGCTTCTCTCTCTCTGAAAAATGGAAATGGGAATGGGATTTATGTAGGGGCATGAGATATAGGGTGCAAGCATGAATTGATAACCCATTGGATTTTTAAGTGTGAGATGAGTGGTATTGCATGGGGGTTAAAGGAAGGCTTTGGGAGGGTGTGTGAGGCTGTGATTGGTTGGAGCAAAGTAGATGACATATTTGGTTAAACACAAAATGACTAGGAAATGTGATGTGTTGATTTGTGAGTTGATACGTTCAATTAGGCTAGGACCATAGTTTGGGTCATCGGTTAGGATAAAACGAAATGGTTAGGGTAACCAGATAGTGTAATAGGATTAGGACCACTAAATCACAAAAATAAATTTAATCATTTCTAGGTTTTATTAATAAATCTATTTCATAAAATAAAATAAAAAATAGGGCTAAAATCCGGGTCGTTACAGGGGGTAACCAATAAGAGCATCCAATACGTATTGTATGCCATCTTGAGAAAAGCGTTCAATAAAAAAAAAATTATCCTGTTCAGACATCGATAGGTATCAAAAAACTAAAAATATGAGTTTTTTTTTATACCTATTAATGTCTGAACAGTATAATTTTTTACTGGATGTTCTTTTTAACGAGTCCTACAACACGTATGGTTCAGATCGATGGATTACTAAACGCATAATTGTATAATTTTTCTTGAAGATTCTTTCAAATTGTATGGTCCTGAATTCTGAATGAAAATCAAACGAATTAGATCAATTACGTAAAAATATCCAACGAACCTGATTTTTTCAAGACCACTTGAATAGTTATTTTAAAATTATTTAACGGTTTGGATCATTTGTGTGGAACCCAAAGGTGGTCCCACAAGATTGCATTTTACAAGCCACTTGAATTGGCACAAAACGATGTTGTTTCTTACTGCACAGCAGCCTCCCCTTCTCCTCTTGTTTGCTTTGCATTGAAAGGGATGAATCCATCTCTCGTCCTTCTTTCCAAGAAATTTTTATTTCAGCATCAGTCCAGGCTAAAAAAGCTATTTATCCCCTACCTTGTAACTTGGTGGTGGTGGTGGGTATACAATCCATGTCTCTCTCTCTAGTAGGGAAAAAAAACATCTTGTATTCTTCTTTATTTCAAAGATACCGTTAGTGAGCTAGTTGTTAGTTTGTTACAATGAATGTCGATGCTGCCCATTTATCAATTCGAGCCTAAAACCTCAGGGCCAGCTCTGGACACAAGCCCACCAGGCCATCGCTTAGGGTCCCCAATTTTTGGCCTAATAATGGGGCCCCAAAATTTCTAAATCACAATAAATGTTATATAGGTCAGATGCTTAGAAAATAGCGTTATATTGGTTTAGCTATAAGGCTTCCTTAATATAGCCCTCAGATCTCGCTTTTGAGTCTTCCTAATAGGAATTTTTTGAAGCCTAGACATTTGGAAAATGCACAAAAAATTCAAAACCAATGTAAACGACGTGAATGGAACTAGCAACCTTTTATTCTAGGTACTACTCATTGCACCTGAAGGTACTATTGATACTCATAATGAACAACAAATATATATATTACATTACACAACGATTTTGAGAAATATCTGTCTCACAACTGTCTTCCGTGGTACATTGGAGGGTTGTGAATGAATTTTAAAGTTTCTTCTCAACTAATCCAAGGGTTGAAATTACTTTCATTTCAAAATTCAAAACCCTAAACTAAACCACCCTCTACAACTGTCGGATCAACATTTCATTTTAGTTATAGCCATTCGATCGAGAAAATACTTCCCAATATAAACCACCCTAACCTTATGACTAATAGATTCTTTCCATTGATTGATTTTACGTTGTTTCCTTAAATAAATAAAAAAAAAAGAATTGATTATCCTTTTGAATTCAAATCAACTAAACAAATGGGTTTCCTACTTAATTTCCCTACATTCAACTCAATAATTGGTTTATGTTGTTGTAGAGGGGAAAAATTTGGGTGTGTTATTTCCACGCCTCTATGAGATCAACAATATGCACTCTTCGCCGGAACCCTAACCCTGCAAGACAATAAATGGTTAGAGCACCTTTTCCTCTCGTCGGCAAAGGTCCTCTGATGCTTAAATCAGTATCACGTACTAGGAGGAAACCATAAAACACGTAAAGTGTGTAAACACAAATTACAGCGTACCTTTCTTCATGGGTATTACTCTTTATTTATAGATGTGGGGTGCTTGTTGTCCAAAGATCCTATTCACATTAGGAGTCCTTTCATATACGAGACTCGTTCCATATAGAAACACAATCTTTATTCTACAAGGATTCCTCCCACGTTAGGAATCCTTGCCATTATCGGAATCCTCTTTAAGTTAGGAGTCATTTCTCTTATGCGATTCGTCCCATATGGCAACACAATTAGAATTCCCTTCTCGTAAGGATTCTGTATCTATATTGGACTTCTTGTCCAATATGGAAGCTCAATGATAATCCCTTAACTCTTCAGGATTTAACCCTTATCACATAAGGATTAGATCCCTCTAGAATGACCCGCCACCTTATCACGTTGACGGTTAGCTCGGCAATATACTTGCTTATTCTTATATACTGTTGCTGACCATGTACATAGCTCGGCACGAGCCTCGTGCACCTTCTCATGGTGTTGTCACCATCTTGTGGGGCTATCCTGGTTGCACACTTGGCCTACTCTGCTCGGCCATAACCTGGGACACCTTCTTGTGGTCCCCCCGAACTGAGCCACCCTCACGTGGTATCCAGGCTAAGCACGTGGCTCGCACGTGCTTGGGTATTTTCCTATGTAATTGGATTCTACCCTCTCCAGTTGTTTCCTTTTAGATTGATTTTCCTATATTCAAAATGGAAACAAACCCCTTTTGGATTCATATATGGAAAGGAAACAATAATTTTTAAAAAACTTGATAATTATATTTTTCTTTACTAATTAGCATTGGAGTACATATGTATTCCCTTCAAAAATGAATCTACGTTTTCCTTAATAATCTATTCTGAACTTAGATTTTCCTTTTATAAGCACACATAATTCTTCTAAATTCATAAGCTTCTCTAAGAAGAGGAGAAATCAGGTTCCTTCATTCCTTGATTAGAGAAAGAGAGTGGCTCATTACCTTCAGTTTGTCAGAACAATAGGTAACCAAATCTTTTTATTTTTTTCCGTTATTCTACACGTTCTCTCCCTGGGTTAGATGTTTTGAGGCCCTTTTGGGTTATGTTGTACGGAGTAGTGTACACTGTTTCTCTCCATGGATGTTTTTTCTTTTGTATGAAAAGAAATGAGATGTGTCAACGTAATATCTATATAGGTTATCATGATTGCACCACGATAGTGTTGGGATGAATAGACGAGATCTATGGCTAAGGTAACTTATTTCGTCACCATTTTATTTTGAAAGAGGAAATTCTTACTCATTTAATTATTTTTTATATGTTTTATTGTTATTCATGTTCTTAATTTTTCTTTTTGGACAAAGTAGGTGTTCAAGAGTGATGAAGACAGTACTGAAAGACATTTCAAAAATTGATGATGAGAAAGTTCAAACATTCATGATCAAAAGTGACAAATAAAAAGATTGGGAAGAACGTCTGAAGAAGTTTATTAATAGTAAAAGTTTTACACAATGGAGTTTGATGGAAGAGCATCACAACTCAAAAACTAATGAGGAAGATACTCTCTTTACATTTCTCTTTCAGTATCCATTTTTTGTTTTTTTCAACAGTGGAGAGTGATAATTCATTTAAATTGTGTCCAGAACCCGTTGTTTCATGCCTTTAGGCATGGACAATCCCTAATATAGTATATTAGTTTTAAAAAGACCTCATTGTTAAAACTCGCTTAGGGCCACGAAAATCTCAGAGTCGAGTCTGTAAAACCTTCTCCTTGCACTGTACATGATCCCTGCTGGCCCAAGTCCAGTAGAGAATCGAAACACAAGCTAAAGTATTCCGTCCAAAATTCTCATAAATATGTGAGAAGATTTTTTTCTTTTTTTCCAACAGCATTCCTTAAATCAAAACATGAAAAAAAAATCTTAGTCATATCTTATTTTCCTTTCAGCTGTCCTTTTTTTTTTTTTTTCGTGATACCTCAAATATGCTTGGTTCAGTTTACGCGTATTTCGCCCAATCCTGAGCTGTACTTGCTGGTATTGTTTCTTTCATGTGAGCAGCAGACGCCCATAAGGTTTCCTTCAATTAATCTCTTTGCCCCTTTGGTTGGACCCCACATGACACATCGACACAGCTAAGCCATGGCTGGAGGAAAGGCATGGGTTGTTGTTCCAAGTTCCTATAAGTGTCTCCAGTCTCTGTTCATACTTTCACTTAAATTTGAGTGTTTTCCAAATTATTTTAGCACTTGGTAAACTCATTTGCTAAAATCATGGTTAATTTTAGCAACTGAATTGCTAAAATCTTTTGAAAAACTAGGCCGAGGTTCCACCTAAAACTAATTGCATGGAGTAATCTCTAGATTATAATAATTTAGCTTGGGTAGCTTACTTGAACTATGTGAGATAAAGTGTAACAGAAATAATGTAATGGACTAGCTTAAATCTAAGCATAAATTTCAATAAGAGCTGGCATTGTTATACATTTGGGAGTGAGAAAATAGTCTTGTAAAATTTGAAAAAGTCAAATCTAAGTTCTATGTCTGACAAGATGACACACTCTGATTGCTGATAATAAGACAAACTCCTTCACGGAAGAGTTTTCACCTTTTACATTTATTAAAGGCTATAACACATAAAAAGTCAACTCTTCCACGGAGGAGTTTTCACTTTTTACACTTATTAAAGGCTCTAATACAGAAAAAGCTAGCTCTTCTACGGAAGATTTTTCCCTACCGTCTGTCTATTGTGCTAACGGTAGAATTCTCTAAAAAAAAGTTTATATATCAAAGCGATAAAAATATAACTTTATTAGTGAAGGCACTACCTAACGACGGATACCTAGTTTCATGAAGATAATACTTTTGTTAATTGGTTGCTCCGAACACACTGTATTTTTTATGGCTTATGGTTGCTAAGCTAAGAAGTAAGAATGGGAACGCGAATATGGACACAGATACGAATGCAGACACATGATACAAACACTTGAGTAAAACTCAACTTAAAAACTGTGCAAGAGCTTCTATGCACAAGATCAAACCTACATTTAAAAGATGTGGGATATTAAGATCGTAACATACCACCACACCAAGCAATATATGCCCACAACAGTCAAGCATATCCTCGACAATGGCCCAACAGTAATCCTTTCTCATTTGGCAGCTTCACTCACCTATTGTCAATTCTCAATGCTCATTTGATCAGTATCTTAATCCAAACTAAACATCTTACCCTATGGCTCATGCTGCATTGTGGCGGCTAGCTAGTTCTAATACCAGATGGTACAGTTCCAAATGACGTTGACAAGGCCGGCCCAAGAGGCCTGGGCTTAAGGTATCAAAAAAGTCCAAAAATTAGAGGCACTCTCATACATTTTAGTATTAGACTCAAGTAGGACTGTTTTTCAGGCTCAGACTATAAAGAATTTATATAAGGCAACCCATGAAAGAAAAATTGTAGCCCAACTCAGTTTTAAACTTTTAGGCCCAAAAAAGCAGAAGCTCAAACATAATTAAGAGCCTAACTCTTTAGTCTCTTTTAAAGAAATAAACTCTCACACCCTTTCTAATTGGAAAGGTAATACTTTTTACTCTTTTTAAACCTTGGGTTTAGTAGCTTTTATATATATATATATATATATATATATATATATATATATAGTGTATGGATCAATGATTCATGAGTGTATCATGTTTTTTTTTAACGGCTATCTTTTTTTTCTTTTTTTTTTATGAATGGTTGTTGTGTGTGTATATGTGCATATCATGTATGACAGTGTGTATAATGCTCGAATCCTGTTGTGGACGGCCCACGGAGATTGCGTTTAAGTTTGTGTTTGAAAAGAGATTGATTGTTAGAGTCGCCACCCAGATTTAAGGTTTGAATCAGAGAAACCGATAAAAATATGACTCGTTCGCCCATTAAAAAGATTTTATCGATCAACTGCTAAAACCGTAAATTTCTGATTCGGGGGTTTGGTTACGAGAGGGGAAGGGTTTTACGGCACCCTCTCGCCTCCTACCTCAGAACCTGTCTCTCTACTCAATATTTCGTGGGATTCTTAAAAATGTTTGAAATTCAATTTAATCACGAAAATGGGGAATTAGGGATGGGAACCATATAAACAATAAAAACATAGTGAATAATGCAAATTCAATATGGATGTTTATGCACATGATTTACATGAAAAAGGGGAATAATAATAAAGAAAAATTACAACAAATGTTTACGTAAACTAAAATGTAACGTAAATTGTACCACAACCCGTAAATCATGAACATGATACTTATTAAACCGGCTTATAATGATTCCAAAGATAAGGGGTTGAGCGCCAATGGTTTGTGGCTTGAGCGCCAATCTTCCGGGACCGCTTGAGCCAAAGACCATAGATTGAGCGCTCAAACCCATTTCTGGATACTGTGATTTTTTTGATCCATCCATCACTTCTTTAATCACTATACATAAGATCAAACGTTAAAATAGTGTTTTTCATGGAAGATCAGATAAGAATAGACAGATTGATCTTACAAATAATGATAGAAAGAAGAAAATCACAATATTTTAGCGAAGGAAGTACTTTGAGAAGGAGGAATCCAGACCATAATCACAATAATAAAACTATACACACACCCAAACTTGAATAAACCATGATCCATCATCGAAATATCCAAGAACCAACAATCTGCTCAAGAACAGCTTGAGCGCTCAAGTGGATGACTTTGAGCGCTCAAGCCATCAAGTGATTTTCTGGTTTTCATTAATAAGAAAGATTCCGAATATCTCTCAGGATCACAAATGCATGGTATAAAATTCAAGAAGTATCACAGACACTGTTCCACACTTGAACATGAGATTTTTAAAGACATTTAGAACTTTATTGTCATAAAATGGTTAATTTGAGCTCATGCAAGAGGCTTTAAAGTAAAGGGAAACTATTTAAAGATTATGTGAGCATAAATTAACTGTTAGATGATGATCAAAATTCCAAATAGAGCTTAAACTTCAGTAAAGTAGAAACTGCCCAGAATTGGGTTTGAGCGCTCAAGGCCTGAGGCTTAAGCGCTCAACCCCTGCAACAACTGTAAATTTTGACAGTATTTCAAAACAACTTTTAGACCTTTGTGAGTTCAATTCAAGTATAAAGAACTTGATTGAACTCACTGGTCACCCTCAGATGAACCAAAACAGAAAAAATAGCTTGTTTAACTACCTTTTTACACTTGATTGAAAGCTTGAACTGGATTGTGGGTTTGGAAGTGAAAGATTTTTGAGATTTTGGTCAATTTATGGGCTGTATTGTGTAGAGTATGAGGTTGATTGTTGAACACAGGTTGAATTTGGTGTTTACAGGTGGTTTTCCAGATGGTTTTCCATGGGAGGAAGATGGGTTTGTAGAGAGAGAGGGATTGGACGAAATTGGGGAGGGGAATACAGCTGAACTGGTGAACCTCCTCATAAGGGGTAGTGGAGGATATATATATAGTGGGTGGAGGGAAGGCAGTAGAGAGAGAGGAAGTGGGTTTGTAGTTTAGGTGTAGCTTAGGGGTAGTTTAGGTGTAATTTTAGGTGTAGTGGAGGGTATTATACGTGTATAGAGTTTGTTAGACGCTCCACTCTGCATGAAATCTCATGATGAGATACTCTTTCAGATTCTCGACGGATTGAGTTGGCCAAAGCCGGGGCTTGGCCTCAAGCGTGCTTCATGGGTTGGCCTTCTCAGTCTCAAGCTTGGCCAAGGCTCTTGGTGGCGTGTTCTTTGGTTTGGCTTGGTTTAACAAGGCTTGGGCTGGTTCAGGTTATTTGGAGGTGTTTGGTTGATTTTGATCATGTTCAAGCTATCTTCACAAGTTTTCGGGCAATTATGATTGGTTCGTTCTCATCATCGGGAATGCTCGAGCATATCCTGGGTTCAAAATCGGGGTGTCTACACCTGTCCTAGCACTTTCTTTTTAAGTGTTTTAATTGTTTTATGTTTATATGTCAAAAAATTATTCCACTATTTGTTGTTTCATTGTAAAAATATACATGGTAAATTTTGATGATTGGGCCTAGGGCACTCAAATTCCTTGGGTCATCCCTACAAGTTGAGGTGAGAGAGAAGGGAATCCAACCAAGGATTGGATAAAATAAAACATATGTTGGGACAAAACCCAAAAAACACCAAATTAAAGGGTCAAACCCAAATACCTAAAACCAGAGCCGGCTTTGGGCTAAAACTCGTAAAGTTACCACTTTAAGCCCCCAAATTTTGACAAATTTTGAGGTCCCCAGTTATGTAGGTCCATATAGTAATTAGGCCTACATAAAAATTAAAGTTAATTTGTCTAATAATTTTAAGGATTCATCTAATAATTTTTAACAGCCAAATTAATTTAAAATAAGGACCAAGTGAAAGGGCCCAAACATGATATAATTTAGCCCCTATTTTGTTATTATGAAAAACTAAGTGGGCTTAAGTGTTAATAAAAAAAGAATTTAAAAGATCGTCGTCGTCGCCTACTTATTTCGAGAATATCCACTCCCTGCTGAATATTGTTCCTCTCCTTTCGTGTTTTTTTTTTTTTTTTGGTCCTCAGTACAACTGCTCATCTATTTTTTGGTGAAAAAACCACTACAACTCTCTTAACCCACTCGCACCCCGCCAATCAAAACTTTATGAATCGGAAAAATCTACGATGGAGAAACTTGATTATGCAAGCTTAATTAGTACATTTGTTGCTAAAACGAGAGAAGAGTAATCTTTAAATTATAATTTTTGATATAATGTACTCCCTTCATCCCTTTTTAAATGTCCCCTTTGAAAAACATGTATTTTATTGGACGTAAAAAATTGTATTTCTATAGATATTTAAAAAAAAAAAATCCACCAAATTGAAGTGCTAATTATATAGGTAAATATATTTTTGGGGGTTTGAAAATGTACGTAATCGTATAGTGGCTACTTAAAAGGGGACGGAGGAAATAATGATTATCGATTTTGGGTACCTATGCTCTCAAATGATTATTAAAGTTCTTTTTTTCCTCAATTATATTTAACTATGCAAAGTAGATTGCAAGCCCATTTTAAAAAATTTGTTTTAAGCCTCACAAAACTGAGAGACAGCCTTGCCAAAAATACCTAAATGCCAAGACCAATCCCAAAAAATCTGAACAAGCAACCACCACGACTGCACCACCTCAAGCCGGAGATGAAGAAGAGAAAAGCCGGCATCCACGCCGCCATAAATCCCTCACATGGTCGGACCTTAAGAGCGATCACCAAGATCCGGCCACTTAGGACGCCACGAACGACCAGGAAATCTTCCCACCGAGATCCCATCCGCCGCCGCATACCACGCGATCGCCTACAAGGGTAGAACACTACCCTAGGAAACCAGATTGCTTGGAAAGGGTTATATACTCACGGTCAAGCCTATACTATTGGATATAGAAAGTTAATTGGTATTGTAACAAACAAGTGACATTATACTTTCAGAGAAAACAGGGACACGGACACAATGAGAGATATGTTAAACTTATAACACATGCTACATGTTTTATGATTAAGACAGGTTTTGTATTCCTAAACAACAAAAACTAACAGCAATTAAATGTCTATTTTGATACTTGCGACGAGGTGCAAGATCCTTAAAGAGGTGCCAATGATTCCAATAACGATTGAATTCAAAGTGCCGATATCAATGGAATGAACAAATACTTCCATCACTTTATCCTTGATATTGGCTGTGAATGGTTGAACTTTACAAGATTTAGCTCCTGAAAATTCAGGTCATATGCTGTGTAAATTGAGTCTAATTGCATTGTCGAAATAAGCCGTTGGTTAACTTCTGCACTCTATATACTGATCTGTACAACCAGTAAATTAGAGGAGTGACAATTCAATTGATCAGTTTTACTGCATAATCACATTCTTTTTCGTGTTTTATCAATGCTTCTAAGTAGTTCTTGCATAACTTACTGTCTTCGACTGTGTTTGTCACATGATTTCTAACATCTTTTTAATTTTTATTTCTCTTTCCCAATTGAGTCGATAGAAAACTAGATTAGAAAATGGGCCAAAGTTGTTGACTCTTTACAAGAAAATTAGAGTACAAAATGGGGCAAAGTGCGTGGACCGAATAATCTATGTCCAGAGGAAATAGTTCCATTGGGTCATAAGAGTAACAGGCCTCTCTGGGACGGACTTTGGGTTTCTATTGTGCACCCCTTGCACAGCAAGTTTTGTGCATATTCAAGCCATCCATTGCTCTAATGGACAGTCCAAATTTCATCTTGCACGTACGACAACGAATGGTTTAGATGCAAAGGTGCCAAGGTGAAATCTGGACCGTCCATCTGAGCAACGGACGGCCCAGATGTGTACAGCACCTATTGTGCATTGCACAGTAGCAACCCCTAATCCGCCTGGGACTGTTGGTGAACAGGCCGAGCTATGATGGTCCAAGACCGTGATTCGGATGCTTAAAGGTAGGGTCAAGGGTATAACTGCACAGATCTAAGCAAGCTAACGAGATTCGCAGAAGGAGGTTTGCGCATGTGCCCAGCCAGCTCTCGACATCACAAGCAACATCACCCATGGACAAATCCAAAGAGGCATGTGAGGTCATGTGCCCCCACTAAAATCCGCTCAAAAAAAAAACTTTATATTATATATATTTAACATAATTATGTAATATAATACTATATTTAGCATACACATACATATAGATATATATATATCTCAAAAATAAAAATGTAGAGTTAATGTTGTGCTTCAACTTTCATTGACTAGTTCATTTATAATTATTGGTTTATAAATTGTTTGTTTATTTGAAGATTTATCTTTTGATTTTCTTTATTTTTAACCATTGTAGGGAAATATTTTTAGAAAAGTTATCAATAAAACTACCTCGATCATTCTAGAGACTTGTCAATGTCAAGATAAACCATACTCTAAAAGTTTTGTCTAAGTTTATGTGCTCATTTTTTTATCTTCTTTTTTTTATATATAAAATGTATGCATTATAAACTTTGTATCCACAATGAATATCTTAATTTAGTAACATCATTAACTAAGAAAAATTTCATGATTATAATTAATAAGGTGCCCCCACTGAAGTGAATTCCTGGATCCGTCTCTGCTCACCTGAGCAGTTATATGACACATGTCGAAGTATGACTAGCTAAATGTGTTGATATCCGTCTCGCTCACATCATCAAAAGTGGCGTCAACCGAGCGGTTAGCTTGTGTGCCATTCACGAAGTACTTGGAGGGCAAGTCACACCCCTCTATAAAAGGTAACAAGTTCATCCCTAGAGAGGTATGCACTACTCGATCAACACTCTAAACCCTAGATCTATGTTTTAGTACTTTCTTTCCTTCTTCTCCTACTTACTACATTGGTCGGAGTACCATTCTGGAATCCAACAGTCCAATATGGTGTTGACGAGTTCGTTTAGTGCTCAGGAGTGGAACTCATGCGAGGATTCAATCCAAGCAAGGCAAAAGCAACCCAACTGAGTGGAAGAGAACGAAGTTCTGTTTTCAGTACTTATCCATTGTGCAATGGTCGATGGAGGTGCAACTACCACAAAAAAACATGCATTGTGATTGGGGTTATCTGCTAAAACCTACGGGAGAGCTATTTATGAATGTCTCCGCGGTGGATGTTACCTTCCAACTCAACTACGTTGCATTTTTTTGAATTACTACGACAGATCTTCGTCTTAGTTTGCTGGTGCATGTATCTCATTTTTCATCGCCGGCCTTTCAATGGCGTTTTCAATGGAGACTACCATTGGATGTAATTTAGATCTTGTATGTATGCGCGCAGTACGTTAGATTTGAGAATTTTTAGAAGAGAATCCTATGGTACACGCCCCCAAAAATGTATGGCTACCAAAAAAGAGTCTTGACATTCTATGGTCCAACCTATGTGTACCATAGTTTTCAACAAATGTAGCCTGTAAACCACACCCACCATGTGCAACTATTAAAACGGATGCAGAAAGCTATGGTAGACATTGTTCTTCTGTTTGTTTTGTTATAGCATCTCTTTCACAACATAAATGGGAAGCTAATTAAGCAATTTGTCCTTCATGTTTGGTATCAGACTGACAAGTCTTGTTGAGAAGAAAACTCCCACAGTGCTTTTCATGTCATTGAACATGTTCAACAAGATATTTGTATTTATATTAATTCTTTTCGAGATTCAAGATACAGTAATGTAAATCCTGAGGGATTACCCTGGTGGTCTTGACTCGGGACTAGGGGCTTTGCTCTCTCAGGTTCAATTCTCCTTGTTAGTATTTCTTGGGGCTATCTCACATCACGTGCGAGGGTGGAAAGGAATGTAGGAGAGGCTATTGGGATAATAAATTCGAGGTGGACACAACTTAACTCGGGAGATTACTACGCATTACCAAATAAAAGATTGAGCAATGAAAAATGGGTCAGCACGTGAGGATAAGAAGTGGACCACCGAAAGAGAATATATGGTATTCAAACTCAGGGAATCAAGAATTCAATTACCCTATCATTATTTATAAGAGGATAAGAATCGAGCACTGGTATTAGTCTCTTTAAACTTATCCCTCTTTCTTTTCTCTCTTTGGAAATTTATTCTCCTCTATTTTGGCTTTTAAACGGAATTCAACACGCCACTTCTTTGAGAAATGATGAATCAAGATAAGTTTTTATTAGTCTATTGTTCTCCACAAAATCTCTTCATTTTGGTGAGTTTTTTAGCCTTTTTCATTTTGGTGAGTTATGACATTCAAAAAACTAGTTTTTTGGATTATTTTTCGTCTTTATTCACAAAACTTTAGGTTTGGTTAATAATTTTATACTTTTTATATTCCTCTCGTCGAGATAAGTCAAGAAATCACAAAAAATCGACCGAAAACTAACAAATACATTTTTTAAATAAAGACAACCAAAAAATTTGTTTTTGTCAATTTACCCAAACCAGGCCATAACAAATTCAAATAACCTCCAGGATAGTAAAAGATTTTCTCATTTGATGGTCTGTTTGATGGTCATTGTTGCCTGTTCATAGTATAAATTATAATGTGTAAATCACGTATGGAAATAGATTAGCCTGATCTGACAATGGTATTCAAAGTAACACAATGACCGTCAATTACTCCTATGATAAATAGAGTTCGTTTAGATGGATACCTTTATTCGATTAACTTAATTTCTTTGCATGAATGACATATACATCAGAAGTTGCTAAAACGAACAATTCAGATTGTTAAACGCAATCGTAACGATTTCATTTTGCGCCACACAGTGTGTCACATTAGACATCTTGAATGCAAAATAAGATCACAGTATTTTTCGTCTCTCCGTTATGATCACTTTTTAACTCCTGTTATCCCCCGGTGCATCCACAATCCCCAAACCTGGAAACTCAAAATAGATGTCAAAAGCCCTAAAATTTAACCAAAACTAATCAAATCCAAATGGGTACTTCCATTGAACAATTGATCATAACCGACGGCTTGTCGCAGTAGTTGATCAACTCGAATCGGCTGTATTTAACACCCAATGTCGCAAGTCGATTTTTCTCGCAAACACATGGAAAGAATTGTGAACGGGGCAGCAGATATTAGTCCGGTTTACGAGAAAACGCTTCATCACCAAAAGGAAAACAATTGATTATTGATTAATTACAAATAGCTGGTTAATCTCTCCCCACTTCTCGCCGGCTCTGATTTACATCTAGTGAGTACCCAACCCCTACCAATCCCCGTTTCTTCTTCTTCTTCTTCTTCTTCTTCTTCTTTCATTTTCTTGATTCCACCATTAATAATCAGCCCATCAAATTTTCCCAAATCTCCATCCGTTGCTCGATTCATTCTCGACTCCTGTATCACATCTGTACAACCAGGAACTTTCTCCAACGTGGGTTCCTCTCCTCCCCTGTTTTCACCAGTTTCTGAGCCCCAAAATATGCTCGCTAGCGACGAAGATCTGTAAGGAGCAGACCTGCACCTGGTCAACAATAACGCATTCTTTGGCGGTGGTGAACAGCAATCAAAGCCCTCAATTGAAGATTCTAATTTCCCTTCATCTTCGTTGTCTTCTTGGTACTCGTCATCTCGATTCGACTCCATTTTCGATGAACCGGCATTACTTTTTGGCGAACTTCTGCAATACCCAAATGGCGAAAACCACTGGCATTTGCCCCAAACGCGTCTAATCGATCTGGGTCGGAGTCTTTTCGCCAAACGGCCGCAGAACAGAGTGTTTTTTGGGACCCATGGGCAACGACAGGTGAATTTGCCCGGAGATTTGGTCCGGCGGTCCGGGTTGCGGCCAGAATGGGTTTTTTTGGACGATCGGACTTGGCCAATACAAGTGACTTTCGGGGAAGAGGGTTCAGATTGGGTGTCGATGGATGAGGGACTCCTTTTGCGTATAAAGATTGGGCTGAAGCGGGATCTTGCTCTGCTTCTGGTTACGGTGTTCGTTCTTAGAAATTTGAGCATTAATGGAGGTGGAGGTTTCTCTGGTCTGCTTGGACTCGACGTGGTTTTTGTTACAATCTTCATCTCCCTCTCTCTCTCTCTCTCTCTCTCTCTATTTGCGCGCGCGAAACTGTCGGTTCTTCTTCCTTGAGAAGATACACAACTTTTCTCTAGCGTTCACTCTCTCTCTCTGTTTGTTGTATTTTGGGCTTCTTTACTGTGGGCTTGCGGTTGTTGTGCACTTGTGCGTGATTGGGAAGATGAGAGGAATTTTTTATGGCTAACGTGGAACCTGTTTGTGCACATCCAGTCATCCAAAACGCAACGGACGTGCCCGGATTACAACACAATCTAGACCGTCGGTTGCATTTTTTGGACGGCTAAATCTGCTTGAGCTGGCACCACGTGATACCTGCTCGCATTGAAAAAAAATTTGGAAGATAGGGGTGGGATCCTCACTGGTTCCTTAGAGTGTTGTGTGGGTGCTTACCCCCTTTCCGGGTCTGTTTTAATGAGCGGGATAGTTCGAATCATGCTACATATACAATATACAACTATTTCGACTCCAATTATTTACAGCCCTCTCACATACATGTGGGACTCACACAAAATTATGAGTGTAGGCTTCACGTGTATGTGAGAAGTATTTCAAACCTCGTCATGAAACATTACGTCAAAATTCAAGTTAATTTGATGTTGTTTGATATATTTTCAAAACATATTTATCTTGATAAAAAAAGCTTAGGAAATATTACAACACTTGACAAAAACTCATTTTTCTAGGGATCAACATGTTTCGAGAATACGTCAAATGATATCTAATTAGTATGTTTTTTTGCATGCCTAATATTCTTGACGAGGTCTAAATACCGACGGTTTCAATCATCAAAACGGACTCAGGAAGATATAACTTGCACAATGTTCTCAAAGAACAAAAAGCAAAGAAAAATTACCCAAAACGGGTCATGATAATCTTAAGTTACTCAATAAGGTCGTCCTGCATTGTGGAAAAACGTTATAAAAAATTATCCGAGAGTTGCCGTGAAACAGAAAGTTGAAAAAGAAATGAAAGCATAGTTTTCGGCTAGATGGTGCACTACACGGTGCACGGCAAGAATAAAAGATTGTTAAACAATGTTTTGCCCCATGATTTGAGACATTCATTTTGCAGTACTACGGGACTAATAATCTAATCTCAATGCTTAATACCATAAAAAAACAAAAGGGAGTTTGAATTTAGAGGGGTATTGATAATTCCTTAGTATTGCAAAGTCTATTCTAATTTCGTCACCTTACCAATTCTATCATTGCTACTTAAGTTATCAAACGGGTTGTGACCAACGATGGAGATAGGAGGAGGGCTAGTATGAGTTGTCGTCTCCGCTACAATTTGAAAAAACCATGCGAGTTTATATTGAAAAAAATATGTATATTATCAAATTATATAATCTAGCCCCTTCTTCACAAATATAGCCCTCCCACCCCCACGCAAAAATCCTAACTACATCCCTCATTGTAAGTGACGCGTCAAGTGATTGGATTGGACAGCAAGAACAGAAAACAGGGAATAGGAGTTTCGATGGGATTGGTTTGGCCACCCACTGATTAACTATTCAATAGTCTCGGAGCGTAGTCACTTGATACTCCCAATCATTTTAACACTATACGTTCATGTAGAGTTCATACACGTAGTCGTAGTTTTGGATTGTCCCAGAGTACCACTACTAGCACTTGACAGTGCTCTAGAAATACTGAATAATTCAATCCACCCCTACATTCCATGATTGGATCGGTGTGATGGTTTTCTCTTCTCCTGTACAAGTGAGATGTCGATACCTGACCTACTCGTTTCCCCATTACTTAAGGTTTCTATTCATCATCCACCCTATTTTCTGAAAGAAATCCCTACTCTATTGATGGAGGGGGACCAGTTTTTGCTAGCATTACACGCAACAAAGACCTCATGTTTTTTTTTGTAGAAGGGGAAAAACGTAGAAATGGGCAATATGCCTACATCTAATTCATGTAAGATTATAGAGTCCCTCTGCTCAAAAAAAGCTTATAGAGTCCCTCTGTATGTTTTTTCACTAAACAATCAAGCAGGCTAGCTTACGCGCGATTTTAAAGTTGTAAAATTAACGATATGACGAAAATTTCCATGAACGTGGATCTTTATTGAATTTTCCTCAATTGTCCAAAAAGCCAGCTTGTGCTCATTTTAGCATTTTTTCTTAAAGTTTTGAGCCCCAAATTTGTGTAATTTTCTAGTTGGGGTTGAACAGAAAACCAAGAATCAATAGGTTGTTTTTGTATTTTGAGGTATGGATTGAAGGTTTTAGGCCCAAATTTGTAATTTTCTAGTTTTTTTTTTTTTTTTTGAACTGTGTAATTTTCTAGTTGGGGTTGAACAAAAAGTCAGAGAAAATTAAGAATCAATAGATTATTTTCATATTTTGAGGTATGGATTGACGAATCAAAACATATAAAACCAATCTTATTCTCAAGAGAAAAAATGGGCAATTTTAAGTCGCAAATTATGTTTAGAAAGCTTTACAAAATCAACGATTTCGATCATTATAATAGGTCCAGGAGGGACCCTCAAAGGCCCAAAAATGGACGGGAGCCCTGTTTCTTGTTTTTTGTCTTAGCTAAATGCCCTGTTCCTTGTTTTGTGTGTGCAATAGTAACCACCACCATTCTAGCCACTTTATGTATGACCTAATTTCCGGAATTACCCCTAGAGCCTCCAAATCATTTTCTGCATGCTTTGCAATTTTAGTGCTTCCATTCTAGAAAGTAGAGGTGAACTGATTATTATGGTTAAGCTTGTCTCAACCAACTGGCAGTAGCTCAGAGAAAGTAGAGGTATGTAGTGAGCTCTCTCGGCTGTCCGATCCGAGATCAATGGTGCGGATCGTCTTAAAATTTAAAAAACACTTTTTTATTTGTTTTAACTCCAATTTATCCGGAGCATTAATGGAGGTGGAGGTTTATAGGAGTATTTCAAACCATATTTATCTTGATACGGCAAAAATTTCCACGAGCATGGATCTTTATTGAATTTTCCTCAAAGTGTCCGAAAAGCTAGCTTGTGCTCATTTTAGCATCTTTTCTTAAAGTTTTGAGGCCCAATTTTGTAATTTTCTAGTTGGGGTTGAAGAAAAAGTCAGACAAAATCAAGAATCAACAGATTATTTTCATATTTTGAGGTATGGATTGAAGAATCAAAATATATAAAACCAATCTTATTCTCAAGAGGAAAAATGGGCAATTTTAAGTCTCATAATAAGTTTGGGAAACTCTACAAAATCAACGATTTCGATAATTATGATGGGTCCAGGAAGGACTCCCAAAGGCCCAAAGCTGGACAAAACTGGACACCAAAAAAACTAACTGGACAGGAGCCCTGTCCCTTGTCTTTTGTCTCTGCAATAGTAACCACCACCATTCTACCCACTTTATGTATGACCTGATTTCCGGAATTACCCCTAGAGCCTCCAAATCATCTTCTGGCATGCGCATGCAATTTTGGTGACTCTATTCTAGAAGTGAACTGATTATTATGGTTAAGCTGGTCTCAAGTCTCAACCAACTGGCAGTAGCTTTTAGAGCAAGCACGATAGTCTCGGCAAATTTTGAACTAAAAATACTAGTGAAGAGTGCATATTTTGGAATCGCGGAACCTGTAGTGAAGGGGCTCACTACATGTGTATAGTGAGCTCTCTCGGCCGTCCACTCTGCAATTAACGATCAAGATAAATTCTAAATAAATTGGGGTTAAAGTAAATATAAAAGTGTTTTTAAAGTGTAAGATGATCCGGACTGTTAATCGCCAATTGGTTGGCCAAGGAAGCTCATTACATGCATGTAGTGAGTCCCCTCACTACAGTCCCGGAACTGCATATTTTTCATTACCTACTCACATCTCTATCAACACTTCAACAATACCAACTATTTTACCTATCTACCATTAAAATACTTATTTCCATTTTTTTTAAGTATTACTACAAAATACTAGTGAATGACGGTCTCAGTTAATTTTGAGTTAAAAATACTCATGAACAGTGCATATTTTTCACTTTACCAACTTACGTCTCTATCAACACTCCAACGACAACTATTTTATCCATCTACCATTAAAATACTGATCTCCACTTTTTTAAATATTTCAAAACAGGGAACGCCTAATATCTCCCAAGCAAAAAGGAACACCATATCCACATCGGACGGTCCAGATTTTTCCACGAGGCTATATATATATATATATATATATATATAGTGAGCTTCCAATCAGGTATACCTGGTAGACTTCCCATCAAGGACTCCTATTTCCCAATCAACTTTTCATGATCCGAACCGTCCAATATGTTTAAAAGGTGTTTTTAAGGGTCTACATGAGAAGTTAGTGAAAAAAAAATCCGGGAAGGATTTGATCCAATCAGTTTTTGATAAAAATGCATATATATAATTTTTATCAAAAACTGATAGGATCAAACCCTTCCCAATATTTTTTTTAACTGATTTCTTAAACAAACCCTTAAAAACATTTTTTAAACACATTAGACGGTTCAGATCATAACAATTTGATCGAGAAATAGGAGAATTGGAGAACTTCCTGATGGGAAGCCCATCAGATATACGTGATTGGAAATATTTCGTACATATATATATATGACCGGTATTACGGGTCATCTCAACAGGTCACAAAAAATGGCATAACACCAGGACCATCCTGCGAATACATATGCATATGCATATGCATATACATCGATATACTTATACCAGACCAGACGAGATCGACATGCATATACCAGAGCTTGCCGGAAATTGCCGCAGAATATCGACGTCCACCCAATTTCAGATTTACCTAAAATAAAAAGGGGCAAAGGTCTTCTGAACTTGATGCTCTGGGAATGCGTGATGGGAATTTCCGGCAAGCTCGTGAGAGATGGGACACGTTAATAGTTGTATTTGTATTACAGTATAAGTAAATGATCACTTTAATACAATTACAATATTACATATATTTAGTTATTTACAATTGTCAGTACACCATTAACGCAATTGCTGTTACAAAAATTGTGATATACGATATACTCTTGTATATATCATCGATGTACCATCATCTATAGCACCAAAGACAACATTTCTAAGTTTTAACGAAAGTATAATTTAATGTTAAACACACAACACCGAACATGCTTCTGGGTGTTTGGATAGTGTCATAGGGTGTTTGATACTTTTAATTTGAGTGTCAGACACATGTCCAGAGAGATAATTGGAAACCGTCTGTGGAGTGCACTATAGAGTTATAGTGCGCAATTTAGGCCGTCCAAAAGTACTTTTAACGGTTCAAATTTGCTAAAACTATCTTACAGGTAAGATAAAGTATTCTGCCAAAAGGATGTTTGAAATCTAGACCAGTGATTGTGGAGGTGGACGGCTCATGTGCGCACCACAACCCTGTAGTGAACCCCTGCACCACAAGATCCCTATGTCCGTCCGAGGTGTCCATGCTTCATCGAGTGCAATTAAATCAAGAATCACATAGGTAGGCAATGAGCTCAAGAAACAAGAAAAAAGGAATGTGAGTAATAAAGTTGAAGATGCCATCCCCCAAAAACTACTGTATTAATTATTAATATACACGCAAGAGCTATGTTCATACTACTTAAGTTAAAGGAGGACAAGTGTGTTCTAGTGAGAAATGGGCATCGTGCATGAGATTGATTTAGTGCTTATGCCATGGCTTAATTGAAGGGAATGCTCAGACTTTCTAGGCATCCGATTATTGCCGGTTTACTAACCTTAACCACTAGCTTGTATATATAAAAGCATCATTTTACATGACAACTATACGGTTCAAAGTCCATTGCTCTTTTCATCCCAACCATTGATCTTTGTGATTCAGGTGCCATCTCTTTATTGTAAACTCCATCTTCCTCCTTTTCTTCTTCCACCTGGGCTTCAGTTTCTTCATCTGAGGACAAAAGTTCAACCAGTGGCCGCAGTGTTAAACAAAACAAAGTAGAACTGTTGAGAGTAGAAATCAGAATCATCAGATAAGATCTAGAACTGTTAGGTGTAGAAATCAGTAAGTTTGGCATCAGAAAATATATGGCCCTCTTATTTTCTGAACAAAAACTGCATCCATAGGTTGCCTCTTATCTTATCTCAACAAGAGGAGTGACCTACGCTGAATTGCAGGGGGGGCTCAATGATTCATTTTGTTCATAAACTAACTTTGGCAGCTTCAATAAGAGAATCTTCAAGCACCAGTCTAAGGATGCTCTAATTTCTAAATGTCCTTGCTGGTATTGAACAAGATGTTTGATGCTGCATCAGCTCTTGGAGACATGCCAAGAAATAAAACAGGCTGCTCTGAATGGCTTTGAATGTTTCTCCTGAAGTGTTTCATTAGTTTGAGTTCGTTTACCTCTGTTGTCTAGCCAGCAGGTATATCTTCCCCCTCCTTGGCCGGGTTAGTGTTCTTTGTTGATAGAGTTTTCTGTGTTTTTTGGTCTGGGCTCATGCCACCTATAGTTGGGCTTTGTTTTCAATGGAATCAGCTAACCGGAAATAAAGATATGGCCCTCTTTGTTTGCAGTTTTCAGATTTCATTTTCTCAATTCATGTCTTGAGAAACTTGGATACATTTTTAAAAGAAGTTTTTCCCAAGAAGCACTCTGAAAAACTGGTTCCAAAAATTATAATTAGAGTCTTAGCTAATAAGCAGTTTTTTCTGGAAAATGAAAATGATTCAACTCAACTCAAGAAAGCATTAATCTAAATTGGTGGGAAGCTGTACGACAACGGAGGAACACTAAGAGATGAAAGAAAATCTTACCTGAGACAGTTGCTAGAGAAAATTCAGTAAGGCGCCTTACACAGTCCTTCAATGCTTGGAGTTCAGCTTCTTTCTCATTAAGCTTTGATTGGGCCTGATGTAGCTCAGACTCTAAGACTACTATCTGGCTCTCTTGCTGTTCGATGAGCAGATGGCACAATTTCTGATCCAGTTCAGATGGCAACACCCCACTCAAATGATAAGAACTGGAATCCTGGCCATCTGGCTTGCAAAATCCTTCAACAGAAGCATCAGTCTGCACAACACATGGAATATGTCTAAACTTAAACTGGATAAAACTCTGAGCTGGGAATTAGCACAGGCAGCGAATTCAGTTCACAAGTACATAAATTCCTAGTGCCATTCAGTTTGCCTGTCAACTCCTTCCAGGCAAATAATGTTAGATTCATGCAATCGGAAGACTCCTACGTCTCAAGTAGTGCAATGGTACTGAATATGTCTCAAGTAGTGCGATGGTAATGTATTTGTTGTTGATTGCTAAAATACGGAGTTGACACGGACTCGGGAACAAGAAAGCTTGTGGCATCGGATTTGTATAGGCCATCACCGGAAGGCATGAAGATATGGTAAATTCACTATTTGATGATCTTCTATTTTCCTTAGCATAATGGATTCTCCATAAAACATGTTGGGTTCGACATGCGCTCTTTCTATAACGTAAAGCAAAGCTCAAAGATAAGTTATAAGGGAAAACATACAGAACAATAGCTCACCTCACAAATATCTGATATCCTTGCATCAAGACCAGAAGCTTCTGTCGAGCACCAAGGAAGCTTTTGCAGTTCAGATTCAAGTTCTGCTTCCAAAAGATCCAATCCCACCACCTCTTGCCTTGGCTCTTCTGTAAGAATACTACTTGCAGATCCACCTTCTTCAGCAAGAAGGAAACCAGAATCTTGCACATTGTCTCCATTCTCAGAGCTAGACTGAGGTACAGGATTACTATTTCTGCCACTAACTAAGTCTAGCTTTGCAGAATTTTCAGTTGTAAAACTCGAAAATTGCGAACCACGCAATGATTTCCTTTTGTGGAGTTCAGTTTTTAATTCTTGAACAACTTTTGCAGTCTCATCCATTGCTGTGTTCAGCTTACCAATTTCAGCCTTCCCAGTTGACATCATATACATGAGTCCAATGCCCAGTCCCCAACTGAAAACTGAGTTATCTATAATAAAGAATATGAATTAGATACGGAGAACTTCAGAGAAATCAGAAATATTGTACTCTTTTGTAGCAGAAACTACAGAAGAAATACTAATGCATCACAAACGAACCAACCAAAATGAATGCGAAGAATGCTGAAACAAAACTATACAGGTCTCAATAACTTAATCAACCTAGAGAGCTCAACAAACAGGTAGGCTGTTGCTGACCTATTCAATTTCTGGATTTTCCTTCGTCCATAAATGATGTGACAAACGGATGCAGCAATATCCTCATCGAGGAAAATGATATCAGCCATGGACAGTGACATCTAACATGTACCAGTACCACACGATGAACATACCTGCCCTAGTTCTGGATTTCGTCTTGTGTTTTTACTTTTCTACACATACAAAAGTGAGTATTTGCTGCTAATTACGCTTTTGAGGTGATGTAGTAAATAAAATTGGTTAGGTGTAATCTTTGTTGTCTTAAAGAGGGTCATTCACAAGAAAAGCTCGTCCAAATTAATGTTATTTGCATGTTCAAGCCTGGACCACACACAGCTACATACGGGTGACGAAACTATCGAACGTGCTTTCATGAGACTTGAACACACTTCAAGAGACCAACAAATCTATATGATTACAATTCATCCAGGTATGCTGGCAAATTGTTAATTTTCTGGGCAACATAGTGGCATCAACATTCATATGTGGTAGTAGTATTTTCGTCATATAACTTCTGTAATCAACTCGAATCAATCAAACTTAAACTTCAGTTATGGAAAACTCCCAAATCCATATCCACTAAGTTACTCACAGGGAGATTTTTCTTTAATTGAAGTTCTCAAGGCCCCTTGCGGATTTCAAATGTACCAATCTGTCATTAATGAATCTTTCGAACAAAATAATGTTTAAATCTAAGTCTGCCTGTTAGACCGATTCATAACACTCAAATTTTAACTTAAACTGGGTAAAATTTTAAGTTAAGGTCAGGAGATGGCCTAATAGTTAACAAAAAAGGACTAAAACAGTGGCCACAACAGTGAGATGCACAATTCTGAAATTGAAAACACGCAGTTCCACAATACATAGCCGAATATATAGATAAGGTCATCTGCAGATAGTTTTGAGTATGTATGTATACTACTTTGTCAAATTCCTATGATACAATACATACGGTTCGTGATACATGCATAACGCGAGGAAAAATTGATGTCTTTCTAAAACTATCTGATGTTTACATAAATCTTATGGTACCTATCATGCTAACAGCAAGTTCACAGCGACAGACCTATGTGGGGTCCCGTGGGACATGGGCTCCCACTTGCTTTTTTAAGATTATACTGGCTGTGTTTGGTTGGGAGGTTTAGTTTAGTTTAGTTTAGTTTTGATGATGTAAGCAGGTGTAATAAGTGGAGAGAGATAGAGAAAAAAGTGAGAAAATTGATGATGTCAGCAAAACAGAAATGGGACAAAACCGGAGCTAATCTCCTAAACGAACATGGCCACTAACATTCTTAAATATTTCAATATCAATAAATTTACTTTTTTCCTAATAAAGTTACTTTAATTTTCCTTTATGCAGATATTCGTTTGACATATTTCTTAGATTGCTAAATCTTCACACCATCTTTTTGTGCAAAAACACTCATTTATGTAATTATGTTTAATTACAAGACGGATTTACATATATAGTCACAAATATGTTATTTTATCAGCAAAAAATGAATTATTTTAAGGAATTATAAATGTACATTGCAGTATACTCATTTGCGTGCCCCACTAATGCAAATCCAAGATCTGTCCCTGAACGTAAAGGCCGCAAAATAAGTAACTAATTTAAAATTTATACCAACAGGGCCTTAATTTTAGAATCTGGGTGTGCCATGCACGGTGTCACACACCCATCGGCTAGTCTGATCGTTTTTTTAAACATTCCAAATGTGGTTTGATTTTTTACCGGTAAAAATAAATAAAATTATGCTAGGAAAATAAATAAATAAAGCAAAATCTTTGGTTGGAAGTTGGAAATCCATGGCAACACAATAGAAAGGTTTCGTCTTGTCCAAGATCATAGATGGTGGGAGGATGAGGCGTATGATAATCATAACTTGTTAAAACATTGGAGTCACCAGGCAGACACTGAGTGGCTTAGGCTCCTTCCCTCGTAGCGAGAATCAAGTTTGACTCTCATGAAATTGCTTCTGTAATTAGAAGAATTCGCGCCGCTAAAAAAATCTTTTTTTAACTAAACATCACGATATCCCAGTACATTAAAATTTCTATCTAATACTCCGTACTACTATGCAAGAAAGTTTTGGAATCTAACCTTTGGAAGAACACGACTCGCATTTGTCAGCTGCACACTTGCTAGTCCGCCTCTTCTTCACACAAACCGCGAATTTCCTAACACTCCTACCACTGCAATCCAAACCCCCACATTTTCTCTCCGATTTCTTTTCACTCCCAATACTCTTAACGCCCTCCGCATTTCCCCCCTTTCCCAACTTCTTCCTCCCCAATTTCTTCGACCCGGACCCAGTGCGAGAACCCGGACTCGAAAACCTAAATACCGACCCGTCAGAATCAACGAGTGCTGTTGAAGGTTGGGGTTTTGTCTTCGAAGGAGTGGTGAAAATTTGTTGATCTTCGTTGTGAGAGCAATTTGATTCGGATTCTGACGAATAGGGATTGAGGAAGCGGTTTGCGAAGAAGCCAGATCCAGCTACTGCTGCAGCTACCAGGAGTTGCCACATTGTGATTGATTTGGGGGTTTTAGAGAGAGAGAGAGAGGGTTTTGAAAAAAGTGTTAGCCGTGGGTTTAATGGGACTTGTGAGTTTGTGGAAGTTTTTGACTCAGAGCTTGGTTTCGCTCACGTGCTTCCCGCTTAGATTCAGAATTCAATTGTGCTTTTTTTCCTTTTCTATCTCTCATGTAGGCTAAAAGAATAAATTGAGTCGTTCGTGAATTACTTGAGACTCAACTTAATAAAAATTTGTTCAAGTTTGATCGAGTACTAAGTGAGCAGATGTTGAATCTCAATTTTAGATTCATTTAATTTGTATTGATCAAAATACTGGTTTGTATCGGTCTTACCGGCCTATACTTGAGTTGTACTCGACCAGTACATCAATACTAAAGTATCTTTTCTCTTATGGTTGGTTTGGGTGAATTTAAAAAACTAGTTTTTTGGTTTTTAGTTTTGTCCTTATTCAGTTGGATTATTTTTCGTCTGTATTCACAAAACTTTAAGTTTAGCTAATAATTTTATAGTACTTTTTAGATTCCCCTCGTCGAGACAAACCAACAAATCACAAAAAGTCGACCAAAAACCAACAAATGCAAAAAAAAAATTGAATAAGGACAAAATCAAAAAACTAGTAGTTTTTTCAATTTACCCAAACCACGCCTTAATAAATGACTTGAATTGCAGTATTTTAAAAATAGTCCGTCTGCTATCAGCCCAGTGGGACTCTTTCATGGAAAAATTCACTTTTGCGCTCTACAGTTTCACTTTTTGAAAACTCTTACATAAAAGAGTTAACTCTTCCAGAAGAGTTCCCACTTTTCAAACCTTACCGTCCACCCATTCAACTGACGGTAGAATTTTTCATTTAAAAAAACTTAGGAATCCATATTATGTTAAGTTATTATTAGGACTAATAATGTTAAGGCATATCAAAGTTTTAGTTGTATTTTATTTCTACTTCAATTACTGAAGTTATCCATAGATAAAATAAAACTACTCCATATAATATATAATGATGTAAATCCGAAAACACAAACGGTACTAAAATATACGTCGGTACATTAGCATGAAGCATGTTCACTGGGTGGTCACAAGTCTCACCTAGTCACATTAGTTGGTAGATGTAAAATTCAGGCTGTGTTTGGTTAGATAATTTAGTTTAGTTTTGATGATATCATCAGGTGTAACGAGCGGAGAGAGATAAAGAGAGAAATGAAGGAAATTATGGGTTGTGTTTGGTTTGGTTTTGGGTTTTGATTTTTGTTTTTTGTAATGATTAGAGGGAGAAATAGGGGTAATAATTAAAAAAATAGGTATTAATGATAAAAAATACGAATAATATTTAAAAATAGGGATAATAATTGAATAATGATTTAGAGAACCGATTCTTAAGAACCCAAACCAAACAAGGCCATGAAGTCATTAAAACTAAAATTAAAACTAAACTGGGAAACGAACAGGGCATCAGTAATCTAATTTATACTGTAAATATTATGACACTAAATTAAACTGTGAAGGCGTCAGCTAAACCTGCAAATCCTACAACAATGGAAGGGTGGTAGACCTACATGAAACGTGAAGCATGTTATTGAGCCATCCTCCATATATCTTCCTTGTTTGACACTATTTCCTTACCAAAGCTCTTATTCCCTAGTGGAGCTTGACTCGAATTGGAGATTGCAAAATTATAATAAATCACTACCTAAAAATAAGACTATCATATTTTATCTAATATCCAAAAAGGTACACTTTTTCTAAGGTTAACCGTCTATGACACCCTAAAAAAAGCCCACACATTCTACTATTAATCATGCAATCAAAATGGAATAAAAATAGAACTATTGATCAAAACGTCGTTTCAAATCCTTACATTGATTCTAAACTAAATTTCATGGAAATGAAGTGGCCGGAAAAAAGATGAGAAAAGTGTAACGCGAACAAGGATAGATGAATGTCCTCTATTGATAAACAACTTCTTCTCTTTTTTTTTTTGAAACTGGGGTTGGCACGAGCCACTATCCCACTTTATTGACCTTGCCCCTGCTTTTGGTCAATTGGCCAACAATAGAATCATCAGAAGTTCTAGAAATAAAAATCTGGTGAGATTTAGAAAGTAAGAACCGATCGAACCAGAGAGTGGGAGAAAGTCTAGGAGTTATAACTCGTCCCATATCTCCGGCAATAGGGAAGTAGACTGTTTTTTCGAAGCGGGCATTTCGAACCACGCATATCTCAGTATCTCTATTGTGTACATATTTGTGTTTGTGATCTCCAATCCCTAAAAAGTCATAATTTCATTCAAATTTGGGTAAAAATTCAGGAGAAACTTCATTTAATACAATGCACTTCATTGCAAGAGTTTGAATTAGTCGTTATAAATTTGTGAGAGAAGAAACAGCTTGCTAATGTAGAGCAAAAACATATTTAAGGCCTTGTTGCAATTCCTAACTTAGGGGGTAATCTACCAAGGTGGTTTTTTGAAAACAATTGATTTTTCACGGTTTTTTGTGTGATGTATTATGAGAGAATGACATGTCTCGGTTTTTGAAAAAAACAGTTTTTTGTTAGTGAAACACCCCTTAAACTTAAACTAACATTGTATTTTACGAGACATGTTATTAGCTCACAATACATCCATTTAAAAACTAACTTAAGCCACAACCCCTTAATTTCAAATGAGTTTGAGTAACAAGTGGATTGAGTTTTAAGGAATTTCAATTCAAAATTTAGTGGAACCCAAAAAAAAAAATGAGTAAGGATGGGAGAATCCAATGTCGGTAGAAAAATGTTTTTCATCGCTTTGAGTGTCAACTGAATATCAATCGTAAGCCGAATATGTTGCACAATTGTTTACTGAAAATTGCTTTTCATCACTATGAGTGTCAACCAATATCAATTGTAAGCCAAATATGTCACACAATATCTTACTATGTTTAAGGAAGAAACTCCCTCATTTCATTCTCCAATTACACCATCATTTACAATGCAAAAATTGTTGTTGCTTGTTGCAATGGCTATGCTACAATACATGTCAACGGCTCTCTTTTTGCGAAACCTTACTTGCACCGAACAAATAGGGCAAAAGAAAAGGGAAGAGGAAAAAGGCAGTGAACGGCTTTCTTTGCAATTTGATATTGTCAAGTGGCATTAAATGAAAGAGAAACGAAACACACAATGGAACCCTAACATCCCTGTGCTGTGATTTGGGAAAAAATTGTTTTTTTTTTAATGGAACACCCCCTTAATATCCTCCCTCATGTGCAGCCGCATTTGAAGTCTGTCACGTGTAGCCTCTTTTTAGGTCTATCATCGTGCAATCTTTTCGCTAGATTCGTCATTGTGGGGTGTGGATTGAGAATTTTTAAAATATAGAGTGAAATAGGCCCTGCTCTGATACCATGTGAAAACTTTATATCTATCTCAAAATCAACTGACAATGAGTGGAGAGGTCTCTTTTGTTATTAAGTGATCACTCATTCCAAACCCAAGCAACGTGGTATTGTCTACTTAACATTTGCCGTTGCTATTGACAAACAAGATCCCTTGCAAACTCAAGACTGAAATTATATAACAAGGCAAATTTCAAAATAATTTAATTATTTAAATCCTCCATCTGTCTTTGAATTAAGTAAATTTTTTTAAAAATTTATTTGATTTTTATTATTTTATTTTATTTTATTTCAAAATAATTTAATTATTCAAATCCTCCATCTAAGCTGATTTAAGAGTCGTTGAACTAAAATCCTCCAAATTTTTTTTTGTCAATTTTAAAAAAAAAAAAATTAATTGTCTGCACAGTACACTAAGTGGAGTTTACACAGATTCTAATTATTCAGTCAGCAATTTGCAATTTCTATTTTATTTGTATAAGGTAGAAATTGGGCCACTTAAATAATCATCCTCTAGACACCTTGAAATTATGTTTTAATCCTATGCTTTTTATGGAGTTACGTTTTCATCACAACATTTAAATAAACCCAAAATTGCCCTTTATTAGATAAATTAAGAAATTGAGGACTAAAATCAATGTTGCATATAGGAGGGGAGAAAAGTGGACCAATTTCAATATTTTGAGGTCCTCTCCTACAATTAAGGTATTTAGGGGATAACTGTCGATCCTAATATTACGGCATTGTAAAAGCAAAACCTTCCGTCCTTATTCCCAGCCCCAAACCAAAGAGAATGACAAAACCAATTATAGAAAGATAAGAACCAATTGAAAAAATTCATCAGCTTTACCTGTTCGCCCATTGGAATGGTGACATGAATGTCACAGTGACGGCTTCCCATGATACAATGAACACACCACGATCCCATCACCGTCACCAACGCCGTATCCAAATAACAATCAGCCTCCAACACAACCCCGTTCACCTGAAGCGGAATCAACGCAAGCGGATCGCACCTATCATGCATGCTACTCGTCCTCTCTCTCCTCGTGGTCCCACCATCGTCATCCCACATCCTCTCTCTCCTCGTTGTCCTTCCATCATCCTCTCTCTCCTTGCCATCAGAGACATTTTAGAATTCCTTATTGGGGCTAAATCCCACCTACATCGAATTCGGGTGTATTTGGGAAAAACATGAAACTAGTATCCATTTACCATGTTACTGTTCTGAAAATGTTTTTTTTACCATGATTATTGGTACAAATTGAGAGGTATTTTTTCTACCATGATTGGAGTTGTTAGACCAAGTTAACAAGTTGTATGAATCTACCATAAACATTGAGATATGCTTTTGGATATGTATTTAACAATGATTTGAATTTACAAGTCAGTTAGTGGTACTGGATCTAATTTTTACCATGTTTTTTTGTTCTCTATTCATTTTTTATCATAATGACCAAAATATATGTGTTTACCATTTTTGTCATATTTACCATGTTTACATGTTCACATTTTTTGCGGAATTAATTATGGTAAATTGTGTAAATTAATCCTTTTTTTGAAGTAAATGATAAACTCTAGCTATATGAACCCCATTATTGTCAATATGGAGTATTGCTATATATGAACCCCATTATTTAAAGGACCATGATCATCCCCATTCCCCACAATTTTGAATTCCGTTTGAAAAAGTCAATTTGGTCAAATTTACCATATCGATGGTTTGTTATGATCATGGTAAAAATAAATACTTGATTTTTCATCCCTCATTTGAATTTCAACCATGAAGTTTTCCCAATCATGGTAAATATGATCATAACAACCCATCGACATGGTAAAATTGAACAAATAATAAATTGTGACCATAAAAAAATGATCATGGTAAAAATTAAATACGTGATTTTTTTCATGGCAAATATATTCGAAGAGCATGTTAAACCATAAAAAAAAAAAAAGATTACAGGGAATGAATCAAAATGGAATGTACTCGTGAAGTTTTCCATTCGTGATAAAAATGACTGCTGAAACATGGGGTAACCAATTATCCACCACATGCACTACCCCCTCTTTTTCAAACATTCCTAATAATCTGGTAAACTTCAATCAGGATTTTGAACTTCATTTGATTTGTTGAAACAATATCATCCCTCTTTTGAATTTCAAAAATTACTTCCATTTTATATTTTTTATCCTCTAATATTTTCCACCTGCTAATATATATATATATATATATATATATATATATAAAGGGTAATAATGGTAAATCATATTACAAGAGGACGAAAACATAATTCCATAAATAGTGGGGGATTAAAATCTAAATAGTGTTCAAAAAACGGATGATTATTTAATTACCTCCTAGAAATTAGACTTTACTACATTTTAAAAGAATCTTAGGCACACATGATTATCAGAAGCATAATTTTTTTTAGTAAAGTAATATTATTAATGTTTGTTGAGTCTTTTAAGCATACATAAGTATACATATTGATAAATAAGATTTAAAACCCTAAATTCATAATAATATCCGCAATCATACCGGTACTACATATAGTACAAATAATGAAAACGGTGACGCTATTGGTATGGTTTCGGAAGCTTGATTACACTAGTGACAAGTGTAAGTCTCAGTTATTTTACTATGATTTTTTTTTCCTGGTATTTCACTATGCAATTGTTTCACAAAAATTAAATTAAATTAAATTAAATTGAAAACCCCAAAGCAAGATAATGTATAAGCTGAATTTGACCGATATAGACCCAAAAAAATCATTTGAACAGACATAGTACTCCTATGCATAACATCAACAACAGGACTAGGATCATAACTTAAGTTACCCTCCTACTTAGGACCCTAATTAAATTTACGCATGTAAAAAATGCATAGGAGTATTTCATTAACTTGTACTCCTACTTCATGTCGTTTTTCTTTCATTACGTTTACAATGACTACCCTAACAGCATTTTCTGGAAGGATGATGTTGCTCATTTGACTGCAAGGGTGCGGTCCCGCCATTTTCAGCCTCTTTTCAGAGCCACTTCGATGATTGAACTCGTTTCGATTGTATAAATTGTTGATTCAGACCTACCATGTGAAAATCAAGTCGATCGGATTCTGATCATACCTGAACATAGCAGATTTTTTTTTTTTTGAAAAAAAATGAGAATTGGGCACATTGGATCATAACTTCTAGAACCCATTTTTTAACCGATTACTCCGTTCAGACATCAATCGATATCCGATCAACTTGATTCTTAACAAAGTTGTTCTTATCAACCAATTCTACAATTTGAACAAATCCGATCATCAAAGTACGTCTCAGAAAGGGCTAAAAATGGCCGGATTACAACCCGGTGCAGTCCAATGGGCAACCTGCCTCTGTTCTGAAACACCCACTAAGGGTCAACTTCAAATCATCCCGACCGTTCATTAGAAAAAACTTAAGACACGTATCTTGGATTATTATTTTAGTCGTGACCACAAAAAAACAATTCAGTTGATGAGTTTGCATCTCAACAACTATTTGGTGCAGAAAGCAACTAAAATTCTTCTAATTTTGATTCTCCATCACTCGCGACCCTTTTCTTTAACCCTAAGGGATGACTTTCCCAAGCAATGCTTCACCCATGACTGTAACACCCCAATCAAAAAACCACCAACTCTTTATTAGGGTTTTCTTAAATAACAGCTTGCGCACAGCTCAACTAATCGTGAGACAACAATCTCCAAGTCTACTAACGGGTCCCATAAAAGTCAAAGCAAAACCCAGTATGAATTAGTAACTTCAAAAGAACTGATAGCACCTACGAGGTTTTGAACCCAATATCTTAGAATGGAGTCAGAGCGAAACCCAGTATGAACTAATCCCAAAAGAGCTGATAGAACCTACGAGGTTTCAAACCCGAGATCTTTGGAGCAACTATTTATAAGTTCCCACAATCTACCAATGGGGGTCCTATTAAAATCAGAGCAAAACCCACTATCAACTAATCCCAAAAGAACTTATAGCACCTACGAGATTTTGAACCCGATATCTTGAAATAGAATTAGAGCAAAACCCAATTAACCCCAAAAGAACTGGTAGCACCTACGAAGTTTCGAACCCTAGATCTTTGGAGCTATAAGTTTCCTAGTGACAATCAAATGCCAGTTAGCTCCCTCCATATATAAACCAAAAGGCACGAAAAAAGAAAACAGTACTTGTGTACCCACCCCAACCTTCAAATATATAATCCCACTTGACACTTCGGCTTCCTCTGCCTCTCTGATTCCTTCCTCAATTTTTTCCAGTACTCCAATTCACCCTCAAAAAACCAGGATATTCACTGGGCAGGGAATTTGGGTTCTGGTTTTTGTTCTTGGTATCGGTATGGGCACGGCTGAGAGATCGAAGAAGAAGGTACAAGTATACAAGAAAGCTGTATTCCATTTCTTGTTATGTTTTGTGATGGGATTCTTCACTGGATTTGCCCCAACGGGTAAGTCTTCGATTTTCTCCAGCCTTCCTGTTTTGCCATCGAATCAGTCAGCAGTTCCCCTGCGGCCAGGGCAATTGTTGCTGGAGGAAATACCAGAAGAAAGTTGGAAATTCAACACAACTTTAGAAAACCCATCGACAGAGGAGGAAAAAGAAGACGAAACCGATGATTTGATTCCCAGAAGGCTGATAATTTTGGTTACACCAACGAGAATGAACGATAAGCTGAGAGAGGTGAATCTAAGGAGGCTGTCAAACACATTGAGACTGGTCCCTCCACCATTTCTTTGGGTGGTTGTGGAGCAGAAATCAGATTCCTCTCAAGTCTCAGAAATCCTGAGGAAAACTGGCATCATGTACAGGCATTTGGTGTTCAACGAAAATTTTACTGATCCAGAGGTCGAAATGGATCACCAGAGAAACCTCGCGCTCAATCACATCGAGTACCACAGGCTAAGCGGGATTGTTCATTTTGCCGGTCTTTCCAATGTTTATGATCTTCAATTCTTCGACCATATTAGAGACATTGAGTACGTACCTCTACTTCTAAATGTTAAATTTCTTTGATAACTCTGTGTCAAGCTAGCTTCCACGTACTTTGACTAATTCTGATAATTTTTTTATTTTTACGTTTAAGTGGTAATATTTTTGTTAATTAACAGACAAACGGTTACTATGAAAAAAACAGAAAAATAAAAATAAGAAGGAGGTTCTAGTTCAAAAGATTTATGATAGTGCAGGCTGGTAGGGAGAAAGTTCTATTTTTTGTTTGCTTATGTTTAAGATAATATTCAACAGAACTGGGTTATTGACAGCTAACAATCTGAGCCCCACAAGTTCACCAAACATGAAATTTTAGTCCCCAAATTATGAGGATTAGGTTGGCCTATTTTTGCAGATTCTCAGGAACTTTTCCCACCTGAAAGTTTTATTTTTTAATTGTGACAGAGCTCGATTCAATTGGTTAAGGTTTTCAAGTCACTTTGACAAAGCTCATTTGTACTCTGTTTGGAGTATTTGGTAGCTAGACAGTTGTCCATGCATAGATTTGCTCTGTAATGATTGTTTTTAGGACGAGTATCCAATTTTCGGTATTTTGATATTCTCCTACGAGTCATTCTCTTCACATATATTAACTGATTTGACAACAAGTTATTCGAAAATACCGAAAATACAATAGCAGAAACTCACAATTTAATCCAAAAATGATGTTGCATCTACAATCTGTAGTAATGCATGATTATATTTCCGTTAAAAAGCCTTACAAATGAAGGGTGATACTTAATTAAAATTAATTTAGTACTTATACCTAACACTTTCGATTATCACTTTCAGAATAAATAAAAATCAATTAATTAATTAATTACGAAATCCACCCATTAAGATTCGCTGTGTATATCATTGCCAATTTGTGGTTCAATTTTAAAGTTCATGTAGGACGAAAGCTAACCACTTATTGTACCTTAAAGCAGAAAAAATAATATAGAAAAATATAATATAAAGTGATGCTTTACTATGTAGTACTCCTAATTTCTTATTTGGTATGTGACAAAGTTGTTGAGAGGTGGAACAATACTATCAAAAATGTTAGATACATAATAAAAATGTACAATAAAATGGACAACACACTCACATGGGATGTGGGCTCCACACAAAGTTGAGTGTGAGGTGTGTGTGGAGTCCACACCCCATATGAGTGTGTTCTCCACTTTGTTGTACATTTTTGTTGTATATGTAGCATTGCTCCAGTCGCTCCAGCAAATGAGATCTCTTCTTTTTGCATGTTACTTTAGTTAGAAATCTATTTTCAAAAGTGTATCCAAAGGAGGTAGCATAATTCTATGTTTTTAATTACTTCTTTTTTATAAAATAAAAAAAAACTTTTAAGAAACCCAATTTGCCGAAAAAGTTACTATAAGTTTAATAATCATAAATAATAAATTTGATGACAAGGAAATTTGAAAAGTCATTTCTCACTCGTCAAACTTGAAGAGGGGAGAGACCGATATTGTACATTTTGCTGATACCTTCCTTAGAGATGTTACTTTATCTGATTTTCATTAGGATTTATGGGGTCGATTGGATGCGGTAAAAGTAAGCCAGATAAGGCCTTTTGATGTCAAAGGTTTGACTTGATTTGGGTGCATTGGATAAGCTTTTCCCCTTCCGATTTAATCCGGCCGAAGGGGGCACAAGCGGATAAAATTTAGATAGATTTTGAGGTGTCCAAAAATAATCTGACCGGATAAAAAGTTTGTTGTATCTCCGGTCCTCTCCCATTTTAACTACAAAATAACCTTATCCCCCAATTTTATCCCTCATCCAAACCAAATATAGTAATATTTTTGTTCCAACTCTTTTCACCCTTCAGAAATTCGTCCAAAACTTCGAGATCCAAATAGGGCCTCAAAAAGTTTGCAAAGTGGTGTTAGTTAAAAGTTTTCAATGTAATGCACCTAAGCTACCAAACGTCGTTTTGAAGAGCAAAAGCTACCAAACTTGCTTCAAAAGGACACCACTGACATGATGTCAACAAAAAGTAACAGAAAATCTTGTCTTTACCCCTGTTAACAACCTTTTAACACTCAAGAAGTAATCTTTAATTTTATATTTCGGTTCGGGTTATTTCAAGGTTGAGACAATAAATTTTGACCCAGATCTTCTTTTGCAATTACTCGGCTATCTGAATTTAAAATTTTTTTATTTAAATATGTTTCAAAAAAATTCATATTAATTAGAAACTCTTCGATAATTGTGGCAGGGTGTTTGGAACATGGCCAATGGCAATTGTATCTGCAAACAGGAAAAAGGTTGTCATAGAAGGACCGGTTTGTGATTCTTCAGAAGTTGTGGGGTGGCATCTGAGGAAAATGAACAATTTAACTGAGACCAGATCCTCTCCGGTTCACATTTCGAGCTTTGCGTTCAACAGTTCGGTCCTTTGGGACCCTGAACGGTGGGGTCGCCTGTCTTCTGTCCAAGACACCACCCAGGTTAGTGTCCGTAGCATTAATTTTTTGTTTAATTCTATTATTCAACCTTTTTTTATGATTCTTATTAGTTTTTCATCAAACTTTTTTTGTTGTGATAATAGGTATTAAAAAATTTACTCTCTTTGTCCCTTTTTAAGTGTTTAATTTTTTATTTTGGGTTGTCTCGAAATAAGTGTGTAGTTTAAAAGGTAAATATGTAAAAGTTTGTACAATTATCATTTTACCCTTTTGAAAAGTTAATTGTTAAAGAGTTAATAGGTAAAAGTGGAGGATAATTTTGAAAGTAGAGGTAAAAGTTGATGTGAAAAGTATAAAGTAAATGAAAAAGTTGATGTGAAACGTGTAATGATAATGTCTCTTTAATAAGTTGAATTTACGAAGTAACGCATTAGAAAAGGATGGAGGGAGTACTAATTTGTGATGAAAAAATTAAAAAATTTACGACAAATACATATTCTGAAGAAGATCTATCTATTTTGAATATTATAATTTTCTTTTGATAACGAGTAACTAGTAGTCGTTAAGGAATGAGCGTGCGTTTCTCCGCACCACATCTCTCCATACTCTTCTAAACTCTCAATTTGTGGGCAAATCTGGAGTTCAAAAATTAATATGATCCAAAACATTAACTCATAAAATCTCCCCAAAAAAAAAAATCATAGAAATTCAGTTCAAATTCAATAGGCATTTTAACAAGTCGCATTTTTGTAAAAGTGAGCAGTTTATGTTGAACATGTATTTGTCCTACATTTTATTGAGTGCAATACAACTTAATCAGGTGCTCCTCAATAGCCGATTAAATTGATTTGTTTTGTAAACATGTACTGTATTTCATTACACTTTGTACTATATCCACCATTTGAATCCCAAAAAAATTGAGATTGAAAGCAAACTTAAGGTTGGGTGATAATGACACCATTTAAAGTATTCAACCAGATTTCAAGTTTAGTTAAGGTTTCGTTAGTGGGCAGTTAATTTGGGGATAAACGTCTCAGTAGAATCCCTTTCACCTTTTCAAGTTGGAAAAAGACAGACATCGAAGCGGAGATGGTATAGTGCACTTAAAGCCCTGCTGCACCTACAACGCTTATATGAACCGTTCAAAAATATTGTTCAATATTAATGCTCTGGACTATGAATGGAGGAACCATGGTAATAAGCACAAAAATTGATTTAATTCTTTAGACCTGACTTCTCTGATCCCTCTTGCCTATAATTTGAGAGCAAAGTTCTGTAGCAAAACATCTCTTAGCTCCTTCATTCTTGGAGATTTAGGGGGATCACTGTTTCAGTGGCATTCTAAGAGCAGCCACTTTATACATAGATGTCAAAGGCTAGGTCTGTCTCCAATTATGTCTCGTCCATACTCCAATGATTGGGGACTAGATGAGTTCTGTTTTTATTATTTTGTTTTGTTGTCGTTCGGTTTTTTTAAAAAAAAAAAAAACTCTTCAATGGCTCTAGAAGAGTTATTTTTAAATTCAAACTGTTAAAAACATTTTTTGACGCCTTGAATAATGCCCTGCGCTGTGCAGCAATGCAGGGTCCGCGGACACGTCAGACATGCATCATTCATGATTGCAATGCAAATCTGTAGGAGATTTTTTTACAATTTTCCATCAACCAAACACGTCCTATTATGCCTAATAGTAGACTTCCCTACACGTTTGGCCAACCTCCTACCATTTGGTAATTTTAAAACCTTAAACTACACTTTCAAGTAATCACACCAAATTTAATTAAAATAAACCAAAATCATGCACACCCAACTTAGACCAAACTTATTTAAACCAAAAAAAAAAAAATTTAAATAAAACCAAGTGGATTGACCATGAGTGACAAAATAAATGTTCAGATTCTCTCAACAACAAAAAAATTGGAATCCTTCAACCAAATGTGTTTTTTATATATATATAAATATATTCCTAAAAACTGGATTTTAAAAAGCAACAACCAAATAGTTTAGCTGATTTATTATTTGGTTGATTTTTTGGATGATACGTAACCTAAACTCATTCTAATACGTTGTGACGTCCTTTAGTATTTACGTCCTCAATTCTTGGTAGAAATTTATAATCATTTCGTTCTGAGCCTTTTTGCGGCTGGTATTATTTTTTTATTTTTGTAATTTACGATCTGGGTCTGTTTGTATCCAAAACTTTTTTTTTAAAAAAATATATTGACGACGTGCTTTTCCTTGAATTTTTTTTTTTTTTTGAATTGCAGAATACAATTAAATTTGTGAAGAAAGAGGTTCTTGAAGAGGAGACCAAACTGATTGGAATCCCACCAGAGGGTTGCTCCAAAATCATGCTGTGGAATGTCCATACTCCCACTGGAACAACACCAAACAATAGTGTTCCAGCAACTCTGCCAGATAATGGTCAAAGATAATATTTTAGAAATTACAGAAAAAAAAGGTTAAAAGATACTCCTACAAGGTACTGAAATGGTGGAGATGAGATTTTGGTGTGATCAGAAGCTCAATTTTTTAATTCTTATTTTACAATTGTATATCGTTACTCTGTTTTTTTTTTTTTTTTTCTCTTTATTTTTTCGAATTTTTCTTCGAAGCAATATATGGAGTTTTCTCTTAGGAGAAAATAACTAAAAGACCGAAGAATCAATTGGTCACCCTCATAGCCTTGGAATTGTAAACCCGGGGGTCCTGCAGGGCAATCCCGCCTTACAGGGGTGTAGTTTGCCATGTGAATTGTCGAATGTGAACCAAAACTACCAAATATCTAAGACACGAGCTGCGACAACACATAGGCTCACAGACTCAAAAGACTTATATTGCAAAAGCAGACCAACACTAGGTGCCGGCATAGGGTCTGTCCTTGATTTAGTAGTATAGGATCCCTAAGGGATATCCTGCTCAAACCATTAGCAAAAAATACAGATGAAATCGCCAACAAGCACCCACAAAGGGTAAGACAGTCCCACATAGGGGATAACTTCCCACATAGGAGAACCCAAAAAAAAAAAAACAGCAATAAAAAAAATACGGAGAAAAAAAAAAAACCCCTGCCGTTGAGATGTCACTGAAGACCGCCGCGCAGAATCTGGTGACTTATTTGTCGGAGGACCTCAGTCATGCCACCCAAGCTCATAAGATAACTATAACTTTTTACCCAACTAGAAAACATATCTTTGTTTTCTGTATAGAGAATTAATAGATTAATGAAAAAACCTTTTCAGAACCAACCCCTAAATTAATACTATTTTCTAGGATTAATCTGTAATAGAACCAGCTAATTTTCGTTTTTGTCAATGTGGTTAGGTTCAAGGATGATTCAATAGAAGACAAGCAGTGACGATGATAACCCAAACAGTTTTCAAAAACTTCCTTAATCTACTGGAATTTTGTACCGACAAATTATATAGGTACGATACCACTAGATTTTTAATTAATACAAGAAAACCGACTCGTAATTAATCCTTTAATATATAAATGAATGGAAAATACTAAAATCAACTTAAAGGGTGGAGAATAATGTGTAAAAGGTATATCGATATCTAAGAAAAGTGTATTTATATATGTGAAAGTATAACGATATCCATGAGAAGTGTATTGAAATTCGAAATCATTTGTCCTATTGTCCTCCACCTATTGGGTGGTGGTTAACAAGACTCATGTTCTCTTCTCCTAAGCTATCCCTAGTTTTCCAATAGATTTTATCAAGATTTGATAAAATCAAGCCATTGATTTTATCCATTGGTGAAGAGATTTGATAAAATCTTAGATTTTTGCATTCTGTGAAAACTTTATCTCCAACTCTAAATTAATTGTCAATGAGCAAAGAAGTCCTCATGTTATTAAGTGATCACTCATTCCGTACCCCAGGAAAGCCCGTTTTGAGGTCTGTCACGTGTAACCTCTTTTGGAGTTTTATCATCGTGTAGTGGGTCTGTCATCGTAGGGCGTGAATTGTAAATTTTTTATAATGTTGGGGTGGAATTGGTCTTTCTCTGATACTATGTGAAAACTTTACAGCTAACTCAAAGTATTAGCAAGAGAAAATGCCCCTCATGTTATTAAGAGATCACTGATTCAATACCTAAGCAATGTGGGATCGTATTTCCTTAAAATTCCCCTCGCTTGTAGCCTTTGGTGGGTATCGTAGGACGTGGAATGTAAATTTTTTAAAATGTGGGAAAGAATGGGTCCCGCTATACCATGTGGAAACTTTACATCCAACTTAAAGCCAATTAAAAATGAGCGAAGAAGTCTCCATGTGATCAAGTAATCATCTATTCTATACTAGGGGTGCATATACACCGGGCTGGGCAAGGTTCGGACCGGGCTTATACTAGATAATAACGAGATTTGTGCATTTTCAAGCTCGGCCCATTTATAATCGGGTTTCATTTAATATGCCCAACCCAAATAAAATTTTAATTTCTCAAACCCGTCCAACAAACCCATTTATTTTTTTTAAAACAAGGTATCACAAATATAAATTAATCTACCGTAACGATCACAATTATAATTTACAATCGTAATAATATATTTTAAAAAACAGACGTATAAATTAAACTGCAATTAAAATACTAAAAAAGATAGATCCCTCCAAATCCATCAATCTCTATATAGAGTACAAAAAAAAATATTTAAATCGGGCCGGGCTAGGTTGGGCTGGGCCTTAGAAAAATTTTCCAAACCCAACTCATTTAGTAAACAGGCTTAAAATCTCAACCAAGCCCGGCCCATGGGGCCTAAATATTCATCCCCGGCCCTAAAAAAACTGGATTGAGTTGGGCGGGCTAGGTGGATTACCGGGTCGGTGTGCACCCCTATTCTATACCCATGCAATGTGGGATTATATTCGTGGCTCGTTAGGTTTGTATTTAGCTCAAGAGGCAGTTGAAGACTTTGATCTAGACCAAGTCAAAATTGGTCATCCATGCACTTGACAAACTGGTTAAAAACATAACCGAAACATGGAATTTTACATGATCAATCTAAAAATTAAACTCTAAAAGTTGACTTTTAGCATTGATTTTTTTTTTTTACCGGGGTTTGCTTGCTGTTGTGCAGCTTGTGTCCAGCAGTTGTTGCGCACAATTCAAGTCGTTCATGATTGTTTTCAATGGTTCGGATTAAAAGCAAACTATTCGCACAAATAGTTCCTATTTTGTTTGAAATCTAAGTTGTCCATCCAAATAACAGATGGTTCGAATCGTGCATAGCAACTGTTGTGCACTAGCTACATTGCAGCAACCCCGTTTGGATTTTTTTGGACTTCTTTAATGCTCTCCCCCTCTGCGTTGGTTTTTTGTTGTTGTTTAAATTATAGAGCTTCACGATCATCATTTTCTGTTTTTTCTTTTTTAGTTTTTCAAAGTTGTTGTTCCTCAAAGCAGAGGAGTATTTTGCAGGATCGTAAACGCGGGGTGATTTGGCAAAAAAAACTTAACCCGGTTTTTTTTTATTTTTTATTTTGTCCTTATTAATTATTTTTTTTGCATTTGTTAGTTTTGCGTCAAGATTTTGTAGTTAACAAATATAAAATTATGGTCAAAACTCAATTTTTTTTAATAAAGCCAAAATTGTACCAATAATCCAAGTATTTTCGGCTTTATTCAAAAAAATATTTAGTTTGACCATAAATTTATACTTGTTAGATTAGTCTCGTCGAAAGTAATTCAGAAACCACAAAATCTTGACGCAAAACTAACAAATGCAAAAAAACAAAAAATAAATTAATAAAGCCAAAAAGAATAACCCAATAATTCAGATTATGAATTATTTGCCAAAAGTTATGTCTACCAATATTTTCTCAGTAACTTCATAGGAAGTCTTTCTAATGGAATAATTAATACGGCCATATATCGGCCAATATTTTGTCGGCAACTTCACAAGAAGTCTCAGACATTTGGCTTGTTTTACTATCATAAAAACAAGTAGCTAAATTCTTTAATTATGTTTGAAGTGCCAATTTGTGGGCTCAATTATAAACCTGCTCCAATGATGTATTCAAGGGCAATGAATCCTGTTGGTTGGGGTTGGATTATGAACCAATAATTGAGTTTAATTAATCACCTTCCGCTAGTATATAATTATATTGACTGATTATCAATTCTGCCCCTCCACGGGAAGATTTTTCATGATTGGGCTTGGCCATAATTTATGTACTTAATTTGTTTTCTGATTGGCCAGCATAGAATTGTCTATGAAATTAACCACCAAACCCATTTCGGAGACAGGATCTATCTCATGTGACTTTCTCTTATTTAACAATCTATGCCGGAAAATAAAATTTACTCACATTTTTACGGCAACCCGTGCCGTTCATTTTGTAAGTGTTTGTGTATATTCATACTCATTGGACAACGGTAAAGATCTGGTTGAATCGTATCTATTGTACAAGCAATGGACGACGTCATTCAATCAAATTCGTTCAAATAGGCACCAATTACTGATAAAGTAACGTTTTTTTACCTGAATAACATACAAATTGAGACTTACAAAATAAATAATTTGCGGAGGAGAGGAGGAAGAGTAATATTAATGGTGGCTAGGGTTTTCCGAGAGAGAGAGAGAGAGAGAGAGAGAGAGATTGAAATGAAGATAAAATTAATATGGCGTTGAAGTTGGATGTTGCTAACGTATATGACAGGGTGGAGTGGAATTATCTGGAGAACGTCATGAAACAGATGTGATTTGATAAGAAATGGATTCAATGGATTATGAATTGTGTGCCCACTGTTTCCTATTCAGTCACAGTTAATGGGCAAAAACATGGGTTTATTAGACCACAAAGGGGTTTACGCCAGGGAGACCCTTTATCACCATATTTATTCCTCCTATGTGCGGAGGGATTTTCCAGCTTGTTGAAAGATAATGAGGAACAAGGCAGCCTAAGAGGAATTCAGATTTGTGATAATGGCCTTACTTTTTCACATCTTCTCTTTGCTAATGATTTGTTGGTTTTTTTGTAACGCAAACAAAGGGGATAGCGAGGAATTCCGTAAGGTGCTGGAAACTTATAAAAAGGCATCGGGGCAGTTTATCAATATAGCCAAATCTTCCATTTTGTTTAGTGCTAACACAATAGGAACTCAACGCTCGGATTGTCGTAATATTTTGGGATTCAACACTAGTTCGAAGGAGGGGAAGTACTTGGGTCTTCCGTACATTATTGGAAGATCTAAAAAGGATGCGCTGAAATATATAGAAGATCGGGTGGTGAAGCAGGTGAAGAGTTGGGTAGGGACATTCACAAACCACGCGGGTAGGGAGATTTTCCCAAACATGTCTTGTTGGCTTTACCAACTTATGCCATGGCGTGTGTTAAAAACCCTATTGGCCTTTGTAAGAAATTGAACTCTGTGATGCTAAATTCTTCTGGAGTGGAGCTGAGGATGTGAGGAAAATGCATTGGATGAGTTGGGAGAGAATGCCACAGGTCAAAGGGATGGGTGATCTAGGCTTTCAGGATCTAGAAGCATTTAATTTGGCGATGCTTGCGAAACAAGGGTGGATATTAATGACTGGCAATAACTCTTTGTTTTTCAGAGTTTACAAGGCTAGGTACTTTCCTAACACTTCTTTCCTCAAGGCATGTTCGAAACCTCTCTCCTCTTGGGCTTAGCAAAGTATATTAGCTAGTAAATATGTAATTAAAAAAGGGTGGTGCTGGAGAATTGGTAATGGTGGAAGGGAAAAAATTTGGGGGGACCCATGGCTAGCTGACGAGCACTATCCAAAGATCTTAACCCCTAAGCCTGGCAGTAGCTTGAGCGAGATTAGAGAGTTGATTAAGCACACCGTTAAGCATGACTGGGGTGGAGGACAAGAATATTTGGATGCGTACAACGTCTGGGATCTTCTCAGTTAAATCGACATATGTTATTGCAGAGGAAAAGGTTCAATTGAGGAGAGCTTTGGAAAGTGATCGAGGACAATCTAGCGGGGATCTTGAGGATGAAGGGAGATGGAAACGAGTATGGAATATGAAGGCCCCAACAAAAATTAAAACGTTTCTTTGGCGCTGCCTCCGTGGTATTGTACCCGTGAACATGACCCTAACCCAATGAAAAATAGACATGGATCCGATTTGTCCTCTTTGTGGATTGGCAGAGGAAACACCTTCTCATATGTTTTTCAATTGTGATAAAGCTACAAGGGTCTGGTTGTAATCCCCATTTAGATTTTGACCAGAAACTTATATCTCTGTGCAATTGAAAAATGTATGGTTAGAATTAGATACTGTAGCTAGTGGAGTGGATAGAGGTAAGTTACCAGCTTATTTGCAATGATTGGCTGGCACGTTTGGATTGCAAGGAATCATTGGGTTTTCAAGCAAAGTTGGATTCTGAAAACGACTATCATTGAGCGTGCAGTGGATGAGTATAATACTTTTTTACAAGCTATTCAGAAGGAAAAACCAATGGCAAATATTGGCTCTCCTGCTACTGTTTCTCGTTGGCAACCACCAAAGTTTGGAGTATTGAAGGTCAACGTGGATGGTGCTTTCAATGTGAAAACGCATAGGGGTGGTGTGGGTGTAGTGATTCGTGATTATTTAGGCAAGGTTGTGGGTGTTGCTGCTGCATCTATCTTATGTAGCATGTCCGCGGAATTGGTTGAGGCAGAAGGGGTTCGGTTTGCACTGGGTTCTCATATTTATTCTTCGGAAAAGGCATATGTGGTGGAAGGTGATGCACAGACAGTTATCAAGATGCTTCAGGGTCAATCTATAGTCAAGGCATGTTCAGAAGTTTTTATCAGCGATGCTTTATTTTTACCAAATAAGTTTCTTTCTTGTTTGTTTCATTTTGTTTCTCGTGATTGTAATAGGGTGGCTAATGTTATTGCCAAGGACGCCCTATCATTGGATGGACCGCTAATCTGGCAGGAGGTTGTTCTGAACTGGATTAGCACGAAAGCATTGCTTGATGTTTCTTCGTTGTCATTACCATGAATAAAATGTTTGCCAATTGGAAAAAAAAATCTTAAAAAAGAGCAATGATATGGTGTTCACATTCGCTAACCACATTTCAAGTATTAAGCAATGTATCACTTAATGCACTAGTAGTATGCATTTTCTGATTTTCAAATCAACGGATGTACTTGCCCATTTTGAAATCAATGGATATTCTGATTTTCAAATCAACGGATGTACTTGCCCATTTTGAAATCAACGGATATACTTGCCCTAATGTGTTCTTGTGCAACTAGACATATATAGAAATGAAACGATCAATCTTTTGAATAGAGTAATGCTATAGTGATCACATTTGATAATCTCAAAAATAGTGTGCTCGGTAGCTAATGTATTGATTGAATCTGTTCTGCTACAGCCTACAAGACAAGTAAAGCATATACCATCAATATATAAATAACATAAACATGATAGTGATACCCCGAGATGTAGTTACGAAAGTTATTATTGTTGTTTGCTAGTAATAGAAAAAGATAAATCACAGTGACCAACCCTGAGATTTCTAATAAATACACTGACCTCCCTTTGGTTTTAAAAATTACAGTCACTTCCCTTACTTTACAAACTAACATATGAACACCTCACTTGTCATTAAATAGGCCTAATGGCGTTAATTTTCATAACTAAAAGACTAAAATACCCTTGACACTTGTGAATTGAATTGTATTGATCTCACATGCTATATATTAACACATAGTATATGTATTTTAATATAACACATCACAAGTATAAAAGGCTACATTATTTTTGAAATGCCATATAATATAAGCAATAGGAAAAAATAAAATTTCACCACCGACATGTCAAGATCCAAATTTGAATTGATTCTTGATCCTAATCAGAGACCATTATGTTCACGTCGGCAGTCCAACAAAGAAACGAAGTAATGGTATCTTTCTTTCCATTACAAACGACAGGCTTTGCCTACCCTTTCCAAGTGTCTACTAGCACTCATGTCCAGAGCAAAGATAAGGCAAAAAAAAGTGTCGTTGAAGTAGCATAAACAGACTTTTATTGCTACGTAAATAAAGTAGGATAGCATTTTGCGCCCACATGTTTGAATTTTAAGGTAAAGATATTGGCTTAGAATTTGGGATCCGAAGCATCCAGCAAAGCAAAATAGCTTCCCATTCTTTTTGGCAGCATTTTTCCACATTGGTGGCGAGTGGAGTGCCACAATCCCATTCATCATTTTTTATCTACATAAGCCAAAGCCCATATCACTCGCAACATCTCGGGCATAAACGCAAGGAGGATGTATAGCTAGTTAGACTTTTTAATTGTTAGTACATTTTCTTAATAGTTGGTAATAATATATATAAAAAAAAAATTTCTAGTATGTACAACTAAAAAAAATACTAATTTTTTTCAGAAAATAGTAATCTAAATAGAAGATTCTACATATTTTGTTATTCTTCAAAGATGTGATTCAAATTCACTTTACAAAATTAGTTCAAATTTTGATTTCTTAACCAAAGTTTTTATGGTTATTGACGAATAAGTAAGCATAAAATTAAAATAAAACTTAACTAATTATGAAAAAAGTACACTACAAAAAAAATTGATTGCTTATATTTTACACCATTAGAAAAATAACAGTCTTCTATACTTATGATGCCTTAATTCTAAAACAATATAGTATAATAATATAAAGCATGAGAGGGCAATGCAATAAGCTCTACATGAATTAAGGATATTTTAGTCTTTTAACTATGAAAGTTTACGGCATTAGGCCTATTTAACGGCAGACAGATATTTGTAGTATTAGTTTGTACAAGTAAGAATGGTGATTCTAATTTTCCAAACCAGAGGGCCGATCATCGTATTTGTTAGAAACCTCAGGGAAAGTCAGTGTAATTTAAGTATCTTTCCCAAGTTATAAAAAAAAATTAAAAAACAAAAACAAAAACATTGCCCTGCCTGCCGGCCTGGTCTGATAATTAGGTGGGGCCTCTGTCGGACCCAGGACGTGAGGTTTCACGACTAAGAACCAGCTGTTGTTATTCCTCCTCTCATATGCTGGTCATTGAATTTTTTTTGGCCAAGATCTCCCTCCCTATAATCCCAAATTGAGGGATCTACAACTCTTCTTTTTTCTGTTTGAGCATATACCCAATAGAAAGAGACTGTTTGAAGAAGAAGCAAGAAGCTCACAGAGATCTGGCAACTTCACTTAACAGGTACTTAATTGAGCCTTCTGTTATTGGAAACTTACATTTGACAGTTACCTTTGACAGTGAATCCTTGGTTTTTTCTTGAAGTTTGTGCAACTTTAGCACCTGGGTATTGTATAATTTTCCTCTAGGAGACTTTACATTTGTTGGTTTGACTCTGGATTACTGGGTTTTTTCGGTTTTTCTTTATCTGTTTGGTTGGTGAGAAAATGATGGAAAATGAAAGACTTTTGACTTAAATCTAGGATTGAAACAAAGCTGGGTTCTTGGGTTCTTGGAAACTGTACATTTGTTGGTTTGACTTGGGTTCTTGGTCTTTTTAAGTGTCTGTTTGATTGTTGAGAAAAATGATGGTTGAAGAAAGAACTTGGAAGGAAATAGTTTGATTGTTCCTAATTTGGCCAAGGCGATTAAGGACCTCCATGTACAATGCTTGGGCATTAGCTGGCCTTTGTTGAGGTCGGTTTTTGCATCTCTTAGGACCATAACTCGCTAACATTATAGATTTATTGTTAGAGTTTCATTTTTGGTTTATTTTCTTCAGTTTTCTCAGCAATATAATAGAGGATTTGAGATTTTTCTTGTAGATTTATCATTTAGGTATATGCTTAGGAATATTGATCTGTTATGCTTGTAACTTAGGGTATACACTATACAGAAATCTGAGATCTGTGGGTATTGTCCTATGTTGTTTTTCTCGACAAAATAGGTGAATTGTGGAATGATACAAAGATGGAGAGAAAAGGGAATTGGTTTTCTTCTGTAAAGAAAGCTTTCAGCCCAGAATCCAAGGAAAAGAAAGCCCAGGTTTGAGAAGATTTCTATCTGTTCTGCTGTAAGTATCTTGTGTTGAAATGTGTTTATGATCATCTAATAACTGCTATTCAGAAATCAAAGAAATCGAAGAAGAAATGGTTTGGCAAGGGAAAAATTACTATCCCCGATCCGTCACCTTCGGAAACAGTCACATTGCCTAACCATTTTTCTCCACCCAAGGAGATGAAATGGACTGCTGAAGTGGAAACTGAACAAGCTGAATATGAGGATTCCTCTGAAGATGAAATCACAGCTGAGGGTACCAATGCAGAACCTCAAGCTGATGAAGAGGTTGTTCAACTCACTTCCGTGACTCAGCTAACGGGCATAGCCAGGGAGGAAGCTTCAGCAATCAAAATTCAAAAAGCATTCCGTGGATACCAGGTATATGTCTCCTTTTGTCTAAATGAAGCACGAAGTTCATGTTCTTCTTGTTTTTCATTTTCCTACTGTTCTTGTTTTGTTAGATTCCATTTCCTAACAAACAAAAGGTCCCATGCTAGTTTAGTTCTTATTGCTTACATCTGCTTTTGAATCATGACATCTTCTCTTTGTTTTGTTAGATTCCATTTCCTGACAAACAAAAGGTCCCATGCTAGTGTAGTTCTTATTGCTTACATCTGCTTTTGAATCATGACATCTTCTCTTTGTAAAAACATGTCATTTTGCTAGCTCAATGAGGACAGTGTAAAGTTACATGTCGTACTTGAGAACTCATTGAGCTTAATTACCTCATCTGATTCCAACAGCTAATATTCAGCTGGCAGATTTCCTATATTGTAGTTAAAAAGGTTGAGAAAAACTTTTTGGACGAAAGAGCATTCTTCTTTTCAGTCATCTATCAGCTACATTGAGCTTGTTCTGATACACAGACTACCATCCAGAAATTTTTGTTGGCAAAACAAAGTACTTATTGTTTAGAATTTAGAATTTTTTTTGCAAGATTTAGAATGTTGATAAAGGTGTTGCGAAAACACTGTGAATGCAGTGTATGGTTGGGGTTAAGGACATCGGTAGTCACTAATGAAGCAGGGAGTTCACCAATGTTCAAGTACTCTTGATGGTGGAAACAAGGTTTGTTTTAGGGCTCGAGTATTGCAGGAAGATTCTTGGGCGTTTGGACTCGTACTTGTGAACTTTCTGTTTTATAGTGTATTGAGCTGCCTTGTATGTGGATGTGGGCAGGTTAATGTCTTAAGGCATATTACGTTGTAATTTATCTCTGGTATGTTAATGTGTTTCCCTGCATGCTTGTGACAAATTGTACGGGAACTTTTTGGTCTTTTATAGCATGACTGAATGTTAGGCGGTTGAGACTCTCAAGTAAATATGTATTAATTCATTGCCATTGCTGTAGTGCTAGCGTGGTAATTTGTCTCTCTCAAATGAGAGAGACAATTTGGAATATGTCACGTAACTTATTGTGGACCTTTTTTTCCAAAACTTCAAAAAAGTTTGGTGTGTTTGACTTATATGTTGAACGGAACTGTAAATGCCTTACATTTTTGTTTCTTTAATCTGTTATCCCTTTGAATATGGAAAATACTTTGCTCTGGATCATTTGGCACTTGAAATTTTTATTTTTTTTTTCATTTTCGTAATTCTCTTCTCCTTTACTTCAACTTTGTACACGTGAAATGATGGAGCTTATCAACTTATTTGCTATTCCATTTTTACTGTCGTTAGGCAAGAAGGGCATTGAGGGCTTTGAGAGGGCTCGTGAGGCTGAAGTCATTGGTACAAGGGCCGCCTGCCAAACGCCAAACAGCACATGCTTTAAGATGCATGCAGACTATGGCCCGCGTGCAGTCTCAGATCCAGTCTAGAAGGATCAGAATGTCAGAGGAGAATCAGGCACTCCAGAGACAGCTCCTACAGAAACGTGCAAAGGAACTTGCAAATTTACAGGTTAGTTTTCTCCCATAACTTCTTTCCTTCTCTTCCAAATTTTTCTTGATCTGTATGTAGTATGGCGTCTTATAAGATGTGATTTGGTCTTTTGTGGAAAAAATACAAGCAATTCAAGTGGGGTGCTATGCCATTGTACAAATGTTGTTTGAGTTGAATGAACTACGAAAGTTCTTTAGGATGCATATTTGGTGAAATGCACATGGGATTGCAATGTTGATTCAAATTCCTTTCCATTTATTGATTCTTCATTCGTGGTGATTCCAATTTTGTACAATCTGTGTGAATTCTTTGTCGTGAAGAGCGGACAATTTGTGTTGAGAACATATTTTAATACATAAGCTTTTTGTTATCAGTTTGGTTTACCCAGAAACACATTGCTCTTTGTTAGTTTTTTACTTTAATTGGGCTTTTAATGATGTATCAGATTGGGGAAAAATGGGATGCCAGTCTACAGTCAAAAGAACAGATTGAAGCAAACTTACTTGGCAAGTATGAGGCAGCCATGAGAAGAGAGAGGGCAATGGCTTATTCATTCTCTCATCAGGTAACCTCATGATCCATCTCCTATTTTATCGGCTCATTTTAGCCTGTTTATGCAAAAAATGACGGGGAAAGGACAAGACTTCCACGGAAACAGAAAATCAGATAAAAGAAACCATCAAATTTCGACTTCCTCTAATTTCTTCTGCGACGACTGCCATTAAAAGATATTGGCAAGTGTAAGAGGATAGCTCCTCCGTGTGTAGAAAATGCCTTCAGCCATGAATTGATATAGAAGGGAAAATTGATTGCTAGTTGCTACTTCAGTCACAACTTAAACAGCTTTACTTCGAATAACTGTAGAAACTTTTGAGTAAGAAGCTTATCGTAAGGAAAAGAAGCATTTTGTCCGAGTGCATAAATCTTTCCGTACAATCATAGAGATTTTATTTCCAGAACCAGCTCTGTTTTATAAGAGCATCTCCTACCAAAGATGTCAAATTTGACGAGGCATGTTGGCATGTGAAGCAAGTCTAACCAAAGTGTCAATTGTCAAATGCTTGAGTGTCATTTGGCATCTCTCCTCTATCATGGCAAATGCTTAAGATTCTTGGGCATTTGGTCCATAGCTGAACATTAACCTCTTAACATTCGAAAGAATTCATTCTCTGATAAAAGCATCCCAAACTTGAAACAAGCAGCAAACATAGAAGGCCAACTAGATCTGCAATTAGCGAATATTCAGCTCGTTACTAGCAAATATTCAGCTTTTTAGCGAATAATAAGCTCTTTACTAGATGTGAATAGTTCAGCCTTTGACTTAGTTTTCCGTCATTGAAACAAACAGAAAACTCAGAAGAAGTCAACAAGACCAGTGGCCCTAATGTTCATGGACCCCAACAATCCTCACTGGGGTTGGAGTTGGTTAGAAAGATGGATGGCAGAGACCCAAAGCACATCTGAGAAAGAACTCCAGTCACCCACAAAGAATTCACCTCTCAACCTATCCGCAGGAGAAATCACCAAATCTTTTGCTCGTCATCAACTAAATTCCAAAAACCCTTCCCCAGTTTCCAGCCCAAAAATGATTCGTCCTTCCAACCAACAGTCCCCTGCAACTCCCCTATCAATAGTAACCAAAAAGAAGAAGGCAGAAAGCCCAAGAGAGAGCATTTTCAGCCCAGAGAGTGATGGAAAAAGCGTGTTTAGTTTGCAGTCAGGGAAGAATAGGAGGCACAGCGTTGGTGGGCCATCACCGGCAAGGGATGATGAGAGCCTCGGGAGCTCTCCAGGAGTTCCGAGTTATATGGCGCAGACTAAGTCGGCAAAAGCCAAGTCACGGATGCAAAGCCCATTGGGCTTGGAGAATGGTACCACACTGGAGAAGGGATCAGTGGGTTCCGCAAAGAAACATCTATCGTATTCTGCTTCTACGGCCAAGCCAAGGCGGCATTCAGGTCCACCGAAGGTCGAAGTCAGCTCCCTTGAAGGACACAGTGTGGAGAATGGAGGGGCCCAGTTGATTGTTTCTGAGCAAGAAGCATAGAAGAAAATAATGAGAAGTGAAGATAAAAAAAATGGATACTTGTCTATGAAATATTTCTACATCTGCTGTTTTACAGTTGTAAACGAAAGTCATTTGATTTATGAATTTACTTCCACAAATGTTGATCATTTGTAATTCTTGTTTGTTACTCCGTACTTTGAGGTTGTTGGTTTGAGGTTTACTTCCACGAATGTCAATCTCTTGGGGGAGTCTTGCTGTGAGATTTACTTTTGACATTTCTTTTTTCTATTTCTTCTCTCATTGTTTTGATTATTTTCTTGTAAAGATTAAATGTGCTTCTGTTATACTGTGAATGCAATAAATCCACTCCTTTTCTGTTGGTAAATGATAATGCCAAAATTATTTTTGTTGGTGCCAAAACTCTAATGCATAAAAGGCTTGTACCATATGCATATTTCAAGATAACCCAGTTGTTGTTTCTGCTCCGGCTATCATCCGATGAAAGGGAAACATGGTTAGATAAGCTGCAACTCTTCCCACCCTTGGATTTCTTCACTTCCCTCTGAGTTTCATCACTGTTCTTCCTTTACAATTTTCCACTTTCTTGAATAACTTCTACTTTCTTGTTGCTTGAGCATCAAGTGAAAGAAATACCCTGGAAGTGCTACTTCACCATCTTACTCATCACTATTAGTCAGCCAGTACATTTTTACCAAGCTCAAATAACATAAAATAAAGAAACATTTTAAGAAATGTTATGCGCAAGCACTTTAGGTGTTATTTGGTGTTATTTTGTTCACTCACCTAAAAATTGAGTAAACATTTCCGTGTTTGTGGGCCCAAAACAAGTCCGCTTCACTTGTCAAATTGATATTCCTTTTCAAAGAAATCAATTCACTTCCTATAAAAATCAATTAAATGGAATATTGACAAGTGCTTCATCAAATTATATAGTGATTCTTGATAAAAAAAAAATATTAGAATAAAATAATGCGAATTGTATTCAAACGCTTGACCATGTACAATTGAACTGATATATCGCAAGATTAGCTAAAGCATACGTCCTTACAAGATTATGAATAATAAGACCTACCTAAACAAGTAAGTAATGTTCACCTTCCTAATTTATTTGCAACCCTTACAACATGTACTCTACCTTAGCAAACATTTATAAGATTTATATATATGGTTAAGTTTTCGAACATTATTATAATGGTTGGATTATATTGATAAAAACTAAAAAGACATATATATATATATATATATATATATATATATATATAATGTTTTTGTTCACATTTGATTTTATATTCTTGCGAAAATATGTAGGGAAACAAGAAAGGCGAATATTTTTTCGACTTTACTATCTTACAAAAGTACTCAATTAGTGATTTAAATTTCATACGCCATATTGTAAAGTCCAAAACATAAACAAGTTCTAAAATTCATTTGAAAAAAATAAATGTATAAATCGTTTTTTACACACAAGGAGGAAAGAAAAAAAAAAAAGCATTCCATCCATCCCACAAAGTTCGTCCACTATAAAAAAACTTATACTTTTCAGTTAAAAATAAAATATTTTGGTGCATGATTTTTAAAATTCGTTGGACCAAATTAAATATCTCAATTAGTTATTAACTTTTGCAAATAAACTTAAAATCTACTGAATGAAAAATAAATTTTTTATCCCAAATTTAAACCTTTTTTCATAATAACTACAGAGGGTTACCAATCCAAACATCTGAATAACGAAACAAATAAAGGGGAGTGTGAAACCCAAATTCGTATCGAACATGCCTTTTTTGTTATTCATTTGAATTTAAAATAATATCCTTTTGTGTATGACAAAATGAACAACAGAAGAGACAATATTGTAATTTTCTAAAAATAAAAACAATGTCCCAATAACATAAAAAGAATAAAAACAATGTGGTTATAGTTTTTTTTTTTTTTTCTAATTCGTTATTCTTAATCTATTACATGGGGGAGGAGACTCGATCCGGATACAGTGTGGGGCATCCAAGAACTTTATCACATGAGTTAGCCACCACTTGCCAACGTGGATATAGTTGAAATGATGTCAAACCCAATTACCAGATTCTTTTGCCCAAAAAAAAAAAAAAAATCACATTTGTGAAACATTTCAATAGCACATTTTAACTTTTCCTTTTTAGGCAAATTACATTGACCTCCCCTGAGATTTCTAAAAATACACTAACCACCCTTGAGGTTTCTGAAATTACGTTAACCTCCTTTATTTTAGAAAATATTATCAACATTCCCCCTTGTCATTAAATTAGGTCTGACACTATACAAAAATGCCTGAAATGCCCTCAAATATAAACTCAAACTACGCAATAACACAAATAATATAATTTCACTAACCTCTCCTCCTATATTACCATACATTATTAATAATCCAAAAATATATATGTAAAAAGTATCAATTTAAGAACAAAAACAATGACCTATATATATAATAATCAACAATCTTTCTGAATTTTTATATCTTTTGCTTTAACAAAACAGTTGATTTATTTGATTTCTCTTGGGTGAGTGAAAATTAAAATATTAATAATTGTGATACTAAATTGAAAAACTTCTCTATAGACGATAAAAATTATTTCACACCAAATTGAAGTTCAATTTTGTTACATTTTCGGCTATTGTCATGAGAAATGATTTAAAAATTTAATTTTTATTGTCTTTAGAAAAGTTTTGAGTGACGCATTAAAAATTAAAAAATCAAAACACAATTTTTTATTAGTTATGTTAAATGCGTATTGAAAAAGTAAAAAAAAAAAAACATATATTATATAGTAACAGAAGAAGAAATGCATGGTAATATAGGAGGGGATATTTGTAATTTACTCTATTCAATGTTGACTAGTTTTTTTCAATAACATTTATTTATTGTTGTCTAGTTTAGAATACATTATTCTGGATAATTTGTACTCAAAACTAACGGTGTTAGGCCTATTTAACGGTAAGGGGAATCTTGATAATAGTTTCAAAATAAGGAAAGTTATTATAATTTAGAAACCTTAGGGGTGATTAGTGTATTTGTCAGTACCCTTGCTTTTCGCCGATATACCTGTGGGTATGGCTATAAAAATTTCTAGCAAGTTCCTTTCTGTTTATGTCGAATTCCAATTTCTTTAGGGGATTTGTTCCAGTCAGTTTTACTTGCCGCAGAGATCAAGAAAAGTCTGCATAAAAATCGAAACTATAGAACAATCCAACAAAAGAAATCAATCACTTTTAGCTCTCAAGCATCGCAGCAGACATGGTGAGTAAATTTTTGCTTTTGGCATTTGCTTGTTTTGGTTTTATGAATCTAAAAGTTTTGGTTTTGTGAATCTGGAAAATATAAAGTTTAAATTTTTCGTAGTTTAGGGTTTGGGTTTGCTTGTAAAATGGCATAAGCGGTTTATCATACACCTATGTATACGCACGAATGGGTGAAGGGCTGTATTTGATTATGGGGTTTTCGTGTTAGCTTTGTGTAAAGCTTGTGATAGGATGTCTGTAGGCGTGATTTCCGTGCAAATAGGACTAGGTATTTTTTTTTCTTCTAAGTGCAGTGAACATGGACTAGAAATCTATACCTTGATTTGGAGATAACACTCTTTTACTGCGTTAAAATTCCTTACCACTCAACTTCACAAGAAGAAAAAATTGCTCGTAAAAATCTTAACTTTACAACAATCTGGCAAAAGCCTCTATTATATCTAATCATCACAGAAATGTTGAGTTTGTTTTCATTCGTTGCATTTGTTTGTTTTTGGTTCTATGATCTGGAAATTATTAAGGTCATTTTTTTTCTCAGTTTAGGGTTTTGGTTTGCTTGTAAAATGGTACAAACTGTGTGCATATAAATATTAAGTTAAAGAATCGAGGAAGGCCAAGCATCATTTGTACGGCAAAACTGTAGTTGTTTTGTGTGTTTGTAATGAACACGTACTATAAATCAATACCTTGCTTAGGAAAACAGACAGTAGGATTGGTCCCCAGCATTAGTCGGTGTGCTTGAGCTCCTGGACGCTTGAGTTATCCAAAAAAGGAAAAAGAAATCCATTACCTAGGTATTTTAATTGTGATTTTGTCGCTTCCATCCTTTGGTTCTCTTGCTTTCCCTCCAGCCTTCACAAATCTGTGGAGCAAAAACTCATGGCATTTGAATGCAACAGTTGGTGGGGGCTTACAAATCTGTTGGACAACCGATCCAGCAAAACATGCAATATGTATTTCCTTTAAGGCTTGGAATTGATATTGGTAATTGAAAAATCCCTATAATGATGGAAAAGACAACTACGGTGGGAACACATGCTATACAACTCCATTTATAAGCTAAAGAAAGAGATTTCTCCAAAATATATCAAACGCAACTATCTGTGTATTTAAGTGAAACAATGTGGGGCTTGTTAGAGAGGTGATTTGCCTACTTGGTTTTTTATGACTATTTAGGAGAGTGGTGATAATTCATCCCCAACAGTTGATGGTTAATCCTGAATTGTGCACCAGGGTACACCATTGATAGCAGGACTTGCTGTTGCAGCTGCTGCTTATGCTGGTAGATATAGCATCCAGGCTTGGCAAGCATTCAAAGCAAGACCTCCAAGATTGCGCAAATTTTATGAAGGGGGATTTCAGCCTACAATGACAAAAAGAGAAGCAGCTCTTATTCTTGGAGTGAGGTACTGTTGTTTTCTTCTGTTGAGTTATAGGAGTCATTTGCCTCGTCATCGTTTTTCTAGAGTTTGGCTATTTCTTCTCAGTTGTCCACAAGAGTTCTGTGTTCATGGTTTTGCAATGCATTCATTACGAAAATTGGAGCTTTGAATGCATTATAGTATTTAGTGCTGTCCTTCCATTCCTTTGAGGTTAGATAGTTAGATTAAAGATGAGGATTTTCCTAAAGTTAAGAATTTTTGGAATTAATGATAAGGATTATTTACTTTATGAATTAGGATTCTGTTTTCCTTTTCAGTAAGGCCTCGTATTGTTATAAACAAGTCCTTTGGTTAGTGTGATCATTTGATGAATGAGTATTGACTATTGAGTGTGAGGATGTGGTACATTTGCGTCAACCTTCTGCTCCCTTCTCACCCTTCCACGTGTTGTTTCATTTTGGGTATCAGATCAAGGTTCTGGATCCCCCTTTCTCATGCTTTCCCTTTCTTGGTTACATTTGATATACACCATAGATGGCGGCCTCGATGGCGACTCCGCTGCTGTCGATCAGATCTGATAAGACCTAAATCCAACCCCTTCAACCCCAGTTGGGACATTCACCGTTGCAGCCAACCATTCCTGTTCCAAAAACGACACTGATAGTCATCAACCACTATCCGATGTTGATGATCAGGTTGGATTCTTGCCGCTGCTGCTTATTTGTGTTGCCTGCGTCCTTTGCCATGGACGTGCTTTCCTAGGAGTGTTTTTGTTTCCATGGAGCCCTAGCAAACCCGTGGCTGTTGTTATTTCGTGGAGAAAATCAGTAGGGTACCGACCAAGTTATATTCTTGACCCACATTTAAGCCTTAACCCAATCCATCACTTAAACGTTCTATCCTTACCCTCAAAAAGCCCAAAACAGCCAGGCCAGCAGGAAAAAATAGTTGAGCCCACTTCAGAGAAGAAATAAAGAGGACATTTGCATTTTCTTGCACCATTCACAGATATTCACGACCCCACAGCTTAACCGGTATTTGTAATTGTTTGTTCCATGTTCGAAACTATCAAGTAAATGACACTTGCTTATGAGTGGAAGCGCACCAATAATTCTCATGGATACATGTAAGTATGCCGACAGAGTTTGCAAAGTTGTCATTGACATAGGATTTTTCCATACTAGTAATCAAGAGGATGAAACTTGAGCCTCAACTACATCTTCCTGTCTATTGTGGGCTGGGCTGATTAAGCGTCTCTTTGTCTTTCAAAGGTGTTTTGGTTCCTATGCAGATGGGTGATTATTCTACAATGATTTGGTGATATGATTTGGTTTGACATCCTTCTTATGCCTATTGCTCATGCATTACTTGGTTGTCCATAAATGGATGAAATTAATGCCACCCATGATAAGAAAGAACACCTTTACAATCGTATATACCCCTGGAAAAGCTCTTTTTCTAAATTCTGCCATTTCAAAGGAAGAATATGGTTACTCATGATTCTCCCACCTCAATACCTAGTAAGCAACATTGATATGTCAACAGCTTGAGAACCGCAACAATTTGCCATGAGAAGAAAATCAGCCAATTTTCACTCTTGAAATGTTTGATTCTTTGGCATGGACGATTCAAATAGTTTGAAACCAACTTGAGTTCAAGTTTTATTTCTCGTTGGAGGAGAATGACGCAGAACAATTTTTCTAATATGAGCCTTTAATTTAGAATTTTATTTGATTGTGTAACATTTCGTTTCTTTTTAAGTTTTTGGTTTTTTATAGGATATGGGATACAAATTTCCTTTTAAGTTTCAGAGAATTAGGAATTAAGGAGAAGTTAATTTACTTTTTGAATTAGGATTCTAGTTTCCTTTTCAGTTACAGGCTTACGGCTCTTATCCTATAAAGAAGAGTATTTGGTTATTGTGAGTGTAGAATTTGATGAATGGGAATTGAGTTTAAAGTTGTGGCCCAGTTGTGCTACTGCTACCCTTCTCCACCCTTTTCACCCCTCCAAGTGGTGCATAATTTCCTCTCATAAGCTTTAAAAGTAATGGTTAGCAATCACCATAAACATTTCCTCACCACCTGTGGAATCCCCTGGTGCTGGGGGCAGGAGGGATCCAAACAAGTAGAGAAAGGCGAGGACTATGTTCAGTCTGTCATTGTTATTTTAAATCTGCAAACCAATGTCAATATTGCAGTTGGGTATGATTGTGTGTAAGTGTTGATCGTCGAGATCTTTTATATTAATGTCAATGATAGTGCCAAAAAGCCTAATTGTCTTTAATGAGGGTGGGCATTAATGAGAGAGGATGTGTCTGAACGTCTGATTCTACAAGTCTCCGTAATTGAGCGTGTTTTTTAATGAGAGATAAATTTAGAAGAATGGTAAATTAGAAAACTTTGTGTTAGGTGGAAATTTGGAAGTATGAAAATGTTCGGGTAGAGATAGGAGTGCAAATGAGCCAAGCAGCTTGCTAGCGGCTTGAGGCTCGGTTCGAGTTGAACTCGTTCGAACTTGACTTAAAAGATAAATGAGCTCGCTCGAGCCAAATTTTTGATCTCGTTTGCAGAACGAGCCAAGCCTGAGCTTCTAGGTGCTCAGCTCGAGTGGGCTCTTGAGCCAAGGCTTACGCACATGTATACATGCATTAAATAATAGTGGACCACTTAGATTCTCGTAGATGCCAAGTAGCAACATTTCGAGTGGGCATGTCCTGAGCGAGTGGGTGGACAGAGTGGGAAGCTTTATAGCAAAGGAAATGGGGACAACCGGACAATGGAAAAACTTGCAATGCAAAGGAGGCTTCCACCAAGGCTCTCTCTTAGTCCCACATTGAAACTTTTGTAAAACTTTTTGGAAAGAATCTATTACAAGTGCAGCACTACAACCATGCACTTGTTCTGTTGGCTCCTGCCTGAGTACCGAGCTTCCACGAGCCGAGCTCGAGCTTGGAAATTTTATGGCAAGCCGAGCTCAAGCCAACATTTAGCAGCTCGAACCGAGCCTGAGCAGCTCAAACCTCGACTCGGCTTGGCTTGTTTACACCCCTAGGTAGAGACCAATGATATTGAGCGAGCAATTAGGGGAAAAAGTTTAATTTTAGCAAGAAAATTTGTTAAACTATTGACCTTTATTGTAACTTCTGGAGATGGTTTACTTTACCGGTTCCATCTTCCAGTGACTTCTGCTACGGACAGTATAACTGCTAAAGCACGAACTTTAGGGTATATGAACCTATTCTACGCCTACACGACTCTTAATCAGATGAAAGGCTTGTTGTTTTGACTTCCTTCTCTTGTCATCTTCTCCTTCTTTGATTTACTAGGCACAAGATGCTGCAGCAGTGTTTAGTTGTGTATGGGTATCCATGGATGTTCAGCTGACTCTACATCAAGCAGATTTCTGCTTCTAATGAAAGATTTTAGGAATATCAAAATACATGCACTTTATCTTAGTGAACTGTGGAGTGAAATTTGTACGACCTTAGATTTCAAGTGGCATATGGTACTTATATCTGTTTGTCGTAATTTTGTTCTGTCATGTCATGCCCCTTTCCCCCAATGAAATGATGTGAAACTTGTCATAATTTTGTTCCGTCGTGTCATGCCCCTTTCCCCCAATGAAATGATGTGAACATTCACCAAAACAACGCTAAGTTCGTGCAAGGAGGAGAATTTTCCCCTGCTTGGGTTTTAAGAACTACGGGTTTTCCAGTCATGAAACATGTTTACAGCTTCGCCCTACTAACATTCCATATGTGCCTACCTAAATATTTTATAGGCCCCTATTTTTTATTGTTCCTACAAGATCACTTTGATTTGTTGTTGCATGCATGCTGCTGCTTTTTTTTTTTGCTACAGTATCCCTCTGTTAAAATTCCCTCCAATCATACTAATTGCACTTAAACCTTTCAAAATCTCAAATGGCATATTCTTAACTTTTATGGCATTTGGTGCTAGAACAGTCTCTTTCACGTGCAATAAGGAGTTGTTCATCTCTAGGCTATTCAAAGCAGTGTGTTAAAGCTTTTTCTGCAGTACACTTGGGAAGTATATATTGTCACAAGTGTTTCTTATTTTCATGGGTGGTATACTGGTATTGCCTGGTTTTATTTCCCAAGGAATGATTTTCAATTTCAATTCCACGGGTGAAATTTCAATCCAATTAATCATAGTATCATTTTTTCCAACAAAAAAAAAAGAAAAAAAGTTTGGCTGTACGGAAGAACGGGAGTGAGTTTTGGAAAATGTGTTTTTGTTTTTTATTCATTTCCTGAATAGCTCTTTAGTGTTATATATCTTGAGGTTTTCATTGTCTAAGTTTTGCAGGGAAAGTACCCCGGTAGATAAGATTAGGGAAGCGCATAGAAGGGTGATGGTGGCAAACCATCCAGACGCAGGTGGTAGCCATTACCTTGCTTCGAAAATCAATGAAGCTAAAGATATGATGCTTGGAAAGACAAAGGGGAGTGGCTCTGCTTTCTGAGACAAAGGTGCTTTGGTCAAGGTTTTGGTAGATAACCTCCCCTCCCAAATATTATCTGCAGACTGCATCAAGGTGAAATTTTGAAAATTTAAGGGTCTGTTATTCCATTGATTTGTTGGACCCAAGTTTTGTAAACAACTCAGAAGAAGGAAATTTGGTTTCCATTTGAGTTCATTGATTGCGGGAGAAACTGTTTGTTATGTGACTTGTATGTATTCAGACTAAATTATTCCGGGGCCAAAGAAATATTCTATGTAGCACCGGTTACCTTGTTGAAAAAATTTGCTCTCCTGACAGATGATAGTTTTTATGGGAAAATTGAACTTGAATAATTTAAGTTAACAGCCATTTACATGATAATGGAGTATGGCTAGCTAATTGGTGTGTCTTAGTGTCTGCTACCATTTTTTAAACTAAAACCGGATTTGTTCGAGTTTGAAAATTTCAAGGTGATTCTATCATGTTGCCAACATACAACTTCAATGGGCCACTTTGTTTCCTTTGAAGATTTTTGACAATTTGTATCCAGGAATCACTCTAACGACCCGTAATTGTCAATTCTGGGTCACTGCCCTAGTGAGATGTCTGCCACTTCAGAATTAACCATTTGTTTTATGAAGCGGCAATGGTACCAGGAATGTCACTTGGGGTGGCCAATACAGTTATTGCACGTAACCTTAGTCCGACTTACAATACCTCATACTTGTTGTACGAGGCTAATAGTAACCTCAGTCTTCAAGTTGGGTAACTCTGATGATTCATGCAAGAGACCATTTTTAGAGCTCCATAGCTTGGAATTCAACATTATCGAAGGGTTACCGTTTAATTTTACTTTATAAAAATTTAGAGGTGTAATTTGACAGCAAATAAAATAAAAAAACCCGCTAGTATAATGAAAGAATTCTGTGAAATTGTTGGAGTGGCAACTATCACCACTTGTCTGCTTGAGTCCATCCTTAGGATAGAGGTTTCCCAAACGGCCAAAAAGTGAACACCAGCTAAAAGGTTTAAAGTGGTGTATTAACACATGAAAAAGGGGGAAGGTGAAAACATCCAAATCAGGTGAACAAAGGAATTTTCACTTCAGACCTCATAAAAAAGATGATGCCCCAAGTTACAAGGAAAGGGAAATAGCATTAAGGTTGCTCACTGCTGCTCAACATCTCTAGTTACTAAACCTCCGTAGTTCAACCAAGGAATCAAGAAAACATTTCAGTTTCATATCTGGCCTTTCATGCTCCCCTGTGCTATTTACATCATCATTTGAGAAATTAAAGCATGCAATTTTAATCTGTCAGCTTCTCTGGTAGAATCACTGCGGGGCTGCAACTGTTGTGTCTCAAGCATCTTGATTGGGTTCGCCTCCAGTTGAAAGTCGACTTTGTAACACCCGGGCCAGTTGTTGATGGAAGGACTACGTTGTCGTGCATTCCCTGTTTGGGAGAACAAAACTAAGGAAACCAAAGTAGGAACACAAAAACTCCAGACTGAGTATTGTGACAGTTTACAGTTTGTAGCCTTGCAGGCGACAATTTGTTCATTCAGAGCTGGTTCTGAAAAGTTCCAGAAGATCGAATAATCCAACCATTTAACATGACGAACAAAACCTGAAAAAGTACACAAGGACAAGTAGATTTCAAAGGTACAAGTAAACTTGTTAAATCATCATTTACCACAAGAATGTATCAACTAAATGCCAGGATTTAACCTAGACTAGCCCGATGCACGTGCCTAAAGGCACAGCGGGACATTATGGCCTTGTTCGGTTAACAAGTTTTGTTTTGAACTGTTTAGTTTTGATGATGTAAGCAAGTGTAATAAGTGGAGAGAGATAGAGAGAAAAGTGATGATGTAAGCAAAACAGAAACTGCCCAAAACTGTGTACCGAACACAGCCTATATAGTCTCAATTTAAATAAATTACCCACTCTACTTGACAAATGTAAGTGACACATAGAATCAGTTACAATTTCAAGACATTTTCATATTTGATCACCAAGGGTAACGGATATGGATACATAGCCAAAAAAGTGAGGAGAGAGGGAGTATATTTATTATGGAAATATCATTTGTATCTTTTCAAAAAGAAATGATCTGACGGCTACGACCTTAACATGAAAATATGATTACACAGCCGTATATGCTCCGTGTTCGTATGCCTAGAGATTTTGTGCTCTCTGCCTAGACATTAACGGTAATACAGTAACTGGAGGTTGTATTTGTGCCTTTGTGGACCCGAAAGAAGAACTAAAAACAATAAACCACCATAGAAAATGAAAATAGTGGCTCTGCGAAACCAATACCTTCAAGACTTCAGGGCTCTGCATCCATTCTCTAAAACTCTTAATGTTGCGACAAGTTATTGTACGATTTCATGGCATTCACAACGGTCAAATAATGCCAAGGGCTTCTATTGGTTCCATTGACCATATAATATAGTGTCTATTTGCGGGCACTTCTACATCCACCAAGTCTCTGATCTCTGGAATCGAGTTGTCCACTCTCTCCAAATGACCAAGTAGACACCCGTACAAGAACCCATCTCCAGAAGAGTCACATCTCTAATCCACTTCCTTCTAACTTCTGCTCCAATCCTACCTCAGAGCATTAACCTTGCCTCACATCCCGTTGCCAAGCCTCTGAAAGAAAAGGCAGACAAAGACTTCTATCTTCGAGGGAAAGAAAAAAAAGATTAAGAAGTGAGGACAAGAAAAGGTGCAAGCCGAGATGAATGACAAAAAGAATCATCTACTTAAACATATTGTTGGAATTTGTCCCACATCAGTTAATTATCACCTCGAAAACTAATACTTCTCCTCTTGATTGCGCTTAGTGCAGCCCTTGACACTTTATATAGGTAGTCCGAAGACTCTGTATATAGGAGGGTTTCCATTAGGAAGCTAAGCCAACTCTTGGGCCCTGGAAATCTGAAGGTGGAATTGTGAAACAAGATTGATGTAACTATCACCAAGTTGTTAGCACAAGGATTTTGGAGTAAAGTTCCTGTGATATCATAAAAGCAGGAAAGTGGAACAAGATTGATGTAAATATCCCCAGGTTGTTGGCAAAAGGATATTGGAATTAAGTTCCCATAATCCATGAATTTGTGCACTGTTGCATGAATTAATTCAACTTGCATAGATGTGAATCGCATTTTTTTGGTGACCACGAATCAGGTCTTTTTATGTTAGGTATATACAGCCCTTAGTGCATGAAAATTGAACTTATGCTTGATTGGTACTTGAAACTGCATCTGCCAAACCTTCGACATGCAGATACTAAAACCCATATGGTCAGAAGTAATGCCAAAGTGATAAATTAACTTGCCTACTGTGTAGGCGTGAGAACGGGCCAGTCTAGTTACTTGGATTTTACAATTTTTTGGAAGTCAATAAGGAATCCAATCAAACATGTGGGGCTTTCCTAATCGTACGTAGAATAAGATTCTCATATTTTTCTTCAAAATAGGGAGATTCTAGGATGAGTAAGATCGGGAGAGTTTAGAGGTGAAGAGGAGATGGTAAAATCCATTGTTAGTTTGGTTTCTGGGCTTAGGCACACGAGGAGTGAAACAAGGAAGAAAGAAATTGGTTCACTCTATAGAAAATATAGTGTCTGGTTTTGGGTGCTTTTAAGACAAATTTGCCAGCTTTACAGAACGTAGCGGATTGCTCTATCTCCACTGCGTCCATAGGGAAATTTTACTTTGCTTAACCCTCAGTGTGTTTGTATCTTTTGGTTTCCTTGTGATTTGTGGGTGTGTCTCTATATGCCCACACAGGTGGTTTTGAACCCTGCCCACCAAACGTCATTATGGGCATGGAGGTAGCTGGTCAGACTCAACCTAATTGTCGGACTCTAGTCCTCTTGTCACCTACGAAGGAATCTTTCAAACGAAAGTACTTAAAACACATAATAATTTATACCTCCAGAGTCTTCTAAAGATGACTGACGCATATCCATGATCACTAGAACTTTCTGAAGGTGTGATGTAGCACCTCGAAGTCCTGTAATTGCTAATTTAGCCACACCACAAGTCATTGATGAAGCTTGTCTCAGATTGGACAATATCCAGCATTGGCAACCACAATTCCTCCAGCATTAAATATATCTTGTCCCTTTCGGGATGTAAACTATCTTCTGAGACAAAAACATGAATGCTCTCTTTAAGTTCAATCCAACTCTGACCAGGGGTTTTCTTGACCTTCCTTTGTTTCATCAAGCTCCGTACTCTAGCAACGTCTTTCCAACTGTTGTCAGAAGCATATATGTTGCAAAGTAGTACATGAGCAGCAGAATTTGAGGGATCAATTTTCAGAATATTTTCAGCTGCTCGTTTTCCGACCTCAGGGTTATTGTATTTTGTACAAGCAGCTAGCAGAGCCTTCCATATCACTATATCAGGTTCAAATTCCATTTGATTGACAAAAGCTTCTGCTTCATTGATGCGTCCAGCACGAGAAAGCAAATCAACCACACATGAACAATGTTCTCTTGTAGGTGCAACCCCATGATCAGTTTTCATGGAATTGTACAAGTTCACACCTTCTTCTACCAGTCCAACATGGCTGCAAGCAGTTAGAACCCCGATAAATGTGACTTGATTTGGCATGACTCCTGAACTTGCCATTTTCTCAAAGAGCTTAAGAGCTTCTTCTCCATAACCAAACTGAGCATAACCCACAATCAAACTACTCCAAGAAACAACATCTGGACTTTTAATGGAATCAAAGAGCTTTGAAGAACTTCCAAGGGAGCCGCACTTCATATACATGTCAATCAGTCCATTAGTGACTGAGGTATCGAGCTTGAGCCCAGTTTTCATAGCATAGCAATGAACTTGATCCCCCATTTCTAGAGAAGCTATTTCTCCACAAGCTCCCAGCACATAGGCTAAACTAATATAATCGGGCTTATTTTGAGAATGAAGCATCATCTTTAGTAACGAAAAAATTTTGCCAGCTTGGTTGTGCTGCATACATGCAGTAAAAATAGTATTCCAAGAAACTGAATCAGTGTTGCTTCTCATCTCGTAGAACATTTTAAATGTAGCACAAAGATCTGAACACTTTGCAAACATAGAAAGTAAAGTGTTGCACACCGCAATATCCAAATCGAAACCCACTTTAATAATGTAGGAATGTATTTGCATACCTTGATTAAGGGTAACCAGGCTTGTGCAAGCAGAAAGCAAGGAGCGAACTGTGAGATCATCTGGGCTCAACCCCAGATGCCTCATCCGAGAAAACAACGACATGGCTTCATCAATGTTACCACTGTAAGCAAACCCCGAAATGATTGCATTCCAGGACACTAAATCTGGCTTGTCTATCTGAGAGAAAGCTGTTTTCGCAGATCCCAATAGACCACATTTTGCATACATATCACTAAGGGAGCAAATTGCATGAGTGTCTCTCCCTATCCCGAATTTCACACTCATGCCATGTATCTGCCTTCCGTATTCCGGTTGCAGGAGACTACCGCAAGCACTAAACGCACTTCCAAAAACAAATTCATTTGGCTTGTAAAGACCATGAGAGAGCATTTGCTTAAAATGTCCCAATGCATCTAACTCGTAACCGAGTTGTGAAAATCCCGAAATCATGGAACTCCATGAAATCAAATCCTTTGCAGCAATCCCAGAAAACACACCCAATGCATCAAAAATCTGGCCAAACTTCGCGTACATTGGAATCAATGCATTTTGTGCAATAAGGCATGATCCACATTCGGATTTAATAACAAGGGCATGTAACTGCCTCCCTAGCTCAGTGGCACCCAAACTTGAGCAAGCTCTTATAACATTCCCATAGGTAAACTGATCAGGCATAACACCCGATTGTCGCATTGTCAAAAACAGCTTTACTGCATCAGTTTCTTGACCATGCTGTGTATACCCAGCAATAACAGAAGTCCAAGAAACCACGTTTTTCTCTGGCATTTCATCGAAAACCTTCCGAGCATCCTTTAAAGCTCCGCATTTCCCGAACATATTCAGGACATGATTCTGCAAAATCATGTCTTGCCTAAAGCCATTTATCAGAATATGGTAATGGATTCTCCTTCCTTGTTCTACACATCTCAAAGAAGCACAGGCAGATACCAAACGGGCTAAAGTACTGGGCTTCACATCAAAGTTTGCGTTCTTTTGCAGCGAGTCAAATGCCTCAAGAGCTTGTTTGAAAAGGTTTTGCTTGCACAAGGAGCTTATGTAATCGTTGCTCCACTGTTCAGTCTTGAAGTAAATTGGAATAGGAGCTAATTGGATCCAGGGTTTGACATTGGTAATGGTATTTTGCAAATAGGGTCTTAAGGGTTTTTTTTCGGTCAGGAGTTTCAACGTCTTAAGGTAAATAAGCTTATCTCCTTTAACCATTGTTAATGGTTATGAGAAGTGAAATAAAGGAGAAAGAGGGTTCACCATCATCTGATGAATTTAAACAGACAACAAGAACACAAAATCCTGAAATCTAAAACTCTGACAGTATCATTAAGAGCCAAGAATGGTACAATGCAGTATCGGCAAAAACCCAGTGATCAAATTGGAATGAAGAATCGAAAATAATCAGGGAAAAATTGGATCTTGCAATTCTAGCAAGGGGGTGGAGAGAGAAACTGATGAAAAGACTCCCATTTGGTAATTTGGAGAGAGAGAGAGAGAGAGAGAGAGAGAGATTGCCTCCCAGGTGTAATTGTGGGCCAATGGCTCGATATAAATTGATGTATAAGGCCATTATTCGAGTTAAGACAGGCCCATAGAATTTGGTTTGTTTTGGACGTGGCCTGCTTTTGTTGTTGTTGTATATGCCTGTGATGGATTTTTATTCAAGTTTGTGAATTCGTTTGATCCAATAATAGAAAACAAACTAGTGATTAGGCCCAATTACTATTTCCAACCCAAACCGTAAAAACTTGCCAAACCGAACCAGTATGGAATATTGAACAGTTGGGATTCGGTTTAGGCTTTTTGAAACTGAAAAGTCCGGTTCGGTCTGTGAAAATGCCAAAAAAAAATCGAACCGATGATTAGGTTAATCCAGTTCTAACTCTAATGTGAGCCGGGGGTGAATTAATCAGACTTACTAGAAGTAGGGCCTCAACAAAGAGTGAAGTGAAATAAAAATGAAAAAGGAGTAAGCAAAGAACCCCGAAAATCTTTGAATCGCTTTTGAATTGAAGGGTATGAATCGATCTTATGTCCCAGAATACCCTATTGTTCAAACTCTCTTGGATTAGAGTAGTTATTCAACAATTACGAATTACGATGTGACATGTTTCACGTAATACTCTTTAAGGAATCGCGTACCAACAAATCCTACGGGTGAAGAAATCAACAGGTTATTAGGTTGTCACAAAAAATGGAATAACCCAATTGAGGTTTTTTGCAGTAACTTGTTAGACTTGGATTATGTGTTTTGGCAGATTGAGAGCATTTATCTACAGTTACATAAACGGTGGTATTTGGAAAAGATGGCAGATTTTTCTAATTTAGGTGATAGGAAAAATAATCTCAAAATCTCTTTTCAGGTTTAAGGGCTCATTTTTGTAAGGTTTGAGGGGATTGATAATGAGGTGAGATTAAGATCGAGATTGGTAATGAGGTCAGATTTGTAATTTTCATGTTCGCTTTGCACGGATTAACATGTTTGTTAGTACATAGGAAGGATGAGATTAGGGGGTGTTCTTGGTTTTTTTGTTTTTTTGGATGTTTTAGTTTTGCAAAAAAACTAACTTGTTCTACTAACTAGTTTTTTGGTTTTTAGTTTTGCAAAAAAAACTAACTTGTTTCATTAAACTAGTTTTTTTGTATGTTTAGTTTTGCAAAAAAACTAACTTGTTCCACTAACTAGTTTTTTGGTTTTTAGTTTTGCAAAAAAAAAAAACTAAGTAGTTTTTTGTTAGTAGAATGAGATAGCTTTTGAGTTAAAACAAAACTATTTTTCTTAGCGGAACGGGGCCTAAAAGTATTAATTTCCATTATGCCCATAATAATCCCAAAAAACTCCAAATGGACCTTCCAACTTTTCCAAAATCTCATCACTTAGGGCCTGTTTGATATTTGGATTGAGCTATGGAATAAGACTAATAAGGTGGTGTGGCCTTCAAAAAACATGTTTGGTTTGATTTTTATGGGGTGAATTAGGACTTAGGAGTCCAATGGGATTCTCAATTCCACAAATTAACTAGATTAACCAACAATGGGAGAGGCCTTACCAACAATCATATCCCAAGGGATTGAAGGTGAGAAGACAAATGTCTTGTTCGTTTCTCGGTTTAGTTTTAGTTTCAATGACATCATCATTTTTCTCATTTCTCTCTCTATCTCTCTTCACTCATTATACCTGATAACATCATCAAAACTAAACTAAATTATCTAACCAAAGAAACCCCCTAAGGGAAGCCCCCACCACTCATCACCTTCTCCAAAGCTAAAGGGTTGGCAATCGGTTTGCTTGTTAGACTCGTCAGGAAACACCAGAGCAAACTCTTTTAGCTTTGGATCGGTTCACTTGTTAGACTCGTCGAGAAACACCAGCGCAAACTCCGGTAAGTGATGGGTGGGGTTGGAGGTTGGTGGCGGCGGCGATGGGTTCGCTTGTTGGAAGTTGAAAGTGCGGCTAGCCCTACTTGGCCAACTATTCCTCAGCCCGTCGTCCCGCCTCACATAAACCAAACTAGCTTGAGCCGCCACCATCTCTGATTTTTCTTTTATTATAGGAGTATTCAACTTCCAAAATTTGAAAACCATTGAGGAGTACTTGTGAAGGGAAGAAAAATTAGAAATTTGGGGAAAGAATAGTGTACAAGCCATGTGCGACGGACGAGTGATTCTTTAGTGTCTTGGAGCAGTCCAGATCTCTTTTCCATCGCACATTATAGTGGGGTTCATACACTTTTGTCTTGAGCTCCACCACAATGTGGTGAAAAAAAAATTCAGGATGAATAGACCCGACAAAATATGAATTTTCGGGACGGAGAGACCCGAGAGAGTGAGTTTTCCTTCCACAAAGTGATTTGGCTCTCTCGTTCAAGTGCATCTACAGTAGAATCAAAGTGTATATCAATATGATCTCTATCACACGCAAGTGACACTTCAAAACCAGTACTTGAAATCTTACGATAGCTCTTGAATCTGTCAATAATTACCTGCACTGCATGAAGGATGTGAAAAGCTAAGCTAGCATGTAAAAAATAACTCCTAAAACATACTTGAGCCTCTGCAAACAAAATCAAGCTGGCCAAGCTCGTTGCTGGAACGACGACTACAAAAATTCAACTCTAAGATACTGTCTGAAACAATCTAGAAACTACAGATTTCTCGAAACACCACCGACAGAGCTACACAAACAACAGCACAAAAAAAAAATTAGAAGAATTGGCATTTTTTACCCTCTTTAAGTTTTCTAATGAAAAGTACACTGCTTTACATCACATTGTTTATCCCAAGAAAAGTACACATGAACCAAAATTCAAGCTCTCTTCTCATTTCTCAGCAGTATAACACTATCAGATTCATCCGGTGTCACAAAGTTCTTATCCAACAGCAAAATTCCCAAATTGCACTAACCATGAAGAGAAACTATTAATATCACTGCCTTAATATCAATGCCTTATTCCTTCTCAATACCAAAGAGCTATGAAGGAAACCACAATTTATCTAGCCTCTCATGCTCACTGAGAAAAGGAGCAAAAACCTGCCATATTTACGCTATCACTCAAGAAAGTTGGGAAAAAGATCAACTGTGTTATTTCCTGGCTGAAACAGTCCATTCATCAACTTTGGACCGAGGTTGGTTTGTGCTTGCAAGTGTACCTTTTGGACTTCCAAATAGAGTAGAGAATATCTGTCTGTGGCATTCATCGCAAAAATAGAAATAGGAGAAGTGGCCCTCATCTGGGAGTCTATGCACGATCGCACTGGGTAAAACCCTCGCCACATAGTCAGTCATTGATGGTGGTACAACCCGATCATCCGTTCCCTATTAAGCACCGCCAAAATTAAGGACATCGAGATATATAAACAATCGAAATCTCAAACTGCTTGTTTGTTTGCTGTTTCCATAATCAGTTTTGCGTAGCATTAAGCGTGTTCATGTGCGCACGCATGCCTGTGTTTTGGTGTCCACACAGTAAACAAGATGCAAAAAAATCACCGGCTGCGGATTCTTTTTAAGATCTCATTTAGATGATGGAACGGGAAACATGTTTTAGAAATTGTTTTGGAAATATTCGTTCTTTCAATGCTCAGAAGCAGTTTTTATTATAAAAAATTGAGCAAATATGAAACTAGTGACTTTTTTTTTTAACCAAAAGTTGTTCTGGATAATTTTTCTGAAAATAACCACCAAACATACCCTTTTGGACGTTTCAGAGTAAATGCTACGACTAGGTCCTACAAAGCACGTTCTTCAAAGTTTAAGAAGATCAACTTAACAACCTAGTTGCACAACTAAACAAAATCCAACAAAGGAAAAGGCTGCGAACCTGCCATATGTGAATTGGGCCAAGAAATCCAGTGTACTCGCATTCTTCCTCGCTATACATGAATTTAAACCAAGAAAAAATGCCTTTTCCAGGGCATTTCTTCTGCACTTGAAGATCTGTCAGTTTGAAACCCCAACTTGACACCTGCAGCGCAGCTTCCTCTATGAATGGTTTTGCGCTTAAGTGCCGGATAGACTCCTCAACATCTCTATGCCAAAATTCTTTAAATTCTGGTTCTTCAGTGAGAGCTTTATCCTGAGTAAACCAAGATGGAATTATCAGCCATTTAGAAGGTAAAAAACTAAAATTCAGCAATCGTTATCATTCCATGTCAATCAATAGGCTCAACTAAACACTGGAACTATGTGCCAGAGACAAGAGCATTGTTCCAAAGAGTAGTACATATTTGCACTCAAGTGTTAATTATATGACAATAGTTGGTTTGGAAAAATTTGTTGTTAATCAAGCACTATCCGAGTACTTCAAAAGAGTGAACAATAAATTTTCACAGAATATATAAAAGAAACTTCAAGCGAAATGCCAAATAAAAAATAGTTGGACTGAGTTTCCTTTTGATAAGCATAAATGTAAGTATAAATGCCAATATTACGAAGAATCTCAGATTTTTTAACCTTATTGTCCAACATAGTCATTAACTAAACTAATAATCTTCAGATCCCGAATTACAGCTGACTTTTATGCTGACCCAAGTTGCAGATATATGGAAATAACAATTTAGAACTGAAACACTAAAATTACAGTCAATCGTGCATATCTGAGGATTCATGATGGGAATAAACTCACCTTACTTCCCAGTGACAAAGACAACCACTTATCAATCTGACCATGCTTCCCTGATAGGAAAGTTTGGCTGTAGAAGTAAGTGAGAAATGTCGGAAATCTTCTAGCTAAATAGAACATCAGTTTCCTCCTTCGCACCCAAATCTCCCATGTTCCAGACATCTCTTCCTTAGTCATACTTGATTCATATGGATTAACCATAGGAGCAAACATGGCTGCACCTGCAAAACGGTCACGATACATCACGACAAAATCATACCAGATTATATGTCAAAAGATTTCTTAAGGATCTGGACACACAGCTTGATGCAAACTAGCACTTTAACCAACTTTTCAGGAGGAAAAATAAGAGCAATTTGAGTCTTAACATTTTTTTTATAGAATAAAAGGGACAATAAGACTTCTTCACCGAATAACACCATGCTCACTCAATTCAAGGAAGTCTTAAATCCCAACTCAACAAATACTCAGAGCATGATTTGCACGAAATTAATAAATGATAAGACTTCAAACTAAGATATGAACATACTTACCAAAAAAAGAAAAATATATATGAACGTCAGTTCACTGTCATAATCTCAAGAACCTGATTACAGACACTAGGACCCTGACAATATTGTCTTTTTTCCTTTTTACCTTTTTCTTTTCCTTCTTTATCACCAGCTTCTATAAGAAGACACCAGGTTTCGCATTATTTAATTCCTCATGCCCCAACTATGCCCTGAAACTGGTATATAATCATCTGTGACGGGCCCCATTCTTCAGTATTCAAATTTCCTTGTGTCATTCGGAAAGGGAAAGCATTCTCGGTAGCTCAAAAGGCCAATTGGCCTTGATCTGGTAACACAATTGTCTACTCCAGACATGCTATCTTGGTGCCACCCATTAGCATAATTTGGTCTTTTCCTCCTCAAAAGTTTGTTGTTAGAGAGAATTCATGAAATTCTATTTTCATACGTAATCCTAAGGTCAATCATACATTGTATTCTAGTGAAGAATTGTACCGCAGGAAACCACTTGGCAATAACCAATTCAGTTATGCCCTGTTCTCTATGTATTGGATAGAATGACAGAAAAGCAGAAAAAGCATATAAGCTAGAGGAAGAAAAGGTAAGCATACCTGCAATGCGATTGGGAACGTATTTGAGCGCAGCCCAAGCATGCATGGCTCCACTTGAAAACCCCAACACCCAAAATTTGTCTTTTACTCCGATGGCATTTGCCAAGTCCACTATGTCCAAAGCTGATGTGTTAAGGTTCCTCTTTGGATGAGGGTCGCTCTCCCCAAAACCAGGAAGATCATAAGTTATGAAACGGACACCAAACTCTTCCAGCAGTGACTCTTTGACTCCCGGTATACCTTCATATTTAAAATCAGTCAGATAAACAAGACTTCCAACAAAGTCACTGCCATTCCAAATTTGTACCGAAAACTGAAGTTATCATCAATATCATTTCCCTACTGTCTTCAATGCTCTTAGGAGCTATCTACCTGAAAGCCTGGATGATAGAAAACCATGTGGTGCAATCAAGGAATATCTAGCTCTATCACTTGGAACACCTTGCTCACGATAAGCCAAGTTTCTACCATCTGGAAGTAGTATGCGTGTAGCACTCGGAGGATGTATGTACACTTTCTTCACCTTAGGGACTGAGCTATCATGTCCATTATTTACATTCAGTACTGCAAATGTAAGATTTTGAGTTTGAGTCCATAATATACGTGAGAAATATCCAAAAAAGTTGTTAACCAACAAGAACAAATAAGTACTATATTGGGACATGAAAGCTTTGAAAACAATCTGGGCACAAATACAGAACCATATCAAAAATAGTAAGAAGAAATGGTTATCAACTTCAACAGTTATTAAAGGCAGGTAGTAAGGGGGCATAATTTGTGTGCATAAGCTCTTCTTTTCTTGTCACAGTTTAACCATTCCTGATTTCCTATTCTTCTTTGAATCATTTTAGACAAGTTGTTGGCCAATAACTCATCTAAAAGCTTAAGCTATCAAAGGCATTGATAATTTGATTCTATGTATGCAAAAACAGAAAGCCAACAATTGATGCTAAACATGGTATAGCAGCTGTATAAGCGACAGCTCTCACCACAAGATTACACAAGCTCCAAACTGCAATCACCATCCACTACTTGTATTTCAAGAACTGATGTGCATATTGGGCAGGAAGAGGATCTGTGTAACTAGTAAAAGCTCTCTGGAAACAAGAGCCAGCTAGTAACTGGCCATGTGCAGGCTTTGTTCAGATGTAAACTATTTGATTGTTATCATTCACATGTACCATACCAAGAATTTCAGAATTTGCCCCCTTACAGCTATGGGTGGGCATCTTGTCGTGTCATATTCGTGTTCCGGGTAAAAAATATCCAACCGTAACCTGCTAACTTCGTGTCATGTTATCGTGTCCTTTCATAAGTTCCCACTCCGCGTGGTGTTCGTGTCAAAATTCTCTGAACCCTAACCCAACCTATTTAGCTTTTCATGTAATCGTATCATGTCATATTCGTGTTAGGTGTTAGAAATAGCTGACCTTAACATGCTAACTTCGTATTGGGTTCGTGTCAGGTTCTCACATCGTGTTGGAAATTCCAACCCCTAGTTACAGCCTCTATCAGTCAACACCAAGCATAATTTCATACATACATGTGAAATATATTAGCAAACAGCTCACTTTTCTTATTCCTAGACGAACAACACCTAGATATGAAGCACAATGCCGGATCAGAGTGTCCAAAAAACGAGCCAGACGGGAAGTTTTTCCCTGTGATAGAAAACATTCTTTCCACCAAATCATAAAAGGTGCTAAGCTTTTCAAAGACAGGTGAGTATTGCATTTGTAGACCGCAAAGAAGAAACTCACATAATAACTCACTTTTAAAAATAGAGATATGAGAAACAAAAAGCAACTTCCTTAGAGAAGCCTCCAGGCCATTACAAAAACCAACAGCATCAAACAAGATAATGACATGAATCCCAATTGCAAAATCAATAGTACCAGAAAACAGCACAATTACGTTGGACGATTAACCACTTTAATTTTTGGTAGCTCGGAATGGTTTATCAATCTAAGCCACCCTGGCAACCTTCATTTCTAGGTATAATAATGGTAGCTCATCACAACAATACAAATCAGACCACGAGGACAAAATGTGCAAAAAAAAATTGAATAACAATCATCACAAGCCTAAACACAAGTGGTGCTATAAGTGCCAATAGGCTTGTCCCACATGAACAAGAACCAATGCTCAACTATGTCAAATGCTAATTCAAAATATGATTCCAGTGCAAAGCCCCCAAATGCATGAACACCCCAATGAAACAACCAAATTGAAATTACCTGCAAAGGCTAAGAGGAAGACGAGAATTATCACCAACCACGCATGGAACGGGTCACGATCTTCGGGTAAATACTCATTCAAATACCTTAATCTATCAGAAACCTTATTCACTGGTCCTCTCAGTTTTTGCACCAAATACGAATCCTCAGTCAAGTAGTTCTGTACCACTATATCCTTACACCCTTTCCCCAATCCCACAACCATTTCTCCCCAAGCTTTGGCAAACCCTTTCACATGATCTTTAAAGCTCTCCGATTCACCCGATTCCCCCTCTGCCTCGCTGATACGAAATTCAGGCATTTTGGTCTCGAAAGCAGGGGTTGAAATCCCATTTGTATCCTCTACCAAGCTCATGAGCTCTTCTCGCCACGATTTCGAACTTGTAAATTGGGACATTTCAGTATCTATAGTGTATATACAACCAGTGATGAACTCAAAGCTCCATTGAAGCTAGAAACAGGATCCGTGTACGTAAATGACTGTCTAGGTCATAGGTGTATGTATAAAGAGAGAGTTATAACTATAAAATTTTGCTTGAATCAGAAATTCGGAGACAAACAACAAGCGTACATACTACAGATATCAGAAAATCCGTGTGCAAACGTACTAAATTTGCGAGAGTGAAAAATAAGAGCTCGAACGCAACGCGAGAATTGAAAGCAAAATTGGAGGATCATCTGAATAAACTACGAATATGTATGCATATGCTCATCTAGAGAGAGAGAGAGAGAGAGAGAGATGGAGTAAGATTCAAGTGATTCACAAGAAGTCCAATTTCTACATTGAATTAACAAGTGGTACCGGACTGGAGTACTAGCAGCATTTAATCACAAGATAAACGAATCGGAGTGATGTAAAAAAATCAATAAATACGTACATCCAGGTGTGTATACATATATGTATATCTAGAGAGAGAGAGAGAGAGAGAGAGAGATTGCTTCAGCTTGAAGCTTGAGTAGAGTAGCGTAATAAATGGAAGTAATAATGAGGGCTAAAACCGATGGAAACTGCAACTTTCTAAGCGTGATCATCAATCCTGTAAAATCCCAAAAAGATGAAATGGAACCCTAACCGACCATTTTTGTAAAAGTTCAGAGGCGAATCATATCTTCCCAAAAAAAAAGGTGTTTGGTAGTATATGACGAGAAAAGCGAAGGTAACTCTCTCTCTCTCTCTCTCTCTCTCTCTCTCTCTTTGTGCTGAGCTTTTGCTTATCGACAACGACGACAGTACGATATGCGCAAGGATAACACACTGAAACCGTTGTTTCATTGGTCCAAATCGTAATTATTAATGTAAATGAAACTGCGTTAACAACGAATCCCTCAGCTTTATCCGAATAGACTACTAGTATTAATGATGTCTTTTTTTAATCAAAAGCAGCTTATTCTTCATCTTCCACCTCAGCTACGTGTCGATGTCGTGACATCAACGGCGGGCTCCTCCTTCAATGCTTTTCTTTATTCGGTCTTGCTAATGGCGGTAAAACGAAAGGCACAGGTGTGCATGCATGAATATAGTCTTGCAGATGGGTGCTTTCGGATTGACCCCACGTCCCACACGATGATTGGTTATTCGGAATCTCAAAAATCAAATTCCGAGGGCGTGGAGATCGACGTCGTCGGGCGTCGCAATCTACCCCATTTCGCTCAAAAAGTAATGAACTAAATGGGGTGATTTTGGATCGAAAGCACTTGCGGACGCCCGATCGGGTTTGATCTCCACGCCGCCTCTAATTTGATTTTTTAAGATGAATGAGCCGGATTCGGCTGCGGTTTAACCCAAAAGTGGGCCCCCAAACCCATCTCAGGCACCCATCTCATGCACGCATTATCCTTTGCAGGTGAAGGACTCTGCTAATGGATAGGGTCGGACTTGGGGGTGCGAGGGGGTGTTCGGCCCCCGCACTTTCCCAATTTTCGACAAATTTTTAATTTTTTCAATGTATTTTTTAATTTTTTTGTATATTTTCTACATGAAATGGCTTTTCTACTTGAAATGTAATTCCCCGCAGCTCTCTACAATCCCGCTGGGCCCGGCTAGCTTAACGGAGGATGATATGCATCCAATCCGGCTATGCGTACACACAAGTACGTAAGAGTCAACTCTTATTTGGAAGAGTTATTTTTTTAATTTGGACTTTTGAAAACACACGTAAACAATCAAGATGTATCATCCGTGCCTATTGGGTAACCCTGACATGCGTACACATTGAATTTTTGGATATGCATATACCCCCTCCCGTCAGCATTAATTTGTATCTTGTTCTATTACAATTGAATAAAAAAAAATAGTGATATTTTTAAATTGGTAATTAATTAGATAAGAAGTTTTTCGTAAAATTTGGGACCTATTGATGTTCGGTTTGGCACATGAACGGGAGCGGATTATTCCTCGCGTCTCCCTTCTCGGGTAATGGTTGCATCGCAAGCAAGTGATTGAATGGGTGGGGGGGACCCAAAAGCACATGCAGGATAAGCAGTTCGTAGGATAACTCTCGATAAAACTAAGCTAAATTTAAGAAATTATAAAAAATCGATCGAAAACTAACAAATGCAAAAAAAAAAAATTGAATAAGGATAAAATAAAAAAAATCAAAAAACCAATTTTTTGGATTTAGCCAAACCAGGCCTAAGACCCGGTTTTCTAAAAGATTTCAGTACCCATGTACTAAAATTATGATATTTCAAATCAAAAAATGACGTGATTCCGTATATCGTTTTCCGATTTTTTTCACACTAAATTAAAGTACACGAGGAATACTTTAATTTGGTGCAAAAAATTGAAAAATTATACACGGAACTATTTTATTTTTTGATTTAAAATATCATGATTTTAGCACTTGGGTGCTAGAAATGTACTAAAAAAGTTCATGGCCTTCGCTACTAAAGACTCCGGTTTCTGCGGCCTTCGAACTAGTGTTTATGGTCCCAGCGATGCTTCTTTTCAGCCAATCTTCTGGTCGGAACACGACCCTATTCATTCGAGATGGACTCTTCTGAAGTGCATTAGGTGCTACTTAAATGGATTAGGTTCAACATTTTATATTATATGTCTAATCTTATTTGATAGATCTCGATTAGTTTTATAAAAGCATCTCTACTCCTTACCCAATTTGAGAAAAAAAACTTGATTTAATCTAAATTGCTTGGTGGAGTTTTAATCCACAACAATGAATGACAAAAGAGTAAATAGCAGTTTAACAAAAGAGTCTTGAAAATTTGGTTCACATCAGATTTGGTGAAATATTTGAGTAAAACTCAAATTTGGTATAGGTTTGGGTAAGGAGTGGAAGAGGGTTTTGGTTGATTTTTACTCAAATTTGAGTTTGGGGTTGAGTAAGGAGGGAAGATGCTCTAAGAGAATGTTTTTTAAATTACGTAAAACATTACAAATACTAAGATATAATCATTTGAAAAGTGACACGAAGACCTAAAATGAACTAACAAATCCGAATGGATAGAGTATATAATGACAAATTATTTTGTATATCAATGCACATTTCACGGATATCTATATACTTTCATAGACATTAATGCATATTTTTTAAGATATTGGTACATTTTCTACTTAATATCTTCCACCTATTGAGTGAAGGTTACTAGCATTTTCCTTCTATTTTTATTTTACTAGTTTCATATTTTTATCTTTATGATAAATGTTTTTTTTTTTGGTCGTTAAAATTTTTTTTTTGGGACCATAGGCTGATGTGTGGTATAGTATCTTATCCAACTGTCCATTTCGACAATGCACGATTAGCATTTTATCTAAGCAATAAAATTAATCTGACCGACCATTGCTCGGATTCATATCCGAACTGTGCATTGTCAAAATAGATGGTCAAATTAGGAGCACTACAATGAGTAGTGCTATTTGGGCACAACAAGACCCCCTTTTCGGGGACCTTAAGGCACAGGAGGGTGCGTCCACAAAATAGGTATTGAGTTCAATAATACGGTCTGAATTGTTCATTATGTAGAAGACAAGATAATTTTTTAAAATTTATAACAGCCCAAAAATATAGTTCGTCCATTGAGTTATCGATATCTAATTAACTTGACTTTTTTGCAGGTTTGTCCACAAGTCAAATTCTACAAATGAACGGTTCATATCACATTTTTTGAGTTGATGTCCGTTTTTTTTAGTGTAGACACCATGCCTCTCATTCCGCCAATGGACTAGAAGCAAACACGCTTAAAACACACATAAATGTACACAAACACTTCGCAGCATGTGGGCCTCACTTGATGTGAGTATGTGTACAAGCCTTTGGAAATAGCTCACCATTCAAAAGTTTTTGGGGAACTCCTCAATTTTGGCTATTGTGATCAGAGCTAGAACTATTGTCCTGATCATTTTAGTGTTAATTCTATGAAAGCAGAATGAAAGAATCAATCAAATGGCATAGTCTTAGGGCAAGGGGCCATCCTAGCTTCCTAGAGTGCAGCCTGTGAAAATCGTAACGTAAGTAGCTCAATGCTCCATACAAAGGAAATGAAAGCAGGATTCTCGATGAGTGGTGAGCAGCACAGAACTTGAATCAATCAAATGGCATAGTCTTAGGGTAAGTAGGCTAGCTTCCCTTGTTAGAAATCCACAGACAACATTCTAGAACTTCCAAACCAAAGAAATGCAATATGAGAAGGAGCTTTTTACGTTACGCTTCAATAGAATGAATTCAGTAAGAAAGTAAAGGCTCTTCTTTTGTTCTTCGAATCTAACTAATCTATACAGCTACTAACTTACTTTCTCTTATTAGCTTAATAACAATTAAATATCGCTTTCTTACTCTATGTTTATGTTCGCCGTGTAGCTCCAGTACTAATCTTTCAACTTTGGGACGTCTCCCTAACCTTGGTTTGGATAAATTTGTTGTTAACAAGGCTCAAATTGAAATCATGGGATACACCAATTACCTGATCCTTTCCAATTGCGAGTGTACTTCAGGAATAATGGGAAGCAATCTGACTTGGTCCATTTGGGCTTTAAGGATCATCTAGAATCTTATGAAATATGGGCCGTAACTGCTCTGCCATGAAACATGGGTCATCATCTGGGTTTCCCACCATTTAACCGAATAACTGTAAAAATGGGTCAGGTTCAATAAATAAAGTAAATTGGGCCTCTCCATAACAAAATTAATGGTAGTCCATTAACTTTAAAAATCAAATTCGGCCCATTTTGGTCCACAATACTCTATAATGGTCCCTTTATTATTTTGTGACAAATTTACGTAGGAACAAGAATACTAATGCATTAAAAAAATGAGGAAACTTCATTTGTAGGGCCAGTCACTCTCTGAAGCATTAGTGATAAGGTACTCCTATTAAATTTGGGGAATTTCCTAGGACAAGTGTATGGAACATGAAAACTTTTCCATAAATTTTCCCCGAAAATGATGAATCACACCCATACATTTCCTTTTCGTGTGAGATTTATGGAAAAAATTTCATGTTTTGTATCAAACCTCAATTTCCTAACCTGTACTTGCTTCTTGAGTCATTAATATGGCTGATGAGATGTACCCTGGGCAGGTTTGAACTGTTCAAGGCCTAATCTAGAAATTGTGTCCTTAAAAAAATCTCGGCAACAATTACAATATGAGAAAACCAAAATAATATAAAATTTTACTAATCATTATCTAATAACAGAAAAGTCAAAATACAAAGTCGGCGGTCGTAAAAGAAATGTTGGCTCTGTAAGCATCGTATCCTATAATTAATCCCTTCTTCCTCTTCTCTCTCTCACTTGTGTGATTTGCGAATGGAGATGCAGATGACAAATCTCTATCTGCCTTTGGGTGTGCCAAACAAATTTCAAAAAATTTTTTTTTTTTTTGGACCAGGGGTCTATTTTATTTTGGGCCTAATTGTCATTACAATTGTTCAGGATTTTTTCTAAGTAAAATTGGGCTTTTTGTTTTTTTTTTTAATTGGGTAAAAAAGAATCATATTCAAACCTAATATCAAAATATATTAAAGTATCCCAAAAATTTGGACTTTTTGGACTTCCCTGGACCTCTTGGGCCTAGGGTTTGGGCCGGCCTTGCCTCTAGTTTATTAATCAGTAAACGGGAGTGATTTTCACACTCCCTAAATTGATATTCACACTTTTTCTTTTTGTCTTTTAATGAATTTTTTATGTGTAAAAGTGTAACTAAAAGATAAAAAAGTGAGCGATTATCAATTTGGGAACTGGGGAGATGTTACGTAGCCCCGTGATGTGCAGCTCCTTTCCACGCCATGCCGACATCGTTTTGACGATCGCAGACGTCTACTGCGTAGAGCTTGTTGAGTACTACAAGTTTACCAAAAATTAACTCGATCGGATATTGTTAAGTGCCTCATCGAAACACAAATAACATGAAAAAATGGGTTCAACAGTTTTCATCAAGTGTTTCAAACTTTATGTGTTCCGATTTTTTTTTTCAAGTTATTTGTATTCCGATGAGACACTTAACGATATCCAATGTAGTTGATTTTTGGTACACTTGTAGAAATCGATGAGCTCTACGCGGTGGATGTCTCTGATCGTCAAAATGATGCCGGCATGGCGCTGAAAGACGCTGCACAGCACCTCCCGGGTTGACAATTTGGGGGAGTGAATCAATTACCAGCTAAAATTATTGAAAGTAGGAGAATGGCATGTATATCTACTAGAAACAAACTCCGGTCCTTTCTTTCTGATTTTTAAATTTTAAAAGTGCTAAGAAACTTGTGTTTTTCTTAATTTCTTATACTGTACCATTTTCTATTGTTTTCAAGCTCTTGGGTATTGCATTTGGTTTTAAAAACAAACAGATTGCTTTGTTCGCGTCTCTTCTCTAAAAACTTATCTGAGTTATCTCCAATTGTTTTTTTTTTTTTAATTTATTTTTTACAGAAATGGAGATCTCTACTTGACGGTTTCCTCTTATAACAAAATTCCAAGATAGTAACTGCTAGAGTAATTTTTAAGCGATATACAGCTGGCCGATCCAGAGGTCAACTGAGGAGTTTCGCGAAAACGAGACACTCGATCAGGGCCGGTCCTGACGTTTGGGTTGCCCTAGCCGAACCCCGAGCTTGGTTGCCCTCATACTAGTAAGTCATAAAAAAAATTATACAAATAAAGGTACAAAGCAAAATCGAGGTTATATTGTGTTTTTAGCTTGAATAACATTAAAAAAAATTCAAAATCAATATGTAACATTAGCACGATCCGATATTCACACACACACACACAAAGTAGGATTTTTAAAGAATTGAAACCCTTGATTTTGTGAATTAGAAGAGTTCCAGAGAGTTGCGATTTCGGAAACTCTTGAAGTCTTTCTTTTTCCCTGTTGAAAGAAGCCGATCTCTATAAAAGAGAATGGATGAATGAGTTATGTCATTTTGGACTTTGACTAAAAATAGGTTTTGTCATTTTGGGCCCTTTATATTTTAAACTCTGTGGGCTTGAACACTTAAATAGTTCAGCCACTATATAAATATTTCATTTGTGACATATAGGAAACTTTTTTCTATTCACCTGTAACTTCATTTTTATTTTTTTTTTTGGGTTGCCTTGGCCAAGGAGGGTTGGCCTAACATAAGGCCTTTCTAGGATTGGGTCAGGGCCAGCCCTGACTCTATTGCCACAGAATTTTCGCGGCGCGATGTGAAAGTATTTGATGCTTCAATAGGAAGAAATTTTGCAATAGGTCAGGAAGATGAGATGTTATCAAATTAAAGCCAACATGGTGTGCCCAACAAAGTAAAAACAGCCACCTAGCTATGGTTCTTCATTCTTAACACGAAGCAACTAGAAAATGTTTTTAATTGGAGATATCATATGACATAATCAGTGAGGCATCTCTCTTTGCAAAGAGCGAAGAATTGCTCTTCGGTTTCTGCTTCAGCTAGACTACCCCTGTATAGGGTGTCTCTATTTTTTGAGGGGACTCGGGGACTCTTCCCCTTGGTGGGAATTTATAACACAACACAATAACACGACCTGAAAACAACACGAAATTAGAGGATTAATGTTGTGTATTTCTGACACTAAACACGTACATGCGTGACACAGCGCCTAAGAACGCTACTAGTAAACATATCGGGTTCGGGTTCAACCCATATAACCCGAGAATGACACGAAATAATTGTGTCAATTCGTGTCGTGTTTGGGTCAAATTTGGCTAAACAGATCGTTTCCAAGTTAATCGTGTCAATCCATGTCATATTCAGATCGACGCGATTAACAACAGGTCAACTTAGGGTTTATTTTTTACACGATTAATTAAGCAGGTCATTTTGACACGAACCCGATTCGAAATGACACAACATGACCCGACACCCAGCCCTAGAAACAACGTGAGATGAGATCGATGGTGATCGATGAAATGGGCGTTGTGGCAAAAAATTTCTCTCCAATCGAAACCAACTTTCCATCTCGGGAAAAAGTGTAAAACCACATTGTTTCATAGTTCTCGAGTATTTCTAATTGGGTCAGCTTGTACTAATCTCGAACTAATTCTATTGCCTCTCTTACAACCGCTTCACACGATTACGCGTGGAATAAACAACCGGCAACGAGAGTTGACCGTTGAACCGACCAGCTGGAATCAAACTATCCAGTACTTCTAGCCAATAAATAACTTATTGGAGCAAATTTAGTTGGGATTTTCAATCCGACAAGGGAAGATTCTGGAGACGAATATCCATTCAAAAAGATATACGTACTCAATTCTATAATCCATATATGTTGTGTCATTGTGTGTGTGTTCTTGTAGTATGATTTACGTGGCAAAAGCCCAAAAATGATACGTATTATTCTTTCCACTAAATGAATTGAATTGGCTTTTTTTACTTTTTAGGCTTTAGGAAATATGTCATTTTTATCAACTAAGAAAACTCAAAAAATCAAAAAAATAAGCTTAGTGGACAGACCCAAAATTTCTATTAATCAAACTTAACTTTACAAGTGACTAATATATACATAATACGTTGTTCCAGTGTCATTGGCTTAAGAATTTATTAATTTTGTCTTTATACAAAAAGAAATTATGTTTGATAGTTTTGCATCAAATTCTTGGTAATTATAGGTTCATTTCAGCGTCAACTTTTATAGAGAGAGAGAGTCTAACTTCTTTCTATCCCCCTTTCTTCTAGTACCGGTAATTTGGTCCTCTTGTCGTCCTCTGTCAACAGTGTTGATCCGGCGAGCTTGATGCAGTTTCAACGCGGCTGGAGCCGTGGCGGCTTCCGGTGAAGCAATAAGGAGGGATTAGAGCAAAGTGAGTCTTTTGCTGTCGGTTCTCCATCGGATTTTCATACCAGTCTGGTATCCCCAGATCCGGTAGGTTTGGTGGTGGGAAATAAGCGACTCGTCATTAATCTTGGGTGACTCGGCTTGATTTGGCTCGACTCAATGTTGCATCTGAGTTTGATGTTCCTGTTTGTAGCTCTGTTTTTTTGGTTTTGATTAGCTGTTGTTTATTGTTTCTGTTTTCTGTTGGTTGTTTTTTGTTTTTTGTTTCCGGACTAGTTTTACCAGATTTCCGGTGGTTTTTTGAAGATTTCATCTAGTTTATTGTTAATGGATTGGGTTGGGCTTCCCTTTGGGATGTTTTACTACTGAATCTCTGACAGACGCTAAGCCGATACACAATGTTGGCCTGCCTTGTGCAGTACGATTCTCCAAAGCTTGTACGCCCATATGTGGTTTGTGCTCATGTGACGTGTCTTGTATTCGGTTGTTTTGGTTCAGTCATGTAATTTGTTTGGAATCTTCTATATATGTACGTGGTTTCTCTAATAAATAAAAAAATCTGGAAAAGTAAAAAATTATGTGAATTGCCCTAACATTTTGGGATATATCCAAGAACCAACTTAAACTATCTTGTCTTGGATATTCCGAAAATATTTGGGTAAAAGTTCTAACTTTATGCAATTCAAGTTGCTCTTGTCGAGACGAGTATATAATGAGCAAGAGTTTGAAGCAAAACTAACAAAACGCTTAAAAAATGAATAAAAACAAAACAAAACAAAACAAAATATCCTTAAGCCAATAGTAGCAGTACAAATACATTTTGAAAAGAATATTAATGAACCCTATGTGAGCCGGCCCAAGTATATAATACCACCGCCCTATTCACGGAGAGAAAATGGAAGGAAATAAAATAAGCAAAATAAAATGGATACGTGTCGTGTAGTCGCAGGACACCACATGTAGAATTTTTCTCGAATACGTGGCGTCCATTGGGGCTTCTGCTGTCTCCAACGGTCCAATTATATAAACTCGCTGTAGTATTATCCCCATTCATCAACTCATCTTCTTCTCGAGACTACAATTTGAGCAGTACTAGTAATTAATTAGCTTATTATCATCAAAATCATGGGAACAGCTACCTTTGCTGAGATCTTGCTCGCCATTTTCCTCCCTCCTGTTGGTGTCTTCCTTCGCTTTGGCTGTGGGGTATCTCTCTCTCTCTCTCTCTCTCTCTCTCTCTCTCTCTCTCTCTCTCTCTCTCTCTCTCTCTACATTTATATGTATGTCAGTGTGTAGCCACAATCTGTACATTAAGACCCCGTTTCACTTAATGGATTAGGGTTTTTTTTTTTTTTTGCTTTCAATAATGATGCATACACAACATTTTGTATGGCATTGCATGATTGGTAATGGGAGAACAAAGCTTTGAAGCTACTTTGCAATCACCAATCATGTATTATCACGTAGGATGTTGTGTCTGGTATCGTGTCTCGATGATGTATATGTAGCATTATTGTTTGGTTTTTACGTTTTACAAGACAGATTATTTTTCTCACATATGTCAACTAAAAAATTTCAAAAATCCGAAGGAAAAAAAAAAAAGAGTTAGGCTTAGTGGAAAAGGCCCTTAAACGTACATGATCGTGAAGTTTTTGGTATTTTTCTTAGAATTAAGGGGTGTTTCGCTGAGGGTGTTTTTAGACTAAATTGGTTTTTCAAGGTTTTTTATGTGAGGTATTGTGAGAGAATGACATGTTTTGGTTTTAGAAAATAAAATAAAAAACTGTTTTTTTTAGTGAAACACCCCCAAGTGTTTCAAGTATTTTTCAGAGAATTGCTTTGGCAAATAGAGTCTCAGTTCTCAATGGACCAAGTAATTATTCAATATTTACGAAGCACAATCAAGTGGTGATCTGAAAGGATCTTACATTTAGGCATGCTTCACATGCTAAGCTGTGGGCTTACAGGAATGTGTGGTGTTTAAGTGTATCGGAACACGACGTGATCGTGTTGTGGGGCTCCGGTGACAGCCACGGGCTATATACATAACTCATAAGCCAAAAATATGATGGCAATGTTAAAAAATGAAGTGGATCAGACATCGTTAGCAATATTAACAAAACGTGTTTGTTTTGAGAAAAACTTAATCGTTGGTATATAAGACAGGTATATTTTGTATTGTTTTGTTGTTTAGTAAATTTTCATAGGTAGAATTGGAAATTTTTTATACTGGGTTTATTTGCGTGATTAATCAATTATTTTGCACTGGAAATTGATTGCAGCCGGAGTTCTGGATCGACTTGCTGCTGACAATATTGGGTTACATACCGGGGATTGTTTATGCAATTTATGTGTTGACCGTTTAGTTTCATTATTAAAACTAAAGTGGATCGATCACTGTATTTGGATGGCCTTGTAAAATGTTTATGTTTGTAATTCAGTTTGCTTGTTATTTGATCTTTTGGTGTTGAAAGCTGGTGTCCAATTTGCTTCCACATTTTATGTACTTGCAACAACTCGAGCAATAAAGTTACATTTCGAATTTATTTTGGGAAATGATTTTAACACTCTTGTTTTTATCAATTTAATTTGTCTTTGAGTAGATTTTATTTTTTTCTTTGTGCGAGTAAATTTATGGTTTGATATGTGATTTAAATACGCTTCATCACTCATAAGGGAATTGTGTGATTTAGGTCCAGACTATCAAATCTTGATAACATACACATAATAGCTTACCTAAGAAGATCGTTCACCAAACAAAAAAAAAAAAAAGCTTAGAAGATTAATGTTGTGTTTGGTTGAAAATTTTGAGAAATATTTTTGAGATAGTGTTTTGATGAGTTTTTAGAAAAATAATAATAATTAGAGAGATGTGTAATAATTGGAGAAATGAAAATACTGATTGAAGAAAGAGGTACAAGTAGAAATAGAAATGTGATTAATGATTGGAGCGATGAGAGATGGGTAAAGAATCTTTTTGAATTTTTTTTTGGAAATGTGAAGTGACCAAAGTGTAAACATGTCCCACAAAGTTGGTCCCTTATTAAATTACATGCAATTTTCAAACTTAAAAAAAATATAGCTAATAATATTTGTTTTTTTTGCACTGTTCAAAAGATCTCGTCGAAAACTATCAAACAAGATTCGTAATGCACAAAAATATATTTTGGTAAGTAAAATATTTTTAAGCTTAATATCATTACGTAAGGGATGAACTTTGCAGGACGAAGGGTGAAATTTGACTTATAGAATTGTTATTAGTACTCCCCAAACTGTTAATAGTGCTCTAAAAGAGGAGTTTGTCAATATCAAATCCATATAGTAATTGATATTGGTACTCGTCTTTCGAAGTGCCATATTGTGATCTCGAAGCTCAGTACCATCTTCTCTCTGAATAGACAATTTGATTCCGGTTGAACATAGCAATATCAATTTCCTTGACTTAAGGCCTAAAGTTAAGGGCCAAAATAAATCGATATAAGGCCCATGAGCCCAACTTACTGGGTCATTTTGGTGGAGTAGATAGATTTCAGGTCCGTTTGGTTATCCTACCAAATTACTACTCCCTCCGTTTCAAAATAATGGTCAATTTTAGGCAGTCGTGACACTCAAACAAGTGTCTACATTTCACTATTTGTAACATTTTTTTATAATTCCAAAAAAATTGTTTAATAAACTAGTTGAAATTTATCAAACAAGATCTATAGAATATAAAAAATATTATAGTAGTAGATATAGACAATTTTTGAGAGATTCTAAAAAGGAAAAGTGACCAAGCAATTTAAAACGAAAGGAGTAGCTTATTTCTTTTAGTCTGGCTCCTTAAGTTAAAGTTGTGTTTGTTTTCTGAATTTGCGGAGGTCAAAAAGTTGAAATATGGATGAAATTTTATGAAGCTCTTTTCTCTCGTTTTCCTCTTTATTTTCCCTTCTTTTAATCTCTCACACCTATCCAAATGCTGGGCCATAACCTGAGACTTGGAGCAATTTTCTGTTTCTATGAAGCAACTAAAATGTATATATATAGCACTTTGTAACTCACGAAATTTAAGCAGTTTACACACGACTCAATTATTTGTGGAAAACAATTTCTCGTTCTACTAACGGGCTCGATTAAAACCAAGACAGTGGCTAAATGATAGAATCTCAAAAAATTTAAATTTGAAACTTTACGAGGAATCAAATTCTTAAATTTCAAATCGACCACCAGACCCAATCAGTCCCTTGGCAACTAATATGAACTTCCTCTGTCCGGCTTTGTTAGTTTGTTCTAATAATTCGTGTCACTTTTCAAATGATTATATCTTATAATTTATAATGTTTTATGTAATTTTAACAATATTGTCTTATAAAACTAATCGAAATTTATTAAATAAAATTCATATTGGACATAAAATTACTAACCAATATAGAACTAATCGAAATCTATTAAAAAAGATTCATATTGTACATAAAAATTACTAACTAATTTAAGGATATTACTAATCTTTTATCCGGTTGCAATAGAACTAGGAACAAGTAAATCCAGACAGTTATTGACATCAAATTCTATTAAGTGCGTGTGTATGGGGTCCTAACTCATTACTGGTTGATCGAAACTAAAAATAGTGACATATCACTTTGATTGCTTTCATTCTAAACAAAGCAAAGGTTTTGCTTTGCTACTGTTTGAAAACATCTTTTGCACTTTCTCATTTATTATCCTGCATTGCTACTTTTTCCCTTAATTATTGCGTGATTATGTAAAAGGTCCTATTATTGACAAAATGACAAAAAAACAACGCACACTAAGGTAGACTTTTTCTGTTTTTCAATACGCTTTTACATACTCCAATACACTTTTTAGACACTTTTTTAAACCTTAGAAAAGCCTCAATGGATTGTTTGTACCATTTTCCTTATGTAAATACTAACTACATTTTATTTTATTTTTGATAACCAGGTGTCTAGGTCAGCTTTTGCGCAGACTAATTTTGGGAGACCAATCTCACCATCACTATCGAGGGCCCCAATTAAAGCCAACATATGGACTGGCCCCAAAATAGTTGATAATACCCATGAGTTTTCAAATCTAATACCTTATGAAAGACAAAACCCATAAGTTTCAAGTCTTGACCCCTAGGCCAACCACTTGGAGTTTATGTAAATACTACATTTATATGGGATAATTTTGTATTTTCTAATTTTTTGCCCTCTCTGTGGAGAGTTAATGTTGATTCTTGGCATTCCAGATACATTTATCCTCTCAATTCTCGTACTGCGCTTCTGCTCGCAATCATCGCTTTTGCGGAATTTTATTTTTTGAGATGTGATTCAAAGACTCTTTCTCGATCCCATATGTGAATTATGTGACTTAGGTCCAAACTATCTATAAGTATCATAATCATAGTAGCTTAAATTTTAGAGCATCATCAGAGGCATCAAATCCCCCGATGGCTAATTTGTTAAGCCAAAGTAAAAAAAAAGTCCCCAAAATCAGGCGCATCCAATGCTTGAACAAATTTGCGAAACTTCTAACTTTGCTATAGTGACTACTCAAAATTGAGTAGTTACTGTTCACGCATCAAACGAGTATCAATGCGGCATTCTCCCCATTTTATTACTTTTTTATTCCGAGTGGGAGGACATCTGGCATCTTTCTGTTTTTTTTATTATTTCTTTTATTACTTTTTAAATATAATGAAATTAGAATAGAGAGTCTGATTTTTCTAAGTTTTTGGAAAAGTGACTTGCTAATTTATAAAAAGTGTTTTTGAGGTCAAATTTGGTATTATTTTTTAGTCACCGGATAAAGAAGCCTTGACGGCTAAAATAAATCGATATAAGGTCCATGAGCCCAATCTGTTGGACCATTTTAGTGGACTAGATAGATTTTTCAGGTCCATTTGGTAATCCTACCAAATTGGCTTATTTGTAGTAGTTGTTTTGGCTAACTAAACTAAAGTGGGGTTTTTTTTTTCTTTATTAAAAAAATAATAATAATACTTTTGTTAATTTTGCGTCAATTTTTTTTCCTGGTGTGTTGGTTCTTCTCGACGAGAGGAATCTAAAATGTATGAAATTATTTACCAAACTTAAATTTTGTTGAATAAACAAATAATCCAATAAACCACAAAAATAATCCTTATTTTTGTCTTTAGCGACCATTTTAAAAATTTTGATCATAATTTTATACGTTTTAGATTTCTCTCGTCAAGACTAACTAATAGACCACAAAAAATCGAAGCAGAACTAACAAATATGCAATTTTCCTCCAGTGAAGTGAAGTTGTGTTTGTTTTCCGAATTTGCGGAGGTCAAAAAGTTACATGGAAGAAATTTTATGAAGCTAGCTTTTCTGTCGTTTTCCTCTTTATTTTCCCTTCTTTTAATATATCAGACCAATCCAAATCCTGGGCCATAACCTGAGACTTGCAGGAATTTTTAGTTTTTAGGAAGCAACAAAAATGTATAGCATTTTATAACTCACGATATTGGAGCTAGTTCACCTACCTCTCGATTATTTTTGAGAAATAATCTCTCCTTCCAATAGTGGGGCTTGATTAAAATCGAACAGGGGCTTAAATGATAGGATCTGGGAAATTTTGAATTTAAAACTTTACGAGGAATGAAATTCCTAAGTTTCAAACCGAACACCAGACCAGGTCAGTCCTTGGCAACTAAATTATAGTTATTGACATCAAATTCTATGAGTTAGTGTGTATAGGGGTCCTACCTCAATACTGGATGATCAAAACTTTTAAGACTAGTGACATCTCACTTTGATTGCTTTCATTCTAAACAAAGCTAAGGTTTTGCTTTGCTACTCTTTGAAAGGTACGGGTTCATGTTGTGAGAGGCTTACTACAAGGTTGTAGTGAGCTTAATCAACAGTTTATCTCGATAATGAACGCTCGGATTTTAATTCAAACAATGAGCGGATCTGATCATTTGGAGTTTGGATTAAATCCGAACCATGAGTGCCGATATGGATGGCCAGATGAGGCTCACAACAACCCTGTAGTGAGTTACGGAGTAGCATCTTTTGCTCTTTCTCATTTATTATCCCTGCATTAATACTTTTTCCCTTAATTATTGCGTGATTATGTAATATGCAGGTCCTAATATTGACAGCCCAGTGGGTCATTAATAAACTCACAAAATGGCAAAAACAACACATGTTTCGATACACTTTTTAACCCTTAAAACCTCCAATGGATTGCTTGTAGCATTTTTCTTATGTAACCTCCAATGGATTGTTTGTAGCATTTTTCTTATGGGATCATTCGACATGATTTATATTTTCTAATTTTTTGCCCTCTGTGTGGAGTGGTAATGTTGACATTCCAGCTTCTTAGCAATCAAGGATAGACGCAAGATTCTATAATGAAAGATCATAATTCATATGAGATGATGGATTTTCATAATTTTAAATTTCATTATGACGTTATTTTATTTTCTAATAAATTTGGGTTGACAATGCTAGCCTATAAACCCATCTAGTGGTTTTGGGCATCTCCACGTGGTGTGATTTGTATAGAACTTAGTATGTGCATCGCCACGTAGTGCGGTTCATTCGGAGCTTAGTTTTGGGCATCGCCATGTAGTGTGATTCATGTAGATCTTCACATTTAGCCCTGATTTGGGTAATTTGAAAAAAATGGTTTTTTGTTTTTTTCATTTTGTCCTTGTTCTTTTTTTTTTTTTTTGTATTTGTTAGTTTTCGGTTGATTTTTTGTGATTTCTTGGCTTGTCTCGACAAGAGAAATCTAAAAAGTATAAAATTGTTAGCCAAACTTAAAGTTTTGTGAATAAAGACAAAAAATAATCCAAAAAAACTGGTTTATTTTGGTTTATTTTCTGCTTTATTCAAAAAACTATTGTTTTTTACTATAATTTTATACTCTTTGGATTTGTCTCGACGAGATAAATCTAGAAACCACAAAGTCTTGACGCAAAACTAACAAATGAAAAAAAATTAAATAAGGACAAAATAAAATAAAAAAACCAAAAAACTAATTTTTTCAAATTAGCCAGGCCTTAGTCAAAAGCCTCGTTTAAATGTCTGGCGAAGAACAATGTTGAATGCTCTGTTATTGTGCCAATGCCAACCCCCACCCCCAATAGCACTAGACTCTATTTTCCTATACTTTTCGTTTAATGACTTCTTTCGATATTTTTTACTTTTAGTAATTTTTGTTTAACTTTGATAGTTTTTTTTTTTATTAACCATTCATACGAACGAGCAAATCAGAAAAGATAAAATATGGGGGCGAAGTTGAAAAAATTCATATAGGACAAAACTTTAGGGGAAAATAAAGACAATTGTTTGCTATTATTTTCGCCTTTAGTGAACTTCTTTATTGCTTTTGGTATTAATTTTATTACTTTTAGACTCCTCTCATTGAGATGGATGATTAATCCAAAAAAATTTAATGTGTATCTAACAAAAAAAATTTAAAAAAAGAGGACAAAACACAAAAACAAAAAGGCCAAAAAAAAAGTTTAGAAGAATGGAGATTTTTCCAATCACGACATATTCCATTTTTTCGGGTCACGAAAATAGAAAAACTCAGTCAAACGGTGGTTTGAGATCTGTTACGTGAATTGGCAAACAATTAAGCTTGGTTTATTTGCTCAAAATAAGCTGTAAATTGGGCCTAAAATTCTCAAAGGCTCCGGGGTCGAAATGGATGACTTGGATGGTCTCTACATATCTGTCAGGAGCCCCGGGTCCATTCTCAAGGTGGGCTTTTGTCGTAGTAGGTTAAAATTTCGCGATCAAAAGTAAACAACCCTAATATCTCAATTCTCCCGAAACATGAGTATATAAATCTCATAAACTTATTTTTTCCAATAAAATTATATTTGTCTGTTATTATTTAACAAAATTAACGCGGCCTTAGAATAAATTAATGTGGAGCAAGTGAGCAACGGACCAACAACCTTGAATTATCTGCCTTTTAAGCTTGTTTGTATCATTTTCTCTTTTCAGAGTGTTCGGACCAGCTTACGCACACTTCAAATTTTTTCGGGCATTAATACTGAAGCCTATTTAAAATAGGATCAAAGCCTTATATTAACGTACTCTGTAGGACCTGATAGAACCTTAAATTTTTAATTTTGAAATTAGACAATAGGGGTGTTCCACTAAGCTAGTTTTTTTTAACAAACTGACTTTTCACAGTTTTTTATGTGATGTATTGTGAGAAAATGACATGTCTCGATTTTTGAAAAAACAGTTTTTTGTAAATGGAACACCCCAAGAAAGAGTAAATCCATGATGCATATGTCTAACCTTAGAATCATATTGCTCTAAAAAATTGGGTCAAAAAAAAAAAACTAAGGTGAATAGTCCAAATTGGACATTTCTTAATATACTTTAAAATTTATTTTCCTCTCCTTTGAGATAATAAAATTGCAATTTAAGTTTTCGTGTTCATGTTTTTCCAAAATAACTTTAAATGAACAAATATTTGAAAATTAATGTTAACGGAGTCCACGTATATTTCCTAATGTTATTAATGTTACCATTTGTATCAAATCCACGTTACATGTGACGTCATAGCAGGTAGTAATAGGAAACATATGAAAAAGTCAACCATTCCTTAAGAATATTATATACCAAATTAAACACATCATTTTCAGAGTGAACCAAATCATGAAAGCTTTGATCTTCTTATTATTATGCTCGTCACTTTGATCTTCCTCTTATTATTTAGGACTAGGAAACTATAGATTTAAAGGATTGTTTTAGATTTAATAAAAAATATTTTAGGATAAATATCACACCCCCCTAAACTATGGGTTGGTATCACTTAATACCCATACTCTAAAAAACCAATCAAGGAAACCCCTTCATGTACAAAATATAGATAAAAACGTATTATAAAATTTGTAGAGTGTTTGAGAGATGTGTACATAATGTAATTTATAATAGAAATAGTGTTTGGAAGATATGTGCAAAATATCGGTATGTTTTTTTGATAATTAGAATGGGAAAGTAAACAATGAGAAGTTTAAATAACCCTCCCACCCTACTTTTGGCTAACAATGAGAAGTCAAAAAAAACTCCTTCCACCCTACTTTTGGCTTACGTCAAGAAACCAATACTCATTCTCACAAAATGCATTTTGCGATTTCCTGCCAAACACCAAAAGCCAAAAAATAAAAATGAGATATCCAAACAACCCCTGACTGAGGAGCAATAATTAATGATTGCATGGTGTTTCAATGCTATTTTCCGTAAAAAAAAATATAAAGGGAGTCAATACACTTAAAAGTTGCAAGCTCTATACGAGGAGAATTTTTTCAATACACTAAAGTCAAAAGTGTTACCAATGGTTTGGATTTGAAATGTAATAGACCATTGGTAACACTTTTGGAAGGGGTGAGATGGGCCGACAGGTACCACATGAGGCGTCACACAGTACCTATCCAGCACTGAAAATTTTCTCCTATGTGAGGCCCCATTCTTCTTATTGAACTTTTTCTCAAAAAATCCCAAAAGTCTCTCATTGGGGGAAAGAGAGAAAAAAAAAAGTCCAAAAAACTCAAAAAGGCACAATAAGAGAAAAAAATTTAGTTTTGTCTACAAATTAAAAGACAAACTATAAGAAACAGACCATTGACTAGGTCGTGTTAAATAATGTAATGTCCGGGCACTGGTATGTATGAGTCCCTAGTTACACATCACCTAAATGGACTCGGCCACTCGGTGTTGCTACTGTGCAGCCCCCTGCACAGAAACGTGTTGTGAACCTATGGTGCGGCTGTGCCGGAATTTTTTCGACGATCAGAGATGTTCACCGCGTAGAGTTCATCGAGTACTAAAAGTGCACCAAAAATCAACTCGATCGGATATGGTTAAGTACCTCATCGGAACACAAATAATTTGAAATACATAGGTTCATCGGTTTTGTTTCAGTGTTTGTGTACATTAGTGTTTCATTTGTTTCAAGGTATTTGTGTTTCGATGAGACACTTAACGATATTGGATCGATCTGATTTTTATTCACTTGTAGTACTCGACGAGATCTACGTGGTGAATATTTTGAATCTTCGAAAAAATTCCGGCACGACAGCGCTGTGAGGTGCACAGCATGCTGCTGTGCAAGGGGCTGCCTGAGTCCCACGTAAATATTTAGTAGTACAACTTTGTGCTGTCGCTCTCTATTTTTGTTGTCATTTAATAGGCCGTGTTAAATAATGTAATATTCGGACACCACCAGCATGTACGAGTCCCTAGTTACATGTCACATAAATACTAAGTATAACCTTGCGCTATGGCTCTCTATCTTTGTTGTCAAATTTTTATTTTTTCGAATGTAATTGAAAAATACTTTGACGCTTCCGGTCTCTTGTACTCGCATTTTGTTATGCTTCACTGAAATAATAAACTCCTTTCCTACAAATAAAAATGGATGTACACCCATTTGTGGAGCCTTTCCATGCCCACTTGGTAAATTTTATTCTTGTGTATTCTAGAGCTTATCAAGAACATTAAACTAAAAAATAGTTGGGTTTATCAAATATAATTTCATATGAATTTTGGAATGCATTTGTTTAAGAACATAACCACTTTGTTCACTTCACATTTCTATAAAAAATTTCAAAAATATTCTTTCTCTATCTCTCATCTCTCTAATCATTAATTATATTTTTCTCTCTACTCATACATATCTTTCCAATCATTATTCTTATTTTTATCTCGCAAAGGTAACAGGTGCCCACACGAGGGTGATCAAATTTGCACTCTAATCTACACTATTTGGACTTATTTTAGCATTTGCCAATTAGCCTGTCCAAAGGGAACAATTTTTGGATGCCGGGCGACACCACGTGGCCTTGTCAAAGTATTCATTCCGATTGTTTAAAAGTATTTTGGATGGTCTTCATTTCTCTTCTCTTTCCTCTCTCTCTTTTACTCTCTTCGTCCCAATTTTATAGTCCCTCGTTCTATCCTAACTGGATAAAAAAACGATTATATATTTCAATCAGTAATACATTTTATATGCAATATAGAACTTGATTTAATCTAATAAACAAAGTGTCCAAAATCACCTAAAATATTATCGATTATAAGATATAATACTTTAAAAAGTAACACAAACTTCCATAAAAAACTATAAAATTGAGACGAAAAAAGTATTTTTTTTCTTTATAATTCGGACCATCCAAAATTATTTTGCAGAACCGAGTGCCAACGCCCATGTTGTGCCCATCTGGCAACCAAAAATTGATTAAGGAAGGAACCATAAATTGACTAGTACCGATACTGGAGCGTGATTCCTATGAATTTCAAAATCTTGTACCACTGACATCAACACGTGCGTGACGTAGTGGCCTGAAGAGCGCGTGGCAGAAAGAGAGTGGGGCATATTACCCCATAACACAACCAAAATACAGTTTCTGTCTCTACTCTTTCAACACAAACTCTCTGTAGGAAGAGACTACACTAGAGAGAGAGAGAGAGAGAGAGGAGAGTCTTTGGGGAACTGGGCGCAGAAAGCAGCCAGCATAAGTCACTCCAAGACAGGGTCTTTACCCAATGCAATGACCAGTCTTCTTCTTCCTCATAACTAGGGTTTTTTTTCCTCTTCTTCTTGAAACTCGAAATACCCATTTCTAACCCCAAAGAATATCACTGTCAGCCGTCTCCTTTCACTCCACAAAATCCTCAGGTATGAACCCCCATTTCAGATTCTCATTTCAAACCCACAAAACAAATCCGGTTTTTTCTTCCCATTTCTTGTACCTTTGTTTTTTTCTTGGTTTTCTACTACTTGTTGTAACAGAGTCCATGGAATTCTGGTTCTTGTCACTTGTTTTTTTTCCTTGAAAAGCTCCTTTTTGTTTTTCAGAAAAGTGGGATAGAGGGATTCTATGGTTTTCATTTGCTGAGACATTTATGATTTATGCATCTAATTAAAACCCTCTAGCTCAGTGGTCAATGCTAGATTGTTGACCAACTGTCCTCGGCTTTATTGTGTCTGTAGTCTGTAGGGCTAAGGGTAAGATTCCCGCTATTGTATTTTCGGTATTCTTGAATTACGCGTTGTCAAATTAAAAAATCTTGTTAATTTTGAGTCGAATGACTCACTGGTTTGACAACTTGGAATCTGAAAATACTAGAAATACCGAAGCCGAAACTCATCCAAAGTGTTTTCGATTACAAGATTGATGATCGCATTTTTTGAGGGCAGAACTACACATATTTCACTGGTATAGTTATTTTTCCCTGATACATAGTATATTTCATAGAAATTATTTACCTTAGCATTACATTTATATTAGCGGCTACCTTACCATTGATTGCGAAAGAATCTCACGTTTTATTAGCATTAATATGGGGTTGATTTGTGGTTGATCATCAATTTAATTTTTATTCCCAGCATAGGAGCTGATTAAACCTAATTTCATACTTAATATCATTTTTTTGATCTTTCATAAATAGGGCAATTATATTGGTATTATCAAACAAGGCCTTATTTCCTTATACTGTTGTGTCAATAATGTTTTTAAGGAGAAATTTTCCAGTGCCAATAATATCTGTTGTGTCGATAATGTCTTAAGTACTGGAGTAAAAGGTAAGTAAAAAGATAAAGTATAAAGATTGCTTGGATTATGATGCTTACATGTTTCTTTTTATTGCTATTTTCTCTTTCTGGTGTCGGTTTGGTTGGTGAGAGTGGAGTTAGTTTCTATTGGAGTTTCTTTGAAGGGATTTTACGTATTGGGTTTCTTTTTGTTTGCTTTGGCTTCACTAATGAACACAGATTACAGGTTGGATGTCCTTCTTTAACCAAACTATTTGTCTCCTCTACGTTTATATCATGTGGTTCTTTTTCAACCAAATTCCTGTGAACTATTGCAGGTGTTGTGGGTCAGGTGGGGCTCTGGAGTAGAGTGTATTTTGTCCGCCTCATTTTAACTTCGAACCAAGAGCAGGTTTAAGCATGCAAACACCAAAAACAAGGTATATTTGTGATCTGTCTTTCGCTTGCGTGAATTTGGGCATTGTATTGTGATTTCTATAGCTGTTTTGTGAAGCATTTTCTGTGTTATGAAGTTTCAAATGCTTTAGTTCCTTATAAAACTGGGTGAGTATCAACTGGTTTTCTGGAAATGGCGTTTAGACACAGTTTAATTGAAACTAAGCAATAGCCTTACATGTACCCTTTTCTTGCTTGCAGGATTCTTTTGGTAGGTCGAGTTTGTTAGTGGAATTTGAACTTTAGCCTGTGATGGTTGTTGATGTCAGTTTTGTTTGCTTCTTTCTTTGTCCTGATTCTAACTTGTGACAGCCTTACAGGTGCTATGGCTATACAATTTATAAATTGAGATGCGCTAGACAAGTATATAGATTTTGAAAATCGTTGAGAAAGGCAATTTGGACATAGAGAGGTCAATCTCCCGGGTGGTATGGTCTAGGTCCATCCTAGTCTCTGTGAGATTTTAGTTTTAGTCTACTCCGGCAGATGAAGTTTTTAAAACCAGTATTGAGCATTATAATGCGTTCGCCTTGGGTTTAGAAGCTTTCTTCTTTTCTACTTATACTTCTACCATGCAACAATTGCGATGCTGTAATTCTTGTTTCATACTGCTGTAAAAATCGGTATTTCAGTTTATCTATTTGAGGAACTATTTGAAAACTGATGGAACTTATTGAGACTATCTTAAACCAAAGTGGTGTGTATGTATTTGTCAAGGCATGATATGCAGACTTAGTGTAATAGAAGAGAAATGTAGAAAGAGAGACCAGCTATCTTTCAATACTATTGCAAGTTGGTGATGGATGAGGTTCATTGTGTTGGAGATTATTGATGCAATGGGACGTTGTGATTGTTACTGATTAGTCTATCCATTCTTTTGGCATCTTAATATCTGGTCACTGGCCACAACTACTGGCCCCGTTAGTTCGATTTAAAAAGTTCTTTAATGTGATAATTTCTGCTGCTCTGAGGATTTAAGCTTTTAACAACTCTTGTTACTTCCATTATTACTTAACCAGGATTTTGACGTTTTTATGCATATGTTCCTATGCTGATTGCTATTCCTTACTTTTTGGGAGCAGAACTGGCTCTTCGGAGGTGCCTCAGAGGACATCTCCTGCAACACCTCGAAATGCTCGACAGCTGAAGGCGGTGGGATCTGATTCTGACTCAGTCCAATCTCCAAATCCAGCAAGCAGGACACCTAAGGACAGAAGTCCTAAAGTTGTTGACCGCCGATCATCCCGAAGTCCTGCTTCCGATCAGGTTAGTAGCACCACTAAGGACACTTCATTTTTGAAGTAGTGGTAATAACCTACAGAATGATTTCCAGATGTTGACAATGTCATTCTATACTTACATGAATGTAGTTGGATTATGGACTAAGTTGACTAACTTTTTTATATTGACTTTATTTGTAGTTAACTTTTATTTTAGTTTTTGGTCACTAGAATTTCCTAATATGATTCCTCTTGCACAATGAGAGGAATTAGAAGTGTAAAAAATAACGAATCCAATTCATATAAAATGCTTTGTTTTCATTGTTGATTGAATCCATGAAAAGTTTATAAGAGACAAACATGTTGAAAATACATTTTTGTCTAATTTTCAGCTTTAGTGTCTTTGTTTTACTTTTTCACAAAATTTTTTGGTTGTCAAATATTTTTGGTTGAGAACAATTGGATCATGACAATTTTGGCCCCCAACCATTTTTCCTTTGTTATTGGCTATTGCCTATGAGTTAGTTGATTTAAAACTGTTAGCCTGATTTGGCCAAGTTGTGCGACAGATGTTTCTTTAGCAATGATTGTGTCAGAAAATACATGTCCCAAAATAAGTGAACTCTTCATGTTTGGAATGGGCTTTTACAGCTAGACCTTTTGTCATCCTTTTAATGGTTTTCGAATCATACACGAGTGTTGACAAAAAATGGATTGGTTTTCAAGTTTGTGTATTGTTGAGTTTTCTGCCTCAACAAAGCGGTGTTTCAAGTTCTAAAGCTCATTGCAGCTTGCGGATCTCTCTTATTTAGTTACTCAACATTTTTCGGTGGAAGCAGTATCAAATTACTTTGTTTAAATGCCAGTCGATGTTCTATGTATCTTGCATTTGAACACACAATAACATTGCAATTTGATTCTTTTTCTGAGTACACTTATATGTACATTATTTGCTATAATTGTTAATATTCTGCTTGTTTTTTGCGAGCTCCAGAAGAAGCGCCCAAGCAAAGTCTCTGAACTGGAATCTCAGCTTGCCCAGCTCCAGGAGGAACTGAAGGCGGCAAAGGATCAGCTGAGCTCATCTGAATCCTATAAGAAGCGGGCTGAGGAAGATGCCGAAGAGGCGAAGAAGCAGTTGGCTGCCACATCAGCGATGCTCAAAGATTCCCAACAGCAGTTAATGGAGCTTTCTGATTCTGATGATGCTAGGGTCCAGGAGCTCCGTAAGATCTCCCAAGAACGCGATAGAGCATGGCAGTCTGAACTCGAAGCTGTCCAGAAACAGCACTCGATGGATTCGGCTGCATTGAGTTCTGCAATGAATGAGATTCAGAGGCTGAAGATGCAGTTAGAAAGGGTGGTTGAATCTGAAGCTGCTCAGTCTAAGTATGCAGAATCAGCACATACTGAGATACAGAACATAAGGCTTGAGCTCGAAGAAACACTCTCTCTAGTTGAGAACTTGAAGACCCAGCTCAGTGATTGCAAAGAATCCGAAACTCGGGCCTTGGAATTTGTCAGTGAATCTAGAATGAAGTTGGAAATGGCAAAGGAAACGGAAGAGATGCTCAGGTCTGAGGGTCTTAAAGCCATGGAAGCTTACAAAGGGATGGCAGTGGAGTTGGAGCAGTCCAAAGATAGAGGCAATTTATTGGAGGAACAGATTAGCAAACTGCAGGCCGAAGGTGCTCAAGCAAACGGAGAACATGAAGATCCAGGGCAACTGAAAGAAGAGCTTAATAAACTGAAATTTGAAGTGGGTCAATTAAGATCTGCTTTGGATGCAGCCGAAAGAAGGTACCAGGAGGAGTATATTCAAAGCACATTAGAGATTAGAAGTGCTTATGAACTAGCGGAGCACGCAAAATTGGAGGCATCTCAAAATGAGGCCAAATTGGACATGAAATTGGTGAAGGCGACAGAAGAGATTCAAGAGTTGAAGGCTAATTTAATGGCTAAAGAAACTGAATTGCAGAGTATGTTTAAGGAGAACGTAGGAGTGAGTGGAAAGATTGAGAAAAATCTGTCAGGCGAAAGGGAATCTATGTTGGAAATGGAGAAGAAGAAGGTTGAGGTGGATTTGGCCGATTCAAGGGCAAGTTTGTTGGATAAAGAAAACGAACTTCAAAGCATAAAGGAGGAAAATGAGATGATGAAGTTTGAAATGAGGAAGAGGGAAGTGGAGAGTAATGAAGCAAAAGACGAGGCCCTGGCTTTAGCAGAATCAGCTAAGACTGCAGAGAGAGAAGCTCTTATGAAACTAGGGTTTTTAACAGAGGAAGCGGATAAAACTAGCAGAAAAGTCGCTCGAGTGACTGAACAGTTGGAGGCATCACAGGCAGCAAATGCTGAGCTGGAGGCAGAGATGCGTAGGTTAAAGGTGCAGTCAGACCAGTGGAGGAAGGCGGCAGAGGCGGCTGCCGCAATGCTTTCGTCTGGGAATAACAATGGGAAGTTTGTGGAGAGAACTGGGTCTCTTGACTACCATACTATCGGTGGGAAGCTTGGATCGCCTTTTTCTGAAGATTTGGATGATGAATCGCCCAAGAAGAAAAATGGTGGCGTGTTCAAGAAGATTGGTGTGATGTTAAAGAAGGGCCAGAAGTAGACATATATGGCAGGTTTGAAGTTGTTTTCTTTATTTTTATTTTTATTTTTTTGAATAACTCGGCAACCAGCCCAATGGACCGACAGTTTCTTTTGGTTGCGTTTGGATCAAGGGTGTGGAGGGATTTATGGAGGGAAAAATGTTGGAGGAGAACAAAAGATACGGAGCGAACAAGCTGGGTTTAATTTTGGTTTTCCTATCATCGTCCTCCACAAACCCGTGATCCAAACTCCAACGCCATGTCTAGTTCATCTGATTTCACACGTAAATTCTTTTACGGCAGGTATTTGGTGGCTACGGGACTGGAGGAGATTCTCCGGGAAATACACTTTCAGGAGCTTTGTATACTGGTTTATATCTGGAAATGTATGGACTCCTGTTGTTTTCTCTCCTGTTTCTCCTGCCTTAAGTAGTTCATTTTGACGGCCAACAACGTTATGGCAATCCTTTTTTTGTGTTATGACTACCCGTTTATGGCAATATCGTCGGTAGTAGGTATTTTTATTGTTGGAAAATTATCTGATGCAGTTTAAGTGATAAGAAGAATTGAAACTGCAGTGTTAAGACTGCAGGCTTATGCTTTGTTCTTATAATTGTTTTCCCCCGAACTTCATGATCAGGATGTTGCCGTATTGTTCGTAGTTTCAGTCTTTTTATCAATGAATAAACCAAGTATGGGAAAATTTTCCTGTCTTATTAAAATTGGCCTGCTTTTTTAAGCTTTCCTTTATCCGAATTCTTCCCATCGTATGACCATTGTAGAACATTTTCTTGTTGATCCGTAAAAAGAATGTTAGTCAAATCTAAATATGTCTCATTCAGGACTGTACCGTATTTATTCCTTCTAGATGGTTATGTGTCTGAAGTTGAAGTTTTCACCTAAATTTTAATATCATTAGTAGATTAAAATTCATATGTGCTTGTATACGAATCATGCTCAGGATCATTAGGATTTTGATCATCTGCCCTTTTTTTTCCCTCCAAGGATGAGGTTTTCCATACCAAAATCCAGAAACCTTGCTAGTAAAAGAGCAACTAAGATGTCACCTTGAACTCTAGTGTCGTCATCATTTATTAAAGATGATGTTCCTTCTTTTTTAAACATGTCAATTACGTATTGAAAATAACATATGCCTTCATTTTTTATGATATATTTCTTGGATCCGAGGATCCTGTAAGGCGGTGCCGCATTATAACCTTGTTGTGCGGCATATGAGCCGTTGATCTCAATATTCACTGACTCGGATTTCATCTCGGCAATGGACAGTTCGGATTATGCTAGTGCCGATATGAAATCCAAACCGTTAATTGCACGATCAACGGTACAGATGTCGCATTACAACCATGTAGTGCAACACCGTCCTGTATCTGGTGTTTGTACCATAAATTTTTAAAATTGTACACATGGCAAATAGATTGACTGAGAGTTATTTTTATTTAATTCGGATTTAATTTAGTCGCCGAATTATCTATGATTTAGGAGATAAGTTTGTTGCCTAAATTATAGGAAAGGAGATTTTTATCTAAAACTAGATGATAAAGACTGAAATTGACATGTGCAAATTATGCTGAGAACATGGGTAGTTATTTTTGGCTGAATTAGAGACACACGTCACTTCCTTATGCACTTTCAAGAAGACGCTATAGTGGATGCAAGGCATGGGCATAATGGCTTGGTTTCACGGGCGGTTACATTTGGAAGTTGCAATTGGACCCAGAGACTATAAATGAAGAGCTTCGTGCAATATTGAAATGGTCCCAGCACTAACAAAGTTCACTGCAGCAAGTAAATTTAGTTTATCTCCTAACTCTCAGTTAGTCGATCAATCTTTTCTTCTTCTATCTATGTCTATCTTCTACCTCTATCCTGTTTCTTCTTCTTCTTTCTCTTTTTCTTCTATGTACACCTTAGTTTTCTTCAATTGTGGAAATCCTTGTTCAAGGCTCACGAACCGTTGTACCTTTAGTTTCTCTTTTATTTAAGTTTCACATTTGCTTGAAAGAAGTTAGTAGTTTCAGGTGCTTTTTCTTATTTTCTTGGAGATTCATATCTCCTGACACGTCCTCACATCTTCTACACCACTAGGTGTTGACCATTTCTGTTTGTCCTGTCCTTGAAGAAATTGGTGGCAACATTTTTTGGCACGCCCGGTGGGACACATTTAAGACAATTGAAGATTCAAGATGGCTGAAAAAGGTGGAAACAAACAAGGAACAAAGAATACGGTAACGGATGAGCCTTCGCCTGAAGAAAACTGCTCCTAGAGGAGGAGGCGTTGCATAAATCAAATTGTTCTAGCCTCTCAAGAAGATCTCCAGGAGGTGGTTGTTGGAATGCGGGATATCATCCTCGAATCCATCGCCAATTTGTCATTAGGGTCGACTAATTCCATTGTCAGCCCGCTTCAGGAGATCGCATAGAATTCGACAAAGTTTGACGAAGGCCATCAAAGAGATGATGACCCTTATCAGAGAGAACATGACATCTCCTGGCCCTTCATCAGGTTCAACCGCCGATTCGTCAAACATGCTAACGTTTTCTAGTTCAGCCCTTAGTATATTTTCACGAAAATCTCCTTTCAAGAAAATCTCCTTAGGGGCAGCAACTAAAGTCGGCGGGAGTTTTTGCTTCAAACTAGGCCAAGCGAGACAAAATGAGAGAAATGATATTTACCAAAGATCTCCTGTCCTTTACAACGGTCATTTTCTAGGAGCATGAAGAGATCCAATTCCTTTTTCAATAATACCTTCTTTAGGAGGTCAAAGAATATCGGGAGAATTTGACGAAGGCCATCAAGGAGATGTTGGTCATGCTTAGACAAAAGCTCCTGGACCTCTATGAAGTGTGGGTTCTATTGTTGAGTCACTTAGGTTGAAACCATAGGAGATTTCGGATGCATCTTGACTCAAGAATATCTCCTAAGATGCAACAGCCTAAGCCGTAGGAGTTTTTGCTTTGGAATAAGCCGAAAGAGGTGAAAGAAGGCCCTGGTCCTGACCAAAAAACCTTCTCCTCCTCGCAACGGTCAACCTCATGGAGCATAGAGCAATTCGAATCTTCCTTTTAATAATCTCCTGAAGGAGATAAGAGTCAACAAATAGTTTGGCAAAGGCCGTCAAGGAGATGAGGGTCTTCTTCAGTGATAAAGTGACCTTTACACTTGTTGGTGTCGTAGAAGATATCAACTTATCAGCCAAGGTCTCCTACCAAGGATGCAGAAGATAATTTGGCCTTTGTGGCCGAGGGGGGCAATACACCTCCTGATGATGTCATCCATTTAGAAGATTTGGAAGCTCCACCAGCAAAGTTATATGATCTGACATAAGATGTTCAAGATCATTTGGAGGAAGTAAATTTGTGCTCAGAAGATAAACCAAAGCTCATTTATGAATCTGGAGATATACCAAATTCCCTTTTCAATTATCCTTAAGAAGAAACAGGGGGTATAAAGGAGATTTTTTGTCCCAATGTTGTTGCTCAAATAGCCTATGGGCCATAATTTTCGGCAACAACCACCGAGTCTTCTTCTCGACAAAGGGATCAGGAGATATCAAAGATTTGTATAACCTGATTCTCAAGAGGACAAAGAGGAGCTAAATGAGTTTCTTCAAATATCAAAACCATTCAGCTTTAAGCCAAGACTATTTCCAGGAGATATTGGCTCACTATTAGAGGGAAATCAGAAGGGATGGTTTGCAACACCATTTTAAGCCTTCCAAAGGAGTTTTCAAGTTTCTCTTGTCAACAACACAACTTTAAGAGGCATGAGAATGTGCAAATTGAAATTCCTCTTCACCTTAGGTCGAATAAGTTCAGAGCCAACAAAAATGGAAGGAGATCTTGTAACGGCCATGACTAAGGTTTCAGGAGATAATAGAGCCCTTTATTTGCTTCACCTTCTGTTAAGCAAAGGGGCTAGGGTAATTTGTTTCTCCAACATATGTACCTCTTTTAGGAGGATTCTGACACCATCTCCTTAGCAAATGGGAGGTTTGGTGAAATCTGGATGCTATTTACATTAGGAGAAGTTTCTCTTATAAAAAGACTTAAAGTTACACTGAACTTGGGCAATGAATACCCAATAAGAATGCTAGTCTTAAAGAATTGTGGTCAAGAAACAAAGAAAAGATTGTCCCCAGCCAACACACATGGCATGGGAAAGAGGTCTTCAGTTTTTACATACATTCGGCTTGCATGGCTGAAGTGTAGAGAAAATTGAAGAACCTGATGGTCGAAACACTTCCTACATCTTGCTAATAATTCAAAGTCAAGCATTCAAAACTCCTATAGCCAAAGAATGCTTTATCAAATCCCTAGAAAAGGAAGCTTCAAGGGACTAGATAAGGAATGAAATTGGCTAAGGAGGAATAAAGTCAAGGAAAATTAGAAACTTCCTCACTTGCTTAAGGAAAAAATCAAGGCTGAAGTATTAGTATGTCTAGAAGAAATTTGAATCTCTACCCCTTAAGGTATCATGCAATAGGGGGGGAAGGCCAAAATGTTGAACGATGCCACATTTTTTCCCATTATTATTATTATTATTATTATTATTATTATTATTATTATTATTATTATTATTATTATTATTATTATTATTATTATTATTTATGTAACATATTTTAAACTCCATTTTATTTCAAAAAATAGAATTTATGGGGGGCCATGTTTGTACCATAAATTTTTAAAATTGTACACATGGGAAATAGATTGGCTGGGAGTTATTTTTATTTAATTCGGATTTAATTTAGTCGCCGAATTATCTATGATTTAGGAGATAAGTTTGTTGCCTAAATTATAGGAAATGAGATTTTTATCTAAAACGAGAAGATAAAGGCTGAAATTGACATGTGCAAATTATGCTGAGAACATGGATAGTTATTTTCGGCTGAATTAGGGACACATGTCACTTCCTTATGCATTTTAAGAAAACAACTGTAGTGGATGCAAGACGTGGGCATAATGGCTTGGTTTCATGGGCGATTACATTTGGAAGTTGCAATTGGACCCAGAGACTATAAATGAAGAGCTTCGTGCAACATTGAAATGGTCCCAGCACCAACAAAGCTTACTGCAGCAAGTAAATTTAGTTTATCTCTCAACTCTCAGTTAGTCGATCGATCTTTTCTTCTTCTATCTATGTCTATCTTCTACCTCTACCCCATTTCTTCTTCTTCTTTCTCTTTTTCTTCTATGTAAACCTTAGTTTTCTTCAATTATGGAAGTCCTTGTTCAAGACCCACGAACCAATGTAACTTTAGTTTCTCTTTTACTCAAGTTTCACATTTGCTTGAAAGAAGTTAGTAGTTTTAGGCGTTTTTCCTTATTTTCTTAGAGATTTATATCTCCTGGCATGCCCTCGCATCTCTATTTCTCCTGTCCTTGGAGAAATTGGTGGCAACATCTGGTTAAGAATATAATTCTTTTCCTCAAAACTAATTGGGATCTTTGTATAAATATGTATAATAATCTAGTATTTCAACTATATCATTATACTTGGTCTTTAAAGGTTTGAGTAAGAAGGTACCATTCTTCTCAAAATCGCCAGCTAAAACAAAGCTTTTTTTTTCTTTATAGATAATACAAACTAAAGAAATGGTGTCAAACGGTTACTTGTGTTAATGTTTTTCTCCCTCAATTAAAGAGGAATTTTCCATTAGTGTAAATAATACAAGAGCCAAAAGTAGACAATAACTCAATAAGGAGGTGTGGGATGTTAAGAGTATCTCCAACTTTCTCGGTAAAACTCCGGTGAGGCCATTTTGGCGATAAAAGTCTCCAAAACCAGACCCAGTAGCCTTGCCTAGGTCCTTGCCATTTTCTTTTTCGCTATAGTACCTCGCCAGGGTTGTTGAAGTACGGAAGCCTTGTCTTCTCCTCTGGTGAGAATCTCTCTCTCTCTCTCTCTCTCTCTCTCTCTCTCTCTCAAATCGTTTTGAGAGCAGATTCAAGTAGCTCTCGTCGAGACATTTGTATCCATGCAAGACCCGTCGCCAACGGAGTTCGCCATAGCTGTCACGCACTGTTCTAAGGCAACGCGTGTCAGCAAGTGAGATCTACTCTCATGAGCCTGTTCTTTCGGAACATTGTTTATTTTATTTTTATTTTTATTTTTATTTTTAAAGTTGTTGAAGCTGTTGGGTGGTGGACATGTTTGGAGCTAGCCAAGACACCTTTTTCTTGCCAAAATGGCAAGAAAGAAGCTTAGGCTGATGGAGATGCTCTTTAGAGAGTTCATTTCTCACATTTTCATTTTTCCATTTTCTCATTTTGGTTTTTGACGAAAGAGAGCAAAAGGTAAAATTAGGGAGAGATGAGCTTTTTGACTTCTCATTTTCACTTTTCTCATTTTGGTTTTAATATAAAGAATTACAAAATATATTATGCACATATCTTTCAAACAATTTAAACTTAAACATTCAATCATACAAAAAGGAAAAAAAAAGTATAAAATAAAATAAAATGCAAAAGGTAAAAGAATGAGGCTCTCAAATACCTCCAAATATTTTAACGAAATGCTATAGCTCTCGTAAATTAATAAGACGAATTGGCCAATGGACATCTTGAAAACAAGATCCAAATGAAAAATTGCAAGTAAAACTACTCCAATCATGATAACAGTACTCCTTGATTTTTATCTTCTGCTACAACAACTTCTACGGAAAATAGACTCTATCATTGTGATCCAAAAAATAAGTGTTTTCGATAATAGTATTTTTATATTTTTTTGCAAAGTTTAAAATTTGAATGAATGCATTTAAACGGTCCAAAATTATTGAGATTAAAACGAAACGACTCTCATAAAAAGCAAACAAAAAAAGACGGAGAGATAACTCTTAAGATTGGCAAATATTATGCAACATCTCAAAAAGTAAAATAATTAACATGAGTACTTGTTTCTTTTCCCAAAGCTCCAATAATTTTTGTCGATAACCTAGTCAACATATTTCTACTAAGGGCAATTCCAATGGTTTTGCGATTTCGGTACAAGTCATTCCCAAAAAATGAGATGTGAATTTTGTCATTTGGCCAAAAATGACAATGTTGCTACAATGGTATATTGCCATTTGCGGTGCCATTCTTTTTAATAATTCCACTTGTATCATTTTCTCAACTACCGTTCATTTTTATTATTATTATTAAAAAACTACCATTCACCAACTACTATTCCCCTTGTAATTTATTTATGCACTACTATATTTTCTATTGAAGCACTTGTAACTTGTTTATTTTCATTTTTTATTTTAAAAAAACTACCATTCACCAACTAATATTCCCCTCGTAATTTATTTTTAGGCACTACTATCTTTTCTATTTAATTACTTGTAACTTTTTTATTTTTTAATGAACTCCGCTTCTCAGACACTCCATTCTTCATTGGGCTTCTTTTTAGAAATGAAATTGGGCTTACAAGAATTGGGCTAGGACTAAATTCCATTGGCTAACACTAATTAATGTTTAAGCCCTAAATATATTCTGGACTCCTTCCGATCTCCCCCTCTCTCTTCAATCACAGACGGCTCCGGATCCAGCGACGGCAACGGCAACGGCAGCAGGTAAAATTCTCTCTCTCTCTCTCTCTCTCTCTCTCTCTCTCTCTCTCTCAATAAAATACTACTCCGTAGTATATGGAGGCATCTTAGGCTTGAAATGGCATGTTATGGGCTGGGCTGCGTCAACTCACCTTCGTCTTTAAATCGAGCTTCCCAGGACCCGGCCCAAAAAATGAAAGATCCGAATTCACAAATGCTATGGCTTCGTTCTGGGTTTAGGGTTTCTTCATTTGTTTTTGGGGCAAATTGAGATTTAGGGATTTTACAGCACTTGTGTTTGGTGCCATTGTTTATTACAGAGTGAGATGGCTGCAAGCTTTGCTTCTAAATCTAGTCAAGGTACGATTCTTCTGTTGATTATTGGTTTCACCTGGTTCTTGTTTAGTTCTTTCTTAAATTAATTAGCTTTCAATTGAACTTCAGTTTATTTACTCTTAAATGGCTCCTTTGAGCTTTGGATGCTTATTATGCTCTCTCCCTCTATATATCTATACACCCTTAAGCACAGAACACTTCCAAAAGAAAAGGTAGAAACCCTAATTCCTGAAGGAAATTGGAAGTTATTACTTATTAGTCGCCGATAATGGGAGATTGACTTCGGCGAAAAAGGAAAACTCCTGAAATTTTCTTCCACTTAGGCCGAGTTTCCTGTTTTTAGCACCAATTGTTTTTTTTTTTTTTTTTGAAATGTCATTTTAGCGCCAATTGCTAAAAGCCAATTTTCCACAAAAGTCCTAAAAGGTAAGTTGCTAAAAACCAATTTGTTATTAGCTAAAAGCTTGGATGCTAAAAGCCGATTTTCTCATAGTTTAGCATAAACCCAGTCATTAGTTCTTTTCTTTTGGAAATGTTCAACTCGTAGGGTGAGTTTAGCCAACAATGGCACTGAACAAGGTCCATGTCCATCAATAATGGTTCGGTTTTCGTCATGACACTATTTTTATGGCACACACACACACACAGTAGCCCAAAACAAATATTAAAGATACAAATTTATGTGCACACACTCAATTGATGAACGTGGACCCCATTATATAATAAGGAACTGACATGCTTCACATAGTTTTGAATTTATTTGTGTGTGAATCTGTACAGATAACATACTCGAGAATTGTTGTAGTATATGTTTGAAGCTAACTTTTGCAGTGGAATTCAGATGCAAGCTATCTTACAAATGGATATTTATAAGCTACCTTCTGAAATCATGTTCAAAATTATGTACAGAATTCATCACTCTAATGGATTTTTACTAGTGTTATTTGGAGCCCTTAATGGCTGCCTGGCTGGGTTTATGCTAGCCTATAGCCCCACCATTAGACACTGGTTTACAAAATGTTTTTGCATACCGTCTTCTATATGGCGTTGCAGAAGCAACCATATAAGCTTCTCCTTTGCGGCAGATTATGATCTATGTCGTAAATGGCGTTCGAGTGAGTGTTGTAGGAGGAAAATGCTGGCTTCTATGTCATTGCAAGTTATATTGAGCTGATACATGTCGTATTAATATTAGGAAACCTAGAGACTTGATGTGTGCAAAAACAGGTAAGATAAAACTATCACAGCTACTTGCATAAGTGAAAAGAGAATGAAATTTAGTGTGGAGCCACAACACAGTTTCTCATAAATAAGCATTTGTAATTTGGCACCCACTGAAATAAGTCACTAGTATGGAACATGGGCACACTTTGAAATGATCAGTCGTTGATTTATGTGGCTTCTTCCAATATCGTGGAGGGTGAAGAACCATCGGTTCCCGTGGTGGACATTGCACTAGAGCTCAACTCTTTTGCTTTGTATCTAAAATGTGAAAAATGGTTGCTTAAAACATACAAATATTCTATATTGTAGGTTTTGTTCTTAGGCTACATGGTTTTATGACTGTTTGGATAGAATCATATGAGCTGGATCGCGGGTAGAATCTATTGACTAACAACCACCTTCCAGTGCATGGAAATGTGAAGTTATTTCTCGTACTTCTGGCTTCTACAACATGTCCTCTTTGTAGGGGATGTTTTCCTTTCCTAATTGACGAACTTTTTTTGTTCAATTTGTTGGAAATAAAATTAGTGGGCCGTTCATTGTTCAGTAGCTTCAACATCAAAGCTCTCCAATTTGGTTCACAAAGAACGTCGCATGAGATTCCATGCAGCAGTATATTGTCTCAGGTTAGTGTATTTACTGTTGCTTCCTTTCTCTTCTTCTGTTTTTTTGGTGCTTCTGTTACTTCTTTCAATCTGCAATGTCTTCCTGCTATCTCTATGAAACCTGGTTGAACTCCATGAGCATTCTTTTGCCCTGATTTTCTTCTTTATTGATGCTCCTTAGCTTCAAAGGGTGGCAATTTACCAAAATGCTATGATGTTGATGAGTTGAAGCCAGTATTGTTTAACTGCTATTTAGGGAAGTTATTTTCCTATTTTACTGAGTACTATAGTAATCATGTGATGGAATTGGTGAAAGAGAGATCTTATATAGCATCTTTACTGAGGCATGTTGTGCCATGCTGAATAGTGAGGGTTTCGCCATGTTCCTGGCCAATTATTAGGGTTGAGGACAATTTAGCGCATCGAATTCGATGCTTTTGTTGATATACCCTTTTATTTCATGTATTAACCTGCAAAATACCATGATAAAAAGGCCAGACTGAGGTTGACCTGTCTATGGACTAGATAAATGTTTTCCAATAAAAGCATGATTTTCTTTAATTTTCATTCAAATCTGCTTCTAAGTTAGCCAGTTCTCGATGCCTAAGACTTGGAAGTGTTTTCTGTCTTTTTCGATAGAGGTCTAATCTTCCTGCCTCATTTCCTTAATTTTTCTCAAGTAGAATTCATTCAATTAACTGTGTTTTATAGTAGAAGTAGTTCAAGCAACTGATATAAGAATTCCACTTATCAAATCTCCACCACTCCTTTTCCAAGGACGCCAGCACGCAGTTTAGTTAAACCTGTTTTCTGTCAAATAAACAAAACAATTCAAGACCCACTTGCTGTGACCTAGTTTGATCTGAATATCAACTTTAACATATCTTTTCAATTGGAATCCAACAGCAGCAAAGGACTTTCATACAGATGAGGACGAAACTCAAAGTGGTGGATAATTCGGGTGCAAAACAAATAATGTGCATACAAGCTTTGAAGGGGAAAAAAGGGGCGAGGTTGGGGGACTTAATAGTTGCATCAGTGAAGGAATCTCAACCGGGTGGCAAAGTGAAAAAGGGAGACGTCGTTTATGCTGTTGTTGTGCGTGCTGCAATGCCGCGGGGCCGTTGTGATGGGAGCGAGGTCAAGTTTGATGACAATGCTGCAGTACTTGTTAACAAGCAAGGCGAGCCGATTGGAACCAGAGTGTTTGGGCCAGTTCCTCATGAGTTGAGGAAGAAAAAGCATGTCAAGATTCTTAGTCTTGCTGAACATATTGCCTGAGGTATGGAAACTTGTGTTTGTTGCCATATCGTTATGCAGTAATGTAATCATTGAATGCTCTCTCATATTTTTAAGAAAGAGGTACTTTCTTGGGAGAAATATTTCCTTCCTGCACAACGAAATGTAATTGCCCCCTTTTGGGGGGTCTCTAATCATTAGGCCTCATTGACATTTCTAAACCTAATAAGGTTCCTACGTTTCATCATTCTGCATTTTTTGTATTCCAGTTGAAATTTTTAGTTCCATATTTTCAGGACACCCCACCCTGTTCGTAAAGTGGGGGATTGAAAGCATCTCCAGGATGGGGTGGGATGTTAGTTTTACCCCGGCCTTCATCCCCTAGATCTGGTATCTTGTTGTTCTTCTGGGACGATGGCTTCACTCTCGTTTATTCGATTTGTTTCCTTATCTGATTTCCTGGATCTAGTTCATGAGGGGTTGTTTTGTCAATGTGGTGACAATATTGAGATCCAGGTAATGCATGGCTATTCTGAGATCATCCCTTTTTTGGTACAATTGTTCAGCATGTATCAGGTGGTGTGGATAATCTTGCTGTGGTGTGGGGTGTGATATTAATTGTGCTTTGCAGAAGTGGTTGGGGTGTAAGGGATTTGTTTTAAGCCGTGAGTTTATATCTACTTCGGTTTCTGCAATAAAGATCCCCCATGTTGTTTGCTATACACATGACCCATTGACCCCCAAGGTCATGTGTATAGCAAAAATAGAAAGAGAGAGTGAGCAAGAAGAAGAGAGAGTACCCCTAAGGGGGGTCTCAAAGTATTTGGATACATGTGAGAGAGAGAGAGAGAGGACGTCGAGCAACGCAGAGAAAATAGGACGGCAGATGAGTCTCAGAGGCTTAAGGGGGAGTGTTGAAGTGACGGGAGGCGTGCTATGAGAGATGCAAGATTAAGGGGGATGTTGTACATAATATTGCATGTGGTGTGGGAATTGGTATAGTTATACCACTTTAATATTAGTTGTGCTTGCAAAAGTGGGAACGATAAGTGATGATACCACTCTTACAAGCACAATTAATATTACATCTCACACCACATGCAACATTATCCAACACTCCCCCTAATCTTGAATCTCTCATATCGCACCTCCTGTTACTTCAACACTCCCCCTTAAGCCTCCGGGACTCATCCATCGTCCTCTTTTTTCTGCATTTCTCAACAAAAGGAATGCTGCCATCAATTTTTTTCCTCCTGGTAATGTACGATCAACTTCCGGTGGTGTTTTTATGTCTCTCCATTCCAGATGAGTTACACGAACCTTACATGGGCAGTGCGATCAACGTCCTCTTTTGGTTATAATTTTTTTTAGATTCCGTTCATAAATAGATTATTTTAAATATTGATGCGTAACTAAGAGAGAGGATGACAGAAAATAAAAAGTTGGCTGAATTCAAGCCAAATTTCCATTGTGATGGTTTTTTTTTTTTTTGCCAGTTATGCTGCAATTGATGCTAATTGAACACATTCCACCATCTTTTTTTCCCCTCAGAAATTTGTGAGAAAATACCAAGATAGGTGTACAAGGGTATCAACTTAAAATTGCAGCCCAAATCGAATTTTTTAAGGAATTTTTTTTCAACCAAGACAGGTATATCTAAAAACATGCACATCATTGGGCTCTAATTTCAACCCCTTACATCTCTATTGGGCTTGAAATTCGGGCCTCCAATCAAACCACTAGTTGGTGTTGGGAAGTTCTTACGATGTTAGCTCACGAGAGCTTCCCTGTCTCCATATCTTGCAAAAGATTTAAAAAGCATGCCAAATAATTTTTTGGGGGAATTTACAGGCCGCTTCACTTTTAGGAAATTATTTCCTGTTAACTCAATGCCAGCTCCATAAAAAATTTTGCCAGTGCCTTGAAAAAATCTCTTCCGCCACCGCCTCTGAGCAAGCATGGAATATTCTGTACAGTTCTTGTTGTGAAATCCGGAATTAAAGACAAAGAGTTTGCCTTCAAGTCTTATCAGTTTCTTAACTAAATAATCAAGCCAGATTAATTTTTGTCCTTAATAAAAAAACGTATTTATTATTTTTGCGTTAAATTTTTATGAATTATTAGTCTGTCTTAACGAAAGAAATCTATAAAAGAAACTTTTTAAGATTTTAATCATAATTTATTACTTTTTTCATTCTTTTCATGGAGACGCATCAATAATTCACAAAAATTAAACCCGAAACTAACAAATGCCCAAAAAAAAAAAAGAATGAAAGAAAGAAAGAAAAAATCATCTAGCTCAATTATATAGCCAAAGCACCGGTTAATAGTCTAGGGGTGTACACGGTCCGGATCGGATCGGATTGGCATGAATCCAATCCTTATCCGCGAGTCACGGTTTTTCGAAAATACAATCCGTGTCCGGACCAAAAGTCTCACGGTTCGGTTCCAATCCGATCCGCGAGTCACGGATCGGTTCCGGTTTTATCCACGGATTACATGTTATATAAGACATTATTATTTACGGTAGTCGTAATTTCGCATAAAAATAAATCAAGAAGCATCCCAAAGTACATTATTCAAATTCTATAAATATTAAGGACACCACAAGTTCACAAACACAGTAGTTCGTTACAGCTAATTCCTATTTTGAAACTAACACATCAACTTGAAACAATAGGAAATCAAAGTAAAGAGCTCTCGTAGCTAATTAGAGAAGATGTCTTCGTTGGAATCTCACACTAATGGGTCATCACTCATCAATAAAAATACACATCCAAGTTTTGAAAGAGATCACAGTTTACCCCCTAGTCTGTGTAGTAGAAGTTTGTGTAAAATTATGTGTGTGTATATAGATATATATATATATTTTTTAAAAAATTATATATAATAAAAATCTCACGGTCCGGATCGGTTAATCCACGGTTTCGAAATCAAAATCCGTGTCCGGACCGCGAGTCACGGTTTACTATTTTTTCAATCCGTGTCTGGACCATTAATCCACGGTTAAAATCCAAAATGCACGGATCGGTTCGGTCCGGACCGGATTCACGGTTCACCGGTTTTTTTGTGCAGTCCTAGTTAATACCATGGTTATTAATCTTGACCGGAATTTTAGGAAGTAAAATGAGATAAATACGATTCGGTGCAGCTAGTCCCATCGGACAGAGGGGCTCTGCTATCACTTTTGAGGAACATCACTTGCTGTCCCCAGTAATTACGGGCCGCTCCAGTCACTTTTCGATGATCGAAAATGTTCACTTTGTAGAGCTCGGTGAGTAGAACAAGTGAACCAAAAATCAGCTCAATCGGATATTCTTAAGTGCTTGATCGATACACATATAACTCGGCAATTATGGGTTTGAGTGGGTTTAATCTAGTGTTTCAGATGCATTCATTTCATGATAAAAATGTTCCGATCAGGAAATTAATGATATCCGATTGAGCTGATTTTTGGTATATTTGTTCTACTCACCGACATCTACGAAATGAACGTTTCCGATCATCGGAAAGTGACCGGAGCGGCCCGTAATTGCAGGGGACAAAGGGACAGCAGAGCCCCTCTGTCCGTCCTATCCCACATGCTTAGGCGAGGTTTCCCATAAATTTTCCATAAAATCAACGTGTAGAGAAATCCCATAAAATCATCTACTTGACTTTAATTTTATGGCAAACTCAGCCTTAGGCTCTGTTTGGAACTTAAGGAAATAAGTGGAAAGGAAGGGAATTTTTTAAATTTTCTCTTCCTTTGTTTAGTTCTTAAAAAAGAGAAAGGAAACTATTCAAATTCCTATTTAACTTTCCTCCCATTTTGTCTTCAATTTTTCCTATAATTTCCTTCTTAATTATTTTCCCTTCTATTCCCTAAGTTCCAAACAGAGCCTTAATCCAGGAATCAAACAAGTAATAAAGTTGGAGTTTATCTCTCACTTTTTTCCTTCCAATTTTTCTCTTCTGGATCGGAAGTGGGCCTTGATCCAAGTTCTAATTTATAAGTCTCGACTAGAATACGGCCCAACCCGCAATACATTTGGTGGGCCTCAACTGATGCTCAAAACCCAACCTCTATATATACTCCCTTCCTCATTTTCATAACTAGGGTTTTCTGCTCGGCGTCTGCTCATCTTCTTCGACCGTCCTCTCAAACCCTAGTCCCAGTCGAAGAACCTCCCTTTCAGCAGCCATGGGGTATGACAGTTCACTATTACACTAATTTTTATTTTTTCGTTTCTGTATCTATCCGTATGTGTATATATACGCACTGTTGATTTATGAATAGAGCATAAGAAGTTGTTTCGTGTGGATTTTCTGGCGTTTCAAAGATAATATGATGCTTGTTCAAGTTCAGATCATGGGTTATATGTAGCTTATGTGTTCTTGCTTGGTATGTTTGGTTGGTAATATTGAACTCATGGTTTTTCTAATTTGATGGAAATGGACTGGGTAATGGTGAATTGCAAGAATCGAAAGTTGGTAAAAATTCTCCCCTTTTTCGCGGCCGCATTAATGTGTCAAACTGCATCTTTAGGTAGAGTTTGGCCGTTCAAAACCTTTTTTGTCTAGATGCAGCAGATACTGAAATTATCCATTATCCTTCTGTGCTTTTTGGCTATTGAGATATCTTATTTGATTAAGAATTGTTAGGTTGTCAACTTTAAAGCATCAGCCTAGGAGTGGTTCACAAGTTGTGGTTAAAAGTTCTCTTTTTGACCGGCAATTTTTGTGGTTTAAGGTTAATTACTTGGTGGTGGCGTTCTTTTGGTACTGATAAGGTACTACTAGAAGAGAATTAGAGGCTGGGAAATTGATTCCACACGATAAACATGTTAGTGGTATTCTTGATGTATATATTTAGCTTGGACATGACCCACCTAGTTACCAATGTGTGTCAAATGTTGTTCGCTACATTGCTCTATATATAAAAGGTGTCTTTGTGATTCATAAAAATGATATGACTCAGTATCTGTTTGACCCAGCACAAGTAAGAGCATCATTTTTTGAAGGAAAATGAAATGGTGGTTTTTGACACAAGGTTAATGTTTTCCAATGAATCAATCAAATTCAATAAGGTTTATATGAATTTATGTAGCCGAGGTTCAGTTTTCCTTGTTTTTTTAGTAGAATTTTGACAGCATTTTCCAATCACTGCTGGGCTGCTAGCATGTTTAGACAGAAAGATATCGGCGGGTTTCCATTTTTTGCTCTGGGGACACCCCAATTTTTTATTTTGCATTCCCGGAATTAGTGGCCCATGTTGGAGTTTACAGTCAGACTATCAACTATGATTCTGTTAAGCAACTTCTAAGTAACCACAGATAGCGTAGTTTCTTTTCTGGTTTGCATTATTTCCAGTTCAATACCTCAACAATTGAAAATTTTGTGAAATAGGAAAACGCGTGGTATGGGAGCCGGTCGCAAGTTGAAGTCCCACCGTAGAAGGCAAAGGTGGGCTGACAAGTCATATAAGAAGTCCCATCTTGGCAACGAGTGGAAGAAGCCATTTGCTGGGTCTTCTCATGCCAAAGGCATTGTTCTTGAAAAGATGTATGTCTCTTGCATTTTTTTTCATTTACTTCATTCATTTAAAATTTCCTATTTTTATCTATTATGGATATTAACAAATGGCTGGCTGACATTTGTAGAGGTATTGAGGCTAAGCAGCCGAACTCCGCTATCCGGAAATGTGCTAGGGTGCAACTGATCAAAAATGGGAAGAAGATTGCTGCGTTTGTCCCAAATGATGGTTGCTTAAACTACATCGAAGAGAATGTAAGTACTCTAAAAAAACAGGCAAGGTTATTTGGTGTGTGCTCTGATGGCTTAACCGTTCCATTTTGCTATAGGATGAGGTGCTGATTGCTGGATTTGGACGTAAGGGGCATGCCGTCGGAGATATTCCTGGTGTCAGATTCAAGGTGGTTAAGGTATCTGGTGTCTCTCTTCTAGCTCTCTTCAAAGAGAAAAAGGAGAAGCCAAGGTCTTAAGTTTGTTTGACGATATCATCTTTGTTAGTTTTGACCGTTTTGTTGACGGTATTAGAATGGTACTCTAGACTGTTTGCGCAGGATTTTGTTGAATCTTATTATCAACTTCCCAGTTATTGTATTGGCATTGAAGCTACATTTTTTGTGTGCAATTTTCTTCCATGGAAACTCTTCTTGATTACTCTACTTGCACTTTCTTGAGTTGTCGCTTGTTTTATATTCTATGGTGCATCTGTACTTTTTACTGTGGTGGATACTTGGGATTATATTTTTATTGGTAAAGAGGCTGGTTGGGGTAAAAAAAATAAGCCGCGCGAAATACCGTGTTTGGCTGCTATCGGGGGCAACCAGTGAGGGGCAAAATTGGAAATGCTCCAGTCAGGAGACTCGGTTTCAAGGAACAGAGTCAACTTAGTTTCAAGACAGTAAGGCCTTGAGGTAGTGGACGTCATCAGGGTGGATGTCCATTGTGGCTCCAGCGTTTTCCTGGGGCTCATCTAGGCGGGAGAGAGGGGGTAACGAAAGTGACGAGGGAGGAGAGAGATGAAGGGGAGTTTTGGTAAGCGGTTGAGGTTTCTAGGGGTGGAGAGTTTATAGATTTTGTGATCCTTTTGGGTAATGAATTTGGCCAAGTTTCGGTATGGGATCATTTGACTGAAAGTTAGACGGGAGAGGAGCCCTGGCGGTTGGTTGCTGCGCATCGGTACGTGCAGTTGTTTCCTGTCTACGGTCATGACTTTGCCAACTTGCTGCTTGTTTGAGATGCTCTGGTTATGATGCTCACTGTGGTCAATACATATAGCGCTGCATATGGGGTTTATTTATTTAGTATTTATTTTTTCTGCAAGAACAACCGCAGATAATGTTAAGAGTAATAAAGGAAGCCGAATACAAACTGCACGGCCCAGAGGCCTAACCAAGCAGACGGTTGCAACGAAGGACTCAAAAGGTCCCCAAAAAAACAAAAAAACAAAAAAAACTTAAAGACGGAGAAAGCAGCTACAGCGTTGGAACCTCCAATCCACTCATGGATGTGGCTCGGAAGTAATTGGAGGAAATCCGAGTCTTGGAGTTTGATGGCCGGACAGTAATTGGAGGAAATTCGAGTCTTGGAGTTTGATGTCCCTTTGTCTGGCCGCAGTTACCACTGCAAGGCGCCAACACCCACTGCTACTGGTGGAGAACCACAAATTAAATGATTTGGTTTTTCATTGTGTGTCTGTCGTTTCATGTAGGATTAAGGATTTGACCTGTTTATGTAGTATTATGGATTTGACCTGTTTGAGACTTTGCGGCATCCTAGTTGGAGGGCCATTAGCCCAGGGCTGGATTGGATTCAACTAAAATAAAGAACTTGAAAGAATTTCTCGTCTGATCACCGAGAATTTGGCAGAAATTAACCAAAGGTATAAAACAAGGCAAGATTGGTTTTCTGAACAAAGTTTTCAGCAGCCTCTCCACTCATAACCAAGCAATTTCGAATTTGATAGGTTAACCATCAAAGCTATGTTTTCTAAGGCTAATGGGCAATTCAAGACTATCTACTTCGTTTGTGAGAGAGACCACTTTGCTTGTGCCTAAGTATGCTAATTACATTGAAAATGCAACAGCCCTCATAGCATATAAAGGATGTGGAAAACAAAACTTAAGGATGACAACTCTAAGAGCAAATCCAACGCAAGAGTCAAAATTCAGTTTTATACTGAAAATATGACACTGAATTCAAAAATCTGGAATCTAGTGCAGTGCTAGATCCAGTTTTAAATGGCACAAAGCTATAGTTGGTTCTATGTTTAGAACCAAAGATTACTATAGTCATCATTGACAACTCACAATGGGGTTCAATTGTGTATTTATAGAAAAGTTGGGTAGAATGTTAGATGAGAAAGTTATGTGAGAAAGTTAGATGAGAAAGTTAGATGCACAAAATATCTGAGGTAGAATGGTGGTTGAAACAGTGGAGGACAAAATATGTAATTAAAAAAAAACGTAATTAAAAAATAGTTCGGAATTTAGTGCCAAATATAGCAATGGCTATAGCCATTTTGACTATTGCATTGAATTTGCTCTAAAAGCACAACGAGCATGAGAACTTAAAAAATGAGGGATAAAAAATGAGAACTTTAAATAAAAAACTAGAGTGTACAAAATATGTAGGCATCGCAAAATTTTCAAAAACCTGTATCCCAATCAAAACACGAAAAGGAAATAAAAAAAAAATGTCCTCAAGTTTTTTGTTTTTTATTTTTTCTCCTTGCTCTTTAAGTAACTAACAATACTGCATCAGAGAAAAAAGATACACGCAAATAATCTCATGCATAATTCAAAGACTCGTCAATTTCAAGCTTTGCCTTCCCTTTTTTTTTTTTTTTCAATTCATGTTATAACTTTCCCCTCAAACTCTGTAGAAATTAGAAAGCACTAAGAGGGGCTTCTTTGAAAGAGAATGAAGTTAATTTTATACATCCTATGTGAATATTAAACCATAAATATCAGAAATTCTATGCCGTATCTTACCCAAGCATCAACTGTTCAACAAAAGTAATTTATAGGTTTAGAATGTCCATGTACCATAACTAAGCAGTCTTCATAATAGTATTTATTTCCACAGAATCACCATGGCAAAGATTATTATAGTCATCCTTGACAGCTCACAATGAGATTCAATTGTGTATTTATAGAAAAGTTGGGTAGAATGTTAGATGAGAAAGTTATGTGAGAAAGTTAGATGAGAAAGTTAGATGCACAAAATATCTGGGGTAGAATGGTTGTTGAAACAATAGAGGACAAATTATGTAATTAAAAAAAACGTAATTAAAAAATAGTTCGGAATTTAGTGCCAAAATATAGCAATGGCTATAGCCATTTTGACTATTGCATTGGATTTGCTCTAAAAGCACAACGAACATGAGAACTTAAAAAATGAGGGATAAAAAATGAGAACTTAAAAAAAAAAACTAGAGTGTACAAAATATGTAGGCATCGCAAAATTTTCAAAAACCCGTATCCCAATCAAAACACGAAAATAAAATTTAAAAAAATGTCCTCAAGTTTTTTGTTTTTTATTTTTTCTCCTTGCTCTTTAAGTAACTAACAATACTGCATCAGAGAAAAAAGATACACGCAAATAATCTCATGCATAATTCAAAGACTCGTCAATTTCAAGCTTTGCCTTCCTTTTTCTTTTTTTCAATTCACGTTATAACTTTCCCCTCAAACTCTGTAGAAATTAGAAAGCACTAAGAGGGGCTTCTTTGAAAGAGAATAAAGTTAATTTTACTTGCAAACTGGAGAAAAGTGCAGAGATGCCCAAACTAGAATACAAAAAGTCTTTGTATAGTAGTTAATCACAAGAACTTCATTATATCAATGTAAAGTGTCAATTAACATTTTACAAACAAGTTTTCAGTTAACATCACAAATACCAGTTTTCTTCCCTTATATGCCTATGCCTATGCTTATCAGTTCTCATTGTCCTTGTCCATCTTTAGGCTCTTTAAGTTACAAGCAAAGTAACACCAGCAAACCCCTACGAATAGCTGACATTACGCAGACGTGTTGCATTTTCCATTGGTCGACATAGCTTCTCATCTAGCATTTCACCTCTGCAGGGAAATTGGTTGCATCTACAATCGCCAAATCTTGAACAGTATCAATGGCGAAAAACTGGAGAGTATAACGGAAATTAGCTGCACCAACAAATATAGCAATTTTGTGAACTTGTAGCAAAAGATTTTCAATATGAATCAGTAGAAATCACATTCAAATCAAATTGAAGAGAACGACTACAAGACCAAGTTTCAGATATGTTTGATGAGGCCTCAGAATAACATCACTTCTAATTATAGTTTCATGCGTACAATGGTGGTCCATCTAGATTTACCTTGAAGTAAAAAGTGTTCCGGGATAACTATTTTTACTGTTCTCCGGGTGAGTGCTTTCTAAAGAAGAGACAGAAATGGTCTTCTCTGCCACCCCAATGCTTCTAGCTGAAAGATCAAGCACCTCACCATTGCTAAAGGAATTTTTAAGAGTTAGAGGAGCTCTTGTACTAGACGTTATTTCTGAGGTCACTGGTGACAGAGAGATTGGAGTGGGACCTGACAAATGGGTCGTTGATTCATTCTTTTCGGTAGAATCTGAGTGACAGAACTCAATTGGAGATATAGCATTGCCAATGAGCTCTTTCTGTAGCTTCTGTTTTGCGCTCTTGGCACCCACATGCATAATATTGAGACCAACTTGGTCTAAAAATGGGCCATTCTCCTTCTCAACGTTAAGTGGCCACAGTTCACCCTCGTCAACCATTTCTTCGGATGACCTGATATTTTCATCGCTAGAGTGGGATTTTGGACCGTGTGTATCTCGTTCAGTAGGAGCAATCTCGACATCCTTTACATCGGTATTCCTGTGTTTCTCTATTTTTGTTTCACTCTTCAACACACCAAGACTCCCCATCTTTTGAACATCCCGACTGGTATCTGAAATGTCAGTCAGCCTATTGGGTTTTGTAGGTCCTACTTCATCATCCTTTAAGCAACTTTCTGCATCTGTTCTGCTCTGGACTTGAGGTGATATGCTATGACGGTTCTTTAGACATCCTGAAGCACTAGAGACCTTTGTGGAAGCATTTGATGGTTTTTTAGATGGTGAAGGTGAAGCAGATTTCCTAGTGTCAACCCTCGTGTCCCTGGAAGTTGTCACTGCTTTTGCAGGTGGAAGCTTTGAAAGCCTTGACTTGCTTGAGCCTCCACTTGGGCTACAGACACCAGGTCCAATTTTGGGACCAGCTGGTATACCATCATAAGACTGCACACTTTTAGGGGTACGAACCAAAGATTTACCCTGCATTCCACATGTATAGTACTTGTCAAACAAATCAAATAATTGTCAGACAGATCAAATAATAAAGTTTCTGTAACAGTGCAGCGGTTGGTTTGCCATGGTAATTTGTTCTGCGGACCAAGAGGCTTTACCATGCATCTATGATGCAAGGACTTGGATCTGGGTGCAGCGTCTAACTGTTGGATTTATCTCATTGCCCAATCAACTGATCAAGGGCGTGGGAACACGGAAAGACATCCAAATTCTAAATTCACTTACAAAATTATACATCCTATGTGAATGTTCAACCAAAAATATCAGAAATTCTATGCCATATCTTACCCAAGCATCAACTGTTCAACAAAAGTAATTTATAGGTTTAGAATGTCCATGTAGCATAACTAGGCAGTCTTAATAGTAGTATTTATTTCCACAGAATCACCATGGCAAAACCTATCCCAATCACAAATGACAAAAGAAGAACAAGCATCTGTAATAGAAAAAGTTGGACTAACCCCTTCGAAAAACCCAATCTTTGGTGATGGCATTCGCAGACCTGAGGGCTTTCCTGTTGCTGGCTGAGAAAGAGTACCAGCATGCTTTGAAGCTGGCTTTACATTCTCACCAGGCGATCGAGTTGTCTTATTGTCATGTCTATCTGAACGAGGAGAGCTAGCATCAATGCTGGCCCTTGAAGTATTGGACCTCTGGTTAACAGTTGAGGTTGATGAACATGACTCCGAAGACCATTCACTAATAGAACTAGCAGGGGATATATTAGAGGAGAGCTTTGATGAAAGTAAACGGTCAGAGAGACCAGACTGTCCTTGATTCTTTAGTGCAACCTTCAATGGAGTTTTAAGGATTGAACTAGAGTTAGTTGGATTAAGCGTGTTCCTTCTAGTAGATTTCACTGGAGATATACCGACATTTGTTGATGAAGCACTGCTGGAGCTATTCGATGTGGAAGAAGATTTTGGTGGCTCTTTCTTGGTTGCTGTGGACGAATTTGAACAAGATAATTGTGAAGATGGTACAGGCTTAGGCAGAGTCCTGCCGGAACCACTCAAACCTGGTACCTTTGTTACCGGGGCCACCTTACCTGGAACTGTTGCAATCGTCCGAAGGTACTATAAATTAGAACTACAGCAACAGAATTCTGCTGCTAGTTAAAAAAACAGCTGTAAGCCTGTAACTGAATATTAATTTAGCATTGGTACCTTTTGCTTTGTCATTTCCAGTTTTGACTTGGTTGGCAGCCAAAGAAGCCCTTTTCGGTGGTGCAGATGAGATAGGATTAGACCTGCCAATTACCTTGGGTGCCTTCTGAAGGGCTGAAGTCAGGCTTCCATTTCTAACAATTGGCTTTATTACACAATACATGACTGGTGTCAGCTAAGACTTAAGCATAGCGTTAAGTTTTCCATATGATATTGGACAGTTGAATTAAGACTGGATTGAATTAAGTGCACGAGTACAAACCTTTGTGCCTTGTGGATGACTAGGTCCCAGCTTCATCAATTTGCCTGTTCCTTGCATGCCAATGTTTTGTCTCTGGGATGCAGGTTTTGACTTCACCTAATGATTTTGGAGGTACACAGTTTCAGACTTTTGAGTAAAACTCACGAGAGCCACCACAACTAGCAATCACCAGCTAAAACTTACAGTATCATTAGTCGCAAGGTCCACCTTCTTCAAAGCTGCACAAGATATATAATGTTATATTTTCCATTAATAGCTAAGAATGTGCGCTGGTAGTAATTTTTTGCAATTTGGCAGTTTATGAGTTAATCCATTAATTGGTTCGCAAATAGAAGCATCCACCTAATGTTGGACTGCCTCAGTAAACATAAAAATTACAGAAGGAAGCCTGTTCTGCCAGCTCAAACTGGAAAGATTCAAGATTTCAAGGTAATGGGATAACCGACACAATATTTTCAAAGAGAAGGTAATAGTGACAACAGGAATCAAACACCACTTGCTCTCATGTCACTGCAATGTGTAGTTTCTCTAAATTAGCAACATACCAGAGCAATGATTCAAATTGAATAAATCATATCTAGTTCTCATGTCACTGCAATGTGTAGTTTCTCTAAATTAGCAACATACCAGAGCAATGATTCAAATTGAATAAATCATATCTAAGTAAGCAGATCACCATCTACAATAGTCCGTGCCTACTCAATTTTAATCCCGAGTCCTTGACCTTGTTTGAAGCATGTCATATTGAACTGGATATCAATTATAAACATTGCACACTAAATTCTATGTGGAAGTGTGAACAAACAAATAAGAATACTGTGTTATAAACATGGTGTACTCTCTCAGACTGAAAACAGCATCTGTGGACCTTGATTCTAGAAATGCATGTGAGAGGGTTTAACTGTGTAATAGAACTGCATGTTGAGGCGGTGACACATGTTTTCATACAAAAATGAGTAGGTGGCAGAGGGCTGGCATAGTAGATGATTGGCACCGGAGGTGGTAATCGAGGCAAATATGCTGGCAGAGGTAGCAATAGGGAAGTGTTGATGCTACAGAAAGTGAAGGAAGAATGTCAGGTTAGGCAGAGCAGTGTTGAAATGCACGCAGATACCTTGGGTTTGTGTCTCTGCTGATGCAGATTTACTAGAACTTGCCATACTAGATGCTTTACAAGATTTCTGAATTGAAGCTCTAATGTCTTCAAAGAAATCAGCTTCGAGGCTTTCCATTGTCAAATTCTCACTTTCTAATGTAGATAATGTATCGGTAGAACGGCATACGTCCTCTTCAATTCCAGGTAAAAACTGTTTTCCACCCTTGCCAACTCCTTCCATCATGCTAGACAACTCATCAGGCTCTAGAACACCTGGTAAGTCAAACAAAATTCAGGACTGTGAGGTTAAATTTGCAAGTGCAATTAAAAATTTGTAGTTGTACTCAAGAATAGACATAGAGCTAACATCCAAATCATACCTTCACTTGTAAAGAAGGCAGTATCCCAAGCTAAACTTTGACGTAAATTATATTTGCCATGTTTTTTTTCGCTTTCTGGTTCCAATGGCTCAGAAGATTGAGACAACTGCTCCACCTGCGAGTCACTGCGCTGCGACAGGATATCAGCATCCATTGCTTTCTCGGCAGTCACAGCCTCAAGCAACTCATTACCTCTGTTGGTATTCTGATTTTCTGAAGATTATCTCGAAAATAATTACAACTAGGAAACTGACTTCGCAATCATAAAAGCACTGAAAAAAGATGGAAACTTATTTTGTTATCATGCACCTTAATTATCTTTTACTTGGGCATGGAAAAGTTTTTGGTTAGAGCAACTTGAGGGCCATCTTATTACTCCTACCGCCTTAAAAGGATTGTCCGGTCTACAAAACAAGAACTTAAAAATATACTTGTCAAAAAATTTAATTCATTATCCACAAGTTGCTAATATCTCAGTGAGTTCTATTAAATTGCGATTTCTATATTTTGTTAGTTCTCATTTTTTAGACGGGAAATCTGTTTGGGAGAAGGTAGCATTGGTCATCAAGAAATTCCCTTCATCTCCCCTTCATACCCACGTAACATCTTCAATTTGAAATTTGGATTGTAAATCATCAAGGGTTTCGATTTTTCAGATTTTCGCAACAGACAATTGAAACCCTTTGATTCGTAACCATAAAATTGAAATGATAATGGAAACTTTTTCCGCAATTAGAACTCATAGCAACAACAGAAATAGACGCAAGAACTCAAATTCCCACACAAAAAATAAAGCTCAATTCGATGGCGAAATTTGAAACCGAAAAGGAAATAAGCCAAAGAAGATAACCTGGGGATTGATTGTCGGGAAATTGATCGACAATGCTGAGCCCTTCGAGACCAAGATCTTTCTCGTCCATTGCACTGATTCACTGATTAAAACTCGAAATCGATCGGAGAGATGAACAGATTGATTTTCGAGGGTATAAGACAAGAACTCAAGACGTAGAGAGAGAAAGTGGGAAAAGTAGAGAGATGAGAGCGTGCGCGAGAGGGGAAAATCTTGTTTTGAAACTCTGAGCCTGGGCGGTTCCGAAATTCGAATTAGAATTCGTAATTGGGTTAATTACACATTACCCCCAGAGAGAAGTAAAAAAATTAAACGTGACATATTTTAGTATTTTAAGTGTCCCAAATTTGTCGCTTTAAGGGCGGTTTTAAAGATAAAATGGGCATTTCTTCAAAATCGAGGGTGATTTTAGCAAATGTCGTTTTTTAAATGATAAAATCTCGATGAATGCGGGCGTATGTATGTCCGCAGTAGATTTGGAGATTTTATCACCTTTCATTCATTCTTTAAAATCAAGAGTGTGATTTTAGCAAATGTCCATTTTATCTTTTGGAAAACCAAGCCTTAGACCAATTTTCTGTTTTAAGGGTTCGTTTTTTTGAATGACATAGTAAAATAATCTTTACTTCAATAAGTAAATCAATTTTTTCTTTAATGTCAAAATGACAAATCACCTATACATTCCAAAAATGCCCCCACTAGCCAATGAAAGTGTCTAACCCCCAACCTAATAAAAGTACCTAAACCCTAGGATATTCTATGAAAGTGCATAAACTACTAAAATTCTATAATTGAAAAGTGCATCATAAACCTAAACCTTAGGGTACCCTATGAAAGTGCCTAAATAGCTAAATCTTTATAATTGAAAAGTGCACCTTAAGTACCTAAACCCAAAATGTCTAAACTCACTATACCCTACCCCAAATAGCCTAAACACCCCTAAAATTGAACTCCAAAAATGGAACACACCCCCAAAGTTGAAGAGAGAGAAATTAATTTTGTCTCACCCACCCAATACCCATGCATGAGAGAGGGAGAGAGAGAGAAAGAAAGGGACGACATTGGGCAATTGATGTGACGGGTCATCACAATCGTCAATGATGTGAGCGTGAGTGAAGCAATTGCTTTTATCCGCGGGAAATTCCTCCGCACGGTGAGCGTGAGTGGTGTGGTTCATTAAGGGTATTTTTGTCTAGTGTTGTCCTTGAGACATGAAAAATTTCCTATCAATGTATTGGATGCCTTAAAATAAGTTAATCTGGACTAAACACCATTTAAAGTCCCAAATTTGTCCTTTAGACCAATTTTCTGTTTTAATATGGTGAGATTTTTTTTTACGAACATTTTCACCAATTTTTTTCTTCCTGTGAACATTCTTGACAAAAAGTTTATGCTAATACATTAGTTTTTGAAATTCGAACGCATAGTTACCCAAAAATGTCCACAAACTTGGGATGAATGGATTTCTACCGTAAATATAATAGTCCGGGCTTCAGCGGTGCATCAATCCTGCATCCGCTACTGCAATAGGTGACATGGAATATAAATTTCTCGATAAGGTTTGTTTAATTTTTTGATGTGGTAATTTTTATTTTTATTTTTTGCAGTGAATTGCTTTTCCATTGAATTATAATTTGGCTGATATTTTTTTCGCTTTATCTCTTGTAAAAAATGTAACTTGGGGTAATATTGCAATAGTTCCCACGACTTTAAGTCGTACTAATATATTGGAGTACTTTTGATGAATACTTCTTTGGAAGCAATGGAAGCTAATACACTATATTGCACAGCTTACCCCTTCGTTGGCTTGTTATGCGTAAGTTTTGATGCTCTGAACCGTTCACTTTTTATATCTCGTTGAAAATTGTAACCACTCCAAAAACAATGTTCATTGCATTTCAATCAATACCTATTTGAAACACTTTTTTGTTGAGAAAAACAGATAAAAATGAATTTGATCCAGTGTGTTGAGTCCCTTTTTATGGACATAAAATGTGTTCCAAATAGACAACACTCAGATATTCAATGAACTATTGGCTAGATTGCAGTTTTTGTTGAGATTTACAAAATAAACGGTCAAGATCATTAAAAAAAAAAAAACATACGAACCCTATTTTGACAAATGAGCAACCTGGATGCTGCCGAGAACCCAACTCCTAAAAATGTTTTAGGGGAAGAATCCCATTACCCATAATTATAAACTATTTTTTATATATATATGAAGTTACACGGCCAGAGCAGAAAAATAGAGTGATTCTAAAACAGTAGAGCTCCAAGTAGCTCGACAACCACACATTCACTTAGAGCCCCACCACGTAGAGCCCGTATTTAAGTGTATGAATTTCGCGTGAATGTATAAAGGTGAACTTTGAAACATCACATGACAATGCTCCAAAAGCACTGAATAATCAACGAGCCCAACGCGACACAGGCGTCAAACTACGGCTGGCCATAACACATTCCATACTTCAACATTTTCTAAACCAAAACTATATGGGTGCAAATCCTTGTGCACAAATGGCTTCGTTTGACTCACTTTAGATCCCACACAAATGGCTTCGTTTGACTCACTTTAGATCCCACACAATTAGTCTGAATCATTCTCTGATGATCCTAAATTCTGTACATGAAAAGTTGAAAGATTTGATCAAACACTTGCAATAGTTCAATCGAGCACATTTTTTTAGGTCACTTGAAAAAATATTTTCAAAATTAATGAACGCTTTGGATCATTTACGTAGGACCCCGAAATGGGCATTTGTACCCATAGCATCGAAACGGTGGCTTCCAAACAGATACATCAAGTGATACATACTTTTGGGCATTGAAAGTGTACATTTGGAACAGATTCTTCAAAAGGGTAATTGAAAATTGAACCGATTCATCAAGTGATACTCCTGCACTCCCACTTTCTCACACATGGAATTTGTGCCCGATTGGAGAACATGACATTTGTTTGATGAACCCAAGAGCCTTCTGAGTTTGCTTATAACAATCTCAAACTATTGCATCAGCAAATTCAGATTCCAGACCAACAAGATACCACTCAATTAGTTAGCTCGGGCATGAAAGAGTGTCCGTGAAAGCAAAGAAATACGTAAAAAAGAGATCAACAGATACGGTTCAGGCTTTATTAGGTTAGAAACAAACTGAGCTCAACTACCTCAATACTAAACGAAGTGAGCTCGAGCTAGACCAGTTTGGAACGAGCCAAGCTTGAACACTTCAAAACTTGTCTCAGCTAGTTTGAAGCCTATGCAGCATAATGCAGCCTCATAAAATTCACATCTTAACAATTGTAATTACTCAATTGCAAAACTAATTTCCACCAAAAATAATTGGAGAAGGGGACTCGTGGTTGATCACCAGTTCCCGAAAAGAAACAATAACATATGAATCAGGACATGCATAGCCACCAACAATTCGTATACAATTCAGCTCAAACAAAGCTATTTGTAAGTTAGTAAACAAAAGTAGTATGACTACAAACAAGCATTACCGATATCTCAAATTTACAAGATGCTGCTGCTCGAGAAGTCGAGCAATCTCTGTCAATGTTTGTCTACGATTTTCTCCCTAGACGCTTATATCTCTCTACATCTTTATTCTCATCTTCTAGCCTCTTTCAGAGACCCAAGGTGGCTAGATGTGTGAATGGTCAATTCCATCAAGCACAGATAGCACTGACGGAGGGCTTCTTCAAGGGTGTGGTGAGAAAACCTCCTTACTGACCCAGAATGGTATGAAGAGACTATGTAGTGTCTTGTGGAAAGTAACATGGCTATAGTTTAGTGAATGCTCATGAGAGGGATCTTCCGCGAGGGCTCAAACTTCCAAGTAAATTAGGTTTTGTGCATGTTATCTTGTGACTTGAAAATGTTTTGTACAACTGTGTTTATATTTAAGTTTCAACGTGCCAGATTCAACCCTACCCCGCAATCAGTACACAATGCAGTAAATAACAAAATGAACAACGCACTAAAAAAAATAAAAAAATCTGAAAATTTAGGGTCTAGTGTAACACAAGATTGGGGCACTGGCAAAAACCAAATCTGGATTAGGAAACTTGTACTGCAAAGCAGGGAACAAGAGGTTCAAATTCAGCTTGCTTCATGTTGACAAGAAGAAGTATCAAGTTACTATAAAAGGTTTATTGCTCGATTGGTAATGTTGAGAATATAAATAATAAAGTTTCCCTTCTCTTAACAACTTCAGCTTTTAGATGAATTGGTGGTTAACAATCTAATGTGGTATCGGAGCAAGCAATAGATCATGTGTTCGAACCTCACAACCTACCTGATGATTAAAATCTACACGTGTTCAGCCTGCTTATGGAAGAGAGTTTGGCTACATGTGAGGGGGACGTGTTGAGAATATAAACAATGAAGTTGCCCCTCACTCTAACAGCTTAAGCTTTTAGATGAGTTGGTGGTTAACAATCTAAAAGGTAACATCCAAATTCTGCCAAATATTCAGACAAGTTGTCAACAGTAAAATCAAAGGCCTGACACAGCAATGAAACAGTAATCAAGAAATCAAACATCCAGCTGGGTGTGTTTAATGGTTAAGCATCCCATTCACCAAGCAACTATATGATAACTACCATATTCAAATACTCTTCTCTGCAGCCAAAACTTAAGATTTACAGTACCATCTACACATCTCACCACAGCAAATCATTCTGGAAGGAAAAACCCCAAGTTAATGAAGTTCTCACTCTAATGGTCAATAGAATATACACAAAGATTTACACAAAAACAACTGGAAATCTCAAACTTCTCCTCTTACAGTGAACCAAATGAATAACGTGGGTCAGTGATATAGGGATGCCACTAGTGGCTAGCTAAGTATAGTGCTCAGTCCTACGTATTTGCATGCAATTATTCCACTAATAAATCCAACCAAGGGGACAATGAGTTTCCAGATGGACAGTATCGTACCTAAAGCAATCCGCATTAACTATCAACCACCGTTGCCTTCAACAGATGTTGCAGCTTTTTTGCTTCGCTTTGTAGCTGAAATAGGACTTTTGCGCGGTGTCGAAGGCAAGTAATTAAGGCGGTAACTGACTAGTGAGGGCCCAAAAGTGCTGAATTTTCCAGAACTGCTGAAAGCAGTTTCAGCATCAGAACGCCTCTTGAAGACCACTTTAGCACGTTTGCTCTTCTTCAGCACCTCAGTGTCTGATTCAATCAAAGGTCCATAGCGGCTCAATATATCATTGAGATTCGATTCTGAAGGAACTGAATCCCAGTCTGCAAAGTTCAGAATAAATGCAGTTGGAGTGGATTCTTCCTCACCCTCCGGCTTTATCTCCGATTCACGGTCAATAACAGCAGTTTTCTGTTCCAAATCCAATCCTTGACCTGACTCAAGAGTTGCTTCTGGCACAACAGTGGGGCTACCATTTTCCTTCGGAATCTCAGGTTCAAATAAAACTTGCTCTTCAGTGTTGCTTTGAACAATCATGTCCCTCCAATAAGAGTCTTCTGTGCCCCCAAAATCTGATGTTTCTGTAGTTTCTACGCCAGGTAAGTTTTTTCCACTCTTCTTGCTAGATACTTTTCTGGTTGGATTCTTGTCATCTCGCGAAGTAGATTTCTCCATGCAAAATGAGTTCCTAAATTCGGTCAAAAAACTCACACTGGAAGCCAATAAATTGTACCCTTTCACAGGATCTCTGCAAGCCATGTAGATTTGTGAGAGGATTTCATTTGGTGAAGAGTACTCTGTTGGAATGATCTTTCTTCGCTGGGATTTCTCGGAATTACTCCTAGTGGATCTTTTGTTGCTTCCATTTTTGCCTTTGTTTTCCTCAAAGACATCCTTAACAATTGGACTTGGCATAGCTAGCTGGTTTGCAACCCTACGCAGGCTTTCCCCAACTCTTGAAAACTGCTTTTTGGTCGATGGTGAGACTTTCTTATTTTCCACCAAGACATCAGGCACGGAATCAAGTGCCTTGCGTTTCTTAAGAGAAGATGAAGAATTCGAATGTCTGCCTACCTTCGCTTCAGGTTCACCCTTGCCATTAGATAAATTGGAGTGGCTCCTAGACATCAAGTCGGACAAGCATCTCTCTTTTTTGCTAGAGAAAACACCAGCACCAGATATTTCCTTACGCTTCCGTGAAGAATTACCTTGAATAACCAACTTTCCCTTTATCTCTGGGAATTGCTCATTTACACAAACTGAATCCTCAGAATACTTGCTTTCAACAGTTCCAGTAATGTCAGCCCCATCCTCCAATGACCCACCAAGCATTTGGAACACAGGCAAGCAGTAAAAACCCTTCCAACGGCTGATGGCTAACAACTGTGCTCGTGCTATAACAAATTCCAATCTATCAATTCCACCGTATGGATATTTTGCTACAGCTTTCACGTTTTTTAGCATGTTCAAAGGCGTAAAGGAAGCCACACTTGAACTTTCATCTCCACCATCTCTTCTACTAGATTCTTCACGGATACCAGCATTAACAACAATCTGGGTTTTGATCTTATCATACACCTCCGGTGATAAACAGGAACAAGCAAGTCCAAACTCCACTCGTCTGGAGACCTCTTCCAAAGCACAATCCACAGCGTGAGAAAAAGCTTCAGTACTACTCTGCTTCTCCATTTGTGAGAAATTCATCTGAAATGGCTTTATCCGAGGTGCCTCAATCCAAGCAAATGTCTTGTCCCCAAAATACGCTATCAAAAAACCATCCTTTTTGGAATATCTCCTCGCCTTTTCTGATGCATCAGACGGATCAAATATCTGTCCAGGCCACCATGGATGGCTCCTTACTTTGGCCCATACTAAATCAGACATGTGAAATTGACCTTCATTTCCGGTCCAAAGCTCTTTCACTTGAGACCCCCGTTTAACATTTTCAATCTCAATGTCTTCCGACTGTTGGGTATCCTTCGTCTGTGCTTCAAATACTACACCTTGGTTTCCAATTGACTCAAACCCATTTCCTTCATTCCCTATCCCACCACCTGACTTCCACTCTCCCTCTGCTCTTACCAAATTCAAACCTTCCCTCAATAGTTGCTCGGCTTTAACTCCACCATAAACTAGGTCCAAATCCACTGCACCACCACCCCCCATGTCCGGTTTCACTTCAACATGCTGCGAACCAGACACTGTGGCAACTTCCCTTTCTACTGCATTTCCAACGGAAATACTTTCTCCGCCTCTACCCACAACTGTTTCCTCAGAAACCACATTGAAACTCTTATTCAAACCTTCTTGATTACTCTCAGAACACGTAGGAACCCCACGTAATGCATCTGAACCCTGGAAATGACCACTTAAGCCCAAACCAATTGCAGTGTCATTTACCCCAATTTGACCTCCAACAGCTATACCAGCCAATATTTCATCGTTCTTCCTCTCTAAATGCCCCATCGCCGATACCATACCGTTTGCTTTTCCGACGGAGCCTAAACCCTCGCTACCCCGACCGTTGAATCCAACAGTTGATTCTGAAGCGTCAACCCCATGCACCTCGCCGTTCACGGCGTCGGAGTTAAGGTCAATTTCGCCAAATCCCACAGACATTAACAAACCCTAATAATCACCATGTACACAAAAACACATTACTATATTTCTATTCTCAGAGGTGTTTTGTGTACAAAAACATATTCGTGTATCTAGCAGAGATATATGAACCTATAGTCATCAATACAAGATCAATATCATAGCAAAACCATTGAAAATGAATCGAGAGAGAAAGCGAGAGGGCTTACCTTGTTTAAATCGCTGAAATATTTGATTTCCTGTTTAGAGAGAGAGAGAGAGAGAGAGAGAGAGGAGAGAGAGGGGGGGTTACGGGGTTGGGCGAAAGGTGTGAGTTCTCGTTTTGGAATCTAGGAGGAGGAACAAATTGTTTTCCGAGTAGACACGTGTCGTGATCGTACGATGGTGTTACTCATTGGAATTGTTTAACGGTCCGATGGGGTCAGAACTCAGAAGCTCCCACGTATCCACCACCACCGCCTCCGCCAGTTGTTTGTATTGTTGCTGCTCTGTTAGCAAACGATAACAAAAGTGAACAAAAGTGATAGGTGTAGAACAATTATGGCTGTGTTTGGATGAGTTTTGAAAAGAATTTTTGATATAGTGGTTGGTTAAGTTTTTGAAAATAAGAATAATGAAATAATGATTAGAGAGAGAAATATAATAATGAGGTAATGAGTAGAGAGATTTTTTTTTTTTGAAAGGATTGAATCTTTTTGAAAAGAATTTTTGAAAATGGGAGAAAAAAGGAAGAGAACAAGGCCTATGTTTAACATGGCTTCAATATATTCAATGGTGTATGTAGACTCCACACAACATGTGAGTGTGTTGGAGATAAATTGTTGTGACTTTATCATTTTTATAAAACGACTCCAATTTTGGGTGCAAATAGAATACCACGCACACATGGGGTCTGAATGCTCATCTCAGCTGGTCAAAAGTATTTTGGCTAGTCCGGCGCAGTGTTCGGTTGGTTTCCAGTTTCCAAGCCCCATTTCAAAATGCGTGGGTCCTCTGATCCAAAAAACTTTTCTCTCTTTGGAAAAAACTCTCCGACTACACAAATCATGCACAAACAAGCTATTGGGGTCCACTTTAGAGTCTTATACAAATGATCGAAGCCATTCATCAACTTTAAAATAATTTTTCAATTAGCCTGCAAAAAAATCAGCTCAATTTAAAAACTTTAAATATTTGATCCAATGTATCAATTTTCATTCAAAATTTAGAATCTTCAAATATGAAGAAATTTTAAATAAAAGTTTAGTAATTGGATCAAGTAGTTATAAAAATTTGATTGAGCTAAATTTTTTCAAAGCGACTCTAAAAATTATTTTAAAGTTGATGAATGACTTTGATCATTTGTATGAGACTCTAAAGTGGATCCCAATAGCTTGTTTGTGTACAATTTGTGTAGTAGGAGAGTTTTTCCTAACGAGAGAAAAGTTTTTTGGATCAGAGGGACCCACGCATTTTGAAATGGGGCTTGGAAACTGGAAACCAACCGAACATGAGCCGGAGTTCTCCCTCCCTCTCTCATCTTCTCTCTCTAAAATCCGGATAGTCAAAATTTTTTTTTGGCAACCGAAATGAGCACTCCAGCACTACAATCCAAAACACTTTTAGAAGGATACTGCCACATAGTACTGGTACTTGTCCTGCGCTCAAGTTTTTCTCCCAATTTTGCCTATGCAGCAATGCTAAAAATATGTACCAATAAGAACACAACACAAAACTCAAAATAAAATTACTTGTTTAAGACAAAAAGAAAAAAACACGTGGTTCAAATATGTTAGATTTCTTAAAGGGATCCAACCTAAAATCAATTGGCAATAAGTGGAGTAGTCTCTAAAATTTAGTAACCAAGCTTGGGTGGCCTAGATAGACAATGTGGGAACACTCCCCCATTGCATGCAGCTCAAATGCACGTGGAGGTGACAGACCAGGAGACGAAGAAGCCACTCAAGTAGAAAGATAAGATTAACGAGACTCTCCCACTCGAGGTGAGGTCACCCAAAATCAAGCTTTGATACCAAGTTAGATTTTTTGGAGGAGTCCAACCTAAAACTAATTGACAATAGGTGGAGTAGCCACTAAAATTTATTAACTAAGTTTGAGTGACATAAATAGGTAACGTGGAACAAGTATTTAACAAAATACATCTTAAAATTGTGTTCCTGCACTCTTTATACATTGAATGCAAGCTGTACAGTAGTAGTAGTATACAACTAATCTAATAATTTGACTTTTATAGAGGAGAAAAAAAGGAAGTCAAAGGGCAAAATAATTCTTGTAATTCACTATAGAAATAAAGCAAGCCCCAGTAACAGGAAAACCAAAATCGGACAAAATCAGTGGTTTAATTTGGTTTCTATAGGTAGTCGGTTTGGTTTGGTTAAAAAAATTTAATTTCTAATCCAAAGTAAACTGACTTAAAATATGAAGGATTTTTCTATTATCCATTTATTGGGCAGACGGTAAAACACAAAACAATCATAATTATTACATGGAAGAGTTTTCACTATTTGAATTCTTACATGTAAGAATTCAAATTTGATACACTTTATTGTCCGCCCATTGGGCAGACGGTAGATTAATCCAAATATGAAAACCTTATAAGATCTGAGAATTATCATTGAACGCAACAGTCTTCTCAATATTCATGAAGGAATAGACGTATCAAGGATACATATATTTTCCATGCAAGTTGTGAAGCAATCTTGAACTTTCGATGCTAATTAATTACCAATAGGGTGCAGTAAATTACATCTTCGCAATGCAAGTCTGATAGTTTTTCCTCCTCGCCCTCTCAGTTCAACTCCTCTTTCTTGCTCGTACTTCTTTTTAAGTTTTGATTTTGCACCACAAAAAGAATAATTTTCAGGAAAATATATCATTAAAAAACATCGAAGAAAGATAGAACAAGGTCAATAGCTTAGCAAGGGGTGCTTCCAAAATTATCCCCAAGTGCATGTTTGAAAAGCATAATTTTCATAGTAATTTGGCTCTAGAGCCTTGCCTTGGAAAAATGGCCGAAGGACGAAATGAGGGGGAAAAAAACGAAGAAGAAATATTGAGAATAAGAAGAAGAGGTATCTTTTTGTCCTATGTTGTCATTTTCCACCATTAGAAAACACATAAAGATAGATTTTGCAGTTCTACCGACCACTCAGAAAAAGACGATTTTTTCATTTCTTTAGCTTTATGCCTAGACACAGATAAAGACACAAATTTTTAGACTTTATAAGTGTACAATCGAAACAAACTGAATTTGTTTTATGATTACTCTCAGTGAATTACCAACACATATATACATATGAAGAGAGGCCATGAGAATCAAAATAACTAGTGACACCATACATACATATGCATACAAATACTCATGCAAAACCCATTGACAAGAATCTAACAGAAATTTTGGTGTGAATGATAGAATCAGAAAATTATTTGAAGGTGAATTCACCACAATTTGATCTTGGGGTTTTATTTCCACTTTTTGAGTCTTTTCCACGTTCCATTCTCACACTCCACGGCCAAAGTTTTTTATTTTTTTTCCTTTGCAACTGTTATGACATGCCACGAAGTAGGAGAATTCTAACAGCAACTCCTAAGCCCCTTTATGTTCCTCCTTATTTTCTCCTACTATGTGGAAGTAGTAAAAGAAATTCATACAACTCAAAGCGAATGACCTGCACTCGAGGACAAACGTTGTTTAAGGAGGATGATAACATTTTAGACATCCACAATGTCCAACTGATATTTCTAGTAACCTTTTTACTTGATTTTAAAATAAATAAATAAATAAATAACCCTATACTTTGAATCATTTCGGACAGTTTTGGTAAATTATATTTATTAAAGCTACTTCATAGTGGAAAAAATCAACAATTTAGCTATTGAAGAAGTGGTTGTTACCCTCATTTATGTCTCTACCTTAACAAACTTCCTTATCCCCAATGAAATGCCCTTAAGCAACCTTTGTGTTTGTCATCCTAAACTTGAATCAATTCAAAAACAATGAGTACCAAATTTTCCAATAATGTGAAAATCAAGTTTTAGAATTAACCATGGGTAGTTGATGCATATTTTTCAGCCAAACAATAATCATTTCCTAAGTTGCATGGACTCTTCAATGTATGTAAGCACTCGAGTTAGATACTCAAGTATTGGCTATTGGTGAGAAGCATGTGTCCGATATCATATCAATTTTAAGACATCCTCTAAGTGTTATGATAACTGAACAAAAAGAAGCTCACATTAGCTACAAGAGAGACATTCTAACCTTTCACATGGACGAAGAGCCAAATTTGCACATTTTCCATAATCTCTCAACTTCATATGAATTTACAAATACTCTCAACACATGTAAGGTGTATTGTTTTCTACTTCACTTCATCAAATTCTTTGTGATTGAGTTTGGATTCTGGTCGATAAATAACAACAAAAAGTCGCTTTTAGTACTTTTTAAAACATGATACACTAACGGACTACTTGTCCCCATTGTCCCGTTAAACAAAGTAAGATACGACAAATGGTTGCTAGGTTTGGGAGGCAAATATACTATTCAATCTCCAAATTTGGGGTGATTAAATTTATTTGGACGGGTGATGATAAGTAATCTACGCAGGATCTCTTGTGGATATGAAATGACAAAATTGATTTGAAAATCAGCTAATAAATACTACTCTCGTTAAATATCTTGTGAATTTATTACCTTACCAGTTTATTTGTTGACAAAAAGTCCTATATAGTTAACAAGGCTAACAAATAAGTGGATACAAATACAAGTGAATTTTTTTGATAGCTATAGTTAGTTGAAGGACAAAATAACGCTTGTCTATCCCGTAAGAAATAATCCTAATACCAAAAAATACTCTTACACATGAGAAATAATACAAAAATACTCCAACTTTTCCTCTACGATGGTATAAAGATTTGTTAGGTGGGTCCTTCCTTGTTGGGGGATTCCACAAGGACTCATTTGATGGGTCCAAATAGTACATGGGTCATCTTGCATTTATTGAAAGTGCAAAGAGGGAATCTTGTAATTTCCTCTTAGAATTACAAATGAAGACAGGAGATTCTTTTGGATTTAGAGGCCTTGCTATACAAGTGCTGCATGGCACGTTCAAGCCGTCCATTGCGAAAATGTACGACTCAGTTTTAATCCAAGCTCAATGCAAATCTAAGCCATTCATTGCTTGATTAAATCCGAGCTGTACATTTTCGCAATGGACGGTCGAATGGCCGCATGGCATGGTGCCATGCGGCACCCGCACAGCAGGGCCCCCGGGTCCGATTTGTTTCTCCTTTACTGCCGCTGTTTTCCTCCAAAAAATAGAGAGAGTTCGAGAGACTTAAAAATGTGAAGGTTTTGCTCCAACTTCAAGCCAAGATCGGAGGATCATCTCTTGTCATATTTTGATGAAATTTCAATATGTTGTTCATGTTGACGAGCTCTACGTTTTGATCGGACCTGATTGTCTAGTTTCTCTCCGGATGTAAGGGTTTGAGATACCCATTTTGGTGAGGTCTAAACTTGTACTATTTTGTTGATTGTTGTTGAAATTCACCTTTGGGTGATTTTCTAAGCCTCTAGTTGTGTACTAGAGCATAACTTTGTAACCCCATTATCATTGTAGTGGAAGATTTGGAAGCGGACTATGGTCCCGTGGACGTACCTCTATTTTAGGGGGGAACCACGTAAAAATTTGGTGTCTTGTGGTTTGCTTGTGTTTACATTTTCAACTCCTAGATATATTTTGTTTGGATAATGTGGTTAGCAATATTTTAGCCTATTCTCTATTTACACAAGGAGGGAAAATTCATTAGCTATTTTTGGGTAGTAAGTTTTTCCCAACAAAGTGGTATCAAAGCCCTTAGTTGTGCGTTTGGGCTAAACTTGTGTGAATTTAGAATGGAGGATCGTTCGGGGGTTATGATTAAATTGACTTCCGCTAATTACTCTATATGGAAACCACGAATGGAGGATGTCCTTTACACCAATGACTTGTATTTACCTATCATGGGTGATACAAAGAAACCAAAAAAGACAAGTGACGATGCTTGAGAGATTTTGCATAGAAAAGCCGTTGCCCAAATTCGTTCTTAGGTTGATCAAAGTGTGTCCCATCATGTGGCTCAATAAAATAATGCTTATTTGTTGTGGAAGAAACTTGAGTCTATGAATGAGAGGAAAACGACACAAAACAAAGCTTCTTTGATTCGGAGACTTGTTAAATTGAAGTACAAGGATGATCGTAGTATTGTGGAGCACATGAGTGACTTCCAAGGATTGATCAATCAGTTGACTACGATGAAACTGGTGTTAGGTGATGATTTGCAAGCACTGGTGTTATTGAGCTATTTGCCTGACAGTTGGGAGACGCTGGTTACTACAATCAGTAATTCGGCTCCAAGTGGGATGGTAACCATGGACATGGTGAAAGATAACTTGGTCAAAGAAGAGGCAAGAAGGAAAGAGGAGGGTACTTCGGGTGATACAGAGACTCTTGTTGTTCAAAATAGAGGTAGAAGCTTGACTAGAAATTTTGATGGTGACCGTAACAAGTACAAAGACAAGTCTAGGAGCAAGTCAAGAGGAAAATCTAAGCCAAGGTATGAAATTGAATGTTATCATTGTCATAAGATGAGATATATTAGAAAGGAGTGCAGGGTACTCAAAAAGGAACAAAAGATAGGTAAAGGTGGTGAAAGCAGTGATGAAAAATATACAGCCGCAGTTGTCTCAAATGGGGAAGTTATCATTGCCTACGATGATGATTTTGTTAGGCTCGCAGGGCAAGATTCGAATTGGGTGATTGACTCGGGTGCATCCTTCCATGTTACTTCACAAAGAGACTTTTTTTGCATCCTATACACATGGAGATTTTGGCCATGTCCGAATGAGTAATGAAGGTGTGTCCATGATTGTGAGGATGGGAGACGTTTGTTTGAAGACCAACACGGGTTGCAAGCTTTTGCTCAAACATGTTAGATATGTTCCGGATATCCGTCTAAATTTGATTTTGGGGAGCAAGCGTGATGATGAAAGGTATAAAAACCAATTTGGTGATGGAAAATGGAAACTCTTCAAGGGTTCCTTGATTGTTGCAAGGGGAAAGAAGAGTTCTACTCTTTATTTGATGCAAGTTAGGCTAAGCAAAAGAGAGGTGAATGCAACGGAGGATAAGGCTTCAACTGAGCTATGGCACAAACGGCTTGGTCACATGAGCGAGAAAGGAATGCAAATTCTAGCGAGAAAGGCGATTCTTTCTGAGGTGAAAGGTACATGTTTAAAATATTGTGTTCATTGCTTAGTTGGTAAACAACATAAAGTGGCTTTTAATAGAATCCATGCATCTAGAAAACATAATGTTATAGATTTGATACATTCCGATGTTTGCGGTCCAATGAAAGTTTGTACATATAATGGTGCACATTACTTTGTTACCTTCATTGATGATCACTCTAGAAAAGTTTGGGCTTATGCTTTGAAAACTAAAGATGTTGTGTTGGAAGCATTTAAACTTTTTAGGTGGAAGTTGAAAAGGCAAACCAAAAGGAAAGTGAACTGTATCCGAATAGATAATGGTGGTGAATGCAGAAGGCCATTTGAGCGGTACTGCAAAGAATCTGGCATCAGGCATGAAAGGACAATTCCAAAGACACCTCGGCAAAATGGTGTGGCAGAAAGAATGAATAGAACAATTGTGAAAAGAGTGACATGTATGCTTTCTCACGCAAAGCTATCTAAAGTCTTTTGGGGTGAGGCAATAAGGACGGCAATTGCTCTAATCAACCTTTCTCCTTCAGCTCCACTGAATGGTGATGTGCAGGAAAGGTTTTGGTCTGGCAAGGATGTCTCTTATGGGCATTTGAGGGTGTTTGGGTGCATGGCATTTGTGCATATTCCAAAAGATGAGAGGTCCAAGCTTGATGGCAAGACAAAACAGTGTATTTCCTTGGGTATGGCAATGAAGAGTTCGGTTACATATTGTGGGATCCAGTTGGCAGGAAAATTGTGAGAAACATGGATGTTGTTTTCTCTGAGGATCAAACCATTGAAGACTTTGATAAAAATGAGAAGCCGATAACCTCACAAGAGTATCTAGTGAACCTTGATCCAATTCCTCCACCCGTGGTGCATGATGAATATGGGGGAGATGAGCAAGATGATGATGGTGTTGACGATACTCCTACAATTGAGGATGTAGCAAAAGAAATGCAAGAAGTGCAAGTTCCTCCTAAACCGTCTGAAAAACCACAGTTGAGAAAGTCAATTAGAGAGAGACAACCTTAAAAAAGATATCCATTTGATGAGTATGCGATGCTTACAGATAGTGGAGAACTTGAGTGCTATCAAGAAGCTCTAGCTTATGAGCATAAGGGGGAGTGGATGAAAGCCATGCAAGAGGAGATGAAATCCTTGCATGAGAACCACACTTATGACTTGGTGAAATTACCTAAGGGTAAGAAAGCTCTTAAGAATAAATGGGTGTATCGTTTGAAGACGGAAGATAGAAGCTCACAACCACGGTATAAGACAAGGTTGGTTGTGAAGGGTTTTAGCCAAAAAAAAAATAGCATTGACTTTGAAGAAATTTTCTCACTGATGGAGAAGATGTCGTCTATACGGGTTGTTTTTGGGTTAGCCACTAGCATGAATCTTGAGATTGAGCAGCTTGATGTGAAAAATAGCTTTCCTTAATGGTGAATTGGAGGAAGAAATTTACATGGAACAACCGGAGAGGTTCAAAGTCAAATGCACGGAGAACTTAGTTTGTAAACTAAGGAAGAGCTTGTATGGGCTAAAGCAAGCACCACGACAATGGTATAAGAAGTTTGATTCATTCATAATTGAGTATGGGTATAAAAGTACTTCTTCAAATCATTGTGTGTTTATGAAGAAATTTTTGGATGATGACTTCATTATTTTGTTGCTTTATGTGAATGATGCGTTGATCATTGGTCATAATGCTAGCAAGATTGAGAAGTTGAAAAAGGAGCTTGGTGAATCCTTTGCTATGAAGGATTTGCGTCCCGCAAAACAAATACTTGACATGAAGATCACCCGTGACGGGAAAAATGGCAAGCTTTGGCTATCACAAGAAAAGTACATTGAGAAAGTGTTAGAGAGGTTTAACATGAGCAAGGCTAAACCGGTTAGCACTCCACTTGCTAATCATTTCAAACTTAGCTCCAAGCAAAGTTTGGCAAGTGAGAAAGAGAAAATTGAAATGAAGAATGTTCCTTATGCATTGGCAGTTGGTTCTTTGATGTATGCAATGGTATGTACTAGGCCCGACATAGCCTATGCGGTTGGTGTGGTGAGTAGATTTCTTTCAAATCCGGGCAAGGATCATTGGGCTGCAGTGAAATAGATTTTGCGTTATCTCCAGGGAACTTCCAAAATGTGCTTATGTTTTGGAAATGGTAAGTCTTTGTTGGAAGGTTATACAAATGCCAACATGGCGGGAGATATTGATTCTAGAAAATCCACCTCAGGCTACATGATGACTTATTTAGGGGGAGCCATATCGTGGCAGTCCAAGTTGCAAAAATGCGTTGCATTATCTACTACCGAAGCCAAGTATATTGCAGTGGCAGAGGGATGCAAAGATATGCTTTGAATGAAAAGGCTTCTTCAAGAATTGGGCTTTAATCAAGAAAGGTATGTTCTCTATTGTGACAATCAAAGTGCTATTCATTTGAGCAAGAACCCAATGTTTCATTCACTTTCAAAACACATTGATGTACGGTATCATTGGATTCGTGATGTGTTGGATGAAAAGTTGTTACAATTGAAGAAGGTTTACATGGATAAAAATGGGTCGGATATGATGACAAAAAGTTTTCCTAAGGAGAAGCATTTGTTTTGTTGTTCCCAAGCGGGGTTGGTTGAACCCCTTACCTAAGTCGGGAGGGGGAGATTTGTTGGGTGGGTCCCTCCTTGTTGGGGGATTCCATAAGGACTCATTTGATGGGTCCAAATAGTACATGGTTCATCTTGCATTTATTGAAAGTGCAAAAATGGAATATTGTAATTTCTTATTAGAATTACAAATGAAGCCATGAGATTCTTTTCTCCTTTATTGCCACTGTTTTTCTCCAGAAAACAGAGAGAGTTTGAGATACTTAAAAATGTGAGGGTTTTGCTCCAACTTCAAGCCAAGATTAGAGGATCATCTCTTGTCATATTTTGATGAAATTTCAATATGTTGTTCATGTTGACAAGCTCTACGTTTTGATCGGAGCTGATTGTCTAGTTTCTCTCCGGATGCAAGGGTTTGAGATACCCATTTTGGTGAGATCTAAACTTGTACTCTTTTGTTGATTGTTGTTGAAATCCACCTTTGGGTGATGTTTCTAAGCCTCTAGTTGTGTACTAGAGAATAACTTTGTAACCCCATTATCATTATAGTGGAAGATTTGGAAGCGGACTACAGTCCCGTGGACGTACCTCTATTTTAGGGGGAACTGTGTAAAAATTCGGTGTCTTGTGGTTTGCTTGTGTTTACATTTTCAGCTCCTAGTTATATTTCGTTTGGATATTGTGGCTAGCAATATTTTAGCCTATTCTATATTTACACAAGGAGGGAAAAATTCAGTGGCTGTTTTTGGGCAATAAGTTTTTCCAAACAAAATGCGTATGATATATAGAAATTATAAGGGCATCTCCGTTATAAGAAATGGATAGAACTTTTTGGAACTCAAACTTTAAATTTGTCTATGAACTTTTTCAAATCCACTCTAACTCCTGACTCAAATATATACATATCAAATTGAAGCTTATGACTCATGAAGCGAGATTCAAGCCTTTCATCAATTAATAAAAGGATAATATGGTAAATTGACACGAATAGAACAAAAAGGGTGCAACTATAAAAAAAAGGGAAGTGAAAATTGCTACCCTTTCATGAATTCTCCAAGGATTTGGGTGAGATTAAAACCATGTGTCACTAACGACAATTACTAGGGGTGTTCCACTAATTAGTATTTTTTAAATTAGTTTTTCCTAGAAAACAAGGCAGATAATCCTCTCACAATACATTACATAAAAAAGTGTAAACACAAAAACCAAGACAGTTTTAAAGTAAAACTCCCTCAGTGGAACGGGGCCTAACCTCCAATCAACCAAACACGAGGGTTCTAAGGTCAAAATTGGGAATAATAGGTTGGGAAGTTTTATGATGCAGTGTTCGTCATCGGAGGAATGCTAAAGGTACTAAATAATTTACAAACTATTACACTAAAAATGCACTTGTTATTACCATATTAATGGATGATACAATATGTAGTTGCACTAAGTCATTAAAAGAATGACACACGCATATTAAGTACATTAATTATTGTCTCTAGCATTTCTCCAAGTGAGAAAAAGTTTTCGTTTTAACTAGTTTGAGGCCAATAAATGCATAAACAGGATCAACGAATTATATATCTCAATAGGAAATAAATGAAGAGGCAATCAATTTTTCCGCTTTTGAACTTACTTGACAATCAATTCGAGACAGAAAATCGAAAGTGATGGCTAGCTCATACGGTAGAGCTTTTGGATGTTCCACATTACATTCCAGGATCGAGCCTTGTCCCGCCCTCTCCATGTAATAAATTAAAAATGACGAATGACAAAAAAAAAAAATCAAGACTGAAAATCAGAATTTCAATTTTTTTTAAGTGCTTCAATTTTGAGTACACGATAGCATGTAAGCTTTTTAACAGCAGAATAAATTAATTTTAACGTATTTCCACATATTTAGCTAATCTTTATAAAATTTTGTTTCCTCTCTTGAAAATGCTTAATATAAAATCTTGACATTATTACATTTTGTTCGAGGGAATATTACATTTAGAGTTTTTTTTTTTTTTTTTTTTTTGTGAAGAAATAGTCGAGAATTAGTACAATATTACTACTCCCAAGAGGCGTTCCCAACACTCTTTCCCTCTCGGCAACCATCTCAATTTTCTCCCGCCAAAACCAGAGGCGAATTCCAGGTCTGCTCCGCCGTGCACGGCTGAGCAATCGGCGCCGATCGAGATGTACTCATCCCAGAGAGAAAACACCATCACAAAGTCGATCTTCAAGAATCGCTACAAGAACACAGAAGTCTTTGAGGATATCTTGCCCTCATACTTCCCCGAAACTGATTTTTCTGCCGCTGAATCGCAGCCGAAGCTCAAGCTCATGAACAAGCTTCTAGACTTCTTCTCTACTCCGAATGGTCAAAATTTAGTCTCTCAGGTCTCTCTCCCTCTCTCTCTCCCCGTATATAAGCAGGGGTGGAAGTTATGGAACCATAATTTTTCGGTTTGGGTTGAAAAATTAGGTACATATGCTATTTAATTTTCTTATTCGCTAATCCAAAAAATAACTAAATTAAGAGGTTAATTAGAAGGTAGACCTGATAAAATGTAATTTTGGAAAATTATAATTGTATTGATGCATGATAGTCTCATTCATAATGATATCAACTCTCGCTTGGGATTCCTATGAACGCTTTTGAAGCAAGTTGGGGCAATAAAGTATATATAATTTTTGCTAGGGTGAAAATTTCGTGTTTAGGTCGTGTGTTTCTTGGTTTGTGTTATGTATACTTGTTGCACAAAATACGATGAGTTATCTACCATACAAAGAGTAAAGTTTTGCATCTTTGTGGTTGATGGTAAGGCTGCAAATTTATGATTCACGTGTCATGCATTTTTTTTTACCGGTTCGACGAGTTGCGTACTTTAGGTTTGTTTGTAACAACTTTTTGATTATGGTACTTGTTACGTACTATTCTGGTCAATTACGAATAGCTACATGTCACAGATTACTATTTTGGCTAGTTACGAAAATATTTGGTGGTGTTATGAATCATTCTAGTTAGGGTGACACAAATATTGATCAAAATTCTACTATTGACACTTTACGTGGAAGCACTTAAGGATGAACAAATGCAAATTACCATGGTGTTAAGGATAGTCTCCAAGCATCAATACTTGCATTAACTTGTGCACTAAAATATAGTGTTAAACCCAACCATTGTAATAAGTTCTGAATATCTAATTATATCCTATCTAAAATTAGCTTCCTAATATGGTTAGTTCGTAACATTTCTCTTTCCTTGAAGCAACCTCTTGTGTAGTTTAAGATTGATTCTGACGTCATTATTCATATACTGGTGAGGAATCTGCTGATTATTGATTTATTTCCCTCGTTTATAATTTTGAAACATGGTAGTACTATTTTATGAACTCATTAACTTGTCAACCAGATTTTGGTGACCTCAGATGCAACGTATTGAATCTGGTGCTGGCATGATAGCATTTCTTGATGATGGATTAATTCCTTAACAATCAAGGGATGATATTTGGCAGGCTAGTTGCTAGTCACCCATGATATTAGCTATAATCCAAAAGAAGAAGAATATTGATTCAGGACAATTCAAGAGTTGGATGCCACACCCCTCGAGCCTATTTTCGATTAGGGATACCTGCTCTTGATTTTGCCATACCCCTGGGGATTTCTGTTTTTCTATTGCATTTCATATGTACTGTCTTATTTTCTATTTTTGTACTATCCATGGTTTATAATATCGAAAAAGTCTTCAGTTGGAATTTCATTACTGTTTCAGATGATATCTCACCAATTATAGAAGGTTGATGTTTAAAACATGTCATCAGGTGAAGGATGATGATGTGATATACTTTCTGTCGCTAGACTTCCTGCAGTTTCGGAAAATATGTGAACTCGAAGAATTTTATGCAACTTTGGAGGAAAAACCTAAGGAAGCTTTGTTATGCATGAGTGCTGCAGTTCATACGGTACAAAGTAAAATGGGATGGCTTAGTTGATATCTCAATGACTCAATTATAAGAGGCATCTCATTTTGTAAGTCGCTGCCTTGGGTTTTACTCACTTTACACTTCTTTTCAAGGTTCTGATTGACAAATGGGGTAAAGACTCATTGAAGGACCATGCAAAGATAAACATCCGTCTGCACAACCATCCTGAATTGTTTATCTCTTTGAAGAATTTAAAAGCAGCTTATATTGGTAATCCAAATTCCAGTTAAAAACCAGCTCCCCCACCCCACCCCCCAACACTCTCTCTCTCTCTCTCTCTCACACACACACACACACACACACACACTCACTCAGATACACAGATTTGATTTAGCAATGTGGCAAAGACATAGATGTGAAGATACTGTATCATATGCTTATATGGCAGATAGGCTTGTATCCGTGCGTGGTACCGTAGTAAAGGTTAGCAACGTGAGGCCTCTTGTGGTACTAATGGAATTTTCCTGCACCAAGTGTCGAACCAACATTACGCAATACTTTCCTGATGGAAAATTTACACCACCTTCTAAATGCAAAATGATTGGCTGTAAGAGCAAAACTTTTATTCCGGGTAGATCTACTGCTCAACTCTTAGACTTCCAGAAGATAAGGTAAGTGGCTTGATGCTGTTTTTTCTGTTTTTATGCTTGTATCTTTCTTTTCGTTATTGGTCCTTTAGCATACAGGAAAACTGATCTATCTAGCTGTCTTTTTTTCCTCGAATCTTTCTCTTCCTAGACTTCAGGAGCTGTTGAAGTCTGATCATCATGAACAAGGTCGGGTGCCTCGAACTGTAGAATGTGAACTGACTGAGGATCTCGTAGATGCATGCATCCCTGGAGATGTGGTTACAGTTACTGGTATTATAAGGGTGATAAATAATTACATGGATATTGGTGGAGGTATGACATTACGTTCTTTGAATCAATATTCCGGTGCTTGATGATACTGTTATTGACTTTCTTCCCAAATTCCTTTCCATGCCTTAAGGGTGTTGTGGACTTTACTTGGCAATTTCCCAAGGTATTGATAGCATAACTAGTGTAGTGCCTCAATCAATAATTGGACAATCTAATCACTTGTGTACATATCGGGCTTTTGTATTGAGTGTGCAGTTATGTCTTATATGGACGGACTCATTTGTTGTCTCCTATGTGCAGTCAGTAAATGGTGGATATAATATGCATCGTAACAGCATATCTTAAATTCCCAGTGCCGCATTGACATGTATAACGTAGATTTCACCACACTGGTACCCTTCTCAATTTCTCATTTGCTTTTGTCAATGACCTGGAGGACTCTCAGATTCAGTTAAAATAATTTAAATAAGATGGGTTGTAGAGAAATCAAAATTTGGCCTTGTTATGTCAAAGATGTTCTTTATGGATTCCTAGTTGCTATTATCAAACGAAAAAGCCCTGGAGTTTATGGAGCTGTACATGACTTAAGTTGTCCCAAATGGCATGTACACTAGATGTGTAGAAAATGTAGAATCACTGGTGTAACTGAGTTACAACCAAATCTTGTCAACATGGAAGAGTTGTGACTTTAACCAAATCTTCTTGGAGATTTTATTTTTTTAATTGTCACCCAATTGTCAATTGCAAATATTGAAGTAGACAACCGTTCAATAACAATAACGACATAATGCCTATTCTGATCAACACAAATTTTGCAGATTGGTGGCATGGAACCAGATAGTTTATCAAATAGCTTGTGGAGCTTATTCAGTTATATAAACTTTTTAGATATTTCCCATTCTGTTGGTCAGTTTCTACAAAGTCGACCCCCAATCCTATCAGGTATTAGTTTTTTTTCTTGACAGATGACCAACGGTTCCACCCAATCCCGCTGAAAATTGATGAAACTTGCGGTAGACAGCAAGTTGTGAACATCTGTATCTTGGTCTCCTAACCTTTCTATTACACTAAGCCAAGTTCTCCATAGGGGTACGGCCAAGCACATTGCAGTGAGCTCTAAACAGGCAGGCAAACAAGAGAAATGAAGGACCGCGTAAGTACATAATTTGGGCTTGTAAAAAAAAAAAGAAAAGAGGAAAGAAAGGAAGAAAGTCAGAAGGAATGTTGTGCACAAATCATAAGAGAACATTTTTAGTGGTTTAATGCTTGGAAACTAATTCCTCTTTCTGCTCTTTTAACTATACACACAACTGAAATCTTATAGTGATAGTCTAGCAGATACTAACACGTTTGGCCCTCGTATCTTTGGAAATGCGGTGAAAACCACTTGCCCTCGATATGTTTATTTGATATGGCTATTGTTCTCATGTTATTTGCATTACTAATGGTTGGTCATAACTCATAACTCATTGCTCAAATTTTTACTTTGGACCTTGAATAGTAATACCTCTATCAATTGTAACTACACCAGGGTTTGAATGTTTCAGGAAAATCAAAAAGCAAGAGCCAAGGGCTATACTATTTGTACCTGGAAGCAGTTTCTATTAAAAATTCTAAGTCGCAATCTCAACCAGAGGGTTTACAAGACAGAAATGATGATGCTAGAGCTACAGAGCTGTCTGATTTATATACATTTTCTCAAAAAGATTTGGAATTTGTGGTCAACTTCTCTAGGGAACATGGTTCTGATGTCTTCCGTCAAATACTTCAATCTATTTGTCCCTCCATCTATGGACATGAACTTGTTAAAGGTAGGTATGAAATGTTTCTGTATTTGTCTCAAACCATAAGCGTATTCAGCTTTTCCTCAACAGTCAACTGTTAGTATTTATCAATTCAAATGCTACTACCCAATCCTCTGAGGCTCTGACTCACATTTGTGACTCGTACTGCCATAAGCCATAGTTCATACCCCAAAATGTGGGTATGATAGTATAACCATTACGACTTTGCTGCAACTCCATTAAGTGAGATGTAGCGTTATGCCCTTGCTTAACCAGTTGACAATTATGGTTTGGTGAATTGACACAAGCTTACCTTTTCCTCAACAGCTGGACTTACGTTAGCCTTGTTTGGAGGGGTGCGAAAGCATTCAACGGATCAGAACAAGGTCCCTGTTAGAGGAGACATCCATGTTATAATTGTTGGTATGCCAAGCACTATTGTTGTAAAAGTACACGTTTTGCGTTTGAAGTCTTGATTCATTCAGAAGTAAAATGTAGACACCACAAACATGATCAAATGTTAAAATTCTCAAATGCTAGGTGATCCTGGATTGGGTAAGAGCCAACTGCTGCAAGCAGCAGCAGCTGTTTCTCCACGTGGCATTTATGTTTGTGGCAATGCCACTACAAAAGTTGGTCTCACTGTTGCAGTGGTGAAAGATCCTATGACAAGCGACTACGCTTTTGAGGCTGGTAATTGTTCCCTTTTTTTATTTTCTTTGTTGATTACCCTGTGATGTTATGACTGTCGTAGTTGTAGTTTTAGCATATGGTTTTAAAGTAGTTAGTCGGCCTAGGATGTAATCTGCAGTCTCCAGTGCTTTCCTTATTTCAGGTTGCTCATCAAGCCTTCAACTGCCTATCTACTCATTATGCAAACAGCACAAATAATCCATCTACAATGAACGATAAAGATGAAACGAAAACAAGCAAAACCCAAACAAGAACACAAGATATATGTGGGATGTATGTGGTTCAACACATTAGAAGGGAAATCCACTATTGAACAATAAGGATTACAATGCTCCATGTTCACCATCTCCTTCCTCTTTGTTTCTCCAAGATTCTCTCTGACAAAATCCTCTTAACACCCTAAAATCCGCACAATACTTATGATGCGTGTCCCCAGGCGTCCGGGTGGACTTAACCATGGTCTAGGCTCAAAACAGCAGAGAGTTGCACGTCTGCAGCAAGAGTATGTCCATACTCCAGATTATCATGTGTTCGGGAATTGGCTGCAAACTTCCTTTTCCCGAAATGTAACCCATATCACAAGAATTCTCATGGGCCAGCTCTGAGGTTCTACCCTAGCTTTTCATTGGTTTCTCCTGTGGGCAGTAGCATGAGAGAGGTCCACCGTAAATACATCACCTCCCCGTTTTTATGGAAGCTATTTCTTAACTTAAAAAGGTAGGGAGAAAAAAGGAAATTGATTTCTGCACTCCCTTTTTTACGAGATGCACTCCTATGTTTATCCTTATTGGTGTGAATTCACTACACTGTCCCTTCACATGTTAAAAAAAGGGAATCAATAAAAGGATAGTAGTGTAAATTCACTTGAATAAGGCAAAAATGGGAGTATGAATGGTAAAAAGGGGAGTGCAAAATCACTACCCTAAAAAGAAAAGCCCACAATTTTATTGCAAAACATATTTGTCATCAATTTGGGTTTACGTGAAATTTACCCTACTTTCTTAGAGTTTGGAGGTTGCCTTGTGGCTTGTGGACGATTCGTATTGTTAATTGCTACAGAGAAATATGTTTGATACGTTTCCTCTTGTAAAAGCTCATAATTAGATTGAAATGTTGTGATTTTTTTTCCCCATGATCTGCAAGAGTAATGCCTGAAGGGCATCTAACCAAGTGAGATATGCATTTGACTGAAGCAAATCTAATGGCTATCAAGTGCTTGAAAGTGTTCACCGATTGCTAAGAAGGGACTTTAACAAAAATCTTTAATGGCCTGCTATGGGAATACTCCAGTTTCTCTTTTCTTCCTTTACAAATGCTAATATCAAGGCTTTATGGTCTTGGTGAGGAAAATCAGAACCAAAGAAGAAAGAATTTGAACTTTTCCAGCACCAATGGTGACTTTCCAAAGATGTGGCCAATATGAAGGCTAAATGTTTTGGTGAGGAAAATCAAAACCAAAGGAGAAAGAATTTGAACTTCTCCAGCACCAATGGTGACTTTCCAGAGATATAGGCACATCACTTGGATTCCCACATGATGTATTATGGAGAGAAAAAACCAAATCAATTTCTATTGTTAGTCTATTTCTCATCCAACACACAATCTAACATTCCAAGTAAGGCATACTTATATGATAAATAACCACGAAAACGCTTTCCGCAAGGCATGTACGTGAATAGTAATCATGAAAACACTTCCTATTTGAGAATATTTAAGTCCTATCGGAGCTAATGCTGGATTGGTGACTGTGGAGTGCTCAGAGCGGCACACCAGTCACAAGAGAGACCTACCATACAGCCAGGTTTGTACAAACTTGACGCATCTAGACTTGAACCTGCATTCACAGTTTCACATTCTTATGACTTAAGAGCCGATGCTTTCTCTTTGGTACCAAACAATGGCCCCTAGACCTCCAATAGTTCAGTAGCCCAACATATTAGATCAAACTTATCAGGCTTATTTAATGTTTGCATGAGGTTATTATAAGCTCATGAAACATCAAAATCTAAATCCTAAACTGAATATGACATTTCCCACAGGTGCCATGGTACTTGCTGATCAGGGACTATGCTGTATTGATGAGTTTGATAAAATGTCTGCACAACACCAGGTTTGTCAATATAGATTACGAAGAAGGTAGGGTTTCCTACACAGCACCAAGATTAAGGTTTACAAATTCTCCAAACCCTCAGGCTCTACTGGAAGCTATGGAGCAACAGTGTGTCTCTGTTGCAAAGGCTGGATTGGTGGCAAGTTTATCAGCTCGAACTTCTGTTTTAGCAGCAGCAAACCCAGTTGGCGGTCATTATAAGTAGATATTTAGTCTTTCCGTTCAATTTATATGTTATTCGCACCTAGTGAACTGCTATGATGCTAATCATTGATTTATTTATTTTTTTGCCCTCCATGGCGAACTAAAGCTCCATGGTGAACTAAAGTGATAAAATGGGGCAGATTGTCAGGACATGGTTTTCTCTCTTTGTTAAGATTCTTTGGGTTTCAGCACTGCAATGATTAGGAAAATCTATATAGTGGAAGATAAAACTATGGAATTATTAAGTGATTAGTCCGGTAAGTCAAAGGGATTTTGGTCATGAACGATTCGATGAAACTGGAGATGGAATAACACCTGTTTTACTGGCAAATGGTGCGGAGAGGCACCAGATGGAGTGGAGGACAGAAAGCAAAGCTACTCTTTATAGGACCTAAGCCCATATTTTAGCCACTTTGTTATGAACTATAGGGACATGGTCTATTCATAGTCCCCCAACATTGAGTTGTCATTGAGAAGAGTTATACATGAGCTAATTGTTTTCCTATTAGATAAGGGGTTTAGGTTTCTGGTTGGAGAAAAAGGCCAACAAATAGATATTGTTTTTCTTTGGGGGTGGGGATGGGGATGGGAACTGAAGTACTATCACCGTATCACTATTTTTGTGAACTGAACATTGTCGAAATAATTTCTACAGGAGTTATCATATAGTAAGAATGGATGATGGCACAGTTCAACTGCCTGCTACATATTCTTTTTTTTGTCATGCAACCTGGCTTTTCTAATTATCGTTACAAATTTCAATTGCAGCCGTGCAAAAACTGTCAATGAAAATTTGAAAATGAGTGCTGCTCTACTCTCACGATTTGATTTGGTTTTCATTTTACTTGATAAACCTGATGAGTTACTCGACAAGAGGGTCTCCGAGCACATCATGTCTGTAAGTTATCCTTCCTGACCATTTTCAATTGTTATAATTTTGGAGGGTGTTTCGATTTGAACCTGAAAAATTCTCTCTAACCACCATTCTATTCACACCCATTTAAATATTTGCTCGAATAGGTTGTTTCTGAATTTTCTATCCGGAAAGAACTTCCCTAACAAGTACTTTGATAGGTGACATTTCAGGAAACTTCAATTACTTAACTGGCATTCTTATGTGAACTGAACTTGTTACGTATGATAGATTCATGTAGCCTCTTCAGATCAGTCAGTTTAAGAGTGGCAAAACCATTTTTTGCTTGTATAATTGCAAAGTGGTTAACAGGTGTGCACAATAGCATCAAATTGATCATCAGCATGTGGTTGAACGCTAATAGCGAACTGTATGGGTCAATCCCGGAGTCCTTCAACCCAAGTTCCTATGGAGGTGAAGGAGGCGTGGGAGAAGGCTGGGCATTGGTGGTGGAGGCTGGTGTAGTGTCAAATTGGTAAAAATCTGTAGGAGATAAGAGCATTTTTGGTTTGAATAATTTTAGTTGGACGAGGAGAATTTGGGATTGGGGAATTTGGAGTTTATATAGGATCCCCATTTTTTAATCATCCCGCCAAATGTTTCTTGATTGTAAGTTTATGGATATGACGTATCAAGATGGTTGTTGTTTCAGCTCAGGAATGAGATATACATGTAATCATAGTCTGTTGCTAAAAAAGCCTGTCAAACTGTTATAATGACGTTCTTGGCTTAACATTATAGCCTCCATTCCCACCAAGGGTAGTTACCAAGAAATTTCAAGAGCAAATCCCCACTTACTAGAGAGTGTTAATCTGATTGACACATCTTCATGCAAAACTTATGGGAGGTATTTACGAAATGGAGAACTTTGAGACTGAAGTGGAAAGAGGAGAGCAAGGAGACTACTTTTTACCACTTTACACACTTACGACCACAATGGCATCTTAAAGAAATTGGAGAACTTTGCGACTTCCAACTGACCTGGCAAGTTAACACCATTTTCTAACACCTTGTATGTTTGCCAGACCATGGTTTTTGTGGTCCCCAAGGTACCACTTATATTTAAATTTACCCCTCCAAATGGCGTGCATTTTTCTCCCTCTTGCTTTCCCATTTTCCTGTTCGTTTTTTTTTTGTTTTTTTGTGTGCACTCTCTTTTGCATTATGCTTTGTGAATTTGTGATTATGGGTTCATGTAACAACAGAGCTTAATGTTTTAAGCTTATTTGGAGGACGTGATAAGCATATAACAGGAACATTTACATTTGCAGCTTCATACTGGATCTGGAGAATATTCACCAGCTGCAGAAAAGCTACGTACAGGTGGTGTTTCTACTCTTGGTGTAGTAAATAGTTCTGAGTGGTGAATCTCAGCCAAATGAACCTGTTATTGGTGCATATTGCAGCCTCATTGACTGCTCAAGATGTAGATATGATTGGAAAAAGTGGTTCTTTGGTTTCAAGATTGAGACTTGACCCGAAGAAGGATGCTGATTTTGTTCCGTTACATGGTTCGCTTCTTCGGAAATATATTGCTTATGCAAGAACTTTTGTCTTTCCAAGGTGATTTATTTTCCTATTAAGTTGAGATATTTTCATCTTGCTCACTCATTTAGGTTTTTCATTAATATCATTACTTCATTGTATCAGGATGTCAAAACCTGCGGCCGAAATCCTACAGAAGTTTTACTTAAAATTGAGAGACCATAACACAACTGCTGATGGCACACCAATAACTGCAAGACAGCTAGAAAGTCTAGTAAGGCTGGCGGAAGCTCGAGCTAGACTGGAGTTGAGAGAAGTAATAACTGCCCAAGATGCTTTGGTGAGTTTATTTTCTTGTCTCTGGGACAGATATCATTCTGAATAATCTGACAGATAACACAGCCATTTCTGGCGAAAATTTGGAAAAACCCTCCAAAAGTTGACCCTTTTTCAGTGCTCTTACAATTTTGGACTTTGAACCTAGCCCGATAGGCAGATGAAAGTTGCAACTTATAAAGCACCGACACACCGAAGTGGCAACTACCCCCAAAGGACACTCAGGATGAAAAACTTATCAATTGTATTTACATTTAAGCAGGGAACACGCTTGTCTCTCATGTGAGACACTTTTTTTTTTTTTGGGTCAGCTCAAGTGAGACACCTATTAAGACACAGTGGAGGGCATTAGAAACTTCTTCCAGAGGAAATTACCAAAAAAAAACAAAAAACTTCTTTCAGGAGTTAAAGTGGAACAGAAACTTGTCGCTTGTGCATAGTGCTTTGTCTGTTTAGTTATCTAGAATTAATGTTAGTAGTTTGTATTTTTATGCCACGTGTTTGTTTCTATTAGTTTTGTTGACTGTGGATACAATACTCATATAGATAACGACTACAAAGAATACAAATATGTATTTTGATTTATTATCTTTGCTGTGTCTACAGTGTCAGTATCAAGTATCCATGTCTGTGCTTCTTAAGCTGCAACGTTTGTACTTTGAAGGCAAAAGTTAGGGGTCCAAGTGTCCAACTACGCAAAATGGTTAGATGGGTAGTCCGTGCTAAATACAAAAAAGTACTCTAGTTCGAGGTTTACTCGTCCGTAGTGCAACGTTTCAGACACTTTATCTGCTAGATCAGGTTTACTGTTGTCACCACGTATGTATTCTGCTGGTTATCTGTACAAAACACTAAACCTTTATTATATTTGTTGTACTAATTTGATGATCCTCTAGGGAGTATTTATCTGGTTCTTATTTCTGTAGTCAACTTGGCTGATAAATACGCATGCCTATTGGAGGGCATTTTAATAATTTCTGTTTACTGCATTAGTATGTAACAAAAATTCTCTTCACTTCCTGGATGCAATCATGCACATCAGTTGACCATCGCATTGGAAATCCAATTATGTGATCAAGCTGCGCCTTACAGGTTTGTAGTTTATCGCAATTGGAAGTATAACTGGAGTACACCCCATCTTCATAGTGCTAGAACGAAAATTTTTCCCGCTGTTCTAACTTGCTTATCTTTGTCAAATTAATAAACTTGAGCGTGCATCTAGCCATATACTCAAATCTGACATACTGCTAAGCTCACGCTCTATGAACAGCTAGTGCAATGTGAATGACGAGATTGAGAGTTGATCTTGACCATATCTTAGGGGGAGTAAGTTTTGGTTACTGCTTCCCACAAATTTTCACATCCTTTGTTTTCCAGGATGTCGTTGAAATAATGAAAGAATCCTTGTACGATAAGTATGTTGACGAGCATGGTTTGGTGGACTTTTGCCGGAGTGGGGGGATGAGTCAACCGAAGGAAGCAAAACGATTTCTAAGTGCTCTGAACGCACAATCAGAGTTGCTGCAAAAAGATTGTTTTTCCATTTCTGTATGCTCACTTGCCTTTCCTAGTACTTCTGGTAACAGTTCCATGCCAACTCCATCTTACAGTTCAATTTTCTTTCCCAGGAAATATACAGTTTGGCAGATAGGATTGGCTTAAGAGTTCCAGACATTGACACATTCGTGGATAATTTAAATAGTGCAAATTTTCTCCTAAAGAAGGGGCCGAAGACTTATCAGGTACTGTGAAATCTCACGTTTGCATCAGAGTCCAAAACCCTAAGTGAAAACTCTACTATAACTGAGGATATCGATCTGGGGAGTTCACAATTGCATATTAATCTTTACCTGATGTAGCATATACCAACCGTCTTCGAAAAACCTGGTGCAGACTGACATCAAACCGTTTTTTAAATCAAGTAAATAACTAAGAAAATGATAGAAAATCGTACTTTATCACTCAGAATCTTGAGTTATTTCATACAGGTGCTATCATCGTCTTATTCACGCAGCCAGTCATCAAGGTCAAGGGGCTAAGTTTTGCAGCATCCAAGAACAGGTCAAATTTTGTTTGCATAGCTTCTCTCCTTCCTTTACCATGGGTAAAATACTGCAGATAATAATACAAATATGTTTTTCCTTTTAGCAATAAAATTTCATGTAGCAGATTCCAACTTCCATTTTTCGCAGAGTATCTAAATAGTCCTCTGCGTTCTCTGTTCATTTCATTCTTTTGACTCGGCTTAATGGCAGAAATCCTCAATCTCCACTATGATGTGCTGGTTTAACATACCCTCTCAGTGCAAACTAAATTATGAGAGCTCTCCTACAGAAAGTACCCCTTAATCAATTGGCTGTGGGATCAAAGAGCCCTTCACTCGGTACCAGTAGTGAGGTGAAAATTTTGAAAAAATAATTCTCGTTCTGCATCCCGTACCTCTAACAACTGTGCGCCCCACCTCTCAAAATGCAAGTTGGCATAGGAAAACCAAAATAAAAACTAGAGGGGAATACTGTAACACAATTTGCGTCTAGTTATTCCCTAGGTTCTAAAATTCGCTAGGAGCTCCCAGGGTGACCGCGCTCCTTCTAGCATCCAAGCCGAGTACTAGTTGGGCTAGTCGTGAGGGGCCTTCTAGCGCTAGGCGGCGAGTACTCGGCCGCCCAGACCTTCTTTTTCGAATACTGGTTATTCCATGAAAACGATAACCCATTCACAAGTGGTATGTACTTGGTCTTCCTCTCTCAGGTGATAGTATCACCAGTACTAAGTCCTGTAACACTAATCACATGCGGCCCTTGACAATGTGAGTATTATACCAAAATCTTTTATATCAAATTACATATTACATTTGCAATTAGAGGATCACAAAATCGTGATCCGCAATTATAGATACATCACTAATTACCACTTACATGCAGTTTACAACATGGCAATGTACCCGGTGGTTACATTGATTCAGAAGAATAATAACCTTCATCGGTGTAAAGCCGCCACTCACTCCCATAATAAGAGTTAGGCAATCCCAACCAGAACTTAAATGCCTCTGCTGCTCTCTTCCTCTCGCTCCTTCGGTCCTGCCTTGCTTTCGAGGCATGCTTACTAGTAAACATCCTCGAATGCATCTCCACGTAAATTCTAGTGTACTTAGTCTTGTTTGGTGATATTCCATTCTCCTCCATGCAAGCCACAATCTCCAAAGCTTTCCTGAAGAAAGCAGCCCTCACACAAATATCAGCCAAAGTATCTAAAAGAGTTTCATTAGGCTTTAGCCGTGGAATGGCCGAAGAACTATTTTCCACACCACACCTCTCCTTCACTTCATTCCAAAGCAACAGGGCTTCTCCCGGCTTTCTAGCGATTTTAATTGCATAAGCTAGACTTCCGTAAGTATTCACATTAGGGTAGAACCCACTCTCTTTCATCCTTTCAACGACTCTCTTTGCTTCTTCAACCAAACCCATCTTACAGTAACCTTCGACCAATACGTTCCACGCAATCACATCAACCTTCACTCTAGGGTCCTTGAGCATCTCGTCAAACACTTTATTAGCTAGTTTTGGTTGACCCGACAAGGCAAACGCTTTCATCACAGTGGTGTAAGTGATCTTGGTAGGAGTGATTCCCTTCGATCTCATCTCGTTGAAATAGGAAAAAGCCCCAGCACTATCCTCAGCCAGTATACACCCGTCGATCATAGTATTATAAGAGACCACATCAGCCTCAATCCCTGAATCCTCAGTCATCTCCTTCATCAGTTCCTTTGCTTTGTCTAACTGCAGCTGCTGGCAGTGCCCTTTGAGGAGAATATTGTAAGTGATTCTATTAGCCTGAACTCCAATTCGAGTCATTTCAGCTAAAACCTCTCTCGCCCTATCCATCGCTCCCACCTTCACAAACGCTGACACAACCGTCGTGTAAGAAACATGGTTAGGTTGGCTAGCACTATCTTCTTGTTGTCTCATTGCCCCTAGCATTCTCACCGTGTCAGTAACTCGACCCTGTTTCATATAACCCTTCATTAGAGTTGTGTAAATTTTAGAGTCAGGACTATACGCCTTAGGCAACAATGGCGGCTCACGATTACTCGGGTTAATCGAGTTGGGGAGCAACTTGTCAAACACATTCCTCTCATCATCTCGAATTGGGTTTTCGAAATTCGAGTCTCTTAACACTTTGCAAATGTCTCTTCGGCCTTCCCTCAAGGACTGCACCATTCTCTCTGCTGTTTCTATATCGCCAAAGCCAACGTAAGCCGCGACAAGTGAATAGAAAGTGGTCATACACAAAGGAATTTCCTTCTCAAGAATCCTTTCCAACACAAAGACAAGCAAATCCTTCCTATCAGCTCTTGCACACAGTTTCATCATCACATTGTAAGTCAACACATCAGGTTCACATCCAAACTCAGGCATTTCATCAAACAGTTGTAGGAACTTCTCCGTGTCCCCCAACTGGGCACAAGCATTGAGCACAGCATTGTATGCGCCCGTGTCGGGCCTCGAGTTGGCTGCAATTTTCGGGTCCGCCACATTGCGCACCCGCCTGATGACGGAATTGTAAATCTGAAGGGCTTCACTGGGCCCGTCGTCGCCTGCTTTGGTGAGGCAGCTCATGGCGGCACTCCACGCCTTGACGTGGGGGAGGTAACCGGACTTAAGCATGGACTTGACGACGGAGGCGGCGTAGAGGTGGTGGCCGGCCTTGGCGGCGGCCACCGTGAGGAGGTCGAGGGAGTTGGCGTCGAGGCGGTGGAGCTGGCGCTCATTGCGGAGGCGCTTGATGATGGACTGGGCGCGGTTGAGGCTGTTATGGGTATTTTGGTGGGATAATTGGCAGACTAGGCGGCTAAGGCAGGTGGGACCTGGGAGGTGTGGGGACTGAACGTAGGTTAGCCAAGCTTGCTCTGTTTCCCTTTGGGAGAGGAGAGTAAGGAGTGTTTGGTCGGTGGCGGCGGTGGTATTGGTGGTGGTGGTTAGGGGGTGGTTTTCTGCGGCTTGAGTTAGAAATGGGCACTTGGGTTTGGGTTTGTAGGGTGTTGTGGTGGTGGGGGTGAAGAGAATGGTGGAGGAAGGAGGAGGAGGTGAAAGCCAGTGGAGGGTGGTGAGGCGGTGAGGAGATGGGAAGTGGTTTTTTGATGTTGATGGCGGTGGTTTAGTGGTGGTGGCGGTGGTGGTCATGGCCGTTCCATACGGTCCTCTGTTCAAATTCAGAGAGAGAGAGAGAGCGCAGAGGCGAGTGGAGGAGAGAGGGCGTTGATAAGGTGGTTGTGGGAGGGGATATTTTCCAGGGTAATTTCACCGACACGCCCTGGATTCTATTAGAATCACACCATTGCGCCTCGTACTTATTGAACTCCTACTGACACCCCTTGTCAGAAAATGTTGTTTAACCATGTTAAAACTACTAGTAGTATTAAAGTTTTTGTTTTTTGAACGGCAAACACCTATTGAAGTTATTGAAATAGACTCATTTCAATATTTTGAAGAAAGGATTGTTGGTTCCATAAGCATGGGTATAAGTCTGAGTTAGCAATCCTTGGATTTACACTTTATGAAATGAAGCTGGGAATTCAATGGGCTTGTTCGGTTAACAAGTTTAGTTTTGTACTGTTTAGTTTTGATGATGTAAGTAGGTGTAAAAAGTGGAGAGAGAGAGAGAGAGAGAGAGAGAGAGAGAGAGATGAGAGAAATGATGATATAAACAAAATCAAAACAGGGCTAAAACAGGTCCAAAACTGTTAACCAAACAAGACCAATAGATCTTGTTGATCCTGTTGACACGTATTGATGCACATGCTCAGTAGTTGTTCATTATTTGGTTATTAGATATCTAGAAAGAAAGAATTGCCTTAAAATAATTAAGAGAATAAACTCCTATAGGCTACAATAGCTAAGACACTCACTTGAATGAAAGAGTTTGAGACCAATTCTATCGCCAGGCTGGAGGGAAAAAGGCAACTTCATTGCAGTTAGTGTTTCTGGCAAGTGTCTAATACCCTCCTCCCCCGATGGAGTTGAATGAACCCATTACGATGTGGTCGAATTCCTCAAAAAGATGTTAGAGAATCTTTTACTCTTGTCCATTGTAATTGCCTAGTCCAAACATTCACAAGTCAATTATAGTATAGTTTTAAATAATACATTTGGAAAAGTACAGTGTAATGGCGACATTTATAGTAATTTATAGAGCTTAATTTTTTTGCCCATTTTTAAAAATTGTTATTCTTCATTTCTCCACCCAACTAAAAATGTCTAAACTGGTTTTGATGGACTTTAAATCTTATTTTCATTGTTAATCATATTTTAGTTTTTTTTTTTTTAGATTTATGTTAACGAAAAGAATCAGAAAATCTTCAAAATATACCGAGTTTGAAAATGTTAAAAAAGACTAAAAAAAAACTTGTCTATTTTTCAATGTACTTTTTGGTTGATAACTTTTTACCTTTTATATTTCTCTCGTCAATGCGAATCCAAAAAATAATAATTTTTGGAGGCAAAACTAGTAAAAATTAAAGAAAACAAAAATAAGCCCAACTAACTAAATTGGGTCAAACTATGTCTTGCTTTGATTAATTTGGTAGTAACTTAGGATTATGAAATTAATTTGATAGTCTTATATTACTTATCTGGGTTTAATATGGGTCATTTTGTTTAGCAAGTGCGAAAATGATGTGGCTATTTCGTCTGAGGCCAAGTACTTTTGTATGGTTAATTGGTGAATGACTCAGGGATGGACTAACTTGTTCCACAATACTGAAATAGGACGGTTAGTATAATTTCAGAAATTGAGGGTCGAAAGCATGACTCTTAAAACATCTAGGGACTGTCAACGAAATTTACCACTTCTTTTCTTCAGGATGGGGGTTGTTTTTTGGGTGGAGATGAGATGTAATACGTCGAGTATATTCAGTCCCCTTGTTTGTCTTTTTATTTTTCAATTTTTTTTCTATTTTGGTTTGACAGTGTGGCACGCGCACCTTGATTAATCATTTCTTAGATTGGATCGGTTCAGTCAAAGACAAATCATCCACGCTAGAATTTAAGAGTTCACAAGAAATTACTCTTTCTGTGGCCTAATCTTAATAATTGAACTTTAATCGATTACGTGAGGAGCAAAACCCATTTGTTTGGTCATTACTCATTGCCATATTGGGTGGACGCTGTTATTTCTACCACTATTTTTTTTTTTTAAATTTTTTTTTATCCGACCACTCGTTTATTTGAAGGCCTCTAAAAATCACAATTTGGCCCAATAAACAAATGGCCCGAGAATTCTTGAAAAAGAAATGCAATTTGGTGCGCGGTAGGATATTTGTTATGCATTCCCTGGGTCCATTTGGTCTAAATTTTTTAAAGTTCCTAAGAATAACAGGTAGGAGTATTAGCAAAAATTAGCGACACTTTACTTAATTTTTGTTGCAGTAAAATTTTGGAATTAACGATATGGACAGAAAAATATGAAATGTCTTACTTGGCCCTTTCTTTCTTCTCTTTTTGATCAAGAAAGCCATCCGATTATTGACTTAAACTCTTCGGATATTGATAAGAGATATACTCTACACTTTATATCAATTTTTTCGAGTATATTTAAGCAAAGAAACCATAATGTTTTCCCAAATAAACAGTCTTGCTATGGCAAAGGATAACGCTAACTATTACAGTATGTTTTCCCAAATAAGCAGTCTTGCTATGGCAAAGTATAACGGACTCGGATCCTCTGCCCTTTTTTCTCTACCCTTATTGTTGTTTCACCCTTCTCAGCCATCGATTTCGGCAACTAATGGTCCGGATTTCACCCGGCAAAAGACGGCTCAGATTAAGAGTGTCAGCATGAGATCTGGACCATCAATTGCCGAGATCGATGACTGAAAAAGGTTGGACACCAATGGGGCAGAGAAAATGGGCAGAGGATCCGGCAGCAAGGATAATGCTCTCTAGTTAAAAATGGGCAGATGGTTCTTTGCACAAGTTTCAACTTCATACTTCTCTAATGAAGTTACTACAGGGATGCAGTGATGTTGCTTGTTGCAGGAACTCCAAGTCTGTGAAGAGAGAGCATGAGTCCCACTTTGATTATTTTTTTGACTTTAACAATACCCCTAACAATGTCAAATGGACCTCTTTTTACCTTCTCTATCTAACTCCCCTCTAAACACAATTTTAAGGGTCACAGTTTTAACACTTTATGTCATATTACAGACATTTTTGAAAAACTCAAATGCGGATGCTCTAGGAGACCAACGCCTTTTTTTGGTCATTCGTCATTTCTAATCTATAACATGAAAAGACAAAAATAAGACTCGATCTCGGGATGTAGTGTGAGACCAACTCCCTTTGCTTAGTTTATTCTGATTTTAATATTCGATTGTTGTGTCAGATTTTCTATAAATTGACATTCTGTGCAAAGAACTGTGCAAAGAATCTAAGCACAACCGTCAAGAAACAAATAAGCAAAATACAACTTTGTACCCAATTGCTTCTACATTCAGTCGGCCATTAACAATTGTGCATAAATTGGTTCAACTGACATGATTGACTATAATGTCAAATATAATGATGTAAAGACCAGCACATTCAATTTGTCGAGATCTATGAGTTTTTCCAAGATCATCAGGCCATGAAAGGCGACGATCTCTTTTGCTAGTGATTCTAGGCAGCCCCTTTCTCTGTCTCCTCCTTTCTGGCTCTCCCTCCTCCATGGTTGTGTGGTGGTTGGGACTCTCGTCCTCACGAGGGATGCTCTCCCATCACTCCATTATTTTTGGATGGTGGTGACCCAGATCTAGTTCAGATTCGGGTTTTCGGCTCTCAAATCCGATCAACTTTGACGACGGATCCACAAGTTCTCTAACAACAACGGTGGTGGCTCCTACTAGTAGCGATTGCGGTGGGATGAAGGGATATTGAACTCCAAGTGCCGATACATGAGCACAACATGCATAGGAAAACTACCCAAAAAATACCCAAAATTTGAACATGAATGGCTCAAATTCACTTGGGAGTATCTTTGCCATTCATTTTCAAATTCTAGGTGATTTTTCATGGCACTTAGCATTTTCCGGTGCTGATATATGAATCCTCCATCTTCCTCCAACTACATACCCAAGCAAATCGGTGATCTCCATCAACGGGGCTGTCAATTTTAGCGTAATTTTTCTCTTTCTTCTTCTTTTTTTTTTGCCTCTTGTTTTTGTTTGGACCTGTTGGGTCCCCTGTACTTTGTAGTTTTTGGTTATAAATATATGTTTATGTTGCTCAAAATTCGAGTAGGTTAGGGTTGTTTTTAAATTCGAGAAGGGAGATAAAAACAAGGGCAATAACGTATTTCCATCACATGTTTTTCTTTCATAAACTCAAAGTTGGTCTGTGGAGTCCAATTGTGTTAATTTGGAGAAGCATAGAAAGTGGGTTAATATCTGCACATCGAGCAAACCAACCAAGACATTTATCAAAAAACCAAAAAAAGAAAACCACGTGAGGTAAAGGCAAAGTTTGCCCAAAAATACATATAGCCAGCCCGAACCATGACCAAGAAATGGGAGCCAAAATTCCTCATGACATTGAGGATTGAAAATGCAAACAAATGAAGATTTCAGAGCTACAGAAAGGAACGAACCTACATCAAATGAAAACCAAAAATCGACTCATCGGTTCATATACACTTCCTCGCACAGGGGCAATTGATATGACATAAAAATAACTCATACCCTAATATGACCCTATATAGCCTTGACGGCTTCTTCAAGCTTGGGTTTGCTCTTGGGTGTTCTCTTGGGTTTGCTCTTGGGTGTGCTCTTGGCTCGAAGTGGCTTTTTTGAGTAAATTTTTGCATTTTTACTAGACAAAAGCTCTAATGCTTTCTCTAGGGTCACATCCCCTGGCTTTATGTCCTGTGGAGATATTAGAGAAAGACAAAAATCAGCGAATCTGAAGACTCAGACTAATATAGCAACCAATAAATTAAGGAAGCCAACATGTATGCCAAAAGAAAACGATATTAAAAAACTGTCAGATGAACATCTGTTAAGAAAGAACTGCAGAGCAAGTGAGCTCTCTTTTGTTCATTAGATGACTTCAGAGCTGCCCTTGCCTATTTTGTTATTTCAAAAAGTCGGTGCGTTTTATTTACGCCCTTCTACTGAGGCTGTTCTTGAATCTTGATTGTTTTTGTAAGTTAATTCTTTTCAGGACCATGGTTCAGGATATAGCAAAGACCAAGAATATACCCTAGGGCCTCATTTGATTAGCAGACTAAACAAGTAGGATTGATAGTCCTGGATTATTTATCCTGGGACTGAATCTCCCTCCCCACCCCCGGAACAACCCCCAATGGAATAAATTAGTACCCCCATATAGGGACTACATTAGTCCCGGTATTAGTAATCCCAGATGCTTTTCGGGAACCAAACGCGGGATTACACCAGTGTTATCCCATCCAGCCTCCTAATACCCGAATCAAACGAGGCCTTGCAGTCCAACAACTTAACACTAGAAAACTGGAAAACAAAGAAAACACCAGCCAACCCATACCCAGCCTAGTAGCTAGGGCAATACAAAAAATAAACTATGTAAAACAAGAAACGACCAGAAAAGACCCAAGTCTGCGCAAAATATCTACTAGGCATGCCCCAAGCATTACTAAGGACCTTGTTTCCAGCAGTTGGATCAACCTGTTTCCATGAAGCCAAACAGGCTTTCAATATCTTTTCCTATCTGCTTTATTAACCCCAGAGGTATCCTACTGCTTATGCTAGAAATTCTGAGATTTCTTTCTCGCTATATATAATATATTGTAGCTGAGAAAGCTAGCATAAATACAGAGGCTCTATTGTTAAATGTCTTCACCCTTACATTCTGAGCAGCCTAATCCAGGTCAAAGGCAAAGTTATAAATAGGTCTAGCAATACCACATTTTCTCACTACATACTGCCCACTTGTTTTGAGAACTGACATTCCTATGATTATGACCCTCAGTTTCTCCAAAACAAAGAAAACAATATCATCATGAGTAACCCCTCATAAGGCCAACCTGTCCCTGGTAGCCAACCTGCCGTTGCATGCCAACCAACGGACAAAAGACCAGCTAGGGACATGGTGGGGGAACCAGACTAGCTTGCACCAACCACTGCAGCTGCAACCTTTCTAATAGCTTCCCAAGCAGATCTAACAGTATATTCCCCAGAGGGGTGCAAGGAACAAACCACTCTATCCTCCAATGAAGGGTTAGGCTTAAAGTTAGCAGGGGTTAAACTGATGATGTCCCGAGTAACTGGATTTCTACTCCTAGGCCACCTCCTAATGCCATGAGAAATAATAGACTCAACCTTAGCATTAAGGACCTTCCAAGGTATAGACAACAATGATCCAAATCCCCAGAAAATTGAACTAACAGGGTGCCATCCAGCCATAAGAAGGTAGAAAGTCCATTCCCCATGATAACGTTAATTCACTTATTTAATTTGAGCCAGTCTACACTCAATTGATTTCTCTTGACCTTTAAAAAGAATTGATTCTGAGAGTATGTACCTTTGCGTCTTCGCCCTGTGGTATCCGCTATTCTAATTAAATTAAGGTTTTTGCTCAATTTTACTATTTATGGTGTGTAAACGACCTACAACTTACACCTCTACAAATCGAGGTGCATGCCTTAATTCCTAAGGAACAAAACATCTCGCCTTATGGGAGACAAAAAAAAATTACACAAAAATACAAAAAAGAAAACATCGCCTCTCACATAGAAAACACTGGCTGTGAATACTTGTTATATGTACAATGAAGCACTATAATAGGAGATTGAAGCTAAAAGTAGTGCATAATTAATCGAAGGTATCACAACAGTTTTATAGATGCATGTTCAATGAAGAAAGACAGACCTTAGGTATACGCACGCTTGTTTGCTGATGTCCAATAGAAAACCCAAATTTTGCAAGCTTCAAAACAACTGGTTGGCCATCATCAGGATGGTTTCCCTAAAATGAAGGCCCCCAAAAAATGATTTCCATGATTACAACTGAAACAAAAGAAAATAAATTTGGAAGAAGACATACCACCATCACGGGATATTTCAACAACTCTATAGCATCTTCCAGGGTAATGGAACCTACGTCTTTTATCTGAAATAAGAAAAAGTTTTCAATCACTTACAGATAACATATTACAAACTAAAAACTTATCAAAGAGATAGATATCGTACGGTCACGACAACTGAAGGCCATCAAATACCATCTTTTGCACCCCCTTTTTTTTTTCCTTGTATTTTGTTATCCCATTGTTTGCTTATTCTGCTTACTTGGATCTCTGGAGGATTTTCCCTATGTGCAGATCAGCGTAGCAATATCTCACTCTGAGGTTTCAAATCTGGGAAAAACTTGAAGCTCGCATAAGTTGCTGGTTGGAATACATGCTAGTAGCTAGAGCACTTGGGGACCATCTTTGGTGACATAACAGGATCACGCCTAAGCGTGAATTCGTGTTTTTTTTTACTGTTAGTTATTTTCTTTGCACAAAGTATTGAAAAGTGTATAAGTCCATTACCGAGCTTAAATTGGAGTTCTAGTATTATGGGTGTAATATCAAATGGTTGTGGTTCAGATTTAGGCCCTTCATTAATTGATCTCCAGTCCGTAGTTCTCAATAAAAATACTACTTCCTATCCAGAAAAATATAATAAGTACGGTGGAAGACAATATAATGGGATTTCTCCTCCAATTTTTTTTTTCTCTTTTCTCAAAAGAGGGCTGGGCCAAAGAACGAGGAACATCTAGTGATGCATGAACGGTTGTATCAGAATAGTTTGCAAAGAAGATTAAAACTGAAGCAAGCATGCAATATCTGTTCATAGAGTACAAAAATGAAGGCATGGATCTTGAACGGGCATATATGCACCACGAGAACTCATAGAATATCTCTGTAATCCATATTTTCAGAAAGCAAAATGCTGATAGAAAAGAGAGAATTTCACTAACACCCAAGAGGTCTACTCTTTGCTCGGATTTTCCCTCCTAATTCCTATGACTTCTTCCCTTCTTGAGATTTGCAATTGCGATGGTCCATCTTGGCACAGAAGAGGCTCTAGGCTCATGGGATGGGTTAGATGGTCCATGAGCAGCCAATGGAAGTGATGTTAAAGGGGTATTTTGGATTTTTGTCTTTGCTGTTAATAGAGCCACATGTACAGATTATTATTCAAATAAATATGGAGGTTATGTGGAAACATTAAAAATCAGGAGGTGATCCGCACAAGACCCTAACCATAGGGGGTAAAGTGGACTTTTACCCTTAAAATAACACCAACAGCTAGTATAAAAAAAAATTGAGGATGGCTATCATGACCCGACTATTTGTACAGAAGCAAGGGGTAAAGAAGTCGTACTGACGGCTTGTGGGGACCACTTTTGGGTCCCACAAGAGTGATCCTAACCGTTCATCAACTATAAAATAATTATTCTAGAGGCCATGCAAAAAATCAGCTCAATTGGATATGAGTAAGTGGTTGATCCTATAATCCCATGCTTCTATACGCGTAGCTTTATCGTGGCTATCAACAAAAGAATCCCAAGACTCATCTGGCCCACAGATCATCCATGACAACTTCTAGTGACCAACTGAGGCTAACATTTATCCCTGAGGTACTTGACAACCAAAAAATGTGTAGATGGATAACTTAAGCATTCACAAACGCATGGAAGTGAGGCATATACGTACTTGGGAAACAGATGCTCTTTTCGGCACGCATCCCTTCCTATCCTCACCAAGCTGAACATAGAAACCATAAGGCCCTTTCTTCAAGAGAATCTGTAAGTAAATAAACTTGTTGAGATGATGAACATTCTTTTTGCACATAATTAACAGTCAAATTCAAACAAGTAAAACCTTATCATTTGATCCAGGATGAAGACCTAAAAATTTTGGCTCCACCACTGTGGTGTCGTCTTCACCGTATAATGTCTTAGCAATGAACCTGAGAACAACTCCAATCGAAGTTAGGAAGAGTGACAGAACAGAAAGATTTTTTTTTTTCACTAATCAAAGATACTGGAAATTACGACATTTATAACTTAAAAACATACTTTACTACTATTATTTCTTATTAGTTACACTCACTAGTATAAGAAGACGGAGTTAAATAATCATATAATTCCTTCATATCAACAGTGTTTCCATGTAACATACAATTCATTCTGTTTAAGTAAAACGCCATTAAGAGTTAATATTACTAGATATCATAATTCTGCCTAAACCATAATTTAACTTCAGAATTGACTAAATCACGTCATCATTGCACTAAAGTTATGACTGGCAACATTCCATCAAGATAGCTAATAAGAAATAAACAAGAGTTCCGAAAGAAAGAGAAAAATAACAAAAAAAATGGACTCTCCAAAGTCCAAACTACACAGCCTTGCATAGAAATTTTTATACTGCAGCAAATGAAGCCTCCAGCCCTTGGTTATTATACCCTTTAGAAGATAAGTTCGCAAACAAACCAAAAAGCAGGGGGTGGAAACCACACAAAACTCACTGCAAATAAACGGTGTTGTAGTGGGTAAATAACCTTAGCTTTCTACTTGTAGTAGGGGACTCTGCGGTGAAATCAAACAAGACTTTTATCAATTCACAATTCCGTATGCTAAGATGCAACCAACATAGTTTGGGATGATATATCCAAGGTGCATGGACATGTCCAAGAAGGTGCAATAGTCATGTAAAACGTGTACATATTGAGAAAAACATTAAAAATATCGTACTTATTCTCCAAATTTATTCAGAACTAACATGCTTAAGACACTTTTGGTTACATCAACCCTCTGGGCTCCGGTTTAGGGGCTGTACCCATGTTGTAGCGTCAACACGACACTGACACTGGCATAGGATCTAAAAATTCAATAACAGGTATTTTTTGGTGCCATTTTCTGCATGATGTTAGATTTGGGGCTGGATTATCATTGATAAAAAGGCTATTAATTGTTCAGCTGCGGTGACAGTGGCTTAATTTGTAGCAGTGTTGGCAGCGGACCAATCTGAACCTGATCCAAATTGCTCTCAGACTGACCAACGGTGCAGACCACATTAATTAACCTTATGATGCAGGGCCAAAGTTCGTATCTTAAAGATTTCGTACAACAATAGTCTGTTTTGATTAGCCAGCTTTCTGAAATCCCTTTTTGGTAGAGATCATAAAAGCCCTACGCCAGGACTGCATTACTGATACATAAAAACTTACGGACAGTAATTGTAACTCTTTGTATAATTTCCAATTGAGATCTCTTATACATTTCATTTCGCATGCTTGGTGTCTGGTGATCCCATATGTCCTTAACAAGTATCTTCCAGGAGGCGACACAACATCTAGGTTCATAGACTACTGTTCTACCCAAAGTATATGTAAACTAATATGATATCGCTCAAAACCTTCACAACACCAAAGCTAGAACCGCACATCAACAAAGCAATGCCTGAACAATCTCAGAAACATAGACTTTGGCAAAAGCGAAGACACCAGAAAGAAAAGTTTGGAAAATAAATACAAGAGAGTAAAAACACCAGTGAGCTTATAAATACATGCATGCATACACAAATGTTAAGCATATGTATGAGACTAGGAGGGAAAAAATCCAATCTTGAAACAAAGTACTCACTTGCAATTTGGGTGTTTGTCACAGCCTATAAAATAACCAGGACCAAATCTACTAACTTTAAATATCAATGTGCCTTCCGAGCAACGTGGGCACGTCCTGCTTTTGTCCGGGAGAGAAGCAAACAAGAAATCCCCAAATGTTTTCTCCAACATCTTCTCCACCTGATGAATATGAACGCTAGCAGCAAGATCACAATACTTCCTGAATCGTGTCCAATAATCTCCAAGTAGTCCTTTCCATTCAGTCAAGCCGGTAGAAATATTATCAAGCTCTGACTCCATGTCAGCAGTAAAACCATAATCAGTCACCTCGGAGAAATGGTGTGAGAGAAATGCGGAGACCATGCGACCACGAAATTGTGGATGTAGTACTCTGCTTTTAACTGTTACATAATTTCTATCCTGTAAAACTTTAATTGTGGATGCATATGTAGAAGGCCTTCCTATGCCAAGCTCCTCCATCTTCTTAACCAATGATCCCTCACTGTAGCGTGAAGGCGGCTGTGTATGGTGTTGCGTGAGTTTCACTTCACCAAGATACACTGAATCCCCTAGCCTCAGGTTTTCAAGAATTTTGAAAGTTTCAATTCTGTCATTTCCTCCATTTGCATTACATCTTATTGTTTTAGCTTCTATATCCTCGTAGGCTGCCAAATATCCAAGAAATCCCACTTTTGAGCATGTTGATCGAAGAGAAATTGATTGGTCAGAATTACCAATATCGACTTGGATCTGATCAGTGGTAGCGGGTTCCATTTGACAAGCCATTGTACGAGCCCAAATCAGAGTATATAACTTCAACGCATCTTCATCTATTATTCCAACAAGCTTCGAGGGTAATCTCCGGATATCCGTGGGTCTTATCGCCTCATGTGCCTCTTGAGCATTCTTCACCTTTTTGAAGTACTTACGAGTACCCTGGATTGCAAAATCATGTCCATATCTATCAATGACCAAGGAGCGAATGTCCTTCACAGCTTCATCAGAAATGTGCAATCCATCTGTTCTCATGTATGTTATCAGTCCTGCTGCCTTGCCATTCGACAACTGAACTCCCTCATACAGTTTCTGTGCCAGTCTCATTGTACTTGTTGCTGAAAAATGCAATTTATTTGCAGCTTCCTGCTGAAGTGTTGATGTTATAAACGGAGGGGGAGGGTTTTTCTGAATTGTGTTTCTCTTCAATCCAACCACTTCAAAGTTTGATGAAGTAATCTTCTGTTCGATGTCCTTGGCCTCTGCATGGGAACTAACTGACAGTTGATTTAATTTTTCAGAATTAAAGTGGGTTAAATGTGATGAAAAAGAGAACTCATTCATTACCGAACCCAAATCGCTTATGTTAAACTCAACTTCAACGGTCCAATATTCCTGTGATTTAAATTCATCAATTTCTGTTTCTCTGTCACATATAAGAGATAGAGCAGCAGATTGGACTCGTCCAGCAGATTGGCAACCAGGTAATTTCCTCCACAACAATGGTGAAATGTTGAACCCAATCAAGTAATCAAGAGCTCGACGTGCCAGATAAGCATGAACCAAATTTACATCAATAACTCGTGGAGCCTGCAGGGCACTTTTTACAGATGACTCAGTTATTTCATTAAAGACAACCCTTGCTACAGTCATATCCTTACGCAAAGCATCCTGCTGCTGCAACAACTCAATAATGTGCCAAGCTATAGCCTCTCCTTCGCGATCAGGATCTGATGCAAGAATAAGATTTTCTGCTCTGGGTTATGAGGCAGAGCAAGTAAGAAATGGTCCCCAGTAAATGGATGAAAATGATAAAAGGATAGTCTACTAAAAAATTAAAATTGTGAAAACAAGTACAGCTACAGGTGAAAGGTCTAAAATAGAATTGTGGAATGCATTTGGCAAGCACCTAATAAAGCAACCAAGGCAAATTGTTTAACATAACTGCACAAATGCATACTTTCAAAATACTTCAGTAGGCAAACAAACCGTTTTGAGTCTTTTGACAAGGTATTGAAAAGAAAGAATATGTCATACCCGCTAAGAGCAACCTTGATACTTTTAAGATGAGTTGAGGCAGCAGATGGAACCTCCCATACCATACTGAAGTCATTATCAGGCCGCACAGATCCTGACTTAGAGGGCAACTCTCTTACATGACCATAGCTAGGTAGAACTTCGAACATGTCACCAAGATAGCCCTGAATAACTTTTGCCTTTGTAGCAGACTCCACAACCACAACAGATTTGCCTTTAGTAGGTTCTAAAACCTGAATCTTCCTTTGTTTCTGAGGTTTAGATTTGCCACCTGCAGGATTTTCTTGTTTCTGTGCTGAGGATGAAGCTTGGGGTTCATGGGCTTTAACGATAGCATTAGATTCCTTCGTAGATTTTCCCTTTCTACGAGATTTCTCAACTGTCCTTACAGACTTCTGCTTGGTAGAAACAGAATTATCAGGAACTTCAATGGGTGTTTTCCCAATAGACTTATTCCGGAAAACTGTAGCGTTAGTTGATATATTGGGCGAGAGACAAACTAAACTTCATGATTATTGAAAAAGCAAAATTAGCTCACCTTTGTAGCAGCTGAAGGCAGATTCTTTTTGGTCGGTTTGGATATCTTTTCTTTAGAAACTTTTTCAGAACCTCCTGTCTGAGCAGCTGCATCAGAAGCAGAATTTATGTCAGAATATTGTTGACTGCCCCTTCTGGTTTCCACTAGTACCAACAGGTAAACTTGAAACCAAACTCACATCATTCTTACCTTCCCCAACTAGCTGCTTGCTTGAGCTCACCGTATCAGTATGTTTAATAGTTGACTTTGTAGCCTTAGGATCATTCATCCCTAGTGTCTTAGTACAAGCTGCAAACTGCACCCTGCCTGCAACATTTCTCCTGTGAGCAGCCGATGACTTTTCCTGCTTCCAATCCTTAATAGAAACCTTGAATCCTGAGGTAATCCCACTAATCCTTCCATCTATAGCACCAACACCATCATCTTTTCTCATCATGGGTCTCAGTACATGAGAAAAGTACCTCTTACCAGTATTAGTTGACATCAATCTGTACCCCGCATGATTCAAAGGCATCATGATACTCGAATACGCAACTTTAAATTGAGGCTGACTGGCAATGGCCCACCTACACCCATCAGAGTTTCTAGAAGTATAATTTCCTTCAGTAATAACTCTTGGTTGATTGCCTTTGATAACACTAGCCTTGAGCTTCCTAAATCTAATCTGGAAGCATTTCTCATACTTTTGACCAATGCTAAATGATGAATTTTGCAAATAAGGGCAACTGTAACTTTGCAACATCCTGATCTGCAACTGTAACAATTCCAAGTGACAAGTACCACAAAAAAAGAAAATGAAAAAATGAAAAACATGACAAAACAAAAAAGAAGAAGGATTGATCCTACAAATCAAACAATAAGACCTTGCTCTTTGGTCAACAAGGGGTTTTGCAAACATTAATCCGTATTGCCGAAGTAGAAAACATTAGTATAAAGCTAAGGATAATTCAAACATATGGAATGTGTGACAAAAAACAAAAACTTAGTAGCAGTATCAACCTGAAAGAGAGAGCTGCCAAGAAACTTTGATTCCTTTCGAGCCTTTTGGCAATGCAAATGCTGATCCCCCGAACATTGGGAATAAGGGTCCTAAAGTCCAATCTATGTCTATTGGTCAAAATAAAACCTTTTAAGTGTTGAAAGAGAGAGCTGCCAAGAAACTTTGATTCCTTTCGAGTTTTTGGCATACTGAGGGGGGGAAAACAAAAAAACAAAGAATGCACTTGGACATCAATGGTCAATAGCCACATGTTTCCGGTACCGAATTTGAATTGCTATGCATGGTCAACTGCTTGGTGTCCAATTCACGAGTTTAGGGGGGGGGGGGACACTAAATAGCCATTAAGGAAAAGGGAAATGGCTTACATTGCATTCACTTCTTAATAACATTACTCAACCCAATTCAACAATAATTTTATTTCCTATGCCAGCGCAAGTCCACCCTTGTGACAAAGCCCTTGCCAAAGCCAAAATTCGGCATCAAGGATGGCAGAATCCCCTCCGCCGTTGTGCCATACCCACTGCCAAATTCAGCAATTGCAAAAATTGCCACATTGACCTAGCCCTTTAATCGCATCGAAAATTGAGATGAAGTTAATTCAATGGTCTGCAATTTGAGATTGTGCCAAAATGGCACGAAACCAGTCTAGCACCATTGCTATTTTTTTTGCTTTTTGATACCATTTCAAGCTTAAAAAAATGACTTTTGACTTTGAAGATGTCATTTTTTGGCACCAAACGGATGGACTTGCTCTTAAGCATCACACGGTTCACACATGCGTTACATGAATGTGTATATATATACTATATGTAAGTTCAAGACAGAAAATTCACCATGACGGGATGAAGCTGAGACAGTGGGCAGGCGGTAGAGTTTCCCGAGAGAGAGCGGCGATTGATGGCGGCAGAAAATAAGCTGCTTCGAAGCTGGTAAGCAATGGTCATTTAGGGGCTTCGAATGAATGATCAGAACCGAGCATCATTTCTGGAGTAGAGGTGCTTTAGAGAGAGAATAAAGAGGCGTACTTTTGCGACGGCAACTGTGGCGTCGCTTTCACAGAGATAGAGAGAGAGAGAGAGAGGGGCGGATTTCATGAGCCCATAACGAAGAGCACGATAATGCACTCCAGTCGATAACCTCCGATACTCGGGATGGAAAGCGTTAATTTCACTTTTATTCCCTCAACTTTCGATTTTTACTTATTAGTCCTTAAACTTTTAGTTTTGCGCATTGCATCCTTACCATTTGATTTTGTCGTAGGTGGCGGCAGCCAGTATTTTGGACCAAAAAGAACACCGCCTTTACCGGATACATATTCAATGATTTGTATCATTTTCTTCGAAAAACAATACATATTTCACCCGTATTCTTTTTCTTTTTTTTTTAGAAATCCTACCAGGAGCAGCTCCACCTTATTCTTAGGGGTTCAAATAAATGCCCTAAAAATTTGTAATTTTTTTACATATAACTTGATTTTTCTTTAACATTGTCGGCATGGAATTAATCTTATTTAGCTAAAGTAAATAAAATCGTGTAAATATATGTGAGAAATTAGGTAATTTAGCTCAACAGAAGAAAAAAATAACCCAAGCCAAACAAATTTTAAACCAAAATAAATATGTTTATTTTATATAGAGCTTTGTATATGAAATTTTCCTTACGTTTTTGTCACCTCTAAACAAAAATCATGGGTCCACCCGTGTATCCTACAATGCTATCGTATGGCGTATCCTACTAGAACTTTCAGGCAAACTAGGGGCGGACACAAGGAGGTGTTTGGCTTCTGCACTCTTCCCAATTTTCTTTCTTTTTTTTGTAAAATTATTGAAGAGTAGTCCTTACAAATTAAGAGAAATTAGCAATTCTGTATCCCCACTGGTACAAACCGTACCACAAATGAAAGGACCAATGTTACGGACATAAATGTTGATACACAGATTTGGACCCAAAACCATACATGCACAGACATCCGACGGCAATGGACATGGAATTCACACTCATTGGACGACTATAGACCATTTGAATTTGAATAAGTGTCCCATTAATTTTCAACACGAAAAATGTTGAATTTTGCTTTACATAGAATTAGAACAGAAACAGAAATATACAGCTCTCTCTCTCTCTCTCTCTCTCTCTCTCTCTCTCAACTTACTTCCAGACATTGCAAAATTAAGAATGCTAACAATTATGAGCTCATTATGAACAACCAAAATTATCGAGCAGTTGGCTGCGCTATTGACTCATCAACTGACAAGTAATGCACACTTGCACCTAAATTCGGGGAACCGATAACCAAGGAAGAACGAGTAGAGTTCCTTGTTAATTCATCGGAGTTGCCTTCTTTTGCAGCCTCTGATGCTCGTTCAATCGAAATCACATCTTGGATATCTTTTATAACTTCTGATATGGATGGTCTCATAACTCCGCGAAGTTGGACACACATCAAAGCTTTCTCAGCTATCTTCCATATTGATTGGATATCGTATTTACCACGTAGGGAGGGATCAATGATTCCTTGAATATCTCCCTCGTGAATGTGTTGCTTTGCCTGTGGTAAGAACCATTAGAGACTCTATGAACAGTTGTTCAGTGTACAAATAGCACACGAGGAAAATGCCGAAGTTATGCATATTAAGCAGTGTAATTAGTAGCACCATGTAGTTCTTTCAACTTCCTTTTCCATAAACAAGCCCAAAAAGAGTATTTAGCCACTCAAAATTTCAATGAAATCGGGTTTGGGATTGAAGCCCGACTTACCCATTGAACTATGTTGCGACAGTTGACACCAAAGCTTTCACCGGATATTGCTTCTTGACCAGATATTAGCTCGAGAAGGATGACACCAAAACTATAAACATCACTCTTGTCTGTTAGCTGTTGAGAGGTATAATACCTGCATATTTGTGTGCAAAGGATATCAGAATTTCAGGTTTAACTGCCAGGGAATACAAACAGGGAAAGACGAGAACAAATTCTTGTTCATGTAGGAACTACAAATTCTTAAAGATCGGAACAGAAAAGAAAGAACACAAGAATTCCCCGTATAAGTGAACGAAAAGTTTTACATTTTGGCATTTCTGAACGCATAGATAAGGATAATGGACGTGAATGGAGAACATCACAAAGACGAGGGCATGAAGGAACGACTTAGATACATCTACTAGCGATGATGCATTTGCATGTTTGTCAGCACATTCGTATGTGACGTGCAGGCATTTTAGCATTGGTTACTTTTAACACCAAGGTGCTAAAAGTTGATTTCTGTCATGCTAGAGTCTTGAACTAACGACGAGAGGTGCTGAAATTGATGAAGGAAACCAAGAATTATTGCGATAATTATGTTGAACATTCGAGTAGTTAATGCATTCACGTGTTGGAAGTCACATTTATATTTTAAGTGCAATGAATTCAACATTAGTACTCAGAAGTTTATAAATTCTGCCAAAAACATTTGTGAAAAGGAAAATCACATGTGCCTCAGGATACTTTATCCTAGGAGCCCAAAGAGGTTTCATGGTATAACTTTAACCAAAGCAAAAGACAAGATCCTTACTCGGGATCCAAATATCCAACAGTGCCTCGAACTCTACTTGACACATGAGAATCGCCAACTACAACTTTTGAGAGACCAAAATCTGAAACCTTTGCATGCATACTTTTGTCAAGAAGAATATTTCTGGTTTTCAAATCCCTGTGGATAATGGACGGAATACATCCTGTATGAAGGTACTCGATCCCTAAAACAAGAAAGAGAGCACGAGAGTTTTATTACTTCATTTGTGGCAGGAAGAGTATTCAGTTAGCTAAATGACAATTTCAACCCTCGGGACACAAACCTTTTGCAGCTTCTTCTGCAATCTCAAGGCGCTTGATCCAGCTAATGCTTGGCTCATGTATTCGTGGTCCTAAGGAAAATTTGTTACTTAAACGCAGGCTAAACCAATTTATTCTTTTTTTGTTTTTAAGGACAGATAATACTGTACCATAAAGATGTTCCCTGAGAGTTCCATTATGCATGAATTCATAAACAAGGATGCTTTTATCTTTGTCTTGACAATATCCAAGAAACTGTACCAGGTTCCTGTGATGTATCCTCGAAAGAAGAGTCACCTATGTCAAATGGAAGAATGAATAAATTCACAAGAACAGAGTTTTGATGCCAACTACAGAAAATTCTGCCCAATCCTGGAAAATTAACTGCACAAATAGAAAACCGATACAAGCACATGAAAAAATGTTGACAAAGTAATATGCAATCTTGTCCTGGAATTGCATTGAGATTTGGTTCTTCTTTGTTTGCAGAATGGTGACCAAAAAACTCATAGACGACAACAAGAGTGACTCTGAGAGTCCAAAATGAATTTCAGTTCAGGCCAAGAGAATGGACATGATTGACTTAGATGTGGTGGAGATTGCTTTACTTACATGCAATTAGAGAAGATGGACACATGCAACTAGTCCAAGTAATCAGGATCTATGCTTTGACTCTACATTAAGCTTGCTTGGTCAAGAGTAGTAGTAGGAAGGGTGAGCACTAATGCACCAGATCTCATCAGAACTCCGTAGTTAACTGTAATTGGGAGAGAGTAGTAGTAGGATGGGAGAGCACTAATGCCAAATAAATAAATAAATAAAAAATGCTTTGACTTGAGTTGTCGATGGTGTTTTCACGAAAACTGTGATCTAACAAAGGTTAACTATTACAGTACAATTTAAAAACAAGAGCCAATTTCGTTCTTTGTCGAGATGACTTTAAATTGTTTGTTGTTCACAGACTAACTTCTTCCCTGAGGACAAAAAACTTAAAAACTGTAGATTTTGTATGCCTCAATCAAGCACAAATTTAACTTAACAGCTTCTGTGAGGACCGTAACATCCACAACTTTTTCAAAATTCTAAAGCCTAATCCAAGAACCTACTTGACAGAGCATTTGATGGCAAGTGCATCTAAGGAAAATTTCAGGAGTGGAACTGCAACTTGTTCATAGGGATAGTAAAATCGTAAAAGCATCAGATTAGTTTGCTAGATTAACATATATGAAGGTCGATCGATTCCCCGTTATATGTACCTAAAAGTTTTAAGGACCAAGAAGTCCACCCTTGCCCATTAACCCCGAACCAACAATCAACGGGTTGATTCTTCAGCAAGGAAGGTCAAGATATACGGACAAGCCACCTGGTGGGCTTGGTATGTATCACGTCGGATGAAGCCTCCTCAAAGTTAAAGAAAGACTGATGTGGATGTGCCCCATATGAATGCTCCAAACCGATGGGTTCAGTGTTCATCACATTGGTAATGACAGCTTGGGTTGAGAGTGGAACAACCTGAAGACCGACACCGGGGCTCAATTGCTGGGGTTGCCTAGCGTCGGGCCCTAAGACGTTCTGCTCGGCACCAGCCTTGGGCATAACAAGGATAAGTCTGCCAAACCAGTGGGTATCGGCAGAGTACCAATCAATGCCGAACCGGTGGGTTCGAGATGTCCCGGCCACAGCTGAACCGATGGGTTCCGAGGCTGTTTGGCTAGGCAGGGCCTCACACATGCTTGACATGACAAATGTGACATCAGGCAGCATGCAGGCGCCAGGCAAATGGTGCCTGCAGGACCATGTGATAGACCAGGGAGTATGCCCAGACTTGTTGACTTACCAGGCATGTCAAGTATGACGTCAGTCGAAAGGACGGGTCTGATTGAGGCGCTCTGACTCGACCATGTGCTGTGTCAGGTACGGACGGCGAGTGTGAGAGACATGAGCAAATTGGTGAGAAAGTAAGCCTTTGCCTATAAAAGGCTCCCTCATTAACCCCATTCAGGATCTCTATACACTCTCTCTCTCTACAAGCCGAAACTCTCTCTCTCTCTATAGAATTCTGACTTACTTTCTTCTTCTCGATCACTTACTAGACCATTAGAGTGCCTTCCTGGACACCCAACGGTCCAAGCTTGGCACTAACGCAGGTGTTTAGTGTGCAGGTCATCTTCTCAGGCCAACTCTCAATGTTCAAGCGAGGTTCAACCAACTCATCCCCCCTCCATACAGAACTAGAAGCTCAAAGGGGTTACTCTACTGAGGCGCCTCCCACAAGTTATTATATGATCTTGCTACCTATTGATCTAACTTAGAGTTGCCGTCAATAATTGAACCAACACAAATACCTAATGAGCATTTACAAGGAGAGTTGAGCACCCACAACAGAAAACATGTTAACGTAGTAAGTAAATGAAAAAAGAGAAGCTACCTCGTTTGAAAATTCTTGTTTCCCCTGGAAGGAATTAGTAGTTGAAACTTTTACTGCAATCTCTCTTCCATCTTTTAGTTTTCCATAGTATACAACTCCAAAACCTCCTGAACCAACTTTTCTCTCAAAGTTCCTTGTGGCATCTTCAAGTTCAGATAATTTGAAGCAATGTGTAGTTTCTTTAGCAGCATCACCCAAAGATGAAACTAATATTGGCGCACGATCTGAAATGAAGTCAAAATTTTACGTCAAGCCAACTACTCACAGTTAGAAAGCACTCAAGCAGAAAACTATAACCAAATTCCACACTCTACCAGGGTGTTTCTTCTTTCCATTGTGCATCAGTAGACAGGAGGCAATAGTAGCTACAAGTAGAAGAGTAGCCCCTACTGATGATCCAGCAATAATTGCATTGTGGCTCCTTCTTTCCGCTTTATGAAGATTAAGGTTTCCAGCATAGCTGATGGAAGCCAACAAATAGTACAGATTACTATGTTAAAACATTAGCGGAAGAGAGAGAATTAGGGTAAAATTGGCAAAATGCCCTTATGTCGAACATATAATCATCTGAAGTGTGTTAGTAAAACTGAACTAACATTTGGGACATATTGATTAATGAGCAGCAGTACAGGAATAGGCAAGGCCTTTTCAATGTGTTAACACACTACTAGAAGAGTCAATATGTTCATCATTGAACTTTTGTGAGTTGTTAAAAACGAAGGGTATAGCCGTAAAGGTCTTCTCATTTTTTTCTGCTCATCTATTAAAGGTCTTCTCAATTTATTATTTCCAGAAACAGTTCCAAAAGTCTCATGAAAAATGGGTGATCTTTGACAATATAATCAATTAAGGTAGCAATCTAATCAGTTCAGGTGCCAAATGAACTTCGTTCAATGAGTCAGGCAAGCAATATAAAAGGTGAAAATCCAAGAAAAGCTAGATTATGACATTATCGGTACTTAAACAATACATATGCATAGCAGTTTAAGAATACTTCATTTGAGCACACTTCCTGTGATTATGCCATCTTTAGGAAATCTCTAAAGGTCTCCAACTGTGCTTGCAGAATTGCAGCTTGAATAATCTTTAGTCTAAAATTACTCAGCTTGCAAGTTACGGAAACAAATAAATCATCACCGTACCCCAAAGTCTAATGTTTAGTATGTCCTAAATGCTATTTAGTTGTCTATATGCTCTGATTTCTAAAAGATCTCCACATCAGACATTTCATATGCATGCTGGACCATTTGTCTGTGTCCTTACACCCAAAATTCTAGATTATGATGCATTACACATGAAAATATGTTAAAAATGGAAAACATGTAGACGACAACTTATATATATAAAGGTAAGCATAAAAGGAAAACAAAACATACACAACATATGCAGGAAGGTGAGAATAAACGGGAACACAACATTAATTTTCATCTCATGTTTCCAAGTCCACAAACAAAAAACACTGATACTCCGCTTCAAAACAAGATGATACTCACTTCAAAACAAGATTCTTATTCAGAAGACCTAATGGCACTGTTCCGGATAACTTATTATTCTGCACGTACCTGCAGCCATTATTTTCGTCAAGTAACCAAAAACTTTATTCAGTGAACTAGAAAAACTGTCACAGAGATAACTAAAAACTAAAAACACTTTCAGGTTAATGTCGAAGCTGACTTACATTTCCCTAAGATTTGGTAGGTCAGTCAAAGAGGACGGCAGCCCGCCAGTCAATTGATTGTTCTCAAGATGACTACAATGAAAATAACAAAAGATTAGATAATCTTCCTAATTATTGTGCAGATAAACTGAAAATTTGGGTTTTACATGATTTCCAAGTCCCTGCAGCCAGTAAAATCAGGCACTGGACCGGTAAGTGAATTCCCATCAAGCCACCTGCGATCAGACAAGAAAGATATCACTCCTTAATTCAATTGACTGAGCAAAAACCAAAAGATTCAGCATTTCCGAATGGTACATTGAGAAGGCAATGTAAAACTTACAGCTCAACTAAGCCACTCAACTTTGTCAAGTCTGAAGGGATATAGCCTGTCAAGTTCTTCCCAGACAATTTACTAGCAATTACCAGAGAAAATTCAATGTTAGTCAAATCTTCCTAGTCAACATATATCTGTCTGTATTTTACATTCGGAAAAATCGCATGTGAAAGAGGGAGTAGCTAGATCACTGCAAAGTAGAACCAAGAAAGGGAAAGACTTACATTTTAACTATCTTAGGTTGAGGATCTGAGTTACACTGCACCCAAGACCACGGAACTGGAAGGCATGGGTCACCGCCTTCTTGTGCCCAATCTGCTGATGGATAGAGTGAGACTACACTAGCAATTACTGATCCTGAAAGCTCACAGAAACTTACAATAAGCTGTGCATCACTAAGGCTGTGTATGGATATATATGGACTCCAAATGAAGGTATTTAAAGTTCAAATCACTTCTGCTGAAAACTTATTTGCAACCCATCAAGATAAATCTCTCAAACCCAACATCGTAATTCATGTGTACCCTATCAAACGTAAATTTGGATCAATTCTCATTGAGTAATTGAAAGTCAAATTGATCCATTCATTGGAAATTCACATCTATCCAAACGGAGCCTAAGGCTTCAAAATTTTATAGAGTTATGAATGTAATCAAAGAAATAAAATTGATGCTTACCATCAAGAGACCCATCAGTGTTCTGAAGATACTTATTGATCTCCATTGCGTTCAAGAGTGGCCCCATGGAAGAACCAGATGTTTTCTCAAATTTAAAAGATAACACAAAGGGCAGCGATATGTTGTCAAATCCCGGCTGATACAAACGATATCTTCCTTGAGCATTTTCTTGAATATTAACAGCTGGTTTACTGAGATCAGGGATGCCTGGGAGTACAAGCCTAAACTTCCTTGTCTCACTTGGACCTAAATCTTCAATTTCTGCCAAGTATGTGAATGCCCGACCAAAACCCGGAAAACCGTTTAAATTCAAGCGGTATGTTAGCAATCCATTCCTACCAACAACAGCTGTTTGCATCACTTTCTGGGGTGGTCTGTCTACACTGTCAACACTGATGGGCTTCCGGGTTGATATTTTCTCAGTCCCCGCAGCAACATCAACAAGGTAGTTTGGCTTCTTAAGAGAGTCAGATTCCCATATTCTATCAAAGGGATCATCAGGATACCTGGTCCCAACATATACGAAGTCATACAATATATGAGAAGTCCTACATGGAATATTTCCCTGCATAATACCAACTCTACCACAGCCTGTGAATACTTAAGGCATTGTTTGGTTCACTGAAATGGAGTAGTCATTCCCTTAGAATACTCATTTGAACATTTGGTTTGAAGAATCACAGAATGCACATTACAAATGCATTGTCAATCACCAATTCATTTAGATGACCATTCCATTGGGAGGATAAGGTATTACTATTCTAACCATTGCCAAAATCAATCAAGTGAACCAAGCACTACCTTTGATTAAAAAAAAAAAGAAAAAAAAAACCTGATTAATTTGAGATGTCTCATTTCATAAGCCTGTATTAATTTATGCCCAAATAGAGTGAGATTTTATACCCAATTGTGTCTTAAGAATTTAGATCAACTTGGGCTGTAAAAGACCAAAAAATTTAGTCAGACAGGCTGAGGCTTACCTGACAGGAGCTTCACTATCTGCAACAAAGTTTAATCTAGCAGCCACACTGAGATAGAACTGACTCTCGTACTGCGTCAAGTAGACTGATCCATTGAATTGGCGGAGTTCAAGAGTAGAGATAAATGGTTGCCCTGTTGTGGCATTAGATAAACACACGCTCACTGTCGGATCTAACGCCAGAAATATCAACTCCTGTGCCTCTATCCTATTAGCATATGAGATGACGATGGTTGCCCAATGAGTTGGCCCCAGGGAGATGTCAAACTTTGGATAAACATTCGCATTGTCGAAGTTACCATACAAGAAGGTTGCCCGTACCAGGTACCGAGTTCTGCTTATGACTGGGAGTTTGTAGCAGTACTTTCTGTTGTCAGCCGGAAAGTATCTGAGAGTCTGGTATTGTTTCCTTGTCTCATTTGGTACAGAAATACTTACTGTTCGTCAATACACAACCCGATCATCTGGGGTCCACTCAAGACCCAGTTCATCAGTGTAATTACCTTTACCTCCACAATCTAAACTTACAAAACCTGCCCATGATCAAATTTATCAGCATAATCCCAATGAGTACAAGAAAAAAGAAGCACCAAGATTATCATCTTTCTGCCGAAGTAAGGCGGGTGGCATTCCTCTCTTCTCTAACATCCACAATGCAACAATCTTTTTCAAAGGAGGAGGGTAGAAAAATGGTAATCGGAGCATTTGGAGCAGTTTTTGCAGGTGTTGAACCAATAACATGTAATGGTGAGGTTTCATTAAAATGACATAGTGCTCAAGCATATAGTAACACTCGAATCAGGGGGAAGATAAGAGAAAAACAAAGGACAAGGAGGCATTGTTTAGGCCATGGCATGATCTATCAATAATAATAGTCTTATACCGCAAGGCAAATTGGAAACAAAGACAGACGTAGAATGAATCTTATGGACTTGAACTTACTGCATAACAAGGAAGAATCTACCAAAAAAAAAAGAGGTGAATCATTTACAAGCCATAAACCCAAATCAAACCCGACAAAAACCAAAAAAAGAAAAAGCATTAAAACCATATAAGCACCTACATACACAATTTAGAGCCTCAAATCAGGTAATATAAAAGGTGAAGTACAAGTTGCCTGAAGTATAATGGTTACCCCAATACACTTATGAAGTCATACTTGCATCCTAAAAGAAAGGGTATACTTACAACTTGTAATGTGGCGATATTAGCTTACTAATTAGGAATGAAAAAGAAAAAAGAAAGGTACCTGTCATTTGAGCTTTGGTGGCAACCATGAGAAGAAAAAGAGAGAAGAAGAAAGAGAGAAGTGGAAGCCTAACCTCCATTATCCTTGTTGTGTGAAGAGTAGGAATACAAAGGCATAACAAGAGCTTAAAAATGGTGAGAAAGGGAAATGGAATAAAGAAAAAGAAAAGAAACAGAGAGAAAGTGAGACTACAACAGCAAAAAGAAATCTGGGCTGATCTCATTTGATGATTTCTTTTAGTGGGAGAAATGGGGAATGAATGAGTTGTCAAGTAGGATATTCCTGTCAAAAATTAAATTAACCAAACATTGTTAACATATGTTCTAATATCCCAAAATTGCAACAGACACAAATGAAAATGCATGTATCTGGATATAAGTGTCCCAAACTGGCCGATGTGTATGGTCCTCGTATTATAGTATGGGACTCATGTGCGCCTTTGTCTGTGTTTCAGTCCGGATCCGAGCATCTCTAATACTATTATTTTTAAGCTTATAACTAACGGCTAACAAAATCATGCAGTTACCTTCTGATCTACATCTCATGAACACAGGAATAGTTAACAAACGTAGTCATTCTATATGCAAACATGCTTCAAACCCGGCGGAAGTGCCCTGACATAGACCCGTCCGAAACTGTCTATGTGCATGGACTCACATTTGGTATGAGACCCACATTCGTCACACGGTTTTAGATACACGTGTCCGAATTAGTTCAGCTTCATCATTGTATGTAGCATTGTTGTTTTCTATTAGGTCCCTTTACATACAAATAAGATTACTTTTTCTAGTACTTCTAGTTATTTTTAAGCTAATCAAATGGAAGATAAGTGTTGTTTTTTTCTCTTTTTCTATATTTCCTTTCTCTTTTGTCAAAGTTTGTGATTTAACTTTATTGTCAAGACTTTACAACAAATCCTCCAGCTAAAGAGATAAAAAGGACTTCACAAAGGAGAACTCACTTTCTTTATACTATTTAATAACTCCTACTTTTTTCTTTCAACTGCTGGAATTTGGAGAGGAATCGATTTCCACATGTGGGCGTCCATAGTGTGTAGATTTATTTTGATAACCACCTTCCTTAGTCTCAAAGTTTATAGCGAGGCGGGGCAGAGCCAAGGGGGTCAAGTGGGGTAACTTGACCCCATTGAGGTGTCAAATTTTAATAGGATAAGTATAATACTTTTTAAAATTTTGTATTTTTGACCCATGTATATGGTATTTTTTGCCCAATTACTTGCCCTGCTCATTACCACTGACCACACTAAATAATTTTCCGTGTAACTCTCTAATTCTCTTCAGCACTACTTGCCCTCCTTACCACACCCAATCGAGTCAAGTTGTTTTATATTGTCATAGATATGTATTAGGATCGAATCACATACGCACACGATATACGAGTATAAATAGTAAAAGAATTGACACAGAGATATACGTGGTTCCCCAAAATCGGGTATGTCCACGGGAGCGGTGAGAGAAGTTTTATTGATGATCTGAGTACATAGAGTTTTACAATAGAAAGTATATATTTCCGTCACTTCTATTCCAACCCTAATTCGCAATATAGCCTGAATACCCATAATGCCCTTATAACACCATACCGTACTACGGGGGGCTACGCCCCCTGCACCCCCCCAAACATTCAGGCCTACAGCCTAACCCGAATAGCTAAATTTGCGATGGGCTAGTGTCTCGCTCCGCTCCGCTTCGCTTGGCACTGGCCTTTTACGAGAACTTCTCAGTGCCTCTTATACACATCATATGAGCCACGAGTTCCAACAATCTCCACCTTGGCGAATATGCTCACCCATTCAGAATATAACCATATCTCGATCCAACCGGTTTGGGGGGGCGCCTCCTTTCTAGCATCTGGAGACATTAACCAAATCCAAGCAATGCTTGTACTTGTTCGCGGTCACAGTCTTTGTCAACATGTCAGCTGCATTCTTCGAAGTGTGCACCTTTTCCAATATCACATCACCCATAACAATTAACTTTCTCACCTTGTGAAATCTCACGTCAATATGCTTGGTTCTCACATAATACACCTGATGCTTTTCCAAATAAATGGCACTCTAACTATCACAATACAGCTGCACTCCACCTTGATCTATGCCCAACTCCTTCACAAAACCCTTTAACCACATTGCTTCTTTCCCAGCCTCAGTCACTACCATGTACTCAGATTCAATAGTAGACAGAGCCACTAGAGGTTGTACCATGGATCTCCAACAAATTGGTCCACCCACCAAAGTAAACACATAACCTATCGTAGACCTTCTGTCATCCAACCCTACAGCATAATCCGCATCTACATACCCCACAGCTAAAATTTGATCCTGTTGCCTAGCAAACATAATCCCATGGTCTGCAGTACCTCTCAAGTATCTGAATATCCACTTGATCGCTTTCCGATTACTTTCTCACCTTTGGATTTGTCATGTACTTGCTCATTTGTCTTGTTTGCATGTCTTTGAATCAGTCTTGTACATACCATCGCATACATCAAACAACCAACTACACTAGCATAAGGCACGTTTGACATATCCTGAATCTCTTCAGCTGACTCCAGACCCTGTGCTGTAGACAACCTGAAATGACCCGCCAATGGAGTGCTGACCTGTTTAGCATTAGCCATACTAAACCTCTTCAACACTTTCCCCACGTAATCCTTCTGGGACAACCACAGCTTACCAGCTGACCTATCCTTGCGAATCTCCATCCCAAGTATTTTCCTAGCAGCACCCAAATCCTTCATGTCAAACTCTTTTCCCAATAAGGTCTTCAACCTATTGACTTCAACCATACTTTTCGCAGCAATAAGCATATCATCCACATAAAGTAATAGAAAAATATAGGAACCATCATCAAGACTCTTAACATAAACACAACAATCATACTCACAGCGTGTGAACCCAATTCGGATCATGAACGAATCAAACCCCTTATACCATTGTCTCGGAGACTACTTCAACCCATATAGCGACTTCTTCAACCTACAGACCAGGTGCTTGGTCTCTAGCTGCTTGAACCCCTCAGGCTGCTCCATGAATATAACTTCTTCCAAATCACCATGGAGAAAAGTTGTTTTCACATCCAGCTGCTCTAATTCCAGATCATAGCTAGCCACCAATGCCAAGATAATCCTGATTGAAGTATGCCTCACCACTGGAGAAAATACCTCATCATAATCAATCCCCTTCCTCTGTGAGTACCCCTTTGCAACTAAACAAGCCTTGAACCTCTCCCTTTCCTTTTCTGACATAGCCTCTTTCTTCCTGTATACCCATTTGCAACCCACTATCTTATTTCCCTCAGGCAATTCTATGAACTCCCAAGTCTTATTCTTTTTCAATGATTCCATCTCCTCCACCATGGCTTCCATCCATCTGTCCCTTTCAGGATTATTGATTGCATCCTGAAAAGTAGACGGATCCCCACTAGTGGTTTACAGTGCATATGAAACCATATCCTCAAACCCATACCTCTCCAGTGGTTTGATAATGCGTTTGGGTCTCCCTTTGGCTATGCTTTCCTGCTGATGTTGCTGCTGTTGTTCAATCTGTCTCACTGGTGGTGGATTGCCAGTGTCACAACTTTCCAGCTCAATTTGTACACCCTGCTGCTGTTTGTTGGTGACTTCCCCAGCCTCAGTTTTCAGAACCCCCTATGTTCCTTGACCATAGAAGCTTCATCAAATACCACATCCTTACTGATTACCACTTTCTTTGATTTCAGATCCCACAGCTTGTACCCCTTCACACCTTTCTCATACCCAAGAAAGATACACTGTTTGGACTTTGCATCCAGCTTTGACCTCTCATCACTAGGAACATGAACATAGGCTGGACAACCAAAGATTTTCATACCTGAGTAATCTACCTCTTTCTTTGTCCACACCTCCTGTGCTACCTTACTACCCAGAGCAGTACTCGGTGACTTGTTTATAATAAAAACTGCCATACTCACCGCTTCTACCTAGAAATTCTTTGGAAGCCTTGCATTCAACCTGATACACCGTGCCCGCTCTGCTATAGTTCTGTTCATTCTCTCTGCCACCCCATTCTGCTGTGGTGTCTTCCTAACATTCCAGTGCTGCTAAATCCCATGCTCCTCACAAAACTTCAGAAAAGGTCCATACCTGTACTCTTTCCCATTATATGTTCTAGGGCATTTAACTTGTATCCTTGTTTGATTTTCCACTTTAGCTTTCCACACTCTGAATTTTTCAAAAACCTCAGATTTGTGCCGCATGAAGTACACCCAAACTTTTCTCGAAAAATTATCGATAAAGGTCACGAAATACAGAGATCCCGCTTTTGAAGCTACCCTAACTGGCCTCCAAACATCATAATGCACGTAGTCAAGTATTCCCTTAGTTTTGTTCAATGCAAGCCTAAACTGCACCTTACATTGTTTTCCTCAAACACAGAACTTGCAGAAATCAAGTTCGCACGATTTCACCCCTCTCAGCAGGTTTCTTTTATGTAATTCCATCATCCCACATTCCCCCATATGCCCCAATCGCATATGCCACAACAAGGTATCATCAGTATCCTTAGCTATAGTGGCAGCAGTTGCACCTACAATTGTACTCCCTATCAAACAATAGATATTCCCACCAACCTTAGAAGCTTTCATAATCACTAGAGCACCCTTCATTACCCTCATGACTCCACCACCTATTTTATACTCACAGCCATTAGAGTCTAAGGTTCCCAACGAAATCAGATTTTTTCTTAAATCTGAACATGCCTAACATCACCCAGAGTTCTCACAACACCATCAAACATCCTAATCTTCATTGTGCCTATTCCAATGACATTACATGTTGCATCATTGCCCATGAGAACAGTACCACAATTCACTAACCTGTACGTGTTGAACCACTCCCTGTTAGACGACATGTGAAAAGAACATGCTAAGTCCAGAATCCATGAGTCTGTCACGTGCTCTGCGTTCGCTAAAACCGACAACATATCACCATCGCAATCATCCGATGACTCCACAACGTTTGCGATTTTGATGATCCAGTTTTTCTTCCATGTTCCTTTTCCCTCATTCTTCTTCCTGTACGAACAGTCTTTCTTGAAGTGTCCTGTTTCGTGACACTTGTAGCACTTCAAATCCTTTGGCTTGGGAGTCTTGCCCCTTGACTTAAACTTCCCACGCGCTCATGTTCTTTCCCTTTTCGATTTTCTGCCACGTTCCTCTCCCCCTTTTGCCACCAGCCCTTCACCCAAAATACCATCGGTCTGTTGCCTGCGTTGATTGTAAGGAAGCAGGGCTGCCGAGACTTCCTCCAATTCTAGGGTTTCTTTCCCCCAGAGTAGGGTTATAATGAGAGTCTCCATAGAAGTCGGTAAAGAACACAACAACATTAGCGCTTGGTCTTCCTCGTCGAAAGTCACTTCAATCCTTAGCAAATCGCTAATAATCTGATTGAACGTATTAATATGTTGAATAAGGTTGGAACCCTCGATCATTTTTAACCCAAACAGTTTCTGCTTCAGGAACAGTTTATTTGTCGATGACTTTGACATATACCTGCTCTCCAGCTTCGTCCAAACCCCAGCCAGTGATTCATCACCAATCATGTCGCACATAACATCGTCTACAAGACACAAACGAATCCTACTCAGCGCCTTCATTTGGAGTTCTTCCCAGTTGTCACTTAACATGGCCTCTAGTTTCTTCTTCAATGCCTTCACCAATCTCTGCTGTACCAACAAATCCTTTACCCTCTGTTGCCATAATCTGAAATTCCTATTCCGTCGAACTTCATCACGTCGAGCTTCGTAACAGACAAACTCGAAGCCATCATTTTTCGCGTGTTCAATCAGACCCGAGCTCTGATACCACTTTGTTAGGATCGAATCACACACGCACACGAAATACGAGTATAAACAGTAAAAAAATTGACACAGAGATATACGTGGTTCCCCAAAATCGGGTACATCCATGGGAGCGAAGAGAGAAGTTGTTTTATTGATGATCTGAGTACATAGGGTTTTACAATAGAAAGTATATATTGCCACCACTTCTATTCTAACCTCCGCTCCGCTCTGTTTGGCACTAGCCTTTTACAAGAACTTCTCAGTGCCTCTGATACACATCATATGAGCCACAAGTTCCAACAATATGCAACTCTAGGAGCTAAATAATCGCTTTAATGAGGTAAACACCGAGTTGCATCTTTGTGTTGCATGTCTAAGTCCATCTAACTCATTTGCAAGTTTTGACAACCAAAAGTTGAACCACTTGGCCGAATTTTATTTTAAAGACTTCTCCGGTTTGACACTTTCGAATCAACTTGAGAATTTCATCATTGATGTGCAGTCTAGCGTCGAGTTTTCAAACTTGAAAGGAATTGGTGATATTTCTCGAAAGATGTTTGAGACCCAAAAAGATATAGGGTATCCATTGGTTTTCAGGCTTTTGACTTTAGTTCTAGTTTTACCTGTTGCGACAACTATAGTAAAAAAAAGCATTTTCTATCGACTTCGTAATTGAATGAATGATCAATGGTTGCATGATAGCTTGATTGTGTACATTGATAGGGAGATTTTTAATAGTATCACAAATGAGGCTATTATGCTACGATTTCAAAATATGAAAAATCGCCGGGGTCACTTGTAAGTGCTACTATAGGTTTTAAATCGATATTTGCTTAGCTATTTTTGCTGGCATTCAAGTGTAGCTTTTTGTGGTCAATTGTGAACGCGGTTATAGATTGTATGTCTAAGCTAATTTTTGTTTGACATTTTAGTCTATCTTTTGGGAGATCAATTGTAAATGAAATTTTATGTTATTAATAGATATCTATTTAACTCCTTTCTATTTCGCATTTTGGTGTTTTTTTTGTTCTATTATTCTGTTTTAAAAATTTAACCCCACTGACATTTAGTTCTGGCTCCGCCCTTGTAGCGAGGGCTTAAATTTTGCGAGATCTCGTAAGCGCCCGGACACCTGAGTAATGAAAAAAAATATTCGGCAAGGGTGTGAGCCTAATGCCTACCATTTCTATCTCAATTTGCGATAAAAAAATAAAAAAAAAAAAGTAGAAAACCATCAAGCAGTGCTGCGAATACCTGACGGTTTGTGGTGTAATCCAGTAATTCACAAACCGCTAGAAGGTCAGTTAATTAAATGTGTCTTCTTCCCTCACTTCATTTTTTTGTCTCTCTACTCTTGGAGGGTATAAGGGCAGGATTTTTCTGCCAATTTCTGGGGCAGTACAATTCTGCGATTTGAGAAGAAAAAGAAATTCATATACCAGATATTAGAAAATGATCGAATCTGTTCACGAACGGTCAATGGCTGGGGGTAGATTTTATCAGCAAAATGGATCAATTAAAGTAGGAAGAAGCAAATCTTGCAACCCGTTCGCTATCTTCGACTGCTGATCTAAAACTCTCTGAAAGGTAATCTGTGACAAGCAGGTTTCGGGGGAGTAATTTGAGAAGAGGGGCTTTCGAGCCATGAGCTTCTTTGCCCGTATCCCAGGGGGCATCCATAATGATCTGAAGAGTATTTTATTTTGGAGTATGAGATGAGTGGATCTGAAGTGGTATCAGACACGGAAAAGATCATAAATCTGATTTAGGACGGCCCTCCACACGATTCTCATTTTGAAGTCATTGTGCACTGAAATGGCAGCGGCGTGCATTCAGAGGGTGGGGGATTCGAAACCTGCAAAGTGCGAGGGTGGTTGTGCCTGATTGTGCTATAAATCAAAACAAGTTTAAAAATGGAGGGATTCCTGGGAAAAAAAAAAAAAAAAACAAAGCTCGAAGGATTAACAAGCTTAAACTAGATCCCCAGTCTCAAACAAGCAACCTCCAACAAGCCACCAACTGTATACGAATAAATATCAACGAGCAAAGAACATTCATCAATATCCAAGGAATTTCATGCTATTTCTTGATTAAGAAATGATAGTCATGCATGGAAATGAAGCTCAAAACTTCAAACCAGACGCAACACACGAACCATAAGATAACAAGAAGGTAACAAGCATCACTGTAAATATCCAATTCCCAATCTGCTTAAACGAAAATTTTGTCCAACTAGTAAGGAAAATTATGACACCAAAACGGGGATGGGAAAAACTCGACTGAGATGATGAGTCACCGATTCTTCCTGTAATTCACTTCCCACTAAACTCAAATTCAAGTCTCAAAAACTGGCAAATGAAAAAACCAAACGGACAACAGTTAAAACTACAAAAAGATAAGATAGCGCCTATAAAGATCACCCAGAGAAATAATCTCACTGGGACACTCCCAACCACTTTGTGAAGTTCTCAAACTCGGTGTAATCACTGTCGGATATCATGGTCTGGTACCACGCCTTTCCAGCTGCCTTAATTGTCGTTGCCTCCTCCTGCCAAGGATGAAATTGTCAAAACTTATAGTTTTCCACAAATTAAATGAATTGTTAAGACTAATGGTTTCCCATTCTGCCTATGCACACAGCATGAGGCACCATTTAACACAATGAGAGTGATTTGCATTAACACATTAAAAAAACAAGGGAGGAACAGTAAGTAATGAAAGAGTTTCTATGAACAGATAAAATGATGTTTTCTCATAACAACCAGCCCAATTAAGTTGCCAACCAAGCCGCTTGAATAGCCAAACAGATTGAGAAGAGAAAAATTCCTACCAAAGAACCAAAATGGATTTTTTCCCTCTAACAACAGTCAACAAAACCAAACCCATACTCATTAAACATTTAGATTTACATCAAACTATGTACTGCCCCAGCCCTGCCAAGTGGTTATGGCCAAAAGGAACATCTGTTTTGGGGGAAGAAAATACTAAAATTTTGGTTTTCACAGAAGATTCATATCGGGATAATAATTGTCCAGGTCCCATCCCAACTAGACTCCATTACACATCCATGCCACTCTAAACTGTCAAATCTCAAAACAGAGACGACAAGAATTTTGAATTTGCCACACTTTAAGCCTGACCAGTTACCACGACAAGTAAATAAGAAATTTTTTGCTAATTGACCTTGATAGATAAGTGAGGGACAAATGCAACCGAGCAATGACTTGAAGTGACAACACAGCAACAGAAACTACTTCATTCAATAATTTTGGTTATTCGTAACTATTTAGTAGAAGCACGTACCAACAGCAGACAGACAAGTATATGTATACGTGTTCACACAAACTCAAACCTATAACTTAAGGGCCCGGTTCCATTGACACAACATTTGACACCAAAAATGAAAAACACCCATCTTGGATTATCACCCAAATGATCGTGAGCCGTTCAATTTGTTTCGAAATGCTTTTAAGAGTTTCAGTGAAAACTGAACTCATTTGGATATCGGCCGGTATTTGTTCTTTTATTTGACAGGATAAAAATTTAATGAATCAATCAAGTCCTTACCGATATCCGAATGAGTTGATTTTTGATGGTTATTCTTAAAACATGTTTTAAAACAAATTAAGTGGCTCTGATTACTGTTGTGCCAACGGAACCGGCTGCATAACTTAAAGCTATAGAAAAATAAGAGTCAACATTAGCATTTAACAAAACAACAGCACTGATCGAGACTGTCCAGTAATGCAAAAGAACAGACGCCTTGCACCGTGATACAAATTTTGGGCTCCAGTTCCAGGAAAACAGTACTATCCGCAGATACTACTACTATATACGTGATTCAAACAAAACAAACATAAAACTCCATTTAATGATCAACCAAGCAATTTAACTTAGCACCACAACTCCATAGGGGTAATCACCAACCCAATGCGTACCACTTATATTGATCATAATAAATACATTGAAAACAGAGACCATACGCGCTCCAGCATCAAAATAACATGTAGATAACATCACAAACAAAACAATGGCAAAAATTTGGAATAATGGTAAAGATCCAATAATAGCACATCATCATATCAATTCCCACCCAATGCCAGGCCAATGGTCTACACCTGAAGGGTTACAGTCACACACAATACACATGAATTCACATCAAACATTGCAGAGCAAAATACGGAAAGAGGTAAACATACCTTTGAGATTTGCTTCCTCTTTGTATCAAGCTTTTCCTTCTTTGACTTCACACGCTGTGCTTCAGCCAAAAGCGCCATCCTCCTAGCGGTCTTGGCATATGGGTTCAGTTTCAGCATAGCATTCAGGTTCTTCAGCGGGTTCTTCTTCATTGGAGCCCTCTTTACTTCCTTCTTGATCGGCCTCACTACAGACTGCACCTCATCCGAATTAATTATCCTAGGCAAATCAGCATTAACCATCTTGGCCCTTGGCAACAAGTACCCCTTCTTCTTCTCTGAAACCTTGTCCACAGATCCGTAAATTGAATCCAACTTCTCAAAAGCAGACTTAGTCCAGATGACAAAACGTCCAAGATGACCACCAGGTGCAAGCTTCAGCAGATTGAGACGCTCAACATTAATGACCTCAACGCCGGGAATGTTCCGGAATGCCTTGACGAGCTTTGATCCTTCAGTTCCATACACAATCAGAGGACCTTTCCTAGAAATGTAGCGACGGTTCCTCATTTTACCTGCAAGCAATAGAGGAAAGCAATAAGACTACTGGCAAATAGATAACTATGAATTCAGTACCTTTGAATCTCACCAAATCTCACCACCATTTCCATCAGAATCAGTGAAAAAGGGAAATGAACCAATTCATAAACCTCATGTGTGCTTATCTCACCACTTCTGACCAAACAACTCAAAACTCTTATCCTTTTTTTCTTTCCTAACCGAATAATTCAATCCAAAGGGCTGTTGCTTACATCATTTTAAGTTTTAACACAGGCAAACGGCCAAAAAAATGTTCATGAATATTGAGACACAAAAATGAGTAGTTAATTAAATGATATCAAATTAGGAATGTGGCAACAAGTTGTTCACCTATATTGACACACAGCCCACACCACTCACCACCATTCTTAAAGGGATAACAGTGAGAAAGGGAAAGGAGTCCATCAAAAAAGTAAAAATAATTATCAACATTTCTCATGAGATCACTACTCTAATCCCTTCATTAGACCTTTTTTACAATCCAAAGGGGCTATTACCTGCACAATTTCAAGGATTCTTAAAACATGGGGGAAAAGGCCTCAAGTGTAATTTGGAGAAGTACTAATGTCCAAGTTCCTAATCCATCCTATATGTATTTTCCCCTTTCCAGTGATACTTAAAACTGACTGAAACCACACAGCAGACTTCATGGGTGCTCCTTATTAGCCCTTTGGACATCAATAATCGGCTCTCAGTTGTTTCCTTTGAGAGTGAACGTAAAAATGACAAAAGCTATCAATTGTTTCCTATGAGATGAAAATAAAAAATTGCCTGAGCTATGAATTAAGCCAAGTAAAATTGGCAAGAAACTGATACAGCGACAAATCAAGTCAAGTTCAAATCATTACTGACTAAATCTCAACGCCATTTCTGATCAGATGAATATTTCTCACCAAACCACTACTCTAACCCTTTCTTCTGTCCTTCACTTGAATCATACAATCCAAAGTGAGCTACAATATCCATGTAATTTCAACAGAAAAAGAGCAAAAAAATTAAATAAAATAAAATAAATTCAAGTAAATCAAGACACCAAATCTAAGTCCCTCCATATATACCTTTCCCAGGCCTAATAGCTTGGCTATCCTTCGCTTTCTCAGCATCAGCATACGCCCCGATCTGCTTCAGCGCCTTAATAGCAGTCGCAGTCTTCTCAATCCCCTCAGCAGAATCATTCACCACAAGCGGTAGCTCAGGGACATCCTCGATCCTATGCCCCCTCGCCAGCACAAGGCTCGGCACAGCCGACGCCGCAATAGCCGACACCACAGCATACCTCTTCAAGTTCACATTAATCGTCCTGTGCCACCTGCGCCAGATCTTGGTCGGAGCAAACATGCGGCCACCACGGCACATGTTTCCGAAGGCTCCCTGGCCGGCGCGGTGAGTCCCGCCACCGGGGACACGTGGAATACGGGAGACGGCGCGACCCGTGCCCCAGGACTCGGCGGAGGTCTGGTGGCCGGCTTTTTTGGAGACGGCGTAGGGCTGGCGGCTGTTCTTGGACATCATGGCGTGGACGTGGGTTACGACGTCTGGTCGGACGGGGGCTCCAAAGACGGCGGGCAAAGGGAGGGTGTTTTTGTCGGTAGACATGTCGGAGTCGAGGTTTTGGATGGACACCAGGGGGCGAACGGCGGCGGCGGAGGCCATTTCAGGCGGTGAGAGGAGAGACAGAGAGAAGGGAGAAGGGGGCTAGGGTTTTGGGGGTAGTGAGAGTGGAGCTAGGGTTACAGGGAAAGAGGGGTTTATATAGATGTGGAAATGAGGTTTTATTACGAGTTTGCCATGGAGGTAAAACCTAATTCCCACAAACTCTGGTCCAATTCGAAAAATGCACCAATGCCCCTCATCACCTGCTAACGAAAAAAATTTCACTCCCGAGCGGGTATAACGTGGTGTTCACTTTTGCATATTTGACAGTCTAAAAATGCAACGAATGGATTGAAAGTGTTGGATAGGTCTAAAAAATGAAAAAAAGGAAAGAAAAGTTGTGCTTTCATTTGGGTTATCCATTGCATTTTTAGACGGTCTGATGTGCACGAGAAGGGACCACGTTAGCCATATCCGCTCGATGATGAAAAATTGCTCCTTACCACAACATGTACAACAAATATACAAGATAGAATTAAATTAGCTATAGATCATGGGTTGTGTTTGGATGGGTTTTGAAAATGAATTTTTGAGAAGAATTTTTGAGACAGTGTTTGGTTTAGTTTTTTAAAATGAGAATAGTGAGATAATGATTAGAGATAGATAGAGAGAAATGAAATAATTAGGTAATAAGTAGAGAGATTCTTTTTGATTTTTTTTTTAAATGAGGAGAAAATGAAAGAGAACAAGCGTGTTTTTCTGTAATTCTTCGTGGTCGTTCCTTGCATTTGTAAAATATACATTTACCAATCTCAATATTAAAAATTGACGGTGTTTTGGCTACATAATTGAGTCAAATTAATTTTTGGGAGAGTTCTTAAATGAATTATTTGATTTTATCATCATCTTTTATGAATAGATTTTATCAACCATTTTTGAAACTCGTAGTGGTCCACAACTATTTTATCACCTAAATTTTATCTATTGGGAAAACAGGGTGATTTTATCACTCTTCCATAAAACACCAACTAAAATCAACTTTTCCATTTTATTTCATAAAATCCATTCAAGAACTCCCCCTTACAATTGTGTTTCCCAGCGTGAAGTGGCAAACAAGTAATCTCAATTAAGTTTTCAACAATTTTCAAGTTTGGGTTGATTATCTAACAGACCACGGTAAGTCAGTAACTACTTAGGTTTGAGTCGAGTTTAATAATCCACAAAAAATTATATATTTATGCTGAGGTTAAGGTAATTGCAGGTCTGGCCCTAAGATTTCTGTGGCCCCAGACAATAATGTAAACCAAGGTCTTATGTTTTTCAAGAGAAAAAAAAATTAAAGAACTAATAATTATTCTAAATGATAAATACCGTGTTCCATATTTTGTCTTTTTTATAATTCGTGTCTTCATGTTAATAAAAAATAGTTTTCGGTCATAATTGTCTATTCTTATTGCAAGAATTAGAAAATCAATTGAAATGGGCAATGCGAACATTTTATGAATACGTACAAAGTGTTTTATTTATTTTTTCCCCAATTACTACAGCGGAATTTTTTTATAAAAAAAATCAACAAATGATAAGGATGTAGCGGAAAGAGAAAAAAAAAAAAGAGGAAGAAAATGTAGAAATTGACTATGGTAAGAAAAAAGAAAAGGGAAGAGAAGGTAGAGAAGGAAAAAAATGGCCCACGGGAATTGAACATTGACATTTACTACGAAACACACAAATCTTTCTACCATGTCAAATGTTTTTCTATTTATTGTAGCGCAACATTATATATTTATTGCTTGTTATAGACATATATTTATGTTGAGGTTAAGGTAACTCATAACTGTGAAGTGTATATTGTTTGTCTTTCGATTGCAAGTAGAATTTTTATCATCAAGAGGAAGCTCCAGCGTGGAGGTGCAGGTGGAGATTGAGAGGAGGCTCGATTTGGAACAAATTTTTGGACAAACCATATATCTCAATTGGTATCATGATTAGAGCATTTCTTATAAATTTCTATATCTCCATTTTATTTTACAGACCAAATGTGACATAAAGAGGGGAGATTTTGTAAATTTGTCCCCTCTTTTCGTTAATTTTGGAGAGACTTCTTGTCATTTCAGAGATTTCGAGCATCTCCTATCAAGCTATATATCTCTATTTTGGAGACCGGATTGAGGGAAGATTTTGTGATTTACTTCATTTGTTCTTTGATCTTTTTTTGTACTGTATGATAGAATATTGGAGTGACCCATAAAATTTTTAGAGCCAAATCTCAAGTATTCTCTCATGAAATACAAAAAAAAATAAAAAATTCAAGAATGAACGAATTACAAATGTTCCCTCATTATGTCTTATTTGGTCTCTAAAATAGAGATAAGGAGATGCACTTAGAAGTGTGTTCGAGGGCAAAAACAATGACAACTCATTCACTATTTAGTAGTAATTTTACTCTGTGTACACTCTCTAAAGACTAGCAACTTTGACCCAGGTTTGTAAATATTATTCACATTTTGACTGAGCCTATAATATATGATTTATTTTTATAGAAAATTTGGTATTCCACAAATTTATTGACATTTCAAAAGGCGGTACCAATTCCCTTGTTATGAGCCTATAATTGAGACTCGGGTTTAGTTTATTAAGCAGACGAATTGAATTTGCCTTATTCAATTTGTGAACAGTTCGATTCATTTGCAGGCCCACAGGCATAACTCTTGACCCTATAATACGATAATCCATTCTAGCCCTCGCCAGCCATTCGTTTGGTTGTACAAGGAGCAAGCCATACCAGCCACGGGATGGATCTTTCAAATAGTCCATTAATTCACCAATGTAGTATGCGATTTCACAGGGAATACATCATACAACAGCTCTTGATCTCCAACTGATCAAATACCTGCGCCCTGGACTGCAATCTAGATATCCAAAATACAGAAGTGAGACCAGGAGATTCATGGTCCAACTCGAAATCAGAATGCAAACAGTACAGTCTGAATGAACAGAAAACATTGGGTACGATAAGTTTTTCCTCGAAACATGTACATATAAAGACTTCTCGAGCAACGATGAGAACATCAGTACTACAACTCGCTATCTGCTGTTCAAATTATACAGCTCAAATTGAAACAAGAACTCTGATTCTAGGATTTCATACAGATACGAGATAACTATATGGGCATATTGATCCATAAGAATAGCACGGTCAAGCATAGTTAGAACAAGCCCATATTCCAGTGTCCCTACAAACCAAATTAATTACAAAGAGAGCAGGGAAATTCGAACATATACACAGCCAACTATCAATCTTCATCATCTGAGCTCCCCATGTCACTACTATAATCACTACTATCATCATCGATATCAAGCTGAACGTGTCGAACTTGTATCGTCTCTGGTGCTTTAGGTAATCCTTGAGCAGGAATCGGCCTAGGCAGTTGCTCCTCAACTCTACCAGGAACAGAGAGGGAACCCAATGGAGGCAATGGAACCGGGTCTCCGGGCTTCCATCCAGGCGGGGGTACAATGGGCAAATCACTTGGCAATTCCACAGGCATACCAGGCTTCCATCCAGATGGAACTACAATGTTCGGAGGAACAAGCCCTGGAATCGCAGAAAGATTGGCCAGCAGATCGGAATCTGCCGGTTGTGCAAGTGGAGCCTCGAACAATGGCTCGATTGTTTTCTCTTTCATTTCCGCTGATTTAGGTAAACCGATATCAAGATTGGCAAATGCATACAACTGGGAGGAACGCATTTGTTCCTCCTGTGGGGCAGGCGGGAGGGCCCCACGCAAAGGAGCCTGTCCGGCGCCGAATTCCGGCGGCGCAAATGTAGTGTAACTTATCCTGTGGGCATAAGACAGAATGTCTGATAAATTCAACCGAGTAGAAATAGATGTGGTAGAAGAATTGTCTGTGTTATCATCTGGTTTCGATCTTTTGGGGCGGCGATAATCGGAGTAATCATCGACGAGGACGTCGAGAACCTGTTCGGCTTCTTTGAGTTTGTTAGCAAAGGAAAGCATCACGGTATCTTTAGACCGGATTTCGCGACCAACTTTCTGCTTAGAATCTTGAAGGTCGAGAATTTCTTGGAGTTCTGCAACGGCTTCAAAAAGCTGAGTTTGGAGGGATTTGAAAAGGGAGAGGATTTCTTTGGTGGAGGAAGGAGAGGAGTCTGGCGGAATTTGTGTTATGGATTGGGTTTGGGGTGATAGAAACGTAGGGAAGGAGCCCCGGAAGGTACTAAGCCAGTGAGACCGATTTGGTGAGACTTCAAATACTCGGGATGCGAGCGAGGACATATGAAGTAGAAGACATTGTGCTCTAGACAGAGGCGGAAGCAGAGGAAGTAGGGTTGAGGAGGTGGTTGTGGCAGTTGATGGATTTGATTGCTGATTGGGGTGATGAGATTGTGGGAGTTGGGAGGAGAATTTAGGAGGGGTAGGGTTTTGTAGAGAGGGTGAATTTGGATTTGGCAGGCCTAGCCTGGCTGGTGATTGTACCATTTGGTGAGGGACATTTTGTAGCATCTTGGATTTCCACTCCTTTCAGAGAAACCTAAAGCAACGACGAAATGAGAATATAAAACACTATATTAATCACAAGATATTGAACTGTGGAAAACAGATCACTATTTCAAGCAAAGAATCGTTAGTGAAGTGGTGAAGGAGAGAACTTCAGGGAAAATAGAACTACTGATTAGTAATTCTTTGGGGCCAAGTTTAACCCATGAAGCAAGCACTGCATTTCAAACAAGAAAAAGCAAACCGCTAATTGTTTCCTGGTGTGTGCATGCCAGACATGCAGGTAAAGAACTAACTTCTTCTATACATGGCATGTGGTCTCCTAAAAAATATGATCTTGACCTAATTCAAACACAGCACAATGTACAAGCAATCCAAATGAAACCAACCAATATTTTATTCTAGAATATATAAATAACAATAAATGCAGCCATCTATAACCATAACAGGAATTGTGTTAATCTGTAGACTCGAAGTTTGGCCAACTCCAGCAGGACAACTATTAAATTATAAACGAAAAGAACATAAAAGCAAATGAGAAATACATCAAAACCTGCCAGATGAGAAAAAGTATGATCTTGAATTCTCAACATGAAAAGCCCTATACAAATTACAGAGGCCCTATCTGAAACAGCTTACTTTATGCTAAAAAGGATGGTAATTCATGCATGGTTATAACTTGACAGGAGAATTTGCAATAACACAGTTGCAAACTCCCAACATTAAAATAAAAAGTTGCAACAAACAAGGCCAGAAAGCAACATGCTCGAACATGCTTATTAGATACTAAGCTATCAACTACTACCATTAGTATGTCTACTAAATCCACCATAGCAATCCAATCAATTATAGAAAATAAAAAAACAAAGTCAAGATCCCGCCATCTGTTCCACTTCAGTTGAGTTATGGCTTTATAGGTTGTGCAGTCACCCCTCAAAATATGGGGCTTTCCAAGTGAATCGTTGAAAGGCCAAAGTCTGCCATCCGACGGTAGAGTTCTATATTCCCCCACCACTTTAGAAGGTTTCAGAGGTCTTTGAACTATTTGATAGTATCCTCGTGGGGTTTCGTGCAAAGGATTGGCCATGCTACTGCCCCTAAAGCAGAAATCTGGGCTGTTTACATGGGCCTTAAAGTGGCATAGAACGTGGACCAAGAATATTGCATTAGTGGGGGCACATATTACTTATAAGGTGATTGCTTGTTTTTTTTTCTTCCATATGATATAGATTATAGGGTGGCGAACATAAGATATAGGGTAGTGAACTTCACTCATCATTTTAAAGTCAATAGGTAAGAACTAATAAATAATGATATTCCACCATAGAAAATTTTACAGGGTATAATACAATTACATGGAGATATCAATATAATGCTACAACTATATAAGTCCGTTCCTGGACTAGAGTTCAATAATATTATTGTTGAGACTGATTTAAATTTTAACATAGGCCACTCAACTAATTATGCAGCCCGTAATTTCTCATATCCGCTACAATTTGCTCATACATGTGCAGGTTTTAATGACTAGCTAGGAAGCACGGTACCGGTATGCGGTACGGGTATGCGATACGGCAAAAATCTAAAAAAGTAGGGTACGGGTACGGTTGGGTACGCAAGTGTAAATTTAATTTTTTTTCCCTATTTTACTATGTTCCATTGCACAAACTAAATAAAACACTCATTTTACCAACAAAAAGAAGCATAAATAAGAGTTAAAGAGTTCATAGGAGTCAGGAACTGATTGTTGCTGTAGAATACTCAGGAGTCAGGAGATGATTGTTGCAATGTTGCTCAACAATCAGAGGAGTTGATTTTAGATCTGCAGAGGAGTTCATTTAGTAACCTATAAGGCTATACGAGAGAGAGAGAGAGAGAGAGAGAGAGAGAGAGAGAGAGAGAGGGAGCAGCGAGAGAGAGAGAGAGAGACTTCCATGAGTTCCATGGTCTTTGCTCGAGCAAAGAGAGGAGAGGTTTATACATTTTTTTGAATCCTAACTGATGAAACCCAGCAATATGTCGACTGTTGTCTTAATTTGGGGTCAAAAGTGCACATAAACCCCTTAAGTTTCTATAAATTTCATTCGGGCCCCTTAAAAGTTTTAAAAAAAATTCAAAAAGGTCCAAATGTACCCAACAACGTACCCAATCAGAGTACCCAGGTGTACCCAAACCGCACTCAGAATAGTGCAAACGCATTCGACGTATTTTGCCGTACCGGCCCGCATTCGCATCTGCGTCGCTGCACGCAACATTTTTGGAGTACCCATGCTTCATAGATGACTAGATAATGGGACTGCAAAATCTATTATTCCCCTTGTTAGAGCTTGTCCCACATTGGCTAATTATAACCTCTAAAGCTAGTATATGAGCCTGAGCAACCTTTCCACTCATTGCCAATTGGTTTTGAGTTGGATGCTTTAGCATGGTATCAAGGCTAGGCTTTCGGAAACTTTTAGACAAGATTCTATGTTGTTGATGTTTGGTTCCCCCTAGTTTGTCGTTGATGGTTGATAGTGGTCGTATGTGTTGAATCGTTTGTTTATCTCCCCACGTGTTGGGGAGTGTTAAAGTTTGTCCCACATTGGTTAATTATAACCTTCAGAGCAAGTATATGAGTCTGGGCGGCCTCTCCACTCATTGCCAATTGGTTTTGAGTTGGATGCTTTAACACCCCTGTTGTGTTGACTAAATCTCTAGTAAACTGATCTGCACACCCCATGCTTTCCTGGCTTCAATTTTGATCTCACAAAGAATGCCTTAGGAAAGTGCTTACCGTTGTCTCTTGGTAGTGCAACAACATATCATCGCCGACTTATAAATGATGATTGCAGTGAATAAAAAAAAATGCTACTATTTGTACTAAGAGATTTTGAAGGGGGAAAAAAAATCCAATACTGAGGTCAGTGAAGACATGTGATCCCACATGCGTTCCTCGAGTTTGTGGCTTTTCCCCCTGTAGTCTCTGAATTACCAAAACATTTCACTACCCTTTCTAATAAACCTTGTACTGAAATTTCAAATTTGAAATAAAACTTCATACAAAGCATACCCATAGATTTGGAAAACATGATGTGTAGCAACATTTCTATAAACAGAGTAGAAGACTATTGTGATGGGTGCCAATATAAATAAGTAGAACTATGGCTCCGTTTGTTTGGACGTAAAATATTTTATGGTAAAACATTTTACCCATTTTCTGTTGTTTGGCTAGAAAAAAAGTAAGTAAAGTATTTTCAAGGTAAAACATTTTGCCCAATTGGGTGAAATCGTTTTCCTCTAATTTGGGCCATAAGTCGTTTTTGGACTCAACACCTGATGGCCTGACAATTTCCCAAAGGGTCGAAACCACCTATCCTACTCCTCCCAAATCATATCAGATCCAAAACAAGAGAGAGGAGGTGGCGAGAGAAAGCTTACTCAATCCTGCAGTTCTCTCTAGCACTTAGCCGGCAACCGATCATTGGCGTTCTCTGCGGCGATTACCTCTGATTGCTTCATCATCTCATCCATTCTAGGTCTACAAAAAATCCTCTGCCGTTTTGTAGATTTTGGCTTGATCAACATGTTACATTCTTGTATATGCAGAAATGCATGTATGAATCTTCTGCTCCTCCAATCTAGCCTTATTTATGGTTTTATCATGGTTTAATTGTTTATGAGGTATGTATGTGGTAATTAAATAAGTGGGCTATGTTGGGTTAAATTTGAGTATTTCCATTGGTAATTTGGAACAATGTCTGGTTGCAATAATGGTACTATAATAAATTAATAATGGCTGTGTTACTGGTGTTATCTTTCTCTATCTCTCTCCACATGTCCTGAATCTTGATTACCAATAACAACTCCATTTCTTCTTCACCTTCCTTTCTTATTTTTGAACACAATCAAGGATGATTACTCACAAGAGATAATAATACAAGATAACAATATGTATTGGAGAATTTCTGTTTGGGGATTATTAGGGTAAGTCAAGGTATTTTGAAGTGTATATGTTATGTTATGTACTTAGCCCAGAAAATTGTGCTCTAATTCTAATCTTTATGCAGATGGCTAATGATCTAAATGATGTGAGTATAACTGAAGTTGTAGTAATCGGAGCCGCCGCTTCAATAATAGCTACTGGAATTGCAATCATTGACATTTTAAGATATAGTAATAGGACCCTTATCCCTGATATACCTAGGGCACCTCATATCAATAGAGACCAAGCGAGGGAGAACTATATAAATAGCATTTTGTATGCTAGTATTAAGCAATGCATAGGTTAGATACGAATGAGTCCTTTGGCTTTTTCAAAGCTATGCAAGACTCTGACTAAAATATGTTTTTTACAACCCACATTTCACATGACAGTGAGAAAGCAAGTGATGATTTTCTTACATGTAGTTGGACATAATGTGAGATTCCGGGTAATTGGTTCAAGCTTTCATCGGTCGACTAAAACCATACACCAATATTTTTTTATTGTTTTGTACGCAATTTTGAAGTTGTATCCAGTATCCAAGTGGTTCCACTCCCTTACAGATAAGAAACAATCGGAGATTTTATCCTAGGTTTACGGTAAGTAAAGATAACAGATATTCATAATTATATTTTATAGGTAAGGTAAAACCTGTGGAGTGTGTTGTTGGAAGTTCTTGCTAATGAGGTGAAAATTGGAAATAGACTTAACAACACATTTAGAACAAGCTCATTCAATCAGGTGTCAACTGTTCATAATTCAGAAATTCCAAGTTGAATGTTCAGCAGATCACATTGAACATCATCCTACAACTGTGAAAACTACATGGGGTATCATAGATCAACTTCGAGATAAATCTGGATTTGGACGGGATGGCAACATGAAGATGATCTAGTTCAACTGTCTACACTAATCATGTTCAAGTGCCATTCTTAAGTCATATTACTCTTTATTTGCTTGAAGTTTTTAGTCTTTTAAAAATAAAATAAAATAAAATCTTTTTAGCATCTAATTTTCATTGCTTCAAAATAACCACATTCAAGGTTCTAAAACTCACTAGGAGCTCTCAAGGCAGTCGGGCACCTTCTAGCTTCCAGGCAGAGCACTCAGCGCCTAGTTGGGTGAGTCAGGCTACTCGAGGGGCCTTCTAGCGCCTAGGCGGTGAGTACTTAGCCGCCTAGACCTTCTTTTTGAACACTGAATCCAACTCATGATAAGTATCTTAACAAGAAGATTGAAACGTATGCTGAGATAGCTTTAGTGGTGAGCAAGATCGTGCAAAAGGAAATTTTGATAATCATTCCATGACATTGACTGGGAAGGTAGGCCAGAGATTGAACCAATACATTTGGATGATGAGATTGCCTTTGAAGACATCTCTATTGACAAGAATGCTGGAAAACATTCAGCATGCTCAAGTGGAACTTCATCCCAGCCAAGATCTCATCACAAGCATGGCCATGATACTTGTGAGTTTTGACGAGGAGTTCGATATCAAAAGAATTTCAGACAAGCTTGGGCAAGTTGCCGATGCGATTACTAGGTTGACATGGGATGGGCTCAATGTGCAAGCTATTCAAGATGAAGCGATGAAGATAGAAGGTATTGATGAGGCTTTTCTAGGCTCGGCATTTGTTTACTTAGTTGAGCATGAACTTGGAAAGACATCTATGGCAAAGAGCATTAACCTCTGAAGGATTTGACTTGAAAGTTTTAGCAAGAAGTTAATGATTTGCCAATTCTTCTTGCTAGTAGCATATCTCTGTTTAAGAATCTTATTTGTTGCAAGGGTTAGTTTTCAAAGATTTGTTGTTTCCTTTGGTCTGCTTTATTTTACTAGTGAAGCATTAATGACATCTTTATATACTTTATGACCGTTTTTCTCGTCATGTTTCGAATTTAGAGAAACAAATGTTAATGTGTTCTTACCTGATTGGATAATTATTTGATGAGCTTTTATAAAACGGTAAACGTTCTAGTTTTCCGAATGTTTGAGGTTTTAAAATGCTTGGGAGATTATATTTCTTCTTAAAATAGTAAGTTAGCAAATAACTTTTGTGTTGAATTTTTTTTTTTTGACAACCAATCAATGAGAAATCATTGTTTTGGAAACTACTTTTCATGTGCCAACCAAATACCGGAAATAAATTAAAAAAGTTTGTTTTCAGCATAAGCATTTTACATGGAAAAATTTTACATTGAAACAAACAGAGCCTATATAAGTGCCCCTTCTTTATGCATCGTTAGACTTCAAGCACACACAATGCATGCGTACCATGAGAGCTATGCACTTTTCATAAAAACATTCCCTTCCACTATCTTACATTATATCGAAAGGGGCATAAGAATCAGAGTGAAATCAAGAAATCAAACAGATCGGTAAAAATGTAAAACACGTAGGTAGGATATACGAATCTCATAACACCACAGTAAAACCCTAAAGCCCTTGCAATGCAATAAACAAAACATGTCAATATCACTCTATGCTTACGCACTCAGTCCTCGCTCTCGCATACAAATTCAAAATGTCTTCAAAATAATCTTTCACGCAAGCGCATGATGCGAACTTAGTACGCATCCTCATTGTGCTGAAAACGTGATATGCAAGCTCAAATGGACTATTCACAGGGATAATCAAGCACAGAATCAAACAATTAAATCTAGACGACAAGTCAAACAACTAACCCCGTGACTAGAAACAAAACTCGTCAGTGCCTCAATGGCGGCTTCCGTCAAGTAATTGTCTGTAAATTACCACGATTGAATAATTGAAACGACGGATGAGATAAGTGAAAAGAAGAGAGAGGGTGGGAAGGAGATCGTAGAAGGAGGCGGAGAGAGAGAGAGAGAGAGAGAGAGAGAGAGAGAGAGAGAGAGAGCACCTGGAGAAGACGACGTTGAGTTGCAGAGAGCTTCGTATCTTCAAGACTTCAAGGATGGAGCAAAATGGGCCCAAATAATGTAGCGTTGTATTGCAAGGCTTTTATTGATGGGCCCAAGAAGCCTCGAGGTTACTTTTCTCCCCTTTTTTAATAATAATAATTAAAAAAATTGTAAGAAACCTCAAGGCAAAAAGGATCATTCCAAAGCCAACCAACACTAGCGTTTTTATTATACATATTTTTATATTTTATGGTTTTATACTATAAATTCAATGACAATCTGAATGTTTTTTCAAAATAGTTGCATGGTGGGAGCAATTTGGAAATTGTTGCCCAGAGTTGCAAAAATTTGCAGTCCGAATTCTTAGTCAATGTTGCAGTGCAACTGGATGTGAAAGGAATTGGAGCACGTTTGAATTCATCCATTCTAAGAAGAGAAATAGACTAGAGCACAAGAGATTAAATGATCTAGTTTTTGTTCGTTACAATCTTAAACTTCGGGAAAGGTAGATTTATGATACATTTTGTTAGAGTTATTTTTGTTTAAAAGTTGAACATTCAAATTAAAGAATTATATAGGAATTTGATGAAATGTTTGGTAAACTTGTAGGAACATTAGCCGAAGAAAAGATGCGCTAGACTCGATTAGTCTTGACAACATAGATGTGCTAGATGATTGGGTGTGTGAAGAACCTAATCTACTTGATGGAGAGGATCTTGGATGGGAGCTTGTTGAACCGCCATCGCTTGAAAACTTGACACTGAATGATAATGAGCCTGTTTTTGAAGATGATGTTGGTGACATTCCAAATGAAAATGAAAGCCAATATAATTGGTGTGCTGCTGACTGCTATTTTGGAGGAGAGCATGATCCCTATCATTATGTTGTTGACTAATATGTTAGGCTTTTGTTATGTTGATGTTTTTAAGTCTCTTTAGAGAACTTATATGCTAGTCTTTTGGTATGCTTTATCACGTTAAATTGGTTGGGAACTTGTTTTGGATGTTGGAGGAGTAGTTTTTTTGGATATGAAGTACTAGAATGGTTGCATTTTGTCTATGAAAAGTTATAGTAATCCTTTACTTTTATGTCAATTTTTTTTATATGTTGAATTGCATTTTTTTTTTGAATTATACCGTAGTTTATTGCGATTAATCCGGAACGGTACGGTGGTATGCACCGGTACCGGGACGTACCATCCCAGTAAGAAAACCGGGACGCTTGCCGGTACGAGATTCATAACTTTGGTTTGATCAACCTTCAAATAAATTGCAGCTCATTTGTCGGTCCGAGAGGTTTCTTGGAATAAGGAAGAAGGAGAATAAAAGATACTCATAAAGGGAGATTAGTTAAAAACGGGAATAGGATAAAGAAGATTAGGTTTTACTTGATTCCTACTATGTTATTCTTGTTGTGCCCGGTTTTTCTTTTTTGTTTGTTGAAATTTAATACTCCTAATTATATATGGGCTTTCAAAATGTAAATTATAAGATAAGAAATTCCTTTATATTCTCAAAATAAGTTTATTATTTGATTTCAAAGATTTGACAATGTATAGTATCACTAGTCTTAAGAACACAAGTAATGTGCTTCACCTTCCATAATTGTATGTCCTATTCCTATGTTCCACCAACACCAGATAATCTCTCTCATATCCGGAGCCAAAAGGAGTTCCCTTTATGTTTTTTCGGCTAGTTAGCCTGGGTTTTTTTTTTCCAATCTGGTGATCCCAAGTTCGGTGGGTGTTGATGGTGGGTTAATAACTTCTGTTTTTAGGTTTGTTTTGGCGGTGTTGGTCTGGATTGCTCCTTGATTACCATGTTCTAATCTGATTGTAATCTTCACGATCCATAAGTGTTAATCTCATTCTTCGTGGTTCACCCTAAATCCAACTTTGATTCGGTTTGCCCACGCAATTTTAGAGTTGCGATGCGTAGTATGGGTTAGCGAGCTTTAGGCTCACATCACGTCGTTTGATACGGCTTCTTACTTTGGGCTTAGTTGTTTTATTGTCTTTGTGTGTTGTTTTCCTAGATTATTTTCAATGTATTTAGGAGCAATTCTTGTAAGTGCCACTGGGGCAATTTCATGAAAATGATTTGGGTACACCACCTAGTGTACCCTAAATGCACACCACTTCATCCGGATCGTTCAAACTTTTTTTTCGATGTTCTAGATTTAAAGTGTTTTTTTACCAGTCAGAGAGCTTTGTTACCGGTAAGCAAGTACTCCAAATCTAGAACATCGAAAAAAGCTTTTGAACGGTCTGGATGAGGTGTTGTGCATGTGGCCGGTGTACCTATAGCATGATTAATTTGCCCCAACATTAACATCCAAAAGATAGGCAACAACAGAAGCAGTAATGTAGGATTAGCAGATAATGTCAAGGTAGAGGACACGTGTACAAACTCTGCCTTGGCAGGGAAAATAAATGCATAGACTAAATGACTAAATTAGCCTAGTAAATACTCTTCTCTCCCGCATGACGTCTTCCGAATTCGGACAAACTCAATTCTTTTTTTTTCTTCTATAAAAAGCAGCGTGGGAGGGATAATTAATGTAACAACTCTCCTTATGCGCAGGGTTCCTAACTCATTGTTGAATGTCCAGTTTGAGTCGTAACTACTGCTCGGAGGTGAGTTCGTCACCATAGCACTACCTAGGTATTAGATGGACTAAAGGTCATCCACGCTGGTCCGGCACTTAGCGGGATTCCAACCTCAATGGATCATGTACGAGAGAGAGGGAGCACTTAAATTTAGTTACCCTTGCCATATAAGTTACCACCTTCGGTGGTGCAAACTTAGCCTTGGGAGAGGTAATATACGTAGAGTCTTGCTGGGCTTAAAATAAATATACAGAAAAGACGGAAAAAACAAAAAAACACTCCAATGTGCTTTTTTCAGTTTTTTTATATACTTTCACACGTTCAAATGAAAGCTAGCCTATTTGTTATGTTCTACTCCAAAATTACTACGCGTAGGTGCGCATACCCATAATGCACAAACAGTGCATCTTAGCCGTCCAAAAGCATTTTTAACGGTCTAAATTTTAAAACACTCTTTGACCTGTAAGAGTTAACTCTTACCGGTCAAAGAGTTTTTAATTCTTACTAGTCAAAGACTAAAACTTGGTCAGTCGCTCCTAAGTACATATGGGCTTTCAAAATGTAAATTATAAGATAAGAAATTTTTGTTTCCTTTATATTCTCAAAATAAGTTTATTATTTGATTTCAAAGATTTGACAATCTACAGAATCACTAGTCTTAAAAACACAAGTCATTGCTTCACCTTCCATAATTGTATGTCCTGTTCCTATGTTCCACCAACACCAGATAATCTCTCCCATATCCGGAGCCAGAATCAACACTACAATAACGACAGCTCAAAGGGGGTTCGCTTATGGAATCGGGGACTTTGCTTCCGTTCATGAATGCATTTGCTTCCGTTCAAAGAAGAAAAGGGGTTGCTCATGGAATCGGGGACTTTGCTTTTCACCATGCTTTTTTTCCTGCTTTTCGTCTAAAACGACATCGTTTTGGGCATTTTTTTAGTACACTTAGCTTCCAAGGATCCTGTTTGGAGAGTTAATTTTGGGATTCAATTTTAGGGGAGCTTTTTGGGGTAGAGTATAATTGGTTACACTTCAGGTTCAGGGTTTAAATATTGGATTTAGAGTTTAAGCACTTTGAAAAATTAACTCTCCAAACAAAGCCTTTGCAAGCTTTGGAGATTTATCAAGAAAATTATTTTGCTTGAAAAGCAAGATCCCATGACCCTTCATTTCCAACCCATCTCTATTCCCCTAAAATAGAGATGGTTGTGACACATAGAAGGGATAATTTGTAATTAATGTCATTTTTATTAACTTTTTATGCTTTTTGAAAGAATCTTGGAGGAGCCCATTTTCCTTTCAAAGATTTGGTCCTCTAAAAATAGAGAGAGGAGAACAAAATGAGATTTGATTCTCTATATATTTAGATGATCAAAATAGTTTTGAAGAACCAAATTTTAAAAAAAGACAGTGGGTTTCCTAAAAAATTATCCCAATAGTACAAAAATAAGAAAAGAAGATATAAATTACAAAATCTTCCTTCAAAGATCCATTCTCCATTTTCGAATAATACAGATGGGTTGGAGATGAGGGGCTTCCTTATGCCCGTGCGATAAGCAATCCAGGAAGTTTGGCCTAATAACTTTGGATAGGACAAGCTGGATATTTATCCTGGGAACACCCATGATATGGGTAGCTCAATCCTCAAACAAACAGGGTGAATTTGTAAAAATAGAGATCTGTCGAAATACTTACTTTTTGGTGACTAGAGAAGTTAATGTGAGATTTTTTTTTTCTTTGACATAAAGGTCTAGTTTGCCAATTGATAAAATCATGATTTGATAAAGTCATCACTTGATTTTATCAATTAAGAAGAAGTTTGATAAAATCTTAGATTTTTGCATTAAAAAATATGAGATTTTATCAAACTTCTTCCTCATGGCAAAATAGGCCTAAGTTAACGTGAGAATGTGACCGTAAAGTTTGTGTGTTCAACTATAGAATAGAACTCTCCCATAAGGGAGACCAGAGTTCGAGTTTCGACAAAGGCATTTGGAGTTTAAGGCTATGGATAGTTTTTAGATTCTATTTGGACTAACCTACTAACTTCCCTGTTAACCCCTATGCACATTGAGTTAACCCCTATGCACATTGAATGGAAAAAAAAAAACTCAATAGGCTGTAATATTTTTTTATCAATGTAGGTTTTACACTAAACAAAAAACAGAAAAACACTCCCATCAGAAACAGTACCAAAGGCCAAAATCTTCAATAAGTACTACTAGGCCTAGCACCAAAAAAAAATGAACGGAAAAGACAAAACAAAGAGAATAAGAAATTTAGATAGAAAGTGATTTTAGAGGTAATTAAAATAATCATTCTTTTTTTTTTGGATAAAACGTAAGTTTTCTTTCCGCCCACTTTTCAAGGTTACGTTTCCATCCTCATTTAATGTAATTTGCCTTTTTTACCATTTCATTGTGATATACATTGATATTTATATGGGCCACTTAACCAAAAATCCAAAACATTTGACATTTTTCAAAGGAAGAATAAAGAACTTTTGCAATCGAACATAAAAAAAAATATATTTAACTTTTTTAAAGGGAATGACAAGGAACTTTTGCAGTCGAACATAAAGACAAAAAAAATTAATGAATTGTTACTAATTTTTAAAAATTCTAAATTCGAACATAAAATTCAAAAAAAATCTCTACCCCACCTCCGGCTGACCACCGCCCCACATTTGGCGACCACTTCTAGTGACTAAAAAAATTGGTGAGATGTCACTAATTTTTAAAAAATTTAATTTCAAACATAAAATTCAAAAAAATCGCCATCCTACCTTCAAACGACCACCACCCCACCTCTGGTCGACCCGGTGACCAAAAAAATTAGCGAGATGTTACTAATTTTTAAAAATTCTAATTTCGAACATGAAATTCAAAAACATCACCACCCCACCTCGGCCGACCACTTCCAGCCACAAAAAAATTAGTGAGATGTCACTAATTTTTAAAAATTCTAATTTCAAACATAAAATTTAAAAAAATCACCACCCCATCTCCGGCCAACCACCGCCCCATCACCTCTGGCTGACAACTTTTGGTGACCAAAAAAATTACTGAGATGTCACTAATTTAGAAAAAAATTCTAATTTCAAACATAAAATTCAAAAAAATCATCACCCCACCTCCGATGGACCACCATCCCACCTCTGGCTTCTTCCGGCGACCAAAAAAATTAGTGAGATGTCACTAATTTTTAAAAATTCTTATTTCAAACATAAAATTCAAAAAAATCTCCACCCCACCTCCGGCCGACCAACGCCCCACCTTTGACCAACCACTTCCGGCGACAAAAAAAAATAGTGAGATGTCACCAATTTAAAAAAATTCTAATTTCAAAAAAATTATCACCCCACATTTGGCTGACCACTTCCGGCGACAAAAAAATTAGTGAGATGTCACTAATTTTTATCACTAATTTTTTAAAATTCTAATTTCGAACATAAAATTAAAAAAAAATACCACCCCACCTCCGGCCGACCACCACCCCACCGCTGGCTGACCACTTTAGGCGACAAAAAAAATTAGTGAAATGTTACTAATTTTTAAAAACTCAAATTTCATAAATAAAATTCATAAAAATCATCACTCCAATAAAATTTCACAAATATCGTTATCTACTTATTTAAATATTAGATGGAAGTGTGTGTTTTGTTTCAGTGTTGAATTTTTTAGATCAATCGTTCTCTTATGTAATTAGTTCTTTCAACCATGCTTTCCTCAATTTTTGTTTTTTGCTGACCGCCCCCATTGATATTCGACCATTAATGCTGTGGAGCTTCGAATTCGGTGACCTGAGAGAGTAGAGACTGTTTTTGCATGTTCAATGAAGGGGAAGAGAAAGAGAAATGATGAAATCCATCCCACTTATTACAATCCATCTGAAGCTTGTGGGCCTCTCTCTCAATTTTGACGAAACTGTTAAACAGTGCCAATCGGGTGGGGCTGCGGAGATCAGATGGGGTTGCAAAGATCATTGGGCCGATCTACACCCCTTATGCAATTGTGTAGATCGGTATTTCTTGTTTGTCTTTTCTTTGTTTATCAGAAGAAAATGTTCTTCGCTTAGAAAAGCCCAAGTAGTGGCACTTACGTCCGACTCCACAAAATATATTGGGGAGAGAGAGAGAGAGAGAGAGAGAGAGAGAGAGAGAGGTGTGTGTGGGTGTTTTATCTTTTTATTAAATTCTAATTAAAAATAATTTCTTTATGTTTGATTGCAATTTTTTTTTGTTATTCCCTTCGAATAGACAAAAATATTATGTATTTATGACTAATTATTCCTATTTATATATAAGTAAATAACTAACTTAACACTACTTACTAAATTACAATGAAATTCAAACAAACTCAAAAATCATGACAAATTCTGTACACACCCAAAAATATATTTTGACCAGACCTAGATATTACAATAAATCCACCCGATTAGTGAAAACCCACAGAGAAATGTTCAAGAAAACTAAGATTACAACAAACCCCCCAAAAAACTCAAACAAAGCCAATCTCGTCTTAATGGGTGATAAAAAATGGGCAAAACAAAATCTCAACAAAATCAAACCTTAACTATCAAAATCACAAAACTAGTGTCACATGCAAAGCAACAAACATCACAGAGAACCAAATGAAAGATCAAACTAAAAACCAAGTGGTAGTCACCTGTTTTTTAATTTCCGCCGTGAGAGATTACAATCAACTCCGCCATATTGGCGATGATGGTGCTCAACGGCGATGAAGGACGGTGGTGATCGACGGGAATGGAGGATGGTGATGGAGGATATAGATCGTCGCCTGTTTCTTCCGATGAGTTGAGTGCTTTGGTCTGGCAATTTGGGACGCCGGCGGGTGAAGATTTCAGACCCCAAATTGGGACGGCGAGGGTGGATAATTTGGGACACCGATTTGGTGGATTGTCGATGGCGCTTTGGGATGGCGAGGAGTGAGTTTCGGGACGACAATTTGGGAGGAGGAGTGCTGATTTGAGTTGGTTTTTGGTGTTAAATTGCTAGATTCAATTTTGAAAGAAAACTGTAAAGCTAGCGGCTGTCTTTAATGAATTTTGAAAAGAATTTTTTTAGACGAATTTTTGAGATAGTGTGTGGTTAGATTTTTGACAATAAAAATAATGAGATAATATGATTAGAGAAAAAAAAAAGAAATGAAATAATGAGTGAATGAGTAGAGAGAGATTTTTTTTTAAAAGAAAGAATCTTTTTGAAAAGAATTTTTAAAAAGGGGAAAAAGAAAAAGAGAACAAGTATGCAATCCCTTAATTGCATAGTGGGACCGCCAAAAAATGAAAATAGTCCAATTTTTTGCTCCTGTCTAGTATATATGTTTTAGTAATCAATTTCTTAGTATATATACAATAATGGCCAATAATGGGTTTATTTGAATTTCGGGATGAAAACAAAGCTCCAAAATAAGCACGGGATAAAAATATATTTTGAAGTGCGTTAGTGGACTATTATTTAAGTGCCCCTTAAATTTATTAGGGCAGAGAAAGAGATTGGTTGAAATTACAACAACAAAAAAAATTGTTGCCCCTTATAGCTGAGATGTTATGAAGGCTTTCCATACAAAGTCCAAAATAACAAAAGAAAATTAAATTTGGACAAAGAAAAAGTCTCGTACATTGTACTAGGAAATAAGGAAAGTTTGTTAAAGAAAGTAGGAGTTATTATTATTGTTTTTCGAAATTTTCAAAAAAGTAAAGTCGATCTTCATTTTCTGAAAGTATAAGGAAAGTTTGTTAAAGAAATTAGGAGTTATTATTATTGTTTTTCAAAAATTTCAAAAAAGGAAACTCAATCTTCATTTTTTGTGCTTTGTCGCTAAAATCCGAAAATATGAAGGATATATATGCGTCCATAATAGGAGCCATGCCATATCTTCTTAATTTCCTTTCTTCTTGTTCTTCTTCTTCTTTTTCTTTTTACCTTTTCTTTGCCTGGAAATCCGAAAATAAGGAATTAGATAGATAGAAGATAAAGTATTAGTAACACAAAATTACGTACCATATATACGATGATCTGACTTTTCCACAATTTTCTACTCACCTTCAAAATGAAACGGAAACTTGTAGTGCACTACAGGATTCCAGTTCCCCTTCCACATGTATATAAACCCCTCGTCATGCAAAACAGTACATGTACTACGATGACTCACTTCCTTCCACTAGCCGTTGTTGCATTATTCCACTTATTAGTATGCACGCAAACGTTGTCCGGGCAACAAGCTTTGACTAGTAATCCTTATCCTGTCCGGACGGTACTCATCATTAGCGCCATTTCAAAACCTCCGCCCTTAGCCGTTCATTGCACGTCCGGATCCGGTGAAGATCGCGGATGGCACCAACTCGTCGAAGGTGAAATATACTATTTCGATTTTACTCCTTCCAATTACCCCACAATGCCTACCTACACCTGCCGTTTCATCTCGGGCTCGAAGAGGAAAGTTTTGGTCCTGTACGACGAGAAGTTAGCTCCTTCATGTTTACACAATAACAAATATAGCTGTTTTTGGTTCGTGAAAGAGGAGGGTTTCTATTTTGGCAATGACGGGCGGCATTATTTGTTTGAAACTAGTTGGGCATGACTTTTTGTAGTAGCTCTTATGATAAGTAGGTGTTTGGTTAGGCCTTAATTGCAACAATGGCAGTGCATCTGGTTCTAGCCATGTGTTTTGGTTTCTGAGGATTTTGGTGCTAATTTGCCAAGTAATTTTTCTTTTAATTTGCTGATTAAAAGAAAAATGTATGATTTGACGTAATAGACAAATCATATTTACTCCAATTAAAAGTCATATACCCGTGTCACTTTTATTGTTTTCTCCCTCACCAATAATTCTCGTCTAGTGTTCCATTAATAATTAGATCATCAGCTTTTACACATGATCAGCTGAAAATATTTTGGTCATCGAATTATACGGGGTGTTTGGTAGCCTCTCTTTTTGGATTTTTGCATTTTGCATTTTCCAGTTCTAACTTTTTGAATTGTCAGAATTAATGTATTATGAAGTGTTTAAGAAATAGTACTTGCAGAATACATTTTTGCTATAGAAGTAGTGGTTGGGAGTATAATCATTAAAATGGATTATGGGTTAGTTTTTTACCATGTTGCCTTCGGTTATTTGTGACTGTATTATAACGTGTTTGAATAACGTTTTAGAGATAATTTTAAAATATTGTTGATGAAAATATCATTGGGTCCTTTCACCTTAAAAATATTGGAGACACTTGTCACATATTCACATATGTGCAAGTCTCCAATATTTTTTAACCTTCTTAGGAATACACACACACACACACACAGAGTTCATTTGGGAATTTGGGATCAATCCGATGAAGTAACGAAAAAAGAAACACATGACTGCAGCATAATTACTGAAACATAGAGGGCCAATAGATACAAGTGAGGTGAGGGCTGTAAACTTGTAATAATCAAAATATGAGAAGGGTGAAAAGGTCTTTTTATCTTGAACAAAAGCCCAGAAGTGAAAAACTTGAAAACCTCATCTCCCCTTTTGCATTTTTGGCCTGACTATCATGCAAATCCAATAATGCATTTTATGAAAAATTGCATATTGGATAAGCAAGCCAAACACCCACAAAAATATTGTTCAAACGCAGCAAGCCTCGTCAAAGAAGTGTTTCCAAAGGGCACACTCCCATATATTGAGCACCCAAGCTTCACTTTCTCTGTTCAATAAACATTCATCACCAGAAGATGCAAATAATCTTGATTTCTCATCAAGCAATTTAACACCGAGCTGCGCATTACAAAACAATGAAAGACTGATTTTCGCAAGCATAATATCACGAATCCAAACAGGGCTGCACTAATAAAAGTCATCCTCTCGAAGCCTTTTAAAAGGCCGCCAAAACTGTGGTTCTCGTTACAACTTGACCCTAAAAAAAAAACTCGCAAGGTGGATAAGGTAGAACCATATTCTTAAGATCCAAATTGTCAGAGCTAACTGCCTTGGCAAATTACACTGTACAAAATTGGAGTGGCCATTTTCTATCAACAAACAGTACTACAAACATAAGCACTCTTCTAAAATACCCAGATCACTAGAGTACATATACACATTTCCATTCGGCCTCAGGATGTTGAGATATTTTAAAGGCTTGAGACGTCAGGAATGTTTTCTTTCATCGTCTAGCAATTCTCCCCGGCTGTAGTATTCTTGTATCATGCCGCTTCAGAAGTGTAAGAGGGCACATCTGTTATGCTGATGAAGAAAGGATAGATATACAGTTAGATGTCAATCTCAAGACCATGAAATGGTGATCTTTCCATTTTCTAATGCTTATTGATTTAATGAGTTTTAAATTCTGAAAATTGGGAATACTTACTACAGGGCAACTTATGAGGCCTGCTCAATTCAACATGATGATGGCTCATCGCTCAGAAACTGCAACATTTCCGGCAGTGATTCCTACAGTTTTGGTGTCTACGTCGTAAGAAGACATGACCTTTTTCTGCACCAGCCAGTGAAATAATCTCCAGGTTAAAACTACAGAACATAGCATTAAAAATCTCCTTACTTAATAATCAATATGCATCAGCTATAGCTGTGTCTAGAATCCAGTTGTTTTAGGACAAGTTGAATTTAAGATATAGAGCTGCTTCTTCTTGACATAAACTTGACGTGGTTAAACTAGATTATGAAACCAGTTGACATAGAAGCACCTGCAGTTATTCGCATCTTACCAATTGGTAGCATGGGTTAATGTACATTTTCCCCAGGTACCATACACATAGGAAATATGAAGAGGGAGAGCACAACTTAGGCTCCATTTGTTTCAAGTTTCAACTTAAAATAATTTTCGGTGTAAAATATTTTTCATGTAAAATAATTTCAGCAAAGATGATTTTTCCTGTTTTTATTCTACGGTGTTTGGCAGATAATCTGAAAATATTCTTAGCAACAAAACTTTTCTCCAACAATCAATGGATTGAAGTTTACAGAGGGGAGAGAGGATGGAGGATGACCGACATTGGAAACTGATTAGGTGGAAAACTAGAAATTTGAATGGGCGGTGGAAAAGGGAGATATCAATGAGCTCTGTAAATTGACTTACGGGAGTTTTCACCTTAAGTCAATTTCCCTCAATTGCCCAAAAACATTTTACGGGTAAAAACAATTTACCTATGATTTGTGCAACTAAACACCGGAAAATAGGTAAAATATTTTGCCGGAAAACATTTTACGGTCAAACAAACGGAGCCTTTGTTTTGAATTTTTGCTCACGTTTCCATCAGTCATGAAAAAAATGGTAAATGGAACTATATATATATATATACACATTTTTTCTTAAATCTGGGTGGTCCTTATTAGAAAATTTGCCTATATATATATATATATATATATATATATATATATATATATATATATATATATATATATATATATATATATATATAGGACCTCTGAAAACACCTTCTGAACACATTGGACGGATCGGATTTTCCAAAAAAAATTTGCAACACAAAAAAACCCCCATTTTTTCCTTAAATCCGGGAGTGTGGATAAGAAGTTTGAGCTATATATATGTGTGTGTGTGTGGAAATTGTGTGTATTTATTGCCACTTTGTGCATTTATTGCCAAAGGTTAGGTCTGTCTCTTATCCATCCCCCGCCCATACCCCCAATTATTGGGGACTAAATGGGTTATGTTATTGTTGTTGTTGTATGTGAAAATTTTATGATAAGGACCTCCCGGATTTAAGAAAAAATGTGATTTTTTCACTTAAAAAATTATTTTTGGGAAATCCAAACCGTCCAATGTGTTCAAAAGGTGTTTTCAAAGGTTCACACAGGAAATCTTCAAAAAAAAAAAACCGGGAAGGGCTTGATCCAAACAGTTTTTCGCAAAAACTAAATATTTTGAACACATTGGACAGTTTGGATCGTCAAAAAAATGCTCGGATCATAGGGATCCGCAAGTCCGGGCTAGAAGCAGCCCCCATATATATAGTCACACACATATATGATCAACTTCTAATGTAGGATCCCTCATTTTAAATAAAGTGAGGACTAAGCAATTTTTCCACTTTCCGAATTGAATTTTGACGATCTGAACCGTTAGATGTGTTTAAATTGTGTTTTTAGGGTCTGTAGCGAGGATTCATCCAAAAAAAAAAAAACCTGGAAGGGCTTCATCTGATCAGTTTTTGTTAACAAAAACTGATCAGATGAGCCCTTTTGGGTATTTCTTTTGGACAAATCCTCACGGTGGACCTTAAAAACACATTTTAAACACATCTAACGGTTCGGATTGTCAAAATTTGATCTGGAAGTATGAGGTCCTCACTTTGGTCCTCATATAAGGGAGAGAGGAAGTTTCCTGTGAGGGCTCCTTCAAAAAAACAAGTGCGGGAAAACAATTGTGGGCCGTTGGATCCTATGCCCTTCACGCGATCCAACGACTCACAACTATTTTCCCGCATTTTTTTTTTTTTTTTGTGAGGGAACCCTCGTAGGAAACTTCTTGTATTTATATATATGCTAGAACATTTCCAAAGTACCAAAAAAAAAAAAATGCATATGCTAGAGGAGTTAGTTCTTTCCCCATATACCATACACACATGAAATATGAGAGGGAGAGCACACTAGATGTTAGTGTTTCAAATTATTTGCGAGGGATTTTAACCTTGATGTTTGTGTTGGAATTTTAGCGTTAGTTTGGTGATAACCATAACACACACATAGTGAGATCCAATACTAAACAAGTATTAACACAAAGGAAAAACAAGAGTGACAAGAGAGATTTACGTGGTTCGGCCCAAAACCAGCCTAGTCCACGGGAGAGAGACACTCCATTATATGAGCACTAGAGATATTACAATAATTGTGAGACACAAAAAATACCCAAACCGACACCAATATCCGAGCCCTGAAGTTATACACACTTCCCCGCTCACCCAGTGTCCACGAGCCCTAAATCTCATGGGTTACCCGCTCATTAGTATTTTTCTTTTTCCTCACACTATCCCCGCAGCACCAGAGGTGCTGCCCCATCTCTCTACCTCTCCATTTCTACATTTCTCGTCCCTTGTTTTGATGAAACCCTCTATATAGCCATTTTATAGATAACGCAAAAGCAAAGCATTAAATGCTTCTAAATCTTCTTTGACCAATCATGGAGTACCAAAAACGTGGAACACCTTTTGATAACTCCAAAACTTCAAAGTCCAAGATCTCAAATATCCAATCAAAGATTCATATCTTCCAACTTGCACCCATATCTTTGAAAATGACTAATATGAGCCAAAACTCAACAATCTCCACCATGGCAAGTATTGTCATCTGTGAACAATTTCACGAGTCCTCCACCAGTCTGAACCTGGCTCCACACCCCACACCGGAGTGCCCTCACTCGTTTGATCTTGAGTGCTCCACCAACACCAAAACCGGTACTAGTTGTAAACCATTGGCCACAAATGTGTCCCAGCATCACAGCTACACATTCAAAATAAAGATTTGTGGTCCATCTCCTTTATTCTCTACCACAACCAATGCATGTGTTGCTGACCCGAACTAACTTTGCTAGTTAATTCCGGTGTGGGTCTCGATCCACCCATCCTCCACCAAAAGGAAATTTTCCCCTCACACTCGTTTGCACCACTATTGGAAATATTTAAAAAAGCATCCCATTTCCAGCCACCATCGAGTTTTAACCAGACGAACACATCTCTCACTTCACTAAGACCCAACCTGATGTGTGTGATTTTTCATGGCTCCAAATAAAAAATTATGCATGGAGACGATCTGGCTACGAGAGATTTTTTAATTTTTTACTACGTCTTTGGGACATGTCACACCACCCAAAAAGCCAATACCTTAAGAGATTGTGAGGACATCTCTAAGATATTTACCAGCAATTGAGCAATGAAGACTCCACCGATCTGCGCCCTGCTCTCCTCATTGTAGCTGACAAGAGCAGCCCTTGCTCTCCACGATGCAAATACACACCGCCATCCTTTGGAACTAGATTTGGACATGCTGTATTTTCCCCCAAATCTACCATCAGAATATTTTTCCTTGTGATTCCGATCTCACCAATGAGGAAAACATGCCCATTATGAACCATGGGCTCTAATACCAATTTGGTGGAATTTTAGCGGAAGTTCGGTGATACCCACAACACATGCATATTGAGATCCAATACTAAACAAGTACTAACACAAAGGAAAAATAGGAGTGACACAAGAGATTTACATGGTTCGGCCCAAAACCAACCTAGTCCACGGGAGAGAGACACTCCATTATATGAGCACTAGAGAGATTACAATAATTTCGAGACACAAAAAATACCCAACCTGACACCAATACCCGAGCCCTGAAGTTATACACACTTCCCCACTCACCCTGTGTCCATGAGCCCCAAATCTCATGGGTTACCCGCTCATTAGTATTTTTCTTTTTCCTCACACTGTATCCCCGAAGCACCAGAGGTGCTGCCCCATCTCTCTACCTCTCCATTTCTACATTTCTCCACTTGTTCTGATAAATCCATCTACATAGCCATTTTATAAATAACGCACAAGCAAAGCATTAAATGCTTCTCAATCTTCTTAGACCAACCATGGAGTACCAAAAACGTGGAACACCTTCTGATAACTCCAAAACTTCAAGATTTCAAATATCCAATCAGAGATTGATATCTTCCAACTTGCACCCTTATCTTTGAAAATGACTAATATGAGCCAAAACTCAACAGTTTGCACTGAAAATATGGGTTCAACTACAGTAACCCAAAAGGAATATTCACCGCATGCTAAAACTTTTACAGGAGCAATGCACAAGATTGTCAATGGAATTTGTATTGCAACTAGATCAAGTCCAGAAAAAATCCAGCATCGTTGATAGAACAGGACATGTTTCATCACCGAGGTGCGTTAAATGAAGCAGCATAGTATGGAGTGGGGAAAACTTACAAATGGCTCGAAATCAGGACTTGACAAATTGATGGTGAGGTTTCTCATCAGCAACAAAACCTAAATGTCCAGGGAACCCCAAAAAATATGAGAGATATGCACTTGCCAATGTCCTTATAATATATGATAGAACACCTTAACACGGATACAAAAGAATACTTGAGCTAAGCAAAAACATGAAAACTTATGCACAGACAAGAAGTCTAGGATTTCATGTTGTCGGGCCATTTCGTGCAAATGCAAGCAACATGCTCCAAATCCTATTAATGGCTCCACGTTATTCACCAGGTAAATTTACATGTCTTTTGCTAGTTACTGTAGAACAGACATAAACAACTCCTGAGGGATCAGTATTTTCTTTTTCTTCCATATTTGCTCCTTCTATGGCTCAAAGACAGCGTTTTCAGGGATCCCATTTTATTTTGAACAAGTCATTCTGGAAATACTGTTTCACAGAAGCTGTCTTTATTATCCAAACCACAATCTTCTAATGCTGTAAAATATATATTGCCTCATTCGACAAGGGGGATAACAGCACAATACTCCAAAATGCACTTCTATATTTCTCCAAACCACAATCTTCTAATGCTGTAAAATATATATTGCCTCATTGGACAAGGGGGATAACAGCACAATACTCCAAAATGCACTTCTATATTTCATGAACACCATGGGTCATATCCAGAACACACATCATAGTAAGAGGCATCATCTGCTAAAGTACACATTGGAAACTGGTAAATTTTCATTCAACTCACAGTTTCAAAGTTTATAGGATCCATCTCCTTGAGCTTCTGCACATGACCATTACTGGCTGGATCAAAGACACTTCCAATGAAGCTATAGACTTCAGCGAAATCAGGTATGCCTGCAAAACAAATGTTCTTGGCTTGATAAGTATAAGTATAATCGAGGATATCAAATGAGCATTCTAATCTTGAGTATCAAATAGTTCAATCAAAAAATAATGTCAGTCAGACCCTTTGCTTCAACAACTCAGAACACATATGAGCATGTGTGCTGGATTCTTCAGAATTCTAGATAACATAGATAATTCAGACTGACATCTGAACATGCTCACATTCAAAACCGTGTGATGAGGAAGGAGAAAATTGGTAAGTACTTCACAAATGAGCAGTATCACAGCATCATAACTATCCAAGGCTTATGTCCGCCCTTGTGATCTAAAGTTCGGTAGGCAGGTAAGGGGACAACTGTTAACCCTTATAGAACACTGTTCAAATAAATATAAATAAGACTTTATGAGAGACATGTCCAAGACCAACATTTATCATGCCAGCAAATGTTTTAACAGCCTTGATATGACATGTTTAGATGACATATTGGGAGTCGCATAATTTACCAACTATAATTCAAGAGGATTAGATTTTGAGCCTAAAAATGTCAAGGACAAACCAAATTCAAAAGCTTTTTTGTTACATACACTGAAACACAGCAATGGAATAGGAGAAGTAGGATAACACCATGAGTGTGTACTACGCACTAAAATGCAAAGCAGAAAGATAACATGGAAAACATCTATTCGACATGGACTCGTCTAGATCTCGTGAGGATCCTTGTCTGATACTTGACTTGAATAACAGTACAGATCCATGTTTAACGTCTAAAGTTGAACATTCATCTAAAAAGCACATTTAGTAATGCGTTTGTGCCATGGACACTTAGAACTCCTATAATATCAGTGTTTTAAAAGAAGGTCTAGAAGGGCGAGTACTCGCCGCCTAGGCGCTAGAAGGACCCTCGCTGACTAGCCCAACTAGACTGACTATCCCGACTATCCCAACTAATTGCCCGACTAGGTGCCGAGTACTCGGCCCGGGAGCTAGAAAGTGCATGGCCGCCCTGGTAGCGCCTAGCGAGTTTTAGAACCTTGTATAATATGCATGAAAGGTCTTAAGGCACCTTGTAAACACCATCAACCTCGCAAAAAATACTAAACAATAAGAGTGTTGCAGCATATCCTTGCGTCCTTGAGATAGAAATTCAATGGAGCACTCTTAGACAAAAGCCCGCACTAAACACCTCCACTAAAGTGTAACAGAGGAAAACATTGTGAAGACAGAAATCTGAGCCACTTGAGCATATCACTGTAAGGCTTACACTTGACCAAGACCGTCTAACTGTGACTTTAATCGAAACAGCAAGAAAGATGCAGACTGAAATTACCATGAAGCAAAGAAGCTTGTTTCCCTTGCTTTTCTAACTCTGAAGTTGGTAGCATTCCACCTGAGCTTCCACCGCCATCAATACTGCCGTTACTGAACCTTGCTACCCCCTTTGATCCAATATCAGCTGAATCAGTAACATTGTATGGCATAGAGTGAGAAAATCCATTAACAAATTATTTGTAAATATATATATACACTTGAGACATAATACGACTGAAGTAATAAGCATGCCTTCAACTCCAAGTGCATATTCATCTTGGGATGCCATAGATCCACCTGACAGAGAGTTTAACAAGGGAGAGTCGTCCCATGGAGAATATCCAGGTGCAAGGGGATTCAATGAAGAAGGATAAGCCATGGAAGAATTCACAAGTGATAAAACTGCCAATACAAAGAGAGATAGCATGTCAGGATGATCATTATTTCAATGAAATCCTCCGCCAATGCAGTTAAGTTTACCATTTTTGGGGGCCTTCTGTGGGTAAGGATGAGCAGCTTTGCGCTTAGGGCGAGGTGGTGGCACATGTGCCATTGTACCATTTTTTTGGACCTTCAGAAAGTATTTCTGGGCATGACTTCGGATCTGCAAATGATGTAATTTAGCAAAGAAATATAAAGAGCATATGCTGATAAATTGCTAAAAATGAACATTGTTCAATGTCCAAATGTAAATTACCCACAAGCTTTTAGCAGCATACCATGGGACAAAAGACTGATTAGTAGTGCAGAACTACAAGGAAAAGAAAAGGGTATGGTGAAGAACAAAGAGTATTGACTACAAAAATGGGGATGACATCTCTATGCTCTATGGACGACAAAGATCTTGGCACTTGACACTTCTGCAAATCAAAGGCACTGAGAGCTGCATCAAAACTTTGGTCGTGCTGATTCTTGGTGCAAACTATTGTAGTTTAATGACTACAAGTCTCATGTGAAGCTAGGCTACTGACAGGGCATCAAGCAATGCTGAGCTATCACTTCTGGCCTAAGGGCTAAGACTAGGGCAATTTATTATCCAGAAAGGCAAGGATACACCTTGACCCCAAGACGGCAACATTCAGGGATAGAACTAGTGTTCACTCAGGCTGAGTTACTTTATGGTACAAGAAACAACTCAACAAAAGGTGTTTTATCGAGTATAAAAGGGCTAGATGTGCAACTCCCAAGTAATTCATAGTTTTCAAGGACTAATTCGTGTACCCTAGGCTACAACAATACCATACAGCTGCAGTAGTACTCCTTGTAAAAAACAAACGAACAAAATAACAACCAGTGGTGGAGCAAGGATTTTGATCCTGGGGGGCCGGCATAATAGATATACTTTTATCTAAACATATTATCGAAGAACTTTTGCTTTCTAATGTAATACATTATAAATTGAAATTATTCCAGCCTAATGCGGTAAGAGTATACGAATCATTTTGTTATATTTCTTTAGGCTACTATGACACTCCCGTACTTATATTTTAGGTATGAAATAAAATGTGAAAAGAGGATGCAAAATAACTTGTTTTTTATTAATCAAACCAAGATTATTACGATTTTAAGAAGTTATTGCACTAGTAATATCAATAAAACTCAAAATTAGATATCATTGAAATAGGATTTTTAAAATTGCCCTGGGAGGCAGGCCACCTGGCCCCAACACAGCCCTTGCTAGCAACCAAAACTGGGGAATGCTGACGTGATAAATGCCAACCTTGTAAGCACCAGATAAAGAATAATTAAAATAAGAGTAAACCAAGACAATCCACATCGAGATGGTGAAACTGGTCACTTACAACAACGCTGTAAGGACTAAAAGAGGATGCCAAATAGACTCTATTTTGTGTTGAGTTTATTCTTCAACCCAACCCACCCAAGAAAACTATGAAAAGGATAAAAAGAAGAGATCTCAAAGCATACGTAAGACTCATAATTGATATTATGATATATTAGATGCACACATATTTAGACTCATGATAATCCACAAATAAACATAAAAACAAAACTTTATATCAAAGATAAGCAAGTAGTTACGGACATCATAACATGGTGGCATAAGCACCTGAATGACTGTCTTTGAACCGACAAAATCTTCAATTTTCTTCCAGTCACGGTCAAACCTGAATAGTGCAGAAAATATGCAAAAGAACCACATAAGAATACAACTATATATATTTATACTTTCCAATCACCCAATAAATTAAAGGCATATAATTCATGTTTCTTTCAAGTTCGTGAAAGTATAATCAGCAATAATTCAACGCAATGACAAGGTAATAGCAATTGCCAATAGTAAATGCAGCAATACATACAGTCCCAAATCCCAATAGCATGATCAACCAAAAGTAATACTATAGAGTCCATATGATAGAAAGTCTTGCAAGTAAACTACCCTAAATCGATACCTTGAACCATCAAAATGCAACAACTCATTGAATTACCCACGAGACAATAAATTTCGTTTACGACATCCAAACTTAATTGACCACCATCTCTACCAAAATTATGCAAAGTTACTGAATAATTGTCTAGTTCGATGTATTTCTCTACTGGTCGTTATTGTAAAAAAAAAATACAGAAAAAGAAAACCCATTCAATTTAAAGTCCTCAAAAGTCAAAACCATTTTCAAGAAATAACTAAAAATCCCCCTCAAAGTACATAACCAGACAACTAAACTAAGTTCAGGGAATAGAAAATCACCCAAATCATCTCTTAGAAAGCTTTTGTATGTATTTCAAGTTTCCACCAGACAACAAACACAAAAGTACAAAATCTGAAATTAGCAGAGAACAAATGAGCGGAAATCTATGCAAAAATTAGGCAATGAACAGCAAACTGAAGATTATATACATATCTGAATGCATAAAAGCATCTCCAGTCACTACTCATACTAATTAGAGTAAAATCTGCCGCTACTCGTAAAACCATAAATTTATTTTACATGAAGCCCACCAATGACAAAAACGATACAATTCGAATATTTTTTTTATGACTCAGGTGTGCGGCCTGCTTAAGCGTGCCTCGACTAATCCAACAATTCGCAGCCCACTAACGGCCGCAATTAAAGTCGAGGCAAAGACCCTATGTACTGGCCCAAAAAGAGTTCATAGTAGCCGGAGTTTTCGAACCTGACACCACTCCTAAGTCCCCTAAGGATAAATTTGAGTTGAGAGAAGGAATAATCTTGTAAAGATTGGAAATAATTTAATTTCTTTCTTAATTTGAGCAAAACCAAATTTGATATAGATTTGGGTGAAAAACTGAAATGGGGTTTAATGGGTTTTTTTTAAGAAGCTCAAATTTCGGCTCCTGAGTAAATAAATTATAAATACAACATAGGACAGAAGGTGAAATCGATCAGAGAGAGAGAGAGAGAGAGATTAACAAATACAGTTGAAGGGCTTCAAGGAACTTGTCGTGTTCTTCATCGGTCCAGCTCTCTCTTGACTTGGTAATGGTGTAAGGCTTCCTCACCTTCTTGCCATCAGTTGGAGTCGATGAGTTCGCCGCCGCCATGGATGATGATGATGGTGATTGAGCGTTTGAACTGCTCGAATTCATGGGTGGTGATTCGCAGCCTGGTGGTGGTGACCGCATAGACTATTCTCAACTTTCTCCAACAGTAATAATTTCCAGAGAGAGAGAGAGAGGGAGAGAGATGTGGCCTGAAACTGGCGCGGGCGGGTTTTGGCTTTGTGTTCTTCCGTGTAATGAGAAAGAGTCATCCCAAGCCATTCAATTAAGAAAACAACAATGAGTAGCATCTTGTCTAGAACACATTTCAAAGTCTCACGTAAATGATCGAAACCGTGCAACTTGTTTTACACAGGTTTTTAAGGGTCCTGGTAAAAAAAGACAACTCATTTGGACATCCGTAAAAACTTGATCCATTATTCTCCTTGAATTTTTTGGGAAAAAATTGAATAAAATGATCAAAGCCTCTATCGATATTTGAATGAGCTGATTTTTTTTTATATACTTGTAAGATAACATTGTGAATCATCCATACGGCTCCGATATTTTGTATGAAATATTGAAATAGATTTCACGCAAAGTGATATACATTTGGTGTACAACAAATATTGTAACCATAGCAGTGCTCTTCAATTACTCGTTTGATGAATGTGCCGATTTAATCGCACGGACTTTTAATTCTCTTTTCTTCCAAAAAAAACAGAAGACGGTCATGTAACGTGCACCTGGGCCTAATTAAGCTAATTGTAGTAATTAGTCATTTTTTTAATTACTATTTTGAATGTGATAAGTGTCAAATGTTTGGTATTAATTTTGATCTCGATGAATAAAATTTTAAAAGTAAAAAATGATTCCTGAGGAGGAGAAAAATTTTAGAACATGGTTTCGCTGTCTATCGATCTTTCTTTTAAATTTTTTTAACGATGAGCCGTATTTTTATTATAGGTCATAAAAAAAAAAAATTGGGTTCAAAGTTTGATTATTCTTTACAAACGTAACAGACTATTTCCTAGAAAATTGCTAAGTATCCTAAAGATGGGAGTAGGGGTTCTTGTTGTTCACTATGTTTATGGTACTGTACTACGCATCCATTCAATTGTTCATTGCAAAAATGTATAACTCAGATCAATCCAATCTTATGTGAGAGTCATTGCTTGAATTTCGTCTGAACTATACATTTTTTCAACAGACGGTCGGATGGGGCCATGCCCTAATGCAAAATAGGAACTCCTTATCCCCTAAAGATGTACCTCAAAAATTACTCCGAAAGTGAAATCAATAAGTTCAATAAGCTAATCAAGTAATTCTAAATCATTAATTTCACTTTTGGAATAATTTTCGAGATACCTTTTCAGATTTTGCTCTTTTTCCTATGTTATCATGGACTCATCAAAGACTTTTAACTAGGGATGCTTAAAAAAATCGGTGAACTGTGAATTTGGTCCATACCAGACCGAATCAATCCGTACCTTTTAGATTTTAATAGTGGATTAATGGTTTGGACACGGATTCAAAAAATAAAAAATTGTGACTTTTGGATCGGACACAGATTTTGATTTTGAAACCACAGATTAACCGATTCAGACCGTGAAATTTTTATTATATATAATTTTATTACTTTTATAATTATAGTTATATAGATATTGTTAATTTAGCAGACTTACAGTTTGGTTGTACTGTTTTAGGAGTTTTAGATATCTATAGCAGACTTATAGATATTGTTAGTTATATACTCTATGTTTGTGAGTGAACTGGAAGTAATCATTTGCTATTATCTTTGTGAGTGAACCAGAAGTAATTATCTGCTATCCTTTATGGTAATATAAGTTTGTGTCTTTGTTTGTTTAGTTACTCCTATATAACTATCTATCTAACTGTCTTTGTTGTTTGTTATTGGAATTTTCAACTGTGAACTTTCTATTTAGTGCATTTGCTACTTGCTAGTGCCTTACTGTTTTTGTTTGTTTTTTTCGAATAAGTTGAAAATTCGCGGATTAATTCGGAACCGATTCATGACTTGCAGTTTGGATTGGAACCGAACTATGAGACTTTTGAATCGGCCACGGATTGTATTTTTAAAAAACCGTGACTTGTAAATTAAAATTAAATTCATGCCAATCTGGACCGATCCTGACCGTAAGCACCTCTACTTTTAACCAAGTTTCCGTCAATTAGTGCGGTTTCCGTTAATCAGTTGACAGCCTGGGCCGATGTTTTCCTCCACAAGCAGACGAGTAATCGTAGCTTATCCTACGTGTAATGGGTCCCACCGGCGATTCTCGTGACGCTACGTACGACGGTCTCTCCGCCACAAACGGTCGTCCCACTATTGCATAAAAGCTGATGCTGGTTGGGTCCGCGCTTAATCCATCCCGTAAAAATCCCACCGTTGGATCAAACGAAATCTCACGGCTTCCAATTACTGGGTTTTTAACATGTGGTGGATAACGGCCAGGTAGGGCCCACGGGCGGCCACTGGTTCTGTTGGCCAAGTGTCTCGGGACACGTGGTGGGTCAATAATCGTTTTGGTGAGTTGTGGAAAGCTTTAGGCTCAACTATTGGTCCGGTTAATTGATGGGTTTGCTTCTTATATAATTTATTGGGATTCGATTATGGGGGTCAGATCGTAGAAATGATTTGCTTTGAATTTTCTAATCTCGTTGTGGATGATTTGGCTTTCATCGGAATGAAAAATAAATTAATCGAGGTATGCGTAAACCAGCCCCGCACACTCTTACCGTCAAACAAAGAAAAGAAAAGAAAAGACAAAAGAGCTTTAGTTGTTAGGCCCAGTTGCCGTGTCTTGGGCATGCAAATTTGGAGAACCAAATAGCTTGGGCCAAGCCTACAAAACACCTCACCCTTCTTACCAATTTTGTTACCTTACGTTGGGATTTCATCATCATTTATAAATTGTTAATATTTTTAAGTTTGTAAAATTTTATTTAATTTTAATTTTTTATATAACTAATCGTGATCTATCAAAAAATATTCATATAACTTACATATATCATATTATAAAATTTAAAAAGAATAAATAAAATTTTATCAGATTAAAAGTACCAAAGGGAGAAACAAATTATGACGGAATAAGCCCTTGTAAATACTGTAATCAACACATGGGCTATCAACAATAAGCAAATATTCTACCTTAAGGAAACAAATTATTGGTGGGTTCGCTTCTTATACAATTTATCGAGATTCAATTATTGGGGTCAGATCGTAGAAATGATTTGTTTTGAATTTTCTAATCTCGTTGTGAATGATTTGGCTTTGATCGGATTGAAAAATAAATTAATTGAAATTTGCGTAAACCGGCCCCACACGCTCTTACCGTCAAACAAAGAAAAGAAAAGACAAAAGAGCTTTAGTTGTTGCCGTGTCTTGAGCATGCAAAGTGGGAGCACCAAATAGCTTGGGCCAAGCCTACAAAACACCTCACCCTTCTTAACCAATTTGTTGGTACCTGTTGTTGGAATTTTATCATCATCACGTACAAATTGTTAATAGTTTTAAGTTTGTAAAATTTTATTTAATTTTAATTTTTATATAACTAATTGTGATTTATCAAAAAGTATTCATATAACTTATATATCATATTACAGAATTAAAAAGAATAAATAATATTTTATTTGATAAAAATAACAAAGGGAGAAACAAATTATGATGGAAGAAGCCCTTTTGAATCAACACATGGGCTATCAACAATAATGAAATATTTTGCCTTAATCTGACTTTGCCAATTCATTAGGAAAAACTACTACAAACAAATTTATCAAACTTAGGGATGATATCTGGGTGGGCAAGAATGGATATCAGTATCTCCATCCTCAATCTTCAAATCGGAACAAGGATCCGAATATTAACAATTCTTTTGTATTCTCTCTGTATCAAAATTTTAGTCCATGTTACTATTCCAACTTGATGAAAAAAGGTTTATATCTTGTAATATATAAGACTTTATATATGAAATATAGATCTTATTTGATAGATCTTAATTAGTTTTTATTAAACAAATTTTTTTGAATTTTTAAAAAAATACTATAAATTAAAAGGTGTAGAAAATTGAAAAGAGAATCAAAAAAGTGAAAATGGACCAAAATTTTGGGATGGATGGAGTAATATTTTTCAAATGCCGTTTAAAACATTGTTTCAACAAAAACAATAGTATATGTAAATCCCAAACCTACTAGTTGATTTGCAGTTTCCACTGGAACAAAAATAATATCATCATGAACCCTTAATTTTAAAAATTAAATAGAAACTCATAAACCCTTAACTTACAAAACTAGAACCAGGTTATTAGAAAACTTAAAAACAAAAAAAAAACAAAAAACAAAAACAGTTACCACTTTTGAAGGGTTGAAAAGGAATAAGGGGAAAATGGGTCTTTCAAAAAAAAAGGGGAAAATGGGGAAAAGTGCCCCGTTCTCCGATACCTTTTCAAAACCTTTCCCCGTTTTCAACTTGATACCCCCAAAAATTCTCAAATCTCCATTCCGTTTGATGCACAAAAAATGATGTGTTTCTCTGGAAAACACACAGGGATCAATCAACTCTGAGATAAGGAAGAGTGTGTGGACGTACGAGGCATACCAATACCGTGTCATTCTCTTACCGTGAAATAAGGCCATAGGGCCTCATTCCTGACTTCGGGATGGGAAGGTTGTAAAACATGATTTGAGGTTGCCTTACTGGTGAAGGACTTAAAATTCAGTGAAGGATAATATGAGAACAAGAAACGAACCAAAAATCATTTGTATTATTAGAAATAAAGTGACAATGGTGTAGATAACAAAGAAAGTTTGCTAATGTCAGAATTAGAAGCTTAAATGAAGAGATAAACTAAGTTCAGGAACTTAAAACATTAATAAAGCTAAGAAGCTGTATGACATGAATAAACATTGAGTTTTACGGCGTGGATTGACTTGTTCTATTTTGCCCCTTTTATGCAAATTCCCGTGAAAACAGCATAAAGGACCCTAAAAGTGAGCCGTGTTCCAAATTCTTCTAAAATTGCTCTTATTTCTTAAATAATAAAAAAAAAACATGAAATATGCCCTACCGTTGATATTCACAGCAAGGGCCCTAATTGTTGCGACATATCCCTTTTATAGTTGAAAAAACAGGCATAACTTCTATTTTACAGAGCCTATTCTTACTTCCTTGCATGCACGCTCCACTTTGGCTAGAATCATGACTCACTCTCCATGTAGCAAAATCACTCTTGAACCCTCTGTAAATATCGAATAATTGAGAAATATTCCCTCTTGACTGCAATGATAATGCGACATGTTCCTGGAATTAAGCTTTGAGAAAGTGACACGTGTCCTAGTCTCCAAACCACTTCATTTTATTTTTGAGAACCAAATGGATTATAGACGTTGATTGCAAATTAAGTCCCTGTCTCCCCTGATGGCATTGCTCCATTAGGTGTCAGGTTGTATTCACAACCAAATTCTTATGTATTCTTCCCATACAACACCTTAGGGACTTTTTAGTTTTGGTTAGGCCACTAAGGATATTCTTATGGGGTATTTGGGAGCATAGCTCTATTTTTTGGCTTTCCACTTTTTGCATTTTACTTTTTGATTTGTTGGATTATGGTCAAAATGCATTATGAATTGGTAGAGTTTTTGAGATCGTGTGCAACATGCATTTTGCGACAATGATAGTGTTTGCGAGATATATAAAGGATACATTTTGTGGGCTTTTATGTTAACAAAAAGTGAAAAGTGAAAAAGCTCCTCTCCCTCCACTGTTGCCTTTGTGCTCTAACATAAAAAATTGAGAATTTCATTTTATGAGAATGAGTTTTGGTCTAAATTTCCACTACGATATCGTCAGTAATTTTGATATTTTTGGACGACAATTTATCCAATTAGAGAGTCATTCTCCTCTCATAAATCAACTTATTTGACAATTTATATTCTAATAAGAATAACAAAAATATTGAAAATTTTTGGGTGCCGTGTAGGTACCACGTGTCACACATACGTGGTATCGTGCTGTCAATCGAAACGCGCCACGTAGTATTGAACAGGCCCACGCGACCTATGTGGCACGCGTCGCGCTGTACTGAACGGAGGATCCCACACCCAAACGACATGTTTTGATTGGCACAGGTATCACGTTGGACGCCACGATGTTCCTGCTCGGCATTGAAAAACTTCTCAAAAGTATTAGAAATATGAAACTCACCGAAACTAAATTAGACATTGGAATTGGTGTTAGAAAAATTCAAAAGTATGCACAAAAAATTTTTTTAATTCTTTTTAGGGAAAATTTTAAAAAAGCACCTAACCTTTCACTCCAATCACAAATAGACACCTGACTTTTCACTATTGTCAATTAAGCACTTGTACTATTTAAAAAGTCATCAATTCCACCCCTACCGTCAACTTTCATCAATTACACTAACAGATCTGTTTGAGGGTCCCACTTGATGCCCCACTTGAGCCCACGTGTAAGAAATTTCTCGATTTTTAGCACCAAAATACACTTGCTCTGGTTATACCCTTAACTACCCTAATCCCATTTCCCAAATTCTCTAAAGAACGATTAGGGTTTGGGGAGTGATTGTGGTTTTCATCTTCGATTCTCTCTTGAAATCTCAATCCTTTGCTCAATTGAACCAAACACAAGGCGGTTTTCGAAGAAATCTCAGTATGGCGTGGCGTTTGAGGGATGCTAATGGAGGACCTCTAACCAACGGTAAAAGATCTTCCTTTTCCCTCCCCTTTATATGAGAATGTCGACATGCTGCAGAGGACCACATGTTGACATAGGCCCACATGCATTTGTCTTCACTCCACACCTACCATTCTTGTCTTCACTTTTTATGTCTGCTTTTTTCCTTTGTTTATTCACCTGGAATGTGCTTTGTTCGTATATTAATGATGTTGATAGCATATTTAATCATTTTACCAGTACAATATTGTGATTTTCATTGTGTTTTTGTTTTCAATAGATGCATCATCTGGGCACTTTACCATAAAAATGTTTTATGGGGGTGTGTTGGGATCTGATTCAAAACCAAATTTAGGTGGTACTGTAGGTTGTTTAGACTATTGTCACATTGATGAAATATCCGTAATTGAACTTTGCACTATAGCTCGTCAGTTGGTAGGGACATTTGTTGCCATTGGTTTCTACACTATGGTTAGTGGGGGGTTTACAAGATTGAAATTAGACAGGGATGCTATGTGTTTGCATTCATTGTTGAATGCATTTAAGGACGTGGATAACTATGTTAGGACCCAATAAAGCATAGTTGGGAAAACATTGAATGCAGCTAACCCTAAGAAGTCACAGCCCAAATTGAATGCATCTAGCCTTAAATAGCCCAAATTGAATCCATCTAGCCCTAAGAAGTCACAGAAGTCACAGACCAACTTAAATGCATTGACTCTTAACAAATCACAGTCCAAAATGGAAACCACCTAGGCCTAAACAAGGGACCAATCATTCCATGGGGACACCTGCAATAGATTTGGCCCATTCCCAAGCTAATGATAAGGTCATACAACCTAAAAGGAACCCAACTGGGTCTAGTACCATGGGTATGGGTAAGGGTAAGGGTAAGGGCAAGGCTGCTCCAAGTGAACAACTGGTTGATGTGGTAGTAGATGACGAGGATAGTGATGATTATGAGGTGGATGGTGACACATCTGATGATGAGGAAGTTTTTTATGATAGTGATTATGCCCTAAGTGATGATGATGAGTTGTTTGCTAAAAATGTTGACACATATATGGAGTCTGATGGGGTAGAGAACAAAAGTGCAAACAAGGGACCAATCAATGATGAAGATTATCAGGCAGTGGTCAATGAGTTGGCTGACAAAGACGGGGTAGATGATTTTCTTTTGATGAGTTAGTAAGCATGTCTAGTTCATCAGATTGAGGAAGGTGGTTCTAAGAAGAAAAAGAAAAAGATAAAATACAGAGTGTTTAATGAGAAAATAGATATGCATAATCCTGTCTTCAAAATGGGGATAGAGTTCAAAACACATGATCAATTTAGGGAGGCTGTTAAGGAATATTCTATAAAGTGGGGAAAGAGGGTCCAGTTTGTAAAGAGGGATAGGGACAAAGTTAGGGTTATTTACAAAGGCAGTGGCAAGAAAGAGTGTCCCTGGCTGATTTATGCCTCTTATGTACCTGCTGATACAGTGTATATAGGGTTAAGAGGTATGACAGTGAACATACATGCAACAGGTCATTCCATGGGTTAGAGCAAAATGGATACTTAAGAAGTACAACAACAGGATTAAGAGTAATCCTTCTTGGCCAGTCAAGTCACTTGTAAAAACTATTCAAGGTGAGCACAATGTTAAAGTACACATACAATACAAAAGGTGTACATGGCTAAGAAAAGGGCATTATAAATGATACAAGGGAGTGCAACTTAACAATTCTAGCAGCTATGAGGGTATGTGGAGGAAGTGAGGTCTTTTAATCTTGGCACAACAATTAAGATACAAGTGAAACCAGTGAATGGGTCTGATAATGTAGTAAAATTTAAGAGGTTGTACATCTGTTGGGCTGCATTGAGGAGGGGGTTATTGCTAGTAACCTAGCGTTGTTGTGGTGAGCGTCGCCCTAAGCGTAGGGCTAGGTCGTCAAAAGCATAGTAACCCGGCAAGACCGGGGTCGATTTCCACAGGGACCAAATGCAACCGGCATGAGATTGACTTGTGATGAAATTTTTGGCGTTTAGACTGCCAACTTATAAGGTGATTTTGTTTGGTAGTTCTCTCTCTACCTCTAAATGATTAGAAAATGAAGGTTTTGTTAATTTAAACTAAAGGCAAAGTCAAGGAGTTCAAAACACCCATGACTTGAATTAAATTGTTCCTCCAAGATTACACAGGTTAAATCACGTAGTTAAACATGCTTAACTGGAAAACTTAACATTTTAGCACATTTGGAGTCTAGAAAATGGGTTTGATCAAGAGTAGGGTTCATTGAGGCATTTATACAAACACTTAGAATGCCATAGCTTTAAGCATCATGTGTGGCAAGTAGTCAAGCCCTTGCCTACACAAGATCAAAGAGATTAACAAGACTAAATTTTGATACATAAAATTGAACCTTAACTCTTAAACAAACAACTTTTAATGTTCATTTTGAGAGAAGAACAAAAATAACCCAAGACCTAGCCTTGCTACACTACTCACACATAATCATGGAAGAAACGAACATACTAAGTAGAAATGACAAGGAAATGTGAAACATAATGAAAATGAGAATAAACTACGGATTTATAAAGGTTAGAGAAGTGCTTACAACATTAATGAAGGCCTTAGCCTTAGTTCTTGAAGAATGAAGACTAATTTCTAAAGAGAAGGTAGAGTAAATAAGTGGGGAAGAAGAAGGGAGGTAGAGAGAGAAGGTGAAAATGTAAGATACCCTAATATTATGATGTTTAGGACCTATTATAGTCCCCAAAGTTACAATTAAAAGGTCCAAAAATCCCCCAAGTCTTTCCTTGGTCGGGTGCAAAAAAATGCTGAAAAACCCAAGTCCTATGGATAGGACTTATTCTCCTATACATAGGAGAACTCCCTCACGCACGACTGGCCAGTCTGATCACTCCCCTATCCATAGGACTTCATTGCTTCACAAGAATTGGCCAGACTAATCATCCTCCTATCCATAGGGCCAATTCTCCTATCCATAGGAGTTGGTAACTTGCAAATGATGGCCAATTTGATCATGGTCCTATCCATAGGGTCAATTCTCTTATCCATAAGACTTGTTCAAAGCATGTTCTTCGTCCGTTCGTCCTCATCTTGGCTTGGGCCTTTGCTTGGGCATACTTGGCCTTCTTCCTTGACTTTCCTCGTGAATTCCTCGGCACCGTGGCGGCGTGCCATGTGGCCTCAGGCCTTGGGTCACGGATTGACTCGTGTTCAACCCATGACACCAAAGAGATGCTTTATTCTTCCAAAAAACCTGTGAACGACAACAACACAACCTACGCACAATATCAATCAAATAAAACACGTTATGCGCGTGTAAACGAGGTAGATAAGCCCCTTTATTTACACTATCAGAGGCTTATCAATTATTGGAAGGGTGTAGGCCAATTGTAGGCTTGAATGGGTGCCATTTGAAAGGCCCTAATGGGGGGGGGTTGTTGGCCGCTTTGTTGGCATTGATGCTAACAACTATATTTATCCCTTTGCTTATGCTGTGGTTGAGAAAGAAAAATACAAGACATGGGAATGGTTTATTGGACTGATGATTTCTGATCTAAACATAGTGAACTCTCACACCTTCACAATAATGAGTGACAAGCAAAAGGGTTTAATTGAGGCTATCCACACCTTATTACCAAATGCTCCCCACAAGTTTTGTGTTAGGCACCTCTACAACTTCAAAGGGAATTTTAAAGGGTTGACACTTAAAAATATACTGTGGAAGGCAGCAAGGGCAAGTACAATCCCTGCTTTCAAGAATACAATGTATGAGATGCAAGATGTGGACAAAAATGCATACAACGGGTTGTGTGAAAGGCCCCCAGTCAACTAGAGCAGATCTCACTTTTCCACTTATCCCAGGTGTGACATTTTACTAAACAACTTGTGTGAGAGTTTTGACTCTAGCATTTTAGTGGCCAGGGACAAATCCATAATCACCATGTTGGAGAACAAAAGATTGATTTTAATGGAGACAGTGGTAAAAAAGAGAGATGCAATGAAGAAGTGTACATTGCCAGTGTGTCCTCCAGTGTATAGGAGGATTGAAAAGTTGAAGACATTTGTAAGTGGGTGGATTCCAAGGTGGCAAGGAGGTGACCGGTTTGAGGTGGTAGGTCCTAATAATGAGCAGTACAAGGTTGACATAACCCACAGAAGTTGTGGCTGCAGAAAGTGGGAGTTGTCTATTATCCCATGCACGCATGCCATTTCAGCTCTTAATTATTTGGATCATGATATTTATGACTATATGCATGACTGGTATAAGATACTAGCTTATCTAAAGACCTACAATCATCTATTGAACCCCATCAATGGAAGGGATTTATGGCCAAAAACTAAGAATCCATCACTTCTCCCACTTGATGTGGAGAAAAAGCTTGGAAGGCCAAAGAAGGTAAGAAGGAGGGAACTAGAGGAGCCTTCAGACCCTATAAAACTTGGGAGAAAAGGAATCAAGATGACTTGTAAGCTATGTGGTAAGGTGGGCCATAACAAAAGGACTTGCAAAAATAAGAATGCAGCAACAACCAGTGGGGGAGAAGACCAAGCAACTGCTCCTGCTACAGCAAATGCTCCAACCCAAGTTGTGATGTTTGTATTAAATGTAAGTAATTCATTGTCATTTCTTATGTGATTCCATAAAGTTCTTTATTATGTATCTATCAAATTGATTCCTCTTTTTAACTTTCTTATTGCAGGTCACTAATGAGAGTTTTGGTAAGAAGAACCCAACAAGGCCTGCTAAACTAGCTGTAAGTACCAACAAACAATAGATTTCTCTTACAAATTTTACTGCATTTAGTAACCATAGTTGATTTGTAAATCTGTAGATCAAAAGGGCTGTCCAACCAATGAAAGTGTGAGTGAAACTGGATCTATGGTGCTGCTTTGTGAAGCTACATCAGTATATTTTGTAACCCCTTTTTTGTGAAGCTACAAATGTCCATTATGTTATCGTCTTTTGTATTTGACTGTCTTTTGGATCATTGTACTAGATAACTAAGTTGGTACTTTGACAAGCTATGGATGAATGTAATAGCTTATGGATGGCTAGGTTTTGCCAAACTGAAAGAGCAATTCCAGTAGTTATGACTGCATGAATGGTTGGTAGTTTTAACAACCTATGGATGAATGTACTTTGACTGTGGAAACAATGGTCTTATGCTTATGGCTTGTTTTGATTATGGTTATGGTTGTTGTGTTATCTGTCTAGGAAAAAAGCAGTACATGTATTGATATAGGAAGCCATGCCTTGGCATTACATGCATACCAAAAGACCATTAATTTTCTACTACCAACCAATACAACATTAGTATTGACAAAACACCATTACTCCCTGCCAAAACAACACTACTACCAGCACTCTTCCCAGTTTATCATGCCATTACTAGAGGCACAAAACAATGGCAATTAGGACCCAAGACACCACCATTGCAGTCCAAAGCTTCCTCTCCCTAGCCTTGTATGCCATTAGGTTGCCCTCCAGGCGGTTGATCTTTCTTAGTAGCCGAGGGATTATTTGAGTAGACCTATTGCATGGGTGGATCAACCCATCCAAAATCATTGCACTCATTTTTGGGGCAGGAGATGAACCTTCGCCCAGGGTTTGTTGTTGTCCAGGAGGTCTAGATGATACGTTTGCCGCCGCGGTAAATTGTTGGACCTAGCATTGGTGGTGGTTGAATAGGAGACCATTTTTCTTGAGCAGAGGTATATGCTCTGTACTTCAAGGAAAGAGAGAGAGAAAGAGGTTTTTTTTGTAAGTAAGGGTGAGATTATATAATGGGAGGGGAATGACTAAGAAGTGGGGTGAGTTTTGGTGGGTAACTTCCCTCCAAGTGACTTTTTTCTCTCTCATTTGTAACAGAAAGTCAACTCAGCAAATGTGTTAGTGTAATTAACGGAAGTTGACGGTAGGAGTGAAGTTGATGACTTTTTAAATAGTACAAGTGCTTAATTGACAATAGTGAAAGGTCAAGTATCTATTTGTGATTAGAGTGAAAGGTCAAGTGTTTTTTTTACAGGGTAATTGTTCTAGGGTCCAGAAGTGGAGACTTATTAGACCATTTAGTCCATGTTAAAATTTTACAAGGTGTAAGGTCTACAATTTTTTTATTTATTTTAAATTTAGATCTTTTCAAAGGGTACCCTAAGATTCAGGTTTTAGGGTTCACTTTCTTATTATAGGATTTTAGTGGTTTAACCTCTTTCATAGGGTACCCTAGGGTTTTAGCACTTTTATAGGGTACTCTAAGATTTTAGACACTTTCATTGGGTACAAACTTTTTTGGCACTTTCATAGGGTACCTAGAGTTTAGGTTTTAGGGTGCACTTTTCTATTATAGGGTTTTAGTGGTTTAGACACTTTCATAGGGTACCCTAGGATTTTATGTACTTTCATAGGGTACTGTTTGGTTCTTTTACTTCTTTGCAAATGGAAAATAATTGTGTGCGAGCGTGCCAGAGAGAGTTTAAATCTCCTCCCTCAGATTAACTTTGGAAAAACCAAATCTAATCAGGCGATTGTGTTTTATTGGTTCAATTACCTCAATTAAGAGGATTTTTTCAACAAGTGAAGAAATGTAAACCAACAAACTTAGGAAATCGAAGAACAACAAAGAAACAAGACACTTCGATTAATGAATCAAAGATAAACTTACTTCGAAATTGTCTCCAACTTCAAATACAGAACTTCGAACAGGTGATTGTTGCGAAAACAATCGGGATAGGGGTGATTGTTATAAGAACAATCGAGTTTAATCCTAGTCTAAATCCTAATCTACTTCCTAATCTACTTCGAACTGAGTTCGAAATCCTAAACTACTTTGCCAATGAACAAACCAAGCATCAGTTTTTTGATAGCTGTTTGTTGAAGATTTGTCCGGGGCTTTTTACTCTTTGAATTCTTCTATTTATAGATGCCGCTTGTGATTCAACTTCCCGCCAATGAATTTGAACATCGCCTTGCTTCAACTCTAACTTCCACTCACCTGAGTTGGCGGTTGCTCCTTCCTCCACGCCTCAATTTGAATTCTTACAAAAATTCCTCTAAAAGCTTTGATTTTGAATGCATGCTTTGTTCAAACGAACTCAAATGATTAAGCGTTAAGATGAATAACTGCCTTTCTATAAGTATTCCACGTGTTATAACTGCCAATTTGCCTTGTTTCCCAAGTTCACACGTAGAACTTATATACTTAACAGTTGATCCCATAGCTTTGAGGTCAATTCTTTCCAATAATGATGGTTCGTAACTGTTAATAACCGTTTTTATTTTGAACACGCGATCACGACATCGTATTTACTCAAATATGTTCTTTTAATCCAAAGCAGTTCAGACGTATGCGGCGGTAATTGCCAACGTTTGGCACTCTTGATTACGTGTCAATTAATCATTGGATCGGTTGATTTTAGATGTAAACATACCCCCCACATTAACATCTTTGTTCAAAGGATTTGAATAAGTGTTAATGTGCCCTTTTGCCGCTTCGAATTCCCGTAAGCTTCCGAAGCAGAAGTTATTGGCAGTTCTAATCACATTCCACGATGAAGTTAACAATAAATCTCTTCGCTCTCATGAGAGATTCGTGGATAGTGGGCAGTTAAAACCCATGTTCTCCATTTTTGCTAGAATTTGAATCGTTTAAACTAACTACTTACTTTTATAAAGGACTTAATCACTGGCAAAAATCAATCACCAATTCCCTTTGTAAACTGATCTCCATCTTATTTTAACCATGTCTGATATTTCTAGCACTCAAAATGCCTTCGAAAATTTGGTTCTAAATGATCCAACTTCTACTGACACTAGAAACATTGTGACGCCAATTGTTGGTGAGATTCGAAGGGATCGATCTTATACAGTGGCTCACATAGAAACTTCTGAGCCCATTGACCCATGGAACCCTCCATCGCCCCCTACTCATAAACCCTTTTTATGGGGTTTACCATCTGAGATAGTGGTGGTAAGAATGGATGATCCTGCTGGCTATAAAGGTTGGAGCCACTATCGCTCATTGGCTATGAGTGAATATTTAGCTCCTTTCATCAGACGAGATCCCAATATAATGCTGCTTGACAGTCTTATAGCCACTTGTTTAACTCCTGGTTTCTTTAAAGTCCATGAAGACGAAAAGTCAGGCTTTGCTGGGTATGGAGAACTTAAGCAGAAGGCCAGTACTCAGTTTATATACTGGTTGCATGAGGTTCGAAAGCCCCATTTTGAAGGGGACTTCATTGATCCTGCCAATCTTCCCCTTCGAGACCTTCCTGAGAATACGGATTGGTTCGAAGAGCTAAAGAGTATCAAGTTTGACCCTACTCCTTATCATGCTAACTTTTCTTATTCTCTTTATCCCCATTCTGATTCCCTCAAGGCCAAAGAGCTATTGGCTGCTTTTGCCTTTTTGGATGTAGGTATTCTTGAGGAGGACATACCTTTTAGGAACTTTTTATGGGCTTGCGAAACTCTCCAATGTAGCATTCAAACTAGCCATTTCTTTCACTCTTTTCTGAGTCAGCTTCCTCTGCTTCGAATGTGGATGAAGAATAACACTGCTTCGTTTGGGTTTAATCAAGACCTTCATGACTACGAAGTGCTTCATGATCAGATCTCCAAACTTCATAAGAAGGTGGAAAACCTTAAAGGACGTTCCTTCGAAATGCCCACTAACGTTTCTAAGAGGCTTCGAAGGCGGTTTAAGAATCACATGAAGAGAAATGCTCTCAAACTGGCCAAGTTCGAAGTCAAAGCCAAGACTCTGGTTTTGAAAATCAGGCCATTAATTGAGAAGAAGCTTAAATTTGATGAAGAAAACAAAGTTAGAATGATGGAAAAGGAATTTTTTAGCTTCACTTGGGCACGATTCCATGCCTTAGTGACTTGGAGCTTTCCTCATTATTTCCAAGTTATTCCTACTCCAACAGTTGCTTCACTACCAGTAGATGCTTAGTCCCCTTTGTGTAATAGGATTTTATAGCATGTACTTTCTTTTATCTGAAGTTTCAATGGAATATTAGTTCTTTCAATGGCTTATTATGCACTCTTAAATACTTTTCGAAGCACTTAATTATGCTTTTAACCAACTCGAACTTTTAAGAATAAAGTATATTCCATGAGAATAAACCAAAGAGTGGTTCGAAGCATGAATGAATCTGATTTAAATCTAAAAATAATTATCAATCAAAGGTTGAAACTAAACGTGGGCGAAAAAAAATAATCATAGGCCCAATAACTTTAAAAAGCGGATACTTGGGTCTCAAACGCCGCAGACCGCTTTCTCATAACGTATAAAAATTAGGGCTTGAACCATTCTCATTTCTCAAGTTCAAACTTTCAAACACTTTTGCTCTCCCTCTCTTTCTATCTCACCCCTGCATCCATGGCTTCTGAAAGTTTTAACCAAATGGGTACCTCTTCGCTTGTTCTTCGAAGATACGTTGAAGAAGAGATGTCAAACTCAGGCGGCGATTTGCGTATCCAAGTCTTCATAACGAACCCTGATAGAACTGATACCCACATTTTAGGGCCTGCATTCTTCGATCTGCCTCTCAAATTTACGTCATGCTACCCTATCTTAGAAGAAGGTAGGCTTATCAAGGATCAAGAACTAAACTTTGCGTAATGGCTCGCAAAGGAACTTTGTATCTTTGCCAGTTCAAGATAATGACCGGGTACTTGGACTGATCATATTTCAAAGTATAAGAGGACCGAAGTTGGAAGAGATTGGACTCGCACATTATCACTCTGCTTCGAAATGGTATTCCCCAAAACCCTGCACTTATACACGCTGCCCTAGCTTTTTGGGATTCGTCATTTAATTATTTCCGATTTAACTGCGGAATGATGGCTCCCACGGTTTTAGATGTATCATTTCTCACTGGACTTCCCCCATTTGGTCCAATGGTTGATATTTCCAAGTCCATCGATGTTCCGCCCTTGGCAATCATGAAAACCTCAGGCTCAAACGCCTCATATGGAAGCTTTCTTAAAAATGAGGCCAAATTCAAGATGGAGTATCTAATAGAGAGTTTTTGCATATCTTCCGCACACCTTCGTAAAATGATCTTACGTCATAGTGGTAAGAAGATTATGCTTGAATTTGCCCCTTTGGCGTATTGCCTCTCTCAGGGTCAGAAATTTGACTTGGCTTCACACTTCTTAGGATACGTTTATAAGATAGGATCCGACAGCCAATCGAAACCACTTATGTTTAACATAGGTGGCCCTCTTTGGTTCTTACAACTGTGGATTCTGGTGTATTTTCCAACATTCGAAGTTGCTGTTTCAGAGCCTGTAAATGTTTATGGGGATAAATTCAAAGTTATGGCTACCAAACCTTTATCATTGGTTGAATACCTGCAATATTTTCTCAAAATGAGGGAAGATAAAGAAGAAACAGAATTTCGACCTTTCACTGACTGGAGTATTGGGCCTTCCTGGATAAAAGAAATGATGGAAAATAGAGGTGCCACTACATTCGCTGCTGCTTGGGGAAGTATTTTACTTTCAAGAGAGCTTTTCATAGGTGGGATTGTTGGTGGCTGCAGACAAACTCACTGTGAGACTTATTGTCCTGCTCAGTTTGCCAGACAGTTTGGCATGGTACAAGCCATTCCATGTCCTTATCCCGGAGAAGTTAATGTTCCTCTCTATGTTAGAAAGAAAGTGGATAAGAATGTACTTTCTCGTATAAATGTGGGGTATAGAAAGTCTAGAGCTGCCTTCAAACCCTTCCAATTTTCAATGGTCAGCCCAATTTTCACTAACTTTTCTCGTTGGTGGCATAACCTTATGGATCTATACACTCGCACCCCCTTTCAAAGACAAGGTTTTGCAAACCATATTGGGTGTCCTGTTGTACATGAAGGTGAGATGCATTCTAGTTCACTTTCTGTATCAGATGATGGGTTTGGTGTTGGAAGAGGAAGCAAATCCCAACAAGAACAAAGGGAAACAACACCAGATATACAATCTTCTGCTTTGATACCTGTCGCTTTAAATGTTAAACCACTTCGATCAGTACCACAAATTGTGACTAGATCTCAACAAACAAGAACCCTCCTCCTTCCATCATCGTAAATCTCTTACTTGTTTGTGTGATTTCAATGATTTTAATTAATTTTTTTATTCTCACTTACGGTTCATCTTGCGAGAATCTACCCCCAAGAAAAGGGAAGAAAAGTGAGAGAGACTGCTCGCACTTCGCTTCCGTGTTCAAAGTCAAGTATCTCTTTTATCTCATCTAATCCTGTTAGCTTTGTGCTCTTTACTAATCATTACTTTCTTGTCCTTTCAAAGCCAAAGAAGAAACTTTAGCAACAAAGAAAAAACTTAGCCAAGAAGAAGCCAAGTCTGCTGAAGTTTATGAGGCTTCGAAACGGAGAAGAATAATATTAACTGAAGAACCAGAAGAAGGAGAAGAGATAGAAGACATTACCATAGGCCAATTTGTGAAAGGTAAGCTATTATATTCTAATTTCAACATGGCCCTTTTAGAATTACTTTCGCATTTCTCAATTTTTGTTGATCTATTTTCAGAAAGGAGGACAAAACTCAAGCATGCTGAAGCCTCTAAATCACCTATACAAGCACTGGGCCCCGAAGTCAGACCCCAATCAAAGCTTGATTTGCCCTGCCAAACTAAAACTCATATCCCTACTTCATTGAGCAAGAGTCTCCCACAGGAAACAATCTCTGAACCTGAGGCTGTTCCTGAGCCACATATTGCTGATTTCCCTGTCCAATTCGAAGTTTCTACTTCGAAGGATGACATGAGCTTATTTCCTGAGATTGCACCAAGCATCTCCACTGTTAAAATCACTGATCAACCTGAGATAGTGACTGAGGAAGCAGGTCTTGAACCAGTTCCAAGAACTGACACTCCTACAGATCAGCTTCTAGAAACTAATATGGCTACTGAGCAAACTCTACCAGGACCATCTTATCCAGTTGAGGTAATTTGGTTCATTGTGTTTATGCCTGCATTAATCATACCTTACTTCGAAGACTTAAGCCTAATCATACTTATCCATTTCCTTTAACAGGATTTTGGTGCTTCTACTAGCATTTCTGCTGGTGATACTTCCTCACTGGAGCAGTTCAAATCAAAAGTGAGTGATTTCTGCCAAAGAATCACCAATCCCAAGGCTCCCATTTCTTCTCCTGAATCTCCCATCAACCAACTCAAAGTTCAATACAGTTTATCCCCTTCAGAGTTGGTAAAACCAACTTTCTCTCCAGATGAGATTCAAGAATTGAGGGAGATCTTCCAGCAGCTTTCAAAGTTGGGCTTTGAGAATCTGGCTGAGGGGGATTTAAAGGCACATTTGGATATCTGCTGTCAAGCTGCCTGGGTACTGAGACCTGCTTCTCAAGAGCTTCACAAACAGCTTTTGAATAAGGCTGCTGAGTTTCAAGTGAAGGCTCAACGACTTTGTGAGGTTCAAGAGAGGCATCTCCTGAGAGAGAGCTTGGCAGCAGCCTTATCTAATGCAGATGATGAAGCTCGAAGAGTGGTTTCTTCTTGTGATCAAGATGTTAAGAAGCTTCATTATCTAAGAGAGGAAGAAGGTCGACTAGAAGAAGCTTTACTTCAAGTTAGAAGAGAAATTGATCAGACCTCTTCTAATACACAGTCCTCTATGAACAAAGCTTCTTCAATGATTTGCAATCATCAAAGGCCTTAAGTCCCAAATCGCAACAAACCTCCTCATCAAAAAGGAATTTTATGACTTTTATTTGTAATGAGGTGCTCATGTATGGAGCGACCTAAAAGATACAATTACCCGCTTTTTTAAGTAATGAATGAAATGTTTATTTTCCTCTCAATTCATTACTTTATGACTGCTTGGAATGTTGATCTGATTATTTAGCATTCAAGCTTCAAACCATTTTATCTGCTTGTTCCTTACAAATGATCTTTGAACAGCACAAGCAAAACAGAAGACAAACTGATTTTATTTCATCTTCTACTAAAGGATTCCCAAATGGTTGGGAAATAGGCCTTCAGATATCTTCCATTGATCTTTCTTCTATGAACATAGCCATTTAAATCTTTCAAATGATATGCCCCTCTTTTAAGAACCCTATGAATTTGAAAAGGCCCTTCCCAATTGGGGCCCATTTTCCAAGTCCTTGCTTTCTTTCTTTGATAGGTAAAACCACTTTCCATACTAAATCACCTATATCAAAGCTTCAATGTACCACTTTTATTTGTTGTAGCTTCTAGCTACTCTTGACTTTTGTAGCAAAGATTTGATTTAGAGCCTTAATTCTTTCCTCATCCACCCCTTCTAGCTCTATATGCAATTCTTGATGGTATGCCCCAACATTTAGGTTATTTTGAGAAGCAACCCTCTGCGGATCTCACTACAATTTCCATTGGTAAAACAAATCATGCCCATAAGTTAAAGCAAAAAAGGAGTAGTACTGTGATCGTTCTTCTAGTGGTTCGATATGCCCATAGCACATTTAAGAGTAAACTTGGCCATTCTTCCCATTTCTATCAACCATTCTTTGAATACCTCTTTTGATAATCTTATTGGTTGAGTTCTCGCGCTCGACCATTTGACCGAGCATAATAAGGAGTAGAGTTGATCAAAGAAACCCCATGAGAAGTCTGCGAAAAGCTTTTATCGCCGCCTTCAAGATGGAACCATTATCCATCAAGTTATGGTTTCGAGATCCAAATCAGTATACAATCTTCTTAATGAATCCAATTACTTGTTCTTGAGATACATTCTCAAAAGCCCGAGCCTCCACCCATTTAGTAAAGTAATCGATGGCAACTAAAATGAACTTATCACCACTTACAGAAGCGGTGGTAGATCATGCCAATCATATCCATGGCCCATCCTCTAAATGGCCAAGGCTTAACTACATACTGTAATTCAGTAACAGGTAATCGCTTGAGAGGTCCTGTCTTTTGACAAACTTGGCATCCTTTTGCATAATCAATACAATCTTTAAGGATGGTAGGCCAATAATATTCATACCTTCGAATTAACCATCTCATCTTGACTCCTGCTTGATGAGCTCCACAAATACCTTTATGGACTTCTGCCATGACTTTAAAGGCATCAACCTTGCTTAGACATTTAAGCAATAAACCATCTACTCCTCTCTTGAACAGCTCTCCATTGTACATAATGTAATTAACAGATCTTAACCTTCTTGCTCTATCTGTTTTAGCATCAGGCTTTGTTAAATAATCAATCAATGATTGTCTCCAATCGTTCGAACTAGGAGGAGTGGTGATTTCACATGCTTCGAAATCAGTATATCTATCTTTGAGCATTGTTAAGGATTTCCTTAGAGTTAACTGACAAAACTCTTTGCTGTCATCAGTGATAAATTTAAATCCTGATGCTCTTTGTGCCACTGCATCTGCTTCTTCATTAAAGAATCTTGGCACATAGGTGAAAGTAATCATATGAAACTGCTTCACTAACAACTTCATATATTGATGATAAGGTTTTAAACCAACACTATGGCAACCAAAATCTCCTTTCACTTGGTTTATCACCAATTGAGAGTCTCCAAACACTTCAACTATGTCAATCTTTAAAGTAAGCAACAGCTCTAGCCCCATAACTAAGGCTTCATACTCTGCTTGATTGTTGGTGCATTCTCCTTCATTTATTTGAAATCCAAATTTGGTCTTCAAACCTTGAGGGGACTCCAAGACAACTCCAATTCCAGCCATTTGGAATGTTTTCGAACCATCGAACCACATCTTCCATGGTTTAATTGTTACGATATCAATATCTGCTACCTCGTGAGTCTCAATTTCATTTGGATGATCACTAAGAAATTAGCCAAAGCTTGTCCTTTAAACCCATTTTTGAGGAACATATTCTAGATTAAATTCTATTAAAGATACAATCCATTTCCCAATTACGCCACTAAGTACAGGTTGAGACAACATATACTTCATAACATCCGTCTGAAATTACATAAGTTACTCTAGGCATCATATAGTACCCGAGTTTCTTCGGGTTTAAAAACAAAGTTAAACATAACTTTTCTAATGCGAATACCTACTTTCACAATCATTAAGAAACCTACTTAGATAATAAATAGCTTGCTCCTTTCCTTCTTCATTATCTTGAGCCAATAGAACTCCAATTGAGTCATGGTTTGTTTGCCAAATACAATTTAATGTGCTCTCCCTTTTTGGGTGGAACAAGAACTGGGTGGATTGATCAAGTACTCCTTGATGGTCTTGAAAGCATCATCATGCTCCTTAGTCCATTCGAAATCCTCTCCATCCTTCAATTTCAACAAGGAAGAAAATACTTTAGTTTTCCCTGCAGTGTTAGATATAAACCTTCGAAGAAAATTCAATTGTCCAAGAAATCTTTGAAGCTCCTTCTTATTCGAAGGAGGTCTTGCTTCAATAATAGCTTTAGCTTTATTGTTATCAACTTGAATACCTTTTATTGTGAATTAGATATCCTAAAAGTTACCTCACTTGTCACCCAAAAAGCACATTTAGCGAGTGATTCAACTTTAGTTGATAATGCTTCATTTTTTGAAAAGGCAATTTTCAAGTGCTCTACATGATCATCAATAGATTTTGATTTGACAATAATGTCGCCTATGTAGCATTCCTTAAAAACCCCAATTATCTCATGGAAGATAGTGTTCATAGCTCTTTGATAAGTAGTCCCAACATTTTTGAGCCCAAAAGGCATTTTGACCCACTCGAAGGTCCCAAGGTTGCCTGGGGCTCTAAATGCAGTTTTATGAACATCTTCTTCAGCTATACAAATTTGATTATACCTCAATGTCCATCCATAATGGACAAAATTTTATGACCTTCTTAACTATCCACAAGCATATCTACTATAGGCATTGGGTATTCATCTTTAGGGGTTGCAGTGTTCAAGTTTCTGAAATCAATGCAAACCCTAATTTTCCCATTCTTCTTAATAACAGGAACAATATTTGATAGCCATTCTACGTATCTTGCTGTTCTAATAAAACCAGCATTTAGAAGATTCTGAATTTCCTTTTTAACCAATGATATGGTTTCAGGAGACATTTTTCTTGAAGTTTGTTTGAAAGGTTTGCAATTAGTTTTAATAGGCAATCAATGCTCAACTAAATCCCTACTCAAACCTCATTAATTCCTTGTAACTCCAAAGCAAAGCACTCTTTTGTTCTCCTTAAGCACTTGAGATCAACTTGGACTTCAAAACAAAGATCAAGCTCCTTGTTGATTTGTACAGTATTTGGAACAATTCCTTCTCCCAATTCCACTTCTTCTAAAGGGTCTTGAGAGTCGACATGGCCTATAAAAGCTTCTTCGAACTTAACTGGCTTCAACCCCCAGTCAGATTTTTCAGCCAATAATTCTTCCCAATCATTTGTTTCTTGTAACCTCTGCTCTATTTCTAGAGCCATAAATTTGACTAAAGCCAATGAATTAGCCTCTTCAACCTCTGCCTTTGATTCACATCCAAGCAAAATTCATCTCGTGAATTGTCCGATTCATAATCAACCGCTTGTTTAAGCTTAGATTTTAACTCTGCCAGTTCTCCCATTTCCAATTTATCGGATGGAAGGGGTGGCGATTGTGCTATCTCACTTAAAGGAATGATTTCGAGCTTATACATTTCAGCCTCTCGCACAATTTGTCAAGTAATCTTGAAGGATGTGGATCTGCTTTCACTTCTTCATTCCCACCTCTTTCCCTTTTTCATACTTCACAATCATCAAAGCTTGATGCATCAAGATGGAATACGACCATTAACATGAATCCAGTCTCTACCAAGTAAAGCATTATACTTACTTGTAAAAGTATCCACCACAAAGAAGGTCAGATTTCGGTTTCCACTTGGCCAACTTTCAAAGGATAGAAACAATTCCTTTGGGGTTTTTTACTTTCACCAAGAAACCCAAAGAATGGATGTACTTGTTGGGATCAATCAACCTTTTCCTTCCCCCACTTCTTTAAGGTCCTGTAAGGCAAGATATTCACTTTCTTTGCACCATTGTCAACCAATACTCGCTTAACAAAATCCCATCAAACAAAGCGGATATATATAAAGGTTTCAAATGGTGCCTCATATCATTCAAGGTGATTTGAAAGGATAAGAAAGATCAAGATAATTCAAATCAACAACTAAAAGGGTACTTCAATCAATCTGCCTCTCGAACAAATACTTTTCTTTCTCGCAGATGTTACTTCCGCTCCTCCATAGCATTAACCATGATCATAAGCTCTTCTTCTTCTTCTTCCTTTTTTGAATTTTAGATACTAAAGCTCCCCAATCATCATTCCAACCATTATCATATGTAAGGTTATACTCCTCTTCACTTGACACATCAATGATTTCCATAGAGTAATCAAGGGTTGTAACGCCTTTCGAACCGGTGCACAATCCGTCCAAAAAGGTCCAAAATCGAATGACGGAGAAACCATGTTAATTTGAACTTCGTGCAAAGTTCCAAACCTAATGGTCCTTTTTCCCCCGCGACCGTAATTCCATCCACCCTCTTTTGTGTCCATTTTTTCAGGAAACTCCACTGCAGAAGTTTCCATGGGGGACAATGTTTCAATACGGGATAAACCCATTTCTCCTCCTCCTTCCCCGTTCCACTACCATGACTTCTAATAAGCCGACCGATAGCTTGCCAAGGAATTTGGTGATCTTTGGATCGTTTTCGAGGTACTTCACCGCCCATCCTTGCGTTAGACTTTCCGGTGCTTCTCTTTTGGATTGAGTAAACCCTTTTTGAAGAGATTCTCCAGAATCTTCTCTTCGAAGTCTGTTAAACCTCGGGTTAAACTTGTCACCCCCATTATGATTTTCTTTGGAAGCATATTCTTCCATTTGGAAGCTAGTATACCTCCTTTGCAATTTCCTCTTACGAAGTTCGAAAAGCATAGGAATCATTTGAGGTGACTTGGTCTTTGGATCCCTAATCACAACCCATTGCCCAAGTAGGTGTATTTGGAGGTTTAACCATCCCTGCTTTCCCACTTTTTTAGAGAGGTTTTATATTCCTCGAAGAGTTCGGTTTAACCCTCTTTAGAAACCAATCGGGAACTCCTTTTACCAAGGTGAATTGTTCCCCTTCTTCTTCAGTTTCTCGGTCTATTAAAGCCTTTCCAGTGTTAACCTTCTTCAAAGGAGGATACTCTCTCTTCGAAGCTGATGGAACTGGACTAGAAGATACATGTCTCTTCGAAACTGGCCAGGGCTTCTCATTCTTTCCTTGTTTTGGGCTTATCCAAGGCTTTCTTTCATTATTACGATCCAAAGCTTTTCTTTCCATCCTCTTTGGAAAGAAATCAACCCCCTGTCGATCTAAATCTTTGAAGATCAAGTAATTAGCCCTGCACTCCATGCATAAGCATTCCAAGAAGGATGCTTCAAGCATGGGAAGATGAGATTGCTTGAAACCCTTTTGAGAAGAACTTCCCCGCTCTCATACTTACGCCCATATGTCTTTCTAGTCTCACTTGAAGTTGGCCAAACTTTGGCTTTCCTCTTTCACATTGCATAGAGTTCATCTCAACATGAACTCTTTTGCCTCTCGCCATACCTCCCGCCTTTGTTTGGCCAAAGCTGTTGGCACATTGGTATTAGCAGTTACCTCTTCAATTCGAGGGAATGGATCTGTATCTATTCCCATAGTCTTTTCTGGAAACATGATCCTTCCTTTCTTGATTTGCTCTTGAACCCCAAGCACGGAAAACATTACAATTCTTAGTTGAATGAGTCCAAGAAGCATGCCATTTGCAATAGTTCTTTCCTTTTGTTTCTTCCAAAGTTGGAAGTTTAACATTCTCATGAAGTTTGATAAACTTTTTCTTCAAAAGGTAATAAAAAATTTCATCCGCTTTTAGAAACATCAAATGAATATACTTTACTAAATGCTTTCTTTGTTAGTTCCCGGGTGTTATAGAAGGATCCTTTTCAACTAAACATTCACACACGCAGGGGCATGCTCGGCGATTTCAAAGAAAGATCAATTTCATAAGTGGGCTCTTTATAATAGGTTGAATAAGATGAATTATTCATATCGACATCTTCTTCTAACAAAGATTCATATCTAGAAGCTTTGTAAGTTAGATCAACCAAATCTCAACTCTGTAGAGAATCGAACTTCTTCCTAAGTTCTCTACTTAGCCCATCTTGTGCTATTCTCACAAATTCAACTTCTGGAAGTTGAAGTTTACACTTGTTTCTAGCCCTTTTAAATCTAGCAATAAATTGTGCAGCCTTTTCATCAGGCTTTTGCTTTAGTCTTGCTAAATCAGCCATGGTAATTTCGTGTTCGATTTGATAAAATTGCGCATGGAATAATTCTTCCATTCTTTGCCAATTTGGAACCGGTTCGGCGTTAAGTTAGAGTACCATTCAAGGTCGTTCTGTCAAAAGAACTAGAAAACAATTTCAACTTAATAAACCCATTATTGCCCAATTCTTTACATTGAGCCGTAAATCTGGCAATGTGCTCAGTTGTTGATTGTTTTTCGTCCCCATGGAATAAAGTAAAATCACGAATTTTAAACCCCCTGGGACTTTGAATGCCGATCTATCCATTCCGGATAGGGTTTTCTATAAATTTGGGTTTGTATTCCTCTGCTCGTAGGGTCCATATACTTCTTGCATGAGACCTAATATTTCATCTCGGGCGGTTTGGGCGTTCTCCCTAAAGGTACCCTTGGATTAGCAGTGGTTCCTAAGTAACATTTCTAGGCATGTGATCTTCTGAAAACCTCTCAAAAAGGATCCTCAAAGGACCTATAAATGCTTGAAACCTCCTTCTTGCTGTGAAAAAGGTTAAATCTGCATAAAGTGGTTCGAATGCACTCTACCCATCTCCTGTATTCCCCGCATACTTAGGAATTCCAATTTAAGGTTGGGCCTTTTTGCACTAGTTCTATCCTTCTCATTAAAATGATTTCCGTGACTAGAAACATACTCATCAACCCATAATCCATGTTTCAAACCCTTCTCCTCATTTAAACCATCAAAATTTGGTTCGAAAACGGGACATTAGTGTTTTGTTTGAACACTCTCTTAGGTTTAAGAATTTGGTAATCACAAGCTTTTTAAGTTCATACCAAGATTCTCGGTATGTCATCTAAAATTATAGGCTCTTTTCCAAGCCTTGATTTAGGCCTACTTGTGCTAGCCTCTCCTTTATCCTTCTCGAATGAAGGCAAAGGCTCATGCTTAAGTCCCGATTGCTCTTCTAATTTTTGTAATACAAGCTTCCCGGTTTGAGCCAGTTAACTTTAAATGTAGCAATCATTTAAAGAACTGACTAGATGACACCCCTCCTCCAATTTACGGATTTTTGGGGTCATCAACATGTACAGTTCTATTATTCCTAGTATTCATTCGGTAAGTCCCTACCAACCCCCGATTTAAGTCTTGACCAAGTTTGAGTCTCCTGGTCCTATTTGAAGGCCTTGACTTGTTCATTATCTCTAGAATTAACATTGTTCTCATCTTCCCTGGCGTTTGGCGATTTGAGAATCATCTGTTTGTTTCCTAAGTTTTGGAGCCATTCAACACTTTCGGGTCCTGACCGCCGCCAAAAAAATGTGTTTGGTTGCTTTTTTACTTTTTGCAAATGGAAAATAATTGTGTCGAAATGCGTCTTGGGGAGAGAGTTTAAATCTCCTCCCTCGACATTAACTTTGGAAAACCAAATCTAATCGTAAAAAGTTGTGTTTTATTGATTCAATTACCTCAATTAAGAGGATTTTTTCAACAAGTGAAGAAATGTAAACCAACAAACTTAGGAAATCAAGAACAACAAAAGTTAAACAAAGACACTTCGATTAATGAATCAAAAGATAAACTTACTTCAAATTGCTCCAACTTCAAATACGTAATCTCAATGTTGATTGTTGCATGAAAACAATCGGGATAGGGGTGATTGTTATAAGAACAATCGAAGTTTAATCCTAGTCTAAATCCTAATCTACTTCTAATCTACTAACCGAGTTAAATCCTAAACTATTTTGCTACATGAACAAAACCAAGATCGTATTTTTGATACCGCTTGTTGAAGATTTGTCCCGGGCTTTTTACTCTTTGAATTCTTCTATTTATAGATGCCGCCAGATTCAACTTCCCTACAATGAATTTGAACATCAGTTGTTTCAATCCTAACTTCCACTCCTGAAATGTTAGCCAAGCCCTTCCTCCACGCCCCAATTTGAATTTTCCAAATCTTCCTCTAAAAGCTTTGATTTTGAATCGCATACTTGCTCAAACGAACTCAAACGATTGCTCATAAGATTTAATAACGCCTTCTATAAAGATTCCACGCTATATAACCGCCAATTTGCTTTGTTTTTCCCAAAGTCACACGTAACTTATATACTCCTAAATAAACATCCCATACTGGCGGCCAATTCTTTTCCAATAATGATGGCTCAGAATCAAGTATCAACCGCTTTTATATTTGAACATCTATACGACATCAGATTTACTCAAATACGCTTCTTTAATCCAAAGGCGTTCAGACGACAGTAATTCCCCAACGCTTCACACCCTGATTACGCAAAATAATCACGGACGGCTGATTTGGGATGTAAAAGTCTATAAACTTTTTGGACTTTCATAGAAGCCAGAAAATGTAAAAAAAAAAATGCCAACGTTAAGACTTGATAGATTATAAACTTGTTTGGTGGATTAATGAAGTTACAAATTTTTTGCTTAAAACTTTTGAACAAGTTGCTCTTTATTTAAATTTTCTTCTTTTTATTCGAATCTGCAATTCACTAGCACTATATTAGAACAAGTGAACAACAATGGCGTGCTGTTCCAGACTTCCAGTCCGATAAAAGGTTAGTGTGTCGTATCAAATCTGTGGCTGAGAGATAGAGAAGATATCCCAATGGATAATCAATTTCAAACCCTAATCTTAATAATACCCAGATCCCAGTTTTCATGGTCCACTTCAAGGAAACAACCATCTTGTTCCAGGATATTCTCCAAACAACCACCCTCCTCCTCCTCATCACAAAGCGACGACAACGACAAAAGCAACAACGACAACAACGGTGAGTGAATCTTTGCCTTCCTCAATCGGACGCTCCTCTTCAATTTCAGTGTTCGAATGTCTTTAGCTGTCTCTGTTTATGAAAATTACGTGTGTCTCGGTCCTAATTATGGGATTCAGCTGTTGGTTCATGGATATGTATCGTGTGAAGATCGTTTGCACCCACGGTTGCCTAAATTCTAGTGCAGTAGCAGTTGGCGATGGTAGACAAATTAGTACTATAGCTTTTATGCCAATGTAATTTTTAACCAATTATATAAATTCGAGAAACCTATTTAATAAACCAGAGCCACGAATGTTATAGGAAGGACGAATAATCAAGGCGTCCGTGGTGTCATTTTGACAGAATCGGTCCTGTTGTGCTTCCTTAATTGGGGCACCTCGTTAGTTCCTGTTTTTGTATTTATATCTGTCAGAGTGTGCGCGCGATTCGGTCCTAATTAACTTGGGCTCGAGTTGAGAATTAGGTTGGATTGCATTGAAGCTCATACTATTTGTCTGTAATTGTTTGCAATTTCTCCTTTCAGATTGGCGTGTCCGTCCAAATGACAATTGGTTGGTTGTGGGAAATTTTGGACCTACTGCTTCCTAAATTCTAATGCACAAGCAGTTACTGCTGTTAGTAATATTAGGTTACTTTTGTGTCAACAATAAAATGAATTCAATAAAACCACAAATAACAAAACTGTAATCTTACCAAATGATCAATGTTAGTACTTAATGCAATGTATATAATACATACTTGGTCTGCTGCTATGATGCTTATGAGATCTCGCATGTCGGCCTCTAAATTCAACTCTGCCAAACGAAACAATATTTTGTAATCTCATGTATGTGAAGAGACTCAAACTAAATGGATGCAGTTGTTAATTAAGTAGCAAAATGAAATAGGGATGCGATATAACCAGATTGGAGGAACACGAGTGGTGACTCATAACGCATATGCATAGGCTCTAAAGCTTTTTCCTTCAATGAGTAATTCGCTTGCTCTCTGTCTAGAGTCTGTTAAACCCTGGGCATATGAATTTTCTGCTCGTGTGACCTTATGACCTAAATGGTCATAATTGCATTGGAGTGAAAATGTTTTATGGTATTATATCGTTGGCGGACATGTCGAGATATACCGATCTCACCACCCTAGCATCTTGTTCTGACTCTTGTCCCTCCAAGAGTCAAATAGGTCAAATGGATGAGTGTGCTTTAGCCATAGTTTCAACTAGATGTGTCAAATGGGTCGTGTCTATTAAGTTACCAGTAGTCCTAAATGCTTAAGCTTTTAGGAAATGGGCCCAACAATGTATTTCAAACTATTCAACATCCTCCCTCGTGCGCAACCCCGTCTTGTTCATGTAGATGCAATATAGATCAAAACAGAATACCAAAGGAAGAAACAGAATGCAAATAGGGAAGAAATACAAATAAAGAGACTTGAACCCTAGACCTCTCATTACCTGAGCTCTGATATCATTGTAAGTTACCAATAGTTCCATACGCTTAAGCGGTTTATCTACAAGGGTGGAATCCATTGTTCATGAGGGTAATTGGTTGTGGTCTAGACCCAGGAAAAGGATTACCAGGCAAATTATTGCTGGCTTGTTGCTGCTACTCCTAAGTTCTCTCCTGATCCTCAGGTGAAGGAGGGGGTCTTATGGATTCTTTCTTCCACTGGCTGCTGTACTTACCAAATCTGCTTGGGCTGCTGCTTGCACTTAGAAATGTTGGTGAAAAGAAGTCTTGGTATTCTGTTGTTGGGTTTCACAGGAGTGTTCCTAAATGGGCATTGGCAAGCTTGTTCCAAGAGATTGGCTACTAGACACAGGCTTAGGGATTGGGGGATGGCTGTTGCTGCTACCTGTGATTCGTGCCAACACAGTGATGAGAATCATGGTCATCTCTTTTTTTACTGCAGTTTTTCTAGAGTTGTGTGGGCTGATTTGTTGAGAAGAAACTTAATTCTGAGGTTCCCTGGTGATTGGGACTTTGATATTGGCTGGGCTAGTCTCCACTACAAAGGTTAAGGGTTCAGGTCCTCTGTCTGCAAATTGGCTTTGGCATGTGCTCTTTATCACCTTTTATTGGAAAGGAATTCCAGGATCTTCTTTCAGAATTCCAGGATCTTCTTTCAGAAGTGCTGCTTAGCTTCAGATATTATCTCTACTATTGCATTTGCAGCTAATATTAGGGGTAGGGTCTGTTCATGGGGGAAGTTCTCTTCTACAAGGGAGAATGCTGTTGTTTGTAACAACTGGAGCATTTCTTCTTCCATTCTTAGTAGGTCTAGGGGTTAAGGCTGCTGCCTTAGTTCCTTGTTTGTTGTACTCCTATGTTTTGGCCATGGGATAGAGGTTTGTCTTGTGGTTGGTTACTAAAAGATTAACTTGCCCCCAAAAAACACTTCAGTGGTAAGGAAATGGGCTCAACAGTGCCATGCCGGCTGCATGTTTAATTTTGTGCCCAGCATGCTTTGTGCCATACCTAGCCTGCCCAAAAATTACCCATGTTGTGCTGTGACATGACCATGCCCAGCTATTCCAATGCCCATGCTGTGTCTGCGTTCGGTCAAGTCTTGTAAAGCCAAAAATATTACTTCTTTTATTGATAAAACAAGAAATCCCTAATATTTACAGTTGTAATGGTTTCAAAGAGAACAATCACTCTATTGATATGTAGACGCTGCATCACTAATAGTTTCGTTCATCCCAAGTAGGATGGCCCCTATCCAATTATCTATCTTCTGCATTTCTTAAAATTTAGAAGATGAAAGGCTTATCAAATGCACATATAGATTACAATTACATTTCCCACTAATGTTGATCATTTGACCTATTCATGTCATCCGTCTTGATGCTAAGGAAATAACAGAATTAATGGTTCAACAACTATCTCAGTTATTTAATTGATCGTCGGAAGAGCAATTCTCATTATATGTAATTAAATATAATGAGCAAATCTTATTTATACATAAAAAAGAAACAATGTCCATATCGTTCTCTTTCTTTATCATGCCCTTGTCGTGCTCATGCTTAATCATGCCCTTGCGGTGCCCGTGCCATGTGGCTGAAAACAAAGGCAGAACCCGTCCCACCTAAGTTTCCTTGTGGGCCCATACCATGCCATGCTGTGTGAGCCTGACTCAATTTATGCCTGCATGTATAAGTTTCCACCTATTTTTGGTTGTCTCTTCTTTTCATTCTTTGGCTCTGGAATTTTTTTTTAAAAAAAAATAAAAAATCAGAGAGAGGAACAGAGAGGGGAGTGGGTTCTGATTGCCTCTTCTAGCTTAGTTTTGGAGCTTGGTATTCTCTTTTGGGGAAGCTTTGGGATTTATACATGAAAAGCGAACATTGTAATTTGTTTTGAATTCTTATGATTGCTATAAAAATTAGGAATTGACCATCTACATCAATGCTGTGATTGGTGCATGCAGGCTGGTTCTATTCAGGAATAAGTAGCTGACATTACTGGCTATGTGAAACTAAAAAGGAAAACTCACTCGGTTATTTATTTATTTTTATATTTATTTTATCCTTTTCTGATGATAGTAAAACTGCACTGGATTTATTGTGATATTTTGCACATTGTGTCATTTGATAAGCAACTATACTGGACTGAAATATTGATATACCCGCTCCACATCCACCCAGCACGCAGCACAGGCCCTGACACAAGAGGGTTCCAGTGGAAATATGCTGGATTTGATCAATATGTTTGGTTTAGTCACCAATTACATGTGTTCCCAGAATTCACTCAGTTTGCAAGTTATATGGCCAAATCAGCTATTGGCACAACCTTTGACATTTTCCGTTTACCGGTTCAAGTTTTGAATTCATTTCATATTCCCGAAGTACAAGTATGATTTGGTCCGATGTAGTCCATCTTTACAGGTAGATGCTTGCTAAAATGCTTATATATTGTTCTTACATGGTTTTTGTGTGCTTATTTGCAGAGAAGTTCTCAACAGATTGGGACAAGGCCTGGACGAGATTCAAAAAGCAAGGGAAGAGTACAATCTTTTCAGGGTTTTCCCCGAACAAGTATGTCACCTGGAATCCTAGACGTTCCGACTATCCACTGTCTGAGGAGGTTGATCCCATCAAGAGAACAGAGAGGTCAAACCTCATGTTATGGACCAGTCCAAGTTTCACTTTAGGTGGAGCCATTGTTATAGTCACATTTCTATTGGTCTACACCATTCTCTATCCACTCAAGTGAATTCATTCAATTCCATCCCACAAGCAGATCTATGCTGTAAACTGTAAAGATTTTATATTATCAATATAGCAACTGTTGAGAAGGGAATTTGTAATTTGTATATGTTATAGCCACTACATCTGTAAGTATATATAGCTAATCTATGGGCCATCATTTAGCCACTTTCATTCTTTACTGAAATTTTATGCTTTATCTTATGTAGCACATGATTACATGGTTGTGTTTGGTTAGATAGTTTAGTTAAGTTTTGATGATGTCATCAAGTGTAATGAGTGGAGAGAGATAGAGAGAGAAATGAGGGAAATGATAATGTCATCAAAACTAAAGGCTTTGTTTGGCTAACTTGGAAAAAATGGTTTATTGGTTTATTTGGTTTTGTCCTTATTCAATTTTTTTTTGCATTTGTTGTTTTTGATTATTTTTTTGAGGTTTTAACTTTGCATGCCGGCGAGGAGGAATCTAAAAAGTATAAAATTATTAACCAAACTTAAAGTTTTGTGACTAAAGACGAAAAATTATGGCAAAAAACTGCCATAAATTTTTCGCCTTTAGTCACAAAACTTTAAGTTTGGTTAATAATTTTATACTTTTAGATTATATCCTCGCCGGCATGCCCGTGCAAAAACCTCAAAAAAATCGAATCAAAAACTAAAATGCAAAAAAAAAAATTGAATAAGGACAAAACCAAATAAACCAAAAAACCATTTTTTCCAAGTTAGCCAAACAAAGCCTAAAACTAAAACTAAAATTAAACTGGGAAACGAACATGGTATCATCATCCCAATGCTTAAGAGATTTGTTGGTTTGTGACGTCTCTGTGACATCATATGTGGAAAATTTGTGATGCACAATGTTTTTGTTTACTACTTCTAGCATCCCCTAGTGTAGGCTGTTTTTGGAACACGAACTGACATTTTTCTTAGAATTCATGAATAGCATATGAACATTTTTTTCCAAATTATCACCCGACGCTTAAATCTCATCCTCTATTTCTTCCATTGAGCATTTGGATACTGTAGTGACAAATTTGTGGGAGCCAGGTTGGCTTGCAAGAAACCTTAATGGGCTAAACTTTGTATCCTCATCTTCTACATGGCTTAACTACATTATGTAACGTAGCTATATTTCCTTTTATGTTTCCACTAGTTGTGGTCCCATAAAACACCAACCTATCAGAGTTTCCCAGTCCTTATCACAGGGAACATGATCTTTTGTGGGAAATTATTATGGTGACCATACAATGAACTTGCCTGGTTATATACAACTAATGAGCTATTATTTGGGCAGCAGAAGACTTGACTTTTATGTACATATCAGCACGATTGTACTTTGGATTTCAAGAACATGTTTATTGCTTGTTTTTTTTGTCCTTGCTTTTTTATCTAACTGCAGGAGGGGTGGACCCAGAAGCTATGCACACCTTATTAAGGTATAATCACCATGTATCTCAGATGTACTTTATGTATGTATAAATTAGTCTCTTGATTTCATTCCCTATAAATAAGGTGTTCTTCATTGAATAGCAGAGCACGTGAACACAGAATGTTTCAGTAGAGTTGATACAGATACATGCATTCCATCCTTTCTTGTTCCATTTTCTCGAAAAAAAATCCTCTGAGGCTGAAACCTTGTGAATCAAAGTACTACCAAATGCCTCAAAATTGAAGTACTATTTGGAGAGCCTTTTTTCTGTTGGAGACACAATTCTCTTCGTTTTTGTGTGTCTGTTTTTGTTGGGTTGTGTCTCTTAACAGGACTTGTAGCTTGGTGGTAATGGACGTGGTCAGCGGATCTGTCAAACAACGTAAAGGAAGCAAGGTAATGCTTCCTCCAAAGAGAGGCCAGGTGAAAGTTCGTATTGCTCGTAGTTTTGTGAAGATGGTAAGCAAAGTCATTTCGAAGGCTGTGGCACTGGGAAGGAAAACGAGAAAAGAAAGGAAAGTGATTGCAGAGGAAGTTTGAATGTCTAGTCGAGAATCGAGATGGGAAGCTAAGTAACTTGTTCTTCTGAATTCACAATAAGTCTTGTTCTTGATCTTTGATGCTGCATTGCTCCGGAATTGCCATGAAGGTTGAGAATCGTATCCAACTATCTCTAAGATTAGCAGAAGTAAATCCTACGATCCATATATACTCTCTCTCTCTCTCTCTCTCTCTCTCTCTCTCTCTAGCATGCGCATTATCTAGCTAGCATTAAGGCTTACAGTTATGTATCTTGCAATAACCGTGTTCTGCTGTAATTCTATGTCGCTTCTCAAAATGGATAATCTATCTACCCTTTTCATTATAGCTCTCTCTCTCTCTCTCTCTCTCTCTCTGTGTGTGCACGCGCATGAGCTCGAGCGCGTTCGGCTGTAGTTTCTATGTAGCTTATCCAAATCATAAACGGAAATGTGCCTTTTCCAGTGTCACTGGTGCTAATTTGGAAAATGATTTATTGTCTGATTGAAACAGAAACGTGCCTTTTTTCTCTTCCCCACTTTTGGCCTATTATGAAGATGATTTATTGGGCTTTAGATTGCTATGCACACGTGTGGTGGGGTTGTGCATGTCATTATTAGAAGGGATCGGGATCCTCTCCAATCCCTTTTTTTTTTATTTTGAAAATGTTAGCATATCATTCAAAACGCTGTACGGCAACGAAAGATAGGAAAGAGACCAAAACCACTAGCAAGTGAAGTGAGTACGGCAAGAGACACTAGGCCACTGACTCTCAGACACACTTGTCAAAACAGACCCGAAACCAGGGACGTGGATTATGAATCCTATTCACAAGCAAGCGGTAAAGAATCCCAACAGATTCCCAACTCAATCCATAAAGCAATACAGAGCAGTAGTAATCGAGAAAAAACTAACTAAACAGAAATACTATTTCCGGGCACTTCCCGGGTCTTTTTTGATTATCGGGAACCTTTTCTATTCTAGCACAATACTCTCGTTCTCAATTTTCGCTATCTTACATTTTAATAATTTAATATATGACTGAAATAAGCTTTTCCGCTTATATTCGGGCTCACACGCGAATTATGTGACTTAGTTTGGACTTTTTTGAGGTGGGAGACCAGAATGTCTTTAGGATTTGATGTTGCTTGTCCTAATAAGCGATTGATGACCACAAGGGGAACATGACATTGTCATGTGGGGCATGTGTGTTTGTTTCGTTGTTGCAGTAGGCATTTGGGTATGTTTTTGGCCATGCAGTGCAGCGTGCCGTGCAATTTGACTGTTCGTCTTGAAAATCAATGGCCTGAAATAGTTGAAACTAGCGTGAATAGTTTCCAAAAATCCAGACCACTACACATTTGACCGGTCATAATTGCACAACACATCTCTGCTTCCCATTTCGAGGTAGTGGAAGTTCTGAGTTCAGAAGTTTCTCTCGTTGTGCGGTGTTCGACTCACATGTTGTGGCACTAGTCCCACTCCCGTGCGAGAGCTCATATGCTACGAACATAAACAATGGGCCCATTAACTGCTTTAGAGTTTATTTTCTTACTATAATTTAGAGGCTGTTTGGTCGCCTCAACTTCTCCTTTTCAAATTTTCATTATCCATTTGTGGCTGTTTGGTCGCCATGCCCAAAAACGAGTTCTAGCAAAACAGTTTTTCATATTATCACTTTCCAGGCAAGAAGTGAAAATGAGCTTGGGAGCTCCTTTTCCATTTCTCATTCTCATTCTCATTTTCCCCTAAGTTCTCTCTCCCATTCTACCCCTCTAAACCCTTCAACAACCGGATCAAAGTTCCCAACCTTGAAATCGTCCACGATCCCAAAGCTCTGCACCTCCGGCGGTGGTGACGGTGGAGAAGGAATTGAAGTAACTCCATAAAATTCGTACATCCAAAATTAAGTCTTTTATGGAGGTGGTTCGGGATTCTCTATGGCAGTGGAATTGAAGTTAAAGTTTGGGCAGCGGTGTTGTTGATGATGGAGGCCAGAGATCGAAATGGATGTAACAATTGGCCAAGGGATGTAAGAATTGGAGTTTGGGTTTTGCCAGAGATCGAAATGGATGTAAAAATTGGAGAGGTTTGGGTTTTGCGGACTCACAGAGAAGGAAGAAGATGGGTTTTGGTGGAGAGAGAGAATACTTGTACCAGTGTTTTTTTATTTCACTAGCAAGAAATATTTAAAAAATCATAATGAAATAGAGGCAATAATTTTTTCTTAAAGTAATATTTGATATTTTACTGTAACAATATTGGATAAAAAAATGTATTTTCAAAATTGGATGGGTCCAATTTACAAAAATATTTCCCAATTAGAATTTTAAAAAATTGCTAAAAACAATATTCATATACATTTTTATAACAAGGGCAAAATGGTAACAAATCAATCCATAACTCATTTTCATCGTTCTTCTCCCAAACAATACTACTTTTCAAAATGCATTCTGCACATTTCTCCCAAACACTCCACCCAGATTCAAAACTTATTTTGGCGATAGTCCAAAAAACCAAAAAGTCGAAAATGAAAAGCTGAAAAGTAGGCTTCCAAACACCCCCTTAGTATTAAATAAAACGAATCTTTTTTGAATTTTATTCCCAAGCAGTACATTAAATAGGCAAGAGGATCCTGCTGTGCACTACTGTGTTACACCGTGCAGTGCAGAATCTTAGCCGTCTAAAAGTGTTTTCAATGGTCGGGATTCGCAGACGCTTTCTTACCGGTCAAAGTATCCTCTTACCGGTAAGAAAACTTCAACAAATCCGAACCATTTATTTCCGAGATGGACAACTGTGATATGCACGCATAAAGTGTGTTGTACCTGCTTCTATAAGTTATTGCAAAACAAGCTTTTTAAGAGAGTGGGCTTTCTGGTTGAATAAGCCGTATTAATCTAAAAAAATAGGTTAATCATAATCCGCCTCAACAACGCTTTTAAAAAGCAATTCGAAACCACCCTTTAACCTCAAACCTGGCCTTTCTTCACAATTGAATAGTTTGATAAATATTCAACTCCCCTTTAATTGATACACAATTGTTATATTTACACACAACTAAGGATAACAGTGCACTCACTCGCCATCTCCCTAGCCGTATCTCCTATCACTGCTCACCTTCTAACTTTAAACGTGTCGTGCCATACTAAAATACTCTTGACCTGGCCTGGCCCATGAGCACGCCACATATATGTCAAAATATGTTGGAGGTGCCCTTATTGGCTACCAATATCACTGCTCATACTACCAGGTTAGGACATATTTGTTTGAGAGCATCAAATGGAACAGTAAAATGTGATTTTAGGTCGCTTTAGTGGAACACATTTAATAACAAGGACTGTTAGCCACTTCTCATGTACCTGTCCCTCACTGTTTTGTGCTTTCGGTGATACCTAAGGTTCTAAACCAACCCTCAAATATGTCCCTACCACTTAGCCAATGCACTTTGCAGGGACCATTGAACCAGCCCTCAATTTTCCATGTTCCAGTCATAAGCACCAAAAAAGAGTATGGATCCTCTCCCGTCTTGATTTTGGATTGGACCAGATAGTACAAATCTCGGCCATCTATCTCGATGCTTTTTTATTATTGAGTACGACAGAGGATCCAAACTGAAGGTGATCTGAATCCTCGCAAGAATAACATGCAGTAAGAACTGGCCGGATTTGAACCGGCTTCATCTCATTTTGATAAGGACAATTGGTTGTTTTCTTCCCGTCACAATTAATCTAAATAGTGGTGAAATTGTAATTTTGATTCACGCTGGTGGTGTTTAGGCACACCTACGAGTGATGTGAGGTAGAATTAGACTTACTACAGTTCGTTCAATGAATTCAAAATGTTTATTTTATTCGTTCACTAAATCCAAAATGTTTATTTTATTAAATTGGTTGGGTTGATCGTCCAAAATAAAATAAAATAAAATTTGAGTTCATTGGAAATCAAGAAATGTATAATCAAAACATTTCTTAAAGAAATTAAACGCTTATAGGAGTATGAAGTTTTTATTTTATTCTATTCTATTAGAAGAAAACAATTTCATTTCAGAACTTGTCATTTGGCACTTGCAATATTTCTATCCGAATACACAGAACTATTCCTACAACCGAACCCCACAATACTGAAGATATACACAAATTTTGTAAAGGCAAAAATCAATGTCAAGATTAAAAACACGATTGTAATACTCTTTTCATACCGACGATAAACATACAGCAAATCACATCAAATCGATTTGATTTTTCTCATGGATGATCAACTCGAAGATTTAAGCAAAGTGAATTGTTCCAATCACGAAGGTAAAGAAGTATCATCGTTGCGCCTTGATCACACCAGACCCCTACCTCCAATTGGACAAGTACAGCCAAATAATTAACCCTATATATGCCTTTCATACAAAAGTCACAACGAACTTTCTTTTCAAATTCCTAACCCAATCAAAAGGTAGGAAAAAAAACTTGTTCTCTTCATTTCTTTCTTATCTACAAATTTGGCATGTTGGTAGGAGTGGACATTTTTAAAAAAAAAGATATTCCATATTTTGGAGCATCTCCAACAAAAGATGCAAATTTGACTTGGCATGCCGAGTGGATGACTTGGCATTTGCGCCGACTCCAACCAAATTTTCAATTTGTCAAGTGTCGTTTGACATCTTCTCTCATGTCAAATTTGAAATGTGATGTCAATTTTTTTTTCTTTCCCCTATATAACTTCGGTTCCTGAACCTAATAAACAATATTAAATTATAAGAAATTAGGCATATTTGTTGGAGTGGGCATCCTAGATTATGTCAAATTAGCACATAAGCCTTCAAAATTATTATTTTTTGACTTTCTCACATTTAAAGCAAACATTGAAAATATTTTGAAATCCTCAAATCTGAGGTCAAGGTTGGAGATGCCCGACCAAGTCTTCAATGGGTATCCACCTAAACCCAGGTTGTCAATGAGATTACTCTCTTTAGAAGTCCCTCTCCTATACGAACCAAATAGCTTGAGCTCGATTCAAGCTATTTTCAAGGACCATTGAACCAGCCCTCAGTTTTCCATTTTGCAGTCATAAGCACCAAAAAAGAGTTTGGATCCTTTCCCGTCTTGATTTTGGATTGAACCAGACAGTGCAAATCTCGACCATCCGTCTTGATGTTTTTTTTATTATTGAGTACCGCAGAGGACTCAAAACAGAAGAGGATCTGAATCCGCACAAAAATAACCTGCAATAAGAATTGGCTAGATTTGAACCGGCTTCATCTCATTTTGATTATAAAGACAATTGGTTGTTTTCTTCCTGGAACAATTACATCTATACAGTGGTGAAATTGTGATTTTGATTCACGTTGGTAGTGTTCAGGCACACCTCGTGATGTGAGGTAGAATTAGACCTACTCTAGTTCGTTCACTAAATCCGAAATGTTTATTTTATTCGTTCACTAAATCCGAAATGTTTATTTTATTAAATTGGTTGAGTTGATCGTCCAAAAAAATAAAAATTGAGTTCATCGGAAATCAAGAAATTTATAATCAAGAAATTATATGCTTATATGATTTTAAATATGTGTTGCCAATGAATGTACTCAAATCAATACCCGAGGAAGTTTTTTTTTTTCCCCTTTTTTTTTAATTAGAAGAAAACAGTTTCATTTCAGAAATTGTCATTCGGCACTTGCAAGATTTCCATTTGAATACACAGAAAAGGAACTACAACCTAACCCCACAATACTTGTAAAGGCAAAACCAATGTCAAGATTCAAAACACGAGTGTAACATTCTCTTCATATAGACAATAAACATTCGGCAAATGACATCAAATCAATTTGATTTATGGATGAGAGCCAAGCAAAGTGAATTGTTCCAATCACGAAGGTGAGTTTTCAAAGAAGTATCGTTGTTGTGCCTTGGTCACACCAGACCCCCTCCCTCCAATGGACAAGCACGTACGGCCAAATAATTAACCCTATATATGCCTTTCATACAAAAGTCACATTGTACTTTCTTTTCAAATTCCTAACCCAATCAAAAGCTAGTAGTAAAAAACACTTTGTTCTCTCCATTTCATCTTATCTATAAATTTCGCACGTTGGTAGGAGTGGACAATTTTTTTATTTTATTTTAAAGAGATATCATATTTTTGGAGCATCTCCGACAAAAAAATACAAATTTAACATGGCATGCCAAGTAGATGAACTCCAACAAATTTGTCAATTTCTCAAGTGTCATTTAACATCTCCTATCATGTCAAATTTGAAATGTGACCGTTAAATCTTTTTTTTATTTTTTTTTATTTTAAACTTTGCTTCCATAACCTAATAAGCATTATTAAATAAGAAAATAGGCATATTGGTTGGAGTGGACATCTTAGAGATGTCAAATTAGCACATACGCCTTCAATTTATTATTATTATTATTATTATTATTATTATTATTATTATTATTATTATTATTATTATTTATTATTTTGACTCTCTCACATTTAAAGCAAATATTGAAAATATTTTGACATCCTCAAATCAAAGGTCAACGTTGGAGATGTCCGACCAAGTCTTCGATGGGTATTCACCTAAACCCACATTATCAATGAGATTACTCTCTTTAGAAGTCCGCCTCCTAAATGAACCAAACAGCTTGAGCTCGATACAAGCTCAGCTCGACTTTGCGCTCAAAAATACAAACCATGCTTGATCAAGTGTAAAAAGAGTTTGAGCCAACCTCGAGTTATTATGTTGCGCTTGTTTGACTCGAGTAGCATCCCTAATCAAATGCAAGTGATAAAGATATATCACTGATGACTACGACGAAGTAAATATGACTGAAATACAGTATTAAATTAGAAGTAACATTAAGGTAATTCTTATTACAACAATGCTAAATGCTAATGCAAGGGAGTCTCGCAGCTACGATCTTTTCAATTCAGGAATAACAACATATACCGCTGATATTTAGAAATTTATTTCACTGGGAAGAAAACATGAATGACGAAAAGATTGGCGTGAAAGGTACAAATTTGGACTCCTATCGAGCCCTGATTACCATGCTAGCTAGGGCTCTTGTTGAGAAGAGAGGATTCGAGATTGTGGTATGAAGAACCAAAGGAAAGTGAGAAACTCGCCTCCCTGACTTAGCTGCCGAAGATGCTCATATCTGTGACACTTAATGGCTGTATCGCATAGCACCTTCACCCACACGGACTTCAGATTTTCCCATCTCTCATCCTTCTGTTTGCTCCGTAAGTGTTCCACCATATGGCGGATGGAAGGGTTGTTAATATCCTCTATGAAATCTCGGCAAGCTGCCCTTACATCTCGCGTACCTTTGCGAGATATAAGGCGTGATAAAGCGCGGTTTTGGTGCGGAAGTTCGTCTTTTAAAGCAGCCAGATTCTCTCTGTCTGATGAAGCAGTAGGCAACAAAGAAGGGCGCATTAGAGGTATATACATCATGTAGCGTGATAGAGTTCTGCTTAGTTCCCTATTTTCTTCCAACGACGAGGACGAACCAGAGGGGGGCACTGTGTGTTGTGATACAACACCACTACTTTCAGATGCATCATCATCATGAGTATCCCATTCCATTTCCAAGTTGTAGCAAACTTCTGTTGCGATGTGCAACCTGAAAATTCGCCACTCTGAAGCATCGATGTCGTCAAATCCTGTCCAATCATCTTGGATCAAGCGCCCACCACTTCTCAAACGTTGACAACAACAACGTAAAATTGGGTCAAACAGACGAGAATTGACAGGGACTGCAGTCTTGTGTGCATACTTGTCCAACCAGTACTTAGATTACCGATCAATCCCCAACAATAACAGGATTCTATTAATCAGCGTTCGATCTGCCTCGTTACTCTGAAGGGAAGAAGAAATAAAATCGAATTGCCCCATCATGTTACACCGGTACTGTTTTGGGAGGAAAAACCATGAAATTTTTTTCCTCAGTTGGATCACCTGTTTGCCTAATCTATTGTATTTGTGGTTAATTAGCCAAAGCATTGCCCAATCAGAGAATAAATACAGCGCAATGACTGCATAAATCTCCAACGCTAGAGCTCCGACTACTAGCACCTCCGTTAGGGCAATGTCAACCTTATGCCATCTATCCCGATCTTCCCTGGTGGAAACAAGTTCGAAGGTTGATCCTATCAACACTGTCACTGTACAAACAAAAGTGATGCAATGCAGAATCCACCCTCCCTTCCTAAAGTTTATGGGTGTCTTTGTGTAGAACAAGTCAAACATGAGCCCCATTTCAACCTCTATGGCTTTCCAAAACTGGTTAATGTCATCAACCTTGCCCATAGAGTATAATTGATTCATATCGTCATAATCCAGCATATAATACTTAAATCTCTTGAGACATTCATGGGCAGTACATAAAACACGCATAAATTCTTTATCCTCCAACGTGTTATTACTGCCAAGATCTGATCCTCCACCCGGATTGGCATCGCTAAAGGGCACGATGCCCCCATCTCTATCACGGCACACCCACCTGAGAACATATGTTCTCTCCCCATACTTGATAAATCCCGCCACTAATCCCGGAATTGACATTGTCGAAAACCAGGAATGTGTCCAGGACATAATAATGACATAAACTGCAACAGAAAATTGAACCACTAGTCCGAAACAATGTCTCATCCAGAGATGATTATCTTCCAAAGAGTAAGCAGTAATGGCGTCGGGACCGCCAAGGTGTAGCAAAAGCAAAGGTGCCCATATGGCCCTCAATGACTTGCCATTGCCATAATTGACTTGGGTATCTGAGAGCTTGCCAAGGGCAACGGTTGCTGCCCAGTCGGCCATTAAATAGGCCAACCAAACAAACACAGTAATCCATTGTGATGATATGGACCTTCTGCGATTGCCAAGCAGGGAAAGAATGATCTGTAAACTGAGACTCAGGAGAACCAGTATCCGTAGATCCCACGTGTTCCAGAGTCTCCTCACCCATGCAAGAAACTGATCCATCACACACGTGGTCTTCAACATATAAGTCGATAAAAGTTGGTAAAAAAGACGAAGAAAGATACGCAAACACGATAAAGGTTCCACTCGATTGCATCACAGTTCAACAAAGCATAAGCTCCAAGAATGGACAAAACTAAATTCCTGCTCCCAAAATAAAAATTTTAGAGTTAAGTTAAAGGTAGAGTAATAATATTTGGACATAAGTAGAGTTAGACCATATCCATGAATGAAATTTGCTTACGCAATTTGGCCCACATAGCACATAAAGTGCCATCAAATGGTACAGGTGCATAATCTTGTAACCCTTACATAAGGCATGCGATTGACTTAAGGTACTTTGGCCTAGAATGTAACAATTAAATATCGGGTCCAAATGGGCATTGTTATGAAAGTGAAAAGGTGCACGTTATAGCTCTTTACTAAATTGGTGTACGTTTCAATAAATTTCAATAAAAAAGATAGGTTTCCATAGATTATAGATTTTTTGAATCTGTGAAAACCTATTATTTTATTAAATTTGAATTAAAAAATAGTAAAAGAGCAATGTACCAAGGATGGAATCAAATATGTTGTATTTACAAATAAAAGTATTTGCTTACGATCGAGAAAAATTAATATATTTTTAATAGTGAATCAGGATTAACTAGAACAGAGTATTTGCTTACGATGGAGGAAAATTAATATACGTTTAATAGTAAATCGGGAGTAACTGGAACAGATTAATAGAAAAATAATCACCTAATAAATTCCTTTTTTCTTGTCTATTTCTAGTAATGTTTTATTCGATTTCGAATAATAGTTCACTGCGATTTTAACATATCTACTGTATTTGTTGAAAACAGAAAATTTGGTAAATAATAAGATATATATATATATATATATGAAAATGATCTACTAAGGACTCCCTTAGGATAAGAGTTTGTGGACCTCACTCTTCCGGATCGAATTTTGACGATCCAACCGCTTCGATGTTTTTAAAATGCATTTTTAAGGGTCCTCGCTGAAAATCTTCAAAAAAAAATACTCGGAAGGGCTTGATCGGATCAGTTTTTGTTAAAAACGCTAGATTTTCCACTAGGGCCTTGGAAAATGCATTTTAAAAACATTGAGCGGTTCGGATCGTCAAAATTTGATCCGGAAAGTCGAAAAATGGCCAAGTCCGCACGGAATTTTTGTTTGAGGGAGTCCTCAATAGATCAGGATCCTATATATATATATATAATGTATTTCGAGTCCATTAAACCCCTCGGCTGATTATTTGTGTTTGTCTACTATCATTGTCATCGAAACGCAATGCTTTTCTCAAACTTTTTTCACAAAGGCATCGGGTATAACCTCTGACATGCTAGGATTGAAGTTAGAGTTTTATCCATCCTTCTTTTCACCCAGGGCCGGCTCTGAGTTTTTTGAGACTTAAAACAAACTTTTTAAAGGGGAAAAAAATGGGGCTTAAGAAAGAAAAAACAATCATAAAGAAGGCAATGCAATAATTTGAGACCATAAGTTCCCATAATCAATCGCCATTACAATACATTAAAAATTGTCATTTAAAGATTACTCTTTTGGCATTTTTAGTAGCAAAAGTATTAATTAAATTTGCATAATTAAGTTTCTCCACCATAGCCTTTTCAATAGACAACATAGCCAATTTGTTCAGTCTCTCTTGTGACATCGTCGACCTAAGATAAGTTTTGATCAACTTTAACTTCAAAAAACCTTTTTCACTAGAGGCAACTGTAAATCAGAATAGTCAACAGTATTCTGTATGCAATCCACACATTCAGAAAAACAAATTATCAATTGTCTTCAAGTAATTGAGCACATCAATGGGCTTTCTTAGCACTTTGGTAAAATTTCTCTCAAGACTTTTAATTCCGAACATAATCCTTCCCATCAATATCAGAAAGCTCATATATTTTCAAAATATCTTCAAGATTACATTTGGGCCCTTTTAAAATAAGGCCCTCAAATTTTATAGACAAATCAAACTTAATTTTTTTATTGATACCTAGTAACTATATGGACCTATATTATTGGGGGCCCCAAAAATTAGACAAAATTTGGAGACTTAAAGCGGTTGCTTTACGGGCTTTAGCCCAGAGCCGGCTCTGTTTTCACCCTCCACAAAAATTAATGCAAGCAGAAATGAAATAATTCTGCTAAATTGGGTATTTAAATCTGTGCAGTGCAAACTAAATTGTCAACAATTGTAAGGAAAAATAATTTTCTTGCAAGAATGTGAGACCAAATTGTCAACAAAAACTGTGCTAGGAGAAGTGTGTGAGATCCGTTGTCTTGGTTTACACATACAACAGAATACAAAACATTATGTTCACTAGTCCGCAAGTAAATCCAATACGTTTTCACAAGGGAAGGTTTAATGCCAAAATCTACCTATCCTATGGGGGAATTAGTCAATGCAATCTCTCTTTGGGTCTGCATTGTCTTCCGTGTCAGTTTATGCCAATTTCATTCATGTGGAGTCGTGTTGAAAAATGAAATTGGACAAACAGTAGTATTTGGTGATTTTTGACACTTAATTACGGTGGCATCCCGCACCGAATGAGGTGGGCACAACTAGATTTAGATAGTCCTAAATAAGAGGTTTTATCCGGTAAAAGAATGAACAAGTTCAATTTAGGGGAAAATGAGAATTTGGCTCTCAAAGTGGGCATGTTGAGAAGGTGAGAAGTCACCTAGTCCAACATTGGTATGAGAAGGAACCTTTAGTGAGTATATAAAGTCCAAATATGGCCTAAAGGGTTGAACTCTTCGTATTTGGTCATAAGTAATGCTATTTGACCATATCCATAACTTAAATAATATGCTGTGTCACCCACATAATATTGCATACCATATTCATAAGGTATGCAATTGGTCGTAAGGTGATGTAGCAAATGGTATGCATTTTTTCATACTTTGGTCTAGAGCGTACCTATTAAAGTGAAGGGTCTGGACATGTGCCGCTATGAAACAGCAAGCGTGTGACTTATTTGATTCGTAGTGGTTAATCGACTTGTGTTGGTGGGGCTTATCACTCAGGATAGTAGGATTGATTCCCCTCAACATTAATTGGTTGGTTCTTGGGGCCACCTTTTTTTTTTTTTCCCGTCTTGGGGCCACCTTACCTCACACTAAAGCATAAAAAAAACTGTGGAAATGGCTGGTGAGATTAGTCCAATTCATCAGAACATTTTTCATTACCCAAAAAAAGAAAAGAAAAAGTGATATGTCTATTTTTAACCATACAACGAAATAAATAACAAAAAAAAATGACATATCTACCATTTAGTCCCTGATGCAATTATCGTGTATTATTGTCGTTCCAAACTTATCAATTGCACGAATCTGGTCCACATATGCGTCAAAAGTAGTCCCTACTCCCTAGGATCCTAGCCAAGACACCGTTTGTTTTTGCCGTCAAAATCACAGGTATTTTAATCATTTTAACTATTTGTTTATTTATCTTTTTGGTCCTCAATGTTGTGACCGAGTGCCATTGTGGTCCTTATCATGCAGACATTATAACTAGGCAGAAAGAAAATAAAACACTCCAATAGATATGTTAAATGCTTGATTCTTGGTGTAATCTTGGTTTTGAAGAATCATTCTATCAATACTAACATTTTCGCTACCACTAAAAGTACTCCCTCCGCCCCTTTTTAAGTGATTCACTAGGAAAACGTGTATTTTTGCAGATGTTTAAAAATGTACTTTCATATAAAGTTTTTAAATTTTTTTTTTTGCACCAAATTAAAAAGTTATATAGAGAAATATGTTTTTAGGGGTTTGAAATTGCACGGATTCTCATATGGATCATTTAAAAAGGGACGAAGGGAGTATATATATGTTCTACTTCTAACAGTCTTAAATCCTCTGAGTAAGGCTCCGATATGATCCGATACTTTATTTAGTGTTTATTTAATTGAAGAATCAGCCTCCGATACAATTCATTTTTTTAATTTTTGATAAGGCTCCAATTCATTTGTTTTGACACAAAGCATTTTCACATTTTCTTATTTCCATTGTTTAGTTTTGCGAATAATATCCAATGTCCATGAGAGTATTAAAATCCAAACTTGTCAATTAAGAGTAAAACAACTTATGTCTAAAACTTTCGAAAGTCATTTTACCTAAATGATTTTGATTCTACAAACTGAAGGTCTCTCTCTCTCTCTCTCTCTCTCTCGAGATCTGATACAAGAATTTCAATGAATTTATATATATAGAGAGAGAATGAATATATATATGTTTTATATATATATATATATATATATATATATATATATATATATATATATATATAGAGAGAGAGAGAGAGAGAGAGACCAAACTTAAGGGGACAGGGCTACTCCAAACTATATATCTTGCTATATATATTCCTTTGAAATAATAGTTTTATATGGCGATATATGACTGTTTACATATAAAATTAACCAATCCAATGATTAATTGACACGTAATCAAAAGTGCCAAACATTGGCAATTACTCGTCAATGAAGATACACTGGATTAATAGAATATAACGCACCAAATACGATGTCGTATTGCTTCTTAATTTAGAAAGGTAGTTATTGGCAGTTACAAGCCATTACTAAAATAGAGATTGGCCTCGAAGCCATGATATTAACTGCTGAACGCACAAGCTCCACGTGTAAACTTAAGAAACAAGGCGATTTGGCAGTTAGAAGACGTGGAATACTTCTGGAAAGCAGTTATTTCTCTAAACACGTTATCATTTGAGTTTATTAAGCCAACGTGCAGATTCAAAGCTTCCAGGAGAAGGGAGAATTCAAATTCAGACGTGGAAGGAAAATAACTGCCAACTATCAGAGTGGAGGTTGGAGTTCGAAGCAAGCTAGATTCAAATCCATGGGCGGGGAAGTCGAACTACAAGCAACATCTATAAATAGAAGAAATTGAAGAGTTAAAAGCCCTCGACAAATCTTTCAACAAAATGCGGTATCAAAAAACTGATGCTTGGTTTGTTCATTGGCAAAGTAGTTTAGGATTTCGAACTCAGTTCAAAGTAGATTAGGAAGTAGATTAGGATTTAGACTAGGATTTATCTCGATTGTTCTTGTAACAATCACCTCTATCCTGATTGTTCTTGCAACAATCACCTGTTCGAAGTTCTGTTACTCTGTATTTGAAGTTGGAAACAATTTCGAAGTAAGTTTATCTTTGATTTATTAATCGAAGTGTCTTGTTTCTTTGTTGTTCTTTGATTTCCTAAGTTTATTGGTTTGCATTTCTTCACTTATTAAGAAAAATCCTCTTAATTGAGGTAATTGAACCAACAAAACACAATTGCCTGATTAGGTTTGGTTTTTCAAAGTTAATCTGAGGGAGGAGATTGAAACTCTCTCTGACATGCCCGCACACAATTATTTTCCATTGCAAAGAAGTAAAAAGAACCAAACACAATGACGTGCCGGATATGATAATTAGGAGAATTTGTAAAAAAAAAAAAACTACTAGGGCTGTGTTTGGTTAGATAGTTTAGTTTAGTTTTGATGATGTCATAATGTGTAATGAGTGGAGAGAGATAGAGAGAGAAATGAGAGAAATGATGATGTCATCAAAACTAAAACTAAAACTAAACTGTAAAACGAACATGGCCTAGATAATTGTAAATTTTTACAGTTTGGAGTAGCCCTGTCCCCTTAAGTTCTAGTTCCATCACAGGTTGGGTTGGATCAAGATGCTCTATAATCTATATGGTCACAAATTTTATTTCATATAACCACTGAGGACTAACAATTTCGACAAGTTAAATTTAGCATAGGACCAGAAATGAATTTCATAGGGACCGTGCCTTGAATAGATTGAGGGCCTAATCACGATAATATGTTTAATTGCCTATCCAAGTTTTTGGTCCCCAATGTATTTGTCAAAGTGCCATTTTCGTCTCCGAATTTTTAATTGCACGAATTTGGTCCCAATGTCTAAAATGTGAGAAACCCAATACAAAAAGAAATAATCTCAAAAGATACTTAACACACAATCGAAAATGATTACCTCTTAGAACGCTTGTATTCAAAAGTAGCTCCCACTCCAGGCCGTCTGCTACTGCCACACCCTTCAGACGACCCAAGATTTCAAGAGGACCCGAGATTCCACTCCTCCTTCAAACAGAGAACCCGAGATTCCACTCCTCCGATCAAACAAAAAAGAAAACTCAAGATGCCACCGCGACCGTGTTTTTAAGAGAAATCTACATCCAAATAAATAAAGAAACCGAAACAGAAAAGAACCACCAGTCCAAATGACGACAAAATGGGTCCTCTCAGAAACCTCCTGTAACAATTAAGCACCCACTTTGTCTTCTTCCTTGCTTTCACAAACACTAACTAATCTCAAGTGATGGTTTCTTGTGAAGTGCGAACAGAGGTCTGGAGTCTGAAACACAACAGGGGAGAAAAAAACACTTGCAATCTGCTAACAAATGCGGCTAGGAAAAAGTTGACCCTTCTGACCGCAATTTCTTCTCCGAGAAGGCTCTCTCTCTCTCTCTCCCTCTCCCCTCCAAATCTGATGATGGAGAGTCTTTTGGCATGAATGAAAGAAGTACTCTCGTTGGAGAGTCTCCCTATGCAACCTAAATGTCAAATCGTGGTAAAGTAGATAAATTAATCAAGCCAACATTACAAGATCAGATCTGAAAGGACATTTTAGATTAAATAGCTGTAAGAATCCTCTACACTAACCCTACCATAAGAAAGTTATAGGCTCATTGACACAAACTTCTATGTGGCAAGATATATAAATGTAAAAAAGATTGTTACCTAAACCCAATAGAATGGTTGAAAGTTTTCTGTTCAATTGGAGTGTTGGTGATACCTATACAAACATAGAAAACTTGTTAAAACTTATCAACCACGCACACTATTTGTCAAACTACATAAACATCATATAATCTATTACTCACACTGTTAAAGTAGTAAAAGGCACACTGCCATTTGTGAGCTGTAAAGCTGTAGCCCACGTTCCCACTTAATGGCACAAAGGCCAACATTTCTGTTCCATCCGGGTAAAAGGTAGTGGTTTGTTTCAATTATACTACGCATGTGATAAGATAAGTTAAAATATGAGTAATTAAGCTAATGGGAGAAAGAAAAGAGTGTACAATCAAGTTCATTTATATATTGCTAATGATTTTAAAAAATTTACGTCTGAGACAGTCGATTCCTGCGACGTATCACCGATATATCCCGATACCGATACACCGATAAACCAGAGACAAGTGATGCACTGTTTTAGCCTTCAGACGGTCTTCATGCCATCAGGCTCAACCCCCGTACCCACCCCGGATTCTTCTTCTTCACAAAATCCTCCTTCAACAAGTCCTTCCCGGTCTTAATATCCTGCTGTTTCATTGGCAACCTGCAATGCTCTTGCATCTTGTCTTAAAAATGTGTTGCCAATAAATAGCAAATGACGTCTAATCACTTGATTTTTTCTCATGGATGACCAATGTTGGAAATTATCAAAATAAATGGGTGTTTATTTGGGGTTTTTATCAAAATATTCCTTGTACTCTTGAAATCTCCTTCTTGGGTTGGCATATGAATGTGAACTCCTCACAGGGGCTCTTAGCCCACAACCACAGTCCGCATCAACCCAATTCTGGTTTGGGTACAAGTTGGAGCTGTTGAAGCTACTGTTAGCTTCCATGGCTTCTTGAGAGAGAGAGAGAGGGAGGGCAATCGGGATTGATTGTACCGGTAATGGAGTAGAAATGGAGGAGAAGATATATAAAGGTCGTATGCATATATAGCCCTGTTAAAGGGCAATGTTGTCTTAATTTTTTTTATTTTCAAATTCAAACGGATCTTTAACAGAATGGGTGAAGATGGCTAACGGTAATAGATGAGGGGTGTTTTATGGACATTTTTAAAGGTTATGGGGTGTTTTAGAAAAATTGAAAAAGATGAGGGGGTGTTTTAGGAATTTAACCTAAATCTTTAGGCTATAAGTTTTTTCTCAAATTTTAGCTTAAATTTTAGTTTTCCTCTTGAAAAGCACCTCATATCAAATCAAATGAAACTTTTACTCAAATTGAGTTAAGGTCGGAAATCATACAAATTGACAATAATTACTGTATTAGAGCATCTCCAGCCCTTATATACCGTTTTTTGCTCAACAATAAATATTGAGTAAAAGACCTGTGATCCTTGAACTCATTTATATAGAATGAGTTTTACTATAAAAAAAAAAAAAAAAAAACCAAATCAAGGGATACTCAAAGCATTGCTAAAAAATTTCTTGGATTTGGGTTTCTAAATTGTACATTGTTGTGCTTCATACTGAGTTAAGCTTTTACTAGAGCAAGAATTAAAATAAAGGCTGGAGATGCTCCTGCAAATAAGTAAAATGGCAGTAGAGTAATCGACCTATGCAGGAGACGTCATCGAGCACGGAATCGGACTGAGTCTGGTCCTGAAACAACTTTAAAAAATCTATATAAAACAGATCACGCTTTGTAAAATGGATGTTCTTAAGCGACATCGGCGGATGAGCTGGAGTATGTGCATGGTAATCGTGGTTTTCCTGATGGTCAAGACGGCGGCGTGTAAGGTCGGACGGAGGCCTTGTCCTTGAGCACGATGCGGCCGAGCAGGGGCACGTAGAGCTGGTTGGTGGCGGAGTGGGAGGTGACGGAGAAGAATATATGTTGAAAGAGCAATGCTGCAGGCGGTAACTATTGTACAAATTATTACTACCACAACAATGCATTATTAAACACATCATCTAACAAAAGAGTGTCACGTGGACATTTAGTGTAATAATTTGTATTGTAATTAGTGCTTATAGCATTTCTTATGATGAAATAGAGAAGCTAATAAATTCATTCATTTTGTCAATGTGTTGATTTTCTTAATACCTAAACTACCCATGAAAAAAACCCTTATTTCCATCTGACAAACCTTATACTGCCCAAAAACCATATGGGCTAAAATGCCAAACCTCACATTCGATGTAACCGCCATTGGCAGTTTTACGCTCCCACTATTAAAGAAACCCCACCCCCCCCCCCAATAAATTAAAATAGAAGTAGCGTTGTGTCTGTTCGATGCACAGAAGAATCCAAAAAAAAATTGCATTGATCGTTTTGTTTTTGCAATTTTTTGTGCATTAAACGGACACAACGCTAGTACGTAGAAATAGAGAAGGTAATAAATATACGTGGGTTTATATAGATTCAAAATGGGTTGCACCCAAAAATAAAATAAAATAAAATAAAGTCGATATATCCCATTTCTTAGCAAAACCCACGACACACACAGTGACACGACGATTGTGAAAGTTGGTATATGCTCCTTCGAAGTCTTCCTGACGATGGGGAACGGCGATTCGTCGGGGAGAGAAAACGAATATCTGAATCGAACATTCAAGCTTTGATTTAGATATCATTATCCGCAATCTAATCCATTTTGCAGACCCATCTTCGATCTAGAACCATCGATACAGGTAAAAACATGAATCGATCAAGGGGCGATGCTAGCCTTTGCCTAGTGATGTCAAGCGACATCGCTGGGTTTAAAAAAATGCACTAAAAAAAATATTTTTTTTATAGACAAAAATTAAATTTTCTGTAGTATTATCAGCGCTAGGCTACTTATACAAAGTTAAAATAAAAGAAAGTCTTACTAAATGTTACAGGACAATAAACAAAATTAGTTTAGCCCAATAAATTTATTGTTTATTCAATTAGAATCCAATATAATATTAAGAAAGTTCAATATAGTATTAGCAAAAGTTCAATATATATGTATATTTTACATACAGTTTTTCATCATAAATACGCTATGTATTTTTGTTATTGCTCGATCAAAATCATAGAGCCGCCTCTAAATTGATCCAATTAAACTAGCAAAAATGGCATAATACTGTTGTTGTTACGTGCTTTTTTATTTCTGCCTTTTTTTGGGGACTATATTTCGATTCCTGCACCCGATTTGTAATTGCAGATTTGATTTCTGTTCATTGCGTCTATGATAGTCTTCGACTTTTCTTCCAGCATCTGTTTTACGAGTAATTTTTTCCACCGCTAAACTGTTTGCATGAGTGGTCAGCAAATTAAATTGCAGATTCTTGAGTTGTTAATGAAGGGAAGACACAAAATTGTTCACACAAGAGAACCACTAGAGGTGATTCTTAAACTCAATTTGAGAGAAAAACCACTCTAATTTTATTGATACAAACACACGATTACAAGAATTGAAAAACTTTCGACCCTGCTCGGTTGAGGTCTTTGGACCTGGTTTTTGTACTTTTATTCAAAAAAAGATGTGACGGATTGAAAAGTAGAGAGAGAGAGAGAGAGAGAGAGAGAGAATACAAAGAGCCAAAATTATATTTTGCATAGAAGCTTTTTGGGACCCACTTAAGAGTTCCACACAAATAATCTAGGCCTTTCAATAACGTAAAAATAAAACTTTGAGTGGTTTTAAAAAAATCATCTGAATTTGATAACTTTAAGTGTTTGATCTTATTGTTTAACTTTTCATTCAAAATTCAAGATCTTAAATTCTATGAAAATTTAGAAGATTGAATTAAGCACTTATCATTATCCAATAGAGCTGATTTTTTCCAATGTCACTTGAGATAATATTTTATAATTAATGAGCTACTTGGATCATTTGTTTGAAATTCTTAAATGGGTCCCAAAAAACTTCTATGCACAATCTAATTTAGGCTCTCTCTCTCTCTCTCTCTCTCTCTCTCTCTCTCTCCAACCCATCACATGTTTTTGAATAAGAGTTTCTCTCTCTCTGATCCCAAAAACTGTTTGCTATAGTAAGAAAACTAGGTTTAGTGAACTCAACTGAACATGGCCTTCAAATCTCACACTTTTGCCCACTTTCTCTTTCTCACTTTGCTTCCCATGATTTACAACACTGCTACACGCACATATTTCTACTATTGATTTCCAGATGAAATTGGCAGTGATTAAGTGCACCTCCATCGTTGGTTTGTATTGAAGTGTTGCTCAAGTATTTTGAGCATTATTCCACCGTCTTATTTGTCGGAGATATTATTAGGAGCTCTATGCACTTCTGGGCTATTTAATACATAATAAAATAAAATAACAGGTGACCATTTATATTGGCAGAAAGCTGGTTTACTTTCATCAGTTAAACCCTAATTCTTCTTAAGTCCCATATTGGGTGGGGTTCCTTTATGTTCTTGTGATTCTGGAGCTGTTGCACTACTTGTTGTTGCACAGGGCGGGCCCGAGGTATTTGGGTCAATTACGTGTTAATGTTGGCATGTGGGCACAAGCCGCGCTACCTGTACCTTTCAATGGTCACATGACCACCCAAAAAAAAAAATCTTATAATTAATACATGTCAAAATTTTAGGCTAGTTCTCTTTTGAATGCTTAGCCCAAATATAAAATGAACAAGAACATATCTTCAAAAGAATCTGTGTGAACTTAAGAGCCCTAAAACCTAATTGGGCCACTTGTTTTGGCTTCAAAAGACTCCTACTCGGCCAAATACTAAAAATTATTGGAGTGCCCCTTTTTTTAGACTACTTTTTGATGCCCTAGGCCTAGGCCTCTTGGGCCTTGGCCAAGGGCCAGCCATGCTGTTGCAATACACTCACATATTGAGATTTCTTTTTTTATTAAAAACTGTAATTTAACTGTCCCGCATAATAATGGCCCGTATTCAACCCACATAACCAAACATGACCTTGGTACCAACAAAAGTTACTGTAATCTTGTCTGATTGTGTATGTGCAGAAACCATAAAGCATCATATACCTGTGCTATAATCTTAAGCAACTCCCAGACAAAATAACTAGGCCGTTTAAGTGTGGGAGAAATTGTGTGCAATAGAAATTTCTGATAGAACACGAACTCCAAATTTCCAAGTAATATTCATCAACCAAAATAGCATACAACCTATTAACAAGCAAGAATTTAAAAAAGTCTGTGGTCTGGTGGAGGCACGCCAAACCATGCTCTTCTTAGAAACGGTATACCCCTACTACACTGGGCTGAATCCTACTCATTCCCCTAATGCAACGAACTTTGAGATTTCTTCCATTCCGTGAAACAAACTCATGAACCAATTTTAGTTTCCCGACAGCCAAATAATTAATCAAACTAAATCCTCAATCAAAGACTGAAAGAAGAAAACAACAACAGTTTTGAAACCAATAATCCAATGCATCGACAACCAAATTAGACAATAGTCGTAAAATATTTAATAATAACAATATGCCACTGATGTTCAGAACATTTATTTCAAAATAATATCAACCTTGCTCGGCCCTCACATTGCTAACCCACTCCGCAGTTACATAGCATAAAACGTATTTCAACAAGAAACTCATCATCCACTGCTCTGGTCCCACCCACTTGGGTGAATTTCAACAAAAAACTCATCATCCGAGCGTTCTGGAAGGGACTCGGACTCGGACTCGGGCTTGGACTCGAGCATTTTAGATTGTGGTAGAAAGAACCAAAGGAAAGTGAGAAACTCACCTCCTTGGCTCAACTGTCCAAGATGCTCATTTGTCTGACCTTTACCTGCTGCATCGCATAGCATCCTCACCCACACCATCTTCAAAGCTTCCCATCTCAATTCCTTGTTGTCTATCTCCTTAACGTGTGCGACAATTTCACCGATTCCATCACTGCCTCTTTTTCTTGCCTCCAAAATTATGCAAGCCTCCGTTACATTTTGCGCCCTTCTAATGTATGGTTCGAATTCTTTGATATGTTTCTCCAACTGATTATCGCCCCATAGAGCAACAGGCAACAAAGAAGAGCGCGTAATGAGTAGATACATCATGTAGCGTGATAGAGTTCGGCACATTTTCCTGTTTTCCTCCCACGACGAGGACGAACTAGATGCATCATCACGAGCTTCACCTTCCACTATCGAATTACACCACAGTATTTCTGTTGCAATGTGCAAGTGAACAATTTGCAATGTGAAAGGAAAGTAAGCGATGTACTGAAAAATATCACGAGCGGACCTCATGGCATTATTGTCAACAGACCTCACGGCACCAATGTTAGGGGACGTCTTAGGATCTTGGTCAAGGTTCAAAAGTCGAGCAGAATATAGAACGGGTAATGCAGAAGATTACGGTCAATGTAAGCAGGCTCGTGTACATACCGGTCGAACAAGCCCTTAAAACGATCAATAGTCAACAATGACCAAAGTATTTTTCCACGCCACCATCGATGTGGCTCAAAACCCTTGTGGATAAAATCTAGCAGATCCAATTGCCCCACTTTTGTACACTCGTATCGTTTTGCGCGGAAAAGCCATGAAAATTTCTTACTCAACTGCAGGATTAACCGTGTCCCGATCTTTTGCTTAAGTAGCCAAAGCATTGCCCAATCAGAGAATAAATAAGACGCAATGACTGCATAAATCTCCAATGCTAGAGCTCCAACTAGTAGTACCACTGTGATAACAGCGTCAACTTCTTTCTGTTGCTCTCGATCTACCCTCGTCAAAAAAAACCGGCAGATTAATCCTATCAACACAGTCACTGTACAAGAAAAACAGATGCAACGCAGAACGAATCCTTCCTTCCTTCCTAAACTTTATGCATGCCTTTGTGTGTAACAAATCGAACATGAGCCCCATTTCAACCTCTATGGCACCCCAAAATAGGTCAATTTCATCATCATTCAGATGATCCAGACGATCCTTCGACGTGTTCTCCCCGAACTCGTTATACCTTAAGTCATAAAACTGCATACAAGTCTCAATAAATTCCTCGAGATATTCATGGGCTATATATAAAGTGCGCATAGAATTTTCATCCTCCTGTCTGTTATTATTGTCAAGATTTGATCCTCCAGTATCTCCAAATCCATAGCCAACCGGCAAAATTTCCCTGGATTTATTATTACTTACGGACATGAGAACCATTACTCTCTCCCCATACTTGATGAACCCAGCCACTAAAGCCGGGATTGACATTACCGAAAACCAGGAATGTTTCCAATACATAAAGACGACATAAATCGCAACAGAAGTTTGAACCACTATTCCGAAAAGGTGCCTCATCCAGAGTTTATTATCTTCCCAAGAGTAAGCAGTAATGGCATCGGGGGCACCAAGGTGTAGCAAAAGCAAGGGTGCCCATATGACCCACAATGCATTGCGATTGTCGCGATCAACTTGGGCATTTGAGAGCTTGCTAAGGGCAAATGTTGCTGCCCAGTCGGCTGTTAAATAGGATAACCAAACAAGGGTAGTTATGCATAGTGATGATACGTACTTTCTGCGATTGCCAAGTAGAGAAAGAATGATTTGTAAAGTGAGACTGAGGAGAACAAGTAGCCGAACTTCCCACGCATCCCAGAATATCGTCACCGATGTTGCAGTCAATGCCATCACATAGTTGTCTTCAACATATAGGTTGAAAGTTAGAGGGAAAAAAAAGGAAAGAAAAAGAGAAAAAGATGCCCAAAAAAGATAAACCTTCCACTTTGTCGTAGAATTACATACTATAGCCAATAGTTTTCGAAAGCCTGTGATCTTTAAAAGTGAACAAAATAAATTCCTGCTTCCAAACTAAGAGTTTTAGAGCTTATGTTAAGGTGTGATCACAATCAGGGTACTATTTGTACATAGGTAATGCTATGTGGCCATATCTACGAATCACATTTGCTTACAGTTTGAGTTAGGGCCATTAAATATTTTTTGGTCACTCATAAATATTTTGAGTTAGGTGTGATAAAAAAATATTTATGTGTCATCAATCAGGATAAACTATCTTTGTTGATTCATAAGTATTTTTTAGTGATACTGTGTGGATTTCCCAAACCCTAACAAACCATGAAATTTAATTTATCAGTTGTTAATTGATATGTTAGTCCTTGGACTTGTTTGCGAGGAACTCTATCACGAATTCTCAGCGTGACCATCTCAATTTTGGACTCAGCAGTTTGGTGCCATCTGTGGGAAATAATTTCTTGCTTAATCAAATTGATTGTGTGCCGGAAGGACGGTTACTACATGAACTGAATATGCAAGGCGAAACCACGATGTTCAAAACATATTACAGGAGCAAGTTTGAGATCTCACTGGGGTGGTTAATCAGTTGGGAGCTCAAAACCAAGATTTGCTTCAGCGCCTCCCACCTCTTGAGAACCCGTCTCAAGAATTAATGAGTAACCAAACGATGAAGAACAACCTGATGACGATGAAGATGATGAGGGAGGTAATCCCACTCAAAAGAACAAGGAATTTAATTGTCAAACCATTGGTTCACAACGACAACATGATGCAACCAACCCTGAACTTGTAGGAGTTCAGGGGGATGTGCTCTAGGACTTGCAGCAAAAACTGGATAGGATAATCAGATAGGTCAATAACTGAAAGGATAATCAATAGGATAAGAGTTTTTTGGGTGATCGGTTGAATTCATTTTTTGGTGTTTTTGGGGTGTTCTGAGTGCTGCTGATCATGGTGTATAAAACTGGATTGGAAGGAGTTCCATGTTGCTACAAGTTAATGTTGGAGTTTTAATGTTGTTGCCGCTTTATTGAAGTTTGTTTTCTGATGAATGCACCTGCTTCTTTGGAAGTTGTTCATGGCCGGGGGTTACTCGAGGAAGTCCCAAAATCAGAGATCATTTGGGATGTTATCCATGATCTATTTTTGTTTGGGAGCTGCTTTCATCGGAGAGATTGATTTGCTTATTGTTTAGGTTGGTTTCTTGCAAGTTTTTTTAGTGGGATTTATCTCTATTTCTTTTGGATGTTAGCTTTCTGGAGTTTGGGCAGTTATGTGGTTCTCTGTTGGATCTTTCATATGGCTTTGGCGTTTGGAAGCTTCTGATATTGTCATTAAATTCTGATTGCTTTGCTGATCTTATTGAGATGCAGATGGTTCTCTATGGTTGCATGTTTGCTGCTTTTGGAGATTGTCCTAATTAGGAGTTTTGAGCTTTCCATTGTACCAGTGTTCCGGTTGACTTCTTGTTAACCTTGTTATTTCTTTTTGGGTCCGTGGCGGCTTATGGTTGTCACTTGGAGGGGTGCCAACCTTGTTGGGATGTCTCTTTGTGTTGTGATGCTGTTTTCCTCGGATCCCTTTAATCTTTGTCATTCGTTTCCAAAGATCAATAAAAAAAATTTTGCGGTTCAAAAAAAAAAAATTGACGGTCCTGCCTTGTGGAAAATCTTGTTCAAAAGATAAACCTCCCCTTCAGGCAGTGGTAATGGCTAGCCCGGTTCCACCAAAGTCAAAATGCCAACGCTTGAAACTTTTGACAGCATGGAGGACCAATTGCACCATATGAAGGCTTACATGACTGATGCAGATTGGAAATTTAATAGTATTACTTACAAATAGTGTTTTAAGTTTTCCTTATTTGTATTTTTTTAATTTTGGTAGGAAGTCTCCAATTTTAGAAATAAGTGTTCCAGAGTATTTTGATTCCTAGTTGGATTAGGGTTTGTTATTTGATTCCTAGTTGGATTAGGGTTACTTTAGCCCTATAAGTATGATTGTAAGCTTAGTGGCAGAAAGGTGGTTGTTATTGAATTGAAGAAAACGAGTTTTACTTATATTTTGGTCATTTAAAGAGGGAGTACCTCTGGGTCGATCTTATTGTTCGTATTTCTCTTGCACGATCTATTTCATTTCCATAGGCTGCGCTGCATCAGTTGGTATCAGAGCACATGTTGCAATCCTGTCATGGCGGCGAGATGCGGTGTAGGATGTGCAAAAGGGGGTGGTCAAACCGCTGGTATCGACAAATTCCATGAACGAGATGATGCTGCTCAGGATGCTCGGATAGAGGAGGGTTTTGCTGAACTCAGAGTCATGTTTGGAAATATTTTCCAGCGCATGGATGCTTTAGAGATTGTTGACCCAACTCGCCGTCGCCCTGTTAGACCTAACCCTCTGATCGATGATGGTTTTTCAGACGATGAAGATACCAAACCTTTTGGTGGCGGAAACTACCAAGGGGGGCAGTATAAAGACGTTGCGGCTAGAACCTGTGGCTCTCATTATTGTGAGTCTAGCAAGAAAATTGAGATTCCAAACAAAATTGGGTTTCCACAATTCAATCGAGGGAGAAAAAAAATGTCATAGAAGAAATTTTAGTTGAGGGAGATGTGGGAGATTTTATCGATGATATATTATAGGAAGAATCCGATAAAATATTTTTGGACACAAATCCATTGTTGTTGCAGTCTAAAATTGATTGGGATTCACCTCCAAAATTTGATGAGTACTCGGATGAGGAGGAAACTTTCATTCATAAAGTGGAAGAGAATATGAAGGATGAATTTGTGGAAGTGGGCATCAAATTGGGTATTGAGAAGAAGGTTGTTGTTATCCATGACAAAGTTGAAGGGATGAGCTCATTCGATGTCTTTAACCTTGCGAAAAAGGCAATCAACGTATGCCCGTCACTAGGATTCGAAGTATCAAAGTATATGGATCCTTTTTGGAGAGTTTTTGAGGAGTATTGTACAAGCAAGAGCCCATGGATTTCCATTTTTTAGCAAGGTGGATTGACTTTGTTGACAAAAATTATTTCTTTAATTTTTGAAGATTCTTTTTTACAGTTTAGCTTCCAAAAAAACAATTTGAAGTACAAGATTAATGCTGACCAGATTAGACGAATTCAACTATACAAACTCGAGGACGAGTTTCTTCATGTTGGAGAGAATGATGTAGATTGGAAATTTAATAGTATTACTTACAAATAGTGTTTTAAGTTTTCCTTATTTTTATTTTTTGCAATTTTGGTAGGAAGTCTCCAATTTTAGAAATAAGTGTTCTAGAGTATTTTGATTCCTAGTTGGATTAGGGTTTGTTATTTAATTCCTGGTTGGATTAGGGTTACTTTCGCCCTATAAGTATCATTGTAAGCCTAGTGGCAGAAAGGTGGTTGTTATTGAATTGAAGAAAACGAGTTTTACTCATATTTTGGTCGTTTAAAGAGGGAGTACCTCCGGGTCGATTTATTGTTCGTGTTTCTCTTGCACGATCGATTTCGTTTCCATAGGCTGCGTTGCATCAATGACACTACACGTGGTCCCATACAAGATCATATGCCAAGCCTTCCTAAGTATTTTGAAGGGCTCAACTAGGGTCTAGTTTAGCAAGTTGAAGGATGAGACAGTTGGGACCTTTACATAGTTCAATAAATTGTTCTTTGAGCACTTTATAGTGGACGACGCCAACAATGGTCGGCCACCTATTTTCTGAATGTGAGGCAAGAGAAGGGGGAATCTTTGCCCGATTTCTTCAAGTGCTTCAACAACAAGGCCTTACTAGAAGATGAGATTGACGAAAAAATGGCTATGATTGCCTTCATTGGTGGGCTTCAGCCCGCCCAGTTCTTCTACCACTTATCGGAGAAACAACCACCAGTATAGCTGAGCTCAAGAACAAGGCCAGAAACACATGCATGCAGAGCAGAACATGCAATGATGGCTTGAAAGAAACTAGAGCACGCTGCCAAGAAGTGAACACAACCAGATTAGTCGTTGTGACCTATGTGACATGCACAACATGATCAACATGGGACCCAAGCATGATCAATGACCTTAATTGTAGAAACGTTTTGAGTGCTTTATGCCTCTGAACGCTTCTCCTGATCACATACTTATGCAGATAGCCATTGATAGAATTAAGGTGGCCCAGGCCAATAAAGCCCAATCCCAACAAAAGAGAAAAAAATATTAAGAATTATCGCCAGTTCCACATGGAGTATGGGCATAAAACCTCTAACTGCTTTGAGCTCAAAAAGCAAATCAAGGTGCTCATTTAGCGCGGAAGACTTGGTTGGTTCATTAAAGGAAGGCAAGCCAGTGGACGAGCCATGTTGTCCTCGGGATAAACATGAGGAGAGAAGGAACAACGCAAAAGAAGCACCTCGTCAACCTATTGGCAAGATCGGAGTCATATCAAGTCGACACACTAGAGGAGGTGAATTCAGTTCATCTCGCTAAGTGCATTCACGGAAGTTACGATCGGATGAAACATTTAAAATAATGGCAATTGAGAAACCACGAAAGGTGGGGAAGTTATATCAATAGCCGATCACTTTTGACAAATCAGATGCACAAGGGGTTCGATAGTCTCATAACTGTCAACTGAAACAGTTCAAATGGTCCATGAGGTTCGAGAAGGTCAAGCTTAAACAGTTACTAATTGGTAGTTGTTATAACTAATTCTTAGTTAATTAGTTAGATGCGTTACAGTGGTTTGTTAAGTCGGTTATAGTTACATGTCCAGACCTATATAAACTGGGCAACTACTTTTGTAATTTCTTCATTGAGTTTCTAATGAGAGTACTTCAATTTCTCTTCTACTTCTCTCTCTAGAATCATAATTAGGGTTTCAATTTCTGTTATGGTATCAGAGCCACAAAAGGCGAAAGTCGAAAAAAATTCTGCTCTTGAAAAGCTGAATTCTTTCAAGAAGATCAAGAAGTCAATCAATGGCAACTCAATCAACAAACACAGATTCAACATTGAGCTCTACATCTAGTTTGCTTCCTTCATCTCTTTCCTTTCTGATTGCTAATTTTCATAGTTTCATTTCTATTCGATTAGAATCATCAAACTATTATGCGTGAAAGACTCAAGTTGAGAATGCCTTAAGAGCGAATGATTTGATTGAGTTTGTTGAGAACTCTGTCATAGTTCCTCCATCACATGTTACAGATGCATCAGGAAACAGAGTGCTCAATCCAGATTTTACTCGTTGGAATACTATAGATAAGATGTTACTTTCCTATCTTATTGCAACCCTAACTCCATATTACCTCATGTTGGATCTGTGCATACATTTCAATTCTGGAATACGTTGGAGGAAAAAATTAGTCTTCTATCGCGATCTCATATTCATGATCTCAAACGGAGGTTATATAGCTTGAATAAAACTGGTTCTATAGAGCAATATCTTGATTCGATCAAGGAGATAGTTCAGAAATTAGCAGCTTCAGGACACTTTGTTGATGATGAAGACCTCATTTTTCATACATTAAATGGTCTAACAACTGGATATGGATCCTTTCAACAAGCCATTTGTACACGTACTGAACCATTATCCTTCAGCACTTTCTCCTCCATGCTTATGGTTGAAGCTCTACATGTTCATGACACTAATACTGCTGATACTACAACTATCTTGGTTACTCAAACTCCAGGCTTACAATCCAAATTACCTCATACAAATTATCAAACACCTGGTGTGCCTATGGTACAACATGGACAACAACCATCTCTTTTACCTATACCTATGCCTTTCCAATTTCCTTTCCCTGTTCAGTCACAACAAGCTTTCTATCCCTTCAACTATAGCAACGACACTAGATCTAGTAGAAATAATTAGAGGTACAACAGGAATTAGTTTTTCGGATCATCTGGAAGATGTAAAATTTGTTGAAAGACTAACCACCGGCTCATTCATGCTATCATCGTCAAAATTTATCCTATAGACCACCAAGTAAGTCCAATCAATACAATTCAAGTGGTGTTAGTGGATCAAGAAATTTTAGTGGAGGTAGCTCAGGAAATTACAGTGGTGGTGGCTCAGGACATTACAGTGGCACATCTGGATCTAATGGTGCAAATTTCTCATTTGGAACAAAGCAAACTTCCCTACAATCCCGTCAAAATAGTCCTTGATGTACTTGCAGGTCCCGTGCTTCGAGTTCCTCGGAAGGATTGACTCCCAACTGAGGCCATATTCCACCCCGCCGGACGTGAAAATATTTCCAGTGCCCTCAGCATCCTTAGGCTCCTGATCTTGATATTGCCTTTCAATCGCGGCCTCAGTTTCGGGTACAGGCACCTCATCTCCCTCCTCGGCAACGGGCTCCTCAATCGAACCCTCAACATTAGAGAAAAGTTCGCCGCCTACGGATGGTGACCTTGGGGCGAGGTATTCATCTACCTCAACGACTTGCACAGTTTCGAGCTCCTTGAACCCAGTTGTGGCCCTATCTATCTCCATCACCTCAACATTTGAAGACCATCCCTTGGAAAGATCAGGGAGCTCAGATGGTTCTACTACGAGGGATAGAGGGCTAACTGTCGGGGAGGACGGCGATGAGCCCGTGCCCTTAGCGAGGTGGCTCACCTAGCTTCTTCCTCCATCTCCATCCACCACTCAGGGGTTATTGCTTGGAGGGGGGCTACGTTCAGAAGGACTGCCCTTGGTTGTGGGGGGTCAGACGGCGCCTGGCTTCTATAACCTCTCCCGAGGCTTCTGATCGGCTCTCGGAGGAGGACGTCTTCAATAAACTCTATGTAGCGGGTGTCGGCGAGAACGTCGTTGGGGGATGAGTCCTCACACTCTGAGCTCATCCAAATTAAGACCTACAGTGCACGGGTGAAATAACCGTCAACGATAAGCACAGGTTTGATTTCAAGAAAATGCAAACGGTTGAGCCTCGGCCCCTGTCGAGCTCCCCACGTGGTGTCAACTATCCCAAGAGCTCAATTTATTGTCGAGCCCTTAGCTAAACCTATGGATAAAAATGTGCTCGGTTCATTCGCCAACCCTCGGAAGAAAGTGGTTCTTACGCAGTTTGAGCGCTCGGAAGAACACTTTCTTGAAGCCCGGAATCCGGCGGCCATGCTCCGTCGCACGGACCGCCGAAAAACTCAAAAAAAACAGAGTGTGAAAACCGAAAAAGGTAAAACCCTAAAAAACCCATCCAAAATGCAGAAAAAATGCACAAAAACCTTAGAAAACATAAAGAGACTAATGGAAAGTCGAAATACCTGAGTTTTTGGTGAAGATCTTCGCCGGAAAATGGATTGGTGAAGAAGTTTTGGTGAAGCTTGACAATGGAAGACGACGGCATGAGGCTCTAGAGAGAGAGAGAGAGAGAGAGAGAGAGAGAGAGAGAGAGAGAGAGAGAGAGAGAGAGAGAGAGAGAGAGAGAGAGTAACAGTGGTTTCTCTCTCCTCCCTCCCTTATATTTATAGGGGGTAGGGTTAGGCGCCTAATAAATAGGCACCATTATGGCGCCAGCTCGGGAGGCGAAAGGTCACCCTCTTGGGTCATGACACTTGTGCATCTCACTCAAACTGTTTGGGCGTGAATCAACACATGGCAGCAACGTCACCATGCGTCACAGATTCCTGAACTGGTGTGTCAGATGTCCTTTCGCAACACTGTTTGATGTGACATTCCGAGCCCTAGACACCCTTATTCATTCAGAGTAGGGCCGGCCCTGAGCTAAGGCTTAGTAGGCCGGCGCCTTAGGCCCCCACGAAAAATGAAAAAAAAAAAGGCCTCCAAATATTTTTTACCACCAAGTATGTAGGCCCATTTTGGGTTTTTTCCGTGTTAAATACATGCATATAGTTTTGAAACGGTGTTTATCGACTTTATATTTAGTTTCACTAGCATTTTTAAGGGCTTTCATTTTCAAATTTCGTCTTAGGCCCCTCAAAACTCAGGGCCGGCCCTGACTCAGAGGATTAGGTCTCGGAGCATTGGTGTCTTGACCATGGAGCAATTCTCCAAGCACAATGTTCCGATCGCAAACAATGTGAATGTCGAGCCTGTCTCTCCTACTGCTTTCTTCGGGTGAATCAACTCACACACACATCATCTCTCGGCATATGGAAGTTGATGGGGCTATTGTAATAGCCGGGTTTGTAGAGGCTAGCAGAGGCTCCACTTTGCATAATAATAAAAAAAGACAATGGGGCCACTATCTCAGAATCGGTAGAACTAAATGCAGATCGATGTATCTCACCCCCACCGAACGTACAGTTCACTTGGCGTTTGGTGTGGACATCCAAGATTGGATGAATATGGGTTTGTGTAGTATTCGCCGACCTCAGGGGTATCGAGGCCACGGTACTCTATGCTTAGCTCTTGGATCACTCTCGGCGACTCCGCCGGTCAGCGTGCCGAACGCCCGAGAGGCGAAGCAGCTCGCGTGCCGAGTCGGACGACTACGACCATGCTGGGGCTCAGGGGTACTTGATTTGGCAGTGGCGTATCAGGCACGCTACATATCCTACAACGGAGCGTTAAATGTTGCAATCACCTACCCTGCCACTGCCACCTGCAAAGTCACGTGGGTGATGGGGAATGTCTTGGGGTGATATGACCCATCTGTCCCACGTGACATGACGTCGGCCGAAAATGTAGCGTCTGTAGCAGAGATGGAAGTCACATCAGCTATCATTCCAGACATGAATGACAAGTGCGTGGGACACACGCCCCCTCTGCCTATAAATACCCAGCTACAACTACCACAATAGGTATTCCTCTCCCCTCATTTACTACTCTCATAACTCCACTTCTCTCTCTAAGTTTCCAGCACTTTTCTCCCATCCAATGACTAATTTAGCCATAGGAGTGCCTTCTTGGACCACCACCGTCCGGGCTAGGCACTGACATGGTTGTCTACGTGTGCAGGTCGCTCTCTTCGGCGTGTAGCAAGGGTTCAGGCGTGTTCCATCTATCCCATCACTACCTAATCCACTCCAGAAGGTCCAAAGAGCTCACTTCGGCAATGAGACCCTCACACAGATCATATGCAGGTTCAGGATTCCTCGCACAATCGATGCTAGAAAGTATTAACTTGAAGGGGTATATTGATTTTTAAACATAAATGAAATACTATGAATACATAAAACTGGCGTATTTACATTTTAGTCCAAATTTAATTGTCATGTGTCATTTTCATCCCCAACTTATCAATTGCATGAATTTGGTTCCCAATATGAAAAATATATGCATCAAAGTAGTCCTAGCTTGCCAAGATGACGTTTGGTTTTGCCATTAAAACCACAGATACTTTAAACATTTTACCCATTTGTTTATTTATCATTTTGGTCCCAATGTATGGACTGAGTGTCATTGCAATCCATAATCAAGAGTTATAAATAGGTTGAAAATAAGAAGAAAAAAATACTAGATACGTTAAATGCTTGATTCTCGGTATTTCTTGATGCCAAAGAATCACCCTATTAATATTAGCAAAACTTAAACATTATGCATCAGGTTTTACTCCTAATGGTCTTAAATCCTTCTATAATAGTAAGTCTTTTGAAGAATGAGGCTCTGATCCATTTGAATTTTTTTAATTTTCATTGTGTTCTTTTTTGCAAAAATAAGTGGAAAAAAAATCCTTCTCAAAGTAAAACATTTGCCATCAACTTATGTCAAAAATGTTCGAAAGCCATTTTACCTATTACCTAAAATTAAAGAAAATAATATGAAATTGATTCTTCAAATTAAAGGTAATATCTCTCTCTGATACAAGAATCTCTTTTTGTATATGTATTTTCTCTATACAAATATATGAATATATATATATATATATATATATAGATATAGAGACACACACAAACATATACGGAGTAAAAAGCAAACATATAACATGAGAACCGGCCGCGGCCCCAATACAAAAGAAACAATCTCAAAAGATATTCATGGAACCCAACCATACAAAATAAGAAAGTTACAAGCCTTTGCATTAACGCGAACCCCATAAAGCAGGATAAATGTAGAAAGATTACCTGAACTGAATAATTTGTGTTGAAAGTTCTGTTCAATTGAAGTAGTTCTGATACCTATATAAACATAGAAAAACTTTTAGAAACTAAGGGTCAACCATGCACTATTCCACTTAACTGACAAATTAAATTAAAATAGCTATGATATTTCTCAAACTACAAACATAAAAATAATATAACATTATACATTCTCCATGAAGCAAGATTTTTGTAGTGGGCCAAACATCTCACGCATGTTGGGCCTGTATAATATGGACAACCTTGTATGTCCAAACAGCCGGACTGTTCTAACTGCTTGTTCCTCTCGCAAATTCATCGGTGGAAGAAGACGGATCATTTGTACAGATCTTTACAGAGAAGGACCGGACAAATACCACTCCTCAATTTTGAAAGCACAAAGGGAAAACGCGCTCGCGCGCATGTGTGAGAGAGAGAGAGCTTTAAATCAAAAGATAAGAATGGCAGGGCTGGTTGCTAGGTCTTTTTTAATGGATTTAGACATTTTCCACATTCTACACATTTTACCCCCCATCTAGACCGGGGAGCACTCTCCCTAGTGTGCGGCATCGGGACCGTCGGATGTGTTTTCAATGGCTCAGATTTCATCTAAGATTGCATTAACTAGAATGTGCTCCACTATACACGACAAGTGAGACACATTCTACCACTACATTAGCGACCACACAATTAACATGATACCCAAAGAAGTATTACTGTTTATTATTTGTTTGCAATTAGAATAAAAATAACAATTATTTAGTTCTAACAAATATTCTTGGTACTGCGTTATAGCAATTGTCTATACATTGTCATCATAACTTAATCATACAATCCTTGCGTTAAGCCCCCTTGCTGATTATTTGTAACTGATCCAACATCGTTTTCTTCTAAACGCGCGGTTTTTCTCAAACGTATGACCTCTCAAGATACGTCCGAGGTTCGAGAGTTTTATCAATCCTTCCCTTTGAGCTATCGCTCACCACAAAATGTAAACAAGAGTAACTAAACTAACCGGAAATTTAAAGTTAGGAAGTGCAAACGAAAATGTAACAAGCAATATATACACAATGAGTCCGGTTCCGGTCAAGACTCCCGGACCTATCTTAGGTCCGGAATTTTCACTTCCTGGTCATTTGGCTGGGATTCGAACCGTTGGATGTTTTTAAAACATGTTTTTAAGGTTCCACGCGGGAAATGGGCAAAAAAAAATACCGTGAAGGGCTTCATCCGAGCATTTTTCGATAAAACTGCGATTTTACAGTTTTATCGAAAAATGCTTTCGGATGAAGCCCTTCCCGACATATTTTTTTGCCCATTTCTCGCGTTAACCTTAAAACACATTTTAAAAACATCCACTGAAAATTGGATCCCAAACAAAATGGCCGGAAATGGAGGTCCGGACCTAAGATAGGTCCGGGAGTCCTGACCGGATCCTTGTTGTATACACAATCGCAAGGAATAAATTTTCTCTGGCAAACTGTGAGACCTTACCTGTAATGTGCAGTTGCCTACTAGTCTGATAATTTGAGAAGCAGAAGACATAAGGTGCTGCTCTACATATTGCGCCTCCCTCTCATATATGTAGAAACAAAATGTTCCACATGACAAAAGAAAAAGAGAAAACAATTCCTTGCTTGGAATTTTTTACTAAGTTGGAATATTACTTGGAAAGTGATTCTGTGAAATAGGCATCAAAGTACTTGGGAGGGAACAAATTACTTGCTTGCAATTTGGTCCTATAATAAAGATTGATGCTCAGAAAAGAAACCTTCCTTGAACAAAGTGAACTTTGCTTGATGTGGTTGCTTTCTGCAGGTCAGTATTCAAGACAGAACAGTTCAATTACAGTATTTTGCAATAGAACTTCCTTATAAATACGCCAATATGGACTTGAACCATGGAGCCAAAACACATTGGCTTCCATGTACTCGAATAAATTGTGGTGTTCAGTGCTTCATGCTCACGGGATGTCCAGTGAAAGACAACTAGTTCTTCGTCCCAAGAGCCAAAAAGCAGAGCACCAAGTGCCAGGCACAAATCTGAGGTGTAAGTAGAAGCCCTAGACAAGAGTCAATGTGGAAATCCCAGCTGATTCGTGTACAAAAATGGAAGAAACTATAGAAAGTATAGGTCCCAAATTCCCAACAGAGACAGACAATTCTACAAAGGCCAGAGAGCAGAAAGAAATAATCGGTTCATAAGCTACAGAGTCGCGTTGGTGCAATCAGAACACTCCTACAGTGCTGCAGTATCAAATCTCAAACAAACCATAACTTTCAAGTAACTCAATCATTAGCCAAAACTTTAAACCACTCAAATGAGATAGAAGTATGCTGGCAACACTGAATGCATGTATAGAATAAACAACATATGATACATTACAGTTTCTGCAATACCAAACAAACTTCAGAGTCCTCATACTCTGAGAGAAAGGGAAATGCAGGAATTCCCACAACATATCATCTCCGTTTCAAAACATCCAAAATTCAAAGCCAATCCTTCTGTTGCAGCTTCAGCGGCAAGTAAACCTCGGACAAGTACTGAAACCCAAACGAACTCAGCGCCTGAATTTCAGCCTTTTGCTTCGTCTTCACCATCAGAGTCAACTCCTCCACCCAACCTGGATTCTTCTTGACAAAATCCTCCTCCAACATATCCTTCCCAGTCTTAATATCCTGCTCTGTCATTGGCAACCTGCACTGCTCTGGTATCTTATACTTGTCCAAATCACTTGGCCTTACCCCTAACCACTTTATATCTGGTGTTGTCAAATTCGCGCTGTCATAAGACATGTTTTTCGATCCACAACCATAGACTGACAATATCTTAAGCCCATAAGGATCACTGTCAACAAGAGCCAACACTGGCAATTTCAACTCCATCTTCATCTTCCTTAAAAATAGCCTAGTTGCCACGTCTGGTTGCCCTTTTGCAGTAATAATAATGCACGGAAATCGGTTATAAAATCGATCCTCAGCCAGTCTCATATAAGCTGCATCTTTCTCTACCAACAATATGAACAATGCATCACTTTGCATATCACCAACACGGTCAATGTTGGGGGGGATCGCTTTTCCACCCATCCCCATCTTCGTGCAATCGATCATATCACCATTATCGCTGAATATAAGCCGACCAACCACAACCCCCTTCTCAGCAGCGACCACATTGAGGCTGGATCTGTGGTAATAATACTATATTATAGTATAATGTTTTTCGCATGAATGATAGGATTTTCAAAATCCTACACAAACATATACTTAATCTGTAAATAAGAAAGCGTAATAGAAGTTACGACAGCCCTTGTTCCTCTGTATATGAAGTTTGAAATGGTTCCACGTGAACTTTTAAACAGAGTGCAATGACTTTTCTCGTCTAGCGTACTTCCTGGATTTCTCCTTTAGTGTTCATTCCACCAAGAAGAAAAGAACGCTTCACAAACTTAATCGCCTAATAGACATTTGCAATAACCTGACGTAATCCTACAGATTTGGTATGGGGAGAACTCTCTACAATGGAAAACTATTTTTTTGACCCTTTTATTTTGTGGACAAGACATGTAATGAGCAACTACATAAGAGCATTTACTCAATTTTAGTTTTCCTACTGAAAAGTACCTCATATCAAATCAAATGAAACATTTACACAATTTGAGTAAAATCATATCAATTGACAATAATTACTGTATTAGAGCATCGCCAGCCCTTAAATTTTTTTATACATACCCAAAAATTGGAGTAAAACCCTCCTAAATCCACTCCAATCCTTGACTCGAACCTGTATCAAATTGAGTTTTACTCAAATTACTAATCAAATCAAATGAGGCTCAAAAATTTTACTCAAATTTTATAAGGCTATTTCCTTCCTCTAAAATTTAAAATCATGACATTAATGAAGCTTTTACTCAAATTTGTATCTAGATTTTCCTCGAATTTGAGAAAAATTATAAAGCCTTAATTGACTCAGCAACAAATTTTGAGTAAAAGCCCTCTCAAACTCACGTCCTTGAACTCATATAGATAAAATCTTACTTGAAAATTGTAACCAAATGAAGGGATACTCAAAGCATTACTAAAAAAAATCTTGGATTTGGGTTTCAACATTGTCGTGCTTCGCACCAATGAAGCTTTTACTAGAGTAGAAATTTAAATAAATGCTGGAGGATGGAGATGCTCCTACAAATAAGTAGAATGGCAGTAGAGTAGAGTGATCGACCTAGTGCAGCCAATGATGCAGGAGACGTCATCGAGCACGGCATCGGACTGAGTCTGGTCCTGAAACAGCTTAACATCAGTATAAAACAGATCACGCTTTGTAACATGGATGTTCTTAAGCGACAGCTGGTGGATGAGCTGGAGTATGCGCGTGGTAATTGTGGTTTTCCTGACGGTCGAAACGGCGGCGTAAGGTCGGACGGAGGCCTTGTCCTTGAGCACGATGCGGTCGAGCTGGGGCACGTAGAGCTGGTTGGCGGCGGAGCGGGAAGGGACGGAGAAGGAGAAGCCGTTGCCGGAGATGATGGAGTGGGCGAGGGAGAGGATTAGGGTTTCGATGTTGGATTGTACGGAGGAGAGGGGGAGATCGGCGACTTCGCGGCAGGTGGAGGAGAGAGAGAGGTCGGATAGGGTTAGGGTTTTGGAGGTGGAAGTGGAAGGGTCTTGCTCGGCTTTTAGGAGGGATTGGAGGGTGGAGAGGATGGCGGAGTCGGAGTTCAGGCGTTTTTTGTGGGGGAGGGATTTGGTGGTTGTGGTGGTGGTGTCGGCGTCGGAGTCTGAGGTATCGGTGGTTGCGCGGCGGCGCTTCTTCTTGTCTGGTGCCATTTTAGAGAGACAATGGCGGGAAACTGAACTGAGAATTGAGGAAGTTGGCTTCGTAGATTTTGGATTTACTACTAGGGTTTACGGAGGGAGTGAGATGCCACGTAAAACGGCAGCGTTTTTGGATTTACTTCACCGTATAACCCATTCTTGCTTAATTTGTGGAGTCCAAAATTCCATTTATACATATATAGGTGCCAATTGGTGAATAATCTGAGAAGAAACATTGAAAGAAAGGGAAAAAAAGGGTTCGAGATCGATATTCTAATCTCTTTGAAATCGAGGTGTTTGTGGTGCACAAAGAGGCTAAAAGGGTTTTGGAGTGTGTTTTATTTATGGATTCAAGCTAGTGAAAATGAATTGTGTCGTTTACAGTGGAGTACAATTGATGAATTTCGGGGCATGACGTTTGTTTTTGAAATTTCAAGCGTGTTTTCTATAGTTTTCACTGCATGATTCACTTATTTAAGTTTATTTACGATAAGATTTTTTAAGTATATAAATGCCCTAACAACCTCCATAAAAAAAACCAAACTACTCGATCATGAAACTTAGGCAATATTATGTTGGGTAGGGATGACAATGGGTCAGTTCAGTTCGAGTATTGTCATATCCAAACTCAATACCCGAACAGGTAGGGAAATTGAAACCACAACTGAACCAATTGGGGATTGGTTCGGTTCAGGTACTCCCCTTTAAATTAGAAAACAAAATAAAAATGAAATAACTATGAATAAAATTCAAATATGAAAATCAGTTAAACTAGAAATGCCACAGATCTATCAATTAAAAATGTATGCAGATATGCATCTAGACATTTTAAATGCAAAACATTATCTAAGTAGAAATTCAATGCATTGAAGCTATACACATGCTAAACTTCTACATATGAAGGATAATTTTGTAATTACACATATCCGATTCAGTTTGATTCAGGAACAGTTCGGTTATCAACTCAAACCAGAACTGAATTGAACCCGATGTGTTATATCACATCCCATGCCATACTTGCACCCACGGAGAATATTTATGTTATGGTTCTAGGAAAAAAAAAAAAAAAACCAATTGTGGCTCGGGTACCAATAAGTTCAGTAGAGATCGTCATCCCTAATGTTGGGCAAATAACAATGGCAACAGGGAACTTTATGGTTTATTCAAGATCAATAATGGATTGCTTTAAAATGGTATCCATAGGTCAATTAATCTTAGAAGATAACATTTTGATTGATTCATGAACAACTGCAAGAATAAGGTTGCCTAAGCGGTGGCGCTAGATTAGTAGTTTGAGTTGGCACATTTTGGGAAAGAAGAGAAGAGAACAAGAATAAATATGCTTTACAAATATGCTACTTTGGGTCTTTTTAATATCATTAAGTGTTTAATTCCATCATGAAAAAACTAATTACTCAATTTCGACATTAATCCATCATTTTCAATGCGTTAGATGTCACATAGAGGAAAGGGAGGGGAGTTAGTGACCATGGCATTTCTAGGCAAGATCGAATTATGCTCCTAGTAAGTCCCAACAATCTTTATTTGACTTTTATTTCAATTCGTTATGGGAGTGATGACAATGTTAACGTTGGAGTGATAATAGTAGATCAAAAATGAAGTTAAACCCATTATTCTTTAGTATGAAAACTAAAACTTTAACATATTTATAGGGAATAAAGTAATATACAAGTCAAAGAAACACGGTTTTTATTTTTTGTTATCTCTATTTTGCGGGACTAAACAGTTATATTTCAATAGTTGTATAGCTGTTTTTAAGTGCAGCAAGATTGTTGGTTCCAATCCTACAAATAAAGTATATATACTTCGTTGAGGAATTGAGCTGGGACTAAAATATGATAACAATTAGGACAAAATGCATATTACCTTACTTTCATGTGGTTAAAGCCTTTGGCACTTTATTCTGAAAAGACAAGGAGGTGAATTGGTTATTTTGAAGAGTCAGGGAGGTAAAGTGTCAAAAGAGGTAAATTTGCATTTTGTCAAGAAAAAAAAAATCTGTAAAACGGGGAAATAGAAGAATCTTTTTCCAGTTGAGCAATTGTCGGGTCCAAATCAGGAAACTTCAAAAACCCAAATAAGAAACATAGTACCCGATCCAGTACCCCCACCCCTCTCCCACTCTCTTGTCTTTTTCTTTTTAATTAATGATGAACTGTGTCTTGATCAAAAAAATAAATAAATTTGTGCCCGATAAACAATACTCCACAGTTATTTCCACGGTTTGCGCGAGCTGATAGTGGCCCAAGAATAAATTACAGTTATTCAAAACCCCGCTGAAAAAAGTTGATTTCTTTTTTAATTCGAACAGTCGAGGTGACCGCTAGTCCAAAGGATTGACTTAGTGGTAGGAGAAAACAATAACAGCCTGTTTGGTTAGCGGATTTGCGGCCGGATTTCAGACGCGACCCTCTTACATATCATGGTCTCACACCATCTCTACTCTTTGGCTATGTTTTCTTCCTCCCAGATTAAATCACTATTGGGAGATGCAATCCACCTGCGGATGAATTTGCTAACGACGGCCTCACCCATGTCATTAGCTAATCCGGGACCTTTTGGGTCACTTTTGCCCCTCCAAATCCATCCATTGTTACCCAGTAGCAGCAAAATTGAAAACCAAAAAACTGGTGAGGAAGAGAGGAGAGAGGGACAGAAGAAGAGGAAGAACACGATCTTGCTATTGTGTGATGGCGTGAGGGTCGAACTATACTCCATCAGCGTGGTGGATGGCGTCAACGTGGTGGACAACGTACAAATCTTATATGATTGGGTCAATAGTTTAGGATTTGATTTTGGGTAACACTAGAGTGTGTTTGAAACTTGAGGAAAGTGAGAGAAAAGAAGGGAAAATTAAAATTTTTCCCTCATCTTGTTTGGTTTGGAGGGAAAGAAGAGAGAAAATAAAAAAATTTAGTATTGTGAATAGTGAAGTTTTCCTTCCACTTTCCTCTGATTTTATTTTCTCTCATTTTCTCTTCTTTTCCACATGTTCCAAACAGACCCAATTTGAGGTTATAGAAGGCTTGAGAAATCTCCTTCCTCCTAGATTCGCAGCCAAGGTGTGGTTGTAGAAGCCTGAAAGTGGGTTTGAGTGAATTTGAGAGAGAGAGAGAGAGAGAGAGAGAGAGAGTGTTTTGGATGTGGGGTTTGTAGATGAAGGGGTCTAGAACAAAGCTCTAGTAGAAATGGGTTTATGCATAACATGGACTAGTGTTAAGTTTTTTTTTTTTGGGAGAGGAAATCGCTGCCATCGTCATTAAATAAAAGACCCATAAGGATCAAATATAGATATAGAACAAAACAAAAGCAAAGAAAGCTGCCTACAAATCAAAAAATATCCTCATCCGAAACGGGTATGTTGTTAGTTGAAACTAAGTCATTATATTCCCAACCAGACGAAACCAAGCCAAATCACCGAAAAATAAACGTAACGATGACTGACCATCATTATTGGCAGACAGACAAATAGAAAAACCAAGCTAAAAAACATATTCCCACCACCACACCCACCGAATCTGGAAAAACCAGCCCGGGACCAAGGCATATTAGACTGGGAAACCCAGCCGGAACAGAAAAAATCAAAAACCTCACACCTGTTATTTGCCACACCCACAGCCGCCTAACACCGGACCACCATACTCCTTCTTCACCTTGCCAGACTGAAGCTCCGAAGCCCAATCAACTCCTCTACTGAGAACCGTCAAAGGATCTAAGCACCAAGCCGTCAAAGCCGATAATGCGAAAAACAGTGTAGACCCCCCCTGCGACTAATGTTAAGTTTATTACCGCAATTTGATCTAATATGTATCTAATAATTATCTAGTATATACATAACTTATTACTTGGGAATGAGAGTTGTAAAATTTTGTAATTACCCAATTTATTTTTTAAATTATCCAATTTAAATTAAAATATATTTTAGGTATTTATTATGTATATATTCTAATTATTATGTATTTATTATAATTATAATGACATTAATCTATTTTGTTTATTAAATTAATAAAGTGAGGGCAATTCAATCATTTACCCCCTTATCCACCCTCCAAATCTCCCTACTCAAAAAATTATCCAAACACTCCATTACAAATCCAACCTCCTTAGGAGGTGAGCCTACTCTCATTACAAATCCACTCTAATTATAAATTCACTCTCAATTTTGTCCTCATTACAAATCTACTCAAAACCATATCCACCAGCCAAACGCACCGCAAGTGTTTGACCATGAGATTGCGTATTCGAATCTCACGAAAGCCAACCGTCTTAAATCTTGGGGCCATTAGATGTTACGCTCGATCGCAGCGAAATTAGTCGAAGTTTGAATAAGTTAATTTGGACATCCTATAATTAACGAAAAGTGATTAACTACAGGATTACTCGCAAATTTAGAATCCCCATATCATGTCTTACATTTCCGATCTGTCCATCTCCATTCTTTTAGTATACTATCGAAATGAACCATCAGATCGGGGCGGCCCCAAATCGGCAAAACCGTTATTCCCACCCTCTTGTTACCATCGAAATTTTCCTTCCCTATAAATACCGGGGGATAAAACAATAAGCGATTTATTTTCTCCTCTCTCTCACTCTCTCTCTCCCTCTCTACGCGTGCTCGACTAAGATCCGCAGCGCAACTCAATGGCGGCCATAACCCGCCTATTCAAACCCTCACTTCTCTCCTCCTCCTCTGCCACCTCCGCCACTTACCTCCGGAGCTGCCTCCTGTCCACCACAACTGCGGTATCCGAGACCGATGCTCGCGTGAAATCCCCCTTGTACCCCCACGGCTCTACCCCTCGGCGTGCGGATCCCGAGGGCAGGAACGTCCAGTGGGTGTTCCTGGGATGTCCTGGCGTTGGAAAGGGCACTTACGCCAGCCGCCTTTCCACTCTCCTCGGCGTCCCTCACATCGCCACCGGCGATCTTGTTCGTGAAGAGCTTTCTTCCAGTGGTGCCCTTTCAAGTCAGGTAATTAACTTCCATGTATATGTATACAGGTTTATTACAAACAAGAGTAGATTTATGGTTCAATTATTATTTTTTGATGTTATGCGAACATTAGCATGAGAGAATTTGAACGTGAGGAGATGATGGCAAGTATGAAAGTTTTTATTATTACTCCCCCTCCGTAATTTTATGGTCTCTTTTGGGATTCCTTATTAATAAGAGAACATATTCATTGCACTTTTGAAAACATGTTTTCCTATTTTACCCTTCAATCATTACACTTTCTTACTTTTTTATTATTTTTAATTTCAAAATACAATGGTATAAGAGAAAATTCCTTAACAATTACTCATTTAGTTTTGAAGTGAGACAATTTTTTTGGGACAACAAAAAGTGTCAATTGAGACTATAAAATTGGGACGGAGGGAGTATTATTTTTTATTTTCTGAGAAAAGTCATGAGAGTGGAGAAGAATATAGATTCGAAGTCATTTTGACGTGCAGAACTTCCTCTCTTAAACCACTGGAGGTGCAAGTTTCTTGAATGAGAATAAGATATAGCACCTGATGAACCCCCTTACGTAAAACTTCCCGGTTGCACGAACTCAAAGTTCTTCCTTCAGGTGTCCTATGACCGTCAAACGAGTCGAACCTGAACAAATGAGCTGACCCAAGCCGAGGTTAGAGTGTTAAAGCTCAGCTCGTTTACTAAACGACCCTAAAACTCGAGCTCGGCTCCGCAAGCAGCTTAGTTCGTTTGCTGCGCTATCCACACATGATGCCTGCACCGAAGTCCATTTAACCTAGATTATGTGGATCACTGGTTTATTTGGAATAGACAAGGAGTCGCTGGAGGGACAGGCTTGAGTTGAAAGCTGGTCTGAGTTAGAATCTACAAGTAGAAGGACGAGATCGAATAAGAAGTAATGTGTCAAGGAGAGTTAAACGCATCTGACAAGCATATTAGGTATGCCTCTTTGAGATTGTCCTCAACCACTCAGACTGGATTCTGGAGGCTGAGGCATTGCATTCCTAAGCTTGACCTATCTGGCTAGAGTCTAGACAAGTGAGAGGAATTGGTTCACATACACCTCGTGAAGGACACATAAGACCATGGTTGTGATGGAGATGGTGTGGTCTTGACATGGTTGTGATGTGGGAAATTGGGTGTGACACTGTGACCCCAATTCTGCTCTTCAGTGGTCCCTAGCTACCACAAGTCCTGAATCAGAAGCAACTGTACTACCCCAGGCTTGTTTAGTAACATGAGGTTTTTAGTGAAACTTTGTTCTGAGCTTTAGTCAAAAGTGTGCAAGTCGCGGTAAAGTGAGTAGTTTTAAGGTTTTGTCAAGTACCATCCTCTGTTATGGAAGTACGCATTTGATTGATAAGTGAAATTGAAGTTATTGGATTAAGTTTGTGTAGAATGCTTGTCCGTAAGTTATACCAAAGGGGGAAGGTTCTCTCTGTTTTTTGTATTTGGAAGCAGAGAACTCATGATTCATAGTTGTACTTTTATCTAGGCATTATTATATCCTCCATTTGGGATAAACAACTCAACTCATCAATACCCTTCCCATATGAAACTCATGTTTCCATGGGTCATCCTTTTCTTGGATAAGCATGGGAGTTCTTGCATATCCTTACATTCTGAATCATAAACATAGTTCATAGATAATCTCTAGGCACGCGTTTACAAAAACACGTGAAAAGAAAAGGTGGGAAGTGCACTTAATTCGTTTTAGAGTAAGAATTATTTCTTCCCTTACTTTTGTACAAGTCTATGACTTGGGCTGTTTTTTTCCTTTCCTCAATTTCGGGATGTTTCAAAACTTTGGTTATTGTTGGGAATCTCAATAGGGACAGAGGTCATTGTTTTTTGTTCTTCTATCAGACTTTTGGTGATCTTACCAGGGAACTGTAATGTTGACATTGTGCTGTTTATTTCCTTCTTTCTACTTTCCTCTTTGATGTCTTTTTTTTCAGCTTGCAGAGATTGTAAACCAAGGAAAACTGGTTTCAGATGAGATTATAATTAGATTATTATCCAAGAGACTCGAGGCTGGAGAAGCCAAGGGTGAAACAGGATTCATTCTGGATGGTTTTCCACGAACAATAAGACAAGCGGTGAGCATTTAGTTTAATTATAAATCGTTGCAAATTTGCAAGTGTTATTTCCCATTTAATGGAAGACTATCAATGGAAATTTTAAATGAGAGGCTGAACTCAAGAAAACATGAAATGAAGTCTAGAAAGCTTGGGAAATGTTATATTTACTGCTTAAGTGCTCAGTTAATGTTGTTATTGCAATGTGTTACTAGGACCTTCTTGAAAAAAACAAGAATTAGTAGTTGAAAAGCATTGCATCTGTTTCAAAGAATTGGTCAAACTCAAAGACCTAAAGAACAACGAAACACATTAGGAAAGGTTTTTATCTGGTATTTGGTTGGGAATCGTTCTCCTTTGTTGTAAGAAAGTGTGCATATACTATGACGGCCATTAAATTCTTTGCCCACCAGTTATCTTGCAATGTTATGATTTCAGAATTTGCAGTATTTATTTGAATGGTTAGTTTCCCGTCTTGAATGGTTTGTTTCCCAGTATAATTTACACCAAAAATTATAGTTTTTTTTTTTTAACTGACCAAAATTATATCTCGATGGCCTTTTTTTAATAGAGAGGTTGGTATTTGCACTAATTAATTTGAGGCATGCTGTATGGGGTGCTGCCAGCAACCCAAAAGAGGAAAGACTAGTCCTTTATCAACTTCCATTTTTTGCCAGATATGAACATAGAACTTCATGGATTAGGCTGGCATATTAGATCTCTTTAGCTGTACCCAAGTTGGTTGAATTAAGGCTGTTTGAAATATTTTGAAGTGCCCTTTCGTGTCGTAGATATATGTGAGGCTTTTCTTTTGACAAATTTGTGACACTCAGTTATTTCTTGAATCATGCCCTACCCTAGTGTATGAGTAAACTTAGTATACGGGGTTATTCTCTGAAGTTTCTTGTTCCCCACATTTAACATGGTGTGCAACTTTGCTCTCTATACATATCCCTCTCTTCTACTGTTTTATTTGACTTGTCATTGCTCACAGGGCTTGAACCAAAATGTATTATAGACTCTCTTTTGCCTGGACATCTTTGCTCAGCATTGAAAAAGTATGTAAGTCCTTAGTTGAGTAGTTGTATGATGATGGATAATACAAAGGTGGATGAGGTTAGAAAGTAGTAACATTTGACGCTTCATCCTTGAACCATAACTCAAGAGTGCTATTAAAAATACTTGTGGAGCAATCACAAGCAAGAGAATAGATTGTGAAAATATGATGGACATTTGCTTGCTACCAGCCTCAAAGAGGTCAAAAGTAGAACTACAAACTAGAGGCACAAGAAGAATTGAGAGCTCAAAGCTTTCCAGAAATGGGGGGCACTTCCCCTTCAAATAGCTCTAACCATGAACGTCACTAAGCATAATTGGAGTTTCTTTTTCAGTTGAATTTCTACTCTACCCCCTGAGAAGGCCCTTTTTCTTTACTTTCCGAAGAAGGTAAGCACTGCAAAGAGAGTTTTTTATTTTTATTTTTTCCTTTTCACTCTCCGAACGATGGTTTCATATTAATAAAGCACACCAACAATGTAGTATTGATCCGGAAGTATTTTTCTGTTTCAGACTCTCTCTCTTCCTCCCTCCCTCCCTCCCAAACACACACACACTCACACATGCACGCAAATGCAGACACACCTGCAATAATCTTTTGTTCTTTGTTTGCTAAAGGTGGCTTGTTTCATCTGTTTTGTCAGGAAATATTGGATGATGTGACAGATATTGACTTGGTGGTTAATCTGAAGCTCCCAGAAAATGTACTCCTCGAGAAATGCCTTGGGAGAAGAATTTGCAGTGAATGCGGTAAAAATTTTAATGTGGCAAACATCAATGTTCAGGGTGAGAATGGAAGGCCTGGAATCAGCATGGCTCCACTTCCTCCTCCTCCACAATGTGCTTCAAAGCTCATCACTCGGTCTGATGATACTGAAGCTGTAGTAAAAGAAAGACTCCGTGTGTACAATGAAAAGGTACGGCTTGACTCTCCCAAAATGTTTTACTTTATGACAAGTTATCATGTTTTCGTTTTGCTGCAATACTAAAGGTCCATGTCTTTACTGTTGCAAACATTGTGAGGACGTGTGCTCTTGTAAGGGCAAGAGCTGCGTTTTCTGTTGTACTAGTGCAGAGCTTTGCATTGGTAGGATAATGAACCTTTGTCATTATTCAGATGCAAACATTTCTGTTGGCTGCAAAATGGTTCTCACTAGTTTGAAGTACTGGTTCCTGTTATTTAGAGTATTCTGGTTTATGGCTTACCACATGCTGCAAACCAGAAGGCCTCTTTTATGGTGGTACATCATTGCCTCAACATAGTTGTACGGATACGTATACAAGCTCATTGCAACTTCAATTGTACGAGTACAGTCACTGATACATAACATTACCTTTTCAACTTGCAAATTCTTTGACAAACAGCCCTAGGTTCCTGAATATTTTTTTAAAATTCTGGCTGTTCAGATGCTCATTTCCTTTGAGACCATGCTTGCTAGTTGCTACTTTGTTTCAGTTAGCATTGTAACATTATCTTTTTCTAGTCTACTTTTCGGGCAGATGTTTAGAGAAGAAAGGATTTGTTATGTAAGTCGAAGTTTGCCAGAAACGTACTGAAGACTCTTTTTGTGTACTTGTATATCATATTTCCTGAGAAACGATGCTCTGCACGTTTTATGTGGTGCGGAGAAATAGTGGTATTTGGTTGTTGCGCTGTCTTTTGCACTTATGACAGCTTAATTTGTCTCGATTAATTCAATGATGCTTTGCATTTTATATTGCATATACAGAGTCAACCTCTGGAGGAGTTCTACCGCATTCAAGGAAAACTGCTAGAGTTTGATCTGCCTGGAGGGATCCCAGAATCGTGGCCAAAGTTGCTGGAAGCTCTTAACCTCGATGAACACGAAGAGAAGTGCTCTGCTGCAGCATAAACTCTTGGTAATTGATTTTTAAGTCCTCATTCTTTGCATGTGTAATGTACATGCCAAACATTTTTGCAGTATGGAAGACACATACTTTTATTTTCCTATTTTGATGTATGAAGGAGAAAGAATATTAGCTCGATAATTACCCAGCCAGCCGTGTGATCATGGCAGCTGCCTAGCTGGGCTTTTTGGATTTATACTGCGCTGAGAGTTATGTCTGTACCGTAATATGTATGGGTGTATGTGAGAAGCTATTATGGGATTTTCCGTAGTTATGAAGAAATGCATTTGCGTACTGTATCTGATTTCAATGTTGTGATAATAATATTCCCAACTGCATTTTATTTTCCAAAGCTTGTGAGTGGTTTTTTTGGCTTGTCATTTGTTTTCCATGTAGTTATACTCCAAGTTATGAAGTACAAAGAAACAGAAAAAAGGAGTAAAATCTCAATTATACGATGAAAGCATGTTTTGGTATAGGCTGCTGGGTATGCTATTGAAGGACATTTAGCAGAGTTGGCTCATAGATTTCAGAAGCCTAAATTGAATTTATTAAACAAGGTCTACTCTATATTTCACAATCGCCACCGCATGAATTTTGGGCCCTAAATTCGAATTGGGCCATTTTTTATATGTAGAGCTTACACAAATTATATTGAGCCTAGTATATACTAGGTGCTGCGACACGTGCGTTGCACGTGTTGCCCACCCGCTAATGGCTTGAGTTGTTTGATTGATGAAAAAATCGTTAGTGAAAGTTAAAGTTTTTTGGATAATGAAGGATGGAAAAGAACATAAAAGATTGAGGCTATGTTATCTAACATACGAGTTTGACTGCAAATTTTAAAGAAGCCCTTCCATAAACAAAAGAAGTCAAGAGACTTGGCCATCAGGATCAAGGTATACTACTACAAAAAACTATAAACATCACGCTTTTTAAGCGTGATATTTCACTTTCCATCACACCCACGAAAGCGTGATGGCTCCGGGTGTGATTGTAAGTCGGGCATTTTCCATCATGCTTATAAAACGTGACGGAAAGAGAAGGTCGATCACGACAGAAAAGCGTGATCGTTTCTTGTAAAAACCGAGATTAAAAATAATTCCGCGTGATTTTTTTTGTTTTTCAATCTCACTTTTCTTCTAAAAGCGCGGTTGAATGTAACATATGATCACATCTAAAAAGTGTGATCTTTTATGGTTAAAATTGAGATAGAAAATAAATAAGTGTGATATTTTTTTATTTAAGATCTCACTTATTTGAAAGAAGTGACATCTTTTCTTTAGCACAATATAAAAAATATATATATTTATTACAGCCATTTATATTATTTTAATTAATCTGAATTATTTATTTGCACCAATATACATCAATTACACAAAAAACAAGCATAATTTCAATAAAAAAAATTACAAGCTACTTACAGAAGTTATCAACACAAAAATAAAGAAGTTTACAACTTAATTGGGATATCTAAAGAATAGGTCTTATCGGTTATTAACACAACTGTACAATCTATAACCTAAGTTCTGTAAAGAAAGATTACTAATTGCATAAGCGGTGATCGATTTTGACTTCCGATGGAAGATAGCAGTTCTTCAATCCACATATTCGAAATGCATCATCAAGCATTTGAGCATCACTTGGACACTGCACATATACAAAAAAAACACACGAGACAAACAATCTATTTAATCAAAGTCATCACTCCAACATTCACAACGTACTGATGAAGTATTAAAATGCACCGCAAGGAAAATAGAATGGGCTTCTCTTTGTTGGTTAACTAGCAACATGACCATTTGGTAACGTATGCCGCCTTCAAAAACTATGTTGCAGCCTCCCAAACTTCAATAGAACAGACTTCACATGATAAGAATCATTTTACTCCCTCCGTCCCACATTGTTTCTCCGGTTTTCGAATTCAATTTTTTAGGAACAATACATAAATGTATCCCAAAAAACAAAGAATGAACAATATTTTAGGACGGAGGGAGTACATCATTTCTCGAAATAATCTATAACTTTAGGAGAGAAACAGTAGTAGTATTGACTTGATATACGTATGAAATTGGGCATTCAGGATGTCCTTTTGTCCATATTTCCTCCATCCATGGCCATCTTCATTTGTGGTTGAGACTTCCACTCTTATTTCTGAAGTATTTCTGCATAGGAATAAAGTTAAGGTAGGTAAGCAAGAATCTAAGAAAAAAGGTATACTTAGAAGTATAATTAATGCTGCATTTAGCAAAAAATGAAGCATATTTACTGTACATGTTTATTTTGTTTTTTGTTTTGAACTTTACTTTGAGCCGGAACCCAACCTAACTGGGCATAGCACACCGAATTTTTTAATGAAAACCCGATTTTTTTAAAGGAAAAAATGGTACCCAAATCAACCTTTCCATATGAGTTGGATTCCAGCTTGTGATCAGTCCTTAGGGTTGATGATGGTTGTGATTTCCACTCCGATTGAGTCAAAAATGGGTGGTTGGAATTTTGAATTAATAGGGTTTGAAGCGTACCTGCAATTTGTGTAAAAATGACGATCGAAGTTCTCTGTCAATCCCAATGGGTCTCGAACTTTCTCACCACAGGAAATCGACCATGTGGCAACTCCAGCCTTCTCACCCTAGGAAATTGACGATGACAAGGTCTCCACCCACATCTAACCTAAGGGCTAAGAGTATCTTATATACAGAGGCGAAGGAATATGGGGCAGTCAGAATTTGAAGCTTTTTAAAATACAACTCAGACTAGTTTTAATCTTGCTCATGACTTAACCGAGATTGAAACAAAAGACAACTATCTCACTTCTTTGGAAAACATGATTAAAAATACTGTGTAAATTTACTATCTCAGTCTTTTGCAAAAGCGAGATAAAATCTTCATTTCGTGTAACTTTATCACAGTTTTAGAAAAAGTGAGATGTTTTGAAAATTTCTAGTGTGATGTTTATGGAAAATGTTTTGAAAAATACTCTGTGAACTTCGAAACCTCAATCTCATTATTTCGAATGCACTGCATTTGAGAAAACTTCATACATCCCAAGATATAACAAAATGCCGTGCATTCTTAGAAGTTGTGTGAGGCTACTCATTGCTATTATACTTCAACGTGAAGTTATGGCTTAAGATTTAGGAAGACGATCTCCAATTCAACTGGATTGAGTAGAGTTTTGTTAAGAACTAAACCTATAGAAGAATAAAAAACAAACAAAAACCAATTGAATTGACTAGAGTTTCCTTTACAGTTTACACTTAAACCCATAGAAGAAAAGGGAATAAACAACGAAAGCAACCAATCTAATACATCCATATAACCATAGGGCTTCCTGATAAACCAAAGCCCCATATTGTGTCCAACCATTGAAAGGGAAATGAACCATCATGTAACATAGAACCCTATCCCTACTCCCTAGGCACCCTAAGTCCCATTTGGTTCAGGTCTGCTCTAGATTCAGATCTTGTTTGGTGGAGCCCGGAACCTGAATCTGAGCCACTCTTGAATTATGTTGTATTCGTTTCCTTGTTTTCATGGGTGTGTTTATAGTACTATCCATAAATGCTACTGGTTGACTAGTTGTTGAACTAAAAAAATTACTATAAAATTCACATAGCAATCACATTGCACATTCTAAGCATATAAAGATAGCTGATGATCCAGCAAAACAACTCACAGTGGAAGAGATGCTTGGCTAGGGTTTCATTTGGCATAAACTCTGCAACTAGCAACCTATTGTCCCCTTCACAGCAGCATCCAATCAGATTCGCCAATCTTTCACTCCTCAAACTCCCCACAGATCTTGCTTCCTCCTAAAACCCAAATCAAATCACAAAATTCAAAACAAAACCATCACCTGAAAAATCGAGTATTAGAGTAGATTACTAACCCAAAACTCATGAAAACTTGTGCTATTGCTTATACATTATCAGCGATAGCCAAATCAAATAACTATGGAGTAACCAAATAATTATTGAAGACAAGTTCACTCTATTTACCCCCCAAAAAGACAAGTTCATTACTCTCTTTCTTCACTAGATGTCCCACGCTTTTATCATAAACACGTTACATATACCCTATCATTATACTTACCGACTTACGTGTAATCCCTAATTCTCCAACTCCAAAATACAAGACTTCAATTTCCTTTCCTAACACCACAATTTAAAGACGAATTCTCAAAGAACTATAATCTTCATTAAGTTTCAAAAGGCAGCAGTTGCTTGATTGTCTTACACAAATCCAAATACTTTTCTCTTTTGAAAGAGCATAGGTTTTCCTTTCATCTTAAATGGTCAAACTACTTAGACAGTATATACGTGAAATGTCCTGCAGAGGACATGCCTAATCTAACGCATGCACCATATGAAGAAAACCAGTCATGTTCCATTACCAAATCCCTAATATAGACCTTGGAGCCTCATTGCCACTAATTCGGAACGACGTATTGGATCAAAACAAAAGCCCTATTAAACCAATCAAAACAGAAATCTCAAGAAAGTTAACCAAAATCCTCTAAACAAAATTCTGCACAAATCCTAAAGGATTGTTACTATTTGCAAGGCAATGTCGAGCTCATCTCGGGTTAACCTCTCAGCACCGACATTTGTTGACTGAATACCGTCTTCGATTCCAATATTTAACCACAAGGCTACAAAAAAAAAAGGAATATCACAAGCTATTGGATGAATATGAGAACCCTAGTTTAGATTTGGGAAAATATCAAGCAGACCAAGCTTACCTCATCATCTAGTTTGCCATGATGTTCGTGTCCAACCTGACCTTCATCCTCAGGCTGATCCATAACCTCGCAGCACCCTCGGTCTTTTGGAAATAAAGGAAAGAGGTGCTTTCCCTCCCAACGCAGAAGGTCACAATAAGGCCCGACGAGAACCGAACCGGAGAGGTTGAAGAAGAGCACCGGAGCCTCGAACAGCCTTGAATCGCCACTGTCTCTCTCTCTCTCTCTCTCTCTCTCTCTCTCTCTCTCTCTCTCTCTGTGTCTTGCGTAAAAAAATGAAAAGGGACACAGAGGGAAATATGGGAAAAGTTTGGAAGGTGTATTAGCAAATGGAAAAAGACCCTTGAGGACAACCAAATCAGCCGAAACTACGAAAATACCAACAGCAGGAAACCAAATTGATGGGCAAAATCGTCCAAATTGGACAAAAGGGGCAAGCGGTTCAATGTTGGAGTTAAAGCCAGCAAGGGATATACATTATCCGGATGATGTCCAGTTTGGGAAATCGTGCATTATGCATGCAAAAAATAATATATTTATGACAATTTTTTTTTTAAAATGTAAGTCAATTTTTTCTTCTCAATGAGATCTTTAAATTGGTATAAAAAAATTATGATAATACACTATTTTTTGCATGCAAATGCACGGTTCCCAATAAACAGTGAGCAATTGGGGACAGACACCTCCAATGCAGGCATGTAAAAGTTCAATATAATTTCTATGGTACACAGGCTAGCAAGGAAAACCAATAGCCCAAGTAAAATGAAACTAGTACTACATGTAACAGAAAAATGGAATCCCGAATCTTTGGGAAAGAGCTCATCTCTCTGATGACTTTGAAGTGCTTGAAGGAACTACGATCAATTTTTGCTGAAATACCTGAGGAAAAAAAAAACCATCCGTGGTTTCAATTATGAACTTTCGTTATTTCTTTGATACTGATAAGCACCAGGTCAAAAGTTACAAGAATTACCGTCCTAAACAGTTCCAACTCTTCTGTTAGTTCCGCCTCAATGTCCTTCGCTAGAACTTCAGCATCACTGGGGAGCATGTAATGGTCTCTAACTTGATCGAGAATCTGCAACAGATAATTAGGCCAATGCAACAATGAGTAGTGCTGTAATCAGCTATCTTTTGCATGCCATTAAACATGACACAAATACAACTACAGGACATACAGACAATGAGCCACAATGTAAAAGGAAAAAAGACCTCCAAATCAGCTATAATCACATGAATGAAAGTACAGGACATACCCTCCAACTCCCCGTCATAAGATTCTCAACGTTGTCTAACTTTAGTGAATCAAGGTGGTCTTTATAAGTTATGACATTGTCTAAAAATTACGAAAGTTTGACAAAGCCAACTAAAAACTTGCTCATTATAAAACTGCATACAATCAAATGTCAATTACAACAAGGGCAATGACAAATTCTAAGCAAATAAAACAATTTTGGGGTAATAAAAAAATAAATAATAAATTGTGGGAAAGTAGTCTCCCTATTTGAACAACACCTAATTTGTTCATATTCAACCCTTCTTTCCTAATTTCATATAACAGAAGAAAGAGATAAACATCCGCCTCTAAGGAAAGTCAAAGATTTTAGTTAAAGAAACTGAAGGAATAACTTTCCGCTCTTCCTTCGGGAAAAGGGAAGACTAAGTTTTCTGTGACACAGCTGTTTTCTTAACGACAATCCAAATAATGGCTAAACATCTTGATGGACTTCAACTGTACCAAATATCCCCCAAACACACAGAAATAGCTCTGCAGGAAAATTATATTCAGTAATGTTACAGCATAGAAAATAAATGCGACTATCATTTTCGGTCTCCAGTGCTTTATACTATCAGTGTGTGATACCTAAAAACCAAAAAATAATACTTGCATAAGGTTTATCAAATAGTTAAATGCACCAGGATTAAAAAAATGTTGAACTTCTAACTACGGACAGAAATTTACCAGTTTGAAACCTTCTTGAGAATGTGAAAACTCCACGACTTGACTATTGATGGACAGATACTGCTGCACTAGGGCAGAAACACATATAATTACATAGAGGATTCTAAATTTCTGCTTGACCTGAAATAATCAAACTGATAGACAGTCATAAAGAAAATCATTTCTATATGTACTACTAAACTAGGCGTTATGCTTTCAGGAGTGTATTAATACCTCCTTAGTGAATCCATGCAGAGAGTGATGATCCAACTTTGGAAATTTCTTTCTATGACGCCTAGCAAGCAAGGCTATTATCTGAAAATTACTGGAAGGACATCAGAATTAATACAATGCTAAGAGCCAGAGATCATCCTAACTACAGGAAAACCACATCTATTTCAGTAGTATTACCTTAACCTCCGCAGTATCATAGCCCTGTAGATCACCATTCTGTTACAAATATAAGAAAAATAAAATAAGAGTTCCTCCCAAGTCCTTGCCATCGGTATAATTCTCAATGCATATCCTTGAGTGCTATCTTTTGCAACAGCAAAATTACCAAATTCTTGCAACCAGAAAATGCAAATTCTAATACTCTTTAATATGTATATGTACTAATTGATGGAATTACTAGTTTCAAACTTCACTGATGAAGTGCTAGATATTAAGGAAATACCAGTATGAGAAACACCGCAATAACTTCCGTACCGTAATGGTAATAAAAGATTATGAAACTACTCCCTCTACCGAATATGATCTCTCTTAGGCTAACCTCCCTACATTCATATTTAAGTTTTCAGTCCTGGACTGCTTTTAGAGATTCACCAATATCAGGATTCCTTTATTTTTCTGGTTACGTCCTAACTGACTCTTAACTTCAAGATATGCTAAGACCACCCCTAGAAGCATAGTCGAAAAAGTCTACAAGGAAGGAATGCATACCATGATGATACAGTAAGACTGCTTGTGGTAACCCTTTTTCCCACTAAATATTCCAATATTGTGAAGTAAACAAGCAGCTTCAAGATATTCAAGATGCTTGTCATCCAAGGAACAAGAAAGTTTGTTTTGACTACCGCCAAGCTCATACCATTTCCGTAATCCTTCAAACATTTACTGTTATAGTAATCAAAACAATTGCCAGTAACACTGTTAAAGGCCTTCCATTCAAGTAAAACATTACCATTTGCACATCCACAATGATTTAAAAACAACCTGATAAAACCTTTGCAATTCCAGCACACAGTGCACCAGATTTCATCCTCTTCTTGTCGTTAAACCTGGCCGCGAGGCGCACTACAGATCTCCACCGCAAATTCCCATTCAAATCAAAGTCATCACCAAACACACCAGCTAGCAACTCAGCAATCACACCTTCCCCCTACGTGTACCCAGAAACCTCCATCTCCTCAATCCCTAGCATCCCAAATATCTCCTCCAATAACACTGCACCCACCACAATAAACTCTGACCGCGTCTTCGAAAACCCCTCTCTCTGACCCTTCCCCCCCACTCCCCCTCTCTCACCACTCAACTTCCCAACAACTTCACCCAATTCCACTCTCCTAAACCTCCAATCTAACTTATACCCTTCACCCACCAAACCCTCACAACACCCATTAAAAACCGCGTTTTCAATCGCTCTAATTGTACCTGACGACCCAGTAACAGCTTCAAATCCAATTTTCCCAATCCTCTCCACCACCCCCGACTGTAAAATCACAGTCCTTACATGCTCTCTCATTTTCCCAATCTCATTCCTCTCAACAAACTCCTCTGTTAACCCCACATGCCCTAATCTCAACGAATCAGTCGATCGATCGCGAGCTTCGAACACGACAAACGGGAAGCTTGAAACAATGAAACCCTAATCAGACTGGAAGAAGATAGACAAGGAAAGAGAAGATCCTACCTACAGAACCGCCGTACGCGAAGCTCCAGTCAATTGTTCGCGAACCCATCGTTCAGCCTTCAATCGCCACTTTCTCTCTCTCTCTCTCTCTCTCTCTCTTCTCTCGCCTGGAACCTCTCTCTCCGTCTCGGGCCAAAAAATGACCAGGGACACGGAGGGAATTATCGGAAAAGTTCGGAAGGGGTATTAGCAAATGCAAAAAAGACCATTGAGGACAACGAAATCAGCGGAAACCACGAAAATACCAACACGCCAATTTCCAATCGAGGGGCAAATTCGTCCAAATTGGACAAAAGTGGCGACCGTCCAAAATTGAGACTATGCTCTATATAGGGCCCTCAGGGCCTGGATATAGAGGGTTTCTAAATAATTAGGGGCCCTAAAATTTTGATTTTTGGTAGGTCTAAAACCCAAGCTATTTGGAATTCATGTCTAAGCCGGCTCTCACTTTTAGAGTATCTCCAACCAAGCCTTCACTTCTTCAAAATGATTCTTCAAATCTTCAAAATTCAGCATTGTAGTAAAACCATGCTTCATTTATATTCTTTAAAAAGAGGAGTCAAATTTTATTCTTGATAAATGGAGAATCTTCCAAAATTTGAAGAATGTTCTCCAAATATATTTAAAGAGTGGTTGATGCATAATTTTCAATATTATGATCTAATATTGACAGAATTAGCACAGTATTAAAAAGATATTAACAATATCTTTAAAATAAGACTAATTTTGAATTATTTAGTACTAAATGTTAAAGAATTCGTATATCATGAATTTATTCATGAATGGTTAAGACGGTATTTTATGGCATAAATTGGATAAATATATCACAAATTTTAAACTACTCACTTTTACACATTCATTTGGTAAATGAAATAAAATAATTTTGAATTCATTTGGTAAATGTTAAAAAATTAATACATCATGGATTTTAAATTATGCCTGGATTTTTTACATTTTTGTAACCACATCTCCGGGCCAACTTATGCAGGCCTTGCTTAATTCTGGGACCTGAAGGAGCATGATCCTCTTTGTTTTGATTTTACAATCCTTATTGGTTTCTCCTGTCACGGTTTTATTTCAATGATGATTCAAATAATTTATTTTAGCATCCAAATCATCTCCGGTCCATGTTTTGGACAGTAGGGGACAATCCACATCTGAACCGTCTATTAGAACATTCAAAGATTTGGATTTGCCCATAAACTCTTACGGGTAAAAATTAACTCTTCCCCGTAAGAGTTTAGGGCACATCCAAACCATTAATTGCAACAAATGGACAATCCCAATCATGAGACTAGAAAGTCTCCTCCAGTCTGAAACATGGACCGAAGAGTATTTATTTCCTTTATTTTATAAGTTTAATATGTAATTCATAGAATGTTATACAACCTGTAATTCGTTTAACCAAGGGTGCAGCTACATATGGTTGGTTGACCCCATCAACTTCCACATTACCCTATTAATCACCAAAATTTTATCCTATGCAATGAAATTGATCCCACAATTCTGATGAAATTGTACCAAGTATGAAGCAATCCCACAATTCTAATGAAATTGCCACGATTGGAATAAAATTTTTGCAAAAAGTTGCAGGCAGAACATCTACAATAACAACAATAACATAACTCATCTACTTCTCAATCATTTGGGGGTATGGGCGGGTATGATTAGAGATAGACTTAAACTTTGGCAATATATACAAAGTGGTTGCTCTCAAAATATCACCGAAACAGTAGCCCCCCTAAACCTTCAAGAACCGAGGAGCTACAAGGACATTTTACTGCAAAACCATGCCTCATGCCTTTCGGCTTGATGCTCCCAAATCAAAGTCGAAAGGCATCAGAGAGGGCAAATTGAACATCTCATTCTAAAAAAACCCTTCAAGATCAAGAACCTAAGTTTATCTGATTGAACTGATTCTTTGCAAGACAACTTGAATATTTTTTCTTTTTATAAAATTAATGAAGAGCTCAAATCGTTTATGTAAGACACCTAGATGCCCTCAACACACTGATCTGTACGCTACTGGTGCATTCTCCATTGGTACCATAGACAAGCAAATGGAAGAATTGTATAGAATCTTTTGAATTATGAGTCACATTATTCCTCAAAAGACAGTTTAAACCACCAGTAGATTCAACCATGCCCAAAATAAGAAAGGGTGAAAAACGTTTCGAAACACCAACCAAAGATCCCAGCAACCAACCCATTGGGTAGCTAAATTGAGTTGCAAACCTAAGCATCCTGGGTTTGGAAATTGCCAACTTGGCAATTTGTTTGAGCTAGACCGTAAGAGTTTCTCTCGTGAATTCTCCAATCACGGCATGGATGGCCTGCCTCTAACTGGGTTGGGGAGGCGATTTAGTCGAGGTGCTAGTAAGTTGACCTAGCCATCCCTGACCGCCAAACCGAAAAAAAAGAAGAAATGATCCCAGCAATGGTATAGCACACATAGATTGCTGGAGTAATATCAACCAATAACATACCAACACATGCACTAGCAATACAGATTGAACCCCGTACTCCTATCTGAATGCAATACGTTGTGTCAACGTAACCAACCAATGCGTATCCTCAGGAGAAAATGAGAAATACAGACAGAGTTAAACAAGTTCTAAACATGAGCCATCAACAAGCTCTAACAAAAGTTGAGGCCCGTGTTCAACAGCAGAACCAATTTAAGTACCTTCACCGGAATTCTCTATCACATTGAGATACAGAGAAGTTACTATAAGTGCGCGCACCCAAATTGCCCAGTGAGAAATAAAAAGGCCGAGAGATGATGCCGATTGGATAGCGAACCAGTACTTGGACTATTTTGATCGCAAAGTAGCATAGTGGTGGAGTTGAAACATCGCAAGTCAAAGCAGAATTAGTCAAGTTGTTTTTTTTAATGTCTTCTCAATTTTCAAGGTCCATTAGAATGTGTCTTTTACAGTTTGAAGGTCAACTACATTGCATGTTGAGTTTTAGTAGCCTAATGGAACTTTTCTAGTATTAATTGCATTGTTGGAAAGTCCAAAAGCCATGTGTTGGGAAGGCTAAAAGGCTGTGTCTAGATTCGTCTATTTGTTAGTATAAATAGGATTATAAGTCTTTGAAGTTCTTCAGTTTTTGGTGATTAATTAAATTGAGGGAGTTTTATCTTTATTCTTCCAATTACTTTGGTATTCTACGGAATCAACAAAGTTGTTGATGTCCTTTGTCCTGGTATTCTTAGTGAATCAACAGGTTTAGGGAAGGATTTTGATCTCCGGGTATTCATGTGCGAATCAACATACTCAAACTCGTGCTATAACGTGTTTCTCCAAGCTTCCGCTACGTTAGATCAATGGATGGTCAGATACAGAAATTGTATACAGTGGAGACCTATGAAGCACGGATACGGATACGATACGGATACGGATACGATACGGATATGGATACGCGGATATGTGATTTTTCCAAAAACTCGGATACGATATGTTGGGGGATACGTTGAATATAAAAATATAAATATTATATATATATATATATTATATATATATATATATATATATATATCCGTGTATTTTTAAAAAATCGGGACCTCATTGATCTTGATCGAATTTCAATGTCCAAACCATCCAATGTGTTTAAAAGATGTTTTTTAGGGCCCTTGCTAGAAATCAACAAAAAAAAATACTGCTCAGATCAAGCCCTTCCTGATATTTTTTTTTTGCTGATTTCTCACGAGATCCATAAAAAACTCCTTTTAAACACTTTGGACAGTTCGGGTCATTGAAATTCGATTGGGATCAATGAGGTGTGAATTTTTTTAAAATCCAGGATCCTTGATGGGAAGTGTGGTGTGTGTGTGTGTGTATATATATATTTAATTCCTAAAATTTTATTACACAAGTTCACCATTTCAAAAACAAAAGAGCAATTAACATCATCAAAAGTCAAAAGATTGGCCTTCTCCATCAAAATTCCCTCGATTCCCCTTCATTAGAAACAGAACTACCACTACCAGCACCAGAACTAGCAGCAGATTCCATCATACTGTTATGGGGAAAAAAAGGCTTTAAAATTAGACTACACACCAGGTTTCAGCCTCTACCAGCCATCAATAAGAGCAAAATGGGTCTATTTTTTACAGCACAGTAAAAAATAACACTTTAAAACCTAAAATGAGAAGATTGTGTGTGTGTGTGTGTATATGAGTATGAGTCATACTGTATGATTGACGCGCGCGCGCGCGCGCGAGAGAGAGAGAGAGAGAGAGAGAGAGAGAGAGAGAGAGAGAGAGAAAAACCTTATACAATGCATCGGCGGCCGATGACAATGACGCACTGACATCCGAAAGCAGCGAGAAGATAGAAGATCATCGGTGATGGGTGAGGAGCAGCAGAGAAGAACGAGAGAACACGATCGGTATGTGATGTACTGTTCTCAATTTGGGGATTTTTATTAGAAAGGGCTAATTACAGTTTTCACCCACATATTTTAAGTAATATCAAATTTAACCCGCGTGTATCCGAAACAGTTCACACCGTATCCGTAACGTATCGGAGCGTATCCAAAACGTATCCGATTAATAAAAATTAAATTTAAATTACAGATACTCTAAAAAAACATATCCGGAGCATATCAGAGCGTATCCGTATCCGATACGCGTATGGTACGCGATACGGAACCCAAAATAGAGTATCCGTGCTTCATAGGAGGAGACCACAACCATTCAAAACCTCAGCCTCATAAGCGTAATCAAGAGGCAAAAAATCCGTCATTGAGCAACCAACACAATGAGAGTAATGAAGGGTCTGAAGTTGTAATAAAAAAACAGAATGAAGATGGATTAGTAAGGCATACAACTTATTTGGCCGAAGCAGTTTTGTCATATGAGCCTACTGCTGTGCAAGCTGGGAATACGAATATGGAACTCCTGAGAATTCTTGCGATCTTAGTGGGGATTGTGAGGATGGAAAGAAGGAGCTGGATGCGGTGGTTGATGAACCAAGAAGAAAGAGAAGGTAAGAGATCAACTATAAGCTAAATTCCAGAATTACGCGGACTATGTGACACAGACTTGTGTAAGTGTTTGGTGTTGATCCACATGCAGAGATTGGATTGGTGAAAATTCTAATTAAAGTTTACAAATGGTCAGCGAAAAAGATCATATATTTTGTTGTTTTAATCCATGAAACGGATAAAATGCTGTACTATATAACTTATATCACAGTGTATAAGAACTCAATTTGCCAAATTTTTACAGTTAGTATGCCACTGTTTTAAATACATTTGATATAGCAAGTGTCCAATATCCAAACCCTTTTCTGGTGTCGAGTATCCAACACTGGTATTTGGTTTATTGCGTACTACTTTGAACAAGAACTGAAACACAGTTGATCTTCTGTCAACTTAGATTTTGGGTTTTCTTACTTTGGTTGCGGTATTTCCTCTTTTTTGGTAGTTGCAAGTATTCAGATTCAAGGCCATTAGCTAAAGCTGACTTGTGATTGTCTTTCCCACAGGAAAAATGAGGATGAACCAGGCATATCTGGAGAAGGAGAACAAGAGCCAGGTTTCACAGTGCCAAGTTCCGCAGATAGTGAGATTGTTGGTGATGGCTTTTGCTGGAGAAAATATGGGCAGAAATTTGTGAAGGGAAATCCTTATTCCAGGTTAGTCTTCCAGACTTTAGAACAATACTCAAATATAGTTGGACATGGACTTATGATAAGGAAACATTTGTGATCACAAAAACAATTAACTAAGTCGATGCAAAGTAGTTCTCTAACATCTCTGGCACCTGCAAAAGTTGGAGATGTCGTTTGTGTACTGTTAGAACTACTCCAAAAGTTTCAGCTATTGGAGATATATACATAAAGAGAGAAAACTTGCATACCAGCTGAGAGAGACGGAAAGAGAGTCGAAGGAATGGATCTGTATGAAGACTGTGAAATCGCCGGAGAGAGTGAATCGATCTGTGTAGGTGAGAATTGATTTTGGAAGAGAGTACGGAACACGTGAATCCCAGAAGATGCAAAGCCCCCAAGAGGATGCCAGCACGTCGTAATGTCGAATGACCCATCTGCCCCTCTAATCTAAACGTGAGGCTGCCAATTAGAAGGGCCCAATTGTAAAAATGGCCCAAAAATTGCCTTCCCGCTCTCAAATCCTCAAGGCCCTTATTCTCAAGGGTTTTAGATTACCAATCTTAGTTGTATACTTGAGAAAACCCAACTCAAACAAGGGATGAGCCCCAAAATAGATCCTTGTTAAAAAGAGAGGGAAGGTGACAAATGACACTTAGAAACCCTGTAAGAGTAGATGATGGTCTCTTTTCCAACAAACAACAAAAAAGACAGAAATTTTATCCTTTCCCCTACACACCCATTTGAAAACTGGATTCTAAAAGAACTATCCTATGTTTTTCCGAAAAAAAAAGAAGAACTATCCTATATAATAATAGAATTTTGCAAAACATTGAACCACTAAATATCCCAACAGCTTGTTAAGTATGGGTCCATCAAAGAGTCTCAGGCTGAAGACTTAAACACATCCTCCAACTTTTGACCTGCAATCAAAACTTAAAAAAAGATGTCGCTAACTTGTGTAGTTTCAGGCTTTTCGGTATCCATTGGCTCTTCATCAGCTATTGACCCTCACTACTGGTAGCTCTAGCATTCTCATTAGGGCTTGGTGTTTGTGGTGCTATTTCCACCACCACGAGGTGGTGCTGGCGTTGGAGTTTTAGAAGTAGCTGGTTTGGCTAGCTTAGGTTTCGTCATTATCAGCCTTGCAACCTTGTTTGAAGACATGGTACAAGTCAATAGCTTGATAAATTAGGAAAATGAACAAGGTCATGAGCAAATACCCATGCTTTATCAGAGGCTTAGAGCAATCCTTCAAAGTTCAAATGTTAAATGTCAAAAAAATTAAGGTTTTGTAAGGTCTTCAATGCTCTTCAAACACCAAACTCTTTTGATACTCTCTCTAAATTCGACATAGGGCTAGGGTAGCATACTTCAAATCTAAGTAAAACGATTTGATTTGACAAGTTCATTTGGGGAACACTTTTTAAGCTAATAACGCATGCCATAAAAATTTTCCCTTACTGAGCGAGTTTTCATGACAGTGCTCGACTTGTGGGCAAGTTTAGTGATTCATCTTTTGGGGTTAACAGTCGGAACATTTGGACAACTTAACTTTCTAGAAGATTAAGATTCATTCATATTTCTAATTCTTGTGGCCCTTGATGCAAAATGGAACTAAATGAAAGTAACAATATGGTAGGGGGGGAAACTTGTCAAAAAAGCCTTTTTGGAGATGCAGAATTTGTTCCAACTTCCACACAGTATAGCAGATTAGGAACAAACACATTCATAGACACAGGCCAACACAGAGACATGCACACAAATATTTATGTACCCTCAGACGTGGGGTGCAGCTGCACGGACGGTGCCAGAATGAATTTAACAATCATGTTCATCCAGATGTTTCCACACTGAGATTAAAGCACCAGATAATAAAACTTTTTACCTGTCTGTATTATTCTGTTGCATAGATGAGGCAATGTTGATATCACTCGCCTTGAACCAATGAGTCATCCACCCATTTTTCTTGAGGAAAGAATACCATGTTTGAAGAGTATTTATTAGTTGGATTATGAAGAGTAAAAAACTGGGCATACATTGAACTTTCTTTCTCGGAAGACAACTTAGCTCAAACCCACAATATGGAAATTTTAAAAGCAAATTGTGAAGAGCTGTACTTAAGACCTCCTACTGATTGCTGTTGAAGACGAGACGAAATTGATTGGTGATATTGAGAGGAATTTCTTACAGAGCAACGAAGGGGATTGCAGATTGCCATGCGACGGACGATTCTGTATCGATTCCCACAATTCTCCAGGGAGTTCCTTGCATCTCTCTCCTTCATGATTTCTCAAAGCAAAAATTCAACAGTAAAAATCGCAGCTTTGTGATTTTGGTTTCCTTCATGAATCGCATTCCATTTTCATTTTATTCCGGCTCAAAGTGTATTCTCGGCTATAAAAATGATTTTGATCCAGTGTATGCACATCTATTATCAGGAAATAATATTCACTTAAATCACTTTCGATTATGGATCATTCATTAATTAATTCACATAATTCTTACCTCGGTTAATAATCTTTACGAGCTCCACAACACGAACTAATTAGATCGCAATAATAATATTTTAATTAATCACAATCGAGCAAATACTCAAACTAATCCGCATTTGGCATTATCTCTGATAAAAGGGTTTAGATTGAATGTGGTCAAATCTATTTTTTTTTAAAAACAATTCACACAAATCATCTTCGATCATACACTAAAAAGAATTAAATTGGTCTAATAATTAGCAAAAGTTATCTGACTGAGAAGATCTAAATGTTGAACAGTTTCGATCAGATTAGAAATCCCGGAATAAATCTCGAGGAACGAATTAAGTTGCATTTTCATTGGACGATCAAAACGACGTCGTTTTGAGAATATGACATAGGTTCAACCTATGTCATGTCCCAAAAACAACGTCGTTTTGCGCAGATGACATAGGTTCAACCTATGTCATGTACCAAAAACGACGTAGTTTCCTATAACATCGCATCAAACGGCTTATCTCAGGGAGGCATCGTTTTGTTACGTCCCTCTTCCTCTTCTGTCTCCTCCGGCTCCTCCTAACCCTCTTCTCTCTCCTCCCCTCACCACCACCTCCTACGACCGCCGCGACCACCACCACCACAACTCGCGGAATTCTCATTGAAATTTTTCTTGTTCTCATCTACCCCAAAGTATTGAAATCTCTGGGGATTGGAGTTGGCATTTTCAAAGCTGCAATACAAAGATCATTTTGAGGTGAGATAAGAAATTCAGTATCAAAGCTGCATTGTTCATCGCCAACTATAGAAATACATAACACAATTATCCAAGAGACAGGAAACCAACCTTAGTCTGAAAATCAACATCACTAGAAGCCGCTTTATACAGTGTCCACCACCTGTTTGAAAGAAGACTTAAGAGAGAGGTTGGTTATGGAAGACAATTAAATTGTATGGGTGCGTTTTGGCATCCAGAAAGTTTCAGATGCCGTGCCTGCCACCGACCAATACGTCACTTAGAGGTACAGGTACTACTCTGAACAAGGAGCTACGTCTTGTATGATTCTTATCTTGTGCCAGTGTCTCTTATTACTTCTTCTTCTAATTTACTGGCGTGGAATTAGAATAACAGTGGTGAATATTGCGGAGTTTTCCGTTTTGTTGTTTTCCATTAGTTTTCTATGTCTGGGGGTTATCCTTATCACCAGTCTTGCTACAAGGAGCACCATCACCTGAAATGTGAGGTTTTGCCCACGGACAACCAAACAGACCCGTTGTGGTTCTAACTCAATTCGAATTGTCTATGTTTCCTCATGAAATGTTGATTTGATCTTTGCTAAATGCTAATCTTATGCAGCCAAGGGAAACACAACATGCTGGTGCCTAACGATCTCAATTCTTGCAATCATGGATACTATTGAGTGTCAACCCCTTTTGTTGACATTCAAGTTTTTTTAAGAATCCAGTTTTCAAATAGGTAAGGGAAACGTTAAAATTTCTGTCTTATGCAGCATCATCTGTCCCCCTTATGTTAAGGGACGGATGATGTTTGGGTGTGTAAGCGAAACGTTGAAAACTGGATTCTAATCTTATGCAGCCAAGGAAAGGTGACAGATGATTCTTAAAAATCACGTAAGAGTAGATAACGGTCTCTTTTCCAACAAAAAAAAGGGGAAAAAAAAGACAAATTTTACACACCCATTTGAAAACTGGATTCAATGTAGCCATGGATGGGGAAAGGCGGGTATGGCTGTACTGTTATAGCTATGCTCTAAAACTTCATAATGGAGACCCAAATTGCTCCACCTTTGCTCCATTTTAGAGCTCAAAATTGAGTTGCGTCTCCAAATATACAGACTGTACCCAAAACTGGAGACTGTTTTCTATTTTTTGACAAATCCGTAATGATAAAGCTTGAATTATTAAAAAGATGTTGAACATACATTTAAATAAGACAACGTTAAATATAAAACTTGACAAACTTATAATTTGCTATTTGTGGTGGATGATTGTGAAATAGTTGGACTTAGAAAGAAGGTGGATTTCTTTGGAGGGTGGAAAATTGTTGAACTTTTGAGAGTTGAGATAGGAAGGGAGATTTGTGGCAGCAGATGGGATGAATAGTAAAATTCTCTACACATATTTTGGTCTAGAAATGATATTTGAGTCTCCGTTTTCTAGATTCAGTTGGAGATGCTCTCACTTTAACAATTTAGTTTTTGCTCGGTATCCTTTTGATGATTTCCCCTTGTTGGGAAGAGAAGCTAATACTTCTTTCTCATGGCCAGGGTCATCATCATATGCCCGAGACCAGAGGGCTATGCCTGTCGGAGGAACCTGCCAGCACTGTAAGTTTTTTCCTTTTGATATCATTTGTGTTTCTTTCTTCTTTTTTTTTAGGGTTATTACGTTACCTTTGATTTCATTAGCTCACTGTTTGTGCCTTATTTGCCTCAAATATTGTCATATATTAAGGCGACCAAGAATTGGGGGAGGGAACAGAGGTATGGGCATGAGAACAGAACCCTATAAGCTCACCCATTGTTTTGAGGTGAGTGCGATTCTTATTTGTATGGCCTTCCTAGGTACTCTTTCTCTTTCTCTCTCTCTCTCTCTCTCTCTCTCTGCTTTTAAGGTTACGGCAGAGGAAGGGCTGGCGATCAACAACTAATTAGTTCTGTATAAAAGGTTATGAACGGGACAATACATGTTGCTCGAATGATTAATCACAAATTCAAACCTCAAAGTAATCACATACCTTTATCACGTGCGTTATATGGGATACATTAATGTCCTAAAATTGGGCGCTTAGATGCATTGAGGTTTAAGCCTTTTAGTTTACTTCAAATTATAGCAATTTTAATTTTAATTCTTTGAAACATAGCATCAAGATAGTTTGTTTTGCTTACACCCAGAGCCAAATGGTAGGATTATGAAGATGAGAGAAGACTAATTCATTTACTTTAGTTAAATGAATCAGTAACAGAGATGATCTTCAGCGCTTTTCTTGGGTATGGCTATATATGTCTACTACATCCGATAGCATTTCAAACCTTTTCAAAACTTGTTTGATTTCTCAAACCTACTCAATACCCAAGAAACTCCCTTAATCACGGGAGGGACCTCTTCACTTACTACCAATTGATTTTGGGTTGGATGTAAAGTTTCCACATGGCATTAGAGCGGGCCCATTTGATCCCAAATTAAACATTGAGAAAGCCCACACTCCACAATGGCAAGCCCATGAAGACTGCTAGAAGCTAGACCCCAAAAAATGGCTACACGTGACAGACCTAAATAACACGTGGGAGGGGGTGCTAGACTATGATCCCATATTGCATCATTTAATAACATGAGGGACCTGACCAAATATAACCAATTGCTTTGTACTTGAATGCTTTAACAAATGTCATTCAAGCTCCATTTTGCCTTCCCCTTATGGTACAATCTACATCAATGTTGTACAATATATTTGAGAAAACTTCCTAGTCCCTTATATTTTATTAATCGGTTCTTAAGTAAAATGTGCTTGGTTCGTAATGTGAATTTGGGTTACTCACCGACCACGTCACTCCATAAAGCCGTGCTCCTTTGTTGGCAATTTCTTTGACAAAACACACGTTTCCATGTGCAAATCAATTACTGGGTTGGATTTTGAATTTGTTATTTTTACCACTATGCTTCTCCACTGAGATTTGTTTCCAATGACACAACGCTCTTCATACAGGTTGCTGACTGGGTCAATATTAGGTTACGAGATGATGCATGCATGGCTTCAAATTAAAGGTGATTCCCTATGCCGTCGCCCATTACTATTCATCATATTGGTCCACAGAAGCACCAACAGAGATTTTTGCCATCTTCAAACACTACTTTTTGTCATGAATGTGTGAAAAACCTGAATGAGCTGTGTTTTTTTCTCAAACGTTTTAGGGGTGGTTTGGGATATCAAAAACAATTCCAAACAGGCTTTTAACTTTCCGATTCTTGTAATGTCTTAGTTTAAAAAACAAGGTCGATGAGTGTTGCATTTATATTTATATACAAAAATTCCAATCTCAAATGCTCTTTGTCACCATATTTGTGGGGAATACCTGACATAATTATCATTTTGTTTGAAAAGGATATCGAACTCTGTCAAGATGTTGAAGAAGGTATTTGTCAAGTTCTAGCCGACATGTGGTTAGAATCCCAAATTCTGACCATCTCTGGTAGCGACACTGCTTCAACCTCCTCCTCATCGTTAATGGAAGGGTCAACATCTCCACTTGAGAGGAAGCTTGGGGTTTTCTTCAAACAGCAGATTGAATCGGATACAACTCCGGTTTATGGAGATGGATACAAAGCCAGCAAACAAGCAATCCTCAAATATGGCCTAACAAATACCCTTGAACATATTAGGTTGACTGGGTATTTTCTTTGTTAGAAAGTACAGATCCTAAATTTTGTTGGGAATTAATGATTTTTTTCTTTTAGAGTGAAGAAGTGTAGCCTCTTCACAATAGTGGTATAGAAATATTTAGATTGTTATACTTGTACCTGTATACCTTGTAGATGGCCTAACAAATACCCTTCAAATTTGTTGGGAATTTTGTTTTGATTGTTATACCTGTATACCTTGTAGATGTAGTGCTTTTTGTACATTGACACAAAATTAATAAAATTTGAACTATGTATTAACTTCTTGCGTTAGTGCCTTACTTTGTTTTATATTTGCCAGCTTAAAAATCAAAATTTACTGCCTTTATAGACTTTTTTTTTAATCACTCCAATCTTCAATTCAATTTACACGCATCTTAACTAATACATTAGCTAAACTCTTCCCATCGTCTTCTAACAGAGGGTTCAAATTGGCCTTGTTCAAAAAAATTGTCTTTTTCTTTACAAAATGCATTTTCATGCTCTACGAGATAGGTCATCATTTCATGATACATCAACTCAAAAAGCCAAAAAAGATAGTAAAAGACAATTTGCTAAAAAGACAGTTTTCTAGAACAAAGCACTTACGGATTTGATAGCACTTACGGATTTGATAGCACTTAAGCCAAAAAAGATAGTCGGGACATGTTCCATATGAGTTAGTTCTGTAGGATTTGATAGCACTTACGGATTGTTTCGAGCCTAGGACTTAAAAAGGAGGCAAAGCCCTTAGTTTGAGGCATTGACCACTAGTCCAATCTCATGCAGCTTGTTTGTTTTATGGGAGCCGGATATAGAAATTTGGGTGTGGAAATATTCGGTGTCTGTAATTTTTTGCGCTGGATAGGTTTTGACCCGGATAAGATAATCCCCTTGAAGGAAATAAATTTTGATGTCCAAAACATATTCGGTGCATGGATTACCAAACACATCCCTTGGAATATTTAACCTCAAATTGATTTTTAAAAAGACTTCTATTAATTCATAGAAAATAGGAGTATTTTTTAGAGTATAGATAATGGTCTCATTCTATTTTTCTACTCCGTTTATACACTTAAAATATGTTTTGTTTAAAGTTCTATGTGACTCGTTCCATTCTATGTGAAATTAAATCCAAAAAATACTTAAATTTTTTCGGTTATCTTTGAAAACATTTATACGCTATTAATACTTAATAGAAATAGTTACTGATAAAAAAAGCTACTAGAAAATGACTTTTATAACATGTGCTCAAAACAACCATTAAATAAGGGCAAAAATGAATTTTGACATACATTATTTAAGCCCTCATATTGCCCTTTAAAAACTTAACAAACCAAAAAGCTTTCCCCCTTCTAAATTATTTCACTTTTCAATCATATCTACCTCTTTATTCCCTCTTACTATATCCCCTTATTCCCATTAAAAAATTTAACCGCTTAGAAACAAGTTGTCGTAGTTCTCTTCACTAGAATGATGTGTTTGGTGCGACTTATGGTGAATTTAGCCTAACTTTTTGAGAATTTTTGGCAGTCTTTTTTTTCTTCTTAACTTTGGTCTATATTTTTATATTTTTCGGCCCAAAATCTACACACTTCATAATTATTGCAAGAACGAAAAAATTGATAGGCTAATGCAACTTAGAAGTGACCGTGTCGTTACCATGCCAAAATTACTTGTTAAAATAGAACAATCACAACTACTCTATAGAATAGTGGCAAAAGTCCGAGTATCGTTCCACAGGGACAAGAGCACGTCTTCTCAGCTTCAATCAGTTCCTACTTCAATTCGAAAACTAGTTTCAAGTTTGATTTTGAATTTAAAACTAAGAAAACAGAAAGAAAACTTGGTTTTGTCAGACAAATGAGTAAAACTCTATGGATTTGAATCCGGTTTCTCCCTCATAACATGATTTTGCTTGGTTTAGAACTTCCATTAAAATCACAGTATCCATGAGTGCTCGATTGGCATAAGCTATCACTGCCCAATACAAGTTGTCTTACTAGTACACACCGTATCTAAGTACGGATTGTCTAATAGCACAACCTGTTTTAAGAGGTATAGCCTATCTCAACCAAGTTTGCGAATGAGTAGCATAAACGGTTGTATGAACGTATTTGAAATCTAGAATACAAACACAATTGATAGGTAGAAACAATAGACATATAAACCATTCATTGAAAATGAAAGCAGCCTTAAAATCATACAACCAAACTTCAAAAGATTGTTCTTAAACCAATATAAAATACATGCTACTTGGAAAGAAATTTTCATCTAACCCTAGAAGAGAGGCTTAGCCGGCCATGGAAAGAGGATTCTTCAAATTATGCTGAATGAACTTCATCTTCTCTTCAACCTCCTTCTTTCTCCTCTTTTTCTCTTTGCTTAGCCTTGAAGTAATTTTAGAGTAGCTCTAGGGCAAGTTGTTCCTCCTAAAATGACCCCCCAAATGCTTATATATGCTCAGGTCTGAAGTTGCACTTTCAGATTCCAAGCAATCAAATAAAAAGGCTGAAGTCGGCTAAGTTCGTCTAGTTGGAAACACGGTTCGTCCGGTTGGATGACTAACCTCGTCCGGTTGGATGACAGCACTTGTCTGGTTGGATGACTAGACACATGGCTTGGAAAATCCATCCGTGAGCTCAAATTTTGGCTTGTCCAGTTGGATCAAATCTTGTCGGGTTGGATGAACTAGACACATGGCTTGAAAAATGAGGTAGAGAGCTTGAATATCAACTTGTCCAGTCAGGGCGAGATGCAACCGGTTGGATGTAATTCTTGTCTTATCTCCAAGCTCCACTCATCACTCCTTGCTCACTCCCATGTGTTCCAAACTTAATCATTTAGCTCCAATTCCATCTCAATTGGCTTTTTAACCACTGAAACACAAACAACGCATATGAACATCCAAGTAGCGTTAATAAAGACTAGCTAATGTAAATCGGGGAGCTTAAATGGTTGCCTTCAAGCTCTTATCAAGAAGTAAAAACATTATTAGTCGATCTTATAAAATTTACAGAGTAAAATATGACAGTCGAATCGTGTTTCTTCTAATTAAATATGATTATTCCCTTTGATTTGCAATAACCTATAGGGATAGAAAGGGAGGGAAACATATATAATGATATACTATTTCATTATAGTAAGCAATATCGTAAAATTATGACAATATTTGAGGTGGGTGCGGGATGAGTAATGGAACGAGATTATATACAAACCTGCAATGGGTAGGAACACTCGCATATGCCAAATCCACACAACGCATCTTAACCGCCCATCACATAAATCAATGGTCCGGATTTTAAATAAACTTATTATTCATGCGAATATTTAAACTCTTCGTGCGAATAGAAAATTTAAAATCCGCATCGTCGAAAACGCTTTTGGACGGTTACGATCGTCCGTGGATTTGGTGTATGCAAGTGTGCATACTCATAGCATTTTTGGGTTGCATAATACTCGAACGCCAAACCAAATTCAAAAATAAATTGGGAGACCACATAGCGGGCCCCCAAATTCATAGCATAGATTTGCATATAATGAGAACACGTCCATCTGGACCAAGACACCAAAAGCTAGCAAAAGATCACATCTCCTCTAGTATTCAAGTATTCATGCAGAGAAGCAGCAGAAACAAAACATAGCAGCAGCAGCACCGGTACAGAAGTAGCGCACCAAAAACATGAAGCCGCTAGCTTATGGCACATAAACCAAAGCAGCATGACCTTTTGGAAAAACTAACCATGAAAAAACCTTCAGTTCCTATTAAATGGAAAGTAAAACAAAAAATCATGAATTGCATAGTCATTGGATTTACACTTGGTTCTCACCCGAAAGGCTACTTTGAGCTTCATAAGTTCTAGCATCTCTTCCCAGTTAGGAGTTCCGTTTTCAAACACCACGGACCACCCAATCCCTCTTGGTCCAAATCGTATTCTGTTTCAGTTTAAGCTTGGCAGTCTCCCCACCATTTCAATAAGGCCTCCAAAGGTGGTGGGACTACCCATTTACACCCCACCATGGTCCATGCCACATCCTTTCTCCATAATTCCCACACTGGATTTCATTGCAGAAGGAAATGATCCATGGATTTGAGTTTTGAACCTTGGCAAGACAGTACAATGAACTTACTGTGTCCTTATTAAAGCTGCATCCACTCCACCCTAGTTGATCTAGCATTCCATCTCTTGCATTGATCCCATACCCATTAGACAATGCATACCGTTCTAGTAGTGTCTACTCTTTCCAATCATATTTGTCTTTCTCACTGCAAAAAATGCAAGCAGCAACCCTTAAGAATCTTGTTTTTTTGTTGGTATGTGTAAAATTACTGTTCCCTGCATTGATAATACTCCTATCTAAAAATATAACCTTTAATGAATTGACATGATTGGTTTCCATTTCACCACAGGAATATTCTTCTAGAACTCTCTTTTGGAGTAATAGATGTTCAAAATACTTAACAGAAAAGTGGAAAACATTTTGCATCTTTGGTGACGCACTCAAGAATCACCTAGGTGGTGTCAAATAGAGGATTGTCAAGAGACTACCAAATTTTAATTGATTTACGTCTTCGATACGTATCCGGAGCATATCGGAGCGTATCCATATCCGATACGCATACGGAGCCCAAAATAGAGTATCCGTGCTTCATAGGAGGAGACCACAACCATCCAAAACCTCAGCCTCATAAGCGTAATCAAGAGGCAAAAAATCCGTCATTGAGCAACCAACACAATGAGAGTAATGAAGGGTCTGAAGTTGTAATAAAAAAACAGAATGAAGATGGATTAGTAAGGCATACAACTTATTCGGCCGAAGCAGTTTTGTCATATGAGCCTACTGCTGTGCAAGCTGGGAATATGAATATGGAACTCCTGAGAATTCTTGTGGTCTTAGTGGTGATTGTGAGGATGGAAAGAAGGAGTAGGATGCGGTGGTTGATGAACCAAGAAGAAAGAGAAGGTAAGAGATCAACTATAAGCTAAATTCCAGAATTACATGGACTATGTTACACAGACTTGGGTAAGTGTTTGGTGTTGATCCACATGCAGAGATTGGATTGGTGAAAATTCTAATTAAAGTTTACACATGGTCAGTGAAAAAGATCATATATTTTGTTGTTTTAATCCATGAAATAGATAAAATGCTGTACTATATAACTTATATCACAGTGTATAAGAACTCAATTTGCTAAATTTTTACTGTTAGTATGCCACTGTTTTAAATACATTTGATGTAGCAAGTGTCCAATATCCAAACCCTTTTCTGGTGTCGAGTATCCAACACTGGTATTTGGTTTATTACGTACTACTTTGAACAAGAACTGAAACACAGTTGATCTTCTGTCAACTTAGATTTTGGGTTTTCTTACTTTGGTTGCGGTATTTCCTCTTTTTTGGAAGTTGCAAGTATTCAGATTGAAGGCCATTAGCAAAAGCTAACTTGTGATTGTCTTTCCCGCAGGAAACAAGAGGATGAACCAGGCATATCTGGAGAAGGAGAACAAGAGCCAGGTTTCACAGTGCCAAGTTCCGCAGATAGTGAGATTGTTGGTGATGGCTTTTGCTGGAGAAAATATGGGCAGAAATTTGTGAAGGGAAATCCTTATTCCAGGTTAGTCTTCCAGACTTTAGAACAATACTCAAGTATAGTTGGACATGGACTTACGATAAGGAAACATTTGTGATCACAAAAACAATTAACTAAGTCGATGCAAAGTAGTGCTCTAACATCTCTGGCACTTGCAAAAGTTGGAGATGCCGTTTGTGTAATGTTATGAACTACTCCAAAAGTTTCAGCTATTGGAGATATAGAAAACTTGCATACCAGCTGAGAGAGACGGAAAGAGAGTCGAAGGAATGGATCTGTATGAAGACTGTGAAATCGCCGGAGAGAGTGAATCGATTTGTGTAGGTGAGAATTGATTTTGGAAGACAGTACGGAACACGTGAATCCCAGAAGATGCAAAGCCCCCAAGAGGATGCCAGCACATCATAATGTCGAATGACCCATCTGCCCCTCTAATCTAAACGTGAGGCTGCCAATTGGAAGGGCCAATTGGAAAAATGGCCCAAAAATGGCCGTCCCGCTCTCAAATCCTCAAGGCCCTTATTCTCAAGGGTTTTAGCTTACCAATCTTAGTTGTATACTTGAGAAAACCCAACTCAAACAAGGGATGAACCCCAAAATAGATCCTTGTTAAAAAGAGGGGGAAGGTGACAAATGACACTTAGAAACCCTGTAAGAGTAGATGATGGTCTCTTTTCCAACAAACAACAAAAAAGACAGAAATTTTATCCTTTCCCCTACACACCCATTTGAAAACTGGATTCTAAAAGAACTATCCTATATTTTTTCGAAGAAAAAAAAAGAACTATCCTATATAATAATAATAGAATTTTGCAAAACATTGAACCACTAAATATCCCAACAGCTTGTTAAGTATGGGTCCATCAAAGAGTCTCAGGCTGAAGACTTAAACACATCCTCCAACTTTTGACCTGCAATCAAAACTTAAAAAAAGATGTCGCTAACTTGTGTAGTTTCAGGCTTTTTGGTATCCATTGGCTCTTCATGAGCTATTGACCCTCACTACTGGTAGCTCCAGCATTCTCATTAGGGCTTGGTGTTTGTGGTGCTATTTCCACCACCACGAGGTGGTGCTGGCGTTGGAGTTTTAGAAGTAGCTGGTTTGGCTAGCTTAGGTTTCGTCATTATCAGCCTTGCAACCTTGTTTGAAGACATGGTACAAGTCAATAGCTTGATAAATTAGGAAAATGAACAAGGTCATGAGCAAAGACCCATATATGCATTATCAGAGGCTTAGAGCAATCCTTCAAAGTTCAAATGTTAAATGTCAAAAAATTAAGGTTTTGTAAGGTCTTCAATGCTTTTCAAACACCAAACTCTTTTGATACTCTCTCTAAATTCGACATAGGGCTAGGGTAGCATACTTCAAATCTAAGTAAAACGATTTGATTTGACAAGTTCATTTGGGGAACACTTTTTAAGCTAATAACGCATGCCATAAAAATTTGCCCTTACTGAGCGGGTTTTTCATGACAGTGCTCGGCTTATGGGCAAGTTTAGTGATTCATCTTTTGGAGTTAACAATCGGAACATTTGGACAATTTAACTTTCTGCTAGATTAAGATTCATTCATATTTCTGATTCTTGTGGCCCTTGATGCAAAATGGAACTAAATGAAAGTAACAATATGGTGGGTGGGTTGGGGGAACTTGTCAAAAAAGCCTTTTTGGAGATGCAGAATTTGTTCCAACTTCCACACAGTATAGCAGATTAGGAACAAACACATTCATAGACACAGGCCAACACAGAGACATGCACACAAATATTTATGTACTCTCAGACGTGGGGTGCAGCTGCACGGACGGTGCCAGAATGAATTTAACAATCATGTTCATCCAGATGTTTACACACTGAGATTAAAGCACCATATAATAAAACTCTTTAATTGCCCGTCGTAGATATTCTCGCTGCATAGATGAAGCAATGTTGATTTCACTCGCCTTGAACCAATGAGTCATCCACCCATTTTTCTTGAGGAAAGAATACCATGTTTGAAGAGTATTTATTAGTTGGATTATGAAGACTAAAAAACTGGGCAGACATTGAACTTTCTTTCTCGGAAGACAACTTAGCTCAAACCCACAATATGGAAATTTTAAAAGCAAAATGTGAAGAGCTGTACTTAAGACCTCACACTGATTGCTGTTGAAGACGAGACGAAATTGATTGGTGATATTGAGAGGAATTTCTTACAGAGCAACGAAGGGGATTGCAGATTGCCATGCGACGGACGATTCTGTATCGATTCCCACAATTCTCCAGGGAGTTCCTTGCATCTCTCTCCTTCATGATTTCTCAAAGCAAAAATTCAACAGTAAAAATCGCAGCTTTGTGATTTTGGTTTCCTTCATGAATCGCATTCCATTTTCATTTTATTCCTGCTCAAAGTGTATTCTCGGCTATAAAAATGATTTTGATCCAGTGTATGCACATCTATTATCAGGAAATAATATTCACTTAAATCACTTTCGATTATGAATCATTCATTAATAAATTCACATAATTCTTACCTTGGTTAATAATCTTGACGAGCTCTACAATACGAACTGATTAGATCGCAATAATAATATTTTAATTAATCACAATCGAGCAAATACTCAAACTAATCCGCATTTGGCATTATCTCTGATAAAAGGGTTTAGATTGAATGTGGTCAAATCTATTTTTTTTAAAAACAATTTACACAAATCATCTTTGATCATACACTAAAGAGAATTAATTTGGTCTAATAATTAGCAAAAGTTATCTGACTGAGAAGATCTAAATGTTGAACAGTTTCGATCAGATTAGAAATCCCGGAATAAATCTCGAGGAACAAATTAAGTTGCATTTTCATTGAACGATCAAAACAACGTCGTTTTGAGCACATGACATAGGTTGAACCTATGTCATGTACCGAAAACGACGTCGTTTTTCTCACATGACATAGGTTTAACCTATGTCATGTACCAAAAACGACGTAGTTTCCTATAACATCGCATCAAACGGCTTATCTCAGGGAGGCATCGTTTTGTTCCGTCCCTCTTCCTCTTCTGTCTCCTCCGGCTCCTCCTAGCCCTCTTCTCTCTCCTCCCCTCACCACCACCTCCTACGACCGCCGCGACCACCACCACCACAACTCGCGGAATTTTCATTGAAATTTTTCTTGTTCTCATCTACCCCAAAGTATTGAAAGCTCTGGGGATTGGAGTTGGCATTTTCAAAGCTGCAATACAAAGATCATTTTGAGGTCAGATAATAAATTCAGTATCAAAGCTGCATTGTTCATCGCCAACTATAGAAATACATAACGCAATTATCCAAGAGACAGAAAACCAACCTTAGTTTGAAAATCAACATCACTGGAAGCCGCTTTATACAATGTCCACCACCTGTTTGAAAGAAGATTTAAGAGAGAGATTGGGTATGGAAGACAATTAAATAGTACGGGTGCGTTTTGGCATCCAGAAAGTTTCAGATGTCGTGCCTGCAACCGACCAATACGTCACTTAGAGGTACAGGTACTACTCTGAACAAGGAGCTACGTCTTGTCTGATTCTTATCTTGTGCCAATTTCTCTTATTACTTCTTCTTCTTCTAATTTACTGGCGTGGAATTAGAATAACAGTGGTGAATATTGCGGAGTTTTCCGTTCTGTTGTTTTCCCGTAGTTTTCTATGTCTGGGGGTTATCCTTATCACCAATCTTGCTACAAGGAGCACCATCACCTAAAATGTGAGGTTTGCCAACGGACAACCAAACAGGCCCGTTGTGGTTCTAAGTCGATTCGAATTGTCTATGTTTCCTCATGAAATGTTGATTTGATCTTTGCTAAATGCTAATGTTATGCAGCCAAGGGAAACACAATATGCTGGTGCCTAGAATGTCTCGATTCTGCAATCATGGATACTATTGAGTGTCAACCCCTTTTGTTGACATTCAAGTTTTTTTTAGAATCCACTTTTCAAATGGGTGTGTAAGGGAAATGTTAAATTTTTTGTCTTATGCAGCATCATCTGCCCCCCTATGTTAAGGGACAAATGATGTTTGGGTGTGTAAGCGAAACTTTGAAAACTGGATTCTAATCTTATGCAGCCAAGGGAAGGTGACAGACGATGCTTAAAAATCATGGAAGAGTAGATAACGGTCTCTTTTCCAACAAAAAACGGAAAAAAAAAAAAAAAAGACAAAAATTTTACACACCCATTTGAAAACTGGATTCAATGTAGCCATGGATGGGGAAAGGAGGGTATGGCCGTACTGTTATAGTTATGCTCTAAAACTTCATAATGGAGACCCAAATTGCTCCAACTTTGCTCCATTTTAGAGCTCAAAATTGAGTTGCATCTCCAAATATACAGACTGTAGCCAAAACTGGAGACTTGTTCTATTTTTTGACAAATCCGTAATGATAAAGCTGGAAATTATTAAAAAGATGTTGAACATACATTTAAATATAAAAGTTGAAAAACTTATAATTTGCTATTTGTGGTGGATGATTGTGAAATAGTTGGACTTAGAAAGAAGGTGGATTTTTTTGGAGGGTGGAAAATGGTTGAACTTTTGAGAGTTGAGATAGGAAGGGAGATTTGTGGTAGCAGATGGGATGAGAAGCTAATACTTCTTTCTCATGGCCAGGGTCATCATCATATGCCCGAGACCAGAGGGCTATGCCTGTCGGAGGAACTTGTCAGCAGTGTAAGTTTTTTCCTTTTGATATCATTTCTGTTTCTTTCATTTTTTTGAGGGTTATTACGTTAGCTTTGATTTCATTAGCTCATTATTTGTCTTATTTGCCTCAAATATTGTCATATATTAAGGTGACCAAGAATTGGGGGAGGGAACTGAGTTGTGGGCATGAGAACAGAACCCTATAAGCTCACTGTTGCTGTGAAGTGAGTGCGATTCTTATTTTGTATGTCCTTCCTAGGTAATTTCTCTCTCTCTCTCTCTCTCTCTCTCTCTCTCTCCATGCTTTTAAGGTTATGGTAGAGGAAGGGCTTAGGCGATTGGCTACTAATTGGTTCTATATAAAAGGTTATGAACTGGACAATATATGCTGCTTGAATGATTAATCACAAATTCAAACCTCAAAGTAATCACATACCTTTATCACGTGCGATATATGGGATACATTAATGTCCTAAACTTGGGCGCTCAGATGCATTGAGGTTTAAGCCTTTTAGTTTACTTCAAATTATAGCAATTTTAATTTAATTCTCTGAAACATCGCGTCCAGATAGTCTGTTTTGCTTACACCGAGAGCCAGTTGGTAGGATTATGAAGATGAGAGAAGACTAATTCATTTACTTTAGTTAAATGAATCAGTAACAAAAATGATCTTCAGTGCTTTTCTTGGGTATGGCTATATGTGTCTACTACATCCAATAGCATTTCGAACCTTTCCAAAACTGGTTTGTTTTCTCAAACCTACTCAGTACCCAAGAAACACCCTCTCCTTTGGCTAAATACAAAAAACTAGTTTTTTTGTTTTTGTGTCCTTATTCAATTTTTTTTTTTGCATTTGTTAGTTTTTGGTCGATTTTTTGTGGTTTCTTGGTTTGTCTCGATGAGAGGAATCTAAAAAGTATAAAATTATTAACCAAACTTAAAGTTTTGTGAATAAAGACGAAAAATTATGGCAAAAAATCGGTTTTTTGGTTTATTTTTCGTCTTTATTCACAAAACTTTAAGTTTGGCTAATAATTTTATACTTTTTAGATTCCTCTAATCGAGACAAGCCAAGAAACCACAAAAAATTTACCGAAAACTAACAAATGCAAATTTTTTTTGAATAAGGACAAAACCAAAAAAACCAAAAAACTAGTTTTTTGTATTTAGCCAAACCACCACTTAATCACGGGAGGGACCTCTTCACTTATTACCAATTGATTTTTAGGTTGGATGTAATGTTTCCACATGGCATTAGAGCGGGTCCATTTGATCCCAAATTAAACATTGAGAAAGCCAACACTCCACGATGGCAAGCCCAGTAAGATTGCACGAAGCTAGACCCCAAGAAATGGCTACACGTGGCGGACCTAAAATCTGGTTGCACGTGGGAGGCGGTGTTAGACTATGATCCCATATTGCATCACTTAATAACATGAGGGACCTAACCAAATATTACCAATTGCTTTTGACTTGAATGCTTTAATAGATCCCATTCAAGCTCCATTTTGCCTTCCCCATATGGTACAATCTACATCAATGTTGTACAATATATTTGAGAAAACTTCCTAGTCCCTTATATTTTATTAATTGGTTCTTGAGTAAAATGTGCTTGGTTCGTAATGTGAATTTGGGTTACTCACCGACCATGTCACTCCATAAAGCCGAGGCCTTTGTTGGCAATTTCTTTGACAAAACACACATTTCCTTGTGCAAATCAATTACAGGGTTGGATTTTGAATTTGTTATCTTTACCACTATGCTTCTCCACTAAGATTTGTTTCCAATGACACAACACTCTTCCTACAGGTTGCTAACCGGATCAATATTAGGTCACGAGATGATGCATGCATGGCTTTGAATTAAAGGTGCTTCCCTATTCTGTCGCACATTACTATTCATCATATTGCTCCGCAGAAGCACCAAAAAGCTTTTTGCCATCTTTGAACACTACTTTTTGTCATGGATGTGTGAAAACCCAAATGAGCTGTTTTTTTCCTCTAACGTTTCAGTGGTGGTTTGGGATATCGGAAACAATTCCAAATATGCTTTTAACTTTGCTATCCTTGTAATGTCTTAGTTTTAAAACAAAGGTTGACCCAGAGTTGCATTTATACATATACAAAAATTCCAGTCTTAAATGATCTCTGTCACCGTACTTTGGGGAATACCTGACATAATTCTCATTGGTTTGAAAAGGATATCGAACTCTGAGTCAAAATGTTGAAGAAGGCATTTGTCAAGTTCTAGCTGACATGTGGTTAGAATCCCAGATTCTGTCCATGTCTGGTAGCAACGCTGCTTTAACCTCCCCATCGTTAACGGAGGGGTCAACATCTCCACTTGAGGGGAAGCTTGGGGTTTTCTTCAAACAGCAGATTGAATTGGATACATCTCCAATTTATGGAGACGGATACAAAGCCGGTAAACAAGCAATCCTCAAATATGGCCTAACAAATACCCTTGAACATATTAGGTTGACAGGGTATTTTCCTTGTTAGAAAGTACAGATCTTGAATTTTGTTGAGAATTAATGATTTTTTCTTTTAGAGTGAAGTTTTCTTACGGAGAAAAGCAAAAACCTAAGGTCCTTCTCTCACTTTGTCAGAGCTTCTCTCTCTTAACAAGAGAGTTTTTCTCCTAGACAGCCGCCCTTTTTTTTCTCCATCAATCTTCCACCACACCCTCTTGATCTCCATTACTACCACTACCTCCCCTTTTCAGATCTGCCTAACTCCTCCACCTTCTCACTCCATGGTCGTTCCCCTGCCTTGTTTTGGGGTATGGGTTGACTCAGTGATGATGTTAGGGCAGCCCGGGCCCCTCCAACGAATAATGGTTCTGATGTCCGGAGGCGGCGGCTCCAAATCTAGGTTTTCAATTGGAGAAGCAGTTGGTTTGGATTACTTGGTGTAACTCAGTGTCTTGCGAGACAACTCAGTGGGGCAACTCAGTAGGGTGACTCAGTGGGATGACTCAGTTCTATTAGGCTCAATCCAGTTGGTTTTTTGTGCTTTGTTTTTCTCCTTTCGTTTAGTTTTGTTTAATTTCTAGGAAGTAGAGTTGATTCCATATGGGCTCTCAATGATTTCGATTGAACCATAGCTTACTATTTAGCCTTGAGTAGGACCCTATGCATCGACCCTCCTATGGATCTTCGTCTGTTTTGCAGTATGAGTCTTAGAGCCCCAGGCCCGTCGTGGCTTTTTGTGGTGTGCTCGTGCCCGAGTTTGCTTAGTATCGGTTTGTTTTCCGTATTTGTTTGGAATCTTGCAAGTGCCGAATGGCTTGGCTTTCGGGCCTTCATTAATGAAATTAGATGTCTTTCAGTTCAAAAAAAAAAAGAAGAAGTTTTCTTACAGATTTTTTCTTACAGAGAGGGAAGTTTTGATTCTTATACGTGTATGCCTTGTAGATGTAGTCCTTTTTGTACATTGACAAAAAATTAATGAAATTTAAACTACGTATTTTTTAACTTAGTGTTAGTGCCTCTCTGATGCCTTTTGGGTCTGCCCTCTCTGATGCTTTTTGGCTTTGATTTGAGGGCATGATTCTTCAGCAAATGCGGCGGTATAGGGGGACCACTGTTTCAGTGGTATTCTGGGAGCAGCCACTTTGTGCATTCATTGCCAAAGGTTAGGTCTGTCTCCAATCCATCTGTTTCAGTGGTATTCTGGGAGCAGCCACTTTGTGCATTTATTGCCAAAGGTTAGGTCTGTCTCCTATCCATCCCCCGCCCATACCCCCATTATTGGGGACTTAATGGGTTTTGTTATTGTTGTAGTGTTAGTGCCTTACCTTGTTTTAGATTTTTGCCAGCTTAAAAATCTAAATTTACTGCCTTTATATATATTTTATCATTCCAATCTTCAATTTAGTTTACACGCATCTTAACTGTATATATTTTTTTAACTAATACGAGATAGGTCATTGTCTCACCATACATCAATCCAAAAAGCCAAGAAAGACAGTAAAAAACAATTTACTAAAAGATAGTTTTTTGGAACAAGGCCAACTGGGACATGTTCCATATGAGTTGGTTCTGTAAATTTGATAACACTTAAGGATTGTTTCGAGCCTAGGACTTAAAAAGGAGGCAAAGCCCTTAGTTTGAGGCATTGACCACTAGTCCAATCTTTTACAGCCTATTTGTTTTCAGGGAGCCGGATATAGAAATTTGGGTGAGGAGATATTCGGAGTCTGTGTAATTTTTTGCATTGGGTATGTTTTGACCCACATAAGATAATCACCTTGGAGGAGATAAATTGTGATGTCCAAAACATATTCTATGCATGGATTACCAAAACACCCCTTGAAATATTTAACCTCAAATCGATTTTTAAAAAGACTTCTATTAAATCACAGAAAATATTTTTTCAGACTCGAGATTATAGTCTCACTCTCTTTTTTTGCTCTATTTACACAATTAAAATATGCTTTGGTTAAAGTTTTGTGTGACTCGTTCCCTTCTGTGTGAAATTAAATCCCAAAAAATAATTGAATTTTTCTAGTTATATATGAAAACATTTATATGCTATTAATACTTAACAGAAATAGTTACTGATAAAAAAAGCGCTACTGTATTCTGTGGTGCATCACTAGAACTATTGGAGAGCCAAGCAAACAGCTGTCCACAAGTATTTCTGCAGTCAGGCTTAATAGCAGAAGCAGCAGGAACAGAACATAGCAGCAGAAGCAGTAGCAGTAAAGAAGTAGAACACCAACAAACATGGAGCAGCATATGGCACCTCAACCAAAGCAGCATGACCTTTTAGAAAAACTATAGAATGGAAAAACCTTTCAGTTCCCCATTAAATGGAAGTTGGAATGCAATTCAATCTGAACAAAAAATCATAAATTGTGTAATCCTTTGATTTACACTTGGTTCTCGCCCAAAATGCCATTTGAGATTTATATGTTCCAGCATCACTTCCCAGTCAGGAGTTTCGGTTTCAAACACCATCCCATTCCTCTTGGTCCAAATCATCTTTTATTTCGGTTTAAGCTTGCATTCTCCCCCACCATTTCAATAAGGCCTCCAAAGGTGGTGGGACTACCCGTTGTACACCCCACAATTCCACATCCTTTCTCCATCATTCCCATACTGGATTGCATTGCAGAAGGAAGTGATCCATGGATTTGAGTTTCAAGCCTTGGCTAGACAGCCTGTTAAGTACAGGTCCATCAAAGCGTCCCAAGCTGTGAAGACTTAAAACACATCCTCCAAATTTTGTCCTACATTCAAAACTTGAACAAATATGTCACTAACTTATGTAGTCTCAGGCTTTTCGGTACCCCTTGGCTCTTCATCAGCTGGTGACCCTCAGTACTAGCAAGTCCAGCAAACTCTCATTAGGGTTGGTGTTTGTGATGCCATTTCCACCACCCTGAGGTGGTGTTAGCGATGGAGTTTCAGAAGTAGCTGGCTTAGATTTTATCATTATCAGCCTTGCAACCTTGTTTGAAGACATGGTACAAGTCAATAGCCTGACAAAAATCTAGGAAATAAAAAAGATCATGAGCAAATAACCATGCTTAGAGCAATGCTTCAAAGTTCAAATGTTCAATGTTAAAAAAATTGAATGTTTTGTAAGGTCTTAGGTGCTCTTCAAACACCAAACTCTTCAGCAAAATCCGTCACCAATTTGACAGAGATAGACGGCAGGGGGCTAATTGAATAACGGTTCAATAGTTTGGGAGTGTAATTGAAGTTAGTTAAAGTTTGGGTGTCTATGAGACATTGAGGTCAAAAGTTTGGGGGTTTTTTTTAAAAAAATTCTCCCCAACAATTGAGTCTTATTTTTTCCGCAGAGTTTTCATTTGTTTTTCGATGGTCCATTCTCTGGTAGGGTGTGGCATAGCTTCTTGTCCCTCTGTGGGGCATCCAAAAGCCAACTAGGAGCTTGCTTGGTTGTCCCAACATTTAGTCCAACAAATGTTCACAAGTCCCTTCTTGAGTTGGTCTTTGCTGCAACAATCTACCATCTCTGGGGAGAGCGAAATGGTAGGATCTTTAAAGCTAAAGGTAGGGATGGAGATATGGTGCTGAGGGAATATTATAAGGGATATATGGGCCTGCTTGAGTTTTTGGGTAAAGGTTAAGGGCACTGTAGAATGGCAATGGATTAGGAAGAGGTAGAATGTCTGATCATTTTTTCTTGCTAGGAGAGGCTGTCTGTTTTCTTGTATGGTTTGTTCAGTTGTATTGTTTGCTTAGCTCTCTTTTTTAGTTTTGGTTTTGCTTAGCTAAAGAGTCCTATTTTTTGTCCAAATTTGATGAGAAATGTTGTTCCTTTGACTAGTAAACTTGAATGATTGCCCCTTAATACTAGTGGTTGTTTCCGAGAAAATTCTCAGTACTCGATAGTTGGTCTTGTGTTTTAGTTTTCTGATTTCTTGCTTTGGGTTGGAGTTCTAGATAGGTTCTTTGGTCTGAGTTTCTGTGGAGCGGTTCAGCACATAACTATCTCTGGAATGTTGTTGGCTTGTTGCAGTAGATGATGGGGATGGACTTGAAGCTTGGATATCTACTGGTGCAATTGGTGAACATGTTCAAGTGGAAGGTGACTGCTGCTAAAGGATTCATTTGGAAAAGATATGTGGAGGTCTACTAATTAAGGAAGAAGTGAAAATTACATATTTCAATTGGAAGAACTTCTGCTCATAGAAGATTTGGTTTTGCTGCTGCTACTTTTGATACTGTCAAGAGTGGCTTGAAACATTTCCAGTTTTTTGAGTGTTGCTGCTACTTTTGGGAGGCTTTGCTATTATGATAATAGTATTATCTTGGAGGCCTAGGAAATTGCAATGTTATAACCACCACACAACAAATAAATACTGAGAATTTCCTCAAATTCATGCATACACAGCATGGATCCTGCGTGAGGGAATTCTCAACACTCTATAATTGTTCCACGAGTGTAAATGGTTTTTGAGAGTATTTGTACAGTTTGCTTGTTTGAAGACAAGGGTTTTGTTCCTTGAACTCTTGTTTTATGTTTTGGTTTGGGCTTTCTATAAAAAAAAGTATTTTCACGCGAAAAAAAAAGAAGCTTTGGCATAGAGGTGTCATAACTGGTTTTGCTTACCTTGATTCATGTAATTCTTAATGGCAGATGGGCAATGCTTTAATTGATGATCAAAGGATACATGTGCATTTTTGTCGAAGTGTTTCCAAGTGGTAGATTGAAGATTGTAGTATCAGTGAGTAGTTTCTGGGGCAGCGATTGTCGTGTTTGAGTAATTTTTTAATTTTTTTGAACAAGTAACCTAGAATTTTTTATATCAAAGAAAAAGTTGAAATAAAATGGAAACAAGAAAAGAAACCCATGATATCTGAAGCCCAACATGGCCTTAGAAAAAGAGGGATAGATAATACGGACACAGATTCAAATACAAATGTGCTTATTTCATTCGATACGCATGAAAACCTACAAGATCCATGTGAGCCCATATACAACCTTCAACGATTACAAATATATATGTGTCCGGACATCTTCGTCCAAATCATTTTTCTTCCATATATGATGCACACACAAAATTTTGTTGTTGCTGCAGTAGTATTGCAAGATTAGATTCACCCCAATATTTTTACTCAAGGTATTTTCCCTCTCACCCTTCGCTATTTGAGAGCTCTCTTTGCTCTGTCCCTTGAATCAATTGCCCCTTGGCATATCTCCATAATTGTTTTCCTCTCATTTCCTATATTCGGATATTCCTACTCAATGTGTTTGAGGCATGAAAGAAGACTTCAATTGTAATATCCCAATCCCGCTGATGCGGGATATGGAATTTGAAACTTAAATATAAATGATTTTGAGCAGCTACTTTAGTGCTTGAGGTTAACCTTTTGAGCGACGTGATTAGGCTAAGAGTTAGCAAGTCAACTGCCACAATCCGTTAAAGGTGGTATTAGAGCTTGCACTAACTAAAAGTGCGAGGCAGGTCCCACAAAGAGACGTGCTTCGATGGGTCTGACAAGTGAGGTGCTTGGGCAGATCTCACATGAGACGAGCTTGACGTGCTTAGAGTGGGCACTTGTCTCATATTGCTTGGTGGGTGGAAGTGATGGACCATGGATCTCGTTGTGATCCTAGGAGGGAGAGATAGTAATATCCCAATCCCACATCGGTGGGATATGGAATTTGAAACTTACATATTATTGATTTTGAGGAGCTATTGTATAAGTTGAAGTTAACCTTTTTAGTCACGTGGTTTGGCTAAAAGTTAACAGGTCAACTGGCTCGGGTCATAACATCAATAGTGTGCAAATGAGAAAACAATCATTTTATTCCTACTAACAGGGAATCCCAAAACTTATTCTCCCAAACCGTTTGCCTTATTCATCTTTTGATTAGATATTTAGTCCCCCACATCTTCTACTTATGTCTGTACTTCCTAGTCTCAAGTCTTGCTTTAATGACAAGCCAAAAATGGAACTATGTCTTAACTCCATCGACTATACCAGAAAAACTTGAGCCATTTTTTAACAGCAAACATCACAACTATTAACTTGATATGGCTGACATGTTTATTTTTTCGATCGTAGAGGGTATTTGAAGCCTGTGATCATAATAATGTAAAAAGTTGTTCAGAGCATAAACACATGTACAAGAATAATAAAGAGTAAAGATTTAGAAGTGAATTTCATCCCATTCAAACACAACCTTGAGTAATAGCTTGATGTACAACTCTGAGAGATATTTCACAAGCAATGCTTTTTTAAAGTTGTTTCCACGAAATTTTGATCTCAGAGAATGCTGCACCCATGTTCATCGAACATAAATGATGCATAATTAAACAAACTGAAAACAAAATGATCAGCGCAACATCAAAGAAAAGATGGCTTAAAGGCAGAACTAAGCCTCAGAGAGTCTAGTTTCTCTGTCTCTGAACGAAGTCCAGAGATGAGTAGGTACATAAGTATGATATATTGACCTTCAAATCAACACAATAATGAATTACAACGAAAAACAAACAATTTTGTTGAAACCTTGTATCAATTCACAAATGAAGCTTTGTTAACAACAGAACCATGAACAAAACAAAAAATCAAAAAACACTCCCATAACCATCTCACAAGCAACACTTAGAAGATATGTAGATTAAGCTTCAACAGGTTGTCTATTCAAAGCTCTCTCCAACCTTGTCTCAAATGGGGGAGAGTGCCAATTCACTTTCTTATCCTACACACCAATGAAACCATATTCGTAGACAAAAGCACTATCACTTACATAGCACAAAAAACTTCACTTCACAAATACCTGTCTATACTTGCTAGTTGTGTTTGCTATGCCTTTATAGGAAGATAATGAGCCAAAATCCTTGCCTCCCTCTTTGTGTTTCCAATACATCCCAACAGTACCAATTACAGTCATCTCATCTGGGGTTCACAGGGAGATCATCTAGGCGAGGATGATGCTGAAAACTGTTTCAGCTCTTCCACAGTCAATGCAACTAAAATTGGTCTATCTTCAATGCTCACCATTGCACTTGATCCAGGAGACACGCTTTGTTCAAGTGAAATGGGTTCAAGCCCAATGGGGCGAGTTTTCATTGTTGGAGTGGTTTCCAATGTGACTAACCAATTCGAAAGGCTATCATCAACTGTTATTTCTTGGTTTCGACTCTTGTGTTGATCTGCTATTCTTTGGTGACGCACTCAAGAATCACCTAGGTGGTGTCAAACAGAGGACCGTCAAGAGCCAAATTTTAATCGATATACGTACCGGCACTTCCCACAAAACATAAGAACTATACAGAGTTTGAGAACTCTGAGAATTTCATAACATACCTTTCTTGGATACTTATGGGTCTACGCAAATTTTGCATGTACTGGACCTCTAAGCAATTCCTTTAGAAACCCCCATCCAACATTGTCCGAAGCAGGCTGAAAGTTCGTGCTGTCAATCACTAGCGAATTTGCAAGTACAAAGTTGATGAAATCCAGTTCACATCTCACACTGTATATGTCAAGTATCTTAAGACACAGCAAGTGGTTAAAATGGACAGTTGTAATAATGTTTTTCCAAATGTTTGGAACTCTTCCCAGAACTGTATATTGCTTTGTTCGACCTGCACAACATTTTATGCCAAAGAAATTCAAATGCTAAATCTAGCTATTCTTTTTGAACTAGATAAAAAAGAAGAAGCTAGATTTAGCATATGAATTTCTTTAGCTGAATCTAGCTATTCAATTGAGAAATCTATTGCAAGGAGCTTCTAATGTACTGCATCAAAAATAAATAAATAAAATAAAGAAATCAAAGCCCAGCCTAGAGCTGGAGAGCATTGTTCCAGATTTGGGTAAATACCCAATACCAGAAATGCCCACGATCCAGTTGTGAAGGACGAACCAATCTAACAAATCTGTCCCCTACGGGATTTCATTCGAGTACCCTTCATACAATTTGGATACAGTGACGTAAAACGCAGCTCACCTTAAAAAGTGCTTGATGTAAACTGAGTACTTACCACATCAAAATCCAAATCCAAATCCAAAGCATAGAAGTCCATCATAAACATGAACCAATCAAATTTCAGGTTCAATATAATTGTAGAACCATTACCAATCTTAGTTGTATACTTGAGAAAAGCCAACTCAAACAAGGGACAAACCCCAAAATAGATCCTTGTTAAAAAGAGAGGGAAGGTGACAGATGACACTTAAAAATCATGTAAGAGTAGATAATGGTCTCTTTTCCAAAAAATAATAATAATAATAAAAAAGGACAGAAATTTTAACGTTTCCCTTACACACCCAATTGAAAACTGGATTCTAAAAGAACTATCCTATATTTTGCCGATCAAAAAAAAAAAAAAAAAACTGTCCTATATATTGATGGAATTTTGCAAACCATTGAACCAGTAAATATCCCAGCCTGTTAAGTACAGGTCCATCAAAGAGTCTCAGAAGACTTAAACACATCCTCCAAATTTTGTCCTACATTCAAAACATAAACAAAGATGACTCTCATTAGGGTTGGTGTTTGTGGTGCCATTTCCACCACCCTGAGGTGGTGCTAGCGATGGAGTTTTAGAAGTAGTTGGTTTGGCTGGCTTAAGTTTTGTCATTATCAGCCTTGCAACCTTGTTTGAAAAAGAAAAAAAAACAAGTCAATAGCTTGATAAATCTAGGACAATGAAAAAGGCCATGAGTAAAGACCCATGCTTAGTCAGAGGCTTAGAGAAATGCTTCAAAGTTCAAAAGGCCATGAGTAAAGACCCAAGTACCTTATACCAAATTTAATGAAAACTTGGGATCTTACTATGTGCAATCTTTAAACATTTTCTTGTATCCATTCCCACATCCAACATGGTAGATGGAGCTATCAAAATCATCAATCCCTGTCTAGGATATCAGCGTAACCAGATTTTACAGAACAATTACTTCCATGCTGCCACCTTTGGGCCAACAAATCAAGGATGATACCACTGATAATGTAAGGAGCTTAGGATCTCATAACATATGACAGACACAAATGACGGGGCAACAACCAAACAAGCTCATTTACAAAGCTTTAGTTAGTGTATCTCGATTGGAAGATAACCCTCCTTGTAACCTTTGTTAGCTTCAATCCAAAAACTTACTTTTAGTTTTTCCTTCAAAACATCACCCACATTGATAAAAGGAAAAAGTGCATTTACAGTCGTGCGTGTGTTTGTAGCAACAACCCTAGTTTCATGTATGCAAATTGCAAAGCGATTCACTGCCGCTATATTTGCAGTAACACTACGAGTCAACCAAAATTCCCGTTACATCAAAAGATTCAAAAAAACCATTTGGTTGTTACATAAGTCAAGCCAAACTTATCAAAGTTTACAATTGACTAAATCCCAAATTTCTACAAAGAAAGAGATATCTATGCAACAAATTCCAGCATCAACATATAATAAAGTAGAGATGAGCTAACTAGCACTAGAATCTGTCTCTTTAGATTTTAGAATACTAAATTTTTATCCATCCAAATGAAAATCTGATTCATCAACATCCATGAATCATCATCAGCCCGACAAGGAAAGGAAACTACGATTTGGGTCAGCATCATCATCAACCCCAATAATTCTGAGAACCCAAAACAAAAGTCACATAAACCAAAAGAGAAGACTAGAAGAGACACTTACGATCAAAGTGTGTTGTGATGCGTGGTTCCATTGACTCACACACCCCAAACTGCATCTGGGTCATCATCATCAGCCCCAGTAATTTTGAAATTCGCGAGTGAGCTCAAGTGAGCTAGTCCCGTCACGTAATCTGTATGAAGAAAGAGGTTTAAGTGGTTACCTTTTCGGCCTCTTTCTAGAATCCAATCTGCCAATTTCGCTAATTCGACCCCCAATTTCGGACATCGATCAATTGATTTCATCTCTCTCCCCCTCCCCCTCCCCCTCCCCCTCGTGAATTTCATTTTATTCCCGTATAAATTATATCCTCTGCTAGAAATAATTTTGATCCAGTGTAGACACATCTATTGTCAGAAAAAATATTTCACTTACATTGTTTTCGATTATGTATCATTCAATAATGGATTAACGTGATTCTTATCATGGTTTATCATCTTGACAAGCTCTATGACATGAACTGATGAGATCGTCTTAATAATCTTGTAATAAATCACAATCGAGCAATTACTCAACCTAATCAACATTTGGAACAAAAGGGGTTGGATCGAATGTGGCCAAAACTATTTTTATAAAACCAAATTCACGTTAATCATCTCCGATCATGCGCTAATAAGAACTAATTTGTTCTAATAATTAACAAATTTTATCTTATTGATAAGATCTAAATATTGAACAATTTTGATCAGATTAATAATCCCGGAATAAATCTCGAGTGACGATTTAAGTTGCATTTCCATTGGACGATCAAAACGACGTCGTTTTGCGTACATGACATGGGTTGGACCTATGTCATGTACCCATAAACGACGTCGTTTTACAGAGCATTGCATCGAACGGCTTATACCAGGGGTACATCGTTTTGTTCTGTCTCTCTTCCTAACCCTCTGCTCTCTCCTCCTAACCCTTTGCTCTCTCCTCTCTCCTCCTCTCACCACCACCACCTCCTCCGACCGCCACCACCCACACAACTCGCGAAATTTACGTTGACATTTTTCTTGATCTCATCTACCCGACTACAACCAAGTTGTTGAAAGCTCTGGGGATTGGAGTTCGCATTTTCAAAGCTGCAATACAAAGATCATTTTGAGGTGAGAATAAATTCGGAATCAAAGCTACATTGTTCATTAACAACTACAAAAGTACCTAACGCAATTATCCAAGAGAGAGGAAACCGACCTTAGTCTGAAAGTCGACATCACTGGAAGCCACTTTATAAACAGTGTCCACCACCTGTTTGCAAGAAGGCTTAAGAGGGAGCAACAACCTCAGGCTGCCACTGGGAAAGCCTCGGGCTACCACTGGGAGTGTCAATAGTACTTGATGCAAACTACTCATTACAGTTTTATAAGTTACTATTTTAATCTGTATCTGTCTGAGGTGTGCACTGATTGTCATTTTCACAGCAAGTCAACTTCAAGCACTTTCATAAATGTAGAGAAGCAGCGTAATCACTTCTTTTTCATCGCTTTTATTAGAATATACGCTGGTTGTAACACAGAGATTGGTTATGGAAGACCTTTGAATTGTATGGGTGCATTTTGGCATCCGGAATGTTTCAGATGCTGTGCCTGCAACCGACCAATATGCAACTAGGTACATCCTTTCTGGGCCCAGAAATACTGCCCCTCTCATGAGCATGATGGGACTCCTAGGTGCTGTAGCTGTGAGTGTTTGGAGGTCAGTTTGAATAAAATAGAATTGATATAGCAACTATTTCGGTTGTATTTGGTTGATGGGAAGGGGCATTTCCGTTGTTTCTTTGTGGCATTGGGATCAAATATTTCTTTCCTTCTTGTTATGAAATGTCTTCCGATGGTGGTTATCTTATTAGGAGGAGGTGTTACTGTAAATGTATAACTAAGTATCATGACAATATAAAGTGAGGCATTTGCAAACTAAATAAAATATAGCAACTTTAGCGGCTTGGCCAGTTACTCGAGATTCTCGATTATTCCATTTCCTGATGTTAGCAATGTACTCTTCCGTTCTAATTTGTTTGTGCTGTTTCTGCCAGTCTTGCCATTTACTTGATTCAACAAACAACTCATTGTGGAAATTTTTAACTATTTTCACGAATCAAATGATCTCAATTAGTTCTTGTAATCTACATTTTTATATAAATCAGGAACTTTCAAATTTTTTGAGGTATCCGAAGTAGTAGAAATAGGCAAACAAATTGAGACGGAGGGAGGAATTATTATGTTACTTATCAGATGGTAATAATTACATGTACAAATACAAACCAAGATAATATGCATTTTTTTTTTGTTTAAACCTTAATTGTATACTTATTTTGTGTTTAAACTTGTATGAAGGAAGGCATAACGGAGATATCAACAATATGAACACAAACTATCTACTATTTCCCCATTATTGTAGACATCTATTAGTTAATTTTGGAGGCCAATTACTAGATCTCATTCCTGACAACCAAACAACCCCTTTGTGGTTCTATGTTTTGTGGTTCTTAGTTAAGTCTAATTGTCTATGTTTCCTCATGAACTGTTGCTTAGTGGACTTTGCTAATCTGATGCAGCCAAGGGAAACACAATATGCTGCCCTTGATGATGGTCGCAAGCTGTGCCTAGAGTGTCTGGATTCTGCAATCATGGATACTAATGAATGTCAACCCCTTTATGTTATATTGACATTCAAGTTTTTTTTTTTATGAAGGGTTGAATATGGAAGTGGAGCAGGAGGTTCCGCTACTCTTGGTAGAGAGGCAAGAACTCAATGCAGTGATGGATTGGGAAAAGAGGGTAAGGCCGTACTGCTATAGTGATGCTCTAAAACTTCATAACGGAGACCCAGATTGCTCCAACTTTGCTCCATTTTGAAGCTCAAAATTGAGTTGCGTCTTCAAATATGAAGACTCTACCCAAAACTGGAGACTTGTCTCCATTTTTTAACTAATCCTTTTTGATAAAGATGTTGAGAATACATTTAAAATAAGTCAACGTTAAATACATTCCATAAAACTTGAAAAGCTTATATAATTTGCAATTTGTGGTGGATGTTTGTGAAATAGTTAACTTGAAAAGACGGTGGAATTTTTGTTTGAAGAGTGGGAAATGGTTGAACTTCTTGAGAGTTGAGATAGGAATGGAGTTTTGTGGCTGTAGATGGGATGAATAGTAAAATTTTGGACACATATTTTGGACTAGGAATGATATTTTCAGTTTCCGTTATCTAGACTCAGTTGGAGATGCTCTCACTTTAGCAATGTAGTTTTTGCTTGGTATCCTTTTGATGATTTCCCCTAGTAGGGGAGAGCAGTTAATACTTCTTTCTCATGGCCAGGGTCATCATCACATGCTCAAGACCAAAGGGCTATGCCTGTCGGAGGAACGAACAGTTAGCACTGTAATTTTTTTTGCTTTTGATATCATTTCTGTTTCTTTTTTTTTTTTACGGTTATTACGTTAGCTATGATTTCATTAGCTCACTGTTTGTGTCTTACTGCCTCAAATATGGTCAGATATTAAGGAGTGTTGGTCACAGAAAATGAGTCACCTATTTTATGGCACCAAACAGAGGCATGGGCATAAGAACAGAACCCTGTGACCTCACCTGTCGTTGTGAGGTGACTGCGAATCTATGGCCTTCCTAGGTAATCTCTCTGTTTCTCTCTCAATCTCTACTTTTCTCTCAATCTTTGCTTTTAAGGTCATGGTAGAGGAAAGGCTTATGCGATTGGCAACTAATTAGTTGTGCATAAAAGGATATGAACACAGGAGAATATGCTGCTTGAATGATTAAAATCATAAGTACAAACCTCAAAGTAATCACATAAGTGTACCTTTATCACGCACATAATAGGGGATACATTCATGTCCTAAAATTGGGTGTCGGTTGCATTGAGGTTTAAGCCTTTTGTTTACTTCAAATTATGGCAATTTTAATTTTAGTTCTCTGAAACATGGCCCAAAGATTGTCTGTTTTGCTTACACCGAGAGCCATTTGGTATGATTATGAAGATGTGAGAAGACTAATTTGCTTAATATAGTTAAATGAATCAAAAGCAAAAATGATCTTCAGTACTTTTTTTTTCTTTTTTCTTTTTTTTTTCTGGGCATTGCTATATAGGATCTACTGCATCTGATCTTCATACATTTTGTCCCCCATCTTTTCAAGTTCCCACAAGCACTATGATTTCTGAAACCTACCCAGTTTCCAAGCAACACCCTTAAAATCATGGGGGAGAAAAGGAACTAATGGACTCCATTGTATCCACTGATTACGAAAAGGTTTACTATAAAGCCCCATTTTGCTTTGCTCTTACGTACATTGTACTTTATAAAAAGTTTAGTCCCTTATATTTTATTAATTGGTTATTTTTTAGTAAAATGTGCTTGGTTCGTGATAGTGAATTAAAGAATCATTTATCCTTGAACATTGTTTATGGACTCGTGATAGTGATCATGAGACAGAGATATTATCACAAGAGAGGCAAGGGGAAAATCCCTAATTCCTTGAAGATGCAATTGTAAGTATCTGACACTATACAAACGAATGGAAATGGTAGATAATCTCAGTCCCATCAATAATGAAGTATTATGCAAACCAATTATACAAGGTTGGATTTTGAATTTGTTATCTTTACTACTATGCTTCTCCCCTGAGATTTGTCTCCAATGACACAACACTCTTCGTACAGGTTGCTGACTGAGTCAATATTAGCTCACGAGATGATGCATGCATGGCTTTGAATTAAAGGTGCTTCCCTATTCAGTCTCCCGTTACTATTCATTGTATTGCTCCACAAAAGCACTGGAAAGATTTTTACTATTTTCTTATTTGTCATGAATGTGTGAAAACCTAAATGAACTGTGTTTTCTCTCTAATGTTTCAGTGGTCGTTTGGGATATCGAAAACAATTCCAAAATGGCTTTTAACTTTGCGATACTTGTAATGTCTTAGTTTTAAAAACAAGGTCGACAAGTGTTGCATTAATATTTATCTTCAAAAATTCCAGTGTTAAATGCTCTCTGTCCCCATATTTGTGGGGAATACCTGACATAATTCTCATTTGTTTGAAAAGGATATCGAACTCTGAGCAGGGCTGGCCTAGGCCCAAGGCCTAGGGCACCCAAAAAATGACTACTTTTTGGGGCACCCTATCATTTTATACCAATGAGCTTGACTAGAACACTTTTTGGACCAAAATAAAGGGAAAAAATTCATTAGAAGTGACAAAAGAGCCCAACATTGTGGCCCAATATTTAAAAAAGGCCCAAAAACTATTGTGGCCCAAAATTTAAAAAAAGGCCCAAAGCTAAAATTGATTTAAAAGAATCATTTTTTGCTTGTTACAGTTTTTATTTATGGTTTTGTAAAAAATCAAGACAGTTCTAAACGAAATGATTAAGTTTAGTTTATTATTTGCTTAAAGAAAAAGTAATTAGGTAGTAATTTTCTAATTTTCTTGTTAGAGTTTCGAGTGGATTTGTATTTGGGATTTCTAAATTGACATAAGTTCTTGAGTTTTCCCAAGTAACCAAAAAATTGATCAAATTTCATTGTTTTTCTAACAATTAGAGTCATAATATTAATTCCAACAGATCAAATTTCTTACTTATTATAAGTAGTTAAATGGGCCATTTTGACTAATTTTTTTAGAGGAAACTTGAAAAACAACAGATTTGGGTAAAACTAGGGTTTGGCATTTGCATGGCAAAGGAGTTTGACCCAAATTTTGTTTCAAAAAATGCATAAGATCTCTAGATGCTCTACATCGTTGTTAAATTTAGCTTGTATTAATACCTTTTTAACGGGGATATTGTAGTAACAAAAACATAGAAAGTTTGGTTGAGGAAAACGAAAATTTTTAGGGCACAATTTTTTTAATTAGGCCTAAGGCACCCAAATACCTTGGGCCGGCCCTGACTCTGAGTCAAGATGTTGAAGAAGGTATTTGTCAAGTTCTAGCCAACATGTGGTTCTGTCCATGTCTAGTAGCAACGTTGCTTCAACCTCCTCCTCATCGTTATCGGAGGGGTCAACATCTCCCCTTGAGAGGAAGCTTGGGATTTTCTTTAAACAACAGATTGAATCAGATACATCTCCGGTTTATGGAGACGGATACAGAGCCGGTAAATAAGCAATCCTCAAATATAGTCTAACAAATACCCTTTGAACATATTGGGTTGACAGGGTATTTTCCTTGTTAGAAACTACAGATCCTGAATTTTGTTGGGAATTAATGATTTTTTCTTTTAGAATGAAGAAGTTTAGCCTCTTCACAATAGTGGTATAGAAATATTCAGATATAGAGAACAGAGAGGGAAATTTTGATTCTTATACCTATATACCTTGTAGTTGTAGTCCTTTTTGTACATTGACACAAAATAAATAAACTTTGAACTACATATTTTTTAACTTCTTTTGTCAATGTCTTACCTTGTTTTATATTTTTGCTAGCTTAAAAATCAAAATTTACAGCATTTATAGACTTTTTTTTTTATATATATCATTCCAATCTTCAATTCAGTTTACACGCATCTTAACTGATACATAGCTAAACCCTTCCCAAAGGTCTCAAATTGTCCTTGTTCTAGAAAATTATCTTTTTTTTACTAGACTGTCTTTTTACTCTCTACGAGACAAGTCATTATCTCATATACATCAATCCAAAAAACCAAAAAAGACTGTAAAAGACAATATGCTAAAAAAGAGAGGTATTTTGGAACAAGGCCAACTGGGACGTGTTCCATATGAGTTGGTTCCGTCAAATTTGATATCATTTAAGGATTGTTTCGAGCCTAGGACTTAAAAGAGGAGGCAAAGCCCCTAGTTTGGGACATTGACCGCCAGTCCAATCTCTCGCAGCGTGTTTGTTTTCAGGGTATGGGAGCCGGATATAGAAATTTGGGTGAGGAAATATTCGGTGTTTGTAACTTTTTGCACTGGATAGGTTTCGACCCGGATAAGATAATCTCCTTGAAGGAGATAAATTTTGATGCTCAAAACATTTTCGGTGCATGGATTACCAAAATACACCTTGGATATTAAATATTTAATCGATTTTTAAAAAGACTTCTATTAAATCACATAAAATAGACTTATGTTTTTCAGAATCGAGATTATGGTCTCTCTCTCTTTTTCTACTCCGTTCATATACTTAAAAAATATGCTTTATTTAAAGTTGTGTGTGACTCGTTCCGTTCTGTGTGAAATTACATCCCAAAAAGTACATTTTTTTTCTAGTTATATATAAAAACATTTATACGCTATTAATACTAGTAGAAATAGTTACTGATAATTTTTTTTTTATATAAAAAAAAGCTACTACAAAATGACTTTATAACATGGGCTCAAAACAACCATTAAATAAGGGCAAAAATGAAATTTGACGCCATAGTACATTATTTAAGCCATCATATTGTCCTTTAAAAACTTAACAAACCGAATAGCTTTTATTCCGCCTTCTAAGGGCATGTTTGGTAGCGTTTTTGTTTTCTATTTTTTGTTTTCAAAAAACTAAAAATAGAATCACGTTTATTGTTTATTAAAAGAAAAACAAATAAACATGTTTGGTAATAAAATTTCTATAAACAACAAAACCCTAACACAAAACATGTTTGGTAGTATCATTTTGGATTTTTTTTTTTTTGGTCATTCTTCAAATTGAATGAGATGAGATAAAAATCCACTTACAAACCAATAACACCATCTGTAGCTGATTAATATGAATTTCATTCACATCCAACGTTCTACAACTATCAACTTAAAAAAATTGATCCAAATGCATAGACACCTATCAACAAAAGGCATAAAGATATTTAAAAAAAAAAAACAAAATGCCATTGAGTCTTAATTCTACCGACTCAAATCTATCAATCTCATACAAATGAAGTTCACGAGTTCATACATGAAACAAGGATAATATCATCAAGTAAGATTCATGCTAGCCCAAACTTGTTCGGCAATGCAATCTCGAATATTGGACATATGACGGAGTTGTCCACGACTTATATCAATCTGAATTGGATTTTGAGAACTACTCCCACTAGCTCTTTGACATTGTCGAATCACCAAATTCTCTTGGCAATATTCTCTGAATAGATCATCATTGTCATCATGCATCCTAATCCAATTGTGAACTGTACAACAAGCTGTGGGGATATACTTTTGTGTTCGAATTCTCTATTGTGGCATTTGCTTCAATATAGGAAATCGGGCTTTCAACACTCCAAAACATCGCTCGATAACATTAGGTAACGACAAATGACGAAATCTAAACCACTCTTCTATATGTTTTGGTCGTCGGCCATACCCACAAGCCACGGAAACTACTCAAATGGTCTCTCTCTCTCTCTCTCTCTCTCTCTCTCTCTCTCTCTCTCTCTCTCTCTCTCTCTCTCCTAGATACAGTGATAAAAAAACCTGGCATATTGGTGTAACCTGAGTCCACAACATAGTACTTACCTATAGATCATATTATTTATCAGTCTAAGTAATGAATTGATAGCAATATTAAACGAAAAACAAGTTTCTATTTTACCTGTAGACCACATTATTTATTAGTCTAAGTAACGAACTGATAGCTAAATTAAACTAAAAACAAGTTTCGATTTTACCTTCCCGAGGCTTGGGAAATCCCATTGCGTGATTGTTAACACATTCTAAAAGATCCTTGAGTCATTAACAGTTCCCTACTTCCCTCCCACCCACTTAGTACATATGTGAACTGCATGTCAAAAGAGAAAGCTGTCATTACTTTCTGGGTTGTAACAGTGTGTTTACCGCGATATGGTATTTGATCGGATGCCGAAATACTTGCCGATATGTGTGTACCGTCAATTGCTCCGACACAGTCCTAGTTTAAAATTTAAAAAAAAAAGAAAAAAAAGAAAAGAAAAAGAAGAACCATATCTCAAATGTTGGGAGTCTAATCTGCTTGACATTCTGCCCGTGTGCGCGCAGGTCCAATCCGTTGGGGGTATCCACAGAGTCCACCACATCACGTTGACCCAATATACATTGAATGACTCATATCCACTTAAAAGGCTAAGCCTTGTAAGTGGTGAGTCATCCAATTGTATATTAAGGTCTAACTCTTTTTCTGATTATCCAATGTGGGACTCCAATCTTTCACACATGTTCCCAACAATCTCCCCCTCATGTGTGAACCATGCATTGGGCCTAGCTCCCCTTCAATTTGATCGACTTGACTCCCCCTTAAATCTTGATCTATCTCTCCAACACCGTGTTCGAACCCAAGCTTATTTACCGCATCCACTCCATCATTGAGCCACCATACTCCACAAGAGCCACCTTTGCTTGCCAGCCAGGTGCCGCACGCACTAGGAATTTTTCCTGCTCCATCGAGAGTACCCACTCCACCGAGAGCCACTTTGCTGCCAACCACCTACTGCACGCACCAGGAATTTTCTTGCTCCATCGAGAGTTACAATGGATTTTTCCTGCTCCTCCGAGAGTCTCCGTGCAAGCCCACAACCACCGATGCTTCCAGGAGAGTCTGTCTATAGATCGTCAGCCATCGGCTCTGATACCACTTGTTGGGAGTCTAATCTGCTTGAGATTCTGCCCGTGTGTGCGCAGGCCCAATCCGTTGGGGGTATCCACAGAGTCCACCATATCACGTGGACCCAATATACATTGAATGACCCATATCCACTTAAAAGGCTAAGCCTTGTAAGTGGTGAGTCATCCGATTGTATATTAAGGTCTAACTCTTTTTCTGATTATCCAATGTGGGACTCCAATCTTTCACACATGTTCCCAACATCAAATTGGCATAGATGAACTAAAATGATCAAATTTTAGTGAACTAAAAGCAATGAATTCCAAGTTTGAAGAAAGAACGGCTGTGGGGCAAGTCATTCATTTGTTTTCAAGAGATGCTTACTCTGCAATGAGACACTACCACTATTATTGTCTCATTCCTCCAGGATTAGGCAGTGATCTAGTGTCATGGTAATACAAACTACCTGATGCAATATGATCAGATTGAAAAAATAGCTAATGCAGTATTCAGACCCAGAAAAATCCACCAGCACAGATGGGTATTTTCTTAAAAAGGCACAGCAGGAACTGCATAGGATCATAACTAGGACTACCCTAAAACAACCAGCAGCACCAGAAACGTAGCATCAACAATAGTACAAATAGAGCTATCAAAGCTTATTTAAATCTGTCCTAAGCATTAAGCAATCCTTCATATCCGTACCTTGAACAAAGGAAAGTACTTGGTATTGTGTCGGATTTGATGAGGGACACTCACACCATCAAAGGATAGGGCTTGAATTATAACCACTCCTAGCTTGCAAACAGCCTTCAACACTCGGTGGAAGTAAACAGATACGGTGTGTCCAGAATTTTGAAATCTCTCTTGTACCACACGATTCCTTTCATTATGCCCTATTGTGAGCAAAAAAATGCACACTTGCTCTTGGAGTGTCAAGTATCGTGAATGCTTGAAGTTTGCATGTACTTTCAATGCCTCACAAAAGCCAATGAACACTTGAGGCTTCATCCTAAAGTTTTGATGACACCTATCTTCATTGCCATTAAGGACTTCTAAGACATAGTCATGGCCTCTTAACATTGATGTTCGAGATGGTCTATGATCCATGTACATGTTATAGTATTCATAGAGTACCATACTTAACAAAACCACCACCTCTTCATCCTCGGGGTCATCATTGGAGTTAGCTATAGGATCCATACTGCAGAAATTACAGTTTCAGCAAACAAGTAACCTTGTATGTAACATTTTTACATGTAAAACTAGAATGCAAGATTTAGAATTATATGAGGAAAAGATGACTAGTTTAAAACTTTGATATGAGTATGAAATATGCAGAGGACGAGGAGATAATCCAAACCCCCAAACAAACAAAAAATGTAAAGCAATGTCCACAGTGTTTTGAAACATTTTAATATTCTCGCTTCTACCAACAATGGTATCAATGGTCTTCCAGAAGCACACAAAATAAACATGAAGTTGACCCATACAATTTACAGTTTCACATTCCCCAAACAACAAAGACAGAATGAATTGCTTTTAAAGGCAATCAGACATAACAAAGATGATAACACCATCAACGCATAAAGAACTTATATCCTAATGCGTTACCAGTACACTTGAGAAAAACAGTCTGTCAAGCATGTTCGGTACCGAAATTAATAAAAAAAAAACACAATATGTTTGGTGAATGACTGGGACATACAAACTAGAACAACACCGGAACCCGACAAGGGATTTTATTCTGAGCCTCATTGCCATCATTGTATGGGATCTGAACCTCAAATATCTTTACATCCCTCCCTAATTCCACGTTCTATCCAATTCAGGGTTAAGCATGCGATGATCTGAGCCATGTCTCTCTCTATTTCCAAGTTCTATCTACTTCGAGGTCAGACTTCAATTTCAGGATATAAACTTAACAAACCAAATATCTTTTATTCCCCCTTCTAAATTATTTCACTTTTCTATCATAACTACCTCTTTATTCCCTCTTACTAAATCCTCCTATTCCGTCAAAAAATTTAACCGCTAAAAGACAAGTTGTTGGGGTTCTCTTCACTAGAATGGTGTGTTTGGTGTGACTTAGGGTGAGTTTAGCCTAACATTTTAGGACTTTTTGGCGTGGTCATTTTTTTTTATAACGTTGATCTATATTTTTATAGTTTTCAATTCCTCTCCTCTAACCCGAATAATGTGATGTAAAAGTTACACACAAATTTACTAAAAATTAAGAGAAAAAGGAACAAAAAGACCATACTAGGCGATGAACAAGTTTTTCCGCCCAATATCTACACTTCTTAATTGTTACTCTTCCAATCGTCTTTCTACTCTGCAATAAGAAAAAATTTATTTTAGAAGTAAAAATATTATTGGTCGATCTTATAAAATTTACAGAGTAGCAATAACCTATAGGGATAGAAAGGGAGGGAAACATATAAGGGAGACTTACGTACCAACGAACCGATATGTCAAGAGACTGCCAAATTTTAATCGATTTACGTACCTACGCTTCCCACAAAACATAAGCATTGTACAGAGTATGAGAACTCTGAGAATTTCATAACATACCATTTTTGGATACTTATGGGTCTACAAAAATCCTACGTGTACTGGACCTCACTGCGACTGAGCAATTCCTTTAGAAACCCGCATGCAACATTGTCCGAAGCAAGCTGAGAGTTCGTGTTGTCAATCACCGGCGAATTTGCAAGTACAAAGTTGATGAAATCTAGTTCACATCTCACACCGTATATGTTATCTTAAGAAGCAGCAAGTGGTTAAATGGATAGTTGTAATAATGTTCCTCCAAATGTTTGGAATTCTTCCCAGAACTATATGTTGCTCTGTTTGACCTACACACCATTTCATGCCAAATAAATTCAAATGCTAAATCTAGCTATTCTTTTTTAACTGAATAAAAAAACAACTAGATTTGAATTTCTTTGGTTAAATCTAGCTATTTAATTGAGAAATCTATTGCAAGGAGCTTCTAATGTACTGAATCAAAAAAAAAAAAAAAGGAAGTCCAAGCCCAGCCTGGAGCTGGAGAACATTGTTCCAAATTTGGGTAAATACCCAATACCAGAAATGCACACAATCCAGTCGTGAAAGACGAACCAATCTGACAAATCTTTCGCCTATTGGGATTTCATTCAAGTACCCTTCACACAATTTGGATACAGTGACATAACAATGTAGCTCGCCTCAAAAAGTGCTTGATGTAAGCACAACTGAGTGCTTACCACATTAAAATTGAAATCCAGAGCATAGAAACATGAACCAATCAAATTTCAGGTTCAATATACTTGTAGAACCATTACCAATCTTAGTTGTATACTTGAGAAAACCCAACTCAAACAAGGGACGAACCCCAAAATAGATCCTTGTTAAAAAGAGAGGGAAGGTGATAGATAACACTTAAAAATCATGCAATAGTAGATAACAGTGTCTTTTCCAAAAAAAAAAAAAAAAAAAAAAGACAAAAATTTTAACATTTCCCTTACACACCCATTTGAAAACTGGATTAATCGAAAAGAACTATCCTATATTTTCCCATCAAGAAAAAAAAGAAAAAAGAAAAAAGAAAAAAGAACTATCCTATATATTGATGGAATTTTGCAAACCATTGAATCAGTAAATATCCTGACAGCTTATTAAGTACCGGTCCATCAAAGCGTAACACATCCTCCAAATTTTGTCCTGCTTTCAAAACTTAAACAAAGATGTCACTAACTTTGTAGTCTCAGACTTTTCGGCATCCATAGGCTCTTCATCAGCTGGTGACCCTCACTACTAGCAGCTCCAGCAAACTCTCATTAGGGTTGGTGTTTGTGGTGCCCTTTCCGCCACCCTGAGGTGGTGCAGGCGATGGAGTTCCAGAACTTAGCAGTAGCTGGTTTGGCTAGCTTAGGTTTCGTCATTATAAGCCTTGCAACCTTGTTTGAAGACATGGTACAAGTCAATAGCCTGATAAATCTAGGAAAATGAAAAAGTTCATGACCAAAGACCCATGCTAAGTCAGAGGCTTAGGGCAATGCTTCAAAGTTCACATGGTCATCACAACTTGCATCAACCCCAAGTACCTTGTATCACATTTAATGAAAACTTGGGATCTTACTAAATCTCTAAAAAAATTCTTGTATCCATTCACATCCAATCGGTAGATGGGAGCTATAAAAATCATCAATCCCGGTTTAGAATATCAGTGTAACCAAAATTTACAGAACAATTACTTCCATGTTGCCACCTTTGACAAACAAATCAAGGATGGTACCACTGATAATGTAAGGAGCTTAGGAGCTCACAACATATGACAAACACAAATGACGGGGCAACAACCAAACAAGCTCATTTACAAAGATTTACTCTTGGGTGTTCCGCTAAGTTAGTTTTTTAAATAAACTGGCTTTTCATGTTTTTTTATGTGGTATATTGTGACAAAATGATTTGTCTCAATTTTTGGAAAAAACAATTTTTTGTTAGGGTTAATAATCTATTTGCCCCATAAATTATTCCATTTTTAATTAAATCTCCCTCCAACTACCAATTGAATTTACTTGCCCCTTCAACTATGTAAACGTTAGTTAATTGGTCGAATCTCACACTTTCCATCCAATTCATAGATGGAAAACTTAACAAAAACCCCCCCAAATGGTGCTTTTGAAGGGCATTGATGTCTCTCACTTAACAATATATGTGCATATGTATTTAATCACATCTTCTTCTTCAAAAATCAGTCCCCATTCTCTCACTCCTACATTTACATCTCTCTCTCTCTCTCTCTCTCTCTCTCTCTCTCTCACACACACACACACACACACACCCCAAAACTCTCATCCTACCAAATTGATTTGTGATACAGAAAAACAAATCCACATTTTCTCATGACTTGAAATCCTCAAGATAGCTTTCCTCTTTTTTTCTAGGCTATCATGTGAAGAATTTACACATGACCCAACTTTTATATCATCACTTTTGCCGCTCAAGCATGTAGCATCCAACACCCCTATTGAACTTTATTAACCTAAGAAAGAAAAGAAAATAGGCAAGCTTACCCAGTTACCCCACTTTTGTAAAGGTGCTCTTGCGTTCAAACCCATCCCAAAGAACTAGAGTTGGTCGAGTTTGCCAGATGTAGTGGAGTACTTAGAAGCATATCTGATTTTAGTCTTATTTGCTAATCATTAACTGAATACATATTATTGCTATTCTGCTAGAAAATAATTAGTGGTTGACTAACCTTTGAAATTGTTGATGTGCAAAAAATGTCTGATATTCACGGAATACACACAAAAGTTTGCAAATTTGTATTCGTTTGGAAAATGTGGATTGCAAATTACAAAATTCAATTACCATTCAATGAGTATTGTCCACGCCTATTGCCTGATCGTAAGCGAAATTTTACTGGGGCAATTTTATTAGAATTATGGGATCAAAATCATAGTAGTAAAATTTTGAGCAAATTGTTGGGCTAATAATTGATTAATGTGGAAGTCAGCGGGGTCACTGTATATAGGTCCGCCCTTAATTAGAAAATGAATAAAGATAGTTTGTAAATGGATTCTGGAAAGGAGTCTGCTACAGTAGAGGGACTATGAAAATGGGTGCTTTAAATGGTTTCTAAAACTTGAAAGTGCCATTTCAGGGGCAGGTTCTGGCCATGGATTGAATTCTAACGCAGAGTTCTTTCCCTTTTCCTGTGAGTTCTTTAAATAGGGAGTGGGAAATGAATCTACTACATGTCTGTGTACAGAATTACACAGCTACGTAGTCATGTGAGTTTTTGTATAATTTTAATCTAAAAGACCTTGAAACCATTTCCGGGCTTTTCCTAACCGGGATAATTGGCTCAACGGTTATGTAGCACTGCTTTGAGAGGTAAGATTTTTTATTTGAGCGATGGAGACGCATTTGTGCGGACCGTACTGTTGGAAAAATCACATTGGCAATCGCTAAATTCCAAAGAACAATTTCCTCTGGTATAATATATGAACAATTTACAAACGAAATTTACAATACTGGAAATTAACAGCATATGAAAACAGATACAACTAGTAGATCGGAAGGCCGAATTGTGCGTAACCACACTCTCCTTAACAAAGAAGTGCCGTCTACCGTGGGTGTTGCAGGATGATCCGACGTGTTTGTCCCAAGATACAACGGCTAGAACCACGGCCGACAGAACATCACTATCGACTGTCTTGGCGAACTAAAATAGCGTCTACCTCTCTCTCAAAGACGAATTGTAGAGTATTTTTGTGTTGCACGAAAACTGATCATCCAACATATGGCAGAGCTGCCCTTTTAACGTTGAAGGAGGAGCTGGGGAATTGATTACGTGAATCAATGGGGAGCCTCCCAATTGAATACGAATTCAAATTCTGCAATGAATTGAGGAAGAAAACTTCCTCAATAACTCTAGAAATTGACTGTCATTCAATCTCCATCATAGGGAGGTTACGAGGTGTTATAACCAGCAATAAACACTGTAATATTTAGCCATAAACACGTGCAATAAGTAGCTACGTGGTTCCTTTCGGTTGCTTTGAGAGACCCTCCGAGCGCCCTGTTTCATTCACACTGAATTTCCGAGAAATTTCTGACACGTACCCCTTGTAATAATCTAACTAACCCGCTAACTGGTAAAGCAATTCTCTTATCAAGTGTGTCATATACTCAACCTACCTTTACAATTAACCATTACACATTTCACATTGCTGTCTTGCTAGACTTGCTTAATTCGGTTAATCGGGAGTTCCAAGGTTTTTCTATAGGCAACTTACGTATTCTTATATTTGATAGTCGGTTTCTTCTGCGCGCCTTATAACTGCAAGCATTTCTATCGCGAATTGTTCTCGTGTGATTGCTCTGTTTTCAGTTTTTCTATTCGTGGTCGGTCATAACGGTTGTGTTTGGTTTGATTTTGAGTTTTGATTTTCGTAATGATTAGAGGGAGAAATAGGTATAATAATTAAAAAATAGGTACTAATGATTGGAGAGAGATAGAGAGAAAAATAAATAAATAAATTTAAAAATAGGGGTAATAATTGAATAATAATTGAGAAAACCGGTTTTTGTAAACCAAACCAAACAAGGCCACATCTCTCAATCATCATCCTTTGCATCCTATTTTAAGCCTAGTTTTTCAAAAGATTTTAGCACTCGGGTTTTAAAATCTTGATATTTTAAATCAAAAAATGAAGTGATTCCATGTATCGTTTTTTAATTTTTTTTGCATTAAATTAAAGTACACGAGTAGTTCTTTAATTTGATGCGAAAAAAAAAAATCGAAAAACGATATACAGAAACACTTTATTTTTTTATTTGAAAAAAATTGGGCACCATTTTTCAAATGTTGAAATCCGTACTCTTTAGACTGTGACCTTTCCTGCATAGCCTCTTAGCAGTCAATGAATTATGACACCAGAAAAGAGAATATAATTTACAGAAATTAAGGAAGACAAGGAAAAAGACTACCTAAGAAAAAGATTTTATCTATACTTAAAAACATGGCTAACATTTGTATAATACTATATTACTAAGATACTTACTTGATGTACCAAAAAACCTTAAAATAAAATAACTTGTGTGTTGGAATTTGAACTCTAAACTTTTGATAGAAACCCATATAATTATATATAGATAGATGAAAGAGCATTGATGGACACGTTAAATATTAAAAGAAATTTTTTTTTATTCCATTCCCTCCATTTTGACCTTTCCCTCTATGGATGGGATCCTCTCCAGTCCATTATTTTCATGGACGGTTCAGTTTGCATATTTTCGGGTCCTTTTCGAGTCTACTTTTGATGATCTAAATCACACATTGTAGAGCTTGTCGGGAATATCAATCATGTCAAAAGTTACCTTGAATGGATAATGGTTGATACGATTTTTGAACTTATGATAATAAAAAAAAGAGAGAGATTGCAAAACCAGATTGAAACCCATCGAACTCATGTCTCAAGATTAATTTGTTTCGGAATCACTTTAATCATTATCCAATTAATGTGAATTTTGTAGTTATTACTATTCCCGATGAGCTTTGAAATGTGAACGATTTGGATCATCAAAATGATCCCGGAAAATCTCAAAAATATGCAAACTGAACCCGCCAGTCCATTTTCATGAACCGAAGTCAATCCCTTTCCTTCTTAGTATCTGTGTACTTACTACTTTCTAGGCAGGACCATTGTCAATATTTTGAGGAATTTGGAATAAAATCTTGAGCCCCACAACTAAAAATATGAGTACTTTGAGAAGAAAAATTATTCAATTCTTGATCGTGATTGTCACGCTAAGATACGTGATTAAAGACCAATTTTCCTGTTTCGATAAATTAAAAAGAATACTCTACATTTGTTTGGTATAGTTTTTTGATCTGCTAAATGACTTTTGGAGCAAGTGGTGGCTAGCTCATTGTAGACACCCCGATTTTGACCCGAGAAACTTATCAAGCATACTTGATGATGAAAATGCCTAATAATAGCACGCGGAGCTTGATTGTGAACTTGAAACCTCTCCTAAACCTCTTCAAAATAAATCTAAGCCTACACCACCTTCTAGTGCATTCAAAACCATTTTTATTTATATATAATATGTCTCAATCCATTTTGAAATAAGGGAGATGTGTCTGTTTTACCAAAATAACTTATTTTTCCGACCTTCTGAGGGTAAAATGGTCACATATTTTGATGTAAAAATCATTTTTGGTTCAAACCACTTGAGTTAGAAAGTAGACTTGACAAGCTTTCCAACGCTTCAAACCATGCACAAAACAGAGTTCGGTAGCACACAAAATGGCCCCACGAAGTTTGGATTGTTGTGCAGTCTCCCAGTCTAGGCGCCTAAACTCAATCCAGGCGCCCGGATTCACTCCAGATACTTGCTATCCAAGGTCAAGCGAGTGGGGAGGAGCGTCTTGAAGATCATTTCTGAAATTTTTTGCAGCAATATAATGGAGGGGGGATGATGGCCTATGGTGCCCCTCTAAGCTTCACCCTTAAGAGGTCCAAATGGCCCTTTTTGGACCTTACTTTGCCTATATAAAGCCTCTCATCTCTCTCATTTGAAGAGATTAGTCCTCCCCTCTCTCCCTTACTGTTATTCTGTCCAAATATCCCCAGAAAACTGATCCCAAGCTATCTCCCTTTGTTTCATCGATCAAAACCCAATTTTCTCCCATCTTAGCTCTACATACTTACTTGATTCTACCCATTTTTCAACATCCACAATCAAATCCCCAATCAAACCACCTATAGTCAATTTGGTACACCTCTAGAAACTAAAATCCAGTCCATTCCCTTGCCAAAAATCCCTTATAAATCAAACCCAAAGTCCACAAATCAAGTTTTTCAAGGTAGATTCTTCTACCAAGATGTTCAAGTAGGCCTTGAGGGGAACTCAACCTGGTTCTCACTGGTCTTTTATATCAGTAGAGAGCTTGGAAAGGGTTTGAAAATCATCAAGAGAAAAATATATTTTGTGTATCAATATTCAATCTAGGCACCTGAATCATCACATTCCAGGCACCTGCATTGAGTCAAGGTGCTTGGATTCACTTCATGCAGGCGCTTGGATTCCATTTCTCTGATCATCTTTTCTGTTTCCTTTTTCCTTTTTCATTTTAACCAATTTTTGGTGCATCATTTGTATGTATTGATCTATGGTTGTCTATATTTCATGTTTTGATCATTGCTACAATGATCATTTAAAGTATTTTGATGTTGCAATCATGCTTTGAAAAAAAGGATTACATAGGAAAGTAGTGTTCATATGGGCTTATGTGTCGTTTGTATGTTCTAATCACTGAGTTTTGAAGATGTTAAGAAGAATTTTTTTTTTATGTCACATATGCATACCTTCATTGTAGATGATTCAATAAGAGCATCATCATTGCATTTTAATATCAAATCATTCAAAAATCAAGATTTTTTTGAGTTCATACCATACATTTGAGTGGAGTTAAGATTCATGCATGCCCCCATGTTGTTATACATCTTTTAGAGTGCATATGAGTTAGTCAAAAGCATTGCATTTGGTGAATCCTGTGAAAAATGAGTTCTGAGATTTCTGTTTGGGAGACAATCCAGGCGCCTAGATTGACCCTTTCCAGACGCCTATATTCAATCCAGGTGCCTGGATCTACCTAATCCAGGCGCCCAGATTGCAATCCAAGTGTAATGGTTTGAGTATTGGTGATCAATTTCTGGGACATCTAAAGGCAGTTTGGGGGCTATTTAGTGAAATTTTAACATTTTTTTTGTGCATGAATCATCCACTCATAACACTTTGCACAAGCATTCACCCATATCTCATTGATCTTCTTGATGCGTTTGCTATTCTTTCACATGAATTTGAGTTTGAAGTCCATTTAAACAACATTTTCAAAATCCCTTAAGCATTTAGTTGAGACCGGTGGTTACACCGGGCGTGAAGGGTTCTTTAAATTTCTTCCCCTCGCGCAACCTAGCTCCCGGACCCAAGAAATCTCATTTTGCGAGACCAGTAAAATATTTTTTATTCAAAGGGCAAAAGAGTCATTTTTCAAATGGTTTCTCGGGTACGGTCCTCAAATCCGGGTGACGACTCCATTCAACCAATCAAAACCATTTTTCAAATCAACAACTGATTTCGTGGACCACTCTACGGGGTGTTCGCACTAGTGCGGTAGAGCTTTTGGATGCCTCACACTGATTTGCCAAACAAAAGAGTCTCCATTGAGTGGTTCCTTGACGGTCAAGGTCTGTCTCATTAGTAGGGCCGCAACGGAATGCGTTGACTCGCCTTGTCCCTCTTGCTTAGATAGAGATCGCCTGTCAACCAATCGCTAAGTCAGAACAGAGTTCCACAGTCTCAATGCTCCTAGTATTGTAAGTAACTTGCTATTGATTGTTGTAGCATTTGAAAACCAAAACCATTGTTTGAGAAATGATCAATATGATCGAGTCTCATTCTCCCCTCCCCATGTAATAGATTAGAAATGACGAATGCCTAAAAAAAAAAAGAAAAAGACTTGGAGCCTCAAAAAATTCGGTTGGAGGTTAAGACAAATTTGCTTCCTCCATAATTAAATAGACCCTGCAGTTGACAAAAAATAAAAATTAAAAATTAACAGCTCTAGCTTTGGAACTAGATAAATGATTTTTGCCCTCCACTTTTCTATATGTGATTCAAAATTCATCTTCTAATATGATTTGAGAATTGTGTTTTTTATAATTTAAAGCACTAAAAAGACCGATTTTTTAGTGCAATAAATTTTTTTCTTGGAAATAATTTCACTCTGTCGATGCAAATTTTATTTGCAAAGCTTTTTATTTTTGTGGTAATTCGGACCAATCTCATCGATCAATCACAACCTTAATTTGTGTTTGACCGAATGGCAAACCGAAACTTCCTTTCACGACTATCTTGCACAATCCTTTCCCTCATGAGGGAGTTAAAACTTTTTTTTTTTTTTTTGTAATAAAGAGTGTCTTGAAGAACCAAACTAATCTCCAGTTCCTCCCACAATCTTTTCCACACGTTTCCATGAGGTGTGGGAGTTAGAGTTACTATCTGAAAACTATTGCTTTGGTTTTGTTTTGTGTTTTTGTGTGTGTGTATGTGTTTTTCCAATGGAAAAGGCTATCAAGGGGAGACCCGGTCTGGGGGATCCTGCAGCACATCAATTGTGTTGCACGGTGTAGTGCACCAATCTCAATCGTCCAAAGTGTTTTCAATGGTCCGGATTTATAGACACTTTCATACCGGTACAATACTTTATTGTCAGTAAAAAGTTTCAGCGAATCCGGACCATTGATTTCCAAGATGCGAGGTTGTGATATGCACATCACAATGCAGCGCAGATAATGGCACTGCAGGGACCCAACAAATGAACAAAATGCAGCTGTCCTTGGATATAGACCTTGGGGGGGATTTTATTCAAGAACAAGGGACAGCTCTGTCTTTTTTGGGAACATTAAAACTCACACCAAACAGTTCCACTTCCAAAGCCATCTGCTTTCTTTTTTTTTTCTCTCCTTTTGAGTTGTATACTCGTTTGCCCAAACAGTTCCGCATAAGCGAGCCGAGACATGAGCGGCTTGCAAGAAGTTTGGCTTGTTTGTAGTCCTACTCCTATCCCTATTTCGGGCATATGTTTATGTTGGATTAAATTTTTCAACATACCTGATGATTCTCGGACTAATATTAGTTTCCAGATTATTGCTTCCATTTGGGGTATACTACATCAGGTGTGAAGGAGGACGAGGATAATTTCAAACACAAAGTTCTAGAGGCAGAAAGCCTTAGGCTCTGTTCAATTATTAGGAAATTAATGCTTGAAAATGAAATAACTGAACAGATTAAAAATACAAGGAAAAAAAATCAGTATTCTTGTAATTTAACTCCGACGGTGAAGTTTTTATAATTTTTGAGGTAATTCGGACAAATCCCATCGGTCAATCACAACCTTAATTTATGTGACACCGAATAGCAAACTGAAACTTCCTTTTACAACTATCTCACACAAACCTTTCCCTTACGGGAGAGTTGAAGTTTTTTGTTTTTTATTTTGTAATAAAAGTTTTTTTTTTTTTTTTGTAAAAAAGAGTGTTTTAAAGAACTAATCTCCCGTCCCTCCCCCACCAGAGGTGGCTCCACCTTGAGCCAGGGGTGGTCACCCGACCACCCTGAATTTTTTTTTTTAAGAAATACATGTAAAAAAATTATTTTCAATATTTTTGTCATTTTGAACACCCTAAAAAAAATGTTTGAACACTCTAACCAATATATTTGAACCATTTTGAACACCCTAAATAAAATGTTTGAACACCCAATCTCAAAAAGTGACTTCTTCACACGAGACTCACATACTCTTTTACCCTTTCTTTTATTTACCCCCACCCTGCCACCATTTGTGGTCACCCCCAGATCCTCCTAAACATTTTGGAACTATTCTGTTCTGGTATTTCATTGGAGTATGAAAATAGTCTAATTACTTCGGTCCTCTGAATGACTCAATTTTGAATCTAACCCCATCTCAAATACTAAAATTTTAGAGAAATACTATAGATACTAACTATTATACAAATTACTTGCATGAAATGTGCATGTGACACTCACCAAATGTCTACAACAACATTCACCAATATTTATCTACTCTAACTCATCCTCCTAACATTATGGGATGTCCGTGTAATTTTCCGTCGGTTTAAATGTTTAATCCTAATTGGTTCAAAGAGTACAAAAATTTGTTGAAATACAGTAAAGGATGCAACATTTTGTCTACGTTGTTATTTTTTCATCTTGATTTCATTAAGCAAGCGAGAGGTGATGCTTTTATCATAGATGGTTTTAAACTTTGGAATAGGAAGTAGAAGTTGCAATCTCATGTGGGAGGCATAAATTGTGCTCATAACCAAGCTGTGAAGGGTTGTGAAGATCTTTCATTCTTGAAATTCTGAGCAATTGAATGGGAGATCATTGGATAAACGATTGCATGATTACTTATATGGAGAGTGATGCATTTGATACTGATGCTATAATGGTAACGGTTTCAAAATACGAAAATTTGTTGAGGAAAAATTCTAATATACTATTTTTTTTTTGTGGCATTTTTTATATGAGAAGTTTTTTTTTTTTTTTTTTTTTGTATATATGTACAGTTATTATTTTTAGAGGACCGTAGTAAAATTTTTGAACACTCTCACGAGAAATCCTGGACCTGCCACTGCCTCCCACAATCTTTTCCACGCATTTGCGTGAGGTGTGGGAGTTAGAGCTACTGTCTAAAAACCATTGCTTTGGTTTTGTTTTGTTTTGTGTTTTTGTGTGTGTATGTGTTTTTCCAACGGAAAAGGCTGTCAATGGGAGACTTGGTCTGGGGGATCCTGCCACACATCAATTGCGCTGCACCGTGCAATGCACCAATCTCATCCGTTCAAAGTGTTTTTAGTGGTTCGGATTCGCACAATTTCATACCGACACCAGTGCTTTATTATCGATAAGTAAGTTCCAACGAATCCAGACCATTAATTTCTAAAGTGGAAGATTGTGATATGCACCACACAGTGGAACGCAGCTAATGCAGTGCAGGGACCTGGATCCGGGGAGACCCAACAAAATGGAGCTATCCTTAGATATAGACCTTGGGGGGGATTTTATTCGAGAACAATGGACAGCTCTGTCTTTTTTGGAAACATTAAAACTCACACCAAACAGTTCCACTTCCAAAGTCATCAGCTATTTTTTCAAATTTTTTTTTTTGGTTTTTCTCTCCTTTGAGTTGTATACTCGTTTGCCCAAAGAGTTACACATAAGCGAGCCGAGACATGAGCAGCTCGCAAGCAGTTCGGCTTATTTGTAGTCCTACTCGTATCCCTATTTCGGGCATATGTTTAAGTTAGATCAATTTTTTCAATATACATGATCATTCTCGGACTAATATTAGTTTCTAGATTATTGCTTCCATTTGGGGTCTACCATATCGGGTGTGAGAGGAGTAATAGGATAATTTTCAAACACAAATTCTTGGAGGCAGAAAACCTTACTCTCCGTTCAGTTATTAGAAAATTGATGCTTGAAAATGAAATAACTAAACACGTTAAAATACAACAAAAAAAAAATATCAGTATTCTTGTAATTTAACCCCGACGGTGCATGTTTTAGTTTTTTTATTTTTGGAGGTAATTTGGACAAATCTCATCTATGATTGATCAATTACAACCCTAATTTGTGTGACCGAATAGCAAACTAAAACTTCCTTTCACAACTATCTCGCACAAACCTTTCACTTATGAGGCGGTTAAAGTATATTCTTTTTTATTTTGTAATAAAGAGTGTCTCGATAAATCAAACTAATCGCCCCAATCCTTTACACGCGAACATTCGCGTGAGGTGTGGGAATGGAAACTGTTGCTTTTGTTTTTTCTGCTTTTGTTTGTGTGTTTCCAAGGGAAAAGGCTGTCAAGGGGAGGCCCAACAAAATGGAGCTGTCATCCTTGGATATAGACCTTGTGGGGAATTTTATTCAAGAACAATGGACAGTTCTGTCTTTTCATTAGCCATTTGATTTTTTTCTTTTTTTTCTTAAGTCGTATACTTGTATCCCTGTTTCAGGCATATGTTTTTGTTACAGGGGTGTAGTGTGTCCATCCAATTGTCTATCATTAATGAATGCTCGGTTTTTAATTTAAATAATAGACAACTCGGATCATTTAAAGTTAAGACTAAATCTGAGTTGCCAGTATCGAGATGAACCGCTAGATGGGTCTCTGTACACCCAGTACTGAGGACCCCACTTCCCTCTGACACCTAAGTTTCTGTTCTCTGTAGGATTCTTAAGGATATTCCATTGGTTTATTTGTTTTGTTTTGTTTTTAATGAAAGTAGTAGTATATATAACTCCTACTTTTAAAAAATTACACTTGGTTTTTCATTTGTTAAAATGAAAATCTCATATATGTCTAGATTCATTGGAGATAAAATCACCACCTAACTTCATTTGCTAAAATCAACCATTTGATTTTAGCAAATGTCCATTTTAGCAAATGAAAAATCATGTCTCAATACTAGTCTCGAATTCAATGGAGTGGATAATGTGAAAATATACAATAGTATTTTTATAATGGTGACAAGACAACCATTCCACTAAAATGGATAAACATATACGACATTATTATTTAATTTTTTTTATTACTCGTATTTATTAGAGATGATACGACAGTTATATAATGCAGTTGCACCGGAAAAAATACATATATAATGCAAGGGTTAATGCAGCCCACTTATCTTTTTCCTGTTTTTTGGTGATCAGTGGACCATGCTTATTAATATGCAACAATTTTAGAAGCTTAAATGTTCTAAAAGAGAGTTACTGATTGAGAATTATTGGACAATTGACTGAGATTAATTACAAATGCATTGTGGTGCACTCACCAACATATATAATGAGTCAACATTATATTTACTTTGTATGAGGGTGAAAATAATTTAACGATATTTGATCTAGTTGATTGTTGATATACTTGTCATAATTGACGAGCTCTACACGGTAGACGTCTCCGATCGCCGGATCGATGTCGGCACGGCACCAGAAATGGTTGTATAGCACGCTACACAGCACCTTTGCGGATCCTCCACTTTGGTACTCCCTCTGTCCCAATTTATTTGTCCATTTTTTAGATTCTAACTTATTAGGGGAACATCATCATTACACTTGTCAGAGTTTCTCAAATGATAATATCAAATTTCAATTTTATCTGATTTTATTATTTGGGAAACTCCTCTAGGCCTTTTAGTATTCAAAATATCTTCATTGCATACACTTAATTTTAAAAAGTAAGCATAAGAAAGTAAACTCATCACTTTTTGCCCATTACTTTTTAATTAGGTTAATAATTTTAACTTATTTACAAAAAGTCTATACACTTCCATTGTGAAAAATGTTTTAATCGATGAACCCTTGCTTTGTTATCCACTTTGTGTGAGGCCGACATCAAGTTCCACTTTGAAAACTTAAGTTGTTTCATAATTTTAGTCTACAAGTAAGGTATTGAATAGGTGGATAAAGCACTTACCAATATCTAGTTGAATATAATATTTTTTACACGAATACTTCAACATCAAGTCGTTCTAAACAAACGATTCTGATCAATGAAATGTGCCTTGTTACAAGGGCAGAACAAATGACTAACGTTCACTCACTTTTTAAATGGATGAACAAAATTACTCCCCATGCTTTGAATTAAGCTCCTCTTGAATTCTAAAACTTTTCAGCTTATAGTCCTAATCATTACTCCCCGTGATTCCAAGCGTAATCATATGATTTAACTAAAGGTCAATCAATCATGACAAACATAAAAGTGGAAGCCTTTTAGGTTTGAAACAAGACAAAACACACAATGTTAGGTTTGTACAAGGCACTTATACCATAGGTCAAATGGAAGCAATATTTGCAATCTTTGAAAAACACATCCACATTTCTTAGAGACTATCAACCTTGAGCCCCCGGGGTTAATCAGATTGGTCGGTGGGTTTGTTCTCTATACAATTGATTAAGGTTCGATTCTTGAAGTCAGGCCATAATAGACTAATTTATTGTGAATTCTCTAGTTTTGATGTTGATGATCTGTCTTTGACCGGACCGGAAAGGAGATTAGTCAAGTTGCGCGTAAACTGACCAAGATACTCCTAATTGTCGATAAAAAGAAAAAAAAAAGAGGAGATTATCATCCTCGTACCAATTTTCAGAAGCAACACGTGTCCCTCTAATTTTTTTCTGCATCATGCTATCATGGACCGCAGAAGGTTGGATAACTCACATTTGATGGCCGAAGCAATTTCTTGCTGGACATTTATCCTTAATTTGTTTTGGTTTTGTCTCTACTCTTCTCGTCTGTATGATTACTTTTATTCTGTTTTTGTTATGTTTGGTAGTTTGTAATATCATTTCTCGTGAAATAAAATTCTCTCTATTGGCTAAAAAAACCTATAGCGGCTGTTATGGTTCTTTCAACCTAAAATATGTACTATACGCTAATTGTTTTTTTTCTAAAGTGCAAGAACTTAATTAATACTCAAGAGTACAAATCTGCGTTATCACCGCAGATAAAGAAAGCCAGTGACGAGCGAATGCCAACAAGTACTCAAGGAACAAAGTACTCTACAGAGCATTGAGTACTGAACCCACAAATTGTTACTCCCTCCATCCCATAAAGTCGAAACTACATGCAATTTTTAAATTAAAAAATAATATATTTACCAAAATAATTTTTGAATTTTTTTTACATCGTTTAAAAGTTCTCGATGAGATCTATCAAACAAGATCCATATTGACTAAAATATTATTTTCGTAAGCACGTTATTATTTAGCTTGAAAATTGCACATAGTTTCGTAGTGATACAACTTTATGGGACGGAGGGAGTAATTATTGAAAGAGATAGAAATAGCAATCTCTAATACTTCGTCTGTTTCAGTGAAAAAATGATATAATTAACAACAAATGTGCGAAGGCTAACAAGTACTTAAGGAACAAAGCACAGAGTAACCGCAACACAAAATAAAAAACCCACAAAGTATTAATAGGTGAAAAAAATGACATACAGCAAATGAGTTAATTTAGATGGAAAATAATTTTCATTCTCTCTTCTAAAAAAACCATTTTTTTTCCAACTTAGCATTACCATAACACCACTACCACTACCTACCGCGTTGCCCTGTACCACCACCATCGCCACCATAGCAATAATCGCAATCGTTTCCCAATGACTTTTTATGTCAAAATATAATTAGGAGATTGCAAAAGTACGTGAACATGTAAACAATTGGTAGAATGGAACTGCGTAAAAGAATAATATTGTATATTCTTTGTTGGTTTTACCAATGAGATTAACATTTATATATAGTTATATCTGTGTTGGGATTTGCTCACGATTTAAATAACAAGTAAAATTTTACCCCAAAAACTAAGCAAAGACATTATATTGTGCAATGTTAATGCGAAATAGCTTTTCTTTAGACTAACTGAATTTCGTGTTTACTGAAATACTCATATTCCTGCTTAAATTTCCGTTGAACTTAATAAGAAAAAAAAGACACAACAACCGACCACAACGGTCTTTGTTCTGGAATGATTTGGGCTTGGTTTGGGTAAATTGAAAAAACTAGTTTTTTGATTTTTTGGTTTTGTCCTTATTCAATTATTTTTTTTGCATTTGTTAGTTTTTGGTCGATTTTTTGTGATTTCTTGGTTTGTCTCGGCGAGAGGAATCTAAAAAGTATAAAATTATTAGCCAAACTTAAAATTTTGTGAATAAAAACGAAACATAATCCAAAAAACTGATTTTTTGGATGTCACCTTCGTCTTTATTCACGAAATTGTAAGTTTGGCTAATAATTTTATATTTTTTAGATTTCTCTCATCGAGACAATCCAAGAAATCACAAAAAATCGACCGAAAATTAACGAATACAAAAAAAAAAATTGAATAAGGACAAAACCAAAAAAATCAAAAACTAGTTTTTTCAATTTACCCAAACCACCCCTTGGTCTCAACTCGTGTTGTTGTTGCTCTATACACATAGTTAAATTAGAGACCTATGTCATTCCAGAACAAAGACCTTTTATGGCCAATTATTATTTATGTATCATGATTGTGTAAAAGGTCCACCACAAAATCCTTTAACGAAAATATTTTACACACTCGCATTTATGGATGGGTTACACCGTTACAGTGTAGTTTTTGGATCCCTGTGAGGATGTAATTGTGGGTGAAACTGTATGTAGTTACAGAAAGAATTGAAAATTTATCGCACATAATTTGACAGTTATAAATATACTCGATCAAGATTGGATATTTAGGTATATATTCGTTTTGGATCACACTTAACGAAGGCCTATTTTAGATTCGACCAGGTCAATGCAAGATAAAATAATATGTCTACGACTTTCATCACAAGTGACTGGGCCTGAGCATGAAAGTGTATTATGAAATTACATAATTCTGCAAATAATAGAAAGTGTATTATGAAATTACATAATTCTACAAATAACAGCGAATATTGAAAACAAAAACAAAAAAACCAAGAGTTGAGAGAAAAAATAGGAAATATTCTTAAAAGAATTATGTGACTTAGGTTCCGACCGAACACTACATAATCTTGATAAAAGAAAGGAAAGATAATATCGTTTTATCATCCCCTGCATATGATATTATTTATTTAACAGCTGCCTATTGTAATGTTTCAATTTTGAAGTTGTTAAGCCAATAATCTCTTGGACTCATAATCTCTCTCTCTCTCTCTCTCTCTCTCTCTCTCTCTCTTCTATATCAGTACCTCGTGTTGGGTTTGCCTTTTTCTTGAGCTTTTGGTACCTTCTCTCCGTAGCTGCTTTCTCTATTAGCACTTGTGAAGAGGAAGACATATGGGTTGGTTTCCTTGCTCTGGACAATCAAACCAGGCACTAAAGAAGAGGAAGAAGAAAGAGGTTCTTGATCAGATCCAACCCACTTCAGGTACTGTGTGTTTATAAATTATTTACACGCACATACATATGTGAATCTATGCACCTATGTTCAAGAAAAAGTTGGGATTTTTTCCCACTTCAGCATCTCGCTCTTCTGACAAAATCGTCTGATTAATTTGGTGAGTATGTGATTTTTACTATCTGGGTTTGTCTTGGATTCAGTTGACTTAGGTGAATCATATGATTTTTTTTTTTCACTTGTCAGTGTGTGTTTGTTTCTAGGGTTCAAAGAATTTGGGTGTTTTGAAGTATAATCCATTATCTCTTTTGTCCTGGTAGTCCATATTCAGGAACACTTTACTTGAAGGCTGTTTCTTTTTTATGTTTTCTTTCTGTATCTTGATTTCTACAAATACAAGGAAAAATTGGCTTTTGAATTATTTTTGGTTATCTGTCCAGTTGGTATGCTGTGGGTTGGCTTCAGAATAGGGTTCAGAAGGTTGTGCCACTAGATGACGAATGTTGTGATTCATAATTTGCAGTGAAAATAGCAGCGACTAGTTGTTTTTGAAGTTTAGTTTTTTTATTTTGATTTTAGTTCGTCTGAGGTATCGTGAAGGTGACACGTATAGTTAATGGTTTGTGACTGTTTTGTATTGCATATGATGAATAGAATTGTAATCAAATTGCTTTGGGTTGTTTACCAATGTCAGTGATTGATGATTTCACTAATTCTAACGATTATGAATCCACGTTGAAGATATATTATCAACAATTATCGTATAATTGGACCCAATTCATAGTATTTCTTTGGGTTATTGTGCTATAAACATTTTTGTTCCTTTTCATTTTTGATCGTTGAGTAAGAAGAAATCCCTTAATTGGGAACTTTTGTGTTAGTATACATTTTGGGAATGCTTATCCAGAGTATGGATTTGTATCCAATATCGGTGATCGTTGGTGTGAAAAGGGCTCTTGTAATCTCAATGGGGTAATCATAGCGCGATGGCTTTTCATGAAGTTCCTTCCTTACCATGAATTCAGAATATTAATGAAAGCAACTTAGTAACAATTGTCAGCGTAGTAGCTGAACGGTGTTTAATCTAGTTATCTCTTATTGCTCTTATGAACCCTTTTATGTTAATTTTTATTGCCCATCTTTTTTATTGTTTCTTTTGTCCTTCTGGTTCTCAGAGAACCCCAAGGAAAAATCCCCTTTGAAGGTGAAGGATTCATCGAAAGATGGAGGGTCCGGTCATATAGCTGCCCAGACTTTTGCATTTCGTGAATTGGCTGCCGCAACCAGAAATTTCAGGGGTGACTGTCTTCTTGGGGAGGGAGGTTTTGGAAGAGTATACAAAGGACGACTGGAAAGTTTTGATCAGGTTGAATAAGTTTTTCTTACTAAAATTAATTTTGAAACAAAAGAGAGATGCTTTTTTTCCCCTGCCAAGGGATCATTTGGTCGATTTTCACATACCAAGTACCTTCCAAAATGACCAAGTAGATTGTAACTGCTATGGTTTTCTAGTCCCGAAGCTTTGAGCTTGGATATTTTAGTGCTTATTTTTTTTAATGAAGGTTTTTAATCAAACACTTTTACTGCTTTTGGTGTAGATTGTGGCCATAAAGCAACTTGATCGTAATGGATTGCAAGGGAACAGGGAATTCCTTGTTGAAGTGCTGATGTTAAGTTTGCTTCATCATCCTAACCTCGTTAATCTTATTGGTTATTGTGCTGATGGAGATCAAAGGCTTCTGGTTTATGAGTACATGCCTCTGGGATCTTTAGAGGACCATCTTCATGGTATGTGTTATATACTTATATCTTTTGTCATCTCTCATTTACATTTTAACGTTGATGTTTGATCATTTGAAAGCATCTTTCAATGTTTCCTCAGAAATGGGTTCATTCCATTACTACAAATTTCGCGAACCATCAACAGAACAAGTTTCTGAGATTTTTTTTTTGTAACTCTGGTTTTGGAGAGAGTGCAACCAGACGATACATAAATGTCTCTACTTTCATTTGTTATAATGCGGTGATGAATGGACAAACTCAGATTCTGATTGCGCAGACGTATCACCTGGCAAGAAACGGCTTGATTGGAATACAAGAATGAAAATAGCTGCTGGGGCAGCAAAAGGGTTGGAGTATTTACATGTCAAAGCAAGCCCTCCAGTAATTTACCGTGATTTAAAATGCTCCAACATTTTGCTCGACAAGGATTATCATCCCAAACTATCTGATTTTGGTTTAGCCAAACTCGGGCCTGTGGGAGATAATACGCATGTGTCGACAAGAGTTATGGGTACTTATGGCTACTGTGCCCCGGAGTATGCAATGACAGGCCAACTGACTTTGAAATCGGATGTTTATAGCTTTGGGGTGGTTCTTCTGGAGATCATTACAGGCAGGAAAGCAATTGACAACTCAAAAACTGGAGGAGAGCACAATTTGGTAGCATGGGTAAGATCTCTCTCTCTCTCTCTCTCTCTCTCTCTCTCTCTCTCTCTCTCTCTCTCTTTTTGTCACAGGTTACCATTGTTGAACCAAAACCTGAGTGGCAGACTCAATGCAACAAAACCCAAAAGGGTTTTGGTTGGATTTTGTTGGGTGTAAGTTGAATTGTTGTTGTGGGGCAGAGGATGGCTAACATCTCAGTTAAAGACAAACGAGTTTGAATTGTTGAAATAAACAAAAATCCGATCCTTGGACAAAAACATAGAAGTGGAAGCCTTAAAAATCAACCATTGGTAAAACGAGCTTCAAATCAACACCTCAACTATCTACAACTATCTCATGCCTCGCGTTGAAGCCTTGATGAGGATGGAGCTTCAGTGAGGTTTACTACACCTTTGAACTTGGGAAACAACCAGAACCCCAAAACAGGAGCAAACACAGCTTCTACCTTTCTTGCTATTCTTTCTCCCCCAGTTAAATGAAACTTGATTAGAGTTCCCGTGAGAGTGAAATTGGATACCTCAAGCTGCCATACTTGAGTGGAAACGAAGAAAGATCTCTCACCCCTATAAGCAGGCAATGGAAACTTTATGTCAACAAGCGGCACAACATACCTGATTCAATCCTTTGGTTCCATTGATTAGCTAGTATTGTTTACAACATACCTGATTCAAACAAAGGGAGATTAATTTAGTCAATATGACCAAACTCAACTGAACTCCGGTTTAGGTAGATTCAACCTGTCTTTTTACCCAGATTTGAACACTAAGGCAGGAAGAATAGAACACTGATTGGTGCTAGTTTCCTGGATTGGTTGTTATCACTGACGAAATGTATGGAGCTATGTCACATGGAATCGGTTACCAATGCTGGGTGCAATGTTTAACTGTTCAATTGATCTAAGTTCTTATGTCAAAGGACACTAGGATGCAGTTACTGTTCACATTCCTGCTGCATTTACTTCTTTTTTTGTGTGTTTCCTGTAACTGGTATTTAAAAGACACGGTAGAGCATTTTCATGCAGACAATGAGACTTATCCTTACCTAATGCAGGCAAGACCTTTATTCAAAGATCGAAGGAAATTCCCACAAATGGCTGATCCTATGCTCCAAGGTGAGTACCCGGTGAGGGGTTTGTACCAAGCGCTTGCAGTTGCAGCAATGTGTGTTCAAGAGCAGCCCACAATGCGTCCAGTCATAGCCGATGTAGTAACTGCTTTGAGTTACCTTGCTTCACAAAAGTACGACCCCGGAACCCAGCCTGTCCAAAACTCCCGGTGGGCCCCTGCTACTCCTCCTAGGACCAAAAGGGACACTGATAAGAAACTTAATGGTGGTGGCGGTAGTGGTAGTGGTAGTGGGTCGGAGAGAAACCGAACCAGGAGGTTAATCTGAGATTTCATTTTCCATGATCAAATTTTTGCATCGCTTTACAAGTTCACATCAAAGCCCCTTTACGTTTGTTATTTGGTCACATTTGTTATGCCTTGTCTTCAGACGTGGTCTTCCACTCTTATGTATGCCCCTCGCCATAATTTTGTGCCTTGTATTTGTACAGATACTGTATTCCATTCCATTATCACGTACTATTTGTATAATTATTAAACGAATCAAACCATGACAATATTGCATTCATGGGTTTGAAATAGATATGGTGATGATCATAGCAAGAGAGGTCTTTTGTGGGATTCCATGATTTCATTTTTCTCTGTTTCAGCTGCTTAGTGTTTTTCGCTGAAGGAAATAGTATCCGGAACCAGTCGAGTTAATTTTCTCTTCCAGTTGGCCTTGTGATACTTCCAGACTTTCAGTACCGGCACAATGTTTGTGAATGGGTCGAGAGGGATATATCCCAATTTCGTAACTGATTCAGAAACCACCCTTTAATCCAGAATGGTAGACCGAAAATCATGAAGCTGTGGATTTTCTGGGGTTAGTGCAAAGAAATCAGCCTCCACGCTTGCAATTGTCTAGGGGAAAAAGCAATTAGTCATACGCTTTTGTGGCCATAACGAAAAAGCCAACTCCGCCGGGTTCCTTAAGGCCTTGTTTGGATCAAACATACCGGTTTGGAGTAGTTGATATTCGTGCTGTATAATGAAAGCAGTAACCACAGGAGATGGTTATACAGCATCTGGAGATGGTAACCACAGGAGATGGTTTTGCTGCATCTGTAGCCCATCTCTGACTTGTTCTCTGTTTTTGAGGCTCAAAATAATGTACAAATTATATTTAAAAACGTAAATTTAGATATGCTCTGAGACCAATCCCTATTTTCCATTCCTATATCCAGTAATATTTCTCAGTTTTCCTCCAATTCTTTAAATTTTAATATTTATTAACCATGGTCAATACTGATTAGGAATTTCTTACCAAGCTGTCAATTTTGATAACCAATTAATCTGTTTAATAAAAAGGTACACATAAAGCTGTTAGTGGTACATCTTCTGCTGTAATTTTTAAGCATTGGAAGTATTCATCAATAATCAGTGCACTTCAGGTTCAGGCACAACGTGGCGGCGCCTTAGGCCTCTCCCTACACAATCCTTGGCGGCTCTCACAATAATGTGTTGGAGGAGAGGCGTGCACTGCACCAAGGGCATCCAATAATTTTTCAATCCCTGGCCTCTTTGAATCAATTCTTGAAAGAACTGTTCAAGTATTGTGCTTAGTCCTACTCATTCATCGCAAGAATCTGTGACAAATTTTTGACTGCTTGGCGATCATAACAACAAATTTTATTTAGACCTGAAAAATAATAGAGGGGAAAAAACTGCCCTCTTTTGTCTGTCAACTAACTAAAATAAATAAATGAACAAATTACAATGAATAGATTACATGTTTTACATGAGGGAGTATAGAGCGAAAAAAGGGTCGATATACCTAAAATATGAAGGGTACAGGTACAAAAAGAAAACTAGGCAGCTATTTACCAGAACCTGTACAAGGTGCAAGAAGCCCAGTACTTGAAATAACAATTTCCATCTTTAAAAAATCCTATTCTTCTGTAAACGAGCACCGAGTCCCATCATTTTTCCTGCTCTCGGTGGCCATTAATTTCAACTGAAGTAGTGCTCGGAAAGTGTCCCTCACTGGTAGATTTGCTTTGACTGGGCTCCTCAGTAGGTCTTCCCTGTTACATTTATGTCATTTTGGTTTAAATATCACGACCCAAAAAAATAATAATAATAAAATAAATTCAAGCACAAGGTTCAGCATGTGTGGGTCTAGTTTGCCTTCAGAAGAGCAATGTCCACAAATAGTTGTAGAGATAATCTGAATAATGGATTATTGAGTGGTGATTACATCCCTTGCTGTTTGACGTTCTATGTGGTTATAATAACCAGCTGCACTGTTCCCTAGGCTAGGGAACCACAATGGCTTCAGTAGCATTCCTCCAATAAAGAGACAAACTCGAGTATCCTAAGGCTGTTTTTGGTCTTGGACTTGTGAATTGTGAAGACATGAAAAAAATTCCTACTATTTACTTTTCTCTTCCAAAATCAAAATCTGTCCACAAATCCTTGGTCCAAACAAGGCCTAATTTACATAACAGGGAAAAATGGCATGTAATATATGAAGGACATAACAAGAAATGTCAGCCAATCAACCAGTTCATTAGTATTGCATGCCCTAGAGTATATGCATCTCATTTTGCAACGTATCATAATTCATGAGTGAACATCTTGTGAGGGACTAACAAAAAGCAAGAATCTTGCGGGAGAAGTATATAATAGAAGTTACCTTGTTCCTGTCACGCCAGCCGAGTCCAAACGAGAGTAGACCTATCTTTCTAGCAGGTACTTCTCTTGGAGATTCTGGACGCACAGACCTATAAACATGCAATAACATGGTGTTTACAGACATGAACATAAACCAACACCTTTCCCGGTTTATTATTCTAGAGGTATACGGGTAATTGTCACACAAGCGTTGGTGGTGTGTCATTCTCACTTGGCACAAGTCCTCATAAACATAAATTGAAAGCTACCCAAACCAAAAAATAAAACAAAGCAGATGAGAACTCCTGAATATACTTAGTCTTTGTATCATAAGGCAAAATCAGTTCAACAAATATAAGAATAGTTTCTGGAGCTGTTGAGTAGCAAGTGGCACAAACTTAACTCAAGTAACTGATTTTTTTTAAAAAAAAAAAATTATCATCAATTCAAGTGAATGATGATCCCCCACCCATGCCCCCAATTGACTGGGGACTAGATGGGTTATGTTATTGTTGTTGTTATTGTTGTACTGTTGTGAGTCCATCAGTACATGTTTGTGCAATACCAATGCTCTGGCCTAGGAATGAAGGAAGCATGGTAACGAGCACAGAAATTGATTTGAGTCTCTAGGCTAGCCCTCTCTGATGCCTTTTGGCTTTGATTTGGGGGCATGGTTCTACAGCAAAACGTCATTTAGCTCCTCTGTTCTTGGAGGTTTAGGGGGGCACTATTTCAGTGGTATTCTGAGAGCAGCCACGTCATGCATATTACTAAAGGTTAGATCCATTTCCAATCATCCCCCATCAATACCCCCAATGACTGGAGACTAGATGGGTTCTATTTTTTTATTTTTTTATTTTTTGTAATTCAAGTGAATGATGATTCAGGGATCAAGAGGGATTCTAGAGTTCTTCTCTTCCATCCAACTTATAAGTAGCCCTCGTTAGTAAATTCACATGTAGCGCTATTTACCCTTGATTCATTGACATGGAGGCATTCATGTCATTGTCAACCAGCATAACATATCAATCCTATTGATTATATGCACACACAAGTAATCCTTGTTCTACCATTAAGTCCAATGACTACAACTTTGCATGCTCTTCGCTACCAAAATAAAAACATTTTCATGAATGTCAAAAGCTCAAGAATTCCTTGTGTACCGCGGGGAAGATACGGCTCTAACTTGGCCGTGCTCATATTGCACTGTAGCCTCCAACATGGTTTCTGCCATTACTGCCCTCTTCTCCATTTGAGCAAGTGAAGCCACAGCCTTTTCACATTTTTCCTGCGTAAAAAAAAAAAAAAAAAAAAAAAATGCTTGGATGAGAATAAATATAGCCATGCCTAAGACAATGACAAAGTGAGGTGAAAGATACCTATTGTTAAACCAGGTGAGGATGCAAGATAAACGAGATTAAAGAATTAGTCGAAACAAGATCATCGTTTTCGATTGTTTGCCCCCAGAAAACATTGGAACAGGGTCCAGGGAGCTTTGTCCCCATTTTAAATGATAAACTTTTGTGGTGGTTTTTGCGTTGCATGTCATGGAAGAGGTAGTAGTGCTTTGTTATCTAATATCTAGACAGTTGAAGACAACTGATGACGTCCCCTTGGAAAGCGGTGGAGAAAAGTCCCTGAATTTTATACAAATGATTGGATAATAAATTACCAATGAACCCCTCCTCATCTAGAGTAGCGTGAATTGGCATTAGAGAACTCAGGTCAGATAAGTAAAACCTAAAACTGCTGACATTTTCTTTCAATCCATCCTTGCACACCTGTTATCCTCATCGTATCATGGTATAACTTACAGTCTTCTGCATGCAAATATATTAGGAAAATGGCCTAGAAATACGCGGATGGTCAATTACAACACTTGATCTGCAAGAAGAAAAGGTTCCACCAAGGAAATTGACTCGGACAAATGTCTTACAATTATTTCTTTAACTTCCTCCCACGTGCAACATAATTTGCTTAGGCTTTTCCATTCATGGATAGAGAATGAATTGAGATCTGTGAGCTTTCAAAGAAAGAGAAACTCGAAGGAACTACCAAACAAACAAACAATTGTACTTTCTTATTGCATTGCAAAGCTTAGAGATTACAAGATTAATCAAGGAGTAATATAGGCTAAGCCTAAAAACCCTAGCAAAACCCTAATAACATAAAAGGACTAAGTTACCCGTAACATAAAAGATAAATAAAAAATTAACTGAAACCTAACAATTGGAAACCCTAAATTATAATTCCTAAAATTATACTTCACAAGATCAATGTCTAATTTTTGTTTAACAAGATGAAATGCAAAGAGGAGAAATAACCTGAAGCATTTGCACAACATATCTCTGAGCAGCGGCATCTTGCTCAGCAAAGAAGCGAGCATCTTCAGTTAACTTCTGTTCTTGCTCAACACGCATCAGGACCTACAGTATGTGCATGTTAAGAACGAATAACAATAACACTCGTATAGAGGGATACTTCAGATTGCATTTTCCTAGTAGATGTCACAGAAAAGAATTGACAAATTTAAACCTGAAGCATCGCATTTTCCTGTTCTTTCTTGTCAGAAAGGGCTTGCCGTAGCTCAGACACCTCTTGCTCCAACTGCTCAACCTGCCAACCCTCGATGTGTAAGCATGAAAACTGACTTGGTGGCAAAAATGGATAGGGGAAAAGAGATGCAGGAACTAACTGAATTAGGTGCTAACCATGGAACAGTTTCAAAATCATCAGAAGCCTTAATATCATTGTTATATTAGTGTTGCATCATTCTTTTTTTTTCCTTTTGAGTAGGAACATAGAACTTAGGTCACTAGTAACTGATCAGAGTAAAGGTCAAGGTTGTCAAATCATGAATCGTATCGAGAATCGAAATGGCCCATTTCAGAATCATGAATTGTATCGTATCGTGAATTGTAACAATTTGGTCAAAATTTTAAAAATGCATTATAAAGTAAGTCTATGCATTCCCATTGAAAAGATACAATGTAATTAAACTTATATCACCACAAAATAATGTTTTCTATCATGAATTGAAGATCACGTGGCCTAACAGGCAAGACACTTGCTTCTATTGCAAGAGATGTGAGTCCAAGTCCCGCTGTAATCTATTATTGATTGTGTGTAAATGACTATTAAGTATTAATAATAAATAAAGGCTTAGTGGAGGAGAAAATATAGGCCTCAGCCTCACTGCCTCTGTGCCTCAGTATTTTAGTCGATTTTGTTGGTCAACATAGCCTCCACTAAGCCTTTTAAACAATTCTTTTTGTGGTCAACAAAACCTTTTACTGTTTGATCATTAGTGGAGCCTTTAAACAATCCTTTTTGTGGTCAACAGAGCCACAAACAGTTGTGTCTTAAGACTCTCACTCAGAAAAAACAGTCAGCCCTTTAAAAATGTGAAAAACCCATTTCGAAGACACATGTAAATTCTACAGACTACAGACTACAGAGCACTGAACCATACACATGTAAAGAGCACTGAACCATACACATGTAAAGAGCACTGAGCGACCCATTTCGAAGACATGTAAAAACCCATTTCAAAGTCACCACAACAGAGCAAACCAATTTCGAAGAAAACCATACGCAGGCAGGAAGAACAGAGACGCAGAGGTGTAGAACTGTAGAAGACGAGAGGAGAAGTGAAGAATCCAACACTTGTATAGAAATCGATCAGAGACAAGTAGATTTGGCCGTGATCAATAGTCGATCACCACCGCAGCCTCGCAGGAAACCAGGAACCCTAGATGTCGAGAATCGAGAAGATGAAAAGGTTTGGAAGTTCGAAATTTCTGAAATTAGTGTACTGTGTGTGTTATGCGTAGAGTTTTAACCCATTTAGGGCCTTCAATTGCAAAAAAAAACCATCCCAATTTGCGTAATTTTGTTTTTGGACCTCCCAAGTTACGTAAATTTCATTCAGTTTAGAATCATATGTGAATCTTACGATTCGCCGATTCATGCGAGTCTTGGTTCGATTCTACGACTCTGTTCCGATTATATTACCAGTGCGATTCTGGGGTGCGTTACAAATCGTTTCCTTCTTGAACCGAATCGAATCGTACGATTCGTATTGCGAATCGTCCGATTTTGACAACCTTGGTACGGGTAATACCAAAAGATCACTGAAGTGTTTGTGCTTCACATTAGGAGGGTTTTTTGTCTCTGATTGCTTACACAAAGGAATGTGCATTGCCATGAATAAGGGAAGTCATCAAATCTAGGAGAACCAGATTTCACCTAGATTTCTTCTTACAATACAGCCTAGACCAAGATGGATTTATTTTGCAACCTTTGTGTAGTCAATGTCCAACGAAACGAGAAATAAACATTCATGCACGTGCGCACCCACACACACAGAGTATGCCAGAAGAACAGTGGTCATAAGTACTGCTTAATTTACCCGAGCACTCAATTCTCGTCGATTATCTTGCTTGACCATCTCCATCAGTGCTGTCTCAAGCTCCTCAGCTCTGAAAGGAACAAGAAACACTCTTATGGATGTAGTGCAGCTTTCATGAGCTCTATTAGCATTAATACCGTTTATGCAAGGAGCGAAATGTTTATAATCAATCTGAGCCATTTCATGTTTAAAATTGACAACCATCCACAACTATTAAAATGCGTGTAAAAGAAAAGGACACACACACACTTAGTCACATGGTTCATGCATAAGGGGTCCCTCTCTGCTCTATTGCACATTTTCACGAACTGAGGACAAAAGTGCGTCAAATTCACAAACCGCAATTTCCTAGATTGCGAATTGAATGATGACTAAGTGAATTTTTGGGATATCAGTCACACAACAGAGCGATAACTGCCTCGGGCAGCACAATGCCTACCCTTCTCTCTTGTCTAGTGGGTCCACTCCACACTTTTAAAGGGCTGCACTATTACCTTTGCTCCTCTCGTCAAGTGGAGTGGTCTGTAGAAAGTTAAAGACGCTTGTCCTTTCATCTCTTCAATCATCTAATTTCATTCCACATCACCATGAAATCACAATTTGAAAAGGAAATAGCTATGAAAAATGAAAATCTACTCAGTAAGCTATCAAGCAAGAGATAACATGTTACTAATTTTTACTTGCTAGGCTGCAAACTGATTTTACGAATTCAAATTAAACTAAATAAATACAATAATTTAATACTACGTAGAAACGCACAAAATAGACAAATACATAATATTCCTATAGAAATTAAACAAATACATAATATAATTAAGTATTTTATAATATTAAACATAGATGCTCTCAAGACGCACTTAATTCTAATCCTTTTTGAAATTGAAGCTGTCACGCTCCTGCATTGGGCACGCACACCACTCGCGCTCTGTGTGACTTAGCACGCACCTTTTGTTAAGTGATGCCAAAAATTCAATGTTAAAGAAGCCTAAGTCAAATATTCACTCTAATTTATATAGACTACAAGCACATAGAAAAGATTACAAACAGAATGAAGGTTAAATCAAGTTGCTCTCGCAAAGGAAATTTCAAAACTCAAGAAACAGATACAAAACAGAATAGCAACCAGACATGCTAATTGCGTAATGCATACCAGGTCTCTAATACACTGCATGGGCACCAAGACAGATTAAGAATTTTTGCATTTGTTTAAGTTATGAAGTGGTCTTAATCATCATCTCATCTTCAACATACTAACACAAGTCTAATCAGAACCCCAAGGAAAGAAACAGATACAACGCACCTTAGCATCGCAGATCTCTTCTCTTCCAACAACTTGCACAACTCAACCTTCAACCAAACGACCTGTACATAAGCTGTTATTAGTTAAACTTCAAAACAGTTGAGCGGTGTTTGCTTAAATTTGTCAATTGCTAACAAGTAATAGGCCCTTATATACCAAAGTTCCAACTATTATGCAGGCAGAGAAAAAAAAGGTCACTGTACATACAGGGAAAACCAAAGGACAGAAAAGTAATCAACCAAATAAACAAACGCAGCCTCTGTATAATTGCACAGTCATGGTCTTGCAAACAAACAAGTCTCATCCTTCAAAGCATGTTTTATTTTCTGCATATCATAGATGTAATTCCTTAATTTCCTAGAGAGAGTGATTTCTGTCTTGAAGATTGTCTTATCACTGCCAAAGAAAATATGTATTATGTAAGAGACTAGTCATTAATAAGTTGAACCCCAAATCTATGCATTAGTAGCACAATCTCCTAAATTGAAAAGGTCATTGTTAAAAATTTCTCCTCTGGATTGAGATCAAGACAGAAAGCAAACAAAGGCAACAAATTATGTGCTTCAATCAGTGTCTTAAAACCCGGACCGGACGGTTCGACCGGTTGGCCCGTTGACCGACCTTAGTCCTGTTCGGTTCAACTTAAAAACCGCTCAGTTTTCAAAACCGGTCTAAAAATTAAAAACCGTTCAAAGTTGACGGTCGGACCATCAACCCTCAAGAACTGGACCTGGGATGGTCAACCCAGACTGGAAAATTTGAACTGCATTAATGCTCCTTACTGCTGTAGTTGTACAAGCAACATGTCAAAAAGAGGCTTCCTCAGTGGGCCCATGCCAACTCACACCTTCAGTGACTAATTAAACATGTGTAGAAGGCTTCTCAGCCTTTTATAGGAAGAAAAGGTTAAGTAGGTTATGTATCTCACCGATGTGGGATTGTAGAAACACACACTAGGAACAAATGTGCAGCAGAACTCCTTAGTTTCTTAAACATTTTGTACAGTTATTTTTTTTATACGCTTATTTAGTAAATTATATATTTCTAATATATTTTTATTATAATCATGACATCATGGTTCGATTCCGGTTCGACCGCGGTTGAACCGGTGACCCATCCGCCTGGTCCCTTTTCCTGTTCACTCTCCAATCCGGGTTTTGAAAACATTGGCCAGTCCGGGTTTTAAAACATTGGCTTCAATGTGGTTTGTGAGAAAAGGTGGAATCCGTGGGGCCGCATTTCGGGACTTCTTTGGATGTAATATGGCAAACACAATAGTGTAAATTTGAAGAATAATAAAAGGTTTTATTAATCTCCAAGGATTACACATTCTCGACAGAGAATACAGGACTAAGTTACTGCTACAAACTACTCCTAAAAAGTTCTGCTAGTCCTAAGACAAACAAAAATTAAGTTTGAAGTGGATTGATCGTGTCTTCTCCTTACATTCCTTCTGCTATTTGTAACGAATTTCTTCGGATTTGAAATCAAATGAGATTGAAGTGGATTGATCTGCGTCTTCTCATTACATTTCTTCTGCTATTTATAAGGAATTTCTTCGAAATTGAAGTCAAAGGCAGTTTCTTCCTATTTCTCCTTTGTCTCAGATTTTATAGGCAGTAACCTTTTTTTCCTACACATTTTGACACCACCAATAATCAACCAACACTTATCTCACACGAGGTCTCAACTGCATCCATTCTCCTCATTTCAACATGTGCCCTATATTTTCATCAATGTGTAGCACTTTGATTCGTATATTACTGCCACCTGTCCTATTATTTCAACGGTAGTTTAATTCATGGTGCAAACAGTGATGTATGTCAGGTTGTGAGCTCCGAACATTAGCAAAAAGAAAGTATCCAATTCAATGTGCTACTAGCACTTCATTTTTTTACGAAGGAAAAGAAATCTATCTAAAATAGAAAGTTTATAAAGAAGATCAGTAACAGCCATTTCTCACGTGAAGAATGGAGCAGCAAACTGTTGGTGTCGAATATTGAGGTCAACCACTTGGTACAAATAATGCAAAGCACCAAAGCTTTTAATGAAGTTCTAGTCACCCCTTTGGGAGCTTAGGAACGACACATTCACAAAAGAATGTCGTTTCCACCACACAAAAAACTATTTTGCGTTATTTCTAATCCAGTCTTGCACCCCTAGAAACTTTGATTAACAAGGACCAATATGGAGTAATATCATTTTTCCCCTTGAAGTAGAGTGTTGAAATAAACATGGCCTCTCAGAGACCCACCAGTTAATGTTTAATTAATTAACACATGAAAGGATTTCTCAGTCAACAGTTGCATGAAATGATAATCCAATACAACAAGAGTACGAGACTGTCAAAATTACACTGAAAGAAAAGAATAGGAAAAAATAGCGCCAAGAATACATCACAGCAGAACATAAAATAAGTACCATATACTACAGAAGTGATTCAAGTAGATGGATGGTAATGCTTTAAAATTGCCAGTCCTTAGACGACACAATCATTACAAATCCACATGCGGAGAATATATTTCTAGTGGGACAAGAAACATGCTTACTTTACTCATCGGAACCAAAAAATAAGCAAGGAAATAGAGAAAGTAAAGTAAAAATAAATTTAAGATGTGAAACTATCATAGGCAAACCGGGATGAACTTCAGTTTGCAGTAAATAATTGCTCAAAGAAGTCATACAATTACATGTCCCACACGATGCACTTTGCAGTTAATAGTACGAGGAAACAAGTGGAGTTGAAACTATGAAGCGAAAAATGTAAGGAAACATCAGAGATATGCAAGCCATACAAGATCAGAGATGAAAGTCGCGAAATTAAACAAGTCTACTATCTGCAAATATTTATTGAAATTTGCAAGCAACATATTAATGGAATATAATATGATTAAAAAGATGGAGATAAGTAAGGTACCTGTTCTTCAAGATCAGGAAGAGAGTCTACTTTTGATTCAATGGTTTCAGCACTGAGAAAGTCATCCAGATTATCTGAATGGCACTCCAGCCGAGAAATACTCCCGTCTATTAGCTTTTCACCTGACTCCGCTTTTGAATTTGCTTCCTTTGTTGGTGTACCAGGATCATGCTTGAAACTAAATAGTTTTGTTGCAAGGGTTTTCGAATTCTTTGAAACTTGCCCTTTTGATCTTTCCTCAATTGCTACTAGTACAGCTGGTCGATGCTTTTCTCTTAGCTCTTGCAATCTACCTTCAGTTACTGCCACAAATCCCATGCAAGCAGTCAAAACAAGCTGGCTGCTATCAAATGTTGAACCAGCTAGGGACTGCAGCAAAGTAATCGCATCCCCAGCATCCTTAGTAGTAACTATAGCAGGACCTGAAAGAAGTTGAGTCTAATTAATAAATATCAACATACCTGACTGGAATGGAAAGACAGCATTAACTTTGCACCAAAAAGGAAATTATAGAATTCTAAGTACCATATAACTCCATTAAAGCAAGCGCAGTTCGAAAAAGCATAACTCGATTTCCTTCAAATAGAAGCACATCCCAAATTCGGAGAACTGAAGTCAAAGCAAACCACCAAATAACTATGTCACAGACAAGTTCTGAGTAAATCTCAAGATGCCAGAAGAATAAATTGTGAAACAGAAAGACATAGCAAACGACACAACATCAGTCTCACCACTTTCCCATGGAAGCATATTCACAAAGATGGAAAGGAACCAAGGTCCAGAAATCCACGCAACCTGCACTCCCAAGTAATCCAGATGATTGACTGCAGTGGAAGCATTTCAGGAATAAGAAAGCTTTTAATGTGACACGAAATATATTAACATCTGAGAGGATGATTATGCAACAGCACTTGACGAACCTAGTTTAGGAAATCTTTCACGTATCAATTCCTCAAAAACAAGTTGGTCCACCTGACAACAGAGCCATTTCTAGGAATAAAGGGAAGTACAAAGTACGGTGTCTGGTGCTAATTTAATCACAGAATCATGGGAAAACAATCATTGTGTTCATGAAAACAAGAACAAAGCCATGAATAGTCAATAGACTGCACCAGACAATAGAAACAAGTACCTGAGATTCTATCATTTCCTCTGAGTAGTAGCCTTCAAAGTAGTCATCCATAATACCAACCAAAGTCCTGAGAAATTTAAATCAAACTAATACATAAGGCCAACTAATTAGCTACAGTAAAAAATATGTATGAAACTACGTGGACAAAACGCTTCTGGCAATAAAACACAGGCAAGTAGTTCTTTGATCATTCATTCCTAATCCATAAGGCCGACTTAGTAGCTACAGTAAAAAATATGTATGAAACATACGTAGAGAAAACGCTTGTGGCAATAAAACACAGGTAAGTAGTTCTTTGATCATTCATTCCAAATTTTTGCTATCTTATTTAGGAAGAGAGGACTTCCCTGTCTCCTCCAGTCAGGCATTTGTTACGAAATATAACAATACGAAAAAATCAAAGAGCCAACAGCTTGCACAATCCAAAAGGGAGTACCTACTTAAACCAGACTTTTAAGACTGTAAATCAAGAAAATCAAAAGAATATACTTTAACGAAAAGATCACTCTCCTCAGAAAAACTTCTCTTCCTCCAAATGTGACCCAAAAAGGACATCAAGAGGTAACGATACTCCAAACTCAAGGTTCAGAATCTCCTCAGTCTATCATATCCTAACCTTACAATTCTAAAAAAATAACTCTGAGCACATAACATTTTGAAAGCTCGTAAGCTTTGTATTGTAAATAATTGGTCGATGGACTACAAGGAAAACAGAAAAGACCACTTTTCTACCTTTTCAATGTTGCTTTTGAAAAAGAAAGTCGACTTCAAGGCTACTAATTCCCCCACCCTTCAATGGCACTAGTTTGCTTAGTTGCTTAGTAGAAAACGACGTCTCCCAAAGTAGAGGCGACTTTCCAACTAGGAATACTCAAGTGCAACTTACTCCCATATTTCACACACTCAGTTTCCTCCACAGGCTATCCCCTCCACCATGAATCTCTGCAACTCCCGAAAGATAATTTGTATCCAAAAAAGAAGAAGAAGATATTCCTTCATCGCCTATAATTGCCAGCGTGACCTCCACGTGCTTTCATTGAACCGCCTTTGAACCATCATCCCACCAAGGGACCATCATCCCACCAAGGGTCCTCTTGGGCAGCCCAGCCCTCGGCATGTATTCACAACAGTTGACTGAAGACTATATTTATATCGATCGGTCCAACACAGACTGAAATAGGAGCCGGTTTGACAGGAAGCTTTTGAAAACACAGTGCACCCAGGTAAATAAGGAATGAGAAGAATACAGAGGTTAAACAAGAACCCCAGGCCCAAAATAATATGGCACTAGAACCATTACCAAAAATATACCACAAAAAAACTTACACTGAAACTCCTCGAGTCTCTAATCAGACTTGGGATAGAGAAAATAGAGATGCAATTTGTCAGAAGATTTTGAAGTTTTTAATGAGACATACTTTGTTATATCTATCGATGGAAGAATAAAGTAAACTCCATGTAATCACAAATCTACAGCCTAAGGGAATTTCTAGTGCTATGAAAGATGAAGGTACATATACTTCCCACCACCCAAGGTAGCAGCCATTTGGCAACATTGCCCTGGTCTAGTGGTCTCCCACCAAATGCCTTCATTGCTCCCCAATGTGGCACTTTGTTCTCAAGAGAACAGTAAAAGCTGTTTAAATAATAGTATTTGAAACGGGATACGGCCATAAGAAGAACCTAGAGTTTCTATAATATGGATTGAGCAAAAGAACAGGGTATTTAAAGGCATTCCAAGGTCCCACCTCTGGATTCTGGCCAAATCACATGTATTTTCATATTCATATGAAACAATATTTTGTAAGTATTTATTGCTGCTTACGAGGTTCGAAGAAGAGATGATATTGTGTGCATGTGCGTAGCCACTGTTTAATTTTATAAAAGCAACCTAAAAAATGATTGATAACTTGAAATTTTAGGAGTTTTTGCCCCACACCAATTGAAATTTTAAGGATTTTTTTTCACTCGAGACTTGCAGCGGCCAATCCCATAGAATTTTTCTTAATTAACCTAAAAATCTAGTATAATACGTGAGGATACTTGGAATTGTGCAGGGCCAGGGGTCCCCCCGTGCACCCCCTTAGTACCGCCCCTGGTCCATATACTCCTATTAAAGTTTTAGGCAAGATCCAAGACTCTTGTGTTGTAGTCTTTTAGTACTAGAACTCTTTGTTGCATATAGGCCTTGTCTTTTATGCTTTGTTTCTTGTTTGTTTCAAGGACTTTAGAACCCCGAACTCTATTTGTTGGCTCTTCAATAAAATCTCTCATTTAGAAAATAAAAAGAGGCAATTTGAATTTTAAACTGTAATTACAATAGCAGCACAGAAAGTGAATCGGGTCTCTAGGGCCTGCCTTTCTTTGATGCCTTCTGGCTTTGATTTTCGGGGCAAGGTTACAAAGCATAACATCCCTCGAGTTACTCGATTTTTGGACGTATAGAGGGGCCACTATTTCAGTGGTAAAACTTTATCAAGTCAGCCATATTTTACATATATTTCCAAAGGTTAGGTCTACCTCCAGTCCTCACCTGCTGATACCCCCATGGATTGGGGATTGGGTACTTTTATTGTTACATTGACTACAATAGAAGTCTAGTCCAAGATAAAAATAATAATAATAATAACAAGTAGAATAATATGGTTTGATCACGTACAATGAAAACTACTAGATGCAACAGTAAACAAAAGTGATACCAATATGGGAAAGGACTCGTGATCAAGTAGTTATGCTAATCTGGGCTGAAGCATACATAGCTATTCTTCCTCATAATTCAAAATCTATTTTGGTAATTTAATGACCGATAAGCTTACCAAAAAGCATTTTCTTCAGGCATCATAAGTAGTAAAATGCCCCCAAAGAAGTTCATCGCCTGCAACAGTATTGATACGAGAGAAAAGATAAAGAACACATCATGATATTTGGAGTGCTAATATTCTCAAAAAGATTGAAGAGATTGAATATGGATGTTCTACTGAAATAAAAGAAGAAAAATAACAATCAATGCATTTTATAAGAGGAACCCTCAATGGGATGTCACCTAAACAGTTTTAACAATGAAAGGAAACATGATTATTCTACGTCTCTTCAACATCATTTACAAACAACAAAAACATCATTTACCTTCTGTTCCCCTGATGTAAAATAGCGTCTACATCCTAAACAATGTGGAACAAAGGTACCACAAAGATAGACAAAATAGGTAATAATCAGTGAGATTCCCCTCGTCGATTCTATTTTCCACTAAGGAACCACTTAAATAAAAAGCGATCACTTTTTAAACTTGTAATTCATCAAGATGCAACCAGGTAGTTGGATGCTAAAACAACAGAACAAATATCGTGCCAACCACAAGATCATAGGGGAAGACTTCGTGTAGCTCAATTTGAACCACAAGTTAAGAATAGTAACACGTAAAGAGTTCTTCACGCCAATTACCTGACAATACCCAACGGAAGGGTTATGTTGAGCATATGCTAAAAGTAGACGCCTTAAAGAACTCCTACCACTTTCATCTAGTGCAGGATGACCTGGAAAAGTTCGGGGCAGATCCTGCAAAGATAAATTAACAACTTAAATCCAGGGAGAATCCTGTATTTCAGAGAAAGAAAGAGAACCAACACCTACAAAATTTAAAATAGATTGATTGATAAGTCCAGGCCCCATGCATCAATAACCTTTTCAATCTGTCTTTTCCATTTTTCAGGTACACCAACTCTGTCTCCATTGGGACCCTTGCTACCATTTCCTGATTTATCCTGCACCTGGAAGTCACTTGCATTGCCTTCTGGAGCTAGCAAATTCTGGTAATATCTCTCCACCCGCCGTGTCCTCGCACCAACAAAGGCTTGCCAAAGCTGGAACAAAGTTTTGTGAACTCTACAGTTTTCTGAGGAACATATTAAATTAATAGACTATAATAGAGGAAGCTTCGAAATTGTACCTCTCCTCTTAGGTCCCTTGGTACTCCCCCGCGAACAAGGAACTCCAGTTCTTCTTTCCAAGGGGGGAAAAGTTCTGGAGAGGCCCTATCACTACCATCACTTCCGTCTGCAGGAGCATTCCTTGTATCATCTTCTATCTCATTTTCATAGAACTCTTCTTCAACGTCCTCGTCAGATTCTCCTCTTGAAGTTCTTGCCTCCTCAATTGATGGAAGATGATTTTCAGCAGTGGTCTTTGGCTCTTCTTTCATGTCCTTTCTCTTCTTGATACGAGCACTCAGCATATTCTCTATGGCATGAAGCGATGGTCTAATCTGGGCCCATGTTTGCACCTTAAGCGTTTTTGTTTGTATTGGCAACTGTACCGCCTCAGGATCCCTTTCCCCTTCAGTATCACGAGCTGACTTCCCTTCACTTGAATCATCCCCTTCCTTACTCAACTGTGGACCAGTCTCTGCTTTCTGCTCTGTGACTCCAGCATGCAATCGGTTGTTACTTTCCTCTGTTTCCTGCTCTGTAAGTCTAGCATGCAATCTGCTGTTACTTTCCTCCTCTGTTTCCTGCCCTGTAACTTCAGGATGCAGTCTGTTGTTAGTTTCCTCAGGTGGGCACGACTCTGCCTGGTGGTCAAAGAACCTCTTCCACTTTTCTGATCTTTCTTCTTCCTCTTCCTGAGACATATACATATACATATAAACAAACAATAAGGAACTTTAAAGGCTTCAATGTTCAACTAACAATAAGGAACAATAGGGGATGAGGCTTTACAGGGGATGAGAATTATTTGTTTCGATTGAAGAGTTCCAAAGATGCCCATACCCCCAATTATTGGGGACTAAATGGGTTATGTTATTGTTGTTGTTGATTGAAGAGTTCCAGAGAGAGTTCAAGGAAAAGCATCCAGATACCAAGTCTGTGGTTGTCGTTGGAAAGGCTGGTGGCGGCAAATGGAAATCTATGTGAAATAGGTGCAATTTTGATGTCTTTGTGTGGTTTCCCTGTGTTTAATTGTTGGGTTTGGCGTCATTCAGTATTCTTTTGTATTCTATAGTAGTTTATCTCTCCATTTTCTTTTCCTCAGCATATACAAGTGTTTTGCCCCTGGGCACATTCTATAGTACACTTCCTTTGTTGCTCATCAGAAGCAAGATGTATAATGGTCACCTTTTCAGAAAGAAAATATTCTGTGTCCCCACTAAGGCATTTGAAATCAAATCTAAGGTAGAAAAGAAAGGGAATAGGTAGCTATAAATTATAATTCCTCCATCCCTCCACTATTGTGTTGAGTGACCCTACAGGCACCTAAGATCACTCTAAGAACGAACCCTTTGCTATTTCTAAATCGGTGGGAGTGTAGTTGTTCACTCTTCTATCCTCACGTGGTAGCAAGTTTGCAACCTTGTGATGATATCGACTCTACTCTTCATTTCAAGAAAATGACCGCACAGTTTCAATTTACTTAAATGATGCATGTAATGGAAAACCTATTAGGAGCATAAAAAGAGTGTCTAGAAGCAAGTACCTTATAGATATCAGTGTACTCTCTATATCTTTGAAGGTGTTGAGGTCTCACAGAAAATCCATAGGCATCCCTGTCAAGAACAATATGTATGTGATTCTCAAAGTAAAAAGACCAGTGAAACTGATTCCAGTATAGTCCACTCTCTAAGATTTGATTATTGCCGAAAGGCAAAAACAAACCATTATGATTTCGAAATTTTGGGTTGCACAACATGTACATAGACCTAAACTGCAATGCAAAGCCAAACATCAGAGATCCCTCAACTGTACCTCGAATCAACGTCCAATATGCGCTTACTCAACAAGGATAACAACATACTTTGAAAGGAATCCCGATTCTTCTGCCCATATCGCTGTTTTATCCCAATCCCGTCCCAGAAGACTAAATCTTGCAACACATTTCCCTATTCGTAACAAGATCAAGACTGGTCTTGAACACTTACACACAACCTAATCCTCAGTGATGGATCCAAGTACGGTTATGGCTCGACAGCACCCCAAAATTTTCTAGAAACCCTCAAATACAATTACTTTATAATCCAAACCAAAAATCATACAAGTTCTCCCTCTCAAAGTTGAAATCCTGGATCCGTCACCTAATCCTAAATTCCAACATAAATCATCGACATTTACTCAGCGACTCTGACTGGACGACTAAAACGGTTCGGGATCGAAATTAACACATCATACATACTATATCTATAATTAATCGATATAGTCCAAATAATCCAAATATCTAAAATCCATAAAAATAAAAAATAAAAAATAACAAAACAAAAATGCTAAATTTCTGGTAATTCAAATGTGCGAAACGTAATTTCTTCAAGTGAGCAACTTGACAAATATAACGTATCAAGTGTAGCAAATTTGGTAAACTAAACCAAAAATAACTACAAAATCCCCAAATTTCGAGTAAAATTCAGCTCAAACAGCATTACTAGAGTGTCGGTCCTACAGACGCGTGTAAAGATCCAACACTAAGCCTATACATACACATAACCATATCGACATACCCACGAAATTTACGAGTATAGGAATGGAGATATACGAGTATATGAGAGTGTTTAGAAGGTTGCTTTACCTCTTAGGCTCGAAAAAGGGGAGGAAATTGGAGGTCTTAATCGTCATCTTTCGATCGAACGGACTTGATCTGATTTCTCACTCCGATAAGCTCGCCTCGTTCGATAGGGAGGATCAAATGGCTAAACGTTCATTTCTGCAACTGATTTTCCCTCTCCCTCTCTCTCTCTCTCTCTCTCTTGCTTGCGTGGTAGCTATATACTGATGGACTTCCTAAAACTGGGGTTGAATAGTAAAAGACAAAAAGTCGTGGATCAAAAATAACTTTAAAAAAACAAAGTCACGTGTTAATTACATAAAGGGCCCAGATCAAAATAGAATTACTTAAAGGGCCTTTTGGTGGTACACACCCGAGAGGGGATGCTAAATGAACGGAGGTAGCACGTGGGACTAATGGTGTTACTGCTTTGATCCGAAGTAACGTGTAATGTGATGGAATTTTTTGAGGTTTCGAAACCGGTCTGAGATTCCCCGTTCCGGAAAAATAGTGTTTTCTATGCCAAAGTATTTTGGATCGTTGGATTGTATGTGTTTTGTTTTTCAATTTTTAATTTTTCTGTGATCCAATTGCCGAAATTGTCCTGGAACAGAGGAATAGGGAATTTTAAAATTGAGGATTTGATTCCTTCAAAACCTAGCAACTACTCGGGGCTTGGCTGCGAGAGTTTCTCTGCTAAATTATTTAATCTTCGTGTGAATGGCTTTTCTTTAACCAAATTAGAAAAAAGATATAATCGATATACACGTAAGTTAGTCTGGACACAGTCACATAAGTTGGTCTGGACACCCGTGATCGCAAGGGAAGATAAGAATATTTTGAGAATGTGACCGCAGGTCATATTAGCTTTTACTAGCTTTTGATTGATACGGGGCCCGGGCCCGGTATCCTTTTTAATTTTGACTAGTATTGGACCCACTATCCTGCGTGCCCCTTCAAAATGTTTGTGGCATTCAACTGATTATCGATATTACTTGCTGTTTTTTCGTTTTCTTTTCAAATTTGTGTCAAATTGTGCATGGAATTTTTGCCACAATCTTTAATATTTATTTGGAAATTTTCCAAATTTGAAGTTAATATTTATATTAATTATTATTTCTTTCTTTTTCTGTTTTCTTTTCAAATTTGTGTCAAATTATGCATGGAATTTTTGTCATGATCTTTAATATTTATTTGGAATTTTTCCAAATTTGAAGTTAATTTTTATATTAATTATTCTCTTGACTATTAAAATCTAATCATGAAAAGTCTTAGAAAGTTCACTAATAACAAAATAATAATACTATTCCTTTGATCTAATTTCTCGTGTTCTATTACCATAGATTAAGCTGAAGATGAAGATGAAGATGAAGATGTAGATAGTGCTATTGAACTGGCTGTTGTTTTCCCAATTTTTCGTAATAGAAAATCAACTCATGTTAATCAGTTAAATTTGTTGAGTAAATAGTAGCATTTATCTAAATTCTAGTAATATTCATCAATTAATTTCAATTAGTTTGTTTGACGCGTAAGATATGATGGTGTTTACATAAAACATAAAAAAAAAAAAAAAAAAACTAAAGTATCTTGGCCCTCTCTCCTAAGTCAATATCAAAACAGATTGATTCGAAAAAAATTCTCGTATCTCATTGATCGGTCTATTTTGCAAATAAAAAAAAATTAAAAAGACACTTTGTAGTGTCTATATAGTGACTATAGTCGTCCTACTTAAATGTTTTTAAAATTCTAGTCTATAAGTTTAGACTTTTCATTTCTTTCATCGAGAAGAAAGAATAATTTCAAAAAAAATAAAATTTGATGACAACTAAATGTAAAATCATTAAACATAAACGATACCATTGTTTCAAAAAAAATAATTTTGCTCAAATTACCACACCCACGTTTTTACAAACTTGGTCATGTGACGTCATCATGTTTTGTGTAGTTACAAAGGATTGTGGAGAAATTATTGGAAATTTTGAATTTTGGGAGCCTATTCTCGTCTTGCTTTTATTAATTTTTTTTTCCAGACTTTCTGGATTTTCTATAAGATATGATGATGTTTACAAATATGAAAATGAAAGTATCTTTGTCCTCTCTCCTAAGTCAATTCCTAAATAGATGGATTAAAAAAAAATTCATTTGTAGCATCTATATAGTCGTCCTACTTAATTTTTAAAAAAAATTCTAGTCTATAAGTTTATACATTTTCATATTTCTCATCGAGACGAATTATGGTATCTTTTATGTTTAACGATTTACTATATAGTTTTCATCAAGTTTTTTTAGGGATTATTCATTTGTCCCAATGAGAAATATGAAAAATGTATAAACTTATAGACTAGAATTTTTAAAATAAATTACGCACGACTATAGGAGAAATGGCCAAGATACTTCAATTTTCATGTTTTAAGTAAACCTTTAAAATGAAATTTACATTTTTGCGCGACTTTTCTAATAATTGATTGATTAGCTTTTGAATGAGAGAAGCGATCTTCATCGATTTAAGCTTGAAATTAATAGGCGCACAAAATCAAACATTGGACCAGTGAACTACCACCCGGGGTCTCATTTATTGGATTTGGCTCTCATGTGGTCACGATTTCGAGACATCTCGATTCGGCAAATCTCTGGATTTTGCAAATCTTAAACCCTCAAATTTTCATTCTTTGAATTTTGCAAATCCCTAATATTTTGAAATTAATTAAATACTCTCTTGATTGTTTCTGATTACATTAGTCAAAAGACCATAATTCTAATTTAGGGGTTCCGATTACTAATTTTCTAATGTATCGAACTTTTTTTTTAATTTTCTAATGTATCAAACTTTACATTTTTTTTATTATTCTATAAATTATTGTTACAAGAAATTCTCAATATTTGGGACCGTGGTCGATTCCATTTCCCTTGGCACACTAGAGGTAGAGCAATAATAGTTGTGGTGACGGTGGCAGCGGTGTTGGTGATTTTATAGTAGTAGCAGATCCTAAAAAAAAGTAAAGGACAAATTGAGGTTTTTGGAAATGAATTTTTTAATCTTATAATAACAAGGTCTAGCAACGAAAAGATGCAATAGGGCTAAGAGCAGTTGGTTGCGAATACTAGAAACGAGCGAGGTTTTCATGCAACTTTTTTTCTTCTTGACTTGTGTTGTTTTTTTACTTATATTTTGTGACTTAATAATTACTCCTTCCGTCCCAATTTTATAGTCCCTTTTGGGAGTTCGTGCTACTTTTCAAAGTGTTATATCTTATGATCTAAAATATTTTAGGTGATTTTGAACACTTTATTTTTTAAATTAAATCAAGATCTATCAAAAAAGATCCATATTGCATATAAAATATATTACCGATTGAAAAATATAATTATTTTTTTATCCGGTTAGAATAGAACGAGGAACTATAAAATTAGGACAAAGGAAGTAGTAGGCAACAAAACTCAAAGTCAAGCTAGGGCAACTCAATCATTAGGACCGGCCCTTTTGACATCCCCTCCCCTTGTTTTCATTTGAGTCCTATGATTCCCTTATTGCCTTCTTGGCCTCGGGGTATGAGTGCTCACTTATACATTTTGGATTTGCTTCGGGCGCTACTACAGGTTCGATTGGATTTGCTTTGGGCGCTACTACAGGTTCGGAGTCCTTATGATCACGCCAGAAAAATTGCTTCGGGCGCTACTACAAGTTCGGAGTCCCTAAAATTGCTTCGGGCGCTACTACAGGTTCGGAGTCCCTATGATCACGCCAGAAAAATTGCTACGCCTTTCACGAAGGTGAGCTGACTCGATTCTCGATAGGTAGGTGTCGATTTCTAATTAAGAACAGTGGGACACATTTGTCCTATTGTTGAAAATCAATACTGCTAGTAATTTAAAAACAAATACAGGAGTAAGTAAATTTTCGGAAGTATTATTATTATTATTATAATAGTTTCATAAGTTGGATAGCAATATAGCATATCGAATAATCATGAATCAAAACATGTTTGTTTCACATTTCTTCTTATAAAAATTTATATATTAGATTATAAATTATTATCAAAAAAATATTAAATTAGAAATTGACACACTAGACCAATAATCATTTATCTTATAAATATGTATTGAAATTATAATACTCCTTTATGTTACCGGGGCCTATTATTGAACATAACAAAAATAAGCACATACTTCGCTATATTTTTATGTTTTTTTCATACACGTTCACACATTTTAATACATTTTTTTGAACTTTAACAACAGCTAAGTAAAATGTTTTTATCAATTTCCTATTTTAATTATAGTATTTAATCGCTATATGATATTTCCATATTACCAATGATAAACTTTACTATGAGATGATTGACTTCAATAACTTAAAAGGTACTTGACAGGAAGTCCATTACAGCCTAAAAAGGACTCCAAAGAATCTTGGAAAATAATTGTGACACACACACACTCAACCACACTCAAGAATCTTTACCGAAAAGTTAATAAGACAATCATACTATATGTATACTTATTAATAGTTTTTTATTATTGTGAGTCCGGCTCACAATAAATACAAAAAAATAAAAATAGAAATACATATTTTAGTGCACTTTTTTTTATACATTTATACTTACTTTTATACAGTACTTTTTTTATATATATTTTAATACATTTTTTAAACTTTAACATAAACTTACCAAGCGTATTTTAACATTTTCTAGGAGTATTAATTACGATCTAAGGGTCCATGTTTCATGGGTGCACAAACTAATCATATGGGTAGATGTTGCTGTCATTGAATGCCACATTCACTTTTGACTAAGGTCATTGAATGAGCGGTAAAACAACGTGCACAGCCATCTGTGCACAGAGGTCTCGGGAATTCACTTTTGGGTCCCACACGAACGATTCAAGCCATTCAATCATCTTAGAATAATTTTTTAAAGGGCTCCATGAGAAATCAGTTCCATCGGATGTGTGTAAGTGGTTGATCCAAAAATCCCCCGTTTCATTCAAAATCGTTTTGAATGGCTCGAATTGCTCGCGTGGGACCCAAAAGTGGGACCCCGAGACCCATCTATGCACGGTCTGTGCACAACCATCTATGCACGTAGGAGAGTTCGTCATTGAATGCCACATGACACCGCGCATTGGGTAATGCTCAAAAGATTAGGAAAATTAAGGATCAAAGGTACCTAACCAAATAACTTGCTTCTATCTTTAGAATAGTCTTTTAAGATCTCCAGAGCCAATTATATTATGAATCATATTGTTGAAAAGTTACGAGTTTTTAATATAAAAGTTACGAGACACTAAGAAATATTACGACTGTCACGAGATGTCACAATATAAACTATACAATAAGTTCATAGATTACAGACCTTTAACAGGTGTGTATTGTAATCATTCCTGTTTGATTTAATTATTTGTCCCCTTAATGGGCTTTTAGTTGGACTAAGTATAATGATGAGCGTTTGCCTCGTTGATATAATTTAAATACTTGTATTTTTTTACGTCAAAAATAGCATGCAACACCCATGTAGCAACATTACTTTCCTCTCCACGAAAAGTCCCCTCTACTTAATAGATGGAACCTCCCAATCAAAAAAATTTGTTTGCCGAGCGGGCACCATGTGGTGTCCATGCACGTACATTCGGCCATCCAAAAATGTTTTGGACAATCCATCTCTCTCTCTCTCTCTCTCTCTCTCTCTCTCTCTCTCTCTCTCTCTCTCTCTCTCTCTCTATGTTCTTTTGTTTTTTGGTAAAACAACTTGAAATAATAATAGTTAAAAAAAGATTAACCGAATATACAGCTTACAAGAGGCATATTCTAGGGAGGAACAAAAGAAAGGGAAAAAAAAATTAGGCTGCAAAAAGGCTACATCAATGCTAGCTTTAACAAAAGAGAAGTGGTAACAAAATGTTTCAAATCCATCTAAAAGGGGGAGAAGAAACATTTTACGAGTGTAAATCATACAAAAACCAATAGGCTAGGTGAGCCATAAATGGGACATCAAAATGGGCTGTAGTCTGTAGATCACAACACAAACCCAATAGGCTAGGGGAACCGCACATGGGACATGAAAATGAACTTCGATTGGAACTTCTTGAACGCGGCCATTCTGGACTAGATCTTGGGCAACCTGATAGGCTGGAAACTGGTTGAAGTAGCAGACCACTTGGCATGGGCCTGGTGTCCATTGATCCATAACGGCAGCTAGACTTCATTGAGCAATGACGGAAGTGTTTTGGACGGCCCGAGCATTTTGGACAGCCGAGATGTGTGCTCGGGCATTGAAAAATTGACCCTCCAACACTGATGTAAGAGGCTGGAGATGCAAATCGAATGGGTTTAGGTCCCATAATGTTTCAGTATGACTTCCACTCTCGCTCTCAATCCTAAGTCTCACAAACTTTTGAAGGTTGAAATGTTTTCAAAAGCCACTTTCACGCTCGTGTAGCACATGCCCATTGTGAGACTTAGGACTTGCGCCACCCAAATGATTTTGGATAACTTCAATGGATTGGAAGGTGTAATCACCTTACAAAAGTACTGCTACATTTTATTCGAAATTGACATGAAATAAAAGAAAATAAAACATACGAGTGATAATGCACACGACTTGATTTTATTAAGTTAGGAAAAAAAAATTACAAGTATGATAATGCAGATACATCTCATAAAAGACAATACATAAATGACTTGATCTTAGCTAGAAAAACATTCTGAACACAACCTTCGGCTACACCCACGCAACAATAACAGTACTCATATAGTTTTCCAACGGAGTTATGGGCACGGACGGATTACATAGATAATTGGCATGAAGCCACTTATTTGAGAAAAATTTTAGTGCTGGGCGGGTACCACAAGGCTCCTAATGTGGTATCCACAACGCCCCATCATAGCCGTCCAAAAATGTTTTGGACAGTTTGGATGTTAATTTAACTCTTACCGGTAACAATATCAACTCTAACCGGTGACAATGTATTTAAAATCGGGACCGTCCAAAAGTGTTTTGGACGGTCAAGATGCGCGATGTATACCACCACATGGTACCCGCTCAGCATTGAAAATTGTCACTGAATACCTTTATCAACACACTTTTAGTGACAATCTAGTGACAAAATTGTTGTCACTAAAGATCATTTTTTTTTCTTGTAGTTTATAAAAGTTATGGGACGCACTAAAATGTGTGAATCACATAAAAAATGAAGTTGGACAAAATATGACGGTGAGCTTATGCCTCGTTTAATATACTTTAAATACTTGTACTCCAATTCTTTTACGTCAAATGTAATATGCAACACCCACATACCAATATTACTTTCCTTCCACAAAAATGTCCCCTCTACTTAAGAGATGGAACTTCCCAATCCAAGAAAATAGGCAAGACGGTCAAATTTGCCCATTTGAAGGACTTTTTTAGGCCCACCCGGGTGATCTAAACCACTCACTTTTTAGAGCTCATTAGGAATATAGACTTCGCTAAAAATTACATTGATCAAACATCGATTGATATGAATTAGAAAACCATTTTTGTTGGGATGAATGGGTAAATGGTTTCCAATCCTGTATTATAAACTCTTTTCTTAAGATAGATATGTTCCAAAATCATATCAACCGGTATTCGATAAAAATGATTTTTGACGTTGTCCCCGTTCTTGACCATTTCTAAAAAGTGAACAATGTGGATCATCGAAGTTCTCAAACCCACAAACAAGGAAAACTGGACAATCAATCAAGTCCATTTTATGGACTGGATAGTAGAAATGACAATTATAGTCACACCCATGGATACACGATTCGATTTGGTCACTTGGTACAAATATTACCCGATACTTTCATTTAATAGGAGTACGTATGAGGTTAATCATGTAATACTCAGTCTAGTTCGGGGAGAATACTGGTTTGCTTCCCCATACACGAATATCCGTACCCATCCCATCCCGACATAGTGTTTATTTTATTGTATTAGGCCTAGTTTTTCAAAAAAAATTAGCACTTAAGTACTAAAATTATGATATATCAAATTAAAAAATGACGTGATTCCGTGTAACTTTAATTTGGTGCGAAAAAAATCGAAAAACAATACACAGAACCACTTTATTTTTTTGATTTGAAATATCATAATTTTAGCACTTAAGTGCTAAAATCTTTTAGAAAACTAAGCCCAAGTAACTTTTACACAGACGTGAATAAAAGCCACTGCGAGGAAATATGAAACACCAACACTCATGTTGCAGCCGATCAAAGAAATAATAACGTTCGTGTTGCATAAATATGAACTTCTAACACTCATAGGAGACAGGGAGAGGCTGGAGCTTCAAATCAATTGGGTTGCTCCCTAAGTCAATAACCTTTCAGTATAACATATGTTGACACTCTCAATTCTCGTTCTCACAAATTTCAGCGTTTGAGATGTTTTCAAATGTATTTTCACGCTCATACTCCAGCAAGCGCATTATGTGACTTAGCACTTACACCACCCGGATGTTTTCGTATAACTTCCACTTGTTGCCATTTTACTCTGAATTGTCACAAACATCTCGCTAAATACAATACACAAGACTTAATGCAATTAAGCCAGAAAAACAAGTATATTAGACAATACACAAGACTTGATGCTATTACGCTAGAAAAACAAGTATATAAGAACGATAATGCATAACACTTCACGAAAGACGATAAACACATGACTCAATCCTATTAAGCTAGAAAAACATTTTCACCCCAACCTTCAGCACACCTGCACGGCTGCACATCAATAGCAGTAACTATGCAATCCTCAAACGATTTGGGTAAGAAAAGGATTGGAAACAGACCTAACCTTTAGACACCTGGGTTATAAAATAGATACAACACATACAATCGGCATGAAGCCACTTATTTAATTCATAGTTCATAACAGCTATTGGAGTAGCTTCTCGGGAATTCACTACTGACCCTGCAAAAAAAGATATACACAATGTAAGGGTTAGTAATTCTGTTTGATATGTCACTAGGAATTGCATTTCAGACTTTTCAGTAGAACACATGAGAGACTCTACCAGAAAGCGCTTCTTGAAGCCTTGAACTATTTCTTCAGGATCACGCTTCGTGTACGTGTAAGCATCAATCTTGTTCACCTCCTGCACAGCAATTGGCATTTAAGAACTGGATTTCAAATTTTCGTACAATTTCATTTTTTTCGTATAATATTAATTTGCATTCGTACAACCACAGATTTAGTTGTTTAACTCACCTCAATCCATATTGTTAGTTTAGGTCGTCCTGCAGTGATGTCAAGCTTCCATACGTCTTGTAAGAAGACTTGAAACCTTTCAATAAATGGAGCATACGCAATGTCCACCTATAGATATAAATTTGGTCGCAAAACAGAGGAAAACAGCTAATTAAGCTCGTGATTCCATCGACATCCATGCTTGCTTGTCAAGAACAGCTAAAATGCTCTCCAAAAAATTCCTCCGCACCGCATAAAGAAATAAATACTGAATGAGAATGCACAAAGTTCCCAATATTGAATGGGAATGCACAAAGTTCCACAAGATGGAGCACTAAGAAAGCAAGCAAAACGGGATGGGCATACCAGACTGAATTGGCCAAGGAAAAAAGGACCATCCTCAAATTTGTTAAGAGCAGTCTCTATGTAATCAAAAACACTACCTGATCCAGAAACACTTAAGTCAGCAAGGTTTCGAGATAGTTCATTCACTCTCTTAAAAAATTCCCAGAACAAGCAAATATAAAATCTCACCAGTTTCTTTCACCGGATCTCCTTTAAAAGAAGTAAACACAGTTTTGTTGAATGTGTCTGTGTACGCTAACAACTCTTCAGAAAACTGTTGTTTGGAAGGATCCTATGGTATTTTCACATTGTTGATTGTCAAAATCAGAAAACATGAAAGAGTGAGATAAAAGGAAGAAGGGGTGTAAATACATATTCATATCTTACATTAGGCAAAAGTTTGGGCCCTTCAAAGTTATCCTCTAGATATTTAAGTAAATCTAGACTCTCTCCGATGACTTTGTTATTGTGCTCCAGTGACGGCACCTAAGAAAAAAAGAGCTGCATATGTGAGCAAGAAAGATGAAAATTCTCAACTAGGCAGTAGCTTTGAAGAGTGATTTCAAGCTTTCCATGACTGTGCAGAATGCATCAGAGGTAATTCAAAAGACATATACAAATAACTTTAGCAGAGAATAGGTCATTTTGACATTCTACAAGTATTTCTGGTGAAGCCAGATTTTATTTCGATCGAAGCTGAAATCAGAGAACTGACACAATAGGACCAAGGTCAAGTTCCGACTTCTCTTTAAGATAGGTAACTTTACTTATTGCGTGTTATCATCCTCATCATCATTACTGTCAATATTCGGTAAGATGGATACAAGATGAGAACTTCCATCAGTACTTCCCATACAACTGATGAATTCTTCTTCTTTCAAGTAGAGTGAATACTACTGATGAATTCCAATTCAAAGAAAAAAGAGCTCTATTCAAGATGATTATAATTACCTCCTCTAGGTCTAGAATGACAAAAAAGCGTACTTATGGCTAAAAGTTGTCCCGTTTATCTCCCCATTCAAATTCACGTTAAACATTATCCTCACATCAATCAGCTTTATTTTACCACAAATTGTTCTCCCTGCCAATCAATTCTAACTTGTCCATAAAGACGTTTCCAATAACAGCACAATCTTGCAGGGGTTTGTAAAGGATAAGGATCCAAATCTACCACGTATCAAAATCTTTTCAAATAAGTTGTTCTAGCTTGGGATAGAATATATTCTCCAATGCTTAAATATTTTGTATCTGTTTAATTTAATCCTTATGACTTCTTTTTTGACGTTCATCAAAACCAACATCAGCGCACCCTAATGTCAAAAACATTTCCGAACGACGTATATTGCATTCCAAACATACTATACAGCACAATGCAGAGCCAGCAAAATACTATGTCTTTAATCTTTATCCTCTCATTGTCAAGAAGAGTTGGAAAATCAACATGACCATAAAAGATTATTTATGTTTTTGTTAGTCAAACAGTTTGATCAACAAACAAGAGGCCCTGGTAATTAAAACAACTGCACCTATTACGTAAGCAAGACAGGCAAAAATGATAAGCAGAAGTATATTGTACGGAGAGAATGCTACCTTACTTTCTGGGTAAACTTTCTCTTTGTACCAAGTAGGCTTGTCTCCAAGGTCAATGGGAACCAATTTGATCTCATCTTGTAGACCCTACATCTCAAAATTTAAACAAAACAAGCCCCACAATTAGGTTGAATAAAATCAAATGCACACAATACTAAGAAATCAAATTGCAGATTAATCTTTTGAGGTCCCCCAGGTGACTACAAATGCGTGCTAAAAAGAAAGCTCAACGGTGTAATTTAACTTTGCTGAGAAGCTCAATCAAATGGACATTTTGCACATATGACAAGAAGAATAAAGCCTCCACTTTTAGCAACATGAATCCCACGAAGAGATCTCCAGTGGAAATGTAAATTTCTCATTTGTGGATTGTAGACAACTCCATATGAATACATTAAGCCCTCATTTTTATAGCATTAAGCAGACAGAGGACACTAAGCAAACTAGGTGTTTAAGAGCAGGGAAACGAACCTTGTAGTTTCTTGCAATCCAAACACGTTGTGCAAATGGGCATACGTAAGCAGTATACAACCTTCAAGAAGATACCCATTTTGGAATAGATAAGATGTATGAACTAAATTAAATTTCAGTAAAATAAATAGTCTCATAGACACACAATAATCTTTAGTCTGTGAAATCTATATACCCAAATCAAATGAAACAAATGTCCCAATAAATTAGGGTCAGCTATATGAATTCATTTTAGCCATTCCTCTATGTCAATCAATGCCATTCCTCTATGACACACTCGACACTAGGAAAAGGGATAGGATCTGTGGCAGACATGTTTAGCTGGATAAGAACTTATCGAGCATATTTTCCAACTCAATTTTCTCCCCAGCTATGTATAGATCTAGAATAATGTGCATAAAAAGAAGTAGCCTAAAACAACTGGTAAACAACATTTAAGCAATAAAAAAAAGTTAAGTACATATACGTTAAAGATTTCAAATATCCTGGCATGTTCCCATAGCCTTGAAATGAGATTAGGTGATACAACACATGGACGACTACCTGCACCCACACGTACCCGACATTTGCATCCGAGTTCATGTAACATAGTTGCCAATGCTATATGTGATATGTCCACTAGAAATTAATAAATTCACATATCCACTTTTCCACGGCATCCCATGTCAAATTAGAACTTCCCTACCCTAGCATTTCCATTTACACAACTTGATACACATTGCACACACTCACACATTCATACATACATACATACATACATATATATGGAGAGAGAGAGAGAGAGAGAGAGAGAGAGAGAGAGAGCATACCTGGTAGTTCCATCAAAGAGGGGAGGGGGTTCAGTAGAAGTAGAATCCAAAGTTGGGGGAAGATCCTCTTTCACGAAACTAAACAGTTTTTCCAAATTAAAACCCATAAAAAATCGACACACACAATCCGAACAGTCGTGTCATTTTGATCACCAGTCCGGCTATGCGTACGGATGTACACGTACACAATACACACAAACAAATCTTAATCGTTCATTTCAACATTTCAACAAATCAACGGCCTGGATTTTAAAAACTCTTTTACCGGTAAGAGTTAACTATTACCGCCTTACCGGTAACAGAGCAAAGGCAAATACGAACCGTTGAAAATACTTTTGGAAGGTCAAGATGCACCGTCCGTACGTATAGTACACACAACTTTTTTGTTTGATCACAGATCCCAACTAATACACCCTTTGTCTTAGGCCTTGTTCTCGAATGGATTTTTATGATATAAAATATAGTTTTGATAAAATTTAGTTTTGTTAGAGGTATGATAAAAATCACATTATTTTCTCAATGAATAAAATCTAGGTTTGATAATGGTTTTTTTCCAAATGATTTTGAGAGATAAAATCTAGTTTTGCTAAAATCCGTTGAGGATCTTAGATTTTATCAAAACTAAATTTTATTTGATAAAATTCATTGGAGAAAAAGGTGTCATTTTGTTTGTTTCCTTGCAAAAAGTTGTGTCATTTCCATGTAAAAAAGTTGTGTCATTTCCATGTAAAAAATAAAAGTGTTTTTGACAATAATCCTTGTTTTGCATAAAACATTTGATGTGGCGTCTAAATCAGCCAACGCGCAGATCGGACTGATTTACTAATTTTTATGGAAGCGTTCACTACCGGCGCCCAATTAAAGCCAAATCTAGTATCGATATAATAACACAAATATACGAAACGTAGAATGGGAGAAAAAGTGCAAAAGAGAGCTTACGGAGAAGGCATAATTGTTGGCTGGTTGATCGATTTCGAATTCCTGGAATTGTAGGTTCGTTGTTGCAGTGAGTGTTACATTCGAAGTTTGCCCCCCGGTATTTATAGGAGGTGGGATTGGATACAGATTGTTTGAAGTCGAACGCAGTGACGAAACGACGGGGGAAGTAAAAGCGTTATTTTGCTCACGAGTGGTCTTTCCGGTTCATTGAATTTGGACGATTTTTTGTTTCTCAGAACAATACACTTTGTACCCCTTCACTCTACACGATTTATCACTTTATACTTCTGATTTCCAATTCAAACAATTTAACCCACGCACTTCCCTTGTAACTTATGCATTCCATTTCCAATCCATGAGTTTTTTTTTTTTTTGTCACCAGTGAGTGGAATTCCCCTTGATTTCCGGTTCATTGCATTGGACGATTTTGTTTCTCAGAAAACTACTTCACTTTGTCCCCCTTCACTCTACACCAAGTATCAGTTTGTACTTCTGATTTCCAATTCAAACAATTTAACCCACACACTTGTTTACATATAAAATTAACAAATTCATAATTAATTGACAACGTAATCTGAAATATCAAACGTTGGCAAGTATTTACCAATAAAGTATGATAAAACTGTTATGTGCCTAGCGAAAAGGGTAAATTACCAAAATCACCCTTGACATATTTGTCTTACAGTTCAGCCTCTGAATCATATTGGCCATTCATTCTTATAAAATAAATGCTATTCAATCGTACACCTATCAATATCCAATCAATTTAATTTATTACATTAATGATCTACTCAACATTTTCAAATGAATGATTCAAATCACAAATGAAGAGTTTAGAGAGCCCACAAATGAGGGCATTACAAGAACCTCAAATCCCATTTTGTTACACGAACGGAAGTAGATTAGGTACTTATTGATGTTTGAATAACTTGATATTATTACAGAAATGATGGAGGAAAAAAAACAATTTGAAGATTGAACAATTTCGGTCATTAAACAATACCTCGATGGCTTTCATTTAAGGACTACAAAGGAGTTGACTCAAGCTTAAAAAAAAAAAAAAACCTCCTAATACAAATCTAGCTCTGCGACTCAGGCCTTGTTGTATTTGTGTTTGGTTTGTGTCAATATGAAACTTCCATTTTAGTCCGAATTGAAATGCAATAAAAGCAAAAGAAAATTACAAGTGAGCTAATACACCAACAAAATCACAGTACAAAATACATAGATATGGAATAAACCAGTAAAGCTAAAGTTATACAAGGTAAAAACCCCAGAAAAGAAAGAGCACAACGCAAACATCAAACAATATGATTCAGAGGCTGAACTGTAAGACAAATATGTCAAGGGTGATTTTGGTAATTTACCCTTTTCGCTAGGCACATAACAGTTTTATCATACTTTATTGGTAAATACTTGCCAACGTTTGATATTTCAGATTACGTGTCAATTAATTATTGAATTTGTTAATTTTATATGTAAACAAGTGTGTGGGTTAAATTGTTTGAATTGGAAATCAGAAGTACAAACTGATACTTGGTGTAGAGTGAAGGGGGACAAAGTGAAGTAGTTTTCTGAGAAACAAAATCGTCCAATGCAATGAACCGGAAATCAAGGGGAATTCCACTCACTGGTGACAAAAAAAAAAAAAACTCATGGATTGGAAATGGAATGCATAAGTTACAAGGGAAGTGCGTGGGTTAAATTGTTTGAATTGGAAATCAGAAGTATAAAGTGATAAATCGTGTAGAGTGAAGGGGTACAAAGTGTATTGTTCTGAGAAACAAAAAATCGTCCAAATTCAATGAACCGGAAAGACCACTCGTGAGCAAAATTACGCTTTTACTTCATTCTTATAAAATAAATGATATTCAATCATATTCAATCATATAGCTATCAATATCCAATGAATTTAATTTATTACATTGATGATCTACTCAACATTTTCAAATGAATGATTCAAATCACAAATGAAGAGTTTAGAGAGCCCACAAATGAGGGCACTACAGGAACCTCAAATCCCCATTTTTTACACGAACGGAAGTAGATTAGGTACTCATTGATGTCTAAATAACTTGATATTATTACTGAAATGATGGAGGAAAAAAAAACCATTTGAAGGATGAACAATTTCGGTCATTTAAGGACCACAAAGGAGTTGACTCAAGCTTAAAAAAAAAAAAAATTCAACCGAAAACAAAGCTTAGGACAAAGATTGAGTTTATCATAAAAAATCGCCACCTCCTAATACAAATCTAGCTCTGCGACTCAGGCCTTGTATAGTTGTATTTGTGTTTGGTTTGTGTCAATATAATTTGCATTTACTTTGTTCTTAGAAAAAACATGAAAACAAGAATAAAAAACCTTTCCAATGAGTGCAGTTTTTTAAGGAAATTGATATTGATACTCTCCTTTTCTCTATCGACACTCTTTTTTTGTCCCTACATATAAAGTGAAAGAGTAAGTTTACGCAATAAAGACAAAAAAAAAGAGTGTCAATAACACTTTCTTTTTTTTAAGCAAGTTCTATTCATACAATGATTCGGTGTGTTAAGAACAAGTTTTTGTTCTCCCTTTCTTACCTCCATATTCAACCACTCCTCCGAGTCTCCGACCACAATTTTGACCACATCCGCATATCACCACCTCTAACCATCTCCGACCACATCCACATATCACCACCTCTAACAACCGGTGACTATTTCCGTCAACTCCTCCAACCAATGGCTACCTCCAAACAATACCATGCCTCTTCTTGAGTAAGACGACAAACCCTGTTTTAGTAAATTGTTAATCTTATCTTCATAAGCAAATACTAGCAGCTAACTCGTGCGATGCACAAACTCATGTTTCAGTGTTTCTATCTATGCGAATCTGTATTTGTTTGACTTCAATTAATTCACGTACACAAAGATTTATTTGTTTGGAGCGTATAATCACAATACGAAACTTCCATTTTAGTCCGAATTGAAATGCAATAAAAGCAAAAGAAAATTACAAAATATAGACGACTTGATCTTATTAAGCTAGAAAATCATTCGGACCACAACCTATGGGAACACCAGAGTTAGGCATGGACCCACTTATTTAAGCACATAGCTCTAACACAGCCGCTGGAGTAGGTTCTGGGGAATTCACTACCGAACCTGCAAAAACCTATGGGAACACCAGAGTTATGGAATACACATCTCAGCCGTCCATCTCGAAAATCAGTGGTCTGGATTTGCCAAAGCTTTCTTACCAGTAAAAGTATACTTTGACCGGCAAGAAAGCATCTGTAAATCTAGACCGTTGAAAATATTTTTGGACGGCTAGGATGCTGCGTTGCATGGTGCTGCGCACTAAATGCACTGCAGGCGCTCTGCTTCCTCTATACAGCTGCTGGAGAGACTACAAGAAACCACTGGTTGTAGTTTTGAATAAGTTCTTCAGGATCGCACTTGGTCTCTGTGTAAGCATCAATCTTGTTCATCTCCTGCACAGAGATCAGAAGCATGAGATGTCACCGAAGATATTACAAAGCTTCTTGCTATGGAAATTCACATCTCCTACCATACTGTTGATTGAGAAAATTAACATCATTCACCCTTCCTTTTCTAAAAAAAAAACATAGTTATAATAACATCATACACCCTTAAGCAAATTTGACGAGGAACCGAATCACTAGAGCAAAAAAAAGGAGAGAGAGAGAGAACTTTTCTGTGAAACATGAAACAGAGAGATTATAAACATCAGGAGATATGATCCTACAAAAAACAATCACGTCTCCTACAAGAAATGATAGAGGATGTATATTTATTTTTTATTGCTTCCATGCCCTTCCAAGTGAAATGTCCAATTGCACCATCTCACTCAGAGTTTGGTGTTTCACAGCTACGGTTAAACTTACATGCTTAGTTACTTAAATCAAACTCGTGAAGAACTATGGCCTGGGCATAAAAAAAAAAGAAAAAATGACTATGGACCACATTCATTTTAGTAAATTCAAATTTGCTCCCAGGAACAAGTTTAGTTGATTAAATCACTTCAATCCATGTAGCTAGTTTTGGTCGTCCTGCTGTAATGTCATACTTCCACACGTCTTGTAAGAAGATTTGAAACATTTGGACAAACGGAGCATAGGCTATGTCCACCTGTGAATCATGAATTTGGTTGCAACACGGAGAAAAAAACACCAAATTAAGCACACGGTTCAATTGAAATCCATGCTTGTTCGCCACAATAAGTTAAAATGCTCTCCAAAATAGTACCCAACATCACACAAAGAAATACTGGCTGCAAGTTCCCCGCAATTTATGTAGCATGGACACGGACTTGAATACGGACATGGATACAGACACAGGACACGAGATTTCTAAAAAAGGGGTACAGACATGGCAAGAGACACGGAAAAAATAAATAAAGTTAATAAACAATACCTCTTTAGGCTTCTATTGATTGAAAAAATAGGTTTGATTGTCTATCTTTTTAATATATTTGACATATAAGATATCCTCTAGATAATGCAAATGGGAACTTGCCAGGTATCGGCTTGGGATCATGTCTTATTCAAAAATGATCATAACACAAACTTTGTGCCACAACCAATTACAACTCCACTCACATGGGGTGTGGGTCTCACATGGGCCACACATGCGAGCCCCTCATCCCATGTGAGTGGGTTTGTGTTTGGTTGTGGCACAAAATTTGTGTATGTATCATTATTCTTTCTTAGTAGGTGTATTCTGGATGTGCAATGCAATTTCGGTAGTCATTTTTATTTCAGTTGGAAAATGTAGTCAGATGTTTGGGGTCGATTTATTTTATATTGATGGAAATATAGATATATGTTTAAACATGAAGCTTAGTATTTGTAAACAAGCATCATATGCACATCATATCATACTTTCGACCTCAAATATTTGAAGTAATACACATTGGTTCACACCCCGCTCAAACCCTATTGTATGGAATCTATCTCGGGGCCTCACATGAATGATTGGAGCCACTCAATTTGTCTAGAATATTTTTTTAAGGGTTCCTGAAAAAAATCAGCTCAGTCAGATATTGGTAAAGGCTTAATAAATTTGTTAAAGTTTTGGTCCGTTTGATTTATGAATTTAAACTTATAAACTTAATCTAATGTCACTATACAGAAATTCGGTTTCTTGCAGATAAATTATCTATCTGACGAAGTGGAATTAATAGCCACGGTCTATTTCCTTTCTTATAACCACGGTCTATTATCTCAGCCAATATTTAGATGATTATTTTTTTGTTCGATTCGCAGCCATTCCAGTGCAAACTAACATCTTGAATCCCTACCTCAATTCTGTCCCTTTCCTGGCCATCAATCAAAGCATTTGACCGACTAATCCCATTCTAGCAAGGACTAATTCCTAGTGGAACTAAGTGACTGCGACTCCTTTTCTATCTATCCTTAGAAGTAGGGCAAGCAAAGGATGAAAACTAGTCGGTGAGAGCCGACAAAAAGTAGCGTCGGTTCAGTGAAGTCAAGTGTTTCCGTCTATAGGGGCTCCCTGACAATCCCGAACCTTCAAAAAAGGTATGTGTTGTTTCTTGGCATTCTCTTTTTTTTATTAAAAAATGATACATACACTCTCGCAAAGTCACTCTCAGCCACACCTTCTCTCACATGAAATGTGGACTTCAAATGTGAGCCTCACACCCCATATGAGAGAGGATGTGACTCTGGGGGAGTGTATGTATCAGAATTCTTCTTTATTATACTAACCTAAAAAGAGAGAGGGATACATAGCTTGACTTGAAACAAACAACTGGCACTGCCCCCTTATCACAACAAGGCAGATAGGGTACTTTTTTGCTTCCAGTCCAGGATATGAAAACCCCCACTAAAAAGAGCAATTGAGAGTGGACTTCAAGTTCGATAGTGTCGCAAAGGGTATTAGCCACCAGTGACCGTACTTTTGTAAAAGTACCATAGGACGGTGGTTCTGTCCTCTGGAACCTCGAACAAAAAGTAGATCTCGCCATCAGTTTGACTAAGAGTTCTGAATCAAAATAGTAAATTGAACTTGACTTAAGACGAAGGAACTTAGTGCCAAAAAACCGTCTTCTCAAGGCTTCAAACTTTAGTCATTAAGACTACTATGAAAGAAATATTCCAGTTGAATAAGTGAAATAGATCAACTTTTATCTATTTCACTTATTTTTATTTAACTGAACTTAAGATTTAAAAAAGTTCTTTCTTACCCAAATGTGCAATTATTTTGTTATCTTTACTTGCCACCTCCTAATCTTAATCCTGGCGCCTTGTATTTGTTTTTGGTTTTTGTCAATATATATATACCACATTTGCTTTGTTCTCAGTAAAAAAAAAAATGAAAACAAGAATAAAAAACATGCAAAACGATAAACCTTGCCCCACCATATTCCCTACAATTTTTTGAGCAACTTTTATTCATACAATGATTCCGTGTGTTAAAGAATAAGTTTTTGTTCTCCCTTTCTTGCTCCACCATATTCAACCACTCCGAGTCTTCGACCATATCCAAATATCACCAACTCCAACCAACGGTCACTATCTCCGGCAACTCGTCCAACCAAGAATTTTACACCAGTTCCTCGAAGGAAAAAAATAAAAGAACAACATAGGCTAGAAGCACTAGCAAAACAACAAAGAACAACATAGGCTAGAAGCACTAGCATTATCAAAACATAAATTTACAACAGGAAGCAAATCATTCCAACAACAAAGGATAAAAGAATTTACACAGAGATAGGCACTAGAATCTGGGTAGAAACACCTCAAATACTGCACACGTCTTGATTACCCTGGCTAGGCTTGATGTTCCTCCATGTCAAAGATAAGTCCCTTGTTGAAAGATCCTCATATTCCTCTCACACCAAAAACTATATGCAGCTGGAGCCAAGGACAGTTTTAAGGATAGACTTCTTGCAGCTTAGAATGCAGCAGAAACCACACTATATCATCACCCCAGGCATAAGGATTTCTCATAACCAGATTCTTCATTAAAATGTCCACCCAAACAGTACTAAAGGTTTGTTTGGTTTGAAGGGTCGGGTTTAGGGAATGACATTTATGGCAGAAATTGAACGAGTTTGGGTTTCTAGATTCGGGTTATGAGTCTGGGTTTCTAGATTCTCTCGGTGCGCTTTGTGTATCTGTGGTTTGAGATCAGTTTTGTTTTGGTTAATTTTTTTAGATTAAGTTTTGCAGTAAGTAATTAAAAATTTCAGTTTCCCCATGTTTTTTCTCTTTGATACCTAGCCGCAACCAAACATGAAAATAGGAATGATTATTCCAATCCCAATTCCTCCGATTCCGTTCCATTTTTAATTCCATTCCAATTTACATTCCATTCCATACAACCAAACGTAACCAAGAGTAAGAGCATTGAAAAAAAAGAAGAAGATGATTGTGGAATTCAAGACATCCAGATCTACACAACACACAAAATGCTTCTGCCACAATACCCCACCCAAGCAATCTATCCATACTGCGGAGCTTGTTTTGTATGGCCAGCCAATGAGCTTGTTTTGTATGGCTAGCCAGAGAACAAAAGCCCAACTAGGGACAACTTTAGGAAACCAAACCACCTTACACCACTCTCGGATTTCATTGGGCACCCTGATAGCATTCCTAGCAGATTTTTTCAGAGAATATGTTCCATCCAGAAAAGGGAACCAAGAAACAAATTGGTAAACTTATCTCCGAAAGCAAACACTAGCAGCTAACCCGTGCGATGCACAGACCCATGTTTCTGTGTTTCTTTCTACACAGATCTTTACATGTTTATACCATAAATTGACAAAAGGAATTATGTTTTCTACAACACTTACTGCAAAGGACTTCATTTAATCCCTGTAAGCAAAGATTCATTTGTTTGGAGAGTATAATCACTATGAAACTGTCATTTTATTCCGAATTGAGATGCAACAAAAGCGAAAGGAAAATATAAGTGAGCTAATACACCCACATATCACAGTACACAATACACACGACTTGATCTTATTAAGCTAGAAAATCATTCGGACCACAACCTATGGAAACACCAGAGTTAGGCATGAAGCCACTTCTTGAATACATAGCCCTAAACAGCCGCTGGAGCAGGTTCTGGGGAATTCACTACTGACCCTGTACAGAATATGTACAACTCAGCATGAAGCCACTTAATACATAGCTCTTAACAGCTCCTGGGATAGGTTCTGGGGAATTCATTGCTGACCCTGCAAAAGGAGATATATGTAGTGTTAGTTAATTCCATTTGATTTCTCACCATGAATGGATAAGTCCTAGTATTTCAGACTTTTCAGTATAAGGCATGAGTGACTCTACCAGATAGCGCTGCTTGTACTGTTGAATAAGTTCTTCGGGATTGCACTTTGTCTGCGTGTAAGCATCAATCTTGTTCAACTCCTGCACAGAGATCAGAAGCATGAGATGTCACCGAATATATTACAAAGCTTCTTGAAATGGAAATTCGCATCTCCTACTATACTCTTGATTGAGAAAATTCACATCATACACCCTTAAGAAAATTTGAAGAGGTGCCTAATCACTAGAGCAAAAAAAAACAGTTGTGAAAGATCTCTTTGCCTAATGTGCTTTGAAAAATTGGACTCATAAAATTAACCTTTCATCCAAAGAGGTAGTGCACAGCGCAATTTTGTTATGCTAGCGCACTCTTTGCCTACATTATGATTTGAAACATTGGACTCAGAAAACTAACCTTTCATTCAAAGAGGTAGTGCACAGTGCAATTTTGTTATGTTAGCACACCCGCCAGAGAGAGAGAGAGAGAGCGAACTCTTCAGTTTCCACCAAAAAAGTAGTGCACAACATATGGTCGTGCCCAAGGGGGTTTGCTACGCTAGTTGCCCCATCCCACATTTTCCCAATTCAAAAAAAAAAAAAAAAATCTTTTCTGTGCAAGTTGAAACAGGGAGATTATAAACATCAGGAGAGATGATCCTACAAAACAAAATCATATCTCCTACAAGACATGATAGAGGATGTAATATTTTCATTTTTCATTGCTTCCAAGTGAAATGTCCAATTGCACCATCTCAATCAGAGTATCGTGTTTCACAGGTACGGTCAAACTTACATGCCTAATTACTTAAACCAAAATCATGAAGAACTTACGGCCTAGGCATCGAAAAAATATTATGATTGATGTGCCTTAAACGACTATGCACGACATTCTTTTTAGTATTAAATTCAAATTTGCCTCCAAGGACAAATTTAGTTGGTTAACTCACTTCAATCCATGCAGCTAGTTTCGGTCGTCCTGCCGTAATGTCATACTTCCACGCGTCTTGTAAGAAGATTTGAAACCTTTCGACAAAGGGAGCATAGGCTATGTCCACCTGTGAATCATTAATTTGGTAGCAACACGGAGAAAGGAAAAAAAAAAAAGAAAAGAAAGCAAATTAAGCACATGGTTCAATTAAAATGCATGCTTCTTCACCATAATAAGTTAAATACTCTCCAAAATAGTACCCCCCATCGCCCAAAGAAATACTGACTGCGAATGCACAAAGTTCCCCACAGTGTAGTATTACAAAAACCAACAGAACACAGATGAGGCATACCAGACTGAATTGGCCAAGGAAGAAAGGGCCATCCTTGAATTTGTGTAGAGCAGTTTCTAAGTAATCAAAAGCACTACCTGATGCAGAAATTACTTAAGTCAGCAATGTGTCGAGAGAGTACTGTCATTTATTCTGCGATTAATTTCCCAGAATACAGGAAGTTTAGAATCTCACCAGCTTCTGTCACTGGATCTCCTTTAAGAGAAGTATACACAGTTTTGGTGAATGTGTCAATGTACGCTAACAACTCTTCAGCAAACTGCTGTTTCGGAGGATCCTGTAATATTTCACAAGGTTGATTGTCAAAAAATCTGAAAAAATGAAGAGTGAGAGGGATGGAGAAAGGGGTATAAAAATTGTAACATATTCACATCTTACATTTGGCAAAAGTTTGGGCCCTTCAAAGTTATCCTCTAGATATTTAAGTAAAACTAGACTCTCTCCGGTGATTTTGTTATTGTGCTCCAGTGATGGGACCTAAGACAAAAAGAACTGAACATGTGAGCAAGAAATATACAAATTATCAGGTAGGTTGTCTAATGATATGCAGCAGCTTTGAAGAGTGATTCAAACCATTAATGAATGTTACACAAGGCATCACAAGATTATTCAAAATGCATTTACAGATAAGTTTACAGACAATGGATCAACCAGACATTCTATTAGTATTTCTGGAGAAGCAAATTTTTTATTGAATGTAGCTGAAAGTCAGGGGGATGATACCTAGGGGGGGCCAAGGTCAAGTTACAATAGAAGTCAAATCTTTTGTGGTAATCATTGGTCATGATAGTTAACTACACTGAACATGTATTACAATGCTCATCACTATTTCTGCCAGTCTGCCACTAATCCAAAGTGGAATTTCTACATGAAAACTTCCGTCAACAATTCCTACACTAAAATTAATGAACATTTGTAAAAATACCAAAGAACGTTTGCAATTAACTCATGTAGATCAAGAATTACACAAAAACAAAGTTACAGCTAAAAGCTGTCCCTTTTATCTCCCCATTCAAATTCACTCTAACCCTTAACATCAAATCATCATAACAATTTATCACATATTCTCCTTCTCACCAAGAACTCTCCCCAGTTCTAATTTATCACATATTGTCCTTCTCACCAAGCAATTTTAACTTCCCCATAAGGATGTTTCAAATTCACGACGTCAGTTATAATGTTCGTCCACAACAGATCAGCACCCTGTAATCATGTGGGCAGTGTACATAGCATTCCGAAATACTATACAGCACAATGCATAGCCAGCAAAACAGGTGGGGGTCATTAACTCATTATCCTTGCATAATAGAGAAGTTAGAAAATATCACATGCCATGTAACGAGACTTATGATTTCTTAGTCAACAGTTTGATCAACAAATACTAGCCACCTGTGACAAACAAAAACTGCAGCAAGTACTTAATTAAGATAATAAAAAAATGATCTGAAGAAGTACATTGATCCAAAAGAATGTTACCTTATTTTCTGGGTAAACTTTTTCTTTGTACCAAGCGGGCCTGTTTCTAAGGTCAATAGGAACCAATTTGATCTTGTCTTGTAAACCCTACAGCACAAAAGTTAACCAAAATAAGGCATTTAAACAGGTTGAGTAAATTCACGATGTTGTTTAGGAGAAAAATAAATTGCACGTCATTGGACTGGGCATCTCTCCGGCCTGCCCCATTTGTCATGCATACTAGAAATCAAATTCAAAGTTGGTGATTGAGCATGCATATTCAATCATCACGTACATTTGACAAGCGGGATATGCGCATTCAAACCAATGGGCAGACATCGCAAAACGGTATCTACAAAATGGTTATTAGGTGAAAAGGTACAGATGCATACCATGAAGTGATTATATGCAACAGCATGGTGAGCAAGTTACAAAATAAATAAATAAATAATTCATAAGCATTGCCCAACAGAAATGGATGATGGGCGAAGAGCAAGGACGAGAACTAACAATCTTGTTGGGGATAAGGAGAAACAGACCTTATAATTCCTGGAAATCCAAACACGCTGAGCAAATGGGCATTGAAAATAGGTATACAACCTGAAAGAACCCAATTTACGACATGATCATACAAACCTAATTTGAGTTTAAACTAGAAAGAAAAAAAAATAAAGTTCTCATAAACAGAAAATAAACTTCATCTGTGAAATTTTGTACTTTCAAATCACATCAAACCAAACTTTATGCCCATAAAGTGGGATTGGCTATATGAATTCCTTTCAGCCATTCTGCAGTTTTCATGCAATATGTTCAGTCGAATCCAATAGAACTTCTATCCACTTTTACCACAGCATCCCATGTCAAATTACGTCTTCCTCACCTTTAGCACTTCCATTCGGAAAAATTCGTGTATATCTAAATCTAAGAGAGAGAGAAAGAGGAGGAGGGAGGGCATACCGAGTTGTTCCATCAAAGAGGGGAGGCGGTTCAGAAGTAGAATCCAAATATGGGGGAAGATCTTCTTTCACATACCTAAAACATTTTTAGTCACACCAAACAACAGTAAAGATTGGTCATCACATATCAATGTTCAATAGAAATAACAACATTAAGATCAATGCAGAGCCGGCTTTGGGCTTAAGCCCATAAAGCCATTGCTTTAGGCCCCAAATTTAGACTACTTTTTGGGCGCTCCAATTTTTTTAATCATCCGGTGTTACCGTGTTAGTTCAAGAACCTAGGGTCTAAGTGTTAACTCTTCAGGATAAAAAACAAAAACAAAAAAAGTGTTTACTCTTCAAAAACTGAAAGGCCTTTGCTTATTCACTACTCTCATTCGATTTTAATGAGAAAAAACCCTAACACGGAGTGATCAGAAAGGGAAAGTAACCGATCTAAAATATCATTTTTGTACTTTTTCTCTATTTCTCACCAAAACACTCAATCCAAATGAGTGATTTGGCAAGAAACTCAAATCCTTTTAGTTTTCTTTTCTCTCCAAATCCCTCAATCAAAAGGGGATGTGAAACTCGCTAAACGTACCCACCAAGCAGTACTTTCTGAGGACAGTAGAGATTCATAACATCTATATCGGTAATTTTGAATTTGTTTTGTCTTGCTTGAACTATGCACAGATTATTGAGATTTGAAGACTCCATTTGAAAATTTTGCAATGACCCAGAAAAGATAAATACCAGTAACACAAAATTGCAGAGTATGCACACGTATACAGATGAATTTACATACACATATAAATGTAGAATCAGAGAACAGAGCAGAGAGCTTACGGGGAAGCCATAATTGTTTGTTTGAGCGATTTCGATTTCGACTTCTAGATTTGATCGAGTGCGGTATGAGGCTCCAAGATAATCCGCCAGAATTTATAGGAATTGGTGAGATTAATCTGTTGCAGTCGCCACGCACGCAGTGACGACAGTGTACAGAAGAGTATTGAACCGGCTGTGATGGACTGGGTTCCAGTACGCTCTAAAGGGTGTTTTGGCCAAACAAAAAAATTGACTAACTTTTTGTTTTGTATTTATTTGATTTTTTTTTTATATTTTTTAGTTTTGTATTAATTTTTTGTGTATTATTTTGTGTATTATTGGCTTATCTTGGCGGGAGGAATTTAAAAAGTATAAAATTATAATCGAAGCTTAAATTTTTTTGAATAAAGACAAAAATAAGTCAAAAAGTCAATTTTTTACACTTTTTTCGATCTTATTCAAAAAATTGAAAGTCCTTGTCATAATCTTTTACCTTTTTGAATTCGTCTCGCCGAGACGAACCAATAATACTGAAAAAATCAATACATAACTAACAAATGCAAAAAAAATTAAATAAAGACAAAACAAAAGGTTAAGTTGGTTTTTTTAGCCAAACTTAGCCTAATTATTTGTTTGTACTTTGCACCGAACTAAAAAATGATTGATAATTACACCCTCCGTCCCAATTTTATAATCTCTTGTTCTATCCTAACCGGATAAAAAACGATTATCACTGTGTTCACTTCATAATTCCCAAAAAAAAAATCCAAAAAGGTTCTTTTTTCATCTCTCATTTCTCCAATCATTAATCATATTTCTCTCTCTACTCATACCCCTCTCTCTAATCATTATTCTCATTTCTCTCTCTATCTCTCTCCAATTATTCCACATCTCTCTAACTATTACTTTTTCGCAATTCTAACACTCTCTCAAAATTATTTTTCAAAATATTGTTTTCAAAATTATCAACCAAACAAAGCCTATATCTTTCAATCGATAATATATTTTATATGCAATATAAATCTTGTTTGAAAGATCTTGATTTAATCTAATAAATAAAGTGTTCAAAATCACCTAAAACATTGTAGATTATAAGATATAACACTTTAAAAAGTGACACGAACTTCCAAAATGGACTATAAAATTGGGACGAAGGGAGTATGTCCAAGCAAAAAATAAGTGTGGTCGGACTTTGTTCTGGCCATCCTAGACTTTGAAAAGTGATCTGAACCGTTCATTCTGTTAAAAGGAGGCATGCCCTCCAAATGAACCTCACCTCGAGCTCCAAAATGTGATTTGAACCATTTACTTAACGCGGCATGTAGATAAATTTAAAATTTGGCCACGTTTAAATTAGATTTTACAATTGATTTGGTGAGTTTCCGAATAGATTTTATCTAGATTTTTATCAAAATCTGATATCCATTCGTGTAGAGAGTTAATAAAATCTTAGATTTTTACATTAAAAAATCTAAGATTTTATCAACTCTCCTCACGAATGAATAAAATCAAAGGCTTGTTTTATCATTGGAAAACTCACCCAGAATCTAAAAAGGTTGATAAATATGTTCATAATCCCACATATCATAGAATGGCTGAACCAATATAATAATATAATTGTATTAAACGTACTTTAATAAAATAAAAAAGGGATTTTTCTATTGAAACAAAAAAAAAAAATACAAGTTTCAATGATTTTTTTCACTTTTTTTTTATACATTTTCATATATTCATATATATTTTTTACATAACTCTATACACTTTTTAAGTCATAATGTAATCCTAAATGGCTGATTTTAGAATTTTCCAAATTATAAAAGCTGACATGGGAGTAAAACTACTACAGGTATTTCCCTGGTTTGAGGTTCATTGCATCTGGACAATGTTGTGGTTCAACCTTTTCGTCTAAAGTCATGCCAGTCATTCGCCAAAAATCAATCACCAAATAAAATTATTACGTGCCGTTGGAACACGGCCAAGTAACGCTCTTGGACCATTTTCTACTACATATTGATGTAATCTCTAATGAAAATTTTGTACCTTTTGTATAAGGAATTATTACCTCTAGGTCTAGAAAAGAGACGTCTAATTACCAATAAAATAAGTCATTTTTTTAATTACCACTAAGGTAAGTCACTCTTTTTTTAAGTTTAGGTTTATAGTGCACTTTCCTATTATAGGGTTTTAGTGGTTTAGACACTTTCATAAAAGACTCCAGGATTTAAAAGATCTGGCAGATTTTTGGCTGACTTTCGTAGAGACTCTACTGTGAGCAGACTGCCATGTGTACCCTGTAGCTTTGTTTACGCCAAGACTTCCCATTATGTGGTTTTAAAGCATTTTGTGAATCCTCATAGAAAGCATCTCTGCGATTTTGCAGACTTTCAATGCAGCACTTACCAGTGGTGATACCCTGCGATTTTAAAAGACTTCACGATACCCTCAACAGTAAGATACCCTATGATTTGGCAAGATCTCTTACAGCAGACCCTACTGCAGATTCTGTAATGTAGGAAAAATTCTAGAATTTAGGCACTTCTCTACGAGCAGACTTCAGATTTTGTGACACTTTCATAAGTGGTGACCGAGTCAGAGTAAGAGACTCTACTCCCCTGTGAGTTTAGGTTTCAGCTCACTTCTATTATAAGCGCTTTTGCCATGAGATTACAGGTGACTAGAATTTTATGTGACTTCATAGGCAGAACCTATGATTTAGGGATTTTTATACGGGTTGGAAAGTTGATGAGAATTTTTCAAAATTGGGCTTGACCTGATGGTAATTATGGGATCCAATGGTGACCTGATGGTAAATGTCCCTCCATATAAATACGTGACGAAAAAGAGCCTTCAGCACTATAACGAACACTAAAAAATCTCTCACAAACCGGATATAAAAAAAATTCGGATCGCCCATCCTCCGATTCAAATTTTTTGGAAGGAAAGAAAGGAAAAAACTAACATTGCTTTATCAAACAAAAGAAAGTATGGGATAATTCATAACCATGAAACATCGAGAATATTGTTCTAGTTCAATTGGCTTAAATATTTATTAATTTTATCTTTATTCATTTTTTTTATGTTTCATAGTTTTTGCATCAAATTTTTCGAAATTATAGGTTGGTTTCAAAGTGAGGATTTAGAAAAGTAAAAAAACTATGAGAATTAACCAAATATTTTTGGAAAATATCAAAGAAAAGACAGCCTAAGCGAATTGGGTCTTTTCCAAAATATTTGGGTAAAAATCATAATTTTACCCAATTCAAATTCCTTTCGTCAAGACAAGCCTATAATCATTAAAAATTTGACTCAAAACTAAAAAACGCAAAAAAAAATAAAATTAATTAACGATAAAATTTAAAAAATCCTTAACCCAATAGTACTGAAACACAGGGGCGACTCAAGTGTATAAGTAGTAAGATCAAGCGACCTTGCCGGGTTCAAAAATATGTACTAAAAATAAATTAAATTTTCTTTAGTATTGTCAGCGCTGGATTACTCATGTAATGTTAAAATAAATATTTCTAACTAAATTTAAACCAAATTGTTATAGCCCTAAAAAAATAAAACAAGCCTAGAACCCAATATTTAATACCCATTTAAAAGGAAAGTAGAGCATACACATTTAAAATTAGTCTATTGAACCTCGGTTACAACTTATGTTGGAAAGGAAAACTCATCGTGAGATGTTATAATATGTTAGAGTCTTTTTGCAAAACGATATATATATATACTCCCTCCGTCCCAATTTCTTGGCACCTTTTGGGAAAACGGGTTTTTAAGGGGTGTGAAAACTTTGTATGAATTTTTCTATTTTGCCCCTAAATCCAGTCAATATTACTGTGACCAAATTTGTGAGGCTTATTTATTATGTGAAAGTCAAAACATATTCAATATGGATCTTGTTTGATAGATATCAATTAGTTTTATTATACAAAATTTTCAAAATCATAAAAACCGTTAAAAAATAAAAGATAATAGGTTAGCCAATTAAGATGGGGAAAGTACCTTTTAAGGGTAAAATTGGAAAGTGACCCAATTTTGATGGATGTTTTTAGAAGTGAGACAAATATTTTGGGACATCCCAAAATGGAAAGAAGGACCAAGAAATTGGGACGGAGGGAGTATATATATATATATATATATATATACACACACACACACACACACGCCAATTATCCAGTCCAAGATCCCGGACTGGAGGTTTTTTGATGTTTTGAAGGTTTTAAAACGTATTTTTGTATTATCTAAACTGTGCAATATGCTTAAAAAGTATTTTTAAAGGTTCCCGTGAGAAATCGTCAAAACAATACCGAGAAGGGCTTAGATCATGAAAACTCTTGAAAACACATTTTAAACAAATTGGACGGTTCGGATCATGAAAATTTGATCCGTAACTATGAGTCCCGAAGTTAGGGATCGCATATATATATATACATATATATATATATTGTGTGTGTGTATGAAGATGTTTTATTGAGGATTCCCTCAAAAATCTCCTCCGTGAGAACCACCCCTTTTTTAAATTTCCGAACCAACTTTCGACGATTGATAAGTCCCCAGCGTAGTACATAGCCGGGGCTTATCGTACTCATTTATTGCACACAAGCATGCGAATTCGCGCCTTATACATTTGATTTGCGTGTCGAAGTGTTTTTGCCAAATGCAAGTTGAACGCGTGAAATGAATGCATAGTGAGCACAAATGAGAACCATGCCGCGTTTTAGGGTCACGTGCCTCATGGCACGCCATCACTAGGCCTCGAGAGCCGGGACTCGATGACGAGGCTAAGGCCCGGGAGTGAACAAGCATCCACGAGCGTAAAGGAGAGGATGAGAAAGGCCAAGGACAACCTACAACAATTGGATCGATCCACAGTGTTAAAACAGCTATCAGACCAAGTTGGATCGATCCATGGGATTGCTGGATCGATCCATGCTCAAGAATTTCAGTTCCAAAGTCATCTGGATCAATCCAAATTTCAGGTGGATCGATCCACTTCACATCAAGCCAGCACTAGAAGATTCTGGATCGATCCAGGGAAAGTGGTGGATCGATTCACTGCCTTTACGTCCCAACTTCGTTCTGGATCGATCCGGATTGTAGCTGGATCGATCCACCTCCCAATTAATTCAGTAGCAGCCTTTGGATCGATCCAAGGAAGAGGTGGATCAATCCATCCCTTACAATGCATCAACTTCATTTTGGACCGATCCAGGTCTCATTTGGATCGATCCAGACTTGGTTCTTTATTCAATAGCAGCATCTGGATCGATCTGGGATTGGTATGGATCGATCCAAGTTCCCTCCGAAAAGTACCTTTTTTTTTTTGCTTTATGCACTTACCTTTTGTGGAAATTTTGAGTGATTGTGAGGACTTTTTAAGATATTTTGTAGAGAGAAGGGTATTTGATAAATAGGCCTCTCCTCTCTCTTTCCCAACAACTTCTTCTTCATTTTATTTCCTAGGATATTTTGGCTCTCTCCTCTCTCCTCCATGGAAGTAGATTTAAGCTTTCTCTCAGAAGCACTTCTCTCCCGTTAATTTGTCGTTTATTAATGTTGTAGCTCTTACGTAGATTGTTCTTGCTACCTAGTTTATTTTCACTCTTGCTAAGTTTCTAGTTTAATGTTTATCTAGTTATTTGCTCTTAAAAATCCTAATTCTAAACCTTGTTCATTAATTTCTCAAGTATTAAAGAGGTAGGTTAACTTAGCATCTTCATTAAAATCAAGTTTATTTGGTCATTTGTTATGTTCTTTATTTCCCTTATAAAATTAGTCATGGTTCACTTAGTAATTACCGAGTAGTCGTTATAGGCCCGGTCATGGGGTGATTAGCATCCCGTGACTTAGGTTGATTCACTCTCCTTGCCATATTGCAAACTTTGCATGTTAATCAAAGAGTTAGGATTAATTTTATGTATCAAAATTTGGATTAGTTAATCCCATTGATCACGCATAGCCAAGGGCGTGACGCCTTGGCATGTGTGATGTTTCGGGCTATGTCAAGCAAAATATTTGTATAAATGACATAAGAATCCTATTATTTGAGAAACACCATTTTTAGTTAAAAGAGTTTGAAGTACCAAATCTTCCATTCGGGGTCGTTTAATGACGCCCCGAGCCAGTGATTTTAGAGGAGAATGAATCGGCCTAAGGTATGGGTGTTGTGAACCCCTTGACTTAGCCTCATTTTTAATCAGTCTTTTTAGTCTCACGTCTTTCATGAAGTTAAGTGAAATCCACCCCCCCTCCCAAACTACAAAAGCCAAGTTTGCCGCTTTAAAGCTAAAACCCTCACTCGCGAGTCAATCAGCATGCTCAACACATTAGGTCCCTGTGGACTCGACCCAGACTTCTGGTTATTATGTCACGCGTCACCTGAACCCTACACTTGGGGAAATCAACATTTGATACAATTCAAAGTCGCAAGCAACGACCCAAACCGCTCAATTTGTTTAAAACATGTTTTCCAGGGCCAACGCTAGGAATCCAAAAAAAAAAAAACTCAAAAGGGCTTCATCCGAGCGGTTTTTCATAATAACCGTACATATATAATTTATCAAAAAAATGCTCGAATGAAGCCCTTCCGAGTATTTTTTTTTTGAACGAATCCTCACGGTGACCCTTAAAATCACGTTTTAAACACATTGAGCGGTTCAGATTGTTGAGATTCGACCCTAATCCATGAGGTCTGCAAATTACGAGTTTGAGAAAGTCCTTAGTAGAACAGGATCTCATATATATATATATATATATATATATATATATATATATATATATATATATATATATATATATATATATAGAGAGAGAGAGAGAGAGAGAGAGAGAGAGAGAGAGAGAGAGTCCACGTCTAAAACGGGATTCCTGTTTCCAAACCTCCATGATCCAAACATTTTTTTGACGATCCGATCCGTCCAATGTGTTTAGAAGGTGTTTTTAAGGATACGCATAGGAAATCTTTAAAAAAAAATACCGGGAAGGGGTTGATCCAAGCAGTTTTCGCAAAAAATATATATTTACATTTTTTGCAAAAACTGTTTGGATCAAGCCATTCCCAGTATTTTTTTTTAAGATTTCTCGCTTAAACCCTTGAAAACACCTTCTGAATACATTGGATGAATCGAATTTTTCAAAAATAATTTGCAACACAAAAAAATCATTTTTTTCTTATTTTCGGGAGGTGTTGACTAGAAGTTATATATATATATATATCCCGTTCTACTAAGGACTCCCTAAAACTCGTAATTTGCGGACTTCATGGATCGGGGTTGAATCTCGACGATCCGAACCGCTCAATGAGTTTAAAACATGGTTTTAAGGGTCACCGCGAGGCTTCGTCCAAAAAAAAAAATACTCAAAAGGGCTTCATTCGAGCATTTTTCGATAAATTATCTATGTACGGTTATTATGAAAAATCGCTCGGATGAAGCCCTTTCGGTATTTTTTTTCGTGATTCCTCGCGTTGGCCATGCAAAACATGTTTTAAACACATTGAATGGTTCGGATCGTCGAAATTTGGTCCGAAAAATCAAAAAGGGGTGGTCCTCACGGAGGAGATTTTTTAGGGAGTACTCAATAGAACATCATACATATATATGAGTGGATTTTCTAGTCCACACCTCCCGGAAATAAGAAAAACATGGTTTTTTTTGTCCTGCAAGTTATCTACTGTCAACGAATTATAAACTACCTTACGCATAGATGAACTCATGTCATCATAGTCCTCGTACCCACCCAACTTTTCTGACACCTTTTTCATAATGTGCCGTATGCACCACCGATGTCGGGTGTCAGGGAATACAATTTCTATAGCATTCTTCATGGTCATACATTGATTGGTAAGAATTGCTTTCGGAGCACAACCACCCATGCATGTCTTCCAAGTTTGAAATAACCATGAAAACGACTCTGTGTCTTCATGAGATATGAGCCCACAACCCAATAAAATAGACTGACCATGATGATTCACACTTACAAATAGAGAAAAGGCATGTCTTTACCAAGTACGTTGTGTCGAAGATCACAACATCACCGAACTCCTTACAAGCTTCCCTACTCCTTGCAGCAACCCAGGATACATTCCTTACTCGACCCTTATCATTCAAATCCATTGTGGAAAAAAAAGTCAAAATTGTCGAATCTCATTCTCATGAAATACCTATGCATCGCTTGAGCATCTCCTTCCTTAAATTGTAAACATCGAAGCTTGTCCAAATAATTTCGGCAATCCTTCTCAAGATATGGAACCATATTAGGTCCTCCAGCCTCAATCTGTAGTGAGTCAACAGTCTTGCATGTTCTGATCCCGGCTTGTGAATTCATCTCAAGTTTCCTTTTTACACCTTTATCAAGTATTCTATTGCACCTGAAATACCTTGCCTTTCCCAGACTCTGTTCATGGTTGTGCTCCAAAACCACCCGATTTAACCTCCACTTTCCATCCGACTGTATTTTCACATAAACATGAGCTGGACAATCAATTCTTGTTTGTGGCCGTGGTTTGACTGGATTGCTTGCTCTTACCCTTGGCTTTTCAGCTCGATTGCATGAAAGAGTTACATCCGTCAACGTTCCATCCCTTCCCTTTCTTGATGTTCTTTTACACGCAGCAAACCTTTTTTCTCTAGCATATCCCAAATAATAGAGATAAGATTCCTCCGATGTGTCAAATATCATTCCCTCCTTCGGTTCTTCAACTCTATCTTCACAATTTTCTATTGTCTCATTCCCATCCTCATTAGTATCTATCGCACCGCATTCTTTGTTTGAAGGACAACTCCATACCTCTTATTCGTCTCCACTCCATAACTCTTCCTCTTGTCCACACTCTCCGTTTTGAGGCATTGTTGACGGAACAGACTCCGAAGACATCATCTGTTGGTTTAAAAACAAAGGAAACAAATTTATATACCAAATAAAAAGCATCTTCACTAGTAGATAAAGTGTAACTAATATGAATTCTTAATTGTCAATTAAGGGCAATTACAAACATATTCTTAGATACAGATTATAGAGATTATTAGTAAAGCACTAAAGCTAGACCCCAATTCTTAGAGACAGACTCAATGTCAAATTCATCATGTGTTGCTTCAGATTAATGGTCATTATAAGTTCTCCAATTAAAAAGTCAACCATTAATCCTGGGTTTTCATTTTTCTTATTTTCCAACGTATACTAGATTATAAGTACACACTACTTAAAAAAAAAAGAGCAAGTAGACCTGGGATGTAGTTTAAAACACCATATGCCTCAATTCAATACATTGGAAGCACTTACCTAGAAGTCACAATAGCTAACAATTAGCAAAAGAAATAGACCCAGATTCTTAGGTGCGTTCATCACCCTTCCAAGTCCTACCACATTCTCCTCTTCATTTTTCCGGAAAATACAACATTACACTATGAAATTGGGGTTTTTTAAAATTGAGTTAGGGTTTCTCAAATTGAATCAAGGAGAGATAGATAGAGAGAGAGAGAGAGAGAGAGAGAGAGAGAGAGAGAGAGACCTTCATGGTGTGGGTAATTGCGTTTGGCAGCGGCTGTCGAGTTCGCTAGAGCTGGTGGTTCTGTGGTGGTTATGGAGTTCAGAGGCGGCCATCAGATGGTGGTGGTTTTCGCCAAAAGGAAGCGCGCAGTGCTGGTCGCCGGTGATGGTAGACACCCCCCTCTCTCTCTCTCTCTCTTCTACTTTTGTCTGAAGTTTGGGGGATGGGAAATGGGGAAGAAGAAGGAGCGGAGTTTTGAAATTTTCACGCTTTTTTTTTTAACAATTGCCCCCAAAAAGACATCGTTTTGGGGCTGTTGTCCACTTTGTTAGCTCTATTTGTTGTGTATGTAGCATTTTTTATTGTAAATGTGGTTTAGTTTGTAGTCTATATGTTCAACACAATTTCCAAAACGAGCATCCTCATCAGCCATTGTAAAACATTGTTCCAGACAAATTGGCGAGGAAAACTGTGAAAACCTTCAAAAAACCAGACTCGCTACATCAACGCCATGGTTTGCCGGTGCTACAATACCTCGGTACTCCACGCGAGTCATTGTTCATCTTCTAGGATTAATTTAATTGTTTCTCACCGCTGAATTTTTGCCGCCCGCGTGATTTCACCGTTCGCGCCTTTTCTTCCCCAGATTTAAGGCGTAGGGTTTCTCACTTTCTCTATCACCAGCCTTTTCTTCCCTAGATTAGTTGTTCGTTGCTATCGTGACCTCTCCAACGCCAATCTTCCAGGTATATTTTCCTTCTTTAATTTCATCCATCCCCATCTGTGCCCTAATTACTCTCTCTATTTTCCTCAATTTTGATATGGGCTATATAATTAATTTGGGTTAAAAATCTAGGTTTTGGTTTATCTTTTTGCTACAATGATAAATGGGTTTGTTCTAGATGGCGTATTTTGTTCTGCAATTATCTGTTCCAGAGGAATCAGTGCATTTTTAAGTATAAACTTTGTAATCTAGACTCTCTCTCAAGGTTCATGTAATACTAGTTAAGATTATTTGAGTGTAATAATTGATCTCACAGCTACTTCGTTTAATAAAGAATTCTGGTTTCTTCATTTGTGAATTTGCCCTTTTTAAAAGAGCACTTTACATTTTTAAAGTCCAAATAATGTTCTAGATTCTCGACTACTTTTATAGTATTATGTTCTCTAACCTTTGTTTAATCTGTTATTCTCATAGCAATATAGTTGTTGGAATATAGTCGTTGGGATAATATTGCCGTTGGGAATCTAGCCGTTGGGAAAGTATTAAAAAAAATTGTTTGAAACTAATAAAATGTAAAAATAAAAAAAATTAGAAACATATTTGAATAGAAAAATAGAAGGGAAAAGAAAAAATAGTTTAATACAGTAAAATTAGAATAGAGAGCCTGATTCTGTGAGTTTTTGAAAAAGTGACTTGCTAAAGTATAAAATGTGTTTTTGAAGTTAAATTTTATCCAAAATTTACTGATGCGGATAAGGATGCTCTAAAGTGGTTACATCACAAGTCTTCGATGCAGAACTCAACAATCACAAGTTAAATAAGGTAAAATTGGATTAGACACTTGTTATTGCAACGACAGGTACTAATTGAAAAGAAAGGAAGTGTGACAATACGATATATTAATTGAAGAGTTTCCATAGAAAAGAAAGAGCTACACCAATATGCTAAGCTTGCTTTCAAGTTTATACAGTTACACTACTAAAAAATAATTGAGTTGAAATATATTGTCGTGTATATGATTTTCACGGTGATCTAAATCAACAATTTTTGTTCTTATGAGAGTGCCAAATTTAGTCTATAGTGATATTAATAATGTTAGTTGGCTAAACTTCTCTTCATAAAATCTTTTTCTACAGTTTTAACGATTTTCTAAACTATTTTTTACCACCATACCTTAAATCGACAAAGAAATTGTAAAAATGTTTTAAAAACCTATAATGATGATACTAAAAAGGTGAGTTGTTTAAGTCGTACTACTTTTCTTTTTCTTTTTCTTTTTCTTTTTGTATTTTTTTAGACTTTTTTTTAATTTTATTCTTTTTGTAAATTATAGTTGTGTTACAATCGTGGATATCAATTGTCACTGATAACCACAACGGAGGACTACTTATTCAACCACCTTAATTTTATTCTTTTTGTAACTTTTTCTTTTATTATGATTCAATATATTGTAGTGTATATGATTTTCACGGTGAACTAGATCAATAAATTGTGTATTTAAAAAAGTGCCAAATTTAGTCCATAATAATGCAACTCATGTTGGTTGGCTAAACGTCTCTTCACAGTGTCTTTTTCTATGGTTTTAACGATTTTCATTAAATTATTTTTTACCACTACACCTTAAAACGACAAAGAAATTGTAAAAATGTTTTAAAAACCTATAATCATGATACTAAAAAGGTGAGTTGTTTAAGTCGTAATACTTTTTTTTGAATTTTTTGAGATATTTTTTTTTAAGATTTATAGTTGTGTTACGATAGTTGATGCCAATTGTCACCAATAACCACTACGGAGGACGACTTATTCAACCACCTTAATTCTCCTGCTTAGGTTATAAGCTCTCGCAACTAAGCCCAACAATAATCACAGTTTTGTTTGGTTAGATAGTTTTGTTTAGTTTTGATGATGCTAGCAGGTGTAATGAGTGGAGAGAGATAGAGAGAGAGAGAAATGAAAAAAAATGATGATGTCATCAAAACTAAAACTAAACAGGGAAACGAACACATGACTACGTTCACCTTATAAATGAGACGATGTTCAAAATTCTTATCGATGTGGGACAAAAACAGTTATCTTTATATGGATATCGTATGACATTTATCAGCTTTATTCATAGCATAACTAAACAAGGATAGTTGCATTCAAGTATCATTAGTGTTGTTCAATCCAGGTCACACACGTACACAAACAATATATTCAAAAAATATACAAAGACATGAAAAAATCTCTCCGGGGAGCAATAACCGACTCCCACTCCTGCGGGGGAGGGCGCAACCGACTCCCCCCTTTCACACTCCTCAGCCTATCCCGCTCACATTGTGCTACCACTAACCAAAAAGAGAGACAACAAGATTATTTATAGAGATACAAATCCAAAACCCAATGGAAAATCATAAACGCAATAGGAAATTACTCTCATCCGGGCCTAAGCCCATCCGGCCCACACGGGAGAGAATCCCAACAATCACCCCCTCCACACCGAGTGGGCAAAATTGTCCGCAACACCCCAATGTCGCCACCTCCAATCAGCCACCTCTAGCAAGCGACTATGTCACTAACCAGTGGAGCATCCATGCACCACCAAACAGAGTACAAAAACCCGAAAATAGTGTATCCTTGCAAAACTAGAATCCTCAGCCAATCAAAAAAATCGAGTACCGCACCACCTAAACTGGAATGTCTCCACTCGTCCGAGTACCACACACTCTCAACTAGGATGCCTCCACTCACATACCTCCTGCCAAGGTGTATGCGCTCCATAACCGAGTGCTCACAGCCCCTCATTGAATGCCTACAGCTTCATCCAGATGTGCTCTACCACTTTAACATCATGTCCCGTCAAGAGAATGCAGCTACCCTCTACCTACACCAAAGGCTCACTTCTCCAAATGATCTAACACACAATCTGCGAAGAGGTGACTCCTTCTCTTGACACCGCATCCCCCACCTAGTACCTTTGCATCCCCAAAACTAGGATACACCTCTCATAAATTCAGGATGTTAACAAATCTTGCTAGATCTTCGTGGCTCCGATTGAACTAGACTGCCTCTGATCACCGTTGACCAACTTCGATCTGTCACTCTAATAAGCGCTTGTGTCATTAACCAATCAAGTGTATCCGCACCCACCAAATAGAGATGCAACACTTAAAAGAATGTATACTTGCTCACTAGCTTCTCCGACAGATCACCACGACTCAACCGCCGCTAATCCGCAATCGCCCGATTGCTCTGGTCAACCTCTAATCTCTGCACCGTCTATCCAATACTCCTGGTGTGTAGCTTTTCCAACTCCGCTCGCTTTTTCCATTACCAATCTGCCACTTTTGCCACTATCTTGGTCTCCCGCCACTCTCCGTCAGCACCCCTTGGACTCACATCGGATCTCCCATGGTCTGTCTTTGACTCAACAACATCCCATCCGATTGATCTGACTGCGTTAGATCCTCCTCAATCTCTCTAGATGTGTCTAAGACTGCAAAATCCGGCTAGATTAAAAAAAACAAGCCCACCAATAAATCTGGAACCGTCCAATTAGCTAGGAACAAGCCTCATCACAACCCAAACACCTGAGTTGACTCTGGAACATCCCATTTGGCCACCGTTTAACCTTCTGACCCTTTAACTTGACCTCTCTGACCGGTCAAAAGGTCCATATGGGTCAAATCAGCCAACCGTCTGACCCCTTGCTAACGTGACGTTGACCATCTGATGGGGCACCTCTGTGGCTGCTGACGTGGTCATTTTCAACCTCTACTGCGAGCACTCCGTTGGACAACAAAATTCCGTGAGCAAAATCTCCAACTGGCTTCATTTTTTTTTTCGGTTCTTGAATTTGTGCGTTTCAAAGCAAATCCGGTGACCTCTCGTTCCACCTGAGCTTTGATACCAGTTTGTTGTGCAATTCGGGTCAAGCGCGCACTTAAACACACACAAGAAATCTGATGAAAACTCCCTTTGAATATATTTACACAATATACAAGTTGAAAAACCTCTCCGGGGAGCAATAACCAGCTCTCACTCCAGCGGGGGGAGGCCACAACCGGCTCCCCGTCTCACATTGTGCTACCACACACAAAAAAGAGAGACAACAAGAGTATTTATAGAGATACAAATCCTAAACCCAATAGAAAATCCTAAACGCAATAGGAAATTACTCCCATCCGGCCCACATGGGGTGGAATCCCAACAATTAGCACAATTTTCAAAACTAAAGTAATTTGGTAGAACCTTTGATTTGGAACTCAAAATTGAAATGAGTGGAATAAAGAGTAGAATAGAGTTTAGCTGGTGCCTTGATGGTGACTTCATGTTTAGGACAAATGCCTGAAATAAAATCATCTTTCCATTCGGCAAAGCCGTAAAGGATAACACAAAACAATAATTTAATCAAGTTATAGCAAATAAACTAACAAGTGGTAGAACCACAATTGGATTTAAGAATTAATGATAGAAATGAAAATAAGGAAAAGCTACTCAAAGCATAACAAGTGAGACAACTCTATAGCATATGTTGGCTTAATAGTTTAACTATTCATGTGTGGTTCTGTGACAAGCTCCTCTTTCTATGTCATTCAAGTCAATATTTATTAAAATATCTTTTTATCTCTATATTCACATCTACAATACTATAACACTGTATTAAAAAAATATTACTATAAAACGAAATTCATTTCAGCATTTCAAGCCTAGAAATCTTTAACTATGACGTAGAAAACGTGAGTTCTTTAAGTCGTAATATTGAGATGGTGTTTCTCATTCCTTAATTCTCTTTTTTTTTTAGTATTTTGTAGCTTTAAACTATAGCTAGTGTATGGTTGTGATGACATAGTTAACCATCCTATGTAGTTTGATTGCAAGCTCTTCCTACTAAAATCAACAATAGTCAAGTGTATCAAATGAAATTATGTCAAAGTGTAAGACCAACGTGGGAAATAGGTAGTCACATGTGGATTGTAAATGTGGTTTTGTAGTCTATATGTTCGGCACAATCTCCAAAACTAAAGTGGTAACATCACAAGTCTTCAGTATTGAACTCAACCATCGCAAGTTAAATAAGGTAAAATTGGATTAGACCCTTGCTATCACCATAGAAGATCCTCTGCCCCCTTTCTCTGCCCCCTCCTCTGCCCCCAATTTCTCAACCGTCGATCTCGGTAACCAACGGTCCGGATTTTATACCGGCACTTTTGATTTGCACCGTCCATTACCAAGTAAAATCTTGACCGCTGAAAATGGGGTACAAAGGATGGGGCAAGGAACTAATTGAAAAGAAAGGAAGCACATCTACAATACCTTAAATTTTAACGATTTTCATTAAATTATTTTTTATCACTCTATGCACATCTACAATACCTTAAATCGACCAAGAAATTGTATAAATGTTTTGAAAACCTATAATGATGATATTAAAAAGGTGAGTTGTTTAAGTCATAGTACTTTTTTTGTATTTTTTGAAACTGTGTTTTTTTTCTCTGTTTTTAAATTATAATTGTTTACGATCGTGGACGCCAGTTGTCACTGATAACTACAATGGAGGACGACTTATTCAACCACCTTAATACCCCTGCTTTTACAAACTCTCACAACTGAGCTCGGCAATAATCACATGACTACATTCGCCTTATAAATGAGACGATGTTCGAAATTCTTACCGACGTGGGACAAAGACATTTATCTTTATCGTATGACATTCATCAGCTTATTCATAGCATAACTAAACAAGGATAGTTGCATTCACGTATCATTAGCACAAGCAAGATGTACAATACTAAAAAATGACTGAGTTGAAATGAGGTAACTTCAGTAGAGTCGTTAGATTATTGATTCAATAGATTGTAATGTATATGGTTTTTCGCGGTGATCTAATTCAATAAATTGTGTACTCAATAGAGTGCCAATTTTAGTCTATAACTATATTATTCATGTTGGTTGGCTAAACTTCTCTTCCTAGAGTCTTTTTCAATGGTAATAACGATTTCCATTAAAATATTTTTTTGAACACTCTATGCACATCTACAATACCTTAAATCGACCAAGACTTTGTATAAATGTTTTGAAAACCTAAAAACCTATAATTATGGTACTAAAAAAGGTGAGTTGTTTTAGTGGTAGTAATTTTTTTTGTATTTTTTGAGACTACGTTTTTAAATTTTTATTTTTTTTTAAATTGCAGATGTGTTGCGATTATGGATGCCAGTTGTCACTAATAACTACAACGGAAACTTATTCAACCACCTTATTGCCCATGCTTAAATTACACGCTTTGGCGACAAAGCCCCGCGATAATCATTTGACTATGTCTGCCTTATAAATGAGACGATGTTCAAATATCATACCCATGTGGGACAAAGACAATTATGTTTATATATATGGATATCGTATAATATTTATCAGCTTATATATTCTTAATTGAAATTTTCCAAACTAAAGTAGTTCGATCACAAGTTTTTGATATGGAACTCAAAATTCGCAAGCACATAAAACAAAGTATAGATTAGAGATTATAGCTTGCCTTCGTAGTTATGATGATTGTCAGAAATGAAATCGATCCGTTGGAAGGAAAAGCTTTTTACAATATTTTGTTTAAGAGAATCAAAGTAAACTTATGAATGAATAAGTTATAGAAATGAAATTAGATTCATTACTTGAGCCGGCTCTGGGTTAAAGCCCATAAAGCAACCGCTTTAGACTCCTAAATTTTTTCTAATTTTGGGGCCCCCCCAATAATATAGGTCCATAGAGTTATTAGGTATACATAAAAAATTAAACTTAATTTGCCCAATAATTTTGAGGGCCTAATTTAAATTAAGGCCCAAGTGAAAGGGTCCAAATGAAATATGATTTGGTCCCTATTTCATTGTTTTGAAAAATTAAGGGTCGTAAGTGTCAATATAGGAGTTAAACATCATGGGGATTAAGATCATGAGCAGCACGCCATTAGTCTGCTTGAAAATTTTAAAAACCCTACAGCCCTCATTTCTTTATTCCACCAACCGATGAGTTGCCTAATCAACAAAAAAAAGCGCAACAATCATTGAAGGTTCATGATTTCTTTATGGGTATTTTTTTTTTCATGTTCCTTGTTTGGCTAGATTTTCTTATTTTCTCTACAAGGTTTCCATTTTCTTTGGAAGCCGATTTTTCTTCTTGTGAACAATACTTTTTACTGATGCTCTTTCTTTGATTTACTCGTGTACAGAAGTTGTTTTTGTTTGGGTTTGTGGATTGCCGATAACTTGATGTTCCCATATTTGTAGCCCTTGAAAAAGGAAAAAGCAAATGATGTTTTGATGCCTCGGTAACTTTACTTGAACCTTGAACTCTTTGAAATTGGGATTGATCTTAAATCTTGCTTGTTCGGTAATTGATAGAGTTGTGTTTTCGATTCTAGGCACTTGTGGTCTCAAATTATTATATTGCCTTCCGTATGAATGTTTTTTTTCTTTCTCTTATTGTTCACTATGCAGAAAAAGATTGAGGGCTCATTTTTTTCTTTAAAAAGTTCGCTTTAAGCCTCACAAAACTCAAAACCGGCCCTAATTACTTAGGAAGGAAATTCAAAGCTACAATTCTTAAAAACATGGATACCAAAGAAGCCACATGTCAATTTTTTTATTTTGTTTCTTGAAGATTATTTGTTTGGAAGATTGGATAATTAATCAATGTCATAGCAAAGACTATTTAGCAAAAACAAAAAAAAAAAAACAACGAAGGAAATTCTCTCTGTGTTAGTGAATGGACACTCTCCTGACTCCTCATAGATAGATGTCCTGAACTCTAGCGATGTTACGATTGTGTATGTTAGTTGACTAATGCAGACGACTTTTAGTGAACCAGCTGAATTCAGTTGCTAGCTTTAGTTACTGAGGTTGAGAATGTCACGTAGACCAAATGAAATGATGTCCAAATCTTATCTTATCTTATATATTATTGCAGAATGACTTTCTATTAAGAGGACCATGGGAGTGACAAGTGGCAATACTTGATTGGATTGTGAGAAAATTTGTTAAGTAAGTAATGTAGCACTATCAAACCAAATATAATACATTCCATAAATATTTTTTGAGTTTCAAAACATGAATCTTATCTTAATGTATCCATAAATTAATATTCTGACTACCCTTTCCAAAATCAACTAATTTCTTTTTTTGAAATCTACGGTACACAATTATCGTCCCATGATTTAAGGACTTAAAGAAGGAAAAACCTTAAATGTATAATCAATTTTCTCATTCCATTGTCTCCCCACCCAAAGCTCCTAGAACATTGAAAGTCTATGAATGGTTCATCCACAGGTATATGCATCCCTCAAGTCATTTATGGTCTTTTTAAGCTTTTACTGTTTTTTGGTGTTATGATATTTGATTTTTCGATCATTTTCATTTTTTATCCAGTATTTACACTTTTATTCTCTGCCACATTGATGAAGACCAAATTGGTTAGTGTTTTCAATTATAAAAATCATTTTTCTATTTGACGAGTCTATTCTTTTGGTATTTTATTTTTTAGGTTGTTTGGGCTATATTTTCATATGTGATTCCATAGAACTTCATACAAAATTAAGCATGTTGAAAGAAGTTAACATTTACGTGCATGGGTTAGAATTTTGAATGATGCACATTTCGGATGTTTTAGTTTAAACATAAAACATCCAATAGCACATATTGCATGCATTTGAGTAAAATTTTATGGTAGGCATTTTGATTCTTTTTTATTTTAGTAGAGATAAATATTAATTTAGCTCTAGAAGCAGTATGATTTTTTTAAGTTCTATGAATCATGATGAATGTTTCATCACCTGTGCATAGCACGCGTTTTCTGCTAGTACTATAGTATTGCAGGATGAGTTTTCGTAAGAAGCGATGTGAGGGCAACAAGTGGTACGAATGGATTGGTTTGTCATATAAGATTTGAGTGAAGCATGTGACATTTTGTGAGGAGGGCCGTGTGAGTGACAAGTGGCATGAGTTGATTGGTTTGTCGTTTAGGATTTTGAGAGAAACATGTGACTTAATTACCTGCATCAAAGATTTGTTCATTTAAATTTGAAACTCATAAATCTTGCCTCAGTGTATATACTGAAATTAAAGTATAACAATATCAAAAGAAAATCAGTTATCTATTGGGAAGAAAATAAATTCTTGCAAAGTTGGATCACTTGACAAAATTCAAATTAGCTCAATCTAAATTGCTAAGATCATGCTAATATACTTTCCCTGTAAAAATGTAACTTTCCAAATGAGGCTTATATAAATTTAAAATTTATAATCAGCAAATTTACATTATTTCTTTTATATAAATTTTAAATTTAATAACTAGAAAAAAATAGAAACCTCACCAATGTTTATATTACAATGAATATACACAACCTCTAAACTCCCACGTATAAGCCATATCACAGGCACGATTAGGGAGTGAGGCAAATCACTACAGAGTATTCTGACACAATTGAAATGCAAGGGTTACACATAGATTAGGATGTCAATTAGAGAAGAATTGTAGAACATGTACAAATGATTTTCAAAATTCAAACAAACATGAAATAATTGTGGAGCAGATTATGAAATTTGGGATGAGAGAGAGAAGTTAAAGAATAAAATAAGTCGTTGTGATCAATGTTGTGCTTGAAAAATTAATATATCTTAGCCCTTAAGCTATTCTTGGATTTATCGAAACTCTAAACACTCTCTTAACCATAGGAATAGAAATAAAATATTAAGATTTATGAGGGATTGAAAAAGCTCTTCCTTATTATATAGTAGATATTTTTTGCCTTTTTCTAATTACATGCATCATAAAAAAATTATGGCACATTTTTTTTTCTAGAGTGTTGACTTCAATTATTTTGTGAAAAGTCAAATACATGTTTTATAATTTTATAGCCGATTCAATCACTGATTCAATCACTATGGGTAATTAGAATCAAAAGGAGCAGATAATAAATGGAATTGTTATACTCTTTTAATTTAAGTGATCGAGTATTTCAATATACTTCGCGGTTGAAAATACAATTTTTTAGCTGATCACAAAAAAGAAAAACACATCATTTTATTTCATATTCCTTGCATAGCATGAATTCATACTAGTATGTATCTGAATGTGGGAAATAGATAGTCACATGATGTAACTTTAAAAATGTGGTTATTCGTAGCCTATATGTGAATCACAATCTCCAAAACTAAATTATATAGATTACAAGTTTTTGATACAAAACTCAACAATTCACCAGAACGTTAATGTAGGACAGACGCAACAACCCTTGCCACAAAAGCCTCTCTTCTCATCAAACTAAAACAGAAATCCCAAGGAAACCGACCAAAATTGTACCGGTAGGGTACGGAAGGCCCGCGGGGCACACTCATAGGTCATGCACATGTGCAGTTATCTGAATGAGAAATTAGTACATCGGATCAACTAGTTACAGAATTTTTTGTGAATGAGCCCGTAAATGAGCCACACGCACCGTCTATACCCCATAAGTACAATTTTGATCGGTACCTATAGTGAGAAATTAAAAAGTGCAAATAAAGTAAACAACTTGGACTTTTGTCTATAGTTTAAAAACAACTTGGAATTTTGTCTATAGTTTAAAAACAAAAAAGCTACTATAAGAAACGGCACCGAAATGCCTTTTTGACATAGTTTTTCAAAAGATTTTAACAATCAAATTGCTAAAATCTAAGTTCAGCAGGTGCTAAATCATGATTTTGAAGTAAAAAAATAAAGTGATTCGGTGTATCGTTTTTCAAATTTTTTTTTGCACCAAATTAAAGTACTCATCGTATACTTTAATTTGGTGTGAAAATTTCAAAAAATAATACACGGAAACACTTAGTTTTTTATTATTATTTGAAATACTATGATTTTAGCACTTGCTGAACTCATTTGCTAAAATCACCATGATTTTAGTAACTGAGTTACTAAAATCTTTTGAAAAACTATGCCTTCTGCTTTCTACAATTACCGTAAATTGTGCCGTAAGAATCACCACAGTCAAGGCAACCAAAGGAGTTCATGCAAGTCCAAAATAAACCATTCTTTTTTTCCCATTATTTCCCCAGTAGAAGGCATTCTTGTCTCCTAATACAAGCTCCATTTTACAGTGTTTCATCCGAAAAAACTTCCTTATTTACGGCCCAAAATCTCCAAGATTCAACTATACAACAATGCAGTTGCCACCAATTCACTTGCTAGTTAAAAACTAGACAGGGTTGGAGCAAAAAAAAAACGATATAATTGCATAGCAACAAAAAGAATTTAGAAAAATATAATTACAAGCCCAAACAAGGCTTGAAAGGTTCTTCATCTAATTCTGATCAGGCTTCTTCATTAAACTCAACAACACTCCAGTAGTAAGAGTGGTAGCTACGACACCAAGAGAAACCTCTGTTGACACGTGATAACCTGCAGTGGAAGAATCTGAGTAATGCTAAATTTTGCTAATTAACATTATAAGAGAATGGAATCGTGTTCCTTTGTTCTGTTTCCCCCTTTACTTTTTTATCATGTTTTTTTTTTTTTTCAAATAATGTTAGAGTGAATAATTTGCTGACCATGTTTTAAATACCATGTGAGTTGTCCGAATGCATCGATAAAATGATTCCCACCTGTTGTGTGTGTCACCAATGTAATGTATATCGGATATCCAAAAAGATATAGTTACCAAATGTGGTCACAATATCTTTAGAATTATATTTCGGGGCAGGGGAATGTAAGGGAATGTAGTTCATTGTGACCAGAAAATACCCACCAAAGAAATCGAAGATCATCTTGCATCCAATAAAGCCAAGGACAACACCGATAGAGGGCTGATCAACAAAACAGAAAGCATCAGATGGACGGAAATCTGCTCATGTACACAAAACAATTAAAAAGGACTAAAAGATACAACATTGACCGATTAGACTGGATAAAATAAAAACAAATAGATATTAGGAATGATATCATGGCAACTATATTTCACTTATGGAGATATAAATTAGTTTCTCTTGTTTGCATGAGACACTATTTTTCCTCTAATTATTTATTTTCTTTTCCAGTTATGGAAAAAGAATATGTATTTCGCCAAGCTTTTTGACTAGGTGCCTCAAGCATCCTTAGGATGTTTCCTGGTGCTACATCTCTCATTTACGCTCTCTCGCTTGCTCTGTGTGCCAAGTGTACTTTTCCATAGGCCTTTGACATCAGTCTGCTACTTCTTACCGGATGAAATGGACATGAATTAGGCATTGGGAAGCATCTCAAGGGGAAACGATGACTAAACCATATCATGTCTCCCATAGTCTAATTTTAGGCAAGGTTCTTGTAAAACTTACAAGGCGTTGTTAGCATGATTAGCTAACTTCGCCAGCTCTCAAGAAAATCTCTAATTCCCTATAACCCCATAAGATATTCTATAATCTAGAAATGCAAATATAAGGCAATGACCTCAAAAAAAAAAAAAAAAAGAAACTCATACGAGGAGTTGAGGACAAGTAGATAACCAGCCTATTCATGCAGCAAGATTCATAAAGTTAACAAACATCGAGGCATAAAAAGTGCATTTCCCACCTGCAAATACTCCAAGTCGGCCATACCTTCAGAAATAAGGGTGTAAAGCGACCTTAGACCTACATTTGACAGAAACAGTATATGAAATTCCTTCAATAGAAAGCATATTCATATGCTGATGAGGGGGTTTTATCACCAATACTCCTGTGATTCAAGCACTAGATAACTGAACATAAGATGAAACAGAACTCCAAATAACTAATTATTCAACATTAGCTTGCGGCTCACAACATCTGAGTCCGGAGAATCACAATACCTAAACCTAATTAGCAATGTATATTGCTTTTCATTCTAGTCCAAAAACTTGAATGCAGAAAAATGATCCTGAATAAAGGGAAAATGTTAACAAATGCAGTTTGCCTTCAGTTTGAATAAACCTATATTTATGAGTGTAATACCTTTTGAGAGTGTTTGGAGATCCAAGTGGGCAATAAGAATGAAGAATATGATTTACCTAGGATGGCGAAGAGATTAGATGAGAAAACTATGAAAGGGTCTCGAGTTACACCAAAAACGGCTGGTATAGAGTCAACCTGAAAACAGGACACGAAATTGTCCCCAATCACTACACATCTATTTCCAGGAATATATACATGTAAAATGGATAAGGGACAGAGGGAACTCACAGCAAATGCAATATCACTGAGTTCAATAACTGCAACCGTTAGAAGCAAGGGTGTGGCCTGCCAAAATGTTTGACACCTGTTAGAAATCAATTTAACAATTAATTTAATAAATCCCTGGCCACCGAGTTTTTCTGCAATAAAAGATGCCACTTGCTGATTTAGAGAAAAAAAAAAATCCCAATTACTTAATTTATCCGCTTCAAGTATGCTTAACCCAACAAGACTTACTTTCCACACACCATCCTGAAGTGTTAAGAATCGATTTCCATCATAGTTAGCTGCATTATCAAGAAAGAATGATTGGAGATTAGGATCTCAGACAAAAGAAAATTGAAGTTTTAGATCTAAGACATCAGAAACAACTGCCTCTTGTAGTTCTTATTTGTTTGATTTTTTTGTCCAATCTTAACACTGGAAAACTCGGAATGATGGTCAAATTCAGAAATTCCAATTGATCACCCAAACATGACAACCTGAATAATACAACTTACATACTTAAAATGTGAAGATAGAACAGGAAAACGTGGAGAGAGAATTTACAAGTGACAGGGATAAATTTCTGGCATGTCTTCACTATAACGTTGTCTGAAAGATCAGAGTCTTCTTCTTCACTACCAAATAGCTATGATAAGATGAAGAAAGTCAACTCTCAGTAATTAAGTTGCAAAATTCAAACTTCATAGACAATTTTTTAAAAAAAATCAAGAACAGGAAAAAAAAAAAAAAAAAAGGGGCCAGTGAAGGAGGACAACAAAGATTCCAATCTACATAATAAAAAGACCCATCAAGTAAGAAACACCGAAACTTGTGACACTTTCTATTTCAAAAATCTCATAGACAGCGAATTGTTTCCATCATGAGGTAGGATTATGTTCATCAAGATCAGGCTTCTAATTCTCTGACTTATTTTCATGTCAGCCTTCGCTAGTTCAGTATCTAAAGTAGAGTCCAGAAATTTCTGCTACAAAAATTGAGAAGCAAAGCACAAATATCATCTCAAAGCAGGGGTCAAGCTGCATGCCTGGTACATACAAAAGTAAGGAGTTTGGAATCCTGGATTGTTCAACCCAGCTAGTTCAAAATTCGGTGTGGGTACAAACTCTTAACATGGACGAGTTTTTAAGGACACTTGTGGAAGAAATAGATGGGGTCAGAAGTATGAATTGCCATCTCACAGTTTTGTTGACTCTTATATCCAAATTTTATGCATAAATGTATAGTGCCATTGATTGGATACTTGTGGAAGAAATTATGTACTGCAATTTCATATTGTTCAGTTCCTTGAACAGGAGATATGTTAACGCTTAATCTACTCTTGGACCAAATTCAAGAGTTTTACTCAACCTGGTTAAACGGAAGTATTCCAGTTTTACATAAGTTGAAACCTAATCAACAGGAAGGTTGACTTCGGGAATTTTGAAAAATATTATTGATTACGAATAGCACAAAGTTTCTGCACCTAGGCCCTCGCTGAGATGCATAAAAACCACAAATGCACTTGGGGATAAATTGTGCTTTTATATGCAGAAATGTGTTTAAAAATATTTCTGATAATACATACTATGAGAAAGTAAACAAGACTCCCAAATACATGTACTCAGAAGAGAAATTTTACCTTGTATGATGAGTACAGAAGTATTGCAGCCAGTGCCAGGTTTACTGCCTCGAATCTCTAAAACAGTAAGAAGGCAAATCTTAGAAGGAAATCAACAAATGAAAATGAACCCCAAAAAAAAAAAACTACTAGGAAGTAGAAACTGGACAAATAGAACAAAATGGAAAGTTGACTGGAAAAGTGTCCTATAAGGGCAATGCAAACTATCCCCCAAGGGACAGCGGATAACATCAGTACCTCAAGAGTGTTAGCAATATATGTATATTGAATCTCTAACAATTTTAACAGTATCCACCGCTTAAGCTGTTATCAGGACTCATACTACAAGAGCATCTCTGCGTGTATTTAGCATCCATGTAAGGAGATACTACCTGAAGGGTTACAGATCCTAGGAGAATTATAGAGAGCCGAAAGATTATTGCACCAGCAATACCATATGAAAGCACCCGGCTCTGCATTCCAACAAGAGAGATTCATATAAAAAGGTCTAACATAACTAAATTTAATCATGGCCAAATAAATAGAACCAATAACCCAAGTGACCTGAAGCTGAAGGTAGCACAAGTGAAAAAGTTCATTCAGTTAGAAGCTTATTACTACACCTGATACGCAAGTGGCACTTTGAAGTATTTGAAAATCAAAACAAAGACAAATAGATTGTCCACCGATAAACTTTGTTCCAGTAAGTACCTGATCATAGTGAACAATAGCAATTATGTAGAATGAAGGAAACATGCAAAGGAATAAAACTTAAGTTGTACTGAAAGAAAGTCTATAAAACTGAGAATAAAAAGTAAAAGAAAATATGCATTAGCTAATAGTGCTGTGAAACTTTTAGAAGTGCAATTTTCAAAAATAAGGTGATAACTCATGCAAAAAGAGAATGGAAATAAAGAGTGGATGGTGGAGCAGTGTAAGACGATCATAAAGAAAACGGACCTATTTCAAGTTTTCAACATGAAAAGGCCAAAATAGGTCAGATGAACCATAGTTGTCAAATCGCAAATCGAAACGACCCTTTTCCGAATCATGAATCGAATCAAATTGTGAATCGTAATGATTCAGTCTAAGTTTAAAAAATACTTGAAAAATGTGTCTATGCACTTGCATAATAAAGATACATTGTAAAATTGACAAATTTAAGCTTAAATTAGTATTGAAGTTTTTTTTCTACATAAACTAATGATTACATGGTCTAATAGGAAAGAGTAGATATTTGTACATGAAACTAAATGGTATAATAAAATGGATATATGCATATACAACAACAATAACAATAACATAACCCATTTAGTCCCCAATAATTGGGGGTATGGGCGGGGGATGGATAGGAGACAGACCTAACCTTTGGCAATAAATGCACAAAGTGGCTGCTCCTAGGATACCACTGAAACAGATGGATTTGAGATAGACCTAACCTTTGGCAATAAATGCACAAAGTGACTGCTCACAGAATACCACTGAAACAGTGGTCCCCCTATACCGTCAAGTTCATTATAAAATAAAAGCTTGGCCTTCCAACAAATAAGAATAAAGTTTGTAGCTTAATAGGTATAGAACTAGTATATATGGCAAAATTAAGGTAAAACTGCTTGAGTGATTTCACATTAGTCAAATGTAATAATTGTGGGAAACCTTGATTCGCTTACAAATTCGTATCATTTTTGCATGAATCGTGAATCCAATCGCGAATCAAACCGTGAATCGTATGATACACTACCGATTCTAGACAAACCTTGATTCACGTATAGATTAGTATCATTTTTCTTTGAATCGTGAATCGAATCATGAATCGTGCGATTCTGACAACTATGAGATGAACTGCTAACAAACTACAGGTCTTTGACGGGTGTTCTAATACTCCATTTAATATTAACCGTGACTAGATGTGTAAAGGTTTTAATAATAGGATTCATAAGTTACGGAAGCATGTGCCCCTTCCTCAGATTTACCCTTCAAAGCTGTACAAATAACTTTCACAAAAAAAGAAGAAGCATAAGTTAATTGTTGAATCCAGAATCCAGATAACATTCCAGAATATCCTTGAGTTGGAGTTTCCCTTAACTACGTAAAGCAATTTCCCAATCGTAAGTTCTACTACAACTTGAGTTTCACAAAATTGTCCAATGTAGCAACCAATAGTGTGCACTTTATTTGAAGAAACCCCTTATATTACCTTTAGAAACTTGAAGCTGGCCGGAGTCTAAACCAATATACCTATTAAAAAATAGAGGAAGCGAGGAAGAGCTAGAAATCAAAATTTTCCATTCTGTTTGACACAAGGAAACATGAAACCCTCATCTGCAACTCATATAATTCTAACAAACTAATATTGGCTTCATGCGCCATACCCAGCAAAAAATTCAGATGCCTTGCCAACTCCATCTTTGAAACCCAAACCAACACCAAATGCAACTGCTGTGCATATCTGAAATGATAAATAACCATTGTCTTCAATCAAGCGTGAGGCAAAACGAATGAGTCAAGAGAGAATAAAAGTAAGATGGCGGGTCCTTACACATAAGGCAACAGTTCTAACAGAGGAAGCATAATTTACAGGTGCGATTTTCTTTTCCTTCGGGTCACTGGAAGGGGTGAAGTGAGAGCTCTCTACATTTCGAATGCTTTCAGACGGCTGGAAACTGGATCTCTCTCCTTCTGAGATTCATTTGAGCAAAACATCATATTCAGAGAAGCTTAACCATAACTGCGTAATTGACTAATGACAAAGCAAATAACAAAATCACCTAATTGAAGCCATTTTGAGGAACAATTACAAGTATGAGACAAAGAAATAAACATTTTGGTCATTGTAAACTAAAGAATGCTGTGCATTGCTGTTAAAGAAATAGTAACAAACCGCCAAACCTCTAAATTTGGAAAGAACTCGGTGAATTGACAACATGAAGCTACAGTAATTACCCGTTAACAATCAGGCCAATGATAGATACTTGTTTGATAGAAGACTTAACTTAGAGCACATAACTCAATGTTGTTCTGGGTTTATTGGATATCACAGCACACGATGCTCTCGACTGAATTCAACAGAGGCAACATATTCATGTAGCCGAACACAATTGATTGGTATTCAACTACAGCTCAAGACTCGATTTAGCCTGGTTTGGTTACAACATAGAACTATAAATGGCCTTGTCACTTGTCAACAGATGACGCAAAGTATCCTCAAACAACTGTGACGATATGACAACCACATTTAGGGACCAATCACAATCATGTTATCGTCCCATATAGCAGATACAATTTGTCCATCTAACATAGTACACAAATAACAGTTGTGAAGTAATTTTAAATGCAAAACCAATCAGAATCTCAATTCTAGTAGACTTGAAAGATAAATTCACTGCTTTCACAGTGAAATTAAGATGGCTCTAGAATTTGGGTGTAATCCCTCCTAATAGATAAATTCACTGCTTTCACAGTGAAATTAAGATGGCTCTAGAATTTGGGTGTAATCCCTCCTAATATATAAAAGGCACCTTCAATGCCGGGATTGTAATCCCGCATCCATGTACAACAAAGCATATGACCCCACATGTACCCTGAATTAGCCGGTCCCACGATTGTCACAAGGGATTTAACATGCGACTAGACTACAACGGGACTATTTGTCCACTTAATACGATACCTTTGGGAATATTTACCTCTCATCCAATGGTAAACAATGATTCTCCACTCAAACTCCCATCCTTTATTCCACCCAAATCAAAACATAGTACAATGATACAAACTCCTGGGGTAGAACTCACCCTTGAAAACTGGCTTAAAACGAGATGGTGCCCAAGAGCTTAGATACCCGTCAATGTGGGACATTAGGATCATAACATGCAACTAATCTCGAACAACATATAATCACACATCAATTTTCCCACGACCCACATGACTCCTTTATTCCAATAATTAATCTCCTCTTTTCCTCTCCTTTCGAAATACAATCCGGCAACTAAACGTAGATATATAGGGATAAAAGTGAACTCTTTAAATATTTTCACCTGAGTTAGAAATCCCTTCTTCCTGCTCAGTTCCTCTTGAACAGGCAATTGGTGAATAATTCGCTCGACCACAACGCCAGCCAACTGCTATCAGAAAATAACAGGCATACGGGCTGAGAAATTCAGTCCATTGGACAAGAATTAATGCATATCTAAGCATAATTATAGAGAAAGAAAGGAGATAACCTAAAGCCGAGGAGTGAAGGTGAAGATGATAAAATTGAACTCTGGACAACTTGGGAGAAACCCTGAGCAAGGTTGAATTGAAATTTGAGAGAAGCGGAACGCCATTGGAGGTGACAGAAGCAGGTCCCGCACTTGAAATCATGTGGAGAGAGAGAGAGAGAGTATTCAAGGAGAGAGTTGATTTGGGAATTTAGTTTTTCGTTGACAGATTTGTTTGTTTGTTTTTATGGGAAACTGCAACTTTGGTGACTGGCGAGTAGTATGGCCAGTGTAAGCTACCGGTGATTGCCGGCGTTTCACTGCAAAAAGAATGGAATGTGGTATTTTATCCGGGAGAAATAAAACTTTGACAGCCTTACAACCCGTTTGGCGACCGGAAATGATTTTAGGTGAATTTGTAATGAAGATAAATTTGAAGGTGAATTTGTAACGAGAATGACCCTACCTTATAATAAGAATGGTGAATTTGTTAATAGAGTGTTTGGATGATATTTGGCATTTGAAAAGTGAATTTGATAGTATAAGAGTACAAAATAACTTTTTGCCCCCGGACCAAATATTTTAATAAATCAAATGTATTAATTTGATTATAATAAAAATAAATACATAATAATTACGAAAAATCCACATTAAATAAAGTAAAAATATTACACCCATATTTTGAAAAAAAAATCCGGAAAAAAATAATTAGGAAGTGAAAATTTGAAAAATTAATAAAAGGCATTTTGTTATTTATAATTGGAAAATTAGTAAGAGTTAAACTGGTGTTATTTTTTTGACATGAACTAGCTTTTGACATAAAAATTAAATTAGGCCTGAGACATCAGAAGAATGAGGCATTAGAGCATCTCCTACCCATCTCTATTTTTCTAAAATGGAGAATGGAGGTGACACATTGAGGGGAGATTTTGTAATTAATGTCCCCTTTTCTTCACTTATGGAGAATCTTGGAGGGTCCCACTATCTTTTTTAGAGATTTGGTCCTCCAAAAATAGAGAACCAAATCTCATTTTAGAGGAATAAAGATGGGTTGAAGTACAAAAAGATGATGGGTCTCTCCAAGATTCTCCAAAAAAATACAAAAAGTGATAAAAAGATGACATTAATTACAAAATCTCCCCTCAATGTGTCACCTCCATTCTCCATTTTAGAAAAATAGAGATGGGGTAGGAGATGCTCTTAGAAGTCTCGAGTTGAAGCGGTCTGAGACATCAGAAGAAGGGGGGCGGTGGGGTCGGTCAGTGTGGGTGGGAATTACAGAGGCATCTAGTTTGATTCATTTTATCATTTTGTAAAGGGTGGAAATTAGGCCTTGTTCGTTCCCTGTTTAGTTTTAGTTTTAATTTTGATGACATCATTATTTTCCTCATTTCTTTGTCTATCTCTCTCCGCTCATTACACCTGCTGACATCATCAAACCTAAACTAAACATCTAACCAAACACAGCCATAGGCAGTAAGTGTAGACTTTGTAGTTTTGGTGTGGTTTTACTTTGGGTTAATGTGGTTTTTTAAAATAAAATTTTGGATGACAACCATTCAAATTCAAACGTACATATTAAAAAAAAATCTTACAAAAACTTAAATATTCAATTAAATAAATTAATATAGCTTAAAATTGTCAAAAATTAATTAAATAGATTAATTTTTGTAATTATATAAATAATTTAATGCATAATCAAGTTTGGTACACCACAAGGGCAAATGATTCATTTGACATCTTTTTCCATCATTCATCTCCTCTTATTTATAAAATATCAAAACCAAGTCAAAAGTTATCACCATGTTCAATCCATTATCCAAACCATCTATTTTTTTTTATCTCCCTTCCATAAACATAACATTAATGTGGGCCAACCTTCCAAACTAGTATCTCCTCTTATCTTATCTCCTCCATCACTTATCCCCCAAATATTTAACCTCATCCAATCGGGGCATTAGAGCTCTTTCTAGTATGTACTTTTGGCCCTACGAGGTTAAGAGATTACTCAATTTCCCGGAGCACCGCCACGTGAGGGGTGGCACCAGAATTTTTCATCCAAAAATACGGGAGCTGATCTGCTGCCCCCAACTCTCCGTCCTGTCCATCCGAGCCATCCATCTGTGCAATCAACAGCTTGAATTCCATTTCACCTTAAACAAATCTGAGTCAAACAAGTTCATCGCCGAATCGATGCCGTCGATTGCTCGAAATGGACGTGTCCTGGAGTCAGGATAGGATTTTTAGGACAGCAGACCCGCAACCCAAAAATACATAGCATATCTACAATGAAAAGCTAAAAAAATTAGTTAATAACTTATTGGGCTAGGCTTGTTTTAGTTTGTTAGGCTATAACGTTTTTGTTCAAATTTAATTGAAATTTCATTTATTTTAAATTCACACGAGTAATCCAGGATTGATAATACTAAATAAAATTTAATATATATCTAAATTTTATTTTTGTAAGTGTATTTTTTGAACTTAGTGAGGTCACCCATGCACCAAGTGGTGGTACTTAAGCCCTTTTGCCACGTGTCCATTCACTTGTTTTGGTCCCATCATAATTTGTGGTGGATAATGGGTTAGGTTCACCACATGCTGCTATCACATGAGCACTGAATAATGTTTCTGTTTTCTAGTGATTATTTTTTGAGTGAGGATGATTCTTGCTATGATGCTATCATTATTTACAAATGCACTTTGAAATTTAACGCTCTGTTTGGCAACTTGGAAAGGAAAAGAAAGGACAGGAAAATATAAGTTTTTTTTTTTTCTCCTCCTTTGATTGGTTTGAGAGGAGAAATAACTAAACTATATTGTTTTAACTAGAAATTTTCCTCATCCTTCTTTTTTCCTTCTTTTTATTTTCCTTTCTTTTCCTGGCTATCAAACACAGCGTAAATGTCTTAGTTGGGAATTTTCGAATTGGCATGGCAATGGGGTGAATCCTAGTCATATTCATATTCCTTGTTGAGTGCAAATTTGTTCACCCTCACCTAATGAAGGTGAACAAAACCCTAGTTTTGATTGGTAAAAAAGATATAAGGTCTATGGAATCACGTTATTTTTTGGTAAATATGACATCATTTTGTGGTAGGCCTTATCACTTTTTGGTAAATATGACATTATTTTATGGTGGACCCCACGTATTTTCTAGGATGAAGAATTTACACTCGTCCTCCTTCCATATCGGGACAGAGTCACGGGGAGATGCCAGATTCATGCCGTGACTATGCTACCCCGATCTATTTAACACCTCTACGTGGGGAAAGGCGTGTGAGTGTTTTAAAGGGAAGTGCGTAATTACACCAAGGACTACCTACATAATTTTCATCCCTCGTCTCCCTCTTTACACATTGTATTGTAATGGATGGATTTAAGAACAATGTAGGGAATATATAAATCTAAGCTCCCGTTCTGCTGTTTGATTCTTTTAACTTTTTACATTTTATAAAAACTGGTCATTCTCTTCACATAAAAATGTCTACAAATCCAAACTTAATAGAACGGGCCTAATTAATCATAACTTGGGCGGTGGGAACTGGAACCCTACAATGAAAATTGAACCAGGCATAATCTTCATAATTAACACGCCATTAGGCCTACCAATTGTTGCTAAAAGGATTTGTAGTACTATTATTTTGAAAACCACTCGCAATAATTGAAATTGGAAAGCATGCAGTCACAAGCCCATGCCCGTTAATTGTATGTTCGGAGTAGTAGTTTTCATGTGGGACTGTACCCAAAAGCAAATTTGTAATTACCAAACCCGGGGAAAAAGAAAAGGTTTCTGACTTGTACACTGACCATCCCTATTTTATCTGAAATAACACTGACCTCCCCTGAGTTTTATATTTTAGTATCAAAAGCACCCTTCAAAAGTACTGATGGCACCAGGAACCCCTTTGTGGGTCCCGAATGGTCGATCCTAGCCGTCCGTTCATTCCAAAATCGAATTCCGAGTGAGTCTACGTAGGAATCACCTCAATCGGACAATCCTAAGTGCTCGATCCAAAATTTTTGAACGAAATGGGGTGATTTTGGATCGAGCACTTAGGACTGTCCGATTGAGGTGATTTCCGTGTAGACCCACTCAGAATTTGTTTTGGAATGAACGGGCGGCTCGAATCGATCATTGAGGACCCAAAAGGGGTCCGTGGCGCCGTTGGTACTTTTGAAGGGTGCTTTTGATACTAAAATATAAAACTCAGGGGAGGTCAGTGCTATTTCAGATAAAGTTAGGATGGTCAGTGTACAAGTCAAAAACCTCAGGGGAGGTTAGTGTAATTTACCCAAAAGAAAAAGCTTTGCATAAAGACCAGAGAAAGACACACCGACACATATTGGTCATATCGATGAGTAAAAGTTACTAAGAAAGTGTTGGAGAGCCTACTTTTTAATTTTTCATATTTCACTTTTTGATTTTTGGGCTTTTTGAATTATAGTCAGAATGTATTTTGAATATCGGAGGAGTATTTGGGAGAAATGTGCAAAATGCATTTTGCAACAGGAGTAGTATTTGAGAGACTAATTATGAAAATGAGTTATTGATTGGTTGTTTACCATTTTGCTCCTGTTTCTTTATTGTGGTATTAAAAATATGCATGAATACTGTTTTTAGCAAGTTTTTTTTGGAGTTGTACGGGGAAATATTTTTTTAATTGCAAAAAATAAAAAAATTTGGCCCAGAAAAATGATGAATACATTAAAAACATAATACAAATTAAGAACATACATAACCAAAACCACACTTTAACGAGTTCCAAACTGGACGTACGCCTTTTTTTTTTTTTATTTATTATAATATTATAGTGTGTATGAATAATGTTATAAGACTTTTTTCAAAAATATATTGTAAAATTGATGTGTCCCTTATTTAAAAGTCTCCAGTATATACAGATTTCTTGTCGGTAATTAGGAAGAATTAATATTGGCAACAACTAAAGGCCCCCCAAAAATGATTAGGTTACAATTACAATTACTTAACTCAAATCCCATAAAGGCAATTTTTTTTGTGATTCAAAAAAAAAAAAAAAAAAAAAAAGAAGAAGCCCGAAACGAGACAATCCTAAAAATTTGATGGGTTTGTTTTAAAAGGAAGGACATTTTTGGTCTTTTGGTTGTAAAGGAAAATAAGAATGCAAAATTGAGAATGGGAAAAGGACCACTTGAGCTCTTTTTGGATTTTGCTCTCCTTTCATCAAAATTAAAAATGCATTTTGGTAGAATGTGTTTTGGCTCAACTCTCCCAAACACCCAAAAATGAAAAAGTTGAAAATGAAAATGTAAAAACGAACCTCCCAAACACCCTTTAAATGAGTCTTGCTAGCTAGCGTGTGTTCAATAGACATTAAGGTTGAAGTCAAAGAATAAGTGATGGCGGCCGCCAACATAAGATTTTTTCAAAAAATTCAATTATTACATAAAAAATAGATTTTTATCCCCAAATTATATAAACTCGTCAGCATTAGATTTTTATGTTATTATAATATTTCATAGAGTGGATGAATATTTGTAATGCAATTTTTATTTTTATTTTTCAAGTACATATTTTCGCCACCACAAAAGTAAAATCCTGGCTCCGTCCCTGATAGGCATATAATAAGTACACAAAAAAACAAAAAAAACACACACGCGATACAATGCACCCTGTACTCTTTTTAATACATTTTCCATATATTTCAATACATTTTTCCAAGTTAAATTAAGCTAGCTGCGAATGAGAGACGATGTTGTATTTTAAAACATGATGGAATTTTCGATAAAATTCATTGTAAAGTTATAACGATTACTTTTGTTGTTCAAGTTACGAGAATAGTGATACTAGAACAAAAACAACAGCTTGTCTAAATTTCCTTGTGTATAGTACATATAGCTATTTTGACACTCTCAACACTCTAATAATACTACCCATGTTACCTATTTTATATTAAAATATTATTTTTTTCTTATTTAAAATAACACAATATATATACATACACACAGTATATACATATATACGGATCTAAAACAAGACACCTCTTCCATCGCCGGCGCCATAACTGTGGTTTACTTCCTCCACCACCACTTGCCTCCTCCGCCATTGCTACCTCTTCTGATTGAAAGCTCCAACTGAAAGCCCATTGACGTAGATCTTTGTTCGAAAGCCTCCATCGCCGTCGATCCGAATTAGAGAGCCACCATTACTATTGATGGACGTCGCCATAGAACACCGGCGATTGGGAGCTCCGTCGTCATCTGTTGGTTGGGGAAGAGAGAAAAAACAATTAAAAAAATGGGTAGCTAATGAACAGTGAATAGGTATATATACCATAGCACTGTTCACATATGTATAATGTACAATAGTTTTACCCAAGCTGCTGCAGTCCAATTTCCCTCTTTTCCTCTCTATTTTGCCTCAAATCTATATATGGAGATACTGTTGTTGTTGCTCTTAGTAATGTTTTTAAAAAATCTTGAGACGTGCAATCCTTTTTTTAAAATTAATGGGTATATAAGTGTATTCTCTTAGAGTTTTTAAGTAGATAAATACTTGGGGTATTTGTTTAGAAAAATAGCAATCTATCAACTTAATATTTATTTACTAAAAAAGCATAAATAGCTTCCTCTTTGATTTTCTCTTTAGGATCGATGATTCAAGTTGTTTGGTTTAGTTTTTGCAGAAAGTTTTTTGTGTAACGACTGAACAGAGATAGTTAAAAAAAAAAAAGAGTTCTAATTGAAGAGAAAATTTATTGAGAAACATGTTCTGAAAAAATAGCTATAACCCTCACTTACTTAATAAACATACACTCCATAATCAAGAAAATATATATATACAATGCTTGTTGGCCCTACGGTAAGGTCAAACCACTCACAACTAAGAGGGGGTTTGATTCAAATCCTACCTAAAACCCCTACTTGCAGTCAGGCTTTTACTGTTAAAAAAAATGTTCACTTAAAAAAAAATGTTCACTTTTGATGTTGCTCTTGACTAAATAATTGAAATAGATCCAGAAATTAGATCATGTTTGAGAAAATAATACTTAATTTTGACTTAAGTGGGCATTTATTTTTTATTTTTTTATTTTTGCTAAAGCCAATTCCTTATTTTCTTTTAAACAATTAATTTGTTCCGATATCTAAGTCAATAATATATTTGGAAAGAATGGGTTTGTCCTTCCTGGTTACTCTATTTCCCCAATTTTCACTTATGCTTTTCAAGGTGAACCCTACATAATAGTAATAGATATTGTTAATTTAATTCTCCTAATTAATACTATGTGGTTAAATAATTTTTTTTGGGTTACACAATCTCTAATAGAAGCTTGACATGTTCTTGAGACACTTGTCTCACTAAGTTTGAAGTTTGTATCACCATTAAAATTATGTTTATTACTGAGTTGTTAAAGATAAAAATATTGTACTAAGTTCAAAAAAATTTATCGCATACTTCAGTTACTTTATTAATATTTCTAAATTTAGTAAGTTGAGTATTTGATACAAATTTTTGAGATGGATTATTAAAACGTGAATAAAAAACATATGTTACATAGTGAAATCTTTTTTAATATGAACTTACATTTTCTATATTTTTTATGGAAACGGGGTGGGTGTTGTGCACTTAAGTGCTATGCACCCCTCGGCCATCTAATTTGGTTTTGGACAGTATGGATGCGTTTTGATTTTTAACCAATAAAATTAAATCAAAATTAAATTAAAATTGCCGAATGCATCCAGGCCGACCAAAACATGATTAGACAGCCGAGGAGTACATAGCACCCAGGTGCACATCGCCCACCCCCCAAGTCCATTTTTTACTCAGCAAAATATATTGGGCACCCTTTTATAGGTTTTTCTGGAATCTCGAAAATCTCATTCCGGGTCTATCTGAGAGGAGAAATGATTCTGGAAAACCAAAGCAAATGAGGATTTTTTTTAGGCTCTGTTTGGAACTTGAGGATGAAAAGAAAATGAGAGAGAAAATAATTAGAAGAAAAGTTTGAGGAAAAATTAGGAAGAAATTGAAGGGAAAATTATACTTATTTTTTAAACTTTCCCTTCTATTTCTTTAGTAACCAAACAAGAATTTTTTTTTTTTAAATTTTCCTTCCTCTTACCTTTTCATCCCTAAGTTCCAAACAGAGCCTTAGGGTTTTCTTAAAATTTTCCCAGAAAGAAATTCCTTCCTTTTCTAGTTGGGAGGGGAAGGAAAGGAACAGAACTTCCTACTCCTATTAAAGCGAGACACCACGTATTAACAAGCAGAGGATCATCGAAACCCCACCTCCCTCCAGAAAAGCAAAGCAGCTGCATCCCTCTCTCTCTCTCTCTCTCTCTCTCTCTCTCTCTCTCTCATCAACAATGGCAACGGCGATCGCGAAACCAATAACCACGCAGCAAAAAGGCGAAAACCCTAGAAAAACCCCCGACCAACAACAACAGGAGCAGCCGCCGCCCTCAGATCCTGTACCAGACAAGGACGCCGGCGATGAATCGAAGCCCTCAGCCGAGAAGGAAGCTGACGCAGACAAGAAGGACGAGGCTCCTGTTACTTCTGTCCAGAAGAAGATCCGACGAGCGGAGCGGTTCGGGATGCCGGTTCAGTTGTCCGAGGAGGAGAAGCGTAATTCTCGAGCCGAAAGGTAACAGAGTATCTTTTCGCTTTGACTAGGGTTAGGTGATTTTGTTTTTGTTGTGTTTTTTGCTTTGTTAGAGCGTCTTCAGAACTTAAATCTTTTAATTGATTCAGAATCAAATTCCGAGTAAATTTAACGCACTCCAGTTCTCAAAATCATATACTACCCAATTGAGTTTTACTCAATTTTTTTCCACCAAATCAAGGGAGACTCAAATTACTCTCATTGTGCCGCTATTCTCGTGAAATTAGCCTAGGCTTTTACGATTTCTATGTCGTGGTACTTCTATTACACGAGCATTCTCAGCAATTGTCATTAGGGATGCAAACAAGAAAAGTTGGGTGAGCAATGGATTGCTATTTGTTAGGCTTGGTTAGAAACTTAACGAGATTCGCGTGTTTAAAGTTTAATTTTTTTTATTAGCTGAGCTGAGAGTTAACCGAATCACAGGTGAACTCGAGTGGCTTGGTTTTTTCAGATTGTGGATTCTTAGCGAGCTGAAAGTTCAAGCTTAGTTTGAAAACTTAGTGAGCTTAAAAAATATGTTCAAATGTGCTTTGTGTATGTGATAAACTGATCTCGAGAGAGATTCCAGCGGGTATAAGTCAAGCTCAAGCTAGTTCATTCAACAGTCATAGTTTTTGTTGCTGTGTTATTACTTTTCTCTTTTGCTATTTTTGTATTGGTTGAAATTTTTTGGAGTTTGTTGTATGGACGGTTAACCTACTGTTGCATTTTTGCTATGGAGATCTGAGATTTTACTTGATCCATCCTTCTTTGGGTTTGCATTGAGGATGTCTAACTTGGTAAAGGTATCTCATGGTACTTGGAATGGAGCGTGTCCAAGGAAAAGCAGGAGGAAGGATTGGAGCACAGCTCCTCTGTGTTTTTTGTGGTGCGTTGAAGTCAAGGGATTGCAGATCTTTTGAAGGGAGCGAAAGCTCCTTAACTAATTTGAAAGGATTTGGTGCTTTGTAGTTTGTTCCATTTTTTCTTGATTGGATTTAGAGATGACTGTCCCCTGTAGATTTCAATGGGCACTAGTGTAGTTGTTTTTGGTTTTATATACTCCTTTGTTTACGAGGTTGCGTGGCTTGTTCCCTTCTAGTGGGTTTTGATATTTATCAAACCTCACTTAGTGGGAAAATATATATAAAATGTTGTTCGTTACTTAGAAGGAATTCATCCTTGATGGCTGAGAAGTATAGCTATGCGTGGTGTTGAGCCTTGACAACAAGCTGTTGGAATTTAGGATTTTGGGGTTGAAGTTTAAGTGCAAGGATATTAGACAGTGGAAGAGGGGCTTGATTTGCCTCCATTTTGTGTGCTATCGTGGGCAGATACCATAGGCATAGGAGCCTTCTGGCGGGATGGAGTGAATTGCATGTAGAGCTGAGCTGTTAATGTAAAGCATTGTAGTTAAATTAGGTTTGCATTTCTTAAATTTACTAATTTGCTGATCTATTTGCAGGTTTGGAACCAGTTCTGCCGTGCCTGGATCAGATATATTGAAGCAATCAGAGGAGCAAAAGAGAAAGACTAGAGCAGAGAGGTTTGCTTATGCAATTCCTTGTCGTTTCATTACAAAGGACACTGTTCTTGTATTTTCCTTTTGCTACTTTTTTTACAGTGCTTTATGTGTTTCAGGTTTGGGCTTGCACAGTCTGTGCCTGCTGATGAGGAGGCAAAGAAGAAAGCTAGGCTTTCCAGGTTTGGAGCAGTCCCAGCCGTCCCCAAGGCAAATGCACAAGAGGAAGACAAAAAGAAAGCTAGGGCACTAAGGTGTGCATCACTCTTGCCTCTCCACTCCTTCTTTTACTAGTATGGAGGTCTCTTTTTTGCTTGATTTCTTAGTTCTGACTCAAACGAAGTATACTATAGGTATACTCCAGCATGCCAACATGCTAATGGCATACGAACTCCTTGCGGTTCATTCAACCTAGAGCCACTTTTTTATTTTTTTTTATTTTTTATATAATAGTTTTGATGCCTGTTTTACTGCTTTAATATCATGGTCATGCTAATTGCTAATTATTAGTGCCAAAAGTTGTCTATGTCAGTACACATTTTCACATTTTTTAATAACCTTTCACCTATTTCTATACACATCTCAATTTTCCATTTTTCAGCTTTTGCACCTTAAACACTGCCATTCCGCATTTTCCAACATGAGATGTGATCTATTTGCACCATTTATTTTCCAGGTTTTCACAACCTCCGTCTGGCTCTTTATCAAAATTGAATGGCAAAGGAAACAGCATTGAAGTGGTAAGTCCTCTAATAAGATTGGATCCTTTTAAAGCCAAAGATGGTTGAGTAAACTTACAGTTGGTTGTGTTGGGTTCAGAAGACTGCTACTGCGGGCAAGGCTGGTGGGGGAACCTAAATAGTGTACCTTCTTTCTTCTATAGTAAGAGCTGTTTAAAGATTATCTTTTGCATTCACAGTATCATCACATTTTGGTCCTCATCTGAGCTTTTTAATTAATGTTGTTGGCTCTTTTTTGCAGGTTTAGGATTTTGATATTTTCTGGCTCCCCTGGCGACTTCTGTAGTCAAGTCTACTTTCTGACCTCCAAATTCCTGGATGCAGCTATGTTCCATTATTTGTCTGGGATGTGTCTATTTACGGGGTGAGGCCTAGGATAATCCTCATGTTCTCCTTAGTGTAAATTATCCGAAATGACTAAAAATGTGAAAAGTACTGAAACTATGGCCTGGGAAAGTTTTTCAACGTTTAGAATTTCTGATATAAAACCAAGACTCAAGAAACCACTGATTGCTAATTTGGATATATCTACAATTTCACCTCATCTTCTCTTCCACCAATTCACATTGACCAACTTCTGTATCTATGCATTGTCTTGTGTCACTTAACAGATCATGGTGTTGGGATGAACAATTATATGTAGGGTGTGCAAGTGTTAGATACTCTGACCCAACTTTTTAGTTCAACGTTGCACCTTTGTCCATCTAGAAATGCATTAATTCAGAAGATCCTTTTGAAATCACCTAACACAGTCTGATGTGGTGTCTACGGTTTGAGATCTTGGGTTCTTGCAAGTTTTTGGGTTTCTTAAATGTCCAAGACATGTTCAATGGCCAAAATTTGTTGCAAATGTCTGATTGAATAAAAAAACTTGTGGAGTAACCGGCATTTTTTTTTTTAAAAATCCAAGGTTAACAGTGTTTAGGCAGGTTTCCCATTCTGCCTTTTTTTTGGGGGATACATTGATAAAGCGCTAGTCAGATGGTAGGCGTAGAATAGGTTCTATTTCATGCATCTTTTCGAATAATATTCCCATGGTATGCTTTGTTTCCTTTTTAGCATAAGAACTTTTGTGTCCCATTTCGTACTGGTTTCATTTTGATGCGATCCATGAAATTAGATTTTCCTCTTTATTTTCTAGATGTTACTTTTCAGTCCCTTTGTTTGCATCATCATGGTTAGTTTGACAACATGAACCGACTTCCAACTTGTTCGTAGTCCATGACTTATGATTGAGTTGAGTGAAGTTCAAAGGTGAAGATTTTAAAGAATTTCTGCACCAGTGGTTATTGTGATTGGTTTTTAGGATGACATAGGTTTCCAAAATCAAAGCATTTTCCCAGGCCATAATTTCAGAATTTTTGCTTCGCTTGGTTAGTCATTTCAGAAAATTGACTCTTGGGAGATGTTTGTCGATTTCCTCTTGGCCTCACCAGCCGAATTTCCCCAGCTACATTATATTGGGATGTGTAGAGAAAAATTATGTGGCTCGGGTAATATGGATTTGTCGTTTTTGTTTCTGTTTCGGAACTTCTACAAGTAAATGGATGGTTGCTTTGTATCCTAATTTGTATGGCCAAATAAGTAGATGTCAGGGGCAGTCATTTTATTGTTTCTGTTTATTACTGTGAAATATTAGTAGTATTTGTTTTGCTTTGGAAAATCAAGCTTGTTATATGTTCGGTTTCTGATGTTAAATATCTTAAATCTTGCATGGTTATGTTAGCTCTTTCCCTTTTTTGGAACTGAAATTTGCTGTGCTTGCCAAGCGTCTGCACCTCTAATTTTCCGTTGCACAAAAATAAAATAAAATGTAACGCCGGCTGTTGACGACCACTTTCATTGGTCACCTCTCAAGATTTTTGTAAGATTTTCTCAATCACACTCGCACGGTATTGATATGAACCAGCGTTGTAAAAATTTTGTTACCATCATCAGTCACTACGAGATGCTCTTAACTTCAACGTTTACAACTTTTTATACAAGTTTGAAATTAATTGTACATAATTGCATATATACGATTGCATATTTCTGTACATCACTGTCTAAAAATAAGCACAAAAATTGAAATTTCCATCAATAACGTTTGTACATGATACTCCTATATTGCAATTGTGACTTCCAAAAATGAGAGAGTTGTATCTCTACTCTCTCAAAATACATTTTTTGTCCTGACCTAAGTCACATAATGCGCATATGTGAGCGGGAGTATCAAAGTGTCTTTCAAAAATATCACAAAGAACCAAAATTTGTGAGAACAAAAATTGAGAGCGTGAGCTCTGAGCGAGGATTGAGAACGCGAGTGAAGGGTCTAGTTCAAATATTGTGTGATTTAAATCTAGATGATCCGTAAGGAGTTATACTCTCCTTCCTCCTTGACTCATCATAAACCCGATTTTGGTTCAGTTTGCTTTTGCATTTCGTTTGCTTGCGTCTTCCAATATGTGTTAGAAAGCTTGAGGCTTAGGTCGAGACGATTGAGATTAGCATTTTGGTGCTTTGTTGCTTATCCTGTCTCGTTTGGATTGTTTCACTAGATTTTTTTATCATTGTATTATGAATGGAATCTTTTGTAAGTGCCGTTGGGCTTTATTGGATGTGAAGCATTTTTTTTGATAAAAAACAAAAGAAAAGGTCCCAACTAAACAAACAATCTGTAAACTGCCAATTGAATTCAACCAACATTATAGAGCAAAAATTAATGCATAGAATGAAAGATATCTATGCATTCCCAAGTTATATACGAGTCATACGTAGCAATATAGTTCTACACACATTTGCGAAAATCCATAGGAATTTAAGTAGACCTTTTTAATAGTACATATTTCGAGTGGGAGCACATGACCCTGCGTGCCTCCATCTAAGTACGGATCTGTCCCTTTGGGACATTTTGAATGCAGTTAACTAAGACGCAGCGTGCTCATTATACAAAAGCCGCGAATAATTTGTCCAATTCAAGTAATACTAGAAAAACTCAATTCAGATTTTCCTCGACACAACTCGCCAAAAATCCATGATCCGAGCGCAGTCTAAAGGAAGAACCGTAGCACTGTACAGTCTGTAGTCCACATCCTAATTGTATCCCCGTGTCCAAACCGGAACCGAGTAGATCAAGGTGCCCAAGCCGAAGGACGCGACAAGGGTCACAAGTGCATAAACATTTCCTCTCCAAGGGTGTTTGCTCTGTCTCAGCAAGTGAACCTCAGCAATGAAAGTGGAAACAGTGCTTAGACAACCCAAAAGCCCGAACTGTATGGCTGTCGCTACGGTATTACAAGTTTTCGTATTCACCTGAGCAAAACATATCGAAAACTATTTTAAGATTCAAAATGACAAACACGAACGATGTATGAATTGGCCACAAGTGCAGAAATTGAAAAGGAAACCAATGGTGTGGAACTTGAAGAATTTGATTTCCTCTTTACTCTGTTTGGTTACTAGTACCCCTATAAGGAAAAAAAGTAAAAACTATAGAATAAACTAGATATTAGAGCATCTCCAATACTCACCCTTTTTTACCCCAAATTTGAGTCGATTTTATAAAATCTTGATTTTGGTAGGAGCATCCCTTGGATTCGGGGTGCGGTAGGGTGGCCCTATTGTGCGGGCTCAAATTTCTTTCATCTCGGGAATGGACAGCTCAAATCTGCAAAGTGCCGAGATCAAAACCGTTGAAAACACATTCAACGGTCTACATACTACACTACAATGGCGCCATACAGCACCCCCGGTTCCGCATCTATTTGGGAAAACCCAATTTTCCCCCAAATTTTTAGAATACCCAATGGCATACAAGAAATAAGAGAAAGGAGAGAATCGGCCAGCATTAGATCGAGAGAGCCGGTGAAGCTTTCATATTCTCTTGTTTTCTTGTACCCCTCCGCAAGTTCCAAACACATGCCAAGATTTCTAGACACGGGAAAACTTCTTGATATACTAAAATACAAAAAATGAGCAGAGGAAGGTTTCCTTACCACTTCCTTCAGGGTTGCTAGTGCTGCCATAACACAAACCGCAGAAACATTGGCAGTTAGAGTCCCAAAAGGAATCCATTTCAACACGCCCGATTTTCCTAAGCCACGTCCATTGAGCCGACGGGCTAAGAACCACCTGATCCACACACCGAAAGGTCCAACAATGCATGCTAACCATAGCTGGGCTCCACTGCTACCACTGTCAAATTCTCTCCTCTCCAAAGCTCCGCTGATGGCCCATAACAAGCCTAGCGTCAACAGAAGCACCACCGTAACTGCAAACTGGCGCCAGAATTTGTCCAACTTCCAACTGCATTCAGCACTCGAAAGGTCATTTAAGGGGAGTACACGTTGAGTTTTCAGGAACCCTTGGAAAACCTTAGCCGTGCTGACCCCAGAGCTTATAGAAAAATCAGCTAGAATGAAGCCTGCAAACAAAAAATGAGAATTGCTCATCTTGTACTCGGTCAATCAGCCAAATGAGTGTTCCGGGTTGAAATGAAACGACAACAAGGCATAGAAATTACATTACTGTCCCCGCTAAATAGAAACAGTTAAACCCAGTTGATTATGGGAGAATAATTTCCACAACAGAATTTCCAGGAGAGAGAGGACAAATACACGACCTCTCTTGCATGGGTTAGAAAAGAAAGCAATGCCACTATTCTGTCACTCATGTTTCAAACAATAATGAATCGAATTATGTCAAATTAGGAAATTAGCGATTTAGTTTTTTGTTCCCTTCAATTTGTAGGGGCAATCTTGATATTGTGGAAAGGCAGCCAGTTTTGTATCTCACAATCGGTTTTTGAGAAACAAAAGTTGCATGATGAGTTATCTTTCCCACCTAATGTGAGACCAAACAAAAGAGGGAATTCTATTCACTCATACCTTAAAATCTCTCACTAAATCACTTAAATAGACTTCTGAACTTTTTATGGACTTCACTTAGAAGAAAAAAATAAGCAAAGGAAAAAGACAAAGGATCGAAAAAAAAAAAAAAAACTGTTTTTGTTCTCGCAAGGGCACAAAAATGTTTCTCTGCCTTTTTTTGGGGATCTTACTCTACCTAGTTAAACTAGTAAATACATCTTGCATTACCTAAAGGATACCCGAACACGACAAAAGCCCATTTGCCTTGAACACTGAGGTCAAGCATTTTCTGATTCCAACCACTGAGAGTTGTAAGGCTTCCCAAGTAACCAGTCGTCAGTCCAACGGCTAGATGTTCTGAAACTCTGGAAATATCTCCTTTGAAAACAATGCCCAACCACCCCATCAAAAACGAGCCAACCTTTGAATGAAAATAGAAATTTTCTTAGAAAAATAACCAAATCTTAAAGTGATAGCAAATCATTTTTCTTCATAATTTCCCAGACATATAGTTCTTATGGCTATCCATGCCCTACTAATTATGATTACCCTACTAATTATGATTAAAGAATTGATAAGCTATTTGTTGTGTTGCCTGAACATACAATAAAATCAGCAACCTAACAGAAGATGGAGTTGCCAAAGCTCAAGAATGAGGATTAAATAGTATTTGAAAAATAACCTAACAAAAGTCAGGAATGGAATCACCTTGACATTACGCAATGCAGCTTTTGATTTGTCTAGTATAGATAACAGGAAAACAGTGCACGCCTAAGCATTGCAAATAATGTTCTTTGCTACTACATTCCTTTACAAATCTGCATGTTTTTAAGGCCATGCACATGGGTATCTTGCAAATGCAAATTTCATGGGCATGAGAGAGAGAGAGAGAGAGAGAGAGAGAGAGAGAGAGAGAGAGAGAGAGAGAGACCATATTAGAAGGAAGATCAAGGTAAAGAACAGTTCCGTCGCTTGTGAGGCCTAATACTCCAGGGCCAAACAGTTTTTGCAGTGAATACCTTGTTAAAACCTACAAAAGATCACCAAATGGGTATTTCAGGTCAAAAGGTTTGGGTATTGCATGTACGTAAACATACTACCATAAGGATACAAGGGTGCTAGAAAGAATTTCCATTAATTTTTCGACAGGCAAGTGATGACATGAAGCTTAACCAATGGGGCACCAATGGGGCGAAGGAACATGCTAAAAACATAATACCGTCCACATCTTTGTTTACCACCGTGAGTTAAAAGCATAAAGTAATCATAACTATTAAGCTACTCAACTCTTTTGGGTAACATTTACAACCTTACGAGACAATGGTATGTGCAGAACAGAAGAGTGATATTAAATCGATCGAAACATCATGAATAAAACTACAAGTGTCCTTGCATATCTTTGGACCAATGAAAAAATAACTGCGCAATAAATTATTGGCATTTTGGCCCCGTGGTGAATGTACTGAAGTAACTGAACACTTGGCCGATTTGGCTAGGCACAATGCTAAAATAGCAAAACTTCAAAACTAAGCCAGCATATTGATCTTGAAAATGCAAAGGTTTAGCATATTACCCCAAGAATTCCGAAAACAGCAAGATGGATAAGGTGGGAACTGTAATCCATAAGCCATGGTAGCTCCTCCTTGTTTTCCTGTACATGGAACATGTAACACCTAAACACCGGCATTTCCCACAGAAGAATTTTTTACCTATTATTATAGAAAATTCTCATTCTAGTAACAAATTAAATTAATCACTAGAAAGAAAAATTCTAGATGAACTCACTGGCTTTTTGTCATCACATTGATTGATAGCCTCAGCTGAAGGAGGAGGAATAATTTCCAATGTCGATGAAGGTAGTGCGGGGGAGGCCACAGTCAAAGAATCCACGGAAATGGGCACAACAATACCACTTTCTACATCATACTTATCATCATCTATTGGGTTTATAGCATTGGAAAATCTAGAAGAATGCCTTCCCAAAGAAGAATCAGCACCTTTAGGCTCCAGATCCATGATCATTGTTGCATCAGGGCTACTGAAACTTCATCCCCACTTGCAATGACTTCACAAACTACAAAAATCAACTACAACATTGAAACTATAGTCTTAACTCCATGAAAAAGATAAGCTGAAAACTAAAATGAAGAATTCACTCATAGGGAAAGTCTCTGTGCACATATTTGTGTGTCTGAAACCATCCGATGTGTGTGGAACCCACAAGATTACAAGCACACGTGCATCGGACGCTTACGGAGACCTTTGCATTTGAATCTATCCATATAAATCTGTGTACGTAGCATAGCTCTTACGTCCAAAAAACTAAACCGGAACGCTTGACCTGAGGTTGTGTAACTGCACTTCCGTACGAGTTAAAATAATTAATTCTTGTTATAAAGAGAAGATGGAAAGATATGGGCATATAACAAGGTTATTATTGGTTACTGTTGGATAGTAAAATAAAGTCTTCCACTCATGATGCAACTAGAGAAAATCGGTAATCCTCCTTCTAAATAAAATAAACCAATGAAACTGAGATTCTCAATGTCAAACTACCCTTTACATCAAAATACCTTTTATGAAATCTTCTAAACAACTTTTCTTCCCCTTTTTCAGGAGACCCCACCACGTTCTTCTACAACTCGTCCTTTGGATGTTATCGATGTTATATCTATAACTTATTCCTTCTTCAGTGCAAAACTTACACGACCTCCAAAACTTGATAACTTCGATTCGATTTGGACGAACAAACTCGAACGTGGTTTCCCTTCGATTTGGGTTTTACTCGATTGGGTTCGAGTTTACACCTACAGGTGACGATTAGGGTTTTTTTTTTGGAGGATTTGTGGGTTTGGTCGATGGGTTTGAAACTGGGTTGGTGCTCGATTAGGTCCTCAAACTGGGTTTTGTTGTTTTTTTGTGGTATTTATGAAGAATGGGATGATAATGTGCCAAAAAAAATCCCTGAAACCAGGTTGCCTAATATGAGGATTGACGAGGAGATGCCGTAATGGAATTTAAGGGCTGAAAATCCTCGTTCAAAATATCGAGAGTCAAATTCATCACGGGAAACAAGTAAAAAGGGCAGCTTTGACCATTTTTCACGTGGGAACGTGAGAAAAGTCTACTCTTCTTTCATTCCAAACCATCAATCGCTCTCTCTCAAAAAGAGATTCCCCAGCATTGGACGAAGATGGTCCGCCAGAGATTGACGTTGAGTGGACATGGGGTTGCTGACAGGTGGGGATCGACAATGGAAAACAACCGCCCTGCTATTGGTATCCATCAAAGTCACCGCCACATGCACCAGTTCACCACATCAAAGCTACCGTCCGTCCACGTATCGGTATCACGGACTCATTTTCGGAGTCGTGTAAATCTTTCATTAATTTTAAACTAATTTTTTGAATGACTCAGTCAAAAATTTACTATTTCGGATAACTGTAAGGGAATGTACACATTTCGATTGAGTGGATTTTTCACTAGGCCACTCGAGAAAAATATTTTAAAATTACTTTTTTCGTCTCAAATTATTTGTTTTTTTTGTACAAAAAAAAATAATGTATAAGTATTCTTTTCAAAAAAATTTACACCAATTTAAAAGATCTCATTGAGTCGAAAAAAATGGTGTCAATTTTTTGAAAAATAATTTTTGTAAACCTATCATTTTTTGCATCCAAAAGGCACGTTTTCCCAAAATAGCGAACAATTTGGGTCGAAGGGAGTAATAAACTACTTGGAACTTTTTTGTGGAGCCCAAAAGTAAGCCCCACAAACCAATTTGTGTTCCGTCGGTACACTTTGATCGGTTCCCGTGGAAATGGACGGTTCAAACGCCGCACTATAGAGAAATCTCATTCTCCTCACATAAATTAACTATAAAAACCAGAATGGAGCCTTAATACATCACCTCTCGAGCGTCGCACTCTTTTTCACATGGAAAGTCTGCTCATATTTTAATTTGCACAATTAAACTTAGAATCGATTCGTGACATTAGCATATAGGCAATCATTTTCCTAATGATTGAAAATGTTCGCATTATAGATTATAGAACCTGTAGAAAATAATAAGAATACATTCATGTTTATAGGATATTCATGCTCATAGAATATCGATAAATGCTGGTTTAGATAGAAAAAAAAAATCTTACGCTAGAATAAATGTGTTTTGATCATGCCTGCATGATTCTTGTTAAGGTACCAAAAAAATTAATAAAACAAAATAATTACTAGTGCTACTCAAACGAATAGTGATTATTATTCTGAGTATTGTTGCTTGAGAATTATGAGGCCAAATCACAATTGTTCCAACCAATTTGTAAATTAATTAGAGAAAAAGAGATTTTTATTTGATTTTCTTAAATTTATAAAATTTAAATTAAAATAAAACAATTAAAAAGTGAAATCTGCCAAATAGGAGATGACCCACAGGACCAATTAGAGAGGAACTGACGAACGCATTTAAGCAGTTGAATGAACTTTTACTAATCTTGGACTTATGTGTAGTCGGTAGAAGGGAAGAGGTTTGGAAGGGTGGACATTGGTTCAGTAGCCTGCTCAATCTATCCAGCCCAATCCGATTTTTTTAGGACTTAGAATAAATATTTATACCCTTTTAATCCCCCTAGCCCAGCCCAGTTTTTTTAGGGTTTGAGATAAATAGTTAGGTTGGATAGTTTTCCACTTGAAAAAATCAAGTGTTGATTTTAGCAAACGAGGAGAAGATTTGATAAAATCAACACTTAATTTTATCAAATGTTAGATTTTAGTAAATGGAAAAATTTTAAGTTTGTTTACTAAATGGGATGAGTTTGGAAAATTCCTCTGAGATTCGGCCCAGCCTGAATTAAATAATATTTTGTTCTGATACTACATATAAAGTTTGATGGATGTTGGAGAGTTCCATCTTTTTAAGTACTTTAATTTATATGTCTGTTTTTAATAGTTTTATAAGAACTTAGCACTATAAAGTATATTATTACAGCTGTAAATTTTAATTGCGATTCTTATGGTTGATTAATTTATGTTTCTGAAAACATGCTTTAGAAAAATAAATAGGCTTTTTGAACGGGTTTGAAAAACTAAAATTTTATTTAAATTGGGTTTGGACATATTAAGGGGTGCTTTGGCTAAATTTGGTTTTTTGGTTTATTGGATTATTTGGTTTTGTCCTTATTCAAATTTTTTTTGCATTTGTTAGTTTTCGGTCGATTTTTTGAGGTTTCTTGGCTTGTCTCGACGAGAGGAATCTAAAAAGTATAAAATTATTAGTCAAACTTAAAGTTTTGTGAATAAAGACAAAAATAAAACAAATTGGATTATTGGTTTTTGGTTTTTTGGTTTATTTTTGTCTTTATTCACAAAACTTTAAGTTTGGCTAATAATTTTATACTTTTTAGATTCCTCTCGTCGAGACAAGCCAAGAAAGCTCAAAAAATCAACCGAAAACTAACAAATGCAAAAAAAATTGAATAAAGACAAAATCAAATAATCCAATAAACCAAAAAACCAAATTTAGCCAAACTCCCCCTAAATAAATCTTACGTGATGCTTGAGCACACATCTCGGTCGTCTAAAAACTATTCTTGACTGTCCAAATTTGAGAGAGAGAGAGAGAGAGGAAAAAAATTGGGTCATCTGAAACACTTTTGAAGGACCGAGATCGTGCTTAGCACTAGGTGGTAGTGCTCACCCAACACTGAAATTTTTTTCCTTAAATCGGCTAATTTCAATCCCAATAGTCATACTAAAGTTAGAAATCTTTCTAGTGACTATTTTCATGGTCGAGTTTCGAAGCTTGCCACATGTATGTGACAGTGTGTTATCTTGTTGTAGAGGTGACAAATAATGAGTTGGGTTTAAGTGAGTTGATACGGGTTTGTAATAGATGGGTTGAATATGGGTGGTTGAATATAGGTTTACTTAGACCCAACCCATTTATGTTTAGTTTTGCTAATTGAACCCAAATTGTCTGATCTAATTTTTTTTTTCCTTCTAGTTGACTGATAATATTCAGGGTTGACAGTCCAACAAAAAACCAAAATTTCCTCCAACATATCGACCTCTCTCTCTCTCTCTCTCTCTCTCTCTCTCTCTCTCCAATATGTATATATTCTGAACTTCAATTACGTGATACAAATAGAAGAAAAGACATGATTTACTTGCGTAAGCAAACTCTTGAAACTTCCTGTCTTTTGCTATGAATTCAAACACGTTTTTGCTATGCATGAGAATTTTTTTTAAATAAAAAAACGGACAAAACACAAAACTAGCAAAAGGAAAAAAAAAAGAAATAAAAGTCAAATTTGAGAACCTCTAAATCAAAGCAAGCTAAGAAGAGTAATTATTTAAACCAATTTGAAATTGATTAATGTAATCTGAGTTCAATTTGAAATTGATCGCAGTTGGTCGTCGAATTTGAGAGAGAGAGAGAGAGAGAGAGAGAGAGAGTACGAAACAAGACAAGATTTGAACACCAAAAAATAGATGAATACAAACCATAAAACTAGATGAGATGACCCAAATAGTTACACAAACGAATAACGGAAGAAGAAAAATGGAATGAAAAATTTGAGAGAGAAAACTAGAAGAGCATGGCAGACAAGGAGGACTTCACAGGGGAGGTGGGTACACCTCCACCTCCCTTGATTGAAACACTGCAACTACGAGACGAATTCCTATTCATCACAGCAAAATCTAGAAACACGACTACAACTGTAATGTCGTCGTGGAAATGCCTCCTCACCCCTCGATCGATCTTTTTCAGGTCCGTGTATCTCATTTCTCTTTTCTTGGCCGCTACTCGAAGTGCAGCTTTAACAAGTCTCCTAGCAATTCCCTGCCCAAAAAAAAAAAAAAATTCAGCAAGTACGCGACGTGAACCAATGCTTCCTAAATTATGGGTTCTCATCCTAAGCTTGAAACTATGTTAAATTGGTCAGATTTGGAACCATTGCAGTTCATAATCTTGACAAATGCAAAAGAATATGATTCGGGAATGTTTGAGATAGCTATGTAAAGAATTTATGGCTGAAGATTTAGAAGTTACAGAATCAGAATTCTAATACAAGTTGATAAAAAGGTTGGCCGCAATTGTGGAATTATCATTAAGCCACAATAAAAGCTAGGTAGTGCTTGCTGCAAAACCTAGTTAACATCAGGTGCAGTAAGATGATCATCTTTTTAATCACTTGGAATCTATAAGCCCGCATGCCGCAAAATCTCCCATACCTAAAAATCAGATTTTGTGGCTATTTTCAGATTAAGAATGAGGGCAAGCCTGAAAATAAAACCAAAACAGATGCTAGTATAGTCTCCCCCTCCATCATTGGTTACTGAAATATAGCTAAGAGGAAAAGGCCGGGAAAGCAGATTGTGGACTAGTGCTAGGGGGGTTTCGTTTTTTTATATTAACCGTGCTCTTATTCAATTGTTGTAACTATTGGCTTATCAATGGATGTTGGAAAGCTAGAATTGATAAATCTGCTTCCATAATTTTATGCAACCACTCCCAATATACTGATCTATGGTTTTTTTTTTCGCGTTTACCTTGGCTTGGTCTCACGACTCTCAACTAGTAACTATGAATTAGATTTTTGCAGGTAGATTCTAAACCATGTGACTATCTAAAGATGAATAGTTGCTTTTCGTATAAGTTGCCACTGCATGAGAAAAGATTTGAAGCTTACATTACGTGGACAACTGTTAACAATATCGACAGCCTCCTGGTTGGTAAGATGCTCCCACAGACCATCGGAGGCGAATATGAGGAACTGATCCTTGGGATTGAGTTTATGGATGAAGATTGAAGGCTCTGGACTAAGGATTGGCTTGGAGAAGGGTTCAGGCAGTCTGAACTTTGCCAACAGAGGTTCTCTGTTGAACTCTGCCTTCTTCAGATAGGCATCACCAATGGATCTCGAAACCTGCAAAAATAAGAGATAAAAGGCTATTACCAACCCTACTTTAGAGTTCAGATACAAGATTTACATCTTCACAACAATTTGTCTGCAATCAATGCTATTACCTTATTACTTTTGTTTCAATAGAGGTTGACCTGAGCTCGGAGAACACATTTAGGGCTGTGCTCAGCGCCTCAGCCCAAAAACTAGTCTGTAGAAAAACCACTCAAATCCCTAACTAACATGAAAGCTGACACCTATGTACTTATGTAGCACTTGTATGGACACTTAACACGACATGACATGGATAATCCAAAACACAACTTTCTAAAAATGGAGTAGACAACATGTTGGAAACACGTTAAATATGACACATGTGGCTTCTACACTTAGTTGCACGAAGCGGGAGTGGGACTGGGGGCAGGGGAGCGGATGATCATAGAAGTGTGAGAGCGCCGTCGGGAGTGTTTAGCAAAAATTAATAAAATTATAAATATTTTAATGTTTTTTTTTACTTTTTTTTATATAGTTAAATGTCAAAAAGAAAATATTATTCTAGCAATTAGATTGCAAAACGTAGAAATTTCCCTATAAGGATAACAATTTTGGTTTCCAACTCTTTAAAATAATGGTATTTTCTGTCTTCTACTAAAAATAACACTATGCACATAGATAGACAACAAATTCTAGCCTATATATGTGTCGCCAGGGATCGCCATTGCCAGTTTGTACGTATTCGCCTATTGTATACACCTTTTTGTGCGTAAGTTCCCATATAGGTTAGGAACGAGTTTCCGTCATCATTGAAACACGTTTCCTTCGAGTTTTCGTGTTTCTTGCCAAGAAACGTTGGCTACCCCCAAGTTTCCTGCAACTAAGCTTCTGCGTGACATGCATCATTAGCGCAAGTTTTCCAATAAAAAGTGCTTCATCCTTCAAATTGGAGCCATTATCTCTGACTATTGCCCAGGAAGAAAATAGAGCCCTATTATGACAAAACCGACGTGTGGTGCAAGTGTCAACGTAAGGTATAGTTGGTTTTTCAATAAATTCCCTTTAACTTTCTACTAATAGGGCCATGACAAACCATAATGGGTCCGGAAGAGTTGGTTTTGTTAAGCAATATATTCCCACATTGTTTGGGTATGGAATGAGTGATCACTTAAATATAATGTCATTTCCACTCATTGCCAATTGGTTTTGAGTTGGATGTTTTAACATGGTGTTAGTGGTGCCCATTCAACCCCACACTTTATAAAAATTCACAATCCACACCCCATAATAACAGACTGGTAAAAAGGTTGTACGGCAATAGACCCAAAAAGAGGCTATAGGTAACGGACCACAAATGCAGCTAGCATGTGAGGGGGAAGTTAAGGAATATATTCCCACGTTGCTTGGGTATGGAATGAGTGATCACATAATATAATGTCATCTCCACTAATTGCCAATTGGTTTTGAGTTGGATGATTTAACATGTTTTTTTTTTTTTATTGTTTTAGCGTGGTAGACTCATTGACTCACTAACGTTTCTGGTTATGTAGTTACATTTTTGTAATTTTGGAACAGTGTTCAAGAGTGTCTCTCCGATTCCAAAATGTTACTTTTTTTTTTATTTGTGAAAAAAAGACACATGACTTGAGTGTTTGTGTTGTGGCCCAACGACACCGGTAGGTGACCTTCGGTGAGGTGTCCCTGCTTTATAAGCCAACATCGGTTGATTGGACACAAGTCATCGTCTGTTTTGGTTTGGTTTTAGTTTTCTTGCAGTCCATTGATGGTAGGCCTCCCCCTTCCCTACCACCTCAATGTAGACGAAGGTGAGATTTGATTCTAGGTCTCTGTACCACCACCAAGAGACATTAGCTAGCACCATCCATTAATAATGACCCTCCAACTCCCAAACAGTGTCCGTCTTAACTGTGTCTGCCATATTTATGAACTGCTGGACCAATTCAAGCATGGAGTTATGTACAACAAATTCAAATATTATTTGCTACCTAATTTGGATTACAGCTTCAAGACTCAGAATTGCATGCAAAGCTATATTATCAACTCAACAAGGAAAAGCTAAAATACACCAACTGCAAATATGCAAATAAATATGCCTATTAATGAAAATAAGGACAAAAAACTAAACCAAACTTATCGAAATACCTGTATGAGGCCCTTCACACGCCAAACCTTGTGTTTTAGAACCACAATCTGTGAATCATGGGGATGCAATGAGCGAAGCTCGTCTCTCACTGATTCAATACTTGCGTTGTGCTCTGTCGACAATTGAATAGCTGTGGCACCTCTAAAAGACTTCTCTGCTCTCCCTAACACCACGCGTGAGTCTCCAGCATTTGCAACGTAGAGAAGTCCGTTGCATATCACGCCCACCAAACAACATGATCCCACTGATGCAATTTGTGGCTTATCGAACCACTGCTGCTGTACAATAGAGAGAAACTCTTCTTCTGTTTCCAAGAATGCCTTTTTAATAACATTAGCAGATATATCTTGATGCTCAGAGGCAAATTCTGAAACGATAGAAGATTAAGTGAGAAATTTTCATGAGCTCATGAAAAGAGAAAAACCTAAATCAATGGTAAAAGCAAAACTAATGGTCGGTGGGGCAACAGTTCTCCAGTTACTAATCCTGAGGACATGTTCCTGTGAGATGATTACTGCCCTACTAAGAAAATACATCAGGCACTAAAGCTTCATGAAGTATCATCAAGCCAAAATTAAAGAACGACGAATATGAGTTTTTGTTCTTCTTACGATTGACTTCTGTTTCATACAGAAGTTATTGGGAGCAAAACAGGTGAAAACAGGATTCCCAATCACCGTCTGCAACGTTGGAAAAATGTTGAAATGTTTATTTTCTAATCTCACAGATCACAATCATATCTAAGATTTTTACATTTGAGTCATAGCAAGAAATCTTAGTCGAGTGTACATACCAAAAAGGATTCCACCTCATTTTGTCTAAAAAACTCCTCAAGTTACATTTACTCAAACTTGCGATGTTGGTGTGCCTACGTGATACGGTGATAGACCTGTAGCCCGAAATATGCCTGAAGTGTGCTTAGTTCTAAAACTATCTTTATGGTATACAATACGCTAGGATGCATGCACGGCACGAGTTGAGGTGTTGCCAACACATGTTGGCTTTTCAAACCACAGGCCACATGATGTAGAAATGTCCATGCTTTTTAGACAGTGGCCAAAAGGGACATTGAACTCCCCTCAAACAGGGCCCTAAGCATAAAGGCTTCATTCCATGATTCCAAGCTATTCAGTTCTATATAGCTTGGTTTCACAGCGTGAGAGGTCTTGTGTAAAATTCCCTGTACAAAACTTGTAATCAGCTGTCCTAGCCTTACAGAAAACAAGGAAACACAATCCAAGAAAGAAAAAAAGAAAAGGAAAAAAAAGAATTTGCTTGGTAGTAAAATCTTATTAAAATAAAACTTACTAATATGCAATATAGTTGGCTTGTAAATGCTCTAAAACTCATTACTTGAAAGTATATGAGCAAGTGAAGGGAGCTAATATATGTCCTGCTAAGTCTGATTTTGTCCAACACAATAGAGCTCGAGTTTTTTCCATATCATTTTCCTTCTCTTCTTCTCTAAAGTGTTATCTCTCATGTAAAAATTTCCACGCACTTGTTTTTATCATATTACATGGTTAACTGATTACCAATTGGATTGACACCTTTCTGGATCCAATTCTCTGCCTCAGACTTTCCTCAACTACACAAAGCCACGACATGCAAAATATCATAAATTTGTGGTATAGTTCATCTTCGTTAAGCTAGTATAGAAAACTCACCCTACATAACTACTATAATGGACAACTTTTAACATTGATTCCATATCATTGTTGAAAACATGCCATAATCCAATTGAACAGACAGTAAAGGAAACAAGAAAACATACTCTTAAGATTGCGGAACAAGTTCTCGTTCACGAACCGGGATGTCTCAGGTCCTCCATGTCCATCGTAAACACCAATGAATGTCCCATGAGGTCCTGCATTGAGCGAACTCAATGGACCTGATTCTAACTGGCATTGGTCCTCCAACAAACCATTGGCTTGTATAACAGACATCGAAAATTCCCCGCTTACATGGTAACCTAAATCTTTATACCACATTAAACCATCAACGCGGCCATTAGGGTCTCCACCTTGACGACTTCCATCTCTGCCCCAACGGCTTCCATCTCCCTCAACGGATGGTTTCCAACACGGTTTAACCATTTTCACAAACAATTGTCTATCCCCCAAAAGTGAAACAACACTAAAGCATTTACGAAACACAGCACTCAAGCAAAATTACAAACCCTTAAATTGACATACAAATATCATCCAAAAGAACCAGCAAACAAGATATTCATCATACCCAGATCAAGAACAAGACACAAACCTAACCTCAAGTCCAGTTTTTGCTTATGCTCCAAACCCACAACCCCAATTCCAGAAACTATATAATAACCACCACCCCTACAGGACCCAGACACCATTAACATCTACAATACACAAAAAAGGGGACCAAATGGGTATGGGCAAAATCAACCAGGAGACAAGAAATCAATGACTTTTACTTGGAATTCAGAGAATATGGAAGGATGCTGATCAATTATACCTTGAACCTGGGTCGAACCCCTTTGGACCATCCATGGTGTGTTACCTGTTCAACAACAGCCTTAGCTGTATAAACGCATAAAGATTTGATGGTGACAGAGTTTGTTCAAGATCAAGAGGAATGGATAATAAAAGGGTTTTTGGAATTTTATGGCAGAAGATCTTTTGGATTGGTGTCAGATGAGATCTGAGATGATGGAGAGAGTTTTTAAACTAGAGCTTCTCTGACATTTTTTGTTTTGCATACCCCCTATTTTATCTCTCATTCAATGTCTCTCTCTCCTTTGTTTTCTGTTTTTTCGTGGCCATATTAGTTTTCCAATTATATGGCTGAGATTTTGTTTTTGGACCCTTCTGAATAGCAACCCACTGTTTTAGGCAGTTTTTGCTGAATTTTACTTCTGCTTTCTTTGTTTTCTTGTTAGTGGGGGGTGTCTTTTTCCTTATTGTTATCAAAAAATTCAGAATTACATGCATAATGCACACGTATTTCTGAGTATTATAAAAGAAAATTCATGACTGTTTAATAAATATCGATTAATTTTTTTTGGATCACATTTTTTGGCTTAGGATGGAATTCATAGCTCTTAGAATACTTTAATAGAAAATAGTTGGATTTATCGAGGTGATTAAGGGCATTAATCTGCAAATTTTGACGACTGTTACTTGCACGTATAAATAAAAGAAAAAGCATATGCCCTGTTCTTTTTTTATAGGCAAAAAGCATATACCGTTAACAAAAAGCGTAGTTCTTTAGTAAACTCATAGATAATCGTAGGGCAATCTGGAATAAATTGGAGAGAGCAACATTAAGCACATTGTAATGAATCGCGTTCGTGGGGCAAAACAAATATGCATATATTTTGACAAAGTTGCGACGTATGATGTGCATGTCATAATATATTTTAATTACGATGCCTTTTAGCATTTTGAATGAATTGTGTGGCGATAAATAATCAAAGAGATTGTGATATTCGAGAACTTGTTTGGGATTAAGGGGGTGTTTTATTAACAAAAAATTACTATTTTTAAAAATCGAGACATGTCATTCTCTCACAATAAATTATATAAAAAACCGTGAAAAATTAATTTTTTCAACTAACTAATTTATTGGAACACCTCCTAATTTTGATGTTGTTCTGGTTTTTACCCCCCTCAAAAAAGCATATTCCCCATCTAGAAAATTCGAGGTGGGACCCACCAGGACCTTCTTCCTTTGATTATTCAAAATTCAGATATGGATAATAGACCACCACTTAAAAATGCATTGACGGCGAAATTTCCCAAAGGTGGGATGTAGTGGCTGAGTTTTCTGTTTGATTTTATCAACTCAGTTGCAAAAATTAACTCTGATTTTAGTAAATGAGTTCATCAGGTGCTAGAATCTGGGTTCATTTGCAATGTACCCAAATTCTAGTACTTGATGAACTCATTTAATGAACCCAGATTCTAGCACTTGATTAACTCATTTACTAAAATCAGGATTGATTTTAACAATTGAATTGCTAAAATCATTTGAAAAACTCAATCTAAGGATTAACACTTTGAGAGCATTTACATCAGAATTATCAAAATTTATCTTAAAAATTGTACTCTACATTTCTACTCCACATAGGAGTAATTCGAGCAATGATGGAGTTAGAGGGGAACAAGTGGTAGCGGCTGCTACAACAAGGTTTTGAAAAAAAAATACAATTATTATATAGAAAATAATAAAATTTCTCTGAATTATATAGACTCACCATCACTACTTTTTTTAATCTTTCATCCTCATAATGCAATTTGTCTTTTTATTTTTTAAGTATATATTTTCGCCATCACAAAAGTAAAATCATGGCTCTGTTCCTGAATTCAAAGGGTGGCAAGTGGTGGTTAATTCATGCAGTAAAGCTTTTGGATGTCCCACACTACATTCTAGGATTGAGTCCCATTCCCTTTTCCCCCTTCCCCCATGTAATAGATTAGGAATGACGAATGAAATAAAATAAAAAAGGGTGAATTAGAATTGTGTAATTCATTAGACTCAACAAATTTTAATTTTTTGAATCATTTTTATCTTGTTTTTCTACCTTTACCACTTTCTAATAAATTATCCACATATTGTGTATTAGGTTATTGGGATTTTCTATCATCGACACATGTAGGAAAATATTTTTTTGAAGTATGAAAATATTTTTTTGAACATTTATAGGACTCATGTTGAGATTAAAAAAATAATAAGAGGGTAAAGAATGTTTTAAAAATTAATAGTGGAAAAAACCCAAGACAAATATATTTTTATAATATATATGTAATGTTATATATTACAAACATATTATATATACAAAAGAATATATATGTCATGACAGAGAGGTGATATCCAAAATGATCAAGATATTGCCTCTGTCCTCCAAAAGATGTTTTATTCATCAAACCAAGAAAATGTAGGGGATATGTTTTTATTTAAACAAATTCGAACTTTTAAAAAAAAATTAAAAGAGCTCGTTGATGTGTATCTTATAGGAAAAGTAAGAAATTATTTGAATCACAATGCATTTACTTTAGTTCTGTTTTGTGAACCAAACAATCTTTTTGGAATGAAGGAGTATTAAATACCTAAGAAGTACACGTGTTCGCATCATACAACCTAAACATATAGAATGTTTAGGTCGGAGGTTGTTACCCGGGGTGACACATGCCACATGGCCCACCTAATAGTTCCGCCCTTGTTTATTTTTAGTGATCTTTTGTTTAGCTTTCGTCATAATTTTTAGGTTACCAATTCGTCTTGATGAAGGGGATAAGAAAAGGTAGAAAAATGTAGACCAAAGTCGAAAAATGTTAGAACAAAACGACACCAAAGACATTAAAGATAACAATTTCAAAAAAGAAAAGAAAAAGTAAGTGTTATTTTATGCTTTTAGTCATAATTTTTTACCTTCCGACTAAAATCAGACTATTTGACGTTCTTGGACATTGTAGTTGCGGATTTAGGTGCACGTGTCCCTCTAACAAGTTTTTATTTTTTATTTTTTATTAACCTCTAACAAGTGTTTGGTCAATGCTGCAAAGCCACCAAATAACTTCTCCAATTTTAACAGGGCCAAATTTTAGTCGTCCAGTTTAATGGACATGGGGTTGCTGCTGTGCAGTCCTGTGCATAATAGGTGCTATGCATATTTGAGTCGATGGTTACTCGGATGAACAACTCAGATTTCACCTCTACACATTTGCATCCGAACTATTTGTTGTCGTGCATGCAAAATGAAATTTGGGTCATCCATCCGAACAACGGACGGCCCGGATGTGCACAACACCTACTATGCTTGGAGCTACACTGAAACAACCCCAGATCCGAGTTTAATAGTTGTGGGGCAGCCCAAACTATATCAGATATTGGTTAGCTTCAATTTGGACGGAAGTAATCTATAGTATACTTTGTGGAGATTAAATTCATACGCGTGTAGCGTAAACATAGGACTTTACGTATATCCCATTTACAATAACAATACTCCTATGAAATTTGTCATGGATATTATTCAAACCTAAACCTCGGTTAAAATGGTGCGCATTACAGAAACGCAAATTACAAATTTTAAAGTAAATATAGTAACTGTCTACATTTTGTCACGTACTTTTGTTTATAAATCGGAAGTATACGACGAGGAAATAAATTTAACAAAATAAAAATCACAAAATTAGGGCTTGTTCTTGTTTTTTTTTAATGGGAGCTTCTATTTACAATCCTTTTTTGAATTCATACGGTCCATTTGCTACATACAACCTTGATGAGGTGGAAAATCTACAAATTTGCTTCATACGTCACGACACATTTCTAAAATTGCCCCTTATTAATTTTTGCCAAATCTACACACCCACTCCCACTTAAAACCCTTTACTCTTTCTCTTCCCTCCTCACATAACCCTCGACAGACGACCTCCATCACCATAATCGAGTCTTGTCCTCACCGATCGACCGACCCACACACGGCGACGAGGGCAATGGCGACGACAGCAACAACGACGACGGCAATGGCGAGCACCCATCCAACCGATCTACTCTGGTACTATTCCTCTCTCTCTCTCTCTCTCCACTATTTCATATGCAGTACTCATTCATCTGTGCATCTGCGTTAAATGGATCACAAAATGGAATCATGTGCATACTCATCAAATCAAATGGACCATTCCAAGACCACAAAATGGAAGCAACAGTAGCTGGAAGAAGAAAAAGAATCGGATCAATGTTATTTACTTAAAACAAAAACTTGGAAGACCATCCCGAATTTTTTTTTATCTCCAACCCACTGAAAATGAGTTCAGAATTGACAAACAAAATGCCCTAGAAAACTTTATATGTGTGGGGTTTCCTTGCAATGTGAAAATTACGAACTTTAAATTGTAGTATAACATGAGGTAGTTATTATTGTGCACACCATATGTTTGAAGAAATGCTAGTAACTTAGATGGGCATTTTGCGTACCAAGTAATTTTTTTTTTCCTTGTGCATTTAGTAAACTTCTTCAAAGTTTTACTTCGTTCATGATTTTTGGAACTTGTCAATAATTTTTTTGTGGATTGTGTACCAAGTATAATTATGATTTTACTTCATTCATGATTTTACTTAATTTATGATTAATTTGTGTACCAAGTATAATTATGTCGTTAATAATTTTTTTTGTAGACACTACATTGTGGCAAGTTTTACTTCATTTTGATGATATTGATTTATGTTCTTTTTGTCTTTTGGAATAAATGTTGGTGTTATCATTAACAATGAGGGGTTACAATGAGAGCGTTGGAGTTTTCTTATACAATGGACCACTTTCTTTAATTGCATTCACACATTACATGAATTGGGTTTGGTGAGATCCTTCTATTTGCTTTTGCCATTTTGGAGTTGCCGTTTACTTGATTAGAGACAACATGAAATATTATTTGCTTTAGAGTTGGAATTTTATTTCATTTGTTATTTGTTATTTTACTTTACTTTATCTGATTGAAGTTTTGTATGTCTAACAAACAGATATGGCCTGCCAACGGCAAACACCTTCTATTTGGCTGCGCAAGGCCTTGGAGGCTAGTCAGGCTACGGGACAAAAGGCCAAGCGTACTCGTGGTTGGCTTGCCCTCCCCCGATAGTAGCTTGAAGAAGGTCAATTGGAGGAGGTTAAGGAGCAGGCTGAGGAGAAGTAGGCCAAGGAGGGCCAATTCAAGGAGGAAGAGGTTGAGGAGCATTTCGAAGAGGGTCACGAGAGATGTCCCGTGGGAGTGCCATCCGGATTATGTAGAGTGGCTTAGTAGGTACTCCCACTTTAGGGTGTCTCTTGATGCAGGTGCAGGTGAGGTGAGGTGAACATTGATGGTAGTGCTACCAATGGTTTCAAGTTAGCAGCTATAACACAAGAAGTTGACAAGGTATTCGCTGAGGGACTATCACCATTTAACATGCGCGAGGCTTTGCGGCACATATCCAGAATCTTTCGGCCTACGATCAGGGGAGAGCCTAGGACACCATGTATGACAGAGGGTGTCACCTTTGGTAGACGCATAGATGCTACTTGAGTACTGTGTTTTATTTCTTTGACTATATGGTTGACTATATGTGTATGGGTAGACTTATGGATATTTTTTAACTTTGGTTATCTATGGTTAGACTTATCTATATTTTGTGGTTGGTCATGTATGTTGACACCAATATGGTTAGACTATGAAAATTTTATGACTTTGGTTATGTTTGTATAAATTATGGTTGGTGATGGGCTCATTCGAATAATTTTAGGTCTTTTGTTTTGGCACATTCGGATATTAACTCCTGAAAATAAATATATAATTCGGATACAAACTACCGAATTATGCCCAATATTGCGGATATTCATTACCATCACCAATTTCAAGTCTTCGGATCTGGCACATTTGGATATTAACTCCCCAAAATAAACATATAATTCGGATACAAACTACCAAATTTTGACCAATATTGCGGATATTTACTACCATCACCAATTTCAGGTCTCTGGATCTGGCACAGTCGGATATTAACACCCGAAAATAAATATATAATTCGGATACAAGCTACTGAATTATGACCAATATTGCGGATATTAACTACCATCACCAATTTTTTCTCTCTGGATTTGGATTGGAAAGGTTCGGATATTAACTACCGAAATTTTGCACAAAGTTCAAATAAAAACGTTCGATTGTATGAGTAAATTTTGAGTATTAACTCTCGTTTGCAACTTCTGTACAAAATTAGTCATTGAAATTAAAGTGCATGTCATGAAACATGTGCGCACGAGACCTATATGAATTAAGTACTAAAATTACTAACAAAATAAGTCAAATTCCAAAGTTCATCAACATAGTACATTGAAAGACAAAATTCATGAATTAAGTACTAAATAAAGTCCATGAATTACGTACTAAAATTACAATTTCCATAATCATAATACATCCATCAATTAGTGGTGCTACTCAACAATGTCAAAACTCTGTGCAGTTGCTACGTCGGAGCCAATTATCCTTCTAAATTGTTCGATTCGATTACGAAATGGTGCTTCCCATCCAGTTGCATACATTTCCCATTATCTTTGCCAATTCAACGCTATCGGTGGCATGGGAAAACCCGACCTTATGTATAGCTGGCATCACCCTAAAAATAGACTAGAGCATAACAACATTAGTGTTGACATTAGTTCTTGCCTTTATGATTTAAACTCCTGAAATTTGGTATATTTTTAGTAGATTACTACCAAATTGTGCCAATAATGGCAGACATAAATTGTCAAAAAACTAGAACCATTTTGGCAATTAAGAACCGAAATGACTATTTAGTTTTCATATTAGTTTTTACACTTCGGATTTAAAATCCCGAAATTAAGTATAATATTCGGTACATAATTACTGAAAATTGTACAAATTATTTTGGACATAAATTCTAAAAAATTAGAACAATTTCGGGAATTAACTACCAAAATGTAGTGAAATTTTCGGGACTGTGGTACTGTTTCGAACGAACAGCGACTGAGAAATCGAAAAACCAATGGGTTACCCCTTCGATCGTTTTTTGCTCGAAAATCTTCATCTCCAGGATACCACACTCGCTCTCCACCTCCATGTTTTCCTCTAACTCTTCCATGGTTTGTATTTGTGCATCCATTGGTGGATTTGGAGTTACAAATTGTTCCAATACTCTTTGGAGCTCTTCTCCCAAATCTAGTGAGGGATAAGATCCCTCCATTGATTCAACAAGGTTCTTCATTGAGAGAGAGAGGAGAGATGAGGGGTGGAAGAGGACAATGGGGGTTAATGGCTGGAGGAAGAGGAGGAGGAGGAGGAGGGGTTTTTTTGACATGGGAGGGAGAAGAGTGAGAAAACGCAGATGAAGGAAGAAGAAGATGCACTGGGTTGGTATTAACAATTGGAAAAAAGTGGGTGGGTTGGTATGAAGTAATTTGAGGGCTTAAATGGTCTTTTCGCAAGGAAAGTTTTGGTATTTATTTTGCATGGGTTGTATTGACAGAAAAAGGATTGTAAATAGAAGCACCCTTTTTTAATTAACGTATGTGATGAGAAAGAAATGTCTCGTAAATCGTGAAAAGTTGCAAGACAATAAACCAAGTTGGTGGAACGGGACCTCGTGAGCTTACTTCTTTGGGGATTTCTTTAAATCTCCACCAAACCACATTTTTACTTAGTCAATTGGAGCTACTGGTTGGCACATAACGTTTTCTACAGGGTAAGGTGAGCCTTATAGTATATGCAAACTAGTTTGTGGTGGTCCAAGTTAATGTGAGTTGGTAAGGGTATGAAACTTGCTTCCAACCTATCCTCTGCCTTACTGGAAGTTCTGGGCATAAATTGGGGTAACAGTATTTTCTATACCATATCCAAAGGGGATCCGGGGTGCTGTAGGGCGGTCCTGTAGTGTGGCATCCGAGTCGTTGATCTCAACAATTAATAGCTTAGATTTCATCTTGGTAATAGATGACTCAAATCTGTAAAGTGTTGAGATGAAATTAGGACTGTTAATTGCCAATTCAACGGCCCGGATGTCACCCTACAACACCCCGTTTCCATCAAAAGGTTCTTCTTTATTTTTAAGAAGGAAATCTCTAATCTACCCATTTTCCCTTGATAACTAGATGTTCAGGCCAACTTACGTATACCTCAACTAATTTTAAACGACCAATTCTATTGCCTACTAACAGAGGCCCATTTAAAGCCAAAGTTTTCTCCTTAAAATAAACATGGCCACAAGGTCACACAAGCATATGCACCTAATAAAATATGTTCGTATAGCATTACAAATTCTGCAGCACAATGATCTAGATCAGAGTCACTGCATGGGGGAAGAGAACTTGGGAATGAAATTCAAGACTGCAGGTCAACCCATAATTAAATAAGAAGAATCCAACTCAAATGGTCCCTAAAATCAGCACAACCATCTGTGCTGGTTATTACCTATAGAATTGGGGAATGGTGCTATGTTGTTCCAATCTGGGCTGTCCGTACTCGGCAATAGACGGCTTGGATTTGTTTGGTAGTAGACAGTTCAAATGTGTTTGAATAAGATGTGATCCAAGCCATTCATCGCTGAGCATAGATGACCCAGATTGGATAACATGCAGGGGACATCATGCACCCTGAGTCCTTGCCTAGAAGGCCTCCATCAATTTAGGCCGAATTTCCGTTATGGTATTTTTCGATATTTTTGGTATTTTCGACGGTATTTGGGGTATTTTTTTCACAAGTCATTCTCCTCACGTACATTACAAAAATGCTACGATTTATCAGAAACAACACTGATTTGTTACTACAGCGGAAAAACGGTATTTTTAGTGGAAACTGAACTTTGATCCTCAGAACCCTCAACATCGCACTGCTTCAATATAGAACAATATTTAATCAGCAAGAATGTAAAGCTAATTCGCTAAATTTATCTTACAAAAATGATGTCTCCACAATTCAAAGCCAACGCAAAAGTTCATTTGGATCCAACTTTGATCCTATGACTTCTCATTTCCATTGACAACAGAAGCTTTTCTCTAGCATGCCTCAGAGCATCAAGAACATCTCTAACACTTGCATTCACAATAACGGGATCCGGCGGTCGCGATTCCATCGGTAAATCAACAGGTACCAGTGCCAGTGAGTTATCCACATAATCATCTTGTGCTTGATCACTTATGCTACAAGAACTGCTACAATTGGCAAAATTGACTTCATTAAAAACCACAAGACAAATTAACGGGACACACGGGGTGGTTTCATTCGAACTTTTTTTTCTTCTTGTCTCGTCGATTTGGTTGTCCATATCAAAAAACGAGATTGGTCAAGCACCGAGATACCCATCCACGTGAACAAAACATGTTTGCTTTTGGAAAAAAATAATGCCAGCGATGAGAGTAGACTTTAAAAGAAAAATGTGTTTCGTTCATGGATATTCCGAGGTCTAACCAATCTTATTGTTCACGTAAACAACAAACTCAACGAGACAAATAAAATAAACTGGGCGGATCCGGTTGGGCCATCAAGAGAGCGCTACATCTTTTGGACAATACAAAACTAATCATTGTCATATCTTTCGTAATTCTTTTTTTTTTTTCTTTTGAAAATAAATCTTTATTAGTTCTTAGAAAAATGGTTTTTCGGGAACATAGAAACATCTCAAAACTGGAGAAATGTTTACAAATACCAAAAGGATACCCCATGAAATAAGTCTCGAAAGTCATCAACTCACCTAGTTTTATTTTTTTATTCGTAGATTTACAATCTATATATATATATATATATATATATATATATATATATATATATATAAAATAGATTCTGAAAAATGTAATAATCAACTTAAATAGACATGAATATGAACAAACCAAACATGGATCGAATGAGACAGTCATGATCTAAACCGTCCATGTGTTGCAATCAATGGTTAGAGATTTGCTTGTAAACCCTTTCTTTACGTGTAAGAGTTAACTCTTCCGTGCAAGAGTTTATGAGCAAATATAAATTTGGAAGGAAATAACTCTTTAGCGAACGGTCCAGATGTAGTTTCCGGTCCAAAACACGGAAATATGTGGACTGTCTTTCCCAGTTCAAAACGTGGACCGGAGAGTATCCGGATCCATATAGAATATGCATCATCCGAATGTTAGTGAATGAAAATTTTTGGAAGGAACCTTAATTTGAAGAACAATGGAGATAGTGTTACATACCTAAGATCATCCGTCTTCAGATAATGGTAATTTTGACTCGAATTAACCTCACTGGGTTCTTCAGAACTGGGGTTTTCTTCTTCAGGCTTTGAAGACTCTTCAATTGAACTGCAATGGCTTAGATCAGGTGCAGTAATAGTCTGTGAAGAAGCATTGTCTTCCAAATCTTGTGAATTTTTTGGGGATTTCTTCTTGGACTCATCTTCAATTGCATAATTTGCATAATTTGTGGAAGATGATGATGACACAGAGGACATGTCACTCTTCCCTAAAGTACTTGAATTCTCTGAAACAAATGATAGATTCAGGGACTCCAGTCTTTTCATTAGGAGTTTCAGCCTCTTCTCTGCCCTGTTTCTTGATTTGATTTCTGCGCTCAACTTGTTCTCTAGCTCCGTGAGCTGCAACAGAAGATTTGATTAGTAAGTGGATGATGGCATGAGATCTTGTCCACGAGTCGAATTTCACGAAAGTCAAACATCTGGAACCTTAGAGCGACTAAAGTTTTTCAAATCGGATATAATCAATATTTGTTAAAATTAACGGTAGGTTTTAAGAAGCTATTTGCAATCTACCGTTGATTTTATTGTTTGTGCTGATCGTTAACTTCAAACCTTTGAATTAATTGAGATACGCGTAAAGAGAATCGGACACTCGGTTAGAAAGAGAAGTAAGAGAGAGAGACCTTGTTCTCCATTTGCTCTGCATCTTCTTTGGCAGCCCTTGAAGCAGCTCTCTCTGCAACTAATCTCCCCCTTAAACACTCTACCGTTCTCAGATTATCATCTCCTTCCATTTTCTTTCCACTGTGAAACAAACCCATTTCAGAAATTACTCAAAACAACACACACACAGAGACAGAGAGAGAGAGAGAGAGAGAGAGAGAGAGAGATGGGGGAAAACCCACCTCAATTTTCCATTAGCATTGCAACCAGCGATCATTTTGCTCTTCCCTGGATGATTTCTTTGCAATTTGAATACCACAAATTCACATTTTAAAACCCTGTAGCAGCCGAAAGGCCCACCTTTCTCATTTGGGTACTAATCTATCTGATTACATTCAGAGCTTTCAAACAATTTGGTCACCCATTTATAGACAACGAAAGGTGCTATTTTTCTTCTTCTTTTTTTTTTGGGTAATTTCTTTCTGCGGAGATCATAAAGATTCCAACACAAGGGTTTTTAAAAATCAAGTTCAGATCCTGTGACTCGTCTCACGATCAGGTGAGGCGGGTTCTGTACCACTCTGTACTCTTACAGTTAACCATACCCCACGTTAAATTCATCTGTGACTCTCCATTTATTGCTCACCGTGGCACCTCTATGGAGAGAATCTAGATCTTGACTGGGTTGTAATCGGTTAGGTTTGTTGACTTTGTTCTGATTTTTTTGGCATTTTTGGTACCGAATTGAATATTTCGATTTCTAAATATATACTCCTTTCAAAAAATATCTTGTTTTATATATCTTAATTAATTCTATCATGCAAAATTTTCAAAATCATAAAAACTAATATATATTAAAATATTTAAGCCGTTGAAAATAACACACAGTCTCAAAAGAGACTATCATTTTGGCACCGAGGGGTAAACCAAAACCAAACCGATAGTTGATTTGGTTTCGGTTTGAGTTTTATCAATTAGATCAAAAATGTTAATTGAGTTTGGATTACTAGATTTTCCCCCCTATTATTGGGCAAAAGAAAATCACAAACTTTGACTAAAACTCCATCATAAGCATGTACAATAGTCCAAACAAAAATTCTTGCACAACAATAGTTAGAGGCAACTATAATCGTAACTTAAATATGTTAGCAATGGCAAGGAATTTTTTTTAGTACCCTCGTCACACAACCAGTTAAACAACATTTGACACAACAGTAGTCAGAGTCTTACGCTAATGATCAAAGTCGTTCAATTTCTTTAAAATATGTTTCAAAGAGTATCCGTAAAAAAATCAACTCATTCACATATTAGTAAGGGCTTGATCGATTTGATTGATTCATTCAGCTTTTATCTTAATTTAGGAACACAATCTGATCAAGAACTTACTGATATTTGAATGAATTGATTTACTAGTAATTTGAAAAAATTGAACGGCTTTGATCATTTGGCATTTGCGTGGGACTTCAAAATGAATGGTTTACATTTGTCATGTCAAATGTTGTGTATTGGTTATGTGAGGGGAACCACCCCATATATATAAATTATAAATATCAATGGTTTATAACTATTGAGTTCGGTTCAAAACGATTTTACTTCAATGAAACCGAAACCAAACCGGTTCACATTTTTTTGGAAAATTAAAAACCGAATCGGACCAATAATTAGAAAAACCAAACCAAACCAATTTTTCAATCCAGTTATTTTGGTTTGGCCGATTTTAGTTTCACCCCTTAAAAGGACCATGCCCTTGTCCAGTCGTTTATCCTCCTGCTTAGTCTAGGTATGGGCTATTATGGGTACTCTTTGGATTCACAACTGGGATCGGAATTATTCATCTTTTAGGTCACTCAAATAGATGTTTCACTACGGAAGATTAGCTTAGTGGGACATCGATATGTATGTTGACATGTCATGTTTTTAAAAGACAATAGTCGGCAATTGTAATTTTTAAAGTTCCACTATTCATTTTATCTTCCACAGCGTCATATGTTGGCGCAATTATGGAAGCTTGACCAAGCTAATTTTTTTATGTGATGTACTTATTAGCAAGACCTTGAATATGAATTGTTTGGATCATTATTGTGGATTCAGAGTAGAACCCCCACGGTCCAAAACTGGACCAAACTGATGGATAAGGTATTGAACCAGAGTTTGGTCGGTCTACAAAAAGATGAAGGGTGCGAGAGAAACAATCTTCATTACAAAATGTCCTCATTATATCATTATAGTACCATATACAACGTTGCTGAATTTTTGTGGGTCTTCTCGGAAAAATGTTCTAAAAATAATGAGTAGTTTGGATTACTGATGTGAGACCTAAAAGTGGATCCCTGGGTGTGCTCTGTGCATACGCATTTGTACGTGTAGCAAGATCCAAATGAAACTGGCTCAAACTTTGCTATGCGAAATACTTCGAAGCATCCAATTTTAAACAAAGTTCTCACCATGGGCCAAATTTCCAACGTAAAATGTATTCTGACGATTCTTATGTTAAGAATCACTTTAATGGAAATGGTGGTTATCATTTTCTTGTTGAGAAAATAAAATAAAGAATATTTATTTTGAATGTGATCGCACTATGTTTTTCTAAAATTGGATTGCACCGTGTTTATTGGACTTAATAGATTGGTCATGCTAATCAATTTTGTGTGATTTAATTGGTAGCATGAATTTTTCATATTGGGTAATGGTCTCCCAATTATATGTGGCGAGATTATATCTCAACCATTGCTTTGTTTCTTCGATGAAAATGAAAATATGGTGTATCCATTATAGAGAAGCCGTCTTTGTGAAGTTATTTTGTATTAATTCCTTATATAAAAGGGGATTAATGTTCTAGAGAATCCAATCGTTAAAAGGAAAATCATCACAAAGGGGTAGTGTTCTCTAAGCTCTTGGAAAATGATAATTTATATTCATTCAATTTACGAGAAGTGGACCCATTACCAAATTATTGAAAATTTGAAAGAAAGATGAGGAATACTGTTTTCTTGCAGTTGCCCCTGCCTGCAGTATGCATGTGTCTGTCTCTGAGAAAGACTCATGTGCTGGCCGGATATCACATGGCGGGTATCCAATGCGTATTTTAATTGTCTAAAACACTTTTGGACGGTCCGAATTTTAGATAAACTCTTACAGATAAGAGTTTAAGAGTTTATTTAAAATCTTGATCGTCCAAAATACTTTTGGACGGTTGTGATGAGGCATTATGGGTGTAAGGCGCCATGTGGTACCACATACACACACAAACACACGCGCGCGCACACACACACACATATATAGGTCCCCTTCACATCCGGGATCCGGGACTCCAGGACTCTATGGTCCGAGTATTTTTTTGACGATCCGAGCCGTCCAATGTGTTCAGAAGGTATTTTCAAATGTCCGCATGGAAATCTTCAAAAAAATTACCGGGAAGGGTTTGATCCAAGCAATTTTTGCGAAAACTTTACAGTTTTTGTGAAAACTGCTTGGATCAAGTCTTTCCTGATATTTTTTTTTGAAGATTTCTCGTGTGCACCATTGAAAACACTTTCTGAACACATTTGATGACTCGGATTTTCCAAAAATAATTTGCAACCCAAAAAAATCACTTTTTTCTTATTCTCGGGAGGGTTTGGACTAGAAAATCACTTTTTTCTTATAAGAGCCAAAAAATGAAATGGATAAAAAAAATGTCCAAATTAATTGATAAGAATATGATCATAATTTAGTAAGGCCTAGTTTTTCAAAAGATTTTAGCATCTAGTGCTAAAATCTTGATATTTCAAATAAAAAATCAAGTTGTTCCATATATTGTTTTTTTGCACCAAATTAAAGTACACGAGGAGGACTTTAATTTGGTAGGAAAAAAAAAAAAGAAAAACGATACATGGAACCACTTCATTTTTTTGATTTGAAATATCGTAATTTTAACACATGGATGCTAAATTTTTTTGAAAAACTGGGCTTAACTGTACGACGACAAGAACCGAGGGCCTATGACTTCAAATGAGCTTTGTCATGAGCTCGAAAACGTAATATGGACTATCGATTTCATAAATCTCTACATACAGTATAAAACAAGATTGTACGTAAAAAAAAATAGTTGATTGGACAAAGTAAACTCGCACAGCTATCTTGGACTAACAAGTATGATTTGAAAAAAATACTTTCAAGATAATTTGGTTCGATCACGTGGGTATTGATTTCCGACCAAGTTTTTTTGGAGTATTAATTTTGAGTGTTGAGCTTTACGAAAATGAATGATCCGGTTCAACTGTTCAGACTCGAGATGTGACTCATTTATTGAGTACAGTAGCCTGTTGTGCCCACCATGAAATACATGTACTCAATTCACATACAATCATAGTGGTTCCAAATGATGGTACTTTTTTTTGATCTCAAATGATGGTACTTGACTAGTCTTTCTTGGAAAGCAAAACTGCACACCTCAATTATAGCTCCCTCACAACATTATGAGTTTGTCAATAAGTTGCTAAAACAAATGCCTTCAACAAATTCAAGCTATAATAGCCTCTCCTTAGCTGTGCTCCGCTAATGCTATTGAAAAATCTTTGGATTTATTTTTCCATTTTTGTTACTAATCTTTAGGTACTTAATTTGTGAATGATTATAAGTCAGGAGTAGTTTGGACTACACTCAAAGTAGTCACGGTCCACTCCTTTGGTTTTTTTTTGGTCCCCCCTAATAATACATTTAATGTAACCATAGATAAATTATTGAATGATCTCGGGAAATAGCTGCGTGGTGTTTCATACAACCTCCTCAACCACACATTTATGCGGGGGCCATTACAAAATGTGCGAATACTACACGAATGTGTGGTAGGAAAAAATGTACAATGGGACACCACCAAGACCACTTAATGAGCATCAATATGTGACTTAACAATTTAACTTTTAAGTTAAAGTAGAGAGCAAACTCCTTCAAATTCTCAAAAATTAGTCTCACCAAACGAACTCACCAATTTGAAGATTTCTTAACTTTGCTACAGTAATTTAACAAATTTGGTGATCTATTGTTCACTCACCAAAAGAGGAGGAGGGAGGAAATAGTAAAAATTAGAATAAAGAGTTTGATTCTTTGAGTTTTTGATAAAGTGACTTGCTAAAATTTGAATAGAGAGTCTGATTTTGTGAATTCTTTGAAAAGTGATGTGCTAAATTATAAAAGGTTTTTTTGAGGTTAAATTTGATATTTTTTTTGGTGTGTTAGATAAGGATGCCCTTACTCATACATACAACTTCTCTAGTTATAAAGAGGATGCAGAAAGTGGGATTGAGAGTGCTGGTGTACGGCTTTGATATGTGCATTCTAGTCGTCAATCTTGGCGATTACGGCTCGGATTTCATCTTGTCAATGGACGGCTTAGATCTGTAAAAGTGACAAGATAAAATTAGGACCATTAAAAACACATCCAACGGCTCAAATGCCACACACTATAGTCCCATTTTCTAGAATATGGCTTATGGCACACTCTACTATGCATTTAGGTGGGCCACTTCAATCATTATGGGGAAGCACTGCTAAATGGAGCAAGGGTTTGGTTACTTCACTGTCCCATCAGAATACCGTTACAAAAATTAAAAATTCCAGTTTGATTTTTGTATCTTAGGCTTGGTTTGGCTAAATTGAAAAAATTAGTTTTTTGGTTTTGTCCTTATTCAAAAAAAATTTGCATTTGTTGGTTTTCGGTCGATTTTTTGAGGTTTTTTGGCTTGTCTCGACGAGAGGAATCTAAAAAGTATAAAATTATTAGCCAAATTTTAAGTTTTGTGAATAAAGACGAAAAATGATTGAAAAAACCGGTTTTTTGGATTATTTTTCGTCTTTATTCACAAAACTTAAAATTTGGCTAATAATTTTATACTTTTTAGATTCTTCTCGTCGAGACAAGCCAAGAAATCTCAAAAAATCGACCGAAAACCATCGAATACAAAAAAAATTTGAATAAGGATAAAACCAAAAAACTAGTTTTTTCAATTTAGCCAAACAAAGCCTTAGTACGACCGTAAATTGATTGCAAAAGAAAGTGTAACTATGTCACAATGACATTTTTTGTTATTTCAAATTACGCTTGGTTTTCCAAATTTTTTTATCCTAGCTAAAATCTTCTCTTCACTTAATCCCATAAAATCAGCAAAAGATAAAAGGGCAAAATGGTAAATGAAAAAGGGTGGAGATTTTAGCAAACATGAATTTTATCTAATGGGAAGAAAGGTGATTTTATCAACTGGTGATTTTATGTAATTCCACATAATTTTTTTTGGAGAACTTATCATTATCAAGCCTTTTGTCCTAACTAATCTCAGGGTACATACAATCCCATAGTCTCATAATCCTGCATACATTGACTAAAATAAAAGCTTGAGCACCAAAGATAACTTCAAGAAAAGTGAGCAAAATGGAATATTTGACCCCTTTGTCCACATTTTTGAGGTTCTAACTCTTGACGAAAGGCGGAGGGAGGAATAGTATAGTGAGCTCACTGACCCCACTGAGACTAAGAAATCACATAGAATAGGTATCAATTTCATTTAATTTTGACACAATTGAACCCAAATATATCAAAAAGCACCTCAATAATTTTATTAAAAATCAAAATTTGCCCTTTATTATTGTCATATTGGATGGAATTCTCGGCAACTCTAGGTATTTGACCCCTGTCCAAATCCTTGGTTCGTCCCTGCTCTTGACTTTTCATTTGAAATATGAGCATTGACCACTAGAAGCGGGACAATAACGGCACGGAAAAATTTCGCTAAATTTCAATTGGAATTGGATTTTTTTCCTTCTCTCTTTTGTTTTTTCTTCTGTTTTCTTTCTTTCTTTCTTCTTCTTCCCTCACTGCAGTCGAGGGGTACCTGTAGTTTAGAAAATGCATTACACGTGCAGTGCGCATCATCCGGCCGTCCATTTCGATAATAGACGGCTCAAATTCAATTCAAATAATTGATAATCAGATTCAATTTATTGCTCGAATTAAATTCGAACCGTACATTGTCGAAATGGACGACTGGATGGTGCTTTACACGGTACCATCCCTGAGCTCCTCACTGCATGCTTGTAACTTAATTTTTCGGCCTCCAACACATCACAAAGGAATGGACTCTCCTTAATAAAGACCTTGGCCCCAGTAATCAATTTAAGTTCCCAGGGACGCCAAGGGTGAGACAAGAAACCAGATGGGGCAGCCCTACAATTTTCAAAAAAGTAAATAAATACCCTTGTTTTCATGGCTCTTTTTTTTTAAATTTCTTTTTCTGAACTGCGTTTTCATGGCCTTGTTTTCAATAATTAATTTATATTTGTTTGTCTCGTTTTTGTACTTCTGTTATGTTTTGCTTTGTCTTTTTGTTCTTAACTTTGTATCCTTAACCAAAAAAAATAAAAAATAAAAATCATTGTAGCATTTGTGCTGAGCTTGATGCAGCATTATCTCTTTTGAGTATCATTGACATCACTACTATCTTCATTCTGTCCGAGAAAAATGATTTTTGAATTCTAATTTTGATAAATGCCCTCAAAAATTCATATTCGAGGGTGTTTTGAAAAGTGTATTGTCTTATAAATTTTTGCATTGTTTTCTAAAGCAATAGAGGTTAATCTAACAGGTTTGAGAAGGGTAGCAAACGAGCCAAGCCGAGTCGAATTTTGTAGTGTTCGAGCTTGGTTCGATTACTAAATAAGCCTTAATCGAGCGTCTATAAACGAGATACAAACAATTTAAAAATAGCATGAATCTCCATCATGAACCAACAAACATAGATGGAGGAAGTATCTAACAATATCCCATGACAAGTCTTCGTATGCCAAAACCGATGAACTATACTTATGTTACACAATTATACAAATTTAGTTGGACTCTCACCTATTGTAACTGAGCACAAACGTTCCACTGTTGATAATACTAAATTGCTTTTTTTTTTTTTTTAATTTAAAATATTTATTTTGAGAAGAGAACTAGGAGATCTCTGAAAAGGGGGAGGCAAAGAAGTAGTAGAAATGTTGAAAGGATGCAACTCACAATACTTACTAACTCTGGATAAGCATATTTATTAGAGGTGATAAATACAACTCCATGAATAAGAAAAAAATGAACATATGGGGAAACCGCTGAAAAAAGATTGAAATGTGGGAGGATCTGAAAGAATTCCGATTTCATTTTACCTGTATGGAGCACTAAGTTACTTACATTACGGTCTTTGTAAGTTGTTGCCGATTAGCTTAACTCATAAAACTCTCTCTCTCTCTCTCTCTCTCTCTCTCTCTAAAAATCCTCTCTCCCGCCTCTCTCCTAAAACTCTCATCTAGGGTTTTTTTGGGGAAGCGGCCTTATATGCGGCCGCTCCCCGCAATCTCTCCCTCTCTCTCTCTCTCCTCTCTCTTTTTCTCTCCCCTTCCTTTCCTTCACTGTTCTTCCATGCTTCATCACCTATCCCACCATTCTTTTACAGAAAATGATCGGCATGAAGCTTGTTAATGGCGGCGGTGGTTGGGTTCTGGTGCGGCGGCGGTTTGCGGTGAAGATGATGGCGGTTTGTGCAGGGATGGATGGATCTCCTATGGTTGTTGCATTGGTTGCTCAAGTGCTCGGTTGGATCTTGGCAACTATTGTGTGCTTTCCGGACGCGGAGATCTCATTTTTGTTCGAGCTTGCTGTGTTTTTTTCTGTGATGATAAATGCGGCGGCGTTTGGTGGTGGTTTGCCCCTTCCGAATGTCTCCGTTCTCCCCGCTGTTTAGTAGGTCGATGCTCCCCACGCTTCTACATCACAGGAGTAGTTTGGCGTTTGCTTAACTGTGAGGTGTTTGCTCAGATGTTTTTTTGTCTTGTGGCCAGTGGGGTTCGGTTAGCTCTCTTGGGTTAGGGTTTGGCTTGGGTGGGCAGGCCCTTGGTTGGGCTGGACATGTGGTGTAGGTTTTATTGTAATATTTGGGTTGCAGATTTGGGCTTCCTTTGCGTTTATTTGTTTGTATCTGCTTAGACCTTAGGGTCAGCTGGGCTTCGGCCTTTGAGGTGTATTTTCCAACTATTGGTTGGATTCCCCTTCCCTTCCCCCCGTTTTAATAAATTTTATTGCCGATCAAAAAAAAGTTGTTGCCGATTCCTACCAACATGGTGCAACTCTTAGACACTTAGTAGAGGGGCGTGAAAATGCCAGGGAGACTATGACTAAATAAGTAGGGATCGGTTGATAGAAATTTTGACCAAGAGACAGAATTCAGAATGAACGCCTTTTTAATTCGATGCGTTGACTGGGTGTGTACTCGCATGATCAGTGGAAACTGGTGTGGGCCGTGGATATGTCTAATATTTTGTTGATGAACCATGTAAAATCTCCGTGTCTTTTCGTTTTTATTTTCTATTCTTAATTATTTTTGCGCGTCGTGTGTTTCTTGGTTTGGCTAAATAGTTGCTAAACCCGTTGTGTTGTATGAAATAGTCACAACTTCAACTGTCCATTGGGCTTGGTAACCCAAGTCTAAGCAAACGCTAACGGGATCAAAGCCCAATCTGAGGCCAATCTCGAAGCCCAGTTCAAATAATTCCAAGTCTAACTTTAATTTTAATTTAGAGGGTGTAAAAAGATAGGTATGGTCTCCAAACCCAAAGTCCAAGGCCAAATCAGAACTAGATCCAACGTTTTTACGGGCCACTCTAGTTTTAGAGGCCCGTTTACTTCTAACTCCAGGGAATTCTCAAAAAGCACAGCTAAGTCATCCTCCAGGCTCCTAGAACTACACCCAAAAATCAATTAGTGGCATTTTTAATTTTTACCCTTTTTTGACGACACGTAATTTATTTGCAATTGTGCCATCCTAGCTGTTAAAAAAAAGAATAGAAAGAACAGCTGATTCGTCGTCGTCGTTAAGAGGGAGAAGGAGACGAGGAGATGAGTTGGAGAGCACTTTTGGTTATAAATTAGGGTTTACCATTGGAGAAGGCAAATCCAAATGGAGCCTTTGATCCAATTTTTTTAAACCTAAAGTTGAGTAAAGTTGGCATGTCTATCATGCAATTCTTAAATTACTACTTCACTCTCTTCTCCTTTAAGTTACTTACCAAAATAGCTCAACTCTGATACTCTATTTAGGAAATTTATTATTTAGTGTCTTGGGCACCTACCCACTACTATTAAACAAAACTGGCACACGTGGTCTCATCGAAACAAAGACTAATTAAATAATCCATGGTACTCAGTGCTGAAAAAATAAATTGATGATGGAAACGATTAAAATTGTAAGTGAAAAAATATTCAAAATACAATAAATATTTTGAAATGAACATTAGAATAGAGATGCTATGTATAAAGATTATATAAAAGTATTAGAGCTAATGGAAATTCCTGATTGCGGAAAAAATTAGAGAACTTGAGATATTTGTCAAGTTTATGAACAAAATAAAACAAGACGAATTGCCCGAATTCTTTCGCTGTCATTGTCGTTGTTAACTCCAACAAAGGTATTAGAAGACAAATTGAGAGATTACAAAGGTAATGACAGAACAATTGGATCTACCCATAACCCAATAAGTAATTTTTTTTTTTTGGTAAACAAGAAAATAAAAAGAAACAATGCTATTGTCATTTTACATTCTACCACACTTGTGCATGGAAAAACCAATGCGATTGTCATTATGCATTCTATCACACTTGTGTATGGAAAATCGGTTCCATGGAAATGATTCTTTTGCCACAATATCAATGCTTTTTATTTTTATTTTTATTTTTATTTTTACAAGTACTTAAATAAAACAAAGTAAATTGTGTTTTGGATGCTAAAAAAAGTTCAGGTTTTTTTTTTTGGTTTTCAAGAAGCTCATCAATTTGCCAGTTTTGGTATTCCTTTTTCTGAATTCACAAGACCCCCCCCCCACCAAAAAAAAAAAAACTAAGTTTTCCTCCCTGTGAATGAAGTTAGATGTGTAAATTAGACCACACTAACCAGGGCAAAACACTTGCACTACAAGTTTAGACGTAGACATGACACCATATGGACAAGCAATCATGTTACGACACGGGATTTAAAGTTGGTTGGGCTGGTTTTTCATTTTGGTGTACACAACATGAACAGAGTCAGCACGTTGTGAGTACGAGAGATGCGAGAGCAAACACATGCACAACACGGACACAATACAGGAATGGAAGTATCATTTCTCTATGTATGTGAGATTGATCCATCTAATGAATGACAATAATATAGAAAATATAGAAATAATGGGTTATAAGTTGTAACTATTTGATAATTTTTAGTCTTAACCTCTAAAAAGTAGGTTGATACTTTTGTTCAAAGTTTTAAAAATTTAAATTTACAAGACTCGATTAGACAAGACACAATACGGAATATGGCTTGCTCATGTGCCAAACTAGATCTAGAATATTTTAACATGGCATGATATGGCATGGCAAGCTTAGAAGCTTAAGTTGGGCTAGGGACAATACGCCTGACAAAGGAGGGGTTTGGGCTAGGGACAATACACCTGACAAAGGAGGTGTTTGGATCCCTTATTTTTACATATCCTGTTTTCCATTTTTATGTGTTTGGCAGGGAGCCCACAAAATGCATTTTCAGCTTTTAAGTTTAGAACAAAAGACAAAAATAGGAGAGTCGTAGATGAGTTTTTTGACATCTTATTTTCAACTTCTTTAATTTTGCTTTTTATAAAGACCTAAAAAAAATTTATACTCCACATATCTATCAAATAGTATCTCTGTTGCAAAATGCTTCGTATACATTTCTTCTGAGCACTTTATAGACTTAATAGGAGTAATATATTATGATCATAATTTAAAAAAATAAAAATATACTCCCTCTATCCCTAATTGCTTTCCCTTTTTGGGTTTTTGTCCATTTTGTAAACAAAATCTAATGTATATTAGCATTCATTTTTTTTCAAATTTTTTTACACGAATTTAAAAATCTTATTGAGTAGAAAGAATTGGTGGTAAGTTTTTTTTTAAAACTAATTTCATAGACACATCTTTTTTTCCGTACACTTCCCAAAAAGGAACAAACAATGTGGGATAGAGGGAGTAAAAAACAAAATGAAAATGCAAAAACACAATACCCAAAATGAACACAGATACAATTTACCCCCGAAAAAATAAAACACAGATAAAATGTTGGACGGCGCGGTTTCGTTTGGAAAAAGGAAAAGAAAAAAGAGGCACTTAAGTCAACGAACTGTCTTGACCGAAACCCTAGTAAATCTCACCACGACTATTAATGTATAAAAGCCCAAGTAAGCAACAATGTATACAGAACCCTCTGGCGTTGCTTCCTGGATATACTCTTCCTGGCGTTGCTTCGTACATATACTCTTGCCGGCGTTGCAGCTGCTATCGGTCAATCTAACCTCGACGTATGAAGAGTGAGGAAGATGAAGAAGATGGACAAGAAGAGGAAGCTGATATCAGCACCTTTCTAAATTCCAAAAACCGTTGTTTTTTGGATCATCGGATCAATGATCTACCAGAAGGTTTGTTAGACTTGTAAAACATTAATCTTCAATTTCGCCTTTCCATTTCTCTACTTTGGAGTTTTATGTTGTTTTTACATCACTAAATCATCTCTATCTGCACCAGTTCATTCGAGGAAAAAACAACAGCTATCCTTACAGATATGGATCATTTGATCTGATTTGTCTATACACACGGATATGATCTAAGCTTATCGTTGGAGTTTTATCTATACACAATGATTTAATTGTTGGAGTTTTATGTTGTTTTTCATCACTGAATTATCTATATCTGCACCGGTTCATTAGAGAGAAGAAAAAAAAAGAAACTATCCTTACAGATAAGGGTCATATGATCCGATTTATCTTTACACACTGATATGATTTGCTAGGGCTGTTGATATGGGCTTATCATTTACGGATCAGTTAGATGCAGAACATCCTTTAACTAGCTAACATGCTTAGGTTAATTTTTTGGAGGTGGCGTTGTCCTTGACAAAAATAGATTGTGGAAAAATGGGAAAGATTGTTGGAGACTCTATTTGTTTGTGTTTGATCACTCCAACAATTTTACAAAAATGTATGTCCTCTTTTCTGGGTTGGACGGTCATGGTGTCAGGCCAGCTAAGTTTGGTTTGATGAAAAATATTGTTGGAGACTCCATTGGTTTGTGTTTGATACTTTGATCACTCCAACAATTTTACAAAATTGTATGTTTTCTTTTTTTGGTTGGACGGTCAGGGTGTCAAGCCAGCTAAGTTTGGTTTGATGAAAAATATTGTTGGAGACTCCACTGGTTTGTGTTTGATCACTCCAACAATTTTACAAAAATGTATCTTTGGTTTTTTTTGGTTGGACAGTCAGAGTGTCAAGCAAGCTAAGTTTAGTTTGATGAAAAGATACATTCATATGAAAAATAGAAGAACAAGTTAAAACCTTATTGTTTGAACAAAATTCTCTCTTTTTTTCTCAATAAATGGATATCCATTGTGACTGTAAATGTTTTCGGCAGATTACTTGCTAGATTGTGAATCATCAACAAAAACTTGTTCTAAAATGCAATGCAAAATTGTAGCCAACAGTAGCATGGGTAGAAATGACAATGAGATAAATAACAAGTTGGAGTTTCTTTGCGTTACCTTACTACAAATAGATTTATGTTCTCATAAAAGGCTTTGAATCATAAGCAATCCACTTCATGGGGTCAATGGTGAGGATTTCCAGTATATAATTCATTCATAGATTAATTTTTCATATTGTTGCTACTTGCTAATACTCATGAAAATAATATTTTGTGGAGAACTTAAAAGTCGTTATATGTAATGTGGGCGGATTTTTTTGTATCTGGTGTATGTGTGACTCATTGTTGATTGTTTAGAGATCTTTTTATTGAAATGGCGGAGAAGAAGAGTAGAAGGTTGGGTTGATTTATTTTCAATAATGTTCGTAAATAGTACTTTAACTCCCGCCAATTTCCTTTTCCTGAGACAGGAAATTGGAGAGATCGTTTAATATCTCCCAGACACGAATTCCTCCACCTCTTTGTCCAGAGATTTGACGAATTTGGCGGAATCTTCCACCCTCAGGCTATGATCCCGCCCCAGCAGAAATATGTGCATTTGATTGCGCTACGCATTTATAACAAATGTAAGTACTCAGAATTTATTTCATATTTTGTTCATGATATGGATTTTCCGTAGTTCCACTGTAAAGTAAAGGATGAACCAAATGCAAGGGAGATTGCTTGAATCTCCCTGGGCATTTACAATAACTTAAGTACTCAAAATAAGCTTCATATTTTGTGCGTGATAGGGATTATCTGTAGCTTCACGGTAAACATAGAGGATGTACCAAATGCATGTACTATAGTTTGTAGTTTAACGGTACAGTAAGATAATATATTAATTATATGTGTCTACTACCTTCTATTTCAAGTGATATTACTCTTACCTAGTGAGGAACTGATTGTTTTGACATTTAAGAAGCATTCATTTAATGCCACAATTGGAACTCTTACATCTCCCTGTAGTTCCACTCTATGAAGCATATCTCATGCATGATGATAGGGATTATATTTCACTGTAAACATAGAGGATGTACCGAATGCATGTACTGTTGTTTGTAGTTTAACTGGAGAGTTAGATACTATATTAAATGCATGTGGCTGTTATATGATGATTTTTTGTACATCTTCCAATATGAGTGATATTACTCTTAACTAGTGAGGAACATATTTTTTTTAAGTGTTTATTTTAATGCTACTATTGGAACTCTCCTTATGCTATGTCAATAGTTAGTGACGTAATCTGTTGCCATCCTGATTGATGTTGTTTTCAAAGTTGCTTGTCATTTTTGCCTTTCCTTCTGTTACACGGCACATAGTTGTATGTATTGGTCAGTAGTATGTTTTTGAATTGAATAATTTATGTCATTTACGAGAATAGAAACAAATCATTTATGTTATTTATGTTGGTGCCTTATTGGTATTAGGTAAGGCTTCGTTGATTTCGCGTGGCGGGGCTGGAAAAATCTGGAACTTGTCGTCGATGGGAAGGTTGTGAATGTAACCTCTCTTTCTAGTAGCCGCACAGAAGTGTTTTGAGTCTCCGAATTCTGGTGCAATGTCAAATAGAAATCTAGAAATCCTACTCCAAACTTCTTTAGGAGTCACATTGCCACGTTTTCGTAGTAAAAATATGGAGGGTTCAGAGCAGCTTCTGGGAGTGTTTTATGTTACAATTCATGTTTCCAACCAACTATAAGTTCAAGTAATTCAAATGAGCAAGCTGATCCAAATTATAGACAATTGCAACAAAATAATTTTACTTCCAAAAGCAAGAACTAGAAAATGCAAATCGAAATGGAGGCTGGGACTTGAAGTAGGCACTTTGGTATAGGAAGAAGGCGTGGCCGCACTTTAACAAGAAGGGCAAGAGATGAAAGACTTTCATTGAGTCGAAGAAGATCAACGCGTAGAAGATGTGAGAATTCTGAAAGCCAGTGTGATCAAAGTCTTATCAAAAGAAACATAGGGGGATGGTTGATGGAAGCCAAAGCAATTGAGGAAAACATCAAACTCAAGGGATTACCTTTGCTTTAAGGTTCCCCCTACACCAGCCATTTCTCAAAACCACGTTGCCCGGTGTATCCCATTTGCTTTTAATAGCCATCGCCCTTGGGGACAAACTCAAGGGATTACTTTTGCTTCAAGGTTCCCCTTACACCAGCCATTTCTCAGAACCAAGTTGCACTTTCGATAACAAATAGAGTGGTCTGCTAGAAATAGCTATTTCAATTATTGTTTTTGTGAATTACCAAAAGGTTTATGTAATCATTTGTCCCTTTTTTTTTTAAATCTCTGTTGAACATATACGGTTTTTCATATTAAAATGGGATGGCCATGAGTATTTTGTTTATCTTTCTTGCCTTACATTATGGTAATGACTGGAAATTTAGGTATGCTATTGTTGATTTGTAATTCAACAATGGGCATGGATTTTTGGTAATTGTATTGCGACTGGATATAGTGGCTCTGTGGACAAAAAGCCAAATAGTCCAATGATCTCATGGATTACAATGGGGCAAATTCTAGAATATGTCTTTTGCAGAGTTAATTTCTAGTAACTCCTTTGCTTTGCTTATCTTGTAAATCTTGAACTTGGGCTCTTTTGGATCAATGGTTGGTGTCTTGCCAACCCTTTTTTTTTTGGTATAAGCTGTTAGCTGTAAACTTGGATCCCTCGCTGGTAGTGGTGTCAACGGTCCAAATTGGTGCGGATTGGTATGAATCCGAGGACCGAACCAAAAGTCTACGGTCCAACGTTAGACAATCCGTGTCCAAACCAAAAGATTGCGGTCCGGTTCCGAATCAATAAAAAAAATCACGGTTTAGTTCACGGTTTATCCACGGATTGTTACATTCCACAAAATAAATAAAAAAACATATTTCACATTCCACATTCACATTCTCATTGTGACTTTCGGAACCCATTCATCATTACTAGTTTTTATGTTTTAATAAACAACACCAAGTCACAACAACAGTTCTTCAAAATGATTCAAAGAGATTCACATTAAAGAAAGTACCACTAGCAGTAGAAAAAAGATGCAAAACAACATAATATAAAGCGAGTAAACAAAAGTCTTCACCACAACTAGTCCAGTCCCGGTACAATAAGTAGCTAATATACGTGCAAGCAAAAATAAAATTACAATTGTTAATTACAATTTGGACCTTTACTTTTCAGTTATAGCACATTTACCTATTTAGGGCATAAAATTAAGAATAATCTGTTTAATTATAATTATTATCCCAATATTATATATATTTTATTGATTAAATTCTCACGGTCCAGTTCGGTTTATCCACGATTCTTTTATGAAAATCCATGGACCGAACCGTAGAGCACAATTTTCTAATTTTTCAACCGTGTCCGGACCATTAATCCACGGACCCAATCCAAAATCTACGGTTCGGTTCGGTTCGGATTCACGGGTTTTTTTTGACAGCCCCACTCGCTAGTGATGGCCAACCAATGCTGGGCCACCTATTCTTCGCTGACTGCAAGTTTAACATGCTTTTACCATTGCTATTTGGGCTAAAAACACTCTTCCTTGGGCTTTCTGTCGCCTTTTTTTGGTTACTACTAATAGGGTAATTGTAGGGGACTGTTGATTGGAAGGACGAATGGTTTTTTGGCGGGAAACTTGGGATGGGTTTTTGGAATTTAGTTGATGACAAGCAAAAAACCTGGTGATTTCTCCTCTAGATAGGTTGAGAGGTGAACTTTTGCAAGTGATTGGAGTTCTTTTTGGGCTGTGCTTTGGGTCTCTGCCATCCATCGTTCTAACCAAATACAAACCCAGTGAGGATTATTGGGTTCCATGAACATTAGGGCCATTCGTGTAGTTGACTTCTTCTGAGTTTTATGTTTGCTTCAATAGTGGGAAGCCAAGTCAAATGCTTAACTATTCACATCTAGGAGAGAGCTTAATATTCGCTAAAAAGCTGAAATGAGCTGAATATTGGCTAAAAAGCTAAAAATTTGCTAGTAAGAAGCTGAATATTCGCTAATTGCAGATCCAATTGCCTTCTATATTTGCTGGTCATTTCAAATTTGGGATGTTTTTATCAAAGAATGAATTCTTTCAAATGTTAACATGAGAGAGGAGAGGTGCCAAATGGCACTCAAGCATTTGACAATTGACAGTTGCTTCACATGCCATGTCAAATTTTACATCTTTGGTAGGAGATGCACTCAGAAAATAAAATTCAATAATGATATGGGCACAAACTATGAACCACAGTCATCCACAACCTGCCACTGTTCACGTGGGCCCCACGCGGGGGCCCACCCATTTGACCCAAAAAAAAAAACTGAAATTTTTTCAAAATCCCCAAACTGGGTTTGGTTGCCATTTTCGCGGGCAGAGAAACCAGAGAGCGAAAGAGAGAGAGAGAGAGAAGAGAGGAAGAAGGAAGATCGACCCACACCCCACCCGACCCACACTGCCCTTCACCGGCGATGAAACTTCGGCCACCACCACGATGCCCAGTTGAAGATCCATTACTGGTTTTGAAGGTGTACGGAAAGGACGAGAAGAATCCACCACCGGCGACTTAACCTGACCCATCTCTTAACGCCAAACTAGGGTCTCTCTCTCTGGTTTTTTTTGTGATGAAGTTCAAGGCTTGTTGGCGCACATCCTCAATGTTGGCAGTGCTTATGTTAAAGTGTAATATCAAACCAAGTGAAAGCTTGTGAAAACCAAGTCAACAAGACTAATGTGTTTTGAGAAATGCATTTGCAGTCGTCTCTCCGGAGAACGTTATATCCAACAGTCCAGGTTTAATAAATCAGAAGTCGAGACATCTGTCTTCTCACAATTTAACAAGTGACACCACAGGACATAAAACATGTAACCAAAATAATAGCAGAAAAAGTTAACTTGACATGTCTCTAGTATAATATATTTATACCAGGGGCCAAGCATTTCGGCAAATCCTATTCATATGAGTTTGAGGATTTAACATGTATTCATGCTACGAAACATCAACAACAAACAAAACTGTAGAAAACTGTGTGGGAAATGGCACACATGAATAAACATGAAAGATGGGAAGAAAAAGAGACTATCTGTATTTCAAATTAGCTTCTTAGGTAAGTCATAATTAGGAAACTTAGCAATATAATCATGACAACAGCAATACTAGGGGTACCAATGCCTGGGAAAAATAGCTAAAACTTCTCAAGGATCCAGATGACTTATTGCTTGCCTAAATGCAATGCAAACATCTTTTGCCATTTGCTTCTTCGTTGGAGTAAGTAGCACAGGAAACCTGACCTGCCACATCAAACAAGAATTCAAACGTGTGTCACATAAGCTCTTCTCAAAGCCCAGGAATTCAAACCTGATCTCATTGTTGGGTCATATATCCAAATGCCTTCAAAATGGTTGCCCAACTTTTACAGTTTTTACAAACCTCCCATTCTACTTCTTTGATCAACAGGGGTTCTCACACACTTAATCATTAGACTACTCTCATATTACATTAGACTACGCTTTCAAGTAAAAACTTGTGAAAATCTGTTATGTGCTACCTTTGCATGTTCATCACCAAGTCTACACATTCTTAACGAGTGCATTTCATATTGCGCGTATTATACTCGTTCTTGTTAAATTTTAATTTGCAGGTGATGTTTTAGTTATCTTCACCACCAACGGTGATGTGTCCTATATCTTCCCAAATTGAAAGGGACGAAAAAGTGGAAGAGGTATGGAGTGGAGACAGCATAGAAGAAGAAGAGGTTACTAATGATTTTCCAATAAAGGAGGGTGGTGATGATAAAGCAGTAATTGAGAATTCTGATTACACAGTTGAGGAACCGAAGATGGGAATGGAATTTGACAGCCCCAACGATGCTTATTTGTATTACTCCAAATTTGCGAAAGAAAAGGGGTTTGTAGTGGCTAAAAGAACTTCGAAAAGGGAAAAAATGGAGTCTTGATCCATGTAGTTTTTGAATGCAACAAAGGTGGAAAGGCAAGGGTTAGAGGAAGCAACCTTGCCAAGCCACTTCCACAGTAAAAAAATAGAATGTCCGGCTCACCTTAATATTTGTTTAACCCAGGAGAGAAAGTGGAGGGTAAGTCGGGTTACCTTGGAGCACAATCATGAACAAAGTCCGGGAAAGTCTAGATTTTTTAAGAGTAATAGGGTACTTGATTCAGGTACCAAAAGGATTCTTGTGATGAATGACAAAGATGGGATCATGTTGAATAAGAGTATTGATTCACTTCAAATTGAAGCTGGTGGACTTGATAAGGTTCCATATTTGCCGAGGTATTGCCAGAATTATTTGGATATGGTTCGACGTTTATAACTTACGGAAGGAGATGTTGAGGCAATGAATCAATATTTCATGAGAATGCAAGCTGACAACGGGGACTTCTTTTATGCAGTGGATTTGAATGAAGTGGGTTGATTAAGGAATGTATTCTGGGCCGACGCAAGGAGTAGGGCAGCTTGTAAGGAGTTTGGTGACGTTGTGACATTTGACACAACATACCTCGTCAGCAGGTACGACATGCCTTTTGCTCCTTTCGTAGGTGTCAATCATCATGATAGCTCGGTATTATTGGGATGTGGACTTATCTCCCATGAAGATACAGAGTCATTTGCCTGGCTATTTAAGAATTGGTTGACATGCATGTCGGGTCGTGCTCCGAATGCAATTATTACCGATCAATGTGTCGCCATGAGGAATGCTATAGAGAATATATTCTCCAATATCCAACATTGATGGTGCATATGGCATATTATGAAGAAGGTGCCGGAAAAGTTGAAAGGGTACAAAGCTTATGAAAAAATTAGTTACCGTTTTCGCTCCGCAGTTTATGATTCATTGATAGTAGAAGAATTTGAGACTGCTTGGGATGCGCTCATAAAAAGGTACGAGCTTCAAAGTAACACATGGTTACATGGGTTATATTTGGAGAAGGAGCGGTGGGTGCCGGCTTTTGTGAAAGATGTGTTTTGGGCGGGAATGTCATCTACACAGCGAAGCGAGAGTATGAATGCATACTTTGATGGTTACATTAGTTCAACGACGACCTTGAGACAATTCGTTGACCACTATAAAAATGCATTGATGAAAAAGGTGGAAAATGAAAAACAAGAAGATCACACTAGCTGGCACACTTTTATTCCTTGCATAACTAATGATGGGTTGGAGAAGCAATTTCAAAGTGTTTGCACTGATGGCAAGGTTAGAGAGTTTCATGTGCAATATTGCGGGAAAATGGTATGTTCTTTAGGTGAAACAAAGTAGGTGATGTTGTGACATTATATGAGGTCAAAGAGTTGATCACAGTTGGAGAAGGAGAAGACCAATTTCAGAAGTGTATACCATTTAAAATTTATTTCAATGGTGAAACAACTAAAACTCATTGTAATTGTCGGCTATTTAAGTCTAAAGGAATGGTGTGTAAGCATCAACTGTTTGTGTACCAGCTCAAGGGAATTCACAAAGTGCCAAAAAAGTATGTGTTGAGGAGATGGTGCAAAAATGTGAAAAGGACCCACACTAAAGTTCGGATAAGTTACGACAAATCCGCAAAAACCATTGAAGTGCATCGGAATGACAACGTTTGCAATTTCTATAAAGAGATTGCTGACTTGGTGGAGGACAATGAAGAGAGGTATAATGTGGTGATGGCACAGGGGCACGAGTTCAAACGACAGTTCATTGAAACCTAGGTTGTTTGTGCAAGCAATATGGTTGATGATAGAGTTGATTCTTTTTCATTTGGAGATGGAGTTATACCTTCCAAGCAAAGCGTGAACATACTTGACCCTAAAAGTGTTACTCGAAAAGGGAGACCATCGTGTAAAAGGAAGCAAAGTATCATGAAAAAAGTAGTTAAGAAGAAAAGGGTAGCAGTTAAGAAGAAAAACTTGACCGCCGGGAAGGCCGCTGTGTCCAACGAACAAGTTAAGGTATAAACTTTGTAATGATTTTTTTTTCTTACTAGTTAATATAGTATAGATATATTGATTGAGTGATTCATAGTAATATCATTTGTTAATTTCAAGAGTTCGGAGATAATGCGGTAGTCAATGTGGCTACAACACAAGAGAGTATCGCAAATGTCAATGTAAGTAACTAATTTTTGAGTTTGGTATTGTCCTGTTTGATGGTTAATTTATTGGTCTTGATTTATGTTAATTTTTGTTTATATAACAGAATTATGCAAACATGGGGCCATTAATGTGGCCAAACATTGGACCATTAATGTGGCCAAACATGATGGCCCATAACTTCCAAAATCCACCAAACTTTATGCCGTCCATGCAGAGTACAATAAGAGGAGGGCCACAAGGTTTGGGAAGGTCACATTCAAGTTTAATGGGAAGTCAATTGCAAGAAATGATGAATGGAATGAATAATAAGAAAGAGTAGAACACTTGGTTGGTTAGTGGAATGTATTGTAGTATTTTTTTTTATCGTATCGTGTCTTGTTAATGGAATGTATTGTACTCTTTTTTTAAATTTTTTTTTTATCGTATCGTGTTTGTATTGTATTCAAGTGATTGTTAATGAAATGAATTTTACTCTTTTTTATCGTATGGAGTCTTGTTTGTATCGTGTCTTCTTTGTGTCGTGTCCGTATCGAGTATTGTTTGTGTCGTGTCCGTATCGAGTATTGTTTGGATCGTGTCCGTATCGAGTCTTATTTGGATCGTCTCTGTATAGCACAGAAAGTGCAGGAAATACACTTTAGGTTGATGAAACTGCAATTAAAGTGCAAAAAAATCACTTTTGGTTGCTGAAAAGTCCTATATAAGTGCAGAAACTGTTATAGAAAGTGCAGAAACTGACTTTAGGTTGATGAAACTGCAATAAAAGTGCAGAAAAATCACTTTTGGTTGATGAAAACTGCTATATAAGTGCAGAAAAATCACTTTTGGTTGATGAAAACTGCTATATAAGTGCAAAACTGTTATAAAAAAGTGCAGAAACTGACTTTAGGTTGATGAAACTGCTGTAAAAGTGCAGAAAAATCATTTTTGGTTGCTGAAAACTGCTATATAAGTGCAGAAACTGCTATAAAAAGTGCAGAAGCTGACTTTAGGTTACTGAAACTGCTATAAAAGTGTAGAAAAATCACTTTTGGTTGCTGAAAACTCATATAGAAGTGCAGAAACTGTTATAAAAAGTGCAGAAACTGACTTTAGGTTGATGAAACTGCAATAAAAGTGCAGAAAAATCATTTTTGGTTGCTGAAAACTGCTATACAAGTGCAGAAACTGCTATAAAAAGTGCAGAAACTGACTTTAGGTTGCTGAAACTGCTATAAAGTTGCATAAAATTAGAGTTATACTCATTAAAACTGCCTTAGAAGTGTGGAAAAATCACTTCAGGTTGCTCAAACTACTATAAAAGTGCAGAAAATTGAGTTTAGGTTGCTACTTTTGAAAAAATTTGGGCAGCATTTCCCCTAATTTGTTGCATACCCGACGCTTTAGCGTCTCATCAGACAATCAAATGGTAATCCAATGAATCAAAACTAGGAGATAGAATAACACAAAAAGTATCATCAAAGCATAACTAACGATGAGACTATGGAACAACATTTGAGTTAATATAATCCAATAACCAAAGCAGAATTACTGGTACAAAACAGACTACAATCTTTCGCATAACCTTGTCATTCATTATATGACCATTGTCCGAAACCGGCCTTCAAATTCACTGTTTTCCACTACCTCACCATATTACACAACAAATTACCTATACAATAGGTGGATAACTAGTAATACACAAATTACAATCCCAATAAGGGAATGGATAACTACAACACGGAATGCATTCCTTATGGTGGAGATGAGTTCCCTTAAGTTGTTGTTGAGGTCAACATTGTATTGAGGGAATGGTCCAGTGACGTTTGATGTTCTATCATCTGTCGAATGTCTCTCTTTTTGATTGTTGTTATCGCACCAACCATTCCATCGCGGCTAGTGACAACAAAACGAATGAGACTCTACTATATGATAAGAGGTTGATGGGAAAAGGATAAATAAAAATGGCGGAAACAAGCATTGGCTTGTGTGGAGACTTACAATGGAAACGGGACATTTATAGTAGTATGGGCCAGGATTTTTAGCATTCGGGCTAGCCTTGGAGGGGATGCATGGATTGGCTCTGCAAGCACAAACTTTAGTAGGCCATCCAGATGTGGTGTTGGAAGAAGCGGAAGCCATGTCAGCTATACAAAAAAAAATACACCGCATAAGCCATGTCAGAAGGGGCATGAATACAGCTACGAATCCTTATAAAATGTAACATGCGGGACTCCAAAATTCCTTATAAAATAGGGGCATGAATACAACTATGAGTTGTCTTTATTTATGAAATTGTTCTTTATGCCAATGTGGGTTTATGTAGCATGGAATTTTGGCAATGGGTGGTGATTGCCAACTTGTATGAAAAAGTTATGATAAAGTTTAGAATTTTGGTAATCACGTACTTGCAAGTTTCTATAAAGTGTCAGATAAATTAAAAAAAAAGAGCGTCACACACATGTCCAAATTAATAAAACTTTTATTTCGCAGGTATTGACACAAGAAAAAGAGTATTGGACGCGTGTACGAGAGTGTCTAAGATGTGTCGGTGTCCGGCATGTTTGAGACACGGATATGTCACCTTGTTGAGCTTTCCGGGCTTTTTAGTTAGGAATGTAGATGCATTATGCATTCATAACAATCTTACTCAAGATACCAGAAACTAGGGATGTTTGAACCATGTATGAATGGGTGATAGTTAGGAGAGCTAAATGGTGCGACTATAAGCAACAAACGCCAATAACAATACACCAGATAAGCCATGTCAGAAGATGAAGGATTTATGTACATTACTGGTTTTGACCCATGAGAACCCATGGAGTCCATTTGTGAATCTAATCGGCGTATGTGTCTTTCATGTTACCAAATAAAGAGAGCCAAGACGAGTACGAGGTCATTGTTTCATATCAATGCCAAGATGACTATGAAGCCACCAAAAAAGGAGCATTGCTATAAGTTTTTCCTATAAGGTGAAATATTGATGTACTGCATTTATATGCCACGAAATAGCTGCATTTAGTTAGCAATTCCTCCAACTGCTCTATTGCTAGTCTAACAGTGTATTTTTTTTTTTTTCAGGTGATGGAACAACAAACAATTTCAATAGCAAAAGCAGGGATAATTGCTTCCCTTGAATTAGGAAACCAGAGACTGCACGTAAATGGGACAGAAAATGCAAGTGTTTGTAAGCAGAAAATTATGCACACTGCTAAAAAATTTGGAATATCATTGAACTTTAGACAGTCTTGTCTCAAATTTGAGTTGTATTACACTTTGCAATTACACTTCAAAGATATTAGATCATGTGGTAGTTTCACCTCCTGATGGGATCATGAAAAAGCACTAGCTAGCTACTTGTGTAACACCTCAACAAAGAAACCATGTACATGGTCCCCCATCAACTTCAAATATTTCCCAATTTACATTACAGAAATGCTAATTAAAAAATACCCAAAAGCAAATGTTGTAGATTTTGCAGAACCACATATAACACAAGATTTAGCAAAAAATACTAACATATGCATAAATTAATTAAAGAAATGCTATTTGAGTATGACAAAATCATCAATCTATTTCCTTCAACTTTGCTTTCTTGGCAGCCAAACAGACCAAGGCTAGCATACATTTCCATTTTTCCTATAGCACCGACAGCTGAGGTACACTAAGATCAAGTACTAATCAGCTGTAACCTTAAAAGTCATTAGATATTTGGTACTAATTAGATATTAGGGTTTTGAATTCAGGCCTGAAGATCAACAAATTAGGATTTTCAAATTCTGAATCAACAAATTAGGGTTTTCGAATTCTTAATCAAGATCAACAAATCTAATCTCCACAAACTGAGAGAAAGAGAGAGATAGAGAGAGAGAGAGAGAGCGGGTTGATTCGACTCGTCTTCTCCGTACAACTTCAAAACCACTAATGGATCTTCGACTGGGCGTCGTGGTGGTGGAGTGAGGCCAGAGTTTGGGTTGCCGGTGAAGGGCAGTGTGGGTCCGGCACAGCAATGGATCTTCCTTCTTCCTCTCTTCTCTCTCTCTCTCTCTCTCTCGTGCTCTCTGGTTTTCTCTGCCCGCGAAAATGGCAGCCAAACCCAGATTTGGGGATTTTGAAAATTTTGGTTTTTTTTTTTGGGGTCAAGTGGGTGGGCCCCTTGCATGGGGCCCACGTGAACAGTGGCAGGTTGTGGTGACTGTGGTTCACAGTTTGTGCCCGTATCATTATTGAATAAAGTTGGTCCTGGAAATACAATCTCTATGCTTGTATAGAGAGATTTATACACTCTGACAAAATGCTTGGTCCGAGGTCTGTGGTCTGTGGCTTGGTTTGGGATAGTTCGGAATTGATGTAGGCTACGGGCTCCAAGATTCCTGAGTAATAAACTTTGAAAGATGAATAATTGAATGATAGCTTGAAACAAGTGGCTCTGTGGGAAAGTTCCACTTTGAAGTTATCGTGTCTAGTTTGAGTAGGAAAGGTGCTCTTTCTTGCCACATTATCTCCGTAGGATTGAACTCTGATCCCTACATGTTCTGAACTTTGTCTTCCTATTTCTCCTATAAATAGGCACTCTTAGTTCTAAGTTAAGACACACCAGAAAGAGTTTGAGCTTCTTTTTCGTATTGTGGATAGAGTACAAATACTTCTTCAATTCGATGGGCAATCACAAATAGTGCTACCGTTACAGAGTTTGACCGACTTACCCTGGGAAGCAAACATCGATACAACCTCCAGCATCTCTGGTGAGGTGGCGAATTTGTTTTAAGGGCACCGTGTGATACACGAGCCTCAACCTATTCTGTTTCCTAAACAGTTTTTAATTATTGTTTATTTTTCACGACTGTTTTCCTTTAAAAGCTACAATTAAAATATGTTCTCAACCGGAATTGTCCCTTCTTCACGAAAAAATATTTTACAAACAAAGAATCAAAGATTTTAAAATATGTTTTTAAACAAAGATTTTACAAAATTGGAATCACAAGTGGTGAAGAAACAATCAATGAAAGCAATTTGATTCAACATTGCAATCCCATGTGCATTTCACCAAATGTGCATCCTAGAGAACTTTCGTCGCTCATCCGACTTGAACAACAATTGCATATTGTTATAGCACCCCACTTAAAATTGCATTGTATTTATTCCACAAAAAACCAATTCATATCTTGTTAAATGCCATACCACATACAGATCAAGCAAAGCAATTTTGAAGAGAAGGAAAGGAGTTATGGGAGAAAAGTCTAACCTGTAAATTTGCAAGTCCCTTGGCACGTTTCTGTTGGAGCTATCGCTGGAGCGCCTGATTGTCCTTTGACATTCTGATCCTTCTAGACTAGATCTGAGACTGCACGCAGGCCAAAGTCTGCATGCATCTTAAAGCAGGCAACTCCAACTTTTTTATCTAGTGTTGACAAAAATACAGAACGTGTCTATGGAAAACGAAAACAAGCTATATGATCCATTTAATTTTTTAGTGTTTCCCCATTTAAATGTCAGGCCACTGCATCCTTACTACATATTGGGCTCTCATAATTTGGTTAGGCTTATTTTATTTTGTTGGGCTATAACAATTTGATTCAAATTTAGTCGCAAATATTTATTTTAACCTCGTACGAGTAACCCAATGCTATGACAATACTAAAGAAAAATTAATTTATATCTATATTTATTTTCGGTGTATTTTTTTGAACCAAGTGAGACCTCACTACTTCTATGGTCGAGTCGCCCATGGCAGGCGGCCCTAGTACGAATGACTTCAGCCTCACCAGTCCTCTCAAAGCCCTTTTTTCCTAACAACAGTAAAAACAGAAGAGCAAATAAGTTGATAAGCTCCATCATTTCGCGTGTACAAAAGTTAGCCTAGTTGCAGGCATCAAAAGAAATATTTTGGGTACCGCCGTGTTGTGGTCTACACTCTCTACCACTACACATTTATGTGGGATCTATACGTTTAAGTCTTGGTCGGATGTAAATGTATGTGTGTGAAGAGAGTTAACACATGGTGTGGAGGGGCGAAGCCAGAACCAAATGTTAGTGGGGTCAAATTCTTAAAGCATAATAATTGAAAAAAAAAACTCCAAAATCCAAAATAGAAAGGAATTAAAGTAGATATCTAATAATAACATATAATTTCATTCAAAATTGATCCCCCAAGGGATACACTATAATGCTAAACAAAAAGTAGCTAATTAGATATACAAGCTATAATCGCATCTGCAATCGACCACAAAAAGTTACACTTGAATGCCAACAAAAGTAGCTAGTATATATCTATTTAAAACATATAACAACGTTTATAAAGGACCCCTGTGATTTTTCATATTTTGACATTGTAGCATAGTAGCCTCATTTGTGATACTATAAAAAATCTCCCTTCTCAAGATAACAATAAAGCTATCATGCAAACATTTTTTTTTTATAACCAGGTGTCCAGGGCCAGCTTTTGCACACCTCGACTAATTTTGGGAGATCAATCCCACCTTCTACTAGCGGGGGCCCGATTTAAAACCAGAGCAAAGTTCTGTATGGATTGGCCCCAAAGGAGTTGATATCACCTAAGAGGTTTCGAACCTGAGACCATAGGATGGGGCAAACCCCTGAATCCCAAGCCTTGACCCCTAGGCCAATCCCTTGGGGTTATCTATCATGCAACCATTGATCGCTCATTCGGTTACGAAGTTGACTTTTCCTTATCTTCATGGCAGAAAATGCTCTTTCTATTGTAGCTGTCACCACAGGTAAAATTAGAGCCCAAGTCAAAAGCCTCAAAACCAATGGATAACCTAATCTTTTTCGGGTCTCAACCATCTTTTGAGACAATTCCTTTTAAGTTTCAAAGCTCAACACTAGATCTCACATCAATGATGAAATTCTCAAGTTCATCCGAAAGTGCCAAAAACTCAATACTTGAAATGTCTTTAGGATAAAATTCGGCCTAGTGGTTTTGAGTTGCATGTCTATGACTACGCACTTCCACAAGTTTTTCAGCTTGCTTCTCATGAAGAATATAACGACGTTTGCATGAGGCTCCAACAACATTAACAATATTAAAAACCAAAGCAAAGAAGTCGGCAACATGGATATGTTTCATTGTTGCAGCCACAAGAGCTAATTCAAATTGGAGAGGATTAGAGAGTCAGAAGAAAAATCATTTGGTGTACGGTAAAGAGGGCAAGTAGCTAGGGCAAAAAAATACCACATACAATGGGCAAAAATACAAAACCCTAAAAAATATTATACTTATCCTATTAAAATTTTCCATTTTAGTGGGGTCTAATAACCCCGCTTGACTCCCCGTCCCTCCGCTCCTGACAGCGTGATGGTGCTTAGGACTTGGAGTAATGGAAATCAACCTTTCTGCAAAAATTTCTTGCAACTGTTTCTTTTAGATCCTGTTATAAGCGTGAGCTTTGCACAATATCTGTGATCTCTACGTCCTTATTTAGAGTCTTATGTGTTATTTTCTTGCAAAAGAAACTCATTTTATGCTACAATTCTAATAAGTTGGTCAGGATCTCTTAATGGGGTAAAAAGGAAAAGATAAATATGGATTGACAAAGATCTAGTATGCTTTATTGAGTTCGTTGGTCCTATTGAACGATATGCTTGGCCTTCGTAGACTAATTGAGATACGCATAAATTGATTCGAACACTTGAGATAATACCATACAGGATTCATTACCTGTGAAAGCTCATAGACTTTTTCCCGATAGTGGAGAAAATTGGAGAACTTGAGATATTTGCTCAGTCATAACAAAATGGAACAATACAAATTGCTGAAACTCCTTAGCGTCATCGTCGCTGAAACTCCAGCAAAGCTAGTAGAATACTTCCACCGTCCGCCCTTTGTAGGTCCATTTTGGAAATCTCCATTTTCAATTGCTCATATTTTCAATATGAATCTCAAAAAATATGCAATATCGATCTTGTTTGACAGATATCAACTAATTGTTTTATACAAAGTTCGCAAAAATCATGAAAATCATCATAAATTGAAAGATAAAAAAATGGACCAACAAAAAGCGGATATAGAGATTACAATCTAGAGGCTACAAAGGTGATGAAAGAACAATTGGGTTTACCCATAACCCGATAATGAGTTTTTTTTTTTTTTCAAACAAGAAAATAAAAAGAAATAATGCTATTGTCATTATACATTCTAGACACTTGTTGGGTTTTGAAGCATAACACAAAAGACAAAAGTAGGGGGAGAGCCGTTTATGAGATCTTTTGGCTCAACTTCTTTCATTTTGCTTAATATAAATAGCTCCAAAATTTTATTCGGTACATATCTCTCAAATACTATCATTGTTGCAAAATGTTATACATATATATATATCTCCCGAGCACTTTACAAATTCAATTACCCCCTCCGTCCCATTTTAAAAGCTCCCTATGTATATCCGTACCATTTTCAAACGTCTATATCTTTTTATTGGTAAGGTTTCAAAAGTTTAAATTTGGACAGATGGAGTATATATTATGACCACAATTTTAAAAATAAAAAATATAAAAAATAAAATGCAAAAAGTACAACACCCCAAAATGAGCACGGTGTTGTTTGGAAAAAGGAAAAAGAAAAAAAGACCCTGGTGTGTACCGATAAGCCCTATATATAAGCGCCTCCGTAAGCCCTAGTGTATCCATATAGCCCCAGGCGTTGTTTCCTAGATATAAACCTGCCGGCGTTTTTTCCTAGATTTGCCGGCATTGTTTCCTTGATAAACACTTGCCGGCGTTGTTTCCTTGATAAACATTTGCCGGCGTTTCCGCTGATTCTGGAAATCCCTCCTCGACATATGGAGAGTGAGGGAGATGATGAAGATGACGAAGATGGATGGGAAGAGGAAGGTGAAATCAACACCTATCTAAGATCCAAAAACTCTTGTTTTTTGGATCATTGCTTGAGTGATTTACCAAAAGGTTTGTTCGACTTGTCAACCATTAATCGTTGGAGTTTTATGTTGTTTTTTCATCACTCAATCATCTCTATCTGCACCGGTACATTCGAGAGAAAAAAAAAAAAATTCTTCCTTGAAGATACAGATCTTTTAATCCGATTTATCTTTTACCTATACACACTGATATGATTGCTGTTGGTCAGAGCTTATCATTAGTGGGTCAGTTAGATGTAGAAAATTGTTAAACCGTCTAACATGATTAGGTTAATTTTTAGGAGGTGTGGTTGTCCTTGACAAAAATTGTTTTTGGAAAAATGGGAAAAACTGCTGGAGACTCCATTGGTTTGTCTTTGACCAACAATCTTTTCTTTTTTTGGTAGGACGGTCAAGGTGTCAGGCCAACAAAGTTTGGTGTGATGAAAACATGCATTCATATGAAAACTAGAAGAATAAGGCAAGACCTTATCTTTTGAAAGCAAAATTCTCTCTCTTTTTTTCCCAATATATTTTGATATCCATTGCGATTGTCAATGTTTTCAGCAAATTACTTCCCAGACTGAAGTATCACCAATAGCTTGTTCTAAAATGCAAAATTATAGCTAATAGTCGCAGGGGTAGAAACGACAATGAGATAACTGAAGAAAGTCGGAGTTGCTTAACGTTACTTTATTACCAATAGATTTCTGTTCTTGTAAATGGCTTTGAATCATAACCAATCCACTGCATGGGGTCCATGGTGAGGATTTCCTGTATATAGGTCATTCATAGATTAATCTTTCATGTTGTTGCTAACACTCGTGAAATCATATTTCGTCGAGAACTTAAAAGTTGTTATATGTAACGGCAGAAAACTAGGTATCTTGTGTATGTTTGGCTCATAGTTGACATTTTAGAGATCTTTTTATTGAAATGGTGGAGAAGAAGTTTAGTAGACGGTTGGGTTGATTTCTTTTCAATAATGTTCATAAACAATACTTTAATTGCCGCCAAATTTCCTTTTCCTAACACTTGACAGGAAATTGGAGAGATCGATTAATCTCTATTAGACGAGAATTTCTCCATCTCTTTGTCCTGAGATTTTACAAACTTCGCAAAATCTTCCTCCCAAGCAGAAACATATTGTGTTGTGCATTTATAGCAACTGTAAGTACTCAGCATTTATTTCATATTTCTTGCGTGATAGGGATTTTTTGTAGTTCTACTATAAACGTAGATGATGAACCAAATGCATGGGAGATTGCTTGAATCTCCCTTCACATTGGTCTTTCTCTTAACGTTGCTATGTGTACTTTTTGGCTAGTTTTCATTTGGTATATCGAGCAGTACTTTTGCTTGTATTACTAGAATTACCATGGTTTTGTTACTAATGAATCTTGTTCTCGTGTTGCAGGCATGTCAGCAAGAGCATTTTATGAACCAGATTTGGTTTCTAAATTTGTTGAAGGATAATGCAATATTAGAGATCTTAAAAGGCCTCTATCTGATCAAAGATCGAATCAGGGTATGTTCTCGTTTACTCTTTGTCTGTCTGCTAATATATTGTTGTTCCTTCATTTTGTAAACATAAGTGCCCTAATAAATGTTTGAAACTTTAAAATGCAAGCGTAACTTTATCCCTAGAGCAAGGTTTAGTATTTTTTTACTGCTACTATTAGTAGAGTAAGAGGATATAGTGATTTCTTTACTCATCTTTTCCACCAACAATTGGTAAACATAGATGATGTATCAAATGCATGTACTATTGCTTGCAGTTTAGCCGTAGAGTAACATAATGTATTAATTGCATGTGTCTACTACCTTCTATTTCAAGTGATATCACTTTTGCCTAGTGAGGAACGAATTTTTGACCTTTAAGAAGCATTCATTTTAATGCCACCGTTGGAACTCTTAAATCTCCCTGCGCATTTACAATACCTCAAGTACTCAAAATATTCTTCATATCTCGTGCTTGATGATAGGGATTATCTGTAGTTCCATTGTAAACATAGATGATGTAACGAATGCATGTACTGTTGTCTACAGTTTAATCGGAGAGTTGGATACTGTATTAATGAATGTGGCTACTATCTGATGATTTTGTTTCGAGTGATGTCACTCTTACCAAGTGAGGAACATATTTTTTTTAAACCTTTAAGAAACATTTATTTAATGCTATTGTTGGAACTTTCCTTACGCTATGTCAATCTGTAGTGACATAATCTGTTGCCATCTGATTGATGCTGTTTTCTAAGTGGCTTGTCATTTTTCCTTTTGCTTCTCTTACACGGCACATAGTTGTTTGTATTTGTTCGTAGTAGTAGTACGTTTTAGAATCGAGTAATTTATGTTATTATGAGCATAGAAACAAATCATTTATGTTATTTATGTTGGTGCCTTATTGTTACAATTCATGTTTGCAATTAGCTACTGCTTTCGTGGTTTTTGTTATTAGCCTCGATCAATTTTTCTTTGTATTAGGTTTAATGAATGTCACAAAAACAAACTTGGGGATATTTTTTGATTAGTTGATGTCCCAAATATATGATTCAATTGGGCAAGCGAAAAAAGAGATGGTTGAATCAAAATAATTTTAGGCGCACAAATTGGACTTGTTTGTTGCTGTTTAGAATTAAAAGATGGAATGTAAATCACATCGGGAGAGGTCAAGTTCATGTAATTCTTATGAGCAAGTTGATCTAGATTATTGACAACTGCAGCAAAACAATTTTACTTCCAAGAAAGCAAATAAATAAATAATTTGCGCAAAGAAAATAATGGGGCATTTGGCACTCAGATTTGATTTTGGGTGGATTTGTAATGAGAGTGGGCCTACTTCTTAAGAAGGGTGGATTTCTAATGAGGTGTTTGGATGTTTTTTTGAGAAGTAGAATTTGAAGGGTGGATAAGGGGGTAAATGTGTGAAATGCCCCCGATTTATTAATTTCATTATAATTAGAATAAATATATAATAAATACATAACAGTTAAAATAAATGCACAATAAATACGTAACTATATTAGATGTTAAAAGATTATATTGTCTGAAAAAAAATCGGATGTTTGATTTTTTTTTTTAGCACAAAAATAATTGAAAAAATAACATTATAAAGAAATCCCAATACACAATCTTTGGGTACATTTGTTCTTTCTTATTGCATTAGTATATGGTCTACTCCTTTTTTAACAGGAATTATTGAGAAGCTCTAGCGAAACCAAAATCCCTCCGATCTACTCTGATGAAACCCACCAACGCCACCATCTACTCCGACGAAACCCAGTCCAAAACCCATCTATAACAACATTCAGTTCGCTTGATGAAGTTCAGTCTGACTGATGAGCGTCAATCGCGATATCAGGTACCTTCAGCTTTCTCTCTCTCTCTCTCTCTCTCTCTCTCGTTCATCTTAGGGTGGATTTGATTGTGCTGTGCATTTATAACAAATGTAAGTACTCAGAATTTATTTCATATTTTGTGCATGATTGTGATTTTCTGTAGTTCCACCATAAAGTAAATGACGAACCAAATGCACGGGGGATTGCTTGAATCTCCTTGCACATTTACAATAACTTAAGTACTCAAAATAAGCTTTATCTTTTGTGCTTGATAAGGATTATTTGTAGCTTCACGGTAAACATGGAGGATGTACCAAATGCATGTACTATTGTTTGCTGTTTAACGGTAGAGTAAGATAATGTAATAATTACATGTGTCGACTACCTTCTATTTCAAGTGATATTACTCTTGCCTAGTGAGGAACTAATTGTTTTAGCCTTTAAGAAGCATTCATTTGATGCTACAGTTGGAACTATTACATCTCCTTGTAGTTCCACTTAAAGTACCAAAGTTGCTTGTCATTTTTGCCTTGCCTTCCCTTAGACGGAACATATTTGTATGTATTTGTTGGTCGTATGTTTTTGAATTGAATAATTTATGTTTATGAGAATAGAAACAAATCATTTATGTTATTTATGTTGGTGCCTTATTGGTTTTAGGTAAGGCTTCGTTGATTTTGCGTGGGGGGGCTGGAAGAATCTGGAATTTGTCGTCGATGGGAAGGTTGTGAATGTAACCTCCCTTTCTAGTAGCTGCACATAAGTGTTTTGAGTCTTCGAATTCTGGTGCAATGTCAAATAGAATTCTAGAAATCCTACTCGAAACTTCTTTGGGAGTCACATTGCCACGTTTTCGTAGTAAAAATATGGAAGGTTCAGAGCAGCCTTTGGGAGTGTTTAATGTTACAATTCATGTTTGGGACCAGCTACAAGTTCAAGTTGTTTAGATGAGCAAGCTGATCCAGATTATAGACAATTGCAGCAAAACAATTCTACTTGCAAAAGCAAGAACTAGAACATGCAAATCGAAATGGAGACTGGGACTTCAAGTAGACACTCTGGTATAGGAAGAAGGCGTGGCCACACTTTAACAAGAAGCGCAAGAAATGAAATACTTTTGTTGAGTCGAAGAAGATCAACGCATAGAAGATGTGAGAATTCTGAAAGCTAGTTTGATCAAAGTCTTATCAAAAGAAACATAGGGGCCTGGTTGATAGAAGCCAAAGCAATTGAGGAAAACATCAAACTCAAGGGATTACCTTTGCTTTAAGGTTCCCCCTACAGTAGCCATTTCTCAGAACCAAGTTGCAATTTTGATAACAAATAGAGTGGTCTGCTAGAAATAGCTATTTCAATTATTGTTTCAGTGAATTACCCAAAGGTTTAAGTGATAATTAGTCCTCTTTATATATATATATATATATATATATATATATATATATCCATTGAACATGTACGATTTTCCAGATTACAATGGGATGGCTATGAGTATTTTGTTTATCTTTCTTGCCTTACATTTTGGTAATGACTGGAAATTTAGGTTCGTTACTGTTGATTTGTAATTCAACAATGAGCATGAGTTTTTTGTAATTGTATTGCAACTGGATATGGTGAGATTGTGGACAAAAAGCTAAATAGTCCAATGATCTTACGGATTACAATGGGGCTGATTCCAGAATCTCTTTTACAGAGTTAATTTCTAGTAACCCCTTTGTTTTGCTTATCTTAGTCTTAACCTCTAAAAAGTAGGTTGATACTTTTGTTCAAAGTTTTAAAAATTTAAATTTACTAGACTCGAATAGACTAGACACAATACGGAATATGGCTTGCTCATGTGCCAAACTAGATCTAGAATATTTTAACATGGCATGATATGGCATGGTATGCTTAGAAGCTTAAGTCGGGCTAGGGACAATACACCCGAGAAAGGAGGTGTTTGGATCCTTTATTTTTACATATCCTGTTTTCCATTTTTATGTGTTTGGCAGGGAGCCCACAAAATGCATTCTTACAAATCATGTTTTCGGTTTTTAAATCTCCAACAAAAGACAAAAAGTAGGGGAGAGCCGTAGATGAGTTTTTTGACTTCTTATTTTCAACTTCTTTCATTTTCTTTAATGGAAAGACTTACAAAATTTATTCTGCACATGTCTTTCAAATACTACCACTTTTGCAAAATGCTTCATACACATATCTCCTGAGCACTTTAAATATTCAATAATATATTATGACCATAATTCACCCAAAAAAAGAAAAAAAGAAAGCAAAATGCAAAAAGTATAACACCCCAAAAATGAGCTAGCACGGGTGTTGTTCGTTGGACATTTCTAAATCCAGAAGTACCATTTGAAAAAAAAAAAAGAAAAGAAAAAAGAGGTAGTAGTCAATTGAAACCCTTGAGTCAAAAAAAAAGAAGAAGTCAATTGACACCCTAAATAATAAGCCCCTGGCCTTCCTAAATACACTTGTTGAGGAAGCTAAAGTTAGAAAAAATCTTAAATCCAAAAAATCTTGGATATAAACGAATTGTGACGGATGAAGGACCTGATTTGAATTAAAAGACTTAGTGTATTTTTTATTTTTAAATTACTTCGTCGAGACCAATAAATATTTTCTAGTGGTTTTTCACTTTTAGGTGTTTCGCAAAGAGCCCAGAAAATGCATTTTCAGCTTTTAAGTTTAGAACAAAAGACAAAAGTAGGAGGAGAGTCGTAGATGAGTTTTTTGACATCTTATTTTCAACTTCTTTAATTTTGCTTAATATAAAGACCTAAAAAATTTATACTCCACATATCTATCAAATAGTATCTCTGTTGCAAAATGCTTCGTATACATATCTTCTGAGCACTTTATAGACTTAATAGGAGTAATATATTATGATCATAATTTAAAAAAATAAAAATATACTCCCTCTATCCCTAATTGCTTTCCCTTTTTGGGGTTCTGTCCATTTTGTAAACAAAATCTAATGTATATTAGCATTCATTTTTTTTCAAATTTTTTTACACAAATTTAAAAATCTTATTGAGTAGAAAGAATTGGCGGTAAATTTTTTTTTTTTAAACTAATTTCATAGACACATTTTTTTTTCCCGTACACTTCCCAAAAAGGAACAAACAATGTGGGACAGAGGGAGTAAAAAACAAAATGAAAATGCAAAAACACAATACCCAAAATGAACACAGATACAATTTACCCAAAAAAAAAAAAAAAAACACAGATGCAATGTGGGACGGCGCGGTTTCGTTTGGAAAAAGGAAAAGATAAAAGAGGCACTTAAGTCAACGAACTGTCTTGACCGAAACCCTAGTAAATCTCACCACGACTATTATGTATAAAAGCCCTAGTAAGCCACAGTGTATACAGAAGCCTCTGAAGTTGCTTCCTGGATATACTCTTCCTGGCGTTGCTTCCTAGATATACTCTTGCCGGCGTTGCAGCTGCTTCTGTCAATCTCACCTCAACGTATGAAGAGTGAGGAAGATGAAGAAGATGGACAAGAAGAGGAAGCTGATATCAGCACCTTTCTAAATTCCAAAAACCGTTGTTTTTTGGATCATCGGATCAATGATCTACCAGAAGGTTTGTTTGACTTGTAAAACATTAATCTTCAATTTCGCCTTTCCATTTCTCTACTTTGGAGTTTTATGTTGTTTTTACATCACTGAATCATCTCTATCTGCTCCGGTTCATTCGAGGAAAAAACAACAATCCTTACAGATATGGATCATTTGATCTGATTTGTCTATACACACGGATATGATCTAAGCATATCGTTGGAGTTTTATCTATACACAATGATTTAATTGTTGGAGTTTTATGTTGTTTTTCATCACTGAATCATCTATATCTGCACCGGTTCATTAGATAGAAAAAAAGAAGAAACTATCCTTGTAGATAAGGATCATATGATCCGATTTATCTTTACACAATGATATGATTTTCTAGGGCTGTTGATATGGGCTTGTCATTCACAGATCAGTTAGATGCAGAACATCCTTTAACTAGCTAACATGCTTAGGTTAATTTTTTGGAGGTGGCATTGTCCTTGACAAAAATAGATTGTGGAAAAATGGGAAAGATTGTTGGAGACTCTATTGGTTTGTGTTTGATCACTCCAACAATTTTACAAAAATATATGTTTTCTTTTTTGGGTTGGACAGTCAGGGTGTCAAGCCAGCTAAGTTTGGTTTGATGAAAAATATTGTTGGAGACTCCATTGGTTTTTGTTTGATACTTTGATCACTCCAACAATTTTACAAAATTGTATGTTTTTCTTTTTTTGGTTGGATGGTCAGGGTGTCAAGCCAGCTATGTTTGGTTTGATGAAAAATATTGTGGGAGACTCCACTGGTTTGTGTTTGATCACTCGAACAATTTTACAAAAATGGATCTTTTCTTTTTTTGGTTGGACAGTCAGGTGTCAAGCAAGCTAAGTTTCGTTTGATGAAAAGATTCATTCATATGAAAACTAGAAGAACAAGTCAAAACCTTATCCTTTGAACAAAATTCTCTCTTTTTTTCTCATTAAATTGATATCCATTGTGATTGTAAATGTTTTCAGCAGATTACTTGCCAGATTGTGAATTATCAACAAAAACTTGTTCTAAAATGCAATGCAAAATTGTAGCCAACAGTAGCATGGGTAGAAATGACAATGAGATAAATAAGAAGTCGGAGTTTCTTTGCATTACCTTACTACCAATAGATTTATGTTCTCATAAAAGGCTTTGAATCATAAGCAATCCACTTCATGGGGTCCATGGTGAGGATTTCGAATATATAGTTCATTCATACATTAATCTTTCATATTGTTGCTACTTGCTAATACTCATGAAAATAATATTTCGTGGAGAACTTAAAAGTCGTTATATGTAATGTGGGTGGAATTTTTTATGTATCTGGTGTATGTGTGACTCATTGTTGATTGTTTAGAGATCTTTTTTATTGAAATGTTGGAGAAGAAGTTTAGTAGAAGGTTGGGTTGATTTATTTTCAATCATGTTTGTAAATAGTACTTTAATTCCCGCGAATTTTCCTTTTCCTCAGACAGGAAATTGGAGAGATAGTTTAATATCTCCCAGACACGAATTCCTCCATCTCTTTGTGGAGAGATTTGACGAATTTCGCGGAATCTTCCACCCTCCGGCTATGATCCCACCCCAGCAGAAATATGTGCATTTTATTTTAATGCTATTGCTGGAACTCTCCTTATGCTATGTCAATCTGTAGTGACATAATCTGTTGCCATCTCATTGATGCTGTTTTCAAAGTGGCTTGTCATTTTTGCTTTTGCTTCTCTTACACGGCACATAGTTATATGTATTTGTTGGTAGTAGTAGTACGTTTTTGAATTGAGTAATTTATGTTATTATGAGCATAGAAACAAATCATTTACGTTATTTATGTTGGTGCCTTATTGTTACAATTCATGTTTGCAATTAGCTACTGCTTTCGTGGTTTTTGTTTTTAGCCTTGATCAATTTTTCTTTGTATTAGGTTTAATGAGTGTCACAAAAACAAACTTGGGGATATTTTGTGATTTGTTGATGTCCCAAATATATGATTCAAGTAGGCAAGCGAAAAAAGAGATGGTTGAATCAAAATAATTTTGGGCGCACAAATTGGACTTCTTTTTAGCTGTTTAGAATTAAAAGATGGAATGTAAATCATATCAGGAGAGGTCAAGTTCAAGTAATTCTTATGAGCAAGTTGATCTAGATTATTGACAACTGCAGCAAAATAATTTTACTTCCAAGAAAGCAAATAAATAAATAATTTGCGCAAAGAAAATAATGGGGCATTTGGCACTCAGATTTGATTTTGTGTGGATTGGTAATGAGAGTGCACCCACTTCTTAAGAAGGGTGGATTTCTAATGAGGTGTTTGGATGTTTTTTTGAGAAGGAGAATTTGGAGGGTGGATAAGGGGGTAAATGACTGAAATGCCCCCGATTTATTAATTTCATTATAATTAGAATAAATACATAACAATTAAAATAAAGGCACAATAAATACGTAACTATATTTAAACTATATTAGATGTTAAAAAATTATATTGTCTGAAAAAAAATCGGATGTTTGATTTTTTTTAGCACAAAAATAATTGAAAAAATAACATTATAAAGAAATCCCAATACACAATCTTTGGGTACCTTTGTTCTTTCTTATTGCATTTATATATGGTCTACTCCTTTTTTAACAGGAATTATTGAGAAGCTCTAGCAAAACCAAAACCCCTCCGATCTACTCCGATGAAACCCATCAGCGCCACCATTTACTCCGGCGAAACCCAGTCCAAAACCCATCTGATAACGACGTTTAGTCCAGTTGATGAAGTTCAGTCTGACAAACGAGTGTCAATCGCGATATCAGGTATCTTCAGCTTTCTCTCTCTCTCTCTCTCTCTCTCTCTCTTTCATCTTAGGGTGGATTTGATTGTGCTATGCATTTATAACAAATGTAAGTACTTAGAATTTATTTCATATTTTGTGCATGATTGGGATTTTCTGCAGTTCCACCATAAAGTAAATGACGAACCAAATGCACGGGGGATTGCTTGAATCTCCTTGCGCATTTACAATAACTTAAGTACTCAAAACAAGCTTCATCTTTTGTGCTTGATAAGGATTATCTGTAGCTTCACGGTAAACATAGAGGATGTACCAAATGCATGTACTATTGTTTGCTGTTTAACGATAGAGTAAGATAATGTAATAATTACATGTGTCGACTACCTTCTATTTCAAGTGATATTACTCTTGCCTAGTGAGGAGTTGATTGTTTTGGCCTTTAAGAAGCATTCATTTGATGCCATAGTTAGAACTCTTACATCTCCCTGTAGTTCCACTCAAAGTACCAAAGTTGCTTGTCATTTTTGCCTTGCCTTCCCTTTCATGGAACATATTTGTATGTATTTGTCAGTCGTATGTTTTTGAATTGAATAATTTATGTTGTTTTGAGAATAAAAACAAATCATTTATGTTATTTATGTTGGTGCCTTATTGGTTTTAGGTAAGGCTTCGATGATTTTGCGTGGTGGGGCTTGAAAAATCTGGAACTTGTCGTCGATGGGAAGGTTGTGAATGTAACCTCCCTTTCTAGTAGCTGCACATAAGTGTTTTGAGTCTTCAAATTCTGGTGCAATGTCAAATAGAATTCTAGAAATCCTACTCGAAACTTCTTTGGGAGTCACATTGCCACGTTTTCGTAGTAAAAATATGGAAGGTTCAGAGCAGCCTTTGGGAGTGTTTTATGTTACAATTCATGTTTGGGACCAGCTGCAAGTTCAAGTAGTTCAGATGAGCAAGCTGATCCAGATTATAGACAATTGCAGCAAAACAATTCTACTTGCAAAAGCAAGAACTAGAACATGCAAATCGAAATGGAGACTGGGACTTCAAGTAGACACTCTGGTATAGGAAGAAGGCGTGGCCGCACTTTAACAAGAAGCGCATGAAATGAAAGACTTCTGTTGAGTCGAAGAAGATCAACGCGTAGAAGATGTGGGAATTTTGAAAGCTAGTTTGTTCAAAGTCTTATCAAAAGAAACATAGGGGCATGGTTGATTGAAGCCAAAGCAATTGAGGAAAACATCAAACTCAAGGGATTACCTTTGCTTTGAGGTTCCCCTACACTTGCCATTTCTCAGAACCAAGTTGCCCTTTTGATAACAAATAGAGTGGTCTGCTAGAAATAGCTATTTCAATTATTGTTTCAGTGAATTACCAAAAGGTTTAAGTGATAATTAGTCCTCTTTATATATATCTCCATTGAACATGTACGGTTTTCCATATTACAATGGGATGGCCATGAGTATTTTGTTTATCTTTCTTTCCTTACATTTTGGTAATGACTGGAAATTTAGGTTTGTTACTATTGATTTGTAATTCAACAATGAGCATGAGTTTTTTGTAATTGTATTGCAACTGGATATGGTGGCACTGTGGACAAAAAGCTAAATAGTCTAATGATCTCACGAATTAAAATGGGGCAGATTCCAGAATCTCTTTTATAGAGTTAATTTCTAGTAACCCCTTTGTTTTGCTTATCTTGTAAATCCTGAACTTAGGCTCTTTTGGATCAATGGTTGGTGTCTTGCCAACCCCCTGTTTTTTTTTTCCCCATTTTGGGTATAAGCTGTTAGATGTAAACTTGGATCCCTAGTTGGTGATGGCCACCACTCTGGGCCACCTATTTTGCATTGATTGCACGCCTAACATGCTTTTACAGTTACTATATGGGCTGAAAACGATCTCCCATGGGCTTTTTGCCACCTACTTTTTGATTATTACTGATAGGGTAGTTGTAGGGGACTGTTGGTTGGAAGGACGAATCATTTTTGGGCTGGAAACCTTGGAAGGGTTTTTGAAATTTAGTTGTTGACGAGCAAAAGACCTGATGATTTCTCCTCAGGATAGGTTGAGAGGTGAACTTTTGCCGGCGACTGGAGTTCTTTCTCGGCTGTGCTTTGGGACTCTACCATCCATCGTTCTAACCAACACCAACCCCGGTGAGGATTATTGGGGTCCATGAACATTAGGGCCATTGGTGTAGTTGACTTCTTCTGAGTTTTCTGTTTGTTTCAATGATGGGAAGCCAAAGTCAAAGGCTTAACTATTCACATCTAGTAGAGAGCTTAATATTCGCTAATATTGGATAAAAAGCTGAAAATTCCCGAGTAACGAGCTAAATATTCTCTAATTGCAGATGCAGTTGCTTTCCATGTTTGCTAGTCATTTCAAATTTGGGATACTTTTATCAAAGAAAGAATTCTTTCAAATATTCACGTGAGAGAGGAGAGGTGCCAAATGACACTTTAAGCATTTGACAATTGACAGCTGCTTCACATGCTATGTCAAATTTTACATCTTTTGTAGGAGATGCACTCAGAAAACAAAGTTGGTATTGGAAATACAATCTCTATGCTTGTACAGAGAGATTTATACACTCCGACAAAATGCTTCTTTGTTACCGATAAGCTTCTTACTCAAAAGTTTCTACAGTTATTCAAAATAAAGCTGTTTATGTTTCGACAGAATTAGTAGCTAGCAACTAATTTTCCTTTCTATGTCAATTCATGGCTGAAGGCACACGGAGGAGCTATCCTCCTTACACTTGCCAATATCTCTCAACAGCAGTTGTAGCAGAGGAAATTAGAGGAAGTCAAAATGTGATGGTTTCTTTCATTTGATTTTCTGTTTCCATGGAAGCCTTTTTCTTTCCCCCGTTATTTTTGCATGAACAAGCTAAAATGAGCCGAGTAAATAGGAGATGGATAAAAAGGTTACCTGATGAGAGAAAGAATTAGCCATGCCTTGTCTCTTGTCATGGCTGCCTCATATATACTTGGTAAGTAAGTTTGCTTCAATCTGTTCTTTTGACTGTAGATTGGCATCCCATTTTCCCACAATCTGGTAAAACGTTAGAAGCCAAATTAAAGTTAAAAACTAACAAAGAGCAATGTGTTTCTGGATAAACCAAACTGATAACAAAAAGCCGTTGGAAAATGGATCTATTATTCAATTTTGGTGCACCTAAATATGAATAAAATCCATTTATAGGATGAATGAGAATTGTTTAATTTGGGAAATTGGAAAAGCCAAGTTTATTATGTGAGGATGCGCTCGCTCGCCGTCATTAGACACCTAGGCAAGGCTGATGCCAGGACTCAGGATCTGTGAGCCTGCAGCATGTGGCTTGAAGTCTGTGGTCCGTGGCTTGGTCTTGGTTAGTTTGGAATTGATGTAGGCTACGGGCTCCAAGATTCCTACGTAATAAACTTTGAAAGATGAGTAATTGAATGATAACTTGAAACAAGTGGCTCTGTGGGAAAGTTCCACTTTCAAGTTAGACCACTAAGTTTTCCTCCCTGTGAATGAAGTTAGATGTGTAAATTAGACCACACTAAACATGGAAAAACACTTGCACTACAAGTTTAGACGTAGACATGACACAATATGGACAGGCAATCATGTTACGACACGGGATTTAAAGTTGGCTAGGCTGGTTTAATTTCTCATTTTGGTGTACACGACATGAACAGAGTCAGCACGTTGTGAGTATGAGAGATGCGAGAGCAAGCACATGCACAACACGGACACAATACAGGAATGGAAGTATCATTTCTCTATGTATGTGAGATTGATCCATCTAATGAATGACAATAATATAGAAAATATAGAAATAATGGGTTATAAGTTGTAACTATTTGATAATTCTTAGTCTTAACCTCTAAAAAGTAGGTTGATACTTTTGTTCAAAGTTTTAAAAATTTAAATTTACAAGACTCGATTAGACAAGACACAATACGGAATATGGCTTGCTCATGTGCCAAACTAGATCTAGAATATTTTAACATGGCTTCATATGGCACGGCATGCTTAGAAACTTAAGTCGGGCTAGGGACAATACACCCGAGAAAGGAGGTGTTTGGATCCTTTATTTTTACATATCCTGTTTTCCATTTTTATGTGTTTGGCAGGGAGCCCACAAAATGCATTCTTACAAATCATGTTTTCAGTTTTTAAATCTCCAACAAAAGACAAAAAGTAGGGGGAGAGCCATAGATGAGTTTTTTGACTTCTTATTTTCAACTTCTTTCATTTTCTTTAATCGAAAGCTAGACCTACAAAATTTATTCTGCACATGTCTTTCAAATATTACCACTTTTGCAAAATGCTTCATACACATATCTCTCGAGCACTTTACATATTCAATAATATATTATGACCATAATTCACCACAAAAAAAAAGAAAGCAAAATGCAAAAAAGTATAACACCCCAAAAATGAGCTAGGACGGGTGTTGTTCGTTTGACATTTCTAAATCCAGAAGTACCATTTGAAAAAAGAAAAGAAAAGAAAAAAGAAGTAGTATTCAATTGAAACCCTTGAGTCAAAAAAAAAAAAAAAAAAAGAAGTCAATTGACACCCTATATAATAAGCCCCTGGCCTTCCTAAATACACTTGCTGAGGAAGCTAAAGTTAGCAAAAATCTTAAATCCAAAAAATCTTGGATATAAACGAATTGGGACGGATGAAGGATCTGATTTGAATTAAAAGACTTAGTGTATTTTCTAGTTTTAAATTACTTCGTCGAGACCAATAAATGTTTTCTAGTGGTTTTTCACTTTTAGGTGTTTCGCAAAGAGCCCAGAAAATGCATTTTCAGCTTTTAAGTTTAGAACAAAAGACAAAACTAGGAGGAGAGTCGTAGATGATTTTTTTGACATCTTATTTTCAACTTCTTTAATTTTGCTTAATATAAAGACCTAAAAAAATTTATACTCCCACATACCTATCAAATAGTTTCTCTGTTGCAAAATGCTTTGTATACATATCTTCTGAGCACTTTATAGACATAATAGGAGTAATATATTATGATCATAATTTTAAAAAATAAAAATATACTCCCTCTATCTCTAATTGCTTTCCCTTTTTGGGTTTCTTTCCATTTGTACACAAAATCTAATGTATATTAGCATTCATTTTTATTCAAATTTTTTTACACGAATTTAAAAATCTTATTGAGTAGAAAGAAATGGCGGTAATTTTTTTTTTAAAACTAATTTCATAGACACATTTTTTTTTCGTACAGTTCTCAAAAAAGAACAAACTATATGGGACAGAGGATGTAAAAAACAAAATGAAAATGCAAAAACACAATACCCAAAATGAACACATACAATTTACCCAAAAAAAAAAAAAAACACAGATGCAATGTGGGACGGCGCGGTTTCGTTTGGAAAAGGAAAAAGAAAAAAGAGGCACTTAAGTCAACGAACTGTCTAGACCGAAACCCTAGTAAATCTCACCACGACTATTATGTATAAAAGCCCTAGTAAGCCACAGTGTATACAGAAGCCTCTGGCGTTGCTTCCTGGATATACTCTTCCTGGCGTTGCTTCCTAGATATACTCTGGCCGGCGTTGCAGCTGCTTCTCTCAATCTCACCTCAACGTATGAAGAGTGAGGAAGATGGACAAGAAGAGGAAGCTGATATCAGAACCTTTCTAAATTCCAAAAACTGTTGTTTTTTGGATAATCGGATCAATGATCTACCAGAAGGTTTGTTTGACTTGTAAAACATTAATCTTCAATTTCACCTTTCCATTTCTCTACTTTGGAGTTTTATGTTGTTTTTACATCACTGAATCATCTCTATCTACACGGGTTCATTCGAGGAAAAAGCAACAACTATCCTTACAGATATGGATCATTTGATCTGATTTATCTATACACAGGAATATGATCTAAGCTTATCGTTGGAGTTTTACCTATACACAACGATTTAATTGTTGGAGTTTATGTTGTTTTTCATCATTGAATCATCTATATCTGCACCGGTTCATTAGGGAGAGAGAGAGAAAAAAACTATCCTTACAGATAAGGATCATATGATCTGATTTATCTTTACACACTGATATGATTTGCTAGGGCTATTGATATGGGCTTATCATTCACGGATCAGTTAGATGCAGAACATCCTTTAACTAGCTAACATGTTTAGGCTAATTTTCTGGAGGTGGCGTTGTCCTTGACAAAAATGGATTGTGGAAAAATGGGAAAGATTGTTGGAGACTCTACTGGTTTGTGTTTGATCACTCCAACAATTTTACAAAATTGTATGTTTTCTTTTTTGGGTTGGACGGTCAAGGTGTCAAGCCAACTAAGTTTGGTTTGATGAAAAATATTGTTGGAGACTCCACTAGTTTGTGTTTGATCACTCCAACAATTTTACAAAATTGTATGTTTTCTTTTTTTGGTTGGACGGTCAGGGTGTCAAGCCAACTATGTTTGGTTTGATGAAAAATATTGTTGGAGACTCCATTGGTTTGTGTTTGATCACTCCAACAATTTTACAAAAATGTATCTTTTCTGTTTTTGGTTGGACAGTACGTCAGGGTGTCAAGCCAGCTAAGTTTAGTTTGATGAAAAGATTCATTCATATGAAAACTAGAAGAACAAGTCAAAACCTTATCGTTTGAACAAAATTCTCTCTTTTTTTCTCATTAAATTGATATCCGTTGTGATTGTAAATGTTTTCGGCAGATTACTTGCCAGATTGTGAATTATCAACAAAAACTTGTTCTAAAATGCAATGCAAAATTGTAGCCAACAGTAGCATGGGTAGAAATGACAATGAGATAAATAAGAAGTCGGAGTTTCTTTGCGTTACCTTACTACCAATAGATTTATGTTCTCATAAAAGGCTTTGAATCATAAGCAATCCACTTCATGGGGTCCATGGTGAGGATTTCGAATATATAGTTCATTCATACATTAATCTTTCATATTGTTGCTACTTGTTAATACTCATGAAAATAATATTTCGTGGAGAACTTAAAAGTCATTATATGTAATGTGGGTGGATTTTTTTATGTATCTGGTGTATGTGCGACTCATTGTTGATTGTTTAGAGATCTTTTTTTATTGAAATGGTGGAGAAGAAGTTTAGTAGAAGGTGGGGTTGATTTATTTTCAATAATGTTCATAGATAGTACTTTAATTCCCGCCAATTTTCCTTTTCTTGAGACAGGAAATTGGAGAGATCGTTTAATATCTCCCAGACACAAATTCCTCCATCTCTTTGTCCTGAGATTTGATGAATTTCGCGGAATCTTTCGCCCTCTGCCTATGATCCTGCCCCAGCAGAAACACATGCATTTGATTGTGCTGCGCATTTATAACAAATGTAAGTACTCAGAATTTATTTCATATTTTGTGCATGATAGGGATTTTCTGTAGTTCCATTGTAAAGTAAAGGACGAACCAAATGCATGGGAGATTGCTTGAATCTCCCTGTGCATTTACAATAACTTAAGTACTCAAAATAAGCTTCATATTTTGTGCGTGATAGGGATTATCTGTAGCTTCACGGTAAACATAGAGGATGTACCAAATGCATGTACTATAGTTTGTAGTTTAACGATACAGTAAGATAATATATTAATTACATGTGTCTACTACCTTCTATTTCAAGTGATATTATTCTTACCTAGTGAGGAACTGATTGTTTTGACATTTAAGAAGCATTCATTTAATGCCACAATTGGAACTCTTACATCTCCCTGTAAGCACTCAAAGTATGAAGCATATCTCGTGCATGATGATAGGGATTATATATAGTTCCATTGTAAACATAGAGGATATACTGAATGCATGTACTGTTGTCTGTAGTTTAACCAGAGAGTTAGATACTATATTAAATGCATGTGGTTGCTATAGGATGCTTTTGTGTACATCTTCCAATATGAGTGATATTACTCTTACCTAGTGAGGAACATTTTTTTTTTAAGCGTTTATTTTAATGCTACTATTTGAACACTCCTTATGCTATGTGAAATGTTAGTGACATAATCCTGTTGCCTTTTGATTGAAGCTGTTTTCAAAGTTGCTTGTCATTTTTGCCTTTCCTTCTCTTACACGGCATATAGTTGTATGTATTTGACGATAGTATGTTTTTGAATTGAATAATTTATGTCATTTATGAGAATAGAAACAAATCATTTATGTTATTTATGTTGGTGCCATATTGGTATTAGGTAAGGGTTCGTTGATTTTGCGTGGCGGGGCTGGAAAAATCTGGAACTTGTCGTCAATGGGAAGGTTGTGAATGTAACCTCTCTTTCTAGGAGCCGCATAGAAGTGTTTTGAGTCTCCAAATTCTGGTGCAATGTCAAATAGAAATCTAGAAATCCTACTCCAAACTTCTTTGGGAGTTACATTGCCACATTTTCGTAGTAAAAATATGGAGGGTTCAGAGCAGCCTCTGGGAGTGTTTTATGTTACAATTCATGTTTCCAACCAACTATAAGTTCAAGTAATTCAGATGAGCAAGCTGATACAAATTATAGACAATTGCAACAAAATAATTTTACTTCCAAAAGCAAGAACGAGAAAATGCAAATCGAAATGGAGGCTGGGACTTCAAGTAGACACTTTGGTATAGGCAGAAGGCGTGGCCGCACTTTAACAAGAAGGGCAAGAGATGAAGGACTTTCATTGAGTTGAAGAAGATCAACGCGTAGGAGATGTGAGAATTCTGAAAGCAAGTGTGATCAAAGTATGATATTGTTGATTTGTAATTCAACAATGGGCATGAGTTTTTGGTAATTGTATTGCAACTGGATATAGTGCCTTTGTGGACGAAAAGCCAAATAGTCCAATGATCTCATGGATTACAATGGGGGCAGATTTTGGAATATGTCTTTTGCAGAGTTAATTTCTAATAACCCCTTTACATTGCTTATCTTGTAAATCCTGAACTTGGTCTCTTTTGGATTAATGGTTGGTGTCTTGCCAACCCCTCTTTTTTTTTTTTTAACATTTTGGGTATAAGTTGTTAGTTGTAAACTTGGATCCCTCGCTGGTAGGGGTATCAATGGTCTGGTTTGATGCGGATTGGTATGAATCCGAGGTCCGAACCAAAAATCTACGGTCCAACGTAAGGCAATCTGTGTCCAAAATCAAAAGTCTATGGTCCGGTTCCGAATCAATAAAAAAAAATCACGGTTTGGTTCACAGTTTATCCACGGATTACTACATTGCAAAAAAAAAAAATACTCCCTACGTCCCATAAAGTTTGATCACTACGAAACTACGTGCAATTTTCAAACTAAAAAATAATGTATTTACCAAAATAATTTTTGAATTTTTTTTGCATCATATAAAAGTTTTCGTGAGATCTATCAAATTAGATCCATATTGACTAATAAATTATTTTCATAAGCACGTTATTTTTTAACTTGAAAATTACACGTAGTTTTGTAATGATCAAACTTTATGGGACGGAGAGAGTATTTCACATTCCACATTCACATTCTCATTGTAAATTTTGGAACCCATTCATCATCACTAGTTTTATATTTTAAAAAACAACACCAAGTCACAACAACAGTTCTTCAAAATGATACAAAGGGATTTACATTCAAGAGAGTACCACTAGCAGTAGCAAAAAGATGCAAAAACAGCATAATATAAAGCGAGTAAAAAAAAGTCTTTACCATAACCAGTCTAGTTCCGGTACAATAAGTAGCAAATATACGCGCAAGAAAAAATAATATTACAATTGTTAATTACAGTTTGCACCTTTACTTTTTAGTTATAGCACATCCAACTATTTAGGGTATAAAATTAAGAATAATATGTTTAATTATAATTATTATCCCAATATTTTATATGTATATATATATATATATATATATATATATATATATATATATTTTATTGATTAAATTCTCATGGTTTGGTTTTTTTTATCCACGGTTCTTTTATGAAAATCTATGGACCGAACTGCAAAACACAGTTTTCTAATTTTTCAATCCGTGTCCGGACCATTAATCCACGGACCCAATCCAAAACCTTTGGTTCGGTTCGGATTCGCGGGCTTTTTTTTGACAGCCCTACTTGCTGGTGATGGCCCACCAATGCTGGGCCACCTATTCTTTGCTGACTGCAAGTTTAACATGCTTTTACCATTGCTATTTGGGTTGTAAACGTTCTCCCTTGGGCTTTCTGCCGCCTTCTTTTTGGTTACTACTAGTAGGGTAATTGTAAGGGACTGTTGGTTGGAAGGACAAATCGTTTTTGGGCGGGAAACCAGGGATGGGTTTTGGAATTTAGGTGATGACGAGCAAAAGACCTGGTGATTTTTCTCCTCTGGATAGGTTAAGAGGTGAACTTTTACAGGTGATTGGAGTTCTTTTTAGGCTGTGCTTTGGGTCTCCGCCATCCATCGTTCTAACCAACTCCAACCTCAATGAGGATTATTGGGGTCCATGAGCTATTGGTATAGTTGATTTCTTTTGAGTTTTCTGTTTGTTTCAATAATGGGAAGCGAAGTCAAATGCTTAACTATTCACATCTAGGAGAGAGCTTAATATTCGCTAAAAAGCTGAAATGAGCTGAATATTGGCTAAAAAGATGAAAATTTGCTAGTAATGAGCTGAATATTCGCTAATTGCAGATTCAGTTGCCTTCTATGTTTGCTGGTCATTTCAAATTTGGGATGTTTATATCAGAGAATGAATTCTTTCAACTGTTTACATGAGAGAGGAAAGGTGCCAAATGGCACTCAGCATTTGACAATTGACAGTTGTTTCACCTGCCATGTCAAATTTTACATCTTTGGTAGGAGATGCACTCAAAAAACAAAGTTGGTCCTAGAAATACAATCTCTTTGCTTGTGCAGAGAGATGCACTCAGAAAAAAAGTTGGTTCTGGAAGTACAATCTCTATGCTTATACAGAGAGATTTATACACTTGGACAAAATGCTTATGTTTTACACGATAAACTTTGTACTCAAATTGCTGCAGTTATTCAAAATAAAGTTGCAACTGAATTAGTAGCTAGCAACCAATTTTTCTTTCTATATCAATTCATGGCCGAAGGCACACAGTGGAGCTATCCTCCTTACACTTTCCAATATCACTCAACGGCAGTTGCCGTAGAGGAAATTAGAGGGAGTCAAAATGTGATGGTTTCTTTCATCTGATTTTCTGTTTCCGTGGAAGTCTTTTTCTTTTCCCGTTATTTTTTGCATGAACAAGCTAAAATGAGCCGAGAAAAGAGGAGAATGAATAAGCCATTGCCCTCTCTCTTGTCATGGCTGCCTCATACTTGGTAAGTATGTTCTTCTGACTGTAGACTGGCATCCCATTTTCCCCCAATCTGGTACATTATTAGAAGCCAAATTAAAGCTAAAAACTAACAAGGAGCAATGTGTTTCTGGATAAACCAAACTGATAACAAAAACCTGTTGGAAAATGGATAAATTATTCGATTATTTTGGTGCACCTAAATATGAATAAAATCCATTTGTAGGATGAATGAGAATTTTCTCATTTGGGAAATTGGAAAAGCCAAGTTTATTTATGGGAGGACGCGTGCGCTCACCGTCATCAAACAACTAGGAAAGGCTGGGGCCAGGACTTGGGATCTATGGGCCTGCTGCCTGTGGTCCGAAGTCTATGGTCTGTGGCTTGGTCTGGGTTAGTTCGTAATTGATGTAGGCTACGGGCTCCAAGATTCGCACATAATAAACTTTGAAAGATGAATAATTGAATGATAGCTTGAAACAAGTGGCTCTGTGGGAAAGTTCCACTTTCAAGTTATCGTGTCCAGTTTGAGTAGGAAAGGTGCTCTTTCTTGCCACATTATCTCCGTATGATTGAACTCTGATCCCTACACTTTCTGAACTTTGTCTTCCTATTTCTCCTATAAATAGGCACTCTTAGTTCTAAGTTAAGACACATCAGAAAGAGTTTGAGCTTCTTTTCGTAATGTGGAGAGAGTACAAACAATTTTCAATTCGATGGGCAATCACAAACAGTGCTACTATGACTGAGTTTGATCGACTTACCCTGGGAGACAAACACCGATACAACCTCCAGCACCTCTAGCGAGGCGGCGAATTTGTCTTAAGGGCACTGTGTGATACATTAGCCTCAACCTATTCGGTTTCCTAAACAATTTTTAATTATTGTTTATTTTTCACTACTGTTTTCCTTCTAAAGCTACTATTAAAATATGTTCTCAACAGGAATTGTCCCTTCTTCACGAACAAATATTTTACAAACAAATAATCAAAGATTTTAAAATATGTTTTCAAGCAAAGATTTTACTAAATTGAAATCACAAGTGGTGAAGAATCAATAAATGAAAGGAATTTGAATCAACATTGCAATCCCATGTGCATTTCACCAAATGTTCATCATAGAGAACTTTCGTAGCTCATCCGACTCGAACAACAATTGTACATTGTTATAGCACCCCACTTAAATTGCATTGTATTTATTCCACAAAAAACCAATTCATATCTTGTTAAACGCCATACCACATACAGATCAAGCAAAGCAATTTTGAAGAGAAGGAAAGGAGTCATGGGAGAAAAGTCTAACCTGTAAATTTGAAAGTCCCTTGGCACGTTTCTGTTGAAGCTATCGCTGGAGCGCCTGATTGTCCTTTGACATTCTGATCCTTCTAGACTAGATCTGAGACTGCACGCAGGCCAAAGTTTGCATGCATCTTAAAGCAGGCAACTCCAACTTTTTTATTTAGCGTTGACAAAAATATAGAGCGTGTCTAAGATGGAAAATGAAAACAATCTGTATGATCCATTTAATTTTTAGTGTTTCCCCATTTAAAATGTCAGGCCACTACATCCTTACGACATATTGGGCTCTCCTAATTTGGTTAGGCTTATTTTATTTTGTTGGGCTATAACAATTTGATTCAAATTTAGTCGCAAACATTTATTTTAACCTCGTACGAGTAACCCAACGCTATAACAATACTAAAGAAAAATTAATTTATATCTATATTTATTTTCTGTGTATTTTTTTGAACCCAGTGAGACCTCACTACTTGTATGGTCGAGTCGCCCATGGTAGGCGGCCCTAGTACCAATGACTTCGGCCTCACCAGTCCTCTCAAAGCCCTTTTTTCCTAACAACAGTAAAAACAGAAGAGCAAATAAGTTGATAAGCTCCATCATTTCGGGTGTACAAAAGTTAGGCAAGTTGCACGCATCAAAAGAAATATTTTGGGTACGGCCGCGTTGTGGTCTACACTCTCTACCTTTATACATTTATGTGGGATCTATACATTTAGGTCTTGGTCGGATGTAAATGTATGTGTGTGAAGAGAGTTAACACACGGCATGGAGGGGCGAAGCCAGAACCAAATGTCAGTGGGGTCAAATTCTTAAAGCATAATAATTGAAAAAAAAACTCCAAAATCCAAAATAGAAAGGAATTAAAGTAGATATCTAGTAATAACATATAATTTCATTCAAAATTGATCCCCCAAGGGATACATTGTAATGCCAAACAAAAAGTAGCTAATTAGATATACAACCTATAATCGCGTCCGCAATCAACCATAAAAAACTACACTTGAATGCCAACAAAAGTAGCTAGTATATGTCCATTTAAAACCTATAACAACATTTACAAAGGACCTCGGTCATTTTTTATATTTTGACATTGTAGCATAGTAGCCTCATTTGTGATACTATAAAAAATCTCCCTTCTTAAGATAACAATAAAGCTATCAAGCAACCATTTTTTTTATAACCAGGTGTCCGGGGCTAGCTTTCGCACACCTCGACTAATTCTGGGAGATCAATCCCACCGTCTACTAGCAGGACCCCATTTAAAGCCAGAGCAAAGTTCTGTATGGACTGGTCCCAAAGGAGATGATATCACCTAAGAGGTTTCGATCCTGAGACCTTAGGATGGGGCAAACCTTTAAGTCCCAAGCCTGGACCCCTAGGCTAATCCCTTGGGGTTATCTATCATGCAACCATTGATCGCTCATTTAGTTACGAAGTTGATTTTTCCTCATCTTCATGGCAGAAAATGCTCTTTCTACTATAGCTGTCACAACAGGTAAAATTAAAGTCCAAGTCAAAAGCCTCAAAACCAATGGATATCCTAATCTTTTTCGGGTCTCAACCATCTTTCGAGACAATTCCTTTTAAGTTTGAAAGCTCAACACTAGATCTCAAATCAATGATGAAATTCTCAAGTTCATCCGAAAGTGCCAAAAGCTCAATACCTAAAATGTCTTTAGGATAAAATTCGGCCTAGTGGTTTGGAGTTGCATGTCTATGACTACGCACTTCAACAAGTTTTTCAGCCTGCTTCCAATCAAGAATATCACGACGTTTGCATGAGGCTCCAACAACATTAACAATATTAAAAACCAAAGCAAAGAAGTTGGCAACATGGATATGTTTCATTGTTGCAGCCACAAGAGCTAATTCAAATTGGAGAGGATTAGAGAGTTGGAAGAAAAATCATTTGGTGTACGGTAAAGAGGGCAAGTAGCTAGGGCAAAAAAATACCACATACAATGGGCAAAAATACAAAATCCTAAAGAATATTATACCTATCCTATTAAAAATTTCCATTTTAGTGGGGTCTAATAACCCCGCTTGACTCCCCCTCCCTCCTCTCCTGACGGCGTGATGGTGCTCAGGACTTGGAGTAATGAAAATCAACCTTTTCTACAAAAATTTCTTGCAACTGTTTCTTTTAGATCCTGTTATAAGCGTGAGCTTTGCACAATATATGTGATCTCTACGTCCTTATTTAGAGTCTTATGTGTTATTTTTTTGCAAAAGAAACTCATTTTATGCTACAATTCTAATAAGTTGGTTAGGATCTCTTAATGGGGTAAAAAGGAAAAGATAAATATGGATTGACAAAGATCTAGTATGCTTTATTGAGTTCGTTGGTCCTATTGAACGATATGCTTGGCCTTCAAAGACTAATTGAGATACGCATAAATTGATCTGAACACTTGAGATAATACCCTACAGGATTCATTACTTGTGAAAGCTCATAGACTTTGTCGGGATTCATTACTTGTGAAAGCTCATAGACTTTTTCCCGACAGTGGAGAAAATTGGAGAACTTGAGATATTTGCTTAGTCATAACAAAATAGAACAATACAAATTGCTGAAACTCCTTAGCGTCATCGTCGCTGAAACTCCAGCAAAGCTAGTAGAATACTTCCACCGTCCGCCCTTTTTGGTTGATTTTGGAAATCTCCATTTTCAATTGCTCATATCTTTCAATATGAATCTCAAAAAATATGCAATATCGATCTTTTTTGACAAATATCAACTAATTATATTATACAAATTGTATTATACAAAGTTCGCAAAATCATGAAAATCATCATAAATTGAAAGATAAAAAAATGGACCAACAAAAAGCTGATATGCAGATTACAATCTAGAGGCTACAAAGGTGATGAAAGAACAATTGGGTTTACCCATAACCCGATAATGAGTTTTTATTTTCAAACAAGAGAATAAAAAGAAATAATGCTATTGTCATTATACATTCTAGACACTTGTTGGGTTTTGAAGCATAACACAAAAGACAAAAGTAGGGGGAGAGCCGTATATGAGTTTTTTTGGCTCAACTTTTTTCATTTTGCTTAATATAAATAGCTACAAAATTTTATTCGGTACATATCTCTCAAATACTATCATTGTTCAAAATGTTATATATATATATATATATATATATATATATATATATATATATATATATATATATATATAGATACTCCACTTCTAGTCAGGGAGCCCGGATTTGAAAAAAATCCGGACCTCCACTTTCCCGATTGAATTCCGACGATTCGAACCGTCCAATGTGTTTAAAAGGTGTTTCAAGGGTTCCCATGAGAAATCATCAAAAAAAATACTGGGAAGGGCTTAATCCGAGACATTTTTCACAAAACTATACATATACAATTTTTATGAAAAACGGCTTGGATCAAGCCCTTCCTTGTATTTTTTTTTTGATGAGTTCTCACTCGGATCCTTGAAAACACCTTTTAAAAACATTGGATGGTTTGGATCATCGAAATTCGATCGGGATCAACGAGGTGTGGATTTTTTTTTAAATCCGGGATCCTTGATAGGAAGTGTGGATTGTATATATATATATATATATATATATATATATATATATATATATATCCCGAGCACTTTACAAATTCAATTACTCTTTTTGTCCCATTTTAAATGCTCCTTACGTATATCCGTGCCATTTTCAAACGTCTATGTCTTTTTATTGGTAAGGTTTCAAAAGTTTTTACAAAGTTTGTCTAATAGAACTAATTGAGATCTATCAAATAAGATCTATATTGCATATAAAATGCATTATAGAATGAAAACTATAAGAGTTTTTAAAAAACACGCATAACTGTAGGGAACATTTAAATTGGGATGGAGGGAGTATATATTATGACCACAATTTTAAAAAACAAAAATATAAAAATAAAATGCAAAAAGTACAACACCCCAAAATGAGCACGGTGTCGTTTGAAAAAAGGCAAAAAGAAAAAAAGACCCTGGCGTGTACCGATAAACCCTATATATAAGTGCTTCAGTAAGCCCTAGTGTATACACAAGCCCCAGGCGTTGTTTCCTAGATATAAACCTGCCGGCGTTTTTTCCTAGATATACACTTGCCGGCGATGTTTCCTTGATAAACACTTGCCGGCGATGTTTCCTTGATAAACATTTGCCGGCGTTTCCGCTGATTCTGGAAATCCCTCCTCGACATATGGAGAGTGAGGGAGATGATGAAGATGACGAAGATGGATGGGAAGAGGAAGGTGAAATCAACACCTATCTAAGATCCAAAAACTCTTGTTTTTTGGATCATTGCTTGAGTGATTTACCAAAAGGTTTGTTCGACTTGTCAACCATTAATCGTTGGAGTTTTATGTTGTTTTTTCATCACTCAATCATCTCTATCTGCACCGGTACATTCGAGAGAAAAAAAAAATTCCTTCCTTACAGATACAGATCTTTTAATCCGATTTATCTTTTACCTATACACACTGATATGATTGCTGTTGGTCAGAGCTTATCATTAGTGGGTCGGTTAGATGCAGAAAATTGTTAAACCATCTAACATGCTTAGGTTAATTTTTAGGAGGCGTCATTGTCCTTGACAAAAATTGTTTTTGGAAAAATGGGAAAGACTGTTGGAGACTCCATTGGTTTCTTTGACCAACAATCTTTTCTTTTCTGTGGTAGGACGGTCAAGGTGTCAGGCCAACAAAGTTTGGTGTGATGAAAACATGCATTCATATGAAAACTAGTAGAATAAGACAAGGCCTTATCTTTTGAAAGCAAAATTCTCTCTCTTTTTTTCCCAATATATTGATATCCATTGCGATCGTAAATGTTTTCAGCAGATTACTTGCCAGACTGAAGTATCACCAATAGCTTGTTCTAAAATGTAAAATTATAGCTAACAATTGCAGGGGTAGAAACGACAATGAGATAACTAAAGAAATTCGGAGTTGCTTAACGTTACTTTATTACCAATAGATTTCTGTTCTTGTAAATGGCTTTGAATCATAACCAACCCACTGCATGGAGTCCATGGTGAGGATTTCCTATATATAGGTCATTCATAGATTAATCTTTCATGTTGTTGCTAACACTCGTGAAATCATATTTCGTTGAGAACTTAAAAGTTGTTATATGTAACGTGGGCAGAAAACTAGGTATCTTGTGTATGTGTGGCTCATTGTTAACCTTGTAGAGATCTCTTTATTGAAATGGCGGACAAGAAGTTTAGTAGACGGTTGGGTTGATTTCTTTTCAATAATGTTTGTAAATAGTACTTTAATTGCCACCAATTTTCCTTATCCTAATACTTGACAGGAAATTGGAGAGATTGATTAATCTCTATCAGACGCGAATTCCTCCATCTCTTTGTCTTGAGATTTTACAAACTTCGCAAAATCTTCCTACCAAGCAGAAACATATTGCGCTGTGCATTTATAGCTATTGTAAGTACTCAGCATTTATTTCATATTTCATGCGTGAGAGGGATTTTTCTTAGTTCTACTGTAAACGTAGATGATGAACCAAATGCATGGGAGATTGCTTGAATCTCCCAGCACATTGGTCTTTCTCTTAACGTTGCTATGTGTACTTTTTGGCTAGTTTTCATTTGGTATATCGAGCAGTAGTTTTGCTTGTGTTACTAGAATTACCATGGTTTCGTTACTAATAAATCTGGTTCTCGTGTTGCAGGCATCAGCAAGAGCATTTTATGAACCAGATTTGGTTTACAAATTTGTTGAAGGATAATGCAATATTAGAGATCTTAAGAGGCCTCTATCTGATCAAAGATCGAAGTATGTTCTCGTTTACTCTTTGTCTGTCTGCTAATATACTGTTGTTCCTTCATTTTGTAAACATAAATGCCCTAATAAATGTTTGAAACTTTGAAATGCAAGCGTAACTTTATCCCTAGAGCAAGGTTTAGTATTTTTTTATTGCTACTATTAGTAGAGTAAAAGGATCTAGTGATTTCTTTACTCATCTTTTCCACCAACAGTTGGTAAACATAGATGATGTATGAAATGCATGTACTATTGTTTGCAGTTTAGCCGTAGAGTAACATAATGTATTAATTGCATGTGTCTACTACCTTCTATTTCAAGTGATATCACTCTTGCCTAGTGAGGAACAAATTTTTGACCTTGAAGCATTCATTTTAATGGCACCGTTGGAAATTTTAAATCTCCCTGCGCATTTACAATACCTCAAGTACTCAAAGTATTCTTCATATCTCGTGCATGATGGTAGGGATTATCTATAGTTCCATTGTAAACATAGATGATGTAACGAATGCATGTACTGTTGTCTACAGTTTAATCGGAGAGTTGGATACTGTATTAATGAATGTGGCTACTATCTGATGATTTTGTTTCGAGTGATATCACTCTTACCAAGTGAAGAACAGATTTTTTTAAACCTTTAAGAATCATTTATTTTAATGCTATTGTTGGAACTCTCCTTACGCTATGTCAATCTGTAGTGACATAATCTGTTGCCATCTGATTGATGCTGTTTTCTAAGTGGCTTCTCATTTTTGCTTTTGCTTCTCTTACACGGCACATAGTTGTATGTATTTCAATTCTTAGTAGTAGTAGTAGTATGTTTTCGAATTGAGTAATTTATGTTATTATGAGCATAGAAACAAATCATTTATGTTATTTATGTTGGTGCCTTATTGTTACAATTCATGTTCGCAATTAGCTACTGCTTTTGCGGGTTTTTTTTTTTTCTAGCCTTGATTAATTTTTCTTTGTATTAGGTTTAATGAGTGTCACAAAAACAAACCTGGGATATTTTGTGATTAGTTGATGTCCCAAATATACGATTCAAGTAGGCAAGCGAAAAAAGATATGGTTGAATCAAAATAATTTTAGGCGCACAAATTGGACTTCTTTGTAGATGTTTAGAATTAAAAGATGGAATGTAATTCACATCGGGAGAGGTCAAGTTCAAGTAATTCATATGAGCAAGTTGATCTAGATTATTGACAACTGCAGCAAAACAATTTTACTTCCAAGAAAGCAAATAAACAAATAATTTGTGCAAAGAAAATAATGGGCGTTTGGCACTTAGATTTGATTTTGGGTGGATTTGTAATGAATGTAGATTTGTACTGAGGGTGGATTGGTAATGAGAGTGGGCCCACTTTTTAAGAAGGGTGGATTTCTAATGAGGTGTTTGGATGTTTTTTTTTTTGAGAAGGAGAATTTGGAGGGTCGATAAGGGGTAAATGACTGAAATGCCCCCGATTTATTAATTTAATTATAATTAGAATAAATATATAATAAATACATAACAATTAAAATAAATGTACAATAAATACATAACTATAATTAAACTTTATTAGATGTTAAAAAATTATATTGTCAAAAAAAAAAATTGGATGTTTGATTTTTTTTTTTTAGCACAAAAATAATTGAAAAAATAACATTATAAAGAAATCCCAATACACAATCTTTGGGTACCTTTGTTCTTTCTTATTGCATTTATATATGGTCCACTCCTTTTTTAATAGGAATTATTGAGAAGCTCTGGCGAAACCAAAACCCCTCCGATCTACTTCGATGAAATCCACCAACGCCACCATCTACTCCGGCGAAACCCTGTCCAAAACCCATCCGATCATGACATTCAGTCCAGTTGATGAAGTTCAGTCTGACTGACGAGCGTCAATCGCGACATCAGGTACCTTCAGCTCTCTCTCTCTCTCTCTCTCTCTCTCTCTCTCTCGTTCATCTTAGGGTGGATTTGATTGTACTGTGCATTTACAACAAACGTAAGTACTCAGAATTTATTTCATATTTTGTGCATGATTGGGATTTTCTGTAGTTCCACCATAAAGTAAATGACGAACCAAATGCACGAGGGATTGCTTGAATCTCCCTGCGCATTTACAATAACTTAAGTACTCAAAATAAGCTTCATCTTTTGTGCTTGATAAGGATTATTTGTAGCTTCACGGTAAACATAGAGGATTTGCCAAATGCATGTACTATTGTTTGCTGTTTAACGGTAGAGTAAGAAAATGTATTAATTACATGTGTCTACTACCTTCTATTTCAAGTAATATTACTCTTGCCTAGTGAGAAACTGATTGTTTTGACCTTTAAGAAGCATTCATTTGATGCCACACTTGGAACTCTTACATCACCCTGTAGTTCCACTCAAAGTACCAAAATTGCTTGTCATTTTTGCCCTTGCCTTCCCTTACACTGAACATATTTGTATGTATTTGTCGGTCGTATGTTTTTTAATTGAATAATTTATGTTGTTTGCGAGAATAGAATTAAATCATTTTTATTATTTATGTTGGTGCCTTATTGGTTTTAGGTAAGGCTTCGTTGATTTTGCGTGGTGGGGCTGGAAAAATCTAGAACTTGTCGTCGATGGGAGGGTTGTGAATGTAACCTCCCTTTCTAACAGCTGCACATAAGTGATTTGAGTCTTCGAATTCTGGTGAAATGTCAAATAGAATTCTAGAAATCCTACTCGAAACTTCTTTGGGAGTCGCATTGCCACGTTTTCATAGTAAAAATATGGAAGGTTCAGAGCAGCCTTTGGGAGTGTTTTGTGTTACAATTCCTGTTTGCGACCAGCTGCAAGTTCAAGTAGTTCAGATGAACAAGCTGATCCAGATTATAGACAACTGCAGCGAAACAATTCTACTCACAAAAGCAAGAACTAGAACATGCAAATCAAAATGGAGGCTGGGACTTCAAGTAGACACTCTGGTATAGGAGGAAGGTGTGGCTGCACTTTAACAAGAAGGGCATGAGATGAAAGACTTCTGTTGAGTCGAAGAAGATCAACACGTAGAAGATGTGAGAATTTTGAAAGCTAGTTTGATCAAAGTCTTATCAAAAGAAACATATGGGCATGGTTGATAGAAGCCAATGCAATTGAGGAAAACATTAAACTCAAGGGATTACCTTTGCTTTAAGGTTCCCTCTGCACCAGCCATTTCTTAGAACCAAGTTGCTCGGTGGATCCCATTTGCTTTCAATAGCCATTGCCCTTGGTGACAAACTTAAGGGATTACCTTTGCTTTAAGGTTCCCCCTACACTAGCCGTTTCTCAGAACCAAGTTGCCCTTTCGATAACAAATAGAGTGGTCTGCTAGAAATAGCTATTTCAATTATTGTTTCAGTGAATTACCAAAAGGTTACAATGGGATGGCCATGAGTATTTTGTTTATCTTTCTTGCCTTACATTTTTGTAATGACTGCAAATTTAGGTTTGTTAGTGTTGATTTGTAATTCAACAATGAGCATGAGTTTTTTGTAATTGTATTGCAACTGGATATGGTGGCACTATGGACAAAAAGCTAAATAGTCCAATGATCTCATGGATTACAATGTGGCAGATTCTAGAATCTCTTTTGCAGAGTTAATTTCTAGTAACCCCTTTGTTTTGCTTATCTTGTAAATCCTGAACTTAGGCTCTTTTGGAACAATAGTTGGTGTCTTGCCAACCCCCCGTTTTTTTTCCTTCCCATTTTGGGTATAAGCTATTAGTTGTAAACTTGGATCCCTAACTGGTGATGGCCACCATTCTGGGCCACCTATTCTTCATTGATTGCACGCCTAACATGCTTTTACAATTACTATCTGGGCTGAAAACGATCTCCCTTGGCCTTTTTGCCTCCAACTTTTTGGTTACTACTGATAGGGTAGTTGTAGGGGATTGTTGGTTGGAAGGACGAATCGTTTTTGGGTTGGAAACCTTGGAAGGGTTTTTGAAATTTAGTTGTTGACGAGTAAAAGACCTGGTGATTTCTCCTCAGGATAGGTTAATAGGTGAACTTTTGCCGGTGACTGGAGTTCTTTCTCGGCTGTGCTTTGGGTCTCTGCCATCCATTGTTCTAACCAACGCCAACCCCAGTGAGGATTATTGGGGTCCATGAACATTAGGGTCATTGGTGTAGTTGACTTCTTTTGAGTTTTCTGTTTGTTTCAATGATGGGAAGCCAAAGTCAAAGGCTTAACTATTCACATCTAGTAGAGAGCTTAATATTCGCTGAAAAGCTTAAATGAGCTAAATATTGGATAAAAAGCTGAAAATTCTCGAGTAATGGGCTAAATATTCTCTAATTGCAGATGCAGTTGTCTTCCATGTTTGTTGGTCATTTCAAATTTGGGATGCTTTTATCAGAGAAAGAATTCTTTCAAATATTCACATGAGAGAGGAGAGGTGCCAAATGACACTTAAGCATTTGACAATTGACAGCTGCTTCACATGCTATTTCAAAATTTACATCTTTGGTAGGAGATGCACTCAGAAAACAAAGTTGGTATTGGAAATACAATCTCTATGCTTGTACAGAGAGATTTATACACTCCGACAAAATGCTTCTTTGCTACCGATAAGCTTCTTACTCAAAATAAAGCTGTTTCAGTTTCGACAGAATTAGTAGCTAGCAACTAATTTTCCTTTCTATGTCAATTCATGGCCGAAAGCACACGGAGGAGCTATCCTCCTTACACTTTCCAATATCTCTCAACGGCAGTTGTAGCAGAGGAAATTAGAGGAAGTCAAAATGTGATGGTTTGTTTCATTTGATTTTCTGTTTCCATGGAAGTCTTTTTCTTTCCCCCGTCATTTTTTGCATGAACAAGCTAAAATGAGCCGAGCAAATAGGAGATGGATAATAAGGTTACCTGATGAAAGAAAGAATTAGCCATGCCTTGTCTCTTGTCATGGCTGCCTCATACTTGGTAAGTAAGTTTGCTTCAATCTGTTCTTTTGACTGTAGATTGGCATCCCATTTTCGCACAGTCTGGTAAAACGTTAGAAGCCAAATTAAAGTTAAAAACTAACAAAGAGCAATGTGTTTTTGGATAAACCAAACTGATAACAAAAAGCTGTTGGAAAATGGATATATTATTCGATTTTGGTGCGCCTAAATATGAATAAAATCCATTTATAGGATGAATGAGAATTGTTTAATTTGGGAAATTGGAAAAGCCAAGTTTATCATGTGAGGATGCGCCGCTTCGCCGTCATTAGACACCCAGGCAAGGCTAAGGCCAGGATTCAGGATCTGTGAGCCTGCAGCTTGTGGCCCGAGGTCTGTGGTCTATGGCTTGGTCTTGGTTAGTTTGGAATTGATGTAGGCTACGGGCTCCAAGATTCCTACGTAATAAACTTTGAAAGATGAATAATTGAATGATAACTTGAAACAAGTGGCTCTGTGGGAAAGTTCGACTTTCAAGTTATCGTGTCTAGAATGAGTAGGAAAGGTGCTCTTTCGAGCCACATTATCTCCGTATGATTGAACTTTGATCCCTACATGTTCTGAACTTTGTCTTCCTATTTCTCCTATAAATAGGCACTCTTAGTTCTAAGTAATGACACACCAAAAAGAGTTAGAGCATAAGTCTTTCTTTTTCTTCTAAGTTCTTTTCGTTTTGTGGAGAAAGTGCAAACACTTCTTGCATTCGATGGGTAGTCACAGACAGTGCTACTGTGACTTAGTTTGACTGACTAACCTTGGGAGACAAACACCGATACAACCTCTAGCACCTCTGGTGCGGCGGCGAATTTGTCTCAAGGGCATCTTGTGATACACAAGCCTCAGTCTATTCTGTTTCCCAAACAGTTTTTAATTTATTTTTCACTACTGTTTTCCTACAAAAGCTACTATTAAAATATGTTCTCTACAGGAATTGTCCCTTCTTCACGACAAAGAATTCAAACCTAAATTTTACAAAATTGGAATCACAAGGAATGAAGAATCAATAAATGAAAGGAATTTGAATCAACATTGCAATCCCATGTACACGTTTCACCAAATGTGCGTCCTAAAAACCTTTCATAGCTCATCCGACTCGAACAATATTTGTACATTGGTATAGCACCCCACTTGAATTGCATTACATTTATTTCACAGAAAACCAATTCACTCTTGTAAGACGCCATACCACATACAGATCAAGCAAAGCAATTTGGAAAAGAAGGAAAAGAGTTATGGGAGAAAAGTCTAACCTTAAATTTGCAAATCCCTTAGCACGTTTGTGTAGGAGTTGTCTCTGGAATGCCTGATTGTCCTCTGACATTCTGATCCTTCTAGACTGGATCTGAGACTGCACGCAGGCCAAAGTCTGGATGAGTCTTAAAGCAGGTGACTCTAGCATGTTAGTCCAGTGTTGACAAAAATACATATCGTGTCTATGATGGAAAAAGAAACAAGCTGTATGATAAATTTAATTTTTTTGTGTATCCACATTTAAAATGTCAGGCAACTACATCCTTACTATATATTGGGTTCTCATAATTTGGCTAGGCTTATTTTATTTTGTTGGCCTATTATAATTTGATTTAAATTTAGTCGCAAACATTTATTTTTAACCCCATACAAGTAACCCAGTGCTATGACAATACTAAAGAAAAATTAATTTATATCTATATTTATTTTCGGTGTATTTTTTTAAACCCAGCGAGACCTCGCTACCGATAAGCTGCTAATGTTGTATATATCCGGACTTATCTAGCTTTTTTTGTTCACACACACACACATGTTTTAGCGTCTTATATGTTTGATTTGTGCGTAGTGTTGTTTTTTATAGTTACAGGTAAAACATGTGCATAAGGCGCATTTGAAGCGCTTTGGGAAGCATCTCAAGAATTCAAGGGCCAAGCGCCCCATGACACTCCGCCATCAAGCTTCAAGAGCCAACAAATGAATATTTGGCTAAGGCTCGGAAAGTTTAGAAGGCACAAGATTAAGCCGGAAGGCAAAAGCCGTGACCAAGATTCACAAAGACTCCCGGTTGAATCCGGAAGTGAACAAGCACTCACGAGACCAAGTGATCCCCTTCCTAAAGCTCGCACGATATTTGGAAGTGTTTTGAAAGATGACCGGTAGCACACAAGGTCAATGGATGACAAAGAAAGAAGAGGCAACCTCAAATGCTTTAGTATTGATACCAGTATTGATAAGTATCAATACCTCTCAAGTAGAAGCTTAACAGAACCTTGGGTATCGATACCCCCAACCTTGGTATCGATACCCAGGCCTTACAGGGAACATGATGAAGGTAGGTATTGATACCAGTATTGATAGGTATTAATACCTAGCAACCCGAAAGTTGTTTAATTCACTTGTTGGACTTTCTACTTATGAAAACTTACACCTTTTAGGATATTTTTGTGAGAGAGAAAGGGTATGTGTATATATCTCTCCCTCCCTCTTTTTCTCTCATATCTCCTACATTTTTACTTAACTTTAGTTTTAGTCACATTTTGCTGTGACCTCTCTCCTCCATTGGAGAGAGTTTAAGGTTTCTCTCTCTAGTTTTTCTCAAGTATGTCTTCATTTTCCTTTAATTTCTTGTTGTTTAATGTTGTAGCTACTCGTTGGATCTCTATATAAATCAAGTTTATTTATGTTTTTATCGGTTAAATAGTATTCTCCATTTTCTTGTCATTTCCTTCTTAAACCTTAGTTAGTAATTGTTGTTTGTGATTTTCTTAAGGCTTAAAGTGGTAGGCAAGCTTAGAAACTTTATTAAAAATCAATTTAATAAGTCACTTGTCATGTTCTTTATTTCTTTTGCAAAATTAGTCGTGTTTTTCTTAGTTATGTTTGAGTAGTCTAGATAGGCTCAGTCATGGGGTGATTAACACTCTATGACTTAGGTTTAATTCGTTCTTCTCGCCAAATTGCAAACACTTCTTGTTTAATAATTTACGGGTTCATCTTTATGTATCAAAATTTGGGTTTATTAATCTCATTGATCTCTCATGGCCAAGGGTTAATTCACCTAGGTACAGATAATACTTTGGGCCATGTCAATCTAAAAGTTTGTCTAATTGGCTCAAAAACCCTAAACTTTATCGAACATCATTTCTAGTTCAAAGAGTTAGGATCTTTTTTACGTACCAAAGTCTAGGTTTGTTAATCTTTTTGATCTCTCGTAGTTAAGGGTTGATTCTCCTTTTCACGTGTGATGCTTTGGGCGATGTCAACCTAGATGTTTGTCAAATGGTTACAAGAATCCTAATCTCAACAAGAGAGGAACGAATTAGCCTAAGTTATGGTTGTTAAAATTCCCTTGACTTAGCCTTGCTTTTAATTATCTTTTTAATCTCGCGTCATTCACGAAGTTAAGTGAATTCCACCAATCAAATCACAAACCAAGTTTGCCGCTTCAAGGCCGAAAACCTACACTTGCAAGACAACTCTCACGCCGGGTGCGTTTGGTCCCTGTGGATTTGACTCGGTCTTACTGGTTATTATGCTATGCAATACCTAGCCCTACGCTTGGGGCGACACCATCTACGATACAATCTAAAGGTCGCAAGCAACTGCTTCTATGGTGGAGTCTCCCATGGCAAGCGACCCTAGTACCAATGACTTTAGCCTCACCAGTCCTCTCAAAGCCCTCAATGCCCTTCTTGCCTAAGACAGTAAAAACAAAAGAGCAAATAAGTTGATAAGCTCCATTCTTTCTCGTGTAAAAAGTTAGCCTAGTTGCAGGCCACAAAAGAAATATTTTGGGTACTGCCGTGTCGTGGCCTACACCCTCTACCACTACACATTTATGTGGGATCTATACGTTTAGGTCTTGGTCGGAGGTAAATGTATGCGTGTTAAGAGAGTTAACACATGGCGTGGAGGGGTGAAGTTAGAACCAAATGTTAGTGGGGTGAAATTCTTAAAGCATAATAATTGGATTGGAAAAAAAAACAAAACACCAAAATGCGAAATAGAAAGGAATTAAAGTAGATATCTAGTAATGACATGTAATTTCATTCAAAATTGATTCCCAAAGGATACATTGTAATGCCAAACAAAAAGTAGCTAATTAGATATACAACCTATAATTGCGTCCGCAATCTACCACAAAAAGCTATACTTGAATGCCAACAAAAGTAGCTAGCATATATCCATTTAAAACCTATAACAACGTTAACAAAGGACCCTGGTGATTTTTCATATTTTGACATCGTAGCATAATGCTGCGTTTGTGATACTACCAAAAATCTCCCCTCTCAAGATAACAATAAAGCTATCATGCAACCATTTTTTTTATAACTAGGTGTCCGGCGCCAAATTCTCAAGTTCATCTGAAAGCACCAAAAGCTCAATACCTGAAAAGTCTTTAGGATAAAATTCAGCCATGGGTTTTTGAGTTGCATGTCTATGACTAAGCGCTTCAACAAGTTTTTCAGCATGCTTCTCATGGAGAATATCACAACGTTTGCATGAGGCTCCAATGGCATTAATGATATTAAAAACCAAAGCAAAGAAGTTGGCAACATGGATATGTTTTGTTGTTACAGCCACAAGAGCTAATTCAAGTTGGAGAGCGTTAGAGAGTTGGAAGAAAAATGATTTGGTGTATGGTAAAGAGGGCAAGTAGTTAGGAAAAAAAAATACCATATACAATGAGCAAAAATACAAAATCCTAAAAAATATTATACCTATCCTATTAAAATTTTCCATTTCAGTGGGGTCAACTAATCCTGCTTGACCCCCCTCCCTCCGCCCCTAAAAATGCAATGGTGCCAAGGACTTAGAGTAACATAAATCAACCTTTTCTACAAAAATTTCTTGCAACTAGTCTCTTTTAGATCTTGTTATAAGCAAGAGCTTTGCACAATATCTTTGATCTCTACCTCCTTATTTAGAGTCTTACGTGTTATTTTCTTGCAAAAGAAACTCATTTTATGCTACAATTCTAATAAGCTGTTGAGGATCTCTTAATGGGATAAAAAGGAAAAGTTAAATACTGATCGATAGAGTATGCCTTATTGAGTTCGTTGGCCCTATTGAACGATAGGTTTGGCCTTTGGAGACTAATCAAGATACATGTAAATTGATCCGAACACTTGAGATAATACCCTACAAGATTCATTACCTATGAAAGCTCATAGACTTTTTCCTGATAGTGGAGAAAATTGGAGAACTTGAGATATTTGCTAAGTCAAAACAAAATGGAACAATAAAAATTGTTGAAACTCCTTCACGTTGTCGTCGTTGTAAACTCGAGCAAAGCTAGTAGAATATTTCCACCGTCCACCCTTGTTGGTCCATTTTGGAAATCTTTACCATTTTCAATTGCTCATATCTTTCAATATGAATCTCAAAAAAATATGCAATATCGATTTTGTTTGACAGATATCAATTTATGGTATTATACAAAGTTCGCAAAATCATGAAAATCATCATAAATCGAAAGATGTAACTAATAAAAAAAATCAAAAGGACACAAATTAAAAAAATAGACCAGCAGAAAGCAGATATGGGGATTACAATCGAGAGGCTACAAAGGTGATGACAGAACAATTGAGTTTACCTATAGCCTGATAATAGTTTTTCTTTTTTTAAATAAAATGAAATAATGCTCTTGTCATTATACATTCTACGACACTTGTCTGGTTTTAAGTATAAAACAAAATGCAAAAGTAGGGGGAGAGCCATAGATGAGTTTTTTTTTGCTCAACTTCTTTCATTTGTCTTAATATAATTAGCAACAAAATTTTATTATATACATATCTCTCAAATACTATCATTAATGTTGCAAAATGTTTCATACATATATATATATATATATATAGGAGCAATTTCTAATGAGGGATCCCTCATTTTAAATAAAGTGAGGACCAAGCAATTTTTTCACTTTCTGAATTGAATTTTGACGATCTCAACCGTTAGATGTGTTTAAAATGTGTTTTTAAGGTTTACCGCATGGATTCGTCCAAAGAAAATACCCGAAAGGTCTTCATCCGATCAATTTATGTTAAAAATTGCTTGGTCCTCACTTTATTTAAAATGAGGGATCCTAAATGGATCAACTTCTAATGAGGACCCTTATATGAGGACCAAAGTGAGGACCTCATGATTTTGTTGCCACCAATTCCTCCAGGGACAGGAGAAACGGGGATGGTCAACACCTGGTGGTGTAGAAGATGCGAAGGCGTGCCAGGAGACGTGGATCTCCAAGAGAAATAAAGAAAAAACGCTTGAAAATACTAACTAACTTCTTTCAAGCAATTGCGAAACTCGAGCTAAAGTTACAACAGTTCGTAGGCCTTGAACAAAGACTTCCACAATTGAAGAAAATTACATCGAAGAAGAAGAGAGGGAGAAAAGAGAAGAAAGAATTGGGGAGAGGTAGAAGATAGACATAGATAGGAGATAGAAGAAAGAGGGGATCGATCGACTAACTGCGAGAGTTAGGAGATAGTACTAAATTACTTTGCTGCTATAAGCGTTGTTGGTGCGTGGACCTTTTCAATGTTGCACAAAGATCTTTATTTATAGTCTCTGAGTCCCTTTGTAACTTCCCAAATGTAACCGCCCATGAATGCAAGCCATTATACCCATGTCCTGCATATATCCACTACCACGTTTTCTTGGAAACGCCTAAGGGCGTGACAAGTGTCCATGGCTTGGCCGAAATTAACCACCCATGTTCTCAATATAATTAGCACATGTTAATTTCAGCCCTTATCACCTTGCTTTAGATAAAAAACCAATTCCCTATAATTTAGTTAACAAACTCATCTCCTAAATTATAGGTAATTCGGCCATAATTATCAAATCCGAATTAAATAAATATAATCTCCCAACAACTTATTTGCCACGTGTAAAATTTAAAGATTTATGGTACAAACAGATTCCCAACCAAATTTTGAAGATCCGAATCGTTAGATGTGTTTAAAATGTGTTTTTAAGTTGTACCGCGAGGATTCGTCCAAAGAAAATACTCGAAAGGGCTTCATCTTATCAGTTTTTATTAAAAATACCCACACACATATATAAATATCTCCCGAGCACTTTATAGGTTCAATTATATACTATGACCATAATTTAAAAAAACAAAAATATAAAAAGTAAAACACCCCAAAATGAGGAGTGTTATGCACACCCACCCTTACAACCCTCCCCCCATTTGCCCCACCCCCATTCCCCCCAATACCCTTCTCCCCCTCACCCCCTTTTTCGGTCCATTTTTTTTTCTCTTTTTCCTTTATTTATTTAATTACATATTTAATTTGATTTACTCAAATTATATTTGTAAGTAAATTATTTTTTTACATTGACATTTAAATTTGACTTTATATTTACAAACTTAATATTATTTTAATTAGTTAATTAATTTGTTTTAACTAAGAATAATATATTAAAAAACTTGTAAAAGTGAAAAATATTACAATCACGCTTAAAAGTAAATAAATATTACAATCACGTTTTAAAGTGTCTAAATATTACAATCACGTTGACAATGTTCAACCCTAATCAATATTACCACCAAATTGTGGTCCCGACACGACGCCCAATATGTCGTTCCACAATTGAATACGTACGTTATAAGTAACAGCCCATCCTACAGCTTCAGCTGATACAGCTGCAGTTCTTCATTACGCATTGATTTATGTGCCAAATGCAAAGGATGTGACGTGCCATGGGAAAACACTCTTCAATGGCGTAAATAAGTGCCAAATCACGATCTGTAACAATCACCAATGGCAACGATGCCCCCTTTCCAACCATCCACTTCTTTAAGGTATTCAAGACCCATGTACATGTATCTTCCCTCTCGTTATTAAGATATGCGAACATAAGCGAGTAAGTTTTATTTGTGGATGTGATACCCACAATCTCCAATAGTGGTTTCCTATACTCATTGGTTTTGTATGTGGCATCAATTACCAACACGGATGAAAAGTTGACAGATAGCTTTAGACTTGTAGGATGAACCCAAACAATAACTGTGATTTCGTTGGTATCTTGATTTGTCCTAAAGTCGTGGAGGTACCCATTCTTAATTAATTGCTCTAACACATACTGCGTAGTAGTTAGACCATCCCGTTGGCTTCCTTGTTTATGGAAATAGCGTTGTAAATGCTTCTAATTCCCGTAGTGTTTAAAGGGTCTTTTTTCTTCAAAATACTAAGAATTTCAAGAGGGGCGGTGCTGTTGGTCATCTCGACCACAAACTTTTTCTCCATTGGTTTTAGCCTTGATGGGTACTCATGGCCCTCAATATTTTCTGCCGCCTCATGGTTATGGAGACCACAGGTAACTCTTACACTCCACTTGAAACCGTCTGGAGGTATTGGTATACTTCGCAACTCAAATGGACACTCACACTTTTTAGTCCCAGTATTCCTATGCAAGATTAGCCTTTCAACCCCACGATGCGGTCTGTACTTTCCTCTTCTCTCACAACCAAGAATGCATCTCGGTAGCTTGTCGCTTTTTAAATTATCAGATTTATTAATAACCACCACAATACCGTTTTCGAGACCAACTCTCTTCACCCAAGCTAACATATCTTCTCTACTTTCAAAAATTTATAAACAAAAAAAAACCTGAATATGTATAAGTAAAACATTATCCAGTCCTATCATATCTATCTACTTTCAAAATGAATGATGAATATGCATAAGAACAACAGAAAATAACTAACCTAATCAGTGCTAAATTCCGGTGTATAATCGCGACTGCCGAAATTGATGCTCTCCTCACTAGGAACATCATTCTCAAAGGAGCAACTATCTGGATAGTAGTAGCTATCCATAATGTTCTTCGATGAAAAACGAAAAAACAAAGAAATTCTGAATGAGGAAGAAGTGAAGTAGTAGTGGGAGAATTAGGAAGAAGTGAAGTAGTAGAAGAATAAAGTAGTATAAATAGATAAGAAATTTTGAATGGGTGGTTGTAAATGAAGATAAGAAGATAAGAAGTTAAAAAGAAAATCTGAATGACTGGTTGTAAATGAAGATAAGAAGATAAGAGGTTGAAAAGAAAATTTGAACGAGTGTCTGTAAATAAAGATAAGAAGATAAGAAGTTAAAAAAAAATATGAATGACTGGTTGTAAATGAAGATAAAAAGATAAGAAGTTGAAAAGAAAATTAGAATGAGTGTTTGTAAATAAAGATAAGAAGATAAGAAGTTAAAAAGAAAATCTGAATGATTGGTTGTAAATGAAGATAAGAAGATTATAAGTTAAAAAGAAAATTTGAATGAAATAATCTGAATATAAAAAGATAAGAAGATGAGAAATAATCTGAATATATGAATTAAATAAATACAGTTAAATAATTAAGCAAAAGACGTCAATTAAAAATATTAAATAAATAAACAAAAAGATAAATAAATAATTAAATTAATTAATTATAATATATAAAAGAGAAAAAAGATATTAGAGTAGATTAAAAAGATAAAATAGAAAAAAGATATTAATAAATCATATAAATAAATTATTAAATAAAAATGGAATTAAATTAAATAATTGAAATAAATAAATAAATAAATGAAATAAATAAATAATTTAATTTATATAAAGAAATGTAATAATATAAATAAAGTAAATAAGGTAATTAAAGGAAATAAAGTAATTATATGAATTAAAGTAATATAAATAAATTAATTAAAGGAATTAAATTAATATAAATGAATTAAAATAAATAATAAAGTACATAGAGTAATTAAAGGAAATAAATTAATATAAATAAAGTAATTAAAGTAATAAGAAATGTAAATAAAGTAATATAAATAATATATTATAGTGTAATTAAAGGAGGAAAGGAGGTGTAAAATGGTCATTACGTCGCTGTTAGGGGCTGGGGCTGGGGCCCAGGTGGGGGCGCGGTACGCGTGGGGGCGCGTAAAACTTTTCCCCCAAAATGAGCCAGGACACCCCGGTGTCGTTTGGAAAAAGGAAAAAGAAAAAATGAGCTTGGTGTATACCTATAAACCCTCTATATAATCGCCCCTTGTAAGCCCTAGTGTATACATAAGCTCCTGGCGTTGATTCCTAGATACACACTAGTCGGCGTTGTTTCCTTGATAAACTCTTGCCGGCGTTGCCGCTACTGCCACTGCTTCTGGAAATTCCACCTCGACATATGGAGATTGAGGGAGATGATGAAGATCGACCGGAAGAGGAAGGTGAAATCAGAACCTATCCAAGATCCAAAAACCCTTGTTTTTTGGATCATTGCTTGAGTGATTTACCAAACGGTTTGTTCGAATTGTCAACCATTAATCGTTGGAGTTTTATGTTATTTTTTCATCACTCAATCATCTCTATCTGCACCGGTTCATTCAGGGGGACTATCCTTACAGATGGATAATTTGATCCAATTTATCTATGCACACTGATATGATTTACTAGAGTTGTTGATCTGTGCTTATTATTCGCGGATCAGTTAGATGTAGAACATCCTTTAACTAGCTAACATACTTAGGTTAATTTTCAGGAGGTGTTGTTGTCCTCGACAAAAATAGTTTGTGGAAAAATCGAAAAGTGTTGGAGACTCCACTGGTCTATCTTTGATCACTCCAACAATCTTACACAAATGTATCTTTTCATGTTTTGGTAGGACAGTTAGGGTGTCAGGATAGGTAAGTTTGGTGTGATGAAAACATCCATTCATATGAAAACTAGAAGAATAACACAAGACGTTATCAGAGAAAAATTCTCTCTCTCTTTTTTTCCTAGTATATCGATATCCATTCCGATGGTAAATGTTTTCAGCAGATTACTTGCTAGACTGATAGCTTGTTCCAAAATGCAAAATTGAAGCTAAAAGTAGCAGGGGTAGAAACAACAATGAGACAACTAAAGAAAGTCGGAGTTGCTTAACGTTACCTTATTACCAATAGATTTCCGTTCTAATAAAAGGCTTTGAATCATAACCAATCCACTGCATGGGGTCCATGGTGAGGATTTCCTATTCGTAGCTCTTTCATATATTAATCTTTCATGTTGTTGCTAAGACTCGTGAAATGATATTTCGTTGAGAACTTAAAAGTTGTTATATGTAATGTGGGTGGAAACTTAGTTATCTTGTTTATGTGTGGCTCATTGTTGACTGTTTAGAGATCATTTCTTTGAAATGGTGGAGAAGAAGTTTGGTAGACGGTTGGGTTGATCTCTTTTCAATAATGTTCATAAACAATACTTTAATTGCCGCCAATTTTCCTTTTCCTGACACTTGACACTTAATAGGAAATTGGAGAGATCGACTAATCTTTCTTAGACACGAATTCCTCCATCTCTTTGTCTTGAGATTTGACGAACTTCACAAAATCTTCCTCCCAAGCAGAAACATATTGCGTTGAGCATTTATAGCAACTGTAAGTACTCAACATTTATTTCATATTTCGTGCATGATAGGGATTTTCTGTAGTTATACTGTAAATGTAGATGATGAACCAAATGCATGGGAGGTTGCATGAATCTCCTGCACATTGGTCTTTCTCTTAACGTTGTTGTGTGTACTTTTTGGCTAGTGTTCATTTGGTATATCTAGCAGTACTGTTACTTGGTTCACTAGAATTACCATGGTTTCGTTACTAATGAATCTGGTTCTCGTGTTGCAGGCATGTCAGGGAGAGCATTTTATGAACTAGATCTGGTTTCTAAATTTGTTGAAGGATACTGGAATATTAGAGATCTTAAGTGGCCTCTATCTGATCAAAGATGGAATCAGGCCCAGTTTTTCAAAAGATTTTAGTACTTAGGTGCTAAAATCTTGATATTTGAATCAAAAAAAATGAAGTGGTTCCATGTATCGTTTTCGATTTTTTTCTGCACCAAATTAAAATACTCCTTGTGTACTTTAGTTTGGTGCAAAAAAAAAAATCGAAAAACAATATACGGAACCACTTCATTTTTTGAGTTCAAAAATCATGATTTTAGCACCTGAGTGGTAAAATCATTTAGAAAACTGAGCCTCAGGGTATGTTCTCATTTACTCTTTGTCTGTCTGCTAATATACCATTGTTCCTTCATTATGTAAACAAAAATGCCCTAATAAATGTTTGAAACTTTGAAATGCAAGCGTAGCTTTATTCCCAAAGCAAGGTTTAGTATTTTGTACTTCTATTGTTTGCAGAGTAAGAGGATCAAGTGTTTTCTTTATTTGTCTTTTCCACAGCGGTTGGTAAACATAAAGGATGTACCAAATGCATGTACTATTGTTTGCAGTTTAGCCGTAGAGTAACATAATGTATTATTTGCATGTGTCCACTACCTTCTATTTCAAGTGATGTCACTCTTGCCTAGCAAGGAGCAGATTTTTTTGACCTTTAAGAAGCATTCATTTTAATGCCACCGTTGGAACTCTTAAATCTCCCTACGCATTTACAATTCCTTTAGTACTAAAAATAGGCTTCATATCTCATGCATGATGATAGGAATTATCTGTAGTTCCACTATAAACATAGATGATGTACTGAATGCAAGTACTGTTGTCTGTAGTTTAATTAGAGAGTTAGATTATATATTAAATGCATGTGGCTACTATCTGATGAATTTGTTTTGAGTGATACTACTCTTACCAAGTGAGGAATATATATATATTTTTAAACCTTTAAGAAGCGTTTATTTTAATGCTACCGTTGGAACTCTCCTTATGCTATGTCAATCTGTAGTGATGTAATCTGTTGCCATCTGATTGATGATGTTTTCAATGTGGCTTATCATTTTTGCTTTTGCTTCTCTTACACGACACATAGTTGTATGTATTTGTCAGTAGTATGTTTTTGAATTGAGTAATTTATGTATTTTATGAGCATAGAAACAAATCATTTATGTTATCTATGTTGTTTATGTTGGTGCCTTATTGTTCCAATTCATTTTTGCAATTAGCTATTGCTTTTGTGGTTTTTTTTTTCCTTGATCATTTTTTCTTTGTATTAGGTTTAATGAGTCTCACAAAAACAAACTTGGGGTTATTTTGTGATTAGTTGATGTCCCAAATATATGATTCATGTAGGCAAGTGAAAAAAGAGATGGTTGAATCAAAATAATTTTGGGCGCACAAATTGGACTTCTTTGTAGCTCTTTATAATTAAAAGATGGAATGTAAATCACATTGGGAGAGGTCTTGTTCAAGTAATTCAGATGGGCAAGTTGATCCAGATTATTGACAACTGCAACAAAACAATTTTACTTCGAAAAGAAAGAATGAGAATATGCAAATCGAAATTGTTACCCAAGAGGCAACCTAGAGTAGAGAAAGGAAATAAACAAATAATTTGCACAAAGAAAATAACGGGGTGTTTGACACTTGGATTTGATTTTGGGTGGATTTGTAATGAGGGCAGATTTGAGGGTGGATTTGTAATATGAGGGTGGATTGGTAATGACGGTGGACCCACCACTTAATAAGGGTGGATTTATAATGAGTTGTTTGGATGGTTTTTTGAGAAAGGGGAATTTGGAAGGTGGATAAGAGGGTAAATGGTTGACTTGCTCCCGATTTATTAATTTCATTATACTTAGAACAAATATATAATAAATACATAACAGTTAAAAATAAATGCACAACAAATACATAACTATATTAGATGTTAAAAAATATATATTTTCAGAAAAAAATTTGGATGTGTGATTTTTTTTTAGCACAAAAATAATTGAAAAAATAACATTATAAAGAAATCCCAATAGAATCTTTGGGTATCTTTGTTCTTTCTTATTGCATTTATCTATGGTCTACTCCTTTTTTCATAGGAATTATCGAGAAGCTCTGGCAAAACCAAAACCCCTTCGATCTACTCTGGTAAACCCACCAGCACCACCATATATATACTTCGGCGAAAGCCACCAGCGCCAACATCAACTCCGGCGAAACCCAGTCCAAAACCCATCTGATCACGAGGTTCAGTCCGATCGATAAAGTTTAGTCCGGTCGACGAGCATCAATCATGATATCAGGTACCTTCAACTCTCTCTCTCTCTCTCTCTCTCTCTCTCTCTCTCTCTCCTGAGGGTGGATTTGGAGTGGCAAAAGAGTCCCAAATACACCCGGATTAGCTAGCGACAGGGTCCAACCAGGGCTTGGCAAATCTACCTGTGGGAGGATTTGTAAGATGAACAGTAAAATAGTCTAGGGCTGAAGGAGAGGTGCCAAAGAGTAGATTAACCAGGTTTGCTAATAAGAGCGATTGGTATATCCGCCCTCAAATCCTCTAGCCAAATAGGGCGTGAAGGAGTTAAGGGAGAGATATCACACAAAGATATATAGTGGTTCGATCTGATCTCTGTCCACTACTCAAATAAAATATTAAATGAATGAGAAAAATTAATAGAAAGAGAAAATAAATACATAATTTGCACAAAGAAAATAAAGGAGTTAAGGGAGAGATATCACAGAAAGATATATAGTGGTTCGATCCCATCTTTGTTCACTACTCACCCTAGTCCACTGGCCTAAAGTGTCGCTGTTTTACTAATCAAACAACTAGTTTCTGGTGTCGATTAAACCTTACAACCACAACGCTAACTTTCCCGAAGAGTTAGCTGAACCGCTGGAGTTTATCTCCCAAACTCTAAAATCACCCACAGAACAAAATCCAGTTCTGTAGTAGCTCACTGAGAATTTTTGCCAACTCTCAATTCAATAAGTGAAAAGAATTTGTATAGTGGAGATCTCTCTCTAAGAGTAGATGCACAAATTTTGCTCTGAAAGTAATATATGAAAGTGATTGCTCTGTGTATCTAATGCTCTGAACTTTCTGGACTGTGATTGATACTCTCTGTATTGTTCGTGTGTAGCTTTTTCCCATTCCCATATGCAGGAGCACTTCTTTTATAGGCAAACTGATCCGAACATTAGAAAAATTTCCGTTGAAGAAAATCTTCTACCAATAAGCTTGATCTTCCATAATAGAAAATATAAACGTTAAAAGAATCCCGTTGAGCTGTGAATCTCATCTTCGACAATCATGATCTTCCTTTCTTCAATTACAGTAGTGGCCATTTGGAAAATTTCCATTAGAGAAAAAGAGCTTCAAAGTTGCAATGTCCATATGAATGTCAATTACTTGTCCGATGGATGGAATTGGATGATCACTTGTTTGATTCTTCTTTTGGACCAAAGTGGATAATAAGGCAAGGATCAGTTTTGACCAAAATCACTTTAATTGATCATCAAGCTATCAAGACCCTTTTTCATGTTCACTATTGAAAGTTAGGAAAGTGGCCACGTGGCCTTGATTTGCAAGTGCACCATTAACTATAATTGAAAAAGATAATTTCACTAGCATGTCAAGATAGACATTTGGCTGATGGAATTTGGACCGAATCAAAACATAATATAAACATGAATAGGTCCAATATGGGTATGGTACGGGACAAAAGTTAATTTTGGAATTCCCTCTTGTACATATTCTGTACACATGCATTATTTTGGTGCAAAAAGGAATTATTAGAAAATGAATTTTCTAAGACTGAACATATGTGAAGGATTGGATATAAAAAAATATTTTAACATTGGTTTTTTCAAGAAATCAATTTTTTTCGTAATTCATAATCAAAATCAATTATTTCTAACAAAAATGGAGGTTGGGACTTCAAGTAGACACTCTGGTATAGGAAGAAGGCGTGACTGCATTTTAATAAGAAGGGCAAAAGATGAAAGACTTTCGTTGGGTCAAAGAAGATCATTGCGTAGAAGAAGTGAGAATTCTGAAAGCAAGTGTGATCAAAGTCTTATCAAAAGAAACATATGGGCATGGTTGATGGAAGCCAAAGTAATTGAGGACTTAGTAAGCATTGGGGTTTGAGTTCCTATGATCCCAAAAGTTAGCTATTTTCACCACCTTCTACCTTTTTCCATCTGCAGAACAAGGAATACATGTGTAATGAGCGTGTTTGACATTATTAGTTAATAAAAAGGGATGAGGCTTCCTATTTACTGGAATATAGAAGTTCCTCAATAACAGCTTGTGAAGTGACTAGACTCCAACAAAAGACTTGTCGCGGATGAAAGCTACGATGATGAACAGAGGACATGTTTACAGCATCGCGCATGAAAGAGGTGGAGATCCCATTTGCTTTCAATTGCCATTGCTATTGGTGACAAACTCAAGGGATTACCTTTGCTCGAGGGTTCCCCCTACGCCATCCATTTCTCAGAACCAAGTTTCCCTTCCGATAATGAATAGAGTGGTCTGCTAGAAATAGCTATTTCAATTATTGTTTTAGTGAATTAGCAAAAGGTTAATGTGAGTATTCTTACATTTGGGTAATAACATGAAATTTAGGTATGTTATAGTATTTGTAATTCAACATTGGGCATGAGCTTTTGGTAATTGTATTGCAACTGGATATGGTGGCTGAACAAAAATCTAAATACTCCTATGATCTAAGAGGTTACAATGTGGCAGATTTGAAAAGATGTCTTCAAGGAATTAGGAAGCCGCAGTTTTGCGAGATGGCAGTATAAGATTAAAGGATAACAAAACGTTGGAGTTGTTTCAGGCAATGTATTGGTTTTAGAAATCAATTAGGTGTAGGTGTTTGTGTTTGTGTTTTGTTTTAGGCAATGTCTTGGTTTTAAAGATTCTAGGCTTGAGGTCTCATTCTCAGGTGTAAGGTGCTTTGATGCTGCAATGAAGATTTTGCTTGCAGAGTTAATTTCTATTTACCTCTTTGTTTTTCTTATCTTGTAATTCTAAACTTAGGCTCTTTTGGATTAATGGATGGTGTCTTGCCAACCATTTTTTTTCTTTCTATTTTGGGTATAAGCTGCTAGTTGTAAACATGGATCTCTCGCCGGTGATGGCCCACCAATGCTGGGCCACCTATTCTTCCTTGACTGCACACTTAACACGTTACCATTGCTATCTGGGTTGAATATGGTCTCTCTTGGACCTTCTAATGCCCTTTGTTTGGTTATCTACTGATAGGGAAGTTGTAGGGGACTATTGGATGGAAGGATGAATTGGTTTTGGGCTGGAAACCTGGGAAGGGTTTTAGGAATTTAGTTGATGACAAGCAAAAGACCTAGTGATTTCTCCTCTAGATAGGTTATGGTTATTTTTTTGCAGGTGACTGGAGTTCTTTCTGGGGTGCTTTGGGTCTCTGCCATTCATCGTTCTAACCAACTCCAACCCCAATGAGGATTGCTGGGGTCCATGATCATTATGGCCATTGGTCTAGTTCACTTCTTATGAGTTTTTTGTTCGTTTCAATGATAGGAAACCAAAGACAAAGGCTGAACTATTCACATCTAGTAAAGAGCTTAATATTTTCTAAAAAGATGAAAATTTGCTAGTAATGATTTGAATATTCTCCAAAAAGTTGAAAATTTGCGAGTAACGAGCTGAATATTTGCTAATTGCAGATCCAGTTTCCTTCTATGTTTGCTGGTCATTTCAAATTTGTGATGCTTTTATCAGAGAATGGATTATTTCAAATTTTAATGTGAGAGAGGAGAGATGCCAAATGTCACTCAAGCATTTGACAATTGACAGTTGTTTCACATGCCATGTCAAATTTTACATCTTTGGTAGGAGATGCACTCAAAAAACAAAGTTTGTTCTGGATTTACAATATCTATGCTTGTACAACGAGATGCACTCAGAAAACAAAGTTGGTTCTGGAAATACAATCTCTATGCTTGTACAGAAAGATTTATGCACTTGGACAAAATGCTTCTTTTTTATCCGATAAGTTTCTTACTCAAAAGTTTCTACAGTTACTCAAAATAAAGCTGCTTAAGTTGCGACTGAATTAGCAGCTAGCAACCAATTTTCCTTTCTGTATCAATTTATGGCCGAAATCAAAATGTGATGGTTTCTTTTATCTGATTTTTTGTTTCCGTCTTTTTTTTTTGCATGAGCAAGCTAAAATGAGATGAGAAAATAGGAGGTGGACCATGAGGTTATCTTATGAGAGAATGAATAAGCCATTGCCCTCTCTCTTTTCATGGCTTCTTCATACTTGCTAAGTAAGTTTGCTTCAATATGTTCTTTTGACTGTAGACTGGCATCCCATTTTCCCCCAATCTGGTAGTACATCATTCAAAGCCAAATGAAATTTAAAAACTAACAAAGAGCAATATGTTTCTGGATAAACCAAACTGATAACAAAAAGCTACTATTAAAACATGTTCTAAGCAGGGATTGTCCCTTCTTCACGACAAAGAATACAAACAAAGATTTTACAAAATTGGAATCACCATGAATGAAGAATCATTCAGTGAAAGGAATTTGAATCAACATTGCAATCCCATGTACGTATTTCACCAAATGTGCGTCCTAAAGAACTTTCGTAGCTCATCCGACTTGGACAACATTTCTGCACTGGTATAGCACTCCACTTGAATTGCACTGTATTTATTCCACAAAAAGCCAATTCAAATCTTGGAAGACGCCATACCACATACAGATCAAGCAAAGCAATTTGGAAGAGAAGGAAAGGAGTTATGGGAGAAAAACTTACCTTTAAATTTGCAAGTTCCTTTGAACGTTTCTGTAGGAGCCGTCTCTGGAGTGCTTGATTCTCCTCTGGCATTCTGATTCTTCTAGACTGGATTTGAGACTGCACGCAGGCCAAAGTCTACATGCATCTCAAAGTAGGCGACTCAAGCATTCAGTGCTAACAAAAACACACAGCGTGTCTATGATGGAAAAAGAAAAGGAGCCGGTTGATTCCCTTTAATTTTTTAGTGCTTCCACATTGAATCAAATATCAGGCAACTACTATCCTTAAATATGTACTCCCTCCGTCCCAATTTTATAGTTCCTCATGGGAGTTCGTGCCACTTTTCAAAGTGTTATATCTTATAATCTACAACGTTTTAGGTAATTTTGAACACTTTATTTATTAGATTAAATTAAGATATATCAAACAAGATTCATATTGCATATAAAATATACTACCGATTGAAAGATGTAATCATTTTTTTATCCGGTTAAGATAGAATGAGGGACTATAAAATTGGGACGGAGGTAGTACTATATATTGGGCTCTCATAATTTGGCTACGCTTATTTTGTTTTGTTGAGCTATAACAATTTGATTCAAATTTAGTTGGAAACATTTATTTTAATCTCGTACGAGAAACGCAGCATTGACAATCCAAAAGAAAAATTAATTTCTATCTATATTAAAAAAAAAAAAATTCCAGCACATTTTTTGAACCAGCGAGGCTAGTTCTATGGTGAAGTCGCCCATGGTAGGCGGCCCTTGTACCAATGACTTCAGCATCAGCAGTCCTCTCAAAGGTCTCAATGCCCTTCTTGCCTAATGACGGTAAAACGGACTAGCAAATAAGTTGATAACCTCCATCATTTTGCGTGGACAAAGTTAGCATAGTTGCAGGCCGCAAAAGAAATATTTTGGGTATAACCATGTGGTGGCCTATACTCCTACCACTACATATTTCGGTGGAATCTATATATTTATGTCTTTGTCTGACGTAAATATAGGTGTGTGAAGAGAGTTAACGCACCACGTGATGGTGCTCAGGACTTAGAGTAATGGTAATTGGCCTTTTCTTCAAAATTGATTGCAATTGTCTCTTTTAGATCCTGTTATAAGATAGAGCTTTGCACAATTACTATGATCTCTACCTCGTTATTTAGAGTCTTATGTGTTACTTTCTCTGTCCCATATCGTAGAGCTTCTTCACCTTTTTGAATGTCTCAAATAATTGTTTATATCTCATAATCTATGATTTTTTCGTCATTCCGACAACTTTAATTACTAAAACTAATTGAGATCTATCAAACAAGATCCATATTGAATATAAAAAATATAATAAATTAAAAATTATAGACAATTCTTTGAGATATATACAAAAAAGGAAAGAGACCCTACAATATGGAATGGAGGGAGTATTTTCTTGCAAAAAAAAAAACTCATTTTATGCTACAATTCTAATAAGTTGTTCAGGATATCTTAATGGGATAAAAAGGAAAAGTTAAATATTGATCGACAAACAGTATACTTTATTGAATAATGGCCCTATTGAACGATAGGCTTGGCCTTCAAAGACTAATTGCGATACGCATAAATTGATCCAAATACTCGAGATAATACCCTATAGGATTTATTACCTGTGAAAGCTCATAGAATTTTTCTTGATAGTGGAGAAAATTAGAGAACTTGAGATATTTTCCAAGTCATAACAAAATGAAACAAGACAAATTGCCTGAACTCCTTCACTGTCATCGTCATTGTAAACTCCAGCAAAAAATTTGCAATATCGATGTTTTTGTTGATAGATATCAAATAATTTTACTATACAAACGTTTGCAAAATCAATAAAAAGAAATAATACTAGAATGGACATCAAAAAGAAAGAAAAAACGTGCCAGGCCAAGGCATTGAGACCATTATACATTCTACAACACGTATCGGTTTTAAAGTATAAAACAAAAGGCAAAAATAGGGAGAGAGACGTAGATGAGTTTTTTGACATTTTATTTTCAACTTCTTTTATTTTGCTTAATATTAATACCTAAAAAATTTATTTTGTATGTATCTCTCTAATATTATCATTGTTGCAAAATGCTTCATACCAGGTCCGTCAATTTGTGAGGCCAAAAACATACTTTTTCAATGGGACTCCAAAATCTCAAAATTGTTTAGGGGAAAAAAATCTCATAGTATGATTGATATAGGAGGTATATTTGGCAACACAACTCAATTGACTTAATTTAATTTTTTTCACGCCTCACTTGTACATGGATCTATGAAATTGGAGGCCCCAAAATTTCCTAAAAATTTGGGGAATTAAAACAATGACTCTACGGGTGTTAGCCCAAAGCCGGCTCTGCTTCATATGCTTATCTCCCAAGCACTTTACAAATTCAATAATATATTATGACCACAATTTAAAAAAATAAAATCTAAAAAAGTACACGGTGTTGTTTGGAAAAAGGAAAAGAAGAAAGAGTCAACGAAGCCCTAGGAAATCTCGCCTGAGTCACCTCCACATGAACCCTATATATAAAAGCCCTAATAAGCCCTAGTCTATACAGATAAACTCCTGGTGGCGCGGCTTCCTAGGTATACAGTATACACTTGCCAGCGTTGCCTCCTATATAACTCGCCGGCGTTGCTGCTGTTCTTGACGGAAATTCAACTCGATATATGAAGACTGAGGAAGATGAAGAAGATGGAGAGGAAGGTGAAATCAGCACCTATTGAAAATCCAAAAAATTGGATAATTGGATTAGTGATCTACCAGAAGGTTTGTTTGACTTGTAACCCATTAGTCATCAAAATCGCCTTTTAATTTCTCTACGTTGGAGTTTTAAGTTGTTTTTTCATTACTCAGTCATCTCTATTAGCACCAATTCATTTGAGAAAAAAAGAGAAGAAGAAGCTATCCTTATAGATACGTATCATTTGATCCGATTTATCTACACAATGATATGATTTGCTAGAGCTGTTGCTATGAGCTTATCTACCGGATCAGTTAGATGTTGAACATCCTTTAATTAGCTAACATGCTTAGGTTAATTTTTAGGAGGTGTTGTTGCCCTAGACAAAAATAGTTTGTGGGAAAAGGGAAAGATTGTAGGAGAATCGACTGGTTTGTGTTTGATCACTCCAACAATTTTACAAAAGTATATCTTTTCTTTTTTGGTAGGACAGTCAGGGTATCAGGCCAGCTAAATTTCGCTTGATGAAAAGATCCATTCCTACGAAAACTAGAAGAACCAGACAAAAGCTTATCTTTTGAGCAAATTTCTCTCCTCTTTTTCTCAATAAATCGATATCAATCGCGATTGTAAATGTTTTTGGCAGATTACTTGCCATATTGTGAAGTATCAGCAACAGCTTGTTCTAGAATACAAAATTGTAGCCAACAGTAGCAGGGGTAGAAATGACAATGAGATAAATAAAGAAGTCAGAGTTGCCTTATGTTACCTTATTGCCAATAGATTTATGTTTTTATAAAAGGCTTTGAATCATAACCAATCCACTTCTGCCATATAATCCATTTTGGAGTGGCATGCAGCCTGGCATGGAAGGATACGTAGCCTTACTGAGGTGTGTTCATAAGACAATAATTAGATTTCTATCATTGCCGTAGTTGTTGGTTATAAATTTGTTGATTTTACAAATGGAGATTTAATGTGGTTAGCCTTATTATTGTTCAATCTGTTTGATTTTTTCCGAGGTAATTCACAAGAGATTATTAAGGAAGCAAATGTTTTCAAATTAAGAACATACCATGAGTTTCCAAGTGACATCACAAAATTCCGATAGCAATATTTTTAATCAATGGCTTTATTAATTCCCCTAGAAGGTATTTGATGTCTTGCTCTATTTCTTATGAATTTTAGTTTAAGGAAAATTTATTGAAGACATCACGAAAAGTTTAGTTTGCCAAAAAAGTCTCAGTTTTACAAGAAAAAAAATCGTGGGTTCAAAATATTGAAAATTTATCTAGTGTGGTGTCAATATTAAACTTGTTGGGGTCATTTACGAATATAGAAGAAAAATTATGATATTTATAGTGATTTATTATTTTCCCCGTGGAGTCGCCTGACCCAACTCCCTACGTAGTAGCGTTGCCACTGTTTACAGCTACTGCGCTTGTTATAATGTCAGCCTATATTTAGGTGACTAAATTATTCAAGTAGAAAATTTTAATTTATGCACTTTCTAGTACCCTTTTTGGCAGTCCCCCTTCTATTGTTCTAATCTGACAATAAATAGTGCTCAATATCATCACAATGTTCTATACGACCGATCCAATTTTCGAAATCACTAGTAGTTGCAATAACCTAACACTATAAGATCGTCCTCCTTGTCCCTTTTTTTTAATAATTTTTTAAAAAGTTTTCTGTTTGAAGTGTTTGCAAAACTATCAATCAAACGGTGTAACTATATTGGTGAATTTGTTCTCACCATTTACCCACAGCTAATGGAGGATTCCGATGAAGAGAACAACAAAGAAGGGCTAACTTTTTCTGGCGATGCTGAATGGATTATGGGTTGGCACTTGGCAGGCTTGGACATCTTGCATGAGTGGTAACATTGTCTGGCTAATTGGACCACTCTCTTCTCTAGCAACGTGACCTAAAGCCTGTCTAGAACTCCATGGGGACGAAACTTCCATATCAGCAAACCATCTTTTCAAATGTATGGACAATACATAAAAGGAGAAATGTCGATCAGGTCCGAAACACCAAGCTATGGCAGCTACAACATCAATGAAATCAGAAAATCGTTATTTCCAGTCGAAAAACGTTTCAAGAGAATTTGCAGATTCTTCTTTTGCAACTAGTGATCGGCCTATGTCAAACATTGATCCAAAACATTCTGCAATGGATCTGAATGGCTCTTGTTCAAGGGAGTATCTTCAACCAAAAGATGAAACTATTGAAAGTTTGGTTGACTTTGAATTCAAGAGTGCTGAAGATAGGTTTGCTAGAGGCTTGCGTCAATCAGAACAACATTGAAGGGTTAACTTCCTTGGATGTAGATGGAATGGATTATTGTTTGGGGATAGTGGATGACTTGCAAGAGCCAAGAGGCGGGAGGCTCTAGTTTCCTCACCAATCAGACAACTGCAGATTATGGTATACCGTTAGTTGCAGGAGATGCAGGATTTTTGGAGTTCAATGACCTCAATGAGCCATTGATCATCATTTCGTAGTGTGTTAGGGTTTCTCAATTGTTTCATTGGTTTAGTCTTGAGTTGGGATTTGAGATATCTAGGGTTTGTGTGTGTCTCTTTCGTGTGTGTGAGACGTTTGATGCTCTGTAGGTCGCGCCTCAAAGATTTGTTCCTAGATATCATGTGAATGCTTCAAGCGAGAGTTACGGGTATAGCCAGCTTTGTGTATTTATTCCTGTTTTTAGTAAATCCTCTTGCTCTTTCCCAGTGGACGTTCCTCTAAAGCTTTGTGCTTGGGGGAGAACCACATAAATCCTTGTCTCTTGTTTTCTTGGTTGTGTGTTTATATTTTGAACTTTGGGTTTTGGCACAACAAAAAGTTCACTAAAACAAATCAAATTTTATCAACCCCAAATATTCCACTAAAAATCCACAAAATCAAAAGATCATTTAGGATTGGCTTATGAATGGTATGAGAGTGGATGTATCTGTAGAGCTTCGTGCTTGGAGGGAACCACATAAATCCTTATCTCTTGTTTTCTTGCTGGTGTGTTTATATTTGAACATAGGGTTTTGGCACAACAAAAAGTTCCCTAAAACAAATCAAATTTTGTCAGCCCCGAATGTTCCACTAAAAATCCAAAAAATTAAAAAGATCATTTAGGATTGGTATATGAATGGTAAGGGAGTGGGAGCCAACCTAGTTGGGATGTGCTCCTCTTGTAGTGATTCCGCAATTCCTAATTATACAAATGAAACTCTAAGATTCACCAAATGATCAAATGAGTTGCAAACAAGTTCACCAAATAAATAAAGATTCGGGATTGGCAAAGGAATGATAAGGGAGTGGGTGCCGACTTAGTTGGGATGTGCTCTTCTTATAGTGATGCCGCAATTCCTAATTTTATAAATGAATCTCGAAAGTTCACGAAACTTTCAAATGAGTTGCTTACGCTTGGTAAAAATAAAATCACTAAACATGAACTACGTTTGGCTTATCCCAAACCATGGGTACGTAAGCAACCTAGATTTTAGGGAAAATTAGTCATAAATGCACTATATTTTGGCTTTTTTAAAGGAAAGAACATGGTACTTTTGCAATCAAATATAAAGACAAGGTACTTTTGCAATCAAACATAAAGACATGGTTTTTATTATTTATTTAACAAAATGACTAAACACACACTCTTTCTTTATTTTTGACATAAATACCCTTTAAGGATTCAAATACGTCTAAAATTCTTTGTATCCGGTATCTCTTGAGGCTAACAATTATATGGGACTGTAAAAGTCCTGTTTTTGTGTATTCATTGTTGGAAAATTTAAAAGGCTTATTCGTTATTGTTACTTTTCCTAAAAAATGGCAACATTACTAATTTCTGTTGGCACGAATTTCACAAATTTTGCTTCGTCATGCATACCACAGAATCTACAAGGAAAAATGAGGTGAGTTAAAAATGAATGATCATCATACCTTAAAAGCATGCCAAAATGACACCAAAATATACCAATGCAATAATATTACAGTTTTTTATTAAGAAAAAAATATTGACAGCACCAAAAAAAAAAATGTAAATTGCTTAGATCTATGGGTGTCAGTGACCAATGAATGAAATCATGCAATAATATTATAGTTTTTAAAAGGAACGAAATCATGCTCTTGAAATGATTATTCCAACTTTTGGTTGGCAATAATTTTTTTTCCTATAATGTGGGATATCAAGGTCAGTTTACGTGCACCTCAACTAATCTTGTGAAGTCGATTGTGATTCCGCGGTCGATTTTGATTACATGCACCTCAACTTTTGGTTTGCAATAATTTTTTTTTTATTATTTCGAGGTCTTAGAAGTCGATTTTGATTACAAGGTTGTCTCTCAAGGCTCAGAACGCCAAGCGCTGGTTTGAATAGGGCCTAAGTTATCTGCCTTCCCATTAGCATTCACAAATGCATTTGCACAATTGAGATAGATTAATAGGAAACATGATAATCAGGTTAATCCGTTAATGATTAACCAACAATTGTTACAACAAATGGAATTTATTTGACACGCGAATGAGAAGTTAGATGACACTGTTTTATTTTTATTTTTTTGAATTTTTGGTACCAAATTAGAACTTTTAAAAATTAGTGACATTTCACTAATTATTTTTTCGCCGAAAGTGGTCGGCCGGAGATGGGGTGGTGTTTGGTCAGGAGGCAGGAGTTGATTTTTTTAATTTTTTGTACGAAATTAGAACTTTTAAAAATTAGTGACACTTTACTAATTTTTTTGGTCTCTGGAAGTGCTCGGCCAGAGGTGAGGCGTTGATTTTTTTGAATTTTATGTTCAAAATTTGAATTTTTAAAAATTAGTGACACTTCACTAAATTTTTTTGGTCACCGAAAGTGGTCGGCCAAAGGTGGGGTGGTGGTTAGCTGGAGGTGGGGTGTTGATTTTTTTGAATTTTATGTTCGAAACTTGAATTTTTAAAAATTAGTGACACTTCACTAATTTTTTTGGTCACCGAAAGTGGTCGGCTAGAGGTGGGCTGGTATTTTTTTAAATTTTTAAAAATTAGTAACACTTCAATAATTTTTTTTTTGTCTTTATGTTCGATTACAAAAGTTCCTTGTCCTTCCTTTTAAAAATGGCAAATGTTTTTTGTTTTTATGTTCAATTGCAAAAGTTCCTCATCCTTCCTTTTAAAAATAACAAATGTTTTTTTTTTTATGCTCGATTGCAAAAGTTCCTTGTCCTTCCCTTTAAAATTGCCAAATGTTTTGGATTTTTGGCTAGGTGGCCCTAATTTATACCTAGGTTCAATGACTAAAATAAATAAAAACCAATTCCCATTTTCTCTTATTATTATGAAAAGGAGGCCAACAATAAAAAATAGTTGGAATCAAATGGTTATCTTTTGAATGAAAGATATAATTGAAATATACTTTATATCTGGAATGGGTCCGAACCACTTAATAAAACTCATTTGAAATTCTCATGGAGTGAAATTTTATTAAGCAAAATAGTCAATTTTTTGTCTAAAAAAGTGAGAGCTTTGCACAATATATGTGATCTCTTAGGGTCTTATGTGTTATTTTCTTGCAAAAAAAAAAAAAAACACTCATTTTCTGCTACAAAATAAGTTGTTCAGGATCTCTGAATGGGATAAAAAGGAAAAGTTAAATACTGATCGACAAAGAGGCTCTATTGGATTCACTAGGCCCTATTGAACTATAGGCTTGTTCTTCGGAGATTAAATGAGATAAGCGTAAATTGAGATACACGAAAATTGATCCAAAAACTCGAGATAAAACCCTATAGGATTCATTACCTCTACTATGAAATTTGATAGACTTTTTCCTAATAGTGGAGAAAAGTAGAGAACTTTAAATATTTGCTACGTCATAACAAAATGGAACAATACAAATTGTCGGAACTTCTTCGCAATCATCGTCGTTGTAAACTTCAGCCAAGCTAGTAAAATACTTCATCCGTCAGCCTTTGTTGGTCCATTTTGGAAAGTTGTTCCATTTTTATTTCTGAATTTTAAAAAATAAGAAATATCGATCTTGTTTGGCAGATCTCAATTAAATTTATTATCCAAAGTTTGAAAAATCTTAGAAATCGTCATAAAAGCATACAAACAATAAAAAATGCCACAGATTTTAAAAATGGATTAACAAAAGCTGACAGAGCGAGTACAAATCGAGAGGCTACAAAGGTGATAACAGAACAATTGAATCTTCCAAAAACCCAATAATAGTTCTTTTTTTTTTGGGTAAACAAGAAAATAAAAAAAATAATGCTATTGTAATTATACATTCCACAACCCTCGTAGGTTTTTAAGTGTAGAATAAAAAGAAAAAAAGTATGGGGAGAGCAGTCAATGACTTTTTTGACCTCTTATTTTCAACTTCTTTCATTTTTCTTAATATAAAGACTTACAAAGTTTATTCTACAAATATATCTTAAATATGAATATAAAGACGAACAAAATTTATTCTACAAATATATCTTAAATATGAATATAAAGACTAACAAAATTTATTCTACAAATATATCTTAAATATGAGTAATCTATCATGACCATAATTCAAAAAAATAAAAAACATAATGCAAAAAGTACAACACCTCAAAATGAGGGAATTTTTTTTGAGTGTCAAGTGGGTATTGCCACTTGTTACCCAAGGAAGATCCGAGCAGCCCTAATCTGCTTTGGGTAACCTAGATTGATTCATTCTCTCTCTTTTCACCCAAACACTCTCTCTTCTTTTTCTTTTTCTAAAATCCGGACCGTCAAATCATGTTGTGGATGGCTGAGATTGCCGAGCGGGTACCACATAAGCAATACTCTCAAGGCACTGAAAAATTTCTCCAAAATGGAATAGGATGGTGTGGTATCGTTTGGAAAAAGGAAAAGAACAAAGAGTCAACAGAACCCTAGAAAATCTCACCTCCAGGTGAACCCTATATATAAAAGCCCTAATTATAGCCCTATTCTATTCTATACAGATAAGCTCCTGGTGGCGTTGCTTCCTAGGTATGCACTTGCCAGCGTTGCTTCCTAGATAACTTGCAGGCGTTGCTGCTGTTCTTGACGGAAATCTCAACTCGACAAATGAAGAGTGAGGAAGATGAAGAAGATGGAGAGGAAGAGGAAGGTCAAATCAGCACCTATGTAAAATCCAAAAAATTGGACAATCGGATCAATGATCTACCAGAAGGTTTGTTCGTCGTCTAAACCATTAATCATCAAATTTGCCTTTCCATTTCTCTGCGTTGGAGTTTTATGTTGTTTTTTCATCACTCAACCATCTCTATTTGCACTGATTCATTTGAGAAAGAAAAAAGAAGAAGCTATCCTTATAGATACGTATCATTTGATCCGATTTATCTACACACTGATATGATATGCTAGAGTTGTTGATCTGAGCTTATCATTCGCGAATCAGTTAGATGTAGAACATCCTTTAACTAGCTAACAAGCTTAGGTTAATTTTCAGGAGGTGTTGTTGTCCTTGACAGAAATAGTTTGTGGGAAAATGGGTTAGATTGTTGGAGAATCCACTGGCGTGTGTTTAATCACTCCAACAATTTTACAAAAATGTATCTTATCTTTTTTTGGTAGGACAGTCAGGGTGTCAGCCAGCTAAGTTTGCTTTGATAAAATGATCCATTCCTATGAAAACTATAAGAACAAGACAAAACCTTATCTTTTGAGCAAATTTTTCTCTCTTTTTTTTTCTCAATAAACCGATATCCATCGCGACTGTAAATGTTTTTGGCAGATTACTTGCCAGATTGTGAAGTATCAATAACAACTTGTACTAGAATGCAAAATTATAGCCAATAGTAGTAGGGGTAGAAATGACAATGAGATAAATAAAGAAGTCGGAGTTGCTTTATGTTACCTTATTACGAATAGATTTCTGTTTTTACAAAAGGCTTTGAATTATAACCAATCCACTTTTGCTATATTGTCTTACTTATTGTAGTTTTTATTGTAGTTTTCGTTTTCAGTGTGATTTTATCTACTTAAAGAATACCATGAGTTTCCAAGAGACATCACAAAATTCCGGTAGCAATATTTTTAATCGATGGCTTTATTAATTCCCCTAGAAGGTATGTGATGTCTTGCTCTATTTCTTATGAAATCTTAGTTTAAGGAAAATTTATTGAAGACATAACAAAAATCTTAGTATGCCAAAAAGTCTTAGTTTACGAAAAAAAAAATTTGGGTTTGGAAGTTTGAAAATTTATCTAGTGTGGTATCAATATTAAACTTGTTTGGGTCATTTATGAATATAGAAGAAAATTACGATAATTGTAGTGATTTATTTTTTTCCCGTGGAGTCGCTTGAACCAACTCCATAACAGAGTAGCATTCCACTGTTTACAGCTACCGCGCTTGTTATAATGTCAGCGTATAGTTAGGTGACTGAATTGCTCAAAGTAGAAAATTTTCATATATGCATTTTCTAGTACCCTTCTTGGTAGTCCCCCTTCTATTGTACTAATCTGACAATAAATGGTGCTCAATGTCATCACAATGTTCTATATGGCAGACCTGGACGCCCGAGTTAAGTGAATGCAGCGTCAATCAGAACAACATTGATGGGTTTACTTCCTTGGATGTCGATGGAATGGATTATAGTTTGGGGATAGTGGATGACTGGCAAGAGCTAAGAGGGGTAAGGTCCAGTTTCTTCACCAATCAAACAACTAATGATAATGGTATACCATTAGTTGTAGGAGATGTAGGATTTTTGGAGCTCAATGACCTCAATGAGTCATTGATCAACATTCCTACAGATGTTGTGGACCAGTTGTTGTGTCTACTAGAGGAAGGGGACAATAGCCTTGGTGAACATTTTGACACGTCACAGGTGAGTTTTGATAGATTTCATTATTTTCAAGTTTCATCTATTTATTATCGGTCAAAAATTTGCATTTTTTCTTGCCCAAATTTACTCTTGGACAATTTTTTAAAATTGTGACCATACTAATAGTAGTGGACTAGATATTGTTGATCTGGAATATCCGTCGAGTTCTTATGACGATAATTTTTCAAGCATGTCATGTGCATTCAATAAATCAGTACATCAGAAAGTCTAGGTGCCCAGAATGAGTATCCAGAAAGTACTCAGAATTTGAAATTTAACGGTACAGATTCTTTAAAATTTCAAATCCTAAATACTTTCTGGATATATTTTTTGGGTATGTAGTTGTGCGAACATGTATTGGTATTTCTAAAGAGATGATTAGGTCACATTTTATTTCCCCGTTACAGGAGATGAATCAATCAAGCGGAAGGAATTATTGTTTGGCCTATAGTTAATTGCATGATCGTGTATCTGATTTATTTATTTGCATGCTTCTGATCGGACACCTAATTAAAATGAAAATAGATTGTGTGTTTTGGCCTAATAAGTCATTTTGACTTTCTTTTTTTTGTTTTCATTTGATTTTTTTTTTTCTGCGTATGTTAGTTTTTAGTAGTCAAAGTCTTTAATTCTTTAAATTTAGAGTCTGGGAAATTGGAATTTGTATTTCCTATGCTTGGAGGGATGATCCCAGTTATCTATTTAAACATGTCCAGTGAATGAAACAAGTAGATAGTTGTGTTTGAGTTAAGAAAATGCTTTCAAGTTTCAACAACTTGCTTTTGCATGTTTGTGAAGAACTTCTGGTGTACTTTCTATTGCTTATTGTAGTGTTTTTTTTTTTTTATGTCTTTCATTTTCATTGTCATTTTATCTACTTAAGGAAATACCATGAGTTTCCAAGACACATCACAAAACTCCGGTAGCAATATTTTTAATCAATGGCTTTATTAATTCCCCTAGAAGGTATGTGATGTCTTGCTCTCTTTATTATGAAATTTTAGTTTAAGGAAAATTTATCAAAGACATCACGAAAATCTAAGTTTGGCAAAAAGTCTTTATGGGAAAAAAAATTGTGGGTTCGAAAGTTTGAAAATAAAATTTATCAAGTGTAGTGTCAATATTAAACTTCTTGGGGTCATTTACGAATATAGAAGAAAAATTAAGATAATTATACTAAATTTTTTTTCCAGTTTCCTCCCAATCAGACAACTAATGATAATGGTATTACGTTAGTTGTAGGAGATGCAGAATTTTTGGAGCTCAATGACCTCAATGAGCCATTTATCAACATTCCCACAGATGTTGTCTCTACTGGAGGAAGGAGACAATGGCTTTGGTGAACATTTTGATACCTCACAGGTGAGTTTTGATAGAGTTTCAGTATTTTCAAGTTTCATCTATTTATTATCGGTCAAAATATTGCATTTTTTCTTGCCCAAATTTACAAATTTTAAAAATTGTGACCACACCAGGTGAATAGCGGTGGACAAGATATTGTTGATCTGGAATATCTGTCGAGTTCTTGTGATGATAATTTTACTCGATGGGAGCAACAAGAAGAGGGGGAACTAGATGATGCAGGAGCAATAACTAGTTTTTCTTAGCCAATGTCTTTAATCATTAAATTTAGAGTCTTGGAAGTTGGAATTTGTATTTCCTATGCTTTCGATAGCCATTGTTGTTGGCGACAAACTCAAGGGATTACTTGTCATATGGGAAGCAATAACTACTGGTTTAGATGAGCTTCTGGAAATTGGTTTGCTCAAGTTGTCCTTTCGATAACGAATAGAGTGATCTTCTAGAAATAGCTATTTCAATTAGTGTTTCAGTAAATTACCAAAGGTTTATGTGATCATTCGTCCATTTTGTTTCCCTCAAAAATGTACGATTTGTCATATTACAGTGGGATGGACATGAGTATTTTTGTTTATCTTTCTTGCCTTACATTTTGGTAATGACTGGAAATTTAGGAATGTTACTATATTTGTAATTCAACAATGGGCATGAGTATTTGGTAATTGTATCGCAGGTTCTATGGACAAAAAGCTTAATACTCCTATGATCTAAGGAATTTCAATGTGGCAGGCTGAAGGTTTGCAAGATGTCAGTATAAGATTAAAGGGTAACAAAAAGATGGAAAAGTTTCTTGCAATGTATTGGTTTTAGAAATCAATTAGGTGTGGGTGTGTCTGTTTTGTTTCATGCAATGTCTTGGTTTTAAAGATTCTGGGCTTGAGTTCTCCTTTAGGTTGAAGGGGCTTTGATGCAGCGAAGTAGATTTTGTTTGCCAAGTTAGTTTCTGGTAACCTCTTTGTTTTGCTTATCTTATAATCATGAACTTAGGCTCATTTGGATCAGAGCCGACTCTGGGCTAAAGCCCGTAAAGCAACCGCTTTAGGCCCCCAAATTTTGTCTAATTTTGGGAGCCCCCAATAATATAGGTCCATATAGTTATTAGGTATATATAAAAAATTAAGTTTAATTTGTCTAATAATTTGAGGGCCTAATTTAAAATAAGACCTAAGTGAAAAGGCCCAAATGAAATATGATTTGGCACCTATTTCATTGTTTTGAAAAATTAAGTGTCCTAAGTGTCAATAAAGGAGTTAAACATCATGGGGTTAAGATCATGAGCACAGCAATGTTTTAAAACCCGGACCGGTGAGCGAATTGGAAAAGGGACCGGGCGGATGGGTCACCGGTCGAACCGGAATCAACCCGTGATGTCATAATTATGTTAAATAATATATTATACATATATAATTTAATAGAATAAGCATTTAAAAAAGTGAACTTTGATAGCCCAAGTATTTTCTAGTCAATTTTCCCTCAATCCCACATTGGTGGGACAAAGAATCAATCTTTGTTTTTCCTTCTATAAAAGGTGGTTACCTTCACTCCTGTATTCAATCCCACATCGGTGGGACAAAGAGTACATCTCTTGCTTTTCCTTCTATAAAAGGAAGAGAAGCCTTTAATCTTCACTTGGCATCAGCAGAAGGCGTGTGAGCTGGCAACAGCTCACTGCTAAGATAAGTTTCTGCGACGTGTAAGCATTGGTCATAAATGAGTGCAAATTTCAGTTCAAAATTTTCCGGTCCGAGTTGATAGACCCAGCTGCAGTTCGAACAAGTTGGCGGTTCGACCGTCCAGCTTGAACGATTTTCATATTTTAGACCGGTTTTTGGAAAGAAGCGGTTTTTGAATGAAACCGAACCAGTTGAAGGTCCGGTTGACGAAAAAAAGCGCAACAATCAGTGAAGATTCGTGATTTCTTTATGGGTAATTTTTTTTTTCTTGTTTCTTGTTTGGAGAGATTTTCTTATTTTCTCTATAGGGTTTCCATTTTTTTTGGAAGCCGATTTTTCTTCTCGTGCACTTTAACTGATGCTCTTCCTTTGATTTACTCGTCAACAGATGTTTTTGTTTGGGTTTGTGGATTGTTTGAGTAATATTTAAATGATAGTTTTTAATGTATTGTAATGGCTATCGATTCTAGGTAATTGTGGTCTCAAATTATTGTATTGTCTTCCGTATGAATGCTTTTTCTTTCTCTTATTGTTCACTATGCAAAAAAAGATTGAGGGCCCATTTTTTTTTCCTTTAAAAAGTTCGCTTTAAGTCTCACAAAATTCAGAGCCAGCCTTGATTTGGATCAATGGTTGGTGTTTTGCCGGCCATTTATTTTTCCCATTTTGGGTATAAGCTGTTAGCTTTAAACTTGGAATCAAGAAATGCAAATAGAAGAGAATTAACAGGAGAAAAGCCTAGTTGTGGGCTGAAAAAGAAATATATCGGGCACCGCCACATGTTGGCCTACACTCTACCACTACACATTTTCATGGGATCTATTCGTTTAGGTCTTGGTGCGATGTAAATATATATGTGTGAGGAGAGTTTACGCACCATGTGACGGTCCTGACTTAGAGTAACGAGAATCAACCTTTTTCTACAAAATTGCTTTTGCAACTGTCTCTTTTAGATCCTCTTATAAGCGTGTGTAAAACGATAAAATTTCAATTATTTTGGATGCACTGAAGTTAACCTTGGTGCTGGTCCAAGATTATAATGTGACGGCACTAGTTGATGGTTGCCACATTTTTGTTTGCAGTCTCCCATCATGTTCTAAATTACATTTTCATTTACTTGTTCAAATTCTACCAAACAAACTACCCACCTTTTTTCTTTTCTGTCCATTCGTCATTCCTAATCTATTACATGGGGGGAGTGACACTCTGTCTCAGGATGTAGTATGGGGCATCCAAGAGCTCTACCGCATGAGCTAGCCACCACTAATGAATTGATGGATGTGGACATGTGGTTGGTCTCTCTATATAAGTAGAGCAAAGCATATGGGACAAGGAAAAAAATTTCAGAGAAGTTAAGAAGAGACAAACAGAGAAAAAAAAAATCTGACGAAGAAGGAAAATGCAACAAGAATAAGTGTTTGTCCTCAAGGAAATTGCATGTTCAAATCTCATGAGATCAAAAATTTTAAACATTTGAGCCACTAGAGGGTTCATCTGGTTGTCAACTTTAGGACCCCTTAATTTCTTAATCCTCGAGATATTTAACTGTCATCATTCTTAACTCATTTCATTGCTTAGTCCTCGGCGATTTTCATGGCTTGAAATTAACTACCAGACAAACCCTCTAGTGGCACCAAGGTATGTAATGTTTAGTTTCTGCAAGATTCAAATATGCAACCTCATACAGAACAAAAACCTATTACTTTCTGATTTCCACTTGGCCAAATCCCATAGTGTTGTTCTTTTTTCCTTGTTATTAACCACAATTGAAACCATGGAGATAATGAAAAGAAAGAGTTGTCTGCAATAAATATCAATTTTCAATCATTGCTTTTTCTTCTCCCACTTCCAAATATGGGATTCCTAGGTTGGCCTGGTAGGGGTAGACCGGTAGTTTTAGCAGGTACAAATGGTTAGGAGCATTGTGACGAAGAGGAAATGAATTTGCGACCGTAGGAGTCTCTTACATTACAAACTATAATAAGAAAAAAAAAAGAAGAGATACTGCAATTACTTTTTTCCGTATTTTAATACTAGTAATTATATGGAGTATTTTATAATCGTATATAGTAGTCATACTTTTCTCAGTATTTTTTACGTAAATTTAATTTTCTCTATATGCACAAATAAATTACACGTTACCAATAAATATTATAAGTTCACACACATAAAAAGAAATTTTATATAAAATTTAATTAGAGTATCACCATTCACCAATCCTTCTCATTTTTTCTTCTCAAATGCAAATTTGAGTAAAAAACTAAAAATTCATCTACAACATAGCCGTTTTGAGTTTTACCCTTTTCTTGGGGAAATTAAATCCAAACCCTTTTTTCACAACACCTATTTATATTTGCAATTGTGCCATTACAACTATTTAAAAGAACACACAAACATCACATTCGTCGTCGTCGTTGATGGGGAGAAGGAGATGAGGAGATGAGTTGGAGAACACTTTTGGGTATAAATTAGGGTTTACCATTGGGGAAGACAAATCCAAATGGAGCTTTTGATCCAATTTTTTTAAACCTAAAGTTGAGTTAAAAATGGTAAAGTGTGGTGATAATCTTACCGAGCTTATCTACTACAGTAATTTTTATTATTCACTATTCAACAAAACTGAACACACGTAGGTCTCATCGAAACCAAATCTAATTAAATAATCTATGGTCATGTGTACTGAGAAAACAAATTAATGATGGAAACGATTGAAGTTGTAAAAAATATTCAAAATATCAAAAATATTAGCCTAAAGTCGAGGAAGTCCAACATTACAATAGAGATGGTACGTATAAAGATTACATAAAAGTATAAGAGCTCGCGAATTATAGTGATAGTGGAGAAAATTAGAGAACTTGAGGTATTTGCCAAGTTCATGAACAAAATGGATCAAGGCAAATTGCCAGAACTCCTTCGCAGTCATCGTCGTTGTAAACTCTAGCAAAGCTAGTACAATACAAATTGAAAGGTTAAAAAGGTGATGACAGAACAATTGGATCTACCCATGACCCAATAATAGGTTTTTTTTTTTTTTTTTGGTAAACAAGAAAATAAAAAGAAATAATGCTATTGTCATTGTTTATACATTCTACCACATTTGTCAATGGAAAAACCAGTGCTATTGTCATTATACATTCTACAACACATGCCAATTTTTAAGTTTAGAATAAAAAGTAATAGTAGGGAGAGAGCCGTAGTTGAGTTTTCAGACTTCTTGTTTTCAACTTCTTTCATTTTCCAAATAGGTAGTGCTAATGTCAAAATTATTTCTGATTGTGCCAAAACTCAAGTGTTTGAAATTCTTGTACTCATATGTAAAGTATAAACTATTTATGTAATGGAGTTTTGACACAATTAAAAACAGTTTTGTCATTATCACTAGCCTTTGGGCATATCTCTCAAATACAAAATTTATTTTGCACATATATCTGAAATACTGTCACTGTTGTAATATATTTCATACACATATCTCCCAAGCACTTTACAAATTTATTTATATATTATGACCATAATTCAAAGAATAACAAACAAAAATGCAAAAAGTTCAACACCCCAAAATGAGCCAAGGACGGCGCTGTGTCCTTTGTAAAAAGGAAAAGAAAAAAGAGATATTGGTAGTCAACGAAACCCTAGTAAATCTCACCTGGACTACGTATATATATATAAAGCGCTAGTAAACCCTATACATAAGCAGCCCCTGGCGTTGCTTCCTACATGTACACTCTTGCAGGCGTTGCTTCCAGATATACACTAATACGTACACTTGACGGCATTGGCGCTGCTTCTGGAAATCTCACCTCCACATATGAAGATTGAGGAAGATGATGAAGATGGACAGGAAGAGGAAGGTGAAATCAGTACCTTTCTAAATTCCAAAAATCCTTGTTTTTTGGATCATCGGATTAGTGATCTACCAGAAGGTTGGTTCGACTTGTAAACCATTAATCGTTAGATTTGCCTTTCATTTTCAAGTTTTATGCTGTTTTTTCATCACTCAATCATCTCTATCTGCACCGGTTCATTCAATGAAAAAAAAAACTATCCTTACCAATACGGTGATCCGATTTATCTATGCACACTGTTATGATTTGCTAGAGCTGTTGATCTGAGATTATCATTCTCGGATCAGTTAGATGTAGAACATCCTTTAACTAGCTAATTAACATGCTTAGGTTAATTTTCAGGAGGTCGTGTTGTCCTTGACAAAAATAGTTTGGGGAAAAATGGGAAAGATTGTTGGAGAATCCACTGGTTTGTGTTTGATCACTCCAACAATTTTACAAAAAATTATCTTTTCTTGTTTTGGCAGGACGGTTAGGGTGTCGGGCCAGCTAAGTTTGGTGTGATGAAGACATCCATTCATGTGAAAACTAGAAGAATAAGACAAGACCTTATCTTTTGAGAGCAAAATTCTCTCTCTTTTTTTCCTAGTATATTGATATCCATTCCGACTGTAAATGTTTTCAGTAGATTACTTGCCAGACTGAAGTATCAGCAATAGCTTGTTCTAAAATGCAAAATTGTAGCTAACAGTAGCAGCGGTAGAAACGACAATGAGATAACTAAAGAAAGTCGAAGTTGCTAACTGTTACCTTATTACCAATAGATTTTTGTTCTCATAAAAGGCTTGGAATCATAACCAATCCACTGCATGGGGTCCATGGTGAGGATTTCCTATATATAGCTCATTCATAGATTAATCTTTCATGTTGTTACTAACACTCGTGAAATGATATTTCGTCGAGAACTTAAAAGTTGTTATATGTAATGTGGGCGGAAAATTAGGTATCTTGTGTATATGTGGCTTATTGTTGACTGTTTAGAGATCTTTTTATTGAAATGGTGGAGAAGAAGTTTGGTAGATGGTTGGGTTGATTTCTTTTCAATAATGTTCGTAAATAGTACTTTAATTGCCGCCAATTTTCCTTTTCCTAACACTTGCTTGATAGGAAAATTGAGAGATCGATTAATCTCTCTCAGACACGAATTCCTCCATCTCTTTGCCTTGATATTTGATGAACTTCGCAAAATCTTCCTCCCAAGCAGAAACATATTGCGCTACGCATTTATAGCAACTGTAAGTACTCAGCATTTATTTCATGTTTCGTGCATGATAGGAATTTTCCGTTGTTCTACCGTAAACGTAGATGATGAACCAAATGCATGGGAGATTGCTTGAATCTCCTTGCACATTGGTCTTTCTTTTAACGTTGCTGTGTGTACTTTTTGGCTAGTTTTTATTTGGTATATCGAGCAGTACTTTTGCTTGCTTCACTGGAATTACCATGGTTTCGTTACTAATGAATTTGGTTCTCGTGTCGCAGGCATGTCATTAAGAGCATTTTATGAACCAAATCTGGTTTGTAAAGTTGTTGAAGGACATTGCAATATTGGAGATCTTAAGAGGCCTCTATCTGTCAAAGACCGAATTAGGGTATGTTCTTGTTTAGTCTTTGTCTGTCTGCTAATATATTGTTTTTTTTCTTAATTTTGTAAACAGAAATGCCCTAATAAATGTTTGAAACTTTGAAATGCAAGCGTAACTTTATTCCCAAAGGAAGGTTTAGTATTTTTCACTGCTATTGTTTGTAGAGTAAGAAGATCTAGTGTTTCTTTACTCGTCTTTTCCGCCAACAGTTGATAAACATAGAGGATGTTCCAAATGCATGTACTATTGTTTGCAGTTTAGCTGTAGAGTAATATAATGAATGAATTACATGTGTCTACTACCTTCTATTTCAAGTGATATCACTCTTGCCTAGCGAGGAACAGATTTTTTGACCTTGAAGAAGCATTCATTTTAATGCCACCGTTGGAACTCTTAAATCTCCCTGTGTACATTAAAAATACCTCAAGTACTCAAAATATGCTTCAAATCTTGTGCATGATGATAGGGATTATCTATAGTTCCACTATAAACATAGATGATGTACCGAATGCAAGTATTGTTGTCTGCAGTTTAATTAGAGAGTTGGATACTATATTAAATGCATGTGGCTACTATTTGATGATTTTGTTTCGTGTGATATTACTCTTACCAAGTGAGGAACAATATTTTTTTTAAACCTTTAAGAAGTGTTTAATTTAATGCTACCATTGGAACTCTCCTTATGCTATGTCAATCTATAGTGATGTAATTTGTTGCAATCTAATTGATGATGTTTTCAATGTGGCTTGTCATTTTTGCTTTTGCTTCTCTTACACGGCACATAGTTGTATGTATTTGTTAGTAGTATGTTTTTGAATTAAATAAATTATATTTTTTATGAGCATAGAAAAAAATCATTTATGTTATTTATGTTGGTACCTTATTGTTACAATTCATGTTTGCAATTAACTATTGCTTTTGTGGGTTTTTTTTTTTTGGCCTTGATCACTTTTTCTCTGTATTAGGTTTAACGAGTGTCACAAAAACTAACCTGGGGATATTTTGTGGTTAGTTGATGTTCCAAAGATACGATTCATGTAGGCAAGTGGAAAAAGAGATGGTTGAATCAAAATAATTTTGGGCGCACTAATTAGACTTCTTTGTAGCTGTTTAGAATTAAAAGATGGAATGTAAATCACATCGGGAGAGGTCAAGTTCAGGTAATTCAGATGGGGAAGTTGATCTAGATTATTGACAACTGCAGCAAAACAATTTTACTTCCTAAAGCAAGAACGAGAACATGCAAATTAAAATTGTCACCCATAAGGCAACCTAGAATAGAGACTGGGGGGGGGGGTGGAGGGTGTTAGGGTTGTTAACAATAATGCCCAAATAAAAATAAAAATATTAAATGAATGAGAAATTAATAGATAAAGGAAACAAATAAATAATTTGCACAAAGAAAATAACGGGTCATTTGGCACTCGGATTTGATTTTGGATGGATTTGTAATGTGGGCGGATTTGAGGGTGGATTTGTAATGAGATTGAATTTGTAATGAGGGTGAAACCACCACTTAAGAAGTGTGGATATATTATAAATGCACAATAAATACATAACTATATTTATACTATATTAGATGTTTAAAAAATATATTTTCAGAAATAAATTTGGATGTTTGATTTTTTTTTTTTTGCACAAAAATAATTGAAAAAATAACATTATAAAGAAATCCCAATACACAATCTTTGGGTAGCTTTGTTCTTTCTTATTGCATTTATATATGGTCTACTCCCTTTTTCATAGGAATTATCGAGAAGCTTTGGCGAAACCAAAACCCCACCGATCTACTCGGGTGAAACCCACCAGCACCACCATCTACTCCGGCGAAACCTAGTCCAAAACCCTCCGATCACGAGGTTCAGTCCGGTCAACGATGTTCAGTCCGACCGACGAGCATCAATCACGATATCAGGTACGTACCTTCAACTCTCTCTCTCTCTCTCTCTCATTCTTCTGAGGGTGGATTTGGAGTGGCAAAAAGGTCCTAAATCCACCCAGATTAGCTAACAACAGGGTCCAACCAGGGTTGGCAATTCCACCTGCGGGTGGATTTGTAAGATGAATAGTAAAATAGTTTGGGTGTGAAGGAGAGGTGCCAAAGAGTATATTAGAAGTGAGACCAGGATTGCTAATTAGGGCTCTTGGTATATCAGCCCTCAAATCCTCTAGCCAAACAGGGCGTAAAGGACTTAAGGGAGAGATATCACACAAAGATATATAGTGGTTCGATCTGATCTTTGTCTCCGGGGGGGATAGGGTTCTTAACAATAATGCCCAAATAAAAATATTAATGAATGAGAAAGAAAATAAATACATAATTTGCACAAAGAAAATGAAGGAGTTAAGGATGAGATATCACACAGAGATATATAGTGGTTCGATCCGATCTTTGTCCACTACTCACCTTAGTCCACTGGCCTAAAGAGTTGTTGTTTTACTAATCAAACAACTAGGTTCTGGTGCAGATTAAACCTTAGAACCGCAACACTAACTTCCCCGAGGATTTAGCTGAACTGCTGGAGTTTATCTCCCAAACTCTAAAATCACCCATAGAACAAAACCCATTTTTGTAGTAGCTCACTGAGAATTTTTGCCAACTCTCAATTCAATTAGTGAAAAGAATTTGTAAAGTGGAGATCTCTCTCAAAGGGTAGATGTACAAATTTCGCTCTCGAAGTAATAGTATGAAAGTGATTGCTTTGTGTATCTAATGCTCTGAACTTTCGGGACTGTGCTTGATGCTTTCTGTATTGTTCGTGTGTAGCTTTTTCCAATTCCCATATGCAGGAGCACTTCTTTTATAGGCAAACTGATCCGAACATTAGAAAATTTTCCGTTGAAGAAAATCTTCTACCAATAAGATTGATCTTCCTTAATAGAAAATATAAACGTTAAAAGAATCCCGTTGAGCTGTGAATCTCATCTTCGACAATCTTGATCTTCCTTTCTTTAATTACAGTAGTGGCCATTTGGAACATTTCCATTGGAGAAAAAGAGCTTCAAAGTTGCAATGTCCATATGAATGTCAATTACGTGTCCGATGGATGGAATTGGATCATCACTTGTTTGATTCTTCTTTAGGACCAAAGTGGATAAAAACAGAAGGATCAGTTTTCTCGTAAGGTAGCAAGAGGATTAGGAATTCCACTTTCTTTCGGGAAGGGCGTAGGCACTTTTCGGATAGTTGGTTTAGGTCAGAGAATCAATATATCCTTCCGTTCCATTTCCGCTAGCTCTAAAGATAAGTGGGATTGATTGAAAAACTAGTCGGCTTTTGAGAGACAAGTCCAGCTTTTAAGTCATGCTCTTTCCTTGCTTTGTCTCTCATTAGGCACACGGGAGGTACTCGGGAAAAGTTCCCCAATATCTTTTGTTTTAGCTATTCGGCTAGGCTAGTTGCTCGTAGAATCAACTAATTGAGTTACGGGAAGCGAGGCAGATGCCTTCCTAGTTCTAGCAGCTAAGGCAGCTCGGCTTGCTGGTCTTCCTTTTTGCGAGAATTAAGCCAGGCATTAACGAGCCGATCTCAACGTCTGCCCAACTAGTCGTATAGGTCCCTTTCATGTTCACTACTGAAAGTTAGGAAGAGGCCACGTGGCCTTGATTTGCAAGTGCACCATTAACTATAATTGAAAAAGATAATTTCACTAGCACATCAAGACGTACAGACATTTGGCTGATGGAATTTGGACTGAATCAAAACATAATACTCCCTCCGTTCCAATTTTATAGTCCCTCGTTCTGTCCTAACCAGATAAAAAAACTAATATATCTTTTAATCGGTAATACATTTTATATGCAATATGGATATTGTTTGATAGATCTTGATTTAATCTAATAAACTAAGTGTTCAAAATCACCTAAAACATTGTAGATTATAAGATATAACACTTTAAAAAGTGGCACGAGCTTCCAAAAGAGACTATAAAATTGGGACGGAGGGAGTATAAACGTGAATAGGTCCAATATGGGTATGGCATGGGACAAAAGTTAATTTTGGAATTCGGTACATATTCTGTACACGCATTATTTTGGTGCTAAAAGGAATTATTAGAAAATGAATTTCTAATGACTAAACATGTGTGAAGGATTGGATATAAAAAAAAATGTTTTAACATTGTTTTTTCAAGAAATCAAATTTTGTCATAATTCATAATCAAAATCAATTATGTCTAACAGAAATGGAGGCTGGGACTTCAAGTAGACACTTTGGAATTGGAAGAAGGCGTGAGTGCACTTTAACAAGAAGGGCAAGAGATAAAAGACTTTCGATGGGTCAAAGAAGATCAATGCGTAGAAGAAGTGAGAATCCTGAAAGCAAGGGTGATCAAAGTCTTATCAAAAGAAACATATGGGCATGGTTGATAGAAGCCAAACTAATTGAAGAAAACATCAAAATTTGTTGCCTAACTGAAACTCGAGGGCATGCATGCAAAAGGATTTTCCTCTCCACTTTTTAAGTGAACTAGGAGAGTTGAGCACTAGGTGTAATTTCTTAACTGTAGGTGATCAAGTGGTATTTGTGGGTTCAAATTTTGGTGGCTTGAGTTCGACGGATTAACCCAGGTATAATTTACATTACTTGATATACATTATCATTTGCAAAATCTTTCGTTTGTTCTTAGAAACAAAACTTCCATGCCTAGATTTTAGGACTGAGTAAGCATTGTGTTTTGAGTTCTTATGATCCCAAAAGTTAGCTATTTTCACCACCTTCTACCTTTTTCCATCTGCAGAACAAGGAATACGTGTGTAATGAGCATTGTTGACATTATTAGTTAATATAATATAAGGGGATGAGGCTTCCTATTTACTGGAATATAGAAGTTGCTCAATTACAGCTTGTGAAGTGACTGGACTCCAACAAAAGGCTTGTTGTGGATGAAAGCTGGGATGATGAACATAGGACATGTTTGCAGCATCGAGCATTAAAGAGGTGGAGATCCCATTTGCTTTCAATTGCCATCACCGTTGGTGACAAACTTAATGGATTACCTTTGCTCGAGGGTTCTCCCTACACCAGCCATTTCTCAGAACCAAGTTGCCCTTCCAATAACGAATAGAGTGGTCTGCTAGAAATAGCTATTTAAATTATTGTTTTAGTGAATTACCAAAAGGTTAATGTGAGTATTCTTACATTTTGGTAATAACATGAAATTTAGGTATGTTACAGTATTTGTAATTCAACATTGGGCATGAGTTTTTGGTAATTGTATTGCAACTGGATATGGTTGCTGGACAAAAAGCTAAATACTCCTATGATCTAAGGGATTACAATGTGGCAGATTTGAAAAGATGTCTTCAAGGAATTAGGAAGCTGCAGTTTCGCAAGATGGCAGTATAAGATTAAAGGATAACAAAATGTCAGAGTTGTTTCAGGTAGGGGTGTACACGGTCCGGATCAGATCGGATTAGCGTGAATCCAATCCTAATCCGCGAGTCATGGTTTTTAGAAAATACAATCCGTGTCCAGACCAAAAGTCTCACGGTTCAGTTCCAATCCGATCCACGAGTCACGGATCGATTCCGGTTTTATCCACGGATTACATGTTATATATAAATAAGTAACAAAGTTATATAATTGAAATTTTACCTAATGGTGTAAACACAACTAATTAGAGAAGAGGCCTTCATTTGGGTCTCACACTAATGGTGTAAACACAAATACACAACTACTAATTGAATCTATTATATGTTGTCACAAATCTTGAGTTTATTTACTCCAGATCGGCAATATTAGACTGCTTCCATGGGTCATCAATAAAAATACACATCCAAACACGGTTATCAACCTAGTTTTGAAAGAGATCACAGTTTACCCCAGAAATAGATAACAAGTACATATAGTAGAAGTTAGTGTAAATGTGTAATAGTTTAACCCCTAAGTTTTGAAAGATATCACGGTTTACCCCTAGTCTGTGTAGTAGAAGTTTGTATAAAATTATGTCTGTGTGTGTGTGTATATATTTTTTAAAATTTATATATAATAAAAATCTCACGGTCCGGATCGGTTAATCCACGGTTTCAAAATCAAAATCCATGTTCGGACCACGAGTCACGGTTTACTAATTTTTCAATCCGTGTTCGGACCATTAATCCACGGTTAAAATCCAAAACGCGCGGATCGGTTCAGTCCAGACCGGATTCACGGTTCACCGGTTTTTTTGTGCAGCCCTAGTTTCAGGCAATGTATGGGTTTTAGAAATCAATTAGGTGTAGGTGTAGGTGTTTGTGTTTTGTTTTAGGCAATGTCATGGTTTTAAAGATTCTAGGCTTGAGGTCTCATTCTCAGGTGGAAGGGGCTTTGATGCAGCAATGAAGATTTTGCTTGCAGAGTTAATTTCTATTTACCTCTTTGTTTTGCTTATATTGTAATCCTAAACTAAGGCTCTTTTGGATTAATGGGGGTGTCTTGCCAACCAATAATAATAATAATAATAATAATAATAATAATATATTATTATTATTATTATTATTATTTTCCAATCTGGGCATAAGCTGTTAGCTGTAAACTTGGATCCCTCGCCGGTGATGGCCCACCAACGTTGAGCCTCTTCTTCCCTGAATGCACACTTAACACGTTACCATTGCTATCTGGGCTGAATATGGTCTCTTTTGGACTTTCTAACACCCTTTGCTTGGTTACTACTGATAGGGTAGTTGCAGGGGACTACTGGTTGGAAGGACGAATCGGTTTTGGACTGGAAACCTGGGAAGGGTTTTTGGAATTTAGTTGATGACGAGCAAAAGACCTAATGATTTATCCTCCAGATAGGTTTAGAGGTGAGTTTTTTGCTGGTGACTGGAGTTCTTTCTAGGGTGCTTTGGGTCTCTTCCATCCATCGTTCTAACCAACTCCAACCCCAACCCCAGTGAGGATTATTGGGGTCCATCATCATTAGGGCCACTGGTCTAGTTCACTTCTTATGAGTTTTCTGTTTGTTTCAATGATGGGAAACCAAAGTCAAAGGTTGAACTATTCACATTTAGTAAAGAGCTTAATATTTGCTAAAAAGTTGAAAATTTGCTAGTAATGATCTGAATATTCGCCAAAAAGCTAAAAATTTGCTAGTAACAAGCTGAATATTCGCTGATTGCTGATCCAGTTGCCTTCTATGTTTGTTGGTCATTTCAAATTTGTGATGCTTTTATCAGAGAATGGATTCTTTCAAATTTTAACGTGAGAGAGGAGAGATGTCAAATGACACTCAAGCATTTGACAATTGAAGGTTGCTTTGCTTCACATGCCACGTCAAATTTTACATTATCGGTAGGAGATGTACTCAGAAAACAAAGGTTGTTCTGGAAATACAATCTTTATGACTTTACAGAGAGATGCACTCAAAAAACAAAGTTGGTTCTGGAAATACAATATCTATGCTTGTACAGAGAGATTTATACACTTGCACAAAATGCTTCTTTTTTATCCGATAAGTTTCTTACTCAAAAGTTTCTACAGTTATTTAAAATAAAGCTGCTTAAGTTGCGACTGAATTAGCAGCTAGCAACAAATTTTCCTTTCTGTGTCAATTTATGGCCGAAGTCAAAATGTGATGGTTTCTTTTATCTGATTTTTTGTTTCCGTCTTTTTTTTTTTTGCATGAGCAAGCTAAAATGAGCCGAGAAAATAGGAGGACCCTGAGGTTATCTTATGAGAGAATGAATAAGCCATTGCCCCCTCTCTTTTCATGGCTGCTTCATACTTGCTAAGTAAGTTTGCTTCAATATGTTCTTATGAGAGAATGAATAAGCCATTGCCCCCTCTCTTTTCATGGCTTCTTCATACTTGCTAAGTAAGTTTGCTTCAATATGTTCTTTTGACTGTAGACTGGCATCCCATTTTTCCCCAATCTGGTAGTACATAATTCAAAGCCAAATTAAAGTTAAAACTTACAAAGAGCAATGTGTTTCTGGATAAGCCCAACTAATAACAAAAAACTACTATTAAAACATGCTCTCAACAGGAGTTGTTCCTTCTTCACGACAAAGAATATAAACAAAGATTTTACAAAATTGGAATCACCACGAATGAAGAATCAATCAATGAAAGGAATTTGAATCAACAATGCAATCCCTTGTACGCATTTCACCAAACGTGCGTCCTAAAGAACTTTCGTAGCTCATCCGACTCGAACAACATTTGTACATTGGTATAGCACCCCGCTTGAATTGCATTGTATTTATTCCACAAAAAACCAATTCAAATCTTGGAAGACGCCATACCACATACAGATCAAGCAAAGCAATTTGGAAGAGAAGGAAAGGAGTTATGGGAGAAAAACTAACCTGTAAATTTGCAAGTTCCTTTGAACGTTTCTGTAGGAGTTGTCTCTGGAGTTCTTGATTCTCCTCTGACATTCTAATCGTTCTAGACTGGATCTGAGACTGCACGCCGGCCAAAGTCTACATGCATCTTAAAGCAGGCGACTCCAGCATTTTCATTCAGTACTAACAAAAATACACAATGTGTCTATGATGGAAAAAGAAAACGAGCCGTCTAATTCTCTTTAATTTTTTAGTGTTTCCACATTGAATCAAATGTCAGGCAACTACCATCCTTAATTATGTACTATATATTGGGCTCTCATAATTTGACTATGCTTATTTTGTTTTGTTGGGCTATAACAACTTGATTCAAATTTAGTTGGAAACATTTATTTTAATCTTGTACAAGTAACCTAGCACCGACAATCCAAAAAAAAAATTAATTTATATCTATATTAATTTTTTTTCCAATGTATTTTTTGAACCCAGCTAGGCGGCCCTTTTACCAATGACTTCAGCCTCAGAAGTCCTCTCAAAGGCCTCAATGCTCCTTCTTGCCTACCGACGGTAAAAACGGAATTAATAGCAAATAAGTTGATAAGCTCCATCATTTCGCGTGGACAAAGTTAGCATAGTTGCGGGCCGCAAAAGAAATATTTTGGGTATTGCTGACGTAAATGTAGGTGTGATCTATAGATTTAGGTCTTTGTCTGACGTAAATGTAAGTGTGTGAAGAGAGTTAACGCACCGTGTGATGGTGCTCAAGACTTAGAGTAATGGGAACCGGCCTTTTCTTCAAAATTACTTGCAATTGTCTCTTTTAGATCCTGTTTTAAGATAGAGCTTTACACAATTACTATCATCTCTACCTCGTTATTTAGAGTCTTATGTGTTACTTCCTCCGTCCCATATTGTTGGGCTTCTTTACCTTTTTGAACATCTCAAATAATTATTTATATCTCAGAATCTATGATTTTTTTTGTCATTCTGATAACTTTATTTATTAAAACTAATTGAGATCTATTAAACAAGATCCATATTGAATATAAAAAACTTAATAAATTAAACATTATAGACAATTCTTTGAGATATATACAAAAAAGGAAAGAGGCCCTTCAATATGGAACGGAAGGAGTATTTTCTTGCAAAAAAACTCAATTTATGCTACAATTCTATGCTTGGTTTTCCAAAAGCTAAAATGGACATTTGCTAAAATCAAGGTGATTTTAGCAAATGTCCATTTTAGGTGATAAAATCTTCAATGAATCTGGACATACATATGTCCAGATTCATTGAAGATTTTATCACCTCTCCATTTCATTTGCTAAAATCACCCCCTTGATTTTAGTAAATCTCCATTTTAGCTTTTGGAAAACCACCCTAACAAGTTGTTCAGGATCTCTTAATGGGATAAAAAGGAAAAATTAAATACTGATCGACAAATATACACTATTGATCCAAACACTCAAGATAATACCCTATAGGATTCATTACCTGTGAAAGCTCATAGACTTTTTCCTAATAGTTGAGAAAATTGGAGAACTTGAGATATTTTCCAAGTCATAACAAAATGGAACAAAACAAATTGCCGGAACTCCTTCGCCGTCATCGTCGTTGTAAACTCCAGCAAAAAATTTGCAATATCGATCTTTGTTGATAGATATCAATTAAATTTACTATACAAAAGTTCGCAAAATCATTAAAATCATCATAAATCGAAAGATATAATAATAATAAAAAATTTAAAAAATGGTACAGATTTTAAAAAATGGATCAAGAAAAGCGGACAGACTGAGCACAAATCAAGAGGCTACAAAGATGATGACAAAACAATTGGGTTTACCCGTAACCCAATAATAGTTTTATTTTTTTGGTAAACAAGAAAATAAAAAGAAATAATACTAGAATGGACATAAAAAAGAAAGAAAGGAGGTGCCATGCCAAGGGATTGAGACCATTATACATTCTACCACACTTCTCTGGAGAAAACCAAACGCTATTGTCACTATACAATCTAAAACACTTGTCGCTTTTTAAGCATAAAGCAAAATGCAAAAATAGGAGGAGAGATGTAGATGAGTTTTTTGACATCTTATTTTCAACTTCTTTCATTTTGCTTAATATTAATACCAACAAAATTTATTTTGTACATATCTCTCAAATATTATCATTGTTTTAAAATGCTTCATACCAGGTCCGGCCATTTGTTAGGCCTAAAACATACTTTTTCAATGGGACTTCTAAATCTCAAAATAGTTTGCATAGATCAAAATAGTTAAGGGAAAAAAAATCTCATAGTAGGATTCATATAGAAGGTATATTTGACAACACAACTCAATTGACTTAATTTAATATTTTTTCACGCCTCACTTGTACATGGGTCTACTTCATACGCTTATCTCCCGAGCACTTTACAAATTTAGCCAAAGCTGGCTCTACTTCATACGTACGCTTATCTCCCGAGCACTTTACAAATTCAATAATATATTATGACCACAATTTTAAAAAATAAAATCTAAAAAGTACACGGTGTTTTTTGGAAAAAAGGAAATGAAGAAAGAGTCAACGAAGCCCTAGGAAATCTCACCTGAGCCACCTCCACTTGAACCCTATATATAAAAGCCCTAATAAGCCCTAGTCTATACAGATAAGCTCCTGGTGGCGTTGCCTCCTAGGTATACAGTATACACTTGCCAGCGTTGCCTCATAGATAACTTGCCGGCGTTGCTGCTGTTCTTGACGGAAATTCAACTCGACATATGAAGAGTGAGGAAGTTGGCAGAAGATGGAGAGGAAGGTGAAATCAGCACCTATTGAAAATCCAAAAAATTGGATAATCGGATTAGTGATCTACCAGAAGGTTTGTTCGACTTGTAACCCATTAGTCATTAAATTCGCCTTTTCATTTCTCTACGTTGGAGTTTTAAGTTGTTTTTTCATCACTCAATCATCTCTATTAGCACCGATTCATTCGAGAAAAAAAAGAGAGAAGAAGCTATCCTTATAGATACGTATCATTTGATCCGATTTATCTACACATTGATATGATTTGCTAGAGCTGTTGATCTGAGCTTATCATTTGCGGATTAGTTAGGTGTAGAACATCCTTTAATTAGATAACATGCTTAGGTTAATTTTCAGGAGGTGTTGCCTTTGACAAAAATAGTTTGTGGAAAAAGGGGAAAGATTGTTGGAGAATCGACTGGTTTGTGTTTGATCGATCACTCCAACAATTTTACAAAAGTGTATCTTTTCTTTTTTGGTAGGACGGTCAGGGTGTCAGGCCAACTAAATTTCGCTTGATGAAATGATCCATTCCTACGAAAACTAGAAGAACCAGACAAAATCTTATCTTTTGAGCAAATTTCTCTCCTTATTTTTTTTCTCAATAAATCGATATCAATTGTGACTATAAATGTTTTTGACAGATTACTTGCCAGATTGTGAAGTATTAGCAACAGCTTGTTCTAGAATACAAAATTGTAGCCAACAGTAGTAGGGGTAGAAATGACAATGAGATAAAGAAAGAAATCGGAGTTGCTTTATGTTACCTTATTGCCAATAGATTTATGTTTTTGTTAAAGGCATTGAATCATAACCAATCCACTTCTGCCATATAATCCATTTTGGAGTGGCATGCAACCAAGCATGGAAGGATACGTAGCCTTACTGAGGTGTGTTCATAAGACAACAATTAGATTTCTATCATTGCCATAGTTGTTGGTTATAAATTTGTTGATTTCACAAATGGAGATTTAATGTGGTTAGTCTTATTATTGTTCAATTTGTTTGATTTTTTCCGAGGTAATTCACAAGAGATTATTAAGGAAGCAAATGTTTTCAAATTAAGAATATGCTTTCAAGTTTCAACAACTTGCATCGGCATGTTTCTGAAGAACTTCTGGTGTATTTTCTATTACTTATTGTAGTTTTGGTTGATGTCTTTCGTTTTCATTGTCATTTTGTCTACTTAAGGAAATACCATGAGTTTCCAAGAGACATCACAAAACTCCGATAGCAATATTTTTAATCAATGGCTTTATTAATTCCCCTAGAAGGTATTTGATGTCTTGCTCTATATCTTATGAATTTAGTTTAAGGACATCACAAAAATTTTAGTTTGCCAAAAAAGTCTTAGTTTTCGAAAAAAAAAATCGTGGTTTCAAACAATTGAAAATTTATCTAGTGTGGTGTCAATATTAAACTTGTTGGGGTCAGTTACGAATATAGAAGAAAAATTAAGATAGTTATAGTGATTTTTTTTTCCGTGGAGTCGCCTGACCCAACTCCCTACGCAGTAACGTTGCCACTGTTTACAGCTACTACGCTTGTTATAATGTCAGCCTATATTTAGGTGACTAAATTATTCAAGTTGAAAATTTTAATTTATGCACTCTCTAGTACCCTTTTCGGCAGTCCCCCTTCTATTGTTCTAATCTGACAATAAATAGTGCTCAATGTCATCACAATGTTCTATATGATTGATCCAGTTTTCGAAATCACTAGTAGTTGCAATAACCTGACACTATAAGATCGCCCTCCTTGTCCTTTTTTTCATAATTTTTTAAAAAGTTTTCTGTTTGAAGTGTTTGCAAAACTATCAATCAAACAGTGTAACTATATTGGTGAAGTTGTTCTCACCATTTACCCACAGCTCATGGAGGATTCCGATGAAGAGAACAACAAAGAAGGGCTAACTTTTTCCGGCAAAGCTGAATGGATTATGGGTTGGCAGGCCTGGACATCTTGCGCGATTGGTATCATTGTCTGGCTAATTGGACCACTCTCTTCTCTAACAACGTGACCTAAAGCCTGTCTAGAACTCCATGGGGACGAAACTTCCATATCAGCAAACCATCTTTTCAAATGTATGGACAAGACATAAAAGGAGAAATGTCAGGTCTGAAACACCAGGCTATGGCAGCTACGAGCCTACGACATCAATGATAACAGAAAATCCTTATTTCCAGTTGAAAAACGTTTCAAGAGAATTTGCAGATTCTTCTTTTGCAACTCGTGATTGGCCTATGTCAAACATTGATCCAAAACATTCTGCAATGGAACTTAATGGCTCTTGTTCAAGGGAGTATCTTCTACCAAAAGATGAAACTATTGCAAGTTTGGTTGACTCTGAATTCAAGGGTGCTAAAGATTGGTTTGCTAGAGGCTTGCATCAATCAGAACAACATTGAAGGGTTAACTTCCTTGGATGTAGATGGAATGGATTATTGTTTGGGGATAGTGGTTGACTGGCAAGAGATAAGCGGGGGGAGGCTCTTGTTTCCTCACCAATCAGACAACTAAAGATTGTAGTATACCGTTAGTTGCAGGAGATGCAAGATTTTTGGAGTGCAATGACCTCACTGAGCCATTGATTAACATTCCTACAGATGTTGTGGACTAGTTGTTGTCTCTACTGGAGGAAGGAGACAATGGCCTTAGTGAACATTTAGATACGTCACAGGTGAGTTTTGATAGAGTTTCATTGGCTATGTTCGGTTAGGGGTTTTGGTTTAGTTTAGTTTAGTTTTGATGATGTAAGCAGGTGTAATAAGTGGAGAGAAAAGTGAGAAAAATGATGATGTCAGCAAAATAAAAAAAACACCCCAAAACTGGAGCAAAATGGGTAACCGAACGTGGCCATTATTTTCAAGTTTCATCTATTTATTATCGGTCAAAATTTTGCATTTTTTCTTGCCCAAATTTAAAATTTAAAAATTGAGGCCACATCAAGTGAATAGCGGTGGAGAAGATATTGTTGATCTGGAATATCCGTCGAGTTCTTGTGAAAATAATTTTACTCAATGGGGGCAACAAGAAGAGGGGGAACTAAATGTTGCAGGAGCATAATTTTTTCATTCACAGTCTTTGTTGTCACTTAATCAAAGGGTCTCTTTTAAGTTCTTTTTTATTTCCTAAATGTCTTCTAAGTTATTATGAAGAGTCTACCTAGCTAGTTTTTAGTAGTGAAAGTCTTTAATCGTTAAATTTAGAGTCTTGGAAGTTGGAATTTGTATTTCCTATGCTTGGAGGTTGTTCCATGTTATCCATTTAAACCTATCCAGTGAATGAAACAAGTAGAGAGTTGTAGTCATATTGGGGAAAGTATTTTATGGCCCAAAACAAAGCAAATGACTCCACCAGTTGAGTCGAAAGAATGCTGTCCGATTACCACTTGTTAGCCCACAAAATACTTGTTCATTATTCCTATATGGACATATAATGAACAGTGTTTTGTGGTCCAAAACAAAAGAAGGGATCCACAAATTTAATGGGGGGAGAGAGCAGTCGAACACTGCTTATTTAGCCTTTAAGACATTCGTTTATTACGTCCTTTGTCGCCATATAATGAACGGTTTGTTGTGGCATAAAAAACCTGTTCTTTACGCCCTTTGTGGGCATATAATGGATGGTGTGGCCTAAAGAACCCGTTCATTATGCCCCTTGTTGCATATAATGAATGGTGTTTTATGATCTTAAAAGTTGCCCTTGTGGCCTTAATTATGACTATCTTGGTGGACTCAAAACTGGTTCGCAAAATATTTGTTCATTAAGCCACTTGTGGTCATATATAATGGACAATAATTTTACAGCCTAAACAACCCATTCATTACGCTTCTTGTGGCCATGTAATGAACGGTGTTTTGTGACTAAAAAATGTTTGCCTCTACGGCTAATTACACAATCCATGTGGTTCTGAAAATTAAGATAAAAATTTTAGCCTTGAATTGGCTTTGAACTTTCCCGAAAATCTAGTGAACGATTCCCAAATTTGGGTCCTTCATTTTTAATTGCGGGCAAATAAAAAAGCACAGTTATTGTGCTAGTAAAATTGATCCCTTAAGGACCATCTAAAGTTTTGGAAAATTAATAACTCCAAAACTCATGTTGCGTGAGGCGTTGTAATTAATTGGGGGTTTATGCTAAAACACATAAATTGCATCACTGTGTCGACCTCCACATAGCCTACGCTTGCTGGTTTAGCTTTTATGACCAAGTAAAGGCTAGACATTTTGCTACAAAAAGAATAAAAGTTTCTCCTCATTGTGGCAAGCAATATCTAATATATAAAGGGGGAGCAACACTTTGGCGTAGATAAAAGTTGGAGGCTGGCTCACATTTTGCTATCCCAAAATTTTCTTAAAAGTGAAACATTTTATCCTTGAAATTAACTGCTGCACTCAATAAGTGTAAGGGCATTAATCGAAAATCTATTCTAATATTCAAAGGGGGAGCAACACTTTGCTATGGACAAAATTTTGAGGCTGACTTACATTCTGCTATTTCAAAATTGTCCTTAAAAGTGCAACATGGCGAAGTCTTTGCCCCAGTTGCCAGGATGGAGACGATCACGATGATGATCTCATTAGCTGCTCAGCACAGATGGAAAATCTATCAATTAGATGTCAAGACTGCGTTTCTAAATGGATTTCTAGAGGAGGAAATCTATGTCGATCAACCACCTGAATATGTGAAGGAAGGACATTATGACAAAGTATACAAGTTGAAGAAGGCGTTGTATGGATTGAAACAAGCGCCACGTGCATGGAACACAAGGATCGATGCATACTTCCAGAAGAATGGATTTGAGAAGTGCCCTTACGAGCATGCACTCTATATGAAGAAGGAAGCTGATGGAAGCTTACTGTATGTATGCCTGTATGTTGATGACTTGATTTTCACAGGCAACAATCCAGTTATGTTTGATTCTTTCAAACAGAGTATGGTCCGAGAGTTCGAGATGACAGATATTGGATTGATGGCACACTTTCTTGGAATAGAAGTGATGCAGGGAGGTGACAACATTTTCATCTCTCAAGCTGGATACACCAAAAGCATCCTCAAGCGTTTTGACATGCAGAAAAGTAATCCAGTGACTACTCCAGTTGAAAGTGGAGTAGAACTCAGAAAGAGCAAGGTCAGTAACGTTGATCCGACATAATTCAAGAGTCTGGTAGGAAGCCTTCGCTACTTGACGTGCACAAGACCAGACATACTATATGGTGTTGGTCTTATCAGCCGATACATGGAGATACTTGACCAATCCCATCTGAATGCAGCCAAGTAGATTTTGCGCTATGTCAAGGGTACAGTCAATGATGGACTGTTTTACACAACTACTGAAAACTTCAAACTTTGCGACTATTCAGATAGTGATTGGGGAAGAGACTTGGATGAAAGAAAGAGTACTACTGGTTTTACTTTCTTTCTTGGAGATACAGCCTTCACATGGTCATCGAAGAAACAAGTGATAGTGACACTATCATCTTGTGAAGCTGAGTATGTAGCAGCTAGCTCAGCTGTTTGTCATGCTATAAGGGTCCGGAATATGCTGAATCACTTGGGAATTTCTCAGGAAAATCCCATGGAGATCTATGTTGACAAACGTTCCGCAATCGCACTAGCAAAGAATCCAATGCATCATGAAAGAAGCAAGCATATTGACACATGCTACCATTTCATTAAAGAGCATGTGAAAGAAAAAGAAGTGGAGTCAGTTTCTTGCAGAACATATGACCAGACTACTGATATTTTCACGAAGCCCCTCAAGCATGAAGCCTTCATCAAAATGAAGACAATGCTTGGAATGAAGAAACCCCCAGACTCAAGTTTAAGGGGGGATGTTGAAAAGATAAACTTGAGAGAACCAAGTGGGTTCTCAGCAACCTAGAATTAAAACGTGGGTTACTATTCATTATCACGATTGAAGCCTTTTGCATTTCCGTGATACGTTTTGTGATTGCATAATAAATATGAGTTTATCATGTATTTGTTTTTTCCTCTTGTAATACCTATAAGTAGGTGTGTAATCGGTTAAGTTTTTAATCAAGAGTGGAGTAAGAGAACATCAATAAAATTGAGAGTGTTTGTTCAATCTCTTTGTGAGTTTCATACATGAAAAGTGTGTGATCTATACTCCTCCACTCAACAGAAACATCACATTCATCGTCGTCGTTGATGGGGAGAAGGAGATGAGGAGATGAGTTGGAGAACACTTTTGGGTATAAATTAGGGTTTACCATTGGAGAAGACAAATCCAAATGGAGCTTTTGATCCAATTTTTTAAAACCTAAAGTTGAGTTTAAAATGGTAAAGTGTGGTGATAATCTTACCGCGCATATCTACTACAGCAATTTTTTGAAATCTAGAGTTAAAAGAAGAAGGATTTTCTAAAAAGAAGAAAACGTTTAAATGGAAGCCTTGGACAAAAAATAAGAGTTTTTCTAAAAAGAAAAAGTATGTTTGTAAAAAGAAAAATACCAAGGCGACTACTTCAAAAAAGAAGACTTGTCATTGTTATATTTGTAATGAAGAAGGTCATTATGAACCTAAATGTCCCAACAAGGGAAAAAGTGCAAAGAAAATGGTCAACATTCTTGAAGAACAAGAGTTTGAAGTTTTATTTGGTGAAAAGTTTAGTGATGTAGAAGAAATTCTATATGAGATAGATAGTGACTATGAAAGCTCATCTGATGATGAAGAATTAGTTTTTTTGCTAAATGAGTCGAGTCAAACAAGCAAAGACTCATCTTCTTATATTAACCCTAGTCCTGCAGAAGAATTAGGAACATTAAGATTAGGAGATGTAATGGGTGAAGAAACACTCTGTACTAATCAGGACATAGAAAATTTTGAAAAACTACAACAAGTTAAAAAAGAAGAAATTTATAAAATTTCTAGGTTTAATATGTTCTCAGCCCGAGTCTTTGAGAAATATAGTGGAAACACCACTTCTTAGTTATCTAGTGACGGACATGTAGATATTGCTCTTTTGATAAACAAAAAGTAGCAAGATGGAAAAAGAAATACCCAGAAGTCCGCTATATACATATTGGATTAATCCAAGTTAGGATTAATGCTTTATTTAGACAAGACAAGGGATAGATAGTCCTGTTTTGTCTATTCTTTTTGATAAAAGATTTAGTGACCCTATGAAGGCAGTCATTGGTGGAATTCAGTCTAATTTAGTAAATGGAGTGATTTGGTTTAACATAAAACCAAATTTCTTTATCTCCATTAATGACCCGAACTTAGAAGATGCAGTGCGAATGAGGATAAAGACTAGAGTAATTGATATGAAATCAAATTCCAAGGATCTGGCAATTCAATGGAGAACAATCCATGAATTAATAAAATTTCCTGAAACCTCTATGAAATCCATAGATAAACATATGGTTGAAATTTTTGAACCATGACCATTTGATTCTGTTATTCAACCTAGGTAAGAACTGGCTACTTACCAACTTAGTAGAACTTAGAGGGCAATCTTCTTCTAGTAACAGTGTTGAATTACAAGTTTCAGGAAGAAATTTGTATTTTCATAATAAATCAATACTCGCAAATGTTTGGCAAAGAGATTTTCCTAGTCCATCAAGAGCTATTGCCACAAAAACTGTGCAAGTTCCTATTATGCCTGGTTGTTCTCATAGGAATAAGCAGAAGGAAGAAATTCAAACTGCACAAATTTATTATTTTCAAACAAAAAATTATGAAACTATTTTTTTCTCCCAGTCAAGGTAAGAAAAGATAATCCTATGTTATGGGCACTTTTAATTTTTCGGGATATAAACCATATACCCTGAATGTTTTAATAGATATATACAGGAGCTACTATATGTACCTGTAAGTGGAACGCAATTCCAAAAGAAAAATGGGCATTAATGAAACATCCAATTTTAGTTACAGGAATAGATGGAGGTAATACAGAAATACAGTTTAAGGCAAAAAAACATATCTATTTGGATGGGAAATACCAAATTTGTCATTCCAAAAATTATATGTTTTCCTTATATGCATGGTGATATTTTATTAGGAAATAATTTTATCTATCAATATTTGCCTATGCAAATTTATGAAAAAGAATTAGCATTAACTGTAAAAAGTGCATTAGTGCATATTCCTTTGCTAGAACAGCATAAGTATGTTTGTGACAGAGATTTTGCACCTGTACCTAGAGGAGAAATGACTCCTATCATCAAAGCTATTGATGAATCGCATTGGATATATAAAGTTTTAGAAGAAAACTTTAGTGAAGACCCTTTGAAATTATGGTCACGAAGTCCTCGTTACTATATTTTAAAACTAAGGAACCCTAACGTAATAGTTAGAGTAAAGCCTATGATCTATACCAGACAGGATATAGATGAGTTTGATATACAAATAAAAGAACTTCTAGATAAGAGGTTAATTGAGGAGACTACCAGTCCACACTCTAGTCCAACTTTTATGGTAAGAAATCATGCTGAGATTAAGAGAGGAAAAGCCCGAATGGTAGTTAACTATAAAAGACTAAATGAGCAACTAGTCTTCGATGGTTATTTTATACCACGTAAAGATATTTTGATTTCCTTAACCAAAGGATCAAAAAAAAATTAGTAAATTTGATTGTAAAAGTGGTTTTTGGCAATTCAGCTTACCGAAGAGTCAAAACCATTAACAGCTTTTAGTACACCTAGAGGACATTATCATTGGAATGTAATGCCTTTTGGATTAAATATAGCACCACAGGTTTATCAGAGATGGATGTATAGTATTTTCAAAGATCTAAAAGATTTTTGCGTGGTCTATATTGATGATATATTGATCTTTTCCAAAACCCAGGAGGATCATAAAAAGCATTTAAAAATACTTTGTGAAAATTCCAAAAGCATGGAATTATTTTATCTCCAAAAAAGATTGAGCTTGAAAAAGAATCAATTGAATTTTTGGGAATAGTTTTAGACCAACAGGATTTGAAATTACAGGAGCATATTCTTTCAAAAGTTAGAGATTTCCCAGACATATTAGAAAACAAGACTCAATTACAAAGTCTTTTGGGAATTCTAAATTATGGAAGAAGTTTTATCAAAAATCTTTCAAAAATTGAAACTCCTTTATTAGTCAAATTAAGGAAAAATGTCGATTTTACTTGGGAAAAAGAAGACATTGTCTTGATGAAACAACTCAAGCAAAGTCTTACTAAGTTACCTAATGTTTATTTACCTAAACAAGGTGATAAATGTTGGGGTTGTGTGTTAAAAGCAATACCAGCTATTTTCTGGAAGGAAGAAACACTTCCACTGAGTGAAAATAAGATAAGAGCTAGAAAAGTTCCCATCTAAAAAACCCTTCAGAAAGAAGAGTTGATTTGTGGATATAATTCTAGTACTTTTAAGCCTAACCAGCAAAAATATATTATTTTTGAAAAGGAATTATTAGCTATAAAATTATCATTAGATAGGTTTAAGATTTATCTTGCACCAGAAGACTTTATTGTTAGAACAGACAATAAAGATGTAAAAGATTTCTTGATTAACAAAAAATCTATTGATCAAGGCCGACGATTAAGTTGGTACAATAAAATTTCAGAATATACTTTTGAGGTAGAACACCTCAAGAGAGCTAACAATTTTATTGCAGATTTTTTTAGTAGACCTTTTTATACTAGCAGGGAAACATATCTTAAATAGCTATGGCAGATAGAGGCAAACAGCCTGTACAAGGAGACTGGGTAACAGTTGCTAGAAAGGCAAGTCCCAGAGAAGAAAAAACTTATGTAGTTTTTGTTGGATTCCAACCAGGGATCTACAAAACTTGGGAAGAATGTCATCCACAGGTGAATAATTTCCCTGGAGCTTGCTATAAGAGTTATGATAGTATTACAAAAGGTAGAAGAGCTTGGTACAGTAGACCACCAATGGTCTCTGCTCAACAAATGGAATTTACACCACCTATGGTGATCCCTCCAGTTAGATCAATTGGAGTTCCCATGAATATTATGTCAGAATCAAAAATAAAAGATTTCTATAACCCAGGGATTCCAAGCCCTGTATATGAACATTTGAATGCAGTCTGGAAAGGACATGTTTCTGGAGTCAAAGCAAAATTCCGCCAAGGCATTGCAGGATTGGCTGATGAACTAGCTAATCAAGCTGTAGAACTGTCCAATATAAAAAGAAAGCAAAATGTTTTAGAAACCCTTTGTTTTCAAATCATTAAACAAATGGATTGGACAATAGATTTCAATTTTGAGAAAATAAATAATTTTCTTCAAATATCAGACCTCATAGCTAATGAGTTTCCAAACCCTATTTTTGAAAAAATTAAAAGAATTTGTCTTTATGAAAAGGCAAGATCAATTTTGCCTCCTGAGATTTTTATGCAGATTCATGCAATGGTCGAAGACCATCAAAGGAAAATTAAGCATCTTTTGCTTAATGAGAAAGGCAGAGTTAATTTTAGGGAAGACATCCCTAAAACCATTATTTGTCTTAATCATGATGATTGGACATATGTTGAAATAACTTGGGGAGTAACAAATCAGATTATTTTTCAAATCTTGGATCCAACGTATTGGACCTCCTTCCCAATGATGATCAGAACAATGCTCTCATGTGTGGCAAACACCTACACATGGAACAAGTATTTTACATTCTGGATTTCAAGTTCAGTGGGATGGTGAGAACGTGAACATTTCTACCAGCCATATCAGATTTGGTATTTTAAGCCTACTGAAGATTGGGAGTTTGAGCAGGAAACAAATCCACTACACTCCAAGTTCGTGATTCCTAATCTTGATCTAGAAGAATACTGGATAGAAAGTTTGTTGCGGCTAAGCCAGCATGCAGCACAAATTCAAGGGACAATTCCAACTCCCATTATAGTGACGGATGGAAGAAGGATATTTGTTACAAATTTTCCAATATCCTACGAGAGAAGTGAAGAACAGATATGAGAAGTAGAAGCTCTTTTGAACAATATCAAGAAAAGACAAAATCTTGATTTACCAATGGAATTAACTATTCAAGCTCATTCCGTAGAAGAAGACAGGAATATGCAATTCAGTCAAAATCCATATTCTCCTGTGACATCAGAACACTATGACGGTGTTGAATATCAAAACCTCATCAACCAGATGGAAGACTAGAAAGGTCGAAGCTGACGCAGACAGTGACGTCAGAAAAAGAGGAGTCTAGAACCCGCACGAAAGATTCTCTACGTGGCAAGTTTTTTAAGACGAGAGAGTAGGACCCTTTTTATCTTTTGTACAATTGTAAAAAGAAGAAGGATGGCCACTCTTTATAGGAGACATCTGTAAAGTTATAATAAAGTAAGTTTTGTACTTGGTTGACTAGGTTGTCTTTAAATAGATATGTGTGTAAGCTTACTGAGGCATGTACAAATTCTTCCACCAACTTTCAGTCTTTCCACTTCCGCACTTCCTTTCCTTTTTACTTTCTGTTGTTAGTGGTATCAGAGATGGATGGATGGATGGATGGATGGAATTGTGATGACCTTACTGCACTTTTCTACTACTGTACTACAAAAGCGACGGTTGACATATCTATCATGCGCTTCTTAAATTACCACTCTACCCTTTTCTCCTTTAAGTTATTACCCACCGCTTCAGTTCCTCACCACCGCCTGTTGCTTTTAAAACTAAACCTGCCAAGTCTAATACTCTATTTAGGACATTTATTATTCACTATTCAACAAAACTGAACACACGAGGTCTCATCGAAACCAAATCTAATTAAATAATCTATGGTCATGTGTACTGAGAAAACAAATTAATGATGGAAACGATTGAAGTTGTAAAAAATATTCAAAATATCAAAAATATTAGCCTAAAGTCGAGGAAGTCCAACATTACAATAGAGATGGTACGTATAAAGATTACATAAAAGTATAAGAGCTCACGAATTATAGTGATAGTGGAGAAAATTAGAGAACTAGAGATATTTGCCAAGTTCATGAACAAAATGGATCAAGGCAAATTGCCGGAACTCCTTTGCAATCATCGTCGTTGTAAACTCTAGCAAAGCTAGTACAATACAAATCGAGAGGCTAAAAAGGTGATGACAGAACAATTAGATCTACCCATGACCCAATAATAGGTTTTTTTTTTGGTAAACAAGAAAATAAAAAGAAATAATGCTATTGTCATTATTTATACTACCACATTTGTCTATGGAAAAACCAATGCTATTGTCATTATACATTCTACAACACATGCCAATTTTTAAGTTTAGAATAAAAAGTAATAGTAGGGAGAGAGCCGTAGTTGAGTTTTCAGACTTCTTTTTTTGAACTTCTTTCATTTTCCAAGTAGGTAGTGCTAATGTCAAAACTATTTTTGATTGTGTCAAAACTCAAATGTTTGAAATTCTTGTACTCATATGTAAAGTATAAGCTATTTATGTAATGGAGTTTTGACACAATAAAAAATAGTTTTGTCATTATCACTAGCCGTTGGGCATATCTCTCAAATACAAAATTTATTTTGCACATATATCTCAAATACTATCAGTGTTGTAATATATTTCATACACCTATCTCCCGAGCACTTTACAAATTTATTTATATATTATGACCATAATTCAAAAAATAACAAACAAAAATGCAAAAAGTTCAACACCCCAAAATGAGCCAAGGACGGCGCTGTGTCCTTTGGAAAAAGGAAAAGAAAAAAGAGATATTGGTAGTCAACGAAACCCTAGTAAATCTCACCTGGATTACGTATATATATATAAAGCGCTAGTAAACCTTATACATAAGCAGCCCCTGGCGTTGCTTCCTACATGTACACTCTTGCAGGCGTTGCGTCCAGATATACACAAATACACTTGACGGCATTGGCACTGCTTCTGGAAATCTCACCTCCACATATGACGAGTGAGGAAGATGATGAAGATGAAGAAGATGGACAGGAAGAGGAAGGTGAAGTCAGTACCTTTCTAAATTCAAAAAACCCTTGTTTTTTGGATCATCGGATTAGTGATCTACCAGAAGGTTGGTTCGACTTGCAAACCATTAATCGTCAGATTTGACTTTCATTTGCAAGTTTTATACGTTTTTTCATCACTCAATCATCTCCATCTGCACTGGTTCATTCGAGGGAAAAAAAAAACTATCCTTACCAATACGGTGATCCGATTTATCTATACACACTGTTATGATTTGCTAGAGCCGTTGATCTGAGATTATCATTCTCGGATCAGTTAGATGTAGAACATCCTTTAACTAGCTAATTAACATGCTTAGGTTAATTTTCAGGAGGTCGTGTTGTCCTTGACAAAAATAGTTTGTGGAAAAATGGGAAAGATTGTTGGAGAATCCACTAGTTTGTGTTTGATCACTCCAACAATTTTACAAAAACGTATCTTTTCTTTTTTTGGTAGGATGGTCAGGGTGTCAAGCCAGCTGAGTTTGGTTTGATGAAAAGATACATTCATATGAAAACTAGAAGAACAAGACAAAACCTTATCTTTTGAGCAAAATTCTCTCTTTTTTTTCTCATTAAATTGATATCCATCGCGACTGTAAATGTTTTCGGCAAATTACTTACTAGATTGTGAATCATTAGCAACAGCTTGTTCTAAAATGAAAAATTGTAGCCAACAGTAGCATGGGTAGAAATGACTATGAGATAAATATGAAGTAGGAGTTGCTTTGCGTTACCTTACTACCAATAGATTTATGTTCTTATAAAAGGCTTTGAATCATAGGCAATCCACCTCATGGGGTTCATGGTGAGGATTTCCAATATATAGTTCATTCATAGATTAATCTTTCATATTGTTGCTACTTGCTAACACTCATGAAAATAATATTTCTTAGAGAACTTGAAAGTCGTTATATGTAATGTGGGTGGGAAATTAGGTATATACTGTATGTGTGACTCATTGTTGATTGTTTAGAGATCTTTTTATTGAAATGGCAGAGAAGAAGTTTAGTAGAAGGTTGGGTTGATTAATTTCAATAATGTTCGTAAATAGTACTTTAATTGCCACTAATTTTCCTTTCCCTGAGACAGGAAATTGGAGAGATCGTTTAATCTCTCCCAGACATGAATTCCTCCATCTCGTGGTCTTGAGATTTGATGAACTTCGCAGAATCTTCCACCCTCCTGCTACGATCCCGCCCCAGCAGAAATACGTGCATTTGATTACGCTGCACATTTATAACAAATGTAAGTACTCAGAATTTATTTCATATTTTGTGCATGATAGGGATTTTCCATTGTTCCACCGTAAAGTAAAGGACAAACCAAATGCACGGGAGATTGCTTGAAACTCCCTGTGCATTTACAATTACTTAAGTACTCAAAATAAGCTTCATATATTGTGCATGATAGGGATTATCTGTAGCTTCAAGGTAAATATAGAGGATGTACCAAATGCATGTATTGTTTGCAGTTTAATGGTAGAGTAAGATAATGTATTAATTAAATGTGTCTACTACCTTCTATTTCAAGTGATATTACTCTTGCCTAGTGAGGAACTGATTGTTTGGGCCTTTAAGAAGCATTCATTTAATGCCACAGTTGGAACACTTACATCTCCCTGTAGTTCCACTCAAGGTATGCTTCATATCTTGTGCATGATGATAGGGACTATATATAGTTCCACTGTAAATCTAGAGGATGTACGAAATGCATGTGCTATTTTCCGTAGTTTAACCGGAGAGTTAGGTACTATATTAAATGCATGTGGCTACTATATGATGATTTTGTTTACATCTTCCAAGAATACTGATATTACTCTTACCTAGTGAGGAACAGATTTTTTATAAGCGTTTATTTTAATGCTACTGTTGGAACTCTCCTTATGCTATGTCAATCATTAGTGATGTAATCCTATTGCCATCTGATTGATGCTGTTTATAAAGTTGCTTGTCATTTGTGCCTTTCATTCTCTTATACGGCACATAGTTATATGTATTTGTCCGTAGTATGTTTTTGAATTGAATAGTTTATATTATTAATGAGAATAGAAACAAATCATTTATGTTGGTGCCTTATTGGTATTAGGTAAGGCTTTATTGATTTTGCGTGGTGGGGCTGGACAAATCTAGAAAATATTGTCGATGGGAAGGTTGTGAATGTAACCTTGCTTTCTAAAGGCCGCACAAAAGTGTTTCGAGTCTCCGAATTCTGGTGCAATGTCAAATAGAAATCTAGAAATCCTACTCCAAACTTCATTGGGAGTCACATTGCCATGTTTTCGCAATAAAATTATGGGAGTTCAGAGCAGCCTCTTGGGAGTTTTTTATGTTACAATTCATGTTTGCAACCAGCTACAAGTTCAAGTAGTTCAAATGAGCAAGCTGATCCAGATTATAGACAATTGTAGCAAAACAATTTTACTTCCAAAAGCAAGAATGAGAAGATGCAAATCAATATGGAGGCTGGGACTTCAAGTATAGACACATAGGAAGAAGGCGTGGCTGCACTTTAACAAGAAGAGCAAGAGATGAAAGACTTTCATTGAGTCGAAGAAGATCAACGCGTGGAAGATGTGAGAATTTTGAAAGAAAGGTTGATCAAAGTCTTATCAAAAGAAACATAGGGACGTAGTTGATAGAAGCCAAAGCAATTGAGGAAAACATCAAACTCAAAGGATTACCTTTGCTTTAAAGTTCCCTCTACACCAACCATTTCTCAAAACCAAGTTGCCCGGTGGATCCCATTTGCTTTCAATTGCCATCTCCCTTGGTGGCAAACTCTAGGGATTACCTTTGCTTTAAGGTTTCGCCTACACAAGCCATTTCTCAGAACCAAGTTCCCCTTTCGATAATGAATAGAGTGATTTGTTAGGAATAGCTTTTTCAATTATTGTTTTAGTGAATTACCAAAAGGTTTATGTGATCATTTGTCCCTTTTATTTTTATTTTTTATCTCCATTGAACATGTACGGTTTTTCATATTACAATAGGATGGCCTTGAGTATTTTGTTTATCTTTCTTGCCTTACATTTTGGTAATCACTCGAAATTTAGGTATGTTACTATTGATTTGTAATTCAACAATGGGCGTGAGTTTTTGGTAATTGTATTGCAACTGGATATGGTGGCTCTATGGACAAAAAGCTAAATAGTCCAATGATCTCACGGATTACAATGGGGCAGATTCCAAAAAATGCCTTTTGTAAAGTTAATTTCTAGTAACCCCTTTGTTTTGCTTATCATGTAAATCCTGAACTTAGGCTCTTTTGGATCAATGGTTGGTGTCTTGCCATCCCCCTTTTTTCCCCCAATTTTGGTATAAGTTGTTAGCTATAAACTTGGATCCCTCGCCGGTGATGGCCCACCAATGTTGGGCCACCCATTATTCCCTAACTGCACGCTTAAGACGCTTTTACCATTTCTATCTGGCCTGAAAACGCTCTCCCTTGGGTTTTCTACTGCCTTCTTTTTGGTTACTACTGATAGGGTAGTTGTAGGGGATGGTTGGTTGGAAGGATGAATCGTTTTTGGGTGAAAACCTGGGAAGCATTTTTGGAATTTAGTTGATGACGAGCAAAAGACCTAGCGATTTCTCCTTTGGATAGTTTGTGAGGTGAACTTTTGCAAGTGATTGGAGTTCTTTCTTGGCTGTGCTTTGGGGTCCATGAACATTAGGGCCATTGGTCTAGTTGACTTATTCTGAGTTTTCAATTTGTTTCAATAATGGGAAGCCAAGTCAAAAGGCTTTAACTATTCACATATAGTAGAGAGCTTAATATTTGCTAAAAAACTGAAATGAGCTGAGAAACTAGAGTTCTTTTTTGGCTAAAAAGCTAATTGCAGATCCAGTTGCCTTCTATGTTTGTTGGTCATTTCAAATTTGGGATGCTTTTATTAGAGAATGAATTCTTTCAAATGTTAACATGAGAGAGGAGAGATGCCAAATGAGTCAAATGACACTAAAGCATTTGACAATTGACAATTGTTTCACATGCCATGTTAAATTTTACATCTTTTGTAGGAGATGCACTCAGAAAACAAAGTTTGTTCTGGAAATACAATCCCTATGCTTGTACAGAGAGATTTATACACTTGGACAAAATGCTTCTTTTTTATCCGATAAGCTTCTTACTCAAAAGTTTTTGTAGCTATTCAAATTAAAGCTGCTTAAGTTGCGACTGAATTAGCAGCTAGCAACCGATTTTCCTTTCTATATCAATTCATGGCCGAAGGCACACGGACGAGCTATCCTCCTTACACTTGCCAATATTTTTCAACGGCAGTAGTCGCAGAGGAAATTAGAGGCAGTCAAAATGTGATGGTTTCTTTCACCTGATTTTCTGTTTCCGTGGAAGTCTTTTGCTTTCCCCATCATTTTTTGCATGAACAAGCAAAAATGAGCCGAATAAATAGGAGATCGATATCATAAGGTTACCTGATGCAATAATGAATTAGCCATTGCCTTGTCTCTTGTCATGGTTGCCTCATACTTGGTAAGTAAGTTTGCTTCAATTTGTTCTTTTGACTGTAGACTGGCATCTCACTTTTCCCCAATCTGGAACATCGTTAGAAGCCAAATTAAAGTTAAAAACTAACAAAGAGCAATGTGTTTCTGGATAAACCAAACTGATAACAGAAAGCTGTTGGAAAATGGATAAATCATTCTATTATTTGTGTGCGCCTAAATATGAATAACATCTATTTATAGGATGAATGAGAATTGTCTCATTTGGAAAATTGGAAAAGCCAAGTTTATTTATGGGAGGACTCGCGCGCTCAACATCATTGGACAACAAGGCAAGGCTGGGGCCGGGGCTCAAGATCTGTGGGCCCGCAGCCTGTTGTCCAAGGTATGTGGTATGTGGCTTGGTTTGAGTTAGTTCAGAATTGATGTGGGCTACGGGCTCCAAGATTCATACATAATAAACTTGTGTCTTTATTGGGCTTACATCATTAATTTTGTTAAGCCCAAAATCATGAATTCATTTTGAAAGATGAATAATTGAATGATAGCTTGAAAACATGTGGCTCTGTGGAAAAGTTCCACTTTCAAGTTATCGTGTCTAGAATGAGTAGGAAAGGTGCTCTTTCTGCCCACATTATCCCCAGTGTGATTGAACTTTGATCCCTACATGTTCTGAACTTTGTCTTCCTATTTCTCCTATAAATAGGCAGTCTTAGTTCTAAGTTAAGACAGACCAGAAAGAGTTTGAGCTTAAGTCTTTCTTTTTCTTCTAAGTTCTTGTCGTTTTGTGGAGAGAGTGCGAACACTTCTTCAGTTCAACTGGCAGTCATAGACGGTGCTACCATGACTGAGTTTGATCGAGTTATCCTGGGACACAAATACAGATACAACATCCAGCACCTCCGGTCAGACGGCGAATTTGTCTTAAGGGCATAGTGTGATACACTAGCCTTGGTCTATTCTGTTTCCTGAATAGTTTTTAATTATTGTTCATTTTTCACTACTGTTGTCCTACAAAAGCTACTATTAAAATATGTTCTGAATAGGAATTGTCCCTTCTTCATGACAAAGAATCCAAACAAAGAATTCAAACAAAGATTTTACAAAATTGTAATCACCACAAATGACGAATCAATCAATGAAAGGAATTTGAATCAACATTGCAATCCCATGTGCATTTCACCAAATGTGCGTCCTAAAGAACTTTCGGCACATCCAACTCGAACAACATTTGTACATTGGTATGGCACCCCACTTGAATTGCATTGTATTTATTCCACAGAAAACCAATTCCAATCTTGTAAGATGCCATACCACATATAGATCAAGCAAAGCAATTTGGAAGAGAAGGAGAGGAGTTATGGGAGAAAAGTCTAACCTGTAAATTTGCAAGTCCCTTTGCACGTTTCAGTAGGAGCTGTCACTGGAGTGCCTAATTCTCCTTTGACATTCTGATCCTTCCAGATTGGATCTGAGACTGCACACAAGGCCAAAGTCTGCATGCATCTTAAAGCAGGCGACTCCAGCATTTTCATCCAGCACTGACAAAAATACATATCTTGCCTATGATGGAAAAAGAAAACAAGCTGTATGATCACTTTAACTTTTTAGTGTTTCCACATTTAAATGTCAGGCAACTGTATCCGTACATATATTGGGGTATAACAATTTGATTCAAATTTAGTTGTAAACATTTATTTTAACCTCGTATTAGTAACCTAACGTTGACAATACTAAAGAAAAATTAATTTATATCCATATTTATTTTCAGTGTATTTTTTGAACCCACTAAGACCTCGTTGCTTCTATGGTGGAGTCGTTCATGGCAGGGGGCCCTAGTACCAATGACTTCAGCCTCACCAGTCCTCTCAAAGCCCTCAATGCCCTTCTTGCCCAACGACAGTAAAAACAGAATAGCAAATTGAGCTCCATCATTTTGCGTGTACAAAGTTAGCATAGTTGTGGGCCGCAAAAGAAATCTTTTGGGTACCGCCGCGTTGTGGTCTACAACCTCTATCATTACACATTTATGTGGGATCTATACATTTAGGTCTTGGTCTGACGTAATGTATGTGTGCAAAAAGAGTTAATGCACTGCGTGGAGGGGCAGAGCCAGAACCAAAGGTCAGTGGGGTCAAATTCTTAAAGCATGATAATTGGGGGAAAAAAACTCCAAAATGCGAAATAGAAAGTAATTAAAGTAGATATCTAGTAATAACAAATAATTTCATTTAAAATTGATCCCCCAAAGGATACACTGCAATGCCAAAGAAAAGTAGCCAATTAGATATACAACCCATAATCGCATTCGCAATCGACCAAAAAAAGCTACACTTGAATGCCAACAAAAGTAGCTAAGCATATATCCATTTAAAAACTATAAAAGCGTTTACAAAGGACCCCGGTGATTTTTCAAATTTGACATCGTAGCATAGTAGCCTCATTTGTGGTACTATCAAAAATCTCCCTCTCAATATACACAATCAAGCTATCATGCAACCATTGATCACTCATTCGGTTATGAAGTCGATATATTCTTCCCAATCTTAATGGCATAAAATGCTCTTTCTAATGTAGCTGTCACAACAGATAAAATTAGAGCCAAAGTCAAAAGCCTCAAACCCAATGGATAACCTAATCTTTTTCGATTCTCTACCATCTTTCGAGACAATTCCTTTTAAGTTTGAAAACTCACACTAGATCTCACATCAATGATGAAATTCTCCGGTTCATCCAAAAACACCAAATGCTCAAAACGTGAAAAGTCTTCAGGATAAAATTCGGCTAATTGGTTTTGAGTTGCATGTCTATGACTAAGCGCTTCAATAAGTTTTTCAGGTTGCTTCTCACAGAGAACGGGAGAATATCATGACGTTTGCATGAGGCTTCAACAACATTAACAATATTAAAACCAAAGCAAAGAAGTCAGCAACATGGATATGTTTTGTTGTTACAGCCACAAGAGCTAATTCAAGTTGGAGAGAGTTAGAGAGCTAGAAGAAAAATGATTTAGCATACGGTAAAGAGGGCAAGTAGTTAGGCCAAATTAAAAATACCATATACAATGGGAAAAAATACAAAATCTTAAAAAATATTATTACTATTCTATTAAATTTTTTCATTTCAGTGGGGTCAGGTGACTTAGAGTAACGGAAATCAACCTTTCCTACAAAAATTGCTTGCAATTGTCTCTTTTAGATTCTGTTATAAGCAAGAGCTTTGCACAATATTTGTGATCTCTATCTCCCTATTTAGAGTCTTAAGTGTTATTTTCTTGCAAAAAAAAAACTCATTTTATTCTACAATTCTAATAAGTTGTTCAGGATCTCCTAATGGGATCAAAAGGAAAAGTTAAACATTGATCAACAAAGAGTATGCTTTATTGAATTCGTTGACCTATTGAACGATAGGCTTGGCCTTTGGAGACTAATTGAGATACGCGTAAATTGATCCAAACACTCAAGATAATCTTTGTTGTTCCATTTTGAAAATCTTTGCCATTTTCAATTGCTCATATCTTTCAATATGAATCTCAAAAAAAATGCAATATCGATATTGTTTGACAGATATCAATTAATTTTATCATACAAAGTTTGCCAAATCATGAAAATCGTCATAAATCAAAAGATATAAATAAGAAAAAATTTAAAAAATGACACAGATTTAAAAAATAGACCAACAAAAAGCGGACAGATGGATTACAATTGAGAGGCTACAAAGGTGATGAAAGAACAATTGGGTTTATCCATAACCCCATATTAATTTTTTTTAAACAATAAAATAAAAAGAAATAATGCTATTGTCATTATACATTCTACCACACTTCTCCGTGGAAAAAACCAATGCTAATGTCATTATACATTCTATGATACTTGTCGGTTTTTAAGTATAAAACAAAAGACAAAAGTAGGGGGAGAGCCGTAGATGAATTTTTTGGCTCTAACTTCTTTCACTTTGCTTAATATAAATACCTACAAAATTTTATTCTATACATATTTCTCAAATACTATCATCGTTGCAAAATGTTTCACACACACACACACACACACACATATCTCCCGAGCACTTTACAAATTCAATAATGTATTATAACCACAATTTACAAAAACAAAAATATAAAAAATAAAATGAAAAAAGTACAACACCCCAAAATGAGCTAGGACAGCGCCATGTCATTTTGAGAAAGGGCAAAAAAAGAAAAAAAGAAGACCCTGGCGTATACCTATAAGCCCTATATATAAGAGCATCCACATTGGCATAACCAAAACCAAAAAGTTGCTAAAGTTAGCAATGTTTGTTTAAAAAAGTGCTCACAGTGGAATAACCAAACTTAGCAACCTCTTAGCAACTAACCAAATTTTGTCACTTGGATAACCAAAACTAGCAACCTTTTGCCAATAACCAAATTTAATGGACACCACATCTACCCAATCAAGTACACCCACCATTACACAAAATTACAAAAACCTTTTCTCTCCTCTCTTAACAATGTTTTCAAAAGTTTAATTTAATTTTTTTTTTCTTTTTCAAAAGTTTATTTTAAAAAACTATTTTTTTCAAAAGTTCATTTTAAAAAACTGTTTTTTTTTTCAAAAGTTCATTTTAAAAACTGTTTTTTTCAGAAGTTTATTTTTAAAAAATGTTTTTTTTTCAAAATTTATTTTTAAAAACTGTTTTTTTTAAACCGTTTTGTACTTAAAGAAAATTCAAAATATTTTTTTAAAAAAATTTCAAAACTATTTTTTGTAGTTTGAAAAAGTAATGTGGCAAGTTTTGTTTATCATTTGAATAAGTGATGGAGGGTGTCCATTATTTTTGGTTATGGACAAAAAACACCAATGTGGGACTTGACATTGCTAACTTTAGCAACCTCTAAATGGATAACCAAAAGCTTATGTGGCAACTTTTGGTTATCCAATTTTGGTTAGACCATTGTGGATGCTCTAAGCGCCCTAGTACCCCCTAGTGTATACATAAGCCCCTGGCGTTGTTTCCTAGATGTACTCTTGCCGGCGTCATTTCCTAGATATACACTTGACGGCGTTGTTTCCTTGATAAACACTTGCCGACGTTGCCCCTGCTTTTGGAAATCTCACCTCGACATATGGAGAGTGAGGGAGATGATGAAGATGAAGAAGATGGACAGGAAGAGGAAGGTGAAATCAGCACCTATCTAAGATCCAAAAACCCTTGTTTTTTGGATCATTGCTGGAGTGATTTACCAAAAGGTTTGTTCGACTTGTCAACCATTAATCGTTGAAGTTTTTTTGTTGTTTTTTCATCACTCAATCATCTCTATCTACAACGGTACATTCGAAGAAAAAAAAACTATCCTTACAGATACAGATCATTTAATCCGATTTATTTATTATCTATACACACTGATACGATTGCCGTTGATCTGAGCTTATCATTAGTGGGTCAGTTAGATGTAAAAGATCGTTCAACCATTAACATGCTTAGGTTAATTTTAAGGAGGTGGTGTTGTCCTTGACAAAAATTGTTTGTTGAAAAATGGGAAAGACTGTGGAGACTCCACTGGGTTTGTCTTTGATCACTCCAACAATCTTTTCTTTTCTTGGTAGGACGGTTATGGTGTTGGGCCAGCAAAGTTTGGTGTGATGAAAACATGCATTCATATTGTTGAAAGATTATAATCGATATGTATTCTTCTCACTAGGAGGCACAATATGTAGATTGTGTACAGGATAATTTAGGAAAGGAAATAATAAGGAAATTGCTACCTACCTAATTAGACTAATTACAATCTTCCTAATTGCCTAATTGATTACAACATGTGTATTACAATATTTCTTTCCTTTTCATATGAAAACAAGAAGAATAAGAGAAGACCTTATCTTTTGAGAGCAAAATTCTCTCTCTTTTTTTCCCAATATATTGATATCCATTGCGACTGTAAATGTTTTCAGCAGATTATTTGCCAGACTGAAGTATTAACAATAGCTTGTTCCAAAATGCAAAACTGTAGCTAACAGTAGCAGGGGAAGAAACGACAATGAGATAACTAAAGAAAGTCGGAGTTGCTTAACGTTACCTTATTACCAATAGATTTCGGTTCTCATAAAAGGCTTTGAATCATAATCATAACCATGGCCACTGCATGGGGTCCATGGTGAGGATTTCCTATATATAGGTCATTCATAGATTAATCTTTCATGTTGTTGCTAACACTCGTGGAATGATATTTCATCGAGAACTTAAATGTTGTTACATGTAATGTGGGCGGAAAATTAGGTATCTTATGTATGTGTGGCTCATTGTTGACTGTTTAGAGATCTTTTTATTGAAATGGCAGAGAAGAAGTTCAGTAGTCGGTTGGGTTGATTTCTTTTCAATAATTTTTGTAAACAGTACTTTAATTGCCTAACACTTGACACTTGACAGGAAATTGGAGAGATCGATTAATCTCTCACGTACATGAATTCCTCCAGCTCTTTGTCTTGAGATTTGACAAACTTCGTAAAATCTCTCCCAAGCAGAAACATATTATGCTGCACATTTATAGCAACTGTTAGTACTCAAAATTTATTTCATATTTTGTGCATGATAGGGATTTTCAGTAGTTCTACCGTAAACATAGATGATAAACCAAATGAATGGGAGATTGATTGAATCTCCATGCACACTGATCTTTTTCTTAACATTGATGTGTGTACTTCACTAGAATTACCATGGTTTCGTTAATAATGAATCTGGTTCTCGTGTTGCAGGTATGTCAGCACGAGCATTTTATGAACTAGATCCAGTTTCTAAATTTGTTGAAAGATACTACAATATCAGAGATCTTAAGAGGCCTCTATCTGATCAAAGATCGAATCAAGGTATGATCTTGTTTACTCTCTGTTTGTCTGCTAATATACTGTTGTTCCTTCATTTTGTAAACAAACATGCCCTAATAAATGTTTGAAACTTTGAAATGCAAGCACAACTTTATTCCAAAAGCAAGGTCTAGTATATTTTACTGCTACTGTTTGCAGAGTAAGAGGATCTAGTGATTTCTTTACTCATCTTTTCCACCAGCAAATGGTAAACATAGAGGATGTACCAAATGGATGTACTATTGCTTTAAGTTTAGCCATAGAGTAACATAATGTATTAATTGCATGTGTCTACTACCTTCTATTTCATGTGATATTACTCTTGCCTAGCGAGGAACATATTTTGACCTTTAAGAAGCATTCATTTTAATGCCACTGTTGGAACTCTTAAATCTCATTGCGCATTTACAATACCGTAAGTACTCAAAATATGCTTCATATCTCATGCATGATGATAGGGATTATCTGTAGTTCCACTGTAAACATAGATGTTGTATCGAATGCATGTATTGTTGTCTGCAGTTTAATCGGAGAGTTAGATATTGTATTAAATGCATGTGGCTACCATTTGATTTTTTTTTTTCGAGTGATATTTCGAGTGATATTACTCTGGGAAAATTTCAAAATGGCACCTGAACTTCACACTCAATGTCCCAAAAACACCTGAACTTTAGTTAGCATCAATTAAATACCTGAACTTTCAAAACGCCCTTTCTAAGGCACCTGGCCCCATTTTCCATCCATACTAGACGAAAATTGTTGATGTGGCAATTCTCTTCTGCTAAAAACCTCATCACCACCACCTACAGCCTCTGCCACTACAAATTTTGAGCCACCACCACTTACAACCATCATCTCCACCACCACCAGGTCGTCACCAACTATCATTTCCCCTCCCGCTATCATTTCTCATCGCCATTTGAACCATGCCATCACCAACCACTGCACCTTCCACCGCTGACTAGGCTTTGCCGCCCATTCTAGTTGCCGTCAGCTCGAAATTGTTGAGATGGTTTGAGAAAATTATTGTCCAAAAGACAACAGGAGCGGTTGTCTTGAGCAAATCTGATTTTCAAACGATGTCAAAAGTAGTTGGTGACGACCTAGTGGTGCTGGAGATGATCGTTGTAAGTGGTGGTGGCTCAAAAATCGCGGCGGCAGAAGCTATAGGTGGTGGTGATGGGGTTTTTAACAGAAAAAAATTGCCACATCAGTAATTTCCGTCCAGTATGGACGGAAAATGGGGCCCAGTGCCTTAGAAAGGGCGTTTTGAAAGTTCAGGTGTTTAATTGACGCTAACTAAAGTTTAGGTGTTTTTGAGACATTGAGTGTAAAGTTTAGGTGCTATTTTGAAATTTTCCCTATACTCTTACCAAGTGAGGAACAGTTTTTTTTTTAACCTTTAAGAGGCGTTTATTTTAATGCTACAATTGGAACTCTCCTTATGCTATGTCAATCTTTAGTGACGTAATTTGTTGCCATCTGATTGATGTTGTTTTCGAAGTGGCTTGTCATTTTTGCTTTTGCTTCTCTTACACGGCACATAGTTGTATGTATTTGTTAGTAGTATGTTTTTTAATTGAATAATTTATGTCTTTATGAGCATAGAAACAAATCATTTATTTTATTTATGTTGGTGCCTTATTGTTATAATTCATGTGTTAGCAATTAGCAATTGGGTTCTATTAGGTTTAATGAGTGTCACAAAAACAAAACTGAGGATATTTTGTGATTAGTTGATGAACCAAATATACGATTCAAGTAGGCAAGTGAAAAAAGAGATGGTTGAATCAAAATCATTTTGGGCACACAAATTGACATTCTTTTTAGCTGTTTAGAATTAAAAGATGGAATGTAAATCACATCGGGAGAGGTCAAGTTCAAGTAATTCAAATGAGCAAGTTGATCCTGATTATTAACAATTGAAGCAAAACAATTTTACTTCCAAAAGCAAGAATGAGAACATGCTAATCAAAATTGTTACCCAAAAGGCAACATAGAATGAGAATAAGTAATAGAGAAACCAAATAAATAAATAATTTGTACAAAGAAAATAACGAGGCATTTGGCACTCGGATTTTATTTTGGGTGGAATTGTAATGAGGTTGGATTTGAGAGTGAATTTGTAATGAGTGTGGATTGGTAATGAGCGTGGGCCCACCTCTTAAGAAGGGTGGATTTCTAATGAGGTTTTCGGATAGTTTTTTGAGAAGGGAAATTTGGAGGGTGGATAAGAAGGTAAATGATTGAATTGCCCCCGATTTATCAATTTCATTATAATTAGAAAAGATATATAATAAATACATACTAACAGTTAAAATAAATGCACAACAAATACATAACTATATTTATACCATAGTAGATGTTAAAAAAATATATTTTGAGAAAAAAATATAAAATTGGATGTTTGATTTTTTTTTAGCACAAAAATAATTGAAAAAAATAGCATTATTAAGAAATCCCAATACACAATCTTTGGGTAGCTTTGTTCTTTCTTATTGCATTTATATACGGTCTACTCCATTTTTCATAGGAATTATCGAGAAGCTCTAGTGAAACCTACCAGCACCACCATCTACTCCAGCGAAACCCACCAGCGCCACCATCTACTCCAGCGAAATCTAGTCCAAAACCCATCGATCACAAGGTTTAGTTCAGCCGACGAGCATCAATCGCGATATCAGGCACGTTCAACTCTCTCTCTCTCTCTCTCTCTCTCTCTCTCTCTCTCTCTCTCTCTCTCTCTCTCTCTCTCTCTCTCTCTCTCTCTCTCTCTCTGTGGTTCTTCTAAGGGTGGGTTTGGAAGGGCAAAAGAGTCCCAAATCGACCTGGATTAGCTAACGACAAGGTCCAACCAGGGCTTCGCAAATCCACCCACAGGTGGATTTGTAAGATGAACAATAAAATAGTCCGGGGGTGTAGGAGAGGTGCCAAAGAGTATATTAGAAGTGGGACCAGGATTGCTAATAAGGGCGCTTGGTATATCTACCCTCAAATCCTCCAGCCAAACAAGGCCTAAAGGTGTTAAGGGAGAGATATCACATAGAGATATATAGTGGTTCGATCTGATCTTTGTCCTGGGGGGGGATAGGTTTGTTAACAATAATGCCCAAATAAAAATATTAAATGAATGAGAAAAATTAATAGAAAAAGCAAGTAAATAAATAATTTGCACAAAGAAAATAAAGGAGTAAAGAGAGAGATATCACATGGAGATATATAGTGGTTCGATCCGATCTATGTCCACTGGCCTAAATAGTCGTCGTTTTACTTATCAAACAACTAGCTTCTGGTGCCGATTAAACCTTAACTGCAATGCTAACTTTCCCGAGGAGTTAGATGAACCACTGGAGTTTATCTCCTAAAATCTAAAATCACCCGCAGAACAAAACCCAGTTCTGTAGTAGCTCGCTCAGAATTTTTGCCAACTCTCAATTCAATAAGTGAAAAGAATTTGTAAAGTAGAAATCTCTCTCAAAGAGTAGATGTACAAATTTTGCTCTCAAAGTAATAGAATGAAAGTGATTGCTCTGTATATCTAATGCTCTGAACTTTCTAGACTGTGCTTGATGCTCTCTGTATTATTCGTGTGTAGCTTTTTCCCAGGATTACTAATAAGGGCGCTTGGTATATCCGCCCTCAAACACCCTCAAATTCTCTAGCCAAACAGGGCGTGAAGGAGTTAAGGGAGAGATATCACACAGAGATATATAGTGGTTCGATCCCATCTTTGTCCACTACTCACCCTAGTCCACTGGCCTAAAGTCTCGCTGTTTTACTAATCAAACAACTAGCTTCTGGTGTCGATTATACCTTACAACCACAACGCTAACTTTCTCGAGGAGTTAGCTAAACCGCTGGAGTTTATTTCTCAAACTCTAAAGGCCTTGTTCTCTTTCTTTTTTCTCCCCTTTTCAAAAAGATTCTTCCTATTAAAAAATATTCCATCTCCACTCATTACATTATTATTTAATTTCTCTCTACCTCTCTCTAATCATTATCTCATTATTCTCATTTTCAAAAACTCAACCAAACACATTCTCAAAAATTCTTCTCAAAAATTTCTTTTGAAAACCCATCCAAACACAGCCAAAATCACCCACAAAACAAAATCCAGTTTTGTAGTAGTTCACTGAGAATTTTTGCCAACTCTCAATTCAATAAGTGAAAAGAATTTGTATAGTGGAGATCTCTCTCTAAGAGTACATGTCCAAATTTTGCTCTCAAAGTAGTAGTATGAAAGTGATTGCTCTGTGTATCTAATGCTCTGAACTTTCTGGACTGTGCTTGATGCTCTCTGTATTGTTCGTGTGTAGCTTTTTCCCATTCCCATATGCAGGAGCACTTCTATTATAGGCAAACTGATCCGAACATTAGAAAAATTTCCGTTGAAGAAAATCTTCTACCAATAAGCTTGATCTTCCTTAATAGAAAATATAAACGTTAAAAGAATCCCGTTGAGCTGTGAATCTCATCTTCGACAATCATGATCTTCCTTTCTTTAATTACAGTAGTGGCCATTTGGAACATTTCCATTAGAGAAAAAGAGCTTCAAAGTTGCAATGTCCATATGAATGTCAATTACTTGTCTAATGGATGGAATTGGATCTTCACTTGTTTGATTCTTCTTTTGGACCAAAGTGGATAATAAGGTAAGGATCAGTTTTGACCAAAAATCACTTTAATTGATCATCAAGCTATCAAGACCCCTTTCATGTTCACTATTGAAAGTTAGGAAAGTGGCCACGTGGCCTTGATTTGCAAGTACACCATTAACTATAATTGAAAAGGATAATTTCACTAGCATATCAAGATAGACATTTGGCTGATGGAATTTGGACCGAATCAAAACATAAGATAAACATGAATAGGTCCAATATGGGTATGGTATGGTATGGTATGGGACAAAAGTTAATTTTGGAATTCTCTCTTGTACATATTCTGTACGCATGCATTAGTTTTGTGCAAAAATGAATTATTAGAAAACGAATTTTCTAAGACTGAACATGTATGAAGGATTGGATATAAAAAAAATGCATGTTTTAACATTGGTTTTTTCAAGAAATCAAATTTTCTCGTAATTCATAATCAAAATCAATTATTTCTAATAGAAATGTAGGCCAGGTTGGGACTTCAAGTAGACACTCTGGTATAGGAAGAAGGCGTGACCGCATTTTAACAAGGGCAAGAGATGAAAGACTTTCGTTGGGTCAAAGAAGACCATTGCGTAGAAGAAGTGAGAATTCTGAAAGCAAGTGTGATCAAAGTCTTATCAAAAGAAACATATGGGCATGGTTGATAGAAGCCAAAGTAATTGAGGAAAACATCAAAATTTGGTGCTTGACTGAAACTCGAGGACATGCATGCAAAAGGATTTTCCTCCCCACTTTTTAAGTGAACTAGGAGCGTTGAGCACTAGGTGTAATTTCTTAACTGCGGGTGATCGAGTGGTATTTGTGGGTTCAAATTTTGGTGGCTTGCGTTTGACAGATTAACCTAGGTATAATTTACATGACTTGATTTACATTATTATTATCTTTCTTTTGTTCTTAGAAACAAAACTTCCATGCCTAGATTTTAGGATTTAGTAAGCATTGTGTTTTGAGTTCCTATTATCCCAAAAGTTAGCTATTTTCACCACCTTCTACCCTTTTCCATCTGCAGAACAAGGAATACATATGTAATGAGCGCTTTTGACATTATTAGTAAATATAAGGGGATGAGGCTTCCTATTTACTGGAATATAGAAGTTGCTCAATTACAGCTTGTGAAGTGACTAGACTCCAACAAAATACTTGTCGTGGATGAAAGCTGCGATGATGAACAGAGGACATGTTTGCAGCATTGGGCATGAAAGAGATGCAAATCCCATTTGCTTTCAATTGCCATCGCTATTGGTGACAAACTCAAGGGATTACCTTTGCTCAAGGGTTCCCCCTACAGCATCCATTTCTCAGAACCAAGTTTCCCTTCCGATAACAAATAGAGTGGTCTGCTAGAAATAGCTATTTCAATTATTGTTTTAGTGAATTAGCAAAAGGTTAATGTTAGTATTCTTACATTTTGGTAATAACATGAAATTTAGGTATGTTATAGTATTTGTAATTAAACATTGGGCATGAGTTTTTGGTAATTGTATTGCAATTAAATATGGTGTCCGAACAAAAATCTAAATACTCCTATGATCTAAGGGATTACAATGTGGCAGATTTGAAAAGATGTCTTCAACGAATTAGGAAGCTGCAGTTTTGCGAGATGGCAGTATAAGATTAAAGGATAACCAAATGTTGGAGTTGTTTCAAGCAATGTATTGGTTTTAGAAATCAATTAGGTGTAGGTGTTTGTGTTTGTGTTTTGTTTTAGGCAATGTCTTGGTTTTAAAGATTCTAGGCTTGAGGTCTCATTCTCAGGTGGAAGGGGCTTTGATGCAGCAATGAAGATTTTGTTTGCAGAGTTAATTTCTATTTACCTCTTTGTTTTGCTTATCTTGTAATCCTAAACATAGGCTCTTTTGGATTAATGGATGGTGTCTTGCCAACCATTTTTTTTTATTTTGGGTATAAGCTGTTAGCTGTAAACATGGATCTCTCACCGGTGATGGCCCACCAATGCTGGGCCACCTATTCTTCCTTGACTGCACACTTAACATGTTACCATTGCTATCTGGGCTGAATATGGCCTCTCTTGGACCTTCTAATGCCCTTTTTTTGGTTGCTATTGATAGCGAAGTTGTAGAGGACTGTTGGTTGGAAGGACGAATCGGTTTTGGGCTGGAAACCTGGGAAGGGTTTTTGGAATTTAGTTGATGACAATCCAAAGACCTAGTGATTTCTCCTCCATATAGGTTAAGGTTATTTTTTTTGCAGGTGACTGCAGTTCTTTCTAGGGTGCTTTGGGTCGCTACCATCCATCGTTCTAACCAACTCCAACCCCAATGAGGATTGTTGGGGTCCATGATCATTATGGCCACTAGTCTAGCTCACTTCTTATGAGTTTTCTGTTTGTTTCAATGATAGTAAACCGAAGTCAAAGGCTGAACTATTCACATCCAGTAAAGAGCTTAATATTTGCTAAAAAGATGAAAATTTACTAGTAATGATTTGAATATTCACCAAAAAGCTGAAAATTTGCGAGTAACGAGCTGAATATTTGCTGATTGCAGATCAAGTTGCCTTCTATATTTACTGGTCATTTCAAATTTGTGATGCTTTTATCAGAGAATGGATTCTTTCAAATTTTAACGTGAGAGGAGAGATGCCAAATGTCACTCAAGCATTTGACAATTGACAGTTGCTTCACATGCCATGTCAAATTTTACATCTTTGGTAGGAGATGCACTCAGAAAACAAAGTTTGTTCTGGATTTACAATATCTATGCTTGTACAGCGAGATGCACTCAGAAAACAAAGTTGGTTCTGGAAATTCAATCTCTACACTTGTACAGAAAGATTTATGCACTTGGACAAAATGCTTCTTTTTTATCCGATAAGTTTCTTACTCAAAAGTATCTACAGTTATTCAAAATAAAGCTGCTTAAGTTGCGACTGAATTAGCAGCTAGCAACCAATTTTCATTTCTGTGTCAATTTATGGCCGAAGTCAAAATGTGATGGTTTCTTTTATCTGATTTTTTGTTTCCGTCTTTTTTTGGCATGAGCAAGCTAAAATAAGCCGAGAAAATAGGAGGTGGACCATGAATAAGCCATTGCCCTCTCTCTTTTCATGGCTTCTTCATACTTGCTAAGTAAGTTTGCTTCAATCTGTTCTTTTGACTGTAGACTGGCATCCCATTTTCCCCCAATCTGGTAGTACATCATTCAAAGCCAAATTAAAGTTAAAAATTAAGAAAGAGCAATCTGTGTCTGGATAAACCAAACTGATAAGAAAAAGCTACTATTAAAACATGTTCTCAACAGGGATTGTCCCTTCTTCACGACAAAGAATACAAACAAACATTTTACAAAATTGGAATGACCACGAATGAAGAATTATTCAATGAAAGGAATTTGAATCAACATTGCAATCCCATGTATGCATTTCACCAAATGTGCATCCTTAAGAACTTTCGTAGCTCATCCGACTCGGACAACATTTGTACATTGGTATAGCACCCCACATGAATTGCATTGTATTTATTCTACAAAAAGCCAATTCAAATCTTGGAAGATGCCATACCGCATACAGATCAAGCAAAGCAATTTGGAAGAGAAGGAAAATGCAACAAGAATACAAGAGCTTTTATGCTACTGTTTGTGTTCCAATCTCTCTTTTTCTCTCTTCCCTTCTTTCTATTTCTCAATCCAAAGTGTTAATAGTTGAGAAATAAAACCAGTTCCCAAATATCCTCCGGTCACTAGAATTTCTCCACAATCCAAAATTCTGCTTCCTCTTGGAGTTTCTCATTCCAAAGATCAAGCGAGAAAACCAAAATTAGTTCCAGTATTTGGATATGCTAAAGAGAAAAGCATATCTAAAGCTGCGAAAGTCAAGTTCTGTTCACAATCAAAGCCGACGCAGAAATGCCTTTTATTTGGCCCGTAAAATACTTGCTCATTACACCCCTTGTGGTTATATTGTGGACAGTATTTTGCGGCCCAAAACATAGCAAAAGACTCCACCAGTTGAATCGCAAGAATGCAGTCCAATCACCACTTGTTTAGCCCACAAAGTACTGGTTCATTACTCCTCATATGGACATACAATGAATGAACAGTGTTTTGTGGTCCAAAACAAAAGAAGGGATCCACCAATTTAATGGGGAGAGAGAGAGAGAGAGAGAGAGAGAGAGAGAGATCAGTCCAAAAACTACTCATTTAGCCTTCAAAACATTCTTTCATTACGCCCCTTGTAACCATGTAAGTGAATAGTGTGTTGTGGCCTAAAGAATCCGTTCATTACACTCCTTGTGGCCATATAATGAATGGTGTTTTATGATCTTAAAAGTTGCCCTCACAACCTTAATTATGACTCTCTTCGTGGACTCAAAACTGGTTCGCAAAATACTTATTCATTAAGCCTCTTGTGGCCATATAATGGACAGTATTTTTCAGCCTAAACAACTCGTTCATTACACCTCTTGTGGCCATAAAATGAACGGTGTTTTGTGACTAAAAAATGTTTGCCTCTACAGCTAATTACACAATCCATGTGGTCCGGAAAATTAAGATGAAAATTTAAGCCTTGAATTGGCTTTGCACTGAAGAAGTAAAAAAATAAAAATTCACAATGGAAAGAGCAATTTTTGCGGTACAGCTTAGAAAAAGATTATACACCTAATCATCTAGCTTTACAGTAAAATATCTGACGAGTCTCCACTAACAAAAGTTGCAAAATGTAGATTCACATTTTGTCTCTAATTAACTACTGAATCCAGTTTGTCTTGCTTGAAGATTTCTAGATTTAGACACAATCTTCCCAGACCTATGAGGGGGTTTCTGTCTATTTTTAGTGATCTTCAGAGCTAATGCTTTCAACGGCGCAGTAACATCCAGAGGAACGAGCACTTCTTGCAACTCATTCCACTCAAGATCTTCAAAATTGCCATCTTCGTGTACCACCTTGTACCACCCAGCTTCTTTGTCAAACTCGGTAACTTTTCCCGTATAAAACTGCTCCCCAAACAACTTCCTAACTTCTCTTCCCTTCAGCCATTCACCAAAACCTGTTGTCCTGTTTGAATTAGCATCACCTATTATGTCACAGGGTACAAGAGCATTGTTATTTGGAGGCAATGGAGGAATGCCAGTAATAACAATAGCCGGTTCCCCAGGCAACTCAAACGCCGCCGTTGGCAAAGTTTCTAATTCTTCCTCTTTTCTCCCGTGGATTTTGTCAATAAGCTGGCAGAAAAAACTTACTGTATTTATCAGTATAAAAATTGATCGAAATGATTACTAGTTTTATGAAATTATACGAGTCATAGACCATGTTCGTGACTTAAAATGTGACTGACGGGAAACGTAATGTAAGTAATGGAACCAAGAAAGAAAATCACTGTCAAATAGAAAAGTAAAAACAGAAATTGTTGAACATCGTGGAAGAGTCTAAATACTATTCCCTCCATCCCTTTTTAAGTGTGTAGCATCAAAATTCCAACTTATTTTCTCTCACATCAACTTTTTCAACTTTCACATTTACTTTCCACTACAGGCCTTATCACTATAATAGTAACACCTACTAACTTTTTAAAAAGAAATCTACTTTTAAGGACAAAATATAAAATGTACCCACTGCTTTTTAACATACACACTTATTAAGGGATAGCCCAAAATAAAAAATTAAACACTATAAAAGGGGCGGAGGGAGTATATGATTGTGTAAGTGGTGTGCTACCTACAATGCATTGCCAAAGAAAGGTTAACTAGCAATGTGGAAATACTTGGAACTCCATACTATATCTAGAGGTGCTCCTAGTGGGGTGCAAGAGGGGGCCAAGATCCTTCCACACCCTCCCAATTATCGCATTAGTTCTACTATATTTTGGTTTTGTTTATAAAAGTTATGACGAATGGTCCCCACCTTTTACAAGCCCAAATCAAAATTCTTGATGCGTTACCACTCATTTCTTTTAAAATGTATACTTACGTAATCCACTTTGGTCTTTTTTGTTGTATGCAAGCTAGAATACTTCACGGTATTCACTTGTAGGTTCCTCTCTAACCCTCACATAAGTTTTCTAGGTGCCATCCTCAAAGAGACGCGTTATATCTCTGCAATAATTAAGGCAAAGGGAGAACTCTGCGGAGTCAAGTTCTCACCCTTGGGTTTTTCAATCCTCTTCCCCCATTCATACCTTCTTCTCTACAGTCAACGTATCCCTCCAAGACACGAGTATCTTCTACGTTAAGACGAGTCCATGTAACACAGGTACTATAACCAACACCGAACCACCTTCTAATTAGATAGGGTGTTTCACGATTGAGTCAATAAGAGATCACATAATTGCAGTTCATCCATAATGAGCTCCACTGTTGATTACTGTAAGCCATCGCCTCGTAAGGAAAGATTTCAAGCTTTCTTGAAACCAAAATAAATCAGTGCCTAAAATAGCCTATTTCGTTGGAAAAAGCAATCAATTTAATGCTTCTTTCAAGTCATAGAAAACAAGGAGACAAGCCATGAAAACAGGAGAAGAAGACCACTGGCAAGTTGAATGGTGGTATAGACTCATACGCAAAAGAAAGGATTCCGTTTTCTGAATTATTACCGAATTGGGCCTTTCTCCAAGAGTGACACTGTGTTCACTTCACATTTCTAAAAAAATTTCTAGAAATTTTTTTTTCTCATCTCTCATCTATTATCTCTCAAATCATTAATCACATTTCTATCTCTACTCATACCTCTCTCTCCAATCATTATTCTCATTTTTCTCTCTATCTCTCCAATTATTACACATTTCTAATTATTATTTTTTTCCAAAAACCAATCCAGAATACTATCTCAAAAATATTCTTCTCAAAACTCTCAACCAAACAAAGCGATTCTTACTCCTCAAGAAAGGCCTTTCTGCGATTGATCAACTTTGATTAACATTAAGGGACCCTGAGGCTCGTGAGGTCCTTCTACAAATGGAAGATTTTGACAAGAAATGAAAATCATTTTTATAATGGTCCATGTATCATTTTCACAGTGATATTTTCCATTACACCAAACAGAGCAGGAGTTAATTGACTTGGGGCTATAACTATCGTTCAAATCCAAATCCTAAACTGCTCATATCATGGAACCAAAATGAATTATACAAACCAAATCATTAAAGATATATGAACATTAAGAATTACTGAACAAAGAGTTAAAATGACGAGAAGATACCTGATATAAGGTCAGCGTAAACTCGGAAGAATGATTTGAAGCTTCATTTCAAAAAGCTCAAGACTTTGCTCAGGTAATTGTTGATTGAAGTTAAAGAAACACCATAATCGAGAAATCTACAAGAATTAGGGTGCGATTCGTACTAGTTTGGTTTTCAAGCATTTGAGCTGAATTCCTTTTCTAACCACTGTAGTTTTTTCTTTCAAAATAAAGAAAATGAAAATACTTCTAGATCATTTTTATAACTAGTTTTTTCTTCTTCTTTTTTTGTAAAAAATATCAATTTGAATAGCTATTTCTGGGTTCTACAAAGACAGAGACAGAGACAACGAGCCATGCTAAATTATAACCATAACTATATTTTGTTTTCCTGTACATATAATGGCATAACATATAGCATGCCGTTACTTACCCAAAAAAACATATACCATGCCATTGGAGATGCTCTCATTAAAATAGAAGGATTCTAAGTTAAAAGTAACTTGAAAAATAGGAAAAAATGCCACAATCCGTAGGAACATGAAATTGCTAGAAAAAGTTCATAATTGGGGGGCTCTATTGTCTGAGAGGCATCTCGCCAATTTATTCGCGTATCTGAACTATTGATTGTCGAGATGAACGGCTGAGATGGGTTGGCAAGGCCTAACGTCCCTCACGGACAAAGGATCCCCCGTGTTCAAAAGTTAAGTTGAAGGCCATAATTTTCTTTAATCGCATCCACTTTTGGTCTAGTGGGCACGAGAAAACAATATATAAGTGTTTGTCCTCAAGGAGATTGCATGTCCGAATCTCGAGATCAAACATTTCAAACATTTGGGTCATTGGAGAATTCATTAGGTTGTTAACTTCATAACCCCGAAATTAGTGATGAGGGCAAGCTAACCCGGAACTCTAAGTATAAAACAAGTTGTTTGATTGCTTAGTCCTCGAGAAATGTAAGTGTCATCATTCTTAACTCTTTCATTGGATACCCCAAAAGTATCATTATGCCTCCTTTAGCTGATGCTAATTGCTATAATATATTGCTGCTTGCATTTCTTTGCAATGCATCCCCATATCTGGCATTATATTTATCATGGCTGACAAGTAAATTGATCCAAGCAATTTCCCAAATCCATTAAGGCCCAGTTTTCCAAAAAAAATTAGCATCCAGATGCTAAAATCATTATATTTTAAATCAAAAAAATGAGGTGCTTCAGTGTATCGTTTTTTAATTTTTTTTTCGCACCCAATTAAAATACTCCTCGTGTACTTTAATTTGGTGCAAAAAAAATTGAAAAACGATACACGGAACCACTTCATTTTTTGATTTGAAATATCGTGATTTTTGCACTTTGGTGCTAAAATCTTTTGAAAAACTAGGCATAATTGTGATTGGTTTAAAAATGAAGTCCAGAGATAGGATGTATCTTATGAGCACCCAAAAAGTACAAGGCATTACATATATAGGTCAATAGTAAACGACCCATTGGGTTCAATTCAGGCGCGGAGCTAATACTCCTATTTATTAACCGGTCACTAAATCCATATACTATAATTTATAAACACTATAAGGGCCCGGATCGGGATTTTCAAGGGAGCATTAGCGGCGAGTGACCCTCTTGCCACCACATGCCGCCGTCTCTGAATTCCATTGAATCATAATCCACACTTGAGGAGCGTAGAGAAGGCCCATTACATTCATTTTTATTTTTTATTCAATAAAATGTGGCATCGAAGAATTAAATTGTGAAAACCCTATGATTGTAGTGTTCCGTTGTACTGTTCTAGTAACTCTTTGAATGTAATTCTGATGGCATTGCACATAAAAAGAAAGTTTTTTCTTTCTTTCTTTCTATGCTTTGTATGTAGAGATTTAGTAGTAATTTTCTCCATACAAGGATAGATATTTGCAAAAAATATAAGCACAAGATGGAACTTCCTAAACATGATAGCCAACACCTATGTAGCACTTCCTAAACATGACACCCCTCAAATTTTAAACATGACAGCCAACACCTACGATAGGCCTACATCAGTTGATTGGGACACAGCACTTCGTTTAGATCTTCAGACACAAAAGACTTCCACTCTCGTACAAGGATTTGAATCATAACCAATGAAGCTCTTGGGGTCCATGGTGAGAATGTCCAATATGTACTTCATTTGTAGATTAATCTTTCATATTGTTGCTAACACTCATGAAATAATATTCATAGAGAACTTAAAATTTCTAATCGTGAGCAGAAAATTAGGTGTCTAGCGTATATGTGACCGATTGTTGATTGTTTTTTGGAGTTCTTTTTAGTGAAACACGGGAGAAGAGGTGCAGTAGAAGGTTCGACAAGGGTTGATTTCCTTTTTGTAAGGTTCATTAATGGTACTTTTAATTGCCACCAAATTTCCTTTTTCTGAGGGTAATTGGAGAGATCGTTTAATCTTGTTGAGCATTAATAACAAGTGACGTACTCAAAATATGTTTCGTTATACATGCATGATATTGATTTTTTGTAGTTCCACTGTCAACACAGAGAACGAACCAAATGCATGGGAGATTTCATTAATCTACTTGCTCATTTACAATAACTGAAGTACTCAAAATGCGATTCATATTACTAAAGTACTCAAGTAAAGAATTGGCAACAGTGTGAGAGGTGACTATGTTTTAGCTATCTGCTGGTATGTTACTATTCGTATTTTAGATTTTGTTGTTTCTGTGATTGGCTTCTTGCCAATTCCTTAATTACTTGTACATTCAGTCGTCATCTCTCTTTTTTGGCTTAGGGGCATATGATTATCGGTCCTTAGAGTGCTAATCTAGTTGGGATGCTCTGGTCCGTAGTGGTGCCATTTTTCCTTTGTCCTTTGAATCTTTGGGACACATTCAAGGGATTAGATTAGGAGCAATAGTGGCCTTCAATTAAAACCACAGTCCCAAAGAAGGTTAGAAATTGGTGTAGGGATTAAGTTAGAAAATAAAACACCAAAAAATATAATGGTGTAGTGGTGTTGTGAAAAGAACACACTGAAGAAGATAAACCTGAAGTGGTGTTGAGAAATTCGTGTAATGGGAAAGTTGCAAAAAAAGAAATGCCGAAAGAGGTGAAATTGTTGTGCTCGAGGGTTCATCCTACACCAGTCATGAGAACCAAGTTGCCCTTTTGATAAGGAGTAGAGTTGTATGCTATAGATAGCAATTCTCAATCATTGTTTTAGTGAATTACCAAAATGTTTATGTGATCAATTTTCCATTTTCGTCTTCCATTTATGTCTTTGTCTCACTGATGTATAGGTGGATTGTTTAATTCGATAACTCAGTTCCAAACAACGATATGATTCACTAGAGGAGTTGATGGATCTTTACTTTTATTCTTTTGGAGTTTTGAACGTATCATTCAACTATCCAATAGTTACTTTTATCCTAGGGTGACCGGAGAGGCATGGTGTTAGCTTAGCTTCTTCTTTCTCACTTCTCCCGCTTCTTTTTCACCACCAAACCTGGGATTTTAAGGGTGGTCGGGTGGTCGGGTGGTGTTAGATTCATCTTCCTTTCTTCTCCCACTTCCAAATATGGGATAGCCAGGCAAATTTACTCTTTCCATTTCTTATGATACAAGCAAGAATCTCGATAAAAGAAAGAAAGAGTATACTAGTACTATAACGAAATTAAAAATGGAGGGCTTCTATAAAACAGATATGTTGGGAACTTAGAGAAAGAAAAGGAAAAGAAGAGAAAGTTTAATTAGAGCATCACCATTCAGCAATCCTTACCATTTTTTCTACTCAAACGTAAATTTTGAGTAAAAACACTAAAAATTTGTCTATAGCAGGGATGGGCATGGGGAGGGTAGGGGATGGATACCACTACCTCCATCCCGAGTTCCAAAACCCATATCAATGCCCATCCCCTCCCCAATCTATGCCTTTTGGTTTCAATTTATTTTCACAAATTTATTTTTTGATATTTTTTTGTTTCGTGGTCTCATCGAAACCAAAACTTATTAAATAATCCATGGTCTGAGAAAATAAATTGATGATGGAAAAGATTGAAATTTTAAGTACAAAATATTAAAAATATTAAAAAATATTAGCCTGATGTTGTGGAAGTCCAACATTAGAATAGAGATGCATGTGTCGTAAAGATTATATAAAAGTATTAGAGCTAACAGAAATTCGTGATAGTGGAGAAAATTAGAGAACTTGAGATATGTGCCAAGTTTATGAACAAAATGGAACAAGACAAATTGTTGGTACTCCTTTGCCATCATCGTCGCTGTAAACTCCAACAGTGGTATTAGAATACAAATCGAGAGGCTACAAAGGTGATGACAGAACAATTGGATATATCTACCCCTAGACACGACACAATATGAGGCAATAATCATGTTACGATACAAGATTTAAAGTTGGCCAAGCTGGGTCCTCATTTTAGTGTATGCAACAGGGGCACAACACAAACAGAGTACATCATGAGCACGATGTGAGTACGCGACATGCACGAGTATAACACATGCACAACACGGGCACGTTACATGAATGGAAGTACAATTTCTCTATGTATGTGAGATTGATCCATTTAATGAATAACCAGAAAGTCGACCTGAAACTAAAATAAATACGAAATATATAAATATTGGTTATAAGTTGTAACAATTTGATAATTTTTCGTCTCAACCTTTCAAAGGTAGATTGATGATTTTGTTCAAATTTTTGAAAATATGAATTTACAAGACTCGATTAGGCACGACACAGTACTGAATATGGCTTGCTCACGGGCCAAACTAGATTTAGAAAATTTTAACATGACATGCTTAGTAGCATAAGTCAAGCTAGGGATAATATGCTTGACAAAGGGGGTGTTTGGATCATTTATTTTTACATTTACAGTTTTTCACTTTTAGGTATTTGGCAAGGAGCCCACAAAATGCATTCTTACAAATCATGTTTTTGGTTTTTCAATTTAGAACAAAAGGAAAAAGTAGAGGAAGAGCCGTACATGAGTCTTTTTACTTCTTATTTTTAATTTGTTTCACTTTGCTTAATATAAAGACCTATAATTTTTTTTGTGCACATATATCTTTCAAATACCATGGCTGTTTTCTTCATACCCATATCTTTTGGGCACTTTGCAGATTCAATACGACCATAATTAAAATTAAAAAATTGAAATATTAAATAAAAAAAACAACAGCTCAATTTGAAATGAAAAAGGAAAGAAAAAAAGTGATATTCCTAATAGTCAACGGAGCAAACGAAATCCTAGTAATCTCACATTGGCTATGTATATAAAAGCCCTACTAGTAAACCCTAGTGTATACATAAGTAGCCCCTGGAGTTTCTTCCTAGATAATAGATATACACTTCCAGGCGTTGGCGCTGCTTCTGGAAATCTCACCTCGACATATGAAGAATGAGGAAGATGATGCAGATGAAGAAGATGGACCGGAAGAGGAAGGTGAGATCAGCACCTTTCTAAAATCCAAAAACCCATGTTTTTTGGGTCATCGGATCAACGATCTACCAGAAGGTTTGTTCGACTTGTAAACCATTAATCATCAGATTCGCGTTTCATTTTCTCTACGTTGGAGTTTTCTGTTGTTTTTTCATCGCTTAAATCATCTCTATCAGCACCTCTTCATTCGAGAAAAAAGAAATTATCCTTACAGATGGATCATTTGATCCGGTTTATCTATACCCACTGATATGATTTGCTAGAGCTGTTGATGTGAGCTTATCTTCGCGGATCAGTTAGCTGTAGAACATCCTTGAACAAGCTAAGATGCTTAGGTTAATTTTTAGGAGGTGGTGTTGTCCTTTACAAAAATATTTTGTGGAAAAATGGGAAAGATTGTTGGAGACTCCACTAGTTTGTGTTTGATCACTCCAAAATTTTACAAAAATGTATCTTTTCTTTTTTTGCTCGGTCAGTCAGGGTGTCAGGCCAGCTTAGTTTGGTTTGATGGAGAAAGATCCATTCATATGAAAACTAGAAGAACAAGACAAAACCATATCTTTTGAACAAAAATTTCTCTTTTTTTCTCAATGAATTGATATCCATCGTGACTGTAAATGTTTTTGGCAGATTACTTGCCAGATTGTGAAGTTTCAGCAACAGCTTGTTCTAGAATGCAAAATAGTAGCCAACAGTAGTGGGGTAGAAATGACAATGAGATAAATAATGAAGTCGGAGTTGCTTTATGTTACCTTATTATTAATAGATTTTTGTTCTCATAAAAGGCTTTGAATCATAACCAATCCACTTCATGGGGTCCATGTTGAGGATTTTCAATACGTAGTTCATTCATAGATTATCTGTAGTTTCACGGTAAACATAGAGGATGCACCAAATGCAAGATAATGTGTATATTACCTTCTATTTCAAGTGATATTACTCTTGCCTAGTGAGGAACAGATTTTTTTGACCTTTAAGAAGCATTCATTTCATGCCGCCATTGGAACTCTTAAATCTCCATGTGCATGTACAATACATGAAGTACTCAAAATATGCTTCATATCTCGTGCATGATGATAGGGATTACATGTAGTTCACTGTAAACATAGAGGACGTACCGAATGCATGTACTATTGTCCGCAATTTTACCGGAGAGCTAGATACTATATTAAATGCATGTGGCTGCTATCTGATGATTTTGTTTACATCTTCCATTTAGAGTGATATCAGTCTTACCTAGTGAGAAACAAATTTTTTTTTTTTTACCTTTACGAAGCATTTATTTTAATGCGACCGTTGGAACTCTCCTTATGCTATGTCAATCTTTAGGATACTTTTATTTGTCTCATTCTGTAGCCGATGCTGGTTGGGATATTTTTCCTAGTCCGGGACAAGTTAATTAATGTGTTTTAAGCTGATTTTTTGTTTTTATTTTTGATATTATTCGCATTAAGGGGAAAAGCCTATTCATTGTTACACATTGAAGTTTGACATCATTTTGTTAAACAAGTTTGATTTTTTTTTTCCTACTTTCAGGGAAGAAAAAGAAAAAGAAGAAAACTCGATTGCCTGTGAATGGTATGTTCTTTATTTATCTATTTGCAATATTGTAGAGTAGGACCTTTGAGAGAGTGAGTTTATTGGAATTACAGTTCATTCATCGCATTGAGTTTCGGCTGCTTAGCCTTCCTGATCATGACTTCATTCTGTTTCCCTTTTGGATTAATTTCAGCTGCGGACATGCAATGGAAATTTTCCCAAGACCACCTTGCAGCTGTCCACTATAATACGATGCCTTTGGGGCCTTCTCCGCATAATCCATTTTGGAGTGGCATGCAACCTGACATGGAAGGATACGTAGCCCCATACGATGGTTCCCATTTGGAGCACAAGGTAATATGATGCCTCCTTTCCCTCGGCACAGCTTTGCTACTCTTTTTTCTTTTCTGTGTCTCTGCATGTTATAGCTATGCATTCACACATTTCTTAATTTTCCACTATGAGTAATACCAGAAAATAAAATTTGGAAAAGACGGATGAAGTTATGGTCGAGGGAGGTGTGAGGCAAAACAATTTTGTTTCCAAAAGAAAGAATGGGAACATGCAAATTGAAATAGAGGCTGGGACTTCAACTATACACTCTTGTTTTGGAAGAAGGTGTGGCTGCACTTTAACAAGAAGGGCAAGAGATCAAAGACTTTCGTTGAGTTGAAGAAGATCAATGCATAGAAGAAGTGAGAATTCTGAAAGCAAGCGTGATCAAAGTCATATCAAAAGAAACATATGGGCATGGTTGATAGAAGCCAAAGTAATCAAGGAAAACATCAAAATTTGTTGCTTGAATGAAACTCGAAGGCTTGCATGCAAAAGGATTTTCCTCCACTTTTTAAGTGAACTTGGAGCGTTGAGCACTAAGTGTAACTTCTTAATTGCAGGTGATCGAGTGGTATTTGTGGGTTCAAATTTTGGTGGCTTATGTTCAACGGATTCACCCAGGTATAATTTACATGATTGATTTTCATTATCATCGAAATCTTTCTGTTGTTCTTAGAAACAAAACTTCCATGCCTAGATTTTAGGGCTTCATGAATTTGTGCTTTTGTGACTTTGATGAGTCTGGCAACAACTTCATGCTTCCAGACCTTACTGAGCTCATGAGCTGTGTTTGTAAGAGTACAATTAGATTTTTATCATTGCCCTAGTTGTTGGTTATAAATTTGTTGAGTTCACAAATGGAGATCTAATGTGGTTAGTGTTATTATTGTTCAATCTATTTGATTTTTTCTGAGGTAATTCACAAGAGATTATTAAGGAAGCAAATGTTTTCAAATTATAAAAATGCTTTCAAGTTTCAACAACTTGCTTTTGCTTGTTTGGGAAAAACTTCTGGTGTATTGTGTATTACTTATTGTAGTTTTTGTTGTGGTCTTTCATTTTCAATGTCATTTTATCTGCTTAAAGAAATACAATGAGTTTCTAAGAGACATAAAATAACTCCGGTAGCAATATTTTTAATCAATGGCTTTATTAATTCCCTCAGAAGGTATGTGATGTCTTGCTCTATTTCTTATGAAATCTTAGTTCAAGGAAAATTTATCGAAGACATCACGAGAATCTTAGTTTGCCAAAAAAGTCCTAGTTTACGGAAAAAAAAATCGTGGGATTGAAAGATTGAAAATTTATCTAGTGTGGTGTCAATATTAAACTTGTTGGGGTCATTTACGAATAGAAGGAAAATTAAGATAATTACAGTGATTTTTTTTTTCCCATGGAGTCACCTGACCCAACTTCCTACGCAGTAGCGTTGCCACTGTTTACAGCTACTGCACTTGTTATAATGTCAGCCTATATTTTGGTGGCTGAATTACTCTAAGTACAAAATTTTCATTTATGCACTTTCTAGTACCCTTTTCGGCAGTCCCCCTTCTATTGTACTAATCTGACAATAAATAGTGATAAATGTCATTACAATGTTCTATATGACTGATCCAGTTTTCCAAATCACTAGTAGTTGCAATAACCTGACACTTTAAGATAGTCTTCCTTGTCCTCTTCTTCCGTTTTTCTTCTTCTTCTCTTTTTGTAAGTTTTCTGTTTGAAGTTTTTGCAAAACTATCACTCAAACTGTGTAGCTATATTGGTGAAGTTGTTCTCACTATTTACCCACAGCTAATGGAGGATTCTGATGAAGAGAACAACAAAGAAGGGCTAACTTGTTCATGCGAAGATGGATGGATTATGGGTTGGCAGACTTGGACATCTTGCACGAGTGGTAACATTGTCTGGCTAATTGGACCACTCTCTTCTCTAACAACGTGGCCTAAAGCCTGTCTAGAACTCCATGGGGACGAAACTTCCATATCAGCAAACCATCTTTTCAAATGTATGGACAAGACATAAAAGGGGAAATGTCAGGTCCGAAACACCAGGCTATGGCAGCTACGACTTCGATGATATCTGAAAATCCTTATTTCCAGTCGAAAAACGTTTCAAGAGAAGTTGCAGATTCTTCTTTTGCAACTAGTGATTGGCATGTGTCAAACATTGATCCAAAACATTCTGCAATGGATCAGAATGGCCCTTGTTCAAGGGAGTATCTTCAACCAAAAAATGAAACTATTACAAGTTTGGTTGACTCTGAATTCAAGGGTGCTGAAGATTGGCTTGCGTCAATCAGAACAACATGGAAAGGTTAACTTCCTTGGATGTAGATGGAATGGATTATAGTTTGGGGATAGTGGATGACTGGCAAGAGCTAAGCGGGGTAAGGTCCAGTTTCCTCACCAATCAGACAACTAATGATAATGGTTTACTGTTAGTTGCAGGAGATGCAGGATTTTTGGAGCTCAATGAGCCATTGATCAACAGTCCTACAGTTGTTGTGGACCAGTTGTTGTCTCTACTAGAGGAAGGAGACAATGGCTTTGGTGAACATTTTGATAACTCACAGGTGAGTTTTGATAGAGTTTCATTATTTTCAAGTTTCATCTATTTATTGTCGGTCAAAAAATTGCATTTTTTCTTGCCAAAATTTACAAATTTTAAAAATTGTGACCACACCAGGTGAAAAGCAGTGGACAAGATATTGTTGATCTGGAATATCCGTTGAGTTCTCGTGACGATAATTTTACTCAATGGAAGCAACAACAACAGGGGGAACTAGATGGTGCGGGAGCATAATTTTTTGATTCACAATTTTTGTTGGCATTTAATCAAAGAGTCTCTTTTAAGTTCTTTTTTATTTTCTAAATGTCTTCTAAGTTATCAAGAGTCTACCTAGTTTTTAGTAGTCAAAGCCTTTAATCATTAAATTTAGAGTCTTGGAAGTTGGAATTTGTATTTCCTATGCTTGGAGGATATTCCCAATTATCTATTTAAACCTATCCAATTAATGAAACAAGTAGAGAGTTTTGTATTTGACTTATAGCTTTTGGGTTGTGAAGACTTGTTCTTTTTTTACTCCCTCCGTCCCAATTTCTTGGCACCTTTTGGGGAAGCGGGTTTTTAAGGAGTGTGAAAACTTTGTATTGATTTTTCTATTTTACCCCTAAATCTAGTCAATATTACTGTAACCAAATTTGTGAGGCTAGTTTATTATATGAAAGTCAAAACATATTCAATATGGATCTTATTTGATAGATATCAATTAGTTTTATTATACAAAATTTTCAAAATCATAAAACCGTTATAAAATAAAAAGATAATAAGCTAGCCAATTAAGATGGGAAAAATACTTTTTAAGGGTAAAATTGGAAAGTGACCCAATTTTGATGGATGTTTTTAGAAATGGGACAAACATTTTGGGACATCCCAAAATGGAAAGAAAGACCAAGAAATTGGGACGGAGGGAGTATGTGTTTGTATCTCTCTGGAGGATTCCATTGAGTGGTCAGCATTCTCTAGCCCTGTATACCTTGCCAGACACCTCGGGTGATTAATATCTATTTCCTTTGGCATCCTATCTTGGGTGGTGAGCTTCTATCTTTTACCATTTTCATTTTTCTTCCGTCCCATCTACAAAACCCGGCATCACTAGACGCCGCGAGAACTAGATTTCACTATCTTCTGTGAGATGAATTGGATCTAGTTCCTCAAACTACAAATTTTAGTGGACAATAAAACATCATACATGCTGTTGTTGCTTTGTAGCTTCTTTCTCGAATGAGTTTTACCATTTCTCATCACATTTCATGAGTTTGGTTTCTGTCGTGGTTGTTGAGTTCATTTTAATTTTGAGTACCTATGATCCCAAAAGTTTAGCTATTTTTCACCACCTTCCACCTTTTTTCTATCCCTTAATATAAGGGATGAGACTTCCTATTTGCTGGAATATAGAAGGCGCTCAACTACAGTATGTGAAGTGACTGGACTCCAACAAAAGACATGTTGTGGATGAAAGCCGCGATGATTAACGGAGGACATCTTTGCAGCATCAGGCATGACAGAGATGGATTCCATTTTCTTTCAATAGCCATCGCCATTATTGACAGACTCGAGGGATTACCTAAAAAAGCTAAATACTCCTATGATTTATGAGATTACAATGTGGCAGATTTCAAAAGATGTCTTCAGCGAATTAGGAAGCCCTAGGTTTGCAAGGCTGTATAAGATTAAAGGATAACAAAAAGGCTGGAATCGGTTCAGGGAATGTATTGGTTTTAGAAATCAATTAGATTTGGCCGTGTGTATTGTGTTTCAAGCAATGACTTGGTTTTAGAGATTCTAGGCTTGAGTTCTCATCTCAGGTGGAAGGGGCTTTGATGCTGCAATGAAGATTTTGTTGCATTGTTAATTTCTAGTAACCACTTTGTTTTGCTTATCTTGTAATCCCAGACTTAGGCTCTTTTGGATCAATGGTTGGTGTCTTGCCAGCCATTTATTTTTCCCATTTTGGGTATAAGCTGTTAGCTTTAAACTTGGAATCAAGAAATGCAAATGGAAGAAAATTAACAGCAGAAAAGCCTAGTTGCTGGCTGCAAAAGCAATCACTTTGTTCACTTCACATTTCTAAAAAAAAAATTCAAAAAGATTCTCTCTCCATCTCTCTAATCATTAATCATATTTCTCTCTCTACTCATACCTCTCTCTCCAATCATTATTTTCATTTTTCTCTCTATCTCTCTAATTATTACACCTCTCTCTAATTATTACTTTTTCCAAAAATTCATCCAAATTCTATTTCAAAATATTCTTCTCAAAACTCTTAACTAAACAATTCCATTAATATATTGAGCACCGCCACATGTTGGCCTACACTCGACCAGTTCACATTTTTGTGGGATGGATTCGTTTAGGTCTTGGTGCGGTGTAGTTGTATGTGTGTAAAGAGAGTTAACGCACCACATGACGGTCCTGACTTAGAGTAACGGGAATCAACCGTTTCTTCAAAATTGCTTTTGCAACTCTCTTCTAGACCCTGTTATAAGCGTGTGTAAAACGAAAAATTTTCAATTATTTTGGATGCACTGAAGTTACTCTTGGTGCTGGTCCAAGATTATAATGTGATGGAACTAGTATATGGTTGCCACATTTTTGTTTGCAGTCACCCATCATGTTCTAATTACATTTTCATTTACCTGTTCAAATTCTACCAAATAAAATACCCACATTCTTTTTTTTTCTTTTTTTCTTTTTTTTTTTGTCATTCATCATTCCTAATCTATTACATGGTGATGGGGACAGGGACTCGGTCCTGGTATGCAATATGAGGCATCCAAGAACTCTATCACATGAGTTAAGCACCCCTAATGAATTGTTGGATGTGGTTGTGTCTCTAAAAGATCGGTTTTTTGGATTATTTTTCGTCTTTATTCACAAAACTTTAAGTTTGGCTAATAATTTTATACTTTTTCGATTCCTCTCGTCGAGACAAGCCAAGAAACCACAAAAAAATAGACGGAAAACTAACAAATGTAAAAAAAAATTAATAAGGACAAAATTAAAAAAAATCAAAAAATCAATTTTCCTAATTCATCCAAACTAGGCCGGATCTGGCATTATATTTATCATGGCCTCATGGGTGACAATTAAATTAATGTCCATAAGATATTACGATTGATCCAAGTAATTTCCCAAATCCATTAATTGTGATTGGTTTAAAAAGTGAAGTCCAGAGATAGGATGTGTCTTATGAGCACCCAAAAAGTATTAAGGCATTACACATAGAGGTAAATATTAAACGACCCATTGGGTTTCATTCAGGCGCGGAGCTAATACTTCTATTTATTAACGGTCACTAGATCGATATATAATTTATAATCACTAAGGGCCCGGATCGGGATTTCCAAGAGAGCTTTAGTGGCGAGTGATGACCCTCTTGCCATCACATGCCGCCGTCTCTGAATTTCATTGAATCATAATCCACAATTGGGGAGCGTAGAGAAGGCCCAATATATTCTCCCTTCTCTAGGATTTTAGGTACTTTCATAGGATACCCTAGTCATAGGGGCACCCTAGAGTTTTAGGTTTAGGGTTCACTTTTCTATTATAGGGTTTTAGTGGTTTAAGCACTTTAATAGAGTACCCTAGAATTTTAGACACTTTTATAAAGTACCCTAGTTGTAATATCCTAGGATTTTAGACACTTTCATATAGTACCCTAGAGTTTAATTTTATGGTACACTTTCCTATTATAGAGTTTAGTGGTTTAGGCATTTTTATAGGGTATCTTAAGATTTTAAGCACTTTCATATAGTACCCTAATTGTAGGGTACCCTAAAGTTTAGGTTTAGGGTATACTTTCCTATTATATGGTTTAGCCATGTTCCACTAAGTAGTTTTTTAATTTTTTGGTTTTTTTTATCTTTAGTTTTTTAAAAAAACTCATTTGTTCCTCTAATGAGTTTTTTAGTTTTTTGGTTTTTTGAGTTGTGTTACAAAACCAAGCTATCCTTGTATCCAAACAACTATTGGTCCTTTTTTTTACAGCCACTGGCCCACAGCACAGTACCCTTGTACCCAAACAGTTGGTTACGTGTCATGTATCACAGCACGGTACCCTAATGTAGCAGTTCACTTTAGCCTTCATCACAAGCTACGTGTCATGTAGCAGTTCACTTTTGAAAGCCACGGCACACAACCTTTTTTTTGGGTAAATACGGCACACTACCTTTCTACCCAAACAACTATTGGTTTTTTAGGTTAGTGGAATGAAGTGATTTTAGTGGAATGAATTAGTTTTTTATTTAAACCAAAACTAGTATTTTTTTAGTGGATCATGGCCTAGTGGTTTAGGCATTTTCATATGATACCTTAGAATTTTAGGCACTTTTATATGGTTCTCTATGATTTAGGCATTTTTATACGGGTTGGGGAGTTGATGAAAATTTTTCAGAGTTGGGCTTGACCTGATGGTAATTATGAAATTCAAGAATGGCCTGATGGTAAATGTCCCAAGAATTAAATTGCGAAAACCCTATGATTGTAGTGTCCCGTTCTAGTAGTTTTTTTTTTCTTTCTATGTTTTGTATGTACAGATTTAGTATTAATTTTCTCCATACAAGGATAGATATTTGCCAAAAATAAAACCACCAGATAGAACTTCCTAAACATGACAGCCAACACCTATGTAGCACTTCCTAAACATGACAGCCCTCAAATTTTAAACATGACAGCCAACACTTATGATAAGCCTACATCAGTTGATTGGGACACAACAAGTCTTTTGTTCAGAAACGTTCTCAAGTGCAATTTTTTGTTCTAAAAAAAAACATCTGTGATCGGTTTTGGACTCAAAAAGTCGTTGTGGGTCCCACTTGGACTGAACTTTGCAGAGAGAGAGAGAGAGAGCAGCATTGGTTTTGGACTTGGGGGTAGGTGGGTCCCACTTCAACTGAATTTTGCACAGAGAGAGAGCAGCGTTGGGTTTCACGCAGAGAGAGGGAGGGAGAGAGAGAGAGACGTTAGGTTTGGGTTTTGGGTCAGGGCCCACGCCCCGATTATGCACAGAGAGAAGAGGAGAAGTGGGGGCACTGGTGTTTTTGTCTGTCAAAAAGAGGAGAAAAAGCTTGGTGAATGGTTTGTAAAAGTACGAAGGGTTTTGGGTTTTCCAGTAGTGTTTCCAAGGCAAATTTTTGAAAAACCTTGTAAAAGCAATCCGGAGAAGGTCACGTACAAGGATTTGAATCATAACCAATGAAGCTCTTGGGGTCTATGGTCAGAATGTCCAATATGTACTTCATTTGTAGATTAATCTTTCATATTGTTGCTAACAGTCATTAAATAATATTCATAGAGAACTTAAAATTTGTAAACGTGAGCAGAAAATTAGGTGTCTAGCGTATATGTGACCGATTGTTGATTGTTTTTTGGAGTTCTTTTTAGTGAAACACGGGAGAAGAGGTGCAGTAGAAGGTTCGATAAGGGTTGATTTCCTTTTTGTAAGGTTCATTAATGGTACTTTTAATTGCCGCCAAATTTCCTTTTTTTGAGGGTAATTGGAGAGATCGTTTAATCTTGTGGCGCATTTATAACAAGTGACATACTCAAAATATGTTTCGTAATACGTGCATGATATTAATTTTTCGTAGTTCCACTGTCACCACAGAGGACGAACCAAATGCATGGGAGATTTCTTTAATCTACTTGCTCATTTACAATAAGTGAAGTACTCAAAATACGCTTCATATTACTAAAGTATTCAAGTAAAGAATTGGAAACAGTGTGAGAGGTAACTATGTTTTAGCTATCTGATATGTTACTATTTGTATCTTAGATTTTGTTGTTTCTGTGATTGGCTTCTTGCCAATTCCTAAATTACTTGTACATTCAATAGTCATCTCTCTTTTTGGGCTTAGGGGCATATGATTATCGGTCTTTAGAGTGTCAACCTAGTTGGGATGCTCTGGTCCGTAGTGATGCCATTTTTCCTTTGTCCTTTGAATCTTTGGGACACATTCAAGGGATTAGATCAGGAGCAATAGTGGCCTTCAATTGAAACCATAGTCCCAAAGAAGGTTAGAAATTGGTGTAGGGATTAAGTTAGAAAATAAAACACCAAAAACTATAATGGTGTAGTGGTGTTTTGAAAAGAACACACTGAAGAAGATAAACCTGAAGAGGTGTTGAGAAATTAATGTAATGGGAAAGTTGCAAAAAAAGAAATGCCGAAAGACATGAAATTGCTGTGCTCGAGGGTTCATCCTACACCAGTCATGAGAACCAAGTTGCCCTTCATAAGGAGTAGAGTTGTCTGCTATAAATAGCAATTCTCAATCATTGTTTTAGTGAATTACCAAAATGTTTATGTGATCAATTTTCCATTTTCGTCTGCCATCTATATCTTTGTGTCACTGATGTATAGGTGGATCGTATAATTTGATTACTCACTTCCAAACAACTATATGATTCCCTAGAGGAGTTGATGGATCTTTACTTTTATTCTTTTGGAGTTTTGAATGTATCATTCAACTATCCAATAGTTACTTTTATCCTATGGTGACTGGAGAGGCATGGTGTTAGCTTAGCTTCTTCTTTCTCATTTCTCCCACTTCTTTTTCACCACCAAACCTGGGATTTTAAGGGTGGTCGGGTAGGTGGTGTTAGATTCATCTTCCTTTCTTCTCCCACTTCCAAATATGGGATAGCCAAGCAAATTTTCTCTTTCCATTTCTTATAATACAAGCAAGAATCTTGAAAAAAGAAAGAAAGAGTATACTAGTACTATAATGAAATTAAAAATGGAGGGCTTCTATAAAACAGATATGTTGGGAATTTAGAGAAAGAAAAGGAAAAGAAGAGAGAGTTTAATTAGAGCATCACCATTCTGCAATCCTTACCATTTTTTCTACTCAAATGCAAATTTTGAGTAAAAACACTTAAAATTTATCTACAGCATACCCATTAGGGATGGACATGGGGAGGGTAAGGGGTGGATACCACTAACTCTATCCTCAGTTCCGAAACCCCCAATTCGGGAATGGGGATCCAAAAGTTTTCTCAAATTATTCAAGTGAATACCAAATAAGTTGTACTAAAATTCAAAGTTAATTACATTAATTACAAAAGTGGTTCCCAAAGATAATTAAAACGTATCAAGTCACTCAAAAGTGCTACTGTTGTTCTCGTTCTTTTTCTCTTTTTGTCTTTGTTTTCTAAGTAGATTAAAATTTCACTCAAAAGTGTTACATACAGTGCTACATACAATAGACTTAAAGGATAAAACCTTCCTTATCAACCAACCAATAGGACTCAAACCAAGCTGTAGTATTTGCTAGGGCAGAGTCAAACAACCAAAACACGGAGCATCAACAGCTCCAACTGAATCATAAAGTAGTTTAAACTAAACAGAAATCATAAGTAGCGGTGCTCCAAGACTATAGTTTTCAACAAGAAATCAAATGGTAGTTTAAGAAACAAACATCAAAAAAATACAAAAGAAAACAATGATTGATAGATAGCATATATGTGAATGGGAAGGAGCAGGGAGAGGAGGGGAACGGGGAAGGGCGGGGAGCGGGGAGGGGACTGACTATACTATCCCCAACTCGATCCTTGAATTTTTTAAATAAAAAAAATCATATACCCTACCCGATCCCTTAAAAAATCCCCGAATCCTCTATCCATTCAGGGAGGGGATGGGTTGGATTAGGGCGGGTTGACCGAGATGGCCAACCCTAATACCCATTTTGAGTTTTACCCTTTCTGGGGAAAACCAAATCCAAACCCTTTTTTACAACACCTATTTTTTTTTTTACAATTGTTCCATCCCAGCTATTGAAAAAACTCTGGAACAACACATTCATCGTTGTTGTTTAGGGGGAGGAGGAGACGAGGAAATGAGTTGCAAAGTACTTTTGGGTATAAATTAGGGTTTACCATTGGAAAAGGCAAATCCAAATGGAAATTTTGATCCAATTTTTTTGAACCTAAGTTTGAGTTAAAAATGGGTAAGTAATGATGATGATCTTATGTATAGCGCTTGTCTACTACTACTATGAAAGTGGCAGTTGGCATGTCTATCACGCACTTTACTACTTTACCCTCTTCTTCTATAAGTTATTACCCATATAGCTATCCCTGCTTCCAGGGATAGAGTCAGGAATTTCGCTAGGAGGGAGTTTTTTTTTCAGAATACTTTGCAGGGGCGAGCCTATATTATTTATAGGAAAAATATTTGTTTTCTATATAATACTAGAGGGTTTTTTTTCCTCTTCTAGAGGCGACCGTCCTTACTAGCCCCTCTTTGGCTATATCCCTGCATGCTTCAGTTCCTCCCCGCTGCCTATTGGTTTTAAAACTAGACCTACCGACTCTAATACTCTATTTAGGAAATTTATTATTCAGTGTCTTGGGCTCCTATCCACCACAATTCAACAAAACCGAACACTCGAGGTCTCATTGAAACCAAAACTTATTAAATAATCCATGGTCTGAGAAAATAAATTGATGATGGAAAAGATTGAAATTTTAAGTGAAAAATATTTAAAATATCAAAAAATATTAGCCTGATGTCGTGAAAGTCCAACATTAGAACAGAGATGTAACGTAAAGATTATATAAAAGTATTAGAGCTAACAGAAATTCGTGATAGTGGAGAAAATTAGAGAACTTGAGATATTTGCCAAGTTTATGAACAAAATGGAACAAGACAAATTGCCGGTACTCCTTTGCCATCATCGTCGTTGTAAACTCCAACAAAGGTATTAGAATACAAATCGAGAGGCTACAAAAGTGATGACAAAACAATTGGATCTACCCGTAGACACAACACAATATGAGCCAACAATCATGTCACGATACGGGATTTAAAGTTGGCCAAGCTAGATCCTCATTTTAGTGTATGCAACAGGGGCACAACACAAACAAAGTACATCATGAGCGCGATGTGAGTACGAGACATGCAAGAGTATAATAGATGCACAACACGGGAACGTTACATGAATGGAAGTACCATTTCTCTATGTATGTGAGATTGATCCATTTAATGAAATAACAAGAAAGTCGACCCCAAACTAAAATAAATACGAAATATAGAAAATTGGTTATAAGTTGTAACAATTTGATAATTTTTCGTCTCAACCTTTACAAAGTAGATTGATGATTTTGTTCAAATTTTTGAAAATATCAATTGACAAGACTCAATTAGGCAAAACACAATATGGAGTATGGCTTGCTCACAAGCCAAACCAGATCAAAAAAATTTAACATGTCACGATATGACGTGACACGCTTAGTAGCATAACTTGGGCTAAGGACGATACGCCCGACAAAGGGGGTGTTGGATCCTTTATTTTTACATTTACAGTTTTTCACTTTTAGGTGTTTGGCAGGAAGCCCACATAATGCATTCTTACAAATCATGTTTTTGGTTTTTCAGTTTAGAACAAAAGGCAAAAGTAAGGGGAGGGCCGTAGATGAGTTTTTTGACTTCTTATTTTTAACTTGTTTTATTTTGCTTAATATAAAGACCTACAAAATTTATTGTGCATTTATATCTTTCAAATACTATCGTTGTTTGCTTCATACACATATCTTTCGAGCACTTTGCAGATTCAATACGACCATAATTATAAAGAAAAAAAAAATAGAAATATCAAATAAAAAACTACAACAGCCCAAAATGAAAAAGGAAAGAAAAAAGTGATACTAGTCAACGGAGAAAACGAAATCCTAGTAATCTCACCTCGGCTATGTATATAAAAGCCCTAGTAAACCCTAGTGACTAGTATATACATTAGTAGGCCCTGGCGTTGCTTACAGGCGTTGGCGCTGCTTCTGGAAATCTCACCTCGACATATGGAGAATGTGGAAGATGATGCTGATGAAGTAGATGGACAGGAAGAGGAAGGTGAAATCAGCACTTTTCTAAAATCCAAAAACCCATGTTTTTTGGATCATCGGATCAGCGATCTACCAGAAGGTTTGTTCGACTTGTAAACCATTAATCATCAGATTCGCGTTTCATTTTCTCTACGTTGGAGTTTTATGTTGTTTTTTCATCGCTCAAATCATCTCTATCAGCACCTCTTCATTCGAGAAAGAAAGAAATTATCCTTACAGATGGATCATTTGATCCCATTTATCGATACCCACTGATATGATTTGCTAGAGCTGTTGATCTGAGCTATTCATTCGTGGATCAGTTAGATGTAGAACATCCTTTAACTAGCTAACATGCTTCGGTTAGTTTTCAGTAGGTGTTGTTGTCCTTGAGAAAAATATTTGGTGGAAAAATGGGAAAGATTGTTGGAGACTCCACTGGTTTGTCTTTGATCACTCCAACATTTTTTTCAAAAATGTATCTCTTCTTATTTTGGTAGGACAGTCAGGGTGTCAGGCCAACTTAGTTTGGTTTGATGAAAAGATCAATTCATATGAAAACTAGAAGAACAAGACAAAACCATATCTTTTGAACAAAATTTTCTCTTTTTTTCTCAATAAATTGATATCGATCATGGTTCACGACTGTAAATGTTTTTGGTAGATTACTTGCCAGATTGTGAAGTATCAGCAACATCTTGTTCTAGAATGCAAAATTGTAGCCAACAGTAGCAGGGGTAGAAATGACAATGAGATAAATAAAGAAGTCGGAGTTGCTTTGTGTTACCTTATTACCAATAGATGGATTTCTGTTCTCATAAAACATTTTGAATCATAACCAATCCACTTCATGGAGTCCATGGTGAGGATTTCCACTACATAGTTCATTCATAGGTTATCTGTAGTTTCGCGGTAAACATAGAGGATCTACCAAATGCAAGATAATGTATTAATTACATGTGTTATATTACCTTCTATTTCAAGTGATATTGCTCTTGCCTAGTGAGGAATAGTTTTTTTTTACCTGTAAGAAGCATTCATTTAATGCCGCCATTGGAACTCTTAAATCTCCCTGTACATGTACAATACTTGAAGTACTCAAAATATGCTTCGTATCTCGTGCATGATGATAGGGATTATATGTAGTTCACTGTAAACATAGAGGATGTACCAAATGCATGTACTATTTTCTGCAATTTAACCAGAGGGTTAGATACTATATTAAATGCATGTGGCTACTATCTGATGATTTTGTTTACATCTTCCATTTCGAGTGATATCAGTCTTACCTAGTGAGGAATACATTGTTTTTTACCTTTAAGAAGCGTTTATTTTAATGCTACCGTTGGAACTCTCCTTATGCTATTTCAATCTTTAGGATACTTTTATATGTCTCATTCTGTAGCCGATGCTGGTTGGGATATTTTTGCTAGTCTGAGACAAGTTAATTAGTGTGTTTTAAGCTGATTTTTTTTTTTTTTTTTGATATTATTCCCATTAGGGCGAAAAGTCTGTTCGTTGTTACACATTGGAGTTTGACATCATTTTGTTTAACGAGATTGATTTTTTTTTTTCCCCTACTTTTCAGGAAAGAAAAAGAAAAAGAAGAAAACTCGATTGCCTATGAATGGTATGTTCTTTATTTATCTATTTGCAATGTACAATAGGACCTTTGAGAGAGTGAGTTTATTGGGAATACAGTTCATTCATCGCATTGAGTTTCGGCTGCTTAGCCTTCCTGATCATGACTTCATTTTGTTTCCCTTTTGGATGAATTTCAACTGCAGACATGCAATGGAAATTTTCTCAAGACCACCTTGCAGCTGACAACTATAATATGAGGCCTTTGGGACCTTCTCCGTATAATCCATTTTGGAGTGGCATGCAACCTAGCATGGAAGGATACGTAGCCCCATATGGTGGTTCCCATTTGAAGCACAAGGTAATATGATGCCTCCTTTCCCTCGGCACAGCTTTGCTATTTGTGCTCTTTTTTTTTGTGTCTCTGCATGTTATAGATATGCATTCATACATTTCTTAATTTTTCAACTATGAGTAATACCAAAAAATAAAATTTGGAAAAGACGGATGAAGTTTTGGTCGAGGGAGGGGTGAGGCAAAACAATTTTACTTCCAAAAGCAAGAACGAGAATATTTGAAATTGAAATGGAGGTTGGGACTTCAACTAGACACTCTCGTATAGGAAGGGGCGTGGCCGCACTTTAACAAGAAGGGCAAGAGATCAAAGACTTTCGATGAGTCGAAGAAGATCAACGCGTAGAAGAAGTGAGAATTCTGAAAGCAAGTGGATCAACGTCATATTAAAAGAAACATATGGGCATGGTTGATAGAAGCCAAAGTAATTGAGGAAAACATCAAAATTTGTTGCTTGAAGGAAACTCGAGGGCATGCATGCAAAAGGATTTTCCTCCACTTTTTAAGTGAACTTGGATCGTTGAGCACTAAGTGTAACTTCTTAACTGCAGGTGATCGAGTGGTATTTATGGGTTCAAATTTTGGTGGCATATGCTCAACGGATTCACCCAGGTATAATTTACATGACTTGATTTTCATTATCATCGAAATCTTTCTGTTGTTCTTAGAAACAAAACTTCCATGCCTAGATTTTAGGGCTTCATGAATTTGTGCTTTTGTGGCTTTGATGAGTCTGACGACAGCTTCACGCTTCCAGACCTCACTAAGCTGTGTTCACAAGACTGCATTTAGATTTCTATCATTGCCATAGTTGTTGGTTATAAATTTGTTGAGTTCACAAATGGAGAATTAATGTGGTTAGTGTTATTGTTCAATCTGTTTGATTTTTTCAAAGGTAATTCACAAGAGATTATTAAGGAAGCAAATGTTTTCAAATTAAGAAAATGTTGTCAAGTTTCAACAGCTAGCTTTTGCATGTTTGTGAAAAACTTCTGGTGTATTGTGTATTACTTATTGTAGTTTTTGTTGAGGTTTTTCATTTTCAATGTCATTTTATCTACTTAAGGAAATACCATGAGTTTCCAAGAGACATCACAAAACTTCGGTAGCAATATTTTTACAAAAATGATATGTGCAAGGAAGATTTGCAAGGAATCACGCAAGGAAGGTCCTACAGGGTCCAGTATGGATCCCAAACGGCTGATTTGAGCGGCTCAAAAATTTTAAAAACACATTTCGAATGGGCTTGTGAGAAACCATCGAATGGGCTTGCAAGAAACCAGCTCCATCCGATATGTGTGGATGCTTGATCTAAACTTTCTTTTTTGAATGGCTCGGATGAAAAGAGAAAAATTGAAAGTTTGGATCGAGCATCTAAACATATTGGATGGAGCTGGTTTTTAGTGGGCCCACTCGAAATGTGTTTCTAAAATTCTTGAGTGGCTTGGATCAGTCGTTCAGGATCCATATTGGGCCCCGCAAGGCCTTCACTGTGTGATTCCCTGCACATCTTTTCCTTGCCTATAGCATTTCTGAAATTTTTAACCAATGGCTTCGTTAATTCCCCTAGAAGTTATGTAGTGTCTTGCTCTATTTCTTATGAAATCTTAGTTTAAGGAAAACTTATCGAAGACATCTCGAATATTGAAGAAAAATTAAGATAATTATGGTGATTTATTTTTTCCTTGTGGAGTCGCCTGACCCAACTCCCTACGCAGTAGCGTTGCCACTATTTACAGTTACTGCACTTGTTATAATGTCAGCCTATATTTAGGTGGCTGAATTTCTCAAAGTAGAAAATTTTCATTCATGCACTTTCTAGTACCCTTTTCGGCGGTCCCCCTTCTATTGTACTAATCTGACAATAAATAGTACTTAATGTTATCACAATGTTCTATATGACTGATCCAGTTTTCCAAATCACTAGTAGTTACAAAAACCGATCTAGTTTTCCAAATCACAAGTAGTTGCAATAACCTGACACTATAAGATCGTCCTCCATGTCCTCTTCTTCCTTCTTTTGTTTTTTTTTTTTAAGTTTTCTGTTTGAAGTTTTTGCAAAACTATCACTCAAACTGTGTAGCTATATTGGTGAAGTTGTTCTCACTATTTACCCACAGCTAATGGCGGATTCTGATGAAGAGAACAACAAAGAAGGGCTAACTTGTTCCTGCGAAGACGAAATGGATTGTGGGTTGGCAGACCTGGACGTCTTGCGTGAGTTAAGTGAATGCAGTGTCAATCAGAACAACATTGAAGGGTTAACTTTGTTGGATGTAGATGGAATGGATTATAGTTTGGGGATAGTGGATGACTGGCAAGAGCTAAGCGGGGTAGGGTCCAGTTTCCTCACCAATCAGACAACTAATGATAATGGTATACCGTTAGTTGCAGGAGATGCAGGACAGGGAATACGTGTGTAATGAGTCCCTATGATCCCAAAAGTTAGCTTTCATGGGTGTGATGAGTCTAACCTTAGTAGGCATTGTGTTTTGAGTCCCTATGATCCCAAAAGTTAGCTATTTTTTACCACCTTCCACCTTGTTCCATCCGCAGAACAAGGAATACGTGTATAATGAGCGCTGTTGACATGATTACTTAATATAAATGGGATGAGGCTTTCTATTTACTGGAATATTGAAGTTGCTCAATTACAGTTTGTGAAGTTACTGGACTCCAACAAAAGACATGTTGTGGATGAAGGCTGCGATGATGAATGGCGGATGTGTTTGCAGCATCGGGCATGAAAGAGGTGGATCTCATTTGCTTTCAATAGCCATCGCCGTTGGTGATCAACTCAAGGAATTACCTGTCACATGGGCAGCAATAACTACTGGTTCAGATAAGCTTCTGGAAACTGGTTTGCTCGAGGGTTCCACCTACACCAACCATTTCTCAGAACCAAGTTGTCCTTTTGATAATGAATAGAGTGATCTGCTAGAAATAGCTATTTCAATTATTGTTTCAGTGAATTACCAAAGGTTTATGTGATCATTTGTCCATTCTTGCTTCCCTCAAACAGTATGATTTGTCATATTACAGTAGGATGTCCATGAATATTTTTGTTCATCTTTCTTGCCTTACATTTTGGTAATGATTGGAAATTTAGGTATGTTACTGTATTTGTAATTCAACAATGGGCACGAGTATTTGGTAATCGTATAGCAACTGGATTTGGAAGTTGAAGGCTTGCAAGATGTCAGTATAAGATTAAAGGATTACAAAAGGCCGAAATTGTTTCGGGCAATGTATTAATTGGTTTTAGAAATCAATTAGGTGTGGGTGTGTTTGTTTTGTATCTGGCAATGTCTTGATTTTAAAGATTCTGGGCTTGAGTTCTCCTCTCAGGTGGAAGGGCCTTTGATGCATCAATGAAGATTTTGTTTGCAAAGGTAATTTCTAGTAACGTCTTTGTTTCGCTTAGCTGTAAACTTGGAATCAAGAAATGCAAATAGAAGTGATGTAACAGCAGCAAAGCCGAGTTGCGGGCTACAAAAGAAATATTTTGAGCACTGCCACGTGGTGGCCTAGACCGTACACCGTCTACAACTAGACATATATGTGGTCTCTTCTTTGTCCCTGTCTTAACCTCTAAAATTAGCCACAAAAAACAGCCAATTTAACACCACATACCATTTATCAACAATATGTGATGCTCTTACAGCACTACAACTCAGGACCATTACCATTCATTTCAAGCATCAACAAAACACACACACACACACCTGCACTTTTATTTCTTTCAAGAGGATACCATACCAACTGGGACAGAAAACAAACTCGAAGGGGTTCATCTAAGTGGGCATGAGAAAGTAATTAAAGGGCTTACCTCCCAAGAGGTCGCAAGTTTGAATCTCATGAAAGCAAACATTCCAAACGATGGGGCCACTTGAGGTGTGTTCGGTCGTTAACTTTAGAACCCCCGGAATTAGTCAAGGTGCCTGCGAATTGGCCCGGACCTCCAAATATCAAAAAATAAAAGAAAGGGAGAGAAACAGGGGAGTTGCAAAAAAATTCTATGGTAATTATAAAAATGTCACCGCTGCATTGTTCGTTGTCTTAGATTCCTTTCTCACTGCAAATTTAGAAGAAGAGTGGCTCAATGGTCTTCAAGTGCTTACGACTATACAAATGTACGGAACCAATTTAGAGCTCCCAGCTAGCCTACCAATTTGTTGCTCTTTTTTTTTTTTTTTATAACTCAGTGTCCTGTTCAACTTACATGCATCTCGATTAATATTGAGTTTATTCTTATTGTTCACTTGTGGGGAGCCCAATTAAAGCGGGAGAAAAATTCCATATCGAATAGCCCTAAATGACTTGATATCCCACGAGACCCATCTCTTATATGTCAATAAAATGTGGCATCGAAGAATTAAATTGCGAAAATCATATGATTGACGTAGTGTTCTGTTATAGCAACTCTTTGAATGCAATTCTGATGTTATAGCAACTCTTTGAATGCAATTCTGATGGCTCTCCACATAAAAAGGAAGATTTTTTCTTTCTTTCTTTCTATACTGTGTATGTGCAGTTAGTGTTAATTTTCTCTATGCAAGAATAGGTATTTGCAAAAATTATAAGCACCAGATGGATTTCTGCCATGAGGATGACATCCACCGCATCACGACCGTACTGGCGGCAACAACTGAAGCCACCACAACATTTGTGAAATTTTGGCTACTACAACCACCACCACATAGGCTTCGCCTCCACTTCCATTGCTGCCACCAAATCAAGCCTCCTAGAGCCACCACTAACAACCACACAATTAAAAATATGACTTCACTGCTGCCACCACCAGCAGTTCCCTTAAACAAGCGCTATTGCCACAAATAAAACTTTGTCATCATTAGCACCACAGCCAGCACCACCATTGCTCCACCCCAAAAACCATGCACACAACCACAATTGCCACCTCCACAAGATTATTGTTGCAAGTGCTACCATCATCAGCATTGCCTCCATCACTTCCCGTGCATGCTTATGAGATCCTAAACTACTTGAAGGAGAATTGTGTGGATTAAAAATTTATTAATTATTAGTAAATAATATTACAAATTATTTGCTTCTTCATATTGGACACTACTATCAGAAATAATTGATAGATACTCCCATGATTTTGAGGCATGATATTAATTAAATGATGCGCGTGGCGAGTTACATAATTTTTCTCGAGCTCCTTGCTTATGTTTAATTAATTCATGTCTCCGTGCATAAAACTTGGCGAAAATAATCAATTACTCCACAAAATCAGTAGATCTTTGCACACAAAATAGTAGATTATTGCAGAAAACTAATTTATACAAACGCCACCAAAGTATATTGGATGACCAGCCCCGTGATCAAGGGCTAATTATTGGGTACTCCCAGAGTTCTATATGGCAATGTCATGTGATACTCCTCACAAATAAAGCATCAGCATCACACTACATAAGTCACCCCTTATCTTTCAATCATCCAACAAGAGTGAATGATAAGTGTTCCTACCGGATAATTTGTCACTACGTAAGTGGTTGGGACTCGAGACTATCACGTAGGCAATGCCACATGGTACTCCGGTAGCGTTGAATAATTACTCATGATCAAGATCTCTAAACAGATTGTTTGCGGCGCACCATACTCTGTTCCTCACCAGATCACCACCGAATCACACTCCCAAATTACCACCACCACCACCCACCTTAACAACCACCTCCCACAGCCGCTCAATCTCGCCGTACACGTCATCGGTCGGAAGCCGGTATCGGCAACAGGGACACGTGTTCTTCTTCTTCAACCACGGCAATATGCAAATCCAATGAAACAAGTGTTCACAAGGCAATTCACAAACATCTCTCCCTTCCTTCATTTCCTCTTTGCAAATCGCACACTCTTTCCCCGACACCCCACTCACGGACGGCAGCGCGGCCACCGCCGCCACCGATGCCCCCACCTCCCTCCCCTCCTTCCCGCTTCCGCCACTAACCCCGCCGCAACCCATTACCCCAACAAACCTCCTACACTTGGCAATTGTCTCAATGTAATGAATAAGAATCTCATTGGTTGATATGGGAATGGTGGAGATTGTTAAAATGGTGTCACAGATGTAGTTAGTGAGGTTTGAACGCAAATTCAGTAATGGGGTGTCGAGGGATTGGGGGTCGTGCTGGCGGATTTCGCAGAGGAGGAGGAGGAGGAGGGCGGAGTCGAGGTGGCGGAGATTGGCGGTGGAGGGTGGTGGAGTGGCGGTGGGGTGGAGGGAGTGGGTGAGTAGGGAGAGGGAGGACAAGAGGTGGCGGGCGAGGAGGAGGGATTTTTGAGGGAGGGAGAGGGAGTGGAGGTAGTGGAGGGTGAGGGAGAAGAGGGTGGGGGAGGAGAGGAGAGAGGAGAGGCGGCGGTGGTGGCGGTGGAAGAGGGAGGAGATGGAGTGGGTGAGGTGGGAGAGTTGGGGTGTGGGGATAGTGGAGATTGCTGCGAGGATTGTGGTTTCTGTGGAGGTTATAATTGGGACTTCATCCATATCATATGGGATCTTGTGTAGCTGAGCTATTGGGGCCTTTTCACTTTTGTGAGTGTGGGCAGTGAGGCTTTTTAACAGAAAATTTCTTAATACTCCAGTTGGCATCTTAGTAAAATATCTATACAGAATTATTTCCCTCCGAGCGTCGTGGGTATTCGAGTTAGCTTACGTGCACTTTAATTTATATTTTTTCTCGGTGAGGTCAAAGACAATCGCGTCGGGATTAGGAGATTCATAACAAATTACTCTGTTGCAGCCTCATTCAATTGAATCAATCCTAACCAACTGTTTGGGGAGCAAACTCACCAATCAACGGGAGTAACTCTGGGGATTAAAATATCTTCTTTCTTTTTTGTTTTTTATTAGTCTTCCCTTTGGCCTTTTCTTTTTTACGTGTGAAGCCTCACGAAATACAATAAAATATCCTCAAAAAAATATTTTACGCTAGAAATCTTCAAAAATATCGGGGAAGAGCGATCCAAAGCGGTTTTCTGCAAAAATTTTATATTTACGCTTTTTTTAAAATCTCTGCATGGATCAAGCCCTTCCCTGCACTTATTTTTGAAGATTTCTCGATAGAACACGAAAAACACCTTCGAACACATGGACAAAATTCGGATTTTCCAAAAATAATTTGCAACACAAAAAAAAATCAATTTTTTCTTGTTTCCGGGAGGAGTGGACTAGAAATTTTCCGATATAGGCAAAGCTTCTAAAATGGGATTTCTGTTTCCGGATCTCCATGATCCAAATATTTTTTTGACGATCCGAGCCGTCTAATGTGTATATATATATATATATATATATATATATATATATATATGAAGGTGTGAACATGTAGAACCTTGGAAATAGGTGCAGGAGGTGGTGGAGTAGAATGGAAGGGAGAAAAGGAGTGGCTTGAATTGGGAATGTTGGGGATTTTGGTCAACAAGCATGTGTCCAGTTCGCTGAGTTTTGGATTTTCCTTTCTTTTCATTATCTCTATGATTTCTATTGTGGTTAATAACAAGGCAGACAAAAACAAGCAGATGCAAGGGAAAGAGAAGAAACCATTTGGGCCATCACTTGACTCTGTTGTCCCTACAAATGAGAGAAAAAGAGCATTCAATAATGCAAATTGTGTGACTTTTCTTCTTCTTCTTTTTTCGATGTTCAAGGTTGTCTAAGCCAACTTACCCAGCGCACCTCGACTAATTCCTCCTCAGTCCAGAGGTTTTTAATTTTTTTTATTTGTTGTTCAGGGCTTAAATGTGTGATTAGATCTGAGCCTTCTTCCCCTCGACGGCTTTTCGATTTTCATGGTCGACTTGCACAATCCCCCAACTCGGTTTCGGTCCGCTTTTGCTATATGTTTTAAGAGCTAGAGGCTCGTGTCTTGATGTTGGTCATAAGTTCTCTTCATACTTTTTTTTTTTTTTTATTGTGTCCATAAAAGAGTTTTATTTAAATTTGGACCGATAGAAACACATTTGGACGGCCCAGATTGCGTTGCACGGTAAAGTGCACCATCCTTGCTGCCCTGGATCGAGAGCTAGCATGTTCTAGAAAGTGAGCACAGCTAAGAGTGATGATACTTTTGTGGGATCCAATGCACGGTTAAGAATGATGACACTTGAGTGCCTAGACTAGAAACCCTTAAATTGGAAGTAAAAATGTATAGGAATAAGCAAAGAAAAATCAGAAAAATATGGCATTGGAACATTTTCTATTTCATATTCCCAGGGTATCTGGCGCTTTTGCCCTTTTTGGTTTTGACTTTTGATAACTTTGGGTACTCGGGCCAATTTATACGCATATTGACTAATTTTGTGGCCTAACGTCATCCCTTACGGAGAGCCAATAATGGTAGCTCTTTTTCCCCTCCTGGTTGTCAAGTTACTTAAACACAGAATCCTTCTCTTTTATGAACTAAAATCTTTTTATTTTTCAAATGGAAGTAAATTTGGTTAATGGGAGAGAGGTTAATTCACAAAGAGGTTGCTTTACAACTCTATAGGATTCGATTTTTGAGAGCAACTGAAAACTGTTAAGGAACTAAAATCCCACATTGCTTAGAAGTAGAATGGATAATCACTTAGTATATGTTTGGACGTCTTCACTAATTGCCAATTGATAAAGTTTCCACTAAAATCACCCAAATTAACCTCTCACAAATACGACCAGGCAATTAGTTTAGTTGGTTATGTAGCCCCTTCTATAGGAGTGAGGTTTTGTGTTCGATTCTTATGGAGAGAAGTTCAACCCTTGTAGTTTACTAACATCTAACTGTACTAATGTATATCGAATGGCAAAAAAAACCTCTCACAGATGTGTTCAAATATCTATTCTTTTCCCACCTCCATGCAAGTAAATGAAGTTCCTTTTGGTAAATTAACCATTTTACACAGCAAACAAACAATAAACAAAGGGAGATTCCCAACAAAAGTCCAAAGCAAAAGCATCCTAGCCAACTAGGAAAGCAAAACAACAAAATTCAACAAAACAAACCACCAATACACAGGACTAAAAATTCTAGGACTTATCCTAGCCAAAAGCCTGTTAGCATCAGTGGTCTTCATACGCCTCCAAGAACTTAAACAAACTCTGATGTCCTCAATGATCAGAGCTCCCAAAACAGGGGCAGACACGCCAAGGTAAATGAAGTTTTAAGTAGATTAATTAATGGAAATTATTATTTTTTGAAACAAAAAAATTAGTATATTGAAGAAACTCGATAAATGGTATATCGAGGAGGGGGAAGGAAATGAAATCCAACCAAAGGTTGAATAAAAAAATAAAAAAAAGAACGAAAATGAGAAAAACCACCCAATTAAACATAAGGAACTCAACGGCCTCAGGCTTATCACCGTCATTGGTGATATAGAGAATCGTGCCATGCCACCACCGTAAACGACCCCAACACCGATTAGGAAGAGATTGCGTCATTACATGTAACTCCTCGAACAACAAAATTGACGCCAAACATATCACCCAAAAATAGAAAGCCTGGTACCGACTCCACTAAAGCCCAACCACCCAAACACAGCAAGTCAGCAACCCCAAAACAACACACCCACAATCGTTGTGTGAATGCCTCTGGCAATGACCACAGGGTCACTTTCGTCAAACAATGACCTAACCAAAAAGCACATAACAAACACCCCTCCTCCATTGGAACCACCACTGTAGCCATCTTCGCCGCCCCTCCTCCACTAGAAGCTCCATCACCGCCACTGCAGCCATCATCCATCACCGCCCCGCCACTCCATCCCGCAATGTTGGTGCAACATTTGTAACACCCCGAAAATTGGGTACGTTAATAAATAAATTTCACAATTTATTTAAATAAAATGCCAATTTCATTAATATTTAATAATATCAAAGAGTACATAAAATTTTTGACGAAAAATTAAAAAAATAAACCAACTTATTACAACTGAAATAAATTGAACCTTAACATTGTCTGAAAAAACTTAAATATTTATTAAAAGTTCAATTGAAATAAATTAAGGATAGAGTCATCTAGCTAAATCCCTACTGATAAAGCCATGAGTCCGCCACTTGTTCCCCACCTAGCTGCTCTATTGCCTCAAATTCAGTAGACGGCTCTCCATCTCCTTCAGTACTTGGCGTTGGGGACACCAAGGCCACAAAGTAGCACCGTGAGTGGTCAAATTATACTTAATAGGATACCGACACTACCCATTTACAAAAGATTACTCATGCAACAGTCAAACATATAAAACATAAATTTTAAAGTATAGGACAACCAGATTATCACAACATGTCTAAAAAATAGTGGATTAAGTAGATTCAAAATTCTCATAATCAATCTTAAGGTTTCACAACTCAAACCTTATGCACCTCATGGACTTGGTATCTTATACCAATTCATCAGACTATCGGATATCAATTCCCATCTACAACATAAACAATCTATTGGGCTCCCGTCCACCATGTCTAACTCTCCAGGCCCATGGCATGACTCAATACTCCTGGGAGTATATTGCGATACTTGGCTCAAGACCCATATCGAATACAACGTCTCATACCCACATTCGATAAACAACTACACATCTTTTAACCATTTTTTTAATTAATCACAATAATTAATTAAAACATGATAAATGATTTAATAATTCCAGTAAGCCAAAACATCACATGCATCTAATTATAGCCTGTAACTAAAAGTTTAATAAAGAAATTGAATAACTCATGCCAACAAGTCAATTATCTTTCCATTCACTAAAAATAGTAAATGGATTCCAAAAATCACGAAATTTAATAGTAAAATAGTTCATCAAATTTAACACAAGTTCACTGTTTTGAGCGAATCCTAAATCCAATCCTAAATGGAGCAAAACTGTGTTTTAAGTCAAACAGTAAGTGAATCTGTCCCGAAACTGGGCACTTCATCCAACTTTGAAAAATCATAACTAATTCTATGAATCTCGGATTGAGATGAGTTCTATATGGAAGTTGCTTAAATTTTTGAGATCTACAACTCTTCAGCTATGAGTTTTTGTCGGTTCTGACCCGAAAAGGCCCGAATAATTTAAAAACAGAAACTGAACACTTACTTCACTTTTTTTTTTTACTTTTCACACAACTCCAACCACGCGATCATTAAAGATTCAATCTCTGCAGAAACTATAGCAAACTATAAACTTTCTAATCACCCCACAGTATATGATATACACACGAATCACGTAAACAGTAATCCTAAGTAAAAGTTAAGTTCCGAAAACCCTACCTTTCTTCCAACGACTTAGCGCAGCGACCGATACTAAATCCGATTGCTTTATCGAGATGGAAAATTTGCGAATAATTTATTTCTATAGTAAGAGAAACACTCACAGCAAGAGGAAGAAAAAGAAAATGTAATGAAAGAAAGAGAGGATTTATTTTCTTTTTACCACGAAAGAGTGGAACAAAAACCAAGAGTTTGAGAGATGATACTGTGAAAGTATATAATAAATTGAAAAATATCATTTAATATGTGAGGTGGTGAGTTAAATATAGATAGGAAAAAGAGGGAGAGATTGCCGTGGAGATAGAGATAGGGATTAAGAGAGGTTTAATAGGAGAAGTAGTTTAGTGGAGAGGAAGTTCAAGAGAGTAAGAGTTAGGATAGGATAACATAGGAGCAAAAACACATATATATGTAATTTCTTTTTCAAACTTACAACTTATCTTCTAATAAGGGATAATAAACTATTTTAATTAAATACTCCCTCCGTTCTAAAATAAGTGTTCCTTTTGGGATTGCGTGCATTTTCAATGGCTTATATCTTTTAACGTGAATCTCAAAAAATATACATTATGGATCTTGTTTGATAGATCATAATTAATTCTATTATACAAAATTTTCAAAATCATAAAAACTATTATAAATTAAAAGATATAAGTCGTTGAAAATGCACGCAATCCAAAAAGGGACACTTATTTTGGAACGGAGGGAGTATATATTTTTATAAACACATAAGTATGCGTGGAATTTAACGGGTCCTAACAACACTTGTCTTTGCAAACGTCGCAAAAAATCACCACTATTGTCGTAAATAGTCGGAATGGAATGTTGCCCATAGGTGAATTGACTCGTTCTAATCTACAATCACCACTCACAAGTACTCCCTTGTCCCTTTTTAAGTGTGTCGCTTCGTAAATTCAACTTATTAAAGAACCATCATCATTACATGTTTCACATTTACCTCCATTTTACACTTTTCACATCAACTTTTAACTCTACTTTTCAAAATTATCATCTACTTTTACCTATTAACTCTTTACCCACTAACTTTTTAAAAGGGCAAAATGATAATCATATCAATTTCTACCTATTAACTTTTCAAAACACCACTTATCACGGAACAGTCCAAAATGGAAATGTAGACACTAAGAAAGGGACTGCGCGATTAACATTTCTCTCTCTCCAAAAAACTATTACTCCTACTTGAAGAAGATTACTTAGCCGTTTGGAACTTAGGAAAAGAAAGAGGAAAAAAAGGGGACACAGGGTGGCTGCTGTGCACCCATTTGAGCCATCTGTTGCTCAGATGGATGACTCAAATTTCACCTCAGCACTTTTGTATCTGAACCGTTCGTTGCCACGCATGCACGATGAAATTTGGGTCATCCATCCGAGTAACGGACGGCTCGGATAGGTGCACAGCACCTGCTGTGCAATGGGCGCAGAGCAGGCACCCCAAATCCAAAAAGAGGGGAAGGAAATGAAAAGAAAACTTTGAGGAAAGTGTGAAAATAATCCACTGTCCTTAATTCTTCATTTTGTCATTTTCCTCTCCCTTTCCTCTCAAATCAAACAAAAGAAAGTAATTTTCATTTCCTTTCTTTTATTTTCCATAGGTTCCAAGTAAACCCTACAGGATTTTATTGGGAAAAAAAAAAAACTTTTCCTTTCTTTTACTTCCTTAGGTTCCAAGTATACCCTACGTGATTTTATTGGGAAAAATAGTCATTTTATTTAATTGTGTATCAGAATTTCAAATTTTAGTATGAAGATTTAAATTCGTAAAGGCGCTCATCTTTGGTTAGTAGTTTAGAAAATTTATGTCTAAATTTTTTTCTTGTTTCATCATTCGTGTTTTTTTTTTGTCTTTAATAAATTTTTATTATCAAATTTGCTAATTTATTTTTAACTTTATGATTTGTGAATGTATATTGCATACCTCTATTTAAAAGGTAAACTAAAGATGAAAAATTACCCAACTCTATACAAAACTATTTTCTCCAAAAATTATCTCAAAATTAAGCATGTGCTCGACATTTTAACTCATTTCCTTCTTGTATACTTTTCATCTAGATCGGAATATAGAGATTACTCCTTTTGTCCTAAAATGATAGTCCGGTTCGCAAAATGATAAAGTAAAAATAATGCTACATTTTAGAAGTAAAAGTTCCAAACTTTTCATGATAAAAAGAGCTCATTGATATCTAGTAAATTGTTCAAAGTTATTTGAATTTTTCTTGAAAAAATGTATTATTTTTTACTTATCATTTTGCAAATTTAACTATAATTTTAGGACAGAGAGAGTAAAAAAACTTGACCCTGAGCTTTGTTCCAGAAATTGACTTAAATCAGGAACTTGCTTAAAGTTAGGTTTTTAGTTGATGTATTATGAGAAAATGACATGTCTCCTAAAACGCAATAAGTCAATTTTTAGAACAATAACTAGAATTAAGCATTACTATCTTATTGTTTTTACAGTAATCTTAGCTCTTGTTAGGGCACAATGGAATTGATCTTCTACAATCAGTCAAAGTGCATCTAAGCCCAAAAAAAAAATTAAAATATTCTTCTCGGGAAATAATTTTCAAACTCTTTTTTCTATAAACACACCTTTTTTTTTATTATTATTATTAGTGAAACTTTTACACATATGTAAAAATTTCACTAAAAAATTAATTAAAAAGTGTGTTTTTTAAAACAGGGGTGTGGAAATAAGTTACATTCTTTTCTGTCAGAAACAAGTTAGGTATTCACAAATGAACAAAATGGCCACTTCTAGACGTTCGACAAAATTAGGGATGACAATATCAACCGAACTGATGGGTAACCGAACTGAAACCGCTTTTTTTCCCCGAACCGTAACCGATTGTTTCCCTGTGGGTGTGGGTGTGGGTGTGGTTTTGATTGAGAAGAAACCGAACGGGTTTCGTTCGGTTATGGGTTTACTTATAAACCGAACCGAAATTTGTTAATTATAGAGGAACCCCTTATATTGTATACACATATTACATAAATCCGCTTGTGTATCTTTCAAAATTACACTATTAGTCCTCATTATATATATATACCCAGAGCTTCTTATCTAGACCCTCAGATTGAAGCTTTTGGGGTATTTTTTTGTGTTGCCAATTGTTTTGAGAAAATCCGATCCGTCCAATGTGTTCAAAAGGTGTTTTTCAAGAGTTCGCTAGAGAAAGCTTCAAAAAAAATACATGGAAGGGCTTGATCCAAGCAGTTTTTTGCAAAAACTATATATACCTTGAAAAACACTTTCTGAACACATTGAACGGATCGGATCATCAAAAAAATGCTCCGATCAAGGAGGTTCGGACTCCCGGAGTCTAGAGGAGAAGTGTGTCCTATACATATACACCGGTGATCCAGTCAAGGATCTCGGATTGAAGATTTTTTGGTGTTTTGAAGGTTTTAGAAAGTATTTTTGCATAATCCGAACCGTCCAATTTGTTTAAAACGTGTTTTTAATGGTGCACATTGGAAATCTAAAACAAATGAACGGGAAGGGTTTGATCCGAGCAATTTTTCACAAAAATTATACATATATAGTTTTATGAAAAACTGCTTTTAGATCAAGCGTTTTCCGATATTTCTTTGTATGATTTCTCACGAAGACCCTTGAAAACACGTTTTAAATACATTGGACGGTTCGGATCATAAAATTTTTTTCCGAAACTATGAGTCCCGAACTAGATTGGGACTTGATATATATATATATATATATATATATATATATATATATATATATATATATATATATATAACGTTTTCCAGTTAGGATTTTTTTTATCAGCGATGTTGGCAACTTGGCATTTTGAGAGAGGCCGACCGACAGAGCAGAGACACGGGCGATTTCTTCAGTTCGTCTTCCTCCGTAGATCGACGGCGACGACACCACTCCTCTGAATCCGGCAGCCCGTAAGTCTCTCTCTGTGTGTGGATAGTTCTGGTTCGGAGTAACAATGATCAAAGACTTCTACTACCTTTGACAAACTGCCCCCGATCTCTAGACTTGGGGCTAACCATAGTTTCCAATATTCCAACTGCGCACGTTCAGCGGATCATCCAATCTTCACGGCTTCTGTTAAACCCTAATTTGTTCTCCACTCTTTTTCACTTATTAGATTTGTCAAATCCCGATTTATTCTAGGGTTTCTTTAACTCCAATCAACAATTGCCTTAGCAGAATCTTAGCTTTTCGTGTTGATTTTGAAATGAACCTTCAAATCACACTCCCGAGTTTACGGTGACCTAGTATCAGGTAGCTTCTGATCACTGTAATCATTTTTTCATTGAATACTTGATGTCTATTTTTTAATTTCTCTGAACATTTTTGTTCATATGTTTCATTATGCTTTAGACAGTTTAGGGTTTGGAATATTGAAAACTATGGTTAGCCCCAAGTCAATTAACTCCTGCTCTGTTTGGTGTAATGGGTAATCTTACTATCGGTAAAATGTTAAATGGACCATTATGTAATTGCTCATGGGGTATAATGGGTAATCTTACTATCGGTAAAATGTTAAATCGGTAATCTTGGATTTGTGGATGGCTTTGTTGAGGTTAGAGAATAGGAGAGGAACTTATGAAGCTAATTTTGGTTAATTTACCAGTTTCTTTGTCCTTCCTTCGCAAATTCAAAATCTTTGAGAAATAATCTATGGGAAAAAAAATTCCTATAAATCCAAGAATTAAATAGTCTTGAAGTTTGAAATAATCTATGAGATATTTTTTAAGATCTTTTTGATGATCACTGTCCTGAAGAATAGCTTAGAAGATGATATTGGTGCTCGAGATATTCCCCACAAATAGTAATGGGCAAGTGTAGAAAATTTGCCAAATTGGCTGTTTGAGGTCATCATGGATGAACCGCAATTATGGAATCTAATATATGAGTGCATCGAGAGACTACCGACTTAACTGTATTGTAGTTTGGTGTTGGTTACAAGTGTATTATGTTGCATGGACTCAGTCTTAATGTAGAGTGTACCCTTGTCAGACACTAGGACTATAGGTTTGGTGTCCAAAATGTTTGCATCCGATGTCCAGCTGGCAAGCACTAACTTTAATTTGAGTTTGCAGTGAAATTATGCATAAAACGGCTATAGCATTCGGCTATTTGTTAATTGCTTTAAGACGTCTCCTAAATATCAAAGAAATATTTGTCTATGACCTAATGTCCTTGAAATGAGAATTAAATGAATTCGACACACTGACAAATACCAGCATTTGACCCCCGAGTCCATGTAACATAGCAAGTATCCATTGTATACTCTAGAGTCTACAAGGAGTGGGCAGATGTGATCTTATCTCGGAGGAGTTTGTCAACATTAGAAAAGACGGTATGAACTAAGACATATAAGGGGTTGGAACTTGGTTCCTTTGAGTTCTCCCTTTGACTTTACTGTTGACGAAACATGTCTCGCTTAGGATGGCGTCTATAAAACTTTTGTGAGGGTATGAGAGGAGCCTATGAGGTGCATGGACATCTTATACTTGGTATCTCTTTGCGGCTTTGCCTTACTTGCCTTGTGTGTACAAGAATGGCTTTTATATGTGAAAACTACCACTGACCCCAAGAGTTAGAACTGTTGCCAATAATCTTTCTCCTGATAATGGTGACTGGATAACCCATTGAAAACTATGAGTAAACAAGTTCTGGAAGTTTCCTGAAGTTAGGATGCATCCTACATTGGAAGAGGTATTTATATCTCCTTCCATAATGATGCTTAAGCAGGACAGGTTTATTGTTGATGTTTGGAAATTGCTTTAGAGGGCAAAGAGTTTGTATCATCTCTCATCCAAACAAAGCTTGTAATTTTATTTAGGGTGATATGTTCATGGAAATAATAAAAAAAAAACCCCCTAGAATTCTTGCTTAAACCTATACATCTCAGATTTTGGAGATTGGGATCTTTTTATCAATAGAATAAAAAAACTGAGTCGGATTTTAATCATTAAACCTATCATACCAGCCTGACCATGGAGGAGATTGTGGACGATATCCCAATGAAAAACCCAAACCGTAGCGAGTACTCAGGAATCTATGGAATTGGGATTGTAATTTGGTCAATCTGTGAGTAAAATGATGAAGGATCAAGATTACTTTGAAAGCCAAATACTGCAAGTTTTCTTTTTTAAATTTGCATTCAGCATTTCAGATAGATTGTTGTAATGATTTGAGTATCTTCTCTTTCATAATTATGTGTCTTGCACGTGTTGGCATGGAACACATCTATCTTGGACATCTTTTAAGGTGATACGCTAACGAGTTTTAAGTATTTCCACATTGCTTGTTAGTTGTAATCATTTAGTTTGGAATGCATTTTTGGTACCACTAGATTTTCATCAGTTAATGTGTTTTACTTTTCTGGCAATGCAAATCCTTACATTTGACAGTGATTCTCTTTCTTTACTCATCAGTCACATTTTAAGCCCAAACACGATGTACTAATACAACTCCATAAGATCAGTAATCAATGACTTTTTACTTACAGCTCAATATATGCCAACTTAATTGATGAGATCCACTGGAGATGGACATTACACGTAAAGAGGAAGAATCAGAAAGTTTACCGACGGTGGTGTTCGAGTTACCTGGGGAACCTGCTATTGTTATTAATGGCATTCCTCCATTGCCTCCGATTAACAATGCTCTTGTACCCTGTGACATCATAGGTGATGCAAATTCAAACAGTAAGACAGGTTTTGGTGAATGGCTGAAGGGAAGAGAAGTTAGGAAGTTGTTCGGGGAGCAGTTTTACAAGGGAAAAGTTACCGAGTATGACAAAGAAGCCAGTTGGTACAAGGTGGTATACGAGGATGGCGATTTTGAAGATCTTGAGTGGCATGAGTTGCAAGAAATACTTGTTCCTTTGGATGTTACTATGCCGTTGAAAGCATTAGCTCTGAAGATCATAAAAAATAGACAGAAACCCTCTCATAGATCTGGGAAGATGGTGTCTAAATCTAGAAACCTTCAAGCAAGACAAACTGGATTCAGTAGTTAATTGGAGACGGAAGGTGAATCTACAACTGGTAGATTTCAGCACGTACGTTTAGGACATCATAACAGAAAATGCATGTTTTTGGAGTTATGAAACAGCATAGTGCAACTGCTAAATTTCTCATTCTGGGAACCATGAATATCAACTTGAGCGCATTTTGCAACTTCTGTTAGTGGGACTCATTGGATATTTTACTGTAAACCTAGATGATTAGGAGTAAAATCTTTTTCTAAGCTGTTTGTGTCTAGCTCTGCTACCGAAAAAATTGCTCTTTCCATTGTGAAGTTTTTTTTGGTTCGATGAAACTTGCCATTGTGAAGGTGTTTGAGGCCAAATAAGTCTAGCTCAGTTCTTGCTGTGGCAAGGTAACCGTACAATCTATTAGCATGATGTCTGATGAGACCAATGGACACCAATCTAATTTCAACCACATAACTTAAGCTTTCATCTTGTCTTAAACCTGTCTAGCGATTCTTGCTAACAACTGGTTTTGCTATCGGTTCTATTTAACCGGTTTTTTGTCTTCCCTATTTTTTTTTTGTCTTCCCTATTTTTATTCTGAAGTTGGGACTGACTTAGACATCAGAGTGGCTTTCGATTAGAACACATTTTGTTAGGCACTAATTGATGGTCGTTTCTGTTGGCATTTGTCATCAAGAAAAAGGGTGTTCATCGATGCAACAAATCAACAACCCTACAACACTGCTTAGCATTATCAAAATCTGAACCAAGTGTGACAAAAACAAGTGTAGTTCAAGTGTGTAATGGAGATTGTTTGTCAACCATAAAAAAAAATTCCAAAACTTATCTCCGAATTTCTAATTTGATTTGAATTGGAATGAGCGATTCCCAATGTGGGCCTTGTTCGGTTGGCTTCTCAGCCCAAAAAAATTCGGTGCGGGCCCCAACCTCTATGTGACGCGTTTTTTTTTTTATCAGCATGGCATTTGACGCGTCCCACCCTTCCTTCACTTTTGGTGGACAAAAGTTGAGCCAGTGGGCCCCCCTCACCCCAAAACTTAACGTGTAATGCAATTGTCCTCTCTCCCTCTCTAAACCCATCGTGTAATGGAACACTTTAAGTACTACAATCAGCCGTCTGTTTTTTTTGTCACTTTAGTATTCCAGACTTTGGAAAGTGGTAGGGGTGGACCCCATTGTTCAGTTTTTGCCAAAAAAATTTTGGCTGAGAAGACAACCGAACAAGGCCGCAGTCTTTGTGCGGGAATTAATGAATGGGTTGAATTGTTTATATAAGTAAGACCAATTGTTTGTATAAGACCTTGAAATGTGCCCTATGAAGTGTTATGTACATAGCAAACCTCGTTAGAAAATTCCTCTTCTCTCTATACTATACCGACAACTTGTCCCCACTGGCGGCTCCACCCTTTGGGGTGGATGGTCACATGACCACCCTAAAAAAAAAATTGTACTAATAATATATGTAAAAATTTGTACAGATTCTAGGTTAGTTCATATCTTGAACACCCAGCCGAAATATGAATGAACACCCAGTGCAAAATAAAATGAACACCCACCAACAAATCAGTCTACTATGAACAACCTAAATTACATCCCGTTATAGCCTAATCATAGATGGCACCAGATATAAGAAAATGTGGTCAATTGAACATGCTTTTTTATTTTGTTGTTATATTGCATCTAGTAATTTTATCTAATATTTTATTTGAACACTTAGTCCTATACTATAAACAAAACACACTGCAATTCAAGTGATTTACAATTGAATACTTAATATACTATCTCAAAACAAGATAGACATCTTAATGACAAAAAAATGGAGAGGAAAAAATATCTATTGGTATCGTTATAGTTTAGTTTTTCTTAGAGCAGACATTCCAAAAATAAAAAACATATGTTTAAAGATCCGTGCAAATGTATTCGCTACAAATTTCCTTAAAAAAAAAGCATATTTATGCTCCTGTTTGATTTTGCTTTGATAAAAATATATAAAAAAAACTGAAAACAACTACAACGTGTTACGTGTTTTTGTATTTTTGAAGGCGCATTATACCCATTTGTATATGAAAATTTGTGAAGATACAGCTGATTGGTTAAGATAGTAGAGTTAAAGGTAATTTCTGAACACCCTGTTAAAAATTTCTAGAGCCGCCACTGCTTGTCCCTTGATTGTAAATTCTTTTTTTTTTATTAGAGTTGTCACTTCACCGATAGCTTTGTGAATTTTCTAAATTTACAAACGAACACTTTCAATTTGAAAATTGGATCCAAAATTAACAACCAAACAAGGCCTGAAGAAGTTCTTGTCAACCATATAAAATGTAAAAATGGGCTAAAAAAAAAAAGCTAATATGGAGGTGCTCTAACCTGATTAACACACCACGAAACACATCACCCCTATATGGTGGAGTTGCACATTCTATTTTGATGATTTAACTGTATTTCATTTGATTAATAGGTACATCCCCAATCGACAAAGTGTTTGAACACTTTCCCCATATGTAGATAAGTTGCCAATTCAAATCAATTGATAAACCGCGATAATTATTATGTTCCATATTTCTCAAAACGTGTTAATGTTTTTAATCGCTACCAATGTCCAATTGAATTAATCTTTTGCATGACTAATTTTACATATCAAAACATACCAAATCAACAGGTTACATGTCAAAATTTACGAACTAAGTAATGCTGTTAGGGACACACAGATATGCACTCATTCTGAGTTTCATGTCAAAAAAAATTATTATGAGTTCAGTAACCCTGACGTGTAAGACATGCTTTTAAATGAACTGAAAAGAAAATTGATCGAGTTACGTATGGTCTGACGTGGAGATCGTAACGGGAGTGAAAACAAATTTGCGCACACACAAAAATGTTAGGGACAACACATGTTGTCGTGTGCGAACATACTGCTAAGTTTTAACTCAAGTTGCTCTTCCATCTTCCATCTCAGGAGCGGAACACTTAAAGTGCAGAAAATGCATTGCACAAGCACAAAAACGGCACGCCTTGATGCGCAAGTCAAATGCTTTGAAAATTTGATCTATTGGGGATCACTTTCAAGTCCCACACAAACGATCAGAACTGGTAAATAATTTAAAATCATTCTAAAAGTGATTTTGGTGAAAACAAGATCATCCGATATTTGTATGTAATTGATCTAAAACAATTCACATTTTTCAGTGTTTTAATATCTATTGATGTCCGATCAAGATAAATTTTTTCCTGAATAATTTTTTCAACGAACCCTACGACACTGATAATTCAGATTAATGATTTACCAAACATATAATTGTTACATTTCTTAAATATTTTTTTAAATTATAGAATCCCGAATTTTGAATGAAAATTAAACTTATAAGATATATTATATACAAATATCCGATGGGCCTGATTTTATCAAGACCACTTCAATAATAATTTTAAAATTATATAACAATTTTGATCATTTGTATGAGCTCCGAGAGTAAGCCCACCGGATCATGTTTTCAATGCACTTGACTTGCGCACCAAACGGTGCTGTTTTTGGTGCCTGCATTGTGCAGTGCATTTTCTGCACTTCAGGACCCCGCCCCCTCTCCCGTTTCTCCTCTCGCGCTCTGGTGTGCATAGGCCGGCAATCCTCCACCGTGAAACCCGTACGACGAAGTGCTTGAAGGCACCACTGGTGCAGATGCCACCAAGCTCTCACTCACCACCACCGTGCAAAGACTCTCACCACCGCTTGCACCACCACTGTTCGATACTTCCAACCACTCCCACATCTGCTCGTCATTGATTGCGGCCTCCATGTATGTTCCCCATCCCCCCTCTCTTTATACGCTCAAATAAGTTTTTAGACCCTAAATTTTCCATCGGCGAAGCGCAGTTGTAAGGCTTCATCCAGCCAACCCTTCAATTGACATACAAAACAAATGAATATTTTGTTATTTAGTTACCCAAAAAAAGAATATCTTGTTATTTAGTTTAAGCTTGTTAATTTGCGATTCTTTTACATTCTATGGCAACACAATTGACACCTGATTTCAAGGTGCGGGATCGAATGGGTCGGTGATGGCCGGGTAGTTAGAAAGAAAGAGAGTGGAAAACAAAACAAAGAGCGCACAAGAAGTCTCAAAGTAACTAACAAACGAATCATGTTATTGAGTTTAAGCTTGCTTTAAGTTGTGTTCCTTACAAAAAAAATCGACATTAGGGTTCCCGCAACTCTCCTTGGCCTTGCCGTTCCTGCCCGTGGACTTCCTGTCCTTATCCTTATTCGCATTGGGTCCACAATATTTCTGGGTTTGCTTAGTTCTGTCTATGGGTTTGCTTATTTGGGGAAAAGATTTTGTTTCTAGTTTTTGTTTTTGCAGGAACAATGTTTTGGTTAAGTTAGGGACTATTGATTGGGTTTTTTGGCTGTGATAATGGTGGTTTGGCTTTTTATGCTTTGACTTCAATTTATTTCTCGGTTATTAAGCCCCACAGAAAGTGGTTCAACCCTGTGTTGGTAAAGGGTTTGAAACGGGGACAAGTAAAAGGTGACTGCGGTACGGAGAGGGGCAAAAACGATTACTTGATTTGTTCTGTCCAATTTTGTGAATGCTAGTTCTTTTTTACCTTCGAAAGTAAGTTCACGCAGAAGTATTTCCTATTTCTGTTTTTTTTTTTTTCAAGAGAAAAACTTAAGCTTGTTTGTAGAGATGGAAATTTGAAACTGAAAGTTGGCAGTGTTATCAGACAGAGCTTAATTGATTTTGTGCTTATGATTTCTCAGATGTCTTGAGCTCCTACCTGAAGGCACTGAGGGAGCTGCACTTCTCTTGATTTCTGGGGACAATTAAGGAAAGATTGCTGTTGTGGTTGTGTCGTATTGAAATTTGTAACAAAGAACGCTGCTATGCCCCAGTCTCTTTCTCTAGAATGCGTTCTAATCCCAGGCTAGGATTTCTCTTAGCATGTGGCAGGAAATCGTTTCATGCTCTGTTGTCAAATCAAAGATATACCATTGCAAGGGAAAACGGGGACTTGTTGTCGACTGCTGTTCCAAGCTCCAATAGCTTTGCCTCTCTCTGCAGAATTTTGTCTGATTTTTCATTCTTGGGCCGCCGAGCATTTTGCAGCTATGCCGTTGAACAGTTCTCAGATGATGAATATGAGTGTGACTACGATAATCACAAGGTTTTTCCAAATCTCAAACTAACTATGTTGATATTTTGTTTATCCGTGTTTAGTTTATATGCGTCAGCTGTTCTTATACATATTGATAGTTCTAGATATATGTATAACAGATGTTTGAAGCTCTTTACTCGTAGTTCAGTTGTGTATTTGTTTCGAAGGAATAGCGGTAAAGAGAAGAAAACTAGTTGCTGATGAAGAACAAAAGTGATGAGAATGAAATTGCAACTTCAGTCATTGTGGTTCTCGCTATCTTAGTAAATTCAGTTCAACCATGACTGATAAATAGTTACTTAGGAGAGTTGTCTGGGGTTTTGGGAATTCCAATGGAGACTGGCTTTCTCGTGGCATTGTTGTATTCCAAAGGAATGATTGCCAAATGGATGGTTTGCCGATGCAGACCAATCCTGATTAAGAATAAAAAAAAAACATCAAAACAGTATATTATTGTAGATTTTTTATTCTAAATGATTTATTGATTGAATGAATAGGATTTAAATTGTCCTAGTTTCATTCTATATTGAAAGCTTTTTCCTTTTTCTCAATCCAAAATTTCATCTTTCTCCTGTTTATAGAAATTGTTTTACTTGGTTGAGTGAGTGATCAAGGTGAGATGTGTCGAGTGATGACTCGACACAGTTTATACGACAGAGTCCTGGTAAGAGAATGTGTTTTGTCCAATCTTGTATATGTAATGTTAAACAGATAATTGTTTTGTGGTGGATCCTTATAAATAACAGTTTTTGGAGTCTTAGGTAAGAGAAAAAAAAAAAAGACTAGAGGATTTTAGTGGTTTTTTTGTCTCTGACTTTCTTTCCCACACTGCCAAGTTATGGTGTTTCAATACCTCTTGTTGGTCATGGATTGTGAACCTTCTTTTCTGGGATGAAGGCAAACAGTGGCCATCAAAGTTATTTCAAAGGGTTTTGATACTAAAAATCCTTATGTATGATTCTCAATGTCCTTTGTTAAACTGAAACATGTCTTACACTCTACTGTAAGTGAAAAGATAAGCTTTTTAAACAGGTACTGGTTGCTCTTAAACCCATGAAGCTTTTGTAGATTGTAAAAGTTGGGAAACTTATGTTTGAAACCATTGTATTGGTGGCAGGCGTCTTCTTCTGTGTGCAACATTGATGAGTGGAAATGGAAACTTAGCTTGCTATTGCGAAGTGAAAAGGACCAGGAAATTGTGTCCCGAGACAAAAGGGATAGGAGAGACTATGAACAAATATCTAACCTTGCCAAGAGGATGGGCCTTTACTGGTGGGGTAACCATTTACTTATTGTACTTTTGTTGGTTCATAATGCTTTGGGTGTTTGCCTCATTTTTCTTTGCATTGAAATTTTGCAAGTATAGTGAAAATTATGGTAAGGTGATGGTTGCAAGCAAAGTTCCTCTTCCCAACTACAGGCCAGATCTTGATGATAAGCGGCCTCAAAGAGAGGTAATAACTTCTGGTTGCTCCTAGACGTATTTCAATTCCATGTTTATAGGAAGTTCTGTTGAGGTCTTGGAGAATTCTATTTTTTATTCTGTGACCTTGCAGGTTGTTATCCCGCTAAGCTTGCAAAGGAGAGTAGAGGGTCTGCTGCAGGAACACCTTGATAGAATACAGTTGAGTTCTGAAGCGGTCAGTGGCACTTCAACTGACACGAAGGTCACTGATCAGGGTGAAGACGCAGATCCAAATGAAGATCCTGATTCTTTCCTTGATGGGTCTGTTATGGAAAAGGTTCTGCAAAGAAGAAGTTTGCGAATGCGTAATATGCAGAGGTCATGGCAGGTATCTTCAATTTCTCTCTGCCACTTATTCAAGTTTGCATAAAGTGAGCTTTTAAATGTCAACTCAGGAGCCCTGGGAATGGTAGATTCTACTTTCTGTCATTTGACACCATTTTGTATTGCTCAACCTTTTAATGCAGTTGATTTGCCCCTTTTTGTTGCAAAACTCCTCCTTTTTATGAGTGGGTATTTTGTCTTCAATCTTCATTATGAATGTGAGAATGATTCTTTAAGAAAGAAAGGATTTTATTCACACATGCAAAAAACTTTAAAATGAAAGAGTTTTTCTCTATTCTATCAGAGTCACTTCAGTTTGAATTTCCCCAGTAGTTTCTAACACTCATTTGAACACACTCTTTGGTGCATTTGTACTCTAATATTGATCATTTCACAGGAGGCTATTAGATAGCTATTGTTACATATTGACTATTTGGAGCTCATTTTCCCAACCTTGTAAGGGTGTGCCAAAGTTGGACCACATCGTGCTGTTTCTTTTTTGTACTCTCTTGTTATGTGATTTAAGGGATGTACCAGCTGTGTGTGAAGACCTAGTTGTAGTTGCTGAAACATTAGTTTTTGGAGAAGCTTTGGAGTTGTCATGTTTTTTACTCTCTCCTGCAGTTGCTGTCCATTTATCCTAGTCTTTCTCTCATCTTTGTATTCAGCTTCATTTGCTTTGACAATATCTTACTACTCATTGTACCTGATCAGTGCATGGAAAAGTGGGGCCAATAGTACTTTCACATGTACCATTATTGGGTGCTGTTTTAAAGTAATGTGTTATGTCTTTATTTGGTATGCTGCTGGCCGTATCTTATGGGTTCTATATTAGGTTTTTGTTGATCAAGGTATGTTGGTAATTTTGTACTTTTTGGACATGAGTTGTTAGTGTTTGGTAGTAGTTCGTAGTTTGGGTCAAATTCTGTTAGGTCATAGTCTGCTACAAATACCTGTGGATGTCAGATGGATGTGCTTGAACATTGACAGAAGTCTAGCTAAAGTTGACTTTTAAACATTCATTACCCGTTCATTTATTGCAGATTTTAATTTACGTTTGCTGTGTTATGTTATGTTAAGACAGTCTAATTTAGGAATTTGGTTGTACAAAGAATCTGTGTATACCTTGAATATTGGTTTCTGTATAATTATGTTTGTGATGACCTCATTCCTGTGTGAAGTAATTAAGAAATTCGAAAGTCATGGAATTAAATTGTTTGAATATGAAGCATGGGGTAGTTAAGTTGAAAAGTCTCTTTGGTTGGGTCCTCATCCTGCTCGTGAGAACTGTGTCCAGTTCTTTTTTCATTAGCTATAAATAAAGGGCTCATACAAATTTCGAGCCATAATGCGAATGTGTCATTTTGAAACTTCCATCCATGTGGATTGCTTTTATTGCTTTATTGAAACTGAATAGAACCTTTTGTTGTAGGAATCACCAGAAGGCAGGAAAATCCTTGACTTCCAGAGATCTCTGCCTGCATTCAAGGAGAAGGAAAGGCTTCTCCAAGCAATTGCGCAGAATCAGGTATGACAGAGAAACTCATACCGTCCTTTCTCGATTTTCATCATGGGGCCTCAAACTAGCTGATTTTTATTTTTTTTAAATCTTTTTTAAGTGTGTTTTTAATGCTCTCTACCAATGGTTCTTTGGTTTGGCCCTTGTGCTGATTTTTCTTTGGTTTGGTCCTCCTAACGCTATTGATCTATTGTACAATCTTACTTTTCTCTGTCCACTTACTTTGACTGCTACCTTAATCTATTTAAGGTTTACCTTTTGGGTTGAGGCAAGGGTAGAACGAATCAAATATTATTCATGAAGTTTCTTTGTCATGCGTATCATATGGTGTGGAAAGAGGACAATAGAGAGAATTTTTTTTATGGTTTTGTTTCAGCTTCATGTCTTGTAGATTGGAGAATTTCCTTGATGTTTCTTGTTACTACTATTTTTTTCCCTTTCTCAATCTTTGTTTGTTTGGTTTGTGTTAGGTGCCTTGTTTGGAATTCTTGGTATGTTGTGCCATGTTTTTAAAAATCGGCCTAGGCACTCGGCAGATCCCAATGCCTAGATTTTACGGTCTAGGCGGTAATTAGGAATTTTTACATTAGTCGGAAATTAGTTGCCAGATTACTAAATAATGACTGTGTAATTGATTAATATGTCATATGCAGGCTCATATAAGAAGAATGATAACACCATCAATTTTATTTTTTTTTATAAGTTGGAATATGATAATACTGTTACCCCAAGCTTGGAATGATTTATCATCTTTAAATTTTCTGTCGTATCCTTATTGTTAGAGTTTGTGCCACATTGGTTAATTATAACCTCCAATGCTAGTATATGAGCCTGGGCGGCATCTCCACTCATTGCCATTTGGTTTTGAGTTGGATGCTTTAATGTGGTATCAGTGCGAGGTTTTCGGAGGCTTTTGGACAAGATTCTCTTGATCAATTACCCCGTTGTTTGTGCCTTAAGCGCCCCTTGTTTCGTTATTCATTGTGATTCCTAAGTTTTGTATCCGCTATTCACCTCTCCACGTGCAGGTCAAGGGTTGAACATGCGGGAGTGGTAGAGCTTGTCCAACATTGATTAATTGTAACCTCCAAAACTAGTAAAACGAGTGCATGAGCCTAGGCAGCTCTCTTCTCACTTCTAATTGGTTTCAGTAGGATGCTTTAAAATGGTATCAGAGCTAGGCTTTTGGATAAGACTGTTGATTGGTACCATGTTAAAGCATCCTACTCCAAACTTATTGGTGATGAGTGGAGAGGCCCCCTGGGCTCATATACTAGCTTTGGAGGTTAAAATTAACCAATGTGGCACAAGCTCGAGTAACAGGTATATCTGAATTTCTGTAACCTTCTTGCTTTGTTACTGTTCTTCATCTATCATATTTTAGTGTAATGGTTTCGGAATTGCTGCAACATGTGAGGCATTAAAGACCAAAGGCTTTGGGGAGTCGAACAGTGGTTATGTGAAAAGTGAATTTACTCGTATTTCATCTAAGATTGTAAACTAGCAGAACCCTATACGGTTCGTACACATCTTTTGAACCACAACGATTGTGCAAATATTTGCTTTTCTGTTTTGTATAGATGCATAGAAATGGTTCTAATTATTTATTCTAGTGCATAAGTTTACATTTGGAAATGGGTTCATACTATAGGTGGTTGTAATTTCTGGGGAGACTGGATGTGGTAAAACTACCCAACTTCCTCAGTTTATATTGGAGTCAGAAATAGAATCTGGTCGTGGAGCATTCTGTAGCATAATTTGCACACAACCTCGGAGAATTTCTGCCATGGCTGTTTCAGAAAGAGTGTCTACTGAGCGAGGAGAGCCTCTTGGTGAATCAGTGAGCCTCTTTCCCCCTTTATCCCCCATTCCTTGTGTTCTGTTGTTTTAAACTGGAATTCCAGTATTCTTGAATGCTGAGTGAGCAGCTAGCTATTTGAAAGCATCTTTATTTTTAATTGCTATTCGAAGAGATTTTTTCATAGGTTGGCTATAAAGTTCGATTGGAGGGAATCAAAGGAAGAAATACCCATCTGCTTTTTTGTACCAGTGGTATTCTGCTTCGACGTCTGTTAAGTGACCGGAACCTGAATGGTATAACGCACGTATTTGTTGATGAAATTCATGAGCGTGGCATGAATGAAGGTGCACTCCCTTATAAATTTACTTATCATTTGGGCTTTTACTGGATTATTCAACTCCATATCCTAACACTTTTTTTTTTTTTCAGATTTCCTGTTGATCGTGTTGAAGGATCTTCTTCCACGAAGGAAAGATTTGAGATTAATTTTAATGAGTGCTACTTTGAATGCTGAGCTATTTTCGAATTATTTTGGAGGGGCACCAAAAATCCACATTCCGGTGAGATGCAACTGAGGTTTTAACAATATGGTTTCTATCTTTGTCACCACTGTTTTCGTAGTTGAACTGATTGTGGGGTTGGTATTAGGGCATGGTGTGCCTTCTAATTCTCATCAACTGAATGTGAAAATGCACGAAAGAACTGCAGATTATTGTAGAGAACTTCCATTTTCCTGGTTACCAGTCCTTACCTCCCTGGTTTCTCGACAATACTAACTGCGTGGTTTAATTGCTTTTGAAAGTCTATCTTTTTGCCTTTTCATGTCTCTTTTCCAGAAAAATAATGCGACATTAGCTTGTTTATAACTGGAGTGAAGTCATAACTTCAGTTCTCTCAGTTCTATGAAATTGCTGCATGTAGTTGACATAAGACTTGAAAAGTTTCGTTTTTTTTTCTTCTAAATCCAGGGCTTTACGCATCCTGTGAGAGCAAACTTTCTGGAAGATATATTGGAAATTACTGGATATAAGTTGACTTCTTTCAACCAAATTGATGATTATGGCCAAGAAAAGATGTGGAAAACCCAAAGACAGCTAGTGCCACGGAAAAGGAAAAATCAGATCGCTACTCTTGTTGAGGTACTGTAAAAATAAGAAGTGTGAAAACTTCATAAACTTTTTGTTTGAAGTGCTGAGAGAAGCTACAAAGAAACATGGTATATTTGCAGATTTGAAGATTTTCATGATAACGGTGTGACTAATGATTCGCTTTTTTTGCTATTTTTCCATAACAACTGCGCGACTAGTGTTTCACCTTGTTGCTATTTTTCAAGAACAACTGCGTAACTAGTGTTTCACCCTTTTGCTATTTCACAGGATGCTCTTAACAAATCCAGCTTTGAGAATTATAGCTCCAGAGCTCGTGATTCACTGTCATGTTGGACACCTGATTGCATTGGTTTCAATCTTATTGAGGCTGTGTTATGCCATATATGTCGGAAGGAACCACCTGGTGCTGTCTTAGTATTCATGACTGGCTGGGAGGACATTAGCTGTTTGAGGGATCAACTTAAAGCTCATCCTCTTTTAGGTGACCCTAACAGAGTTTTGCTGCTTACTTGCCATGGTTCAATGGCAACATCTGAACAAGTAAGAATATTTAAAACACTGACATGCTCTGGAATTGATTGTTTTTCCGAGGATTTTTTATGTTCATTATCATCAGCATTATTGTACTATGCCATCGGTACTTGTTTGTATTATTTCTCTTAATTGATGTAATTCTTGTTTAGAAGTTCAGGATGTGAGTTGTTAGGAACTAATATCTCCTTTTATGTCTTACTGATTGGTATTTGTAATGAGGCAAATGGTGAATATGTCATGCAGTCAAGTTTGATATCCTTATTTTATAAAACTCAAATGGAATAAACATTCTGAACATCCTGAGCTACCTAGTTCACTCTCTAAGGTTCTGTAGTATAGAGACTTATGTGCAAGATATACCTTTATGTTTCAGTAAAATCAGATAGGAACATTGAAAAAAGAAAACTACAGAAAGAATCTTAGCCATCCACTCCGAAGGAACCCATGGAATTAATGGCTTCAGCATCCCAATTCCTCGTAAAATAATCATTTCAGTTCATGCAGCCTATTTAGAGTTGAACCTTGAATAGAAAGCATCAACAAGGACAAATACAATAACTATGATAAACTCCTGTATTAAGTCCTTAAATCTAAAGGACTGAAAGTAACAGAACTTGAATTCCATAGTACCCAAAAAAAGAAGAAAAAAACAAGTAACAGAACTCAAACATCCTTCCATATCAAATACTAGGTACCTGTGGGCTGGTGATCCTACCTGTTCCCCAGCATATGTTAAGCTCATGTTGGATGAATTTCCTTTATTTATTTTTGGGTTTGATGGAAGCTTTATATATTTCCTTGCATGTGAACTATGAATACATTGGAGATTTAAATGCATGTCACCAAAGGTTTTGGACAGTACCCTTATTTGCTTTTGTGGCCATCAACACTTCTATAATTTTTTAAAATACTAGTTCTGTTTTGGCCCTGGAGATTGGTGAGACTTAGAGAAAAAATGATTGGGTGTGGTAAGGAGGGCTGGTAGTGGTGAAAAAAATTAGGGAGTTACAAGGAAATTATTTGGTGTGGTCAATGGTAAGGAAGAGGGCAAGTAGCTGGGCGAAAAATACCGGCTGTGTTTGGTTAGATAGTTTAGTTTAGTTTAGTTTTGATGATGTCATAAGGTGTAATGAGTGGAGAGAGATAGAGAGAGAAATGAGGGAAATGATGATGTCATCAAAACTAAAACTAAACTGGGAAACGAATAGGGTCATCATGTACATGAGGCAAAAATACAAAATCGTAAAAAATATTATACCTATCTTATTAAAATTTGACACCTTAGTGGGGTCAAGTGACCCCGCTTGACCCCTTGGCTCCGCCCCTGAGTCTAAACTTATTATCGCCTCCGATCATTTATGGTTTAAGAGAGATGTAAGGGAGAGATTATGGATTACCCCAAGGTGGTTTTCACGGAAAATGTTTGCTGTCAAGGGCTGCAAACTGAGTCTTGGACACACTCTTATTCCCGTAGTTGTTTGACGTTACCAAAAAATTAGCGGGTACGACCGACAAAATTACTAACTGATGCTTTGGTTTGCATGTGTAAGAGTAATTACAATTCAGAAACGTGAAGAAGGAAAAACAAACAAACTACCTTTTTGGAATGATCTCCTTGAAGATTGTCGACAATCAATTAGAAATCCACCTTTCCTGGATTGCATCCCTCATTCTCTTATTTTTACAAACGGAGTCGGAGTTGAAGGGTGAGTCGTAGAGGGTAGTAGTGGGCTTCGGAGTCAGCGTCGGAGGAGAGGAAGAGAAGTGGCGGTGACCAATGGGCTGTGCAAGAAAGAGAGTCTGTGCGAGAGATGAAGAGGTGAGTGGGATTAATGAAGGTGAATCTCAAATGCCAAACGATGCATTTGGTCGGTAAATGATATCCCAGATCCGTACCGTCGTGTTGTATCGCAGAACGAAAGTGGAGTCAGGGCTGCCACTGTTATTTCCCACAGTTGTCTGGGGGTATTTTAGGAAATGAGAAGTAGACAAATCTTCACACTTTTATAAAGAGTATAGATTGTTTTAAACTCAACAAACTTACCAGCAATTGGTATTGTACAAGATCCACCAATATTTTGAGTGCATTTTCTACTTTTAGTTCCTTTTGGGTGAATAAATATTGCAACAGATTGATGTTTACTACTCTGAAATTAGAATTTTTATGCTTGTTTCATTTTTTACCACTACTGAAAGGTTTTTTAACTGTTAAGTATGTTGTGTTTGACAATGCTACGTATGTGGTTTATAATACTATTACAGCTTATTTCCATTTTTTTCCCTGGTTGCATTATTATCTAATTCTGACCACTCCTTTTGTTTGTTGTTCCCCAGAAACTCATATTTGAGAAGCCGCCTCCTAATGTTCGTAAAATAGTACTTGCTACTAATATGGCTGAGGCGAGTATTACAATCAATGATGTAGTGTTTGTTGTTGATTGTGGTAAAGCAAAGGAGACCACTTATGATGCATTAAATAATACTCCCTGTCTCCTACCTTCATGGATATCACGAGCTTCTGCTCGGCAAGTAAGTTATCTTCTACGCTTCTGTTATCTTTGGGTGACACTTGTGATGATTCAGTCATATGACCAGTTTTTGTAAACTGTATATATATGTATTCTCTTTTTGAGAGGTGCATGTGTTGAACCTTGTCTCCATTGTTTGTGTTGCATTCCAACATTGCGCTTTTCAAAGTAGGTCCAGTCTATTTCTGACCTGGTTAATGGCATATATGGAAGCTCTTACGAATGCATGGATGCATGCGATGTGGAAGCTGAAAGTTTGCTTTTGAATGAAACTGTCATTATGTGCATGTCTCGATGCATTCAAGTTGCTTTTCTTGCATAAAGTGGTTGATGGCTTACTGGCAGACCTTATAAAAGAGTTTTCTAGGATGTCATTTATTTTTGTACATATCTCCTCATCTTAGTGCTAACAAGATTTTTTTTATTTGAAATTGTTTTACATATGGATCGCAGAGAAGGGGTAGGGCTGGCCGTGTGCAGCCAGGCGAGTGCTACCATCTGTATCCCCGCTGTGTTTATGATGCTTTTGCTGAGTATCAGCTTCCTGAGCTTCTGAGAACTCCTTTGAACTCTCTCTGCTTGCAAATAAAAAGTTTGCAGGTGGGAAGTATAGGAGAATTTTTGTCAGCTGCTCTGCAGCCACCAGAACCATTGGCTGTAAGTTATTTTACATCTAAGTTTCCTTTGTCACTTGTCTTCTTGCTATGCAGATGTGTAACTGGATAGTATTATTGTATCTTTCTTGTTATATGTTCTCTGCCTGAGCTTCTTATTCATGCAAGTCCTGTCCTGCTATTCTGAAGCTGTGGAAAATGCAGTGGGCATGTTTGATTTTTGTACTATCTTTACCAACAAAAAATTATACTCACGCATTCCACCATGTTAGTCATTTTGGGAGTACCTACTTTTGGGAGGATCATGCATTTGATGCACTTAAAAATTCAAACAAAAACCGTATTGATTTCATTTCCTATGTTTTCCCTTTATCCCCACGTTTAGAAGTACCCACAAATTTGTAAGGGAGTGTATAGGAATGGTAGGAAGTTGTATGCTTTGACATTTCGAAGTGGATATGTATTTGAGGACATCCCAAATTCAGAAGATGGGCCTATGTTACCCGAAAGTGCTAATACCTTAGCAATTTACCTAAAAATGTGTTTTGAAATATGGTACGGTACCGTTCACTTTAGTGATCACAATGTATTTCCTATTTGTTTCAATAAAGATATAGATCGAGCGTAGCCCTGCAAGACAAAATATAAAAGAAATTGGTCAAAACACTCCTACAATAGCGTTTTACAAGAAATAAATTGAATAACAGTTTATCGGATGCTATCGTTTAAAAAACATGATAGAAGCTTACACACACACACACACACACACACACACACGCCCCCAATCATACCGCTATTTAGGGAATGTGGCGTACCACGAACCTGTTCTCCTTTTCGTTCCGTTCCCCTAACTCATTCCAGAACAATCTGCATCCCAGATAACCCTGAGACGGGCAAATAAAATTTGACGGAGGGAGTAAACAAAAATAGACAGCCAATCCTGCAGTTAATTTTTATATATCATGAACAATATATGTGACAAATGATATATTATGTACAATATATGTGACAAATGATGCAGTCTCACAGATAATATATCGTTACCAATCAACTTCGAAGCATCGATCAAGAGAGACCAGAGGGCTGTTATTTTTAGTTAGATTAGTGCTATGCATAAAGATTCTGAATTCAGGTCCAGGACACAATTTGCTGGAAGTGTTTTTTTGGTAGAAGATGCGGAGTATTAATTTAGTTTAATGTAGGTGAGGAGACCACTACTTCAGTTTTCTGAAGGTTTAGAAATCCAGGACCCAATGCACATACCTTGTTTGTCTATGCGGAATTTATTCAAAATCTGTGGAATCAGCCCAAGGATTTTACACTAGCAAGTGGATTTGCTATGTTTGTTAGGCAATTGTTGGCTGAACGGGTATGAAATCCAGGGCTGAATTCCATAAAGAAATCTGTCCACTTTGAGTGATGCGGCTATTAATTGAGTCTACTGTTAGAATATGTGGTTTGTCCCACATTGGTTAATTACAACTTGTAAAAGGCTTATGACTAATATAAATAAAACTTACATGTGTTAGGGTTTGTTAACACCTTTAACACTTTTCTTCTCTTTCTCTCTCTACCAAACAACATGGTATCAGAGCCAAACCCTAATCCACCTTAGCTACACCCTATGTTACGCGGACTCTCATAATAGTATTAAGTACCCGTGTTGGACACTCGACACTCGGATAAGGGTGTGGGATATGCGTCCGATAAGTTTAAGAAGACACTTCTTTTGAAAACCTAATTGTAATTCGAGTTTATCATGGAAGTATGTATAAACCTCTCTTATTATCCATGAAATGCGCTATAGAACCTTAAAACACCAATTTACGTAAGAAAATACACAAAAAATAGAAACAAATTTGAATATTTTGCTGTGTTCCTGTATCCTTGAAATGAGAAATAGTTGAATCCGACACCTAGATACATACCCGCACCCGACACCCGTACCCGAGTCCAAGTAACATAGGCTACACCTAAATCCATCACTCAACAAGCTGCCGTCAGCCACCACCACCACACCCCACGACAGCCAGCCACCAATCGACATTGAAAACCCAGTTCGACAGCCAACAGTAAACACTTAATCGATTGTTGCCCAGTACCTCCACAACCTCGAAACTCATTGAAAACCCTAAATCAATCCTTCTTCAACCCTTAAAACCCTAAATCGATCATTACCTAGTCCTTAAAACCCTAAATCGATTCTTCTCCAGTCCTTCAAACTCTAAATCAATCATTCCCTAGTCCTTAACATTTTTCTTCTCTTTCTCTCTCTACCAAACAACATCTGCATTGTCATTCTTTTTCTAGGAAACATTCTCATGGACTCAACAAATCTAATAACTAAAAATGCAGACCCTTGCAATGAAATTGCCAAAACAAGAAGGACCAAGGGGGTACTAATACTGTAATACATGACTCATTTTTCCACACATCTTATGTTGGTATTTGTGAAGTACCTGGATACGGAGAAGCAAGACAATCCTTAATTTCTATTGCTTTATTTGTCCGTTTCCTTACCTTTTCTTTTTCAAAAGACAATGCATATTATGAGTTTCTTCCTGTAAGATGGATGCTTTAATTGATTTGGTTAGTACTAATGGACACAGTGGTAATGGTTTTTGTACTAGCCTCGGTATTCATGTCTGTGATGATTAGGTTGCCTTTAGGTTTGTTCATATTTCTGGTAGTGAAATGAGTTTGACTTTGTGTGTTACAGGTCCAGAATGCTGTTGATTTTTTGAAGATGATTGGAGCATTAGATGAGAATGAAAATCTTACGCATCTTGGTGAGTGATTTAGTGTATGACGAAATATACTTGTTTGTGGTACTTTTGTTCATTCTTATTGATACTGGCTATCCTATATGTTCTTTTTAACTAGGTGGGTATCTTTCGATGCTGCCAGTGGATCCCAAGCTAGGGAAAATGTTAATAATGGGTGCTATATTTCGTTGCTTTGATCCTATTCTGACAATTGTGGCCGGACTTAGTGTGAGGGATCCTTTTCTTTTGCCTCAAGAAAAAAAGGATGTAAGTGCAAAATTCAGCTTCCTTTTTTTTAACTTGAGGTAAAAGGGATTTTAATATGAAATTGTTCTCTCTTATCTTTTAGTTTATCAACGTTCATTGTTCCTTGCATTTGCATGTTTCATTTATCAATCTTTGGACTTTGATCATTGAAATATCAGGTGTTGTTTGTGGAAGGGACTTAAAGTTTGCTTCTCGTCATCATCAGGAAACAATAACCCATGGGATAATGAATAACTAAAATTCTCGAAATAAGTTGAGCTAATTCCATTGAAGCTACTTTTTTTCTTTTTTTTTGAAGTTGTCATCAACTAGCCACGTTGCATTGCCTTGGAGATAGGTTTGTCTTAACTAGTTTCCCATGCATTTATCCAGCAATTTTTTTACTCAGATTTTTTCGACTGTTGTCCTAAACAGATTATGAGAGGCATTTTTTGACAGAAAGGAACTAAGAGTTTGTGAGAGAGTTTACGAGTCTGTTAGTCTATGAGAGGCAATCCTATTCATGACACAAAGTTCCAATTATTCCATTGAGATGAATTCGGGTTTTAGTATGCTTGCAACAGTTTAGAGACCCAGTCACCCAGATAATCCCGAGAGGGACAACAGACATTTCAAATCTAGGACAAGATTAAGGTTGAACATATCAGCAGGGTCTTTGAATTTTGGAGAGAGACACCAGCTACATCTTAAGTTTTTTGTTACCTATTTATGGTATGAAACTGAGCACCTTTTCATTATTTATTGCATCCTTGTTGTAGTCAAGTAGCTTCTTTTTAGATTGAACTTCGAAGACATAGATTCAACTTTCTATTGCTTTTCTTCCTTTCAACTTTCTACTGTATTGCTTTTCTTCCTTTCAACTTTCTCTGTCCTGTGCTGATAGGACTTGTTAACAGACAGGTCATTTATTCCATGTGTTGCTTGATAAAAAAAAAATTGTTTTCAGTTGATCAATGCTTCCTCATCAAGAATTTTCTCATCATTATGCTTTGGTGTGTTTTGGCTTTAATTGCTGCATAAGATTCTCATTGAGGGTTTGTGTTTGTTTAAAATCAGTTAGCTGGCACAGCAAAATCCAGATTTTCTGCCAAGGACTATAGTGATCACATGGCACTTGTCCGTGCCTATGAAGGATGGAAAGATGCGGAAAGAGAAGGATCAGCTTACGAGTACTGCTGGAGGAATTTCCTTTCTGCCCAAACACTTCAAGCGATCCATTCTCTTCAAAAGCAATTTCAATACATTTTGAGAGATGCTGGATTGCTAGATGCTGATGCTGGCACTAACAATAGATTGAGTCATAACCAGTCATTAGTTCGAGCGATTATATGTTCTGGCCTCTTTCCTGGAATAGCATCTGTGGTGGTAGGGTACTGTACTTGCAGTTGAACTTGTAAGTAGTATCTGTTAATGTTAGTTCAGATGACACACGTTGCTTTCTTATCCATGTGCAGCACAGGGAGACATCCATGTCCTTCAAAACGATGGATGATGGCCAGGTTCTACTTTATGCTGTAAGTATTTAATGCAAATATTGTTGCTGAACTCTTAGAATATAAAATGTTTCAATTTTTTTGCATGCTCTAAATTGAGATTGTCAGCTAAGAGAATTTTTTGAATGCATTATCTACTTTTCGCTGTGATACCATGTTAAGCTAATAGTCACCAACTCATATAAAAGCTGTTGGTGAGGGGTAACTGAAGAAAATAGACAAATGTAGATAGCTACAAGGAGTTCATCTTGCATGGCTTACGCATAGACCATAAAATATTCATGCTTCTTTGTGAAATTTCATTATGTCCTCCTCGCTTACTATTTAACGCAGTTCATCACAAGATCATGTTTAATGCCTCTATTGAGATTTGTTAAAAGGAAAGGATAGGTGCACGGATTTTTTGCACATATCAGGACACAGCCTGCTCAGAAGGGATTGGTACCACGGAGTGCCTTCCCATTGTGAGAAGGTTGCATCATGATCTGTACAGAGTCTCCACCTAGAAAAATGCAATTTATCATCCTTTTTTTTTTATCATTAATTTGGTGGAGATACTTTGAAACTGCCAAACCGGAATGAAAAATAATTATGCAAGTAGTATGATGCAAACGTTTTTTCCAGGGAAATACTTTGTTTCCTTTCAGGAGGATATCCCTCATCTGCTAGACTCCATTTTTAAAATCTGATTGTGCTAATTGTTTTCCTTCAGAATTCGGTGAATGCACGTTACCAGACGATTCCATACCCGTGGCTTGTCTTTGGTGAAAAAGTAAAAGTCAATACTGTTTTCATCCGCGATTCAACAGGTGTTTCTGATTCCATTCTTATCCTTTTTGGTGGTAATCTTAGCCCAGGAGTTCAGGTAATTTCCTTCACTGTCACTTCGAGTTTAGTGCTCAATTTTGGCAGTGTAATTTGATTGAGGGCTTCTATGATTCCTATTTTGCCTTTCTTTTAGGCTGGACATTTGAAAATGCTGGAAGGCTATGTGGATTTCTTCATGGATCCCAGTCTGGCAGAGTGTTATGTGAAGCTTAAGGAGGAGCTTAATAAGCTTCTGCAGAAGAAGGTGAGCTTTCCAAAGACTAGTTGCAGTGATTCAAAAAGAATATGCTTGTCTGTACATTTCATATATTATTTTGTAATGGTACCATATGCATGTGCAGTGCCACAAAGATACTACTAAGAAGACTAATAGAAGAGGGCGGAGAGAAGAGGAGATATACATTAAGAAAAATGTTTGGTAGAGTGGTGGAAATCTTAAATACATGGCCATATGGTGACAGAGGAATGGGGTACACTGATGCAATGGATGATATATAAGAGCTAGTGAACTTTAGTTACTGTAGGGTCAGCTGTCAACCTTGAGTCCTTTATAATTTTGTTGATTTTGGGCATACTAAAAAATGATGTTTGGTGGTTATGTTGCTGGCAGGTGATGTTGTCTTATTGGATGAAAATTAAAGGAGGAATTTGCACCCTATTAGGAATTTTGTGAGAAGCTCGAGAGTTAAAATATAGTTTAAATTGAGTAGGGTTGGATGTGATTCTCTGTGAATAACCAAAGCATAGAATTGGATATTGAAAACTAGGAGATACGAATTAAAAAGCGAACAGTTTTGTGAGGGACTCATTTTATTAGTTTGTGCAGGTTTAAGATTGTGTTTACATGTTGGTTGGTTTAAAAAGGTGTAGCACCAACTAAAGATATGTTGAGGAAAAAGGTTAAGTTAAGCTGATTCGGTCATTGTACTATGAAGACTGATACAACGCTAAGGAACGGTGTGATAAGATCACTAAAATGGAAATCCTTGGGGGTATCGAAGAACTAAACAAAATAGACGTTCTTATAACCAAACCAAACCAAACTAGCCTTATGTCCCAATCAATTGGGGTCGGCTACATAAATCCTGTTTTTCCTTTGAGTTGTATCTGGGGCTACATGTTCAATGAGATTTAGAGTACTCACGTCCTTGTGGACTACAGCATTCTGTTTTTCTCATATTGGTGCCATTCTTTCTATTTTCTTAATGTGTCGTGTATTATTCAACGTAAGTATATCTTTAGTTCTATACATTTCACACTTGCCGAATTTTCATTGTTGTCATTGTTTATTCCCAGTCAACCTAACATTTCGGGTGATAATCTTGTTGCAATGATACAGCTCCAAGATCCTAGCATCGACATCCACAAGGAAGGCAAGTACCTCTTGCATTCAGTTCAGGAGCTAGTATCAGGAGATCAATGCGAGGGTAGGTTTGTATTTGGCCGTGAGAGTAAGAAACCTAGGGTGTTGAGTGACACCGAGAGATTTGCAAAGGATGGATCAAACCCTAAGAGCTTGCTACAAACTCTCTTGATGCGGGCAGGACACTCCCCTCCAAAGTACAAAACGAAGCATCTAAAGACGAATGAATTCAGGGCACTGGTAGAGTTTAAGGGGATGCAATTCGTGGGTAAGCCCAAGAAAAACAAACAACTTGCAGAGAGGGACGCTGCCATTGAGGCATTGGCTTGGTTGACTCAAACCTCTGATAAAAATCAAGACGAAGATGATAATTCCACACCTGATGTCACGGACAACATGTTGAAACTTCTTGGCAAGCGGAGAAGATCAAAGCGGCGCTCTGGTTGATAACATAATCTTGTCAGTCGAATATTTTACAATTATGGGGCCAGAGAATCATAACTACGCTAGTTGCATTGGAGGAAGACACCGATCTCACAACTGGCGTCGTTGGAAACAAGCTAGAATTTGTTGAAGGAGCGAGGATTGATGCACTCACACTCGATATTTTCGAAAACTGTTCTTGGGCTTAGTGGTAACTTGAAGGCAAAGTATTCATGGGCTCTTTCATTTGGAGGAAGGAAAAGATCGTTATTTCAGAAGAAAATCCGGTGTTTTCACAAGATTTGATTCTCAGGTCTATTTTATTGTTCATTTAATTTGATAGGATTTCGATTTTTGATTATGAGAATGGCAGGTTGGGAAAAGTAGTAAAAAGTTTTCGGGCAAATTTTGTCATAGGGGATTCAAATTTCTTATGTAAATTTTGATTGTTCAATTATATGGTGGGGAAAAGGAGTTGGTCGAGCTAGAGCTTGCTTGGCTAAAACATGAGTATGCTCTACTTCCTTGCGCGAAACTTTGTAGTTTCTGCAAAAGGGGGGTTCAGAAATCTCCAATTAGAGGTTTTGAATATGAAAAAAAAAAAAAAAGGCATCATGGTGGTGGCATTAAGATTTCCCTGCTATTTGCGTAACAGCGTTAAGACAGTAAAAATGTACTATGCAACGTTATACTAATCATGATTTTAAGACCAATTGACTGCTTCTTGTTCTTGCTAGGATTTTTGTTTGAATATTGCTGTTACTATAGGAGATCGAGAACTGTGCAAGCAATTTGAAATGAACCATTTCCGTTGTCATTCATTGAAGTAGAAAGAAACTCGGCCAAGAGATCTTGGCCTAGGATTTAAGGGTTTGCTCATCCAAAGGTAGGGTCGAAATCTCTTTGACAATCTCCCTTGGGCTAGAACATAGAAATCCTATCATCTACGGTGAAATTCCATTTCCCACACCCCCTTGAGGTTACAAGTCCTGTGTCTGCAATCTTAAACATCTACTGCTATCCTCTCTTCCCAAACCTTACTTTTAGAAGAATTCATCATCAAGGTGAGTGAGAATGTGAAAATAATCATGACCCTTGCAATATTTTGCGAAATATAAGATATTTAGATTGTCGATATGAGTTGAATGAGATTTTGCGCAAGTTGATCTGGACATCTAGTTATAGAAAATAAAAATAAAAATTGGACACATGTGCTTGTGTCCTGTGTCGATGTTTCCTCATTTCCTATGCATTATTGCTCGTGTTTATAAGATACTCTCTCCGTCCCATTTAAATCTGTTATTTCGTAAATCTAACTTATTAAAAAAACATCATCATTACACCTTTCACATCAATTTTTTTTCTTTATTTTACACTTTTCACATCAACTTTTATCTTTACTTTCCAAAATTATCCTCCACTTTTACCCATTAACTTTTCAAAAGGGCAAAATCATAATTGTACAAACTTTACCCATACACTTTTCAAACCACACACGTATTGGAACAGTCCAAAATGGAAGTGTCTACATTTAAAAAGAGATGGAGGAAGTATCTCAATATGTTTGTGTGATAGGAGTAGTTTATTAACCTAAAGATTATAATAAAAAAAAGTTTCTTTTTTTTTTTGGAACCGAATGATAAAAAGTTGATTTTGTTAATTTTGCAACTCAAGTGGAAGAGAAAATGAAATTGCGGAATTGGAAGAACTTTTCATCTAAGGGACCAATTTGGGACAGGAGTATAATTTTTCAAGTTTTTGTTAATAAAAAATCTCTATCAATAATTTAATTTGGTGTAAAAAAATAAAAAAATATATGCGGGGCAGTACTCTTTTTTTTATCCGAAAAAAATTGCAAAGGGTTTGCTAGCACATCCTCAATAAATATGGTCAGGTTGTAACTTGTCCATAATTAAGAGGGTCTGCTACTTTCCCATCCAAACAAGCTTTTACTAATATACTTGGACAACAATTTATTGTTGTGTTATACTTAATTACATGCTTATGATAGAATTTTAATCCAAGTTAGTGAGTCTTTTGGTTCAATAATAATAAATAAATAAATAATTTAGTGATCCAAGTCCAATTAACATTTATGATCCAAGCCGATAAAACTGAAAAAAAATCGGTAGAACAAATAACGTCAAATTAAACCAAATCCGAATATCAAAGGGTTTAGTTTCGATTTATATTTAGAAACTGAAATGTTCTTTCGTACAGAAGGATGGTGACAATGCCAAAGTTATTTTTATTAGTGTCAAAACTGTAATGCATAAAAAAGCTTTACTTTGTATTGGCTTGGTCATTGTCCTCTTCAGAACTAGTGTCACCACTGTCGATACCCCATGCCGCAAGCATTGTTCTTTTTTATTGCCTTCTTGCTAGATTATTTTGCTTGTGGGGATTCGAACTTAACATGGCTTAGTTTTTTACACTCATAGCAAATTATAGTCTCTCTTGTTCTCAACTTTGGTTTCATCCCTCTTAAAAAACATTTTACCTAGTAGTAAATCTTTAATGCGTTGTAGTTTTGACATTATCATTTATCACGAGAAATTTTAAAAAACCAAACTAGACTAAAACCGATCACACTCTTACGGGGTGTTTGTGAGCCTCTCTTTTCGGCTTTTTCTATTTTGGATTTTTGAACTTTTGAATTATAACCAGAATATATTATTTTATGTAGATTGTTTGACAAATATACATAGAATGCATTTAAAAGAAATAGTATTTGAGAGATGTGTAAAGAGGAGTACATTTTATAGGTTTTTTTGTGAACGAAAATGGGAAAATTGGAAAATAAAAAGTCAAAGAGCTCTCATCACCGACTTCCACTTCTCTTCTCTAAACTCAAAAACCAAAAACTTATTTTTCCATAACTCATTTTTTATACTTCACCCAAACACCTAAAATACAAACTTGTAAAATTGAAAATAGAAAAAACAGCCATCCAAACGCCCCAATCCCCCTATTCTGCATAATTGTCCTTTTCATATCCTTCGCCTTTTACGGTCCCCACCAGACCACTCTTCCCCCACGTCAGCGTCTTCTTCCTCCCTCCCTCCCTCCTTCCCATTCCTTCTCTTCTCCAACTCACTTTTGCACATAAAACCCATCTCTCTCTCTCTCTCTCTCTCTCTCTCTCTCTCTCTCTCTCTCTCTCTCTCTCTCTCTCTCCCTTCTCCTGTTGACGACCAAACCAGTACCCAAAATGTCTCCGTCTTCACACTTTAGTCAAATGATCTTTGCTGAACCGACTCTTTCCTACTGTAAGTATTTTTCACTTGATCCCTTCTTCTCTATCTTTCCTCATTGTTTTTTTTTGAATTTCTTGCATCTTTATGTTTTAAATTTATTTCTTTATTAAATTTTGGGCCGCAGTCCCTTTACATTGTTTCCTTGAAATTTTCTTTCTTTTCTTCTCTGTTTGGTTGCCGAAAAAGCTGACGTGAATTTTTTTATATATAAAAAATAGCATTTTTGGGATATGGGTATTGGAGAAGACGTGACTAGAATTTGCATGTCGAAAATATATATGAAAAATGGAGGGTGGAATTTTTTTCCCCCCCTTGTGTAATCGAATTCATGATAGTCTTGCAAGTTTTGAGTGGCTTTCTGTTTCTTTAGAACTTGGGATGCAATAAGCACATTACTTACGTTTTTTTGGGGGGGTGTGTTCTGTCTTTTTATCATAATTTTCAATTTATTTGAAGGAATATGCTAAAATCAGCCCAAAGGGCTATCCTCGAAGTTTAAACAATGTATTGAAAAGTGTGAAAAGCGCATATTTGAAAGGGTATTAAAAAGTGAAAAAAGTACACATGAATTTTTTTTTTTGTTTGCCATTCCTTGCTTATTTCAATAGCAAGACCCTTTTTTCCCAGTAAAAATGAAGTATTTGGAGTGTATAACTGTAAACCTTCTAATACAAGCACTGATTTATGCTATATGTTTTAAAACCAGTTGAGAAAATGAACACTGAAAGGAGCCCCTGTCTCTGTAATGATGCCTATATGTCTTATCACTGTATTCAAACAGACAGCCATTGACACCTTTCTATCAAAGTCTTCTGTGTATGGGTAATTGAGCATACATAAATGTCTATCCATGTGCACATTCATTCTCCAAATGTGTGTGCATATCTCTTCTTGTGCCAATGTCTATCCATCTATCCACCACTAGATAAATTTGGGGTGCTCGTGTAGCGCAACCTTATGGATGGACTCAGGTTCTGTCTGGTTTGGGGTTTGAGTTTTGGTTTTTCTAATGATTAGAAGGAGAAATAGGGGTAATAATTAAAAAATAGGTATTAGTGATTGGAGAGAGATAGAGAGAAAAATAAAAATAATATTTAAAAATAGGGGTAATAATTGAATAATAATTGAGAAAACTGGTTCTTGAGAACCAAACCAAACAAGGCCAGTGCTTTCAAAAAGCTCTAGGTGCACTGAGGTGGCACTGTTCCCTAGAGCCTAGACAGAAGGTGAGGTGTGTAGAATTGTAATGTGGGAAAAATAGTCCGACGTAGGAAAATCTTCCTAGAATTTCAAATAGCATCATATTAGACAGCAATCTAAATGTTCAAATTATCAAATACTTACAATAAAAAGAATAAATAAATGAAAAACTAGTGTTTTAACATTCAACTTTGGAATCCTTAATGCCGTCCTTTGGAATTATTATCAAAACAATTCTGGAAAAAAGACACTATTAATCACTGGGTGGACCTAGGGTTTTATCTTGGTGAGACGTGATTCCTGTTTTTGGTTGTAAGAAATGTATTTTAGGAACAAGAACTCTAGCAAAATTTTAAGGACAGGGAGATTGATCGAGTCCTAGCTAGGAACCAAAGGCCTCACTACCTATCCAATTTTGTGCTCTCTTTTTTTCCGTTTCAAGAGTCCTTTTTTCCAACAAATCGGAAATGCGGGTAGAGCCCGTTACTTTTTGCCTCTAATCTTTGTTATCTCAAACTTTAAAAGATATCAATGAAAGTCATAGTCCTCCACCAAGAAAAAAAAAAGCAACAACGTGATTAAATTTTAAGGCAATGTGTGATTTTCACCCGAAAACATTGGGATGGTGAGCTTGTATTGTTTGAAATTTTCACTACTGATACTAGAAGATAGAGGTTTACCAAAACTTTGGTGGCAGGTTCCCTTGCCAGCCTCCCCTTGTGTCCGTCCCCGTGCCCAACTCTCTGAATAAAACAGCTATTATCCAACTTGGCTCTCCAAGTATTGGAATGATTTTTAACCTTCATTTACAGTAAAGTCCAGATGTATGGACTATGGAGTATAATTTCGTCGAAATAACTTTTTCTTGTCTCATGTTTATTGATGGTAGGGTTTTCTACTATTTCATTGGCTTTTTTAACAAGATTCTACAATTCCTTGGGGTTATAATTTTTGAGACATCTTCAGATAGAAATTAGTAGTTCTTCTAGAAGTCAAAGTGAGCTATATACAACAAGACAAAGATAACTGTACCCATGAAATCCCTATTCGACGCTTATTTTGAAGTCTTCTTGGTTTGTTATGTCGTCTTTTGGTTTTTGTAAACGTTTCTGATCTCAAGTGCTTTGTGTTGGTTTTGATATTTTTACTGCCTTGGGGTACCAGGAGCTTTGAAAATCTGTCATGGGTCACGGTCACCGCAATGGGTCAGATGTCCTTCCCAAACATGCAGATGTTGAGACACATGCTATCCAAAACTGAAGAGTAATGTTGAAGTTTGTGCTACCCATGAAAAAGACATGGTATGTTGAGTTCCTTCTATTCTACGAGTTGAAATTTCACAATGTTTGCCCTCAATTGGTACTTTTTACTATAATATATAATCATGTCCTATCCTATGAAGCATTGATTCTCCTAACTGCTTACACTATCCATGTCTGATACTAGTTCGGGGATACGAGACACACTGGGAACACGTATTGGACACGCCATGTGACGAAACTAATAAATTTAATTATTTTTAAGTAGGGGACACACGGGGGAGGCAGGGACACATGCGGGACACCTGTGTCTAAACTTGGAGATGGATGGAACATGACAGGGATCAATTCATAATATTGAAACTATTTCAGGGTATATATTCTAAAAATGATGAAAAGGACAAATAGTAATGTTTACCAAATAAAACTGTCACAAAAGAAAACAACAAGAATTATGATACTACAAGTGTTGGTTGTCGTGGATGGAATGTTTATATAAACATGAACTAAATATATATTGTAGTGTGTGTGTGTGTGTGTATATAATGCACATAGACACATAATCATATATGTATATGTGTATATTTGAACTGTCCTGTCCGTGTCTGTGTTAGTGTCCATGTCCATATCCGATTCGTGATTCTTAGATCACGTCCGTATTTGTTGTGAGTGTGTTTGAGGCTGTCTTGACCTACATATATTGGTTTCTTATTTTCTCGTATTTAATTTGACGTTGTTTTGTTATCCCAAATGTGAAGAAATGGAACAAAACAAGGAAGATTATTCTCATGAGAATTAAGGAGTCTTTCCTGCTATTGTTGTTACTGCTAAAGACCTTGCTGATTTCTGGGTTGATGGAAGTTACCGGGTTCTATATTAATGAAAAAATGTTGATTATTGTTCGAAAGTTAGACTGTCTTTTAATAGAACTTGTATGGTATCTTAGAATATTGTCACATCGTCAAATTATATTTCACTTTATGCTTTTAGAATTTTCTTCGAGTTTTCGTTGTTTTTATTCATCATGCACATGATGAGGTAAAACTTAACCATAGTCCATCATCCTTCATACAAAACATAACTTGTGGTTCCACGTTCGTGTTTTCCTATCAGGATGCTTGTGAGGTGTGGATAAGCACCAAGGGTGCAGAAAAAACTGAGAATCAAATGGCTGAGGAGAGAGACATCAATGCGGCACATGTTTTGATGGAACTTGCCAACTGTGTTCTGTTTTTGCCAGAAATTAAGTTATTGTCTACAGCATTAACTAATGGTTCTAGGAAAGATGCTAACAGGTTGAGCCATGATGGCAATAAAAAGACGGCAACTGGTGAAAAGTTGAACTTTCCATTATCGAATTCTTATATGGAGAAAAAACAGAAGAAAAGGAAAGCAGAAAATGTTTTCCCCCTGTCCAAGTCAAAAAAACATTGTACTCAACACATCACTGAGGAGGATGAGGAGGAAAGTGACTGCATCCATGAGGTGTGCGTATTATCAGATGGTTGTGAAAAAGGTGAAAACTACTGAAGCTTATGCGAGTGATAGTTGCTTTCGACTGGCTGCTGGAACTTTCAGAAGAAAGACCACAGAGAAGCAGAAATCAAATGAAGATGACCAAAAATACTTGGATGGACGTAATGATTATCATTATCTACACTTGTGGTCCAAAAATTTGACCGATGAGCCATCTTCTTTGACAAAGAATTCAGAATTACAAAATGTGGGTGCGAAAATTCCGGAAGATGCATCTGTAAAACTAGAAAAAAAAGTCGTATGATCACTCCCACACTTCATACGGGATTCTCATTCTCCATTATACACCTTCTTTCTGCCGTCAGCATTGCGCTTTTGACCCCACCTGCGGAAGATCTTACTTCAGTAATTGGTATTCAGGAGGATAAAAATCCTTAAGGTATTGATGCTTTTCCTTCTTGTGGATCCAAGGGTGTTGAAATTTCGAAACAGGCAGAAGAGAAGAATTTACCTTCTCTGAACATTAATCAAATTGTCTATCGTGTGAGATTAAGGCCTGGAGACCCCTGTATTCTTGAAACCGAAGAGCCTCTGATCGATTTAGTTAGAGAAGTTTTGAAGATATTTTCATGTGAAACAGCACCTCTGGGAGCGAAGGGTTGGAAGTCTCTCACCACATACGCAAAATCTAGCAAAAGGTGGTCCTGGATTGGTCCTGTTTCTCTTAACGTCTCTATGGATGATTGTGCCATTGTAGATATGGCTTCTGAAATGTGGTGTCTTACTCGCAAAATAATTGTAAAAATGTTGGATTGCTTTGCTAATCAGCTGAAAAGCGATCAAGAGGCTCTCAAACGAATTGGTTGTCTTCCTCAAACGAATTGGTTGTCTTCCTTCACCACCTTTGGTATTATTTATGCAACCCGCCAATGCAGAAGATAGATTCAAGGCCTTGAGGCCTCATGATAAGAGTCTCATCACTATTAGCCCAAGCTCTGATCGAGTGAAGACTTATTTTCGCGAAGAGGAAATTGTGAGGTACATAATTCCAGAGAGGGCTTTTTTATATACAGCACTCGATGGCAGGAAATCTATGGTTGCTCCTCTGAGACTGTGCAGTGGTAAGCCTTCAGGTAAGGCTAGAGACCATTTCATGCTTAAAAAAACCCGACCACCTTATGTGATTGTTCTGGGTCTGGTGAGAGATGCAGCCGCTAGATTACGTGGAAAAATGGGTACAACAGCAGATGTTTGTACTCTGTTACGGGATTCACAGTATGTTGTGGGTGATATTTCTGATTATCAAGTTAACCAAGTCGTGAGTGGAGCTTTGGACCGGTTGCACTATGAGGTTGATCCTTGTGTGAAGTTTGATAGACATAGGCACTTGTGGGTTTACTTGCATGGAGAAAGAGAAGAGGAAGGTTTCGAAAGTGACGGTTGTTGTTCTTCTAAGAGGAAGTGTAAATTGCAAGGGGAAACAGTCGATGGCGAAGGCTCTGGATAATACTTCTATCATACTGTGGTTTTTGTTCATTTGGCCCCTGTTTTTGGTTCTGTTTGGAGACTGAGGATGTACTTTCGATGCCGGTTACTTAACAGTGCATTATTTGCAACTTGCCAGCCATTCTGAAAAACCTTGATCGATATATGACATCCACAACTGGTTGGTCTGTGGTACGTAATCTTACTGTGGTTTTTTTATTTGTTTGATCTGTTTCTTCTGTTACTGGTCCAATTGTAACAGCAAAACATAGGCACACTAACTTTGCTGCCATTAGAGTAGGGCTTGGCTCATTGATTAATGAGTTGTTGAAAAGTTTGGTAGTTCAAAAAATGACTGCGTGAAAAAATTATTTTGCTGCCATTAGGGTCATTGGCTATTTGATTGTTCATCATAACCATCACGTGAAGCTATTATTGAGTCAAGCTTGCTATATATTATTGGTTCAAACTCTTATTTTTGTGCAAAATAAACACAGTTGTTACACTCGTTTTAATTTTGGACTTGTTTTACCCTAATGTGTAAAAGAGGGCAAAAACATTCAGGGGCCGATACAATAGCTTTTTCCAAGTAAAGGCAAGGGAAGAGGAAATGAGGTTAGCTGCCTTTTTCCTGGTAAAGAAAACAAAAAAGGAAATGAGGTTAACATTTGGAGCATAAGCTTACAATACATTCATGTTTCAGAATTTTCTTGCATCTCATTATGACCATAGATTACACTCATAGGAAAACCGAGGACGAGGAGTCCAATAAATTTTTTGTAGCTAATCATTCAAGCATATTACGAAAGGCAGAAGGCTATGATCACACTTTCGTGTCACCTTTTCTATACATCCCATCGCAGTCTGTGTTTATATTCCTTCTTACCAGTTGATATCAGTGACAGAAAATTTGTGATGCAACGATTGAGCAGCCTCAGACAACTCTAATGTCTTGCTTACATGTCCATTTAGTTGTTTTATAGATCTAGTGTCCCAATTCATCTTCAACAACTCCAACGCGGGAGTTTTGAGCTCTTCAACTGATGCCGTGCTTGGTATATCAACCAGCTGCTTCTGTGGCGTTGACCGTGGAAGCTCATCCACCTAGTAAACGAAGAATCATGCAAGACTCTCACCGTTTATGAAAGTAGTATGTATGTATGTTGCCCGGGAATAAAAACTTGTTTCAGATGCACGTACCATGTATTTGTCTATCAGACATTTCTGTGCGTTTTGTACGACTTCAATGGTCTTGTGGGAGACAGCGATTTCCATTTCTATTGCCCCTTCACGATAAGGACTAATGAACGAATTGATTTTCTTCGTCGTATCTTGATCAAGTTTCAGTAAACCTGCAAGAAAATCATATACAAAAAGATTTATGTTTACTGAAAAACAATGTGCGTGCAACTTGAAACTTTTGTTTTCGGTATGTATAAGTCGTAACTTACTCTCTACAGAGGAAACAAGACTCTTGTTTGCTGCATCTGATTCTTCCGTTGTTGACAAGGCAACAGAAGAAAACTGAGCACGGATCATTCGATTACCTTCGACCCCATCCCTTAGTAAATAAATAATGGCAGACTCGTAAACAGAAAAAAAAGAAAAAAAGAAAAAAGACAATCCAAAGGACTATCAATGGCAAGATATAAACTTACTTGACAATAGAGTTCACAGAATCAACAGTTCTTCTTTCAAGACTAGAAACTGATTCTTGAGCTTTTTTCCATTGTTCAGCTACGGTTTTGACCTTCTCCATGCTATAAGTGAAACAAATATCAGTTAATTAACAAATAAAGCAAATATGTGTTGGAAATTTTATGAATTGAAATGGGCAGCCAAAGAGTCAGCTGTTATAGCTGGTTGAAGACCCCTCGTGATGTGGGATAAAGGCAGACTTTACACTCTACATTCATTCTGGCAGTTTCGGAATTGAATTCTTTGTGGGCAGCTCAAAATGCTCTCCTTGATGCTTATATTCAGCAGTCCCTGTATTATACTAGTTACAAGAAATTCTAGCTCCTTCAACATTCGTCTAAATTCGTGAATTAGTGAGAGAGTGACAGACAAGCTTCGGTTCGCCAAGGCTTTCATCGGAGGTGTTCCAAGGTTTGTGGTTCACCCGATTTATCCAGGGAGACGGACACCGATCAACCTACAACACCCTTGGTACGTGGTGAATCCGTATTAAAGGAGATTGTAGTTTTCACAGTACTTGGTTCGTTTTTTCAATTCGATTTACAGTTTGTATATTCTGTTATTTGGATTTCTGTTCATGTAAATTTTTTTACTGTTCATAATACCAATAGAATTGTTCTTTGGAATTCTGTGCTGCTATAAATATTCGTTAACAATATGAACGTATGAGCAAATCATTGGCGCAATTTTCATGAAGTTGTTCATACCAATTTCTTAATCCATCGTCCAGGCCATCCTTCCCACTTTCCAGTACGGAAATGTCCTCCATGTAGTTGGTGCTGAGCTTTTGTATGTAATTTGTCCACTCTCTGTGGGCAGAAGTGGTCGAATCTTGAATGTTTGATATTTCCTGATGTATCTTGCTGATTCTACTGGCGGCATTCCCGCGAATGGCATCCACTGCTGTTTGAACCTAAACCGAAACAACAAAGAATCCAACACTGACTTCATCAGAATAAGCTACACGAATCGAAAGCCAAAGGGATGCTCCATGATGTTCAACATGTATCTTGAAAAGAGAATATTGTGTGCCGGACGGGTACCTGGTACCGCCACGTGGTACCCGTCGTTGCATTTGAGTCATCCAAACATGTTTTGAGGGCGGCATTTTTGTAAATTTTGTCATTTTGGAACAACAAATCTGGTCTTTGTTGCGGTAATGATGAAGGAAACAAAGGAAGTGTCCTTCGAGCTAAATGAAACTGAACAAAGAAATCCACAATAACTCTACCGTTTACACTGTAGACTGAAAGGCCTAAGCACAAAGCTAAATGAGGACTAACATGTGAAAACAACTTACCAAACCAAACCAAATCAAGTCTTAAGTCCTAATCGATTGGGGTCGGGCTACATGATTTGTTTGAAACCTAGAACAACTTATGTTTGAAATCATCTAGAGCAACTTCATTAAAAATTATCATGTAGCAGGTTCGATTCCCCGTACCAGCAAACTATTGGAACCACTGGGGGTTATGCCCGATCGTTACTTTCAAAGCCCCAGAATTAGTCGAAATACGTGCAAACTGACCCAGACATCTAGTTATAACATATATCATGCAGTAAATAGGGATAGCTTACCATCTTTCTTTTCCTAGCATTTGAACTTGCTAACAACTCTGCCACTTTTTCCAACATTATCCCATCTTCATTATCAGCAGATTCCTACACAATCAACTCAACAAATTAAAATGCCTAACAAAGTACTGATAAGTGATAACATGCACGCAAAAAAAAACAAGGTTTAATGAATTAAAAGAACTACCTCAAGCTGCCTTTCAAATGTGCATAGTTCCCGGTCATTTTTTCGGTGTGTTTCTTCCACCAAAAGTGTCAATTTTTCAAAACTCATGCTTAAATTCTGGAAGAATTTCCCCAGAGTTCCAGAAATTAATCGGGTTTCCCGCAACGTTCTTGTCTGAGCCTGATGTCACAAAATGACAAAAATGCTCAACATCTTTGAAGAGTAGAACGAAGAAAATTGCCACCAAAAAAAAAAAAGAACTGGTAAAAAATATGTAAAATATCTCCATATTTTGTGATAACCAATCAACAACTGCTAATCACATACCTCTTGCTGCTGTTCTGCAAACCTAACTATCTTTTCCTTGTGATCATTGAAGTTATTTTGAAGATCATCAATCAAACTGTATCCTTCTGATGCCGTATTTCTGAGAAGCTGTGGAAAATAAAATCCAGTTAGGAGAAGATCACAAACTGTGAAAGGGCTCACTTAGTGAAAAAAACATTACTCACATCCATCAAGGAAGTTGAATGTTTCGATATTTCCGAGTTTAGACTGCAAAAAGCTAATTCGGTATTGCCATGAAGTTCTCCTGCTAAATCATCGAAGTACTTTATACCAGAATCATATAAAAGTTTCAGTTCTCCGAGTTGTACTTTAAGTTGTTCAGTAGCCTACGCAAACATGAAAATCACAATATGAGTATCCAAATCCTCCATATGGTGGCTTCAAAGGGTCTGCTTGGATCAAGAATTTGGGTAAGGAAAAGGAAAAGGAAATGGAAATGGAAACGTCGGGGGATGAAACCATTGTTGGCTGTTAACCTTTTTATTTCCTTCTCTTTTTCCTTACCCAAATCCTTGATCCAAATGGAGCCTGAAGAGTTTTTGTTATGCTTATCTTGTTGGTAAGTAAGGAAAAGAATCTGTGTTTTACCTTTGCTTTTGTGGATACAAACAATTGTGTCTCTTCTTCTACTACTTTGAGTTTCTTTTCTTGTTCTTTTACTGAAGCATCAACAGTTGTGTGTAAACACTCAAGCTGCTGAGCTAGTTGAGCACGAAAGTTTTGGATAAGAACTCTGTTATTGTCTTCCATTTTATTCTTATGGTCTGTCAAGCGAAAAAAATGGAATGGAAAATGTCAGTTGATCAATGCTTAGACGTCTGCCTACTGACATGATCTGCTACTAACAAACGGGTACAAACCAATTTCCGCGAGCAAGCTTGATACCTCTGCCGCTGCATTTTCCAAGTCAGCAACGAGCTCAAACGCTCTTTTGGTCAGTGCTTTCTCTATCAAAATGACAACGATTGTCAGACATAAAGCTACCTTGTAAGATGGAACGAAGACGCTGACAAGTGACAACTAAGGGATGGAAACTCGCCGGTACTAACCTGATCCAAGGAGATTTACGATGAGGTATTCTTTTTCTTTGACTGTTTCGCTTGCACGAATTTGTTTTTCTTCCAGATCAACCATTGCTTGTTTACTTTGTTGAAATTCTTTCTGCATGCGAAAATGAAATCGCAAAACAACTAAATTTAGTCTAAGGAACTGAGGGCCTGGGCAGTACAGTTGCACATTCAGTAACATAATACCTCTGTCTTTTCAAGTTTTTCACTTAATTCTCTAGCCATTTGCTGCTGATAATTGTAAAGCTCCTGAAGCTCCATTAGTTGCTGTTTTCACATCAAACATATTCAGTCAACACTATAGTACTTGTGTAGGCACAAATTCCCTAAACGTTAATACCCGTTAGGGGTGCAAACGAGCCAATCCGAGCTTTATAGAGCTCGAGCTCAGCTCGTTTAGTAAACGAGCATAAAACTCAAGCTCGAGCTCGGCTCAATTGCTCGCGAGCAGCACGGTTCTGTTGCAGCCCTAATACCCATACCTTGTTCTTGTACCCCGATTCGAGTTTTAAGTGTTCTAATTGCACAACCATGGCTTGTTAAAGCATCCAACTCAAACCAATAGACAATGAGTGGAGAGGCCGCCCAGGCTCATATACTAGTTTTTGAGGTTATAATTAATCAATGTGAGATAAATTCCAACACTCCCCCGCACATGCGACCCCTGACTTGCACGTGGAGAGATCAACAAAGGATCCAGAACACATGGATCTCAAGGAAACAAAGTGCAACTATGGCACAAACAAAGGGGAAAAGTCTCTGAAAACCTAGCTCTAATACCATGTTAAAACATCCAACTCAAACCAATTGGCAATAAGTGGAGAGGCTGCCCAGACTCATATACTAGTTTTTGAGGTTATGATTAATCAATGTGGGATAAATTCCAACATGGCTTGTCAGAGAGGAAAAATTAGCAGAATGATCACAAGTCATAACAGCTAGCACTCTCCTGTTTTTCGTATGTTAAACAAGGTGACTTCATCTAACAACTAATGACAGTGAACTAAACCTGTTTAGCAGGTTCTTCATTTCGGTAATCTTCCTGTCGGACGTAGATGCCATTCTTCTCCCTTGTATCCCGTAACTCTAGCGATAGAAGATAAAAAATATCAATATAGAAATTAAAAGGACACAATAATCTATACATCTGTCCAATATGAGATTTTCCGTACACAAATGTTAGATGCTAAAAGAAAATTCTTGGAGTATTCAAAGGCCGAAGGGCTCAAAACCTTGTTTAAGACGGTCTATCTCCGCGTACAGATCATTAATCAGAGCAGATTTTATCACCTTTTGGTTTACCTAAACAAAGTAGCTAGCTGAAATCATTATGGTGGTAAAAAAGAGAATGCACGCAAAAGTTTGAGGAGAAATGGCAGCAACACGTGAAATAGGTAACTAACCTCCGGTCTGTTTCTGATGTTTTTGGCCCGGTATGCATAATCTAGAGTGCTGAGTGTTTCTTCCAAACAATAGAGAGAAGGTGATATAAATTAGCGATCATGCATGTCTTTGTTTTTCCTCCCAATGAATCTCTCAATAACCTTGTTAAGTTGCTATCCCTGATATTCCAAATTAAAAGCTTCAGTATTTCATGATACATGGCATATCTTGTGTTACAAAATTTATCTTTCGGTTTCATTCATATCCCGATTAGAAGCACAGAGCATATTGTTCTGATTTCGCGACCTATATGGAATGTGTCCAGAGTTCTCAACAAGTGCATTGATGACGCGACCAAGAGTAAGCAAGCTCCTATTAATCTCCCCAGCTTCCCTTGCTCTTTCCTGCGCAGAATAGTTCTTTGGTGTCAAAACTTTAATAAGGCGGTTTTTGGTTCATTAGAAAATTGAGCAGCAAGATCAGATTTACCTCTCTTGCACCAGATCGTAAAACATTCTCTGAACCAGCAAGGTCGACAAGATGCAATCTTCCCCACTTGATGAGCTCGACTCCCTCTGAAGCACACTCCTTGATATGTATGGTAATTGAGAGTATCGAGTGAGACCGGTTACTTTTTTTCTTCAAAAGAGTCTCTTCTGCAATATGCTTCCTCAGAGACCCTTCCTCCAAGATTTTGTAAATCTCGTCTGCAGTGTGAACTATACCCTCTTCTAGGCCTCTAACATAAACAGCTCCCTTTCCATCTTCCATGAGGGTTACTGGCTTCCTTGAACCTTCCTCCGGGACTAGAAGATCCGTCATTTCTTCATTGTAAAGTTCTAGAAATGTAACTTTCATGCCATAATCGGCATGTTGAGCTTCGAGAGTATCAAAAACTTGCTTGACAACTCTTGGTATGACCCCAACATCTTTGTGGAATTCCGCATTCTACAAACAGTGGAAAATGGCATTCAAGTAAGAAGCATGCTACTTGGAATCAAGATCATTCGGTACTGAAATTGCATGCCACATCCTATAAATTGTGATAAAATAGCTAAAGGCTTCTGTACTTTCGTATACATTTCAAGAGATAGACATCCACTACGAAAGAGTTCTTTTTCTTCAACCGGCTATTATGTGAAGGAAAATTCTACCATTAGCCCACTAAGCAAACGATAAGACTACTCTTTAACCTGTAACAATGCACTCTTCCTGGTAAAAGTGTTTGCACTCTTACCGGTAAGAATGCACTCGTCAAAGAGTAGTTTTATCGCCTGCCTAGTGGGCTGACAATAGAAGGTGTGTTTACTAGTAGATAATGGAAAAACTTAGAAACAAACATACATCAATGGATTGAAATGGGTAGAGTACTGAATATGTGACTGATGAATATAAGCCAATGACGATAAAAACCTTTCGTTTTTTAGCTTCTCCCTCCATGGTGTAAGTTTTCCCGGTTCCCGTTTGGCCTAATGCAAAGACAGTGCAAGTATAGCCCTCGAGAGCATCATTGACAAGAGGAGCAATGGCTTGTTTGTACAAATCCTTCTGCTGGGACGTCGGACCAAACACCTAAAACCAATGTTGCAAAAACAAAACATTCAACCCTATTGATATGAGCACAAGAGTTTTACATAAGTTTCAACCAGAACAAAAACGGAAAACCAAGAACTCACGTTATCAAATACAAATGCTTTGTCTGTGTGCTTATTCACTACATTCTGGATTACAGATACTTCCCGTCTCTGCTCATTACAAGATATTGCTACAGGAGTTTTTGCCCTCTTCTCATCCTCACTCAATGGCCTAAAACACAAAAGCATTGACAGGACATCAAACAATTTTGTAGCAAACAATAGTTGTTGAAATCAAACGTTTCTCACCTGCAACGCAAAACAACCTGCACATTTACCCCTTTTTCATTCTCACTCGAGCTTCCACCAGTTGATCGCGAATCTTTAGGCAAGCTATCACTTGACCATAAGATTTGGGACACTTGAAGGCTGTTTAAACTCTCCCTCCTCTGTAGCTTTGCCTTTGAATTTTCCATGGGTGATGTTCTAATTAATCTATCCCCCTTATCCCTACAATTTTAATATCACAAATCATAAGAGATGACAAAGAACAAATTAACACTTTGAATATAGGACAAGTACTTCAAAGTCAAGAAATAAAAGAACTCAATTCTCAACAACTACTATACTTTTTTTTTTTGTGGATAAAGAAGTGATCATAGAACTATCTGATCGTGAGACCGAGGCGGCTCTACTTGGGTTTGAGAGGGTTCAAGTCTGGATTCAAGCAAAAAAAGATATTTCTTTACATATGAAAATTTGATTTCTTGAGTGTCGCCGGCATTGTATTCATTGCCGGCATTGTATTCATCGCAATATATGAATATGTATTTTAATGTGATATCGTAAGTAGATGCACAATCCAATAAAATAAACCAAAAATCCAGCTTGAGAAACCATAAATGATTAAATTCCAACGTGCTAGTGTCAAAGCTGTGATACAAATGTAATTATGCATAACAAATTTGTTTTGCTAATGATTGGTATAATATTGTACTATGATGGTTGGTTTTGTCAAAATCGATAAGGCATATTCTTAAATGAAATTTTATCTTCCACATATCATCAAATTTTTATGTGTTATACGCCACTATCGAATTAAAATTACAGAGCTGCTCTCATTGAAATCAAATAAAGTAACGCAATTAAATTTTGGAGAATATTTGAATATGAGCATGAAGACTTACAAATAGTCAAAAATGTATGACTTGTACCGATTCTTTCCTGATAAATATGCAAATGAACGAAATAATGTGTTACCTCTTTTGTTCATTTTTTAAATTGCAGATGGGTACAGAGGATTTAGTTGGTTAGTGAAATATACTAAAATGCAAAGCTGAAGTAAGCAAATTAAGGAGACTTGCTCCTATTTGATGGCCGGCCGGGCCGGTTGAGACAATTGGGTTTGTGAAGAAAACTGCAACCGTACCAGCCGAATGGTGAAAGGTACAAGAAGAAATTGGAATACTAATTCTAGAGAGAGAGAGAGAGAAAAACGGGGGGAGAGAGAAGTTGGAATACTAATTTGACTTGCTTGCGGGTACCCGGCCTCTGGTTATGAGAATGCAATTACTATTGAACTCAAAGAAGTGGTGCGTTTTGTTAAGAAAGTTTTATGATGCTTTTATTATTGTTACGTACCGTTTCAAACATTAATTTGGAAAGAGGGGAAAAAAAAACAGAAAACGACTCCACACTAAAAATAGTTGGGCCTTGAGAATGGTTTTTGTCTACGGTGTAGTAAGCAATCACGACCGTCCGTTCCCTAATCAATGGTCCAGATTATTCTTCATTTGTCGATCAACGGTCCGGATTATTTTTCATTCCCCAATCAACCGACCGGATTATTCTTCATGTTGGCGACAGTCCGGATTCCGGACCGAAATCGAAAAAACTCAGATTAGATTACTGTTGAGGGATGAATAGGATTTCCCGCGCTGGAAGAAGGATCGAAACGGTGGGGATGGATTATCTGCGGGAGTTGACACGGCGGCTACTCTTGTAATTGACTCCTTCATCTTGATCTTGTTGCTGATCTTGTTTGAGTTATGAAATTGTGATGCCAGGATTGGTTTGGAGATAAAGAGAAGAGAGGTGGTGCATGGAGGTCCTAGGCGGTGAATGACGGTGGGTGGCGGAAGAGACGACCGAAACGTTTTCACAAAAGGCCGTGCGATCAATTTGAGGAAATCTGGGTTTGATTGTACAAATTGAACTCAAATAAAAGGTTATTTTGGTCATTTTCAGAAGTAATGGTATGTGGTTTGTGGTTGTTTGGTCATTTTCTGTGTCAACTAAACAATAGAAAATGTTTTCCAGAAAATATTTTCCTATCTCAACCAAACGCTACAAAACGTTTTATTTTCTAGAAAATGTTTTCCCAGAAAATGTTTTCCTTGAAAGTGTTTTTCGCCCAAAACAAACGGAGCCTAAGAATCTTGCGTTTGGCTTTCAGGAAAGGAAAAGGAATGCATGTCTCCTTTAGCTTTCAGTTGGATCAAAATCAGAGCATCTTCATGCAGATTTGATCTTTATGTACACTAACTTTTTTTTATTTTTATAACTGAGTGTCTAGGTTAATTTACGCGCATCTGAAAATTGCATGACATTCACAAACTTTCTAGAATACACATCATAATTGATCACATATGAGCAACTCCGGGATCGAATTGAAGCACTAGCTTCAAATCCTACCTCGAATCATGCTACCCACGAGATATACATCATAATAGCTCCAATCCATGTAACACTAGAGTAGGGATGGTAATTTCCAGAGTTTCTCCTTTAATTTTGTTATTTATATTAATTCATTTCTTTATATAAATTCATTTAATTATTTAATTCATTTTTTAAAATTAATTCATTTAATTATTTAATTCAGTTTTTTTAATTATTATTTATTCAATTTTTATTTAACTATTGTTGATACCTCATTTTGTTTGGATTAACAAAAAAGGCCTACTATTTTTAAGTCAGATGAAGCAAGACGCGTGAAAAGACATCGGCAACCTTGTATTGTAAAATACGCGCCACTACATGAAAAATAACATATCTTGGGATCTGATCGGACAATATCGACCGTTTGTTTAAGTCTATACACTTCATCGGAATTATTGGTAGAATGGGAAAAAAAAATACTGTCACTTGGCAACTTAGCACATTTATCCACTACACCTTTGTTTGATTCTATACACTTAATACTGGATCCCACAAATGTGTGGTGGATAACGGCTTAACACCACTTGGCGGTGCCCCAAGACTGAATAATTTTTTTCAGAGAAAATATGTCTATTTATATTCTCCTACTTCTATAGTTTCTTTTTTCACACTAATTTAAAGATTTCTATTTGTACCCCAAAAACTCTCAAGGTGTTCCACCAACACAAAACTATTTTTTTCAAACACCGAGACAGGTCATTCTCTCACAACACATCACATAAAAAACCGTGAAAAATCAATTTATTGAAAAAACTGGGTTAGTGAAACACCCAATGTTTTTAATCAGTGCATAAACACGAAAGTTCTTCAGTTTTGCTTCCAATTAACCACTCAACTTTGACAAATTGAGAAATACTATAAATGAAACCAAAGGGAGTACATTACTACTAAGGTTAAAACAACCATCTATTCCAATATGACGAAAAAGAAGGAAAGAAATCAATAAAAATAAAAAATAATTATTAGTCAAATAATAATTTTTTCACCACACTAATTAAATAAATACAGTTAAAAGAAAAACAAGAGAGAGAGAGAGAGAGAGAGAGAGAGGAGAAAATCTAGGCATAACATCCCAAATTTGTTTCCAACTCTCTCATTCTCTATACTGTTCCCAACTCTCTCTCTCTCTCTCTCTCTCTCTCTCTCTCTCTCTCAATTCATGTGTTAGTGCTAGGTATACTCTCTATGTTAACTCTCAGTATGCATATATACAAAATTGTGTTCTACGTTAAACAAAAAATCCAATTTTCTGGTTGACCATATTGTCCTGTTAACAGCAATTAAGGCAAATACCCAAAGGTAAGTCTAAATACCCAACATATAGGGCTATTAAGGCATGTGACAGCCCCAGAAAGCAAAAAACGGACAGAGAGAAGGCATACTACAATTTTTACATGTGGATTGAGCAGCAACATCACTACAGCAGCCTATCAAAGTCTACCATAGTAGAAAACTACAACCCAAATATAATACACATCTGGATAAGCACATGAATTACGTGGATTAGGAACAGAACCGCAAGCTAATTTCAGAAACTGGATGTAGCAGAAGCAACAATAACTTGATCTAGATTTGTCGACAAGCATCACTTGATTTAAATTTGGTTTGAACTTGATGCAGGCTTGACCAAGGTGTAATAAACCAAGAAGTAACCATCTTGGTACGGGAGGACACCCCCCTCCCAAAAGGGTATCAAACAAGGCCAAGGGACAACTTAGATTGTAAGAGGGTGATTGATTGAAGCAGAATTCGACCCCCGATCAACGAAGTTGCAAGAGGGTGCTTGAAGTGCAGAAATATCACACAATCAACTTAGATTAAAATAAATCAACATGGAGTAACCAACATATGTTTGGAGTACGAACTCATAATTCTTGTGTGCAAAACTGATGTAATTATATGCGTGCATTCTCTAATATAAGCATTGGACCGGGGGGAAATTATCCCGAAAATTGTCACAATATAATACTCCATTATGTTACAAACAACAGCACGGCTTCATGAGCTTTTTCTGACTTGCTACACTGTCATTTGGGAGGTATCGAGGGACGAAAATATAGAGGCAGATAGATTGTTTTTAAAGACTTGCGTCTCTGTAGATATCTTGTAAAGGACAGTCAATCAGCATTAAGCGCTTCCAGTTTCCGTAGTTCATCAAGGTAGTCCACAGAGTTAGTCATCTCTTCTTGTAACTTTCTGGTATTCAACAAATGAAGGATTGTATCCAGTAAATAAGAAAGAACAATAACTTCAGAGAAGAATTCGTCAATTTATCAAGCAAATTGACTAAAACAGAGTCCATGGCAGCTATTATCTTACTATTAGATCAACTAAAAGGAATCTTCAAGGCAATAACTTGGGTCATCTTGCCCAAGTACTAGTATTAATTTTGTAATCTTTTCCATACGATAGAGAAAATTTTCATTCTGCGACAAAGAATAAAGCAGTCAAAAGAGTTTGGAACAAGGAGATTTTTGTTACCATTGTGGTAGGTAAAGATGCAGCACAGACCCCTTCACACTTGAGCGTTCTTTCATCTACTCCAGATGCTACAACCTAAACAGGAGGAGAAATCAAAGTTTAATACAAGATCCACTCCACTTCCTTCTTTACTTGGGCTAAATGTTTTATTTTTAAGACTTGACGTAAAAGTTTCAAAACCTTGCAGAGTTGTAACGTTCATAGTATAGCTCTGGACAAAAAACAATAATAAATGAAAAAAGATCAGTGAGTTACAAAAAGTCTGGGTGAGAACAGAACGGGTGCATCCTGGACTTTTGATGTCTAGAAATCCTACCAAATGCCCTTATTTGTGAAATTTCACTAATTTCATTGTTTGGCAGTTACTACTTCTCAGCTGAAAGCAAACACACGATGTTGGAACTGCTACACTACTCCATCACTCCCGTTCTGTTCTCACCCAGACTTTTCATATCAAAAACTCCAAAAATCTGTCGAAAACTCCTGTTGTTCAATCGGAGTAGCACCCTCAATTCGAATTCTACAGATCATGAAAACAACACCCTTCACCTCAGTGCAAGTAGCCACAAAGGAGGCAAACTGGACAGCATATTCAATCACTGACATGTCACCGTAACACTCAATCATGAATCAATCTTAACATATAGCACTGAAGGTACAACAGATGCAACAAAAAATTTCTGAAAACATCTCAACAGAGAACATCTGGCAAACAACAACGATAATCTGGAACGTAAAATGAAATCCCAGAAATTCTAGAGGAAAGTGCAGCATATGAACAGCAACAGTCGGTAGAGAATGAATAGCAGCAATCAGCAAAGAGCAATCCTAATTATTTTATGGCTCACCTGCAACTCCCTAGGATCCTCACAGCTTCACAACTCTCTCTATGGGCCCAATCTCCCTCTACTAAGCCTCACAAAACTCCCTCACCACATATTACCTCCCCTCATGAAAGAACTCTGGGGTTCAAGCTCACAACTCACTGGGAATGCACACAATATGGTAGTTTCGCACAACTCAAGTTTGATTTCCACGTAGGATCATTGCATGCCCCTTAAGGCGTATCACAGATAGTAAGAGTTAAGCAAGAATAAGGTACCTTACCAACCTATTATAAGTAATAGCTCTGGTCTGAAATGAGAAATCAGAGATGCCTCTGGTTGAGTACCCTCCTCTAAGTCTGAACCTGCAAGTAAAGAGTTGCACAAAGCAACACCTTCCTGAGTTGGAACCTGCTAGTAATGTACCTGCTCAAAACAACTTGAAACAGTGCAGAAAATGCTTGTATCAGTTCACAATTCGAGAGAGAGAAGTATTGCCATAAAGAGTTATCCAATAAGATTCCACTTAGCTAACAGCCATTGGTATTGTGGCTCACTTTAAGTCATCATCATCCTTGTACATATTCCTTACTAAATTTAGGTGATATGGCTCTTTCAAGTATTTGTCTCTTTTATGTGCCCTGCTAAGATTTGGCTCTTTCACAAACTGCTATATATCATGCTGTCACCAAACTTACTGTACCCCCTACCAAATACTATCTCAGGCCTCTATCAAACCAGTTGGCAGCTGAAACCATCTTTGCATTCTAGTAACACATAGGTAAATAGCCACTAATTTGTCAGCTGAACATATCGCCCGTTGACAAGTGGAATGACAAAAAGGATTCATTTAGCGATCAGCAATTGATTGAAATATGCAACAGAGAGCTATTGTTTATATGAGCAGAGACAGAGTAAAGAACCAAAACCATGTTGAAAATAAAAACCATCCGGCCTGGGAGGAACATCTCATCTGACTTGACCACTGTTTGAGGCTTCACTATCCATTGATAGACTGACTGCAACAGCAAAATAAGATCCAACATGACGTGTCTCTTCTTCATAAAATTATTAAACAAGTGTGTATGTTTTCCCAAAGTGGCTAATCGCCCTCAAATTCCTTATAAGTAGTTTACCTTTGCAGTTGCAATACAAAATGACACTGGCTGGTCTTCTTCTTGACTTGGTATTCAAATAAGTTGCTGAGCCATGGTGATCAAATCCTAGATGAAGCCAATAAAGCTTTCCTGGGATTTAAATATGTAAGTTAGCCGCCGAAGTATATGACCAAAAAAATCTTATACTATTTAGTAATTACCAGTGCTTCTGTATATCAAGCCAAAATAGTTCATGTTCAATTGCCATTACAGGTGTCAGGAATCCATTGTTGGTATAAAGATGACAGTCACACAGCAGAACTGACTCCAGGATTCTACAACTTGAAAGATAAAGACGGATATCGTCCCATAGCAATGATGTTTTCATTTTGAAGTTCTAAATCTAGCATGATCAAAGATTTTCCATGTCAGCATTTTTGTAATAAATTCTCATAGATTACAATGCAAAAAAGTCGTAAACTTAGATTTAAAAGCTACTTGAATTTTGCTTTTCCACCCAAAACTATATGCGGCTTCTAAAAACGATGAATGCAATTCAAGTTACTTTTGGGGTCATATTTTTAGTGCCTTCTTTCTGAAGTCAAGAGAATCGCGAATCTATTTGAGCCACCTTTTTTTTTTTTTTTTTCTCTTTGGTAGCTCAATCTATTAGATATGCTCTTGTAAAATGCAAGTTGAAATGTGTTCATAAAGCGCCAGTGCTAGGTGCCACCCACTCGAGAAAGTGATTTCCCATAGCAAAATACACACAAAGTGAACTTTGATTGTTGATACAAAATCAAAGTTCTTAAACTTAAAACATCTAGTGTGTATGCAAGGTCTCTGGTGATGTATTTTTGCTAATGTTGACTTCATTTGATAATGATGATAGCTGAGTTCCACAAATACCCCTGCATTTAACGGTCAATATAGACAGAGTTAGTTCTGTGGACCACTTAAATGTGCCTTGTAAACGTTGGGGATGCAATAGACACGAGTTGTATATTGGGAATCAAATTGACATTTCGCTAATACTTTGAGCACCATACAGACAAATAAGTCCCTCTTTATGTTATTTTGAACACTGAGGTATGATGCTCTTTTAAAATCTCATATTGACTTTGCACGTTGATTTGCAAAAAAACAGAGTTTTTTTTTTTTTTTCCGAACAGAGTTGTTAGTTTTGGAAAATTCATTGCATTTAGTTTTGAGTTCATGCTCATATTCAATATAATGTGAAGGATACAATTAGCACATCTACATGAGCTGACTTTGAGCAAAAGTTCGTAAAGCAACCGCTTCAGGCCCCCAATTTTTTTACCAATTTTGAGGGCCCCCAATTTTATAGGTCCATATAGTTATTACCATTAAGCATATATGAAAATTGAATTATTGTAAAGGTTATCGATTTTGGGTACTTAATAGTCTTAAATGATTGGAATAACTCCATATGAAGTTTCTTTTACCCAATTATTTTTAACTATGCAAAGTAGATTGAGAGGCCTATTTTAAAAAGTTCGCTTTAAGGCTCACAAATATCAGAGCCAAATTGTATACCATGCACACGTCAAAAAGATGCGCAGAAGGGAACCGTTTTTGCTCTAACATTTGAGGTGATAGGTTGGTTGCTTCATTTTTTACGTGCGTAAAAAACAGAGTTGTTAGTTTTGCTCGAGATTCTTACGTTTCAAGTAGTGTTAACTTGCAAGGCTACAAGTAGTGCAAACTTGCAAGGGACCTATGAGCCTACACAACTAGGTGGTTGGGGTTTTTTTTTTTTTCATAGGAGCTTATATGCTTTGGCATTAGCATATGGGTTTTGTTAAAATGTGCCCCCCAGGCACATGATAAGATTCATTAAATGAGTCTAATTAAATCTATTTTTTTAGAAAGTAGTAAAAATAATTGATATATTTCGATTTTCTATGCAAAAAGTAGTAAAAGAGTTTGTGCTTATTGTTTATAACATAGATTTTTCATGCAAACAAAAGTTTAATTATACTTATTTAATGAACCTTATCATGTGCCTGTGGGGCACATTTTAACAAAACCCATCCAAAATTATGCATCATTACAAAAATATAAACAAATCAATCGCTGAAGATCACAGATCTTGCATTTTGTAGCAGCAAAGAATTAGCTACATTGGTTTAATAAATTGTCTTTGCTCTCCTTTCCAACCTTTTCTTTCTTAAAGTTTCTAATTTCAAGCGAAATATTAAAACTAAATAAAATACCCTTCAGAGTTATGGTATATGGTAAGAATCAAAATAGATCTGTGTCATACCTGATCTAAGAAAGGTAAGGTTGAGGGTAGCCTCTAAACTAAAAGCTTGCTAATGTTAGTTGCCTATTCCAACACATTTACCATACAGTAAGGGTTTTTTTTTTTTTTTTTTTTTGAGATGGTAATATGCTAATTCCAAAGCATATAAAGATAAGATAGTGATTATGCTCCTAGTACTTTATAAAGTCCACGAAAGCAACAAAAAAAAAAAATGCTTTTAGCTAAATCATATGTAGATATTAGTTGAAATCGAATAACTAAAAATTGAGACGATTCTTGCCATCTATGAAAAAAACCCCGGTATAATAGATTACAAGTTTGCGAGCCGTCCTCATAATACAACAAGCCCAACCAGATTTGGCAAAAAAAACTTAATCCGGGTTTTTGGGTTTTTTCATTTAGTTCTAAGTCAATTTTTTTTTTTTTTTTTTGCATTTGTTAGTTTTGCGTCAAGATTTTTTGGTTTCAGGATTCCTCTCGACGAGACGAATCTAACAAGTATAAAATTATGGTCCAAACTCAAAGTATTTTCAGCTTTATTCAAAAAAATATTTGATTTGACCATAAATTTATACTTGTTAGATTCGTTTCATTGAGAGGAATCCAGAAAGCACAAAATCTTGACGAAAAACTAACAAATGCAAAAAAAGAAAAGAAAAGAAAAGAATAATCCAATAATCTAGATTATGGATTATTTGCGCCTTGCAAGTTTGCACTACTTGTAGCCTTGCAAGTTAACACTACTTAGAAAGGTAAGAATCTCAACAAAGTAGCCCACAAAATAATTTTATGTAAACAACTAACTAAAGTCTAAAATTTTCTTGTAGATGGTCGATGTACACTTTAAAACCTTTTATATTTCATATTATATGTGTTATATATTTATATCGGATTTTGTTTTAACATTTAGACCATGAACATTCATCAATCCTGGTAATTCACAATAAAAATCCTTAATACAACAGTTCAAAACAAAGTGCACACTCTTTACGATGAAAATTAGAAAAATTAGGAAAAAAAGTATATATTGTATTGATATCATCCTATGACTTCTCTTTGAGCAACAATCAACTCTCTATATGTGAGAATAAATATCCGTGCAAATCTATTCAGCAAACAAATTTTAACAATAAATATTAGTGTATTTATCTCTTGATTTGGTTTTACTTGACCCAATAACATAGAGTTCACTAAGAAAATTTGTGATATCTAATGTATTTTTATATCATTTGGTCTCATTATTCACAAGATATATGAAAAAATTGTATGTATAAACTAGTTAGTAGAACTAGTAGAGTTAAGGTAAATCTTGAACACCCTGTTCAATTTTTCTAGAGCCGCCACTGGTATACACAATTTTGTCTTTTCGTTAGGCTTAGCAAGTGACTATGTACTTATAAAATATTTTTTTAATAATGTAAAAATACTTGTGATTCGGACCCTTGTTAAGTCCAAAATCTAGTGAGTTGTGAAATCAAAAATGTTATGTTTAGGTTTGAAGGTTTTGGGGACTCCTATGTGTTTTATGACTTACAAATCTCAGGGTTGGCAACGGGGTTGGGTGGATAGCACTGTTTCCATGCCCAATCCCGGAACTCATATTTCAATCCTGTCCCCGGCCTGATCTACAAAAATAATTTTCTTCACCCTCAATCTTCGCCCCAAATGAGGAATGGGAATCCCGCGGGGAATCGGAGATATGAACGTAAAAGAAAATCTTTCATAGAAACCATTGTTCCACTCAATTATTATTAGGTAGAGACATGAACCAGATTGATCCATTGTGTCAACTGAATAGCAAAATCGGAGGACTCAGCAACTTTGTGTACTCAAAGCGACTCAAATTATCATGCTGAAAATCCAAATTCAGGCTGAGCATTTAGGGCTACTATGTAGCATTCCTAATTGAAGACAGAGTAATTCTCAAACCCTAACTTTAATGTGGACCGATAAAAAAAAAATAACACACGCACACACATAAATAGAAAAAAAAATCCCCTACGCTGCTTCCTAAAATTTTTGTACTACAAAAACCAATTCCCATATCCTAACTGATCCTTGAAAAGTTCCTCGAATCCCCTATCCGTTCTAGGAGTGGAACAGAGAAGATAGAGTCAACTCAGATGAAATTACCATCCCTACTCTAGTGTACATGGATTGGAGCTATTATGATGTATATCTCGTGGGTAGCATGATTCGAGGTAGGATTTGAAGCTAGTGCTTCGATTCGATCCCGGAGTCGCTCATATGTGATCAATTGTGATGTGTATTCTAGAAAGTTTGTGAATGTCATGCAATTTTCAGATGCGCATAAATTAACCTAGACACTCAGTTATAAAAATAAAAAAAAGTTAGTGTACATAAAGATCAAATCTGCATGAAGATGCTCTGATTTTGATCCAACTGAAAGCTAAAGGAGACATGCATTCCTTTTCCTTTCCTGAAAGCCAAACGCAAGATTCTAAGGCTTCGTTTGTTTCGGGCGGAAAACACTTTCGAGGAAAACATTTTCTGGGAAAACATTTTCTAGCGTTTGGTTGAGATAGGAAAATATTTTCTGGAAAACATTTTCTATTGTTTAGTTGACACAGAAAATGACCAAACAACCAAAAACCACATACCATTACTTCTAAAATGACCAAAATAACCTTTTGTTTGAGTTCAATTTGCACAATCGAACCCAGATTTCCTCAAATTGATCCAAACCCAGATTTCCTCAAATTGATCGCACGGCCTTTTGTGAAAACGTTTCGGTCATCTCTTCCGCCACCCACCGTCATTCACCGCCTAGGACCTCCATGCACCACCTCTCTTCTCTTTATCTCCAAACCAATCCTGGCATCACAATTTCATAACTCAAACAAGATCAGCAACAAGATCAAGATGAAGGAGTCAATTACAAGAGTAGCCGCCGTGTCAACTCCCGCAGATAATCCATCTCCACCGTTTCGATCCTTCTTCCAGCGCGGCAAATCCTATTCATCCCTCAACAGTAATCTAATCTGAGTTTTTTCGATTTCGGTCCGGAATACGGACTGTCGCCAACGTGAAGAATAATCCAGTCTGTTGATTGGGGAATGAAGAATAATCCGGACCATTGGCGAATGAAGAATAATCCGGACCATTGATTAGGGAATGGATGGTCGTGATTGCTTACTACTTACTACACCGTAGACAAAAACCCTTCTCAAGACCCAACTATTTTTAGTGTGGAGTCGTTTTCTGTTTTTTTTTTTTTTCCCTTCTTTCCAAATTAATGTTTGAAACGGTACGTAACAATAATAAAAGCATCATAAAACTTTCTTAACAAAACGCACCACTTCTTTGAGTTCAATAGTAATTGCATTCTCATAACCAATAGGGTTGAATGTTTTGTTTTCGCAACATTGGTTTTAGGTGTTTGGTCCGACGTCCCAGCAGAAGGATTTGTACAAACAAGCCATTGCTCCTCTTGTCAATGATGCTCTCGAGGGCTATACTTGCACTGTCTTTGCATTAGGCCAAACGGGAACCGGGAAAACTTACACCATGGAGGGAGAAGCTAAAAAACGAAAGGTTTTCTCATCATTGGCTTATATGCATCAGTCACATATTCAGTACTCTAACCATTTCAATCCATTGATGTATGTTTGTTTCTAAGTTTTTCCATTATCTACTAGTAAACACACCTTCTATTGTCAGCCCACTAGGCAGGCGATAAAACTACTCTTTGACCAGTGCATTCTTACCGGTAAGAGTGCAAACACTTTTACCAGGAAGAATGCATTCTTATAGGTTAAAGAGTAGTCTTATCGTTTGCTTAGTGGGCTAATGGTAGAATTTTCCTTCACATAATAGCCGGTTGAAGAAAAAGAACTCTTTCGCAGTGGATGTCTATCTCTTGAAATGTATACAAAAGTATAGAAGCCTTTAGCTATTTTATCACAATTTATAGGATGTGGCATGCAATTTCAGTACCGAATGATCTTGATTCCAAGTAGCATGCTTCTTACTTGAATGCCATTTTCCACTGTTTGTAGAATGCAGAATTCCACAAAGATGTTGGGGTCATACCAAGAGTTGTAAAGCAAGTTTTTGATACTCTCGAAGCTCAACATGCCGATTATGGCATGAAAGTTACATTTCTAGAGCTTAAAAATGAAGAAATGACGGATCTTCTAGTCCCGGAGGAAGGTTCAAGGAAGCCAGTAACCCTCATGGAAGATGGAAAGGGAGCTGTTTATGTTAGAGGCCTAGAAGAGGGTATAGTTCACACTGCAGACGAGATTTACAAAATCTTGGAGGAAGGGTCTCTGAGGAAGCATATTGCAGAAGAGACTCTTTCAAAGAAAAAAAGTAACCGGTCTCACTCGATACTCTCAATTACCATACATATCAAGGAGTGTGCTTCAGAGGGAGTCAAGCTCATCAAGTGGGGAGGATTGCATCTTGTCGACCTTGCTGGTTCAGAGAATGTTTTACGATCTGGTGCAAGAGAGGTAAATCTGATCTTTCTGCTCAATTTTCTAATGAACCAAAAACCGCCTTATTAAAGTTTTGACACCAAAGAACTATTCTGCGCAGGAAAGAGCAAGGGAAGCTGGGGAGATTAATAGGAGCTTGCTTACTCTTGGTCGCGTCATCAATGCACTTGTTGAGAACTCTGGACACATTCCATATAGGTCGCGAAATCAGAACAATATGCTCTGTATAAAGCTTTTAATCGGGATATGAATGAAACCGAAAGATAACTTTTGTAACACAAGATATGTGATGTATCATGAAATACTGAAGCTTTTAATTTGGAATATCAGGGATAGCAACTTAACAAGGTTATTGAGAGATTCATTGGGAGGAAAAACAAAGACATGCATGATTGCGACGATATCACCTTCTCTCTATTGTTTGGAAGAAACACTCAGCACTCTAGATTATGCATACCGGGCCAAAAACATCAGAAACAGACCGGAGGTTAGTTACCTATTTCACGTGTTGCTGCCATTTCTCCTCAAACTTTTGCGTGCATTCTCTTTTTTTACCACCATAATGATTTCTGCCAGCTACTTTGTTTAGGTAAACCAAAAGGTGATAAAATCTGCTCTGATTAATGATCTGTACGCGGAGATAGACCGTCTTAAACAAGGTTTTGAGCCCTTCTGCCTTTGAATACTCCAAGATTTTTCTTTTAGCATCTAACATTTGTGTACGGAAAATCTCATATTGGACAGATGTATAGATTATTGTGTCCTTTTAATTTCTATATTGATATTTTTTATCTTCTATCGCTAGAGTTACAGGATACAAGGGAGAAGAATGGCATCTACGTCCGACAGGAAGATTACTGAAATGAAGAACCTGCTAAACAGGTTTAGTTCACTGTCATTAGATGTTAGATGAAGTCACCTTATTTAACAAACGAAAAACAGGAGAGTGCTAGCTGTTATGACTTGAGCATTCTGCAAATTTTTCCTGTCTGACAGGCCATGTTGGAATTTATCCCACGTTGATTAATCATAACCTTGAAAACTAGTATATGAGTCTGGGCGGCCTCTCCACTCATTGCCAATCGGTTTTAGTTGGATGCTTTAATATGGTATTAGAGCTAGGTTTTCGGAGGCTTTTCCCCTTTGTTTGTGCCATAGTTGCACTTTGTTTCCTTGTGATCCATGTGTTTTGGATCCTTTATTGATCTCTCCACGTGTGAGTCAAGGGTCGCACGTGTGGGGGAGTGTTGGAATTTATCCCACATTGATTAATTATAACCTCAAAAACTAGTATATGAGCCTGGGCGGCCTCTCCACTCATTGCCAATTGATTTGAGTTGGATGCTTTAACAGTCCATGGCTGAGCAATTAGAACACTTAAAACTCGAATTGGGGTACAAGGACAAGGTACGGGTATTAGGGCTGCAACTGAACCGTGCTGCTTGCGAGCAATCGAGCCGAGCTCAAGCTTGAGTTTTATGCTCGTTTACTAAACGAGCTGAGCTCAAACTCTATAAAGCTCGGCTCGGCTCGTTTGCACCCCTAACGGGTATTACCGTTTAGGGAATTTGTGCCTACACAAGTACTATAGTGTTGACTGAATATATTTGATGTGAAAACAGCAACTAATGGAGCTTCGGGAGCTTTACAATTATCAGCAGCAAATGGCTACAGAATTAGGTGAAAAACTTGAAAAGACAGAGGTATTATGTTACTGAATGTGCAACTGTAGTGCCCAGGCCCTCAGTTCCTTAGACTAAATTTAGTTGTTTCGCGCTTTCATTTTTGCATGCAGAAAGAATTTCAACAAAGTAAACAAACAATGGTTGATCTGGAAGAAAAACAAAGTCGTGCAAGCGAAACAGTCAAAGAAAAAGAATACCTCATCGTAAATCTTCTTGGATCAGGTTAGTACCGGCGAGTTTCCATCCCTTAGTTGTCACTTGTCAGCGTCTTCGTTCCATCTTACAAGGTAGCTTTATGTCTGACAATCGTTGTCATTTTGATAGAGAAAGCACTGACCAAAAGAGCGTTTGAGCTCGTTGCTGACTTGGAAAATGCAGTGGCAGAGGTATCAAGCTTGCTCGCGGAAATTGGTTTGTACCCGTTTGTTAGTAGCAGATCATGTCAGTAGGCAGACGTCTAAGCATTGATCAACTGACATTTTCCATTCCATTTTTTTTGCTTGACAGACCATAAGAATAAAATGGAAGACAATAACAGAGTTCTTATCCAAAACTTTCGTGCTCAACTATCTCAGCAGCTTGAGTGTTTACACACAACTGTTGATGCTTCAGTAAAAGAACAAGAAAAGAAACTCAAAGTAGTAGAAGAAGAGACACAATTGTTTGTATCCACAAAAGCAAAGGTAAAACACAGATTCTTTTCCTTACTTACCAACAAGATAAGCGTAACAAAAACTCTTCAGGCTCCATTTGCATCAAGGATTTGGGTAAGGGAAAAGAGAAGGAAATAAAAAGGTTAACAGCCAACAATGGTTTCATGCCCCGACGTTTCCCTTTCCATTTCCTTTTCCTTTTCCTTACCCAAATTCTTGATCCAAGCAGACCCTTTGAAGCCACCATATGGAGGATTTGGATACTCATATTGTGCTTTTCATGTTTGCGTAGGCTACTGAACAACTTAAAGTACAACTTGGGGAGCTGAAAGTTTTATATGATTCTGGTATAAAGTACTTCGATGATTTAGCAGGAGAACTTCATGGCAATGCCGAATTAGCTTTTTGCAGTCTAAACTCGGAAATATCAAAACATTCAACTTCCCTGATGGATGTGAGTAATGTTTTTTTCACTAAGTGAGCCCTTTCACAGTTTGTGATCTTCTCCTAACTGGATTTTATTTTCCACAGCTTCTCAGAAATACGGCATTAGAAGGATATGGTTTGATTGATGATCTTCAAAATAACTTCAATGATCACAAGGAAAAGATAGTTAGGTTTGCAGAACAGCAGCAAGAGGTATGAGATTAGCAGTTGTTGATTGGTTATCACAAAATGTGGAGATATTTTACATATTTTTTACCAGTTTTTTTTTTTGGTGGCAATTTTCTTCATTCTACTCTTCAAAGATGTTGAGCATTTTTGTCATTTTGTGACATCAGGCTCAGACAAGAACGTTGCGGGAAACCCGATTAATTTCTGGAACTCTGGGGAAATTCTTCCAGAATTTAAGCATGAGTTTTGAAAAATTGACACTTTTGGTGGAAGAAACACACCGAAAAAATGACCGGGAACTATGCACATTTGAAAGGCAGCTTGAGGTAGTTCTTTTAATTCATTAAACATTTTTTTTTTTTTTTGCGTGCATGTTATCACTTATCAGTACTTTGTTAGGCATTTTAATTTGTTGAGTTGATTGTGTAGGAATCTGCTGATAATGAAGATAGGATAATGTTGGAAAAAGTGGCAGAGTTGTTAGCAAGTTCAAATGCTAGGAAAAGAAAGATGGTAAGCTATCCCTATTTACTGCATGATATATATTATAACTAGATGTCTGGGTCAATTTGCACGTACCTCGACTAATTTTGGGGCTTTGGAAGTAACGATCAGGCATAACCCTAGTGGTCCCAAGAGTTTGCTGACAAGGGGAATCGAACCTGTTACATGAATTTTTGTTAATGAAGTTGCTCTAGATGATTTCAAACATAAGTTGTTCTAGGTTTCAACCAAATCATGTAGCCTGACCCCAATCGATTAGGACTTAAGGCTTGATTTGGTTTGGTTTGGTAAGTTGTTTTCACATGTTAGTCCTCATTTAGCTTTGTGCTTAGGCCTTTCAGTCTATAGTGTAAACGGTAGAGTTATTGTGGATTTCTTCGTTCAGTTTCATTTAGCTCGAAGGACTCTTCCTTTGTTTCCTTCATCATTACCGCAACAAAGACCAGATTTGTTGTTCCAAAATGACAAAATTTACAAAAATGCCACCCTCAAATCTAGGCCGTCCAAAACATGTTTGGATGACTCAAATGCGACGACGGGTACGATGTGGCGGTACCGGGTACCTGTCCGGCACACAATTTTCTCTTGTCAAGATACATGATGAACATCATGGAGCATCCCTTTGGCTTTCAGTTCGTGTAGCTTCTTCTGATGAAGTCAGTCTTGGATTCTTTGTTGTTTCGGTTTAGGTTCAAACAGCAGTGGATGCCATTCAGTGTTTACTCCCCCGGCTATTGTTATAGCGGCCGCTATGGCGATGGATACTTCGTGTTGACGTCGACTACGTATTTGTTGAATTGCTCAATAGGTGAGTGATCATAACCCAATTGATTGATTGGGACATTAGGCTTGGGCTTGATTTATTTTAGCTGGCAAAAATTATTCCATCATTAGCATTGATTCGGTTTTCAAATTTTGCAGGTATTTTTTGAAGATGTCATCCAAGATTCCAAGCACCTCAGGACACTGGGAGAGGTCTGTTATTAATATGGAACCCGTCCAAGGATATTAAATAATTTTCCAATTAGAAATGCTACAAGTAGCTCTAATGCTCAGCCTGAATTTGGATTTTCAGCATGATAACTTGAGTCGCTAAGAGTACATAAAGTTGCTGAGTTCTCCTATTTTTCTATTCAGTTGACGCAATGGATTTATTTGGTTCATGTCTCTGCCTAAGAATTGTGCCGAACAATGGTTTTTATGCAAGATTTTCTTTTAAATTCAGATCCCCGATTTTGCTAGGGATCCTTGTTCCCTGTTTGGAACGGGGATGGACGGACGGTAAAGAAATTTCTCTGTGCAGATTGGGATGGGACAGGATCGAACTGGGGTTTGGGTATTGGGCACAGAGACAGTGCATCCACTCAACCCTGCCCCGTCACCAACATGAGATTCGTGAGTCATAAAAAACGAGTCCCCAAAACCTTCAAACCTAAACAGTTATTCACTGTTCTTGAGTTTTCCAAGTCCGGAAACCAAGCATAAGATGTGTGCAAAGATGGCGTGTTCACTTTGTCCAAAGACATACCATACTACTGATTTCAGTGGCGGAGAGAGTTGAAGAACAGTAAAATTGTTGTAGTGAAATTATAATTATTTCTTTTATAAACCACGTAATATTTTGGATAACCTCATAAATGGAAAATGCTTAGTGTAATTTTAGGACACCGTTATATAGTGTCTTAACATCTTTCTCCATCACATATTCATTTGAGGTGAAGAAGGAAGGTAGGGCACCACGTTAACAGTGTTCCACGACTACTAAATAATTACTACTACTCATGACCAAACCTTCCATTCACTCAACCTCCAAACTATCACGGGTTTACGCGATCATAATTACTATCTCGTCTCAAAATATAAGTGAAGTTGGACTCTTTTCACCTTTTTTCCTCTTTCTCTCTACGTACTCTTCTTAAATATATTAGCAACAACTTGTTAACGAAAATTTACTTATTTTACACGTGAAAATGATTATGGAAATTATAAAATGTTTCAAACATATGCTTATTTTGATTTTTTTCTTCTTAGTAGCTACTTTAAGAAGATGTGCAAGTAAAACACTTTTTTAAACAAAGACCTTGAATAAATGGTAGGAATGAAAATTAATTGTGTTTTTAGACTCTTACAAAGAAAATAGATTATTGTGGGTTAAAAAAAGAACACGTGTTAGATTTTGTGCCCATTGATAAAGGTTTCTGGCTACGGCACTCTTTGATTTCATGACTCACGAATAAGTTTTCACAGTAATGATTGTTAAGAGTGTTCCCTCAATATATGTTCAGTTCTTTGATCTGCCGCTCTAGTAATTGTGATGCATTTTCATTTTAATTTTTTTGGCAGAAGAATGTTTGGATTGATGTATATGACTTACCATGGCGCGTCTTAATTCATAATTAATAATTCTTCAATTTACCTGTAAAAAAAATAATAGTAGTAGGGATATTATAGAGCACAACAGAAAAGGGCTAGGCTGTTGGACTGATCTCTCTTTGCGAATCAACTAATAAATGATATTTCAGTAGGTTCACATTGCATTATGTTTTCAACAGTTCAGCAGTACTTAAATGACATTTGTATGACTAGAGAGGTTAGATCATGTGATTGTTGCTTGTATTGTTACTTGATTAGTCGATAAAAGCACACAAAGCGAGAATGCAACCCACCAGTTCTCTATTTTCTGCCAATTCCTGAAAACAATTTGCGCTCTCTTAATTTCAAATGGCAAGACAGTTCAAATGGCCGAAAATTTCTTCTGCTTGTAGTAATATTTTTCGTATTATCTGGATAGAATCTGCTGGAAGTTAAAGGGTCCAGCCATTTGAAAAGCATCCAGGTATGGTTTCCAACTCCCATGCTATCTGTGTTTTTTAAGTTATGCAATTTACTACAGCTCTGGAAATGAATTCTTGCAAAAAGTCCCCATGGATGGCTATGATTACCTTTGAATTACACGCACTTCACAGGTTGACACTCGGTGGTATCACTAGTGAGTAATTTTAGTATTAAAAGAAAAAGTTGGTTCACATCCAGCAACTGAAATTTCTGGTGTACATTTTGCAGAGTGAAGACGGGGATGTTATTGACTGTATTGACATTTACAAGCAGCCAGCATTTCAACATCCGTTACTGACAAACCACAAAATCCAGGTGTGCGGTCTGCGTCATTTGTCAAGAAAACATCTTAATCTCTAGATAAACCAAAACAAAGCAAGCTGTATGTCCCCCGATCCTTTCGAGTGCAGCTAAATAAAAGTTTTTTTTTCCTGATTCAGCACTGTTAATCTCTAGATCCCTGTTGGTTTTCCGTTAGAAAAAAAAGTAGATCCCCATTAGATTTTATGATATTTCAAACTCTCAGCAGTTATGGACGGCTTTAAGTAAAAAGATTCTTTTTATTCAGATGACACCTAGTTATGGTCCAAAAACGGAAATAACTAGGAAGGGAGAATCTTCTTCCAAGCATATTGTCACATCGCAGCTTTGGCAAAAAAGTGGAAGCTGTCCCAAGGGCACAATCCCCATCCGGAGAGCGCAAAAGGACCACCTTCATTCACCTTCAATGAAAGAGTATGGGAGGAAGAAGCTGCCTAGATTTTCCCCGCTGTTTAATCACCTTGATGATGACAATGGCTACTCATCCTTGACTTCACAAGAAGACCAATCGGTGTGTAGCGTATATTAATAAGAATGACATTCCACTGTTGTCAATTGCGCCTTTGTCGAATTTCCAATCTTTATTTTTGTGTATACAGTTGGCAGTATTGCGAGTAGAAGCATCAAGCTATACAGGAGCTCAGGGAGCAATTAAAGTTTGTAATCCTTTTGTTGAATCCAACGACGACTACAGCTCCTCCCAAGTAGCTTTAGAAAGTGGCTCTACAGATTATGAACGCATTGAATCTAGATGGGCTGTTAGTATCATCACTTCAAGCCATATTCTTGCTGTGTTCTGTATAATGATAATTATCGTTGTACTCTTGTTACATAGCTGGTCCATCCTTTTCAGGTAAACCCGAGCTTATATGGAGACATGCAAACTCGATTATTTATATATTGGACTGTAAGTGAATTCAAAATACAATTATGTTCTTTTTAGCTTGTTAGTATTTGAAACAGTTCTTACCTAATATCGTTGTTATATTTAACTAATTTGTTACTATTATGGCAGATAGAGTGGTGTTTACTTTGAAATACTGAGGGGAAAAACACATTATGTTTGGATTAACTTAAATAACTACCATGCATTCTGTAGGGATCATTGCGCCAAGCCCAATTTGTTTGATCAAAGAAGTGGTTGTGAACAACTATGCACTACAAAGAAGTTTGTCTATGAACAGTTGTTTAAAGTTGGTTGCCCTGCAATTAATCATCTCACATTGTCAAATTTATGGGTGTCTGTTGGTACCTCTTCTTCGACCACCACCATCCAGGATTACCGCCACCACGACAACCCCGACCCCACAACTAGCAGCAGCAGCATATTATGTCACCACCGCCACACTACCACTACCACAACCACTCCACCATCTCTACCACTACCACTACCACCAACATCTTCGCCTCCAACACTCCCACTCCACCACCGCTTCTACCATCATCTCTCAGCTGCCCCAACCACCTCCATCTCTCCCCCGTTGCAATCATCCATCTTGTTATCACCATGACTATACAACTCGCTACAGTCATTGCCAACACCATCCCCCCACCGCAATCTCTCCACCACCACCACCACCTCTGCTATGACTACCACTTGCCACTATACCTATCACCACCACCATCCTTCCGCCACACTACCAAATCCCGTCATCACCTCTCCATTGCCAACTTTCCACCGCCACGATAAACACATATCGACCAAGAGAACAATTATAAATAATATATTCAAATCTTTTTTTGTCTTTGTATCAACCATGTTTCTTAATTTATCACCTAGAAGTATCTTTATTAAACAGTTTTTCAGCTTAAAAAGTTCACCATTAAGTGTTCATTATTCAATTTTTCAACTTTCATCTTCAATTTTTCAGTTTTATCAAACATCTGATATCTTTTTTTTTTCTTCATGAACCAGGCCAATTCTTCAAATATATCTTCAGGTTGCTTTGACCTCACGTGCTCTGGTTTTGTTCAAACTAATAGTGAAACTGCTCTTGGTGCTGCACTCTATCCAATTTCAGTTCCTGGAGAGACTCCACATGACATTGATATTAGGATCTTTAAGGTTAGGGTACAATAAATTCTCTTCTTGGTAATCTACTTCTTGATCTACTAGGTTGCTACTCGTATTACCGACTGAGGCCCAGTTTTCCAAAAGATTTTAGCTCCCAAGTGCTAAAATCATGATATTTCAAATCAAAAAATGAAGTGGTTCCATGTATCGTTTTTTGATTTTTTTTGCACCAAATTAAAGTACACGAGGAGTACTTTTATTTGGTGCCAAAAAAAAAATCGAAAAACAATACACGGAACCACTTCATTTTTTGATGTGAAATATCATGATTTAGCACCTGGGTGCTAAAATCTTTTGAAAAATTGGGCTTGAAGGTGGAAATGTCAGTTTTCTTCTTAATGTTGTTCAATTTGTCTTTATAACATTTAGGACCTAGAAGCAGGAAATTGGTGGGTGATATTTCAAGAGCAAATCAGTCTAGGCTACTGGCCAGTTGATTTGTTCACTTTACTGAAGTATCAAGCCGGCCTTGTCTTTTAGGGAGGTGAAGTTAACAGCCCAAATGTAAGAGATCGTCATCCGCATATTGCAACAGAGATGGGTTGCGGGTACTTGCCTCCTCCTCGGACCGACTATGAAAATGTTGTCGATGATATGTCTGGATACGTCCGTAGAATTGGAATTCTTAAGGATTTCGATACGGGCTTTGTTTTTCCACGTACGATTGGTAGTTACACGGATGAGCATTACTGCTACAGTTTTGTTCAATTTGAAGATGGGAGTGATGAAGATGATCAGCCTTTTTACTATGGAGGGCATGGTAGAAGCGACAAGTGCCCTTGATGACTCCTCATGCCAATTAAATTGGTTTTTAATGGTGTTTTTCATAGGATGGTAATTTTCTAGGCCCATTAATTATGAGATCATGATCTACCCAGAATTTTTTTGTATGTTTTTTAAAAGTTTGTCCTCTTCAGAGTTATGGTATATGGTAGGAATCAAAATAGTTCTGTGTTATACCTGATCCAAGGAAGGTAAGGTTGAGGGTAGCTGAAAGCTTGCTAATGTTAATTGCCTATTCCAACACATTTACCATATATTGAGTAGGTTTTTTTTTTTTTTTGAAATGGTAATATGCTAAGGGTTTTGTTAAAATGTGTCCCACAGGCACATGATAAGATTCATTAAATAAGTATAATTAAACTTTTGTTTGCATGAAAAATCTAAGTTATAAAAAATAGGCACAAACTCTTTTACTACTTTTTGCATGGAAAATCGAAATATATCAATTATTTTTACTACTTTCTAAAAAAATAGATTTAATTAGACTCATTTAATGAACCTTATCATGTGCCTGGGGGGCACATTTTAACAAAACCCATTTTGGATTCATTGCAAATGATATTTTGAAGTTTTATCTTGTTGACTACTAGTAATCATTCTTTTTGAAGTCAATTTATCTTTTTATCGTTTTGCTAATGAAGTACGTTAAGGGTCCCATTTCTTAAGCTAGTATTATTTTTTAGAACTGGATTTCTTAAGCTAGTGTTAGGCCCCCAAAATGTCGTTGGTACACCCTAAGAACAGAGTGTTGAAACTGGCCAGGATCAATGTGCACCGGCTACAACTTCGTTCAATGAAGAGGACAAACTTTATAAAACATACAAAAAAATTCTGGGTAGATCATGATCTCATAATTAACAGGCCTAGGAAATTACCATCCTGTGAAAAACACCATCAAAAACCAAGGGCACTTGTCGCTTCTACAAGGGCACTTGTAGATCATGAGGAGTCATCAAGGGCACTTGTCGCTTCTACCACGCCCTCCATAGTAGAAAGGCTGATCATCAAAATCACTCCCATCTTCATATTGAACATAACTGTAGCAATAATGCTCATTCGTGTAACTACCAATCGTATATGGAAAAACAAAGCCCAATATCAAATCCTTAAGAATTCCAATTCTACGGACGTATCCAGACATATCATCGACAACGTTTTCATAGTCGGTCCGAGGAGGAGGCAAGTACCCGCAACCCATCTCTGTTGCAGTATGCGGATGACGATCTCTTACATTTGGGCTGTTTACTTCTCCTCCCCAAAAGACAAGGCCAGCTTGATAATTCAGTAAAGTGAACAAATCAGCTGGCCAGTCGCCTAGACTAATTTTCTCTTGAAATATCACCCACCAATTTCCTGTATCTAGGTCCTAAATGTTACAAAGACAAACGGAACAACATTAAGAAGAAAACTGACATTTCCACCTTCAGTCAATAATACGAGTAACAGCCTAGTAGATCAAGAAATAGATTACCAAGAAGAGAATTTATTGTACCCTAACCTTAAAGATCCTAATATCAATGTCATGTGGAGTCCGTCCAGGAACTGAAATTGATAGAGTACAAGCACCAAAGAGCAGTTTCACTATTTGTTTGAACAAAACCAGAGCACGCGAGGTCAAAGCAACATGAAGATATATTTGAAGAATTGGCCTGGTTAATGAAGATAAAAAAGATATCAGATGATTGATAAAACTGAAAAATTGAAGATGAAAGTTGAAAAATTAAATAATGAACGGTTAATGGTGAATTTTTTAAGCTGAAAACTGTTTGATAAAGATACTTAAATGTGATAAATTAAGAAACATGGTTGATACAAAGATAAAAAAAGGTTTGAATATATTATTTATAATTCTTCTCTTGGTTGACCAACTTTAAACAACTGTGATGATTAATTGATAAATCATCACATATTGATAAATTAAAAAAAGGTTGGAGATGGAGAGGTGATGATGGGATTTGGTAGTGTGGCAGAGTGATGGTGGTGGTGATAGTCATAGTGGAAAGTGGTGGTCATAGCAGAGGAGGTGGTGGTGGTGGTGAAAGGATGGTGACAATGGTGGTGGTGGAGAGATTGCAGTGGGGGGATGGTGCTGGCAATGACTGTAGCGAGTTGTATAGTCACGGTGATACCAAGATGGATGATTGCAACGGGGGAGAGATGGAGGTGGTTGGGGCATTTGAGAGATGATGGTAGAAGCAGTGGTGGAGTGGGGTGCTGGAGGCGAAGATGGTGGTTGTAGTGGTAGAGGCGGTGGAGTGGTTGTGGTAGTGGTAATGGTAGTGTGGCGGTGGTGACATAATATGGTGGTGGTGGAATTGGGGTCGGGGTGGTGGCGGTAATCTTGGATGGTAGTGGTCGAAGAAGAGGTACTAACATACACCCATAAATTTGACAATATGTGATGATTAATTGCAGGCAGGGCAACCAACTTTAAACAACTGTTCATCGACAAACTTCTTTGTAGTACGTAGTAACGTAGTTGTTCACAACCACTTCTTTAATCAAACAAATTGGGCTTGGCGCAATGCTCCCCACAGAATGATAGTTATTTAAGAGCATCCTCATCAAGCTCAACAAAAATTGAGCCAAATTTAACCTCAAAAACACCTTTCATAAATTAACAAGACACTTTTTAAAAAACTCACAAAATCAGATTCTCTATTCAAAAAATCAAGAAAGAGAATTGCTTTAATCTGTGAACAGTGCCTCAAAGGATCTACCGAGTTACTGTAGCAAAGTTATAACTTTTGCACATTTACAAAAAATTTGTTGAGTCTGATTTTGGAGTTTTTTTTCCCCCTTTCACTCAACAACTTAGCCAGGGATTTGCCTCCCCAGATGAGGATGCTCTAAGGTAATCCTAACATAATGTGTTTTTCCCCTCAGTATTTCAAAGTAAACACCAGACTCTATCTGCCATAACAGTAACAAATTAGTTAAATATAAAAACGATATTAGGTAAGAACTGTTTCAAATACTAACAAACTAAAAGAACATAATTGTATTTTCGAATTCACTTACAGTCCAATATGTAAATAATCGAGTTTGCTTGTCTCCATATAAGCTCGGATTTACCTGAAAAGGATGGACAATATCATCCACAGTATAGCTATGTAACAAGAGTACAATGATAATTATCATTATACAAAACACAGCGAGAATATGGCTTGAAGTGATGATACTAACAGCCCATCCAGATTCAATGTGTTCATAATCTGTAGAGCCACTTTCTAAAGCTACTTGGGAGGAGCTGAATCAGTCGTCGGATTCAACAAAAGGATTACAAACTTTAATTGTTCCCTGAGCTCCTGAATAGCTTGATGCTTCTACTCGCAATACTACCAACTGTATACACAAAAACAAAGATTGGAAATTCGACAAAGGCGCAATTGACAACAGTGGAATGTCATTCTTACTAACGTATGCTATACACCGATTGGTTTTCTTGTGAAGTCAAGGATGAGTAGTCATTGTCATCATCAAGGTGCTTAAACAGTGGGGAAAATCTACGCTGCTTCTTCCTCCCATACTCTTTCATTGAAGTTGAATGAAGCTGGTCCTTCTTTTGCACTCTCTGTACAGGGATTGTGCCCTTGGGACAGCTTCCACTTTTTTGCGAAAGCTACAATATGACAATATTCTTTGGAGAAAATTCTCCCTTCCTACTATAACTAGGTGTCACCTGAAAAAAGAGAATCTTTTTACTTAAAGCCGTACATAACTGCTGAGAGTTTGAAATATCATAAAATCTAATGGGGATCTACTTTTTTTCTAATGGAAAACCATCAGAGATCTAGAGATTAACAGTGCTGAATCAGGAAAAAAAAAATTTATTTAGCTGCACTTGGAAGGATTGGGGGACACACAGCTTGCTTTGTTTTGGTTTATCTAGACTTTAAGAAGATATTTTCTTGACAAATGACTCAGACTGCAGTGCTGGATTATTAAAAGTTGGCAGCTTGTAAATGTCTATGTAGTCAATAATATCTCCATCATCACTCTGCAAAATGTACATATTGTGTCATGCCCATATCACGTGTCCATATCATGTCGTGTCCACAAGTAGTTGGTCTTGATAATCTCACATTCACTGTGTTTGGTTGGGTTCTTAGAACCCAGTTTTCAAAAACTGGTTCTCTGCTTGGTTCTCTGATTGGTTTCTAAAGGAACCCTGCTACTTGCACACCACCTTTGTACCGAAAATGCACCCCATGGCTTCGGGGACCCACTTTTGGGTCCCACATGAGTGATCCGAACCGTTCATTATTCTTAAAATACTATTCCGAGAGGGCCCACGAAAAATCAGCTCAATCGGACGGTTAAAAATGCTTGAACCAAATTCTCACTGTTTCCAACCAAAACTTTTGCTTTGAAACGGTGAGAATTTGGTTCAAGCACTTCTAACCGTCCGATTGAGTTGATTTTTTGTGGGTCCCCTCGGAAAAATGTTTTAAGAACAATGAACGGTTCGGATCACTCGTGTGAGACCCAAAAGCGGATCTCCGAAGCCGTGGGGTGCACTTTCGGTGCAAAAAGTTTTTTGCAAGTAGCAGCGTGCGGAAAAAAAAGGAAGAGCGAGGTCACCTTCGTTTGTCCTTTTTTTAAAGATCCGTACAATGCCAACGGGGCCTACTGACCACCTCAAGGTACAGGACGCAGCTTTAAAAAAAAAAAAAAAGGGCAGAGGCCAGATTTTGGAAACCAAATAAGGGATGGTTTCTAAGACCGGTTCTCAAGAACCCAACCAAACAAGGCCATTGTGTCCACGTTCAATGTCATTTGGATGGTGAAAATGAGTGTAAAAGTACCAGAAAATGGGATTTTGGGTGCTAAAATGAGTGTAAAAGTGCAAAAAACTGATTATTGGTTGCTGAAACTGCCTGTAAAAGTGCAGAAAATTAGTTTTTGGTTGCTGAAACTGCCTGTAAAAGTGCAGAAAACAGGTTTTCTTTTAAGATTCTATCAGCGTAAAAGTGCAGAAAGCATGTTTTTGAATGCTGAAACTCAGTATAAAAGTGCAGAAAACAGATTTTTGGATACTGAAATTGTGTTGAAGTGCAAGTTCTGGAAAATTTTAAATTTTTTTACAGCATTTCCACTATTTTCTTGCGTAGCCCGACATCTTAGCGTCTCATCAAACTGTCAACAACAGCAGAAAACATAATTCACAGTACATATCCAAACAAGTTCCAACTCCAAACTTCGTTCAACCAATAAAATCTTACAAGCAAGAACAAATTATGGCCTTCATTTAAACTTCTTCGTTGTCATCAAGATGCTTAAACAGCGGGGAAAATCAAGGGAGTTTATTCCTCCCATAATCTTCCATTGAAGGTGCATGAAGCTGGTCATTCTTTTGCACCCTCCGGACAGGGATTGTGCCCTGGGGACAGCTTCCACTTTTTTGCCAAAGCTGCAATGTGACAATATTCTTTGAAGAAGATTCTCCCTCCTAAGTTATTTTCGTTTTTGGACTATAACTAGGCATCATCTGAAAAACAATAATCTTTTTACTTAAAGCCGTCCGTAATTGCTGAGTTTAAAATATTATAAAATCTAATGGGGATCTACTTTTTTTCTAACAGAAAACCAACAGGGATCTAGAGATTCACAGTGCTGAACAGGGGGGAAAAAAACATTTATTTAGCTGCACTCGAAATGATGAGGGGACATACAACTTGCTTTGTTTTGATTTATCCAGAGATTAAGATGTTTTCTTGACAAATGACACAAACCGCACACCTGGATTTTGTGGTTTGTCAGTAATGGATGTTGAAATGCTGGCTGATTGTAAATGTCAATAAAGTCAATAACATCCCCATCTTCACTCTGCAAAATGTACACCAGAAATTTCAATTGTTGGACGTGAACCAACTTTTTCTTTTAATACTAAAATTACTCACTAGTGATACCACAGAGTGTCAACCTGTGAAGTGCGTGTAATTCAAAGGTAATCATAGCCATCCATGGGACTTTTTGCAAGACCTCATTTCCAGAGCTGTAGTAAATTGAATAACTTAAAAAACACAGAAAGCATAAGACTTGGAAACTACCTGGATGCTTTTACATGAGTTCGTTTCGGAAAACTTGAGTTTCCCTTCAAATTCTTCAAGGTGTGACCACAATTGCTGGTGGTTCAAAAACACCAGGAAAGGCGGATGGACTGGGAAGAAATGCATCATTTTCCACTGATTTTGAGATGGCTTTTATTCCTGAGAGATGTGCTTTAATGATCTGTGATCATAGTCACAAATTGATCCGCCAAATTAACTTGAAGTCAGAGGATTGTGCCTGGGGTTCTCATTCTGGTAAGTTTTCTCAGTTATTGTTATTCTTGAAAGTGCAGTTCTCAGAAAAAATAAGAAAAAGATTGAAGAATGTATCGTCGGTTAATCGAAATGATGCATATATTGTTGGTGGGCACCATTTCCAGAAAAATTGATTTTGAACCAATAACTTTTTATAGTACTAACTACCTTGATGGCGTCTTCCAAGAGTCACATGTGCCTCCCTTTTTTAATAGACAAAAAGTTTATTAGAGAATATTAACAAAGTGTACATCAAGTTGGGAGATAGGGGAAGAGAATCCAACAAAAAGTCGGATGAAAATAAAAATACCAATCGAGTCAAAAATTAAAAAATACCCGGCGGGCCAAACCGGAACACCTGAAAGATTCATAGAAGAGACAACATCACAACTTTTTAGAGGAGGTCAATCGATAAGATAATGATTAAAAATACTCTATAACAATGCCACGTGCAACGCACATGAACTCAACTAGTTTTCTCTAAGGGTAGGAGAAGGTTCTAATTTCTATATGTGCATTTTCAGTTGATAATATTAGGACTCTTTTTGTGGGGGACAATGACAATGACATAACAGTTTTTTTTATTGTGCATAAATATTTCTCTCAGTATCGGGCATGTCTACTTGGGCATGGGTTGTGGCGCTAGGAGTTTCTTGCCTAGCTGGGTTGATCTTTGGGTTTACAGTTCGCCCACATCTCACTTGCCTAGCTGGAAGGCGTCAACCGACTTGGGTCCAACTTGAGGAGACAAACGCTCACGTTCTTGATGGGGAGACAAGCGCTGATGTTCATGATGGGGATCCAATGGAGGAGACAGTCAACGATGATGATGCAAATCAGATGGGCGTGTTAACCTAGGCCCGGAAAAGGCTCTTGAAAAGGGCATAATTACATGATCACATTCTGATGGGTTTCAACAAGGAAACCGATGAAGGATAAATTACAGATTGAACGTTTATATTTTCTAGAAGATATATTAGAGTTCCCTTTTGTTGTTGGATTGGTTTTAGTTACTTTTATGTTTCTTTACTCCACTAAAATGCTTTGTTATAAATTGTTTCGTCCATAACAAAGAAACATAAAAGGAACTAAAACCAATCCAACAAGGAAACTCTAATATAACTTCTAGAAAACATAAACTTCCAATCTGTAATTTATACTTCATCAATTTCCTTGTTTAAACCCATCAAAATGTGATCATGTAACTATGCCCTTCTCCAGAGCCTTTTTCCGAGCCCGAGTTAACACACCCATCTGATCCGCATCATCATCATTGACTGTCTCCCCCATTGGATCCCCATCATGAACATCAGCGCTCGTCTCCCCATCAAGAACATGAGCACTTGTCTCCCCAAGTTAGACCCAAGTCGGTTGACGCCTTCCAGCTACGTAAGTGAGATACGGGCGAATCCTAAACCCAACTATCAACCCAACTAGGCAAGAAACTCCTAGCGCCACAGCCCATGCCCAAGTAGACATGCCCGATACTGAGAAAAATATTTATGCACAATAAAAAAAACTGTTATGTCATTGTCCCCCCCAAAAAGAGTCCTAATATTATCAATTGAAAATGCACATATAGAAATTAGAACCTTCTCCTACCCTTAGAGAAAACTAGTTGAGTTCACGTGCATTGCACGTGACATTGCTCTAGAGTATTTTTAATCATTATCTTATCGATTAACCTTACGTATTTATTCTCAAAAAACCAAGCAAAGCATTAAAAGACAGAAAATAAGAAAAAGCTTTAAATAAAGCCTCATATATAAAAGAACACCGCAATATATAATTAGATTGTAACTAAAACACAATAGGAGAAAATTGAATTACTTAAATCTTTTTCTTTGTAATGCCCAAACGCTATGTTTTAAACATGGAAGTTACAAATATTGTGACCTTATGAAACCATGAGTGCAAACACTTTTTGGTAATTATTGGGGTTAGCATAGTTGTAAAATCGTGAATCGAATCAAGAATCGAAAAGGCCTTGTTGCGAACCTTGAATCACTCGATTCGGCCATTTTTTAAAAAAATACTAAAAAAATATAGATTTTAAGTTGAAATCAATAAAAATATTGTTTTAAAAGATGGGAAAGATACTTGGAAATTAAATATAATAGCATATATCTGGAAATTAGAATATACTAATACCTAGAGAATAAAAAATGAATCGTACGATTCATGCAATTCGGCAAGCGATTCTTCGATTCAGACCACGATTATGTACCTTTTGCAATTCTATATATCAGTTCGTATCGTCTATACCCTGAATCGAACCAAATCGTACGATTCAAATCGAGAATCGTACAATTTCAACAACTATGAGGGTTAGTTTGTGGTGGACCCCACATTTTCCCACCAATCAAAGTGAATGGTCATCTAGTGAGGGTGAACAAAATCGCACTCAAAAACCATGCGACTATTCAATCTAACTTGATTCAAAGTTTATACGCTCTGTCAAACTGAAAACACTCTTGAAAATTGATAAGATTGACCAATGAACAGGAGAGGAGGGAAAAAAGAAACACTCGGAAATTAGTGTAGCAAATATGTATTGGTATTAAGCTGGAGGATTGTCGAGAGCAATGCTGTTCATTTTCTTTTATGTTTTCTACCTAGACAGATGGAAGTATTGATTCTAAAAACGTGTGATGTTGTCTCTTCTATGAATCTTTTAGGTGTTCCGGTTTGGCCCATCAGGTGTTTTTTAAGCTTTGACTCAATTGGTATTTTTATTTTCATCTAACTCTTTGTTGGAGCACAACTTCCTGAGATAGATTTGTCCCTGTGACAGCCCCACAAACTTCTTGAATGTAATACGTCTATTGATACACGGAAACAATACATCAATCCACGTATATACGGCAAACCAATCCCATTGGTAAGTCTCTCTCTACACACACAATTATGCAATGCATGTGTTTGTGCCAGAATTAGTTTGAATTTATTGACAGATTTACACTTGTTGAATGGGCATAGGGAGCGAAAAGGTGTAATAATCCAATTTATCTCAACCGACGCACCCAATTGTCCGCACCCAATTGAATGGGCATAGGGAGCGAAAAGGGTATTTTGAGAAAAGGAAAGTTTAGGAAACACCTTGTTACTTCAGCTTTTTTAAAGTAGTAGTAGATAACAGACGACACATTCTTCAACCTTTTTCTTATTTTTCCTAAGAACTACATTCTCAAGAATAACAAAAACTGAGAAAACTTACTAGAATGAGAACCCCGGGCACAATTCTCTGACTTCAGGTTAATTTGGCGGATTAATTTGTGACCATGATCACAGATCATTAAAGCACATCTCTCGGGAATAAAAGCCATCTCAAAATCAGTGGAAAATGATGCATTTCTTCCTAGTTCATCCGCCTTTTTTGGTGTTTTTGAACCAATATCAATTGTGGTCACGCCTAAAGAATTTGAAGGGATTTTCTACACGATCAGAAAAGGAGTGTAAAAAGTGATAAGCTATGATGGGGAAAGCAAATAGCCAATTCGAACCAAGATTCCTATTACAAAAGGATACAATACATGAGTAGATACAATATGGTAATCTACATCTGGTTCAACTGAAATGCTTCAATAGTTCAATAAGAAAAACAAACAAAAACATGAAAACCAAATTTCAGGTCAGAATAACTCAAGTTCAACCCCTGACTGAACTGCCATTATGGAGACATATCTTTGGTAGCTTTATCTTTGTTGAGTAGGAGAGAATAGAGAGAGAGAGAAATTGAAACCCTAAATCAAAACAGAGAGAGAGAGAGAGAGGGAAGTCAGTAAATTGAAACCCTAAATCAAAACACACACACACACACAGAGATAAGAGAGATTTCACCATGTACTTAGATGAGAGAGCTCGGCTCGACAGCTTGTCGTCGGGACTGATTCCGATCGAGTGGTGAAAGTCGGGACTGATTCCGATCTGATACTGTCTCTGTCTCTCTGACTCTGATAGTCAATAAATATCTTTCGGAGAGAGAGGAGGGGGGGTATGGTTGCCACAGCTGCAGATATGGGGTGGGGGGAGTGGTGAACGTGAGAGAAAGTGAGGAGTGAGTCTGTAGGGATAAAAAAAAAAAAAGGAGAGAGTGTAGTGTAGGGTTAGGGTTTTGTATAAAACAATAAAATAAGTATATATATATATATATATATATATATATATATATATATATATATATATATATATATATATACACAACGCTTCTTGTACGGGCTCCCCAAATGGAATAGTTTCTGGAACTAACTCCCACTGCCGTTGGATTTAATCCAACGGCCCAGGATCATTTGGTTTTTAAATTGACCCCTTTCCTTTAGGCTGGACCCTTTAAGGGTCAAGGTTCACCAAAGTAAAAGCCTAACTTCTTCTTCTTCTCATTTCGACGACCTTCTCCTGGAGAGGAGAGAGGGACGATTTCAAACCTAGAGAGAGAAATAGCTACGAAGAAATTCGTCGACAACAATGGAGGCCTAAATCGGGAAGTTTGTGGAAGACGAACCAACAGTGGAGCACTAAATCGACCACCGCAACCCACCACCCACCCATCGTGACCACACCGCAACCCACTACGGCGAAGAATAGAAATCGAACCACCGTCGGTAAATGTATCATACTACTAAGACTATGACAACGAGCTCCACGTGACTCCACTCTCTCTTTCCAGACTCCGATCGTAAAGGAACCCTATACGAAAAGGTGTATATCCTCCTCCTCTTCTGTTTCTGTTGTGTGAAGTTAGGGTTTCAACTTTGTGGAGTTAGGGTTTCAAATTTGTGAAGTTTGGGTTCAGTCTATGTGCCAAATACTCATTCAGGCTTAGTCTACCTTTGTCCAATCTAGCAAGTACTGAGCTCAACTAGCCTTTGTCGTACTTATGTTGGACAAGCTATGCAAATTTTTTTAATTTTGGCAAAAATCATGTCTATGAAAATTTTGCTATATTTGCATTATAAGCTACTCAAGACATTGCTTGTTCTGACTTCGGACTTTGTCAGGGGTTTTGGAAGAGCTAAAGATAATTATAAGTAGTTTGAAGTAGTGAATTGTATGCTGTAATTAGTGTAATGATTGACAACTGGTAAAATTACCTTTGTATATCACAATGTTGGCTTCCTCTATTATACAAAAAATGTACATATACACACACAAGCCTCTTGGCTTTAGAGTTTTTTTTTTAAATGGAAATTCAAGAAAGCTGGTTGGGTTCTTTTTGACTAACTGACCCATCGAATGTCTCGGTAGTAGCTCCTATTAGGTCATGGGTTCAATGTATTGAAGAGCTTCTTAAAATGTTCGCAAATTTGAACCTAGCATTGTGCTACATGATTAATTGTCCCTTTGTATGATAGAGACATGCTGCTGAGATGCTTAGACCAGTTAACAAGTTAAAGGCAAACTCAAAAGGACAAGTTATTTCTTTACAGCGAGTGCAGCCTCACTATGTATCATGGTAGTGGTGGTGGGCTGTTACCTGTACAGGAATTTCCTGGTTCTTTAGGAATTGTAGATTGTTTCAGTTAAAATTTCTAACCTCACTATGTATAATGGTAGGCTTGTGTTTTTTGTTTGGTGTTGTTTGGTTCAATGTAAGGCCAGCACCATTTCTACATTTCTATGAGGTCGCGGGATCACTTTAAAAAATCATAGGTCAATAAAAAACCATTCAACATTGAGTGGTTGTCTAAATTACAAGTTTAGTCAAATTAATTACTTTGCTTTGACTAAGAATTTTCTCTTCCGTTGTGACATTATTCTTTGGAGACATGTTTTTTTTTTTTTTCACTTCTTCTTAGAGTATTAGTACCCGTGGAATGGTTTGATCTTGGAGTCAAATCTGGAAACTCATATAAATAACGTTGGACTTGCATTATTTGTGTGTGTGTGTGTGTGTGTGTGTGTGTTATACATTAGATGGAATTGGAAGGAAATTATTGCGGAGATGAGATTGATTTCGGGGTCATGTGCTTTTGTGGAGAAAAAGCACCACTGTGTAAGTGCAAATCCAACGTGAACCCAGGCCGGAGATTCTTTGGGTGTTCCAACTACATGGTAATATTATTAATGAACATAATGTATCTCTTATTGATTTTTTTTCCTTGTTTTGTGTTTTTAATAAACTATGCATTATGATCTTGTTAATTTACTTTTTGGAATGTTAGAATGAAGAAAATTGCAGTTTTTTTTTACTGGTATGACCCCTCGCCAATTTTTTTTAAAAAAAGGGTTTTGAGGCCAATGAAGATTTGGAATGTCAGAGAGCTGTGGAAAGCCACTGAACAAGCGGAGAGTAGTTCGACCCCTTTAAAGAAAATTGATGAAATTCACAGCGAAAGAAATCCAATGCAGGTGAAGATTGATGCAATGGAAGCAGAAATTGAAAAATTGAAAGCGGCCAATAGGGAAACATTGAAGTGGAAAGTATGGATTTATGGTTTTGTTGGTTTGTTTTATGTATTACTCGTACAATTGGAAGAGCAGTGGCAGTCACTTAGCCCTACCTTAGTAGTATAATGCTTTAGTCTTAGTGATTTTGTCTATGATTAGAAATGTGTTGACCTAAGATCAATCTGTTTGTATTTGCACTGAGCTTTAGTATTATTGATGTGTGTGAACACCCCACGGAGCAATGTCCAAGAAAATTGAAGTTTGATTTGGAAAACGGTTTGATTGATTGAATGGAGTTGTCACCCGGATTTGAGGACCATATCCGAGAAATCAATTGAAAAATGACTATTTTCCCCTTGGATTAGAAAATGCTTTACTAGTCTCTCAAAACGAGATTTCTTGGATTCAGGAGTTAGGTTACGAGAGGGGAAGAAATTTAAAGCACTCCTCTCGCCCGATGCGACCACCGGTCTCTACTCAATGCATAAGGGATTTTTAGAAAATATTGTTTGGATGGATTTTAATTACAAATACATGTGAAAGAACGTAAATGCATCAAAAAGATAAGTGAAATGAACCTAGATGTTTGTGCAAAATGTAATAAGTGATTGATCTATATGCATATAAACACTTGAACTTCACCAAACCATGCTTGTACTGCCTTGAAAGGCCTCAGAAATCAACCACCAATATCACACTAATTAAACCTGAAAAGCAATCTGGGCACCTTAATTAGGTAGATCCTAGCGTCTGGATTGAATACAGCCGCTTGGAAAGGGTCAATCCAGGCGCCTAGATGGCCTCCCAGACAGAAACTCTAAAATCTCATTTCTCACAGCAAATACCCAATGAAATGCTTTTGATTAACTCACATGCACTCAAAAGGATATATAGCAACATAGTAGCAGACATGAGACTTAAACTTAACTCAAATGCATGATATGAGCTTAAAAGAATCTTGATTTTGAATGATTTGATACTAAAATGCAATGATAATGCTCTTATTGTACATCTACAATGGGAGTATGCTTATATATAAGAGAAAAAATAAAACTCAGCTTGACACTTTCAAAGCTAAGGGATTAGACCCTACACATAGCACACAAGCTCCTATGAGCACCTCTTTTTTTTATATAATCTCTTTTCAAAGCATGATTGCAACTTCAAAACACTTTAAATGATCATTTTAACAAGAATCAGAACATGAAGCGTATACAACCGATCAATGCATGCAAATGATGCATCAAAAACTGATTAAAGTGCTAAAGGAAGCAGAAAACATGATCAGAGAAATGGAATCCAGGCGCCTGCATGGAGTGAATCTAGGCGCCTGGATTGAGTACTAGTGCACAAAATAGATTTTTTTCTTGATTGTTTTCAAACCTCTCCCAAGCCCTCTACTAGTATAGAAGACCAGTGAAAATTTGGTTGAGTTCCCCTCAAGGCCTTTTTGAACACTTTAGTAGATGAACTACCTTGCAAAACTTTGATTGATGAACTTGAGTTTGATTTTTGGAAGGCTTTTTTTGATAAGTGAATGGGCTGGACTTTTGTTTCTGGAGGTGTAAAGGGTTGATTGTAGGTCGTTTGATTGGGGGTTTATTATGGATGGTGATGATATGGGGATTTTGAGTTGCAAAATGTGGGTTTTATGGTTGAAGATGAAAGCAATTGAGAGGGATCAATTAGGGATTGAGTTTCTAGAAAATTTCTAGTAGCGTAACAGTTAGAAAATGGGTAGGATTGAGTATATTTTACAATGGAGGAGGGATGTGGCTTTATATAGGCAAAAAAGGGTTCAAAAAAGGCCATTAGAACCCTTAGGGGTCAAAGTTAGGGGACAATAGGGTACCCTATACTCCCTCCACTATATTACTGCAGAAAATCCCCAGAGAATCCTCCAAGACGCTCTTCCCCACTCACTTGACCTTGGGGATCAAGTATCTAGAGTGAATCCGGGCGCCTGGAATTGGGGAGTCTGGAGGCCTGGAATAAGGGAATCCAGGCGCCTGGATTAAGAGATGGCACAACATATGAAACTTCGCAGGGCCATTTCGGGTGCTACCGAACTTTGTTTTGCACATGGTTTGAAGTGTTGGAAAGCTTGTCGAGTCTACTTTCTAACCCAAGTGGTATGAACCCAATATGATATTTACATCAAAATATGTGACCATTTTACCCTCAAAAGGTCGAAAAAATAAGTTATTTTGGTAAAACATGCACATCTCCCTCATTTCAAAACGGATTGGCACATATTATATATTAAAAAAGAGGGTTTTGAATGTAATAGAAGGTAGTGTAGGCTTGGGTTTATTTTGGAGAGGTTTAGGAGGGGTTTCCAAGTTCACAATCAAGCTTCGCGTGCTCTTATCAGGCATTTTCATCATCGGAGATTGCCAAGGATTTTTGTGGGTTCAAATTGAGGTGTCTACAGTATGGGTGCCACTCATTGGTGCTCTCTTGATGGGTGTATGTTTTACTCTTCAGAGTGAAAAAAATGTCATTATTATTAATTGAAGTATATCTTGGGCTTGATAGTATCATTATTAAATGACAGTGCTACATATGTGAAATGATTTATATGCACAAATATACATGAAAATGAATCTGAAAATGCCACGGTTGGATTAGCTCTTAGCTGCGCCTGGAACCGTGCATATAAGTCTGTGCACACAAAACTTCTACTTAGTACTGGAATGCCCTTGTCTCACTCCATGAACTTTCATGGGCCTGTTTAGTTCATTGGAATGGAATGTAGATTGAAAAAATCATTGAGCACTAATTCCTTGCCATATGATAATATCATTTCTAACTGTTTCTCATTTAACTTCATAATCGAAACATGAGAAAAAAATAACATCTTTTCAGTATTCCTTTCACACCAAGCCCATAAGGCTGTTCAATCTCTTTCAGACAAAAACAAGAAAGCGAAGTTAGACTATCCCACAAGGTGGGCAGTAGTGGAGATAGTTGCACTAGTAATAGCATTTTCCACCATCTGCTCATGGCAGGGATCATCTGTTGTAAGTGCTAGTGCCATGCCCGTGATTGCTCCTGCCACTGCACTATTTTTTTTACAGAAAAAGAAAGCAGTATGCTGCAAGTACTACCTGTCAAGCCACATGCATGGTTGTCCTCTTCTCAGGCGAGAAGCAATAAATTATAAATGGAAGTCAATAAAAATTCCTAAAATAGAGCTACGTTCAACCAAGTTGAACACTTAATGGAATGGACAGAGTATACCAACAAAATGTAGATAACTTCTGTAACAAAATCAAACACCAGCTTCATTGAACAAGCAATACAATCTCAATTGAACTTAAATTAATCTACCCAGGTCTGCCCAAGTAGTCCCATATACAGTCTGAAATGGCAAAATCATAGTGTTAATACAATCGCCTCTGCAACACAGTCTCAAATGCATTTCTAATACCTAAATTTACACACTCTGCATACAGTCTCAAATAGTCTCAAAATACAATATGAAGACAGTAGAACAAAGTTTCAATCAATTTCCCAATGACACTTCGACACTTCCCGATGACCAGCAAGGTTCCAGATAAAAAAATTCGACGATAACCTTCTTCATTTCAGAAAATTGTACTACCTAGCATCAGTTTATGTCCACAATCAATGTCAATGTATAGGAAATAGTATGCATATGAATCTTTTCAACAACAAAAAAAATGGACAGAGTTTCGTTGCATTATGGACTAATCGGACGCCTTGCATCTCAAAGTAATCCAATTTCAATGTAACCCATTTCAGAAAACAATAAACAAGAAGTTATAGCAACAAATAATAAATTGCAATAGAAACCGAACTGAAAGTTCACTGCCAACAATAAACAAGTCACAACAATCTTTAAGAGTTCCACTTACGTATGTCAATTCCCACTTCCAGAATCAACTTCCACATCGTCGTTGTTGTCATCATCTTCATTCAACTGTTCACCTTGCGACAACCTGAGAGATAAAAAAATAAGATAAGTCATATTTAAACAAATAAACAATTGAAAGTAATTGGTTCTTTCAAACATTTACTTTAGAAGCACTGGACAATTTCTTGTCATGGGAGACGTCAATTTTCCCACAACTATTACAACACCTACCCTTCTTGACCATCTCATTCTCCTTCCCTCTTTTTAGTCATTTCTGACATCCCTTTGCCCTCGCTGGGATTGGTTTTTTGAAACTAACTTGGTTTGCATGAGTAATAGGTGTTTCGATACTCATTTGGACAGTACTCGCTTCACCATCTACATCAGAACTCTTCATCAATCCAAGCTTCTTCTGAGCTAATAACTAATAGTCTTTCACAACATCACTCCCACTTTCAATTACTAAGGCCTCATCAATTACACTAGAAGACAGTTGAGAGAGGCTATTTCTTGTCTCCAACATGGAAGAGTCACATGTTTCATTTAGGCCACCACCCAAGTCATCGACGACCCTCCTAGCTTTTATTGATTGAATCCACCTCTGCAATATGTAATGATTGGGAAGTTTCTGAATCATTTTCGAACTAAAGTACTGCAACATGTACCTACACGGAATTCCATCACACTCAAACATCTTACAACTACAAGTAAGCCAATTTGATGACTTATCAAATGAAAGCTCACGACCCCTCGATTCACTCCCTCCCCTCTGTACACTATACAAACAGATACGATCATCTTTAAATGTTCTTGTGAGCACATACGCATCTTTCTAACAGATTTCATTTTGAAACTTGTAAAATATAGTTTGTGTATAAAGTTCACTCATTGACAACTCCACGCCCATGGGGTTTTCGTTAATTGGCTTCTCATTCACATCTTTATGATCCAAATCCAATTCATTATGCCACATGTGTGCAAGTGCCCGATCAAACCGTTTGACAAACTCAATCAAAGAATTCTCTACTGACACAAACTTCTTGAAGAATGAATGACATCCTTTTGCGCAAGCACTGCTAACCATGTGGGCTGAGAAAATGTGTCTCCCAAATGCGGGAATCCATCTTTCCCGAATTTCATACATGTCACGCAACCATTCATTGTTGTCCAAGTTTGCTTTTGCTACTACCTCTTTCCATCTAGTTTCAAACTCTTTAGGACTTTCGGATTTCCATATACAATCTTCCAACTCGTCATAATGTTGTGTTTATTGGACCGCACTTAATTTTTCAAAAAACTTACTTACGATGTGCCAAATGCAATACGTGTGATGCGTATTTGGGAGAACAATGGCAATTGTTTTTGTCATCGCCAAACACTGATATGTTATGATCATTTTCGGCGGCTCCGCTGGCATCACTGTCAACCATTCCTCGAAAAACCACTCAAATGCATCAATGTTTTCTTCATGTAAGAATGAACACCCAAATAACGATGTTTGCCCATGGTGATTAACCCCGACTAAAGGAGCAAATATCAACTTATATCGGTTGGTGTTGTAAATTGAATTGAACACCACCACATCCCCAAAATACCGATATGACTCTCTCATGGTTGCATCGGTCCAAAAACAATGCTTCATCCTCCTTTCAGCATCTAGTGCAAATTTGAACCTAAAATCGGGATTCTTTTGTTGTTTTTTCTTAAAATTCTCATGCATGAGGTCCATGTCAAGTCCATCTAACTCTTTCCTCTTATCCCTTGCAACATTATACAAATCTTGTTTTAAAAAACCAACATTCTGCAAACCCCCAGCATCCATCTCTAAAATAGCCATCTTTTGTGACATTGGCACATTAAGCAACAGCTAATTGTTCTGTAAGGCTTTTTTTGCCTTTGACACTTTGCGATAAGAATGCAAAAAATGAACCTTCCTAGGCGTCGCAAGAGGATGATTATGGCCCTTCACGAATTGACTTATAACAAACCCCTTCCTTGACTTGTAATCTTTTACAACAGTCAGTTTTGCCCCACAGCCCTCTCTAATTAACCCACGTTTCCATGTTGTGGGTTCACAATTTGGTTCACATATTCTCCTCGACCCTTGCTTGAAGCAAACATACTCCTTTCTTACTACTTCAGTTTTCCCCTTAATCTTGCTCAAATTTTTCCGCGTCGCTAATCCAACTGCTCTGGCATAGTTATAAAACTCGTGAGCCGCTTCTAAAGTGCCAAAGTGTTGTTTAATCTTAGGTCTCATCTCCCTTTCTACTTGAGGAGTGTGAAGCATTACAGTAGAAGCAGTCAATGATACTTGTATATCATCCAATGACTCCATCCTATAAAATATAAGACAAAACAATAAGAAAATATTAGCAAAAATGTGAATTACATGAACAAAAGTTCATCATTTACTTTTCAAAAAGCACAACACTATATTATAGAGTGAACACACAACAACATCTAAGGGGACTTTAAAAGGTGTGCAACTTAAATAATAAAAAAAGTAGCATCGTACAAAACAAGGGCACAAAAGGTTCTAAATGATGCAATCATAATAAGAAGACAAATGAAGGAATCATGTAAGTAATTGGTTGATATATGGTTGCACTCTAGAATAATCTACTACTTTAAGTACTCAAAAATAGCAGTAATTTTCCTTCGTTCTCTATATGCTTTCATTGGACAATTACCAAATGGGTTGTCTCCACCATCATGAACAAAAACCAAAACCAAAAAATTTTAAAACCAAAATTACAACAATGGTGGTCGGCCTAAGCTAACAAGAGATATTAACCTACAATACAACAATGGGTACAACCCAATATAGCCTACAATTAAGTTCAAAAATCAATAACTCAAACACTAACTTTACAACCCTAACTTACAAATTGAAAGTAGAATCAATGTTAATAGAAGCTACATACCCTAATTTCACAAATTCCACAAATGTAGTCCAAAATGTTAGAAATAAAGAAAAACCCAAACTTCACAAATGTCAAACAAACTGAGAACAAAAAAAGGAGAGATACATTTACCGGCGGTGGTTCGATTTGTGTTCTACATTGTAGTGGGTCATGGTGTGGTCACGATGGGTGGGTGGTGGGTCGCAGTGGTCGATTTTGTGCTCCACTGTGGGTTCGTCTTCCACAAACTTCCCGATTTAGACTTCCATTGTTGTCGACGAACTTCTTCGTAGTTGTTTCTCTCTCTAGGTTTGAAATCGCCCCTATCTTTTCTCTCCAGGAGAAGGTCGTCAAAATGAGGAGAAGAAGAAGTTAGGCTTTTAGTTTGGTGAACCTTGACCCTTAAAGGGTCCAGCCTAAAGGAAAGGGGTCAACTTAAAAACCAAATGAGCTTGGGCCGCGGTAGTGGGAGTTGGTTCCGGAAACTATTCCATTTGGGGAGCCCGTATAAGAAGCGTATATATATATATATATATATATATATATATATATATATATGTGTGTGTGTGTGTGTGTGGAGCACTACTAGTCCGGATCTCCATGATCCGAACATTTTTTTGACGATCTGATCCGTCCAATGTGTTCAGAAGGTGTTTCCAATAATTGCATATTGAAATCTTCAAAAAAATACCGGGAAGGGCTTGATCCAAGCAGTTTTTCTAAGCAGTTTTGGCAAAACTGTAAAAATACAGTTTTTGCGAAAAATTGCTTGGATCAAGCCCTTCCAGGTATTTTTTTTGTTGAAGATTTCCCTCATAGACTTTTGTAAACACATTTTGAACACATTGGACGGCTCAGATTTTTCAAAAATAATTTGCAAAACAAAAAAAAATCATTTTTTTCCTTATTTTCGGGAGGTTTGGACTGGAAGTTTTACCTATATATATGTATGTATGTATGTGTATATATATATATACGCCCACGCTCTAGTCCGGGATCCTGGAAATCCCAGACTGAAGCATTTTGAATCCCTTCCCGATATTTTTTTGACGATCCGAGCCATCCAATGTGTTCAAAAGGTGTTTTCCAAGGCCCCCACGAGAAATCTTCAAAAAAAATACCGGGAAGGGCTTGATCCACGCAGTTTTTCGCAAAAACTGTATATTTACAAAATTGTGTGGATCAAGCCCTTCTAGGTTTTTTTTTTTTTTGAAGATTTCTCGCGTTGGCCTTGGAAAACACCTTTTGAACACATTGGACGGATCGGATCGTCAAAATTTGATCCGGAACTATGAGATCCGGACCCAAGGGTCCCGGACTAGAGAGTTCCTCTATATATATATATCCCTCAAAATTGGACACTCATGCCATGCCAAATCAAATATATACGTTGTGCGCGCTCAGTAAGACTTGCTAAGCCACACCCAGCATAAGTCATCTTCAATTTCATTTGTATAAGGGAGTTCTTGAATGGATTTTATGAGATAAAATGAGAAAATTGATTTTAGTTGGTGTTTTATGAAGAGGTGATAAAATTAATTTGTTTTCTCAATAGATAAAATCTAGGTGATAAAATAGTTGTGGATCATTATGAGTTTCAAAAATGATTGATAGAATCTACTGTGATAAAATTAATTTGTAAGAGATGATAATAAAATCAAATAATCCATTTCAAAACTCCCCCTAAATTAAGGTACATATTTCATTTGTATTTTGGGGCATGTATTTTCCTTGTGAAAATAAATTAAGGTACATATTTCATTTGGGGAGTGATTTCCACACCCCCAAATTGTTAACCACACCCTTTTTTTTCTTTTAGTGACATTTTCATGTGTAAAAATGTCACTAAAAGACAAAAAAGAGGTGTGGTTAACAATTTGGGGATTGTGAATATCAATTACCTTTCATTTGATGGGCTAATTGCTGTAATGTTATTACAAATTCAATTCGTCAGCACCTATTGCTTCCGCTCCCGCAGCGATTTCAGTCTCTGATTATGATGGTACGTTTTCTGGGAAATTCGATTTACTTGGTTTTTGTGGACAATTTTAATTTACTATAATAGCACATCAATTACAAATATTATCCACAATTGATAGTCAATTATTTGATTTTCAACAGGTGTCAGAGCCCAGTGGCTGAACACCCTTTTTCAAATCACATTCTTGGATTCAACTCACTTCTTCCTTCTCTGAAATAGGAATATAATGTGATATTGTTTACGCTATTATTGGGTGAATGAAACGGATAATACCCATTTTCAAATGACCGAATGTGTGCGTGCCAACGGGTACGGTATAATTTTCAACCCGAAATCTATTGCCACACAACTTGACATAAATATATGCCGAATAGTTCATTCGGATAAGATATACTCCAATATCCGAAAATGCCAGTTTGCTATAAGTTTTTCAATTTTAAATTTGACTATTAGAAGTGAGCCTGAGCCTCACATAGCGAAAAACATAATGTAGTATTATTGAATATTTCACCGCAGACGATTGAGGTCATTGGGGTTCACCACAACTACCCTGAAGAATTCGATGGGTACCGTTTGGGGGATTATTCTGTCTACGAAGGTAGCGGTTAGGTTTCGCCACTAGGCTTGGTAATAAACATTTATGTTTGTTAACTCTGGAAGTTCTGCTGGGTTATTCTACAAGTAGCTAGGAATTCTGTTTGTAGTTCGTTTTCTTTCTTTCGTTTTCTTTTTCTTTTGCATCAGAGGGCAAAAACTCATGCCCTGAGGGCTATTGTTTGTACTTCTGTTACGTGTGTGTGTGTGTTATGCTGCAGAATATGAATCTATTTCTTTAAATTTCTCCTTTGGTTTTTTCCTTTTGTCTTTATTCATTTTTATTTTTTTTTACATTTTGGAGTTTTGCATCAAGTTTTCATAGTTTATAGATTCGTCTCAACGACGAATCAAAAAAGTATAAAATTATTGTTAAAACTAATATTTTTGCGAACAAACTTTGTAGATCTACAAAAAGGTTAACTACGCTTTTCATGGAACACGATGAGAAATCAGCAAAAATACCCCTTGAAAGCATGATTTTGAAGTTGGGGAGATAAATTAATAAGGGTTTTCAGGCAGGGAAAATTTCAAAAAGACCCCTGAACTTTCTGACAATTAGCGATTTAACACCGTGACTTTAACCACTAACAAAACCACACTCGAACTTTATATTCTTGTCAACAAAAAGCCCCTGCCGTCCAATTCTATCATGTTTTTAACTGAGGAGGCTTAACGGATGGACTTAACAGTGGTTTTGTCCATTAAGTGCCCAAAACGACGTCGTTTTGGGCATAACTCAAAAAAAGAAAAAGTTCAGGGTTTTTTTGTTGTTGACGGGCACTTACAAGATTAAGATCCTATAATCTTAATGAAACCTTAAAAGATTGGATCAGGCACTTACATATATCCTATTGAGTTGAATTTTTCAAGGCTAACTCAAAAAAGTATTTTCAAAATAATCAACGGTTTGGATCGTTCGTTTGGGATCCCAGAATGGGACTCACACACACACACACATATATATCCTTTTGAATTAAGTTTTTTTTTTGTGTGTGTCTATAATCCAACTTTTCCAAAAACTTTATGCCCTGTTTGTTTGAAGGAGATAAGGGTGGGATATAGATTTGTGTGGGATATACATATCCGGGTCAACCATATGATGTGTTTGCTTGGTTTTGGGGTCCCGGATATACATTTCCTTGGATATACAAATCCCCCTACAGGGGTACTAAATTAAGGCACCCCCCACCCCAAAATTTTTTATTTTATCCAAAATTTTTTTCACCAAAAACACCCCTTCTTTTGTCTCACTTGTGCGTCATGAGAGAGAGATTGAAACGGCCCCACTGTCATTTGTCACAGAACGCAGGAGAGAGGGAGTAATGCTGAGAGAGGGAGAGATGAATGGCCCACCATTTTTTTTACTTTTTGACTTTTTAATTTGTGACAAAAACGGTATTTTACATTATCCAACCCCTCATATCCCACTTCTACAACAACAAAACAAACAAAGTAATTTTTTATCTCCCCTTCTAAAATAATACCACTCCAACTATATCCACCTCTTATTATATCCCTCTTCCCCCCTCATATACATATCCTTTTAACAAACAAGGCGTTACTAATTTTTCTGGATACATCTACTGTAAACACTTGAAAAGTAAAAACTTGGCAAATTGTAGATTTTTTTTTAAAAATATTCAAAAAATTTCCAACTTTGACTTGATACTTAGACTATTTAATTTTATTGAGGTATTCTTTTGTTTTTACTGAATTCTTTTTACTTTTTAACACGTGTGATCATGGTAAACTTTTAGTAAAGTTGGACTATAGACACACAAAAACAAAAAACAAAAAACTTATATAATTTTGCATCCAATACTAATCTGGTCGTAGCATGTGTGGGTCTCATTCCGGAATTCCACACGAACAATCCAAACCGTTGATTATTTTGAAAATATTTTTTTAAGTTAGCCCTGAAAAATTCAACTCAATAGGATGTATGTAAGTGTCTGATCCAATCGTTTAAGGTTTCATTAAGATTATAGGATCTTAATCTTGTAAGTGCCCGTCAACAAAAAAAGCCCCTGAACTTTTTCTTTTTGAGTTATGCCCAAAACGACATCGTTTTGGGCACTTAACGGACAAAACCGTCGTTTTGGCCTCTATCATGAAAAATGAAGAATGAGTTCTCTAGAACTCTTTCTCAGAACCTGGCGCCCAAACACCAAAAACGGAAAAACCAAAACGGGAAAATGTAAAAAAGAAGCGCCCAAACAGGGCCTTACTAGTTCCGTTTTTGTTTCATATTTTCTGTTTTCCCAGTAAGTATTTGCTGCTAACGACAATAGCGTCTGTTGAAGCATTAACGAGGATAATGTAACCGGAAAAAGGGAGCAAAAAACTTTGAAGGAATTAGAAAAAAAAAAACTAACCATTACAATTGCAGTTTATCTTAATTTTGAGTTTGTGTTTACTCGTTAAAAACTCGTCAAGATCAGTGTGTTTCATGAACAAACAAAACTAATTTTTCCATTAGAAGGAACTCTAAATCTCCCCCCAAAACCGACGACTACAAGCACAACAATAATTTCGCAACTCTAAACAAATTACATAAAGCAGGTTGCAACAGTTGCTTCATGGGGACACCAACCAACGCATAACATGCACACTTTTACTTTCATACGCTGTAAAGTTGGTCTACTTTAGAGCATCTCACCAAGGAATCAAAATCTTTTAGTTTCCAGATTCTTGATGTAAATGCGATGTGAAATGAGACACACAGGTCAAGGATTTTTAGTAAGCAAGGCTTAATCTAAAAGTTATGTCCTTAAGAGTAAACTTAAACAATTTTTACGGCAATAATCAAGAAATCCAAAACGATATAAGATTCTACGAAACGTTATATAAGGACACAAAATACAAAGCCTCTGAATACATATATCTCAATAACACATGAGTATCACTTTACTCGTGTTGCATTTCTTGAAGCAAAAGTATCAATTAGAAATTAAAAGTTAATTTGTTGTGTGTTTTATTATTAGGCCTAGAAGCCGAATAGACTTTTTTTGTTTAGGGCTTTTTTTTAAAAAAATCACATTGGACCTCTCTGCTTTTCATATTGGGCAATAAAGATCAAGCGTAATAAAATTATGGGGTGCCCCTATTTTTTATTTTTTATTTTGTGATTTTTTGGATGCCCAAGGCCCAGGCCTCTTAGGCTTGGAGTTGGGCCGGTCACACACTAAAGTTTCATTTGATGATCCAAACCATTTATATTGTTGGATCTCGATATATTCATATCATTGAGGCAGAAAAACATTAGTTCAATGAAAATTGACAAAAACTTGGTCAAACCAAATCTCTGAGCACAGAAATGGAAAGCCACATTACGACTTTTCATTTCTCATACGATAAATATGTTCGTCAAAATTAAATTTTTGTGTGGCTGCTAGACACGCTGAGAGATCCGTATTCAACAACTTGAATCATCAAATGAAAAAATTGTAGAGTGGTACACGGCATGCGGAAACTACCACAAACTTTGTGGCAGGCCCGGGAGGTGGTGTAGGTGGTGTACTGGTGTGCCCAGGGCACTTCCTAGTCGCTCAAGCTAACGACCCATGAAAGCTAACATGATGCAATGCAAATTGTGTTGGTGCAAAATTGCATAGACGATGGAAGTAGATAAAATTTGAGAGTACAAATGGTTTACTTCAAGACACGTTACAATGTCGCTTTCTTTGAGACGATATTTGCTCCAACCAATTCGAGTGAATTTAGTGTGTACCGGGTTACCAGCGAATTCAACTCCAAGATACAATGGCCTTGTTCGTTTGGGAGTTTTGGACCAGTTTTGGCCCTGTTTTAGTTTTGCTTACATCATCATTTCTCTCTGTCTTTCTCCACTTATTACACCTGCTATCATCATCAAAACTAAACTAAACCTACTAACCGAACAAGGCCAATGAACCTCAGTCCCGATTGACTGTTTGTTCAAATGCGTCATTCACAAACGAAGAAGAACCATAATGCCTTTGGATTTTCATACATCCATAGGCATAGATAGGACTATTGGCCATTGGTCACATCTATTCGTTTAAATTCAATAATTATGTCTATTCAATTGACTTGAAAAGTCATACCTTTTGGTATGATTATGTCTATTCATTTAAACTGAATAGACACACCATTTGCATTTAATCCACTAGTTACATCTATCCATTTAACCTGAAAAGACACACATATTGGATTAAAACCGTTCAACAATTACTGCATTTAATATTCATTAAATATTTTGAAAATGTTCCAACAAATTGAAGATATGCAAATCTGAAATTACAACAAATCTTAACCGAGGACGCCATCTAAAACTCCACTTGTGGTCGCATGACAAGAAGGAAAGGTAACAATGTAAAAATCCGAAACAAGTTTCTCCTCATCAATTTGTTTCTTTCACCCTTTACATTGAAGGTATACACAAGATCCTCGCGAGACATAGGTTCCAAAGGAATATATCAAAATGTGGACATACAAGAACCATATATTTAATTTTCACTGAACCAAATACGCAATTTGAAATTTCCTATTCGAATTATGAAATTCTCCACATTTTCCTGTACTTTTTTTTGGAGCAATAGAAAGAAAATTGCATTACACAACTAATACAAACAAAACAACAAAAAATACCAAAAAAAAACAAAAAAAAATACAGAAAAAAAGAACGGAAAAGTACAAAAGAAAGAGATCGCCATCTTACATGCGTCATCGGAAGTCACCACTCACCAGTTGTTGTCACCACCCCCGCCGAAGCTATTGGAAGCCACCACTCACGCGTCCATGGTTGAGATCCAGATCGAGCTGGAATCTTGGATCTGGCCCCCATGGGCCCAAAAGTCGGGTGCAGTCACTCACACCGGACCGGAGAGGAACGGATCCGGCATGAGGAATCTTCAGTCACCCTAAAAGACGTTCGGAGGAGGAGGAAGAAACAAAAAAACTGAATTAAGGGAAATTATTTTTACACTCATTTTTAGTTTCTATAAATGCAGTCCAAATAGTTATTTAATAATTATGAATGAATTTATAAATAAAAAACTGCCATATAATTTTCAATGTACACTAGCAGAGAGGTTTTAAATTACATTTATAAAAAAAAAAAATGAAGTGCAGACATTATTTGTCCAAATCCAAAAACGAAATATGCATTAGGGCTGTTAAAAAAACTGGTGAACCGTGAATCCGGTCTGGACCGAATCGATCCATACGTTTTGGATTTTAATCGTGGATTAATGGTCTGGACTTGGATTCAAAAAATAAAAAACCGTAACTCGCAAATTAAGATTGGATTCGTGTTAATCTGAACTAATCCGGACTGTGAGCAACCCCTATGCATGATTCCTCTTCTATGTCTTGAAAAAAAAGGAAAAAGTGATCCCACTTACAAATATTCTACTAGGAGTACTAAATTTCTAATCAAACAGGGGAGGGGAAAGAGTCCACAATGTATAGATTTGAGTTCCGCCACGTTTCACGGAAAAAGAAATGAAAAATGGGTTGGGTTAGGTTGGGTTGCGTTGGGTTTAGCTAGACCCATTTTTTACCCACCCATATTCAACCTATTCATATTTAACTCATAACCTATGTCAACCCACTCAAACCCAACCCAATCCACCCATTTGCCACCTCTACTGTATAGGGTAGAACACGATAGCACAACATCGTCAATCAAAGATTCTCATTTAATTTCTTTTCAATTTCCTTTTTAAGTTCTCAATAGTCTACCTAGTTTTTAGTGGTCAAAGTCTTTAATTCATCAAGTTTAAGCGTCTTGGAAGTTGAAATTTTTACCTCCCATGCTTGGAGGGATATTCCAAGTTATCTATTTAAACCTATCTAGCCAACGAAATGAGAGATTGAGTGTTTGATATAGCTTTCGGCTCGTGAAGAGTAGAGGTGACAATTTGGAACCCAATCCATGAACGCAACCCGACTGGCCCACTTATAATCCAATCCAACTTGCCCATATTATAATTAATATAGGTCATATATAGGTCAACCCACATTAACCCATATGCATATGGGTTTATATGGGCTCAAAATGGGTTGGACGCTGAGACCCCAACTCCCTCCTCACTAGTTCATCATCTTGTAAATTCTCCACATCTTTCTAAGAATTCACACGGTTTGCCGATAAAAAAAAAATAAAAATAGAAATAAAATAGTACGAACAGAACGTTGATAATGCAGAATTCAATTTATTTTCGTGTCTGATAGTACAAACAAAGCAAAATCCAATTTATCCATCAATGGATATTAGTAGGGTGAAAATGGTCCGGTCCAATCCGGTTTTGGCACTTTTTTGGGACCAGACTAGTAATTCGGTTTGGCTAAATTTGAAACCGGAACTAGACCCAACAATCCTGGTTCGGTTTCATTTGGTTTTCCCAGTTTCAGTCAGGTTTGGCCGGTTTGGCAATTTGGGCTACTGAAAACAAATAAATTTTCTTGAAAATTCGGTAAATATTTTTTTGTCTTTGGTTGGAGGACCCAACAAATATTTTGAAACGGAAAAAGTATGAATTAGCTTGCGTTGGAAATTTGGAAACACAGAGGCATTAAGTGGAAACATTGGGCCGCTCCCCTTTTAGAGTCTCAGGAAGGGATCTTCATCCATAACAATCGGATTGAGAGAGGGAGATTCACTCTTTACAGTTCATCCTGAAGGTGATTAGGAAAAGAAATTTCGTTTTAGTCAAACCAAAAAGAAAAAAAAAAAATCTAGACTAGACATAAGGATGGCATGTGAAATGATTTTCTTCGTGGGCCAACCAAATTTTTTATTTTTTACTGGACTTAGGGGGAGTTGGGGTGGCACGTGCCACTCCCCCCCACCACTAGCCTCCGTCTCAGAATGTGGGACTTATAGTAATGGGCTATCATAATATTAAGCAGATTTGCTAACGCGGGTTTTACGCACTGGTCATTACAAGTGGTACGTATCATAGCAATATCCTGGCTTATATGATGGGGGTCACCTCTAGAATCTGTGAGACACCTCCTGAAACCCAAAGTAGGAGCAAAATGTTATACAGAACTAAGTGCACGCCACACCATGGCCACCGCAGAAAGATTGTTGGGCCAATGCAACAAGGACGTTGCATCATAAGATGAGGAGATTGTAATAGCCCATTATAAGTCTCATATTGGAAAGATGAGGGAAATGGGTGTAATATATATTAAAAATCACAAGCCATTGTATAACTTGAAATTAACATTTTTAGCCACATGGTTAGGTTAAGGGTTAGCAAGTCAATTGACGCGAATTGTTACATTTGTGAATGAATTAAATGTTACATTCATAAGTCGGTGAAAATTCATATATATTTAACAAAAGAGAGGCTGAATTTCCATCCTAAGTCAGTGAAAATTTAATGTCGGAACATTTCCAAAATATTTAATGAATTAAATGTTGTAATTGGTTAACGGTTTTAATCCAATAGGTGTGTCTATTTAGGTTAAATGAATGGACATAATTATTAGATTTTAGTACAAATGGTGCGTCTATTCAGGTTAAATGAATAAACATGACTGTACTAAAAATTGTGACTATTCGGTATAATTGAATAGATGCGACCATTGGATTTAAATGGTTTAAACCAAAAGGTGTGTCTATTCATGATAAATGAATAAACATGGCTATAGGATTTAAATGGTGTGACCGTTGGATATAAATGAATAGGTACAACTATTTGGAAACATTCACAATGGTTCATGAATGGTTACAATGGTTCGTGAATGGTCATAATGGTTCATGAACAGTCACAATGGTTTGAATGTAAAGATGTGACCAATGGTGAATGGTCACTAGTCTATGCCTATATAAAGACTAGGGTTCCGCCAATTCCCAATATAGAAAAACAATTATTATTCTAGTTACTATTTCTCTCTAAAATTATTTCCTACATATATTTTTGGCGGGCTCGTAAAATCCAACGGTGTTCTAGTTCTTTTTTGTCTGTGCATAAGGAAGTTGAACAAACAATCAATCAAGACTGGGCTTTTGTTGTATCTTGGAGTTGAATTCGCCGACAATTCGGTGCACATCAAATTCACTCGAATTGGTTGGAGCAAATATCATCTTTAGGAATGTGATGTTGTAACGTGCCTTGAAGCAATCGTTGATTCACTCCAGTTTTACCCACTTCCATCGGTACGCGATTTATTTTCTGTTGTAAACGAATGGAGAGTTTTACCTTGATGCGGTTATATTAACCCGAACAAATTTACCGAAAAGAGGTGGTGGAGATCAAGGCACGGACCAACTGACCAAGTTGCTTTCTAATTGAGACAATTCGTGTAATCTATGGAATGACTCCGGTATAATTGACTACAAGTTTGCCAGCCGTCCCCACAATACAACAAGCCCAACACTTCTCAAAACAAAATATTTGATGGGGTGATGATTGAAATGTTATGTTATTGTTAGCCGGATGATATCATATTCATTTGAACACACTTTTCATTATCATTTCTGTTGTTATGGATAGTATAACATTCACTGAGTATGTAGCTTACCTCCCCAAAGTTTTTCTTTTTTTTATGTGTAGGCGCATGAGTTCTCGGTTGAGTATAGATCGTAGTTGGGAAGACTATACGTTGGATTTCTTTTTTTGGATATGTGCCTTTTTTTAATGGGCATTCAAGTTTCAGGGGGCAACTTAAATATTAGGGTCACTCGGGCCAGCACTGCTTGTGCGACATACTTTTTGTATATAGAGATTACCTCGTGTGGCACCAAGGCAGTCGTATTTTATGTTACTATTTGAGCAAAACTAGTTGATGAGTCCATCCTTCATATTTGAAAAGGTTGTAAGTGGTAATATCTGGGTCGGGGTGTGACAATGAACGTCCAGTAACAAAACAATAGACCAAGTCAACAAATGGCTCGTAGAGCCTTGGGAGTAGTAGCTCCTCACAGATGGAATCATATGCATCCCCTAACTACCAAGTACCAACCCCAAGGGTAGTTGAGTTTGGTAAGGACACTTTCAAAGCAAGAGGAGATCTTGGATTCAACTTTTCTTAATTTTTTGGGGTCACTTGCACAAAATGTCATGGTTCTCATGGGGTATTGACATTGCCCGTTCTGTGTGGCAGGACGTACATAGACCTTAGAATTAGTTGAGGTGCGTGCAACAAATGTATGGGAATGGCTAAAATATACCCATTAAAAATGTACATCATATGCGCTTATTGTATGATCTACATGTGAGGTAATCGTAACATTATTTATTTTTTGTAACTTCTATATTAAAAACACGTAACTTTTTAGAAATATGATTCCGAACATTTTTCTGTGATTCATAACATTTTGGTGAGTCTCATAACGTTCATAAAAAAGCTGTAACTTTTATACAAAATAATCAGAACTTTTTATTTACAAGAGGTAATCGATTTGTAATATTCTTAGGGGTATGTATTGTAGAGATTTTCTAATCATGCTTCTTTTGCCTGGTACGAATTGAAGTAGATAGATCGTCTTATATTCATGTCCCAACTATAGCTAGCATGCATAGACGTACCATATTTTCTCATAAATATCTGTCATTTCATTTTTCAACGTACACATTCCCAACTATAGAGTGTTTTATCTCGGACCTGATCATTAAAGAGTGTTCTATACTGTCAAAGCCTTAATTATGGCTTGCTTAATAATTTTGTTTGCATTTGTCATGGTTAGGCCTGCACCTTGTTGGGGCCAAACAAGATCATTAGCCTCGTTTCAGTTGGCCATTCAATGGCCAAACGCATATTGTACTACTCATGTTTGCAGTACTCCCATTCCACAAGTGTTTACAATTAGTGGGATGTTTGCAATGGACAGCTATAGTCAGCCACTACCATGCCGTTCTGAAGATCAGAGGAGGATGAATAGCAGTGAGGTATATTGTTTGGACAAATATTTGAAGTATTTCTTTTTTGAGATTATACATATCCTCTGACATGATCACCAATGAGTTTACTCTTTCTTATCATTGAATCAAAATGAAATTAATAACTTAATCTTATATTATGTTGACAGAGACAGAGTTTGAACCCCCTCGTAAGTTTGTTGAATACACATTGGCCAAACCTTGAAAACAGTTCTAACATGGATTTTTGGAGTAATGAGTTTGCGAAACATGCCTCGTGTTTCAGTATACAACCGGTGGAATACTTCTCCCAAGCAGTTTTCTTGAAGATTCAACTAGATTACGACATGAAGGCAAACCTCTTCAAACCTGGAATTACTCCGGATATTAGGCAAATGGCAAATGTTGATCCGACTCAAGCGGTCTTGCTAGAAAATGGTAGCATCAAATATTGTTAAATTCATTAGTTTGCATGTCCTTCACCTTCTTTTTTTTTTTTTTTTTTGCTTGGATGATAAAGTACTGTTTTGACAAAGGTACTCGACTAATAGTTTCCTTATGGATTAGGTATTGCACCAAAGGCTGCCATTTTCTATCATGCATCTCAATTTGAAGGAGCATTTCCATATTTTCTTGGGGAGACTGTGCAAGTCAAGTGTGACAACGATAGTCAACACCAAAATCAATTGTTAGAAATTTATTTTTGCATCACCCTCAATTGGAAACTCATCTCATGCAACCCAGTCAAGTCTATAGATTGTGCCACTACTCAGCACTCAGTAAGATTTACTACAGTTCCATACACAGTGTAAGTCATTTTCAATTTCATTTCTATATATATGTTCATGCTTTTAGTGTATAGTGATGGTTTTCTGTTCGAGCTTCTGGTTGAAGTCGATTATTTATGGATACTGTGGTTGAATACATTTAGACTGTGACTTTACTAAATCGGTTCTCAAATTGCAATGTTCTGGCAGTTCTGCCATTCTCTTCTGTCAGTTCTTTTTTTTTTTTCACACGCTCGTCCAATGGAAGAATTCTATACTGCAGCATACATTTGTGTGATGGGGCTTGATATATATAATCCAGAATTGCATCAAATATTGTTTTATCTTTCCCTCAAAGTATTTTGGGGCATGTATTTTTCCTTGTGAAAATAAATCAAGGTACATATTTCATTTGATGTGCTAATTGTTATAATGTTATTGCAGATTCCATCCGTCAACACCTATTGCTTCCGCTCCCAGACCAATTTCAGACTCGACTGCTATGGTACATTTTCTGGGAAGTTGAGATAATTCAATTTAGTTATTTTGTGGACAATTTTAATTTTATTATAAGCACAACAGTTACAAATATTTTCCAGAATTGGTTGACTATTTGATTTAAGGGGTGTCCGAGCCCAGTAGTTAGACACCATTTTCAAATCACATGCTTGGATTGAAGTCGCTTCTTCCTTCCCTGTAATAGGAATATAATGTGATATTCTTTACGCTATTATTGGGTGAATGAAATGGATAATACCCACTTTCAAATGACCGGATATGTGCCAATGGGTTCAGTATAGTTTTCAACCAGAAATCTATTGCTATACAACTTGACATAAATATATGCAGAATTGTTCATTCCGATAAGATATACTCGAATATCCGAAAATGCCAGTTTGCTATAAGTTTTCAATTTAAATTGGGCCTGAGCCTCACATAGATAAAAACATAATGTAGTATTATTGAATATTTCACTGCAGGCTCCGACTCAGGTCATTGGGATTAATTCAACAAGTACACCACAACTTCCCTGAAGAATTCGATGGCACTGTTTTGGGGGATGATTCTGTCTACGGAGGTAGCGCTTAGGTTTCACCACTAGGCTATTGTTTGTACTTCTGTTATGTGTTATGCTGCAGAATTTGAATCTATATACTTAACTAGAGAATGAATGTTTATAAAAAATCTAGTGGTGACGAGTCAATATAATTCCGGGATAAGTACTCTCTTTTTTTCTATATAATAATTACATTTAAAAAAAATCTTATGGTGGCGATCGCCACTACTTCAGGAGGTAGTTGTGCGGGTTAGATGGAGCACTAGATGGGAGGCTCCTGCTGTTGGTTGTGTAAAAATGAATGCGGGGCGATTCGGGAAGCACAAGGGCAAGCCACATTAACCCATATGCACATGGGTTTAAAATGGATTCAAAATGAGTTGGTCCTTGGTTGAGTAAATACATCACTTGCACGGATCCGGGGTGGGAGTTGTGCGATAGGTATTGTGTGGTCAAACTACGTTTTGCTTGATTTTTTGATACAGCTCTGAAGCCTCCATTTGGCCTTGTTTAGAGGAAGAAAAAACCACTACAAAGTGCCCAAACCGTAACCGGAAGTGCCTACATTCAAGTGTTTAAAGTTTAAACCCAATATACCCTACCCAATGAACCTAAATTTCCTAAAATTGAACCCCAAAATTAATCCTCCAAACAAGACCATTAAAGACTTTGAAAGTGTACCAAGAAAATAAGCAAAACAAATTGGCCTTGTTTGGTTAGTTGGTTTAGTTTAGTTTTGATGATGTAAGTAGGTGTAATAAGTGGGGAGAGATAGAGAGAAATGATGATATAAGCAAAACTAAATCATGACCAAAACTGGCCCAAAACTCCCAAACGAACATTGTCAATGTAATTTTGCCGCACAACACCGACCTGGACTCCACTTGCACATTGTCAATACTGTTCCCTTCGGAAATTCCTCACAATCTTCCCATTTTCCTCCCCGCTCTCTCTCTCTCTCTCTCTCTCTCTCACACACACACACACACACACACACATCCTATTATTGTTGATCCCACCCCGCTTCCACATATATTATTAACACTTCATAGGCTTTTGTCCAAGATTTGTTTATGATCTTTATTTTGTGTAATTTTTTTTTTGGATAATACAAAAAGGATCCGCGCACGAAATAAATTACTTAATTTTGAGTTTGTATTTACTTGTTAAAAACTCGTCAAGATCAGTGTGTTTCATGAACAAACAAAACTAATTTTTCAATTAGAAGGAACTCAAAATCTCCCCCAAAAACCGACGACTGCAACCACAATAATAATTTGGCAACTCTAAACAAATTACATAAAGCAGGCTGCAACAGTTGTTTCATGGGGACACCAACCAACGCATAACATGCACACTTTTACTTGCATACAAAGTTGGTCTACTTAGAGCATCTCACCAAGGAATCAAAATCTTTTAGTTTCCAGGTTCTTGATGTAAATGCGATGTAAAATGAGACATACAGCGTCAAGGGTTTTCAGTGCTCAAAACTTAATCTAAAAATTATGTCCTTAAGAGTAAATACTTAAACAATTTTTACGACAACAATCACAATACGAAAAATCCAAAACGATATAAGGGTCTACGAAAGATTATATAAGAACACCAAAATACAAAGCCATACATATCATCTCAAGAACGCATGAGTATCACTTTACCGTTACTCGTGTTGCATTTCTAGAAGCAAAAGTATTAATTAGAAATTAAAAGTTAATTTGTTGTGTGTTGTATTATTAGGCCTTGAAGCCGAACGAACTTTTTTGGGGGGGAATTCCCTGCCGTTACAACTTCCTAACCATATTTACAGATAGCTCCAGCTGAAAACTGAAAAAGCACCGCCCAGGTACTAGATGGGAGGCTCCTGCTGTTGGTTGTGTTAAAATGAATGTGGAGTGATTTGGGAAGCAGAAGGGCAACACACACATTAACCCATATACACATGGGTTTAAAATGGATTCAAAATGAGTTGGTCCTTGGTTGACAAAGAGCCTAAATTCCTTAAAATTGAACCCCAAAATTAATCCTCCAAACATGACCATTGAAGGCTTTGAAGGTGTACCAAGAAAATGACCAAAACGACTTAGTTTTGTCACACAACACCGACCTAGATTCCACTTGCGCATTGTCAATAGCGTTCCCTTCGGAAATTCCTTGCATTCCCACCCCCCCCCCAAATAACTTAGTTTTGTCACACAACACCGACCTAGATTCCACTTGCACATTGTCAATAGCGTTCCCCCATTATTGTTGATCCCACACCACTTCCACATATATTATTAACGCTTCATAGGCTTTTGTTAATACAAAAAAGGACCCACGCACGAAATAAATTACTTAATTTTGATTTTGTATTTACTTGTTAAAAACTCGTCAAGATCAGTGTGTTTCATGAACAAACAAAACTAATTTTTCAATTAGAAGGAACTCAAAATCTCCCCCAAAACAAAGTACATATGCAAATTGGGAATCATACCACTGCGAATTACATATGCAAATTGGGAATCATACCACTGCGAATTTTCAAACTTAAGTCGAAGGAATCATTAAAAATGGATTTTGAAAAAATTCGCAGGGTGCAAATTTTGCTAATTTTTTTCAGTTAGATTTGTTTACTCAATTTTCTTGTATTTTTGTTTTTAACAGAAACTAGTGGTGTATACTAGTATCTTTTTTCGCACCTCTCAACTAGAATTGTGTTCTAATTAAATGTAATTTTTGCATTTCTCGATTGACGATCGATTTGTTGATTGGGATAATCTCAAATTGAGATTTGTTTTACTTCTATATCTTTTTCACCGGAAACTAGTGGTGTATGCATGTATCTTTGTTTGCTGGAAACTAGTTGTCAGAGAGATGTGTTTCCGTTGTAATCGCCGTTGTGTGAACTTTCAAACGATCAGTGGTGAGAACAGGGCCTTTTTTGCTGAATTCACACTCACCACAACACAAATTTGCAGTGCTATTTTTTTGTTGTTCTACAAGTCTACAAAATTTGCAGTGTTTTTTTTATTACAAATTCGCCGTTCCGGAAAAATTCGCTGGCCAAAAAAGTTCGTCGGCCGGAAAAGTTTGCTGACCTGAAGTGGATGGTGGGTGAAGTTGGGGAGTAGGAGGTGGAGTAAAGTGTAAATATGTGTTTCAAGGGTAGAACGGTAATCTTAATAATAAGATTGTAGTTAGAGGTAATTAAAAATTGAGTGTATGCTTAGTGAGAATTAAAGATTGATTTTCTAGACCCAGTGGTAATTTTGTGCTAAAGTTTCATTTGATGATCCAAACCATTTATATTTTTGGATCTCGATATATTCATATCATTGAGGCAGAAAAACATAAGTTCAATGAAAATTGACAAAAACTTAGTCAAACCATATCTATGAGCACAGAAATGGACAACCAAATTACGACTTTTCATTTCTCATCTGATAAATATGTTTCATCAAAGCTAAATTTTTGCATGGCTGCTAGACACACTGAGACCTCCGTATTCAACAACTCGAATCATCGAATGAAAAAATTGCAGAGTGGTTCATGGCATGCGGAAACTACGTACCACAAACTTTGTGTCAGGCCTGAGACTCAGTGGTGTACTAGTGTGCCCAGGAACATTCACTACTCGCTCGAGCTAATGACCCATCAAAGCTAACATGATGGAATGCAAATTGAAGATATGCAAATCTGAAACCACAACAAATCTTAACCAAGGACGCCATCTAAAACTCCCCTTGAGGTCGCATGACAAGAAGGAAAGGTAGCAATGTAAAAATCCGAAACAAGTTTCTCCTCATCAATTTGTTTCTTTCACCCTTTACAGGCATACAAAAGATCCCCACGAGGCATAGGTTCAAAAGGAATATATCAAAATATGGACATATAAGAACCATATACTTTATTTTCGCGGAACCAAATATGCAATTTGAAATTTCCTATTCAAATTATGAAATAGTCCACATTTTCCTGGACTTATATTTATGACTCTCTAATTGAACGTGTTATGATGAGATTAACACCAATGACGATTAGGCCTATCACACCAAGGTTATGAATAGTAAACATTATGCAAATCTTAAGGATCAAACCATGGGAATGAATCTAATGGGACATGCATTCGTGGTCTCTTTCTAAGCTCGCGGCTACCTCGATCTATGCTGAAACAACCAAATTCATATATTTATGGTCCCCATTCCACGATAAGAAATGGCCTAACAAAGTCCAGAAAGGAATGTTGTTTCTATCAAGGTAGAAGACACTAGCACAACATCACTCAGCTGTGAAACACGTCCAGAAAGAAGCTAAAAGCTCTTTATTTAAGAAGTCTTATTGTTTTGAAATCCCATAATGAAACCCAAAAAAAAAAAAAAACCCATCCGAGACAAGATATACGATGAAGAGGGACCACATTGCCTAATAACAATTGCAATCCTTAATACATTCCCCTTCAAAAATTCACAGAACTATCATTAGGCACATAGTAAAGCAAGTGTTCTTCATTCCACAGACTTACCTTGAAGTTGATCTGGTAACGAACTTACAAACAGAAACAGAAAATACACTTGAGTCCCTGATGTTTGGACAAATGACACATGAATCCTCTAAGTTTATCAGAATTCTCTCGATTGAAAAGGAATTGCATGCGAGGGAGGACTGAAGATAAAAGAAATTGATAATACCTAAGAGCGCAGCAGAAACTTGAAATTGTACCTTCAACCATTATTGTTCAAGTGATCGAACAATGCAGAGAGATCTTTTAACCTATGACTCACGTAATGAACCCCATTGATGGAAATACAGGCTTGTTCTAATTCTTGGGTTAGGCCAGGGACCCTATGCATGCGGTATTTACAGGCAACACATTTTCTACCATTAAGGAAAAGTTGTCTCCAAAGGTGTCTTTCTATATGGGTTTGTCTCTTAATTACGTGTTTGTTCCTAATGTATATGACTCTTAGTATATTAATTCCCAATAAGTACACCATTTCAGTTAGGACACACCATTTCATAGAGGATATGTCTTTTCATAATAAGACACTTTTTAACAATTAGACACCAAATAAGTGGGCAATTAATTTACCACTCATAACTTCAAATAATAAATAGAAAGTGATATGTAGGCCACATTATGTAATTTCTTACATTCTCCCACTTGGCCTACATGACACAGTGTATTGAGTGGTAATTCAATTATAAAGTCATTTTATTGGTGGGCTACCTTACGAAAATTCTTACATTCTCCCCCTTAGCCCATATAACACTTCAACGAGCGCTAAAAATAAACATGACTACTGGAAAAAAAAAAAAAAAAAAACCATACTAGTTTATTGTGAAATGCTCCCACTCTAATAAAGAGTCAAATGCATGAATTATAGCTGTTGTACCACATAATGAGTACTTCCTTCTATGTATTACAATGCAGATTCCCTAATTAGCATATTTTATTACCAATGAATACTTTATTAAAGGTTTATTAAGTAACCACTCCGGTCCAATTGTATGTATCCCAATGACCTCTACCCAAGCGTAATAATAAAAATTATGGGGTGCCCCTATTTTTTTGGTTTTTGATGCCCAAGGCCCAAGCCTCTTAGGCTTTGGGTTGGGCCGGCCACACACTAAAGTTTAATTTGATGATTCAAACCATTTATATTGTTGGATCTCGATATATTCATCATTGAGGCAAGAAAACATAAACTCAATGAAAATTGAAAAAAACTTGGTCAAACCAAATCTATGAGCGCAGCAATGGACAACCAGATTACAATTTTTCATTTCTCATCTGATAAATATGTTTCATCAAAACTAAATTTTTGCATGTCTGCTAGACACGTTGTGACCTCCGTATTCAACAACTCGAATCATCAAATGAAAAAATTGTAGAGTGGTCCACGACATGCGGAAACTACCACAAACTTTGTGGCAGGCCCGGGAGGTGGTGTGCCCAGGGCACTCACTACTCGCTCGAGCTAATGACCCATGAAAGCTAACATGATGAAAAGCAAATTGTGTTGGTGCAAAAAATGCATAGAATAGTTTGCTTCAAGGCCCGTTGCAAAGTCGCTTTTCTTAAGATGATATTTGCCCCCACCAATTCGGGTGAATTTGGTGTACACAAGGTTATTGGCGAATTCGCCTCCAAGATTCAATGAAGCCCAGTCCCGATTGATTGTTTGTTCAACTACGTCATTCACAAACAAAGAAGAACCAGAATGCCTTTGGATTTTGTGAGACACAATAATGTGTAAAGGGAGAGAGTTCTAGTGAGAAACAGCGATTGACTGCATTTTCATACATCCGTTTTGAGTGAATCCTTAACCTATATATAGGCATAGATGTGACTATTGGCCAATGGTCACATCTATTCGTTTAAACCAAATAGTTATGTTTATTCAATTCACCCTAAAAGTTAGGGGTGAAAATCGGTTGATTCAATTCAATTTTCAGGGTGTTCGGAATCAAATCGATCGGTTCGGGGTGATTTTGCTAGGAACCGATCCAGTCGGTTTTTTTTTGGTTTTTCGGTTTTTTTCTGTCCGGCGTTAAAATTGAGATGGATGGCTGGAATTTTGTTATTTTTTGCGGTGTCAAGATTGGTTTTTGGTCCAAATAGAGGTGGTTTCGGGGTAATTCAGTCCAAATCGACATGATTTTAGGATATTTTGGTTCGGTTCGGTCTGACAAAAATTCCGGGAAACCGAAACCCAACCGAGATGTATTTCGGTTTTTTCTGTTCTTTTTTTTTTGTTTTTTTCCAGACTGAACCGACTAAACACCAAACCGAATTTTTGGTTTTTCGGTCAGTTCGGGTGCCGTCGGTTTTTTTTCTAGCCCTACTAAAAGTCATCCATTTTGGTGTGATTATGTCCATTAATTTAAACCGAATAGACACACCATTTGCATTTAATCCAACAGTTACATCTATCCATTTAACCTAAATAGACATACCTATTAGATTAAAACCGTTCAACAATTACTGCATTTAATATTCATTAAATATTTTGAAAATATTCCAACACATTGAAGATATGCAAATCTGAAATCACAACAAATCTTAACCGAGGACGCCATCTAAAACTCCACTTGAGGTCGCATGACAAGAAGGAAAGGTAACAATGTAAAAATCCGAAACAAGTTTCTCCTCATCAGTTTGTTTCTTAATTTCACCCTTTACATTGAAGGTATACAAAAGATCCTCACGAGACATAGGTTCAAAAGGAATATACCCTTATCAAAATGTGGACATATAAGAACCATATATTTAAATTTTCACCGAACCAACTATGCAATTTGAAATTTCCTATTCAAATTATGAAATTGCACTTATATTCATGACTCTCTAATTGAACGTGCTTTGATGTAACAATGACGATTAGGCCTATCACAACAAGATTATGAATAGTAACCACTATGCAAATTGTAAGGATCAACCATGGGAACGAATCTACAGGGACATGCATTCATGGTCTCTTTCTAAGCTCACAGCTACCTCTATGCTGAAACAATCACATTCATATACGTATGGTCCCCATTCCACGATAAGAAATGGCTTAACGAAGTCCAGCAAGGAATGTTGTTTCTATATAAGGTAGAAGATGATAGCACAACATCGCCAATCAATGAATCTCATTCAAAGTCTTTAATTCATCAAGTTTTAGCGTCTTGGAAGTTAAATTTGGATCTCCTATGCTTAGAAGGATGTTCCAAGTTACATATTTAAACCTATCTAGTCAACAAAATGAGAGATTGAGTGTTTGAAATAGCTTTCAGCTTGTGAAGACTAGAGGTGGGAATTTGCAACCCAACCCGACTTGCCCACTTGTAATCCAACCCAACTTGTCCATATTATAATACTAGGGTTTGCCCATGCCTAAAGGCACAAAGCAACAGGGTCTATACACAATTTAAATGAATTACTCGTTTCACTTTCTACTGTTGCCCACCCCGCCAATCAAGCTGACTTTTCCCAAAAGTCAGGTTTTCAAATAAGCTTTTAAACCGATGTCATCTTATCAACAACATTAAATCTCATATCAAAACAGCTACTTTTAATCTTTATGGAACGCATCAATTCAATGAACCAAAAAGGTATGTCGAAAAATAGCATATTTGCTCTAATAATCTGGAAATACCTAAAACATAAATAAATCTCATATGGAAATACTAACAGCTAAAAAAACAAAAACAAAATGGATACCGAAAGAGAAATGTAAAGAGAGTATCTTTCTCATTAGCTTTTGAGTTGTGATGCTCTTTCATCAAACTCTATTATGTAAAACTTTTACTATTAATAAACTTCTTCAAACATTATTCCTGATCTTTTTATTTGTAACTTTTGATCATGAATGTTTGAACTTTCTCATCATCAATTTTTGAATTGTCTTCCAGTGCTGTCTTTGTCACTCTTGAACATATACTTTGTCCAAAGAGAAAAATTAAGAACATGAATAACAATAAAACATATAAAAAATAATTAAATGAGTAAGAATTTCAAGTTACCTTAACCATAGATCTCGTCTATTCATCCCAACACTATCATGGTGCAATCATAACCTATATTGATATTACGTTGACACATCTCATTTCTTTTCATACAAAAGAAAAAACATCCATGGAGAGAAACAGTGTACACGAATCCGTACAACATGACCCGAAAGGACCTCAAAACATCTAACCCAGGGAGAGAGGGAGAGAACGTGTAGAATAACGGAAAAAGTAAAAAGATTTTGGTTACCTCTTGTTCTGACAAACCAGAGGTAATGAGCCGCTCTCTTTCTCCAATCAAGGTATGAAGGAACCTGATTTCTCCTCTTCTTAGAGAAGCTTACGAATTTAGAAGAATTGTGAGTGCTTATAAAAGGAAAATCTAAGTTTAGAATAGATTATTAAGGAAAATGTATATTCATTTTTTAAGGAATATATATGTACAATGCTAATTAGTAAAGAAAAATATATTATCAAGTTTTTTTAAAAATGATTGTTTCCTTTCCATATATGAATCCAAAAGGGGTGTGTTTCCATTTTGAATATAGTCAAATCAACGTAAAAGGAAACAACATAAACTAATTATTGAGTTGAATGTAGAGAAATTAAGTAGAAAACCCATTTGTTTAGTTGATTTGAATTCAATGGGAAAATCAATTCTTTTTTAAGGAAACAACGTCAAAGCAATTAATGGAAAGAATCTACTAGTCATAAGGTTAGGGTGGTTTATATTGGAAATATTTTCTCAATCGACGGGCTATAACTCAAGTGAAATGTTGATCCGACGGTTGTAGAGGGTGGTTTAGTTTAGGGCTTTGAATTTTGAAATGAAAGTAATTTCAACCTTTGGATTAGTTGAGAAGAAACTTTAAAATTCAATCACGGCCCTCCAAAGTGCCACGGAGAACACTTGTGAGAGAGAAATTCTGAAAAGCGTTGTGTAATGTAATATAGATGGATCATGTATAGGTCAACCCACATTAACCCATATACATATGGGTTTACATGGGTTCAAAATGGGTTGGACACTTAGACCCCAACTCCCCCTTCACTAGTTCATCATCATGTAAATTCCCCACATCTTTCTAAGAAGTCACACGGTTTGCCGATAATAATAAAATAATAATAAAATAAAAAATAAAATAGTACAATCAGAACGTTGATAATGCAGAATTCAATTTATTTTTGTGTCTGATAGTACGAACAGAGCAGAATCCAATTTATTCATCAATGGATATTAGTAGAGGTGAAAATGGTCCGATCGGGTCCGATTTTGGCACTTTTTTGGGACCGGACCGGTAATTCAATTTGGCTAAATTTGAAACCGGAACAGACCAAACAATCCTGATTCAATTTTATTCGGATTTCCCGAATTTGGTCTAGTTTGGCCAGTTTGGCGATTTGGGCTGATAGAAACCAAAGGGGAGAGAAACAAACCAAGGTATTATTACTGAATACTTGAATGTATATTTCTAAATATACAAACCTACGTTATTACAAGTGTTTAAATAGGAGATGACAAATACAGAAATAACAAAATAAGGAAACCCTAAGATTCTACTAAATCATAAAATAAGAAAACCCTAAGATTCTGCTAAATCATTCTTTATTCCTACAAAATGTTGAACCGATGCAAATAAGAACGAGAGCAAAACAGATGCAAATGAGAACCGATGTCAAACGGCTATAGATGGGAGGAGAAATCGATGCTGAAAGATTTCAGCTACAGATAGGAGGAAAGAACAGATGCCGAACAGAAATCGGCTTCAAATTTCAGGAAAAAAACTACAAACTGGGTGGGGAGAGAGAGAATAGAGGACAACTACAGACTGAGTGGGGAGGGAGTGAATAAACCCAGTGTTCAGAGAAGAAATATTCAGATTTTTTTTCCAGAGGGAGACCGAAGAATAGATTTCAGAGGTTGTTGGAGGCTGCCAGAGTGCTGGCAAAGTTCCGGCGAGAATGCCAGAGTCAAAGAGGTGCCAAAAAGAACAAAACAGAGGTTCAAAATAGGAATCTGGGCAAGAACTGCTCAAAATAAAATCATCGGAAGCTGCCAGAGCTTAGGGTAGGGTCGCTGGAGTCAGATGAACTTCCGGCGACGGTCGCCGGAGTCAGGTGAAAGCCCATCAACAGTTGGGGTGGTCAGAACATTGTCGAGGACAAGAGTTGCTACTACTAATGCTGAAGTTGTTGGCTACTGGATGCTACTGCAGATATCTTACTACTGCTTGCTGCTATTGGAGAGGGAGAAAGACGACTGAGGGTCTACCAGAGATGCAAAGAGAGAGGTTGATGCCGAAAACAAAGGAAGGAGAAGAATTGATGCAAGATCGAAACCCGCTCTGATACCATGATAGAAACCAAAGGGGAGAGAAACAAACCAAGGCATTATTACTGAAATACTGAATGTATATTTATAAATAAACAAACCTACATTATTACAAGTGTTTAAATAGGAGATGACAAATATGGAAATAACAAAACGAAGAAACCCTAAGTTTCTACTAAATCATAAAACAAGGAAACCCCAAAATTTTGTTAAATCATTCTTCATTCCTAAGATTTTGCTAAATCATTCTTTATACCTAAGATTTTGCCAAATCATTCTTTATTCCTCAAATTCTGCTAATCGTTTTATTCTTCACATACTGGGTCACCTTTTGGGCCAATTCAAGCTGGAAACAAACAAATTTTCTTGAAATAAAAAAGTATCAATTAGCTTGCGTTGGAAACTCGGAAACACGTAGGCATTAAGTCGAAAACATTGGGGCGCTCCCCTTTCGAGTCTCAGAAAGGTATCTTCATCCATCACCATTAGATTGAGAGAGGGAGATTCAATCTTCACAGTTTGTCCTGAAGGTGATTAGGAAAAGAATTTTCTCTTCAGGCAAACCAAAAAAAAATATTCTATACTAGACTTAGGGGTGGCATTAGAAATGATTTTCTCTATGGGCCAAACAAAATTTTTTTTTTACTCGACTTAGGGGAAGTGGGGGTGGCACGTGCCACTCCCCCCCACCACTAGCCTCCGTCTCAGGATGTGGGACTTATAATGGGCCACCATAATATTTAGTAGGTTAGCTGACACAGGTGGCATGCACGAGTCATTACAAGTGGTACGTATTAGAGTAATATCTTGGTCTACATGATGGGGGTCACCTCTAGAATTTGTGAGACACCCCCTGAAACCCAGTGTAGGAGCAAAGTGCTATACAAAACTAAGTGCTACACCATGGCATCCAGGGAAAGATTGTTGGGCCAATGAAACGAGGACATTGCATCATAAAATGAGGAGATAGTGATAGCCCATTATAAGTCCCACATCGGAAAGATGTGGGAAATGGGTGTAATATATATTAAAAATCACTAGCTATTATATTGTATAACTTGAGATTAACATTTTTAGCCTCATGGTTAAGTTAAGGGTTAGCAAGTCAATTGACGTGGGTCATTTATGAATGAAAATCCATGGATATTTAACAAAAGAGAGAGGCTGAATTTCCATCCTAAGTCGGTGAAAATTTAATGTTGGAACATTTTCAAAATATTTAATGAATTAAATGTTGTAATTGGTGAACAGTTTTAATCCAATAGGTGTGTCTATTCAGGTTAAATGAATGGACATGATTAATAGATTTTAGTACAAAGGGTGCGTCTACTCAGGTTAAATGAATAAACATGACTGTACTAAAAATTGTGACTATTCAAGATAATTGAATAGATGCGACCATTGGATTTAAATGGTTTAAACCAAAAGGTGTGTTTATTCATGATCAATGAATAGACATGGCAATTGGATTTAAATGGTGTGATGGTTGGGTTTAAATGAATAGGTACAACTATTTGAGAACAGTTGTAATGGTTCATGAACGGTTACAATGGTTCGTGAATGGTCATAACGGTTCGTGAACTGTCACAATGGTTTGAATGTAAAGATGTGACCATTGGTGAATGGTCACAAGTCTATGCCTATATAAAGACTAGGGTTCCACCAATTCCCAATATAAAAATAATTATGATTCTAGTTACTGTTTCTCTCTAGAATTATCTCCCTACATATATTTTTGGCGGGATTGTAAAATCTAAAGATGTTCTAGTTCTTCTTCATCTATGCATGAGGTAGTTGAATAAACAGTCAATCGGGATTGGGCTTCATTGTATCTTGGAGTCAAATTCGCCGGTAATCCGGTGCACACCAAATTCACTAGAATTGATGGGGGCGAATATCGTCTTAAGAAAAGCAACATTGTAACACACCTTGAAGCAACCATTGATTCACTCTAGTTTTATCCACTTCCCTCAGTTACACGATTTTTGCACCAACAATTAATTCTAGAATCGTAAAATCCATTTGGCAAAATTGAGATATTCTACTGAATGTTGTATTTCTGATTGGTTGTTTGAATTCCACTCGATATAAAAGTCGTTTTAGTCAAGAACTAAAAGTGGACTTTTGAGTATGAGTTCTTTTTAGTTGTTACTTACTGTTTACATATAAAATTAAAAAAATCCAATAATTAATTGGTATGTAATCATGGATGCAAAATATTGGCAAATATCTGTCAACGAAAATACACTAGATTATTGATTTGAAGTTGAGTAAATACGATGTCGTATTATTTCTCAATTTAAAGAGCAGTTATTAATAGTTACGAAGTATTGTCAATACAGAAAATCAAATTCGAATCTATGACTTTAACTGCTAAATGTATGAAGTCCACGTGTAAACTTGTGATACAAAGCTATTAGCAGTTAGAACACGTGGATTACATCTTGAAATGCAGTTATCTTCTTAAAATATAATCATTTGGGTTAATTCAAGCAACGATGCAGATTTAATGAGAAGCTTTTGGAAGAAGATTAACAATAATTCAAATTCAGACGTGGAGGAAGGAAGAAACTGTCAATTCAAATTATGAAAGTTTAAGTTCGAAACAAGCCAAGTTCAAATTCATTGAGCGGGAAGTTCAACTAACAAGCAGCGTCTATAAATAGAAGAAATTGAAGAGAGAAAAACCCTGAACAAATCTTCAACAAATAGCTATCAAACAAAATGATGGTTGGTTTGTTCATTGGCAAGTAGTTTAGGATTTCGAACTCAGTTCAAAGTAGTTTAGGAAGTAGATTAGGATAAATCTCGATTGTTCTTGCAACAATTATCTGTTCAAAGTTCTCATTACCTTGTATTTGAAGTTGAAGGCAATTTCGAAGAAAGTTTGTATTTGAAACTTGAATTATTCTCTGTTGTAAACGAATGGAGAGTTTTACCTTGATGCAATTATATTAACCTGAACAAATTTTCCGAAAAGAGGTGGTGAAGATTAAGGCACGGACCAACTGACCAAGTTGCTTTCTAATTGAGACAATTCGTGTAATCTATGGAAGGACTCCAGTAAAATTGACTACAAGTTTGCAAGCCGTCCCCATAATACAAGAAGCCCAACACCTCTCAAAACAAAATATTAATTTGATAGGGTGATGATTGAAATGTTATGTTATTGTTAGCAGGATGATATCGTATTCATTTGAACACACTTTTCATTATCATTTCTGTTGTTATGGAGAGGATAACATTCATTGAGTATGTAGCTTACCTCCCCAAAGTATTTCTTTTTTTTATGTGTAGGCAGGGATGGAGCCAGAAGGGGGCAAGTAGGGGTGGTTGCCCCTACAAGAAAAATAAAAAAAATAAAAAAAACCTATAGTTTTTTATAGAAAAAACACAAATTTCCTGTGAATTATATAGGCTCGCCCCTGCAAAGTATTTTGGAAAACATATTCGCCCCTATATAGTGAAATTTCTGGCTCCATCCTTGTGTGTAGGCGCATGAGTTCTCTGTTGAGTATAGATCGTAGTTGGGAAGACTATAGTCTATAGGTTGGATTTTTTTTGGATATGTGCCTTTTTTTAAGTTTAGAAAATGGGCATTTAGTATCGGGTCAGGCTTGGGCAACCTAAATATCGGGGTCACTCGGGCCAACACTGCTTGTGCAAGAGACTTTCTATATATAGAGAATTACCGCGTGTGGCACCAAGGCGGTTGTATTTTATGTTACTACACCAGTCACAATTGCTTCGGCAGAGAGAAGTTTTCTAAGTTGAAGGTGATAAAAACTTGTCTTCAAACTTACTCCCTCCGTCCCTTAAAGTCAGACACTTTTAGAGTGCATGTCACTTCTAAATTGCCTATATCTTTCAATTCATAACGTTTTATTTGATTTTCAGAACTTTGTTTAAAATAATTAATTGAAATCTTTCAAACGAGATCCATATTGCTTATATAAAACATTACAAATTAAAAGAAATAATCAATTTTTTCATAGGGCTAAAATAGTGAAAGTGTCTAACTTAGCTTTAAGGGACGGAGGGAGTATGTCATAGGAGGTCAGATTAAGTGGATTGGCTATGCTATCAATTGATAATGAGCACTTGAATAAGTTAAAGTACAATGATTTAATTGAGCAATTTGCCTTAACCAAATACAACGAGTTGCTTTCTTTGAATCAGATCGTGCTAATCATAAATCACTATAACCTGAATTACATTATTTGATTCTATTTTATGGTGTAATTCAAGCTAAATAAAACTGTAACCTTGATTTTGTTTTTCGTTTTTTTTATTTTTATTTTGAGTTGTATGTCTTTTGTACAACTTAATAGGAAATGGGCATTCAACTTTCAGATCAGGCTTCGGCAACCTAAATATCGGTATCACTTGGCCCAACACTACTTGTGTGACACTTTCTGTATATAGAGATTACCGCGCGTGGCACCAAGGCGGTTGTATTTTATGTTAGTATTTGAGCAAAACTATTTGATGAGTCCATCCTTCATATTTGAAAAGGTTGTTAAGTAGTAATATCTGGGTCGGGGTGTGACAATGGACGTCCAGTAACAAAACAATAGATCAAGTCAACAAATGGCTCGTAGAGCCTTGGAAGTAGTCGCTCCACACAGATGGAATCATATGCATCCCCTAACTATAATAACTACCAAATACCAACCCCAAGGGCAGTTGAGTTTGGTAAGGACACTTTTGGATTCAACTTTTCTTAATTTCTTGGGATTGGGGTATTGATTTTGCCGGTTCTATGTGTGGCGGGATGTACATAGACCTTAGAATTAGTTGGGGTGCACGCAACAAATGTATGGGAATGGCTAAAATACACACATTAAAAATGTACACCATATGCGCCTATTGTATGATTCACATGTGAGGTAATCGTAACATTATTTATTTTTTGTAACTTTTGTATTAAAAACACGTAACTTTTTAGAAATATGATTCAAAACATTTTTTTGTGATTCATAAAATTTTGATGAGTCTCATAACGTTCATAAAAGCTGTAACTTTTATACAAAATAACTGTAACTTTTTATTTACAAGAGGTAATCGATTCATAATATTTTTAGGGGTATGTATTATAGACTTTTTCTAATCATGCTTCTTTTGCCTGGTACGGATTGAAGTAGATAGATCATCTTATATGCATGTCCCAACTATAGCTAGCATGCATAGACGTACTATATTTTCTTATAAATATCTGTCTTTTCATTTTTCAACGTACACATTCCCAACTATAGAGTATTTTATCTCGGGCCTGAGTTAAAGAGTGTTTACTATTCATGGTATGTTTGCAATGGACAACTATAGTCGGCCACTTCCGTGCCGTTTTGAAGATCAGAGGAAGATGAATAGCAGTGAGGTATATTGTTTGGACAAATATTTGAAGTATTTCTTTTTGGAAATTATACATATTCTTTGACATAATCGCAAATGAGTTTACTCTTTCTTATCATTGAATCAAAATGAAATTAATAACTGAATCTTATATTATGTTGCCAGAGACAGAGTTTGAACCCCCTCATAAGTTTGTTGAATACACATTGGCCAAACCTTGAAAACAGTCCTAACATGGGTTTTTGGAGTTATGAGTTTACAAAACATCCTCGTGTTTCAATATACAACCCGGTGGATTACTTCAACAAAAACAATAGTACTACATGAATTAACCCCAATGACCTCGGGAGAAGTAATCCACCAGTTGTATATTGAAACACGGGGCATGTTTTGCAAACTCATAACTCCAAAAATCCGTGTTAGGACTGTTTTTAAGGTTTGGCCAATTTGTATTCAACTCGTTTAGAAGGAGGTTCAAACTCTGTGTCTAGCAACATAATATAATAGTATTCATTTATTAATTTCATTTTGATTCAAGCATAAGAAAGAGTAAACTCATTTGTGATTGTGTCAGAGGATATGTATAATTTCCAAAAAGGAATACTCAAATATTTGTCCAAACAATATACCTCACTATCATTCATCCCCCTCCTAGCATTCCGAGGGCACTGTAGTGGGTGATCCTGGTTGTCCATTCCAAACACACCATGAATAGTAAACACTTGCGGAATGGGAGTCTTGCAAACATGAGTAGTACCATATGCATTTGGCCACTGAATGGCCAACTAAAACACTTGCGGAATGGAGTGTGGTGATGCTTGGCTGTTCAGGCACAAGATGATCTATCTACTCCAATCCAATTCGTACTCTGTTTTTTACTTAGAAAGAGAGAGAGAGAGAGAGAGAGGGCGAGTGCTCTGTTTTTTTCTTTTTTTTTACCTAGAAGAAGAATGACGTTTTTGCCCTTTGTTTTGGGACCATAATCCCATGTGATGCGCACGCAAATGATTTTCCTTCCATAACACTAACAGAAGTTGAATATTGGACCACATGCACTTCAAGGGTGGTAGTTCAGGAACTACTTAAAAGATTTTTAAAATTCAAGTATGAAGTACAGAAATGGGTGATGATTTAACTTTTCGTGGCAAAAAGTTAAAAAAAAATTACCAAGAGTACTTATAATTATCTTTCGACACAATTAATTTATTCCAAGCTGTCTCTAATACCATAAGCAATTACAAAACATAAATCCAAACACAATTGCTACAACCACTCCCCTAGCCATATCATATGCAAGACTTATTCCATAGTTCCAAATCACAGCTACATGGTGTATCACTCTCACACCACACAATCACGCAGAGTTTATACACTTAGTTGTGGGTCTGTAAAACTGTGTGGTGATAAAGTGTCACAGAACATCACTTAGACCTTCCGAGTAATCATTCAATAGCCCCGGCGGCCAACAGCTTTGTTAGACAATTTGCGTTTCGAAGCCGCGGTTGCCATCCAGATGCGGTTTTCGAACCAGGAAGAAGTAATTTGGCGTGAAGATTCCTTTCCTGTTACAAACACCACCGTAATTAACCACAAGCGTTGAACCGGTAGGTGCACAGATAAGGGATTACTAGAATTTTCAATTTTAAGTATTAAAAGATCTACAGAAATGAATTATGTATTGAAATTACTTATGTGTGTGTAAAAAGCCAATCAAAAGGGCTTGGATTTGTACTAGTTGATGTGGCCTAGAAACTTAGAGAGCATCTTATTAGTGACATAGTAGAAAAAAATTGAACACAAGTTTGCGTAAAATCTTATTAGTGACATAGAAAAGTACATTCCAGAGAGAAAATTAGTCTTTAAAATTTTGAGTCTCAAATGTTCCAACAAAACTTAATCTGATAAGGATTCCAATTCCTAACTTAGGCTTCAGTCAGGCTGAAGTGAGTTTTTAAATCGGTGTATTGCAAGAGAATGATTTATCTAGTAAAGTGTGATAAATTAATTTCGAGTCTAAGCCAGGAATTGAAACAAGGGAGAAAGTGCAAATATATGACAAAGGCAGCCCCCAACGTAAAAATACTATTCCCTCCGTCCCTATTTAAGTGATCACTATCGGAATACGTGTTATTTCAAACTCGTTAAAAACATATATATTTATATAAATTTTTAATTGTTTTTATACCAAATTAAAGTGCTCATTGAGGACTTTAATTTGGTGCAAAAAAAATTTAAAAACATGCTACAGAAGTGCAGTTTTTAGCGGCTACATAAATATACATTTTCGAAGGTATTATTTAAAAAAGGGATGAAGGGAAATATTGGTGGGAATACAATTCTCACCTTCCACCCTCAGATAGCCCTTCTGCAGCTTTCTCCAGAAAGGCTTGAACTCTTTGACTTCCTTTTGGTGCAATTCCCACGTACTCAAGAGCCATAAGCTTGAAACATAGAAGCCGAAGCACGAATTAATAAAGAGCAATTATAAGAGAACACAATTTTAAAACACAACTTCGAACACACACTTGCATTTAGAACTAGTCGATGCATGTGGTCAACATACATCTAGCAATTCTAGGAACAGTAGTGTCCGGAACTGTATTTGGAAAATGTGTTCCTCGACTCTTCTATTATCAAAATAAATGATGGCACAAATGGGGTATATCCACCAAATGAACAATATTATTGCGAGACGCACTACAATTTACAAATTGGTAAAAGCTTTTTGTATTGATAACTCGATAACGGGTACAGCTTGTACTTACCATGTTTCTAGTAAGAAACCGTCCGACGGCTGTTGTACGGAAGCTACTCAGTGAAAATTCACTTGTGTCCAAAGGTAAGTACCATTGCACAGGTGAGTCTACCACAACATCTTTCTCCCAAACAACCTTTTTTTAAACGGCCAAAAAAGAGAATTTATTAGTAATTAAATGTAAATGGAACGACTAAAAGGGGCAAAAGCACGAGGCATTCAACATATGCTTGATGCAGGTTTAAAGAATAAATAAACAAATAAAAGTAGTGATTTTCATACTCCCTTTTTAAAAATCTTTACTCCATTTTTTAATCTTCATTCATGTGAATTTATTCCATTAGCCCTTACATATGAAAAAATAGACCAGCGAAGGGATTGTAGTGTAAAACTCATATAAAGAAGGAGAAAGGAAGGAGTGTGGATGATTAAAAAAAAAGGGAGGAAGTACCAAATTACTTTCACCGATTAAAAATATTAAATTGTTGCTTTTAAGCCGCACCTAAAAGAATAATCTCAATTCTGGTTATTTTTCACAAGAATAATTTTATGCAATTTATGCTCTGTATTTTTATTAATAACAACTATTAAAATACTCCACAAATTCAAGATGCAATCACAACTTGCCAAAATTAAGGGAAAATTTTTATTTCGCTCCCTGAACTTTTATAAATGTCCCAAAAACACCTACACTTCATTGTATTTTAATTAAGTACATGTAGTTACAAAATCATTAGGGAATTTGTTACTCACCTCAAAACCTGCTTGCTCGAGAGCTTCAAGGCATTGGGCTCTAGTCCTTATATCAGTGAGGCCATTCCCAAGTTCAATTTCCGTCTAAAATACAACATTTATACAAACTCAGCTCACATGTATACTGTGTAAATTACGTGTTGATAATGTTCAAGGCATTGGTCTACTTGATAATGTTCTCCACGCTTTGTCAAATAGAAAAAACGATACAGCATTGTTCCAAACAATGAGATGATTGAAAAGGTGATGACATTTTCTTTTAATGGAACGGACAATTGTTGTCAATTCAACCACAGTGATAACATCCTATAGTAGAAGGATAAAAATCAGACAATTCAGAAATACATAGGCCAAATCAATCCAATTTGTGTAATATAAAGGGTGCAAAGTGTAATTTACCTAGATATCCAATACTAGGGGTGCTCACGGTCCGGATTGGCATGAATCCAATCATAATCCGCGAGTCATGGTTTTTTGAAAATACAATCCGTGTCCGATCCAAAAGTCTCACGGTTCGGTTCCAATCCGAACCGCGAGTCACGGATCGATTCCGGATTAATCCGCGGATTTTCAACTTATTCGGAAAAAACAACAAATAAAAGTAGTAAGTCACTAGCAAGTAGCAAATGCAAATGCACTAAATAGAAAGTTCAAAGTTGGAAACATTTCCAGATTAAGACAATAGCAAGACTAGCAACAGAAGCAAGACAATAGCAAATTAAGAAAATAGCAAGACATTTCCAGAAAGTTCAAAGTTCAAACTAGCAAACCGTAAGTTGAGATAACAATATCACACCATAACTGATAACTCCTACAAACTGTAAGTCTACTAAATTAACAATATCTATATAATTATAAAAGTGAAAAAATTAACTATACATATATATATATATAATTATATGTATATATTTAAAAAAATTATATATAATAAAAATCTCATGGTCCGGATCGGTTAATTCACGGTTTCAAAATCAAAATCCGTGTCCGATCCAAAAGTCACGGTTTTTTATTTTTTGAATCCGTGTCCGGACCATTAATCCACGGTTAAAATCCAAAAGGTACGAAACGATTCGGTCCGGACCGGATTCACGGTTCACCGGTTTTTTTGAGCAGCCCTATCCAATACTAATTAACAACTTTGGTTGAAGTTATAACCTTGATGTCTTGGTGTTCTTGGTTATTGGGATCAAAGGAATTGGTCATACACCACTCATATGCAGCAAAACATTGACCAGGCTTCAAAACTCTGTGAATCTCTTTGTAGACTCCAACCTTCACAGCATGAATGAAATATAGATCAATAAACGAATAAATGGACCTTTCAAATAAATAAATCTTATATGCATCCACAAGAAAAATAATAATACTTGCTTTTTTTCATTTTGAATGTCATTTTCAGGAGTTTCAACATTTTAAACAGACACAATTACTTGTGATGCTCGAATCAATTAAGCACCACACCATGTGCAACTCGCTAAGAAAGCTAATCATGTCAGAAATCAAGATAAGTCGGTATTTGCTTCATATAATTTTTTTTTAAAAAAAATTTATCTTTGACAAAATGTTTGGCACCGTGAACTGGAACCCATCTTTTAAGATAAATAAATAATGTGCACCGTTTTTTTTTTTTTTATACCGTTTAACATGATTTTTGGCATGCTGAAGCTTCTCAACGAGTTCTGCGAAATGATCAATTTCCAACATCAAAGTAGACTCGAGATAAGGCCCAAAAGTTTAATAAAACTGGATGCGGGTCAATTTTGATAGGGAAGTGATATTGGCACTCCTTTTTTTTGTCTTTATTTACATAGTGTAAGACTAATTTTACCTAATAAAGACAAAAAAAAAAAAAGGAGTGTCAATGGAGAAAAGAGGAATGTCAATATCAATTCCCTTTTGATAAGCCAGACCCTTAAATATGTGCGAAAAGTTTACCGCGTCAGGAGCATGGCAGGTAGCCTCGAGTGCATATGCTGCATCAAAACTATTGTCAGGAAATGGCATTTCCATGAAATCCGCCTGCATCAATATGAAGCAGTAATCAAAACCTATAGAGAGGAAGCCCATAAACAAACCATTAAATTTGCTATCAGCACCAATGTTTTAAAAATCGGTCGTTATGTAATAATTTTTAGCCTTTCGGTACCATTACATCCCGATTCACCGATGAGCATATCAGTGGGTTCCTAGCTTCCCTCAGAGAATCGGTCAGTTCATTTCACGAACTGGTTCATGACCATTACAGTTGTTATTCGACCGTTACAACTTGATATAAGCACTTAAATGTTTTCTTTTTAAATGACTTCAAAAAATTCACGACATTTACCTCCAATTCCCGTTACGAATAATCCAATCCTAATGATAGAGTACCGTTACACGGCGATCATTACGTTACTTAACCTGAAACCGTTATGTGAAACCTTGAACAGTACTACTGCTCACCTTTACATAGTCACAAGTCTTGTCCACTCCGGCTTTCCGGTTCAATTCCTAGAAAATAACACAAGCACGTAACAGGATGTAAGAAACATGACAAATTGTGTAGGTTTCATAGTGATATAACTGGACTACACAAAAGGTGTGCAAAAACCCGTTCGACACAAACCTTATTTGATATTACGTCGTTGTACAATGTCCTATAATAAATTAATAATAATAAAGAGGGAAAAAAATTGGCGCTCCCTTTTTTTTTTGAACTGCGAAAAAGAGAAAATAAGCGCCCTGCAGAGCTCGAATGTATACGAGTAACTAAAATTATACTCTACATGAATTGTGCCATCACATATTTCTGTGAGGATTGTTGTGTAATTATTCAAATATGGGGGCAATTATGTATATTTTGCTAGTTTTTTTCTTTTTCCTTTTGCAAAAACTACACATGTAACTCGCAAGAGGACTCTAGAGTAATTATTCAAAACCTTCCGGGCCATGGCATTAGGCCATGGCACCCCGCCTAATGCCTTGGCTCCATGATCCCCGCTTGGGTGTGTAACTCTATCTTCTCCGAGGGGTTGTTCCACAAACAAAAAACTATTTTTTTCAAACACTGAAATATATCATTCTCTTACAATACATCACATAAAAAATCGTGAAAAATCAGTTTATTCAAAAAACTGAGATAATGAAACACCCCCTAAATTTAGAAAACAGGGTTTTGCCGCATAAATGTCCCTTGCAGGGACAATGCCAAGATTTTTGTGTATGGGGGACTGGCCAATGGGCCATATATGTAGAGGGGCGGGGCTATATAATTTGATGATATATATACATTTTCAATGTAATAGTAAGATTTTTTCAAATTGTAGCAGGGTGGACCGCCCCTACTAGCTACCATCTGGCTCCATCCCTGATCCCTTGAGTTCTTAGACTTTTGAAAGCAAAAGGAAACCGTTGTTTCAATGGTAAAACTTTTTAAGATGAGTCATTTTGTGCATATATGTCTCCAGTCCTGACCGCTCATATCAACATCGATTTGAGGACCATATAGGTACTATTATTCCCTCCGTTCTTATTTGTTTGTCCCACCCCCTCTCTCTTGCCTTTTTTTAAATAAAAAAATTAAGTACTAAAGAAATCAAGGTTTAATGCACAATCTTTAAGTCATCTAATGGTCTTAGTCGGCATCAAAGAAGATCTCAACCAAAAAGAACAGTGAGTAGTTGCTTAATCAAAGTTTGGTCAAAGGAATTGTTGAATTCTGAATCATAGATATGCAGAAAGTTTACAAAGGGTAAAGATTATATGTTTAAAAATGCAATTATATTTTGATAAATATCTCTGCCAATTATTAATCCAAACACTTGCTAATTAACTACTTCAAATAATCAGATGTCCGGGCCAGTTTGCGCCACCTCGACTAATTTCGGGGCCTTAGAGGTAACGACCAGACATAACCCTTAGTGCCCCAAGAGGTTGCTGGCAAGATAAACGAATCTGAAACCTTAGATGAGACAAAATCACTATAAGTCCCAAAGTAAAACTACTTTGTCAATCCGTTGGGATTACATATACACAGAGACATTGGTCCACAAATAGACATAAACATGGGTTACCTTTCCTCTTGATATCTGATACTCGTTATTATTCACGCCTGTAATGGATGTCATGCTGCCAGACATCAAACTAATTAGAATCAAACTCTTGAAAAAAAAAAAGTCAAATCAATCAATTACAAGTACACAAACATGTTTCCAACTATAGAGTTTGAGTTAATTTCAGTAATGGGGGATAATTAGTCATCTACCTAAATCGGGAGATTTCCCTTAATGGTCCTCCAATTCCACATCCAACATCCAAGACCTACATGTAAAATATAAATCCAAAATCATTAATCTCTCACATAAATAGATCCGAAATGAATGATACTTTCTCCATTTAACATAATTAAGAAAACAAAGTACTTATGTGTATTATTTCTAAAATTTTCTTGCACAATAATATTAAAGAAGTAATCAAGATCTTCAATTCATGAATTATGTGCAAAAATTATATTTTTTAATCTAAAAATAGAACCCCTTTTCGTAATGAAATATCATTGTGGAACAGGGTTTTTTTGGGGGGGGCCGAGGGGTCCCTGTAGTGCACAAAACACACTACACAGTGCAGTGCACGTCATCTAGCCGTCCATTTCGACAATGAACGGCTCGGATTTAATCCAAATAATCGACGGTCGGATTCAATTCACTGCTCGGATTAAATCTGAACCGTCCATTATCGAAATGGACGGTCGGATGGTGCACTACACGGTGCAATGCACATCCCCCAAGCCTTTTTTTTTTGTTGAACGATAGAAGAATACAAGTATGAATTACGTCAAACTGAAAACATGTTAGTTGGAAAATACCTTTTGTCCAGGTTTTAGGCCTAACTGTAAAGCAATGAAGTGCTCATGCCGCTTAATGCCTTCTTTAAGAGACTCTCCTTTCCATCTACACGACAAAAATAAATAATATGATCATAATCTCTTGCCTTAAGTAATTATCAAGATCTACAAAATTCATCATATATATAATGGAAAGTAATTATCATAATTTCTTAATTAGATTTGAAACTAGAGAGAATTGAGGAAATTGATAAAGAAACACTGAAATTCAAAAAACCTGGATGCAAAATGGAACGACTCTCCCCAACCATATTCGTAGAAGCTTGTAACAAGATCAAAATATTTATTCACCTGAACAAAACCACGAGTGACACAAACAAATATTATATAACATATGTATTTAAGTATGTACATATATAGATCGCACGGGAGCTAGAGTTGCGTGTTGTTTGATTCAAACGGTTCATCTCGTTGAATTGGTAACATTTGCCAAAAGTCACACTAATCAAATACCAATAACTATATAAACACAAAAAAAAATTAACTCACAAATATAATAAAAACTCAATAAAAACGTACTTTATTCATATAGTTATTGATGTCTGATCATTGTAATTTTTCACAAAGTATTATTGACTCTATGAGCAAAGGAAATAAGCAAACTTTGGTCAGATTACCGGCTCTAGCTCCTTTTAGGGATTGTAAACAAAACCATTTCCAATTTGCATACCATGTCAGAATAGTTCGCTTTTCTCTCATTCTCGTCACCTCCGTAATAGCCGTGATACTTCTCATACCTGAACCATTCAACGTACAACTTTAGCCACTTACGCGATTTAAACAAATGTTGAGAGAGAGAGAGAGAGAGAAAATCGCTAGCTTCAAATTTTCCTTCTAGCGAATTCAAACTATCAGTACATGTGAGTTCACACTACGGTATTTTCGGTATTCTTTGTGAAGAGAATACCAAAGTGCACCGAAAATACCAAAAATAACTCCCCAGCCTACCGGCCATCAACATCTCTTGAATTGGGTTAGTGATATAAAACTTCCTCCAGAATATGAAAAAGAAAATGGTGAGAAGACTCAGAACAATGTTTCACATACTATCATCAACATAGAACTCCAAATTTAGAGAGAGAGAGCGCAAGCGATCATACTTGTCTACTGCAGTGATTACTTCCTCTTTCGCTATCTTTCCACCAACACCACTTGCAAGATCGAACGCCTTGGCCATCGACATTGCTTCCAAAATCGCCACTTAAAAAGAATATTTTTTAAAATGAAAAACACCAACGCTAATAAAACAAGCTTCCTAAAACAGATGAAAATTCATAAAATTTTGACAAATTATAGATATGTCCTTCCTACTCTTTTTTTTTTATTTTTTATCGGCTAGATATGTTCTTCTTGAAGCTTATAACGATCAAGTTAAACAAGAGATGACTTACAGTTAAAATACAACCCGAAAAAACCTAGAGTATGTTAGAGAGAGAAAAAAAAAAGGAGAGACTGTGTATGTATGAATGAAAAACAAAATGTGATACATTTATAGTGGTATAGATTCATGTGCATTAATGGTTGATGTCTAATGAAGTAGTATTATTTTTAAGCAACTAAAAAGTGTGACCTATTTATATTTTTGTATAATTAATCAGGGTCGATTTCATTGACCTTTTCTTTATACAGAAAATTGGTCTAAAGGCCAAGTTTGGAGCTTTAAATGGTCTTTAGTCCAGTTTAACTTATTTTAATGTTTCCAATACATTGATAGAAAATATTTGATGACTCAAGGACAAAATTAAACAAAAATACCCTTAATAAACTCTACCACTCACGCACACATGTGGAGGAATCTTACTTAATGACGACTTGCCAGTTGAGAGTGAAAGCAACATGTGAGTACTGAAAGCGACGTGCCAGACTACGCCAGCCGCTGGTGCTTTTCTTTCTCCCCAACATGTGGTCCCCTTTACTGTGACTAAAAAGCGACGTGTCCAATTTCACTTGTTTTCCGTCACTCTCTCTCTCTGTCTCATGCGTGGGTTTTTGGTGGGTGGGACAAAATTAATTTCTCTCTCTTCAATTTTGGGAGTGGGTTTAATTTTGGGGTTCAATTTTAGGGGGTTTAGGCTCTTTGGGGTAGGGTATAGTGGGTTTAGGCACTTAGGTTGCACTTTCCATTATAGGGTTTTAAATTTATTTAGAAACTTTCTTCGTAGAGATGCAATTATTTTAAACAACTTTCATAGAGGGTACCCCAGGGTTTAAACTTTAGGGTCAACTTCCGATTATAAGGTTTTAGGATTTTTAGAAGCTTTTCATAGAATGCAGGGTTTTAAGAAGCACTTTTATAGGGTATCATAAGGTCTTAGGCATTTTCATAGGGTACCATGTGGTTTAGGTTTAGGCACTTTCATTAGATTTGGGGGTTTAGGCACTTTCATTGGCTAGTGAGGGCATTTTTGGAATGTGTATTTAATTTGTCATTTTGGCATTAAAAAAATTAATGTCCTTATTGAAGTAAAAACTCTTTTACTATGTCCTTTTCAAAAACGGACCTTTTATTATTTCTGACGAATGCAAAAACCTCGCCTGTGATTTTGAAAATGTCTCTCGCCTATTCCGGACTTTCGATGAGGGTGCCAGCTAAGTTTGTCTGGATTCTGAAGACATATTGTCAGTTTTTCTTAGAAGAAAATGCAAATTAAATCGGGGTGCTATAAACCTATAATCACCACTTTTTAATACCATTTTATTTCGCAAGACATGTAGCAAGATATGGCTCCTCTTACTTTAATTTATATTCAAACACAGCACCAATAACAAACAACCAACTATTTAGCTATACACAAATATTGTCTACATTGTCTTCTCATATCAACTTGACACAGATTTTGTTGGAGTTTAATCTTGATTGAAAGGTCAGGTTAGCGGGAGCGGGGTCCTTGTAGTGAGAGGCTCACTACAGGGGGTAGTGAGCTCATCCGACAATCTATCTCGATAATGAATGCTCGGATTTTAATCCAAACAATTAACAGTTCGGATCATTTGGAGTTCAGATTAAATCTAAGCCATCGATGCCGAGATAGATGGCCAGTTGGGCCTCACTACACCCCTGTAGTGAGTTGCACTACAAAGCCCCCACTTCCCAAGTTGTAAGAAGGTTAGGCGACGACGTTAAGCAGATTGGTCATAATTTTTTTACTCCCTCCGTCCCAATTTGTTTGCTCACAATGGGAATACATGCAATTTCAAACCCCTACAAAATATATTTCTCTATATTATTTTTTAATTTGTTTTATACCAAATTAAAGTGCTCATTGAGTACTTTAAGTTGGTGTAAAAAAATTAAAAAATATTATGCAAAAATACATTTTTTAACATCTACAAAAATACACGTTTCCCAAAACGAACAAACAAATTGGGACAGAGGGAGTAGTTTTTAGACTCCTCTCGTTGAGACAAATAACTAATTTCAAAAAGTTTAATGCTTAAATGTAAGAAAATTTCCTAAAATACCTAATAGAAAAGTACCAAAATAAAAATTTGGCAAGAACAGGCAGTTTTGTGATTTACAAACTAGTCTTTAAATTGCATTAGATCGAGGCATAACAGGCTACTCTTTTATTATCGGAGTTGTGTTTTGGTTTTTGTTTAGTTTTCCACTTTTCCTTTAGGTTATATTTATATTGTTGCATGGAATAACTAGGGAATGACCGTGCCTAAAGGCACGACGCGACGTAATTAATTTAAGTTCAACCTAGCTAGTAATGTACCGTTCTGCAAATAATTGTCCGTGCTTGAAGGCACAATGCAAATTTGTAGAATACAATGACGTAATTTAAGATCAACCTAGTGATCAATCGTTCTACTAGTAATTGTTTGTGCCTGAAGTCACGATACAAAACATTTAGAATACAATGAAAATAAATTATTTTTCTCTACTATTGGAGAAGCCAACTTCTCCAAAAAAAAAAAATTTCAAATAAGGTTCAAATAGATTATATATTAGTCAATTAATGTAAATTAATTGGTTTATAACGATCATGAATGAACCAGTAAGAGTACCATTGGAACGTATAATCAAATAGCAAATGAGCCCCTACCTAAAGGCACTACGCATTGACTAACGATAATGATGATAATATAAAAGTTTCTAGCACTATCAATTAAAACGCCTACTCGCAATCAAAGATATTACTCAAGAAATCAAGCAAATACAAAATTCAAATTAACATTGAAAAATTTATAGATTCACTTTGGCCTTATGCGTTCCCACGTGTTCCCAGCTTGTTGCGTGTCTTCAAAGTATCTGATACAAAACCCTAATTTTACGGATTATTAGGAAACCCTAATTTTTCAACCACTACCTCTTCCACCTTAATGCTATGCTTGTGTATTATCTATAAAATGGCTATGTAGATGGATTTATCAGAACAAGTGAAGAGATGGAGAGGTAGAAAGATGGAGAGGTAGAAAGATGGGGCAGCACTTTGGTGCTAAGAGCATCCCCAATGGCATACTCAAAAAGAAAAATACTCAAATTTTGGTATTTAGACACTCAAAAAGGGCTCACAATGGCATTTGGATAAAAATACTCAAAGTTAGCAACATTTTTTATAAATACTCAAATTTTGGCATTTGAATACTCAAAACTATCAACATTTTTCCAATAATCAAACTTGCATACTCAAAACTACTAACATTTTCTCCTATTTTGATTATGGACAAAAATAAACTATTGTAGAGCTTCACATTGCTAACTTTAGAAATCTATTAAATGAATACTCAAAAGATGATATGGCAACATTTGAGTATTCACATTTGAGTACGCTATTAATGATGCTCTAAGGGGATATACTATAAGGGTAAAGAAAAATACTGCTGAGTAGGTAACCATGAGATTTGGGGCCCTAGGTAACCATGAGATTTGGGGCCCTTGGATACCGGGTGAGCGGGGAAGTGTGTATAACTTTAGAGCTCGGGTATTGGTGTCGGGTTGAGTATTTTTTTTGTCTCACAAATATTGTAATCTCTACAGTGCTCATATAGTGTCTCTCTCCCGTGGACTAGGCCAGTTCTTGTTTTTTATTTGTGTTAATTCTTGTTTAGTGTTGGATCTCAATATGTGTGTGTTGTGGGTATTCACCGAATTTCGATAAAATCCCAACATACAAATGAAATATTTGTTTTTCTAATGATTGGTATGATAATTTAAGATGGTTTATTTGTTCCAAATAGACAAAGGAATATTGTTAAGTGAAATTTCATTTTTAGCACAGAATTTTATACCATCAAGTTTTTATATATTAATGTCATTACGGACCTAAAATTAAAGAGCCGCCTCCTTGAGATCAAATAAAATAATGCAATTTAATTCGGTGATAATTGGAATATGTCAATTGTCAAATATATAAACAAATGAAATAATTTCTTACATTTGCGTTGTTCATTTCACATATCAACGGCTCGGATAGCATCAACCATTACCATTACAGTTAATGACAACCATTACCGTTGTCGCCAAAAAGATTGAGAATTTTCGGTAAAAAAGTTCAAAAATTCCATCGATCGATTAATTGAGCCATATTCTTTTGTTCTCGACATTTGTTTGTATTATTAGTAGTACACATTGATGAAAGATTATATATTATGTGTCTCAAAAATTAGATATAGATCACAATCTTTAGCAATATATTCTCAATGTATGTGTGATAAACTTGTTAAAATTCGTCATGCATTTCATTACACAATTAGTTTTCGCAAGTTTATAACTGAATTTCTGCTCTCCCTTGGGTGTTAACACGAGCAAATCAATACAAGAAAAATCAATTTTGATAAATTTTGAATTTTTTGTTTTGTTCAACACCCGACATAAATTTGAACTAGTAGTCAGATTTTGATACCGGGGTACTTAAGTCAATAACTGGTTTAAGTTGGCTTTTTGAGTTGATGTATTGTTAGAGAATAACTTGTCTCATAAAGCACTCAATAAGTTAGTTTGGGAATAAAGTCAGTTTCTTGAAACCCCCTAGAAACATCAAGCTTATTATTTTGAAGGCAAAGTATGTTTTTTCAATAATATAGACCGTGTAATATTTCCACCTTTTATTTATTTATTTATTTATTTATCGCCTAGGCTATTAAATTTGGTTCTGGACCACTAATTTAAGACTTATTTAAAAATAAATATTGAAGGACTACAGAATTAGGACATAGCAAATTTTACAACGAGAAAAATCTCGTCGTGGCGGGCTTATATAAGTTAGGAATAAAAAACATTTCTCGCATAGTAATAGCATTTTTTCAAAATCGTTGTGATGGTGGCCGTCACGACTTGTGCCGCTCTGGCTTGATTCTTGTGACACTCTCTTTCTCTCGAAAGATTAATAGTCAATTGGTTCTTGTACCTCTCATCATTATTCGGCTTTGTGCAGTTGGAATTTTCTTCACAAACCCAATATGCCTCAACGGCCGGCATCAAATGGAAGGAAGTCCCATTTGCTTACTTATTTATAAGCTTTGTAGTTCTTTATTAACCAACTAATCATCTGTTCCCAACTGCAATTTAAAAAAAAAAAAAAACAAAAAAAAAGGTAAGAAATTATTTCATTTGTTTATATATTTGACAATTGACATATTCCAATTATCACCGAATTAAATTGCATTATTTTATTTGATCTCAAGGAGGCGGCTCTTTAATTTTAGGTCCGTAATGACATTAATATATAAAAACTTGATGGTATAAAATTCTGTGCTAAAAATGAAATTTCACTTAACAATATTCCTTTGTCTATTTGGAACAAATAAACCATCTTAAATTATCATACCAATCATTAGAAAAACAAATATTTCATTTGTATGTTGGGATTTTATCGGAAATTCGGTGATACCCACAACACACACATATTGAGATCCAACACTAAACAAGAATTAACACAAATAAAAAACAAGAACTGGCCTAGTCCACGGGAGAGAGACACTATATGAGCATTGTAGAGACACTATATGAGCATTGTAGAGAAATGAACAACGCAAATGGGGTTGGTAGGGCCTGCTAACCCCACGGACAGCAAGCCCCCAGATCCGAATTTTCTCATGCTCTTTGGACTCAGAATAATTGTCAAGGTATTTGGGATTGATCCCATTCCTTCCTCTTAACTCATCTGAAATGTGTTGTCCAATCAAGAGGACGTTAACCCTATCTTAACTAAGAGCAAGTGCATCAGCTTGTCCAAAATAGCATTTGGGCAAATTCACCTAACCAAATGAGCAAAATACCCACTACAGCAGATTAGCCAAACCCTTAGGTATCCCTACCTCAGCTACAGTACTTGGGCAAATTCACCTAACTACTGTTCATCAGCAACCATTTTTTTAAATTTCTCTCTCTCTCTCTCTCTCTCTCTGGAAGACGATGTTGAGCAACGATGGAGGCCGGCAACGGCGACGATGGTGGCTTTGTACTCCAAATTGACGACGACGGGGACGATGGAGGCCAACGACGACGATGAAGATTGCGGACGATGGCAGCGGCGAGATGCAGGCGATTGACAGCAGCAAGGTAAGGATTGACGACGGCGACGGCGATGGGTATGGAGTCAACAACCGATGGGTATGGAGGGGACGGCGATGGGTATATCTGTGTATATGTGTGTGTGAAGGAAAAAATATTATTTTGATGAGAGGTAAGGTAAAATGGATAGATTGTTGGAGTGTTGATAGTGACAAGCTAGCTATATACACTGTACATCAGTTTTTTTGGCCAAAAATTTACCCAAGCTATTGGGGATGCTCTAAGTCATTTCCGTTATTAAAGACATAATTGGGAAATATCCAAGAAAAAGGCTTCTTTTTTTTTAAACGTAAGCTGGTTCAAGTTTAAGCTGTCTTTTCTTGGATAAGTATTTCTCAAAAGATTATGACTTTTACCCAACTCCGACTCCTATCATCAAATTGAACCTATAATCACCGAAAGTTTGACGCAAAACTAACAATGCCAAAAAAAGAAATGAATAAAGACAACCATAAAATCCTTAAGCCAATGTCAATAGAACGGGCTCTAAAATGATAGCTCAATTGTTGCTTTCTCCCATGGGGCTTAATTCATTGCCCAAATTATAGCTTCCAAATCTATTGTCAAAGACTCGAAACATGATTCATTATTCTTGAACACTTCATTGCCAACAGCGGCTTTTTCTGGGTAATTCAACAAGCAGATCATAACTTGAACTTACAACGAGGCCACTCATAAAAGACCTTCCCTGAAGGTCACCACTGAAATGATGGTGTCTTCATGACTGAAAATACTACGCAAACATCCAAAACAAAGTCCCAAAGAAAAGGCATATTATCAAACATTTAAAACTGAAAGCCTCTCATTAATGGGGAAATTCCACGCAAACATTGAGAAGAAAGCACCAAATTTGAAATTGTACTCCAGTACCTCAGATATGGCTACAAATAAGAACTACAAGAGTCTAAATGGGAATAAGTTGTCACTGGAGAACTCTCACCAAGATTTGACTATTGAGACAGAAGCCTCTGTTCTTCGTAATGAAAGCATGCATCGCTTGCGTCTTTGAGGGGAAGTTTACAAATGCCATTCTAATGGGGTATGGGCTTGGCCTGCAAGAGTAAAGGGTATATCATGAATCGCAAATACATGTAATCGCAAATAGTTTTTCAGTTGGTGCAGGAAGACTTTTTTGTTGCAGTGAGACTTTTTTGTTCCATTTTGATCGTGTCTTTGAATCAGAAATCAAGTGAATTAAAATTGCAATTCCGTTTGATACCTCACGGTTCGTGCAATCCTATACAATTCACTGTGATTCAATATTGTCCCTACCATGGTTTTTTTTTTTTTTTTTAATCCCTGTTTCTGCTATGGTTAAACAACAGTATTTTGGCCGCTCTATCAAGAAACAATGAGAAATAGATTAGTTATATTGCATTTCATGGTATCATGTATATAGGCATACATGTTATCTTGGCATTCCTTTCATGTTTTAACAAGTGTGCATATATTTATATAACTAATGAAACTATATGTAATATCAAAGGAAGTGAATCTTACAAGTCACCATCGGGGTTCACACATAGAATATATTGTACTTTCTTCTATCATGTTCAACTGTTAACCAATGCTAGCTATGAAGCACGCGTACTCCGAAAGAGTTGTTGTACAAGTACTTGTTACGGGTATGGCTCTGGTACGACGAATACTTTACCGTAACAACATATCGAGTATGTGGTACGCCGTCACCGTGGTTCGGTGGGTACAGCTCTACTACGCCTGTTTTGTTTTTTGTTTTTTGTTTTTTGTTTGGTCCCTTTTTTTTATGTTTTAGATGCTTAATATGAACTCATGTTTTTTCCCCTTTGATTCCAAGTTCTTTCTCTCCATATGTTCTTACTATATTTTCTTATTTGGAAAAGAACTAATTTTAAGTACACAAGCAGAACCTAAGAAAAAGAAGAAAACACTACAGTACGGAAAATTGAAGTTCAATTAGTAGAGGTGGGATGTCCACAAGTGAAGAAGACTATATTGTTCTATGGAGTTAAGCTATGAAAATTATGATTAACAAAAAAAATAAAGAAACCACTGAACGAAGACAGACAAAGATAAAAATAAAGCATAGAAGGAGGGATTTCTGAATCACTAAATTCAAACACAGAACATGAGTTTCAGTATAAAGTTAATGTACATTAGCCTAAACTTCTTGGAGAATGGATCAAACCATGATTATCAGGGGTAGACGAACACTAGAGTTTGGCATTACTTATATCAAGATGAAGTACTTTTGAATTTGTCACTACATATACATGAGTTCTAGTATAATTTTAATGCACATTTGCTTAAACTTCTTGGAGAATGGATCAAACCACGACTATCAGGGTAGATGAACACTAGAGTTTGACATAACTTCTATGAAGACGAGGTACTTCAGAATTTGCCACAATATATATATATATATATATATATATATATATATATATATATATATTGGGCGATTCCGCTCAACGCAAGTTTTGACACAAAAATAATCGGAGTCCCATGCTAATAATTGGAGCCATCCAATTTGTTTCAAACATGTATTTGAGAGTTCACATAAAAATCAACCCATTAGGATATCAGGACGTGCTTGATCGATTTTTTTAGTTTTTATCCTGTCAAATTTACGGACAAAAACCGATCAAGCTGTTACCGATATCCAAAATGAGTTGATTTTTTACAGGAACTCTTAAAAATGTGTTTTAAACAAATTAAACAGCTTTGATCATTTGTGTGGCACTCCAAAATGGGAGGTTTATATTCTCTGTGTCAAATGTTGCACGAGCAGAACCGGCCCATATACACACATATATGGATACACTGATACACATATAGATATAGATACACACACACATACATTGCATGTATATAGGATGATTCCCCAGCAGCCCAGCCATACCCATAAAGTGTTCTCTATAAGTTTTACTGTATAGTTGTACCTGTATTGTACCATACTCACATGCCCGTACTCATAGTGAAGCTTCATAGAGTATGAGAATAGATATTGACTAACAATGCCACAAGGAACAAATAAAGGAGTTCAATTTTTCTTTTTTCTTTTTCTTCTCTCTTTTTTTTCTGAACAAAGTAAAAGATTTACTTGAGCACAAGAATTCAGCACTAACCTGGTGAATATTTGCATTGTGGATGCATCATACACACATCCAGAAAGGAAGCGCTCTATGTCATCTAAAAGCGCATTTCTAGGAATTCCTTGCAGCACCACCTACGAATGGACCATCAAACTAATCTCAATCAAGGAATGCTGTTAACCAAATGTCCATGCAAATTATTAAAGTTGCCATGCTAGAAGATGGAAAGTTAAGTAGGCCAAAAGATAACTGATAGCTAATGCAATGAGATCTAAACACTTTTATCTCACTTAATTCTAATCACCAAGCCAGTAGTCTAGTTATGGATAAATTCATGCCAACCATATGGCAGAGCACATCTCTGCAAAAGGAGTCTCATAAGTAGCAAGTAGCAACCTTCACCATATCAGTGTGTTATACAAAAAGAGTGCCTAACTGGCTCCTCAATTCCTAAAGGTGAAAATAACGTACACAAATAAACGAATGACGAAAGGATGTCGGGTAGGGGGCTGGCAACATACTATCTGACATAAAACACAACCATCGTGCAAGGAAGCATAATAGGTGGCTACCAGCAGAACTAGCCAACTTTGGTTCGCTTGTGCTAAATAGCACTTCAAACTTCGGTTCTGCTGCAATGCCAAAAATCATATCACGTTCAGTCCTATTCTTAAAAATCAAACTTGCCTAATAACTCAGAGGCAATAGCTTCCACTTAACTTTCTCAGTCACACCAAAATAAAGTGATCAGATAATGCTATCTGAATTAAAAGCACAAAACAGGGTAGGAGTTTGAAAAATAACATAGTCCAGGATATAGGAAGAAACTTGGCTGGTGTTAGGATCCCATATTTTATTCTGCAATTTGCATAAACGAGATAGATGCCTTTCTCTATCTGACGCAGTGGAATTGATGTGATAGCCACTGTGGAATAATCTTTACTTAATGAATATACTAGAATAAGTTGCACAATAAAAAATATAGAAAACTCCACATTTTAAGTTTTGTGCCACCAAATACCATTTGAAGCAAAATTCAGATGCCACTTCAAAATATGGTTTGCTTAAGTTCTGAGAGTGAAATGAACAGAACAGTGTATCCTGGAGCGTCTTTCCAAGAGACTTGACAGTAAGTAGTAATGAAACGGGCTAGCCATTCATATAGCTCCAGTAATTCAAGGAGAAAAATAGTAATCAAACTTAAGAGTAACTAGCAACTCAAATATCAGAATTAACTACTGCAAAAAAAGTATATGACTCAGAAGTTCTACTTACAGCTTTTCCGTCGTATGGTGTAACAAGATCCCACTGGGACCGATCAGCCTGACATCAGAGGAACCATGGTTATTAATGCGTCAAACTTCTCCATAATTAAAATATGAAAAACCAAACAAGTTAAATGAAGGAATCATGACATTACCTTGTCCAACCTATACAAGCGACCCTTCTTATTAATAGCCCTAATAGCAGCATCAAAGGCATACAGAGAAGGGAATTGAATCATCCTAAGGCATACCCCAGAACAATGTTAGAAAATTTTCCATTGCAAACAATACTAATTTAATAACATGATGTTTAGACAAAAAAGTTAAAACAATAATTGAAAGAGGCAAGCAAGTAATGAAAAAAACATTATTTTCCCAATAATTAAGTTGATTTACATTCCAGTTGGCACGTAGGCTCTCGTATAGTCCACTTTGAGATCATCCAAACTCAATTGACACCCTTCGAGCAAATTGAGGATGTCACTCTTTGTTTTATGCCTTGTAGTAAATATCAACCTGCCGTAAACAGAACCTGCCAAATCCCAGAAAGAGCACAAACTAACTTAGAAAGTGAAAAGTTACTAAATGGGCAAAAAATGGGAGAGACACAACACATGATGACATGACCATGCCATCGCGACAATTGTTTGAATATAGAGGCAATAAGAGACGACCCCACAGGGAAACCATAAATGTACTTAAACAATTGTATCTTGATTTTCAATGTTTGATATACAATAAGATTTAACCATCCCTTGATAGTAGGAAACCATTTCTGAAGTCCACATTTTTTTTGGCAATCATTACTGAAGTCTGTACTAGAAAGAAGTGTGAATTCAAGGTTACAAAGTTTATTTCTTTTCACATCTAAGGGAATGGTTCAAAATTTAACCTGAACTTACATAGGCTAAAGTATGACGGATAAATTATATATACCCCAATTACCATTCATTCCATTGTTGGAGCAAAGCTACTGCTCAAAATAGAAAAGTGTTTCACTAGTGTCCGAGTAATGCACATGTGTTATGACTATGACATGGTTCTAAAATATAAAGTTACAGAAGGACATTCAGACAGGGGTCTGACATGTGACAATGTTAGACACGTGAGTGGCACAGCCAAACCACCTTCTTAGAAGTGTACGTGCAAATTGAATCCTAACTTCTCTTTCGTAGACATGAATGACCATTAACTACAAGTTTCCAACCTACAAAATCCCAAATTTTGACTAAACCAATTCATGATTTCATCCTATAAATTGATTATTCCCTTAAATGAGCATGATGGCAGGTTCCCTCGACAAATGCTATCAAGTGAGACAAAACAAAGAAGTCCTTAATTCAGAACAAAAACAAAAGTAATTTCATCAGCAGTTTCATTTGTGGTCCAAATAAAAAAAAAAACTCGGTTAAACTAAAGAAAAAACCATCTTAGCCTCAAATGATGAGCATTTTTCTATCTCAGGATGTGACTAGCGAATAAACACACAATCAAAGCTATTCTCCTTCATTTTCATACCATCAAACTGAATGCTAAAACTCCACAACACCTGTGTCCAATACTTGTACACATTAACCACAGAGAAAAAGTAATCCAAAAGGACAAAAGACACCAACGGTGCAGTCACATTGGCTTTTCTTTTTTCTATATTAAGCTGAAGAATTTTACAGATTCATTCCAATTCCAATCCACTACCTATGCTACAACACAAAAATTCAACCCCCTCTCGAAAAAAGAAAAAAAAAACTACAAGCACTCAAAACCCAAACCCTAACTCCAACAAATTCAGATCATTATACGAAACTAAAATAAAACAAAGGTTCTAAAAGACACTAGTCTGTCCCAGGTCAGTCGGCTGCCGACTAGCAACTTTTGGCCAACTAATCGCCGATTTTTTCCTGACTAGTCAGATTTCAATCAAGTCGGGGGACCTCTGACTAGCGACTTTGAGCCGACTAGTCGGCCGACTTGACCAACTTTTAGAATACTGAATAAAACGGCTACACTAGATATGTTAGTAATCGACATTTAATTAACGGGTATCTGTAATCTTAACATGGGGAGATTAATAAGTATTTAATAACGTGGAGCTCGAAATATAATCGAGATAAAGATGGGAGTGCAATTATAATTCTTTAGTGGTGTGAATTATAATTTGTGAAATAAGAATAGAATCCAAGTGGGATTAGGTTTTCTTATTTACACAAGGAGCCCAGATTTATTTCTCCTCAAGTCCCCGCTCTAGCCCTATAAATATATCGTTATGTTCTCTAGGTCACAGAACAGTCATTCAGAAATTTAGAATAGAGGCTGTGAGAGAGAGAACAAAGAGATCATGTAGAAGTCCACACTTGGCTACATGATCGAGATATAAGGGAATATGGCAGAAGATCATGAGGTACTGTCGAGCAAAGCTTGTTGCATACAGTAATTAGGTCTGTCAAGTTCTCAAATAAACAAGTCAACCAGCGTTCGTGTCTACGGATGAGAGGCAAACCCTAATTCCGCCTTGTAGGGTTTTGTGTTTATTTTTGTTGTTTAATCTGTACGTGCAATTACTGGGTTCTGGGATAAGTTTCCTAACAATTGTCGTGATCGATAAAGTTGTTAACTACAAAATAAGCACAAGCACACAAACCCCAAACCCTAACTCCAAAATTTCAGGTCATTGAACGAAATTCAAATAAAACACCCAGATTAGCTATTGACATGATTGGTGAAAATGTTAACCCAAAAACAATAAGCCCACAAAACCCTAAACCCTGACCCCAACAAATTCAGGTCATTATAGGAGAATCAAATAAAACACCCAAACTAGTTATTGAAGTGATTGGTAAAGTTGTTAAATACACCATAAACCATAAGCACACAAAACCCAAACCTAAACACCAACAAATTCAGCTGTACATTACACGAATTTCAAAAAAAAACGCCCAGATTAGATATTGACGTGATTGGTAAAGTAATAATAACAACCACACAAAACCCTAAACCCTAACTCCAACAAATTCACGTCATTATACAAAATTCAGATAAAACGCCCAGGCTAGATATTGAAGTGACTGAAACTATAAGAACAAAACCCTAAACCCCAACTCCAAAAAAATCAAGTCATTATACGAAATTCAAATAAAACGCCCATAAAAGATATTGAAGTGACTGGTAACGTTATTAAATACACCAAAAACCATAAGAACACAACCCTATCTCCAAAAAATTCAAGTCATTATACGAATGTCGAATAAATTGCAGAGATTAAAGCTTGAAGTGATTGGAAATGCTGAAAAACCTTTTGTTGGGGTCCGAAGAAAAGAATCAATCGGAGAGGTGTCTTGACCAGCGGGCTGATCTGCAGCTCCGGTCGAGAAACGCATCGGCGATTCACGAAGGAGCAGCGAGAGCCCTTGATTTAGATTACTGGTTCGGATCAGCCGGTGAGATTCCGCTGCGGCTCTGAGTCGGCTCATCGTCGACATTTTCAGGCTCGAGTGAAACTCAGAGGAGACAGTGAGAGAGACGAAGACAACAATGAGCTATTGGGTTTGGGTCATTTCAACGAAATGGAAACGAGAACAAATGGGTTTGGGTTTTGGTCGATACAAAATTGGGTTGGGTCCAATGGGCTGATTCGGACTAAGCCCGTTTGACAGCACAATTCAAGTTGAGGAATTACGGCCCGGATTTTTGGGACGTATATCCCTCGGGGAAAAACAAAAATGCTACAACCATATAGACTTGTACTATGATTTAAAAAATAATAATAACACTTGTAGCCACAAGTAGGGCCAGTGGGCATTGTGTCGTGTTCGTGTCGTATCACCTTGTGCTTAAGTCGGAATTCTCTCAACCATAACACAACCTGTTAAACTTTTTCGTGTTATCGTGTCGTGTCATATTCGTGTTTCATGTTAGAAATAGTCAACCTTTACCCACTAACTTCGTGTTGTGTTATCTTCTCCTTTCATAAATTCCCATATCATGTAATGTCATCTCATGTTCGTGTCAGAATTCTCTCAACCATAACCTAACTTGTTTAGCTTTTTGTGTTATCATATCATGTTACATTTGTGTTTCATGTCATAAACAACTAACCCTAGCCCACTAACTTCATGTCGCGTCAAAAATTCCCACCCGTACCCACGAGTGCAAACACACAAAACTGTGTGGAGCCAAATAGAATCATTATAGAACCTACAAAGAACACGTCTTCAAAAATTTAGGTTGATTGAATATTTTAAAAAACTAAAATTATTTATGTTACACAACAAAATGTAACTTTATTCACATGCCTATAGATATATTTGGTCACACTCAATTTTTGCAGACAATTCTTTTTTGAAAATTTTACGTAGATGAACTATTTTAATCTATATCTATACTACAGTACTATATAGTATTGCAAGGGGGTCTTGAAGTGAGAAGCCCCTTGTGCTTGCCACCAGCCGCCTAATGGACTTGAAAAAGACTTAGCAAAATTCATTTTCACTAACTTATCTAATAGATTGGGGGAGTCCGGTTCCGGTCAGGACTCCCGGACCTATCTTAGGTCTGGAATTTTCACTTCCCGGTCATTTGGTCGGAATCTGAACAGTTGGATGTTTTTAAAACATGTTTTTAAGGTTCCACCATGGAAATGGGCAAAAAAAGATACTGGAAGGGCTTCATCCAAGCATTTTTCGATAAAACTGTAAAATCGCAGTTTTATCGAAAAATGCTCGGATAAAGCCTTTCCCGGTTTTTTTTTTTTTGCCCATTTCTCGCATGAAACCTTGAAAACACATTTTAAAAGCATCCAAAGGTTCGGATCCCGGCCAAATGGCCGGGAAGTGGGAGGTCCGGACCTAAGATAGGTCCGAGTGTCCTAACCGGATCCTTGTTGTAGATTGGGGGTATTTAATATTTTAAAAGTAATGAAGGATATGTATTGCGCCGCACCCTTGGCTTTGATCACTTTCCAAGTTTATATAAGTCAAACAATACAAGAATAAGAACAAGTTTGTTTTTCAAGCTAATGTATGGGGATGGTACGTGCACTTTAACAAATCATGTCTCAGAGAAGCTAAGACGGAGTCAAGATTTTTGTGTAGGGAGACAAGCTATATATTTAGAGAAGGAGCGGAGCTATATAATTTGATGATATATATATATATATATATATACATTTTTAATGTAATAATAGGGTTTTTTCAAATAGTAACAGAGCGACGACCCGTACTAACCCCCTCTGGCTCCATCCCAGCGACCGCGAAGATATAGTTCTATCACCAAAGTTCCATGTTTTTCTTCTCCATAAAGTCATGATTTAAAACGTGTATCCCTGGCGAAAATGTTAAATTTTCTTTGAGTGCATTATTCTGAATAAAATACATTGAAAACTTCTGTTTAAAGCACGAATAATGTACATTTAAGGTTTTGGGTGTTTGATGGGTTTCAGAGAAGGTGGTGCCGGGTTGTGTTTTTAAGTGATCTGTTTATCGATAATTTTTAGTAAAAATATTAGAATTGATACTACTATCAATACGCCAAATTGTAGCATTATTGGCATTAAAAAGCCGCTAGTGAAGGACCAAAAACAGCCTGTAAAATTATTTTTGGCGGTAATAACGCGAAAACCATACTAATAAGCACGCAAATATGTAAATATTAGTGGACTTAAATTCTCGAATTTGATTATAAAATTATGTTTATTGTTAATTTTTATAAGATATTGTGCATAAGGTTTGTTTTGCGTTTCAGGAGAAACAGGTGTAAATATGCTGCAGGGTCCGATGTGCTCTGGGGAATGTGCACGCGCAAAGTACTAAATCATTTTCCAATTCATTTTCTTCAATTGAATAGAATAGAACAAAACAAAAAAAAAAAAAGGAAAGAAAGTCATGAGTAGAACTGGTGGTGTCGGCTGGGAATCTAATTATGGAAATAAATATCGCGGAATCCTTTTGACATCAGATTTTGTCTTACGAAATAGGGATGTCAATTACCTCAAACCCAATTAATACCCGCCTCATCCCTGCTTATTTGGAGGCGAATATTACTTGATTTTTCATCCAATAAGAGCGGGTATGGTAGAACTTGAAGAACCACCAGTTGAAAATAGGGCAGATATAATTTTGTAATATCCACCTCTAAATACCCGTACCAACCCTCGTTTCCAATTTCTCTATGTATATTTTTTTTGTGGATGTATGTATATATGCAGACATATAGTAGTATATAAATGTATATATATGTGTGTATATATAAGTATGCATATACGTATAATTTGTGTATATTGTTCCGAATTAAAACTATATATGCTAGATGTTAAAAGACGTTTAGTGATGGTAGTTAAAATTTTATATATCTTGGTGGACTGTTATTTCTTTGTAATTTTCTATTCTATTTTGTTGTAAATTGTTGTTTTTGTTATTATAGAACCCATAAATTAGATCTTATCGTTTTTTTTTTTTTTTGTTCGACAAGTTTGGATATGGATTTACCCAAATATACCCGATCCCCAGTGAGAGGCGGGTATGGTGGATTGTTCATTATTCCTTTTCGGTATGGAGGTGGGGATGGGGATGAAATTCCCAATTGGAGATCGGGGTAGAATAGGGTCCTCCAATCCATACTCTACCCATTGTCATCCCTACTACGAAACACATGTTAAGTACATAAATTACAAGAGCAATACCATTTTATTCCCTGGATTAAAATAAGAAATTTGACTATTCTATCGCTCCAATCGAACTCTGTTTTGAGCATCAGTTGAGAGTGTCGCAAACCCAATCAATGCAAGTGCCATTTAAAGCAAGGCCCACCTTGTTTACTTTTTCGTCAGTTTCTATATTTGGTCAGGGATTTGTTTATAAATAGGAGTGAACCAGGAGAAAAAAAGATACTTCCTCCGTCCCAAATTTCTTGTCCATTTACGTGCATACGTGCCATTTTTAATTGCTTATATTTTTCAATTTATAATATTTTTTAGGATTTTGAAAAAATTGTTTAATAGAACTCATTGAGAATTATCAAACGAGATCCATATTGAATATATATAACAATATACATTTGAAAATATAAACAAAATTTTTAAGGTACCGTGAATAGTGCAAGTGGACAAGAAATTTGGAACGGAAGGAGTATAACTTTTCCTTCTTTTCTTTGTTATTTTCCCCAGCCTAGAAGCAAATAGCAAACTTCTCCCCTTAGTTTCTCTAAAATCCTTTTGTAAGTTAGTTTATGTTTTTGTTGTTTATTATTTTATCAGTTGGCCCAAATAGTAACACAAAAAGGGGGTGAATTGTGTATCTCAAAAAATAATGCGGAATTAAAAAACTAAATGCAACACCCAATAAAATTAAATAGATTTAAGCACACAAACAATAATTATATGACAGTAAATAAGGAGTAAGGGGAGAGAGAAATCAAACACGGAGATTTATAGTGCTCCGGTCTGCAACTTCACGGCCTAGTCCACTCCCCAAGCGTCCAACTTGGGATTTGTTGCACTATCTCCAATAGTAACACTTTCTAGTTTCGCGGGTGCTAGAGAAACTTTTACAACGAGCAATGTCCCCAATTGCTTTAACTATTTTTGACTTCGGTGTTAGTCACACCTAACCCAACTAGTTTTGACTTCTGTGCTAGGAACACCTAATCAAGTAATTTTTTCCCACACAAAAATCACTCACAAGAGTGTACAATTCTTTTTTACAATGATAGCTCAAATACAACACTCAAACTAGTGTAGAATATGCAATATGAAGCTTCGTTAAAATATGCAAGATGAAGCTTTGAGTTAAACGATAAGGATGGCACACGTATATTTTTTTTTCCTGTTGGAGCTCTCTGTCTTATTCACCTTCAATTTGCCTTCACCTTATACTAGCAAAAAACCCGTGCTATGCACGGACTGAATTCAATCTACACAATTAAATGTTTGTACACATAATTTGAGTACCATTTCAAGTACAAAATTGGTTCAATTACCCGTGTTATGCACAGAAATAAAATTATAATCAAATTAGATCTCTTAAAGTACCATTTGATCTTTATCTAGTATCTACTACATATGAACAACATTTGATGGATACGCAACTGAATCCGCCTGAACTCCTTCCATTGATTCTCTTTATTTCCTAAGACTATTTGTGGTGTTCGTTAACATACCTCAATCAAGCAAATTGAAGTTTCAGTCACCGTAGCTTAATCCATGACACATCCAAATTAACTTTAATACGTAGCATAGCTCAATTCTTTCTAAACAGTTGCTCATGTTCCTGTTCATGTCATACAAAATCTATTGTTTACATACATCACATCACCACCCCGGTTTCATCAAGTTTGGTGTCAACATAATGATTGTCTCGAAAGCCTGGGCATCTTCTTTTTCTCAAATCGTGTAGAATGAGAAAATATAAGTTTCTTTTTTTTCATTAAACTACACAAATGTGAAATGTATATTTGATCGAAGTTACTACAAACAAACTGAATATGTCAAAGAAAAGATTGGGAAGGAATACAATACAATCAAATATTCCCAAGAAGAAGAAAAGGAAAAATAAAATAAAATAGTTTGTCGTGGAATAAAAATTAGAAAGTATTTTACAAATTCCCTCATCACTTATCATTAGTGTTTGACTGGGATGAATATTTGCGTCGAAGAGCTTGAAAAGATTAAAGAAAAAACTGTAGTAAAATAATCTTCACAAAACTGAAAACAAAAAATTTGCTTTCCAAGAACGGACGAAGAATTGAAGATGCTACCGTCTTTTTTTTACCGATCTTCCCCTCAAAATGGTTTCTATAATGAATTTTGCGTCGAAGAGCTTGAAAAAATTAAAGAAAAAATTGTAGTAAAATAATCTTTACCAAATAGAAAAACAAAAGATTTACCTTTTAAAGAATGGATGAAGAATCGAAGATGCTACCATCTACTCCCCTAAAAATAGTCCATGTGGTTGAAAAGATTAAAGAAAAAACTAAGTAAAATAATCTTTACAAATTGACTTCAATTATTTTTAACATGTCCAAAATTATTTATATATTTTTAAAGATCTTGAAAACTAAAAAATTTCATTGGTTTTTTAAATTCTAGATCGAACTTGATTAAATTTCATTTTTCTCTAATAGTTTTGGAAATTGCTTCTCATAAAAATATTCGTTTTCATTATAGTCTATTTTTTAAACAACATTTTTGTTTTAGTAGATGATCACTAATTATCAATAACTTAGGGTGTACTCATATTTTAAATTAAAGTTACCACTTATAGGAGAGTTGATTTTCACTTTTCTCTAATTGTTTGGCACAAAGACCTACAGAACTCCTTCACCATACAGAGATCAAAAGTTGCAAGTTGCTTTGGATTTGTTCACACAAAATTCTAAAAAAAAAAATTAGAAAGCAAAATCTGACAAAATTTATTGAAAGCAAACACATTATATTGTAATATTTTTTTTTCAGAATACATGCTCTAAATTTATTCTCATTAGGAGGCATAAAAAATTTCCTTATTGTATCATGTATATGGACTGTCTTGTATTCTGGCTGATTTTGTCATATATGCAAACACATATTCATAATCGATAAAGAGTACATGCACAAAGATATAGAAAGACCAAGAAAAACACCTCGCTTATTTTTTGTTTTATTTTTTTCTAGATCAATGAACCTTTTATAGCTTCGTTGGAGAACCAATCTATATTGTAATAAAGAAATGCATAGGAAGAGATATTCTATTCAGGAAAGTATTGATAGTAATAAAAAAAAATTATTCTATTCAGCAAAGTGTAGATAATTTCAAAATCTATTATACAATCATGGCATCACAATCTCTTCTTCAATATTCAAATATGGATATGCTGGAGATAATTAAGGTAAATTTTCGAATAACATCTAACCTATTTATGGATAATTTTGAAGAATGGGAATAAGAGTAATGTCACATGTGTTGCTTGAAAATTCTATGACAAACCAATTAAATTATGCCACTTGTCGCAACCACAGCTCTTCTCGCAAAAAGTCATTCTGCTATACTATATAAGATGCTTCAAGATATGTCCATTAGGAGCCTCAAAACAAGTTTGGAAGTTTGCTAATCCATTTGACTTGATTGAATCAATTCCTTAAGCATCAGTAAATAGACGTTAATTTGGAGTCCCATTAGGATTATGGCCAATCCAATATTGCTTGAAATCAATGACTGATATCCATCCGGAATTAAGGCCATGAATTATTTTATCAACATCTAGTGCTCTACTAGCCGTTGGAGTAATTGCCTTACAATTAAGGCAGTGAATAATTTTTCAATATGCCAACTTTCTTGTGCTTTCTTGCCAATTTGAATTGAGAGAATTGCTTCCCAAAAGTAGAGCAGGTCCATAATTTCCATAATCTTTGAATTTCCATGATCTTTGTTTTCCAAAAAATTAGAAAAAGATTTGTCCTTAATCTTTTTCTCTTCAATTAAAATATTAGTTATTGGAGATAGGATAGGATGTAGAATAATCGTTTGCGTACCTCAATCAAATCCTACAAAATACACAATTAATTTAAATGAGTACCAATATCACAAAATAATTATATTTCTCCAATTAATAAAATCAATTTTGTTATCATAAAAAATCACTAAGGTTCTATAGAAACCTTTGGGCTAACATTATCTTCCACGAAAGTTGTAATATCTGTTGTGATCTGAAGTATCTACTTTTATAATTTCAATTTCTAGTTCGTTTCAATTTCATCATCTTTTCAATACTTAGTTTTAACTTCCGTTAAAACAAAAGATTGAGGTTTGGTTGTGAGAGTTCGCAAACTTACTGGTTGTTTCTCACGCCGGACCTGAATCTAAGGTTAGTCCTAGTTGTGAATTCCAAAAAGATCGAAGGTTGAGCGTCTTTGGCCAACTTTGTCGTATACATCTTTTTGGTACATGCTAGAACTGATCTTTTTAATCACGTTAAAGAGCTGGTATGTCATTTTTAGTTTTTCCTTGGCGATGTCACGCCCTCAAATTTAATAAACCAAATACCAATAAAATTCACGTAGGATAAATCAAAAGCCATACATTTCACCATTGAAAGGTCAAAGTCAAAGTACACTGGGTTTCTACAAGACGTACCTGTACCCATGCATAAGTAATGAATAGTTAAGAGTTATTACATAAACCAAGTTTTGTCAAAAGATTAAAGGAATTAAAGTTACAAGATCATCTCCCAAAAAATATTAATGATAGAGAGTATAAAATAACTTCATGTCAAATGAGCTTCATGATATGCGTCCACACGTCAAGCATTCCAATCACGTGCCTTGTCGAGTACCTGAAGATGATAGGTTGAGCTCACTCGTCTAGTAGGAAACTTTTCTACCAGCGCTAAGGGTATAAAAGATGAAACATGCACATGGAGATAGGATACACATGAATGAATAAGCTAAAATAGACCAATATAGATCAAATTGATGAGAGAATATCCAATATATGCCCCAAAAATCGAATCAAACCCAAGTGTCCATAGATTTTCTCAAAAACGTTACATTTCAGGTCATAGGTCCAATCCTTTCAAAACATAGTCATTTTCATAAAACATTTCATTTTTCACCTCTTCACAAATAACCACTTATTTAAATAGGAAATGAATCCCTCTGCCGGATTTCGTGGGCTCCGAACACCCATGGCTAGGGACACACCAAATGGTGGCCCTAGAATAAGCAAATCATCCTTTTCAAAAGTTTATTAGACAATCAAGTGTCCAAAAACATCTATGTAACTCATTTAGTTCGAAAGCTCGTAGTGTGTCGGTTGAGGCAAAGTTAATATGTGTCCAAGAATGTGAGAGGTCATGACAAAACATCATTCATACCATGATAGGCTATCAAAGCATAGAAGTCAATTTGGGAAGCTTAGGAAAAACCAATGAAGGCCCAGAGCAAAGGAACATAAAAATGGAGTTATGAATCTCGAGAAAACCCAACACCTTGATAGGAAAAAGCACATTTCTCTCAAAATACAAAGGCTATGATTATGAGACCAATTGTGTTTGAAAGTAGACTCATAGAGCTTTCCAACGGTTCAAGAATCGCCTCAAACAGAGTTTGGACGAAGCCGAGGCGTGACCGCGAAGTTGGGTCAATAATCTACCAAAACAAGAGGAGTCTGGATCGATCCAAAAGGTGTTTGGATCGATCCAAAAGGTCTGGATCGATCCAAGAAAGGTCTGGATCAATCCAAAATGTGCCGAGTGCAGAACAGAAGGTTTTGGATCGATCCAAACAACTTTGGATTGATCCAAAGAGGTCCAAAACACCATCAGATTGTTATGGATCGATCCAACCTATGTTTGGATCGATCCAAACAGGTTTCGAGCGAAAATTTGACAACTTGTTCCAAATAAATGGGGCTTCAATCCAAGACAAAAAAGATATTTCAAACAACAAATAACCATAGAAGAGGGATATATCAACAACCAATTCATGGATTTCTCAACCAAATACACAAAACTCAAACTCATTTATTATCCAAAGTCAATTCCATGGAGATAATCAAGTTTAACAAGAGTTTTGGGAACAAGAACACAAATAATGCAATCATTCAACTAATATACACTTAGAGGAGGTTGGAGATTGTCCCCTATCTCAAGGATTGAACTTGAAATGGGTATAAAATGAAAAACTTTTGCCCTTGAAGCTCCTCAACCGAAAATGTTAGCTCCAAGCAAAACCACGGAGTTCCGGACTCCAAATCACGTGTAGAAGATGAATCTTTGGTTGGATGTTGAAATATTTGAGTGTGGATGGTGGATTTTGTGGAGGGTTTTGAAGAAGCTTGAGAGGAGGAGAAGATGAGAGGGAGACGTCTGATTTTTTTTAGAGAGAGGAGAGTGTATTTTTTGGACAAAAAAATCAGTCATACATTACATATATACACCCCCATATGTGCACTTACACCCCTTAAGTTTCTTATGTGTTTCACAAACACCCAAATGCAATTACTAACTTCACATTGACCCTGTACTAAAAAGAACACCGTTTAGATCAATAGGCCATTTCACTCCAGAAAACAGTTGTTTGTGGTTTGACTTCGGACTTACTAAGTTATTATGTTGCAACTGACTTCGCCCTACACTTGGGGTTAAGCACTTTGAGATACCATCTTTGGTCGCAAGCACATAAGCGGTCAATACAGCCATCGGGAATGCAAAATGGTGGTAATTTACCACAAGTAATAGTGTTGTATTTTTTTTGGCAGTTTTCAATAAAGGATTTTTGCGAACAAAAAGTTTGTCCCATGGATCGAACTCACAACCTTTGACATGGAGCCCTGACACCTAATATGCAACCACCCAAACTTTTTAGTGATTTTTAAAAAATAAAAATATCTATTTTAAAATTTATTGGTTTACATGTGGTTTTTTGGGATAACCGCCGGTAATGGTGATTTTTTCGTTGGGTAATAATTACCGCAGGCAATGGCAAAAAAAACACTGGTAAAAGTTATTTTTACAGGCGGATTGTAATTAACGCCGGTAATATGGCCTTTTCAATGGCGATTTTGTTACCTTTAATGTAAAATAAATAAAACATAAAAATGCTGGTAAAAGCAATACTGGCGTAGTGTAATTTTCATCTAAAATGATTCTCCATTCTTTTTTTGTATTTTTTAAGGGGGAGCCACCGAACAAGGATGTATATGGAGTACTAGGTAGATTGTTGAGTTGGTTAACATTCACCCGTACGAAATTTTTAAGATTGTAATCCTAAAATCATTAATTATTGCTTGTACACAGTCATATCAAGGTGGTTTTTTTTGCCATTTGTCCGCCTTGACCTGGTACATAATGTGTTAGGAAAAAGATACGAGTACACCACATGTGCACCATAAATGCACACTATCTTGAAGTGGCAAATAAGGAGAAGCTCAATGTGGGCCGCACCCAAAAAATGGGCCTCTCCTCATTTGCCACCTCAGGGTGATGTATATTTAGGGTGCACATGTGATATACGCATAGCATTGTTGTGATTTGTTAGGGCTAATTGCTGGAGAGTGTGCCTTGGGCAAATTTTTGTTGGCTAGTAGTACACTTCTTCGGAATTCCTCTCTATGTGAAAAAGGAAAACTTTAGTTACACATATATGGTACGCAAAATCTTGTTAACCGAAATACCTCCTCTTGAAAATTGCCGTGCTAAAACAACCCACAACTTAACCTCCCTTACTCAAATTTGATATATAAAGAGGAAACATAGAGAGATGGGGCAGGGAGATATATAGAGAGATGTGCCTGCCAACGATGAGGAGAAGCGAGAACTCCTCGAATTTGACTAGGGATTTCCCCAAGACAACCAGTTAAACCGCTCAGAACTGATCAACTCGCTAATGACCGGCGTCTCGCCATCTTCGGAGTAGAAATCAAGCTCAAAGATCTCGAGACTCACTGACGAGCTAAACGATAGATCGACCACCCCGCCATTGTCCTCACCGCCACATACGTTTGTAATCGATCATCATATTTCCCTAATAAATCAGGATGAGACGCAAATTGCTACCTGGGATTTTCGATTTCTATCTCTAGATATAGGTTTGTGTTTTGTACATATCGTTTACTTCTAGCATTTGACCTTGATTCTATAAAGCCTTCTTCGTAAATGGAAATAAGTAAATTTTAGAGTTCAATATATGCTTTCCAAAATAAATGATGAAGTGTGGTGCATTCGAAAAGAGAAATATACTTGTGCTCTAATGGCAACATCATATGCATCTTCTAAAGACCGAAATTTGGACTCCGCCACAAATTTGCCATAAAGGAAATGCAAATAATTGGGTACGACGTAGCCCACACACTGCTTCAAAATACAACTCTGGTTTGAAGTATTGGGTGACAGATGAATCGATTTGGGGTTTTGATTTGGGAAGTTAGGTTTAACGTTGATTTGGGTTGTGCGCGAGGAAGGGTTTGTTTTGGAAAGAAATTTTTAAGTCGTGGGTATTTTCGTCCGATAGCAATTGTCATGCCATGTTATAGCAATTGTTATTCCTCTTCTCATTAAGTAATAATTCCGAAAAAGTACACCACCAATGCGCAATTTGTTGCCCCACTTACCACTGTCGGGCAATTTCCCCTCTTCTCATTATAAGTAAAAATCTGTTAAAACAAAGACAGATCCCGTGTTCATTCCGCGTAAAACGTAGGGTCCCAAAATTAAAAATTCAAAAAGTTGGAGTACCTAAAAAGTAAAAACGCCCTATTGGTTATCAATGGAGAAACATTTGGCCTTATCACACCTAGACCGGTCTTAGTTCAGCCAACATTATTATTCGAAAAACCTGGGGGTACAATCCTTTTGGCACCGAAAATGCACCCCATCCTTTTGGGGACTTGCTTTTGGGTTCCACATGAGTGATCCGAACCGTTCATTATTTTTAAAACATTTTTCCGATGGGGCTCACAAAAAAATCAGCCCAATCGGACGGTTAGAAGTATTTGAACCAAAGTCTCACCGTTTCAAATCAAATTGAGCTGATTTTTTTTGTGAGCCCCCCGGAAAAATGTTTTAAGAACAATGAACGGTTTGGATCACTCATGTGGAATCCAAAAGCAAGTCCCCAAAGGATTAGAGTGCATTTTCGGTGCCAAAAGAAGTGTACCCTTAGCAGCGTTCATTATTATTTGCACAAAATATCATCCATAGGACCCAGCTGTGCAATATGTTTCTAAAATTTGGAAGTACTTGTTCAACTAGGACTTGTACGAAAACACCATTTAAAACTATGGATACAGGGTACCTGCCGACCGCCCTCGGATTATGGTGTAGAACCCACTTTGCAATTTCATACAAATGATTTGAGTTGTTAGTTGTGGAATAATTTTTCAAGCACTCTCAATAAAACCAACTCATTTGGATGACCGTTAAGTGCTTAATCAAATTGTCTAAGAAATTTATTCAGATTTCATGATCCTAAATTGTGAATGAAAATTTACAAGATTGGATTAGGAGGTGTTCCGCTAAAAGTTTTTTTAGAATAAATTGGTTTTTTATGTGATGTATTGTGAAAGAATGACATATCTTGCAATGATCATCACTTCTTTTGGAACGCCCCTAAGCATTTGCAATAATCCAACTGAGTTGATTTTACACTAAGTCACTCAAAAAATAATATTTGAAAGTACATGAACTGTTCAGATCATTTTTGTAAGACCTGTAGTGAACCCCCAAAGCCGATATATGCACAATCAATCTGTACCTATAGAATTTTGGTAAAAACACATTGGCCCGGTTCATTTCTTAGTTTAGTTTTAGTTTTGATGACATCATCATTTTTCTTATTTCTATCTCTCTCTCTCCACTTATTACACCTAATGACATCATCATCATTTTCCTTATTTCTCTCTCTATCTCTCTCCACTTATTACACCTAATGACATCATCAAAACTAAATTAAACTAAACTATCTAATCAAATACAGCCATTGCAGTTCAGAAAGACGCATAAAATCACCTTTATTTAGGCGCAATTGGCCAATTGGGCATTAGAATATTTCCCCCGGGGCAAATTGAGTTCTTTTTGTTTTCCATTAGAAAAATGGATATATATTCAATTCAATGTTTAGATCTTTCTTGAAGATTTCCATAAGAATTAGTATCTCAATTAGAATATTGGTATCAATTAGAAATAGGGAAGAAAGAAGTGTTTCCGTGACTCTACCAAGTACCACCCGGTCCATTCTATTCAACTAAGGTGTGTTTTGGCCTAAAAAGTTGGTTGGCTTATTTTTTCGTCTTATTCGAATTTTTTTCATGTTTTTTAGTTTCTCATCAACTTTTTATGTATTATTGGTTTGTCTCGGCGAGAAGAATCTAAAAAGTAAAAAATATGATCAAATCATAAATTTTTTTGAATAAAGACAAAAATAAGTTAAAAAGAAGTTTTTTACACTTTTTTCGATCTTATTCAAAAAATTGAGAGTTCTAGTCATAATCTTTTACATCTTTGGATTTTTCTCGCCGAGACGAATCAATAACTAAAAAAAAATCGATGTAAAACTAACAAACGTAAAAAAAATTCAAATAAAGATAAAATAAAAAGTTAAGTTAGCTTAAAACCTCTTTCATGACAACGTATCTTTCCGGCAAAGGAATCTCGTCAAGTACAACTAGTCCTGCATGGTTCATCCCTAGTTGATATGGAGATGTCATTTTCTAAGCTAAAATGGAGAAGTCATTTTCTAAGCTAAAATGGATATTTCCTAAAAGTTCTGTGAATAAAGACAAAAAAATATTTTTTAGATTATTTTTTGTTTTTATTTATAAAATTTTAAGTTTTGCTAATAGCTTTATATTTTTTAAATTCCTCTCGTCTAGACAAGTCAAGAAACTACAAAAAAATTGACTGAAAATTAGAAATACAAATAAAATTTGAATAAAGACAAAACCAAAAAAACTAAAAAATTAGTTTTTTCAATTCATCAAAACCACCCCTAAGTAGGTGATTTTATCTCCAATGAATCTGGACATATATATGAATCTGTACATATATATGTCTAGATTCGTTGGAGATAAAAACACATCATTACTTTATTTGCTAAAATCAACCACTTGATTTTATGAGATTTCCATTTTAGCAAATGGAAAACCAAGTCTAAGATAATTATTCAGGGGGTGTTCCACTAATTGGTTTTTTAGTTTTTTTGGTTTGTTTTGATCTTTAGTTTTTCTAAAAAACCAACTAGTTCCATTAACAAGTTTTTGGTTTTTTGGTTTTTTTAGTTGTGTTATGAAATTACAAATTTACCCTTCTACCCATACAACTAATGCTCTTTTTTTATAGGGAGGGTAGATTTGTAATTTTACATGAGTAAAGTACATGTATTTGATTGTGCAATGATTTGGTTTTTTTTAGGTTAGTGTCCAATGAAGTGGTTTTTTTGTTGATTTTTTGTAGGGATTTTTTTAGTGAAATGAAGTAATTTTTTATTTAAAACAAAACTAGATTTTTGTTAGTAGAACATGACCTCAGTGATTTGTAAGCATCCGTGGCAAAGCCACATTGAGTAGGAGTGGGGTAGCTGTAACTGTTACTTCCGATTGAAGAATTTTTTTTAATAGACAAAATGTGATTGGACTGGGTAATTGCCAATTGGGGGTACGAAAAATTTTTAGTAAATTTATACAAATTTATGAAAGAATTTAATTCAGAAAACAGCCAATTTGGCGTTCAAACCTTTATTCTTTTCCAAAAGAAATAAAGTCTACCGTTAATTCTCTTTTTCGCATTTTCCTGCAAAAAATTTAAGTAGATTCCAATTGAGATCAGTGCCACTCCTGTGTCAAAGGTTCCGCCGCTGGTGGCTGAATTTATCCATTGTAAGAAGAGAAGGAGTAATGCTCTTGAGAACACTGAATAATGTCCCCATTCTGATTTAATTTCAGTACTTTATTGTGCAACTTCTTTAATTTGATTTGAATTTCCACTTTTTTATTTGGAAAGCAAAGTGCTCACAAAAGATGCAAACATATCAAATTCCCTGATCCAATTGTACCCACCTTTCTGGTTAAAAAATACTCTAAAAAACTGTACCAACCTTTTTTCCTGTGGGAAATCATAAATTTTGAAGCACTCCTACTTAATATACGGCCCGGGTTTCATGGTAGGTACTTATGACTAGAAACAAGGATGTGAATAATCGATGTGCATGTAAGTTAGTTTGGACAAGTCTTGACTTAGACAAATCGGTAACGAGGAAATGTTTAAAGATTTCTTGAACAGGTGTTTCTTAAACCTTTTTAATTTGTAAGCGTTTTTAATTAGAATATTCCAAGTGCAACTAAATCCTGCATTTGGAGATGCCATTCACCACACTATGAACGGGAATCAGGGACCCTGTAGTGTAGAGGTGCACTACACGGTCCCTGGATTCATACGAAAGAACCTTACTCGGTGATTTTTTATGTAACGTAATAGGGGTCTCATCGCGGTTTAGTTTGACGATCTGAAATGTAGACATTTATATGTGCATCATTCATTCAAAATTTATATACATTGCAAATCGATAAATTCTTGGTTGAATCATGTTTATCTTGAGTGCAATAAAACGATCATACTCTTGCCATTTATTACTTTTAAAAAAAATAAAATAGATATGTATGTTTGATTATCCTAAGTTTTTGCATGGTTATTACATATCAACTCTGGTCTGTAAAATAGAAGGACGTTCACATAGTGTGCAAAATTCTTTGAAATTTTATAAAGAACATTATTTTAAATTTAAAACTAGAAACTTAAATTACAAGGGAAAATATGAGCAACGATTTTCGTAATTTACCTTTTTTTTTAATAAACGTACTATAATATCTTTAAAACCATATTTTATCTTATCATATACTCTACAGCAAAAGATTTTTCAAAATGATATTTTAAAAGAATTATAAACAAATAAACTATTAAAACAAATTCATTTGTTTAAAATATTTTTTAAAGGATCCCTGTAAGACAACTATGCGCGAGGTGTGCAACCTAGGCCCCTTACAAAAAAAAAAAACTAAATTATTCAGACAAAAAATTAAATACTTTCATACATAATATGGTGCAAAAATTAAAAAAAAAAGAAGTTATGAGCAACTATACTTTATTTTTCACCCAAAAATTGTAAACCCAGCAAGCTAACAATATGAAATACTTTCGTACACAATATATTTTCCACTATTAGTAGCTTATTTTGGTGCAAAAAATATAATAATTATGCACAGAAGTACCTTTTTTTATCTGAAGATAATTGCCAAGCCAACAAATCACCAATATAAACCTAATGTGAAATATTTTCGTACACAATTTTTCAAATTTTTTGGCATCAAATTAAAGATCTCTATAGTACTCCCTCCGTCCTAATTTGTTGTGTTTATTTCATTTTTGGACATCTCAAAAAATCGTCTATATTTTTCAATCTATAATGTTTTTTATAGCTAATATAGATCTTGTTTGATAGATCTCAATTATTTTTTAAAACAAAGTTTTCAAAATCGTAAAAAATATTATAGATTCTGAAATATAGAGAATTTTTTTAAAAGTCCAAAAACAAAACAGATGCAATAAATTAGAACGGAAGGAATGATTTATTTTGGTGAAAAAAGAACCCAACGAAACCGACTTTAATCCCTGTCATAGACTCATAGAGACCTCCAAAACAGTACAGCCGGACAAGGTATAGTACGCACATGTCCCCATTTCAGTGCCCACATGGGCCCATTTCACCTCCCTCCAATTGACATACTCGGAATCTTCCCCACGTAACACCACATTACAATTATATTAATTGAAAAAATTCTGTGGATTGTGGAACCAATCCAAATTGATTTGATTTGCACTTTTGGATTGAACCGCGGATTAATATTTTAGACACGAATTTAAAAATTAAAAAATTGTAGCTTTGTGATTTGGACATAATTTTTATTTTGAAATCGTAAATTAACCGATTCAAGCTCTAAGATATTTTTTTATGTATAATGGATAGTATATATAAATAATTTTACCACTATTACAAACATGATTTTACATTTTGAAAATTTTGTTTTAATAAAACTCATCGACAATTATTAAACGAGATTCATAAATATTATAAATTTGAAAACATACAATTTTTTTTGATGTATTATAAATAGTGAAAATGAATAAGAAATTTAGGACGAAGGAAGTATTATTTTACTTTCATGTAATAATAACGTTCTAAAATATTCATGTACATTTTTCACACATTTCAATACACTTGTCTAACCTTAATGTGTGTCTATTAGGCAGGCATTAGCATTTTCCATGTATATTTACATAGACATGACTGACGACTAAGTACTTTTTGAATAACTCTCATATAGACCTCCAAAACAAGTACAACCGGACATGGTAGTACGTACACGTCCCCATTTCAGTCCCCACCTAGCCCATTGCGCCTCCCACTCGGAATTTCACCAAAGAACACCATGTCACTATTTCTTCCTCTCTCTTCGTCCCAATTTAATAGTCCATTACGAAATTATGTGCAATATTTAAACTCCCAAATAATGTTGTTACAAATATATATATATATATATATATATATGATCAACTTCTAATGAGGGATCTCTCATTTTATTTAAAATAAGGACCTCACGCTTCCCAACCAAATTTTGACGATCCGAACCGTTAGATGTGTTTAAAATGTGTTTTTCAGGTCCAACGCTAGGATTCATCCAAAAACAATACCGGTAAGGACTTCATCCGATCATTTTTTGTTAAAAACACTATATATAACATTTTTAAGAAAAATTGATCGGATGAAGCTCTTACGGGTATTTTTTTTGGACGAATCCTCGTGGTGCATCTTAAAAACACATTTTAAACACATCTAATGGTTCGGATTGTCAAAATTCAGTTCGAAAAGTAAAAAAATTGCTTGGTCCTCATTTTATTAAAATAAGGGATCCCTCATTAGAAGTTGATCATATATATATATATATATATATATATATATATATATATATATATATATATATATATATATATATATATATATATCAATCTTATTTAATAGATCTCATTGAGAAACTTTTATGTGGTGCAAAAAATTAAAAAACTTATTTCAATAAATACATTATTTTTTAGTTTAAAAATTGCACATATTTTTATAGTGGACTATCAAAATGGGACGGAGGGATTAATTTTTTTTAAATAATGCACATAACTCTTTTTATTCACTTAACTTCTTGGCAGGATTTTTCATTTCAATTGAGCTATGCGGGCAAATTGATTGTCTAGATTATGCACACAAAAAAAAAAATTGTTCAACCAAAAAACTATTATCAGTATCCAATTGAGTTGATTTTTTTACAAGAAATCATAAAAGAATATTCTCAAAACAATGAAATGTTTGAATCATTGTTGTCAGACCCGGGGTGGCCTACAAAAATGGTCTATATGATTTAGGGCTGCTAAAAATAACCGATGAATCGTGAATTTGGTCCGAAGCGGACCAATTCGCACATTTTGGATTTTAACCATGGATTAATGGTCTTGACACGGATTCAAAAAATAAAAAATTGCGACTCGTAATCTGGACACGAATTTTGATTTTGAAATTGTGGATTAACCAATCCAGACCGTGAGATTTTTAGTATATATCTATATATATATATATATATATATGTGTGTGTGTGTGTGTGTGTGTGTGTGTGTGGGATAAATAATTTTACCACTATACTACCTTGCATTTCTTGTACTTTATCACTTAACAATTATTACATTAGGCTAGGAGTTGAAGAGAATTCGTTTTTAGCTGGACCAATTGCTATGTAAACCAACTAAGCTGGCAACAATTCACTCAAACATTTGATGATTGGTTTGCCATGGATATTTCATAAGCAGTGAAGCAACTCTTTTGGGTTTTGTTTTTGGTTATCTATTTTGATTTCATAATGTTCAAGTTTAGATTTGTTCAATTAATTTGTTGGAATGTTTAATGAGCTTTCATTATTTTTTCCAATGTTGAGTTTGGGTTACGAATGAGTTGTTGATCTTTTCTTAGAATAAATTGAAAATCCGTGGACAAATCCGGCACCGATCTGTGACTCGCGGATCGGATTAGAACCGAACCATGAAACTTTTAGATCGGACACGTAGGTTCTATTCTACTGGGTTTTTGAAACCTGTTCCCAACTTTTTCCCACTGGGCCCCATCTGACAGAGTACTCTTTTTTGTTGCCACTTTCTCTCTCTTTCTGCTTTTGGGAAATGTTATCGTAGTGCACAAATTGTACACAAATGAGTTGGTGGAGTCTATTTTGAAGTCCCATACAAATGATCTAAGACGTTTATCAACTTTAAAATAATTATTTTAGTCACCTCCACAAAAACTAGCTCAATTAGATTTTTATAACTACTTGATCTGATTAGTTAACTTCTATTTAAAATTTATTTAGACTTTAGAATTTAGGATTCTAAATTTTAAATGAAAATTGAAAGATTAGATTAAATATTTAAAGTTTTTAACTCTTTTTTGTTACCACTTTCTCTCTCTTTCTGCTTTTGGAAAATGCTATTGCAGTGCACAAATTGTGCACAAATGAGTTATGGGGTCCACTTCAAAGTCTCATACAAATGATCCAAGACGTTTGTCAGCTTTAAAATAATTTTTTGATTGGTCTATGAGAAAATCAACTCAATTTAAAAACTTTAAATATTTGATCTAATCTTTCAATTTTCATTCAAAATTTAGAATCCTAAATTCTAAAGTCTAAAGGAAATTTAAAATAGAAGTTAACTAATCGGATCAAGTAGTTATAAAAATCTAATTGAGCTTGTTTTTGTGGACATGACTAAAAGAATTATTTTAAAGTTGATGAACGTCTTAGATCATTTGCATGAGACTACGAAATGGACCCCACCGACTCATTTGTGTACAATTTGTGCACTACAATAGCATTTCCCAAAAGCAGAAAGAGAGAGAAAGTAGCAACAAAAAAGAGTACTCTGTTAGTTGAGGCCCAGTGGGAAAAAGTTCAGAACTGGTCTCGGAAACCCAGTCGAACAGTGTCGGATTGTATTTTCAAAAAATCATGACTCGTAAATTAGAATTGAATTCATGTCAATCTAGATCAATCCGGACCGTGAGTACCCTAGTATGATTTGTGCAACTAATCTATGTGGACAAACCTTTGATTTTCATTTCCTCTGGGAAATGCTTTTAACTCTCGTTCTTACAAAACCCTATGAATATAGGCACAACAACAACAAGTATATGTTTGGGCTAGTTAATTCGACCGGGTAAAAAATAGCAAGGTCGAATTTCACAAAGGCCAAAACTTTCAAAAATCTTGGGCCACTTCTAGATTTACTCAGTCGAATAAACTAGCCCAAAGACCTACTCTTTCCGTCCCATATTGTTGGATCTCTTTTCGTTTTTGATATCTCAAAAGAATTGTTTATAATTTTTAATTTATTAAGTTTTTACATTCAATATGGATCTTGTTTGATAGATCTCAATTAGTTTTAATTAAACAAAATTGTTGGAATGACAAAAAAAATGATAGATTATGAGATATAAACAATTCTTTGACGTCCCATTCAAAAAGGTAAAGAAACTCAACAATATAGGACGAAGGGAGTATTTGTCAAATTAAAAAAAAAGAAAGAAAAAGACTCCTTCTCTCAAGAATTACATGATGTTTTTTGAAAATATTTTTAAGCTCTCATTTCTATTTTCATTTACTCTCTCACACACACAAGCATTAAGAGTGATTATAAGGCATCGTTCCATAAATTGACTTATTGCGTTTTAAGAGATAAGTTAATCTCTCATAATACAGTAACTAAAAACCAAAGTAAAGTCAATTTTTGACTCATAATCAATTTCTAAAACAACCCTATCACTGTTTGAAGACCAAGTAATAACCGAAGAGCATATACTTGTCCTCAATTTGTTTTCTTGTTTCGGAATTAAAACATAGAGTAAAATCCGAGTACCCATTTTCGGCTGTTCAAATCAAGGTTCTGAATACCGTATCGGCACAAGTATCAATTTTCCTATTGGTATGCTACGATACCGGTACCAGTAAATACCGGGTACCATATCGGATTTGCCGCAACTATATATATATATATATTAAGAGAGAGGGTTCAAGAGACACAAAATTTGTCACAGAATATGACATTTTCAATCCTATTTTTTTAAATTCACTTAATCTATGTATATTTAGGACATACTTGTTGTATTTGATGTTTGGTAGTGATAGAAGTTGAACCCATGCATTACAAGCCCTTTTAAAAAACATACCCTGTTTTTTTATAATCTCCCTGTTTAGAAATCATAGTTTTTGGGTCACACCAATACCAAATTAAAAAAAATGTGCAACTACAATGTTGTAGATTTTGAAATTCTCTTAAATTTTGATATATAACTTGCCTTGATCGGAGTTCGAAATAAAAAGTTATGGTTGAAATATGGTGGCAGTTTTGTTTTGTCCAGTATTTACCCAGTATTTTTTGGTACTGGCCGGTATTCCCGGTATTTTCCGGTACGTCCGGTATCCGTCCGGTACCGCCCTGGTATTGAATACGGTACAGTATTAACGGGCCGTTTGGATGACGTATTAGTTTTGGAGGGATTAAATAGTCAGGGGAGATAAAATAGTCAGAGAGATTAAATAAGAAGGGCGGACCCACAGTTAAGAAAGAGGGATTAAATAGTCTATGGTTTGGATGAGGGATAAAGAAGGAGGATAAGAAGGGTAGATGATGTAAAAATCAGTTAAATGACTATTTTGTCCTTGTGAATGCCCATATTAAATTATACATTTAAATAATGATATAAATGCAAAAATTAATTTTACTATACTTAATTTAATTATTTTATATAAATGAAGAATATTAAATATTAGAAGTATATATATTTTTTGTTTCTAATAAATAAAAAATTAATTTTATTATAGGTACTAGTTTTTTTTGTTTTAATCATATGGGGTCATAATTTAGGGGTAGATGGAATTACCCAATTAAATAGAGGGGGTAAAAGTGTAACATTTACCCCTAAAATAAATATCCAACAGAGAGATAATAGTCAATCTCTCATCTATCGTTTGCTTATTCTTCTTCTAAACCCAGACGCACTGACTGAGCAGCAACGGCGGCGGCGCAGTGGACTGGTTTGACGGCAACTCTCCGACGAAAACGACGGCGATGGTCCAACGACAAAAACGACGGCGATGGTCCGGCAAATCCATACCCCAGATACGTTTTTTTTTCCCTGATCGTTTTTATTTGTTGTGAAATTCTAGATCTGATTTTTTTTTTTTATCTTTATTTGTTGGTTGTTGTGGGGTAGTCAAGTAATTCAACCATCCTCATCCCCATGACTAAACACAAGCACCTCCCCCCTTCCTTATATTTAGTCCGGGTTCTCCCGCATTATTTAGCCGGCGGCTAATTAGTCGGGGTGGGTTTTTTGTTCCCAAACCATGGGCTAAACAACCCATCCCTCCTCATCCGGCCAGATTGCTACATCCCTGTTCTTAATACAACATCCAAACAACTCCTAAGAGTTCTTGGTACCATTTTTATAAAAAAACTGGTACATACCGGCTGGTACATGACAGTATTAATAACCTTGGTTCAAATACTTCAGACAGTCGGATTAGATGCTCGGGCACGTACGTGTTCCGATCATGGTGACCTAATTTACATATTCAAATGGCCCCACCCACCTTTCTCCCTCACCTTTTTCGTATGTGGTCGTACGTACGTCCCATAACCCGTTCAGTGGACCACTTCTTTTTCTCATATCTCACATAAAAAATAAAAAATATTCAGCCACGTATTCTTTTCCACAAGTAACTCCACGAGATGCATCGCTCCTTCATCTCCCCCCACCAGGGAAGGTCGTTTCTGCCTCTCTCTCTCTCTCATATATATATATATATATATATATACATATGTTAATCTCTATACAATCTCTTCATCTCCAACAGCATTTCTTGAATTCATCGCTCACTAAAACCAATCATTAGACTCATATAAAGTCGTGTTTGGGGATCAGGATTCGAAGTTGGTTAATTGGGTCTTTTTTTTGTTTGTTTCCCTCTGGAAGCTATGGATTTGGAATGGGCTTTTGAATTCTTGAAGGGGATGATAAAGCCGGTTTTAGCCTTGGTGGTGGTGCTCATGGCTGTGATCTTGTCGTACACGCAGAAGCTGAGCTTGGAGCGTGAAATGGTCTATTCGATTTTTAGGGCTTTTATTCAGCTCTCCATCATTGGGTTTGTTCTTCAGTTCATTTTTACTCAGGGAAGTGCCTTGTGGATCATCCTCGCTTATCTTTTCATGGTATGTTGTTCATCTCTCTCTCTCTCTCTCTCTCTCTCTCTCTCTCTCTCTCTCTCTCTCTCTCTCTCTCTATTTGCAGTGTTCTAAAAGTCGGTCGCCTAAACGCTAGCCCGGGTCCACAGTCTAGATTAGCCGGTCGACTAATCGGCGCCTAGGCGGGATAGGGTGGAAGTGGTGCGCTAGCGATTTTTAGAACATTATCTGTTTGCATGGAAAAAAAAATGCAAAAATGGATAATGGTTTGTGAATACTGTGAATTATTTGGTCCTGAATCTGATGCTAAACTGAGCCAATTATGCATGGATTGAACTTGGTTAATTTGAATTTTTTTGCTCCAGATGACAAAAATTGAATGAAACCAGGAGTTGATGTAGTGGTAGACTGGTAGTCACCTAATGACCTGATTGAGTGGGCATGGTCGGACAGAGGGGGGTGCATGCGGTGGCCGGGTCCGGGTCTCCGCACGGCGCACACCTCCCAATTATTCCATTATTGGTACTATAATTTAGGTTTTTTGGTAAACTTTTTGAAGAAAGTCCTCTCAAAATTGTTACATGAGTAGATGACAATTTTGTTTGAATCCTGCGTCCATCACTGGTCTCAGGAATCTTTTTTGTTTGAGGTTTCGAGTGACAATCAATGTTTGTGTTCGGTTAATCTATACGGAACTTTACTAAAACTCAATTGAGTTCTGCTTGTAGATACCCTGATTAGTCTGTCTATTGGGCCAGATACCGAGTCATAACAGAACAAAAATTTTGGAGATTTGCAATTCCTATTATTTTCCTTGTTTGTAGCTGCGGTTGCGGAAAATCAGGGTTCTCTGTCTTGGTGGAAAACCTTGTTTTTTTTTTTTTTTTTTGAACTGCTGGTGGAAAACCTTGTTGGGAAGGCATATTTGAAACCGCAGTTTGGAAAATATTAAAACCAATAATGAAATTCATTTGAGGCGTTGAGCTGGCCAAAATCATCCCGTTGTCACTCTTCTGTTTAACTTACTATTAAATAGAGCTGGACCGACTTGTTCAACTAATCTCCCCAATTTTTAAACATAGAATGAGCCACAACAACTAAAGCTTATGTCAGACAAAAATTAAAGCATGACATAGGATTCCCTGAAGTAGAGGGTTTCTCAAGTATGAGCATCGGATTGGACTATGTATCCGAGGTGATCACACGTCAGGTTTTTGGTTACGATATTTTTGACCCGAGGTGATCACACGTCAGGTTTTTTGGCAGTTTTTTTGTTACGATATTTTTTACTTAAATTCAATGATTTGTGCGATACTTGGATTATCTCACAAAATTTGAGGTATACAATATCATGATGATGGGATAATATATCCCCTCATTGATAGTCTTGTCAAACAAACAAGCCCTTTCATTATGCGGTATTAGTTGGTTATGGATATTACTACTATTTATAATTTTTGCTTTCAATTGAACTTGTTTTCACTTTCCATTGCAGGTTTGTGTTGCTGGTTATACAGCGGGGCAACGCGCCAAACATGTCCCTAGGGGGAAATATGTTGCAGGGGCCTCCATTCTTGCTGGAACTGCTGTAACAATGTTCATTCTAGTTGTGTTGAATGTTTTCCCTTTCACTCCGCGGTACATCATCCCAGTTGCAGGGATGATGGTCGGCAATGCAATGACTGTCACTGGCGTTACCATGAAACGACTCCGCGATGACATCAAAATCCAAATGAACTTGGTAAGTTCCAAAGGCAACAGTGCATCCTACTATTCTCTCATAGAAAATTGTCTGTCCATCAAATAGTTTTGTAGGAAAGGCGGACTATTGGATATAGAAACTGGAATGATGTACAGAATTCCAATGCAGAAATCTGTGATATTTTTGGAGTCTGTACATTTCAAAGTAGAATTGTGGCTTACAATGGCATGCATTTATATCACCGATTCATTGTCATAATTCTCAGTAGGTCTATATGATAGTTCTGTTTTGCAAACAAGTTTCCACTTGCATTATGTCAATGAGATGTGCAAATTGTTCATTCATTTCACACATTGCGTAGAATTGCTAAAAGATGAAGAATTGGCCCGTCTCCGTTTTCTTTCCCCCATGATGTTTGATTATTTGATCCATATATATGAAACACAAAATATGTGAAATAGATTAAGAATTGCTTCAACTATGATTCATACTTTCTATTGAGAGAGCTTGCTGCCGGATTCAATATTTAGTTTTATGAATCTCAAAGTGTTATTTAGTTAATTGTTGTGAAATATTGACAACAACTCTTCATCACCGCTAATAGCTTTCATATGTACTTCAATTTCAGGTGGAGACAGCACTGGCTCTTGGGGCTACCCCTCGTCAAGCAACGCTTCAACAGGTGAAAAGATCCCTAGTTATTGCCCTCTCTCCGGTCTTGGACAATGCCAAAACCGTTGGTCTCATCTCACTACCCGGTGCAATGACCGGTCTCATTATGGGAGGAGCTTCTCCTCTAGAAGCCATTCAACTTCAGATTGTTGTAATGAACATGCTTGTTGGCGCATCAACCTTTAGCAGCATCATGTCAACCTATCTCTGTTGGCCTGCTTTCTTCACCAAAGCCTATCAGTTGGAAACCAAAGTCTTTTCTTCGGATTGAGTTTTTTTCCCCCCCTTTCTGTTTTGCTTCTTATGTTCCCTCTCTAATGTGTGGAAAAGTTTCGTGAATGAGGGAAACCAAAGTTCAAGTATTTGATGAACTAGTTGTTTTGCTTTGTTAAAACCAAAGCCTAAGTTTTGAATCACAAGCAATTAATTTGTATAATATGAATCTGGTTGCCCTGTTTTTTGAAGGTGGTAAAATGTTCCTCCTACAAATTTTCTAGCTTTTCCTTGGATATGGACTCAGCTGATAATGCAATAATTGAGGAAGCAAGCCTCGGGAAGGCTTTCTCCATAGGAGTAATCGGGTTCTGGAAAACTTTCCTCGAAAATATCGAGGAAAGAGGAAGGGGCACATTCCTCTTTTCTAGACATTTTCGGGAAAAGCTTTTCCATATCCTAACATTTTCGTTCTCTTTATGATAGTTTTTTGGCTTATTAGAGGTTCCTTCGCAGCAAAGATGGTCGGCTCGTGCTCTTACTTGGAAGATGGAAGTGGTCGCCATCACTCTCTAATGGGTTAAATGTTGTAATCACTGTGCGATGCCGATATTTAGTGTACACTAAAAAAAGATGTGTAATTTTTTAATCCAAAAATTAATATAGTACTTTCGTACATAATTTTTTCAAACTAAATTAAAGATCTAATTGAGTTACTTAATTTGACCTTCAAAAAAAAAAAAGAAGAAGAGTTTTGTAATTTGGTGCGAAGAAATTGGAAAAATTAGATGCAAAAATACTTTATTTTTTTGGTTCGAAAATTGCATATCCTTTTGTAATAGACATTTATTTAGGGACCCTCCGAGTAGCTTCTGCATTCTAGCATCTGATGCCTCTGAAAAACTCAGGTTTGGATGAGGAATTGCCTGGTGGTAAAACTCAGAAGCATCTGGGAATATTCCTACCAAAAAATATTAGTCATGTAGACCATATTATTGTGGAAAAGTTTCTTTGTGAATATAGAATATGATAGACCTTGCATATCACGTAAAGTCATGCCTAGTTGCTTATTTGTTCGTGAGAGTTACTTGGGGATTATTACAACTCGGCAGGTTGATCTACCTTAGTTATAATTAAAATCTGACTATATAAAAGAAAGAAACCGAAAGGACAAAATACGTGGTAGGAGGAGAAAACCTTGGCGCCGGATGAGTATCACGTGACGGTATTCGTTGCGTATCTCGGTCGTCCAAAAATGTATTGGACATTATGGATTTAAATAAACTCTTTTATTTGATTGCAGAGGTGGATGACTATGATGGGACGCTACGGGTGCCACGTCAGACACCACACCACGTGGTACCCTATTTGCACCCAAAATTTTCTCGTGGTAGAGAGAGGTAAGTAGAAAATGGGGAAAACTACATTTATTAATAATATTGAGATTCGATTAAACTCCGCAATGTACGTACCTAGCAACATGGTTTTGCTATATGCTAGTTTAAAATTGGGTCGCATTTAATTTCTTCTATCCCAAACCAAACTATTTTATTTATCGGGGCTAACCAGACTAGAATCATTCCTTTTGTAGGTCCTAACACGAAGAACATTTAAACAAAAGATCTAAGTATAGCGAATATTCTGGAATAAAAAATAGACGGTTGAATGACACCTCTATCGGGCACACATTGGTTCCCTTTCACTTTGAAAGCTTATATGAATTGGTGTAGTCAAATAAAATGACAATTATTCTTTTTCATAACATCTTGATTTGGAATAATGTTACCTGCCAAAAGAAGGTATTTCCACCCACAGTTTGGCTGTTTTATTTCGTTTTTTCTTTTTCTTTTTATATTAATCCTTTTGTCCAAAAATCGAGCAGGTAAGGAGGTTACGTTTTTCCGCGTAGCAACACTAGGAGAGTCTTTAGTTAGTCTTCATAACTCTCTCACTGCATTTCTTTCTTTTTCTTTCTCTAATGATTTCCTTGTTGTAACGAACGTTATGAATGCAACTAAGTTAGGAGAAAGCAAACAAAACAACAAGCAATCAAACGAGACAAAGATTTTCGTAGTTTTTCCAAGATTGAGCTATGTCCGCGGGCGAGAAGAGAGAGAGTTCATTATCAATGGTGAAAAAGAGAGATAAAAATTGGCTATGATCTGTAACAGTACTAAAGAGGTCACAATATGAAAGAAATAGCCAAATGATGCAACCCTAAAAGCCCCCAATATTGATTTGTACTCCCTCCATCCCATAAAGTTGTATCACTACGAAACTACGTGCAATTTTCAAGCTAAAAAATAACGTGCTTACGAAAATAATTTTTTAGTCAATATGGATCTTGTTTGATAGATCTCATCGAGAACTTTTATATGATGAAAAAAAAATTCAAAAATTATTTTAGTAAATACATTATTTTTTAGTTTGAAAATTGCACGTAGTTTCGTAGTGATACAACTTTATGGGACGGAGGAAGTATAAGAAACTACAGAAAAATTAGGTAAAAACCCGTCAAAACGCGTCACCCACGAAAATCCGTACGGAACTCGGATAAAACCGCCCAGGATCGTTTGATTTCCGCCCGGGTGGGATTTCCAGAAAAATACCGAAAGACTCAAAATTGCCAAACCCGCCCAGGCGTCCCTAAATCCCGTCTAGGCGGCTTTTCCAAAGAACCCACCGAAATCCTGACACCATGCGGAGCGCGACGAAATTTTACACTTCTTCCGAAAAAGTCAAATTCAAGACACTCTCAACAATTCCATTTGATTGTTGTGATTAATGAAAATTTTCTTTGCCATTCTATTGGGTGCATCGGAATTTCATAAAATTAACTAAACGAAAAACAAAGTCATGCAGCATTAGAGCTAGCGTAGATTTAAGTTTAACACAAACCAAACAACTGAACTAATCAAGGAGCTGTCTAGTGTGGAGGCCATCACCGATCAGAAATTCTCTTTAGAGAAAGAGGAGGAGCATTAGAATGACCAGGTCATCGCCTCGTTCAACTCCATTCGGACGAGGTGGCTAGCCAGCACCGGCCCTGAGCTCAAGCCTAAGGTGCCTAGCCTTTAGGCCAACAAAAAATGACTAAGTTTTAGGGCCCACTATGTACGTAGTAGTCTCACGACTCACATGTATATATACCCAAAAAATAGCCCACCAACCTTGTTTAATAATTAATAACTTATAGTCCTAAGACTCTTAATATCGAGATTTGGATTGTGAATGTGGACCTACAAACATTGATGATTATAAATAATTTGGACAAGATAGATCAAAATTTCCATGACTTTGTAGCAGAAAGAGCACCTTGAGCATCAATATCACCCTCTCTACTTCTCCAAAATCTCAAAAATCGGCCTCACCAAACGAACTCACCAATTTGAAAATTTCTTAACTTTGCTATAATAATTTAACAAATTTGGTGACCTATTATTCACTTACCAAAAGAGGAGGAGGGACAGAAGAGTAAAAGTTTGAATAGAGAGTCTGATTCTGTGAGTTTTTTATATAGTGATTTCCTAAAGTTTGAATAGATAGTCTAATTTTGTGATTTTTTAAAAAAATGACTTGCTAAATTATAAAAGATGTTTTTAAAGTTAAATTTGTTTTTGTGTGTGTGTGTGTGTGTGTGTCAGATAAGGATGCCTTAAGAAGAGATTGAGATAAACTTCCTAAGGATATGAATGATAGGCATTTCGCTTCCTTTCACTATATCCATCGTTCGGAGGTGGCTTGTATATACAAATACTTCCAATAAAGTATTTTGTTTTTGTTGTAAATTGTTTGCACTAGGTGAAATCAAGACATTGTTGGCTAAATGACTTGAAAATTTAGAGAAATTGGGAAAGTTTTTTTATCTTTTTATTTTTCCCTTATCTTAAGAATTTGTAAAGAGCCCATTTTTTTTAATTATCCGTTTAAGCTCTTGAAAAGTCAGGGTCTGCGCTGTGGTTAGCACATTGGTTAGCTTTGTGGTAGATGTGCTCCAAAAAAAGGGGGTATTTCCACTGACAGGTTGTGTTTTTATGTTGACAAAGAAAAATATAAAAGAGTTATATGTGTTCACTTCACATTTTCAAAAAAAATTCTAGAAAGATTCTTTCCCCAACTCTCATCTTTCTAATCATTAATTACATTTCTCTTTCTACTCATACCCCTCTCTCCAATTATTATTTTTATTTCTCTATCTATTTCTCTTTAATTATTACACATCTCTCTAATTATTATTATTTTTCAAAAACTCATCTAAACACTATTTCAAAAATATTTCTCAAAATTCTCAACCAAACAACCGAAAGCATTTGCATTTATGTTTTTTTTTTATTTAAAAAAAGGGCATTTGAGTCTTCAACAAGATTAATGAGTTATGAGTTGTTCCAATATAGGAGTATCAATGGCAATGGGCATATGACGCATTTTTTTTATTTGTTTTCTTCTCCAATAGATTCGGCTGAAGAAGTGTCCTATCTGAGAGCATCCTCATTTGGAGTCAAATCCTCCCAGACCCCCAAAAATCATAAGTATTCTCTATTTTTCCACCTTAAATTATTTTTGTTACAGTATTTACTCAAACCTTCACTCACTTTTTTTTTATTATATATTTTTATTGTTTTTGCGGGGGGTTTGATGGGGATGGGGACGGGGACAGAAGAGAGAGAACGAGTGGGCAGCAGGAGAGAGAGAGAGAGAGAGAGAGAGAGAGAGGGGGAGAGGGAGGAGAGAATAAAAGGGTAACACGTGTACTTCACCCCTGATATCCGAATGGTAACTGGAAAAAAGTCCTGGACAGGAGCAACTCCCAAGGTGAAGGTGGGGACCGGGGAGTTTGGCTTTAGGAGAAAAGTTTTTTTTTTTTTTTTTCTAATAAATTTGACATGAATAATTTAATATAGTAAAATTATAATAGAAAATTAGATTTTGTGAGTTTTTGATTAGGTGGGTTGCTAAATTGTTAAAAGTGTTTTTGAGGTTAAATTTGGTATTTTTCTGCGAGGCTGATAAGGATTCTTATTCCTTAAGCACCAATGTAATAGATTAAAAATGACTAATAACCAAAAAAAAGAGAGTATGTTTTCTCACCAGTAACACCTCCCTCGATTATTGGTCAAATCGGACATTTCACGTTAGATAAAAACCCACATATAAGGGTGGTTTGGGTAAATTAAAAAAACTAGTTTTTTGGTTTTTTTTGATTTTGTCCTTATTCAATTTTTTTTTACATTTGTTAGTTTTCGGTCGATTTTTTGTGGTTTCTTGTCTTGTCTCGATGAGAGGAATCTAAAAAGTATAAAATTATTAGCCAAACTTAAAGTTTTGTGAATAAAGACAAAAATTGTGGAAATAACTCGTTTTTTGGATTATTTTTCGTCTTTATTCACAAAATTTTAAGTTCGGCTAATAATTTTATATTTTTTAGATTCCTCTCATCGAGACAAGCCAAGAAACCACAAAAAATCAACCGAAAACCAAAAATGCAAAAAAAAATTTAAATAAGAACAAAACTAAAAAACTAACAAATTAGTTTTTTCAATTCACCCAAACCAAAATCTCGTCCAAAGAGGTTACGCTGTAATGTTGGGCGCCCCTTTCGATACTTTACTACTACTCCCTCCGTCCCCAAATTTTGGTCCCTCGTCCAATTCTAACCGGATAAAAAACAAGCTATAACTTTTAATTGGTAATGAATTTTATATTCAATATGGATCTTGTTTGATAGATCTCAATTAATTCTATAAAACAATGTTTTCGAAATCATATAAAACAATGTATATTCCGAGATATAATCAATTGAAAAGTGGCACGAACTCCCAAAAGGGACAAATAAATGGGGACAGAGGGAGTACTTAATAGTAATAAAAACCTCCCTCAGTACCTATACAGAACATTTTGCATAGAAAATGCACCGAACTTCTTCGAGGACCTACTTTTGGATCTCATACGAGTTATCCAAACCATTCCTTGTTCTTAAAACATTTTTCAATTTTGGTTGGAACGGTGAGACTTTGGTTGGAGCACTTCCAACCGTCCGATTGAGCTGAAATTTGGTGGGACCCATCGGAAAAATATTTTAAGAACAATAAACAGTTCGGATCACTCGTGTGGGACATAAAAATGGATCCCCAAATGCGATCAGTATGTTTTTTGTACCACTACTTCTGTACTCGTATCTTTATCCCTGACTTTTCTTTCTCTAAAAAAAGGTAATACTCTGTATTTGTATGGAGAAAGTTGTACAGATTTCATACAGATCGATCATGTTGGCAGGGGCGGCCAAATAGAGGCCCAGGCGCCTGCACGCCCCCCAATAATCCTAATTTTGCTGATAAAAATTATGAACAAATGTCCCCTTAAAATTGTGTTACTAATAGATAAAGATGATATTTTATTATTAATTTAGGAATAGAGATGATTTGGTCCCCCGCGATAGGAATTATGTGCCTGCCACTGTGTGTTGGGCCTATTCCAGGTCTCACTTGGATAATCGGAGCCGTTCATGGTTTTTGAAATATCATTTGCTAGAACTCCATAAAAAAATCAACTCAATCGGATATTGGTAAATGCTCCATCGATTAATCCAATTTTTTATTTAGAAAAAAACATTGAATAAATCAAAAACTGGATAAACCGATGGAAAATTTACCGATATTCGATTGAGCTGAACTTTTGTGAACTAGTCCAAATTATTTTGAAAAATATAAACAGATCTAACCATCCATGTGAGACCTGGAATGGGTCCGTACATTACCACTATGTACAAAATCCGTACAAATGGATGAGATATATAGTTAGCACAATGATTTTCATGGTTGGTGGTAAATGGGTTTTACTTGTGGCAGCGATACTTCATGAAAGGATGGGGTCCATTTGATTAGGAAGCACATTATGTTGAAAAGTGAAAATGAGAGAAAGTGAAGTGAAAAGAGAAAATTTACTTTATCTTGTCTGTTTGATTAAAATGAGAAATTTTATGCGAATCTTCCAAGAAAAATATTTCTTCCGTCCCAATTTCTTATCCCCTTTTGGGAAAATGGGTTTTTAAGGGCTGTGAAAACTTTGTATTGATTTTTCTATTTTGTCCTTAAATTCAGTCAATATTACTGTGACCAAATTTGTGAGGCTAATTTATTCTATGAAAGTCAAAACATATTCAATATGGATCTTATTTGATAGATATCAATTAGTTTTATTATACAAAATTTTCAAAATCATAAAAACCGTTATAAATTAAAAGATAATAGACTAGTCAATTAAGATGGGAAAAATAATTTTTAAGGGTAAAATTGGAAAATGAACAAATTTTGATGGATGTTTTTAGAAATGGGACAAATATTTTGAGACATCCCAAAATGGAAAGAAGGACCAAGAAATTGGGACGGATGGAAAGATATATATATATATATATATATATATATATATATATATATATATATATATATATATTTACTAACTTACCCGTAATGTACATTATGGATCATCATAGGAAATGAAATATTATGGATACAATGGGAAGTTTCATAACTGATGGCAACTTTATCGAGAAGATAAAATTTCCTTCTGTTTTTAGCAAGAAAGTGGAACGTGTGCAATCATGCTTAACTTACCTTTAATTGTACCATCATGCTAATCAAACACTGCAATCCAGATCTGGACTCTCGACATCGACAACGGCAGCGACGGTGGCGTGAAAACTCCGGTGATGGCTTTGGCGATCTGTTTTTCGTTTTGTTTTTGTTTTTTCCTTTATGTTTTCTTCTATTTTGTTGTAGTTTTTAGGTTTTGTGATTTGATTTATGTATTGTGAGTTGGATTCAATGAATTTAATTTCTATCTATTTCACCAAAAAAAAAAACTGCAAAGGTGTTCTATCATTTTCTCTTTCTTGCATTTTCAATAATTTTCACACTAATCAAATGGAATCTTAAGGTTTGATTTGAATATCGGTCATTTACTTAAGAGTCTGTGTGTTATTAAACGTGCATGCAATTTTCCAGACATTCGATTAAAATAAAAGAGTTCAATTTGCATTTTACCCCGTCAATCGTTTGAAAAGAAGAAGAAGTTCAAAACATCTAGGCCCCGTTCGGTTAAGCTTTTTGGAAACGTGTTTTGGGCTAAAAAGCTCAAAAATTATGTTTGGTTCAATGTTCAAAAATTAAGCTGTGAGATGAAACTATGGGATAATTTCCCAGCTCAATTTACGTGTCCAGTTCAATTAAAAAACTTGTGTGTTCTTTTTTTCTCTTTTACAGAGATCCAAAAAGTCTAGCCTTGTTTAGTTTGGTTTCTAAAAATCGGTTTTCTCAATTATTATTCAATTATTACCTTTATTTTTATTTTTTATTTTTCTCTCTATCTCTCTCTAATCATTAATACTTATTTTTTAATTATTATACCTATTTCTCCCTCTAATCATTACAAAAACTAAAACTTAAAACCAAACCAAACACAACCTATGTGATCCAGAAGACATCCAAGAAGCCTTCTTTGTCCAACAGTTCACACAAATCCTAACCCACTTTCCTCTCTCTTCTTTCCCCTTTTTACAAACGACATCAGTACTCCCCCTCTCACTCTCTCTCTCTCTCTCTCTCCCCATCTCTCTCTGATACTCCAGTAATTTCTTAATGCTCTCCCTCTCTCTTCTTTACTCTTTATCGAAATCAAACTACCCTTACGAGTAAAGATCTCATAGAATCACCGAAAGGTGATATTCAACTCCCAGGTTCTTGAATATTGGTCTGATGCACGACTTACACTTATGAGAGGTTGTAGATTTTCTAATTGCAAATATTTTGCCATAGGTGAAGATGAAGTCTTGTTGGTCTCCTTGAATGAGCCGCTGAGTGCCTGAGTGCCGATGCTAACATGGAATTGACTGCAAAGGAAATCAGTGATCTTGTTAGTAGCAACTCTTCCTTTTAGTCATTGACTGGAATCGGAGCATTGATCTTGTTAGTAGCAACTCATCCTATTAGTCATTGATCTTGTTAGTGATATTGTTAGTTGCTAACATGGAATTGACTGGAATCGGAGCAAGTACCAATGGTTTTTTTAAGAACCCAAAGAAAAGTAAAACTAAAATATAGTCCCTTTTTTTTTTAAGCAACGAAAAAAATGAAGTAAAAAAAAAAGTCATTTTATTATTATTATTATTATTTTTTAAAAAAAGACAATTAATCAAAACAAACATAAATTTTGAAATTTATTTTGAAAATATTTTTCAGAATAGTGAAACGAACATGAATTTTGAGAAGTGTTCAAAGCTATGTTTTTAAAAAAATTTCAGAATTATTGTCCAAAACAAGCAAACGAACGGAGAACTAGTTTACCTTAATATTTAAACGCATTTCAAATTATGGGGCTGTTTGGTTCTTTTACTTCTTTGCAATAGAAAATGATTGTGTGCGAGCGTGCCAGAAAGAGTTTTAATCTCCTCCCTCAGATTAACTTTGGAAAAACCGAATCTAATCAGGCGATTGTGTTTTATTGGTTCAATTACCTCAATTAAGAGGATTTTTCTTAATAAGTGAAGAAATGCAAACCAACAAATTTTAAAAATCAAAGAACAATAAAGAAACAAGATACTTTGATTTATGAATCAAAGATAAACTTACTTCGAAATCGTCTCCAACTTCAAATACAGAGTAACAGAACTTCGAACGGGTAATTGTTACAAGAACAATCGAGATAAAAGTGATTGTTACAAGAACAATCGAGATAAATCCTAACCTACTTCCTAATCTACTTGAACTGGGTTCGAAATCCTAAACTACTTTGCCAATGAACAAACCAAGCATCAGTTTTTTGATAGCTGGTTATTGAAGATTTGTCCGGGGCATTTCACTCTTCAATTTCTTCTATTTATAGACGTTGCTTGTAGTTTGAATTTCCCACTTCATGAATTTGAATCTGGCTTGTTTCGAACTCTAATTTCTACTCTTGGAGTTGGTAGTTTCTTCCTCTCTCCACGTCTGAATTTGAATTCTTTCTTCCTCTAGAAGCTTTAAATCTGCACGTTTGCTTAACAAACTCCAAAAGATAACATGTTAAGGAAATAACTGCCTTCCAGAAGTATTCCACGTGTTATAACTGCCAATTGCTTTGTTTCACAAGTTTACACGTGGAATTTGTGTATTTGGCAGTTAACATTATGGCTTCGAAGCCATTTTTTTTTTTTTCGCAATGGCTCGTAACTGTCAATAACTGCCTTTCCAAATTGAGAAATAATACGACATTGTATTTATTCAGTTTTATCTTATTAATCCAATGTATCTTAATTGACAAGTAATTACCAAAGTTTGACACTTTTGATTACGTGTCAATTAATTATTGGATTGATTAATTTTATATGTAAACAGGGGCGGAACCAGAGTTTTTTAACAATGGGGTCAATTCCTTTTCCTATTTCCCAATCAAAATATAGATGTGTAGTAGTATTATAAAATGCTAATGAGCTCCCTTATAATCGGTGGAGAATGTTCAAATATGTCTTGCTATATCTGTAAAAACTTTTTTAAAAAAATTATAATTGTATATGATATTTGCAAGATATATATTTTTACCTTTTTGGAATTTTTTGTGCATTGTTCGTCGTTTATTAGTGAAATCTTAGTGTTTAATGGGGATAAGTAAGCAATTTTGGAAGGAGTTCTTTACCTTTGGGGCAAATTCATTTAAGCCATAGGGTCCAAGTCAGAGAATTCAAGTAAGATGCTGAAATGATAATGGAAAATTTTGGAGGGCAGCGGGGTGAAGTGACCACACTTGATCCACCATGCCTCAACCCTTGCTTCCAATCATTTATTACTAGTCAAAAGTAACAGTGTTAGAGTGAACTAAGGAATGGGGAAATTCTGCTAATAATTTGTAAAGCAAGGAAAGACAGTGAAATTATCAGAACCTCGATGAAGGATAGTGAAATTTACCCACAAAAAAATAAAATCAATACAAACAAAACTTAAAAACATTTGAGAAAAGACAAAATTAGGTTTTAGGACAGACTTATGGGGGACAGTGAAATTTACCTAAAAATAAATAAAATCAATATAAACTAAACTTAAAAACATTCGAGAAAAGACAAAATTAGGTTTTAGGACAGACTTATGGGGGACAGTGAAATTTACCTAAAAATAAATAAAATCAATATAAACTAAACTAAAAAACATTCGAGAAAAGACAAAATTAGGTTTTGGGTTAAAAGTCTGTCCGAATTTTTTTTCCCTTTCAGTTTACCTTTCTCTCACTTCGTCACAATTTTTTTTTTTTTGGGGTAAATGAAAATTTTTATATACCAACTAAAAAGCCAGGCTTACAACAGAGGAAAATTCCAAGCAAAAGCAATACAACTCAACAAAAAATAATTTTACTTTAAAGCAATACAACTCATGATATCACTTAACCACTTTCTTTTTCTTATCAAATCTACTTTCAAGAACACTTTTGGAGGGGGAGACTCATAAAGAGAGTGGGGAGAGATAATAATAAGAAAAACCCATTGATTTAACATTAGGAAAAGTCTGTTTAATTATTTAGTAACACCATCTCCTAGTGGATTTGCACTTCATAAATTCTTTTGTTATAGAAGAGCGATAGAAGCGGATTCGGGGGCATGTAGTGAGTGAGCTCTCTTAGGCATCCGATTTGTTTAATTAATTGTCTCTGGCCCGTTGAGTTAAAACTTGGTGGTCTGTGAACCATATGCATATATAGAAATTTATTGACATAATGTTGCAAGGATCATTCAATTCCTAAGGTTTTTTTTTCTTTTATTTATCGAATTCAAAAGTTGCACAAATAACCAATTTTTTTGTATTGGACATAAATAATATAATCTTTGGCACTCTTTTTTTTTTTTTTTTTACCATCTGCCCTTTTCTTTTGTAATTATCATATGAATCTTTACAACAAAAAGTTTAGGAACAAAATTTAAAAAATTGAAACACAACTCCAAACACATCTGTGTTTTCAACTTGTGTTCGTAGCATTGCTCTTACAAAAACGAAAAACGAGTCCGTGTACTTGTGAAACTTGTGTTGGCACGGTGCTCGTCCCGGCCCATAATCTGTCACGGGAGATTGGGCTTCGACGTACTACGCAGCCTGTGGAGCATTTTTGCGCCATGTCGCCTGTTATGCCTGAGTTTTTTTGCGGCACTTGGCCCGGGAAGGCCCGTGGACGGCAGCGAGGGCGGAAGGCCCGTGGACGGCAGCGGGGGCGGAAGGCCCGTGGACGGCTGCGGATTTGCGTTTTGGAAGGGGTTCTGGTTCACATAATTGCCCGGGGGATTATAGGAACAGAAAATGAGGACGCCTTTATCGTTATTGCAAGTGGCATTGCCACAACCTACGGCATTGGTTGTGCTCCAAACAACTTGGGTGTAATGCCCACACATGCATGTCGACGTCTCCGGTTGACACTTGCACTGCATCTTGGCTTGATCGTAATTTGCCTCCTCGTCTATCCAAATCTGCAGGGACGGAGTTAAAAATTTTATTGACAAGAATCAAGAGAATGCACGCTTGTATGAGCACGTCTCGTATGTATAATTCCACGAGGCATGGGATATAAAATACCATGGGTACGCATGAACACAATACTTTGATTTGTATGAATACATGAAAAGTACATGTCAAATTCGGGCTCCGCCCAGGAAAAAAATCTTGATTTCGTCCCTGGTGGTATACTTATTCCGATCAATATTGCCGGCAGGAAATAGGAATTTATATCTAGTGAGCTTATATCCCTCCCCTATGGTAAACAAACAATTCCAAATCGTATAAAACTCAGACGTGCTTTTGGCAAAAATAAACCATTTGATTTTTTTGTCTTTATTTTAAAAAAAATTGCATTTTTTTAGTTTTGCGTAGATGTTTTTTGGATAATTAGTTTGTCATGACGAGATGACTCTAAAAAGTCAAAAATTATTATCAAAACTTAAAAAAAAAGTTCAACAAAGACAAAAATAATTCAATTTTTTTGTCGATTGTTGGAGTTTTTTTTTTCTTTATTCATAAAAAATTTAATATATTAATAATTTTTTACTCTTTAGGTTTCTCTCGGCGAGACGAACCAATAATCCATAAAGAATCGATGCAAAACTAACAAATGTAAAGTTTTTTTGGAGTGCAATTTTGTTCACTCTCTCCTATTGGTTGAAATTTTGTAGGAGATCCCATCCTTGCGATACACTTTTCGGTAAGATAACATTACTTTTTGGTGAGATAACATCACTTTTTAATTGGACCTAAAACATCTCGACGAGTAAGAGAGATGTTATTGTTCAATCTCTTTTACGGAGAGTGAACAAAATTGCGCTCATTGAATGAAAAAAATTCTAAAACAAGTTAATGCATACGCACCTGGGCCACCATGGCGGGCGTCCTCTCGTCATATTGCTCCCACAGGGAATTCTCCCCATACGGGCCGCCGGAGTGGTGATGAGGGTTACACTCATCGACGCTTTGGTCCGCCCAATTCTGCGCGTATTGGGCGAGCTTAGGGTCCCATTGCAACGGCGGAACCCCCTTCTGTCGACGAATGTCGTTGTGCGCGTCGAGGTACGCTTGCGCGTCGGACGTCAAGCGTTGGTTTTGCGGCAATGGAATAAGATTCGCAACATTGTCGGAACCGGATTGTGGTGCGCCTTCCACGCTCGATTCCGCTGGACCGAGTAGGGTGTGGAGGAAGGTGGAGATGATCAAGGCTTTGAGAAACAGAGGAATTCGCATGGTGGTTGTTGGGTTGTTGTTGTCCCGTAGGTTTTTTCGATGGGCCACTTTGGTGGGTGGCCTTGGAGGTTGGCTTACTGTGGCAGGCAGAGAGGAAAACTAGACATTTTTATTTTAGTTTTGGGTTTGAAATTGGAAGGTCATAATTATTGGAGCGATCGTAGTTTTAGGATGTCCACAGAAATGGCTGAATTGCGAGAAATTTTTTCAGTGCCGGGTGGGTATTACCCATGTGGTACTCGCTTGGCAATTTCAGCCGTCTAAAGTGTGATCTGACGGTCTAATAAAGGAGAGAGAGAAAGAGGAGAGAAAGTGATCGGGTGAGAGGAGATAGTGGGAATCAATTTGGATGGCCGAGATCGTGGTCGGCATGGACACGTGGTATGCATTCGGTACCCCAAATTTTTTCCTAAGTTGCTGTTACAAGTAATATTACTGTCGAGGAATTAATGGGATTAATGATCTTAAGAATTAAAGTCTCTTTACCAATCCTGCCCTAACTCAGGGTGAGCTTCTATTTTCTGGTAAAAATATTATCTTAGTTAAGAGTGAGTTAGTTTCCGTTAAATTGTTTTTTTGTGATTTATGTGATGAAAATAACTTTTTCTCACACCGTAGACAACTAGCAAAAATATCAATAATACTGTTTAGATGATAGTAGAAACTCAACTTTTAGCTCATTAATGTGGTACAAGATCACGACTGCATATTATCCTGTGGTCTAGTAGGGGGTATAATCCGTTCGGTTTTTGGTATTTTTCCGAACCAAATATTTCTATTTCTAAATATATAAACCCAAACCAAACTGTTTGATATTCGGTTTGGCTTGGTTCAGTATTATTTGCTTTGTCATTTTTTTTTTCGATTTTTTTGGTTTTGATCGAAAATGTTTATTGGACCTGGATTATTGGGCAATAAATTCACAAACTTAAATTAAAATTCCATCATAACCATATACAAAAGCCCAACCAATAATTCTAGCACAACATTAATCTCGGCCAATAATAATGGTAGCCCAAACAGCCAAACCCAGCAACACTTGTAGCCCAGGGAATTCTTCTTCTTTTTTTTGGTATTTTAATCTCAGCCCTTGATTTCAAGGGTTGAGATGGAGTGTTTTTTTATGTGTTTCCGGAACCGGTCTCATTGTTATGTACCTAGAAATCTAACGGTTTGGTTTCCAACAGCTTTTGCGTCACCGAAATTGAAACCAAACTGGTTCAATTTAAAAAAAAAAAAATTTACAGACCCAACCGGACCAATACTAGAGAAAAACCAAATCAAACCAATTTTTTTTTTTTTGGGTTTGTTCGGTTTTAGTTCAACCTAATCTATAAGCACTCTTTGGCAAAATACTTTTTTTTTTAATTTTTATTGGACTTTCTTGACCTTGAGTTCCAAAACTTCGATTAAAGTCGTTTGGTCATGTGACAAATTACCAATAATATTTTAGGGGTGCGTAAAGAAAATTGAAGCTGCATTTAGGGGTGTTTGGGGTGGACAAAGAAAATTAGTTCACCCTGATCGATAGACACTCTTTGGCAAAATATTTTTTTTTAATTTTTATTGGACTTTCTTGACCTCGAGGCCAAAACTTCAGTCTAAATCGTTTGCTCATGTGACATATTACCAATAATATTTCAGGGGTGCACAAAGAAAATTGACGCTGCACTTAGGGGTGTTTGGGAGTTTTTTTTTTTCTTCTACATTTTGAATTACAGATTGTAGAATGTATATTTTATGATTATTATTATAAAAAAAAACCTTGAAATTAATTAAATGATAAAAGATGTGCATGACAGATTTTGCATAAAGATAGTACTATGAATATATGATGAGAATAAAAAAACTCCGCAGGAAATGATTATTGAAATGTGTAATTTGTTGACATACTACATTTTATAATTTGTGTCCAAACAAACGAAATAATGCAAAATGAATTTACTATAACGCCCAAACAGGCCGTTAATATCTGAATTTTTCGAGAAAGAAAGCATTTTCAGCGAGGATGTAAATAATTCGAGTTGCGAAAGAAACATGAAACATTGCTGTGCTAGCACTTGTTTGGATGTATAAAATCAAATTCGCTGACTGCACATATTTTTCCCCATTTTTTCTCAGATGATTTCTCGCCAACCGAACACTACCTCGGATAGCTAAAAGTCCGCATCTTCTCGAGTCCTCATCTACATCGTACATTATTAAAAGTCATAGTTCGGATTTGCAAATCAATTCTTACTCACCAGAGTTGAGGGCGCGTGATGTGTAGCCCCTTTGGGTGATGTTTGATCTTAAATCATTCATTTTGTTCATCTCGTCAAGCACGTAATTCACATAGAAATACATGTTGACCGGACATTGGTTAATGTTTAAATGGTGACCATTGAGCTTACCGTTTGCTAGAAAAAAAAAATCACCAACAATAGTTTCTTTGAGTATTTTGTTTCCAAGAAAAATGCATTCCGAAAATATAGTTACAAATGTCTGATCAACTTGAATTTTTATGTGGACTACATACTCAACGAGACGAACATAATAAACGGTTTGGATCAAACAACGGGACCTGAGATGGTCTCTAAAGTGGCTACACCACACACATTTTGTGCACCAACAATTCCCGGTTCCATTAGAGATAATTGGCAAATCCTAACTATTACTTGCCACAAATAGACGGTTGAGAGGGGACTTTGTTTTCTAAAAATTGGACCGGAGTCGAATTGTTGAAGGAATAGTTTAAGGAAAATAGCGCGCTAACCGATCAACGACCTCTCTCTCTCTCTCTCTCTCTCTCTCCTCGTTTCTCCATCAGACGAAACGGAGCTCTCAAAAAATTTCTGAGAACCCGCCGTCTTCGAGGAAGAAGAAGCCTGACTTATTGGACGATCGATCGAATTTTCCGACGAGTACCAAAAACCTATATGTCGTTGAGGTGCCGATTGAATTCTAGGGCTTTTCATCCCTTTCTCCTGTTTTTGGTCCTTTTCCTCAGCTGGTTTCCTGGTAATTATTACTGAAATCTATAGAGATATTTCAATTCGTTTATTTGTTTGTTTGTGTGTGTGTGTGTGTGTGTAAATATTTGTTTTATGCAGCTGGTACTAGGTCGAAAATCAAGTTCATGCGTATGAATAGGAATTCTCTCATTCGATTTCCCTTTAATGGTTCATTTGCTTTGAGTTTTTAGTTTTGCTTTTGGATTTGTTGTTTTGTTTTGAGTATTCTGGTGCTATAAAAAAATTAATAATAAAATTGAACTACTCTGGTTTTTATGGTCAGTACAAAGTAAATTAGTTTTGGTTGCTTCAGGACAAAGCTATGATTTTGATTCGATGGGGCGGAACTAGGAGATGATATTTTTTCCCAAGAGATGTACTTCCTGTATTATATATCTTGTGGTCTAGTGTAAATGTGTAATATATCTTGTGGTCTGGTGTACTTTCTGTATTATGAAAGAAATATCAAATTATATGCAAAAATATACAGAATTTAGTTCATTTTTCAAACTCATGTTCAAGCGAACCCCCCGAAATCCCATGGAGCCGCAAGTGCCTTGAGAGTAGAAGTAATCATAATTGAAGCTAGCTGAAAATTTTCAAGGCCATGAGTCTGCATGTGATTTTTTGGGGTGGGAATTTATGCACGACGATGACACAATCTGAACACGCGATACAAAGTTAGCGGGTTACTGTTAAGTATTTTTGACGTGAAACGTATACGACACGACCCGAGAAAAAGATTAGTAAATAGGTCGGGTTCGGGTTCAACCCGCATAACTCGAGAATGACACGAATTAACTTGTTCATCTATCGTGTCAACATCATAACCCGAGAATAACACGAACTAACCTGTATAACCCGAATTAACCTGCAAAACCCTAGAATGACATGAATTAATCGTGTCAATTCGAGTCGTGATTGGGTCAAACTTGGCAAAACATGTCGTTTCCAAGTTAATCATGTCAATTCGTGTCGTGTTCAGGTTGACACGATTACCAGCAGGTCGGATTAGGGTTCATTTTTTTTTTACACGATTAGTTAAGCAGTTCATTTTGACACGAACCCAATTCGACATTACAAGGCACCAACACGACATGACGCTGAGCCCTAGTTATTTTGTGCTTTGTGTGGTGGTTCAATTAGCGAAAGTCCCTCCAACTCAAACCTCAACAAGCTAATTAAGTCTGTCTGGTTTGAGGAAGTAGGCTCCCTAAAGCAGCGGCTACTGAAGATGTTGAGGCTGCTTTCTTTTTGTCACTTTTCTCATGCTCCTTGCAACAAAACTGAGTCCGTAAGGGAAAGCGAGTATCAAGGCTCTTCCCTTATTTGTATGATTTTTTTAAGTGGTGTTGGTGTCCAACTTACTGAGAAGATAAAGGTCTTGTTCGTTTCCCTATTTTGTTCTAGTTTTAGTTTTGATGTCATCATCATTTCCCTCATTTTTCTCTCTATCTATCTCCACTCATTACACTTGCTGACATCATCAAAACTAAACTAAACTATCTAACCAAACACAGCCAAAGAATCTTGTTTCTGAACTATGGGAAGTTAAAAGTCTTTATCTTTCACTATCAAGAATTTAGTTTTCTCCAACTGGTCCAATATCCTGCCATTTTCCTTTTTCGGTGACTAGTCAGAAAGCAAGTTTGGGACATGCTTAGCTGACCTAAAATGTGTCACTCACTTCATATGCTTGTCTTGTATGTGTTCGTACCAATCTTTATTATTCCTTTTGGTTGTTATATTGACTTTGGGTTTCTAGTTGTTTTGGTGTCCATTTGATCATGGTTCAGCATCATGCTCCCATAATTCTCACTTTTTGGTTCAATTAGCTTGAATATGAATCGAGATAAACTATTCGCAAGGTTGTTTGGTTGAGAAGTGTTGTGTCTCAATTGGTTGATATTTTGAACTCTATTTCCACTTCAATGTTCCTTTATAGACTATAGTTGACATCATCTTAGACGCTAGTCTGACATGGTACACGTGAATATTTGATAGTTGTGGTCATTAGTGTTCTGAATTTTTTTATGTTTGTTTATTTCTTTCCTCTTTCACAGGATCTGTATTGTCGGCAGTTGTCACGCTTGATTCCATAGAGATTTTCAAAACGCATGAGTGGCTAGCCAAACCAACAGTGTACTTTCAGTGTAAAGGGGAGAACAAAACTGTTTTGCCAGATGTGAAGGAAAAACACGTCTCTTATACTTTCAAGGGTGAAGAATCTTGGCAGGTTTGTAACAAGTTCTGATGAGGAACTTTCTCATTTCATGTTCTTTGACTAAAAGTAGCTGGAAATATAGCAACTGTTTACCACAAATCTAATAATAGATTTGTCAAGTCATAACAGTACATGATTTTTTCTTCAGATAAACGAGTCACTCCATTGGTCTCTTGATTAAAAGATCCAAAAGGGGCCCTGTTTTGCAAAAAATTGGTGGCTTAAAGCGACGGCACCAGCCGCTTTAGCTCAGGGTCACCGGTGATAGTTCTTAATGTACCTGCATAGGTGTTGCAATTGAGACTGAAACTGGGTGTTCTAGTTCTGTGAATTTCAACCACTATATCTGCCATTCTTCCCTGGCTAAATGTTCTCCCAGTGTAGGGGCCATATATGTCAAAAATGGAAGTTTCGGCTTTTGATGTTTCACTTTTAATTTTAAGAGAGCTGTGCAAGTGTTTCCTTATCCAAGTTTCCAAGAGTATGCGTCTGTTGTCATCTGCTGATTGCTTGATCTGTGCCTTAGCTTTTGGAGTTTTTAGATTTTTATAGACAAGTCTGATACCTGTTGCATTATGGTTAAGTACGGAGAATTCATATGAAGATGCTAATGATGTTTAATTTTTGACAATATATTTTCAGCCTTTGACGGATTTTCCAAATGAAAAATGCAAGAGATGTGGGTTCTACGAAAAAGACATCTTCAAATCAGATGAATTTGATGAGTGGGAGTTTTGCCCTTCAGATTTTAGTGAACCTGACGGACGATATACCCATTTTAAGGACAAAGAGTTCAATGCTACTTTCTTGTGTCCCGAGTGCGTGCGTCATGAATTGGGTAAGGTTTCTGAAAACATTTCTCTTATTTTGTGGCTAGTGAAGATGAACTTACTCCCTCCGTCCCGAATTTGTTGTCCATTTTTTGGGATTCTAAAGTTCTAGAGCAAAAATATTGCACTCCAAAAAATTATCTTTCCAAAATTGCCCCTTAAATTCAAACTAGATGGCAGCTTTAAAACATTTTAGCAATAGTACAGAGTAATAACTGTTGTAGTTTCAGGGATGTGTCTAGAAGGTTTTTTGGCTCTAAATTGAATTGCTCGCCACTAATTGTTCAAAATGGAGAGCGGAGGAAATTTAAATTGGCGGTATGAATCCCTCCAGAAATGCAACATGCAAGTACTGTTCTCTGTTTTTGGAAATGAATGCAGCGGTTTTACTTTCTTTTTTTTTTTGTGAGTTAGCAGGTCAATCCCAAAGCTAAAGGGTAAAAATTGCATTTCAAAACATATAATACATTGACTTTTGAAAATGGACAAAAATTTTGGGACATCAAAAGGTGTGGAAAGTGGACAACAAATACGGGACGGAGGGAGTATTTCATTACCCATGTGGTCATGTCAAAATTTTGAACATTTTTAGTTCTCATTGATTCCTTTTTGTTTGTCCATTAAAATCAAACCCTACGGTTAGAAAAACGAAATTATTCATTCACTGGCATCAGAAGGCCCAGCAATTTTGTTGGATGATTGAATATCCCCTTTTTCCTCTGAACGAAGTGATTTGTATTGGTACTATTTCTAGGAGTCATGGAACTAAGAGAAGTATTGATTTGATACCCTCATGTCATTTGATGGGACTTTAGCCTCAGAGAGTCAGAGCCCAGTTTGATGACTATATTGGGATAGAATTAGTCTTCAAAATGCATCAGTGAATCAGGACACTACTGAATCACAACATTTTTATGTTGTCCAGCATGTGGTGAAAATTGTCTTTTGGAATGGGTCTCAGTTTATAGAAAGAAAATGGATGGTCATGAGAGTTGGTTAGGTTGGATCAGTTTTAGGTTCTCTTTAAGTGACTATATTCACTGGTTAGGCCATCATCGTTGCTTTACACTGTGGTGGCAAATGAAAGGTTCAAATCGAACAATATGATTAAGTATTCAATGTGACATCCAAACACATCCCCAACCTATAAGACCATGTCCATAGCCATGTTTCTCGGGCAGCGTGTATTGATATTAGAAGCTCAATGCTTGGTTTGAACCGTGAAGGTGAGAAATCCTTTTATGCGTCTTTTGACCTCACGTTTGCATTGACTTTGTTTTCCCCATCCATTCACTTGTTTCTTCCTTGCATGTTTACTTCGTTATATTTGACTCTTTTTTTGTTTGTTTGGTGTTTTGTAGATTCTAATAACACCTCTGACTCACATAAGGGAGCGAAAGGGATGCACTGGGCTCTAGTTTTAACAATCAGCATTTCAGTTTCGGCTGTCTTTGTTGTCGGATCAGTGGTTACATACAAGTATTGGCAGAAGAGAAAGAGGGAACAAGAGCACGCCCAGTTTCTAAAACTCTTTGAGGAAGTGGATGACATTGAGGATGAGTTGGGTCTTGGGCCTCTGGACGGCATAGTTTAACGAATAGCATCACTTATGCTCTGCAACCAAAAGCTCTTTGTACAGTTCATACGTAAACGATTATTTGTATGCTTTCGTGATTCAAGTAGTTTAGAAAACACTTTGCTCGAAACAAAAATAGAAAGTGGTATAGAAAATTGTATTCGCGTGTATTAGAAGTCTCAGAATGATAGATAGAAGTTAACCGGAAATTTCACTATAGTTTCTCTCTTATGTGGTGGGGATGCAGGATCTGCTAAAATAATGAAGCCTCTGTTTCTCAAGACTCTACAAGGATACATCTAAATGGCATAATTTTGATTGTTATACTCTGGAGTATGCCCAGTTCAACCCCGTCGCGAGATTCTTAGGTTTCATTACAGCTACAATTATGATTTTTGCAATTGATATCATCCAATACATCCAGGTTAATAGGTGAAGAAACAGGTTCAGAAATGAGTTAAACCAAATTTGATCGCGTGGATACTCATGTCGTATCGTACTCAAGTTTTTAAAGGTAACTTATTCAACGAGCTCTATGCATTGAACACGACTGAGGCAGCCTTACATGGACCCACAATTCATCTGACAGTCAAGTACCACAAAGAACTAGAGAGTTTAAAGACATTCAACTTCTGGTATGCAGAGGAGAGTGCATCTTAGGGCACAATTATGAGTTAACATGTTTTACAAAGTTCTAAATCTCCACACAGGCAGAGAAAACTGTCCTATATTTTGGTACAGAAACCCGCATGGAAATGAACACTCATCGGCCGTCCAATCTTGTGTTGGACTGCTTGGATGTGTTTTTTATTTTTTACCGGTAAAAATAAATCAAAATCCAAATAAAATTGTTGAAAGCATCCGGGCCGTCCAAAACACTATCGGATGGCCGAGAGGTGCATAGCACCCCCAGAACCCATCTGAAAAAAGACAATGTCTAGAAAGGGAAATTCTATTCGCACCCACCTCTTTTGTTGGCATCCATACCAAGTTCACAAATTTATCACAAATTCCAAAATTACCTTTTTTCTCAACACCCAAACCTCAAAAGTCATCTCCAACGATAATCACCACCATCGTAGCCACCATCAAGAACGATGCCGGGAAGGTTACTTTGAGGTGGCCTGAATAATGACTTAGAAATAGAGGTCAACTTATAAAGAAAAATACTTTCAATACTAGCAAATCTTTGTTATATTATCTATAAGTGCAATTGCAAGATATTAAATGACGTTTTGAATATAAGTAAAGCCATGTTTCTGGAGGAATACCCACAGGTTAGAGAGAGGAAGAGGAGTTTATCATTTGATAAAATCAACCAGGATTTTAGCAAAGGGTTATTGGTTTTAGCAAATCTTAGTTAACATTTCCTAAAATTAACCAAGATTTCCTCATTTTCTAACCATTTGTTAAAATCTTAGTTGATTTTATCAAATGGGGTAATTTTTATCAAATAACAAACTCAGGTCTTTTAGAGCATCTATGTTAAAATTCCCAAAATCCCAAAAATATCAGGGGATTCTAGTATAGGAAAAAAATTTCAAGCCAAGTAGATACCACGTGGTAATCGCTTGCGCACATCCGGCTGTCCAAAAATGCAACATACAGCCCAGATAAAAACACCCATTTCCTTTTCTTTTTTCATTTTTTAAAAATTCTTGAAAGTTCATCTAGCACTCCGTCTATTACATTTTTTGATGGCCGGATTTGCGCAAGCAAATAATATCTGTGAAATATGTATTGATATCTAAACTCTTTATTTTTTTTATTATCTTGATATCTAAATTTGTTTGTCATTATTATCCTCCACCTAATGAGTGGAGGTTAGCAATATTTCGGGGGGTTGCCGTATCAACCTGGGCAATCGTCCCTGGCCACCATCCACAACCATCTTCCAATAGCTGCCTTCTCCCACTTCGCCACCATAACCACCAAATCTCAAATTCCTCTCATTCCTCTTCCTCTGACACTGAGAGAGACACATCGGCCGGCCTCTCTCTCTCTCTAATCTCTCCATCTCCCCTTCTCAAGCCTCACAAGTCACTCATTCCTCTTCCTATCTCTCTGACACTGAGAGAGACCCGCCAGCCGGCCTCTCTCTAATCTCTCTCCATCTCCCCTTCTCAAGCCTCACAAGTCCCATCGCCACCATGAATTTCACCGCCATTCCACAACCATCACACCACCACCTACGTGCCACTTTCATGGTGACCTGAGAGACTCTACACCTACTAGCCATTTATGTCGAAAAAAGATGTACAACGACACAGATTATAATAGAATTTGGAGTATACAGTAATAAACAACCCTACGAGAGTCAAAATTTATAGTAATAAACTCTCTCAAGATTATTCCAAATCTTATAAAACCATAAAATAGAACAAAAAGGCGGTAGTATTCCATGTTTCCCAGCAAAAACCACATGTACGGAATTTAAGGTGAACGGAATTTAAGGTGACTCGCTCCCTCTTGGGGAACGGCGGTTACCGTCGTCGTCGTCATCATCATCGACAGGGGTTCCATAATCCCGAGGACTAGGGCTGCGGCCATGACCATTAGCTTCAGATGGGCTCTGATACCTCCCAGCCGCAGCAGCAGGACTATTGTCCCGTTCAGGGCTCTCATCATCAGGACTCTCCCTTTCAGGGCTCTGATACCTCTCAGCAGCAGCAGGACTATCCCTTTCAGGGCTTCCGCTATTTGCTCGGGGGCTCTCACTGGCTAGCCTGTCTCCATTAGGAGAAGGGCTATCCCTGTTTCTGATAATGTCCTCTTCCCCGGGTGTTGGGCTGCGCTTCCTTGCTTTTGAAGGTGGAGTTCCCCTACTTGGCTCCGGGCTTCTACTGTAGCTCCTTGGTCGTTTCTCTTGGCGCTCTCTTCTTGGAGGAGATCTTGATCGGCTGACATCAAAACAAAATCGACATTAATAAAAAGCTTGACAAAAGAAGTCCAAAAAATTTTAAAAAGAGGAACTCTGCCCTCATCAAATAAAACCCAGAAAGTAGTTAGACCAACTACAACTCAAGTTTGAGGACAAACTTAATTTGATATGAAGCACTCTAATGAGCAAACTCAAAACTAAGCAGACTTTGTTTAGGGCAAAATTGTAGGACTTGAAAGAGTAAAATAGCCTTCATAACTTTGAGTGAAGATTTGAGTTCCACTTGATTTGGGTGGAACTCAATCTGGCACAGGTTTAAGTCAAGAAGTGGAGGAAAACCAAAACCAGTAGGGGGTTGTTACACATTTTAGTGTGAGTAAAAAATTTTTACGGACAGTTGGAGATGCTCTTGCAGAAAGAAGGATTCAAAAAATATGTGTACTTACGGAGTAATAGTTATATTCATGCCATACAGACATCATGAAATATTCAGATGACTCTTTACAGAGTGCAAAGTGGACATGACAAATAAAACTTTCATAAACAATCCACCAAAGAGGTAAAAACTAACCTGTAGCTGCGGCTTCGACTAAAGCTTCGACTTCTCCCGCGACGAGGAGAGTGCGATCTCACCGGTGACCGTGAGTAACTCCGTTCACGTCTGTAACAAGACCAAATTAACATCTGAACAATATGACAAGGCACTAACCTACAACACTATACCAATACGCAACATAAGAAGAATCAGAAAATCCTTGAGTACTTGAGCTTCTTGGGACTATTCTGGCAATTTCTCTCTATGTGGCCTCTTTCACCACAGCGGTAACATTTGTTTTTCCAGTCTCCAGCTTTGCAATCTCGAGCCCAGTGTCCGTCGAGGCCACAGTTGAAGCATCTTCCAGATCCAGGAGGAGGACCTCTACCCAGATATTCTCTTGAACCGCGTGGCACCTACATAAAAAGCATCATTACTCCATTAAGTACAATGAAATCACAAAAGGTGCAAACTAACAGTAACACCAGCATAAACATCACTCAGAGACTAATAAATTGTCTTAAACAACACCCACTCACAAAACCCAAAGGCCCCACACACATGAGCATTTTGGGTGTGGTTGTAGCCTATGTTACATGGATCCTTCATATTGGCTGAAGTACCCGTGTCGATGTCTCTGACACACATATCCATTTTGGACACTCAAATCCTCCAATTGTCATGATATTTACAGAAGAAGACTAGAAAATTTGCTAGAAATTAGCAAAATCATATTTTTCTTAACCCCTTATTGTGTTAAGTACGTTTTTAAATACGTTTTTAAATACATTTTACAATACATAATCTGAAAAAATTATGCAATATCCACTCCAAACAAGTGTTCACGGCGTGTCCCCATACCCACACCAAATAAGTGGACATATCCCAGTATCCTAAGATTTAAATTCAAGAAGGTCCGACACTTGGACTCGCATCTGCACCCGAGTCCATGTGACATAGGTTGTAGCATTATATTGCTACACTGGTAGAGAGAGAGAGAGTACCAGTCATGATCTATGAGGTAAAAAAAGGCAACGGTTTGGTTATCAAACCGCAAGACTATTCTGAAAGAAAAAATAAGACTAAACCAAAAAGGAGACACGTTTATCCATAAACATTATCCAAGAAGTGAGAAGCAATAGATGAAGCACCAAAAAAAAAAACCAAGAATTGAGAAGCAATATATGAAGCACCAAAAAAAAAATAACTGGCACATTTAAAAGATCAGGAGCTGATACTGATGTGGAATTCAACAGCATAAAGGTAAATCCATGTAATTGCAACTTACTCCCTTTGCAAACTCAACAACGATATGAGTTCCATCAAATCTCCTCCCATTCAAGCCATATCTTGCATCATCAGCATCTCGTGGGTCGCTAAATTCCTGTAGAAAGAAGTTGTGGGGCAAGCACAAACAAAAGAAGAGGAACGCTAATTCCCTAAAGAACAGAACAGCTAAGTCCTTGAGTACAATCATGAGAAGGAAATTAGAGAGGAGGCAAGGGCTGATACATACAACGAAGGCATAGTCGTGCTTCATATCCACATCTCGTACTCTGCGGAAATGGTTGCCAAAACAGTAAGGCCATCATTAAGTACTGAAGTGTATGACACTTCGCCCTTCAAGACGAACTAAACACCAGTTTGAGAGTGTTGCCAATTCCATAAACACACGCAATAAGACTACAGAAAGAATCGTCAAAGTCTCCTAGATACTCAGCAAGAAATTCCACCAGGGCCACCCTCCCACCATTGACCACCAGGTTAGGCAAACGCCCAGAAACCTTCAACAAGATCATTCAAGTTATAAAAACGAGACACCTGAGGGTGTAATATTCCTTCAGAGATAACATGATGAACAGTTAACATAAATCCAAGCACAAAAACTAGCCTCGCTTGGTAAATGACTAAAGGTCTCCAACATGTACTAGGAGACAAAGTGACAAACCACACAGCAACGCACCCTATAGTGATTGAAAACTAAATGGTGAATGCTATCAATTTACCATGAGCCATAAAATCATATGAATCAATGACTCATACACCACCTTATACTGATCTTTCACCACCTCAATTACTTGATTCTTCCAAAAGCAAGAAAAGGAAAAGACTGCAGGCAAAAGTAGTGCTTCGTATACCATTCTCTTCGTTTCTAAACACTAAAATGCAAGGAAGAAGGGTTTTAATGCTATCATCCATGCAGAATTCACCAAGTCAGTAAAGAAGAGAGATGAATGCCTTAGTAGCAATAGACAAATATGCACAAGTATAAACAAATGACAACAGGTTTCAAAAGAGAAAAGTCTACGATCAACCATAAACTTGAATTGGAATATTTGCTCACCTCCCATATCTGCTGAAGAGCCCCTCCAAGTCACGCGATCGCGTTCTTGAAGACAAGTGACCAACATAAAGACGAGTGTTACCATGTCGATCATCATAACGAGGCATTTTAATCTGTAACAATATCCTGTAACCAACAAGAAGCACAAATCATGTAACTTGAAAACCACTTCAAAACTAAGTTCACGCAAAACGTACAAGGTCCAAAATGGTCCAAAGATTTATAAAGACTTGACATGAATTTTTTTTCTTAATATTTTGTTCAAAAAAGGGGGCGCGAACCAAATGTACTCGGTTTGTAGAATGAGTATGATTTATACATTGAGCTTGACTCGTACATAGTATATCAGACTAACATATGACATTGGGCCATCAACAAAGCTACACAACTATTTTACTTCAAAGTATCCGGCCCGGCCCATTACTTGTCAAGCTGCAACCGTCGGATACAGTGAGATTTATCGAAACGGTCGAAATTGTCGATTTGTTGAGTATATAAATTGATAGAGAGGGTAGTTTTATAACTCAGAAAAAGCTAGGGTTCACTATCAGACTCGCCATAGAGATAAAGAACTCCAAAGGTACGTTGTTTGGATCGTGATTGCATGCTTAATTGCTTCGAATTGGGTTTTTTACAAGTCATACACTTCTTAATTTTCCTATTTGACCCTCAATTTCTCTCTTTGCCTATATATAGATGTGAAAGTGTATGCGGACGGATGTTTTTTGTCTCTTGATATGTGCTCTATGAGGGGATTTTTGATACTTGTATACTGGTGAATGGTGATCAATCCATGTTGTGTGCAATTGGTATTCTAAACATTTGTTTACCCGAGATAGGGTGCATCAAAGTGTAAACTTTAAGCTATTTTGGGCGATTTTCAGTAAATGATGTTTGAGGTGTTTCTTGATAATAAATTTTTGTGGTTAATAATTAATATCTTGGCGAACTTTGAAGATGCTATTTAGGTGAAATGTTGAAATATATTCTTCGCACGAATTATCCCTAGAACGCCAATTACTCAACCTCCTTTGAAGATTTTATGATTTTTCCATTGCACTTGCCCATCAATTGTCTGAAAGTCTTGGTAATTCCCTTAAAGTTTGCTCCCTTAGAAGTGTAAATGTTGGGAAAATGACTTATTTGTCCCTATTTATGTGAAGGGTTGTGTTGGTGAGAGTTTGTATGCATGCACTTTGTTGGGAAAAAATGGTTTAATAATCCATTCGTTCTCACTTGTGCAGATAAACAGTTGAATCTTTCTGTCGTGACTAAATGGGAACAAATTTGTTTTTAAAGTCATAGTGTCAAATGCTACCTTTGATCATCTTTCATCAATTCCTAGGTCATATTCATGCATGGGTTTTGGTATTTTTGTTTTATAGTTTTATATCGCAGCACCACTCAAGACATACACACATTTTCTACTCATTGTTAGACTTATTCGCGTTTACTTGTTGTGGATTTAGTACTAACTGCCATAAGTTCCATTGAATTGTGATACTTGCAATGTCAATATGTCATTTAAGTTTTATGTTAGCGAGTCGGTTGGAGTAAAGAAAAAAAGCTTACTAAGTAGAGCAGTTACACACCCGCAAGGGGCAGAAGGCAGAGAAGATTTATCCCTTTGGTTAAGTCAACCGACCTTTAACAAGACAACATACAAAATACAAATAAAAAATCAGATGCGTGTGTAATGTGTACACAGAAATCAGAAATCTATATATCCGACCCTAACACGTCGGGGGTAAGCATGTTGAAACCCCAGGGTTGAAACCAGATATCAGAAATCTATGTATGTTTGGAAGTTGAGGAAAGAAGTAGAAAAAAAGAGAAAATTTTTAAAAAAATTCCTCTCATTTGTTTGGTTTCCAAATAGAAAGAGAAAGGAAAAGGAAGAGAAAGGGAAAAGAAGAGAAAATTAACTACCTTTTTTCCTCTCCTTCTCTCTCCCATGAGTGCAAATTTTCCTCTAATCTTTCACAAACCAAACAAAAGAAAATAACAAGTTTCTTCCCCATTGCTTTCCCATTTCTCCATTTTTATTTTCTCTTCTCTTCCACAACTTCCAAACACAAGGATCAATGAAACCACTTAAACAGAATCTAACAAAACCACCATGGCTCGTATGTGTGTGTGTGTGTGCAGAATCACAGATCTAACAAAACCAGTAAAACACAGTTTATTAACGTAAACAGAGTAACCGGTTGAAACCCTAGGTTTGAAACTTGAAACCCTCAATTACCCAAACTCGTAAGTCGTAACAATAAGTGAGAGACGAATAGACGATGTGTGTGTGTGTGTGTGTGTGTGTGAGAGAGAGAGAGAGAGAGAGAGAGAGAGAGAGAGATTACTCGACTCGATCTCGATTCTCAGAGGTAATTGGTAGCTGAGATTCTCGAAAAGGCCTGAAGGCTGAAGATGAAGGCCGAAGGAGGTTGGGTAACTTGGGTTGATTCCGATCTCGATGAGGAGAGAGAGAGAGAGTCGATCGCAGGTTTCGCTGCAGCGGTAGTAGGGTTAGGGGAGTCGAGTCTGGGGTGGGGAAAATTACACGAGAGCTTTATACTCCGTATATTAGTAGTATTTGTAAATATATACTACTCCTATATTATTTGTATTAAAAATATATATACATATATATAGATAAATTTTTTTATCCAAACCTCCCGAGAATAAGAAAAAATTAATTTTTTTTGTGTTGCAAATTATTTTTGAAAAATCCGAGCTGTCCAATGTAATATACATTTTTTTGTGAAAACTGTTTCGATCAAGCTCTTCCCGGTATTTTTTTTTTTTGAAGATTTCCCGTTAAGGCCTTTGAAAATACCTTCTCAACATATTGGACAGCTCGGATCATCAAAAAAAAATGGATCATGGAGGTCCGGAAACATGAATCCCAGATTAGAAGGACTCCTCTTATATATATACACGGAAAATTTCTAGTCCACTCTTCCGGAAACAAGAAAAAATTGATTTTTTTGTGTTGCAAATTATTTTTGGGAAATCCGAGCTGTCCAATGTGTTCAGAAGGTGTTTCTAATGGTCTACGCCGAAAATCTTCAAAAGAAAGTACCAGGAATGGCTTGATCTATGCAGTTTTCGCAAAAACTGTAAATATAAAAATTTTGCGAAAACTTCTTAGATCAAGCCATTCTCAGTATTTTTTTTTTAAGATTTCTCGCGTGGTTTCTTGAAAGCACCTTCTGAACACATTGAACAGGTCGTATCGTCAAAAAAAACAATTAGATCATAGAGGTCCAGAAACGGGAATCCCGTTTTAGAAGCTTTGCATATACATATATTATGTAGTATTAGATGTTCGGCTCGGTTTGATTCATAACATGTTCAGCTCGGTTCGGTTCAATTCGAAACCACCCAAAACCAGAGACCGAACCAGTTTCTTATTTCTAAAATTCTACGAACTGAAAGCTGAACCGATGTAGTTAAAAACCAGGAAAAAAAAAGGTTCTCCATTTTGTTTTGATTTTCTTTTTTCTTTTTTTCAGCCGTAACAATATGAGTTTTAGACTTTGTTTGGAACTTAGAGAAAAGAAAGGAAAAGAAGGGAAAGTTTAAAAAAATTCCTCTTCTTTATTTGGTTTGAGAGGAAAAAGAAGAAAAAATGAGTAAATAGAGTGTTTAGGAATAATAAAATTTTCTCCTTAATTTTTTACAAGTTTAATATTGTTCAAATCAAGTTGTACTCCAAAAGAGGGAGAATGTCATTTGGGCCAAAAGCTAGAGTTTCAAGTTGGAAAAAAAGATATACAATATATAATTATCTAACCAAAAGAGAGATAACTTTGTGCACTTCATATTTCCAAAAAAATTTCAAAAAGATTTTTTCTTCATCTCTCATCTCTCCAATTATTAATCATGTTTCTCTTTCTACTCACACCCCTCTATTTAATCATTATTCTCATTTCTCTCTATCTCTCTCCAATTATTACACATCTTTCTAATTATTATTTTTTTCAAAAACTCATCCAAACACTATCTCAAAAATATTTCTCAAAATATTATTCTAAAATCTCTCAACCAAACACAACCATGTCATTTGGGCCAGGAGCTAGAGTTACCAGTTGGCCCAATATTATAGCCCAACCCAAAATAAAAATATTGGCCCAGAACAAAAGTCCTATAGGCTTGCAATAAGCCTACATGCCTTTTAATAAGTAGCTGGAGAAACAATTCCTTCAAACTTGCATGATATAGGGTACATTCGTTGATTACAGCCTCACAGGCCAATTTAAGTAAACGATTATTGTTTGATAGAATTTAAAACAAAATTTTAATCTAATAAATTACGAGCTACAAATTGATAAATTTTTAAAATGACACGTTTATGCACCTCGGGCTCTGTTCAATTGTTGGAAATGTTTGGGTACTAGATTCCATGGAAAGTCAAGTGAGGTGAAGTAAAGGAAAATAAAATTTATTTTTCTGGGTGTGTTCTCTGGACAAAGAATATTGCAAGGAATTAAAATTCCTTCCTTTTGACAGGATTTATTTTACAGGAAAGTTTTTCTTCAGTGGCAAAGTTGAAGTTGTGAGTCCACAATTTTCTTAGTAATTGAACACACAGAAAATAAATTCAATTAGTTTTAATTTAAAATTATTTGGAAAATATTTATTTGTCTTGAGCAATGTAGAATTAAAATGGGTTTTTTTTAGTCATTCATCATTCCTAATCTATTAAATGGGGGAGGGAGTAATGAGACTCAATCCCGAGATGTAATGTAGGGCTCTATCACAGAGCTAGCCACCACTTGTGAATTAAAATGGTTCTTTATCGCAAAAATAAACCAAAACGAACACATTCCTTTAATAAATTATTTATTGTTTGAACTGTTTTAAAATAAAATTAAGTCAAAATAAAAATTTATAAAATAAAAAAAGTCAAGCCAAACCCTATGTAATTAATTCATAAAAGCAGAGAGTTGACGTTAAGAATGCTTAATAAAGTGGGCAAAATAGTCCAAATGACTTGGACCTCGTTGCACTTAATTTTTTGCACTTTTTGATTTGTGTCTTTATTAAATTTTTTTGTAATTGTTATAGGTTTGTATTAAACTTTTACATTATGTGATTTTTCTCGATAAGAAAAATTGAAAAAAATTAAAATTATCACCGAGAATCGAATAAATACAAAATTCAAAAAGTGCAAAAAATCAAACACATAAGTTAAGCTGACGAGACCATGAAGTTTTTTTCTTTTTGGGTTTTGTTTCAACTTGATGTCATCAATCAGCTTAGAAACAATGCTGGTTGTGTTTGGTTTGATAGTTTAATTTAATTTTGATAATGTCATCAGATGTAATGAGTAAAGAGAGATAGAGAGGGAAATGAAGAAAATGATGATGTCATCAAAACTAAAACTAAACTGGGAAACGAACAGGACCACTGTCATTATAAACGTTCCAGTCCAGCAAGTTTCCAAGCTTTTCTCGGGTCCATTATGATGTTGGGGTCTGTTGATATTATAGACCTCAATGAACATTACGCACACCAAAATTCATGTTAATCGGAAATTGTTAATGCTTTTCTAACACATTTATCTCTAAAAATATAGATTTTAAAAATCTTGAAATACCTGATAAAAACTCATTTTTTATAAATCAAGGTGTTTAGAAAGCTTATTAAACAATATTCGATTCACATGCGTTTTGGCCTGCCAAATATTCTCAACGAGGTCTATAATATCAACGGATCCTATCTTCAAAACCATTTAGTCCCTTTAATTGACTGGAGAGGAGCCTGATCCGTTTTGTTTTGTTTTGTTTTTCGAATATCCTCGTTAACTTCTCCTCTCTTAATTAGCGTGAGTGTAAAGAGTATTTAATATATGTTTTATTGGGTTTGTATCTATCGATAATTATTTTATTCATTAAATATAAAGATTGATTTCTTTCTTTTAATTATTTTATTTTATTCATTAAGGGAGAGTTTTTTAATAGATTATTTGATTTTTATCATCATCTTTGCGAATAAATAAAAGGAGGGTTGATTTTATCACACTAGTGGTTCACAAAATTTTATCACACTAGATTTTATCTATTGTGAAAATAAAGTGATTTTATCACTCTTTTATATAAAATACCAATTAAAATCAACTTTCGCATTTTATCTCTTAAAATCCATAAAAGAACTCCCCCTTGATACAAAAAGGGTCCATGTTGAGGTTTATTTTGAGCTCTCTCAAAAAGAAGTCAGAGCCGGCCACGTATCTCGATATTTTGGTGTATAAAGAGGGTCCCACCTATAACTAAGGAGTAGTTTCCTAAATCTGCTAAAATGGTTAAAAGTGTTAAAAGGGCAAAATATGAATTTTAAGATAGGTCATTCTTTTTATATACATCAATTATTTTGAACACTATTAGCTCTTTTGAAAATTCACCCGATCAACCAAAAAAATAGAGAAATTTGATTACAAGGGGTGGTTTGGGTAAATTGAAAAAACTAGTTTTTTAGTTTTTTTGGTTTTGTCCTTATTCAAATTTTTTTTGCATTTGTTGGTTTTCAGTCGATTTTTTGTGGTTTCTTGGCTTATCTCGACGAGAGAAATCTAAAAAGTATAATATTATTAGGCTCCATGAAAATTTTGTGAATAAAGACGAAAAATAATCTAAAAAACCGGTTTTTTGGATTATTTTTCGTCTTTATTTACAAAACTTTAAGTTTGGCTAATAATTTTATACTTTTTAGATTCCTCTCGTCGAGACAAGCCAAAAAACTACAAAAAATCGACCGAAAACCAACAAATGCAGAAAAAAAAATTGAATAATGACAAAACCAAAAACCAAAAAACTAGTTTTTTCAATTCACCCAAACCAACCCAAAGAATCTGGTGCTGATTAGGAAGACCAATAGGGTACGGAAGCTAGCCAATTCTCTACATTACGATCTCACTTAGATTACGAAGCGAAAAGGGAGTGGGGCAAAGGTTTAGGACTATTGTCTATTGGATACCCGTAAATAGCATATGATGCAAGTGTAACTCACACGCATCAAATAACCCCGAATACACCTATGTTCGGATCTGTTTGAAATCATTTTCTCGAATCAATCGACTACTCGAAATATTCATGGTAAGTTTACAAAACATCCCGTAGAGGATAGTGTGTGGTGTATGGATTGAGAAAAAACTTGGGTGCTGGCTAGGTACCACGTGCGTGTATCTCGGCCTTTTAAAACACTTTTAGACAATTCGAATTTTAAATAAACTCTTACCAGTAAGAGCGTATTTCAAATACAGGCTGTTCAAAAACAGTCTTGTACGACTGTGATAGGGCATTGCGGCCGAATACCACATTAGGCTCTACGTGGTACCCTATTTGCATCCAAGTCATTTTCGTGCGGATTACATAACACTCAAGCAAGTGTTGGTCAATGAAATAATAACCCTTATATTGACGTATAGTGGTTTATATAATTAGTGTAAAGTCGAAAGCAAAATACATCCTGGAGGGCTGTTTTGTCAATGGAAATGATGGTACAGTTGACCCTATGCATATTAGAATTTTAGTAACATATTAATTTTGTATTCACAATATAAATGTCATATGCATCTCCAGGTACTCCACCGTAACATAGAACAAAAATAATCGAACCCACAAGATGAAAGAGATTAATTAGATAAAATATTATAGTTAGAAGAAAAAATTATTATCTACTCCTGACTGTAGCCTAAAAATTACTATTATAGTTACATAGAGCGCCTGGAAAAATTATTATCTACTCTTGAGCTAAGTGCTACGTACAGAGGCGGAGGTATGTAGGAGTTGGGGGTGGCCCCGACCACTCTCGGTTTTCCATTTCAGAGTATATTTTGCATATTTTTATATATTTTTCAAAAAAAATGCTACAGTATAAAATTGCAAAAATAATTAGAAAGTAAGAATAATTTTCATTTCGAGAACACTAAATTATGGTGAATGATACAACGTCTGTCGAATAATATGATAACAACAATACTTGAGAGATTAATTTTTCAATTTATCAAAGTCGCCCCATAAAAACTTGAAAAGACTGGAAAAATTATCAAACCTAGATAATTTTTACAAGACTAATCCAGTCTTTTACAAGACAAACGATTAGTCTTGTCAAAATGATCAAACCCAGATTTTTTTTATAATTCAGCCCCCTCCAACTTTAATTCCTAACTCCACCGCTTGTCACGTACAACCAATACCACGTCAAAATGCGATGCAAAACTACCGAATAAAACTTCAACATCATTTCCATAGTAAATTATTTTCCTCTTAAGTAACCGGTTGAAAATAACACGTAAAAAATGCGACGTGTTACTTCAAGAATGCTAAATAATCATTGGGGTTATAGCTATGATTCTCTTCTAAAAATGATTGTGAAAAATTCAACATAGTCATTGCAAATAATGCATGCTAAATTTATGATCCCACGCATCACTCAAAACTATGATGAATTCTCTCTAGAAATCATTCTCCCTTCTGGAATTTTTTTTAGTGTCGAGTAGGTACCAGTTGCATTGCCCCGTCGTGTCCGTCAGCTTATCCGGACCGTCCATCTTTATTTTGAATGGCCCAGATCTTTTGGGTTGTTTGGTGACATTTTTGTAATTTTGAGAGATAAATTTACTCCAATGACAGATCTGGGCCGTCTAAAATACGAATGAACGGCTTGTATGAGCCAGCGAGCACCACGTGACATTACCAGCTTGGCACCGAAAAAATTCTCCTCTCTCTCTCCCTACTTTCTCTCCCTACCCTGCATACCTTTTCTTACAATCTAAGCCTTGATTATCAAGATAAATCCTCCAAAACCCATCTCACACAAATCTGACCCCCATCACCTAAAAATGACCTCCGTATGCATATCAAACTGCATCAATGATGCCCGAGTCCCCATCAGAGCCACCTACGTCAACCTCTACAAGTGGCCGGAATCCGACGCCGAGTTTGTGAGGTCGGTGAGCAGCGGCGGCAGAGATCAGCGGCCACGTCAGCACCCCAGGGTGGTGGACAGTATCTCCTGCAGGCAGTTGTACCTTAAGAGCTACACGTTTTCGAGGAAAGAAACGGTTCCCGAGAGAACCAAGAAGTGCCTGGCTCGAGCCAGAGAGAAGGTGGCTCGAGCCAGGAGGAGGGGGAAGGATCAGGTCCACGGCCGGAAGAGGCCGCGGGCGGTGGTGGTGGGGAGGAGGGTGAGGAGAGTGAAGGAGTTATCGTGTGCCGCATTGTGTGCCCTTTTTCACAGGCTGCTGACCTGCACTGCTAGTGTAGATGTTGTGGATCGAGCATAGTTTAACAGTGAGTTGTTTTCCTGTTTTTTGGGTGCTTTTGGATTTCATCGTAGTTTGATTTTTAGATTTTATTAGTTTTGCATCAATCTTTTAAATTATTTATTTGTCTCGACAAGAGGAATTTAAAAGGCAAAAAAATAGCGGTACGTGTATGTTTTCAAAATTGCATCAATTTGTGTTTATAATATGATTCACTTAGGCTATGTTTGGTAACACTTCTGTTTTTTGTTTTCTGTTTTCTGTTTTCTAATTTCTGTTTTTCGTAAAAAGGAAGTGAAAACAAAAAATATGTTTGTGTGAGATTATTTTCAAAAAAAAAAGAGTAAGAACATAATTATGAGTTAGTTGGAAGTGTGCCGGCGGGAGGCCGGAGGTGGTGGGTGGTGGGTGGTGGCGGTGATGGTGGGTGGTGGTGGTGCGTGGTGGCTAAAGGTGGTGATTAGGATGGTGGGTGGTGGTGGTGCGTGGTGGTGGGGTGGGTGGCGGTGGTGATGGTGGTTGGTGGGTGATGGTGGTGGGTGGTGGTGGTGCGTGGTGGCGGTGGTGGTGGGTGGTGGCGAGGTGGTGGGTGGTGGTTGGAGGTGGTGATTAGGGTGGTGGTGGTGGGTGGTGGTTGGAGGTGGTGATTAGGGTGGTGGTGGTGGTGCGTGTGGCGATGGGTGGTGGCGATGGGTGGTGGTGGTGGCCATTGGGTGGTGGCGGTGATGGTGGTGGTCGCGTGGTGGCGAGGTGGTGGGTGGTGGTGGTGGTGGTGGTGGTGAGGTGGTGGTGGTGGTGGTGGTGGCGGCTAGAGGTGGTGGTGGGTGGTGGCGGTGATGACTGGAGGTGGTGGGTGGTGGCTGAGAATGAGAAAACAAAAACAGAAAGTGAAAGTTGAGATTTTCAACTTCTCCAAATTTCATAAATAGTGAAAGTAAGAAGTAGAATTTGAAAGGGAAAGTGACACACAAACAATATTTCTGTTTTTAAATTGTGAAAATTCTGAAAACAGAAACAGAAAACAGAAAACGAAAGTGACACCAAACAAGTCCTTAGATTGTGTAATACATGGCCATTTTGGGTACTGAGCATTTTCAATTTTACATTTTGTGGGTAAACATGGGATGTTTTTACACGTACAAACATGTATGCACACGAGAGTTGAATGTGTGCGAGTCGCGCCTCCCCACAGTAGATGTACTGTACAAACTAACAAAGGTAAGTTTGACTCAACTTTTTAGGAGCATTTTTACACGGTTTTGTATTATTTATTCGGGTCAAATTTTTACATCTATATTATAATACAGAGCAGTTTTTGTCGCAATCGTATTTTTTATCCCAGTCATCATATTACATTTTATCCCTATCTCCGCCAAAATTCACATCACATTCTCTCTCCCTATCCCCTCTCTGAAATTCGAAGCACCATAAAGACTAGGCACGGGCACGGGACCTGTGCGTCGATTGCTCAAGGTATACTTTCAGGCACGAGCAGACATATTCACTATTATATGTTAAAGGAGAGGAATGGGAAAAGAGAAGGTGGTCATGAGTAGGTAGTTTTACCGCAATTAAAGGAGAACAACCTCATGATTATCTTGAAAATGTAGATTCCTACTGTGCTTGACTGTGGGATTAAAGAAAGGTGATTATGTCTGGGAACTTTGGTTGGTGGCTCTACTAATTGGTCTTTGTAAAAAATACAAAGAATTATGGTTTGTGTATGTATGTAGCACTAGTGTAATGCCAATTTAAAAACTAAAAACTATTTGCAAATCTCTGTTAGTTTCTGAAAGAAAGCAAAAAAGTAATTTTTTGAAAATAGGAAAATGTGCAAATTACCTGATCTTTTAGGAAAAAAAATTTAAAAGGTCATCTAAAAAATGTGGGGAATAAAAATTGTCATATATGCTTTGTGTGTCGGTGTGTGAGTATGAGGGAAAACAAAATTGGGGATGGTGCTGTCCCTTAAGGAACATTATGGATGTTGTCTCCATGACTCCGTTCGAGTCGTCTGTGCTCGGCGATCAACGGTCTAGATTTGTTCAGACCCAAACAAATCTACACCGTTCATTACCGAAATGATCTGTGTCGTTAATCGCCGAGCACGGACGACTCGAATGGGGTGTTCTACCTCAAGGGACAGCACGCCCCGGATCCTGGAAAACATGGCTGTAAGTGTTTGATCCACACAAATGACCCAATCCTAAAACTAAATTTTCAACTAATCTTATGAAAAATCACCTCAATATGATAATTGTAAGTGTTTGATCCAATATTTTAATTTCTAATTCAGAATTTAGGATCCTACATTTTGAATGAATAATCCTCGGTATTAATATAATAAAATTCTCTATATTCACTTTTTGGTTAAACAAAATGTTAATCTCCTCGTCTTAAACAAAGAAATAGAGAATGTTGGGTTGAAAAGTGTTTTTAGACTGGGCTTTAAATTACTTCATCTGTCTGTGTTTATTTGTCCACTTGCACTATTCCACACCCCTTACAAAATTATACAGATCATTCTATACATTCAATACAAATCTCTAAAAATATGTAATATCAATCTTATTTGATAAATCTCAATTAATTTTATTATTCAAAATCATAAATTTGTCATAAATTGAAATATATAAATAATTTAAAACACGAGGCGAATACCGAAAATGGACCAAAACACGGACGAAGAGTAACTTCTAGCATTCCAAAATTTGTTTAATTTATTTTGGTTAAAGTAATTACTTTGATGGAGAAATTCAAACAAGCCCAAATGCCCAAATAAATTAAACAAAGTTTATTTGGGGCCAAAACATCACATGCCAAGGAGAATGACCACATGCAAGGTTGAGGCCAAAAAGTGATGACATCGGCTGGAGAAGAAAATGACCACATCCAATATATGCTTTTATTTAGTCACATTATATATCTAGATGGCAAAATAGATGGGTCCCAATCCCTACTCCATCGTTGCTCTCCCACAAGAGAAAAAGCTGCACGTGATGATCGAAACAGCACGAATTAATACTTCCAAATGGTCGCATGACCCGAGCGTGCTTGACTGTGTACACAACACCAGACATAACATTCGGCGTGGTAATTGTAAAATAATTTCAAACATTTAAACTGTTTGTTCCTACATTACTAATCATACATAGTCACCCAAGATAATGTGTCTAGTATTGTATCTCGATGTTTTGTATGTAGCATTATACGTGCTTAATTAGGAAAATTGTGAGGAACGTTTATACAAAAATGTTCAAACATACAAACGAAACCCTCCCCTCCTCCCTTTATTGGCAAGCGGGGTCACACAAATAACTTAATCCTAAAAATAATTTTTCGAGTAATCTTATGAAAAATTACCTCAATATTATAATTTTAAGTGCTTGATCCAATGTTTCAATGTCCAGTTGGGATGCTCGTTCTCCATTGCGATGCCGTTTTCTTTGGCTCCCTTTAATCTTTGTAATGTGTTTTCAGAGATTAATAAAGTTTCTTTTGCCGATCAAAAAAAAATGTTTCAATGTTCAATTCACAATTTAGGATCCTACATTATGAATGAATAATCCTTTGAATTAAGTAAACTTATTCTTGCACTTTAAATGTAAAGACAAAAAAAAAAAAGAAAAAAAAAGAGTGCCAATAGAGAAAAAGAGTGTCAATATCACTATTTGATTACAAAATTGTTAATCTCATCCTCTTTAATAAAGAAATAGATAATGTTGGGTTTAAAAGTGTTTTTAGACTAGGCTTTAAACTACTTCCTCCTCTGCCCGTGTTTGTTTGTCCACTTTTACTATTTCACACCCCTTAAAAAATTATACAGATCATTCAATACAAATTTCTAAAAATATGTAATATAAATCTTATTTGATAAATCTCAACTAATTTTATTATAGTACAAAATTTTCAAAATCATAAAACTTGTTATAAATTGAAAGATATAGACAATTTAAAACATGAGAAAAATACCGAAAATGGACCAACAAACACGGACTAAGAGTAACTTCTAGCATTCCAAACTTTGTTTAATTTATTTTGGTTAAAGGAATTACTTTGATGGAGAAATTCAAACATGCCCAAATATGGTCCTATTATACTAACATTTTCCACTACTAGTAGAGAATTCGAAGACAGATCAATCTGTTATTTGTATGGCAGCCAAGTGATAAAAAGCTTGGGAAAAGTAGGACAAGAAAAACTGTGAATGAAATCAAACAATTTGTTACTTCACCCTATCTGATCTAATGTGGTCCCTCATGTACAGGAATACTTCGTTGCCATACAAAATCAAAACAATTGAAAAGAAAACTAAGCTCTTTCCCTGACTCCCTGAATTATCCAGGAGTTTTGCATTAAAAAAAAAAAAACCCTAAGCTGTTGTCCTCCTGGCCAAGCAACCGTGTCCCGATAAGTACACGGTACACAAGCGGCAAGAATGAGACGTCTATCTTTTTTCGGTAGAAAATTTATGCCCTTCTTATTCGCCAATGAATTCTGTGTGTCAAAATTCACCGGAAATATCACTTCTTTGCAAATCACTTCCCCATAAACGAGCAAAGGTGCAAGAAATTCTTCACACCCATAAAAAATGTGACACACCACGCACTTCGTGTCGCTTTGATCCTATCCCCTCAAAAATGACGATAATAACCTTGTGCCTTCGCTTCATGGGTTCACGTTGCAATCACTCAGGAATTGATTTTCCCGAACCAGAAACCTCTTCCAGTAACCTCTGTACTTTGGGATGCCCATATCTATCCAGGGTTTCATATTGCCATTAAAATGCAAAACTCCGGCCTTTTTAACGGCTTCTATATTCAGACCATAGTCATGACCCAGCCCCGATAACATCCAGGTATCATCAAGAGGGTGAACTAAGTCTTGGAAAGCAAGCAAGGTCGCACGTACTGAAGCAGCTTGAAATGATTCCTCCCCTCTGTTCAGATGCTGTCCACAATCGTATAAAAGAAGCCGGCAAATCAGTTATTTACGCTAGAAAGAGTAACAGTCAAGGAACTTGTGTATATGTGCAAGGAACAAAAATACACCTCATCACAGAGCAGCTTTCCCTCGACAAACGACTAGACCAACTACAAAACTTCAATCATTCATAAAAAGGGGAAGAAAGCAGGCAAACAAGAAATAACAACGCAGAAGATACCATATATTACAAAAATTGACATCAAAAGTGTACTTTGATACCTCACAACGTTTTGTGAGAGAGAAACATTGTAACACATTCTTGTGTCATTCATTACCTTGTATATATGATAAATACGGCACAAAGAGGGGTAGATTAAGTAATTCTAATTTGAAGAGATCTAAGGATTAGGGAAAGTAAATTAAGGTTCGGGTCTGACGGTTTTGTTGAAGCGTATAATATCTTAAATGGATCTTTTTTTTTTGGGTGCTTCAGGATTCTTCTGGGGATGCCCTAAAACTGAGACTAGTATGTCATAATACGACAGCAGTAATTGTATGATCCAAAATACAAGATTCCACATGTTATCACGGTTTACGTCAAAACTTCCTTTGATAGTCTTGCAAAGGTTCCCGCGTTCAAAGGCCATTATAATCCGAACTTGGGCTGGTGAATGTTGAATAAACCTCAACAGGATCAATTTAAACCGACGAGAAAAAACAAATTACAAGCAATAGCTTTTCAAACCATAAAATACTCCCAGCGTAACTACGTTAAAAGAAAATGATAGATCACGGGTTAAAACAACAGCCACTCACCTCTTGTAGCAGCCTGTGAAATGTTCCCGTAAGATCTAGCTCCCTCCACCTAGCTAGATCGACAATGTTCACTCCAGACATCCAAGCACAAGAATTTCCATCAGAAATGTTCTCACCCAAATAATTTTTCAGCTGGGCCAACCTCACTTCACAAAACTGCAAGGCACCGTTCACTTTTCCTTTCAAGTCAAGGCTCCACAGGGCTGACAAATCTCGTTGGACAACAATATCATCATCCAAAACAACAAGTTTCTTCAGGGCATGGAATATTTTAGGAAGGAGATAGTGTGAATGAGAAAAAACAGACATGTATTGTGTTCTGGTGTAAGTTCTTGATAGGTTTTCCCCGCTGTGAAAGGAGACGCGAAATTCCTCAGATAATGACAGATGTGACGGAGTTTCCTTATCCTGATCATACAGATTAAGATCTTCAATGTTTAACACCTGAACTGTAGCTTGATTGTACGAATTTCTGAAAAACCATAACTTCATGGAATAGTAATTTTCTCCATCTGTCAGCACATGAAAAACTTGATTCTCACCTTCCTGAACATTACAAGAACCTACGTCAATGACTCTTCCAAAAACATTCCACACACCCAAAAGAATACTCCCACGTCCCTTTTTCGTAGTCCATGTCGGGACTCCAACTTTTCAAGGAAACATGATTTCGTGCATGTCTCCTTAGAAAGATGGATTTGATCTCCAAACATGATATAAAAGTACTTTTTGAAGGTTAGTTTGGGAACTCGAAAGGCTGTTTTGTTTGACTTTTTCAAAGAGGACACCACAACAATAAAAGAGGACTAACAGTACGGACACAGGGAGTAAAATGCATAAGATAATGAAGAGAACCTACTTTTATATGCATTACTGTCGAGTTAATTACAACAGATGATGCAAGTATGTTGTTGGAGAATATCACAAAGTGTTGCAACGATTGATTCATATATTTCTCTGTCATGGACTGTTCTGCATTAGGAGGAGGAGATTTGAAATATTCCACAGCCAGTCGCATCGACAGACAGTGAAGGCTCTTGGGCACAGTTTGGACCGCAAGTTGGTAAAGAAAGGCACTCTGCTTCATGTGGAAGTTAGCTTCATCCTCAGTCAGATCAACTAACTGCCTCAACTTCTTGTCGACATTATTACAATCCAGAACAATTGACTTTGCTCGGGCTATCACAACTTCCATCTTTTCTAGCCTCTTTCCCATCCTAATGTAATAGACAAAACCATGCTCAATGTTTTAGAACTGATCAACAGTTTGGGCAACTTATCAAAGACAATCCGGTAAGCTAAAATCCAGAAAATGGGAGGTACAAAATGATCGGCACTAGGTGACACTTTCATGCAGTCAAAAAGGTGACACTTTCACAAGTGGCTAAAAACATTTTACAATCCATAACAATTTACATGACATGGGTAGAGTCACAAAGCAGAATGGGGTACTAGAAACTGAAGTGAGCTGATTCGGACACATTCACGTGAAAACTTTCATAAAGATATGGATCCGACATGATTGTGATGCGGCAAGTAAAGGATACATTATGCAATCTTTTGACAAAAAAGAACCCAAGAGAAAAAATACTCGTTCAATTGTTTATGGAGTTAGTTGAGAAACAAGATGCAACCAAAATCTTGTACCTTTTGCTGGATAAAACTTATCCTAGTGGAAAGTTGAAAGATGTGGGTTCCATAAGTTTTCTGCTAACTGAACGATAAAAAAATGCAGGAAAGTTGAATTTCTGTAATTTCACTTCCTTGCATTTCCTGAAAACACAATTAGTCAGCCTAGTCTTTCAAAGCAATTTGGAAGGAGGAACACCTGCTTGAACATCCGATGCCAATCAGGTTTCATAAAAATTAATCCTCTGTCCAACTTGCAAAGCTTGATAATCTCTACCTCTCCGAATATGGACATCCTTATAAAACTATTGAAAGGGGGATTTGGTTATTAGCCAATGCCTCCACTTAATCAGAATCCACCTCGATGGTGTTTTGAGTGGAAACTCAAACTTCACCAAGAAAGGTAGTCTTCTGAAAAGTAATGTAAAAATTTAATGAAAACAAAAAGTAAAAGTGAACAGGAATCAGTCAAAAGCAAGACACCAGTCTGCCCCCAAGGTTTCTTTGTCCCGTTGAACACGGCCAGGCTTTTTTCTGAACATGCAATTGCTCCCTCCCTCACTGAATCTTAGCTATAAGAAGTTAATACTCTATAAGCAACACAAAAATCCATTCAAACATTTTACAGCTGCCTTGGAGGCTAGACTTGAGATTGAGATTAAACCAAACTCGCAATCCCATACCGACCAACGTACCAATTTCTCTGTTGGGACAGTACGTACTGGTACCGGTGTATATCTTGGTACCGTTTCAGATTTACCGCGAAAATAATTTTTGTGTACTTTCAATATATTTATGTATAATTAAAACCATTGAAATGGAGAAATAAACAAATTTCTCACATTGCTATACTCAACATTAGTTCTAACAACAAATTAACATGATTAACATAATATGCACTCCAAGTTTTATTAAATTATCTTAAAATTCAAGCTGGTACTTTCACCGGCATGGAACAGCATACTACATTTACCATTTTATTGCCGGTACAGGATTGACAACAGTGGATTAAACAGCACGTATGACCTCCAAAGTTCACCGCAAAAGCCATTAGGTCGGTCCGAAAGGAAGAGATTCCCTCAAGCCAAATATAAGCACATCTTAAACTTAGAAGACTGAGGGGTCGTCATGCCCCAGGCGATCATGGCCTTATTGAGAGAGATTAAAATCGAAGGCTCTGGCACTCGAGTATGTTAGGTCACCCTCAATAATTAGGAAGGACCCTGGAAAGTAAGGACAAGAAGAGGACTACTACAATTCTCAGGAATTACAGAGGAGAAAGGTCATCTCTCTTAGGGCCTCTGATGGGTTTTCTTACTCCCTGATGAACCTCTGACTCTCCGATAACCTCCCATAAACTAAAAGTTTCCACCAAAAACCATATTCTATCAAAGCAAAAATGCAAGATAAAGAGAACTCCCAAGCCTCGACCTCCTCTATACCCACTCCCCTTCTAAATCACAAAACAAGAATACCTCCTGCTGTTGTTCTAGCTGCAACCACATCCAACCTAAAAAATCTAAAACTCATGACAATGCCATAGATCATGCCTTCCACTTTGTTTCCTGCAAGCAAAGTGCATCCTTCTTTCAAACTAGGGTTATTGTTCCACCAATAGTTTTCTTATCCTGATCATTCAACGTACTTCTCGATAGAATTTTCAATTTCACACAAACTTCAATAAACATATGAGGTCCGCACAGAAGGAAAGTAAGGGATCCCCTACTTGAAACTGCATATACAATTTTAAATAAATGACCGAGAAGGGCTTGAACAAAGTAGTTTCAAACACATTGAACCGTTCGGATCATCAAAATTTGGCATGTGAAGCACGGATACTCTATTTTGGTCTCCGTATCACGTATCGTACGCATATCGGATACGGACACGCTCGAATACACTCCGGATACGTTTCTTAAAGTATCCAGAATTTAATTTAATTTTTTGGTATTTGGATACGTTTTGGATACGCTCGGATACGTTCTGCATATGCTAAGATACGTTTCGGATATGCGCGCATAGGTAAATATGTTATTACTTGAAATATGTCAGGGTAAATATGTTATTACTTGAAATATGGGTGTTAAAAGTGTAATTACGGCATTATAAATGTTTTTTCCCCAAATCGATTAGCAAGAGCAGCAAATTGATTGACATAGAGCCCCGCACCCCCCCCCCCTTTTCTCTCTCTGTGTATGTATATATGTATATCTCTGTCTGTGTGTGTGTGTATGTATATATCTCTTATCTTCTCAACAGTCTAAAAGGTGAAGCTATGTTGTAAACCATGCATGTAAATGTTAATGTTTTTGCCCTGATGCTTGCGGCATGTGTGCTAAACATGTAAACTAACGGGTGTTGTGAGCAGCATATGACCTCAACTGTCAAATAATGGCAGTCCCAACTCCTAATGGATGAGAACTTGTGTAATCCCCAACGTTTCGTATCCGACATTTTGGAAAAATCACGTATCCACGTATCCGTATCCGTATCTCGTATTGTATGCAAACTTTTCAAAACTCTCTCTATTGGGCCTGGAGTGCCCCCATGGATTTGGTTACACATTGTGCCTCCCTGAGACCGCTCTAAAATCAAACTTGCGGGTGCGATGTCGAATGCCATAAAAGACTTAATTGAAGCCGTTTATGGGTTCATGGTGGAAAAGCGGTCCGATAAGTGGTATCAGAGCCAAGAGGTCATGGGTTCGAGCTGCGGGAACGTCATCATGAGAGAGGCCATTTTAGGCCCGGAGTGCCCCCATGGATTTGGTTACACAAAGCCACTCCTTGCGACCGCACTAAAAACAGACTTGCATAAAGAGAGAGAAAACTTTGATCTTTCAAAATTTTCCAAGACATGCCCAACAATGAAATAATATTTGCTCGTTCTTTGCCTCATCATTCAGAGCTATCCAGTTTATCCCTGCACTGTACCTCAGTTTTCACTGCCTGGCCACTGTCCAGCAATCATTCCCCAACCCCCAAAAAAAAAAAACCCAAACACACACAAAAAAAAAAAAAAGACTCCACTATATCGCCCAAGAAAAGTTAGATGGACTCGTCTAAATGTTTAAAGCACCCACGTTGGACAGTCAGTTCTTTAGTAGTATACGAATATGGGTGCTACAATTTAGTTAGACACACATGTACGGATCATACTTACTAACTCAATAAATCCATTTGTCTCAATTGAAAAGGATGAAACATTTCCATATTGTAAGCGATCGAAATTTCCATAAGTAATAATCAAATCCTACTCCCTTGGACAGCAAACAAAAGGTTCCCTTATTGAAAGAAACCTTATGCACAGACCACCGATGAGGCTTAAAATACAGACCATGGTCAAGCAACAAATAGATGCTGGATATGGAGATGGAAAGAAACTTCTAGTTTTGCGAGCATGCCCAATTAATACGATAGTAGACTTCCAAGCGTGTTAGACCTACTGCCAAACAAAAGTTCAGTATTGTAAAAGCCCAGACCAATGATGGAACATAATGTAACTCGTGAAATGATTATCACTTACTGCTGTGGGAGATCTGCATCTGTAGACGTTTCACTCAGAACTCGCTCAAATTCTTGAATATTTTGTTTCAATTCCTGGGACAGTTTGTTTTGTGCTGGAAGCTTAGCAATACTAGGATAATATGCTCTAGCCACATAAAGTCTGTCCTTCAATTTCTTCACCATATAGTCTTTCATTTCTTCCTTATGGTCTTGACGCCATAAACAGTAGCTTCCAAATTTCACTTCACAAAAGTTTTCACTCTCTTCACTGACACCTTTCTTATTTCCAGAGACTTCAGCAGCACCGCCAATCCTAGTGCTCTGAAATAGATTTTAAAGAGATCATGATCTATGGAGCCTACACATTGCCCAAACAAACAAATCACATGTTTCAGAAAACTCAGCTAATTGCTCCACCAGACACTTACATTTACTCCGGGATCTGGTTTCGGAACACCAATAGGCACAGGAAGGCCTGCAACCTTAACATGGTTCAGACCTGGATATAGATAGTTTAGAAAAGAAAAAAAAATGAATTAAGTGAGCTCTGATCAATATCTGCTTACTGGGAGAAAAAGACTGAGGAAGCAATGCAAGCAAAAACCAGGTCTATGTAAGTTAATTATGCAGGGAAACTGTACCTGTAGTTTTATTTTCAACTTCCTTGAGTGCACTTGTATTAAAATCCTGACATGAGAGAGAGAGAGAGAGAGAGAGAGAGAGAATTTAAAAATCTTATATCAAACATGGTTCAGACTAATTAAATTCACACATGCAGACGCAACGCTTGTGCAGATTTTCTAGCACGCCTGGGAACAGAACAAGACCAAGATCTGGTGGTTTCACATTCTCCACCAGTGGAGATAAGAGAATTCATGATAAGAAATAATCTCAACCTCCATCAAATCCTGGACTAATCTATGAATCCTCCAGCAGCACCTACTATGTCTACTCCTATATTTCTGGCTATGTTTCTGCCTATGTTTTTCTGCTATGTTTCTTTGCTCATTTGATTTGGGCTCTGGTATTTGTAATGAACTTCCTGCACTTCATGTTGCAGCCTAATTCTTTTGCTTAAGTTTTATATATATTTCCGAAGTACCAAAAACAAAAAAAAAATATATATATATATATATATATATATATATATATATATATATATATATATATATAGGGAATGGTTCTAATCCGGACTTTTTATTTCCGGACCTCATGATCCAAAATTTTTTTAACGATCCAATCCGTCCAATGTGTTCAGTTATATTTTTTGCAAAAACTGCTTGGATCAAGCCCTTCCCGGTATTTTTTTTTTAAAGATTTCCCGCATGGACCCTTGAAAACACCTTCTGAACACATTGAACGGATCGATATATATATATATATATATATATATATATATATATATATATATATATATATACACACACCGGTGATCCTGTCAAGGATCCCGGATTGATGAAAAAATGGTGTTTTCGAGGTTTTAAAAATTGTTTTTGCATAATCCGAACCGTATATACAGTTTTTGTGAAAAACTGCTTGGATCAAGCCCTTTCCGGTATTTTTTTTGATGATTTCTCGCGGAAACCCTTAAAAACACCTTTTAAACACATTGGACGGTTCGGATCGTGAAAATTTGATCCAGAACTACGAGTCCCGGATCCGGGATCCCTGACTGGAACAGAACTATATATCTATATCAAACATGATCTCAAATGTCTATTATTATATGCACCAAAATCTGAGAGCTTGTCCCCGATAAAAGCATCATTAAGCTTGAAAATGGAAGATCTATCGTCGAGGCCTAAAATTTTGTTGTAAGGATAAAGAAAGAGGAAAAAAATAGGAATAAAAGTGGATGTTTTTTCCCATTTCAAAAGAGTTAAAAAATTTATCAAGTTTCAATGGGCAATTCAGAAAAGCATACTTGTCAACAAAAAAAAAGTCCACAACTGACCAAAAAAAAAAGAAGAAAAGACTTGACTATAAAATTTCCCCAATAATATAAGATGACCGCAATAAAGTGAACCTCACAACAGAGCTGAAACAATTTTGGTAAGAACTCTTGATCACATGAAACTTTTCAAACTAAGAAAATTTCTACAAGTAACCAAGAGATGAATGAAAATTGAGGGGCAAGAAAGTCAAGAATGTCTATATTAATAGATAGTTTTCGCCTTGCAAGGTGATAAGAAACAGGGAGAGCAAAAATCAATGACTGAGTGTAAGATAAAGACCAGTTTAAGTTGGTCATCGCCCTTACAACATACTTTGACCTCCAAGAATCCCACAGGACCAAAAACAAGGTCCATGTTTGTCCATGGTATCTTGAGTAGACAATTACAGGAACACTATATATTACATAGCAATGCAAAAAGTTGATGTCTTAACCATCAGAGAACAATGTAATGAACCTTTGGAAGAGTTGGAATTAATCTTTTTATAAGGTCCTCGGCATGTGTGGATTGGTCCCCCTGCCAACAAATAAATAAAACTAGTCATCTAAATTTACATAACAGATATGATTGTGTAAGAAAAAAAAGTGCTTTCCATCTTCCGATCTCAAAAGAACTAATTCCCCAGTATTTAAACAGGTTCCAACACTATCCGAGTTCTTCTAATGACCATTAGTTAGTTACAAACTGCAAAATGCTCAAACACATTACACAACCCAGTACCTTAGACTGATTTGCGGAGTTGCTGCCTTTGTGTTGATTATAAACTTCAAGACCATTCTGATTCCCAGACAAAACAAGGAAAACCCGATGAATACAAAAAAAACAAATGCCTGAATATCAGAAAATGTATATAATAGTTAAAAGTACTAAATTTAGAAATTCCTTGAAGTCTTACTGAAGCTGAAGATTGTTTTTCAGTTGCATATGCTGCAGAAGATACAGAGAACACGTTAAACAATGTAATATAAATTTGCAACAGAAAACCACATAGAAATGGACTTCACGAATGAAGCAATGTATCCTGGCATGAATAAATTTCAAAATCAGGAATACTAGTCTACAATAGCATCTTAAGGAGATTAAGAATATGAACATTGAGGGACCGAGCAAGGGCGAATGGGGGACATGGCCCAAGTGGGGAATATAGACTCAGGCCCTACAGAGTTGTGGACCACTTTATAGAAACATTATTTCCCACAATCGGACATCTTGGGTCTAAATCTTGCTGGTCTCTTGCGGATTTAGCTGGGTGGTTCCAAGGGGTAAGACCTGTTCTGCAGTAACAGTCGGGGAATGTGGCGGGCACTTCAATGGCTTGAGACCATGACAGTTAGAGGAGGAGAGGGCTCAGGCAGCCTTAGAAAGAGAAATAACAGTAGAGAGAAGTCAACCAGAGAGGTCAAAATGCTCCATATAGGTCTTGTCCTCTTTTGTGGTCTTTGAACTTTTGACTTCATCGAATTCCGCAAGATCAAAACAAACGGCCATTGCATAACAATTGAGATTTCAATAATTTTCCTAAATGTTTCCATTTTCTAAGTAGGTAATATTTTTGTTTCTGCCTAGACAAAGTGTCATTTGATGAATCCAAGGTTAATTACTCCAAAACTAGTGTCAAATATAAGTGTGGACTAAAGATTTTCGATTTGCAATCATTGCAATTGAAAAGTATTAAGTGTAAGTATGGTCCGAAGTTGAACTAAACATCTTTTTGTTTTCAGTCTAACTAACTATCAAAAATCTATTGTAACATAGAATGGAAGAACCCACTTTGGTGTTGACAAAATTCTGCCATGTTGTCAACTTTTCCTATACCTAAAATAACCCATTGAAAAGATTACCTAATACTAATGAAATGGTAGTTGATTTCCTCAACTTGAGGGGCGGAATTGTCATGTCCCATTTTTATGGATATCCTCAATCGATAGAAACACCAGCACCATGAAAGACTGAGGTTTCTCACCATCAAGTGAATCAGCGAAGAGGATGTTGGTTGCTTTTTTTAAAAAAAAAAACAAAAAACAAAAAAATGTATGATATCTGTGAGGGAAAGAGGTTTTCTCCTGTGAACAAATTTAACAAACTTTGAAAATTAGCAAGGCCAAAGTTTAACAAAAATGCACTCTTTTTTTTCTGATTGTACACTTTTCATGGCCAATCACCACTCACAGAAATAAGTTGATTTATCGGGGAGGATATTCACATTTCCCCTACTAATAATATAAGGTTATGAAGAGCATGAATTATTAATCTGGCTTCCTTTACCACGAAGTTCGATTTATTTCATACTTTGGCTTTGTAATTTTCTTAATGAAACACACATCACGTGCGCACATCTTCTATTGAATGGTTAGAGGGGAAATATGCTCTCTCTTTTTCAAGAGAAATGGAAATATATTAAATGGATCTGAAATCATAGGTCTCGGGGCATTTCAAACTCCTCAGACACCGCAGTAGACGACTAATTGAGAGAGAAGCAGGCACCAAATTGATTGATGGAGAATCCACTGCTTTATTTATGATAGTATGCTTTTCGAGGCCAACCACGACCCACAGAATTACGTTGAATTTTTAATTTAGTTTCCTTGTCCACAAAGTTCTATTTATTAAATACTTTGACTTTGTGTTTTTCTTAATTTTTTGAAAACCAGAAAATACTTGTGTTTTTCTTAATTGAACACACATTATGTGTGCCCACTTTCTAGTGAATGTTTAGAGGGGAAATATACAATCTATTATTCAAGAGAAACGGAAATAAATTAAATGGATCAGAAATCATAGGTCTCGAGGATTTTACACTCATCAGACACTGCAGTAGAAGACCTAATCGAGAGGAACTACAAAACGGCTACAAATTGACTGTTGGATAATACACTACCTTTTGTGATCATATCCTTTTCATGGCCAATCACCACCCACCAAGATAAGTTGAATTTTTTATTTGGCTTCCTAGACCACAAAGTTCTGTATATTAAATACTTTGACTCCATAGTTTCTTAAATTGCACACCTACTAGGCTACTACTGAATATCTTAGACCGGACATAGACTACATCAATCTGAAACATAGATATCGGAACATTTCAATTTCCTCGGAAGCGCAGTAGATGACCTAATTGAGAGGAAAAATCAAACCAGACAATAAATTGACAGTAGAACTTAATAGAGCTGGTTATTACGAAGTTCAATTAGTATTCAACTTAAAGCACGCACATTGAGTAATTTGTTGACGTAACCTATCATGTAGAATGTGGCTAACCTAATCATTCTAGCCAAATCTCAGATCGTGCTTCTTTTTGTGGTTATTGATCTTTCTTCGTGAGCATGTGTGCGTTTGGTCCTAAGTCACATAATCCTTCGATAGGGCCCTTCCCTCGCAATCTCAATCCTCGCTCTACGCTCGCGCCCTTAATCCACGCCCTCGCAGATTCTATTAGTTTGGGATTCCATGAACGCCGCTTCCACCCTCGCCCTCCAGATACGTAAAAGCGCGTGACTCAGGTTTGGTTCGTAGTCCAACAAACAGATCTAAACCAAGAGAAATGTCAGATTCCAAACGAAGGCATACAGACAGAGATAGAAATATACCGTTGGCGGAGTGAAAGCTATTATGGAGGCCAAGCAAGAAGGCGAGGGGGACGAGCATGGAAAGCAAAACGAGGCCCAGCACCGCCGCGATCACGAAGCCCCTCCATCGCCGTTTCGCCGCCGGTAGAGTCATCTCCTCCTCATTCCTTCTCCACTCTTTCCTCAGCCTTTGATTATAACTATTTTTTCCTACTTCTCTTCTGCTTCTTTTTTTTCCCGATTTCTTTCCGATCAACCTAAATTATTGCAATGCCATTGCCATGATCGCTAGTCAGTGAAACCGACAACCGTCGTTGGATTGTTGTCTGCGTTTTCTGATCAGATCTGAGACCCCTGTCGAGTACACACACACACGTTCTCGCGCAAAATGGGAAAGAGGAGATAAAATTTACTACTAACTAATTAGTGGGTGAAACTTTACCATTTTGGGTGCCTTGTGTTTTTATTTTGAACACTTGAAACCCTGTAGTTTTAAACTAGTTTCAATGTAGTCCTCCGTAAAGAGTAGTTTAACAATTTTAGACGGAAAATGACTGAAGTGAGAGACGCGTGTATTATTGATGCAAGTGGCTAGTCAAAATGTAGTATTGATGCAAGTGGTGGCTAGCTAGTACAATAATATTACTAGCATTGATATTTTACCTAGCTGTTGTAAGCACCAAAAAGCTGCGTCCCTTTTGTGGTTGGCAATTCCATTTGACAAATCTCATATTGACATGTATCTTTTGGTTTATCAAGTTGTAATTTTCTAAGTAGGAGTTTGCATAGGATTAGAGTGAAAGAAATTTCTTTATAATGTAATTTGAGAGTTAGTGTTTTAGTCGTTTGTTGCCTGATCAATATGGTGCATTTAGAGCAGGAAGATCAATCATGGGATCAATCGGTTTCTTAGTCGGGTATCTTTGATTTAGTACAGGTCGTGAATGAAGTTTCATAGGTCGTGTTTCAAAGCACATGGATTAATTGAGGGATCAATCAGTATTTTAATTGGGCAGCTCCAAAAAATCGGATCCACAATGGTTCAATCAATCTGCTTATGATGCGATTGATCGGAATGGCATTTTATATAAATTCATCACGTCTTTAGATCTAAAGTAAGTCGGCTGCAAAAAGAGATTAGAGCCCGTAAAATATCAAGGTTGAATCTTGAAGCAAAAAACAAGATCAATGGGTCTTTAATCCTTTCATCGTTACTTCAAGAGATTTCTACATCAACAATTAAGTTCAAGTTTTTTTTTCCCGGTGGATTTCCGAAATAATGTTTGGAAGGCTCGAGGATTCAAGGCAGCAGCAATCAAATACTAGGTGTGGTGAACGAGGAGTAGACAACCGATCTTAGGTCAATTGCGAGAAGTCTCATTACTAGTAAGGTCGGTTTGTAACCACACAATGATTTTTAAAGTGTTTGAATCCTTCCCGTAGTTTTTGCCCGTTTGGGATTTTTCCACGTATATGTTTGTGTTCATCGTTATTCTTCAATTCTTATTTATTTGCTTTAATTGATTGTTAGCAAAATAGGAAATTCAGTCATTTTTTTTTATCACTTCTCCAATAATGCTATCTATCTTGATCTCAATTTTATAAAAACATTAATATTTTTCTGAAAACTTTAAAATTTCACAATTCATTCTTAAGCATCTAGTAATTTTTGCTTTCCTCCTTTTTTTTCTTTCAAAAATCAACTAATAATATTAGGTCGTATTGTGTTAGTAGATAGCAAATAGGTGAAAAAATATCAAACTTCCCTTAATGCCCTACAAAGCAAAGCAGGAGGTATAGTAACCAATGATGCCTTTCGAGGGAAAGCAAAGTAGTGCAAGTTATCATTTATCCAACAAAGAGGTCCAATTGAAAACCTAATGCTCAATTTCATTCAAATTATCTTTTTTTCCTCTTCTTGTGCAGATAGCAACTAAAATACCATTATGAAACATAAATAAGTATTGGGCAGTCAAACCCTATAGCATCAAGATATAACAGAATAAAAAAAAAATACATTCAACGACAATTAAGCTAAAATCCCCTTCCACCAGCAGTGCATTTTTGGCTAGAAGATCAACAAATCGATTAGACTCCCTGAACAATATATAATTCTTCATTTTAGGATGTACCTTTATAAATGAGACCTAGAATCAGAGACGAAGGAGCTAAACTAATGATATTCTTGGAAATATCACAAGTTAATAGAAGAAACATAATCTTTACACTCATTTCAATGGCCAATGTTACTGCCCATTAGAGGCCATCCGTTATAACTCACCTTAACAACTTGTAATTTCTTTTTACAAAAAGTACATTGGGGGAAAAGTTATCTGAATAAACGATATGGACATAGAGTCTACCCTTCGCAGGAATATGTCTTTGAAACACTAACCCAATGAAGTGTTGAATGCATAGGTTGGCTAGAAATATCCAGACTCAATCCCAACTAGCCAAGAGGGCCAAAGTATGAGAAAAACTCCTAAAAATTATGCACAGGCTTAGTTGAGAACAAACCATCAATCCAGTTTCAAAAAACGATCGTGGCGGTTGTGAGAAAAGCTCTTAAAAATTATGCACAAAACCTAGTTAAGATACCAAGGGATGGACACCCTATTAATTCTCTCAACTATGTTGGTGGGAAGAACAAAAGAGATATAACAGTCAAGAAGATCAAGGAATGTCCCTCACCTAACTTCCCCATGAAGACTTTGTTATGGAATGCATGGATATATATGACGACAGTTGTCGAGTGCTTTATTGCTCATGCTCATCGAGAAGAGAATTGAATTACCGATGCTCTTGCCATAAAAGATGAAAAGCTCGTTACCCTTGCGATATGCTCGGCGCCGATATGTCCAGAGTGGCTTTCATTCGGGGCTCAAACCCGTAGTTTTTGTTTGTTTCCTTTCCGATTTACCAGAAAAAAAGTTAATTGTTGTTATAGGGGACTAGGGATTTAGTTGCATGAATTCAAACACAAGCACTGCAGTGAAACTCAAAATAAACTACCGGAACTTGCAATGTAATTTATCCTTGATTAGTTGGATGTGGTGGGCAATGATCCTGGGGTCTCGGGACTTTACAATAAAATATTTCATTTAATCGATACCACGGTCGATTGGCTATGATCACAAATATATAAAAATAGTTAACTCGAAAGACTGGCGGGGTCGATGGTTGAACAATAACTGATGCTGTCGGCGACACAAATACGTGGCTTCGATCTCACCGTATTATATTTTTTAATCTCTCATATACTAACAATTTTTAATATCAGAATGAATTACATCTAATTAGAAGCAACATCCACAATGACTGCACAGTCCAACTAGTAGTTCAATTAAGGTGATAAATAACTCAATAAATACAAGGAAAATAACACCCACGCGTAGGCAGAGATTCGAGTTTTTGACCTCCAAATACGATACAAAAGTCTTGGCGCATAAGCACTTGTTATAATAAATAACTCAACAAATGCAAGGGAAATAATGTCCACACAGAGGTAGAGAGATTCGAATTCCTCACCTCTTAATGGGATACAAAAGTCATGGGGCACAAATTCTTGTTAGAAGGGTACAACTAAGAAGGAGCAATCTCATACAGTTAATTTGGAAACAACTCCGTCGAATAATTTATAAACTTTAAGCAACTCGGGTTGTGTCAAACTTTTGCATCTCACTAGAAAGTTAGGAATTCGAATCTCTCTACCCGCGTGTGGGTGTTATTCTCCTTATATTTGTTGAGTTATTTATCACCTAAATTGAGTTACTACTCGGGTTGGACTTACAGTGATTGTGTACATTGCTTCAAAAGTCCCGCTTTAACCTTTAGCTCAATGTATCGTAGAAGAAATACTACCAATTTTTGTAAATTCCAAATATTATAAATCAGTGGAGGGTAAGATGGGTATTAGTGAGTTAATAACTAACGAGAGTTCAAAGTCTCTTCATAAACTTCAACCCTACCAAGGAATATAATCAGATGGGCTAACGGTCTTGAGCGTTTTTGTTGTGTAAATGAACCTCCACTTTGTTTGAATAGGTGTAACAACCTTCTAAATTTATTTAAACATTGATATGTTGAGCTTGTTCAAAGTTAATGAAGTGATGATATGTTAACATGATGTAAAACTGGAGGTCAAAAAGGGAGAATTTTCTTTGACTATTATAAATTGAAAGACATCGTAGTTTCGATTTAGATCGAGTTACTTTTTTGAAAATCATAAATCCCTGCAAATCTGAACATTACTAATTTTCATCCTAACAAGATGGCCAACAGGATGTTTTTTAAATCAAAAAACTTCAATCGTTCTTGTGAGGTTCTTCGACATAATAAAAAATTGGACGATACAAGTAAAATTATGACTATATACTACTTAAAAATTCACAAAGTCACCCAACAGGCCAACACACACGCACACAGATATGTATACAAATGTATTTGAAATCATTCGATTTGATGTACGTGAGACCACCATTATCTTGTAGGATCCAAGTGAACCCACAGTTCCAGACGCACCTGTGTCTTGATCTGTGCACGAATATCTATGCACATAGTATAATTTCAAACAAAAAAATCAATTCAGTTCAATGACTCCAATCAAGATTTAGAACCAAGCATCATATCCCAAAATACATGGTCCAAACGCCAAAGTATTGCCCACAAAAGAGCATCCAGTCAAGAGCTACAAAACGGCACTTTTCCTTGAGATGCAAAATGATACACAATCCTCGACCTGAATGTCCTCTTTCAAGGGATGGTAAAGAGGGGGGAGGGGAGGAACTTCCGCTTCCGCCTCAGATGTCAGTCGGAGGTCTCATCCTAATCAGCCTTTTGATTCTGTCCTTCTCCGTGTTCTCTAGCAACCCCTTTCAGCACAAACAGGAAACCAGACACGTAAAATACTTGAAAGTAGAACGCAAAACAAACATCAATTGCAAGTTTGCCACTCTGGAGATGATGGTCAGGTGGCTATGGAAATGTGGGGTGATCGAGTGATAGTGGCAGCGGTGGTGATCGTGTTACAGTATTATTGCTGATCTGGGAAACGTCCTATTTCAAAGTGAAAAAATGTTTTCCTGCCAAAATCAACACATTTTCGATTCACCACGAAAAACATTTTCCAACTTTCGTATTCCGTTACCAAACCTCTAATGATACAGAAAAAGTTTTCTAAAACGTTTCCCGGGGTGTAAGAAAACAGAGAGACGGGACCGCCATTGCCCCATTCCGTTGTGAAACTGAAACTTGGCAAACGTATTTGACCCTTGGATTGATGCTACAGTATCTAGCCCCAAGCAAGGGGAAAAGAAAGAAAGAAAGTGATCAAATAATGTTGGTTCATTTCCTTACCTTCCATACAATCTCATCCAGACAAAGGCAGATCTTCCCATACTTATCCAGGAAAAGGCGCTCTGTAGGAGGTTTCCCACAGACATCCTTTATGGCTGAGTTTATAACAAAAATTGCTTCTGACACTGAAAAGAAACCAGACAAAATAGAAATAAAAACAAAAATTACATAGTTGGGAGGAAAATGGAAGTCAATATATCAGCAAACAAGGAAATGAAGGAGGTGCAATCACCATATCACTAGATATGAAGGGAAAAAGAAAAGGACATCACACTTTTGTATCAAATTGGAAAGGGCGACAGTTCTTCTCCACCAACCAGGAGTTCATATCACAAGAACATAATAGATATTAGATATACTCACATGCAAGTTCATCATACTCATCCTTGCCAACAAGGAATATGCTTACATCTCCAAGCACTGTGTAGACAACATAAACTGATCTGGAAAAGGACAGACCAAGCAAACATGAGCATCTAAGATCCAACATATAAACCTACACAATAAATCCGAGTACATATGGATAAAAGGCATGTAACATCCCGGGAAAATTCATGTCTTCATTTTCTTTGGCCAAAAAACAAGAAACAAAAAGGCAAGTTTCCTTAAAACATATGGCATACTTCAACCATTTGAAGAATTTTTTATTTTGCGAGGTTGACAACGTAATGGCCATTGTAAAGCTGAACAACTTTGAAAAACACTTGAGTGGCTACTCAATCATCCTCCTTTGATTATCTTCCAATCCACCAACAAAAATGATAAAGTGAAAAGAGCACATAATTAATCTAACACAAAAGATAGAGCATTTATTTGACAGACATCTACACCACCATAATGGAGAACATATCCAAACCAAAGAGTGGTATTTACGTACTTGTGGCTAGCAACTAGAAGCTCTTCATTCTTAACACCTCTAAGGTTCTCTGCTCCCAGCTTAACCAAGAAAGAACGCCAATGCAAACGTTCCTCAGCTGGAACTCCATTGAACCTGCAATACTTGACTTGTTACCTAAACCATGTAATAGATAAATTTATCAAATAAAATCCCCATGTGAATAGTACTATTGCAAGTGCAACATAGTAAAGATCACATAGCCATGCCAGTAACAAGTGATGCAGATATTTTTTCCGATATGGAAGATAGGTATCCTATGTTTTGCAAGTCATCAACCATGGCATCCCAACATGTTAGGTTATTAGCCACATCTTCTGGAGTGTCCAAGAGCTACCAGCCAAGCATGAAAAGTATCTAATTTTTTCAAGTTATGGACAACATTCTAGATGCCTCAAATACACGTTTAGTGTTGAATAGTGTCAGTGGCCAATTTAGATGCAGCTTCATTTTAAGCTAAGCCAGTTATATTGCCTGCTTACACAGTATAAAATACAGTTCTCTCCAAATTTGTTGCTTTTGTTGCTCAATCCCGAAAAAGACGTTGAATTTAATACTGTGAAGGGATGTACACAGTTTCAATGCAACTTTTCTCTTCTAAAGAAAATGAAAACTTCATGACGAAAAATATCAATAGGAGAGGCTAACCAAGTGCAACATGCAATAAGAACCAAGAAAATAAGAAAATATGGTCACGAACGATACTACCAATATAGTCTCTACCAATAAAGTCTTCGACTTGGGCTCAGCTTCACCTCCCCCAGCAGCCGTAAAAAAAAATTCACCAATAAAAAGGTCTGCCAGTGAAATAAACATCAAGAAAAGAACACAATTGTCAAGCTTTCCTCCTCTATTTCCTAGCCTTACCTTTCAACCACCAATGTAGCACTTAACATCCAATGGAAATCCCAATACAGCAGAAACATGGGAAGAATCAGTGGGCAAACCCCAACAGCCCAACAAATACCATCCCAACCCTCTCCAATTCCTAACACCAAGTAAACCAACTAGAGAAGTAAACACAACAATCTCCAACCCTAAAAACCTCTCCTATGGGGAGTATCCGACAACACCTGATCCCACTCCTCGAGCAAATCCACCACAAAAGCCCCTTCCTTATCCCCATTCAGCAGGAAGGTATACTATACCAAAAAACATTCCAATTCCAGCGCCACCAATGATGCCAAGATTACCTCCTTTAAAACGCCCCCAAATAAAATAAAATAAAAAGATGCCTGTGATGCCACAAAAAAATCAGCCCAAACTCAAGGAGAATACTTCCAACGCCATCTTCCAAACAAGGAAACTTGTAGAGAAGTACATGTTTTGATACTGACCATTATGAGCTTGATTTTAACCAATACTCCCATGTAAGAACGAACCAAAGGTTGAGTGTCTAACTTCTGAAACACTAAAACGACAAGCCAATACGGTTCTATTTTACATGACCATCTTACTTCTTAGTTCTTACCACAAATGAAAGGTGTCAATTATGCAAACGTTCTGTTATTATGGTTAACCAAAATATACTCCTTCGTAGAACAAGAGATTAAATCAAGTCACAAGTAAATGCATATGTAGGATTTTATTCTCAATAGTACAAGAAGTTATTCATTAGATAGTTTGTCTTTTTGTTGAGTGTTCCCCACTAAATAGGTGTCATCTTCTTTGAGCTGTTTAAAACGGTGACCTCTTCTTGAACTCTTATGACTTCAGCGGGTGAAAACCGTAACTCTTTTGCTAAGTTCACCAGCTCTCTCGAAAAAGGGGAAGGTTTTCCAAAAAATGATTAGCATCCCAATTTGCATCATAACAAAACTATTCTTGATTAGCCATTAACTGCCAATGTTGGATAAGTACAAGTTTACTCTTCAATAGAACCGTCAAAATCGAGTCGTATTACTCGGGAACTTGTTTTACCAGACAAGGAAGAAACACTAAAACATCTGTTATGTATGCATAACAATTCCACTTATACCAGCACAAACTAGTCATAAAAAAACACCACGAGTACTTCATCTATCGGTTTTGCTAACAAGTAAATAATAATGATTTCTTGATCCTAACGGGGGAAAAAACATTCAAACTCCAATACAGAATTCGCATTGCCTAATGCACTTGTACACATATCCACGCACTCTGAAGATGTTCCAAGACACTTTTTGAACCTTTAACCATGCATCTACGTATACTCAAATCAACGAAATTAAGGACCAAATTTCTTTCCAGAAACCAATAAATCTGATAACGACATGATCAATTGACCTTACTTACCAGAAAAACAAAATTAATTGACCAAAAGTCCTTTAGAGAAGCCCTAAATCGATAAGATCGGTGACTTAGAAGATCACAGGATTACAAAACAAAAAAGACAAGGAAAAAGCAAACAAAAATGACGTGATGCACGGATCGAGAATATGAAGTAAAAGGGTTTGTGAGGGTTACCGTTCGACGAGGATGTTGCCCTCGGAGTTGGCGATCAGTACGGCTAGAAGCATATCTTCTCTCTCCTCCTTCCTATTCTTCTTCTCTCTCCTCTTCCAAGAGTGAAATCAGATCGAAGAAGAGTTCTGTTTGGTAGCAAGTGCAGTGCTGTTCTCCTTTTACCGTTCCGTTATAATTTGTCCTCTGATGGTTTTCTCTGGCAAGGTAACGTCCAACCACGTCTTCTAAAAGCGTTCTTGGTAATCACGCTTTTACTATTTATATGTTTTTTCCCCCATTAATCACACATGTGAAGTGTGCTTACGAACCACACTTTCAAGGCAAACTAGGATTAGATTTATTTTAAGGGTTAATCCATCTTAATCCAATGTGAAAGTATAAAATGTGGTTGCCAAAAACGTTTTCACGTATTTTGGGAATAAAGTTTAAAAACACGCTTTTTAATTAATAAAGTTATAAAAAAAAATACAAATCGGTAATGGAACCACGTTTTCCATAAAACGTGGTTGCCAAAAACGTTTTCACATATTTTGAGAATAAAGTTTAAAATGTGGTTGCAAATCGGTTAATGAGCCTTTCTCTTCGGTCTTCTGTCCTTCTATTGTCCGCCCAATAAATATTCTCTTATTGGTAACAATGTTTTTTAATCGGTCAAAGTTCATACTCTTTTACTAGTAAGAATGAACTATTACCGGTCAAAGAGTAATTTTATTATCCACCCATTGGACACACCCAGAAATTTTCCTTCTCTGTTTCCTCTCATGCGAGTACTCCTCTCCCTAAATTTTCTATACATCTTAAAAATTTACTTCTTATATTTTTAAATATGTAATGTTTTAAATATACCATATGAATCTAATTCAATAAATTTTAATTAACTCTATTAAACAAAGTTTTCAGAATTATGAAAAACATTATACTCATATACCGAAAGATATAAGTAATTTAAAAGTGACGCATATGCCGAAATACGGACAAAAAATTTGATAAAGAGGGAATTTTTTTTTTCCTTTTTACTTGTAATCCATGTTCTTAGCTAAAAAAAATTAATCATAACAAAAATTAGTCAATAGACTCGTAGCCAAAATACAAATACCCCCATCTCTATTGAATTTTAACAGAAAAAAGATGGGGTAGTTGTATTTTGCTATGAGTCTATCGACTAATTTTTAGAAAAATTTCACTTGCTCTCTTAAAAGTCTATACTTAAATTTCTCTAGTCGGGTATGAGCATCAACTTGAATTAGGATGAACTTTTGCTATCCGAGTATGGAATCTCGCAAATTCATACAATACTTTGAGATTGTGACATTATTAATTCAATCACTAGTGGTCTAAATGAGATTCTATATAACCGATGTGATTTCATATCTCTTCACTACTTGCCAGTAAAAAATGCGGCCCCTTAAAAGTTTAAGAAGTGAATCACAAAAATCTTTAAAATGAAGTTGCCTATTTTTTTTTTGTTCAAGATTTTTTTCCCCTTTCGCTAGGTATACACCGACAAGTCTTCCTCGCATGGTGTCCTGAGACAACTTGTAAGTGCCTCGGACAAATCTCTACAACCCCTCCCACAATCGTTTCACACGCTTACATGTGGGGGTTAAGTGGCCCTAAGAGTTGTTGGCAAGAAAAATCGAACCCAAGACCATGGCAGGAAGCAAGTCCATAAATCCTAGGCGGAACACTTAGCCAACCCCGTGGGTTAATGAAAATTACTCTACAGACCACTACCACTTATTTAAGCAATTAATGACCACATAAGTAATATAAGAAGTTTATGGTGTCTCCTAAAAGGACATAATTAAGCTATAATGGAGGTACATTTAGAAAAAAAAAATGAAAATGAAAGCTGCCCAACAAAAAATACAAATAAATGACAGCTAAAATGTTGAGAGTGAACACAGGGATCAGGGGGATCAGATTAACAACAGAATATTGCCATTTCTGAGCCACTAAATCCATCTTTAGAGTGTCTCATACAAAGAATCATCTTCATGTGTACACGATGTTGGGGTTGGTCACATTTCGAAGTTCATACACAAAAATCAAAACAAAGAATGATTGATTTTCGAAAGAATGAGGAAAACAGCCCAGAGCTTCGCTCTGAAAGTTATACGTGTAGACCACAATGAAAAACGACAGCAACCCAATAGCGGAGGATACTGCGTCCGAAAAGTTGCCTCCATTGTTTTAGCAGTAGCAAGAAAAACACTCAACTAGAGGCCAAAATTGCACACTTGCACAAATTCCATTTCATAATCGACATATTTTGTCCAGAGATGCTTGAATTGGTTCAAAGCAATGTCGAGCCAGGGTTTCATGTTTCCGTTGAAATGTATGACAGCAGCATTATTGATCTGATCCATGCTAACACTCGGGTTGTGACCAAGTCCGAGAACATGCAATGATTTGTCCAATGATTTTGTCGTTGAGTAGAAGGTAAGCAGGCCAGGGGGGAGTGTACCCAATTTCCACAAAGTCTGATCCTCATTCTGATGAGAAAATTTACCCCAAAAAGTATGTTAATGAAAACTTGACCAAGCAGTTCCTAAAAGTTCGTATACAAACTATCAACAAAACAAAGTACGCCCAGTCAACAACATAGATAAGTGTCCAGCCAGATTATATGATAGTTGGGTCAAAAGTCGGAAGCATATGGGGCTGGAGCAATTTTTGAATTGTCGGTTCGCCCCAAGGGTAATGAAATTGCGACTGAGGCTATTGGGTTAGGAGCTATGTTGTTTATTAGAGGGTTAATTTAGTCATATACATCTAAAGCTATATGGGGCTATGGAAAAATTGGAAGTTCATCGGGGTCAATTGACATTGGTGTACATAGCTCCACCCTTGTGTCTACGATCCAAGTTAATTAGGAACAAAAACAACTACAATGAAAGCCAGAACGCACACTCACCAAGTTCTGCCAATAATGATATTCCTCGGTGCATTTCTCGCGCCTCCAAGCATCAAGGTTAAATATATTCATTCCGAAAGCCCAGGCACAAGCTTTGGGATTGAACCTCTCCCTAATTAGAGGATGAGAGAAGTTCAAATACTGACCATAGCGGTGGAATGACCCAAAGCATGTCTCAACAGCTCCGTTCACTTTCCCATCCATATCAATGTTCCACAAGGCCGTTAAATCCTTCTGAACCACAACATCATCATCAAGAAAAAGTATCCGATGCAGCTTGGGGTACATTTCTGGCAAGTAGAATCGGAGGTGATTCAACATAGACAAGCACTTGGGGTTCCTGAATTTCATGTTATTCGCATCTTTTGTGGCATTCTCTGCCCTGTTCTGAAAGTAAAACTTCTGCATTTTCACGGATTCAATTTGTCGAAGCACTGGCACATAAGAGGGATTCAAAAATGGGAAATCCTCCACCGATTTCACCTCAACATAAGCACCTGGACCCCCTTCTATGGGCCTCCTCCTAAACCACACTTTCATTGCTGCAAGATTCATCCTATCAGTAACAACATGGAAAACATGTTTCCATGGTTCCACTGCATTCTTTATTGCTGAATTTACGACAACAGAGACCGCAATCACATTATCTGAAAAGATAGCATAATGGTATAAAGTCGGATCCTCAAACTCAGGCTTAGGCTCCTCATCACTATACTTATCAGGGTGCGCAATTCTCTCCTCCATGAGCGCATTGCTAGACAATGCAAACTCTTCGGAGTCGATTTGGCAGCAATTAAGCTAGCAAATGCACCATTCTTCTTAGCCTTGATGAGCAACTCATTAGCTGCAAATATCGTATCCTTCAATTTCTGAATTTTTAACTGGTTATCATAAGATTCTTTTGTTTCCACAATCATCAATCTGGCGATCTTAACTTTTTCCTTAACCTCCTTCTCAAACTGCCTCAATACATCCTCATCCACCTGCCCATCCAACCCTAGCGATGATGCCCGATAACTAGGTTTCAACACAATTCCTGAGATATTCTGTGCCAAGTCATCAAACATCTGAAGCTGCTTGGAGCTCTCAAGCTTGAGCTTTCTCGCATAAGCGCATAGGCATTCCACGAGTGCAATATGATCTCTTGCCTGCTTGTAACTTAAATCTAATCTAGTCTTGATCGGATCTGACTTCAACGCTAAAAAAGTCCGCTGAACATAGGCATTTCCAGTTGTTGGTATCACCTATTCAAACAAAAAAAAATTATAATTAATTTGGACTACTTAATAATTTCCGTAAGCATTTTGTATTTTTTACTTTTTCTATAATTTGCCATCTCAATACAGCTCCTGCAATATTGCAATGTATGTGAACCTGGTGGTGAAGGTCTGAGTTTTGATGGTTTGCTCCCTTCTAGGTCTCAGGTATATGAAACCTCATAAGTTTATCAACTCTTGTGGGGTCAGTTCATATAGGCTTTACCCCCACTTTAATTGGGACCCCCATTTGTGGACAATGGGATCGACGATGGCACTAGTCTCTCAAGAATAATTGCAGTGTGTGTAGGCTAGCCCAAACACCCTCCTCGAAAACATTGCAAATTGTGAACTCCATAGATACTCGAGTGAAAATTGATGAACATCTATGGATGGTGACACTCAAGAGATTGAGCATTTCCAGAATCTGTTCCAACCACAAATGACAGGGTTTCCTACTTCGACTAGGGTACAAATATAGCAAATGAATGAAACCCCATATGGATTTGAAAATTCGAGATTTTAGTAAGGACTTTACAGGACACAGTATTTGTCAACTTAGATTTCCCTGTATATTGTGCTCTTATGGACATGAATTGTAGGGGTAGAACTAACCAGATAAACGTCTTTGTCAATTGTCACAGAAACGTCTTTCCTCATTTTTCGTTTTCAATCATTCTTCTCTTATATATCAGATTTCACAAGTCTGAAACCGAACTAAAAAATTGCATTCCCTCAATAAAACAATTCCAATTGATAATTAAGTATTAAAAAAAAATCCTAGTTAAACCCCCAATTAATTCCAATTGATAATTAAGTATAAAAAAAATTCCTAGTTAAACCCCCAATTAATTCCAATTGATAATTGGAATTGCGTTGGGGGTTTAACTAGGCAATCAGCTGATCAAACGTTTCCAATTAATTCTAAACTTAAATTCTCTCGTCTTTCCTTTGCTCTGGTCTTCAAATTACTGCTCCCGACACACACAGCCACACATACACATATATGTGAATATAATCACTTAATCAGAGAGAAGGAGACGTACTGAGTCTTGATAGGAGGAGGAGGGGTGGGAGGTGAAGAGGACGGAGAGAGTGGCAAGGAAGAGAAGGGTAAACATGGCCGAGACGAAGATCCGGTACGATAACAAGCTGCGTAGGCCACTGCCGGAAAATGACGATCCTCCGCCGCCCGATCCACGGCCGCCACTACGGACGACAACCGCCATTGGATTCGTAAACCCAGAACTAATAATCCTCGGCAATATCCTACTTTTTCCTCAGTTCAATTAGCGAGATGATTTTCCGTTCTGGTGAGAGAGAGAGAGAGAGAGAGAGTTTGGAGGGGATCTGGAAATGGAATGGAAGAGAGAGAGAGAGAGAGAGAGAGAGAGAGCGCGAGTCACTGGACTGGAGTGAGCTGTCCCGCGTCGGTATATATTTTTATTTTTTTAAATTGCTGCGACGCTACGTCCAGCCGTGTCACATTCATATGGACCCCATATGAATGTGTTGTCTACTTTATTGTATATTTTTTGTTGTGTATCTAGTATTTTTTATTTTCTGCAATACTTTTCTTTTGTTTGTAAGATTTTTCATTTCTAAAAGATTTTGGTAACCTCCGTTCCTTTTAAAATATATTCCATATGAGTGTTTTTTTTTCCGTTAAAAAATATACTTTTGTAGAATGTTTATAAAATTTTTTTGCATCAACTAAAAAATTATAAATTATATTTTTAAGAATTTGAAGTTGCATGTATTCCTATAATGAACATTTAAAAAGGAACAAAGAGTATATAAGTAAAATTATTGACTCACTCCTCTTTATCTTATATTACGAAACCCAAAAAGTCATGCAATTTTAAGATAAAAAATCAAGTATATTTGCGCATATTTTTTATTTTTTTTGCACAATTTTGAAGCAACAATAATTGCTTTAATTTGGTATAAAAAGTTTCAAAATTTGTTGAAAAAGTGCACTTTAAAGTGTATTTACCTGTTAGCATTTTCCCATTCTTTTTTTTTTTATCAAAAAATTAAACGACTTTTCATAAGAGATAGGCAATTTGCAACAAAGAGAATACTAAGTAAGAGCAGCTCCAGCCCACAACCAAACTCAGAACCTGTAGGGACCCGTGTTTTAAAATAATTTTCCGGAAATATCATTGGGGAAATGTGAGAGAATGAAAATAGTGTGATATGGGGTCAATATGAGTTGGTGATTGCATTTGAGGTGTCTTTGGAACACATTGGAATGTTAGGGGTGCTAGTGCAATTAGTGGTGTGTATAATTATGTGTATGGCTGATTTTTTTGAGCAAAAATCACTCTCTTCTTCTCCCAAAAATCAGCCCCTTCTCCTCTCTCCTCCATTAACACCACTCCAAGCTCACAAATCTCCCTCTCCATCAAACATTTTCACTAATTGACCAAAGAATTATCATCTACGTGTGTTTGGGAGCCCGGAGTACCATCTTTTCACACCGGGAGGACCAAAAACGGGATTGCTCTAATTGGGGATCTACAAATTCGTTTTTGGGTTGACTTGGAGCAAATCCTTGAGGTAGGGAACAATTTTCTACCTCCTCTAAGTGTATATTTGTTGAATGATTGCATTGTTGATATTCTTTTTCTCAATTTCTTGTTTAACTTGATAATCTCCATGGAATTTAGTTTGCATCATGAATGAGTTTGGATTTTGTGTATTGGGTTGATAAATTCATGAATTGGTTGTTGATATATCCCTCTTCTATGGTTATTTGTTGTTTAAAACCTCATTCTTGGCTTGTTTGAAACCTCCATTTTGGAAAAATCTGCAAAAAATTTAAACTCGTAATGATTTAGTATCGATACTCTACCATGGGTATCGATACCCGATCTTCTGTTTCGACCTTTAGTGATTTAGTATCGATACCCAAATGCTTATAAAGGCAGATTTTTATCCAACCGGCGACGCGTCCCGCTTTGTCCGAACTCCGATTGAGGTGATTCTTGAACCGTTGGAAAGCTCTATGAGTCTACTTTCAAACCCAATTGGTCTCATATTCATAGCCTTTGTATTTTGAGAGAAATGTGCTTTTTCCTATCAAGGTGTTAGATTTTCTCGAGATTCATAACTTCATTCTTATGTTCCTATGCTCCGGGCCTTTATTGGTCATTTCTAAGCGTCTCAATTTGACTTCTAAGCTTTGGTAACCTATCGTGGTATGAAGGATATTTTGTCATGATCTCTCACGTTCTTGGACACATTAACTTTGCCCTGTGACACACTACGAGTTTTCAAACTAAATGAATTACATGGATGTTTTTGGACACTTGATTGTTTGATAAACTTTTGAAAAGGATAATTTGCTTATTCTAGGGCCACCATTTGGTGCGTCCCTAGCCATGGGTGTTCGGAGCCCACGAAATCCGGCAGGGGTGTACGGAGCCCACGAAATCCGGCAGGGGTGTTCGGAGCCCATGAAATCCGGCAGAGGGATTCATTCCCTATTTAAATAAATGGTTATTTGTGAAGATGTGAAAAATGAAATGTTTTACAAAAATGACGGTGTTTTGAAGGGATTGAACCTACGACATGATATGTGACGTTTTTTAGAAAATCCGTGGACACTTGGGTTTGATTCAATCTTTGGGGCACCCATTGGGTACTTTATCATCAAGTCAATTCTTTTGGTCTATGTTAGCCTATTCATTGATGTGTATCACATCTCCATGTGCATGTTTCATCTTTTATACCCTTAGCGATGGTAGAAAAGTTTTCCTACTGGACTAGTGAGCTCAACCTATCATTTTTCAGGTACTCGGCAAGGCACGTGATTGGAGTGCTTGGTGTGTGGATGCATCTCATGAAGCTTATTTGACATGAAGTTATTTTATCCTCTCTATCGTAAATATATTTTGGGGAGATGATCTTGTAACTTTAAATCCTTCAATGTTTTGACTAAACATGGTTATGTAATAACTCTTAACTCTTGGATACTTTGCATGGGTACGGGTACCCCAACTAGGGACTCATTGTACTTTGACTTAACTTTTCTATGGGAAGATATTGACTTTGGTTGATCCTAAGAGAATATTATTTGTATTTGGTTTATTAAATTTGAGGGCGTGACAAAACCAAACCCAAAATCCAAGTTAAAACCCTTAAAATCGACCTCCAGTCTTTGAACCAAACTCATACCAAATCAAGTTTTACTCAATTTTTTCCTCAAATTTGGGGAGAATAAAGGGTTTGAACCAAATTTCCACCACTGTCGTCTTCGTCGGACCACCTTCCACCACTTTCGTCGTCATCGTGGAGAGACTGAACCAAATTTCCAACGGCTATATCACAGTGGGAGGCGGTGGTGGTTTTGACTTTGGTTTTGTTTTTTGGATCTGGTGGTGGTTGACGTTGGTGGTGGTTTTGATTTCGGCAGTGGGTTCAAACGTTGGTGGTGGTAGGCAGTGGTGGTTTCGACATTCGTGGTGGCAAGCGGTGGTTTCAGAGCTCGATGGCGGCGATTTTGGTGATGGAAGCGATTCGGATTCTGGCGGTGGAAGGCGTTGTATGGTAGCTACTAGGGCTTGAAATACGAGTAAACGATTGGAGAGAGTGATACCAAATTGAGCTTTTACCCAAATTTTTGAACCAAAATTGAAGAAAAAAAAGGATAAAGGCTGGACTTGCTCTAATGTACTAAATATGCATGTGAGACTCTTTTAGAAGATGAGCTTGACAATTGACATACAAACAAGTGGATCAACACAAGCATTCAAAACGTATTTATTTATTGGTGAAATTCTAGGAAGACCCCTTCATCTATGTCTATTTCTCACGGAGACCACCTAACATTCAAAATTGTCCAAACTGACCCCCTCATGTATATGAAATGGAAAAATGGCTAACTATATTAACAGAATGTGAGTGATTTTTATAGATGAGGGGGGTCAGTGTGGATTTTTTAATTTTTTTTATAGATGAGAGGGTCAATATTGGCAATTTCAAGGGGTAGAATCGTCATTTCATTCATTCCATTAACAAAGTCAGTAATTTTTTTCATTTCGTATAAATGGGGATCTTTTTGGGAAGTTTTAAACATTAAAGGATCTCCATGGGAAACATATATAGATGAGGGAGCCTCCATGAAATTTCACCTTATTTTTTACTCCTACTATTTTAGAACTACTTTTCAAAGTACGTTTAACATTTTACTTACTATTTTTTAATTGTACTTAATTCAAATAACTAAGTAAACATTTTCTGAATTTGAAAGTAAATGAAATTTTTTAAAACATGAGCAATGCTATAGACATATTTAAATTTACATACATTTTTACATTCCTCTTACAACTGATGGCGGGACCTATAACACAATTTGAAAGGTCTCGTAATCCCTTGTTGGAGAAAATATAAGAATGAGATGTAATTGTGATTAGTATTTTTCTTAAAAGATTTCTCAAATGTTTTTGGATTTACCGCTCAAACAAGATTTGAGAAAAAATTGATTTTGTACCAATTACAAGAATATTTTGTGATTTTCCAAATTCATTAATTTTTGTTTATAGCGAATTGTAAAGTGGTCCTATGAAATAAGTTTGGACTCCTTTGTCAAATTTTTATTCCAATAATATTACTTTAAAACCACCTTGTTCGACGAAATAAATTTATTGTTTTAGAAAAACATGATGAGACCAAAGTCAAAACAATGCTTCCACCATTGAAAATTACTTATCTTTCGAACAAAAATTCCAGCGATACGTGTGCTTTCTATTTTTTCATTAAACTAGGTGCATCAAGACACCGAAGAATTAATTATCAATCCATGGTCTTTGATTTAAATGTTTGATTCAGAAATGGGAATATGGGATATTGATTTTCATGATCTACCCTTGTACCTTGAGAGGAGAGTTCTAGAGAGAGAAGTGAGAGGAGAGTTCTGGAGAGAGAGAGAGAGAGAGAGAGAGAGAGTGAAAAAGAGAGAAGTGGGCGGCGGCCCCTCCCAAGGCTTCGCCCTCGGCGGCCGATCCACACCCCCTTCCCTCTCCGCACCCCTTTCACCCAGCTACCCGACCTATCTTCCAACTCACCAATCCTAACTATGGTTCCACGTCTTTGGTATTCGGAGACTCCTCGTGGCGGACATTTCTCTCCGTTCTAGTATGGGTGACCACACCCGATTTTTGGACCAAGGGGGAGCCGGATCTAGGGTTACCAGATCCAGACTCCTGACGACGGCGGCGACAGTGGGTGAAAACTCCTGCGTTCTTTGTTTTCTTGCCCTTTTTTTGTTTTTTTGTTTTTTATTTTTATTTTTTAGTTGTTTAGTTTTGTAGGTGGTTTTGGCCGGACGTTTGTTTTGTAGACGGCTTGCGGCCGTTAGTTTTGTATGTGATTTTTGTTGGCGATTTCGCGGCCGTGGTTTTTGTTTGCCGGTTTTGTTTTATAAGATTTATTCTACGTCTTTACCCAAAAAAGACACAGTTCTCCAATTGATTTTATAAGATAAAATCTAGTTTTGCTTGTAGGTGTGATAAAATCACATTATCTCCAAATGATTTTATGAGATAAAATCTAATTTTGATAAAATCATTTGAGTATCTTAGATTTTATCAAAATTACATTTTATCTCCTAAAATCAATTGGAAAACTTACCCAAAATCTTGAGGCTACTCTACAAACAAAGGTCAAACGTGTGAGACCTTACCAAATAGTTTGCTCGTGACTCTGAAAACAAAGGTCAATCATTGAAATAACTACCGATTACGACAACTCTAATGGATTACTATCAACACCTTTTGAATTTGTCCATACTGAATTTTGTTTAAGTTCTAATTGGACTTGCGATGGGATTGAGCTCCAGATTAGTCAATGTGCGAGGAAGTTGACTTTGACACTTGATTTTTTTTTTTACAAGTGTACGACAAGAAGTTAGAAATAATAATTTTGATGGAAATAGGAACTCTAAGATATCATATTCGGCCTTTGCTTATATTTTCATTCAAATTTGAATAATAAAGTCTCTATTTGGTGACTTTTAAATTATAAATTTGAGAAGCTTAAAATATGCAACTTTCTAAAAAATTGAGTACCAGTTTTAGGCTTCCTTAATTGCAGTAAAATTTTAAATAGAACTGAATTTGGTATGAGTTGGAGACAAGGATTGGAGTGAGTTACACGAGATTTATCTTTAATTTTTCGGGTTTGCATTGAAAAAAGGAAAGGGCTGTTGTTGCTCTAATGAAAGATTAAAATAGTGCAATGATTGCACAATCTATCCAACTATTTATATAATTTTTAAATTTTTTTACATGCAAGAAACCTATCTACTCTAGCCTAACTTAAAGATGCAGAGAATATGACATTTATTACGAGACTCGAACTGACCTTGTCCTGATAGGAGCACCCTACAACTTTGATAACCGTTTGTTCTCCTTTTTCATCTGTTGCTTATATTTATGTGAAATCGTAAACTTACTTTTCTTTGTTTACCATTTTAGCTATTGAAGGATATTGTTTTTATAAATTTATTTTTCTTTACCACTTTTTCTCATGAATAATTTATACATGAAAAATTCTAAAATTAGCCCAATGGGCTGATTATAAGGCTTTAAAAGTGTATTAAAACGTGTGAAAAGTGTATAGAAATGTGTAAAAATGTATGAGAAAGTAAAAAAAAGTACATTGGAGTATGTGTTTTTTATATTTTTTGTGGTCTTATTGTCAGCCCACTACCCTAAACAACAACTTAGAAAAAAGATTGTAAATAGAATTTCCCTAAATTATCCTTTTAAGTGCATCTCTAACGCAGATTTCTCAAAATAACTTTTTAAACCTTAAAAGTGCATATAGAAAAAAATACTATTAATAATAAATCCAGAAGGAAAATCTCTATTTCATCTATATTTTGAACAAAACACAACTAACATTTGAGCATTTCTACTAGAGTTTACAAAATTTAACTTCAAAACCGTACTTTGTTACATTTATAGAACCAATGTTTTGAGTAAAAAAAATGTCTAGGAGAGGGAAGAAAGTTTTGAAAATTGACCGTGAAGGCCAAGACACACACACACAACATATGTTATAGTTAGAGTCTCATTCTAGTGAGTGATCCCTTATTTTGTTAAAATACAGACCTACCATTTCTTGATCAAATTTTGATGATCCAAACCGTTTTATGCATTTAAAATGCTTTTTTAAGAGTCCACGCGAGGAATTACAGAAAAAAAAGAAAAAGAAAAAGAGGGGCTTCATCCAAGTAGTTTTTCAAATACTCCAACTTCGCCATTAATTTGCTCTGAATTAGCCACATAAACTATGCGAGAAATATACCATATGAAGACAATAAAGTACATAACAAAATCAATAATCTGTATTCAAAATTTCAACCAAATCAAAAGTATCAACTTTCGCAACAAATAACTTAAGCCTCATAACCGGGTTATCTCTGTAACATGCCAAGCGCTACTAAGGTCAAAATAAACTATAAATGCCCGCAGAACATATAAACTACTAATAGTTCTATGATTTCCCGAAAGACATTCAATCATCACTTATATTTCTCATTAAAACTTTGGACCCAGTGGACTTGCAACATATACCAAGTTGGTCTATGATAATTAGCACACTAACATGATACACCATATTTCACAAATGTAATGGCATTATTATTGAAGTCAACAATAAGATCAACAATAATAGTAAAGGAAAAAAACAAGGATGATGAATAAAAACTATTCCGGAGATTTAGAATGCATTGTGACCGTACGATAATGACAAGCACCAATAGCGTCAAATTAAGATCACGTACGATACAACATATCATCACCGAGAAACATCGCCGTTTCAATTGTACTATGTTGATCGGATCATAGCCGTTCGACACTCAAGATTTTCTCTCTCCAAAGGGTTACCTATTTATTGCTGGGGAATTTATAGTACATAGAATGTATTGCGATCATATGATCATGATAAGCACCAATAGTGTCAGATTAAGATTGTAGCCGTACGATACACACATATCATCACCAAGAACATCGTACTAAAGTTGTATGTTGATCGAACCATTCCCGCTCGGCACCCAAAATTCCCTCCCTCCAAAGGGTTACCTATTTATTTATTGCAGGATAATTTATAGTACAATTCTGTTTTTCCCTTTGTATGCAAAAAGTCCAAGCTCTTTTCCCTTAGCACCCCAACAGTTAAAAAAAAAAAAAAACCTTAGCACCTCAAGAAAAAAAATTTAATGCCATGTGTTTGAATTGACGCATAAACACCTCACGTAAGCGGAAAAGAAAACTCTCAGGATCTACTTTTAGAGAGAGAAGGATAACAGAGCGAATATTCATTGGCAAATTGCAATCAGCGTACGCATATACATATAAAACATATACACATATACGTATAGAGAGAGGGAAGAAGAAAGCGAAAAATCATCTTGATTTGAATCAGCTGTGGGATTGCTTTGTCTTCGTTTCCTCAATCGGCTACGAGGAAGCTTGATTCCAATTCGGAAATTGATAAATTTTGTAAGTGGAAATCCGTATTCAGTTCACATTAGATGTTAATTGATTCGAAATTAAATTTATCATTGTTACGGAGTAGTTTTGTTCTGCTGTTTTCAAATTCTTTTCATTCGACAGCTTATGTAGTAGGGTTTCGATACTTTCAATGCATTTGATTCAATTTTTTTTTTCTAAGAAAGAAATGTATTTAGGTTTTGTTTGACTTATTTTATGCGTGTTGTCGAATGATCATTTCGTAATTTGGATTGCATGCAGATATCGAGAACAAGAACCGGGGATATTTGGGTTCTTGGATTAAAAACAGAGTTGTCATATTGTTAAAGATCAATAGGGTTTTGTCCAATTTATGTTGGTGTTCTTGGGATTCTTGTCTGATTGCAATTTTTTGGATTTAACACAAAGGTGGGGTTTTTGCCCTTTTCTTGTTTGGAGGTCAATAGGATTTTTTAAGTTGAACAAATGAATGTCGTGGGACGAGTTGGGAGCTTAATATCGCAAGGTGTATACTCTGTCGCCACCCCATTCCATCCCTTTGGTGGTGCCGTTGACATAATTGCTGTCAAGCAGCAGGATGGGACATTCCGTTGCACGCCTTGGTACGTGCGGTTTGGTAAATTTCAGGGTGTTCTTAAAGGGGCCGAAAAAATGGTTAGGATAACAGTTAACGGTGTCGAGGCAAATTTCCAAATGCATCTTGACAATTCAGGAGAGGCATATTTTGTCAGGGAGGTGGGTTCTGGTGAAAATGGGGATGCAAAAAGGGTTTTGAACGATTCTGGTAGTTTGAATGGTGCACAAGAAAATATCAGCGTTAATGGGAATAATAGTGTAACTAGTGAAACAAATAACTCTAATGTCGGAACTAATAATGAACAGCTTGAGAGGACAGAATCTGATAGCGATAGGAGGTTCTATGAGTTTCAAGATGAACAGTCGTCTCTTGTCGATTCCGTTGAGTTATCAGAATACGGGTCTAGTCGGTACGAGAGTTTAGATACTGTGGAACATTTTGTGGATTCACAGAGCTTGAGTTCAGAAGTGGTTTTGGTAAGCGTGGATGGTCACATACTGACAGCACCCATCTCCTCATTGGAAAGGAGTGCTGATAATTTGCACATAAGCACCCCCCAGTTCCGTCTGGGCCCAGGCCAAGAGACTGACTTTTGTGAGGGCAATGCCAAATTCAGCCCTGGTGATGAGGTGTGGGATGCTGATATTTTAAGTGATCTGGACACATCTGCACCGGAAAATAGTTGCAGTAACTTACAAGAAAATGAGAATGTCACAAACGTAGAGCTAGAGCTATGTGGAGATAGTAATCTTGAAAGTGCATCAGTTGGCATTAGGAGGGGAGATGTTTTCAAAAGCTGCTTGGAACTACCAGCGTTGGTTCTGCATGATGGAAATTCCAACCGGCAAGTTCCGGACCCCATATTAGAACTTCATGAAACTGCAGATGATTTGGAGTCTCCTCACAGTTGCCAACTTGCTAATGGAACTAGAGATGGAGATGTTGGCGAATCAAGAAATGGAGATGGTTTAACTCACTCCAATTCAGATGTACAGGTTGAAGTTGAACTCACTGAGGAAAGAACAAGTTCAAGTTACATGGGTGCTCAAAGCGTCCCGATTGTTTCTGTTAGTGACAATAAGAAACTAAAGGAGCCGGTTGATGAGGCCTTAGAAGTTGAAGGGGTACAATGTAGCCCACAAGGGTCTGCTCCTGAAGGTAAGTGCAGCAATAGCGAGGTTGTGGAAGTGGTATCACAGACAGAAACTTCTGGTGACGGGATCAAAAAAGATTCAAGTAAGAGATTTCTAGTTTGCATGACTATCAATTATGACGCTTTAAGGCTCCGTTTGGTTTGAAGTAAAATATTTTCATGTGAAATGATTTTGCAGGAAGATATTACTTTTCCTTTTGTTTTCGGGAGTTCGGTTTGAAATTGCCAAAATATTCAGAGCTATTTTTGTATATCTGCAAACGGAATGGCTGAATGGGCTTTGATTTAGTCTTTCCCGTCCCAATTCTCGGGCAGTTTAACTCATAAGAACACATGGCTATGCAAGAATTTGTTGAGGTTATAATTGCTTCTGATGTCACCTACAACGATGCAAAAAAATTGACCTACGGACATTTATAACATGTCCTTTTTTGATGTATGATGAAGGTTATCTTCCTGTGAAGATGTTTTCCTTAAACTTTTTTGCAACAAAACATTTGAATTGAGGAGCAGATCTAGAAAAATATTTATGGTGAAACAAATGGAGCCATATTGTTGCTTTCTTCTGAAAGTAATATTTATGATTCATGGAATTTTGCAGGGATTGAGCTCTCTCTTTGTGGCAACATGCTTCATCCTGGTATGGGTTTGAGTGCGGCTGCTGAAGTGTTTAATTCACATCACATATCTGAGGGGGCATTCAAAACTTCTGCAGCATCGATTGCCAAGAATGAAAACTTAGTTGTCAGATTTCAAGATAAGTACTTTTCATGGGATAAAGCTGCTCCTATTGTTCTTGGAGTTGCTGCATATGGGTTAGATTTACCTGTTGATCCCAATGATGCAATTCCTGTGGAGCAAGATGGTGCTGGTATCATTTCCCCTCCTTCTGGGCGCAGATGGAGGCTATGGCCCAGTCCATTTAGAAGGGTAAAAACACTTGAGCACACTACCAGTAACGCGTCTAGTGAGGAGGTGTTCGTTGATTCTGAATCTGGCTCACAGAATCAACCTTTAGAACAGGCTCCAACATCCACTGGTGGCAGTGAATCTCCGCAGGCGCACAAGCAACTTGTGAGGACAAACGTCCCCACTACTGAGCAAATAGAGTCATTAAATCTACAAGAAGGACAAAATATGGTGACTTTCAGTTTCTCTACCAGGGTACTGGGAACGCAAGAGGTCTGTCATCCAATTCAAGTGTTAGAGACTGCAATTTCAACATGATGAGCGATGACCATTTTCTTTGACTTCCTTTTGATTTCAAAATGCTCACCAGTATTCTCTCTCTACAGGTTGATGCTCATATTTACTTGTGGAAGTGGAATGCAAGAATTGTGATTTCAGATGTCGATGGGACGATTACCAAGTAAGATATACTGGGTTTCCAAATCTGTTGGCTATTAACTTCTTGCAACATTTTAAATAACATTCGATCATTTCGATGTATCTTAAGTAAGAATGAACATAGTCATATTAGAATAGATGTATTTGACCTAGTTTAGATAGCCCAACCTGCCAAGTCTTAAGGAAGTATACATAATGCAGCGAAGGCGCAAGGACGCAGGATGTATTGCTGTCTTTTTGAATGTTAGATAATGAATTGTGTAATCTCATAATCTAGTAAACATTAAAGCTCCATAAATTGCAATTATCAAGATAAAGTTCCATAAATAGCATGTATTAATGTGTAATCCTATTCCTTGTTGTTTCTAGCTTGTTAGGCTGTTGTTGCTATAGTTTTTTTTTTGTGGAGTTGTGACACTGCACACCCTATATTGGTCAACTTAAAATTTTGTGGTGTCATTATAGGAATAGTACACAAATGGATATTCCAAATATGGGTGCGTTGCTATAGAGGAAGAATTGTAGAAATGTGACTTTATTCAGACGCTACTATGCTGATTAAGAATATGGCTGGGGGAAGGCTGATTTTGATTGCTGAGAATGCTGTAAGCTAGTTTATCTATGAGTTTGCCCTGTCATTTAAGGTCAGAGAAAGATTTAACACAATACTCCTATATCTTTGAAAATGGAGCTCTTTATACCTGAGGTTTAATATAAAGCTTACCCATTGTTGAGAACGGAACATGTGGTTAATTGATTGTAAAATTTGAAGATAACAGTTGAATAGTTAGAGACGAGTATAGAGACTTGGCTTAACCGATACAAATTTCAACAAAAGAAAAAAAAAAAGACTTGTCATAGCAGAAAAAATAATCCCTCCAACCCATTTTGATAATCCCCTACGAAAATACGTACTCCCTCCGTCCCCAAAAGATGGTCCTACTTCACTTTTTGGACTACTCAAATAATTAGCTTTATCTCACAACCTATTATGTTTTCTATGATTTTGAATACGTGTTTAATAAAATTAATTGAGATCTATCAAACAAGATCCATATTGGATATATAAATCAATACAAATAAGAAGATATGAACAATTTTTAGATTTGTGAATAGTGAAGTAGGACCATCTTTTTGGGACGAAGGGAGTACAATTTGTGGATTAAAAAAAAAAAATTACTTCCTCTATGACAATGCATGGAAGTACTTATTTTTTTATCCGAAAATTGCACTTCTTTTCATGAGGGACTATCAAAATAGGACGGAGGGAGTATAATCTCAACCTTGATGCTAAAGATGATTCTCTTCTTTAAACTGGTCTTAATGATATTAGAACCTTCAATGCAAGTAAATGGGATGATATTGATTCTTTATGTCTTTGTTATGATATTGAATCAGAAACCGATGCCAAAAGGGGTTTTTGAGGATGACTTTGACGATATCGGTTATCAATGGGAACAAAGTGGTATTTGGGCCTTGTTTTCTCCTCCCTTTGAGGGATCCCATTGCTTTTTATCTGCATAGATTGGAAGAGGGTGTATGTTTTGTAGCTGCTAGAGGCTTTGTCTTGTTTTGCTTGTTCCTATTATGATTTGGTTTTCCTTGGCAGACTTGTCATCCCTTTTTCTTGTACCTATACTCTCTATTATTTGTTATTTGTTGCGGTCCACAGACAATATAGTTGCTGATTTCTAACAAACTGAAAGTAAGATGCATCCTTATTAAACACAACATTATTTCTTTTGGACATGAATAAATAGGTTAGTAAACTCAACGATGATCATGCTACGACCAAATTTGCATCCTGCAGGTATTGATTACAACTACTAATAGACCATTGATGCTTGTTTTGTAGGTCTGATGTTCTTGGTCAGTTCATGCCTTTGGTTGGAAAGGATTGGACACAGTCTGGTGTAGCTCGGCTTTTCAATGCAATTAAGGTATGTCTTTGGCTATTACTTACTGTTAGAAGATATATCAAATATGTTATGTGTTAGTAAGTGAGGGTATGATATGTGTTAGTGAGTGAGGGTATCTTAGTCTTTGTGTCTTGTACTCACACACTATAAACATTAATGACATGTGTGTTATTGTTAATTAACACCCTAATCACTTTTGCTTTCTCTCAAACAAAAGTTAGAAAAACAAAAATGTTGTGTTTTCCTACTTCTAATATTTTTTTATGGTCGTGTCTCAAGGAAGTTGATTTGAAGTGGTGACACTGGTCACACATAAGCTCACTATCTTGGTGGTTTGTGATGGAGTTAGTTCTGAGAAATCAAATAGAGGGCAGAATGATTTAGGAATCATCCTTTTTTGATAAATGAAATTCGACCAGTATGGTCGAGGATTGTTCCATCATTTTCAAGAGGGGCAACATTACTAGTAATTTAGTCCAATTCAAAACAGTTTGATGCATTTTTCAAATACCAAAACTGTTGTGACATAATGCATGACATCCCTCCAGTTTCCTCTCAGTTATTCTATTATCCCATGGTTACTGTACCCTCTAACCCAAAAGACTTATGTCAAGGCCGCTAGGATATCCTAAAGTTGGTTCAAGGATGAATGAACTACATCCACGAACAAATTAAAAACACTGACTTAATCTGTGCTTTGCTTTGAAGATGGGCTCTTTTCCCCTTAAAAAATTCCTCTATTGCAGTATCCCCGCACTAACCACATCAAAGCCAAGTGCACCAAACACCAAACCTTCCTCCTCCTTTCCATACGACCTCCTTTCCAAGAATGGAGAATTATCCTCACATTTTGAGGGAAAACCCTACCCAAAGCTAACGTAACATGCATCCAAGACCACAAATTTCTCTTGCCACCTCATCGTGAAATGACTAACTAATAATGTCCCATCAGTCTTTTGCTCCAATGAACTTCTATTTCTCAACCTGGACACTATGGCTTTATAAAGACCGCTTCCCCAATTCTTGTTACCTTGTACAAGCAAGGGTATTCGAGGTGGTGGGGGTGGGTGTTGCTTTCTTTTTATCCAACTCTCTTTTGAGTTTTGATCTCATGAAGTATATTTTGTGGTTAGAGTTTTCCTTAAGAGCAATAATTCTTTTTGAACAACTAACAATAATACTTCTGTTTTCACTTTTGTTTGTGATTGGATGTCTAAAATTCATTATCTGTTACTGAACATTCTTTACTTCAGGAGAACGGATATCAGCTGCTTTTCTTAAGTGCGCGTGCCATTGTTCAAGCATATCTAACTAGAAGTTTTCTACTCAATCTCAAGCAGGTAATTGAATGTCTTTTATTGGGTTTAGAATGAGTGTTACTATAAGTTACCTGTCAATGGAACAATCAGCTGGGACTTTGTAGCTAGGCTAAAGGAGCAGTTGTTCAAATTAGCAGTTCTGATCATAATACGTGGTCTTTTAGCTTTCATGTTGACTTAGTTGGGGCAATATTGTTTCACACCTAGTTCCATAAACATCAGAGACTCTTGAGATTCTTCTCCATTTCCTATCTTGCCTGTATTAACTGTTATGGTATCATCCTAAAATAACTGTGTAAGCAACTTTATTTACTTCATAAAATATTACAGGATGGAAAAGCTTTGCCCAGTGGACCAGTTGTTATTTCACCCGATGGTCTGTTTCCCTCGCTGTACCGAGAAGGTGAGCTCCTATTCCCTGGGTGATAATTGCCTCTGTTACATAATGAACTGCTTTAACCTGTAATACATATGCAGAACAGCTTTATGCTTTGGTGCATATTTATGATGGTTTCGTATACACATTTGCTATGAATGCCTCGAACAAAGTTTTGCTGAGACATAAGTTTGGAATTAATTATCAGCTGACAGCTCCATTTTTCAGGAGTTTCCTACTGTTCTCACTTTTTTTTGCCGTCAACTGGAGGAGAATTTGTCTCGAGGGAATTAACTTTTTAGTTTCAAATAAGGGCTTTTTGCTCAAATTTGTTGGAGGCAATTTGTTTTTTCTGTTGTTATGATAAGAAACACTACATTCATTTAAATATTGCCAAAGAAGGTTACAACCGTATACTATAGAACGGTTTGATTGGAAGGAATTATTCACACTGACTTCCTGCCTTCTTATGTTGACGACTGAAGTTTTGCAACTTTTGGCACTTTGCGTGCACTGCGCACTGTTGGAATTGTTAAATGTGGTTAACTGAAGTGTGGAAAGGTTGTGTTCAACAGTCCTATGACTTAAAAGATAATATATTTTCCTTTGTTTTCTTTTTCCTTGTTGAAGAATCAATGGTCATATAGGCTGGATATCTTTCAAATTTATTAGCCCATTCTAACTTTTGGATGAAGCAACTGGGCTTCTCACGAAGTTGATTTTAAATTAGAAAAACTATTTCTCAACCTCACTAGTATTTTAGATCTATAGCATATGTGTTAATTACCAAATACCTAGAAAGAACATTTATTGTGTTTCTTTTGTTCTATGGCATGGAGGTATATGCTCATGTAGATTGGTATACATGCAGAATTTTATATATATATATATATATATATATATATATATATATATGTTTTTGGAAACTGATAATGCATAACCACTTATTCATGTGCTGATTGTGCACAGTGCTTGCTAGAATGATTGTGAAGTATGTAGGTTACAACTTCAAGAGACCTAATATTTGAAGCGGTTGGGGGATTTCTTTGTGATTTTGAGTTTCTTTTGTTTTTCTCTTCTTTTTTTTTTTTTTTTTTTTTGGGGGTGGAATGGGGGCTTAAGGTTATAGACAAATGCTACACTCCGTACTAATAGCAAAAACACTTGGTGCGGAATGCTCATGGTGTGAAATTTGATTTTTTGTCCTTTTCTTTGGTAAGAACGTGCGTTACAGTGGAAGACTTCTTATGTCGAAAGAAGAGGATTTGTATTGTATGATCATTCTCAATTTCTCATCTTAGATTTTCAGCAGCTCTAAGCTGCTTCCTCGAGATGATAGATGCTTCCTTTGGTTTCTAGATACCCCAAAAATCTTTTAATTTATTTTTGGTCCTATCATTATTTGCCTATACAACCAGGTTAGTATTCCAAGGTGTCTGGGCGACACACGAAGAAACTTCAATAGCTGAAACCTTCACTCTTTTGGTTTATAATGTCCCCATTTTATTCTGCATTTGTCATTTGTTGTTCAATCACTGACTCATCAAATCAGAAGCTATCAACTATATCTATATACTCTCATTTAAGGTATTTCACATCTGCATGCAGTGTTGCTATGCCCCTGTCTTCTTATAAGAGGAAATAAAAAGAATTTTAAGTTTATTTCTGATCCAATGGTTGGTTATTTTCTCATGACAGTGATAAGGAGAGCACCTCATGAGTTCAAGATCGCATGTTTAGAGGTAATTCTTGGGGGCAAAATCATTTGAGTGGACAAAGAAACTGCCTCATTATTATGTAGTCATACTTCTGTTCGAGCGATTCATTGCTTTTTTAGCTGAAAATAGATGTCTTGTGCAGGATATTAAGGCACTCTTTCCTCCTGATTACAATCCATTTTATGCGGGATTTGGAAACAGAGACACTGATGAACTCAGTTACAGGAAAATTGGTATTCCAAAGGGAAAAATCTTTATCATTAATCCTAAGGTACTTATTCTCTTGGACAATGCTTTAAGACGATGTTTTGTGTACTGAATTTTCACATGGAATGATGCGGTCATGTTGAACCAAAAGAACCACCTTCGGGACTCATAATTTTGAGAAATGCCAATGCTATCCGAATTTGATTTTCCTCTCTTTTCTGAATAGTTTCTTGTAAACTGACAGGGTGAGGTAGCCATCAGTCATCGCATTGATGTGAAGTCATATACCTCTTTACACACATTGGTTAATGACATGTTCCCGCCAACATCAATGGTTGAGCAGGTAAAGCATACTGAGTTCATGGTTCCCATATGAAAATAAATAGGGCAACCTAGGTTCAAAAGGAATATGTAAATCATGGGCAGTGTTTGGAGACTAATAGTGAATGGATATACGCCGTCTTACTCTGTAGCATATTATCTCATCGGATAAAATTGTATCCAAATAATAATATCACACACCCCCCATGATGGATGTTTAATCCCTTGACCAAAACGGGAAATGATTCACACACCCATTTTCTTATAAATGCACCCCCTTTTTGTCTCGTAGTGAATTTTTATGTGTAATTTTGTCACTAAAAGGCAAAAGGGGGTGCATTTATGATAAAAGAGGGTGGGAAAATCATTACACAAAACTGTTAACCAGGCGCCGTTTTTATGGTCACCTGGGATATGTAGTTCAATTTGATTGGATGTTTATATCATGTCAGGATTTCGTTACAATTATTATCTCTCGTATTTTTTCTCTTCTGTTCTTATTCTAACCACTCATTAACGTCTTTGGGTCTTAACCAACTGTGCAGGAAGATTTCAATTCATGGAATTTCTGGAGAGTGCCACTGCCAGACGTTGAGTGAGGAATACTTCCTAAAAATTGTTTTGGTTACAGGCAAGGTTTACACAAGGCTTGCCGTACAGATGCATCTATTTCTGGCATAACTCGAATTCTTTTCGAAAATTAATCCTAGAGTTTAGGCTAAGAGGCTCATCTTTTTTATTACCGGAGCTGATGTAAAATTTGTAAACATAACTGAGTCTGTACTCTGATCATTCAACTTACCAAGTGAAATAAGTTCTTACAACTGTCTGAATCCTGCTTTTTCTCTAGCTCATCTCCTTTAGTTTTGGTGGTTCTTTTTTCTTTTTGAGAACCCTAATTCGTCAATTGCGTGCTTGGGTCATAGATCCCAGAGGGATTTATATGGAAGCTGGAAAGATGAAAAAGAGGCGATCAGTCTATATTTAGTTAATCAATATGGTTTCTCGATCAGGGCTTCTAACTCAATTGGTCATGAAACAACATCGATATCTCTTGTGGTAATCTTGCCTTCGAATAAGTTTGGATTGAAGGTAATTCTCATATCCGGCGACAGCGACTTCTATGAACACAATGTCTGGCAAGTTAAAGTTATGAAATCACTACAAAAATGTTAATGTTTTGATTTTAGAGATTTTTTGAATTCTATCATGCTCTCTTTTTATTCCGGAGAAAATGCATGGAAAATGGGACATTTTTTGATGAGAGAAACAGGTTTTTTTTTTTTTGTTAATAACAAAGAAATAGATGCATCGAAAACTGTTGAGATGTTTTTCTTGCAAAAGTTTTCAATCTAGAACCTCTCAACCCAAATCTTGTTAGCTTGTCGGCAATCATATTTGCTGATTTTGAACAAACTGAAAAACACAAATCTCGAATGTTCTTGCACTTGGCTTTAACTAAGAAAACTTTTGGGCAGTTTTTTTTTTGCATTAATATACTCTTACCTAGATTTTCATTTGTTTGTTCAGTGACAAAAAAGAAAAAGGATATAGAATCCTTAAGTTATGAGTGGTATATAAACTCCCTTGGGATATTGAAATGACGGGGAGGGAAAAAACTTCGGTGTTTGTTTTGGTTGGGATTGTGACAAGCATTTCTATTTTATTTTCATGCCAACCACATGAGAACAAAATCACAATGGCCAAAATATTAGCTTTTGATGGACGGGATATAGAATCCCACCTCCCCTGTGGGATTTCATGTCCCAGGATATAGACACTGTTGGGATATGAAATTACCTTATGAATAAAAAACAAAAACAATCTAATAATTCATAAAAATTAGGATTATTTTTGTCTTTAGTGAATTTTTATAATAATTTTTGATTTTTTAAATTCTTCTAAAGAACTAATAATTCACAATAAATTTGACACAATAATCTATCCCATTTGTTTTTGCCAAATTAGAAACAATTTTTGACAATTTGTACTTGCAAAATATACGGCTCATTAACCGTTTTGAGTGTTTTTTTTTTTTTTAAACTTCATTAATTAGAATGGGTCTTTTCTAACTTTATTCTCAAAATACGTGAAAATGTGTTTGCATTTTACTTTTTCCGGAAAACGTGTTTGTATTTCACAGGTTTAAGGCGGATTAACCAAAGCAATTAAGTGAACCGTAATTCGACATAAAAACGTTTTTGGTAACAACGCTTTCGGAAGGCGTGTTTGGATAGCACGTTTTCTTCCTTACATGGTTGATTTGAAGGTTAACAATGAGTTTATAAAAATATACCCGACTTTGAATTGACGATTATAGTGAAATCTCCGGCCTCTTGTTACTGGTTCAGTATCTCTCTCAAGAAGATGGAGGCTAGAGCTTCACCGTTCAAGGTTTGTCTTCATACTCCATTTCATTTTTCTTCTTCTTCGCTATTTCCCTCACTCGGGTTTCGATGCAGTGGTCGAAGATGAAGTCCCCGTTTTGGTTTCTGAATAGTACTAATTAATGCAACGAAAACTGAATAGTAACATCCTTCGCCGTATTCAAATTTGGGTTCTTCTTCAAAGACAAAACCCATTTTTTTTTTAGAAGAAAGCACCAACAAATGTCTCCAAATCCTGGAAATTAATTAGTCAGTGAATGGTATTATGAGTTTTTGATTAGTTTCTGAATCAACTGTTCTTCAGAACTATTTAGGAAAATGAGGAGCCAAATTAGTGGTTTCTAGCCCCTTCTCCTCTTTATTGGCTCTTCTTGTCATTGTAATGATAATGAGGCAAATCATTTCACTTGGTTTATTATTGTCATAACCCTTATTTATTTGACCTCCAAAGTTAGTCTCGAGTCCGTCCTTATCTGATTTTAGTAATTTTTTTGAATGAGTGGATGAGAGACATCTGGGGAGATGTCTAGTAGTTGTAGTCCGTGCAATTTGCAATGGTTGTGTCATAGTGCTCAAAATTGAAAGAGGAACTTGTTGTGGAAACCAACTCAGCACACGATTGCACAGAGAATACTCGAGCAAATAATGCTAACATAAAAGCACGACACTGAGATTCTACATGGTTTCCCCAATCAGGTGATATGATACATCCATGACTCACTAGTTTTGACTGTGTCGAGTGAAGCAGAATAGACAGATTACATCGGCAGCGTATCACATATTGTAAATCCTAAGGCTACCGTAATACCTCTGTCCGAACCTCGTCATAGTCAGTGAAGCGTCAAACCTAGTCAAATCAAACTTGATAAAACCAACAGAACCAAAGCCAAAGCAGAAATGTGGAGAAAAATAAGGGAGTCAAAAGCATTTATATTAAAGTAAAAGATTGAAATGGAAGAGATGGAATGCAACTCGAATGCAATAAAGAGAGATTAATTTTGTAACATTATCATGGATAGATCATAGGAAGATTAAAGATGGTGTCACCTACACAATCCAAGTAGGTTGGGTAAGCAGAGGGGTGCTTTGACATATTGCATGATTCAGGGATATCAGCAAACATGGAAGTGCATACATTGATGAATTTGTTGCATATCTTGTAAGCATTTTTCATATCATGTTTATGCAAGCATTTGGTTGCAGTTAATCTTGGGATCCTCTTCCGTACACCGTCAGAAAGTACTTTCTGAGATGGGATATGACTTCACAATCATGGTACATTATTATCACTTCTTTGATAAGTGCTTCATAAATGACAAAAAAATTGACTCTGCTTTTAGTTTAGACTGCAGAGATAGATGAGAAAAGTATCAGAAGAGATACGCCGGAAGAAATGGTGATGGCCATTGCCGAGGCAAAGGTCAGTTTTTTCATTTCTGTATTTGAAAATGGATGTTTGAATTTCAAGCTGTATTTTGTTTCAGTTTAGGATGTGGTAACTATTTACTCCCCTGAAGAAGTTGATGATGTTGCTTTTTGATAAAGAACTATGCCGAGGGATGTATTTATTAAATGGCATGAGTTCCTCAAAGCACACTTTCTTCTTTGTACTTCTAAAATGTGTCTCTTGAGTAGATTTTGGAATCTACTTTGAATGTGGTGCAGAAAAACTTTCTTAGCACTATTCACAGCCCCTTATATCGGTTCTATGCCGGTTTATGGAGTAGATCATGGTAGCCTGATAATCTCTTTTGGGTTAACAAAATCGTCCAGCTGGCTTTATATCATCTACTTAAGACATGTAAATGGCTAATTGCTTGTTACAATGTATTCACTGGTACTTTGACACCCCCAAACTTCTCTATTTCCTTATTTGCAATCCCAGTTATTTTGCTGGTTAGTCTCTCATCCGGTTATCCCCTATTATAAGCCACAAGTTTACTGCAATTTAAGCTATATTATGCGTTCAAAGTAGGAGAGGTTACTCACTGGGTGATAGTGGTAATAAGAGGCCTATATGTGCCATGCTATTAAACTATCAAATTGATTTGTTGTCTTATATACCTGGCTGCACTTGGTGTTCTTTCCATGCTTTGTATAGTTCAGTACTTCTGTTCACCATAGGCCTTTGCCTTACAGTTGGAACCTTTTGTCAGGCAGAAGCCATCATCCCCAAGCTTTCCATTGCTGACTGGAAGGATGATGCTGATCCATCAATCTTAATTACTGGCGACCAAGTACAAATCTATTACTTTAACATTTTCCTTTTCATGTACTTTTTTTTTTTACCATGGTCTGTGGTGCATATTTGAAACCCAAAGTGGCAAACCCTAATCCAAGCTTCAATGAAAACGCATGTATTGTGTATGGTAGTGTGTCACATGAGTGGTGTCCTTCTTCCAGAGTGTTTGACCATGTTGGTAAGCTTGAGACAGGCATCTAACTGCATAATTATGCGGCAGAAATTCCTGTAGCTTCCTGTAGCTTGAAACTTCTTTGTTTGGGTTGATAATTTCAGAATCACTTGAGTGAGATCATGAAGCCTAAATTCTATGTATTGGTGCTGTGGGGCATGTGGTCTGAGGATTGGAACTAGGGGTCCTTGAATTTGTCGTCAAATGTGGGAAAAGATAAATTCAGAAGTATATGTGTTAGAGTGCAAAAGGAAAGGTTACTTTTGAGTCCCATGTTGCGACAAAGAGTAATATTGACGAATATATGGCATGGATGCATCAAGTTATGACTCACAAGTCCATTCTCATTACTATTTCTGTGGAGTGGCAAGTCAAATTGGACGAGGATTAGGGCATGGAATCTTTGACCGATAGTTGGATTGTAGGGCATGCAAAGAAGCTAATGGAAATTTGAAGTCTCATGCTCTAACAAAAAATTGTGTCTCGATATATATTTATTGTTTACTTTGTTTCTACTTACTTATGTATGGCAACCATGCATCATTTTTCATTCCTCAGTTTGGACTCGTATGTGCATTGCCAGTTGTCTTATGTTAATCTGTCCATACATTTTGGTCTAAAAGATGCTGGAAGGTGAAAATATCACCCGGAGTCCCAGACTAAGTCCTTTCCATAACCTGCTATAATGTTTAGGTAGCAAAGGATTGGCCTGTCTTTTAATGCGAAGTGTGCTTCTTAGACACCGCCAGGAAGGTTTCAATGTGCTAGAATTGTTAGCCAAATTTGCACATGAGATTCACGGAATTAATATTTCGTCTTTTCCATATAATTTGAGGATTTCAGTATAGATTTAGAATGGTGGTGGCAATTTTGTTTATATCTTACTGGTATTGTAAAATGATATGTAGGTGGTCGTCCATGAAGGTAAGGTCAGGGAAAAACCATCAAGCAAGGAAGAGGCGCGCCAATTCATCAAAGGTTTGCTTCATGCTTTTACCACTATTTCCCTGGTTTGATTTCAATTCTATGGTTGTGGCGGGTAATGAATCAACATTACAGGTTACTCTAATGGAACTGCTGGGACTGTGAGCTCTGTTCTTGTTACAAATCTCAAGACTGGATTCCGAATAGGAGAGTGGGAGAAAGCAGAGGTGCAACTTACTTCTAACCATTGCTTTATGATTTGTATTGAAGTTCGTGTTGTTAATATTCTTGAAGTTCTTGTTTTTTTTCATATAACTGGCTAAGTCAGAAATGGCTATTCGTTTTAATACGAAAAATATCAACACCAACATAGTACCTGAAAAATGGAAAAAAAGAAATTGTGTCGTACTTAGTCAGTTGGTTTTTTATTCTCTTATAGATGTATATATATCTTCCACTTGGTCATTTACCAGCTATAACCGGAATCAAGTTGTTTGAAGTGCATGCTTACTGATTGGGGTTGCAAAACATTCTTGAATTTTAGGATTAGTGGAAGACACAGTTGACGACAGAGACATATAGTAATACGTTCGATTTCTTATTGTAAAACTTTTCAATAAATACATTGTTTTAAACTGGATACATACCTGGCAAACATTAGAAGGAAGGTAAACTAAACTCAGTTAGCCTAAAGTCTCCCCTCCTTTACATGAAAGGGCTACAATTTCATTACCACAGTTGATGGGTCATTTGAAAAGACCTTTATAATTAGATGTGTAATCCCCTATAATGTCTAGGCTTGGATAGTTGAGGACTTTGGCTTTTGTGACTGATATCACCATTGAAGCACAACATGCAACGAATTCCATTCAAAAACCATTTCAGGCCCGTCCAATTATTTGACATAGAGAGAAGGGGGATTATTGTCTACTGTGCTGTGTTTGCTAGTTAGTGTTCCATTTGCACTATCAATCCTTAAAGTTGGTTTTCCCGATGAACCATTTGAGTAAAATATGCTGAAACAGTACTTTGTAATGACTTGCAGATCCATTTCCATGCCATACCAGATCAAGTCATTGGTAGCCTGGTATATGATTTTCTTTTCGTTGTGACTGTATGTTAATCTAATCTTGTTCGAAAAACTTGAAATTTAATGTGCCCGGGTTTTTGAGTCCAGATTGAGGAGGACATGGTTCTCAATGTTGCTGGGGCGCTTATCAGTGAACATCCTTTGCTGCAACCCTATGTTAAACAACTGGTGTGATTCTTGGACTCTCCTTTTTTTTTTTTTTTTTTTTTCTGTTTTAAGTTTTATCGCTGTACCATAGAAAGTCCATGCTTGAAAAATCCATAACGTATGTAAAACAAATTTTGTAGAGCCCACAGTGTGGCCCTGTATATGTCTGCTAGGAATTTGGATGCAGATTTCTAATTTGCTACTACTTAACCTTGCGATCATCAACTTGGCATCTGATTTTGATGGAGATCTGTGGGTACTAGGCTCTATGGGACTTGACTTTTTTCCCTTTAATCAAGGATACATTAGTTTTATTATGGTGTACAAGGAACAAAACCCTGCTACGTTTCCATTGAAATGACCGGAATGTTTCTTGTTCCTAGGAAACCTAAACAAAACATAAGTGGGGGCCAAAATTCTAATAATGTCTGCTCCTAAATGCAACGGAATACGTAGAAACGCCACAAAACATATGGAAACATTGAGTTGCTTCAATGTTACTTTTAGAATATCTTCTCCGGGTCGGCAGGCAGGTTACAACATAGAGATTTAGAATCTCTTTCTTTCCTGGTAAGTATATATCAAGCGAGCTGCAGTTCACGGTGAAGAGCTTGCTAATAGGATTCTATGTTCTCCACATGCATTAGAAAAATCCAACAAATGTCTATTTCATACTTATGACATTTCTCTTATGCTTCTGGAAAACATTTACGAAATATGTCTGTTTCCTAGCTGACGGAACAATATGCAGAAACGAAATTTCTATCCCTGATCATGAGTTGCCTGCTTTTCTGTTAAACTTCTGCACAAAAACTTGTATGGCCTCTCTCACCCGATTGTACGCATTATTAACATGGATTTGGGCTTGTTTTTTTTGTAGGTTGGAACAACTGAGAGCATGATGGGACTTCCCAAAGCTCTTACAGAGAGACTAATACGGGAGGCACTATAGTAGTGTATAAAACTTGGACTTTTACCTGAATCTATCTATACATATTCCTGTAATTCAGAGTCCTTTGGTTCATGATATGTAAACTTTATGGGCTGTATCTTCATTTGTTTACCCACATGTTCAACCATTTTTCATTTTTCTTCCTAGGAAGAGTCATTAGGAGACATGAGAAAAACATTTTGCCTTGTGCCAACTTTTTATCTGGTTTTCTATGGAGATAATTGAAGTGCATTGCACATTTGTAGTTCCATTAGCTGATATTTCTCTATATATAACAATACAGGGAAGTTTTTTCAAAAATACCCTCCTCATCTCAGGGGTCTTGCGTCGTCGTTGCTCTCCCATATCGAACCCAGCCTCGCTTCTTACGTTGGGTGCTGGAAGTTCTCAAGAGCCTCTTTGGCTAACTTTCTAGGAGCTTTTTTTGGCATGGTATTTTAAGTTGTTTTTCTCTTATTTTTTGCAAGTTTGTGGTATAATTTTGACATCACATTGTTTGGTTCTACTATAAGAGAAATTGAAAAAGTATAAAATTCTAGATCGAAGTTGAAAAAATTTACAAACTACGAAATAGATTGTAAAACAAAGTTTGGAGAGGAGTATGCATCGCTGGCCTCACAAGGAAAAATTTCCAATCTCAAAAAAGTAAATCGCCGTACATAATTTTTCTGAATTTTTTTCTTTAAACAAAACTATAAAAGCTTTATGACTATTTTAATATAGTGCAAAAAAATTTCTAAAATTAGACGACTTTTAGTAGGCAAATAATTTGGGACGGAGAGAGCATGCATTATAGGTGGGTATGAAAATGTAAAAAACATGTTGGTTTTTTTTTTCTTTTGTTCACTTCGTTAGTTTGCATGAAATGAGAGACGTAGTGAAGGATTAAATTGTGTCCACCAATGGTGAAAATTCATGAAAAAAATCAGCTTAATAGGATATTGAGAGATGTATCAAAAATTAAATTTGTGTTATGAAATGAACTTTATTTTAAAGTTAAATTGTCCATAATCATCCATTTTATAAACCAAAATTCAGTTTTTGATACACACACATGCACACATATATACATAAAACAAACTTCCAATCAGGTATACCTAATAGGCTTCCTATCAAAGACTCCAACAATTCTCTAACTTTTTGATCAAATTTTCATGATCTGAACTGTCCAATGTGTTTAAACGGTGTTTTTACGGGTCGCCACTAGAAATCAGTGAAAATAAAATATCGGGAAGGACTTGATCCGATTAGTTTTCGATAAAAAGTACATATATTCTATCGAAATTTGATATTTTTATCAGAGCGTTTGTTTGGTCAGGTTTGAACAGATCACTCACCCACAACCCCTAGATGGGAAACACTCAAGAATGCCAAATCCCCACAAAAATAAACACTGGGTTGAAAAATAAGATTTTGGGAAGGAAAAAATCGATATCTCGAAAAGAAATGAAAACCAGGGGTGATGATTGACTGTGGTTGCTAGCTAAATGAAAAAAAAGATTAACTCTTTGTACAGAAATTAAACCCAGGAATGATGAATAACAAGCATTTTTTAAATTTTTTTTAATTTATGTTAGACAGTTTGGAGTGCAAAAGCTCTAGAAGTTTTTCTCGTGGAGTTCTCATGTTCATTATGTAGATGATTTTTTTGAAACCACTTTTGGGAGATTTTATTGGAGCCTCAATTTTCTTGTTGAGCTAATCGTAGGATTGGATTTCAAATCCCGTGGAATTTTATTCCGGCATTTTGTCTGCAATAATTTCTGTGGAATTTGCATAATTAATGAAAATCAAATCTAAATTACCATCTCAATCATATAAACCATGGTAGCAAAATCACTGTTAAAAAATAACATATTCCGACTTTTTGCTCTCATCTTAATAAACCAACAACGACAACATCAACAATGGGCAATAAGTGACTTGCGAAGCACGTCGGTTTCTAACTAGTATACTATAAATAAGCAAGAAATTAACATGCTATTCTCTTTGTCCCCATGTAATGATCCTTTATGAAGATTCCAATCAAATAAGGGAATGCAATCATTGTACTTGTAAAAACTTTACTTTTATTATTTGAAAAATTCTAAAATTAATTTACTGGACTGTTGTTAAAGTTTAAAAAGTGCATTGAAATGTATTAAAAGTATACAAGAATGTAGGACTGTCGAGCGGATCATCCGATCCGATCCGCTCAATCCGCCAAATTTGTCCGTTGACCCATCCGTGAATGTTCGGTTTGGTTCCGGATCGAGAATTTTTTATGTGGCAGTTCCGGATCCGGATTGGATCGGATCCACTCGATCCGCTCAATAATCCTTCTTAATCCGTCAAATCAGCTCGATCCGATCTGATCCGTAACCGATCCGTGAATTTTTGGTTCGGTTCTCGATCTTAAAAACTATAATCCACTCTAATCGGATCCAATCCGTGGACACCCCTACAAGAATGTGTTAAAAGTGTATAAAAAAAATGAAAAAAGTATACTGACGTGTTCTGTCGGACATCTATCAAAAAGAGAAAATTTGCAACGTATTATCTCTACTACTGATGCTACAATCTCTTTCCATCTAATTGTAAAATTTTTAATGTTCAAAAAAAAAAAATCAATTACCAAATACAAATATACTATGAGTATGTGGAGAGAGAGAGAGAGAGAGAGAGAGAGAGAGAGAGAGTCACGACCATTTGACAGAAAAATTGTACTCCCACAAGAGTATCTTGAAAAATTGATGGAGGCAGTTTGAGTAATTTCTCCCTAGGCGTCGTTTGGATATTTACTTCCAACGTACCCATAGCATTTTCCATTTACTTCTAGGCAGTAATTTAAAGTGTTGCAGCTGAGGGAGGAGGGAACAAATCACCCCAGGAGTCTTCTTTTTGTTTGTCCACACCTTGTGCAGTCATTTCTACCTCGTACAAACAAAAAGTCCTCTCTTTTATTGCTTCTTTTTTTTCTGGATTCTTTACCCACATTTGGTTTTCCAATCACACCCACACATACATTTCCGGGGAGATTTATGAGAAAGTTTTCATGTTTTGTATCAAAACTCTCTAAAGAGTATCTCCAAGAAGCTCTTTAAATGGGCCCTCTTGACTTAAGTAGCAATCCAATACCTTATTTTGACACTCCATAAGGCTCTCTACTCCACTAACATTTTTGTCTTGGCGTGTTTCTCACTAACTAAGCATTTAATGTCGACTATCTTCTTTTTCCCTACTTATCAATGAAAGTAGTCCTCCTCTTCCTTCTATTTTTTTACTTTTGCATAGCAAGGTAGAAAATAGTATTGGTATGTATGAAAAAATGAATAGGGAAAATAAAGAGTGTATAAGTGAAAAAATGAATAGTCCTTCTCTTCCTCCTACCTCCACCACACACTGGGCCAGCTCTGACATTTCAGGAGCCTAAGACGAAGTTTGAAAATGGAAGCTCTTAAAAATGTTAGAGAAACTAAATATATAGTCGATAAACACCGTTTCAAAACTACATGTATGTATATAACACAAAAAAAACCCAAAAATACATTATACTATAAGAATCAAAAGCATCATCCACCACCATCACTTAAAATGGGCCTACATACTTGGTGCTAAAAAATATTAGGGGGCCTTATTTTTTCCTTTTTTGGGGGCTCAGGGTTGGCCCTGACCACACATCTCCGGCGACGACACATCCCACTTCCCCGGGTTTGTTTTGATTTTTTCCCCATACTTTTTGCATTAGGTTTTACTTCGTATGTATTTTCATAATTGAAGTTCAATAATGTGTAATGTATGTTTCTTTACTTCTCTTTTTCCCAGAACAATTTGGAACCCCCAACGGAACAATTTGATAAAAAGAGGTGTAATTATATATGGTCGTGTCATCCCATTCTCATCAAGTTGGGATAGCAATGGATGCTGTTGATGATCCCGCGTGAGTAGTTGTGACCAATGGGGTGATGAATCCCGTTTTTCATCAATGGCTACTCGGAGTTAAAGATTATGTCTAAGAAATTTCTGAAGGAAGAGCTTTCTCGGTCTCTTTCTACACGATCCTGTTTCATTTTGCAGTGGCAATTATTGCTGGTAAAGTCATAAAAGTCTTTCTCTTGTTTCATTTTTCTTCTTGATTTATGCTCTATTTATCTTATCTCCAGTCCTACTATCATGTGCTTAATAGCCTAAGGTTAAGGTTACTATTTTACTAGGACCGGAGATAAGATAAACGGAACACGGATCATGAAGAAAAATGAAACAAGAGAATGACTCCCATGACTTTAATAGCAATAACCTCCATAGTTGCCACCACCAAATGAAACAGGATCATGAAAAAGACCGAGAAAGCTCTTCCTTCAGAAATTTCTTGGAGAGAATCTTTGACTCCGAGTAGCTGTTGATGAAAAACGGGATTCATCACCCCATTGGTCACAACTACTCACGCGGGATCATCAACGGGAGCCATTGCTATCCCAACTTATGAGGATGGGATGGCACCGTTATAATTACACCTCTTTTATCAAAATCCTAGGACGGCTAAGAGAAATTTTTCTATCTGTTCGCGTCTTCTCGTTGTCGAGATTGTGGAGAGGCATTTGAATTTCATTTTAGCCAAATGTAGAGCAACTGCGATCCCAACAACGAAACTGGAATCGGAACGAGAGCCAATTTCATTACCTTTTTAGGATCTGTAGTGGTGAGGAACTTGTTGTCAGGTGGGACAACCATGGCAAAACCAATGAGGAGCAAAATAGAGGTGCTGAGAGAGTTTATCACCTTGTCAAATCTGGCCCGGAGATCTATTTTCAACTCCGAAGTTCCTCCACTTGTTTTATTAAGGGATAGCTCAAAATGGAAATGTCGACACTTAAAAAGGGACGGAGGGAGGAGTAGTTTATTTTTGGTGGTTTATAGGGAATAATGGAAAATGAGTCGGACGGACACCGCCAAATACTCCACCAACTGTCTGGATGATTCAGTTAATTCGAAGTGCATGTTGGAACAATAGTACTCAGTTTTTGGTTATTTACTTTATGTAGGAGTTTTTTTTTCCTCTCTTTTCAAGGTGTTGATACACCCGACTTAATATCAATGGTATATGGTTGAATTCACATTTTATGTGGGAGTTTTTTTTTTTTGTCTCAATGTATGGTTGCTTGGTTATGAATTCCCAGAGACAATCATGATGTTCACTTTTTAATGACATTGGGTGATTCAATGTATGGTTGCGTGGTTATAATGTGTTTTTTTTTTTTAATTTTCATTATGTCACATTTTAATCAAGTTATGGAGATATCCAAAAAATGCAAACTCATAGTATTAGTTTTATAATTTGGCTAGATATTCATATATATTAGAGGTGTCAAATGGGTTGGGCTGGCACGGGCACGGCACAAGTACGGTTTTAGATGGGCACGACACGTGCACGGCCTGAAATTAGGTTGGGCATGGCATAACACGACACGGTCTAGTTGGGCATGACAAGGGCACATCACGGAACGGAAGTGGGCCAGATGCGGCACGGCACGGGGCACGGCCCAGGATACAACACAACAAATACTAATTTTTAATGTAACAAAAATTTTTTTTTAATCATGAATTTTCTAATTAATTATATGTTATACACTTTTTAATAAGTTAATACAAATATTTTGCGAATCTCAATATGCCGAAACTCGACTAGATTAAACAAAAAAATTTTGAATTATATGTTACATACTTTTTAATAAGTCAATATAGCTATAGTTATTAGATATATATATAAAAATTCCGACTAAAATTAGCTAGATTACACAAAAAAATTCAACGAAACTCAGAGATGTGCCGACATGGGCCTGACACAACGCGTCACGATTAAGTAAATGGGCAGGTACAACACGACACAATTTAGTAAACCTGCTAGCATGGCATGACACGAAGCACAATTGATACAAAATTAAATGAGCCATGTGGGCACGGCACAAGCCGTTTGACACTTTTAATTTATATCATCTAATATTTCAAAAAAAGAGTGAATGGTAAGACCCACGATGGGCGGTGGTGGGAAACCCATGAATGGAAATAATTTAGGGTTGGTTGGGTGAATTGGAAAAATTGATTTTTTTAGTTTTGTCCTTATTCAATTTTTTTTTTTTGCATTTGTTGGTTTTTGGTCTATTTTTTTGTGGTTTCTTGGCTTGTCTCAACGAGAGGAATCTAAAAGTATAAAATTATTAGCCAAACTTAAAGTTTTGTGAATAAAGACGAAAAATAATCCAATTCTCTCGTTAAGACAAGCTAAGAAACCACAAAAAATCGACCGAAAACTAACAAATGCAAAAAAAATTGAATAAGGACAAAACCAAAAAACCAAATTTCCCAATTCACCCAAACCAACCCTTAGTCTCTGTTTGGAAGTTTAGGAAAGAAGTGAAAAAGTAGAGAAAATATTTGGGAGGAAAATTAAAAGGAAAGTTGAGGATTTTCTTTTGTTTGAGGGTATGAAGAAAATAGACGGAAAGTAAATGCAATAAATTTTTCCTTGTTTGGTTTTGAAAGGAAAATGTAAAGAAAATAACATGAAGGTTGCTTAACTAACTTTTTTTTACTTTTTAAATTAGCTATAAACGAAAAAAAGATCTTATTTATAAGAAGTAGTTTTGCTGATTAGTTAATTGGTCACACTTACTTCATGATTTTATTCATGAAGTTGTTAGAATTCATAGCGATCATAAAAATTTGGGTAAGAAAAAACTTTTTTGATCATAAAAATTTGGGTAAGAAAAAACTTTTTTGAATCTCAAGTTCAATTAAATTAAATAAGCGAAATAGATAAAATTTGATCTATTTCACTGATTTTTATTTTAATAATCATCATCCCAACATATTTTATTTGAATAACAGGTACGTGCTCAATCGACAAAATTTTGAGTTTCTTCCCCTGTTTAAAACCTTTGCACAAACGAAGGAAAAAATTGGGTGAAAAATCAAAAAGTTGTGTAAAAAAAAAGTTTGGCACCCCATTTCCACCTATGTTTAGAGAAAATCCCAAAAATTCCACTTATTTTCCCCCGCCTGAGGCCCTAAAAATCAATTTCCAAAACGAGCCTTTACCTCGTGGATCCGCGGTGGAATCACAGGAACAGAACAGAACAGAACAGAATTGAATTCCCGCGTAATCGGTCCCAAAGGGCAGTACGGGTAAACTCACAATTCAAAACGCGAAACGGTAGGCGAAAGACTCGCACAGCTTTATACTCCTCGCACGCGTCTTCTTCTTCTTCTTCTTCTTCTTCTCTCTCTCTCTCTCTCTCTCTCTCTCTCTCTCTCTCTCTCTCTCTCTCTCCCACACACACACACACACACACACACAAACACACACACACCATAATCCAACGAAGCTATCAATTGCATTCATTGATTTTCCTAAACATCAATTGCATTCATCGATTAGTACATCTATTTGAGATTTGGGGTAAAGAAGAAGAAGAAGAGATCTAGGAAGAGGAAGAGGAGGAGGTGGTGATGTCGTGGATTAAGTCCGCAGTGAACAAAGCCGTCGAAGTCGGCGGCAATAGCAACCTCACTCGCACCGTCCGTAGTTACGCCGATACCGTCGTCCATCAAGCCGGTCAAGTCGTCGTCGAGGGCGCCAAGATTTTGCAAGACCGCATCGTATTCTCTCTCTCTCTCTCTCCCCTCTCAATTTGGTTTGTGACTTCGTGTTTTCATTACATTGATCAACATTGCCAATATTGGCTAGGCATTGTTTAATTCCCAGCTTAAATTGACCAGTTGGAGGGATTTAAGAAGTATGGCCCGTTTGTTTGACGAGACGAAAAATAAATGGTGAACGGTACTATCACACCGAATATGAATTCTCACTGGATTAACAGTGATTAGATTTATTGTATATCCCACACTTCAGATATCTGATGCATTGATGCAATTTATATTCCGGAGTTTCAGACCTAAGTCACATAATGTGAGTGTGGGTGTGTAGGTGGGAGTGCGGCGACAGCGTGAAAAGGGTCTTTTAGAAACATCTCAAGCTAATAAAGTTGTGAGAGCAAGGGTTGAGAGCGGGAGTGGAGGGCTGTAAAGGATTATGTGAAGGTTCGAATTACTCGGACAACAAACAATTTAACTGAACACCAGATATTTGGTCAATTTGGATATATAACACAATTCAATGCTCATATGGTCAAACAAACCAGCCCTGACTGTTCATGCTACGGCTCTACAATGGCTTTAGATAGATGGAAGCGTGTACATTTATAGATATGCCAGTATACGATTGGTTAGGTAAAAGAGAAAAGGCATAGTCCGAACATCAACATGTGTGTCTGAAATTGAGTAACCCCACCTCTAGTTTGCATTCCACAAGTACTTTGATTGTCCCCAATGGGTTTTTCCCAACCTAGACTGACATAATATGAGCAGGCTGATCAAACCTGTTTGGGGAGGCTGGCTTGTTGAAGGTATGCTGACCCGGTTGCCTGTGTTTGGGCGAGCTAGTGGGGACTGAGCACATTGTTGGCGAGCTGGGGGATTCGCTCGATTGGAGGATTTTGACCAAGTCAGGAGTGTGTACTGGAAAGGGGCCATTGTGGTTATTAGTCTAAATGACGTTTGAAATATATGCCAGCTAAGGTATCTAAGGGGTTATTTGTTGGAGCTGTATTGATAAGTTTATACCAATGGTGTAGTTAAAACTTAAACCAACAAGCCAACTTATTATCGATTCCATGATATATTTCGATAGCATTTATCAAAAATAATAGTTTGTAAAGTCAGTGAAAAGAACAGTAGTAGGTAAAGCTTTTGTGCTTGGATGGGTAATAGATCCCAATTAGAGGAGATTTAATTGTTTTGTAGTAATAAAGCAGTTACTAGTTACTAGTTGCATTTACTCTACTTAGTTAATCAAGCGATTTTGATTACCTTTCTACTTAGTTAATCACGTGATTTTAGTTACGTGCTTACTTAGTTAATCACAAGATTGTAAGCAATGTTTTCAAAGGTTAAGTTGAGGCTCGCCTTGAGGCCTGCATCAAGGCTAGGTTATCCGAAAACAATTTGAGGCCTCCAAATTTATGTCTTACTCTTACCTTCAATAAAACCTATGCCTTGTCTGTGGGGCATTCGCACAAGGTGCACCTTTTGTGTATGTTTACACAATTCATGTGAGGCATATGTTTTTCAGGAACACATGGCCGATAGATCATCACACTCTCATTCTCTCTCTCAATCTGTCATCTTTTTTTTTGAAGTTAGAGGGTATCTATTTACATGATTTTTTCCCCATAAAAATTGGTGTACACTTATATTAACACATGTATTGCTAAGTTTATAGTATTTTTATACATTTTACTTGGAATTGTTATCATTCTCTCACTTTCTTATAGTTTCTAATTATTATACATATTGATTAAGCTCAAAATCAAAACTGTAAATGCTTACGCCTCAATGCCCCAAAACCAACTCCTTGCTTGATGAGGGATAAAAACATTGTGCATTCACCTTTAAAAACATTGATTGTAAGTTCTTTCCTTGTGTCCATTTGAATGGTTTTGGGATGCATTATCACCAGGTTTGTCATTCAGAACAAGTTGTTGCCATTGTTGACAGCGCTGTCTATTGATCCCACCATGAGAACCTCACATAGCCTTCTGAACATCCTTGAAGAAGTTAGGTTACAAATTTGGGTCTGTAGGTATAATGGTCAAGCTTATTGGTGTATCTTATAGCTGGTGTACATTAATTGTTCTAGCACATTGGAGGAAATTATCTTTCTTTGTGTGACTGTTCTTGATAGCAGTTAATTAAAGTTTTGCTTATTTTGATCTGTATCTTTTGGATTGCAAATCCTTCCAAATACTTGAATATGCTATTGGATTGACTATCTGGTAGCATTATTTTTAAAAGCGTGCATCGGGTTGCAGGCAGCTCGGAATCTCAAAAGCTTTAAGCCTGCCGTAAAAATATTGGAGGAGGTTTCTGTGTCTTGCAGGGGAGTAGAAAGAGTTCAGCTACTAAGAAGGTGGTTAGTTGCACTTAAAGAAGTTGAAAGAGCATCTGCAGATTATGCTGAGATTAATGGAAAGAACACTGAGCAGCTTCATACGTCTGATGAAGCCAAGGATTCACCGAGAAAGCCTACTTTGGTGAGTAAGTGTCCAAATGTACTCCTGGTTCAATTTTCGATCTTTTCTGGGTAGTGATTTCTTATTGATCTGCTACATTTCAAGAAGTTCTACGCACTTTATCTGCATTATAAAAAACATAGCCCGCTGAAGTCTGTTGAATTTCATCGAAGTATCAGTGCCTAACATAGTTTGAAAGCTTTGGGTCAAGTTGTGTGTTGTTGGTTGTAAACAGAAAAGACAAGGCTACTTTTCTCTTGGATTTTTACTTGAGGTGACATGTTTCTTGCAACTGTATTAACTTAAAACTAGAAATGACATGTATTTCTGGCATTTCCCCTTGTTAGTAGAATTACTCACTTTATGTCTTTGTGCAATAAATTGACGAAAAAAGGGCACTGCTGTATGGTAGCATGGATGACGGAGAATTGACGACTATGAACTGGCGTTTGTAGATGAATAGATCACTTTGAGGAGTACTTTCAAACATCAGTACTATTATAGTACATTGGTATTATAGAAAATTGAAACAATCTCACTAACTCGTGATTTCAGCAATGAATTGGAAGTCACGCTATCCTTGAACTTAGTGAAGATCTGGCTGAGAATGGTAAATGGACCAACTGTTTAGTAGGCTATTTTCTGGATGGCATTATGAATTTTAACCTACTTAGGTCAACTGCTCATAAGGTTTGGGATCCTATGGGTTTAGTTTCTATTACTCCTGATGTGTCTGGACTTACCTTCTTCGAATTTCGTGACGAAGAAGCTAAACTAACTGTTTTGGAAAAGGGCCCTTGGTTCTTTTTGAAACGATACCTTGTTCTCAAGAATTGGCACAGGATGTTGAGTCCTACAAAAGTTCATCCTTCTAGAATTCCAGTTTGGATCAGAATCCATGGACTTCTCTAGAATTGTGGAATCAAGAATGTTTTAGTCGCATTGCGAGTGTCATAGGGCGACCAATTCATGTAGATAGAGCTACAGCGGAGAAATCCAAAATTATGCATGCTCGAATATGTGTTGAAATTGATGCGCATAATGAACTGCCACATGAGATTACTATTACTATTGGAGGTGAAACAGCAGTTGTGGGGGTTGAATACCAGGTCTGTCCTCCAATGTGTAATAGTTGCAAAGTGTTTGGACACTCGGACACTCAGTGTAATAGTTTGCAGCCTACTAAGCCTGTCAATCCATTGGACCCCTGCATTTCTACAGGTCAAATCCAGTGTAATACTAAATCTGAACCGAGAGCTAGCCCATCCTCTCCTAGTGTTATAATTCCACAAGCCACAGAAACTGTTCAATCAATCTCTGCCCTGGGCTCTTCGTTTGTCCAAGCAGGCAACAATGCTACATCAAAAGGGATTGGTACCCCTCAATCAGTCCCTTTAGATGTTCTCCAGGAAGTGTGCTCCACTCCAAAGAAGGCCAAGGTATCAAATGCTCATACGCCTGGTGGAGTGGCCTCATTAATTGGGTCTGTTACCTCTGCTGATGTTGCAAATATAGTTCTTAAGCCCAACTATAAGAAGACTGTTTCTATGAAAGACACCCTTTTTACTAATTCATTCCATGTCTTGCAAGAAGTTCATCCACGTGAGATTTTTCCAGAAATTACCATTCCTCACGATGAGGAACATTCTAAGGCTGACCCCCTTGGGATTAGTGATCTAAACTATGAGGAGATGACCGAGTATGAGAGTCCTTCCACTCCTGTCACAAGCCATTTTGAATTTTTTCAGGATGACACACCAACATTTAGAATGTCCGAAAAACAACAAAAGAAAGCCGCCAAGATTGCTTGGCAAAGGTCTTCTCAACAAAAGAGGGAGTTCTGACACCTTCTATGTTTTTTAGTCTGTATGCTATTCATGTGTACACTCCTTGGTTCATACCTTTAGTGCTCATTTTGGATTGTGTGGTTGTTTCCCCTCTGGAAAGGTTTTCCCTTTCTGCAAATGGAGCACCACTATCATGCTGCATATCAATGTAACTGTACCTTGGTTACTATCCCTTTACATATCCACTTGTAGCCTTTGTGGCCATCCCACCTTAGTTCTTGCAATTTTTTTTCGTTCTTTTCCTTTTTCTTTTCTTTTGTCCTCCCTAGGTTATGCCCCTTGTAGGCTGTACATTCGCTTAGCCTCTTTTAATTTCACACTTATTTACCCAAAAAAAAATAAAAATGGAAGTCACTTTTGATATTGTATGTTGCTGTCAGCCGCCTACGCTTAATGTTTGTGCTTCTTTTATTGGGCGTGGGTAATATGAATGGGTTTTAATTACTGATATTCTATGTTGGGAGATGAGTTAATCTAAAAAATAATGTATAGAGTAAGAAAAACATGATGCCCTAGAATGTCTCATGACAACTAATTTCAGTACTTTAAGTATAACGACGCCGTCTGGGCAAGGTTCCTGTTTTTTAGATTCAATCTTCAGTGAATATCTTGGTGATTCAAATCTTGCAATTCTATGCGCATCTCGTATTAGGATACATCACTTGTCACATATTCAAGGCCAGGTCCTGTAACTGGAGTAAGAAAGGTCCTGTAACTGCAGTAAGAATCTTCTAAAAGCAAGAAATGTGAGCAAGGAGAACTTTCATCACACTAGATTCCGCCGCTACTATGGTCACAGGTTTCACCATAAGCCATCCTTCTATTGTCAACAGTAGTAACATCATCATCTCACGCCTGGAGGTTATGCTAAACTATCCCAGGCATACCACCCTTGCATTGATACAGGCACCACTGATCTGTCATTGCTAGCACATCACCCAATTACCTTTCCCCTACAGATGTACCATTCTTTGCCATTATAGGTCCATTGTCCAATGGTTCTGTTCAATCTTTAATGAACGTCTGGATATTGATTAAACATTGGCCACTCCACGGCTCGCCAATAATTTGCTTTACTTAACTTCATGTCATTATTTGCAGTCCAAAATTAAGTTATGCACTCTACTTCTAAATCAAGCACATGTTGACATGTTGTGTTATGAAACTGCCTGAGCAACACTTCCTTTGCTTTATACTAATCAAATAAGCAACCTTCTTTGTATTCCACATTAAAGTTATTTTCTTTACTTGTTTAAGTATCAGATACTTGTCAAACAATGCAGGCCACGTATTCAAACTTTTATCAAATCAAGATTGGGGCACTTCTTGCATTTGAGTAAATTGTTAGGAATAACGAGAAGAATAGATTTCTAATGCTTTATTTACTTTTCAAAGAGGAAGTTACAGTGAGTTGGTAATAGTATCATCGGGTTTTCATAATTTTTGAATTTGCATTGCGTCGTATGTGTGTTCCACAAAAATGGATTTAAAGAGTTACACATCTAACCATAAGCCTGTATACAACACTTTTGCATGAGAAGAAAACATCAGTGTTTTCCTGGTGATTTTGCATAATTCAATGTGAAGAAACTAGAAAAGAGACTTTTCAATATAAAGTATGGTAGCCGTACCCATATTTTTTTCCAGATTTTCTCATGTCGCTGTATCCTTATCATATGGTGTCTCTGCCCCGGATTGGCATCCATGCCTTATAGTTCACTCCTTTATTTCTCGTTCATAGTTTATTAATATCTGATAATGGTTCTGTGCTTGTCAAACAGGAATATTGTTCTACTCTTCTTCCTTTTTCTTTTTTTTTTCCTTTCTGTTTGAGTATAATCTCCTTATGTTTTTCCGTTGACAGGTTTTGTACTATGACTCTGATCTAGCTCTAGAACCCATGAATTTCTTTGAGGTCTTTCTTCATAGTCAAGCTCTTGAAGGGATAACACTGTCCATGGTAAGTTGAACAAATATTGGCTAGTTGTATAGGCTCATCCATCTTCCAAAATTCAGGATTAATCAAAGCCTGTAAGGTTGTAACAGAGAGTTGTTGTATATCATGCAGAAATCATACCTGTTGTTCCTTTTACTCTCAGTGCATCATCTAGGTGCATAGATTCAGATATAAATATATAATTGCTTTGTACTCCTGATCCATGGATCTTAACCGCTTTCTAACTATTTGTGACTCAGATCCTTGAGGCTCCGACAGAGGAGGAAGCTTCTCTACTTCTGGAGATATTCGGGTGATTCCTCTGCTTCTTGAGATTTTGTAATAATGTTTTCGTAAAGTCCCAATGTAATTATTTCAGAACATATGAGGAGTCAGTTGTGAGAAAATTTGAAGTTGCTTACACAAGTTATCTACCCTAGAAAAGAATGGATTAACATTTTATGAGGGCAATTTAATAAAAATTGTTACCAATGTGTTTCATTTAGGATCTGTCTCACTGGTGGAAAGGAAGTTCTTAATGCAACAATGAGCAGCATACAAAATCTCGCGAAAGCTTTCTCAAGTTATGAGGAGGAAGTACTGGTGAATATGATATGCTCATCTCTTCAGTTGGAACGGCTATGTTGATGATGCTGATTTTGCATTTGGAGAGTTGCAAGTTTATTGACTTTTGGCCCCTTTTTTTTTGGATTTAGGTTAAGCGGGAAGAGCTGCTTCAATGTGCTCAGGGCGCAATTACAGGCCTGAAACTAAATGCCGATATTGCAAGGTTGTTAAGGAACAGTTGTACAGTAGTACTGCATTGTGCTTGCATGAATTGGGGGTTAAGTGTCACTGCTTTTCCTTTTTGAAGTATGTTGCTCTTAGGTTCAATATGTAAGTGCACAAATGTGCTTGCCCATAGCAAATGAGGGTGAGTGCCTGTCTCTATTGAGGGTATTTTCTATTCTTACTATCAAATGCTCTCATTTGCTCGAGTCTGGGTTTCCTCTTTTTCTCATGTTAGGTTTCTATTCTTAAACGTTGTCACTCTTAGATATGCTATCATGCTCTATGTAGAGCTTGACTTAGTTGAAACTATTCTGTTTTCTTCAAATAACATGACTCGAGCTTGCACACTGCAAGCTTAGGTAACTTTGGCCTTGTTCAGTCGCAGACTTGCAGGGAAAGGAAAGGAAAGTACGGACATGTTTAACTTTCCCGCATTTTTTATGTGTTCAGTTAGTAGGAAAGTTCTGGGACCTACATGCCCAATTTTCCCACTAGGATTATCTTTCCCTCAAAATCTATCCTGCATACAAGATTTTGCAGGAATCTTGTTTTGACACTAGTTTTATATATCTAAACTTCTACTTTTGGACTTTCTGTTAAATTTCTTGCACCAAATGAACATGGAAAGGGAAATACTTTACTTCACTATAATTGTTCAGGAGTCTGGAGTAGTTTTCCTGCACTAATTTGCTGACAAGTGAATGGAGCCTTAAGTTTTCTCAGACTATTGGACTTATTGATAATTTATCTAGACAATGATTGTAAGCAAGGACAATTCAAAAACAACAAAGCTATGTTATAACTCTGTAAGTTAGACATCAAAAATTTCAAACTATATGCATTAGGCCTTTGTCCTAATTGCAGACTTGGTAAAACAATATATCTGTGAAGTTCCAATTTTAATCTCTGTTAGGCTTGGTACATTCATTCTTTCACAGTGATCAGCAAATGCATTTTTATTCACCTAAGTCGTGGATTTTAATTTCTATTAGCCTGTTTTGTATCTGCTCAGAATAGATTCTGAAGTCTCCGAAATACACAAAAGACTACATAGGGTGAAGCCCAACAAGCTATTGCATGAAGGTCACGGTGTTTCATACGAAGAAACAGTTGTTGGATCAGTAGAGGTGAGATTGACTTCAATTCTCATGTAAGCTCTGATAAATAAACTATGTCTCTGGCCAATACCTGTTTTAAGCTAGCGTTGGAGTGATATTGTGGATTTCACTACCTATATACTACAAGAGAAGGAGGATTTGCAGTCTAATGAAACATATTCAATCCATTTTTATTTTCATGTATTTGATATTAAAAAGTCTTATCAGTTATCATTAAGTTCATTTTTTTGGTTGGTTTTGGTTAGGTATTTTTTGTTTCTTCATAAATTCATGTTATTTTCTCTAAATTCCATTTCACTTCCTTTCCATTTCAAGAAAGGAAAAGGATTTCATGAATCTACTTTGTACTTTCTGTTAAAGCGAATCTACTTTGTACTATCTGTTAAAGCATTTGACTCAAAACTAATTGGCAATGAACGGAGAGGCCGCCCAAGTTCATATACTAGCTTTGGAGGTTATAATTAACCAATGAGCTACAAGCTCTAGCACTCCCCCGGACCCGCACTTGGAGAGATAAATAACGATTCAATACAAACGACAACTATCATCCATCAACGACAAACTAAGGGGAACAAATCATCAACAATGTAGAGTCTTGTCCAAAAGCCCCGAAAGCCTAGCTATGATACCATGTTAGAGCATCCAACTCAAAACCAATTGGCAATGAGTGGAGGGGCTGCCCAGACTCATATACTAGCTTTGGAGGTTATAAATGAGTGGACAAGCTCTAACACTTTCTAATTAATGGATTGGACTAGCCAAAACTTGGATTTAATCCTATGAATTCTAGTTTAAGCTTCTGGAGACAGTGTGTTTAGTTTTAGCTGCTGGAGACAGCATATGCATATGTCCTTACAGCTTTGCCTGGATTCTTGTTGGAAGTTTATATGAATCAACCCAATTGGTTTATCCCTGAGCAGAATCAGATCACTGTGGGCTTGAATTATATCAGCCTTAAGCAAAACCGGTTGTCTACATTGTTTTGAAGAACTGTGGCAATTGCTAGGTGTAATGGCAACAGTTTTTGTTATCAACAATGAGAACAGGGATTCCGGTCTGAGGGCATTCAATTAGTGCAAATTGCTGAACCACCCGTTCTTACCCAGTCCATGTCCACACAGCATAGATTTGTGGGACCAACAGTGAGTAAAAGCCTTTCCAGTAATCTGAGGATGATTGAGAGCAATTGTATATAGATATCGGACAGCCTTTTTTTGCTTTTAAGTTATACACCACATGATTTTTGTCTTTCCCCATGCTGCAGGCTCTGAAAGAAGCATCTGCACAAGTTTACCTCTGTTCCAGGTTGGAGGAACTTCTACTAAAGAAGAAAGTCCTGAACAATGGAGACTCTCCAGATCGTCATGCTCAGAAGGTGTGGTTTTTCTTCTTTAATCGCTGATAAAAGAAAATAGTTCCATTTTCCTCGGAATGACAATGTTTTCTTGGGCAAGAAATGTCGGAGGCAACCTTTATCTTTTGAAATTTGGACACTGTCTTATCTTTCCGTAAATTTTATCCCTAGTATGGCACCATACACAATTTCTTGCAGTATCCCTAGCTGCTGCTTTGGGTCTATGAAACACAAGCACACAGAATAAACAGAGAAACAAGAAGAACATCAGGAGGGAGGCCGGTGGTCATTCTGTTTTTCTATGGAAGAGAAACAAGAATGAATGGTTTAGTCATTAACTGCCCAATAAAAAGATCAATGTGATAAAGGCAGTGTGGACTGCACTCTTTTATGTAAATCATTCTATGAATTTATTCCCCAAGTTGATTTTGCAGTTACGAATGATTAAGTTCTATCTGTACTGAACAGCCTGATCAACATTTCTTTTCTACATCCTCTTCTAAATTTGCAGGTTGATAAATTGAGAATTTTATCCGAATCTCTTGCTAATTCAGCCTCAAAAGCTGAAAAGCGCATCTCAGACCACAGGTTATTAGCTAATCATGTCTTGTAGTTGGTCAAAATTTCCTATTCAAGTGGACTTCAGTGTCCAATTTATGCGAAGCACCCGTTTGGTGCGCATTTGGACTAGTCAAAATTTCTAAAGCTATCACTTTTGTTACCTTTTGCTCTTCGAAATTTTCTGTCCTTGTACCCAATGTGCAAATATTAGAATGAATGTTGCTTATGTTTGTCTGCTTTTGTAAGCAGATTACATAAAGAAGAAGCCCTAAAATTTCGCGTTGCCAAAACCGGCGAAGGTAGCCAAATTGAGAAGGTAAATTTCAACAGAGATGTAGTACTATTGTCTTGACGGGAAATTTACCAACCAAATACATTTTTACCACCAAACTTGGGCATTATTCCAAAGAGAGCAAAAAGAATTGGATGACCTTGAATGTTAGAATGGACTGTCTGTTGGTAAAGATCATTTTCTCTCTTCGTAGTGGTTATGAGGTTGGGCTTCCCTCTTGGACATTTACGTAGTTGCAAGCTTTCAATACTGTTGTCATCTGCATGTGTTTTGCTTATCCTGATGTGGCGATCCTTCAAAGCTTATGTTTCATTATGCTTTTTATGATGGCATCATATCGATTTTATGTCAACAGAAACTGTCGTCCCTACAAATTGTTTCTCATGATTCCTGATCACTTTTATTGTTGATAGGATATAAATAAACTATATTACGGAATATCCTATTGTTTCATAAGTTATATGTTCATAAGAAATGTTTTATAGTGTTATGCATTGCGTTTATTCACAACTTTGTAGAATGTAATAGTAAGATCTAAATTGATAGCCATGTCAAGATATTTATGATCTTGCTTCAGCTATTCCACTATATGCATGCACCGCAGTATGTTAAATTTGATATTTATCCATTTTCAAATGCCTTAAAATATCACAGCCTTTTCCAGGAATTGATAGCTGAGATTGGAATGCTTGAAAAACAAAGAGATGATCTTGAAGCTGAATTAAGAAAGGTACTTCCTTGATTGTCCCCACTACCTGAAAAACCTCATGATTGCAATCTTAGGATTCTCTTGATTTAATGTCACCAAACAGTTTTTCAATACTACCTAATAAGAAACCCCATCATTGAGGAAATTGTGTAATTTTCTTCATCAAAGGTTCTTCAACAAGTTTTCAGTTCTACAGTTCTACCCACCTTTCAGTTAACTCTCTCTCTTTTTTTTTTTTTTTCAGTACATTGTTTCAAAAAGTTTTCAGTTCTACCTCCCTTTTCATTTGTGTCATGTGCATTGTGTTGTACAGTTGAGCTAGTCTCATGTACATGGGTTAATTGTCACTTTAGATTTTACCACACAACAAAGACACATCGTATAGAAGGAGATCCTGCATATTATTTGACGAAGCAAGGTCTGGCTGTAAACATCTTAGTAGTGGACAATTCCATTGTTGGAGCATCTGAGACAAGAATAAACAACACCCTCCTATTTAGTTGTAGTGTTAGAGCGGGTAGGACACCTCTAACAAGCAGTTCTATTCGATCACTACATTTCCTTTTAGGTCATGATGACTGTCTCTGTTCTCCGGCTATCAGAGTGATTTCATACTTGTGGAGCGAGGATTTTATTGATCAATCCATCTATTCAGCGAAGATATCACATTGTTGGTGTCTAAGTGATTTAATTTTCTCACTAGTTTAGTTTCCTGCTAGATTTATGCAACATAAAAATGTGGGGAACGTATTGCTTGTCCCTTTGAAGAAGTGTAATTACTTTGTGTAAGAGACTGGAGATGTGCGAATGTTCATAACCCCTGTTTGTTAGCCATTCGTTAGGGTATCATATCATTTTGTTTCTTTCCTGTTAATTAGAAAGGGAATCTACTGTTGGAATTTGTTGACGGTCAAATCTCAATCATGTTCCAAAACACGTTTCCATTTTTATATTTAGCATATGAGGGAATATATTTAGAAAGTGCTTCATCAGTTCTTCTTGATGTAAAAAGTTTATGGTATTTCTATAAAATTTCTGTATATGGTTCGCTATGATTCATGTAAATGACATAAGCGATGTACCTCATAAATGAGAAAAAGGAGAAATTCGAACCTATTTATTCAATTATTCTAGTAGTCAGACCAGTTTTAGTCATTAACATCTCCCAAGTGGCTAACCTTATCACACATCTTATGTCAATGATTTCTGGCATAGGTTACTACCTCAATAACTGCTGCTCAAGCACGTCTCCATAATGCCAGGGAAGAAAGAGAGCAGTTTGATGAAGCAAGCAATCAGATTCTCGAACACTTGAAGACAAAGGTAGTGTTGTGTTTGCACATACTACATAGTCTGGAAGCTCTTGTTTTTCACATTCTTAAATGGTAGGAAGATGAGCTGTCGAGGTCGACTGTGTGCTATAGAGCAGAAGCAGATGTTTGCAATGCATTCGTTAATTTTCTGGAAGAGGCCTGGGTATCCCAGTCCAAATACACAGAGCAGAAGGAGAAGATGGTCAAGTATGAACTACTTTTACTACCGAGAACTCTATAATTATCAATTCTCAAGAATATACCTGGGATCTCATGATTTACATTTTCCCTTTCATTTCGTTACTTGTCCACATTGTTGTGGTCACTAATTAGTAACTCGTGGATAGCATTTAATAATTTCTTTACGTGGTATTAGTGATGAATTGGAGAGAAACAGAGATTATTTCATGAACTTGGCTGTTCGTCTCTTATCTGCTTACAAGGTATTCACTCACTTTTGGGCATATGTATTGATGAATTTTATCTCCTGACTTCTATCAATTGCGATTAGTTTAGTTCTCAAATCTATCAAATGTGATATTAGTTGATGCCGCTCTCTCTCTCTCAGGATGAGTTGGGATCTTCTATCACCTCTTTTGCCAAACTTGTGAAAAACTTGAATTCAAGTCGAAGGTAGTGATAAATTAGTTCCTTTGAGATCTCAATCTCAAGCTGATTTGCCCTCACAATTATTAAACTGTTCCAGGTCACAATTAGCAGCTTCTGTGGACGATGAAAATTCACTAGCAGTAAACCCAAGAAAACAACTTGAAGAAGAATATCTTGATTCTGAAGCCAAGGTATGGATTTGTCTTTCATGTTTATAAGGGCACTTAAATCTGAATTCTGAACTTTTGCTTTAGATTACGTTTTATCGATGAGTTCTAGTGGCCTGTGCAGAAAGTTGTTGCTTCTATCTGCTTAAAATCAAGCTTTGCATTTCTTGTCTCATTGTCAGTTTATATCCACATTCAGTGTAGTGGAAAGCATCAAAAAGCTGTTAATCCTTCAAAACAAAGAGATTTCCAGGTGAGGTGATTATGACGGAAGCTAATGATATTTGCTGTTTTTATTTTGACGTTTTATGCCATTACCGGGCTTGTGTAACCTATAGTTCATTCTTTAAAGTGACATTATGAAATTGTGATCAGGCATAATCAGGCTGTCGAAGAGTTATTTGATCATCTCGAGAAAACTAAAGATGAATTTGAATCCATTGAGAGACCGGAATTGGACATTGAAAGTCCAACCCGAGGAGCAAGTACAACATCGGTAGAGAATTCCAATAGTACATTTTATGTTCCTGAACAAGCCTCGAATGACAAACTTGGATCTGTTGAGAGATCAAAGGTGCTCGTTGAGGCTCCCCCAAAAGAAAGTCCCAAGAGAAGTCCATCTTCTGCTCCCAAACAGTCCGCAACTGAGGACGTTGAATCCATTCAGATACCAAATTCGAAAACTCAGATTCCAACCAAAGCAGCAGAGATCTCATCAAACGCAATGGCTCCTAATACATTGGAACTCAAACGAGATGAACTCTCAGAATTTCCTGTGGCTAAAGAAGGAAAGATACCGGACCCTGGAGTAAAACTTTTGGAGCTGAAATTGGAATTGGAGAGAGAAAGCAAAGAAGACTCGATGGAGGAGATTGGGGGATGGGAATTTGATGAACTTGAGGAAGAACTGGAAACCAGTGGCGTACCTAACAAATAGGCCAAACATTCTTATCCGCGCTTGGGATTCAATGACAGAAAAGCTAGCTAATGCCTATATCGACCGATACAAAAGTCTAGATGTATGGTCTATCTATTCAACAAATAGCGACTTCACCAAGAAGCTGCATTTTGGTGCAAGAAATTTTGGAAGATGAAAGTGGTAGAGCTTTGATATATTTTGATTTCATGAATGTACATGGACCAATGGAACAGTACTTGGTCAGGGTTATGATGATCATTTGTACTTGCACAAATTATTATTATTTTTTAAAAAACTTATAATTATTACACAAAACACGAGTACATTTTATGATTTAGAAGTGTGTAGATCCACAAACCATATTGTTACAAAACCAGCTTCTTCTCTGCTGCTTTCTTCCCTCTTTTCTGCTGCTCTTTGTTATGAAAACCTTGTCGTTCTCTCTCGACCCTACACTTGGTCTCGACCTATCGAAAAGGCTGTAAAACACAAGACCCTTGCAAGAGTTGCTAGCAGGGTTGAAGACAGTTTCAACTGGAGCTTTATCAGTCTATGCCATGGTTGATTGGTTATTGTCCACTTTCAACAACGTATATGAGACTTTGCCCATATTTTATTTGGATCTTCGGCTAGTAAACCGTGGGATTAGTCTTCCAATTAATCGAGGTGCACACAAGTTGACCTAGACACCGTAAAAACAGCAAGAGAGTGTGCTAATTAAGCCATCAGAGTTTGGTCCACACCAGAAAAGTTACCATGTGCAAACTGTTGATTGTCAGCTGGAACTGGCATCTCCTATTCAAGGTATCTGGGCCTTGAGTTCTCTTCATATAGGACATTTTGGAGAAATTCTTCAGTGCTGAGTGGATGCAATTCTACACGGTGTCTGAGCACACATTTCAGCCGTCGTCTAAAACACTTTTGGATGGCTGAGATAGTGCTTGGTGCCAAGTGGCCATGCCGGAACTTTTTTTTCGACATTTTGGGCTAAGAAAAGTAATATTAGACTTTCACTTTTTTTTTTTTTGCTTAGCCAAGTTTGTTGTGTGGGCAACAATGGCATACAATGAACAGATATCAATATGAACGTGTGAATTTTGGCGGTGGGGGAAACTTCACGAACCAAACAAAATGAACGATTTAAATCACTTTTTGTTAGTCCCGACCGACCTGGCACAACAGGCTGTTAGACTACTATGCCCTTAATCCCCTATGCATATGTAGTTGGCCCCCACAAAGGCACTATGATAAGAAAATTACTACAATGTATCAAGCGGCGGATTAACCTAACGCCATTAATTAATCTAGCATCAGGGTTTGAATCCAAAAGTAGAGAGAGAGAGAGAGAGAGGCAATAAAAACAAAAGCCCTCGAAGTTGGGATGCATCTCTTTCCATTTTTCAATGTCTAGTAATTGTCTACCAGGCCATAAAACGTGGGTACCCTATACTGTGGTAACTACCTATTAATAACAAGGTCAAAAATTTCATTGAAAGCCCCTCAACTTTAATAGAATCACACTGATACCGCCTCTACTCTCTAAAACCACAATAAACACCCTTACTTTAAAATTGTGTAACTCTTTTGCCCATCTGTTAACACTTCGTCAGTTGACCAAATAATGGGTTATTTCAAATCCTAAATTATCTTATTATTTAGATAGTGTTACTTGTCACACTCAGAGCCTTGAAAAATCATTGTTCGATGTTATATAATAGAGTATGCTAGACTTGTGTGAAGAGTTCTGAAATATTGTTGAGATATAAAGAAGGGAATATATATATATTCTAGGAGGATTCTAGAAGGAGAATATAAACCGTTGGATGAAAAAGATCTAAGCCGTTTTATAAATGAGGTGTTTGGCTATAAAAGGCAAGAATGTGCTCCTTTGTGAGTGTGTGCTTGTGTAAAACATTGTACAAGTCCAAACTCAACCCCGATAAAAATATTTTATATTCGGCCACCCAATATTAAACTCCTGCTTCCATCCTTGCTGGCAATTGCCATGGACCCATTACAACTTCCTAATAACTCAGCTATATCGCCACTGTACACCCCATCTCATATGTCCCTTTACAACCATAACCACACCCAAACAAACCACAATTATGTTTTTCCCCCTTTACAGCAGTCCCAATTACTATATGCCCAAAAACAACCCAAGGCATCCATCCTTCACCTTAGTAGTGCAACTTCGATAGTCGGCCTTACTCGAGGTCATAACTGACTGGAGGTAGGCCCACACAGCGTGCTGCAAAAGTGGGTCTTGATCGAAATCTCCCGCCAGTTGTCACCTAGGTCATACGCTGGTGACACAATCACTAGCACCGGCAAGAGGTCTTTGATTCTCATGTAGGTGAAAGGTTGCAATTCCACCATCTTTATACTGGTGAAAGAGTGATTAATGTTGTCGACTATGAGGAAGCTTTGAGCTGTGGATGCTCAGGGGAAATCATGATTGATGAAAATAATCAATTAATGTTATTTCCATATTGGTATATGGGAGTACATGATAGAAAATAAGCAAAGTACAAAATGAGGGATTGAACAAGCAATTAGTAGTGAATCTGCATGTAATGTTGTATCATGATTGGATTTAAAATCTGAAAGTTTTTGAATTTTAAAGAGATAAAGAAGGAATCTCCAAAGATTTTATTGAGCTGGATATTGGCAATAGCTTGAAGAGAGAACTTAGTGAGGAATCGAATGTGGGAGGGAAAATTATTCAGTACTCATGGGACTTTGTATTTGTGTATGTTTATGAGTGAATCTAATCATTAAGTGGTTGGTTAGTTTTTTGGTTAAGGGTTTTGCTAACGTTGTGGTAATGTCCTCTCCATCTTTATTTTTCTTTTTGGCTAATTGTTTGGGTTTAAAAAAACCTAAATTCCCATAAAATAAAAATCTCAATTATATCCTATCAATCCCCAACCATAAACCCTAAATCGGACTCTAACCTATAAATTCCAATTCGAATAATGACCCCAAACCTCAATTCCTTCTCTAGGGCATTGAACTTATGGGTATTTTAGTAACTTCGTTAGGTCATTTGACGGAATCAAACGAGGTTGTCTAACAGGGGGTGTTAGCGAGATTTGAATAAAATCGAGGGGTAATAGTGAAACTTACCCTTTTTTTTGGAATAATTAACAAAAAATGTCGTTAAAAAAATGATTAAAAAAACAGTGGATAGTTGGAAAGACGCTCACATTTTGACCAAGTCAAACGGGCAAATTGTCTCTGTCCCCCCTCTCCCCTTCTCTCTCATATATTTAGTAATTGTAACATTATCAAATAATGGCAAAATCAAGATCTTGAGAAATGGGATGGTTTCGAATTTGAATTCTGATGGCAGAGAAGTTGTGGGTGTAGCAGGAAATTGCCAGAATCATTTACTAGTTGTTAGACTCCCGAAATATAAAACAAATACTCGATTTTGGACTCAGGTTGGATGACTCCATCCTTTCAAGATACACTATGATATAGCTGTCTCTATATTTCTATATCTTTTTATTTTTTTCTTTTACTGTTAGCAGCGTTCGAGCCAATTTACACGCATCTTGATTAATTTTTTTTATCTACTCTTATCATAGACATACCATCCATGCCGGGACTAGGAGATTCACATGAAATTATTTTTTGCGGTCTAACTTCAAAAATCAAACTATTGGCAATTGTGTGAAGAACAAACCTACTAACCAACTGGACTAATCCTTGGGGCTCTCTATATTTTTATATCATTGTAGTCTATCAATATAGCGAGCTACTGAAATTGCATTGCATTTATATTCGTATTTTTCAGCAAAATTTTCTAGAATTTGAAAAGGTCCAAAGTGAGGGATTTTCTTTTATGAAGAAAAATATAAAGCAACACCACAACATAAATATTTGTAATTTCAGCTTTCTTCGTAGCATTGTCCTTTTTTTTTTTCCCTCTCTTCTGAGAACCTAGCATTTTTTCATTTATGGAGAAGAAATATGAAGTTTGAAAGCAAAATATAACTGTGATCAAATTACTCAGAGGAGCAGAAACCAGAAAGTCCACAGGCATATGATTCACAAATTGAATAAAACAACAAAGTGACTGCTAAGATATAGTGGGGAAGATACATTTCCTCCTGCATTTTCCTATTTGGAAAGTAATCAAGATAGGACTTGTAAACGAGCCGAACGAGAACATCAACAAATTGTTCATGTTACTTACCCTCCAAAAGTAATTGTTTATGTTTGGTTAATGTTAAAAGTTAAAAAAATATGTTTAAAATAAGAGATAACCCGAATTCGAATGAACTTTAATCAAGCCGATTTCAAGTAACTTAAATTTTTTAAACATATATAGCCGAGCAGTGGTTGTATGATAGTATTCAAGTTTTGTTTATCTAACAGGCCGATGTCCAACGAACTTTTAACTAGTAAATACAAGTTCGAAAAAAAGAAAAACATAAACTGACATTTTTCTTGCACTTTTGTAACTTGGCACTATCTCTACTTTAAAGGATGCTCTGCTCTCTCTCATGTCCCTTAGCCTTCACCATTCTCAAGTCTCCTAGAGAGAGAGAGGGAGAGAGAGATGAAAATGGCCACAATTTCTCCATCTACTATCCATGGAGATGAAGACTACATAGATATGGAAGTAACATCTTCTTCTTCTTCTCCTTCTTCTTCTTCTTCAAATGTCCTCTGTTACAAAATAAACTCTCCCTCCAAAACCACAGAATTTGAGTTCCACAAGTCTTCCACTACCAATGAGGCAAAACCCTCACCTTCTCCAGCTGATGAACTCTTCTACAAAGGAAAACTCCTCCCACTCCACCTCCCTCCTCGCCTCCAAATGGTCCAAAACCTCCTCAAAAACTCCACTGCCGCCACCGCCACCACCGCCAACACTCCATTGGAATCATGCAACATCTCACCAATTGAATCTTGCCGTGTAAGTTGTGAACTAAACCCAGATGAGTATTTCTTTGAATGGTCCACTGAATGGAGTGGATTTGTTACTGATACCGTTAATAATCCCAGAAAGTACTCTTGGTCCAAGAAGTTGAAGTTGGTCAAGCAATCCATTCTTGCCCAAAAGCTCAAGGCTTCCAGAGCATATCTCAAGACTCTTTTTACCAAATCTGTTCGTTCAAATGAAAGCCCAGAAGCTGGAAATGAGTCAAAATGCAAGGAAAATTTCAGCAACAAGTACATGAAAGTGACAACAAAGAAAAACCCATTTGGGCAAATTGGAAAAGGAACTTACCCAACAATAGCTGCTGTCATAGCTGAGGAAAGTGCGAACACCCATAGGAAGTCCTTTTCAGGGGCAATCAAAAGGCATTATTCTGCAACAAAGCCTTCATCCTCTTCTTCATCATCCGGCGCTTCTTCTCTGTCGTCTTCATTTTCGATCAATTCGAATGTTTTGTATGATTTCCAGTTGCTCAAGAGGAGTTGCAGTGCAAGTTCAGAGCTTGAGGAGGGTTCCATTGAGGGTGCAATTGCTCACTGTAAAAAGTCTCAGCTTTGTTCACTTTCTGATTCAAGAGTTTCAGTTTCTGAAGATAAAGAGAGATGAGAGATGTTTATTACCTTGATGTCTTAGAGAGATATGATCCTAATGTTTTTCCATGACTTGTCAATTTTTTTTTTTTGGAAATTGAGTGTCACATATTACCATTTGTGGTTTCAGGGATATCCATTTGCATGGTTTTTCTGCCACAATTTGACCAAAGTATCTTTGCATTTCAATGTCCAGAAATACGCATCAAAAATTTCATGTTGCTCACATTAAAACTGTTTCAATTTAGACTTGAAGTATCTCCAGTGGTTTGAGCCATTTTTTTTTTCTCGAATACCAAATTTCTCTACTCCAATGGTCATCCATTTTCTCAGCAAAAAATGGCTTTGCGATTTCTTTTAGCCAAATTTGGCTTAGGAAATGGTTGTGTGGATCTAGCTTTTCAGTTCAAATCTCCACTGAATGATTTAATTGTTCCAAGGATTGCGATGGGTTAAGGTAAAAAAATAGCTTCGGAAAATTTTAGAAAAATACAATTGCGCATAGTAAAAATTAAAACTTTGGCTCCAAAAATATGGCCCCAACCATTAGACATGCCCGTGGAGTTGAATTTCGTAAAATTTCAGTAAAGCTTGCCCCAATGGTGCCAATACCATTTTTTAGAGATTAGAACAAAAAAAGGGAGAGATAGCAGCTCAAAAATGCTAACGTGCCAGTAAATGGCAATGCCATTTCTTGTGTCAAATTTGGCTTCAGAAAATGGCAAAGCCATTTTTTGACATGAGAAATGACTTTCCATTGGAGATAAACATCTCCAACCATTTGTGGAAGCCATAATTTGCCACAATCTCACAAAAAACCATCTCGAACCCTAAGCCAAATCCATAGCCAAGTTATAGCTTTGCAGATCCTATGCCAAATTTAGCAGAGAAAATTGGCTCAAGCCATGTCTATCTCTCTCCAGATGGACCCTAGAAGGCTAGAACCCAACAAAAAAGGCTCATCTCTTACAATCTCTCTTCAACTGTTGGAGAAACATTACCAAATAATGGCAATTTATAAACATTGGAGATACTCTTATGCTCTCTCACTCTCACAGTCACATTCCCAGTAAGCAAAGTCACATTCTAGACTCAGAAACAAGAGAAATTATTACTTGCGCAAGCGGTGCTACAGGGGCTTTCTCCACCAGAAATTCGTATGAGGTCGACCACTAAAGAGGCCCCTAAAACACCACCTGGCAGTGTTTTGGTAGCACTGAATAATCACTCAACAACCAATATGACCACATTGACTAAAACTGTGGAGTTCTGTGAAGAATCTGATATTCGTTCAAGGAACTTTGCAACCAAATTATTCACTTTGTTCATTCACATTTTCAAAAAAATTTCCAAAAAGATTCTTACTTTATCTCTCATCTCTCCAATCTTTAATTACATTTCTCTCACTACTCATACCTTTTTCTCCAATCATTAATTCTCATTTCTCTCTCTATCTCTCTCCAATTATTACACCTCTCTCTAATTATTACTTTTTTCAAAAATCCGTCCAAACACTATCTCAAAAATATTTCTCAAAATATTCTTCTCAAAATTCTCAACCAAACAGAGTGATTATTTTTTGACCAGAACAACAAAATTATTGAATAGAAGAAATGGTTGCATAAGCTTTGACTGATATCATTGTTTCCAAACTACTCAAAAAGCTTTACACAAAATTGCAGATAATTTTCATGTCTTTTCTCTGTAGGTAATTCACATTTGTGCTAAAGGAAAAAAGGGTGCTGCTTTTTCAGGGAAAAAGTAAAGCACAGCAAGAAAAGTAGGAAGTCAGTAGAGTAAAAAGAAATAGTAAAGCATTAACATACATCTAGATAGTGGACACATGGTCATGAAAGGTACCCTAATCTTTCTGTTTCCAAAAAGTGCTGTAAAACTGATTGTTTTTTTATAGAAGCAGTTTTCACAGTGTCCTTTTCCCCCTATCATAGATTCTTTTTTTTTTTTTTTTATCAAAGGTTAAGGGCATCTGTGCCAGCTTACGCGGATCTCAACTAATCTCCCCGTTCGATAGAAGGTGGGCCATCCACGCCGGGATAAGGGGATTTACATGGAATTATTTTGCAGCCTCACTCCAAGAATCGAACCTTGATCAATTGTGGGGAGTAAATTCACCAACCAACCGGACTCATCCTCAGGGCTTCCATATGAAAGTTTCAGATCCACTATTGGTAATCAACAGAGGACTGGGAGTCTGAGAAGTATGGTACTCCAGTAGTTCATCAAAGTGAGGGAAATAATCTCAGTCACCTTTTCTCTTTAGGTAAAGTAGAAAGTCATTAGGGAATCTTCTGCAATCAACAAGTGAGATTCATAATTTTAAGGAAACAGGTTATCTTTTTAGAGATCATGCTACACCTTTCTTTTTAACTTACTTTTTCTTCAAAAGAAGAAAAAAAGAAATGGTAAAGGAAGACCATAATATCAAATTCGAATAAGTATGATCAATTATGCATGGTGTACCTGAAATCTCTACTAGAGAAGCCAAATATGCTGGACCCAGGACCGACCGCACTGTGGAATCGCATATGATCGAACACTTAACCTAATCATTTAAGCTTTAATATTATTTTCGAATGCACGAAAAAATGGCAGCACTGATAGCAATCTCAACAAAAACTTACCCATCACCTGAAAAATGTTAATGAAAAGCAATACCCTTAACTCATCCAAAAATCTAGATAATGAAAATTAAAAAAAAGAATGTTAAGGGAAAGACAGTAATGCCACAGCCTAATACACAACAAGAATAAGATCCCTTTTCCATCCTTCCAATTGCTATTTATTGGTTTTGACCAATTACTTAACCAAGAAAACATTCCATCCAGATATTTCAGAGAATAAGGTAAGTATCAGCTATCAGGTTAATACATGATGTCTTAAAGCACTTATTGACAAAGATGTCTAGGTAGGATCTTTAAGCCTGCTCAGATGGTAGAGAATATTGTTATGTAAATGTTCAGCGGGCCCTCCACTAGTGGACTGTAGGATTGGTCGCACAAGGATACGTTGAGGTGGGTGTAAGCTAGGCCAGAGAGTTGTCAGACACCTAATTTTTCAAACAAAAGCATTGTCATATGCTAATGACAATCAACTTAATCTACAAAAGTGTGTCGTAGCTTCTTTTACTTTGATAAGATAAATTAGGACTGGTTTCAAGGGCTTGCATCCCCTCCACAACCCAAGTTAGGATTGTCACTTTAGAATAAGCAAATCATATCCAAATGGTCACTTTAGACACAGCCACACAGGTTACAAAATGAATGTCACTATTTTGATCAGAAAATTTTGATGATAGTTTGCATGATGTTTGTGCAGTGCTGATTTTTCTTGTCCAGAGAATGGTAAAATATAATTGGTCCCACCCCACTGAATAGATACTCTCCTTCTGGTCCTTATGGCATGATAAAATATTCCAGATAAGTCATCTACCCACAATCTACCAAATAAGCATTCAAAATAACAATGTTGTACATTCATCTAAACTGGAAAAAGGATGCCTGTGGAAGTAGCAGAACCAGGTTACCAGTTTAGGCAGAATAGCATGTGGGTATAGTCAGGACTGCAATGGGAAATAAAGCACCATTATTGATTTTTTTCCTTTTCCAAGATTGGTAGAGAGGAGTAGAAGGTTAGAATCGGCAGATGCAACCCACAACAGTAAAAAGAAGAAGAAGAAAAAAAAAGAACCATGAAAAGAAAAGGTAGAAAACACAAAATAACACCAGATTTACACTGTTCACACTGGATTTACGTGGTTCACTCAGCCTGAGCTACGGCCATGGTCTTATACTATAATGAGTTAGTGGATGGTGATTGAGGTGCGTGTAAGCTAGTCCGGACAATTGAGATACCATATAAAAAATATGTACTAAGAACTTGGGCAAAAGCCAATACCAGATAAGTGTAGCAATTGTAAATTGCCCTACCTTGCTTGAAGCCAGAATCGAATGTGTGGCCACTATTGAGAAGACTAATCATTTGAAGAACTGGAAAAAGTGGGAGGGATACAAATCCTCAGATTTTATCTTCGAAAGTTTGATACTTGATAAGGAACAAACAGATGTGATCCTTAAATGTGCTCATCATCTGGATAAATGCAAGAAATAAACTAGACATTCGATTCTGAATGGAAACTTCTATGGCTGCGACTGTTTTGACTTGCGGTTTCTAACTTTACACTAAGACCTACTATTTTGACAGCGGTATTAATCAAATGCCAATGAGAAAGCGCATTTTTCGTGGCATGTTCGTAAGGAATATTGTGTGCTGATAACTTCATGGAACAGACCAAGGAAACGGAACGATGACAGTTACGACAGCCTATTAATCAAGAAAACAAACATGTAACTTCAATTCAACAAGAAACATAATCTGGCCAACAGAATAACTAAATTTATTGATGGAGAGATTATGACTCTCAGCTGCATCATACATTCTATATGAAGTTACACTCTATGGATTGGAACTGATGGCTAATTTCTCCTAAGAAAGGATAAAAGCATCATACAATCCTATATACATGCAAATGGGGAAATTTACAAAACACATGACTATATCTAGAAACAGCAACCAAGGTGTCAAAAAGGATATGTGCCTTAATGACCTCTCTTAAAGCATCCAACTCATTGCTCAAATTGCGTAGAGTTTCTCAACAATCTCAAATTGCATAGAGATTCTTATACTCATTGCTCATAATCTCTGAATCTGACACCATTGCAGAAACAGACAAGGATTGCGACTTGCTACTTCTTGCAGACCTACGGATGCTCCTCAAATTGGAAGACTCAATCCGGTGCATTACCACCCAATAGGACATGGTCCCCAATGTTGCTGCCATAACAATAGTGCCTATGACAATCACTCCAACCGCCATCCACCTTTCAGAACTCCCCACAACAATATATGACATGGCCAGGAAAGCCACGGACACTAGAACACAAGCCAACCACATGAGCTTGTTAATAACCGCCATCATTTGCTTCTTAGCCTTCCTCTCCACAACCACAACCGACGTTTGAACCACCACAATGGCCAAGGATATGAAGAGCGCAAGTGAATCAAACACGAAGAATATAGTGAATGGTGCTTGTGCAGCGATTTTTGCTTCTCCCAGAGAGAATCCAGGAGGAATGTCTTTGGGGTCATCGGTGTACTGGCCAGGGATGGTAAAAATAGCAGCAAATGTAACTGTGGCAATTAGAACAGCAGCTACTGTGGTATAGTTGATGGCATTGTTCAGCCCTTCCTCATGCATTTTGTTGAGCCTCTTTGCTATACCTTGTACGCGAGTTCGCGTTTGAAAGGTGTGCTCAAGCTGGTTGTGTACTTCGTGTTTTATGTCACTCGCAGTTTGTTTGAGTTCCCTGGCTGGATTTGATGTGCGGTTTGGTCTCATGGAGTTTGCGCTTTCCACTCCGCGCTCTTGTAGGATAGTTGCAATTTCCGAATATCCTGTTTTCCTGGCAGTGTCAAGAGCGGTTTCTCCTGATCTGTTAATGGCTTCTTTGTTCATTCCATTCTGATGCAGTAGTGCATGAACAATCTGCAGAAAGTTGAGGGGCATCACAAGGATTTCCAATTTTATGAAGGGACTGAATCTTGTGAAATGCATTTCCAATTTTATGGCGTTGTTCAGCCCTTTCCACACAAATGGATTCGTCGATGTACAACAGAAAATCTTACGTAAATTACCTGTGCACGGCCTTTTCGAGAAGCTATGTGGAGTGGAGTGTTGCCCTTGCTGTCAACCATATTTATCAACTCAGCATCTATCTGGATAAGCTCATCAACCAACTCAACACTCTGCCCCTTAACTGCCATGTGAAGAGCAGTCTGCCCCTTGTTATCCTTCATCAATGCAACTCCTGGTTCTTTTCTCAATAGAGCCTTCACAATCTCCAAATGCCCATTTCTTGCGGAAGAATGCAAAGCGGTTTTGCCATTGTTCTTTGGTACGGCAGCCAGGTTGCTTCTGTTTTCCAACAGGAAATCGACCACTTCAATATGGCCCTGTGATGCAGCAGTGTGCAGCGCCGTGGTGTAGGACTGATCAAATGTCATTGCAAGACCGGGAAGGGCCTCCACGAGTATCTTCAATATCTCTGCAACATGTTAGACAATCAAATTTTCAGGAAAACATTTCAATCATCATGACAATGAATCAGATATCATGGATGACGCGATGTAAGATATCAATTTCTCCAACGGTTTGAGAAAAAGTTTCATTTGATGTGAAGCACTCCCATAGGAATTCCCAAAATGAATTGGGTTATAATAAATATCCATTCTACACAAAGTAGAATTGAAAAATGGATGATTTTAATGGGCCTAATGGCAAAATAGTTTTTGTTAATGCGAAAATTTGTAGTCTCTCAACATCCCAGTAAAAGTTTTGGCTTTAACAAAAACTGGTTTGGCGTTATCAATAAAAAGGATGATGATTTGATATTCAGTAAAAAAAAATGAGTCTCCCTTTCTTTAAGTAAGAAAGTGAGTAACATATTTAAGATGAGTTTTGAGTAAAGAAGAGAATATTGTTTTGGGGATTTCTGTATGCAAATTCAAAGTTAAGTCAAGATTCGATTAAGGGCAGAAAAAGAAAACAGTGCTGTACTCTACCACCTTCCTTAGCCAGGTGATGTTTCTTTCCCTAACAACTAAATATTTTTTGATGAGCTGCTGAATATCCAAATGATGCAATTTTCATGATATTTTAATATTATTTATTTCATTGACTGAAAAAGACACACACCTATTCAACAAAAGCTCGGTAAGGGCCAGTCCACCCGTTGATGCCACAGATATTTTTTGGCTTGGTGAATCTCGAATCTAGGCCATTGGATTACCCTGACCTTTCAACCTGCTAAAATTGAGGATATGATTTTGTCAATATTTGATTTGGTCAATATCCTTAATTATGTAATTTTATTTTATTCCGTAGTTGTAGGATACTTTCCTGTAATCTTTTATTCTTTCCTTGTTAATGTTTGTACTATATATATAATATATTGTACAACTACGATGAATGAAATGATCAGAAAATTATTCCACAATTGCGTTTATTGATATAGCCAAGACTATAAACTCGTTGAATACATCAGTGTATTTCGCATGCAGCCCAGAACATCTAAGGGCATTACAAACCTGTTATTGCCTCAAACTTTCATGGCCTGAAAGGCCATGGTTCCTCTAAGAAGCTAGCTGCCAAGCATTACCTCTGCATGGCTAGTTGGCAGGCTAAGATCTCGTTCGTTAATGGAATTAACCAGACAAATAGCTCCTCCAACTAAGAATGGCCATGCACCACCACTCATAGAATCAATAAAGAGGTCTAGTTTGTCAGTCCTTACTTATGTTTGGACCTAGTAAGTTTGGCACTAAAGATGACTTTGCCAATTTTGGCAACCAAAAATAGCGGCAGCTTTTGGACTAGGACTTTCACCAAAAACTCGACAAATTATGTCTTTGGCGGCCAATATAGCAACAGATGGACTTGCTCTAATGGAGTTAAATATTTTGACAACACTAAGAGATAAAAAAATATGGAAAACAATGTAAATTCTTTACATACTTACCCAAGTCCCCTTGCTTGGCAGCAATGTGGAAGGCATCAAACCCATTTTTAGCTTTGATACCAGCAGATGCAATATCATAGTATTTTATCATCTCCTTCACCAAATGGACATAGCCATATTCAGCAGCAACATAAAGGGCAGTTTCCCCAGATTGATTAAGCTTGGATAACAACTCCTTCAACTCTTCATCTCCAGTACTAGTTATAATTTCCAAAGCCACTTCCAAATTACCTGCTCTTGCTAAAGAATGCAAAGCAGTGTCGTCTCGTTTCCCCGTCAACTGCTTCGTCATCTTCTTCCTCCGTAAACTCTGCTGCCTCACCGGTGACTCCATGACCAAAAAAAGTTTTCTTCTTCTTCTTTTTTTTTTTAATACCTCCAAAAAAAACCCTTCTGTAACTGAATCTCCATTTCAGCCAATTCTACTAAATTTTATAGCTCCAAAAATTTACTTTTGATTCATGAAGAGAACATAGAATGGATGATTACTGCACATGAGACATGAGGGTCTGATTTGTGATACCCAAAAGTCAAATTCTTACATAATACACCAACAACTATTTTTTCTGATCATATCCCACAAAAAGAATTGTATATTCCATTCAGATTAATACCCAAATTGCTTGCCTAATGCTCTCAGTCCGTACTTCTTCAAACAGTATCACCGTGAGAAATAGGACCGAAACCCAATGAACCGCATAAATTTCAACCACAACAAGATAAAGATAGAGCCTTTAGTTTTTCAACTTTCTACACAAAACCATCTGAAAAGGAGAGGGGAAAAAAGGGCAACTGGGTATTTCCATAAAATCAAAATTCAGCCAAAAAAAAAAAAAAGCAGCGAAATTCAAGAAACTTGAGGATATTTACCTGGGTTTTGGGAGAACAGTAACTATCCAATCTTTCAATCAATCCAGAAAGCAGAAAAGGAAACCCCAAATAAGCCACTCCAGTATCAAGATCACGGGTATGTTTATAAAGGCAAACACAAAGAATCCTTGTTATGATTGAAGATTTCTAATTTTTCAAGTGCCATTCACATGTTGGAGAGGATAACTGATAACACAAGGAAAGAAAGGAGGAAAAGTCGGACTAAAAGGTTAGGTGTCGAAATATAAAAAGAACAAGGAAAGTGGAAAAGAGTGGACAAAAGGGGATGATGGTTACTCGTCATTGCAAGCTTACAAGAAACATCATGATCAAGTGCTATCATTTGTGATATGAGCAAAAACAAAAAATTAAAGGACAAGGGAGTGGTACCACTAGTACAGGGGAGGTGGAGGGGTAATTGTAAATTGTGTTTAATGCTACTAAGATCTAAAAGTACGAGGATAATTGATAGTCCCAATACAATCACAAAATGGAAATTAAATAAAAATGGTGTACCTGAATCCATTCATGTTGAACTTGAACGATCCAGTAAATTATTCAAACAATCATAATTTTAGAAAGAGTTTCAAACCTACGTGGAAGACGTGATCCACTCTCCACCCTCTTGCCCTCTTTTACTAGCAATTTTAGTAACGTAAACTGATGAAATCTTAAATGTTCTTTTATAGGCAGAGAGATGAGCAGCTTTTTTTTAGTGTACATCTATACTTACTTCCCATCAAAGATTCAAAATAAAGTCTCTTTAAGAAGTGACTTTTCTACTTTACTGATTGGATAAAAGCTTGGCTCTAATGATATGGAGAATTTTATTAAATCCATAATTCGTATGTTGTCATATATAAAACGTGTAGGTCATAATGACCATATAGTGTTACAATACTATAGGTAGTGACTAGTCAATAACGTTAAGCCTACGTGGAAGACGAGATCCACTCTCCACCCTCTTGTCCTCTTTTACTAGTAATTTTAGAAACATAAACTGATGAAATCTTAAACGTTCTTTTATAGGCAGAGAGATGAGTAGCTTTTTTAGTGTACATCTATACTTGCTTCCCATCAAAGATTCAAAGTAAAGTCTCTTTAAGAAGTGACTTTTCTACTTGACTGATTGGATAAAAGCTTGGCTCTAATGATATGGAGAATTTTATTAAATCCATAATTCGTATGTGTCATATATAAAAGGTGTGGGTCATAATGACCAAATATATGGTGTTACAATACTATAGGTAGTGACTAGTCAATAATGTTAAAAGAAATATACTTACTTTTTGTTTTTTGAACGGGTGAAATATACTACTTGTCACTTGTCAGTGGCTTGAATGACCAATAGCTACAGCTCAAAAAAATTGCCTAGTACGCCTAACGGAAATTTACAACTAAGACATTTTTGTCCAAATTTTTTTAAATGTTTTGCTGCTAGTTACTAAACATCAATGAGTTTTTTCAAGTTATCACTTTGAATTTCTCTTGATGAAAATGCATTTTTGTAAGTTCTCATATTGCATACTAGACAATCTTTTTGTGATGGAGGGAGTATTAATTATGCTCGAATTAATTTATTTTTAAAAAATTTCCCCTAAAAAGTTTTACAGATTTATTGATATTTATGAAGATCACGTTCCAGAGTTTAGTTCACAATCTTAAACTATCCAATCAAATGACTTAAGGAATGTTAGGTGAACCACCTCGGAGGCAACCAACAACAGTTGTTTGGTTGAAACTTGGGAGAACATTGTTTATACCGGCAATAGTAAATAAAAATTTCCTCCAAATCTATTACATTGTGCCACGTATATAAACAGTGGTCCCAAAAGGTAAAATATGGACACATAGCGTCATACAATCGATTTGAAAAAAAATTTGATTTACATAGCAGGTGTAAAGAATGTTTTCTCTTGAAGCTTATACATATACAGATTTTTGGTGAGCGGGACTTGTCACCACTTGGGCATAAGAACCCGGAACCTTTTAGTACAGGGGTGCATGGTGTCGTGTTAGAACATTTCATGATGCTACCTCAAAACCACTTAATACTTACTGCTTATGAAATGCGAGGATCTAAGATTGGCTGTTTTTACACTGTAAAACATACATCTCCAAACATTCGGAGACGGTTGATAAAATGAGGCCTGGGAGTTAGGGGATAAGAAAGGAGTTTTCTATGTTTTCATCCCCTAAACTATGCCAATTTTGTCTATTTAGTCCTCAAACTATGAAAAACCCTTGTGTCGTCCCTCAACTATCTCTTTGCAACCTATTGAGTCCAATTGGCAACAACAACACTCTTTTTGGACAGAAAAGTTAGCATGTGACCAATAGGTGCAATTTCTCCCAAACAGAAGGGGCTGAAATGCAATTTCACTCCTCAAATACTTGTCAGTTAAGAAATAATCTCCACACCCATCTTCCACATTCTCTCTCCTCTACCCACTCTCTCTCCCTCTCCTCCATAACGAGATCCATAGATAAATAGGCACATAGTAAAGAACGGCAGAGGCTGTAATCTAATAGTAGGATCTGTTGCTGGTTCTGAAATATTCTGTTTGTTTTGCCCCATATTTATTACCCACAATTCAATTCGCATCTTTAATTTTCTTCCATGGGTATATCTGACTGTGCGCTATTTTTTCTCCAAGAATTTGAGTCCCATGGAATCCAGTTCAGTTGTCTGTCAAAAAATCAAATGAAATCGCGGGAGCACCTCTGGGCACAGTTCTAGAACCATAAGATTGGGCTCGGATGAAGTCGACGGTGAGAGGAATTTTGATATTCCTAATGAGGTTGGCCAGGAACATAAACACTCCAGAGGTCACGCCGACCACGACGACGGGGGAGGAGACTCTCTATTGTTGTTGTCGAAATCAAGAGAGATTTGAGAAGCGAGCAGGGAGACTTGTGAAATTTCTTCTTCGGAATATAGGATCCTCTCTATGTCGTCATCCAAAGCCCCCATGGACCGAGAGATAGAGAGAGAGGGGAGTAGCACAGAGAAACAGAGCCACCATAGAGAGAGGAAATATCTGAGGGAGTACTAGAGGGAGGAAATATCTGAGGGATGAAATGGCGTTTCAGCCCCTCATGTTTGGGGGAAATTGAAAGTTCTGCTCACTTGCTTCATTTCCCATCCAAACTGACTACCTCCGTTATCAACTGGACTCAATAGGTTGCAAAGACATAGTTGAGGGACTACATAAAAGCTTTTAATAGTTTGAGGACTACATAGACAAAATTGGTATAGTTTAGGGGATGAAAACATAGAAAACTCGATAAGAAAGTGATATGCGAGTTTTGGAACACGCAAAAGTTACGAGTCTTACAAAATACTTTCGCGTGTTCCAAAACAATAGAATATCATATGTCCACGTCCACGACATGTATAAAGAGCCTATATGAACGTGTGTGGTTGTGAAGATGATTGGCTCCATGCGAAAATATTATTGGTTGCTTTTAGGTAGAGAAGCTAGGAAATAAGGAAGTGATATTTGAGTTTGGGCACACAACCAAGTTATTGGTGCTCCATAACAACATATTTATTCAATAGTGATACGTACACTTCCTCCCATACACTCCCAATCACACCCTTTTTTACATGGGATGTGGGCCCCACATGGAACCCACATGTGGAGACCACACCCCATGTGAGAGATGGTGTGGCTGGGAGTATATGAGAGGGAGTGTATATATCATTTTCAATATTTTTATATAAGTCCATGACTACTCGCAAATCGTCTATACAAATTTGTGGTATTGCGTTAAGATGAAAAAAGATCGGCGCCTGTCGTGAAGGTATTTGGACACTACGTGACCATGCCGACAACCACCACTTAATTAGTTAATCCAGTGCAAGTGTATGAATAGTGAACTGAGGGACCTTGCTAAGCGCTATGCGCAACAGGCCATGCCAAACACATCTCAGTCGTTTAAATGTATTTTGAATGACCTAAATTTGAAGGGTGCCGAATGGTGTTTTGAGTATTTTAACTTTTCTCATATTTGGACAATCTAAAATACATTTGGATGATTGAGATGTTTTCAGTAGGGCCTGCCGAGTACAGCGCTCAGCAGAGTCACCGCGTCCTCACCGCGTCCATAAGTAATTGGATCCTTGAAAAGAAAATGAAAAGGAAAAACTTGACTTTTTAGTAATCCAAGGTCAAGCCGCCGTGGCCCACATGGGTTTTGGCCTTTTGGCATTTTCTGATGGACCTTTTGACATGGAGTACATGTTTCTTGCTTTTTGGTAACGTATAGGCAAAAACTTCAATGCATGCACTTCTGAACGTATATTAATAGAGGATTGCCTATCTTTTGTTTGTGTAATTTTTGAATTTACACGGTCCAGTTTTTTTGTCTAATTTAAAGTTGACTTATGCAAATGAAATTTTAATTAGTGCCCTTCTCTCTTTTAAACCAATTATGCTTCGGAGAACGTGACATTTTCTCTTTTAAAAAATAGAGAGATATCCTCGAAAAATAATTAAAATATTATCAATAGTATAAATCATTATGTTCACGATGGATAAACAAATTAGGACGAACGGAGTATGTCAATTCCTCCTAAAAGTTCCTATGTTTGGACTTCGAATCTCTATAGGAAAAAGTAAAGTTATATTTCCCTCGTGATTTTATGGAGGGATTTATTGAGAAAATAGTAAACTAAAAGAGTAGTGGTATATTAAGATCTTCATTCAATACGGAATATTAATATACCAAATGAAATTCATTTATTTAGTTTCCAGTCATTTTTCTTTTTCCTCGGAAAACCTTCCTACAATGTTCAAGATCCAAACACGTCCTCTAAAACAATACTAACAGGAAAGAGTCCAAGTAAAAGAGGCTAAAAATTTCCAGAATCGCCATTCACAACCAAGTTGTAATCAAAATAGATTGCTAGACATAGAATGGCAGATCCACATATCCATGTGTTTTTTTTTTTTTTTTTTTTTATATTATTATTACTTAGGTATTCGGGCTAGCTTATGCACACCTTGACTAATCTAGAAATCCAATTTCGGCACACTGCAGCTAAAAAAGTAACTACTGCTTACTGCAACATCCTGTTCAAATCTGATCTTTTACAAAGACTATATATTAAATGCTTATCAGCATTTCACCGAAAGGAATGTTGGAAAAATAGGATATTGTTCAATAATTTTGGTGTGCCTAAATATGAAGAAAAAATTCATTTATAGGATGAATGAGAATTGTCTAATTATGGGAATAACAAAAGCCAAATTTATTTAAGGGAAGACGTGTGCGCACGGCCGTTGCCCGTGTCCCATGGGTGTGGTATTGGGCTCAATGCGTGGCCCAAACCAGCAGCTGTTTTGCTAGCAGAAGATGGTGATCACTTCTCTTTTGCAGCTCTCCCCATCCTTCTCTTCAATGCTAGTAGTCTTCCTTGCCCAAATACAGTTGATGTATTAATGGCAGTACATCTTGTGAAGTTCATAGGTCATGCACCCAGAGTTTTTCCTATAAATAGGTTGCCCTGCAAGAGTAATTGGTACACTGAAAAACCCACTTTTCTCCATGCAACAAAACCGTTTCCTTAAGCCTTGAGATTTTTAGCATCTTATTTTTCATCCGTGAAAGAGTATTACGCCAGAAATTCAATTCAAAACAAAGCTTCTAGTGTGGTGCACACTAAGCTTTCAACCGATTATATCGTGGGAGACAGACGCCAGCAAAAACCTCTAGCACCGCGGTGAGGCGGCGAATCTGTTTTAAGGACACCGTGTCTATCACGGGCCTCGATTTGTGTATCCATATTTATTTACAGTATCTTTCAGATTCTGTAAAATATTTTAGTTTATGTTTTATGTGATAAAACAACCGGAAAAATGATTTTCAATACACTGTTTTTATACTGCATGACTGCAAGAAGGAATTTTACATAAACTCAGCTCAGCATTCACAAGTAGATTGAGATTTCGCGACGGAACCTGCTTATAAAAATGACAATGGTATTTTCTCATTCACACAGAAACTCAGATAATTTTTCTTTGCTAAAACAAAGAACGCAGATAAAAAAACAGCAAGGAATACAACTATGTAATACTCTGCTCTTAACCATTAATTCGTTTCTCGTTGCGCCATATTTCCTCGACAAAAACCGAAATTCATTGACTTGAATGAAATCCATCCAAGTTTGCGGGTCTAGCATTTACAGTACAGAGGCTCTTACACAAACTGCACAAAATTTTTCTTTTCTTTCCCTTGCTTCAAAAGAAAACAAGGAAAAGAACGCTCAAGCCGACATCAAATAGCATAAATCGGATTAACCTCCGCATCAGAATAATCTGAATGACGCCATGAGTACGTTCCACTCCTCGATAACTTCTCTCTCTTTCTCACCTTCCGAGTCCTCTTAGATTTCACCACGTAAAAAGTCATCGCACCGAGGATTCCTGCCATTATAACCCCGCCCACGACAGTAACCAGAATAGCGGCCCACTTATGGTGCCGCCCTACTACTATATAAGCTGAAGCAATGAATGCCACCGAAGTGCAAACGGATGCCAACCACATCAACTTGTTGATCACTTCCACAACCCTTCTCTCGGATTTAATCTCACCCCTCACAACCGTTATCTGGACCAAAACAACAGCTAAAGACGTGAACAAGGCAACCGCATTAAATATGAAGAAGATCTTGAAAGATGGGCTCTTCACTGTCACTGCTATACCCTGGTCGTCATCTCCTCCAGGAACCGTGAAGATGGCAGCGAATGCCACCGTGGCAAACAGTACTGCCACCACGGTCACAGAGTTGGTGGCATTGTTGATCCCCGCCCTATGGAGCTTCCTTAGCTCCTTGGCTATCCCGGTCATGTTCTTGTTGGTCCTCCGGGCTTGTTCCATCTGAATGTGGACATCGTTCTTAATTTCTGACACGGTTTTCCGCAGCTCATCCCTTGGCTGGTTCAGATCGTTCGCTCTGACAGCGCCATAACGAGACAAGCAATCTTTTATTTCTGCAGTTTCTTCAGAAAAAGCAAGCCCTTCCGCGATGTCGAGTGCTGTTTTGTGGTCCCTCGTTAGGGCGTTAACATTGGTGTCACGGAGGAGTAATAGCTCGTTCACTATCTGCAACAGAACAAAAAGCCTTAGATTACCTTTTGACGGCCCAGTTAATCTTTTTCCCAAACACTCAGTACAAGACTTCTTAGATTTAAATGGCATCATTTGAACAAAGGTAATCGAATTTGTAATTTCCACAAAACCTTAGAACGATCATACATGAAGAAACAAAGCAAACTCCTAAATTTGGCTCCAGTGATGACGCTGCATTTCTACATCGTATGATGATATCAATATGTGATATGGGCTTTCATATTGACAATATATCCGTCAAGCCTTTAGAACTCTGCCTATTTTGGATTTTTAGTGTTTAAGATGAAGGTTGAACAATATTCTTTCCAAATCCTCGTAAGCCCCAAAACTCGAACTTGAATTAACAGCTGCTAAATCTTCCAAGTGTGATTTACGATGGTCAAGAGGTTTATGTGAAGCGAAATCTCACATCGCCTTAGTACCAAAGAAATATGATCTATATAAAAGGGAGGATACCATCACTTCAATAGCTAGCTTTTGGGGTTGAAATCTTCCCTAGACCATGTAACGTGGTATCTGAGCTAGGTACCAGAGATAGGTAGGATGCATGTCTCTAGCCTGCAAGCGATACGTGATACCGAGTGAGCAAGCTGCGCGTGAGGGAGGGTGTGAAGCATAGTCTTACATCTCCTGGGTACCAAAGAAAAATGAAGTACAAAAACGTGAGGGCACCCTCACTTCAATAGCTAGCTTTTGGACTTGAGATAACTTGTAACAGTTTGATTGTGTGCATCCCCTAGGAATCAAATTTCCAGGCCCTTACATTTGGCCAGCTGATATGAATTTTGAGCCCTACCGATATTGTCAAGCACCAATTGAGCAAAAGAAAACCAGCTATGTACAAAGGAGATATCAGTCCTAATAGTCAAGAAGATATGTTTATATAGATATAGAGGTGGCAATGTAAACAAAAGGTATACCTCTGATCGCTTCTTCCTGGTGGCTACATGCAATGCTGTGTTACCAAACTTGTCAGGAAGCATCACAATGGCTGGATCTGCTTGAAGAAGCAACTTCACCACTTCACAACTAATCCCTTTGACAGCCATATGCAAAGCAGTCTGTCCTTTCTTATCAGTTCGTCTTGCTAGTTGTGGATCCTTATCGAGCAATGTTTTCACGATATCCACATGCCCCTGTCTGGCAGCTAAGTGTAATGCGTTCTTTCCGTTGGACCTTGATATCTCCAATAAGCTGGAATCTTTTGACAGTAGCTCGTTAACCACGTTTATGTGCCCTCTTGAAGCTGCTGAAACAAGTGGGGTGGCATTCGATTGTGCTACCGTTTTGCTTAGATCCGGGTCATGTTCTAATAGCATCTGGACAATGGCTGCAAAAAAGAAAATGGTCACCAAAACATACAGGCAGACAATCTGTTAAGGATAAAAAATTGACAAGCTTTTCTAACTTCACTGGTGGTTCTAATGAAGCCAGCACCATGATGGTACACATTGGCATTTTAAAACAAAAAGAAAGACAAATTGACACTCGAAGTTAACTAACATTGCGCAGTTTTCTTCACAAGAATTTCAGGATTCATTGTGGAGTGTAAGAAACAAAGCCATGTGCAGAGATAACCAAAGGATTCGGGATATATAAACCTCACCATAATGAAATGAAATGCATTTAAAGCACAAACCAAGGGGGAATCAAAGTTTGATGATCAAATTAGATAAACAACAGAACAAACAAACAATTCACGATATAAATAACAATGAAACAAAGTGCACATGCGACACAAACAAGGGGGATCAAACTCGATAGTCTTGCCCAAAAATCTTCGAAAGCCCAGTCATTACCTTTTTGCGTTGTTAACTACCAAGGGCATTGTAATCTTATAGGAATCAGATGCAATCAACATTTGCCTATATTACACAAGTATAGTGAAGTAAATAAATATAAACAGAATATTGTATACCTTCGTGTGTGAGCTGTTGTGGAAATATATTGGCGACTGGTTGGAGCAACTCAATTTATACATAAGCAAACGAGAAATATAAACTAGAAAACGCTAACGACACTAGGCAGTATTACTTAATGTGAAAAAAACGCATTGATATCTGTGAAACCACATTGGTATGTATGAAAAGTGCATTGAAAATCTGACCTTTTTTTTTTTTTTTTTGACATTATGCGTGCATTATCCATTCTGTGCTAAGCAAAATTGGTACAATATAAAAATCAATCATTACCTTGGTGACCTTTACTGGCGGCAATATGCAAGGCATCAAAACCAGACCTGTTCTTGGCCGCAATCCCTTCCTTGGTGGTATAAGGTAGTAGCACCTTCACCACTTCCAAATGCCCCTTCTCCGCCGCCGTGAACACCGCCGTCTCTCCTAGCTCATTCACTTCATTCACGATTGCTGACCGGATCTCCGCCACCTCCGCATCGAACTCTGCCCCGCTCAGTGTCCTCACCATTTGTGCGTCTATCTCCGCCAATATCTGCTTCACCGCCGCCACGTCCCCCCTCTGCGCCGCTAGGTGGAGCTCCGTGTCATTGAACCGTCCCGTCACCTGCTTCACGTACTTCTTCCGAGCTGAATTCGGCTGGTCCATTCGCTTTCCGGAATTCGACATCACCAGCGAATTTCCGGAATTTGATTGGTCCATTCGTTTTCCGGAATTTGACATAACCAATGCTTTTCCGGAATTTGATAGACCAAGAGCCTTGCTAGAATTTGATAGAACCAGAGCTGGAGCAGGGGCCGCCCTAGGCGAAGGCGACGGCGTCGAGATCAGTCCCATCTCGAGATCCCTCTCTCCTCCTTCTGCACAATAACATTGCATTGTAGAAGAAGTGCAGTGCTATGAACATGGATACAGATATGGACACGTGTGTTTAGAATCGTTTGATGCACTTGAATTTCACACGATGCACATAGAACGTGCACACATGGAGCTAGATTTTCAGATACAGATACATATATGCACCGGTGAAGTTAGGATTCAAACTAGAAGGTGGCACCTAACGTACTCCATCCGTCCCATGTCCCAAAAAGAGTATCTGCTTTGCAAATCAAGAATCTAAAAAAGAACTTGTCGATATCTACTATCTTATGGAAAGCAAAAGTTCGCAATCTTTTGAACCAAAATGCATTTTTTAATTAAGTCCTCATTTTGAGAACATACATTTATTTTGGGGACAGAGAGAGAATTTAGTACCCCCAAAAAGTACATGTTCTAAGAGTAATCTCATACATCCCCACCCAAAAAATAAAAAGTTGGTCATTCATCAACAATGGTCAAACAATATAACCACTAAAATTGGTGGGAGGTTATAAAACAAAAACAGTAAATTTTTGGTAAGAGGTTAGGAGCGGGGATGGCCAGTGCCACCCACCCCCTTAAAGGCTCCGCCCCTCAACGCATGGACACATATGTGTTCAGAATCATTTGATGCACGTAAATCACTCGATGCACATGAAACGTGCACACTTGGACACAAATATCAAATATTTAGATATAGATACAGATACGGCCACATATGTGTTCATCCTCATTCGATGCACGTGAATCTCACACGATGTGCATTATGCATCAGATGTATGCAGACACATGTATGGACATGCGTCCCAACCATTTTGGATTGAGAAAAATCGCAATGATCGGGTAAAGGAATTCAGGCATTCTAATCAAATTGACAGAAACATAGCAAATTCATCATTACTGAAATCCTGTAAATAGACATGCATAGAGGGTAAATAAGGGTACCTTCATCGATGACGGAAGCCATTTTAAGATTGAGGAAAGAAATAGCGCTACGAATTCATTGTCTTTACGTATATCTATATTTACGCATGGAAAGGCCAATTCAACCGGAAAATACGGTGGTGGTGGCGGTGGCGGGGGCGGTGGTGGTGGCGGTAGCGGTGGTGGGTTTTATTTGTTTGGGGAAAGCATGGCCTTGGGGGGCCTACTATTTGGTGGCCATGACAAATGGGTTTTACAGCAGATGTTTTTTGTGTGCATGGAGTCTCGTTCCGATTGGATGTTTTTTTGTGCTAAGAATTGTGATCCTCTCGTGATCTCTTAGTTGATGCAAAACAAATTTGCAATAATTCCATTCAACCATTCATTTTGTATACTTTGATGTGTTTTATCATCTGGTGACAAAAGCCGTTAAAAATAGTATGGTTGAGCCAAAAATCAGGGCGATCAAATATCGATAAAGACTTGATAAAATCGTATTTGAGAGAAGTAATAGTAAGAGTCTCGCCGTATAGTTATCTTGTGATAAATGTGCTTTGTTGTGACAGTATGGTTGATTAATTTAATTTATATATAAATGACAAATATATTGAAATTTGTAAATGAACGGTTTGGACCATCCAATGAGATCTTAGTGGTTCTATAAGAATGAGAATCGTTTGATGCATTTGAATCTCATACGATGCAAAAGGAATGTGCACACATGGACCTATATATTTAGATACAAATGCATATATGCAGCGGTGAATTCAGGATTCAAACTTAAATGTGGCACCTAATATAGTCTAGGGATGGGCATGTGGAGTGTAGGGGGTAGATACCACTACCTCCATCCTCGATTTACGAACCTATATCAATCTCCACCCCCTCCTCGATCTCCAACGGGGATTTTATTTTAACCTCCATCCAAGCTCCGATGCGAGGAACGAGGATCCACAAATCCATGCACTAGTCATATATATGAAAGAGGTACATTTTTTTTTAGTTGGGACGTTAATTTGGCACACCGACAATTACACAAAAATCCAACCCCATATGGTACAAGGTTTTCCAATCTGGTTGCCATTAAATTTCACCCCCACAATTCCATTCCATCCCAACCGAAGCCCTTCACCTCCAAGTTATGAACTTATTATCTGGGAAAAGAAATTTTAAAAATAATCCTCATCCTCTACCCAATTCTCGAAAAAATTCCCAAATCCTCTACCCATTTGGGGAGGGGACGGGTTGGATTGGGGCGGATCGGTCGAGATGGTCATCCCTATAGTTTTGACACAAACAAAAATGGTTTTGACATTATCATTACCCAAATTTTATAAGACTTTTATCTTCCTAGTGCTACTGTGCTTGTCAGCAAGCTGGCGGGTTCTTAGATCTAAAGATATCTTTGGATTAATAATTCATGGTTTTGTGACACCACCACATAGTGTTTGAACACTTTTATCCATCACACATTACATTAAACCCCACAAGAATGTATAGTGGATAAAAATGTTGGGTCATCTCGTGACAATGATCCAAGACCATAAAGGCCTTGTTCGGTTAACAAATTTTGTTTTGTTTAGTTTAGTTTTGATGATGTAAGCAGGTGTAATAAGTGGAGAGAGATAGAGAAAAAAGGGAGAAAATTGATGATGTAAGCAGGTATAATAAGTGGGGAGAGATAGAGAAAAGTGATGATGTAAGCAAAACAGAAACTGTCCAAAACTGGGTCAAAACTGTGTACCGAACACAACCAAAATAATTAGTCTCCAATTTGATATACATATACCTTCATTAATACAGAGTCCTATGAGTCGGGCTCCAATGTTAGAAAAAAAGTCTGGGAAGGCAAGTACTCTCCTCCTAGACGCTAGAAAGCCTGTCGCCGACTAACCCGACTCGTTTGATTAGGCATCGAGTACTCAGTCTGGAAACTAAAAGGTGCCCGATTACCTTGAAAGCGCTTAGCGAGTTCTAAATCCTTAGTCTTATATATATAAGAATTTGTCTGTTGGCCTTTCAATGGGAAATTGGGCTTTCACTGACTAATACTAGTCCAAAATACTCTACTATATACCAGTTTAGAAACTCCGTCAAATGGTCAATCTGAAAGGAATCTGGAGTCCCTGTATCTAATCTTTCACATTACAAGGGTGTAATGTCCATCTCAGTTATTCAAAAGTGTTCCATTTTAATATTCGAATCATTGATTGCTGAGATGGACAGCTAAGACCTATAACACGGAGGGGGTGCTAAGGGACCCCGATCCATTTGAAAAGGAGTTAAGTTTTGGGGCTAGCTTCTCTTTTGTCCGTGAAAAATAGATCAAACCGTTTAGTTGGCTCGTTTGTAGGGCTCTTTCAGAGCTTATTTTAATTATTCAAAGCGTTCATATTTTAGAACTCATCAATAACAACAACAATTAGGTTAATTAGACACCAATGGATACTCCCCCCTTCCCCTTTTAAATGATACATTTGGAAAACATGTATTTTGTAGCCGTTACAAAATGCACTTCCATAGCATGTTTTCCAATTTTTTTGCACCAAATTAAAGTATTCGATGAGCACATTAATTTGGTAAAAAAAAATTTAAAAAATTATATAAATAAATATGTTTTTAGGGGGTTTGAAATTGCACGTATTCTGATAAGTATCACTTAAAAAGGGACAGATGGAGTATAAATTTAGAAGGCATATGTCTTTAGATAAATGAATTAAATAGATTTTGGTGTTGTAATGTTTTCATGTTTTAAGACAAGTGTAATCTAAATCTTATCAAACGATATTTGATTATATTCTCTAAAATACAAACCGTTAAAAATAAATAATTAAAGTAGACCAAGAAAGACCTACAAATGGACCAACTATAAAGTCTAAAGTCTATTTTTGTGAGAGCAAATCTGTTCACTCTTAGTGAGGTTATACTCATTCTGTATCTTAATTTGATAATCGAAATCATTCATTATATCCAAATTCACTTGTTAGGAGGCCACACTATAATTTAACCTGATGAGATATAGGTCATAATTTCATATAGATTTTATTTATTTATATTTAAAATTCTCGCTAAAAAAATTGAACTTTTACATCAAGAGCTCATTGATATTGGATTGAACTCAATTTTCACATGAGCTCCTAATAAATAAATATAGACAATGAACGGTTTTGATTCTTGATGTGAGTTACGAGTGTGAACAAAGCGAGGGAAAATAATTTTCCTCTATCTTTTTCTTGGACCATAGAGAAGCTAAGAGTATCACATTGGCCTAACCAAAACCAAAACCAAAACCAAAAGGTTGCTAAGATTAGCAATATTTGTTCAAAAAAGTACTCACATTGGAATAACCAAACTTAGCAACCCCTTAACAACTAACCAAATTTTGGCACTTGGATTGTCATGCCCTAATTTTTACAAAACATAAATAAAGGAATTTCAACAATTCATAAGTCAAATGATGAGATTTCCATAAATCCATCCCAAAAAGTTTTCATAAAATAAAGTACATTATAAGCCTATTGACTATCAAATGTTCAGGCATCCTTGCCCCAAAGGTGAAATTAATAATATCCCAAAATTTATTACAAGTTTAACGTAAAAAAGATAGTGAAAAGATTAGAGTTACATATTATCATTCCCTAAAAAAAAATTTAATGCATAAAAGATGAATAAAATAGCTCTATGTCATGTATACTCATTATCCAACTCATGCATGATCAAAACTGGGTACCTAAAAATGGATAGGGTGAGCACACGCGCTCGTAGGAGAACTATTCTACTATGAATGTGATACATGCACATGAAACCGTGATATGTCAAATGGATTAACCAATGTGAGTAATGGTAACCAAATTATTAGGGAAAGGATTTGGAGATACCAAAGTACCTAAATGATTGCCAAGTATCCACCAACAAATCATATGTTCAAAATATTTCCTAAGTACCCAAACACCACCCACATATCCATTTTCATTACACCCAACTATCCAAGTTGATTACACAAGTCTAAAATCAAGTTTACATGTCGAGTTTCGACAAAACACAATGGATAGTTCAAAAATTTCATTTCTCACCTATTTCATTGAAAAAAATCATCATTTCATTAGTACTAGGAATTTAATCCGTTCATGTGAGATAAGATGACATATTTATTTATAAAACCATAGTTCTCGAGTCAAAACATGGTTGAAAGTGATGCAAAAAGTCAATTTTATGAAGGAATAAGCGATCAGAAACCAAACGGACATCAAAGGGTGGCCGATGACCACCCCAAAAGCAGGGACAGTGGCTGAAAATTAAAGAGGCAGCAACATATGAACAATAACAACACAGATTTTCACCTCTAAGGTGTGGGATTTCAACCCAATCACAAATGAGATAGTTTATACTCAAATTAGTTTATACTCAAATTGGAGATGCTAGGTAACAATTAAATATAGAGTGAGGTCAATTTCACTCTCAATTTTACCAAACAACAAACAATTCCATAGATCAAAGAATCAAAGTGGAAAAGCCCACACAAATTGGGAAAAACATGAAATTCAAGGAAATTGAGGTATAGAACCAACTATATGCAACAAATCATAAGCATACAACTAGAGAGAGTAAAAATTGTTCCTCTACCTTAAGGCTTTGCTTGAAAATGGTGGAGAAATGAAACCCTTAGTGTAGAAACCTTCAAAACCTGAATTTGGAGCTCTCGGTGCAAATTCAAGATGACTTGAGCTCCTCATGGCGTGTAGAACGTGAAAATGGCACTGGTTCTTGAAGTGTTTGAGTGAGGGTGAGATTTGAGCTTGGTGGGACCAAAAATTGTGGAGAATGAGGAGAGAGAGGGAGCCGACGGGTTAGTGGAGGGAGAGAGAGTGTTTTGTTCTTTTATTACAAACTTCCCCCACACACTTCTAATATAACTCTCTAATTACACCTCACACCCAAATGTCACTTGTGTATAAATGTGACTCATCTCATTAATCTCAAACCAACACTTAAGCCAAATAAGAAAGCACCCCCCATTTGAAAACAATGACATTTTCAAAATTTTAAAATTCTAATCACATAAAAATCTCATCCCGCCACTTTTAATTAAAACCAAAAAATGACACGTTTTTCTCCAAAGAAAGACACATTTTTCTCCAAAGAAAAATGGTGAAAGATGACTTTGTTTTATTAAAAAATAACTTCCGATTATACCGTTGTGATTAGAAAAATTCAAGGAACAATTATCGGGACTTTTTATAGGTCAAATCGAAACTTTTCCAAAAATTAATTTTTTTATACGGGTCTTTACATGGATAATCAAAACTAGCAATTTTTTGCTAATAATCAAATTTGATGGATCTCACATGTATTCAATCAAGTACACCCATGACAACACAAAATAACAAAAATTTTCTCTATCTTCCTTTCTCTCTACAATGTTTACAAAAAATTATTTTGGAAAATTATTTTTTATTCAAAAAACATTTTAGGTATTTAGGCTCCATTATTAGTCAAGATGGAAAGATTGCAGATGATGTGACTCATAGGATCCAAGTGGGGTGGCTCAAGTGGAGAAGCGCTACTGGTGTATTGTGTGACAAGAGGGTACTAACAAAATTGAAAGGAAAATTTTATAGAACTGCCATTAGATCAGTGATGCTTTATGGGACAGAATGCTGGCCTATTAAGAAGCAGCAAGTGAACAAAATAAGTGTAGCGAAAATGAGAATGTTGAGGTGGATGTGTGGTAAGACTAGACAAGATAGAATTAGAAATAAAACAATTCACGAGGTGGTAGGTGTAGCACTTATAGAAGAGAAGTTAAGGGAAAATAGGCTAAGATGGTTTGGGTATGTCTATCGTAGGCCAACGGATGCAGTAGCTAAGAAAGTGGATATGATAGCTTTGATTAGAAACGCACAAGGGAGGGGAAGACCAAAATTGACATTAGATGCGGTAGTACACAAAGATTTGAGTATACTAGGTTTAAGCGATGAAACAATACTTGACAGAGTTCAATGGAGAAAAATGATTCATGTAGCCGACCCTAATTGATTGGGACATAAAGTTTGGTTTGACATTCAAAAAACATTTTTAAAAAGCTGTTTTTTCTCAAAATAATTTTTTTTAAAAACTGTTTTTTCAATAACAGTTTAACAAAAATCTTTTTTTTTTTACACAAAAAACAGTTTTTGCGTATTTTTTTTAAATATAGGTTTTGGCTTAAAAAAAAAAATTGTTTTTACTCAAAAAATTGTTTTTTTCGATAATAGTTTTAAAGTGTTTTCAAAATCTTTTTCCCAAATTTTTTTTTATAAAAAGTTGTTTCGTTTTTTTTATTTTTAATTTTATAAAAAGTGGAGTACTATTTGGAAATTGATATTCACACTCCCAATTTTGATGCAGGGGCTCCAAGCTATAATAGTTTTTTGATATTACCCTTTTGCAAGTTTCATAATTTACTTTAGGCACTTCAAAAAACCTTAACTCTTCTTCTTTACTTCAGGTACTCCAAACAAATAAATATTTTTTTTATCAGAAAAAAGCATATAATTGCTTAACTCCTTTTACTACACATCACTAAATTTTCCTATTTCCATATGTAATGCTTCCTTGATAGAATCTTTAAGCTATTGTCTCCATGTTCTGCACTAGGACAACCTGGACAAGTGGTTTTCGGCCTATGAGTATAGAACCATCCTTTTGTTCATACAAAGTCTCTTGAGAGTTCCGTTACTTTTCCTTTCAAGAGTTCTCATAACTTTGTAATGTGCTTTGTTTGTCTCACTATGAGTTTTAAAATGTAGATTTGCAGATGTTATGAAGATTTTGAGGGAGAAATGGTAGATAATTAGCACAAAAGTATGAAGATTTCGTGTCGCAACTGTTATGAAGATTTTGCAGCGTCAATATTTTCAATTGTGTGTTGTTTATATTAGAGAATTCTAGCAAATTTTTTTGTTGTTGTGCAAAGTGGCATTCAACAATCTGACATAGATGCATTTTTAATGTTTGGAACCGAATGTTTATGTTGTGGATATTTAACGTTTGGAACCTAATTTTAATATTTATGTTTTAAACCTAATGTTTATATATTTGGTTTTGATTTATTTTTCCGTTCGGAGTGTCTTAGTAAATGAGGAGATAATTTGGGGGTGAAGTGCCTCAAATAATTTTTATATCTTGAAAATGGTAGTTTTGTAATTTCATTAAATTTTGGAGTGCTTGCATAAAAAAATGGAGTCTCAAAATCATCGCCCTACTATTTTTTGTAGTTTGAAAAAGTGGTGTGACAAGTTTTGAGTTATTCAAGTTTGAAAAAGTGATGAGGGCCATTGTTTTATTAAGAACAAAAAAACACTAATGTGAAATTTGACATTGCTAACTTTAACAATATCTAAATGGATAACCAAAAACTAATATGACAATTTTTAGTTATCCAATTTTAGCTAGGACATTAAACTCAATATGGTTTAGGCTAAGTTTTTCATTTAATAAAATCAAGAGAATGATTTTATCAAATGAAGTGAAACGGGTGCTAAAATTAAGTGGGTCTAGTGTAAAAAGCAAGGGTGACTTTTGCATTGGGCTTACTTGATTTTAACAATCCTTCACTTTATTTGATAAAATCATCTACTTGATTTTATTAAATGTTAATTTTATGAAATGAAAAACTTAGCGTTATTCCTCTCTCTCAGCGTAAAAAGCCATAGCCCCTTTTCCATAACCATGACACCACTGTCGGTTTCGTATCATATGCCGACAGATATACGTACACTCACGCACACAGAGAGAGGAAGAGAGAGAGAGAGAGAGCGATAGGGAGTTGTATCGCAGGCTTGTCTTAAATCAATCATAAATGGGCAACCACAACGGCTGTTTCAAGAAACGAGGGGGCAACAACCGTTATTATGCACCTAACGGCTCTAGCCCTCCTCCTGATAATTCGGAATTTCCCTCGTATAAATTGGGTTCCTCTTCATTTTCCAATCCGGACATGGCCTCCTCTTCCTCCTTGAAATTGCCTTACCTTCACGTCGACTCCTCCTTACGAGCTCTCGCCGGCCAAGCCGAGGGTTTCGGCCGCTCCGCCATCGGCGGCCTCCATGGACCCATCTTCCATGTCACCACTTTAGCAGGTTTCTATGTCTCCATCTCTACAAACAATTCTATATTCACATTTTCTATATTCACCTCAGACTATGTTTTTCTTCCGGATGTCCCGGCCAACTTGAGCCTACTAATTTCGGTGCGTGAAGTTAATGATGGGGCAAACCTCTATTCGCCCCAAGGTTTAACCCATGCGTATGTTTTTTTGTATGTTTTCGGCAGTCTGGCGTTTAATTGGATTGATAAATGATGCAGTTTCGAGTTTAGTCGCTTGAATTTTGCAAAAAGAAATTCATGGGTGGGAAAAGATTGAGAATTTATGCATGAAAGTGCATTCCTTTTTCGATCTGGATAACTTACAAACAAGAATATAGAGTTTCGAACCCCCCCTTTTTAGTCCCAACATCCTTCCGGTAAGCATGCAAAGCGGCTGTGAGAGAGGGGCAGTAAGGATTAGTCTGAGGTGCACATAAGCTGGACCCGAGACACTCTATATTACCCACACACGAAAAGAAAAGAGGATAAATATGTCCACCGATGCTCTAAGGCCTTGTTTGGTTTGGGTTCTCAAGAACCGGTTCTCTAAATCATTATTCAATTATTACCCCTATTTTTAAATATTATTCTTATTTTTCTCTCTATCTCTCTCTAATCATTAATACCTATTTTTTAATTATTACCCATATTTCTCCCTCTAATCATTACAAAAACCAAAATCCAAAACCAAACCAAACACAACCTAAGGACCCCAAAATGCATTTTCTCTGTTCTTTATTAATTGGTTTCTTGTTCTATAATCAATTGCGTACGTGCAAAGGTTTGCGGCCCCTTGCGGGTATGAAAATTCACTGAGATGTTGCTGCAAATGTGGAAGTGTATCATGTTTAGAGTGCAATACAACGTTTTGGGAGGAGAAATTGGCAAAAATTAGCTCAGTAATGCAAATCATATCAATACTTTTTTATTGGTCTCAGTGTAGCAAATTATTAAAGATCCATTCCCATCAAAAATTGATTGAAGATTGTCCATTATGGTTTGCATGGTGCAATACAAATTGTCAAATTACCTAGGAGAATATGTAGTGCAGAGCATAATCTTTCCCTTCCCTATTCTCAATTCATATTAGAGCAATTAGGTTCATTTTGAAGGATCTTAGGTGAAAAACATATCTTGCTGTCAAAGGTTTGTTATCATGCAGAGGTTGAATTAATGAAATTGGTTTGTAAATGCTGAATTTGGTTTTCCTTTGTTAACATGCCAGAATTTTTTCTTGAACAGCATAGAAATATGATGCATGTATATTTCATTTTTATGCTAGTTCAGATGATGGGCCAGGATCACTCCGTGAAGGGTGTCGTAAGAAAGAACCTCTATGGATTGTCTTCAACGTTTCAGGCACTATCAATCTTTCATCTTATTTGAGTGTGTCTTCTTATAAGACCATTGATGGGCGTGGACAAAGGATAAAACTTAAGGGAAAGGGCTTGAGGTTGAAGGAATGTGAACATGTGATTATATGCAATCTAGAGTTTGAAGGAGGTAAAGGACCTGATGCTGATGGAATTCAGATCAAACCCAACTCAAAGCACATATGGATTGACCGTTGCAGCCTCCGCGATTACGATGATGGACTGATTGATATCACCCGGGGGAGCACAGACATTACAGTTTCTAGGTAAGCTGATATGCCAAACCCCTACGAATTACATTTTATGATGAATGTTCTGAAGTATGGTACACCGGTGATCCAGTATGATGAATTTAGGGATCCTAAATGATTCAGAAGTTTTCTTATAAAACTATAAGAGCTGGAGCTTCAGCAGTGTCAAAATTGGTCATAATGCTTCCACAAATGTTTTATGCGGAGTACACAAATAATTAGACAAATAATAGTCTATTTTATTCTTTGCTTATCTTCTAAATTAAGAATATCAATGCCATACTGTACACCTACCCATACCGTTCCACAATTTAGGATGTTTAGGGAAACCATGTTTTCATTTCCGTTCCTCGCACTAGAACGATATGCTTTCCAGGTAACTCAGAACTGAACCTATAATATCAACTGATTTCTGTGATTGGATAATGGAGTATTCTTATACAGATGTCACTTTTCAAAGCATGACAAGACAATGCTTATTGGAGCAGACCCTTCTCACATTGGTGACCGATGCATTCGAGTGACCATTCATCATTGTTTTTTTGATGGTACTCGACAGAGGCATCCCCGTGTCAGGTTCGCAAAAGTACATGTATACAATAACTACACCAGAGACTGGGGCATTTATGCTGTCTGCGCTAGTGTGGAATCACAGGTCAAGATTCTTTAAGCAGCTGATTTCCTGCCTGTTCTTCTGTACGTCGTTGAGTTTTTCAGTTTCCAGTGATGTTTGACCTGATGAGCCACTTCTCTAATAACATGGTAAATTTTTGGCCTTCAGATATATTCCCAGTGCAACATATACGAAGCTGGACAGAAGAAGGTGGCTTTCAAGTATCTTAATGAGAAGGTAATATATTTCTATTAACATTCTTTGTATTACTCTTGAAATTTCACATCATGACCTCTGGTTTCAATTGATGTTGTGGTAAGAGGTGCTGATGCGATGACAGTGGCACAAGTTTCTTTGTGGTGTTCAAAGAAAATCTTGTCCTGTAGATAGCTAGAAGTGTCTACAGTGTAGTGGGGATATTTACTCGGAGTTTATTTCGCCTCTCCTGTTAAGTTTGAAAGATTTGATCTAAGGATTGTGACATATGAAAATTGTGTGGTAAATTTTTTGACACAAGAAAATTAAGTGAACCAATGAGAATAAAACTCATGCTGCTAAATTTGGTGTAAGGTAAGCAAATTTAGGCAAGACCTTCCACTCAAAAAAGACAGATAAGCACTGAATAGTTACCCATGGTTAGCATCTAAGGCATGGTGAAATTATAATGGTATTAGGCCTTCTGTGAGAAGATGTGGAATCTTATTTCATACTGCTGTATATATTCTTCTTTTCATTCAGTGTTTTCATTATGAACGCAAAGCGAAGATGTACCATGGTTGGTTTTGTTGTAGTTCCAGTTAAGCACTGTATTAATTTATCGCTGTCTGCAAAATGCTACAAGTGTGTTGTTGGTGCTACATTATTCATGCTTCTTCATGTGTTCAACTCGGCTGTTTGTGTGTTGGGGTTGTATTCCGAAAATGGAAACTGGTTTTTCTTTTTCTTCTTACACCAGCTCTCTACCTCAAGTGCCTTGTATTGTATTTTCAAAATATTCACCAAGGATGCATACATGTGTATAAATTAATCTCTTCTTATTTTCTTGGATCAAATTCAATAAGTACAAGGGTATTTTTGACTTTTTATTGATTTTACTAATGTCATCTACGTTCTCACTTTGGCTGAAACTTCAAAGGGTTGTATGTAAAAATTCTCCGAGTCTTTTGTGGTTGGTTGTTAAGAAATTTAGGGCCTCTTGTACCTTTGTCTTGTTGAATGTCTACTCATGGGTTGTGGCATAGCTACTGCAATTATTTTTTTATTTTTTATTTTTTAAAGACACCAAGTTAAGGCACCAAATCTAAATCAATATGATTATAGGACGAGTGATTCATGTTCTTAGCAACAAAAATCCGCACATTGGTTCTCCTCCCGGATAATATGCTACATCTTCATCTCTCCCAGACCTGCCATCTGGCATCAAGCACCTTAATGTATGCATACATTTCCTGCTAAATACTAAATAGTAGCAAGTATGTCACAATGCACATCATCATTGTTCCACAGCAGCCAAATACCACCAGAGAAACCCAGATGTTCTCATAGATAGCTTGAGCCTTGGGGCCACTGATACTTGTTTCCGCGATCACAGCCAATTGGGGTTTGTGTTCTCTAACCAAGCTGTCAAAGTGAAACTGGGAAAAAGGGTTCAAATCACTCCTACAATTCCAAATTTTAGGACTTTCATTGGGGAATTAATTTGTGTGTTTTGACAATTTGTGGGTTTTGAGGTTTTAGAATCTCTGGTACCTCCCCTTCTGATTTGAGCCATTCTGGCCCCAGATAATCCAACTTTGAAACCTCCTTCATTGGGTCAAGTTGAGGAATGTGCATTAGAGCCCCCAGTTCGTGCTGTCGGTGAACCAAAAGCAGGCGTGTAAGCGTTGCACTGCTGGGTCGAGTGTTATCAGATGTGCAAAGTAAATTCCCTGTGGCATGTTGCATGTCTCCATTGAGAGTCCTTGACTGTGTGTTGCTAGGAGGGGCTGGCCTGGTTGTGGGAGAAAGGTTTCCTCTGATAAGAGTTCGGTGGGAGAGAGGTTGAGGTAACCCATCAGTTGGATGGGTGCAGGGAGCGGAGAGGTAATGCACTATTTTCTGTTTACCCAATCAATAGCTTACGAAGCTAAGTGCTGAATTCTATGTATCTAGAAATGATTGCAGCGATGTTTACTGGTTTGGAAAAAAGTTCCACTACAACTGAAATGTCGGGCCTAGAAAAGGCAAAAATAAATTTGAGTAAACCTCAATTTATTTTTATTAGACTTCTAAGTGGTTCAACTTTGCAGAATGTCTGTTGCTAGTAGCTAGTAAGGGCATAATCAATGGGAATAAATATGCTCATAGATCTATATAATTCTAGTAATGTCGAATATTATTTGCTTGGTGATCAAAATGAAGCCGCATTTTGTAGCACGGACACGGACACGGCAATTTTGAAAAAGGGACACAGACACGGCAATTTTGTTTCCCCGTGTCTGACACTCCGATTTGGCAACCTCTAGAAGTGTCGGTGCTTCATGGTCATTTTCATTAGAACATAAGTCATTTCAATTTCGTTTTTGATACTGATAAAAATGTCTGGTTGTGTTTGGTAGGCTGCTGACAAACACGAAGAAAGTACTGGCTGCATAAAGTCCGAGGGCGACTTGTTTGTGCATGGAACTCAACCAGGTTTAATGACCCCATCAAGTGCAGATGATGGATTTCATCCCAGTGGATACTACTCATCATGCACGGTGGAAGCTCCCACGGATGCTCTGAAAAAAGCTCTCCAGCACTGTACCGGGTGGCAATGTGTCCCTCTCCCGGCTGATACTTCCAAGTAACATCAAGAATGCGGTATATGTACAATTTTATTTACAGAATATATACATAAACATAAAATGCGTGTGGTCAAATTATTTATTGTGCGTGAGTGAGGGTTTCTATTTACGGCTATGTCCATTTCTAGAGCTGTAACGCTTGGCAATTGCATCACCATTCACCGCTATGGTGCTAATTGTCTTTCTGGCATTTCAAGTGCAAGTCCTCCATCTCTCTTAAGGAATGGTAAGGATGTAATGTATAATAATTCTGATTCGTGTAATATTCTTATCTATTGAATTAATAGTTTATGATAAAGTATTCTCGTGACACTTTTTTTTTGATAACCCGGATGTCCGGCTAACTTGCAAGTCCTGGAGATAACGACCGGATATAACCCCTAGTGGCCCCAAGAGTTTTGCTGGCAAGGGGAATCGAACCTGTGACCTTAAGTGGGAGCAAATTCCTAAGTTCCAAGTCAAAACCACTTTACCAACCCTTTGATATTATGCTTGAGACATCTTATGTTGATCTCGAATTGTGTGTTTCTTGTCGTCGTACTTTCCCATGATCGGCATGACCCATGACCCATTTACTTTGAATTGAAATCCAAGAGAATGCGGTGAATGTTGTTCTCTATTCCTTCTCTCTGCCAAGGAAAGGAAAAAGGGTAAGTTACCCTTCGGTACCGTGGATTCTAGAGTGATGCTCGTCTTTGTGGTGTTAACTTCATTGCTTGGTCCTTGGAAGGTCGGTGTTTGTAGGAGTCTGTGATTCGCTCTGTTTTGAAGGATGTTCGGTTTATATCAAAACAGGTAAGCCCAAAATTTGACAAGCAAATTCTCATTTGAACTGCTGCATTTCTCATGTAAATTTTGTCAAATTTTGGGTCCTCATTGTGACGTTTTGGAACTTGGTAGAGTTTTTTTCTTTTTTCTTTTTTTAAACTGAGGAGCAACCCTACAGCAGGCCACTAATTAGACCCACTGATGGAGTTGGCGCAACCACTGGTGACTCCACCATTGTAGGAGTGAGGTCAAGTGACCTCGCTGGATTCAAAAAATACACTGAAAAAAATTAATATTTTGATATAAATTAAATTTTCTTTGCTATTGTCAGTGTTGAATTACTCGTTTGAGATTAAAATAAATGTTTTCAATAAAATTTGAACTAAATTGTTATAGCCCTAACAAAGCAAAACAAAACAAGTCTAGCCAATTATGAGAGCCTATATATAATAAACATATAAGGACAATGATTGTCTGACATTAAGTTCAATGTGGAATTAAACAGTAAAAAATTAAAAGGAATCAGACGACTTTTTGTGTATAGCTTTTCATCATAAATATGCTGTGTATTTATGTTAGCGTTGGATGAAAATTTTGGAGCCGCCACTGGGTGTAACCCATACCAATCGTGGCTCCCCAGTACTTAGCGGGGAATCAAACTCCTAACTAAGGGGATTACTCCGAAAATCAGACACTCGCCCTAACTGTTGGGGCAACGGGCAACCCCTGGTTTTGTTACTTGGTAGAGTTGTGTACTCAAATCTAGTGTCTTATTTATGAGTTAGATCATACTCCTAATATTTTGATTATGGTGTGTGAAGTTCTATATTTTTAGCCAACAAAGAAAGAGACAGAAGGTACCAGTGGAAAGATTTATAGGTGGTTCCCGAATAGGGTTTCGGGACCATGTAGGGTAGTGATTTTCACTCTTTTTTTTTTTTTTTTTAGATATGTAATCCTTTTCTACTGTTTATTCATGTAAAATCACAACGTTACTATTTCACTGTGGACTTCTCGTACATTAAAAAGGGCGACATTATAAAGTTGCAAAAAAAAGAAAAAGAAAAAAAGAGAGGGTGAATAAGGTGTTGTTCCTCTTATTAGGTTTATGGGGTTTGTCTTTATTCAAATTTTTTTCCCGTTTGTTAGTTTTGCATCAAATGTTTATGGATTATTAATATATCTCGACGGAAAGAATCGGAAAAGTAAAAAATTATTACCAGAACTCGATTTTATTTTGGAAAAATTAAAAAATAACTAGTGAAAGTGATTTGTTTTGAATAAAGACCAAACTCGAAAAGCCAATAAGAGGGACGACACCTAAAGCCAATTGTAGGTCTTAGAGTATTGAAAATCGTCTCTAGATAGTGGGGAAAAATTTTGGGTACCGAATGGGTACCACGTAGCCGAGCTTATGTATACGTGGTACCCGAACGTTGCATCCAGGCTGTTGAAAAGTGTATTGACGATCCAAATCGAAACTCTCTCTCTCTCTCTCTCTCTCTCCCCTTTCACTCTCTTGTTTTTCTCCATAATCTGAACTGTTCAAAATCAAAATGGACGGCCCAGATCGCAAGCGAAATTGATCAGACAGTAGGGTGACACGTGTGGTTTTTGAGACGTAAATTTCTTCATAATGTTGTAGAAAACATTGGCAAACGGATTTTTATTTGACTTTGAGGAACTGTTTTTTTTTTTTTTTTAATTTTTGTGTGTAGGGGGAGAAGTTTCATGTTTACTTTTCTAGTTGATAATTTCGTAATATTTGACATTGCTTGCCAGTTTTCCAACATTTGCACCACATGGAAATCATTGAAGAGTCGTATCCAATTGTCAACTTATTCGTTAAGTGCATGAAAATTAACAGCTTTCTTATCACGCCAACTATAGTGACGAATGATAATGGATTTTTTTTTTTTTTTTAAAGCTGTTAGGAGCATCCGGGTCAGTTTCCATATACCTTGGCTAAATTCCCTCAATGGTTCGGTTCCATACCGGGAATAGATAATTCACAAGAGAAGTTTTAACGAATTGGGTGATGGGGGACAACATGTATGTTGTCTCATTCGAGCTGTCCGTGCTTGTCGATCAATGGCCAAGATCTGTTTGGGACTCAAACAAATTTGCACCGTTTATTACAAAACTAATCTGGGCCGTTAATTGCTGAGCACCAACGGCTCGGATGAGAACAACAATAGTTGTTAAATTTCAAATTCAGGATGTCTGGGTTTATACTGATTCTACTTGTCATGTATCTTGTCCAAATGAATGTCTTAAGAGAAAAGCAAAGAAGAATTTTAAATAATATAGGGCTTGATTTTGGCCACCGTTATTGATTTTTAAAAGCCATAAAATGGGACTTCTTGGTCAAGAAAGTGGATGCCATGGTTAAACCGTTAGGGCAAAGAGGGCATGTGGTGTCAAATAATTAGGAATATTGAGAAGAGATAATGAGAAAATGAAAGCGAAATTCCTTGAATTTATGGATAACGGACCCAAGCCACATATGCATGCTTTGACTAATCACGAGTCCTAAATTTAACGGCCGGACAAGTTTACAATGATCATATGAAATGGCCGAATAATCATGCAATTATCCTATAATCAGTCTGCATATCAGAAGAGTACGATTACTATTTCCGATCTTCCTCTTATTCGACCAACTCCTTTAGGTTGAAAATGATGGTCAATTAAAACGCTTTACATTTGCAAGGAAGCACCCATGTCGAGTACATTGTTATGCATTGTATCTATCCACAATGGAGTGCAACAACAACTGGACACTTTATTTTCCATTTTTATTGAACTGCAATTAAGGGTGAGAAAGACAACTAATGTAAATAACCTCGCTTAGAGGCGTGGTATGGGAGTTCACTCTATGTATGAAATGTGCGGTTTTGAGCCATAGTTCTTTATGCGAAAAGGTGAGTTAAATCACACATCACTACTTCGGTGCTAGATGAACAAAGGACCTTCATGCTAGTTCCACAGTTAGCGGGATTTAAACATGAGCAGATCAAGTACAGGAATGCGGAAACACTTAAGCGACCACCTTCAGTGGTGACACTTTATTTTCATTGTGGAGATTAATCTATCATAAAATTTGGGCTTCTAGCACAATATTATGAGTACTCCATCGTGAATGTTTTAGGATCGGTATTTATTTTCCATGGGATTCCAGGATCTGCATTGTTTTCCAAAAACTAATAAATTTGGCTCCCTTAAAACAATGCTACTTCATATTGATAACAATCCCATGCACTATTTTTGAATGGTTTCTTCCTATTGATAAGCACCTTTCTATATGTATAGTCCAATATGTACAAACCGTGTACAAACCGGGAGGATTCACTTTTGGGTCCCACACAAACGATCCGGGTTTGTCATTGATTTTAGAATGATTTTTTAGGAAAAGGCGCGAGAAATCAATTTCAATCAAATGCGTGTGTAAGTCTTGATTCAAAATTTTCCGTTTCATGCCAAAAGAATGGATTAGGTGTGGGATCAAAAAATGAGTCACGTAGAGTGCATTACCACGGTTTGTACACATTTCCTCAGTACCTTTAGTTTTTCCGTATTGATAAACAAGCATTCCATGTAAATTCTAATTTCAATTCGCTCCAAAAACCAAAGTGAATTATTCTACTTGCACAATTTATTTTATGTTGCAACTCAATTAACTAAGATTTAAAAAAAAACACAAATCTGATTGAAAAATTGTGTATATTAACAAATAACTTGTATTAAGAACAACTTATCTTTCTATCAAATGACATCCAAATCTCCATAACAAAAGATGGAGCCATTTACAATATTTTACCCTCACGTTCTTATAATAACAATTGTACAAACGCCGTTATTATTTACTACACTATAACAATCTCTCTCAGTGATGAGACCGTGACGGCCGTGAATGCGACGAGCTAGAAGTAGTAGATGACAGAGAACTCCCCGACCCATCACTCCCAAAAAACAGATCCGACAGGTAATTCCCTATATCCTCAGGGGCATATCTGACCAAATCCCTCTGTCCTCTCATCCTAGCCCTGTTCACATCATAAATCTCTCTGTACACCCCAACGATCTTCCTCGCAATAGAAACTTTGATCTCGTCACGGAGCTTCCCATCCTGTACGACGCACACAGACTGCTTACGGTGCGCCTTCTCGAACTCCGCGTTAAACCTCCTGAAACACTCCTTCGCTTCCTCCACCGACATCTCCGCCGGCGAATTCTTTGGCAGTGAACCGATGACTTGGCCCCATGCCAGCCGTTCGTAGTTCGCCGCGAATTGCTTGATTTTCGCCTCGTGATTCGTCACCCAATCGTCGCCGAGTAAGTACTTGGCGTTCGATGTGCGGACTTTGTTGACGATGTGTTGCATATTGTTGGCTAGAAAGAGGTAAGAGAGAGAAACGTCCTTGTACTGCTTTGCTTTTACGTCGAGTTTACAGAGCAAAACGAGGATAATCCACGCGAATCGGAGGGATATTTCCGGCGCCGGGAAATCGTCGGAGTCGGAAGTGTCGAAGTAGGATTCTGGTAACGACGATTTCGACGGCGGTGGATGGCCGGCGAGGATGTCGGCCAACACGTTGCTGTAATCGGCAAGGAGAGTGACGTAATCCATGACGTATACAGTTAACGGATGTACTCCGCCGCCTGGTGGAGCAGATTTCGACGAGTCCTTCTGGATGACCGATTCGAACTCGGTGAGCATTGCGCGTACTGAGTCACCGAGTTTGATCAGAGAGTTGATGGCTTGGGATAACACGGCGGACGTGGACTCGAACGAGAAGATTGATTCGATTTCAGGCCACTGGCCGGAAATCGCTGTGTACATGTCGAGAGCACGGAATATTTTATCCGGCGAGATTTTCTTGAGGTTTTTCGCCACGTTTTCAGGGAATCCAAACAGGATCTGAGCGCCTTCTCTTGTTATCTCTGCAAAACACGATTCTCTGATGGAGTCCGAGGCGGCGAAGACATGGTCACAGAGGATTCTCTCGCCGTTGAAGAGCGTTTTCACGGCGGTCTTCACGCCGCTCAACCAGTTGTTGATCCTCATCTCCAACAAGTTCCAGTCCATCTTGTGAATATGCGAAGAACTCATTTTCTCCACTCCGAGCTTATATATACCTTCGTCGACGATCGATTTACGTATGATTTTGTATATCTTCAAGCACTCTTTCGCGTAACCGGACGATATCATGCACTCCGCGATCGCTCTCAAATCATCCATGGCAATGTTAGACACGTCCTCGACTTCAGAAATCAACTGAGTCGCGATCCGGATTTCGTAGTCCTCGGCCAGGTCATCGTCGTCCTCGTAATCCGACGTGCTGGATCGGGTGGAGGCGCGAGAGGATCTAGCCGAGACAGATTCCGGATCCAAGTGAGCTCGATTCATCGATAAGATCTGGTAAAACTCCTTCTGAAGCCGTTTCATGGCGATCTCCATTAGACGCTGACCGCGTACGAGCTTTTCAGAGTTCGAGTCCTCAGTTACTAACGAGTGCATGGATTTCTGTAACTCGTTCACGCACTTGATGAAGTCTCTGGCTTCCCTTCGGTTCTCGTAGAAGAGAGAGGTGACTTTGGCGTAAGCCGAAGTGTCCGAATTCCATTTCATGATAACGGATTCCGAAATCAACAGAATCCGCTCCATGGATGCATCGGACAAACTCCGTCCCGGAGTGGCGACGGATCGCGAAGGAGAAGAGGAAGACGGCGATGCCTTGGGTGAAAAGAATACGCCACGCATTCCTTTTCTTGGCATAACTCGACCGATTATATGATATCAGACAAGCAACCAAAGAAAAGAAGCAGCCAAACAGAAGAGAGGTACGTAAGTAAGAGTGGTTGATTTACGCTTGTGTGTTAGTGTATGTATATGTGGTGTTTGCGAAATTGACAAACACAAATGTATTGGATTGGGAGAAATGAGGGGGATTGATGGGGTATATATAGAGGTAAGAGGGGGAGGGAGCAACAGTGGGGAAGGGAAATAAAAACTGACTGCATGGATGTGGGGTCGGACTTTTAGGAGTCTTGAGAGTGGACCCAAGATGGTTGACTCCCACGCGGTGCATTTGTCAACATGTGGAGGAGTACTAATTCCCTAGTTGCCAAAAATGAAAAAAAAAAGAAAAGAAAAGAAAGTGTTTGGCTGGGAAAAGTTGTTACTCGGAGTCTCCTGCCTCTTTTCATGGAAATGTACATTGCTTCTAGTTCTCCAATTTGAAAAATCTACTGGTTCTGTTTCGTTAGAGAGTTTAGTTTAGTTTTGATGATGTGTGTAATGAGTGGAGAGAGATAGATAGAGAAATTAGGAAAACGATGATGTAGAGAAATTAGGAAAACGATGATGTCATCAAAACTAAAACTAAACAGGGAAACGAACATGGCCAGTCTATTGTCCTGTTCCGTTACGTTAAAAGGGTTTTTTTGACTTTTGGTTTTCGAGACTGTTTTAGTTAATATATTCTAAGAGAATGACATGTTTCAAAAAATACAATGAGCCAAAAAAACAAAACCTTGGCGGGATAGGGATTGGAGAACCCTAGAGGGTGGCTACTAGCCGTTGATTTTAACAATCAATGGGTAAGACGAGTCCGGGCCCTTGTAGATCCGAACCTTTCATTGTTGAGATAAAGTCCACACAATTGACTGTCAAAATCAATGGCACAGGAACCGTCCTACAGGAGTGCCCTCCGAGGTCCTTGGCCTGCGGGGCGGGGCCTCTGTACAGCTTGGATGAGCTTTTCCACCACCATGTATTGATGTAGATTGTAGAATTTGAAACTCTTATTTGTTTGGTCTCTCCACTCTTGGTTGCTGATCAGTTGTCGCCGTAATATTTAGCCTGAACCCTAGTACGGCGAAACAAATGCTTCTTTTGTCTCTAAATAAATATTCTTACAGGAAATCTAATTTTTTAAGTAGACAACATCGTTACACCCTGAAAATAGTAGAGTATTAGTTTTCCAAAAGAGTGCCCCTCAATCAAATGGACTTGAGTTTGAAAAATTTAGTGCAAATAAATATCTTCACTTTTGGCATGTGCTAGTAAATGGCTCCTAAAAGTGGCAGGACTAATTAGGACCGATCCAGGTATCTTGTAGTACACCTCTGTATTGCGGGGTTTTCGATTTCGATAAATCGTTTTCTTTTTTGATTGCACATAGTTCAATTTTCAAAAAGAAAGGAAAAAAGAAATTGTACCGAGTTTTACCTCTATTTATTATTGGAGGTGGACGCTTATTTTGGGGCAATCTAAAATAGATACCCGCATATACGTAGGTCAGCAGATATCTCATGGGTAGAAAATTCTAGCCCTATATCATCAGTGACGAAAATATATTATTATGTTTCCTAATTTTAAATAAGTAATAAATTTATACTCTTTGAATTTTCTGTTTTGTTTATTAGTATGTTTGCGGCCCTACGGGTTTCTTTCATTCACATTCCCCTGCTTTGATGGTTTATTTGTCATGATCAAAGAACCATGCCACAACTATGGGAGTTCAAATATTTGACTGCATTTTTATATACTATAAAACAGTTGAATATTTAATGACGGAATCAGTGTCATAATCAAATTTGTCGTGTCTCCTTGTGACTAATTATTACTATTGTTAATTAAATTGTTATTGTTACTCCCTCCGTCTCAAAAATATATAGGGTTGGTTTGGGTGAATTGAAAAAACTAGTTTTTCGGTTGTTTCCTTATTTAATTTTTTTTGCATTTGTTGATTTTTGATCTATTTTTTGTGGTTTTTTGGCTTGTCTCGATGAGAGAAATCTAAAAAGTATAACATTACTAGCCAAACTTAAAGTTATGTGAATAAAGACGAAAAATAATCTATTTTAGTCTTTATTCAATCGGTAATACATTTCATATGCAATATGAATCTTATTTGTTAGATCTCAATTAAATTTAAAAGACAAAGTTTTTAAAATCACTTAAAACATTATAGATTATAAGATACTACATTATATTGAAAAGTGACACGAACTCCCAGAAGGGACTATATTTTTGGGATGGAGGGAGTAGCAAAAAAGAAAATTCTAAAATCAGCCTACTGCCCTGTCATTAATATTTAAAAAATTGCATTGAAATATATGAAAAGTGTATTGAAATATTTGAAAGGAATCCGGAGATCCGTTGACCTTAGAATTAATGGCTCGGATTTTATCTCGATCATGAAGGGTTCGGATCATGCAATTATCAAGATAAAATGAAGACCACTGATTGCGTGATCAACTGCTTTATGCCCCAAATGCCTTATGAAAGTGCTTGTAAAAGAGTGAAAAAAAAAAAAAAATTACACTGGGGGTGTGTGTTTTTATGTTTTATTCATGTCTTGTTGTCAACTCCTTAACCTGACAATTGAAGGATCTAGTAATAAAAAAAAAAAAAAGAGAGAAAATTCTAGTCTTGGCATGGGCGTGGGTCGTCCTTTTTTCTGTCTGAACTGTAATCATGGCTGAAGGGTTTTCTAACATGGCATGCTTTATTAAAATACAATAATCCAATTACATCACCTAAGAATAATCTTTTGACTATCTTTTTTGAAATATTCACTGCGCCGTAACAAGAAAGGGTCAGCAACAGCAATGCCTTGTTTAGCAAACAAATTAAACATTATAACCACGTCTAATTTGGGCTAAAGTAGGGTTCGAGACTCGGCTCGTTCAATAATCCAGCAAAATAATACTTCTGTTTTTTGATACCTTTTTTTTTTTTGGACCCGAAACTTGCTAGACCATAGAAATCGTAATTACCAAAAAAAAGAAAGAAAGATTTTAAGGTCATTTTTGGTTGTTGCATTCAGAAGAAATTTTACAAAATAATACTACTATTAAAATTAGCTTCGTTTACACAAATAGTCATTATTTTCATGTGTTGTAAAAACTAATGTTCTTTTTAAAAATAAAATACTCCCTCCGTTCCTATTTGTTTGTCATTTATGAAAAGTCGTGTCACTTTTTAAATGAAAAAATAAAGTGATTTCGTGTATCATTTTTTAAAATTTTTTACACCAAATTAAAGTACTCATCGTGTATTTTAATTTGGTGGGAAAAAATTTTAAAAATGATACACGGAAGTACTTAATTTTTTTATTTAAAAAAAAGGCAAGAGAGATAGAGAGTAGGACAAACAAATAGGAACGGATGTAGTAAAAAACAACTAAGCAAGCAAATGTTCTTTTTATAAGGCTAAATTACCAAAACCACTCCTGAGGTTTCTAGAAATTACAAATTACCCCTAACGTTTAGGAAATTACAAATTACCCCCTAACGTTTAGGAAATTACAAATTACCCCCTAACGTTTAGGAAATTACAAATTACCCCCTAACGTTTAGGAAATTACAAATTACTCCGTATCCCTTATTGCATAAAAAATTACTTCCTTGTTGTGATGTAGCTCTTAGGAAATTCAAAAGAGTTTGTCTGCCATCATCAAAATCCTAATTAAAATGGACGAAACTATCCTTTTGTAATTTGTGAAAGGTTGTAAAGGTATGCAAATAACTTTTTACGAGTTTCGAAAGGACAATTTGGACCATTGTAATTTGGATTTGATGATGACAGACATATTCCGTCGAATTTCCTAATAGCTCCATTGCAACAAGGAGTTGTTTTTTATGCGATAAGGAGTGATTTATAATTTTAGAAAAATGAGGGGGCAATCTTTAATTTCTAGAAATCTCAGGGGTGATTTATCCTTTTTGAAATATGAACTCATAAAACGAAATTTTATCAAATAAATCTCTATCTCACCTCTTGCATGTAACAAAAAAAATACGGGACGGGACTAGGATTTAATCCTAGTTTCTACAAATTTGATATTTACCACAAAAAAAAAAAAAAAAAACGCAGTAGGAATGTCTAAGAAAACCAAAAAAAAAATTGATAAATCAGACTGACCAGACTGAACCGGTCTATTTGGATTGGTTATGTGGTTTAATTGAATAGTTCGGGTTCTAAAAAATGGAAACTAGTTATTTTGATTTGGTCCCTTGTTTCATAATTGGAAATAGTAGTTTGAACTGAACTGGATCCTTTACCTACATATAAACTTGAAAACTCTATCAGTAAATACATTACATCTGTATCAATAAAGAGCATACAAGATACATCACTCTACTCGCCAAATCCTTTGTTTCCCACAAAACTCTTTCACTCCCCCAAAATTTTTTGTGGTTTGGTTTAATTGTAGTAGTTTTTTATGAAAAGAATTATGTCAATTTTATGGACAAATTTAGTTTTCAAGATTAATGAAGCTATTTGCAATTATTTTGCGGTCTATTTTGTTAGCTATTTTAAAAACTAGTGGCATTATTCATACCTTTTCTTGTGCGGCAATTTTGGATACTTTTCCCGTTCCACTAAAATTAAACAGTTTTATTTAAGCTCAAAAACTATCTCATTCCACTAACAAAAACCACTTAGTTTTTTTGCAAAACTAAACATACAAATATTTAGTTAGTAGAACAAGTTAGTTTTTTTGCAAAACTAAACATACAAAAAACTAGTTTGATGGAAAAAGTTAGTTTTTTTTGCAAAACTAAAAACCAAAAAACTAATTAGTGGAACAAATTACTTTTTGTGCAAAACTAAAACATCCAAAAAAACCAAAAAACTAAAAAACCAAAAAAAACAAGTTAGTGGAACATCCATGTTTTAGAATCGGAAAACCAAAGCAGGCTGGTCTAATTATTTGGTTGTAGTTTGTTTCTGTGTGTGTAACAATCTAGTTTTGATTCTCAATTATTTGAAATCGTTAAATATGGTTTGCTTCTTGAATTTCTATAGAACCGATCTAATTCGAACCATGAGCACCCCTAATAAGAACATCTCGGACCCTATAATAAATACTAACACACATCTTCTAGATGTACACTTTTTGCTATAAGAGTAAAAATTCCTTTTCGTCATTTTCAGTCATAAGCTCTCGACACAATGATAGCTTTTAAGCTTTTCTTTTCCTTACCTTTTACTCGGACTTTAAAAATCAGGGGAAACATTCTTCACTTGTTGACCGGCGGACGGCCACCCAAACTCCCACTAAAATCGGAAAAAATGAATAGAGAATCCTCTAGAGGCTGATGATTCCTCGTAGAAATTAAGAACAAAAACATTGGAGCTAGGAAAGTTTTGAACTTCCGTTCTTTTTTTAATGGACGGAGGAGCAGTTCTACAGCTAGGTCCTTTGGATCAGACTGCGCAACCCAAACCTTCGAAGGAGTTAGCGCAACAACACACCGTCATGCTCCGCTTAAATCAGAGTACTCATCTAGTGGAGAATTGAACCCTTAGAGACCTTGAGGAATACTCTCAAAGCCAGGCATCCCCCCGAACCATTGTGGCAACCTTGAGTTAGTAACTCCTGTTAGACTTTAAGAGCACGTTCGATTTGAAACGTAGTTTTGTTTTGAATTTTTGTTGTAGCAACTGGTCATTGGACCTTTCTTTGGGGGCCAAATTAAGTTTCTTTAATTACTTCCCAACCCCGAAGGGTTGGTCAGGTTGATTGTTGAATTTGCACCCCACACGATTGGTTAGAATTTATTTTTGGAGTCAGGCTGCAAGAGTATTTTTTGGGAATATTCTATTAGTCTTGGTGTGGATGGCCTACTTTCAGGGCCGGTCTTGATGTTTGGGTTGCTCAAGCTCAACCCCAAACTTGGTTGTCCATTTACTCTTAAATCATAAAAAGGAAAAGACACACAAGTAAAAAAAAAAATCAAGATTACATTGAGCTTCTAGGTTGGATTATGTAAAAAAAAAAAAATTAATTAACAGTATCCTAGCCAAAGAAAAAATAACTTCTCCTCCAATTTTTTGAAGCAAATTATTCAATTAAGTCATCATTCTTTAACTAATCCAATAACTCATTTTCAATTAAGATCATACCTCCATTTCACTTAATCTTTATTGTGACATGATAGTTCAAAGGGAAGTTTTTATAACCTTCAACTTAGATTCTCCATCGAAGCAACTGTAGCCGATATATAAAGTCAATAAAATTTGATGAGTAACCCATACCATTTGAAAACCACCTTCGTCCCAATAAGACCTTATAAATTCAAGGGATGCCAATTAATTTTGTTACTTTCCCCGGGACTTTTACATGTTGGCTGTCAGCTACGTACCTAATGTAGAACCCTCCTTTAACCTGACTTCGGAGAATCTGAAAAAAATTAAATAAGGCTTTGTACGTCCTAGGTAGAGATTCACTCAGCATCTACATGTGATAATGAAAAATATATACGATGTACATCTTTCTCACATTAATCTTGGCATTTGCTTTGTTACTGACACCATACATAATAGGAGTATTTTGTCAACCCCTCGGGCTAATAGATATGTAAATTTTATACTCCCTCCATCCCAAAAAGGATGTCCAAAAATGTAATTCATAACTCTCGAAAAAAAAAATCTATATTTGAACGCTTGGTAGCAGAAAAATCCTACTCACTTAACGTAAAACAAAATTTAAAGACAAATTTTAATACACATTTCACAGACAATAACCTTTTTTTGGACGAAGGGACTACTTATTTGCAATAACATTGTGGCTATTTTGAATGAACTGTTAGTTACATACGTTCATACATCTACCTTCTGCATGCATAAATTTTTATGGCATGATCCATCGAAATGTGCATTGATTTGGGTGAATTGGGAAAATTGGTTTTTTGGATTATTCAGTTTTGTCCTTATTCAAATTTTTTTTGCATTTGTTGGTTTTTGGTCGATTTTTTGTGGTTTCTTGGCTTGTCTCGACGAGAGGAATCTAAAACGTATAAAATTATTAGCCAAACTTAAAGTTTTTTTAATAAAGACAAAAAATAATCCAAAAAACCGGCTTTATTCAAAAAACTGTAAGTTTGGCTAATAATTTTATACGTTTTAGATTCCTCTCGTCGAGACAAGCCAAGAAACCACAAAAAATCAACCAAAAACCAACAAATGCAAAAAAAAATTCAATAAGGACAAAACCAAAAAACTAGTTTTTTCAATTCACCCAAACCAACGTGGAGTAGTTTCCAATCGAATTTGTTTATTAAAAAAAATATTGAACGAAGTTACGGCGTAGTTGTTAGGAAATCGGAATACAAACAGTTGTGCGTAATGAAAAACAGGAAAGAAAAACGAGACACAAGATATACGTGGAAAACCTCAACGCGAGAAAAAACCATGGGAGCCATACCAGTTCACTATAAAATCGAAAATAAGAGTACAAGTTTTCTCGCAATCTCTTTGAGATTTGCGTTTTCTCTCGGGTCTCTGTTTTTCTTTGAAAACTGATAACCCTAAAATTTAACAAACTGCTAAATAAATAGGACGGGCCCTATGGCCGAAATTACACCCCGAGGTCCAAAAGTATCGTTTTCGCTCCCGTGCAGGCTCCGCCCCCACACCCTCGGATAGACCACTACTGAAGAAGGTTTGCACCCCAATAGTAGCCTAAAAGAAAAAGGATCTATATGCTCTCCAAAATTTAAAAAAAGACCGACTTTTTGGATTATTTTGGTTGTCTTATACCCTTTTTTTCAACTTTTTGTTAATATTTTTGCACTTTTTCGATTATGCTTGTCGAGACGAACAATATGATGTAAGAATTTGACTCGAATCTGCTAAAAATTAGCAAAACAACAAAGAATACTACGCAAAAAAGTTAGGCCAAACCCACGGGACGAGGATGACCAAAAGTCATGAGTCCGAACGCGGGGACAAAAGTGTTCGTGTAAATTGCATAATTGTAAGGCCAAGCATGTCACGGACTGGGTCCGTTCGTGATGGAGAGGGTGGGAGCGTTAGCAGGACAAATTGACCTCCGTGACTTCCAATTGACTTGACTTGCAAATTGCCTGCCCTTAATTAATTTGCGTCCTTCCTAACATGGCGGACCCTGATTTTTCAGAGATTTAAAGCAAAAATTTAAAAAGAACCTATTTTTTGTTGGATTATTATAAAGAATACTAAAGTAGGAGGAACCTCAATTTTAGGGGCCTAAAGCCCTGACCACACCGAGGGACAGACCCTGAAGCGAAGGACGGGAACGAGTGGAATCAATGTGTTCCAATTTCTGGCCTTGCACCGACCATCCAATCGCTATGACTATCCAAGAAGACACTCAAGACTAGAAGGATAGACAACCCCACCTGGTGTATTGCCGAGCTACAAGTCCTACGACACAGGAGCGGGATTCTCTAAAAGCCAAGGTCGTGGGTGGCCAAGAGGGCCCACTTGGAGACTTGGGATCTCAACAGGAAATGCGAAGGTTGCTTAAAGCCGGTAGACCGATAGGCGAAAAACGTGCACCCCTAGTTTTAGCTTAAAGGCCGGCTCTGCTTTTGAAACCCCTTTACCATGTGAAATCAAAGATGCCCGTTTGTGCACACGTTTGTTTATGACTTTGTAATCCTTTTCTTATCCTTTTTGGCAGTTTAAAATAACCTGTCATCACCCTTTGATTCACACTTTTCGTAAGCACCAATTTTTCCAAAATGTGGTGGTCTAGTCTGACGGCCTTGGGGCATTACGTAAATCAACTTTTCTTGACAAACTATCATTTGCCTTTATTGCACATGTTGAAATATACTTTGTAGCTCATAACTGGGGTGGTTAAGTCATTGCTTATTTGTCGGGTGCTTCCAAATTGAGATGTACTAGATGGAGTTGTGGCCATCAAGAAGACTCTTGCAGTTTGACCCTTGAGGGGACCAATTTGTAATACCAACTAGAAGCGGCCGAGTTTTTGCATTGTAGGGTCTTCACAATCTGGTCACCCAGTTGGGTCCGACATGCAAGAAGTGTTAGTTGTTAGTAGTTAATTGTTAGTGAGACTTGATCATTGTCCGGTGCATGGGGGTATAGGTGTCTTTCAATTTGGCTATGACCCCACTAGCTCCCGTAAGTTAAAAAAGGTTTATTACATTTTACCGCCATGAACTAAAACAATTTTTTAAAAAGATTAGTCTCATAAATGAACTTACGGACGGGCCAAAAAAGGACCCTCAATGACAGGGCCAGGAGATTTTCAGGGCCTTGGAGGTTTAAAAATGGAGTCTCTCTGTATTTTCCACATATATTAGTTTAACATAAGAAGCAAAATAGCATTACGGTGCAATGGTAAATTGCTTTTTAAACAACTTTTGTGTACCTTTGGTTGTGAGATCAAGTCTCACACAAGCAGTCGATTCACATTTTTTGTACCGGTTGAAAATGAAGATAGGATGGGTCGAACACACAACCTAATGGAAAGATCGTTTGCATCTTACCGCTAAACTACACTAGCCTATATGTAAAATAACACTTGACATACATATTTAACCCATTTCACTAGCTATTTGGGGCTTTTTTATTGGCCCAAAAATTTGGAGGTCAAAGCGATGGCTTAGTGGGCTTATCTCCATGTCCGACCCTACTCAACGAAACCATTGAGCCTTAATGGGATTGGAGAGGATACTTTGCCGCTAAAACTGTTGGGGGTTTGAGGATTTTTTTTTTGGGGTTTTGGGTGCTTTTTTTGGAATTGGGGACTCTATATTGCAGTGCCGCACTACAGGGTTGTAGTTTGGCATCCGAGCTAGCTAGTTGGGTTTTTATCTTGACAATGAACGGTTCGGATCTGCAAATTATTGAAATGAAATCATGACTGTTGATTACGCGATACATGACTCGGGTGGTACACTATGGCCCTACAATGCGGTACCACACTGCAGGATTCTCAGATCCTCTTTTTTTGGCATTGTTGGGATGGTATTGTTTTAGCAGTAGTTGGGGTTCGCATGTGTGTTGCTCTTTTTTGGTTTTGGTTTGGCCTCTTGCCAACCTTTGTCCTTTGGCTGCTAGATGGCTTGATGCCATTTTGTCTCGGATCTGAGGATATAAATCACCTCTTCCAAGATGTCCAAATATATGTATTTTTTAATAACCGAACGTCCGGATTAGCTTGTGCGCCTTGACTGATTTGATAACTAGAGCTGATTTGAACATTCACTTTTGTTTGAAAAATATGAAGATCTCTCTCCCTCTCTCAACTTGATAACGATAGATTGTGTGCCATCATTTTCTCTTCGAAAGTCCCCCGAGTTTTGCCTCGTGGTTAAGAAATGGAAGTTCGGACTGGATTTCGTCCCTGACTCCCTCTGGCTCTTAGGTCTCATATTTCGAAGCTTCTTTTAGGTGCCACCTTACATGCATCAGTTTATATGGGTTTTATCCCGGCTTTTAGTGTCTCCTCCCCAATAGTGGATGATGTGATTTTTTTTTTTTTTTGCACGGCAAAAAATATTTCATTAATCATTGACAGAACATAATGACAATAGGAGCAAGGAGAAAGTAATAAACGCCTAGTCAAAGACTCAATCCTCGATTGGCAAGAGGCCAATCAAGGGCCACACCTAACGGGCCAAAGCCCAAACACAAAAGGCCACAATGCCTAGATAAAAAAATTCAATGCAAAAAACCCTAAGCTGCCCCAAAAGACCAGCAGCCAAACCAACATGCCCAACAACCGCCGCCACTGCATCACGGCTGCAAATAGTGAGACGAACCACCGACACTGGAATCCCGGGGAACAGACCCCTGTTGCTGACCCAGAGAATGGCAAAACCCTCACCAAATCCAGCCGCATAGCAACACTCTCAAACCGTTGTCTCACAATGCCCAAACCACTGCCAAAGTGTCCCAAGGGCCAAAAAGCCTAGATCTGACAATCTACCCATGAAAAAGCACCCAGACTTCATGCACTCCACCAGCCACACCTCGCCGACCAATTGCCAGTCACGAACACCCAATGACTTTGGGTAACGCACGATTCACCCAAGAATAGATTGGCTGGGTGACATGAGAATATCGGAAACAAACTCGTCGTTAAGCATAACCAGTTCCACCAAGAGAAGGAGACCGGCGCTTGATCCATGGGAGGGGGCATACAAGGAGAACCAGGAGGAGGAGAGGAGAAGAAGAAAAGGAGAGGGAGAAGAAGGGTGAGAGAGGAAGAGGAAGCCCGGGGGGAGGAGGGAAGCTCGAAGCTGAAACCTAGATCTAGAATGAGCAGGAAGAGAGAGAGAGAGAGAGGGGTTAGAGAGAGAGAGAGAGTGTGTGTGTTCAGATGAATATTCTCTATCTAGGGAGTTACGACCCTTATTGCAGTTAGCAAGATGTTTTTAGTGGATGATGTGATTCGTTGCCAGAGATTAATCGAGATGCGCTAAGTTATCCCAAACATCTTAAGATATATAAGCTATTGTTTTCTATTCGGTAAAATCTTCTACTCAATCCTTACAAGTACTATGGTTTGGGAATTCATTGTGCTAACAATAGTGCAACATTTGAGTCGTTTTGATGCTATATATGATGTTGATACGCATGCATATAGTTGAATTTTTTGGGTGGAAGTGAAGCAAATCCGAACAATAAGGGAAATTCTAACTACCCAGAAGACACATCAACAAAATTGTCCAAAAGTTGAAATTAATGGCTCGTAAGTGAATTTGGGCCACTAATTTCAAATTATGGAGAAATTTTGGGTATGTATTACTGTTGACATCGTATTGTGCGTCATCCGATTGTCCATTTCGACAATGAATTGTTCGGATTTAATCCGAGCAATAAATTTAATCCAACTGTCTATTGTTTGGATTAAATCCAAACCATGCATTGTCGGAATGGAAAGCTGGATGTAATATACTACATCGTGCAGTACGTTTTGTGCACTACAGGATTCCTGGTCTGTAAATGTCTCCATTCTAATGGAAATAGAAAATGATAGACTGACTTTTATTTAACATCCTTGTTTCTAAGTAGTACAAAAATTTTGCTAACGAGGAATCATGTTATATATACCTAAGCAGACGTACTATCTTTTTCCCAATTGATGCAGAATTATTTGAAATGTGATGCCATAGTCGCGTAGTGATCGATCGATGTTACGTATGAGCCAACTTGATGTCAAGATTGATACGGTTCTAAGTTCTAACCATCCCCAAATAAATATTAGGTACACACAAACAAACAAACAAACATACATACGTGAGTTAGCTATCCCAATGCCAAAAATAATCGCGATGTTTTAAGTGGTAAATTATATTTATCCATGCATCCGATAATTTTAGTCTCTCTTGAAATTCCCTGTGATCCATTTTAAGACCATTAATTTTGTATGGCTTCTGCCACAAGATGTATAAAACACAAAGAAAATGTAACTTGATTATTTTGTACCAAGCCTCACGAGAAATGAACTTCTCCCAATAAACATAGCTCTGCCTCTGATTGTATACACACACTTGGGCTCAAGAAGTGTCTAGACAGATAAAAATAGAAGGAAAAAAGAAATTAAGTTTGGTATTCTCCTGATTAGTCACTCGGGTTTTTCATTGAATTGTCTATATCAACAAAAAAAAAAACTATGTTTCTTAGTTTCGTGTCAAAATTTTGTGGATTACAGTAATATTTATTCATCTTGACAAGAGGAAAAAGAATACTTCTTTGACTTAAAATTTTTGAATAAAGACAAAATTTGAAAAGCACTTTTAATTCATACCAAGACAGGTTTGGTTGAGTAAAAAATTAAAAATTAAAATAAAAAATACTTCTAACGCAGCGGAATTCACGAGAAACTAGTTGCGTACTAGTTTAAACGAAAATAGGTCTTGAATCCACGAGGTTCTTAAATCCACAAGAAGAAAGAAAAATAACTCTGATTTATATTTGATTGAAAGCTCAATAATAATAGAGGTTACATGCCCTTTTTGTAGGAAAAACTAGCAAACTCTAGCAAAAACTTATCGAAAATCCCGAAAATTTGGGAAACTTCCAAAATTGAAAACTAGAAAGAAAAATAAGAAATTCCAAATTGGAAACAACAAAAACAGAATTACACGCTAAGAGTAATTCGTAATCTAATTATTAGCTAAAATAGCAAAATTACCAAATTGAAGGCCTAAACGAATGAATTTGATTGTAGCGCGATTCTGCTTCAACGCACCAAGTTTGGGTTTATTCCAGGCTTGTCGATAAATTGCCGAAATTAGCAATTTTCAATTAGAAGTTGTTTGGGCCCTTTAGGCTTTAACTGGTCCAATTGATCATAGAATTGGACCTCTACTTGTTCTGCATCAACTTTAGAGGCAAACCCAAGAAATAAATACTCGGAGTGACCACCAAGATGGGTTCTTTTCGGGTTAATTAATGAGCAATCTCTATATGTCCCAACATTTCAATATATTGAGCCTTCGCATTTCTATATGCATTGACTCCATATTGTACGTCCTCTTTCATTATTATTACATGAAAACCTATATATAGACATTACAACCTCTAGAGATTTATTTTCAAACACTGGATTCTTCCTGAGAGGGACATGGTTGGAAAAAAATGTACAGGTTTGTGTGTTTGTGTATGCAAATTTAAGAAACAAATTCTTGTGGTAACGACCATGGTGGTTTCTTGGACGACTACGCAGTCTCTATGATCGTAACAGAAAAAGGGTATTTTTTTTTCCCTTTCTTAAGCAATTTCTCATATGTTACATCCAATTCCGTAGCCCTTGATAGAAATATTAAAACGACCTTTAGGAAAAGAAACGCCCAATTCTTCTGTCTAGTGTCTATCTTCAACTCCATACATAATCATTTGATGTTTTTAATTAATGGAACTTTCTTTTTCATTTAAAAAAAAAAAGAAAAGAAAAGCAACAGCCAATATTTCGATATACATTCAGTATCTTCAAAATTATTCAGTGTGTCAATATTTTAGTTTTCAATTTTTTTTGACACACACAAGGCACATAAAATTTTTTATGAACAGTAAAAAAGACTTTATTAATCAATTGTAAATCATACAGAAATTAAAAAGAACAAGAGTAAATGACATCACGACAAGAGAATAAAATCGACTCGGAGTATTCTCGGGACTTAGTGATGAGTCTTGTTTTGCTTCAGTTTTATCGTGTTATTCTAGCCTTTTTTAGTTTGTTTTCTTTGGTTGTTGGCTCTATACTTTGCTGTTGATTTTCACTGGTTATATCTTTTTGGTTTTATTCGATTACATCTGTGCTATTATTTGTGTGTAATAGTCTGAGCTAGGTATCTATTGGGATGGCTCTACCACTATCCTTTGATCAGATTCATAATCCCATCCTGAAGGTGTCGGGTTTGCTTTTGGCAGGTGTGTCTGTAAGCCGATGGCCTTGTTAGCCTTTTGCCGTTCTCATTTCAATTGCTAGTGGTTTTAGTTTCATTCATGTCTTTCGTTGTAATCGGTGCCGGATGGCGTTTATGAAATGTTATGATAACATGTTAAAAAAAAAAAACAAGAGAATAAAATCCCAACAAAGTTAATTGGCACCCTACCCTCAATGATCATATGCCACTTGAGCCTCAAACGGTTACACAACTCACAAGACCATCTGCCTCCCAACCAAATGAACTTACACTAGGGGCTATTCCGCTAAAAAAAAAAAAGTTTTAACTCAAAAACTACTCCATTCCGCTAACAAAAAATAACAAAAAAACACTTAATTCCACTAACCTAAAAAAAACCAAAAAGCCAAAAAACTAGTTAGTGGAACAAGTTAGTTTGTTTTTTGCAAATTAGTGGACACATCTGCGCTATTTGTGTGTAATGGTCTGAGCTGGGTATCCATTGGGATGCTCTTCTACTATCCTTTGATCAGATTCATAATCCCGTCCCGAAGGTGTCAAGTTTGCTTTTGGCAGATGTGTCTGCGACCCGGTGGCCTTGCTAGCCTTTTGTTGTTGTCATTTCAATGGCTAGTGGTTTTCGTTTCATTCATGTCTATCGTTGTAATCAGTGCTGGATGGCGTTTATGAAATGTTATCATGACATGTTAAAAAAAAAAAAAAAACAAGAGAATAAAATCCCAATGAAGTTAATTGGCACCCTACCCTCAACGATCATATCATATGCCACTTGAGCCTCAAACGGTTACACAGCTCACAGGACCATCAGCCCCCCGACCAAATGAACTTACACTTAGGGTTGGTTTGGGTGAATTGAAAAAAACTAGTTTTTTGGTTTTGTCCTTATTCAAATTTTTTTTGCATTTGTTAGTTTTCGGTCGATTTTTTTGTAGTTTCTTGGCTTGTCTCGACGAGAGGAATCTAAAAAGTATAAAATTATTAGCCAAACTTAAAGTTTTGTGAATAAAGACGAAAAATAATCCAAAAAACCGGTTTTTTGGATTATTTTTCGTCTTTATTCACAAAATTTTCATAGAGGCTAATAATTTTATACTTTTTAGATTCCTCTCGTCGAGACAAGCCAAGAAACCACAAAAAATCGACCGAAAACCAACAAATGCAAAAAAAAATTTGAATAAGAACAAAACCATAAAAACCAGAAAACTAGTTTTTTCAATTTACCCAAACCACCCCTAAGGACTATACCTATTGAAAAACCTCATACAGACATAAAAAGCCATCAACAGACTCTCCTCTAAATTTAAAGAGCTTCAACTTAAAATATTGAAATAAAGACAAACTCCTCAATCCAAAATTGCCCCCAAGAAAAACCTGCTAATAAAACCAAAATAATTGAGATACGCTAAGCTATCCTGGACACCTTAAGATACAAACTATTGTTTTCTATTTGATAAAATCTTCTGCTCGCCATCCGTACAAGTTCTATGGTTTGCGAATACATTGTGTTGACAATAGTGCAACATTTGATTCGTTTTGATGCTACATATGATGTTGAATTTTTCGGGTATTATTGGCCACATAACAATAAATGTCTCCATTCTGATGGAAATAGAAAGTGATAGATTGACTTAACATCCTTGTTTCTAAGTACACAAGTTTTGGTAGCGAGGAATCGATAGAGTTTAAGTTTGTACAAAAGTTTCTTCCAAATCGATTGTATTGCGTCATGTGTCTAAACAGTGGTCCCAAATAGTTAAACATGAACATATGGCACAATGCGATTAATTTGGAGAAAACTTTTGTTTCCACCGGCGATAGAAATAATTTAAACTCATCGTAATAAATACCTAAGTAGATGTTACTCTATTTTCCCAATTCAGTAGTGATCGATGTTGCGCATAAGCCAACTAGATGTCGAGATTGATACGGTAACCATATACCCGAGTAAATATAGGATACACAAACAAACATACATACACCTGAGTTAGCTATCCCAATGCCAAAAACACTCACGATTTTCATTAATTTTTCAATTGCTTCTCTTGCTTAAAATTCTATATGTCAGTAGCATAATAGATCTATTAGAGCACCTACAGCCTTGAACCAAACTCAGAATCATATTCAGATTCGAAATTTGACTAAAATTACCCAAACACACCTCTAGTCCTAGAATTAAACCCATACCATATTGGTTTTTACCCAAATCTAGGGAGAACCAAACCTTGAACCAAATATCAAACGGCGGCTTTTTGGTCAATGACGATGTTTGACGATGGTGGTGCTGGTTATTGGGCAACAGCGCTGGTGGTCGACAGTGGTAGTGGTGGTGGTTGACACTTTTGTGGTTCAATCTAGATCTAGGGTTTATGAGACCCTGTTAATGGAGAGAGAGAGAGAGAGAGAGAGAGAGAGTGTGGTGGTGTTGAGTCGCCAAAAAGGGTGAAAGAAGAACTTGGTTAAAGCAACCATGGCTGGCCCAAGCCCTAGGCCTAGGAGACCTGGGCCTAAGGTATCCCAAAAACCCAAAATTTTAGGGGCACCCCCATAATTTTTTATATTAAACTTGAGTAGGGGTCTTTTTGGCCCAATGAAAACATAAATATATATTTTTAGCAACTTATATATGGATATGTTATACTTTGTCCATTTGTGAGGTGAATGTATTGCACCCCTTTTTATCTAAGATCGAATATTGTACTAACACTTTGTTTTTAAGTGTGTTAAGTATTTATTTGTTAAAAAATATTCAAGTATAATAATTTGAAGCTACCATTTATTAAACATTTGTCAAATACAATCAAAAGAGACTTCTATAACCCCGGAACTAAAGCATGTTTATTGATCGAGATATAATGCTCGGTTTGGTTCAAAATGAGCTCGATCCAAAATCACCACTTTTCGTTCAAAAACAATTGAACGAAATGGGTTGATTTTGGATCGAATTTGAACAAAATTGGGTGATTTTGGATCAAGCTCATATGGTTGTCCGATTGCATTGATTCCCATGTGGGCCCACTCGGAATTTGATTTTGAGATGGATAATGGTTCGTATTGACTGTTTGGGAACCACAAGGGGGTCACCGGTGCTATTTGTGCATGGTCGGTATTCTTTGGTCTGTATATATAAAGCGGTGCTTCCCGAAGTTCCCCACGATCCATTTTAGACAATTAATTTTACATGTATGCGTGTCATTTTTCAATTGTTTATATATTTTAATATTGATCTCAAAATATATACAATATGAATTTTATTCAATAGAGCTCAATTGACTTTATTATACAGAACTTTCAAAATCATGAAAAACATTATCAATAAAAAGATATAATAAATTGACAAATGACACGTAATTTCGTAATGGACCAGCAATTTAGGACAGATTGAGTATTACATTGTACCAAGCCTCACGAGAAATGAACTTCTCTCAGTAAACATAGCTCTGCCTTTGATCGTATATATACGCTCATTGGTGGAGCCAGAAATCGATATCGGAGGGAGTCGAATTATAAAAGAATCTTCATACAATGATTTTTTGAAGACTAAATTTAGTCATTTAATGTTCTTGAAATGAATATTGTTCATACTTTTTAATTATTTTCGAAATTCTATAATATTCTTAAAAATATTTACAAATATATATATAATATACTCCAAAATAAGAAATTGGGAGGAGGCGAGGCGGGCCACCCGGGCCCTGCCCACACTTGAGCTCAAGAACTGTCTAGGCAGATAATAATAGAAAAAAGAAATTAAGTTTGGTATTCTCCTAATTAGACTAGAATTACATTACAAATTATTGAGATTGCATTTGAGATGCATAAGGTGTAGTTTTTGAAAATAAGTCACTTGTTGGACTTTGGTTTTATTTCTAAAAAAAATCTTTTTTTTTTTTTTAGTTTTGTGATAAACTTTTGTCGATTAATATTGGTTAGTTTCGAGGAGAGGGGAAAAAAATACTCCTATATGAATAAAGACAAACTTTTTTCTGGGAAACTATCCTTACCTAATTCAGGCCAAGACCGATTTGTTAGTAAATAGTCAATCTCAAGAAATAAATACTTGGAGTGACCACCAAGATGGGCTCTTTTCAGGTTAATTAATGAGAAATCTCTGTCCACACGTATCAATATATTGAGGCTTCGCATTTCTCTGTGTATCGACTCCATACTATATGTCCTCTTTCATTATTACATTAAAACCTCTAGAGTTCGAATTTCAAACGCATTGATTCTTATTGAGAGGGACATGGTTGAAATAAAATGTACGTGTTTGTGTACGCAAATATAAGAAACAAATTCTTGTGGTGACAACCATGGTGGTTTTTTGAACGACTACGTAATCTCTGTGGTTGTGACAGGAAAAAAGGATTTTTCTTATGTCAATTTCTGATATGTTACATCCAATTTCGTAGCCCTTGATAGAATTAAAATGATTAATACGTCCTTTGGGAAAAAGAAACAGCCAATTCCTCTGTTTATAGTCTCTATCTTCAACTCCGTTCATAATCTTTTGATGTTTTTAATTAATGAAACTTTCTTTCCCATTCAAAAAAAAGAAAGAAAAGAAAGTAAAGCAACAGCCAATTTCTATATTCAGTCCTTTAAAATTATTTATATCCCTTCGACTTTCACTCAAGTTTCACTTTAGTCCTTCTGGTTTCAATTTGGACAATAAAAACCTTCCAATTTCTAATGAGTTTCACTTTAGTCCATCTGCAACATTCCGTCCAATTTTTGGACGGAAAAAGCCATGTGCCATCCACATGACAATGCTACAAAGGTATTTTGGATTTTTTCATTCCACCCTCTTCCCCCGGAAAACACAGCCCTTAAATCCCTAAATATCTTGTCCCTGAAAAAATTTTAAAAATGCAACGGATGGCTCGGATTGAAAGTGCTGGACAAATTTTTAAAAAAAAGCAAAAAAAAAAAATTAAAAAATGGGTTTCAATCCGAGCCGTCCATTGCATTTTTGGACAGCTCAGATGCATTCCGAAATTGGACGGAAGGGCTGCGTTGTAGCCGATGGTCGGAATAAAAAATGGGTATTTCGGAATGCATCTGAGCCGTCCAAAAATGCAACGGACGGCTCGGATTGAAACCCATTTTTTATTTTGCTTTTTTTTTTAAATCTGTCCGGCACTATCAATCCGAGTCATCCGTTGCATTTTTAAAATTTTTTCGGGGACAAGATATTTAGGGATTTAAGGGCTGCGTTTTCCGGGGGAAAAGGGTGGAATGAAAAAGTCCAAAATACCCTTGTAGCATTGTCATGTGGATGGCACATTGCTTTTTCCGTCCAAAAATTGGACGGAATGTTGCAGATGGACTAAAGTGAAACTCATTAGAAATTGGAAGGTTTTTATTGTCCAAATTGAAACCAAAAGGACTAAAGTGAAACTTGAGTGAAAGTCGAAGGGATATATAAGTAATTAACCCAAGTTTTTTTTGAATAGTATAAAAAAGACTTTATTAATCAATTGTAAATGGTATAAAGATTAAAATCAACAAAAGCCAACAACATCACAATGAGAGTAAGATCCCAATGAAGTTGGCACCCTACCACTCGACAATCACATGCATGTGCTAGGCACGATTTGTACTTGGAGGACAAGCCAATCAATATAAAAGGTACAACCATCAGCCTTAAAGAGTAATAGCGTCTGCCTCTATCAAAATCCTAAACTCTTGCTTGTTGATGCAGATCAGATTTTGGAAAACTAGCAATTTATTACTCCCTCCGTCCCATAAAGTTGTATCACTACGAAACTACGTGCAATTTTCAAACTAAAAAATATATATTTACCAAAATAATTTTTGAATTTTTTTGCATCCTTATAAAAGTTCTCGATGAGATCTATCAAACAAGATCCATATTGACTAAAAAATTATTTTCATAAGCACGTTATTTTTTAGCTTGAAAATTGCACGTAGTTTCGTAGTGATACAATTTATGGGACGGAGGGAGTAGTATTTATTTTATTGTTTCAATTTTAGTATTTTGGTAGGAGATTACTAGTTTGGAGTTATTTAGTTTCTTAATTTAAGTTGATTCAATTTCCTATTTTACGTTTTCTTGTTTTACAAGAATTAGGATTGCTAGCTCGTAGTTTATTTCCTTTTTAGTTTTAGGGTTGTGGCTAGTATAAATAATTGATGTAAGCCTTAGGGCAAGAGATAGTTTTGGAGTATTATTGAATGAAAAAAGAGTCTAGAGAGCGTTTTCTCTAAATTTTCTGGTTTGTGTTCGATTGTTGCACGTCTTTTCTGTAGTTCATAAGGCGCCCTGCATCAGTTGGTATCAGAGCATTGAGTTCCAATCCTGACTATGGCCGGAGGACGTGCTAGAGGTCGAGGGGGACGAGGTGATCGTACCGCTAGTTTGGAGGACATCTATGAAAGAGATGACGTAGCGCATGAGGCGTGAACGAAGGCGCGATTCCAACAACTATCGGCTGCAATAACTGCTTTAACCGACCAGGTTACTACCCTAGCTGTTGGGGGGAATCCACCTCGCCATCAACCGTACGATTGGTGGCCTCTTGAGGAGGACGTAAGTACGGAGGGTGAAGCAGCTATAAACCCTTTTGCTGCGGTGGCACTCAGTATCAACAGGGCTGGCAGCGGTGGCTACTATCAACAAAGGGGCAGAGGCCGAGAGATCATGGTTGAAAATCGTGATTTCCGACCATGGGAATCTGGTTTGAAGATCAACTTTCCTGAGTTCTAGGGAGGTGTGACACCAGAAAAAATCTTAAAGGTTAATGCAATGAATGATGCTACTGTTGTTGACTGGCCATTTACACAAAAAATTATTCCAAATCTGATTGTGGATTGGAATAAAGCGCCAATTTTTGATGAAGAACTAACGAAAGATATTATTGTAAAAGAAGAAATTGTCCAAGTGTCTGGAAAAATTGCCCAAGCAAAAACAATGGCTGATCTCGAACTTGTTGGTGTTATTGCGAGCTTTTGTTGCAACGAAGGATTATTTTCTATTTTGGTTGACTATGATGGTGAGCATAAAACTTCTATACAAGGACAATTTGTGGATTCTTTTTTGGAATTTCTTGAAGATTTCGCAAGCACTAAATCACGGGTTTCGTGTCTTACATAGAAAATTGCTCCATTATTTTTTAAAGAATCCTCAAAGTTTAGGTTCGAGAAAATTAATTTGAAATACAAGACTGATGCGGACAAGGAAAGACGAATCAAATTCTTTCACACTACGAAAACTCGAGGACGAGTTTTTTTTCAAGCCGGAGAGAATGATGCAGATCAGATTTTGGAAAACTAGCAATTTATTAGTGTTTATTTTATTGTTTCAATTTTAGTATTTTGTTAGGAGATTACTTGTTTGGAGTTATTTAGTTTCTTAATTTAAGTTGATTCAATTTTCTATTTTATGTTTTTCTTGTTTTACAAGAATTAGGATTGCTAGCTAGTAGTTTATTTCCTTTTTAGTTTTAAGGTTGCGGCTAGTATAAATAATTGATGTAAGCCTTAGGGCAAGAGATAGTTTTGGAGTATTATTGAATGAAAAAAGAGTCTAGAGAGTGTTTTCTCTAAACTTTTTTTATTTGTGTTCGATTGTTGCACGTTTTTTCTGTAGTTTATGAAGCACCTTGCATCATTTGTACTTTTCTTCTTCTTCTCCATTCTCTAATTAGACTTTTGGAGTGCCTTTCCAGACCAACCACGGTCCGGTTAGACACTAACACAGTTGTTTCGTGCGCAGAGAATGAGCTCAGGCAGAACAGTTAAGGGGATTAGAAGGCGGAGGCAATGTGGAGGCTTCCAGCTGAGCACTCACCCTTAAGTGGAGGCAAGGCGGAGCCCTCAGAAACGACACTCAGGAAACGACACTCAGGTCAAGCACCCTTCAACTAAGCACTCAGGTGAAGTTCTTATGCCAATCCTTTAGGCGAGTCAGAAGGTTCAAGACGAGTATCACAGCCCCCACACTCAAAAAGCAAGCTTAGAGCACAATCCAGTGAAGCCGCCGTTTCAGGCCGCCAAAAAGTTGTTAAAATAGGGGCCCCAAATATTTAAGGCACTTTAGGTCAATTTATTTTTAGTTTGAGCTTACTACTCATGAAACTACGCTCAATCCAAGCTTTAGGTGCAAAACAAAATTGAAATTACTAGCAACTTGAGGCTTAATTTTAGAACATGAATATAATAGATGCTCCTATCTCCATGTGTTAAGTTCAATTGATTTTGAAGTATTACTTATAACTATTGTTCATTTCTGAATAACTACATGTTTTAAATTTGGAGAATGATTTTTGCACTCCACCTAGTTATAATTGCACTCCAAAATTTATCTTGTAGTATTGGTCTTGTGCGTATTTTTTGTACTGAAAGATATTTTTGTAGTGCAATTATAAGAAAATGAGGTGTCAAAATCATTGTTATTTAAATTGTTGTAATGATAAATTTTTGGGGAAGTTAATTCACCATCCCAAACAAATAAAATCATTAGGATCCTATCCCATGGGATTTGTATGATTATGATTTCATCTTGAGTTTTAAATAATACCCAAATAGCCCTTTTTATAATTTTTTGCCACTTCATATTTCAAACAATAAATTCTAAGAAAATATGGGAGTTACAAATCATCCCAAAAAAAACCTGCCAACAAACTTTACCCATTACCTTTTTTCCGCTCAAACTCTTTATCTTTCCCCTTTACCCAGGTCAGTTGCAGTCCACCCAACCCCACCCCAAAATCGTCCCAAACCCCACCCCATAATCCGTCCCAAACCTCACCACCAACAACAACTCTCCATAACACATCTAAAGCTCCCTTCCCATCTATTTCGGGCAACACAATCATCCCAAAATCAATCCCAACCCAAATCTCCCCAAATCCCTAATTTCACTGTACCAAACTTCAACCACGAACCAGGGAAGGCTCATTCACCATCCTTCTCTCAGAAATTTCCGGAAACACATAAATATCCCATTAGCATTGATGGCGTTGGGGTTGATGTCACGAGGTCCTGCACGATGGAAAAGAATGACGACTGTGGCAAGTTCTTCACTGGATCAAACACAAAGTGAGTAAATGTTGGACGACGAACGCTATCCGGACATGGCTCGTAAGTTTAATTCCCAGAAAGGCCAGAACCTCAATCTCTCATGTTTTTTGTGTATGATTTGAATCCATGGTTTTCTGTAAAACCGGAATGTAGATTGGTCCTGAATGTGGATTTTTACGAGTTCATAAACCCTATGAATCTAATAAACATGTATTATAGATTTTCCATTTTCATGTTGCTTTTTTTGCAATGGGTATTCTAGAATGCATGTTAACTGTTTGATGAAATGCCCTATAAAAATAGTGGACTGATATTTGGCCAATCTTCATGGAATTCAGTAGGGAAAATTAGTATTGTAGTACAGTAAGATGGGTTTTTAGTATACCATGATTGTTGTACTATTTTGCCGACTCTGTGGTAAACTAATCTTCATGAAATTTAGTAGGGAAATTAGTGTTGCAGTGCAGTAAGATGAGTTTTTAGTATTCCATGATTGTTGTACTATTTGCTGACTTTGTGGTAAACTAAGAGATCATGATTTTTCATGCACGTTTACTGTTAGATGAAATGCCCCAATAGCCGACATTGGCCTGAAATTTAGACGATATCCATGTATTTCAGTTGGGAAAATTGGGATTTTAGTTTCCTTGGTACAATAAAATGGTTTATTAGTATCTCGTGTTTGTATACTGTTTTGCGTATGATGTGGTAAACCATTTTTTCTTTTAAATTCTTGCAGTTTAGATTGTGGAGTAATTGTCTGCTACATTATACGACAGTATTTCCAGAATGAAGAAGTTGGGTCCAAGTTGCCGAAATCGGAATGCCGTCGGATACGTACTGACATACTCCATACTTTTCTAAGTGATGAACTGCATTGGTGGAACACTCAACATCATAAGGATCAAGCATAACAAGGAGTTGACGTTGCCAAAGTAGGCCAAAAACCATTACGCGCTAGTAGGTGACACTTTTTTTTGGCTCGGTGCAAGTTAATCAATGTAGGATGTTTTAAAACTTGATTACGTATGTTAGTTACACTGAGAATTTTTTTGGCTTGGTGGAAATTTTTGGATTGGTAGAAATTTTTGGAATTATACTGGCTTGGTGGAATTTTTTGGCTATTTAGGAATTGATAGTCTCGGAATTCTTGGCTCCCTAGTAGGCTATTTTGGGTAACTCAGAAAACATGGGGTAATGAGATATAATGTTTATTGGTTGCAAATGTACATTATTTCCGTAGACGTGTTAAGCTTGCTTGAAATGGTAGGAAAATATGGTTATGTAATAAAGCATGATCTGTGCATTATGTTAATAGGCACCCATGGTGTATTGATTTACCATGTTCTCATGGTACATTATTTTACCATTGACATTGCGTGCTTTTACCATGTTTGCATGGTATATTAAATTACCATTGACAGTGGTTGACTTTTTGCATTTTTACAGCAGAAATACATTCCCCGTCGATTTGTTAATACCGGGAATGGTATTGTAGTGATTCTTCTTCTTCTTTATTCTTCTTATGAATATTAATTTACCATTAACGTCTAATGATGATTTCTTTTTTCATCCATCGAAATGGGCTTCATGAACCGTAATTGTGTCATGAAAAAAAAATCTAAAAAATGGTGATATGTAATACCTTTTTCAATACCGATGAAATTACATGATGAATAGCTTGAGGAATTGTTGAATTCCAACTTTCCAAAACCCAAAATTACATGATGAATAGCTTGAGGAATTGTTGAATTCCAACTTTCCAAAACCCATGGATGGCCTGATGAATTGAATTATTTGAAAATGAATGGCCCAACTGTTCTTGACGTATAAGTAGCCGAACTGGTCTTGCATAGGACTAGAGCATTTGAAATTTGAAATTCAAATGCATCTGAAACTAAGGAAAATAATTGGCTAGATTGAAAAACAATGAACCATCGAAGGAAAGGATAGAACTTTTGATTTGCAAACCGAGATTTTAGGACTCCTAATGGACATTTAAATGATTCCAATCAAGGGACGTTAAAGGATGACTTGTGCACCGGATATTTTAGTCCTATCAATTGATATTGAAAAAATTATTAACATATGTACTAATTAAATACCTAATAAGGGCACCATTGTCCAAAAAATATTTTACAAGATGAAATCATAACTATTTAAACCACATGGGGTGGGATCATAAGGATCTTTTTCGTATGGGATGCCAAATTAAATTTCTCTAAATTGTTTTTAACGGTTTATCATGAAGACATTTTGTTGAGCTACTTTTGTATGCCAAATATTTAAAAGATCTCATTCAAGAAGTTCGCTTCAAAATATTTGGCATACAAAAGTTGCTTATGCAATCTTCTAAATATTTGGCTTACAAAAGTGTAACCCCATCTCTTAGGCTTGCTTTGGCTAAATTGAAAAAACTAGTTTTTTGGTTTTTTGATTTTGTCCTTATTCAATTTTTTTTTTTTGCATTCATTGGTTTTTGGACGATTTTTTGTGATTTCTAAGCTTGTCTCGACAAGAGAAATCTAAAAAGTTTGAAATTATTAGCCAAACTTAAAGTTTTGTAAATAAAGACGAAAAAAAAATCCAAAAAAACCGGTTTTTTGGATTATTTTTCGTCTTTATTCACAAAACTTTAATTTTGGCTAATAATTTTATACTTTTAAGATTTCTCTCGTCAAGATAAGTCAAAAAACCACAAAAAATTGACCGAAAACTAACGAATGCAAAAAAAATTTGAATAAGGACAAAATCAAAAAAACCAAAAAACTAATATTTTCAATTTAGTCAAACCAAGCCTTAGTTAATTTCACATGGCAAAAACGTTACATGATTTGATCTTCGAAGTAATGTAACGTTTTTGCCATGTGAATTGGAGATGCCCATTTGTACGGTTGCTTATGACGTCTGATTCCTTGACTTATATACGGGTAAATCAAAACCCCATGTATCCAACTGTCATCACCCAGACTTTTTGTAATCGTTTTCTTAACCTTTTTGGCTTTTTGTCAGTTCAAAAAAACATGTCGTCATCACCCTTTAATTCTCACTTTTCGTAAGCAACAATTATTCAAAAATTTGGCGGTCTAGTCTGACGGCCTTGGGGCATTTGTTTTGGGGAATTAAGAAAATTGGTTTTTTTGTTTTTGAGTTTTGTTCTTATTAAAAAAAAAATTGCATTTGTTAGTTTTTGATTAATTTTTTTGTGGTTTCTTGGTTTGTCTCGACGAGAGGAATCTAAAAAGTATAAAATTATTAGCCAAAGTTAAAATTTTGTGAATAAAGACGAAAAATAATCCAAAAATCAAGCCAAGAAATCACAAAAAATCGACCAAAAACCAACAAATGCAAAAAAAATTGAATAAGGACAAAACAAAAAAACCAAAAAACCAAATTTTCCAATTCACCCAAACCAACCCTAGAGCATTTTTACCAGATCTGTCAAAAGTTAACATCAAAAGTGTACTTTGCTACCGTACTTCAAATTATCTGATGTTTGAGGGATTTATTGGAACATATATTTCATATTTGATCTCTTAAGATTTTTAAATGCGATGTTCGAAAAATCTGCTAGAGATGCTCTTAGTGAATCAACTTTTCCAAGTGAACAATCAAATTCTTTTATTGCACATGTTGAAAGTTGAAACATACTTGTAGCTCATAACTGACCTCCAAATTGAGATGTAGATGAAGTTGTGATCATCAAGAAGACTCTTTGCAGTTTGCACCCTGGGAGGATCAATTGTGTTTTGAGCTAAAAAGTTAGCTGACTTATTTTTTTTATCTTTATTTGATTTTTTTTAGTGTTTTTTAATTTTGCATAAACTTTTTGTGTATTATTAGTTCTTGTCGGCGAGATGAATAAAAAAAGTAAAAAATTATGATCTAATCATAAATTTTTTTGAATAAAGACAAAAATAAGCTAAAAAGTTAGTTTTTTACACTTTTTTCGATCTTATTCAAAAAATTGAGAGCTCTAGTCATAATTTTTTATTTTTTTGGATTTCTCTTGTCAAGATGAACCCATAATACTTAAAAAATCGATGCAAAACTATCAAACGCAAAAAAAATAAAATAAAAAATAAAGACAAAAAAAAAAATTAAGTTGGCTTTTTAGGCCAACCTACTTTTCATGCACTATAACTAGGAGTGGTCGAGTTTTTTATTTTTATTTTACATCTATAGGAGCGGTTGAGCTGTTGCACTGAAAGGACGTCACACTCTCTGCTCAAAGCTTCTCCAGCCCATCTTTATACATGTTTTATCTGTCTCAAAATCAACTGCATAAATTCGAATTGAGAAAAAAAAATCCAAAACGACATTTATTTGGCATAATCCAATATTGTTTCAACACATTTGTGTCTTTCTGTACAAAATACTTAGTAAAGTTTGTGTGGGCCAATCCCAATCCCAATCCCAATCCCTCCAACTTACATGGAAACCTTTTGAATATTGTTTTACTAATGATTAACAGGTTGGTGTGGTTCTCATTATCACACCTGCTTATCAACTATTGGTCCACCCCACCAACCAAAAAAGACTAATTAGCTAAAATACAAGGAAATCATTTTCAGAAAGATCCTTGTAATTGGTTTGAAGACCATATGCCACGGGAAAACTTGGGTGCCCGCTCGGTACCCAGCGTACATCTCGGTTATCTAAAATATTCTTTTTAAACAGTTTAGATTTGAGAGAGAGAGAGAGAGAGAGAGAGAGAGAGAGTAAAATCTGGATCATTCAAAATACTTTTAGACGGCCGAAATTGACACTCGAACACCATGTGTACTCTACCCTATCAGCACTCACAATTTTCTTCATATGCCAAAAATTTTATTTTCTTTAAGAAAAACACCCATTTTATGTGATTGACATTTGGATATGACATTTTGCTCCTTGTGACCACATTGGCTAAGCACCCTTCTACTGGTACAGATCAAAGTGCACAAACTGTGCATAGATGGGTCTCGGCCTCTCGGAGACCCCGTTTGAATCCAACACGAATGCTTCGTTTTGAATGAAATGGGGAGTTTTTGGATCAACCACTTTTGCAAGTCCGATAGAGGTGATTTCCTGCGGGACCCCTCGGAAAATTATTCTAAGATGGTCTAACGGCTCGGATCATTCGTTTAGGACCCAAAAGTGAGTCCCCGAAACCCATCTATGCGCGATCTGTGCACTTTGGTCTGTCCCCATTGATTTACCGATTGGGTAAAACCCCATTCACACTTTTACATATCAAGCCAATAATTCATGGTTCTTTAGGATTGTTGGATTTTCTCTTATCATGAGCTGTATTAACAAAAATGTGCACATCTGGAATGATAGAAAATTGAGAGAAATTGGTATCCATAATCCATATTTAGCATCTTATATGAACAACAAACAAAATAAGTAAGAATATTATTTACGTTAACCCCAAATATCGAAGCGGCTCCACCCTTTATAAAGAGTTGTCACTTGAACACCTTAAAAGAAATTTGTTGAATAAAATAGGTAGTAATTTAATTTAGCTTGATTTGAACACCCAATTTTTACACTCTTGAACACCATTTGAAAGAAAATTAAACACCCAGCCCACAAATATAAGAGTAACAGTCTCCATATATACTAATGGAAATATAAATGATCATTAATTGGCTTTATTGAACATCCTTGCTTCTAAGAGCAAGTTCCCACTATGGCATATTTTTGGTATTTTTCATATTTTCGCCTATTAGAATGTGAGTGCAAGAATATTGAAAATATCAAAAATACTGAAAGAATTTTTAGTAAAAACTCAGCCTAAGTACAAAAATTTTCCTAAGAATCGTACATCACTAGATCTACTTCTCATTTTCCAATTCATGCGGAATTATTTGAATAACATGCAGTAATGAGATCATTGGGTAATTTTTTTTGGTACTAAATCAAAGAGATCGATTTTTCTTGGCTAAGTTTTTCTTTTGCTAACAAGAATCGTAGATCTTAACTTGTTCTCCTATAACTCATTCCTGATTAATTGATGCAGAAGTATTTAAACTATTGATGTAACTAAATGTCAAGATCGTTGACTGAAATCTTCAAAAAACTTAGATCGAAAAATTTAGACCATTTGTGTGAAGTCTGCCACAATATATATAAAGCCGACAGAAAATGTAACTACTTGAAAATAAAGTTTAGCTCCGAATAAACATAGTTTGGCCTGTGATCAGGGACGAGACCTATGTGGGTCCCATGGGGTGTTACGCCACTTGAATATACAAAATTTTATTAACATTTCTTAATATTTCAATTATACCTAATAAATTTATAATAGTGTTCTAATAAAGTTACTCTAATACGGATACTTCTCTGATCTATTTCTTAGAATGCTAAATTTTCATACTTTTTTTTCGTGCAAACACGCCCCTTTGAAATTATGAGATAAAATTACATATATAGTAAAATATATATATATATATATATATATATATATATATATATATATATATATATATATATATATATATATATGTGTGTGTGTGTGTGTGTGTGTGTGTGTGTGTGTGTGTGTTACTTTACTAGCCAAAAATATATTATTCTAAGTGATTATAAATGTACGAGTTAACAGTACTTGCCCCCACTAATATAAATTTCTGGATCTGTCCCTCTTATTGCTTACGAAAAACCTGGGGGTACACCCTTTTTTGCATTGAAAATGCACACCACGCCTTCGGAGACCTGCTTTTGGGTCCCACATGAGTGATCCGAACCGTTCATTGTTCTTAAAACATTTTTCCGAGAGGGCCCGCCAAAAATCAGCTCAATCGGATGGTTAGAAGTGCTTGAACCAAAGTCTAACCGTTTCAAATCAAAACACCTCGAAAAAATGTTTTAAAAACAATGAACGGTTCGGATCACTCATGTGGGACCCAAAAGCGAGTCCCCGAAGGCGTGGTGTGCATTTTCGGTGCAAAAAAGGGTATACCCCTAGCAGCGTTCTATTACTTACACATTCTTGGTCTCTCAAGAAAGAGTGTCTAGACATTGTACTAAACTCAATTGCCCATTGTTTTGCAAAATAACTTTGGTATCCAAAACCGAAGGCCAAGAAAGAGGGGGCCTCTCAATTTAGTGTTTGGCCATTTTTGTCCAATTTGGACAATTTTACCCCTCGATTGGAAATTTTTGCTTCTGAATTGGCTGTAATTAGGCGTTTTGTACGTGGGCAATTGGGTCATTTGGCGTTTGCTAATACCCCTTTCCAACTTTCCTTTTATTTCCCTCTGTGTCCCCTCCTCAATTTTTACACGATAGAGAGAGAGACAGAGACAGAGACAGAGAGGCGATAATGGATATCGATAATGGGTCATCATCCTGGTTGTCGCATGGCTTTAGGCCTCACCACGGGGGATTGGGGAAGTAGAATCAGTGGACATCGATGTCGATCTGCTCCTCTGAAACTCGTCAAGAACTGAGAAAGAGAAGACAACGACTGAGGCTCAAATGTCCCCTCCTCCCTTTTTACGAGAAGAGAGAGAGAGAGAGAGAGAGAGAGAGAGATGGAGGCAATCGCAAAAGCACTACCCTCCACCACCGGGTCGACCCACAAACAGGCTGGAATCCGCTTCAACGAGGCTTGCAAGAATGAACATGAACCGTATAACCCATTCCGAGAGTCTTCAAGCGAGGTATGTAGATCGATTAGGTCGCTTTTTAGATTTCGCGAACAATCGCTTTGGAGATTTTTGAGGGGTTTAGGGATCTCGTTTTAGGGTTTTGAAGGCACATTTTCTACAGCCTGGAAGTGGCATGTTCAACCTCTGCTTCACTTGAGAGATCGGTGTTTGGGGAGAAATTTAGGGCATTTGCGGTTGCCACTTGTTGGAGTTTTTTACTTGATAGGGGTCGAGAGGCTAAACGTTGTTCGCCGCTTTCCAGTTGCTGAAGTTGCGTTTCCTTCATCATTCAGTTTTGTTCTCCGGTGGTGGTTTGTGTTTGTTATTATGCTTGTTTGCTATTTTTGATTGGAAGGAAGAGCTATGTTAGGCTCTGTTTTTTCTGGTACTTTTCATTTGTGCGTTTTTATTTGTCGATCAACAAACTGTTCTAGCGGCTGTTGATAAATGGCTTCCGACAAGTATAGAGGGAAACAATCACTTGATTTCTCTGCTTTCTTTGGGTTTTCTTCACTAGGTTTTCTTTTTACCTATTCTTTGTACTTCTGACTCTCAAATTCTTACGATTTTGAGGTTCTTGGTTTATGAATCTAGTATGTATTGGTTTAGCTCGTGTCATTTGATATTTTGGTGGTTTCTGTTTCGATCAGGTCTTGAACGAAAGAGGAGGTGGATTTGTTCTCGTATAAGTTCATGGAATTTTCATGGGTAATTTAGTCTTTGCACTGCTAACTTTGTATTATTTTAGTTGTAATTCCTCCTGCTTTTGCCGAATGTGTTTTGGTTTATGTGGCCATTTGTGTTTCAGAAGATTGTCTTTTGATTTTTTTACCTTTCATTTTCTGAAGATATTGCTGGCAAGCGAAAGCCCTCCAAACTCGTTCTTGTACAACACTTGATACGCGTATTTGTGGAAGGAAATATAGTACAATGGGTAATTCCCGAAAAGCTTGGACAGGTAGTTTGGCAATCGGAAGAATCCCCCGCTTAACATCTTCGCTCCTTGTATTATTAAAAAAAGGCCAAAAACTATGACATAAGTTTCATTATAAATTGTAAACTACACGATTAAAACTAAAATAATAGACACAATTTTGTGTCTTGTCTTATGGATTATAAACTTAAAAGATTAGAACTAAATCGATAGACATAATTTTGTGTCGTGTCGTGTGGTGCTCGAGTAGTGTCATTAAGCTAAATAGGTCGACACGAAAAACTAAAAGACTATTCGTGCCTTCCTCGGGTTACACGAGTTCAACCCCTTAATTTCACAGGGAGAGAAAATACAATCAGTACTTGTTAAATTTACAGGAGTTTGAAAATTGACTTTGAAGGAAGAGGTTGATTATATTTCATGGTATAACTCATTGTTCTGGACAGACTGTGATCTGCAAGTAATTGGGAATTCTTTGAATGTTCTAGATACTAATGAACTTTTTTAAAGCTTTTTTGGATCATTTGTGTTTAGTGGTAATTACATATTTTCATTAGGAAAATAATCAAATGTGAGGGGTAAAAGGTATAACTAAACTCTGACAAGTTCTGTCTGGTCATATAACTACTGCCATATGATTTTGCAGGCCTGAGGCGCATAGTTTCAACGCATATGGTTGCTGTCAGTACTCATCTAGCGGTATTACCTTTTTCTGTGATGTCTTGTCCTTAGTTGGTTAATATCTCATGGTCGCCCGTTGTATTTGACGGCATCAGTTTCTTGGAAAAATGGATTAAAACATATATTTGTTGCTTGCTTCCAGCATTTTTATTCAATTTGTAAAGGTATTTTTTTCTTGGCCTTTGTATTTGAATGTTGCTCATTTCTTTTCATGTGGTTTTGAGTGACAAGAAATCAATTGTAGAGTACTATTTCAATAAAATTGATTAATTGGGAAGTACACCTGTATAACCGTTTTATGTGGATTTTGCTTAATCCTGAATATAGCTTGCAAAATAGTTTGGGATTGATCCTAATAAAAGTAGAAAGAAGATCGGACTGGTGATGGCGGTGACAGAGATGGAGCCATGAGAGAGGGAGAGAGAGCAGTGAACGGATTAGAGAGAAAGAAGGTGGCGGCAGCAACTGAAGATAGCGATGGAGGTTTTCCTTTGTAATTGTTGCTACATACTGACATACCCAATTTCTATGCAAACAAAATCAGACCAAAATTGAGCAGGTATATCTCTCTCATCAACAAATCTATTTGGTGTTCTTATGCTGAATTTAGATACTTAAAAATAAAACATGATATGTTGAGAGAATTGGGATTTCTGATCCACGCACCAGAAATGGATCTATTTGGTGTTCTCTTAACATGATTATGTCGAGAGAATTGTTGTTCTTATCTCTTTCAACAGACACATCGTGTGTTTTGCAAGTTGAGAGCCTCTGACACTTGTATTTTCTTTCTTCCCGCTTTTGTATTCACATCTGCCTGATTTTCTCAATGTTTTGTACTTCTATGCTGAGTTTTCCTAATTGCTTCTATTAACTCCTCGTTTTGTATTTGTACTTGGATGATTTCACAATCTTTTGCTCAGTTTCAAATGTTCAGCAACCAACAGGGTTATCATATGGGATTTCCAAACTGCCTCTATTAGTTATGTGAGTGCTTAAATGTGAGATTTGTTTGACAAATGGCATTTGGCTTTTTTGCTAACTCCAATTATTGAAATCGTGGTTACTCGGTGACATTGTTTAGTTTCTCATCCGTTTTTTGTGTTCTTTTTTGTTTTGTTTAAATACCATTTTTTCCTATTTGAGTAAGATTATTTATGGGTGATAACTGTATTCCTCTTATTTCAGGAGTATACCATAAAGAATGACTTTGTACCCAATTGGTTTTCTGCGTATGACCTATTTTTTTAGAGGCTGAACAATCATGTAGAGAGGCTTTGATAAGGAGCTGAATTTTACACATCAATAGGTTTTAAACATTAGGAAAACTTTTTCTAAGTGCAATGCAATGGAAATTTAACCCAAGTTGGACATCATCAAAGCAGGTACAAACCTTGATACTACAAGCTGATACAAGGATCTTCATCCTGAACATTAATGGTTTTTTTTTAACATACTACAACTTCTTCTTAAAGCCCAATGTGATGAGAGCTACACCAAGATAATTGTAACAATAAGCTGATCTAAAAAGCTCCAATTTGAGATCGTTCCATGGAGATGGTCTAAACCAGAAGTTTTTGAGAAAATTCCTTTTGGCCCACTACCTTCTCATGCATGGACGCATCAAAGAAGAATTTTCCATAGTTTCCTTCCAAAACCACTCTCACCCACTCCTTCAAATGGAGGAGTATTAGCTGCATATTGAGTAATTAATAGAGTCGTTGAATGTCAACCTCCTGATAATGTCACCGATATCAACTTCTCTTGAGCTATTCATTTTTTATGAAAGCATAAATAGTAATGGGCATAGACTTTGATTCTTAGTTGCAGGAAACGCCTACCTTAAGGCCGCTCCTGGACAAGAAACGCGATTCCGCGTTTCTCACTCAGAAATGCGATGGGAACGCGTTCCCCTTGAGACAGGATCGCACTCCTAAGGAAGATGGGAGCTTTTGGTTGTACTTCCATAGCCAGATCTCTGATTGGACTTCAAGCTCCAACTGGGCTTGGTTTGCCTCGTCGTTTGCTTCCAACGACAGGATAAAAACGATTTCTTTGTAGACTGTAATCGTCGGAGAATAGGAGACGATTTGCTTGGAGACTGTAATCGTTGGCGACTCTGAGAGGGTCGATTTGTTGTGGAGAGAGAGAGAGAGAGAGAGAGAGAGAGAGAGAGAGAGTGAATCGTTGGGGGCCTGAGGCTGGGTATTATTGACTACTGGGTATTATTGACTACAATTGTTTTTCTTTTTGGGGATATGAAATGAAGTACTACAGCTTAACAACTGTATTGCAATCAATGACTGCTGATGAAGAAGTACTACAGTTGTATTGCAATTAATGACTGCTATGTATTACGTAATATTTGGGCAATTTACCAAAACCTATTAATAGTTGGGGTAGGCAACCCAATGAAGTCTACACGTCTCATTCGGGTAGGCAGCCTAATAAAGTTTGCACGTCTCATTTTCTTCGTTCAAGACAATGGACTTTTAATGGGCCGTTCTTTTAAGTGTGCACAGTGCACACACACATATTATTTTTTTATATGCCACCTTTAAAATATATAAAAACATATAAAATATATAAAAATATATAAATATACATAGACGCTCCCATAGACGCTCCCAACCTCGGAAGCTTCTAGGTATCTCCGCTCCCCCGCTCCTGCCCCCGCCCCCGCTTCGTGTAACTTAGCTTTGATTTCATAAATTCAATAATATCTTCAATTTTCTCCAAAGTAATTATTGGAAGCAAAGGGCCAAGTATTTCTCCATTCATGATTGCAGCCTTGGGTGGGGATTAACCAAGATTGTTGGCTCAATGAACAGACAATCTTCGTCTATTGAGCCACCATACACAATTGAAGCATTTACGATAGGATCAACTAGAAAAAAATTCAATATAATTAAGTGTTTTTTTTATGTTATCCTTGCCATACTGTTAGCCTCTTTTGGATTTTCTTCGAACACTTTCTTGTGGAAAACCCATGGGAATATCACTTTTGTAATTTGGTTACTCTACCAAACTATACCAAATGCTCCTGTTTTATTTGCCTAAACTTACTATTATTCATGTTGCCTTTTGCAAAGTTTGGTGGATGTTGGTGTAATGTGGTCGAAATATACTTTACAACACAAACTTAACTTTCTTAGATACCTTCATTTGTGGATTTAGCTTAACTTCACTCTTTGGGAAATTTACATTCACACGTCCACCTTAATATGTGGTTATATTTGAGAATGGATCCTTAATATGTGCAAATGGAAGTAGGGAAATGCGGAAGTAGCATAAAGAGGAGTATTTACAGAAGGAACCTTACATTGGGAAGCTTGTGAAAACGTCTTCGAGTTTGGTTGCTCATCCGGATGTTAAGGATGGTAGAGAGAAAAATATCAATCTCGACCAGTAAGTCTCATAATCTGTTCTCATTTTATAAGATTCTGATTATGCATGTGAAGTTTTCATTGGGAAACAAAAAATGGAAAGTGAGAGTGGTAGAAAATGATTTCACATAATGGAAAAAGCACGGGATTTGTGTAAAAGTTCGGGAAAACTTTCATTCTACAAGTTTAAATTGTCTTATCCCACTATGAAATTGAATGTGTGTTTCTTAATTTCTTCTTCTTTGATCATGAGTTTATATAATGAGATTCTAGGTTTTAGCTTGGTGCTTTATTATGTTTTCAGTTAACTTGCATCTGTTTCTTTCTTCTTAGGTTTTAACTTGGTGGAATTTGGCTTCATTTTATAATGCGCTTCAAGGAGATGACACAAAATATTGTACACTATCTTTTAAAATAGTGTTCTCTTATCTAAGAGCTAGCGAATGGTTCCTGATGACCACTGGAGTCTACCCTCAACAATGCCTGAACCATAGCCAAGGTATCAAATGGGCCCTGGGCTCTGCAGTCTGCACATCAAAATGAGCATTATCAACTATCTTGCTATACTTGTTAGCTGTTTTGAGTATATTGGGTAAGTGGAATCTCAAAGCTGCCAAAGAATTAAAAGGAAACAATTGAAAAATCATTGAATGTTTCTGTTTGTTAAGTATATGTTGAGATCTTGTAGTAGTTTTATTATTTAAGCAAGTAAGATTATAGGGTAATGAAACCCATAACTTTTTCTTCTAGATCAAGTCAACGCATTGATTATTCATATCGATATATAGGAGTTGGGAGGGGCGGCATTGGATCCTTTCTTTTGCAAAACTAAATAGGATCTACAATTTTGTAATCTGTTTGGTGGTCCCATGTTTAAATCTTGTTTTCATGTTCTCTCTTACTTTTTGGATTTTCCAGAAACCTGTGCTTATTAGCTATTATTGATTTTTTGTTTGCTTTGTTGCTTAGGACATGATGAATGCTTCGGATCACTTTGACAACTCAGACGATGAAGATGAGTCTGCTGATTCCAAGGATGAAGATGAGGATACACCTACTCCTCTTGAAGCAAGATGAGAAACCCGAAAGTTTTGTTGTTGATATGGAGAAGCTTTCAATGTTGAATGAATTCATTTGAGTAAACACCCAAAAACAGGCATAAAACTCGTGTTGGGCACAAGCGCCTAAAACTAGCTATCATAAAATGGAGAAGAAGAGCGGGCTAAGGAAGAAAAAAGAAACGAAGAAGAAAAGAAGTTAACAAATGAAGAAGAAATAAGTTAACGTCAGATTCCTACGGCTTTAACTCTGTTAGGTTTTTTTTTTTAAATCGAAACAACGTTGTTTTGATTTAAAAATAAGAAAGGGGATTGTGAGCCATTGGATTTTCTTTTTGGTGTGTTGTCAAACTCACAATAAAACCCTCACAAGATCCTTACAGGGAAATCCTCAAATTAGAAGTCAGTAAAAAAAATTTCAAGCTTTATGCGTGTCAATGTGACACTTTCAAATTTGACACCAACAAATCGCCGTCTCCAAACTTGATGTCAAATTTCAAAATACATCACTAAAGTTTCCCGAAAGATAAAATCTAACTCTTGATTTTATCAAATGAGAGGAAGACGTGTGATTATATCAAAGCAAAAAGACACTTGATTTTGATTTAATTTAGCCACATGTCTTTCTTATTTGATAAAATTAACTGTTGATTTTATCTTTTGGGAAACTTGGCAAACACTTAACTTTTGAATTTCAAAAAGCCAAGAGTCAAATTACGAAAAATAGCGTTGAGCCATATCCAATTAGAATCAGATAAAAGAATCCACATAGGATTTGGTATCATCAAGATTGGATCAAATGAGGATGAAAAAAGTTTCCGTTCCTAAATAACTTTTTTTTTTGGATTAATAATTTGTATCGGCGAGAGGAATTAGAAAAGTATAAAAATGTAGGCCGAAATTGAAAAAAGTTCATAAGACGGCACTTTAGACAAAAATACAACCGTTTGGTACTTTTTCGTCTTTAGTTTTTCTTTTTCTTTTTTTTACTTTTGATCATAATTTTTTTTTACTTTTAAACTCCTCTCATTGAAACAGATGATTAAATTCAAAAAATATAAAGCGAATTGAACGAAATCAAATAATAAAAAAACCACCTAGGATTGGTATCGTCAAGATTGGTTCAAAAGAGAATGACAAAAGTAACTATTTCTAAATGATTTTTTCTTTTACTTTTTGTAATTTTTTATTTAGCTTTTCATCGTAATTTTTTGGATTAATCATTCGTATCGATGAGAGGAATTAGTAAAGTATAAATATGTGGACGGAAGTTGAAAAAAATTCATACCTGACAACATTTTAGATAAAAAGAGAGTTGCATGGTACTCTCTTCGTCTTTAATGATTTTTGTTTTACTTTTGATCATGATTTTTTACTTTTAAAATTCTCTCGCTGAAACAGATAATTAAACCAAAAAATATAACGTGAATCTAGCAGAATCAGATAATAAAAAATCCACGTAGGATTTGGTATCATCAAGATTGGATCAAAGGAGAATGACAAAAATAACTGTTTCTAAATGATTTTTTTTTTAAACTTTTGTAATTTAGCTTTTAGTCCGTAATTTTTAAATTAATCATTTGTATCGACGAGTTAGAAAAGTATTAAAATATGAACCAAAGTTGAAAAAAGTTCATATCAGACAACAGTTTTGTTAAAAAGACAGTTATTTGGTAGTTCTTTCATCTTTGGAGATTATTTATTTATTTTGGTAATAATATTTTACTTATAGAATTTTTTTGTTGAAACGGACGATTAACCCAAAAAAATATTATGTGAATCTAAAAAAACAAAAAAATTGGAAGGACAAAAAGACCCTAGGTGGAGAATGGAGCCTAAAACACAACCACATTCTAGAAGAAAGCACCCCGATAATTAGAGATAGAGTCAGAGGAGGGCTAGTAGGAAGCGAGCAACGTCATCTCGGAAATCGCTACTGTGCTAATGCCATATGAATTGACATAGAGAGGGAATAACGTTTTCTGGTACGATGCCACCTTGCTGGGACATGAAAAGCTCGGGGAGTGAATAACGCCTACTCGGAAGGCGCCACTGTGCTAACGCCATATGAATTGATGCTAGGGAAGCGAGTAACGTCTTCTCGGAAGGCGCTACTTTGCTAGCGCCATGGGAATTGACGCTAGGGGAGTGAGTAACGTTCTCACTCTCGCTCTCTCTCTCTCTCTCTCTCCCTCTCATCTCCATAACCACCAGCCTACGCTCAGACCCATCTCACACAACAATCGACCCCTTCCCCCGCAAAACCGACGTCGGTCGAAGCAAACATTGTCGCCGGGGAAGTGAGTAACGTTCTCTCTCTCGCTCTCGCTCTCTCTCTCTCTCCCTCTCATCTCCATAACCACCAGCCTACGCTCAAGACCCACCCACACAACAATCGACCCCTTCCCCCGCAAAATCGACTCCGGTCGAAGCAAACATTGTCGCCGTCCCACAAACACCGCTGTTATCTGACCGTTTCGCCGTCGCTGCCTCTCTCTGGCCGTTGACGCTATCCCACCGGCTATGCCTTTCTCTTGCCGTCCCACCGTTACTGCCAGAGCTCCGGTGAGAAAAACCTAGCCAGTTTGTTCTCATTTTTTTAAACCCCCAAATCTGATTTAGGGCTTGTGAAAAAAAGTTCCTTCTTGTTGTTGTGGTTATTGAAGAATATTAGTTACAAGAATTGGTAATTAAAAGTAAAAAGATTAGGGCTCGTTCCTCCAAGATTTGCTTCAATATTAGGACTGTTACAAGATTTGGGCTCATTTGTCAAAAGCAATAGGGCTGATATTAGGGCTATAAAAGCATTCTTCAAAAGATTTGGTTGAGTATTCTTCAAAATTCCAAATACAATATTTGGGGGATTAAAAAAATTCCTTCATGTTACAGTCCTAGGTTTTCTCGTTGAACTCCTGAATGAGTGTGTTACTTAGAATAGGTAATTGAAAGTAAAAGCATTTGTTAGGTAATAGACAAAGTGATTGATTATAATAGGAGGGAGTACATAGAGCTTTAGAACTGTTCAATGGACAAAGATTTGATCTTTTAAGAGTAGATTAGGCCTCCGTTGTTACTAAGACTGTTGTCACATTCTATTTCATTTTCTTGTTCAGTTTCCTTTGTTAAAGTTGTGAAGCTGAAGCTGGCATTGATGCTTTTATTGGCAAGATATGATTAATTTTCTTGTTTAATAGGGCTTGAAGTTCGAGTTTTTGTTCTGGATGGCTTATTTGGTTTTGTGCATTTAAGTTGATTTGAGGCACTCCTTACCAAATGTGATGCTTGGGTTTGGCTATTCCAGTGTTTCTTTTTTGCTCTTGAATGGTTGTGTCTACATCCTCTCTTGGGATGATTGGTGAGGGGTGTTATGTTATTATTGCTCTTGTGCATTTAACTTTGATAAGTTCTCTCTTTTGCCTTTTTCATGCAGGTTTTATTTTACCGTGATGATCAAGCCATATTGTGACTTTGTAAACACAGTAGCTCTTCCCAATCTTGGAAAGAAAAGAAAGTCATTCTCCAAAGCTAATGCATCAAATGAGACCGAGAGTTGTGGCTGTACCATTCGTCGCCAAGCTCTCCCTGCGACTTAATGCATTGGGTTCAACTTCACTTTAGGTAGCAGCTCCTTCTCTATTATCTGCCGCATTACAAGTTTCTTAGCTCCATCTTGTGCCTCTGTTTTGTTTGATTTTCTTTGTTTAAATGCAGCAAATCTGGGATGAGGTTTGTGAGAGTGATGAGGAACGGGACAAGATGCTTTTTCAAGTAGAGCAAGAGTGCTTGGATGTTTACAAGAGGAAGGTTGACTTAGCAAATGGGATATGCAGAACTTATTCTCACCTTGGCAGATGCTTTTTCAGTTAGTGAATGCTTAAGCAAATGGGATATGTAGAGCCGTCTTAGAGCGGCCATCCTAGAAAGGCAAAACGAGATGCTATCCGAAACTTAGGAGTTCTTTTTTCTTTTTTTGCTTGTATCCAGCACGCTAGAGTCCCTAAGGAGCTTAAGGGGATGTTCCAATAAGTAGTTTTTTAGTTTTTTGTGATCTTTAGTTTCTACACACTTGTATATAAAGGGAGATGGATGGTCGCTTGCCAACTTGAGTTAAATGACCAATTTGTCCCTTCTGTAATGTTTAGTGTTTTGGTTGTGATGGGGTATTATTGTGATTTCAGGTCCATAATAACAAGGCCAATAAAGGCAAAGAAAGTACACAAGCATCCTTAAAATCAGTTACGTACCAAAGTACTGTTGAACCCTCTTTCCCTCTTCTTTGTTGGCAAGCAGTTGGATTAGTATGGTTGAAACTGTAGAGACGGCGCCACCCTCTTTCCCTCTTCTTTGTCGGCAAGCAATGTTCGATTAGTACGGTTGAAACTGTAGAGACGGCGCCAAACATAGCTCTACTCCGTATGTGTTTATCGGCACCACTGTGGATGCAAAAAGCCATGACCACCACCTCTCAAAAGGTCTTCATCATCATCATCATCTCCATCTCTCTCACACACTCTCTCTCTCTCTCTCTCTACATATATGTATTGGGCCCGTTATTTATGTATCTATTTATATCCTTCTCAGTTCATCCTTCATTTTCATTCCTTTATTCTTTGTTGTGTTTTCCCCCAATTTATATTACGAAGAGGTAGAGCTGGCTTGGGCCGCTGAGTATCCCGCTGATGCTGGAGGTTATGGATTATTATGGAAAATGAAAACGGTACGCCTTCAATCAATCTCTCTCTCTCTCTCTCTCTCTCTCTCTCTCTCTCTCTCTCTCTCTCTCTCTCTCTCTCTCTCTCTCTCTTTGCACACACACATGTATGTGTGTGAGTGTGTCTATAGATCTAAAAGAACATTGTGTTCCTTAATCTGATTGAACATTGACTCATTTATGTTATTTCCTGGACATGATCAATTGTGCAAATTTTTTCAATTTTTTTGTTGGAATTGGTTGTTGTTTGTATTTACCAAATTTGTTTTAGTTGTGTGATTTGACTTCTTTCTCTACCCTAGATTTTGGGAATTGGTGGTTGAATATTCAGCTTGGTTTATGTTCTCAGGACTGTGCATAGGAACATGCTGGGCTGACCTTTCTGTTGGATAGAGGGGGAGAAACGGCCGATTACAATAGTTCTTCGATCAAAAGGACTCTGACCAGCCGTTCCAACAGTAAAACCTCAAATCAATTTGGTAGTATAGTCACTCGAATTCAATGCTTATTTGGAAAAAATCCCTTAGAAAGTGATAAGAGTGCCAAAAATCATGGAGCGGAAGAACAAAGCTCTCTTCAGGTGTTCCAGCCCTCAAAATCTGGGAAAATACCCACTGTGTGTTTAAACCCAATTCTCTTTTGGTATTAAGTTTTTTGATAGTCAATAATAAAGCACATCTGTAAAATACCTAATTTACCCTCCTACTAAAAGCTGGAAACAAATGAAAGGAGGGCACCCAACTGGATTGTCAAGATAAATTCCTTTTCTAATTTTTTGAGATTGTTTAGTGGGCACATCAAAAAAATCTTGAAGGTCACAATTCGGTTAACTCCCTTGCTTCAGAATCATTAGGATTCAGTAGTCTTTTTGGTAAACAGGATTCAGTAGTCTTAATTGTTCTTATAGATTTTTTCTTGGGGCTATTGTGGATGGTTGTTGCAATAAAATTCACTCAAGTTATTTGTATAATCAATATGATCATTGCATTTGTTTGAAAAACTTATTTAGTCCTTGTTGTTAAATTTGGCTTCTAAATGGTAAGTTGAAGATATTTCCTCATTTAATTCTGCGGTTTCATTGCTAGAGTTTTATTCGGTTGGAAGTTTGACATTCTTTTGCAAATTGTACAAACTGTGTAAGAGGCTAAGAGCACTACTAGGAATATCTTGAAAAGAAGGCTAATCTTTCCTAGTTGCAGATAATCTGAGAGACAACTTCTGTTGTTGTAAACAGTTCCTCAAAGATTGATGCATCTAAAGGCTGTTGGAGGAGTGCCCCTGTCAAATCACTTCTTGAAGGTGTTGATTTGACCGAAAAACTTCTTCTAGAGGTATATCAAATGGTTAGATATTGTGTGGTTTTTTGCCCTTGTATGGGTGTTTCTTTGTATTTCTATCTGAGCATTTCATACTAGCACTAGATAATTTCATGCCCATCCGGAGAACTATAGTTGTTGCCATGTGCTATCATTTATAGTGGTTTGAATTCGATTTGCGAATCGAATGTTTTATTGAATGTTTGGTTTAGATATTCAAAAAGTGTGGAGTGGAAAATATGACTAGACAAATGAGAAATTTGATCCCAACAGGAATAATGCATCATTCTATGTTCCAGATGCTTCTAAGCCCCATGCACGACAGCTATTGTTTTGAAAGTAAACTTTTTTTCTCCCTCTTTCCTATCAATAATTAAGACTTTTCAATTTCTCTTAGATATAAAGCATCATCCCTGAATCTGGTAACTATGTGTTTGGGATAGATTTACAGTTTTCTAGTCGATTATATACATGAGAGTATTCACAACTTTATCTTCTGGATGGGCACTTTTGGATCTTTTTGAAAATGAATTGCTTCACAAGTTACATTGTGGAAAAAATCTGTAATCCATTCCTTTGTAGTTGCTTGTATGGGTGATTCTCTCTCACACTTTCCTCACAACCAATTGGAATTTTGCACTTTATTATTGTGTAAAATTCAGAAGTTGTGGACAAATGGACAGTCACCAGCGACTGGCAAAATGGTATAATGTGCTTTTGTCTTTGCGAGGCTTGGGATCGTCTTTGCATGATCAAGTTCTTTGGCCAAAGACTAATCTTTGAAGTAGGCATAACAGTAGAAGTGGATAATGAGACCAACCAAGGCTCTGAATCTTGGAAAAAAGATTGTTCACAATGTCTAAAAGGGCATATGTAGATTTTGCAACTGTTTTTTGGACACAACAAAACATGTTTATCCTCTGCAGAAGTGCAGGAGGGAAATTAATGTAAAAAATGTGCCGCCAGAGTTCATGTAGTTTGCCGTAAGGACACCCCTGCAGGGTATCACAACTATACCATATTGTAGCTTTCTCATAGCTTTATAGTGCTGCTCTGGACTCAACTAATCTAGCAATTTTTCTTTTTCAAATCTTCTTTTTAAGTAGTTGAACCTATGCGTCAAACTGTAACCAATATGATTTGTACACTACCTCCTTAATTCTTTCTTTGTGGCGATGACCACCACCGTAAGTATATACAATCTCCAACTCTAGCAATTTTATTAAAGTTGACCAATTTCCGGATGTTAGTAGAATTAATTCTTTTTTGAGAGACTTGAGTCATTTTGGTTTGTTATAATTATGCCTTTTTCCATTCATTTAGTTTGCCGAAAATCTTGCACAACTTATGTTCAGTGTCCTGATGACTGCATTTATATGTTCAGTGATGCACAATATCGGTTAGAATTGCAACGAAGTTTGGAACGAGTTGCTCTTCAGCTGTTGAAGATAAGGTCAGTCCATTCATTTACCCTTTCCTTTTCCCATCTTTTATATTTTTTTCATTGTGGAGTTTATTTTTTAGGAAGATTAGTAGAAATTGTACTTGTTTTACGTCTTAAGATTGAAGAATTACGGTTTATTCACGGTTCTAGACCTGTTTTAGATACCCTATAAATATAAGAGCGTTGGCGGCTTGCTACATTTTAGACCATTTTGGATGAAAAAACCCTTACTTATTGGTGTTTAGTTTTGGTATTTGGCTGCTCAATTCAATTTTGCCTTTTAGTTTCGTGCATGGTTTGGGAAGGAGCTGAAAGGACCATTTTCCTCTTCAGCAGAACGGCTCAACTGCTTCCTACATCTGCCTTGTGCTTTGATAGTGTACTGTATTGACGGTTCCAGGAATACATCTTCCGATTCATGCACTGTCCAGCTGCCGTAGATAAAATCTTTTCTGCGAAGGACAAAGAATCACTAGCTTCATTTCTTTTGCTTTGTTATGCAATATTTCCTTTTTAAATTTTGAAATCCGTCTTCGTTTGGAGCTCTATTTCTTAAATCGTGCCTGATTTGCTTTGCTTTGTATGGTTTTGTTTTTGGGTTGTTAATGTTTCAATCTCGATGAGGTGTTAAAAGGAATGCAGAAATCAATTTGTCGTGTTTTGTATTTGTGGTTTCTTACAGGTAATTTTTCATTTATAGATTATGTATCATTTCGGGGGTTTATCCCTTCCCTCTTTTTTTCCCGAAGTGTTTTCCTTATGTGTTGAGATTTTGTAGATTTGTGTTTTTCCTGTACTGATCGGTAGTTCTTGCGTACCCTTTAGGTCACTACCCAATTCATATAATGTCTTTGTTTTTATATCAACCAGTTAGTATCAGTTTTCTTCCATGTATCTCTCTTTCATTTATTTTTGAGACCTTTATTGAGGGGTAAAAAACAGCACTTGGATTGGAGTTCCAATTCCTTTGGCGTTGAGAGAGTTCCTTTCTTGAATACCCACTACCCAATTCGTATCATGTCTTTGTTTTTAGTCAAAACCAGGCAGTATCAGTTTTCTTCTTTCTCTCTCTCTTTCATATTTTTTGGGACCTTTACTGATGGGTAAAAAACAGCACTTGGATTGGAGTTCCAATTCCATTGGCATTGAGATAGTTCCTTTCTTCAATAAAGAGGCAAATCTCCTAGAAACTCAGTTTGTTTTTTGTTTTTTGCCTTCGTAATTTGGGTTTGTTTTTCTTTGATTTATCTGTGCACTTCATGAATCTTATGAATATTGTATGTGTACGTATGAGCACACATGATATGGGTAAATTGTTATTTCGGGGAAAAAATTCTGTAAATTGTGCTATTTGAGTATGGTTGCTATGCTTGAATAGGGTTAGATCGAATTTGCTGTTGCTCGAGAATTTTATGAAACCCAAATCAAGTAATACATGATGGGTTTTCCTAAGAAGTCGCATTAACTATGAATGTGGTGCTTTGTTACTGATATCAGTAGAAAAGATTGAAATTTTTAAAAATTATAAAATTATGATTAATAGGTAATAAAAAAGAGAAGAAGTTAACTTTCCAATTGTTCAGTCACATACTAAAGGTCATTAAATTTTTGGACAATTTGGTGTCCTAACATTTTGATTTGTTTGGCTATTTGTTACAGCTGAAAGGTGAAGTTGAGTATGTGTTAACTATTTCCGCACATAGGACAGCTTTGGCATTTTATACGAAGTTGGTGTGGATGGTGGAAATGTATCTATTGAGTAAGAGAATGTAACAAAGGAATCCAGGTTTCTTAGCGAAGAGTGCTTGGTTGCTTCACAAGAGTGATACTGCTAAGATAATCAACAAAAGTATCTCATTATCAAAAACACCAGAGCAATACTGCCAAGTTCTTGGTTGCAACTTTTATTTTTATCCTTGGTCTTATAACTAAGTTCCAGATGTCTGGTAACTGACAATGAATGTGCCACTGCCATTTACCAAGGGTTAAGTCAAGGTCAGCTTTCAAATGTGTCCATGGATATGTTCTTCATATTTTAGGACACAAGGTAGTAAATGTGCATGGAAGTTCTCGTCGTTACCAGTAAGATGCTTGGGTAGAAGTGAATTTCTTTAGAGGCTCCCCGATTTTCTTATTTTAGCCACTGGCTTTTTTAGTTCCTTGCGAACCCCACATCAGCTTTGAGAAAAAGAAACAAATTTGACGTCAAATTTTACTTTCTTGTGTTCCCTATGACCTTTGGAATTTTAATGTGTTTCCTTTATTTAATTAAAAAATGTTTCCGTTTTGGTATTATAACGAGTGTAGGAATTGGATGATGAGGTCATGACAATATAATATTATGTAATTGTAATTTTTATAAATTACCAACGTTTCCTTAATTGGTTCATTTGATATGTAAATATCTTACGTTTGTACGAGAGACTAGAAGAAGAGAAAACCAAAGTGATCATCTCAAGTTCTTGCATTGCTTGATCACTGCATCTCATGTGTTCGTATAAGTTGTGTGAACAAGGCAAAATATAAGATATGTATGAACTTTTGAATGAGATGAATGAAAAGAAGATTGAACTAGATTACATCGCGTGGAATACACTGATTAATGCTTACTGCAAGATTGGAGATTTGAAGTCTGCATTCATAGTAAGAAATAAGATGTTGGAGCCTAGAAAGAAACTTGATAAGTTTAGGCCATGACTTGACTTCTGGATGGATATTGCAATTAAGACAATGAATAAGATTGCAATCATGCCAATGGATGGATAACGCATACAATAATCAAAATATAAAAATCAATAGGTTTGTTATAGATACCGACATTTATACTAACAATTGAACAAACTTTCTCACATGGGATATATTAGACCTACTACTCATATGTGGGTTCTACATATTTCATGTGAGATTGTCTCTATCTTTTCTGAAAAATCGATGAGCACACAAAATTATGACCATAATTCTCCTTAATTTATGGTTCGAGTATATGGATTCTACAATCATTTTCTTTATCTATAGAATTTATCTATTCCTTTTCCTTTCTTCCTTTGTCATCATTCCTACTTTCAGTATCTTGATACAACTACAATTACACCATCCAACAAAACATATCAACATTATCAAGCCAAATACTAAAGATAGACCACGTTCCCAACTAACCATTATGCCTCTCCTCCTTACAAACACAAAACTAACTAGAACATGAACACCAATGAGCATGCAGCTACGTGCGAAGCACGTCGCCTCAAACTAGTTTAAAAAAAACTCACTTGTTCCACTAACAAGTTTTTGGTTTTTTTTAGTTGTGTTATGAAATTACAAATCTACCATTCTACCCAAACAACTATTGCTCTCTTTTTTTTGAAGGGAGGGCAGATTCGTAATTTTACATGATTAAAGTACATGTACTTGATTGTGCAATGATTTGGTTTTTTTTTAAGTTAGTGGAATGAAGTGGTTTTTTTTGTTGGTTTTTGTGGGGTTTTGTTTAGTGGAATGAAATAGTTTTTCATTTAAACTAAAACTAGTTTTTTTTTATTGGAACACCCCCTAAGTGAAATTGAGACGTTTGCCAATTTTTGGACCAATTTTTCCAATTGAGTCCCTCAATTCGCGACCTTCTCATTCGCGCCTTTGGGGTAAACTTGACATTTCGACTGGGGTATTTTGTCTGGTGAACACGAAGACACGTAGCGCCTTGAAAAAGGCAGTAAGAGATTACTCCTATTTACTATCCCCACCTAACTATCGTCTACCTGCCTCTCTCTCTCTCTCTCTCTCTCTCTCTCTCTCTCTCTCTCCGCTCTCTACTACTCTGCACAGCCTCCATTCCAGCGATCTCCTTCTCTCTCCACGAGCTCTTGAAGACTGATTTCGCCAGAGATCGAACAGGTGAGTTCGTTGTTATCTCCTCCGGTCTCGATTTCTAGGTTTTCGTCTTTCAAACCTTAGACTACAGTTTACTTTTTTAACAGAGATTTTATATTCTTTCGCCATCATCGGTGGGTTTTTGTTCTTCAATGGGATGCCTTATTTTGGAACTTTGATTAGTGTGTGGGAAAGGTTTCTGATGAATGGATCTTGCCATTATATGGGTTAAGGTACATTTTTTGAAAGCAAATAGACGAAACAAAGTGACTCGAAAAAAGGCAAGGACACCAAGGAGGAAAATGGCTCTCAAGAGAAAATGGTTGCCCGGCTTCAGGTATGTGTTTCCTTGGTCTACATGTGTTTCCAGCTCTTAAAATTCTTTTGCACTTAGTTGGTTCAATTCTTGCCTCTAAGTGCTGAAACTTCAATAAATCAATGATTGGTTGATTGCACAAAATGCTTGGTCCTCTTACGCGGCGTCAGCATCGATCAAGGAGGGAGGGAGGGATCGAGGAGGCGCGGGCTCCTATCTTGGGCCGAAGTCCGGGCGCAGGATGAGTTCATAAACTTGCCGAGGTGAGAATGGGAGTTGATCCGCTGGTTTTGCTTGGCCGTGTTTTTCTGTGATGAGCATTACGAAGTAGTTGATTTGATGATGTTTATTTAACTTTCTTTTGATTTTTTTTTTTTTTGTAGATAAGATCTGGAAGGGCGAAGCGCATGCGGAGATCAAGGCATTGAGGTTATTAGAATGCCTTAGAGATAAAGCAGTCGAAGAGGTTATATATGTGTATCTACTAAATCAATTTAGCTTATTATTTGGATTTAATAGTGTTAGGCGACTAGGAAAGCGCACAAGAGTCTTACGAAGAAAACAAATCAATTACGAGAATTTGCAGACAAAGGCTGCGAGGTGATTGGCCCTAACCACCGGCGGAGTGAAGAATCCCCATCGTTACCGCCCTGGAACCGTCGTCCTTGGGTAATTCCCCTTCTTCCGCCTTCAAGAAATCAATTTCCCGTCTTTTGCACTTGGTCATTATTTAGCTACAGGGTAGGAGCTACTCGCCGACCTCCATTCCAACGATTTCTTCTTTTGCTCCTCTCGACCGATTTTGCCGGGAGATGGAACTAGGTGAGTTCGTTGTTCTCTCCTCCGGCCGTGAGGGGTAGGGATTTGTCCGAAGTTGCGCGCAAGCTGGCCCAAGACGCCCTCCATTGCCCAAAAAACAAAAAAGAAAAATTTGATCGTTGATTTGATTTGAGTTATGTGTGTTATTTCAGAAGAGGAAGATTTGGCTTTTGATTGGCCAGAAAATTGTGTTGCGTTAGGCAAAACTGCAGAAAGGAAGGTCAGCACTTTTAGTTTGAGACTTGTATTATTTGTCTATAATTCTGAACTCGACTTGAAGGAGTAAGAACTGCAATCAAAGCTCAAATTGTGAAGTTAAGTATGGATTCACTTGATCGATTGATATCAATACAAGAACTTACAACATCAAGTTGCTTGATGATGGCACTCTGAGCTTTTCCTCAATATCTAGATTGTCTTCTTTGTCTTCGAAAAAATAGGGGAAAGGCACTTGTGATGTGAGGTTTGCAATGCTTTTATTTTCCTGTTTTCTATTTAAGCGCGTGGCCTTTACCTTGCAGTTAGCGTGTGATTTCCATATCAACTTCATGGCGTGGATTGAGTTGGAATAATTTCCATCGCTTTATGCATAATTAGGATCTCATTGTTTTTTTCTCCCTAAGTGCTTCCTTATAGGAACAAATACAAATTCAATCACAGCTTGAGGTACTAAGAGGTAAGATTTGAATAGAGTCTACTACTTTTTATTGCCAACTTCTAATTCGAATATGCATGTACCCTAAAAAATCATTTGTTGCTCGTATAGTTGTATATAGTAATGAAGATGTAGTTAGTATGGATCTTTTATTGCCTTTTATTGCCTCAAAGCTTGTTTTTCCTTGTTCAGAATATGAATATGCCTCTTGTGTTGATACTCGTGAACTTGGTCTCGGAACAAAGACAACTATTGTGTTTAACAGGGCACGTATGTAAATGGAGTTATCATTCATTTTGCAACTGTAAGATGTAGAAATCAGTTGGAAAATTAGATGGAATCGTAGTGTTTTATGGACTATAATTGTGTAGTTTCATTTCCAAAAGCCTTAGAAGACTAAGAACGCTAAAATTGATTGCTTCAGCCTCCCAACTTTGCCAATTTTTTCCAATTGAGCCCCTCTAATTGGAAGACTCGCGTTCAGATTGCAGGGGTAGTTCAGTCTTTTCGTTCAGTGTCATTTGTTGTAATTTAGGTTACATCGAGTACTATTTATGTGTCGGTGATTACTAAATTAGAAGGAATTTATGTGTAGGTGATTACTATTTTGCTTTGTTTTCGGTGCAATGTGAAATCATATAATGTACGCCAAGTGTACAATATACAGGAATGGAGGATATTGGTATTGATATAAAAGAAATGACAAGTTAAAAGTAGGCTTGGGGCAATGATAAGGGCTTCTGGATTTATTTTTTTCAGTAGGTTTGGCGAAGAGGAAAGATGTAAAGTTCGAAGATTTATTGATTAGGCAATAACATATAGGTTATACGTACCAAAAAATGAAACAAAAGTGGTATGAAAACTTGAATTCCAAAAGTGGCGTAGTAAATGGTGGGGAGAGGGAGAAACAAATTACCATTGATTTATGTGGCCTTTTTCAATCTTTTAGGGCAATTGATAGATTTTATGTAGATATTCTTCTGGGACTGGAGAACCATTGATTTGTGTGGCCTTTTTCAATCATTATGAGTAATTGATAGATTTTATGTAGATACTCTTCTGGGATTGGAGAACCAAGAAGCAAATTGCATGCTTGGAGGAATCGCATATGGATGATGTTACTCAGGTGCTTATTGAATCTTCTATGGGTTCCTGAAGTAGTAGTTCCCTATGAATTGGCTATGATGATACATAGTGGTTCCTGCAGTTCTCTGTGGTGATTATGGTATTTGATAAAATGTTTCTTCTAGGTGCTTCGACATTTTAATTATAATGCCTGTTCATAAGATGATCTTTTTTTGAGAGCTAAAAAAGTGACTTGCCAATTTTTAATAGGTTCAGTTTGTCCCCAACCATCAAAACGAGCTTCTTTCTGCTTCTGTTGACAAGCTAATGTGTATCTTTGATGCCTGTGGAAGTATCAACGACGATGATCACTTGGAGTCAGTAATGTCTTCTTCCCTTGTCCACTTTTCTTCTAATTTGATCATTCTGATCCTTTAACTTTTGTTGTAAATCTTAACCAACGGTACTTTCGGAAGTTAACGGTAATTGTTTACTCGTCATTTAAGTTTAGGTTGAGCAATGTGCTTTATTGCTCCCAATAGCTCTATTATGATAAATTTTGAGGGAAAAACTTTTGGCTAATAATCTGAATTATAGATTATTGGATTATTTATTTTATCTTTATTTAAATTTTTTTTGCATTTATTAGTTTTACATTAAGATTTTGTGGTTTTTGAACTCCTCTCGATGAGACGAATTTAACAAATACAAAATTATAGTCAAAACTCAATTTTTTTTTAATAAAGCCAAAATACTTGGATTATTGGCCAATAATCCAAGTATTTTGGCTTTATTAAAAAAATATCTAGTTTGACTATAATTTTGTACTTGTTAGATTCGTCTCGTCGAGAGGAATCTAGACATCACAAAATCTTGACGCAAAACTAACAAATGCAAAAAAAAATTGAATAAAGACAAAACGAATAATCTAATAATCCATAATCGGATTATTAGCCAAAATAGGCCTTAGATGCCTTTTATACTTTAGCATAAAAAGGTAATTTTGATGGAAAAACTTTTATGGTAACTCATCTAATCTCAGATGTCGTATATGTATATGTTTGTTACAGAGACCAAGGATTCAAGGCCAGTGGAAGCATGGAATGATGCAGAATGAAAAGGAGGTAAAATCTACCTGCAAGACAAAGAGATTTTCTTCCTTCTAATCCATTCCATTCCCCTAAACTTTTTGTCGAATGACTTTTTTCAGTATTCTTTCACTTGTCGTAATTATTTGTTTACCTTTTTAACATTTGTTTTTTGGCAGAAGATCAAGCAAGTATTGCAGCCATGAGTAATTAGTTTGTCACCCAGAATTTGCAAGAAACAAAAGCCACAGAAATGAGCAATGAACCATAGTAGTAGTGTTAAAATGAGCATAGGAGTGTCAGTATATGAGGTTGCGAGGAAGATATATCAAGAAACAATAGAGATATCAAAAGTTCATAATAGACTGGCATAAATTTTGGGCCATATGATAGTTTGTGATTTTTGTTTTTTGGATTGAATCATTTCCACTTGGCCTATTCATATGTCATAGATTTTATTGGTATTACTATTGTAGTAGTTGATAACCTAAACAGATGATAGACAGCTGCTGTTTATATGGATACATTGGGTTCTAATTCATTCTTCCCATTATGCTTAGTTAAAAGCTTCCTTTTGTGACCTCTTGATCCTAATGAAATATGCAGATGTATCTGAGTACCATATGGAAGATGGATGTGGTGCCTTATATAGGATTGCAAGTGGTGTCATGATATGGGTCTGGAGCAAGCTGCCAATAAACCTCTTTTGAAAACAATATTTCAGGTACTGCCCTTGTAAAGTTTTTCCTGTTGTTAACAATGTTATAGCTGGTTTTAGTCGTGTCATTGTATTTTTTCTCATGCAGTTTATGTGGTGATTATTTAGTCCTTGCAAAGCCACACTTCTCTTCATAATATGTGATAAAACCAAGGTAGGTATTTTTCTGACCTCTTTATTTCTTCCTTTCCTCTCTCCAAAAGATTCATTTGTGGTCAATGACCTGTTGCGTGTGTTCTAATGTGCCTTTCTTCTTTATCATTAATTTCACTTTCCTGGACCATTTCGGATAAAGTTTTTATGTACTGTACTACTCCTCTTTAAAAAAAGTCAAAACTAAATTGTCGTCTCTACTTATCAATATTAAATTAAGCTGATTTTTTTTAAGGTGTTAGCAGCTAAGATATCAGCTCCTATAACAGGTTCGTATGTTGCCCAGTCGGTTGATGACCTGGCTTACAAATGCTTGTGGCAGCCAGTATATCGTCTTACGTTCTGGGTTTAAATCACTATTTAAGGTAACGGTGGTTATAAATGAGCATGAATATTAGTCAGGCAATTGAGAGCTATTTAGGTGCACACTTGATCGCTTGTTACTTTACTTTATGTTGGGCACGGCATCACATAGCAACACAAAAAATTGGTTGAGGACCAGGATAATTTACTTTTACTTTCTCCCCCACGTCACCTCTTTATAGAGCAAATATTGTGCCCCAAGGAGCATTAGTTGCTGCCAGCATTCCATGTCAAATCTAGCTACTACATTAATTAATTAGCACATTTGTTGGCCAAGTGGTTAGTCTTTTGAATAAATCTTGACTTGTGGTTAAGCCTTCATAGCTTACTGCTGTTTGAGACCCAAACTTTGTTCCACAGCAGTTCATTTCATACTTACTTTCGTTCCCAGAGTTATCAGCTAATCAACCATACGGTAAGTTCAAGAAACTCTAAAATCTTGGGCAAGCCTTTCAGTTTATATGTCATTGTAACAAACACTTACGTGTATATTATCACTGATAGTCATAGATTTTGCAAATGACAAAGGTATTACATTAGAGTTTCTTACTGCTGCAAAGACAGAACAAGATATGACCATTGATAAGCTCTTACTTAGTTTTAAGCAAGCTCAAACATCCTAGCCAATGCTTTGAGTTTAGGTGTCTTCGTTATGTGTTGGAGCCTAAAGACTAACATGCATGTTTCTCATAGAATTTTATGTATGACAAAAAGAACTAGCACTACATATTTTCGTGCTGCAATTAGAGAAAACATACAACACTCACACAATTATTTAGGTAAACAAATTGGTGATTTCTATAGTGTAGCAGGAGGCAGTTATAAGAGTTGGAACAAAATACCACATGAAGACAAACTATTTGGCCTAGCAATGTGTAATTACGCCTACCCAGGAATTAACTTTGAGAGACAAGAGCATAGGTTCCCTGTATCCGAGGATATTTCGTTGGTTGGCTTTGCTCAGCTAGATAATGAAATTGACAATATTACATGCACCTTAGACAATACTTAAGAATTTTTCCAAAGAAAGCGAAGTCTTGTCCCGAATATATCGTCCCAGGTTGTTAGCTTTACAATTTGTATTGCATATCGAATAGCTATCACTCTCTTTTCTTCTACACTTAGTAAGAGCTGCAGTTTTATTTGGGTAACTAATGTTTAACATTTCATTATATGCAGAATTTCTGTTCAATTTCGCAGAACAAGCAACCTCCATACTCTGAATGCTCACAGGAAGAGAAAGATAAGAAAAAATCAAAATGGAGAGAAACAGCTCTTAAAAAAAAAAAAAAAAAAAAGGCTAAGGAGGAGTTGGTTCCAGTTTTGGTTCAGTAACACGAGGGTTCCAAAAAGTTTCCTGCATTCAAAATACATGGAAAAGTTGAATCTGATCAACATGGAATCAATGTTAGCTTCTCAAACATAGGCTTGGTAGCCAATGTGGTTTCCATGGGAAAGCATGTTTATATTCATGGTACTTAAAGGCTTTGCAAACACATTTATTATAGCATATTATGTTTTATTAATTGCTCATGCATTTCCACACAATTGGATTGCAGGCGTAGTGTCTGGTACCCTTATGCCTCTTCCAAAGTTTGACATGCAGACTATGCCATGTAAGGCCTATGTGTTGCCAGAAGTACCTTCATGCCATTTTTGCTTGGCAAAAAGATTTCGTGATGAACCTTTGGGCTTCTGCTACGCCAGGGAGATGTATCTTTGTATCCAGTGGCTGTTTCTGATCAGCTACAAGAATTGTTCGCAGATTCAACTCCAGAATCTGCACATTTTAGGCAGTTTATTACGCCATTTAACGATGCTTTTGCTTTCACGTCGTTGAAAGTGATTCTTGATAAGAAGTATGCAAAAAAGACTAGTGGCGTGTTCACATGTCAGGCCCAAGGACCAGTGTGAGCCATTATATTCATAACCATTGTATCATTTGAAGAATTAATGAATGATGTGTGAGGGTTTATCAAATCGTTTGTTTATTTACTTATGATCTTGTTTATTGTACACTAGGCCAGGTCATTTTTGAAGACTTTAAGTAGTGCTATCTTAATAGCGCTGTTAACGAAAATTTATTATGGTTAGCGGGCTAACATTAACGGGTTAACACATACGTGCATAGCACGTAGTTTGCCCACGTAGTATAGAGCTTAAGGTAGACGATCATGATTATAACATTATGTATTCATGTTGGCCAAATTAGTGGATGCCGTATTTTTTATTCGAACTTGTTCTGATTTGAAAAACTTTCGTTTCAATTGCAATGTTTGACTCGGTGTGAGTCTAAATTATTATTGAATAGTTGTTTGCGGTGCTTAGAAAATATATTCTAAATATATAGAGTTTATTTCATTTTTGTAGAGATCAAACATTTTAAATTTTGGAGTGAAGTTTGAGGCTTTTAAATATGCTTTCAAATTGGTTGATGTGCGCTCCAATGACATATAAAAATGGAAATTTAGATATTCATAAAAACTAGTTACAGGCCCTCGTGCCCAGCATGAGTTTTACGCCCGTTTTGGGGTGTTTACTCAAATGTGAGATGGTTAGGTGTGTTTATGTGAGGTGGGACTTCTTCTTTTTTTGCCTTTTCAGTTGTGAAAATTGTTGGTGACTTTGGAATGGTAGTAGATACGTGCGTTTATTTTTGAATGGTTTGATCCCTTGGGAGGCGGTCAGATCAGGGTATGTTGTATTGTTAAGTGGGTATTTGAATTCTAATGTAAAGGATTTGGTGAAATATATAAGATAGCATGCCGTTAGTATTAACATAAAAAACGGCAGGAGAGTAAAGTAAGTAGACTGTTGTAGTAAAGTTATTACAAACATTTTGTTGCTATTGAAATGCCAAGATCGAGGAGGCAGCAAATTGTTAGGTTCAAAAGATTTGCTTCTGCGCCTGGAGCCTTGCCGTCCTAAATAGAAAAGAGGGCATCTTTGATCTCTTCTGCTCCTTGACTAATTCCACCTGCTGCTCGGAATTGATTTTCTTCATCTTGCTATTGAAATGCCAAGATCAAGAAGGTAGTAAGTTGAACCTCTTAAAAATAAATGGATCTAGGCACATCTAAGAGCATTATGAATAAGACATGCAACTCTAAAGCAATAAAAGAATAACATATATATTTAGACCAAGACTTAAACAAAGGTCGGTAACGAATGTTTTTTTTTTTTTTTCATTCAACACAACTCTATTTTGTTCGAGATGGCCCTAGTAAGTCTGAATGCCTATCCATGATATCAATTAAATGCAAAGGCAAATACCTATTACCATTCAAAATTCAGCTTCCCATTTTGCATTTGGAAAGGAAAAAAGAACGGACATAAGTGGGAAGCTCTTGAAACCCAGATTACACAACCAAAAAAGCACTTCTTCAAATAAAATTCTTAGAGATATAACGTGCATTCATCTGTAATGCTTACCATGAGAATGTGCTTTGCCAGATATCTCCAGTCCATTCAGAAGTCAATTAAAACTTTTGTTTTCTTTGCTGACTTAAGGAAGCCAAAAAGAATTTTTGCCTCTTTAGTTTTCTGCTAAATATTCCGAAATCAAATAACAGACTAATACAAGTCAAACTTCGTTTTGCATAAACAATAGTTGCTGAAAAAGACCAGCACCTACACAACTCTAAATCTTGTTTCCCTTAAGCCTCTAAATTTCATTCTCAGCAATTGGGTTCATATTTCTAGCATGAACTATCAGTTTCCAGCATATAAATTACACTTTTTGGCTCTAAAATCACAGGTTCAACGAGTTAAGTTAAACTTCCATCACACATAAAGAGCGAATTAGTAGCTCCTAATCAGCAATTCCAACTATTCTAGGCCCAAGAATTGAAACCTTACTCAGCAATCTTGAATATTCCCCCCTAGAATTCATTTTCAGAGTTGAAAAATCATCTTCAGCTTCCAAAAAAACAATAGTGACAGAGGTCATTTTAAGCCTCTAAAGTTCATTCTCAGCAATAGATCTATACACATGTAATAGTATTATGAGAATTAATGTTGACAAGAAATGAGAATTAATGTGACGTAATTGTACCACGTCACATTAATATGACTGCATTTCTCTCTTTCCCTCCTCGAACAAACAGTGGAAATATATATATACTCGGCACATAATCAGCAAATCCTGTGTCCCTCAAACTTATAAATTATGATCCAGAAAAATGGATAGCAACAGCCCTTGCACAAACTCAAACTTCCTAGCCCTTTCTTCTCGATCCTCTTCCGAGATTAGAGGTGCTTGGATATTTCTGTCACACATCAGATTCTACTATTTGTAGGCAAAAACCAATCATTTGGCATCAGATTCAAACGACACTTTTGCAGAAAGCCAACAATTTTTTCCACTATATTAGCCACAGACATGTAGATGTTGCAACCAACAAGCTGGTTAGAAAGACATTGGAGTAAAAACACGGCTCTCTAACCATTCAAAATCCAAACAATACATTTGCAGAAATACAGAAGGAGGAACTCAACTTCAATTTAAGGTATCAAAGTTACAAGGGCTCTTCTAAAGGTATGAAGCGCGCATGTTGGACATTCGACACTTGGACAAGGATATGAAGATGAGTCCAAGGTGTCTAGCTTGGCATGGACCCAGCTTACTATGACCATATATGAGACCCATACATTATGCATAAAATGCGCTGAAAGAAAAAACATTTAGCACAACCTATTTTATTTGCAGCAGAGGAAAAAAAAAAAAGAACCTGATGGACCAATGATAAGTGATTTGCTCTTGCCTACTACCATAATAGTTTCCAGTTTGAAGCAAGTATCTTTATCCTTAATCTTTTAAATTGGTTAATACCAAAGATCATACTGGTTATCAAGAAAAAGTGAAAGCAAAAGAAACATAGGTGAACCTCACCTCCTATCTAATTACCTTAGTATCTCATACGGTTATCCCTATTCCACAAACCGACTTGTTTCTCCACCAATTGTCAGAAAATTCCAAACACATTCTGCAGCTCAAAAACCAAATCATTAACAGAAAAGTCAGCCTTCTCTCGTCGATTTTCACCCGAAGACATAACGTATAGTTAGTTCTGCAGCTCAAAAGCTAAATCAATATAACAGACAAGGCAACCTACTCTATTTTATTTTCACCCGATGAGGTCTCTCCTATTAGAATTGAGTGACATAGGTGCTGAATTCCCCAACTGGTAATACCCAGACAAGAATTGACCAGAAAGAGAGAGACAAGTTAGGAAGGCAACCAATGAATTCGATGATTTACCTACAGTTTTCACATCCACGTATACAGATCCACATTATGTGCACTACATAAGACCAAATCATGTTTTCAACATCTTGAGCAATACTCTTTGGTTGTTCCTCTACCAATTAGAAACAATTTGTAGTTTTCATTACAGGTCCAATAATTTGGAAAAGTATAACACAGAGATGAACAAATAAATGGGATATGGGAAAATAGTCAACTACAGTAAACTGGGAAACATAATCAATATGAAATAAGCAGTGATTTACATTTATAAAAGAAGGAAAATAGTCATGAATCCTTTACAGGAGATTAACAAATGTACTTATCAATTGTAGTATATCTCCTGGCCCGCATGATGCATTTCAAAGACATCAGACCTTAGATGTCATTGAAAATAAAAAGGAAAGAGAAGAATGCAGATCAGTTTTAAATTTCCTAGGGTGGAAAAGTGCCACACACCTTGTGTAATATTCACAGGTGGGAAAATTTCAAATGTTCAAGCACAAGTATGGAAAGTAAACTGGGAATTGAAGCAGCTTAGGTTGGATACATTTTCGTATGAAGGCAATAAATTAAACTGCCAAAAAAAGGAGCTTAGGCCGGATACCGTTTCTTATATAAGTAGTTTAGAATGGATACATAAAGCCAGCACATATCAAAATCTCTTTCTGTGGCGTAGGACAGATCAGTGAACTAACCAATTTAGTATTAAGAACTACTCATCATTGCCCTTAAGCCTCAGGTTTTTTGCTCAATGAATTGTTTCATACTAACTCTTCAAGGAAAACAAAGAGAATCATATGAATAAATAAATGCTATGACTTTGAAAAGATGACATGTTTAAGTGAGATCATCCGTATGTATCAAACAAAGAAACATTCAACTACCTACTACCATGCTAGAGAAAATCTAAACAAGCACTAACTTACAATTGAACAAGTCTTCCCAAGCTTTTTCTAAGGAGGGAGAAAGTTCATGAGAAATTACACTCATATGCATTAGTTTTTTTTTGGTACTCCAAAGAAAAAAAAAGTTTATATTCGATTGGTCGTGCTTTTGCAGAATCCCCAAAAGAATGTAACCTCTGAGGGAATTTACAACCCAAAAATGCTAATAAATAAAACCCCACAATCATGATTTGTAAGCCCTGCACACACTACCACGAGTTTGAACTCAAGTAGGTAGTTCATTTATAAGCCCTGCACACACTTGCAAATCATGTTATGTGAAATTAAAAGGCGAAAAGTCTTCGGTTGAGACTAATCCCTAAATGAAATATTGGGCAGTTTCTTTGGATGGGTAAATAGATAGTTCAGGAAATTGAAAGTGTGAGCTGGCTTAATAACCGCTATTCACACAAAGAGGGTGTTTCCAATATATACAGATGATAGATATTTGAGGCCCAGGCATACACCATGCATGCGCGTGCAAATCGTATTATGTAAAAAGGGAAATGTGAAAAATCTTCAACTGAGAATAATCGATTAATCGGTCATGAAATCTGAGATGTGAAAGTAGAAAAAGGGGAAGAAAATTAGGGTGGTGGATTTTTTCCATCTTCTTGGTGGTTTCTTTGGGTAGTTATAGGGGTAGTTTAGGAAATTGAAAGCATGAGCCGGTTTCATAACCGCCGTTCACACAAAGAGGGGTGTTCCTTGTGAAGCGAAGTCCCACATCAGCTGGGTATCAAAATAATATGAATTATATAAGCGTGAGGACACCCTCACTTCATGAGCTAGCTTTTGGGATTGAGTTCTACCCAAGACCATGTAACATGGTATCAAAGATAGGCTTTCGGAGACTGTTGGACAAGACTCTATGTCGTTGATGCTTGGTTCCCCCGTTGTTTATCGTTGATAGTTGATTGTTGTTGCATGTTGAATCTTTGTTTATCTCACCATGTGCGAGTCAGGGGTTACACGTGTGGAGGAGTGTTAAGAGTTTGTTCCACATTAGTTAATTATAACCTCCAAAGCTAGTATATGAACCTAGGCGGCCTCTCCACTCATTGCCAATTAATTTTGAGTTGGATGCTTTAACATGGTATCAAGGTTGGGTACCAGAGATAGGTAGGGTGCGTGTCTCTGACCTGCACACGGCAGGTGCTGCCAAGTGAGCACACTACGCGTGAGGGAGGGTGTGAAACGAAGTCTCACATCGGTTGGGTACCAAAGTAATGTGAAATATACAAGTGTTATGACACCCACACTTCTTGAGCTAGCTTTTGGGGTTGAGTTCTACCCAAGACCGTGTGACAGTCCCCTCTATAATAGTAACTAGAAGTTGCGCAACACGCAATGCGGGTGCATAATTAAAGTCAAATTCATTCCATGTAAACATGAAAGAAAACCCCTAAATAATGAGAAATTTGTGTCCAACCAGTGATTAAGTAGAATTCTATAACCCTAGTTCTTCATAATTAGAGCATTTCATAAAATTAAAAGTTCTTGAGATTGCATTTGACATGATAAATTAAAATATAGTAAATATTTGTGGAGGCAACCTCAAAAAAATAAGTACTTGGAGCCAAGATGGGTTCTTTTTGTTGATTGCATAAACTGTGTCCACAAATTGAATATCTTGAACCTTAATTCGCAGTTCTAATAACTCCACATATACTCTCCTGATGATCGGTCACGATTAGTCGATTATGTAACAAATTCTAAAGCATGATCGACCACATGGTTGAAATAAAATGTCCGTGTTTGTGTTGGCAATTTTTGAGAAAAAAAACTCGGAATTGACCACCAAGTTGGTTTTTTGGATGATTACGCAGCCTCCATGGTCCTAACTGAAAAAAAAAGTCTTTTTTCTTTTTCCCCCTTCATATGGCAATTTCCGTAGCACTTGATAGAAATTTCTCTGTTTGTCACCATCTTGAACTACGTACATATGCATCAAAGTCGAACCCGCAAAATTTCACTACCAAAAATTCTGAAAAACGTGAATGGTAACTAGGTAATGTGTGAAGTCGTTTGGATAAAGAGGCAATTTAGATATAACATGCATTATTAGGGGTTGGTCTCGATGTCAAAACTCAATTTAGAGATAACAGGCATTAGGGGTTGGTCTCGTTGTCAAAGCTCAATTTAGAGATAACATGCATTAGGGGTTGATCTCTGATTGTCAAAGCCCGCATGATGCAGGGAGGCGTGTTGAAATAATAATGCACAATAAGGATAATCACGAATTTTGTCTGAACTAAAAGTACTCCCTCCTAGAACAAACAATCAGAGAAAAACTCTCAATTTTCATTAATCAATAAACAACTCCCTTGCCCTAAGGCTTACATCAATTATTTATACTAGCAGCAACCTCAAAACTAAAAAGGAAATAAAATACTTACTAGCAACCCTAATTCTTGTAAAACAAGAAAACATTAAATAGGAAACTGAATCAACCTAAAATTAAGAAACTAAATAACTCCATATTAGTAATCTTCTAACAAAATAGTAAAATTGAAATAAGGGAAACTTCAAAAAGCAATTTTAAATAATATTAATTTTCCATTCTGCATCACCGCAGCTTAAGAGTTTATACTCTTCTCTAGTCTCAAGATAAAAACTCTTTTCTTAAGAGTTTATACTCTTTTCTAGTTTCAAGATAAAAACTTCTCAGATGTTAGTATCAACTCTTACGTTATACGGGGCATTTTTTCCGGTAGTGAGAGTCTCAAGAGTGGTAGAGATTAATTGCGCTGCGCACAAAGTTTGATGCAGCCAAGTGACAGTGACAAGAGCTGGTGATTTTGTGGTTGAATATATAGGCCTATGATGCATATTGGCCTTAAATCTTAATTGTAATAAGACCAAATTGTTGCCAACTTGCTTGCATGTGGATTTGACCTACTTACTTGTGTGTGCGTGTTTATACAGAATTCCCACTTGTAAACGGATTTCTCCAAAGATCACCAAATGTATGTTTGTGATTCTTTCATACACTTGTCCCTCCGTTCCAAATTAATAGTCCATTACGAAAATTCGTGTCATTTTTCAAATCAAAAAATGAAGTACTTCCGTGTATCATTTTTCAATTTTTTTTGCACCAAATTAAAGCACTTGACGATTACTTTAATTCGGTGCGAAAAAATTCAAAAAATGATACACAGAAGTACTTCATCTTTTAATTTGAAAAATAGCAAGAGAGAGAAAGTGAGACTTTTAATTAGGAACGGAGGGAGTATTTTTTATTTTTTATTTTTTATAAAAGAATATCTAAGCAAGGTCGTAGTCAGGAATTGCGGTCAGTGGAGTAAAAAATCAGATCCATGTAAAAGTCCCTATATTTACGAAGAGTATAAGATAGATACACTCGTATATCTAAGTTTGTATATAATTAGTACCAAAGACTTATTATATTTTGTAAATAATTCATGATAGTTTCCTTCATAATTAACTAGCAAAACAAAGAGAAGCCATGTGGTTTCAAGTGGTTTTAATGCATTTGAAGCAGATTGAGGCAATTTTGTGGCACAACCAACTACAACCTCACTTATATGGGGTATGGGACCCGCACATGGGACCCATGTGGGACCCACAACCTATGTGAGTGGGGTTGTGGTTAGAACCGCTTCATGCATGAATCTCATGAACACTAGGATTTAGGCCCCCAAAAAAATCAAAAATTTTAGGGATCCCCCAATTAGTTAGGACCCCTACATATATATACTAAGCCCAATACAATTTTGTACGTTTGCCGCTAAAAGTGCAAGACGACAAATGTTCGAATGATAGATTTTGAAATATTGTAGCGGTTGTATATTTTTTGATAACTATAGGTTTGCATTTGCAATGGTAAATCTTCTGTAATAGTTTTTTTAATGACACTTTATTGGCCAATTTTTGTATACAAAATATAGGGTGGAACCCTTTTGTTTTTTTCCCCCAGTGGCTGGATCTCGTTTAATAAGTTCGATTTAGGCCTCCCAAAAGTATGAGCCGGCTCTGGTTGTGGTTGATTGTGACACAAAATTTGTGTCACAATCATTTTTGTTACTAAATTCATTTCTTTAGGGGTCCTTTGTGTGGGCCAGTTCCAGCCATGATAATGAAATCCAGCCCAGATCGGTATCGCAGGCTTGGAGCTAGCCCATGTCAGAGCTCCTACTTGCCCCACTAGTCGAGGAAAATCTTTCTTGTAGAGAAGTTTATGGTCCATGGCCTTAAACAATATTAACCCATCTCGTGCATCTTAGAGGGACCATTTTGCTTCATAGACTTTATAGATAAAAAGGGAACATGTAATATAATTCTGGCCCTCATAAGAATGTGCAGTGGATAAGGGTGTTAGGGTACTACGTGCATGACCGGCCCTAATGTTTGGATCGCTCAAACGCAACACCTAACTTGGTTGCCCACTTACTATCCATATATGTATCCGACAAAATTGTAAAGCCACTTTCGATTATGGATTGGTGAACCTAAGAGATAGTATATAATATCCTTAGCCACCACGGCTACCTCGTTCACCTTGTTCAACTCCATTGTTTCCATTTTTTGGCGAGTTTGATCAATCTTGTGGTGTAGGTCAGTTTGCTCGCCCAATGTGAACTTACCGGGAGTACTTGGACCTTGACCATTTCTAGACCTCTCGGAACAGTTCAAGTAGTCCCAAAATTGATTGTTTTCAGCCAACAGGTCCAAATATTCCTAGGCCTCTCTGGATTGTTTGTTCAAGAATTCTCCATTACACATCATGTCTATGTGTTTACAGCTCTTTTGAGAGACTCCGCCATAAAAATATGCCACTTTTTTATGATCCTCAAAACCACAATGAGGACACGATGTTAACAATTCCTTGAATCTTTCCCATGATAAGGACACAATTATGTGACACCGACATTTTAGTTCATTGACATCCCCTAAGATTTCTAACTATAATAGATACATCCCCTCTACACCTCTCTCCGTATACCTATACATAGGTAATTATACGTAAATGTAAATGTATATCTCCCCTTAAATTATAGAAACTCATTCATAAAATTTAGTATAGGTATCCAAATAGTTTATATATTGGTATATATTTATCATATGCATTTTTTTGAAGCTTTAGCAAAATGAAAATGTTTATGGATGCATATTTGAAACCATATATATATAGAAAGAACTTACAATAAGGGTCCCTTATTGAAGTTAAAATGCAGATCTCACCTTTCTGAGCCAAATTTCGGCGATCCGAACCGTTCAATGTTTTATAGCTTTTTAACCAAAACTAATCGGATGAAGCCCTTCCAGGTATTTTTTTTGGATGATTTCTCACGGAGGCCCTTAAAAATGCATTTTAAAAAAATTGAACGGTTCGGATTGTCAAAATTTGGTCCCAAACACAAAAAAAAGCCTAGGTCCGCATGGTATTTTTCAATAAGGGACCCTTGTTGGAAGTTTACATATATATATATATGGCAACTGCTTGGATCAAGCCCTTCCCGGTATTTTTTTTTTGAAGATTTCTCACGTGGACCCATGAAAACACCTTCTGAACATATTGGACAAATCAGATTTTCCAAAAATTATTTGCAACACAAAAAAAACCATTTTTTTCTTATTTCCGGGAGGTGTGAATTAGAAGTTTTTCGTATATATCTATATAATAAGGAAACTCAAATTTTGAATTTCCTATATTTTGAACCGTTAAATTTGAATCAAGGGCTCCAAGGAAATAGCTCATATTGCAAGGGAAGTACCTTTAAAGCCTAAGATCTGTCATGTGGGAAAAACACCCACTAATCCACAGTCTATTTTTATGCCATTTTACATGTACAAGTGTACAACTCGGGGAACACACCCACAAACACATGTTTAAAGAAAACTGCTACCTAACCACGTTCCATCCAACTACCCACGTTTAGAAGCTCTGAACTCCTACTATAACCTGAACAAACAACTTTAGCGAGGAGTTTTCGATTTCTTGGAATGGCGCCTGTGGCTTTTTCGCCATCTTTAGTCGAAAATTTGTTAACTACAACTGAAAGGTATAAATGTAATTGATGTTGTTTAGATTACAGAGGCAAAGGGCTGGACTTTGGAGCTTTGTTGTTGAACGGAAAGAGAGGGATTGATCGAAGGTGAGAACTTCCGAACTCACCATGAGCCACTGCTCTATTTCACATATTTAAAGGCACAACAAGTGTGTGTGTATCAATTTTAAGCCCACCAATTGTTCGATGTAATTTCTAAAACATTGATTAACCATTAATTCTGCTCGTCGTATTCATCAATTATGTAAGAACTGTCAATATCACACCTCGGCAAAATTTTAACACCAGGTGACAACTTTCAAACTCAACTTCAATTTCTTTCTATCCTTAAATTTTCGCTACTGGGTGTTCTGTTTGATTCTGGTAATCTGTATGATATTGCTTGGCTTTCGGTGTGAAGGTGTTATGATCCATCTATAAAAAATTATGGCTGTGAAGCACAAAAAAAATTGGAAGCATTAGTGTCTTTCCCAATGTGAATAAAAAAGGTCAAATTGGAAGTATAGTTTCTTAATTCCAACCAAGGCTTGGGAATTACTACATTGAGGAATAAATTTGACAAACACATAGGTAGTATAGTACTGGATTGGTGATACTTTATGTATAACTCATCATTTTGCACCCTTTGTTGTTGTTTATTTGGTAAACGGGAAATTTGTGCCACTTGCACTATGTACCAGTTCAAAGTCTGAATGCTTAAAGTGGTTAACATAACAAAGGCTTAATGCTTCACTAGGGCCATGAGCATCATATGAAAGAGTTAAATATCAGAAATCGGGTCTTAGATATTAGATAAGGGTTTGTATTTTATTTTTTTGGGTTTGACTTTAGCTATTTGCCTTACTATGGTTTCACCCATTAAGCTTTAATTTCTATTGGTGAAAACTCATCTCTGTAAGTACTTATTCATGTAATCAGGGAAAATTTCAAAAAACCCTCCAAACTTTGACCTGAATATCAAAAATACTCCCAAACTTTCAATTTTTTCAATCGTACTCCCAAACTTCACTTCCGTAATCAAAATTGCTCCCACCGTCAGGATCTGTTACCTAACTAACAGAAAATGTTGAGGTGGAGGTTAACGGACCCAAAAATCATTAATAATTTGGTACAATTTCATAAAACCCCCAAACTTTGAACCAAATATCAAAAAGCCTCCCAAACTTTCAAATTTTTATTTTAAAGCTCCTTCTTCCTCCCTCCTCCAATTCACAGGAAAACAGAGGGGGAGAGACCAGAGCAGTCTGACGTGGTAAGCTGACAACTCGCATATCCTCTGGGGGCCTAATTGTCCGTATAATGACGAGCCGCGGTAGAGGTAGTCTTACTTGGGGGAGAAAAGAAGCGATTCAGATTTAGGGTTTCGGGTTTTTCGGTCAGGGCTACAGTGGTGTCGGTGACGTTGGATTTAGTGTTGTCGCCGCCGTTGGTGGAGGCGAGGAAGAGGAGTTTACAGCCCTAGCCATCGTGGCCGACGTGGAAAGAATGTGCAGTAGATGCAGTCGTAGCCTCAGTCAGGGAGGACTTTGTAGGCTGCGGCAGTGGCGGTGGGAGAGGAGGAGTTTTGTGGTCGCAACCGCACCATCGCGCTCATCAAGCATCTCTCTCTCTCTCTCTCTCTCCCCTCTGTGTTCCTGTGAATTGGAGGAGGGAGGAGGAAGAAGGACTTTAAAAAAAAAATTGAAAGTTTGGGAGGTTTTTGATATTTGGTTCAAAGTTTGAGGGTTTTATAAAATTGTACCAAATTATTAACGATTTTTGGGTCCGTTAACCTCCAACTCAGCATTTTTCGTTAGTTATGTAACAGATCTTGACGGTGGGAGCAGTTTTGATTACGAAAGTGAAGTTTGGGAGTACGATTGAAATAATTGAGGCTTTGTTCGGATACATTTTCGAAAAAATTTCAAAAAAAGGGCTTTGAAACACTTTTGCAAAACCTACTGTACAAGCTATCGTACAAAACCCAACCCACTGTACCTTTCAACACTTGCAAAACTCCATCGTACAAGCCAGAGCTGTGTTCCTCCTCTTTTTGACCGGTAAAACCCCACCGTGGGCCCCCCCACTTCTCCTCCCCCCTTTCTCTCTCTCTCTCTCTCTCTCTCTCTCTCTCTCTCTCTCAAAACTGGGGCAGTGGGCCCCAGTTATCATTTTACCAACTCGTTTCTCTCTCTCTCTCTCTCTCTCTCTCTCTCTCTCTCTCTCTCTCTCTCTCTCTCTCTGCGCCAAACCCATCTGAAATGGGACCCACAAACTACTGCTGTTGCAGTTGGCATTCGATCACAATTTTCTTCTTGAGAACAAAAAATTGTTTTTCAAAAATGTATCCGAACAAAGCCTGAAAGTTTGGGAGTATTTTTGATATTCAAGTCAAAGTTTGGTGGGTTTTTTTGAAATTTTCCCCATGTAATCATTATACTAATTTGTTGTTGGTTACTGCATCATCGATTGTGCTTCATGAGTTAGTGATCTGCCATGGTTGGAACTTGTTGAACCCATTTAAGTACAATTGTCCCATTAACATAAACTCACTGAATTTGTCAAGGTAATTTGCTCATACCGCAGTAAATTCTTTCAACTCAGGAGATCCTACACGAACGTTATTTTAAATTTGAAGGCAGGTTTTAAAAATAGTTAGTCTAGGTTGACAGGCAATTGGTGATCAAATTAATTGCGACACATGTTGTATTGAACTAACTTTTACATCTTTAGGGATTATTCTCTCAACTCACACTGCTAACATATATTAATACTAGCCCTATATTTTGTTTCCTTCCTATATTTTGTGTCCTTCCTATTTGTCTTGCATGATGTAGTACCACACGTATGTTTTATGTAGAACAAACTGCGATTTAATTTAGATTATCTAAATGCTGAAAATGTTGTTTGATGGTGCTTAATCATCAAGTAAAAACAACAGTATAGTCCTAGCTATAGTCCTAACCAAAATTTGCAATTCTCATCGCTAGGTGAATCCTTTCTAAATGAATTTTTAATTGTAGCATCAATTAATAAAAGCTGAGAAGGTATATTTTCTGCATTCGTTAAGAACAGAGTTTATAAAACAAATACACAAACAGAGCAATTTGATTGATAGGGTTCAGTTTGGTGATTCTAACCTATATTGAGTATGAATTGGTTGGTTACCACAATTAGTCAAATATTGTTTCTTAGTATTTTGTTGCTTCTTTGGATGGAGAATAATTTCTGATAACTCCGAACTTTATGAGGTTTTATGAGTTTGTTTTTTATACTTCTATGTTTGCAATAGTCTCTAATGCTATTGCTTTTGCTAAGTGACACAAGTGAAGGCTCTAGTGGTTCTACATTGAAGATTTTGTCCTTGATGTTCCTTTAATGATATGATTGGTGATTTTTTTACTGAAATTTATATTTGTAGTTTGAGGCATTTTGGTGATTTTTCTACTGAAATGCACATTTTTTGTTATCAAATTAGTGAATGTGCAACTTCATTTTGTTACAAGTTCGAAAGAGATTTTGGTGATTTTTCTACTGAAATTTATATTTGCAGTTCAGACATTTTGGTGTTTTTTTTCCACTGAGATGCATAGTTGTATAGCACATTTTTTAAAAATGCACATTTGTATAGCACTACAAACCGTGGATGTTTTATTCATCCTGTTAAAAAAAAGGGGGAAATTTTGGTTAGCATGTCTCCTCTACATGCTTTTAGTTAGCTGCTGAATGGTCTTATGAGTCTTTTTATGTGTCCTTTTTTTTTTAAATGTCGTTCAATGACAAAACATTGGTGTACTCAATTTTTGTTTGATGTTATGTAATACCTCTTTGCTTTAGTAATTTTTTGTATGGTACAAGACTCTCCAAATGATGCTGCTTTTTTGTTTGGTGTACAAGACTTTCCAAATGTTGTCAATGAATATGCTTGAGTTATCGTTTTCCGTTTAGTTGGATTCGTTGGGCAGGGGTTGATATATAGCACGCACGTCCTCGAAGAAGAAACAGATTCCACAAGTAATATTGTTAACCCTGAAGTTTTATTGTAACCAGATAAAACATTGTTTACTTATATTGCCACCTTATTTCTTAATCAAATAACTTGGCGGACTAATTGGGTTTTTATAGGATTGGAATCAAGTAGCCTTGGAGTTCGAAATGATCAATACAACTACATTAAGACAGTGGTGAATTAATAAGGTAACGCTTTATTCTTGCACATTTTCATAAGGTTTTATTCTCATACCTATATTCTAATTCTTTGTTCTCTTATGTACTTATGTTGTAGTGCATGCTGGTAATTGGTTCATAAAAGTTGATACAAAGACATTTCACACAGTTATGATGAGGAGGTTTGGAGACTTTCGTCATTAGTAGGCTCTAAGGATTGACTTTTTTAGGGGCGACTTTCAATGCCTTCTTTTTTCTTTTCTTTTCTTTTCATGAACATGACATGCTTTCCTATGTTTGTTAATTTTGTACATATTTCTTTGTACAAAACATTTCTTATTTTGTTGGTGTTTTGGATGGTTAATGATTTTTGGTAACTCCGAATTTATGAGGTTTTATGAGTTTGTTTTTTATGCTTCTATATTTTTTTACAATAGAGATAGTCTCTACTACTGTTGCAATAATCTATGTGTTTGTTGTTGTTGGTATTAGAGTTGCTATTGCTCTTTACATAGAGCAACTTGATATTTGTAGTTGTTGATGGCTCTTTACATAGGTTTAGTGTATGACTGAATCATAATTCCATGAGTTTTGTCACTTAAATAGATATAGGCATTGCTAGATTTAAGTTTTGAAAAACTTCAGTTGGAGGATGCACTTAACCATCCAATGAGGTCATACTTTCTTCTTATGATATTGGATTCTGTTGTAGTAACTCTTTTCTTTTTTAAAATTAGACTTCAAGGCCCTTTTTTTTTATTGTTTGTTATTTCTTCCAAGGTTAATGCAGCTCTAATATCTTTAAGGTGGACACAAAATTGTGTCTTTTTGATAATATTTACATCCCTATTTTTGTCGATAAAAATTTCATTAAAAGGCAAAAAAAAAAGGAAAGAGTAAATATAAATTTGGAGGTGTGAAAATCAACTACATTTATAAAGCTCCCACTCCAAAACTTTAGGAAGTCATACTGGATTCAGTTTGGGACTTTTGCCTCTATTTTTTTTTTTTTCCGTATCATTCGTAATTCCTAATCAATAATGAGAGAGGGGGAATATGACTCAATCACAGAATGTAATATAAAACATCTAAAAGCTCTACTGTATGAGCTAACTACTACTTGTTCATGGGTTTGTTGGGTCGTCAATAATATTTAATGAAAAACGTACTTTCAATCAAATCAAAGTGAAGTGAAATAAACTATAAAGTATACGCAAATTTCGTTATCTGCTTGCATTCTGTTTGACAGGGAAATTGCTTGCATTCTGTTTGACAGGGAAATTGCACAGACATGCCCGATCAGTTATTTACCAATCAAAGTACATTGACGGTGCGCAAATTGGTTTACAAGCCCATTTTTGGGTACCGCATAAAAGATCTGAGTTGTTCATTAATTTGAAAATTAAAATATTTTTTCAAGTGACAATAAAAATCAACTTAATCGAATAACTTTAAACACTCGATCCAATTTACACATTTTTCATTCAAAATTTATGATCCTACTTTCTAAGATAAAAATCTTTACATTGGATCAAATATTTAAAATAATCCGATTGAACTAATTTTTCATTGTGCCGCTTGAAAAAGTATTTTAACGTTAATGAACAGCTTAAATCTTTTGTATGAAACCTAAAAGTAGGTTCCGTCAACCGATCTGTACAAGTCGGTACACTCTGATCGATTCCTGTAGATATACCGCAAACCAAAATCCGGACTGCTTTTCTTCCATTTTTGCCCTCCATCGAGTGACATCTCAACCGTTTGACAATTCGTTCTACAACTGACTGTCCAATTGCTGTTCTTCTCTCTCTCTCTCTCTCTCTCTCTCTCCTCCCTGCATCACTGCATCTTCCACCTCCAAACCAATTCATCAGTAAACATCACGCGAAAGCTTCACAAAGCAGATTTCCCAATTCCCAATCTGATTTCAACGCCTCCCCTCTCTCTGTTACAAGGTACGATTTCCGCCCATTAATCCATTCCAAAATCCCTTCAAACTGTAAATCTCAATTTTTTATCCAACGCCAAGACTGAAAACCCCAACTTTTTCAGTTTGCAAATTTCAAGCACCATGAAACAGCTTCACAAACAGTCAACAACAACCCACCAGAGACGAGACGAAGAAATCCCCACCACAACCCCATCCCATCCGTACTCCCCAAAATCCCAAAAACACCCATACTCCACCAGATCCCTCCCTAGATCCCTATCCTACCTCCTCAAAGAACAACGCCTCCTCTTCATCCTCATAGGCATCCTCATAGGCGCCACCTTCTTCATCCTCCAACCCATTCTCTCCCACCTCGCCCCCTCGGAAGATCCCACCCGCCACTCCTCCTACGTACCCGAGTCGTATTCGTACACGAATCGCGAATCCGTATCAAAACCATATCGGAATTGGGGGAGTGGGAGGGTGCCGGCGGGGGTGGGGCGGAAGCGGTTGAGGATAGTGGTTACGGGCGGGGCGGGGTTTGTGGGTAGTCATTTGGTTGATAAGTTGTTGGGGAGAGGCGATGATGTTATTGTGATTGATAATTTCTTTACTGGGAGGAAAGAGAATGTGATGCATCATTTTGGGGATCCGAGGTTTGAGCTTGTTAGGCATGATGTGGTTGAACCTATATTGTTGGAGGTGGATCAGATCTATCACTTGGCTTGCCCTGCTTCTCCTGTTCACTATAAGTATAATCCTGTCAAGACTATCATATCCTTGCTGGGTTTTGTGATTTTTTTGTCTTTCTCTGAATCACAGTGGTGGTTTTCAGTTCTATGTTTCTATTGTATATCTACATTTACAGCACGTTGAATTGTGAGAAAGGGTGTGATAAGAAAGGGGAGACCTTTCTCACTAAATCTCACTATTTTTTCGTGAAATTTGGTGGTGAAATTTGGTGAGAAAGGGAAGGAGCCAATACTAAAAAATTATCATTTTTTATACTTTTTCTCCATTTCTCAATGATTTGGAAGAAACTCTAATCTTTTCTTTTCTTTTTTGAAAAGGGCAAAATGATAATTGTACCCAAAATGGAAATGTCTACACTGAAAAAGGGATGGAGGGAGTATCACTTTTGTACTTTTTCTCTATGTCTCAACAAATTTTTCAATCCCAAATGAGTGATTTGGAATAAACTCTAATCTTTTCCTTTCTTTTCTTATCAAAACCCTCTATCCAATGGGGCTGTTAGACTCTATGTAGATGTGGATTTCAATAGAGGGAGGGATTTATCGTAATTCATTGATGAGAAATAGAATAGCTTAATTTTGGGTTTGATTTATTGAATTTGGTGATACTCATTTCATGTTTAGGATTATCAATTACATAAGTTTCCCTGGCGAATATGTTTCTTTTAACACAAAGCCGTACCTCTTAATAGTATTGCTGAAATAGGACTTAGAATCCCTTCTTTTGAAATCTGCATCTATCTAAATGGAGAGGAAATTTTGCTGGAGTTGAACTTTGAAATGGTTGGGAATCCTTGACTGAGATTACAAGACGAATGTGATGGGTACGCTTAACATGTTGGGGCTAGCAAAACGAATTGGGGCAAAGTTTTTGCTCACTAGTACTAGTGAAGTTTATGGGGATCCCCTCGAGCATCCCCAGAAAGAGACCTATTGGGGACACGTGAATCCAATAGGTAAGCTGCTGCGGATCAAAATTTTCTTTTATTTTATTTTTGTTCGTGATCATCATTCAATGGTGATCATAATCACATAGCACTTGCAAATACTTAGGTGTTAGGAGCTGCTATGATGAAGGCAAACGAACTGCTGAAACCTTGACTATGGATTATCATCGAGGGGCAGGTGTTGAGGTAACCTTACCTGATATTTATGTGTCCATGATGGATTTGACTTAAGGTTTTCGTTTATGAAATGTTGTCAGACGGAAGTACTACTAATCCTTTCCATTCCAATTGTGATGTGCTATTTTTGCGGTCACTTAAAGTTTTACTCTTTTATAAATACCTCATTCAGCCTTGTTAATAGCTTCATATTATCATCAGGGAGGGTTGAGATGATGGAATGTCTTCCTCTGAGACCCTGCAGTACATGTTAAGTTTTACATGTGCTAATTGATATCTCCGTAACCTTAGGACATGCTTTGTTTGAACTCATGTTGAAGTATATTTTGTTTAGGTCCTCACAGATAATGACCAATAGCACTTTATAACCGTGTAATTTTAGTCATGTGGTGTCAGTGCACAAATGTGCCAAATGTGCCATAACCAGAGAAATGGAGTAATTTCCTCATTAGGAAGTGCAGAGACAAATGGCATCATTAAGTACTCACCAAAATTTAAAACTCAATGATTGCAGATTAAAGAATGATATTACTTGCAGTGGTGTTATAAATGTCTGAAGATGAGGAGATGCACTACTGGAATGGCTATGTTTGCTTCTCAGTTAAACTAGTTCAAAAAACAAAAAGAGAATGTTACTGCGAATTGACCACTGGTGCACTTGAAGTACCTTCATTTGTGAGTTGTTAGGTGTCATTGAGGATGACAATAGTGGGTGATTGGGGTCATTTTCTTGATAAAAATTCAAAGTCATGGAATTTTTAGAGATTTTCTAGCATGGTAGTTTCATATCACATTGAATTTGCTTAGATGTATCTGAGCTTTGATTCTTTTGAATAGTTAATACAAAATGCAATGGGACTTTATCTGGTTTTGTATTTATGCAGGTGCGGATTGCACGCATTTTCAACACTTATGGCCCCCGAATGTGTTTAGATGATGGCCGTGTTGTGAGCAATTTTGTTGCACAGGTTGAATTGCTTCCCCTATTTTACCAGGGCACAATCACTTGCACAGTAGTCAGGATCTCACATATAGTCAGACTAAAATTGTTTATGATTTTGTCATTTTGAGAAATAAAAAGTTTGTAAAATCCAAATTCAAAATGTTGGTTAATAACAAACAAGTTTGTCGGTCACATTGATTTTTAACACTTGTGGCCTTCTCTTGCAGGCCATCCGTAAGCAACCATTGACCGTATATGGTGATGGAAAACAAACGCGAAGCTTCCAATACGTTGCTGACTTGGTATGCCATATCTTCCAAAACTTTCTCCACCTCTGCCATTTTTCCAGTTGTTTGTGAATGCCGAAGCTATTCATTACACTATCATAATTGAGGATATAAAGAACAGGTTCATGACCTCTATATTACATGGATTCTTCTAAAGGTATAAAGTACCCATATTGGCCACTAGACACTTGAGTAAGAATAGGGGATATATTAATACATTTTAGTCGGACATTACTTTAGATGCATTTCAATTTTGGTTTTACTTATAACTATTCAGTACTAAACACTCACATTATACAAGAAATGCTTATGAAACATTCCAAATATCATTTCAGCAAGAACATTGAAAACATATAGGTGGGAATATTAATATTTTGCCAGGTCACTTAGACTTGTACCCTCACCCTCACTGGACACTGATGCCCGAGTCGCCGACATGATTATAATCATTTAGAAAAATCTCCACTTTGAGAAGTTGATATGGCCATTTGATCGTAAACTTCCATTAAAACTAAATAGAGGGCTTAGTTTGTGCGTCTACAAGTTACAAATAATTTGATCATGCTTGACAACGCAGTAATCTAACTCTAACCCTCCTCTTGCCTGCAAAAGCAAGAACCACTTAGAGGCCAGCAGGACGGGCTGTGGGGTGTGACAAGAGTGCCCTGCAAAAGCAAGAACCACTTAAGAGGCCAGCAGGACGGGCAGTGAGGTGTGACAAGAGTGCCCTCTGGTAGTTAAGTCAGCAATAAAGCAAGAGCTCTTTGTTGATCAAACTCAACCCAGCAAAGTTTACTATTCGCTTTGGTTTTTCAGAACCACCCCCTCTCTCAGCACGGTCTTCTATAAGTTTTCTCTCTATTTATTACTCTCCTTTCTCTATCTATCTCTCTCCACTCATTATCCAAAAAACCTTCCTCAAAACCTAAACCAAACAAAGCCCGTATTGAATATGAAAGTACAGAGAGTTTTGACTCAGAGTTTTCGATCCCCCTTTCCTTTGCATGTTGTTATTTATAGGCCAAGGTTAGCTTTAACCCAATGGGGTTACTAATCAACAGACAATGGTTGTGGGTCATAATTACAATCTTTTTTGAGATCTTTGCACAGCTTTTTCCATTCTTAGAGTTGCTGCGTTTACCAAAAGCCCTTCTTCTGATTGGCTGATGTGACCCAGAATGGATCTGGCCTTTACCTCACTGATCTGACACTCTTCGTATCGACTGTATCGTACTCATTTCCGGGTGCTTTCTTGTTCAGGCACTCTTTGTGTCGAGAGCTCTCATTAGTCACACACTCTTCATACTGAATAATCCTCCACTTAGACACGCTGGGTTGACTGTCCATGGTGAGCCATTCGTAGGCAATGGCACCAAAACATTCCTGCTCAGTAATAGATCTTCCCGACAGATAATCTGCCAATTCTCTTGTGCATTTATTAACTTTGCTTTTTACATCTTTATTGATCTTGAAACCTTGTTTACAATAGTAGATTAAGATTTCACCTCCCAACTGCCTCCTAACTTTCATCCTCTTGGCTTTCCTTAATCACATATTGATCTCTTTAGGAGTAAGATACGTTGGACTGAAGGGAATGGTCTGAAGGAAAACAAAGGTAATGAAAGGGCTTTCGACATGGAAAAGATGGTGCTCAATGTTCCTGGCCTTCAACAATTACTTTGTTGGCTTGGTGGTGTCGGTTGGCTTAGGGTCCTTAGCGGAACTGGGATCTCTGAAGGAGATAGCAGTGATGCAAGGCCAAAAATCTCAAGTGGCTGACTAGAAGTTGATTTAGGGCTTCAATGCTCGAAATTATGTTGTACAAGTTGCCATTAACTAGGAGGGGGGAAATTTTCCAGAAATTGATGACCTTATAATTGCAGCTTAATGATCGACAAATCATCAAGGTTTCTTGTTTCTTTTCAGGAAAAGAATATACACCGATTCCAACATATTATAAGCGGCGCGGAATTTCTCTATGTTGTTGTTGGAAACCATATCCATTAGAGAGACTACTATTTTTGGAAGGAAGGAGAAGAAGATATTCAAGATGAACTCTAGGAACTTGAGAAATCTAGGGGACTGGGCCCATCACCACTTAGTGTGAATCCCTGATTACGTACTTTAGTGATCAAATTTTGCACATCCCCGAACTTACTAAGAAGCCTCGGTCAAAATTATCCCACTTGCTGCTTTCTGTAGAATTGCATTTACAAATCCTACTTGCCACTTTTGTTACATGATAGTTGTTCTTTCTTTCCCATGGCATTCTGCGAAGTTTTTACATATTTGCTTGGTTAGTATACTAGGGAACTCGATATATGTTGGGATTTTAGCTGAAGTTCGGTGATACCCACAACAAACATATTGAGATCCAATACTAAACAAGTATTAACACAAGGGAAAACAAGAGTGACACGAGAGATTTACGTGATTTGACCCAAAACCGGCCTAGTCCACATGAGAGAGACACTCCATTATATGAACACTAGAGAGATTACAATATTTGTGAGAGAAAAAAATACTCAACCCGACACCAATACCCGAGCCCTGAAGTTATACACACTTCCCTGCTCACCCGGTGTCCACGAGCCCTAAATCTCATGGGTTAACTGCTCACTAGTATTTTTCTTTACCCTCACTGTATCCCCACCGCACCAGAAATGCTGCCCTGCCCCATCTCTTTACCTCTCCATCTCTACATTTCTCTTCATTACTTTTGGTTCACCCTATGTACAATCTATATATACACAGAAGAGGGCAAATAAAGTCTACAATTGCCATAAAGGCCAATCATGCGTAAACTATTCCAACATCAGGCTTCGGCTAGAAAGTCTTCAATGGCTGCCAATTGAAGTCATCCATGACATCAATATAACCCATCCTTTCAAGCCATCTCTCAGTGGGGCAAATTCAACAATATAATCACCCCATCCCATTTTGTTTGTTTAGGAGTTTCAGCTTGTTAAGAGGACATGAAGCTGGCGTTGAAATTTTTATTTAAAGGCATTCTGTCCATCATTGCCCCTCTATGCCCACTTTCAAATATATGAGTTCTAGAAGTTTATTAGGTTTCGGTTTATAAACTTGCAAGCTTGAATCTTTGGCCTTCAAAAGTGGATAATCATCTTGAGACTTCCCATCCAAATTGGAAGGTGGACAAACAATATGACCTGGAGGTAGTAGTAGTAGTAGTAGTAGTAGTAGTAGTAGTAGTAGTAAATAATAATAAGTTCAGCAAGCTTGAATTCTCGTAGTCCATCCCTTGGAAAGTTAGACCTAACATCTTCCTTGTGAAGTCTTCGAATGGTGTAGAGACAGAATTACAAACTCCTCTCCTTTTCAGGTTGATGGACTGATGGCCTTAATGGAAGGCGAGCATGTTGGGCCATTTAACTTGGGTAACCCTGGAGAATTCACCATGTTAGAACTTGCTGAGGTTTGTTTCCCTCAAATTACTGAGAAATGTTTATCAGATTTTGCTGTGCGTGCAGGTTTCCTAGTTCTAACTGGCATACTTAAAATTATTTACTTCCTCAAATATAGGTTGTGAAAGAAACTATTGATTCTAGTGCGACTATAGAATTCAAAGAAAACACTGCTGATGATCCACACAAAAGAAAACCAGATATTAGCAAGGCAAAGGAGCTTCTAAACTGGGAGCCAAAGGTACCGCTGCGTGAGGGGCTGCCTCTTATGGTAGCCGATTTTCGAAATCGCATCTTGAATGAAGATGAAGGAAAAGGAAACAAATAGAAGATACGGAATGCAAAGCCAGTATGTATAGAGTGAAAAGCATGTTGTTTATGTTGTTCAGTCTTCTTTTCTAGAATCTTCCGGTTACTGCCATTGCCCCATTCGGTTTTTTTATATTACTTGTTATTTGTTCACAAAATGTTTGTTGCATATATAGGAACACATATGACATATCTGTTGTTTATCTACATTTTGTTCTTTTGAAAGGTCAATTGATTTTGAGCCCGTTTTCTGGGCACCACTTGGTAGTGTTGTAGTTTTTTTCTTTGAGGACATGCAAGAAATGTTAGTGGTTAATTGTTGTAAGTGGGAATTGACCCTTAACCGTATGCATGGGTATAAGGTGCCTACGGATTTGGCTACCACCTCCTTTGCGTAGTGTAGTTGTTGTACTTCATAAACAGTTTTTTGTTTGATAAAGAGCTTAACCAAATCAAACTAAGCCTTATGTCCCAATCAATTGGGGTCGGCTACGTGAATCTTTTTTTTTTCAATGAGCTCTATCGAGGGCTACATATTCACAAAGATTTAGAATAAACTCTATTAACTATTGCATCTACAAATCTATGGTAAATATGTCCAAACCATCTTAGTCTATTTTTCTGCAACTTCTCTTCTATAAGTGCTACACCCGCCAGAGCTTATAATGGGAAACTACAATATCATTGTTCTACTGAGACCTTGTCTCAAGTTTGGTTTTTTGTCATCAATCTCTCACATTGCAGATATCCTTATCTCTTTGCCTAGGATTTGACGAAAGGAAGGAACGAAAATCATAGGCCTACATTAAATATAGGACAACTCTTGTTTCCTTCATGTTATAGGTTTGCAGTAGCCGGAGATTAATGGTTGCAACACCCACAACTCTTTGGATGGTTGTAGATAGCTAACTATTCTGCCTACTGGTATCAAAGTGTGTTGGTTTCAAAGCCAATGGCCACCAATTTTGTTTGGATCTTGGATTTTTTTTTTTGGCATATGATATACATTAGCAAGGATTAGCGGGAAAGTTAGTTAACAACCAAAAGGAGTTCGAAGTCTCTCTATATACTCGAATCTTTGACCTTTGACTTGTAAATCAAGGAGTACAAGCAGATGGGCTAAAAGCCACATCTAGATCTTGGATTTGTTGGAGGGGAGGAAAATCAAATGAAATTTACTTATCGTGTCATCAACAAACCTAGACCCCGAGAGGTATGGAATCATCTCGTAGATACTAATGCACAGTAGAATCTTTGTGCAAAGCTTGATCGGACATCGATATTTTATGAATAAATTGTGTTTTTGTTATTAAAATGAATAGTCATTAGAAATTTAACCTCCAAAATGTCCATTTTATCGAACAAAGTTTACTTGGCTACCAATGTCTGATCAATCTAGTTTTTGCAGGAATATTCTAGTCTATGAGTCTTACGAAACGTAATTTCCAGATCAACGTCTAGATGATGCGGGATCCACCCACAAGTATGGAGAGGTATGGAGAAACGGGTATAGAAGAGGGGCTCATTCCTTTTTTCTGAATTTTTAAAACCCAGAAAAAATAAAAAAATAATAAAAACAAAAAAAGGAAAAAGTCTGCATTAAGGGAATGCTAAAGTAAATTAAAAGGCCTGAGCCGGCCATTTGACCTAACCAAATTTCTCTGCACACCAACTGGAAGTATGTGAGTACTGTTCACATGACCCTAATATTTGTTTTATCAAAGAATTCACTTGCTTTTATCCTTTCGGCAACAAAAAAGTACTTCAAGAAAAGCTATGGCCCTAGTCTTTCCTTAACCCTTTTAGAAGAGGAATAAGAGGATGTAAAAGCAGTTGCATGCGGTGAGAATCATAAAACAAAACTTTACGTATCTTATTTATTTACTCAATTGTAAAAGTTCAGTGCTTCACATCACATATTCACATGCTAGATAATAAAAAATTAAAAAAATAAAATAAAAATGAAAAGAGGCTGAGTGCCATTTGATTTTGTGTTTTAATTTCATTTTCCTTACAAACAAGAAGTTACCCGAACCCCGCTTTGGAATTTTCATCATTCCTTTTTTAGCTTTTCAATATGAGTAGAATCCAATAATTTGTTCTCTAAATATTTTGATAAACCCTGCAAACTGATTATGAAAAAGGAAAATCTACAACAAAAAGAAATGAAGCAGAATATTGTTAGGAGTCCGATACACAAAGGTTCGCCTCGTGTGCAAGCACAATATTTTTGGGCTCAATATACATTAAATATCCAAGTCTGCTTAAAAGTTTAAGTCTTAAAAAAAACTTTAGCCTTGTGGTGAGCCACTCAATTCCAATTGTATATTAAGGTACAAATTTTTTTTTCTATTGATCCGATACGTGACTCAGCAAATATAACCACTGTTCACGAAAGAACTAGATTGGATTTGATAAAGAAATTAGGCTTATCTACTATTTTAGTTCCTATAGTTATGGGTGAATTTTAATTTGGTCCTCAAAGTTTTAAGTGAGTCAATTTAGTCCTCTATGAATTACTCAAGTTTCAATTTAGTCCTTGAAATTTTATTAGAGTCAATTTAGTCCTTGAAGTATTCAACCAACGATTAAATGGTATAAATCCCACTATGATTTTTAACAATCTTATTTTAGGTTCGTTCATAATATCTGGTTTGTAGCTTGACCACCATACAAAAATATTTATGGATATAAGATATATTGCCTCTGTCCCAATTTGTTTATCAATTATTCCATTTTTTTTCTATGCCTTAAATTGCTTATATCTTTCAATCTATAATGTTTTCACGATTTTAAAAACTTTAAATAATAGAATTAATCATGAACAATCAAACAAGATCTGCATTGCATATATTTGGAGATCAATATTAAAAGATATAAGCAATCGAGAACTACACAACTATCAAAAATTGACAAACAAAATGAGACGGAGAGACTCACTTTGTTCACTTCACATTTCCAAAAAAAATTCCAAAAAGATTTTTTCCCCATCTCTTATATCTCCAATCATTAATCATTTTTCTCTCTCTACTCATACCTCTCTCTCCAGTCATTATTTTCATTTCTCTCTCTATCTCTTTCCAATTATTACACTTCTCTCTAATTATTACTTTTTCTAAAAACTCATCCAAATGCTATCTCAAAAATATTTCTCAAAATATTCTTTTCAAAACTCTCAACCAAACACAGCGAGTATAATTTTTGGTAAAAAAAAAACCAATAACTAAAGTAGAGTTCGAATAAGCACCTTTACATACTCTTTCTATTACTTGACAAGGAAAATCAACACCTCTATGTAATAGTTGATGCATAAAATGAGGGAAGTGTCTTTTATCTTTAAAAAAATCTCAAGAAGTCATACTTTGAATAGCCATAATATACTATTGCAATTATATAAAGATCAGTTAGATTTATTAAGTAGAATTTAAACAATACAGGCTAGGACGATCTCACTCTAACCCATAAAAAAAATTTAAAAATGTTGAAAAGCCTAACTTAGGAAGTAAATACAAGCTTGTAAACTTTAGAGGTACAATGCATAATCATAAAACATGAAGGATTGCTTTGTAATTAGAAAAAAATCAAATTGAAACAAATCAAAATCCTTAAGGGCGAAATTGAAACACTTAAAATGTAAACACCAAATTGAAACCGACATATAGCCATAACGACAAAATTGGGACATTTACTCAAAAATATAGTAAGAACTAAATGAAAACCATGCTATAAATATAGGCACTAAACTAGTAGATAAGTCAAGAAATTAATCATTAAGCCCCTCTTAACTAAGTAAATTAATGGGCCACTGCTATGAGTCGAAAAAAGATGAGGTTTTGGAGAGGGGTAGTCGATGTGAAAGCATCATTTGGATTGGTACACTCTCATGGTGTACCTGGTTGGCAGAGCATTAAAGGAAAGAGGGAGAGAGGTCCAATTATTCAGTGCTCTCAGAGGACGGCCACATGATACTTCAAGACAGTGTCCAATATCACACAAATATGTGAGAACGATGAATAAGTGTATGGACCCCACATAATGTATGGTACTAGAATGATCCAGAGACGGGGGTTGCTGTTATGCAGCTCGTGCACATTAGCTTGTGCATGATCCAAGCCGTCCATTGCTTGGATGGATGACCCAGATTTCAAACAAAATAAGAGAACTATTTGCGCGAATAGTTTCCTTTCAATCCGAACCGTTGAAAACACTTGTGGACTACTCAAATTGTGCGCAACAGCTGTTGCGCACTATCTGCACAACAGCAACCCCAAGTCCGATCTGGAGCACTACGTTGTTGTGTTTCAGAATTTCCGAATAATTACTAGAGAAAGAGAGATTGATTATATTTATATATATATATATATATATATATATATATATATTATCTACTTATTCATGTTGGCATCTGATTCCATGAAGCATGTGGAGTAGAACATAGTAGCTTTGTGGGAGAGGAAGGCAAAGTAGCTTTGCGTCTCATTCATCCACAGGGAAAGAGAAATTCCAAATGGTTTTTTATATAGGCAAAAGTTGTTCCATGCGAATCTGATTCAATTCCTCAATAATTATGATACTTAGAAGAAACTTTGTTCAAAACCTTTTTGTGTTGGCGAATTGTCTTTCCCATAAATTTCCTTTCCTTTTTTTGTTTTGTTTGGGTAATGATGTATTCCGATGAACCGAACTAATCTCTCTAGCGTTTTCCACTCATTTGCGTGACGTGAGGTGACTCTAAGGAAAAATCGTTGGCGAAGGAAATTGACCCTGTGACCTTAGGGTGGTAAGCCTTGCCAACAAATTTTCCTTCTTCTTTCCCCTTGCATATATTGTCAAAAGATTGGTTTCGGGACCATATTGTTGTAATATTCTTCAACTGTAACTTAAATGCTGATAGTGAAACATATGGGTGAGCCTAATCACTCCTCAGATTTTCGTACCTTAATTTTACTCTTACCAATGGTCCATTACAAAATCAGTCATGATCACGAGAGAATATTGAGAGACATGTAGATTTTTACGTGATCTAATACTATGCTATGTACTTCTAAGATAAGGGTCTGTACGAGTCTATGAGAATAACCGAAACCAAAACCGGAGCCAAAATTGTTCTTCGGAAGCAGGCCGAATTATCAGTGATAAATTTTGAAAAATACTATCAGGGTGAGTTATACTACAAGAAGTAAATATCCACAGTAAAATTTTCAAGACGATATGCAAGATTTACAGAAGGGTATGAGCCCCAAACTTCTGCTCATATAGTACCAAACAATACAGGTGTAATTTAAGATGTAGGGCATACCCTAAAGTCAGAAATACTAGTATTATTGGGGGCGTGACAAGTTGGGCAGAAAACCATGTCCCCTGCCAATAAATTTAGAAAGAGAAATCTGTCAATGAATTTTTATTTATTTTAATTTTTCAGATGAATCACTGATTACTTAACCGTTGCTTTGTCCTGCAGTTTATTGTTCAAATCTTGAATTCATGGACAGCATCCTCTGAACACTATTGAAGGGTTTACGAAGGACCCGGGTTCTCTTCGATTGGACTGTAAAGATGTCTCTGCAAGCCGTTGTATCTCAGTCGTTCATCTATCTTGCTAATCAATGCTTCAGAGTTTAATTCCTCAGGAAGAATCTTTTCAAAAAATTGAAGTTTTAAAAAAAAAAATTTGGACGACCGTGATTATATAAATTGATCCTCTGCAGTCGTAGACAGCAGTCCAACCTCGAACTGATCCATAGAAATGCGATTTTTTATCGAAGAAAAATTGAATCAGTAGGCCACACATCCGACAGGATTTAAAAATTTAAATGAATAATTATTATTTTTTACATGAATAAATTATTTTAATTACAGAAGATTACAGTTAAGCTAATGGGGTTTTGAGGGTGCTGTCACTGGAGATTGCAGAGAATCCAGGCCACGGGAGGCATCTTAGGACTAATTAATTATGATTATTTTAATCACTGATGTCAGTTTCAGCCTACAAATTACTATATTGGGCTGCACATTCTCAGTCCTCTCCTCCCAAAGAGAGTTGGAAGGATACATAAAAAGTATTTTGAAAGTGTCCAGGAAAGCGGAATGAATGACTCAAATTCAGTATCCACAAAAGCGGATGACCGCTTTCGTGGACACTTTCGGAAATATTTTCATTTATCCGAACACCTCCCAAAAACTACCATAGAAGAGAAAAGGAAAAGTAAAATTAAAAATGGGTATAAATTGGAGAAACAAGATTTTTGTTTCTTTAGAACTAATCGTTGGTGTCTGCACCAGCTTGAGCGAATGTTAATTCCTTGGGGCCAATAACTCCACAGATGGATTGACTCACGAAGAGTTGATAACAACGAGAATCTGGAGGTTTCGAATATAAGACTCATAATAGATAAGTAAATCTCTTATTCTCAGACTTTGACCACTAAGACAACCGAAATACTATTGTGAAACAACTTTCAATTCTGAACCGGATTGTTGGAAAAGCCAATTGATGTTGTTGTATTTCTATTTTACTGATGATGTATATTTTTGTTTTTCTTTTCATTTTTCCTGTTGGGAGTTCACCTTTATTTTGCATGGGGCATTAATTCCTCTGCCCCAACTAGATCAGTGCATTGCTGGTTCATTATGTTGCTTGGAGTACAAAACAATCAAACAGGGTCGTACGAGGGACACTATTATTGGCCACCTCATGTAATTAGTCACATAATTCATATGCGTGTGTGTAAGCGGGGAGAGTAAAAGTGCCTTCGAAAAAACATTCTGACATAGTAAAATCTACGATAGTGAGCAGGGCCGGCCCTGACCCAAGCCTGACAAGACCTTGGGCTAGGGCAACCCCCTTGGTAAGGGCAACCAAAAAAAATCGTAAGTTATATAATAAATTTTAAAAAGTTTCCCTTTTGTAACTAAAGTTATGCATTGGTGTGTTGGTCTCCTCAACTTTTTAAAATTTCTGCAGGACATGACTGGTGGTCGAGTCCCACCACAGGCATCCTTTTTTTTTCTTCCCTTTTTCGTGTTCCCAAACGGCCAAACTCAAATGTGGGATACTGGGGTTTTGAAACAACCAAGTGCCAACAAAAATATAAAATCAAGGGTTATACGGGTAGTATATTCTACTCTTCCTCATTTATAAAAATCCGCTAGCCCTAATTCCTAAATCTATTATTTATGGGGGCAATACTTGTTTACTCCTTTTTAACTTTGTGTTTAGATTTTGATTGTTTATATTTTAGGGATTGAGTAACCATCTATTAACGTGTTTTTTTTTTGGTGCTTCGGAAATGCGTGTTAATGTGTTATGTGTAGTCATGTTGATTATAATATGATCCACTATCGAAAAATTTGCTACAAAAAATGCAAGGAGAAGTGGTTTTGTTTGAATCAGATCGTGTTAATTATAAAGCACCACAACCGATTAACCGGGGTTACATTTTAATTTTATTCAAGCTAAAAATGTAATATAACCTTGATTTTGCTTTGTTCATTTACTTGTATGTTTTTTTTTTTTCAATTACTTTCTAGTACGAGAGCAACCAAATTCAAGGCTCGGCTAGGGCAACCCAAACGTCAGGACCGGCCCTGATAGCGAGGATTGAGAGTACTAGCACATGACATTTTGAAGGACTATTTGACTAAGGGTAGAAGTATTGTAACATTAGATTATTTTTTGGGTAAATATAATATTAGATTATTGATTGCTAACTCATTTAAATATAAATTTCTCTTTCCTAGACTTTTTCGTGAAAACTTTTCATGTATGCTACTACACCTTGTAAGCATTTGTTAGATAACTACTATGTTGGCCACTACAGCGTATACATCATTTGCAAAGTGAGAAATAGTTCTGTACACACTTCCTTTAAGAATTTATTTGGCTCATTTGACGAACTTTTGTAGTTCATTTTATGATTTTTTTTGTGGTTCGTTTTATATGTGGATGTAAGGTATATCATTTAAATTTTGCAGCTCTCATTTTATGAATTTTTGTGGCCCAGTATATTAATTTTGTCTTGGTTTATTTTACAAATTTTTATGGTGTTGTCTACGATTTTTTGGGGTGTTGCTTAAGAATTTTGTGCCATTGTTTATGAATTTTTGTGATCCAATATACAATTTTTTGGTATTCAGTTATGAGATTCTGTATTGATTTATGGGTTTTTACAACTCAAAATCAAAAAAGGCATACTATTCATTGTTTCCCTCAAGTTATAAACAATACTACTATTTTGGCTTCTGATCTTTTTTCCGTTTCACAACGGCATGGTGCCCCTGCCAGGCTGCCAACTTCTTCAATTCCTGTGGACCCTTCTCTCTATCTCTCTCTCGCGCTCCGCACAGCTTACACGTACGTTAACTAATTCAGGGCGATCAATCCCGTCGCTGTTAGCGTAGACTCCAATTAACCTCCTGAGTGCTATTAAGACTCTCTCTCTCTCTCTCTCTCTCTCTAACCCCAATAGGTCAGCTTGGAGTTAACTCTAACAGTGCCACCAGTGACGGTAAGATTGTTCCTCTAGGTTCAAGTAAACTGACCCAAAAAAAATCTCTCTCTCTCTCTCCTCTCTCTCTCTCCCTCTTCCTACGCATACCAGCTCAACCTTCAAAACAGAATAACCAAACCCCAATCCAAAATCCTCTCTCTCTCTAAAAACCCAAAAAATGCAGATTCCTTAAACCATTACCACCGACTGCTTTTGAATCCCACCTTTTTTTTTTCCAAAGATGAAGCTGTTTTCAATCGATATATTCTGCGCTTCCCAAGCCTCAACCGCCATACGCCTCCCCACCACCACCATGGACCTCCAACAACAACAACAACCCTCTTCTTCCTCCTCCTCCTCCTCCTCCTCCTCCGCCCACCTCGGCGGCACCCGAGCAATCGACCGTCACAATCCCATCATCAGAGAAACAACCACCAGCCGCCTCAGCACCAGTAGTATCCCCATCCCCTGCACTTCCGATCACCCGCCGCCCCTGGCTCCTATCCCCTACAAGCAACTCCACCAGAAGCCGTCCCGAAAGAGCACTTCCAAGCAGAAGGTTAATGGGAGGAGGAGTGATGTCGGTGAGGGGGAGAAGATTGGTGGGAGGAAGAGTAGTTTTGGTAAGCGTGATTTCGTGATCAACGGTCCTGATTCGTCTCGGTATTTGTTGGGTGAGATGGGTTTGGTGGATTTCGTGTCGGATTTTGAACCGGGCGGTTTAGAATTGGCTTCTTCAGTGGTGGATGGTGGTGGTGGTGGTGGTGGTGGTGAGAACAAAGCTCCTCAAACAGTCGAGAAAACAGAGGAGTCCTCTGTTTCCTCTGTTTCAAATCCAGAACCACTCAACTCCTCCTCCCGCTCTCCGGACCAGGTTCGTAGCAGTTCAATTTGTTTAGAACATGTTTTTAAAAGTCTTCGTGAAAAAATAATTATGGTATATGAAATGAATTCATGGTATTCTCCATGGGAGGTCGGTTCTAGGGACAACAAAAAAAAATACAATTTGTTTTGGAGCCCCTTTCGAATATCTCTAAGAGCACGATTCAAACAATTCTATGAACACCTGCTCTTGTCAAGTTTTTTTTTTTAAAAATGTTTGGATCAAACACTACTCGATATTTGATTGAGTTGAATTTTTGCAGGATTTTCTATTTTATCCATTTAAACAAAGTGAACGGTTTGAATCAACACAATATAATCCGGAATAAAAGCGTGTATTTTTTTATGTCCCTGGAACTGGCCCCATTTTCCATATTCACATTCCTACTAAAAGTTGCAAGTCTAAGAAGGGCGGAGGGGAGGGAAGGGAAGGGAGATAAGCAAACCGTAGAATAAGCAAAAATTGTTTCACAACTAAAATTTTATTTTGGTTTATTTTGTCTGTTGATTTTTCTTTATTTTTATTGGTTTTATTTTGCACATTGAATTTCTTTTTTTATTGTCTATTTTGAACAAATAATTGAATATTCAAGTGAAAAAAATTGGGGCTAGATGTATGAAATGGAGCATTAAAGGCTAGGGGTGATAAACAAGCTGAGCAACAAATTGTCCAAACTTGATTTGAAACTTAACGAGATTTGAAAATATATTAAAATTTGACTTCTAGAGTTGATAGAGTAACTTTGAGCAGTTGAATTTTAAGCTAATAAGCTGGAGAAGCTAAGTAGGACTTTGTTCAACCTTGAATTATCGAGCTTAAAAAAAGATCTTCAAGCTTGGTTCGTTTATCTATAAAAGTAATTTTGAATGAGTTTTTAAAGAGCAAAAAAAGAGCTTGAAAGTATAGCAGCCCGGTTGGTTTCGGAGCCCCAATCAAGGCCACATCCATTGGCTAATCGTGTTGCATGGGAGCACACTATCCTCGCTTTCGTACCATTTCGTGTTCTATTAAATTGTTAACCACTAACTCATCTAAAAGTTTAAGCTGTTAGAGTCTTGGAGAGACAAAAAAGCCTTTATTATTTCTATTCTCAACATGTTCTCCTTTTGTATCGATAAATACTCGTTATATCATCAACTTAGATCATTTCTAATAATTTTCTTTTATTTCTTGTACCCTTTTTTTTTTTATAGTGGATTTTCGTAGGCAAAACAGTATCACAATTATATAAAGAAGAATCTTATACATAACAAATACTCCATTTCTGGAAAGGAATTATATTGCACATGCAAGTTACACTATTGATGGATTCTATTGTGCATGACCATAATGATGGTATTAAAAGGTTGACAGAGGTGGGACTAATTATGGTAGGTGTGATTTTAATGGGTCTTTTCTGTAACAGGAGGTTGTTTTGAGGGTCTCACTGCACTGCAAAGGGTGTGAGGGCAAAGTGAGGAAACATATCTCTAGAATGCAAGGTAAAGCATATGACTTGTTAATTGTTAACCTTGTTGCCTTTTGCTTTCTCTATAAAACAAACACCAACGGGACGTGATTTTAGCACTCCACTTCTGCCGTATAATTTAAAACTTCGTTATTTGAGGTGGAAAAGGCAAGGTCAATGAGTTGGGCTATAAGCTAGTTTTCCACAAACCAAATGAAAAGCATGGAATTCTCGTCATGGATCAGCCTAGAAGTAACTTGCCTTGAGCCCGGCCAGGCCCGGCCTATTTTTCATCATCAAAACGATTGCGTATTATGTAGCTCATTATTGTATAAGACTGATTGTGCAATTCACTTATTTCAAGTATTATACACTATATATAAGTATCACAATTGTGATTATTGTAACCATGGGCAGGGGTGACATCTTTCAACATAGACTTCGCGGCGAAAAAGGTAACGGTTGTGGGCGACGTCACACCGTTAGAAGTACTTTCGAGCATATCAAAGGTGAAAACTGCACAGCTGTGGACTCCTCCAACGCCATCCTCCCTCCCTGCAGCAAGCTCGAACTTCTCGGAGATCAAGAAAAGCAGCAAAGCACTTGCTGTTGGTATATGAAATAGTAAAAAAAAAATTAAAAAAAATAAACTAGGGGCTGTTGTGTGGTGGTAACTAATCCATGAAAATGCTTGTTAGTGTACGTAGTTGTAAATTACTGCAGAGTTTGGATAACCAAATTAGAATCTCCATCGTTTAGTATGTGTCGGGTGCAGTGTTCTAAAAGTCGGCTGCCTAGGCACCAGACGGTGGTCCAACGCCCAGATTAAGTAGCCGACTAGTAGGCGTCTAGTGAGTGCCCCTTTTCTTCCGGGCTAACGCCTGACGATTTTTAGAACATTGGTTGATTGTAATGGAGCAGTGTTTTGTTTGTAGAAAAAGAGACTTGGGTTTTGGGGTATGGGATTAAAATTTGATTAGCTTTGTTCCCATGAATTTCTATTGCTTTGTTTCCATGCTTTTGTGTATTTTCCAAGGAATTTTTTTCCCCCCCTTCCCACAAGTATTCCTTTGTGCTGTCTGGGAATCGTAAATCCCGATTAATGTGGTTTATTGGTCCCCAAATTAGTATCAATTTCCATTGCTGATTGTTTAGACAAAAACCCATGCTGTTGTTTTTGTTGGGAAGTTCAAAAATATTTAAGAAGCCTTTGGTTACCATCTCCAGAAGATTGTGGCACAATTATGGAGTTGGCGAGTTGCTACCGCCTCTGTGCCCAAAAGATTGTCTAGTCCCCGAAATGATAAATTATAATTAATTTATTTTTGTTAAAAACATTCCAAATTACTTCCCCGCAAACCAGATATATATATATATATATATATATATATATATATATATATATATATATATATAGATATTAATGAGTTTTGGGGAAAAAGTTGAAATTTTTTGTGACAAAAATAAAATATTTTTAAGTTCTCGTTCGCTCACAACAATTTTTTATAAACATAAATCTCAAAATCTGCTCTTAGAATTTTTCATAGACAAGCAGAAAGTTAGCTAAGTCTAATCGAAGAGTAAGGTGGAACTTTAATTTTAACTTGAGAAATACTACTACCAAATCCAGAGGGGAGAGAGATCTTGTACAACAAAAGTGCACTTATCCTTAAAATAGTTGTTTCAAAAATTGACTTATATTCTCAAACCGACTTAAAATTAATTCTTCCGTTTTATGAGACAGGTCATTCTCTCACAATATATGAATTCGGAATTCCAACTTAAATCAATTCTTGACTTAAAGCTAATTTCTAAAATAACGCCTTTTTTAAGTGCTCTGGGATAATCCATTGTCCAATAACAACAGTGGGGAAAATGGCACAAAAAGGCTGGTAATACATTTTGTTAGCAACCTAGTGATTGTGCAAAAGCCTAATGAATTTGGCCTTTGGGGATAACTAAAATATCAATGCAATTTATTTTTTGGTCTGATGTTGCCATATATGGAGGGTTTATTTAAATCCGGACTGTCGAAAGCATATTTGGACGGTTCAGATTGTGCTACACCAATCCCACTGCCGTCTCTCAAGAAGGGTAGTCTAAAATTATTTATCTTGTAGGCAAAAAAATCAGCTTGGTTCGACATCGATAGTTATATTAATTGTTTGAATTTATCAACCAAAAAATGAACAACTAATTTATAGATGATACATTAAAAACAACTAATCCCTCTGCCTCAAAATTGATGTTCATTTTTACTATTCAAACCTCTTGAAAAATTATCTACTATATTTCTTACTTTATAGTAATACTTTTTATGATTTAAAATTTTTATATGATTAAATTAAGTAAAATTTATCGAATATGATCCATATTACATGTAAAAATATTATAAATTAAAAATATATAAATAGTTTTGTGAGGGATGGGTGGATAGTGAAAATGGACATTTCTTTTGGAAGGAGGAAGTAGAAAATTAGAAATTAATATAGAGAACCGGCATGAGAAGAAAAAAGGTTTCAGAAACGAAAAATTCCGACCTGCCGGATTCGAACCAGCGACCTAAGGATTATCTGTTAGGAATTTCCCACTACAGTCCTCCGCTCTACCAACTGAGCTAAGGTCGGTTTGTACCACTTGTTGTATAATTTACATATTATACTGTATTTTAAGAGTTTCAAACTATCATTATCTATTTTGGGAGGGTGTTGTGTAGTAGATGCTACGCACCGTGTTATGTGGCAAAACACCGTCGTTTTGCTCATTTTCTTGGTACACCTCCAAAGTTTCTGAAGGCCCTGTTTACAGAGTTAATTCTGGAGTTCAATTTTAGGGGATTTAGGTTTTTTGGAATATGGTATAGTTGGTTTATGAACTTGGATTTAAGCACTTTGGGTTTAGGATTTATGCATTTTGCAGTGGTTTTTTCTTCCTCCAAACAAGACCCTTCGAAGCTTTAGATGTAAACCCAAAAATCAAGCAAAACCACATAATTTTGCCACACAACATGGTGCGCAACAACTGCCGCACAATACCCACATAAAAAGAAATCATGTTTCTAGTTTTCATAATTGACAAGAATTATACTTAGGCCATATCCAACACTTAATCGTACTTTTACTGAAATCTTGAGTGAACATTTTGCATGAAGCTTTACATAACACGACATTCCGAGATCAAATTCAAATCTAATCATAAATTTGAGTAAAACCTTCATTTATACGAAATTGTCTCTCAAAATTTAAGTGAAAATATTAAACACTCTTGATGTAAATAAAACTTACTTTATTATAAGTTTGAGTCAAAAAATGGGAGTGACATCCAGGTATTTTTACAAATTTTGAATTTAAGTCACGGGCTAACAGTTTTAGGGGGAGTTTTCCAATGAATTATTTGATTTTATCATTTTAGATTTTATCATCATTTTTTATGATTGAAAAAAAGGAATGCGATTTTATCACACTATATTATTCACAACTATTATCACACTAGATTTTATCTATTGGGAAAATAAAGTGATTTTATCACCTCTCTATAAAACACCAACTAAAATCAAATTTCTCATTTTATCTCATAAAATCCATTCAAAAACTCCCCCTTAATTTATTTATCGAGAACAACAAATTAGAAACAGTACGTTTTAGAAAAAATTATCAAAGTTACAGTTGGAGATTGCCTTTTATCTTACTCTCTCCGCCCCTATTTTAATTATATGGTATTTCATTATAGGATGTCTCTAATAAGTGTTTGGTTGGAAAATGTAATGGGTAAAAATCTGTACAATTATTATTTTGCCCTTTTGAAAGGGTAATGAGTAAAAATAGATATAAAAATTGACGTGAAAAATGTAAACTAGAAGTAAAAAGTGATGTAAAATGTGTAATAATGATGTCTATATAACTTAGATTTACAAAATAACTCACTTAAAAATGGACGGATGAATTATTTTTTCTTGATAAAAGGTACTTAAAAACAGCTTACAACACGTTACTTTTAGGTATAGCACCCTCCACCAGTTTGCTCTATTTTTCCATACCCATCTTCACCACGGCCCAATCCATTTATTCATGTACAGACGTTTTTTTTCATCAACCAAAACAAATGTAATCCTTTCGCCCTATGACAACAGAATGCAAATTTATTCACCCTTATCTAACAATGGTGAACAAAACCCTCACTTACGATAAACTCGCCAGGTATGCCAGGCCTCCCATTGGATTCGTTACCGTGCCATGTGAATCCAATGCGACCCTACCTATTCCGGCTTACCAAAAACAACATAAATGAGCGAGGAATGCAGACCTTTACCTGTTCCGATGAGCATTTTGTCCAACGAAAATCATACCTGGCCCAGAATCGCACATTTCCCGTATGGAGTTTCAGTCAGATACCATTCTGCAATCTAGTTTTTACCAGTCAATACACTAATCAGAGATTTTCTATTTAAGATGCTTTAGTAAAAGGAAATACTACCAATATATGGCGCGATTCATCAAGCATTCCTCTATATTGTTGATAGTTTATTCGTCTTCTCCTAGACCTACCGATCCATATTTCCTAAAATGCAGTTCTGATCTACGTTCTACATGTTGGCAACCTCCGATATTAGCTCATCTATCAACAACGTCTGAATCTCCCTACCTATCACCTCAACGTCGTCCCCAGAATCTATCCACTGCATCTCCCTATCTAGCACCCTCTCCGTCAAGTACTCTTTAGCTCTCTCCTCTTCACTAGCGAGCCACTTGTGCAGCTCGCACTTCACCCTACCTTCCTGCCACGTGGGTGCCAACTTCCTTGTCAATACCGGCTTCACCCAAGGGTGGGGGTCAATGAACCACTTTGACATCTCAAAGAGCCCAATATTAATACGGTCAAACAACAGCCTCCTGTCGGGCCTTAGCCATGTCGTGTAATTGCTATACTTCTGCTCGAGGTTATCGAATAAATTGGGACCCAGAGGGCACTCCGAGGGGTGCCATTTTGATGTGAATGCATCAGCGTCAACATCGTCAAGTTCAGAGCAGATCAGCACATCAACGATATAGGAAGACTCCCAGCTCACATCATCAGATATTCTGTTTTCTTGGGATAATACTCGGCAAACATTTTCACTTGTGGGTGTCTCCCCTTCTGCATGTGATCCAGACTCCATCTTGAGAAGCTTGAGCTGCATTCGAAGTCCTACAAGTAACAAACAAGATGAAAGAGAAATTAAGGCTGAGAAACAGCTACACCGGAAGCAAAAAAATAAGTGGTCCTTTATTAGGCCAATAAGCATACCAGAGTTGTGGCACCCCACAGCATGAATGAGAAGAGGATAACATAAGTTGTATCCGGGATTTTTTTTTCCCTCAGAAGCAGTTCCCAGGAACACGTGTAAAAAATGTCAGAATTGTAAGGGCCTTGTTTCGGTTGAGAGTTTTGAGGGAGTTTAGTTTAGTTTTGATGATGTAAGCAAGTGTAATAAGTGGAGAGAGAGAGAGAAAAGTGAGAAAAATGATGATGTCAGCACAAAACAATACTTGACAAAGCCAAAGCAAAGCTCCCAACCAAACATGGCCAAGGTTATTTTAGGTAAGTAACACATTGCCCCTTTAACGATTAGAAGTGATGGCCATGTAGGAAAAGAGCACGGTAATGTGGTATGTTGGCAGAGGATAAAACAAGGGTGTCGAGACATGATTGAAGAGATGATGGGCTAAACCGGTAATTCAACATACTAATATACAACTGCAAGTGGAATTGAATGAACACAATCTTATCTTAAGGCCAACAGAAGGTGATTAAGAATTTCCACTAAGCAGTCTGAGCTTGAGACAACAGGATGTCCAATATTACGACTGGATTTTCTTGCTATCGTTTTTTAATGACATGGCCTTCTTATGGACATAAGCCAAGAGTTCCACACAACAAAGAAGTCGTCAATGAAAAGCTTCTAGTTACCTTGAAGGTCAGCGCTGACTCTTTCAAAGCATTCGGAACCAGACGATATGTCTTCTGTAAATGGGGCTTCCAGAACAGAAACAGGGCTCGGATGATCAGCATCCTTTGAGCTCTCCGGAGATTGAGGTTCAGGTAATGGACACTGCAGCAGAACCGAATCTTCATCGGACGGTTCAATTTGAGGCACCTGGAACATACCATAAATTATCAACAAGAATGTCAATAGACAAAGAGCAAGAGGAATTTATCTAGTTATAAGAGATTAAAGAGTAAGAAAAATGAAGTAAATCTTTCATGGAAAGTATAACGCAAGCGTCTAATGTATCAGCAGAACAAACATAGATGTCACCTTGCATCATCCAAATATTATACAACAACAATAACATAACCCATTTAGTCCCTAATAATTGGGGGTATGAGCGGGGGATGGATAGGAGACAGACCTAACCTTTGGCACTAAATGCATGACGTGGCTGCTCCCAATCATCCAAATATTATCATGAAATCAATTAGTTTCTTCCAAATTAAGTCTACCATATAGAAGCTAATATTAACCAGCTAAAACATAGAGCAAATGGATCCTCGTCATATACTTAAGAGGGAATCCCGATGATGCCGTTGTTCCCACACAAAAAATGGAGAACTGTGAAGACCGCAGCTGCCTAGATTTGCAGCATGAAAAGCTCAGTTTTGTATACTCATTCTTAACGCTGACAAATAATGGAACTCATTTGGTAGTATACATGTCAACAATTTTAAATGCGCCGGAGGAGAAGGCCCCAGTTGGTTGGGAGTTGGGACACAATGCTTAGATGCTGTGGTTTATAGGGGAAGGTACGGAATCTGCAACCACGCTAAGTTATGGTGTTGATGAAAAATCTATATTTATCAGACTCACATTTTCTCCCCACACACCAACACTCCAAAACAAAGGAAAACAAATATACCCAGGGAAAAGTAGAGTTGGTTGAAATGTGGATAATTGGATATGCTATGTAAAAGACAGTACAATAAGACTTATAGTTGACTGTGAATGTAAAGACCGATGCCTAATATTTTCAAACATACATGACTACCCTTATGCCTAGTGCTTAAAATCTTTGGGACTGTGAGACGGATTGGTTTGTCATGTACTAAGTCCGCCTGTGTGATCTTCATGACAATTTAACATCCAAACATATCAAACTATGCAAACATAAAAGTGTATCAAAATACAAACAAATATATGATAATGCAGCTTATGCACACGGGTAATGTGTACTATGCATGAATCATGACATGAAATTGATATTGATTTACTCAGTCTAGCAAGGTGATTTTTCAATCCACGCATAATCTGGGAATAACAAGTAGACCAGGAAAAGATTCATAATTGTAGGAATACAAAATTAGAAATTGTTTCACAACCAACCCAGTAAAAGAGGGAAAAAGTTAAAACAAGGAAAATAGTAACTAAGCAAAGAAAACCCAAAAATATTGCCAATATTTAGGCAAGTTAGTTCTGGTATGTTCATGCACTGATGCACATATTAGGTAGCATAAATGCATAATGTATATATTGCAAGTGAATACTCTATATTAAAGAGTGATTATTTGACTACCACTATTGCAAGTATAAATATGCGAGAAACCAAATACAAGCAATGTAAATGTAAGTGATACCGATTCAAAATAAGGCAAGGAAGCAAACATGGATGGCATCACCGCACCAACCTGCAGATCCGACATGTTTCACACTATTTGTATGGGGACGAGATAAGGTTACGTGGTACTATATGGAATGGCATTCACATGCAGCTTCAGTTTGATACAGGAATACGTTTAGCATGTAACATGTTAGGAAATTTTTCATCATTACTATCAATTCAGTTGCTTCAAATGGATTAGTTGACAAAGACCGTTCGTAACTCTGGAAAAGAACTATATGTCTATGTAAGCAGGGCGGAGCCAGGAATTATAAGCACAGGGGTCAAGTACCTAGAGTGTATGTAGTTTTTGCATCTTTCATAATGAAAAGGAAAAAAAAAAATTCATACCAAGATGCTCAAGCCAAGTATATCTATTCCCATAATTTTCTTCCCAAGTTTTGAAATTGATACATGATAACCTCATTTATGATGCTAGAAAAAATTCGTAACATTTCAAAGACCAAATTATAGGAATCAACAACGGAAAATTCTCATAATGCAAGACTCAAATTAATCAAATCAGTAGTCAAACTCAAACTAAGTTCTCATGAACTGTTCCCCCGTGCACTCTTAAATATTATCCAAAAGAAATCACCAATCTTTACCTAAAACTGGGAAAATAAATTGCCTACAATGCAGCCAACTTTATGAAAGAGAGGGTATTATCGACAATGAGAGTATTTATAGAATGAATTTCACCTTCAACCTTTGTTTGTACATTTTTTGGAGTGACAGCGCATCAGGTTAAGAATGATAAGGGCAAAAAATTGTGATTTTCATGGAGTCTTTGGGGCAAATAAATAATATTTGTGGGGTAAGTAGACAAATAGAAAAGTAAACTATACGTACTCTAGGGTATTTCTGTACTCAGTGGGGTCAAGTTACCCCACTTGCCACCCTTTGTGTCCGCCCATGAAGCTTATCTTTGTGAACAATTACCTAACAGAAATTGGAGGATTGACAGTGTTCTATTTGGAGGGAACGCAACCTAGTATAATAAATGTGCTTTAAAGGAAAAGTGCACTACATGTGTGGAATCGCCGAGCAGTAACAATGACGGGCACGCATAAGAAAATCTCTTTTTTCTCTCGTTCTTTCAAATGTAACACCTTTAAAAGCGTCGTACAAACATCTTTCCCATTCCTTTCCTAGGTTGAAAACAAGTCAAGCAAAGCCTACTTTTTTTTTTGCAGTGTTCAAGCTGGACTTTGGTCAACATTGAGGTGCTCAAAATCGGCTCGATTTAAGTTGAGATAGAAAAAACTGAGCTCAAGCCCAGGTCGTTGAGGTTATATAAATCTCAAGTTCAACTCGAGTTGGCTTGACTTTATTACAAGCAGTGTTGGTGCACAAGGGGCAGACTCTGCCCTTTCCACATATAAAGCATTGTAACAATAAATGACTTGATTGGCCGATTTGGATCGTCTAAAGTACTCAAAACATGAGACCGTGTTATTTATACGACGTCGTTTGTCAACTTGTGTGATATAATGTTGGTTTCTTCACTCCGCTCAGTCATACAACGAAGGATGCTTAAGGCGTCTCAATAGTTGCACTCCGTCTGTTTGTAAGTGTTAGTCTGCTATTGTATTTTGGGAGGTTCCAAAATGTTCTCTCTTAAAAAAAGTCATACCAAAAATAAGTAAGTTTCCAAGATTACCCTCAAAAGTATCTATGATTGTAGTTTAAATGAGTTACAATAAGGGGGCAAATTTGGAAAATTTCACATTGAGATTAGATTTCATTGTAATCATTACATGTCCTTATAAAAAGTTGGAATCCCCAAAAGAGACCGACATGAAGGAACAAAGGGAGTAAGAACTTATGGTGATGCTTATAGAATTGCATTAAATGGCAGCAACAAGTTTACATTGCAGAAGTAGATTAACAACTAGTTAAGGGAGAGGCAGAAAAAAAAATAAAAATAAAAAATCAAGGGAAAGGTAAAAAATTGTTGGTCAAATATATACAATAATTTGAGCCAATCTTTACTCAATCAAAATCACCTTAAATCAATCCCAGCTCATTAAGTTATTGAACCTGATATTAAGCCTCAAGCCCCTATGCAAACTAGTTTTGAATTTTTCTTGAACAATTTGGTTGTTTCTTTTATTACGGATGGCTATGTTCACTTATTCATCTGTTTCATTTATCAAGGGTGAGCTTTGGTTAAAGGAGACAACAATGTGAAGAAGTGATGATAGCTTTACTAAATGAAAGAAAGCAAGGAACTGTTTAGTTTGGGAAACTGATTCCAAATACGTAACTAAGAATAACTTTACTATTGAAATACAAGGTCTTCTTCCTCTTCGGATTTGAGGGAACCTCGGCACACTAGAGCTAGAAGAAAGAAAGGAATTCTGAAATCAGATGTAAATCCAAAATTCAATTTCCATCAATGCCATGCAACCTTCATGTCCTCAAAGAACAGCAGAGAAAACGATGGAAATGAAATTCTTAGGGATTTACATATCTTTAAAGTTAGCTACATTCATTTTCCTATATGGAGACAAGGGGGCTTATACGTAGACATATATGGAAAACGAGCGAGGAAAGTGTGGTCGTAATCTATGTATCCACAATCGTCATGGGCTTCCATTATGGTTATTTGTCTAATATTTGGTTTAATTCTCGTGCCAACGATACAGGGAAATACAAATTACTCGAGTCTTCTCAGCAAATTTCTTTTATTATCCATGGTAGTTGTGTTTATAAGGTGTCGTATACCCTTTCACGCATATGCTTGATATCCAAATAGAAATGGGGGACACATATCTCATACTCCCAGTCTTGGCCCTGAAGAGCTAAGATAATCGTTAATCCATTATTCCCATTTTTCTTACTTGAATACCAAATTATAGTTTTTAGGTAGTTTTCAATTACCATGAGTTGGAATTTCGAACGACAAACATCAATTTAATTTAAGATTGCTCCTCATATTATGGAAGGAAATAGAATATGGGAAGTGACGAATGTCTATTTATGCAGTGTTCGAGCTTGACTTTGCACATTATTGACTTGTTCAATATCAGCTTCACATCAAATTGAGAGAAAAGTATGCTCAAGCTCAGCTCATGGAGGTAAAATCAATCCCAAAGTCAACTCCAGTAGGCTCAACTTTAAATCATGCCAATAAAAAGGTCAAGAAGAAATTCAACTTATTCCAGGCCCAATATCTTAAATTTCCAAACAAAGTAGAGATAGATCTCTCGCCGAGAACAATTTTTTTTAGAATCTTGCCTACCAAGGTTCGAACCTGTAACCTGATGGTTAAGAGGAAGACTCCTAACCAACAGGCAACGGAACACCTTGTCGATAACAATTTTAGTTCCATGCCCCTTGGAGGCTGCCAGCACAAACAAATTATATGGCTTAGGGGTGCAAAATATTCTGACTTGTACATATCAGGCATGGCACAGATAGTTTCCACCTCTAAACTGAGATCATAGACTCACTCGATCAAAACATAGGTTTGACAACCTCCAACAAAAGGTACCCAAACTAAGAGAAGGAAGGCCCAGTACGAAGGTAACAGAGCTTTCAAGGTGACACTAACGGAAGATTGTTCTCCATGTTTTACCGAAATTGCATTTCACATCATAACTCATGGATCATTTGTAAAATGATTGCATCTGACAGGAGTGATACCATATTCAAGGAAAGCTGCATAGCCCCGTGACTTTGGCTTAGAGAACAATGGTCTACTTTGAAATATCAGTTCTTACCTTAAATCCTTAAATTTGCTAAATTAGGGAACACACAATATGACAGTGTAGTTGTACCAACCTCCGTTCAAGGACGGAGGCAACTGACAAGGTTTTCTTTAATAAAAGAAAGGAAATCCAAAGACTTGACTAACATGTGATGTTTCTACCTATTGAAGGATACACCACATCCAAATTCACCTCTAATGGAGTAATTCATTACGATGAGATATCTACCTGTATGGCTGTATGTACATAAAGATATACACAAATAAACTATCCAACAAGAAAGACATGAAATGAATCCCCACAGGTTCACAATGTGACGAACATTACGAAAGAATGTAAAAGGATAGAAACATCAGGCAAATTAAATGATGTGCCTCACAAACCAACAACAATGGTGTCTCAACAAGTATTTAAAAGAGCTTTAGTAAAGTGAATCAAACCTGTGCATTTGAATAATCAGGAACAGGACTAGCGTCATGGTTAGATTCTGAAAAACAAGATGACAGTTTTGGGGGCAACTCATCAGGAGATTCAGAGGACATTGTCATATCCTTATGGCCAGCAACCACCTCAGCTTCAGAAATCGAACTTTTACCAACCCCATCAGAAGATTCAGAGGACATGGTCATATCATTATGGCCAGCAACCACCTCAACTTCAAAAATTGAACTTTTACCAGCCCCATTATCAGCTAGCGTCTCAGTAAACTGTAGCTTTTGTTCAGATGGATCTTTCTTTCCCAGGTTAATCTCCATCTGAGATTCATTAAATCGCATCTCCTCCAAAGAGTCAACACTATCACTGGAGTTATGGCGAGAGGACTGCGACTTCTTGCCATATCTTAACTTTCTGGTTGAAGAAACCTTTTCCACACTGGAATTTCCACCTATTAACATATTTCTACTCTGCTTGCTGGCTTCTCCTGACCTCATATCTCTCTCCTGATCAAGAACTTCACATCGCGTGCTTGTTTTAGTACCAACACAGCGAACAGATAAAGCAGGAACAGACCTTGATCCAGATGGAATTCTTATGCATTCCTTCTTCCAACCATCTCCGCTACTGATACCCAGAGGACTATCCCACTCTTCGATTCTGTCACTACTCCCAAATCTATCACTGGACTCATCCAAACCAGTCACTCTATGCAAATTCTCTGGCCACTCCCAATCAGGAATAGCAAGCATTTCACCCAGAGTGCCACCCTTGCTAGCTGCTTCAAAATCTTGATACCTCCTGGACATCTTCCACCTCTCTGAGAGCCTCTTCTTTGCCTCCCTACTTACTGATGACTCAATTAAATGCGATGGTGAAGCCTTCTCCCGGTTACTCCAGTGAAATGACTTTCTGGATGTATGCACTGTCACCTCTGATTCACTTCCAGAATCACTTCCAGACGCACAATATGAGCTCTCATCCCCAGCATATCCCTTGACTTTAGAGGACAAATCTATCAGCTCCCCACGATAACTCTCTCTCATTCTCCTAGAAATATCCTTTGCTTTTTCTCTGGATTCTCTAGATTTAGGCCTCAGCATACCCGCATCACTAGATAGGTCTTTCTTCTTGTTTTCATATTCTATGTTCTTCTTACAATCTGACAAATTACCGTGTGAAGAACAGGGTGATGAAGATGATTTAGAAGCTCGCACCTTCTCAAGATTCGGCTTCAGAACAACAATCCGTATTGGAAGGATGTCACTCGGATTATTCTCATCTAATTGAATTCTAGATGACCGTAGAGTTTCTTGAGCACCATGATGACTGTAGTGGGTACCATCATGATGTTTCCGATGTGACGCCTGGTGATGTTTCCGATATGGTAGAGCATCACGTCCTAAAGTGCTGTTGCCCGACTTCCAACCAATGGCACTACTTTCACAGTTTTCTGAATTTGACGGCTTTATAACGGCTATACGACTACATTGCATGTTGGGAGAATCAACTTGCAGGTCAATAAGATGTTTTGCAAATAAAGAATCTGGCTGCTTAAGAAATTTCCTCAACAGGTCCTTATTTTTGTCTAGCTGGTCAAGGGGATCACAATCCCCCTTTGAACTAAGAAGCTTCTCGTCTGTGGAAAGACATTTCACATCCACCAACTTCTGTCGAACAAATGCCATCTCTGCCTCAGAAAACTTTGACTTTACAGTCCTTTTTACTGGGTAACCACTTCTCTCCACTTTTGGTGTTTCTGGAACCTCATACACATCCTTAAATTTGTCCTGCTCCATTGAGTTTTTCCTACTTGATCGCTGTACATAATCCCGTTGAGATGCTACGGATGTAGTCCTCCTTTGATAATTATCAGAGAACCCCTTGTGTTGTTGATGAGGAGGCTGCTGAGCTGGCAGCCCATCAAGACCCATCAATCTTGCAATGACACTCGGTGAGCGTCTCTTGGATTGAGTTTCTTTTGCCATTTCTTCAGCTAATAACTTCTTTATTGGGGTTCCAGTAACTCGACTGCTAGAGTTCCTACCCAACTCATAAGTGACCTAAATGGGGAAAATATTTCATATCAAAACTCGATCTAAACAAATGAATGAATTGCTAATAAAATAGCCATCAGATTGTTTTCTAAATGACTATTTAGAAGTGAATGTTAAAATGTACAGCTCCAAATCATAATGTCCAAATACAAGTACAAATACGAAATCAGCGCACCAAATCTTCCTCTGTGGTACTGCTGCTGTAAGAACTAGATTCTGATGCCAACTTTGAGAGCCTTCTTTGTCTTGGAATCTGCGTGTTTCCTGGAAGTGAACATAGATTAGAAGATAACATGACAGGGTGACCATTCCGAGATCATAGGTACGGCTGCAGATTGAGTATACAGAGTTTCGAATCACCAAAACCAAGAACATGAAACAATGAATGGTAAAGACAAGAAGAACAATTTCATAGTAGTTCACTTGGTTAACCAGCTCTATTCCAGTGCAGTAACTCAAAGATTCAAAATTCAATTTCTAGAAAGAAAAAAAAAGAAGGGGAAAGCATGCATAGGATGCAGGATATTTGATAGCAGAGAAATCCAAAGAGCATAACTGATAGCAGATCGAGAAGATGGATAAGGATTAAGAGGACAGAAAAGATGGGGTCCATGCATCTCCTCTTATGCGTATTGTCAAATAACTTGGTGCATTATACACTATCAGGAAACAAGGACTTGCCCCTACATGGGAAACTGAATCGGAAGATAACTAATTCCCCCCTCTCCAATGGCATTTGTTACTCTTCCTTGTTGGAACATCTCCTCTTCACGGTTGAAAATAATCTCTCCACCATTATCACATTCTTCATCCCTCTCTAACCAAAAAGAGTAAAATCAACCACAGGTAAAATGTGAACCAAAGTCCCCTCATGGGTACAAAAGTAGCGTGCAGAGTATAAGGGTGTTGGCACTTACATTATTTACAAGATAATTTTGTAGCCCTAATTCATTACACATGCGCTCTCAGTAGCACCTCAGCGTCAAGCGAGGGGAACAAACCCTTCAATCCTTGATACCCTGGCTCCGATACCATGCGCACGGTCTTGCATGTAAAGAACTCAACCAAAAAAGCTTGAAGTGGGAGTGTCCTCCAGCTAATAAACTGTGCATTGCTTCCACATCCAAACACTCTGGGTATTTACTTCATTTTACAAAATAAGGCCTATGGCGGCCTAGACTTATTGGCCAATCGCTTGAACTTAACGCATAGGTTTGGGTCTTGACAAAGTTAAACATACAATCCCATCCACCATACCATAATAACAGTCATTCCCTTTAATCCCGTCGTATCCAAGGTCCAGCCCCACCCAAAAAAAAAACAATTTTGGAAATCAAATGTGGCCATCAGCTGTATAATAGAACTTATAGAGCACTAGAAACTGCAATGATTTCTCATGATAACCATAGAAATTCATAAAGAACAAACAAAATCATTCTGGCACCACTATGGAAAAGTCCCTACTCAATTTCACTTGCAATAGAGCTTACTTTACCAAAAAGCAGAACCAAAGCCGTATCTCAAGTAACCTAATCCATGAGCTCCAAATGGCGAAGAAACAAACCAAAACAGAACAGATACAAAAGTCTCCATTCATATACAAGCTCATAAATAGGAAAAAACGAGATTTCATTCAGTAAATCCAGAATTCTTAAGTCAGAACCTCTAAAATGAGCAATTAATTCCCCTATTTGAGGTGAAACTTTTTCACTTTTGGCTAAAAGAAAACCTAACTTCATAATTCATAAAATAAACTAAATTAAAACAAACAAACAAAAAAATCATTCTATTTTCTTTTCATCGGTGTCCTAGCAACCGAACAGACATACATTCATGAGAAATAAACAGACAGTCGATGAGGATAAAAATAAATAAATAAATAACAGATAGATAGATCCATATATATACAGATACGAATATATATATATATATATAAATCTAGAGAGAGAGAGAGAGAGACCTTCGGAGACTGTAGAAGCATGCGATTTCTTCAGCCGAGCTCTGTCCATCTCAACAAATGCAAGAGAGAACAGAAACAGCTACGCAAAAGGAAGAAAAAGCAAAATTCCAAACAGGTGGAGAAAAACAACCGAGAGAGCCTTGAATTGTAGGTATAGGGAGGGTAAAACCCTAGATTTCAGCTGAATTCAAACAAGGAACTGTACATGGAAACAGAATCCGACTACAGATCTTCAAAATCTAGAACAGAAAACAAGAAATAGATTCAGCGATGGAAAATGCAGGTACACTGAGAGAGAGAACTGGGAGTGTGGAAATCCACGAAGACGCAAGAATGTAGAGAGAGAGAGAGAGAGAGAGAGAGTGTGACATTAATGGCGGCCCCGATCGGAGAGAGAGAGAGAGAGAGGGAGGGGTTTTTTTCCGGTTTTTTGAACATTCAAAAAACACTTATGTGTCGCTGACACTGTGAGAACATGAGCAGAGAGTGTGTATACGGAGTAGTAATTTGGCATAAAGTGGCACGTGTCAGGTTGACATTTTGTCACGTAGTGAAATAGAGTACTATAACTTTGGCATATGTTAAGGGTTTCTTACCTTTTAACTAGTCTTGCCTTCCAAAATAATAGTAGTTCATTACAAAAAGACGTGTAATATTCAAATTAAAACAAAAATGTTTCTGAGCATAATTGTTAAAAAAAATTGACATACCAGATTAAAGATCTCAATTACTTCTTTAATTAAAGAACTGAATTCGTTCTTTAATTTGGTATATAAAAATTTACAAAATTATGCTCTGAAGCATTTTATTTTTTTATCTGAAAAATTACATGTCTTTTCGTAGTGGATTAGTATTATTTTGGAATGGGGGAGAAATTTTTCAGTGTCGAGTAGGTATCGCTCATGTGGTACCTGCTCGACAATCTCAGTCATCCAAAACGTGATCTGACGGTCCGGAAGAGGAGAGAGAAAAAGAGGAGAGAGAGTGGTCAGGTGAGAAGAGAGAGGGGGAATCAATCTCGGCCGAGATCGTGCTCGGCATGGTCACGTGGTACCCATTCAATACCCAAAAAAAATTCAGAATGGAGGGTAGTACTAATAAAATGCTTTTTGTGATCAGATATCGATAAGGACTTGATCGATTCTTCACACTGTTTTTTTTTATAAAAAAAATGGAAGGTTTCTTTGCAATGATTTATTGATATTTGTTGAAGCTGATTTTTTACAAAAATCCTTCAAAGATGGACTTGGGTATACATTTGGTATATACGGTAATATACACCAAATGGTGTAACCATAGTTTTATTGGTAAAACAGTAACAAAGTTTTTCCTGATTTATTCTCAAAACTTACTTCTTCTGAATAATTACAATTTACAAGATAAGTCATTCTCTCACTATACATCAATCAAAAAGTTAACTTAAGTTAGTTGCTGACTTAACTCAAGAATTGTCTGTAAGTCAAAACGACACATATTTCCACGATTAGCAAGGATTTTTATTTTTGTTGTTGGCCTCACAACGTCTGTTCATCTTTATCATTCTTTTTTCTTAAGCAAATCAAGTTAATTAATAATTTTAGTATATATGTTCTTGAATTTATGTGCATGGCAAAGAAAAAAATGATCTTGAATTTGTGCAGTCAGTTATTCAAACTAATACTGTCAATTATTCAAACAGACCGTTACTATGGTGAACAAAATTGGTGTTGTATTTCCTTAGCTTCATTTAAGACTATTGGTGAATGTAAGATGTTATCTACATGCTCTTATATCATACTTCCGTAAATGGTTTTTTTCCATTTTTCCTTTGAACAATTTCAGAAAGTGAATTTAAGTGTAGATAAGAGTTGTTGAGCTTTAATTTTCAATTTTCTTACAACTGATGTAAAAAAAGGAAAAAAAAAATCTTACCACACATATTACATTTTTATTAACTTGCCAAAAACTGGATTAATGCCACGAGTCATATTAACTAGTTACGGGATTTTTTAATAACGACTGTACAAAGACGTTTGTCGAACAATCACAAGGACATATGATATAACTTATTGGTAGGCTTGTTTTGGTTTGGGTTTTAAGAACCCGGTTCTCTAAATCATTATGCCATTATTACCCCTATTTTTAAATATTATTCTTATTTTTCTCTCTATCTCTCTCTAATCATTAATACCTATTTTTTAATTATTACTCCTATTTCTCCCTCTAATCATTACAAAAACCAAAACCCAAAACAAAACCAAACACAACCGAAGCATGGTAGTATGATACAATGTGTATGTGGAAATTGGGCTAATTTCTTAGTAGTAAGATTTATGATGTGTTCCAAATTCAAAATTTTCAAATTAGGTGAGGAATTTAATGGGGATAATTACTCCCTTAAGTCCCACGAGAGAAATATATATCTGCTTTCACGACTCATTTATTGTTTCATATTCAAAAATGGTTCCGTTACCCTTTAATATCAGGGTATCTATTTCTTGACAAAAGAAATTAATGGCAAACCTGAGGCTTACGGGTGTTTGGATGGTTTACTTTAATTTTTTCAATTTTAATTTTTTGGATTTTTAGATTTTCGAATTATGGTCAAAATGTATTTTGAACTGATAGAGTATTTGGAAAAAAATGCACAGAATGCATTATGCAACAAGAGTAGTTTTTAAGAGATATGTGCAAAATACATTATGCATGTCTTTTTGCTAACCAAAACAAGAAAAGGAATGCTAGAGGCACTAATTAATACACCAACTATTACACTAAATATAAATATGGAATTACCACATTAATGCATTATTGAATACATAGATAGACTCATCCACTAAGAGAGTGCAACATACACATTTAGTGTAATAGTTTGTACATAATAGAAAATGAGAAGTCAAAAAACTCCTCTCACCATACTTTTTAATTCTCCTCTCTAAACATTAATCACGAGAGCTCATTATCCGAGAAGGTATTTTGGTGGACAGTAGCCAAACACTCAATGGATGAAAAGAGAAAATGAGAAGTGGAAAAATAAGCTGCCAAGTGCCAAGTACCTCATTAATAGTTAATACCTATTTTATTTTTGGTATTTTTACACAAGATAGATTGGCAACCATGTTATATATATTTCTTGAAAAATGAGGACTACGTTCATCTATGAGAATTGATTTTTGAGAACAAATTTTGAGAACCATTTTTGAGGGGGAAAAACGTCTATAACCCTTAACAAACAATGAGGTGTTTGGGAGCCTACTTTTCAGCTTTCATTTTAACTTTTTGGATTATGGTGAGAATGTGTTATGAATCTGGGAAGAGGATTTGAAAGAAATGTGCAGAATGCATTTCACAGATGATAAGAATGAGTTATGGATTGGTTGTTTGCCATTTGCCCATTTTTTATTCATTATGGTATTTAAAATGTGTAAGAATTGTTTTTAGCAAGTATTTTAAAGTCATTTTGGGAAATATTTTTGTAAACATGTCCCGCCCAATTATGTATTTATATTTTTTGAAAGAAAACCATTTTCTTTATAGATTTGTGGCTTTGTGCCAACCCAATACAAAAATGATGTAGGGGGTGTTTGGGAACCTCATTTTCAGCTTTTCGTTTTTAAGTTTTTGACCTTTCAACTTTTTGGATTATGGTCAGAATGTATTTTGAATTTGGTAGGAGTGTTTGGGAGAAATGTGCAGAATACATTTTATAACAGGAGTAGTGTTTGGGAGATATATACAGAATCCATTTTGTGGGGCTTTTTGTTAATGAAAATGAGAAATCAAAAAACTCCTCCCCACCTCCTTTTCACTTCTCCTCTCTAAAGTAAAAAATAGAAAACACATTTTGCTAGAAATCATTTTGGCCCAAAGCTCTCAAACATCCAAAACCCAAAAATGTGAAAATGAGAAGTTAAAAAGAGACTCCCAAACACCCTCGTAGTTTGGGCTGAGAGGACAAGCAAAATCCCTAGCCAAAATTGAATCGCTTTCTCTCTTTGTTTGTCCCTAAAAGCTTTCGTTTGCAGCTGTAAATCCACTGCCACCGATTCTGCTATTCCCTTAATTCGGTCTTCATAGGTGCTGTGTGTGTAAACATGAAACTCTCATTCTCTCTCCCACTGAAACCTCTTGTCCGAAACAACATACAAACCTCAACAAGCCTCCACACAACACTAACAATCTGAATGATTTCCGAGGAAGAACAGGGCAGTGACGACAAACCTCTTCCTTTTGTTGTGCCGAAACCCGAAGTAGAGAATATAACAAAACCAACAAGAAAACAAGAGACAAGGATTTACGTGGTTCCCTCCCAAGCACGGAGCTCTAGAGGTACGTCCACGGGGAAAGAGCAAGAGGATTCACTATCAATGGGGAGAAATACACAGAGTCAGCTATACCCGTAACTCTCACTTGAAGCATTCACACAATATCTAGGGACAAATCTCTGAGGCGCGACCTACAGAGCATCAAACATCTCACACACACAAAAGAGACACACACAAACCCTAGATATCTCAAATCCCAACTCAAGATTAAAACCCTGTGAGCCACAAGGCCCTATTTATAAGAAAGTAAAAAAAATTAGGTCAAAACCTTCTTTAAAATGCGTGAACAAGACAAATTGCTGCGAATCTGCGGTCCCTGACAGGATTCGGTGGTCCTGACTACCACAAGGCGAATCGTCCCAAAACGCCCCAAAATCCATTAGTCCTGACGGGAAAGCTTTCTTTGGTCCGCACCATAGGTCCGCATAACCCACTTTTCGCACCAAATTTTGCACTTTTCTTCGACCGTCTTGAATTCAAGGCATATCTCCAACACCTTTGTCTCATTTTTGTGTGTTGTGTGGTGGAAAAAAAGGGGATAACGTAAACAAGGGGTAGGAATGGGAAAGAGAAATGAGGTGAAAATCAAAATGAGGAGTAGAAATAGAAAAGGAAGGTCGGACCTCTTTTTGGGTTTTGGCATGTAACGTTCAAAATTGATAACGCATTCTGAGGGAATGAATTCTAGGTGTTGGCACCCAAACACCTAGAATGGAAAAAGCTAAAAACTTGAATCAAGAGCCCGTTTGGATGAGGAGAAGGCGGAAGGATAAAACTTGGGCATGGATTAATTATCCCGGGCCCACTACATTCCTTGGTTTGAGAAGCATTGTTGAGCCTACATAAAATTTGCCCCAAACTATTTTTGGCACCCTAGCCCTTCTTAAATTTGGACATGGTCGATCTTGCCCAAAAATCGACCTTGTCCAAAAATAGTTTGGGCGTCCAAATTACCCACTTACCCTAGGCCCCCCAAACTAGTGCTGCTACATAATAAAGACCTTTGCAATATCTTTTGGTCAAAAAATAAAGTACTTACGCATAGAATTTTTTATTTTTTATTGCACCAAATTGTACTACTAATATAGAACTTTAATTTGATACCAAAAAGTATAGAAAAATTATATATTTCAGTATTTTACATTGTTGGTTTCTTGAGTTGCTTTGCAATATCCCTCTGATAAAAAAAATAAAGTATTTTTGTCCATAATTTTTATTTTCTTTTACACCAAATTAACATACTAATAGAGATCTTTCATTCAATGCAAAAAATTTTGAAAAATTATATATTTTAGTATTTTACATTGTTAGCTTATTGAGTTGCTTTACATTATCCTTTAGATAAAAAAACAAAGTACTTCCATGCATAATTTTTTTTTCACCAAATTAAAATACCGATAGAGTTCTTTATTTTGGTGCACCTAAAAAATGCAGTTTTTTTTTTAGATCTTTAAATTTTACAGCAACTAGTGCTGTGATCTAAAAAAAAGAGTAAAGATCGAAAAAAATCTAATTGATTAACTAGTGCTAAAGATCTAAAAATCTAGTTGATTTATAAAGATTTTTTTAACTAGTGCTAGATCTAAAAAAAGTTTTTATCCGAAACTGTTTAATTAAATTTAAAAAATGTTTTCCAACTAGTTAAAAAATCTAAAATGTTTTACAGCACTAGATCTTCAAATCTAATAGAAATCTAATTAATTTATAATAATTAATTAACTAGTATAAATCCAGTAAATTATTTTTTATTATAAAAAGATTAATATAAAAATTAATTTTAATTAAATCTTATAGCTTAATTAATTATTGGATTTACATAACAAAATTAATTAATTATTATATTTATCTAATTACAAAAAAATAACTAATATGGATATCCAAATGGGCAAATAAGTCTTTTGACAAGTTTTTAAATCATCCACGCAATATTAATCCCCATTCTTTTCAAAATCATCAAAACTAAGTACTAATTTATTCACCTTTCATCACATCATTGTAGGCCCACCTCCATATCTAATACCCCTCACTATTTTTTTTTTTTTACCAATCAATCGATAGTTTTATTGCAATAAAGGAAAGTCCAAACAAATCTCACGTTGTATCCAGGATGGAAAATCTCCATTCCAAGACATCACATGATCAATAGATAGGGCATATTTGGCCGTGACATGAGTCGCCCTATTACAGGTACATGAAACATAATGAAAAGAACAAAACAATAAACGTTGAGCTAAAAAAAATAGAATATCTAATGAGGATATCCAAACTTGATTTAGTAGCACTGACTTCTTTCAACATGTTGATAATTCCTTGAGCGTCCCCTTCCACGAGATATTTCTGCCCATCCTCTAAACTAATAATTTCCAGTGCTCTGCGAAATCCCAAAGCCTCTGCCATTTCTGTTGAAGCAACATGAAGTAAGGGAATTTTTGTCACTCTTTTAAGCTGGCCTTTCTTGTCTCGAATAACAACACCCATTGCTGATCATTCGCCCCAGATTGCTCTCTCAATGAAGCCTCCGAACTCCTAGTAGCTTGACAGTACTCATGAAAATTCTCCACCCCTCTGGCATTAATTTGCACTTCATCCATCCACACTCTTTTAAGAACCCATTTATTTCGTGCTTTCCAAACCTTCCCGGGTGCATTCATATGCCAAATCCGCTTCTATTTTCCTTCATTGCCATTATTAGACTCATCACCTCCTCCCACTCGGCTCTGCTGCCGATTCAAAATTTCCTTAGCTAACACATATGCCAACTTAACCGAGAACTTGCCATTACTTGTACATTTCCAGATCTGCGCATCCGTGAGCCCAGTCGAACTTAAAGGGATACCCAAAATCTGCTCAACATCTCTTGGAATGAACAATAGCGTAAGAAGATCCTCTTTCCACATATTTCTCTCCTTATCAATTAAATCCCCAACCTTAGTCCACCGTTCGTCGTGAGGATTTGGGGATAAAGTTCTTGGGCACAATAGGTCCAACAGCCACTATTCGCAAAACTAATCCGTCATTTAATCGGGCCCTAAGTGTTTTTCTTTCCTTGCAAAAAAATATTTGTAAAAACGCATCCAAAAGCTAATATGGCATCTAATTGGGCTCTAATTTTCTTCCTATTTGTAAAATTATTGAAGAGTGGTCTTCACAAACCAGGCTAAATTAGTAATCATGTGTCCGCTAGTAGAAGAGGGTGTGGGAAATTTTAGTATTTTAGCCATTTTGAAATCTTGAGAATTTAACTTTAACCCTTTCACAAATGGATTCATTTTCATACTTATTCTAAAACTTTGAGGTTGTGTTTGGTTTGTAATTATATTTAGTTTTGATGATGTAAGCATGTGTAATATGACGGGAGAGAGAAATAAGGGAAATGATGTCAACAAAACTAAAGCAAAACTAAAACCTCCAAACCAAACAGGCCTGAGTAACTTAACATTTAACATTCTCTTTGGAAAATTCCTATGTCCACACCTTAAATGCAAGTTTTCAGAGATAATTTTTAGAGGTAATAGTTTTGTATAGGGTTGTATAATTTTTTTACTTTAGTCAAATTTTTAATATTTTAATAAATTTTTTTACTTTTTGAATAGAGATACACAATATACATCCAAACAGTAATAAATAAATAAATAAATAATTTGATAAAAATCATTAAAGACTGATAAGCCCCCAATATTGTATATATCTGGGCTTATCTAGCTCTTTTTGTTCACACACACACGCTTTATCTTATTTTTATATAATTGATGTGCGCGTAGTGTTGTTTTTGGTAGTTTCAAGGTAAACAAGTGCATAAGGCGCGTTTTGAAGCGCTTTAGGAAGCATCCGAAGAATTCAAGGGCCAAGCGCCCGATGACACTCCACCATCAAGCCTCGAGAGCCAAGAAATGAAGATTTGGTTAAGGCTCGGGAAGTTTAGAAGGCACAAGATCAAGCCGGAAGGCTAAAGGCATGTCCAAGGCTTACAATCACTCCCGATCGAATCCGGGAGTGAACGAAGACTCATGAGACCAAGTGCCCCCTTCCCGAAGCTCGCATGATGTTCGGAAATGTTTTGGAAGATGTTCCGTAGCACACAAGGCCAATGGATGCCGAAGAAAGAAGAGGAAAGCTCAAAAGCCTAAGTATTGATGCAAGTATTGATACCAATATTGATAGGTATCAATACTTCTGAGGGACAAAGATGGACAGGACCTCGGGTATCGATACCCCCAACCTTGGTATCAATACCCAAGCATTTCGGGTAACATTGTAAATGCAGGTATTGATACCAGTATTGATAGGTATCAATACCTAGCAACTCGAAAAAGTATTTGATCCACTTGTTGGACTTTCCACTTATGGAAACTTACTACTTTTGTTGCTTTTATGATATTTTTGTGAGAGAGAAAGTGTATGTGTATATATCTCTCCCTCCCTCTTTCTCTCTACATACACTACACTTTATCCTTAGCTTTATTTTTAGTCTTATTTTGCTCCATTCTCTCTCCTCCATTGTTGAAGGAGATTGAAGCTCTAATTTCCTTAGGAACTCAAGTAAGTATTAAGCTTTTGTTAATTTCTCGTTTATTAATAGTTCTTGTAATCTTCGGATCTACATATAAATCTAGTTTACTTGCGTTTTCGTCGGTTAAATCTTATCTCTCCTCTCTTAACATTTTCCTTTGAAAACTCAAGTTTTTATGTGTTGTTTGTTAATCTCTTAAGGTTTAAAGTTGTAAGCAAGGTTAAGATCATCATATAAAATTAGTTTTTAAGAATGTATGTCATGTTCTTTATTTCCTTCAAATTTCTAGTCAAATTTCCTAGTATGTTTTGTGAGTACATTACTTAGGCTCGGTCATGGGGTGATTAACACTCCATGACTTAGGTTTAATTCGTTCTTCTCGCCAAATTACAAACACTTCTTGTTTAATAAAGTCACGGGTTCATCTTTATGTATCAAAATTTGGGTTTGTTAATCACATTGATCTCTCGTGGCCGAGGGTTAATTCACCAAGGTACGGGTGATACTTTGGGCGATGTCAACCTAAAAGTTTGTCGAATTGGCTCAAGAACCCTCAACTTTATCGAACATCATTTCTAGTTCAAAGAGTTAGGATCGATTTTATGTACCAAAGTCTAGGTTTGTTAATCTTTTTGATCTCTTGTAGTTAAGGGTTGATTCTCCTTTTCACGTGTGATGCTTGGAGCGATGTCAACTTAGATGTTTGCCAAATGGTTACAAGAATCCTAATCTCAACAAGAGAGGAACAAATTAGTCTAAGTTATGGTTGTTAAACCTCCTAGACTTAGCCTTGTTTTAATTCCGTCTTTCCAAGTCATTCTCGTAGTTAAGAGAACTCCACCAATCAAATCACAAACCAAGTTTGCCGCTTTAAGGCCGAAAACCTACACTTGCAAGACAACTCTCACGCCGGGTGCGTTCGGTCCCTGTGAATTAGACTCAGTCTTACCGTTTATTATGCTACCGCCGACCTAGCCCTACGCTTGAGGCAACACCATCTACGATACAATCCAAGGTCGCAAGCAAAGACTCTTAACATAACTAACAAAACAGTAAAAAATTTAGAAGATGGATTTCCAAAACTAAAAACCAATCAAAGTATGATCACCCAAGCTATAAGTTAGGGCATCCACGGTAGACTCTTAGAGTGGCTCCTAGGTGAGCCCCCTAAAATTTAACAAGCCATTTGATCAATTATGGTCCTCAATGGGCTCCCAATACAAGCTCCTAAAGGTTGCTCCTAATCTTAAACCATTAGCTAAATTTAGGTAGCTTTGTAGCTAGCTCAAAGTGGGACCCAAGCCCTTTTAATCTTCTTTTAATATGAAATTTTCAAAAGATAAATGGTTTTATTTGAAAATAGAGAATGCTTTTGCTAGCCCATTTAGTGCACATATGCTTTCTAAATTTAGCAAGCTCTATGAGTAAAAAATGGACCTCATTTAGGCTTAAGTGGAAAGGTGTTTTTTTTAGTGCTTATTGTTCTCTCTTCCCCCTCTCTCTAGAAAACAACCAGCCCTAATTTTCTTCTTCCTAGGGTGGGGGCTGTTGCCTCTTTGCAGCCCCTCCCCCCTTACTCATCCTCTTCTTCTCCCTCTCTTCTCTTCCATTAGTGTGTTTCATCTCCCCTCATCCTCAGTTTTGTCTGTGTTTTTTTTTTAATCTCAGAGACCCGGATTCAACACCTCTGCGCCATGGGGTAGATACGCGGCTCCGGGATTTAGTCCAGCGAAACGCAGGCAACATGTGATGATGGGGTGGGTGTTGGCTGGTGGTGGGTCAAATAAGGAGGAGGCAGAGAAGGGGGTTTTGTGCTTTCGTGCTTTGCTACCGGCTGCCTTTTAGTCCGGTTGTTACCGATATGATTTTTCCACATCTGGTGGGATGGTGGTGGGAAATAAGTAACTCGCTCTCAACTTAGTGCATTTCAGCCTGTTCCGGTTCAACTCAATGATGGGCACTCCGGGTGGATCTGTGTTTTTGGGTTGTTTTTAGTTGTTTTTTGTTTGTTTATTTTGGTTCTCGTTGCGTTTGGTCTACCGAGAGGCTTCGGGTCTCGTTGTGGCCGCGTAGCTCAGTTTGGCTCCGTCGATGCTTGACTATTGTTAATCTGTTTGAGATCTATGTGACCCGTAAGATGTTACTCTCTTTTTCCCTCAACTCACACTGATCCCGACCTTGTTTCGGTTTGATTTTGCACTCAACTTGTGATGCGTTTTCAATATGTGTTAGAGAGCAAGACTCGCGTCAGGCCATTTGAGATGGCTTCTTATTCTTCCGCTTTGTTATCTGGGTTGCTGTTACTAAATTTTCTCAGTGTATTTTGGACGGAGTCCTTTGTATGTGCCTTGGGATTTATTAATGGAAATGTCTTCCTGTTCACAAAAAAAAAAAAGGCTTAAGTGAGCTATTTTTAGGAAGCCCATTATGGATGCCCTTATAATATGGCAAATCTATGCCTATGTGATAGGAATGTTTAGCCTTCTTTGCAATATAATAAGTTATATGATATATTCGTCGTCAATACAACAAGTCCATCTATGATTCAATTTTTTTTTTCTGGACAGCTTCCATGAGTCATTTAGGCAGCCCAAATTAGACAGATTGTTTTTGAAAAAATTCAAGTCCACTCATTGCTATCTTTCCAAGCTAAAAGCCATCCTTGGTGCCAAATTTTGGCACCATCTTTGGCTAATTTGAGATCCTGCCGAAATTAAACCAACGCGGTATACCGTTTAGGCCTTTTTCTACACTCTAGCAAATCGAAAAAATAGTTTTCACATCCAACAGGTAAACTTACTCTAATTAGTGTTCGATATTAGCAGTGACAACATTATTGGCCGAGTTAGCTTGATGAATGGACAAATATATTGCATAGATTGTGGTAAATTGACTAGATAACCAACAATAAGTCTACATACCCGGAAATTTGACCCCGAAAATGACCAAAAAAACACATCCAAAGGGAGTGAGATTCACCCAAATCACTGTTGGATAACCAAAGTCCTTGTGAGTGAAGAAAAATAATGTCATGAACCCCACAAAGTTAAAGAATCTTCATTTATAAAAATCAACCCTATGAGGGTCTAGTTATTTGTTTTGTAGCTGCAAGTAAACATCCCTAGGTTTTGTTTTGCTTGACAAGTTAGCCACTCCCCTTTGATTTGGAAGGATCGATGCTTAACAATGCCCATGAATTCTTGCTAGTTTTTTAGGGTTTGAAAATGGATGTATTAGGATGAGACAAATTACACACTCACAAATCACAATGACTTTTAGTTCCGATTTGATTTTTTTCTTTCTTTCTTTCCCCGTGATAGATAAGAGTATAAATCCATCATTGCGTGACAAAGTTCAAGAATGTACATTCCCAGACGTGCAATCAAGCATTTTACTGTGCTTAGGCTTGGTTTGGGTAAATTGAAAAAACTAGTTTTTTGGTTTTTTTGGTTTGTCCTTATTCAATTATTTTTTGCATTTTTTGGTTTTCGGTTCGATTTTTTGTGGTTTCTTGACTTGTCTCGACGAGAGGAATCTAAAAGTATAAAATTATTAGCCAAACTTAAAGTTTTGTAAGTAAAGACGAAAAATAATCCAAAAAAACCGATTTTTTGGATGTCATCTTCGTTTTTATTCACAAAACTTTTAAGTTTTGTTAATAATTTTATACTTTTTAGATTCCTCTGGTCGAGACATGCCAATAAATCAAAAAAAATTGACCGAAGACTAACGAATACAAATTTTTTTTAATAAGGACAAAACCAAAAAACTAGTTTTTTCAATTTACCCAAACCAACCCTTAATCTTTTGATAACAACCGCAACAATAGCTATCAATCTTTCATTGAAAACAACTCAAGTAGGAAATCATACAAGAAGAATTAATCGAATCTTGCATTTGCGAAAAGTTCCCATAAGAGATAAAACTAAATGAACCGAACAAACCAAATCAGATCGAACTTACAAACTTGAGCGTGATTTATCTAAACAGAAACCAAAAACTGTAAATTCACTCTCCTCGCCAATATTGCAAACTTTGCATGTTAATCAAAGAGTTAGAATTAATTTTATGTATCAAAATTTGGGTTAGTTAATCCCGTTGATCACGCGTAGCCGGATCATATGTCTACCACAACAAATTTTCCCTCAACTTTTTTTTTTTTTTTTTTGTATTGCAATTGGATTAAAGAGTTTCTCTCAGTCGTACAAAATTAGGTACAACGAAATACTCCAAAATGATTCTCAACTTTAAAGCCAGACCAATCACATTGAAGTGGACCACTTAAATACACGAAGGTTTGGGGAAAGAGGGTGTTGTAGGGCACCCATATAGGATGACTGAGCACCCTACAATACGGCATTTGAATTGTTGGATGTATTTTTAGCTGTCCTAATTTTATCTCAGCTGCCCTTGACCCTACAGCACCCTGGAATCCGGATCCAATTTCATTCAATTAAGGCGACAGAATTATGAGATCATTCTTTGAGAAATTCTCTCAAAAACCCCTTGTACTACTCACACGGTCAAACCCCTACTAACTATTTACCCATATCTGTTACTATCGATACCCGATCAACTTGATTTGTTTGTAGGAGTTGTTGTTTGTATCTAGCTCTAAACAGTGAATGGTTTGCATCATGTTTTCGAGCTCGCGACGACGCCCAAAGTGTGGGCAAGGCACAATAGGGCCACTGAATCCGAAAATATGTGACAAACTGAGCTAAGTTTATTGACTTCTATGGAGCATCATAACTCTCTTTAAAACTTTATGCATATATTACTCAGGAATACCTGTTTACTAATTTTAAACCTCTATTTAATTTATGCTAATCGTTGGGTTTAGTCACTAGTCACTATGTAATCAAAAAATCTATGCGTACGTAGACGTGCGTATGCAAAAAGCACGGACGGTACATCTGCACCATCCAAAAGTATTTCTGATGGTCCAAATTTTATTTACTCTTTCATCAGTAAAAGAAGCTCTTTGACCGCTCAAAGACTAATTAAGATCTAAACTAGTGATTTATTGAAATGAACAATACAGATGCGTGCATACGCTTTGCGTACGCATTCGTGCATATGGATAGTTGGATTCCTATGTAATTACAGTACATTGCAAGCACAAGAAAGTGGCATATGAGATCATAAGGGAGTAAATTAAGGAAAAGGCAAGTCGATTGAAAAGTCTTACTCTCTGCACTGAATGGGTCACCATTTTGAGAAAGATAGGTTTTTTTCTTTTCAATTATCTTCCTCTAAAAATAACTTCAATCACGAAAGTTTGAGTTTGACTCCTTAGAAAGATCCACAAAATTACAGCCTAACTAAAATCAATAAACAAAAAGTTCCACATGCTTTTTGGTATCCATTTGGAGGCCAAGTAAAAGCTAAGAATGCCAAGTCCCACATTGGTGTTTTTTGTCCATAACCAAAAATAATTGACACCTTCCATCACTTATTCAAATGATAAACAAAACTTGCCACATTACTTTTTCAAACTACAAAAAATATTTTTGAAATTTTTTTTAAAAAATATTTTGAATTTTCTTGAAGTACAAAACGGTTTTAAAAAAACAGTTTTTAAAAATAAATTTTGAAAAAAAACAGTTTTTAAAAATAAACTCAGTTTTTAAAATGAACTTTTGAAAAAAAAACAGTTTTTTTTAAAAGAACTTTTGAAAGAAACAGTTTTTAATAGGAATTTTTGAAAAAAAAAAAAACAGTTTTTTAAAATGAACTTTTGAAAAAAACAGTTTTTTAAAATAAACTTTTGAAAAAAACCAGTTTTTTAAAATTAAACTTTTGAAAAAGAAAAAAAAAATTTAATTAAACTTTTGAAAACATTGTTAAGATAGATAGGAGAAGCCATTTGTCATTTTTTGTGTAATTCGGGTGTACTTTGATTGGGTAGATGTGGGGTCCATTAAATTTGGTTATTAGCGAAAAGGTTCTTTAGTTTGGTTATCCAAGTGACAAAATTTGGTTAATTCTTTAAGAGGTTCATAAGTTTGGTTATTCCAACGCTGAAGACTTTTTTAAACAAACATTCTAACTTTTAAAGAACTTTTTAGTTTTAAGTTATCTTATGTGGATCTTTCTTGGTTGAGTTTGACTCGTTAAATTTTCATTGAACTCGAATTTGTTTTAAAAACTTAACAAATGAACTTGAACTTTCTAAAACTCAACCCGATTCAACTAGTTTGCAGCCCTATTTTTGTTGTCTGCAATATTGAATAATGGGTCATCATTTTGAGAAAGATTGGCTTTTTCCCTTTCAATTATATTCCTCTAAAAATAACTTCAATCACGAAAGTTTGAGTTCGACTCCGTGGGCAAGTTCGGTTCGTGAAATTTTCATTGAGCTCAAGTTTATTTAAAAACCTAACGAATGAACTTGAAACTTTCTAAAGCTCAATCCGATTAGACTCATTTGCAGGTCTATTTTTACTATCTCCAGTGCTGAATAATGGGTCACCATTTTGAGAAAGGGTTTTCTTTCCTTATTTCTATTATCTTCTGAAAAGTACTTCACTCACAAAATTTATGAAGATGGAGATTTTGTTGTCCACATTGAAATTAGAAAACTGACAACACATGTAACATCACATTGACATTTTGGATTACATTTAAGTGGACCCCATGTAAGTTTGGAGTAACATTCTGAAAATGGGTAAAAGTGGAAAGTATGCCCACTTGCCATTCATCTTCCATGTGGTGCCTTCCCCCACCGGAGGGCAAAGTCGCTTGTATTAGAAGTGCACAAGAAAACCGATATAACCACCAAACCGATCCGATCCAGATCGAATCGGTCTATTGGTTAGGTTTTATGGTTCATTTCTCTGGTTCTGGTTTTTTGGTCTGGTTATGGTTCTAAAAATCTAAGAACCGATAATTTTGGTTCGGTTACTGGTTATGATTGTGTTTTTTTTGTTTTGCAAATCATTTTTGGAAAATCCGAGTTGAAGGTTTCAAGGGTCCACGCTGAAAAATCTTCAAAAAAAAAAAATACCGGGAAGGGCTTGATCCAAGCAGTTTTCACAAAAAATGTAAATATAATTTTTTTTGCAAAAACTATTTGGATCAAGCCCTTCCCGGTATTTTTTTTTTTTGAAGATTTTTCGCAAAGACCCTTGAAAACATCTTCTGAACACATTGGACGGCTCGGATCGTCAAAAAAAATTTTGGATCATGGAGGTCCGGAAAAGGGAATCCCATTTTAGAAGCTCTCCCTATATATATATAATACTCCCTCCGTCCCAATTTTATAGTCCATTTTGGGAGTTGGTGCCACTTTTCGAAGTATTATATCTTATAATCTACAATGTTTTAGGTGTTTTTGAACACTTTGTTTAATAGATTAAATCAAGATCTATCAAACAAGATCCATATTGCATATAAAATTATTACTGATTGAAAGATATAATCGTTTTTTTATCCGGTTAGGATAGAATGAGGGACTATAAAATTGGGACGGAGGGAGTATTTATACATGTACAAAATTATGAATCTTGTAAAATCCTATAATTATTTATTTATTTTATGAGTTGTTTTGGTGCTCTAAATTCTAAATAATCTTTTGAACTTATGTGCTGTGATAAAGTCTTCCTTAATCGGGTAGAACCGGAACCGAACCAAAACCGGTCTGGTCTTGCAGTTGGGATCTGGATAGGTTCTTCATGTGTATTGGTTAGGTTTTGGTTCTTAATTTTCTAGAACCAGTCGAAATGGTTCGATTACTGGATTTGTAGAGAACCGATTCAATCCGGACAGTGTGCACCTCTAGCTCGTATAGGTAGGGGGCGAGCAAGTTTTGACTTTTGAGCACCATACTGTCTAGGGACGGCATCGGTTTGATTTGGTTCGGGTATTGATGAAGCTTAAAATCATTATCGGAACTTATAGTTAAAATCAAAATTGGCGAATTTTTTTAGCTTAATCATAATCAAAATGATTGGTCATCAGTTATTGGGCTTTTTTTTTTATTATTATCAAAATTAGTGGTGAATATTTTAACTACCCAGCCTTAATCAACTAGACGAATGGGGTAGAAAAAATTAAGAACAATGTAAATAAGAAGTGCAATTAACACACAAAGTGAATCCATCTTCACCCGAAGAAAAAATTGCCACAAAGGTTTACAACATAATCAAAATAAATTTCATAGAGAGGGAAAGAGAGTTGGACTCTAGAGAGAGGCGCAAATGATGAGGGGAAGTAAGGCAGAGGTGCAACTTAAACCCTTGACCCTAAGTTTGAAAATTATACATATGATGGTATTTTTATAGTTTACAATTGCAGTGCGGTTGTGGTTACGATTCGGTTTCAATGTGATTATCACATAAAATTATAAACCATAACAATTACCGGAGTTAAAAAATTGGCTAAAAACCTTTCTGATTAATTTCTTCATGTGAGACTGTCATCCCTATCCACTGAGGCGCAAATGATGTCCCAAGTTAGATTTTTCTTGCAACTAAATATGTCCATTCAGAAATTGGGTTACCCTAATCCATTAATTTCAAAACTGCTTTTAATCATTTGTGAGTGTTAGTTTAATAAATCTCTCTCTCTCTCTCTCTCTCTCTCTCTCTCTCTCTCTCTCACACACACACACACACACACACACACACACACAAAAGAAAGCATATATTTTACAACATTTCTAAAATGACTCATTTGTTTGCTTGGAGATAAAAAAGGAATATTGAATTCTTAGAATATGGGTGGGATATAGAAATAATTGAGTGGAAAGAAATAAAATCCCCATGCCAACCACATGAGGACAAAATCGGACATGGCAAAATAGTCACATTTAAGACCTTGTTCAAGAAGAATGTCTTTTTTAACAAATAGTCTCTTACTATCTTTTCATACTCTACGAGTCATTCTCTAACAATACATCAATCAAAAAGCCAAATAAAAATAGTAAAAGACAATTTGCTACAAAAGACAGTTTTCTGGAACAAATAGTTCTCGATGGTGGAGATATAGAATCCCATCACCCACGTGTGATAAAGGCACTGTCGGGATATGAAAATCTACCCATAATGCTTTTTAGAATAAGGCTTCGTAACAATTTTCTAGAATAAGGCTTCATAGTCGTTGATGGAGGAGATGTGTAGATTTCATACATTTGATATAGGCACTGTCGGGATATGATATTCTGTCCATAATGCGATAGCAAACGCTGAACTTTTGAGACCTACGGATGAAGTACTTGATTGTGACAATACAACCATGCGTTACAAATTTGGCATGACACCTCCATTTGAGTGTGCATTCAACCAAAGCAAAAGGCTTGTTACAAGAAACAAAATCACCGTGTTCTCCAAACACTTCCCATACCTCTCATAAAGTAAATTAAAGGTCGTTCACTTTGTTCATTGAATCAATCACAGAAATAGATACGTACTTGTATGCCCATTCTTAATTTTGCTTTCCAAACAAGGAATCCAATGTTTGGTTACAAAAGCATGTCAAAAGAGTGAAAGACGAAACCCCCAAGTAAACACTGATTTTATTCATTTTCATCCCCTACCAATATAAGGTAGGACCGCAACTTTAAAACACAACTCTGATATAATTATGTCTAGAACTGTTCGACACACACCGACCGACATACATCAAATGACTCCAAATACAGTTATGTCCAATGATTAGTGCTCCGAATACAATTGTGTCCAACCGGCCGCCATTATCAGCCTGGTGCTTCAAAAAAATGGACCTCCAAAAAAATTTGGCACCCAAAGCCAGCCGTGTCAAAGTGTTATTTTTCAATCCCTATGAAATAGTTGGATTCAGGGGTGCTAGTGATCACCTCTTGGACAGCACCCTAGTGAGCACCCAAAACGACATCATTTTGGGCGCAATCACTCAAAACGACGTCCTTTTGAGGGGAAAATTACCTCTAATTCACATTTTGGAAACTTAAGTCCCACTAGGGTAGAAACTTAATTCCCACTGGTACCCGGATCCCGAAATGGATCAAGTGATCTAACTGCAGTGATAAGATAATAAAAAAAAAATGGCTTCGGCACCATAGGAGCAACTTTGCTAATTTTTGGCAAAATGTCACTATAGTAAGCCAGAAAATAACTTTGACTTGAAACAAATGGTTCAAGTAATCAAACAATGGGGATGCTTTACAGAAGCAAAAAAGAGCTGCATGTACAAAAACATAAAAGCCCCAGACATTTAACATTATGAAGAACTTTTAAATATTCAAAATATCAACAAGATTTGGCAATACTCCCCCTAAAAGCCAGATACATATACTGTTTGTAACAGAAACATGAGGGACACTATGACTGTATTTGCAAAACTAAAGCAATACAAAATCATGTATTTTAGCATAAATCTTTATGTTGTTTTCTTGAACCACAAATGCAAAACTAGAGCAATACACACACCACGAGTTGGTGTAATGGTAATCACCCGACAACCTAGATTGACGAGAAGTTTTTGGTCTAGAGTTTGACTCTCACTCACGTATTATCAATTTCTGTGCTAGGTCGGTAGCTAATCAGACCCTGCTAGTTGACGTTAGAATTTGTCCCCTATTAATCAGTCTATTGGACTGGATACCATTATACTGAAAAAAATTATACTGGCTGTGTTCGTTTGGGGGTTTTGGGACAGTTTTGGCACTATTGTAGTTTTGATTACATCATCACTTTTTTCACTTTTCTCTCTATCTTTCTCAACTTATTACACCTGCTTACATCATCAAAACTAAACAAAACTAAACTAAACTGTGCAACCGAACGCAGACACTATAACTGGAGCAACAGAGAGTAGTGTATTCTAGCCTAAAGCTATGGGTTGAAAATGTCTACTCCCTTGTCTGGTTTTAATTAACCTATACGTCTTATTGTCGCAATTATCCAAAAGATCTTAATAAATCAAATCAAAGATATCGGACTGCTATCTCACCATCTCTCCTAAGACCAATTAGTGTTAGGAAAAGGCTTCAATTAAGTCTTTTATAGCATTTGACATTATACTCGCAAGTCTGTTTTTGGAGCGGTCACAGGGATGACATTGTGTAACCAAATCCATGGAGGCACTTTGGGCCCAACAATCTCTCCCTCACGATGACGCTCCCGTGACTCGAACCCATGACCTTCTGACTTTGATACTATTTGTCGGACCGCTTTTTCACCATTTCTCCTCAAACCAATTATGTTAGGAAGGACTTCAATTAATTTTTTTATGACATCGCACCCGTAAGTTTATTCTTAGAGCGTTCACATGAAATGACATTGTATAACTAGATCCATGGAGTCACTTTGGGCCCAACAACATAAAAAGTCCAAATCAAACATCCAGAAAGTTCATGTACTTACCCCCTAATACTAGCCTAACAATTCCTGAACCATGACTTGGCAGAGTCTAATTGTCAATCGATGATGATACAAATATACAATAATTAACTGCATAGCAATAGAAAAGAGGTAACAAAGTTCCAAGGGTTAGTCCAATCAATTAGTTGGTTTGCTCCCCACACAATTGATCAGGATTCGATTCTTGGAGTCATGCCACAAGAAAGTAATTTTTTGTGAATTGTCTGCTATCTTTAACGGAGTGGAGAGGAGATTTAGTCGAAGTCTGGGTAACCTGACCTGAATACCCTTTGCCATAGGTAAAAAAAAAAAAAAAGGAAAAGAAAAGGGGATAAAAGAAGCTTCGTCTCTTGACATGATGAAGTCACTTTAACTGAACAATTTTGACCTAAAGCTAGTAATAAAAGATAAAGTAGAAGAAAATTGTCTCAACCAAAGTGTGCATTAGGTGCAAAGCCACAATTATAGCTTTTGAACGGCCGTAATTAACAGCAAAAAGTGGCACATATAGATGATTATAGTATGCATTAGCCCTAATAATTGAGGGTCTAAGCTTGACTCATCTTCAAGAGAACCAATGAGGGCAATCCACCTGCCAGATTCAGAAAAGTTTGACAAAATCTTACCATGTGGCATTTTTATGTGGTAATCTAAATAGTAAATATATCACATAACCCCAAATTTTATGGGTTTGTCACGGGCGAGCAACCGCGCGTTCATTGGTTGGATTGCGAAAAAACAAAAGCTGTAACACATATTGTGTGTTTCGGCAATTCATTAATCGAAAAGACTTACATAAGCAATGTCACATAAATAGTTTGAATTTCAAAGGGCTGGCTAGACTTCAACAGGCCTAAACCGGACTGCCTTTTGGGTTCGAGATATCAGCCACGTTTGTAGCTTTCCTTTGTGTTTTGAATTTCTTTTGTGTCTGTAGCTTTCCGATGTCAAATTTAGACAAGCAACAATCCAACTAAGTTCGTCACGCACCAAAAACTAGGAACCGATTCGGCCCTGTAGTGCAGCAAATGTGTTGCACTGTGTAGGCGGCTTACAAACAGTCGAAAGCACATTTAGATGGCGTATAAACAGTCGAAAGCACATTTAGACGGCCTAGATTGCACTTCACGGTGCAGTGCATTTGCTGCACATCCCTGCTGCCCACAAACTGTACGTGAGTCTGAAATCTATAGACATCAAGCAGTTCAGAATGGCTTTGTTTGGTTTGGCTTTTGAGGGAGGTTTTTGGAGAGAGAGAGAGAGAGAGAGAGAGAGAGAGAGAGAGAATTTTATTGAGAACCGTGCAGGATGGGTCTTGAGAGTTGAGACCCAAACCGAACAAGGTGAATATGTCTTTGTCTGGAAATGTCTGCATCCTAATCATTTTCTAGGAAAAAAACAAATGAAGAGGCAATACTATCTTCGTCTCCAAAAGATTATTAGGTCTGTAAAATGAATAGTTAAAAATAATGTTGTTATGTCAAAAACTCATATTTATTTCCTCAAGTTAGTAAATATCAATGAGTTTCTTGTAATTTCCATGGAAAAGTCAAATTTAACAAAAAAAAAAAATACATTATTTCGAATTTCCGAGGTCTAGTATTCGGATTCAACAATCTTTTTTTGGGAGGTAAAATTGGCTTTTGTGTTTGAAAATTCTAAGAATAAAGGATAGTAAAACAGAAGTTCCAAAAGACCTAATGGGAACAATTGTCTCCATCCAACGGGATTCAGTCCTCAATAACTATCTGGGTGCACTGCGATCGCCCATCCGGTGCACTTTCCTGTCTCTTTCCTTTTCTAAACAACTTTTGGGCTGTGAGTTTTAAAATCTATCCGGGTTTGAGATGCTTTGAGGAATAGCAGCCCGAAGTAAGCCCATCAACGGACTAGGCGATCCAAGCCCAATCCAATCAAGAACCACTCATCAGTATGAGAAATTGAACATTGTTTTAAATCCAAATCCAATGCATGTAAGAATTTTCAAATTATCGGATCGGATTTTTGTAAAAGGGTTTAGAATTTAATGGCTTCAGTTTCGATCCGATCCGATCCATTTACAAGCCTAGCCTGAGGGCGAACACTATAAGAAACACAAACGATCAGAGTATGTAACGGCCTGTTAAGATTAGACCACAAAGAGTCATAAATAAGGATTTCACATTAGAGACTTCTGATTTTTACTGGAATTTAACATACCAATCCGTTTTACCTCTTCCCTTCATTCAAAATAAAGAAACCGTAAACTCGTTTTTAATAGAAGCCCGGTTTCTTCATCGAAACATAATGAAGGTTCCAAACACTGAAAATTTGCTAAGAATGCCTAGTCTGGACCAAACCAAACCGTTTACACCCCTACTTACTCCTATAAGCGCAAGTTATCATTAGGACATGGAGGCCATGGGTTGGGTCGGCCCCGGGTTTTTAACTAAACCAAACGAAATCCAAAATTTTCACCAACAACCAAACTCGAATAAAAACCCCGGTTTCTTTCCACCTAGATCTTAATCATACCAGCAAAGATCTATTCGATTTTCCCAAACACAGTTTTGTATATGAGGGCATCTATGTAAACATGGAGTACGAAGGCATAGATTCAATTCAGGTTTCGGTGCGGATATTGTATGAAGCCAAAACCCTGCCGGTTGGTTCAACTTAAAAAATAAAATCAAATCTGCAGTTAAATATCGGGTAAAAACGGCCCCAATTGGTGCAGATCAGTTCAGTTGGTCAGATTACCATCCCTATTTGGACAAAAAAGAAGAAGCAATCAGCTAATTCAATGAGCACTTACATCAACCGATCTTTACAATATAATCCATATGCGAATCATTCGACTCAAGGATGAACACCGAACAGTTGCATCATGATATCATTGTCAAAGACTATAATAATCCATATGCAAATCGTTAAATATTGAATGGACAAAAAACCCATGACAAATACACTATGAAGCATGGATACGGATACGCAATGCATATACAATACAATACGGATACCCGGATACATGATTTTTCCAAAAAGTAGGATACGATATGTTGGAGGATACATTGAATATAAAAGTAAATACAAAATATATTTTATATATATAATTTTTAATTCCTAAAAAATGAAATATACATTATAACAAAGTAAATAAATTTTTTTTATACATATATAGATATTATAGTTTGATCATGCTTCATTGGATATAGAAAATAAAATATACAAAAGCTGGGGTCTTAAATTGATATAATAACCAATACTAGAGCATATAAAATGATAGGAACTTAAATTGGGGGGCTTCCAGTGTAATTTAGCTTATTAGAGGGTACAAAACAAAACACAACACCAGATCTAATTGCAATTTTACCCTATATATTTCAAGAAATAACATATTTACCCCTGCGCTTATCCGAAACGTATCCTAGCATATCCAAAACGTATCCGAATACCAAAAAATAAATTTAAATTCTAGATACTTTTAAAAAAACATATCTGATACGTATCCGGAGCATATCCGTATCTAATACGAGTACGATATGTGATACGGAGGCCAAAATAGAGTATCCATGCTTCATAGCAAATACAATATGCAACACCCAGGAGAATGTGGTACCAATTATCATCTCACTATGAGTCTGATGAGATCAAACATTCTATTGGATTGCATAACCCCTCCTTAGTAGTCTGACTAATCAAATGTGGCTATTAGTATTTGAAATGGAGAGACAACCCCTATAATTAAAAATCTTTCCGGCATTCCTAAAAGCAGTTAAATGTGGAAATAGAACAGAAGTTGCAGGGTAAAGATTCTGAAAGGGAACCAAGGCTCAATGAAAACATTTGTAAAAGGGGCAACCAAATATAGACATAACTCAAAGGACCCGACTACATGTTCAGACGGGTTTGTCCAGAAAATGTATCGATCGTGTTCGGGGACCCACTTTTGGGTCCCACACGAGTGATCCGAACCATTCATTATTCTTAAAACATCTTTCCGAGGGGCTCCACAAAATTTCAGCTCAATCAAACAGTTAGAAGTGCTCGGACCAAAGCTCATCGATCTAATAAAAAACGAACGGTCCGGATCACTCGTGTAGGACCCAATAGTGGGTCCCCGAACACGATCGGTACATTTTCTGGACAATCCCGTCTGTACCCATATGTTTACCGTAACTTAAATACATAAACATAAACGCACAAAAACTAAAGAATGCAACCACCAATTCGTATAAGATTAATGATCAAACAATAATCCTGGGAGAATAAAAAAGTAATGGTTCGCCTCCTCATGTGAAGTATTTCCATGATTTTCTCTTGCTCTGATCAATTCAAGTGCTCTCAAATGACAGGAAAGACGATTAGATCTTTGTCAATAACAAAGAGCTCTCTAATGTATCACAAAACTGAATCAAGTTCGCTGTTCGCAAATTTTCTTTCCGACTGCCAAGCCTTTTTTTATTCTATTCAGCATTAAGTCAATGAATAAATTATAGTGAATAATCAGATACAATTTTCAGTGGTAAAACAGTAGCGGGAGTACCATGGAGAGAAAGATGCTAGGAAATCTCAGTCACAGAATGAGACTACCCGTGTTGCAAAAATCAAAACACATAACCGGGTAAGTGAGGTGGAGATACAGGCTGATAGATATTCATAGTAGCAGATATAAGACCAATTTGAGGAGAAAACCATCATAACCGATTGAGAAACTTCATACTACACCGCTGACCGCTGCAATTAAATGTCTCTCTTTTTGACTCTTCACATCTGAAATTTGTGCAAGGGCTTTTCTCAAGTAGGAGTAACATCCCCAGTTTCCTGATGCCCTTTACAAAAAAACAGTAGCATTTATAGGAGTGGTGTTTTGAGTCTTTTGACATTTTTGGCAGGGTGAGCCCAAACTCTAGTTCTCCTTTTATACATTAGAATAGATGAATAAAAGCATAATTCAATTATTTCTTTCGCTGATGGGGGTTATTTGTTCCCTTAATGGGCTTTCAGTTGGGCTTAGTTTGATTGTGGACATATGTCCTGTTTCATGGATTAAGATACTTGTACTCTTCTGCAATGTGTAACAAAAAAAAAAAGAAAGAAAGTATATTGCAAGAACCAAAGATTTGATAATCTAGCATATATTTGAGATGATCAATATTGACTATCGAGCTGAATGTGCAAGAAGATGAGATACAACAATCAAGGTTAACTTACCCAGAAAATTCTTTGTCAGCTAATCGCGCCTGCACATCAATCAACGGAACATTGAATTCAGCATCACTGTACTGTAACATCTTTGGCAACACAAGAGCAAATCCGTACTCCGCTAACATCCTGTGCCCGGGTTTTATCCTCTCTTTCAAACTAAGTGAAAAATATTGTGGAAACCTCTTTAATTCCCCAAAATCTCCATCATCATCTCTGCCAAGAAATACTCCACCTTTGGCCTGAAAATTTTCTCTATCCTAAACGTCAACAACACTGGAAACCTCAACATCATTGGCTTCACCTCCGCATAATCGAACCCCAACTTGCGCAAGAAATTTAGAGTTGGAATTAGAGTGTTTTCCAAGCTGGAAACCAACAACGTGGCAGCAATTAATTTCGGATTCAATGCAATACTAATATTTCAGAGTTTTTCTCTTCTTTTCTTTGTGGATTCAATGCAGGTCTCAATTGGTTGTTTACGTTGTAAATACAGTCTAGGGCAGTTAAGGACGGACTTCTGAATATTGGGGTAAGGGATCTTGATGTCGTTTGATTTTCGAAGATGCGGCCAAAGGCCGAGTGCTCAATGTCCATCGAGGAGAGGCAAGAAGGTTTCGAGTGGGGTTGATCAGAAATCTGGGGTTTTTCGAGGGCTTTGGTGGGATTTACTTTGAGGGTTTTGCGATAGAGGATTTTTTTGCAGAAACCATGACCAGAATCGGAGGTAGTGGCGCCGGCGGTGGTGAGGGAGGGGGTGAGTGAGATTCGAGTTTTGGGATGGTGTTTTCGATACGGGTTTTTGGTTGGTTTAGGAGAGGAAATGAGGATACCATCCCTGTCAAAAAAGAACAAGTAATCAGCTAATTGAATCCGCACTTACATCAAGCTATCTCTACAATGAAATCCATCTTTAACATAGAAACAGGCACACTTTCATGTGCTACATTTCTATCACTCACTTCAGGATGAACAGCTACATCATGATATCAACGTTTGCATCTTAAAAAGAGAGTAGGTGTTTCAATGTGAACATCCTCAAGGACTAATAGTACAAAAATGTTGGTTCATCAAGTCAAGTTTAGCATCAGTTGATATGGATCACATGGCGTGTAGCCTTTTATATACCAACTGGCAAGTATAAAATGCGAGTTATTTCATTCATGTCCACTGCATCCCCAGGCCCCAATTACCATTGGAATCCTTTAAAAAAAACAAAAAAAAACCGCTGGGATTAAGGGAAGGTGTAACCCTTCCTTGGACCAATTCTTCAACTTTATAGAACGTTTAATAACCATCGCAGCAAATAGGGATCTTTTGTGCTGTGGACTTTGCTTTCTGCACAAGGGCATCAGGCGGCATTCCCATAATGCCTCGATTTTACCTTTTATGCATGGTCAATTATCAAAATACAAAGGTACAATTGTTTTTAGTGGATTTCTGTGCAGAGCCTCTAACTTCCACTTCAAGCCTTGAGCCGGTTTCAGTGACGTCTATGTAGCATGGATACGGACACAAACACACTAGTCAGACAGACACAGATATGGGACTCAAAGATTTCAAGATCAAACATATACTCCAGTATTCGAGATGTTTGCTTTCACTACTTTAACGGTTGAGGTAAATATACACGAAGACGAGATACACAAAACCAAGATAACTTACCCCAAACGTCCTTCCTCTGCCAATTGCACCCGCATATCAAGGCACTGCACATTGAACTGCGCATCGCTGTACTTTAACATCTCCGGCAATGAAAGTTGTAACCCATACTTAGCCAACATTCGGTGCCGAGGTTTTATCCTCCCTTCCAAACTAAATGCGAAATACTGCGGAAACCTCTTTAATTCCCACATTTCCCCATTCATCTCTTCCAAAAAATACTCCACCTTAGGCCTTAAATTCTTCTCTATACTATACGTCAACAACACAGGTAACCTCAAAACTAACGTTTTCACCTCGCTATAATCAAACCCCAATTCACATAAAAAGTTCAGTTTCGGAATCAGAGTGTTTTCCACACTAGAAACCAACAAAACAGTGGTCCGGTAGTTTATCTTGTAATCTCCAACAAACCCAAATTCTTTTAGAAACCACAATGTGGGTCTCAATTGGTGTTCTACGCTAGAAATCAACAGCCTAGGGCATCGAAGGATTGATTTACGGATATCCGGGAAAGTCAAACCGACGTCATTTAACAGGAAATCAAATACCGGGTAGAGGTCGGTGTAGGGATTGAAGGAAAGGAGCTCAGGGAACATCTCGAAGAGGCGGCGGAAGGCGGAGCGCTCGATGCCCATGGAGTAGAGGCAGTGCTCGACGGATTTGAGGGTTTCGAGTGGGGTTGATCGGAAATCTGGGTTTTTTTCGAGGACTTTTTCGGGATTTATCTTTAGGGTTTGGAGGTAGAGGATTTTCTGGCGGAAAAGATTCCCGGGGCCGGAGGTGGTAGCGGCGGCGGTGGTGGCGGTTAGTGGGGTTTGGGACTTTCTTTTCTTGAAAGTGGGGGTTTGAGAATTGGGAGGGTGCTTTTGGGGGTTAGGGTTTTTGGTGGGATTTGGAGAGGAGAGGAGGAAGGAGTGAGGGTTTAGGGTTAGGGTTTGAGGAGGAAGGAGTTGCAGGTGAATTATCATGGCTCATGCCAAGTGAGTCGATGAGGGAGAGAGGGAACAGAAGGAGTCACAGTTTGTGGGTGGCAAACACGACACAGGCTTGGTGGCAAACGACCACCGTCTTCCATTTAAGCAAGTGTGTTGGTGGGAGGTTACACGAGACGCTGCCGTTTTGGATGCATGACATAGGTTGAACCTATGTCATGTACCATAAAACGACGTCGAAGCTTCCAATATGGGATTACAATGTACTTTTGTCACTCGAGATTTATTCTAGGATTATATGTCTGATCTGAACTGTTCAAGTTTTTCATCCGGCTAATAACATAAAATATTGTTAATTAATGTGCGAATTTAGTTCCTATTAGTACATGATTGGAGATAATTTGTGTGATTTTGTTTTTGGGAAAATAGATTTGGCTACACTTGATCCAACCCTTTTGTGAGAGAATAATGTCAACTAAAAGTAGGTCGAGTAATTACTCGATTGTGATTCATTTCATGATTATTAATATGATCGAAAGTGTTCATGTTGTCAATCTTGTCAAGAAGATATCCCATGTTAAGAATCATGTTAATCGAGAATTGAATTGTATATAATCGAAAATGATTTAAGTGAAATTATTTTTCTGAAAATAGATTTGGATACACTGGATCAAACCCATTTTTATCAAGGTCACTTCTTTTTCTTTTTTTTTTGGTACAGAAAGGTCACTTCTTTTTCTCCCCGCTCTCGGTCGATCTCCCTTTCCTGCTCAACCTCCCCCTCCGGCCTCATCTCCACCGCCGGTGCCCACTCCGGCAGCTTTCTGAAGGTCTCTTTCTCTCTCTCGACCTGTACCAGGTTTCTATTGGGATGATTTACGTAAAATCAATTATATTTAATACGTTTGTGTAGTTCTTGAATATACATCAATCACATTTTCCTAATCGTAATGAAAATCTCGAGTATGTGGATGAGTTTCCGTTTAGAAGAATTTGGAAGTATTATTGCCCTGTATTGATTAGCTGCTGGGTCTTTGGGTGGTCGGTTCTCTCATAACAGAGCTCGATTGCGATCTGAGCTTAGTTGGAAAACTACCATATAGGATACGTATCCTTTAATTTGTGTATTTTCCTAGAAAACTATATAAGTATCCCACCCTCGTATCCATTTTGCATAGAAATCTTAAGATACGACGAGGTATTCTCCAAAATGTTTGAATCCTTCATGAATCGTGCGCATACATTTGAGTGTAGTATGTTAATCAGTTCGCAATGACAGATAGTTCGGGTACTTTACCCATAGCACGAATTGAGGTTGTATGTTTTCCCTATTCATCTTCGTGCAAATACAGGATGTTGCATAATGAGCTAAAGGATATTGCCAACTTGTTGGATTTTAACTTTTAATGTAGTCTAAAAGTACTTCTGTCTCTTTATCTTTTTTATTATTATTATTAATTACAAACGAACTTTTGATGATGAAATTCCCACATGTTCTTCACCAAAAGTCCAAATTTATGACATTTTTATACTTGAGGGAAGATTAACTCCGTACAACTTGCACTACCTTTCATTTCGCCTTTCAAGGGGCTTTTTTAGCCAATGTCTTCCACTAGCAGTCCAAATTATTGTGCCATGTAGATTGTCATGTCTAGAGAAAGTAAATTTGGGTTAAGGACTCAAATCAAATTCATTCTTTGTAAGATTATTCCTTGATTTGGATTGCGCAAGGTCTCATCACTATTTTGGGTTCCCTCTCCTTTTACTTATTGGATTCGATATATATATATATATATATATATATATATATATATATATATATATATATATATATATATATTCCTCTTCCCTTTTAGTACGAATTTAACAATGGAGTTGACACATTCAGCATATGCCAAGCAATTTGTATAAATCTAGAAATAATGACTAAGCTTGGAATTTGCGTCATAGCCTTTGTTATCACTTCGTAAAGTTGGTTGCATACCAAATCTAGCTAGGAGCATTGTCTTTGCCAACTTGTAAATTCCTTGAGATCAACTGTTTCAAATTAAGGTTAGAAGCAACGAAATCAGTTATGTCCGATAATTACTTGATATATATAGGTTGGAAAGAAGATACATATATCCAGTGACTAGTCGGACCAAGCTCCCTATCACCATTGACATGAAAAAACCCAACTCTAAAATTGTGTTGGATCCTGTGGAATGCAAACTCTTTTTCTTTAGTACCTGTCTAATACAATGAGTAATCCGTGGAAAGAAGATGTATTTTTTCTTGTTAGGACTGCTGGCTGTTCAGCTCTTCCTATCTAAATTTGATCACCTAATATACGTTGATATGCCAATATACTCATCTTTAGGTTGTTGATCTTCTTGCACCTTACCACAGAGGGGGGGAAATGGGCTGTTTGGTGGTGGCGTGTAAGGAAAAGAGCGCTGATTGTGGAACTGATCAACTATGTTGCAAAAGCCCTTGTTAACTAAGATTCAAATCATTGATATGCTTAATAGTTTTCTACTTTCCTTGTTGATTGTGATAACTGCCCTATTGTACTCCTTAATTAGGTGGTTTATTTGTATTTGCTGGTGTCATAGAACTTAGTGGAAAGGGTAATGATTTGTCCATTCCTTCATTCCTATTTTCTACTTGGTGGTGGCGTGTAAGGGAACTCTTTCGCACCCCCAATAGCAATTGCTGCATGTAGAGGTTATTAGTTGATTACCAAGTAGAAATTGTAGAATCAATCTCCTTAGTTCGACATCAAATAAATAAAGAATCCATTTTTAGCTTAATCGTGGGAAAAAAAACACCCCCTTGGTTATAGGCTTCAAATATTTTAGAGTTTTCCTTTGGTATTTCATACTTAGATGATCAAATATTGAACATTACTTGAAGTCTTTTGTGTTTTGCGTCATGAATAATGCAATTTTGGTCTTTTCTATGAATTAGGATTGGATCTAATCCTAAAGAACAATGACAATAAAGAAGCAAGATCATTGCCGCTGCCGCCAAAAAGAGTTGATTGATGAGTTGCTTACCATTCTCAGCGCCAGTAAAAATGGCGTCTCTAGATCTGGAGCCATTGGAAGGGAGTTTTTTCCTTGATCAACTCAGTCTCTGTGTAGATTAGCGATCTCTACTCAATTCATAGCCTAAATTGGGATTCCGTTTTTCTCTTGATTATCAATTTCCTCGGCGAAATATATAAGGATGAGTTTAACCTACGTTATGGCAAGGGAAACCATTACTTGTGATGGGGAGGAGAGAGAGAGAGAGAGAGAGAGAGAGAGAAGAGAGAGAGAAAAGAGGGTCTCCCGAGATGGCTACTGGCCGCTTGTTTTAAATACCATGTGCCCATTCTGGACTTTGTCCTTTTTTTTTCTTTCTTTTTTTTTTCCCAGTTCGACAGAGTCCGGATACGGGGTCAAGCCACAGATGGTGTTTGTGTGTTATGCGGGAATGAGGTGGAGAACCATGACCATCTCTCTTTTTTGCTTGTCCTTTCATTTTGCTAAAGCCTAGGGTCAAATGTTATGCAAGAATGTTGTGCATAGAACTCCTGTTGAATTGAGCTAGCTGCTGTGGACGAGGCAAAACAAAAGTGGTGATGCCAGGATTAAGCTCTCTTTCGCTGCTACTTTGTATCATGTTTGGAGGGAGAGAGCAATTCCAAGATTTTTCAATACAAAGGAGAGGATTTTTCAAAACAAAGGAGATGGAGTGGATGCACTGTTGCAACGGATTGAAAGTAATATAAAGAGTTGTATTTATTCTTGGAGGGATATCAAAGCTTCCCCAATGAACCGGTATCCATGTTTGTTGTGGAACATGTTTGATTGAATTTTTGTTCTTCAATGAACAGGAATCTGTCTGTTGTGGAACATCTCTGATAGAATTTTCGTTCTTTCTTAACGATGTTTTTTGGTTTGGTCGTAATTATCTATTTTTTAGTTTGGTTGTAGGTCTGTTTTGTGTGCATTTTTGCTTCTGATATAGGAGTTTTGGTTTTGTCTAAGCCTGTTGTCGTGGCCTGGTATTGGTATATAGTTGGATTCCTGTGTCTGTTGTCTGTTTTCTTTCTTTTTTTCTTTTGCTGTGACCTAGTGCTGGTAAACCGAACTAATCTTTCCAATCTCTCCCATAATCCTTTCTACACGTTTGTGTGAGGTGAAGTGCTCTCAAAGACAAATTGCATCCGAAGGGAATTGACCATGTGATCTTGAGGTGTTACGCCCCACCGAGACAAGTAGATTAACCACAACCACAACCCCTTAGAGTTTAGTCCATACTTGGTTGGTCAAACATGAGTAAATCAAAATGAGTTTTGCAGGGCTATGGTCACATTTTGCTAGCTTTATTGTTCTAGTCTATGGTCAAAAGTCACATTTCCCGTTAGGCCAAGAACCACCATTGATGTGTAGCCATGTATATTAAGATGTGATGTGCCAACATAAATTGTCAAAATTGCACCATTTTTACTGGAATCCAATGAGTTATGATGTGGAGTAAAGTAATTGGTTGTGATTACCAAGTAATAGATATTGGAGTGTTTAAATATTTCTTAATTCCAATTTGCCCTGTTAATTTTTTAATTAAATTCCCAATTCCACATTCTTGGTAAAAAGTACAATTATCAACGAAGGATAATTATGCAAACCATTGCAAGCAAAATGAGCTTTCTTAGGGGCCAATATGATATTTGGCAAATTGCAATGGTAACTAAATTGATTGGTCAAAATTAGAATTATCTTCTTATGATGTCTGTTGGTGTACAATACATCATATCATCAGCCCTGAAGTTCTTGTCATGAGCATGGCTCCCCTGTTAGCAAGTTTCCTGCAGATTTAATTTTTTAGTTGAAGCCTTCAAAGAGTAGATAAAATTGGAAACTGCAAGAAGGGATTGGGAATAAGATATTACAATTTACTGAGGAGTGCGGCATGGAGCTATGTAGGGACCGGAAAGGGGTTACAAAGGCCAAACCACTAAGAGCTGTGTCTGTACAAAACCTTCCAAACTATCTACACAAAAACAAATTCAAAATTGTAGTAGTTTGAAGTACTTCTTCCTATCTACACATGTACACAAAGTCTTTTCATATGCCAACCCCACAAGAGAAACCCCACGTCATCCCACTCGTCATTTCCTGAAAGGTAGAATATTTGCATAAGCCAAAGCTCGTATGAATGACTAATACACAAGTTACGCGCTTTCCATGGACATTCTCAAAAAACATTTCAAAAGAGTTAATTAAAGCTTTCCATATTCCAAATGGAGTTCATAGCACACAAATCATAGATTTGTAATGCACATACCATATATCCGAATCATTTCATACCACCAGGCGTCCTTGATGTGGATAAGCTTAGACGTACTTGCGTTATACCAAGTCATATCACGATCACATCTTGCGTTAAATGAGATTCTGCTCATCACTTGTTTTTTTGGTATCATGTGTGTTTTCTGAATTTGTTTTGATTTGGACTTGGTGATCATAAGCTATTGTCTATTAATTGTATGGCCACAACATTCCTTGGTGCCGATCAAAAAATAAACATTCCTTGGTGCCCCAAAATGGAGAACAAAAAGCTACCAAAGCTCGTAGAGGTATGTGGGTGGCTGTAAAGCACAGATACTCTAAAAAGCCCTAGACAATGGGACATGTACGAGATACAGTTGGAAGTATTCACCATTTTTTTAAAAAAAATTTAATTTAGGACAAGGCATAGACACGGCAGAAAAGTATCCATTAATTCTCGAAATCGCTTTCCTTCCACCCCCATCTTGAAGAAGTACTCAGAGACCTGCATGGATCAAATCCAAGGATTACCCAAAAATGTTACATCTCCAATCTTTTCATTGATATGTGATATAGAAACAAGAGAAGCGAGAAATGGGTACCTCGGAAAGTACCATTGGGCGCAACCTATTAGCAGGGATAGATGGTTCATTTTCAACAAGCAGAAATGGGACTATTCATCCTGAAAGGAAAGAAAGAGAAGGGATCATAACAAGAAAAAGAAAAAAAAGTTTGGCAACAAAAATTGTTGGATTATTTATTAGTACAACTTTATAAGAATGAAACACCAAACCTCCATTACAGAGCTGCTCTGGTGATGAATTTGCCACTCAATGGCACGAAAAGAATATGAACCCCAATAAGAGGTTTCTCTGCATCCCCTTGCCTTCTCACTAGAAACAAAACATTAGATTGGAAACAATCCCAAGCTCATATTCAGAAAATTGTAATTATGGAAACAACGATACAGCTGGAATAATAGCATGAACATCACAGAGCAGAATATAATAGCATGAGCATTGACATCATTATAGAGCAAAGCAATTTCTTACAGAATTTCACAAGCAAGCACAAAATACACACTCCGCATGGAGAGGGAGCAGCATTATCAACAACCCACATTCTCGCATCTACTTCCCGTAAATGCACAAGAGGTTGCTTGGACGCAGTCAACAATGATTCTACACAAAGTCCCATTTGAAAATGTTTCCTTCCTATCTATGCAAAATGGACATGAGGACGGGCATAGATGTGGGTATAGACATGGGAAATCTAAAAAATGGGGACACAAGAGAGAGTGGATATGCATGTTTCAACCTTCAATATATGCATATACATATATCAACCCTATTGATCTTAGTTGCACAAAACGAGTACCGGAGCAGGGGAATATAGAATCCCCCAAGGTGGAAGCATGGAAGGAACATGTAAATATATTGCGAAAATAATGTAGTATAGGATATACACTTTTAACTACAGTCATTTTAGGGAGTAAAAATATGGACCAAGTCCACCTAAATGTAAGAAATGGGTTAGTGTTTGAATGGATGGGTTTCTTTTCAGGATATCGTGACTTGGGCTACATGTATGAGTTGAATCGAATACCAATTTATAAGGCTAAGTAATAATATACAAGGGCCGTACAACAGCTCCCATCCTCGTAAGGAGCAAGCTTCCATTGAAATGGGAGCAGGCTCCGGTTAGGTTCCTTAGTTGGGAGCACAGAAGTGCTCTCCTATTGTCACGTCCCAAATCCAATATAGGTCACGTGACCGGCCGGTGACACAGTCACCAAGGCCTCGTCCTTCTTAACAATCAAAGCATTTCTAAACATAAAACAAAGAGACAACGGAAGCTTTATTTATATACAACTCCAAAGCAACGAAGTGTCAAAACTTTACATATCTCATATAAACAACTACTAGACATATCTTCAAAACATAAAATGGAGAAATGAAGAAAAACACTCCTTATTCACAAGCTAGCGTCTACCACCTATTCGATCCACTTTATATAACCACCACCTGCTATTTACATCAACCTGGGAAAAATAAATAAATTTTCATAAGCCGAAGCTCGGGTGAGAAACATATACCAAGGTTTCAAGTTTGACCATGGAAATACGAGTGTCGAACCATAATCATGATTTGCCAAAGATAAAAACCATTTAACGTCCCCTAGTGCCGGGACACCATTCGAATAAGTCGCATCATCACAGGCATGTCTCAGCAAATCAAGTTTTCAATCTTTGAAATATATCGCCATGGTCTAAAGTATAACGTAAACATATGCAAAACCATTTCTGAAACATCGGAGATCAACTCCCATAGAAAACATGAGATACGTATTTCTCCCAGTGATTTCAACACAAATATCATTCCAAATCATGTAGCAAAATGCATGAATCCAAGGTATATGAAACTCACCAAAAAGATGTATCTCACTCGCTCGAGTACAAACTACTCCAATTCACTGGTACCTATAGCAAAGGTAAAAGATTACTACTTATCTAATTGGGTTCACATATCTTAATCTATTAATGCTCAATACAGTTATAAGTATAAGGAAAACATAGTTTAAATATTGAGTTCCAACAATTTGCTAGGTTAGGGATTATAGCTTAGTGAGGGTTTAAACCAAATTAAGCAAGGTAATCCTATTTTTTTTCCCAAGTTTACAGCCGTAGTACCAAAAGGAAGAATTCCAATTCCGCCAGTCGGAGGCTGGTTCTAATTTGGTCGACCCATCTTTTGATTCTCTTAAGACTCCATCACTTCAATTACAAATCTAATTTCTGCAATTCTACCAACTAAAGGGGCTGTTAATTTTTAAAGGTAAATGGGTTGGGTACCAGAGAGGACACAGGAGAAGGAGAGAAGTCTGGTAAGGGAAAGAGGGGTGCGTGGCTGTAGCAGCTGTGGGTGGCTGGCAGCCATGGCTGTTGGTCACACAGCATACATTAACTGTAAGGATTTGGGTGGGTTAAGCCCTATTTGACTCAAAAGCTCACCAATAACATTAATCCCATGTAAATTAGAGAGTGTGAGATAGATTACCGTAAGAGGAGGCGTAGATTTTCCGGCGAAATCCTACGAAATGGAAAGCGGCAGTCAGGTGGGGTTTGGTTCCAGCATATTGCTATTCCTCTCTCTCTCTCTCTCTCTCTCTCTCTCCTTTCCTTTGATTTTGTTGTTTTTCCTATTTTCTCCTCTTTATAAGAGATCCTAAAAATACATAAGTAGGTGGGGGCTGACTAAGCCCCCCACATGTCATTCTTGTTTGACAAAGATAAGCCACGTACAAAGCATGATGAGGCTTTCGCGCGCTTTTCAAAATTTTGTCCGGACTAGTCCAGATTTCAGTCTCCGAAAATTCTCAAAAATTCAACATAAGCTAATTTAAATACGAGGGTCATCGTGGTAATGTCGGATACCTAAAGAAAATTTCCAAAACTCAAAATATTATACCATGCCTCAAATACTACTAGTCGTGTCCGTTCTATGCAAGAGATGCGTATACATAACTATTATCAACCACACGCATTATATTACAAGGTGTATTGCCGTGGTGTCACGTTTATCTATCATAACTATTATTAATCCTATCGAACCCTTTGTAAAATAACTAACCTAATTCTCCCATATAACGTGGGTATTTAGGGTCGGGACTTTACACCTATGGTCGGAGTGGCACCATTTAAGGAGCTCTCTGCTACTAGGATCTCCATTGGAGAATGTTCCTTAACATCACATGCTAGAATGCGGTACATTGAGTTTTGACATATATGAATGGGAACAATATTTGACGTGGGTCGGATAATAATGCCTCAAATGTTTGTATTTTTACATTTGACCTTTGTCACGAATTATCTTTCCCTACCAAGAAAGAAATTTTGCCTTTATTTTCCTCTAAAAAATGGAATGTACCAATTATAGGTCAGAACTGATGTTTACCATCTCATATTCCCAATTTCCGAACACAGTTTCCTATCATAATTGAAGATTGGATATGTTAATCATATGGTTTGCCTCATTTTTCTTTTGTTTTGCACACGAAATCTCTTTTATTTTGCACATGAAACTCACATTTTTTTTGGTTCTGCCTTAAAGAAACAATGAGTTAAGTCAACCATCTCATATGGCAATAATTGGAGAAAATTTGTTACATTTGATAGGGGAGGTGAACTTCTAAGGAAGGTGTACTGCAACTACTGTATGTGGTTTTGTCTTCTGCACCAAAGACAGAGTGATCGGCTACATAATTTTTTTTTACCAACTCTAGAGAATAAGAGTGCATTCAACATTACAAAATAGATATGTGGATAAATCAATCATCTAAGAAACAGTAATGTCATACACCCACACTAAAACCAAACTCAGCAGCTCAACCTTGTCCCAGACTCCCAATCAATGGAGGTTGGTTACATAAATCCTTGCTTGCTTTCAAAGTGTCAAGGGCTATAGGTTCAGCACAATCAACATATATGTGTCCCTTTTTACCATGAGGCCTTCCCCTCGCAATTTGAATTCCCATTACAAATAATCCTATTGCTCTTCTTGTTGTTACAACTCATGTCCACTGGTGGTGACAACACTCGTGCCCAAATTGTAAAACTGGGTACTTTCATTTTTACCAATATTTGAAGAAAATTTGTTGCATTTAATAGGGAAGGTGAACTGCTAGTGGAGGGTGGATCGAATTTTATACTGGCCAAAATACTTTTCTCATTTTTTCCTTGTGGAAAAGGATATGATGAGAGGATCGTATAGGCTTAAAAAGCATATAACCATGATAGTTAAGATTTCTAGCTTCATATTCCAGATCTTATGAGCTTTAGGTATAATTGCAACCGCATAGGCTTGAAGCAGGGGATTCCCTATCCCTGTTGCTTGTAATCATTTTTACAGAGGCCTTGAGTTCTAAGCAGTAGAGAGGTTCAGAGGGCACTTGGAAAGATCTCAGGGTGGATGCAGCCAAGATCAATTTCTCACCTTTCGTATGCGAATAATACTCTTACGTGGCTGGCCAAGTACAGTTGGACAAGAAAAAACCAAGAAAGGATAACACTAGTAATGCCGGGAAATGCACCTATTCTGAAAATAGAATTAAAGAAACACAACTAGATGAGTTTGTTCATAAGCACTGAAGATCAATTCATCTTTTTCTAAGTAATGCATAACTCAAAAGATGCCAGAAGTGACCAACGCAAACTAGTAACTCCATAAGTTACGAAGCGTGATACATAATAACATCAAGATTAATTTGAGGGAAGAGCAAGAGAGACTATTAGACTACAATCATGAAAGCTGGGACCCTAGCCAAAGTGGCATGCGATTTAACTAAAGAATGGGATCAGAAAGGCAAAGAGGATTCATGTATCCAACACTAGGTAACTCAAACCAGGCTTAGTTCAACAAAACAATAGGCAAAGGTTTCAGATGGCATTAGAAGGAGAAGGGTTCCAGTGGAACTGGTGGTTGGCTAAAGTTAAGGATAGATTGACAGCTTACGGCAAAATAGTACTATCATACAAATGGCATATACTTCAATGTTCATGAAATATACACAAACCCAGTATTTTAAGCACAAGGTTTTGGGGAGATTTCACACCTGGACACACTTGCAACCAAGTAACACAGGTTGCATATATCAGTTTAGTGCAACTCATGTCGCTTTCACGAATCGTCACACTTCTTAATTGAATGCCTCAAAAAGGCATTGGCGAATATAATGGTAAAGACTCATAGTTAACTGTACAAGAAATGGGGATTTGTATTTCCTTTTGTTCATAAGAAATTCGATATGTTGACATAACTTTAATTCTCCATTAACAGATTTAAGTTACAAATACGTATTCTATTTCCTTTTTCTTCATTTTCCTCAGTTTTCGTAGCATCCTAAACAAACAGCGGTGCACATTATGAATAAAGAAGTCCAAAAACCCCGAAATAAAGTGAGACTGTTACCGTTTCAGTAGAGGCCAACGGAGAGTGTAAGTGAGCAGATGGGAGGGGTTTCTTGCTTTGAAGTGAGAAGAGCCATCGACAGTGGTTCAAGCTGGTTCTCGAAATCCCAGAAAATCCCCTTGAAAATACAGATCTTTATCCTTAACCGACGTACGGCTTTTGCTATTTAATAAACGAGAGAGATACCTGGGCTGATGGGAGAGGGATTCGCCGGTGTAAGATCGGGTCGCCGGCGATGGTGATGGTAACGCGTATGCAAAGCAAAGGAAGAGGAGAATGACATCACCAGCCTCTACAAGTGTGTTGATGCGAGGTAACACAAGACGACGTCGTTTTTTATGCGTGACATATGTTCAACCGATGTCATCTGCCACAAAACGACGTCGAATCTTTCCAATATGGGATTAATGTTCTTTTGTCACTCGAGACTGATTTATGGATTATTTATCAGATCTAAACTGTTCAAGTTTTTCATCTGCTTAATAAGATAAGTCTTGTTAATTATTGTACAAATTGAGTTTATATTAGTACATGATCTGAAATGATTTGTGTGATTTTGTTTTTGTGAAAATAGATTTGGTCACATTTGATCCAACCCTTTTATGAGAGAATAATGTCAACTACAAGGTGGTCAAGTAATTGCTCGATTGTGATTCATTTCATGATTATTAATACGATCGAAAGAGTTCACGTTGTAGATTTTGTCAAAAAGATAAACCATGTTAAGAATCATGTCAATCGAGAATTGAATCGTACATAATCAAAGATGATTTAAGTGAATTTTTTTTCCTGAAAATAGATTTGGCTACACTGGATCAAACCCATTTTTACCAATATACCGCTATCAACGTCCCTTCCTTCTTCTTTTTTGGGGTAATTATAGCGTGCCTTCCTCTCCTCCCTCTCCTGCTCTCCCTCCACCTCCGGGCTCATCTCCACCGCCAGTGACCACTGTGGCTCTCTCCGATCTGCAGCTCTCTCTCTTTCTCTCGACCGGTACTAGGTTTCTATTCGTTTATGAACTTCTTGAATATCTTTGTATGTTTTCCCTATTCATCTTCGAAATAGCAAATACAGGATGTTACTGAGAAATTAGAGATTTTGCAGAAATCAAATGGCAAGCCGGTCGGTTATTGGGTCCGTGGGTGCTTTTCTTGATCTTGCATATCTACTACTCTATGCATCAAGTCTTGCATTTTTCGCTTTGGAATTTCTGGGTTCTTCAGACTATGTCTATCATGCCCTTGTAAGGAACTCTTTCGCACCCTCACTAGCAATTACTGCACGCAGAGGTAATTACTTATTAGTTGATTACCGAGTAGAAATTGTGGAATCAGTCTCCTCAGTTCAACATCAAATAAATAAAGAATCCATTTTTAGCTGAATCGTGGGGAAAAAAAAAACACACACACCCTTGGTTACAGGCTTCAAATATTTTAGAGTTTTCATTTGGTATTTCATACTTTGATGATCGAATATTGAATATTACTTGGAGTCTTTTGTGTTTTGAGTCATGGATAATGCAATTTTGGTGTCTTCTATGAATTAGGATTGGATCTAATCCAAAAGAACAATGACAATAAAGAAGCAAGACAAAATAAACTTTGGCAATAAAATGAAGGAAGGTGCTCTGGTTTTAGGAAATGCATAGCCTTCGCTACATGTATGTCATAGCTGACATATCTGTTGTGCTTGTTCTGTGATTCTAGATGATGATAAAGCTCTGAGCCTCGAGTATTACAAACTTTGTGGAGAAAGCATCACAAGTCGTTGAGTTTAGTAAACCATTTCATCTTTTGAAGAGATAAAGAGTAACATTCAAATACAACTAGGTTATGAAGGTAACGAATAGAACATGATTAGAATATGGGAACAAGCACTTGAAGAAGAGAATGCAGCGCATGCTTTTCTTTTAGCATGAGAAGGAGAAAATATTGCTCCTTCCACTGCTAATGAGGCCATTGCTATGATATTGTGTCTTCTAGAGTAGAAGGTATCCATGGAAATGGAGGCTTGGCAGTACCTAAGAATAATTAGGAGACAAATCAGCTTATGACGCATATCTTGGAAAAGGAAGATGAACCTAGACATACACAGTTTAGCAGTTTAACTACTAGACAAAACACCACCCATTGCTTTAGTTTTATTTCAACAATTTAACATGGGAAAGTCGAGAAGCACTAACTAATCTAGTATACATGTGGCATTCTTTTAGTGGATGAGTGCATCCATGTATTGCATCGTACATTGATGTGGTAATGACATGTGTACTTTTAGTGTACTAGGTTGTAAGTTAGTTCTTTTAGCATTGCTCATTTAACTTAGACATCAAACATGAACCTCCTCTATTTGCTTGCAATATGTATTGGCAAATGGTAGTTTTGAGGACCCATCTTATAGTGGAGGAGGCAATGTGACGTTTAATTCATCACAACAACATTCCATCTCTCATCTTCCTCAAGATCAACAATGAACAGCAAACGGAGACCCAAAAAACACTAGGCGTTAACAACAATGCATAACAAAAATAAGAACGAAATCAACAACCATGAGCATGTTCCTCCGTTTGTGCACGGAGCTGCCTCCTAGTTAGAAATGAAAGAGGAATACTTGGCTCCATTATATCGTTGGTAATTGTAGCAATACTTACCTTTGGCTTGACAATTGGAATCCTTTGGGACCTCTCAAGGCTTGGTTTGGTGATAGACTGGATGGTAATTATAGGGGAACTACTTGGGCTAGGCCTAGAACAATGAATGCAGTCTGTGGGAACATTATTGAGAATTCTTCTAGTGCTTTGGTGCCTAATTCTATGCAAGAAGATTTAGTCACATGCATTTTGAACTATAGCGGCAATTTTTCTATACATTCTGCTTGGCAAGCCTTTTTATGCCATCTTTGATCTTCCTTGAGGTGGAGTACTGTAATCTGGTATGGTTTAAAGGAGCCGGTTGTAGGGACACAATGGTTGAGATTAAAACTTATAGAGATTGTACTCGCCCTCTCCCCTCTCCATCTTAGGTAATCTCTCTCTCTCTCTCTCTCTCTCTCTCTCTCTCTCTCTCTCTCTCTCTCTCTCTCTCTCTCCTGATACACCCTGGTTTCCTCCCAATCTGCCAATCTGGTATCTCTCTCTCTCTCTCCTTCTTGATACACCCTGGTTTCCTCCCAATCTGGAGAACCCATCTCCGGCGAACCTCAAGCTTTGGGTCAAATGTTATGCAAGAATGTTGTGCATAGAAGTCCTGTTGAATTTAGCCAGGAGCTGTTGTGAATGGGGCAAAACGAAAGTGGTGATGCAAGGATTAAACTCTCTTTCGCTGCTACTTTGAACTGTATTATGTTTGGGGAGAGAGCAATTCCAGGATTTTTGAAAACAAAGGAGATGGAGTAGATGCACTGTTGCAACGGATTTTTTTTTTTTTTTTTGCAAGTGATTAAAGAGATGTATTTGTTCTTGGAGGATATCAAAGCTTCCCCAATGAACCGGAATCCATGTTTGTTGTGGGACATCTCTGATTGAATTTTTGTTCTTCAATGAACAGGAATCTAAGTCTGTTGTGGAACATCTTTAATATAATTTTTGTTCTTTCTTAAAGATTTTTTTTTCGTTTGGTCGTAATTGTCTATTTTTTGGTTTAGTTGTAGGTCTGTTTGTGTGCTTTTCTGCTTCTGATATAGGAGTTTTGGTTTTGTATAAGCCTATCGTTGTGGCCTGGTGTTGGTATATAATTGGGTTCCTGTGTCTGTTGTTTGCTTTCTTGACTTTTTTTTTTCTTTTGTGTAATGAAGAGTATCATGATAAACGGAACTTGTCTTTCCAATCCCTCCCACAATCCTTTCTACGCGTTTGCGTGAGGTGAAGTGTTCTCAAGGACAAATTGTAGCCAAAGAGAATTGACCATGTGATCTCGAGGTGTTAAGCTCCGCCGAGACTAGTCGATTAACTACAGCCACAACCCCTAAGAGTTTAGTCCATACTTAGTTGGTCAAACATAAGTAGATCAAAATGAGTTTTGCAGGGTTGTCGTCACATTTTGCTAAGGGATAGTCGGTATTGCAAGCAGTGGTTAGCTCATGCGATAGAGCTCTTGGATGCCTCAGACTGCATCTCAGAATCGAGTCTCATGACTCTCATTCCCCCTCCCCATGTAATAGATTAGGAATGACAAAAGACACAAAAAAGGGGGTAGTTGGTATTATCTTTTGTTTAATTTTTTGTCATAATGTTTGAGTTCAACCATTCTTCAAATAGTGAGCTAGAGTATTTGTCTTACTCATGGCTTCAAATTAGAGATGTCAAAAAAAATTAAAGGCTTATGTGGCATTTACCTCCATCTTTTTCTTAATATATGTGTGTGTGTCTTAATCCTTGATATAAGATTCTAAGTGTTAAAGTACAAAACATCTACACTTTATAAATTCCAAAATAGAAAAATAGATTTACCATGAGAGCAAGTCCACCCCATTGCCATTGCCATTGCCATAATTTTGGCATACTTTGGCAAAAGTCTAAGTCCACCCATAGTTATTTATTGATGTCAAAAAAATGACAATGCCATTATTGGCGTTTAATTTGGCACCCAAGATGGCTAACATTTCTCCCACTTCATCAATCCAAGTCATTTTGATTTGCTTTGAAAAATTAGAAGAGTTTAATTTAATGGTCTATATTTGAGATGATGCCAAAATGGCACCGAAACCAGTGTATAAACTTGCTATTTTTTCTATTTTGACGCCGTAGTAAGTGTAACAAATAACTTTGGAAATGCCCACTTTGATACCAACGGATGGACTTAGTCTGAGGAGTCAAATATGAAGCAAATGGTGTGGAGCCAAATACAAGTAGGATTTGACACTTAATTCATTTGACATCAGGTTGGATCAAAGAAAGGTACACCATTTATAAAGCCAGCTCAATTAGATTATGCACTGGCCAATTATCAAACGCTATAATCATTTATTTACATACTAGGTGATTTTCCTCGTGCTTCGCGCGATCGGTGTTACCTGTTCGGTTCGGCTTGGCTCAGTTCAGTTGTTTGTTGGTAGAATAAATGAATGGAACACAATATGTTGCCCAGAGTACATGTAATTTTGGTTGTGTCGGTTACAAAATAAGTCAAATAGAAATGCACGATTGTTGCCTGGTCGACTGTTATTCAACGCATGGTCTTGTATTGTTGTCACAACTTATTAACGTAAAGGAGTTGACCATATACTACACACCGTAAGTATTGAGGCTGGAACTGTGAGTTGAAAGAAAAAGAAAACATGTTAATGTTTGGAACTTCAAAAAGAACTGAAGAGAGATGTCTAGGTGCAATATTACAATTATAGGTCAGAACCTGTGTTCAGTTCGGGAGCATGTCTCGGATTCAAACCAATGCAAAGTGGACACTAAGGGCGAAGCTTATGGGTTACCCATAACAAGAAATCTTCCAAAATTTGGAAGGAGAAAAAACCAAAAAATAAAATAAAAAATGCATGGATAGTTCGCCAATTATACTGCTTAATGTAGACTATAAAATATTGCGTTGCTTGGTTTTAAGTTTGTGAGTAAATCTGACATGCATAACCAGTCATGACAATGAAGGACTTGGGAGGAAAATCAATAGTGAGCCATTCGCCATTTTTAGCTTTTATCTTCAAACCAGAAATATGATTTTGATAAAGTATGGTAAGGAAGCTCTTGTCTGTGTAAGAAGGAAAAGCCATTGTTGTCTTGCCCGGATTAGGAGCACTGTATTTCAGGTATTGAAGAAGGAACGTAGTTGAGTTAATGAGCGAATCACAGTACTTCTCCACACCATAGCTTTCAAATACCATTCTTATCAGAAAATGAAAGGAAAAGTTAAAGAATTTATGAACAAAAGATGTGTGGGAGCAATTAAGGTTACAATAAACAGATGATAAAAGAAATGACTTTAAAATAAAACTTTTACAAAAGAAACTCATCCAGATTAGTGCAGAGTCAGGCTTGTACTTATAGATAAGAAAAGTACCTCACTACCTCTTTCGGGGTACTTTTCTGAGTTAAAATTCTATGTGCAGAAATATTTATTTTCATCTATAACCAAGAAAATCCAAACTTCCACTTCAGATCAAGTATATGGGATTTTCGCTCACATTCTAGGTCATGCGATATCAGTGCAAGCTTTGGCCCAAGCATTGGAACCAGGCTTCATGCTTTCCTTGGTGAAGTCTACAACAAAAAGCTTGGGTTCTGTTAGGAAGCCCATGGTTTTTTTGTATTACTTTCTTTCTTGCAGTGAATTATAAGTTGAAGTCTGAGATATGGTCTTACTTTGCATCCCTTTTATAAGGGCCTGTTGTTGATTTATGCAATAACAAGACATGTGGTAAGATGTATGATTAAGACATATAAATGTAGAAATAAGCACCAAGGATTCTGGTGCCCACATTCTTAGCGGCTCTTGAATCTTCATTTGTAGGATTCTGGTGGGGCTAGGTCAGGCTTGTTAGATGGTTGATATATATTATTGGACCCATTTAAACTGCCGCAGAAATGGCCAAGGCAAGGCATGGCGTTTAGAGCAGTGTAAAATGGCATGGGAGTCATTTTTTGGGTATACATGGTCGGAGATATGGCCTTCCGTTGGAGATGCTCTTAAGGTGTAATTGGAAGTAATTGAAGAGAGAAAAATATAAACTGCTATAGTGTAGAACTTTTTCTGCTTTCCTTATTTGCGAATCAGTCCCCATTTAAGAACTCCGTTCACAGAGCAGCCAAAAGTCATTGATAGACCTCTATAATCTTATAAAGTTGTGGAATTCCATACATCCACCTCTAATGCGATCTCCTCTCTAATTGTTTTCTTTTTTGACATGGTTGCGATCCAAATAAAGCACTTAAAATGAAAATGCAGCTAGTTGTCATGATATTTTTTTATCGTAGAACCAAAACATTAGTATGGGTGAATCTGAGGTTTGGAAAGCATTTGAACTTTGTTATTTCATTGGTTTAAAAGTGAATTTTTTGTCATTTTGTACATTTACACCAACTGAAGTGCCATATGTTTTGTACTTTGATCATTACAGCCTCCAGAGTACATGCTTGAGAACCTGTGAAAGTATTCAGCATGGGTGGGAGGTGCCATACTTGCTAAAGTTCTGTTCCCACAGAATCAGCATATGACTAATGAGGATTACGATGAAATCAAACCTTCAGTTGTTCACTGGAAATGTTTTTAGAATATGTGAATCTGCAGTTCTTAAAAATCCAGTTCAGCTTGTGTTAATCAGAGCATTGCAAATTTGGCTAATGTGCAAAATTGGTAGTCTGATCAAAAAGTGTTGTAGCTTGTCGCTGTTGCAATACACAATGTGCCCACAAGCTATTAAAAAAGAGTCTTTTTTTAACTTTTTTAAATTTAAAAAAAAAATTAAATGAGCAGAGTGTGAACATAAGCTAGACTTTGACTTGGTTTGATATTACAACTTAAGTTAAGCACAACCAACATTGAGGATATGTTCCAACAGCGCCTTGAACTTCTTCGCAGTCTTATCACAACCAATATTTTTTACCCAAGTTATCTTAATTCTTCAACAGCCCAACATAAGCTATATTGCCCATTCTTGATTCCAAAACATATTCAAAACCATGCGTGGGACAAAATTATGCCATAATAATGCAATGGTGGTTTGGAAGTGATCAAATAATTAGAGAATCCTATGGCGTTTCGAAAATTGGGAGGATGGGGGAAAGGTTAGGAAATTTAGAGCACATTATGGTATGGCACATGTAAAACTGTGTATACACATGCATTTACTAAATCCCAGCAACTAATCCACTTAACCATGCTCATAATTTGCTACATGGTAATGGAACTGGAAGATTGTCGCAGGTTTCAATTAGATGGACTTGGGCTAGCGGCTCGAATAATGACTCCATCTCCAATTTGAGCAGGAGCAGAGTCACATGCTCATATAACTTGAATAACAAAGAATGAAGAAATTTCAATGAATTGCTTTGATTATACAGTTCAGTATCAGCACCATCAAAGTATTCACCATGGAGACATATATTTAGCAATAATACCAAATTGCTTCCTCCACATTAATTACAAGAAAGAATACTTCCTAAAACAAGTACCTCTTTATTTCCGTTAGTTTATCCCCAAAATTGCCCATCAAAGTATTCACCATGGATCTACAAAGTATCGATATAAAATAATAAGCGTTGAAAACACGTCTGACGACTCGAATACTGGACACAAGGACCATACATCGAAAAGCCCCCTGCTTTTTTTGTCATTCGCTAATCCTAATCTAATCTACTCTATCCTAGGGGACTTGGAAAAAGGGGGTGGGTTACGGAATCGAACCTTGCCGATGTGCATGAGAGTATAAGAAAATATCATTAATATTGAAAGATCTATAATGAGGGTATACGTACTTCTATGGATTACATTGTGAGACTATTTAAGAGACCAAAATCCAATGAGTAGAATGTTGTTTTTTGAAATCATGATGCAAAATACATTCCAGAAGCATTTTGAAATTTTTTCTGTTACATGTGTCCAATTAATGATCCATTTTTTTTTTTGGTTATATTTTTTAGCTTCATCTCCTTCACCAAAATGGTAAGGCAATAAGTAGGACAAACATAGGTATCAAGTAAATCCTGCGCTTTTGCAATATTAGAGTACCATATTTATTGAAATGTGCAATCCAACAGGTAGTTCGCTAGGATGGACACAAAATCAAACTAAAGCTTTTGCTGCTAAAGCATGGGCTGGCTAAACAACCTCTTGCAGTTTATCCATGCTGGAGAAACGGTGAGAGATCCTACAAAAAGTCAATTTAGATATCTTCTTGGAAAGGTGCCGCAACCAAATATTATCTCGCACCAAATCGATCAATCCTTATCTCAGAATCAGATAAATAGTAAGACACCGAGCCTCGTGGTATTCGAGAGAGTACATGAAACAATATGGATAAACCGCAAAACTATCCACAGTTCACAATATGGATAGTGCAAAATAGAAGATAAAGTCCGCCCCAAATGCGATTTGATTGCAATGAAACATAAAACTATTTATCACCTCCTTTGAGAAGCACGTAGAAGGTCTAGTAACAATTAGTAGCAAAAGCTTCAGATCCTCTCACAGAAAAACTCGCTCCCGTGAGCTGCCTGGGAAAAACGAAAAGCAAAGCCAAAAATTGGTACAATCAATGTGAATAATTGATATAGCTTAAACCCATATATTTCCAAAAAAATCACTCTAACAATGGGTGGCTTTGCCAAAAAAAAAAAAAAAAAAAAAAAGCAAAAACAAAGGGGGTGATGATACATAAGCCTACTTAAATACCAAAGCTATGAACTTATGCTAATTTCAATACCGTGTTATCAAATAATAAATAATTAACATATGGGGAATATCAAAGCCGTTTTGTAGTTAAAAACTAGGGTAGTAGTATAAGTTATGGGTACCTCGAAAGTACCATTGGGTGCAACCTATTAGCAAGGATAGATGGTTCATTTTCAACAAGCAAAAATGGGACTATTCATCCTGAAAGGAAAGAAAGAGAAGGGATCATAACAAGAAAAAGAAAAAAAGTTTGGCAACAAAAATTGTTGGATTATTTATTAGTACAACTTTACAAGAATGAAACACCAAACCTCCACTACAGAGCTGTTATGGTGATGAATTTGCCACCCAATGGCATGAAAAGAATATGAACCCCAATAAAAGGTTTCTCTGCATCCCCCTGCCTACTAATCACTAGAAATAAAACATTAGATTGGAAACACTCCCAAGCTCATATTCAAAAATCAGAATTATGGAAACAACAATACAAATTGGAAGCACCTAACATCACAGAGCGTAATATAATAGCATGAGCATTGATATCATTACAGAGCAAAGCAATGTCTTACAAAACTCCACAAGTAAGCACAAAATACACATTCCGCATGGAGAGGGAGCAAAGATTATCAACAACCCACATTCTTGCATCTACTTTCCATAAATGCACAAGAGGTTGCTTGACGCTGTCAACAATGATTCTACACAAAGTCCCTTTTGAAAATGTTTCTTTCCTATCAATGCAAAATGGACATGAGCACGGGCATAGACATGGGAAATCTCAAAATGGGGACACGACTCACGAGAGAGAGTGGATATGTATGTTTCAACCTTCAATATATGCATATACATATATCAACCCTACTGATCTTAGTTGCACAAAACGAGTACCTGAGCAGGGTAATATAGAATCCCCCAAGGTGGAAGCATGGAAGGAACATGTAAATATATTGCAAAAATAATGTAGTATAGAATATACATTTTAACTACAATCATTTTAGGGAGCAAAAATATGGGCCAAGTCCACCTAAATGTAAGAAATGGGTTAGTGTTTGAATGGATGGGTTTCTTTTCGTGATATCGCGGACTTGGTCTACATGTATGAGTTGAATCAATACCAATTTATAAGGCTAAGTAATAAATTCCTATTTTTCTATACAATCACCGCATAACAAATTCCCATCCTCGTGAGGAGCATGCTTCCATTGAGATGGGAGTAGGCTCTGCTAGGTTCATTAGTTGGGAGCACGTAAATGCTCTCCTATGGTTTGGAGTGGCACCATTTAAGGAGCTCTCGCTAATAAGATCTCCATTGAGAATGTTCCTTAACATCACATGCTAGAATGCAAAGACATTGAGTTTTGACATATATGAATGGGAAAAATATTTGACCCGGGTCGGATAATAATGCCTCAAAAATTTGTATTTTTACATTTGACCTTTGTCATGAATTATCTTTCCCTACCGAGAAAGAAATTTTGCCTTTATTTTCCTCTAAAAAATGGAGTGTACCAATTATAGGTTAGAACCGATGTTTACCATCTCAGATTCCCAATTTCCTAACACAGCTTTCCTATCATAATTGAAGATTGATATGTTAATCATATGGTTTGCCTCATTTTTCTTTTGCTTTGCACACAAAATCTCTTTAAAGAAACAATGAGTTAAGTCAACCATCTCATATGGCAATAATTGGAGAAAATTTGTTACATTTGATAGGGGAGGTGAACTTCTAAGGAAGGTGTACTGCAAGTAAGTCAGATGTGGTTTTGTCTTCTCGCACCAAATACGAGTAATCGGCTACGAATTTTTTTTACCAACTCTAGAGAATAAGAGTGCATTCAACATTAAAAAATAGATAAGTGGATAAATGCATCATCTAAGAAAACAAGAATGTCATATACCTACACCAAAACCAAACTCTCAAAGCAGCCTTAGCCTTGTCCCAATCAATGGAGGTTGGTTGGATAAATCCTTGCTTGCTTTCTCACCGTGTCATGGGCTATATGTTCGCACAATCAACATCCATGTGTCCCTTTCTACCATGAGGCCTTCCCCTCGCAGTTTGAATTTCCATTACAAATAATCCTATTGCTCTTCTTATGGTTACAACTCATGCCCACTGGTGGTGACAACACTCCTACCCAAATTGTAAACCAGGGTACTTTCATTTTTAACAATATTTGAAGAAAATTTGTTACATGATAGATTGACATCTTACGGCGTAATGGTAGCGCATAAAATGTTAAATACTTCACCGTTCATGAAATATCCACAAACCAAGTAACACAGGTTAATCATAAACATAGCTCGTTTTATCTCAATTTATATACTTCAATGTTCGTGAAATATTCACAAGAGAAGTGGCTATCACCAACTTGTGGATGGATTTTTCCTCTATTTTAAGCACAATGGTTTGGGGGAGATTTCACGCCTGGACACAATTGTAAATACATATCAGCCTTACTTAATCATAAACATAGCCCATTTCATCTCAATTTGTCCTCAATTAGCGCAAAACTCATGCCGCTTTGGGAATCGCCATATCGCTAACTTGAATGCCTCAAAAGACATTGGCATTTCGGTTTTGCTAATCACACTTTTAATAAAACGAGAGAGAGAGAGAGAGAGAGAGAGAGAGAGAGATACCTGGGCTGATCGGAGAGGGCATCACCGGCGTAAGATCGGGTTGCCGGCACTGGGGAAGACATTGGACCCGATTACCTGAACCACCCTTCGTCGCTTCACGGAAACTCGAGGGAGCGTGAATGGCAAACACGACACAGGCTTGGTGGCAAGCGACACCGTCTTCCATTTAAGCAAGTGTGTTGCTGGGAGTTTACACGAGACGCCCGTTTTGGATGCATGACATAGGTTGAACCTATGTCACTTACCATAAAAAAGCGACGCCGAAGCTTCCAATATGGGATTAGAATGTACTTTTGTCACCGAGATTTATTCTAGGATTATTTATCCGATCCAACTGCTCAAGTTTTTATCCGCTAGTAATATAAAAATCTTGTTAATTAATGTGCAAATTTAGTTCCTATTAGTACATGATCGAGATGATTTGTGTGATTTTGTTTTTGGGAAAATAGATTTGGCTACACTTGATCCAACCCTTTTGTGAGAGAATAATGTCAACTAAAAGTAGGTCGAGTAATTAATTGATTGTGATTCATTTCATGATTATTAATACGATCGAAAGTGTTCATGTTGTCAATCTTGTCAAGAAGATAACCCATGTTAAGAATCATGTTAATCGAGAATTGAATTGTATATAATCGAAAATGATTTAAGTGAAATTGTTTTTCTGAAAATAGATTTGGATACACTGGATCAAACCCATTTTTATCAAGGTCACTTCTTTTTCTTTTCTTTTTGGTACAGAAAGGTCACTTTTTTCTCCCCGCTCTCGGTCGATCTTCCTTTCCTGCTCAACCTCCCCCCCTCCGGCCTCATCTCCACCGCCGGTGACCACTCCGGGAGCTTTCTGAAGGTCTCTTTCTCTCTCTCGACCTGTACCAGGTTTCTATTGGGATGATTTACGTAAAATCAATTATATTTAATACGTTTGTGTAGTTCTTGAATATACATCAATCACATTTTCCTAATCGTAATGAAAATCTCGAGTATGTGGATGAGTTTCCGTTTAGAAGAATTTGGAAGTATTATTGCCCTGAATTGATTAGCTGCTGGGTCTTTGGGTGGTCGGTTCTCCCATAACAGAGCTCGATTGCGATTTGAGCTTAGTTAGAAAACTACCATATAGGATACGTATCCTTTAATTTGTGTATTTTCCTAGAAAACTATATAAGTATCCCACCCTCGTATCCATTTTGCATAGAAATCTTAAGATACGACGAGGTATTCTCCAAAATGTTTGAATCCTTCATGAATCGTGCGCATACATTTGAGTGTAGTATGTTAATCAGTTCGCAATGACAGATAGTTCGGGTACTTTACCCATAGCACGAATTGAGGTTGTATGTTTTCCCTATTCATCTTCGTGCAAATACAGGATGTTGCATAATGAGCTAAAGGATATTGCCAACTTGTTGGATTTTAACTTTTAATGTAGTCTAAAAGTACTTCTGTCTCTTTATCTTTTTTATTTATTTTTTATTATTAATTACAAACGAACTTTTGATGATGAAATTCCCACATGTTCTTCACCAAAAGTCCAAATTTATGACATTTTTATACTTGAGGGAAGATTAACTCCGTAGAACTTGCACTACCATTCATTTCGCCTTTCAAGGGGCTTTTTTAGCCAATGTCTTCCACTAGCAGTCTAAATTATTGTGCCATGTAGATTGTCATGTCTAGAGAAAGTAAATTTGGGTTAAGGACTCAAAATCAAATTCATTCTTTGTAAGATTATTCCTTGATTTGGATTGCGCAAGGTCTCATCACTATTTTGGGTTCCCTCTCCTTTTACTTATTGGATTCGATATATATATTCCTCTTCCCTTTTAGTACGAATTTAACAATGGAGTTGACACATTCAGCATATGCCAAGCAATTTGTATAAATCTAGAAATAATGACTAAGCTTGGAATTTGCGTCATAGCCTTTGTTATCACTTCGTAAAGTTGGTTGCATACCAAATCTAGCTAGGAGCATTGTCTTTGCCAACTTGTAAATTCCTTGAGATCAACTGTTTCAAATTAAGGTTAGAAGCAACGAAATCAGTTATGTCCGATAATTACTTGATATATGTAGGTTGGAAAGAAGATACATATATCCAGTGACTAGTCGGACCAAGCTCCCTATCACCATTGACATGAAAAAACCCAACTCTAAAATTGTGTTGGATCCTGTGGAATGCAAACTCTTTTTCTTTAGTACCTGTCTAATACAATGAGTAATCCGTGGAAAGAAGATGTATTTTTTCTTGTTAGGACTGCTGGCTGTTCAGCTCTTCCTATCTAAATTTGATCACCTAATATACGTTGATATGCCAATATACTCATCTTTAGGTTGTTGATCTTCTTGCACCTTACCACAGAGGGGGGAAATGGGCTGTTTGGTGGTGGCGTGTAAGGAAAAGAGCGCTGATTGTGGAACTGATCAACTATGTTGCAAAAGCCCTTGTTAACTAAGATTCAAATCATTGATATGCTTAATAGTTTTCTACTCATTAATTAGGTGGTTTATTTGTATTTGCTGGTGTCATAGAACTTAGTGGAAAGGGTAATGATTTGTCCATTCCTTCATTCCTATTTTCTACTTGGTGGTGGCGTCTGTTAATGGAGAATGAGGAAACTGAGGAAAATGAAGAAAAAGGAAATAGAATACGTATTGTAACTTAAATCTGTTAATGGAGAATTAAAGTTATGTCAACATATCGAATTTCTTATGAAAAAAAGGAAATACAAATCCCCATTTCTTGTACAGTTAACTATGAGTCTTTACCATTGTATTCGCCAATGCCTTTTTGAGGCATTCAATTAAGAAGTGTGACGATTCGTGAAAGCGGCATGAGTTGCACTAAACTGATATATGCAACCTGTGTTACTTGGTTGCAAGTGTGTCCAGGTGTGAAATCTCCCCAAAACCTTGTGCTTAAAATACTGGGTTTGTGTATATTTCATGAACATTGAAGTATATGCCATTTGTATGATAGTACTATTTTGCGGTAAGCTGTCAATCTATCCTTAACTTTAGCCAACCACTAGTTCCACTGGAACCCTTCTCCTTCTAATGCCATCTGAAACCTTTGCCTATTGTTTTGTTGAACTAAGCCTGGTTTGAGTTACCTAGTGTTGGATACATGAATCCTCTTTGCCTTTCTGATGCCATTCTTTAGTTAAATCGCATGCCACTTTGGCTAGGGTCCCAGCTTTGATGATTGTAGTCTGATAGTCTCTCTTGCTCTTCCCTCAAATTAATCTTGATGTTATTATGTATCACGCTTTGTAACTTATGGAGTTACTAGTTTGCGTTGGTCACTTCTGGCATCTTTTGAGTTATGCATTACTAAGAAAAAGTTGAATTGATCTTCAGTGCTTATGAACAAACTCATCTAGTTGTGTTTCTTTAATTCTATTTTCAGAATAAGTGCATTTCCCGGCATTAGTAGTGTTATCCTTTCTTGGTTTTTTCTTGTCCAACTGTACTTGGCCAGCCACGTAAGAGTATTATTCGCATACGAAAGGTGAGAAATTGATCTTGGCTGCATCCACCCTGAGATCTTTCTAAGTGCCCTCTGAACCTCTCTACTGCTTAGAACTCAAGGCCTCTGTAAAAATGATTACAAGCAACAAGGATAGGGAATCCCCTGCTTCAAGCCTATGCGGTTGCAATTATACCTAAAGCTCATAAGATCTGGAATATGAAGCTAGAAATCTTATGGTTATATGCTTTTCAAGCCTATACGATCCTCTCATCATATCCTTTTCCACAAGGAAAAAATGAGAAAAGTATTTTGGCCAGTATAAAATTCGATCCACCCTCCACTAGCAGTTCACCTTCCCTATTAAATGCAACAAATTTTCTTCAACTATTGGTAAAAATGAAAGTACCCAGTTTTACAATTTGGGTACGAGTGTTGTCACCACCAGTGGACATGAGTTGTAACAACAAGAAGAGCAATAGGATTATTTGTAATGGGAATTCAAATTGCGAGGGGAAGGCCTCATGATAAAAAGGGAAACTGTGTTCGGAAATTGGGAATATGAGATGGTAAACATCAGTTCTGACCTATAATTGGTACACTCCATTTTTTAGAGGAAAATAAAGGCAAAATTTCTTTCTTGGTAGGGAAAGATAATTCGTGACAAAGGTCAAATGTAAAAATACAAACTTTTGAGGCATTATTATCCGACCCACGTCAAATATTGTTCCCATCCATATATGTCAAAACTCAATGTACCGCATTCTAGCATGTGATGTTAAGGAACATTCTCCAATGGAGATCCTAGTAGCAGAGAGCTCCTTAAATGGTGCCACTCCGACCATAGGTGTAAAGTCCCGACCCTAAATACCCACGTTATATGGGAGAATTAGGTTAATTATTTTACCAAGGGTTCGATAGGATTAATAATAGTTATGATAGATAAACGTGACACCACGGCAATACACCTTGTAATATAATGTGTGTGGTTGATAATAGTTATGTATAATGCGATCTCTTGAATAGAACGGACAATTTACTAATAGTATTTGAGGCATGGTATAATATTTTGAGTTTTGCAAATTTTCTTTAGGTATCCGACATTACCACGATGACCCTCGTATTTAAATTAGCTTATGTTGAATTTTTGAGAATTTTCGGAGACTGAAATCTAGACTGGTCCGGACAAAATTTTTGAAAAGCGCCAAAAAAAGCCTCATCATGCTTTGTACGTGGCTTATCTTTGTCAAACAAGAATGACATGTGGGAGGCTTAGTCAGCCCCCACCTACTTATGTATTTTTAGGATCTCTTTATAAAGAGGAGAAAATAGGAAAACAACAAAAAAAGGAAAGGAGAGAGAGAGAGAGAGAGAGAGAGAGAGAGAGAGAGAGAGAGAGAGAGAGAGAGAGAGAGAGAAGAGCAAATATGCTGGAACCAAACCCCACCTGACTGCCGCTTTCCATTTTGTAGGATTTCGCCGGAAAATCTACGCCTCCTCTTACGGTAATCTATCTCACACTCTCTAATTTACATGGGATTAATTCTTCAATAGCCCAACATAAGCTATATTGCCCATTCTTGATTCCAAAACATATTCAAAGCCATGCGTGAGACAAAATTATGCCATAATAATGCAATGGTGGTTTGGAAGTGATCAAATAATTAGAGAATCCTATGGCTTTTCGAAAATTGGGAGGATGGGGAAAGGTAAGGAAATTTAGAGCACATTATGGTATGGCACATGTAAAACTGTGTATACACATGCATTTACTAAATCCCAGCAACTAATCCACTTAACCATGCTCATAATTTGCTACATGGTAATGGAACTGGAAGATTGTCGCAGGTTTCAATTAGATGGACTTGGGCTAGCGGCTCGAATAATGACTCCATCTCCAATTTGAGCAGGAGCAGAGTCACATGCTCATATAACTTGAATAACAAAGAATGAAGAAATTTCAATGAATTGCTTTGATTATACAGTTCAGTATCAGCACCATCAAAGTATTCACCATGGAGACATATATTTAGCAATAATACCAAATTGCTTCCTCCACATTAATTACAAGAAAGAATACTTCCTAAAACAAGTACCTCTTTATTTCCGTTAGTTTATCCCCAAAATTGCCCATCAAAGTATTCACCATGGATCTACAAAGTATCGATATAAAATAATAAGCGTTGAAAACACGTCTGACGACTCGAATCCTGGACACAAGGACCATACATCGAAAAGCCGCCCTGCTCCTTTTTTGTCATTCGTTAATCCTAATCTAATCTACTCTATCCTAGGGACTTGGAAAAAGGGGGTGGGTGCTTACGGAATCGAACCTTGCCGATGTGCATGAGAGTATAAGAAAATATCATTAATATTGAAAGATCTATAATGAGGGTATACGTACTTCTATGGATTACATTGTGAGACTATTTAAGAGACCAAAATCCAATGAGTAGAATGTTGTTTTTTGAAATCATGATGCAAAATACATTCCAGAAGCATTTTGAAATTTTTTCTGTTACATGTGTCCAATTAATGATCCATTTTTTGCTGGTTATATTTTTAGCTTCATCTCCTTCACCAAAATGGTAAGGCAATAAGTAGGACAAACATAGGTATCGCGGTAAATCCTGCGTTTTGCAATATTAGAGTACCATATTTATTGAAATGTGCAATCCAACAGGTAGTTCGCTAGGATGGACACAAAATCAAACTAAAGCTTTTGCTGCTAAAGCATGGGCTGGCTAAACAACCTCTTGCAGTTTATCCATGCTGGAGAAACGGTGAGAGATCCTACAAAAAGTCAATTTAGATATCTTCTTGGAAAGGTGCCGAACCAAATATTATCTCAAGCACCAAATCGATCAATCCTTATCTCAGAATCAGATAAATAGTAAGACACTGAGCCTGTGGTATTCAGAGAGTACATGAAACAATATGGATAAACTGCAAAACTATCCACAGTTCACAATATGGATAGTGCAAAATAGAAGATAAAGTCCGCCCCAAATGCGATTTGATTGCAATGAAACATAAAACTATTTATCACCTCCTTTGAGAAGCACGTAGAAGGTCTAGTAACAATTAGTAGCAAAAGCTTCAGATCCTCTGCTGTAAACTCGTTCCCAGAGCGTCTGGGGAAAAACGAAAGCAAAGCCAAAAATTGGTACAATCAATGTGAATAATTGGATATAGCGAAACCCATATATTTCCAAAAATCACTCTAACAATGGGTGGCTTTGCCAAAAAAAAAAAAAAGCAAAAACAAAGGGGGTGATGATACATAAGCCTACTTAAATACCAAAGCTATGAACTTATGCTAATTTCAATACCGTGTTATCAAATAATAACAATTAACATATGGGGAATATCAAAGCCGTTTTGTAGTTAAAAACTAGGGTAGTAGTATAAGTTATGGGTACCTCGGAAAGTACCATTGGGTGCAACCTATTAGCAAGGATAGATGGTTCATTTTCAACAAGCAAAAATGGGACTATTCATCCTGAAAGGAAAGAAAGAGAAGGGATCATAACAAGAAAAAGAAAAAAAGTTTGGCAACAAAAATTGTTGGATTATTTATTAGTACAACTTTACAAGAATGAAACACCAAACCTCCACTACAGAGCTGTTATGGTGATGAATTTGCCACCCAATGGCATGAAAAGAATATGAACCCCAATAAAAGGTTTCTCTGCATCCCCCTGCCTACTAATCACTAGAAATAAAACATTAGATTGGAAACACTCCCAAGCTCATATTCAAAAAACTGTAATTATGGAAACAACAATACAGTTGGAAGCACGAACATCACAGAGCAGAATATAATAGCATGAGCATTGATATCATTACAGAGCAAAGCAATGTCTTACAAAACTCCACAAGTAAGCACAAAATACACATTCCGCATGGAGAGGGAGCAGCATTATCAACAACCCACATTCTTGCATCTACTTTCCATAAATGCACAAGAGGTTGCTTGGACGTTGTCAACAATGATTCTACACAAAGTCCCTTTTGAAAATGTTTCTTTCCTATCAATGCAAAATGGACATGAGCACGGGCATAGACATGGGAAATCTCAAAAATGGGGACACGACTCACGAGAGAGAGTGGATATGTATGTTTCAACCTTCAATATATGCATATACATATATCAACCCTACTGATCTTAGTTGCACAAAACGAGTACCTGAGCAGGGTAATATAGAATCCCCCAAGGTGGAAGCATGGAAGGAACATGTAAATATATTGCAAAAATAATGTAGTATAGAATATACATTTTAACTACAATCATTTTAGGGAGCAAAAATATGGGCCAAGTCCACCTAAATGTAAGAAATGGGTTAGTGTTTGAATGGATGGGTTTCTTTTCAGGATATCGTGACTTGGTCTACATGTATGAGTTGAATCGAATACCAATTTATAAGGCTAAGTAATAAATTCCTATTTTTTCTATACAATCGCCAGATAAATGCTCCCATCCTCGTGAGGAGCATGCGTCCATTGAGATGGGAGTAGGCTCCGGTTAGGTTCATTAGTTGGGAGCACAGAAATGCTCTCCTATGGTTTGGAGTGGCACCATTTAAGGAGCTCTCTGCTAATAAGATCTCCATTGGAGAATGTTCCTTAACATCACATGCTAGAATGCAGTACATTGAGTTTTGACATATATGAATGGGAAAAATATTTGACCCGGCTCGGATAATAATGCCTCAAAAATTTGTATTTTTACATTTGACCTTTGTCATGAATTATCTTTCCCTACCGAGAAAGAAATTTTGCCTTTATTTTCCTCTAAAAAATGGAGTGTACCAATTATAGGTTAGAACCGATGTTTACCATCTCAATATTCCCAATTTCCTAACACGCTTTCCTATCATAATTGAAGATTGATATGTTAATCATATGGTTTGCCTCATTTTTCTTTTGCTTTGCACACAAAATCTCTTTAAAGAAACAATGAGTTAAGTCAACCATCTCATATGGCAATAATTGGAGAAAATTTGTTACATTTGATAGGGGAGGTGAACTTCTAAGGAAGGTGTACTGCAAGTACTGTATGTGGTTTTGTCTTCTGCACCAAATACAGAGTAATCGGCTACGGAATTTTTTTTTACCAACTCTAGAGAATAAGAGTGCATTCAACATTAAAAAATAGATAAGTGGATAAATGCATCATCTAAGAAACAGTAATGTCATATACCTACACCTAAAACCAAACTTCGCCAGACTTAGCCTTGTCCCAATCAATGGAGGTTGGTTGGATAAATCCTTGCTTGCTTTCTGCCGTGTCATGGGCTATATGTTCGGCACAATCAACATCCATGTGTCCCTTTCTACCATGAGGCCTTCCCCTCGCAGTTTGAATTTCCATTACAAATAATCCTATTGCTCTTCTTATGGTTACAACTCATGCCCACTGGTGGTGACAACACTCCTACCCAAATTGTAAACCAGGGTACTTTCATTTTTAACAATATTTGAAGAAAATTTGTTACATGATAGATTGACATCTTACGGCAGAATGGTAGCAGACAAAATGTTAAATACTTCACCGTTCATGAAATATCCACAAACCAAGTAACACAGGTTAATCATAAACATAGCTCGTTTTATCTCAATTTATATACTTCAATGTTCGTGAAATATTCACAAGAGAAGTGGCTATCACCAACTTGTGGATGGATTTTTCCTGTATTTTAAGCACAATGGTTTGGGGGAGATTTCACGCCTGGACACAATTGTAACACATATCAGTCTTACTTAATCATAAACATAGCCCATTTCATCTCAATTTGTCCTCAATTAGCGCAAAACTCATGCCGCTTTGTGGAATCGCATATCTGCTAACTTGAATGCCTCAAAAGACATTGGCGTACGGTTTTTGCTAATCACACTTTTAATAAAACGAGAGAGAGAGAGAGAGAGAGAGAGAGAGAGAGAGATACCTGGGCTGATCGGAGAGGGCATCACCGGCGTAAGATCGGGTTGCCGGCACTGGGGAAGACATTGGACCCGATTACCTGAACCACCCTTCGTCGCTTCACGGAAACTCGAGGGAGCGTGAATGGCAAACACGACACAGGCTTGGTGGCAAGCGACACCGTCTTCCATTTAAGCAAGTGTGTTGCTGGGAGTTTACACGAGACGCTGCCGTTTTGGATGCATGACATAGGTTGAACCTATGTCACTTACCATAAAACGACGTCGAAGCTTCCAATATGGGATTAGAATGTACTTTTGTCACTCGAGATTTATTCTAGGATTATTTATCTGATCTGAACTGTTCAAGTTTTTATCTGGCTAGTAATATAAAATCTTGTTAATTAATGTGCAAATTTAGTTCCTATTAGTACATGATCGGAGATGATTTGTGTGATTTTGTTTTTGGGAAAATAGATTTGGCTACACTTGATCCAACCCTTTTGTGAGAGAATAATGTCAACTAAAAGTAGGTCGAGTAATTAATTGATTGTGATTCATTTCATGATTATTAATACGATCGAAAGTGTTCATGTTGTCAATCTTGTCAAGAAGATAACCCATGTTAAGAATCATGTTAATCGAGAATTGAATTGTATATAATCGAAAATGATTTAAGTGAAATTGTTTTTCTGAAAATAGATTTGGATACACTGGATCAAACCCATTTTTATCAAGGTCACTTCTTTTTCTTTTCTTTTTTTGGTACAGAAAGGTCACTTCTTTTTCTCCCCGCTCTCGGTCGATCTTCCTTTCCTGCTCAACCTCCCCCTCCGGCCTCATCTCCACCGCCGGTGACCACTCCGGGAGCTTTCTGAAGGTCTCTTTCTCTCTCTCGACCTGTACCAGGTTTCTATTGGGATGATTTACGTAAAATCAATTATATTTAATACGTTTGTGTAGTTCTTGAATATACATCAATCACATTTTCCTAATCGTAATGAAAATCTCGAGTATGTGGATGAGTTTCCGTTTAGAAGAATTTGGAAGTATTATTGCCCTGAATTGATTAGCTGCTGGGTCTTTGGGTGGTCGGTTCTCCCATAACAGAGCTCGATTGCGATTTGAGCTTAGTTAGAAAACTACCATATAGGATACGTATCCTTTAATTTGTGTATTTTCCTAGAAAACTATATAAGTATCCCACCCTCGTATCCATTTTGCATAGAAATCTTAAGATACGACGAGGTATTCTCCAAAATGTTTGAATCCTTCATGAATCGTGCGCATACATTTGAGTGTAGTATGTTAATCAGTTCGCAATGACAGATAGTTCGGGTACTTTACCCATAGCACAAATTGAGGTTGTATGTTTTCCTATTCATCTTCGTGCAAATACAGGATGTTGCATAATGAGCTAAAGGATATTGCCAACTTGTTGGATTTTAACTTTTAATGTAGTCTAAAAGTACTTCTGTCTCTTTATCTTTTTATTTATTTTTATTATTAATTACAAACGAACTTTTGATGATGAAATTCCCACATGTTCTTCACCAAAAAAGTCCAAATTTATGACATTTTTATACTTGAGGGAAGATTAACTCCGTGAGAACTTGCACTACCATTCATTTAAGCCTTTCAAGGGGCTTTTTAGCCAATGTCTTCCACTAGCAGTCTAAATTATTGTGCCATGTAGATTGTCATGTCTAGAGAAAGTAAATTTGGGTTAAGGACTCAAAATCAAATTCATTCTTTGTAAGATTATTCCTTGATTTGGATTAGCAAGGTCTCATCACTATTTTGGGTTCCCTCTCCTTTTACTTATTGGATTCGATATATATATTCCTCTTCCCTTTTAGTACGAATTTAACAATGGAGTTGACACATTCAGCATATGCCAAGCAATTTGTATAAATCTAGAAATAATGACTAAGCTTGGAATTTGCGTCATAGCCTTTGTTATCACTTAAGTAAAAGTTGGTTGCATACCAAATCTAGCTAGAGCATTGTCTTTGCCAACTTGTAAATTCCTTGAGATCAACTGTTTCAAATTAAGGTTAGAAACAACGAAATCGCTTATGTCCGATAATTACTTGATATATGTAGGTTGGAAAGAAGATACATATATCCAATGACTAGTCGGACCAAGCTCCTATCACCATTGACATGAAAAACCCAACTCTAAAATTGTGTTGGATCCTGTGGAATGCAAACTCTTTTTCTTTAGTACACATCTAATACAATGAGTAATCCGTGGAAAGAAGATGTATTTTTTCTTGTTAGGATCACGCTGGGTACGCTCAAATTCTTCCTATCTAAATTTGATCACCTAATATACGTTGATATGCCAATATACTCATCTTTAGGTTGTTGATCTTCTTGCACCTTACCACGAGGGGGGAAATGGGGTACATTTGGTGGTGGCGTGTAAAAAGAAAAGAAGCCGATTGTGGAACCGATCAACTATGTTGCAAAAGCCCTTGTTAACTAAGATTCAAATCATTGATATGCTTAATAGTTTTCTACTCATTAATTAGGTGGTTTATTTGTATTTCTTTGGTGTCATAGAACTTAGTGGAAAGGGTAATGATTTGTCCATTCCTTCATTCCTATTTTCTACTTGGTGGTGGCGTCATTGTGGATGGAGAATGAGGAAACCGAGGAAAATGAAGAAAAAGGAAATAGAATACGTATTGTAACTTAAATCTGTTAATGGAGAATTAAAGTTATGTCAACATATCGAATTTCTTATGAAAAAAAGGAAATACAAATCCCCATTTCTTGTACAGTTAACTATGAGTCTTTACCATTGTATTAATTTGATGCCTTTTTGAGGCATTCAATTAGAAGTGTGACGATTAAGTGAAAGCGGCATGAGTTGCACTAAATCGATATATGCAACCTGTGTTACTTGGTTTGCAAGTGTGTCAGTGTGAAATCTCCCCAAAACCTTGTGCTTAAAATAATCGGGTTTGTGTATATTTCATGAACATTGAAGTATATGCCATTTGTATGATAGTACTATTTTGCGTAAAGTTTGTCAATCTATCCTTAACTTTAGCCAACCACTAGTTCCACTTGGAACCCTTCTCCTTCTAATGCCATCCAAACCTTTTGCCTATTGTTTTGTTGAACTAAGCCTTGGTTTGAGTTACCTAGTGTTGGATACATGAATCCTCTTTGCCTTCTCGATGCCATTCTTTGGTTAAATCGCATGCCACTTTGGCTAGGGTCCCAAATTTTGATGATTGTAGTCCCATAGTCTCTCTTGCTCTTCCCTCAAATTAATCTTGATGTTATTATGTATCACGCTTTGTAACTTATGGAGTTACTAGTTTGCGTTAGTCACTTCCGCATCTTTTGAGTTATGCATTACTAAGAAAAAGTTGAATTGATCTTGAGTGCTTATGAACAAACTCATCTAGTTGTGTTTCTTTAATTCTATTTTCAGAATAAGTGCATTTCCCGGCATTAGTAGTGTTATCCTTTCTTGGTTTTTTCTTGTCCAACTGTACTTGGCCAGCCACGTAAGAGTATTATTCGCATACGAAAGGTGAGAAATTGATCTTGGCTGCATCCACCCCGAGATCTTTCTAAGTGCCCTCTCTGAACCTCTCTACTGCTTAGAACTCAAGGCCTCTGTAAAATGATTACAAGCAACAAGGATAGGGGAATCCCCGCTTCAAGCCTATGCGGTTTGCAATTATACCTAAAGCTCATAAGATCCGGAATATGAAGCTAGAAATCTTATGGTTATATGCTTTTCAAGCCTATAATGATCCTCTCATCATATCCTTTTCCACAAGGAAAAAATGAGAAAAGTATTTTGGCCAGTATAAAATTCGATCCACCCTCCACTAGCAGTTCACCTTCCCTATTAAATGCAACAAATTTTCTTCAACTATTGGTAAAAATGAAAGTACCCAGTTTTACAATTTGGGTACGAGTGTTGTCACCACCAGTGGACATGAGTTGTAACAACAAGAAGAGCAATAGGATTATTTGTAATGGGAATTCAAATTGCGAGGGGAAGGCCTCATGATAAAAAGGGAAACTGTGTTCGGAAATTGGGAATATGAGATGGTAAACATCAGTTCTGACCTATAATTGGTACACTCCATTTTTTAGAGGAAAATAAAGGCAAAATTTCTTTCTTGGTAGGGAAAGATAATTCGTGACAAAGGTCAAATGTAAAAATACAAACTTTTGAGGCATTATTATCCGACCCACGTCAAATATTGTTCCCATCCATATATGTCAAAACTCAATGTACGCATTCTAGCATGTGATGTTAAGGAACATTCTCCAATGGAGATCCTAGTAGCGAGCTCTCCTTAAATGGTGCCACTCCGACCATAGGTGTAAAGTCCCGACCCTAAATACCCACGTTATATGGGAGAATTAGGTTAATTATTTTACCAAGGGTTCGATAGGATTAATAATAGTTATGATAGATAAACGTGACACCACGGCAATACACCTTGTAATATAATGTGTGTGGTTGATAATAGTTATGTATACGCATCTCTTGAATAGAACGGACACGACTAATAGTATTTGAGGCATGGTATAATATTTTGAGTTTTGCAAATTTTCTTTAGGTATCCGACATTACCACGATGACCCTCGTATTTAAATTAGCTTATGTTGAATTTTTGAGAATTTTCGGAGACTGAAATCTAGACTGGTCCGGACAAAATTTTGAAAAGCGCGCGAAAGCCTCATCATGCTTTGTACGTGGCTTATCTTTGTCAAACAAGAATGACATGTGGGAGGCTTAGTCAGCCCCCACCTACTTATGTATTTTTAGGATCTCTTATAAAGAGGAGAAAATAGGAAAAACAACAAAATCAAAGGAAAGGAGAGAGAGAGAGAGAGAGAGAGAGAGAGAGAGAGAGAGAGAGAGAGAGAGAGAGAGAGAGAGAAGAATAGCAATATGCTGGAACCAAACCCCACCTGACTGCCGCTTTCCATTTTGTAGGATTTCGCCGGAAAATCTACGCCTCCTCTTACGGTAATCTATCTCACACTCTCTAATTTACATGGGATTAATTCTTCAATAGCCCAACATAAGCTATATTGCCCATTCTTGATTCCAAAACATATTCAAAGCCATGCGTGAGACAAAATTATGCCATAATAATGCAATGGTGGTTTGGAAGTGATCAAATAATTAGAGAATCCTATGGCTTTTCGAAAATTGGGAGGATGGGGGAAAGGTAAGGAAATTTAGAGCACATTATGGTATGGCACATGTAAAACTGTGTATACACATGCATTTACTAAATCCCAGCAACTAATCCACTTAACCATGCTCATAATTTGCTACATGGTAATGGAACTGGAAGATTGTCGCAGGTTTCAATTAGATGGACTTGGGCTAGCGGCTCGAATAATGACTCCATCTCCAATTTGAGCAGGAGCAGAGTCACATGCTCATATAACTTGAATAACAAAGAATGAAGAAATTTCAATGAATTGCTTTGATTATACAGTTCAGTATCAGCACCATCAAAGTATTCACCATGGAGACATATATTTAGCAATAATACCAAATTGCTTCCTCCACATTAATTACAAGAAAGAATACTTCCTAAAACAAGTACCTCTTTATTTCCGTTAGTTTATCCCCAAAATTGCCCATCAAAGTATTCACCATGGATCTACAAAGTATCGATATAAAATAATAAGCGTTGAAAACACGTCTGACGACTCGAATACTGGACACAAGGACCATACATCAGAAAGCGTCCTGTTCCTTTTTTTTTTTGTCATTCGTTAATCCTAATCTAATCTACTCTATCCTAGGGGACTTGGAAAAGGGGTGGAGTGCTACGGAATCGAACCTTGCCCGATGTGCATGAGAGTATAAGAAAATATCATTAATATTGAAAGATCTATAATGAGGGTATACGTACTTCTATGGATTACATTGTGAGACTATTTAAGAGACCAAAATCCAATGAGTAGAATGTTGTTTTTTGAAATCATGATGCAAAATACATTCCAGAAGCATTTTGAAATTTTTTCTGTTACATGTGTCCAATTAATGATCCATTTTTTTGCTGGTTATATTTTAGCTTCATCTCCTTCACCAAAATGGTAAGGCAATAAGTAGGACAAACATAGGTATCGCGGTAAATCCTGCGTTTTGCAATATTAGAGTACCATATTTATTGAAATGTGCAATCCAACAGGTAGTTCGCTAGGATGGACACAAAATCAAACTAAAGCTTTTCTTCTTGCAAAGCATGGGCTGGCTAAACAACCTCTTGCAGTTTATCCATGCTGGAGAAACGGTGAGAGATCCTACAAAAAGTCAATTTAGATATCTTCTTGGAAAGGTGCCGCAACCAAATATTATCTGCACCAAATCAGATCAATCCTTATCTGTAATCTGTATAAATAGTAAGACACTGAGCCTGTGGTATTCAGAGAGTACATGAAACAATATGGATAAACTGCAAAACTATCCACAGTTCACAATATGGATAGTGCAAAATAGAAGATAAAGTCCGCCCCAAATGCGATTTGATTGCAATGAAACATAAAACTATTTATCACCTCCTTTGAGAAGCACGTAGAAGGTCTAGTAACAATTAGTAGCAAAAGCTTGGATCCTCTGCTTTGTAAGCTTCGTTCCCGTGGCGTGCCCTGGGAAAAACGAAAGCAAAGCCAAAAATTGGTACAATCAATGTGAATAATTGGATATAGCGAAACCCATATATTTCCAAAAATCACTCTAACAATGGGTGGCTTTGCCAAAAAAAAAAAAAAGCAAAAACAAAGGGGGTGATGATACATAAGCCTACTTAAATACCAAAGCTATGAACTTATGCTAATTTCAATACCGTGTTATCAAATAATAACAATTAACATATGGGGAATATCAAAGCCGTTTTGTAGTTAAAAACTAGGGTAGTAGTATAAGTTATGGGTACCTCGGAAAGTACCATTGGGTGCAACCTATTAGCAAGGATAGATGGTTCATTTTCAACAAGCAAAAATGGGACTATTCATCCTGAAAGGAAAGAAAGAGAAGGGATCATAACAAGAAAAAGAAAAAAAGTTTGGCAACAAAAATTGTTGGATTATTTATTAGTACAACTTTACAAGAATGAAACACCAAACCTCCACTACTGGTCATTATGGTGATGAATTTGCCACCCAATGGCATGAAAAGAATATGAACCCCAATAAAAGGTTTCTCTGCATCCCCCCTGCCTACTAATCACTAGAAATAAAACATTAGATTGGAAACACTCCCAAGCTCATATTCAAAAATCAGAATTATGGAAACAACAATACAGTTGGAAGCACGAACATCACAGAGCAGAATATAATAGCATGAGCATTGATATCATTACAGAGCAAAGCAATGTCTTACAAAACTCCACAAGTAAGCACAAAATACACATTCCGCATGGAGAGGGAGCAGCATTATCAACAACCCACATTCTTGCATCTACTTTCCATAAATGCACAAGAGGTTGCTTGGACGTTGTCAACAATGATTCTACACAAAGTCCCTTTTGAAAATGTTTCTTTCCTATCAATGCAAAATGGACATGAGCACGGGCATAGACATGGGAAATCTCAAAAATGGGGACACGACTCACGAGAGAGAGTGGATATGTATGTTTCAACCTTCAATATATGCATATACATATATCAACCCTACTGATCTTAGTTGCACAAAACGAGTACCTGAGCAGGGTAATATAGAATCCCCCAAGGTGGAAGCATGGAAGGAACATGTAAATATATTGCAAAAATAATGTAGTATAGAATATACATTTTAACTACAATCATTTTAGGGAGCAAAAATATGGGCCAAGTCCACCTAAATGTAAGAAATGGGTTAGTGTTTGAATGGATGGGTTTCTTTTCAGGATATCGTGACTTGGTCTACATGTATGAGTTGAATCGAATACCAATTTATAAGGCTAAGTAATAAATTCCTATTTTTCTATACAATCGCTGTACAACAGCTCCCATCCTCGTGAGGAGCATGCTTCCATTGAGATGGGAGTAGGCTCCGGTTAGGTTCATTAGTTGGGAGCACAGAAATGCTCTCCTATGGTTTGGAGTGGCACCATTTAAGGAGCTCTCTGCTAATAAGATCTCCATTGGAGAATGTTCCTTAACATCACATGCTAGAATGCAGTACATTGAGTTTTGACATATATGAATGGGAAAAATATTTGACCCGGGTCGGATAATAATGCCTCAAAAATTTGTATTTTTACATTTGACCTTTGTCATGAATTATCTTTCCCTACCGAGAAAGAAATTTTGCCTTTATTTTCCTCTAAAAAATGGAGTGTACCAATTATAGGTTAGAACTGATGTTTACCATCTCGTATTCCCAATTTCCGAACACAGTTTCCTATCATAATTGAAGATTGGATATGTTAATCATATGGTTTGCCTCATTTTTCTTTTGCTTTGCACACAAAATCTCTTTAAAGAAACAATGAGTTAAGTCAACCATCTCATATGGCAATAATTGGAGAAAATTTGTTACATTTGATAGGGGAGGTGAACTTCTAAGGAAGGTGTACTGCAAGTACTGTATGTGGTTTTGTCTTCTGCACCAAATACAGAGTAATCGGCTACGGAATTTTTTTTTACCAACTCTAGAGAATAAGAGTGCATTCAACATTAAAAAATAGATAAGTGGATAAATGCATCATCTAAGAAACAGTAATGTCATATACCTACACTGAAACCAAACTCAGCAGCTTAGCCTTGTCCCAATCAATGGAGGTTGGTTGGATAAATCCTTGCTTGCTTTCTGCCGTGTCATGGGCTATATGTTCGGCACAATCAACATCCATGTGTCCCTTTCTACCATGAGGCCTTCCCCTCGCAGTTTGAATTTCCATTACAAATAATCCTATTGCTCTTCTTATGGTTACAACTCATGCCCACTGGTGGTGACAACACTCCTACCCAAATTGTAAACCAGGGTACTTTCATTTTTAACAATATTTGAAGAAAATTTGTTACATGATAGATTGACATCTTACGGCAGAATGGTAGCAGACAAAATGTTAAATACTTCACCGTTCATGAAATATCCACAAACCAAGTAACACAGGTTAATCATAAACATAGCTCGTTTTATCTCAATTTATATACTTCAATGTTCGTGAAATATTCACAAGAGAAGTGGCTATCACCAACTTGTGGATGGATTTTTCCTGTATTTTAAGCACAATGGTTTGGGGGAGATTTCACGCCTGGACACAATTGTAACACATATCAGTCTTACTTAATCATAAACATAGCCCATTTCATCTCAATTTGTCCTCAATTAGCGCAAACTCATGCTGCTTTGTGGAATCGTCATACTGCTAACTTGAATGCCTCAAAAGACATTGGCGTACGGTTTTTGCTAATCACACTTTTAATAAAACGAGAGAGAGAGAGAGAGAGAGAGAGAGAGAGATACCTGGGCTGATCGGAGAGGGCATCACCGGCGTAAGATCGGGTTCTGCAGACCGGGAAGACATTGGACCCGACACACGAACCACCCCGTCGCTTCCCTACCTAAAACTCGAGGGGAGCGTGAATGGCAAACACGACACAGGCTTGGTGGCAAGCGACACCGTCTTCCATTTAAGCAAGTGTGTTGCTGGGAGTTTACACGAGACGCTGCCGTTTTGGATGCATGACATAGGTTGAACCTATGTCACTTACCATAAAACGACGTCGAAGCTTCCAATATGGGATTAGAATGTACTTTTGTCACTCGAGATTTATTCTAGGATTATTTATCTGATCTGAACTGTTCAAGTTTTTATCTGGCTAGTAATATAAAATCTTGTTAATTAATGTGCAAATTTAGTTCCTATTAGTACATGATCGGAGATGATTTGTGTGATTTTGTTTTTGGGAAAATAGATTTGGCTACACTTGATCCAACCCTTTTGTGAGAGAATAATGTCAACTAAAAGTAGGTCGAGTAATTAATTGATTGTGATTCATTTCATGATTATTAATACGATCGAAAGTGTTCATGTTGTCAATCTTGTCAAGAAGATAACCCATGTTAAGAATCATGTTAATCGAGAATTGAATTGTATATAATCGAAAATGATTTAAGTGAAATTGTTTTTACGAAAATAGATTTGGATACACTGGATCAAACCCATTTTATCAAGGTCACTTCTTTTTCTTTTCTTTTTTTGGTACAGAAAGGTCACTTCTTTTTCTCCCCGCTCTCGGTCGATCTTCCTTTCCTGCTCAACCTCCCCCTCCGGCCTCATCTCCACCGCCGGTGACCACTCCGGGAGCTTTCTGAAGGTCTCTTTCTCTCTCTCGACCTGTACCAGGTTTCTATTGGGATGATTTACGTAAAATCAATTATATTTAATACGTTTGTGTAGTTCTTGAATATACATCAATCACATTTTCCTAATCGTAATGAAAATCTCGAGTATGTGGATGAGTTTCCGTTTAGAAGAATTTGGAAGTATTATTGCCCTGAATTGATTAGCTGCTGGGTCTTTGGGTGGTCGGTTCTCCCATAACAGAGCTCGATTGCGATTTGAGCTTAGTTAGAAAACTACCATATAGGATACGTATCCTTTAATTTGTGTATTTTCCTAGAAAACTATATAAGTATCCCACCCTCGTATCCATTTTGCATAGAAATCTTAAGATACGACGAGGTATTCTCCAAAATGTTTGAATCCTTCATGAATCGTGCGCATACATTTGAGTGTAGTATGTTAATCAGTTCGCAATGACAGATAGTTCGGGTACTTTACCCATAGCACGAATTGAGGTTGTATGTTTTCCCTATTCATCTTCGTGCAAATACAGGATGTTGCATAATGAGCTAAAGGATATTGCCAACTTGTTGGATTTTAACTTTTAATGTAGTCTAAAAGTACTTCTGTCTCTTTATCTTTTTTATTTATTTTTTATTATTAATTACAAACGAACTTTTGATGATGAAATTCCCACATGTTCTTCACCAAAAAAGTCAAATTTATGACATTTTTATACTTGAGGGAAGATTAACTCCGTAGAACTTGCACTACCATTCATTTCGCCTTTCAAGGGGCTTTTTTAGCCAATGTCTTCCACTAGCAGTCTAAATTATTGTGCCATGTAGATTGTCATGTCTAGAGAAAGTAAATTTGGGTTAAGGACTCAAAATCAAATTCATTCTTTGTAAGATTATTCCTTGATTTGGATTGCGCAAGGTCTCATCACTATTTTGGGTTCCCTCTCCTTTTACTTATTGGATTCGATATATATATTCCTCTTCCCTTTTAGTACGAATTTAACAATGGAGTTGACACATTCAGCATATGCCAAGCAATTTGTATAAATCTAGAAATAATGACTAAGCTTGGAATTTGCGTCATAGCCTTTGTTATCACTTCGTAAAGTTGGTTGCATACCAAATCTAGCTAGGAGCATTGTCTTTGCCAACTTGTAAATTCCTTGAGATCAACTGTTTCAAATTAAGGTTAGAAGCAACGAAATCAGTTATGTCCGATAATTACTTGATATATGTAGGTTGGAAAGAAGATACATATATCCGGTGACTAGTCGGACCAAGCTCCTATCACCATTGACATGAAAAACCCAACTCTAAAATTGTGTTGGATCCCGTGGAATGCAAACTCTTTTTTTTTAGTACACTCTAATACAATGAGTAATCCGTGGAAAGAAGATGTATTTTTCTTGTTAGGGGCTATGGTACATTCAAATTCTTCCTATCTAAATTTGATCACCTAATATACGTTGATATGCCAATATACTCATCTTTAGGTTGTTGATCTTCTTGCACCTTACCACAGAGGGGGGAAATGGGCTGTTTGGTGGTGGCGTGTAAGGAAAAGAGCGCTGATTGTGGAACTGATCAACTATGTTGCAAAAGCCCTTGTTAACTAAGATTCAAATCATTGATATGCTTAATAGTTTTCTACTCATTAATTAGGTGGTTTATTTGTATTTGCTGGTGTCATAGAACTTAGTGGAAAGGGTAATGATTTGTCCATTCCTTCATTCCTATTTTCTACTTGGTGGTGGCGTCTGTTAATGGAGAATGAGGAAACTGAGGAAAATGAAGAAAAAGGAAATAGAATACGTATTGTAACTTAAATCTGTTAATGGAGAATTAAAGTTATGTCAACATATCGAATTTCTTATGAAAAAAAGGAAATACAAATCCCCATTTCTTGTATGCAGTTTAACTATGAGTCTTTACCATTGTATTATGCCAATGCCTTTTTTGAGGCATTCAATTAAGAAGTGTGACGATTAGGTGAAAGCGGCATGAGTTGCACTAAAGCGATATATGCAACCTTTGTGTTACTTGGTTGCAAGTGTGTCAGTGTGAAATCTCCCCAAAACCTTGTGCTTAAAATCTTTGGGTTTGTGTATATTTCATGAACATTGAAGTATATGCCATTTGTATGATAGTACTATTTTGCGGTAAGCTGTCAATCTATCCTTAACTTTAGCCAACCACTAGTTCCACTGGAACCCTTCTCCTTCTAATGCCATCTGAAACCTTTGCCTATTGTTTTGTTGAACTAAGCCTGGTTTGAGTTACCTAGTGTTGGATACATGAATCCTCTTTTGCCTTTACGATGCCATTCTTTAGTTAAATCGCATGCCACTTTGGCTAGGGTCCCAGCTTTGATGATTGTAGTCTGATAGTCTCTCTTGCCCTTCCCTCAAATTAATCTTGATGTTATTATGTATCACGCTTTGTAACTTATGGAGTTACTAGTTTGCGTTGGTCACTTCTGGCATCTTTTGAGTTATGCATTACTAAGAAAAAGTTGAATTGATCTTGATTAACTTATGAACAAACTCATCTAGTTGTGTTTCTTTAATTCTATTTTCGAATAAGTGCATTTCCGGCATTAGTAGTGTTATCCTTTCTTGGTTTTTCTTGTCCAACTGTACTTGGCGATACGTAAAGAGTATTATTAAGATCTGAAAGGTGAGAAATTGATCTTGGCTGCATCCACCACGAGATCTTTCTAAGTGCCCTCTGAACCTCTCTCTCTTGCTTAGAACTCAAGGCCTCTGTAAAAAATGATTACAAGCAACAAGGATAGGGAATCCCCTGCTTCAAGCCTATCGGTTTGCAATTATACCTAAAGCTCATAAGATCTGGAATATGAAGCTAGAAATCTTATGGTTATATGCTTTTCAAGCCTATCGATCCTCTCATCATATCCTTTTCCACAAGGAAAAAATGAGAAAAGTATTTTGGCCATATAAAATTCGATCCACCCTCCACTAGCAGTTCACCTTCCCTATTAAATGCAACAAATTTTCTTCAACTATTGGTAAAAAATGAAAGTACCCAGTTTTTACAAATTTAATGCAGTGTTGTCACCACCAGTGGACATGAGTTGTAACAACAAGAAGAGCAATAGGATTATTTGTAATGGGAATTCAAATTGCGAGGGGAAGGCCTCATGATAAAAAGGGAAACTGTGTTCGGAAATTGGGAATATGAGATGGTAAACATCGATTCGACCCTATAATTGGTACACTCCATTTTTTAGAGGAAAATAAAGGCAAAATTTCTTTCTTGGTAGGGAAAGATAATTCGTGACAAAGGTCAAATGTAAAAATACAAACTTTTGAGGCATTATTATCCGACCCACGTCAAATATTGTTCCCATCCATATATGTCAAAACTCAATGTACCGCATTCTAGCATGTGATGTTAAGGAACATTCTCCAATGGAGATCCTAGTAGCAGAGAGCTCCTTAAATGGTGCCACTCCGACCATAGGTGTAAAGTCCCGACCCTAAATACCCACGTTATATGGGAGAATTAGGTTAATTATTTTACCAAGGGTTCGATAGGATTAATAATAGTTATGATAGATAAACGTGACACCACGGCAATACACCTTGTAATATAATGTGTGTGGTTGATAATAGTTATGTATACGCATCTCTTGAATAGAACGGACACGACTAATAGTATTTGAGGCATGGTATAATATTTTGAGTTTTGCAAATTTTCTTTAGGTATCCGACATTACCACGATGACCCTCGTATTTAAATTAGCTTATGTTGAATTTTTGAGAATTTTCGGAGACTGAAATCTAGACTGGTCCGGACAAAATTTTGAAAAGCGCGCGAAAGCCTCATCATGCTTTGTACGTGGCTTATCTTTGTCAAACAAGAATGACATGTGGGAGGCTTAGTCAGCCCCCACCTACTTATGTATTTTTAGGATCTCTTATAAAGAGGAGAAAATAGGAAAAACAACAAAATCAAAGGAAAGGAGAGAGAGAGAGAGAGAGAGAGAGAGAGAGAGAGAGAGAGAGAGAGAGAGAGAGAGAGAGAGAGAGAGAAGAATAGCAATATGCTGGAACCAAACCCCACCTGACTGCCGCTTTCCATTTTGTAGGATTTCGCCGGAAAATCTACGCCTCCTCTTACGGTAATCTATCTCACACTCTCTAATTTACATGGGATTAATTCTTCAATAGCCCAACATAAGCTATATTGCCCATTCTTGATTCCAAAACATATTCAAAGCCATGCGTGAGACAAAATTATGCCATAATAATGCAATGGTGGTTTGGAAGTGATCAAATAATTAGAGAATCCTATGGCTTTTCGAAAATTGGGAGGATGGGGGAAAGGTAAGGAAATTTAGAGCACATTATGGTATGGCACATGTAAAACTGTGTATACACATGCATTTACTAAATCCCAGCAACTAATCCACTTAACCATGCTCATAATTTGCTACATGGTAATGGAACTGGAAGATTGTCGCAGGTTTCAATTAGATGGACTTGGGCTAGCGGCTCGAATAATGACTCCATCTCCAATTTGAGCAGGAGCAGAGTCACATGCTCATATAACTTGAATAACAAAGAATGAAGAAATTTCAATGAATTGCTTTGATTATACAGTTCAGTATCAGCACCATCAAAGTATTCACCATGGAGACATATATTTAGCAATAATACCAAATTGCTTCCTCCACATTAATTACAAGAAAGAATACTTCCTAAAACAAGTACCTCTTTATTTCCGTTAGTTTATCCCCAAAATTGCCCATCAAAGTATTCACCATGGATCTACAAAGTATCGATATAAAATAATAAGCGTTGAAAACACGTCTGACGACTCGAATACTGGACACAAGGACCATACATCAGAAAGCGTCCTGTTCCTTTTTTTTTTTGTCATTCGTTAATCCTAATCTAATCTACTCTATCCTAGGGGACTTGGAAAAGGGGGTGGGTGCTTACGGGAATCGAACCTTGCCGATGTGCATGAGAGTATAAGAAAATATCATTAATATTGAAAGATCTATAATGAGGGTATACGTACTTCTATGGATTACATTGTGAGACTATTTAAGAGACCAAAATCCAATGAGTAGAATGTTGTTTTTTGAAATCATGATGCAAAATACATTCCAGAAGCATTTTGAAATTTTTTCTGTTACATGTGTCCAATTAATGATCCATTTTTTTGCTGGTTATATTTTAGCTTCATCTCCTTCACCAAAATGGTAAGGCAATAAGTAGGACAAACATAGGTATCGCGGTAAATCCTGCGTTTTGCAATATTAGAGTACCATATTTATTGAAATGTGCAATCCAACAGGTAGTTCGCTAGGATGGACACAAAATCAAACTAAAGCTTTTGCTGCTAAAGCATGGGCTGGCTAAACAACCTCTTGCAGTTTATCCATGCTGGAGAAACGGTGAGAGATCCTACAAAAAGTCAATTTAGATATCTTCTTGGAAAGGTGCCGCAACCAAATATTATCTGCACCAAATCAGATCAATCCTTATCTGTAATCTGTATAAATAGTAAGACACCGAGCCCGGTGGTATTCGGAGAGTACATGAAACAATATGGATAAACTGCAAAACTATCCACAGTTCACAATATGGATAGTGCAAAATAGAAGATAAAGTCCGCCCCAAATGCGATTTGATTGCAATGAAACATAAAACTATTTATCACCTCCTTTGAGAAGCACGTAGAAGGTCTAGTAACAATTAGTAGCAAAAGCTTCAGATCCTCTGCTGTAAACTCGTTCCCAGAGCGTCTGGGGAAAAACGAAAGCAAAGCCAAAAATTGGTACAATCAATGTGAATAATTGGATATAGCGAAACCCATATATTTCCAAAAATCACTCTAACAATGGGTGGCTTTGCCAAAAAAAAAAAAAAGCAAAAACAAAGGGGGTGATGATACATAAGCCTACTTAAATACCAAAGCTATGAACTTATGCTAATTTCAATACGTGTTATCAAATAATAACAATTAACATATGGGGAATATCAAAGCCGTTTTGTAGTTAAAAACTAGGGTAGTAGTATAAGTTATGGGTACCTCGGAAAGTACCATTGGGTGCAACCTATTAGCAAGGATAGATGGTTCATTTTCAACAAGCAAAAATGGGACTATTCATCCTGAAAGGAAAGAAAGAGAAGGGATCATAACAAGAAAAAGAAAAAAAGTTTGGCAACAAAAATTGTTGGATTATTTATTAGTACAACTTTACAAGAATGAAACACCAAACCTCCACTACAGAGCTGTTATGGTGATGAATTTGCCACCCAATGGCATGAAAAGAATATGAACCCCAATAAAAGGTTTCTCTGCATCCCCCACCCTCCTACTAATCACTAGAAATAAAACATTAGATTGGAAACACTCCCAAGCTCATATTCAAAAAAAACTGTAATTATGGAAACAACAATACAGGTTGGAAGCACCTGCGAACATCACAGAAAGCGAGAATATAATAGCATGAGCATTGATATCATTCAGAGCAAAGCAATGTCTTACAAAACTCCACAAGTAAGCACAAAATACACATTCCGCATGGAGGGGAGCAAAGATTATCAACAACCCACATTCTTGCATCTACTTTCCATAAATGCACAAGAGGTTGCTTGGGCGTTGTCAACAATGATTCTACACAAAAGTCCCTTTTGAAAATGTTTCTTTCCTATCAATGCAAAATGGACATGAGCACGGGGCATAGACATGGGAAATCTCAAAAATGGGGACCACGACTCACGAGAGAGTGGATATGTATGTTTCAACCTTCAATATATGCATATACATATATCAACCCCTCTTGATCTTAGTTGCACAAAACGAAAATACACGAAAGGGGTAATATAGAATCCCCCAAGGTGGAAGCATGGAAGGAACATGTAAATATATTGCAAAAATAATGTAGTATAGAATATACATTTTAACTACAATCATTTTAGGGAGCAAAAATATGGGCCAAGTCCACCTAAATGTAAGAAATGGGTTAGTGTTTGAATGGATGGGTTTCTTTTCAGGATATCGTGACTTGGTCTACATGTATGAGTTGAATCGAATACCAATTTATAAGGCTAAGTAATAAATTCCTATTTTTCTATACAATCATTTGCACAAATGCTCTCCCATCCTCGTGAGGAGCATGCTTCCATTGAGATGGGAGTAGGCTCCGGTTAGGTTCATTAGTTGGGAGCACAGAAATGCTCTCCTATGGTTTGGAGTGGCACCATTTAAGGAGCTCTCTGCTAATAAGATCTCCATTGGAGAATGTTCCTTAACATCACATGCTAGAATGCAGTACATTGAGTTTTGACATATATGAATGGGAAAAATATTTGACCCGGTCGGGATAATAATGCCTCAAAAATTTGTATTTTTACATTTGACCTTTGTCATGAATTATCTTTCCCTACCGAGAAAGAAATTTTGCCTTTATTTTCCTCTAAAAAATGGAGTGTACCAATTATAGGTTAGAACTGATGTTTACCATCTCGTATTCCCAATTTCCGAACACAGTTTCCTATCATAATTGAAGATTGGATATGTTAATCATATGGTTTGCCTCATTTTTCTTTTGCTTTGCACACAAAATCTCTTTAAAGAAACAATGAGTTAAGTCAACCATCTCATATGGCAATAATTGGAGAAAATTTGTTACATTTGATAGGGGAGGTGAACTTCTAAGAAGGTGTACTTTGCAAGTAATCTTGTATGTGGTTTTGTCTTCTGCACCAAATACAGAGTAATCGGCTACGGAATTTTTTTTTACCAACTCTAGAGAATAAGAGTGCATTCAACATTAAAAAATAGATAAGTGGATAAATGCATCATCTAAGAAACAGTAATGTCATATACCTACACTGAAACCAAACTCAGCAGCTTAGCCTTGTCCCAATCAATGGAGGTTGGTTGGATAAATCCTTGCTTGCTTTCTGCCGTGTCATGGGCTATATGTTCGGCACAATCAACATCCATGTGTCCCTTTCTACCATGAGGCCTTCCCCTCGCAGTTTGAATTTCCATTACAAATAATCCTATTGCTCTTCTTATGGTTACAACTCATGCCCACTGGTGGTGACAACACTCCTACCCAAATTGTAAACCAGGGTACTTTCATTTTTAACAATATTTGAAGAAAATTTGTTACATGATAGATTGACATCTTACTGGCTAAATGGTAGCGCAAAAATGTTAAATACTTCACCGTTCATGAAATATCCACAAACCAAGTAACACAGGTTAATCATAAACATAGCTCGTTTTATCTCAATTTATATACTTCAATGTTCGTGAAATATTCACAAGAGAAGTGGCTATCACCAACTTGTGGATGGATTTTTCCTGTATTTTAAGCACAATGGTTTGGGGGAGATTTCACGCCTGGACACAATTGTAACACATATCAGTCTTACTTAATCATAAACATAGCCCATTTCATCTCAATTTGTCCTCAATTAGCGCAAACTCATGCTGCTTTGTGGAATCGTCATACTGCTAACTTGAATGCCTCAAAAGACATTGGCGTACGGTTTTTGCTAATCACACTTTTAATAAAACGAGAGAGAGAGAGAGAGAGAGAGAGAGAGAGATACCCTGGCCGACGGAGGGGCATCACCGGCGTAGATCGGGTTGCGGCAAGACTTGGGAAGACATTGGACCCGACACTGAACCACCCTTCGCCGCTTCACGGAAACTTCGAGGGCGTGAATGGCAAACACGACACAGGCTTGGTGGCAAGCGACACCGTCTTCCATTTAAGCAAGTGTGTTGCTGGGAGTTTACACGAGACGCTGCCGTTTTGGATGCATGACATAGGTTGAACCTATGTCACTTACCATAAAACGACGTCGAAGCTTCCAATATGGGATTAGAATGTACTTTTGTCACTCGAGATTTATTCTAGGATTATTTATCTGATCTGAACTGTTCAAGTTTTTATCTGGCTAGTAATATAAAATCTTGTTAATTAATGTGCAAATTTAGTTCCTATTAGTACATGATGGAGGAGATGATTTGTGTGATTTTGTTTTGGGAAAATAGATTTGGCTACACTTGATCCAACCCTTTTGTGAGAGAATAATGTCAACTAAAAGTAGGTCGAGTAATTAATTGATTGTGATTCATTTCATGATTATTAATACGATCGAAAGTGTTCATGTTGTCAATCTTGTCAAGAAGATAACCCATGTTAAGAATCATGTTAATCGAGAATTGAATTGTATATAATCGAAAATGATTTAAGTGAAATTGTTTTTCTGAAAATAGATTTGGATACACTGGATCAAACCCATTTTTATCAAGGTCACTTCTTTTTCTTTTCTTTTTTTGGTACAGAAAGGTCACTTCTTTTTCTCCCCGCTCTCGGTCGATCTTCCTTTCCTGCTCAACCTCCCCCTCCGGCCTCATCTCCACCGCCGGTGACCACTCCGGGAGCTTTCTGAAGGTCTCTTTCTCTCTCTCGACCTGTACCAGGTTTCTATTGGGATGATTTACGTAAAATCAATTATATTTAATACGTTTGTGTAGTTCTTGAATATACATCAATCACATTTTCCTAATCGTAATGAAAATCTCGAGTATGTGGATGAGTTTCCGTTTAGAAGAATTTGGAAGTATTATTGCCCTGAATTGATTAGCTGCTGGGTCTTTGGGTGGTCGGTTCTCCCATAACAGAGCTCGATTGCGATTTGAGCTTAGTTAGAAAACTACCATATAGGATACGTATCCTTTAATTTGTGTATTTTCCTAGAAAACTATATAAGTATCCCACCCTCGTATCCATTTTGCATAGAAATCTTAAGATACTGACGAGGTATTCTCAAAATGTTTGAATCCTTCATGAATCGTGCGCATACATTTGAGTGTAGTATGTTAATCAGTTCGCAATGACAGATAGTTCGGGTACTTTACCCATAGCACGAATTGAGGTTGTATGTTTTCCCTATTCATCTTCGTGCAAATACAGGATGTTGCATAATGAGCTAAAGGATATTGCCAACTTGTTGGATTTTAACTTTTAATGTAGTCTAAAAGTACTTCTGTCTCTTTATCTTTTTTATTTATTTTTTATTATTAATTACAAACGAACTTTTGATGATGAAATTCCCACATGTTCTTCACCAAAAGTCGAAATTTATGACATTTTTATACTTGAGGGAAGATTAACTCCGTAGAACTTGCACTACCATTCATTTCCCTTTCAAGGGGCTTTTTTTAGCCAATGTCTTCCACTAGCAGTCTAAATTATTGTGCCATGTAGATTGTCATGTCTAGAGAAAGTAAATTTGGGTTAAGGACTCAAAATCAAATTCATTCTTTGTAAGATTATTCCTTGATTTGGATTGCGCAAGGTCTCATCACTATTTTGGGTTCCCTCTCCTTTTTTACTTATTGGATTCGATATATATATTCCTCTTCCCTTTTAGTACGAATTTAACAATGGAGTTGACACATTCAGCATATGCCAAGCAATTTGTATAAATCTAGAAATAATGACTAAGCTTGGAATTTGCGTCATAGCCTTTGTTATCACTTCGTAAAGTTGGTTGCATACCAAATCTAGCTAGGAGCATTGTCTTTGCCAACTTGTAAATTCCTTGAGATCAACTGTTTCAAATTAAGGTTAGAAGCAACGAAATCAGGTTATGTCCGATAATTATTACTTGATATATGTAGGTTGGAAAGAAGATACATATATCCAAAGACTAGTCGGGACCAAGCTCCCTATCACCATTGACATGAAAAAACCCAACTCTAAAATTGTGTTGGATCCTGTGGAATGCAAACTCTTTTTCTTTAGTACCTGTCTAATACAATGAGTAATCCGTGGAAAGAAGATGTATTTTTTCTTGTTAGGACTGCTGGCTGTTCAGCTCTTCCTATCTAAATTTGATCACCTAATATACGTTGATATGCCAATATACTCATCTTTAGGTTGTTGATCTTCTTGCACCTTACCACAGAGGGGGGAAATGGGCTGTTTGGTGGTGGCGTGTAAGGAAAAGAGCGCTGATTGTGGAACTGATCAACTATGTTGCAAAAGCCCTTGTTAACTAAGATTCAAATCATTGATATGCTTAATAGTTTTCTACTCATTAATTAGGTGGTTTATTTGTATTTGCTGGTGTCATAGAACTTAGTGGAAAGGGTAATGATTTGTCCATTCCTTCATTCCTATTTTCTACTTGGTGGTGGCGTCTGTTAATGGAGAATGAGGAAACTGAGGAAAATGAAGAAAAAGGAAATAGAATACGTATTGTAACTTAAATCTGTTAATGGAGAATTAAAGTTATGTCAACATATCGAATTTCTTATGAAAAAAAGGAAATACAAATCCCCATTTCTTGTACAGTTAACTATGAGTCTTTACCATTGTATTCGCCAATGCCTTTTTGAGGCATTCAATTAAGAAGTGTGACGATTCGTGAAAGCGGCATGAGTTGCACTAAACTGATATATGCAACCTGTGTTACTTGGTTGCAAGTGTGTCCAGGTGTGAAATCTCCCCAAAACCTTGTGCTTAAAATACTGGGTTTGTGTATATTTCATGAACATTGAAGTATATGCCATTTGTATGATAGTACTATTTTTTTGTAAGTCATCAATCTATCCTTAACTTTAGCTAACCACTAGTTCCACTTTGAACCCTTCTCCTTCTAATGCCATCCAAAACCTTTGCCTATTGTTTTGTTGAACTAAGCCCCGGTTTGAGTTACCTAGTGTTGGATACATGAATCCTCTTTTGCCTTTCCGATGCCATTCTTTAGTTAAATCAAGATGCCACTTTGGCTAGGGTCCCAACTTTTGATGATTGTAGTCCGATAGTCTCTCTTGCTCTTCCCTCAAATTAATCTTGATGTTATTATGTATCACGCTTTGTAACTTATGGAGTTACTAGTTTGCGTTGGTCACTTCTGGCATCTTTTGAGTTATGCATTACTAAGAAAAAGTTGAATTGATCTTCAGTGCTTATGAACAAACTCATCTAGTTGTGTTTCTTTAATTCTATTTTCGTAATAAGTGCATTTCCGGCATTAGTAGTGTTATCCTTTCTTGGTTTTCTTGTCCAACTGCATTTGGCCAGCCCACGTAAGAGTATTATTAAGCATACCTAAAGGTGAGAAATTGATCTTGGCTGCATCCACCCCCGAGATCTTTCTAAGTGCCCTCTGAACCTCTCTACTTGCTTAGAACTCAAGGCCTCTGTAAAAATGATTACAAGCAACAAGGATAGGGAATCCCCTTCAAGCCTATGCGGTTGCAATTATACCTAAAGCTCATAAGATCCGGAATATGAAGCTAGAAATCTTATGGTTATATGCTTTTCAAGCCTATAATGATCCTCCTCATCATATCCTTTTCCACAAGGAAAAAATGAGAAAAGTATTTTGGCCAAGATAAAATTGATCCACCCTCCACTAGCAGTTCACCTTCCCTATTAAATGCAACAAATTTTCTTCAACTATTGGTAAAATGAAAGTACCCAGTTTACAATTTGGGTAATGAAGTGTTGTCACCACCAAAGGGACATGAGTTGTAACAACAAGAAGAGCAATAGGATTATTTGTAATGGAATTCAAATTATGAGGGAAGGCCTCATGATAAAAAGGGAAACTGTGTTCGAAATTGGGAATATGAGATGGTAAACATCGATTCACCTATAATTGGTACACTCCATTTTTTAGAGGAAAATAAAGGCAAAATTTCTTTCTTGGTAGGGAAAGATAATTCGTGACAAAGGTCAAATGTAAAAATACAAACTTTTGAGGCATTATTATCCGACCCACGTCAAATATTGTTCCCATCCATATATGTCAAAACTCAATGTACCGCATTCTAGCATGTGATGTTAAGGAACATTCTCCAATGGAGATCCTAGTAGCAGAGAGCTCCTTAAATGGTGCCACTCCGACCATAGGTGTAAAGTCCCGACCCTAAATACCCACGTTATATGGGAGAATTAGGTTAATTATTTTACCAAGGGTTCGATAGGATTAATAATAGTTATGATAGATAAACGTGACACCACGGCAATACACCTTGTAATATAATGTGTGTGGTTGATAATAGTTATGTATACGCATCTCTTGAATAGAACGGACACGACTAATAGTATTTGAGGCATGGTATAATATTTTGAGTTTTGCAAATTTTCTTTAGGTATCCGACATTACCACGATGACCCTCGTATTTAAATTAGCTTATGTTGAATTTTTGAGAATTTTCGGAGACTGAAATCTAGACCTGTCCCCATTAAAATTTTGAAAAGCGCCAAAAGCCTCATCATGCTTTGTACGTGGCTTATCTTTGTCAAACAAGAATGACATGTGGGAGGCTTAGTCAGCCCCCACCTACTTATGTATTTTTAGGATCTCTTATAAAGAGGAGAAAATAGGAAAAACAACAAAATCAAAGGAAAGGAGAGAGAGAGAGAGAGAGAGAGAGAGAGAGAGAGAGAGAGAGAGAGAGAGAGAGAGAGAGAGAGAGAGAGAGAGAAGAATAGCAATATGCTGGAACCAAACCCCACCTGACTGCCGCTTTCCATTTTGTAGGATTTCGCCGGAAAATCTACGCCTCCTCTTACGGTAATCTATCTCACACTCTCTAATTTACATGGGATTAATTCTTCAATAGCCCAACATAAGCTATATTGCCCATTCTTGATTCCAAAACATATTCAAAGCCATGCGTGAGACAAAATTATGCCATAATAATGCAATGGTGGTTTGGAAGTGATCAAATAATTAGAGAATCCTATGGCTTTTCGAAAATTGGGAGGATGGGGGAAAGGTAAGGAAATTTAGAGCACATTATGGTATGGCACATGTAAAACTGTGTATACACATGCATTTACTAAATCCCAGCAACTAATCCACTTAACCATGCTCATAAGTTGCTACATGGTAATGGAACTGGAAGATTGTCGCAAGTTTCAATTAGATGGACTTGGGCTAGCGGCTCGAATAATGACTCCATCTCCAATTTGAGCAGGAGCAGAGTTAGATGCTCATATCACTTGAATAACAAAGAATGAAGAAATTTCAATGAATTGCTTTGATTATACCGTTCAGTATCAGCACCATCAAAGTATTCACCATAGAGACATATATTTAGCAATAATACCAAATTGCTTCCTCCACATTAATTACAAGAAAGAATACTTCCTAAAACAAGTACCTCTTTATTTCCGTTAGTTTATCCCTAAAATTGCCCTTCTTTCTCCTATTCTTCTTCTTATTCCTACGCCTGCGACTCTTATTGCAAGATTCTTGTTCTTCATTGCATGAACACCAATAGCAAGAGTCTTGATTTTCTACATGACGATTCCCACCCATGTTTTCTCCGAAGGCATTCTCTAAATCCCGTTCCACCAACTCTCCTTCTACATCCACCATCTCAACTTCTTGGACATCTTCCAAGCCATCTTCACCAAATATGCATCCAACATGCTCCTTCCTTAGTCCATGGGATCAAGGTAAACTGTACATGGGTTAAAAAAGAGATGTCATGCACAATCACGTAACGGTTAGCAATGGGCTTACATGGAGTACAAAACAAAACAAGATGTATAGCACAATTCAATCAGATAATTGAATAGTCCATAATTTCACAGAAATTGTTGTTTGACATTTAGTTATCTAATGGAAACAGTACCATGGCACAAATGAATTGAAGTATTGGGAAATCCATAAGAAAAACACACTCCATATGCATAATCAGCATGAGAAACCACATATAAGAAACCAAAAACAAAACAACTGAGATGCATAATAATGATGGGGACAAGATCAGTCAGAGTGAAGAACCTATTTGTTTGACTAAATATGATTAGCACTTAACCTATTTGATTAACCTATTTGTCCTCTTTTATATGACCATAAGCACAGCCGATTTGTTTTCATCTTGGGCACCCCTTTTGTTTTTTTGTCTTTTTTTGTTCTAGACCCAAGTTAGTTTTCGGCATTTGTTGGTTGTATGATGTGGTGTTTGCCTTCAATTTTTAACTTATAGTAGCATAAAATCACTTAGATGCAATGAAAGAAAAAGGGTTTCTTTTTGGCCACCCAAAATCAATAAATAGAGATACAATTCCAAACCCATACCAATTGCGTTTATTCGTGGGGCATTTTTCCAAACAGTTGTTGACCAACATTACGAGCTTCCCTTATGATTTTTTCAAAGCTACAAAACGAGACAAATTGGATTCAATGTAAAATCATATGGTCAGTTGCATGTTGAAGAAACCCTTGCATAAAGCAAACAAACAGTGGAATTCATAAACCCTTTCAAATACCTGCCAATACTTTAAAGCTTTTGATTTGAGTTGATGAGCTTGAACCCAATTTCTTCAGGCTAATAGCGCCCCTACCTCTGCACAACCCACAAAAAGTCTCTACATCAAAACCCCATCCCCAAGAAATTACTCATGTGGAGAAACAGATAGCATCTAAATTAATCATAAGGAGAAACAAAGGGAAAAAGGAGACAAACGGAGAGAGAGAGAGAGAGAGAGAGAGAGAGGATATATATTAATTGTTCCAGTAGTCTTTCCAGAACTGGAGCAGCCAATCTTCTTCCTTAGTAGTGTGTTTTCTTCTTCTTCTTATCTCTGCGCTTTGAGGTGGCTGTGTGATGTGGAGAAAAAGGTATGGAAGACGATGTAGATGGAGAGAGGGAGACATACAGAATAAGACGGAGGAAGAGGGAAACGTATAGGGTTTTTTGCCGATATATACCAAAATATGAAACAATTCACCAAAATATACCATTTCTCAAATTATTTTAAAAAATATGCAATGCCGCATACGAGACATGCGGCATCCTATGAGGCATGTGAACCCCATATCCCATGTGGCTGAGCTGTCCACCTAAGCAAACGCCACAGATTCGATATGCGACATTTAACCGTATGCTGCATGTGCCACATGCGGCATTATACCAGAGAAATTTTTTGATTTTAGCATTTCGAAAACTCCACTAATTTTACCTGTACTTAGAAATGGTATATTAAGTTATACTGATTAGTTCTTTTTACTCATGCACTCGTGTGACGAAATTGTGAGAATTTTCTTCTTGTCCTTCAAGGAAAGCTAGAGGAGTACAATATGATTCAACAATTTCAAATTGGAGGTGGAGACTAAGACATGATTCAACAATTTCAAACTTACCAAAACTACTTTAGGCAGCTTCTACAACTTATTTATAAGGTTTGCTCGGATTTTGAAGACTACACAAGTAAGAGAGCCGCCTCAGAGCATATTTAAGTGTGACAAAATTTTCTTAGGTGTTTTTCCTTTGAATATTTGGAGATGGAAATCAAACTGTTCCTTTAAAAAATCGAACGCAAAAATATGGTCGTGAATGGTTATTCAGGTCAACATATATTGTGCTCCGTGGATCCAAAATGTGTACAGTTTGCGGCATTGTGTACCCCCATATGACAAGGCTAGACATCTTGTCAAGGCGACTTGGATTTTTGAATCACGGATCGGAAGTTGTGCTCCCGTCAAAAAGCTTCGTCACCATCCGAAATTTTTAACGATGGCCGCGAAGGGGTTTTGAAGTAATCATCTCTTGTTCTCTGGGGATCCAAAATTGGTACCGTTTGCGGCATTGCATACTCCATATGACAGCCTACACATCTTTGGAAGGCGTCTTGGATTTTGGATTCCTGGATCGAGAGTTGCACTCCCTTGAAAAAGCTTCGTTACCATCCATATTCTTCCAATAACTGTTGAGATAATTATGGTGGATAAATGGTCCCAACTAGAGTATAATAAATTATTGTTAACAAAAAATGATGGTAAGGAAATTTAATGACATACTTGGCAATATCCAACACACGTATTTTTTTTTATTTCGGTGAATTTTAACCCAAGTTTATTTTCATGAAGTGCTACAACAAGAGCCATCGAAAATGGTTCAAGTAATTTGTACCCAAAACAAATGGTATAGGCGAGGAAAATATTTTGTCGCCAGTTTTATCGACAAAGGGTTGTCGCAAAAGGTCACATGGCGAGGAAATAAGAATTTCCTCACCTATAATGAGTTTTTGACGACGAAATAATTTTCTCTCCTATATTGAGTTTTGACAAGCAAATATTTCGTCTCCTATATTGATGATTTTTTGTCGATAATTCATCAATTTCCTCGCCAATAATGATGAAAATCGATCCTAGGAAATTACATAGGCGAGGAAACTTTTCATCGGCAAGTCATTTAATTTAAATATCACAAAAATTACATAAGCGAGTAAACTTTTTGTCGGCAATTAATTTAATTTGGGATCCAATTGAATTAAAGGGTTTAAGTTGGGATCTTTCAAATTATGAATCCTGAGAACACTTAAGTGCAATAGGAAAGAGTATACCATTTGTGATGATACTGTAATTGTTATTTACCATTTGTGATGATACTGTAACGTAATATCATCACAAATTACATAGAAGTATCACAATATGTCACTTGGGTTCTTTTTTGCATGAGGGACTACTTTCTTAGACTGCTATTTGCTGTATCATGTACTAGGCCGATACCTGTTTTCTGGGCTTTTCAAAATACAAGCGAAATACTGCCCAAATTTTATCAAAATCTCTGTTGGCTTTTACCAAGTTTCCTCGCCTATGTAATTTTTATAATATTTAAATTAAATTACTTGCCGACGAAAAGTTTCCTCGTCTATTTAATTTTATAATATTTAAATTAAATTAATTTCCGACAAAAAGTTTCCTCGCCTATGGGATTTCGACATGATTAGGAAGAGCTCCAAACACATTTGAACCTTCGGTCTAATCTCCAATAGCAGTTGAGATGAACCTCGATTTTGTATGGTGTAGAGTCCTTCGCATACGAGAATGAACAAAATTTTCAGATCACGGTTCGTCTTTTGAGTTGCTGGAGAAAAGGACTAGAAACCTAGATCCCCTTTTGAGTTGCTATTATTGGACTAGAGAGAGTTGGTTTGGTTTTGGGGGGAATTTCTAAAGGGGGTGGGAATTCACCCATTTTGGACCGAAAAATGGTGTGTGTGTGCAGTGCATTGCATTAATATGTATGGAAATCCTCGTAAAGTTACGATACATCGTTCAAGGGCCTTTCGAGACTAATATTTAAAATCGAAATTGTCTATGTTTTTTGTAGGATAGAATATATTATTCATGTAAAAAATTAAGTATATTTATGATCTCTGTATGCTCGATCAAAGTTAACAATTATTATCCTACTAATGATTCTCACGTCCGAAATCTCCCAATGAAGGGTTTTTAAAAATCCAATTGGTCCAAAATTTGGTGAGGTTCATTAAAACGCCAAGAAAAACAAAATAATTAGTGTTGATCATCAAAATTGTGTTGAGATCGTGTGGCAAACGTACATTACACTATAGCAGTATATATTGGTTCATAACTAAGTATGTTCAATGTATAACATTGAATGGTGGATACTAGTTCTTTTTCTTGAATGTTTGATCCAAACCAATATGATTTAACATATTATCAATTCTATCATTCTCCCCGAAATTGATGATCATCCAATGTCGGTAACCACACGATCGGAACACATTCAATGCTGTCAGTGGCATTTGAACACTATAATGAACCAACTAAAGGCCATCTAATCTATTTATTAAAAATCTGAATCGGTAGATGTGTTTAAAATGTGTTTTTAAGGTCCTATGGAAGGATTTGGCAAAAGAAAAACCCAAAAGGTGCACAAGTTTTACTCGGCATTGAATTTCCACCAAAAAAATAGCCTTGGCACCACATTGTTCCCGACTAAAGTATAAGTTTTACTTGGGAAAGGTGTACTTTCAACGAGTAAGATAATTTACTCGGCATTTTTAGTCGGCATTGGTGTAAGTTCTTGTAGTGATGCAATGCCGCAAACGGTACCGATTTTGGATTGATAAGCCCCAAATGTTGTATATATCCGGGCTTATCTCACTCGTTGTGATCACACACACGTGCATTTTGTGCCTTTATATGATTGATTTTGCGCGAGTTGTGTTTTTGATAAGTTTCAAAAAATCGGAGTTAAAAAGGCGTGTCCAAAGCTCCATATATCCTCGGTTGTACCCGGAGGTACCCAAGGTCCTGCAATGCCGTGGAGGACAATCGTCGAAGCTTAGAAGTCGATTCAAGAAGCTTTGGAAGGTTCAAGAATTGCCTCATTCCGAGTTCGGACGAAGCCGGGAGGCCAAGAGATCAAGACAAGAAATTTCTCAATTTTTGCACCTTGTACTGGTAGAGCACTTTTGTTTCTACCGGTAGAAAGAGTCAGCAAAAATACAGTGAGTTTTTGAACCGGTAGACCACTTTTGCTTCTACCGGTACAACGCGAACAGAAGGTTCTTGAACCGGTAGACCGCTTTTGTTTCTACCGGTACAAGCTGCACTTTTTTGCAATTTTTTAGCCCGAACAAGAAATATCTCATGGCAATTTTTGTGGACTTTTTGGACTTTCCACTTATGAAAACTTACTACTTTTAGTTGCATTTAGGATATTTTTGTGAGAGAAAAGGGTTATGTGTATATATCTCTCCCTCTCTCTATCTCTCTCATATCTCCACTCTTTCATTTTAGTTTTGGTTGCTCCTCCCTCTCTCCTCCATGGGAGAGAATTTTGAAGCTTTATCTCTCTAGAAAATTCACGTAAGTTTCATGTTTCGTTTAATTTCTCGTGTTTTAATGTTGTAGCTACTACTTAGTTCTTCATATATATCAAGTTTATTTCCGTAAAAATCATGTTCTTCATTTCTTTTACGTTTCAAGTTATGTCTTTCATTCTTATGTTTGAGTAGTCTTAATAGGCTCGGTCATGGGGTGATTAGCACTCCATGACTTAGGCTTAATTCGTTCTTCTCGCCAAATTGCAAACATTTCTTGTTTAATAAAGTCACGGGTTCATTTTTATGTATCAAAATTCGGGTTTGTTAACCCCTTTGATCACATGTCGCCAAGGGCTTGACCACTTGGCACGTGTGATGCTTCGGGCTATGTCAATCAAAATGTTTGTCTAAACGACACGAGAATCCTACACTGTATCGAACACCATTTCTAGTTCAAAGAGTTAGGATCAATTTTATGTACCAAAGTCTAGGTTTGTTAATCTTTTTGATCTCTCGTAGTTAAGGGTTGATTCTCCTTTTCACGTGTGATGCTTGGAGTGATGTCAACCTAGATGTTTGCCAAATGGTTACAAGAATTCTAATCTCAACAAGAGCGGAACGAATTAGCCTAAGTTATGGTTGTTAAAATCCCCTAGACTTTGCCTTAGTTTAATTTTCCATTTTTAATCTTCTGAGTCGTTCTCGAAGTCGAGAGAATTCCACCAACCCAAATCCAAACGCCAAGTTTGCCGCTTTAAGGCTAAAACCTACACTTGCAAGACAACTCTCACGCCAGGTGCGTTCGGTCCCTGTGGATTCGACCCGGTCTTATCGGTTATCATGCTACCGCCGACCTAGCCCTACGCTTGGGGCAACACTTTCTATGACACAATCCAAGGTCGCAAGCATGGATCCTCAGAGCACAAGATATGCTTACTTCAAAACCCCTTCGCGGCCATCGTTAAAAATTTCGGATGGTGACGAAACTTTTTGACGGGAGCACAACTTCTGATTCGTGATTCAAAAATTCGAGTCGCCCCAACAAGATGTCTAGCCTGTCATATGGGGTACACAATGCCACAAATGGTACCCATTTTGTATCCGTAGAGCACAATATATGTTGACCTGAATAACCCTTCGCAATCATATTTTGTGTTCTGATTTTTTAAAGGAACAGTTCGATTTCCATCTCCAAATACTCAAAGGAAAAACACCTAAGAACATCTTGTCACACTTAAATATGCTCTGAGGTGGCTCTCTTATATGTTTAGTCTTCAAAATCCGAGCAAACCTTACAAATAAGCTGTAGAAGTTGCCTGAAGTAATTTTGGTAAATTTGAAATTGTTGAATCATGTCTTAGTCTCCACCTCTAATTTGAAATTGTTGAATCATATCGTACTCCTTTAGCTTTTCCTTGAAGGACAAGAAGAAAATTCTCACAATTTCGTCACACGAGTGCATGAGTAAAAAGAACTAATCAGTATAACTTAATATACCATTTCTAAGTATAGGTAAGATTAGTGGAGTTTCCGAAATGCTAAAATAAAAAATTTGCTCCGGTATAATGCCGCATGTGGCACATGAGGCATACGGTTAAATGCCACATATCGAATTTGCAGCGTTTGTTTAGGTGGACAGCTCGGCCACGTGGGATACGGGGCTCGCATGCCGCGTAGGATGCCGCATGTCCCACATGCGGCATTGCATATTTTTAAAAATAGTTTGAGAAATGGTATATTTTGGTGAATTGTTTCATATTTTGGTATATATCGGCTAAAAACCTGAAACGTATACGCCACCCTCGCTCTATCCTATCACGACAGGTGAGGGCTTAATAGATGCTCCTCCATGTAGCCCAAATTACAACGGACGCCAACGACGGAAAAGACCTATATACCCCCTCGATTTGAACAAGAGGCAAGCGATTGAAGGGATGCAATTGGAAAAATCAACCTAAAATCTGTTGTCCCGCTCCCAATTTCTCTAGCCTCTTATTCTTAAGGGTTTTGGATAAACGTACGTTGGACCAAGTGGTGATAAATTAAAGCAACTTATCACCCCCTGAAAAAGACTAACTTGCGACAAAAAAAAAAAAAAGAAACTTAATTCGAAGAGTTGTTTTTGAAGGAGATGCAAAAGGATTAATTGATATGCTTGATGGTAAACCTGCAAGTTGTGAGGATATCCAATTACAGGTGATGGATATTTTGCAACTTTGCAGTTCCTTTTTGATGCTTTTTCTTTTTGTATTTGTTGGTAGAGTCTGTAATGTAGCTGCCCATGAATTGGTCAGGAAGGGATGTAGTTTGGGAAGTTGTTCCACTTGGTTGGTGATCCCACCTTTGTGGTTGTGGTATCTTGTTTGTAGAGAGAAATGCTATTGTACATGATTTCTTTTGTGGAATGAAAGTTTTATTGCGTTTGGCAAAAAAAAAGAAAAAAGAACAGGCCCCTGTGATTTGCCTTCTTCTCTCGATTGACTTTCAGAAAGAACCAGTCACGCAATGCAACTCCATAAATACAAAAACATCATTTTAAATTAATGCAGAATCTCAAACAAGCAAGCATTGAGGACAACGGTGGGGGCTTTGCCACGTGTCGTGAGCAAAAAGCATCAGTTTGGCCACGCAACCAACATACGCCGTCACGCTTTCCAACATCGTCAGGGTGTTTTTTTTGTTGTTGTTGTTGTTGTTGTTGTTGTTGTTGTTGATGTTTTCTCCGTTTTTACCATTTTGTATTTAGGAAAAGAGCCAAAATTACTGCACAAGAGTCGTGCTAAACTGTGTTAAAAAATTCTTGAAACAGTCTGGGGTGTTCAAACGAGCAAAAACTCGAGCTCAAGTTCACGAGAATAAGTTATTTTCATCAGCGGTGGAAATAAATATTTCTTTTAAATCAATCACAGCAGTCCGCATGATTGTATATTATTACACCAAACCGCTGCGATTGATTTAGAGAAAACATTTGTTTCCACCAGCAGAGAAAAGAATGTTTTCTCCAAGCTCAGACTATTCCCAAATTAGCCGAGATAATTTATTTAAAGAGTCTCCTTAAAAGAGTTAAGTCTGCATAAATGAGCCAAATTTTTACGAGCCGAGCTTTTGCAAAACTCGTTTGCTAAACGAGCCTGAGACTCGTGCTCAAACTCAACTCGATTATTATACAAGCTTTACTAAGCCGAGCCACGAACTGCTAACGAACAGCTCGGTTCATTTGCAATCTTAAGAATAGACTATAATTTTTTGGAACAGATTACTCCCTCCGGCCCTTTTATAGTGTTTAATTTTTTATTTTAGGTTGTCCCTTAATAAGTGTCTGTTTTGAAAAGTTAATGGGTAAAAGGTTGTCCAATTATTTTTTTGCCCTTTTGAAAATTTAGCGGGTAAATAGTTAATGGGTAAAAGTGAAAAATAATTTTAGAAAGTAAAGGTAAAAGTTGATGTGAAAGGTATAAAGTAAAAGTAAAAGTTGATGTAAATGTGTAATGATGATATTTCTTTTTAAAAAATGGATTTACAAAACAACACATTTAAAAAGGGATGGAGAGAGTAATATTCAATGGCTCGACATTCTCTGTACCCAATTTTCTGTGTACCTGTGTACCAAGTGAATGCAATCGCATGATTTTTATTTAAAGATTTTTCATTTAATTTTAAAATTTTCATATGATCCTGCAGCTAAGTAGATGGGTACACCAAAATTTCAGTACATGAGATCTCTACCAATATGGCGTTCTTTACGTGATACTCATAAATGATTACACGATGTGTAAGTATTAACCTTTTTTTTTAGCTTCTCATCATAATTTTTGAGTTATCATCCATCCGACGAAAGAGAATTTAATTGGTAATTAAAGCCAGATCCATTACAATAATTTTATTTTTTTTTTACAACCAAAAAAGGCCAAATCAATTAGATTATCCACTAGACATTAGCCAAGTGTCAAACTCTAGAATCATTATATATATGTACACAAGTGAAAATGAAATATCACAAGGAGCCATACAATAGTATGTGGGGCGTTTCACCGGAATGACCTCTTTGGAACATCTGATACTGTATTATGAGAAGGGAGCTGGTATGGACCGCACTCGAACCATGGAGGCTTGTCGGAGAGGAAGGCCTGAGCTCCTAGGATACGCCAGAGGAGACTGCTGCAAGTGAGTAACTACATTACGTCTAGCCCCGGTGGCCATGTCCGCGAAGGCACTCATACTGCTAAGTCTCAAAGAATGAGAGGGAGGAGTTTAGTGGAGAACTAGAGAGAGTGTGTAGCTGAATCTTTAATGTAGAGAAGAGAGAGAGAGAGAGAGAGAGAGAGAGAGAGAGAGAGTCCCAGTCCACTCCCTAGGGGCGGTGGGAGACATTCTTATAGGCGACAGAGACAGTGTCCCACACGCCCCTCAGGGGCCTCACGAGCCCCGTCCCTATCATCGCATTGAATGCATGGATTGACCTATGTCCGCTTAAGCCTCGCCACTCCCGTGTCGCCACCCCATTAATCGATATTCCCATCAATCAAATCCCCCACCCTCCCTCGCAGCGTAGTTACTTTACGTGGTTGGTGGCTCGCCATAAATGCGGTGAAAAGCGTGGATTGAGCCCATTGATGAGCCGCTAGGATGCCGGATGTGCCTGTCGAGGCGAGCCCCCTCGACATCGTACGACCCTCGGCGGCGAGCTCAATTGACTTGGCCATGGAACAGCACTCGGGACCGAGTCTCTGAGGGCAACCATAGAGCTTTGAGGAGCAGGCTCTCGGAGGGGGCGCATCCGAGGACCCCTGACTCTCCGAGACTGAGTCCGTACTTTCATGAGCCGTCCCTGAGGTGAGGTGTTCCTGCCTTGGTCATCCTGACCGAGGACAATCTCCCTCGGCGGATGCGGCCCTCCCCCGGGACATAGGTCCCGGCCTCAGTTATCTACTCAGGTGCGGGACGTCCCTTGGACCCCAGTTCCCCAGCCGCTACAAATAGTACTCCTAATAATTAATATTGGAAAATGAGCCAAAACCCCAAAATTATGCTATATTGCAAATACACATGGTTTGTGTGGAGGTGAACTACTAGTACTAGTTGCTGTCGTGGTCGTCGTTGGTTTTTTCTTGAGAAGAATCCAAAAGTATCTTGTGAATTCTTTACCTTGTTGCCATTTCATTACTACCTCCTCCCTCCTTTTTGTCCTTTGCAGCATATGCCTCGAAGAACTCCTTGTTCTCTTTCTCTAACTCTTCCACCCTATAGACCAAGCAAATAACAAACACAATATAGCATCACAAATTAGAAAAGGTCCACTTTACACTTTACCGGCCTTGGTATGAAATTTGGTAGGGGTGCACACCAGATCGCCAGCCCGCCTAATTCAACCGATGTTTTGAAGGGTTGAAAAATTCGTTTAAACTAATAGGAGTCAAGTCGGGTTGAGCTTTTACACATGTTGAAGTTAATGGAATGGACTTCCAAATGCCCCTTAAAATCAAGTCTGACTCGGTGCCCGGCCCGTATGAAATATTAATGATGATGTGTATCATATGGTCATGCTACTGACTATGTTTGGTTGAGAATTTTGAGAAGAATATTTTTCAGAAATATTTTTGAGATAGTGTTTGGATGGGTTTTGAAAAAAGTAATAATTAGAGAGGGGTGTAATAATTGGAGAGAGAGAGAGAGAGAGAGAGAGAGAGAGAGAATGAAAATAATGATTGGAAAGAGAGGTATGAGTAGATAGAGAAATATGATTAATGATTGAAAAGATGAGAGATGAAGAACAAATCTTTTTGGAATTTTTTTTTGTAAATGTACAGTGAACACAATGAATAACTTTATTTTAAATGAGTTGGTTGAATGAGCTCAGGAAATTAAACTTAAATAGGTTTCGAGAGCTGTGTTTGAGAATATAAAATGAAATCCGTATAAAATTGGATGAGTCGAGCATGCGCATGCCTAGTAGAAGCCCCGTCTGAAACATGCACAATACCCCTAAAATTTGGCATAAATCTTTTCTCTTCATTGAATTTTGTCAAGGGCATAATCTTCTGCAATAATAAAATACTTCGTCATTTTTGGGATTTACATCCTAGAATAAACATTTATAAAATGACTCACTTCAATATGGACCGGACAAAAAAAATTGTGACGGAGGGAGTAATTTTTAAGTTCCTCTCATCGAAATGAATTAAGAATCCATAAAATAAAATAAAACAATCATTGCAAAACTAGCCAACGTGATAAACTTTGATTAACAAAAAAAAAATCTGACTCATATGGGGAAAAAAAAAACACCCTGTGATTTGCCTTGTTCTCTCAATTTGACTTTCCGAAAGAATCAATCACGCAAACCAATTCCATAAATACAAAATCATCTTTTTAAATTAATGCAGAATCTCAAACAAGCAAGCATTGAGGATAACAATGGGGCTTTGCCACGTGATCTAGACCACGTGTCGTGAGCTTAAAGAATCAGTTTAGCCACGCAACGAACGGGATGCTTCTTCTTTTCTTTTCTTTTCTTTTCTTTTCTTTTCGTTTTTTTTTTTTTGTGTGTTAATGTTTTCTCTGTTTTTACCATTTTGTTACCGTAGGTATTTAGGAAAACAGCCAAAATTAATGCGCAAGAGTCGTGCTAAACTGTGTTCATAATTCTTGAAACAGTATGTGGTGTTCGTACGAGCCAAAAATTTGATCGGTATTTTAAGCCTGATCAATTTAATTGAAACAACGATTTTTTTTTTCAACATAAAAGCCAAATCAATTAGATTATCCACTAGGCATTAGCCAAATATATATACACACGCAAATGTGAAAATAAAAAATCACAAGGAGCCAGAATAATCCAATAGTACTCCTAATAATATTGGAAAATAAGCCAAAACCCCAAAAATTATACCATATCGCAAATACACATGATTTGAGAGTTTCTTTTCTTTTTTATTTATTTATTTTTATTCTTTTTGTCTTCCACATGGTTTGTGTGGAGGTGAACTTCCAGTACTAGTTGCTGTCGTGGTCGTTGTTGGTATCTTTTTTGGAAGAATCCAAAAGTATCTTGTGAATTCTTTGCCTTGTTGCCATTTCGGTACTTCCTCTCTCATTTTTGTTGTCCTTTGCAGCATATGCCTCAAAGAACTCTTGGTTCTCTTTCTCTAGCTCCTTCCACACTATACACCAAGCAAATAACAAACACAATATAGCATCACAAATTAGAAAGGTCCACTTTCGACTTTACAGGTCTTGGAATGAAATTTGGTAGGATTGCATATCGGATCACCGGCCCGCCTAATTCAGCAAATATTTTGTGGGGTTGAGAAATGCGTTTAGACTAACAGGAGTCGGTTGGGTTCAGCTTTTACACATGTTGAGTTAATGGAAAGGACTTCCGAATGCCCCTTAAAATCAAGTCTGACTCGGCGCTCTGGCCCGTATGAAATATTAATGATGATTTGTATCAAATGATTATGCTACTGACAAATATTATGTCTATTAAGAAGGGGAAAAAAGTTATGGATAACAAACAACTTAATCTTAAACAAGTAATTAGTTGAACGAGCTCGGGAAATTAAACTTAAATAGGCTTAGATCTGTGCTTGAGAATATAAAATAAAACCTGTTTATTAATTGAATGGGTTGGGTATGCGCATGCCTCTTAATAGAAGCCCGGCCCGATACATGCACGCCGCTAAAATTTGGCTTAAATCTTTTCTCTTCATTCAATTTTGTCAAGGGCATTATGTTTGGCGATAATAAAGAAAAAGAAAGGGTCAGCTAACCTGTGGAAGTAATAACTGGCGTGATGTTAGCGTGTTTGGAAAGAGCTTCCATGCACTCTTCTCTGCTCATGTTGAATAATATGCACTCTTCTATAAGGTGCTGCACCTGCATCGTAGTTGATCATATTCCCTAATTACCAAAATATCCATTGCAAATAATAATACTTTGCAAGGATGGCGAGTTAAAATTATTATTTTTCTATTTAATACTATAGGATTTTTTTTCCTCGCTTGAAGGGGCGGCCGTCCTTACTGACCCCATCTAACTCCATCCCTCCCAAGCGGTCATGAAGAGTGTCGATGTGAGAGGTTTTGCGTTCAAGTTGTTGGAACTTGGAATAACATCGGGCTATTGTTGGAACTTAACACCAACCATTAACAAACAATCATAGTAGTATTACCATTATAAGAGCTACTGGCTAAAGCAAATCCAAAAAGCAAACACAGATATTTACCAAGCGGATGTATGCAGCAGAAGATTCCCCCATGATAATTACTATACGTTGTCTGGTCGAAATCCAAGAATGGCAAAGAAGATCAAGAGGTAGAAGAGACTAGGAGCTTTTAGAGAGAGAGAGAGAGAGAGAGAGAGAGAGATTCTAAAGAAATGATGAAACAACTAGTACATCGACAAAAGCAAATGGCTAAATGTAATTTATTACGACTATATGTTTGAAGGTGGGTAGGTCGAGATATAATGATGGTAAAATATTACTCTTATCGGGGTTAATCAAGGAGAATAACCGCATAATATTGCTTAAAAAAAAAAGGAAATGTTAAAAGAAGTTCAGTGAGCTTCTTTTAAGCTTTAAAAAATGTATTAAAATATGTTAAAAGTGTACAAAAGTTCATGAAAGTATAGTTGAAATGTGTAAAAAGTGTATTATAGAGTTTTTTTTTGTCTTTTTCTGTGTTTAATGAAATTTTTATGGACTCCCGTTAACAAAACCGTGTAAAAAAATGGAAAAAAAAAAAAAAGCGTTAAAAAAATAGTACTGCGTTGGAGTATTATATTAAAAATAATGAAAAATGAATAAAAAAAGTTGCTAATCAGGTGATGTCCAAGTAGTGGTGGGGTCTCCAAAACCCACGTGGGAGAATGAATCTGATTGGTCAGACGGGGATTAGAGAAGATTTTCAAATTTGCCGTTTTTTGGAAAAACAAAAAAAGCTGCCGGAAAAGCCGGAGAGTACTCACTGGCACTAGGGACTTTCTCGTGGGTCACAAACGGTAAATTTGAACCGTTTATCTATTTCAAAATCAAATTTTGAGTGGGTCGTCACGTGATTCGATGTAATCGGACGGCTCTAAGAACTCGATCCAAAATCACCCCATTTCACTTGAAAACATTTTGAACGAAATGGGATGATTTTGAATCGAGCTCTTAGGGTCGTCCGATTGCATCAATCCCTAAGGAGACTCACTCGGAATTTGATTTTAAGATGGATGAACAATTTGGATTAACCGTTTGAGACCCATAAGGAGATCCCCGACACCGGTCGATAAGTGGTCGATACCCACCAATCTATACAAATAGCAAGGTTCGCTACCTACTCACACAACACACTCACATAGGGATACACAATTCTCTCACATAGGGGTGGCTCTACCCCTATGTCACCAAAAAAAGGGGTTCATTTGTTAATATTTTAAAAAACTATTCTATCTGTTCCATATTGTTGGACCTCTTTTTTATCTTTTTTAATGTCTCAAAAAATTATTTATATCTCATAATTTATCTATGATGTTTTTTGTCATTCCAACAACTTTGTTTAATAAAACTAATTAAGATATATCAAATAAGATTTATATTGAATATAAAAAAAATAATATATTAAAAATCATAGATAATTCTTTTGAGGCATTGGAAAAAAAAAAAAAAAAAGTCCCAACAATATAGGACAGATGGAGTGTATAATATAATAGCTGTAATTCTTCTTTTCCTCCGTGGGGTCCGCTGACCCATTATCAATGCTTTGGAATCGCTAGTGAGAATGCTACATGCATGACTTTGTTAAAATGATTTTTACTAGTGCTATCACTGTTGGTTAATAAAGTTCAATTTCCCCGATGAGCATTGGACTCTATCAGTTTTTGAACAGTACCACTTATAAACCTGAAAATTATGTCTTGTGTTCTAATTGCTCCAATAATAATGTCGGTCGCCTCTCGTACTTTATATAAATCTTCACTTTACATCTATGCTCGAACGTTAAATCCCACAAATCCGAATTCATTATGTAGTGTACTAAATCTTCTTCATTATCAATCTTTGATTGCTTCTATTAGGCGGTCTATGGTGACCGTTAAATTCATGTATCCCATACATGTAAGGTTTTACATTCTACATAAAAATATTGCGGGTCCTATAAAGCTTAAATATTTTACTACCTCCGTCTCAATTTTATAGTCCCTCGTTCTATCATAACCAGATAAAAAAACAATTATATCTTTCAATCGGTAATACATTTTATATGCAATATAATCTTATTTGATAGATTTTGATTTAATCTAATAAACAAAGTGTTTAAAATCACCTAAAACATTGTAGATTATAAGATATAACACTTTGAAAAGTGGCACAAACTCCCATAAAGGACTACAAAACTGGGACGGAGGGAGTAGATGCTAACTAGATGGTATGGGATCAGTATTGTTAAGAATAATGATATGTACACAAACTTTGTGTCACAAACAACTATAACCCCACGCACATGAGTTTTGGGGCCCGCATGTGGTGCCCACACTCCATGTAAGTGGGGTTGTGGTTAGTTGTGGCACAAAATTTGTGTCACAATCATTTTTGTATTGTTAAACTCATTTGCAGTAGAATTTTACAAGGGCATACAACATTGTGGGTCCCATAAAGTTTCAATATTTATACTATGCTAGTAGAATGTGGTTGGGTCAGTACTGTAATACTCATTTATTTTTAACCGTATTCCCACTGGAAAGAATTTAACTGTACTGAGGGGGTGTTCTACTAAGAGAGTTTTGTTTTTAAATTGTATGTCTTGGTTTTTGTATTCACGCTTTTTCATGTGATGTATTGTGAGAGAATGACTTGTTTCAATTTTTGAAAAAAATTAGTTTTTTTTTTTCAAAACTAGTTAGTGGAACACCTGCTGAAACTGATTTTTGGTTCCCCAAAGGAAGATGGAAAATTGCATTTCGGCTTCAAGCAATAATTATTTGGTGGTCTTGCGGTGTCGCCACGTGACGTCTCAATACCCTTGTCTACTATACCCTTGTCTACCCAATATTAAGGTACTAGACTATGGGTACAGAACCCATTGCACAGAAAATACACAGATCGAGCTTGGGGACCCACTTTTGGGTCTCACACGAACAATTTGAGCAGTTCATTCATCTTAAAATTAAATTCCAAAGGGCCATAGAAAATTTCAGCTCAATCAGTCAAGCACTTAAAGGCTTTTGATTGAGCTGAAATTTCACAGGGCCCTTTGGAATTTAATTTTAAGATGAATGAACAACTCAGATTATTCGTGTGAGATCTAAAAATAAGTTCCCAAACTCAATATGTGCATTTTCTGTGCAATGGGTTTTGTACCCATATAATTACCGAATATTAAGTGTCCGCCTGACTTTTTTTTCATTTTTTGTTTGGGCTGGGCCATACTTCCAAAGAAAAGGCACAAAAGGATGCAATATGGGCCACACTACCCTACCAAGCAAATGGATCCCACTTACTAAATTAAGCCCACACAGTGTTGCCAACGGCCTGTATGCCGTAGCGTCTTGGCCCTTCCTTTCTGTCCTCTTCTCGTGATCGCGACCCTTTTGCCTTTTTTCCACTTGACCACTGTGTTTGGATTTTGGGGTGTGGAAGAAAAAGAAAAACGAGGCAAAAAGTTCAGAAAGTAACGATTCAGCTTTGTTATAATTATCATTAAGTTCAGTCACTCTTATTTTGATTATTTTGGGTTTAAGCACTTAGGATATCAAGTTTAGGTTTTAGGGTATTACCTATTATAGAGTTTTGATAGTTTAGACACCTTCATAGGGTACGATAAAGTTTAGGCACTTTCATAGGGTTCGATGTTTTAAAATTAAAAGTATGAGAGAGAGAGAGAGAGAGGAGAGAGAGTGGAGAGAGAAAATCTCGAGGTCCAATCCTGTTTCTGTGCACATATGGTGGAACAGTGGAGTTACTGGTGCATTTTTAACTTTTTGAATGAATGCGTGGAAAATAGACAGGCTTGTACTTTACCCTTCAATTGTCTTAAAAATAGAAAATATTTTTATATTTTCGTAAGTGTAACTCAAAAATAAAATATATATATTTTAAAGGTAATAAACAGTGTAGATCAATTGTGTGAGATTTGAAAATAGGCGCGAGGACCGATCTGCGCCCCCATAATCGGTCCCATGGAGTTGTCGGTGCACAATACTGCACAGGCGGCCTACTGCATAAATGGTTATGCTTATTCTTCGTAAATTAGAGTATTAGACATGTGATTGATCCTTTGTAATCTGTAGTAGTATATATAGGGTCTTCTCTCTCCCAATTCTAGGATCTTTTAGGCAATCGGAACAAAGAAATTTTTAGAAAAGTTGCCCACATTTCTTTTTCTTTCTTTCTTTTTTTTTCTGTTGATTTCCATGCCAGCTAGAGAATTGGTATGTTAAAATCAGATAAGGAATTTGCAGCACAATACGATAGGTATCTGTTTTTTTTTTTTTTTTCATTCGATAGACATTAACCTCTAGAAGCTATTCATAGCCCTAAACCCCAAACTTCGCTACCGAGACTCGAACCCTGATCTCCCTTGTGTGAAAACCAAGAGATAACCGCTAAGCTACAAGTCATTGGTTTAGGTATCTGTATTTTGACTTGTACATTACACGACCCAACCAGATTACCAAACAAGCCAAATTTTAGTTAGATCCAACACTTGAAATCGACAAAAATAAGCCTATTTTATCAATTTCGTGTCACGCATCAACACGAACATAAACTGTTTGCATCTACTAATATGTTTTATGCATAACCTATTGACACATAGAATTACTTGTCTATAAATATAACGTACATCTGCTACAATTGTGTGTGTGTAGTAGGCCGAATTAGCAAAGGTCCACTGGGCCAACTAAACCTATTAGCTGTACAAAAGCCATGAAAGGGATCAAAAGGGTTGGCCTCGTCGAGCGAAAGTAGGGCTCGGCGAGGGAAGACACCAGAGGGATCGCACGGTTGCCACCTAACCGGTGGGTTCGGTGCAAGGCTTTTGCCTTGTTGGCTTTTTTCAGTTCTAGTACTAGTAATTAAAATCATTCGCTTTTAAAACTTGTGAAAATATCAATCACATTAAAAATTTATTTATTTTCTCAAGGACCCGGGGTGCTAATGTGTGGCACTAGCGTGTGTTGGAAATTTCTCGGAAATTTGGTGCGAATGAAACCGGGCATTCAAAGGGTCTCTTGAGACAACCGAAAGGATCCACGTAGCTATTTATTACACGCATTGATGGCTGAATATTATGGTGTTAATTGTTGGTTATAACACCTCGTAACCTCCCCATGATGGAGATGAATGACTGTCAACTTCCAGAGTTATTGTGGCAGTTTTCTTCCACAATTCATTGCAGAATTTGAATTCGTATTCAATTGGGAGGCTCCCCATTGATTCACATATTCAATTCCCCAGCTCGTCCTTCAGCTATATATTGGTTACTCTGCCATTTGGTTCAGCACAAGAAATTTTTCCATCACTAAAGCTCTGAAATTCGTCTTTGAGAGAGAGAGGTAGACAACAGTCAGTTTGTCAAGGCTTCTAGAGGTGGTGTTCCGGTGATCATGGTTCTAGCCGTTGTATCCTGGGACAAAGACGACGGTTCAACCTACAACGCCCACGGTAGGCGGCGCATCTTTTTAAGGAGAGTGTGATCTCACACGACTCGGCTATTTGTATCTCTAATTTACAATTTTGTTATTTTCCAATTCTCGTAATTTCTTTGTAAACTGATCGTGTATTGTTATATCAACGGAATTTGTTCTTTGGATCTGTGATTGCCACTGTGATTTTTCCAACAGTGTGCGCATTTGAGCTGTTGATCTCATCAATCAATGGCTCAAATATCACCTTGGCAATGGACAGCTCAGATCTACAAAGTGCCGAGATGAAATCATGATCATTGAAAAACACATCCGATGGCTCCAGGACCGCAAACCAAGCAACGCCTATTTCCTTTACTCGATGAATATAATCTCAAAATGTATTTATGTCAGTAAAAAACTGAATTCCGAATCATTAATTTGAACCTTAATTTTGGCCCATGCATTACAATTATTTTGAATGCAATTTAGACTCTTTGACATATCTTTATAAATGGGTAAGTTTAACTTACAGTCCTTAAGGTTTCTAACAAATGCAAATGCTGCACATAGTTTTTTAAAATGAACCTTGTGTTTCTTAAAATTATTATCTAGACTTTTACCTACGGTTAAGAACTTATCCTAGATGGTGTTGACTTCAATAAAATAAAATTAAAATGATTAAAAGTTTTGAGAAGAAAGGACGGAAAGGGATTTGGGTTTATTGTCAATTTGTAGGGGTTTTAGGGTTTTGCAAAAGATGCTGCTGCTGCTTTGGTTGACAATGAGAGTGAAGAAATGGGGGAAGGAAATGTAGACAGTGGGAGAGAGGAGTGGTTGGCGACTTTGCAAATACTAGCGCCTACCGCCTTGGGTATACACGATGTGTGTGCAAGATATTAGAGAGATAATTTACGACCAATTTATTGAATTATGATAATCCCATAACTTCTTGGAAAAGCATCCAATTAGCAGTGCTCACGGTCCGGATTGGTCCAAATTAGCATGAATCCAATTCTAATACATGAGTCACGGTTTTTTCAAAATAAAATCTGTATTCGATCCAAAAGTGTCACGGTTCAATTCCAATCCAACCCACAAGTCACGGATCGGTTCCGGATTTGCGTCCATGGATTTTCAATTTATTCTTAAAAAAATCATCAACCCATTCGAAACCAAAACTCAACATTGAAACAAATAATGAAAGCTTATTACACATTCCAACAAATTAATTGAACAAATCTAAACTTGAAAATTATGGAATCAAAATAGATAACCACAAAACAAAACTCAAAATAGTTGCTCCACTGCTTATGAAATATCCATGGCAAACCAATCATCAAATGTTTCAGTGAATGGTTGTCAGCTAAGTTGGTTTACATAGCAACTGATCCAGCTAAAAAAGAATCTCGTTCAACTCCCAGTCTAATATAATAATAGTTACGTGATAAAGTACAAGAAATGCAAGGTAGTATAGTGGTAAAATTATTTATCTATACATATATATTTATTTTTTTAAAAAATTATATATAATAAAAATCTCACGGTGCGGATCGGTTAATCCATGGTTTCAAAATCAAAATCCGTGTCCGGATCGCGAGTTACGGTTTTTTATTTTTTGAATCCGTGTCTGGACCATTAATCCACGGTTAAAATCCATAACGTGCGGATCGGTTCGGATCAGCCCGAACCGAATTCACGATTTACCGATTTTTTTAGCAGCCCTACATCCAATGCCAGACAAAGAGAGATTTTGTGATGAAATTAAAGCATGTTGTTCCTTAATTTGTTTTTAACTTCAAATTGGGAGTCACCGTTGTTGTGCCATGATCACTGATCCGGTGCTTCATGTAGGGCCCGTTTGGCTGGGGCATTAGAGCCCGGATATAAGAAGCAAGGTGATATGCAGTCCTGGTCCCACGGTTAATCTACTCTTTGGCAGCTCTCTTTCTCCCACCGACTAAAATATTGTTCATCATCCATCTCCAAGCACGCCTGGATTTGCGAAGCACTCCTTGACCCCGTCATTGGCTAATCTGGGTGATTTTGGTACGAAATTGCCCCTCCAAATCCACCCTCTCTCTTCTCTTCGATATACAGCCGATCAATTCATTTTTTGGGCTAAGGTTCGTACAAAGGAGAAGAAGGAAGAGAGAGAGGAGGAAATCGGTGGTTTTCAGAGACTCCATATCTCGTCTCATTCTTTCGATTTGTGATCCATTTGAGTTTGACGGGTAATTATTCATCCTACACACGATTTTGACGATCTGGTTTTGCCCTATAATTTGTGGGTTTCATAGATCTCGGTTTTCCCTGAGATTTTCTGGGTTTCATACATCTCGTTTGCCCTATTATGCCGTAATTTGTGGGTTTAATACATTTTGATTTTTCCCTAACAAGTACTGGGTTTCATAGCATGTTGTTGTATTCTGGTTTTGCCGTAGTTTCTGGGTTTGATATAATTTGTTCTCCAACTTGTGCAATGTGTTGTAGTTTGATAAATTTGAGCCGAATAGATTTATTCAACTTGCTCACTATTTGTGCTCATACATTTGGCAATCACTTGCTCACTATTTGTGTCCATACATTTGACAATCACTACATAACACTCTTGTTTTTTTTAATATTAATACCAAGTAAATAACCAAAGGACTCAAGTTTCGTATATATATATAAGAAAAAAAACAAACAAACATTGTCCCTCCTATAATAATTAGTTAATATTTAATTTTCTTTTTTCCCGAAATAATTAATTAAATAAATTTTTCCAAAATTAATTTTTTTTAGTTAAAATTTTCTTTATTAATTTTTATGTATTTTTATATATTTAATTTATTTATTACGTATTTATTGTAATTTTAATTATATTAATCAATTTTTAATAATAGATTACCAACGTGGGGGCAATTATGTCATTTTCCATCATATCCTATCATATCCACCCTCCAGATCCCCCTTCTCAAAATACAATTCAAACACCTCATTACAAATCCATCCTTCTTAAGAGGTGGACCCAACCTTCTTACAAATCAACTCTTCTTACAAATCCACCATCTGATCTGCCCTCCTTCTATATCCATCCAAAATCAAATTCACTAGCCAAACACCGAGGTAGATTGGAGGAGAAGATACAAATTACTGTTCTAAAGTAGCAGTTATGCGACTTGGGGTTTCCATTTAAGCAAATAGTGTTTTCTACCTTGACACTTATAAAGAGAACAAAGTATTTCCTATTTTTTTGGAGCGGTTTTTTGGGCTTCAAAAAGTCTATACAGATTCAACAAAAAGGTGACACCAAAAAGTTGCTCTCCCTTCATATATTATTAGAATATATACTTTTGCAGTTTTTTGTTTGTAGTTTAGTTTTAGTTTTTAAAAAAATTGATAGGCTGAAGGATAGGTTGAGATTTCACGAGCAGCCGCACTAGGAGAGTTTTGGGGGACTCTTCGAAGCTCTCTCAATGCACTTTCCTTATTATACTGCACTTTCCTTATCATACTGATTTTATATTTTTATCTTTGTAAAACATATATGTACACACACACTTCTTTTGCCGATGAAAAAAAGAAAAGAAAAAAGATGATGATGATGTTTTTGTATGGCTGGGTGCAATGGAGTAGGTGTCATGCGGCAAAATTACATTGTTTAGCTTATTTTTGTGCACACCTCCAAAGCTTCCAAGGGTCTTGTTTGAAGGAAGAAAAAATCACTACAAAGTGCCTAAATCCTAAATCCAAAGTGCCTAAACCTACTATACATTACCCCAAAGAGCTTAAATCCCCTAAAATTGAACCCCAAAATTAAACGCCAAAATTAACTCTCCAAACAAGGCTCTTGGATGCAAGTGGACCCATGCACATGGGCAAGGTTCAATTTCCATAAGCACCCATCCTCCTCCCCTAGGATAGAGTAGATTAGAATTAACGAATGACAAAAAAACAAAAAACAAAAAACAGGGCCCTTGGATGTCCAAGGAAAATGACCAAAACGACGTAGTTTTGCCGCACAACTTTTAGCAATTGGTTTAAAAAACGAAAAACTAACTCTTAGTCCAATTTGAGTTTTGATCATAATTTTACTTTTTCAACACCTCTTATAGAGACGAATTAATAATCCACAAAAATTTGATGCAAAACTGACAAATATGAAAAAATGTCATAAATAAAGGGAAAAAAAAGAGTCAAGTGGCTTAGCCAACCAAGCCTATGTGTGTTTTTTTTGGCCAAATAATTTTTTTTCGCTAAATAATTGAGCTAGCTAGATTATTTTCTTGATTTATTCAAATAATAATAATTCGCATTTGTTAATTTTGTGCCAATTTTTTGTGAATTATTGGTCCATCTCGACAAAAGAAATCTAAGAGATTTAAAATTATTAATCAAGCTAGAATTTTCGGAACAAAGACCAAAATATTCTAAAAAGTCTGCATGTTTTAGATTATTTTATTCTTTAGCAAATTTTATTTAAAAGTTTGATCAATATCATTTACTTTTTAGAATTTCCTCATTAAGACGAACTAATAATTCATAAAAAAATAGTTGCGAAACTAACAAACGTGATAAATTTCAAGTAAAAGAACAAAAGGAAAAACATCAAATTGGTCCCCTGTGATTTGCTTTGTCCTCTTATTAATTAACTTTCCGAAAGAATCTCAATCACTCAAAGCAACTCGCCAACTCCCACAAGGAAAAACATCATTTAATTTTAATACAGAATCTTTAAACAAGCAGCATTGAGGACAACGGTGGGGCTTTGCCACGTGATCTAGACCACGTGTCGCGAGCTGAAAGCAACTGTTTGGCCACGTAACCAACGTACGCTGTCACGCTCCCAACATCGGATGCTTTTCTCGGTTGTTTAGGAAACAGAAACAGAAATGGAAAATTTCAAAAAACCACCCAAACTTTGGCCTGAATATCAAAAGTACTCTCAAATTTTTAATTTTTTCAATCGTATTCCCAAACTTCACTTCCGTAATCGAAATTGCTCCCACCGTCTGGATCTGTTACCTAACTAACAGGAAATGCTGAGGTGGAGGTTAACGGAGCAAAAAATCATTAATAATTTGGTACAATTTCATAAAACCCCCCAAACTTTGAACCAAATGTCAAAAAACCTCTCAAACTTTCAATTTTTTTTAAAAGCTCCTTCTTCCTCCTCCCTTCTCCAATTCACCACGGAAAGCGGGGGGGAGAGAGAGAGACCCGAAAGCGATCTCATGTGGTAAGCTAACAACTTCAGCGTATCCTCACAGGGGCTTAATTATGCGTATAATGGCAAGCACATGATGTAGTCTTCTTTGTGGGAGAAGCGGTCGGATTTTTGGTTTTGGGGTTTTTCGGTCGAGACTCTGATGGTGTCGGTGACTTTGGATTTTGTGTCGTCGCCCGGCGGGGAGTGGAGGAGAGGAGGAGGAGTTCTTGCCCTAGCCATGCGCGGGCTTCCATACACAGAGAGAATGCAATAGGCAGCCGTCGTAACCCCGCTGGGAGGACTTTGTAGTTTCGATAGAGGCATGTAGGGGGAGGAGGGAGTTTGTGGTCGTTAGCTGCATCGTCGCTCATCGAGGCGTCTCTGCTCTCTCTCTCTCTCTCTCTCTCTCTCTGCTCCTTCTTTTCTGCTCTCACTGCATTGTTCTGTGAATTGGAGGGAGGAAAAGAGCTTTTTTATAATAAAAAAAAATTGAAAGTTTGGGAGGTTTTCTTAATATTTGGTTAAAAGTTTAGGGGGTTTTATGAAATTGTACCAAATTATTAACAATTTTTTGCTCCGTTAACCTCCACCTCAGCACTTTTCGTTAGTTAGGTAACAGATACTGACGGTGGGAACAATTTTGATTACAGAAGTGAAGTTTGGGAGTACGATTGAAAAAATTGAAAGTTTGGGAGTATATTTGATATTCAGGTCAAAGTTTGGGAGGTTTTTTGAAATTTTCCCAAACAAAAATGTTATACGCAAGGAAACTTACACCGAATTATACACAAGCTAAACTATTGCGCAAGAGTCGTGCTAAACTAAAAACTCGAGCTTAAACTGGAATCGTTTGTAAACGAGCCAAGCCGAGTTATAGTAATTTACTTAAAGAGTGTACTTAAATGAGTCAAGCTTATATAAGCTGAATTTTTGGGAACTTAGCCTAGCTTTTGCAAACTTGTTTGCTAAACAAACCTAAAACTCATACTCGAACTTGGCTTGATTACTAAACGAGTCTCAATGAGCCGAGCCATGAATTGCTCGCTAACAGTTTAGTTCGTTTGCTGTCCTATGAACAGACTATAATTTCGCAAAACAAACTAATATTAAACGGCTCGACGATCTCTGTATACAATTTTTTGTATAGCCGTTTCCCAAGTGAATGCAATCGCATGATTGTATTTAAAGATTTTTCATTTTAAAGAATTTCATATAATCCTGCGGCTTCAATTCACTTATTAGTAAATGGGAACACCAAAAATTAAGTTCAAGAGATCTCTACCAACATTCTACTCCTTCGAAATATCAAATATGACGTTTTCAACGTGATACTCATTACTCATAACTGATAACACGATGAGTAAGGGATGCCTAGAAAAAACACCAAACGGGTGTTTGTTATCGAGAAATCACTGGAAAAATAATTCGACAGGTGCTTGTGACCGTGTAATCACTAGAAAAATAACCCAATGAGTGTTTGGCACTGTGCAATTACTAGAAAAAACACCCGACGGGTGAGTTTAATTTTTCCTACGACTAGTTTCTAAGTATTAACCCCTTTTTTTTAGCTTCTGATCGTAATTTTTGAGTTATCATCCATCCAACGAAAGAGAATTTAATGGTATTTAAAGCAGATCAATTTAATTGTACAATATCAATTTTATTTTTAAAAAATCCATAAAAAAAAAAAAAAAAAAAACCAGTTCAATTATTTTTATAGATTATATGTCCACTAGCCATTAGGCAAGGGTCACACTGAATCATTCATATACGTACACAGGCGACAAGTAGTCAGAAATAGTACTCCAATAACATTGGAAAATAAGCCAAAGCCCACGGCTGGTCCAGAACCAGGGCCCATTAGGACAATATCCCCAAGAATGACTAGAAACTAGGGCTCTATTTTTCACTTAAGACATTAACGGAACCGGGGGCCTTGTAATAAGTGAATCTTGATTGTTCAAAGTGTTTTGGATGATTCAGATTTTTCACTGATCTATTTCTGCGAATAGTTTGTTTAAAATCCAGACCGTCCAAAACAAGAATGGACGACTGAGATCTTACTACACTCTATAGTGAGATTCACTCACTACAAGACCCCCGCTTCCGACGTTAACAGTTAACAGTGCATGCCAACTCAATACATCCATAGGTCCCTTGTTTAAGTTCCAGTTCTTGGTAAAACAAATATTTTTTTTCTTATTTTTCCACTTGCATCCAAGTGTAGATACTTTATTAAAGACCTCTTTTTTCGAGCCCATTTTTGACCTCCCAAATATCAGGGCCGGTCTTCCGGCAAGCCCCAACATTATAGCATGGTTTGTGTGGAGGTGAACTACTTAGTACTGGAACTAGTACTAGTACTACTAGTTGAGTCGTGGTCGTCACTTGCACTATGGTCGTCACTAGTACTATATTTTTTGGAACAATCCAATAGGATATTGAGAATTCTTTCCCTTCTCTCCACTTCACTTCCTCCCTCCTTTTTCTCCTTTGCATATGCCTTGAAGAACTCCTTGTTCTTTTTCTCTAGCTCTTTCCACACTACACAAAGCAAATAACAAACACAATTGCACCACAAATTAGAAAGTTCACTTTAGACTTTACCCTTGGAATAAAATTTGGCATAAATCGGGTGCGAGGATTGTATTGTGAAGCCGATTTGGGGCTCCTCTAGTCCCATTATTTGATCCAAATCATTCATTTTATTTGTCTTGTCGACTATGTTGTCTGCGTAAAAATACATGTTGATTAGACAACGGTAACTATTTGATCAGTAGCCATTTAGTTTTCAGTTTTGTTGAAATTCCTTTGAGTGTTACGTTTTCCAGAAAAATGCAGTCTGAAAACGTAGTTATCAAGTCTGATCAACCTAAATCATACTCGGAAAGATGAATAAAATGAACAATTCAGATCAAACATCAAGACCCGGGGTGGGCCCCAAATCAGCTGTACAACACATTTATAATCTGACTCATTTAAATATGTTGTGGGATATTTCTAATGTGTCGAGTGTAAGGCCGTCAGCTAGTTAACGTTCAGCTCTCATCCACTGCTGAATTTAAACTTGTGTTTATGTGACAAATAAGACTCGAAGCATGACACAAACAACGTAATTATTATGTATGTGATCATTTATTAAAATTCTGACTCCTACTCACTACATATGAGATGCATAAGAGGCTCAGGTGGTGTTCAGTAATAAATGTTCGTAAACTGTTTCGAATAATAATAATAATTAATAAATAAATAAAATATTTATAATAATAATAAAAGTTAGTGTCTGTGTGAGGTTTTACATCCAAGTTGATGGAATAACACCAGGGAATTTATTTAGTTATTTTTTTTATAGGCATAAGGTTTTTCATGAAAACTTGATAAGTGTACATCAAGTTGGATGAGAAGGAAGGGGATTCCAACCCAAGGTTGGACGAAATAAAACACTCGTAGGGACAATCCCAAGCAGGCCATGCTATAAATACATCAATGAAGCCCAAAAGACAAAAGGCCTGGCTTGAACCCTAAACAAAGGAACCCTAGCCATCAACAGACATTACTCCCGCCACCCCACACTTGCCGACCATAATACACTACCACCCGACCACCATCAGCAACCCCAACCAAGATTTGTCGTTAGGCTCGGAGATTGGTCACATCGGGCTATTGTTGTAACTTACTAACCAGTAACAAACTAACGACACTGTTGCAGTAGGAAAAAAAATACAACAACAATCATAGTATTACAATAATAAGCAAGGACAGAACCATAATTGTTGCATAGAGGGACAAATATATACAATCAAAAAAATTAAAATAAAGAGAGACAACGATGTTAATTTTTAATAACTCAAAAAAAAAATACAAAATAACACCAATACATATGAAACTAAACATTTTTTCTTGTATCAACTTAGATCGCAAAAGTATTAACGTTTATCTAATCCTATCTACTCAAATCAATAAAGAGTTTTGGGCTTCCAAAATTTCAATCGGCCTTAGTTTTTAAAAGTGAACGGCCCTTGAGTCGTTGACTCTAAGTGAGTTGGGCTATAAATTTTGGGCCTTATCTTATTTAAAAGGATTGTAATCAAACCTCATAGAGACAAATTTTAGTAGAAAGCCGTTTCACAATTCGAAAAATATTAAAGCTGCTACTATTATTTTTTTTTAACGAAAAAATGGAGGAGGGACGGGACTATTTAGTTTGATATTTTTTTTAATAGGATTTTTGTAAATTATAAGAGAGACAACAGTCCCAACTAACCCTTGACTCCATCCTTAATAAGAACTACTGGCTAAAGCAAATCCAAAAAGCAAAAACAAATGTAGATATCGAACAGCTCAGATCATGCAAGTGCAAAGGTGCGAAATTCGAGCCGTTGATTGCATTGGCAACTCTAGAAATTCGGGAGTGTGGGATCATTTATAACCATCAAAATTTTTACCATTTATAAGTCTAAAAATATACAATAATAATGGCAATTAAAAATCTTTTCAAAAAAATCACCATTTAAGACTCGACAAGCATGGTTGGTTGAAATATTATCCGGTGCGGTGTCGCCATTAATTCAAATGGAATTATTTATATATTTTGGTAAAATTTAAGTATGATAATAGTAATTGTTTTTTGTTCCATGGGGTCGCCGGACCCCACTCCCTTGGCTGTGGCGTCGGTTGATCGCCCACCAATATACCCGACTTTCCCAAGAAAAAATTGTTTTCATATAAGCTTCCGATATGTCAATCAAGTAGTCGATTTCAGTAAGTGAAATAAAAAATAAAAAACGAAACCATTTCTATAAATTGAAATCGATCGTTAAATCATTAACCAAATGGTAGCAATAATTGAAGATATTTGAAAGGAAAATCAAATGGGATTAATTGTGCAAAAAAACGAAAGACGAAGCATAATAAAGTAAAGCAAAACTCTTGACAAATAATGAAAGTCATTCGTCTTCATTCACAGTGATGTTCTAGGACACTAAAAAGCATTCTCACTTTGAAGGGCGGAGTCGGGATTTTAGGTTAGTAGAGTCAATGATTAGATCTACATCCAAAGTTATTATTTTTATTTGCTCGTGCAAAAAAATAACTAAATTAAGAAGTTAACTAGTGTAACGTAAATGTACTGTGATACATGCATTTTTGCTTTATAATTGGTCCAATGACTAATTATATTTGAAAATATTATTACGATAACCTCATTTGTAATACTATCAACTCTCAAAAAGAAGAAAAAACTTGAGATTTTTATGCATATTAAACAAGTTGGGGCAATTTATAAAATTTTTGAGGGGTCAAAATTTAAATTTAACTCCAAACTATTAAAAATCCTTGTGAAATTAAAGTGAGAGTTATTCATTCATGACTCCGTCCATGCTCACTTCAACATCATTTATGAGAACCTTGTGTGTCAAAGCAAACATAAGTTTGGTAACCCAACGCAGTGGAAAAGCATAAGCACATGCATCTTATTTATCAGTTCCTAAAGCATGGACAGCTCTACCAGGACCACCGCTGCCGCTACCGTCGTTGTCAAGAGTTTGGATCTGGAAACTCCAAATTCGGCTCCCTCCTAATCCAAAAATTTGGTGTGGTCGCCCATACTAGAACGGAGAGGATTGTCTACCATAGGGAGTCTCCAATGCCAAGGAAGTGCAGCCATAGAGAAGATTGAGAGTTGAAGAGAAGATCGGGGAGGCGAGAGAAGGGGTGTGAAGGGGGGATGGGATGGGTTAACTGCAAGGGTTGAATCCTAGGGAAGGGGCCGCCCCGCTGTCTCTCTTTCTCTTTTTCTCTCTCTAGAACTCTCCTCTCACCTTTCTTGTATAATTATTTGTTTGCCCTTTTTGTTAATGGTTTCAGAGTTAAACAAGCAAAAGTGGAGAATAATTTTGCAAAATTAAAATAAAAAATTGACATGAAAAGTATAAAGTGGTGGTAAAAGGTGAAGTGAAATGAATAATACTAATAATGTTTCTTTAATAAATTGAATTTATGGAGTAACACACCTAAAAATGGAGGGAGGAAGTGTAATTATTTAGTAGTCTTGTGGAGCTACCACGTGATGTCCCAATACCCTCATATACAATATAGATTTGTATGGTGCCCAATATTAAGTGTGCACCCACGAAAGTGTGCAATAGATTACAATATTGGGGCATCACATGGCGGGTGTCGAGGGTACGTGTATGCGGTACAGGTCCTTGTAGTGTGGGGCTCACTACAAGATTGTCCCCTAAACTGAGTCTATTCGGCCGTTCATCACGGTAATGAACGCTTGAATTTTAATCCAAATAATGAACGATTCAAATCGTTCAGAGTTTGGATTAAATCTGAATTATCAATGCCGAGATGAACGGTCAAATGAGACTCACTACAAGCCCCGCTCCTCGACACCAATAACTAACTAATCCATTCTTTCTTGGAACGTGGCCGTGCACCATCCTCCACGTGACACTGTGGACTATTGTCGTCCACTTTTTGCCCCGTTTTTTTGGTTGGGCTGGGCCATCCTTCCGAAGAAAAGGCATAAAAGCATAAAAAATGATAAGTGTACAACAATCAACTCCAACAAGTCTCCAACACATTCACATGATATTTGGAGCCCACACACACTTGATTGTAAAGTATGTGTGAATTCCACACACCATGTGAATGTGTTTGAGACTTTTGTTGTGTATATATATATATATATATATATATATATATATATATATATATATATATATATATATATATATATATATATATATATATATATATATCATTGTTCTAAAAGCATGCAACATGGGCCCCACTATACGGCGAAGCAAATAAAGCCCACTTTGTAAATTAATAATAAGCCCACACAGTGTGACCAACGGTCTGTAGAATTGCCGTGAAGAGTCAGGTCAAACAGACAGAGACTCATCTTCTTATATTAACCCTAGTCCTGCAGAAGAATTAGGACCATTAAGATTAGGAGATGTAATGGGTGAAGAAACACTCTTTACTGATCAGGACATAGAAAATTTCGAAAAATTACAACAAGTTAAAAAAGAAGAAATTTATAAAATTTCTAAGTTTAATATGTTCTCAGCCCGAGTCTTTGAGAAATATAGTGGAAACACCACTTCTCAGTTATCTAGTGACGGACATGTAGATATTGCTCTTTTTGATAAACAAAAAGTAGCAAGATGGAAAAAGAAATACCCAGAAGTCCGCTATATACATATTGGATTAATCCAAGTTAGGATTAATGCTTTATTTAGACAAGGGATAGATAGTCCTATCTTGTCTGTTCTTTTTGATAAAAGATTTAGTGACCCCATGAAGGCAGTCATTGGTGGAATTCAATCCAATTTAGTAAATGGAGTTATTTGGTTTAACATAAAACCAAATTTCTTTATCTCCATTAATGATCCAAACTTGGAGGATACAGTGCGAATGAGGATAAAGACTAGAGGAATTGATATGAAATCAAATTCCAACGATCTGGCAATTCAATGGAGAACAATCCATGAATTAACAAAATTTCCAGAAACCTCTATGAAACCCATAGATAAACATATGGTTGAAATTTTTGAACCACGACCATTTGATTCTGTTATTCAACCTAGGCTAATGAACTGGACAGACCTAGAAATTCCTAGGAACTGGTTACTTACCAACCTGGTAGAACCTAGAGGACAATCTTCTTCTAGTAACAGTGTTGAATTACAAGTTTCAGGAAGAAATTTGTATTTTCATAATAAATCAATACCCGGTAATGTTTGGCAAAGAGATTTTTCTAGTCCATCAAGAGCTATTGCCACAAAAACTGTGCAAGTTCCTATTATGCCTGGAAGTTCTCATAGAAATAAGCAAAAGGAAGAAATTCAAACTGCACAAATTTATCATTTTCAAACAAAAAATGATGAAATTATTTTTTCTCCTAGTCAAGGTAAGAAAAGATATACCTATGTTATGGGTACTTTTAATTTTTTGGGATATAAACCATATACCCTGAATGTTTTAATAGATACAGGAGCCACTATTTGTACCTGTAAATGGAACGCAATTCCAAAAGAAAAATGGTTATTAATGAAACATCCGATTTTAGTTACAGGAATTGATGGAGGTAATACAGAAATACAATTTAAGGCAAAAAACATATCTATTTGGATGGGAAATAACAAATTTGTCATTCCAAAAATTATATGTTTTCCTTATATGCATGGTGATATTTTATTAGGCAACAATTTTATCTATCAATATTTGCCTATGCATATTTATGAAAAAGAATTAGCATTAACTATAAAAGGTGCATTAGTACATATTCCTTTGCTAGAACAGCATAAATATGTTTGTGACAGAGATTTTGCACCTATACCGAGAGGAGAGATGACTCCAATCATCAAAGCTATTGATGAATCGCATTGGATATATAAAGTTTTAGAAGAAAACTTTAGTGAAGACCCTTTGAAATTATGGTCACGAAGTCCTCGTTACTGTAGTTTAAAACTGAGAAACCCTAATGTAATAGTTAGAGTAAAACCTATGATCTATACCAGACAGGATATAGATGAGTTTGATATACAAATAAAAGAACTTCTAGATAAGAAGTTAATTGAGGAGACTACCAGTCCACACTCCAGTCCAGCTTTTATGGTAAGAAATCATGCTGAGATCAAGAGAGGAAAAGCCTGAATGGTAGTTAACTATAAAAGACTAAATGAACAATTAATCTTCAATGGTTATTTTATACCTCGTAAAGATATTTTGATCTCCTTAACCAAACGATCAAAAAATTTTAGTAAATTTGATTGTAAAAATGGTTTTTGGCAAATTCAGCTTACTGAAGAGTCAAAACCATTAACAGCTTTTAGTACACCCAGAGGACATTATCATTGGAATGTAATGCCTTTTGGATTAAATATAGCACCACAGGTTTATCAAAGATGGATGGATAGTATTTTCAAAGATCTAAAAGATTTTTGTGTGGTCTATATTGATGATATATTGATCTTTTCCAAAACCCGGGAGGATCATAAAAAGCATTTAAAAATACTTTGTGAAAAATTCCAAAAGCATGGAATTATTTTATCTCCAAAAAAAATTGAGCTTGAAAAAGAATCAATTGAATTTTTGGGAATAGTTTTAGACCAAAGAAGGTTTAAAATTACAGAGCATATTCTTTCAAAAGTTAGAGATTTCCCAGATATATTAGAAAACAAGACTCAATTACAAAGTCTTTTGGGAATTCTAAATTATGGAAGAAATTTTATCAAAAATCTTTCAAAAATCGAAACTCCTTTATTAGTCAAATTAAGGAAAAATGTCGATTTTACTTGGGAACAAGAAGACATTGTCTTGATTAAACAACTCAAGCAAAGTCTTACTAAGTTACCTAATGTTTATTTACCTAAACAGGTGATAAACTTATTTTGGAAACGGATGCTTCCATTACATGTTGGGGTTGTGTGTTAAAAGCAATACCAAATTATTTTTCTGAAGGAAGAAACACTTCCACTAAGTGAAAATAAGATAAGAGCTAGAAAAGTTCCTATCTCAAAACCCTTGAGAAAAGAAGAGTTGATTTGTGGATATAATTACGCACTTTTAAGCCCAACCAGCAAAAATATATTATTTTTGAAAAAGAATTATTAGCTATAAAATTATCATTAGATAGGTTTAAGATTTATCTTGCACCAGAAGACTTTATTGTTAGAACAGACAATAAAGCTGTAAGAGATTTCTTGATTAACAAAAAATCTATTGACCAAGGCCGACGATTAAATTGGTACAATAAAATTTCAGAATATACTTTTGAGGTAGAACACCTCAAGGGAGCTAATAATTTTATTGCAGATTTTTTGAGTAGACCCTTTTTACTTTGCAGGAAACATAGCTTAAATAGCTATGGCGGATAAAACAAACAAACAGCATAAAAGGAGACCGGGTAATTGCTTGCTAGAAGGGCACGCCCCAGAGAGAGGAAAAACTTATGTAGTCTTTGCTGGATTCCAACCAGGGATCTACAAAACTTGGGAAGAATGTCATCCACAGGTGAATAATTTCCCTGGAGCTTGCTATAAGAGTTATGATAGTATGACAAAAGCTAGAAGAGCTTGGTACAGTAGACCACCAATGGTCTCTGCACAACAAAGGGAATTTACACCACCTATGGTGATCCCTCCAGTTAGACCAATTGGAGTTCCCATGAATATTATGTCGGAACCAGAAATAAAAGATTTTTATAACCCAGGGATTCCAGGCCCTGTATATGAACATTTGAATGCGGTTTGGAAAGGACATGTTTACGGTGTCAAAGCAAAAATTCCGCCAAGGCATGGCGGGATTGGGTGATGAATTAGCCAAGCAAGTCAGTAGAACTCGCCCAATATAAAAAGAAAGCAAAATGTTTTAGAAAATCTTTGTTTTCAGATCATAAAACAAATGGATTGGATAGTAGATTTCAATTTTGAGAAAATAAATAATTTTCTTCAAATATCGGACCTCATAGCCAATGAGTTTCCGGACCCTATTTTTGAAAAAATCAAAAGAATTTGTCTTTATGAAAAGGCAAGATCAATTCTGCCTCCTGAGATTTTTATGCAGATTCATGCAATGGTAGAAGACCATCAGAAGAAAATTAAGCATCTTTTGCTTAATGAGAAAGGAAGAGTTAATTTTAGGGAAGACATCCCTAAAACCATTATTTGTCTTAATCATGATGATTGGACAGATGATGAAATAACTTGGGGAGTAACAAATCAAATTATTTTTCAAAATCCACGGATCCAACGTATTGGACCTCCTTCCCAATGATGATCAGAACAATGCTCTCATGTGTGGCAACCACCTACACATGGAATAAATATTTTACATTATGGATATCAAGTTCAGTTGGATGGCGAGAACGTGAACGTTTCTACCAAACCATATCGATTTGGTATTTTAAGCCTCTTCAAGATTGGGAGTTTGAAGCGGGGAGACAAATCCACTACACTCCAAGTTTGTAATTCCTAATCTTGATCCGGAAGAATCTTTGGATAGAAAGTTTGTTCGCGGCTAAGCCAAAGATGCGCCAAATTCAAAGGGGCAGTTCCAACTCCCTTTATGATAACTGATGGAAGAAGGATATTTGTTACAAATTTTCCTATATCCTATGAAAGAAGTGAAGAGCAGATACAAGAAGTAGAAGCTCTTTTGAACAATATCAAGAAAAGACAAAATCTTGATTTACCAATGGAATTAACTATTCAAGCTGATTCCGTAGAAGAAGACAGGAATATGCAATTCAGTCAAGACACATATTCTCCTGTGACATCGGAACACTATGACGGTGTTGAATATCAAAACCTCATAAACCAGATGGAAGACTAGAAAGGTCGAAGCTGACGCAGGCAGTGACGTCAGAAAAAGAGGAGTCTAGAACCCGCACGAAAGATTCTCTACGTGGCAAGTTTTGAAGACGGGAGACTACGACCCCTTTTATCTTTTGTATCTTTTGTACAATTGTAGCAATAGGAAGAATGGCCCCCCCCAGGGGAGACATCTGTAAAGTTAGTAGATGTACTTTGTTGTCTTTATAAAGAGATGAATGTAAGCATAATGGGGTATGTACAAATCTTTCCCACGTAATAATATTTCTCCCATCAATTTCCAGTCCTTCCATTTCCACACTTCCTTTCCTTTTTACAATTGTGCATTTTTGCAATTGACCCGTGTTTGGAATTCGGGGTGTGTTTGTTAAAAAAAGAAAAGGCAGGACAAAAGGTTCAGAAAGCAAAGATTCAGCTTTCCTGAAAATAGAAAATATTTTTATATTTTCGTGAGTGTGACTAAAATAACCCTTTAATTTCAAAAAAAAGAAAAAGAAAAACTTATGATCGCCCTTTTGATTTCCGATAAATAATTTCCTTTGTGCAGTTGCAACTCTTGAAATGATATGCTAGTGATTATGGTAGTGATGTTAGTGCCACTTGAAAAAAAAATTAAAATTAATAAACTGATGAATCAATTATGTAGGATTCAAAAATGAGCCCGAGGGCCGATCTGTGCCCAGATGATCAGTACCCACAGAGTTATCGATCTGCACAGGCGGCCTACTGCATAAATTGTTGTTCTTTTTCTTATTTTCTGTTAATTTTCATGACAGCTAGAGAATTGGTGTGTTAAAATCATGTGGGAATTTGCAGCACGATACGATAAGCAATCTGTATTCTAATTTGTACATAACATGACCCAACCAAGTTACCAAACTGGCCGAGTTCCAGTTAGATTCACAACACCTGAAATCGATAAAAATGCTTTAACCACCTTACAACCCGAACATAACCAAAAAAACGGGACGAAGTAAAAATACACACTTCCTAAAGACTAATGCTAAAAAACAAATACAACAATTAGTGTGGGTCATAAAGCAAGAAAACATCATTTTGTATCATCAGATAGATTTACTAATAATAAAAACAAAAGTTGTTTATGTAGCCTTTTTATTAAACAATCATCCTTATTTCTTAGGTTTATAGGTGATGATGGATATAACCTAGATCTGGATCGTCTATTGCTGTAATTAATGGTTTGAATATATTCTGAGAACCTTACCGACAAAAGTCTCCGAGAAAATTCAAACCATTGATAATAGCAATATATGGTCTAGATTGGGATTGTCCCGTCCAGTTAAAAACTTCGACTACCGAACCCAATGATAATATTGAAAAATAAGCCAAACCCCTAAAATATATAGCATGGTTTGTGTGGAGGTGAACTACTAGCTAGTTAGCAGTTGTGGTCGTTGTTGGTGTCTTTTTTGGAAGTATCCAATAGCATCTTGTGAATTCTTTGCCTTGTTTCTTCCATTTCACTTCTTCCCTCCTTTCTGTCTTTTGCAGCATACGCCTCAAAGAACTCCTTGTTCTCTTTCTCTAGCTCTTTCCACACTAGACAAAATAAATGACGTACATAATGTTAGCATCAAATTTTTAAAATGTCCCATTTTAATTAGCCTTTACCCTCTAATAAGTATGGTGATCATATTTGGAATAAATCCAATAACTCCCATCTTAATATCATGTTTTATATAACACTATGTGACCGTGTTTCGTGAACGTTTAATAATTTCACAGATTCGTGGGTAATAAGCGAGGCCACCTGGTTCAATATCTTAAACTTAAAGATCGAGTGTAGATATTTGACCCCCTTAGGATTCATTTATTGCCTTGAGTAGTCTACTACTTATTATTTTTTTGACTGACATATGGTACAATATTTATTTCACCAAACCGAGTCTTATATTTCAATTAGTTGGGGATTGGCTTACATGAATTATGTTCACTCTATTGAATTTTGTCGAGCGCATACAGGGACACCCTAGCATAACTCACATGTATAATCAGATTCAGATAAACATATGGCAGAAATTATATATTTACGTGTTGCATGACTGTTAGTTAGCTAACTCGCAACTTTCCTCAATGACCTGGATAGACTTAAGATCGACATTATGACCAATAAGACTCTAAGCATGACACAAACAAAGTTGTGTTTGATCTCAATTGTTGATTTTATCAAATGTAGATTTTATCAATTGGCAAAGTATGACTTACTATTTACCCCCAAAAAAGTATGACTTACTAAAAAAAGTCAAACTAACCTGTGGAAGTAATAACTGGCATAATATTAGCGTGTTTGGAGAGAGCATCCATGCACTCTTCTCTGCTCATGTTGAATAATATGCACTCTTCTATAAGGTGTTGCACCTGCATTGTACATGATCATATCCCCTAATCACCAAAACATCCATAGCAAGTAATAATAGTAATAACAACAGGCAGAGCTGGCTTATGACATGAGTCAAAAAAGACACCGTTTCGGGCCTCCAAAATTGTTAAAAATAGAGGCCTTCAAATATTTAAGGCCCTTATATATGTTAGGTCTTATTATTTTTTGTTTAAGCCTTTTAAGCGTGAAAATAGACTTTATTGATTAAAGCTTATCTTCGATCAACAATGTCTAAAGAACAATTAAATGGATTGGTTGTATTGTCTAATGAGATGGGTATGGTAAAAAAGCTTGGTTATGAAAACTTAATTCGTACATTTACAACTAATATATAGTGCCAGAAGATTAGTGTTCAAAATGATAGATATTGAAGTATTACAATGGTTGTGTATTCATCAATACCTATACATTTAAATTTAGGGGAAAATACACTTTACCTACTTGTGGTTAGCGCGAATTGCAGAACACCTACCTCGGTTTTAAAAATAAGCGAAAGAGCTACCTATGGTTTTGGACTAAACTGCAACTCTAACTCCGTTAACAGAAAAATGATAAATGACTCCGATGCCCCTATATTTTTTTTTGGGATAAATTTCCTCACCCCATGTACACAGTGCATCTTTCCCAACTTTGAGCCCGCCCTTCATTCCATCGTCATCAACACCCAAAAGTGAAAAAGCCTAAACAACACTACAAGAACAAACAGTCCTTGTATTTCTCTCTCTGCCTCACTATCTCTCTCCTCCTCCTGTGCAACACCGCACCTACTCATCCTCTCTCTCATTTTACCTCTGCAACAAAGGCGAGAATCAAGTCGACGGCGGCTCAGTTTCATTCGGATTGACGGCGACTCAGTTTTATACGGATCGACGGCGGCTCGGTTCTGTACCGATCAACAGCGGCTCGGGTTCTGTACCGATTGACAACGACGGCTGGGCAGCGAATGGGTTTTGTATTATTGGTTCATCTGTATACATGGATGTGTATTCCTGGATCTTGTTTTTGCATTATTTGATTTAGATTGGGTCTGATGCAAATTGGGTTAATTTTTTTTTTCAATTGATCAGTGTTGAAGGTGCACTTGGTTCTATGGTGTGATCAAAATCATCACACTTGGTTCGATGTCCTGCGATTGATTTTTTAATTGACCCGGTCGATTGATTGGGCCCGATTCAAGATCCCTACAAGTGTGATGATTTCTACGCATGAGTATATTGGAGAGAGACAAGAGAGGGTTTTAGCCCTAATCGATTAGAATCAGAAAGAGAGAGAAAAGGGTAGGGGAATTGTGGGAGATGGGTTTTCTGCGAAAGGAATCCCGAAAATGGAGGGGCTAGGGGAATTCGTGACTCCACTTGTTACTCACGGAGATGGGTTTTAAATGGGAAGAGGGAGAGAGGGAGAAAATGAAAGGTTTGAATTTTATAAATCTTGGAGGCGATTAGGGGAAGAAGAAAATATCATATTTTGGAGGAAACACGTTTTTTTTTTTTTTCCACACTTGCCATTTAGGTAGCTCACACGCCAGATTAATCTGAGATGGAAAACCTAACGGTAGCTTGATTTAGTCCAAAACCATAGGTAGCTCTTTTTCGCTTATTTTTAAAACCGGGTAGGTGTTACGCAATTAGCGCTAACCACGAGTAGGTAAAGTGTATTTTCCCCTTAAATTTATGTAACGGTAAATAATTTGTAATGTTCTGTTATGGAATATTTTGTGTTGATCAACTTTTGTATGTAACATATATAGGAGGCTCATTTAGGAAGATCGTTTTGGACCCCCCAACAAACTTTTGAGCCAGCCTTGACAAAGACTGACCCAGAGTTTATAGCTCAAGCGGTTATGAGTGGACTCTTAAGTGTCAGTGTGTGATCATCTACTAATCTCTAATACAGCTATCGTGAAATAATATAGATATATAACCATAGCAATGACCCAGGGCTTTGGCCAATGAGGTCATGAACTGGTTTTTTCTTTTTTTCTTTATTTTCTTTTTTTCCCCTTTTTTTTCAATTTTTATAATCAAGTGTCATTTCCAATTTACGCACACGTCTATTTATTCTTGGAGACCTATCCTATCGTCCACTAACAGAGCCATATAAAAAGTCAAAACAAAGCTCCATATGGACTAACCCAGAATTGAGCTAATAGAACAACGTTGGCTAGTTGTAATTTTCTAACACTCAAATGCTATCACTGTGACATAACAACAACAATAATAATAAGAAAAATAATAATGACAAAAATTTGTTTTTGTTAAATGTCCAAATTTTGGTGAATAAGAATCTTGTTACCACGTGCATAGTATAAGCCTTTCATACACTTTAACTTTGGCTTTCAAAAAAAAAAAAGTTGACATTTAAACTAGTACTCTATTAATGATCACTAATGTTAGGCACACATCAATCAACCACAATACCAACATGGCAACATCACATAAGTATGACACCAACGGGTCGAAACCATATATGGGTCTCATCCTCATGTTGGTGTTCTGGTTGGTTGTTATGTCCCAAGCATTATTGAATAACGAATTACTAGATGAAAATTTCAAAATACTAAAAAGATAGATCGAGGTAGGTACCATGTGGATGTATGCAGTAGAAGATTCCCCCATGATGCTTATGTTGTCTGTCGAAATACAAACACTGAATATCTTTATACCCTGGTTTTAATCCAAGAATGGTAAAGGAGATGAAGAGGTAGAAGAGACTAAAGCTTTTAGAGAGAGAGAGAGAGAGAGAGAGAGAGAGAAGGATAGTGGAACTTCAAAGAAAAAGAGGAGATCGATCTGAAGAAATAACTAGTACATCAACAAAAGAAAATGGCTCAAGTATATTATGACTAATAATGTTTGAAGATGGATAGGTCGAGATTATATATATATTAGATTGTATATGGTAGTGGGTTTCTCTCCGGTTTCGTTTTCAAATTCGAACTATGATCTGAATCGTTCATTTTGTGAAGCTCATGAAAGGTCTTAATGATGGCAAATATTTGTCTAATGACCTTAATGATGGTAAATATTTGCATTTATTGATATGACACGATCAAATTTTCTAACTATTGTAAAAAAAAAGAAGCATTTTTTATCATTAAAATAAACTTAAATAGATACAGAAAAACGCAATTAGGGGGTGTTCCACTAACTTGGTTTTTTTGGATGTTTTAGTTTTGCAAAAAAACTACCAACTTGTTCCACTAACTTATTCCATTAAACTAGTTTTTGTATGTTTAGTTTTTTTATAAAAAAAACTTAACTTGTTCCACTAACTTGTTCCATTAAACTAGTTTTTTTGTATATTTATACAAAAAAAAAAAAAAACTAATTTGTTCCACTAACTAGTTTTTTAGTTTTTTTGGATTTTAGTTTTGTAAAAAAAACTAAATAATTTTTGTTAGTAGAATAAGATAGTTTTTGAATTAAAACAAAACAGTTTTTTTTTTTAGCAGAACGGGGCCTAAATTGGTCCAGTTTTGAGGATCATCCCATTAATATAAAAATCACAAGTGTACGATATAATATTGTAAAGATTCAAAAATATATATATATTCCTATTATTTTAAGGAATAAGAAAAGACTAAAACGGGGGGTGACCAGGTGATGTCACAGTGGTGGTGGGGTCCCAAACCCCACGTGGGAGAATGAATCTGATTGGTCAGAAGGGGATTAGAGAAGATTTCCAAATTAACTGTCCTTAAAAAGATTTTTTTTTTAAAAGTATTCATATTAAAATGTGTAAAAAGTGTATAAAAATGTGTGAAAATATATTAAAAATATAAAAAAAATCAATAAAATTTTTATTTCTTATTTGTTTATTGTCTACTGAGTTTGGCTGACAATAGGAGAACCCTATCAAATGCTTGGACGCCTCAAAAAATGCATGGTAGATAAGCTTGTTAAACCATCACGGAGCAGTCCTTCAACAACAAAAAAAACACGCAATAATTTATCTATTTTTTTCCTTAGGGCCACATCACCCTCCACGTGACACTGGGGTCCACTGTCCTCCATCTTTTCCCTCCTTTTTTTTTGTTTGGGTTGGGCCATCCTTGATCCTTCTAAAGAATACGCACAAAAGGATGCACTATGGGCCCCACTATCCTACGAAACAAATGGAGCCCACCTAGTAAATTAAGCCCAACACACAGTGTTACCAACGGCCCGTAGAATTGCCGTGACATCTTGGGCCTCTCTTATAGAAGAAGAAAAGCTTACGATTCAGCCTTCCTAAAAATAGGAATTATTTTTATATTTTCGAGGGTGTAACTAAAATAACCCTTTAATTTCCAAAAAAAAAAAACTATATTCGCCTCTTTCTTTTTTTTAGATAAATAATTTCATGTGTGCGGTTGCGACTCCAGAAATGATATGCCAGTTGTTATGGTAGTGATGGTGGTGGTGGGAGCACTAAAATCAAAATCATCTTGCGTTATATTATCATACGGAAAATGAGACTCGTCATTTTGTAAGTCTATTTGTGTTTAGCATCTATGAGACAATCAAATAGATCGGACATTAACCAGGATCGACATCATTAGATTGTGTAAGCGGTCAGGCATTGGGCTTCACATTTCTTATGACAATCATATTGTTTGGCATTGTGCACTTATTGACATTGTGCACAATGAAACAATCTATGGGCACCGACCATTTTCAAATCCTGCACAATTGATCCGCCCCGTTTATTAGTTTTAAAATATTTCTTCACATGGCCTTACGAAAAAGCAGTTTAGTCGGATAATTTTAAGTGCTTGATCTCATGTACCAATTTTTCATTTCGGCATATAGATACCTGAATTCTGAATAAAAAATTAGTATATTGGATCAAAACATTTACAAGTATCCGTTTGAGCTACTTTTTCTCTAGGCTATTTGAAAAATTAGTATATTAGATCAATTGCGTGAGACCAAAAATAGTATCCGCGGGCCGATGGTGCACAGATGGTCAGTACCCGTACTACCATAGTACCATAGAGTTATCGGTGCACGCATAAGCCGGCCTTCTGCATTTTATTCGTCAATGGACATGTGATTGATCCTCTGTGGGGTCTTATTTCTTCCAATTCTAGGATCTTTTCGCCAAGGTTTTTTTTTTATTATTATTGAAGAGAGATGTGGATCTCGTAGTGTAGTACATGAGTCGTTGATTTCAGTAATTAAGGGTGCTCACGGTCTGGTTTAGTCTAGAATGACATGAATACAATCTTAATCCGTGAGTCACGGTTTTTTGAAAATAAAATTTGTGTCCGATCTAAAAGTCTCACGGTTCAGCTCTAATCCGATCTGCAAGCCACGGATCGGTTCCGGATTTGTCCACAGATTTTCAATTTATTCTAAAAAAAAAAAATCAACTCATTTGAAACCCAAACTCAACATTGAAACAAATAATGAAAGCTTTTTAAACATTCCAACAAATTAATTAAACAAATCTAAATTTGAACATTATGGAATCAAAATAGATAACCAAAAAACAAAACCCAAAATAGTTGTTCCATTGCTTGTGAAATATCCATGGCAAATCAATCATCAAATGTTTGAACGAATGGTTGTCAGCTTAGTTGGTTTACATAGCAACTGATCCGGCTAAAAAAGAATCTCCTTCAACTCTCAGCCTAATGTAATATAGTTAAGTGATAAAGTACAAGAAATGCAAGGTAGTATAGTGGTAAAATTATTTATCTATACATATATATATATATATATATATATATATATATATATATATATATATATACAGGGCTTCCTATCCGGGCTCCCGGATTTTTTTAAAATCCGGACCTCCACCTTCCCATGTTTTTTTTGAAAATCCGAACCGTTAGATGTGTTCAAAACATGTTTTTTAGGTCCAACGCGAGGATTTGTGGAAAAAAAATACCCGGAAGGGCTTGATCGGAGCAGTTTTTGCAAAAAACGCTATACACATCTAACGGTTCGGATCTTCCAGATTTGGTGTGGAAAGTAGAGAAAAACATACGGTCCGGATTTTACTTCCCATTCCGGACGCCGGATGGGAAGTGGACTATATATATATATATATATATATATATATATATATATATATATATATATATATATATATATATATATATATATATATATATATATATATATATATATATATATATATATATATATATATATATATATTTAAAGATTTATTTATTTATTTATTTTTAAAAATTTATATATATATATATTTATTTATTTATTTATTTTTAAAAATTTATATATAATAAAAATCTCACAATTCGGATCGGCTAATCCACAGTTTCAAAATCAAAATCCGTGTCTAGACCACTAGTCACGGTTTTTTATTTTTTGAATTCATGTCCAGACCATTAATCCACGGTTAAATCCAAAACGTGCGGATCGGTTTGGTCCAGACCGGATTCACGATTCGCCAATTTTTTTGAGCAGCCCTATCAATAATCAACGGCTCGGATTTTATCTCGGGAATAAACGAATTGGATCGTACAAGTTCCAAGATGAAATTCAAGCCGTTAATTGGGAAACGGCTTCGGATCTGCGCGTTACACCCTTATAATGCGGTTTGGGGTTCTTTGTTGATCACGGGTAGTCCATCCGAAAGAACGGACGGCCGGTCTTTGCCACCAAACCAAACTCTGTCTCTCCTGTGTCTGACACCGCACTACGGGAACGGCAATTCCCTTTTAACATATTCTTTTTCTTATTTTCTGTTGAGATTTCCATGACAGCTTAGGCAATTGGGAAAAAAAAATTTGTTCACCCTCACCAAAAGAGGGTGAACAAAACTCTCACCCTAATTGGTTGAAATGGCATGGGCCCCATAAAAATAGTATGAATCTCACCACAAAGTGATGTCATGCTTACTAAAAAGTGTATTGATTCCGTGGACTCCACACCATTTCAACCAATTAGGGTGAGGGAAAAAAAAAATTGTTCACCCTCACCGAAAGAGGGTGAACAAAACTCTCACCCTAATTGGTTGAAATGGTATGGGCCCCCAAAAATAGTGTGGATCCCACTACAAAGTAATGTCATGCTTACCAACAAGTGTATTGATTTCAAGGACTTTACACCATTTCAACCAATCAAGGTAAGAGTTTTGTTTACCCTCTTTGGGTGGGGTGAACAAATTTTTTTCAGATATGGGCACCTTAGAAATTGATTCATGTTAGGACAGGATTCGCTTATTCCGGAGTGTTGATAAAAATAAGACCGGATTAGTCCAATGGCCATAGCTTTCCTATTTCCCTTGGAATCTAAGAGTTCCCATGGGACTTGGACTGTTTATGTATGGATAAGAGGTGATGCAAGAGAGGCCTAACACGCTTGAATACTTGTTTGGGAGAAGATTTTGGGTGTAAATGGGGTACCACGTGGTGTCCGTGCACTGCATCCGAGCCGTCCAAAAATGCAACGGACGGCTCGGATTAAAAGTGCCGGACAGATTTTTTAAAAAAACAAAAATAAAATAAAAAGTGGGTTTCAATCCGAGCCGTCCGTTGTATTTTTGGACGGCTCGGATGCAGTGGCACGCACCTAAATTTTTTTCCTTGTTTGGGTAGTTATCTCGATAAATGTTGTGATTCTGCGTGCCCGACCAGGAATGGTTCGAGCAGCCATCCAATGCCGAGAGCCAGACAGGTCTCTAGTCGGTGGTCAGTTTATACATGTCATCACCTATACTACATGTTAACCTACGAATTAAGGATGATAAAAAAAAAAAAAAAACAAATCCTTTTTTTTTTAACTTTTATTAAAAGATCTATATGATACAAAATGTAGTATTTTCTTGTGTTATGACCAACACCAATTGGTGTATTCTTTTTAGCATTGGTCTTTAGGAAGAGGATATTCTTACTTTGTCACGTTTTTGTTGCTAGGTATGAGGCTTCGTGTTTTGCACGAAGTTAATGCCCGTTATTGAAGCAGCTGAAGTAGATTATGAATAGCTTTGTTATAATCATAGTTGACTGGTAGTAGTAAAATTCTAAAGTATAGTTTTTTTTTTTTTATCGAATTGAAGATCTCTATTAGTAGTTTTATTTGGTACAAAATAAATAAATATATATATGCGGAAGTATTTTGTTTTCTGATACGAAGGATATTGCAAAAACAACAAGCCAACAATGTAAAATTCTAGAGTATAAATTTTTTTAATTTTTTTTTGTATTGAGTTAAAGATCTATTAGTAGCATAATTTGGTGCGAACAAAAATTTAAAATTATGCGCAGAAGTACTTTATTTTTTTATCCGCAAAAATTTCTCAACATGTGCTATAAATAAAATTCTAAAGTATAAAATTTTTATTTTTTTTTTGGTATCGAATTAAATATATATGTTATTTAGATGTGCATAGTTTCATATTTTTGGGTATGTAAATATTTTACATTGTTAACTGAGTAAAGCGTACACTATTAAGTTGACTGGTAGTAGTAAAATACTTCCTCGTTATTGAAGCAGCTGAAATAGATTATGAATAGCTTTGTTATAATCATAGTTGACTGGTAGTAGTAAAATTCTAAAGTATAGTTTTTTTTTTTTTATCGAATTGAAGATCTCTATTAGTAGTTTAATTTGGTACAAAATAAATAAAAATATATATGCGGAAGTATTTTGTTTTCTGATGCGAAGGATATTGCAAAAACAACAAGCCAACAATGTAAAATTCTAGAGTATAATTTTTTTTAATTTTTTTTTGTATTGAGTTAAAGATCTATTAGTAGTATAATTTGGTGCGAACAAAAATTTAAAATTATGCGTAGAAGTACTTTATTTTTTTATCCGCAAAAATTTCTCAACATGTGCTATAAATAAAATTCTAAAGTATAAATTTTTTATTTTTTTTTGGTATCGAATTAAATATATATGTTATTTAGATGTGCATAGTTTCATATTTTTGGGTATGTAAATATTTTACATTGTTAACTGAGTAAAGCGTACACTATTAAGTTAGTTAAAGAAAGTTTTTGAAATCATGAGAATCCCTAACCTGCTAATTGAGGGGGTGTTTCAGTAAGGTTGTTTTTTGAATAAACTGGTTTTTTTTTTACAGTTTTTTATGTGATGTATTGTAAGAGAACGACATGTCTCGATTTTCGGAAAAAAAAAATAATTTTTTGTTAGTGGAATACCCCCTCATAGATCTCAAGATATACACCAATAATGGGAAAATGGGATTTTTCTTTTATATTTTTCTTTTTTTATAACAAAGTTCCAAATGTAAGCTTTGTGCTCTTTTTCTCCTACCTAGGAAATAGGTCAGGGTCATATAATTGTAGATTGTTTAAAGATCTTGAGATCTCTCTATTTTGTTTTTTAATAGATGTAAACCGTTTTTTAGATCTACCTCGAACTCCGACCAATTTGGTAACCCAATTGGGTCGGGTCAAATACAAATTAAAATACAGGTTACGTATCGGAAAGTAGATACCAATTGCCGAGAAAAAATTTGTTCACCCTCACTTAAACAGGATGAACAAAACCCTCACCTTGATTGGCTGAAATGGTGTGGAGTCCATGGAATCAATACATTTTTTGGTAAGCATGACATCACTTTGTGGTGGGATCCACACTATTTTTATGGACCACATACCATTTCAACCAATCAGAGTGAGAGTTTTGTTCACCCTCTTTTGATGAGGGTAAACAATTTTTTTTTCATATAATCTCCTCTCACGCAGACGGGGTAAGTACACAATCGTTGCACCTAATTGCTTGAGCATTATCTCCGTCTTCTACAAACAAACTGATTTAGCCATCGAAAGGGTGTTGGTTGACACCACACTGGTGTGTAACTTTCCTTTGGAGGTGATTGAGACTGAGTACGCCGGAAACCGATTCATCAGGTGACTTCTCATTCATTTCGAATGAAAGGAAAGAGTTTAATCATTATTTATATGAGCTGCCCCTTCATTGGGGTGTTTATAATATTGTTTCACCTACACCAATAGTCATAATATAATATAATTGTGGGTGCAATTACAGCTAGAAATGATAATGACATTTGTTTGTTGGCAAATATTCGAATGAAGTATCTATTTGACTTTACTAATCAGTTTACCTTGGATTTCCCTAGTGGTAATTGATTTCCACGTACCAAATTAAGCATCTGTTTCCCAAATACATGTATGAAGAATAGGTAACCATAGAGATATATAACTTCTCACATATATATCATGTGTCACTTGGTTTATATCGTCAGTTTCTGTACGAAAGTCTCGTCAACAATGGATCTACCGTGTGATAATGTTTATCGACTTTTTGCATACGACATCTGACCACTGATTCATTTTAGTGTTGGATGTTTCCTTCTTTTGATTTGGTCGTGTTATATGTATATCTTGTATGCATTAATGTCTTTTCAACTATATTTGCTTGTAATCGGTAGTTTGTAATGCCTTTTTTCAATGAAGTTCTTACTTCCCGCCAAAAACATGTGAAAACAGTGGTTGCCCTAGTGGTTAGGGTGAGTGCTGACAAACTTTGGGGTAGTCCTCAAGGGCTGGGGTTCGATTCCCCACCGGATGAGTACATGTGTAGTAAGTGGGGAGCCGTGACTGGTGTGGCCACCCTAGTTCCTCCGGAGATTTAGGTTACACAATTGGGTCCATTGGTGGCCTGGCTCACAAAACAAAAAACAAAACAATGTGAAAACAGTGCAGTACAATACATGTGGATGACTTCATTGCACCTTGTGATTATACATTTGCACCAAACTGATGTCGTGCAAACCTAAACTTTACCGAAACCATTTTGTTATACTACGTGGTCGGAACCAATAAACTCAATGGGCCTAAACACAAACAACTTACACGTGGTGGAATCTTAGCTTTAGTCATGACGTAGGTGCGGTTAAATAACGTTGTGCTGTGATGGGACACTACTCAGAGGGGAAGGATACTCTGCCTGCACTTCCAGTTTTTGCTCTAAAAAAAGATACTCCTTTTGTACCAAATTGTTTGTCCCTTCTTGGAAACCATGCATTTTGCATGTAAAAAGTAATGTACTTAAGAGATTTTTTTTAAAAAAAACAAATTATACTAATTTTTTCTTCTCAAGAGATCTTCAAATTCGTATAAAAATTTTGGGGGGAAAAATCATGTTAATGCATTATTTTTTGCGTGCAAAATGCACGGTCTCCAAAAAGAGTCAAACAATTTGAGACAAAGAAAATACTGTGGTATCGCATGGGGTTTTTCACTTGAGGTATGAAGACATTACAGAATTATGGTGAGATTATTTGCAGGAATTGATAATCGCACTCCAAAAATTGATGGAGGGGCTCCAAACTACAATGGTTTTCCAAAACTACTCTTTTGCAAGTTCTATAATTTACTTCAGACACTCCAAAAAAAAATTGCTCTTCTCCTTTTCCTCCTTTGTTGACGAGGGGTTTTTCAGTGCCGAGCGGGCACCATCCTATGTGGTGCCCAAGTGCACATCTCGGCCGTCCAAATTAAAACACTTTTTGGATGGCCTTGATTAAGAGAGAGAAAGGAGAGAAAAAAAGGAGAGAGGAGAGAGAGAGAGAGAGAGAGAGAGAGAGAGGGAGGGAGGGATATGTGCCATATTTTACATTGTTAGCTTGTTGCGCAACTTTGTAATATCTTTCGAATAAAAAAATAAATTACTTTCGCGCAAAAAAAAATTCACCAAATTAAACTACTTTAATTGGTGCGAAAAATTTTGAAAAAATGTATACGAAAGTATTTTACATTGTTGGCTTGTTGAGTTGGCTTTGCAATATCTTTCGGATAAAAAAATAAAGTAACTGTAAGCATAATTTTTTTTTTTTCATTGCTAAAGAAATTGAAAATTTCTGTATGAAATAATTTAAACCCAACAAGCCAGCAATGTAAAATACTTTCGTATAATTTTTTTTAAATTTTTTCGAATCGAATTAAAAATCTCTTTGGTAGTTTATTTTGGTGCAAAAGAAAATAAAAAATTATGCGCGGATTTACTTTATTTTTTTATCTGAAGGAGATTACAAAGCCAACTCAATAAACCAGCAATCTAAAATACTTTCGTATATAATTTTTAAAATTTTTGCCCATCAAATGAAAGATCTCTACTAGAATTTTAATTTGGTGCAAACAAAAATAAAAAATTGTACATAGAAATACTGTTTTTTATTCAAAGCATATTGCAAAACCAAAAAGAAAAGAAAAGAGAGTAACAATTGCCTTGAGTTAACAATGTCATTAAGAGAGTTGTTGAGTTGACATTGCCATTAAGAGAGTTGGTGGGTTTAATGGAGGGGAAATATGGGCGACATGGTAGCACTAAGGGCGTGGGATAGATGTGTCAGACAAGCAGCTTCGGATAGAGGATCTGCTGCCAACTGAGAGAGGCTTTGGTTCATATTTCCATTAGGAGTGCCTCAAGTAAATGAGGAAATAATTTTAAGGTGGACTGTCTCCAGTAACTTTTATATTTTGAAAAGGGTAATCTTGTAACTTTATTAAATTTTGGAGTGCTTACATCAAAAAATGGAGCCCCAAACTCAGCTCCCTTATTTGCCCATTTAGAACCCCATGTAAAGATCATATAATCAAATCAAAATGCTGAATTATTTATTTAGTCTAAGGCCTTTGAAATTATTTTCATCTCCATTCGACGCTTAAAATTGATCTCCCACCATTCATCTCATACTTTATTTATGCTAGTGCAACTAACTCGTACTACGTGCAATCACACCCATTTAGGCCCCCAAAAAATCGTGCTTGGAGGATAATAGAGAAACCGACATCTCTTCTTTCGCGTGTCTTGATGGCAAAGTCGGTCTTGAACTAAGGCAAGTGTTGTAGCAGATTTAGGCAAGTTTACCCCATATATCTTTTGTAATACCCAAAAAAAAAAAATGCATATCGTATATAAAGCCCAATTTCAAACTCAAAAGAGGCACAACCTCAAATTCACAATAACTAGAAATGATTTGTGTGGACATGAAAAAAGAAAAAATAAGCAAAAAGTGGACGCCCTAATTCAATCTCAAGGGGGTGCTCTCGATAAGTTTTTGAGAAAATCACAAAAAGAGAGTTCAAGTTTAGTTGAAGACTTGGTGGAAGAGGAACATGAAGATTCGGGAAATGAAGAATAGAATTTGGGGAATATAGAAGAAATATATTTGGATAATGAAGAACATGAGAGTGGCCAAGAGGAACATGAAGTATATTTAAGTGACGAGTTTGAAATCTTGGAATGTTTAGTTATTGTTTTAGGGTTTAAGTTCCCTAGAACCATACAGAAGTATAAAGACTTTTATAGAATTATCTAAAATATTGTACATAATTTTAGACTTGTATAGATGATGGTAGAGTATTTTATAAAAGATTCGTTGAGAAACTACTACAAAATGTTGTAAACTTCTCCCTTGGTGGGTATAAATAGGCGAGGTCCTCATTTGCCTAAACCACAAACCTTTTTACTCTCAAGTCCACTAGTCATGAGAATCTCTCTCTCTAAATCCCTTTTTTATTGATGAATACTAGTATTTATTTTCGGAAGTGTAAGTTACCTATTTACATTTTGCTCATTAAGATTTTGAAAAAAACTTCATTTTGATTTTCGCTTTCAGCCTCCAAAAAGTCAGGACCGGCTCTGCTTGATGGGTACGTAATATTGTTGAAATAAAGATTTTCTTGCTTGTAAGGGTGCCTCAGGATGTACATCGGGTTTCCATTGTATAATTTGCGTTGTTGGTCAAAAGAGTTCAATTGATGGAGGTTGGGTAAAGGGCAAAAGAATACGGTTTTTGGTTAGGGTGATTCTATTAACAACCCCTTTTTTTTCTTCATGTAACCCATTTTCTTCATCTAACTCACATCTAAAATTTCTCAAACCAATTTTACTCCATACAACCCAAAAAATACACCTAAACTACCCAAAATACCCTTAACCTTCTGCCATAGCCCCACATCACCACCACCACCAGCCATCTCATCTCTCTCCATTGTCTGTTTGATAATATGAAATTCACCATCGCAACCAATTTTCGTACTTTGAATGTCAAACTACACACATTTTCGACAACCAAGTGTCGATTTATATTGAAAGTCAAATTTTCAAAAAATGGACCTTGTTTATTTTCGACATCCTCATATCGAAATTTATGTCTTCATTCAGTTTCTTAATGTCGAACCAAATACTAGTGAAATTTGTGGGAAAGGACCCTGTCTATGTTCGACGTCATCCTATCGAAATGCATATCTATATTCAACTTTCGAATGTCAAACTAAATACACGTGGATAAAATATTGTTGTCTTCGACAATAACATGTTGAAATATAACCATATTTTGAACTTCTTAATGTCAAAATTTGTGAAATCAAACATGTGAATTTCTTAGGTATCGTTTTCGGAATGCAAATATTGATGTAATGCATAAAATCAATATTATGATGATGAAAAAAGTAACTCAAGTCAACAATTTATTACTGAACTTTGTCTTGCATAATTTCGGTTAAGTGAAAAGTTTCAACATCGATATGTTGAAAAAGTTTACATTATTTCGGGTATGATGTTAAAAAAAAACTACAATTTTTCAGATTTGTTCTTGGTGTTCGAATGTTCAAATGGGAACCCATCATTGATTGGATGTCTACTCCTTCATTCTCCGTTAAGAGTGAGATGAAGAAGAAGTTTACAAGTGGAAAAAGGGTAGTGGTGCAGGTGGAGTTTACAGATGAAGAAGAAGAAGAAGAAGAAGAAGATGTGTTTGGCTAAGTGTTATGCAGGGGCATTTTTATCTTTACACAATAGTGGAAATAGAGGAGTTTTCTGTTGGTTACATGGAGAAAAAAAGGAATTGTTAATAGAATCACCCTTTGGTTATCAGTGGATCCCGAAGGAAAACGATCACTTTCTGGTTTCTGGCAGTCCTACAGGGATGGGCAATTGGTCTTCTTTGAGGTGAGACGTAAGCCGTTAGTGGAAGTCTGTTCCCTCAGGAAGAGGTTATCAAAATTGAGGTGAAACGGAAGCCCCACATTGGTCTCCTCCTTATTTACCACCTCAAGGTGATGTGTATTTAAGATGCACAAGTGATGTACCCATACCATTGTTCTATTTCTAAAGATGGGTGTTGAACTGTTAAGGCCTTGTTCTGCAACACCTATCTTTAGGTTTGCAAAGACGCACAAAGACAATCAGAGCCGGTCCAAGGTATTTGGGTGCCCTAAACCCAATCGTTAAAGTTGAGCCCTATGTATTGTGCATGTTAAAAATATTTAGAAGTGTTCCTTTGATAATATTATTTTGCTGAAATTCAGTAGAAAAGGAAATATACGTTATAAAATTCATTTTTAGTAACATAATTTTGCATTACAAGTTTACAACCTTAGTGGTAAATTAATTGCCCTTGGTGTCATGCATGATACACACTACACAGCAGCCGTTCAAAAGAAAATGCTACATTGATACACACACCACATTAATCCATAAATACCAATTCATATACATAAAAAAAAAAAAAAAAAGGCAACTAAACCCAAAGATAAAAAGAGTAAGAAGTAGGAGGTATTACCTTTCCAACTCCAAGTACCAAGAACTAAAATTCTGAGCATTTCTTTTTTAGTTGATCTATTAGTTTAGATTTAGGGAAAAAGAAAGAGCGAGAGGGACCCAATTATTTTTACAATTGTTTAGGCTTTTTTTAAAATCAGAGTGGACCTTTTTATTTTTCTTATTGGGCTAGAAAAGTCCCACTCAAGCCTAATACTAAATTCTTGGAGTACCCTTATTTTTAGACATTTTTTGGATGCCCTAGGCTCAGACCTCTTGGGCCTTGGACGGCACTGAAGGCAATGGCCATGTTCAATTTATAGTTTTGTTTTAGTTTTGTTGACATCATCATTTCTCTCTCTCTCTCTCTACTCATTACACCTGCTTACATCATCAAAACTAAACTAAACTACAAATCAAACACAGCCAATTTGTTCTACAACGGGAACACACATTCTAAGTGGAATCGTTCCAAGCAAAGGTTGTGGCAAGCTACAACCCTGTAGTGAGCCCCTCACTACAAGAACCCACTAGCCCAAGCGAGAAGCTTGCCACAACCTTTGCGCCAAACTCACAATCAAAGAACAAATGCTCCATGGTCTCAAGTACACCTTTCTAACCAACTGGACATTTCACCTCCACATGCAAAACTAGAACTTCCTCCATAAAGCAAAACCACTCCGATCATCATCTGAAACCATACTACCCCTGAGGGCCACAAAATAAGCTGACTGAGGGGTCATTCCGCAACGATTGACTTAAGCTAAATTGGCTTTAGCACTTTAAGTTAGTATGCTAAAATAAGTCGTTCTATTGTCTCACAAAATTTTATGACAATTTTGCCCTTATGCAATATAAATTGACAATTTCACCGTAACTAATTTACCAAGGGCAAATGTGTCATTTCACGTTCCACCCAATTTGAGTTTGGAAATATTGCATACTAACACAGAAATGTCTTCAAGTGAAACACCTTCAAGCAGCCTTGGCATCTGAAGGCTTCACTAACAGAGAGTCTGGATCTTGACTTTGTGAAAGAGATTTAAAGGGAAGGAAAACAGATAAAAGAAAATAAGAGATAAGAACACTGGCCTCATCACCACTTCATTCTTGAAACCCCAACAGCATCAACAGCAGATGAAGCTTAGCAAGTTTAATCGCCTGCAAATGCAAATTCAATAAGAGTCCAAGTGAAGCTTAGTGTACGAATAAAGGCTCCCAAATCCTGCATCACCGAGATTCCTACCTTACAATTTGCAGTGGATCAGAAATTAGACAAGTCAATACAAATGAGATGGGAACAAACTTTATGTGGCAGAAGCACTTCTCTACAGCTGAAGTGGTTTCCTCTGTGTTACGTCCTATCTGCAATCTGCTCCTCCTGTTTTGCATTCAGGGTATTGTGCGCATGCTCGAGTATGTGTGATATATATATATATATATATATATATATATATATAGAGAGAGAGAGAGAGAGAGAAGAAGAAGAAGAAGAAGAAGAAGAAGAAGAAATGAAATACCATAACATATTTGAGTACAACTTTCAGTAATAAATTATTCACCCAAGAAGTGAAACAAGCCAGAACTTTTCAGGTAATTCACCACAAATATAGCCAATAAAAAATAACAATGAGTGGGGAAATGGGGAGAAGGCCAGACACTTTACAACAACAGGAATACAAGCAAATGGAACGTTGAAGACAAGACTCGAGCCCATCCGTGGCTTCAACTCTTTTGCTTTTGTAAATTTTTTGCTTCACCGAATCACTTTCACTCGTAAAAGTATATATGTGAGAGATACAGTTACAAAGGAAAGGCACACCTTCTCATTTCTCTTGTGAAGAAAGGATGCCTAAGAGCTTCCCTCGCTTTCATCCGCTCTCCAGGGTCATAACGCAGAAGTCCTTGCAAGAGATCGATCAGATCACCAGCGGAGTGATCCACATGCTGCATTATTAGGTTCTGCAATATAAAAGAAAGTTCAAACCAACACCTTTGTGAGAGAGGTAAATTGTATAAAAAAAGAATAACAAGACAAGATATCTTAAAATCCAGACAATATTTTTCAAATTTGGGAAAAAAAAAAAAAAAAGGAGAGCGATGCAAAAAAGGAAAAATGAAACATGTAATAACATAAGGCGCTGTCTATGTCACATGGATTTGGGTATGGGAGTCAGGTTTTTCGTACATGTCTTAAAGTGTCAAATTCATGTAATTCCCGTTCCTAGGTTACAGACACATTGCAGAATATTCAAATTCCTTCCAATTTAAGAGTAAATGATGCTACCAATGTCACATAGACCATCTCATGCATTTTATTACAGTTTTATGTATCGTAGTTTAATGAACATGAACAACGAAAGTTGTTTGATTGTCCTGTTACAAAAGTAGAAAACATCTCTCATATCTCTATATCTCCATTTTGGAGAACGGATGTGACATATGGAGGGGAGATTTTGTAACTTGCCCCCTCTTTTCTTCAATTTTTTGTACTTTTTGGAGGGACCCATCATCCATTTTAGAGATTTGGTCTCCAATTAACATGAAGATGCTCTAAAGGTTGAGCATCCGACACACTTGATACGTTTAGAAGAGTTCAGCTAACATGGGGTGGTATACTTGGGGGAAAAAAAAGAATACTAGCCGTATATTGTTAGCAGCACTAATGGGAACTTTCCACAAAAAATTTGGTGGTTCTTAAGTATCTTGTGCATAAATCATCAAAAGACCAAAAGAGTTAAAGAAAAACCATCAAGAACAAAATCCAAATCACAAGCATGGTCAACATTTAGACCCCTCATTTTATCTGCATAAACATTAAGATGTAGGTAATTTGGCAAATAATCAACACACTTTACCTTAAAACCATTTTCCCCTAAACAAAAAAGGAAATTATGTTATGTTCCAATAACAATCCCGAATTAAACAGAAACTACCAATCACCTGTAGACGAGGTAATTTCCAAACTGCCTTCATACTTTCTCTCGAAGTCGCACCCTCTGGCCAATCTAGTCGCACACCCCTCCTGAAATATTTCTCAGCGCGGCGGCTGAAAAAATGCAAATGAGAGCTTTATCCACATGATGATGCAGAAAAAAATATGAAACTAAAACATAAAAACAACAGGTCTTACTCCGCTCTAATAATCATATGCTGCGGCAGTGGCCCTAACACCCTCTCCATCATAGCCAAATGTTCCAAGTTCTCGTGTGTTTGGAAAAGGGCCTCTCCCTGTTAGTGAACAACATAGACAAGAAAGAAACCATAAATAGAATCTTCATGATGGAAAATTGGTTGACAAAGACAACAATAACTAAACATACCATAATAAACTCGCTGTAACAAACACATGGATTTAATATTATACACACTAATTACATTTATCACAAATTAATTCCATGAAAACAATAGCTTTCAAGGGCACTCGTCATATAGGTGGTCAATAGCCACATTGGAAATTGGGACTTAACGCACAATCTCTAGAAGTACTTCACAATATAAAAGAAACAAGAGAAACATAAAATAAGATCAAACAGAATTTTACCGAGCAAAGTTCAATGAGTATGCAACCCACACTCCATACGTCACAAGGATAGTTCCATCCAAGGCCTAGGGAAACAAAAGAAATAAATGAAAAATAGAGAGACAACCTTCATGAAAAGCAATAAATAACAGGTAACATAGCCTGATAACGACTGGCAATTACCAAGAATAACCTCTGGTGCACGATAATGACGTGTTGACACCACATAAGTATGGTCCTGATGTTCAAACGTAGTACTCCCAAAATCGATTAGCTTTATAGCACTTGACTTTGGCAGATTCTTGAAATATGAACCCTCTTTACTGGATCGAGTTAGAAACTTGAAGGCAGGCAAAACATAACCAAAATATTAGCAAATAAACTTGTAATAAATCTGTACCCAACACCAATCGCATCCTCATATAGACCACAAACAAAACGCCAACATATCAGATGAAACATTAGAATAGTGTTGATGAAAATGGATTGGAAACACGCTCTAATAATGCAAAACTGGATTTGCATTACCTGGCACAAATATGCAAAACATCTGCTAAATAAAAGGATAAACGAATAGATAATGAGAAAATGCCACATGAGACAATACCTTATAATCTGGCACTTTAATATATTCTGATGAAACAAGAAGAATGTTTTCTGGTTTCAGATCAGTGTGAATTAGCCGTAAATCATGCATAACTGCAAAAACAAGCAAGTAAAGGAATGAGAACTACAAGTAGAGGTAATCATCACTACAAGTCACACTTTACAGACAAAGAGCTTTGGGTTTCAATCTAATGCTCAACACATCAAAGCTGGAAAACAGAAACCCAAGGATGCCCAAAGCTGATTATCTTATAAAAAGCAACTTAGTTGCTAAGCATTACATTGCAGTACTTATGGAATAAATAAAATAAAATAAAAAGAAGAGTGATGCAAAATATATGTACGCACATGCAACAGATTCCAAAAGTTGTCTGCCAAATTCCCGGACAAGATCAATTGGAAATGAACGATAGCTATTTTTGCGGAGAAAGTCATACAAGCTTGGTCCAAGCCTCTCAAATACCTGTTAAGACCATTTGAATCCATTCACAAGGCTTTAACTCAAAGAATATTCGGGCATCATAAAACATGAATGCCCATTTCAAATAATCCAACCACAGTACCAATAACAACTTACAATACAAATATGATTACGATAGTCAAACCAATGCCGTATTTGCACACAACTGCAAAATATGAAACAAATTATACACAATCCCTTCAAACTTGTACAGCAAACAATGAAAACGGATAGAAAGCAGATCCCTACCGTGTACCACCAATATCATGCCTGGCGAGTTTCTGTAGAACATCAATTTCGATCATGGCAGCTTCACGGTACTTGTGTATTGAACGCACAATTTTAATTGCCACGATCTCTTTCCTCTCATTGTCTAAACATTCCAAGACTCGCCCAAAAGTCCCTGCAATTATAGTTACACTAAAGGAGTAAGATGATAAGGAATAACTGGATAAAATCATTGAAATACGGAATGCAAATTTCCTATACAATAGTTAATACCAATTAATTGAAAAAAATGGAAAATAGAGTAAGGTCCTTGGAGTTTAGAAAACAGGTTATGGCAATAAGAAACCAGAAGTTAAAAGAAAAACTAACCTTCACCCATTTTGCTCAGAATCCTATCTGAAAGTACAAGTAAAAAAATGAAGTTATTTGTGAAGAGCTTGTGAAAATAACTCACATTAGAGAAATTGTAGGCAACAATTGAAAATATCTCTATACACGTACAACGAGGAGTTATGTTATCACCAACTACAAACACATAATGTCCGTCTTTATCATCTGGTCTCCAAGGAGGAGATCCATTTCGGGGCACTCCCTTGTAATACATAGAAGAATAAGCATAACTAGGAACTGCCACATTCGTAAACTCATGCCCACAATATATTGCTGGAAGGACCTGCAAGACAGTACAAATCACTCAAAGTGGTCAACAAATCAAAACACCTTTTATGCCATGAAACTAGAACTCCAAAGATTGGCAAAATTTCAAGAATCGTAGGCGTCAAAAAATCAGGACGATGAAAATGCTATGTGCATGCTGTGGAATGTAAATAATCTGACGGGAGATAAACGAATGCCTTCCTAACAAACAGTGCAAATATGATATGATCAGTTTCCTTGAAGGCATGAAAACTTTTCGTTTCAAGAAAAAACTCCTTGTTATGGTGAATACACTTTCATTTTTACCTTCACGTAAATAACTAATGTATCAATTTGCATCCAAATTGGAAAAAATATAGCACAAGTTGAAAAGGGAGAAAACACACAAAGAATACCGGTCATCCTAATACAATGCCTACATTAGCGGTTAAAATGTTACCCCTCCAATATTTTCCCCTCGTTTTCCAGTTCACCCCTTATCAAGTTAGCTAGGTTTCTCTCTTTAATTTTCACATCAAGCAAGTCTTCAAAACTAAATAACTCATAAAAGTCAGATTCCTACCCTGTCCATGTAGCGTCACTGCAAGTCTTTGCTCTACATCTCAGCCACGTAGGTGAAAAATCGGCTTAAGCCAAAGATTACTGAACGTTCAATCTTAGACAGGAACCTCCAAAGCACACCCAGCCTTCCTCCCTTAGTCGCTCATCATGTCCACCTTTTATTCACACCAATATGCTAAGACCTAGTCAAGCAGTTGTCCACCTGAGCATAAGCCTACGCATTAAACTTGGTTCTCCACATATCGAAAGAATGCCAAGGACCCCTTGGAATTGATATTCAGGTCATAAAAAGGCCAGGTTACACAACATACACGATCGCTATGGTCTTATGGATACGTGGTTAGAGTTGAGGTTAAATGACATGGTAGTCCCATTCTCAATCAAGGGCAGGCAAAGTATTAGAGAGAGAGATCTTCGTACACTTCTAGACAATGACAACACTGGCAGAGACACAGCGTGTCCCAAACATCCACTAAGGAGCAAGTTTGGCCACTTCTGTAAGTCTAAGGCATCTGAGGTTTCTAGTGTCACTGCTCGTAGAGGCATTTGCGTCCACATTGTCTTGCCAGCAAAGAAGCAACCAATACCAGTTTCTCTGTCTTCACTCATGCATGTGACCCAAGAGAGTTGACCTGCATACGGGACCTTTGGAAATGAAAATAATATAACTTGAATCTCCACCTTCATGTACGCAATTGGAAATTGTACTCCCTCCGTCCCACAAATATGGTCCACTATTCCATTTTGGGATGTCCCAAAATGGTTGTCCATTTTTAAAAAAATTCAAAAATGTAATGCCATATTCCCATTTTGCCCCTCCTTATCTTTAACTTTGAATAGGTTAGAATTTCAAAAAAAAAATCTCATCAATGGGCAAAATTGAAAAGGTAAGAAAAAGTACGAGTAATAAGTATGTTTCCTTAATAAGTTGGGTTCCAACGAGGGACCAACAAAATGGGCCGGAGGGAGCATCTTTTTCTTTATCCATAACATATATCTTAAACCTAGAAACTCTAGTTCATCATCCAAAATCCCCACCAATTTACTTTCTCCTCTGAAGTCAACTCCCCTCTTAATCAACCTACTTGCAGTGACCTAGTCTCATCTCGACAATAACAATTCTACACAGAAGGTTCCCTTTGCCGGCCTACTTGCCTGGCATCACCCACAACTCTCCTCTGTAAAAGACAGCAGTCAATCAACCTCATATAGTTTTTGTCTGGCAAATCTAGCCTCTTCCATCCACGTTGATGTGTGACAATTCTGTATCATTAAGTGCAAGATAAGTAGGGATGAGCAGCAAAGGAAACCATTAATCCACAGAGAATCCCTCCATATATCCTTCAATCTGAAAATTTAGTCTTCCTAATGCCATCATCTCCACAGTAACTCCAGTAATCAGTAGTTTATCATTGCTTGGGAACTCTCTTGAGCACAACATGTATTCAAGATTATCATTGCTTGGGGACTCTCTTGAGCACAACATGTATTCCAGAAAACTTTTTTTTTTTTTTGTCAAAACAAACAGCTATTAGTCTTAGCCAATCTTTCTTCTTCTTTTTTTTATATGTGGCTGTAGTAGCCAATCTTACAGGTAAATTAGTGTTGTAATGCAACATCTGATATAGAATCAATAATATTAACCCGACCACATACTTTGTGTGGAATTTTACTCTTACCAGCATTCTTTCACAAGCATTCTTCAAGATAAGATTCATAATGTAACCACACAAGGTGTCCATGGAAGGTAAGACAATCAGGCCTATTAAGTTATCCCAACACCTAGCAATTAGAAGCATCATTGGAGACTACTTAAACTGTGGCCCAACCTCTTTAATCACCACTCTCATCAAGTTAGCAAAGACATACAGGTCCTGAATCACCCAACATATCCAACCACCCTAAGAAACATAACCCACTTTTAGTGACAACCGCAGAAATTAATTAGAAGCTTTGCTTTAGGAATCAGGCTAGCCCTCCCAAACAATATTTACCCCTCTCCTCCAGATGCCCCTAATTGATTGCAAAAACCTGTCATTATTTGTGCGGACCCTTTGAGACAACATGATCCTCAACAAATCATAACCAGGAGGCAAATAGTCCATAATATTTGTAACTTGTGACAAACCAATTAGAACTACAAAAGAGTTTTTAGCAAGGTTGAAAGGCAAGATAACAAATAAAACTTCAACGAAGGGATGATCAATCTTAATAGCACTCCCACCAACCCCGAAATTAGTAGTCTCGCACTACTACTACCATTATAACTCTCAGTGGCATCTCTTCATTGATCCATGATCCCCTCCTGTGCCACCATGTGATTGCCAAGAATAGGACAAAAGCACCTTTAGCATTAAGTTGTTTGTAGCCTTGACAACTTCTCGTCAAATACATATTGCATTTCACCTTTGTGCATGCACCAATCCCTTTAAGCAGAAGTTCATCAAGAGCCGCACACTAGTACATGAACCAATGTGAATATTGATAAGAATTGCATTAAAACAAGTAATTTCCTCCTCTTCACCAAGTTCCTTCCAATTTCGTCACATCCTTCCATAACAAGTTATTGTTATCAAATTCATCAAGGCTGAATCTGTTACTGTCAACTACTCTCCGCACAAGCCAAACCAAAATTTCATTTGACATTATTTTATTACTAGAGCATAATCACCAAAGCCTTAAGTAAATGAAACGTGGATTAAAGAAAACTAAGATGTTCATTAACTAAATATTCGTACAATGTAAAGTATTTTGTATATAAGAGGTCCTGAAGAAAATATTGAAAGGACATGTGTGTAAAAATTTAGTGACCTTAGGCTTAGGGATCATGAGCTCAAAAGTCGGCAACTGAGTATGATTTTTAATAAACATAGAACGACATCAAAATACAGAACTACTTCTAGCAATTGTAGTACCATAGCTGAAGGGTTGGGTAGGTGTCCTACCTTTGTAATCAGTTGAGAGCCGGAGAGAAACTCCATAATTAGCCAAAGATCAGGTGAAGCCCAAAAGAGATAACAGAAGGCAGAAGCTCAACCACAAACAGACACCGTTGCCCAGAAACCATGCACCAATGGGTAGAGCACCACCAAAAACAAAAAAAGAGGGGAACAGAAGCCAACCACAATGGGTTACTCAGACTATCTCTTTCTCATAGTTTGGGTTACTCAGACTATCTCTTTCTCTAGTTCTTCTAACTCTCGCTCACTCTCTCTCTACATTTCACAAGCTGCATCAAAATAGGGCTTCAATCGAACCACAATGCAATAAAGTTCCTTGTAATGTGGTTTCCCTTTATCATCCTAGACTCCTAGGTAACCAAACCAAACAATTGCATTTTGGCCACTACTGTCTCTCATTTGCATCAACAAGCCAACCACAATGGCCATGGGTCCAACCACATCGTTACATACAACATTTTGTATTGTGTTTGTGCTTTCAATAAAAACAATAATGTATACCTGTTTGATACTGCTAGTCATGTAGTTGCATACTACCAATCCATGGCAACAAATTCATATGATCGCCTCTTTATAAGAGACGACACTATAAGTAACGCAAATCACCTGAAAATCTATATCGATGTTACACAAACTCATATATTTTTTCTGAAGTACTTGTGGAGACAAGATATGGCAATGATCAAGGTAAGGTAAACTATCCATGTATCTGACACTCGTAACCAAATTAGACGCTGACTGAAATTGAAGAAACTCATAATTGCTGCTGAAGAAAAATCACATTTTATTGATAATTTTTTTTTTGTACTTCCAGATTTGTCCCTAAACAATTGCATCTTATACCCAATATTATTGCAAAGTGTTTACATACCCCTACCAACTTTTGAATACATATCCCTGCATCCTAAAACTAGGGATTTAGGTATGTCCAACACCCAGACAAACACAGATTGAGTACTCATACAGAAGTTCATGTAACACCTCTATACCACACCGTGAAAAGTTCTTGCATATGGCTAATAAACAAACCGAGCCACCCGAGCTCGAACTCTTGTCCACCTCGTCAAAAGCTCATTTGAGATCAGTTTGTTACCTTAGCAAACCATGCTTGAACAATTTTTGAAACTTGTTAAGCTCTCAAACAAAGCTTGAACAAACTACTGTTTCACACTCGCTCAGCGTTTGATGCTCAAAAAAATCAAGCTAGCCAAGAAACAAGATTGATTTGTGGTCAGCTCGATTAAAGCTCTTTTGAGATTGGCTTTTTGACAAACAAGTCAAAGTTGAACTGAAAAGATGTCGGAAGCTTGTTAAGCTATCAAACCAAGCTTATGCTATTCATTATCCAGCTCGTTTATCAGCCATATTCTTGCATCAAGAATTCATCGCAAGGACGATTATACTCAAATAGTTAGCTTAATTTTCATGTATCACCGGTACAACTAGCTCGTACAGGGCACAAATGGGTGTGATAACTTACGTGTGATATCTAGCTCTATGTTGCACGGACACGGCTACGTGAATCTGTGTATATCTAAGGATCAAGGATACTGAATGTGTGTGTGTGTGTAATTTTTTTTTTATAGAATTATATATTATCTAGAGAAATAATTTATTTTTTAAACATCACCACTTATTTTAAATAAATAAATAAATAACTTATTCCAATCCAATACTAAATTAAAAGTGGTAATAAATAGTAGAATTACAAGGTTTTGATAACACAATTCAGCACTTAAAACTAAAAATATTAAGTTATGGAGAATGCTAACATCAGTCCTATGGGCTGACAGCGGTGCTTGCCACGCATCTGATCCATACAGCCATCTGTGTGAGCTTCCATGTGAAGTTAAAGCTCCTACAGAAATGACTGATACTCTCAACAAAATGACGAAATTAACCCCATTATATTGTTTTCTCTTTAGTCAGGTCAATTAGCTTTTCCAAGTAAACAAAGCAAAAGTTGCAAAAGCGTTTTAGCAAATGAGACGAAACAGTAATGTGTCCTTTGTGTCCTAAATAATCAAGACCCACTTTTTACTTTATGTATTACCAATTCAACTTCATCTAATTATAATACAACAACAATAACATAACCCATTTAGTCCCCAATAATTGGGGGTACGGGCGGGGATGGATAGGAGACAGACCTAACATTTGGCAATAAATGTACAAAGTGGCTGTTCCCAAGAGTACCACTGAAATAGATGAATTGGAGACAGACCTAACCTTTGGCAATAAATACACAAAGTGGCTGCTCACAGAATACCACTAAAACAGTGGTCCCCCAATACCGTCACATTTGTTGCGGAATCATGCCCTCAAATCAAAGCCAAAAGGCATCATAGAGGGTAGACCCAAGAATCATTTTGATTTATGTGCACATTACCATGCTTTTTTCATTTAGCGTCTAGAGCATTGGCGTTGCACAAGGACAAAAATAAGCAAAAACATAAATTTCATGAACACCTCTTCAGGCCTGGTTTGACCTAAATAGCCTCTCTTTTTTTTGTCTTTATTCAAATTTCTTTTGTGTTTATTAGTTTTGTGTCAATTTTTGTGAATTATTGGTTCGTCTCAATAAGAGGAATCATAAAAGTAAAAAATTAAGATCCAAAGTCAACTTTTTTTGAACAAAGACAAAAATAAGCAAAAACATTTTGAACAAAGACACAAAACTTTTAACTTATTTTTTAACAAAGACACAAAAATTTATTTCAAAGTAATACGTAATATTTTAAGTGTCTCTTAAAATGTAGGCTTACAAAGTTATAAAAATTAAGTAGTCGGGTACGCAAGTAATTTTGACTGAGATTGTCAATACTTGTTCATCACCCATTCATTTACCACCACCAGCCTCCACGGCCTCGCCCACAACCACTACCCTCCACCACCACCACTACAACCACCATCACCGCTACCACAAACACTACTACTACATCATTGCCACCACCGCCACCTCACTGTCCTACCGCCGCCGCTATCACAACCAATGCCACTGTTTTCACCAAAACTCCATCATCACCACTCCAACTCCGCACCACCACCGCTACCACCCCCACTAAGACTATGCCACAGTTATCACCACCACCACTCCATTAGCACCACCGCCATCACCACTCTACCACCGCACCATTCAAACCACTATTGCCACCACCGCCCCTCCATCATCACTCCTCGATCATGATAATCACTGCCACCACCACCACTCCAATGCCATCACTAGTACCATTGCCCTCGCTGCCACTATAACTACCACCACTATCGTCAGCTCTCCAACACTACAACTACACCACTTCTTCAACACTACAACTACCCCACTTCTTCAACACTACAACTACACCACTTCTTGCTATTGTCATTATTTGCACTCCTCTCCACCACCACCACAACCATTACGACCATATCTCCACCACCACGACTACAAACACATGACATCCTTTAATAAAACTAAAAGAGAACAATCCCGAATAATTCAAGTTAAATTCATTTTATCTTTATATTAGAACAATTACTTTAATTCATCTCTTGACAAACAGCTTATCAACTTAACAAATTCAGCATTCAGTTTTAGCACCAAATTTTTCATCTTTCAACTTCAGTTTTCAGTTTTACCAGCCAGCACCTGCATTTCTTTATGGCCCATTAATAGATAAAATGTCTTTATGGCCCAGTAATTGGGAATGCCACCTTCATGTAAGCTTTAGTCCAAAGAAACAACAATAAAGATGTTGGCCCAATCCCACTTAAATGGCCCAAACCATAAAAAAGAAAAATAAAGGTTAGCCCAGCCTTATATCGTAATAACCCTACAACTATCTCAGCCTATTATCAGATCTCAGCAGCAGCAGCTGCTTCGTCGGACATTGGTCTCTCTCACGCCTTCCTTCTTGTTCTTCCTCCTCCTCCTCCAACCCCTTCTGGGGTTTTTTTTTTGGGCAAATCCAGTGTGGATCTCGCACCAGCACCCATGTCAATATGGGTACTTCCCCCAAATTCTTGGATCCATGTAACATAGAATTCTAGCTACTACTATTAAAAGAGTAAGGGAAAAAAATTACAAATAACTATGGTATTCAAAGGATATGAATGACATTTTAAATTACGAGGGAAATAAAGGAAAATATTTGATGATCAGACCTTTTGTTTCTTACAGGTTATTGATAGAGGTTGAAAACAAAATGAAACCGGGTTATTAGAGCTTGTAAAACATTGATTAATTATTTCCACCCAAACAATTATACAAGCCTGGATAGACTCTTCACTCATCTCCAATTGGTTTTGATTTGGATGTTGTAACAGGGTAAAAGAAAATGCTTCCCTTCATATCCAATCCATGCACTGAACATACATTTAGATCTCAATCCTCATGGTAATTTTTCACACAACTAACAATTTCAACTTCAGTTTTACTACTAACAAGGTACCTATGTAGGGGTCATTAGAAAGCACATATCAATAAGGAAACCATTATGATGTTAGCGTGCACCATATTGCAATCCATCATAAAAACTGAAATCAACCAGTACGTCAAAACTTAATAAAATAAGAGAGCAAATACAATAAGTTAACCCCCCGCTCCCTCTCCCTCCCACTAGATTACATACCACTAATTGGCATCTTTTTACACCTTAGCATCGAATATATAGGTGGTAAAGGATCAAGAGACCCAAACCTAAACTATGGATTGAGCTTCTAAATCCTACAAACTCAAAGAGCAACAAATTATTGCATTTTATCATACATTTGTTACTTAATATTATGTCATGGTTTTAGGCAATAAATCCAAAGACAACAAATTCATATGCTTTCTCAAACCGAGGAAAATAGACTTCAAAACGGTAGATCAGAAATGAGGCCTTCAACAAAATATCAATGACTACCAGGAAGGAAAGTTCGAGACTATGATCTATTGATCTAAACCTTCCTTAACTACTCCATCAATCCCTATTATTTCGAGGTTATTTTTACAACCTTACGACATCACTTTATTGGCATGGACCATGGAAAAGGCTAAATGTAACATATAAAACATTCCACAGCATGCAGACAGGCAATTTAAATCCTAAACAATATATTCTCTTTACATATTCTTTTGGTTTGACCTCCATAGTGCTACAAATACAAAATGCAATTTTCCAGCAATTCTTTATCTTTGGACAAATCAAAATAGAATGAATCAATGAAAGCAAAGTCATACCACACATAAGTCAAAATGTGAGATCAAAACAAATACAATAACATCCAGATACTGTGTCAAAGCTAAAAAAGTAAATTTAAAATGAAAACCAAATGCATATTGTCTATTTTATTACTATTTGTTAGAGTAGTTGTCCCACATAGCTTGGGTATATAATGAGAGATCACTCAATAACATTTAGGATCTCTCCACTCATTACCAATTGGCTCTGAGTGGGATATAAAGTTTCCACGTTTTATTAAAGATAGGGTTTCAGAGGCTTTTGGACAAGAGTCTATAGGTTGATTACCCTGTTGTTTGTGCTCAAGTGCATGTAGTTTCGTTATGATCTGTGTGTTATGGATCTGTTGATTACTTGTCCAAGTGCAAGTCAAGGGTCGCGCATGTGAGGGATTGTTAAAGCTTGTGCCACCACAGTGGTTAATGATAACCTCCAAAAAATAGTATACAAGCCAAGGCGGTCTCTTTACTCATTGCCAATTAGTTTTGAGTTAGATATAAAATTTCCACACGGTATCAAAGAAGGCTCATTCCATCCCAAATTTTATAACAAAAATAAAATCAAGCCCACATCCCACGATGACAGAACCAGAAAAGGTTGCACATTGATAGGGCTCAAAAATTGGCCACATGTAACAGACCTAAATGCAGCGGCACGTGAGGGGGTTTTCGAGTAGTTGTCCCACATTGCTTGGGTATGGAATGAGAGATCACTTAATAACATATGGGGCAAAATGAGGTTACCAAACATCTAAACAACAAAATATGTTTACAAAATTTTATTCTTGAAAGGAGAAATCAACAGGAGAAAATGAAAAAGGAGATCCACATTGAGGATACTTTGAATCCAAAGCACATTATATCTCAGCCTATTCCGAGGCAAAATCTCACAAAATTCCACAGAGATAGATATGCAAAATTGCGATAACGGATTTCATAAAATTAGATCTGAACAACACAAACGTTAACTCAATAATAAACAAAACATAACAGCGAAAATTGACGTTCATATAAATAGATCTGTACACATGGATTGGTATATGTAAGTATATGTACGTATATGAGTGACCTTGGGAGGAGGGGGAACAAGAGGGGGCATGTCCCACGTCAAACGAGGTCTCTTCCTTGGTCGCTTATCCATGTTTTTGTGAGGAAATTCAATCATCCACTGAGTCTCCATTTACCAATTCCGCTCATACAACGATCGAGAATCACACATCAAAAGGAATAGTAAAACGAGGCAATCGATTTGGATCCCAAATTGACAGAATCTAGTGGGGAAAATGGAACGATTATCGCTTTTTGAAACCCTAGAATTATTGCGAGAGAGGCTGAGAGCTAACCGGAGTGCTGTGGTTGGAACTAACTATGGTTTATTGGGGCCAAACCCAAACGTAACGTTTTCTAACCGTGGTTAATTGGTTAGTTAGGAAAGTGTTTTTTAATGCGTTACCGGGTAAAGAGGTCCGTGGGTTGGACCAGATTTTGAGACACGTGTTTTGGATCCTTTGTTAGGGTTTGTTGGTAACATATGAAAAAGAACCTATCTATATGTACTGTGTACAGACCGGTTTGGGGACCAACTTTTGAATTCCACAAACGAACAAGTCGAGTCGTTTATTGATCTTAGAATGATTTTTTGAGGGGCTGAGAGAGAAATTAGCTCAATCAGATGTGATTAAGTGTTTGATCCGAAATCTCTCCTTTTCATTTAAAAAATAGTGTTTGATCCAAAATCTTCCATTTTCATTCAAAAAAATTTAACTGAAAAGGAGAGATTTCGGATCAAGCACTTACACATGTTCAATTGAGCTGATTTCTAGCGAGGTCCCTCAAAAAATTATTTTAAGATCAATGAACGGCTCAGATCGTTTGTATGAGACCCAAAAGTAGGTCCTTAAACCAGTATGTACAAGGTTTATACACATTTCATTGGTAACTTTAGTTTTTTCATATGAAAAAGAAAGGAAAGGAGAGAATAAGGGTATAAAATAGGGGAGGGATTTCCACACCCCTAAATTGTTAACTACACTTTTTTTGTCTTTTAGTGACATTTTCATGTGTAAAAATGTCACTAAAAGACAAAAAAAAAGGTGTAGTTAACAATTTGGAGGGCGTGAATTTCGATTACCATACAATGCCTATATTTACAAACCAAACCGTTCAGGCTTTCAGTTACTGTTCGGTTCAATTATCATGTAAAGCCGCGGATTTTTTAAAATCAAGTAACAAAAATCACGGTTAAAAAATTGGTTATAAACCGCACCAATCGATTTGGTACAGTTCATTTAACAAACGATTCAGTCAAGATTGCCAAGAGATGAGATCATTTCCAGAAATCTTTAGGATGCCTATTGCAACAAAATTGAGATACGTTGAATTCCACTCCCTCAGTCTTCTTCTTTTGGGGATGAGATCATTCCCCAAAAATCTTTGCAGTTTCTAGCAAAAACCCTTTTTATTTTATTTGGTCAATTTTAGGGTTCTTTTCAAGTTATGATATCAAAAGTCTTCATTTTCGGTGATTTTGATCTTACACGGATCAACATCAATGAAGCCAAAAAAAAAAAAAACTAAAAATTAAGCTGGGCTCAACCAAAGAGAACTGAACTATATGGCAAAAGTATTGGAGTCAAAGTTCCAAGTATAATTTACCCCACCAGATATGGCAACCTGCAGATTCATCAAAACCAGAGGGGGCTTACATAGATAACAATTCCATTCCCAAAGTAAGCAAAGGGAAAACCTAGGGCTTTTTTACCGAACGGCAAAAAGAAAACCTAGGGTTACAACACCATTAAAACCGTTACAGCTTGCTTGTACTCTCACTATCACATTGCCACCAAAAAGACACCAAAAGGTGATATCTAAACTCAAAACATGAGTCTCCATATACATCAGATCTCTAGCTTATGCATTAGGTCAAAACAACCGGTCCCCATCTTCACCGGCAAGCCAAGACAGATCCTAGATGATGGGGTCTCCAAATTGTCCGTCAAGCCATGAGACGCCGCTTCGACGATGAACTTGGTGGCAGTTTCGAAGGACATTTTAAGGAGAGGCGATATAGACTCCGCTATCCCCCCATGTCGACTCATTGGGCGGTACCCGCCCGAATGCGTCATAAACTCTGCAATTAGCGACAAATGCCGGTAATCGATTTCCACACCATAACTACTGAATCCGTGCTTAATCTCCCTAATGATGGTTTCCCTAGCAGCTTCCACTCCGTAAGTGATTAGCATAGAGTGGATGTTGTTGGAGTATATGCGCGGGACGTCGAGGTCGTCTTGCATTTCCCAAAGCGCCAAGAAATCCACTCCGGCCGTCTTCAGAGCCCACGGGCCCGCGCTGTTGTCTTTCCTGTCGTCTTCGCTGTCATCTTTGTTTTTTGTTTTGTCGTTACTGCCTTTTTTCCAAAGAACTTGATCGTTGTTAGCATATTTAACTGCTTGACACGTATTGATTTTCCCGGAGCTCTTGAGATAAACCTTCTGAGCAGTCTTCTGAGCAATCTACATTGTCAGCGTGAGAAGATGCTCAAGTTTAGGAGGAAACTAGATCGATAAAAAGCTCAAGCAACAAAATATTTCCTAGTAAGATGGGAAAAAAGCTCAAGGAATAAAATATTTTTTGCTCACCCCTATAATGGGAAAAAATGGAAAGAAATACAGGTTACACCTTCACAGAATGTCACCAGAAACAATAGTACAGAAAGTGAATCCAGTACATGCAAAACAATACCACCAATTGTCCAATACTGTTTCTGGAAAACGACAACATATTCCATGAGCCAGTTGATTTATATTGCGGTCAGGATGGTTAAAAGATGACAATGCAACGAAGTCAAGTTGAGGGTAGACAGTGGAAGATTCAATGAAAGCTGAGATGTTAATCTATACCCATACTTATCACCATTCACCCGGGGGCAAAACGCCCACAAAATAGAGTAAAGCTGCCAAAAATAAGTACGAAACCAAGTTTGGAACCCGCTAAATAGGAGTTAAAAAGATCCACCTAGGCATATCGTCAATGCTAAACAAATATGTTTATTTTCTTGCATAATGAAGTAGATGCATGCAACACTTGTATAACTATATGATACTCAGATAAGCAGAGTAGATGCTTCTATAACCACACTCACCTGAAGCAGCAAAATAGGAGGTTCAGTGGTAAAATTGAAATGAACCTCAAATTCCAATCCTTGCGTAGAAATGAAGATGGATCTATCATAGTCCTTTCTAACGAGCACGGCTTTCACCTTCTTTTTTCCTTTCACTTTGGTCTTTTTGCCATGTGATTTACTTGGCTTTGAGGGAAATGCTCGGTCATCTGGCTTTTCAGAGGCTTCATCATCTTCATTATCATCTAATGCTCCAATTTCAGCTTCTTCTGTAACCTCCCCTTCGTTCTCCTCTTGATCAGTTTCTTTACCATCCAAAGACTCCCCTTCATTGATTTCTTCATCTGAACCATCCTCATAATCCATCTCATCTGTAGCTTGTTTTTTTCTTTTTTCTGCATCCGAACCCAAATCGTCACCCCTTTCCTCATCATCATCTTCATCATTTTCCTCCCCTTGTTTGTTGCTAGAAGGATCCTCATCTGTCCCATCTGACGCCGATGATTGCAACTCTGGCATGAAGTTTTTGATACCGTTGATTCTGGAGAGTAAACCCAAATGATTTTGTATGGCGTCTTCCAGTTCTCTTACAAACCAAACTTCTAGGGTCTCCTCATAGTCATCAGATGGAGAGAGACGGTCTCCATTAAGCTTCATCCTAAGCTTATAAATCCTAGATACCTGGTGAGGTCCAATGGATGCTGACAAATCAATCACTTCCATGCGCTCTGTAATGTCTGCAACAGTGACCACCTTCATTTTTCTCACAAGGCGTATGGCATCCTCTCTGCAAATAACAACAAACAAAACAAACCCACTGTGCGCTTAGCGGGGGAGAGAGAGAGATGCAGGTACACAAAACAACAGAACAAGTTGCAGAAGTGTCATAACAAGAATCAGCAAGCTCATTCAAGATGATAACCAGGGTGGATTTCAATATTCCAAAGCGTAGCTCCCTTCTTCCTACAGCAGGTTTAAGACAAAAAAATAACTAAAGAATGTAATATGCATCTGGATTTCCGTCGTCAAAACTCAAAAGTATGACGCTCAGATGGTCTTCCGGACCACATTAAACATCTTTGTAACCCTTCTACGTATTTTCAAATTCCATGTATTACTTCACCCAAAAAAAAAGGCCTTCAGAATATGAAGGGACAAGACTCAAATGTCCAACTTCATAAACGCCATTTTCATCAGAGTAAAAGAGGCCAGTCTTGCTTAAACTTTCTCAACAAACATAATGATGACATATATTAGCAATATGGTTATTAGAGTGCAACGGTTAGTTGGTTAGGATAATTCAAGCTGAGAATATAATATGAAAAGAAAAAAAAAAAGCACCATAACGTATACAAGGTTTTCTAGATTCCTTATGTTGGACTCTAGCAGTTTTTATAACTTATGGGATATATAAGCACACAAAACCAAGCAGTTGTTAAAACCAATATTTACTTTGCCCTTCCACCATGGCTCTGGTTCTCAACTCTCTCCCTCTCTCTCTCAAACAAAACCACAAACACAGTAATAATAGAAAAGCATAACAAAGTCAAAAAAGGAGATGTTGAATCTTCTGCCAAGAACCCCTAGAACTTGGAAAGGATATCTTACATAAGTAATATTTTTTTTCAAGGGTAAATCTTACAGAAATGATATTAAACCACCAAATTTCAGAACCAATGCTACTTAGGTAAAAGGTTAACAAAAGGAAAATGACCCTCATTGCAAGATATACCTGACACCCAAAACTGAAACAAAGGAGATAAAGATTTCCTTAAAGGCCACCTGTCTAATAAAAAATCACTAAATCACTAGACATCTTTTCTGAATAGTTTCACTCTTTCAAATATTTCCTTAAACACCCATCCATCACCATTATTTTGGTTTTCTTACCATGTCAAGCTTTCACTTCTTACATTTCTGTTAGGTAAGGAAGTTAATATTGCTTTCATACATCATTTGCATTGTGGAGGCACCACTATTAAACATAGCAATGAGGAACTAACTTCCACTCTCTCTGAGGAGTTTAAAGAAGGATGTAAGAAACTCACTTCAACTTCTTCTCTAGCAGTGGACACGTCATTATAGGAGTCTTGATATGACTTGATGCAGTCATCAAGATCTCCTGTAAACGTGGAATACCAAGTGTCACGTTCATTTCTCCACGCCCAGCATGATGGAAGGTGTTTAGCCTGAAAAAATAAAACATTGCCCAACTGAGCCATGAGAACTGCTAAAACCATAAAACACAACGATGCACTTAGACAGGAGAAAAAGCACTAAGAAAAACAAGTTGTTATGTAACATGGAGGGAAATGAAAGAGGCAAATTATTTACAGCAAAAATGATGCAATCAAATCTACTAATGGATGTTCAAGAGAGAGAAATCCCAAACTTAGGAGAATACAAGGAGAAAAGCTTTCGAAATTACAATATCAAAGTGTAAAGCTTACAAAGAACCCTAATGCAGCACTAAAAATGCACTAAAAACTTAACCAATGGCTATAAGAATAAATAAACTAACACATCCAGGGGAACATCTAAAATGCCCTTTAAGAGGGAGACATCAATCTTTGAACATCTCATGCGTACGACCACAAAATGAATGACTACTCAGAATAATTGTTTCTACACAAAGGGTGCACAGTATCTGGAATATAAGGCAGGAAAAATTCAGAGGTATCAAACAAAAGGAATCTTACGTCATCTGGGTTGATGGTTCACCAACAGATTGAGCAGCAATTACACCGACTGGTTCCCCTGCATGTGCAAGACTTGATATGTATTTTTGCCTCACTAACTTCAGTAAGTCCTCGGGTTTTTTCAGCTCCGAAGATATCTTGTTTTTCTTCACTTCCTCTATGTACTTTTTTGCGTTCTCCTTGAGGCATTTAGGCAACCCCGTAATGTAATTATTGAATTCCAGCTCATGATTAAATTTTTGTCCAATGATTGGTTGATTCTGAAAATAAATAAGAGATACACAAGTAACTACATGTGCTTATAGTGTAGATACAATGGAGAAAAAAAGAGATCATACCACCGCCAGTGCTTTAAATTGAGAAATAAAACTGGTTTGGTGAACATCAACACCATCTTCTCCATAAGTAAACTGAATGATAGAACCATCGGCATCACGGACTGTGTAGTCATAACAAACTTTCAGGGACTCCAGATTTTTTACCAGGCACCTTTGCAGGTATCCACTACGTGATGTTTTAACCGCTGTATCGACTAACCTATGAAGAAGTACAATTTGAAAAGGGCCATAAAAACGGTGAAGAACGTTGAACAAAAACTAAATGTAATTGGTTGTGCTGAGCATAAAGCATTCTTAAAATTCAATCCGTAGATGCATCATGAACAATCTTACCCATTAGAATCCATAGTTCACTTCAAACGTTCTATACCTTTCCTTTCAGATTCCCAAGCCCACTGGGCTTCAAATACTTATTCTTTGAAGCCTATTAACTGATAGGACACTCACACATGATATGATTCTCAGGAAGACAGATTGGTGATATGCAACTAACCTAAGAGACTAATGTCATTGCAACAAAAATGGACAACATTGTTGGCATGGTTGGCATGGTCGAAACACTGACTTCGGGATTATGTATACCATGTTCTAAAAATTGCTAGGCCCTAATCGGGCAGGAAAGGGGTGGCCTAGCGCCTAGGCGGGGACTAGTCCTCTGCCCAATCTAGGTGTTGGACCATTGCCTAGCACCTAGGCAGGGACATCTGGCAGGAAAGGGGAGGCCTAGTGCCTAGGTGGGGACTAGTCCGCTGCCTAATCTAGGTGTTGAACCATTGCCTAGCACCTAGGCAAGGACTAGTCAGCCGCTTTTAGAACACTGGATGTCTATATGAAACACCAAATTGAAATAGTAAAACGCCCATATAGGTGAATCCGCAGGAAGCTTCCAGTAGGATTACTAACAAGGGCACAACTGTTTCAACAAAAACTCTTATATCCCAGACCTCAATCACTTCTCTATAATTAGTCATCAGCCTTATCGCAAACAAACTCAAATGCTGTATTATGGTCCAAAGGCTTCGCCAAGGAAATAGCTATCAAGTAAAAGAACAGAAAAAATGTGAATCATGCTATGTTGGACAACTAGTCAAACAGTCATTAGAGAACATTTAAAAGGGTTACTCTCTGTGATCCTGTTAGTGACAATCGAAGAGCAATGAGGAAGGGTTTGATCTTCCAAAATTGGTTACTCTCGAATTACTTCAATAGCTTGGATGATTAGAAGTTCAGCACGTTGTTTTCAGATGTTCCAGAGATATAAATATGTGGGATCCAGTGATGCAGTAACTTTTGGGTTACTAGTGTCATTTTGTGTCTTTAGTAGGGGTGACCACAGGTCAGGTCAGGTTTGGTCCCTACCCAACACTCAACCCGATTCTGTCGGGTTAGAGATTTGTGAACCCAAGACCGACTGATTACACTAGAAAACCCGTCCGAAAATCATCATCGGATTGTCGGATCAGGTTTGTCAGTTTGGGCCAGCATAGGGCTAAGGCTAGCACCACTAAAGAGAGAAAAAAAAAATCATCAAATCACGGTGCGATGAGAGAGAGACAGAGATCGAAGAGAAGATTTGATAATGGAGTATAATCTTTGCTGTGAAATCTGGATTTCATTTACAATAAGAGACAGCGTAAAGAGTACAGAGAGAAATGGGCTCTTCGTCACCGTTGCCATAGCCATTTTGATGCAATATAATTTAAGGGTACTATTGTCATTTCTAGTGTCTTTAGAGTTAGTAGGGTCTTGAGTCTATAAATAGGGGTGTGAGTCTTTCATTTGGTAGCTTTTATCATTTTAAAAAATATTATCTAAGAGTTTTAACTCTTTGTATTCCATTTTGGGAGTCTCTCTCTAGAATATCTATGGTATATTCCGGTTGCATCACATTTTTTGCAATCTTCATTTGCTGGTCTTTTCTTTGGGGAGAGATTGTCTTCATTTTCCTCGGAGAAATAGACTTGAACAAGGAATGCAAAGAAAAATGGGAGCATTTAAGTGTTCACCTACCAGAGATTAGACTATAGAGGGAGAGACTAGAGAGGCGTGTTTAATAGGGAGGAGGGAGAGCGTATTTGGACCTCTTGGGTAATTGAAGCGTTTGATGTGAGATAGGAAACAGAGTGTCTTGAGCAATGTGTAAGAGAGAGACAATGCATGACAGCTTTAGTTTTTTCTTTTCAAAAGTCAAATTTTGAAAGAGAGAAGAAGAGTTGTCTACCAGACTGCCACGAGTAGTACACCGGTGAGCACAGGTCGAGTCAGGTTCATCGGTTTTGCCAAAGACACACCCGACCCGAAAACCAATTTTTTAAGAAATCTGAACCCGAAACTGACCGATCAGTGGGATCCAAACCACCCGAATCCCTGTGGGTCGGATCAGGTAGGTGCTCACCTCTAGTCTTTAGTGTTAGTGGGTCTATAAATAGGTGTGGGAGTCTTTCATTTAGTAGTTTTGATATATTGATAAAAGAATATTGAGAGCTTTTGCTCCTAGTATCCCAATTTGGGATTATCTTCTCTTATTAAATCTGTACTTTGATTTGGTTTGCACCATTTGGTATCAAAGCACTGAGCTCAGATCCAAACCATCCATCTCGCTGGAAGCATGGAACCTCACTTCGCTGGAAAATCTCGCTGGAACCCTAAAACGGTGCCGGAAAACTCGCCGGAAAATCCCAAATCAACCCACCTAGTTCGTTTTCTTCAGATCTACCCATTTCCAACCCATTTGAACCCTAAACCTAAGAATCGACCTCTGACAGACTTCAAAACACTCATTAGCACCTGTTTGTTGTGTTCGACCTTCGATATGACGAGTAAAGGGCTGTACAACCTTCGATCTGTTGATTGAAAGACTGTATGACCTTCGATTTGTTGGTTGCAAGGCTATTCGATCTATTTCGCACCATCTCGACCCTCAATTCAACCATCTCGATGCTCGGTTCATGATTTCGGCACTTGAAAACTGTTGAATGGTACTTGAATCACTCAGATAGGACTCGATTCTTGCTGTACTGTGTTTGAATCACTTGGATAGGGTTTGATTAGTGTTCTATTGCACTCAAATCCCTGTTTCGACACCAGATCTGTGAAAAGCGAACCCATCAGAACTGATTGGAGTTCGAAATACTGAGAATCTGAGCTCGAAATCAACTAATTTCACGAAGTTCAAGCCCTAGGTAGGTCGAAGACCAATCTTGATCCTTGTTCAGATTCGTCTACGACTAAAGGTTCGTTTGGTCTTGGATTGCTTCGATTATTGCTGCAGTGGTTGTGAAATTGTTGAAGATTTGTTGCTATAGTGCCGATTATGTTGTTTGCATGAGATTTGTGGCTGTTTTGGGTATCGAGTTGACAGGGTGGTACCTTTTCACTGATTTTCGGAGCCAAGTTAACTGAGTTTTGGTCGAAATCACTGAGTTGACCGGATTCTATGACTGAGTCGACTGGGTGCAGCTTATTTTGGGTTGATTAGATTGTTTGGAGTTGATTTTATTGTAGTTTGGGGTCCCAATTGATTGAATTTTGCTTGCTTAAGGTTGAATTGATTGTTGGTGTTCTAATGGCTTATAGAGGTAAAGGTATATGAGGTAAATTGGTAATGGAATTGATAACTTTAGCAACCAAAACATTTTAGGAATGAGATTGAAGAGTTGAGTGTGCAAATTGCTACCTTGAATGATAAGGTGCAATTCTTGTTGATGAAAAGACGAGTTGCTACCTTAACTAAGAAGGTGCATCGTTTACTACCTCATGGAGGTATTCAAGATTCTCATAGTCAAGTAAAGTCTAGTTTTGACTACAAGGAGCAGAACAACATTGATGGTGACCTTTCGAATCTTATGGACCCTTTGATCCGGACGAAATTAAGAATGAGATGATCCTCACTCCGGATGTGTTTCAAGAGGTTAAGGAACTTGGTTGTATCAATGGTTCTCCCATCTTTGACGAATATCCAAGTGAAGGACTTGAATGTGTTTTTTAAGGTGGTTGTGTCTTTGAGATTGAAGACGAGTACGAAGACTTGCCCATCTTTGATGAGTCTCGAAATGAAGACTTCGTAGGTGATCTTGAAGGAGTTCCGGCGTATGATGAGTATACAAATGACGATGATATTAGTGGTGATTTAGATGATGCTCCCATATATGACAAGTTTATATATTGATAAAGAATATTGAGAGCTTTTGCTCCTAGTATCCCAATTTGGGATTATCTTCTCTTATTAAATCTATCCTTTGATTTGGTTTTCACCATCGAGGCCTTTGGGGGATAAAGGACAGGTACAGGAGAGGGAGAGAGAGAGAGAGTGTGTGTTTTCTTTCCAAGAGAAATCCCCCCAACATGCTCGAGACCCAAGAGATGTCAAGGGAGTAGATGGCTGAATGGGATTTCCCATGTAAGTATACATTTCCCACCCCCTTCCCTCTTCCCCTCGTCTCTCAAAGCAAACTGCATGGGTTCCAATCCACCTCTTCTCAAATAAAGACACACACAAGAATGTCCCACACACACAAGCTAGTAGTTAACCAAAATGCATTTATTTGTCTTGCCAGAAAAAGAAATGTCTTTGTGTGTATCAACAGGCCAATACATATGAAACAAACTGAATCTAGGTTGACACAAAGTTTACTTACCCTTCACGTCCAGCCATGCAGTGGAAGTAATATTCCTGAGGACGAAGACCAGTAAGGAAGCGATCAGAAATAAAACCTCCAGCTCGAGCTGAAAAATCCCATGCCGGAAAGCAGGGTAGGGTCTTCCCAGAAACCATCCGAGGTACTCGTTTTCCTTCTAACTCTTGTTGGCCCAGACAAGATGATATTTGTTGGAAATTAACCTGCATAACATGCAATCAAGAACAATCATCAAAAAGTACAACCCAAAAGAAGATTCCTAACATCATATCAGATGGTTTTAACTTATAATAACTTGTTTCAATTGGGTCTTCTCGAATGGAGAGATTAAATATAAATTTACCGTCTTCTGACAAGATGCCAGCCAATGCATCTCGTAATGGTAAAATATGTAACCTATAGTGTACTCTGTGAAATGACAATGGCACAGTTCAAGTGAGCCAGATCTTTCCTATTACCCTAATTACGCTATAACACAAGGATTGCGACTCCTTAATTAAAAAAAAATATTAATACCATAATAGAAGTAGAGGAAAAAGACTTATGAAGAATACTGAAATAACTACAAACAACTTACCGAACTTCCTTTAGCTCCACTAATGGTCATAAGCGAAATGCTGTTCTTTGGAAAAGGTTTTAATAATCCTTTCAGCAATAGATCTTTGTGGATTTTAGAAGTCTTCTCATGAAGCCCATTCTTCATCTTCAAATCCAAGGTTGACACGACAGATTGTCCATTATCGTGGATAGCTTTCTCAATTTTCGTCTGCAGGTTCATGGAGCCTACCAAACAAAGTAATAATGTGAACCCAGTCAATTCAATAATCATGATCTGGACTTGAACGCAAAGGAGGACAACAGGAGACAATTCGCATATAAGAAGAAAACAAGAACTTTGCTTCTTAGATAATCAACTAGTGAGGTACCAAGTATGGAGGATCGACAAATGCTAATGTGAAACCAGTCAATGTAATAATCATGATCTGGACTTGACCGCAAAGGAGGACAACAGGAGACAATACGCACATAAGAGAAAACAAGAACTTCGCAGATAATCAACTAGTGAGGTACCGAGTATGGAGGATCAACAAATGTTGACATAATTAGGAAGAGGAACCCAGTAAGCTGCACCAACAATTAGAGCAGAAAACATACTGCAACATATTTGTTCAAGGAAGGAAAACAAAAATACCTGAAAAAGGATACAATGTATATAGAAATTTAACAAGAAAAAAGGGAGGGCAAAAAACTATCGAGGCTCAATGCTGAAGGATGATGCAGCATCTATGGCTTGGTTAGATAAGCCCATGGGCACACAACAGGTGAAGACATCGTCCAATCTAATATTTCTCAAGTTAGTAGAGTGATCATCTTTTTACACTTAGGAGCTATGGGTTTCATGACATAAGCCGCCAACAATTGGAGTAGAAAACATACTGCAACATACTTGTTCAAAAAAAAAAAAAAAATATACATACATATATATATATATATATATATATATATATATATATATATATAGGGAGCACTTCTAGTCCGGACTCCTGACTTCCGTGATCCGAGCATTTTTTTCACGATCTGATCCGTCCAATGTGTTCAGAAGGTGTTTTCAAAGGCTTACGCAGGAAATCTTCAAAAAAAAATACCGGGAAGGGCTTGATCTAAGCAGTTTTCGCAAAATTGTAAAAATACAGTTTTTGCGAAAAATTGCTTAGATCAAGCCCTTGCCGGCATTATTTTTTTTGAAGATTTCCGGCATGGACCTTTGAAAACACCTTCTGAACACATTGGACAGTTCGGATTTTCCAAAAATAATTTGCAAATAAAAAAATCATTTTTTTCCTTATTTTCAGAAGGTTTGGACCAGAAGCTTTATGTGTGTGTGTGTGTACAAGAAGTTTCCTATGAAGGCTCCCTCAAAAAAAAAGTGCGGGAAAAAAGTTGTGAGCCGTTCGATCGCTTTAAGGGCATAAGATCCAATGGTCCACAACTGTTTTCCTGCACTTTTTTTGTGAGGAAGCCCTCACAAGAAACTTCTTATACACACACACACACACACACACACACACGGAAATCTTCTTATCCACACCTCCCGGAAATAAGAAAAAAATGATTTTGTCTGTGTTGCAAAAAAATTTTGGAAAATCCTATCCGTTCAATGTGTTCAGAAGGTGTTTTCAAGGGTCCATGCGGAAAATCTTCAAAAAAAAATACCGGGAAGGGCTTGATCCAAGCAGTTTTACTTAAAAATCAGATTTATATATTTTTGCGAAAACTGCTTGGATCAAGCCCTTTCCGTAATTTTTTTTTGAAGATTTTCCGCGTAGACCCTTGAAAACACCTTCTGAACACATTGGACGGATCGGATGGTCAAAAAAAAAATTGGATAAAAAGTCCAGAAATCAAAAGTCCGGATAAGAAGCGGAACCTATATATATATATATATATATATGAAAAAGCATCATACAACGTATATAGAAATTTAACACAAAAAAGGGGAGGGGGAAAAAATCATCGAGGCTCAATACTGAAGGATGACACAGAATCTCTGGCTTGTTAAGATAAGCCCATGGGCCCACAACAGGTGAAGACATTGTCCATTCTAATATTTCTCAAGTCAGTAGAGTGATCATCTTTTTATACTTCCTTAGGAGCTACAAGTTTCGTGCCGGCAGGGTTTTAACTTGCATCCATGGGTAGTAAATATAGGCCTGCGGATCTTCTTACAATCAAATTTTGATGGATTATGTCTCCAAGTTTTAATATTCTTGTGCATACCACATTAACTTCCTTTTTTTTGGCCAAGTATACCACATAACGGCCCAAGGTAGAGAGGTACAAAAGATATTATAGTTGTTATTGAACCCATTGTGTGAATTCACAGGCTTTTGAGGGATAACTGCTCTTCTTATCTCTTTTCCTTCATACTATTCTATTCTTTGCACCGAAACATTACCTCCAAAAATTGAAATAGAGCCTTTCTGTAAATGAAAATCCGCCCCTTCTCATCTCTCCTTAGAGCATCTCCAAAAAAAGATGACAAATTTGACATGGCATGCCAAGTGGTTGAATTGCTATTTGGCTCAACTCCAACAAAGATGTCAATTGCCTAAGTGTCATTTGACATCTCCTCTCTCATGTCAAATTTGACATGTGATGTCAAATCTTTTCTCAATTACTCGAGTCTAAAAAACTAAATAAAGACAAGGTTAAAGAGAAAACATATCCAAACATTAAATTTGGCACATTAGTCAAAGTGGGCCATTTTAGAGATGTCAAATGAACTTGCCATCCGCAAATTTGAAGCCAAGGTTGGAGACGCTCTTACAAGCTAGATATCGGAGGGTAGATTATTGATTTACAAAATTCCCAAATAAATAAATGGAAAGTTTAGGGCTTCCAGTTTTATTTATAAAAAAATAAAAAGAATGTAAAGTTTCAAATAAAATCCTTTTTTTCCTTTTTCTCCTCTCCAAACATAGGATAAGTTCTTCCGTCCTCCTAAATAATCGTCAATATAGAATTCCTTTTCTAACCTAAACCCACCATAAATTCAACCAAAGAAAAGCTAAATCTTGATTGTTCAGAAACGGTCCTGCACCAAGAAGTAAGCATTGAGGTTCTGGGAAGAATTAAGAATGCTTCCCAGAGCTACGTAATGTTGAGAATATAAATAATATAGTTACCCCTCTCTCTAACAGCTTAAGCTTTTAGATGAGTTGGTGGTTAACAATTTAATATGGTATCAGAGCGGGGCCCATTCCACTCCACATTATAAAAAAATTTAAAACAAAAATCCACGATCCATACCCCATGATGACAGACCAGCAAAAAAGTTGCATGATGATAGGACCCAAAAAGTGGCCACACGTGGCAGACCTCAAATGCAGTTGCACGTGCGGAGGAATGTCGAGAAATATTGTCCCACATTGCTTAAGAGTGGAATGGATGATCACTTAATATATGTTGGGACCTCTCCACTCATTACCAATTCGTTTTGAGACGGATATAAAGTTTCCACATGGTATCAGAGCAGGCAATAGATCCTGTGTTTAAACCTCACCACCTACCCATTTATTAAATATTTGCATTTGTTTAGTCCGCTTATGGATGAGAGTCTGGCTACACGTGAGGGGGCGCGTTGAGAATATAAATAATATAGTTACCCTCTCTCTAACAACTTAAACTTTTAGATTAATAGGTGGTTAACAATTTAATATGTAACATGGATGCTACGGAATTTATTGAAGTATCTTAGTCAACAACACACAACAATAACAATACATAATCATGAATTGTTAGTACCTCAGTAAATTCTGGGTTAGAAATAAATTTGTTCATATTTGTCTAACAAGTTATGACAGTTGCTAAGCAAATAATGTATTTTGTTTTTAGATGAACAACCAGCTTTGTGTAAATGTGTGACACAGTGTCAAGGACTATATTAACCATTAATCAAATCAGTTTACTTCAGCTATAAAAGCAGAACAGCATATACCATCAACAGACAAGACCAATCAAAGAAATTAAATCCATTAAAAGAACTATAATTCACCAATCAGCCTGAACACAAATTAAAATTTACTAGCCTTCCATTCATCCATTCAAATATCAGAACTTTTTCGCCAAGTGATGGAAAGGAAATATATATATTATGTGCTACTGCTACATCACAAAACCATACCTATGGTACCAGGGGTGACATTGAAGAATTTACGGTGAACTTCTTCACCAATATCTTTACCCTCAAGTGCCTCCTTCCTTTCCTCGTCATTTCTCGGTAATATCAAAAGGTCATCCACCCCGCAGGTGAACCCATTAATCTGAAACATATAAGTCAAATAATTCAGTCCAAAAACAAGTAAAGACGATTAAGTCAATAAATTGACTACAAAGATCTGGGTAAAAGAAAACACGTTAACCTGCAGAAACACTGTAAATAAGCGACTGAGAGAAGAAAGCAAAATGCCTGCAGTATTTGAGCCATAAAGCTCCTGCACAGTATGAACCAAACCATACTTGCCAAACTGAGCTTTGTCGATCACACCATGCACAAGCTCATTCTTTCGAATTAACAACCTATGTTCCCCATTGTCTTCATTTTCACCATCTTTTCTATGTTCCCCATTGTCTCCATTTTTGCCATCTTTGCTGCTTTGACCAGCCAGACTGCCAAAATAGGATGATGGGATCTTCCCATCTTTTTCAACAGTAAATGGCATGTAATCTCTAGTCAAATTATTTAGCAGTGCAGAAATGACCTAGAAAAGACACAGCAAAATAAGACATCGGAGTATCAAACCACACATATCTAACCACAATTAAGGCTGTACTTGTTTAGCAAATCAGACAAACGAGAGCAGAAGAAGCAATAACTAATAACACAAGATTTAGTGCACAAAAGTTACAAAGACAACTTTATCCTATAGCTTAAAAGTCTGTAACATTCAAGTAGACAAGTATAAGTTACATTCAGAAGTTGGGGAAACTCAGGATCATATCTAATCCTGGGCTACATGAAAATAAAATGTTTTTGCTTCAGCCTGATCCAACATTGTGGTGGGTGGAATACAAAAGAGATTAAGCTTTCTGCAAATGATTACCTGTTTACCAGTCCAAAGCGGCTTTGGTTTCCATACAGCAGGCAAAACTGGCAACATCAGATCTTCAGAATATACAGTAGAAACTTTCCGACTATGTTTGGAAGGAGATGAACGACGTGCAGCAGCAAACAAACCAGAACCATAGAGGAGTTGATTAAACTGGACTTGCGTAAGAAATGTATCTTTCATTGTGAGAAGCACAGCACTTACAATATGATCCTGAAAACATAAATGAATAGTTTACCAACCCGCAATTACTAATTGCATGCTAGTGTAAGAAGGGATATGAATTTTGCAAATTTAGTGGGCTCATATGGCCCTTGGCAGATTAAAATGGCAATTAAAAGATTGAATTTACAGGTAAAACAATTAAGGAGGAGTAATTGAAATACTACCTGAATCAAGCCTCTGACAGTATCACCCCTAGTTGGGACAATGTATTGATGATTAGCATTGACAATATTATAACCTTCAGCACGGGAAATTTCGTCTTGAGGTAGATGGACATTAATTTCATCACCATCAAAATCAGCGTTATAGGAACTACAATCAGAGCCAGGAAAAAACAATAATTGTGAGCATAGATAGATGAAGGGTTTATTGACATAAACTGCTAAAGGACACTGTACTAACTTGCAATTTGCATAATGCATCCGAAGAGTTTTCTCCCCTTTCAATACACGAACTACATGTGCCATGATACTTGGCTTGTGAAGTGTAGGCTGCCATAGAAAATAGAAAACTACTTCAGAACAAACCTTGCAAAAATGACACACCACACTTACCGTTGGTAATACAAAAATGAAATATTAAAAGGAAGCAGCTTTACCTTTGATAACCACAAAATAATGCATATTCTTGTGTGCTTAAGTCCTTCATTTGTCATATTAGTGAATATAAAGTTGTTTGTTTCAATGGATATTGTGCGTAATGTGTGTTTCTAGGGATTTCAGGTAATTCAATGTTAATAAGACGTATCTGAGAGCGTTAATAGCTCCCGGGAGTATCCGTGGTCTTGAGGTACAAAGGAGGTATCATGCCAATTCCTAAAAGTGCCATTGGAGATGTGTGACGTGTTCAAGGAACGTCCAGAAGCCAAAAGAAGAGAAGAACAATGTGCGAACTGCTGCAAGATAGTATACAATACCGGCACAGAAAAACGGTATACCGGAACGCTTGCCAAAAACCTGAGATGCTGCAAGTAATTGTACCAGTACACCAAAGTAGTGTACCGGTACACTCCTGTCCAAATTCCAATTTTGAAATTGTGTCCTAGGTAATGTTTGGGATATTTGTAAGGCATATAAAAGCAAACACTTGGGAGATATTTTGTCATTCAGTTCCTCCACACTCTCCCTACCTCCCTTATATTTTTCCCTGTTTTTCCTAATTCTTGGAAGCTTTCTTGCTTAGATCCTTGTTAAGGAATTCACTTCCTCTTCTTGTTTCCTTCACATAGTCGTTCTAGGCTCGGCCTAGGGTGAGGTTCACTCTATAGCCAAAGTAGTTCCACGATTCTCAAACCCGTGTATCGCAGTTTGAGTGTTTGATCCAAGCTCATAGCTACCGATTCTAAAACTCAAGGTTATCTTTTTAATTATGTGTCGACAATAACCTGGACAAACAAAATACTAAAATTGCTGTCATTTGAGGGTTTAACAAACTTCTAATCAATCCCTGATTAAACCAAACACCGGAAAGGGTAATTGAGATATCTTCCGATTGAGCAGATAATTACCATGGGGCTCAATCATGTAAAATTGTGAGAATCTATTTAGGCAACAGGTGGTGTGAACCTTGGTCCGAGCCTCTTAGTTAAATTCAAGCAAATTCATAGTTTTAGTCTTAAATTGGAAAACAATAGTCTTAAAATCAACAAAAATCAAACATGAAAGGGTTAGCTACCGATAGCTACAAATCACCACCTAGTTCGATAAGGCTTTTCACTCCTAAAAACCATTCCCTGTGGTACGACCTCGGACTTTGCAAGTTATGCTTGCAAACAACTACTAAATACCTACACTTTGGGCTAGACACTCATGCATACAATTTGTGGTTGCAAGCAACATTTTCGTTATAAAATGTGGTTACTGGTCAATAAGTGAAACAGAGAGCCCCAAAAATAGACCACCAATCTTCAACCCCAACCAAACCCCTAACCCCTCACCAACAGGAAAAAATAAAAAATAGAAAGAACAATAATACCCGGCAGGTAGAAAGCCAATTTGTCAGAATAAAATACAAAGAACCACACGAAGAGCAAATATGAATGAAGTCACCCGACCGAGGCAACAATTAAACTCAAGCATCATACTCTAGGACATACCTGCATATGCTTAGGCTTAGAGAAGCAAATAAAAGCAGCAGACTATCCATTCAATTTGGGCAAGGAAAGAACAGAAGCATATTGCCTAAAATTGTCAGATGGTACTATAAAGGTGTCAGCCTATCAGGAACTATGCGTACTCTCATCATGTTCAAATAAAGATATCGCGGACCCAGATGAATAATGAAGGGCATTTTCTTCTCCTTTTTGCAAGGAAAATCACAAAGTACCTGCCGATTGACCAGCACAATATCACCATCCCGCAAGTGCCGATATACAGTTTTCCCTTCAAATTCATAGTCACAACTCTTCCCATACTGTGTAACCACCCCTCTGGAAGAAGGTAACTTTCTTGAAATCGAGATACGCATTTTCTTGCTTGGCGGTAGTTTGATCGTTGACAGTTTATCAACATAATGTGTAGCCCCAGGATGGATTTCAGAGCCATTAATAATTGCATCTCTCAAATTGCCAACATTCCAAGGAGTCAATCTCTATACAAACACCCAAAAATGAACAGTGAAATCAATAATGGTAAAACGAAGAAGGCAAGCACACCGTAAAGGCTTCGGTATCGAGAAACATAGTCCTCACATTCATCACAACATAATCTTTATATTATTTATACACATTTATATGCACAAATATAAATGCCTCATATAACCAATTAAAAAAATGGGGAGGTGGAAAAAATGTTTTCTTTCTACTAAGTTAAAAAGACAAAATGGAAAAGGCCACGCTACATGCATGGATTTGAACGCTTCAGAGATTTTACAATCTCCATTAAAAAATGCAACTGGGAGAAAATAGTTAAAGCAAAGAAGCAAAAAAAGACAACTTAGTGGACAGTCCTTACCTATGATAATCTTACATTTTCGATGAGAGACCAATTCCCCAAAGTGGATACCTAACGAGTCTTAAAACTGACAATGAACTCAAACACACACTGTCTTCATGAATAGAATAAATTTATCATATCCAGTAGCACCACATTTCATTGTTTCTTTCATTGTGCATTACTATTTGGGTCGGCGAGAATACAGAACATAGGTGAAAATAAAACATAACTTGTCTACCCTTAGTCCCTTACCTCAGGATAGGTCAACCTTAAAGCAAAATATGGAGGAATCCCTATTTCATTAACTGCCAAATAAGGATCTGGAGATATAACAGATCGGCAGGCAAAATTAACCCTCTTCCCCATCATTTTCTGGCGGAAGATTCCCTCCTTTTTCTCTAGCAATTGGCATATTCCAGATGCAAGCTCTCTTTTAGCTTGACCTGCAATTGAGTACATAGAAAGCGAAATATTCTACTTCAGTAAGCAATACTTCACAAACAAGTAATAATTTGTTTAATGCCCCCTAAATGCAGTAGAAGCAACCAGAAGTTCATGTTGGATGGCACAAGGAATCCCGTAATTGCATCAAGGTAATAACAGCTAACAGCATACCAGACAAGGGTTGTCTATGGCCTTAGTAGAACTCTTAAAGCGATGGTTGCAGATAGTACTCACCATGGGACGTAGAAGTAGCCAAAAGTGACAAAAAGGGTTGCACAATAACAAATTCCACACCTAGTTCCTTACATCCAGAAGAAACACGAGATAACAAATAGTAGAATATGGATTCCCTCCTCCAAGGAGGAATACTATTCCAAGCTGTGAGGAGTAAATTTTTCGTTCCTAGGAGTACATGTACCCAAATGAGCACGTCTGAAACAAAATGGGAGATGAACTAGATTCTGTGTTACAGCTTTTGACATTTTTTTGGAGGATGTGGGATTCTTAGGCGTTGTATTCTGGTGATGACTACTATGATAAAAGTTCTCCAAGAAACCTAGAGAAGTTGAGGGTAAGAAAGGCACAAAATCCAATGGACCAATTACTTTAAACAAAAGTCAACTCAAAAGCTTCTGAAGATGGTCGCACAAAAGCTTATACAGAGAATGGATGCTATAACAAAAGTGGGATACGGAAGTGGGATGCTATGACAAAATACTGCAAATAAGTGGGAAACAACTGGGTCCAAGTACATAGAAAATCTCGAGGCAAACTACACAAATCAAACTCACCAGTTGCAGTCTTGCTATCAAATAATACATTTACTGACTGTTGAAGATCCATCCACCGGCTAACAATCTTTGAGTGTTCAAGGTTGTTAACATAAGAATTTCCCAAAGCATTATTGGACTGCAGAACTTTGCCTAGTAAAACAGTTTGGGGATGCTCCATAATCTGAAGAAACACAAAAGTGGGATCTGTTACTGGCATTATTTGCTTAACTGAACCCAGAAGACATTTCAACCTACTAAAACAGAAAAAAAAGAATAGGATAAATTAATCCCCCATCCAACAACAAGAATCGAGCACAGAATGAAGTAACCATTTTTATAAGATGTCAATATGGATGTTTTCTTGCATCAGTATGTCCTTAGAAAGGCTAGAAGCAGATGATGTCAAATTGCCAACAAAGAACCTGCTTTCTATTGGAAATTTCAATCTGTCTTTGTTGCGTGTGCTCATGCATCCACAGTTGCTAACAAGACAGTCTCTAGGTGCGCATGCACAAGCGCACAAGTGCACAAGCGCGCGCATACACAGAGAGAGAGTGTTTAATTTGACAACACCACCCCGAGATTTAGGATGAGAAAAAAGCAGTAGTTTCAAATGCTACACATGAATTACGTCAAAAAGTTTAGGATTCCTAAGTTAGGGTAAGTTCCATTGGGAAATCATCATAGCTCTTTTAAGACTGCATTTGGATCTCGGATGTTGAGGGATTTCCGGAGGGAAAACAAAAGGAAGGGATTACACATCATTATCCTCCCCATTCAGTGAATTTTTCTTTTCCCTGCAGAGATCCCACAAAACCAGTATCCAAGAACAGCCTAATATTCTGATTCATTTTCTCTAATCATAAATCTCTCCCAGCACTTCACACAAACCAACAACACCCAGACAGACTAATACATCTGTGACACTCATCACAACCTCCTATTGTTACTTTCACCACCACATTAAGACATTTCCTATTGTTACTTTCATCACCACGTTAAGACATACTCGTCCTTTTTCTCTCAGTTGCACAAATACGTATTTATTAACCCAGAGTCACCCATATACAGAAAACAACTGTAAGATCCCAACCAATAGTAACACATCTCTGTCCATCTTTTTTCTTAACAGCAACACATCTCTATCTATCAAATAGATATGTCTGTATGTGTTCCTAAATGTGTCCTAGCCACAGCAGACATGGTTGCTCATGTCAAATCATCATATATGCTTCCAACACCATTGTCATGGCTGCCACCACCACCATTATTTGGTCATAGACTCACAAAACATCATTTCTGTCTTTCCAATGTATGCATGAGCATTTAATATACGAAACAATAACTTTATAGCCGTGTAATTACAGAACCATCTCTACTTTTGTCTGTCTCAGTGTGTGTTTGTTTATAAATACGACATCTATACACCAGTCCATGCATAACCAGATCACAAAGTGTACATAAGAATTTCGTATGCCTACATAATGTGATGGTGGCAGCCATCGAAAGAGACAACTTAGAAAGAATCAAACAAATCAAGTTAACTTTAGTGAGACTACAGAGGGAGCCATAATGGCAGTGTGCCAAGTCTAGGAAATAAAGTGCAATAAGAGGGCCTTTCTTCACGTCTTTTATATTTTACCTGAATAATTAGCCAAGTTCGAGAAGGTTTTCCACTGTAATTTGCAAAATGAGGTTTGTTAAATTTTCTTATGTTGAAGTGCATGGGTTATAGTAATTTCCCCACTAACAACAGGAGAAAGGAATTTCAGAAAAAAAGGAAAGCTGTTCATCTTCATGTACCACAAAAGGTTAGATAGTATTGTCGTAGCAATGAACTCCAATATTGCAACTTCCCAAAACATTGAATAGTGCAAAAATTGTTGATCTCTTTCTTTATCCAGATTAGAAACCATTCCACAAGAGAAAAGTTTGAAACAAACATGAATTTATCATGACCCAACAGTAAGTTCTTTCATAACAAAACAACAAACGCTCAATCACATGCATAAATCAAAAAATGAGTGTAGGAGAAGCCAACATTATAGAGAGAAAATTTAAACATTTCATTGAAGGATTAAGCTTTCCATAAGAGCAGAAGTTGAAGAACAGGTTAAAAAGGACCTTCCACTCTCTAAGATAGCAAGATGACCACACATAAACAAAGCACTTACAGAATCACCACCCTTGGTTGCAGGGCGGAACTTGATTGGGGGAACAAGAAGGGCCTCTATGAAGAACATAGTGTAACCAGACCTGTTTCCAAATGTGCTGAATCGCTGATGCTCAATATCACAGATAAAAGAGCAGAGGTCTTCCTCGTTTTCCCAAAGCCGCTTTACAATGTTTCTAACCTGGGAATAGAAAAGAAAAGAAAGTTCTCAATCTAACCACATGCAATACAACAGTATAAATTCCATTAGTCCACCCACCATGCTGACATAAGCACTAAGTTTGGCTCTGCTCAAGGTTCTGAATACCGTATCGACATGAGTACCGGTTTTCCTATTGGTACGGTATGGTACCGGTACCGGTCAATACCGGGTACCGTATCGGATTTGCCGCAATTATATATATATATATATATATATATATATATATATACACACACACACACACACACACACACACACACATATATATATATTGAGGGAGAGGAATATGACATTTTCAATCCCATTTTCTTAAAAACTAAGGTACACCCCTTAAATCCACTTAATCTATGTATATTTAGTACATACTTGTTGTATTTGATGTTTGGTAGTGATAGAAGTTGAACCCATGCATCACAAACCCTTTTTAAAAAACATACCCTATTTTTTTATAATCTCCCTTTTCAGAAATCATAGTTTTTGGGTCACACCGATACCAAATTAGAAAAAATGTGTAACTAAAATGTCGTAGATCTTGAAATTCTCTTAAATTTTGATATTACTTGCCTTGATCGGAGTTTGGAGTAAAAAGTTATGACCGAAATACGGTGGCAGTTTTGTCCTGTCCAGTATTTCCCGGTACCGGCCGGTATTCCCGATATTTTCCGGTACAGCCGGTATTGAACACGGTACGGTATTGAGAGTCCTTGGTACTGTTTTTATACGAAACCGGTAAGTACCGGCCAGTACGGTACAGCATTGATATCCTTGGCTCTGTTGTTTTGTGAAATGAATTCCTATTTTCGTGTGGTTGAACATAATATGGGTAAAAGATTTTTACCTGACAACATCTCTCTCTCTCTCTCTCTCTCTCTCTCTCTCTCTCTCTCTCTCTCTCTCTCTCTCTCTCTCTCTCTCTCTCTCTCTCTCTCTCTCGGTAAAACTTCTAGTCCAAACCTCCCGAAAATAAGAAAAAAAATGATTTTTTTTGTGTTGCAAATTATTTTTGGAAAATCTGAGCCGTCCAATGTGTTCAAAAGGTGTTTTTGAGGGTCCACACGGGAAAATCTTCAAAAAAAAATACCGGGAAGGGCTTGATCCAAATAGTTTTCACAAAAATCAGAAATATCACGATTTTTAGCTAAAACCGCTGATCACACTTTTTGTGAAAACTACTTGGATCAAGCCCTTCCCGGTATTTTTTTTTTTTTTGAAAATTTCCTGATAGAACCCTTGAAAACACCTGAACGCATTGGACAGATCGGATCGTCAAAAAAATGTTTGGATCATGGAGGTCCGGATTAGAAGCTAACTATATATATACACACACACACACACACACACACACACACATATATATATAAGGAAAAAATGGGGTTTTTTTGTGTTGCAAAATTTTTTTGGAAAATCCGATCCGTCCAATGTGTTCGTGGAGGTGTTTTCTAGGGTTTACGCCTGAAATCATCAAAAAACGGGAAGGGCTTGATCCAAGCAAGCGGTTTTAAACAAACCGCTTGGATCAAGCCCTTCCCGGTGTTTTTTTTGGAAAATTTTCCGTCAAGGCTCTTGAAAACACCTTCTGAACACATTGGACGGATCAGATCGTCAAAAAAAATTTGTATAAAAAGTCCGGAAATTAAAAGTCCGGATTAGAAGTTTACCATATATATATATATATATATATATATATATATATACCGAAAATTTCTTATCCGGGACTCCCGGAAATAAGAAAAAACGTGTTTTTTTGGTGTTGCAAATTGTTTTTGGAAAATCCGAGCCGTCCAATGTTTTCAAAAGGTGATTTCAAAAAGGGTCCGCAGAAATCTTCAAAAAAATACGGGAAGGGCTTGATCCAAGCAGTTTTTAAGCAAAAAATGTAAAAAATTTTTGCGAAAACTGCTTGGATCAAGCCCTTCCCGGTATTTTTTTTTGAAGATTTCTCGCGTGGACCCTTGAAATCACCTTTTGAAAACATTGGACGGCTCGGATCGTCAAAAAAATGATCGGATCATGGAATCCCGGAGTCCCGGACTAGAAGTGGAACCTATATATATATATGACTCGGTATATATATATACCGAGTCATGTTCGGTGTATAATTCCCCAATTCAGTCCTATCACAAACATAAATATAAACGTATATAGCGGTATACGCAATAATGCATAACTTTAGCATGCATATATATTTGCTTCTCTCTCAAGTGAGTAGAGAATGGAGGTCTATTACTAACATCAAAACTGAGGCTCCTTGGTTCCCATCGCAAAGCAATGTCAGCATGCAATCAACTACAAACCATATCATGGTAGAAAGAATACTTTTACGATTGCAGCCATAAATATTCGGGAATTATTTTATTGTTTTGCATTAAATATTTTACATTGAAATTAATGCTCATAAAATGCATACCTCAGATGGTAAGAGAGGCACTGAAGTTGAATTCTTCTGCTTGACAAGCGTACTGGGCATGCCCTCCCGTCTACTTTTCCTAGACTTTTTTTGCGTAGAACCTTCGGTTACATTAGTGATGTCCATAAAGGAATCACTTTCAGCTTCATCAGCATTTACAATCTCAGAGGAGGGAATCTCTTCGGTTTCACCGGTAACTGCACCACCAAACTTGCAACCACGTATGGCGTTTGCTCTCTCATCGGCATCTGATAAAGGAATCTAAAGGGATGCATTTGAAAAGGAAGAAAAATAAAATATTACAGGAGTACATACGATCTTCAAAATATTGTAAGGAAAGCAAGCGGGAACAAGCATGACTGCGTCATTTAGAAGAAAACATAGCAAGTTAATGGCAGAAAATAAGTGTAAATACAAAAAACATTCCAGGTGTTGGTCTCATAGATTAAGGGCACTGTGAAAGCTATGATCACTGTCAGGTGCCCTATCTAAAACGTACATGCTCTGACCCTAAAATTTACAATCTCACAGAACCTAATATATACAATCTCACACACAGCATCTTGAACTGTTGACATAGTATCCCTAAAGAATGACACATGGCAAAGCATAAATTTAGTGAGACAAAAGGTGGTTGTCAACCTTAGTCCTTAGTTGATGACTTGATGCAAGGTGAGCTGGAGAGTAGTGAAGAATTGACCTGGTGGCAGAGTCATGTAAATCAAACACTTTCTTTCATATTTTGGACCTTATCCGAAACAATAATTTTAACAACATACTTCGGAAAACATAAGTTTCATGCTCACTGCTAGTCAAGTATGCTCGGAAACCATTATTCTCAATTACCCTTGTCCCTTACAAGCCAGGACATGTTTTCTTTATTTAGTTCGCAAACTTCACATATAGCACTATATAAGTGGTTTTGTTCAAGGAAACCATAGCCTTGCATATCATTCCAGATATTTTCTTCCTTGCCTGTACCTTTTTTTTTTTCCTTACCAACTTCGGTATAAATCAAATCAAATCTAAGCCATAAGGCAGTTGGTTTAAGTTGCATATGGTCAAACGATTGTTTTGTTCAATTCCCCTAATACCACTCATCCATCTAATCATCTCAACATAACTCAGCGTTTACAGTTTACCACATTATTCATTACCACTTGACACAATATCACACAAGTTAGCCAACTTGAATATGTGAGCTATAGAAAATCTCTAGTTTAGAAAGGATCTTATGACCACACAACTTGGAGAATATCCTCCATATAATCCATTTACCTCTTAATTTATAAGCCATTTCTACGTGATCACCCTTGAGGCCATAATAATATAGACAATATGAGATACCAAGATTGATGATTCCTCAGCGTCTGTTGATCATCACGTTTTTCTGTCCATCAAAAGCATGCCTTAACAATTCAATACTTCACTCCTATTCTAGCTCGTGAACTACAAATATTGGCAACAAACGGCATACATCACAAAATTTCCTTAATTGTGATTACTACCCTTCAAGTCATGCATGCATTGGATTTCCGTTGTTAACAAACACAATTTTATTGGCTTTTCTGTGCTTTGAAGCCCTAGACTAAAGAAGTTAGCCTAATTAAATTATTAAATCCACCTGGAAATGTTTGTGTTCCACGAGTAGGATTTCTAAGGCAAAAAGAAAAAAGCTATTATACTCGTCGATGTAAACAACTTAGAGACCTGGTTTAATTTTGTTTGATTACAACTCTCTCAAAAGCTAGGTTAAAATTTTACTATATGCTCAAGCCATTCGTAGAAAAAAGGACATTAACTGAAGCATGAACATTTTATGTTTCAATAAGCGTGACCAAAAAAAAATTAACCGATCCCAGTATCTTTTTCTTTATCAGCAACTGATCCCAGTATTGAAACCAAAATAAACAAATTACTATCGATGAGCATGAAGCACCATAGAAAATATAGGAACAACAGCAGTCCAGCAGAAGAGTAGCACATATATAAACTAGTTTAAAAGCCAACCTACGAGTAACAATGGGGTGTCAAAAGATTACCTTATGAAACCAGCCAAAAGTTGGTTTACTGATCTTAGGATTTTTTGCCTCGCACTTCTTGCACTGTTTAGTTTTTGGCTTTAGAAGTTTATCCAATACAGACATCGCTTCAGTAAACTGGAGAGAGGTCCAGCCTTGATTCCGATTCTCAGAGTTGAAAGTCTCTGCACCAGAATGAACAGTAGAACAAGACACATGGCTACCGTCACTATCCTCAGGATTGTTTGATTCACTTGGTGATAATGAATCCAACCTCTTGGCTCCAACAATGTCACCCTTTGCGATGAGTTCCAATTGCAAAGCACATTTTTCAACCTTGATTGGGAACAAAATATTCAACCCAAGCACAAAATAGAAAGGATCATTAAACTGAACAAAATGACAACTGAAAAGTTTTAACTATAAAACCAAGGGAAGTTATAAATGCTCTATAAAGCTTAGCAACATTATAAAAACCAAATAAGGACAAACTACCTGACTTCTGCTTGCCCTAAAATGTAAGCAAAAGAAACAAGTACTTTGTAGAAGATTATGGAGCATGTTGAATAGCAATGGATTGTAGACTGGTGTAACAAGGTCAACATGACCACAATGACCTGGGCAATTAAATGCACGTTGTCCACATGATTTACAGCTGCACATTCAGAGATTCCGTATCAATCACATGTACAATATCATCAAATTATTTCCAGCACACCAGAAGCTATTTGTACCCAACCTTCCATGAATTGAAGAGAGACAGAGACACTATCGCATCAATGCCAAAAATATAAGAGTGTAGAATCTCCCTCCAGTACAACAAAGCTGAGGCATTTGGAAAAATAGAAAAGATAGAACAGAAACGCAGAACTATTACAGTCACTTAAATGATATAGGGTAAGACTTTCATGCCACAGCATGCTGGTAAAAGTCCTAAAAATTGAAAGGACATCTGCACATATTATTGGAATTTGGACACGTATCCCCATCTTTATCCAAGTATCAAGAGTCCTACCCAGGTACTTTATTTATTATTAAAAGTCTAAGTACTTCGGTTAAACAATGAAGCAACGCTTGAACCAGAGCTAGCCAAAAAAGTGTTACTCTTCATTCTACCCTGGTAACCTTGTCAAGTTTAAATAAATAGGGTGTGGTTCTCACGCAGCAGCATGCCATTCAAAGGTCCTCAAAGTTGAAAAGACATGAATATACGGATGGGTAAATTGATGTACAGACTTACAGTGTTTGTTCATTAATTGGCCCCATTGCTGGATCATACAGACCTCCTGGGACAGGCCTGTCCATGCGGTCGAGAAGAGTTGGGTCTGTAATCTTCACAACACTGTGCTTTCTCACCTCCTCATCTGTCAGGAAACTGAACCTGACCGCCTCCACACTCTCTGACTCACCCTGAAATGGTTTATAGAGTGAGCATTGCACTAAATACTGAAAATGTCAAACCACGAGTAAAGAAATTTGCTCAAAAAATGAAGACCCAACAAAGAAGCTCAATTCTTCTTCTTCTACTTATTACCAAAAGTGTTAATTTTTCTTGAGGTAATATGATCAATAACAGACTGGACACATGGGAAATTAATAGACTTTCTCGGTAAATTAGGTATAGATTACTTATTTAGATTTTATCAAATTTCGATGCTTGTTTTATTAGGGTGTAAACTAGCTGAACCCTGTTACCTTCGGGATCAGTTCAGTAAGGTATAAATCAGGCTCAGGTTCAACTCGAGCCCCCTAACATTGAGCTCAAGTTTGGCTCGTAAAAAAATTTCAAAGCTCGGGCTCAGCTCGTCAGGCTCGTTAAACTTAAACTCAAACGAGAGCCAAACAGAGTCTCGAATTTGGCTCATCGGTGATTTATCCCCAAGTACCAGATCAATACTCCCTAATACATTATAAAACACCAAAAATCTCCCACTGCAACCAAAATAAATAAATAAATAAACTTAAGGAAAGGAAAAAAAAAAATTAGCCAAGAACATTTCCAAAAAATCTGCCATCATGCTTTTTGCCATAACAAAACCACCCACCAGAAGATGACATCAAAATACACCAACATAACTGCTTGTAATCCTTGCCAAAAATAATAAGACAAGTGTTTCAAAAACTAAACCCACAAAACTACACCCTTCGTTTGTGCAGAGATATATCTAGTAGAGGGGGAAAAAAAACTAAACAAGATGTTTACCATTTTTATAAGTTGAGTAGGAAGAAGCTGAAAAGACAGAGGCAGCGCAACGGTGGGTCGGTGACGGAGAAGAAAAGACGACGTGGAGGAGGCGGAGAGAAACGGAGGGGGCGACGTGGAGGAGGCGGTGTCGACTGGAGTCACTGGAGGAGGCGGTGTACAAGAGGAAAAACCCTGAATAAATGAGGAAGCGGGGAAGAGAGGCACTTAAACAGTTCGCGGGTCTAAATTCCGGGTAATAGTAACCGGCGGGTCACTAACCCGGTTTAAAACAAACCAGGTCAACACCCCCCTTCGATCGAGAGCAATTCTGTTCACCCTCCGTAAAAGAGAGTGAACAAAACTCTCTCTCCTATTGGTTGAAATATGTGAGTTCTGCTACAAAGTAATGTCATATTTACCAAAAAGTGTATTACAGAGGTAAGCATGATACCATTTTATAATAGTATCTACAACAATTCAACCAATGGTAATGAGGGTTTTGTTTACCCTCTTTTAAGAAGGGTGAACAAAATTGCACTCTCCTTCGCCCTTCCCCCTTATTTCATTTTAGGCCCCGATTGGATGGAGTATTATTTTCAGGGAAATAAGTTTTAAAGAATGATAAGATAAAATAAGGTATTATTTTTTAAGGGGGTGATGTGATGTTTATGAATGGGGATAAAAAAGTAGATGGTTTGGATGAGGAATTAAACCGAGGATAACTATTAGCTTGATTTGGATAAATTAAAAATAAAAGGGCGTGGATGATGGAAAAAAATTGTCAAATGACTTATTTCCCTTTTGTGGTGTACCAAACCTTATTAATGATTAATTTAATTATGTAATTACATGAAATAATTTTTTGGGGGGATTTTTTAAAGTTTAATTAAGTTATTTCACCAAATGATTGACAGTATCAATTCATAAACTTCATAACAGATCAAAGAAACGAGATCCACATACCTGGTGGTCATAGTAAATCGCAACAAAATCACAAGAAAACCCTTCCATGTTTGATCGTGACCAAGCAAATCCAAAATACACAAATCACAAACAAAACCCTAGTATGTTCAATCTCAGCAACAAGTACACAGACAGAGGTGTGAGGGTGGGTAGAGGAGTATAACGAGGGTTACAATCGTCATTATTGCCCCCCCTCTTACATTTGGATAACTTTTGGGCCCCAAAGATCATGAAAGTTATTAATGGAGAAGAACCGAAGAGCGTGAAACGAAAGAAGGGGGTTAAAACGAAGAGGGGAAGAAAATGGGATACACAAACCAAGGCAAACATATAGGACACCCTTTTTAACCCCTTTTTTTTTCTTTTTTTTTGGGGGGTGTCTTTTTAACCTCAGCCAATCAGGGTGTTAGGGTAAGTTTTGCTTACCTCCCCTGAGGTTTCTAACAAATACAGAGATCTCCCCTATATTTTTTTGAAATTTTATGGCCCTTATTTATTTTTCAAACTAATCATCGCTTACCTCCCTCACCTTTTTTTTTTAAGAACAAGGTTATTAACTTTTTGCATTAAAATGACTACAATACCCCCAGTATATATTCTCCACCCTAAAAGAATATTTTTTAAAAACAAATGGAGTTAAAAAAAGTTTTCCCACAAAATTAAACCGTTCTTCATTTTTAAAAACAACTTATAAACAAAAAAAAATATATGGGACATTTACCATTAGGTCACCATTGGATCCCATAATTACCATTAGGTCAAGCCTAATTCTGAAAAATTCCCATAAGGTCAAAGCAATACCATATGAAAGTGCCTAAATCACTAAAACCTTATAATAGGAAAGTGCACCCTAAACCTAAACTCTAAGGTACCCTACGATTAGGGTACCCAATGAAAGTGCCTAAAATCCTAGGGTACTCTGTGAAAATGCTTAAACCACTAAAACCCTATCATAGGAAAGTGCACTCTAAACCTAAACTCTAGGGTACCCCTATGACTAAGTTACTCTACGACTAGTAAAAGCATTCATATGAAAGTCCTTCTAAAATCCTAGAATGCTCTAAGAAAGTCTTTTAAAATCCTAAGACTTCTACATGAAAGTCCTAAACCACTAAAAGTGCTATAATAGGATAAATAAGACCCTAAACCTAAACTCCAAAAAAGAGTGACTTACCTTAGTGGTAATTAAAAAGAATGACTTACCTTAGTGGTAATTAGACATCTCTTTTCTAGACCTAGAGGTAATAATCCCAAAAAATATCGAAGAGAAAATTTTCAAAATATTTTTAAATTTTGTTGGTTGAAAAATTAGTCTTTCAATTGGAGAAAAACTAATTTCTAAAATTGTTTTTTTTTAAAGTATTTTTTTTGAAATACGAAAGCTTTTGAAAATGTTTTTTTGTATAAAAAAATAGATTTTGGTTAAAACATAAAAATAAAGTTTCAAAGACAGTGGTTTTTTCAAATATCTGAAAATATGAATTTTTAAAAAATTGTTTAAAATTTATTTTCAAAACTAGTTTTTTCCTACAAAAAAAGCTATTTTTAACCAAAAAAAAAAAAAACTATTTTCTTAAATGAAGAATGGTTTAATTTTTTTAATTTTTTTTAACTCTATTAAAACAAAAAAATTAGGGTGAAGAATATATACTAAGGATGTTACATCATTTTCCACGTAAATGTGTTGAAACCTTAAACTTTGCTTCACGTAAACGATACTACTTTGCTTTGATTGGGACTAGTAACAGTTTTTTTTTTTTTTTCAATTTGAGTAGTAGTTTTGATGCATAAACAAGTAGCGGCCCAATTATATGATCAATTGGACCGGTCAAAGCTTAAGAGGCCCAAACAAATTCTAATTGAAAATTGTCAATTTCGACAATTTATCGACGAGCCCGGAATAGTCTAAACTTGGTGGGCTAAAGCATAATCGTGACTTATGGTGGATTTTCGGCCAAATTCATTCATCCATGCCTTCAATTTAGTAATTTTCTATTTTAAGTAATAATTAGATTATGAATTACTCTTAATGTGTAATTCCATTTTCGATGTTTCAAGTTGGGAATTTCTTATTTTCTTTATAGTTTTCAATTTTGGAAGTTTCCACAATTTCCAGGATGCTTTATTGTTGGTAAGTTTTTGCTCGGGTTTGCTAGTTTTCCCTATAAAAAGGCTTGTAACATCTATTATTATTCAGCTTTTAATCAATTATAAATTATAGTTATTCTATTTTTCTCGTGGATTTAAGAACACATGTGGATTCGAGACTTATCATCGTTTTGGAATAGTACACTAACTATTATCTCGTGAATTCTGCTGCGTCAAGTTTTTTTTTTTATTGGGAATAAAATTTATTAAGAAACTTGACGAGGTGCATCAAGTTGGGGGAGAGGGGAAAAGACTCCAACCGCGAAGGAACTAAACATGCAATGGGACATATCCCAAAAAACACCCGAGGGACAAAGGCCATAAAACACCTCATGGCCCAGCCTAAAGATACAACGATGAAGCCCAAAAACAAAGGCTAATACCAAATTCAAAGCTTGCAAACACCTCATGGTCTGGTAACTGTTTGGGGGAGTGACTTTTTTTTATTTATTTCAGATTCTGAACTTCGTATTATAGATTTTGCATAGCATTGGAAATCTAATGAAAGTGTTTGAATGATACATGTGCTAAATAGATTTTGATGAATGATATATATGCAAAATGAATATTCTTTGGATGAAATGTTAAATACTACAAAACCAAATAAAATGTTTTGAATTTGAAATACATAGTGAATGTAATCATGTTCTTATGTGGCCTAGCCTTGATAAGTGATAACGGCTTTCATTGCACTTTTTTTTTCTTTTTTTTTTTAAATCGCAAAAAGAAATATTATAAACAAAACTCGATAAGGGTACATCGAGAAGGGGGAGGGGGAGAGGACATCCAACCGAAGTTGAATAAAAGAAGATAGAGGAAAATGAAACAACCAAAGCAAAGGACCACAAAAAGCATCCAAAACGAACACACCCGAAGCCACGAAAACCAAAAACAATCCCCACAAAGCCACACGAAGAAAAGCCCCCAAAAGGATGCTCACGTCAGCCCAAACAAATCACTACCAAAGGAACGACAACACCCAAAAACCGAAAAGCAACCCTTGCCAAGCAAAGACACCACCGCAGCCCACCAACAAAAAACTAAAGGAAACATTACACTCAAAAGAAAACCTCCCAATACTAAGCCAAAGCGAGAGTTATTTTGAGATCAACTCCAATCATTTCCTTTAAGGTTGCCTCATCCCCCGTTTCGTTGCACTTCTTAAGTGACTGTAATATGTATTAGGATTAAATACAAATGTACACACGTGCAATATTTGGTAATATGTGGCTAATCCAGTGTTACTAGTTTGTGGCATTAGCTTTTAGTGTTTGAGGTCTGTCTCCAGCATGACATGCTTATTTCTATGCTCATATACTATCTGAAATGGCCTTTTGTTGTTCTTGTTTTTTTTATTGATACTTTGCTTCCTTGTTGCAGTTGCTTCTGATATTTCACGGAATGTCTGAAGGGCTTCAGGATTTTCTTTTGGTGCTATGTAAATTGTAGAAGGCGTATCAGCTGCAATTTAAGCCCGATTATATCATAATTGATTGCATGTTATTGATGGATGGATCGTGAGAATTAAACGAGCAGTGGTTGTTCACTCTGTCTCCCCTTCCCAACTAGTTGTCACTTGTTAACTGAATCCTTGCCTGGACATCTCTCGCATTTTCTTAGGAATAAATTCCGGCTTTTGCTTATGTTCCGAATGTAAATTTGCATAAGTTAGTTTTCTGAGCTTTATGAAGGTTTTATCAGGAAATGAATTGGTCATAATACCTTGTGGCAGCGCATGGGCGGGCGGGGAGAAATAGTGTGGTTATGACCCAAAAAAAACCAAAGAGAAACACATTTGCAAATGGAATGCCAATTTGTAGGGTCCAGTCCATAATCAGTGAGGTCAAGGGTTTAATTGGTCATCTGTTTTAACTAATAGACTCCATCCCATGGGAAAGTTTGTGGGAACAGAAAAATTACAGATCTCCAAAAATGGGTAACGTCAAAATATATTTTGTATATATATATCATTCAAACACTTTCATTAGATTTCTAACATGCAAAATCTATTTTACCAAGTTCAGAATCTAAAATAAAAAGAAGTGAAAAAAGTCACTCCCCCAACTGTTACTAGACCCAGATTCCGCGGGGGAAGAAAACCTGTTTTACTTCATCACTTATCAAACAATATCCTGTATTTACAGTCAACAAAATTTGCAAGCGAACCTTCAATTTTGGCTTGAGGGGGCCTTTTCTGTATTCTCCAGTGAACTCAGTGGCATTGCTTCATTGCTTCGCTTCTGGTAAGAAATAATCTTTACTAGCAGAAGCAAAGGAGCAAGTGCAATTTGGTGCTATATGAGCTCACGTTTGATCATCTCAGGTTTGTTTTCCTCAAGTAAATGGATGAATTCATTCGAAACTCCATCCCAACAAGAGCCTCTTCAATCATTTCTTCATAGAAAACTGTGATCATAAAGCTGAATGTAAGGCTCAGTCAAGAATTCGGAAGCTTGCCTCTCCGTCAAATGTTCAAGAAAAAACTGCAGGACCTTGTAAATCTCATCCCTTCCACTTTGTCTCCCGTCTGCTGTAACAAACACATGAGTGTGGTTTTTTATCTCAATCCAACTGCACCCAGGAACCCTTTGCATTCCTTTCTCTCTCATCTCTTGCCTCACCATTGACACACTCTGCCATTTTCCAGCAGCAGAATGCGCATTAGACAGCATCACATAGGAAGAAACATCTCCAGGATCCAAACCGAAAATCTTTCTGGCTGCGAATTCCCCCAGTTCCGTATTTGAGTGGATTTGGCAGCCTCCAAGCAATGATTTCCAAAACCCAATTCCAGGATCAAAAGGCAAATCACAGATGAACCTCTCCGCTTCATTAAGATGTCCAGAACGAGAAAGTAGATCAACCATACAGGCGTAGTGTTCTGGTTTTAGAATGCCAGGGTTCTTGAGTTTCGCTCTATTGAAATACAAATAACCCTCATTGACGAGGCCAACATGGTTACAAGCCAGCAGCACACCAAGTAGTGTTACACTATTAGGCTCAAAACCCATGTTTTCCATTTTGTGGAAAAAATCTAAGGTATCTTTTCCTCTTCCATTTTGCGCATAACCACATATCAAAGCGTTCCAAGAAACTATATTAATTTCAGGAAGTTTGCTAAAGATCAAGAGACTATCTTCCATGCTTCCACATTTCGCATAAAAACTGATAAGAGAGTTGGCAACAAACAGACTAAGGTTACTACCCAAGAACTTGATTGCAGAGGCATGGAAACTTCGGCCCATTCCAAGTACTGCTATATTGGCAGCTGCACTAATAGCACAGGGAAAAGTAGAATTATCAGGCACAAAACCTTCCCTCAGCATCCCAACAAAAAGATTCACAGCATCCTCATTATGACCCATTTGGCTATACCCGCCAATCATTGCGTTCCACGAAACAACATTCCTCTCTGGCATTGCCTTGAAAAGCCCAACTGCATCATCAAACCGCTCTTTTTTGAGGTACCCACAAATCAAAGTTGTGTAAGAAACCACATTTGGCTTGTGGGTTTCTTCGAAAGCTCTTTGAGCTTCCTCAATGGTGCTTAATTTGGCATAGAGATCCAAAATTGCACTACCCACAAAAACATTCGAGTTAAAGCCCATCTTTTTTGCGCAAGCATGAAAATGCTTGCCTGAACTGAGGCATCGTAGGGCTGTAGAAGAGGGGATTACAGTGCCAAAAGTGAACTCATTTGGCCTAATACCGAAAAGAAGCATTCTTGAGAAGACATAGATGGCTTCCTTGTGACGGTGTTGTCGAACGAAGCGGGTAATTGTTGTTGTGGCCGATACTACGTCCCACTGAGACATTTCATCGAGCATGTGATTGGCAATGTTTGATTCAAGAGCACGAATTCCTGTCTCTGCAGATTTTTCATGAGCATGAGCGTTCTGGGTTTCAGTTAGATGGCTATAGGCCGAACTCCGAGTTTGTGTTTGAGGGTTGAAAGTTGGTTTAGTCTTTAAAAGTCGACACGTTGAGGATTTCATGTGTGGCCTGGACTAAAATCCCGGGTTATTGAGGCACATGGTCAATAAGCAAATCATGCAGAAAACCAATGTTGTTGTGACTCTTTTGAGTGTAAATCCCTCGCCTGAAAAATTATGCAATGAGATCATTTCGAATCTCGATTATGTTTGGATTTCTAGTAGAGTATTCTTTACCAGGTAATGAGCTTATAGACTATTGCGACTAGTTTCTGTTTTTTGGGTGAGTGCATGCTCGAGTAAAATCAAATTTTGTCTCCCTCATCTCGGAGAATATGTAATTCAGTACATGAGCCTATGGGGAGAAAAATTTAGTTGCAAATAGGGTACCGGTCTAGCAAGCTGGCGCGGTACCCTTTGCCAATAAGAACTATGGAGTAACAACTGTTTACTTATCGGTACATCACATAAGAAATATGTGAACACAAAAATCAAGGACCTTGTTTGGTTAGTAGATTTTGTTTAGTTTTGATGATATAAGCAAGTGTAATAACTGAAGAGAGATAGAGAGAAATAATAATATAAGCAAAACTAAAACATAGCCAAAACCAAAGCAAAACTCCTAAACGAACATGGCCAGGATAGTTTTAAAACTAAACTCTCTCTTAGTGGAACACTCCCTCAACAGCGTCGTAGCAAACAATGATACCAAACTAACGGAGAAAAACTTTCCGTTTGTGTTTATCCCCTGGGGCCCATGAACACTCTTTCTCATGATTTCAATAGAATTTCCTCTCTCCCCCATGAAAATTTCAATTTCCTGGATGAATTTTGAGGCTTCAAAAATTTGAATTTAACTCCATATAAATGAGTTAAAAATTCCACAGGCAAGTGCACGACTTGTTTGGAGGTGGCACAACACACCACAGTCACGGTCTAATCCTGGCACGGCACGGTCTAAGTGGGCACGTGACACGACACAGACACGGAAATGAGCATGCACGGCACGGAATTTGGCATGACATTACACGCTATTCGACGGGCACGAGTCACGACACGACACGACATTGTTCTAGCATAGCACGGGCACGGGCATGGAAGTTGGCTTGGCACAGAATGACAGGGAACTAGGACGGGAATGGCACGGCACGAGCACAACACATAACAGATTCAAGGTTCTAGCAAGGCATGACACGACATAGTATGAAACGAGGCATGAAAAAAAAATTAAATAAACAACTAAACAAGGAATTGATTAAAGAAAATTGAAAAAAATGAAAAAATGCAAAAAAGAAGAAGAAGAAATGATTAAAGACCAAAAATAAAGGGAACATATCATTATATATTTTTTTTTACGTCCCAGAATGATAGAAATTATATAAATAATATAAATGAAATTCTTTTACAAAAAAATCAATCAAAATTTCAATTTATAGAAATTAAATTATTTTACTAAATTTGAATTTGACTATAGAAATTATAGGAATTAAATTATGGAAAATATAGAAATTTAAAATTTTGGAAATTATAGAAATAAAATTCTTTTAATAAATTTGAATTTGATTATAGAAATTAAATTATGGAAATTATAGAAATTTTAAATTATGGAAATTATAGAAATTAAATTATAAAAATTATAGAAATTAATAAATAATATAAATTAATCAAATTATGTAAATTATATCATAGAATTTAATTTACAAAAATACTAAGTTTATTTAACTAAAATAAGCAATAAACTTCATGTGAAGGATCCGGCAAAGTGTAAAAATCCAAACCTCCAATTTTCGGACAAAATTTCAATGATTTGAATCGTTAGATGTGTTTAAAACATTTTTTTAAGGTTCTATTTGGCAAAAAAATACTACCCGAACGGGCTTGATCGATGGAATTTTTCATAAAACAACTATATGAAAAATTACTCTGATTAAGCCCTTTTGGGTAGTTTTTTTTTGGGTCAAATTCTCGCATTGGACCTTATAAACATGTTTTAAACACATCTAATGGTTCTGATTTCCAAAAAATAGATCAATAGACTTATTTGGTGCATTATAGTGTTCAAATGCCACTGGAAGTATTGAATGTGTTTCGATCATGTGGTTACCGACATTGGATGATCATCAATTTCGGCGAGAGTGATAGAATTGATAAGCTATTAAATTGTATCGGTTTAGATCAAACATTCAATAAAAACGTGTCTGCACCCACCATTCAATGTTATACATTGAACTTACTTAGTTATGAACCAATATATACTGCTATAGTCTAATGTACATAAGTCACACAATCACGACAAAATTACGACGATCCATACCTACTATTTTGTTTGTCTTAGTGTTTTAATAAACCTCACCAAATTTTGGGTCAATCGGATTTTGAAAGCCCCTTCATCGGGAGATTCGGGACGTGGGAATCACTAGTAGGAATATTAGTTAACTCCAATCGAGCATACAGAGAAAATAAATTTACTTAATTTTTGACATGAATAATATATTCCCTCCTACGAAAAATATAGACGATTCCGATTTTCCAAAAAAAAAACTCGAAAGGCCGTCGAGTGATGCGTTGTAAATTTACGAGGATTTTCTATACGTGTTAATGTCATGCATTGCACACACACAATCACACACGCAATATATAATGTTTTTTCCTGCAAATTAGGGCCAACATCACCGACTCAAAGTCTCAACTCTCAAACCCTCTCTCGGTCCATACTCCATCTTAGATTAACGCCTGTGTGTGTGCGTGTGCGTGTGTGTGACTCACTGAATCACCGATTAACGTCTCTCTTTCTCTCTCTTTACGAGTGTACTGGGGTTTCGGATCGAGTTGGGTTTCCGCTGCATCCTTAAGCTTCGATTGATTTCATTCTCGACCTAGTTGGATTTCAATTGCATCCTAGGGTTTCTGTTTCACAACGATTTTAGAGGATCTGGTGACTGGTATTGGTAAATGGTAAGAAATAAAATTCATTATTATATATTTTTTCATTCGATTGCATTCTATGGTTTCAGATCGAGTTAGGTTTCGATTGATTTCATTCTCGATCGAGTTGGATTTCGATTTGCATCATAGGGTTTCTGTTTCACAACGATTTCAGAAGATCTAGTGACTGGTATTCAATTGCATCCTAGGGTTTCTGTTTTGATAGCATCCTAGTGTTTTGGTTTATTTCTTTATTTATTTTTGCAGATGGATGGTCATAGCCCCCAAACTGACTCGTTTGATGATGAACACCGTCAACTTCTATCAAACCTTGTTGCACGACAGGGTATGGAGTCTGTAGGTGAAGTTGCTTCAAACATTGTTCACTCCGAAACAGGACCTTCAGGTTCTACTCCAACAGATTCGAGTCCTACAACTTCAGGCCGCAGTGGTTCAAAAAGGCAATGCACATCATGGATATGGAAGCATTTCACAATAGATAAACACTTCAAGGATAAAAATGGTATTGACATAGGACCTAAGGCTGTATGCAATTATTATGGCATCAATTATAGTTTCTTGAGTGATCATGGTGTGGGCAGCATGGTAGACATATTAAAAGTAAACATAACGATCAAATTGTTGAACCTAGTGGTGAATCTGATAATACTTTGCCTAATTTCATTTATTCAAAAGAAAAAATGAGACATGGACTGGCCTGTTATGTAGCTCCAGCAGAGCAACCATTTACTTTTGGTGAGGATATTAGATTTGAATTTTATGTCCAAAATTGTCTAAATCCTTCATTTGGTAAAGTTTCTAGAAATACAACCCGTAGTGATACGAAGAAAGATCGTGTTTTTTCGACTTAAGTGTTTAATGTTTTTCGAATTTGTGCGAGTTTTTTAATTTTGGTTTTTCTTCATGTAGTAAATGTTTTTTTTAGAGTGCTTGAAGTAAATCACAGAACTTGCAAAAGGGTAATTTTAAAAAATTACTGTCGTTTGGAGTTCCTGCATCAAAATTGAGAGTGCGAATATCAATTTTCCTGACAAAAATTATGAGAATCATTACAATATAGGCCTCTTTTGACTAAGATTACAGCAAAATTTTTGATTTCCTATAAAATTGCTCTTGAAGGGTGCAAATGAATCGAGTCGTTTGTTAACTATTCCAGTTTGACTCGATAAAAGATTATTCGAGCTTGATTTGTCTATAAACCGAAATTGAACCTCAATTTTAGGCCCCTTCAATAAATGAGTTGAGCCTTACCTTGATAATGTTCGAATCGATTCAACCTGCAAACCTAGAATATATTCATGCAATGGGAACATCACGTTAAAAATTGAATATATACAACTTATATATATAACTTCCATACAATTATATAAACTTGTATAACTTGTATTTGGATGAAATTTACATATTCTATAAACTTTAAATGTATATGTTTGAATTATTTTACGTACACGATAATTAATTTATGTACATAACAAAAAAAATCATTTGCCACTCTAGATTTGTATACGAGCATAAGCATTATAAGATTTATGAAGCTCATGAAGAACCTTGAGCTCAAATTCGTTAAAAAGTTGACAGCCAAACCTAATTATTCAGAAACTCGCTTCGGTTCCGCTCGTTGGCAGCCCAACCCACCAGTAGCAGGGGATGCAAGAGATAAACCGAAAAAAAAAAAAAAAAAAAAACCAAACTTAAAAGCCCACAGTCGGGACCAATTCGACCCAAAGAAGGCCCAGCCCAGCACTCATATAACGGCTCAGTATTTTTCTTCGTCTTCGTATTCGCCTTCGCCAGACAAACCAGTAGAAACACTGTAACTGCCATGGCGATTGCAGCCGCCATCTCCCTCTCTCTCTCCTCCTCCAGTCGCCATTCTCTCTCCCCCATCTCCGTCCTTCGTTCCTCCTCTCATCACCATCACCCTCTTCCTCTCTCTTTCCAACCAATCAGTGTCAAGTCAAATTCTATGATCACTGTTCGACACCCTAGCCTTCGGATTTTTGCCTCTTCAATAAGCATGGAAGCACCCTCGAAGGCTTCTTTTCTCGATCGGAAAGAAAGTAGGGCACTTCACTTCGTCAAGTACCAAGGCCTTGGTAACGATTTCATCCTGGTAAACCCCCAAAAACCTCAACGTTTTTTTGAATCGTATTTTGTGGAAATTCAGAAGAAGAAAGGGATATGGATGTTTCTATGCATTTTGGTGCTGTTTTTTGGTTAGCAATTTGTAATACCTGAAAGGTAAGGCTACAACATAGTTTGTACCCTTGAATCGCTTTTAAAAATGATGTATTTTTATCAAAAAGAAAGTTGAATTTTTTGCCTTTAGTTTCTAATATTGATGTGTTATTATTATTATTTTTTGAATTTTTCTAGATAAAAATGTATTTCTTAAAGTTCTGTTTTGCGGACTGACAATCTTTTTGGAAAGGCGAGAGTAATTAAACTGAATGAAAATCTTCAGTAAAAGAATGATTTTTTTTTTTTTCCGTTTTCTCCGATCTTTTGTTCTTAATTCTTACGACACGATACTACGATAGTCTAATCTGGAATCTCGGATTTTTGGAACAAAATCGGTTGAATTCTGATTGAAATTTTGATTCAATTGAAAGGGAAGAAAAGTCTTTTCTTTTTTCACCGGCTTCTAAGACCCTTAGTTAGTTCTAGCAGATTTTGATTGATTTTGGAAGTAATTATTTACCCGTGTTTTTTCGACTTAAGTGTTTAATGTTTACTGTAAGGTTGACAATCGCAATTCAATGGAGCCAAGGATTACGCCGGAGGAAGCAGTGAAGCTGTGCGATCGAAATTTTGGAATTGGTGCTGACGGGGTGATCTTTGCTATGCCAGGGACCAATGGCACTGATTATACCATGAGGATTTTCAATTCCGATGGTAGCGAACCTGAGGTATTTTGGCTTTTGGAGATTGTTTTCTAATATCTGTTCCTTTTTTTCAGATAGACTTCAATTTGATTTTTATTTGTAAAGACATTGTCATTCCAGTTGTAACAAGGAGTACAGGAATTAAAGCATAAATGGGCAGTTTTGTTTTTCAAGAAACGAGTGCCAAATAATGAAGTGCTTTTGTAGAAAAGAAAGTGGAAAATAATTTTCCTTCACTAGCCTGCGAATCTAACATTCTTGAACTTCAATCTGAAATTGCCTGATTGTAAGTACTGTCTTTTGATTACTTAAGGGATGCGTGTTCTGATTTTATGGCATGCTGTTTCTTGTATTGGGATTGAGTTGAATGTATCTGGAAACAGTGTATAATGGTTTACCTTACTTTTTCTGTTGCTCATACTGCATGTTTGTTTCTTTGATATGCATTTCTGTTTATGCGTTTAGAGTTGGTTATTCTGCCTTGATATTGCACTTTGTTTCCACAAGTTAGAGTTTTCTCTTGTTGCTGCAGATGTGTGGTAATGGAGTGAGGTGCTTTGCTAGATTTATTGCTGAGCTTGATAACATACAAGGGAGGCAAAGGTGTGGTTATATGCTTCTCTCTTGCTATATTTTTCCTACTCAATTATCCTTTTTATCGTAGTCAGGTATCAGGAACTTCCATTCGCGGTTTGTAATTAATCTCAATGCCTTGTGAGGTTATAGTATGACCTTTAAAATCTCTGAATGTTTGTTGTGTGTGCTTGAGTAGATTTAAATCCTGAAGTTTAGAATGCAATGTTTATAATTTATTATTTTTCAACATCCTATTGTAATGGATACTTTTCAAAAAAGGAAGGAGAAAAAAAAGTGAGCGTATTATGAGATTCAGTTCTGCGTTGGTCTATTGTTTCATTCCATTAACATAGGAAACTTTGTTAACTTGTTATTTAAAATTGAAAATTATTTCACGGATCCTTTACCTTTTCCTAGCCCTATTTTGCTTATCGTAGAAGATTTCTGGCGTAGATGGATGGCAGCCTATGTTTCTTGTTAATAGTTCTCCCTACAACCATTATTTCTAACTGGTACTAGTACCTACAATTTTGAAGTAGAAATGATTTTTCTGTATATGATCTATCAGCAGAAGGGGACTTTTTGCCAGCTGAAAATGGCCCTGCGGTAGTGATATTCATTCACCCATGTCTTCTTCCATGATCTTATTCTTAGAGAGTCTAATGCATGTGAAAGTGGTTTTCCCCATGAAATTTTGCAGTTTCACCATAAATACGGGTGCTGGCCTGATTGTTCCTGAAATTCAAGACGACATGAAGGTACTATTTTTCTTGTATGCATTCTCCCTTATAACTTGCTAAGAACCAAAGGATTCTGTAACTGCCCCAGTGTCCTTTTACAGTGAATGGAAAACTTCGGAAAATTGCAAATACTGTACAATATCCTTGCTTGATACGACTAATTTATTCATAAATCCTTATTGCCATTACAGTTGCAAGTATGGATCAATTACAATTCTTATGCATCTTAATATTGCAAATAGGGAAGTGCCAATCAACTTTAATAGATGCTCGTACTAGCCACTGCCTCACTCGTATAGGTCCTCTGACTTCTGTGGGCACACCTTTCTTGCAGAATTGGACATCATAATTCATATACCTTTCGCTCCCTGTTGTTGCATGTTTAAATGATTCAATGTTGTCCTGAATGAGTTGGGAATGTGTGTATGTGGTTAACTTGAAAACTTATTTCCATTATAACAAACCAGTTCTGTCCTGTCTAACTATTTAAGTTTTATACTTTATGATATGTCGTTATCTCTCTTTCAGGTTAGAGTTGACATGGGGGAACCAATACTCAAAGCATCCAATGTCCCTACTAAGCTACCTGCAAATGAAGGACAATCGGTTGTAAAATCAGAACTTACTGTAGATGGAGTAACCTGGAATGTGACTTGTGTTAGCATGGGAAACCCTCATTGTGTCACATTCGGTCCAAAAGGTAGTCAGGTACATTCTTTAATTGTCTTTCGTTTTACTGCTTTCTGCTCCATTCTTTTAGAGATACTGAGTAACAGGTAACTAATGATTTGTTCTTGATATGCTCAATTGACATCACCTATATCATTAAGGAGTAGAGCCAATTCAATGGGATAAACACCTATATACTTCTGTAGAGCTTTTGTGAAACTGAAGACGTATAAGTAGTAGTTTGGTTTAACAGTGACATACTAATACCCTCAGCAAAAAACATTCAAACCCTTTTTTTTTTATGTAGCATCTTACCTTTCATTTTCTTTTTATCTTGCTGATAGTTAGTTCTATGTTCTGCTGCTTCTTAAACAGAACTTGCTGGTAGATGAATTAAATTTACCCCAAATTGGTCCAAAATTTGAGCATCACGAGATGTTCCCTGCCCGAACTAACACAGGTCAGTATTTTGTCTACCATCGTGTGTTGTTTTGCATCTGTAGCAGTTCTAGACCATGAAATTTCTAGTCAGTTAGTATATGACCACCCCCATCTTAATGGTACAATCACCATTGTTGTTACTAGTTGTTTCCAAGTGTGTTTCATTTACCTCTCTCTCTCTCTCTCTCGTGATTTTGCAGAGTTTGTGCAAGTCTTGTCACGTTCACACCTAAAAATGCGTGTTTGGGAGCGTGGGGCAGGTTAGTTACTTGAGGGCAATGGCGTGTCATTGGTTGTGCTTGTCTTTGTTTTACAACTGTGTACTGAAGATCACGGATGGATCAAAAAGATCCTGGAACCTACCAACCTCCCTCCGTCCAGTTTCCATTATTACCGTTATTGTTATTATGGAAGGCAATCTCCTTTAAGTTGGTTAACTTTGAAGCTTATTGGTGGTTGTTGTAGGAGCAACACTAGCCTGTGGAACTGGAGCTTGTGCCGTGGTTGTTGCTGCAGTTCTTGAAGGTCACACCGAGAGGGTAAGTTTAAGATGCTGTGGTTTACTATGTCAAGAAACAGTAGCTTGGACTTCTTGCTTTGTTGATCTTGGTTAATGAGGACTCATTTCAAAAACATTGCCTTGGTTAATGAGAGCTAAAGATTCTCAAGGGAATCTGCCAGTGGCAGTTTTGCATATCGGAAGGACTTCATTTGCTTGAAAAGAGAATGAATTCATTCTTTCTATCAACAAATATATTTGGTCAAGTTAAACAAACTGGTTTTCCTGGACAACCTATTCTTTGGATTTTCAAGAGTCATTCATTTTGTTCTTTTTCTTCATGGCCCCCTCTGTTGATCACCCAACTATTATATAATCTGGTGGTGCCTAGTTTTTATTAATAATGGATTTGAACCCTCGGGCAGGGAAAAAATACAACAAAAACACAAGAAAAACGAATGATAACATTTCCTTTTCTTGGCGTATAGGTTCTGTGTATTCTTTTCCCTTGTATTCTACTCATTTCTGCTTCTCTCGTCCCCTTTCTTGGTCTCTCTCAAACAGAGTTGCATAGTTGATTTACCGGGAGGGCCATTAGAGATTGAGTGGAGTGAGGAAGACAACCATGTGTATATGACAGGACCTGCGGAGGCCGTGTTCTATGGAAAGGTGCCCCTATGATGTTACTCGTCGACTTCTTCACATGGCCGGAGATTGAACTGATATATTCGCCTGTGTTTCGTAGAAATGAAACTCAAGCATGTTGTTCTGGCTTTTGGGGAGTTATTCCTCGTTATTTATCCTTTCTTTGTATTGCCAGGGCGGAATTTTGTTGGATCAATGCAGTTGTAGTTTCTAGGTTGCAACTAAATTATCACAACCGCAGTGTTTCCGTCTTTTTTTCGTTGTATTCTTCGTTCTCTTTTTGTGTTTAATTTTGTATCGTTTCCATCGGAGAATTGCCGGAGTTGTGTGGAAAAGTCATTGTCATGACTAGGAACTTTTCTTGGGTAAATTGATTGGACTTCCTTCTGGGAGTCCTAAGAAATAATTGTGATTGGACGATGTTATGCAAAATGGGTAGGGCATCCCTTTGATGTCGTTATTTTTACAAGTAAAATCTTTTTTTTTAAGGGTGAGTTTTCGTTTGCTAAAAAAGCTTTAGCACCTCTGTTTCTCATTTGCTAAATGCACTAGAGTGATTTTACCAACTTGCTTTTAGCAGAAAGAATATGTAAGAGAAAATTGATTTTTAACTACTTACCTAATGAGAGCCAAAAGTGATTTCAGCAAAGTTGCTAAAACTCAATGCTTTTATTTTTATTATATATATATATATATATATATATATTTTTTTTTTTTTATGGAATTTTTAATTTTCACAAATGGGAAACAAAGCCTTAAGAAATGATAAAATGTGGTTCGTATAATTTCCTACCAAATGTGCACAGTGCAACTACCTTCAGAGCACTGTTCGAGAAATCGGGGGCTTTGTAGACAACTACAAGTAGTGTCATCCGCAGTACACCGTGCAAGGTCTCCATTAGAATGGTCTATTTCGGCAATTAATGGTTCAAATATGTTTGTTAACTCTATATGGTAAGAGAGTTTTCACTGATTTGAACCATCAATTACAGACATGGACTGTTCGGATGAGCGCTACACACCGCAAAGAAAAGCGTTGTGGGGATCCGGTTCCTTTGTTTATATTCAAGTTTCATTAGCAAAACATTTTTGAATCCCATGGTTGGCTTTGCCCTCTTTTATTATCATCATGTTCACATGTTCGATTGATTCTCTGTCCTTGTAAAATTTTGTCATTTATTTGACAAATTTAAGAAATGTGATAGCTCATTTTTTTTAAAAAATAATATTCAATAGTAATTTAATTTCAAAGTTTTTCAAGCGAACATTTTGTCAACTATAAGTCTTCACAAAGGTAGCTTATTAATTAATGAAATATAATTTGAACTTGGGTGTGTGTCGGATATTAGAATATGGCCAAATGGTGCCAAATTACACCTCAACTGTGTTTTGGATGGTCCAAATTTATTTTCTTTCTTTCTCTCTTTACAATCTAGGTTATTAAAAACACTTTTGAATAACTGAAATATTATCGGGTTCCGTATAACACTCACCCAAGTTTTCCCCCCTAAAATACTATATATTCACCACAGCTCTTGCCAACGCGCCTCTCATTTGAATTTTGTTAGAAAAATTTGGTCCATTTTCGAAAATCTGCGCTCTCCTCTTCAACGGCTCTCTACTTCTACAAATCCCTCAACTAACCGTTGCAAAACCCTGCTCCTCTCTCTCTCTCTCTCGCACGGTCGCACCAACGACTGCAAAAGGTCCAAACCGAAGAAACACAAACTCCTTGATTTCGATTGGTAAGACCAACTATACGATTTCATCTTACGGGTATTTTTTATTTCAAGAAGATTAGGGTTTTTCTGGTTCTGATTTAAAATTTCAAATTTTCTTGTGGCTCAGTTTCGGTGTAGATTAGAGATGATGTCGCTTACTCCTGATCAATCAAGAAAAGTAGGTATGGCAGTAGCCCCTTCTCCTACGCCGTTTTATACTCCTAGACCAGAACGGCGGCGTGCTGACTCCAGAGTGTTCGATGTCAACTCGAATCGTCCGGACAAGGATCGGGAAGTCAATGTTCAAGTTCTTCTTAGATGCAGGTGAATAAGAATTACTGATTTTATCAATCACAACTTTAAACTGCAAACATGTACAGATGAATTTAGGGCTAAGAAGTTCTGCTACTCATCTCTGATTTTTGACTTCTTTTTTCCTACGGTTTAGACAGTAATAGTATAACGGATAGGGACTTAAATGCTCAGGTTATCATTGGCTTCATAATCTTTGTATTGAATTGGCGTTTGCTTTTTTCATGGTAATATATATCTCTGGTATACGAGGACGCGAGGAGCTGTTCTTGCTTGCATTAATGTTTAGGGGAATGTATTGCACCATACCTATCGGGGCAAAGTCAGGATTTATGGACAATAAGGTTAATTATTTGAAACCCCAGATGATTTACTGTGATTAGGTCGTCCTGTATGGCAATGATGAAAGAACGAACATTGTAGTTCTACTGGAATCTTTGGGGAAATTTAGTAATATCTGTTGATAGAATACATAAAGAATCAATAGAACTATACATTTTTCCAGGAAAATATTCATTTACTAGAATTTGTAAATCACAAATTGGACAATTTCACTTGTATCTTAAGCAATAGAAACACGTTGGTCGCATAATTTTTACATTACGATTGAATTTGTGAAATTAAAGCAGTGCGTAACCTACATAATGACATCAAAGCAATAATGGATTCAATAATACTAATAACTATTATCTAGGTAGACTAGGTTACACATGGTTATGAATATTCCAAACATTCAACAATAATGGATTTGTTTCTCAAAAAAATAAATAATGGATTCGTGGTCATACAATTATTTTTACTCGGGTAAGCAAGTGTGTGTCTTGTATGTCTTATGGCTGTTTGTCCCAACTACATATTCAGAATTTTCACGTATGATTTGAATGATTAGGCCACTAAGTGACGATGAGCAGAGGTCAAATGTGCCAAAGGTGATAACATTTAATGAGCACAAAAGAGAAGTCACTGTGCTGCAAAGTCTAGCCAACAAACAAGTAGATAGAGTTTTTACCTTCGATAAGGTGTGCTTCTCTCTCTCATTCTGTTTCAAAGTTCCTGCATTCCCTTAGATACATAATACGCTCTCCTCTATTTCTAACTAATCTTTATTGAATAATTTTGAAAGGTTTTTGGGCCCAAAGCACAACAAAGATCAATATATGATCAGGCCATTGCCCCTGTGGTAAATGAAGTCCTTGAAGGCTTCAACTGCACTGTCTTTGCATACGGTCAGACAGGCACTGGCAAAACATATACAATGGAGGGAGGGATGAGAAATAAGGTACTAAACTATGATCTTATCATGACCTCATAATTTAATGAACCACTGCAATCTCTTACTTTTCTTTCCCATTCAAAATTATGATTCATTTGTCACAGGGCGGTGAATTGCCTGCTGAGGCCGGTGTTATTCCAAGAGCAATTCGCCAAATTTTTGATACATTGGAGGCACAAAATGCTGACTATAGTGTAAAAGTGACTTTCTTGGAACTTTACAATGAAGAAATTACTGATCTTTTGGCTCCTGAAGACTCCTCTAGGAACTGTGACGATAGACAAAAGAAACCCATTTCCTTGATGGAGGATGGAAAGGGTTGTGTAATTGTGAGAGGCCTTGAAGAAGAAGCTGTATACAGTGCAAATGAAATTTACAATCTCTTGGAGCGAGGAGCAGCCAAAAGGCGCACAGCTGATACCTTGCTGAATAAGCGCAGCAGGTAGGCTTCATTAATAAAGATATTCAATTTAGAAAACCAAGTGTGAATAAATGAACCATGTTTCTGTTGCAGCCGCTCTCATTCTGTGTTCACTATAACAATCCATATAAAAGAAGCAAACGTGGGAGATGAGGAGCTCATTAAATGTGGCAAGCTTAATCTTGTTGACTTGGCAGGGTCAGAAAATATTTCTCGTTCAGGTGCACGAGAGGTACGGAAATATCAGATTTTGCTGTCTGAAAACATTTCTTCTAGGTTATTTGCTAATTTTGGACGGGGTTAGACAGCTTTGAAACAAAGAGTTCAACCCCACTTGTAGGGAATTGAAAATCTTACTGTTTTGGGATGAAAGTAGCGCACACAGTCAAGTCATTGCTGTGAATTAGCTTTTGCATGGCTTATAAAGTCTATCATGTTGAACAAGCTCTTTGTAGGAATGATTGGAATAAAGGAACGACCACATTTAAGGAGGTCTCTAGTTTATCTTTACATTCATTTCTTTCTTTTTCCTAATATCCATAGGTCCATAAAATGTACGAATTTAAGCATGCAGAGAAATGAGGTGTGCAAGGCTGTGGAGAAATTAATCTGAGATGACCATTGCTTTTAGCACAATCCTTGATTTCTATTTGTCAAGCTTTCACTTAACCTTGGAAGTTACTGGATAACAGGCTGCATGCTTGAATAGTTGAATTGTGGAAACTTTTATGAAAAAATGAGAAAATCAGATTTTTTCTTTAGTTTATAACTTTGCAAAAATATAAAGGTGAGCTATACATGAGAATGGCCTTTTGATGACCTTGTTCCAAACTTTGGTCTCTTGAAGTTATTACGTAACACATTTCAACCAAGTTCAGACTCTATGATACAACACTATTTGTCTCTCTGTGAAAAAACATCTAATTTGATGAACTTGTTTGATTTTCATGTAGGGTCGTGCAAGGGAAGCAGGAGAAATAAACAAGAGCCTACTCACCCTGGGCCGTGTAATCAATACCCTTGTAGAACACTCTGCTCATATACCTTACAGGTTTGCTGCATTTATTTCCGAAGCCCCCAATTTCTGTGTGCCTTTTATATTTGTTAAAATCCTAGTCTTTTACCAAATTAATGCAGGGACAGTAAGCTAACAAGGCTGCTAAGAGAATCACTGGGAGGGAAAACAAAAACTTGCATCATTGCAACAATTTCTCAATCTGCCCATTGTTTGGAGGAAACTTTAAGCACACTAGATTATGCCCATCGTGCTAAAAATATAAAAAACAAGCCTGAGGTATGGTGGACTATATCCTTTTCCAGCTTCTATACGTTTGTTATGTTTATGTACTTTTTGAGCTAATAGTGGAGTTCTTTTTGCAGGCAAATCAAAAGATGTCAAAGGCAGTGCTGCTCAAGGATTTGTACTTGGAAATTGAGAGAATGAAACAAGGTCTCGTAATACACTTGCAATTTGTGATTACTGTCTAAAGTACTCTAAACATACAGGACTAATATTTGCTGCATCAAAACAGATGTTCGAGCAGCAAGGGAAAAGAATGGTGTCTACATTCCAATGGAAAGATATGCTCAGGATGAAGCTGAAAAGAAGGTAAGTACAATGTCAGTTTTATTTTTTACATTAATTAGACATAGGACATAGGACCTGAAACAGTAAACCATTCCACGGTATGGTTGGGTGGTTAATAACTTTTCCAATCCATGAAAGACGGAAAGTGTGATTACTACCTTGAACTTAGTTGAGCATTCATGTATGGTTACTTTCACTGATGTAATGCTTTTCTTCACCTTTTTGTTGGTTGTGATAACATGATTACCTATAACTAAAATCATACTTTTACATTTTGAATAAAAATTAAGTCTCCCACTTCAAACTGTGTTCCCCAATTGCCATATTTTTCTCCCTTGATATCCATGTGTGGCTCACCGTATCATCCCATGTAGGCAAATAGTGAGAAGTTAGAGCAATTGGAGATTGATCTAAACCTCAGCAAGAAGGTATGATGTAGTCAGATTGTTTTAATTTATCTTAAATCATTTTTTTTTTGAACATAATCTTAAATCATTTGGCATCTACGTAAATGGGTGTAAGTATATCGTCCATGATTGTTTCAGGAAGTTGATAAATTTCGTGAGCTCTATCTTACAGAGCAAGAAGAGAAATTAGAGTTAGATAGTGAGCTCAAATGTTGCAAGGTATTCATATGGTTTTGCATTTTGGGTTTTTCGGATTTGCTATCCAATTTCTTATAGTCAATTAACTGATCTTAATTTATTCCTTCAGTTAAATCTGGAAAAGAGTAACAAGGCCTTGGAGGATCTTCAAGAGAACTACAGGGTAGCCGTTGCCACACTCAAGGAAAAGGAGTTCATAATCTCCAAGCTTCTCCAATCAGGTAAATATAGCCTCAGCTCGCGTTTCATCGCATAACATGTAGCTCTTATTTGCATACTGACTGATTAAGGACAATGTATGATTTTCTGATGTACACAGAAAATTCTCTAATCGATCGTGCAAAGGAATTGCGTGCCAATTTGCAAAATGCATCCGAGGAGATATCTGCTTTGTTTGCAGAACTCGGTACTTCTTTTTTCCCAATTCATTGCAGCACACAGAGCAATAAGGATATCTTTTTTTTATGTTATTCTTCTTGGGTGTTGTTCGATAACTAGGCGTAGGGGTCATCAATCTTTCCATTTTAAGCAAACGAGTTCTTTCCAGAATAAAAAAAATAAGAATTCATTGGATTTTTTTTTTGGAGTAATTCTTTTCGGTGTCAAAATAAGATATAGCATCTCTTATTAACCCTACGTTTTTGTAACCCATATTTTGATTTTGTACGTCCTTCTGATTTACAAATTATCAACTTTAAAATTCTGCAGATCAGAAAAATAGATTAGAAGCAGAAAACCAAGGGCTGCTTCTGACTTTTGGTTCACAGCTTGATCAGAGCTTAAAAGACTTGCACAAGACCATCCTAGGGTCAGTTTCTCAACAGCAGCAACAATTGAGATGCATGGAGGAGCATGCATCTTCATTTCTTGCTAGTAAATATGATGTAAGATTCTATTTCTTATTGTAAGCTTGTTGGGTTCATTATTCAGTTAGTTGCTTAACACAATATTATCGTCCTCTAGGCAACTCAAATACTGGAATCCAGAATAAAGAAAATGGCAGATATATACACTTCTGGAATGACAATCTTGAAGGAGCATGCCGATTCATTAGAAACCAAGGCTTCTTCAGACTTGGGGCAGATAAAGTCTACAATTTCAGGCCAAATAGTTGAAGTTGAGAATGTATGAAGGCAAACAAACTTATTCCTCTCAAATCCTTTTAATTTCGAGAAAAATGCCATCCTACTAAATGTTGGATGTTCTGTTTTTTTATTTACAGTTTTTCAAAACTGTGGTTTTGGAGGCCAAGGACGTTATTGGTGATATCCAAAGTATTCTTAATGAGCAAAAACATATAGTAGCTTTCTCTGCTCAACAACAAGAAGAGGTATGTCCATTTATGCTTAAACTCTTTTCCTTTGTTTTTCTTTGTCGAATCGTGTCAAAACCTGTGTGAAAAACTGAAAATGTAGGGATTGCATCGGAGTATAGCTTTAACAGAAGTGATTTCAAGAGCAACATTTGATTTCTTTAATGACATCAGTCATCGTGCTTCTGAACTCACGACACTTCTTCATGAAAGCCAAATTGAAAAAGCTCACCAACTGGAAAGTTTTGAGAGGATGTTTAAGGTAAATGAAGAATGAAGCATCTATTAAACTTGTTCTATTTGGGATTGAAACAAAATGATAAATCCATGTGTATATGGTATGTATTTTTCCTTGTTAAACAGGAAGAGGCAGCTAAAGAAGAGAAGCAGGCTATGGAAAAGATCACAGCAATATTGGTGTCTCTGACGGCGAAGAAAACAGCTATGGTGAGTTGTCCTTTTCTTGTTATTTCACATTTTTCCACATCAGCTGGTAGGATTGCTTTCTTTACATGTAAGAACCATTTCCAGGTTTCAGAGGCAACAAGAAATATTGAGAACTCGACCATACAAGGGAATAAGAGATTGCAGCAAGAACTATCAAGCATGCAGCAAGTTTCAGGTGATGCAAAGGAGGAGTTGAATGTCTACTTAGAGCAGGTGAAAACACATTTCTTGGAAGACACATTTACATCTGCTGAAGCTAGGGCTACAATGGAGAGTTGCCTCGTAGAGTGGTAAGATTTTTCTAGTCCTCTGTTTTTAATGTTCGGCATAGTTATAAATTTCATTTTAGGGGAACTGATAATGTATCAAAACAAATGGAGAATAACTCATACGTGCATTTGGGAATTGAAGGTTAGTAGTTGAACCATCAAGCAACATGGAGCTAGAAACAGGAAAAACATAAAAAATCAAATGTCTCTAGCACCCTCAGTATTGAAAATCATTGTGGCAGTTATAGGTTTTTTTTTTTAAAGAGAAGTTGTCAATTTAGTTGAGTGCTCTTTTTCCATACAAAGTATTTGTGTTGACAAATCTTTGAATTTGCAGTACAAACAAAGTCGATTACTCTAGGCAGCAGTGGGAAAATGCACAGTTATCCATCAACCATCTGAATAATAGCAATATTGCAAATATTGAATCCACAGTAAAGTAAGTCTTCTGTTACTCGCGTTTTCTTGCGTTCTTTTCTTTGTCGTTTTCTTTCTTGTGTCTTATCATGTTCTCTCCTTGAACAGGGCAAATATTTGTGCAAATCAAGCTGCACATGAAGAATTTATCTCTACATCCTCAACAATTAATGCAGAATTTGAAACCAAAGCATTTGACACGCAGAGAGCTGCTCATGGTAGTCCCCATACATAAATTTCATTTTTTTTCTTCCGCTTATCAAAATGATGAAAGCTAATGCTCAAAGTGCAAAATACAATGAACTTGCAGATGCACTTACGTTGGACCAGGAAGCTAATAAGGAGATAGACTCCAGTTTGATCTTGTGCTTGGATCAGCTGAAGTGTATCAGGGAGAATCATACTGAAAGAGTGACAAAAATCAGAAACCAAGCAGAGCAGTGTCTGAGGAAAGATTACTTGGTATGCTTCCTCGGTTGATACATCTTTCTTCACACGTGTAGAACGGGCTAGATTCCAATTAATTTTCGTAAGAAAATGGTTTGAGGTACTACAAACAGGCACACTTACAAACTCTATAACCACAACTTATACAACGTGCTTACAGGACATTAATTCATTAGTACGTGTACCTATTGAGGTTAAAAGACAAAAATATATTAATAATACTCCCTCCGTCCCAAATTTCTTTTCCGTTTTTCAGCGTGCGTGCCATTGTTAATGGAAATTTTCAATCTATAATGTTTTTCCTGATTTTGAAAATTTTGTTTAATGGATTTATTATTAAGATTTATCAATAAGATTCATATCGTATATTTAGAACCTCATATATATTTGAAAATATAAGCAATTTTTTGAGGTGCCCAAAATAGTAAACGTGGACAAGAAATTTGGGACCAAGGAAGTAACAACTTACCCAATAACCAATGCAATGATGCCACATACGCATGTTGTATTGGGCAATGAGCTCATAGTATATGCACCATTCTTGAAATCGCATGAATTAGCGTTTGACAGTTGTATTCAGATTGTTCTGCCAAATGTGTCTTATCCTTCACAGGTTGATCAGAATAATAGCACAAGTCCTATTAGGCAAAAGATATCAGTTCCGAGCTTGGAATCCATTGAGGAGTTGAGAGCCTTTGCCATTGGAGACGTCATGGAAAAACTCACACCAGAGAAGCAACCAAATTGCGTCAAAATCCAACAGCCATGCTTGGCATCACAGAATAGAAGCCCATTCGCAGATGTCAACCGATCTTGATTATTATAGCACCACCGGATGTGCATTTAGACGGTAGAGACCTTTTATAGGAACGAAGAGCTCAAGCAGCTTTTTGAACTGTTGTGTCATTGTATGAGTCCTAAATCCAACTGCAAACACACTCATCAACTGATGAGAATTCCATTTCACCTGCTGGGGGGATACCATGACTAGAATGTGGAAGAAGGCCATAGTTGCTCATTCAGATGACTGTTTGGTCCAGCTAAATCTATATACAACTGTAATAACTTTTGGGTAATGCAATTTAAACGAAACCATTCATTGCCTTTTACCTTAGGATGTGTTGTTTTGAGTATAAAATAGAGCAAGGGTGGAGATGCTCTAAGATCTCTGAACTTGTTCATGTGAACCACCACATATAATCACTACAAAATACATTTACACATGTGCGCGTGCACGCACACTCATGTATTATACATACAAAACGTGAGAGCTCCTTCAGTGAGATAATTCACATATATATCTTTATTGAAAATTCATCTCCAGATCAGTTTATATGTACCTCGAATAATTCGGGATCAATCTCTCATATACTAAATGTATCCATTCAAAGTCGGAACAAAGCCACATAACAACACAAAAAATATCACCGGAAAGGTTTCGTCATTCGAGAATTAAATTGCTAATGCATACTGCAAGATAACATGCATGCTTGCAAGTTGCAATTGCAAACTTATTTTTTAACATATATGACTTGGGAAATGAAGAGACAGATGCAATTCAAAGTAGTTCAAACATGAGTTGAGGGTCCAAAACATTCAGTGTCAATAATTCACAATGACGGGATCAAAATTGACTTTTATTGCACTTGTAATAAAAAGTATGCAAATAAAAATTTAAAAAGAGATATATTTTTTTAATTATCCAAGCCACATGTTGGCATTGAAAATACAATTATCCTAGATTATTCGAGCAATGATCAGTGTTAGGAATCTATGATTAATTAATAAAATATTTTAATTTAATGCTTAACTGAAAGAAAGTAACATGAATCCACAACTCAAAAATTATCAAAGCCTTTTTGACCCCACAGGTACAATTGGAAAATCTCTGCAAAGAAATTTTTTGCCAGTGATGTTGCCACGACCCCATCGACCTTTTTATTTTGACCTTAATTATGGAAAGTTTTGGATACAATTCTTTAAACCTAGAAAGCTTTTGGAATCTTAAGATATATAGTGTGATTAACATCATTAACGAACTTTAAAAGTAAACAACTTCAATCATCAAAAGAAATTTGAAAGACTTGCGTACTGTTTGAAACTGGACCATTTTAATCATGAATCGGAGAGGATCCCGCTCTTTGTCGCAAGAGAGAGAGTGGTGCACGGCTTTAAGGGACCCCATATAGGGTTTATCCGTTTATGCCTTTTCGATCACAAAATTCCAATGTGCCATCCTTTCGTCCAAACTGAGTTTTGCCCTAGTTTTTAATTGAATTCTGTTAGTGAATGGTTAAATAGTAACTCGTGATTAAACAAGATGTGTCTTGCTGGTCAAAACAGAGGAGTTCTCGAAAAACATGTATTGAAGCTCAAATCTGTTCAACAACGGATGGTTTAGATTTGTTTAGACAAGATGTGATCTGAGCTATCCATGACTGACTACGGATAGCTGTGATTTGCTAGCATCCATGCTGTTGCTGAAGAGACTGCACTAACCCCGTGTTTCTATAATAAGTAAGGAATGATTTGGATAACTAGTGAGGGTAGTAATGGCATGCACCCAGATCTCACCGATTGGTCCATGAAAAAATTCTGTACTTGGTACTTTAGTATCAAGAGGGCAAATGATTAGGGCACTTCACTCTAATCATCATCACACTAATAATACAAACTTTAAGATCGGCGCAGAGATATAGGTTGGTTATTACTTGTAAAGCATCTTTCTTATACACTAATCAAAACTTCTTATGGTTAATTAATCTAATTCATGTGATCCAAACATGACCTATAGACTTTAGGCTTTGCATGTGCAAACATAATCAATTCCGATATATGAAAACTGCTTTTGTGCATCACTAATGTTGTGGTGACTATATTTGGGTTCTACACTTCGGGTACCATGTGATGGGTCGTGGGAGGCCTGTTGTATCTTAGGCAGAACAGGTTGTTGTGCTCAAAAAATTGGCATTGTCTTGGGCCAAAAAATGTGATCTGAACTAGTTACTATGTAGAACTTGACGCATAGAATAAACCTGCAAAAAATCAAGTCGATTTTTGGTACCCCATGAGGCCACGATTTGTCGAGATGTGCGAAATTTGCCCTAACACTTGGTTATCAAGAAATTCAAGTTGATTAGATATCGGTAACTCGGGCTATCCTCTATCATGGATACATGGAATTGCTCGTTCCATGCTCATAGAATACACACCCATTAAAGGTGTGTATCATATGTCACTATTGTATAGTTCAGATTATGCCACCTTATTAGGAATCATAATGTTTTTTGGTTTTTCGTAAGTTTTCAGCAATATGATTCGTAACATTTTTTTATGATTCGTAACATTTTGGTTTGTCTCGTAACTTTTATAAAAAAAAATTCTTAACTTTTACAAAAAAATTCGTAACATTTATAGAAATGTATATGATAAGGGGTATGTATTGTAGCTTTTTCCTTATTTTCTTTTGACTGAATCTAACTATGTGTACTTGTTCTCCTTTCGTTATCAATCTACTGGATTAACACCACCTGACCTGAGTCATCAAGTAGGTCAAAAGTCATTCCACACACAATTGATTAACAGCTTTGCTAGCTAACCACAAGCAACCAGGCATTGAATAATGCACACATAATATGGAAAAAGTAGTTTTAATGGACTGTCACGGGGGCTTGAGATGCTAATTTTTAGTTTATCATTTTTAACTTTTTCGCTTTTGAATTATGATTAGAATGTATTTTGAATATAGTAGTGTTTGAAAGATATATACAAAATACATTATGTAGGTTTTTTTAAACAAAAATGAAAAAAATGAAAAATGAGAATTCAAAAAGCTCCTCCTGGTTCCCACCCTACTTTTCACTTATGTTCTCCAAATCACTATAATCTGAACACATTTTGATAGAATGAGTCTTTCGTTTACTAGCCAAACAGCCAAAATTTAAAAATGTGAAAAGTAGATTGTCAAACCGGCCTTAACGATTCATTTTCACCAATATTTACGCATATTTTGCAAATATCGAGGCACTTGTTGTACGTTAGCCACTGTTCATTGGGTTGTTGCTAGCATTTTCCAATTACGAACTACTCCTACTTATAAACTGGTCGAAAAGATTAAGTTTGCTATTCAGGAAACATGTTCCTCCCTCTATTGTCCGTCTCCAATCAAATTGACTGTGTATCACAAGCGTCACCACAAATTTGAAAGCCAATTTTTAGTGATAAATAGTATTAAGGGTTGTTCCACTAACAAAAAACAATTTTTTTTTCCAAAAATTAAGACATGTCATTCTCTCACAATATATTATATAAAAAACCGCGAAAAACCAATTTTTAAAAGCACCCTTAGTAGAACACCCCCTAAGTATTAGATGACGTTGGAGGTAGAAAACGTAGGATAATTTCATGTTTAAGAAAACACTACGGACAAAGACGAAATTGCAAAGATTTGTAACTAGATGTGTCCAAAATTGTCCTATACTTGTAAGCCAACATCTACCATGCTCATACACGTGCTTTAGACTGTTTCAGAATATACAACTGTATCTAAATCTGTGAACTCTCGTCTCTATCTGTAGCATTGCTCTTATTTATAAACACTCTCTAACCACATTAAAGAATTACCAACATAATCAATAGTAACTAAATATTTTGACTAGTTATTGCGCTTGTCAAAAATAGATGTGGATTTGATCATCATCATCGAAACTCTTCCATTTGTTGTTATGCCTTCAAAAATCTGGGTTGCGTGTTACCAAATATTGCTATTAGACCAAAGCACTATTAGGTAATCTAGGAAGCTAATAAAAAAATGTGAAGGATGGTTGCTTTGTACTGGTTTTGGGGGGCAGTTTAATTAAGATTAGGATGATAGCAAAATCTAAGTCCTGGGACAGTTAGGCCTTATTTTCCATTAGATTTTAGGTAGATTTTATGAAAATCTCATAAAATGAACATTTTCTGGAGGGATGATAAAATGAAGTTGTTTTCTCAACTGATAAAATGTAATGGTTTTCATATGGAGTAGATTTAGGAGGATTTTATGAGATTCTCATAAAATTACTTTTACATTTTATGTGTTGAGATTGACGTGTCATAAAATGTGAGATTTTATGTACCTAAAATCTATTGGAGAACAAAGCCTTTCAAAACAAATTTTGGCTTCAAATGAATATTTTCAACATGAAATACGGCCCCACCAACGCCCGTATTTTTTTTTTCGGTTAAAAAAAAATAAAATTTACGGACGTTGGTGAGTCCCATAATGTCATCTCACAATTTGTTCACTGGTTTAGCTACAAAAGGATTGGGATGTTTTGGGAAACTGTAAGGTCTTGTTTAAATCGTTTACTCCTACAAGTTTTTCTCGGGCTCATTTTAATAATAGAAATTGTTTGAAAACGTAAACCAGGTCAAAAATCTTTTTCATTGGATATGGATAACGTTTAATATGTTCTGAAAAGGGTTCTATTTCCTTTGAAAAACACTATAGAACGTACTCGCATACGAAGACAATTGGACCATGGTAACAACTAGGAATGCATTTTCTAATGCCTTCCAGTTCTAATTTAATGGTATGGATCCATGGCATAATATTTCTTGGGCTTCTCAGTTCTTGTTTCACACTCTCAAATGAAAAAACTCTGACTCGATGAACGTATGGACAAACAACACCTTTTGAAATCCATTTAGAACGAATAATATGGACACGATATTTATAAACCAACTGGCCGGTAACTATTCAGTAGTCACCAAAGGGACACATCTGTCCATCCATAGCGAACATGTGTCTCTGGAAAGTCGCGACTTGTAATAAAATATTAAGTACTACTTTTTTTGAGCTAAAATGTAAATTACTTCAGTCAGCAAGTATTTGGATTAGGTTTTAGGCCAGATTTTGTAAAATCTACTCTGGACCACGTGGCAAAGCCCACATGCTTCACAGGCACTGGTCATCACCCCAGCCTATAAAGTATAATCCAAAACTAAAATTTAAAGTATTGGTTAAAGGGTCCCCCAATCTATTGTTTTATCTTATGAAGCTTCAATTTAGGACACTTAGCCCTAATATCCACTTTATAACATATTTAATTGATTTGCTAGGGATCATTTCTATGGATCTTTACATATCCTTTTTATCTAGCCAATCTTGGTGAATTTTGGTCAATTTCGTCTTGTTGGAATGAGTAGTCATCTATGGAAATGACTGCAATACATACCTCTTGTTTGAGTGTACAATATGCACCTATTGTATGGTTCAGATTGTGCCATCCCATCGGCAATCGTAACATTATTTAGTTTTTTGTAACTTTTCAGCAATACGATTCGTAACATTTTCTATGATTCGTAACATTTTGGTGTGCCTCGTAACTTTTATAAAAAAATTGTAACTTTTACAAAAAAATTCGTAACTTTTATAGGGATGTGTATGATACACACCAAAATAAATGATGTGTATTATAGCCTTTTCCGTCATCTATTATTATTGTAGTCGCTTTGTTATAATTTTTCATGCATCCAATAGAATTTTGCAGTTTCCCTTTTAGAGATATTTCTAGGGACACATATTAAGTTCACATCTATTCTCACCTCCTTTCTAATAAATGAAAGGTTGGACCAGCAACACTATTTAGGTTCGCCGTAAGCTTTTAGACCAAATTTAGGAAAATGCCCAAAAACCAAAATATACTACTTCCTGACAGCACTAACAACTGTTAAGAAATATTGTTTCACATTACCTAGGAGTGGAATGAGTGATTACTTAATATATGTTGGGACCTCTCTACTCATTGTCAATTGGTTTTGAGTAGGACATAAGGTTTCCACAAGGTATCAGAGCAGGGCTCATTCCAATCTACATTTTTAAATAAAATAAAAAATTAAACAAAAAAATTTGCAATCCTACACCTACGATGACAGACCAGAAAAAAAAAGACTGCACGATGATAGGATCCAAAAAGTGGCCACACGTGACAAACCTCAAATGCGGTTGCACGTGATGGGGGATGTTAAGAAATATTGTCCCACATTGCCTAGGAGTGAAATGGGTGATCACTTAGTATATGATGAGACCTCTCCACTCATTGCTAATTGGTTTTGAGTTGGACATAAGGTTTCCACAACAAATGTGTTGTGCCCAGAGTGCCTCTAGGAATTTGGTTATATAATGTCACTCTCTGCGAGACTACGACGGCTCTAAAAATAAACTTGCACAATTGCGACGTCGACTACCGTAAAAGGCTTAATTGAAGTACTCCCTAGCCATGAATTTGGTTATATAATGTCACTCTTTGCGAGACAGCGACGGCTCTAAAAACAAACTTGCACAATTGCGATGTCGAATGTCGTAAAAGGCTTAATTGAAGTACTCCCTAGCCATGAATTTGGTTATATAGTCACTCTCTGCGAGACTGGAATGACTCTACAAACAAACTTGCACAACTACAATGTCGAATGCTATAAAAGACTGAATTTTAGTACTCTGTAACACCTATTTAGGAGAGATTGTGAAAAAATAATTCCTCATAAAAGAAAGTAATAAATGGAGCCTTGTAGTGATGGGGGCATGGGGCTCACTACACGCCTCGGCTATTGGATCGGCGATCGAGCTCACTACACGTGTATAATGAGTTCTCTCACTACACGTGCCTGGATACGTAATAAATACTTGTACCGCCAATCCGCCGTCTTCTACTTTTAAGTTTCTTAGGTATGGCAATTTAGTATTGCAGTACGCATTCCATTAAAAGCAGTCGCAGATTGATAGCTAACTTTCTTGTCAAGTAATATTTGGAGGTTTCAGTTTGCAATCTAATAATTGTCGTCTACTGCTTCTTTTACCAGTAGCCAACTGGAGCCTGGAGATGAAGTACTCTTACGGCAACGGCTATAAACGAATCGAAATTCTTCGCGAAGAAATTTCCACGTGGGCCACGGCTTTCAAAAGACTGGCACGTGATTATATATGCTTGGCCATTTAAGAAGATTTCGTTAAGTAATTACCCCCCACGAACTTTTGTTTCGAAGCCGATTTTTCGGCTCGTTTACTTAATGAACTGAGCTCGAACACTACAAAGCTTGGTAATTTACTTGATTTCTATTTACGACTTTTGCATGCGTAATTAGTTTTGAGTTAATAAAATAGTAAAGAGAGATAAAATAGTAATAGGTCCCACCCAATATGAGAGAGGCGTAACAAATAAACGTTGCATCATCCACTATTGTACAATTTTGCGACTTTTGTTGTTTTGTTTTGTTTTTGTTGTTTCTTTTTTGTTGATGTACTTTCTTCTCCCTTAAGCCTATGAGCCGTGTAATTTGTACTTGATTTCTATCAATATAAGTTGCATTTTTCTTGTTAAAAAAAAAAAAAATCTTGCAAGTTAGTATATCTTCTCATGAGTCATGACCCGGGAATTTTTGACAGAAAACATCCCCGGTCTCTGGCACTGATTATAGACAAGGGTCCCTACTGTACATTAGGTGCATGGCATTCGGCCGGCTGTTGTAAAAATGCCCGATTTGGATCAAATCCAACTCTATGTTCGAATCGTTCATTTTCGCAATGGCCGGTCAAATGAGGTGTATGACACGATACCATAAACCTAGTGCATGGCGGGCCCCCAAATCCCTGATTATATGGGAGCAAAATTACACAAGTTCCGTAACTTTTTGGATCTCAAAGGGTCATTTACAGAGTAATCAGTGCTTGCCATATTTTAGTAGATCATGGAAAGTTCAATGGCATGAAAGCTGCTGAGAGATTGCCGCGTTTAATTGCGTACCCAATAGGGGTGGCAAATGGTTGGATTTAGATGGATTGATATGCATTGTGAGTTGAATATGAGCAAGTTAAATATGGGTAAAAAGTGAATGAGTTTGATATGGATGGGTTGAATATAGGTCAAAAGTGAAGGAGTTTGATATGGACGAGTTGAATATGGGTCAAGCTGAACCCAATCTGACCCAACCCAAATGCAATTTTTTTTTTGAATAAAGGCAAAATGAAAAAACCACAAAAACGGATTCAATTTTTTTGCCAAAGGAGAAAATTTTCATTTGTTAGTTTTGCGTCAAGATTTTGTGATTTTTGAATTACTCTTAACGAGACGAATCTAACGAGTATAAATTTATAGTCAAACCAAATATTTTTTTTGAATAAAGCCGAAAATACTTGGATTATTGGATTAATTTTGGCTTTATTAAAAAAAAATTGAGTTTTGACCATAATTTTATACTTGTTAGATTTGTTTTGTCGAGAGGAATTTAGAAACTACAAAATCTTAATGCAAAACAAACAAATGCGAATTTTTTTTGAATAAAAACAAAATAAATAATCCAATAATCCGAATTATAGATTATTTGCCTAAGGAGTTAAGTTGTTGCGAAAGATTATCCCGAAGTTTACCTTCAGATCAATCAGGCAATAGAATAAAAACAACTTGTGACACCGAAGACCAAACATGGCCCAGACTCCCAAACAACTAAGATTTTGGATAATCCACTTTAGGCTCCATTTAATCGTCTGGAAATATTATGTGGAAAATGCATTCACGAAAAAAGTGAATTAAAAGAAATATATATATATATATATATATATATATATATATATATATATTTTCCTTTAGTTGTTTCGTTGGCAATTAATAAAATGGCAAGATTATAAAGATTGCTACCGTATTTGGAAGCAGTCATCCTTGCCACATAGCAATCCCAACTTCTTCTATATCATCTATTTTTTAAGTTGAGTCTAAACATTATTTATAATAATACTTGTGTTTTTTCAATAGCCATACAACTTTTACTTTGAAACATCATTTGGGTAATTTCTTTCTTTCTTTCTTTTTTTTTTATTTATATTTCTTCATCCTTGCTCACAACTGCTTTACTACCGGTAAAAAATACTACCCTTTGATGAAAAAAATCGCGTAATTTGCAAATCGAATAAAGTATTTTTATGCACAATTTATTTAATTTTTTGCACCAAATTAAGTATCTTAATTAGCTATTTAAATGTGTGGGGAAAATGAGGTGTACTGAAAGTTAATTAAATTAAAAACTGTTCGGTTCTAAATAAAACCGACTACTGGAGAGACAATGCCAATGTCTGACAAAAATATTTTTTTTTCAGTGCATAGTTATGAAAGTGGCTATAATCACCATTGGACTTACCCCAAGACGTTATCAACTCTTTTTAGACCATTCCTTGCAAAGTTTTGCTCCATTTCAGTTCGACTTTCCACTAGTGGAAGGTTATCTCGGACCCTCGAGTACGCTCAAGATAAGTTGTAAACTATTCCCGGACACCTGAATTATCATAAAGAAGAAAATAAAATAAAAGCCCGCATACGCCAATCCCTATTTATGGTCTATAGTTCAACTTGAAACATACTCCGTATTAAAGGAGGAAACTTCCAAAAGTCTCTTTCATGACAGCCTTTCTGGTGTACTATCGAAGTGCCTAACTGCCTATCTCTTTTGATCATGTGCCTCAAAAGAAGCAATCCATTCGTATAGCAAAATTTAAAGGCTTACCACTTTCTTAAGTTAATTAATATTCGATCCTTATTTTTAATTATTTTCTCAGATTAACTTTTAATAAGTCCAAACTCCAAACAACTGTAATTTTTTTTATAGAAAATATTGACGAAGTATGCTGCTGAAAAAGTAAGTTCTATCGAGGGTGAGTTCTCAATATATTTTCGATATTTTTTTGATATTTTTCCACAAGCCATGCTCCTGCTATAGATTACTCCCTCCGTCCCAATTTCTTGTTCTCTTTTGAGGAAGCGGATTTTTAAGGGATGTAAAAACTTTGTATTAACTTTTTTATTTACCCATAAATTCAGTCAATATTACTGTGACCAAATTTGTGAGGCTAATTTATTATACGAAAGTCAAAACATATTCAATATGGATCTTGTTTGATAGATATTAATTAGTTTTATTATAAAAAATTTTCAAAATCATAAAAACTATTATAAAATAAAAGATAATAGACTAGCCAATTAAGATGAGAAAAATACTTTTTAAGGGTAAAATTGAAAAGTAACCCAATTTTGATGGATATTTTTAGAAGTGGGACAAATATTTTGAGACATTCCAAAATGAAAAGAAGGACCGAGAAATTGGGACAGAGGGAGTAGTTGATTTGACAAATTATAGTTCAAAAATACTGAAAATAACATCGCGAAAATTAACTCTGAATTTCATCATGTTTACCTACTTTTCATCTTCTTTTTCTCCATTTGTAGATTACACGTTTTAACTTTATTTTGCAGCTCAATGTACTGGTTTTTTCACCTCCAAAAGTTCAACTTGTTAACGGAGCCAAATGGGAGATAATCTTTTAGCAAGATCCTTCTCTCAATCTTCGCTCTGGTACTTTTTAAGGCCGTTGCAATAGTTTGAGATATTTCCGAAAATGTTTCACACTTGCCCTCATGGATTATGTGAAGTACTATTATTAGTTACTTGCACACATTGATGAGCACATATAGTCAGTCATTTGATGCACATTGATCTGAGTAGTTCATATGCGTCGAAAGAATCCAAGACATCTATATTTGGATACATGCACAAGTATGGCTTATGGACTCTCCACAAGTCAAAATAATTCAGCTCTCAAGTCCTATGCAAATGACTATTATAACCCCAACAGGTGATAAAAATTTGGATGCCAGACGGGCACCACGGGGTCATGATTGACCACTCATTCCAACTGTCCAAAAGCATTTTGGATAACCCAAATTTCTTCCTCTTCTCACCTCTCTCTCTCTCTCTCCCCCCCCTGTTTCTCTCTTTAAATTTCAGACCGTCCAAAAGTGTTTTGGACAACCGAGATAGGTGCTCCGGTTAGACCACATGGTGTCCACTCAACACCTAAAAATTGCTACCAATAGGTGAGAAAAACTTGGGTGTATGTAGAGTACCACGTGGTACTCGTAGTGCCCCATCATAGCCGTCTAAAAGTGTGATTGTCCAAAAACATTTTGAACGACCAAGATGCTTGCTGGCTACCATCACACGGTACCCAATCGTCAGCCAAGTTTTTCAATCGGATGTACATAATAGTACACTTGACCTCAATGTTCCCTCTAACTCTCTCTCTCTCACTCTCAGTTTGGGAGTTCATATGAGCGTTATAAATAGAGTGCCAACTGCTCCTTTTTCTTTTCCGAGGAACGCCCCCTAACCTCTCTCTCTCTCTCTCTCTGTGCAACAGGGACAAAAGTTCTACTCATGAAAGTGCGACTCATGTAAGTGCTAATCTCTCTCTCTCTCTCTCTCTCTCTCTCTCTCTAGACACAATCTTTGTCGATTCATGTGTGTAAGTGCTGCTCATAATACTCCTGTTAAGCTTTTCTTTTCCGAACGTCCCTTTTTCAGTTCAATTATTGTCATTTTTTCACTCTTGATTTCATGTGTAACCAGCAATTCCGTTGGCTACACACAAAAAATCACAACTTCATATATCGACTCCTCTGCTTCCTCTATACTCCTCTGTTATTTCGTACACAAATGTGATTCATATATAAAAAAAAAAACATCAAGATCTTGTGGTTTCAGCTCCAAAATTTCGAATTCCCGTTGGGATTAATCTCCAAAAATCTCATTGTCCATGCATTTTATTTATTTATTTCTGTTAGTGAAGAACAGATCTGGCGCAGCGGAGCGGTAAAGCTATCCCATTTTAGTCTATACATCACGGATTTGACTATCGAAACAATCTCTGCTTGCAAAGGTAAGGTTACGTACATAAACCATTCTCTAGATTGCTCATATACGAGAGTTTTTTTGCAATGGGTATCCCTATAGTTCTTTCTATTAGTACTGTTCGGTTTTTCGGGTTTTGATATATATAGTTTTATAGATGAAAAAAAAAAAAATTAAGTGTCAAGCGGATACATGTGGTAGCCCGGTGTGTATCTCGGTAGTCCAAAAATATTCTCCTGTTAGACAGTCTGAATTTTAAATAAATTCTTCTATGAAGAATTTATTTAAAATCTGAACCATTGATTAAGAAAATGGTCGGCTCTAAACAGATGATATGAATTCAACTTTGAACTCAGAAAGTTGAATCTTTTTAGTTATTGGTTAAGTAAGGAAGATCATTTGATCCAAACTCTCATATATATAAAAAAAAAAAAGCTCCAATCTTTTCATTTCTTCTTTAATCGTCCATCCGCTCTGTAAAGTTCCTAAATCAGCCTTCCTATTCTTCAAGAAAAAGTGACTATCTGGCCTCCCTCTCTCCAGTATATATCATAAATCTATACATATACGTGTATCAATACAGAGTTGGCCCGGTAGTCAAGATCTAACACTTGCGCGTTTATTTTGTCTTATGTTTTGGATTCAAAATCTATTACTTGTCACCGTTGTGAGATTAGTCCTCACTCCTTTGGACTTGGTTGGTTGATGTGACTCTTAAGATTTGATCGATGTGACTGTAAGCTAAACCGGTCCTCCTGAATTATATATACAATATGTATGCGCACATATAATACATTATTACGTATATGTCTATTTTATACGTATGGTCGGTCATCTTCTCATTCAGTTCCTTTCTTTCGGTCTACGATCCTTCCTCAGAAGCTGTCTCCATTTCCCCTGCAACTGGGTCTTTTTTATTCTCCAGTTGAATACTCCAATTTTATTTTATTTTTTTGGAAAATAAAAATAATCTAATTTCAGCCATTATTATGTACAATCAGTCCTGACATCATTCAACCCTTCCGAATTTAAATATTTCAATTAAAACCCATTTTTGTTTCTCTCTCATAGATTTAAATAATCCAAAGTCTTCCATTAATATCTGTACAATAACCGACAAATCTGCAGCTAAAACATAAACTGGGAATCACTCTGTTTCAGTTTCTGAGATTGATTTGGATTTTGGAGCAAAATGAGAACAGAGCGCGTGAAGAATTCCAAGGTACGCAAATATGCAATCAATTCATGTTCATATGTGTATATATATGTATGTATGTATGTATGTATGTATACATTTATTTGTATGCGTAGATGAGAGAGAAAATTTCTTGCAGTCTTCATGGCCAAAAGTGGTGGTGAGAAAATGGCTGAATATCAAGACTGGTGCAAACGAATTTCATTCTGATTACAAAATTCGGGGTAAGTTTACAGAAAATATTATTTCATTAAATCCCCTTTTTGTGTTTTACAATGAGATTCGACAATCTGAGCCATTTATCTTTGTAATTCGTGACGTGGTTATGTTGATACCTGAAATCATGATAAAAAGACATCGGTAAAAGCTTGGGCGAATCAAGTTTGTCTGAGTTCGAGACATGAGCGGCTAAGACTTCTACCATCCCAATATCCAATCGACTTAAGCATTTTTGCATAGAAGATAGACCTATCAATTAAAATTGTGATGTGTTTCATTTTACGTCACGTACTGAACGCACGAGAGATCTTCGCATTGTGCTAACTTGATTCGTAAGGTTTTAATCCCGAGTTTTGATTTTCTCGTTGATTTTGTTTCTGGGTATGCTTTATTTCTGGGTATTTTTTCTAGGTATATGCTATGGAATTTATACGAATTTTGTTGTTCTTGTGACAAAATCAGCCATGGCGGATCGAAGAATTGAGAGAAGAAAGAGTTGTTCAGACAAGGACTCTTACGTCGTCGTACCGGAGGAGCTTTCAGGTAATTTTCCCATGGGTCTGCAGATCACTATGCACCGTACGCCTTCAGCCTTGAATTCCGTTGATTTTGAATAGGTGCTATTATTGCGACATGTGGATGGCTTTTTCTTGGCTTTTCTCTCAACATTCTTCATCAATCTTTCTTTGATTTCAGAAGGCTGGTTGATGGAAGCTAGAGATAGTATTCAACGGCCAAGATTTGAACGCGATTCCACCACGGTCGCGGAAGATCTCAACCTCAGGTAAGGCAAGTATTTCTTAATTGAAGGTTAATTTTAGGAAATTTCGTTACATGCTTAATTAGGTTCGTTTGGCTAGCATGTTTTTATGATTAGTTTTCAAAATAATATCCCATTTATAAACCAAAAACTTGAGTTTTGTTCGGCTACTTTTTACTTATTTGCTTTTATTTTGATCGGTAAATGTTTACTCGCGTTGTCCCGCAATAGGCAAAGACTCAGAGTTTCCAAATAAAAAACAACATATTTTTGTGCATAACTTTTTAAAAGAATTTCACGTGAAATTTTTAACTTGGCGAAAATAAATTTAAAATTCACGCATACTTCATGCGTCCATTTTTACCCAAATAAATTTAACTACGTGAAATTTTGTTTGTTGTTTTTTGGACATTGGTTTGATTGGTGGTGGGGTTGTTTGGGGAATTACTCGTATTATTGTTTCACAGGATGTTCGTAGGGACATGGAACGTAGGAGGGAAATCACCACATGAAGGGTTGAACTCAAGAGATTGGCTAAGGACACCTGCCCCATCTGACATCTATGTCCTTGGGTATGTCATCTAGGAGTACCTTTGAGCTCAATTATTACAAGAACATCTAGTAGTATTATTTTCATTTTCTTTTAGGAAAGGACAAAAAAATCATACCATATAATTAGTGAAGTATCTAAAATATAAATAACAGTGCCTAACTTTCAAATTCTTCTTAACTCAGGATTATTCTATGTCCCTTTCCATTTTAGGGCAAATTTCATTTTCCGAAATCTCATAATGCATTCCCCTTCACATATAAAGGTACAATGATTATTCGAGACAAATAATGTCGTACCTAATTTTGTAAGGCTGCTGAAAATGAACTTGTTTTATCTGGCTGATAATAAAATAAAATCAAGTAAGGGTCTTGTTAAGTTGCTAACCTCTACTTATTTGATGGAGAATAATATGAATATAATGACAAACAAGTTCCGATATCAACACACATTTTAAGGATATAATGCACCTTTTTGGGGGTATCGATGATGCACATTCTACACATTATCGACGCCAAGTTAGCTTGCACACCAGCTCATTAGTCTTTTTGTTTCAAAGCTGAATAGATGTGCTAGAACCAGCGTAACAACTCCCCAATCAACTAGGAAACAACACACCCGACCTAAAATATTTGGATTTAAATCCTAGTTGACTCTGTCGGGGAGAAAATATTGATTCATTGCCACATCATGGGCTCCGACACCAAGCACCCATTGAAATGCAAAGTAGTTGGAGCCTCCTTTGCCCAACCATTTGGTCCCGAGTATCGAAGTCAAGATAGATGGGAGAGCCTTAACCTTATGTTAGCCGCTCCAACCACTTGAACTATCACCTCTGTGGTATCCTCCTGTCCTTCATTGTTTTACCTATTTGCAGTTTGCCCCCCTCCCCTCACTTTTAGTTTCCGCTTTCTTTGACCCATCTTATGACTGAGTTAATGTACGAGCATGAAAGTGTCTTTTAAAGGTCGTAACCAGGGGCGACTCCACCATATGGCCAGCGAAGTCAAGCGACCACGTTGGGTTCAAAAAATACACTGAATTTTTTTATAGATATAAATTATATTTTCTTTAGTATTAATTGTCAGTGCTAGATTATTCGTGCGAGGTTAAAAAAAATATATGTAACTAAATTTGAACCAATTTGTTATAGCCCTAATAAAACAAAACACACCTAAAACCAAATTATATTTTCTCGTACAATGGATTTTTAAAGCCAACGGAGTAGTGGGTTTTAAAACACAATATTTAATTGCAAATTGGGTTTCTTCAAAAGATTAAAAAAAGGGATAGTGTTGCTCTCTGCCTTCTCGATTAAAGAAAGGGGATAGTGCTCTCTGCCTCTATTGCTCACTCTGTGTCGGGGAAAAAAAGTTGTTAGTTCTGCTGCAATTGAAACTCTCAATCTTATCATTAAGGATTTAGACAATGACTTGTTTACAATATTAGTTGACGAGTCCTGTGAAATATCATGTAAAGATTAAATTTTTTTTTTGTCAAATGATATAATGAATGTCTCTTGCCTAGTCGGAGTTTTTTTTTTTATGGACATACAGCTTTTCTTCGTGGACATACTATATATTTTTGTCAGCGCTGAATGAAAATTCTAGAGTCGCCACTAGTCGTAACTCACGAGTCATGACTAATCATCTCACAAACTAATTGCCTGAAATTTGGGAGGATTTTGTAATTTCGTATAGATGGGCATGGTCCACTCCACAGTAGAGTTTTGACTAACCATTTTCACCAAAATTTCAGGTTCCAGGAAATCGTACCTCTGAACGCAGGAAACGTACTAGGTGCAGAGGACAATGGTCCAGCTACCAACTGGCTCTCCCTAATTCGTGAAGCTTTGAATAATAACATTACCGACCCTGAATTTCCAAAATATTGCAACAGTGCCCCTAATGTTGACCTGAAACAATCACCCCCCAGTCTAAAACCCAGAGTGAGCTTTTCCGACTTGCTATCGCTAGAAGATGAACTCAACAAGGAAGATTTTCAGAGGTTTCTGAGCTCGAATTCTAACTCGACAGAAGAACGCTCGCCCGGCAGACTAAGTTCTAGTAGTCCTGATAATCATGGGTATTGTTTGGCAGCCAGTAAGCAAATGGTTGGTATTTTCTTGTGTGTATGGATTAGAGCGGACCTCTATCGCAACATTAGCAATTTGAAGGTCTCTTGTGTTGGAAGAGGCATCATGGGATATCTTGGTAATAAGGTGCATTGACACATACTTAAACTCTTTAGCTAAGCTTCAAAATAAGTTGAAGTTTGAATTATTTCTTTTAAAAGATCATGAACAAATTCAAAACGAACGATTGCAAATGAGCTCAAGCTTCTTAGTTTCCAACTTTGTGAGCTCATCAAGCCAAATTCAAGTGCACCTTGACAAAGTGGGGATATCAAAATGTGCCTAAAATTTTTATCCAAATGTTTCAAACGAGATTTTAAGTGCATCCGTATCAGTAGGATTCCTTACACGTGTTTTTCCGGTGTTATGGTTGATAGGGATCGATATCAATCAGTATGACATTGCACAAGACAACATTTTGCTTTGTTTGCACCCACTTGGCCTCTGGAGAAAAAGAAGGCGACGAAGTTCGAAGAAATTCAGATGTTATGGAAATTTTGAAGAAAACAAGGTTCTCTCATACGAGTCGAGGACCCGGAAAACCAATCCCCCCTGAAAGCATTATGGAGCATGAGTAAGTGTTCGATCATTAAAAGTTCTACTATCAAGACATCGTAATGTAGAAGTTTGATCAGTACATGGAATATTGGAATCAATTCGTTGAAACTTCCATCCTAACTTCTCGCAAATTTTCCTTAATTAGTAAGATTATTTGGCTCGGGGACCTGAATTATCGACTTGCTTCCGGTTGTGCTGACACACATGAATTATTGAAGAACAATGACTGGAAATCACTTCTGGAGAAAGATCAGGTGAGAGCTGGAGGCTTAAGAAAAGATTCGATTTCTTTTTTGTTTGTTTTATCCTAGCTTTTTCAGCTTCCATCTATAATTTTATACTTTTCAGATTACAGGTCTCGTCGAGACGTACAACTAATGTTAGTCTGATGTGGTCTTGTTGGCAGCTGAGAATAGAGAAAAGAGCTGGCCGTGTGTTCAAGGGGTGGGAAGAAGGGAGGATATATTTTGCTCCAACTTACAAATACCTCACCAACTCTGATAACTATGTTGTCCAAATCTCTACTTCTAAAGAAAAGCAAAGGACTCCTGCCTGGTACTTATTTTTAACACCCCCAAACTTTCTATATAGTTCCTCACATTTCTCTACTATCAAGTTTTACCAAAACTTGTTTTCAGTTTTTCAACCATCTAACCAGATTATGCGTATATAGTTATTAGGATGCCCAGCGGGTCAACCGATTTGCCTAATTTGCCCAAACTGAAGTGTCCACGAACCCACTCGAGTTATGTTACAAATCCTAATATGCTAGTTTTGGTAGATTTAGTTCGGGTTTGATCAACCCAATCTGCTCAATCCGCAACTGAGCCAACCCAACCGTATCTCTCTCACGGACGGGTGCGGATGGAGAATATGACAATCCGCGGCGAGCGGATGGGTTTGGGAACCGAGCAGATCCGGCCAAAATGATCTGTGACAAGCCTAATAGTTATATTTCTTGTTTAAAATTTTCAAGAGATTTTCTTTTTTGCGGCTCGGCCTTAAGGTTGCTAAATTTTGAACTCGGAATGTCTGGGTTTACAGATCGTCCGGGTTGCAACTTGAGCTACCCCTATGTGTTAGGGGCTTACATTTAGGCCCCATTCCACTAATTCGAAAAACCAAAAAACCAACTTATTGCACTTTTCGAAATAATACATTCTCTCACAAATCACATAAAAAACTACAAAAGCCAAAAACACACCATTATTGCTTGCATTGGGAAACTTGCAACTTGTACTATACTACTATATCGGTTTAGTCTTAAGTTTTTAACTTTACTTCTGTAGTAGAATAAATTCCGTACTCCGTCCTTTGTTAATGTTTAATTAACTTGCAATGACCTTGCTTAACTTGTCGTACTGCAAGGATCAACTTAATTAAATTATATTATCTTAGCTTGCCAGATCCGACCTGACACCTCAGCCAGTCCGCAAAGCTCCGGGCCGGGCAACTCGTTTGGTTGCCCGTGGGCGTAGGCTGTCAAGTTGCCTAAGCCTTCCCCGAGTTGAGCCTATCTAAATGGTTCCGGCCCACTAGGGGGTGGATCGTCGTTTGTCTCATAACTTGTGTAGTAAAATACTTTGATTATACTTGTAATTAAAAGTCAAGTAAAACTTAAAATTATAATCCTAGTTTTTATTCTTTCAATATTATCTTAAATTTTTCACTTATTTGGTCATATTGAAATGGTAGGTGTGACAGAATATTGTGGAAAGGTGAAGGGCTAAAGCAAATATGGTATGTGAGGGGAGAGTCCAAATTCTCAGACCACAGGCCTGTTTATTCCCTCTTCTCAGTCCAAGTCAATATCGCCAAACAAAACAAGTCCACACTCAGCATAAGCTCAACCACCGCCAAACCGCCACCACTGCCGCCACCGCCACGGCAGCCTACTGTTGGTCTGCCACCAACATGTTTTGCTAAAATTGAAGCAGAGGAATTGTTGCTCATAACCAGGACACAAAGCTGCATACAGAGCACACCAAGGTGGTCCCAATAACATACTGACAGGTCGATACGGCCCACCAAAGAAGCATCCCTCTGATTATAGATTATTCAGTGCCCGGCACCGGCACCGCCACGTGGTGCCTAGGCTCCTCTTCTACCAGCGGTTTTTAACGGTTTTGGGAGTTTTTAAAAATTTTGTGAGATTTGAGTTTCGTGATTGGCCCCAACCCATGTCCTTTGCTGACACTTGATCTGAACTGAGACAGTTTATAAAAAGAAAAGTGATACATACACACTTTCAACCACACACAACCACACACACTCAAATGTGGTGGGACTGGGACCCACCATTGGGTCCCACCACATGTGAGTGTGTGTGTGGTTGAAAGTGTGTGTATGTATCATTTTTGTTATAAAAATTACATGCGGGTTGGACGTCCATTTGGCTAGCGAAAAATTATTCAATGCTCCTAGAGAACCGCTGGATGGATGACATGTGCGTTAATCAGGGAACATTAGATCATGATGACAATGATGATGGATAGGGAGAAGTGTCCAAGCATGTTCATTTAGCATGGAATTCTGAGCCATTTTTTTACCATTGGTTTGAAGAATGCGAAATGATACGTACACAACACAAAAACGATGTTGTTTTGGTGTTCACTCTCATTTAAAAAAAAAAAGAAAAGCCAAATCCAAATTTCTCAGATCGGGGCTCCACTTACAGAGAATAGAGAGGAAGAGAGACCAGTGAGATGATGAAGAAGTGGATGACCTCCTCGACCACCACCACCACCAGCAAGAGAAAAACAGGCGGGCTCTCCTCCAACGCCCTTGACCTTCGAACAGGTTGTGCATGGGTGTCTCAGTGTCCGGGTATCTCACTCTCTCTTTCTCTTGACGAACACCACTGCTGCCTCCATGACCGCCCGCATGCCAACACCACCGCATGCACGAGCGCTGAACACCACCACCGCGGTATGTCCCTCTCTCTCTCTCTCTCTCTCTCTCTCTCAATTTTGAGTTGTTGGGTAAGGAAAAAAACCCTAATTGAATTTTTTTCCCCAAAATCTGGGAGCAGTGTTCGTTGTTGGTTTGAATTTATGTTCTTTGTTGGGTATTATTGTATGAGACTCAATGGCTTAAAGGATTAGGCTTGTAAATTCACCTTCTGTTAAAACCAACCACCTTTTGGACAGGCTTGGTTTGATAAAGCTCAATGGTGCTTTGAGGACAAAAAAAGGCTTTGGTGGACCAGGGGGAGTGATGAAGATGAAGATGAAAAAAGGATTTTAGTGGACCAAAAAGCTTTCGAGCTCCTCTCTCTCTCTCTCTCTCTGTTACGAGTGACGAAGATGGTGTGGGGATTTTGCTCTTTTGTTGTGTACGTATGTAATCCAACTTTTTTTGCTCTTTGTTGTGTACGTATGTAATCCAACTTTTTTTTGCAGGAGAATTGTTTGGTTTTCATAGTTTTCTTTTTCACTTTTATTTTTTATGAGGTGAAGGAGAGAGATAAAATATAGATGGATGATTGATTAAAAGTTGAATGGCCTTGTAGAGGAAGAGTTGAATGTTTGATGGTTTTGGTAAATGAAATATGCAAAGCCCCATGGTAGCATTTTTTGTATTGTTTTTTTTTTGTTCATTTTAGAATCTTTGTTGATCTTATCAACCGTGGTTATACAAGTCTTGACTTCACAAATATTGGGATTCCGTATCCTTTCTTTTAAGATTACGTTTGATTTTTTATTACGAGTTTGGAGAAACTTTAGATGGGAATCCCACACCCGTACTGCATGATTGGTTTTTTCTTTCTTTTCAATTGATAGAATAGATTAATTACATTAAATATGAAGTACAAAGTACAAACTCGGGATATCGTAAGAATCCACGAAACAACCAAGTCTAACAATTTAACTAATACAAGAAACAAGCCCAACACAAGTAGAAACAAAGAAAGGAAAAATCCTTACATGCAGGTGGAAAAATTTGAACTCTTGACCTCCTAGCGAGAATAAATGCAAATCTGATTGACTAAAGGTAGAATATAAAATTGGAAATTCAGGCCCTGTCCTAGCCCAATTCAGATGCTCAAACTCAAGCAAGGCTCAAGTTATGAGAAAGTTGATCTTTCCATCATTTTCTATACTTTCTTGACAACTGAACAAGGCCTTTGTCGATCTTATCAACCGTGCTTATACAACAAGTCTTGACTTCACAAATATTGGGATTCCGTATCCTTTCTTTTAAAATTACGTTGATTTTTAATTACAAGTTTGGAGAAAGTTTTGATGGGAATCCCACACCCGTACTGCATGATTGGTCTTCTTTTTTTTTTTTTCAATTGATAGAATAGATCAATTACATTACATATAAAGTGCAAAGTACAAATCCAGGACACTACATCAATCGTGAGAATTCACAAAACAACCAAGCCTAACAAAATTAACCAATACAAGAAACAAGCCCGACACAAGTAGAAACAAAGAAAGAAAAAATCCTTACATGCAGACGGAGAAATTTGAACTCTTGATCTCCTAGCGAGAATAAACGCAAATCTGATTGACTAAAGGTAAAATATAAACATTGGAAATTCAGGCCTTGTCCTAGCCCAATCCAGAGGCTCAAACTCAAGCAAGGCCCAAGTTTGTATTTCAAACGTTGGTGGACCAGCGTAGCCTAGTGCGGCTGGTTGATCCATGGGCTTCTATTTTTTTGTTTTTGTTTTTGTTTTGTTAAGCCCATACGCTTCACAGCATCCTTATCAGCTTTAAAAAAAAAGGAAAACTAAATTTAACCACAAAACACCTTTTACAATTTAACAAGTCACTTTATTAAAAATTAAAAAAATCAAATTCTCTATTGAAACTTTACTACATTGTACTATTCCCATCAAGTGTATTAAAAAAAAAAGAAGCTTTTCCCTTAAAATTTATTCTCCTCCAGTAAAGTACTTCCTTTTCCCTTACTTTTTCCCTAAAGTATTACCTCTCTCTTCTGTTCCCATGAAACCTGTGAAAAAACAACCGAAAGAGACAATAAAAAGCAAAAGGTTATTGAATAGTATCTGCTCAAATTTGAGTAGGTATTGTAACACAAATAATTTGGTGAGGTAGAATAAATAGCCCAATTTTTTTAGATTTTAGGGAGGTTGGCTCCCTATATTAGCTTAAGAGCTATTTTAGGGTCCTTGTTGAGGATGTCCTCACTGAGAACTCTGAAAGTAATGATTTGTAACCTCCTCCTCGAGAAGAAACATTTATTGATTTGTGGAATGAGAGTAGATAAAACAAGAGAAAACTTATGGTAGATCCATTAGCCTTGATTTTCGCCCACACAAGTTCTTTGTTTGCTTGGACCAGTCATACCACGACCTTCTCTATTAACAATGTTATTCCGAGAAGCCACGATATTCATAGACCTGAGATACTATAACATGTGATTTTTTTAGCGAATTGTTGGATGACTGCCATGCTCAGAAATTATCTAGGACACACTTGGACCGATTCTCTACACACTTGAGCTCCCAATGTTAGTGTGAGTGTTCCACACAGTATCTGGGAGAATGATTCCGAGCATATTGTATATCAATTAAAATAGGATTTTGCTAAAAATGGAAATACCCAAAAAAGGGGCAAAAATATTATATATATACACCTCAAAGTTCCAGTCAGGGATCCCCGACTAGAAGAAAATGAGTGTTTTTTTTTGTATTGCAAATTATTTTGGGAAAATTTTGAGCCATCAAATGTGTTCAAAAAGTGTTTTCAAAGGTTCATTTGGGAAATCTTAAAAAAAAAAATACCGGGAAGGGCTTGATCCAAACAGTTTTTCGCAAAAACTATATTTATAGTTTTTGCGAAAAACTGCTGTGATCAAATCCTTCCCGATATTTTTTTTGAAGATTTCTCTCATAGACCCTTCAAAAAATCTTCTGAACGCATTGGACAGCTTGGATCGCCAAAAAAATGCTCAGATCATGGAGATGCGAAATTACAAATTCCGGACTAGAACTGCCTCCTATATATATATTTTTAATTTTCCATGTTTTGCACTTTTCTCTTGCACTATATAGCAACTCTACCCCTTACTCTTTTTTTTTTTTTTACTCAAACTCAAAATTTGAGTAAAATCCCTTAAAACAATATTCCACTCCTTACCCAAATCTATACCAAATTGAGTTTTTACTTAAACTTAAACTCAAATAGAGCTAAACTCAAATTTTTACTCAAATTTTGAAAACAAATTTGACACTCTCATATTTTTAAGTTTGCCATTAATGAACCTTTTACTCAAATTTGTACTTGATTTTGAGGTTGTCTATTAGAGTGCACAATCTCAAATGAACCTTTTACTCAAATTTGAGTAAAGGTCGGAGATGCTATTATGGGCATTGCACGAGGCGCTGCTGCCTGCTGTCATACACATTTGCCTGCAGAGTGTGAATTTTATCATTTGCCGGTTAGACCTGAAGGTTAGAGAAACTCCACCCTTACTCTTTTTTTTTTTAACTCAAATTCAAAATTGGAGAAAAAAATTTTAAAACACTTTTTCACTCCTTACTCAAACTTATATCAAATTGAGTTTTTACTTACACTTAAATCCAAATAAAGCTAGACTCAAATTTTTACTCAAATTTTTTGAAGGTAAATTTAACACTATTATATTTACAAGTTCACTATTAATTAATGAACCTTTTACTCAAATGAATTTGAGGTTCTCTATTGAAGTACATAATATCAAATTAAGCTTTTGCTCGAATTTGAGTAAAAATTTGAGTAAGGATTGGAGATGGGTGAAATGAAATCGAAGAAACCAAAGAGGCGGAAAAGAATCAGTGGAAAAATTCGGTTTGGTTTGCTACAGTCACCGGAAAAGGTTATCGGCCGGCAAGAGTACGACGGTCATCACTATAGGTACGCACATACGTAGAGGTCTATCACCGACCTCATTATTCGCTTCCGTTGTGTTAGTACATTTTAGGGTTTGAAATATAGTTATTGAATTTTTGCTCTGTCGTGTTTTTATTGAAGTAGGATTCTGCAGTGCGCGGTCCAACAATGGCTTTGTAGGTTGTTCACTTTCTTTTTTTTTCCCATTTTCAAAAAGATTTTTTCTTTTTCCAATCATTATTTACGTTTCTTTCTCTACTCATCACCTCTTAAAAGGCTCTTGGGAAATCTTGCCGGAAGAGTCTTTCTAAAATCTGAGCCATTAACTGCCAAGACAAATGGTCTGGATGTGCAGGTTACTGTGCTACAGGTACCCGGGTCCGATTCTGGCACGTCCTTGCGTTTGTTTTCCGAGAAAATTGTGTAATTACCGAGTTTTTTTGTTCTCTTATTCTTAGATTCGGGTCAAATTGGAAAACTGTAAGAATGTGTAGTATAAAATTGAAAAAGGTTCACTGGAAACGGAAATAAGTTCGAGAAAGATAGCTTGTCTCTTATATGAATTCCATAAAAGAAGTAACTAAAAGTTGAATAATACCCGACATGTCTTTACCAAAAATTAGTTTAATCCAAACGCACGTAGCATTCAATTGCTTTTTATTCTGTTGCTTTAGTTTATAACAAATGAAATGCAGTTCGGTAAAAGTAATCAGTGAGCTTGGATTGAATTAAGAAGAGTGAATTCCTTGTTTCCTACTGTTTTCTGTAGAGCTAGATGATGAAAAGGTATTGAAAGTGGGGAAAGTGATGATTTCAAATTTCAATTGATGAACGTTCAAGAAGAGGGTCGCGAATTAGAGTTGCATTGTTGTTTTTTACTTTTTTATACTATGTATTTATGCATTTAACATGTGGAGTATTTTTTTTGTGAATTCAATATAATCTTGTCCTTTTTTTCCCTGTAAGGCACCATTGACTAGCGCAAACATTATGCTCTCTTTTTATGGTATTTTTAATCAATATTTTTTGTTTTTTGTATATAAGAAATAAAAATCCCGGCTTATGCCTCAACACCTTGAGGCTGTACGTTTTCCTCATGAAATGAACAATGTAAGTTTCCCACTACCATCTTTTGAAGATAGTCGTTAGTTATTAATGCCATGACAAGTTACGTGGATTGTTGACAATTGGTACTTCATCACATGAATTAAAGATTAGTTCATTTTCCTGCTTTATACTTGTCTTTTCCTCTGCCAGTGAAATTTGATTTTTATGAAAGCAATGATCTCCAGCTGAGTAGAATTATAATTTTTCTGGGTGAGTGGACCTAAAGATGTAGTTGGTAAAAGATATTGAATGACTACTTTCTGTTATGTGCTATTGTTAAAGTTGATTGAAATCATTAGAACTTATGATAGATACCAATATTTTCATCTTTGTATTAGTGTATGTCTTTCCATGTTCAGTTTTTCAGGTTGCGAGAATTTAGTATCTCATTAAGGTTTTGTTGAATCAAACACTGGTTTTGACAGAATCAGGAAAACGACAGACATTCTTCTCCGGCTCTTGTTTCTTCAAAGGATAAGTTACATAATATCCCTACATTGACGAACTAAGGAGGTTGTTTAGCATCAAGGATTAAGTAATTCCATTACAAAAATACCACTTAATTATCATTATAAATTCCTCTTTTCCGGCAGTAGCTCCTATATGCACGAAAACCTAGGATCAATAAGCATTGTTTCCAAAATGAAGATGATTCGGAAAATGAGTTTCTGTTTATTTCCTTGAATAATCTAAAGTTAACCCCTTCAAAATTCAAGTGACAGGCTTAGTCTGGTTTCCTTTGTCACACTTTTGTTCCTCTGCAGTGATGGCTCCTTCTTTAGATGCATTCATGGTGACGATCTCATGACATGGAATTAAGTCTCCGTTGTTGATGCTATCCGTTATTTGCTTGTCAGTTATTAGAGATTCTGACTTGTAATCCTTTCTTTTACCCCATATGACAAGATATAGTCCTGCTACTATGATGACCGCACCAAGTACCCTGCAAATTACGCCATCACCTAGGTCATTTCCCTTCTTAAATAGCTGCTTGTAATTGTAAGCTCCATCAGCTGAGATCTTTTATTTGTTGTCACATTTATGTCTAAAACACACATTTTTATGTATTTCCCTTAATCGAGTTGTAATTTTATTTTCATTTATTCTAGAGTGTCTGCATAGGTAAGGCAATGAATCATCTTTATTTGTATTGCTTTTTGAGTGCAGTAGTCGTATAAGGTAGTTTTGAGAACATTAAGAAATTTGTGAAAATTTTGTTTCTATAGAAGACCGGGGATATTGTGAAGATTACGGTTGGTGAAGATTTCGTTTTCAAAATATAGCTAGATTGTTTTGCTGAAAAAATTCGGAAAGGAATGTGTCAAATTGGAAAGAGATCATAAGAGATGCAGTAAATCATGGGCGACTGTCTGCTCGAGCAAATCTATGCGTTGCTCGAGCATGTGTAGCTATTTTTCTCATTTTCCTTATAAATATGAAGGCTTTTGGGTTCAGAAGTGTTATCGAGAGAAGCTAATATTTCCTGAGGTGATTTTTACTCTCGTAAACATTTCGGAAGGCAGTGTGTTTATTGCATCTTGAAGAACTTTGGAGGATCATGAAATCCAAGTGCTAACCATCCAACTTCAAGAGGTTCATTCCATCAACTTTCATTGTGGAGTTAAAACCCTTTCGTGGAGTTCGAAAGGTATTTCTGGAAGGCTTGAGGATTCAAGACATGGCGATCATGCAAGGGTACGATGTGCGTGGATTCGACAGGTAGTTCTTAGGACTCGTGGTGAGGATACTCGGTCAGGTGATAAGAATACTTGTAATCGTACAATAATTTTAGTGCATGATTCTTTCCTGTGGTTTTTCCCATTTAGGGTTTCCACGTAAATTTTCGTGTTGTGCGTTTACTCATATTTTTGTGTGATCGATTATCCTTGTTTGGGCTAACGTTTAATCCTTGTAGTAGTACAAAATTTTCAGTAATTAAGAGTGTGTTTTGAGAGATACCTTCCTAGGGTCATTTGTTCTGCCAATATAAAGGAACTCATGACAGCAACGATCACCATGCTGAGTGGGCTGAAAGCTGTTACGAAAACGGGTCCTCTGTCTTTCATTATTACTCCTTGAATGTAGTAAGTGAAGCCCGAGCAGACTATGCCCTGCATATGTGCATTTTAAAAATGAAAAAGTTGTAGTAAGTTACCAATCTAGTAGGCGCAGAATTTTAGTTTCTAGGTTAATATCTTCACTGCTTCATGTGACATGCCATGGTTTTGAGAGGGAAACATAAATTCATGCTGAAATGAACTGAAGCCATTATGGGATTGTTATGATTTAGGACCTTTGGAATGAAGTCGGGCTGATTTACATAATATGAAAACTAGGTTGGGGCTTTGGAAAAAAACATGTCGAAACCTAACACGGTTTGATTTTATTACCAATTGTAACATTGTTGCTAAGAAACAAAATTTCATTTTTCTATTTATTCTCCTTACACTGTAAACAGCTGCCAGGAATTTAGCGTCCCAGTTTATAGACCAGACACTGGCTTTTCCCCTTTCCATTATAAGTGCGGCTATTGCTCCCTGGACTGTTCCCAACAAACATATCCAAGCTGTGAGGGAGAGCTCAGCGGGATATGTTTTTAGCGTGATTGCCTGGATAGACAGAAAAGATTACTATTATATCATACAACAACAATAACATAACCCATTTAGTCCCCAATAATTGGGGGTGTGGGCGGGGGATGGATAGGAGACAGACCTAACCTTTGGCAATAAATGCACAAAGTAGCTGGTCCCAGAATACCACTGAAACAGATAGATTGGACACAGACCTAACCTTTGCCAATAAATGCACAAAGTGGTTGCTCACAGAATACCACTGAAACAGTGGTCCCCCTATACTGTCGCGTTTGCTACAAAATCATGCCCTCAAATCGAAGCCAAAAGGCATCAGAGAGGGCAGACCCAAGAATCATTTTGATTTATGTGCACATTACCATGCTTCTTTCATTCAGCATCCAGAGCATTGACATTGCATAATCATTACTATTATATCATAAAACATGTAAATTTTGGTGTTTGGTTGGTAGTGAATTCAGTGACGTACTTGAAGGTTCATGAAAGCTGCCCAGCTGAAGCATCCAACTGTAATCATTAGCGACCCCTTAATTGAATGTTGAAGAGTTAACCCAACCACTGGAAGTTCGTGATTGCTGCTTCCTTTTGCCCTAAACATCTCAATAACTGGGCCTTTTACTAGTGTCATGATCATGGCTCCTGCAACAGTGGTTACTGTCCCCATGACCTTAGCTTGGCTGCGAATGCTGTTAATCTTTAACTTCTCCATCCTGCCATAGGAAAATTTACAAATTTGACGGACGTGCAAAAACCATGTCAGACTTGTTTGTAAAAAACCCATTTCTGTGTTCATGACGATACATAGTCATTCTGAACCTTGTATTATTTATATTGTTTTTATCATTTTATGGTATAGATTACCTTAGAACCCATGCCATAACAAAAGTTATGGCGGGAAGAATGTTGGACATAGCAGTTGCAAATGTTGCTGTTGTGTATTTCATCCCCAAAAAATATAGGTTCTGGTCAATGACTGGCCTGCAGAGAGAGAGAGACAAAGTATCCTGTTGGGAGGCCATTGCATGAAGAACATGTGTGTGTGTGTGTGTGTTGGGGGTGGGGGTGGACGTGTAATATTTTTGGGAAATTACTCGAGTAAGCTGAGCAACATAAGTTTGGCAAAGATCGAGAAAGTCATCTTCGGTCTTGTTTTCCTGTTGGAAATGTTATGTCAACAGTTTTTGTTACTAAAATAGAAATTGTACAATTATCACACGACAAACACATGTAGAAAGAGAGAGAGACAAACTTGTCCAAAATGATCGCAAAGGGGACGATGACAATAAAGGCAACGGCATGGCGATATACAACGAATACATAATTGCTCATCCCCTCATTCAATGCTATCTTGGAAAGGATATCCATCCCTGCAAACCCAAATTGCAAGAGAAGGACACCAATGAAAGGCTTCATTCTTTGATATAGCTTACCCATAGTTACCCACTGCTCTCTTAACGCTCTTGAAAACTACAAATAGTTACTCTACGCTCTTGAAAACTCAATGTTTAAATGGAAATTTAATGATCAAAGTGGTTCATATTTGTAGTTGTTTCGTGTTCCTGTTTCGTACAACAATGTTAGAGTGTTGCCTCAACATGCTTTATATCTGTGTATTCCACTAATGATTAAAAAACCAATTATTTCTCAAAAGCCCCTTTAACTGTACATCAATAGGAGATATCTTAGTCTCGCAAACCTATTGATATATCCTCCTGGAACAACAAAATTGCTTAAAAACATCATATGTTAGTGCCTTCTCTATTTTTGTCATACTTGTTTGACTGATGTCTAAAGCTTTATGGAGTTGCTTTTTCATTATAGAGCTCTCTTCAAGTTGATTTGTGACTGGTTCAAGGTGTCCTTCATTATTGGTGTTTTTTTTTTTTATATATATTTTTTCGAAAATATTACTGGCAAAATTGTAAGCAATTTTAAAGAGATTCTTTCTGTTACCATTCAACTTCCTTCGTCGATTGTCATTTTACGTTCAAATGAGATTTAGTTCCTTAGCTAAATGTTCCTATTTTAACAGCTTCTTATAGTTATAGTACCCGGTCTTAACTCTGCAGGATTGATGTCTACGGTACATCTGTTTCATCTCCATATGCCGCTATAGAGCTCTTGAGCAAAAGACATTTATACGTGAGCCCACAGCACTTAGTAAGTTTCTGTGGGAAGATGCGTATGTGAATATTTATATATACCTATGTATGCGTGTGTGTCATTCGCATCATTGCCTTGTTGAAGGTGACGTAGCATTGTTTAACTGAAAAAACTCCCACTTGAATAACTTATTTCCAGTGCTTTAATAGTGTTAGTCTTTTGTTTTTGTTTTTGAGATTCTACTAGTGTTAGGCATTATGCACTAGGCATCGTGTACCATTCACTAGGCACTCAAAACCCACTGATTCATAGTTTCTTTTTTTCTGATTGGCCGCTGATTTATACTTCACACGTTTTTTACATATGTAGTTTGTTGCCTTGTGCTTTTATCATTTTGCATGAGACATCCCACATCCCATTCAGAACTCCATTAAGTTGATCTTTTTGTACATTCTGGTGTCTCATTCATATCCTAAAGAGATTTGTTCTTCATCAAGTGGGGTTCATGCCGTCCTTGACAAGGTTGTGCTGCTGGGAATCTGTTTCTGTTAGGTACTCGATAATGGGCTTGAAGAGAATATTATCAGCACTTTAAGTTATGCAATGAAAAAAATTATTCTTATTTTATGAAACAGTTGATTTCAAAATAGGTCAAGTTTTGTAAACCTACCATTCATGTTACTTTCTCGGGCTAGTGTAATTTCAGAAACACTCATAGCGTTCACGTAATTTTCAGCATGCAATTATCCCTTTAAGTTGAGTCGGGCACGGCAAGTGAAACTAAATGCATTGGTAGATTTATTACATGCACTTTATCCTGGTGGATACCTTTACATCCAACAAAAGATTATGGAGGGGCTATGATAGCTCATCTTTTAGTGTCTTAGTGTGGTCAAAGGTGTCCTCAATAATGCAGCTTTGGAGATACACTTTTGATTTCCTACTAGTTGTTTTTTTTTTCCTTCTGTATTTTATTATTATTATTATTATTATTATTATTATTGTTAGTTATTTTTGTTAGTGTTGGGGGGTATATAGGTAATTTGGTAGACCTCCTGAAAATCCAAACTATACGATGCAGGAACCAATAAGCATGAGAAGAAAGCCAATGTCGATTAATGGAAGAATGATGCATGATTCTTCCATTACTGCCATTTCCTTACTTTCACGCAATTTGTTAAATTCGCTAGCTTGAATGAGATTCAAGCTGAGATTCAGGTAAATGACAGCTTTTGAAATTCACGATCAACCTTTTTTTGTTCTTTATTTGCATTATTATCCAGAGTTTGATTCTGTTAGTTGAGTTCCAAGCTCACATATTGCAGTGTTCCGTCGGGTATCTTACTGAGGAAAATTCTTTGAACTTTCAGGTAAATGTCAAGCTGGTATCTCTCACTGGCAAAATTGCGCTCCAAGTAAATTCCTCTTCGCTATGCATAGCTTCTTGCTGTTTCAACAAAGATTCTCAGCTTTCACAAGATTCTCTGCTTCATAAGATTCCTTTCGTGGCCATCGTTTAATATTATAATGTTGTTCTGAAACTGACAAACACAAACACACCTATTTTTCGTAGGATTTGAGATTTGATCTCAACATTGGAGAACAGCAGAGGGATTACGAAGGTATATTGTTGTTGTTATCATGGAATTGAGTATCTTATCTTGCAAAAGTAAGGTATCAAGATTTAGCAGAAGACAAATGAAAACCATCTTCAGGGATCACTTCAATTGCTGGATTTCTGCCAATGTGATCAGCTTGTAATCACAGAAATCTTGCATACCTGTACACTTTATCCATTATGCCCTTTTGATCATTTTGCAAATCCATTGTGGCAGACAGAAGTTTGGTTATATTGTTATTTTAGGAATCTAATCGTCTCGTGTGAAAGGGCACGGAATTTTAGTTTGTCCTCGTTGCGTTTTTGTTAGTTTTCATACCTAAATTTCCAAATTTGTTTTTAAATGATTCAATTGATAATGCCCTCTATAACTCATTTGGAATAGATTTTTTTATATTCGAAACTAAGCAAGTGTGAACATGATGTGTATTTTGTTAAATTCGTAGTTTTTTTTTTTTTTTTGAGAAACTACCACCTCAGATTGATAAGAAAACCAAAAAAAAAAAAAAACAAGTTATACGACCCAAAGGCCTAACCAAACAAACAGTTACAACAAAGGACTCAAAAGTTCGGAAAAAAATATAGAAAAAACAAAGAAACTAGAAAACAAAAATGACATAAAAAACGGAAAAAAATAGTTGCCATGTTAGAACTATCGATCCGCTCATGAATATGGCTATTGAGTAGGGACCTACATTAGAGGAAACAAATCTACATCTCAGAGCTTAACCTCCCTTCGTCTCGCCATGGTAATAGATGCTAGGCGCCACCACTGTTGTTACTAGAACCCACAAATTCTTTCCCAAAGTTGAACAGATCTTAAGGTCAAGCAAAGATACGGTCCAAAAGTGAGTGGGTGCGTGGGAGATCTCTCCCTAAGGAGAGGGCAACCATAGAGGAAGGAGAGCATGAGGTGGAGGACCCAGAGAGAGAGAGAGGGGGGGGTGGTGGGTGTGTGGCTAAACAAGTAGCCACCTACCATGCGAAATGCAGACAAGAATGGGAGGAAAAATAATAGCTAACCATCAACCTGTTGAACAGCAGAGAAGGGTGACAATCGAAGGGGAATCAAAGGATTTGGGGTAACAAATGCTAGGTACCCCGAAAGTAAAATCAGTGGTTCAGATGATTCACTTGAATGTTCATCTGAATCACTGATTTCAGTTTCAGGGTATTTAGAATTTTTCTTTGGTTTCATGGGCTGTGTGTGCATATGTGCTCCTGTGCTTGAGAGAGAGAGAAATGAGATTTCTACCGGACCGGAAGGTGCAATTTCTCAACTGGTGGACCAGGTTTGTTGCTTGTCACCACATTGTTCTGTGATGAAAGCAGACGAGTGAATGAAACAAGATTCCTTCCAATATGTGATTGTTCTCTTGATTTAAATTCCACTGCCAAGTCCACTAGATTTTCAATTAACCTAATAAACATGTTATCCAATCACAAGTCCAGCGATTTTTGATCCATGGTCTGATTGTATCGCAGTATCAATCTCTTCAGGTATATGGACTCTTGAACAAAGACATGCACGACAACAAAATACTTTGCATGAGAGAGACGTGTAAGCATGGTGCCAAGTAGTTGCTAACAGAAAAAGATAAGCTTGTGAATAAATTCTTTTGTCAAATAGGACACTGTATCGAAGTTCAAACACAAATGAGTAGTATAGCTCAAAACAATGATAGCACGAAACAGTACAAGCAACACTGCTGCCACCTTGACACCGCTTTGAAGATTGTAGCCTTCTGATGTAAGCTTGACAATAAAGGAGGTGTTTAAGAACCACAGCAAGCCGACTTTTGTGCAACTTGAGAAGCCCCTCCCGCCTGGTCTGGTTGGTTAATCCTGATGGCTTGAGGCTGCAACCAGAGGGCAGTTCAATGTTTTAGCAGAAAACCAAGTATAAGCCATATTTTTTTACTTTAGTACCTATAGAAGGCATTGCGCATATCCCATGTTACATCGTACTCCCTCTGCCCCTTTTTTAGTGTTGACATTTCCATTTTGGGCTATCCTTTAATAAGTGTGTTTTGAAAAGTTAATGGATAGACATTTGCACAGTTATCATTTTGCCCTATTCAAAAGTTAGTGGGTAAAGAGTTAATGAGTAAAAGTGGAAGATAATTTTGAAAAGTAGAGGTAAAAGTCGATGTGAAAGTGTAAAGTAGAGGTAAAAGTTGATGAGACATGTGTAATGATGATGTATCTCATAAAAAGGTAGATTTATGAAGCAACATGACATCCGTGTCCAACATGCCTAGTCAGACTTCCAACTATCTAACACTATGAACAATGCATTGAATCCTATATTAAGCATGAACTGACGGAAGACACCTTGGAATACCATTTATCCTCGAAAGTCAATAGATACACTAGCAAATGTGACTATTTTGGCAGGTCCTTGGGTCCTCTAAATTACAACTATCAAACACTATGAACTGTGCATGAAATACCTGTGTCAGAAACTGTCGGGCACTCTAATTGCTACATAACATCCGTGTCCAACATGCTTAGTCAGACTTCCAACTATCTAACACTATGAAGTATGCATTGAATCCTATATTAAGCATGAACTGACGGAAAACACCTTGGAAATACCATTTATCCTTGAAAGTCAATAGATACACTAAATGTGACTATTTTGGCAGGTCCTTGAGTCCTCTAAATTACAATTGGATGACTCCCACCCCTTAGATACAGATTCACACCTGACACTTGTATCTAAGTCCATGCACAATACTGCAAGCCTAGCTTTATTCTCTCTTCTTTTCCAGCAGTTCTTTTCCAAATTCCAACAAATATTTCCAACACTCAACAATTACCCAAGACCGTGTAATGGAGAGAAAGGGGATGCAGCGGTGATTTGTGAACTTTTATACTGCAACTACTAAAGGTTAAAGACACAAATGAGCTAGTAGATCTGTTTGTCATGCATGCACACCTAAATAATGCATTTCCCTAAATCAGCGAGTTAGATGGATATTAAGGAATTTGAAGAGCTCGTACCTCAACCTTCGAGTCAGTTTCAGCGAGTCTCTGCTTTATATCCCTTCCTATTGAAAAGAAAACCTCTTCCACATTCAAATTTGTTTTTGCACTCTGTGTGTCACATAAGTACAGTTAGGATATAACAGATACAACAACCCAATTCTAACATTAGCAACAAACTCACAGTCTCGAAAAATTTGATGCCATATTCATCAGCAAGCGCTTGGCCCTTTGAAGTGGGAACGGCCTACAAACAAAAAAGATTCAAAACCGATCATTGAACATATGGAGAGAGAGAGAGAGAGAGAGAGAGAGAGAGAGAGAGAGAGAGAGAGAGAGAGAGAGAGCGCATACCCTTTTGCTTTCATCCATGTCAGCCTTGTTGCCAACCAGGATCTTGTTAACATTGTCAGAAGCATGCTGCTCAATGTTACGAATCCAATTCCTAATGTCTAAACATGGAAAAATTCAGTTAAATAAACAAAAAATCAAGAATGAAAAGATTGGAATGATTGACTATGATGCATAAAGCTTAACCATGCCAAGCAAACATCCTCAACAACCTAGTTTCCAATATTCAAAAGCGAATTCCATAAACTCATTCAATTATTTCTTTTTGTATTTGGATTGGTTGAGGTAAATAAATGGGATAGGTAAAAGAAATTGGGAAAATTGATAAGAGGAACTGTTTTTTTCTAGTTTCAAAGACTGCTTATAGGAGGGCAAAAGGTTTCGCCCACCATGCACCAATTGGCTCCATTCTTAAAGGAATTATGCTTGGATAGAATAATCAAAACAGAATTCACAAGTACGCAAAATAAAAATTTTCACTCAACACATGAAATAATGAAGATGATACAACAATAACAACAATAACATAACTCATTTAGTCTCCAATAATTGGGAGTATGGGCGGGGGATAGATAGGAGACAGACCTAACCTTTGGCAATAAATGCACAAAGTGGCTGCTCCCAGAATACCACTAAAACAGATGGATTGGAGACAGACCTAACCTTTGGCAATAAATGCATAAAGTGGCTGTCACAAAATACCACTGAAACAGTGGTCCCCCTATACCGTCGCGTTTGCTGCGGAATCATGCCCTCACATCAAAGCCAAAAGGCATCAGAGAGGGTAGACCCAAGAATTATTTTGATTTATGTGCACATTACCATGCTTCTTTCATTTAGCATCCAGAGCATTGGCGTTGCACAATCAACACATGAAATAATGAAGACGGTAAATTGTTTCATTTCCCTGTCCTTCTCCTTTCATTAAACAAATCCAAGACCCAAATATGTCCTTGAAGAAAAGCAGCAGTGTGATAAAGTGGACATCATACATTGGTTCAATGACCAAAAAATATTATCTTAACCAATAAAACAAGACTAAAGGAAAAAGGGAAATCCAAACAATGAAATGATTGGAGAAAGAAATTACTATTGAAAGAAGACTCATCAGTTACGTCATACACCAGCAAAATACCCATGGCTCCCCGGTAGTAAGCTGCAGAAGAGGGAGAAGAAATACTTGAGAAAACTTCTTCGAAACAAAAATGAGATATTATTCTTTGAAGTCAATGTAGAATAATTAATGCCAAGTAAAAAAAAAAAAAACTAGACAAAGTTGTAGAGCATCTAAAACTATATCAGGCTTCACTGGAAAAATGGCATTTAAATATTCTCAATTCTAATGCAAACATCAAACTCACAACCAAAAAGTCTCCCTGCATGTAAACAATAGATGGAATGATCTTGCAATAGAGACTAGGCTCCAATGAGCAAATCAATATCTGACCAAATATAAATATGCATATCTACAACTAAGCAAACGTGCCTTGAAAGCATCACTAATTCTTACTGCACAATCTTGCCACACAAAAACAAAGACATGAAAAGCAAATGATTTTCATCTTTTGAGGTTCGCAGATAAAGTAAGTTCTCCAAAGTTCGATCAGCACGTTAAATCATTGTAAAATGTGACCTAATGCTTGTGAGTTTCATTTGCTCTTTAAGTGTCTTCTTTTCCTTTGGCGACTAGGGATCTGAGGCTTGGTTTGGTTTGTGGGAAGGAGGGAGTGTATAAACTACAAAATAAGCTACTTTTTGCATCTTCCAACAGCAGCAAGATGAACATGCATTCATGGAAGAGCAAGGTGAGTAAACTAAAACAGCTATTGGAAAAGCAATTGCTTCCCAAGCATTTCAACTACTAGCCACCCAGAGTTGCATTTTAAAGCACATCCCTGGGTCATAGCCAACAATGCCCACCTAACCCCTACTGTTTACAGAACAATACCAATGTGAACCACAGTTTTCTCCAATTTCAAACGCTATGTCAGCAGCGAAGTTAGATTTAAAATTGAACATCCAGTCACCGATTAAGCAAAGTAATTGACCTCTGTGCCTATTATGATGTATTTAATTTCTGGTTTGTTTTTTTAATTGGTGAGGGTTTTTTCACTATAAGTTTCTCGATTGAACTTTAAAATGTATGCGGGAATGTCATGGAAAAGATAAATGACAGTGGAATTTCACCAATGTTGTTGCCATTAAATTAGTTTAATGGCACAATATCAGCAATTCTGTGGCTATTAATAAGATAGAGTCAGACAATGTCTTTCTGGTGTGCCAAAAACCATTGTGAAGGTCTGCCAACCAGAGGAAGTCCTGTGTTGAGGTATGCATTAACCCTCATCAACAAGAAACCCCGTCAACTCCCTAGCTTCAGTACCAATACATTTGAGAAGAAGAAGAGGAGAGAGGGAAAGAAACACACAAAGAGAATCACCGCAGGGATGAGGATTTTGGATTCTTTTTGGAGTTCTACTCTTTTTAACCAGCTAGTTTTCTTCTTTGGTCTTGCAACATTTGGAGGTTTCTGATTTGTATGTGATTCCAATCATGTATGGGAAAAAAGATTGTTCAAATTGCTGAAGTTTAGCATTATCATAGTAAATATTATGAAGTACGTTAAATTAGTATTGTGTCGTTTGGTCTCCAGTTTGAAGTCACAACTGAAAGTGTGGTAATGAAATGCTACATCATGAGTTTAAGGTGTCGTGTTCAGAATTGAATGAGCCTCGGGGCATATATAAGACACAACATTGTTTTAAATTCAAGTCCGAGACCCCTTAGGAGGACATGGTTCAATGAAGTATGGCTACTACATCATTGAGCCCTTAAACATATGGAAAAGCCCAAACTTACCAGTTGTAATTGTACGGAACCGCTCCTGACCAGCAGTATCCCAGATTTGTAGTTTGATCCGTTTGCCATCAAGCTCTATGGTCCTTATCTTGAAATCAATGCTATATAAGAAAGGCCAAACTTGTGAGATTAAAAGCAATTTGCAGAAGATAAGAAAGAAAGACTATATTGACATTCACATTTGTAGAAGATACCCACCCTATGGTCGTAATAAAGCTGGTGGTGAAGGAACCATCTGAGAAACGCAAAAGGAGGCAACTTTTTCCCACTCCTGCCAAATTAGATAACAAATAATTAAGTAAATAATTTTACTCAGAAGGTAAAACCCAACTATATATCGGTCACACGACTCACCCTATGAAAAACACCAAAGATTAACAAATTCTGTGTCCATACTCTCACACAAAATGACCTCACCAACTAGGTGATTTCAGACATGAAGAGACTGTCTTGCAGAAGCTTCTGGACTGTTGAGATCTTTGTCTAGTCTCATGCTGTTTGTACCCATAAATGACCACAATATAAAAGGGCCACGAGAATAATAGTTGGTAAAAATGAGAGCGAAGCAGAATAGGTTCCTTCCCTCGAGTAGTTGAAATTGGGGGGAGGTAGGTGTTTCTGGTAAATATTCTACCTCCTAAATTTGTTGTACGCATTATCTCTTAGTCAAGTAATGCATTTGGAGAGAACAGAAGTGGACATGGCAGCAAATGATGTCCAAGGCAGAACCCATTTTCCTGGTGAAAATGTGAACATGGTTTCATGGGTGTGTGGGCAACCAATGGCTGCTCAGGAAAGAGGAACACATGGCACTAGTTAAGCAAAGAGGAATGAACAGGCGGTTCACAGAAAAATGGCAAGCAACTGCCTGCCACTTTTGGCAGTATAAAAAGAGAAGAGGAAGAAAAGAAGAGAGGTCCCCGACACAAAACAACGCTGCTCCATTGTCAATTTCAATTTCTATAGCCCAGCACTACGTCTATTCTCAACATATTTCGCGTCCAGCAACTCCATCGTTGCAACCTTATTTTCCAGCAATGGAAATCCTTAGCATCTTCTGTCCACTTGAGAAAACTGTGAAGTCCTCTTTGCTGAGGAAAACAAAAAAGAATCGGCGATGGATTTCATCTCTGCACAGGTTCACCTGTTTAGAAGTTAGTCTTTTCACACTTGGACCAAACAAGGTCCTGGCATGCCCATGCATCTATCACAAACAGAAAAGGCGTTGTTTCGCCATTTCGAGGGAGACTCATGCATTCTGAACTAACCTACTATTAAGTCATTCACATCTGCCTCCCATATGCCCAGTCCTAGGGTCAAAACTAAAGAATCTCACCTGCTGTATGAGTTATAGCCATAAGCTCCATAAAACAGACAGGTGTCCTTAGATTCTCCTTCGAATATGCACATATGGACCAACCACACAACAAATTCTCCTTCAAATATGTGACCAACCACACAACTAGTTCAGTAGTTCTCTAGTTCTTGCACAACTATAGACCATCTCCTCCCAATGGCAACTTTATTGTCTTGATCTACGTTGATATTGAGTTTCCTAAATTCTGATGCTTTCCAAACCTGTGTGATAACTGGAAGCGTCAAGCAAAGATTTCTCCACAAAAGGAACGATATTTCCTGCAGGGATGTACTTTTACCGGGAACTAGCAGTTGAAAAACAAAAAAGTTCAAGAACCCACCACAAAACTTGTACATGTCAATGCATAAAACGAGTGGCATCTACTGTATTTCTCAGGAATGATAATCAAGGAGTATTTCAAGAACAAAGGAGACGGTGCTGGAGCAGAAATGAGATTCCCTCACACTGAAGATGCCTCTCACTGCACTTAATCTGAAGTGTCTTGGTAGCATAAACAAACTTCTCCATCCCACCTAGAGGCATAGATTTCGGTATCCATTCCTAGAATAGTTTAACAAATTTCGAAGCAAATTCCCAACTCTGGATTTTCGGCTTTCTTTTGTTGACTTATTTTAAAATGTAAATCCGAAGCTTTTGTATTCCTAGATTCCTTGGTTAGGAAATGAAATCTAGTAACCAAATAATAACCCTCTGTACAAGATAAAATAGAAAAAAAGAAAAGAGACATATAAAGCAGCCCTACCAGTGCCTACGTGTTTTTCTTCATTTTTTTCCCTACGTGTTGATGGAGAGAGAAATCGTAGAACAATAACAATACTAATCATTTTTTTGCCAGCTATTCTTGTCAAATCTTTATTGAACATCTAATTCATATTTTTCTCTACTCCTATAAAGCCGTAAGTCCATATCAAAGCATTTGCCCATAATTCCACTCCCGAAAGGAAGAACAACTGCTTCATATTTTTCTCAACTCCTATAAAAATGTCAGTCCATATCAATGCATTATCCCCGAGAGTTCATGTAGTTAAGTCTGCAGAAAATAACCATCATTATTATTCCTGAAACATTCTAAATCCCTTACAGAAATAAGTTATCTTTAAAAAGAACAGCCCCACTTTCAAAGGGAAAACCTATGCGGGATGTGAAATAAAGTCTCTTTTCTAGGATAACGTGGGAACCAGCTTTCAAGCTAGTTTAAAACTTCTCTGCGGTAAACCGCTTCCACATACCAACTATATCTTCCAATTCATTAGCAATCATAAATCACTTTATACTTTGTTAAACCTTTACCGCTTATAGAGAATAATTATTAGACATAGCTTCTCATTCATACAATCACAAGGGGTTGGCATGGTGGTCAAGACTTGGGACTAAGGGATTTGCTAACACCTAAGGTCTCAGTTTAAAAAGAATAAAAACCTCTCCAATGTTATCAAATCATTTGGGGCCAGTCCATACAAGGTTATAACCCGACTTGAATTGGGCCCCCCGTTAGTGGACGGTGGGATTGGTCCCTAGAATTAGTTGAGGTCCGCTTAAGCTTGCCTAGCACCTGACTACCTGAGCTATCAAAAAAACAAAAAAAAGCTCCTCTTTCATACTGGGTATAAAACAATGGCACTCCGAATGTGAATTAAACCCCATTTTTCTCTTTTACACAGAATGTTGACTGAATCCAAAGAAGCTTTGATAAAATTAAAATAAAATAAAAAAACCCTATTATAAGGCACTTGATTTTAGCAAATGTTCATTTTAGCAGATTTTATCAAATAGGAAACTCACTATTGAAAAACATGTTGCACATTACATATTGCAATACTTAATAGATCTGCATAATGGACACTCGTTCTTCACCAACATAATCTATCTATTACTATTGTAAAAGAAACACCCCTATGGCACAAACGTCAGTTACATGAGTTCTGAGGCCGGGTCACATTTTCTTTTTCCCAAACTAGTAAAACTACCCTTCACCTACCTAAAGAAACTACCAAGAAGGGAAAAAAAAAAAACCTGCCGGCCCAAATTCTTTTGTTTCCTCTTTTTTACTTTGGCATCCCATATTTCATTACAGATTAATCTCAATTCAAAATTTTCTCCTTTCCATCTTTTGCATACCTCGATGCGTGTGCCCAGGCGTCATTAAAACTTACGAAAAAGATCGCAACAGGAAACCCAAACAGGATATATTTACATATTCAAATTTTAAAATATTTGAAATTCGAACATATACCGACATAAACACGGACCGATACATACCGCTGTCGCCGATCAAGAGGAGCTTAATGAGGTAATCGTAATCGGCTCGAGCTCTGACTGGTGGAGCGGCCATTTGAAGAAGAAACCCTAGAAACAGGTCCTTCTTTTGATGAAGATAATATGCAGAGAGAAATACAAGGTGAAAATCAACAATCGAAAATCTGCAAATACAAAATGCATAGAAACATGTACGTATATGTTTGTATGAGTAGAGTGATGATGGTTGTATACCAGATCGGAGATTTTTCGGAGAGGTGTGTTGAATGGGGAAGAGAGAGAGAAAAAGAGGAGGGAAGCGTCAGCTCCGGTCGGCCGTTGAAAAAAATATTTTCTAGTGAGAGAAAACTGGGAGAGGGAGGAGCTGATGCGGGCGAGTCCAGTGTAGGTTTTCTGGTAAGACCAAGTCGAACCGTTGGATTGAATTACCACTTTTGGCTGGGGAGACAAAGTAGACTTCCCAGGTTTCTAACAAATGCAAATACTTCCCCTGAAGTTTTCTGAAATTACAGCGACCTCCGTTTCTTGTAAAGTTATTGTCAAGATTCCCCATTTCTGTAATTACTAACGTTGTTAAATACTCCCTCCGTCCCACTTCGATTGTCCCTTATTCTATTTTAGGACGTTCCAAAATTGATGTCCACTTTCCAAAAATATCACTAGAAACTTGATAAAATATCATTCTTTCCATTGCGTTTAAATAGATCTTTTATTATACTCATCAAACAAATTTCAAATCGGAGGACATATTTAAAAAGTAAAATACTTTTTAGAACAATTATTATACTCTCTTAGAAAATTAAAATTCTCAAAAGAAACTATAAAAATGGGAGAGATGGAGTATTTTTTGGTTTACCTCCATTGAGGTTTCTGATGAGCACCTTCTTATCTTTTTTCTTCGAAATTACACTGAGATACTCTGTCTAATAAATAGGTGAAAGATTTCCAAAGATTAATGAAAATATTTTTGCTGTTAAAAAAAAAAAAAAAACTCCCTCAACAACACCAATTCACGCCCAAGACTACTGTAGCCAACTGATCTCTCATTTTTTTAAAAAGAAAAGATGATGTGATCCTTCAGTTGGAATGCACTAATGCGTAAACTAAGCCATAAAGCTATAATTAATTATTTTTGTCCTTTCTGAATTATTATGAGCTTCGTATCAAAAAAATGTGGCATTACCATGAATGAGTGAGTCGGCTTAATTATTTTAGAACGCTGCTAGGGGTACACCCCTTTTGGCACCGAAAATGCACCCCACTCCTTCGGGGACCCGATTTTGGGTCCCACATGAGTGATCTGAACCATTCATTGTTCTTAAAACATTTTTCCGATGAAACGGTGAAACTTTGGTTCAAACACTTCTAACCGTCCGATTGAGTTGATTTTTTGTGGGCCCCGTCGGAAAAATGTTTTAAGAACAATGAACAGTTCAGATCACTCATGTGGGACCCAAAATTGGGTCCCCGAAGGAGTGGAGTGCATTTTCGGTGCCAAAAGGGGTGTACCCCAGGTTTTTCGATTATTTTATTGGATTGTTTCTTTGTATTTAATCATTCTCTTTTTATTTTTAATTTTTTTCTTTTGTTAGTTTTTACATTATTACTTTTAGATTATTTATACGTCAAAAATACTATGGGCACCAATCATGGCTTCCCAAACAAACCAACTTCATCAATTCAAAAGGTTTTGTAAAGTGATCTTTAAAAATCAGCTTAATCGATTAACTTTAAGTGTTTGATCTAATTGTTTAATTTTTCTTCCAAATTTATATATAATCCAGATCCTAAATTTCAACCGAAATTTTGGAAGATTGGACAAGATTTTACAATTATTCAATTGAGCTGATTTTTCAGAGGAAAATTAGTTAGTTCAAATAGTTCAAATAAATGAATGGCTCGGATCATTTGCATGAGACTACAGAATAGGACCCACACACTCATCTATACGCTATCGATTCCCGATGATCAATGCCCATAGTCGAATTTTTTTGTTATAAAATTATAGGAGTATAACATATGAACCAATCTAGAAAAGAAACAAATAATTAAAAAATATCTGCCTATTTCACGAACCCGGGGGGCCTGCTGTTCGTGGAGGTCGGCAGGCCCTGCCAACCCCCATCCGCGCCGTCCGTTTCGCACATCAACGGCTCGGATTGCATCAAACAATGGACGGCTCGGATACACTTTGAAGAGGTAACATCTAAGCCGTTGATGCACGAAACGAACGACACAGATGGGGTCGGCAGGCCCTGCCGACCCCCACGGACAGCAGAGCCCCCCATTTCGTATTTCACTACTTTATCTTTTGTGAACTTTTAAGTTTTTGGTCGCACGCCTACTTCGTAGAGTGAATTTTTCACATTTATATAGCTGAGACAAATAAATAATCCAAACAAATTGCCGACTTGCCGCTCATATCAAAGTCCTCTGTGTGTGTGTGTGTGTGTGTGTTTTTACTGTTACGCTCTGCCAATGGTAGAACTATTTGAAGGCGTTGGTGGGGTCATGCCCTTCCTCAATTTTGAGATTGAAATCTTCCAAAATTTAAATTCTAGCTCTACCATACAAGACAACGCCGGGGTCATGCCCTCCCTCAATTTTGAGATTAAAATCCTCCAAAATTTAAATTCTAGCTCTGCCACACAAGATAACTATCTGGAGGCGTTGGTGGGGTCATGCCCTCTCTCAATTTTGAGATTGAAATCCTCCAAAATTTAAATTCTAGCCCTGCCACAAAAGACAACTCTGAGATTTTCATACAAAAATACATAACGTGATAGCGTGTTTATGATGAAAAGTTCTATGGAAAAAATAATAATGATAAAACTAGGCAAAAGAGAAAATATACATATAGATATACATTCCACTGTTTGATAGAAATAAACTCTAGCATATTATAGCATCCCACGACGAGTCTTCATATTTTGAAAGCAATGAATTATAGCTTCATTGTCAACACTCTTAAACATGTTCTTCTCAATGAAGGTGATCAATGAATCATTCTACCATTCATCTTCCATACGGTTATGCAATTGTGTTTTTATCAATTTCATCGACTAAAAAAGCTCTTCCAGTGGCCGCCATAGCGATTTGAATAAGCAAATTATTCTAACTGCACAAGTATATAGGCTAATGGATATATAGACTCCTTTGTGTCTCTACCATAGCCTTTGCAAGTTTCCCAACTCCTTGCAGTTGTGCAAAATTAGGGTTTGAGCGAACATCAACTGTGTAGTTTTTGAAGTTGATTGTCAAATGACATCAGCTCTACTGGGGAAAAGTCGTATGACAGCAAGATGAAGTAATTTCTCCTTATCAAAGGCATAAAATAAATGACAAGGATCAAGCAAGCCACATACAGAATCAATTCGGTACTTGTCACGTCCCCACATTTTGTGAAACATAATAATCATAAATTCCACGTGGAAGTCCACACTTCACACGGTCAAGTCGAAGTCAAAATAATTTCACCGGGTCAAAGTCAAATATTACAACAAGCTACGGGTACCCATACCCCAAATGAAATGAGTAAATACAAGAGTTATTACAAATCTCCTTGTCAAAAGATAAACCAAGATTAAGTTACAAAATCATCTTAACAAAAATAGTGAACTCAAAGATGATAAGGTAACTCCATTATCGCTTCCAAAACATGTCATGCATGCACCACATCATGCTCCTCTGGATTGATTACCTGAAAATTTTTAGGGTGAGCTCACTAGCTCGTAGGAAACGTCTATCAAATCTAAATATGATGAAATGCTAATGGAGTGCACGCAACCAAAGGGAGATTTCACAATATACTCACGGAAGCCCCAATTTTAGATATAAACAATTAGAATTCCATATGCTCGACCAAGATTAACCGGTGTGCCGTTGTGTCCGATACATACCCGATATTCCGTAGGTGTCCAACTCACTCACACACCCCTTGTTTCATTTAATTTCATCATTTACTAAGATTCCGGGCATGCCATATAGGCCCCGTGTCATTCCGGACATACCCCTTGTGAGGGCCCCGTGTCATTCCGGGCATATCCTTCCGTAGGACCCCGTGTCACATCTTTCATTCTTTCATTTACACCTCACGTTCATTCCATGTGATTCACTTAGTTCAACGCCAGAAGTGAGGCCTGGCGGTCATGGCAAAGTTAATATGTGTCCAAGAACGTGTGAAATTGTGACAAAATATCATTCATACCATGATAGATTACCAAAGCTTAAAAGTCAAGTTGAGAAGCTTAGAAAAGACCAATAAAGGCCCGGAGCATAGGAACTTAAGAATGGAGTTATGAACCTCGAGAAAACCTAACACCTTGATAGGAAAAAGCACATTTCTCTCACTCTACAAAGGCTATGAATATGAGACCAATAGGGTTTGAAAGTAGACTCATAGAGCTTTCCAACGGTTCAAGAATCACCTCAATCGGAATTCGGACGAAGCCGGGGCATGCCCGCGAAGTTAGGTCAAAATCTGCCTTATAAACAGACGGGTATCGATACTAAGGAAAGCTAGTATCGATACCGGACCACCTAAAATGGAACAGAACGAATGCGTATCGATACTAAAGAAAGGTAGTATCGATACAAAAGCTGTTACGAGCAAAATTTGCATGTTTCAAACTGGTTTTTCTCACTTAGATCACAATGGGGCTCAACCCAATCACTTCCAAGGCAAAAATTAGACTCAAAGGCATCCAAGGTAATGAAGCAACAACACATTTACCTTAGCACAACATCAAAAACGTGAATCAAACCTAACCAAAACAAGAACATGAAAAATGGATTTTCTTGCAAGAAATGAAGAAAATGATCAAATATGGTTACACCACTCACATTAAACACCTCAAAACACTTAGAGAAGATAGAAATCCCCTACCTCAAGAGTGATTTAGCTCAAAAAATGAGATCCCAAAACCCTAGCTCCTCCTGTTTGAGCTTCAAGCAAATGTATGCCTCCCGGGGCAAAATGAGCACAAACCGAGCTTGGAAACACAAAGAGGGACTGATTTTGATGAAGGGTTATGAAGGTTTTTTTAGTTGGGATGAAGTGGTTTGAAGCTTTGAGTGAGAGAGCAATGGAGGAGTAGAGAGAGAGGGAGTTTGGCTGTCAAAGAGGAAGAAAGGGGCAGATTTTTGCTCTAATCCCCCTACACCCACTCCCTTATACACTCTCCAACAATTACACACAAGCCCACAATTCACATATGTAAATCAAATAGACCCCAATCACAAATAACACATAATTACTCCTTATTTAACCACTTTAAATCTTTTCCAATATTAATTCACGAAAACAACATTATTTTACGGGTCTTTATAGTACTTGTCTTTGAAAATCGATTGTTAAGCTCTTGAAATTGTATATCAATAATGTAAAACACAGCTCAACACAATAGTAATGAAATTTTTTAACTTGTCGAACTTTGTGCTTCGACTACCCACGGGCTAAAAATTTACCATTAATGTCTAGATTATCAAGCTCATGTTTGTCGCAAAATGCTCACACTTCAAACATTAGAGATTCTCATTCGACATCTCTCGTTGATTGCAATTAGTCCTTAGACACGTTGACTGATTTAATAGCATTCACAATATCTTGACATTTCTTTTGCAATGCTCATGAAAAATCATTTGTGGTCCCAAAGATGTTTTTCATCTAGAGCAGACTAAAGATGAAATTGAAGGATTGGACCAAGTCCATAAGAAAACGAGCTTCAACCTTTTGCTCAGGTAGTGTTCCAACCTTTGGAATAAACTTCAACACTTTAACCACAGAAGAGAACATCAATATCAAATTCATAATTTTTATGAATTTGATTAGAACATGACAAAACTCTGGGTCTCCAGACAATCAAAGTGTGAGGCTTTACCTTTTTTTTTTGTTGAACTAGAAAAAAGGTGAGAGGGGGCAATCAGTGTAGCAACCCTTCTTGGACTTGACCATAGAAGCTTCCATAGTTATTGTATGAAAGGACCGACCGTCACCATAACACCGCATAAGTATTAGATAAATAAAGAGCCTTCTACGCTAGTCCTGCAATTAACGGAACTCGATTCTCGTCGGATCAAATGTAGGGGAAGGATGAGCACTTAAGCCTACTTACTCTTATCATTTAGACTATCACCTTCAGTGATAGTACGAAGCTTTACCTCAACAAATTTTACTGTACTAGCCTTTTCTAAGCTTTGCAAGGTTGGAAACTTGAGCTTGAAATGACAGAACGTTGTGACATTACTATTGATGATGTAGCTCATGATGTTACATGTCTACACGTGTACACAAGTATGTTTACTAGCTTTTTCTAGTACCTACTTCTAATTTAAATTTGTATGATTTTATCCTTCACAAAAACCCTTTAGAGTCCAGGAGAATGCCAAAATTTTCTGAGTGTGTAAACACATCTACGAAAACGATTGAACTCTAGTATTTTAATTCTGGAGTGGATTCTCTTGAGCTTCTTGACAAAATTACATCTTCTTCTTATCACTTTAGGCTTTGATTTTTGAAAATGACAAGTTTCCTCATACACCTAAATCTTCATTTAAGTTCTCTTATGCACATGCAAACTTATTCACGTACGAAATGAAATTTTTATTTGAAGTTTTGGATTTGTATGAGAGCATAAATATCTAATATTTTTGACTTGTTAAGGCTCGTGAACAAATTCGAGTTCGAATCAAACATAAGCAAAGTTCGGCTAGAACTCGGCTCATCAAATTATCATTGAACTCAAGTGCGGCTCGATTCGTTAAAAAACTTAATGAATGAACCTGAACATTCTAAAGTTCGGCTCGTTTCCGGCCCTATCCGTTGATATGTTAACCTCTTTGGTACTAGACCAAACCCAATGCAACTTTCGCTTTGTTGCAAAATGTGGTTGAACATGGATCTGTTGCTTATGCTTTGGGTTTGAGTTAGTGTCCTGCATTGTGAAAACGTGTTTTTTCCTGCAAAAAAACAGGGAGATCTTTTAAATTTCACACTTTTTTACCTAACATGGTTAAAGACAGGTCTATTTATCCATATGAAAATTATACCCTGATAAATTTTAGTCCACCTCATTTTATTTATGTGTTGCCCAACCCATTCTAAATGAACACTCATTTGAAAATAAAAAAACACCTGTCCAAAAAAAAAGCCAAAAATCAATTCCCTTTGAATAACCCAACACGATTCGGTTTAACACCATATTTTGCATATGAGCCAAAACGCAATTAAAAGATACTAAATTGCTTCTTCTTTTTTTTTTTTCTTGCATAGGGTCGATATTCTTTTATGTGATTTCATTTTTAACAGCCCGTAATAAAAAAAAAAAAAAATAGGGTTTGCACACCTGTGGTTGGCATGGTTTATACTACAGTGGATTTCTTCTTCTAAGCGATAAACGTGAGTCTGTGAGTGGATTTCTTCTTCTAAGTTCTATCGAAAACCTTCTTCTAAGTTCCATCAAAGTGAGACTGTGAGTGTATTATATTGTAATATATATAATACAATCTCTCTTATATTTATACTACTTTTTTGTGTTTTTTTCCCTCAATTATTTAGTTTTTCGAGCTCCAACCTTTACGAATATGGGAATTAGAATATGTTGAATATTTGGGTACTTCATTTATCACATCCATCAAATTTGTCAGATATTGAAGCTTCATACAGTCTTCATGGCTGGTATGTTTAGATTTGTACTTATGTTGTTTAATGCAGAGCACTAGTCGATGGCCCAAGGACATGGAAACATGATATGCTAAAAATGAAGCAGAAGAGAAAACTCATGGCCTCATCGGTATTGACCCTGGTTCATGCAGGATGGTTTCAACATGACTTTCTTGCATAATAGTTCTAGCGGATTGTTGCTTGACATGTATTTCTTGAACAAGGGGACATGGTTATGTCACTCCAATCGTGGCCATGGTTTTCAACTATCAGTTTTAAACCAGTGGGGTCAATTGAACTCCCTTGCCTCTTCTTGTTTCTGCATCTTACTTTAATTTCATTCTCGCAAGATAACTGTAGTTCAATCTCTATATTACCTATGTCCTTTTTTCTCATAGCGACATTAATCTCTAATTTTCCCCTATGGTTCGTTTTGTTTGGCTTGGTTTGTTTTAGCTGGTTGCTTCAGGTGTTTTATGGTCTTTTCTCTTGTTAGGGTTTGCTTTCGGGTGGTGTTGATCTTTGGGTTTTTGGTTGTCTGGAGTTTATGTATTGAGGGTTTGGATTTCTTTTGTTTGTTTGGCTGTCTTCTTGTCAACCTTTCAATCTTTTGAGTCTCGAGAAGCTTCTTGGTTTTCTCTTGCCCTGTTTAATCATGTATCTTTAATATTTGATTAATAAAATCTTTTTCGGTCGTGCAAAAAAAAAAAAAAGACCGTGAAGATCAAATTTTAATTTGTGCTCGTTATGTAACTCATTTTAGAAACACCACAGGTTGCTATCGGCAATCCTCTTGGTACAGAAGATTTTGTATAGAAAATGTATAAATCGGTCTCGGGGACCCACTTTTGGGTCCCACACGAGTGATCCGAACCGTTCATTGTTCTTAAAAAAAAATTCTGAGGGGGCCCACAAAAAATCAGCTCAAAAACGGTGTGATTTTGGTTCAAGCACTTCTAACCGTCCAATTAAGCTGATTTTTTGTGGGCCCCTTCGGAAAAATGTTTTAAGAACAATGAACGGTTTGGATCACTCGTGTGGGACCCAAAAGTGGGTCCCCAAGACCGATTTGTACATTTTCTGTAGAAAATCCTCTGTACCAATAGCAAGATCCGGTTGCTATGCTGCTCGACTCGACTCCCATCACCGCCCTACAAATGCTCTAGAGGTCTTCGTGAACCTTCTTCCAAGTCTAATTTGATGATTTGAATCGTTTAGTTTATATGTAAAATTGTTGGAAATTTTTGTATTCAGTCGGATGATCTCCTGTGGCAACCAAAGAAACCCATCCTGTGAGAGTTAATACGCTCGGCTTGTTAAGGGCTGTAACCTCAACTCTCCCATAATGTGAGATTGATGATGATATTCATTCTGTCCGTTTCATTATTGTGGCTTGTTAAGGGTCTTCATCGTATCTATATTTTGTGGAACTCATATCGTGGATGTATACCAGAAATTCGAGCTTCACCCATACTACTCTGAAATTAGTGTTTGCGTGAGAGAGGGACAAATAACGTTTGGTTTTCCAAGACGTTCATTGGAGGTATTAACGTTTGTGGTTCAACCATTTTATCTTGGGAGTCGAACACCGATTAAGTTACAACACCGTTGGTAGGCGGAGAATCTATTTTGAAGAGACTGTTGTTATCACAAGACTCAGTTAGATTTTCTATTTGATTTTTAGTTTATGTATTCTGTTAGTATTTCAATTTATGCTAATGGAATTGTTTTCTAGTTTTGCTGTTCATTTTTTTTTTTTTCAAATCGTACCCAGAAGGGGCCCGTAAATCGACCCGGGAGGATCACTTCCTCCTCGAACTACTTTTCCAAATTTTGAAGAATGGTAGGTTCGGACGAGACAAAGAAATTTGCCAGCAATTGACGACTTTAATTGTATTGCACTCCTTCACATGCAATGGATAACTCATATGTGTATTGAGATTGAGTTCGCTTCAAGACCACCTCTTCTTCCACCATCCCCGTCTTCTCCACCACTATTATTGTTTTTTTTTTTTTTTTCCTTTTCCCACCTATATATTTTTATGAACAATAACTCAGTGTCGTGCCCGTCTCGGTTCTTCACCACACATTGATGTGGAACCCAAAATCAAGTGTATGAATCACACATCAGTGTGATGAAAGAAGAGCCACGTATATGCGGTGCATCAGGAGCGTTGGATGAGTAAAACTTTTTTTTTTCCCTTTCTAAATAAACCTCTGCAAAAATTCAAAATCTAAAAGTTTAAATGATGCTTCATGCCTTAATTTTTCTATTAAATGGGGTTTTGTTTCTCAATAGTTTTACTTGTGTTATGTCTATTCACGACCAAACTATCCATGAAGAAAATAAGAAGTAAAATTTCGTAAGAAAAACCGTTACATATAATCGTTGAACATATGAAAAAAATGAGCAAATTTTTTTCATGAGTTGTGTCTTAACTCTTATGTATATATAGGTCTTACCTCATACGGGAGACATGGCGAGAAATTATTTTTAGTTTTTTTCATAGATTTTGAGATTCTAACTTTTTAAAATCGTTTGGAGTGTTCAGCAAAAATTCTAAATAATTGATGGTCGGATTCTATAGTTTTTGAAAAAAAGGGAAAGAAATTCTAAAAATCCTAAAGCTTGGTTTGGGTAGTTTTTAGATTTTTTGGGTTCGATATTAGGTTTTAAGTTTTAGAAAGCTTATTTTCCAGCTTTTTACAGTAAACAATCCCAACTTTTACTGCAATTTGATCATAATTTCACAGCTCTGGTAAACATATTTATCTGTTTATACTAAAATTTAAAGCGAGAATCTAAAATCTTTGTCCAGGGAGAAAAATTTCGGTGCAAATAGCCAAATAGGGTATGGGTAACATGGTATCCCTTCGGCGCACCCAGATCGTTCAAAAATACATTGGACGGTCCGAATTAAAACTCGCATTTTCTTTTATTTTCTATTTTTTTAAAATCCAGACGACATTTTCAATCCGGACCGTCAATTACATTGTTGAACAGCCCGTATGTTCCGAGAGGTACCATGTGGTACCCTCCCCATTGACGTGGTGGCACTGGTGGGCTCCACTAGCTCCAATTGACGAGATGCCTCCGCCAGATCCCACCTCAAGAGTATTAAATTTAACGGATTGCATGTAATTTCTCACCGCTCATTCACAATAACGTAAAAAAAAATTAGAACAATGATACATACCCTTTTGTTCCACTCCCAATCACACCCGCATTTACATTGGGTGTGGGACACACATGGGTCTCACATGTGGGGATCACACCCCATATAAATGAGAATGTGGTGTGGAGTGACATAAAGGGTGTGGTGGGCTCCACTAGCTCCAATTGTTCTACTCCCTTCGTCTCTATTTATTTGTCCCTTTTGCGAGTTCGTGTTACTTTTTAATTGATTATATCTCGTAATATACATTGTTTTATATGATTTCGAAAACATTGTTTTATAGAATTAATTGAGATCTATCAAACAAAATCTATATTGAATCTAAAATTCATTACCGATTAAAAGTTATAGCTTGTTTTTTATCCGGTTAAAATTGGACGAGGGACCAAAATTTGAGGACGGAGGGAGTATTTTTTTTTTTTTTTTACGTTATTGTGGAGGAGACCTTCTGTCCCCACTGGGTCCCCAATTGTCCCCCGTCTCTACCCAAATGTCCAATTACACCCCATCTGGTTTCACGTTATTCTCGATCCATCAGAATATACCCGCTTCCAACCCCAAAGGGTCCTCAAGTTCGAGTTGAAAATTTGACAATTGTCATCTATGAATCTATGGGTCTTCTTTGGCTAAAAAATCAAAATTTGTTTTTTTTTAAAAATATTTTATTTTTATTCAATTTTATTTTTTTGCATTTGTTAGTTTTGGGTTAATATTTTGTGCTTTCTGAATTATTCTCGATGAGACAAATCTAACAAGTATAAATTTATGGTCAAAACTCAATTTTTTTTAAATAAAGCTAAAATAGGTCTAATAATTCAACATTTTTAGACAGTTGAGATGAGCGATTGAGCATTACGTGACATACCCTGGACTCGAGATTCCCTCTTCGTATCAGGAGTGTTTTGGCTAAAAAGTGATTTTTGGTTTTTTCGTTTCGTTTTTATTCAAAAAAATTTAGCATTTGTTAGTTTCGTGTCAAGATTTTGTGATTTCTAGATTTCTCTCGGCGAGACTAATCTAAAAAGTATAAAATTATGGTCAAAACTCAATTTTTTTTTAATAAAGCCAAAATACTTGGATTATTAGCGAATCTTGACACGAAAAACCAAAAAAACAAAAAGCCACAAAAATCTTGACACGAAAAAACCAAAAAGCCAAAAACTACTCCCTCCGTCCCAATTTTATAATCCCTTATAGGAATTCGTGCCACTTTTCAAAGTGTTGTATTTTGTTTATTAGGTTAAATCAATATCTATAAAAAAATTCATATTACATATAAAATGTATTATCGATTGAAAGATATAATCTTTTTTATCTAGTTAGAATAGAACGATAGACTATAAAATTGGGACGGAAGTAATACTTTTTAGCCAAAACACCCCTGAAGTCGCGTGTAACCGTATAAAGTAGAGAGAGAGAGAGAGAGAGAGAGAGAGGGGGACTGGGGAGAGAGAGACGCAGGGAATTTCTTCTTCTTTTTTTTTTTTTATCCTTTTCTCCTTTTTAAGAAAATGGCAGTGTGAAAAAAGCACAGAGCGGGAACGCGTACACCTTCAGCTTTCCTTCTCTTCCCCCCAAGTGCCCTTTCCCTAGGGCTCCTCTCTCTCTAGATCTCAGAGAAGGCTACTTTCATCGCTTCAGGTACGTTTCAACTTCGGTTTTCTGAATCGTTCTACATTTTCCGGCGTTTAATCCGACTTCTTTTTCTTCCGATTCGGCGTTGTTTCTCTTCGAATTCCATGTATGCTCGTAGCACATCTCATCTAAGTATCTGCATATTCATATATCTACTTGTGACTCTATATCTGTGGATTTTCGTGATTTTGCGTTTGACTTGAGTTCAGCTGAGTTCAGTACAAAATAACTGTGGATGTAGTGGAAACTTGTGATTTGGTTTGATTTTCTGCGTGTGTCGGATCTGTGATTTTGTGTTCGTCTCGTGAGGCATAATTTCTTCTTCGTCTTTTTAGGATGAGAAGTAACAGAAGGGAATACTTAATGCGCATCACTACATTTAATTGTATATTTTAAATGTATATCTCTAGATTTAATGTGTGGTGTAATTGTTAGTTGGTTTTGGTTTGACTGATGGTTGAAGCCCTATTCGGTATAATTGTGTTGACTGAAAAGTTTAACGTGGACACGGGGTATCAACTTCGAATAATAAAATATTCCAAAACCTATTGAATTGGGGTAAAAAATTGAACGATGCGAACCAATTTCAGCTGAGGAAGTTTGACAGACCAATATGCCATACTATTGCTGTGTCTTTTAATTTCCTGGTATATTTGCAGGTAATTTCTTTAATTATTTAGTTAAACCTGATCTGTTGTTGGACTATGTTTGACTTTGATTTAAAGCCTCATCAATTTGTCATTTTTGGAAGTATCAAGAAATAAACATAGGTAGAGCCAAATGAATTTCGAATTTGATGTTGCAAATAGTTGGAATAAGGATTTTGTTAAGTTGGTTGGTCCCGAGTATGTGGAACAATGGCTGATTTTCCATACATAGGTCCAATTAATCATCCTATAAACACTTTCATTTACTTCCATCTGTGTACATGCTTCATTAAGTGTTTGTCATGGGAGTGATTTACAATTATACGTTCTTAAGATTATTAACAGAATGTGAAGCTCCAAAATTATTTGACCCAACTGCCTATAGTGTCTTTAGTGTGGTTGTTGCATCTTTTTTATTTTTATTTTTGAAGAATATAAGTATGAATTAAATCAAATTAGAAACGAAATCCATAATAACTATATGCTCAACCCACTAATATCCTCATTAAGTTGAGAAATAAATCAACAAATTGGAAACAAAGTCCCCAATCACTATAAGCCCAACTCAACTAATAGCCCCATTAAAGCAACAAATACAAGTGGATAACACTCACATGCAGAGGGGGGTGGGGAGATTCGAACTCCTGATCTCCTAGTGAGATGCAGGAGTCTTGGCCAATTGAGCTAGCCCCAGTTGGTTCATCCCTGGTTTGTTAGGATGTGTTTGAATTTGTTCAGATTTTGATAGACATAACACAATTTAAGAGCTCAAAAGTCAAAAGTCATCTTAGATTAGAATCATCTTAATTGTTACTTTCTTGCATGTTTCCTTTCCTCCTTGTGGACTTCTAGTATATATATGTACTTACCATTTTCAGATTGTTTGTTTTGTTGTATACTGAAAGTGGCTGCACCGCGTACTACTTTTCAGGTCATAAGAGTAGTTAAATTTTATAAGTGCGATAGTAGTTATTCAGGTTTTTCAAATTTCTGGTCAATAGTGTACACAAATATAATGGGTAAAATGTGTTATGTGCATTAAGTGTTTTTATTATCCAGATATAGCATTGATTACTTCCTTTGTTAGTTTACTACACATGAAAAAATGTCTATTTATCTGTCCATGGCAATTTTCATCTGACGCGAATTTCATTGAGTCTGCAATGTACGGTATGAATTTTGTTTAAATTTTGGGACACAGATGTTTTTAAAGTGCGTCATTTTATTGCAATGCTACTAAATTCAAAATAGTTGAGCACTAGTTTTGTATCACAGGAAATAAAGAACTTGTTTTGGTTATTGTTGTCCGTGCAGCTTGCAAGTATGGATGCACCTACCGAGACACCACACAAAGTGGCTAACTCCCATGGATCTCATGCGCCTCTTAATGAAAGAATTCTTACATCCATGACCAGAAAATCAATTGCTGCACATCCTTGGCATGATCTTGAGATAGGTATTTTAGCATAAGGAATTGAATTTTAATAAAATAATTTTCTTCCTTTTACAGTTTACTTATGCAATAGCCTTCTTGTCTGTAACTCTGTCCGTATGATTCATTCCAGGACCTGGAGCCCCTGCGATTTTCAACTGTGTAAGGATCCAAAACTATGGTTGAACTTATTGGCTAATTTTACCCTGATAAAATCTATTTAGCTGCAAAGAAACACAAGTAAGACTAATTGTAGTTGAAGTTGAATATTTTTTTGTTGAAGTTGGACTGTTGGAGGAAGTAGCCTAACCTAGTCAAGAGTTTAAGATTTAAACACTAAGCGGATTTAATAAACCTTTGAACTGCTAGTTACATGACATAAGGAGAAGAGATGGACCATATTAGGTGTGTCCCCTTTTGAACTGCTAGTTTTAACTTTTAAACACTTTTGTTTTCAATTGAAATTATGCTTCTAAGTTCTAACCAACTGCACGTGTTTGCTATTATGGTATCTCACCAACTTATTGATTTGGTATAAAAGGGTCCACAATACCCATGGTAATACATAGAAAATAACTGGCAGTATTGCCACCATCCTCCTAAATGATTGTAAAAATTTGTTCCTGTCTCTTTTTGCTCAAGTACTATTCTATTCTGTACCATGTTTGTGCAGAAGGCATTTATTGGCAGTGGGCATACACTTCATCAGATACTATTCTATAGGGAAGATCCACTTTTTAGACTTCTTTGAGAACATCAGGCATGCCAAAAATCATATTGAGCGGATATTGTTTGATATTTTCTCGTAACACATTTATCTTGAGGAGAATGGGTTTCAGAAAACATTCCAACAACGGATAGAAATCCATTTCTAAAGATAATTTGTTCTGAAAACTTATCAAATGATGGCTGATCAAATGTTTTTCAGGGGATGTTGTTGATGATGTCTAAAAAGTGATGGTCCCAATTACCAAAATGGGCCCGGAAAGAGCCCAAAAATATATCAAACTGCACCGTCTAGTCTCGGAAGAAGTGACTGGAGAGGATCTAATCCCTTATCAGGAATGCCTAAAGAAAATCGTAGAGGCTGTGTTTGGTTAGATGGTTTAGTTTAGTTTTGATGATGTCATAAGGTGTAATGAGTGGAGAGAGATAGAGAGAGAAATGAGGGAAATGATGATGTCATCAAAACTAAAACTAAAACTAAATTGGAAAACGAACAGGGCCAGAATATCTTGCATTCTCACTTCACACATACTCTAGAATAAATGTGTTAATTATTTCAGGTGGTTGAAATCAGCAAGGGTAGTAAGGTGAAATACGAACTTGACAAGAAAACTGGAATGATCAAGGTAATCATGAGCAGTCAGTTGATTTTTCTCCATCATCACAAGGTTGCTAAAGCCTATGTATGTTTGCAGGTGGACCGTGTACTTTACTCATCAGTTGTGTACCCACATAACTACGGCTTCATCCCTCGTACTCTCTGTGAGGACAATGACCCCCTGGATGTCTTAGTTATTATGCAGGTGGGCTGTTTGATATGCAATCTCTGACATTTTTACATATTTGCTCATTATGTATACATACCAGGAAGCACTATTTCATATCTTTCCGTGGGTTCACGGAAACTATTTAGCCTTGATACAGCTTATGGCTAAATAATTTTGTAACCTGCTTCTGGTTCCTAATGAGATATAAATTTTGGTGACTATTAATATTAGCTTGGTCGCGATATTTGCGAAAATATTACTCCTTATATTGATACAGAGAGAGACCTATCAAAGCAAGTAATTAAAGACTGAGAAAGGTAGTGAAAGAGAAATGTTTATGCAATGTATGTTAGAGTCTCACAATTTGTGAAGAAATAAGGGAAAATGTTTAAAATAAAGAATCAAAAGAGAACATAAAATTCACTACAAGTATGCAAGGGTGGCCCCTTGGTCGGCTAGCTGCCTGGTGTATTGTAGAACAGCAAACCCCGTTCATATAATGATATAAAGGTTATTTCAGTCCAAAAATGAAAACTGTCTAATGACCTTGAGATGAGTTTTACATTGCAAAATAAGGTGAAACGGTTACAATCCAAAAATGAACAGTGTCTGATGACCTTGAGATGAGTTTTAGTACATTTCAAAACAAGGGGAAAAGGTTACTCAGTAGTTAAAACTTGATTACTTTGTTAAGATATCATTTTCCCATTATATCAGATGACAAGTTGTAGTTTCTCATGTTTTCCGCGTGGGTAGTTGATTTTAGCCGAACCTGTAGCTTTTAGTGTAGGATAATTGTATTCTAAAATGACAAGTCACCATAATACACGTTTTTACCATCCAAAAGGTTACTGCATTCGAGTCTGTGGTCTGATTTACTGTAGCCTTGTGGTTGTACCTCTTGGGTGACTGGTGACATAGTCCTCTAACTTGCTTACCCTGGTTTACAAATTCTTTTCCATATGCACATTGTCCAGATTATTTTTTTATACTGCCATGCAATGCTTTACCCTTACAAGCTTTTACAAACAAATACAGGAGCCGGTTCTTCCAGGATGCTTTCTTCGTGCTAAAGCAATAGGTCTTATGCCTATGATTGATCAGGCATGTATACTGTGCCTAAATCTAAGTTTAAATTGGCTTAGTTTGGTTTGGTACAAGAAATTCTAACCTCTGGACTGAATGAAGGGTGAGAAAGATGACAAGATAATTGCAGTGTGTGCTGATGATCCCGAGTATCGGGAGTATACTGATATCAAGGACCTGCCACCACATCGATTGGCTGAGATTCGCCGCTTCTTTGAGGACTGTATCCTTATTCCTTACATTTCTTTTTTATTTCATAATTCAACAATTGTTTTTGCCTTGCTTGTTCGACATGATGTATTCCAGTAGCATTCTACCCTATACTGTTCTTTTTACTTCCAGAAAATGCCAAATGAAAGGAAACAGAATAATGTTGTTTTTCTCTTAACTTGTAAATAGACAAGAAAAATGAGAACAAGGAGGTCGCTGTTAACGATTTCCTGCCTGCCTCAAAGGCTGTTGACTCTATCCAGCAGTCAATGTAAGTCATGAATTATACAACGTTTCAGTTCTCTTTTCGCTTTTTGCTTAATATATGTGCGCTATATTGGATGACTCTCTCATAGTCAATGCCAAACTTTTGCTGGACAACAAACGACGCAAGATTAGACAAACTACAGAATAAGCCATTTGTGTTTCAACCCTTGGCTAAAGGGCCTAGCTTCTGTGACTTCGAATTAGTCTTCAGCCCTTCGGTTATCATACATTTACCCCCTGTTGTTCTTGAGAGATGTGTTCGCTGGGATGAATGTTGAGGGGGGCCATGGCCCCTAACTTTTCCATAATTATTGCATCCTTATAACTTGTTGATTTGATAATTTCTATGGGATAGCCGTAATTGTTTGAAAACTCCTTTTTGATTGACCACCTATTTTATGGGTGTTCTATATAAAGTATTGCACATACAACCTATCTTGTTTCACATCTTAGGTGCAAGAATCAATACATGTTTGTTACATGCTTTTTGCCTTTTCCTAATACTCGAGTTTTTTTTCCCCCATTCTCTTACCTTGGCCCCCATGAAATACTCTCTAGCTTTGTCCGGCTGGTTGTGGTTGTTAGGTTTACCCTGGTAGCGTTATTAGATTTCCTTCTTTTACTTCCCTTAGGATTTTCATTAATTTAATACTCTGCTTGTAGTTTTGGTTCTCATTGCGTTTTTCTGTTCAACAATGAAGGAATCTCTATGCGGAGTACATCGTGGAAAGCTTGAGGCGGTAGATCACTTTTGCCATAAACATCAATACATCATGCTCGTTGGTGATATTGGTAGTTATGTACATCTTGCTTCATTGTCTTCAAATCTCTACATTCTGCTGCATAAGAACACTGGGATTCATATTTGTGGCTTGTATCGCATTTACTTTTGAATTGTTCATTATAGTTAAAATTTTCTCTCTATACATTGGTAGTAATTGAACTTACAAGAGGAAGCTTTTGCCATTTGATGTTTTTTTTTTGTTCACTTGTTATTTGCCTGCCATTTCTTGTTGGAAAAGCTGGGCCAAATGGAGTGATTTTATCACTGAGACTTAAATTTCCCCAAGAAAGCTTCCCGTGTCTTTTAAATCTTGTTCACCTGGTTAAGATTTCTTTTCCATCTTAGGAGTGGCCAAATAGGGCTTCACTACTGCAGCAGTGAATTCTCCCCAGGTCCATCGTTCCAAGAGCATATCGGTTGAGGCATATTTGTCTTTTTATATCTATGGGTTTGTCCCGGGGTATTTGGAGAGTCTGTAATGCCCCAAGGCACTATACGGTTGTAGTCATCCGATCCGGTCGTTCATCTCCGCAATGGATGGTTCATATGTTTGTTAACTCTTAGTGGTAAGAATACATGTGAATTTGAACCAATGATTGTGGAAATGGATGATCGGATCGAGGGGCTACAATCCTGTAGTACCTTGGGCACTACAACTCCCCAAATCCCGTCCTTGGTTTGCGGTCTGTTGCCAAGCTCTTTTATTATAGGGAATTGGCTCAAGGGACTCAACCGTCTAGTCTGGCTTGTTTGTAGGTCTTTTCTGGCCCACTCTGATGGGCAAAACTGTCACTTTTCAGACCAACTTCAGATACGCCAAAAATTATGTTCCTTTTTTTGCAACATAGATGCCCATCGAAAACATATCATACTATTTGACATACTAATATTTCGTATGATTGAAGTTCTTGACGAAGTCTGAAAATAGTAACAGTTTTGATCATTAAAACGGGCCCCCTAGAAATGGCCCCCAAATGAGCCGTCTTGAGTGTGTAGTCCCTGAAAGGGATGGTGCAGACTGAAAGTTGGTAAAGTGGGTGTGATCTTGGAATAAATAGCATAAGTTTAGAGCCAGCCAGGCCTGAGCATGTGATTTTGTTACGGCCCAAGGTTTTTTGAGGCCTTGGATGGGCTGGCTCTGAGCATGTGTTTTGGTTGAGGCCCAATTTTTTTTTAGGCCTTGGATTAAGCATCCTTTTTTGATCTGAAAAATTGAACTTCAAACCGATGCACATTTGATCGTCTTTGTACAGTTATGAGCTCATTGGGTTGGAATTTTGTGAATTTACTGTGGAGCTTAGTTAATTTGTTGGTTGAGCGGCTTAACGGCGAGCAACTCATCAGTTTCTTACGGGTTTATTTTTGAAGAAAAGATATAGGCATTAACATTTGTATTAATAATTACTATATTAACTCTATCATACGAGATACGTGGAGGCTGAAGTGAGGTACAAAGAACTACTAGCATTTGTTACATATATCGTTCCGATTTGGCAAAAGACTAGGAAGAAAGCATCCACGGCGGTAGATCATAGTGCATGCTTCACAAAAATGACCACAATTGTTTTCAGTGAAATAGTTCGGTCAGAAGCCACTGGGGGTTATACCTGATTGTTACCTCCGGGACATTGGAATTATTCGAGGTGGCCCGGACATCCGTTTATTAAAGAAGAAGAAGAAGGACGTGCCCGATTAAAAACGGAGGAACTATTGAAAGATATAATCATAGAAAATGCTACCATTATTTGTCAAAATGTTGTTCCATCAAGCATACTAGCATTAGGACATTCCATGAACTCTTTACCCTACACCAACCAGCAGAGACGCCTTAACAATATGAGGAAGCCCACAAACGCAGTGATATTTAGTACAAAACCGAAGCGCGGTTTGAATCAGTCATGAGCAATAGAAACCACTTGTTTCCCAATGTTGCGGCCGCTAAAGAGTCCTGCAAGGGCCGAGGGGCCATTCTCGAGGCCTTCGACGTAGAAAATCTTTCCTTCTCGGATATCAGGCAGGACATTTTCCAGGAATTTGGAATAGAATGGGTAGTAATCGTTAACGACGAATCCTTCCATCCGCACACGCTTGGTCACGACATTCATCAAGTTTTTCACCCCCTCAGGTTGCTCAAGACTGTATTGGGAAACCATTCCACAGAGAGCTATGCGGCCGTTGTTTCGCATATTGAGGAGCACCGCATCCAGCATCTTCCCCCCGACGTTGTCGAAATAAAAATGTCAATGCCTTCGGGAAAGCACCTAGCCATGACACAGAATAGATATGTAATGGTGCTGAGCGCTTGAAACAGAGCAAGTAACCAAAAGTAGGAAAATTCTATGTAAGAATTTTCTCACGACCACTTGTTTTTCCGGTGCCCCTATTCTTCTCAGCTCTGGAGGGCTTTACAAGTCAAGTTGTGTCCCCGTTGTCCTGTAAATGCATTACCCCAGGTGTTCCGTTGGGTGGTTCAGTATCAAAGTGGGTCTCAGTTCTTGTGTACGGTGTCTAAAGTGGTTTTGGCGTCTGCAATCTACCAGGTTTGGGGGAACGGAATAAACAGATTTTTTCACATTGTTGTTTAGATGTGCAAATGTCGGGTTCCTTGGCTGTAAAAGTTTTTCCTTGTGAAAGGGCTAGTGGTAGTATTCTCTGCTTTCTTTTAAATTTGTAGTTTGTTGTTAACTGGGGTAAGCCCATTTGATATTGTTTGTTCGTTGGTTTTATAAAATCTTTATTTACCCAAAAAATAAAAAATAAAAAAATTAGAACAACTCGATCAAAACCCAAGAACCGATGGAATATCTGATGCAATCTAGAGCATAAGAGCAAGTGAGCAGCATTAAGAATTCCATTTTTTGTTTTGTTGTAAAGTTACCTTTTCAACGCTGCATTTAAATCATGCTCTTCCTTATAATTGAAAGCCTCGTCAAATCCTAACTTTTCCTTCAACAGATCAACCTTTGGTACAAATAAAACACACCAAAAATATTAGCATCATCCTAATGAATTCGTCGAATAAGTGGGAAAAATAAATAAATAGAAGTATTCAATGCTTTTAATTGAATACTTCTATTTGTCTATTTCTGATTGTCGTGTCTTTAATCAAATCTATAAATAACGTACATTCGTTAAAATTCCTTCGATTAACACATTTAACGAGATCGCGATGTTATATGTGAGTTACCTTTTCCTGACTTCCAGCGCTTCCAACAACATAGCAACCCATTAGCTTTGCAAACTGGCCAACAAGCTGGCCAACCGCACCTGCTGCTGCTGATACAAACACATATTCCCCTTCCTTGGGTGCACATTTCTCATAAAAACCATAATGAGCAGTCATACCAGGCATACCTATTTAACAATTGTACCATATTTAGACAAGTGAAAATCTAAAAAGGAAAAATGCTAAGAACTCCGAAAAACTACCCCGAAAGTGAAATCAATGGTTCAGATAAATATCCAAGTGAACCTGAACCATTAATTCCTTTCGGCTAATTTTTGGGGTAGTTTTTTTTGGATACCTAGCATTGCTGATCTAAAAAATTATCAAGCAAAGCAATAAGAGTGGTCATAAACTAAACTTACAATCGCACCCAATAATTTAAAAAACAGGGCATATTTTTCATTTCTTTAGGCTCTGTTTGGAACATGAGGAAGGAAAGGAAAAGGGAAAGAAAATAAAATGAGAAGAAAGGAAGAGGAAAGTGGTAGAAAAATCTCACTATTATTTTCCCTCATCTTTCTCTCTAAACCAAACAAGAAGTGGGAAAATTTTCTATTTTTCTTCCCTTTTCCTTTCTTTTCCCATGTTCCAAACAGAGCCTTAGATAATACGCAGATTTTCATAAGCAGGCCGGATTTTATTTCTATATATAAGAGAATATTTTGCCTTCACTCATACACTTACCTAGAATTCCGGTATAATATGAGAGTGGCACATCGGTATGATCAATTTTGAAGAGGTCTTTAGGCTTCGTAATCAGACTGTACTCTTCCCATCCAGTCGTTCCACAAACCAAGTCACCCTTGTTGAAATTTGGGTGCCCTGAATCTATTACTTTGCACACTCCAAACCCCGTTATTACCTACACAACACAATTAAAATTCACAATCTCACACTAAAAAAAAAACGGCACGGTTTTTGAAAATGGACCAATAAATGTGGACGGAGGAGGGAGTACGTTTAAGTAATGTTAAATGACAGAATCAAGCAGATTCAGGTTCTTATAATTGTCGATATCAACATTATTAATGATAATTTGATTAATTATTGTTGGCACTATCACCGAAGGTGGTAACCTAGATGTCAAGCGTAGTGGGGTTAAGTGCTTCCTCATTCTCTTTCACAATCCACCCAGATTTGAGTCTCGCCAATTGCGGGACTATCGTGGAGGGTCTTTTGTTCATCTAGTACCATGAAAAGGTCGCACGACAAGCAGAGATTCTTCACCAGCACTGCGTCCGAACCTTCCGGTACTTTCACAGCAATGGTCTTGTTTGTGATGACTTCCATGTCCGAATCCTTCGGAGTACCTTTGGCATAGTCCCTCAGCACCACCTGTTTGTTGCTCGCCATTTCTTTCCCACCCATTGTATTGTTGCTCTCTCTCTCTCTCTCTCTCTCTCTCTCTCTCTCTCTCTCCCCCTTTGTGTGTATGTGTGTTGGGTGAGATGAGCTCCTCAATTTATATAGGAAGCGTAGGCAGGAGTTGTGTTGGAACTTGGAAGGTTGGTCAATGATTTTGTTGATTTATTAGGAATGATATTAATACATGATCCCCTCCTAAAGTTTATGGCAGAAAAAGATTATAAGCGAAATGTAACGGCTTGAATGACAAATAGGAATCAATATCATTTCATCTCAATAAGGAATCGAGATCATTTCACCTGATGATCTCTTTACGCGCGGTTTCGCATGCAACGCAAAAATGCATGCGATCCACCGTTGTCCTTTTCGATAATCTGATACATTCGTTTTTGCAGGTTATGATTTATGTGACACCACTGTTAAAAATTATTTCAATCGGCAGAAAATAAATTGGAACGAATTACTATGATTTTCACAAGAACAATGGATGTTGGTCGATCGGGCTCTGACTGTTAATTTTTTTTTTTCCAGATAAATGTAATTCGATCAAGTCTTTTTTAATATTCAATCGACTAACATTTTAGCATGAACAGTCAACAGATAAATACCCAAACGATACGATAAATGAGTCAAATCCTCAAATGAGGTGACCAAATTAAGTATTAGTGCTTGAAAAATAGTGCTTTTGTTTCACCAGTTATTAGGTGCTAGAGAGACGTCTACCTCATGAGTCAGGAAACGGGGTTGCTCTAGGACGCCCTGTACTATGGTATCACAGCCATCGAATGTATTTTCAACAATTTTAATTTTATATCGGCTTTTTGCAGATCCAAACCGTTCATCGTCAGGATGAAAAATCTGAGTCGTTAGTTGCTGAAATCAACGACTCCGATACTGCACTAAAAGGGAACGCTTAACAGAGGCGCCCTAGCTACAACACCCAGGATAAGTCATGGTTTACTTCATTGGATATTCCTCCAGAATTCGTTTGTTTATTACGAGAAAATTTTGGGTGCTTGTAGGGTATATACACGTGGTGTCCAGCACCACATCCGAACCGTCCATTCACGTTTTGGACGGCCCAGATCTACGGAAGTAAAGTTGGTCCCAAAATTTACAAAAATGCCACCGCAGATCTTAGCCGTCCAAAATGTGAACGGATGGCTCGGACGTGGTGTCGGACACCACGTGTATATACCCTACAAGCACCCAAATTTTTTTCGTTTATTACGAAGATAAAAATGACACTCGGAACCTACGTCAGTGCTGACTTCATTACCTATTGAATTAAGGTTGACTATTATTGATAGCATTTTCGATTACTAGCTCATTGCTGACATTTACTACTACTAATTTGTTCCTTCTTATGTTTTTCCTCCTTTATACTGTTCCGCAACGACATACTTAAGCCAAAATGATTTTAGCACTGAAAATTAATAAGCTAAGAAAGGTCGTGCCATTAATTTTGAAAATTTTTGCTTGGAACAACCCAACTTAAAAATGTCATTTCACGTTCTTACCCAATCCGAGTTGGGAAAAATTGCTTGGAACGACCCGGCTTAAGAATATGTGCTCCCAGTGTGGAACAATCTTTCTTTATGCGTCTTTTACTTTTGAATTGTTCATATTTGTGGCGTGTATCGCGTTTACTTTTGAATTGTTCATTATAGTTCATCGTGGTGGTAAAAATTGCCCCCTATAAATTTGACAGTAATCGAACTTAGAAGAGGAAGCTTTTGCCATTTCATGTTTTATTTTTGTACACTTGTTATTTGCTGACATTTCTTGTTGGAAAGCTGAGCCATAAGTGAATCAGTCGCAACAATTTTTTGTAACATAACTATTTGACATAATGTTTGGTATGATTGAAGTTTTCAGAGGTCTGAAAAGTAACGGTTTTGATCATTAAAATATCAAAGTGATGCACATTTTCGTCTTTGTACAGTTATGAGCTTATTGGGTTGGAATTTTGTGAATTCACTGTGGATCCTTAGTTTGTTAGCTAAGCAACTCGTCAGTTACTTTTGAATAAAAGATATATGCAGCAACATTTGTATTAACATTTATATGAACTCTCTCACATGAGATATGTGGGGATTTACATAAAGGTGACGTGACTCACAAACTCAATGTGCGAGTTTGTACAATAATCGGAAGCTTGAGCGATGAAAATACAATATCGCGACTACAACTGTGTTAGGATGTGAGCGTCGTTCAACCCCTTGCTCTATACGGGACAAGGTTTTTATTGCCAAAGACCCCACCAATAGTGGTTTATTGATCGATATAAAACCCTACCTGATAGAAAGATTTCTCCTATTTCCTCTCCTAGGGGCTCTTTGGCACCTACTCACTTCTCTATGCAAATGACATTTTAGTTTTTTTGCAAAGGAATTGCTTGCATCCTTACTCTCTATGCACATTGCTCTTTATAGGTCAGAGTGCATGCTTCACAAAAATGATCACAACTGTTTTTCAGTGAAATAGTTATATATGCCTGATTGAAACCGGAGAAACTATAGAAAGATACAATCTTAGGAATTGCTTGCATCCTTACTCTCTATGCATTTGCTGCTGCCTCAGCCAGATGGACCTCGGTATTTCAAACGTTTTCCAGGCTCTTTTTTTGTGTGTTTTGTCCATGCATGTATTAATAGAGACGTGCATGTGTGCCAGTGTGTGTGTGTTGGACAAGAAAAGAAAAAGAAAAAGAAAAAGATCAAGTGTAGTGTGTCTATTGAGAGAAATTGTGTGAGAATTGGTGAGTGTGTGGGAGATAAAAATACAAGTGAGCCTGGGCCTGGGTTGCTTGTATTTTTATCTCATTGTAACTCATCCGATATAGTGAAAAGTGTTCTCTCTCCCGTGGACATACCCGATTTTGGGAAATCATGTAAAATTGTTTGTGTTCTTTGTTTCGGTTTATTTGCGCGTGTGTGTGTGTTTGTTGGATCAATCCATAACATGTATCGTGTTTACTTTTGAATTGTTCATTATAGTTCATGGTGATGGTAAAAATTGCCCCTTATACATATTCACAGTAATCGAAGTTACAAGAGGAAGCTTTTGCCATTTGATGTTTTATTTTGTACATCTCTTGTTATTAATTTCCCTAAACCTCAAGCATACATGATACAACACACTAGCCTTCGAACATTTCATGAGCCACTAGAGCCCCAGTGTTGCATGAATCAGTCATGAGCAACAGTAACCACTTGTTTCCCAATGTTGCGGCTGCTAAAGAATCAACACTCATAGAGAATTTTATGTGAATGCTTCTGATCCCTAGTGAACAAGGGATTTAGGAAATAATATCTCACATTGTTGATCAAGCTAGAGATATCAAGATACCAACATAGAGATTCATGTCATTCTCCATGTTTGTGAATGCAGCTTTATGCTTTAGCTGGAAAGTAGAGCACACTTGGAAGGGACTTTCTGCTCTAATCCATGGATTGTATTTCTAATTGGCTCATATTTTATGGACATGAGAACTGCAGAGCTATTTGATATTCTTTGTGGTTCATTTTATTGCTTTAGCAAATTTGTGATGAGATTGTAGAAGACTTAGGGGTCCTCATTTATGTTCTATTCATACTATGTTTGTACATCATTGGAAAAAATTACTATAAACAGCTGTCATACTCTCCATTATGCTTAGTTAGTCCACAGCTTGGAATTTACTGCTGGTGGACTTTATCTGCATTTTGTGCCTTTCTGCTTCCTGGTATGACTTTTTCTTTTCTTTTCTTTTTTTTGAATAAACAAGTATAACAGTTAGATGCCTAACTTTTCATGGTTTTGGTAAATTTACCTTGTCAGCTCTGGATGGCTAGAATAGTGCTTCATTTCTGATTATAGGAACCCATATGGCTGAGAGTTGTACTAGAGTCAAGAGGATGGGAGCCACATGCCCTCCCAAGTAAACAAATTCTCTGGATACAAAGTCTACCACAAACGACTTTTGAAGTGCAAGATTTTTCAAGATGTTAGGTGTGATTGCGCGCATTCAGTACATTCTGACGATAATCTTACTGTCATATTGGTTGAGCTCTCCTTTGCAATTCCGTCATGGGTTTGAGTCTATTACTCATACCATTTTCTTTTACTGTTACTTGCATTCCTATCATTTGGGTTTGGCTGTGCATGATTTTGTTGCATCAGTGTAATTCTGCTTCAGCCAAACTAAGTGGAAACGAGACAGATAAGTTAGCTTTGCTTTCCATCAAGGCCGAAATTACTCATGACCCAACATACATCACAAGCTCATGGAACACTTCTCACCATTTTTGCCACTGGAAAGGGGTATTATGCGGCCGCCGCCATAGACGAGTCATCGGGTTGAATATGGACTCTTTGAACTTGGCCGGTGCCATATCTCCTTCCATTGGAAACCTTAGTTTCCTCCGTACTGTTGATCTCTCAAACAACAGTTTTCGAGGTGAAATTCCTCCTGAAACGGGTTGGTTATTCAGGCTGCAAATACTGAACTTGGGGAATAACTTGTTGGAAGGACAAATTCCTGTGAATCTCTCTAATTCCAGTAACTTGAGGAGCCTTACTTTATATAAGAACAAGCTCACAGGAAATCTTCCCGATGAACTTGGTACCTTGTCTGAATTGGTCCGACTTGATATTGGATCCAACAATTTGACAGGAGAAATCCCAAATTCTTTTGGGAACCTCTCGTCTCTCGAATTTTTCGTGGCACCAGAGAATATGTTGGAGGGAAGTATTCCTTACTCACTTGGCAGCCTGAGGAACTTAACAGACCTTCAATTCTTCTCAAATAAATTATCAGGTGTGATTCCTTTATCTATTTATAATCTTTCATCATTGAAATATTTCTCGGCACCCCGAAATCTCCTTGAAGGAAGCCTTCCACAAAACTTGGGCCGTACTTTGCCCAAAATTAAATGGCTTAACGTCTGGGGAAACCAGTTAAGTGGATCCATTCCGGTTTCCATATCAAATGCTTCAACGTTTCAATACGTTGACTTATCAACGAACCAATTTTCTTTCAGAGTGGATGTTAATTTTGGTAGCCTAAAGGATCTTCGGCATCTTTCGTTGGCTGAGAACCATTTAGGTACTGAGGATGCCGATGACCTGAATTTCATCTTCACTTTGACCAACTGTAGCCAATTGAGTTATTTCGATATACGCAGCAACAATTTTGGAGGTGTTTTGCCTAATTCCTTGGCCAACCTCTCAACCCAACTTCAGCGCCTATTTGTGTCAGGAAACCGGATATCTGGAAACATTCCAGCAGACATCGGAAATCTCACGAGCTTAAAGGTTTTATATTTTCACTTCAATCAATTGACAGGGAGTGTTCCAGCCTCTATTGGTAGACTTAGTAAAATTCAACATATGTCTATGGGTGGAAACAATTTGGCTGGGGAAATCCCTTTCTCCATTGGGAATTTAACACTGTTGAACGTGCTTGGGTTAGGAGAAAATGATTTTCAAGGAAACATACCTTCAAGTCTTGGAAATTGCAAGGGTTTGTTGCAACTGATCCTATATGATAATAATCTTAGTGGCAGCATACCCAGAGAAGTAATTGATCTCTCGTATTTGTCAATATCTCTGGATTTGGCTCAAAACAGTCTAAGCGGCCCCCTTCCTTTGGAAGAGGGTAACTTGAGAAATCTTGGTGAGCTATATCTTTCTCATAACAAGTTATCTGGTGAAATTCCTAGTAGCCTTGGTGGTTGCATTAGCCTGGAAAACCTCTATTTAGACAACAACTTGTTTAATGGATCCATTCCCCAATCTTTAGAGGCTCTGAAGGCCATTGGAGAATTAGATCTCTCGCATAATAACCTCTCCGGAAAAATTCCCAAGTTTCTTGGAAGCTTCAAATTGTTGAGCAAATTGAACCTTTCTTTCAATGATCTTGAGGGAGAGATACCGTTGGGAGGAGTATTCCAAAATGCAAGTGCAGTTTCAGTCTCTGGAAATAACAAGCTCTGTGGCGGTATACTTGCATTACAGTTTCCAGCATGTGCTTCTGGTAAAAAACAAGGGAAGAAAATCATTGCCATAGCGTGTGCGGTTGGAAGTATCATTTTGGCATCATCTGTCATGATCCTTTGTTGGCTTAGAAAGACGAGACAGGGGCCTTCTATTTCATCCTCAATAATGGATTCACCGAGGATTGTATCATATGGAATGCTCCTCAAAGCAACCAATGGCTTCTCTCCGACCAATTTGCTTGGTACAGGAAGCTTTGGTTCAGTATACAAAGGAATTCTTTATCCAAGCAATCAGAAAGCTATTGCAGTGAAAGTACTCCACCAAGAAAACAAAGGAGCTTCAAAGAGTTTTATGGCTGAATGCAAAGCTTTGAAAAACATTAGGCACAGAAACCTCGTCAAAATCATAAGTGTTTGTGCAAGTGTTGATTACCAAGGTAATGACTTCAAGGCTCTTGTTTATGAGTACATGGAAAACGGTAGTCTTGAAAGTTGGTTGCATCCGGTTTTTCGACAAACTGGTGTTGCCGATGAACAGCCTAGAAGCTTGAACCTCCTTCAGCGATTACGCGTGGCTATTGATGTGGCTTTTGTTTTGGATTACCTTCACAATCATTGCCACATACCACTTATACATTGTGATATCAAGCCAAGCAACATTCTTCTTGACGGTGACATGACAGCTCACTTGGGTGATTTTGGTTTAGCAAGGTTCCTAAACCAAGGCACTAATAATGAACTTTCTCACAACCAAACCAGCTCTGTTGGTTTAAGAGGGACTATAGGATACGTAGCCCCAGGTAATACACCCTGTATCTACACTCATGGATTGGTTTTATTATTATCGAGAGTGAACTTAATTTCATGTATGTACTGCAGAATATGGCATGGGACGTGATGTATCCACCAGTGGCGATGTATACAGCTACGGAATCCTCTTGTTAGAGTTGTTCACAGGAAAAAGGCCCACAGATGACATGTTTAAAGGTGGCTTGAACATTCACAAATTTGCCGAAATGAGTTTGCCAGAAAGAGTGATGGAGATTGTTGATCACAAACTTTTAGAAGATGAGGAAGGAGCCAGCGAAAATTCTACCACAAATTTGGGAAGGGGAAAAACACATGATTGTTTGATTCTGATACTCAAACTTGGAGTTGCGTGTTCTGAGGAATCCCCAAGTGAACGAGTTACCATTGGTGACGTGGCTAGGGAACTACATTTGATCAAGGAGATGCTTGTTGGTAGAAGGACTGGAATAGACCTTCACTAAGGTATGCTCTCATTTGATATTGGCACTTAGTTTAGGTTTTTCTTGCATATCTGATTAAGAAAGCATTTACAGGACGTCTAGTTCCTTCATTATCTCCACCAGGATCACCGCCATAAAAACGAGTTGAGGCCCCGACAATACTTTCATTCTGGTAGTTAAATAGTTCAACTTTTACAGACTTCATTGACATTGGAGTTCTTCCTCTTTTTTGCAGTGATCTTCGTAAGGGTTTGTTTTCCTATTACATTCCTATTACGTGTGTATTCTATGTTAGCCAACTCCAACTGATTGGGACATAAGACTCGGTTTGGTTTGGTTTTGTTTGTGTGTAATCTATGTAGGACAAATTTGTGGCTTCAACTTTACACTCAGTCTTGCTTTAAATTTGGCCTTTTGATGTTTGACTTTATCATGAAACGCTCTTGTAAGTAAATTAACTTTACACTCAGTCTTGCTTTCAATTTGGCCTTTTGATGTTTGACTTTATTATGAAATGTTCTTGTAAGTAAATTAACTTTTCCATAGCTTTGGTTACTATAAAGAGAGAAGCCCTTTCATCTCCTTTGGAGGAATGACGCAGTAGAATTTCCGAGAGAATAGTTAGCGTACTATTCCAAACGAGATAAGTTCTCAAATTCACGAGATGTTCTTGAATCCACAATAAAAGAGAGAGAAAATTCTCAAAATTGTATTGATTGAATAAAAGTTGAATAATGATAGAGGTTACATGCCATTTTATAGAGAAAACTAGCAAACCTTAGCAAAACTTACCTAAAAAATAAAGTTTCCCGGAAATTGCGGAAACTCCCAAAATTGGAAACTAGAAAGAAAAATAAGAAATTCCCAATTGGAAACAACATAAACGGAATTACATGCTAAGAGTAATTCGTAATCTAATTATTACCTAAAATAGCAAAATTACTAAATTAAAGGCCTAAACGAATGAATTTGGCCGAATTCCACCATCAGTCACAATTAGGGTCATGAGTATTGATCGCAGCGCGATTTTGCTTCAGCCCACCAAGTTTGAGCCTATTCCCGACTCATCGATAAATTGCCGAAATTGGCAATTTTCAATTAAGAGCTGTTTGGGCCTCCTAAGCTTTGACCGATCCAACTGATCATAGAACTAGGCTACTACTTGTTCTGCATCAAATGTTCAGGTTCTTTGAATGTCTTCTTCTTGGACGCGAATGTATGCTTAGTTGATCGCGTGTATCTCGAGACTTAACTCAGCAAGGATTCATTTGAACATTGCTCGCTAATTACCCCATTAGAGCAATGAGGCCCAATAGGACTATACTTGTACCCAAAATGATATGGCCTATTATGAAATTTTACACAAATGATTTGAGTAGTTCATTAATTTGAAAATAATTATTTGAGCTTCCAATAGAAAAATTGGTGCAATCAAATATTTGTAATGCTAATCCAATTTTCTAACTTTCCTTCAAAATCAACTAAGAATTCATGATCCCGAATTCTTAATAAAAAAATTGAATGATTGGATTAAATATTTTCGATTATCTGATTAAGCTGATTTTTTCAACTTAGCTTGAAAAATATTTTAAAATTAATGAATGGTGTGGATGCTTCTATTGTATGTACAAACAAAACTATTAGAGGAGTAATTATTACCATGGAATTTTCCTCGTTGATTTCTGGATGCAGTCAGTATCCAAGACCGGAAGACTCTAATAAGAGAGGCTTTCCAATCGAGGGTGTTCCAATTTTGCCCAATTTTGCCCTCCAATTTGAGATGTGGGCCGTTGGTTTTCTTGTGGTTTGGATGCCATTGTGTGTCCTTTTTGGTCTTTTTCCTGTTTGCCTTTTAAAGTATACTTTGCAAGGGTTGTTTGTCTTGTTGCAGCAAAGCTTGTTCCAGAAATTACGCAAAAACAGCCTTAAATTATTCTAGAAATTTGTAGTTGATATATATGGCCTGGTTTGGGTAAATTGAAAAAACTGATTTTTTTGCTTTGTTCTTATTCAAAAAAAATTGCATTTGTTAGTTTTTGGTCGATTTTTTGTGATTTCTTGGTTTGTCTCGACGAAAGGAATCTAAAAAATACAAAATTATTAGCCAAACTTAAAGTTTTGTAAATAGAGACGAAGGTGACATCCAACGAATAGGTTTTTTGGATTATTTTTCATCTTTATTCACAAAATTTTAAGTTTGGCTAATAATTTTATATTTTTTATATTTCTCTCATTAAGACAAGTCAAGAAACCACAAAAAATCGACCGAAAACTAACAAATGCAAATTTTTTTTGACTAAGGACAACCAAAAAACCAATTTTTTCAATTTACCCAAACCAATCCATAGTTGCTTGTTCTTAAATTACGCAAATGCCAATGCTCCCAAATAAAGTTATACAGTTTTTTGCTTGGATAAAATTTATCAAAAAATATCTTCCTTCCCCAGCAACCAAAAGCATCTATAGCTATTACTCTATGTCATAGATATTTACCTCATTTTATAATAATAATAATAATAATAATAATAATAATAATAATATAGCTACGGAGTAAGAAGTATTTTGGTGTTTGTTAGTATCGCATTAATTTTTGGAGTATTATTGGTTTGTCTTGACGAGAAGAATCCCAAAACATAAAAGATTATGATTAAAACTTTCAAATTTTTTGAATAAGATCGAAAAAAATGTAAATAATTTTTTTTTAACTTAATTTTTTCTTTATATTAAAAAAAAAACTTCGATCATAATTTTTAAATTTTTGAATTTCTCTCACCCAGACGATCCAATAATACCCAAAAAGTTGATGAAAAACTAAAAAAATGCGAAAAAAACCAAATAAAGACGAAAAATATGTCCACTAACTTTTTAGGCCAAAACATGTTAAATTCCTCAAAAAAAATCAAGAATAAAAAAAAACTTATACATTACACTTGCCTAATTCCTCCGGCATGATTTTAGTGTTTCATAGTTTTGGTCCTCATCTTTGCTCAAGGCTAGTTCAGCTGCAAGTTCTAGGATACTTTGATTCAAGGCCAATCAATTTAATTAGACTACATTCTTCTCATTCTACCAAAATCAAGAATCAGAAACACGGGCATCGACCTCGTGCTATGCACGAGGCCCTGTACCTAGTATGTCTATATGAACAAATAATAGGCATAACCCAAAAAAGTTATTGGTACACTTTCAATTTAATTTTGTACGTTCCTCACTAGTATCTCTAATATTAAAATAAAAGTGTAGACAATCGGTATTCGATCAACTTATTTGGGGTGTGACAAACATTCGTAACGAACAGCATGGACCAAAGCCCATAAACGGGCAAACTAGACAGTCTAGTACATTTTCATTGAGGGAGAGGATCCTCCTCCAGATCAAAGATACTTAGACATTAGAATGATGAAATCCAGGAGGGCTGCCCCATGTGTAAGGAACACCGCCACACACACACACACACACACACACACACCCACCCACACCCAAAAAAAAAAAAAGAAGAAGATATTTTTGTTAGAATATAGTATGCAATATTTTTAGTTTTTGTTTAGTTGAGCTCTTCTTTAACACCCAAACCAAAAAATCAGTCCACAAGTCAATTCAATGTAACCAACCAAATTAAAGCGTGTAACAAAAAAAAAAATCTATTCATATCACCAAAATAAAATCATATCTTTAGGAGACTTGTCTCAACCTATTCGCCACAATTTCTTTTAAGATGGTATTGGTTGATTAAATACTTTGTTTAACTTATTCAAGAAACTGTAAAATCTTATTCCTTTATTTATAGGCGATTTTATTTTGTCCCACCACCATGCAAGACAAGAACTTTAAAAATTTATGAATTTTTTGACCCAAAAAATTTAAGTTTCTCATTTTGCACAATAGAATTTTTTTTTTTGGAATGGAGGGTATTTTTATTGACCTCAATAGTTTTACTAATATATGAAATTGTTAATGAGTTGGTTGAGTTGATGTAATTTTTAAACACCCGGCTACCGATTCTAGGTAGCGGCCACTTCAAATCCGGGATGTGCATAATCGCAATAAAAGACCTTCGACATACAGTCATAAGCTTTGTCTGCCTTTGAAACACAACTTACGTGGAATGGAAGGAATGGCAAGGAGTTCAATAGGACAGGGGAAACTGGAAAATAACACAGGAAAATTGGGAAGATGTCAAAGCCATAATTAGCTCAATTAGCACTTGGGAATAATTTCCACAAATATTCTGAAACACATTATTACTACACAGAATAGAAAGCAACAAGGGCATTTCAGGTACAAAAGAGAAGACTATTCTTTTGAGTGCATTTCAAAATAAGAGTTGGATTCCGTGGTAAACAAGTCGTTAGAAACTTATTCGGATTACCAGATACCAACAAAGTTTGCGGGCCCTCGTAATATCTCCTAAACATGGTGGGGGGCCACTAAGTTGAAATAAATCTCTTTTTCTTGAATTAAGCTAGAAACTTATTGAAATAGCAGCAACTTAGGCTTTTAATCTTTGAGACAATACTGAGAATACTTACCACTATTAGTTTAAGTAGTAGTGGTCCTGGTTCGTCCACTTGCAAAATACCAAGTGGGTGATGTACCGAATGGTACACTGCCGTGATGAATGGGTTCGATGTGGCTATCATGACTCTGGACTTTACAAAGGCCATCACAAACGACTTTTGAAGTGCAATATTCTTCATGAGAGTGACTGCATTTAGTATATTACTGTCATATTGGTTAAGCACTTGTTTGCAATTCCGTCATGGGTTTGGGTTCATTACTCCCACCATTTTCTTTTACTGTTAATTGCATTCCTATGATTTGGGTTTGGCTGTGCATGATTTTGTTGCATCAATGTAATTCTACTTCTGCCAAACTAAGTGGAAACGAGACAGACAAGTTAGCTTTGCTTTCCATCAAGTCCCAAATAACTCATGACCCTACATACATCACCACCTCATGGAACAATTCTCACCATTTTTGCCACTGGAAAGGGGTATTATGCGGCCGCCACCATAGACGAGTCATTGGGTTGAATATGGACTCCTTGAACTTGGCCGGCGCCATATCTCCTTCCATTGGAAACCTTAGTTTCCTCCGTACTGTTGGTCTCTCAAACAACAGTTTTCGAGGTGAAATTCCTCGCGAAATGGGTTGGTTATTCAGGCTGCAAAAACTGAACTTGAGCCATAATTTGTTGGAAGGACAAATTCCAGTGAATCTCTCTCATTGCAGTAACTTGAGGATCCTTAGTTTATCTGGGAACAAGATAATAGGAAATCTTCCTAATGAGCTTGGTACCTTGTCCGAATTGGTCCAACTTGAAATTGGCTCCAACAATTTGACAGGAGAAATCCCAACTTCTATTGGGAATCTCTCCTCTCTTGAATTTTTCTTGGCATCAAAGAATATGTTGGAGGGAAGTATTCCTTACTCACTTGGCAGCCTGAGGAACTTAACAGACCTTGAATTCTCCTCAAATAAATTATCAGGTGTGATTCCTTCATCTATTTATAATCTTTCATCATTGGCCTTTTTCTGGGCACCCCAAAATCTCATTGAAGGAAGTCTTCCACAAAACTTGGGCCTTACTTTGCCCAACATTAAACGGCTTAACATCTGGGGAAACCAGTTAAGTGGATCCATTCCGCTTTCCATATCAAATGCTTCGAAGTTTGAATACATTGAATTAGCAATGAACCAATTTTCTCTTGGAGTAGATGTAAATTTTGGTAGCCTAAGGGATCTTCGGCATCTTTCGTTATTTGAGAACCATTTAGGTACTGGGGCTGCTGATGACCTGAATTTCATATTCACTTTAACCAACTGTAGCCAATTGAGACATTTCTATATAGACGAAAACAATTTTGGAGGTGTTTTGCCTAATTCCTTAGCCAACCTCTCAACCCAACTTCAGAACATAGGCATCTCATTTAACCGGATATCCGGACACATTCCAGCAGACATCGGAAATCTCGCGGGCTTAAAGGCTTTAAATTTTCACACCAATCAAATGACAGGAAGTGTTCCAGCATCTATTGGCAGACTTAGTAAAATTCAACAAATTGGTTTTGGTAAAAACAATTTGTCTGGGGAAATCCCTTTCTCCATTGGGAATTTAACATTGCTGATCCAGCTCTGGTTAGAAGAAAATGATTTTCAGGGAAACATACCTTCAAGTCTTGGAAATTGCAAGGATTTGATGGGACTGACCCTATATGGTAATAATCTTAGTGGCAGCATTCCCACAGAAGTAATTGGTCTCTCATCTTTGTCAATAGAATTGGACTTGTCTGGAAACAGTCTAAGCGGTCCCCTACCTCTGGAAGTGGGTAACTTGGGAAATCTTGGTAAGCTAAATCTTTCACATAACAAGTTATGTGGTGAAATTCCTAGAAGCCTTGGTAGTTGCATTAGCCTGATATACCTCTATTTAGACAACAACTTGTTTAATGGATCCATTCCCCAATCTTTAGAGGCTTTGAGGGGCATTGGAGAATTAGATCTCTCGAATAATAACCTCTCCGGCAAAATTCCCAAGTTTCTTGGGATCTTCCAATTGTTGAGATTGAACCTTTCTTTCAATAAGCTTGAGGGAGAGATACCGCTGCGAGGAGTATTCCAAAATGCAAGTGCAGTTTCAGTCTCTGGAAATAACGATCTCTGTGGGGGTATACCTGCATTACAGTTGCCAGCATGTGCTTCTGGTAAAAAAAAAAGTAAGAAAATCATTGCCATAGAGTGTGCAGTTCCAAGTATCATTTTGGCATCATCTGTCATGATCGTTTGTTGGCTTAGAAAGATGAGACAACAGCCTTCTGTTTCATCTTCAGTAACGGATTCACCGAGGAATGTATCATATGGAATGCTCCTGAGAGCAACCAATGGCTTCTCTCCGGCCAATTTTCTTGGTACAGGAAGCTTTGGTTCAGTATACAAAGGAATTCTTGATCCAAGAAATCAAAAAGATATTGCAGTGAAAGTACTCCACCTAGAAAACAAAGGAGCTTCAAATAGTTTTATGGCCGAATGCAAAGCTTTGAAAAACATTAGGCACAGAAACCTCGTCAAAATCATAAGTGCTTGTGCAAGTATTGATTACCAAGGTAATGACTTCAAGGCTCTTGTTTATGACTACATGGAAAATGGTAGTCTTGAAAGTTGGTTGCATCCGATTTTCCAACAAACTGGTGTTGCCAATGAACAACCTAGAAGTTTGAACCTCCTTCAGCGATTAGGCGTAGCTGTTGATGTGGCTTTTGCTTTGGATTATCTTCACAATCATTGCCACACACCACTTATACATTGTGATATCAAGCCAAGCAACATTCTTCTTGACGGTGACATGACCGCTCACTTGGGTGATTTTGGTTTAGCTAGGTTCCTACATCAATGCACGAATAATGAACTTTCTCACAACCAAACCAGCTCTGTTGGTTTAAGAGGGACTATAGGATACATAGCCCCAGGTAATACACCATGTATCTACACTTATAGATTGGTGTTATGATTATCAAGTGAACCTAATTTCATATCATGTATGTACTGCAGAATATGGCATGGGACATGATGCATCTACCAGCGGTGATGTGTACAGCTTTGGAATCCTCTTGTTAGAGATGTTCACAGGAAAAAGGCCCACAGATGGCATGTTTAAAGGTGGCATGAACATTCACAAATTTGTCAAGATGAATTTGCCAGAAACATTGATGGAGATTGTTGATCGCAAACTTTTCGAAGATGAGGAAGGAGCTAGCGAAAATTCTACAACAAATTTGGAAAGCGGAAAAACACATGATTGGTTGATTCTGATACTCAAACTTGGAGTTGTGTGTTCTGAGGAATCACCAAGTGAACGAGTTACCATTGGTGACGTGGCTAGGGAACTACATTTGATCAAGGAGATGCTTGTTTTTAGGACTGGAATAGACTTTCACTAAGGTATGCTCTCATTTGATATTGGCACTTAGTTTGGGTTTTTCTTGCATATCTGATTAAGAAAGCATTTACAGGACGTCTAGTTCCTTCATTACCTCCACCAGGATCACCGCCATAAAAACGAGTTGAGGCCCGGACGATACTTTCATTCTGGTAGTTGAATAGTTCAACTTTTGCAGATTTCATTGGCAATAGAGTTGCTCCTCTTTTGCAGTGATCTTTGTAGGGCTTGTTTTTGTGGAGAATTTATATCCATCTCAAAACCAATTGGCAATGAGTGGAGAGGTCCCAACATATATTAAGTGATCAGTCATTCAACTCCTAAGTAATGTGGGACAATTTTCCTTAACATCCCCCTCACGTGCAACTGCATTTGTGGTCTGTCACGTGTGGCCACTTTTTGGGTTCTATCATCGTGCAGCCTTTTTGCTAGTCTGTCATCGTGGGTGTTAGATTGCGATTTTTTTTAAAATGTGGAGTGGAATAGGCCCCGCTCTGATACCATGTAGAGAATTTATATCCACATGCCTATGATATTAGTAATCTATGTTAGCCGACCCCAACTGATTGGGACATAAAACTTGGTTTGGTTTGGTTTGGTTTGAGTGTAATCTATGTATGACAAGTTTGTGGCTTTAACTTTACACTCAAGTTTGCTTTAAATTTGGCTTTTTGATGTTTGACTTTATCATGAAATGCTCTTGTAAGTTAACTTTGACATAGCTTTGGTTACTATAAAGAGAGAAGCCCCTTTATCTCCTTTGGAGGAATGTTTGAATGTGTTCTTCTTGGACGCTGTTTGGTTCTTTTACTTCTTTGCAATGAAAAATGATTGTGCGCGAGCATGCCAGAGAGAGTTTCAATCTCCTCCCTCAGATTAACTTTGGAAAAACCAAATCTAATCAGGCGATTGTGTTTTATTGGTTCAATTACCTCAATTAAGAGGATTTTTCTTAATAAGTGAAGAAATGCAAACCAACAAACTTAGGAAATCAAAGAACAATAAAGAAACAAGATACTTCAATTTATGAATCAAAGATAAACTTACTTCGAAATCGTCTCCAACTTCAAATACAGAGTAACAGAACTTCGAACAGGTGATTGTTACAAGAACAACTGAGATAAAGGTAATTGTTACAAGAACAATCGAAATAAATCCTAACCTACTTCCTAATCTACTTCCTAATCTACTTCGAACTGGGTTCGAAATCCTAAACTACTTTGCCAATGAACAAACCAAGCATCAGTTTTTTGATAGCTGTTTGTTGAAGATTTGTCCGGGGTTTTTCACTCTTCAATTTCTTCTATTTATAGACGCTACTTGTAGTTTGAACTTCCCGCTCAACGAATTTGAACTTTGGCTTACTTCGAACTCTAAATCCCACTCTTCGAGTTGACAATTATTCTTCCTCCACGTCTGAATTTGAATTTTTTCTTCCTCCAGAAGCTTTAAATTTGCATGTTTGTTTAAACAAACTCAAATGATAACATGTTAAGGAAATAACTGCCTTCTAGAAGTATTCCACGTGTTCTAACTGTCAATTGCCTTGTTTCACAAATTTACACGTGGAGTTTATGTGTTTAGCAGTTAATATTATGGCTTTGAAGCCAATCTTTATTTTAGCAATGACTTGTAATTGCCAATAATTGTCTTTCCAATTTGAGAAATAATACAACATCGTATTTACTCAATTTTATCCCTTTAATCCAGTGTATCTTCATTGAGAAGTAATTGCCAACGTTTGACACTTTTGATTACATGTCAATTAATTATTGGATTGGTTAATTTTATATATAAACAGACGCGAATGTATGCTTAGGTCAATAGGAAAATGACCTTAGCCGATCGCGAGTATCTCGAGACTTAATTCAGTAAGGGTTCGTTTGAACTTTGCTCGCTAACTACCCCATTAGAGCAGCCCAATAGAGCAATACTAATACCCAAAAGTGAGTTGGCCTACTATGAAATTTTACACAAATGATTTGAGTAGTTCATTAATTTGAAAATAATTGTTTGAGCTTCCAATGGAAAAATTGGTGCAATCAAATATTTGTAATGCTAATCCAATTTTCTAACTTCCCTCCAAAATCAATTAAGAATTCAGGATCCTGAATTCTGAATGAAAAATTGAATGATTAAAATTATTTGATTGAACTGATTTTTTTTTCAATTTAGCTTGAAAAATATTTTAATGAATGGTGTGGATCATCATCACCACCAGTACACTATCTGTATCCATGTTCGGTTCAGTATACATACTCAAGGTTTATATATGTATGTATGGATGCTTCTATTGTATGTAATAGTTATTTATGTGTAAAATGGAGTATACAAACAAAACTATTACAGTAGTAATAATTACCATGGAAATTTTCTCATTGATTTCTTGATGCAGTCAGTTTCCAAAATCCAGAGCCCATGATAGAGAGCGTTTTCCAATTCCATGTTAGACCACTTTTGTCCAATTTGGACGATTTTATCCTCTATTGGAAATTAGGCTGTTTGTTTTGTTGTGATTTTGAGTTTCTAGCGTGGGTAATTCCGTCTTCAACTAGTTTTTTCTAATTTCCGAATTACTTTATATGGGTTTTCCAACTATTGAGGTTTTCCGTTTGTGTCCTTTTTTTGGCCTCTATTTTGTCCACATGTATGAGGGCATTAGGGTCCTTTTGGGTTGCACAAATGTACAGGCTGTCTCCCATTGTCAATTTTTGTACACCTCCCAATCTCTCGTCTGCTCTCTCTCTCTCTCTCTCTCTCTCTCTCTCTCTCTCTCTCTCTCTCTCTCTCTCTCTCCTTTGCAACCAACCACGGCTTTCAAGTCTTTGAGATCCAGCTGGGGCAAACAAAACACCTCCCAGAGTACATATTCTACAACAGGCAACCATTTGCCGCCGGTCTACCTCACTACATCCACATCCTCGCCAGAACAATTAAGGACATTGTGACTCGGTACCAGATGATTCAGGGCCACCACGTGACGAGGCGGTTCGGGTGGGATTGCCATGGACTACTGGTTGAATTCGAGATCAACACGAAACTGGGGATAAAGACGCAAGATGATGCCTTGAAGTTGGGAATTGGGGACTATAATTAGGAGTGTAGGAGCATTGTTACGAGGTATGTAGCGGAGTGGGAGAAGATTGTGCCCTTTGGGGTTGAGTTTGGTGGGATTGCTCTTGTTTCTAATTTTATTTATTTTCCCGGCCTCTGTGCTGCTCTATTTCCTGTTGTTCACTGTGGATTTAGGGTTTGCCTTTGGGGTTGGGTTCTTGTTTATGATTGTTTGTGATTTTTGTTCATGGAGGGTTAATGACAAACCCCAATTCAGGATACGAAGATTGGAAAGAAGTGTGGAAGGCCCCATTGCCCATAGTTTAAGTTGGCCTACTTTTGGATTCTTGCTCCAATTAAATAGTTGGGACAGTGTGGACGGCCCACGGAATTTATGCGGTTTCTCGTTTGAAAAAGATTGTGATTGTTAGAGTCGCCACTCGGATTTGAGGTCCGAACCCGAGAAACCGATCAAAAATGACTCGTTTGCCCATTTGAAAAAGATTTCATTGATCATGGCGGAACCAAAGATTTCTCAGATTCGGGGATTTGGTTATGAGAGGGGAAGGGTTTTACGGCACCCTTCTCGCCCGGTCCGTGAACCGGCCTCTACTCAATGTTTTGTGGGATTTTGGAAATATTTGAAACTTGATTTATTCACAAAAATAGGAAATCGGGATGGGAAAACACATAAACAAGTGCTCAAATACGAACAAAGTGATGGTGGATGTTTGTGCAGTGTACAATGCGATGGTGGAATGATATAAATAAAGAAAATGACAATGAAAGAGAGAAATAGGACTTAGAACACCATATTGAGCAAAATTATTTGACTTTCCGACACTATTTTCATGTTTTGGAGGGTTTTGATATAGAAATGATAAGAACATAAAACTACAAAATTGTAGCCCTTCAAATTATCTACGTTTTGATATATAATACGCCCAAAACGGAGTTCGGAGTAAAAAGTTATGACTGAAACACTGTGACTGATATTCCGTTGGGGTTTGAGCGCTCAAGCATGACCTTGAGCGCTTAAGGTTAAGGTCTTGAGCGCTCAAGCCCTTCCCAGATCGCCAAATTCTGCTATTTTATGACTTTTAATATTCATACAACCCCAACTCAATGATTATACTTTATTTTCCCAAAACTAGATAGAAACATGGACTTTGAAGAATTTGGGAAAGTGAATACCAAAATAACAAGTTTCAAAAATGCTTTTCTTGATACTTTTCAGACCTTGTAGGCTCATTTCAAGTATGAGGAACTTGAATAATCCTACTGGTCTCCCTCAGCAAGACCAAAACAGTGATTTTCACATGATTTTTTACCTTTTCGGCTATGATCAAGGCTTGAACTTGTGGTTTGATGAATGGATGGGTAGTGGCTGTGTTTATGGGCTATAGATGAAGTATTTTGGATAGAGGAGTGTGAGTGTAGGGCTGATTGAATGATTGATTGAGTGGATAATGGAGTATTTGAGCTTAAAATGGTGATTTTGGCTTGGATGAGGTGGGTTTTGATGGGAGAGCTAGGTTTGGACGAAATTGATGGAGTGTATGGGCTGTAAATGGCTTATTAGAGTGAGAGAGGGGCTGTTGTAGTTGGTTTTTCAAGGACCCATGTGTTGTAGGCCTTTTTTTAGAAGGTTTTTGGGTGTTTTGGAGGTTGAAGATGATGGAGGATGGTGGCTATGGAGAAGAGAGAGTGGGTTTGATCTGATGGGGGGAGAAAATGGCAGTAGTGCAGCCAAGAGCGTGAGTGAGGGAGTGGAGGAGGTTTATATAGAGATAGAAATGGGAGGGAAATGGGTTTAACTTTTGAATTGGGCTTGGGGGGTGATTGAGGAGATGTTCAAGGGTCTAAGAAGTGTATTTAGGCAGTAGAAAACATAAGTAGACGCTCCTCTTGCAATAGAATATCATGATTAGATGCTCTGCACAAAACCGACCGCTTCCGAGTTGGCGCCAAAGCCATGGGCTTGGCCAGCCAAGGTGGGATTTTTGGGTTTGAGCGCTCAAGGTTGGGGCCTTGAGCGCTCAAGGCTGTTGCTCAAAAAGGTAAAAATTTGCGGGGCTGCCCCGGGTGCTACCGAACTCCGTTTTGTGCATGGTTTGAAGCGTTGGAAAGCTTGAAAGGTCTAATTTCTAACACAAGTGGTTTGAACCCAAGATGATTTGTACATCAAAATGTGTGACCATTTTACCCTCAGATGGTCGGAAGAATGAATCGTTTCGGTAAAATTGGCATATCTCCCTCATTTCAAAATGGATTGAGACATGTTATATATCAATAAAGAGGGTTTTGAATGTACTAGAAGATGTTATAGGCTTAGGTTTGGTTTGGTTTGAAGAGGTTTATGGGTGGTTGGAAGGGTATTTTGGTTGGTTAAGTTTGTTCTAGGAGGGTTTAGAATGGTTTAGGGTGGATTGGTGAGTTTAAGCCTTGTTCTAAGCCTCAAGGTATGCATGATTGGTCTATTTCATCATCGGGAATGCTTGATAAGTTTCTCGGGTCAAAATCGGGGTGTCTACAGACAGTTTATCCTTGCTTTTCCTCTATGTGAAATTATCAAATATCAAAACATGTTATGTTGAATCAACTATCCCCCACAAAGTTCTTTTTCTTCATCTGTTTCTAAAAGAGAGAGAGAGCCCAAAAGGGTGCACGAAAATAGGCTTTTCCAGAGTCTACTATTGCAAAGCTTTTGGTCTCAATCTGCTTAAAAAACACAGGCACAAAGTTCATGCTGTGCACAAAGCTTAGAACCTAGTATGAACAAATAATAGGCATAACCCCCAAAAGTTCTTTGTACACTTTCAATCTAATTTTGTATGTTCCTCACTAATCTGTCTAATATTAAAATAAAAATGTAGACAACCGGTATCCAATCAACTGATTTTAGGTGTGACAAATGTTCTTAATGAATGGTATAAACCAGGGTCCATGAACAGGTGTAGGTGAAGGTTCTTGCTGTGATGAGCTGAAAAGGTATGGATAGTCAACAGTAAAGACACAGTAAGCAGGAGAATAGGGTGGTCTAGAGGAAGTGTGAAGAACAGAGCAGGTGTGCACAGAAAGAACTAAGGCTGTGGATTGCTCTCAGTCTAATCCTTAATACCCCGGTGACCTAGGAGATACAAATTGACTTGCAGAGAGAATGTTATCGTCTCAATCAGTGATTTCCCTTTTCTCTCTTTAGAATGACATATGCTCTGCCAAGGTTTCACCAACCTCTGGGCATTGAAAGGGAATGTCCCATATTTATAGGTACCTTGGACCAATGATCAGGCGCCAGGTTGTCACCCTAAAACATGATGACACGTGTCATTTCCGTACAACCTAACCGCACGGGTGACATCATCACCGCTCAAGTGTCCCGCGCGGTGACAAGCCATTCCCTTTCACAACGATCCTCTTGTTCTTTATAGCCACCAAGTCACTAGATCTAATAAGGTTGTGACCTGTTCGGTCGCGCTTGTACCGCAGCCAAGCCTTGGGGGACCGTCTTAGTTTTTGGAAAAAAATATTTTGGAAAATGACCGTCTTAGTTTTTAGAAAAAAAATATTTTTTGTAAGTGGAACACACCCTAAAGCCCGTAACCCAAAAAAAAAAAAATCTCTTCATATCACCAAAATAAGATCATATCTTTAAAAGATCTGTCTCAACCTATTCATCATGATTTCTTTTAAGATGGTATTGGTAGATTAAATACTTTGTTAAACTCATTTAGAAACTGTAAAATCTTATTCCCCTATTTATAGACGATTGTATTTTGTTCCACCATTATGCAAGACAAGAACTTTAAAAAAAATTGAATTTTTTGTACCAAAAAAAAAAATTTAATTTCTCAATTTGTATAATAGAAAATCATCTTGGAATGGAGGGCACCACTATATTTTTACTAATATATGAAATGGTTAATGAGCTAGTAGAGTTGACGTAATTTTTGAACATTCTGCTACCAATTCTTGGTAGTGGACACTCAAATCTGGGATGTGCACATAAGCTTTGTCTGCCTTTGAAACAGAACTTATGTGGAATGGAAGGAATGGCAAGGAGTTCAATAGGACAGGGGAAACTGGAAAATAACACAGGGAAATTGGGAAGATGTTAAAGCCATAATTAGATCAATTAGCTCTTGGGAATAATTTCCACAAATATTCTGAACGGGAGCTGTGGCGAACCTTCCGTCAAATGCTCTACATGCCCGAAGAGCGATTTATTTAACGGAATACGAGATCAAATTGGACTATAGAGATCACATATCTGCCATTTGATTAAAATTTTCTATCACCAAAATCAAATACCATACGGATAATGAGCGTACACATAATACCATGATCACGCAGTATATTTTTTCACAGTTAGTACCGTCAAACAAACATGCGTATATGTATAACGTATATGTATATATTCACAATCATATACAATACATATGAAAAAACCTTTCTCTGGAGCACCTACCGCAGTGGCGGCTCCAGAAATTTTTAACAGAGTGTACAAAAATTAGCTTAACTCTACTAGTTCTATTAACTAGCAATACATACACAATTTTTTCTTTATTAGTTTGAATAATGAGACCAAATAATACGAAAATACATAAGATATCTGTCACAATTGCATGTTCCTGGCAAATTTTATTTTTAGGCTAAGCAAAATTAAATCTTATTTATTGAAGACATAGAGTTGATTGGTGTTTAGAGAAAAACCAGAGCAAGAAATCCATACCAATAGAAATTTTTTGCTCTTTCTACTTTTTGAATTTTTGTCATTAACAATAAGTGTTCAAACAAACTCAAAATACAATTATTACATGCAATATTAAATGTAAAACAGTTTAGGTTGTTCAATTGAACATCTAGGGGAAGCTTTGGAGCCTCTTATGGCTTTATATTGGATTGGTTTGTGAGATGATTTTTTGGGGCCAATTATTCAAATATTTTTGGTAAGAGTGTTCAAATACTTTTAGCTTGGGTATTCAAAATGACAAAACTTAAATAAAAGAACAAAAAATTACATATACTCTAAACAAAACAAAACAAAAAAATTAGGGTGGTCACTTAACCACCTATCACACTGTGTAGAGCCGCTTTTGACCTACCGGCTCTCCGGGGACCACAAACCGGTACCCCGTTGCTCAAACCTCACCTCTCCGCTCACCGCGTGCTCCAACAGAGTATCTGGAGCATGGCTCCCTCCCGAAGGAGGAAGCTCTTACCGGGTCTCCTTCTGTCACACAGGCACACACACTCCTCACACCCTCCCAATATATACCCAGGGTGTAATCTAGTGTGTCTGGAACATGGGAAGGCCCGTCCCCCGCTACACACACTTCTCCCTCACATGGGAAAAATCCCAACATGTTCAAGTTACCGAAGAGAGAAATAAAGTGCAAATAGGATTTTCATTTCCTAATTTATACAGATAGAGGGTCTATTTGCAACAAAAAGTGCATAAAGTCTTTGTACTAGACACAATCTGTTTGGTCAATTTCCACAGTTTCAATCAAGAAGCCCTCAAAACACAACCATTGTTGGAAACTTTCTAAAATATTTAATGTATATTAAATTTTGTGATTGGTGAACAGTTTTAATCCAATAGGTGTGTCTATTTCTTGTTAAATGAATAGATGCAATTGTTGAATTTAATACAAGGGGTGTGTCTATTTGGTTTAATTGAATAGACACAATCACACCAAAGATATGACTGTTATGGTGAATTAAATAGACATGACTATTGAATTTAAACAAATAAATGTGACCATTGGTCAACGGTCACATCTATGCCTATATATAATCTAGGGATTCAACCAACATAAGATGATAAGAACACAATAAATTGGTCTCTCTCACTAGAATTCTATCCCTTTATTCATTATTAGTGGCTCACAAAATCCAAAGACATTCTAGTTCTTCTTCGTTTGTGCATGACACAGTTGGATCGAACAGTCAATCAGGACTGGGCTTCATTGTATCTTAGAGTCGAATTCGCCGGCAACCCGATGCATACCAAATTCACTCAAATTGGTGGGGGCAAATATCGTCTTAAGGACAGTGACAATGTAACGCACCTTGAAACAATCATTTTTCTCTCCAGTTTTATCCACTTCCATCTTTGATACGAGTTTGCACCAACAACAATTTCATTAGCTTTTAACTTGTGAATTTCAAAACACAACCACTATCTGGTGAATTTCATTAGTTTGGAGGTCGTGAATTTCACTGAAATTCAAAACACAACAATCACCTAGTGAATTTCATTAGCTTCGATCTCGTGAATTTTTTTGAATATCAAAGCACAACAACCACATAGTGAATTCCCTTCCTTTCTTCATTGGAAAATAAAATAAGAAATGATACTGTTTCTCTACGGTCCATGTTAGATGACGAGTGGATTGCGCTATATAATTTAAGCACGTGGAACTGGCCTTAGTTCTACTTTATTACGATCATTTACTTTTTAGGTTTTGGTGTGTAAATCATTCATGTAAAACATCATGTTTTTTTGGCCCAATCCTTGGTGCATTTTGATTCATATTTTTTTTATTTTTATGATTCATCTTTTGAAGACGAATGAATAATCACAAAAATTTGATGCAACTGATAAAATGGTTCTTTTTTTTCAAAACAAACGAATAAAGTAATTCAGTAAAAGTTAGGCTGAACCAAAAAGAAGAGTTTCAACCAGAGAGGTCCTTTGTCCAGCAAGTGAACTGTGATTAGACACTTCGTAAAACCGCACCGATCTACGAGAGGAGCCGATAGATGAGTAGGCTTCCCTTTTCAATTCACGGAATATGATCTGAAACACTATGAGAGTTTGCCTGCCTCGTTGGGAAAGAGATCACGGGAGTATAGCACAAGATCGCCTTTTCTTGCGGCCATGGGGTCGACCCCAAGGGACTCCAATGTGTTATTATAACAGGGAATGAATCAAAGTTTACCACACAATTGTAACGTTGTGCATGTGGCTCTTAGTACATTGAATAATTTTTACACTTTACAAACTGGTTGCTTGAAAATTCAAAGTCAGAAGTCAACTACAGAAAAGAGAAGTACTTGCACAGACGTGTGTTTTGGTCAAGAAACACACAACCACACAGAAAAGAAAGCAACAAGGGCATTTCGGGTACAAAAAGAGAAGACTATTCTTTTGAGTGCATTTCAAAATCAGGGTTGGATTCCGTGGTAAATAAGTCATTAGAGTTGGACTGACCCCCACCATTTTTGGGAGATATCCCGAGGGCAAGCGAACTCTAAGGTATCTGGTAATCCGAATTAGAAACCCTTTAATTGAATTGAATCTCTTTTTCTTGAAATAAGTTGGAAACTTATTGAAATCCCTACAACTTAGCCTTTTAATCTCTGAGACAATACTTGAAATACTTACCACTATAGTCTTCATGTCCTTGATACTAGGGATAGAGATAGGGAGCAGCCAGTAGGGGTGGTCGCCCCTGCAAAAGAAAAAAAAACCTCCAATATTATATAGAAAAAGAAAAAGAAATCGTTGAATTATATATGTTTGCCCTTGTAAAGTATCTTGGATGACAGATTCGCCCTTACATAGTGAAATTCCTAGCTCCGTCCTTGCTCAATACTGTGGTTCTCGTTCGTCCACTTGGCAATTACTAAGTGGGCGACGTGCCGAATGGTACTCTGCCGTGATGAGTGGGTTCGATGTGGCTATCATGACTCTGGACTTTACAAAGTCTAGCACAAATGACTTATGAAGTGCAATATTTTTCATGAGTGTGACTGATCTGATGATAATCTTACTGTCACATTGGTTAAGCTCTTGTTTGCAATTCCGTCATGGGTTTGGGTTCATTACTCCCACCATTTTCTTTTACTGTTAATTGCATTCCTATGATTTGGGTTTGGCTGTGCATGATTTTGTTGCATCAATGTAATTCTGCTTCTGCCAAACTAAGTGGAAACGAGACAGACAAGTTGGCTTTGCTTTCCATCAAGTCCCAAATAACTCATGACCCTACATACATCACAAGCTCATGGAACGATTCTCAGCATTTTTGCCACTGGAAAGGGGTGTTATGCGGCCGCCGCCATAGACGAGTCATTGGGTTGAATATGGACTCCTTGAACTTGGCCGGCGCCATATCTCCTTCCATTGGAAACCTTAGTTTCCTCCGCACAATCGATCTCTCAAACAACAGTTTTCAAGGTGAAATTCCTCGTGAAATTGGTTGGCTATTCAGGCTGCAAAAACTGAACTTGAGCTATAACTTGTTGGAAGGACAAATTCCAGTGAATCTCTCTCATTGCAGTAACTTGAGGAACCTTACTTTATCTAAGAACAAGCTCACAGGAAATATTCCCGACAAGCTTGGTACCTTGTCCGAATTGGTCCGACTTCATATTGGCTCCAACAATTTGACAGGAGTAATCCCAACTTCTTTTGGAAACCTCTCCTCTCTTGAAATCTTCGTGGCACGAGAGAATATGTTGGAGGGAAGTATTCCTTACTCACTAGGCAGCCTGAGGAACTTAAAAAGCATTTCATTCGTCTCAAACAAATTATCAGGTGTGATTCCTTTATCTATTTATAATCTTTCATCATTGGAATTTTTCTGGGCACCCGGAAACCTCCTTGAAGGAAGTCTTCCACAAAACATGGGCCTTACTTTGCCCAATATTAAATCGCTCAACATCTGGGGAAACCAGTTCAGTGGATCCATTCCGCTTTCCATATCAAATGCTTCAAAGTTTGAACTAATTCAATTACAAATGAACCAATTTTCTCTTGGAGTGGATGTTAATTTTGGTAGCCTAAAGGATCTTCGGGATCTTACGTTATTCGAGAACCATTTAGGTACTGGGGATGCCGATGACCTGAATTTCATCTTCAGTTTGACCAACTGTAGCCAACTGAGAACAATCCAAATAGGCGACAACAATTTTGGAGGTGTTTTGCCTAATTCCTTAGCCAACCTCTCAACCCAACTTCAGCGCCTATCCATGACAGGAAACCGGATCTCTGGAAGCATTCCAGCAGACATTGGAAATCTCGCTAGCTTAGATGCTTTAGATTTTCACATCAATCAATTGACCGGGAGTGTTCCAGCCTCTATTGGTAGACTTAATAAAATTCAAGAAATGGGGTTTGGTGAAAACAATTTGTCTGGGGAAATCCCTTTCTCCGTTGGGAATTTAACACTGTTGACCCAACTCTGGTTAGAAGAAAATAATTTTCAGGGAAACATACCTTCAAGTCTTGGAAATTGCAGGGGTTTGTTCCGACTGCACCTATATGGTAATAATCTTAGTGGCAGCATACCCAGAGAAGTAATTGGTCTCTCATCTTTGTCAATATCTCTGGACTTGTCTCAAAACAGTCTAAGTGGCCCCCTTCCTTTGGAAGTGGGTAACTTGAGAAATCTTGCTGAGCTAGATCTTTCTCATAACAAGTTATCTAGTGAAATTCCTAGTAGCCTTGGTAGTTGCATTAGCTTGGAATACCTCTATTTAGACAACAACTTGTTTAATGGGTCCATTCCACAATCTTTAGAGGCTCTGAAGGGCATTGGAGAATTAGATCTCTCGAATAATAACCTCTCCGGCAAAATTCCCAAGTTTCTTGGACGCTTCCAATTGTTAAGCAAATTGAACCTTTCTTTCAATGATCTTGAGGGAGAGATACCGTTGGGAGGAGTATTCCAAAATGCAAGTGCAGTTTCAGTCTCTGGAAATAACAAGCTCTGTGGGGGTATACCTGTATTACAGTTGCCAACATGTGCTTCTAGTAAAAAAAAAGGGAAGAAAATCACTGCCATAGCGTGTGCGGTTGGAAGTATCATTTTGGCATCATCTGTCATGATCCTTTGTTGGCTTAGAAAGACGAGGACAGCGCCTTCTATTTCATCCTCAATAATGGATTCACCGAGGAATGTATCATATGGAATGCTGCTCAAAGCAACCAATGGCTTCTCTCCGGCCAATTTGCTTGGTACAGGAAGCTTTGGTTCAGTATACAAAGGAATTCTTCATCCAAACAATCAGAAAGCTATTGCAGTGAAAGTCCTCCACCAAGAAAACAAAGGAGCTTCAAAGAGTTTTATGGCTGAATGCAAAGCTTTGAAAAACATTAGGCACAGAAATCTCGTCAAAATCATAAGTGCTTGTGCCAGTATTGATTACCAAGGTAATGACTTCAAGGCTCTTGTTTATGAGTACATGGAAAACGGTAGTCTTGAAAGTTGGTTGCATCCGGTTTTCTGACAAACTGGTGTTGCCAATGAACAGCCTAGAAGTTTGAACCTCCTTCAGCGATTAGGCGTAGCTATTGATGTTGCTTTTGCTTTGGATTATCTTCAGAATCATTGCCACGTACCACTTATTCATTGTGATATCAAGCCAAGCAACATTCTTCTTGACGTGACATGACCGCCCACTTGGGTGATTTTGGTTTAGCTAGGTTCCTACATCAACGAACCAATATTGAACTTTCTCACAGCCAAACCAACTCTATTGGTTTAAGAGGGACAATAGGATACGTAGCCCCAGGTAACACTCCTTGTATCTTCACTTATAGATTGGTTTTATGATTATCAAGAGTGAACTGAATTTCGTTGATGTATTGCAGAATATGGCATGGGACGTGATGTATCTACCAGTGGCGATGTATACAGCTACGGAATCCTCTTGTTAGAGTTGTTCACAGGAAAAAGGCCCACAGATGGCATGTTTAAAGGTGGCATGAACATTCACAAATTTGCCAAGATGAGTTTGCCGGAAAGAGTGATGGAGATTGTTGATCACAAACTTTTAGAAGACCAGGAAGGAGCCAGCGAATGTTCTACAACAAATTTGGAAAGTGGAAAAATACGTGATTGTTTGATTCTGATACTCAAACTTGGAGTTGTGTGTTCCGAGGAATCACCAGGAGAACGAGTAACCATTGTTGACGTGGTTAGGGAATTAAATTTGGTCAAGGAGATGCTTGTTGATAAAAGTACTGGAATAGAACTTCGCTAAGGTATGCTCTTATTTGATATTGGCACTGAGTTTAGGTTTTTCTTGCATATCTGATTAAGAAAGCATTTACAGGACATCTAGTTCCTTCATTATCTCCACCAGGATCACCACCACAAAAACCAGTTGAGGCCCGGACGATACTTTCATTCTGGTAGTCGAATAGTTCGACTTTTACAGACTTCATTGGCATTAGAGTTGTTCCTCTTTTGCGGTGATCTTTGTTAAGGGCTTGTTTTCCTATTACGTGTGTAATCTATGTTAGCCAACCCCAACTGATTAGGACATAAGACTCAGTTTGGTTTGGATTGTGTGTAATCTATGTATGACAAATTTGTGGCTTTAACTTTACACTCAGTTTTGCTTTAAATTTGGCCTTTTGATGTTTGACTTTATCATGAAATGCTCTTGTAAGTAAATTAACTTTGCCATAGCTTTGGTTACCATAAAGAGAGAAGCCCCTTTTATCTCCTTTGGAGAAATGTTCAGGTCCTTCGAATGTCTTCTTCTTGGACGTAAATCACAAACCCATAGATTATTCCTAGGCTGGACCTGAATAATCTCTGGTGACTGATAAATTTGATGTCCTCAAAATTAGTAGTAGTATTTTGCTTTCGTCATCACACTGGCTAGTGAATGATGCTTAGATCAAAAGGCAAATGAGCTTAGCTGTTCGCGAGTATCTCGAGAAATGACTGAGTATGGGTTCGGTTAAACATTGCTCGCTAATTACGATTAGATCAATGAGGCCCATAATGACTATATTTGTACCCAAAATGATATGGCCTACTATGAGATTCCACACAAATGATTTGAGCCGTTAACTCATGTGAAAAATAATTGATTGAGCTTCCGTTAGAAAAATTGGTTTAGTCAAATATTTGTAATGCTTAATGTTCTAACTTCCCTTCAAAATCAATTAAGAATTCAGGATCTTGAATGATTTGGATTTTGAATGAAAAAATGAAAGATTGGATTAAATAGTAATAATAATAATCTAATTGAGCTAATCTTTTACAAGTTAGCTTGAAAAAATATTTTAAATTGATGGATGGCCTAGATCATTGTCACCAGTACACTATCTGTATCCATGAGGTCGGTATGCATAGTCCAATGATATTATTTAACTTCATAGTCAAGATTTATACATGTACGTAGGTTTGCTTATGTTGTATGTAATCGTTATTATTAGTAAAAAAGAATATGCTGACAAAACTATTGGAGTAATCATTACCATGGAATTTTTCTTGTTAATTTCTTGATGCAGTAGATGAACAAAAAATAAGCATAACCCTAAAAAGTTGTTTGTACACTTTCAAATTAATTTTGTACATTCCTCACTATTATGACTAATATTAAAATAAAAGCGTAGACTACCAGTATCCGATCAACTAATTTTTTGCATGACAAATGTTATTTAACGAACGGTATAGACCATGGCCCACAAACGGACAAACTAGATGGTCCAGTCCATTTCATTGACGGAGAGGATGCTTCTCCATATCTTAGATACTAGACATTAGAATGATGAAATCCGAGGAGATGTGCAGAATCGCAATAAAAGAGCTTCGAAATACAGTCATAAGCTTCGCCTGCCTTTGAAACACAACCTATGTGAAATGGAAGGAATGGCAAGGAGTTCCATACGACAGGGGAAACTGGAAAATATATGTATAACATAGGAAAGTTGGGAAGATGTTAAAGCCATAATTAGCTCTTGGGAATAATTTCCACAAATATTTTGAAACAAGAGCTGTGGCAAACCTTCTGCAAAATGCTCTAAATGCCCAAAGAGCCATTTATTCAACGGAATATGAGAATCAAATTGGGCTATAGATGTAAAGGGAATATGGGATCACATCTGTTATTTGATTAAAATTTCTATTGCAAAAATAAAGTACCAAGCGTATACAGAATACCATGTCATAATCATGAAGTATATTTTTCAACAATTAAAAGAGTCAAACAAACCGGGTAAAGGAATCACTTGGTAGGATAAATGAAAACTCCCCATCAGCTAACACACAGACATGCAGAACAATGTTCAAGTTACCAAATAGAGAAATAAAGTTCTAGTTTGTTTCAGTCACAAGGAAAACTAAAAACAAATAGCTAGCAAAAAGCAACAGCAACCACTCCATCAAATCACATGCGAGATCTGCAAATAGGATTTTCATTTCCTTCATTTATACAGATAGAGGGCTCCATTTGCAACAAAAGGGTGCACATAGTCTTTGTACATGACACAATCTATTTAGCCAATTTCCACAGTGACAATCAAGAAGCCCTCAAAAGGATTTGAAACAAAGAAAGTACATGAAATTTCCCTACATGCCACAACCGAAACAATAAAGCTAGATACATAGAAAGATTAAGAACCAAAATGCATACCAGAAGAACACCCAGACTTAAGCTTTCTTTGGTGACTTGGTTGCCTTAGATGGAGACTTGGGCTCCTTTGGTGCCTTGTCAGTTTTCTTGGGGAGGAGAATAGGGTTGATGTTTGGAATCACTCCTCCATGAGCAATTGTAACACCAGAAAGTAGCTTCCCAAGCTCCTCATCATTCCTCACAGCCAAAAGCAAATGCCTTGGTGTTATGCTTTTCTTCTTGTTGTCTCTTGAAGCATTCCCAGCCAATTCCAAAACCTAAACACAATTCCCATAACTATAATCGGATTGTGTACTACTAGATGATGTTGAATATAGGGAGTGGTTTTGACACTCTTCTTTGCTCTTTTAGCATCCCACAAGACATCAAAGCATAATAAAAGTTGAGTAGTAAGTAGGGGTGTCAACGGTCTAGTTTGGTGTGGATTGGTATGAATCCGAGGACCAAACCAAAAGTCTACGGTCCAATGTAAGGCAATCCATGTCCAAACCAAAAGTCTACGATCCGGTTCCGAATCAATCAAAAAAATCACGGTTCGGTTTACGGTTTATCCACAGATTATTACATTCCACAAAATAAAAAAACATATTTCACATTCACATTCTCATTGTAACTTTTGGAACCCGGTCATTCATCATTAGTAGCTTTTATGTTTTAATAAACAACACCAAGTCACAACAACAATTCTTCAAAATGATTCAAAGAGATTCGCATTCAAGAGAGTACCATTAGCAGTAGCAAAAAGATGCAAAAATAGCATAATATAAAGCGAGTGAACAAAAGTCTTCACCACAACCAGTCCAGTCCCGATACAATAAGTAGCTAATATACATGCAAGCAAAAAATAAAATTACAATTGTTAATTATAGTTTAAGGATAATATGTTTAATTATAATTATTATCCCAATATTATATATGTTTTTTATTTTTTTATTGATTAAATTCTCACGGTCCGGTTCGGTCTATCCACCGTTTTTTTTTTTTTATGAAAATCTATGGACCGAACCGCGAAGCACGGTTTTCTAATTTTTCAATCAGTGTCCGGACCATTAATCCACGGACCAAATCCAAAACCTACGGTTTGGTTTGGTTCGGATTCGCGGTTCGCGGGTTTTTTTTTACAGCCCTAGTAGTAAGGATCCATTTGTTTGACTAGACTAGTACATAATGGCTATATAATCACTCTAGATATACAATCCCACTAGATTAATAACGGTCAATTCATAAAACCACACCCCCATGTATCATATATTCCACATTTAATGAGATTATATATCAAAGACATGCTTATTTGAGACATAAATACCAAACATCAAATATTTTGTCCCAGTAGATTTACAAGACAAACTTAATGCTCATATCCGGTCTACCAGACTGTCCTAAAAGTATTTCCCCGAATGTAAAGCAGGACAATAAGGGATGACAAATGAAAGGAAACAAAATGCACCTTGGATTCATTTTCAAATACTCTCTTCTCATTTTTAAGCTAGGTTTGTGCAAACTATCAATAACGAATGCGGAAATAGGTGGTTCAAGTACCTCTCACGAACTTTAACCTAACCGGATTTTCCTTTTTGGAGGATAAATTACGAATTCCAGATAATGTAAACCTCCTGCTTTGGCATTGCAATTATCTTCAACTCATCTCGCATTGCAGTTATCCATTCCTAACTAGTAGGAGATGAAATAGCTTCTCCCACTGCTTTGGCAGCTCTTCTTCATCTTTCGGAGCAACCATGAAAGCCTCCCCCTTGATCTCAAAACGACGACGAGGGATTGTTCCACATTTGCTTTTACGCATTAGAGGATCTTGAGAATCGGTATCCATTGGATCCAATCTGTGATTAAGCAAGTCAATCCTACTATCTCCACTAGGTAGGAAAATTTCTTCCCGATTCTCAACTGTACGACTTGGTGCGCCCTCCACTTCCACTCAATCCTCAATCTCATGGAGCTCTACATCTCTACCAACCTCTCCTTTGCTAGGGAAATCCACACCAATCCACAACTCAAGATTCAATTTCTGTCACACTTCATCAAGCCCTTAGAGTGCTCACTGTAATGTATAAAGATACCCTCTTACCTCTAGGGCCTAATTTACCATACTCATGAGAAAGCAACTGAACCCCATGGCCGCATATTACCTATATCAGGTTTTCTGCCTGTCCATTGCTCATATGGAGTAAAAGGTAATGATTTGCAATGAACACAGTGTAGACACGTAAAATTTCTGGCCTATCTAAAGCTACCACGTGTTGCCAGGGCACGTAAATTGGCTAATTAAATGTTGCTAAGTGTCCATAAGTCAAAGTCAAAGTTTTACGGACAAGCCAATTAAATGCTGCCAAATGTCCATAGGTCAAAAGTCCAAGCACAATAAGTGGCCAATCAAATGTCGCCACGTGTGTACAAGTTAAAGGTCAAAGATATGCAGAGGGTCCAATCAAATGGAGCCACGTGTCAAAATGATGCAGTTATTAATTTATCAAGTCCGACCAATCAAATTGTGCCACTTGGTGAAATAAATTAATTATCTCATTATACATAATTATCTTTCCCAAAATAAATAAAAGAAAGATATTTATTATATTTAATTATTTTCCTCTAAATCAAATAAGGAAATAATTAGAGAGAAAGATATGGAAAGAATTGCAACCTTGCCATAACTCTTCATCTCTCATCCCTATAAATAGAGGTGCTCTCTCTCATATTTTTGGAGACATCAAGGCATTGAAGCTCCAGAGCTCTGAAGATTCAAGCATCCAAAAGCCCTTTAGAACTCCTTGGAGACATCAAGGCATTGAAGCTTCAACAGCACTGAAGATCAAGCATCCAAAAGCCCTTCAGAAAGTTTCAAGTCTTCATCAAGCAAGACGGTTCTTCAAATCAAAGCCCAAAAGCTCCGAAGAACATTCAAGTCTCTATCCAACACACAAGCTCCAAAGCTCTGAAGATCAAGCCTCTAAAGCCCTTCAGAATTCTTCAAATCCACGTCACGCAAGGCGCCTCTTCAGATCAAAACTTCAAAGCTTAGAAGATCGCCAAGCCAAATCCAAAAAGTCAACAATCTCCTTCTACCAAATTGAAGAAAATCTCAAATTCTGATTTGAGACTAAGTTCTAAAGTCCTCAAATCAACATCTACAAATCCGCATCTCCTTCAACCAAATTGAAGAAGATTTCAAAGACCGATTTGAAAAGAAGCTCTACAGCCCTCAAGTCAACGGTCACAAATTCGTCATCTTTTTTAACGAAATTGAAGAAGATCAAGTAAATCAACTTGAGAAGAAGCTTCGAAGCCCTCAAGTCAAAATCCATCAAATTCGCCGTCAACTTCGCAAAGATCAAAGAAGATCTCGCCGTTCAAATCGAGAAAAATCATCAAGCCCTCGAATCAAACTCTTGAAGAGAAGAATCAGAGGATTATTTTCTTTCATTATAAATTGTTACAGAGATTGTAAACCCTAATTTCTCAAATCAATAAAATCATCGATTTTGGTCAACATCTTTCCGTCCTTTTTGCAGACTCGAAATTTGTGTGATACACACAGTTAAAGATGTAACCCGCAGTTAACAATGCATCCCCCCAACATGAAATTGGAAGTTTAGCCTATAGCATCATCGACTTAACCATGTCTAGCAACGCATGATTCCTTCTTTCCACCACAGCATTTTGTTGCCAAGTGCAAAGAAATATTAATTGCCTAACAATCCTCTTTTCCTCACAGAGCACCTTAAATTGCTTGTAAGATACTCGCGGTCGTGGACAGTCTGTGGAGCCTTAATTCTCTTGTCTAATTGATTCTTAACCTCATTCTTGTATCATCTAAAGCAATCCAATTCTTAACTTCAGAGAAAACACATAGACATGACCATAGCGCATACAATCATCTATGAATGTGATAAAATAGGATTCACCATGCCTGGCCCAAACATTCACCAAGCCACAAATGTCTTGAACAAATAAACCGTAATGGAACATATGCCCTTATGACTTTTCTCAATGGTTTTCTAATTGCTTCTCCTGCAAAAGAATGGTCATAAATGGGCAGGTTTTCCAAAAAATTCCCGTCTTACCCAATGTGATCTTATCCCCAATGTCATCTAACAAATCCACATCAATAGAAAATGTAATATCACAAACAGAATCGCCAACATTATATTAAAACATGAATTAATAACATTTTGTATCATAAAAACCATCCAAAACCATAATGAACAGAACCTTCATCGATCCTCACAAAGCTACTCTTAAAGAGAAATGAGAAACCTAGACCCATCATGCCAATAATTAATAACAAGTTTCATCCAATTTCTAGAGCATAAAGTACATCATGAAGAAACAAGATGCACCCATGTCACATGTCCAGCTTGCCTAGCATCTACACACTACTTCTTTCTTCATGAAAATCTTTCGGCTACCAACTTGAATTCACCTATGCACAACGTAGCCTGTGTTATGTAGATGAAATCCAGAAAGTTTCAAGTTGATCGAATAAACCGTTTGTGAGAAAAATCAAACCCTAATTGATTTTCCCGAAACTTTGAAAGGATAACGTTTTCACTATGCTCAGTTTCAGTATTCGAGCTTTATATGTATGTGTGCCCCTTCTCGAGACATTCGCGACTATATATAATAAGCTTAATTTGGAGTTATAGTTTGAAAGTTATGACAAAATCTAGTTTTAGTGCATTTTTAAAACTCTAACCCTAAGTTGGAGAAGATGAACATTAAGGGCACAGTTTGTTTAGAGTGTAATTCAAACATTGCATTTTTTTTTATTAATTCCAACTCATATGAACTCTAATTTAGACATCTTGTCCTTAACATGGTTTATCTTCAAATACTCTTAACTCACCTTACATTGGAGTCATCCATTTCTTACTATTAGGGGATGAAAGAGCTACTCCCACTATTTTGGGCTATCCTTCATCTTCCAGAGCAATCATGAAATCCTTCCCCTCAATCTCAAATGACGATGACAGATTGTTCCATGTTTGCTTTTACGCATCAGAGAATCTTCAAAATCCATATCTAATGGATCCAATCCATGATTAGGTAAGTTGCTCCTGATATCCCCAGGAGGTAGGAGAATTTCTACCCCATTCTCAACTGGACAACTTGGTGCACCCTTTACTGGATCCTTTTCTCGTAGAACTCAACATCTCTACTAATCTCTCCTCTGCTAGGGAAATTCTTCTCAAGGAAATCCACATCTCGTTAATCAATTTCAGTCACACTTCCATCAGGTTGCTCACTGACAAACATAGCCCTTTAGAGTGCTCATTATTAAGCATAGAGATGCACTACATCATAGCCTTTGTAGCCTAATTTCCCAAACTTATGAGAAATGCTCTGTTTATGAGTAGCCGACCCTGTGGCTACAAATTACCCAAATCAGGTTTTCTGTTGGTCCATTGCCCATATGGGGTGGAAGGTACTGATTTGGAAGGCACGTGGTTAAGGACTTAGGCCAAAGTTTAACAATGTATCTCCCAAATATGAAATTGGAAGATTAGCTTGTGCCATCATCGACCTAACCACATCAATATTGGAGTTCATATGAGTCAGAAAAAATCAAAAAACACAGTTTTTGAATTGCGCTTTACTAGAAGTGCCCTTACTTAAACCATTAATCACAATTCATCATCTCCAACTTATATGGTTAGGGTTATAAAAAGGCACCACAACTAGAGTTTGTCATAACTTTCAAACCGCGATTTAAGCTTATTATATATCATTGCAAAGGTCAGAGAAGAGCTATACATATAAAGCTTGCATACAGAAATTGAACGTAGGGAGAATGCCATCCATTCAAAGCTTCGGTAAAAATAACTATGGATTGATTTTTCTCACAAGCAGTTGATCAAATCAACTTGAAACTTTCCAAATGGCATCTTCATGACATGCCCAACGTTGTGTAACATTTTAAAGCAATTCCAAGAAGTTTAAAAAATATATATATGCTTTTCAAACTCATAATCATAATCAGTATACATGAAAATCAATCAACACATGCGCCAAAAGTATGATACATGTGGATATTCAAGTATAAAGAAGCACAAAAACATCCAACTATAGCCCTGAAACCAATGTAAACTATCATTATAGAATGCGAAAGTGGGTGGTTCAGGTTACCTCTCGCAAACTTTAACCAAACCAGATTTTGGTGGATGGACTATGTACCCTAGATCATGTACTAGGACAGTGACAACCTCCAGCGATGGAGGGATACTACAAGGTTTGAGCAATGAAGCACGGATACAGATACGCGATATAGATATGGATACAATACAATACAGATATGCAGATACGTGACTTTTCCAAAAAGTAGGATTACTTTGGGGCAATACGTCGAATATAAAAGTAAATAAAAATATATTTTATATAAATAATTTTTAATTCCTAAAAAATGAAATGTATGTTATATAAAAGTAAATAAAAATGAAATATATGTTATATAAAAGTAAATAAAAATGAAATATATTATAGATAAAATATATACATATTATAGTTTAACCATGCTTCATTAGATATAGAAAATAAAATATACAAAAGTTGGGGTTGTAAATTGGAATGATAACAAATACTACAGCATATAAAATGATAGGAACTTAAATTGGGGGGCTTTCAGTGTAATTTAGCTTATTAGAGATACAAAACAACACAGCACCAGATCTAATTGCAATTTTGCCCCATATATTTCAAGTAATAACATATTTACCCCCGCACATATTTGAAACGTATCCTAGCGTATCTCAAATGTATCTGAGCGTATCCAAAACATATCCCAATACCAAAAAAAAAAATTTAATTCCGGATACTTTAAAAAACGTATTAGATACGTATCCGGAGCGTATCCGATACGTGTACAATACGTGATACGAAGGCCAAAATAGAGTATCCGTGCTTCATAGGGTTTGAGTATCACTCTCAATTCCATGGTATAAAGCCTTGAAATCGATCTACAATGGTAGAGAGAGAACTCTAGGGAAATCATTTTCTAGAACTCAATAATTGATATTCATGTGTCACCCAATTGTGAATATCCTGCAGGAGTTATATAGAGGGAGCATCATTGATGCTTTAGAAGTCTTGTAATCCAAAGAGAGTACGATTAGTTCAACCTTTTCTATCTTATCTTGATAGGACCCTATAATAAATGAGTCACCGGGTCATGCTCACATGGGCGACCCAATTTGGTCCCAAACCCAACCTCAAATTCCAACATAAGAAGGTGATATGACCCGACCCGGCTAACCATGGACCAACTTTCAACCAAAACACTTGACCTTAAAAGATATACCTTAGAAGGTGACATGTAGCACCACGTGGGTGTTGATATACCAAGTGAAATTCTAGCTCCCAACTGATGTGGGACTAAGTACTCACTTCTCCCAAACTTGGCCTATAACAATCTTTCCCCACCACTTGCATCATCCTAGCAACCTCCCCCAGTGTCTGTGGTTGTAGACCATATCCTACCCACCACTTGGACTAGGGCTGGGTTTTTACACCATTTGTAATTTATCAATAACGAATGCGAAAATGGGTCGTTCGAGTTACCAACTCTTGTAAATTTAAAAAAAAAAAAAAAGGGTGGTTCGGGTTACCAGCTCTTGCAAATTTTAACCAAATCGGATTTTCTTCTGTGGACAAATTACAAACTCCGAATCAAGTACTAGAACAACAACAACCTCCTGCAATGGAGTGATACTATGAGGTTCGAGTATCACCTCCCAATTCCACGGTGCAAAAGCTTTGAATCGCTCTATAATGTTAAAGAGAGAACTATAGGGAGAGAATTTCTAGAACTCAATAATTGATAATCTTTTGCCTCTCAATTGTTAATATCCTACATGAATTATATAAAGCGAGCATCCTTGATACTTTTAGAAGTTATATAATCCTAATAGAATAGGATTCCTTCAACCTATTCTATCTTATCTCCAATATAAGATAGGACTCTATAATAAATGGGTCACTCGGTCATGCCCACACGGACGACCTATTTTGGTCTCGGGACCGGCCCCAAATTCCAACAATTTAGGTCATGGATCCGTGAAAAAAGTACATGGAAAAGAAAAAGATAAAAGGAAAATGGTAACAACTACTATAGTGAAATGAGTAACATTATTTCCTACATTAAACATCATATAATGAGGAAATATTTTTCTTGGTTTCATAAACATTTTCTTTCCATTAACAGGTCACACCAGAAATTCATTACCCAAATAGTCTTCAAGCATCTCTAAATTGCCTAAGAATTTGACCTTCAATGCTTTTTGCAATTTGATCAAACTGAATAGGAAACTCCATCCAAATAAACCCTCTACAGCCTAACATTTTAGAGAGGAATTTTATTCATCCTCGCCAATTGCGTGAGGATAACTTTACCGTTATTTGGTGAGATATGATGCGGAGTCCATTTCTATAGTCAAAGCCATTGATTTTATGTACATAAATTTTTTAAGAGATCATGCAAAAGTTCAGTTCAATCGAATATCGATATTTACTTGATCGAAATATGGATTCTGAATACTTCAGTCGCTCTCGCTCCATACTCGTAGCAAATTCTTGGATCTAGGACGGGATAGAACAAAATTGGATTTTTTGATCAACTACTTACCGATATGCCATTCAATTGAAGTTTTGGATCTTATACTAACAAACTACTTTATACAAAATGAACGGCTTCCATTTACTGAAACAACACCCACTAACCTATCTCACATAATCATATCTCACCTAATGAGGGTAAAGTTACCCTCACGCCCTGTTTGGAACTTGAGGAAAAGAAAAGGAAAGGGAAAATAAAGAAAAGTGTTAAGGAAAATATGCTTGATTCTTTGTTTTATTATTTTCTTCCCAATTTCCTCTCGAACCAAACAAGGTTAACATTTTTCCTTCCCATGCCCTTCCATTCCCTAGGTTCCAAACAAAATGTTGACATGTCACACAAGAAAAGGAAGATATTAAAATGTTTGAGTCATTTTCCCAGCAGCCAAACAGTACCGTACTAGAGTTTTTCACTCTTTTCTTCTAAAGAGCGGCACTTCCACATCCAATTACGGTACGAAATAATTAGGTTTGGAATAGAGTAGGGCTTATAAATACTCTATTGTAAAAACCCTGGCCAACTTTATCATAATAACAGACTCACTCGCTCTTATCCAATTTTGGGAAACCACGTAAATTCCTGTGTTGATTTCTTTACTGTTTTCGTATTCCATTATTGTGTGTGTGGTGATTTCGCTAACAAAATTTCAACAAAAATATGGGCTATATGTATATCAGGTTTTAAATAAAGGTATTCTCTCACGTAAGGGAATTTTAGACCTCCGATACGGTTATTACATAGCTCACCTACATAGCTCAAGATTATTTCAATAATCACACAGTATAACCTAAATAGGGAGATCGAGAAAAAATCTGCATATAAACCCCCAGAAATTTAACAGAGCGACCTCAGTTACATTCGCATCTATATACACCACTAAATTTAAAGAGAGAAACAGAGAGATAGGGGAAAGCTACGATACCTCAGCAGCGAGGTACTCGAGCACGGCGGCGAGGTAAACCGGAGCACCGGTTCCGACGCGCTGAGCGTAGCGGCCTTTCTTCAAGTAGCGACCGATCCTTCCGACCGGGAACTGCAGACCGGCTTTGACGGAACGGGTGACGGGTTTCTTCTTCGGACCGCCACCGCCTTTTCTTCCTCCTGCACCTTTCCTTGACTTTCCACCAGTCTCCATTTTCCCAAGTTTTCAGCCGGGAAAGTAGTTTTTTCCCGAGAAACAAACAGCAGACAGCGGGTATGTAGCGTTTTGGTCTGAAAGCAAGCGTGGAGATTGGATGAGTGGGACCACTTTCGAACTATATTGGTGATGATGGTTTTTTCTTCTTTTTTTTTTTTCTAAGTCTTCTCGGTTCTGTCGAAAACAAACTAGGAATTCACAAAAACTAAAAAAAAAAATTCACAAGAGATTTTCACTGTATTCACTTCACACTTCGTAAAAAAAATTAAAAAATTCTTTTACCCATCTTTTTATCTCTCCAATCATTATTTACATTTCTTTCTCTATTCATATCTCTCTTTCGAATCATTATTCTCATTTCTCTTTCTATCTCTCTCTAATTATTACACGTCTCTCTAAGGAGTATTTTTTTCAAAAACTCATCCAAATACTATCTCAAAAATATTTTTCAAAAAATTCTTCTTTAAACTCTCAACCAAACAAAGCCTTTATCTTTTGCGATCTGACTCAAGGAGTCGCCAAATTTTGATATCAGAAATTTTTGGGTACTAATATAACGGTAATCACAAGGGCACAGATGAGAAAGAACCAATTATCTACCAATTGACTTTAGGGACCCACTTTTGGGTCCCACAAGGAATATCCGAGCAGTTCATTCATCTCAGAATCAAATTTTGAACTTTTCAATGAAATGGGATGATTTTGGATTGAGCACTTAGGGACGTCCGATCGACTTGATCTCCGCGTGAACCCCTCAAAATTTGATTTTGAGATGAATGAACGGCTTGGATCTTCCCTGTGGGACCCAAAAATGGGTCCCCGAAGCGATCGGTACATAATTGGTTCATGCTCATCTGTGCGAATAGCAACTTTCCTAATATAATACTATTGCACAAGTCATGCCCTAGTGTGTATCCATGCCCTTAAAAGCAGAATTTTCCCCTCACCCTCACTCTCTCCTCCCCCCCCCCACTATTCTCTCTAAAATTTGGATCATCTATAACACTTTTGAATGCCCCGGCCAAATTTTGGCATCTTTTTTTCATTTGTGGAGTGAGGGTCTTTAATTTGTGATCGTTGGATGAGGATTCCATCAATGGATTGGAGGACCTTTCCGTAAGTCTAGTGCTCTTGGGTTGACTAATAATGAATTGACACGCAAGCAATGGAAAAGGTTGATCTGACTTTTGGAGCAAAGGAAGTGTTGCGTATTTCTAATTCACTCTTTAAAAAAATAGAAAATTGGCTTAAAGTCCAAGTTTAAGGCTTTAAAGGCCTTGTTTGTTTTAGTTTTCAAGAATTGGTTTTCTCAATTATTATTCAATTATTACTCTTATTTTTAAATATTTTTTTTATTTTTTTTTATCTATCTCTCTCCAATCATTAATATGTATATTTTAATTATCATCCTTATTTCTACCTCTAATCATTACAAAAAATAAAACTAAAAACCCAAACCAAACACAACTAAAGTATGTTTAGTTCAGTCTAACTTATTTTAATACCTCAAATACATTGATGTAAAATCTTTAAGGATTCAAGGACAACACTTAACAAAAATACCATTTTAATGATCAAAAGAAATTACAAAAAGAAAACCCCAACAATTGTGTAGTCAGTTATAGTGTTTGGCGAGGAAAGTGGGTACATTGCTCTGACACCCCCGAAAAGTTGTGACGTGACTCGTCACTTACCCCACAGCCCACACCCCCCTCTCTCTCTCTCTCTCTCTCTCTTGGAACAAAATTGTTTTCTCTCTCTTCAATTTTTTGGGTGGGTTCAATTTTGGAACTCAATTTTATGGGAGTTTAGGCTATTTGGGGTAGGGTATAGTAGATTTAGCCGTTTTGGTTTTAGGCACTTAAGATGCACTTTCTAATTTTAGGGTTTTAGACACTTTTATAGGGTAGTTTAGGGTTTAAGTTTCGGCACTTTCATTATGTTTAGGAGTTTAGACATTTTCATAGGATTTGGGGGTTTAGAAATATTCATAGTTAGTGGGGCCATTTTTGAAATGTGTAGGTAATTTGTCCTCTTGACATTAAAAAATTAACTTGTATCCTATTTCCATGATTAACTCATATACAATGTCCTTGTCAAAGAAAGACTCTAAAAAAAAAAGTTTGGTTAACATGTACCTCTAATACACATGGTAAGAGTGCATTAACTACTTCCTTTAAAGCTTTAACACCATTTGCAGGGGACATCAACTAGTGTTATAAATGGGTGCTTTGGGTAAAAAATCAAAAACCAAAAAATCATTTTTGTCCTTATTCAAATTTTTTTTTTTTGCATTCGTTTGTTTTGCATCAAGATTCTGTGGTTTTTGGATTCCTCTCGATGAGACGAATCTAACAAGTATAAAATTATGGTCAAAAATTAATTTTTTTTGAATAAAGTCAAAATAAGTGGATTATTGGCTATTTTGGCTTTATTAAAAAAATAAAATTAAATTAAATTAGGCTATTTTGGCTTTATTCAAAAAAATAGACAAATCTATTTGGGCTTTATTCAAAAAAATTTAATTTTTGACCATAATTTTTTATTTGTTAGATTTGTTTCATCGAGAGGAATCCAGAAACCACAAAATCTTTATGCAAAACAAACAAATGCAAAAAAAAAAAAAAATGAATAGAACAAAAGTGATGTTTTGGTTTTTTATCCAAAGCACCCCAAACTCCTTCATTAATATACTTTTTTAATAGATTAATTTTTTTGCCTATCGGACAAAAGTACCCCTAATTAGATATACATGCCCTTTTGGCTTTCTCCCCCAAAAACTTTTGGTAGTAGTACATTATTTTCCATCCCAGGAGAATTATGTTTATACAGAAATTCACAACAAAAAAAAAAAGACATTGAAAACTGTATTTAACAAAGTCCTATCAGATTAAAATGTGAGCAAATGAAATGTTTTATTTTATTAAAGAATATTAGCAACCGCAAACACAAAAACTGTTAAAAAAAATTCAAAGTGTCCCGGTGCAATACTTTTTCCATACGTTTGCGTTGCCTAATGTTTATTTCAATATGATATGACTGTGTTTATAGTATTCAATCTCTTTTTTTTTAAAAAATTCAAAAAATAATGCTCCGGAGATGGAATAATGTATGAAAATTAATTTTTGGGAGAGTGCGAAAAGGGTATGTATATTTGATTGGGGGTACTTTTGTCCAACACAAAATTTACTCCTTCCACAAAGTATTAATGAGGGAGTTTATGGCTCTAATTTCAACCTTAGATTTACCACACAACTAGTGTTAAAGGAAAGAGTCAATGCACTCTTATTATATGCCTTAGGAGCACACGTTAACAAAATCCTAAAAAAATAAATGTTAGATGTGCGGCTGTGCGGACCACATGTGGTGATGTCATTCGTGAGCTCGGCTCGGTTCAGTTTGAAAAGAGCTTGTCTGAACCCAGTTTGTTAAGTTTTTATGAAGGCTCGGCTCAAGCTTGAGTTCATTAAAAAATTAAAAACAAACTTGAACACAGCAAAACTTGGCTCGGCTTGAATCATTTGCACCTCTATTTGCTATTGATCTGTTGCAGAGTCAATTGTGGTCGGCGTTGGAGCAAGAAGGTGATATGAAAAAAAAATTTAAGATGGGAAAAAGATTTTCATCCTCCAAAAATAAAGGAAAATCAGTAAATAAAGTTTTTTTAAAAAATGACAATCGACGTTAATCTTTGTTTTTAGCATAGGAATAAAATTACTCTATGGAATAAAATTCTTCAAAGTTGATTTCTACTAATCATTTTTCTATTTCTACCAAAATAAGAAAGATGGAAATTATTAGGTGTAGTTCAACAGAAGAAGTTACTTGGCTTTTCAGATTTTGGCCATTTGGCTAATTTGAAAAAACTGGTTTTTTTTTGTTTGTCTTTATTCAATTTTTTTTTGTATTTGTTAGTTTTGCTTCAAGATTTTGTGATTTTTTTTTTGTATTTTTTTTGTTTTGTCTTTATAAAATTATGGTCAAAAGTAATAATTTTTTGAAGAAAGCTGAAAATAAACCCAAATAAATCAGCTTTTTGGATTATTTTTCATCTTTATTCACAAAACTTTAAGTTTGGCTAATAATTTTATACTTTTTAGATTCCTCTCGTTGAGACAAGCAAAAAAACCACAAAAAATCGACTGAAAACTAACAAATGCAACAATTTTTTTTTTTGAAAAAGGACAAAATGAAAAAAACCAAGTTTTTTCAAATTAGCCAAATTACTTTGTCTTCATTTGTTATTTTTGCATAGTTGAGTAAAGACAAAAATAATTAAAAAAAATAGATTATTTTTTTCTTTATTTACAAAAATTTAGTTTGGTAAATAATTTTTTACTTTTTAGATTCATTTCGTCAAAACGAACCAATAATCTACCAAAAACAAAATTAACCCAAAACTAACAAATAAAAATAAGAAAATAATTTGACTTAATTATTTAGCCTTAACACCTACTCTTGTCAGATGTGGGGTTGTCGTGCATAGCAGATATTGTGTGCACATAGAGGTCGTCTATTACAAGATGGATGACTTAGATTTTATCTTGCACGCATAATAACAAAACGTTTGATTGCAAAAGCACCAAGATAAAATCTAAACCGTTCATCTTAGTAACAGACAATCAAGATGTTCACAACATCTACTGTGCACGAGACTGCACAGCATTAACGCAGTTCCACTTTTGTCCTGCGTGAGTTTGAAGAAAATAGATAAGATCAAATCCTGTTATTAATTCCCATGGGACAAATTACAAATGTATTTCCTGCTGTTTCTGACAACTTCACACACTAGCACTAGTTTTTCTGGAATTTCACTGATCTCACCGTATTTCACTTTTTCTATGTCAAATAACACCGTTATGAATTTTGTGTTTAAATGAATGGATTTGTATCCAATTGACAACTAAATTAAGCTTTACACTAAACAATAGACGGAAGACATTTTCTTTTGTAGAAAACTGGCCCAGGTTCGGCATCTTCCTTTTTTAGCTTATTTATTTATTTTCGTGGTTTGTGTTGAAAAAAATTACTTGTTTGATTCATCTCGCATAGGCCTAGAGAAATGTAAAATGATGTGAACCAATTAAAAAGTTATATGCTAAAGATGAAAATAAGTATTAAAAAAAATAAAATTTACGCAAAGGTGTTTTGTCTTTTCTTATTTATCAAAATGAGGCTTTTTTTTTTTTTTTTTACTTTTTCAATTCTTCTTATTGAAACAAATAGATATTGCATGAATTTTTGTATGTTTTGAACGTGATAATGTCTGAATTATATACTCATCGTAAATAAAGTAAGAAGTTAAATAATTCCAAATATGCACAGGTGAGCATATAGCTAAAAATTTTCAGTCATGTCAATAGCTATGACTTTGTCTTCTCCACTGGTGTTTTGAAACTATGTGATTTTTGAAAGTTTATGATGGAGTTTGTATGTTAACCTTAGAAGAAAGTTTCAAAATGGAAGTTCTATCCTGTTTAGTGTTTAGTGTATGTTACACATTTTTGGCGAGTTACGCAGGGGTACTTTGAAAAGTGCATTGATGAATAATTATGGAGCATTATATGCATATGGGAATGGTATTTTTGTGACTCGTTAAATACTCTATTTAATGGTGTTAAGTACGGTATGTTTAAGTTACAAATAGGGGTGTATGGAAAATCATAATAGTTGTGTATATTTTTTATTTGTTACTTACGCTATTCTTAATGGTAGAAAATGTGATTTTTATTTGTTACTTACGCTATTCTTAATAGTAGAAAATGTGATTGGTGGTGATTATGGTGACTACCAAGTGAAAGTACAAGCAGTGGTGTTGACGACCAAAAACAAAAAAGGTGTAACTATTTAATAACTAACTTAAAAAATACTTAATTATTTGGATGTTCACCCAAAAAAAGAAAAAAAAGTGTAACTGGAGTAAAAAGGGTTCCCTTCGTTTCTTTTTAAGTGTGTAACTTCATAATTTTAACTTATTAAGAAAACATTATCATTACACTTTTCACATTAAATTTTTAATTCAATTTCCACTATTGTCTTTATGGAGACATCATTATTAAACTTTACCCACTAACTTAAAAAAATAGAAAATATACCAACTTTTATTCACTAACTTTTCAAAATTATACTTATTTTGGGTCAGCTTAAAATGAAATACACTACCCTTTTATGGACCAGAGGGAGGAGTACAGCGTACTTCAGTGAGTGGCAACAGAGAAGAGGAATATTTTTGTTCATGGGAGAGAGAGGGGAATTTGTTGATCTTGGAGTGATAATCCGGTGTTTTGATCTCACCAATATAGCACAAAGAGAAAATTCTGTCATCACTTAATTTGGAAGGGTGAATTTGCAAAACAACACGATCCACTAACGGAGTTAAGAGACAAAGTATTACAGGGGTGGTCAGTGAGATTTCAGAAAAAGTAAGGGATGGATACTATTGAAATTTTCAGAAGCCTCAGGAGAGATAAGTGTAATTTACCCATTCCCTCTAATAGATTTTTACTGTAACTGTTTAGTGTTTATCAGCCCGCTAATCTCTCTCTCTCTCTCTCTCTCTCTCCGCTTGTCCATTACACAGCCACGGTATTTACTCAGATTTCAATGCAGTCAATGTCGATCATCGTCTTTCTCTAATCCATTGACCTAAGCTAAAATCCGGTCGATCGATCGCTCCTCATTCCAATTCCCACCCAAATCACCTCCTTTTCTTCTCCACTTCTGATCGATGAGCTAGGGTTTTCTTACTTTGATAGGCGTCTCCGTGCCCTAACAGGTTAGGGTTTCGAAGAGCATACGAAAATGCCTTCGGTTCCCACCATAGAACTTCTCACTCGTAGCGTTACTCCGTCTCTGACCTCCTTCTATGGTAAATCATGCTCTCATCGTCTGAAACGTTTAGAAAAAGGCGATCGGCGTGGTAATCTTAGTTAACGTTTGATCTCTCTTTAGTAGCGTCGTTTGAATTTGGGGGAATTTTGTTTGGATTTTGTTTTTGTTGTCCGATCTTCTTACAGTAGTTTGACCCGAATTGGTATCAAAAAATCGGAGATCAAGGTCGCGAAATCTTGCTACTGCGTGGTGGGTTTCGCCTGCTTAAGGTAGTTTTCATTTGTGTATATTCCGAGTTGAAAGTTCATTTATATTTTTTTTTTATCATGCCTGTTTATTTGCTTCGGCTTTAAATGGGTCCTGCTGGTAGAAGGTGTGATGGGGTCGGTTTAGTCGAGATGTCATGTGCTGGTCCGGACATTGATATTGGTAAAAAATTACTCCTGCATAATTGGAATAAATATTTTGTAGGAACATAGGGGTTTCCCAATTTCGAAAATATGTTCCACAATGGTCAGATAATACCGGTATGAATTGAATCCTGTTAAATTTTATTTGATGTTGGTACTTGTAAAAAGATTGATGCACTAGAATTCCAAAACTTACTTCAAAGATATTCACGACCTTAAATAAGGACACTTCCTTTATGCATGTATGTGTTGTCTTGGTGCCCTCAAGCTCTAGGTGCATTTGATGAACAGCTGTTCTCACTATCACTTCGGCTTTGCTATTTGATTACTGTTATCGACTGTTGCAGATGTTCAGTTTTCCTTAATTTTAAAAGGTGATCTTGTTGCATGCAAAAAAGTTTTATTTTTCTATGAAATTCTTAACCATGTCTGTGTTGATTTATTTAAGTCTCTGAATTGGTCAATTTTGTTAAATTTTTATCTTGTAAAACTTACGAGAGTTGCACATTTTTCTTAAAGTCAAATGCATAGTTGTTAGAATTGTATGATTCAAGTTCATATCGTGCAAGACGATATGAATCCATGGCTCACTGATATACTTAGATTGCATGAATCAAGTTGCTGTGAACCGATATATTCGATTTTGGCTTCTTTTTGCATTTTCTTTGTTGTAAAAAAGGTCAGACTAATTTTTAAAAGGTCTTTAGTATGAATTTATGCTTAGATTGCATGAATCAAATTGCTGTGAACCGATATATTCGATTTTGGCTTCTTTTTGCATTTTCTTTGTTGTAAAAAAGGTCATACTAATTTTTAAAAGGTCTTTAGTATGAATTTATGCCATTCTTCATCTGTTTTTCTCCTTGTTTGCTCTTAAAAATAGATTTTTGCTTGCCCTTTTGGGAAGCGTGCATTTTGCATGCAAAAAATGATATGTTTATCGGAATTATTTTAAAAAAAATTCACCAATTTGTTCTACTCAATGAGATCTTTGAATTGGTGTAAATTTTTTTGAAAAAAAAGAATGCTAATACACTAGATTTTGCGTGCAAAATGCACTGAAACTCAAAAAAGACAAGCAATTTGGGACAGAGGGAGTAACAGAGAAGACAAATTTGTCTGCAAAAACAATAGGACATACAATAATCTAAAGACATTCTTATGGTGTTTTTATTTTTATTTTTTTAACTCTTTTCCACTAAAGGGCCATAAATAGATTCACGAGTCCTCATATTTTATGAGTTGCAATAGAAGCATTTGACCTGTTACCTATTTGTCCATATGATTATTCATGTCACTCAAACGGGTAAATATGTTCTTTATATAGTGTTCTAAAAGTTGGCCGCCTACCCCGACTAGTCCCCGCCAGGTGCTAGGCTATGGTCCAACGCCTAGGTTATGCAACCAACTAGTCAGCCGCCTTGTGCCTGGGTGCTAGGCGGCCTGCTTCTGGCCGACTGGAGCCTAGCAATTTTTAGAACATTTTTTTTTCATTTATTTTAGAAGTTATGACGAATCGGAGCGATTCATCATTTAATTTTATCCAAGAATCAGAAAGGAGCATTTCGATTCTCTATTCGTTTCACGGTTTGACAACTATAGTAAAATGCTTGATGTGCTATGCTTTTGCCCAACTACTATTTTCTTTTTGTTTAGTTATCTTTTCCATACCATGTCAACCTTTTGAACCTTGCCTCATCTCATTCTTTATATATGTAGATAGAATCTTCATCTTTATAAACTTCCAACGTGATACCAGTCATTCTCCTCTTGTACTACGGGTGTCCTATTTTATTGGTTATGGCATTTGAGGAAGCATTTCTATAAGAGAACCAATTAGTTTCTATGTTAACACTCTTATGTCTTCAATTGTGACCTGCTAAATCAGCAGCCTCAATTACTCGTGGCATTTGCAAATATGTTTTGCTCAGTAATACCTTTTTGCCTCATATCTATTGGTTGGTAACTTGGTATGTATGTCCGTTTTTTACTCCCATTTTCTTAGCCTATCTGCATAAAGAAGCGACAAGTCCTTACAGTTGCTTTATATATTTTTCTCTGGTAGTTTGATATCCAGTGCAATGCACTGACTAATCTGGGCCACCAATCCCACTGTAGTTGCTTTAGATGTACTGTGACCCTTAATCTATAGTATCGTCAAACTGTATGTCCCCCTTACTAACCTAGCAATGATGTTCAGGTAACTGGTAATTGTCCTCTGACTAACTGTGCTTTGTTAGTTTCCCTGATCGCTTGTGATTTTCGCGATGGACCCTGTTTCTCCAAAGGGTGTCTCAGCTTCTGAAGATGTTAACCAGCCTGATGCCTTGAAGAAGCCATGTACAGAACCATCACAACGTAACTGTCATTTCCCAGAAAATTTATCTATAGATGAGCTTGGAAACAGTCTGTCTGAATTTCTACTTGTTCAAGATGGTCAGATATTGCCATCAAAGTCAATTTTCTGTCATCCTTTGGACAAAACTGATAACCCTGATGCAGAGATGAAACATGATTTTGAAGATCCAGATCAAACTGAACCAGCAATTGCAACTTCGGAGAAATGCTTATTGAAGTGTGCAACATTTCCATGCACTGGTATGAAATTCTCTGATGCTGTGCCTATTGATGGGGAAGGCTGTGAATTTGGCAAGAATTCATACCCTAGATCCACATCTTTGCCTGTAAGTTTGCATTACATTTGTCCTTCAAATACAGAGGTTTTACTCTATATTCCATGTTATTTTCTCACAATCCTTGGATTGATGCTGGATGGATCTATGAGATATACACTTGAGCATTTCAAAAGGAGATCCTATTGTCTGCAAATAAATGTGCAGTGTTTAGATGGATACATTAATTAAAGTGACAATGCTGGTGGATGTGCTACTTTGATGTGGTTAATGAACTCTGTCCAACATATTTGGCAGATTTTTCATTTTCCCTAGGGTTAGCTATGCATGTTGAGGTGGTTGGGGTCAGGGACAGAGCTGAACATTTGATTTGAGTGTGGCCAAGATGAGTGGGCCGAAAAAGAATTAGAAGTGTGAAAGAGATTCTTACATTTTATATAAAATCATATAAACAGTATTGATGTTATTACCCCGTGTTGGAAAAGTTTGGGGTTGCCCATCTACGTATCTACATTGAAGGAACACTCTTGAAATAGAGGCCTTACCGTATTTTTTCCCCGGGGCTGTATCAGATATATGGGTGAAGTAATATTTGAGGCGATGGCTATTAGTGTAAAAAAAAATATCCATATGCAACTTCGGCTCTGGTGGGGGTTGAATCATTTGGCACTAATGGGAACTTTGAAAATTTTCTGTGTATTACGTGTCTCACTGTCTCAAATTTGATTTTTTCGCTCCATTCACTGTTCGCCTAAGTAAGACTCCAACAATCTAATGCACTTCCTTAACACTTTGTTTGCAACTTGTGGGAAGAAAGAGAAAAAAAAAATCTCTTCCATTGTTTGGTTTGTTGGGGGAGGGAGGGAGAGAGAGAGAGAGAGAGAGAGAGACCTTGCCCTTCTGTTCCCTACCCTGGAAACCAAAACAAAGAATCAAATTGAATGAAGCATTTTGGCTTGCAACTGTATGGAAGCAACATTGTCAAGTTTTTGATTATAGACCGAAATAGTTTCTGTTTTCAGGATGGATGAAGTATTGGAAGGCTTTTTTCTTAAACTTTCCAAACGCTTTGATAATCTTCTTAAATCTTTGTTTTCTTTCAGACACATTTTAAGCTTGTATCAGCTCTGAAGGGTAGCCGTGAGAAACAAGGGACATCCCCAAAGAAGCTCACGGTAACCTGGGCTCCTGACGTCTATGATCCTCCTCCATCAGCACCAACACTTGTGAGAAATAACAGAAGACGGCCGAAGAAGGAACGGAAGAAGTACGACAAAAAGAATGGAAAGATCAAGCAGAAGAGCAAACCTTCTAAAGGGGGTGGCGGCAAAGACAAGAAGCAGGTTAGAAAGTGCAGTGAGAGTTCTAACATATTTTACCAGGGGCCGAACATTGATAGCGCACAGTTTGAATGCAATGAGCCTTCTGACAAATTAGAGGATTTCGGTGTTGGTGGCCCAGATTCGCATTGCGGGAGTAGTTTCCTTAAGAAATCTGTGACAAAGATGCAGTTCTCCATTGCAGAGGCTACGTATTTCAGTCACTAGTCGGGAACTTCTTCTTGTTGGCAGTGTGGATAAGTAATAAGTCTAGATTCTGGTGTTGTGCTGACGGTATTTGTAGTACTTTGGAATCTCTCACGATTTTGAATTGCTTTTGTTGTAAATCAGCGATGACGCACCTTTATGAACTTTCGGTTGTCTGTAATAAGTGCGTTTGGCTTAATTGAAACGTGTTTTTCGAAGGGGTATGTGTCCCATGTTTATAGAATTGTTCATTTTGTTCAGCTCGCGGAATAGGCAGATGATGTTGTCCGGTCGAAAACTAACTGAGTGGAAATATTTTTCGTTTTAGCCCTCGTTTTCCAATAGATTTTAATGCAAAAATTTAAGATTTTATCAACTCTCTTCATCAATAAATAAAATTAAGAGTTTGATTTTATCAAAATCTTGATAAAATCTATTAGAGAACAAATTGGTTATTCAAACCATAGCCATCAGTGCTTTTCAAAAAACAATTTGTTGATGTTTGATTGATCTTAATTTTGTTGCAGACAACAAACTCAACTGTCTAACGATTTGAATCACAAGCGCATAGTGGGCCCCTCCGTGCCAAATATGTAGAAAATTTTGGAGGCAAATAGGGTAGCGCTAGTATGATGCTTGAGCGTGCATTTCGATTGTCTAAAAGTGTTTTGGGCGTTACAAATTTCTCCCTCTTCCTCTCTCTCTCCTCTTTTTCTTTTTATAAAATTTGAATGTCTAAAACACTTTTGGACGGCCGAGATGCATGCAACGTGGGCACCACTTCACATCAAATGCTGTGAAAATTTTGGATGCAAACGGAGTACCACTAACGTGATGCCCGAGCGTGCATCTTGGCCGTAAAGTGTTTCGTACGTCGCAGATTTCTCTCTCTCTCTCTCTCTCTCTCTCTCTCTAAAATTCAGACGTTCAAGATACCTTTGACAATCGAGATGCGTGCTAGGTACTACCACACGCAACCGGCATCCAAGTTTTTCTCCCGATTATCAGCTCCGGAAGTTCGTTGTCAAAAGCAGCTCTTCTATCTTCACCAAACTTGAACAAACCATAAACTATCAAATTCTCCACCACATTGGTTGAGATTAGGTTCACCTTCATCTCCAGTCTCCACACCGTATAAAGATGAAGTATCAAATTGTAAACATACCTATAATTACACTCATCGAAGAACTCAAAACCGAATATTCCGATATTCTTCATCCGGGTTTCGACGTTGGAATGACTTTCTGTCTCTTCTACTCGATACTCCAACGCCTCACCTCGCGGTGGCCACTATTACAATACGCCGCAACGTGGACGGCGATCCTGACGATCACCGCAGCGGTGGCGTCGTTCTCGCCGGAGTGGGCGTTTATATCGTCGATCTCGCCAACTTCCGCCTCCTCACGGCCGTGCGAGGCGAAGGGGTTCATTAGAGTTCCGATCGATGTTCCGACGGAGGTTTTGTGTTTTCCGGCTCATATGTTTGGGCGGTCTAAGCTGGACATGGTGGTGGCTCCGATTTTCGCGGCGGTTGTCGTCGCCGGTTCGGCTTACGTGGTCCGTGCACTAGGTTTGTGGGAGGTGGACGATGAGGCCTAAAATTCCTTTGGGATCAAATTTAAATAAGTTACGGCCATTAGTAGTACTTGTTGTGCATTGCAGGATTTGTTCACTGTTCGTGCCCTCAATTCTCGTTTTTGTTATTTGTATTTACATGAAATAACTTCAAAATAGACGTTTTTGCACGCACACACCTTTTTTTCCCCTTTTTTTTTGCCATACAATATATATTGGCGGCATTAGCAAAGAAAGTTAGCAAACAGAGTTTCAAGTCACTTCATAGACTTGAATCCTAGATCTCTCTTGAAAGCCAAGAAGTACGACCAAGTGATCTAACAATGACACATCTACGCTTGCCCACGCGGACGCGGGGTGCTCTCTACTCTTTCTTAATTAATTTTGAGTTTGATACTTTAATATTTTCTATACTAAAAATGTGCGATATCCAATCTTACTTGGTCCCAAAATTCTCACAATTTTATCACCATAGATAATTTTTTGTCAAATTCACACCCTTAAGAGCATCTCCTACCAATCTTCAGCTAATTAAATCTGAAAAGGGGAAATTAAGAAAATACTGCAAAGAAAGGGTAAAAGTAGAGAATGTGGATGAGTTGGAATTAGGTAAATTCTTCAAGTTTACTCGGACAAAAAAAAAATTCAATTTCAATCTCTAAAAATGAAAAATATGTGGAAGATATGTTAGAAATGGTTAAGTCACAATTTAAGTCGATATATTGTAAGACCATCTCCAACAAGCTCTTCAAAGCTCCAGCAGCAACAAAATGGCAACCCAAATGGAGGATTCCGGTGCCCAGCAGTCTCTCCATCGAGCTCGGCAACAAAATCTGTGCTATAGTACCTCACCACATCAGGTGAGGTATGGAGAGATCGGGCGAGAATCGCAACGATCCGCTCTCTCTCTCTCTCTCCATCGCTTACCGAAAAAAATGGATCATTAGAATAATTGCGATAAAATCATTTTGAGACAACCACAGTGTAGCTGACGTCGAGATGAGAAGAATGGTGCAAGGTACGTCATCATCGGAGCTCTGGGACGGCCGCACACGCTGGTCAAAGGTGGCACATGCTGACGAGTAAGATCTACGCACGCGCGTGTAGCCCACACGTCTGATAGGGAAAAATGCAACTCTGGTATTTTGGTGAGGCTGTTGGGCATTTTGGGTGGCTTGCCAAAATAGTTTCTAACACTTTTTGTTGCCAATATGGTGAAAAAAATGGAAAGGTTATTGGAGATGCTCTAAGAGAATGACATGTCTTGTAAAGTGCAATAAGTCAATTTTGAGTTTAAAGTAAGAATTAGATGTCTTCTTAACGTTTAAGACAAGGTATCAAATATCTCAATATCTTTGGTTGGGTGATTTTTGTATTGTCTATGTTTGTTTTCTAATAGTTTTCCATTTGCTAAAATGAGAATTTGCTAAAATCAAGTGGTTGATTTTAGCAAATTTTCATTTTAGCAAATGAAAAACTACTACAAACGATTAGCAACTATGCATTTGTGTGTCATACTTTATGGTATATAAACACATAAGTAGTTTGTGTTCAAGTGAACTTGCTTCCCAAATTTTGCATCTTTGCTTTGAGTTTGGACCATTTTTAACATCTCTGTTTTGTATTTGACTTAATTTGTTGCCAACAATTATTCTCTCTTTTAATATAAAATACTTTCTCCAATTTGGGCAACTAGAAATTCATAAAAAATAATTGAAACTTAAAATATTAAGGCAAACAAAACCAATTAAAGAATCCGTGTTCAATTGCTTGTATCTTAATTGAACAAAATTATTACTCCTCCTATTATTATTAGTATTCTTTTTTTTTTTATGTTACATCAAACTCTGGAATCATCATGTGCATTATGCCCCAATTTAAAAAGGTGTAAACAAATTAAAATCGAAAGTCAAAAACCAAGTACCTCTTTCAAGGGTCACATGCACGGACTCATGTCCAGTCCAGTCTCTTCCCATAAAGTACTATCCAATTTTAATTTTTGCGGATGTATTTTGAGCTCACGGTATTAATCAAATTCGTTCATTTCATAAAACTCTCATTGATTTCTTCAAGTTTTAGAAAACCATGTTTGATGAATACAGATCGGTGAATTCATAAAATAAATTTATCTTCTAAAAATGGGTCTGGTACATTCTGCATGATATATTTATTTCCAGATTTGATCAGTATTCCTTGAATTCGAATTTTTAAGGAAGCAAAGTTTTGTAGTGAGTAACTCACTACAAAGTTGTAGTGAGCTCTATCCGGCCGTCCATCTTAGCATTGAAAGTTTAGATTTAATTTAAATTTTAAATGATCCGAGTTATTTACTTTGTGCATTAAAATTCAAGTGTTTATTATCAAAATTGATGGCCGAGATGGTCATCTCTACCACCCGGCCCTATCTATCCAACCCGCCCCTACCTATTTGGGGAGGGATTGTGATCGGGTAGGGGATAGATTGTTAGTCCCCTACCCGATCCCCCTCCCCCCGCTTCCCGCAACTCCCCACCCTCCCTCAAGATCCCTGTTCACTCATATATATTAATTTATTCTATATACATGTGTGTGTATATATATAAAATATATATTTATATTATAAATACATAAAATATTCTTTTTCCAGATATTTATAACTTAGAGTTAGGGTTGTTTTTTTTTTCCCAGGTAAATATTCTTTTTTTCTTCTTCACACTTCACATGTTCACAATCACAGCCGCCCCACACTTCATCTCTCAACTCTCGTCTCTCACCCAAAACCCAGGTCATCTCATTGATCTCAACTCTTCGTTGATCATGGCGCCAATAGCTCGAGCTTTTGTTCACGGTCCTTAATCTCTCTCTCTCTCTCTCTACGTGTTTCTATTTCGATCTGAAATCTCCTCTTTCCGTTCTCTTTTCGGTGAATACATAAGTTTTTTCAGGTATGTATTGAAACATTCTTAATCTACACTTACAGTTTACATACGTCTCTTTTCTGTTCATCTATGCTATCCTATTGCCTCGATCGAAAGTGTGGATCTAGAAGTTTCATTTTCGTTTTCATGAGTTGATGTCTATGAGGATTTTTCCCGTGTATGCTACGTTGATAGAGGTTGATGTCTGTGATTTTGTGGTTGAACCATAAAATTGGTTCATGACGTTTTCCCGCACGAAAATATGTACCTCTTTCATATATTTACATATGACAAATGCATTTCATTTTGGATCTCCGAATCCCCATGGGAATCCCGTTCTCCGCATCGGGGCGGGGATAGAGGTTAAAATAAAATTTCCGGTGTGGATCGAGAAGGGGATGAAAATTGATATAGGTTCAAAAATTGAGATTGTGTTATCTACCCCCTACCCTCTCCATGCCCATCTCTACCGAATGGGCTCACAGAGGGAGTACCCAATTTTTAAATGCTACGTAATTTTTTTTTTAACGAATTATACGGAACGATTTTTGTTTCGTTTATTGTTGCAAGTTCAAGATGACCCATAAAAACTCAGAACCGGACAGAACTTGGTGGAAGAGGGCAAGTACATACAGCTCATACCATCGCACATTCATTCTGTACACCCATCGGCTACCAACCTCAAACTTTTCTGACGGCAATCTCGCTCCACGCCTCTCTCTCTCTCTCTCTCTCTCTCTCTCTCCTCGAGATCGAGAAGAGGGTCTGTTCCCCCAGACGCCTCTCTCTCTCTCTCTCTCTCTCTCTCTCTCTCCCCATTAGATTTTCTCATGATCTGATCACCTTTACCTTCGATAAGCACCTCTACATACATCATATACATCTCGATCTGCACAATCTTCACCGCATTTCCTGCAGATCCAAAAAAACGAAGGATTTTTTCCAGATCGTCCACGATCCAATCGGACGATCAACGAACCGATGGCGGCATCATCGCGACGCCTTCGCGACCTCCAATCCCAGCCGTCGAACAAGATCTGCGTCGACTGCTCCCAGAAGAACCCCCAATGGGCCTCCGTCTCCTACGGCGTCTTCATGTGCCTGGAGTGCTCTGGCAAGCACCGCGGTCTCGGGGTACACATCAGCTTCGTCAGATCCGTCACCATGGACTCGTGGTCCGAGATCCAGCTCAAGAAGATGGAAGCGGGCGGCAACGACAACCTTAACAGGTTCTTCGCCCAGTACGGAATCCCTAAGGAAACCGAAATCGTCAAGAAGTATAATACGGATGCGGCCACAGTGTATCGGGATCGGATCCAAGCCCTAGCTGAGGGCAAGCCGTGGCGGGACCCGCCCGTATCTAAAACGAAACCGCCGTTAAGTGGTGGTAAAGATAGGAATACTGGTGGCACCGGTGGGAGTGCAGGGGGAGGGGGGTGGGATAGTTGGGACGATGACGGAGGGGTGAGATCAGGCGCGGATGTAAGGAGGAATCAATCGGTTAGTGATTTGAGGAGCGGAGGGGGAGGAGGAAGTGGGGGAGGGCCGGCGAGGTCTAGGTCGAGTCAGGATATTTATACGAAAGGGCAGTTGGAGGCGTCGGCGGCGAATAAGGAGAGTTTTTTTGCGAGGAAGATAGTGGAGAACGATTCGAGGCCGGAAGGGTTGCCGCCGTCACAGGGTGGGAAGTATGTGGGGTTCGGATCGAGTCCGAATCCAGTGCCGAGAAATGATTCCCAGGGGGATGTACTCTCTGTTGTTTCTCAGGTAAAATTTTCACGCATTGGAGGTTAATTAAAGTGGGTTGCTGATCTCTTTTGGCATGTTTGGTTATGTTATTTTTAGGAATGATTGGAAAAGACAGAATCAAGAATGGGGAGATAGGGAAGTGGAGTCCACTGAGTAATAGACGTGATGTATAATTTTTTTAGGATCAGTTGAATTGTATCTGGTTAGAGTGGGATATAGACTATGCAATTATTTTGACCATTGAACGAGGGGGAGATAATTTGGAGAAGGAGACCAGCTAATACCGCTCTACCTGTGGTGTTGGCTAACCCCCACATGGGTTGCTCTACCCGTGGTGTTGGCTAATCCCCACATGGAGAAATTTTTCGGGTACTGCCCATGTGGTACGCAATCTAAGCCGTCCAAAATACGATCTAACAGTTTGAAAGAGGAGAAAGAAAAGAAGAGAGAGAGTGGTCGGGTGAGAGGAGAGAAAGAGAATCAATCTCGGCTGTCTAAAACATATTTGGATGGCCGAGATTGTGCTTGGCATGGCCACGTGGTACCCGTTCAGTACCCAAATTTTTTTCCCCCACATGGGTTACTAATAGGACAAATTATCCCACCTTGTCTAGTCCCGTGGTTAATCCTGGATGCACTCCATTAGTTAATAACGGGTGCACACAACACAGGACTAATGAATAATGGAAAACATGTGTATCCTTATGTTCCACTAGTCCTAGTTCCACTTTTCTAGTTCAGCAATCAGACGAGCCATTTGTGTGTTGATCTTGTTTTGTTTTTGGGAAGTTAATAGATGTTTTTGTTTATATGTGGTGTGCAGGGATTTGGTAAGCTCTCTTTGGTTGCGGCATCTGCAGCGCAATCTGCAGCGACTGTTGTTCAAGCTGGTACAAAGGAGTTTAGTTCCAAGGTATTTGACACTTCCTTAATTTCAATTTGCACCTTGTTTTTAATAATTTTTAGATGCTGCTCGGCAAGTATTTGCTGTTATGTTCTAGAGGTGCAAAACTAGGAGCGATAGAATTAGAAATGAGACTATTCGCGAAATGGTAGGAGTTATACCTATAGAGGATAAGTTGAGAGAGAATAGATTGAGGAAGTTTGGACATATCTATCGTAGACCTCCAGACGCAGTAGTCAAGAAGAGTGATATGACAGCAGTGATAGTTGGGTTAGGGGAAGAGGAAGACCTAAATTGACTTTGGATGACGTCATATGAAAAGACTTGAGCTTACTAAACTTAAGTGAAGAGGTCGCCCTAGACAGAGCTCATTGGAAAAACAGGATTCATGTAACCAACCTCAATTGATTGGGACATAAGACTCGGTTTGGTTTGGTTTACTGATGATCACGGTGATGGTGGTGCATGTTATGACCATGATTTGTGCGGAAAGGCATGTTCATCACACATGCAAGTATCTAAATCCTACATTGTCATTAATAGGTTTTTGGTTGACTTGGTTCTAAGTTTGAACTCTGGAAGATATGAAAGAGTTGAGTCTGTGTCATAGTTAGGGGATGCTATGACCTCGCAGGAAACTACACAGTTTTGTGTGTTTTATTTGTTTGTACTTGTTTATTATTGTGATTTAATGTTGAATCCAAAATCAATAAAAGATCTATTCAGCAAGGACTAACCTTTGGTGAGAAAAAAGAGAGAAAAAAGAACACAAGAAAAGCTTGAGTTTGATAGCTGGTTTAGATTGCTATATGGAAGCTAGAAGTTGAGTTGATTTCAGAGCCAACAGAGGTTGGAAGAATGTGAGCCTGTATGAGTTTCGAGTCCTGGTTTTTCATTAGAAACAGGTCGGAAGTCAGCACACACAAGCCATGTTCCCATTAGCATGGCCTCATTTAAGTTTCTTAAATCCTTATCCCTGAACTGCCTTAATACTAGTTCTTCAGAAAAGCTCTGCAAACCATTGATAACCATGGCTAGGTGTCCATGGACTAGATCATTCTAGAGAAACTTTTTGTTTTCTTAAGTTAAACTTTATGAGGATCAGCCTTTCTCAAAATGTCCAATATACATATGCACACACATGCATACGTAGGTGCCTGGAAGAGAGAGGGAGAGAGAGGTCCAAGAGAAAAACAAGCACAGGATAGCCTTGATCTGTCCTTGCGCTATCTCTTACAACTCCTCTGGTATATAAAATTCTTACAATGCATTCATTGTACGGGGTGTGCTTGTTGCTTTTCATAAAAGCAAGGAGACTTGAGGTGGTTTGATCTTAAACTTTTAGGCCCTGGTTGATGCCCTCACTAGGGAGGATTGGACTAGTTAATCCTGTGGGGCCACTATCTGCCATTAGGTTGCATTTTCTGGGGAAGTGCTTATGATTCTGCTCAGATTCCGAATCTCCCAAAAAGGGGGATTAGCAAAGGCATGGGGATCAGCTCCAGTCATTATCACATTAATCTCTTACTCAGCCCAAACAAACATGGTTAAGACAATCCCTACCTCTAATTATATAACCAACTTCACTATTAAGTATTAATCCCTCATAACCAACAATCCCAATCCCCTTTCCACTACAATTCCCCTCCAACCTAACACGAATTACACGAGACCTTAGGGTTTGCGATGGAGAAGCAGAGATTTTTTTATTTTATTTCTGAAAGGTGGTTTGTGGTCTCAAACTGAGGTTGACAATATAAAGGTGCAAGTTGGAAGTTGACAACTTTCAATAATAAATTTAAATCCTCCCCTAGTCTAATTTCGAGTTAGGGTAGTTGTATGATGACACTTGTTGTACTTGGTTTTAGGCCATTCATTCATCATTCTTGCTATGATGTCTCCTGTATATTTTTCGTGAAGTTGCTTCCCTCTTCCTCATCCTTAGGTATCGCGTGCATTTCAAAGTAAGCCCTAGCGCCTTAAGTGTGACAACTAGGGTAATGAAGTACTCCCTCCGTCCCCATTTATTTGTCCCTTTTGGGAGTTTGTGCCACTTTTCAATTGATTATGTCTCGTAATATACATTGTTTTATATGATTTCGAAAACATTGTTTTATAGAATTAATTGAGATCTATCAAACAAGATCCATATTGAATATAAAATTCATTACCGATTAAAAGTTATAGCTTGTTTTTTATCCGGTTAAAATTGGATGAGGGACCAAAATTTGGGGACGGAGGGAGTAACTGGTAAGTCCACTGTGTTGCAAGTTGCACTCTGGGGACTCTTTGATTTGGAATCAATAATGGAAGTATTTCTTCATTCGAATTCTTAGCCCTGTGCAGTTGTTTTTCCTTGAGGGCCTGCTTGTCAGGGGTCAAAGGGAGGGTATATAACATCTACCCAAATATGGCAATCTAGAGTGAACGAACCCAGTTGTTAATTCTTTTGGACCTGGATATACCATCCCGCATTTGGCAATCCAGATTGCACCAACCTGGTTGTTAGTTCCTCTGCACCTGTATGTGATGTCTGGAGGATTGTTTATCCGCATGGAGGGGTACCCTGTTTGATAATATAGATTCGACACTTAAAATTGAATCAATTAAGTAATAAGTCATCAAGTAGTTTTGATAACCACATTTTATGTTACTTAACAGGTTAAGTGCCACTTAAAATGTAGGCTAAAAAATTGATAAAAATTAAGTAGCTTTGAGCTACTTAATTCTGGCTGAATTCCCCTATGCTTACAATCAACCATCGCACCTCCACCACCGCTGTCACCACCACCACCACCACCACCTCCATTGCCACACCGTTGCCTCCACCACAACCACCACCATTGCACTATCGCCACCGCCATGCTGCTACCACCACAGCCACCACCATTACACCGCCGCCATGCCGCTACCACCACAACTACCACCACCACTGGCACAACGCCACCGCCATGTTGCTACCACCACAGCCACCACCATTACACCGCCGCCATGCCGCTACCACCACAACTACGACCACCACTGGCACAACGCCGCCACCACCATTGCACAGCGCTGCCACCCCTATCACCATTACTCATATACCACCACCATCACCACACCACAACCACCACCATTGCACCACTGCCACCGCCACCGCCATGCCAGTACCACCATAACCACCACCACCACCACCATTGCCACTACCACTATCACCGTTGCCCATATACTACCACTATTATTGCCATGCCACCGCCATCACTTCACTTCCACCGCTAGCATTCCACCCAGCCCACCACCACCACTACCACACCATAACATCACACTACCAACACTACACCACCAACATTGCACCACTATTACTCTATTGCCATCACAACTCACCATCATTCCACCATCACCATTACTCCATTGTCACGGCCACCTCGCCACCACCCTGACCACCTCCCAATCACTACTGCCACAAATACATGATGACCATTAATAAAATTAAGAGACAATTAAAACCCAAAAAAAAATTAATTTTTTTTAATCCAGTGCTTAATTTGTTTTATCAAACAGCTTTTCAACTTAAAAAATTCAGCATTCAGTTTTCAGTACTTAATTTTCTGCTTTCAGTTTTTAGTTTTATCAAACAACACCATAATTAGTCTCCCTTCTATATTCAGCCTCTATTTATGGAAATGCCATTATTATTATTATTATTATTATTATTATTATTATTATTATTATTATTATTATTATTATTTTATGTAATTCCATTATTACTTGCAAAATTGCCATTCACTTGCTCATATCCATCCATATCCCCTTTCTAAAAAATACTCGAACGACCCCTGTGTAATCTATCACCCACCTATAATTATCTCCCATCCTACTATATGAGCCATATCACAAACTTCCTTAAAAATGGAAGTGTAAAAATTGCAATTTACCAGAATTGGACTATATGTGTCATATCACTTTAATCCCCAACCTTTCCGGGGTTGGGACCTTTGTTTTTGTCTCTCCTCGACTACATGCGTCTGTGTGATCTACAATATTTTATGAGAGGAATGAAATAAAGGGAAAGACAATCAATTGGTCCGCTGTGTTTTTTTTTGGGTGCTTAGGCTATGGAAAAAAGCAGCCTAGGTAGGGGAAGAAGGGTGAACGTTTTCCTGCATTAACTGTCACATTTGGAATGGAAGGTGTTGTTATTTCATTTACTTTCCCGTCAATTAAAAGCAGCCTAAAAGCCATGTACCATGGTTATTTGCCAAACGTTGAGGTTCATTAGCTGTATTGTATCATGGAAATCTCCTTCATGTAAATATCCTGACCCGTTTTGCAAATTTTGCTGTACTTTTTTCCTGGTGATACTGTTCTGTAGAATTGTGGTAATCTGCTGTATGGTTATATTGGATGTGATCGAAGCAAACTAAATGGGTAAAAATTTCTAACAGGTGAGAGAGGGGGGTTATGACACCAAGGTGAATGAAACAGTCACCGTGGTTACGGCAAAAACAACAGAAATTGGACAGAAGACATGGGGGATAATGAAAGGTGTCATGGCATTGGCGTCACAGAAGGTGGAGGAGTTCTCTAAGGAAGGCACTGTCAGCTGGAAGGCTGACAACTGGCAACGAAACGAAAGTGAGGGCAACGGCTACTATCAAGAGTTTTCGCAAGAGTCCAAAGGACCTACTTCAGGTGGAGGACAATCCTCATCCACTGCACATTCTAGTTCTTTCAGTTCTTGGGATGAGTGGGATCACAAGGATAACAGGAAAGAAGAAACTACAAAGGCTGCAGCAACTAGTAATGGGGATGGGTGGGCTGGTTGGGATGATGCTAAGGACGATGGATTTGATAACTTCTACCAAAGCGCATCCAATACAAAAACTGTTAGTCACAACGGAAAACCAGATTCCAACTGGACCGGAGGCGGCTTTCTCTGAGGCTAGTATACCATCACCAACTTTTCTTTGTTTAATTATTTTGGCCTCTTAATGGTTGAGAGTAGTTTACATATGTATAATTGTGAACATTGCGGGTTAAGTGCACAACCCAAAAGGACTGGCGCGCTTCCTTTGTGTGTTAAGAGCATTGTTGCGACTTCTATTCTTAGGTCGCTTTACTGTAGTTTGTTTTAATTCTTTTTTTTTTTTTTCCTTTTCTTTTTTTCTCTCCTGTATTTCACTTTGATTTGAAATTTGAATCATTAAGTGTTTCTCTTAAACCCTTGTGGGTAATTATACTTTGTTTGGGTAGAACAAGTACCCATTTTGGTGAAAATACTTGTTTTACATTGACTGATATGATACATATACCTGGTTAAATGGTCAAGGCTTGGGACTTAAGGATTTGTTATCTCCTAAGGTCTTAGGTTCGATACCTCGTAGGTGTTATCAATTCTTTTGAGGTTAGTCCATACAGAGTCTTGCTCTAGCTTTATATGGGCCCCCCTACTAGTGGGCGGTAGAATTGGTCTCCCAAGATTAGTTGAGGTACGGGAAAGGTGGCCTAGAGACATGGTTATCAAAAAAGCATATACCTGGTTAAACAAAAATTGTACTAGTGAGGGCGCAATACAAAAACGTCAAAAAAATCTCTGTTCTCCAAGAATTTAACATGCATGCCTTGATTTTCATTTGAATTTTTCTTCAAGGTATATTCCTACTTGAATATTGTTTAACTATATTACATAAGAAGAGTTATTGATTAAGGAGAGAGAGAAATAATGGAGAATGTAAAAGAAGTCTTGCTCGACTTACGTTTTATGGTAATATAGTAATTATAATTCTGAAACATGTTAGTGGTTTCGAGGTAAAAATTCAGTAAATTAAAACTTGTTTGTGAGTAATTAATTATTCAGTGGTCATAAGGCATCGCCACGTGATGTCCTAACATCATTCTCTGTCAATTTTTTTTTATCGGCCTTCGTCATCACTTGTTTATTTAGGTGAAACTTATGTATTTGGACTTGAGTCTCACATAAATGTGTAGAAGAATAACATCATTTTTTTTTAGCTATAAGAAAGAAGATCCAACAAATTAAAACTATGATACAACCTACTCAAAGAAAGAAAAAAACCTCCAAATAATACGAAAAAAAGAGAGAAGAAAACAAAGAAAAAATACATAGATAGAATCACCGGAGCTGTCACGCAGCCACTGATGATGGAAGTCCGGATTTGAAAATCCTAGATTCCCCCCCCCCCCAAAAACCCCTATTCCAGCCGCCCATTGGGAGAGGAGCTCGAAACCATGGGGAGTCGCTGGAAACTATGGGGGAAGTGATAAAAGAGAGGAGAGGAAGAGAGGAGGAAGAAGGTGGTGGTGGGGGAGGGCACAAAATCACCTTGCGGTAGCGGACAAATTACAACTTATGTTACCTGGCCCGGTTTATGTTAACAGAATTGAAACAGACATCAGTAGATTCTACTTTCATACGTACATCTACAAACTTTGCCGACTACAAAACCGCTTGTTGGTATGTTCCACTCCACTCGACAGGGTCGTACAAATGGGTAGAGATACGAATTACTGCATATTTCGTATATTTTCGACGTCAAATGTTTCTCTTCTCACACGATATTATCGTGAGTTTCCAAACTCGATTGCCCACGGGATGTTATTAGTCCATCCTTAGAAACCGGGGATTCCTCTGCCTGGCCTAAGTTGTGTTGTTGGATCACGAGCACAGAAGACACTATGCCTTGGCCTGAAGTGGCCAACAAGTCTCCAATGGGGCCAAGCTCAGTGTGCTCGGGTTGGTGATCGGCCAGTGCTGCCACCGTTGTTGAGGGGAACCGCCCGTTGCCTACCACGACGAGATCGTAATCCCCGTTCTGCCCGATCGCTAAAACCATGCTAAACATGTTGCCTGCTGCCCTTTCAACGTACTCCACAACACCATCCCACTTGCTTCGAAACTCTGTCGTTGCCTTTTCATCTAGTATCTGTAAGAAGATGTGCACAGGAAGACAATATATGTAGTCACTGCAAAAGGGTCCATGCCAGATATTGAAATGAGTAGTTGTAGGGTTCAAGAAAGAGAAATGGATGGCTCGGTTTCATATTTTATGGATCTGAGCTATCTATTTCTCTTTCTTGGATGTTTTCGGGGAAAGTTTTCGTGGACCCTAACATTTTTCGTATTGTAATGGGGCCACGCCATAATTATTTGTGGGAAATGGATCCTCTCTGGTCCTTAATTTGGACTTGATGGGATAGTACAAACTTGGATTGTCTATTGTTGCAATTAATGCTTCGGATTCGCTCAAAACTCTCATTGGTAAGATTGAATCCGAACAATTGATTATGCTAATGTATGGTCTAGATTTAAATTATTTCGTTTAATCCAAAATTTGGGTTGGAGAGAATTCATACCCTTTTTTTGTTTTATATGTTCTTGGATTCTATATTTGTATGGCTTTCATTTCATATAGCTTATATAATTAGGGTAATGGTTCCAATTTTTCAAGTCTTTTGCTAAACCAGGGGTTGGGCCACTAGGGGTGCTCTAATATCAACTCGGCTCTACTCCATGGGCCTTATTTCAAACTCCAATAAAACAATACACCATAATTTATATCTCAAGTCCAGTCAAGTTTGGCGGGTTCGTCAGAATTCTGTAGGTTTTCTCAGCCCAATATTCCTACGCCAATGTGGGCTTTCAAATGATACTTCCTTTCAAAAAAGAAAAAAAACTTGTTCTTTTAGTTGGATGTATACGCAATGTCGAAATATTTAGAATTATGAAAAGTATTAAAAAGTATAAAATTAAAAGTAAAGAGTTAAAAAAAAAGAGTTTAAAAAGATGAATAAATACATTGTAAAATATTCTTCTTCTTCTTTTATTTATTTAAAAATCCAGTGCTTAGTGAATTTTTTTAAAGTATTATTATAATTGATAAAAAACAAAAACATAAAGACAGTTCCAAGAGTTTTTTTTTTTTTTTCACGGAAAAAAGGACTTTTATTAAGAAGAGATCGGGTCCGGGAAACATAAAGACAGTTCCAAGAGTTTGGCCGAACCCATTATGAGAGAGAGAGAGAGAGAGAGAGAGAGAGAATACCTTCTCCGTCTCGTGATCCATAGCGGGACTTGGGAAATTGTAACTCGTCCCGCTACTCTTGTTCAGCAGCGGCCGTAACGCAACGCCGCCACCCTCCAATCTTTCTTCCCCAACAAACCTCAAAATTGTCACCTTAACGGCCGGATGTACCGCCATCTTCCCACCCAATCCCAGTGCCTCACGATCATTGGGCCCACCAAAAAATAAAATACAAACCCTTTGTGCCACGGTGACAGTGGGCCCGGTAGTCTGATCACGACCAAATCCACGGTCCACCAGCACCGCCACCGAACACGGTGCCTCCTTCAGTACCCTTTGATTAACCGCTCTCCACTCGAGGGCCCCATTCTCCACCTCCTCCTCCACCACCCCATCGTCATCGTTACCGTCCAATTTCTTCCACTGCTTGTGGAAAGGCAATATAATCATGTCCACCCTCTTATCCACCGCCACGTGGCATATATCCTTGTACATTGTGGACAATGCTGATATGGCAGTTGTGGGACGAACAGTTACTCGGCCCAGTTGGCTGTAAGCCTGGAAGGCGACAGCCACTCGGTCGTGGAACTCGCCCCTGTTGCGGTTCCGGTTGATAAACGGGAAGCCGTTTTTGCGGGCCCATAGGACCATGACAATGGAGGAGGAGCGTTCGGTGAGCTCGACGAGGTGCATGAGGTAGAGTTTGAGGTGGGAGTTGGTGGTCGACCGGGTCGACTCGATGAGGTTTACGAGTGAGGGGATGTTTCCGGGGCCACGAACGCAGGCGAGGAGGCGGAACTCGTCTTTTTTGGTAGTTTTTAAAGAGGTGGAGTGGAAGCGGCGGCTGGTAGAGGGCGAGGAGGGGGCGGAGATGGGGCGGGCGGGTTTGTAGATGGCCTTGACTGTCGGAGTAGTCATGAAGGTGGTGAATAATGCCATTAGGACCAATATTGCAAATACCTCATCGTTGAGTACCTGATGAAAAAAATAAATTTATATGGTAATTGAAATCGAACAAGCAAAAGATTTGCACAAATAATGAGGTAATTAGATTTGATTTTTCATTTCCAATTAAAAAGAGAATTATCAATATCAGTGACGACTCCAGAATTTCGAAAGTGGGGGTCATTATAAACAACAAATACCTTTACCAACCATAAATAAAATAAAATATCATAGTAATGCGATTAAAAATTTTGTTCCAACAAAATCACATTTAAAGCTCAACCTAATGAACAAAAGATATCATCAAAAAACATAAAAAAAATTTCTCTGTTTACAATTTTTCACCGCATACAAAAAAATAAATAAACTACACAAGCTTCTACAATTGCATTCGACGTGGTCTTGACATACTATCAAATAATTTCTTCATCCCAAATTGTTACTTCTGCTTCACTTTTTGAACCATTCAAACAATTATCTCTATTTTATAATCTATAATTTTTCTATGATTTTAAAATATTTGTTCGATAAAATTAATTGAGATCCATCAAACAAAATCCATATTAAATATATATATATATATATATATATATCATTAAAAATCTGAAGATATAAACAAGTTTTTTAGTAACTAGGAGCAACAATTTGGAACGGTAGGAATACTTCCTTACCAAGATAGATCAACCTCTTCATTATCAAAAAAATAAAACGAGTAATTAGGATTCAAACAAGTCACACAAAGTAGTAGTATTTTTTTTTCCTACCGTGGGGTCGGCTGAACCCTCAACCTCCAATGTGGCGTCGCCCTTGATCAGTATGAATTATCAAAATTAAGTGTGCGAGTCCCACATGAATAACTACGGGTGGACTGGTGGAGAGCGTTGAGGCACGATATGATGTTCTTGTAGACAACTCAATGATTACTCGGTTGTTGGCTATAGCGCTAATATTATTTGGGTTTTAAAGTATTTTTCCAATCACTTTTTTTCTTTTCCTCTAAGCATTATTCCTTTATCAAATTTTAAAAATTTATATTACTTTCTATATTAAAAAACAAAGTAATTTTGAATATTTCATTAAATTTTCTTACTATTAACCAGACCGAGCCTTAAGTTCTAAGTAATTGGGTCGACTACATGACTGTTTTCTCCCCTAAACTCTGAGAAGGGCATTTTTCTCCGTGATAATTTTAAATATAAAACTAATTGCTATGTAATAAATTGATGGCATATTATAAACGTAAGTACTTTTATTTTCATTCAAAAGAGTGACAAAAAATATACAAGACAAACCGGATAATAAACACTGGTTTGTAGTATCGTGAATTAAGACAAAAGTCCTTGTTCAAAAAACATTTAAGAGAGAAACTTCAATATATACGAATACTAATTTATCGAGTTGATTTTTATTTGTCTTCTTTGAAATAAAAAAATTCCAATGTTTGATTATAGAATAGAGATAAGAAATTAGAGATTCCAAAACTATTAACAACAGAATCAAGAACCCCGATTACTTTTGGGAAGCCCAAGGACTGTGGAAGTGCCTCATAATTGGAATCTCCATAATTGGCAAATTTATTTTGCCTTTACATTATTTAGATTGGACAAAAGGCAGAAACTTTATCTAGACACACACATAATATTGGCGGACAAAGAATTAATACTTTTTGACCCCAAAATCTTCGGTCTTGTTTGGTTTGGGTTCTCAAGAATCGGTTCTCTAAATCATTATTCAATTATTATTCCTATTTTTAAATATTATTCTTATTTTTCTCTCTATCTCTCTCTAATCATTAATACCTATTTTTTAATTATTACCCCTATTTCTCCCTCTAATCATTACAAAAATCAAAACACAAAACCAAACCAAACACAAGCTTCAATTATCCTAATAAAGCATTTCATTTAGATACGTCACATCACATTTTTATATATTTGAAGAATTCACACTGCACTTATGTCACATCACATTTTTATTAAAAGTTTATATTCGTAGAATTTATACCGTACTTATGTCGGGATCAAAATGTGCACTCGCAATTGGACTATTGCGGCCAGGTGGGGCTCACCCATTTGTGATCTTTGAGTGCACTTTAGATTTTGATTTGACTCATCCATCTCATCTGGTTAGGCAATTCTGTCACCAGTTTGGAAAATGATTTTCCCTAAGATACTTTTTAGTTTGGTATTGGTATAGTGTTAAAGGGTGTCAACTAGTGTTTGATACTCTTTTAGTAGATTAGTCATGTATTTGCAGTGGCGGATTTAGAAATCCTATACAGGGGGTCACTTTTCATGCATAACTTTGAAAAAAAAAAAAACTCATAGTCCAATATAACGAATATACCAAGAAAATACTAAAATGTTAAACATTATGAAACATTTTATACATATTTTGCTCATGACGCTTGTAAAACTGAAAGTAAGTCCTATGAAAAAAAAGGGAATGGACAACGACAAAGATAGAGAAATGATCAATCTATTTTAATTTTTCGATTAGTACTGAATGAATTTTGAAGAAAAGGTATATAATTGCACATATTCTTATAGTGGGCATTTCAAAAGGGACAGGGGATTATAGATATTCCTAAAGTTTTTCACGTATAATTTTATGGTAGGATCCCAATCAGATTTGTTCAATATAAGTTGGTGAATTATTTCTTGAATTATTTGTTGGTGAGACTAAAAGCATTATTCCGCCACGGGTTACAAATTTTTGGAGAGTGGAGACCCTTTTCCAAATTTTTAACTCCAAAAAAAAAAAAAAAATCATTTCTAGAATTCTAGGGGGTTCACATGACCCCCCCTTGCCCTTACTGCATCCGCCCGTGTATTTGTGGTAATTAAGGGTGCAAACGAGCCAAGCTGAGTAGTGTTCAAGCTCAGCTCGTTAAGTTAACGAGTCCAAAAAATCGAGCTCGAGCTTAGCTTAGTCATAAACGAGCAGAGCCCTTAACGATCCGAGCTAGAGTAATTCACTTAACGAGCCGAGCTTTTACGAGCTGAGTTGAGCTTTAGTGTGCTCGTAGCTAAACAAGCCCAAAACTCGAGCTCGAGCTCGACTCGATTACTTATCGAGCCTTAACGAGCTGCTCGCGATCAACTCAGTTCGTTTGCAGCCCTTGTGATAATGTCATGTGTACATTTAGTATACTAATAATTTGTAAGTTATTTAATATTTGTAACATTTTTCTAAAAGATAAATACAACAATGTTGTTGCACCGATTTGGTTTCATTTTGGCACAATCTTAAATTCAGATTATTAGATTAAGTTAGGCCACATGGACCCTAGATATGCCATGGTAACTCACCTTCTTCTCTTTGCCAATGTTGAGAACAATAAGCTCCACCAACCCTTTTGTATTCATCAAAACACCAAGCGTTATCGCCTCTCTCGCCGGAACCCTATTTAACATCGCCGCCACAAACGTTCCAAAAATCTTCCCAGCGCATGCCGTCGTAATCACCAACACCAAAAGCCCCCATGCCTCCACCCCATGTATTTTAGCCACGTTCGTCTTCAGCCCGCTCGACGCAAAATAGAGCGGGAGAAGAAGTCCCGAGACGAAATCCTCGATTCTCACGATCAATTTCTCTGCAAAATCTCCTTTTGGGATCATTAGACCGAAGACAAACCCGCCGAATATGGCGTGTATGCCGATTAAATCGGTCATGAAGCCGGAGACCATTACTCCGACGAGGGTTAAGCAGATGAAGGCTTCGTTGACGGTGACCTGGTCCGGGGAGCAGCGGCGGGTGACCCATTTCATTGCTGGTCGGATTGCGACCATCATGAACATGACAAATGCTACGCCGGAGAGGAGGACCCAGACGGATACCTGTTAAAATGGTTTTGTTTTAAATATTCGGAAAAAATATTCAGAGTAAAGCATGAAATCAAATAAGCTTAATAACGGCATATCAGATATATTACCAAGGGGCTCTTGTGGGGTCCTTTGCCGCCATTTCCGGCCAGGGCGACGGCGAGAGCGAGGAGAATCCACGCTAAGACGTCGTTGAACGCAGCAGCAGCCATCGCCGTCTCTCCAACTCGCGTCGTAAGAAGCTTGAGCTCTGCTAAAATGCGCGCGAGGACAGGGAAAGCAGTTATAGAGAGAGAGACTCCTATGAAAACTACCAACTGGACGTAACCGACTCTACTGGCTCCTTCGACGGTTTTTCTCAGCACAAAGGAAATTCCGATGCCGGAAATGAACGGGACCGATATTCCGGCTGCGGCGATGGTGAAAGCCTCCTTTCCGCCTCGGCGAATCGAGGTTAGATCGAGCTCGAGTCCGACGAGGAAGAGGAAGAATAGCAGTCCGATGCTCGATATGGATTCGAGTATCGGAGTGCTCCATGAGGGGAAAATACAGTGTAGATAATTGGCGTTTCGCCCGAAAGCTGATGGACCTAGAAGAATTCCGCCCTGCAAATAAAAGTAGAATTAGTCAGTTTTCGGTCCAGTTTTGATAAGGTCCACGCTCCACTTCTCTTTTTTTTTTTTTTTGCTGAAAATCTGTTTGATCAGAGATTTATTTCTATACGATCGAGTGTCAGTTTTCTTCGTGTCAGCTTACGTGCATGTCGAGGTAATTCTTAAAACCAATCCTATTATCCACTTAGGAATTTCTATTTAAAGGTGTTTTCGGTCCAGTTTTGATAAGGTCCACGCTCCACTTCTCTTTTTTTTTTTTTGCTGAAAATCTGTTTGATCAGAGATTTATTTCTATACGATCGAGTGCCTCGTGACAAGGAAAAAAAAAAAAAAAAAAAGGCTGTCAAACTTATTTGACTTAAAGCAAACAAAGTCTAATCATACTGATTTTTTGAAAAAACGAACGATCTCTCATTTCTTGTTGATTCGGAGTTGACCCCAAAAACTGAAAACCGGAGGGGACTAGACCTTAATTAGCATAAGCGGAATGGAACTCGGTACTTGAAAATATTTCTGAACCGATCCTAGAAGAGTTGATAAAATTAGTACTAATCATTAGATTGCTGAGAAAATTTTACCAAAATTAGTACTAATCATTAGAGTAATTATGAGATTAGTAATTTGACTACGTACAGTGATTTCAGCGAGGACTTTGGGCTGACGGAGGGGCTTGAAGAGGAAGGAGAGGAATCGGCTGAGGGAGAGGACTAGGGTGGTCTGGACTATGAGCAGTGGGAAGCCATAATTCAGGGGATTATCACCTTGCCAAATTCCACTGGAAGAGGTTTTGATGGAGGTTATATTGATCACACTCATGATTTTGATTGTGTATATATGCTTAAGTTGATCCCTCTGCAGATATATGATGATGTCTTGACGCTGGATTTGTAGCTAGTACCCCCTGTATTTATAACTCTTGCCGTAGAGACAGCCGCTGTGCGCGTACGCATCTCGATTGACGTCATTTTATTTATTTATGTGTATCAATGTTTCATTACAATTGTTTTTTACAAACAAGATTACCATTGTGAAGAAGATTTAGACTTGTTCTTATATGATACACCTTAAAATGTTAAAATTAATGTCAGAGATTACATCTTGAAGACAGAAAAATTTGCTATATTAATCTTGTATCACAAGAAAACTTATGTTTGTTGCTCCAACCACTTGAACTACCATCTCGGTGGCAAATGCAACATAATATTTTACAAAATGCAGGCGATTTGATGTTGGAAAAATTAAGAGAAACACAAACGATCGATAATGACTTCCGGCTGGAAAAGCTTCTACCTCCCTCTAAAGAAACAAGTGGAAGATGGGGCTGTAGTTGGAGTTCATGAATAAAGAAAAAATAAATTATGAGCAAGATGTCAAAGTCATGATTAATTAATTACATGCAAATTACAAAGCAAGTAAATGTACAAGAGCCTAAATCATTAAGTAAACTTTTAAAGATTTTAAGGAGCTGAGCCCAATTCATTTACTATACGAGACGAATTTATACAAACGAGCTGAGCTTTTTCGAGTTGAATAATTCTACTATGAAAAAGAAATGTCATTGCCAAGCCGGTGACAAACACATGCCATTTTACGAACGTTACGTTCATATTTTTGTCAATTACCCAAATAATCTGTTTGCACAATACATTGAAACCAAACAACCAGCACATATTGTATTATACCTGCCTGGCCCTGTGACAAGCACTTGAATTAATTAATGTTGTCTAAAGTCTTTCTTCATCCCACAAAATGGTAAAGGCACAGAAAAAAGTCGGGCCCTACCGCTCGTAAGTGCTGAGCTTTTGGAAAGAAAAAGGTCAGTCCTCTTTGTACAAGAAATTTGATTCGACCCCATTTTCTTTTTCCCTTCTATTTTTTTCGATCCCCGGCCAGAATTTTAAATGTTGAGAAAACGTACCCATCAACACGTGTATGGGTCAAATTATAACACACATTTGACAAAGCAAGTAAATGCACAAGAGCCGAGATGGAAAGCTAAGGGAATTTGAAGGGGTCTTGCCGTCTTGAGTAAATTTTGGAAGATAGAGGGAGTTCGGTGGTAACAAAGATTCGTGCAAGAAATATCCAAGTGAAACTAGAAACTTAGGGGGAGTGTTTGGGTGTTAACCCTTCCTTTTTTTTTTGGTTGAAAGATCGGATATTGTCGGTGGAGGCAACCTCATTCCATGATTAAGGGAGTGTTTGGGAGCTTCATTTTTAGTTTTTCATTTTCAATTTTTTGGCTTTTTGGATTTTTAAATTATGATCAGAATGTATTTTGAATCTAGCATAAGTGTTTAGGAGAAATTTACAGAATTCATTTTACAATAGGAGTGGCGTTTGAGAGAATGATGATGAAAATAAATTATGGATGGGTTGTTTACGATTTTGTCCTTGTTTCTTTAGTATGGTATTATAACTGTGTATGAATATCATTTTTAGAAATATTTTTTGAAGTTATATTGGAATATATTTTTAGCAATTAAAAAAAGGGTAGAAGTATATACATATATTTTTTGGTAGAAAATTATTTTTTGCTCTTTTTTTTTTTTGTTAAAGTAATTGAACCAAATCCATTTGAGTGGACATGTATTGATCCACTTGAGATTTTTACTAACAAAATTTCGGGGGAAAAAAAAAAGGAACGTACAAATCTTCTCTCTCTCCTCACCATGAATACCCAAAACCCATCTCCTTCCTCTTCTCTGCAACAGCCGCAAAGCACAAACCTCTCCATGCTTCTCTCAATCAAACTCCAAAACCTGGAATCCCTTGACCAATCTAAACCAAAATCACATAAAAAAAACTCCATTTCAAGCCCTAATCTACGAACTCCACCTCTAAATCCGAAAACCTTAACCCACAGCCAAACCTTGTTTTTCTCTCACATTTCAACAAAAAACCTTGATCTAAAACCCTAAACTGCTCAAATCTAACTTAAAACCCAAACCCAAACTCGGTTTTCACCACCCATGGCTCGAATAATTCAACAATGTCGTCCCACAAAACAGTAAAGGGGAAGAAGGTATGTCAGGAAAGCGGAAGACGGATGTAATGGGAGTATTTTTTTTAGGGAAAAACCAGAAATAGAAGTAGAAGTGAAAAGCTCCTCCGGAGCTTTTTTTGTGTTTTGGCTTGGATAGTGAAAATCTGAGAATCTGTTTTGAGGGAATGAGTTATGGTTGATGTCGCCCAAACACTTGGAATCTGAAAACGTGAAAAACTAGCAGCCAAACACCCCCTAACACTTGCGATGCAATACGAAGATTTTATTCGAGAAAAGATCCATCACTAGTTAAATAAATAAATGGTCATAACGTAAATGGAAAATGTGTCAATTTATAATGGAATCTGATCTTCATAAAGAAAAGATCTATCACTACTTTCCAAATGACCCTAATTGGGAGAATTTTTTTAGTGCCAAACGGATACCGCCTACTTGGTGACTGAGGACGGCCTATGTGGTGACTGAGAGTCCATTTCGGCCATCTAAATATGTTTTGGACAGTCTAGATTTTAGAGAGAGAGAGAGAGAGTGTGTGTGAGAAATCTGAACCGTCCAAAATATTTTTAAATGGCCGAGATATGCGTTCCATACCACGTGGTGTGCCCGTTTGGCACCGAAAACTTTCTCCTAATTAGCGAAATCTTACTTAATCACACGTACCCATCATTGACTCAGAGCATCCACATTGGCATAACCAAAACCAAAAAATTGCTAAAGTTAGCAATGTTTGTTTAAAAAAGTGCTCACATTGGAATAACCAAACTTAGCAACCTCTTAGCAACTAACCAAATTTTGTCACTTGGATAACCAAAACTAGCAACCTTTTGCCAATAACCAAATTTAATTGACCCCACATCTACCCAATCAAGTACACCCACCATTACACAAAATGACAAAAACCTTCTCTCTCCTCTCTCAACAATGTTTTCAAAAGTTTAATTTAATTTTTTTTTTCTTTTTCAAAAGTTTAATTTAAAAAAACTGGTTTTTTTCAAAAGTTTATTTTAAAAAACTGTTTTCTTCAAATGTTTATTTTAAAAAACTGTTTTTTTCAAAAGTTCATTTTAAAAAACTGTTTTTTTTTTTCAAAAATTCCTATTAAAAACTGTTTTTTTCAAAAGTTCTTTTTAAAAAAACTGTTTTTTTTTTTCAAAAGTTCATTTTAAAAACTGTTTTTTTCAGAAGTTTATTTTTAAAAACTGTTTTTTTTAAATTTATTTTTAAAAACTGTTTTTTTAAAACTGTTTTGTACTTAAAGAAAATTCAAAATATATATTTTTAAAAATTTCAAAACTATTTTTTGTAGTTTGAAAAAGTAATGAGGCAAGTTTTGTTATCATTTGAATAAGTGATGGAGGGTGTCCATTATTTTTGGTTATGGACAAAAAACACCAACGTGGGACTTGACATTGCTAACTTTACTAAGAATTTTAAATGGATAACCAAAAGCATTATGCGAACTTTTGGTTATCCAATTTTGCTAATTATCATGTGGATCTTCCTCGCGGCGGTTGTACTTAGGGGATAGACAATCTCACCTGAACTAGGTCAATTTTTATTTGATTTTCTAACAACCGGTTTGGTTTTGATTTAATTTGAAAAAATCTGCAGCTTTAAGTTGGGGTTTGATTTATAAATAGTGGGATCTAAATTCCATATGAAAAGATGCAAAAATTTTAGATAAAAAAATAAAGTACTTCCGTTCATAATTTTTTTTACCAAATTAAATAACTCTTCGACATTTTTAATTGGGTACGAAGACACTTGAAAAATCATGTACGAAAGTACAATATGTATTTTATCGGAGTGTTCCAAGTCTTTTTCTACGGGACTATCAAAACGAGACGGTGAGAGTTTATATTTGCAAAAATGCCCTCCTATATATACATCCTTTTTCCCATATATACACAATGCATATAAAATTACAAACCGAACCGACCCGCTCCTTTTTTGTTATAGGCGAGGGGACAATCCGTTGGCTTTTGTTGAGGTTCAGTTTTGGTTACAAATTTTGGATTTGTTTGCTTTTGACAAAAATGCAGGCCGAACCTGCCCATTGTCATCGCTAATTGCACCGGGAATTGAGGGGTTAAGTGAGTCTCATATTTCAAAAAGTAAACTAATTCTCTTTATAATCTTTGTTTAATGTTATATTCACTAAGTATAGAGCTTAAATAATACAAAAATATGTTTGTGCATTTGGTAGTCATTAAACTATAATTTCGAATTGCATGGCTCCTTATCTCATATTTATCTTTTGTCTTTTGGGATGTGTTCTTTGCACTCTACAATGCCTTTGGGCTTCACATCCATCACTAGAGTAAATAAGATACGACTTGTTCTTATATGATACATCTTTAGGCTGTGTTGTTATTAGAAATATGAATATAATTACCAGGAATCAAATTTCTAAGAATTTTCTTGGGTAAGAATAGGAATAAGATTATTGGGAATAAAATTCATAGAAATTTAATACCTGGAAGAATTGCATTTCTGTGTTTGGATTAATTCAACAATGTTACATGGAAAACAATTATTTTAGAAATTTATTAAAGTCAACATTTCCTTTTCTAATGAATGAACTAGGAATCTGAGATTCCCATGGGGTAATGGAGGGATCAGATTCTCACTCAGTCTGAGAATGTGAATCTTGGTTGAATATGTTATTAGGAATCAGATTCTTATTCTTGTCTCTGGCAAACGTTAGAATCATGGACAACAGACGTGAACCCATTTCCCCTTGAGATTGTTGTCATAGCCAAATGTGACTACGATGGCTGCATTTGGTTAGATGGTTTAGTTTAAAAGAGAGAAATAAGTGAAATAATGATGTCATCAAAACTAAAACTAAAACTAAACAAGGAAACGAACAAGGCCGATCTTTCTTTCTTATTCCTCTATACAAGATTTGCCCGCTCAATGCACAAGACCTAGAAAAATCATAGTAATACATTTTTCGACCTTCATGTATCGAATGAGCACAATGCTATTTGATAAAAAAGATATTTGATAAAAAAAAATACATTTGTGGCTTTTTTTTTCAACCTCGTGTTTTTAACAAGTTGTAAGTACTACTAATAAATATTACAAAACACCTAAAAATCAATTAGAATATATATATATATATACTTACCCCATCTCCGCTCCCTCTCCTTCCCAGGCCCTTTCTCTCTCTCTCTCTCTCTCTCTCTCTCTCTCTCCTCCACGTTTTCCCCCACTCAATTTTTATAATTTCAAAATTCTAGAAAATTAGGAATCAAGGTTTGCAGGCTTTTTTCAGGCAAAACATATTTATATAGAGTTACATTAATTAATTACTATTGATTGATTGAAATACCTTTTAAGTTCTGTTCTCTTAGTATTGAGAGAGAGAGAGAGAGAGAGAGAGAGTAGTGAGCCTCATGAAAAACGTGAGATGTTTAATCGTTATTGAAATCCACAACCCCAATTGATGTTATTCAGTATTTTTTAGTATAACCCATTTTGGACCTATTTGGAACCCATGTAAACCAATGTGTATTCAATGCATATGAGTTGGTATGAGTTGACCCATATATGACTCACATTACAATATGGGCAAGTTGGGTTAGGTTGTAAGTGGGCAAGATTGGGCGAGTCATGGGTTAGATTGGACTTTGCCACCTCAAACTTGTAATATTCTTTCCTTTCCAAATTGCTGATCACTTTTGGAAATTTTAACTTTTTAAGTTGACATGAAATAATTGCATTCAATAAATGCAATCACATTGAAAGAAATTATTGTGGTTGGTAAAGGGTTATTTTGGAAAATTGAATAAATTTTGTTTTCACTTTTCAAAGAGAACTAACAATTTGGCATATCCCAAATAGTATACGGGATAGCCAATTTGAAACAGAGAGAGTATATAATGTGTGTATTTGTACGTAATTGTGTGGGAAAAGAGAGAGAAAACAGAGATCCGAAAGAGAGCAAGAAACGTGGGAGACCCTTATAGGGGTTCTAACCCCCACCAGTGTTAACCAATGCTTATCTTTTGTCTTTTGAATGTGTTCTTTGCACTCAACAATGCCAGTGGGTTTCACTTTCACATGATGAAACACCACTTTCACTAAGATTTTTCAGTTGAGGTTGAAATGGGCCAGTCCGTATAGAGACTTGCTCGGCCTTGAAATAGGATTTCCGTTAGTGCATGGTATAATTAGTACTCCATAATTAATCGAGACGTGAGTAAGTTACATAGTCACCATTTTATTCAAAAAAAGAAAAAAGAAAAAAAAAGATTAATAACATTGAAATTGTCACTCTGATCTGCCAATTTTTTGGTGTAATTTATGCGTATGGTGTCTAGCTACCTAATAATACTCTTAAAAAGCCATCTCACACTTTGATTGGGTTGGCACTTATCTAAAAGAGTTTAAGGTCTAGCTTGTTCGTGGTTGCATTTATAATTCGTGGGTGAACTATTTTACTTGGACTTGGCATTTTCTATGATGATCTCGTGCGGACACGACACGACAAGAGTGGGTGTGTGATACCTACGAGACACGATATTTTATATCCACGGTGCCTTTATGGGTTTATCACTTGAGGGTTAATTGGGTTGGCGCTTATCTAAAAGAGTTTGCTCTTATAAGTCATGGATGAACTGTGTTATTTGGCATTTTCTTTCATGACCTCATGCGGACACGACACGACAAGAGTGAGTGTGTGTGATACCTATTAGACACGGTATTTTATATTTACAGCGTTTTTATGGATTTATCACTCGAGGGTTATGTGGACTCTGAACACACATTTGGGTTTTCTCGTCGTGGCTGATAGCCTGAAGGGGAACGACGTGGTGATCGTCAACCCAATGATTTTACAAAAACTCTTTGCCATACTAGAAACTGTTAAATTCTATGTTTTAGCCCTCGGTCGCTAGGATTTCTGTAAACAAAATTAATAAATCATGAGCTGATATGCACATGCACTCTAAAATTGGTGTCTTTTTATTTTATTATATATGTATATATATAACTTAGGTATCCGTGCCAACTTACACGCATCTCGATTTGATGTCTTTTTATTTATTTATTTATGTGTATCAATGTTTCATTACAATTGTTTTTACAAACAAGATTACCATTGTGAAGAAGATTTAGACTTGTTCTTATATGATGCACCTTAAAATGTTAAAATTAATGTCAGAGATTACATCTTGAAGAGATAAAAATTTGCTATATTAATCTCGTATCACAAGAAAATAAGGATTTGTCGTGGAAAATACTCCCACCAATTGACACGGTAAGAAGATTGGCGACAAGTTATGGCTGATGAAATTATCAAAGTGTGTCAACGATGGATACCCAACAGCGACACGTTTCTTTCTTAGTCACCATTCGAGATGTTAAACCTGCAATTTGTTGACGTGAAATTAGCAAATTTTTTAGTTCTTTTCTCGTTTCAGTTCTTTTCTGTTCTAGGTTATCTCCTTCAATGGGGAGTTTTGTTCCCTGTTTGGAACTTTCTCTAGTCTCTATGAGTAATGTAACCTTGTATTTGATGAATTCTTTCCCAATCGACATGGATAGCCTGAACGAGAACTGTCACCACTTCAAGCCATAGCCGACCCGACTGGGGAGGAATTAAATTATTAACCAGTCACCACGTTGTGGTGCATTCCATCATTAGGCCTCCACTGAAATATAAGTTAAATATATTAGAGACTCCTGACCCGACCATCTGGTCCCTCGTATTGAATTCAACATCGGTGGAAGAATAAAAACTTATGTTAGTTGCTCCAACCACTTGAACTACCATCTCGGTGGCAAATGCAACATAATATTTTACAAAATGCAGGCGATTTGATGTTGGAAAAATTACAAGAAACACAAACGATAATGACCTCCGGCTGGAAAAGCTTCTACCTCCCGCTAAAGAAACAAGTGGAAGATGGGGCTGTAGTTGGAGCTCATGAATAAAGAAAAAATAAATTATGAGCAAGATGTCAAAGTCATGATTAATTAATTACATGCAAATGACAAAGCAAGTAAATGTACAAGAGCCTAAATCATTAAGTAAACTTTTAAAGATTTTAATGAGCTAAGCCCAATTTATTTACTATACAAGTCAAATTTATACAAACGAGCTGAGCTTTTTCGAGTCGAGTAATTCTATTATGAAAAGAAATGTCATTGCCAAGCCGGTGACAAACACATGCCATTTTACGAACGTTACGTTCATATTTTTGTCAATTACCCAAATAATGCGCTTGCACGAGGCATTGACGCCGACACAACTAGCAAATATTGTATTGTACCGTGCCTGACCCGGTGACACGCACTTGAATTAATTAATGTAGTCTAAAGTCTTTCTTCATCCCACAACATGGTAAAGGCACAGAAAAAAGTCGGGCCCTACCGCTCGTAAGTGCTGAGCTTTTGGAAAGAAAAAGGTCAGTCCTCTTTGTACAAGAAATTTGATTCGACCCCATTTTCTTTTTCCCTTCTTATTTTTTTCGATCCCCAGCATTTTAAATATTGAGAAAACGTACCCATTAACACGTGTATGGGTCAAATTATAACATTTGACAAAGCAAGTAAATGCACAAGAGCCCAGATAGAAAGCTGACAGAAGGGGTCTTGGGTAAGTTTTGGAAGATAGAGAGAGTTTAGCGATAACAAAAATTCGTGCAAAAAAAAATCCATGTAAACTTAGAAATTTAGAGGGAGTGTCCGGGTGTTGACCCTTCCTTTTTTTGGGTGAAAGATCGGATATTGTGGGTGGAGGCAACCTCATCGCTTCATTAACACTTGCGATGCAATACAGATTTTTATTCGAGAAAAGATCCATCACTAGTTAAATAAATGGTCATAACTTAAATGGAAAATGTGTCGATTTATAATGGAATCAGATCTTTCTTAAGAAAAAATCTATCACTAATTAAAAAATGGCCCAAATTAGGAGAAATTTTTTAGTGCCGAACAGACACCACCTACCGGTGAATGAAGCGTCCATTTCGGCCATCCAAATAAGTTTTCGACATTGTGTGAGCCTAAATAACTCAAGTAGGCCCAGTCCACATAAGCGCGAGGGCAGCAAGGACAAATTACTACCAAACGAGCATACAACCCAATTGGGATCACCCTAGGCCTGATTCCAGAAGGGCTTTCAAGCCCGAAGGCTTTCCCGAGTGACAAGGCCAGCTCCACTGGCGGATTGGGTATGGGCAAAGCCCAAGCGACCCGAGTAAGAATGGCTTGGGTCAATTCGTTCAATCCAGATCCAACAAAGGTCATGAGAAACTTCGTTGTCACAAAATGGACATGCGTCACGACTTGATTGGATGCATGTGCTAGCGTAATGATACTCGGTTACGCACACGGTGATGTCATCCGGAGCAATTACCGCGCGTAGCAAGTACAGGCCTTGAGAATCAAACTGAGCCCTACTATAAATACATAACAAGGTCGAGCAAAGGAGGTACATTCTCATTTCATCCTTCTAAAATCCCCCTAGATATGAGTTTCCATTCCCTTCTTCTTTAAGTACTGACTTGATCGTCGGAGTACCATTCCGGACTCCATGGTTCGGGTTGGTACTAACAAGTTTGCTCAGTGTGCAGGGGCAAAGTTCGTCCAGGAGAAGAATCTCCATCCCTCTTCCATTTACGTAGGACCAACAGAGAGAATTTCCTCCACCATAATTGGCCACTTTGCTGGGGATCTCAGCCAACATCTCTATCTCGATGGTTCTGTCTCCCGTATGTTCCTTCCCCTACCATCATCTCAGATCTCTCTCACGGCGAAATGAGTGGCAAAGGAAACCATGGAGTAGCCGATGGTGCCAACATTTCCACTCAGCCTAACACAACGCTAACGCCATGCACTAGCATCTTAATCCCACCTGGGATTCTAACCCTATGCACCACCGTGCCTCCAGAATCCTTTCAGAGGATGGAGGCTCAGGTGGCCAGTATGAAAGCTGAGTTGGAGCAGATGGCGAAAAACACTCTTAAAGCACCAGGGACCTCCACCTCTTAGGCAAGACAAAGGCACCACAATTCAACACACCAAATGGATGCCCAGATGGGGCACACTGGAAGGCTCTCAGCTCATGCTCGGTTAATGAATTCACCGTTGGTGGTGGATCCGATGGGGAGGGTAGTTATTTTTAGGCAACAGACCCCTCCCCCTGAGTAGCGGTCAGGAAGAGACTGAATAATAGCAAGATGATCAAGTCCCTTGGAGAATAGCTCGCGTTCAACTGCACGACGCTCGGTTTTACACGAAGCACCATCGCAGAAAGAGCGAACGGCCAATCGTGGCAAGAAACACATGGAGTACAACTGTAACAGACATGAGGTCCACCATTCAGTTTTTGAACGAGCTCGGGGAACCTCCTTGGCGAAGAACTGTGCGCGTAGTGAGTAGGTCCACCATAAAAGCCATCATAATGACGTTCCCAAGGAGAACGTATTTGATAATACTAGTGAATATATTACCATACATAAATCCTGAACTGGAGAGCTACAACGATTCAAGTTTGAGGGACCACTCGAACAAATTGATAGGCGCGTGGAAAGCTTGCTTTTGAGCACCTAAGTAGGGTGGTTTAGCATGTTAAACGTGCGTTTTGAGCTTTATTTTCCATTTGATATATGCGCGTGGTGTTTTTGTGTATTGAGCGTAATTTGCAGGTATTCTAAAGTTGTGGGTGCGATTTCGAGACATTAGGAGTACATGCACGTAGATCAAGAGTTAGAATAGAACGGATTTTGCATGGAAGTGTTCGTAAACCGCCGGGAGCACTACCCCATTTATCTGGAGCGCTCAAATTGGGCACAAAAGGGCTCAGCAATGAACAAAAGGATTAGTAGCGCTACACCAAAAGTGGTGTAGCGCTACCGGTTTGCTGATGGTCAACGGTCAAAGCAAGGAGCAGCTGGTCAACACTCAGGGGTAGCGAAGCGGTAGGGCTACCCCATTTCTTGGTAGCAATACCGAGCGCTTAACAGGCGCAGTGAACGTCGTTGTGTGGTCATTCGCGAAGGATATCTTCGGATTTTTGTTTGTTTTTCCTTAGGATTACTAAGTTTAGTATAAATACTCTTGTTAAAACCCAGATTAGGGTTCCACGAATTATTTCCTAGTGTTTACTTTACGAAGTTTAAAATTCTGATTTTTGCTTGAAATTCTACGTTCAAATTGTTCCGTTTTTTCGAGTTTGACTTTTGGATTGGTGTTTCGTATTAATAATTAAATTAAATTTTCTCCTTGCAATCTACGGTATCGTTTGCTATTTCCATATTTTATTCTTCAAGCATGCCTAGATCTAGGTTTAATTTTATTTTTGCAGTTATTGAAATCATGAGTGAGTAGTCGTTCGAGTGCGGCTGCGGGGCGAAGGCGATTCGTACCTAGGCTAATTGATGTTTCACCTCGGGGCCGAATTCACTTAATTTTCAGGCAATTTTAGGAAACAAAAACTTTTCTAACAAATAAACCCGGGCATTACCGGAATTCGAATGCGCGCAAAATCTGGTGATAGGTGGTGCGCATTTGTTAGGAAGCTTTTCTTTTATTCTAAAATCAGTAAAAAGAGGAATTGTGGTCCAAGTGAATATCGGTTAGGCTAGTCGCGGATGCTGGGTTCCCTCAGCTGTGCTCTCTTTATTAATCCGCGTTCAGTCAAATTAGCGTAGTAATTTAGTTAATTAATCTCATCAAATCAAGGGGTGGCTACCTAAGAGCCAGATCAAACTGCACTTGCACACTTTTGAGTCAAACACTTAAGTCGTCTCTGTGGTTCGACTCCGGTACTTTCAAAATATTGTGCTACACTGGTTAAGAGTCCTACGCTTGGGACACGTCTTTATTCGTCTTATTTTTAGTCACTTGGTCGGTCAAGCACAAATCCTAAAAAGGCCCATGACCACAGCCTTGGGAAGGGATCTATGCCCCCATCTGGAAGCCAAGGAGGCTAAAAGCGCTGCACTAGACGAAGAGATGGTTCTTCCTGAGCACCAATTGGCGGATCCCTAACTGTGCAAAATTTAGGAATCCCGTTTTGTTCGAGACATAAGGGGTGTCCCTCTCCCAAAGAACTTTATCTTACCAAAATTTACAAAGTATGACGCCAAAATGGATGCCCTAACCCACCTGATTCACTACAGACAGCTGATGGATCTATAGTGGTACGATGAAATAATGATGTGCAAAGCCTTCCCTGTTAGTCTGCAGGGCGTGAGCTTGATATGGTACTGTTTGGTTCTTTTACTTATTTGCAATGAAAAATAATTGAATGTGAGCGTGCCAGAGAGAGTTTCAATCTCCTCCCTCAAATTAACTTTGGAAAAAACCAAATCTAATAAGGCAATTGATAAAATCAAAGGTAAACTTACTTCGAAATTGTCTCCAACTTCAAATACAAGATAACGAGAACTTCGAACAGGTGATTGTTACAAAAACAACCGAGATTAATCCTAACTACCTCCTACACTACTTCAAACTGGGTTCGAAATCCTAAAACTACTTGCTAATGAACAAACCAAGCATCATTTGTTTGATAGCTGTTTGTTGAAGATTTGTCCGGGGGATTTATCACTCTTCAATTTCTTCTATTTATAGATGTTGCTTGCGGTTTGAACTTCCCGCTCAATGAGTTTGAACTTGGCTTGCTCTGAACTCTATCTTTGCACTTTGAATTGGCAATTTCTCCCCTCCATTCCAACTAATTTGAATCCCTTTAATCTTCATCCAAATGCTTTAATTTGAACCTGCACGATTGCTCAACTAACTCAAATGATTACACATTAAGGAAGTAACTGTCTTTCGAGATGTACTCCATGTGTTATAACTGCTAATTGCCTTGTTACACAAATTTACACGTGGAGTTCATGCTTTTAGCAGTTACAATCGTGGCTTCGAAGTTTGAGGAATAACTCGTAACTGCCAATAATTGCCTTTTAAAATTGAGAGACAATACGACATCGTATTTACTAAACTCTACCTTATTGATTCAATGCATCTTCATTGACAGATTTTTGCCAATGTTTGGCATACTTAGTTACGTGTCAATTAATTATTGGATTTGTTAATTTTATATGTAAACAGGTACAACCAGTTGAAACCTAATTCCATTAGTTCCTTCTTTCAACTGGAGCAAGCATTCACTGCTCGGTTTGTCACCAACAACACTCAACCTAAAACTCTGGATGCGCTGGTTGGTTTATGCCAGCGACACGACGAAAACCTTCAGGACTATGTCGAAAAGTACTACGACGTGTACAATCGATTGAGGATTGTGACCCGAAGCTGGCAGCAGCCTCTTTCATGCTCAGATTGCATGAGACATCAGCCCTCTTTGAAGAACTCATGTTTTAACCGCTGAAGGATATGAGCAAACTCATGATCATCATTGAAAAATATGCCCAACTTGAAGAAGAGATATCTGAGAGAAAAATATCGAAGCAGAGAGGCAGCTCCAAGTCTCAGCCTAGCAAGTCCTCCTAGAAAATGCAAGTTAATAGCATCAAGACTGGTACCAGAGGGTGAGGGGGCCTGAGAAAGGAAGAATGGCTGAGGCGAGTTCCGAACCCACAGGAGTACGTTGCCGAAACCACAGTGTTCAATCAACCAATCTAAGAAGTACTGAGGAGTCTCAGTCGGGAGCCATGGTTCACATGGCCAACTAACAATCTGGGAACTGTAGATGGACGAATTGCTAACACTCGAGTAAAGTGTTCATATCATGACGAGCAGGGGCACTATGCCATAGCGTGTCCTCCATTCAAAGCCCATCTAGAATGAGTTATGGCGCAACGGAACCTCGATCAGTATGTAGATCGAGCATGATCTCTGAACATTCCATGCCAAGTCACAGCAAACAACCCTGGAGGAGAACATCGCGAAATCGTACATGTCATCCACTGAGGCATTCCAACCGAGCAAGAAAGAGCATTGCACCAAGAGTTGGCCCATGTGAAAAAGAATAAACAAGTTTGTTTAATTCAGAACCCTTTGAAGCGCAAATACAAGGAATCGGGAAGTCAATGGACCATAACCTTTACGGAAAAAGATTTGGAGGGGGTGCAGTATTCACACTTGGATGCACTCGTCATTTCTATCAACATCAATGGGAAAACCGTCCAAAAAGTGCTAGTGGATCAGGGTAGCTCGACCGAGGTAATGTATTACTTAACTTTTAAGGCTTTGATGCTTCACTCGGACTTACTCATGCCACCTGAGTCTCCCCTATTCGGTTATAATGGGACTCCTGTATGGCCCCTTCGACGCATAACGTTGTTCGTACGAGCTGGCTCAGTTACACTCCCAATGGAATTCATAGTTGTTGATGTATTAGGACCATACAATGTTATCCTTGAACAAAATTGGATGCATGGAATGAAGGCTATCGCGTCCACCTATCACCGGCTAGTTCGGTTCATAGGAAGGGACGGATGGCAGGAAGAGATCTGAGGAGATCAGCTGGCAGCGAAGCAGTGCCACGTGAATGCCATCCATATGAAGTCAAAAGTAAAGAAAGCATAGTCAATCGAAATTCTTGAAGTCCCAGTCTTAGAAGACATTGGCTCCCCAATTGATGACAAAGTTGTGGAAGACCTCGTTACTATCCTAATCAACGAAAATGAAAGCCGATACTTCTTACTCAGTTCTTCTATCCTCCCGATCGAGCAAGAAAAGATGGTTCGATTCCTCATGGATGCATGCCACAGACATCATCAGATCGCTATGGCTGTCGAGGACCAGGAGAAAACTACCTTCATATCTCCCCAAGGGATGTATTGTTATAAGGTCATGCCCTTTGGTCTAAAAAACGTCAAGGTAACCTATCAAAGGATGGTTACAAAGATGTTCAAGCATCAACTCGGGGACACAATGGAGGCATGTATTGATGATATGGTTGTAAAAAGCAAGCATGACTCGGATCACTTGGACCACCTCACCGAAGTATTCACCATATTAAGTAAGCACAAGTTGTGCCTCAATGTTGAGAAGTGTGCCTTTGGGGATGGATCAGGAAAGTTCCTCGGATATCTTGTCATGCAACGGGGCATTGAAGATGATCTGAAGCAACTTCTCGCAATCCAGAACCTTCGGGCCCCAACCATGATTAAGGAAGTAGATAGTCTGACTGGAATGGTCGTGGTACTAAACAGATTTATTAACCAATCATCCGACTTGTGCTGGCCTTTTTTTGAGTCTATCAAGACATGTAAACAAAAATTCTAGTGGACCGAATAGTGTGATTAAGCGTTGGAAGAATTGAAGTCTTACCTTTCTTCGCCCCCACTCCTGGTCGCACCAATCGGACAACAAGACTTATACCTCTATCTCTCGGTCTCAAACAAAACTGTCAGCTCGGTGCTTGTGCACTAGGAAGGATCCGAGCACCAACCAATCTATTACTCAAGTAAAACCTTACTCCTAGCCGAGACAAGATACTTGCCCCTCGAGAAGCTGGCCCTAGCCTTAGTTACCGAAAAGAGGAAGCTTTTGCCATACTTCCAAGCGCAAACAATAATTGTGCTCACCAAACAACCTCTCAAAGCTACCTTGTAAAAGGCCAATCTATCCAACAGAATCTCTCAATGGGCCGTGGAGTTGGCCGATTTTGACATCAAGTACCAACCATGAAATGCGATCAAGGGACAAGCCTTGGCAGATTTCATTTCTGAACTCACTCGCGGACCAGAAGATGAAGACCTTGTTAAAACAAAGGCTTTACTCGAACAACCTACGAAGGAAACGCTTACTGAAGAAGAGCTAAATGACCTCTCCCAACTAGGCCTGAAGCCCTGTGAAAACTGATTTTGTCATCACAGCAGAGAAGCCCAATGCCCCCAAAGAGGAACACAAAATGTGGCAAGTGTTTGATGGGGACATTTGGTACCTACACGTCAATGGAGCATCTAACAACCGAAGGGCCGGGGCTGGGATTGTCCTACTATCTCGCGAAGGAGCAATCTATGAAACATATCTCACGATCGGATTCACTGCGTCCAACAACGAAGCCGAGTACAAAGCCTTAATTGCAAGATTGTAGCTTGCAAATCATTTGGGGTGCCGAAAGGATAAAGGTCTATAGTGACTCACAGTTGGTGGTGAGACAGCCCCATGATGATTGCAACATTAAGGATCCCCGAATGACTAAATACTATTGCCGAGTGTGGGATCTCATGAAGGAAATTGGTCAGATACAAATATGCTGGGTCAGAAGAGATCAAAACTCCCACGCTGATGCCCTTGCCGCATTAGCTTCGACCAAAGCAGCCTCTCCCCTAACAACACCATTTTCCTTAGAGAAATTGTGAAACCAAGTTATGACGATGGGAATGATGAGGTCCTCTCGGTCTAACTAGAATTGAGTTGGATGGACGAAATCTTTGCGTACTTGAAGCATGATAAATTTCCCGACAGAAAAGAAGCACACAAGGTATGCTGCCGAGCAGCTTAATACTACCTCGATCCGAACCACGCTATGTACAGAAAAACGGACACCGGGCCAGATCTCCAAGTGGTACACAACTCACAAATTCAGGAAATCTTAAGGGAGTTACACGAGGGAAGTTATGGCTATCAATCGGGCGGGCACTCTTTGGTCCACCAAGCAGTCACTCAAGGATATTGGTGGGTAAAGATGTACAGGACTGCAGAGGCGTATGTCAAGTGATAAGCCCCAAATGTTGTATATATCCGGGCTTATCTCGCTCGTTGTGATCACACACACGTGCATTTCGTGCTTTTATACAATTGATTTTGCGCGAGTTGTGTTTTTGATGAGTTTCGGAAAATCGGAGTTTAAAGGTGTGTCTAAAGCTCCAAATAATCCTCGGTTGTATCCGGAAGTACCTAAGGTCCCGCAATTTCGTGGAGGACAATCAAGGAAGCTTAGAAGTTGATTCAAGAAACTTTGGAAGGTTCAAGGAAGGCCCAGAACAAAAGAACAAGAAATTTGGAGTTATAAGCATCGAGAAAATCTGACCAATCGATAGAAAAAGGCTCATTACTTTTAATATACAAAGGCTATGAATGTGAGGTTAATTGGTTTGGAAAATAGAATCATAGAGATTTTCAACGGTTCAACAATCGCCTCATTCCGAGTTTGGACGAAGACAGGGAATGCCCGCGAAGTCGGGTAAAAAATCTGTCTGGACAGATCAATCAAGATCGATCCACTCTTAAAAGTGGATTGATCCATCTCATCCCAAAAGCTCCATCGACACTTCTGGATCGATCCACACTCATTCTGGGTGATTTTTGACAGATTTTTGGTTGCTTTAATATCTTCTATTTATGAAAACTTTCCACTTATAGTATGTTTTTAGGATAATTAGCCAATGCAAAGGGCTTTTAGTATAAATACCCTCCTCCCTCCTCTCTCCTACCTCTTCCTCCTTAGTTAGTTTTCTACTAAAAACTTCATAGCTTGTTAAGTTTTATCTCTCTAGATTAATCAAGCAAGTCTTCATTTTTCTTTAATTTCTTGTTGTTTAATGTTGTAGTTACTCGTTGAATCTCTATATAAATCAAGTTTGTTTATGTTTTTATTGTTTAAATTGTATTCTCTCTTTTCTAGTTATTTCCTTCTTAATCTCAAGTTAGTAATTGTTGTTTGTGATTTTCTCAAGAGTTAATGTGGTAAGCAAACCTAGGATTAACCATAAAAAAATGATTCTTAAGTTTATTAAGCATGCTTTTAGTTTTCTTCCATATTCTAGACTTGTTAACTAGTGTAATGGGTGAGTAGTTTAAGTAGGCTTGGTTATGGGGTGATTAGCACTCCATGACTTAGGTTTAATTCGTTCTTCTCGCCAAATTGCAAACACTTCTTATTTAATAAAGTCACAGGTTCATCTTTATGTATCAAAATTTGGGTTTGTTAATCTCATTGATCTTTCATGGCCGAGGGTTAATTCACCTAAGTATGGGTGATGCTTTGGATGATGTCAATCTAAAAGTTTGTCTAATTGGCTCAAGAACCCTAAACTTTATCAAACATCATTTCTAGTTCAAATAGTTAGGATCGATTTTATGTACCAAAGTCTAGGTTTGTTAAATTTTTTGATCTCTCATAGTTAAGGGTTGATTCTCCTTTTCACGTGTGATGCTTGGAGCGATGTCAACCTAGATGTTTGCCAAATGATTACAAGAATCCTAATCTCAACAAGAGAGGAACGAATTAGCCTAAGTTATGGTTGTTAAAATCCCCTAGACTTTGCCTTAGTTTAATTTGCCGTTTTTAATCATCCGAGTTGTTCTCGAAGTTAAGAGAATTCCACCAATCAAATCATAAACTAAGTTTGCCGCTTCAAGACTAAAAATCTACACTTGCAAGACAACTCTCACGCCGGGTGCGTTCGGTTCCTGTGGATTCGATCCGGTCTTACCGGTTATTATGCTATCGCCGACTTAGCCCTACGCTTTGGGCAACACCATCTATGATACAATCTAAGGTCATAAGCATCAAGAAATGTGTACCATGCCAGAAACATGCCACAATTTTACATTAACTAGCCGAGCAATTGCAACCAGTGACAAGCCCTTGACCCTTTGCCCAATGGGGCATGGATTTAGTGGGTGTCCTACCGACCGCTCTTGGAGGGTTTAAGCACCTAATCACAGCAATAGACTACTACACCATATGGGTTGAGGACGAGCCATTGGTTCACATCACTGCAGCCGAAGTTGAAAAGTTCATCTGGAGGAACATCATCTCGCGATTTAGAGTACCGTATGCAATCATCTCTGATAACGGCACTCAGTTCATAGTCGAAGCCATTAAATCTCTCTATAAGAAGCATAAGATCACTATGTACAAATCCACTGTAGCCTATCTACAAGGGAATGGTCAAGTCGAAGCTTCTAACAATGTGATCTCTTTTGGTCTCAAGCATAGGTTAACTGTTAAAGGAGGTCAATGGGTTGAAGAGCTTCGAAAGGTACTCTAGGGATACTGAACTACACCACGAAGATCAACATGTCAAACGCCATACTCTCTAACATCTGGAATGGAAGCCGTCCTCCCTCTAGCAAATAGCTAGCAACTACTTGAACAAAAAATTTTGTTGTCCCTATGAACGACAAGGCTATCGCTCGGGAATTAGACCAACTTGAGGATCAAAGGGACGAGGCCAATTTGTGACTTGCTTCCTACCAACAAGAAGTGGCCCGAACATACAACAAACACATTTGGTAGAGACCTTTCCAGGTTGATGACTTGGTCCTATGCACAGTCGTGCAAAAGTCCAACAAGGCTAAGTTCATGCCTAATGTGGACACCCCGCGTAGGCGCGATATGTCCACGAAAATTGAAGTTTGATTTCGAAAAATGATTTGATTGGTTAAACAGAGTCGCCACCCGGATTTGAGGACTTTACCCGAGAAACCATTTGAAAAAAAATGACTCTTTTGCCCTTGATATGGAAAATGTTGTATCGGTCTCAAAAATGAGATTTCTCGGGTCCGGGAGCTAGGTTACGTGAGGGGAAGGAATTCAAAGCACCCCACACGCCCGGTGTGACCACCGATCTCTACTAAGTGTTGAAAAGGGTTTGAAAATGTTATTTAAATGGACTTTTGGTTCAAATTCATGTGAGAGCACAATAAATACATCAAGAATGTCAATGAAAGATAAGTACATGATTATGCAAAATGCTATGGATGATAGATTTATACACTGGAAATGCTGAATTTATACTAAAATGCCACCAAAATGTCCTAAAATAACCCAGAAATTGATTAGAAAATGAACATCAGAATAGGGTCCAGGCGCCTGGAAATGGGGATCCGGCTGGAAAGAAAAATCGGCGCTGGATCACTATCCGCATGTAAAACTTTAGAATCACTTTTACGTGTAAAACCAACAAATTCAATGTTCTAATCAACTCTCATGCATTCTGAAAATGTTATAGCAACACAGTAACATGCTTAAAACTTAAATATGACTCATACACAATGAATTAATACTCAAAATGCAATAACAATAACATAATGATGCACACTTTGAACACTAATGAAAGAATATGCTTGAGTACCTTTTGAATCATCAAAGTGAAATCTTTAAACTAATGAACAAAACTCCAAAATAATGCATGTACCTATTTAGATAATTCTTTCTTTTGAAATCCCCTCATTTTAAATAAGAATGTGAGCTCAAAATGCATAAAATGAATAAACAAAGGGGATTTCAAGCATGTGATGTAAGAACCATGAATCCAAACATGCAAGTGATATAGCAAAATTGATCAGAATGTGAGGGAAATCAGAAAATATGACAAAGAAAAGAAGGGGGTTCAGGCGCCTGCATGGAGGGGATCCAGGCGCTTGGACCAGAATCTGATACTCAAAATGTTTTTCTGTTTTGATGATTTCTAGACCACTCTCAAGCTCCCTACTGGTATGGATGACCAGAAAGAACTTGAATGAGTCCCCCTCAGGACCTACTTGGAGAAATTGGTGGAATAACTACCTTCTTTAATTTGATCAAAGACTTGAAATGGAGTTTTGGAAGAGGTTTTGTGAGGATATAGCTTCTGATGTTTAAGTTTGCTGAGCTAAGGAGTGATTTAGTAGAGGCTTTGACAGAGTTCAGTTGATTGGGGTTGATTTGGGTGTGTAGATGATGGATTGATGAAGTAAAAGGGTGATTTTTGGAGTGGAATGGGTTGTGTTTGAAGGGTGAGGGATGAACTGAATTTTCTGGAGAGATTTGAGCAGAGTAACAGCTTAGATGGAGTGTGGTTTTTCCAGCCTCTGCAAATGGGAGAGGTGAGCTCAATTTATAGGCAAATGAGGGGCCAAAGAGGGCCACTTGAGCCTTTCAAAAGGGTAAAGGTTCACTTAGGGGGCAAAGAATAGGTGCAATGATCTCCTCCATGTTCTCTCTAACTGATATCTGCAGCAAAATCTCCCAAGATCTCGTTCCCGCCCACTAGCAAACTTAAAACACACTCAACCTGGACTGATATCCAGGCGCCTGGATTGTGCATTTCCAGGCGCCTGGACCATGTGTTCTAGGCGCCTGAACCCCTTCCAGGCGCCTGGACTTGACCAATCCAGGTGCCTGAAAGACTAATCCAGGTGCATGTATCTCAAGGCTTTGGGACATTCCGGAGCTCCGAGGGATGTTTTGGTGATTTGATGGGAGGTTAATGGAGAGGTTTTCCAAGCTTTTGATCAAACCTTGCACATCCTTATCAGGCATTATCGTCATCGGGGAAGTTCTGAAATCCTGAGGATCCGGATTGGGGTGTCTACACCTAACTGGGAAGGCCTGTTCTGAATTGTCAAGAAAGTGGGGCACGACTTGTACAAACTTGCAGAGATGGATAGAACCCTTGTTGGAAACCCATGGAATGCTCAAAAGCTGAGAAAATTTTATTCTTAATTTCGACTACTCGGACTACTTGTTTTGTCCGTTTTCATTTAATAGCCTCTTTCGGCTCAAATATTTAATAGCCTCTTTTAGCTCAGATGTTTAATAGCCTCTCTTGGCTCAGTTGTTAAGAAGCCTTTTTCGGTTCATTTTGGTTAATGAAAGTTATCATTTGAATGATGATCCTATTGTTCTAACTTCATAACCATTCGGTATTCAAGGCGGACAAGTATTTTTTCCACGACTAAATTCACTCATGTATGCCCAAGTTTTCATCAGTCAGCATAACTGGCCTTTGGTGCCTCCATGTTTATAGCGTTCCTACCAACGCTCAGTGTAAAATACAATAAGCATAATGACTTTTTCTAACATATTTTGCATCTCCTGTTACTAATCATTTGCTTTGGATTAAAACCTCATATCTCTTGGTTCCAACCAAAGCAGAAGCAATTGTGATTAAGTAAAATAATACTCAGTCCAAAACAAAGGATTCATCATTAAGTCAATGTCAAAAATTGCACCGCTTTTCCTCGAAGATGCACTATCAAACATTTCCATGCTTAAGGATAACCTGTTCCAAGAAAAATTCCTGTGATCTGGTTTTAACCTATCGTTCGACACCAGATACCAAAATTAATTACAAACCCACCAAAATGGCAAACTCTTTAAAATATTTGGAGCTGTTCGGTCAAAATACCAACAAAAACAAGAAAAAGAACAAGTGTTTCAACGTTTTAGAGGAGCAGGGATCTTTTTCATGAGTTTTCGGCTACATCTTCTTTGGCCGGGGCTTCCTCTTCTTCTTTCGGAAGGTTTGGCATCTCAAGCTTGTTAGCTGGAGCATCTGGGACGGAAGACCTGTGGGGGTCCTCTGGGCCCACAGACAAAGTATCAAAACAGCTGACATAGCCGAGCTTAAAAACCTCGCCAATCCCATCTGAGTAAATCTTCTTGCAATCTCGGAGGATGCCCTCGACCTGCTTCTTGTACGCTGCTTTGGCCACTTTAAAACCTTTCTAATAAGAGACTTTCTTCTCTGCCTCCATCTTTTATGCTCCAACTTGGCGCGCCTCTGCAACCTCTTTCTCAAGCTCCTTCACTCGAACATCATCAGCCTTCCGTTTGTTAACAGCTTACTTGCGACCTCAGATTGTTCTGTAGATGATGATGCCCCAAGCATAAGGCTAGGTCGGCGGTAGCATGATAATCGGTAAGACTGGGTCGAATTCACAAAGATTGAATGCGCTGAGTGTGTTGATTTGTTTTGCGAATGAAGGTTTAGCTTTAAAGCGGCAAACTGTGGTTTTGTGATTTGTTTGGAGGAATTCTCTCGAATTCAAGAACGACTCAGAATTAAAAAAATGAATTAAAACAAAGGCAAAGTCTAGGTGTATTTAATGAACATGACTCGGGTTAATCCATCCCCTATTGATAATCGGCTCGGGGCATCGTTAAATGCCCCAGAAACGAAAGATTTAGAGTTTAAAACCTTTTATAAGAAAATGTGCTTTCAAAGATTAGGGGTTTTCGATACATTTTCCAAACAAATGAGTTGACATTGCTCAAAGCATCACACGTCCCAAGTGGTGAAACCCCTTGGCTATGTGGGATCAAAGGGATTAACAAACCCATACTTTGGTACATAAAAATGAAACCCCGAATATTCAATAAACAAGCAATGTATGCTATTGAACAGGATGGATGGATTAAACCAAAGTCATGGAGTGTTAATTACCGCATGACTAAGCCTATTATAACTACTCACACATTACACTAGAAAATAAACCTATAAATTGGAAGAAAACTAAAAACATGCTTAACAACTCTAAAAACTAATTATTTTTTTTGTAAAGATATTAAGTCTACCTACAACAATGAAGCTTGATAAAATCACATGCAACACTTAGAAACTAAGGTTTTCGAAGGATTAAGCTAGAAAATCACAAACACTAAATACTTGATGAAAATGCAATTAAGCTAGATTAATAGAACGATCACAACGAGAATAACAACTTTAATACAAGAGAAATTAACAGGAGACAACTACTTATGTGAGAAATCTAAAGAGAGAAAGCTTGAGGTCTCTCCAATGGAGGAGAGAGGTGAGAGCTCCTAAAACTAAAACTAGAAAAATAAGAGGTAGAGAGAAGAGAGGGAGAGGAGAGGCAATATACTTTCAATTTCTTTGTCTCAAAATATCTTAAAAATTTCCCAAAAAGTTAAACATTTCATAAGTGAAAAAGTCCATAAAGCAAGTTTAAAAAGCCAGAATTTTGGCTTGGTATGGATACCTCCCAACAGAGGTATTGATACCACAAATTTGCTTGTCTGGGATTAGAGGTATGGATACCTCCCATCAGAGGCATCCATATCAATCTCTCTGTTCGTTTGGGTGCAAAAGGTATGGATACCTTCCATCAAAGGTATGGATACCAATATAATTTATCTTGTTTTCATGCCTTGGTCCTTCCTTGGTCAAATGTGATGCTTCCTGACTTCTTCCAAAGAACTTCTAATCAATTTGCGGCCTTCGGGAGGGACGGTACTTGGTCTTGTGGATGCTTGAATACTCCCAGATTCACTGGAAATATTTGTGAGCTATAGACATGACTTTGGCCCACCGGCTTGTGACTTTTTGACTTCCCAGGACTTAGCCGAATCTTCATTTCTTGGCTTTTGAGGCCCGGTGGTGGCATGCCATGGGGCACTTGGCCCTTAGTTAATTGGGACGATTCCCGATGCGCTTTGAAATGCACTTATTCACGTGTTTCACATGTAACTAACAAAAAAAATAATAAGTGCATATCAAACATATAAGGGAGAAAACATGTGTGTGTGTGTGTGTGTGTGAGCAAAATGAGCTAGCTAAGCCTTGGATATACACAATATTGGGGGCTTATCACAGCTTTCGAACAGGTGGTCCGAGCAATATCAGCATTCTCTAGGGCCTCTTTCAGCTTGGCCTCCAATGAATTTGATCTCGCCAACTTCTCTTTATATAGTTGGCATGTAATCAGAATGTGTTGGCCCGCCTGGAAATTGCTCGAATTAGTATGATACAGTATACGTCGAAAGTAAAGGAAAATTACGCTCGGCTTACCTGAACAACATGCTATTTAAGGCTAGAGAAAACGAGACTGCAATCTTTGGAGGCATCTTTCATGTCCTTCGGAAGGGCCAGGCCGTACAGCAAAGCCATGGCCACATTCGGGTCTTGAGAAGCTCGGTTTGCATCAGTTATTGGTTTCCTTTCATCAATGCAAAGGACACAATGGTAAGGCTTGGGTCTGTCGATTTTTGTTTCCCACCTATCACCCTTATCAAATTCTTCACTTTCTTTTGAGCAGCCACCATGGTTTCTTTGTTGTATCCCAGGAATGGCTTAGGGTTGGTATGGTCAACGGGCAAGCGCTCGGTTCTTGGGAGGATTTGGCTGGGCTCTTTGGTTTGCTCCTTCCTTTTCCTCCCCATTTGACGAGGAACTTCGCCCCTTTGTCCTTCAACCTGTCTCTTTCTTGGCTTGGATGGCTCCCCCTCCCCTTCATTTGGCTGCTTTTTTAGAAAAGAGTTGTAGTCGGAGGTGTAACCCAAAAGCAACCAAACGTTTTTTGCTCGTGGCAGGATGGCGAATGTTGCCTTGATCTTTTCTGATTTGGCAAGCTTCCTCAGATGAGGGACAATGATAGGGGCTGTAACAAGACAACGAAGTATAAGGAAAATACATTCGAAGAGTGAAATGAATGAATGAATGAATGAGCAAATGAAAGATGCACCGACCAGTGTTCCCTACGGTGAGCCGAATGGGATTGACCTTGGCTTTACTTGGGCCATACATGAAGTTTCCCTTCACTGTAACAAAATCGTTGACGTAGGGGATCAAAGTTGGGGAGAATATGCACCAGATGGTCATACTTGTCCCTCATTGAGAAGAAGCACCTCTTTGAGCCCTCATTGTAAGAGAGGTTGTAGATTTTAAAGAGCTCGGGCATGCCAAAGATTAGGTTGTATCGATTGTGGAGCTCAACTATGCCCATAATGATCCAGAACATATTGCCAGAGGGCTGAGAAGTGATCAAGTTAAGGGTGGCCAAAACTAGTCGGAAGAAGAGGTCGAGTGGGAACTGGACACCACCCTCGGTAATGGCATAGAGGGGGAGGTTAATCCTACCTTCTTCGAAAACCATGTTGTCTGGATCTGTGATCAACTTGACCCGAACATCATCTGGAATCTTGTACCTCTCCCAAAAAGCAGCATACGACTTAAGGGTCCCATTAAAGTAGTGGATGTAAGGGTTGACAACATTCGAGTTAGCCTCGGTGTTGGCCTCGCCCTCACCCTCACCCTCACCCTCACCCTCGGCTTTGGTATGTGTTCGGTTAGGACTATCCCCCTTGTTTCCAAGCTCGTCATTCGCTCGGGTATTGCTCGGTACATCACCTCCAGCACGTGCAGACATGTTAACTAAACCGTTGGAAGAGTTAGAGGGGATGTCATCTTCAAATGAAAGTTTTACGTCTGACGTGAGGTAATGTTTGTTCCTCAGATTTTCTATCAGTTGGTGATCTTCCTCTTTGAGAAAGCGAATCGGGGCTTCGAGCTATCCACTGGAGGAGACATTGACGGTCATTTTTCAAAAACCTAACCACATGCATAGATGAAAACAATTAGCTATGGAAATGGAAGGTAACTAATACAGCCGAGTAGATTTTTTTGGGCCGAGGAGGCCATGAATAACAACTCTCGGGAAGAATGGATTGAATGATATGACAACGTTTCCACTATTCACATCGACGAAAAACAAACGAAAAGTGCGATCTGTGCGAAGAAAATGCCTGAACAAGTGACGAGATAAAAAAGAAAGTAGCAAAGAACCTGAAATACCTGAAGTTTCGAATAGATGAGAGGTCTTGAAGATGGTTGAAGATGCGAAAATTGGTGGCGAGAAAGCTCTGAATAACACCGGCAATAACAATGGCGGTGAGAGCAAAAGTGAGTTTTTCACAGTGCCCACACCATTTTATAGAGGCTCTGTTATTATGTTACAACTGAAGGTGAAGCGGCGTAACCGGTGAAAAATGGGGACACGTGTCTAATTTCAATAGAAGCATACCACGGTATGTAATGCCCACAGTCATTGTGTCTTTTCATGAACAGTCGACGAACCCTGGTTTGCCAGGTGGCAAATGGCGCAGGCAAGACAAAGTCTATCAAGTAGATCCTTCGCGAAGAGGACCCATTGTCACTTGGGGAAGTCACTCGGTCCTGCGATTCGGTAATCAGTCGGATCAACTCCCCCTAATCGAATCGATTGAAGATTGAAAAGAGTTGAAGGGCAATTGTGTGGGCCTAAATAACTCAAGTAGGCCAGTCCATTTAAACGTATGGGCTGTAGGACCCAGTTACTACCAAACAAGCACACAAACCAATTGGGATCACCCCAGGCCTGATTCTTGAAGGGCTTTCAAGCCCGAAGTCTTTCCTGAGTGACAAGGGCAGCTCCACTGGCGGATCAGGTACGAGTAAAGCTCGAGCGACCCGAGTAAGAATGGCTTGGGTCAATTCATTCAATCCAGATCCAACAAAGGTCACGAGAAACTCCGTTGTAACAGAATGGGCACGCGTCACGATTTGATTGAATGCATGTGCTAGCGTAATGATGCTTGGTTATGCACACGGTGACGTCATCTGGGGCGGTTACCACGCTTGGTAAGTATGGGCCTTGAGAATCAAAGTGAGCCCTATCTATAAATACATAACAAGGTCGAGCAAAGGAGGTACGTTCTCATTTTGTCCCTCTAAAATCCCCCTAGATTTGAGTTTCCATTCCCTTCTTCTTCAAGTACTGACTTGATTGTCGGAGTACCATTCCGGACTCCATGGTCCGGGTTGGTACAATATCGAGTTTGCTCAGTGTGAGGGGGCAAAGCTCGTCTAGGAGAAGAATCTCCATCCCTCTTCCATTTACGTAGGAGCGACAGAGAGAATTTCCTCCACCACGCATGGGGCGGATTTTAGAGAGATATAGGGGAGAGAGTGTTAGAAATGAATCGCCCAAAAATAATTTTGAATAGGCCGGAGATCGCGATTCCACACTGACGCGTGCCTGTTCGGCACCTAGTTAGCAAAAGGCGAGAGCTGCACTGATTATCTTACTAATCACACCTACCCATCATTTAATCTGGAGCGGTTGTACTTAGGGGATAGACAATCTCACCTGAACTAGTAGATACTCAAGCTGTTTTGCACCGATCATCTCAATTTTTATTTGATTTTCTAAAAACCGGTTTGGTTTTGATTTAATTTGAAAAAATCTGCAGCTTTAAGTTGCGGTTTGATTTATAAATAGTGGGATCGAAATTCCTTATAAAAGATGCAAAAATTTTAGATAAAAAAATAAAGTACTTTCGTGCATAATTTTTTTTACCAAATTAAATAACTATTCGACATTTTTAATTGGGTACAAAGACACTTGAAAAATCATGTACGAAAGTACAATATGTATTTTATCTGAGTGTTCCAAGTCTTTTTCTACGGGACTATCAAAACGAGACGGTGGGAGTTTATATTTGCAAAAATGCCCTCCTATATATACATCCTTTTTCCCATATATATATATATATATATATATATATATATATATATATATATATATATATCTTCCAATCCAGGACTCCCGGAAATAACAAAAATCATATTTTTTTGTTTTGCAAATTGTTTTTAGAAAATCCAAGCCATCCAATGTGTTCAAAAGATGTTTTCAAGAGTTCACGCAGAAAATATTCAAAAAAAAAACTGGGAAGGCTTGATCCTAATAGTTTTTCGCAAAAACTGTATATTCGGATCGTCAAAAAAATGATCGGATAATGGAGGTCCGTAGTCCTAGATCCCGGACTAGAAGGAGACCCTATATACAATGCATATAAAATTAAAAAACAAACCGACCCGATCCTTTTCAGGTATAGGCAAGGGAAAATCCATTGGCTTTTGTTTGAGGTTCAGTTTTGGTTACAAATTTTGGATTTATTTGCTTTTGACAAAAATGCAGGCTGAACTAGCTCATTGTCATTGCTAGTCGCACCGGGGAATTGAGGGGTTAAGTGAGTCTCATATTTCAAAAAGTAAACTAATTCTCTTTTTGTTTATCTTTGTTTAATGTTATATGCACTAAGTATAGAGCTTAAATAATACAAAAATATGTTTGTGCATTTGGTAGCCACTAAAGTATAATTTCGAATTTGCATGGCTCCTTATCTTTTGTCTGCACTCTAAAATGTAGACAAAAGTATCTTTTGTCTTTTTGGATGTGTTCTCTGCACTCTACAATGCCAGTGGGCTTCACATCCACCACTAGGGAACAGCACTTTCACAAAGATTACAATTCTTTATACTAGAATAAATAAGATAAGACTTGTTCTTTAGGCTGTGTTCTCAGTAAGAATAGGTATATAATTATTGAGAATCAAATTTCTGAGAATTTTCTCGAATAAGAATAGGAATAAGATTATTGCGAATAAAATTCATAGAAATTTAATATGTGGAGGAATTGTATTTCGGTGTTTGGATTAATTCAACAATATTAAACGGTAAACAATTAATTATTTTGCAAATTTAGTAAAGTCAACATTTCTTTTTCTTAATGAATGAACTAGGAATCTGAGATTCCCATGGTGTAATGGAGGGATCAGATTCCCACTCAGTCTGATAAAACTTCTAATCCAAACCTCCCGAAAATAAGGAAAAATAATTTTTCTTGTTTTGCAAATTATTTTTGGAAAATCCAAGCCGTCCAATGTGTTCATAAGGTGTTTACAAGGGCTTGATGCGTGAAATCTTAAAACAAATACCGGGAAGGGCTTGATCGAAGTAGTTTTTCGCAAAAACTGTATTTTTAAAGTTTTGCGAAAATTACTTGGATCAAGCCATTCAGGTATTTTTTTTTTTTTGAAGATTTCCTGAGTGACCCTTTGAAAACACCTTCTGAACATATTGGACTGATCGGATCGTCAAAAAAATGCTCGGATCATGGAGGTCCGGAAGTTCCGGAGTCCGGACTAGAAGTGCTCCATATATATATATATATATATATATATATATATATATATATATATATATATACACACACAGGTGATCCAGTCAAGGATCCCGGATTTTCCGGATTGAAGCCTTTTCGGTGTTTTGATGCTTCTAAAAATTATTTTTGGGAAATCCGAGCCGTCCAATGTGTTCAAAAGGTGTTTTCCAAGGTTCTCGCGAGAAATCTTCAAAAAAAAAATACCGGGAAGGGCTTGATCCAAGTAGTTTTTCGCAAAAACTGTAAATATAAAGTTTTTACGAAAACTGCTTGGATCAAGCCCTTCCCGGTTTGTTTTTTTTTTTTGAAGATTTCCCGCGTGCACCTTTGAAAACACATTTTGAACACATTGGACGGCTCGGATCGTCAAAAAAAATATCGAGAAGGTGGAGTCCTGATCCCGACTTGCCCCATCTCCGCTCTCTCTCCTTCACAGGCCCCCCACCCCCATCCCATCTCTCTCTCTCTCTCTTCTCAGCGTTTTCCCCCTCTCAATTTTTATAATTTCAAAATTCTAGAAAATTAGGAATCAAGGTTTGGAGGCTTTTAATTTTCGGGCAAAACATATTTATACAGAGGTACATTAATTAATTAATTAATATTGATTGATTGAAATACCTTTTATGTTCTGTTCTCTTAGTATTGAGAGAGATAGAGAGAGTAGTGAGCCTCATGAGAAACGTGAGATGTTTACTCGTTATTGAAATCCACAACCCCAATTGATGTTGTTATTTATTTTTTAGTATAACCCATTTTGGACCTATTTGGAACCCATGTAAACCAATGTGTATTCAATGTATATGAGTTAGTATGAGTTGACCCATATATGACTCACATTACAATATGAGCAAGTTGGGTTAGGTTGGGTTGGGTTATAAGTGGGCAAGTTTGGGCGAGTTCATGGGTTGGATTAGAAATTGTCACCTCTAACTACAATATTCTTTTCATTCCAAATTGCTAGTCACTCTTGGGAATTCTAACATTTTAAGCAGACATAAAATAACTGCATTTAATAAATGCAATTACATTGAATGAAATGATTGTTATTGGTAAATGGGTTATTTTGCAAGATTGAATAAATATTGTTTTGACTTTTCAAAAAGAACTAACAATTTGAAATATCCCAAAATAGTGTAAGGGACAATCAATTTGAAACACAGAGAGTATATAATGTGTGTATTTGTAATTGTGTGAGAAAAGAAAGATTCGAAAGAGAGCAAGAAACGTGGGAGACCCTTAAAGGGGTTCTAACCCCCACCAGTGTCAACTAATGCTTATCTTTTGACTTTTGAATGTGTTCTTTGCACTATGGATCAAAAAAAAAAAGAAGTGTTCTTTGCACTCAACAATGCCAGTGGGTTTCACTCTCACATGAGGAAACACCACTTTCACAAAGATTTTTCAGTTGAGGTTGAAATGGATCAGTCCATATAGAGACTTGCTCGGTCTTGAAATAGGACTTCTGTTAGTGGATGGTATAATTATTACTCCAGAATTAATCGACACACGCGTAAGCTGATTACACACCATTTTATCCAAAATAGAAAAAGAAATAGAAGATTAATAACATTGAAATTGTCACTCTGATCTGCCAAATTTTTGGTTTAATGTATGCGTATGGTGTCTAGCTACCTAATAATATCTGAAAAAGCCATCTCACACTTTGATTGGGTTGGCACTTTTCTAAAAGAGTTTTAAGGTCTAGCTTGTGCGTGGTTGCATTTATAACTCGTGGGTGAACTATTTTACTTGGATTTGGCATTTTCTATCATGGTCTCGTGCGGACACAACCCGACAAGAGTGGGTGTGTGATACCTACCAGACACGGCATTTTATATCCACGGCGCTTTTATGGGTTTATCACCCGAGGGTTAATTGGGTTGACGCTTATCTAAAAGAGTTTAAGGTCTAGCTTGTGCGTGGTTGCTCTTATAACTCGTGGATGAACTATGTTACTTGGATTTGGCATTTTCTATCATGATCTCGTGCGGACACGATACGACAAGAGTGGGTGTGTGTACCTATTAGACATAGTATTTTATTTTCACGGCGTTTTTAGAAATTTATCACCTGAGGGTTATGTGGACTGTTAACACACAATTGTTGTTTCGCGTCGTCGCTGATAGGAACAAGATGTGGCGATCGTCAAAACAATGATTTTACAAAAATTCCTTGCCATACTAGAAACTGCTAAATTCTATGTTTTAGCCCTCCGTCGCTAGGATTTCTATAGGCAAAAGTAATAAATTAAGAGCTCCTATTTACATGTACTCTAAAATTGGTGTCTTTTTTTTTGATAACTCAGGTGTTTGGGCCAACTTATGTGCATCTCGATTGACATCTTTTTATTTATTTATTTATGTGTATCAATGTTTCATTACAATTATTTTTACAAACAAGATTACCATAGTGAATAAGATTTATAGACTTGTTCTTATATGATATAGATACACCTTAAAAGGTTAAAATTAATGTCAGAGATTACACAGTATTGAAGAGATAATAATGCTGTTGTGACAAACACACACCTCTCACACAGTAACAGTAAATCAAGAGATAAACACGACACACAATATGCGTGGTTCGGCCAAATTAAACCTACATCCACGGGGAGGGGGGTTTCACTATAATCCGGAGAAAAAATCTGTGTTCTTGATTTACACACTCACACTCAATCTCACAATAATGAAATCCTCACTAGTTCTCTCGTGTATCTCTCTCTCTCCGGGGAGCCACAACCGGCCCCCCTCTCACACTCTCTGTCTCTGTCTCTCTCTACATTGTGCTACCACACAAAATAATTAAGACATATCCGAGTATTTATAGAGATACAAAATAGAATCCAATAGGGAATCCTAATCCCTACAGGAAATCCTAAATGCAATAGGAAATCACTCTCTCCAGGCCTAAGCCCAATTGGCACACACTGGGTGGAATCCCAACAATTGCTATATTGATCTCGTATCATAAGAAAATACGGATTTGTCGCGGAAAATACTCCCACCAATGGCGATGATATATGGCTGATGAAATTGTGAAAGTGTGTCGCTGATGGATACCCAACAACAACACGTTTCTTTCTTAGTCGCCATTCGAGATGCCAAATATGCAAATATGTTGATGTGAAATTAGCAAATTTTGCACATTGCCAGCCGGTAAACTATTATTCATACATGCATTCTTGTCTCTACATCAAGATTCCTCGGTAAATGTTTGCTCCTCCATGGAGTGGACTCTATTTGGTGTTTTTTTTTTGGATGATTCCACTTGTGAGTTCTCTGGTTTGAGTTTTGGAATTTCCCTCGTCAATCTCAGCTACCATTTCTTGTATGGGCACTACGCCTACTAGAATGGATGGTGCTGCTTTTGCAGCAGGTGCTGGTTAACTGGTTTTTTGCCATGGTTTGTCTAGGTTTTGGTAGTTTGTTACTGTCTTTGGACTTTTTTCAACCTTTAGGCCCTTGAAGTTAATGAGATTGACGTCGTTCACAAAAAACCAAGAATACGGTCGCCATTCTCTTACCTTCCACCTAGGGATGACCACCTCAGCCGACCTACCCCTATCCAATCTGTCCCCTCCCTGAATGGATAGGTAACTCGGAGATTTTTTTGGGGATCGGGTAAGGGATGAGGATTATTTTTAAAACATTTCGGGGATCAGGTAGGGGATGGTATTGTCAATCCCCTACTCGACCCCCTCCCTGATCCCTGCCCCTCCCCACATCCCCATTCACATAAATATTTATATTATAAGTTTATAAAATTTCTTTTCCCAAATGACTTAAATTAGGGACTTAGGGTTACCACCACACTTCATAGCAGTCCATTTCACATTCTGGATTTGTCCATCTCCTCTCCTTCTCATCTCTCAACAGTCAACTCTCACCCGAAACCCAGGTCCTCTCAACTCTCAACTAAATTAATGTACCAAATAAAAAAATACGTATCAATTTCATACACATGATTAGTGCATGAATTTTTAGATATCCGATTCTCCGTGGGGATACCCATTTCCCGCGTCGAGGCAAGGATAGAGGTTAAAATAAAATCTCCAGTGGAGATCGGGGAGGGGATGAGGATTGATATAGATTCGGAAATCGAGAATGGAGGTAGTGGTATCCCCTCCCTACCCTCCCCATGCCCATCCCTAGTTCCACCCCTTCATCCTTTCACCCCATCTCCAGCGGCATTCCTGGATGGTGCTCTAGTGGTCATGAAACTTCTGATCCGGTGGCTCGGCTTCGCTCCGGAACCTTAAGCCATAGCTGACCTGACTACGGAGGAATTAAATTATTAACTAGTCACCACGGTGTGGACTCCGTCATCAGGCCTCCATCAAAATGCAAGTTAAATTGGAGCCTCCTGACCCGGCCACCCAGTCCCTAGTATCGAATTCAATACCGGTGGATTAGCAACTTATATTAGTTGCTCCATCCACTTGAACTACCACCTCAGTGGAAAATGCAACATAATAGTTTAATATATATATATGCAGGCGATTTGATGTTGGAAAAATCACAAGAAACACAAACGATATATTCACCTCCGGCTGGAAAAGCTTCTACCTCCCCGTAAAGAAACAAGCACGCAAGAATCGGGGCTATAGTTGGAGCTGAATAAAGATAAAGTAAATTATGAGCAAGAAGTCAAAGTCAGGATTAATTAATTAGATGCAAATGACAAAAGCAAGAAAATGCACAAGTGCCTAAATCATTAACTAAAACGTTTCAAGCCTTTTTTTGAGCCGAGCCCGATTCATTTCTCGTACGAGTCAAACCTATACAAAAAGAGTTGATCGGCTCTTGTTCGAGTCGAGTAGTTCTATTATGAAAAAGAAATGACTTTGTAAGTTTTGAAAGATAGAGGGATTCTGATGGCCGTAACAAAAATTCGTGCAGGAGATATCTAAGTGAAACTAGAAACTTAGAGGGAGGGAGAACCGGGAGAGATGCTGCGCAACGTGTTGTGCAACCTCTTTCGGGGCCTGCCGGCATCGTTTTGACAATTGGAGACATCCATCGCGTAAGCTTGTCGAGTACAACAAGTGTACCAAAAATCGGAACACCAATAGCACGAAAAAAATGGGTTCAACGGTTTTTATCAACTGTTTCAAGCTTTATGTGTTTCGATTTTTTTTCAAGTTATTTGTGTTCCGATAAGGCACTTAACAATATCCGATTGAGTTGATTTTGATACACTTGTAGTACTCGACGAGTTTTATGCGGTGGACGTCTCCAATCGTCAAAACGATACCGGCACGGCCCCGAAAGGGGCTGCGCAGAGGGAGTGTCCGGGTGTTAACCCTTCCTTTTTTGGGGTGAAAGATCGGATATTGTGGGTGGAGGCAACCTCATCGCTTCATTAACACTTGCGATGATGCATTACAAAGATTTTTATTCGAGAAAAGATCCATCACTAGTTAAATAAGTAAATGGAAAATGTGTCAATTTATAATGGAATCGGATCTTTATTGTAAGAAAAGATCTATCACTACTTTCAAAATGGCCCTAATTTGGAGAAATTTTTTAGTGCCGAACGGACACCGCCTACGTGTTGATTGAGCGTCCATTTCAGCCGTTCAAACATGTTTTGGACAACCCAAATTTTAGAGAGAGATAGAGGAGAGAGTGTGTGAGAAATCTGAACTGTCCAAAATATTTTTAAATGGCCGAGATACGCATTCCATACCACGTGGCGTGCCCATTTGGCACCGAATTAGCGAAATCTTACTTAATCACACCTACCCATCATTGAATCAGGGGCGGTTGTACTTAGGGGATAGACAATCTCACCTGAACTAGTAGATACTCAAGCTGTTTTGCACCGATCATCTCAATTTTTATTTGATTTTCTAACAACCGGTTAGGTATTGATTTAATTTTAAAAAATCTGCAGCTTTAAGTTGGGGTTTTATTTATAAATAGTGGGATTGAAATTCCTTATGAAAGACGCAAAATTTTTAAATAAAAAAATAAAGTACTTCCGTTCATAATTTTTTTTTACCAAATTAAATAACTATTTGACATTTTTAACTGGGTATGAAGAAACTCAGAAAATCATGTATAAAAGTACAATGTATTCTATCCAAATATTTTCACGTCTTTTCCGAATATTATCCAAGACGGTGGGAGTGTATATTTACAAAAATGCCCTCTATATATACATCCTTTTTCCCATATATATACAATGCATATAAAATTACAAACCGAACCAACCCGACCCTTTTGAGGTATAGGCGAGGGGAAAATCCATTGGCTTTTGTTTGAGGTTCAGTTTTGGTTACAAATTTTGGATTTATTTGCTTTTGACAAAAATGCAGGCTGAACTAGCCCATTGCCATTGCTAGTCGTACCGGGGAATATTTGAGGGGTTAAGTGAGTCTCATATTTCAAAAAGTAAACTAATTCTCTTTATTTATCTTTGTTTAATGTTATATGCACTAAGTATAGAGCTTAAATAATACAAAAATATGTTTGTGCATTTGGTAGTCACTATAAACTATAATTTCGAATTTGCATGGTTCCTTATCTCATATTTATCTTTTGTCTTTTTGGATGTGTTCTCTGCACTCTACAATGCCAGTGGGCTTCACATCCATCACTAGGGAACACCACTTTCACAAAGATTACAATTGTTTATACTAGAGTAAATAAGATAAGACTTGTTCTTTCGGCTGTGTTCTTCGTAAGAATAGGAATATAATTACCAGGAATCAAATTCCTGAGAATTTTCTTGGACAGGAATAGGAATAGGATTACTGGGAATAAAATTCATAGAAATTTAATACCTGGAGGAATTGCATTTTGGTGTTTGGATTAATTCAACAATCTTACATGGGAAACAATTATTTTTGCAAATTTAGTAAAGTCAACATTTTCTTTTCTTAATGAATGAACCAGAAATCTGAGATTTCTATGGGATAATGGAGGGATCAAATTCGAATGTGAATCCTGGTTGAATATGTTATCAGAAATCACATTCTTATTCTTGTCTTTGCCAAACGTCAGAATCAGAAAAGCTTGGCATCACATTCTCATTCCTGTCTCTTCCAAACATTGGAATCATGGATAGAAACCATCACATTCTCATTCCCCTTGAGATTATTGTCATCCAAACTGATTAAGAGTTCAATTAAATATTCCTATTAGTCTCACATGGTAAAATTTTGTGCATTGCATGCATGCTGCTGAAGTTTGGAAGCTGGTCCTGGCAAGAACTGGGATCCATAAATAGGATTGCCTTGCCTTGCCTTTGGTTCAGGAAGTCGGTTGATTAGAATAAGAAGTGTAAAAGCTTTTGCGACGCTATCGATGAGCTGATCTCCTTCACTGCTGCTATTTACACTCTTTAGGGACCGAGCGTAATCTGCGAATATTTCAGGGTGGCTTCAGCTATTCTTGACTATAACAGTTAGAGCTAAGTTTAGTTTGTGGTCCTCCGTGCAGTTTTCCGCTCGAAATTGGCAATTATGTGATGATTGGCTTCTTAATTCTAGAATGTTCAAGGTAAACAATTGAGGATAGATGTTTATCCTTCGTTTGTTTGTCTTAGCTAGGATGCTTGTTTTGCTTGCTTGTTAAGGGGAATGCCGCGTAGTGTTTGTAATTTTTGCGCCTTTCTAGTGAAATAAATTTACATAATTACCAAAATAAATTGGCTAGTGAGTATGACAAATTTGATACCAAAGAAACTAACTTGCTATATATTGTAAAAAATTTCAACTAATATTGAAACCCTGCAAAATAGCTCATGGTTAATTAGTTAACATTGAACCTTTTCAACTAATGTATATTCTCTAAGCCTCACATGTTGTGCAACTTTCAAAATATATATATATATATATATATATATATATATATATATGTCAATCGGCCAATGATGCAACAATTTGGCATTACTTGATTTACTTAGATTAACATAATCAATAATCATAGAGGTCAAAAGCAATTTTAAGTTCTCCACCATCCTTTTTCACTTTCACTTTCACTTTCACTTTCACTTATATCTTTTTTCATGAATGCAATGTCTATTCTAGAGCCTAAACATGTCAGGATAATAATAAATATTTAGGATAGCTAGCACACCCATATTGAATAGCGAGCCTAAACATTTGTGTTGATGCGTGTGTCAAAGCTATCTAGGTTTAGGCATGACCACTAATTTGCCAATATTGGGCCACTATTGCACTCTTGGCAGAAATTCTTTTTTAAACAATTTGTAAATTGCAAAGATCACCACTACAGCCAATGTGTCATGATGATTTGTCAAACAACCTCCACAATCAATAACTAGGAGGTGGGGGCAAAGAGTTAATCACGAACTTCAATTGATAGAACAACACAATTAATTTTTACCATTTAATAAGATAGGGATTATTACCTATAGGTCTAGAAAAAAGATGTCTAATTACCACTAAGATAAATCTTTTTTTTTTAATTACCACTAAGGTATGCCACTATTTTTTGGAGTTCAGGTTTATGGTGCATTTTCCTATTATAGGGGTTTAGTGGTTTAGGTACTTTCATTGAGTACCCTAGGATTTTAGGCACTTTCATAGGGTACCCTAGAGTTTAGGTTTAGGGTGCACTTTCCTATTATAAGGTTTTAATGGTTTAGACACTTTCATAGAGTACCCTAAGATTTTAGGCACTTTCCTAGGGTGTCATAGTCATAGGGTACCCTAGACTTTAAGTTTAGGGTGCACTTTCCTATTATATGATTTTAATGGTTTAGGCACTTTCATAGGGTTCCCTAGTCATAGGGTACTCTAGGGTTTAGGTTTAGGGTGCACTTTCCTATTATAGAGTTTAGTGGTTTACGCACTTTCATAGAGTACCCTATGATTTAGGCTCTTTTATACGGGTTAGGGAGTTGACGGGAATTTTTCAGAGTTGAACTCGACCTGATGGTAATTATGGGATCCAATAGTGACCTAATGGTAAATGTCCCTTTAAGATAACATTCTTTACACCACCGCTGTAAAATTCTTCTTTTCTACCACCATCATATGTGGGTCCCATCGTGAATTTATTATTTTACATTGGTCATGTAAAGAATGTTCTTCCTTCATTACTAAACATCGTCCGGGCGGAGGGGGGTGCCGCCGCTGCCTCCCCCTCCCCTCTAATCTCTCTTTTCCTCTATCCCTTTTTCTCGCTCCTTGACTTCTCTCTCAGTTCTCCAGGTGCGTCTTCTTCAGCGGCCTTGTCCTCTCTGCCATCGCAGTGAGTTGTTGGTCTCATCTCCCTCTCCTTCTCTAGTCCCACCTCTCCAATTCGCATTTCTTGTCCCCTGTTGCGGCTGTTTCGCTGGAGGTGTGGTGGCAATTAGGAGTGGGCGTGGGAGCGTGGGGATCAATTGGTGTTTTCAGTTCAAGTGGGTTTTGTGCGGCGGCAGATCTACTTTGTTGCTCTCGACGATCTCACTGTTGGGTGTTATTTGTTTTCGGCCTAACAACATGGTGAAATTAGTGGTGAGGCCCACCGATGGTCGCTACTCTTGGGTGCTTCTAGTTCTGCTTAACAACTTTGTAGTGTTTTGTGGTGATGATCATTGGCAGTCGCTGGTGCTTGTCTGCTGCGGACGGTGGCTAGGGAGGCAATGGGTGATTGATTGTGGTGATTGTGTTGTTGATTAGGGCTCCTTTTTTGTTTTCAGTTTTGGACTTTTAGGTGTTTTGGACTTGGCCATTTAGGCATGAGCTTGTCACATTGGGTGTTCCATTGATTGGCTTCTTATTGACCTTGGGTTTGGGTCTTAGACTGAGCACATAATTGTTCTTAGCTTTGTTTAGGAATACGATGTCATTCTCCTTGTTCTTGTTAGTCTTTATAACAATTTCAAAGATTAATAATAAAAAAAAAAAAAAACATTGCCCCTAAAAAAAATAATAAATAAAAACATATTATGTATACTTTCTATGAAAATACCTAACAATTGAGAAAAACTTTTTAAAAATCTATTAAAAATAGCCCTGTGAGTCTGGCTTAACTTTTTAGGAGTTTTTTTGGTACGATCTTCTTGTTTGTTTTCTCAAGATTCGGATCAAATTTTCTTTTAATCTTTATCATTCATTATTTTATTACTGAATTTATTTTAAAGTATTTCTAGATGACTATTAAATAAATGCCTTCACATCGTTTTCAAATAAGCATAAACTGTGGCCAACTTGAGGCCTATTATTATTATTTTTTTTTTTTTAACAAAATGATAAACGTCATCTCCTCCAAAGAACTTTGAGCCCTGTAATACGATCATGAGTCCACAGTAATCAGGCCTGTTACTGGCCCATCTAATGTACTGAGAGAAGCGAAGTAATGGGTTGGCAAATATTACCGAATGGGCTATAACTGAGCCCCACATTTCCCCTTCCCCTACCTCGAAATTTTGATGAAATTTGTTCATTGTAGGCCCAATAAATAATGGGCTTCACGAGAAACAACTACAGTATTGAACCTCTTATGGATTGACCGAAAGAAATATGAATGCCACCATACACAAAAGGTAAACTACATTGATCTCCCTCAAAAGTTTGTAATATACACACTGACCTCTTCTCTACAAAATTAACAACATAAAAGTAATAAAGAATAGACTATATTGGAGTTCTTACCAGGGCCGGCCCAGGCCCACAAGGCCTGGGCCTAGGGCACCCTAAAAATGACCACTTTTTGGGGCACCCTATCATTTTATACCAATGGGCTTGACTAGAACACTTTTTTGACCAAAATAAAGGAAAAAAATCCATTTTAAGTGACAAAAGAGCCCAACATTGTGACCCAATATTTAAAAAAGGTCCAAAAACTATTGTGGCCCAAAATTTTAAAAAAAGCCCAAAGCTAAAACTGATTTAAAAGAAAATCATTTTCTGCTTGTTAGAGTTTTTATTTATGGTTTTGTAAAAAATCAAGACAGTTCTAAACGAAATGATTAAGTTTAGTTTATTATTTGCTTAAAGAAGAAGTAATTAGGTAGTAATTTTCTAATTTTCTTGTTAAAGTTTCGAGTGAGTTTGTATTTGGGATTTCTAAATTGACACAAATTCTTGAGTTTTCCCAAGTAACCAAAAAGTTGATCAAATTTCATTATTTTTCCAACAAATAAAGTCATAATATTAATTCCAACAAATCAAATTTCTTACTTATTATAAGTAGTCAAATGGGCCATTTTAACCCAAATTTTTTAGAGGAAACTTGAAAAACAATAGATTTGGGTAAAACTAGGGTTTGGCATTTGCATGGCAAAGGAGTGTTGACCCAAATTTTGTTTCAAAAAATGCACAAGATCTCTAGATGCTCTACATCGTTGTTAAATTTAGCTTATATTAACACCTTTTTGACAGGGATATTGTAGTAACAAAAACGTAAAAAGTTTGGTTGAGGAACAAGAAAATTTTTAGGGCACAATTTTTTTAATTAGGCCTAGGGCACCCAAATACCTTGGGCCGGCCCTGATTCTTACCAATAAATGGAAGAAAAAAAAAGTAGAAGTTAAACCAGGAGAACGCACCAAGATTTTTACGGGGTCCATTCAAATCTGATTCTTGGCCAAAGTTGCCCACTCAATGATAGCCTCAGCCCTTATTATTACTAAATCTTAATAATTCACAGATATTCACTTGTCTCATCCCTTTGTCATTAATGAACCTCAATTAATTCACAGATAATCATTTACATCAAGTGAATCACTGCGAATCGCACAAAATTGTCTCAATAAATGAAGGGACACAAATCGGATCGATGGGCATATGTCTTGCTCTCATTAATGAAATTTAAGCATCAGCGGTTGGTAAATATTTGAATCACCAATGTAGCAAAACTTTTCATATGATTTGTCCCCTCCATGATATGACAACTTGACCAAGTCGTATTGGCTTGAACCGATCTGTATAACTATGTTGAGCCCGAAGCTTCATCCAAAAAACACCCTTACCATCTCTTTGTAGTGAAAACATTCTTTACACTAGTGGTGTAAATTAAAGTTTCATCCAAATTTATTACATTGTATCATGTGTCCAAACAGTGGTCCCAAAAATAGAACATAGACACATGGCGCAATATAATCGATTTAGAGAAAATTTTAGTTTACATCACTGGTGTAAATAATGTTTTCTGCTCTTTGTAAGCATATAAAAGCAAATTAACATGATAAAGAAGAGGGAGAGTATTGATTGCAATGGTCTTGGACTTGCAAGGCCCTCAAGCTTGGTATCTTGCTTCTACATACTCATAAGAATCGCGGAATGCATAATTACATAAATAAATAAAGATAAAGACTTAGAAAATAACAAGCCTCGACTCCATAATTCACAAACACCAATTCTCCACATTCTTAGGTATAGTTTTCCAAAAAAATTTAGCAACCCAGTTGCTAAAATCACAAATGACTCCAGTAGATGCTAAAATCATGGTTTTGAAATAAAAAAATGAAGTGGCTCTGTGTATTGTTTTTCGATTTTTTCACACCAAATTAAAGTACTTATCGTGTACTGTAATTCGGTGTAAAAAATTTATAAAAAAAACATGGAAACACTTAATTTTTTGATTTGAAATATCATGATTTTGGTACACTTTGGCTAAATTTGGTTTTTTGGTTTATTGGATTATATGGTTCTGTCCTTATTCAATTTTTTTTTTTGCATTTGTTAGTTTTCGGTCGATTTTTTGAAATTTCTTGGCTTGTCTCGACAAGAGGAATCTAAAAAGTATAAAATTATTAGCCAAATTTAAAGTTTTGTGAATAAAGACAAAAATAAACTAAATTGGTTTATTGGTTTATTGGTTTTTTGGTTTATTTTTGTCTTTATTCACAAAACTTTAAATTTGGCTAATAATTTTATACTTTTTAGATTCCTCTCGTCGAGACAAGCCAAGAAACCTCAAAAAATCGACCAAAAACTAACAAATGCAAAAAAAAATTGAATAAGGACAAAACCAAATAATCTAATAAACCAAAAAACCAAATTTAGCCAAACTAGGCCTTTATCACCTGCTGAACTCATTTGCTAAAATCATAATAATTTTAGTAACTGAATTACTAAAATCTTTATAGAAAACTATGCCTTAGACGTACGACCCTCAATAGTGATTAGTTCCCTCCCATCGAAACAAATCATTAGAATGAGCATTCTTCTTTTATAAGCCAGACATCACTGCTTTAAAATGAAGCCTCGTTTGGTTTGGGTTTTTTAGAACCGGTTCTCTAAATCATTATTCAATTATTACCTCTATTTTTAAATATTATTCTTATCTTTCTCTCTATTTCTCTCTAATTATTAATACCTATTTTTTAATTATTACCCTTATTTTTTCCTCTAATCATTACAAAAATCAAAACCTAAAATCAAACCAAACAAAACCGATATTTCTACTTCATAAAAGAATCGTTAACGATCTTCTCTTGGACTTTCCGAATTCCGAGTCCACTTACTTTTGTTTAGATTCTTCTCCTCATCACTCTCTGAAAAAAAGAATCTACGCTCTCTCTCTCTCTCTCTCTCTCTCCCCGAAGTCAAGAAAATGTCGAACGTGGACATGTCGCTCGACGACATGATAAACAACAAGTATTCCGCCGCCGCCGGCGGTGGAGGTCTACCAAGAGGCGGAGCTTGTAGCTCTGGTCTGGGACCATCCGTCGGCTCCCGAACTGGAGCGTGAATCGAACAGTTCCGTATGAACCCAAGGTAAGTCTTCAGACACTTTTCAAAACCTCACAATAAATCTGTGTGTGTATGGACGTGTGTGTTTGGGTTTTGATTTTGAAGTTTTGTGAAATGTTATAACGTGTCAGGTTCAGGTTCAAGCGCCCGAGAAAACGACGTGGAAGCACGGCTTGTTCGCAGATCACGCGGCGGCTGCATTCATGCCCCAGGCCGTCGAAGCGTCGGCGATCGAGACGGGGGGCAAACTCTTCGTCTCTAACATGGATTACGGGGTTTCTGGTGAAGACATGAAGGTAATGTTTGCGCCTCTTAAGCCCAAAACTTTGATTGGCACATTCTGCAACGCAGGGACGGAGGCTTATAGGGGTGAAGGTGAGGTGGCACATGGCACCCCAGTTCTAAAAGAACAATTTTTTTTACAATAATAGAAGTTGATATGGTACGTAGATACTCAAATAAATTGATTTTTTTACATGGATAATGGACATATAGCAATTGAAAAAATAAACAGTTCCGATCATATATATAATATCTAGTAAAATGCTAAACTCCACTCATTAGACAAATAATAATGTTTAAAGGTAAATTAATTTTCGAGAAACGTGTATTAATATTCATGAGATGGATATTAAAATACTAACTTATTTGTCACTATACTCCTATTATCTTCTGTCGAATGAGTGGAGGTTAGCAAGACCCTATTATGTATATTAGGGCTGCACAAAAAAACCGGTGAACCGTGAATCCGATTCGGACCGAACTGATCCGTGCGTTTTGGATTTTAACCGTGGATTAATGGTCCGGACACGGATTGAAAAAATAGTAAACCGTGACTCGCGGTCCGGACACGGATTTTGATTTCGAAACCGTGGATTAACCGATCCGGACCGTGAGATTTTTATTATATATAATTTTTTTAAATATATATCTATATACACACATAATTTCACACAAACTTCTACTACAGAGACTAGGGGGTAAACTGTGATCTCTTTCAAAACTTGGATGTGTATTTTTATTGATGACCCATTAGTGTGAGATTCCAACGAAGACATCTTCTCTAATTAGCTACGGGAACTCTTTACTTTGATTTCCTATTGTTTCAAGTTGATGTGTTAGTTTCAAAATAGGAATTAACTGTTACGAACTTCTGTGTTTGTGAACCTGTGGTGTCCTTAGTATTTATAGAATTTGAATAATGTAGTTTCGTATGCTTCTTCATTTATTTTTATACTAGATTACGACTACGGTAAATAATAATGTCTTATATAACATGTAATCCGTGGATAAAACCGGAACCGATCCGTGACTCGCAGATCGGATTGGAACCGAACCGTGAGATTTTTGGTTCGGACACGGATTGTATTTTCTAAAAATCGTGACTCGCGGATTAGGATTGGATTCATGCCAATCCGATCCGATCTGGACCGTGTACACCCCTAATCTATATGGCTTTCATTTAAAGACCACGAGATATTTGAATCAAGCTTTTGTTACTTGTAAAACAAAAATTAAAAACTCAGAATGAAGCTTGGTTTTGTGGTACACTTTTGCTTTGTATTTTTACGAACAAAATGCAACAATTATTAGTGAACTTCTATCGAAAAGTGCAACCCCTCAACCAAATCCTAACTCTTTGGATCACCTCCAACAGGTCCAAACAAATAACCCGTTGAGTCTTCGACCTGAAGAACCTTACAAGGAACCAAAGGTTCGAAGGTTTCTTGACCCATCAAAAATTAAACCTTGGAAGACCACCAGGAGACATCGTTTTACCGACGAACAGCATCAGTTGCTTACCGCAGTGTTCAACCATATAAAGGCCGGAACAGGAGACCCAGTTCCAGTTAGGAAGGTCGAGGGAGAATTCTCTTGGCTAAACAGATTGACACAGAGCGCTGTTACAATAAACAAACAGCGACAAGTCCATTACAGCTACTATCCAATCATCTTCAACCTCGAAGTTGATCTTACCCAAATCAAACCCGAAGAGCCTATCAAGTTCGAGCTTTTCAAACAGAACTTCGTCCCTAGCTTCTTCATCCAAGAGGCAAGATGGAGTAAATTCTACAGCCTGATTCAATAGTTAGATTGGTTCACTTTCGTTGAACAAGTATACGGAAAAGCAGCAGCAGCAGCAAAAGGAAAAGCCTATATAACCAGATCAAGTCCTGGAGGCAACCAAGTTGTGGTCACAGCTGAGATCAGTTGTGATATATTTTCAGAATTGTTTAACTTTGGTTTTATTAAGACAATTCATCTTGATGAAACTACAAGAGTCATGGTAAGCAAATGCCACGATTCAGTCGTTAAGTTTGGAGTACTTTAGGCCAGTTCAACAAGAACAAGCCGCAGATCTTTCCGAGTGTTCATATCCTCGAAGAAAGACAAGACTGTTCAATCCAGGAAGAAGACTTTCAGCTCTTCGAAGAGTTTGACAGAAAGAAGCCAAACTATGCAGAAAGGAGAGCAAGGTTGGAGCAAATGGATGATAGGAGTATCGATCTCACAGCCCACTATACATGGGGCGATTTCAAGGGAATTCTATGCAGAGCATCACTAGGTCAGAATCGAGACAGCCTTGCCATTGCCTTTGCAATGGGTAAACAAGGACTGTTACCCATTATCGGGCAAGTGGAGGAGAGCGTCTCAGCAACTCCCCCTCAGAAAGCTCTCTAGAGATTCTGCCATCTCAAAAGGAGAACAAGACGGCAGGCTAGTAGGCCTGTTTTCGGTGAAATTTAGTCCCACAAATGACAATCACTGTGTGAGCCTTAATTTAAGGGCGCGTCTTTTTCTTTAGACGATATAGAGTGGTACATTAATTGATATGCTTTTGGTGAAATGTAGTCCCACGACGTGAGCCATTATTCAAGGGCACGTCTTTTGGTTTACGGTCATACAATAATTGAATAAATCAACTTGCTTTATTCAACGCGTCTGTGAAAGGACACATAACAACGGGTCCAATGCACACCTGGTTTGATCGATTAGCTTCTACGCTAAGTCCCGAGTCCACTCCTCCACAAGGAGAAGAGAGTAGTTAGGTATTCGAAGTCTTGGAGATCACAACATTGTAATAAAAAAGGAAGAGTGTACAAGGTTAGCATGAAGCTATAAGGGTCGATCCTCAGTCCGTCATGCCTATATCGTAAGTTTTTGAGCATTAGAATAAAGGTTTGAGTTTATTTCAAATATAGTGAGTAGTTAAGTCATTCTTAGCCAGAAAATTAAGGATGAAGGGAGTAGAAGAATTGTCATAATTGGAATAGATACTGTACTATTTAGGATTTGATGGCACACCTTGTACGTATTGTAGATTTTACCCAGAGAAGAAGAAAAGATATAGATGTGAGAATTGTAAATTAGAAGCTTGTTGTTTTTAACTAAATACGGAGTTGTACAAGCCTTGGTTGAATAAAAATGATAGAATGGACAAACTTTGGAACCGTTATTCAAGAAGAAAGTGTCAACAAAAGATTACTTTTGATCGATGATAAAGAACCATGGATTTGATGGGCTCCGAATATTTGCATGGAACCTCAAAATGGGTCCCACACACGTGTTGTACAAGTGTTGTACCCATAGCAATTTAGAAGGACCATGCTCCTTATCTGTGAAGACACTATCCAGAAGATCAGATCACCAGATCAGATTCAAGAAGTACCGTTCAAGTTCGACGCTACTGTTCACAAATTTCAGGAATTTTATAGTCAGAAATTTAATTCAGATTACCCAGAAATGTTTGAGGAATTTCCAAAAGAAGATGACGAGCAGAAGAATCTCATAACCTGAAAAATCTCCTTGAATAAGTGGAGTCAGCAACAAACTTTAGTCAGCATCAACTTTAGTTTCGGTTTTACTTTATTTGGATACCATGACTTGAACTCGTAACTTGACAAGGAATGCACTACTTCAAAGCTCAAAGCTTTGGTTCGTTTTTACTCTATTCACGCGTCCGAATTGTGAAGGCAGCAGCTTTGAGAAAATCCAGAAAAGAACAAAATTGTTACACTTTTCACAACCGGTTGCCAATAGTTTTAAGCTTTTCATCAAAGTTCTATAAATAGAGGTAGGAAGTTCATAGTTGAGGAAAAATTCACTTGGCCGAGCCTACATGGTATCCAGACATTGCATCCGGACCATTCAAAAGTGTCTTGGATGGCCGAGATTAAAACACCCTTTCTCCTTTTTCTCTCCCCAAATCTGGACAGCCCAAAGCCAAAATAGACGGTCTAGATGCGCCGAGAGGGTTCTGGAAAATTGCTCATAGTTGGGACAGGCATGCAATTTGGCAGAACAATCCTAGTGTTCTCATTTGCTACCATCATCTGTAATCAGCATTCAGTTCATGCAACTGTAAGAGTTTTCGTCTCGTTACTTATATTGTTTGTTTAGTTTGTAATCCCATAGTCTGATGTATCAGTAAGATAATATACATTAATATGGGCTTGTTGGTTTTGTTCATTAATAATTGGGCTTGTTCAATACTGTACATGTTTCTCGTGAAGCCCACTGTCATTGGGCCTACAGTGACTGAATTTTATCAAAATTTTAAGGTGGGAGAAATGTGTGCTCATCTTGACTTCGTTATGCATTGACCAAAAGAAATATGGGCCCATCTTGACTTCGTTATGCATTGACCAATAGAAATATGAATTGAATGCCACCATAAACAAAAGGGTAGACTACATTGATCTCCCTTGAAGTTTGTAATACACATACTGACCTCTTCTCTACAAAATTACCTTCAAAGTAATAGAAATAGAATATATTGGAGTTCTTTACCAAAAAAAATGGAAAACAAATTAAAGTAGGAGAACGCACCAAGATTTTTACATAATCCGTTCAAATCTGACTCCTGGCCAAAGTTGCCCACTCAACAATGGCCTCAACCCTTATTATCAATAAATCTCAATAATTCACGGATATTCACTTGCCTCATCCCTCATTAATGAACCTCAACTAATTCACAAATCTTCACTACATCAAGTGAATCATAGCAGATAGTACAAAATTGTCTCATGACAAATGAAGTTACACAAGTTGGATCGATGGGCATATATCTTGCGCTCTCGTTGTTAATGAAATTCAAGCATCGTCGGTTAGAGATTTGAAAAGGCTTGAACCTAGAAAAACTTTTCATATGATTTGTCCCTTCCATGATATGACATACTTGAAGGTGTTTCCCTTGGACATCTCTTATTCCGGAGAAGTAAGAGTGGAGCCTGCACACCTTTGGGCTCCACACGAAAATCCGAACCGTTTAATAATTTTTCAAGTGACCATGCAATAAAATCATCTCAATCGGATATGTGTAAGTGGATCATCCAATATTTCATTTTCTCGTTCAAAACTCAGGATCCTAAATTTTGAATGAAAAACTTGAAGTTTGGATAAATCACTTAGGCATATCCAATTGATCGAACTGGTATTTTGTAGAAACCCAAAAATGGTCCTGTAGGCAACTTTGTTACTATTTCGGATTCGATACCTCTGACGTCGGTACCCCTAGCATTGTCCATAAAAGAGGGAGATTCTTGATTGCAATGGCCACGGGCTTGCAAGGCCACCTTGCTTCTGCAGACTCATAAGAATCACGGTATGCATAATTAGATAAGCAAATAGAGATAAAGTCTTAGAAAACAAGAAGTCTGAACTCTATAATTCACAACACCAATTCCCCACAATCTTGGACTTATGACCCTCATTAGTGCAAATAATTAGATTGAGCAACCTGTTCTAATAAATCCCACTCACACTTATTTCAATAATATAATCCAGACGCCACTGATGGAAATGAAATTCCACTTCATAAAAGCATTGTTACCCATTTTAAGGTGTAAATAACGGACCTTGGGGGTGCACTGCACCGTGCTGTGCAGCCATGGCGCGGCTGCGCCAGCCTTGTTCCGACAACCGGAGAAGTTTACCGCGTAGAGTTCGTCGGGTACTACAAGTGTGCCAAAAATCAACTCGATCGGATATTTTTAGGTACTTCATCGGAACACAAATAACTTGAAAATAAATGGAACACAAATGGACACAAACACCGGATCAAAACCACTTTTTCAAGTTATTTTTGTTCCGATGTGGCACTTAAAGATATTCGATCGAGTTGATTTTGGGCACACTTGTACTACTCGACGAGCACTACGTAATGAACGTCTCCGATCGTTGGAAAGATGTCGGCGCGGCCGCACCATAAGGCTGCACACCACCCCCAGATCCCGTAAATAACGAATGCAATTTTAGTACAAAGGTATTTAAAATATGTAACAGAGTATTTCTACGAAATAAGCAGGGAGGTAGTTGTGGAAGAAATTTTGGGCTTGCAATTTACCCCCCAAGTATGTGCTTTTTATATGGAAAGTTATTCGCCGTATTCTGGCAGTGAAGGAGGGACTGAGGAAGAGGAACTTGTTTAATGTTTTGCGTGCATTATGCGGGGTACGGAAGAAGACGGTAGATCACCTATTTTGACAGTGTCCTTTTGCTATGAGATTGTGGAATGATTCAGGGTTGGTTTCAAATTTCAGACCGGGATTGGTTTTTAAGGAATGGCTTGCTGGAAAGTTACATGATTTATTTTACGATACGGATGTTTGCAAATCCGTGTGTGTTTTGTGGAAAATATGGTGTGCTCGCCAGTGGCGACTCCAGAAACTTCGATTAGTGGTGTCATTCAAAAATTTCACAGTAAAGTGAAACTTGTTAATTATGTCCTTGTCTACTTATAGTATAGCTAAAAAAAAAATCTCCACTTGCCAATTTAGAAGGAAAATGTATTTTCATAGGGTAATGATTTTCACGCCTTTTCTTTTTTTTTTTGATAAATGCACACTTTTTTTTTTTTATACTTCTAGTGAAAAGATTGCACATAAAAATGCAGTACAAAACAAAAAATATATTAGGTCTTGTTAACGTGTGCTCAATTGGCACATTTTAAACACACACACGTACTCCAATACATTTTTTAATACACGTTCACGTATTTTTGTACATTTTTTTACAAATTTCAATATACTTTTTTAATCTTAATGTGTACCTATTTGTCACATGTTATCATTTTCCATAAAAAAAAAAAATGAAACTTTATTGAACTACTCCATTTGACAAGGTGGTTTTGTTGTTTTATGAAGAAATTGAGGTTAATCTTGTCCTTTGAATATATAATACTTGTGTTACGGCCCGATTGGATGCCGGATTAGTTTTAGGGGTATTAAATATGGAGGGGGTATAAGATAGGTGGGGGTAATATATATGGAGGTGGGTCCCACAAATGTAGACATTTATGGAGGGATTAAGTAAGACTTGGTTTTGGATGATTTTGTGAGAAGGGTGATTAAATTTGGGTGGATGATGTAAAAAACTGTCAAAAGACTTTTTTGCCCTTGTGTGAATATTCGTATTAGTTATGTGTTTTTTTAATTAGACAAATCTAATAATTAATTAATTTATTATTGAAACTCAATAACTAATTAAGCTATAAGATTTAATTGTAATTAATTTTTATATTAATTGTTTTATTATAAAAATTAATTTATATGTTTACTTTTTATTATAAAAATTATTGAATCGGATCATCTTTTAGGAGTTTTCAAAAAGTATGTCAAAAAACTAACGAGATTTTTGGGTAAAGAATGTATACTAACGAGATTTTTGGGTTTTATAATTATTTTATTATAAAAACTAATTAATGTTTTATTAATTTTGGGTAAATAATACTCCTAATTTTTTAGTACATTTTCAAATAATAAAAAAAAGAAAACACAGCACATGCCAATGTCTTGGGAGGGGTATTGGGATGGGGTACTAAAAGGGGTACAATGGTCATTTTTCAGGGGGTATTAGGGGGTCATAAATATGGACACCCCCTGGGGTGTCCATAAATAACACCCCTGCAGGGGTGATATTTAGTCCGGGTGATAAATAACACCCCTGCACTTTTTGTAGGCAAACCATTCCATATGCGTGGGTCCGGACATAAATAACACCCTCCATATTTATGCCCCCTCTTAACGCCCCATCCAAACGAGCCGTTATAGGCTTATAGCTGTCCACCGAGAACTTTGAATGGAAAGAAGTACAACTAGGAGTCAGATTTCGGACAGAAGTGCTAAACTTACAAAGGAGTTTGTAGCATTTCCATGGCCTATGTGGGGTCAATGGCATTTTTAAGTGGTGTCAAGTGCCTATTTGACATTCATGCAAAAAAAATACTACTCGGTAGTTTTTGACAAATTTTTATTGACTGGGTTCAATTGACCCCAGTTCTCCTATGCTGGCGTCGCCCCTGGTGCTCGCCATCGTGCATGCTTTGATTTGGCTGTCCCTTCATTTGATTATTGTTGTGCTAATATGGTTCATAGTTTTCTCCATGTTGATGAAGTCTCGTTAGAAAGTGATCAAGGTAGTGAAGTTGGTTGTAGATGGTGACATGGTTTCTGGAAGAAGGATTCGTGTGTAGGTGTTGCTGCTTGGTGGAAAGCAAGATTTGCTGCATATGCCTTTAGCTCAAGGTTTTACCAATGTTCATGCTTTGTCATGACAGGTGTAGAGGCTTTGGCGATTTTGCCGACCATGCGGTGGGTGAGAACTAAGGGATTGCAGAAACTTCAAATTTTGTCGGATAGTTTAGAGGTTGTTGGAACTTTGCGTTGTATAGAAAAGCTAGTGTTTCTATTCAAAATGTCGTTCTCGATATCCTTAATATTGTTGCAGGTTGTTGGAACTTTGTGTTATATAAAAAAGACTAGTGTTTCTATTCAAAATGTTGTTTATCTGTTGTATCTTCTTTTGATTATATAAGTGTTATTAAAGCATCCGTCAATAGGTGAAAAGTGTTTACAATATTGCGCGGAGTCGCCTTTGTAATAGCTAATTGTGTAATGAATATGTAATGTTAAAAAAAATAAATAAATAAAAATTGAGCAAGACCTTCAAAAGAGACAAAAGCAAGCAGGTTGGCTTCGCCCGGGTTCGAACCGGAGACCTTCAGTGTGTTAGACTGACGTGATAACCAACTACACCACGAAACCGTTTGTGTTCCTCAGCAGGAAAAAATATTACATGTACTAAGTTCTATCAAAGCTAAAAGCTAGCCACTTCCTCCAGCAGATTCTTCTCCTCGTCGCTCCCTGCAAAAACAAACCTAGTCCTCTCTCTCTCTCTCTCTCTCTCTCTACGAAGTCTCTCTTTCTCTCTCTTCCACCCCATCGAAATCTCTACGAAGTCAAGAAAATGTCGAACTTAGACATGTCGCTCGACGACATAATAAAGAAGAACAAGAATTCCGGAGGTGGTGGTGGAGGAGGAGGTCGACCTAGAGGAGGCGGAGCTCGTAACTCCGGTTCGGGACCCACCCGTCGGGTCCCGAACCGGAGCGCGAATCGAACAGCTCCGTATGCACCCAAGGTGAGTAGTCTTCAAACACTTTCGAAAGCTCAGAATAAGTATAGATCTGTTGTTTGTATGGACGTTTTAGGGTTTGATTTTGAAGTCGTGAAATGTTTTTAACGCGTCAGGTTCAAGCGCCCGAGACGACGACGTGGAAGCACGACTTGTTCGCAGATCACGCGGCGGCTGCGTACGCGCCCCAGGCCGGCCGAGTGTCGGCAATCGAGACGGGGACGAAACTCTTCATCTCTAACTTGGATTACGGGGTTTCTGGTGAAGATATTAAGGTAATGTTTTTGCCTCTATCACTTTGAGGTTTTATTCATGTGTATGTGTTTTCTTATATTCTTACTTACGAACACTGCTTACTAATGGGTGTATTGAGGTACTGGACTACTACTAGTAGTTGATTCCTACTTAACAAATTACTCTTATGCTCCAGTACCTCCATGTACTGGCTGTATTCTCAGAGGGCAGGAGTTGTTATTTCTTCTTTTCTGTTTCGAGCCATGTCTTTGCTCAGTACTTGTTGCCTACATCACATCTACTTGGTAATTAGGCATTTACTTACAGACAATAGCGAAGTGAGTTGTAGCCCTAATGATGACAATGGTAGATTGGTAGACACTTATTTTAATGTAACCGCTAATGTGTTCATTGAGAGAAGTAGCACTTTCTTCAGTTGCAATTTTGTGTAAACTAATTCTAATGTAACTCCTAAATCCTAACGTGTTACCTGATTGTCGTGGTGAAACTTGAAATGCATGTATATATACAGAAGAACTCTTGTATAGGTTTCGGGAAAGCCTGGTGTTTGTTTTTATATACAGCTTCTCAATTAGCTGATTGTCTTATGAAGTTGTGAAGGAAATAGAGGAGTTAAAGTTATACCTTGTTTAGATATGAGTCGGTATGTAATTCATATAACTACCCTGTGTTGACATGATATCCGCACCCTGAAAATGAGGTGGAGTGAATGTTAACTTTAGGAAACCTACAGATTGGGGAAATGATTAGACATCATGGTGTTCTTGATTTGTCTAGTAGATATGTCATGTGGACTAGGTGTGAGAGAATGTGGAGGATGAAACATATTGAATAGAATACCTACTAGCTTAGAGCATCTCGTACACCCTGCTGTAGCTCAAGGCAAAGCCAATATGTGGCATGAGGTTCCATTTCACTACGGCCAACCATTTCCCCTGCCAAGAATGGCTTTGCCAATTCTTTGACCAAAATTTGGCTCACAAAATGGATGTTGCCATTTTGGAGCAAGTCTTCTTGGTGCCAAATTCCATGCTTCATGCCAAAATTTGGCATGAAGCATGGCAAAGCCCTTTCTGCCATTGGGCCAAACTCAGTGCCAAAATTTGGCAATGCCATTTCTTGGTGCCAAATATGGCATCCAATTTGGCAATTGCCAAACTTTCCAATTTTGGCAAGGGAGCTGCAGTTAGCTGGGCCGGGAAAAGAGTGGGATCTAGAGAGCTTCGAATATTTAGGCATTCAACTCTACTATTTATAGCCACCGTTTGTAAGGATTATTTCAGTCAGCAACTAATTTACTATGTATTATATTATCCACCATTTTTAACTAATATTCTAGTCAACAAGTAAATTTCTATGCATCTACTATCTCTTGCCAACATTTTTAACTATTCTAATCAACAACTGATTGTTTATGGACCTTAGTTACCTTCTAACTACCATTTTAACTACTCCCTTCGTCCCTTTTTAAATGTTTTTGTTTGTAAATCCAACTTATTAAAGAAACATCATTACAATTACACCTTTCACTTCAATGTTTACCTCCACTTTACAATTCTCCCATCAACTTTTACCTCTACATTCCAAAACTATTTGCCACTTTTACCATTAACTATTTGCCCGTTAACTTTCCAGAAGGGCAAAATATAATTGTACTAACTTTTACCCATTAACTTTTCAAAACACACACATATTAAGGGATTGCCCAAAATGGAATAATCTACTTATATTTGGGGACGGAGGGAGTAGTTTTTTTGGTGGCACCTATATTTTTCATAGTACAAAACTATAAATACCAAGTAATTGTTGAAAACACAACGAGCACAATAATGAGCAAATTAAAGAAAGAAATTCTTAAGAGGAGATTTCATCTTTTCTTCCGATGAAGATGAAGATCACAGAAGAAAAGTGGTCAATATGAGAGAATTGGCATACCATAGAGTGGAAGCACAACAATCAAGCCAACAAAGCAATCTTTTGGGTTCTTCAAATGGTCAATGACATTTTTTGTTATAGAGTTGGCGCAAACAAGCAACTAATGGGAGAGTACTTTGCTGAAAAACCTGTCTTTCCTACCAACATATTTCGAAGGCAGTTTTGCATGAATCACCATTATTTCTTTAAATCCTTCACACGGTTCAATGACATGACAATTACTTTGTTCAAAAGGTGGACGTTGCAAGATATGTCAGCTTACATGGGCATCATAAAATGGTTGTGGCATTTAGGATGCTTGAATACAACATACCTCTTTGATGCTGTTGATGAGTACATGAAAATTGTTGAAAGTACAACAATTGAGTTCGGAGAGGAGTACCTTTGATCCCTAATGACGCTGGACGTTTACAGACTTCTACATTAAGGAGAGAGATGTGGATTTCCTGGTATGTTGGATGTCTAGATTGCATGCATTGGCAATGGGAGAATTGTCCAACCGCTTGGCATGGTCAATTCATTGGTTATGCCTATAAGCCTACAATCATACTTGTGGCTGTTGCGTGGTCTGACTTGTGGATATGACATGCTTTTTTTGGAATGCCTGGGTCCTTCTGTGATATCAGTGTTCTCGATTGGTCCCATCTCTTCTCCACTCTTGCTGGAGGATGCCCCTCCTGCCAAATGTACCATCAATGGTCACCATTATAGCCTGGGATACTTTCTTGTTGATGTTATATTCCTAAATGGCAGCTATTGCGCAGACAGTAGTTCATCCTCAGGGTGTGAAGAGGACTGCACGTCTTCATGATGCAAGCAAGATCTTCCCGATACCAAAGTCGTGTCAGTCCTTGCACAATGCCAACTTGAAGCAATTGTCATAGTGACCTGTTTTCTATTGTGATCGTCATCTTAATCGGAAGAGGAGTAGAAATCTCCTCTAAGAATTGCTTTTTTTAGTTTGCTAATTGTTTCTTGTGCTATCTACTAGTACTTGGGGTTTATGGAGTTTTAAGTAATTAAAATATATGTGGCACCAAAAAAATTAGTTTAAATGGTGGTTTGAAGGTAGTTAAAGTTCATAGAAATTAATTGTTGGAAGTTAGTTAAGGAAGGTAGTCAAAATTTCGTTTTGCCATCATTGGAGCAGTTTAGCCAAATTATAACAATAAAGAACTCTTGCCATCCAAAATTTGGCTTTAGAAACCCAAAAATGGCGAGAACCATTGGAGTTGCTCTTAGGCCTCCTTTGGCAAAAAAAAAAACTTAAATTGGTTTTTTGGTTTATTCATTTTGTCTTTATTCAAAAAAAAAAAAAATAGTTTTGACCATAATTCTATACTTTTTGAATTTTTCACTTCAAGAGGAATCAATAAACTACGAAAACTTGGCGCAAAACTAACAAATGTAAATTTTTTTTGAATAAAGACAACGAATAAACCAAAAAACCTGTTTTTGTTTTTTTGGCCATAGGAGGCCGTAGTTATTTTTCTTTGGTTGCTTACTAGGTACTCCCTCCGTCCCAATTTCTTGGTCCTTCTTTCTATTTTGGGATGTCCCAAAATATTTGTCCCACTTCTAAAAATATCCATCAAAATTGGGTCACTTTTCAATTTTACCCTTAAAAAGTACTTTTCCCATCTTAATTGGCTAGTCTATTATCTTTTATTTTATAACGGATTTTATGATTTTGAAAATTTTGTATAATAAAACTAATTGATATCTATCAAACAAGATTCATATTGAATACGTTTTGACTTTCATATAAAAAATTAGTCTTACAAATTTGGTCACAGTAATATTGACTGGATTTAGGGGCAAAATAGAAAAGTTAATACAAAGTTTTCACATCCCTTAAAAGCCCGCTTCCCCAAAAGGGGCCAAGAAATTGGGACGGAGGGAGTTAATATTTTTGTGTCTCCAATAATTTACTACTTGATTGTTTATTCAATGCATGTGCTCTGTTGTAGGGGTTTCACACATAAACCTCTTATCAGAATTAGGCCGTATGTAATGGATTAGAAACTTATGCTAGTCTGGTCTTTTTTGGCTAATCATGTACATAATTCTTAATTAATAAATGGCATAATAGTTACATGCTGAAAATTCCTGGAGTATTTTATTTGAAAATTTGCTGGTGCATTGTGCTTACAAAGATGCACTTCTTACGACATGAGGTGGAATCATATTGCTTCCAAATAATTAAATATTCAATGTAAATATGTAATAGTAGTGCAAAGAACACTCATCCTGATTATATTAAAAAATTGATGTAGGCCAGTGGTAAAGGTAAGTGTTGAAGGCTGGTTACGAGCAGATTTTATGATTGATGTAGGACTCAACCATCAATGAGAGGGGTTTGCAATGATAATGAAGATCTGGTGGTTTAGCTAAACTACAAAACAAGAAGTTCCAGGGATGGTCTAGGACCATTTTTTAACCCTCTATTAGACCCAATATACTGACTAATCCAGGGGAGGGGACCAATCTCACTGTCCACTAGCAGGAACAGTGACTCTATTATAGTTGGGGTATAGAGCGTATAGACTGGCCTAACGTGGCAATTAATAGCACACGGGTGGCAGTTGAACCCCACACAATTAGATAGAAGGCTTCTTGAAGCTCATGCCTGCAAGGTGAGTATAACTGTGATAACTCCTTGGGGTTAGATGGTATGGGCAACAAATCTTGGGTGGAGGGAGATGAAGGCATACACCGTCAAGTGACCCCACTGAATTTGGAAAATCCCCAGGGGTTTATTGATATTTTGCCCATTTGGTCTCATGACTTTTGAAATATGTAATACCTCCATCCCAAAATAGAGACTTCAAAATAATACATTTTTTTCCAGAAAAAGTTCAAACATTTTTCATTAATTAAAAGAACTCATTGATATCTAGTTAATTGTTGAATTTTTTTAATTGCATTATTTTTAAGTACTCATTTTGTGGACCCTACATATTTTGGGAGAGAGGGAGTATTCGTATGACCACTTAAACTTCCAATTGTTGCCCTGTGTCATTGACAACTCTATGGTCTCGGTATTTGATCCGAAAGCACACAAATCCTAGGTCCTTGCTGTTAACAACAGTATGTCTTATGTCCATACCCTGGAGACTATGTAGTGTTTGCTTGTCCATCAAGCTCAGCATATGTTTGCTAGGTCAAGCTCAGAGTATGATTGCTTAGGCTCAGCGCTAAGAACCCCCCATTTGAAACTCACTTCCTTAGCCCAATCTCACCCCCTCGTGTGCATTGAAGATAAGATTAGTTGAAGCTTTGCTTGGAATTTAAACAAATTTATTCTAAACCAAGCTTAGTTTAGTCCACATTCAGACTAAGATCATTCTGTAGAATCTTCAGACCATACAGCTGATTTTTGGACTGGCCAAACTCAATTAGTTGTCCTTGTGCATGTGTTTGTGTTGAACTCTCACTGTTGTCCTGATGAACTGTTACATCTATTTATTCTAATTGGAAGATCATGAAAATTGTGAAGCTCTGTTTTGTGATTAAGGCAATTGTTTAATGTGCAGGAGCTCTTTGCAGAGGTTGGAGACCTAAAACGATATTCTATTCATTATGATAGGAGCGGAAGATCAAAGGTACCACATCAAGTTTGGCATACTATGGTCCTTCCAGGAATTGTTTGTGTCCTGCGTCCTTAAGAAACATTATTTCTATTAGGGAACGGCAGAGGTAGTGTTTTCAAGGCGAAAAGATGCTGAGGCGGCTGTCAAAAGGTACCACAATATTCAGTTGGATGGAAAGCCTATGAAGATTGAGATCGTTGGGACAAATATTGCAACTCCTGCTGCTCTACCCCCTCCTACAAATGGCATGTTTGGGGATCAAAATGGTGCACCCAGAAGGTTTGCTCTTTAACCTTACCCATTGTTCTTGATCCTCATATCACTGCATGTTTCAATTGCTCATAGTCCCAAGCCTTTTATATCCTTGTAAGATTCGAAACCATTATCTGATGTTGGCATTGATGAGATGATCTGGAGCTAAATTGTAGCTATAATGCAGGCTAATTTATCTTTTTATCTTCATATAAGAACAAATCAGAACTTTTCTACTATGTAATCTTTATCTTTATATAATGCGATCAAGTCAAAAGATTTCCTACTATTTTTGTTGTATGGAAGGAGTCGATAATCCAACCCTAACTGAATCTAATAACATTTAATGGATCTACGAATGATCCTCTAGGTTTACACAGAATCTGAAGTTTGTAAAACAAATGTTTTTTAATCATTTACATGTTGACTTGAACTATGAGGCCGGGGTCTCTAGTTGGCCAAACTACAGGCTTTGCATAGAGTCAGGTCTTCCTCTTGTTATGGGCGGTTCTAATGTTTCCTTACATATGGATGTGAAGCCACCTTTTAGAATAAAATAAGAAGATTTTGGAGAATCTTTTGATTTAGTCTCTTACCAGACGTCAGACCTCTTTTGGACAGCGTAGCTCTGGTCTCAAACAAAAGCTTTCACGAATTTGTAAGAGCATCCATGGCTCTATTGGGATTTAGGGGGCTATTCTGGAAACTGTCCAGGCTTGTTTGCCTTGGGGTAATGTGTTTTGGGCGTTTACATGGTGTAGAAATTTTAGTTTTCCCTGCACCACCGTGGGCTGGATATTGATGGAATGAGTTCCTGGGATGTAAGAGCATGGCCAGTTTCTGCCATGTGTTCCACTGATTTATATTTCATATCGAGGTGTTAAACAGTAAGAAGGAAGGCACCATGTGCATCTCATCTGCTATTTGCCAATGAAATCTACATCAGGAAAGCCACAACTGATGAGGTGGCAATCATTTGGAAAAGATCAACATAAATTATGTAGGAACCAGCTTTGGGTACCCTCAAATGTGTAACCAATGGATGAGTGGAATGGGCTTGAACCTACCTATCATGTCTCCTTCCAAATGTATGGATAACAAATGAAATGGTACCCAAAAGGTGGCAGTCAAATGTGGTCACGTTTGGTATGGTAACATTGCTTTAAGGTAAAATTCTACTCTCATCCTGTGTGGAACTACACCATGTGTTTTTGTTACCATATGTTGCTTTCCGATCCCATATGTAACTGTCGTGCCATGGCTAGCTCTCTACGAGGCTTTGATGTCTGGCCTTCTCAATTTGCATTTATCATAATGTATTTCTAATATTAAGAATATAAGGCATTGCCGTAATTTGAAGATAAATAGGAAGTGCATATGACCCTTCATCTCTCAACTCAAATTTAATGCATGTAGTTTTACGAACAATATTTTGACTCTTTGATGGTGGATGGGTGAACCTTTATTAAGCTCTTGTTGATTACTAAATAACTTTTGAAGTAATTTGCCTTGTAGTAGAAGGTTTCCTTTTCTTTCGCTCTTTGTTTACCTTCGCTTCTAGATTAATTTAGTTTTTCCATATATTGTCCGACAAGAGCAGTCAGGGGAGAAGCAGTGGTGCCACTAGACGACCTCGAGGAGGTGGTGGCCGAGGCTTGGGGAGGGGCCGTGGACGTGGTGGTAGAGGTCGTGTGGGGGGTGAGAAGGTATCAGCAGATGATCTGGATGCTGATTTGGAGAAGTACCACGCAGAAGCTATGCAAACAAATTGATGGCAGCGAGTACTGTAATCTTCATCTGCTTGGATTTGGCAATTGGCTTTGTAACTTTTGTGCTTTACGATTTTTCGACCCTTAAAAAGTAGATCTATTTATGCCCGCGTGTTACGATTTTGTTGTGAAGTTTGTTTTGCTTCTGTTCTGGCTTGAGTATTGGTATTGCAGATTAATGAGTGATTGTTGTTTGTACCATATATCACCCACTTTTTTCATCTTCCCATTTTTTCCATTATTTCCTAGTTTTGTGTTTTTTCTCTCGCATTCTAGTTTTATGTTTTCGACAGGGCATGGATTATTTCAAGTGTTTGACCTATAATGGGTGTTTTATTCTCTCTCTCAAGCATAAGGATAACTCAACCTGAGTGTTTTTTTGGTTCGTTTGTTTGAATCTTTGATCTCAGACTTGACTGCTAAAAAGTGCAATTCTGTTTACCCTCACTTTGTTTAATCTCGCCCAATTGTTTGCTCATTCTGCGACTCTCTTTGTTGATTGAAACTATTATTCAATTTTTCCAATTTCATTTTCTATTAGACCCTCACAAAATTCTTCTTGATTCAAAGTATCCATAATTGCTTCATCTATGAGTGAGTTTGTTTTTTAGCTGAAAATTTGAACTCGTGTATCAAACACTTATAAATATCCAATTAAACTCTTTTTTTTTTCTAGTTTCCTAACAAATGAATTTTTACAAAATGAACAATTTTAATTATTGTAGTGAAACACAAAATGAGCATGCGTTCAGCAAGGGTGAAATCAAGATTTCATCAATAAATTTTCCCCGATCCAAAAAAAGGGGTGAAAATCTAAAACTTGTATCTGAAATTTTACCCCCTCCCATTTTTTAGAACCAACGAAGAAGTTAAATTCAAATTGATTTACGAGGAGACTCGTGGCGTTTTGAAGATATTAATTTGTTAGGAAGTTCAATGACCGGTAGCTTTGTCCAACACTTGTTTTCTAATTGGGTTTGGCAAATTAAAATTCAATGACCGGTAAGAACTAAGAAGTAAAAGAGACCATGATTTTAGCAACTGGGTTGCTAAATTTTTTTGAAAAATTACACCATATGTAAATGTATCAACAAATTAATAAGTCAAAAAATTTTGTGCATATTAGTACCAATGCATTAACACAACTTTAGGCTGAGTTTTTCAAAAGATTTTAACCCAGTTGCTAAAATCAATCATAATTTTAGTAAATGAATTCATGAGGTGTTAAATCATTATTGATTTTAAACTAAACTCAAACATGATTTTAGCACCTGATAAACTCATTTGCTAAAATCAACCATGATTTTAGCAATTGAGTTGCTAAAATCTTTTTAAAAACTTAGCCCAAAATAAAAGTACACAACAAAAAAACATCATTAAATAATTTATGACAGAGATATAATGAAGACACAAACAAACGTAACTAAGTCGCTACTACAAAATCAAAAAAGAATTACTCGTGAGCAACTGGGGTAATAAAATAATTGTCTAAAGCAGAGCTCTATATAAAGTGTATATATTATGAACAGGAAGTATGTTGGGACAAGTACGGGTAAACAGAGGTATATATAACCCGTACACATTATTAATAACAAGTATATTGGGACGAGAATGGGTATTTGCTTCTGGGGTATCAAAATCATACCATTCCATATTCGACCTAGTATTGTATAATTATTCTCGTATCCACTTTTATTGGATAAGAAAAATTAGGTAATATCTGCCTCCAATTGACCAAATCAGGTTCGGATATTCATGAATATGAGTATAATTGCCATCTCTATATGCATAAACTCAGCTCTTTATACAGGATTGATTAATACTAATATTGAACTCAAACTCTTAAAACTAATCAAGATCAAGCTTAAGCTCATTGACTTCTAAACGAAACAATACCATAACATATGAAAAAGAAAAAATGATGAATAAGAGATGAATATGTTATAAACGAGAATTAATTTAAAATGAGGGATTAACTAAGAAGTGCTTTGTTTTGTAGTAGTTGAAATGGCCAATAATACTATGTGAATAAAACAAAGATGTGAGAGTTTACTTAATTGCCTAAGTTTATCCTATAGGATATACTGTATAGGCATGTTTGTCAATGGGATAACGGAGGGAGGGGGACAAGCTAACCTGGACACACTTTTATCCGGTAAGCTTCTTATTTTGCAGTTGAATTGCTTAACCCCCTAAATTGCTAAGACCTTGCAGGGGTCTTAACTTATCTCACCACACCCCCAAGATAAGCTTATTTGGATGGGTATAATGACACCATTGCCCTTCAAATCTCTCCAAACTATTTACATCTTTATACCCTCACTACAAGAGACAATTAAATAAATCCTCACATTATTTCTCTATCCACCAACTCCTATCCATCTATGTCAAGTATTAACCAAACTTTTTCTTGTCGTATCACCCATTTTAAATATTCACCTCTTATTAGGGATAGGCATGAGGATGGATTGGATCTCCATCCTCGATCTTCGAACCCCCTTCCGAATCTCCATACCCGCCCTGAATTCCAACGGGGCTTTATTTTCATCCATCATCCCTACTCCAAATGGAGAATGAGGATTCGGGAATCCAAGCATTTAAAAAAAAAACAGTACCATTCATCAATTTCTAACTAGAATTAAAATTAGTCCTGCCACATACATATGTGTAGCTATGGCAACAAAAATACGAACATATACGACCCAACATAAACTCAAGAAAGAAAGTGGAAACACATATCCATCAAGATCAAAATCTCATGTCTAACAGACCACTATTACTTAGCTCATGTATAGGCCCCTAAGTTCCGGGGACAAGACAGGGCAAGGATGGATTATGGAACGTATTTGGGATAATCCCAGATTTTTTTTCAAAAAAAAATCTTTATTTCCTATCCAATCTCTAAACTGATATCTAAATTTTCAATCCATTCGAGGCGGGGACTGATTCTAATTCGGACGGGTCAAACGAAATGGTCAACCCTTCATCTTATCTATTATCATTCTTCCTTATCAATGAAACCAAACACCAAATAAAAGGATCCGACTAGCTTGTCCCTCTTCCTTCTCGCTTGCCAAACAGGCCTACCTGGTTTTGACTCGGCTTGTTTGCACTCTTTTGCACCATACTCAGTACTCGGCCAATTAATCGATTTTCTTTTTTTTATACATTATTAAATAAAACGTGCATTTATAAACTTTATTCCTAAAGTACGTGAAAACGTGTTTTTGTTTCACGCTTTCATTGTGGGTTTAGACAGATTAACAAAAAATTAAGTTAATACTAAAAACAAACATGCTTTCTAATGACGCGTTATGGAAACACGCTTTCTAAAGACGTGTTTTCTAAGCACGAATTCACTTGTTTTCTCCCCTGGCTTTTTTGTTCCCTCTCGTTCTCTAATTCTCTCCATCACAGTTCGCAAAGGTACAATCGCTAGCAAATCAGCATTTCGAGTCCACGACCTGGGAACTGAACTGTTTTAGAGAGAGAGAGAGAGATGAAGCAGTTTGATCCGTGGCCCGTTTTCTTCCGTCGAGAATGGAGCCGGAACTGGCCTTTCTTGGTCGGCTTCGCCATCACCGGCACCATCATTACCAAGTTATCTCTCGGCCTCACCGGTACCCCATCTCTCTCCCCCCCTCTCTCTACATTTCATTTGTTTATTTTTCGAAAACCTAATTTGCTGATCTGATCGTAAACACCACTTGTATTTGCAGAAGAGGATGCTAAGAACTCCCCGTTCGTGAAGAGGCACAAAAGGTGAAACCTCCAGTTTGCCCCAATTTAGTAGATCGCAATAATTCCAACCAGTTGTTGTCTGCGTTTTTTTATACGCTTTATTCTTGATCCTTAGATTCACGTTCATAGAAATGCATGAGGTATATATTTACTTCATTTTTTGCTTTTGTCTGTTTGCAGAAATAGATTATTAAAGTAGTTGGATTTATCGTGCATTCATATACAATCATACATTGATACATACATAATTTGTATGTACAGATTCTTATATGCGCGTGCGCACACACACAGAGATAGAGAGAAAGAGAGAGAGATGCTTTTGTCCTATTTGCAAAAATATAGATTTTAAGGTAGTTGGATTTATCGTACATTCATATATACAATCATACGTACATAATACGTATGTACAGATTCTTATACGTAGATTCACACATGCACACGCGCACAGAGAGTGAGCAGGATTGAACTTGTATGGCATAATGCCTTGTTGTCTTGATTTTATTATTAAACTTTTTTGTCAAATCCACTGGAATTCAGGATTGTAAATAGTGCTCATAGTATTAGAGGATGCATGGTACACCCCATCACGGTACAGCCTCTGCAATTCTTACAGTGTATTTGAGTTCTTTTTTTATGTTGTTCTGAATGGAAGTTAGTCATTGGTACACAGGGGTAGAGCCAGGATTTTTGACAAGGGGGGTCAAAATTTGAACTTTTAATAGGTTTGGGCAAAAATTTGAACTCTTAATAGATTTGGGAAAAAAAGGTGTGAAGTGGGGTCAAAATAGCAAAAACTTGGGCAAGTGGGGTCAAAATTTGAACTCTTAATAGGTTTGAGCAAAAAAGGAGGCGTAAAGTGGGGTCAAAATAGCAAAAACCGGGGCAAAACTATAACTATCCCTACAAAAAATTGGATCTCAAGGGGGTCAACTGACCCCCTTTGTCTCTTCCTCCCTCTGCCCTTGTTGGTGCGCCTTTGAGACGTCTCTAAGGTGTTTCAGTTCCTAGCTAAATGTTGTGTTTAATCATTGAAGGCTTATTGAAAAGAGGTTTGCTTGTATTCTTTGCTCATGAACATGGTTGCATTTCAAATTTAAGTGTAATAACCTAAAGGCCGATGTTAGTAAAATAACACAAGCTGATACGCACAACAAGATGAGTTGGTTTTTGCATTGGAGTTGTCACAGGGGTGCTAAGTTTTGACTGCTGAGTGGTGCTATTACTATTGCGACTTACAAGGAGCGATGTGATTAGAGGCTGAGAGTTCCAAAAGACATAAGTGGAGGGACAAAGAATGACATGGGTTGAAGACTTGAAACAGTAAAATGGTGTCCCTGAACTTAACTAGTTGATGCTCTTTTGTAAACAGATTCATGCCTAAGAATTCATGTAGGTGATCCAAATCGTTGGGAATAAAGCTTTCTTTCAACCCTTTAAAGTGAAAACAAAAAAAGCTTGTTGATGTGATATTGAGTTTATTTAGGAGTTGCAAGTTTGCAATTCATATATGGTTGTTATGAATTTATTGCTTTACCCTCCTATGTTTCTTAATTTGACACGATAGTAATGGAGGAGATGGGATATTGGATACCTATTGTGTTCGGTTGGGTGGAAAGGATATAGGAGGGAAGTGATGGTAAGGCTTTAACACAATTTTACCACTTCACATCATGTTGCTTCCGCCCATACCCCCAATTATTGGGGACTAAATGGGTTATGTTATTGTTGTTGTATCATGTTGCTTCCCCATTTTTAAGCCTTATGGGCTCTTTGGAGGAATGATACCTTCCTCATTCAATCCTCCGAACTAACCAAGGAAGACAATATAGTTATGGGAAGGCTTTAACACCATTTCACCTATTTATGTCATGTTTCTTCCCCATTTTTTGCCTTTATGGGCCCTTGAGTGGAATGATTTGTCCCTCATTCCATTCCTTGGAAGCTACTATTTGATTGTTGTCTGTTGTTGTCTACTGATCGGTTTAAGATTTTTAGAGTGGGAGCTTTTCTGGTAGTAGTTTTTAATGGATGTCAATGATTGAGGTATGTCATGGACATCATACTATACGGAACTTGTCAGTCACTTTTTGCAGATTTCATAGTTGTTTTCTGGATTACCTTCTTCACTGATTCAAGTCACTTTTCTATCCCAGTAGATTTTCATGGCGCTATCGCAGATCTTTTCAAGCTTTGTTAATGGATGAAATCTCTATTCTTTGCAGGTGAATTCTGAATGCTTGAGAGGTGGAAGCAACTTCAGCTCTCTTTTGCGTTGGAGATCGAACGTTCAATCTATTAGTGTTTTCATTGTACTCAATACTATGACAAATTGCTTTAGAAGTTCAGCTCTGATTTTTGCTATTTTGACTATCCGTGAAGAATAGACTTCCATTCACAAAAGGCTGCAAATGTTTTTGGTTTCCAATGGCTATCCAAATGAATAAGACTTCATTTTCTTGAAGATATTATTGTCTTCAGTTTTCTTTGTCAATTCGTCGGTTTTCAGTTGTCTATTTACTGGGCCTATGTCGAATTTTTTTCTGCCCTAGGTTCACCAAACATTATCTCAGGCTTGTAGAGTGAAGTTTTATGGAGATCAAGGCAAAGGGTGGACATATCTGAATTGTTAGGGGAAATTTGTAGAAGATGACAACCAACGCGTTGCTTATTCACTAGGCGTGGCCAGGAAAGAGGGGCTTAAGATGGGCCTAGAAACATAGAACTCGCACGAGAATTCCTAGGCAAATGGATCTGAATGTTTTTACCGACTGCAAATTTTTGCCATGTCCCTTGGCTTGAGATTGAAACTCATTAAGTGTGATATCCCCTTGAGTACTTTCTTTTTTGTGCCTTAAAGTTGAAACATATTTAACCCATCGATGTATTGGTAATTGCGGCAGCAAAACAATTGTAACATCTGGCAACAATAATGCTACAGCCACATACAACCAGCCACACGCTCACTGTGAAAAAGACCATTAGTAATAACCAACGAGCCTCTGCCGCCGGTAACTGCAGTGATGTGTTGCCGGCGGCGAGGTTGGCTTTGATAGACCGGTTGTCTGAAGAAGAGAGAAAAGGATAGGCAAATAGCGGATGATATTGAGCGTATAGTGAAGGTATAGTAGTAGACAAAAATACTACTTATCTTTGACCTCATAAGCTTCTCTGTACAAACTAATTCTACATGTACTTCTAACTTGCCAAAACGGAAAAAGGGAATGAAAAGCTGACATGTACAAATAAAAAACAGCCCACGAGAAATAATTAGATACTCCTATATAAGTACACCAGTTAGATATATACAAGTACACCAAAAATAAAAACAGCCCACAAGAAATAGTTAGATATATAAGTACACCGAAAAGGTCATTTCTGGCTCCCTCGCTGAAGTAGCTTCACCAGGTATCAACCTGCCCACACGAAGAAACCATTTCATGTTAAATCGTGAAACAAAAGGAAGGGTAAAAACATAAAAAAGAACAGCAGTATTTATTTTCCGTGCTCCTTTTACCTAGTATACAAGTTTCTATGCTATTGTATCGACAACAGTAACAGTTTCCTTGCATTTGAACCATTCAATGACAAATGTACAAAACCACTAGTCACTCTAACAGGGGAACACATTGTTCATACGTTCCATTTGATTCCTATCACGAGGAAAAACTATAGACGTGGCGACACCAAAAGTGGTCTTCCCATGATGGGCTTAAGCGATGACCTTTAATTACGTTATACCAAATAGCAGTCTTTCCTTCCATATGAAAGAAATGATAAATTGGATTATCTGTCACGTTTTATGACGACCCTAAGTTCCCCACAAGGTCCAAATCAAGTTGTACTTGCCTTGCAGGAGGACTCTCAGAGGAGCTGCCCACCACGTTCATCGATGCCTCCCCCGCTTTCTTTGAGGCTCAGATCTACTCCCTGCCAATAAAGCAAGCCACCCTTAGAATAGTTCTGCCATAGATGGTAAGACAACATAGGAAAAAGGTAAAGGAAACCAAGCATGTTTGAAAATAACTCTTTTACAGAGAGAACAAAACCATAACCTTTTGGACCATTGAGGCTGAACTATATGATGTTCTCTTTGCTTAGAAAAGAAAAGAAACAAAGAACACAACCCTAACTTCCTCACTGGAAGATGAGATTTATAAAAATTTCTGCAATTGAATTGACTTGCAGACTAAGAAGCTTTGGTAGGATTGATCCCTAAAATCACATATCACCCCACCCCCAGCCTGAGCATTCCTATCCTCTATGGGAGGAAGTCTCCCCAAGGGAAAGTTTTCTGATCTCCCTAAGCAAAATATTTCCCCCTCTTGTGTGGGCGGTCCGCCTGTTTGAGGGAGGGTAACGGACACAAGCTAGGGTTATTGACTTGTCGTGGATTTAGCCAATTCGCTTCTATAACTATAAGTAGGTAAAACATTTTACTCCAATGCATATGCTACTGATAACTATCATGATGCTGAGACAGAGTCATTGAACTCTTGCTTCAAATAACTTTCTTAGGGAGCAAACCTCCAGATACTTCTACATCACAAAGGCCTTGAATTCCAGTAATCTTGCGATCCTGAAAAACATATAGCATGCAAGTGAAAAAGAATCCGAGAGTAATTTAATCTAGGATATGCATTCCTAATAAGCAGCAATAGATAACTAAAAAGCATGTTTAGGCACTGAAAAACTAGGTGGTTCCCTTCGAATTAATTAAGGACGTTGTCTTAATAAAGCCAATTGAAGAATACGGATCTAAAAGCCACTTCAAGAGATTGGTACAATACTCCCTCAGGGTAGAAAACAGGAGAAGCAGAGGGTATTAAAGAATGTTGATTGTTACTACCAATTTACAGTTTGCATGGGCGTGCAGAATTGTTGGTGTGGGCATCTGTTTGAATGAAATTAGAGTTCCACCCACTAAATGAAGTGAAGCCAAGGGAAAAACAAATTCACATACCGCATCATATATCACCAATTGATTCCTCCAGAACTCTAGGGAGGGTAGAAGTAGTCTTCCTGCATCATATGAAACACCATTGAGTACACAGCTAAGAACCAAACTGAAAATTAATAAAATCATCTAGCATGTTTAGTGGTAGTAAAGAGTATAATTTATCATTACATGCTTCCAAGAATATAAGGACAAAAGAAAAGCAAATTGGATTATAACTGTTTCTGTCTAAATGCCCCTCTATTAAAAAACAATAACAAAAGGGATGTATAAGCTAGAAAAACACTACAAGTGCGCGCACACATATGGAGGTGCATCTGAGCTTTCATGGTTGACAATGCAACATGAACCTGGAGGTCGTTTTATACTAGACCGCAATAACTGGATAATGTATATGATTAAAAAAAAACCTATGTTATAAATATATAAACAGGACCCTGGAGGTTGTTTTACACTAGACTGCAAACCTACCTGATCTAGATCTTCTGAAACATGGAGATTCTGGAGACAAAAATGAAGTTTTCTCAGTTCCTCCCTTGGTTTCCGGACTTTCCTGAATCCAAACAAGAAAGAATAAAAAATGAAGTCAAGAGAAAAATAAGAAACCTAGTATAAGAAACCTGGGTTAATAACTCAATTTCCAACAAGAAAACTTATCCTAAGCTCAAAGATCTCCTAACGGTAATAGCTGTACGCCTGTACCCAATAGCACTGCTGCACCTATATGATACTACAAGGCATTGTTTTTGAAGCACTTGCTGCACTTAGCACAGGCATCTCAATCAACATGCGATGTCAATCCATGTTCTTCTAAGGATAACTAGCAGAAAAATGCAATGCGTGCAATGAGGTTGGTAGAATTCATAGTTAAAGCTGATTTGTTGCTTTGGAGATTATACTGGCAGCCTCTATTCACATTATCTGCACCAATCTAATGCTATTCCACGCAGCAAAGATGATCCCAACATCAGAATGCATACAATGTTGCACCTCTATCAAATACAACTCGAGCTAAAGTTCCAGAGGCACCTCAATCAAAATCCAAAGCCAAAACAAGCTCTGCTGAAAGTTAATTAGCAAAGCATATGCAACGCAAGCACTGAGGTTCCTAAAACGCCTAGGTGGAGATCTCATTTTCTTCAACATCAAGCAATATTTAATTATTAACAGGCACTGTGCAATTGATATAATATCAAGCTGACAGAACAAAAATGATATACAATATATGCATCTATACATATTATATAAATTAACAAGAGTAGCATCCCTAGATCAAGGAAAATAAAGCAATATATTATTATTATTATCATCATCATCATCTATAAAGCAATTTAGATGATGCAGAATTTCAGCGAACAGCTTACTAACATATGTCAATTTTCTACTGGTTTTCTCCTTAGATTTGCTTGCATTCTGAACTTTTTTTTCTTTATTGCTTCCTGCAATTTGGAAGTCAGCTATCTTCTTCATGTCACTAAGCCGAACAGAAGACCTGAGTGTCTTGCTCGTATTCTTGCTTTGCTTATCAGCTTTACTGGCTATGTTTCCATCCACCTGTTCCTGTTTTTCATCAGTATTAGTAAAACAAAAAGTGAAGGTATGGTGACAACAACCTTCAACAATTATCCCTGTTGGCAAAGATTCCTCTTCAGGGCTTACTGTTATTTTATTATTCATCTCCGGAGTGTTTGACCTCTTGCCCGAAGATTTCAGATTCCTACTTGAAGGTGTTTTATGTATGTGAGCAGCATCCACATCAGAAGTCTTTGGTAATGGGGATTCTATTGATGCACCAACTGGAGATTCCGCTTCAACAGTGTTGACACAATCAGCAACATGATTTTGCAAGTCAAAACCTTTGGAGGCACCATCAATGATCATCTCAGACATAACTTGAGAAAAGCAAAGTTTGGGATCTTCAATTAAAGAGTCGTTACAAGCTCCATCTTGGGGTTTATGGTGTCCCTTTTCTTCTGAGCACAAATCCACTTTGTCACAGGTACCATGCCTTTCAGTTACATCTGCTTTGTTTCTGTCTGGAGTTCCATCATTACGATCATCAACACCAGCAACCATCCAAAAGTTTCAGAAAAAGAAATTGAAGAACTTCAAGTTAATATTTTGTACAAAGGAACATAAACAATTTCTAGTAGCTAATATAAGAGAACAATTTGTCAGGGTTTGTATGCTACTTCCTGAATCCGTGGATAACTCATTGTGACCCAACATAGTCGAAACATCCTTAGTGCTAAGTTCTTCCCCGAAGCAATTCTCAGCATACGCCTCCCAGTTAGTAGGGAAACCAAAAACAAAACGATTGAAAACCTGTTCAGATTGAGAGCTAAAATTTAGAACTTTGATTCGCTTCTACTAATGCAACCACAGTTGTATCAAAAATGTTACCGGAACATAAACTTTGCAACACTACCTAGGGCTGAAAAAAAAAAAAGAACTGAACCCGAACCGGTTTTATTTTTGGTTTTTTTTCTTTTCACGGTTCGGTTCGGTTCTCATGCTTAATAAATTTTGGAAACCGATTCGGTTACCGGTTCGAGGGTTTTTTGAGGTGAACCGAACCAGTTTTTATATATACCCTGAAAAAATATTAGGGGTAGGACTTGAACCTGCGTCCACGCATATGGGAGCCACATACATTACCACTTGGCTGGACGACATACTGGTTCATGGAGCGGATCCTTACTTTATTTATTACATGTTTGACTTATGACCTATATATACACCATCTACACATTTCCAACCCCTAAATCTTATTCTCTCCTGCCGTCTCTCTCTCTAGAAATGCACAGCGGCGGCAAGGGCTTCTCTCTCTCTCTCTCTCTCTCTCTCTCTCTCTCTCTCTCTCTCTCTCTCTCTCTCTCTCTCTCTCTCTCTCTCCAAACAAACAAGGAGAAGAAGTCGAACGCAAACTGTTGCAAAAGATCAGTATGGGTCTCTCTCTCTCTCTCCAAACAAACAAGGAGAAGAAGTCGAACGCAAACTGTTGCAAAAGATCAGTATGGGTTTTGTTCTTTCTCTCTCAAGTACTCTTGTATCTGTATCAATTTTGTATATTAAGATCTGTATTGATTCATCCCTCCTTTTCTTTTTCTTTTTTCCTGATTCTCGTTGAGTTGTTTCACTGAATTTTTTCTTCCCATCAAGAGAACCGAACCCAGACGAACCGAACCGATCTCTAAATAACCAGTTTCAGTTCCCTCCCTCCCCCAAACCGGTTTTTCCCGGTTCTGTCGAAACCCCCAGGAACCGGACCAAACCGAACCGGTTATAGCCCTAACACTGCCTGCAAGAAGTAATAAACTTGCCACATCGGACATTGTGTGACTAATCTAACATTGGCACAAGCTATGTTAAAAATAACATGACCAAAGTCACAAGACCAGCAGTGGTTTGACCCAATGCCATGCGCAAATTACCCGATAGATAGGGACACGGAGCGAATTTATTGCATGCCGGTAGAGTGAAAACAAATATATAAATAAAAAATAAAAAGGAAAAAGGAAAAATTTGCTTTTCTACCAGTCCTGCTATCTTTTATAGCTGCTGAAACCAAACAATAAGAAACAAAAAACATGAATGTATTATCAGGGACAGTGCAACTAAGGACCAGACATAAGTCCATAGCGTTACTGTACATCCTTTTCAACAAAGGACTCCACAACTCCAGACTGGACTTTTACCATTTTGGGTTTCCATTCAGAAGTTACAAATCTTCAAGCCACCCATACAAAGTGCCAACTCAATTTGCATTTTAAGTGAGACTACTATGACAATACTGATTGCTTCACTATATCAAGCATGAGACTGCCTAATTGATACATTCCCCCGTCACCATCTTTCTGGCAGCAAAGCAGCGCCATCCTAAAGTGCCAAAACAGTTTTCTGCAGATCTGCATTGGCAAAGGGACAAGTTGGCCTTGACTAGGTGCCAGAATCTAATCCAATTTCCATTGCACAGTTTTATTATTCAGCAATTTTCAAGTGTTGCAAACCATTAGTCTGCTCATTATTAGATACGTTACCATTTCTAACCTATCAAAATAAGAAAATGAACCTAGTTTTGGCTGCCTTACATAACAGATTTTGTATCTTAATAACTTTACAGTGAAGGTCCCAATACTTTTGACATGACTGTCCTCCTAATGGCATCTTGATGTTAACAAGGTTAAAGAAAGCCACAATTACAGGTATTTAGTCCCTTGATGAGAGGAAAATTGGGGGGAGGGTGATCATCTAACCCTGTTCCCTTCTTTAATCTGTTGTTTTCCTTTGTGATACTTTTACCTCTACCTATACTTTTCTACATTTGGTATTTGTAGGTTTAGGCATTATCCATCCTTTTGTTGCATTATCCTTTTCACATTAACGTCAAAATCACAGTAACAGAGAAAAATAGACTATTTATAACTGAATGTGCCATTCTTTAAGATTCTTCTGACCACCATATGATTGCTTGCTTTCCTGCAGTCTTTTTGTTCCACTTAGGCCCTCCTTTTTCTACAATGAATCAGATAAACAAAACCAGTTTACATACCTCAGAGGGAAATCCATTTTCTTTTGTGCGAACCTCGTTTAAGCAGCTACGGATAATAACAATTATCCCATCAACTGTCTCAAGAGTGAAAGGGTCATTTCTTTTAAGAATAGGTGCAGAGGAGAACACTCGCACAGCTTGTTTCCTGCAGCACAAAAGAAAATACATAATGGACCACAAAGTAGCAGAATTCTCATGTCTACTGATTTTTCAACACTACATATTCACAGAAAAGGTATAGCAAGTCGGAACAACTTAAAATATTACTTTTAGGGTGAGTTTCCACTATGATGTTTTCGGTATTTTCACAAGTTAGAATGTGAGTGGTGAAAATACCGCAATTACCGAGAACAACATAGTGGAAACTCTAATATATTTAAGTATAATAATGTGAATGGCTAGAATTTTAAATGAACATTGTATGGAAAAGAAGCACTATAATTAATGCGTCAACAGGGCAGCAGCATCCTATTATCCATTAAAGAAGATATTATGTAAGAAAAATATAGGAACCCAGCCATCTGAAATCTGATCAAAGAAACATAAAGTAGTACTCGAGCACTCATGCTATCTAATCCGTAAACTAGAGCAGATAGCAATGTTTTAAAGACTGCCAATCCTTGCACAAAACATTAACATTTTCTGAAAGCCAGGAGTAGATAAGCTGATGAAAATTTGCAGTATGCACACAACCCAGCTATGTTACATGGATCTAGCATTTTGGGCGAAGTACCTGTATCGACACAACATGGATAAGTACTGGACATGGTATTTTATAGTCAGATATGGTGTTTTATGCATATACTATCTGCAGGCTATGTGGACTATTATAGCACACATCTTGTGGCTTGGGCGGTTATGGCATGCTTTAAAGGTTGTTGTACTATTTTTTGGGCTGGAGTCAAGTAACGGAAGTCCAACAAAGCTCCTGAGCTTACGGCTTAGCTTATCAAAGGGTTTCTTTCGAGCCTTGATTGGCTATTTGGCTTATCCATATTTTTGGTCCTACAAATTTCATACAGAAAACACTCTTGGCCAACTTTCTAACTCGTGTTTCTATGAAATGATAAATTGGTCAATTATAATTTCATGCACGTATCTGTAACTAAATTTCGATCCATATCGTGCATTCTCAATTTTTTCGTTTGACCTGTCAGGTTCTAAGAGAAACACCCACACCCATTACGCAAACCCGAGTAGCAACTCAGAAATTGAATTAGGGTCCTTTACACAAACAATGACACTCTGTGTGTGATGTTCAGTTAACATCTTGTGCACTTCAATTTAGCACCACTATGAATTTTTTGTTTATTACAAAGTTTAGTTCCTTTTGTTTCTTTCAAACAACATTCTCGCATTCGTAATAGATAAGGTAAGTAAGATTAACCAGCGAAACCAATTCTAAGCTGGATAGATAACAAATCCACATGGTAGCTCATTTTGTGTTGTGGCACAAGAAAAAATTTGATCACTTCACAACTACCATATTCCTGCTAGCATAATTAGCAATGACAAAAATCCACTAATCAAAACATAGGATGCAATATCAAGAAACAAGAAGTCTGTATGCAGTATGCACAAATGTGTCGCGGAATTCATGTAACCCCAACAAATGAGGGGCACAAGGGCAGAGCCAAATATGGTCAAGTGACTGTAAGTTCAAATTTCTGTAAGCAACCCCATTGAAATAATGAATTTCCCCTCTTTTTAACTGTAGAATTTTGTTTACTATCAATCATTAAGTGCGTATAATACATGCTCACTGCTAAAAAAATGTTAGATTTTCAATTCCACTTTTGAACTTATGTATACTCTTTTATAAACTTTTGAATATTTCATGATCATTGACACAGTTTTTGCACATCAGCCGCTGCTGCAAGGGCGACAGATCACTATTGACTTCCTGTTAATAATACCGATTAAGTTTTAATACGAAGAAGATGAAAGCTAGTTTCGAGATATCTGTGGCCCACGCGCACATAATTTTGTACTCAGACTTGCTAAAAGAAAAGACCAAAAAAAAAAAAAGGCTTACTCTTCAGTTGCGAATCCCGCAACGCCGAGTCTCTTCCCATTGAAGTCCTGTTCAGACTTAATCAGCCACCAATCTCTTAAACAAACCTTTTTCCAAAAACAAGAAAAACAGAAAGAAAGAGAAAAACTGATCATTCAAACCGAAAGAACACATGTAAAACGTATGGATTGGCTTACGAATCAAGAGTGGCTTTAGAGGAATCGACTTACTGCCTTCCGAAAGTACGACTGCGTAGCAACGTCGGCGGCGGAGTTGTCGGCGTTAGATGCAGAGGTGGTGGCCATGGAGAGCAGAGCACCGTCGTTGTGTAAGTTGGGGGTTTTTTTCCTAGGGCAATTTTTTTGTCAAGTCTGGTCCAGTTCGCGGGCAGTTGTTATAATTTGTGTGCGAAATCCAAATGAGCGGGAATATCGAGGGGCACCCGGCTTTTAAGCCGGTTCATACCCGAACCGCCCACAGAATTCATATATCTGCGGTCACTTCACATTTAATGGTTCATGCAAGGCTGTAAGCCCCATCGGCCCTTTAGTCAAAGACAGAACCAAAAATTTCATTATCCATAGACAAGAGTGAGCCAGCCTATATAATTTATAGGTAAATTTTTGAATTTTTTTATGCTCTCTCCGTCCCAAATTGTTCGCCTTTATTGGGAATTCGTGCATTTTGCACCCAAAAAATGATGTATAAGCATTCTTTTCTTTTCAAAAAATTTTACACCAATTTAAAGATTTCATTGAGTAGAAAAAAATGGTGTAAATTTTTTTGAAAAATAATTTTCGTAAACCCATCCTTTTTTGCATCCAAAATGCACGTTTTCTCAAAATGGACAAAGAATTTGGGACGGAGGGAGTATATGATTAGAGAGTTGTTTTTTTCCTTGTAGGGGCGATCACCCCTATTGACACTCTCGGCTCCATCCCTGCTTTTCGTTGACACTTTTATACCAAAAACACATTTTCACTTGTATCACATTTTATTATATTGTAATTTCTTTTCCTTATCTTTTTAGATTGTTTCTATAGAAAGTGGAACGAATTTAGTGTGTGATGTAATGAGGAATCAAGTGTTAAGCGTTACAAAGGTTTTGGCTTTCATCAAGGCATTCAAAGGCTCCAATTTACCTTTTCCACATTTGGCTTGAGCAATTTATCAAGCCAGTGATCTACAAAGCTTCTATTTCACGGCCTAAGAGACGGCTTGAGTCAATCCTACAGTTTTCTCAAAAGTCTATAAATATAACGTGTTAGGGCAACAGAAAGTTACGACTTTTTAGAGCAGCCATAGGCGACATCTTTAAGAGAGAAAACCATGGCATCTACTCTAGTTCTTTTTGTCTTGGAGATTTAATCAGTCAATACTTTCTCAAGTATTCTCTAAGAAGTTTGAATCACTTTCAATCTCTACCGTTGAACTATTTCTGGTTGATTTTTGAAAGGATGACTGAAAGGCTCAAGTATTCGAGGCGGCGACAGTCAAGCACAAGATATGGTGATAAAGGACTCGGCTATCGCTCTTGAGTCAATTGTGAGGATTCTCAATTGTGTAGTAAGGGCGATTGCAACCGTACGGTGTCTTTTTTATAGTGCTTAATTCTTTCTTATGGTTTTTTTCCATTTTGGGTTTTTCCATGTATATCCGGTGTTTTTCGCATTTTTATTCATTCCCTACCTATTGCTCTGTGGTTGATTTGCACCAAAGTAGGAATTTCAGTTCAAATTTGCTAAAAATCTCTGCTATTCCCGATCATTGTCGTTTAACTACTCTATCGGTCCCACAATGTTTTTAAAATGTTAGTCCATTTAAAAAATAATAATTAATGTATACTTTATTTGAAAACTTTTCGGTGTTCCACTAAGGATTTTTTTGTTTGGATTACGGTTTTTTTGTGTGGATGTATTGTGAGATAATGTCTTTGTAATTGAAAAGGCTACGATTTTTGCTTTCTGAGAGAATGGGGCCTCAATTTTATCCATTTTCTATGACAAGAATAAATCCACTATAAAGTTGTAATTCAATTGGGAAAAAAAATTGTAATGATTATGTCTTGAAAAAAATTAGAATTCAAAATTGCTCCAACATTTTGGGATGAAAGAAGAAATATTTTCGTCCCCATTTTCCCTCCGCACTATCAGGGGGTGAGCAAGAATCCGTTGAATCCGACCAAACCTCCTCGACCCGTTCGATTCGACACCCAATGGGTCATTCAAATAACACATTCAAGCAATTTGCGGGTTTATTTCGTAAGTTTTTCACAAGTTTCCAACAATTCATAGGTTTGGCTGATAAAAATCTGCCAACCCTAACCCAAATATATGTTTATTGCGTAATGTGTATTCCCTCTGTCCCAAAATTTTAGTCCATGTTACTTATTCTAACTTGATAAAAATAAAAAAATTATATCTTATTATAATATATAAGATTTTGTATATGCATTGAGAATTTTATTTGATAAATTTTAATTATTTTACTGTACAAATTTTAAAAATATTATGAATTAAAAGATATAGAAAATGAAAAAAAAAATGGAAGTAGAACATTTTGGGACGATAGAATTAGTTAGATTTTAACTTTTGATTTATGTTCAATTTTGGTAGACTTTTCTAGGTCAGATAAAAATTACTTTTTTTTATTTCTATAAAGAAGAATACAATACACAAAAACATAAAAGGGACAATAATCAAATCCTTAAACAAGAAGTAATTTTGCTGGTTGGTTAATTAATCACATTTTCTTTATGATTTTATTCATGAAGTTGTTGGAATTCATAGTAATCATGATGAATTGGGTAAGAAAGAACTTTTTTTGAATCTTAAGTTCAATTAAATAAAATAAGTGAAAAATCTACACATGTATCCATACAACTTTACCTTTTGGAAAAGTGTATGGAACATGAAAGTTTTCCCATAAATCTCATCTGAAAATGAATTGTGTGGGTGTCATTAACCTAGTGTACTTGCACATAGTACACTGGATGAATCACACCCACACATTTCATTTTCGGGAAAGATTTATGGGTAAGTTTTCATTTTTTGTATCAAACCTCTTACCTTTTTCAAGGTCTTGACCTTTCCAATTCCCAGATTTACTTGCTTCTCTTGACTCTCACCAAATGAATGTATTTATTGTGTATTTTTGTAATTAGTATGTAATTATAGTGATTATAATGAAATTAATCCGTTTTCTTTATTAAAATAATAATATGGGGGCCATTAAGTCATTTGTGATTAGCCAACTTTCCATGGATGAAAAGAAGGGTGAAGACTAAAAATTAAATTTTTTCTTATAATTTGATTAGTAAACATTTGATTTGTCTTTCTTTCATGGCTTTTCAAGACCCCAAACCTTCAATAATGATTTCGGATAGATGGATTCATTTGTTAACTGTAAATCTCTGATTTGTGTGTACGAAATTCATTTTTACAAACTGTAAATTTGGGATTTTTAATACATATGGGTTTGGAATTTAAGGTTGTACTCCCTCCATTCCATAATATTGGTTCCCTACAAAATTACGTATAATTTTTAAACTAAAAAATAATGTACTTATGAACATAATTTGCTTATCAATATGGATTTTGTTTGATAGATCTCATTGTGAACTTTTAAACGGTGCAAAAAAATCCAAAAATTATTTTATAGATGCGTTATTTTTTAGTTTGAAAATTGCACGTAGTTTCGCAGGGAACCAATATTATGGAATGGAGGGAGTAATAGTCAAATCCTAGAGAGAGAGACACCATGTGAGAGAGAGAGAGAGAGAGAGAGAGAGCAAGAAAAAATTAGAGGGGATGAGGCCGCCGCCTCTCCCTTTACCCCCTCCCCCCTCCTCAGCCAACCTCCCCTCCCCTCCTCCTCTTTTCAACCCCCTCCGCTTTCTCTCTCCTACTTCTCCATCTTCTACCTCCCCCCTTCTTCTGTTGCGTCCTCCCTCCGTTGCCACATGCCCACCATCTGCCTCCACCTGTTTGGTTTGGGTCTGATATGTGAAGGTCTAATGCTTGGGGTTGGGGTTTGGCCTCTTCGGTGAACAAGGTGTCAGTACCGGTGCGGCGATTTCGGCATCAGGTTATTTTGCCCAGAGTTTTTTCTTTTTTTTTCTTTGTTTGATTACCCCTTTTGGTGGTTCGATTAGCCCTATTTTCGGATGCTTTGCTTTGCTTCCTGCGTGGAGTGTTCTGTTACAAATTTCATCTGTGTTTTATGCTTAATGGTTTGAGGTGGGTGTCCTTTTCAGTAGCTTGGTCTTAGATTTTAATAGTTTTGGTTCATTTATGTATTTTGTAATGTAATCTTTGTCGTACAACTGTTCATGATATGAATTGATTGTTTTTTTAAAAAAAAGGTTTGGATTTTATTTTTTTTACTCTGGTAGTGGCCCAAACTGCTCAAACCAATCTGACCCGACCCGTTAATTCGAACAACATTCTTTAGGCGATTTTAGTTAGGCCTAGTTTTTCAAAAGATTTTAGCACCTAGGTACTAAAATCACGATATTTCAAATCAAAAAATGAAGTGGTTCCGTATATCGATTTTTGAATTTTTTTGCACCAAGTTAAAGTACACAAGGAGTACTTAAATTTAGTGCGAAAAAAATTGAAAAATGATACACGGAACCACTTCATTTTTTAATTTAAAATATCTTGATTTTAGCACTTTGGTGCTAAAATCTTTTGAAAAACTGGGCCTTAGTCAATCGGTTGGATTTGGGTCCCGAATATGGAAAAAGATTTGTTCACCCTCACTAAAAGAAGGTGAACAAAACCCTCACTCTGATTAGTTGCAATGGTGTGGGGTCCACAGAATCAATACACTTTTTGGTAAGCATGACATTATTTTGTATTGGGATCCACACTATTTTGGGTGTACCTGACACTATTTCAACCAATTAAGGTGAGAGTTTTGTTAAGCATCTTTTGGTGAGGGTGAACAAATTTTTTTCCCCCAAATATTCCAAAACCAATAAGTTCGGGTGGCGGGTGGACACCCACTGGCAACGCTACTCTTGTGAGAGTGGGGTCAGTTGACCCCATGGAAAAAAGAAATTTACAATTATTACTATATTAAAATTTCCTAAAAATTCATAATTTTTTTTTAAAATTCATAAATGAACCCCCAAAATTTGGTTGTGACACCATTAGATAACTCTAAAAGTTCATAAAAGTTGCTAGTTTGTGTAAATTGTTTGAATCCTAATCACTCGTTTTGTTCTTTTGATAAGAAGGGGTTGATCAGTTTTGCTATGTTGTTGAGCTTTAAATGTGATTTTTGTTGGAACAAGATTTTTAGTAATCATTACTATGATGTTTTTCATTGATTTACGGTAGGTAAAATTATTTAGTGTTTCTGAATGACCTCACGTTTTAGAACTCCTAGAGTCGCCACTGTGGATACCAAACTCCACCTGTGCACACCCCTGCTGTTGCACTATGCACTTCACACTTGTTGGACAAATTGAGACCTATTTGAATGATTCAAATCGTTCACCTTATGATTAACAGGAAATAGAACATCAATGCAGGAACAAAAATTAAGTCATCAAAAGTCAATGAGATATACACATTTGTATATATTGAAAAAATTATGACAATCGGCAAAGCGCATTTTTTTTTTAAACTCAAATGTTTATATCGGAGTGCTATCAATGTCAAGCGGAGCTAATTTTTCACTAAGCTCATTTTTTGCATGGTGGTTGTAGTCCACAGGACCCAAAATTAACTCTGGGTTTGAAATTTTAGGTTGTAAACTTGTAATAGTCAAATCCTAGAAAGAGACCCTGTGTGTGTATGTGTGTGAGAGAGAGAGAGAGAGCAAAAAAAATTAGATCTGTAAGGGGATGAGGCCGCCACCTCTCCCTTTACCCCCCCCCCCTCCTCAGCCAACCTCCCCTCCCCTGCTCCTCTTTTCGACCCCCTCCACCTCCTCTCTCCTTACTCTCCATCTTCCACCTCCCTCCTTTTTCTACCGCGTCCTCCCTCCGCTACCACATACCCACCGTCTACCTCCACCTATTTGGTTTGGGTCCGATTTGTGAAGGTTCGACACTTGGGGTTGGGGTTTGGCCTCTTGGGTGAATAAGGTGTTGGTACCGGTGCGGTGATTTCGGGATCAAGTTATTTTGCTCGGAGTTTATTTTTTTATTTTTCTTTTATTTGTTTGATTACCCCTTTCGGTGATTCGATTAGCCCTGTTTCGGATGCTTTGCTTTGCTCCTTGCGTAGAGTGTTCTGTTACAGATTTCATCCGTGTTTTATGTTTTATGCTTAATGGTTTGAGCTGGATATCCTTTGGGGTCCTCTACTACTAAATCAAGGATGGACTCTGCGCTAACATCTAGTGTTGGTTTGCTTCGGTAGACGTGTCTATGAGCATGGAGCTTGTGTGCTTTTCAATAGCACGGTCTTAGATTTTGGTAGTTTTGGTTTATTTCTATATTTTGTGATGTAATCTTTGTCGTACAGCTGTTCATGATATGAATTGATTGTTTTAAAAAAAAAAAAAAAAGGTATGGAATTTTTTTTTTTTTTACTCTGGTAGTGGCCCACAAACCAACCTAACCCAACCCGCCAATCCGAACAACATTCTTCAAGTGGTTTTAGTTAGTCAATCGGTCAGATTCGGGTCCCAAATATGGAAAAAAATTTGTTCACCCTCATCAAAAAAGGGCAAACAAAACTCTCACACTAATTGGTTGAAATGGGGTAGGGTTCACAAAATCAATACACTTTTTAGTGAGCATGACATCACTTTGTGGTGGGATTAACACTATTTTGGGTGGACCCCACACTATTTCAACCAATGAGGGTGAGAATTTTGTTCAACATCTTTTGGTGAAAATGAACAAAAAAATTTCCCCCAAATATTCCAAACCAATTAATTCCGGTGGCAGGTGGACACCAAACCCAACCTGTGCACACCCCTGCTGTTGCACTATGCACTTCACACTTTTTGGACAAATTGAAACCTATTTGAATGATTCAAACCGTTTACTTTATAATCAACGGGAAATAGAACATCAATGCAGGAACAAAAAATAAGTCATCAAAAGTCAATGAGATATACACATTTGTATTGAGCCCACTGTTATGTGTATGAACTTCACGTTTTTATGAATGTTGAGGTGTTATGGATCGTGTTTAGAAGTAATTATCGGTATCTAAAATCCAAAGTTAACTCACGCCCGATAAGTACTTGAAAGAAGTTGGATAATCTCGAGTGAAAGTGAGAACTTAAAAGATGTACGAGTAACACTTTTCGTGGATAAGATTGAGGTTCACAACTTTAGGAAGGAGTACAAGTTCTAACAAGACAATCCGATTGATGATGCAAGTAAAAAATGAATAATTACTCAACTAGTAAAACAGAACAGAAAAAATTTGACTTCCATCCCGTGTACTGAATGACTTAAGCAATATGTGTCCGAACTAGGTAGAATACTCCATGCTACGCATGTATGCATCAACCCATTAATTTTAATCGATATGTGTTGATGGCAATTTTATTTGGAATTATTGATTCTAATTTTAATCGATGTAGGTTTTTTTAATTATTGAGCGGTTGTCGACTAAATTTGAATTGCTTCTCAGAAAGAGCACAAGCCAAAAAAAGCATTTCGGAATAATAAAAAAAAAAGGGAATCTAATGGTACAAATTAAAATGGTTATTTGCTTCGTGAATAACCACAACCCGGATTCCAAGTACAAACGAAACGAAAATGCAACCATCATGTATCCATAAATTTTCCTTCAAAGGAATAATCCTTGGAAGCCTTGATGTGGTGCGATTCTCCGAAGGTGTTGGATCTTGCCATCTTAAACACAATCTCATCTAATTTACAATAGAAGGAAACAAAACATCCAAGTCACTTGTTTATATACTTCCTGCCAGATTCTTAGTTATAATATAGAATAATCTACCGTGGGTAAATTGCTTTGATTAAGATCATATATAGTGGAACATAGCAACAGAAAGCGAAACTCTAGCACAAGAATGAACAATGATATAGTAAGAAGATGTCACAACGAAGGCACATTAACTGTACATTCAATTATGCATAAAGGCACTTCACACAAAGAAGAAGAAGAAGAAGAAGAAGAAGAAGAAGAAGAAGAAGTTACAACCAAGGGATATTAACATTTGAATAATAATCCGCTCTTTTAATATCTAACATAAAGCAATCAATAATACCTCCTCTTTCACCATTTAATCTTCTGCCCAAGATCACATTTTCACCCAAGTCCGAAAGCAAGAATGATCACCCCTTCAGCTTCTCTCCAGATCACACCTACTACTCTAACCTTCTCTGCATAGAGGAAACAAAGTTAAGTGGCATGACCAAGACACATACAAAGAATTCAATAGAACTCCTTTGTTCCCAAACCGTAGACAAAATCAAATGTAGACCGCATCAAATGTAGACCGCATTAGGAGGTAGCCATACTCAAATCATTAAAAGCCCAGATGAATGACTTCAAGATTGATTGAAGCAAACTGTACTTTTTTGCGCTCCAATCAACTCGAGAGGGAGCTTAATGAACCCAAATCTGAAATCAATTTAGCTCAATAAGTTCTACGAAATGCTCTCCCTTGACTATAAACTCAAAAGGGAGCTCATAAAAGTAATGATTAATTCAAATGGTTCTCAACATGACTCCTTACTAACTCAAGAATATAACCAAACAAAACCAAGCCTTATGTCTCAATCAATTGGGGTCGGCTACATAAATCATTTTTCTCCATTGAGCTCTGTCAAGTGCTGCTTCGTCGCTTAAACCTAGTATACTCAGATCTTTGTATACTACCGCATCTAATGTCAATTTGGGTATTCTCCTCCCTTGTGCATTTCTACCCAAAATTATCCTATCTACTCTCTTAACTACTGCATCCGCTGGCCTGCGATAGACATGCCCAAACCACCTTAGCCTATTTTCCCTTAACTTCTCATCTATAGGTGCTACACCTACCACCTCGCGAATTGTTTCATTTCTAATCCTATCTCGTCTAGTTTTACCACACATCCACCTCAACATTCTCATTTCCGCTACACTTATCTTGTTTACTTGTTGCTTCTTAATATGCCAGCATTCTGTCCCGTAAAGCATCGTTGGTCTAATGGTAATTTTATAAAATTTTCCTTTCAATTTTGTTGGTACCCTCATCACCCAGTACACTAGTAGCGCTTCTCCACTTGAGTCACCCCACTGTGATATCAATGAAAAAAAAGAGAGGAAAAATATAGTAACTCTTGTATGCCCAAGAAAAGTCTAGATTTCACCGTCCTTAGCCACCTTAATAGCTTCTTCAACATTCAGACGATAAAGGAATTCTACAGATAAACATTGATGTATAATAAGGGCAGATAAATTGACTGAAGGTCACTTCATATGTCTAGCATGATTGAAGGTTTTACTTCATATGAGAATTAATCCAATCCCTTATCACTCTTAATTTACATCCTGCAGATATGTCATGGTTTAATGTTCTTGGGCATTAAGCTAAAAGTCTTTAACAAAATGTCTGTGGACTTGGGTAAAGGAAAGTCCACAGTTCTGTACTCTTTTCCTCCTCCCCAACAGTTTGGTAAATAGACACATTGCAAACCAAAGGTGGATTGGTCGGGTATAGGGCATGTACAAAAAAAATCCAACCTAGAGGCACTACCCAAATAGCCGAACTGCACAATGTAATGCCACGCCCTTAACCGCACCAGACCAATACAACGTAGCACCTGCCCCAAATCTCTCAAGTGCTACAAACAATCTACCAATCAAAGTATCAATAACTATTAACCTCAAAGAAAAACAACTATCTATTTAAGAATATAGGGAAGTTTTCTCAAATTATCAACACATACTAACCTTTTGAGCTATGGATATCATTATGGCTGAGAGAAGTTAAACATAGGAGCTTCACTTCATTAGAATTGTGATTATTGATGTTAATAATACAGGTGTCAAGAGTCACAATACTCTCTTTCTTGTAGTGTTGATAACCTCTCTCTAAAAATATCCATTAATTCTATCATATGCCTTGTTCATATCCAGTTTAGAAATAACCAAACTTGCAAAATTAGACTCATGTATGAAAGTACCGTGTACGAAGGTAACTCTTATTCCCCCTCTTTTCAAGCAAAATGCAAGGATATGGGCTTAGCAATAAACGGAATACAATGAAGCACTGAAAGTGAAAATGGGAGACTCGTCAAAATTCAACTTTTCACCAATCCAAGGTGACAATTCAAGCACCTCAAATGCATGGGTGGACATGTTTTTTGTTCCTTAAACTTCTTTGGGAGTCATAATTTTTGCAATTGACCTTCAAATTTATGCTTGTATCCTCATGAGTCCGTAGTAGTAGAACGTAGAACTTCAATGGCTGTGTTCGGTTGCACAGTTTAGTTTAGTTTAGTTTAGTTTTGATGATGTAAGTAGGTGTAATAAGTGGAGAGAGATAGAGAGAAAAATGAAAAAAGTGATGATGTAATCAAAACTGGAATAGTGTCAAAACTGCCCCAAAACCCCCAAACGAACACAGCCAATATATTTAATCTATAAGTCTGGGTAGGGTTGAAGTGCAGAAGCTACATTCTATAGATTTTGATGTCCGCATTTATATCAAAATCTGTAAATAAAAATACAAATACAGAAACATAAATATATAAATACAGAGAGAGAGAGAGAGAGAGAGAGAGAGAGAGGACCTTCCATCTTTGCTTGTTGAGTTCTTCAATCTCGTTTTAAAGCTCTTTGTTAGTTAGAGACGTGGATCCCACAACTTTCCAGCTAAGTGAACACATTGAAAATGCAGGCAAGTGAACCTTCCCGTACTTTCTAATATTTTCCCTGCAACTGAACGGCCCTAGGAGTCAAAATCTGAAAGAGGATTTTTTACTTGGAGAATCATAATTTAAGCTCCCCATCCACCACCACCAGGAGTCAAAATTTGAAGAATTTCACCTTTTTGCACCTCGATCGTGTTCTTACCTCCAACGTAAACTCTCCGCTTGTCCTTTGTAATAAGGTAATTAACACCCCTAGCTCCATCTTTTCCCCCTTCAACCCTCCCCGGCGCATGAACACGCCTCTCTGAAAGAATGCTCACCACAACTGGCCGCCTGAACTCTATCTCTCTCACTAGCCCCTCACCTCCTTTATGTAATCCACCACCTCCACTTCCCTCTCTTAATCCGAACTTATGCAAAATAACTGGATACCTCTGCTCGAAGATCTCAGGATCGGTCATACGAGTATTAGTCATATGGCATTGGACTCCACTTGTACCATCCCAGGTGGGCCCCGCTCCACTTCCGCCTCCAATTGTTTCGTAGTAACCGAAGGTGTTGTCACCAAAAGTGAGATTATTCATGCACCCCTGAGAACAAGCACAGGCCTGAAATGCAGTGAGTACAACATCGGTTATCCTTTGGGAAGTGAGAACATTACCTCCCACAACGGCAGCCTTATCACTTGGAGAGAGGAATGAACCTTTTGGGATGTGAATTTTCACAGGAGCCAAACAACCCTGATTAAGAGGAATATCAACATTCACCAAACAGCGGACGCAGTATATCACTGCAGCGGCGGTTACTGCCTCTGGTGCATTCCAATTTCCATAAACCTCTGGACTAGTCCCTTCAAAATCAAATACCGCTTCCCCTTTCTCAGAATTGATGGATAGTTTCAGATGTATCACAGAACCATCGTCCATGTAATCTTCCTCTTCAATAGTCAGAGAATCTCTCCCTGTGCTATAATTCGCTGACTCAGAAGAAACTGTAGCAGCGACTGATTTCAGCATTTCTCTCACCGCTTCTTCCGCATTAACCTGCACATAGACCATGTAAGCTTGTACAGTTTCCAAACCATATTGCTCAATAAGCTCCTTAATAAGGGAAATCCCTCTCTGGTTTGCAGCCACTTGTGCATTGAGGTCCGATAAATTATCTTGAAGCCTACGGGTCCCAGGAATGTTGTAACCCAATTTGTCTGAACAAGGAAACTTGAGAAGTTTGACGATGCCTTCCTCTTGAAAAACACCCTTTTCCACTAGCTTGAACGCTTTAATAGCAGCTCCTTCTTCCCATATGAACTTAGAAAAAGGAGGCATACTTCCGGGAGTAATGCCTCCTATTTCTGCATGATGTCCTCGGCTCGCCACAAAAAACACCAATTTCTCATTGTCAAAAACAGGAGTTATAACAGTTATATCAGGCAAATGGCTACCTCCAGAACAAGGGTGATTAGTCACTAAAACATCTCCATCGTGCAAATTTTCGCCCCAGTATCTGATTTGCCACCTGATAGTACTTGACATGGCGCCCAAGTGAACAGGAACATGCGGGGCATTTGCGACTAGCCCTCCATCAGGACCAAAGAGAGCACAAGAGAAATCCAATCGTTCCTTGATATTAGTCGATATGGAAGTCCTCTGTAGGGTCCGCCCCATCTGTTCTGCTATACCCATAAACCTGTGGTTGAATATTGAGAGTTGCACTACATCTGCAACCTTTTCCGCCACTTTCACCGTGCTTGATGTTGAATCAATTTCAATTCTAATGTTTCCGTACTTGGTAATAAAGGCTTTACAGTTTGGTTCTACTATCACAGTACTATTTCCATTCATAATGATAGCTGGACCAGGAACAACATGCCCATGACCTAGATCCTCAAGCTTGAATAAAGGAGTATCATGCCATTCACTCTCAAAGTAAACCTTAAAGCATCTTTCAACTTTTGGGTCACTTGAGGAAGGCTCTAGTCCCCGAGGCTTCAAAATATTCGTGACTCCAGTACCACGAACCCTAACGTCGCATATGACGATATTTCTGTTCTCTAGTTTAAATCCATACTCTTGCTGGAACAGTTTAACAAATTCGGCAGCATAATCAACTCCGGAGCCATCTTCCTTTTTTTGTCCCCTTACCATAATGGCAGTATCAGTGCCTTCATACCTCAAGTTTAAAAACGCTTCCATCGTAATATTTTCCTCTCTGAACCCTTGCTCTTGCAATTTATGCTTCACCTGTTTTAACAAAACAGCTTCTCTCTGAGAAGCCTCTAGTAATGATTCAAAGTCATAAACCGCAGAATATGGCTCCTGTGCCTCCTCAACTACATCTGCCAATCCCATACCATATGCACTTAAGATTCCACAAAACCTGTGAATGAGTACCTCTTTCATTCCAAGTGACCTGGCAATAGCACAGGCATGCTGGGGTCCAGCACCTCCAAAGCAAGCAAGCGTGTGATTCTTCGTCTCGTGTCCCTTCATCTCAGTTAACTGCCGAATTGGACGACACATTGTCTCATTAGCAACATTCACAAAGCCTTGTGCAATTTCCTCCACTGTCATGTCTTTTGCAAATGAATCCTGACTCTTTCGGTAGGAATTAATTTGCTCAGCAAGATTCTGAAATTCTTCTCTTGTTGCCTTGATATCTAAAGGCTCATCTTCTTGGGGTCCAAATATTGACGGGAAATATTCTGGAATTACAAATCCCAAAATAAGATTTGCATCGGTGACAGCTAGTTCCCCACCTTTCCGATAACATACAGGACCCGGGTGAGCACCCACAGATTCTGGTCCGACACGGAAAGCTCCAAATTGGAACTTTAACTTTGACCCACCACCAGCAGCAACAGTGTTTATGTCAAGCTGAGGTGCTTGAATAATAGCTCCAGCGATCTGGGTTTCTAATACTTGTTCATAGCTTCCTGCATATCTACTTACATCAGTAGATGTACCGCCCATGTCAAAGCCAATGAGTGGATTTTCTGTTTCAAGCCCAAAGAGAGTCTGGGAGTAACCAACAACACCGCCGGCAGGACCGGACAAAACTGCTTTGTGGCCGGAAAATCTACTTTCTGGTGCAAGTCCTCCGTCTGATTGCATAAACAAAACATTCAATTTTCCCGTCCGTTCATCAAATTTGGAAATGAAACCTGATAAATATTCTTTAATAACTGGAGTGAGGTAAGCATCCACGCTAGCTGTTAGACCACGTGGAACTGCTCGAACCATTGGCGTCAAAGCAGAAGATATGGAGACGTGTCTAAAGCCCAAACCCAGAGCTAACTTCTCCAAAGCTACTTCATGGTGTGGGTAAGTGTAGGAGTGCATTAAAACCACAGCTAAACAGCTAATACCTTTCTCTAACAGACATTGTAGCAGAGGTTTTAGAGCTTCTTCATTAAGTGGCTTCACAACCCTAACAAGCTCGCCAGAAACCCCTTTAACTATCAAAGCAGAAGAATCTGGGTTTGCTTCTTCCTTGTCCATAACAAGCTCAACTCTCTCATCAACCTCTATTACCTCTTCATAAAGATTGGAAGGTTTCTTAACAGTGAGGTCGAAGATATTCGGCCGGGCCTGATTACCAATTTGCAGCAGATCCTTAAAGCCTTGAGTGACACATAAGGCAATTCTCTCTCCCTTTCTCTCCAACAGTGCGTTTGTCGCCACAGTTGTACCCATCCTTACCCATTCTATCTTATCTGTGGGAATTTTTGAAGTCCGAGGAATTCTCTCGTTGGTATATTCTTCCAAAATTCTCCGGATACCTTCAACTGGAGCATCATCATAGTTAGATGGATCCACTGACAACAGCTTCATAACTCGGCCTTCGGACTGACCCGGAATTTCAGCATATACATCAGTGAATGTACCCCCTCTGTCAATACAGAACCTAAGTTTTTCTACATTGGTACTCCCCATTCTAATGCCCAACGCTCAAAAGTGCTCAAGTGAGGAAACTGCCTAAGGTACTTTCAAGCTGATGGTCAACCTGAAAAGGAAGCAAAAAACACAAGATTAGCCACTTCACACCTTCATAGTCCAATAAAAAAGACCAATTGGTATGAAGCTTATAAGTTTGCAACTCATTATGACTAATGACGTCATAGACTCTTACGTATTTATCAGGATTCTGGAATGAATAGAAGTGAAGAATAGCTAGAATATGGGGAAATGGGAATCAAAACACGACAGAATATGCTGCTTACACCAAGCAAGGAACAACACATGGTACAAACTGAATGGTACAAACTGAATGGTTGCCAGACAAAGTAGCAGAAAAGTTGGCAGCTGCCCAAGCTATCAACAAAATTTAACAAGAGCAAATTTTCTTACTAATACAGATTAACTAAAAATATATAAATCAGCACTAAGGTGAAATAACAATTGAAACGCTATGTTAGGATCCAACTTCATGTAGAAATTTGTTCATGCGCAGAAAATGCACATTGCCCTAAGATAAGTTTCAATAGAAATGGCCAATTTTGTTGGGGAAACTACTCTGATTCTTATATGAATTAGTTGACATCAAAGGATGCTTGCTTTCAGGTCAAATTTTTCGACAAATTTTGTGGGCTAATGATCTGATGATAAATAATCAAGTTACTAATGTCATTAGTCACAGATCTCAAATCAGGACAGGAAAAGTATGTGCTTGAATATACATAAAGAGCAGAACTTGTCATGAATGCATGTATGCTCATCCAAAATTTCTAGGGGCATGTTTCCTAATTGTCATGCTTGCTTATAAACAGACATTCATTTCTATATGGAGTAAAAAATTAGTCCTTAGCTGATTTCAGCTTTGATCACACAGTGAAAGTTCGAACTTCAACCCAATATTTAGTAGTAAGGGAAGCTCTCCAACAATTACCCAACACCTCCTTGAAGTTCACCAACAACCTTCCCCCTTACCTGTTTTCCAAGGACCTTAGAGTTTTAAGAATTCTACCTGGAAGTGTTAGTTTTAAACACATGTTTCATTGACATTCACCTCAAATTGGTATTCTTAGTCTTTGTAAATACAAATCCCAGGAAAAAAAATTCAGAATTCATAAATCTATACAAATAACTTTAACTAAAAAAAAAATTACAGGGGAATTTAAGGTTGTCTATAGGGCTAAATCCCTCGTTTTATTATGGAAACAGTCAAGGAGATCAAAAAAGAGAACCATTCACAATGGCTCAACTTAAGCACAAAATCCAACTGCATTGCAGTTTTTCTGTACTTTTGGGAGGACATATATTTACAATGGCTCAACTTAAGCACAAAATCCAACCACATTGCAGTTTTTCTGTACTTTTGGGATCACATATAAACTACCCAGTTTGCAGAAGAACCTAATCTTCCACATAACCCCAACAACATGTCAAAAAAGGCTGAGAAAAAAAAGAAGGATAGAATAAGAAAGAAAAGAAGTTAAAAATTGACCGAGTGATCAATGACCCAAAATTTTATAACACACACGACTTGTCATAGCTTGGTGACAACTGACAAGATACTCCAATTGATGAGGTGAATCCACCTCAGAACTTCCCAACTAAGATAGAACCTCACAAGCATATATACATACATAGATAAATCAATAGAAAAGTTACCAAGTAAGGATACTACTCCCTATGTCCCTTAATTTTGGTCCACTACGAAACTACGTGCTATTTTCAAGCTTAAAAATAATGTACTTACCAAAATAATTTTTTTGTACAATATGGATCTTGTTTGATAGATCTTGATGAGATCTATTGAACAGTGCAAAAAATCAGAAAACTATTTTGATAAATATATTATCTTTAAGTTTGAAAATTGCAATCAAATTTGCTCTATACTCGGTTATTTACTTACATTCACAACATGTATTTGCAGCTGAAACCAAGTACGAATGGACATGCATACTGTTTCTACCAACAAAATAATATTTCCATAGTATCATAATTGTAGAGAGATATATGTATATGCGCTTTCATAGATGCTCCGACCATTAGATTCTTGAATCTTGACTCGTAGGCCTTTTGATTGAGAGAAAGGGGCAAAAAAAGAAAATGACAGAACTATTTCACTTGTTTGGACTTTGGAGAGCTAAAATAGCAGGGAAATGGCGAGAAACGGTAAAGAATAGAAGAACAAAATTTATGAGTTTTCATTGGTCCATTTTTTCCCCGCACAACCAACACTCGTTCCTTTTCTCCCCATTTCTCGCAATCCAATGGGCCTGAGAGTTTCCTCGAAAGAACAAACAAAAGAAAGTGCAAGATTGAAAGCATGCCATAGCAAAAGTTGAAACATAACCGATCAAGATCACATACGAATAGAATATATATTCAGAAATCTACAACACAAGCTCAGAATGAATCGAACATTGTATAGCACAGAGAGCTTACCTTAAAATAACAAAATCCCTAATCAAAAAGTGTATTTTCTAATTTACCGAGCAACATTGTGCATCAACTTTCCAACAATCTTCACTCTCCCTCTGTACATACAGTACTGCAAAGTATGAACTTTCTATATACGCCATAAACACACGGATTTATATACATGTATTAACGTACAAATTCATATACATTAAAATGGGGTTTTTGATGAAGACGGCTGGTGAAATAATGGGTTCCATAATCCTCACCTTCGATTGGTTGCGGCGATTTTCGATCTTGCTACAGATTTTGGGTGCTAAAATTAGGATTCACCTTTGATTGCTGGAGTTTGACCGATTCAGGGCGATACAGCAGATTCCCGCTCGATTGCCACGGGGAGACGGAGAGATGCGCACGTTTGTACGAGAGAAAATGCTTGTTTTGCTCCAAATCACTGCCGAGTGTACCTACCCTAGTATATCAGCAAGTGCATCAACGATTCAACGTCTTTCTTTTGGTAAAAATAGGCCACATGGCTCTTTATTAGAGCATCTCCGATGGTGAGTGCCATTTTTTGGATGCTAAATCCTTGGCACCCACAAACTCAAATTTGGTATTCCAACGGTGTTTTTTTGGCCACCCTGCTCCAGTGGTGTGGGTGCCAAATTTTTGATACTCTTCCTCAACTACCTTCCAATAACTAATTCTCTACTAACTTTTAAATTTTCTAATAATAATTTATATACTTTAACGATTGTTTAACTTTCTCCTAATCACGATATTAATTAATTGACTTTCTACCACAACTAACTTTCCACCCTCAACTAACTTTTCCTACCTAATTTTTTACCCATCTACCTTTTCTTACCGAACTTTTTTGGTTCACCTAATTATATACTTTAACGATTATTTAACCATCTCCTAATGACGATTTTAATTAACTAACTAACTTTCTACCCCAACTAACTTTCCCTACCTAACTTTCTACCAACCTACCTTTCCCTACCTAACTTATTTGTTTCACCTAATTTTTTAAAAAGCTATATATACTATCATACACCTTGTTGAATAAAAAACACACAAAACAATGAGTAAACTTAAAAAAGCAGTTCTCAGAGGAGATTTCGACTCTTCTTCTGATGACGATGATGATCGTAGAAGAAAACTTTCTCTACGGTGGCAATGGAGTACCACAGAATGGAAACAGAACAATCAAGTCTTCAAAGCAAACATGGTGGCTCTTCAATCGGCCGCCAACACATCCCTCGAAATAGAGTCGGCGCGAACGAGCATCTCATGAGAAATTACTTTGCTGAAGATCCACTCTTCCCTCCCCACTTGTTTCGAAGGCGGTTTTGCATGGATCGCGACTTGTTTCTTCGCATCCTCAACACCGTCCAACAACACGACGACTACTTTGTTCAAAAAGTAGACGGAGCAGGATATCTTGGCTTATTTGGACACCAGAAAATGACTGCAGCGTTTAAGATGCTTGAATATGGTATGCCTACTGACTCCATTGACGATTATTTAAAAATCGGTGAAAGCAAAACAATTGAATCTTTAAAGAGATTCACTCGAGTGATCGTCAACATCTACGAAGAGGAGTATCTTCGATCCCCAAATGAGGCAGATGTCGCCAGAATTCTACAAGAGGGGGAGAGTCATGGATTTCCAGGTATGTTAGGAAGTTTAGATTGCTTGCATTGGGAATGAAAAAATTGTCCAACCAAGTGGCATGGTCAATTTACTGGACATGTCAATAAACTTACAATCATTCTTAAGGTTGTTGCCTCTTATGACTTGTGGATATGACATTTTTTTTCGGGATGCCTAGGTCCCTCAATGATATAAATGTTCTCGATCGATCTGATCTCTTCTCTGCCCTTGCTGCAGGGCATGCCCCTCCTGCCAACTATACTGTCAATGGACACCAATACAACAAGGGATACTATCTTGCTGATGGTATATATCTCAAATGGGCAACTATTGTTCAGACAATTTCTAAACCTGATAATCCGAAGAAATGATTATTTGCAAGAAGGCAGGAGTCATGTCGAAAAGACGTTGAAAGGGCATTTGGTGTGATTCAATCACGATTCGGCATCGTGTGAGGACCAGCTCGATTTTGGTATCAGGAAGATCTTACTTACATCATGAAGACATGCATTATCCTACACAATATGATTATTGAAGATGAGCGTGATAATCAACCAGCCCCTATGCCATGCTCATTTCAAGTGTTAAGAGCGCGTACACCTGTATTTGCTGAATTTCTTGCTCGTCGACAAACAATCCAATCGTCTGCAACCCATCATGCACTCCGCAATGACCTCATTGAACACTTGTGGGATCTAGCAGGAGAACATGAATAAAGTATTTTGTGTAATGGTGTGTTAGTAGTAGATGTCATTCAATAATGGTTAATGTGTAATGGTGTGTCAGTAGTAGTCGTGGTAGTAGTTGTCGTGGTAGCACTTGATGTAGTAGTTGTTGTATTTGAATTAAAGTTCTAGTATAATAAAGATTGTTGTTGCATAATAAAGACTCTTGCATTTCAATAGATATTCATAAAATAAAATAAAATACAAAGACTAAAAAAAATACAAAGACTCTTGCATACTACTAACTTAAAGTCTCTAGCATACTAAACAAGCATTACAAATCAAAATCATCTGGAGGAAGAGGACGGTAACAATCAGTCCGTGCCATAATTTTTGTCATAACCTCATTCTTGCGCATAGAGTAATAAGCTTGTGCTTGAGGATCCATGCTAGAGATGTCCATTGACATGATGGCATCATCTTTTTTTTTCCTGTTCCATTTTTTGCATCTCTTCTAGGACTCGAACCTTTCTTTCAGCTAGTTCCTTCTTTTCTTTATCAATTTCCTCATTATGTGTATTAAATTGCTCCATCAAATTGCAAAATCGAGAGTTAACACCATCTGCTACCTTTTGTTTGTTACGTGATTCTTTCTCAGCTTTCTTCCCTCTAATCCTCTTCCTCAGTGAATCAACACTACCTCCACTAGTAGCTTGATCGCAGCTCATATCAACAAATGTCTCAGGAATCAAGGAAGAAGTTGGGGATTGGAATGCAAACTCCATACTTTGTGAGTTTCTGGTTGTGGTAGGAGGCTCCTGCCACTTTGGACATTGTTGCAAAATTTTTCAGCAATGATCGAAACAAAATTCCGTTTTTTCATTTTGCAAATATAATTCTTTGGCTTGTCGAATCTACATATGTTAGTCATAAAAAAATTAAAATAAGAAACATGACAAAAAAAAACTAATTAGAAATAAACTTTAACAAATCAAATAAGTCTCACCACATTAGCTTCACACAACTCCACTTTGATGTAGATTTTCTACTTGCGTCAGACACCCACGGTATTTGCTACAACACTTACTGATTGTCCGCCAACGACCCTCGATAGACGATGGTGACCTTGTTGTATCACTAGTGGAACTAACATAATTATCAAAAATTCGTTTCCAAAAAAAAAGTTGGGCTTGTGAATTACCTATGATCGGATCTTGAGTAATGCTTAACCAAGCATTACAAATCGCAACATCTTTTGCTTTTGAAAATGCCTTTCCTCTCTTTGTAGTTTGTTTGTATGAAGGATCCATAATTTTTGTGTGAGAAACTCAACACAACTAATCAATTTAAAGGGAACATTACTACCGTTTGGGGAAAAAAATAAGGGACCAAACGGATACTTTTTGTACCGTTGGTGAGAGTTTCAACGGGCAAAATCTTAGAGCAACGGTCATATTCCCAAAGAAAGAAAACTTCATCTACTTTTTGTACCACAAAGGATCATTTCCCATGAGATATTACCTTGGTTACATCGCCTCTCTCTGGAAAGTTATCTTCTTCATTTCAATCTTTCATATTCCCAAAGAAAGAAAATGGCAGAAACTGACTCTCTTTCCCTCTTTCTCTCTCGGCCAATCTCTCTCTCTCTCTCTCTCTCTCTCTCTCTCTCTCTCTCTCTCTCTCTCACACACACACACACACACACACACACACACACACACAGATTTGTCCACGGGATCTCTCTACTATCACTGCGGTCAGGTCCGAGTTTTTCGGAGTGAGTGGCGGATCCCAACGACTTTTTGGGAGTGCATGAAGTCCAGCAATCCGGTATGTTTCGTGTTTCCAAATTAATTTTGATTTCTAGGAATGTAAAAGAAATAGCAATTTTTAGGAGTTTTTTTGTGAATCTAAAATCAAATTTGGTTTTTCAGATTTTTAAGGGGTTTTGGTTGTTGAAAATGGAGGGGAAATGGTGACGTGGATCAAATGGTTGGGGCCATTTTTGGCTCCCTCAAATAGCCTGCCGCTGGAGCCCCTGAAAATGGCCTGGGGTGCCAAAAATGGGTATGGCTCCCCATATGGCACCCCGTTGGAGATGCTCTTAGGTGATTTTATATAGCTCCCCTTTATCACTTCATACCACCCAATTTCTACGTACAGCCTAGCTGACATGGAAATTTTACATTTTTGCTTCAAATATCCTGGCAAAGTCCCCAAAATATCCTTCATTTAATTTTTCTTCAAATTTTGAAAAATCTCTCCCTCTTCTCCTCCCTCCTCCCTCCTCCCCTTCTCATAACCCACGGTCTCTCCTCTCCCATACTCCACCTCTACACCGAAAACACCCATCACCCATCACCACCCATTGCCTCTCCCACCAGCGACCACCACCACTGTTGCGACAACGACCGGCGACGACGACCAAATTTTGGTTTATAACTACCGAAATATTGTCTAAATTTTGGTTTATAACTACCGAAATAATGTCCCAATTTCAGAACTCAATTGTCGAAATATTTTTCCATTTTTGGGAGTTATATATTGAAACATGACGTGTTTCGGGACTGCATTTCCGTGTCGAACAAACAGACAGATTACTAAGTCGGAAAACAATGTGTTACCTTTTGGGTCATTTTTTGCTTGAAAGTCTTCATTTCTGGGATACCAGCCTCAATCTCCACTTCCATGCTTTCTTCTAAGGTGATCATCTTCTCTATTGCAGGCTCTTTTGGTGAATTTAGAGTTCTAAGTTGTTCAATTATCTCCCCAAGTTCTTCTAATTGAAGTGAGGGAGAGGATTATTTCATCGACTCATCGAAAATTCCATTGATTGGGAGAGATGAGAGATGGAGGGGGAGAATGTAGGAATAAGTATGAATTTTTTTTGACCTAACCTAACAATGGAGGAAGAAGAGGTCTGGGGAAGAAAAAGGGTGGGTTGGTATGTAGTAATAAGAGAAAAAAAAAGGATTTGTGTAAATGGATTGGTATGTAGTAACTTGAGGGGCAAAATGGACTTTTCACAAGAGGGGTTTTGAGATTTATTTTGACCGGGTGGTATGAAGTTATAAATGGGAGCCATGCATATAGAATCACCCCTCTTTATTTTATCCAAATTTTTGTTATGGATAGTCTTTTCTTCTTTTTTATACTAGTACTATCTTTTGGATTCGAAGTTGCTACAAATCACATCTGGACCATCTAAGAGTGTTTTAAACGGTCTAAATTTAAAACAACTCTTCGATGTAAGAGTTAACACTTCCAGAGTTTTTTATTTATTTTAAATTCAGATCGTTTATACCGTTCATTGCGGAGATGAACGGCCCAGATGTGATTTCTACGGTACTCTCCAAGAGGTGATCTTTGATACCCCGAGTCCTATCCTTTATCCCGGTGATTTTTTTATTTATTATTTATTATTTATTATTATTATTATTATTTGTTATTCATCATTTGTAATCTATTATATGGGCAAGGGGAGAATGAGACTCAATCTCGGGATGCAATGCGAGACATCCACAAGCTCTATTGCATAAGTTAACCACCACTTGCTTTTATCTTGGTGATCTAGATAGTCAGAATTTAATTTTGTTCATCTACTTTAAAAAATGGTGAACATTATCCTCCCTCCAATTGTTTGAGATAGTGTGGATTCCACTAAAAAATAATCTCATCCTTATCAAAAAGTGTATTGCATGGGTGATACTTATACCATTTGAATCAGAGAGAGAGAGAGAGAGAGAGAGAGTAATAATATTCATCCTTTTTTAAAGAGAGTGAACAAAATCACACTTGGTTAGTTAGAATCTGCTCAAAAGAATTTGCACGTGCATGAAATTTATTTTATTTTGCTCAAAGTGTAAGCATTGATAAGAAAAATTACAATATGCCAAATTTAACTAATTCAACTGGAAAAAGACAAAATGTATACAAAAAAGATAAATTGCACAGTCAAATCAAATGAATGATACATTCAATGATAAATTGATTTTTCGGTCACTTGTTAGAAATCTGCACGCAAAATGTTGATGAGCAACTATCACACAGTAGTTCCAATACATGTGTTTAGAACTATTCGTTACAACTTACATATATTCTCTCGAAATAGCGAGGACTAAGGAGAATTATCACAACACGAAGTTTCATAAAATAGCATGGAGCCATGTGCAATACATGAGTCTATGAACTTAGATTCGTATGTGAAATTATAAAGTACTAAAAAGTTCAAGGTTAAAAAAAAAAAAAAAAAACCAGCTTGTTAAAGAAGAAGATAGATCAAGAAGACAATTTTACTTTTGATTGTTTTGTGTATACAAATCAAGAATGTGTGCACTTTATATTTTTCCTTCATTTAATTGCGAGGATGTGTAATACATGTACATTAACAAAAATTAACTTGTTTTACTAACGGCGATAATGATTTGATGTCTTAAAGAGAATTTCTTTAATTCAAATCCTATACGTAAGATTGAAAAGTACAATGACATGTGTAGGAAGAAAATACTTTATGCAATGCTTCTAAAGCACGGAATAATCTCTTCTTAATAGGACTCCATTTAATAATAATTTAATTCAAACACCATGCATAAAAGATTGAGAATTAAAATGACAAATGCTCACTTCCAGAGGTCTATGCCATAAGCTCATAACAACGCCATGATTTGTTAAGGGAGAAGGAAAGGGAGGAGAGCTTATCCTTGTAGAGGGGTTTTAGCTAACACCACATTCCAAGGATTAGTTAATTCCGACGGAAAAAAGATCAAATTATCTCTCATACAATTTTTAATTCTCAATGTGATAATTTAACGAGGACAACAATCCATCCAAAACGAGCTGCTACATCGTCCATTCCGTTTAAACATCCATTATACCTACCTAACAAATTGATACTGTACTATTTTTTGGTGAAAGCATAAAAAACTTTCAACACATAAAGCTAAATTAAACTTACAACAATAACACAAACAGATTCAAAGAATCTAGACACTGATAAAAGATAAAAGCTGTTGAAAAAGAAACTCTGGTGTTAAAAACCATCATGATCTCACGAAAGTGGCGTTAGAAAAACTCGGTTGCCGCCGTAGTTGCCTCCACCATTGTTGAGAAAATCAGAAGCCACATGGTGGTGGTGGTCAATGAAAAAATGCAAGCAATTGGGAAAATCTCATCTCACAAGAAAATAGTTTCAACTTCGATGCAATGATATATAGAGATTGAATTTATACTATTTGTATTAGATTTTTTATTTTGACATTTTATGTGATTATCCAAATTTTCTTTTTCTAACTTTTATTGCGCAAGTCTATTCCATTTTTTCATTTGTTTTTTCGGAATTTCGTGGAACTATAATTTCATGTAATGCAACAAATACTCCATTAAACATTAATCAGGGCACGTAATATTCGTTATTACTAATATTTACAGACTGTTGAGACAAAGATGTGGCTGTAGTTTAGTGGTAAGAATTCCACGTTGTGGCCGTGGAGACCTGGGCTCGAATCCCAGCAGCCACACATTGCCCTTTTTACATCAACTTCCTTTTACGAAGTCGTCTCCCGTACCTAAAACGACACCGTTCTTCGTCTTCCACCTCTTTCTTCACCCTCTCCCTCCATATACTGACTCGGCGGCGAATTTCTGCGAGCAACAAGACGACTCGAAATCCAGCTGAGGGCATCTGCCAAATCGCAGCTCAAACGTAAGTCGCTCAATCGCCTAGGGTTTCTGAACATCATTTAAGTCCATATGGTTTTCTATTCCGCAGATCTTACCCCTTTTTTTGTAAACATCATTCAAGTTCGGATCTCTTTTCCAACTGAAGATTAATATTGTTTAAAGGTGCAATTGTACATGATTGGACACTGACATAGAATGAAATACTATTTGAAATGATTCTTAGTTTTGATCGTGTGAAGCTTAGTCACATAATTCTATCTATCTCCGTTCTCGCAAATTTTATTAGTTTGGGATGTTTTGAAAGACTTTTTCACGCTCCTGCTTTCGCTCGCGTACTATTTGACTTAGGTGTGAAGTGGGTATGGTGCGATTAAGTGATCGACTATGTGTATGAAGGATGGTTATTTTGTTCTTCTGTGGTTGAATTTCTTTAAAATTTCCAGTAATTTTTCGTGAATGAAATTATTAGTGTACACGGCCATTTTCATCCTCACGCGTACGATTAGTCATACAGTCATGCTTGCGTATTTGTGTATGTTGAATATACACGTGTACCCATTTAAATCGGCAATGTAGTTTTGTAAATTGCACATTGCGTACTCTGAGTGTTGGGCTCAGAGAACTGAGTACGACATTTCGAGGAAGGACCACAGATTGACTAGCATGAGACTTGTCGCAGAAATAAGAGAGAATTTAGGAACTTAGGGTGAGTTTTCCAAATGATAAAATCAACATTTGCTAAAATCATCGGTTGATTTTATCAAATGAGGAAGATTTTTGCTAAAATTAAATTTTTTTACTATGAACCCAGAAGTATCTATCATTGATTCATGAACCCAAATGGCTGAAGCATGTGTATGAAGAATTGCGGTGCATGGGGTGGTGTAATGTTTCTCACTTTCTATGATGAATGTTTATTTGGCATTAGAGGATTATGCCTTGCATATGGTATTTGAGGCCATCTTAATACATGTGATTTGTTGATCAATGGCCATTATTACCAATTGCAAGGCGTGGATTGCATGCCACCAAGCACCCAAACTAGATCCACCATCACTATGTATGACAGATTTTGATCTCATTATTGTATGTGAAATAGCATGCAGCTATGAAGCACGACACTCCTAAAGGCTGGTGTGTCCCTGTATCTGACATGGGACACATAGGGGAGCCGGCACAATATGTATGGGACACGCTACATTGCATTATACATTTAATATTTTTAGGGGACACAGAGTGGGGACAGGCGAGGGACATGTTTGGGGACACGACAATTAAAATATTTTGAGTTACAAATATAATATGATGTATGTATGATGGTTGTTTATATATATTGAAGCTTCATGTTTATACATATAATTATACTTCCATTGGTATAAGATAAATATTATTTATTTATTTTGTTCGCTCTGTCCGTGTCCCTTTTTTAGAAATGCCATGTCCCGTTTCCAGGCCACATAGGCATGTAGTCTTTCACTGACACGATTGATTTTTTGTGTAGTTAATGGGTTCTCTGGATGTAAAAAAAAAAAGGAAAAAAGAAGAAGAAAAAAAAAAGAGTTCCAGGCATATGTTTTTCATCTTCTTTTGTTGCAGAGTAGAGCATACTCTCTAGAAAACTTTGGCTTGCTCGATTTTTTCCCTCGAAAACCAAAATGGGCAGGTCCAGAACCAGGATTTCTTCAAATTATAATGCATGCCTTGATAATAATTTATATAAACTACAAAGGAATAGACACCCAAAATTCATATTATCGCATCTCTATGACACTGGTATTAAGTTTTATGTGTTGCAAACGACTTCAATTCTTCTTCATCAGGCACAACTAGGTTTGGTTTCCAGTTTCCACCATATCCCTAGGTTGTATTTTATACCTTGGCTAGTTTGCAAAGGTAGACTGGCTATGAGGGATATATTTGCCTTTTGGGGAACTTCTGGTGCTAGTTGTCTGCTGTGTTCAGGGGGCATTAAGGAGCACAATCACTTGTTTTTTACTGCCATTTTTCACTTCAAGTGTGGCAACACTTGTTGAGATAATTTGGTGTTAATAGGACTGTGTCTGACTTTGCTCATGAGAAGGAGTGGGCTATTTAGAATGCAAGGGCCAAGTCCTTCAAAGATGCCCTTTCTATACTAGCATTATCTTGTACAGTCTATTATATTTGGGGTGGAAGGAATATAAAAGTTTTCAGTACAAGCCGAATATGGAAGATTAAGACAAATTATTACCTCCGCTGGTAATAGAGATCTTGGTGATGTTTGGGGCTTGTCGAGAAATTGTTTTAGACATTATGATCTCGTTTGCTTGGCTGTGATCGTTTGTGTTTTAGTTGCTAGTTGTGAGCTGATGTAGTGTGCAGTTGCTATTTTGTTTCTGGTCTCTATTCGTGGTTTGTTTGTTAGGCTTCAAGGGTTTGCCCTTGGCCTTTGTTTCTGTTCTGGTTTGTGGTTCTAATAAGAATTAAGTTGCCAATAAAAAATGGATACATGAAAGTTTGGCATCCTCATAGTATAAGATGCTTCCTTCTGCCTATGATTGTCGGAGTACTTCATATTGTCAACACGTCTGAAATGTACCCCTGACAGATGTTTCTCTTTCTTGGTTTGCTTTGTGTGAATCGCCCTTTAGTTTGATGCCGAGTTTGAAATATGACAGAAAATTATTTTCTTACCTATTAAGTAATACTCTTCTGACCATTAGGCCTATATTTGGTTTATTCCAGTTTTGGAATTACGTCTGCTCATTGTCTCAATCTATCAATCTGATGCATCACATTGGTATCTCTATGGATTTTGTACCATCTGAATTATCTAACTCATCGAAGCTATTCCTTTGACACAAGTTGTTTTCAATTTTTCATGATAAGTGTGTAATGAAATTTTCCTTATTTAATATTGTTTTCTCTACTTGCGTCGTTGCTTCAGATGATTGACGATCAAGACCTTGGCTTCTTTGCTAATTTTCTCGGTATATTTGTTTTTGCTCTGGTGATCGCATATCATTACGTGGTGGCTGATCCAAAATATGAAGGCAACTGAGGGTAATATTCTGGACTTTGCTGAGGTAGGGATGTTGTGCCATTTCAGTTTCATTATGTAAACTATTTCAAGGATGATGGATTATTTTTTGTTTTGCTCAATTCTCCGTATGCAACTGAAGCCAATGACTTAATTCAAAAAGAAGTGTTATATTGATTTATTCTAGTCGTGTTATATCTCATGTACATTTTATGAGAGTGTGTGTGAGCACAAACTTGCACATGCCAGGCACATTATCTGCCATGTCATCGAATGAGATGTCTACCTCCTTTTATGCTGTTTTCTTTTTGTTGAATCTGGAGTTAAAACTGTAACGGCAAAATTTACTTGGAGCAGAATAGATACATTTTCACGTTTCTTACTCTGACTTTCATTCCTTTTTTAATCCACTTACGCACCTCCGGCTTTAACTGAAATTCTATAATCACATCCAACAATGAAAGTATACCCAAAAATAGGTTAGGGCTAAAACTTAAAATATGAGGTTAGTATATGTGATTATGCTGCTTTCATCCAGTCTCATCATAAGCAAGCCGAGCAGCCCTGCAGGACGGATATGGTTGGTAGCTCCCCAAATCCAAGAAGAGACAATGATGCTAAATTTACTTGGGAAACAAAGCATTTATTTTACCAGAAAGTTCATAGAAACTCATGCGATTTGAAGGATTCTCCCGCTGGACTAGTTCTTTTATTCCTCTCTCAATCTCTTTTGTTTCCCTCATTAAGCGACTGATGCAAAACCTTACAGCACTTTGGCAAAGAGCCATTTGGCTCTTACTTCTCTCCTCCCCTTCTTCTGCCCAGAACTTTTCTTTCACTTCATTTGAGTGATGAATTATGGAACTTATAATCTTCTCATCTTCTGCAACACACAAATCTGCATTTGATGATCTTCCCAACTCAAGATCATCACATATCTCCTTCTCTTCTCTTTTAAGCACGGAAAAAGAATCGATCATAGTTATCTTTTCAAGAAACTGCAGAGACGAACTTACATCTTTCTTGAAAAGATACAGGTCACTGTCGATGTGTTCTTGGAACTCCTTCCATGCAACCCCACATATCAGTGACTCTTCCACTAAGGACTGCATTTGAACAACCATAAAATGCAGAAGATCCACCATCTTAGATGTAGACGTGATCAGCTTACTATAACATACAACCCGAAAGGGCAAGAACCAGAAATCAGGCTCCAATTCAGCTTCATCCGCAAATTTCTCTAACTGATTCACATGAATTTTTAGCTTCTCTTGCTTTTGTCTCAATGTCAGGAAGACGAAATCCATGTCTTTCTCGTCGGGAGAAATACCCACTTGACTGATGAATTCTCGGAGTGCCCCCAAGCTCTGAGAGAGTTGCCTTTTCGCTAGAGTTGCTGCTCGTGTGGGTTGCAAGACAAGCTTGACTGTGATGAAACAGAACAATCCAATGAAAGCCTCCGTTAGTCTGGTAATAGCAAATTCAGCTGGAGGGCCATAATTCTTCCTTCCTAGGATCAGTAAGGCTCCTATCATGGTTGAAACCCCACCAGCTTGGCCATATATTCTACTATGCCTCAGAAAACTAGTGAAAATTATCCAAGGTAGAAGGGCTAAAATTCCTAACTCCGGATATTTACTGAAGAAAAAGCAACCCAGAACACCATATACTGACCCCAATGTTGTTCCTTGTGCTCTAGCATTTGCTTCTCTAAACGTCGCTTGTCTGTGTGATGTGAAGCTGATAGCGATGGTTAGGCCAGACCAATACCCATTTTCCTTGTTGAATACCAAACCAAAGAACACTGCAAGGCCCAGAGAAATCGAGCATGTAAATGCAAAAAGCAGTGCTTCCTTCTTTTGCATCCTTTTGGATCTGTGTAGGGCTTCTTGTATTGAATTTTTGGATTCTTTGTCGTTGGATTTTTCAACGTTGCGTGTTGGATTTTTTTGAGCGGTGGTTGAATCATCTAGGAGGAGTTTTATACAGGAAAGGAAGAAAGATGCTGTTTGGTTTTCAATGTTTGGATTCAGGGTTTTAAGGGAATCAAGGAATTTGTTGAAAAGCTCTCCCTTTTTCGGTTCTGGAGCAGTTGATGAATCGACGAGTGCTGGAAAACACTTGGTTTGCTCTAGTTTTTGGCCAATTTGCAGTTCCATTGCTAGTAAAACCTCTCTTTGCTCTTTATCAGTAAAGATAACTGGAAAGGATGAGCAACAAGTTAGTGCCATTTCCATCCCTCTTATTTGACTTTCAATGTCTTGCAATCTATCTCCTGGCTTTCTGAATTGGGGCTTTGGCCTAATTTGAGGTCTCTCCCATTGCACTCCTTCCTGTTCAGATAGAAAATAATACTTCCTTTAGGCTCTGATTGTTTTACTGGAGTCAAAATGATTTTCAAGAGGGTTGACAAATTAAACCAAGAGAACTAACAAATATGGCCATATGGGACAACAATATCTGGGATTTTGGATGAATATTGAGTGCAATGGTGGTATTATAGTACGTGTGTGGCATCAGCCAATAAATACCACCTATGTAGACGCAAAAGGCAAAGGGCCCATTGCCACTAAGGGCTTTCCACCACAAGTGTGTGAACTACACATTCTTTACGATTGGCTCCACGTCAATGGGTGGTGTAGTTGGCTGAAATATGGAGAAGACAAGGATCAAGGCTGGTCCGGTCACAAAGCCCATCTATAAGGAACATTGTGTCCATCCATTAACAAATGGGCCGGATTGGATACGAGCCCAATATGATCATACCGAGATGGTGTGTTTGGATCAGCAAGGGAGATGAACCGGCATCTCCGCCGAGACGGGATCAATCCGGAGGAGTCATCTAAGCCGGGTAAACCCAAAATGACTTGTGAGGAATACGGGAAGGAGAACAACGGACACGCCATGGATGACGTCATCCAAGACAGTTATCATGCGTGCCTAGCTCATGACAATCCATGTGCATGTAACCGCATCCCTCTTATGTCATGATGACGTGAGCTGAGTTTAGGTTATGACGCGCGTCGTTCTAATACTCGTAACATGTGCATGCAATGATAACAGTATTGGCAAGTGGCGTAGCGTGACGTTAACCAAGCTGCGCGAATGATCCACACCTGGACTTGGAGCCCAAGTCAGGAGTGTGAGTGTCTATATAAGTGAAGTGATGGAGCCCTAAGAGGTACACACAACTCTCTACTTTTTCTTCTATCTAAAATCATGGCGGCTCCAGGAATTAATGGAAGGGTGTTCAGAAATTACCTTAAGTCCACTCGTTGATTTAGTAACATTTTCACAAAATCTCATATATTAGTATAAATAAGGCGGTCAAAAAATATAAACTCTATTCTGAAAAATTAACTACGAGGTGAAATGAAATGAGAACTTAATATATTAGTAACAAAAATTTAAATTTTTTTTTAAAGTTGTTGTATTGCGTAATAAACGGTGTTTTCGTAATGAAGGGAGTAAAATTTTACAGTTGTCCTAAACGAATTCTCATATTTTGTGTCAATATTTAACCAGTTTATTAATCTACTAAAACCGTTTTGAAAGAAATTGTAGAGTATGCTAGGGCTGACCTTTTCGAAAATGCTCCAATGTTTTTCTCTAGGATGACATGATGAGATTTTCAATTGTAGTCTTAAATTCAAAGGGATATTATTCAAGTTAACAGGACTTTGCAATGTAGATGAAGTTTTTTAAAAGCTTTGCCTGTAATCTATATGTCAACTAGACAAAAATAAAATAAAATAGTCATTGTCATGGATGCGAAATTAATAACATATTTAGACCATCAACAATAGAGACGGAGAGAGAATGCAGAGCATATAAAATACTAACACCAATAGATTCTTCTTTTTCCATTTTTTTTTCCATCATGATTGTGAGCTTTATTTGAGGTAATGTTTAGGTGTTCAAATATAAATTACTTAGATCGATGGACTGTAATTGTTTTGTGATTGAATGTTCAATTGGTTTTGGGTTAGGTGTTCAATTCGTTTTGGATTAGGTGTTTCAGACTATTAGAATAGGGTGTTCATTGATATTTGAGTTGGGTGTTCGAAGAAACGTTAACTCATAATTTATACATGTTTTCTGCGCAAATTTTTTTTTATTGAGTGGTCATTTGACCATTGAATGGTGGCTGTAGACCTGCCCCTCTGTCAGGGTGCCTTTCCCGCTCGAACTTCCGGCCAGGTTTGACATTAATGTCGGGTGCTACTTGTGCAGAGCTACCAATGAGTCAAACAAGCTGACTCATTGTGGAAAACGGTCAACTCAGGAGGATCGTTTGGATGACACCACCATAGGTGGTGAAGAGGTTTTCTCAAATGTGAGATTTATTACTAGGTGCTTGCGACCTAGCGTTGTCGTAGAATAGGACGCCCCAAGCGCAGGGCTAGGTCGTTGAAAGCGTAGTAACCCGGTAAGTCCGGGGTCGATTTCCACAGGGACCAAATGCTACTGGCATGAGATTGACTTGCGATGAAATTTTTGGCGTTAAGACGGCCAACTTATACAGTGGTATGTTTGGTGATTCTCTCTCTACCTCAAAACGATTAGAAAATGAAGGTTGTACTAATTTAAACTAAAGGCAAAGTCAAGGGGTTCAAAACACTCATGACTTGAATTAAGTTGTTCCTCTCAAGTTACACGGTTAAATCACATAGCAAACATGTTTAACCGGAAGATTTAACATTTTAGCCCAATGGGTTCTAGAAAATGGGTTTAATCAAGAGTAGGGTTCATTGAGGCATTTTTACAAACACTTAGAATGCCATAGCTCTAAGCATCATGTGTGGCAAGTGGTCAAGCCCTTGCCTACACAAGATCAAAGAGATTAACAAGACTAAGTTTTGGGTACATAAAATCGAACCCTACCTCTTAAACAAACACCTTATAATGCGCATTTTGTGAGAAGAACAAAATAACCCAAGTCATGGGGTGCTAATCACCCCATGACCAAGCCTTGCTACACTACTCACACATACTCAAAGGAGAAACGTAAATACTCAGTGAAAATGGCATAGAAACGTGAAACATAATGAAAATGAAAATAAATTAGAGATTTGAAGAGCTAAGAAGAGTGCTTACAACTTTAATGAAGGCCGTAGCCTTGGTTCTTGAAGATTAACTCCTAGTTTCTAGAGAGAAGGTAGAGGAAATGTGTGAGGAAGAAGAAGGGAGGTAGAGAGAGAAGGTAAAAACGTAAGATAACCTAATTGTCTGAAGTTTGGGGCATTTTATAGTCCCAGAGTTACAATTGAAATGTCCAAAAAGCCCCCAAGTCTTAATTTGGTTGGGTACAAAAATTGGCTGAAAAACCCAGGTCCTATCGATAGGACTTATTCTCCTATCGATAGGAGAACTCCTTTGCGCGCGGATGGCCAATCTGATGCTTCTCCTATCGATAGGACTATTTCTCCCATCGATAGGGACTTCACCGCTTCAAGAAATGGCGGGGCCCGGGATGATCGGCCCTATCGATAGGACCATTTCTCCTATCGATAGGAGTTGCTTGGTAGAAAAATGATGGCCAATCTGATCCCTCTCCTATCGATAGGACAAATTCTCCTATCGATAGGAGATGCTCAAAATAAGATCTTCGCTCGTTCGTTCTCAACTTGACTTGGGCCTTTGCTCGGGCATACTTGGCCTTCTTCCATGAGTTTTCTCGTGAATTTCTCGGCACCGTGTTGGCGTGCCACGTGTCCTTGGACCTTGGGTCACGGATTGACTTGTGTTCGAGCCATGGCACCAAAGAGATGCTATATTCTTCCGAAAAACCTATGAACGACAAAAACACAACCTACGCGCAATATCAATCAAATAAAACATGTTATGCGCGTGTGTGTGACAAAAACGAGGTAGATAAGCCCCTTTATTTACACTATTGAGGGCTTATCACTAGGCGGTCATTCTGTTAGATGGTATTGATTTTACCGTCGTACACTATAGGCTGGATTTTGGTCCATAAATTTGTATTGCGCAAATCCATAGAAACTGGGTCAAACATTTGGAGAAAAGAATGCAAACATTGCTCAATCCCTGCTACTCTCAACACCCTTATTCAACAATAAGATATGTATGGAAGTTTACTCTTGTATGTAGCACGGACACCAACCCGGATATGGACACGGGACAAGGGAATTCTAGAAAATGAACACGGATGCAAAAGGGGACGATGCAAAAATAAGTAAATAAATAAATAATTGTATATATAAATAGGTTCCACTTCTAGTCCGGGATCCGGGACTCCATGATCCGATCATTTTTTTGACGATCCGAGCCGTCCAATGTTTTGAAGGGTGATTTCAAATTAAAAGCGAGAAATCTTCAAAAAATACGGGGAAGGGCTTGATCCAAAGCGCCAAAAAAATATATATTTACATTTTTTGCGAAAACTGCTTGGATCAAGCCCTTCCCGGTATTTTTTTTTGAAGATTTCTCGCGTGGACCCTTGAAATCACCTTCTGAAAACATTGGACGGCTCGGATTTTCCAAAAACAATCTGCAACACCAAAAAAACACGTTTTTTCTTATTTCCGGGAGTCCCGGATAAGAAATTTTCGGTATATAAATATATCATATATTTATGCACTTACAGTTTACTATTATACACTCGTACACACACACATACGTAAGATATACACCCACAAAGCAATGAAAATATATGTACTAATACACACACACACACACATACATATACATAGCGCAAGAGTGTATGTGTGGGACATGCGTGTCATGCCATGTCCCCTCCAAAAAATAATTTAATTGGCATGTCCAATACGTGTCCCCGTGTCCGATACGTGGACACGGCGACCTCTGGAAGTGTCGGTGCTTCATAGACAACCAACAACTAGGTATAGATTGTTGGTTTGTTGTCCAGACAACCTTAATTTAGCATGAACAAACCGAAAATAACCAGTTTTATTCTTCTAGATACTCTCAAATATTTTCTTAAAAACAAATTTTCGTCGATAAATGTACTTTCAGCTGAGAATAATTTAGGAATGCGAAGGCGTGGGAAGTGAAGATGATGGTTTTTGATCTTTACCTGTGTGAGTTTGATACTTTGAAGAAGCTTGGCTCCTGTTTCTTGCAGGGGCTTGGTTTGGGATATTGTCTCCAATGCAATTCTGGTATTTTGTGCAGAGAATGCTTTCATCAGGAGTCTAAACCTTTCTGATGCATTTTGAGTATACAATCTACTCAGTTTGTTTACCTGTAATAAATCATGGAATGATCACAGTAAATTACTGAAGTGAGAAAGCGTGCTCAAGCTGAAAAAGTCCTTTCCTTTTTTTCTTATAAAGAATGAGTTAAGCTTCATAGCTCCAACCTAGTAAAGTAAAGAGGCAAGCCCAAGACCAAGGACTAAAAATGGGTATCACTATGGCCTCCTCTTGAGATATCATGGCTTTGCGGTCGAACCCAGTAACAAAGAAGAAATCCGTAAAAAGTTAGGATCTGATATCATTATAAAATAGCAGTTAATGTTGTAATTGGATAAAAGGTGCATTAGCAGTTAATGTTGTAATTGGATAAGTTATTAGGAATATGACGGAATGAAAGACCAAGAAGAACGCACCAAAACGCAGGTGCTGCACCGATCACTGGTGGTTGTTTCTTGTTGTAAAACAAATAATGAAACAATTCATATATTCTCCAGAATTTTTATTTTGGATTGAATAAAAAGAGCGGGTGGGGGCAATCAACGTAGTAGCCCCCCTGGGTGTAACCATAGAGGCTCCTGACCCTCCAGTGGAATGTCCAATTCGAGCCATAGCTATTTTCCATGAAGGACATACCGTCACTATCACACCACCTAGGTACAAGTGGGCATAGGTGTGTACTCCCACAATCCCTTGCCACTGGCAAGACTCGAAATTGGGTCTATCCTGAGAATGTGAGGCACTCTGCCCACCAAACTACCACCATTGGTGGTTCTTCATTGTGTTTGGTTGGCCAAAAGTTAAACAACATTAAAATTCAGGAAAGGTCCTCTCATGGAAAAATTAGTTAGTGCTCCTGAATCAATGCTCCATAGAGATGGGTGTTGCCAGCAACAATGGAGGGGCCTTTGCTAGTGGACAGTAGTAGTAGTAATTTTGTTGAAATTGGCCGGAGAGTTATCGTGACCCCGGCACCCTGAGTTGCCCGAAAACATTGGATTGGGTGCTGTCATCAAAATCAACCCATTTTTCTTTCACCAAAAAGATGTTTTCGGATGAAAACAAAGGGAAATTTTAGAACCAATCAAGCGAAAAATTATTCAATGCCCCGGGACAAGGACACGTGGTGCCCCAGCCCCTGTTTCCACTACACAAATTTGTGGTGGAAACATGGCTGGGGCACTGATTATCAGGCAGATAGGTGCACTAAATAAGCACCGGAGATCGCGCATGCATGCAAGTTCTATTTTTACCTCAGAATAAGCTAGCCGAGGGTATGGCAACAACAGAGCCAAGAACGATGCCAATGCCCCAAGAGCCGTACTGGCCGCAACATGGATCGGGTGCATCACATCCCCAGTCTCCCTATCATGTACCACAGCCGCAACGTACACAATCACAATCTGTCCAAACGCAATTCTCTTAGTCATCAAGTGGGACCACTCTGGCACCGCTACCATAAACGCACCCACCGCCACAGCGATGGCGGCAACGACCTCAGAGAACTGTTCGGGCCTGATAAGCCAGAGGCTCAGTATGGATGCTGGCACCACCTGTGCTGTGGCACACATGGCGTGCCAGCATCCCCTTACGGAGTCACCAAGTGTTGCGTCCGGCACAATGAGTATGGCAGTCAAGTAAGCAAAGGCCGGAAATGGGATTTGGGTACGGAGAGGTTCGGGGCCGTAGAGAGTGGCGCAGCCCACGATGGCGCATGCTAGAGCGGTTCGAAAGGCTGAGCCCAAGCGGGTCCGCCAGACGGCTCGGGCTCGGTCCTCCTCCGCTGTCATAGCGGAAAGAAATGGAAACATTATATTGATATATGTTGAAGCTCTTCCACGGCAATACAAGAAGCAGGGGAGTTAATAGGCTTTTGTAGGCGAATGCGAGAATGTTTTTTGGCGGAAGAATTAAGCTAAAGATGAAGAGGATTTTATAGGCAAAGATAGTACAAATTTTAGGCTCTGTTTGGAATTTTGGAAAGAAAGAGAAGATACTGTCTTTGTTCCATATTTTTTGCCCTCTACAAAAGTATGTGCATTTTGCACATAAAAAAATAATGTCTTTATGATAATTTTTTTTTAAAAAGAATTACACCAATTTTTTTTTCTCAATGAGATCTTTAAATTGGTGTAAAGTTTGTTGAAAAAAATTAATGCTTGTACATTATTTTTTTCATGCAAAATGCACGCGCTTGCATAAGGGACAAATAATATGGAACGGAAGAAGTATTTAATTAACACACCTAGGGGTTGCACAAGTGCTTCAGGCAAATGCCAGTCTTTTGGAAATGGAATACTCCTCAAGGTCTTAGGTTCATTTCTTTTTGGGTGAGTACCCTGATTTAAGTGAGAGGTCGTGGCGGTGTGGTGTGTTGCTGCTCTAATTTCCCATAAGTTAAGGTTGCACAGTCGAGTCCAAAGACTCAGGATGTAGGGCTCTTACTCCTCATAAAAAAAGAAAGAAAGATAGGGAAGATAATTAAAAACGACAATGTGACGCTAGAATAGATTTTTTTATTGTTCTTAGTACCATAGGCCTTGTTTGGTTTGATTTTTAAGAACCGATTTTCTCAATTTTTATTCAATTATTACTCTTATTTTTAAATATTATATTTATTTTTCTCTCTATCTCTCTCCAATCATTAATACTTATTTTTTAATTATTACTCCTATTTCTCCCTTTAATCATAACAAAAACTAAAACTCAAAACCAAAACCAAACACAACCATAATGTCCTGTTCTCTTTTCTCTCAAACCAAACAAGGGGAAGTTTGTTTGTTTGTTTGTTTTTTTTTTTTGTAAGAACCGAAATGCCAGAAAAATAGAAGAATTTTTTGTTGGTAAGAAGTAAAAGGAAATTATTTTGTGCTTAGTTTTATCAGAAAATTGGTCTAAAGGCTAAGTTTGGAGTTTTAAATAGTGTTTAGTCTAACTTAACTTATTTTAACGCCCCTAATACATTGATAGAAATTTTTTGAAGACTCAAAGACAAGTAGGAAAAAATACCTTTAATGAACAAAAAATGATAGTTATACACCCTCTCAACTACTCCCCACCACACTCTCACTCACATGTATGGCGGGGCTCATCCGGTGGGTCCCAATAGACCCCACCACACATGAGAGAAAGGGTGTGGTAGGGAGTGATTGAGAAAATGTGTACTTATCATTGTTCTTAATGAACCTCACCACTCACGCGCACATGTGGAGGAATCTTTTTCGTGTAATACGAAAGGCTGCTGTTACAGGTGTATAACGAAATATGTAGCCTTGTTCGTTTTGGTTTTTAAGATCTGGTTTTCTCAATTATTATTCAATTATTACCTTATTTTTAAATATTATTTTTATTTTTTCTTTCTATCTCTCTCCAATCATTAATATCTATTATTTAATTATTACCCCTATTTCTTCCTCTAATCATTACAAAAATCAAAACTCAAAATCCAAACCAAACACAACCGTAAACTCTCAGTTTAGATAACTCCAATTATCCATAATGAATGGCGCAGGTGAAAGTGAAAGTGACAGGTGACTATTTATTGAAAGCGACATGTAAGTGTTTTGCATGTGTGGGTTAGTTTGTACCCGTCAGTTTTTCTCTCTTTCACATGTGTGGGTCATGGTGAGTGGGACAAAATTAATTTGAGAGAGTTACTATAGGATCCACTATAGTTATTTCTTAACACTTGTAGTCCACATGACTTTTTTCTAAGACATCCAATCCACTCACACATCTAAAATACGACAATGCCCCTCCAACCTCAAACTTCTTCACCGACCACACTCGTTATCCTCTTCTCGGCAACCAGAGACCTTCACCGACCACACGATGGGCTTTGACAACAACCCTCTATCCTCGACTGAGACTAAACAATCTCCGGCGGCCACTATTTCTTGACCGATCTTGTATTGTTCTTACGATGGAGAAATGATCTCCGACGACCATTATTTTTTGACCGATCTTGCATTGTTCTTACGATGGAGCTCTGTTCTCCTTATGTTAGTACAGTGGAGCTCTAACTTAAATTGAGCTCTGTTCTCTCTCAAGATTTCTGGTTCAATTGCCGAAAAAAATGTTCTAGTGCTCTGTTCAATTTCAACAAAAAAGAGTTGCTCGAAATCCATTTTTGACTACATGTTGGATTCGTCTTTTCGAGATGATTCCATAAATATATAATAGGATTCCATATGACGTCGGGGTGAGATACATGGGCCGGTCTAAGTTTGTATTTTGTGGTGAAATTCAATGCTTAGATCTGACGCGCTACTGGTTCTTCAGCATGATACACAGGCTAGAAAAGGTGATGACATCATTCATCAATCCAAGGTTCTGAATCTCGTACCGGACAGGGTACCGGTTTTCTTACTGGTACGGTACAGTACCGGTACCGGACAGGTACCGGTACCGTTTCGGATTTAGCGCTATTTTCATTATATATAATTATAAATATATTTTTATAGCATATTTTATACACAAACGACATTTTTTTTATAGCATATTCATACAAAATATATTTTTTTATAGAATATTTCATACAAAATATTTTTTTATATGTTTTTATAGTATATTTTATGAAAAATATATTTTTTAAGCATATAATCATTTTTGGAAACAATCAGTAGCGACTTACTAACATATAAAATAATATGCTCTTGTAACATATTCTATTGTTGAGTGACTTACATAGAAGATAGTAAGACTAAAAGGGTAAATGTGTAATAAATATAAGAAATTTGTATAATATATATACTTTTAGAAGGTTTCGTTTTATATGCCTATGTATTACTTCTACAGCCGACATCCACATGATCACATCACTCGTCCAACTGGTTTTCTCCACCTTCGTCACCCTTCAGCATTCGAAATTGAAGACGACGCCATAAGCGAATAGACAAAGAATTTTTCCTTTTAATTTTCGTCTGTTGGCATTTAGCGGCGGACCCTCTTTCCTGCGCCTCTCTCTCTCTTCTTCTTCTTCTTCTTCTTTATTTGAAAATAAATCAGATCTCGCCGTATGGGATTGACGGCGCCGGCCACTCTGCGACAAGTATTTTCCAACAAAGGTTGCTGCGGTTCAGCTTGATGTCTACGAGATGTTGATCGGAGATGGTCAAAAACGCCATCTGCAATTTCTCGGCCGGAACCGCCGGTACCACGGTACCGTCCGGTATCGCCCGGAAAGGCCGGAACCGCCCGGTATTGGCCGGAATTGAGGACGGAACGGTATCAGTAGGTGACCTTACCGTTTTTATTGAAATCCGGTACGTACCGGCCGGTACGGTACGAGATTCACAACCTTGCATCAATCTTGAGGTGATGACAGATCTTGCTTTTGCTTTTTCTTTTGTTTTTTTCTTTGTCTTTGTTTATTGCACAAAGTACAAGACAAGGAGTAGTGTCCTTCTCTCTTTTTTACCTTTGTTTTAATAAAACTTGTTTTCTCATTTTGATAATTTGCCAGTTGTAATGGATGCGTTTTGGTTTCTATTGTGGTTTGTAACTCTTTACTTGTGTACACTTTCACTCTATATTTTGTCATTATTATACCAAGCAAGCTTTTTTTAAAAAAACAAGAAAAATAGTCCAAATAACTAGATAACCACATCTAATCTCAGTGGGCTTTAAAAAAAAAAGATATAACCACCTCTCATGAGTCAAGGTAACCGCCTCTTATGAGTCCAGATGACCACATTTAATCCCAAGTAGGCTTTAAAAAAAGATATAGTACAGATAACCACATTTTGTGATTCCAGATATGGTTAGCTGCTCTAACAAATTTTCCGGGGAAGTCCAATTTTTCGACGACTTTTCAGACTTAGATAAAAAATTTCGACGAACTTTTCCAGCTCTGGTAACTTCCCGGCGAACTTCCAGCACTAGTGAACTTTCCGGCAAGAGTATGTTATGTATTAAATTTAATGTGAGGGTACATTTGTCTACTAAAAATAAAAAGTGGACCTTACACCTTAGAAATTGCAAAATGGTGAATTAAAGGAGTTATGAAACTAAGAGGTAGACTAGAAATGTTACAAAGAGCTATAAGAGATCTTAAAGTAATTCTTTAAATTAGTTTCTCTCTCTTCAATTTTGGGGGTGTGTTCAATTTTGGGGGGTTTAGGCTATTCGGGGTAGGGTATAGTGGGTTTAGACATTTAGGATGCACTTTCCATTATAGGGTTTTAGCTCTTTAGGCACTTTCATATGGTACCTCAGGGTTTAGGGTGTACTTTTCAATTATGGGGTTTTAGTGGTTTAGGTACTTTCATAGGGTACCTTAGAATTTTAGGCACTTTAATAGGGTATCTAAGGTCTTAGACACTTTCATAGGGTTTCTTGGAGTTTATGTTTAAACACTTCCACTAGGTTTGGGGGTTTAGACACTTTCATTGGCTAGTGAAGGCATTTTTGAAATTTGTAGGTGATTTGTCTTTTTGGAATTAAAGAAAAAGTTGATATTCTTATTGAAGTAAAGACCTCTTTACTATGTCCTTCCAAAAAATGGACCCTAGTTTTATATATTGTCATTTTCTCTTCTCCTCTCTCTCATACCAAACAAGAGAGAGGAATTTTTTGAACTTTTTCATTCTCATCCCTTTTCTAATATTCCTCACAAAGCCTTAGGTTTGGCCGGTGTGAATGTTTTTGTCAAAATTTTTTGCTCTTGCTTTTAAATTTTTGCTAATTTGTTTTATCAGTCGCAAATTGGGACAAAAACGTTTGAAAAGTTTCACTCTAGTACTAAAAAATGTAGCTGGAGTTATCATACGTCACATCGAGAATATGTATCAATTTCAACACAAATTTATTAACTTGTCCACTTACAACTTGCGAGAACAAGACGTATTCCTATTTGTGAAAAATATCTTCCTATTGGGTAGAATTCCTTCTGTTGTGGGTTATCAACCTACCCTTAGTACTGAAGTGGGTTCTTTACAACAATTAGTACTTCTAGAAAGGGTCCAGTACTTCTATTGAAGTAGTTTATGTACCTGCAGATTGGGTTGAACTTTTTCATGGAGCAATCTATTATGGACCGATATGAACATCACAAATTGTTCCGTAATAAAATCAGTCATTGCTGCTACCCGTCTCCATTTGTCTTTTATTCTTTTGGAAAGTTCGTTGTAGTTATCCATTTATTGTGCTTATTACCATATATTGTCGCACTTTACTACTACAACGTTTAGTTAAGGTATTGTTTGTCACTTCGAGAGTGTGTATTAGATGTGACAATTTCAACACAAATTTATTAACTTATCCATATCTGTCCACTTACAACTCGCGAACCCACCATTCTATTGGATCGTGGGTTATAAATGGATAAGTAATTCTAATTACAATTTTGTGGATTTGATCGTTACGATTGGATCGTAAATGTGTCTAGTTGTAAACTAATCTGTAATACACATGTCTACAGGATGACTTAAATAGTCGTATGCATAAACTATACCCAAAATACAAAAGCATTAAAAAAATACTAATATACCCTTAAGTAAATGCCCAACATCTATATCGCACTGCTTTTAAGACTGGCGCGGTGGGAGCCATGTTAGGGACTAGTCCATATTTTTTCTTGTTTGATCTTTAAGACTCTGTTTTTCTTTGCTGTTTTTTAAGTTTCCAAAGCACACAAAAAAAAAAATTCTTACTCTTTTAGTTTCCGATTTTGCCCCTTCAAAATATGTATTTTACACTCATGTACATACGCATCCCTATACAGGGCCGTTGAATTTGTGGTATTTGCTGTGGCGGCCTTGTTAGTTGATTACGAACTTTTCTCTTTTATTTTGTTTCTTTGTTTTGGTTTTGGGTTTTTAGGCGTTCAGGACTTAGCTCTTTAGGTGTGGGCTTGTCCCACTAGGTATTCCCTTGGTTAGTGTCTTGCTAACTTTGGGTTTGGGTCTCAGACTGGGCATGATTGTTCTTAGCTTTGTTTAGGAATATGATGCCGTTCTGCTTGTCCTTTTCCATTTTTGAAGAAACATCTCCCAGCGAATATGCCTTTTCGGATTATTTTTTTTGTTTTTTTTTGGAGGGGTTTTGGATTATAAACTCGGCAATGAATGGACACCAACCAATTCTTTAACTTCAGATATGTTCTCCTTTAACATAAACCATGAGTACTTGTAATAGTAAATGTTTTATGATAGGGTTCTTCCTGCATTCCAGTCCTGAGCGTTACTTAAAAGACTATATATTCAAAGAGTATCTACGCAGAGCAAAATTCTGATTTCTTATTAGTCTACCTTGATGACTCCCCTCCCACCAGTCGTTGTCTAGGTCATGAATTAATAGAGGAGCAAGAGAGAAAGAGAGTTTTGGTGATGCAATTGTACTTGTAATAGACAATCTTTGGCCTACCCACCACCCAAAACTACGTTGTTTTGAGCATTCTAATGAGATTTACTCGATCAATAATATTGGTGACATCTCACGTAATCGTACGTAGTTTAATGGACAAGAAAAAACAAAGTTAGGCAACCACATGCATGACATTCTTTAATTTGTTGAAATCACATAAATTTTAAAAAGGTAAAATAAATATAATATATATATATATATATATATATATATGTATATATTAGGGTAAACTTCTAGTCCGGACTTTTAATTTCCGGACTTTTTATACAAAATTTTTTTTGACGATCCGATCCGTCCAATGTGTTTAGAAGGTGTTTTCAAGGGCCCTCGCGGAAAATTTTCAAAAAAAAAACACCGGGAAGGGCTTGATCCAAGCAGTTTTCGCAAAAATATATAAATACAGTTTTTGCGAAAATTGCTTGGATCAAGCCCTTACCGGTACTTTTTTTTGAACATTTCTCGCGTGGACCCTAGAAAACACCTCTGAACACATTGGATGGATCGGATTTTCCAAAAAAAATTTGCAACACAAAAAAACCCCATTTTTTCCTTAAATCCGGGAGTGTGGACTAGAAAATCCACCTATATATATTTGTATCCGCCGTCATGGTTTTAAAGATGGAATCACGTATATGGACACCCTTCAAGTTCGTGGTATGGAGACAACGACTTCTTGCCCTAAAAAATGGGGTATTGGCACGGCCCCAAGTATGCTAGTGCAGAAGTCCGTAGTAGGACTATTGAGCGGATCATCCGATTCGCCAATTCGACCAATCTGAACCATCCGGTGATCCATCCGTGAGTGTTCGGTTCGGTTCTGGATTGAGAATTTCTTATCTGACGGTTTCGGATCGGATCCGCTCAATAATCCTTCTTTAATCTGTCAATTTCCACCCGACCCGTAACCGATCCGTGAATGTTCGGTTCAGTTCCGGATCTTAAAAACCATAATCCGCTCTGAGTGGATCGGATCGGATCCGTATCTAATCCGTTAGGATCCGATCCGTGGACACCCCAGTCCGTATCTTAAGGTGGGGTACCAACATTAAATCATCATAATTTTCCACATGCTCGGACAAATTGGACTCCGGGTACAAGTCCATAGTATCTTAAGGTGGGGGACCAACATTAAATCATCATGATTTTCCACATGCTCAGACAAATGGGACTCGGAGGCCTGTTGTCCTTTGCAGTCGGCAGACCTTGCCAACCCTATTTAAGTACTCTGTTTTGCACATCAATGATTCAGATTGCATTAAATTATGGACGATATAGATACACTTAAGCGAGGTGAGATCTGAACCGTTGATGCACCAAATAGCCGACCGAATGACATTAGCACTCCCTGCCGAACTCATGGGACGGCAGAGTCTCCCAAGTTGGACAAATGGAAGCCGGGTATGGAGCGCCCCTAAACAGCTCAATTTTTGGGGCAGTTAGGCAGTAGCCGCAGTATTAATGAATGCTATTCTAAAAAATTACCGTTATCGGATACCAATAGGGATATATTTTTTTATTTTTTATTTTTGTATTTTACGGAGTAAAACCTATCGATGTCTGATGAAAGATAATTTTTCTTTAAGGAATGCTATTCTCAATGAGCCCTATAATATTTACGGTTTAGATCACTGGGATAAATACACAGTCGTTTAACTTTTTTCCAAAATTCAACCAATATTCAGGATCTTAAATTATGAATGAGAAATTAGAAGACTAGATCAATTGCTTGCAATTATCTGTTTCGGATGATTTTCTATTTTAGATGATTTTTTACAAGAAAACCAAAATAATCATTTTAAAATTATTAGACAGCGCGGATTGTTTCTGAGAGAGCCCGAAATGAACTTATACACTAAGGCACATTACGAACTTTTTGTTTCGCAAAATATGACTTAAGTCGTCAACAATCTCAAAAGTGATTGCATGGTTTGAGCGGTCCCTAGAACGATGGAGATTTTGCGATTTTGGTGAGCCATAAAAATTGGGTCCAAACTTTAATAAATTTCTTTTGTTGATAAAAAAAAAAAAAGGCAAACAAAAGCAAAAACTTAACTTGTTCATATCAAACAAAAGCAACACAAAACATTTTCCGCCTGTATCTCATTATGTATATTTTCTCCTTAGACTTACATAATAGGCACCAAAATAAAAGGGCTCTTAAAATTTGCAATTTTTGGGACCTAAAACGGCCGCACCTTGAACTTTAGTCTAGGACTGGTACCAAGGATTTAAATATCGGTCGATATGCGATGTATCGGCCGATACGTATCAGTTTTTCAAGGGACTGATATCGATATTTGACCGCAATAAGGCCTGATACAGGCCGATATTTGACTGTATCACCGTTATCGTTATGTATCCCGATACCGATATTTGAAACCTTGACTAGTACTGGATAGCTTTCTTGATTCATAGGAAACGTTCATCATTCATCTGTCTTTTGCCATAGCACACGCTAAACACAGAGGCGGCTCTAAGAAGAGCCAAGGGCGGTCACTCGAACACCCTGAATTTTTTTTTTTTTTACAAATACATGTAAATTTATTTATTAATTAATTTTTGTCATTTTGAACACCCTAACCAAAAATTCTGAACACTCTACCCAAAATGTTTGAACACATTACCAAAAATTTTGAATACCCTATCCTAACGACGGAATTCACCATGCACTATTTGATACTCCATTAGAGAATAGTATAAATTGGATATTTGAGAATTTGGGTGTTTCTTTATCTCAACACATTTAGCTCAAAGAGATAGGAACACTTTTAACTATCTCTCTTTAATCTATTTATACTTATTCCAAATTATTACTCATTACATCACAAAATATAGATCGATAATTTAATATATGCACACTATCTTTTTTTGTGAAACACTTTAATATATATGCATAGATATAGACACAATAGATTTGGATTTTTACAAAGGCCATTCATAGGTTTGATTCTTTTTAAATTTTTGTTTGGTAGTTGGAACTATGGTCAAGTTTGTGATAAGAAAATCTAGAATGGTGCAAGTGTCATTTCCTATTGAAACTTTTTTTATGATAGCAACCCCTAAAACTCGTTGAAGCGAAGCTTTATTGACTTGGAATTGTTGTTTTTTCGATAGCATTGTTGTATCAGTAGAATTTTTATTTTTGTTTATTTATGTACAATTATGATTTCTAGAGGACATTGGTTTTGCCTGGTTTATGTGTGGCGAGGCGTAAATAGACCCTGGGATTAGTGGCAACAATCTTTTGATTTAACAAAAAAATAAAAATGTTGGACGCACGAACATCATTTTGCAATAATAATATCCAATGTAGGACTCATAAATTCTACGAAAGATCCACAAAGGCCCAAAATTGGATGGGACTGGATGGATTAGGACTAGAGAGTAGTCTTTCCTTGTCGAATGACACCATTTTCTCATACCTTTCCTTATGTGTGAAATACGGTTTAGAAAGATTAATCCCTAGTCTATTCTCTCTCTATCAGTAAATGCAAGTGGAAGAGGGTGGGATGGAAACAACCAAACGGGTCATGGACCAACTCAAGTCTTCGTCTTTTCACAACAAAATTGCTTAATTTAGATTCCTTCCCCTTTACACATGAGTGCACATAGGATAGTTCGGACCACCCAATTATATAAAAAATGATTTCTAGAGGACCGTAGTAGAATTTCTGAACACCCTCAAGTAAGGATGGCAACGAGTAGAGTATGGAATGGGGGACCCTATTCCATACCCGATCTCCGATTGGAGGATCTTTCACCATCCCTGCCCCCATCCCCACTGGGGATATTAGAAGAAAAACCAAACCCAGCTCCCGATGGAGATTGGGGTTTCCCCAAACATATCCATATCCAAACAAATAAATAAATAAATAAGTGAAGAATGAAACAAATTGATATTTATATTTTAAAAATATAATCTTGATTGATGTTTTTTTAATATTAAGTAGTCTAGGATATGTAGTAATTGATAAGATTTGCTAATTAAAAAGGTACTTTGTTTACATATGTAACTATACTCAAGATTTATACGCATGTTCCTATTTATATGTACATATATTATATCGTATATGTAGTATTTATAACCAGGTATGGGGAGGATATGGGATGGGTACGGGTAAGCCTACGAAAGATCCACAAAGGCCCAAAATTGGATGGGACTAGATGGATCAGGATTAGAGAGTAGCCTATCCCTGTCGAATAACACCATTTTCTCATACCTTTCCTTATGTGTGTGAAATACGGTTTAGAAAGATCAATCCCTAGCATATTCTCTCTCTGTCAGTAGATGCAAATGGAAAAGGGTGGGATGGAAACAGCCAAACGGGTCATGGCTCAACTTAAGTCTTTGTCTTTTCACAACAAAATTGCTTAATTTAGATTCTTTCCCCTTTACACATGAGTGCGAGTAGGATAGTCTGAACCACCCAGTTATATAAAAAATTATTGCTAGAGGACCGTAATAGAATTTCTGAACACTCTCAAGAGAATTCCTGGAGTTGCCATTGGCTAAACAAATGGCTGCTAAATTCTCCTTGTAGCATGGAAGACACCTTCAACTTCTTTACTTCTCCTTCCAAAAGTTCTCCCTCCATGGTCTCTCAAAACAACAAACTGCCATAGCTACACAACCATCTCTGTCTGTAAATAAAGACTTGTTCCTTTCTTGTTTGAGCTTATAAAGATCTTAACTAAGAGGAAACATAATGTTAACACCTAGGAAACATGGTAAGATGGTAGTATTTTCTAATAGAATGATAACATCCCCTCAAACTCGAGTAGATTTACCAACTTGATTTTGAAAAAGAAATAAAGAGAAACCAAGAGAAGACAAAAAGCAAAGAAGCCTAGAGCCATAAAAATTAGAATATAAGACCAAACAGGAACAAAGATAACGGCTGACCATGAAAAATTCCATACATGGAATAAACATGATGTGTTTTTTTTTTTAATCGGCAAAAGAAATATATTGATCAAAGGGAGAGAGAATACAAAGATGCTAAAACGCTAGATTGGAAAAATGTAAGTGACAAGAAAAGAAATCAAGAAAGTACAATGGACGGCTGAGATCTGTCTAGAGCACTGTACACACTTGCCATATGGTAATTCTTGCTTTTCGCAGGATTGACTTGTATAGTTGAAATGTACACTAATCCGTTGCCTCTGCTTAATTACTTTGTTCCTTCCTTTTCATTATGTTATTCAATTGTGGCAAGAACTCTCAATGAAGTGAATCTCAAATATGTATGGATCTGTGAGAGATTCAAGAATTTCTTCACTCAACCATATTATACCTTTTCTTCGGACGACCCTACAGAAAAGCACAACTACAGAAGCAGAAAAGCCAAACAGGAACGGGTAGAGGTTTCTTGTCACAACCCAAAACCAACCTTGGAATTCATGACCGGTCTTCGGTGACTTTTATGGTCTACCCTTTCCAGTTGCTTTTTTTCCATGCACAGAGGTCTCTTTCTTCTTTTTGGGAGTCTTATTGTACACTGACGGATTTTTTTGACCAATATTTTGTTGGTGATGCAATATAATTAGGCTTCATACCTTTCCAACAAGGGGAAAAAAACAAACAGGAATAAAGATAATGGTTGACCATGAAAATACCGTACATTCATGGAATAAAGATAATGTCAGTATCCTACGCTAACTCAAATTCTAGTACACTCTTCCCTCATTCTATGCTAATACAGACCCCAATCCATTGCTTGTGCTCAATTTGTTTTTGTTTTTTCCCGGTAAAAAAAAAATTTATTAATCTCTGAAAAAGGAACGAAGATCGAAAGAAAACAAAGGCAAAGAAGAGCTACCCGAGATCTAAAGAAAGATGTTGCTAGATACCAACAAAGAAAAGAGAAAATCAACGTGCAACCATGCACAAAAAAAGACCCAAAAAACTACCACCCGAGCCTATAAAAAGCACCCGTAGGCCAAAAAAAATAATAGAAAAAAACAATAGAAACTCAAAAAGCCACGAACTCCAACACCAAGCAAGCTAGAACCTGGCAAAGCACACCACAAAATCCCGATAAACACAGCAACCAAGCGTGAAAACCAACCACAAAAAGACAAAAAGCTTTTGATCACTTTGTTCCTTCTCATTATCCACACATCTGGAATCAATTCTAGTTTATAATGCTACGATTGCTACCCACGCGATACACTTGCAAAAGTGTGAAAAAAGAAAATGTTCGGTTCCAACTTCGAACTTATTTCCAATTCAGAGCTAAACAGGGCAAAGGTGTCCAATAAATGTGGATTCGTATCATGTAACAGGTAAGGAACGCAATTGCGAGGGCGGTCGTTCAAATAATGGAAGGATCATGTGCCGGGCATCACGTGTCTTTACTCTCTCCGTATGCAAAATTTTCTCTATGGGATGAATACCATAAGGAAAGGGACTCCTAAAGTAATAACGGTGGGGCAACAAGGATATTTGGACCGAAAGTAACATACACCTATAAATAAAGTATTAAACAGATGAAAAAGATACGATGTGAATTGCTTTCATACGCATAAATATACTTGTGAGGTTTAGTACGAGATACTTAGGCATCGGAGGGCCTACCGCCAACGAGAGGAGTAGGTGCTCAAACCTTTGTTTGTGGTTGCAACAATTAGGGTTCCGGCAATAAGCAAGTGTTTGATCTCTCAAGAAGGAAGGAAGGAAACAACATACGCGGATTTACTCCCCGTACAAACCTTGGTTCCCATGCACAAACCGCTAGTGCTCAACCCCTGCGAGGTAAGAGAGTACAAAGGGCTTGCCCGGTCCATTGAAACTTTGCATTGGGAAACAAATGGGCCAAGCATAATTCCTCCGAACATAACCTGACTCTCAATCACAAATGAGCCCATTAAAAGTTTGCATTGTAAAACTTCAATACCGGACCTTTGCAAAACATCATATTCAGGAATAAACCTCCTAACACTTTCTGAAATAAGTCCACCTTTGCTAATTTTCGAGGCACATTTATTCTTGATCTCGTGATCAGCGCATGTCATTACGTGAAACATGGTTCCTCGCCGTATTTCAAGACTTTATTGGATGTGAAATAGCAATCGAATCAAAAGAAAAATCGATGACAAGAACAATAATTGAAGACTATAACAAAAGATAATTTGTTTGATTTGTTAAAGAGCTTTACGATGAAGCCTAAAGGGCTATTTATAGAAAATAAATAAAGGTTGAAAATAACTTCCTATAACAACTTTCATCTTCTTTAATTCTTGCGCTTCTACTCGTCCAAATAGCTTCTTTTTTAACTCTCAAATTTGTACGTGACCACCATGTGCATGTCCTTACAAATTCCAAGTGAGTATAATCAAATGATGTCTCCACCTAGTTTTCTTAAGGTCTGTAGGGTTAAGTCGGCTTAAATTGTCTTTTCATACTTTTTCTTGAATATTTTTCTTTCATCGAAATGAACTTTATGCAAAACTAACAAATGCGAAACAAAAAAATAAAATAAAGACGAAAAGCCAAAAAATCATTAAGCCAATAGCAGTGCAATGGGCTCTAATGATAGTATATAGGTAGCACTCCGACAATTACCGCCTTTCTATCGATATCGGCAGGCGGTAACTCAGCAGGTGGAAACTTTGTGGTGTAAACCATATGATTGGCAGCTCCCCTGTCCATGAAGAGGCAATGATTCTACATTCTCAAGAAACAAAGCATTGATTTTACCAGAAATTTGATGGAAATTCATGCGGTTTGAAGGATTCTCCCGCTGAACCAATTCTTCTATTCCTTTCTCCATCTCTTCTGTTTCCCTCACTAAGCCACTGATGCAACACTTTACAGCACTTAGGCAAAGAGCCATTATTTGGCTCTTACTTCTCTGCTGATCACCTTCTTGAGGCGCCCCGGACTTTTCGGTCACTTCTTCCTTCGAGTGCCGAAGGAAGGAGCTGACAATCTTCTCAGCTTCTACAATGCACACATCTGCATTGGATGATTTTCTCAACTCGAGACCATCATGAATCTCCCATTTTTCTCCTTCAAGAACAGAAACGGATTTGATCGAAGTTATCTTTTCGAGAAAGTGTAGAGACGAGTTTACATCTTTCTTGAAAAGATCCATGTCAGTGTTGATCAGTTCTTGTAGCTCTGTCCATGATATTCCACATCTACGCGACTGTTCTACTAAGGACACCATTTGAACAGCCAAGAAAAGCAAAACATCGACAATCTTAGATATAGACGCGATCAGCTTGTTATAACATGCAGTCCGAAAGGGCTAGAACCAGAAATTAGGCTCCAACGCGGATTCTCCAGCAAACTGTTCTAACTGATTCACATGAATTCTTAGCTTCTCTTGCTTTTCTCTCAATGTCAGAAAGACGAAATTCATGTCTTTCTCGTTGGGAGAAATTCCCACTTGGTAATCGCGAATTCAGCTGGAAGGCCGTAATCCTTCCTTCCTAGGATCAGCAAGCGGCCTATAACGGTTGAAACCCCACCGGCTTGGCCATACATTCGACTATGCCTTAGAAAACTCGTCATAATTACCCAAGGCAGGAGGACTAAAAATCTTAATTGATATTTACCGAAGAAAAAGCAACCCAGAACACCGTATAATGAACCCAATGGCGCCGTTCCTTGTGCTCTAGCGTTTGCATCTATCTCTAAGCGTCGCTTGTCTTTGTGCTGTGAAGCTGATAGCAATGGCTAGGCCGGCCCAGTACCCGTTTTCCTTGTTGAATACCAAACCGAAGAACACTGCAAGGCCTAGAGAAATCGAACACGTGAATGCAAAAAGCAATGTTTCTCTTTTTGGCCAGTTCCTCTTGAATCTGTTTATGGTTTCTCGTACTGAATTTCTGGATTCTTCGTTGTTGGATTTTTTGATGATACGTTTTGGATTTTGTTGAGTGGTGTTTGAGTCATCTAGAAGGAGCTTTATACAGGAAATGAAGAAAAATGCTGTTCGGTTTTCACTGTTTGGATCGATGGTTTTAAGGGAATCGAGGAATTTTTCGGAAAGCTCTCCCTTTTCCTCCTTTGTAGGTATCAATGCATCGACACGTGGTGGAAAATACTTGGCTTGCTCCTTGCTCTATTTTTTTGCCAATTTGCACTTCCATTTCTTGTAAAACCTCTCTTAGCTCTTCATTAATGAAGCCAACAGGAAAGGAAGAGCAACAAGTTAGTGCCATTTCCATCCCTCTTATTTGAATTTCTATGTCTTGCAATTTATGTCCTGGCTTTGGCCGGATTGGAGGTCTCTCCCATTGCACACCTTCCTGTTCACATTCAAATTCACACTTCCTTTAAGCTCTGCTTGTTTTATTGAAGTCAAATTATTTTCAGAGAATTAAGAAAAAAAATAATAAATAAACAGAACTGACAAATATGGGAAAACAACATTTTCGGATTTCATAACAAATATTGAGTGGAGTGGTGATATCATCATACGCCAGTGGCATCAGCCAATACAATACCATTGTAAGTAGTCTTATCTCCCACTAACCCAACTGCATAGTCACTAGCATCACAAATGGAGGGATCACTGAGTGCCCATTGGCCATCGGCCCAAACGCAATGCATGGCGTTTGTTGAAAGTTTTAACAGGGTGTTCAAAACCTTTGGAGACGATTGCAGAAAGTTTTAGCAGGGTGTTCAATTTTTCTTTACAAACTCGACAAAACTCAGGCTGCTTTTGAACAACTTCTTCTAACTTCTCTTTCACTCAAAGACAACTTTTGCAAAATAATCATGATGACCACTATTGTGTATTATCATGGACAAGTTGTCATATTTCATAACTATTGCACAGTTACCTTATTATCGATTGTAGTAAATACAATTCTTTTAGCTTATGCTACCGAACAATTATTCATCCATGGATTCTCATTCGATTTGATTATGCAAATACGGGTTTTTGCCAGTTGGCTCAGACCCTCTATACCGTTTTTCTATGTACCTCTATTCCCTTACAGTTTCAGTTATTGACTAATGTCTCGAGATTCCAGTGTTCTTGAGACACCATCTATTGGTTGAGAATACATGATCATGTATCGTTGGCACACCAAAAAATGAGTAGAGAGGATTTGGTGGCTTCCCAGTTGGGTTGTAACTTGTTCGCGGTTGGTATTAGTACGAAACAAACTGAAAATCACCAGTTTTATTTTTATCGTATTCTCAGATGTTTTTTAAGAAAATATTTAGGTTGAGAAAATTTATTTTCAGTTGAAAATATTTTGATGTTTACCTGTAGAAGTTTGATGCTGCGAAGAAGCTTGGTTCCTGTTTCTTGCAAGGGCTTGGCTTGTGATACTGTCTCCAATGCAGTTGTGGTATTTTGAGCAGAGAATGCCATCATTAGAAGGTTAATCCTTTCAGCTGCATTTTGAGTGTACAATCTACTCAGTTTGTTTACCTGTAATAATCATGGAATTAATGTAGAAAAAGTACAAAAATGATATGTCTTATTTTGTATATATAATCTGTCGTTGTCTTTTACAAGAATATCAATTAACAAAAACTTTTATTGAATATATTAATTCTATTCTTTTTCAATGGCAACTTGTCATCTCATCATTAATTATTGTATTCCTTTTTATTTGTTATGAGTTACGACGGTGTCTAACAGTTGAATCCATTAAAGGAAATTTCTGACTATTTCCGCGCGTTTAGCGTGATCGGCGGGAAGTATCCCATGCTAATGATGCTCAAAATAAGGATAGCGCCAATCATCTTCTGTTATATCGACGATGGTAGTGTATTCAATTTTCTTGCGCAAGGACATAAGCAAAATCAGGACGCAAGTAAATCGTGAAAAACTTGAATGGCTACTTTTAACTTTTGTTCATATTATATATAATAATAATACTATGGTAATTGAATAAATGATCATATATATTTTATATAAAATGTGAGTACGTTGTCTCGATTCATTTGTGAGATGAACCCCACCTATTATATTTTTGTCAATGCAAGTTGTGAGTGATAAATTACTGATCGAGGTTGTTGTAGTTATCATGTAGTTATTTTTAAAATATCAAATACAAGTCACGGCACGCTATACGTTATAACGAAGTCAATGAAAAATCTCACATTGGTGTACAAAAATGATTAACAGGGATGTGTAATTAGGGCATTTCAAACAGATCGCTCAAACAACAAATGTCATGCAAAGATATTGTGGGATCTCATGAAATATGAATGTGACCCACAAATATTTTGAAGAATGACTTTCAAACACCAAAAATTGTGGGATCTAAAGAAGTAGAGTATATTATTTGCTCCACAAATTTTTTGAAGTATGAATTTTGGTCTTTAGATTCCTCAATCACCAAAAGTCATTCTTCCAATTATCTCTCTCTTTTGTTTTTTTTTTCAAATTTAGAAGATGCTTCTCACTAAGTTATATTCAAAGTTGACCTTTGCTATTACTTTCTTTTTGCAAACTTCAAACTCCATGACGGTTGCAAAATGAATATTCTAAAAAAGGCCTTTTTATTTTATATATTTCAACTTTCTTATATGTATATAAATAAAAACAATCTACATATTTTGCATTAAAAATAATCTTAAACTCTTGTCTTTCTCCATTCACTTGTTTTTCTTATTTCAATTTAAAAAAATGAATTTCACATTATATATACACAATATGCTTGTGTTTGTGTGTGTGTAAAGAGTTGAAGTGCGTGAGAATTATTCAAGTATATGAGTTGAAACAATCTCAGTTCTTATAGTTTTTTCAATAAACCTGATAATATTAGTTAAGATAAAGATTCATTTTCTCTATACAAACTATATTTAGAGTAAATAAGCAACACAGAAGAGTGGCCAAAAAATGTTTTATTGTGTTATATTTAGATCAACGAAATTGGAAATATGCAAAAAAAATAATATGTATACTAAGGTTTGAGGAATTCGCCCTCACTTTTAAAACACGATATATCGTCACCAAATGGGTGCCCTTTGACGAGGAAAGGTAATTTCGTCGCCAATCTTAGCTTTTTGGCGAGGAAAGTTAATTTCGTCGCCAAATGGGTGCCCTTTAGCAAGAAAATATTTATTTTCTCGCCAAATCTTTGCTTTTTGGCAAGGAAATATAATTTCGTCGACAGAGAGTACTATTTGGAGACGAAATCAATTTCCTTGCCATAGAAACCCATTTGGCGAGGAATTTGAATTTCCTCACCACATTTCGTTGCCATAGGTAATTTTTCTTGTAGTGATAGTTAGGAAAGTGCAACTACAATGCTAACTTTCAAGGTATGCAGTAAAGATGCCCTTCAAGAGACAAAAGATGTCCACTCGTTTTTCTTTGGAGCTTTTGCTTGTTTAGAACACAATGTGGTGTGAGTCATGTCACCGACAAACTAAATTTTAATTCCACTAACACAATCTATCTCAAATAGGTTTTTCGGTAATATTTTGACGGAAAATGATAATATTTAATCCTTTTTTTCTAAATAAAAAGTCTTATTATGTAAAAATTGTGTACAAGACAAAAGGTATAACATCTTTTACGCGCTAAAATTTTTATTAACAAAAATAACTAAACTTTGTCATTTGCTTAAAAGAAAAAAGACATTAATACACTTTGTTCGTTTAGATGAAAGTTATTTTCTCAAAGAAATATCTTTTCGAAAAACACATTCTGCAAGAAAAAAATGACATTTGTTGAAACATAAAGTCAGATAATAGAGCTAGTGGCTATGAAAGTAGTGGCAGTGACACTAATGGGTGGTGCCAGCAACTATGGAGAGGCTCCTCCTAGTGGATGCAGTGAATGATTTCATAAAGATTTGTTGAAGTACGTAATTTAAAATGACCTAGACACGCCCGTAGTTACCGTAAAAGAATTTTGTAGGTGGTTCCATTAAAATCAACTCATTTTCTGTTCACCAAAAAGATGTTTTCGGACGAGATTAAAGAGAAACTTCCCGACCAAACTAAAAAAAAAAAAACTATCGTGACAAAATTAGGCAAGGAAAATAGATTTTGTCGCCAGATATATATACTTTATGAGACGAAATTATTACTTTGTCGCCTAATGTTACCTATTTAGCGAGGAAATTGAACTTTAGTTGGGTATGAGCTCTTTTGGTGACGAAAAATTCATATTCATTGCCTTTGCTAGAGGCAAAAATGCCTTCTGTTGCGAAAATAGTGCATTTGGCGAGAAAAATAGATTTCGTTGCATATGGGCTCTTTTGGCAACGGAAATTTTGTGAAAAAACTACAACCATTATTAAGAAAATTTGAAACTAGCTATGGTAGGGCAATGGCCCGGACTCATTCGCCCCGTAGTTGGTTCCTGCGGATAGTTAAAAAAGTAAGCATAAGAGATCACACATGCAAGTTTTATTTTTACCTCAGAATAAGCTAGGCGAGGGTATGTCAACAACAGAGCCAAGACCGAAGCAAATGCCCCAAGAGCCCAAAAGAGGTAGGCTGATACTACTATATATTCATCAGAGCTCTGTACTTTCCTCTATTTGACAGTTAGGATACCGCAAGTGCACCCGTCACTTCCATCGAGGAATATTGTCCCGTGACACCACCCCACACCACTATCTGTAAGGGAATCCACAACACTTACGTCAGAGCCGAAGCTTAAGTCCCACCATGGAAGGAGTATATTTAGCTCCAATAAGGGACTATGGAGACCCGAACTCGGGCCTTGACCAACCAGGTTCTAAGTTCCAACCACTGAACCAATTCCCCCTCATTGGTAAATTCCTTCCTCTCCGTTATCGACACCCACACCTATAATTCGATTAGAAGATGGCAGGACAGTACCAAATGCACATACATCTGGAATCAATTCCAGTTCATGATGCTCCCCAACTGGTACACTTGCAAAAGTGTGAAGACTATGCACTAAGTAAAGGGGGTGATGATTCTGAGGGGGGAATAGTCGAGATGCACGTAAGTTAGTCTAGACACCCCTGACCGTCAAACCAAAAGACCAAAAATAAAAGGGACCTTTCTAATGTGATAGAATGCCAACAATCCACCAAAAACCAACTGGAGAATGTTTTAGTAACTTTTAGTAAAGCAGATGACCAGCAATTGAAGAAATTGCCAAAAAATTAGAGCACATGTATCGATCCAATGGTAGTTGAAAACCATTCCATCACGATTTCTCGTTCAAAAGAGTCAAATTCATTTTCTTTAGACAAAACCATCAGAAAAAAATGCAAGCATGAAATTGAGATAATACCGGTCTTAAAGAGGTCTACGAATACCTTCACAGCTTCATGTCCATGATACAGCTGACTATAACTTCAGGCTAAAGAACAAACAGAAGGGTTGAAGAGAACCCCATAACTTTGCATCCATGTACTTATCTGACATATTTATCTCCTTACAGACAGTGTTCATTACTTTATAGACAGACGTCAAACCGTGTGCATGATTTCATATGGATTTTAGTCACGAGTGTGCCATTTTGAACTTGGTTTCCCTTTCGTACCACAGTGCATACGAAGCAGGATCGCAACAAAAACAAAAAAGATCAGGGTTCCTACCGTGTCACTTATCCTTCCTTGCCGGGCTAAGATTTGTTTTGTGAGCGAGTCCGAGGGAGGAACTGAAGTCGGGGAGATTGTCGCAACATCTTCTTTAACGGAGTACTTTTCCTCTTCAGGCTTCTGCTACTTTCACCATTACCTGTAAATTTGCCTGCGATATCAGACAACAGCTTCAACTTCCCAAATTCTGTATGCAATTTACAAGAACACACCATGATTATCAGCTAAATGACATCAGTAGAATGGTGAAATTATATCAGAATATGCTCAGATTACGGTTTGGAATGATAGGGAAAAACTCTTACATTAGTGGGTCAAGGACCCAGGACACCAGTCCAGTATACTGCAGCTATATCACTTATAAATCAACATAAATTTGGCTTTTATTAATGAGTGAATATAGAAGTCGCCAATGAACAACTTGTTCCGTTCAAAAGTGTGGAATTGTTGAGTCAAGCAATATCACTTTAGAACATCTAGAAGGCAAATGGTAGTCCAAGACGTATCACCATGGCACTTAAACCGAAAAGACTAGAGAAGCCAGAGGAACAACTGAGTTTAACACGACATCTTATTTTCATTCTTAAACGATTGAAAAATGTTCGCCCAGCCTTCAAACAATTTCAAAGTTAGCGCTGTCTTTAACAGCTTCAGAGAAGACCCTAATTAGATAAACACCTTTTAAAAATCATCTCTGGAAAGAAAAACTATGCACTCACACTGCATCCTTACACCAGCTGATGGCTGTCAAATCCACATTTGGCTAATATCAAAGCATTCTATGACAGCCACATTTGGCTAATATCAAAGCATTCTATAGTAACATTCAGTCGAAAGTCAGAATGGGCAATCCTGGGTATATAAATTCGAGTGGCATACACTATTGTCTTGGTGAGCTCTCATGATTGTTACTTTCTAAAATGTGATAAATAATAGGTAAGGGCTGTAAAGCAAATTAAAATAATCGGATTAGCTATCATGGTAAAATGACACTAAAATTGAACAATGATGCAATTTCAAGTAAAACAATACAGTAAAATCTTTTGGTACGTTTAGAGAACCTTCAGTTTTTTCAGTGGCCTTCGCGACTCTAGACATCTTGCCTCCATTTGGATTTTCCTCAATATGGGGAGAGTCACCCTCAGTGACAAGTGGTGAAGAGGACCAGTCTGTTGTTTCTAATACAGAGCTCTTGGCGGCAGGGACATTTCCTTCACGTGAATTCAACTTTATGTTTCGTGCTAAGTTATCCGCTTCTAGTCCTTGTGTTGCTGTCATTGATTTAATCCCACTCTCCACATGAACTGCTGAACGAGTAAACCTGCCCCTGCTAGTTGAATTCCTTAAACCATTCCTCTCAACTTCATGCATTTTATTCCATTCCTGTTTTTGCCTCGAGATATTCATATACTGAGAAGATAATAACTCAACGGCAGCTTCATTTTGTGACGTTATCAATTCCTCATCCTCTAATGCAGACCGTTCTGGAACTGCAACTTTTTGTTCAGAACTATCTCCGACAGAATGTTTACCCGATTTATTCTTTTCCATTCTATGTTTAGCCACCACAGTCTGAGGTTCTTTAGCTTTACAAACTGCTGAACGAGTAAACCTTCTTGGGCTGGTTGAAGGCTGTAACTTCGGTTCCACACAAGTACCATTGAGCATCCCAGCACCTTTCTTTATTGCAGAACGAGTTAGCCTAGTTACTTCAGGAGGTTGGCGTACCTTAGTTTTGGCTACAGAGTATTCAAAATTGGCCCTAGAATCAGGAAGTTGGGAGGTATTTGTTTCAGTTTCCTTCTCCTTCGTCAACAATATCGAAGAGGCATCCATCACTATAAATTGAGTTTTTCTTGAAGCACTAATGCGTGAGATGGGTGAGTTTCCATCTTTATTTTTCTCTGGTTCAAATGAAACTGAGGTAGCAATTTGAGGCATTTTTGACATTAATGATGCAAAAGCAGCACGAGCAGCAAGAGGATTCAGTGGAGACCTGGTTTCTGGCAGCTCCTCTTGGATGGATAGAGCAGGTGGTGAGGGATCCTTGATTTCTATCCCCATTTGCAAGTTTTTTGAGCCTCGAGTAGTCCTCTTCAACTGATAATGGTCAGGAGGGGCTTGAACATGTGAATTGTTTAATTTGGATGCAGCAGCCACTCTACAAGGATTTTGTTCTTTGTAAGCAACTGCAAAATGTTCAGCAGATAGAGTCATAAGGTAGTTGCAAAAAACGAGAATGAAAGATCTGGAGACTAAAAACTTAGTTAATTTCAACATCAGTGCTAAATCATCCTATCTTGCATCATGGGCAACCAGAGGATCTGGATCCAACTTCCAATGGATTTGAGTCAAGAGCCACGTAGTCAAAAGAGGAGACAAGGGGAAAGAGGGGGGACAGGTACAATATCCAGATGTGAGATAGAAGTAAACATTGTATCTTTTTTCTTTACGTTGGGAAACCCACAGAGATGATATTTATCAGGTCGGAAAATGATCCTTCAAACTCGTGAAGATATCAACGAAGGTCTCACCCTCTCAGTTACAACTGCCTAAAATATAAAAATTCATCAGATAAACAATGAGTATAAACAGTGCAGGTAAGATCTCACTTGTCGCTTTGCAAGTGTTTAATGTTATGGTGGCAACTGGCAACATATATCAAGCAGAAATTAATAAGACATTAATAGGATGGATAAACCACTACGAGTTATCGACAATTTCAGATTCAAATAAAAGACAACCAAAAGACAATATTGAAAATCGAGAGAAACACTGAAACGTACAGTGTGACACGATACACTTGAAACTAGGAGTCAAACCACGTAGTCTGTAGATGGAGCCGAGTTTCACATGCAAAAAGTCAAAGGGCTTCATCATGGAGAGAAGCTATATAGATAATCCCAGATCGAAGATAAATAATGAAGCAGATACTGTTTGATCATAATAATTGGGGATTGACCGTTTTCTTAGCCAGGCCTACAATGAGAGACATGCACCACATTCCTCCTGAGAAATAGCCGCAACATGCTCTCCAGCAGATGTGACAACAGGTTACCAATTGAAATCTATTTCCTCCATGCATAATAACTGTGAAATAAAATAACATAACTCAATGGTGAAATGAAGTGATATAGCCATGGATACAGATGCCTACCTTCCACAGACCTATTGTCTGAAACCCTCTTGTTTGATGTATCAGCCAAACTGCTGATATACTCGATCTGTTTCTCCAGCAATTCATGAAGATCAACATCAAAGTCCAGGTCTACTATGATGGTCGGTAATGGAGAGCGACTGGAGAAACCCTTCCTTTTCGCCAGCGTACTCAAGAATGCTGAAACAGTTGGATGCTCATTGATACTTTTTGCAGCCAGTTTCATGACTGAACTAGACGGGACAGTTAATGTTCCTCCTTTAAGGTCTTGGTGAAGCCATTTGATCATGAAATTACATCTACAGTGGACCTTCTTTGAGTGTCTTACCCTTAGAACCTGGTGATCATTGCAATTGCAATGTCAACTAAATTTTGATGCAGAAAAAAAAAAAAAAAACAATACAACTCTTTTGACTTAGTGACAGTACTCAAACTGATACTTGGAGGCAATAATCTGAGTTTTCTACGTAGCAGAGTTCATATCTACTCCCCAGGAATATCCAGGACCTTCTTTTGAATTAGTTTTGCAAATTATTTGTGCAAAAACAAAAAGTATACAAGAGGAAAAATGTGTGTTAAAGAATAGTCATTCCATAATCCTCATTTGGAGATATGAAAAATCCACTTTACAAGCCTAAAAGAAATCATTGACCCCAGTCACCCCACAACTATGACAGGAGATTTACTGAAAATAGATCCGTACTGCTTTCACAACGATGATGCCAAGAACCAAGCAAAACAATTTCACGGACAGGTCTATCTCCCAAATCACCGCCCAGGTAAACGGTGGGAAATCACATATATATATTTAAGTGAGTCTAATCATGTTTCCTCTTATCGAGAGAGAGAGAGAGAGAGAGAGAGAGAGAGAGAGAGAGAGAGAGAAATAAGATTTCATCTTAGGCCATGTTCCACTAACTAGTTTTTTCCAAAAAATTGTTTTTTCCCAAAAACCGAGACAGGTCATCCTCTCACAGGAGTACATCACTTTTTCTCAAAAACCGAGGCAGTTTTTAAACAAAAACACTTAGTGGAACACCCCCTTAGTAGAAATTAGATCTTCATCATATTTTTCTTTCCCATTTTACTATACTAAGCCATTGGTAATCCTGTATTTAATAGCGTGTCTAATAAAGATAGTATGTAATAATCAAGAAGAGGTTACAAAAGTAAAATATGGTTTTCAATAGATTTCCTTAAAACCATTACGTTAGCTATTTCTCAAAATATGGTTTTCAATACATTTCCTTAAAACCGTTAAGTTAGCTATTTCTCTAGTAACATTTGTTAGCCTTAGTTTTGCAAAAGATTTTAGCAACTCGTTTGCTAAAATCAATCATGATTTTAGCAAATGAGTTGAGTTGCTAAAATCATGGAAATTTCAAATCACAAAATTAAGTGGTTCCGTTTATCGTTTTTCAATTTTTTTCACATCAAATTAAAGTATTCCTCAAGTACTTTAATTTGGTGTGAAAAAAATTGAAAAACGATAAACGGAACCACTTAATTTTGTGATTTGAAATTTCCATGATTTTAGCAACTCGACTCATTTGCTAAAATCATGGTTAATTTTAGCAAATGAGTTGCTAAAATCTTTTGCAAAACTAAGCCTTAGTAGTAGATTGCTTCCTTCTAAACAATATCCTAATTCCGAAGATCAAAGACTTTTGTATGTCTTTATATATAGATAGATATCTCCAAGTGCGATGTCCTGGACTCTCAATTCAAACATAATGTTCAAAATCGAGAACATAACACAGTGTAGTGAAATCCAGTAGCATTCAATATAGGTAAGAAAACAGAAAAAATAATGTACCAAATTGCTGCAGCTATTTTACACACAAATGTAGGAAGGAGTCGCAATCATGAGTCAGAAGTGGGAATAGAGAACCACTCACTAAACAAACGAAACAAACAAGATTGCAATGGCCAGATAGAGAGAGAGTAGGACAGATAAACGAACCGAGCAAAGCTCCGTTAAAAGTAGTTCGAGATCGATTTACCACAAAAACATACCTAAGTTGGAACATTTTCTGAAGCTCGTCAAGTTTTCAAACCAAGCTCGAACAGTTTACTACTCATTTGGTTAACAATGTACCATAAAATAAATAATTAATTAAGGTACACGACAATGGCTCATTTTCAGCTCAATTAAAGCTCGTTCGACATTGGCTCATCACTCGTGTTCGACTTGTTTAAAGCGAGTTTGAGATCGGCTCTTATCGTAAACAACCTAGTGTTTTTGAAGCTCATCAAGTTTTCAAACTAAGCTCGAACAAATTACTACTACTCGTTCGGCTTGCAATGTGCTATAAAATAATTAAGGTACTCCACATCGGCTCATTTTCGGCTTTAAAGCTCGTTCCACATCGGCTCATCTCTCATGTTCGACTTGATTAAAGCGAGTTCGAGATCAGCTCTTATCCTAAACAACCTAGTGTTCTGAAGCTCGTCAAGTTTTCAAACCAAGCTCAAACAAGTTACTACTCGTTTGGCTTACAATGTACTATAAAATAATTAAGGGACTCAGCGTCGGCTCATTTTCGGCTCGATCAAAGCTCGTTCGATATCGGCTCATCACTCATATTCTACTCGATTAAAGCGAGTTCGAGATCGGCTCTTATCGAAAACAACATAGTGTTTTGAAGCTCGTCAAGTATTAAAAGCAGGCTTTAACATGTGCTCGGCTCGTTCGCCTGGGCTATCACTCCTAAAAGCGAGAAAAAAGAATCAAACCTGAGAGAGACACGGCAAGGTTGCCAAGAAGAGTCCTCTTTACGAAGGGCTTCGAGCTCCACGGCGGCGACGTCTGCTGCTGTACTGTTGCTGCTGCGATCACGAGTAGCCATTGTTGGACAATTGGAGAAAGCTAGTGATCGTCTAAGGGCTGGTTTGGGTTAATTGAAAAAAACTACGTTTTTTGGTTTTTTTTGATTTTGTCTTTATTTAATTTTTTTTTTGTATTATTTGGTTTTCGGTCGATTTTTTTTTAATTTTTTTACTTATCTTGACAAGAAATTGGATAATTTTTCATTTTTATTCACAAAACTTTAAGTTTGGCTAATAATTTTATAATCTATAAATTCCTCTCGTCAAGACAAGCCCAGAAATCATAAAAAAATCGACTGAAAATCAACAAATGCAAAAAAAATTTGAATGAGGACAAAACCAAAAAACTAGTTTTTTTAATTCACCCAAAGCAACCCTAAAAACGAAGACGTGAATGATGCATTGCGAGACCAGTGGATAGAACTATTGGATGTTCAACATTGTATTTTGGGATTGAATCACATTCCCTCGTCATTTAATAGATTAAAAATGACAAATAAAAAAAAAATTCGATGCCCGCGAGTACTGCCAGGTCAGAAAGAAGAATGATGAGTACTTGTTTTGGCTAAATAATTCTACTATTTGATTTTTAAAAGAAAATTTAAAGTTTTTTCGTATTTTATGGTTTTGTATTAAGTTCATCCTGACAATAAAATTTTAAAAAGTAAAAAACTATTAACTAAACTAGAAATTTTGTAAATAGAAACAAAAATAATTGGATTATTTTTTATTTTAGTGAACTTTCTAAAAATTAAAGAGAGTTAATTAGGCATTCTGTACAAAAAAAAAATCATTATGATTTCATCCAATGAGATTTGAGTACTTATGATTCCATCCTGAAATTTAAATAAACTCCAAAAAAAATATTTCTCTCTCCTGATTTTCCTAATAATCCTCTCTTCTAATCTTCTAACATTTCTCTCTCCTAATCTTTCCTAACTTATCTCTCTCTCTCTCTCCTATCTTGAAAATCTCTCTTTCCTAATTTTATATAGTTCTCTCTCCTAATCTTCTCACACCTAAAATCTAAAAAAATATATCTGAAAAATTCCTTATGACAACAAACAAAGAAAACATGATAAATTAATTAATTTTCATAGACTATGCAAAAAAATGATAAACTACTGACGACAATAATGTTCATGATTTACTAATTAACCATGTTCATGGTGAGTTTACACAGGAAATATGATGATTGATGATTTATTGATTACCCATTTTTACTGCTTTAATGTTCACCATGAACATGGATTATTGATTAGCCATGTTTGTTATTCCAATGTTCACCATTTATTTATATCAAGCAACCCAACATGGTAAATTTATAAACCACAATCACTGTATGAAATAACTATCTTTTAAATGATGAACATGGTTTATTGAAAATTCCTATCATGGTAAAATTATTTACCATGAAATTGACCATGCTTTTCATGGAACTAATACCGCAAAACTTTAAAACAAAAGATTACAACAAATATATTGTGAAAAAGCAATAAAATAAAATAAAAATCCAACCTGGTAAATTAATAAACCATAATCACTGTATGAAATAATCATATTTTAAAGGACATGTGAACATGGCTTATCGACTTACCATTTTTACTTTATCGGAAAAGAAAACTACCAGTATTGAATTGGTTAAAAAAAAATCCAGCATTGAATCGGGAAAAAATACCGCCATTAACAAGATCTGGAACCCACCACCACCAAAAAAAAATACATCATAGTCACCAACCACCATCGTGGTTGCTTTTTCTGTTGCAGTTGAGATTGATTTTGCCATCATCAGGTTTGTTCTCCGTAGAAGATCAATCGATTTTGAGTTCGTTCTCTTGATGATTTAGCCTAACGCCTACGACAACTTACATGGGGAGGGCCATTAGATTGTTAGCGGTGGAGATGGGGATCAAGGTTGTGGGTGAGGAGGAGGCAAGGAGGGTGAGGAGCCTGGTATGTGGGAGGAGGAGAGATGCGGTGGATGCGGTGGAATTGTTTGATCCCAATTTTGATCACACATAGACCATTGTTTATCGATTCTTCCTTGATAGAGAATTGGTATATTTAAAATTCAAATTCCACTTAACTAATGATATTGAATTAGATGGAATAGGAACTGAATCCCACCTATTTGGGAATGTGTAATCCCTTAATTAAGGATGTGATCAGTGGAGATGAAACTAATCCCTAAAATTTTGCACGTAAACTGTATATATCTAAATTAATATATGCAAATGACTATATATGTAGATATTTTATCATGTGGCAAGTTTGATAATGAATCAATTAACGAGAGCACTTTTGGCCAATATTCAAATTTTAGGATGAAATCATAAATATTCAAATTGCATATGATAGAATCATAATTATCTTTTTTATATAGGATGCCTAATTAAAATTCTCTTTATTATATTTAGAGTTTTCCCACTGAGACAAATCAGTAATTTAGGGGGGGAAAAATCTACGCACAATTTATTTAAGGGAGAGTTAAATAGGGGTCACGTTTGAAGAACTTATTTATGTCCTCAACCTAGTTGGTTGAAATGATTAAGCTGGGAACATCACATTCAAATAAACCTCAAACCACCGTTTTTCTCCCCTAATTTTTCTAAATATTTCTGTCTCCAAATCTTTCCTTATTTATCTCAATCTCGCTCTCCTATATTTCAAATCTTATTCTTTCCTAATCTTTTAATTCTTTTTCTCTCCTAATGTTTCCTCCCCTAAAATCAAGAAAACTACGCAAAAAAAGGGAAAATTCCTGATGACAGCAAAATACATAAAATATGATAAATTAATAAACCGTATTTGTCACGACCCAGATCCAATGAATTTTAAATATCGTGACCAGCCAGTGAGTTTGTCTCACCAAAGGCCTCTGTCGATATCTTTTTTTTTCAAAAAAAAATAATAATAAGTTAACAGCAGCGAAAGCAAACCTAAATTAATAAAGTCGTTTATTCATTATACTAACGTCAACGTGCGTTACATTTTTCCTTTATTGACTACACGACCATAAGCTTAATAATATTGGTACTTGGCCCGTCCTTCTAATTTTGATTACCTGAAAAGGAAAAATTTTAACAACATAAGCCACTGCTTGTGTGAAATTATGAATTATCAAAGTTACATAATCTACCATGGAATTTAAACTAAACTTTCCATCAATATGTGAAGCTTAAGTCATAGAATTAGTTTTTCTTAGCTTCAGCTGTAACCAAAATTCATAAACAAGTATGTATATAACATAACACGCCATAACATATACGATATACCATCCGACGATTTCCGCCAGCTATGAGGGAGCGACCCCCAAAATAACATCTTGAATTGATCAATTCAATTGGACACCTGGCTGTGCCCCTTTCCATTCCGTCCTTATAACCCCGTCCCGACTGGTATCTTTAACGTCCCCCAGATTCAGGGACATCGTCCGGATATATCGATGATACTATTTTTCCAAAAACTGAGCAAAATATTAGAATTCCATGGTGTGTTTGCTCCAAAAGAATTTCATGTAAGTATAATCATAATTTTAATGAGTACATAAATTTTTGCAAAAACCTCATGTAACAAGGATAAATCATAACTCACCTCCTTGGGTCAAATTCTATCGTAAAATCTACCGAGACGTTCCGAGTCCTAGAACAGTCATTAAAATTCAGAGATACTAGCATTAAAAAAATTAGAGATGCTACAACTATGATTAAATTATTTATTCCTAAGAAGATCTTTATCATAAGTTATGCTACTGTACATATCAAATGGTTTGTATATAGTGAGTTGTGGTATGTGTGAGTGTGTTAAGTTTTTCTGTGCTTGTTGTTAGTGGTACCAACCCATCAGTTTAAACAAATTGAAATTAACTTCCTTAATGTCCACACTGCGGCAGTAGACTTAACTATCTTCTTTTCTCTTCTTCTTTCTTTCTTTCTTCCTTTTTTTTTTCTTTCTTTTCCAGCATAACATGTATGTTTTGTCTTGGTTGCCAATGCCGACTAATTTTTTTTTATTATTATTAGTTTATTCATTATGCATAAATATATAATTTCACAAAATAATATTACATGTGTCAAATTGTAAAAACTGAATAGGGTGTCTCTAATCAAGCCTAAAATTTGATTTTGAGTCTAGTCCAGCTATAAAGCGAGTAGAGCCAAGCCCTCAACCGCATGAAAGACTCGGATCACCTCCTGCCATAAATTAGCCCAACAATTTAAGGGATATATATTTTATAAATTTATGAACCCAGTTAATCTCAAATTACTTGTACTAATTGCAAGATAGTGTTATGGGTAAATCTTTTTAGTACACGAGATCATTTTCATTTTGTTCATCATTTGCTGGTCTTTGAATTCTAGAATAATTTGTTTGGTTTAATTGTCCACATAGCAGTAACATGGAAAAGTAATGTGAGTAGGAGTAACTTACCTCTGTTGCTTTATTTCTTTCCCATTTATTTCCTCCTTCACTCTTCTCCCTTCTCTCTTTTTCGTTAAGATGTTGTGTGCGTGTGCATACGTGGAGGGTGTTGGTCTATTTATACTTGGGCTAAGGATTCCAGATTCATCCAACAAATCTCTCCTGATATTCTTCAATTAAAGTAAGTTCATGCATTGTCCCGATTCCCTTCATTACCTTATCCAATGAACCCTTGATCCATTAATTCCTCCTATAATATAATGCCAACTCGCCACCTTCCGGAGACCCCATGCTTGGATCCCAAGGCGAGTCACTTCGTGGCGACTCCTACCAGATTCTCATGTTGTGATGCTATTACCAGGGCTAAAATAAAATGTTTTAATAACACTTGTCCAATAATACGCTATTTTATTTTATAGGCTTTAAGTCACACGAAAATATATTTCTTAATCCTAACGGATTTAGCGAGCCTCCCAAAATTAACTTTATTTAATAATTCTTTTTATTGTTTTATTTATTATTAAAAGTCGGGTTGTTACAGTATTACTGTACCGCCGAACATGGTAAACAAATTAACTATGATTCCTGTGTGCACTAATACACCACCTATTTTATATCAAATCACCCTTTGTTGATTTACCCTTTTTATTGTATTGAAAAGAACACGACCCGGTATTGAAAATGGGAAAAATCGAACAAAGAATTTATAATTACTGGCATCAGAAAAGGTCACTACTCTATTCTTCAATCGTCCCACCACCACCACTTCGGTCAACTTATTTCAAAATACATGAAAAAACCCTAGAATATGCTGGAAGAGAGGGTTCCATGTTTTTAGAAGACTGAGAATTTCAGGCTTGTTCGGTTTGGGTTTTGAGGGAGGGTTTGGGGGTAATGAGTAGAGAGAGATATAAGAAAATTATTTTAGGGACCGTGCATGGTGGATTTTGAGACCCAAACCGAACAAGGTGTTCATTACCTTGGGCGTTCAAATTCCATTCGTTTGAAAACCTAATAATTGTTACTATTTATATCTTATTTCCCCTGGTTTACCACATTTTTATTTTTTTTATTACTTGGGTAAAAAAAAATGTGTATAGCATACTTGATATCCTATTCCCATTTCATTACATTTATATACTGATGCTTTGCTTTACGTAACGTTTTGTTTCATGCTTGGTTTTTATGGAATTTGAAATTTGAATCAGATCTACCCTGCTCTACATAATGCTTCGTTTTGGAGTATTGTTTTGGAATTTGGTTGCTAAACATGGAATATGATATATAATGGCAGGGCATGTTGGTTACTATTTTTTTTAAAAAAAATTTATGGGCTTTGGTAGGTTTAATTTTTCTGGCGTTTATGGAATATGAAATTTGTGGATAAAATCGGAACCGAATTGTGACTCATGAATTGGTTTGGAACAAGACCATAGGACTTTTGATTAAGACACGAATAGCAGTTTTCTTAAAACTGTGACTCTTGGTTCGATCCTTGGACCAATTCTAATTGTGGATAATTGTACAAGTGGGACTCAGGGACCTTGGAGGGTCGCTCTCGAGCCGTTGTTCTCAACCATGAACGGCTTGGATTTCATCCTCGCAATTGACGGCTAAAGTTAATAAATTGTCGAGATAAAATTAAGATAGGTGAAAACACATCCACTAACTCAGATGTTTTCTTACAGGGTTCACAAATCTATACAAGTAAACGTAGTTGACCCTATATAGTTACCTCTAGCCTAGCGATGTCAATGAGAGGTGCAATCTAGCTTTAAAGTATCCTCATTAGGCGACACAAAACACCTGTAAAAGCTATACTAGCAAGTGAAAGAGGATAAATTGAGTAAAAACTGCATTAGATTAGGCGACACAAATTAACTCAAAGTTCTATGGAATGAACAGTACTTAATAAGACTGAGTACCTATTGTTCACTCCCTTTCATTTATTATATTATTTCTCATGCCAGCACAACAACGACGCCAACTAATTTTCTCATACTGAATTGTTTACTTAATACTCGATGGAAAAGTGGTCGGAAATCTCACATTGGTCGAAAATCTAGATCTGAGATGGTTTGACCTACAGCGGTGGGGTGGGGGTGGGTTGATCGAGAGAGAGAGAGATGGTGGGGTGTGGTGTCGGAGATGGAGATGGAGGCTGAAGGTCTGGGTTTGTTAAAACGCAATAGTAAAGGGGGAGAGAGAGAGAGAGAGAGAGAGAGAGAGAGAGAGAGAGAGAGAGAGAGAGAGAGAGAGAGAATGAAGATCTGAGTTGGGCAAAAAACAATAGGAAAAATAATCCTGTGTGGTTGCACTAGTGGGATTATTGAATAGAAAAAAGTTAGAATAAAGAGTTTGATTTTGTGTGTTTTTAATAAAGTGACTTGCTAAATTATAAAATATATTTTTGTAGTTAAATTTGGTGTGTATTTGTGTGTGTTTTTTGTTTGATAAGGATGCGCGCGCGCGTATTTTGTCTGATAAGGATGCTCTTAGACTATTTTGCTCCACCTTTGTCTAATGATGTAAACAATGAGAGAAATTATTGAGTGCCCGAGGCCCGAGGGACAAAGTCACATGGTGCCTCAGAGATCCCCTACCAAGCTCTAAATTACTATTTTAAGAGGTTGTATGCCTGTATGTGACATATTGAGGGAAGATTTTGTAATTGAACTCCTTTTTTCTTCAACTTCTGGTACTTTTTTAGGGGATTCATCTTCATTTTTGGATATTCGGAGACCAAAGTGGAAGTATAGATTTCTATATTTGGAGTTCCAAAAGTAAATTTGGAGTCCAAATCTTTTTAAAAAAATGATGGGTCATTCCATAAAGTACAAAAAGTCCAAGGAAAGAAATGATATAAGTCCTACGTCCGGATTTGTTTGTCCATTTGGAGAGTTTGTGTCATTTTTCAAATAATCATATTTTGTAATTTTATAATGTTTTATATAATTTTAAAAATATTGTCTTATAGAACTAATTGACATCTATCAAATGAGATCAATCTTAGATATATAAATACTTACCAATCTAAGGACATTAAAAATTTTTAATCCGGTTATAAGAATGAATGATAAACAAATTTGGACGGAAGAAGTATTGACATAGTTCACATCCGCTTCCCTAAACTAGAGTTCTTGGTTGCTCTGTTCAAAAAAAAGAAAAACTTGGTTCAGCATTAGCAAGTAAGAAAGTCAAAGAATCTAAGACCGTTGATACCTTTTCGATCGGAAGGCCGTGATGAAGCCAATAGTGCTTCCGAACATTCTAGAACACACAAAGCAAATGCTGAATGCTTGTCCTTATAAACGACCAGAAAAACACTCACCATGACTTCTTCCCAAACCCTAGTCAAACTTCACGCCTCCCTCTCTTCTCTCTCCTCTTCCAGTCGCCGACGCAACCGAGGAGAAAGAAGTGAGAAGCAATGGCCGGAAAGGGAGAGGGACCAGCGATCGGAATAGATCTCGGCACCACCTACTCCTGCGTCGGAGTTTGGCAGCACGACCGTGTCGAGATCATTGCCAACGACCAGGGTAACCGAACGACGCCCTCCTATGTTGCTTTCACTGACACTGAGCGCTTGATCGGTGATGCTGCCAAGAATCAGGTCGCCATGAACCCCATTAACACCGTCTTCGGTATTATTCTCTCTATCACTCTATGGTTTAGTTTGTTTCGATCTGAATATATATTATGGATCTAATGAGGGTAGTGTATGCTTAGGGCGTATGTTCTTAGTTTCTTTCAAGTTTTGTGGATCTGTTTGTGCCTTTTGTCTTTGATTCCACTGGATCTACTAGGTTCAGTTAGATCTAGGCCGAGTTTGGACTAAACTAATGCTTTTTCGAAGACAATCAGTATTAGTACTCCTTTAACTATTCTTTAACTTTTGTTGAGAGATTAAAAAAAATTAATCGGACCCCAGTATTACTGGTAAAAGAAAACAGTTGACTCAGGTCAAAAGATCAAGCAGGTCATGCTGCTTATACTCGCATATGGAAGTGAAAGTGATGTTTTCAATTCAAGTTCGAAACAGAGCCTATGACGCGTCAAAAAATTACTTTATGATGATTTGAGCTTTTGAAGTGATTAGTTTATGTTTCTTTCGGCATGTGGATCGGTTGGGACTGGCTTTTTCGTCTTTTTGACCTGTTTACTTTTCCACGTTTGCAAATCGGTGGCGTCAAGCGCTCTTGGAAACATGCGGAACCCACATCCACGTCCAGATTAGTAAAACCTCCTGTAGTTACACAATCTCACGTTCAGATCTGATGGGTTTAAAGAGACACCCGTCACCTAACCAGAAGACAAGTTAGAGCATCTATAGTGCACTACCTAAAAAAATGTTTGCTTAAGTGTAGAACTAAGCACATGTGTGATTTTATTTTGTGTGAAGAACTTAGTTAGCTAGCTAAGGAGAAATGCACTTAAAAATCTTTTTGGGACCCATTTAAGTGGTTAGGGGTGCTAAGTGGTCTCACAAAATTCTCCTCTCTTTTCTCTCTCCTCTTTCTCTCTCTTAAGTCTCTTCCCATATTTAGGTAATCACTTAGGACACTTTAGGTAGTGAGGGCACCCACATAGGATTATAGGGAGTCAATTTTTGTGCACTAGAAACCATTTTTTGCGTTTTTCTTAGGTAACTAGTTGGGAAAATTTAGGGAACTATTTTAGGTAGTGTATGGAGATGCCCGAATAGAGATATGAGTATTGTTTAACATCTGCTGTCTTTTTCAGTTCTACAGAATTAGTTTGAGATGTGATGTCAACCCTGACGTTTTTTGTTTTTATTCAGAAATGATTTCTGAGCATAATTTTTTATTTTTTAAATTTCTCCGTCAAGACAAATCAATAATGTACTGAAAAAATTGAACATGGACCATAAAAAAAAAAACCAAATTGATTATTTAGCAAACCACCCCATATTATTTGTTATTTGTTGCTGGGGCATGATCCAGCCCTCTTGTAAAAGATGTCTTTAGAGGGTTCGGTCGGGCCTAGGCACTGAATGCAGTATTTCCCAATTCTACAGGCCATAATTTTTCATGTTATATTTAGTATCTAAGGTCCCCGAATAGCGTCAATTCAATCTTAACCATGTAATAAAATGCAAACAACCATGTTTTGTTTTATTTATTGGATGTATGGCTGAAAATAGTTCAAATAATTTACAGACTAAGTTTATTGCTGAATAACTTAAATTTGCTTAAACCTTGTTATTTTTATTTTTAACTATGTGTTTTCTTTGTTAGTTATTCTGTTACCGGATCTGTTCAATTGTTGGATTTTGTTGTTGTTGATCTGCTTTTAATAGTTGAATTACTTGATTTGAATTTTCTCATGTTGATATTGTAGGTTTGGTCACTATTTATTATGCACATTACTCCTATGGATTGGGTATTCATGATCTTATGAAAGTAAACTGTCATTTGTTAGTGCTTTGTATATAATTGAAAACAAATTTTGAAACCTCATCTTGCTAACGTTTAGTTAATACCTTGAACACTCATCTGCTTCCATGAAGCATGTTTTTGCTTAAGCGATGTGGAGAACTTGTTGCTCGGGCATCGCTTCAAAATTCTATTGTGTTATGCTTGTGAATCTGAGATTCTGAGGCTTTTTTTTTTATTTGGAGAAGTTCAGCCTCGTGGGTGGTTTACTTGACTCTGGTATAACTTTTATCCTTGTGTATTGTAATTGAATTGGTGTCTATATGGTTCTTGTTACTCATTTGTCAATAACTACTGCAGAGTGCAGAGAATCTCTCAAATATTGGATAGAAATACTTAATGGAATGTTTTTTTTTCTCAAGAACTGAAAACATAGTAGTTCTATTTGTTTTTGCATGTTTTGCATAATTTTTGCCTTGAATTCTTATTATGCTTACCTTATCGCACTGGTTTTCCTTGTGCTGTAGTCCCAACAGAATGTAGATTTCCATTATACCTGTTCTTCTTAGTTGTGATATATCATTATTAAATGCTTGTTATCAGAGAAGTTTGTTTGACCTTAATGAAAGTAATAAATGTTGTGCAGATGCTAAGAGGCTCATTGGTAGGAGATTCAGTGATGCGCCTGTTCAGGGTGACATGAAGTTGTGGCCTTTCAAGGTCATTCCCGGGCCTGCTGATAAGCCCATGATTGTCGTCAGTTATAAGAATGAGGATAAGCAGTTTGCAGCTGAGGAAATCTCCTCTATGGTTCTCATTAAGATGCGCGAGATTGCTGAGGCATTCCTTGGCTCAACTGTTAAGAATGCTGTGGTCACTGTCCCTGCTTACTTCAATGATTCTCAACGTCAGGCCACAAAAGATGCTGGGGTAATTGCTGGTCTCAATGTGATGCGGATAATCAATGAACCCACTGCTGCTGCCATTGCTTACGGTCTTGACAAGAAAGCTACCAGTGTGGGGGAGAAGAATGTCTTGATCTTTGACCTTGGTGGTGGCACTTTTGATGTCTCTCTTCTAACCATCGAAGAAGGTATCTTTGAAGTGAAGTCCACTGCTGGAGACACCCATCTCGGAGGTGAGGACTTTGACAATAGAATGGTTAACCACTTTGTTCAGGAGTTCAAGAGGAAGAACAAGAAGGATATCAGTGGCAACCCCCGAGCTCTGAGGAGGTTGAGAACATCCTGTGAAAGAGCTAAGAGGACTCTTTCATCGACTGCCCAAACTACCATTGAAATCGATTCTCTGTATGAGGGGATTGATTTCTACTCCACAATTACACGGGCGAGATTCGAGGAACTAAACATGGACCTCTTCAGGAAGTGTATGGAACCAGTTGAGAAGTGTTTGAGGGATGCTAAGATGGATAAGAGCACTATTCATGATGTGGTTCTTGTCGGTGGATCCACCAGGATTCCCAAGGTACAACAACTTTTGCAAGATTTCTTCAATGGTAAGGAGTTGTGCAAGAGCATCAACCCTGATGAGGCTGTTGCCTATGGTGCTGCTGTCCAAGCTGCCATCTTGAGTGGTGAGGGTAATGAGAAGGTGCAGGACCTATTGTTGTTGGATGTCACCCCTCTCTCCCTTGGTTTGGAAACTGCTGGCGGTGTTATGACTGTTTTGATTCCTAGGAACACCACCATTCCCACTAAGAAAGAGCAAGTCTTCTCGACCTACTCAGATAACCAGCCTGGGGTGTTAATTCAGGTCTATGAAGGTGAGAGGACGAGGACTAGGGACAACAACTTATTGGGTAAATTCGAACTCTCCGGAATCCCACCAGCTCCTAGGGGAGTCCCGCAGATCACAGTGTGCTTTGATATCGACGCCAATGGCATCCTTAATGTCTCTGCTGAGGATAAAACCACTGGGCAGAAGAACAAAATCACCATCACCAACGACAAGGGAAGGTAACACCTAGCCTACAAAATTCTAGAATCTGAGATAGACAAATACCAAAGATGGTATGATTTACACCGTAGAGTGCAATTGCCAAAATTCAAAATTCAACCAAACCCGAGTGCTCATTTTATTCTCAAAACTGTCTCCCACTTTTCTCCTCTTAACGCTTTTAACTGTCTTTTTCTTCTTTGTTTCTCCACGTTGCAAACATATACAGACATTTTAACTATCTTGTGTTCATTACTGCTAACTTGATTTTGCTCAACATGAAGGCTCTCCAAGGACGAGATTGAGAAGATGGTCCAGGAAGCGGAGAAGTACAAGTCTGAGGATGAGGAGCACAAGAAGAAGGTGGAGGCGAAGAATGCCCTGGAGAATTACGCATACAACATGAGGAACACCATCAAGGACGAGAAGATAGGTGCCAAGCTTCCACCAGCAGATAAGAAGAAGATTGAGGATGCTGTTGAGCAGGCGGTGCAGTGGCTGGACAGCAACCAGCTGGCTGAGGCGGATGAGTTCGAGGACAAGATGAAGGAACTCGAAAGTGTTTGTAACCCTATCATTGCAAAGATGTACCAAGAGGGTGGCGGCGGTGTGGGTGCTGATTTGGATGATGATGATGGTCATGGTCATGCTCATGGTGGCAGCAGTGGTGCAGGCCCTAAGATTGAGGAGGTCGATTAAGTCAATGGTAGTTTCTTTTCGTCGCCTTCGATTATTCGTGTTTAGACTATCCCTGATACTATGATTTGTTCGACCATTTTTTGCTGTATTTGAGGCTTGGAACTCAATGGCCTTATTTTGTTTTCCTGGTTAATGCCGGATGTAACGTGTTTTAAGATTTTGATCAGATACAACGTGACATTATCCGATTTTGATATTGGGCTCTCATTTTGTCGGATTTGCCTGAGTTTGGTTTTTAGTTTTCTGCCAATATTTTGTCGAATTTGGTTAAGCTGTGGAGAACTTGCAGGGTGAACAGCCGATCCACATTTAGTTAATGGTTTCTTGAGTTGAGATGCAGTCCTTGTTTCAGGTATTTCTTCAAATTGGGAGTACTTTGGGTCTCCTAGTTTTGGAGGAGTTTTTGTAATGCGACAATGTACTACAGGTTGTAGTGCACTTAGGAGAGCCTTATTGGGCGTCTATAACTGCTAATATTGAACAGTCAATCGCGGTCTTACAATATCCAATCAATTTGAATTCTTCATTTATTAGTTTTGGTTGAAGTTACCATGTCTGTAATTCTAGATTGCTCTTACAATATCCAATCAATTTGAATTCTTCATTTATTGGTTTTGGTCGAAGTTACCATGTCTGTAATTCTAGATTGCGAAGGACGGGCGGACCCAGGGGTGGGGTGTTTGGCCTTGCACTCCACCCAATTTGTATTCTTCATTTATTAGTTTTGGTCGAAGTTACCATGTCTGTAATTCTAGATTGCAGACAGGCGGATCTGGGGGTGAAGGGGTATTCGGCCTGGCACTCTCTAATTTTCTTTCTATTTGTAATACGTCTCCAACAAACAAGCCAAATTGACAATTCTGGATCCGCCACTGGCAAAGAAGCCGATTCCTTTTGAGGGTCTCAAGTTTCTCAACCAAATGATTCTAGTGGATGATTCGCTGACTTTAATGGACTCAGTGTCCAAACGGAGGCACCTAGACCGTCCATTTTGAACTCTTCCTCCATCAAAGTGATGGACGGCCTGTTTCGAACTCTGCTTTCAGAACTCTCCATTCTACACAATTCTTGGTACACGTATAATATCCACTAAGGGGGAGAAAAAAAATAGTGGCACAATGAAAGCATTAGTTACATTGTTTCGTCCTAAAATGCTCAGAATCAAGAAGTTTCAAAATAAGTTTCTCTAGCCTTTTTGAACTTACAGAAGGACTAACTGCATTTGGACTCTCATGAACTACACAAGGATCGGTACCCACACACCAACTCCCACGCGCAAATTGCCCATGTGATCTCTTCAAAATTTCCTTGTCAATTTTATCCAAAACCGGGTCATCTTTTGCAAAGTTACGAGCAAAAGGGGCCCCGCTTTGGACCATGTCGTCAAAATGCCCTAACGTCAGATTCATCGGTTGCTGCTTCGAAGGATCATCCCACCTTACATAGTGCAAGTTGTGGTTTACCGTGGTGTTCTGGTAGTCTTTGTGGTTGCATATCACAGTGTGGAAGTAGCCCTCTTGCGACGACATGAAATTCGTGTAGTACATGAGGAGAGTGCGTGGGAGATTATCCCAACCCCATATGGTGAATTCGAGGAATGACCTGGTCAGTACTACCCATTCAGATCCTGCAGATGGGGAAATTTGAAGTTAAAAGGCGGACATACAGGAAAATCTAGACAAGATAAAAAGGGAAAATCAAAATCAAAACTCCAACTTCATCACTCCCAGATGCATTTCATGCTATGCTATAAACCAAGGAGAAATCTATGGAAAAAAATGGATTGCTCGTGAATCAAATGTGCCGACTGACTTTAGCTGGTAAACCCTTGTGGTGGTTGTACTTGAAACCTAGGATTCTAATTCCAGCCTTCATTTGGGTTGGGAGGGTTATGATCAAGGGGAGATCTAACCTAGAACAAAGTAACTGATCAAAATCCTACCGAGTTTTTTTTTTTCGATCAATGAAGAACTCCATTCAAATTGCCACATCATCTATGAAGTAGTAAATGTTTTTGGAGCCAAGGATATAAGTGGTCAAAGTTTCACAACTGGACCAACCATAACTCCAGAGGTCTTCCATTTAGCTCATGTTGCCAATTCCGTAATTGAGGCGATACTGGTGGCTTATTGGTGGTAGCAAGTACGTGGTTACTTGTCACCAAAAAAACAAAAAAGAAGGATAAAAAGAACTTACGATACCTTATAAACATGACCAACAAGTAACATGACAATGGGAACCACCAACTAAAATCCATAACGGAATGAGTTCAATAAGTTCATAATGCTATGAGATCACCCTGCACTACAAAAACCCTAATAAACCCAAAAGGTAAATAACACAGTAGTAGACTCAAATTGACCCAACTTGATGCACAGAACTTTATCCCTTCTTATTCACTTGGTTTCAGTTTCCGAGACCAGTCAATGACGGACAAAGGAGTAAATATCAATCCTCAATCTCCGAAGCAATTTCCAGACTCCAGCAAGATATAGAAGTTGTTTTTCTTAGTTGAGGACTAGAAAAACAGTTTTAGCAAATTATAAATCTGAAATTAAAAAACTATAGATATTTGGTGAAAATTAGTTTCGTACAACTCCTTGCTTATCTGTCAATGTATAAAACCACATAACCGCGAAGATATGAGAACTCTATGAAGGTGAAAAGATGAACACAAAGTAGAAAGAGTTAATTGAACCATAAACGTGGGAAGTGAAACAACAAATTAGTAAAAAGGAGCTACAAAGTAAAAGAAATGTAAATACCCATGAATATCTTAAATGAAGCAGGCATAGATCTTTTCTCTTTGGCCCCAAATACACCGGATTTCTTTGAATGATACAAGCCTGGATCTACAATGATAGGCCTTCCTCTTTGAAACCTGAAGCATAAATTCAGAATCCTTCAAATAATTACCTCAAAATGAGCAAAACAAAGCAGATGTAAATACTCTATGGACCATGGAGGCAAGGACACAGACAAGGAATTGCATGCTTACTCTTTCCAACCAATATTGCTTGAGTGCTCAAGGAAGTTTAGATCCCTAGGCAAGTATGAGAATATGTGGAGGAGATCTGGAACAAAAGGAACTAGATATTAGTAAAAACCCTATACGACATAGTGAAGTGATGCAATAATTAGACATTGTCAACTATCAAGAGATCGACAACGCTAGACAGTGCAATTGCGATCTCACTTATAAATACAGGGGGTCAAGACTTGAAAAGGCCAAAAGCCCCCCCAGTCAACCTATACACTATATGGACTTTTGAAAGTAATGTGTCTCAAGGTTTTAAACACATGGACCTTTAGAAAAAACTTGGACAGATTGCAAGTCTACGATTCCTTCATTTTACATTACTTCAGCCAAACTAAAACAAACCTAGAATGTTTTAAGTAGAAAATCACAATTCACCACCAGGATAAACAACACACAGTATAGAGTCCTTGGGACATCTGAAAAAGACCCTACTTTCTACTTGCACCAGAAAACTCATGAAGCAACCATCAAAATCAACATCCCTACCTGGCTGCACTTGTCCCAGCGCGAAAACATAGATAATGGTAAGAAGAAAAAGAAACTTTGTAGTTGACTTTGGAAGCAACAAGTAACCAACTAAACCAATTGAGTTAAGAATCCAACTACAAGCAAGATCGACATTCTTTTTTCCTTTTTTTATTGCATGACATGATCCATACATCCTTGAAAACTAAGCAACTCTTCTTTTCAATCCCCAGAAAACCCGAAACAATATCGTAACATGTCATCCATGATCTCTAGCAGCTAGCCATAGTAGAATTTTTCATCCATACAACCAAAAGAGCATTATGATTACCGAATGAATCTTCTTCAAGTTATAGCCCTCTGTGGGATGGTGAATTGCTTGTTAAACTGCTCAAAATGTGTCCTACCACTTATGACCATATATGCAAATTAGCAACTACCAAATATAGAGATTCCCCTGCTACTTCAATAGCAACTACTAGAGCCTAGTCCCAGGGCCTCAACAACTTCCTCCAACATTGTGTTTCTTCATGGATCTAACATGGGATAGCCTTCAAGACAATACACAACAAATTACACATGACCACCAGTGCATGAAGTTTAAAGCCTTTAAGCCTATCCAACTTCTCTGTTTTGCATAACGTGGAAGTTTTTATTCTGTAGGACCTAAACTGGTTAGGATAGCTTTGGGTAGAAACGCACAAGGGAGGGGAAGACCCAAATTGACATTAGATGCAATAGTACGCAAAGATCTGAGTATACTAGGTTTAAGCGATGAAACAACACTTGACAGAGCTCAATGGAGAAAAAAGATTCATGTAGCCGACCCCAATTGATTGGGACATAAGGCTTGGTTTGGTTTGGTTAGGACCTAAACTGGTTATAGTTTGGGTGACAGACAGAAAACAACATTACTCCTGCTAAACCCACCCAAAAAAGCGAAATTCCACCTTCTTCAGGACCTGCCATTTGCTTATCAATCATCATGTTACTCTATAGGAATTTTGATATAAAGATTCCAGAGAGCAGTACGTAGCTAAAAATCCCAAGCCACTTTTCTCCTTGCATCATCAATCATTCTCCAAACCCAAATAATCAAATTCTACAACAAAGTGAGAACGAATGGCCATTGAAACTCACTTTTCCTCAAATTAGGGTTGTGCTTGGTTCACTAGAATGGAATGAGCATTCCATCTGGTCTTCTCAACAGATGGTTGAAGCTATATTACATTACAAACAGGATAATCATTCACCATTTTAAGTTCAAGGGCCATTTCATTGGAAAGAAAAGGAATGAGAATTCCATTACTCTTTAAACTTGTTCAAGCAAATCCAAACTACCTCAAACTTACATACGCATTAGGAATGCATGTATTAATAGGACAAAATCAAACTCAAAGCGTGAAGGGCTGAGCATAAGGAAACTATTAAAACGAGCATGCCATCAAAAAGAGCATAGAAGGACAAATTGAGTCGTTTCATCCACAGGCATGTTCAGGGCCCTCCCTGAGGCAACCCGAGCAAGACAGTCACTTTGGCCCCAAAAATTTCACCGGTAACTAGGGTCCCCAACTAGTAAAAGTTATACATGTGTAGTATACCAAAACTGCCAATTGGTGAGTCGATCCAGTGGGGGTGTAGCTCATCTGCACATGGCAATGGCAATGTCAAAACATGGGTGCCCTTGACATTTTTGGCAACATGGCACCATTCATTCCCCTAAAATGGCAATAACAAATTTGTCTTAATGGGTGTGGATAGCTCTCTAAGGCCTGATTTTACGAGCTCGTTTTGGGAAAGAAAAAAAAAGAAAAGAAAACTCATGCTAGCCAATGATCAAGAAGAAACTAACCATCTTGCGGCATGAGAGGATAATCCGCTGCGCTGAGATTAACAAACCAATCCCACTTCCCCTTCCTCAACAATATGGCAACCGCATGAAGCGTGCACGCCGTAACCGTGGGCCCCTTATGCGTAACCAAATTAGCCTTACCCACCACCATCACATTCTTAAACTTCCTCAAAACCCCTTCCGCCTTCACATACTTTGCCAGCTCAAGCCTCTCCTCATCCGACGCTTCCAGATCGAGGTGCAGCAGATAAAAGTTCCTCGGGTGGTACGCCGCCTGCAGCAGCCGCTTCAGCCGCGCGCCGTCGCCTCTGCCGCCGGAGAGGTAGTACGCGAACCGAGGCAGCTCTGGTGGGCCCGTTCCGGAGTTGGAATTGGCATGGGAAAGTGAATTGGGGTTAGGGTTTGGTTTGTGGTGGGGTAGGGTTTTGATGAGGAGGGAAATGAGAGAGATTGCTGAGGTGAATACCAAGGGGATCAGCCATTTTCGGTTGAAGCAGAGAGGGAAGTGAATGTTGGATCGTTTCATGGGAAAATTAGGGTTAGGATTTTGGAGGGGTTGGATCAAAAAAGAAAAACCTTTGCCAGAAAAACCTTTGGTGGAAGAGGAGAGAGAGAGAGAGAGAGAGAGAGAGAGAGAGAGGGCAGTTTTGTTTAGCGTAGAAGAAACTGTTGTTGGTTTTTAGTATCAGTCCTCCAACAATAATACGGGTTGTTCTCTGGATAAATAAAAAATTTAACATTTTATCATATTTCTTCATCAAAGATAAAATCAAGGACTTTATTTTATTAAATCTTGATAAAATTCATAATGCTAAAGCTCTTTTTTTACCAGCTCGAATACTCTAATTGATATGAGTGCATACATTCTTATACCAATAAGAAAGTACTTTCTTGTCAGAAAACACTTTTATTGTCCGTAGCGAACGGAGAATTTTCCTTTCAGTATTTGTAAATTCTAAAATCAATCCACTAGGCTGTCGTTAAGATTGAAAAAATGTATTGAAATGTTTGGAAAATGTATAACAATTTGTGAAAGGGTATAGAAAAGTGGAAAAAAATATACATTACTTTTTTGTGTCATTCATCGTTCCTAATCTATTATAACCTAATCTATTATATGGGAAAGAGAAAATGAAACTCAATTCCTAAATACATTGTGGAGCATTCAATATATCTACCGTGTATCTTTTTATCTTCTTCTTGCTCTATTGTCAATCTAGTTTGACAAAGGAAAGGCCCTATTTGTAAAAGGGCAATAAGAAGTTATGAAAACATGTTGTAAGGTACATCTGGGTACAAAAGTTTCATAATAAATTTGTAATCTTTAGAAAGTACTCTAATTCTTTGCCAGGGATAATTTTTGGGTACCTAATTGGTACCACGTGACCATATTGAACATGATCTCAATCATCTAAAAGTGTTTTAAACGGTTGAGATAGATTCCCTCTCCTCCTTTTCTCTCTCATCTTCTAGATCGTTGAATTGCATTTTGGATGATTGAGATTGCCGAGCGGGTACCACGTGAGTAATACCCACCCGATACTGAGAAGTTTCTCTTTTACAAGGGCTCTCCGCTCGTATTTTCAAATCTTATGATTTGTTGGAACCTGGTGGGAAAAAAATAACATCTCATCGTTGGCAAGTAAAGAAACAGATACGAAAATAATAAAAAAATTCAAGTTTTGTGAATGGTGAAATCTTTCTTCCATTTTCTTTTCTTTCATTTTCCTCAAGTTCCAAACACAACATTACTCTCCGGAAATTTTAAAAGACACTTTCACATTTATTCGCTCGCGCATGCGAAAGTGCGTTATGTGACCTACATTGTCACTTGTAATGAGGGCTTAAATGAACCAAGTCGTTCGTGACTTGTTTGAGTCTACTCGGTAAAAGCCAATGAAATTTTTTCCCATATTTTTTTTCTCATTTTCATGATTCGTGCATTGATAGTTAGATATTGACTTACAAAAAAATTCTTTTGCAAAATATTATATCCCCAAAAGTCATTTTTGGTAAATAAGATCAACCAAGAGCAATGCTACGGGTGACACTTTAAACATAAAAATGACATCCACCTCAAATTTGCGGAGAAAAATAATTGGGATGAAAAACTGTTGGGATATTTTGCCCGACACAATTATCAATACCATTTAATATTGATCAAAATTCATAAAGCACAATTTATGTCTTAAACCTGAAACTGAATTACTGTGTTTTACGAGATGTCATTTTTTCACAATATATCGACTTAAAAACTAACTTAAGCAAGGAATTGAAATAAGTTAATGAAATTGCTCCAAGCAATTTCTTGCTAGATGAGTGTTTGTGAGTAATTATTTCTCTACAAAGTCATCCGGCACCGATTACATCAACGACATGAATGAAAACCAAACCCACTAACAAATGAAACAAGCACGACATTAGGCTAACAGTGGCTATCGGCTCTAAGACACACCTGCCGGGACAGACCCGACACCTTCAGGACGGAATGATGAATCTGATCAAAGCTAGCAGAAGAGAACCCTAAGGGGAACCCGGCTCAAACCATAAAACATTAAAGCACATATGTAATTCAGAAAATTGAAACCGAAGAAAAAACTAAAAAAACCAGCAAAACTGGACCTGAGCCTGGTTCAACCGATCCAACTCATTGAGTAGCCCACCGAGTTGGATGGAGTACACAAACCAGCTGCTTCTCCGGGAATTCTAAAAAACGAAATTTTGAATTATACTCGTAACAAGAATCTGTAAAAATGTTTCCGAGAATAATTTTGCATCTTCAACGTCAAGAACACAAATTACGTTCCCAAATTACACTTTGCATCTCTTTAATTTTGACCATTACAAAGTTGACCCCAAAATCGAAGCCTGTAAAACTAGAACAGTATTCAATCAAACCAAGCTAGCAGAATCGGGCAAACCCTGCCGGAAATCCTCATCGCCACCACCCACCACCACCGGCCGTTTCGCACCGACAGAAACTCGACAAACAGGGCAATTGGAATGAGAACAGAGCCACATCTCAATACACGAATCATGAAATAGGTGCCTGCATATTTTTACCTCTCTTATCACCTCCCCATCAACAAACGCCGTTAAACACACCGGACACTCGCTGCCGCCGCCACCGGAGTCTTTTCCGACATCCGCCGCCTCCTTATATACGACGCTTGAAACCAGCTGAGCCACGTTGTTTTCGTTCGTGCTGAGTTGGGTCGAGGTCGGATCCCCGTCGAGTGCGCCGAACCTGTAGAGGGTTGTGGGGCACTTAATGGCGAAGAAGAAGACGCGGATTAATGCGACGATGATAAAGAAGGCGAAGAAGCTAATTACTGGGAGGAGAAAAGATGAGTCGGAGAGCAAAAAATGGTCCACCTGCGCCGGTGGTTGCGGAGGAAGGGCCGGCCCGAGAGGTGACGTAGTGCTGTTCATTACGTAGATGAAAAGTCGAGTGTTTTAGATGAATATAGATTGTTGGAAAATGGTTTGATAAACCATTATATTAGTATACTATAGTATAATAGAGGCCGAGACACACGTGACAGATGTAAACCATTATATTAAACATATACATAACAGCTTTCGATTTATTGTTTGATCTTTTGTGCCTATTGTGCATTTTTTTTTTCTTTTTCAGACACGGCTCGACCAATCAGCTCACACAAGTCAATGCTCGTCTCAAGTGCAAAATCTGAACTCTCCAACTATGTGAAAAGCAATAGTCCTAGCATATTCATCGACTTGGATACCTTCCATTAGAAAATAGAGAATAGAGATATCACTCTTCATTTATGTGCTCCGAGTATAATTAATTGTTTTTTTTTAGTAAAGAGATAGAAATATCAAAATAAAATACAACCTGATACAAAAGATCTTCGCAAGCTGAGAACCAACAACATAAAGACAACAAGCATAAAGCAAAACAACGGAAAACTAAAAGAGATTTCCTTCACCGGTATTCGGGTGAGGAACAAAATTAGAAAATCCATGCTTTGCCAAGAAACTAAACAATAGTAACTGTTTTTTTTTTTTTTTCCAAGTATAATAATTGTTCATATAGCACCAATCGAAAGTTCGAAACAATATTCAATTTCTTTGCATGGTAGCATTGGTACCACAATCTACCCCGAGCCATCCAAAAAAAAAAAAACCCTTGGATAAAGGAAGTCTACAAAATTGACAATGCAAAAAAAAAAAGAAAAAAAGTAGACAATATAGCAATCTGCAAACTACTGTCGATGACCACAATCAATTTCGGCAAGCCACTCCCTCATTTTCAGTCTGCAAAAAAGCCACAAATATTTATGCCACAGAGCCCCAAATTGTGAGGTATGAGCTTCAAGAATTATTAATATTTCAGCCTTACCATATTTTCACAAAAAAAAGATAGTAGGTATGTGTTGCAATTATTTCTTACATGTACATATGCTCAGACTTGGGTTGAAGCGTGCACAGTAGGTGTTGTGCACATCCGGGCTATCCGTTATTCGGATGGACGGTCAAAATCTCATTTTGCATGCACGACAACGAACAGTTCGAATGCAAAGGTGCCGAGCTGAAATCTGGACCGTCTATCCGAACAACGGATGACCCAGATGTGCACAACTCCTCTCCCAACTCATGGGAAATTAGCCTTTCGGATATTTTGTGGTTCCCATCTCTTTATCATGTATAAAATGCTTCTTCTCCCTCTTTAAAATGGATTAAAACATTCCCATAGCAGAGTACTCATTTTGTTGTTATTAGTATATCTGATGTAGCCATTTGGCATCCTAGTTTTTATTTTTCTTTTCTTTCTTTGTTTCCTCCCTAGGGTATGCTTCTTGTAGGTTGTATTCGGTTAGTTTTTTTTCTATTTCAAGCTAAAAAAAAAAAAGAAAGAAAAAGAAAACACCGTTCCTTAAGGTCGGTGATCGCTGCAAAAAAGAATATTCGCAGTATTAGAAGTTCAGAGTAAACATATAAATGGCAACTTGCAAATTTTAAGTTGTATTACCTGTATATCATAAGACTAAAGGACGGAATAATTTTTTCCACAGAACGAATTGTAGCATGCAAGGACAAAGTTTAAAACCTAACTGTACAAACTACGCAGAGTTGGCTCTAAGTTTTTGGAGGCCGGATGCAAACTTTATTTTTTAGGCCCATTGTACTATAATAATAATAATAATAATAATAATAATATTAAAAGACTACCAGAATTAAAAACAATAACAACACAAAAGCTCGATAATCATTCTAGACGTTAATCCGAAATATATTACTTAAACATCACCCTTCTCTCATTTTTTGTAGCAACCCACAAAATCAGAGCCACAGGATTGATAAAATCACTTTGTATTCTCATTAGATAAATCACTAGTGTGTGAGCCTTTAAGGAAGGTTGACAAAATCACTGGGGTAAATTTTAGCAAATGAGAAAAGACTTTGATCAAATGGTAAAAAAGTAAACTACGAACATATGAAATATTTGCTAAAATCTTGGTTAATTTATTTTAGCAAATGCGTTGATTTTATCAATTGACAAACTCAAGCAAATCTTCTATAAATAATAGAACCCAACTTCCACTCTCCACTTCTTAGGAATTTCTATATTCTCCATCTCTCTCAATTTCTATAAAAAGTGAAAACAAAAAATCCCAAGAAGTCATTTTTCGTAGTAAATAAGATTAACGGATTACATAAACTCCAAATTTGTGGAGAAAAATCTATAAAAATGTTTCCGCAGAGAATAATTTTTCATCTTCAACGTCAAGAACACGAGTCAAGTTCCCAAATTACACTTTGTATCTCTTTAATTTTGACCATTACAAAGTTGACCCCAACATCAAAACCTGTAAAACTAGAACAGTATTCAATCAAACCAAGCTAGCAGAATCAGGCAAACCCTGCCGGAAATCCTCACCACCGCCGCCCACCGCCACCGGCCGTTTCAAACGCTTCGTACCGACAGAAACTCGACAAATAGGGCAATTAGAATGAGAACAGAGCCACATCTCAATACAAGAATCATGAAACAAGTGCTTGCATACTTTCACCTCTCGTATTACGTCCCCATCAACAAACGCAGTTAAACACACCGGACACTCTCTGCCGCCGCCACCGGAGTCTTTTCCGACATCCGCCGCCTCCTTATATACGACGCTTGAAACCAGCTGATCCACGTTGTTTCTGTTCGCCCTCAGTTGGGTCGAGGCTGAATTCCCGGCGAGTACGCCGGAGATCCGGCGAATCCTGTCGAAGAGGGCTGTGGGGCACTTTATGACGAAGAAGAAGCCGTAGATTACTACGACCATGATAATAAAGGCGAGGATGGCGAGTATGGGGAGGAGAGGGGATGAGTCGGAGTGCCAAGAATGATTGGCCGCCGCCGCTGCCGGCGGTAGTGGTGGTGGAGGAAGGGGAGGCATGGGAGGTGATGTTTATGATGCGGATAGAGGGGAGGAGGGGGTGGTGTTTTGTTTTAGCTGCCTACAAATTTAGGCCTTCTTCTTCAACCTATATTATGGCATAAAATGAGAGATTTTGTGGAGTATTATTATTACTGATTTTTTTTTTTCATTTTACTGACTTTTTTCATTTTAATAATCACATGCTAACCTTCGTGTACAAATGGAGCATTATTATTACACATTTTAATTCTTTACTCAATTAATTTAAAGAAAATTCTTTGCACACGTACGACTTCCACACACATGTAGGGGCCCCGAGCCACGCTGGCAACTAGAAATTTCTTGTCTGATTCTACGCCCCAATTGGTCATATTATCATTGAATGAAATCAATGAAAACCTGCTTTCTCGCAAGTGGTGACTAACTCATGCGGTAAAACTCTTGAATGTCCCACATAGTATTTCCAGATCAAGTCTTATTTATTCTTTCCTATGTAGACTAGGAAAAACGAATGACAAAAAAAAAGAAAAAAGAAGAGAAGATCTTATCAATGCAGTAGTTGAATGGTGGAAGAAGATGACAAATTTTGAGTAGCAATGCAGTAGCATCCACCTCTTCAACAGCTGATGTTGAAGTGTTGACATGGTAGTCGACAATAACAGGATAATGAGTCACCGCCTCTGCTGCATTATTCAAGTCTCCAAGTACCTTTCATACTGGACGGAGCCGGGATTTAGCAAAGAGAAAGTAAAAGTGTACCATAAAATCAAGCTTTATTTTAAATTTATTTTTTTGTTGTAAATACCAAAGATTGATTTAAATATCTCGTGGTCTTTAAATGAGAGACATAGAGATATTATTTGTGATTGGAATCATTTATTTTTTCAGTTACTGTATTGCAATTGTCTATGTAAAAAAAAAAAAAAAAACAAGTTATTTGGCTACTGATAAGTACCATATATCCATTGATAAAAATTACTTTATTTTTTTTCAGATTTGAGAGTGGCATGTGCCACCTCCACCCCTTATATACCTCTGTCCCCACTTTCGTCAAGGAACTGTCCTTTTTTTCTTAGATGGCTAGTGTCTTGGCAGCTTACACATTTTCGATTAATTTCTTTTTGGGTTTGGGCAAAAGTAGGTTATTCACACTGGAATTATGAGAGATCATAAGAAATTATCTTCTTTGCAACATGACCCAAAGAATTGAACTGTGATTAGTTCTGTGGGAATAAACACACCCAGGGCCGGCCCAGGCCTAAGAGGCCTGAGCCTAGGACATCCAAAAAACCTCCAAAAATAGGGGCACTCCCATTTTTTTTGGAAGTAGGCTTGAGTATGGGTCTTTTATGACCCAGTAGGATAAATAAAATAGCCCATTATGATTCTTTTAGGCCTAGATAATGGTAATGTGCATTTCTAAAAGCAAAAGCATCAATTACATTGGTATAATCCACGTCTTCTACCAATTTATTTTCAATCGATAACATGGATGGTACATCAATCTGCCGCTAATAATATTGGGCAAGCACCACTCAGCATGGAGAATGAGGAATGAAATTTTAGTTGGGGAGACATTGTAGTTGAAAAAGAAAAGAAGTATTATGAGTGATGCATGGCCTGTTTCGATATAATCGGAAATTATTTGATTGTATTTATCGTGCTTTTTAAAAGGGAATATTCGTTAGACACCTAAAACGGATCATTTGATTTTTGTAAAGAATTTGAAGTGTACGAAATACTATTAGAATTTCAAAAACAAGGAGGAAGGTTTTTATATGTATTCAAGAACATGAGGGAGGTTATTTGATACAAACTACTAATTTTGTTTGTCTCGTTGATTATGTATACACGTTACACATAAAAGTTCATGTTAATCGGACATTGGTAACTGTTTCGTTTTTGTGAAAAAATATTGTTTGAAAACATAGTTACCACTGTTCGACGAACTTAAATTTTCACGTGATATATATACTTGACAAGAAGAACAAAATGAACTATTTAAATAAAAAAAAAATAGGACCCAATAGTTCACATAGCGTTGCACCTGCATAGTGCACACGCCGCACAGAACACACCCCAGACCCCAAGCAAGTTATGAAAAGGATTAAACGAAGACTGTTGGGTCGTCCTTGCATGGGCTTATCCACCCAAACATTGAACAAACAGAGCTTGGGCTTCACGGTACTACTAGGCTAAACAGAGGTTGCACTTCAAATAAGATTTATATTGTATATTTTTTGACATCACATTAAAAGACTATAACCTATCGAAAATTGGAAAGAACATCGGAAATGGACAAATAAATTTCGATGGAAATGGATAAATAAATTTTCGACAGCTTATAGTCTTTTAATGTGGGTATCAAAAAATATACAATATGGATCTTATTTGATAGTTTTCAATTAGTTCTATTATTATACAAAGTTTTCGAAATCATGAAACCATCATAGATTATCATAGATTAGAACATATAAGCAGTTAAAAAATAGCACGGACATAGAAATAGACAAAGTATATTATGCATTTGAAAGATTCCAAATATTCATTATTAGAATAGAATTCTAATGGCCTAATTAAATATTCATGGAATATACAATCCCAAAATATCAAATTTACTATAACATAAGGTAATTGATTTTCACTCATTTTTTTAGAATTGCACTCCTCTTTTCATATCGTAATGGGCATTTACAATATTACCCTTCCTAGTGCAACAAAATCTATAATGAAATGTTAATCATGTAAGAAGACATAAAAAAAAAGGAGAGTATGAAAAATCATTCCCTGTAAGTAATCACATCACTCTTAATCTCATTCGTTTACATACCAAAAAAAATATGGGTACATTACATCATTTGGTTTTTGTGTAAAGCAAATGATGATGATGAACTCAATAAATGGAGTCGTTCAATTAGTGAATACATTGTTTTCAGATCCTTGTAAAAAATCAGCATTCTTGAATTCGTGGTAACAAAAATTAAATGAATTGATCAATCTTTTAACGTCCTGAAATCGGGGTAACAAAAATTAGACGATAATCAATCAAACCCTTACTGATGTTCAAATGAGTTGATTTTTTGCAAAGACCCTTAAAATAATGTTTTAAACAAATTGAATGATTCCGATCATTAGTATGAGATATCAAAATGAGTCGCACATAACTAGTATGGGATCTCAAAATGAGTCACACATAACGTGGTGTGTATTTGGTGTATACGCCAAATGCTGTATCCATAGTTGGGCTTATTTATCTATCCTATAAAAGGACATTGCTACACGTACAGATACAAGTGCACATAAAATGCATAGATCGTGCTCGGGGACCCACTTTTGGGTTCCACACGAGTGATCTAAACAATTCATTCTTCTTAAAACATGTTTCCGAGTGGGCCCACAAAAACTAAGCTTAATTTGATTGTTAGAAGTGGTCAAACCAAAGTCCCACCATTCCAAAAATCTTTTGATTGAAACGGTGGGATTTTGATTCGACCACTTCTAACCTTCAGATTGAGTTGAATTTTGGTGGGTCCATGTTAAAAAATGTTCTAAAAAGAATGAACAGTTTGGATCATTCGTATGAGACCCAAATGTGGGTCCCCGAGCACGATCTGTACATTCTCTGTACGTATGGGTCGGTACCCATAGGTTTTCCGCCTATAAAACTACTTTGGGTAAATTTCACTAACCTCCCCTCAAGTTTCTGACAAAAACATAGATCTTTCCTGAGGTTTTTGAAATATCACTGACCTCCCCTTCTTTTGAATCAAATTATCAAGATTCCCCCACCCTGTTAAGTAAGCCGAAACAGTGCTAGTCTCAAAGTAAAAAGACTTAAATGCCCTCCACGGTATGTTGCACCTCTTCCATTTTCCTTCCACTAGCTCCGCCCACTGCTTCTATTATAAAGTGTTGGAGATCACCTTTTCTCCAACACCGTCCAACTGAACCAATTGCCTCAAACCTGTGCAACCATTTTTCGCTGACACCGTCTATCCTCTGTCAATTTTTATATGAGACTCTTAGAGAGACTCATTGTCTTTTTAGAGATTTAGAGACAAAAATAGAGGTAAATATGTGGGGCTCTAAATCTCTAAAAAGACGATGGGTCTCTCTAAAAAGTATAAAATGTTAAAGAAGTAAGGGGCAAACTACAAAGACTGTGTTTGGTTAGATAGTTTAGTTTTGATGATGTCAGCAAGTGTAATGAGTGGAGAGAGATAAAAAGAAATGAGAAAAATCATGATGTCATCAAAACTAAAACTAAAACGAAAACGAAACAGGTAAACGATCAAGCCAAAATAATCTCTCAATATGTTATGTTCGGTCTAAAAAATGGAGATATAGAACTTTTAATAGAAGATGCTCTAAGGGGGAGTTTGGCTAAATTTGGTTTTTTGGTTTATTGGATTATTTGATTTTGTCCTTATTCAATTTTTTTTTGTATTTGTTAGTTTTTGGTTGATTTTTTGAGGTTTCTTGGCTTGTCTCGACGAGAGGAATCTAAAAAGTATAAAATTATTAGCCAAACTTAAAGTTTTGTGAATAAAGACAAAAATAAACCAAAAAACCAAAAACCAATAATCCAATTTGGTTTATTTTTGTCTTTATTCACCAAACTTTAAGTTTGGCTAATAATTTTATACTTTTTAGATTCCTCTCCCGGCATAGACAAAGCTCCAAAAAACCCTCAAAAAATCGAATCAAAACTAACAAATGCAAAAAAATTTGAATAAGAACAAAACCAAATAATCCAATAAACCAAAAACTAAATTTTAGCCAAAGCACCCCTAAGGTTTCTTACAAAAACTATCCCTGGCCTCCCCTACTTTTACAAACAATTGTCAAGATTCCCATTTTTACGGACAGATTTCCCATCTGTGAAGTCACCGTTACGGACCTTTGGCCTCGTTAAATTACGGACACTGATACATGCATACCTACTCGGACAGAATTTTCCATTTTTTGTATTCAAACAACAATGATACATACACACCTACTCGGACACATTTTGCAAACCCCTCTCACATGTAGGGGGAGCCACTCTATATGTGAGAGGGGGTGTGATAGAGTGCGTCCGAGTAGATATGTATGTATCATTTTTGTTATTCAAACATGTCAGTCATTTGGATCGGCCCATATGTTTATCAAGTGCACGGGCCAGTTGGCCTCTAGGACACGCACCATCATAGTGTCCTCTTATCATTGACAAAAAATAGACAATTTTTTTTTTTATTTATAAAAATTCTGCTGTGATAAAATAATGATTTTAAGGCCCCGTTCCTCTAAAAACAGACCAGTTTTATTTTAACTAAAAAAAAACTATCTCATTTCATTAACCAAAAATCACTTGATTTTTTTGCAAAGCTAAAAATCAAAAAACTAGTTAGTGGAACATATTAGTTTTTTTGCAAAACTAAACATACAAAAAACTAGTTTAATGGAGCAAGTTAGTAGAACAAGTTAGTTTTTTTTGCAAAAACTAGTTAGTGGAACAGGTTAGCTTTTTTGCAAAACTAAAACATCCAAAAAAATAAAAAAAACCAAGTTAGTGGAACACCTTGGTAATCACTTGAGAAAAACTTAGGTTCCCAACATGTGCCCATCGCGCATTTCGGCATTTCAAAAGTATTTTGAATGGTTCAAATTTTTTTCACTCTCTTTCATCTCTATCTCTCTCTAAAATCTGGATTTGTACAACCGAACTTAACGCTCGACGCCATGTGTGTCCCTACCCGCTCGGCATCCAAATTCCTTTTTCTCTGTGAAAAGAGCGACTGAACTACTAATATAAACTGGGAGGTGATATCTGAGGAGCCTCTGACCATTTCAAAGGTTTAAGGAATTAAAAATTGTGCCTTTATTTCTGTACTTTCCAACTCCAAACAGTGGGCTATTTAAAAAATTGCTTTTGCGGTCATTGTTTTATCCCCTCTGGCTCGTAAAATAATTATCAAACCTTTTTTTTTTTCTGTACTATGTTGTCCCTCGTACGTAGGTTCTTGTGATTTTTCTAATGAGGAGTTAACAAGTGGTAATAGGAGTAGTTTGTGTAATTCCTAGTAAGCGTCCACTTTTACCTTTCGCTATTATTTGCCCAGCAAAGAGTGGAGGAGGCGGCGACCATATATAAAAACATTTTTTTTAGGTGTGATCATAGGGGTTATAGACCCGCAGCGGGTCTCGGGAGGGATTAATCACCCTTAGACTTTTACTACCTCAACGAGAATTTTAGTCCGATCAAGTCCACTTATACATTCGCTATTATTTTCCAAGCAAAGAGTGGAGGAGGCGGTGACGATCTACAAGATCAATTTTTTTGTGTGTGTGATAATAGGGGTTGCAAATCCATGGTGGGTCTCGCGAGGGATTAATCACCCTTAGGCTTTTACTACCTCAACAAAAATTAATCTGATCAAGTCCACTTTTACCTTTGCTATTATTTGCCAAGCAAAGAGTGGAGGAGGCGGCGACAATATAAAAGAATATTGTTTTGGTGTGATCATAGGGATTGTAGACCCGTGGTGGGTCTCGGGAGGGATTAATCACCCTTAGGCTTTTACTTCCTCGTGGAGTGGAGGAGGCGGCAAACATCTAAAAGGACATTTTTTTTTTATGTGTACAATCATAAGGATTGCAGACCCGCAGTGGGTCTCGTGAGGGTCCCTTCGGGGACAACATGTATGTTGAACAGATCATGACCGTCTGTGATCGGTCATAGCCGATTCATATTTGTTTGAACAAGATGTGATCTAAGATGTACATGATCGACCAAAAAAGCCGTGATCGGCCCAACATGCATGTTGTCCCCGAAGGAACAACATGCCTCCCAAATCTTTCTCGTGGGGGATGAATCGCCATTAGGCTTTTACTGCCTCAACGAGAATTAGTGGTTTATGATCGGACCAGTAGGGTTGCAAGGGATCAGGGCACCAACGTCCACACGTCCCACACCTGTGACCTCCTAAACCCAAACCTTGTGGAAGTGAGAGCCTACCACTGGGCTAAACATCATTTCGTAGACGAATACTTATCGAACAGTGTCAAAGTTCAAACACATTTATTTCTAGACTTTGTAAATTTTCATCTGTTTCCATATATATTTTTATTGTATGTTTCCTTTGGGTAAAAAATCTATTTTTGGTTTTCTAATTTTTTTATTTGTCCTTATTCAATTTTTTTTTTGCATTGGTTAGTTTTACTTGAAGATTTTGTGGTTTCTGAATTTCTCTCGACGAAACGAATCGAACAAGTATAAATTTATGGTCAAACCATATATTTTTTTGAATAAAGTCAAAATAGGTGGATTATTGGTCAATAATTCACTTATTTTGGCTTTATTAAAAAAATTGGCTTTACTAAAAAACCAAAAACCAATTTTTTACCCAAAGGAGGCCAAGTGGGGAAGCATCTAAGCCTTTTCTATCCAAAGATGATCCTCTTTCCAAGAAAAGGTAAAGGCCTACAACAAAAGTGAGCTTTATGTGTACTATCGACCTACGGTAAAAGCAAAAATACTTGTGTGCGCTATAACATACATTTACGGGTAATTTGGCTAGATAAATTATTTACATTTTTTTTATTATTATTTTTTTACATTTGTTAGTTTTGCGTCTATTTCTGACGGGAGGAATCTAAAAGGAAAAAAAATTAAGCTTAGAACTGAATTTTTTATAATAAAGACAAAAAATGTCCAAGAATCTGCTATTTTTGCATTTATTAAAAATATTCAATTTCAATTCCTCTCGTCAAGACGAACCAATAATCAACGAAAGTTAATGTAAAAATAACAAATGCAAATAAAACATGGATAAGGACCAAAAAAAATCTGAATCAATATTTTTCCATAATTATTTAAACTATTCTATGTCAGCAGATAGTTTAAGTTGAAAAATTAATTAGATTAAAAAACATAATGAATTCTTTTAACCTTGTAAACGCCACCCAGGTTTTCATCTTCCTGGAAGTTTCCCTCCCATTTGAGGTTGTCTCGAGGGTTAGACTCATTCCTTATATTCCAATGAGGACCACAAAATATTATCGGCTTACGATTGAAGCCGGGAGAATGATTCTCTAAGACTTCATACGATCAAACCAAAGACTAAATTAATGTGAGATGAAAGAAACCCTAGGTGTGTGTGTGTATATCTATATAATAAGGGAGCTCAGCTTTTGAATCCCAATATAAATCTAACGGTTCAGACTTAACTTGCCCTAAACGAATAGCTGAGATTTGTTTTGGAGGCTTAAGAATTGGCGCTCAAAAAAAAGGTTCAGGAACACCCCCACCCCTGGAATCTCTCCCCCACTCATCCACGACTACTTCAGACTTCTCCATCTCTCCCTCTCTCTCTCTCTCTCCCTCTCCCAAACACAGAGCCAAACTTCTCCCTTTCTCCCTCCCTCTCTCTCTCTCTCTCTCTCTCTCAAACACAAAGCCACCTTTGGTCTCTCTCCCCCAAGGTGCACGACTACTTCTCCTTTCTCTCGGCAGCCGATCACAGCCACACACGGTGTTTAATCCTGAAATTGTTAGCAGAGACACGGAACAGGAATTGGTGAATTTGGTAATGAACGGCAGTTCCTCCCACAGACGTCTTCTTTGAAATTGCTCCCGTTCTCTCGGAAACTGCTCCCCCTCTCTATCTATAACAAAACCCATGACCACAGGTTCTCTCTCTCTCTCTCACGTGTGTGTGTGTGTCTTTGTCTCCGTTCTTTTTTTCTCTACCACAAAGTACATCTACACTGAATTTCCGTCGCAATCAATCACCACCAGAGGTATTTAGTTACCAACTGCGAAAACATGGCATAATTGAAGTGGGTATGGTTTACTGTGGATCTTGCCCCCCTTCTCTCTGTTTCATACTTTTTTTCCCCTTTTTCTCATGTCTCTTCTGATCTTTTCTAAGCATTCCAACTGTTTGATGAAATGTGTGAAACGTTTGTTTTAATAGATACGTGTGTCCTATATTGGTTTGGTACGAATTTCTGATTCTTAGATGCAATTTTGAGAATTCTGACTTGGTAGTTAAACCTTCTGCACCCACACATGACCCTGGCTATGCTCGAAGAAATTAGCAAATCTCCATAAGTTTTGACGGAAATTGGTAACACTACCACATTCATTGAGTTCTGAAGGTGTTGATGTATAAGTAAATACTTTTCTTACTTCCTATTCTTTACCAATACATGTTTCCAAAGTTCATTATACTTGCAAATGAAGCTAATATTCTACTTTTAAACCCTTTTTGCGAATTTTGTGCTCTCTCCATTCAAGGGAATCCGGAAATTTTAACTGGACCTCTTTCAAATGGAAAAAGTCTTAATGCTTGCCACTTAACATCTGTTTGTATGATGGTAGCTAATAAGTTGGAATATTTAAAAGTGCTTTTAGCATTCGTATTTTAAACAAATGCTCTCTCTCTCTTGCCAACTGGAATGTTTGATTAGTAGATCTTCTAACACATGTGAGAGAGAGTACCATAGTTGGTGCTTCACATCTTGGGCACACGGAGGAGGAAGAGAGGAAATTGCTACTTTGAGCACTGAGATTTTAGTGTGGAAACTGGAATGTGGATACTATATCCTTCACAGGTACTTCTACCTCTTTTTCTTTCTCTCTTTGTGCATATTGCTCAGCGATTCCAGGCAATTTTAGCAGTAGGATACGCACAGGTCACTCTCTCGGTTTGTTGGCTTTTATGTGTATCTGTTTATTGGTCCTAATTTTATTTTTTTTATTTTGAATTGGTGATTGTTGGGCTCGAAGTTATTATTTTCTTTGGACCCATGCGGTACAGAGCAGTGTTCGATTGGGTGGGCTAAATCACCAATTCATTGTTACCTACCAAATTCATTGGGTAGCCGATCACAGCCACGCCGTTTTCCTATTGTTTTCCTGAATGTTGCTGGGTGGAGAATTTGTGCTCTATTCGATATTGGTGGACACTCTTATATTATGGTTTATGCTGCCATTCTCATTGATGGATGATGGTGAATACTGCGCTGGAGCTTTACTCAATAAGTTCGTTGGCGTTGTGTGGATGCTTATTCTTTGCCGTAGTGTGCTTGGTTTCGGCATTGGATTTGCCAATCAGGTAAAAACCTCTCACTGGATGTTCACCACTACTGTGTTGGATGAGAGTCTCTTTTCCAACAAAAAATGACAAGAAAATCCGAAAAAATGGTCTATTTTTGTTGTTGTATGCATTGCTTTCGTTGCAATTCTGAACCCTCGATTATATTTTGTTGATCGAATTATGAGAGGTATCAAATTTTGGATGGCTCCGTAGAATTTGTGAATAATAGGGTTCTAGAAAGGGTTCATATGTTACTTTCAGCTAAGATTTGAATATAATAGGCACTACATTTATCTTTGTATTCTTTTTGAGTGCTTCTACATTGGTTAGCTGACCATATAGTCAATCAATTTAGGCAATCCTGTTTGTTTTTACTGGACTTAAAAGGGAGAATTATTCTTACAGTTGGGACATTATTGGTGGACGCCAATCACTTATAATCACTTATTGACACGCCCCATGGTGTTGGGAAAACCTTACCTCAAAATGAAGTCCACCTGATATGAATCATTACATTCAAGTTAGGCAGGCCAAGGTAAAAAAAAAAACACGTGGATCGGTTGGTTGGTGTAGAACTCAGTCATTAAAGGAAGCGTTTAGGCCAAAATGACCATTGGCCTCAGTTGTTATTGCTTTTGCCAGTAGGAGTTGATACATTTGCTCACTATTTTTCATCCTTTGATGCACACTTATCATTTTGTGGGGAGAAGGAAAAAGGGTAATTAGATTAGCAAACAAGCTGACCACTTTGTACCCCAGACGAATAAGTAATTTTTCTTTGGTGAATGGGTATTTGACATCGAATTGTTATTTCCTCCCAAGGTTAATGCAACTCTAATGTTTTTAGGGTGTATGCTAATTGTTCGAATGCACGCTAATTGTTCGAATGCACGCTAATTGTTCGAGCCGTGCCTTCAGGCACGGGCATCCGCTAGTGTATATATATATATGGGGTAAGCTTCTCCTTTGAATTCTGGACTTTCGGACCTCCATGATCCAATTTTTTTTTTTTGACGATCTGAGCCGTCTAATGTGTTTAGAAGGTGTTTTCAAAGGTCTACGCAAGAAATCTTTTAAAAAAAATACCGGGAAGGACTTGATCCGATCAGTTTTTGCAAAAATTTTATATTTATAGTTTTCGCGAAAACTGCTTGGATCAAGCCCTTCCCGGTATTTTTTTTTTTGATGATTTCTCGCGTAGACCCATGAAAACACCTTCTGAACATATTGGACGGCTCGGATTTTCCAAAAATAATTTGCAACACAAAAAATCACTTTTTTCTTATTCTCGGGAGGGTTTGGATTATATATATATAGATTCTGAAATTAGTAGAGCAATGTGGTAAGTTGTAACAAACTCACTAGAACTAATATTATTTATTTTTCTTGTGAATAAAAATGTCCAATTTGGGTATTTCTTGTGATCTTATAGTTCCAATGTGAGATGCCCTACTATGCAAAATAGTACCTTTTTTTGGATTGAACTTGTGGTGTCCTCAAAATTCCAGAAGTGGCTCTTGAATGATTCTTGACCCAAGTGAATAGCGAGTGGTCCTCTAGGTTCACTTGCACACGTCGCACACGTAGTTAGCACCCCACTTCGAGTATCGTCATGCTGACGTAGGGACGGCTGTAACATTCACATATGCCTCCCCAAGTTTGTTATGAGTGTTAACCGTCTCAGGTGACGACAAAGGACGTCACTGATATCTTAGGTTATCCTTCCGAGCCATCTTGGACATGATCCATCTCGGATGACTCGTCTGGTTCATAGTTTCTTTCGGCCGAGACACTGGTATTTCTCTGATGGGACCGTCTCGGACGGCCCATCGTATTTTAATCCTCAGTTGGGCTTGATGACCTGCTTGGGCCTTGACCCTTCTGAGCTCTATCACTGAGCCCCATTAGTATTGCTAGATTTCGGCCCACTACGGAACTCATAAAACAAAAAATACTCTCTCGTCTCATGTTGTTTGTTACTTTTTATCATTCTATTTTTTGGATAAAATGTTAAATTTCTACATGATTTCTTTAGTCTTTGCATGAAATTTAAACATTAAGATTTTTTTTTTTTTTGGGGGTGCTAAAAATGTAAGAAAATATGCATATTTGAAGTACTTTATTTTGCTATTTCTACTCTCATAAGCCATTTAATTAGTTAATGACCTATCCGAAAAGTAGCAAGAATTTTAAAAAGTACAAATGATAAAGGACTCGGGGGGACTAAAAAATTATTGCCAAAATTATATGGGCCATGTTCGTTTGAGAGTTTTGGGCTAATTTTGGCCCTGTTTTAATTTTTCTTACATCATAATTTTTTTTTTATCTCTTTCCACTTATTACATCTGCTTACATCATCAAAATTAAACTAAACCTACTAACTGAACAAGGCCATGGACGCCTCATGGTGAAAACAAATTACTCATTGTGTAAGCATAATTCATTGTACTTTTTATTCTTGACCACCATGCATTATTGCAGATGAAAGAAGATAGGAGTCGCTTACAAGGTCAGTATCGTTGAACAATAATTGATTTGATATACTGTGCCAATAATTGAACCATAAAATTTTAAACATGCTTGGTAACAAACTTAGTACAATTATTATCACTTGATTTTCTGGTGATACAAATGTGCGATTTGGGGATTTCTAGTGATTTATTAATTAGTTCCAATGTGATATACCCTACTATCCAAAATATCTTTTTTGGTTTGGGGCTTATAAAACAAAAAATACTCTTTTTTATGGTAAAAAAAATACTCTCTTAGTCTAATTTTTTTTTTACTCCTATCATGCTATTTTTTGGATAAACAATTAAAATAAATACGTCATAATTTCTTAAACTTTTGTATGAATATTTAAAATAAATTAACGTTTTTTAGTTGGTGCTAAAAATTAAAACATTATGCATATTTGAATTACGTTATCTTGTTATTTGTACTCTCTTAAGCCATTTAATTAGTTAATGACTGATCTGAAATGTAGCAAGAATATTTTGAAAAATACAAATGATATCGAACGGACCGACTAAAAAATTATTTCCAGAAATCTATGAACACGTCATGTTAATAACACATTTTACTCGTTTCTTTTGCACTTTTTATATTTGACCACCATGCATTATTGCAAATGAAAGAGGATAAATTAAAGGCTATTATTGGTGTGCAAGCACTCATATTGACTAGGTGTATAGGAAATATTAGTGGTGTTTGAAAAAGGTTTGAATTAACTTGATATAATATGCCAATAATTGAGCCATTAATTTTTTTAAGCATGGTTTAGTTGTAAGCCTCTTTTTGCTTTTAAAAAATGCCAATTTCAAGACCTTTATGATACATGTATGTAACTATGAGCTTCACGTCAATAACGCACTAATAATAAAGGCCAACTCACGTTTCAATGAAGAGTGGCTTATACATAGTTTGTGTGTTTGGTGTTGGAGTGGTCCCACTATATGTCATTTTCTTTTCTTTTGTTCTCCTATCCCAATAAAAATCTACAAAAAAAAAATGTCCATAAGATTCACAAATTAAAATTCAACATTTTCATGGGCGACATGTGAGATGCTTTATGTGACATAAAATAGGACCACCATGATTTTATCTAATAATTTAAACCGTTTATTTTGTCAATGAGTAGTGATACATGTTTTACCGACACTGTTTATCTAAACAGAAGTGTGCAATTAGACTTTGTTTGCTTTGGTTTTTAAGGACCACCTCTCTCTCAACGCACGGTCCCCAATAATTTAGTTTTTTCTCTCTAATTCTAAGTCTATATCTCTCTCTTAATTTTCACTAATTACAAAAAAAAAAAAAAAACCTCTCTAAAAATCTAAGCAATCTTAAACTCTTAGTGTTGATAGCACTGAAAAACTAAGTAAATATGGAAAAGTAAATATGGTTTAATCAAGCCGTTGCAGATTTCTGATCCACTTGAGTTGTTAAATTGATGAGTTATGCATCGGGACAACAAAATGAACGGTTTAAATTGTTAAATAGGGCTGTGGTGGATCCAATTTTATATCACTCAAGGGTCACATGAAGAAATCTTACACACAGGTTTAATTAAGAATTCAACTTTATAGATTTAGTAGTACACTATTTCAGAACTCTAACTTTTATGGATATTTTATCATTACAATTTAAAAGTTATAATCCTCAATTCTCCTCTATGGAGTACAATTTAAAAGTTATCACTACTAGCATTTACTCACTAACTTTACAAACAGAACACTTATTAAGAAACAACCGAAAATGAAATACTTGAGGGGTAGTTTTCTTTTTGTATTTGGTAAAACAGAAATTCTGTCTCTAAAACTGTTAAGAGAGAATCAACGGGTTTTATTTCTGCTCACGACAGTGCCCTTCACCTCGATTAATCCATGGATAGAGGTAATCCTCGAATTATGTTTTCTTTGAGTCTCATAATCGCAAATTATTGAACATGATTTTAAATATTCCCAGTTTCCCATTTTATTGAATTATTTTTCTTTTTGAACGAGATGTATAATTGACTTATTGGGAAGGACGAAAAACTAGTTTGATAGCCACACCTACCAATCAAGAGAGCCGTGGAGAACTTGGATAACACTTTCCTTCGGACCACAATTTCAAAGGATCTTTTGTCTATAGTCAAGTTGATTTTTTTTCCCTCTTATCTTTAAGGCATTTTGACTCATATGTACAAAATAAGTTTTTAAAAAGAAAGTTTGCAGAAGACTTGTAAGTTTCACCAAATTACACTAGTGCACATGACCAAGTCAATTAATGTCATGAAAAACCTCCTTTTTTTTTTTTACAAAAGCTACTCATCGACATTTTACATGTGGATTTTCGACAGCTGCCTGCCAGATCAATTTAAGAATGGATGTATTCTTCATTTGATTTGGTCGTGTAATTTGTCTTTCTTTTATGCAATATGTCTTTTTCAGTTTTACTTGTTGATCTTGGTAGGTTGTAATTATTTCTTATCAATGTCTTACACTTTCACTCAAAAAAACAAGTTTAAGAGCCATTAAAGAAGCCAATTTGGGGTGTGGTAGGGCTTAAAATAAGCCAAATGTCTTTTTATTTATTTAAAACTTTTATTAGATTTGGGTTTAAAATGTTACATTAATCATTTGTCTTAATGACCAAAAGCAAAAAAAATTATTAGATTTGGGTTTAACACCTTTTTTTTTCAGTTTCCATATTAATCTTTTATCCATATACTTTCTCGATCGATTCTTCTGAAGAGATGACTCGATAATCGCACATATTTTGACGGAAAACTAAAACAAATTACGAAATCCACAAATATTTACTCTTTTTTTAATTAACGATCAAAAAGAATTTTATTGTTCTTTAAATTAAAAGTATACACAGATTGAAGTCGTTGAAAAAGAAACAACATCACAACCGAAGACATCCTCGGACAATCATATGCCTATTGCCTACCAAACCCCAAAGACAGAGAAGGGCAGTGAGGAACCAACCCAAACAAAAGAAGGAAAAAGTAGACAAATACATAAAACTAACAATGAAGGCATTCAAAATGGACTTTTAAAAATATAGTATTCCCTCCTTCCCAAAAAAGATGACTAAAAATACTATTCACATCTCTCAAAAAAATTCGATATTGGGTAATTTATAATTATTTTTATGATTCAAATTTTTTTTGCTTAATATAACTGAGTAAGATCTATCAAATAAGATTAATATTGCATATTCAAATCATTATATATTAACATATATAGATAATTTTATGAGAGATGTGAATAGTATTTTTGGACAGAGGGAGTATCTCCTAGACTCTTATAATATTTGGCAAACCTTTGTCCATAAAAAAAAATTATTTAACAAATCATTTACTCAATTATGGTCTTCAATGGGCTCCCAAGGATGACTCTTAAGCATGGCTCTTATGACATTGGTTAAATTTGGGTAGCATTGTAATTAGTTCCAAGTGAGATCCAAAGTCTTTAAATATTTCTTTCATATGGAATTTCCAAAATATAGGGTCTTGTTAACAAAATGGAGAATGCTCTTACTAGTCTACTGAATGCACATATACTCTAAAAAAAAATAGCAAGCTCTAGGAGTGAAAATTAGACTCCAATTAGATTTATATGTACATTTTAGGATTCAATTTATGATTCATTTTTAGGAAGTGCATGGAAGATATAGGATTCAATTTATTTAATCTTTTATGAGTAACCCAAAAATATTTACTGTCTTTAAGAATGATTGATTTGATCCAAATCGTCCCGATTGAAAGCATTAGAGTACCATTGGTTTGTCTAGATTGAATATCGTATTTGATTTTTTTTTTTTTTTTTGACTAATCTAATATCTCGTGCTTAGTTGAAACATTAATTTGTGATGTGATTAAATCTCACTTGGATACGGATTGTACAAAGTAAGTAAAATACAGTATCATGGAGATTTGATATCATATTCAAAATTGTAACATTCCGAATTTTAACTTAAGAATTAGTAATGTTTTTATTTAAAAAATGAAATTAATTTGTTTTTATTGAATTATTACACTAACTATCCTTAGACTATCAAAGCTTTATTCTTGGAACCCTAATTATCTTATTCATCTCACCAACATCCCATCCATCATCACACCATTATCACCACCTTCATCCCCAAATTCCAGCTGCTACAACCACCTATCCTGCCACCATCACATCATTATTCCTTCTACCATCATCACAAACTCACACCACCACCTTAACTCCCACATGGACATGTCCTCTACCACTATGTAACACCACTTATTCGTCCATCCTCTTCTCACACCTGCAAAAAGATGAGAGAGAGAGAGAGAGAGAGAGAGAGAGAGAGAGAGAGAGAGAGAGAGAGAGAGAGAGAGAGAGTTGGAGTTGGTCGTGGAAGTTTAGGAGAGGAGAGAGAGCTTAAAGCCTGTTTATTTGAGGGATAAGAGAGGGGGAGAAGGAAGGCAGGGGAATAAGGGAAGAATATGAGAAACATGATAATGTTTGTAAAGAGGATAAGGCCAGGCTGAGGAGCGAAGCTTATACCCCTCTACGGGTCTTAGGTAACAACAACCCCCCACCTAGGATTAGCTTATCTGGGTGCGTAGAAAGACCAAATTATCCATCAAACCATTTTCTATTCAAAATACAATGATTTAATGAGGGCAAAAAAATAATTTCTCACATTATTAACTCTTATCCATCCATTCTTATCCACGCATATCAACGACTACCCAAACCAAGTATAAGCTTATCTCCTTCCTTAACTAATCCCCCTCTAATATATCCACCTCTTATCCACCTTCATTCCTTATCCCACAAAACCTTATTTGTTCGACAAACAGGTTGTTAGAAAGTTGGTCATGGTTTTTCTAACCCTTGCATGACACACCAATCTGAGCGACACTAGTCCTTAGGCACTCACAAACAACTCAAAACCACCATTCATCCACTCCAAATCCGAGCCAAACACCACCATTTCCACCATCTCAACAATCCATTTTCCGGTCAACCTTTGTTTTAAGCTCATTTCTTCAAACCAAAGATAGATTACTCTAATTACTTTACTAACCTTAAGTACAATATATCCCTGTTCAAAAAAAGTACAATATATCCCCTTAGAACTTATTTTGGGCCATAACAAATCCCCATGAAACATGTTTTTAGAAAATTGTCCGTATCCAAGAATTACGAACGCAAGTCCATAAACTATGGCTGCAAGGTATCTTGCTTTCGCAAGCCCATGTGTACATATGAACCCTAGGACTATAAGCCTGCGGTCTACTGACGCAAACCTCAGCCTTGCGTCCCCAAGGTTTGTGTACAGTTTATGGTTTTGTTTCGATTGATAATAAATTGTGTTCTTGTTTGGTTACTGCACTGTGGTGATGTGAATGTTTTAATGAATCCAAACCTATTACTATCATGTTTGACCTTTGTAGGAGAGGTCAGCGCGTGACCCCTTGTTGACTAAAGTTAGCGTAGACTCGCTAATAAGATCAGAATAAGTGTCACTCCAAGTGGCGCAGCTTACGCGTGACACGTGGCAACATCCGCGCGCGGGAGGGCCATTATAGCGGGACTCTCTTGTGTATGGCGCCCCAACAGCGCGCACCATGTGCCTGCCTAGGGCGGTGCTCGAGTAGCCATGGGTCATCCAAACAGGAGAATAACCCATGGAGGAGAATAACCCATGGCTGAAAGTGATTGGCGCGGCTCAAAAAATGAGCGAGGACGCGAAAAGCTAGTCCCACTTAGCCTAGGCAATGATGCCTGCTGCGGTCAAAAGGCAGGACCCCGGGGGGCCCCCTGAGGCTTGGCTGCGGTATAAGCCCGACCGAAAAGGTCACGACCTTGTCCTTTCGGGAATAAGGGAGATTTAGTGGCTTGGTGGCTTGGAATAGGAGGATCGCTGGGCGGGGGAATAGCTCGCCGCAGCGCGTGTTGGCCGCGCGGTGGTGACGTCACCCGTACGGTCAGGTTGTACGGAAAGGACACGTGTCATCATATTATAGGATGACAGCCTGACACGTTTTGGTTGGTCCAAGGTGCCTATAAATATGAGACCTCCCCTTTCATACCAGAGAGTTGGTGAAATCTTAGCAGAAGCATATGCTATCATAGAGAGAGAAAAGAGTAGTCATTGAGCAGGAGGAAGACATTTCTCTCCAGTGAGATTGTACTCCATCTCTCGGGTCACCAAGGGTATCACTGATTCGATTGAGAGTAATCTACTGCCTTGATCCTTTCCGTACACACCTGCTTTATTCTACACCCTTCCCTAGATCACCCCTTTCCTTCACTGTGTCTTTACTGTTAACTATCCATACCTCTCAAGCTCATCACACTGACAAGAACCATGTCCTACAACCTTCATTATTAGATGCGTTTTACATGGGAATAACAGTTGCTACCCTGGATTAAAATTGTGTTACTCAGTGATCACCAACCTTGTATAAAAACTTATTTGAGTAGAAGGAATTTTTTTTTATAACCTAATGATCGTTAATTCAATTACTGAAAATTATGAATTTTGGAAGATATTAATTATAACTCTTTGACTCTAAATATGTTGAATAGGGTTATGAATTAATTAATTACAAGTGCTCATTTTGAAACAAAAATCCTTAAAAAAAAATAGAAGTAAATATATATACCTAGCTCACTAAATTCGTATAAATACATAAGTTGTAATAGCCCAAAAGTCGTACATTAGGGAATTAGGAAAAAGTTGATGGAATATATAAGGAAAACCTGAGTGATTAGGCTAATAGTTAGAAAGTCAGCTAGAGCTGATTGTTACATAAGTACATTACAATTGGACCCTTAAAATCTATAGGTTACCTAATGACCCCTAAGAATCTTTATGTTACTCATAATGTACGGGTTAATGAGTAAGGGTTACCTACTGAGTGATTATTCATTCATGGTGCTATTGTGGCCCTTGCATTTCATGCCAAGTTTATTTCATTCATTCACGTATATGCTTTCTCTAAGCACACCTCACCGAGACTAAAAAAAATTGCAAGATATTACTCTATTGTGTCACCCCAATAATGGAACCTTGGTGTGCTTACCTTTTACTGTTATTCGATCTCAATTACATAACAGCAATAAATCTATACAAGGCAATTAAATGAAGAAACAAAGAAAAGCTAATTGAAGATATCCTGGGTCCAGCATGACTAGAAAATATTCGGCGAGACAGCCTTCGGCGCATATATAGCACTTAGGGCTTAGGGGAAATGACAGATTAGTGGTATTTAAAGGTAAAAATGACAATTTCATCAGAAGATTTTTGGAAATAACCAGATTCATGACAAGGAAAAAACTAACTCCACGTAAGTGTTAAGCCTTACGTGATTGGTCCAAAATACCCATAGGCCTTTGAAGCACTAACATTTTCCTCCCTCTCTTTCTCTCACACCAACCGACCTCTCACACCACCAGACGACGACGAAGAGAGAGAAACTCCCTTCTTCCACATGTTCGTCTTCTACTTCGTAATTCTAGCATGATTTTGGTCGGATTTTACATATCGGTGATTTCCAGTTAGAGTTTTGGTCGGCAAACCCATAAATTATGATTTTTTAGTTAGGGTGTGGCTGTGATGATCAATAATTGAGGACCCAAGCCATGGCAAGGCAGCTGGAGGTAAGGGTCATCATCAGGCCAAGACGGGCCGGCTGGCTGGTAAAACAAACTTCCAAATCAAGCCTCACACGGCTTTTTCTTTAACTTTTAGCGTAGGGTTATCTCTCCAAAGATGGCGGAAGTGCCCCCCCACGGGCTTTTCCTAATTGGGAGGCCCGTCTTGAGGCGGGGGTTGGGGGTTGGGTTATTTGTAAGCGGGCCAAAATGCTTATTGCCTATTGATTTTTTAGGCCGAAATTAATTTTTTCCCCTTACTTTAAAATATTCCATAACTGGTTTTGAGGATGGAAACTCCAATTACCAGATTGGTGCTTTCATTTACATTTGAAAACAATAAGTTGGACAATGTAGCGTACGACTAACCCTTGTTTTTATTTTTTGTAGCAGTCAACAAAATTACTTGTACCAAGTGAGTTCCACGCTCATATATCCGGTTTGCCTCAAAACTATTGAAAGAAGCAAAATAAAAAGTGACGATGACAATATTTAATAAATTACACCTACAGGCTACATAACGCAAGTTTCCTCTAGTTGCATGGAGATATTAATATATTGGAGTACCTCATTTCCAAAAAAAACATTGGGTTTACAGCTTGTGCACCTCCTTTCAAGGAGTTTAACATTGGGTGTATTAGTGTCTTGATGGAAATTTTTACGGGCATAAGATATCTAGTAAGAGGTTGGGCTTAATTTAACGGCTAATTTAAAATTTCTGATTTTAGGCGGCGCAGCATAATGAAAAAGTCAAGTTAGATTAAGCCTGTCCACTTGGCGGGCTCGAGCCGAGCAAAGCCCAACAAGCCTAGTGGGTTGCAGGCTAATGAGCCAAATGATGAGACTTAACTAGAGGGCTTATAGGCAATCATAGTTGCCGCCATGGAGGATGACAATGACTAATTTCACATATCTGAGCCAACATATCTGTTTTTTTATTTTGATTTCTGTTTTGGTTGTGGTGGTGGTGGTGGTCTGGCGGTGGTGGTGGGTAGGCAAATGGTGGTGGTGGTTTGGCCATGATTTGGGGAGAAGAGAAAGGGTTAGGCTTGATTTGGTTGTGATGATCAATAATCGAGGAGCCAAGCCATGGCAGGGCAACTGGAGGGCTTACGGGCAACCGTAGTTGCCACCATTGCAAACGACAGTGACTAGTTTCACATATTTGATCCGATCTGTTTTTTTATTTTTGATTTGTTTTCTGATGAGGGTTTCTGTTTTCTAATTGGGTTTTGTGGTGGTGGTGGTTACAGATGGAGGGGTGGTCTAGCGGTGATTTGCGGAGAAGAGAAAGGGTTGATTTGGGGAAAATAAGTACACTCTGGGGTATTTTAGGCAGTGCACTCATCAATTTGTATTTGTAATTAATATTTCCTTGTCATACTTTGGTCATTTGGGAAGCCATGGCCATGTTTTGGTCATTCCCCCTCCTTTTACCACTGATCGGTCATTCATCCTAGCACTTATGGTGTGTGGGTGTGTGTGTATATATTATAACGAATTGTTCCGTAGAAATTTTCCCCTTTTCCTCAACCAACGCCGTTGGGAATCCAATCCTATCACATCACTAGCAGGGGCCTCATTTAAAGGCAAGAAAAACTTTGTATGGATTGACCCCAAAAAGAAATTGATAAAGATTCTGAGTTTCAAACCCCCGGGCCTGGGAGGAAAGAAAGCCCAAGTACCCAAAGTTGGCCACCACTGCGCTTAACCCCTCAGGATTTATGGTGTATATGTTACTATTTGACTTTAATACTTTGCTATCCATTGTACATCTTGTCTGTACCCTTGCCTATTTTGTCTTGAATTCAAAAACATGATCCGAACTGTTTTTTTTTAATCTCAATGTTGTACGAAATCAAATTGACCAGACATTGGTACCTTAGTGATAGTATCAAATAAACTTTATTATGCATTTTAAAAAGTTCATTTACAGTTTATACCCCGAAGAAAAACCATGATTCTATTACTAAGTTACCAATGTCTGATTGACTTGAGTTTTCATAATGTAAATGCTCTCGTTAAGCTTTAAATAGTGAACAGTTCGAATAATGTTTTCAGCCCTGGGATCGATATAATGCAAATCGAGGGCATAACAACACTCCTGGTCCCATGATTGGGACAAGCTCATCTATATAATCCCCATATCTCAAAAAAAAAAAAAAAAATCACACTCAAAATTGCGGGTATCAAAATAATAATTCAATTCACCTCATCTCATACGGAGCCAAAAAAAACCCTTAAAATATGAATTTCATCAAAGATAGATAGAAAAGAACTAGTCATGTTTTGTTGGACGACAAATACTTTTAAATTTAAGTTGTCTACTTGATTAAATAAACATGATTTAATCAGCAAATGTAAATTAATCTTAAATATTCATTTGATAAAGATAATACACCATTCTTTTGGATATCGTTTAAAGTCCAATCAAGCCAATTTTTGGACTATGTTTGGACAAAATTTCTTGGTAGTATTATTTTCACTAGTGTCTTTTGTTCGTTTTAATTCCATTCGATTCGCATAAAAATTTGTAGATGATTGATCATCTTGACGAACGAAAATTGAAAAGTAAACATTTTATAAAAAAAGACTAACAAATTCACTAAAGACAAAACAAAATCAAGAAATACAGTTGTTTACCGTCTTTATTGTCTTATTTGATTTTTTAAAAAAAGAATATCTTTTTTTTTTTACTTTTATGATTTTTCGAATTGAGACAGATGATTAATTGCTAAAAAATAGACAAAAATTATAATAGAAAACCACTACATATGAAGAATTTGAAGAAAATATCTACCTCGACGCTTGTCACTAGTGAGCAATTACCTAGTTGATCGGATTAAATGAAATTACCCTCCTGCAGCCTTGCTTAGAAGGAAATACTATTATCTTTTTTTAAATGATCAGAATTTTTTTTATTTAAAAAAACTACTATTCAAACTAATAAATTAAGATTGTTTAGAGCCTATAAAAATCAAGTTTAGATTCTTTAGAAAAGTATTGAAAGATGGTGCGAGGGTGTTGAGATGCTTCCTGTCACCGTTTCCAGGGGCTGATTACCTCAGGAAACGCCTTTACCCAAAAAAAATCCCAAACCAGAACTCTTTTAACTCCAAAATCCCACTGCCCTGAATCCCTCCCTCCTCTGCACCCTCTCTCTCTAGACTCCACACGCTTCCCTTTTCTCTCTCTCTACCCTGCAAATGTCTTAGTTTCCTGTGTAGTAATCAAGGAAAAAGTGATAAACAAAAGAGAGAAGAGAGAGTGGATTTAGAGTTTAATTGAATGGTGAACAAGATGAGGATCGTCAAGACCATCGATTCTTCTCAAAACCCAAGTCTCTGTGGATTCTTGGTGGTCGAATCTTATCCCAAAAGGTACTCTTCAAAGATCTCTTCGTCAGATTTGGTCCTCTTTCTTGGCCTTGGATTCATAGATTGGTAGCTTTTATATACAAAGTAAAAAAAATAAAAATCAGAATCAAAAGTACGTATCTGTTCGTGGGAATTATATGTTTTGAGGGCCTTGGTTCTATATATCTATCTCTTTGTAATAAAGGGTATGGATTTGATGGTTCTGATTCAGTGTTTCCCACCTGTGTTCGGAGGATTTAGGGGGTTTATTGGGTTAGTGTTAGATATAATCTTTATTTAGCGTCTCTTGTAAATCTCTACCATCGTCTGTAATAATGATCAAAGATTCAGGAGATCTGCTATTTCTTTTTCTTTCCTCTTTTCTTGATTCCTCCAGAAATATCTCTCAATAAAGTTTTTTTTTTTTTTTCCTCCTAAATTTTTTATTTTATCGTTTGGGGTTCTATATCTAGTTTTCATTTCCTTGATTCCCTACTCAAATCTGAATAATAAACTGGGTATTTGATATTTTGTCATATTTGATGACTTTTGGGGGGGTTTGTTGTGGGAAATAGTCTTTTAGGTCTAGGGTTCTGAATTCTGATGTAGGTGTTGGGGAGGGTTGTGGCCTGATGATAGTATGGAGGTGCTTATGAGGGTGTTATTTTGTTCACTTGTTCTGTTGGGATGAATTTTCGAAACCCATTTGTGGATTGTCTCCTGAGACCAAGGGAGACCATTTGAAATGGTAGATTTAGTTCTGTATATGGAGAATCATCATCACCTGTCCACCCTTTTGTCTATGGATTCAAGCGGTTCTTCATCGCACGAAATCGAGTTGAATCACCACGGTACTCTTACGTGTCCCCCTGATATCAATTTACCCCTTTCTGCGGAGCCCAGCCCGCCTCCACAGCCATGGAGCTCGGACCCCTGTGATATGCTTGATGTTGGTTTGGGTCCCCAAGCGTATGAGACTGAGAGTTTCCTAAGCGTTCCCAGGGGACGGAAAGGCGCAAAACGGTTAGATTGCATCTGGGGTGCTTGGTTTTTCTTTAGTTCTTACTTCAAGCCTGTTCTAAATGAGAAATCGAAGGCAAAGATAATACGGGATAGTAATGGGGTTTCTGGGTTTGGCAAATCTGATATCCAGCTTGATGTGTTCATGGTTCAGCACGATATGGAGAATTTGTACATGTGGGTTTTTAAGGATAGGCCTGAGAATGCACTGGGCAAGATGCAGCTGAGGAGTTACATGAATGGCCATTCTAGGCAAGGAGAGCGTCCTTTTCCATTTAGTGCGGATAAGGGTTTTGCTCGATCTCATAGGATGCAAAGGAAGCATTACAGGGGGCTCTCAAATCCCCAGTGTGTTCATGGGATTGAAGTCGTCCACACCCCTGATCTCATGGGTCTCGATGAAGATGAGAGGAAAAGGTGGGTGGAACTGACGGGTAGGGATTTGAATTTCGCCATTCCGCTAGAAGCTTACGAGTTCAGTTCTTGGAGAAACCTCTCAAACGCGGAGTTTGAACTCGAAAAGCCTCCTCTTTCAAAGAGCAACCCGATGCAAAACCCTAAGAAATTGCATAATGGGTCCAACCTGAATTTGTTAACTCAGCCATCTAACGTTATTAATGGTGATACAATGGAATTATCACCTGTCAGCAAGAAGCGGAAGGAGTTCTTCCCAAATGGGAATGATAACGGTGAATGTTACTTGGCTGTTGATCCTAGTACTGATCGTGTTCTGGAAATGGAAATTCACCCTCATGAGTCGAACTGGTTGAATGATTTCACTGGGGTGATGAGGAATGTTTATGGGCCGGTTACAGCCGCAAAAACGATATACGAAGACGAAGAGGGTTATCTGATCATGGTCAGTTTGCCTTTTGTGGATCTTGAAAGGGTAAAAGTTTCTTGGCGGAACACCCTCACTCATGGGATCATTAAAATATCATGTTCAAGCACCTCTCGTGTGCCATACATAAAGAGGAGGGACCGCACTTTCAAGCTTACGGATCCGTCTTCGGAGCATTGCCCTCCGGGTGACTTTGTTAGAGAGATCCCACTTTCGACCCGAATCCCTGAAGGTGCTAATATAGAAGCTTACTATGATGGACCAGGATCTGCGCTAGAGATTATGGTGCCGAAACTCCACGTGGGTCCCGAAGAACACGAGGTTCGCGTTTGCCTTCGCTCATCTTGGGAGAAATAATCTTATCTTGGCTTGAAAGGGGCATATTTTGAAACCGTAAGGGTGGTTTACATTGGTGTTTCTTCATTGTTGACTAGTATCTATGTAAGGAACAGTGTAATCTGTGGGACAAAATGTGCACCTCCATTTTCCATTTGTATTATTAGGTTAAGGTGTTGTTATGGCTTTTGTTCTTTGTTGTCCTTTGCTTGTAGTCACTTTTGAAATTTACTCTTCTATTTGAATGCCTTGTTCGAGTTTATTTTCTCTTATCTGGGTTGGGCGTGTCTCTCGTCCAATTCCAGATATCGTCTTGCTTTATTATCATATTTTCTGGGTGAATGGTGATGCTCGTCGTCGTGGTTTTGCTTCTTCTCGCCAAAAAACCAGTTTTTTTGCCATAAAAAATATTACGATTTATGATTTGTAAAAAGTTACGAGACACACCCAACCGTTTTTTTTCCGTAACTTTCCACGTTTTGGTGTGTCTCACTTTCCACGTTTTCCCCTTTCGCTCGTAAGCCCTACTGCGGCTATACATATTACGCTCCCCTCAAAAAAAGATGGCTGCCGATCTACCACCTTTCCGATGAGTTTGATCCTCTCCGGCAACCAGAGTCACCAACAGTTCGATTTGCTGCACCAAGTCACCAGCAGTCCGATTACCTACAGTCTGATTTACTGCCGACAATCCAATTACCAACAGTCCGATGATTGTAACCAACAGTCTGATTTGCTGCACCAAGTCACCAACAATGCTAGTCACCAACAGTCCGATTACCAACGGCAACAACCCAAGTAATTGCCTATTATGTGCATTTCTGGTGTTCGTAATTTGTATTGGGAATATATTGAATGCTATCTTAATTGTCTATTATGTGAATTACTCAATAACAGTTTTCTATATGGACAAGATTTTGCCTTGCTTGGTAGAATATTTATACGCTCATAGGGTGTTTGATGAAATGTCTAAATGTACCCATTCATCATTTTCCCCAAATTTAATGGTTGGGGTTGTTGTTGTGTTATGTACTTGGAACGTTTATTTGTTAGTTTGAAGGTCATTTTATGATATTTGTTGTCTAATTATAGTTCATGGTTATATATATATATCTAATCCGGGAGTTCCGGATCTGAGACTCCACCTTCCCAATATTTTTTTGACGATCCGAACCGTTCAATGTGTTCAAAAGGTGTTTTCCAAGGTTCACGCGGGAAATCTTCCAAAAAAAATACTGGGAAGGGCTTGATTCGAGTACTTTTTCATAAAATTGTAAATATACAGTTTTTGAGAAAAACTACTTGGATCAAGCCCTTCCCGGTATTTTTTTTTGAAGATTTCCTACGTAAACCTTGGAAAACACCTTTTGAACACATTGGACAGCTCGGATTTTACAAAAATAATTTTTAAAAGCATCAAAACACCAAAAAAACCTCCAATCTGGGATCTCGGATTGGATAATATATATACATAGACAACAAATATATATAGGTCGTACCGCTAAATCCGAAAACGGTACCGGTACTTGTCTGATACTGGTACTGTACCGTACCAATAAGAAAATCGGTGTCCTGTCTGATACGAGATTCAGAACCTTGCTCTTTTGGGACCAATTTGTTCCGATTTAATTATTTTCTTTGACAATGGACGACAAACAGAGTCTGTTATCAAAAGAGATTAGTCGAGAGCCTTACAGACTTGGTCACTACAAGAGTCTAGTGAGTAACGACAATCGTCTGTTTTGATTTGAACGGTCCATATTTTAAATAGAACTTTTTAACGGCTCATATTCACTCTCAAATCGGGCAGGTGGCAGGTGAGTTATCATCATGAAGAAAAAGAAAACAAGAACGTGTGCCCCCCTCCATTCTGCTTATCCACAATGCCACTGTTCTTATTATATGCAAACTTTGGAATAAGTGATAATGGTGTGAATTCTTAGGGGAAAAGTCAACTATTTACTCCTCAAAAAGATTTTGATAAAAGCTCTTAGATAAGACCTCGTTCATAAGAACTAGGGCAGTTGGTTTCTTGCCAATGATTTTGGCTCTCTGTGTGATGGGACCATATTGTCTGCACAAGTGAAGCCAATGGTAATGGGTCGCTGTAGGAAATGGGAGATAGTAATTGAAGTAAACTGTACAGAGAACAGGTCTAAGCATTTGGTGATTTTGTTGTGGAATCTGAGTCAAATTGTGTTTTGAAGGTCTTTTTCTAGTGAAAAATTGCAGGTGGGACTGGTAGGGGACCCGTGTGTTTCACGCCTCCTTTGGCTAAATACAAAAAATTAGTTTTTTGATTTTTTTGGTTTTGTCCTTGTTCAATTTTTTTTTGCATTTGTTAGTTTTCGGTCATTTTTTTGTAGTTTATTGGCTTGTCTCGACAAAATGAATCTAAAAAATATGAAATTATTAGTCAAACTTAAAGTTTTGTGAATAAAGCCAATAAACCACAAAAAAATTGACCGAAAACTAACAAATGCAAAAAAAAAAAATTGAATAAAGACAAAACCCAAAAAAATCAAAAAACTAATTTTTTTGTATTTAGCCAAACCACCCTTAGACTTGCTATTTATTTGGAATTATATGTGAGGGACTGGACGGTCATGTCCGGCCATTTTCGAGTCATGTCCGGGTGTAATTTGATAATCAAGATAGACAAGGGCACATTTAGGGGTGCAAGCGGGTGGGCGGTCTTTGTCCACCTCCCAATCATCTCATTACTTTTATTAGTTTCTCAATCATGAATTTCTTGTCAGTTTTCTCTGTATTTGTATCATTTTAAAATTCTTTTTATCTTTTGATGTATAGTGTTTTTTTTTATAATGATTTTTATAATTTTATATACTTTGTTTAATAGATTAGAGCAAATCTATTAAATAAGATTCATGTTGAGTAGTTAAAACTCGGAATTGTAAAAGTGGACAAGAAATTTGAGACAAATAGAGTATATTTTAGATTTTTTTTTTTGTAAAAATTACGAAGAAATGTTCTGTCAAAATTGTGTTATTATTATATAAGAAATATATGTTGTTGTTAATTTATGAATATATATGATTTAATTTGGGAGGTGTTCCACTAACAAAAAACAATTTTTTCTAAAAACCAAAATCAAGGCTGACTCATTAATTTTGGAAGACTGAAACGAAATCATTAGATGAGGTTCACCGACCGTCATGTATTTGGTGTAATAAATTTTTTCAACATACATCTTCATAAAAAAACATTACAAAATATTTATCATTACACAAATTAAAACATATAGTTCCAAAAATAAACAACCATTACAATATATAGGAGGACAACGACCTTGTGCACTTTGGGTTTCAAGACCTGGTTTTCTCAATTATTATCCAATCATTATCCCTATTTTAAATATTATTCTCATTTTTCTTTCTATCTAGTATCTCTAATAATTAATCCCTAATTTTATTTATTATCTTTGTTTCTCCCTCCAATCGTTACCAAAACTCAAAACCCAAATCAAACTTAACCAACATGTTTGGGCGAAGCGGTGACTTCATTGGCTTATGTCATGAGCCAATCCTGACCAGGATAGGTCATTTTCTCACAATATATCACATAAAAAACCATGAAAATTCATTTTTTTTCCTTCTAAAAACACCCTTAGTAGAACACCCCCTTACCACAATAAGATAGGGGTTAACTTCTTGAATCTCATCAAAAATATCAGTCACGTCAGAAATCTTGTTAATCAGTTAAAAATCCGTTTTCTTTGAAAAACACAATGTGAAAATGAGTTTTTATCCATTATTCTATTTTCTTTTGTTACTATAGTTGTAATTTTTTCCAACCTCATTTGATTGCCTCCTGTTTCCGCCAAGTGGTGCAAATCTTTGTAAGAAAAACATTCATTGCAAATCTATATATCTCTTCCTTATCCTCTCTTCCATTTGGATTCGTATTTGGATACTTAGACTTTGTCAACGTCAGATATTGGGCATTTATTAGCTACTTCCTATGTCGTGAACTTCTCCTCAACAAACTCTTGGAATTACTAGGAGTTATGTCTGATCATATCTTCTAGGGCCCTGAAATTAATCGAGGTTCACGTAAGTTGACCTGGACATCTGGTTATTAAAAAAAAAAACTTTTAGTCTCCTACGAAAAGTAGTACAATATTCGGATAAAAAAGTATAAGTAATTTCATGTATGGAAAATGTTGACCTTGGGCATAGAATAATATGTAAAAAGTATATCGAGATATCTGAGAAAAGTATATTGATATCCATGAAAGCATATTGATATCCATAACATATGTATTGGTATCCGAACTTGTTTGTCATCACATCAGGGTTGTGAATCTCCTACCGTACCGGCCGGTACGTACCGAATTTCTATAAAAACGGTAAGGACACCTTATGATACCGTTCTGTGCTCAATTCCAGCCAATACCGGTCGATTCCGGTCATTCCGGAAGATACCGGGCGGTACCGTGGTACCGGACGTACCGGACAAGAAATTGCAGATGGCAATTTCGTAAATTTTTGAAATGAAGCTCATATAAAAGCCGACAATTTCACATTTTCCCCTTTCTCGTAACCCATACTGCGGCTACAGCAGTAGTACAACTACACGATCAATTTCACATTTTCCCCTTTTCTCTTTGATTGTTCCCAATCAAAGATTGTTCCGATCATTTCACGTACCGCCGCCGCTCTCGATCGAGACCCCCCAACCTCGTTTTTCTTCCATTTTATTTTCCCAAACCCGCTGTCTCTGTGCTCACCGGAGTAACAACCAACCGAAGAGAGAGAGAGAGAGAGAGAGAGAGAGAGAGAGAGAGGGAGTAGTCGTTGGAGTTCTTTTGAACGGCGTCGGTTGTGGTAAGGCCTGAAATTCTTACGCGCATTGGAAGCTTTGCGGATTGAATTGCTGTTTTCTTTTTCTTCTTTTTTTTGTTGCTCTTTTGCTGTTTTTGTTAATCCGTTTGTTTGGTTGAATCTGTTTGGTCCATTTGTTTGGAGAACATTGCATTTGTTTTGCTATTGTGTTATGCACTTGGAACATTTATTTGTTAATTTGAATGCCATTTTATGATATTTGTTGTCTAATTGTACTTCATTGGATGATATAATTTACCCCCTAAAAAAGGGTGATACTAGGAAATTTATATATATATATATATATATATATATACACCGGCGATCCAGTCAAGGATCCCGGATTTCCCGGATTGAAGCCTTTTTCGGTGTTTTGATGCTTTTAAAAATTGTTTTTGGAAAATCCGAGCCGTCCAATGTGTTTAAAAGGTGTTTTCCAAGGTGCACACTAGAAATCTTCAAAAAAAAAAAATACTGGGAAGGGCTTGATCCAAGTAGTTTTTCGCAAAAACTGTAAATATAAAGTTTTTGCGAAAACTGCTTGGATCAAGCCCTTCCCGGTATTTTTTTTTGAAGATTTTCCGCGTGGACCCTTGAAAACACCTTTTGAACACATTGGACGGCTCGGATAGTCAAAAAAATGTCGGGAAGGTGGAGTCCCGCATCCGGGACTCCCAGACTAGATCGGGACTCTATATATATATATATATATATATATATATATATATATATATATATATATATATATATATATATATATATGGTAGCACCGCTAAATGAAAGCGGTACAGATGCACTGTAAGAATACGCATACATTAAGATTTATGAAAACCGCACCGTTGTCCTGCATTTGAGATTGAAACCTTGCATTACATACATATTAGTATCATTCGCATAATGAGCGGAGGTTAGCAAGACCCTTCATTTATTACATTTCAAACTTGTTTGCTCAAATTTGGAGAACTAATTGAAAATTTTAATTTGGTTCAAAAAATTCAAAAATTATTTGCGAAAATACTTCAATTGTTTTTATTCAAGAATTATACAACTCGTATTATGGACTAAAAAGTCGAGACATCGTAATTAGAGTATTTGGTAATAGCTTGTCAGATTTATGAATTTTTAGGTTTTACCACTAGTCGAACTTATCCCATCTTGAAAATAATATTACAAAACCAAACCTTCTAGGGCTGGTTTGGGTAAAAAACCAAAAAATGGTTTTTAAAAAAATCATTTTCTTCTTATTTAATTTTTTTTTTGTTTTGCTTTCGTTACTTTTGCATCAAGATATTGTGATTTTTGAATTCCTCTCGACGAGACGAATCTAACAAGTATAAAATTATGATCAAAACTCAATTTTTTTTGAATAAAGCCAAAATAGGTCCAATAATCCACCCATTTTGGCTTTATTAAAAAAAATTGAGTTTTGATCATAATTTTATACTTGTTAGAATCATCTCGTCGATCAAATTCAGAAACCACAAAATCTTGATGCAAAAGTAATGAATGCAAAAAAATTTGAATTAGGACAAAATGATTTTTTAAAAAACTAGTTTTTGATTTTTTACCCAAACCTGGCCATATATATCCCATTTACTTGGGGTCGACATCGTGAAAAGAATATTGAAAATTTGAAGTTGTGTCATCTGATTTGAGAAATATTATCCTCTCTCTCTCTCTCTCTCTCTCTCTCTCTCTCTATTTTTACGTTTTACGAGATGTTTTCTCTCTGGGGATTTGATGTTGATAGATTTTCCTTTCTCATCTTTTTGTATTTTTTTTAAAACATTTCTTCATGATGTTACAAAAACTATTACGATCGACAAGTGCTTTGATTTGTTACTTTTATTTGTCTGTTATTGATCGTATAGTCAACTAATTGATAATATATATATCTTAGCGGAAGTGATGATATCTTATGCAAAAAAAATTATTTAGGCCTATATTGCGTGTGGCGTCACAGATAGAGTACAAGGTATTCAAAATGATACTATGATGAAATCCATCAACTACTCTGAGATCGGGTTATTAAATTATTGATATTGACGTAAATTGGTTAGAATAAAATGTGGCCTTACAAGCAATGTTCAAAACCAAAAAACACATTAATGGTCTTGTAATTAAATCATGAGTGACTGTTTCAACCTAAAAACAATGTCTAGCAGCAAAATAATAAAAAATAAAAAATACCCTAATCTTGAATAGAACTGTAATACCATGCAAATAGGGCTACATAAAATTACCCTGGGAGATTAGGGCACTTTAGGTATAGGCTAAGTATATAAAATGGGGGAGAGAAATTGGGGTTAGAGAGTAATTTTTTGGGTTCAAATAGATTCACCCTATGAAATGTCTTGGAGTCAAGTACAATAATTAAAAGCAGTTCAAAAAAGGTACAATAATTAATACTACTGTATTTATATTTCTAGCGCCAAGGATAAACTCGTCGTTTAACACGTGACAAGGGTAGAATGATACGAGCACGGAACATGGCTAAAATGTAAGAATCACAAGTGAAAGGATCAATTTGTCATAATAGCATACAGCACAACGAAATTGGGCTTCGACGGAATTACAGTGATTTTGCGGCCGTAATGTAAGATTATAAGTGGCCGGAAGGTTATAAAACATGGCCGCAAGATTCAGATTACGTGACCACCATGTTCGAATATGTGACTGTAATATTTCCGATTTACCAAAAAAAAAGAATATGTGACTGTAAAGTTTGAGCATGTAGTAGCAAGATTGTAGTAACTGGCTGCAAGGTTGAAGTATGTGGCCATTGGCCACCTATTTTGGTTTTATTAAAAAAAAATTTAATTTTTGACTATAATTTTATACTTGTTAGATTCGTCTCGTCGAGAGGAATTTAGAAACCACAAAATTTTGATGCAAAACTAACGAATGTAAATTTTTTTCTAATAAGAACAAAAGTAGTTTTTTGGTTTTTGCCCAAAGCATCCCCCAATGACACTGGAATAGACTCTATAATATAAAAATAAAAAGTAGGAATAAAGAAGAGAGGGTAAGAGCATCTTATCAGATTCAATAAAAATTGGATCAAATTTAACCTCAGAAACACCTTTTATAAATTAACAAGTCATTTTTTTAAAAATTCACAAAATCAGACTCTCTATTTTAATTACATCTAAATAAAATAATCATTTCTCTCTTCCTAGCAGGGAACCCATTCCTTTAAAACTAATAAAGTAATAAGTAGTGAGCGTAGGAAAATAATTAAATATACCTTAGCTGATGAACAGTGTCTTGCCTGAGATATTGAGGGGGTGTAGCACCTGTAAATTGTGAGGTGAGATTGGCGAGCCTGATTTGGGTGATTTTTTGAAACATTACTCTCTACTTTGTCCAAAAGGGTAGAATAGCTATCCTGTTGATGGGACCCGGGGCTTTGCTGTGCGGGTGCCGCATGACACCATGCTATTCGGCCATCAGACTGTTCATTGCAAAAATGCACGACTCAAATTTAATTAAGCAATGGATGACTTAGATTTGCGTTGGATTTAAATCCGAGTTATGCATTTTCACAATGGATGGCTCGGATGACGGCATGACACAGTGCCATGCGGCACTTGCACAGCATGCCCCCAAATTCCTGTTGATGATGCTGACCTAGGCCGAATCAGACAACAGGTGAAAAGGACAATCACAAACGAAATTCAATTCGTATTCGCAGAAGCGGGAACAGACTGTGTTCTTCGTTTGCAAAGAAAAAGAAGAAAAAAAAAAAAAACCAAAAAGCTTCGAGGGTTTGCTCTCGATTACTTCTCCCTCACAGGATCATTCACAGATCGAAAACAAATTAACCTTCAGGTATCAATTTAAAACCCTAAGTCCCTTTTCACTTATTAATTTGCAATCTTAATCTATCTATATCGTGTGTATACGCATTTATCCACCCGCATTAATGTTGCTTTTTCTTATTTTTTCCACGCTTTTTGTTATTAGTAATGGAATTTTCCTTCTTTTTTTGGGGTCTGTGAGAGGTTGATTCAGAAGCGAATTCGAGATTTATTTGTGTCCTTTGAGGTTGTTCAATTTTCTGCTAACTGGTTGGTGATGGTCCATTGATTGAAGATCTTGTTTTAGATTTATCGTTTGTTGAATATTGATAATTGGCAGTGGTGGATACTGGATTGTACTAAGCGGGGGGACGAAGCACATGTATTCCTTACATATTATCCAAATTCTCATTCTTGCATGTTAACTATCATGACATAGCGACGTAGTATATGCATACCAAAAGTTCACGAAAAGAAAAAGAAAAAAAAGATTCATGCATATGTTGGCATGTTGCTACTTGCTAGGTTTTAGTTTTGGGGGAGAGATGAGATTATTTGTGTAATGTATATTATATATATGTTGCCGCCATTTAATTTGATTCGCGCAACCAAAGAATAGTTGATAATTTGGAAGTTTAAGGGTTCTTTCCGCACATTTATATGAATTTTAGGGCTTTTTTCCATCCAAGAGACTTGCAGAGGCCAATCCCATGGAACTCTTCTATAGTTTCCTGAAAACTAGTATAGGTAGTGGAAATATGTGACGTTGTGCTGGGGACGGGGCACCTACCTGCACTCCCTGTGTCCTCTGCTGGATACTTACCAAACAATTTAACACTCGATTCATTGCATCACTATAATTAGTAAGTGTGATTGCGTTCTTAACCTGTAAATATAGGTGTTTCTCATGTATACAAGTCATCCAGTTGAATGCGAAAGATGTAGGCATGTAGCCCTCGTGGGATTTGTGTTTGTTAATGATTGACTAACCAGTAACCACGGTATGTCCTCGTGTTCTTGCTCATTAGTTGGTTACACTATTGTCCATTCATGGTCATGGCTCTATTATCTTGTTACTTATTGCAGAACTGTGAGTGATTTTCACAATGCAGTGGAAATCATGTCCTTGTCATCAATGTGATCTTTCTTGCCCTGTTTAGAGTAGGAGATTAGTATTTTGTTATGTCTTCTATTTTGCTCATCACTCATTTGTTGCAGGTTTGTTGATTTGGATATATCGTGTTATTCTGCTTGGTAATTAAAAGGTTTATTGCTTGCTTCGTTTCTTGAGGGTAAGAAGTCGGCTACCAAATTGTGATGGATAACAAATCCTTGGGAGGTGCTTTTGGCGACTTCGGTCATAAACATTCTGCTCAAGAAAATTCTATTGCAGCATCAACAACCTGTGATAGTACTGCAACTGCGTATGAAGCTTCTCAGAGATCAAACCAGTTGTCCATCTGTGATGACGGGTACTTACTTCATTCTTACTGTTCTTTGTTTTCCTTTCCAAAAAATCTTGTAGACAATGGACTCTAATCCCAATAACACTTCTGTTATTTTATACCTATACTAGGGATTGGTCGGTTCTTTGATATATATTATTATCAAGGCTTTGTTTTTGTGTCTAACCCCATACTTCAGTTACCCAAATAGAAATGAGGGAAAGAAGAAACGTGTATCGAAAATTGTGGGTGGAGGACTGCGCCAGATCAGTATCACAGGTTGGTAATTTCTTTTATGTATGCCGATCAAAAAAAGAAAAAGAAAAGTAATTTGTCTTGTGTAGCTTTGATCGCTTCCAAGTTCCATGCATGGTTCATACCATCTTGTGTTCAAAATTCCGCTTCCCAAACACCCAATAATGTTAAGATTTTGGGTTCGCTTGAGCACAGCCACTTTGTGACTTATTACCAAAGGTTAGGCTTGTCCTCAACATTCCCCATCCCAGACACAAATTGATGGATACTAGCTGGGCGTTGATTTAGTTATGATTCCTTAAAAGTGATAGAAAGTGCCATATGATGCTTCCATTTCAAAGAAAATTCCCAAAGGTATATATATTATGCATTTAATAGTATTGTTCGGCAAAATAATCATGGTATTGTTTGAACATGCTTTGATTTCTTTCCAGTTGGTAACAAAGTGGAGAGCAAGGGAAGAACAACATATAGTGAGGTACTTTTTCTTTCCAACAATTGCCTAAGGAGAGGTGAGATTTTCCACCCTACATTTTGCACCACTTTAACATTGGTTAAGCATTTTGGTGATTCCGGGATTTCACCTGAGGACCAAGTAAAGATAATAATGTAAGCGAACAACAAAGCATGAATAAAACATTTGTAAAATGAAATGGCTGAGCTGGGACCTGTTATTTCAAATATCAACCAACACGATGGCTTTAGTAGTTACCCCTTACACATGGATGAACAATTAACTATGTAAGATGGCTTTTAACTATGTAAATTTCACCCCCGGTGAAAGATTTGTCTGGTAACAAAAAATAAAGATCAATCACAACAATAGAAGCATGACCCATAGATTTACATAGTATTCCAGGATTGCTGACGTCCACGGCTCACTCCATAGATATATAAGAAGAAGAGTTACAGTGATGGCTGCAAGGTTAGCCAGCATATATGATGCTTGGTTTACATCAACAACTTACCGCAATATCCTTAGCCCACAGAAGAGATTTTGCCAAACCCAACAAGATTGTGTATAATTATTCATAAGAGTAGCAATTTACGTATGAAGATCTTACTGGCTTGGAAACATATGATGTGACATATTCAGATTATTTCCATGTCACTATCTAGTTTCCTGATTGCGTAAAATCACCCTATATAACTTTTAGCCAAAGACATGGAATTTAATTTCCTAAAGCTGGTGAAAAGATGTATGTGTTACCTAGCATAGTGCAGTAAATTTTTTTCCCTCCTATCTTGTACACGATAGGTTCACAATATCTAGACACACACCAGTGCTGTTTATAGCTTTATGTATGGGTCAACAATATGTTGGCCTAATCTCCTCAGTTGTTTTACTCCTATCCTAGGTCTTGCTGCATTATTGGTTCCTTTGTTGATGATGTCCAGGTTGCTGATGAAATTGTAGCGGAATTTACTGAATCAAACAATTCAGCAGTTTCTCTGGATAAGGTTTTATTTAACTCTAGAAACTTATTATCCGTCTATGAATTTATTATGCAAGCTAGGTAATGGCTTAATACGTGATGGTTTCAATCTTAGGTTGAGGAGAAGAATATACGGAGGCGTGTCTATGATGCACTAAATGTTCTTATGGCACTGGATGTCATTGTTAAAGAGGGTAAAGAAATTCGATGGAAGGGTCTTCCTAGCACAGATGTGAAGGATATGGAGCAGAATAAGGTTGCAACGAAACTCTTTTTTGTGATAGTAATGAGACAACCTTGTGCCTTTCTCCTGCCTCCCCTGCCCCTCTCCCTCCACTTGTGTAGTAGTTTTAATGATGATAAGACAGGAACACTGGATCTTGAGGTCACCATGTAGAAATAGTATGCAGTAATTTTCTTCATCCCCAGGTGGTTTGCTTTGAGGGATCAATGATTTGGTGGCTGAGATCAGAGTTATAGCAAAGGGCTGAGGCCTGGACTGAGATATAAACTGATTGCTATAGCCTAGCATCTTCCCTGTAGTTTTCCTTGAGTTCATGCTTAGGGGGCCAAATCCCCAAGGAGAGAGTTGATGACTGATGAGTGTTGCATATTTTATTTTGTTTCTTATTTGCTTGATATACATTTTTCATTCTGCTTTCATCTTCACACGTAAGACGGGGTTGCACGTGAAGGAAGTTGCTGAACAACTTGGTATACATTGTAGGATCAATTTCCTAGCAGTTAAGCTTTTTTGACAACTAATGATTTTACTTATTTATTGCCCCATGTGGATTATCATTTGTCTTGCATCAGTGAATTGCACCCCAATTATTGAACTTGTTTTCCTCCTAATTTTACAGATAAAGGGCGTGTGTTTGTCTCCTTTTTGTCGTAATATTTCATCACCCATTGATTCAGAAATTCTCAAGCTCAGTACATAGCAGTTTCGCTTTGAAATATTCAATTTGAAATAAATCTTTATCATCGTAGGCATTGCGTGTAAAGCTGATGAATCAAATTGGAAAGAAAGCGGCCTACTTGAAAGAATTGGAAGAACAAGTAAGTGTATTTGGTCATCTCTTGGTTACCCACATAGAGAACAGTATTGTAACCAGACCTTGTCGGAGTTCTGAGGAAATATATTTGCCTCCTGTAATAGAATACGAAAAGAGATTTTATAATCTGGTAATTGACATAGAATCAGGAATGCGTCAACTCCCAATGCATATCGAACTGTTTTGTGTGACTTTTTGCTTTCTTCTACTGCAATTGAGATACTTATGCATCATGGTTTAATAGTACTGTCAATATTCACACTTTTTGTGAAGGTAAAAATTAAGTTTTCTTGCATCTGTTCCAGTAAATTGTTTCTGTAAAAGAGGATTATTCATTGGTGCATATTATTCTATTAATAGTTCCCAGATTCAGTTAATATCTGATAATATATGTGTTACTCATACCACTGACTTGGAAAACCTAACCTTGGGTGCCAGGTTATAATCGGTGCATATTATTCTACTAATAGTTCCCAGATTCAGTTTAATATCTGATAGTACATGTGTTAGTCATACCGCTGACTTGGAAAACCTAATCTTGGGTGCCAGGTTTTCATCGGTGCATATTATTCTATTAATATTTCCCAGATTTGGTTAATATCTGATAGTACATGTGTTAGTCATACCACTGACTTGGAAAACCTAATCTTGGGTGCCAGGTTACGGTGTTAAATGGCAAAATGGACATTGTCAAGCTTTGAGCGTACATTTGGTTTATGGTTCTAAAAAATATAGTTATATCTGAGACCTTCTTTGAAATATGCTATATAGTTTGTCGACTAAAAAACTGGCTTTTAGTGGGAATTTATCTATTACAAATGCTTTAACATGTGGATTCCATGTTGATATTTTGTTGAGTTTCATGATTTCTTTGCTCTCCCTCAAAACAGGGAGGCTTGGGTGCATGTGATCTTTGGGTCACTGAACAAGCAGAACAGCTTTTACATTACACAAGTATCTTTAATCAAAGCAAAAAAAAAAAAGTTGTTTACATATAAACTACGATGACAGGGTACAAAATTAGTGCATGAAGAGGGTTTGATTTACAAGGTTTTTCTTTTAGTCAGCGCAAAATATCGTTTGTGTTAGTTGTTGATATTTATTTCTCTTGTTGAATTAAAATTTAGAAACTGGTTCATCTTCCCTATACTTCCTGTTTTATAATCTAGATTACAGGTCTCCAAAATCTAATGCTGCGTAATCGCCATCTGCTTGCTTCTGGAAATAGCTCTTCTGGGGGGTTTTCTTTGCCGTTTATAGTAGTTCGGGTACATAATTCTTCCATCTTTGCTTTTACCACATATGGATCTAGAGTTGTGCAACTTTGCACTGTTTGTTTTCCATTCTGACTGTGGTAGCATTGTGGTTGGCTGGTTGCACTATTCCTTTCGACAATTCTTACAGAAAAATTGAATTTTTTTTGGTAATCCAAAATTTTATTGAAAGAACGCAAAGAGTACAGAGAAAACAAGGCCTTCATTCCTTCCTATCATAGGAAAATTGGAAAAACACAAAACGAAGAACCTATAAGAGAGAAACCTACAAAACATACTCATACTCCGCTAGCAAACAGAACAATGGAGTGACTTGCCAGGATTGGCAGGGCAAAGAGTGAAACGGGGAGGCTTTATATTTGAAAATTGGGAGCCCTTAAATCTTTCATCAAACCTTGTCTTTTGAAGGACTGAAAGTTTGAGTTCTTCTTTGGATCCCTTGGAACACCATGTTGTTCCTTTCTTGCCATATTAATACACCAAACCAGCCCAAGCCACTTTCCTTACAATGCTGTGAAAGGATTTCCTACTCAATTTCCATGAGTCATTTTATCTTATCATTCCAGGACATGGTGAGCTTTAGATATGCCACAAAAGGAGTAGGCCTACTGCCACATGTGCCTGGAGTAGTGGCAGCTGAATAAAATATGGTGAAGGTCTTCCTTTTGTGTATTGTAGAAGGAAAAAGCGGGGAGTTTTGGGTACCCCAGCCCAGAACTGTCTTTTGTTCTCAGGCAGCCTTCGATAACACCAAAACAGTTGCAGTATGGGGTAACACAACATGGTATTATTCCAAGTAGTAGCTACCTTGAAAGCAGGTGACGGAGAAGTAGTCCATAGGACTTGATCCTGGCCCTAGGGCCCAGAGTATATTGAGGGAGAAAACTGGGAAGGAGATAAGCAGGGAAAGGCCATAACCATTGGGGCATGTACATTTTACACCACAGTAAACACCTTAATATTCAAAGGAATCCATGAAGAGGCTATTATCCTGGGGCCAAGATTGATGATGAGAAGAGGGCCTTGAGGGAGCCAGGTTGCATGCCATAGAAAATTGTTTCCCCAACATGTTAACAGAAGACCTAATAGCTCCTAGACTATGGCAATTTCCTCCAAGAACAGTTTGAAGGATTTCCTAGGCTCCTTGAGGTGTTTGTAACACCATTGCACCCAAAGAAATAGGTGTCTAGAGCATATAGACCATGTATGCCTTAAGAAGGATGCATAGTTCCAGTCTTGGATTCAAATTATAACAAGCCCAACCTTCTTTTCTTTGGCAAACAAACAGTAAGCTATACCATGCTACTTGGTACCACTGTGGAAGCCTTTTGTAGTTTGTTTGTGAGTAGCAATTAAGGTTGCATTTAATTTTCCTATGCCAAGCCCTAACTTGTTCCACTGTCAAGAACCAGTGGATACACCTCGATTAGCTTCCATTCTTATTCGATTTGCTAATTTATCAATGCTAGGACCTGAGAACCACCGGATAAAATATTATCTTATGTACCCAAGAGAGTTATTAATAGTCTACTGACATGCCGTGTCTGAATTGGTTATTCATTGACCTTCATGTATTTGTGAGAGTATAACTAGATGCACAGCACATTGGATGCTTAATGTGGTAGAAAATTTGGTATTTCGTCCCTTTTGTTGCACACAGTTTTGGAACATGTTGAAAAGGATAGAAGTATTGTAATACACCTGTTGTAATCAGTTAGGCAATTAGGAAGATTGTAATTAGTCTAATTAGGTAGGTAGCAATTTCGTTATTATTTCCTTTCCTAAATTATCTTGTACACAGTCTATATATTGTGCCTCCTAGTGAGAAGAATACATATCGATTATAATCTTTCAACAGAACACATGACTGTTATTTTTGTTCATCGATTTCTTTAGTACTTGCAAAATAAACACACTTAAAATTGTTGTCATAGGGTTTAAAATTACTCATGTAAGATATAACTTGCTCTGGGTATATAAAGGACTAATCTTCCCAAATAGGGCTTGGTACTGACCATATTAGGTGCGGCTCCGGTGGGGGATTCAATTGGTGACCATTGTATCCATTTACACCCTTGAAGATTTTTTCTTGCACGAGGCATGCTCTAAGTTGACTTTAGATTGCATATGTTTTCGTTGTTTAGTGACTTTTGTTTCCGGTCTTATTGCTTTGTAAACTGATGTTTACAATGAAAACCCCTCGTAGAGCAACTATATTGTGCTTCCCTGCTGACATTACTTGGCACTATTTCAATCTTTAATTCCCTTTTTGCACACATTTCTTTGATCTAGAAAGAATGTTTTTCTGATCTCTGTCACTCTCTCTACACAGACAAATCCTCATGCTACAGTTGAGATTGAGATATCTGAGGACATGCAGCTAGTACATTTTGACTTCAATAGGTACAGGGTGACTTCTTCCCTGCTTGTTGTATTAGTAGCCATTTTTATTAACCATTTTCAAAATTGACTATTACCATTATCTTCTAATTTGGTAAATTTTAGCGCTGAATTTTCTGTTTAAAGATCACAGTAGATGCTAATCATTGAAAGAGAGATCACGAGAAGTAGCGTAGACAAGTGCTTTCGACAAGGTGATTGTGATAATTGTTGCTTTTCATATTCTGTTGGCAGCACCCCATTCTCGTTACACGATGATGCTTACATTCTCAAGTTATTGCGCGGCTACCAACATACCGAGAGTAGACGCAATTCACAGACGTCTTCGGTTCTATCTTCTTCAAGCTCTGACATTGCATCTGGTGGAACCAAGTCATTCTGCTGGAACTCTGAAATTGACATGTCAAAATGAGCCTCTTCGAAACATGGGTTAATCCACAACATCTGTGGAAGAACACATCGAGACCAAATTTATCGAAGACACGTTAGTGCACATTGTTACGAAGTCCTTTTCTCAGTTACAAAGGTATGGGCGTGATAGGTGATAACCGACACTTGGTAGTTATATTTTTTGTTGCCAGTATTTATCCTCGAGTCTTCTGGCTAAAGAGTGACTGTAAATTACCTATACGGTGTTATTACCAGACACAAATGGCAAGTTTTTTTTTTTGGATAACCGGATATTCGGGCCAACTTTGTTACAAATTGGAAGATTGAGGTACGAAAGAAAATCATGGTGTTCACGTTGCTAGTTTGTGGTGTTTTGGAACTTGGTGAATGAATACGACACATTGTGCTTATCAGACATTTGCCTGTCTTCATAATTTTAAGGGTACGGATCACGTAATTGTTTATTTGCCAACTGTTTTATTGTAATGATACTTACCGCTTATCCTATATCAACTTAATAGTTTTGTTTTTTGTTAACAATACAACACTAGGAGTAGGATCTCTTAAAGGTTGTGCCACAACTACAAGACATGTATTCTTGTTTCAAAGTTAAAAGTGTGATAAGGGCTTGGTCGGGTGCAATGCTGACTCTGAGGACTGAGATTATTGGACCTAAGATGAACTTCTGAAATTGGGGGCCTATGTTTTCTTTTTTTAAAAAATAAACATTAAACTAACATCAAAATGATAGTTATGTGGTCTTGTATTTTTTTTTCCCATGATTCGTTTCGTTGTTTTGATTAAAATTAGTTTTTGGTCATTATTTTTTACACCAATCTAAAAAATATCCCTTTGGAATTGTAACTTTGGGAGAGGGAAAAAATATTTTTACGGAGAAGGAAAAGAGAGGCCTCAACAATTGAACTATGGATCTATCACTAATTGTATAAGTGATAGATTAAATATATATTATATACATTGGTGTACCTATCCATAGTCCTAATTTTGGGTCAAAATTTGGGGGCTTAAGTCGGCTGTTTTGCTCGCCTCCCAATCTGCGTGTGTCTTGTAGTAAGTGTTAGAGAGCTAAAAGCTCATGTCTAGATGATTGAGAGAGTTTATTACTTTGCATGTTATTGTTTTATGTCCTGTTTTGTTAGATTATTTTTTACTAGATCTTTATCGGTGTATTTTGGACGGAATCATTGTAAATGCCGTTTGGCTTTTCTATGAATTTGCGCATTCTGATAAATAAATAAAAAGTCAGCCTTCTTGCTTGCCTTAACTCAAGCTGGCCCTGATCGGGTGGCTGCAAACCTGGCCCTGGGCTAAGTCCTAAGAGTCCGTCAACTTAAGTCCACACTTAAGCTCACACAAATGTGTGAATATCAGGGTCCCTTAATTATTTCTTTCATAATATCACTAAAGGGCCCAATTTAAAATCCAAACAGCCCATTTTAAACTTAAGGGCCACAACTCAACTTTAACAAATCAGAGGGGAAAAAAATGCACGGGGCGGAAGACTCCAAATGCCACTGCATGAAAAATGGTAAGATGATGTGGGTGCATCAGTGACAGTGAGTTTGGTGCGTCCTTTATCTCTCCTTTCAAACGGGCTCCAAAACCATCCTTTCCTTTAGTTTATATTTTTTTTAACGAACAGGAAAGAGAGGGAAAGAACCAAGGTTTTATTGAGTGTAACAGTTTCAGTAGTATCAAACGTTATGTAACAGGAATCAGGTGTAGTGGTTGTGAATTAAAAAAAAAAAAAATCATTTTTTGACAAAATATTTTTTAATCGCTTAAATAACCCGTAATAGTCGTGAACTGGTTCATGAATCGAATACCGACCGATGCGAAATGGAACTGGCCGATACGCTCTCAATTTTTCCCTCTATTGGTATACCGGGGTGTCACAGTATCAAATAGGCCAAAAATCATTGTATAACGGCCGAACAACATGAGCCAAGAATAGGGCCGGCCCTGAGATTCTCGGGGCTTAAGATAAACTTATAAATCTGGGCCCTATGTTTTCTTTTTTAAAAAATAAAAATAAAACTACCCTCAAAATGATAGTTAATTGGTCCCATATTTTGTTTCTTTTCCATGATTCGATTCGTTGCTTCGAATAAAATTAGTTTTTGGTCATATTATTTTTTCTACCAATCAAAAAATATACTAGAGTATCTTTGGAACTGTGAGTTTGTAAGAGAGGAAAAAATATTGTTATAGAGAAGAAAAAGAGAGGCCCAAGAATTGAATCATGTACCTATTGGATAGAAAAACTAAGTTTTTCCATTAGGATAGCTAGCTCATTCATTGTATAATTGATAGATTAAATATATTTTGTGTACGTGGGTGTACCTATTCGTGGCCTTAATTTTGGGCCAAAATTCGGGAGTTTAAGGCAGCCGCCTTACTCAACTTAGCTCAAGGCCAGCTTGTCCAATGATATTCAGATCAATTAGAGGTCAAGGGAGAGAAAAATGATTAGAGATTAAGCAAGATAGGGTAGAATACAAAGTGAATTTTTTTATCTCTCTCTAACATAGGTGCTCTTCCTTCTCTCTACAAAAGAGAGCCAAATAGGGTTTCGTTTGGCCCCCCCTCCTTTGTTTTCTTTTTCTTTTTCAGGTGTTGCTGTGGCAGATTGAGGTGGTAGTTGGTTGATGGGTGTTCCTCTCCACTCCCTTTGCCCCCAATCTACCATATCATGATCTGGTTTCCCTCCCCATTTCTTGGTTTTGTTCCCAGCCATGATCGTACTGCGGTCATCTTTGGCCTAACGGCATGTCGGTTTGGTTGTCTTCCACGCTGGTTTTCCTTGTTGGAGGTTTTCGATTTTGAACCCAATGGTGAGTGTGGTAGATTTGCACCCGATTGGCGGCTTCAAGGTTGCGTTGAATTCTTTGTGGTGATGCGTTCTTTGGCGGTTGTGGTTGCTCCTTGGTGTGGGTGAGGTTGTGCCTAGGTTTTAGTGGTGTTTACTTATAAAATTAACACATCCAATAATTAATTTACATGTAATTAAGAATGCCAAACCTAGGCGGCTTAACGTTAATTAAGAAGCATTGGATTATTGGGTTACAAATTGATCAATACGATGTCGTATTGATATCTGATTTAAAAGACAGTTATTGTTAGTTATAAGTCAAAGAATAAGTAAGAAAATTGGCTTCAAGTCATACTTTTAAACTGCTAAATGCATGAGTTATACGTGTAAACATATAAAACGATACAGTTGACAGTTGAGACACATGGAACAAGACGTGCAAAACGGTTATTCCTTAAACTAATCATATGATTTGTTTAAATAACTATGCAGGTTCAAAATTAAAGCTTTTGAAGAAAGATCAAAGAAATTCAAGTTCAGATATTATTGGAGGGAAGAAACTGCTCGTTTGAAATGCAATGATGAAGTTCGAAGTCAAGAGATCAAGTGAGAAGTTCAAATACAAGCGTTGCTTATAAATAAAAGAAGTTAAAGAAGTGAGAGCTCCCAAACAAATCTTCAATAAACAACACATAAAAATGATGCTTGGTTTGTTTATTGGCAAGTAGAATTGTAGTTCTACGAATTCGACTCAGTTCAAAGTAGATTAAGAAGTAGTTTCGGAAGTAGATGTTAGTTGTTCTTGTAACAATCAAGTGTTTGAAATTCTTGTTATCTTTCTATTTGAAGTTGAAGAAGATTTTGAAATAAGTGTACCTTTGATTCATCAATTAAAGTATCTTATTTCTTTATTGTTCTTTGATTTCCTAAATAAATTAGTTTGTATTTCTTCACTTTGAAGGAAAAATCCTCTTAATTGAGGTAATTGAACCATTAAAACACAATCGATTGATTAAGTTTGATTTTTCAAAGTTAATCTCAGTGAGAATACTTAAAGACTCTCTCTAGCACGCTCGCATACAATTATTTTCTATTGCAAAGAAGTAAAAGAATCAACACATTTTTTGGTTCGCCTGGTGGGACCCGAAAGTGTTGAATGACTCCAAAACTTAGGAAGCAAACAGATGATTCTCAGGTTGGCTAAACGCCATAGGATGAGAATAATGTTAATGCTACAGAGAATGAACAGATTGAAGGCCTTCAAACAGGCCCAGAAGTTCGTGTTGGTCAAGAACCAAATGTGGCAATTGGCCAAGCTTCTCGAATGAATACTAGGAGTAACTATACAGTGCATGTAGATGACCCAAAAAATCCAGAAGTTGGAGGAGGTGTGTCATCTAGTCAATTTGTTGAAATGATTGCTACATTTAAGGAGTTGACTTAGACCCAAAAACTTATGTTTCAAAAATTAAAAAAACAATCAAAACTTAGGAATGAACCTCTGCCTTCATCTAAAAATGATAAGGGAGAAGCTAGTTCAAGCAAACATAAGTCAAGACCTGGAAAAGAGCCTATAAATGTAGATGATATACCAGAGTCTTGGTATGGACATGCAAAGATTCATGATTATCAAACACCTAAGCTTAAGAAAATGTTTAAGCAAACTACAAATGTTCTGTTTGAACCCAACTTTGAGGAATTAGATGGGGACTATAGTTTTAAGAATGATAATCATGGATTTGAAGAGTACAATTTTACTCCAACAAACCATTTTCAGGATAGGGCTAGAAAGCCTATACTGGAAAATGGAGTTCCTAGATATTCAGGAGTACTAGAAATGGGTAGGGTGCATTTGAACCATCTTTATGAGGCTTTTGTAAGGCATGAAGGAGGTTTTAGACAGCTTAGGCCTTTTGATAGTCCTTTCGAAAGGTTTACAAAAGATCATATGCCTAGAAATATGAATTGGGAACCGCCAATTGACCCAATGATTCATCTAGGAGGAAATCCTACCCTTCGAGCTGAAATACTCGAAGAGCGGTTGAAAAATCCGAAGTTCTCTTCTTTAAGAAAATCAAGAATTGCTCGTAGCTTAATCCTCTAAGCCACAACAATTTCTTTACTAAAAAGTCGGGTAGCAGCGTCGATACCTACATAATATTGGGATCGCAATCCGATCCTAACACACTCTCATAGAATGGCTCACGCCTAGAGTGTTGCATTCAATCCCTTCTCCCAAATAATCTGAAGAGCATATACAATTCTCCAAAAAATATACTCCCTCCGTCCATGTTTGTTGGTCCATTTTCGGCATTCGTGTCATGTCTTCAATTGTCTATATCTTTCAATTTATAGTGAGTTTTATGATTTTAAAAAACTCGTATAATAGTACTAGTTGAGAGCTATCAAATAAGATCCATATTGCATATTTTTAGAAATTCGTAGTGACAAATATGTACAATTTTTTAACGTGCTATGAATAGTGAAAGTGGACTAACAAACATGGACGGAGGGAGTATATTTTTTTAAAAATCAAGATTCACTACAATTTAAATCTCAACCTTTCAGTTTATTCAAAAAAAAGTTTAAGGGACTACGAGGGTTCTGTATTTATATTTACACATTTATTGTACATGGATTGTTGGGGATACCCGCCCGTTACGGCCCAGATCACACACAGGATGACCCACAAACCTGCAACAAAAATCTTGCCAGCCGTATGTAATATGTATACCATGTAGATTATTTTAGTATGCATACCCCTTATTATACAATATATATATACATCCATATTCAGTAACTAGATATTTTTCCATGAAAAGTAAAGAGAGAGTGGGGAAGGGGAACAGACAGGACTGTAACAAAAGCTTCATTCGGTCAGAATATTAAAAAATTATTTCTTGGACTGTTTTTACAGTACCCGCCAAAGCTTCCTTTTGTTAATTATTAATAACCAACAATATTACGGAAAAGTATCAGAGTTGGCCTAATGATCAAGGTTTAATATCAGGACTTACAGGTCTCCCCATTCTTCGGTTTTCAGTTCAAAACGTCTCAAGTACCCCGCCTCATACAGGGATTCTCGGTAGCAAATAGTACAAAGATTTTTGTAATCTGATCCAAACACCTCTAGTTATCAAATTATATTACGATGGAGCTCTCTCTCTCTCCATCACACACATAATCACCAACTTTTTTCATGCAAGAGGGAGAGCCACTAGTTTCTTTTATACTCCCTCCATTCTTAATTAAGAGCCCCATTTTCTCTCTCTTACTATTTTTCAAATCAAAAGATGAAATGTTTTTGTGTATCATTTTTTGAATTTTTTTGTACGGAATTAAAGTACTGGTCAAGTGCTTTAATTTGGTGCAAAAAATTCGAAAAATGATACACGGAAGTACTTCATTTTTTATTTGAAAATTGACACGACTTTTCGTAGTGGATTATTAATTTGAAACGAAGGGAGTATATTTAAAAAAAAAATTATAATTGAATATCCGAGAGTGGCAATGGCTCCAGTGTACAGCTTCACCAGTGAGAGCTTCAGAGCTAAGAAACAACTCTTCAAACCCTAAAAAGCAATAAAAAACAAAACAACGCACACTATTGTGTGAGTCCATATATCTACTACTATTATACACATATATATATATAGAGCATAAAGCCCCTTCTTTAATTTTCTCTCCTTATTCATATTCTCACTTTATCTCTCTCTTACTCTCTCTCCTCTCTCCTGGCCAACCCTCTTGTTGATGTGATTCTCCACTATATTGCCAAGAACCCCATCAACCTTTACAAAAGAGAGAATTAAAGAGAGATAGCTCTCAAGAACAATGGTTTTTTCCTCCATTCCAGCTTATCTTGATCCATCCAACTGGCAACAGGTAAGGGTTTTTCTATAATTTCCATTTTCCCTCTTCACTAAGGTTTCATTTCCATGGCTTCTTTATACTCAATAAAGCAAAAAAAGAAAAAAAAAAAGAAAAAAAGAGAGATAAATATTCCTCCCCACTTTTGCTTATTTCTTGTTCTTTATATCTACCCTTCTTTTAACTTTAAATCTCCACTTGAATATACCAAATATTTCATTCTTTGCTTTTTTGTTTTGTATTTTTGTTTGTTTTCACAGCAATCAAATGCTCATCAAGTTGGCATAAGTGGAAGCCATCAGCTTCCACCGCCGCTGCCACCACCACCGCCGCCTCCACCTCATGGAAGCGGTGTTGGTGGTTCGGGGTCGATCAGGCCAGGTTCTCTGGCCGATCGAGCTCGGATGGCCAACATACCCATCCCAGAAGCAGCCCTAAAGTGCCCGCGGTGCGAATCGACGAACACAAAGTTTTGCTACTTCAACAACTACAGCCTCTCTCAGCCGCGCCACTTCTGCAAGACTTGTCGGAGGTACTGGACTCGCGGCGGAGCTTTGAGGAGCGTTCCGGTGGGCGGTGGCTGCCGAAGGAACAAGAGGAGCAACAAGGGAAGCTCAAGCAGCTCAAAATCTCCGGCCAACAGCGGCGATCTCCAAACTAGCGGCGGCGGTGGTGGTTCTACAAGTGCAGTTTCCACTTCAACTGCCAGCTTATTAGGCTTAATCTCACCGCAAATTCCACCACTCAGATTCATGGCCCCACTGAGTCAACTCACGGGCTACGGTCCCTCTGGAGACGTCGGCCTAAATTACGCCCCGACAAGTGATATGAATTTCCACCTACTAGGAAATACTTCGCTTGGTGGTGTTGGCGGCAGCGGTAGCGGCGAGTGGAGGTTTCAACCACCGCAGATGGGTTCGATGGGCGGGTTGGATTTGACATCCGGGTTATACCCGTTTCATCATCAAGGTGGGATGGATCCATCCTCCGGTTACGTCAGTGAAGTGGGTCCGGTCCCGCCGAGAATTTCTTCTGGTCCAGGGTTTATTAGCAGCAATCAGCAATCCGGTTCAGTGAAAATGGAAGAAAACCATCAGGAGCTGAATTTGCCAAGGCAGTTTTTGGGAATCCAAGGAAATGATCAGTACTGGACCGGTTCGGGTAATGGTACTAATGCATGGACTGATTTCTCTGGGTTTAGCTCTACTTCCACCACTAATCACTTGTGAAAAAAAAAAGAGAAGTGATTTCTCTAAGTTTCATAGAGATTAGTAAAGTCTAGGGTTTTTTTTTCCTTTCTATTTTTTCTATTTAGGTTATCTTTAAATCGAGAATTTACAGAGTGATTCAACGATGGAAATGAAAATGTTGGAGATTCTCCTTCAGAAAATGAAGCTACGTTTCTCTGACGCTTTCTTTTCCAAAGCTCTCCGCGAATTCTTGATCCAAACATAGCCTTATAAGTTAGCAGTGGGAGTTGCAACTTTTAGTAGGGCAAGATCGATCGATGGAGGATTTTGGTGATGGTCTAGGGACTATAATTGTCCCTTGAAGATCGATCACCTTATGAAAACCCTAGAAATATTAGTTCATGCTTTCTTTTTTCTTTTGGTAATTTTCTTTTCTTGGTGTTTGAGGATGTTTACATAGATGAATATTTTCCTTGTACTAAGTTGTTGTATTTTTATATATTGCAGTTTAAGGCCTCATTTCCAGAAGAAATTTCTGGCATTCGGCTAGTTGGATTCAGATTTATATCTTTGAATCTAAATGGATTTCATTATATCACTGTGACAAATTACTTAATATTGAATGATGCAAAATCGAAGCATCCGTGTATATTTCGTTAAAATCAACATTTTGTTTTCATATGTTAATAATTATTATAAGCTCCTTTTCCCTTTTGAACACTCATGTATTTTTTTTGTTCTGAAACGGCAACAACAAATATATATTTAAACTCTACAATGGGTATATCGACAAAATTGAACACCGTCATGTCGTAAACCAAAGTTTGATCATTGTTTGTGAATTACAATCCAATCAATATCTGGACATTTTAAGGACTATCAAGCTATTATATATAAAGGTCGAATTTATATGAAGAATTTATCTATGCCACCTTGATGATTTGAGCGTGCATGATTCACTGTCAAGATGGCCATTTTGGAAGAATTAGTTCCATTTTTGTTCCCCATGCATTTCCTTGGTAATTTCTTGGATGATCTGCCTTAAAAACTTCACCCCAAATTCTGGCATAAGTTCTACAAATTTTAACATCTCTATAGGGCTATGGCCCTTTTATGGTGTATATCTTTGGATCCTTTCACGATTCGAATAAAAGTCGTGCTTTTTTCTTTTTCTTTTTAGGACAACATTTCGAAGAATGCAACATGTTTGATTCTGGATAAATATAGCTTCTTTCTCATTGCCTTTCAATGTTCAGGTACCGGTCATCACGTCTTCTTTAGAGATTAAGAAGGGTATAAAGAAGGCTAACATGGTTACTTTATTTTGCTAGATTTTTGGATAGAATAACGGAATTAGGTTGAATATCCATGGGTTAAAAGGAAGACAATCTTTCTATCATTTTAAAGAATAGGGGGAAAAAAAAAGGAGATAGAAGACTTGTGATGCTATTCAAGCAAAGGCTTCTAATCTTGCTGTTCAAAGACATATTTTAGCAACCAATAGGTTTACCTTTATTCAAATTCAAATTTCTTCTCACAGTTTATTTCTACTTGAACAATGACCTATGAAGGGGATCGACTTTCAAATGATTAAGGTACAAGCATCGGAAAAATTTCGAATTCATGAAAGAGCCTCAAGAAACGGAGGTCACATGTTTGAATTTCACGTAATGGCTTATTCCCTTGAGACTCGGTGCCAAGTAATCATGTGATATATGTGTGGGGAGGGGACTCGCACTCTCTGGACACGTTTGTGACTAAGAAAATAAAGGAGAAAGAATCATAAACCTAATGCCATGGCTGTTGTGCTTACCCATTGTCTAGCTAAGCCAGGGGTGAGTACTTAAGTTCATGTCTCAATTACCTCAAGTTTGGTTTTGAAAATGATCAGGTGCAGTGCCATCCATGCATGAAATCTTGTGGTAGTTTATTGCCAAATACTTCTTCATTTTGTTAAATTGATCAATACAGTATTGTTTTACAAACCAATTTTGATTTCCTATATATTGTGCATTATTATTATTATTATTATTATTTTTATGCTTCTCTTATACCCCTTAAACATTGAGTAATAAATGTACATATATAGCTAATTAAATTTACAATCGTGAAAAGATTTACAATCGCCGATAGAGGGCATCGTAAAAGTATAAGATTTTTTTAAAACCCTAATGGGTTTCACAATTGATCATTTGATAGCCCTGTTACTGAATATACAAAAATGGGGTTCGATGAGCCCTAGATGTTAAGGTGTGGAATAAAAAAAAGAAGGCAGATTCTTCGATTCTATTTCCTGCTTGGTAAGGATTGGCTTTAAATTATCACAGGGGATGTGATTGGAGTTCGTCTTTTCTTTGTTTGTATCACGGAGACACCCACCCACCGAAGGGCCGTCCTAGTTTATTTTGTATTCTATAGCTTCATTATTTCTTATTGATCATATTTGGAGAATGCTAAGTAACCCGAAAAGGTGCTCCGAAAACTACAACAAAAGTGAAATCAATAATTTAGATAAATATTTAAATGAATGTGAACCATTGATTTCACCTTCGAGGTACCTAGCAATGCTCATCATACTTTGGGGATGCTTACAGAGCTTGGATTGCTTGCACATAGTTCAAATATTCACCTTCCTCTATTTGCGGAGTAATACTGCTATTTCCAAGGAAAATCCACCTAGAGTTTGGTGACTAACTGAATTGCTTTCACCTCTCCAAGGAAAATATACTGTTCAGTTGCTTGCATGTTAATTTCTAGAGAGAGAGAGAGAGAGAGAGAGAGAGAGAGTTTCTATGATGATTGTGCAATAATTAACTATTGTAGAACCTACTTATTATGTTGGATGAGAAAGAGGAAAAATTGTTGGGTGGACCTAGGGCACGGCCCTCAACCCAACCACATTGCAAATTCATCTAGAGTCGATGACAGGTGTACATCAAGATTTATATTTGCTTGTTAATGGTGTTGAGGTTCCATGTGCAGTATCTAAGACTCATTTAATAATAACCCGAGAAGCTGTTCTGGAAACATGCTTGTCAATTCATAGTCTCTATTCACCACAAATTGTACAATTACTTGACATATCGAGTATCGAGTCGGTTAACCTATCGAGTATCTATTCAACATATATATTTGGTTGTTAATGGTGTTGAGGTTCCATGTGCAGTATCCAAGAATCATTTAATAATAATCCGAGAAGCTCTTCTTGAAACATGTTGGTTCATAGTCTCTATTCACCACAAATTGTACAATTACTTGACATATCGAGTCTCGTGAAGCTAACACGAACACCTTGAACAATATGGAAAAAAAAATTGATCTACCTCAAGATGACTTAATCATTAGTACTCCTCAAAAGACACACAGAATGACCCTAAATCTCATACTATATGTACCCCAGATCAGAATATTTCAAAGTTTCGAAAAACGTAAACAAAAGTTGGGTTTGAAAATTTTCTCGGAGTTTGTTCCCCCTTGCTTCTTGCGGCCCCAAGAATCAGGTATAAAGACTGCAGTCTATCTGCACGCCATTCAACAGTTTGATCATTTGTATTGGTAGAAAACACGGTTCTTCTAACATCCGTTCATTAGGCGAAAGATGATAAACATATAAGTAAATGAGTTCGAATATTAATACCCATTTTAAAAGAGATATCAATACATTTTTACGGATATCATTATATTTTTTTTCGATTTTCAATACACTTCCTACACATTATCCTCCGTCCTGGGGGTTGTGCTTAGCAGTTTCCGTAGAAAATAACCATATTTTATATAATTGTACGTACGTCTCTCTTTCAGAGAATCAGATCTTGTGTTTGAATAGATTAATTGGCAAATTCTCATTTGTTCATGCGTCTGACAAAATCTCAGAAATGTTCTTTGGTCATATGGTTAAGAAGTTTGATGATTTAGGTGTAATATATACGTTATTGCTTTTTCTGTTTAGATTTAGAAATGGTGGGGTGCAGTCAGTCTTTAAGTAGAAAAGGAAATATCCTCCGTCCAAAAAGCTAGTCTAACGCGAAAAGATGTACAATTTTTGAATAAAAAATATGAAATACTTTCGTGCATAATTTTTTAATTTCTTAATATCCCTCCGTACATGGATTAAAAGGAGCGAGTGCATGACGTCACCACAACGCAAGGATACAGGCTGTTCCAGAAACTGAGCTGTTCTCAAACTCATTTAAAAATTGAATTATTGCGTTTTACGAGATATGTTATTCTCTCACAATACATCAATTAAAAAACCTAACTTAAGTCAGTTTCTACAACAACAATATGCCACACACACGTGTCAGAAAAGTTGATAAGCGATCAAACAAATCCAAGAACTCATTGAGCTCAAAAAAAAAAAAACTCATTGAGCTTCTTAAATTTTTTGACACCAAATCAGAAACTCATTGAGCTCAAAAAAAGAAAAAAGAAAAGAAGTCAATTCAGCTTTTAAAATTTCTTGACACCAAATCAAAGAATTCATTGAGCCTTTTCATTTGGTATCAGAAAATTTTAGAAATAATGAACATAAGAACTTTATTTTTCAATCTGAAAAATACCCATCTTTCTGTAATGGATGACCTTTTTAAGACGGATGGAGTATAATTCAGTGCGGGATCACGATCCCTGCAATCACCACAAATGATGTAGGGCTCTTTTTTTTTAAAAAAATAATGGTGAATGATGTAGAGCTTAAGACTGTATGGACTCTATATCAATATGTTGTGGTGGAGGGACTTAAGGCACTGCATAGCTACCTAGGGGCACACAGGATTCTAGTGTGGCCGGTTGGACGAACACTAAAACAAAAATTAGAGCATACAAAAGGCACATCGATCAAGCGAATCAAAATTCTAAAAGAATTATGAAAAAATTCATCATAAAAATTTGAAAATTATTACTATATTTATAAGAAAATTTTGAAACTTGGGTAAAGGTGGTTGCCCAAGTTAACCCACATATTTCAGGTGGTTTACAATTTACACTGGGATTACTTTTTCTGACGAATTTTTTTTGCCACATAGTTAGAGCTCAATGGAATTAAAAAGTATTTTAAATTTTTGCATCGGAAACAGAAAATGCGGAAATTTTGAAAATGAAATTAGGCTGGTTTATATATATATATATATATATATATATATATATATATATATATATTTGAAAACAAAATTTGAAAATATAATTATGATACAAAGACTAAACGAGAAAAGCTCAGGTTCCTTTACTTTTGCACCTGAGAAAATTTCTATAACATGCCCTATGAGCATCGACATAGTTAAATTTTCATATATCCATGCCTAAGTCATGCGACTGTAGTAGCACTTGAGAGATTCAAACTTTTTTACTAGTTTTTCTCAGTGACAGAGTGAGGATTCTAATTTAGAGGTGGCACCCAAAATCAATATCCTCCCTAAATCTATCCTGCAAAGATAGTTTATTATAAAATGTTGTATAATTTTCGAATAAAAATCTCAATTAATTTTAGTATCAAGAAATATAAAAAAAATATGCACGGATGTGTTTTATTTCTTTATTCGAATATTGGATTTTTTTTGGTAGTGAACTATCTTTACAGGCGGAAAGAGTAATTAGTTTAAAAATGTACACGTGTTCGAAGGTTAATTTTTTTTATAATACTCGAAAAGGTACACATTTTCAAATGTTAATCATTCATTAACATACTTTATACTGAAAAATTACACATCTTCATTGATTGATCAATCATCAACATGCTTAAACCAGAAGAAAATACAGGTTTTGAAGAATAACACTATTTTTGTAATGCGATTTTTTTTTTAAACCCTAGGTGGCACATGCCCCCGATCCCTTCATAGCTCGTCTCTGGATTTTTCTCTATTTCTTCGTAGGTGAATGTCAATGAACAATTTCAATCTCTTAGGCAATGGTGGTTGGAGTCACTCTTTCGGTAGCAAAGAGGTCCTTAAAACAAGCCAAGCTGTAAATTTTGACACTTGAGGGTTTTACTGAAAGGTGCCTTAAAACTTCCTATCTGGTATGAAATCTCTGTCCTGGGAGAAAAACTTGGGTACTGAGAGGGTAACATGTGGTGCCTCTCGGCATAATCCGGCCATCCAAAGTGTATTTGGATGATTTGGATTTGGAGAGAGAAAGAGGTGAGAGAGTATTTTAATTCGAACTGTCCAACACACTTTTGAACAGCCCGGATGTGGCCAAAGAGTCACCACGTCAGCTCCTACCCTATTTGAACCCAAGTTTTTCTCCTGCCCTAGTGTATTTTCCAGTACTATAATTGGGCATTGTCACCATCAACTCTAACCTTGGGCCTCCTCAAAGTCCAAATCCTCACTTCATCCGCGTAAGTCATATATGATAGTTACATAAAAACTGTAACATTAAGTAAAAAAGTTTTGAGATATGTAACAAATAATGCACATTTAATTCAAAGAGAACATCCAATTTCCTACTATACATGTCTCATGCATGTTGATTTTGGAGCTGTAATTGGACACTATGTTATAAAGTCCATTTGAGGATAATAAGATGTTTAATATTCTACATGCTTTAGCGTGTGTGTGTGTGTTTTTTTTTATCAACCATTAATGTTAAAAAACAATCAAGGGAGGTTTTTTCAAAATATATATTGGAATAACTTACTATCCACCGGATTATCCGTACCAAAAATCTTATGTACCTCTATTCTCGCGAATTTTTTCAGCCTCAAAATGCACGGAGACAGAAGGGCAGGTTTTAGCCGCACAGAAGAACATAGATAGATATATAGTAATAAAATAAGTGCCAATTTTAGTTTAGTGCTTACTGTGAAGAGAGAATTAATTAGGTAGGAAATAGGGGAGATTGGTCATGTTGAAAGGAAGGAATCTTTGGTGTAGGTATTCCAAAGTTTGCTTTTGCTAGAACCAAGGCTCTCTCTTGCTTACCAACAACATCCAATAAAGCAACTCCGAATTATTCCAAGTAAAATTCCATACTGTTAAAAAAGCTCTCTCTCTCTCTCTCTCTCTCACACACACACACACACACACACACACACACAGAGGATATATAATATAATATAATCATCACCTGAGTGTTGGTCGGTCGGTTGGTCTTTCCTAGTTATTGAGCAATCAGTGGGTCTCTTGTTTTGTAGTGATCCCGAAAATGTCGTTATATGATTTTCAAAATGCCATGTTGCTATTGGATTTTGGGCTTGTTTGTTTAGGGATTTGAGGTTGAGATCGTATATGTTACTAGTGCATGCATATGCCCGTGCATACGCATATATATGATTTGATGAGGTAATGAGAGAGAATATGATTTGAATTTTGCAAAAAGGGGGAGAGAGAGAGAGTTGGCAGAGTGAGAGATAAAATGTAATATGACGACTGAGACAAAAAAAAATGACTGAAATAAAAATTGTTCTCCGTTGTAATATAGATGTCGTGGGTCTTAATAGTCCAGTGTTTCTTATCTTAGTATGAACGAGATTTTATATCCTAATTGTAACCATTTCCCGAATATGAAATTTCACGAGAGAGTGAGATTCTATATTTCTCCATCAAGAGCGATTAAATGTGACTATTTTGCCCTTGTCAATTTTGTTCTCATCTAATTGGCATTAAGATAAAATAAAAAAAATGTTTATCACAATCTCAATCAAAACAAACGCCGGATTTTTTTTTTCTCCATTTATATATTTCAAGAGAGTTTATGTCTCACTCATATTTTAAAAGATTTGGCTGTGTTTGGTTTAGAGTTTTAGTTTAGTTTTGATGATGTAAGCAGGTGTAATAAGTAGAGAGAGATAGAGAGAGAAATGAGAGAAATGATGATGTCATCAAAACCAAAACTTGTAACCGAACATGGCCTTTATATCCCACTTTTTTCATCTCCGAGTTGAACAATGTGCCTGGAGGAGAAGAATTTGGGTGACAAACAAGTGAGAGTGAAGTGGTGCCAAACATGCATCTCTGTAGCACGTCACTCATACCTGTTTGACAGCTACTAAATTCTTCTCCGGAAAGAGTACTCCCTCTGTCCGAATTTGTTGGTCCGTTTTTGGGATTCCAACTTTTTTTTTTATTACATTTTGATTTTGTTAATTTCCTATTTTATCCTCAATCGCTCTATTTAATACTCCATCCATTCCAATTTGATAGCCCACTACGAAATACGTGCAATTTTCAAACTAAAAAATAATATAGTTGCAAAAATTATTTTTTTATCAATATGGATCTTGTTTGATAGATCTCATTGAAAACTTTAATACGGTGCAAAAAAAATTAAAAAATGTAAACACATTATTTAAAAAAAATTAGTTTTTGTGTTGTTATTTTAAGTTTTAGAAAAAATGCAAAGAAGTAAATTCTTCATACTTCATGCTTTGATTTTTAAAAATGAACAAATATTTTAAGACTTAAAAAAATATATCTGTGAACTAATAAATTTGGATAGAGGGAGTAGTATATCTTGAGAAAAGAAACAAAGTTGTACGTATGAAAAATAGGAACAATCAATCCAAGGAAGAATTGGGCCCCGAAATCCAAGCTAACGTACAAATCTACACTCTTTCCCATACTTATCATTCACCTTCTTTGATACCCCACTTGGGACTTTGGTATTGGCCTCTCCCCCCTTGTGTGTATGTATAGCAGCTTTCACTTTTTGTAACGTCCTTGACACTTGACAGAAACTCTCTCTCTCTCTCTCTCTCTCTCTTTCTCCCATGTATTCTTATACGTTTCGGAAATGTTTCGGGACTCCTTTTGCTTAACTTATTTGTTTAATTTTTTTTATTTTTTGAAATTTATTTTTAATTGAGTTTCAATTATAATTTTGTATTTTTTTTATTTCTCTCATCGAGAGGACGAAACCTAAAAAATTTAATACAAAACTAACAAATTGCGATTTTTTAAGTAAAGACAAAACCAATAAAAAAGTTAAGCAGAATGAGGCATGGTAAATCTTTGTCGTAGAATCATCCATAGATTAAAGTAGGTGGACCATATTGTAAGCTAATGTTACGTCGAACAATCTAGAATTGGATCTAACTTTTGCGCCCTATTTTAAGAGAACATATTATGAATTATTCGCATTTTGAGGCCGTCCTGCCGCTGTCTCTTTTAATTTTTGTACTATTTCAATAAAAAATGAAGTAAAACTCTGAGGTCCTGCATTAATAATTTTGGGTCATTCATTTCGGAGAATGGCTGGGTGTGTATGGTATATACCCTAAAAAATATAACAAATCGATTAACTCTTGTGAATAAAAAGTTATACGATTTCTTTGCATAAAGTTACGAGACACCAAAATGTAATGAGTTACAGAGAAAATGTTATGAATTATATTTCTGAAAAGTTACAAATTTTTAATATAAAAGTTACAAGGCACTAGAAAATGTTACAATTGTCATGAAGTAACACAATACAGACCATAAAATAGATGCATATGATACATATTTTTAATGAGTGTATTGTAGCCATTTTTGTAGTATTATGCAATCTTGCAGTAGCATATATGCATTTGAAAAAGTATGCTGAGTGAACAACAATTCATTTTTATCCAAAAAAAAAAAAAATCAAACGTATGAGACAAAAAAAAAGCATTTCTTACAACATAAATATGTTCCGATTAATTGGCCAATAATATTTCTCCACCATAATTTTTTTTTTTTTTTTGACAATGAAAGTGGATTAGAAACTTTTTTTTGACAATGAAAGTGGATTAGAAACGGAATTAGAAGTTTACATTCCTTGCGTACTTAGCCCAAATCAACTACACATTAAAAAAAAGAAAAAAACACAACTAGAAATAACACCATAATAATAAAGCTTTTCTCCAAATATGGAGCCAGAGGGGGGCCAGTAGAAACGGTCGACCCTATAAGAAAAAAACATCTAGTATTATATATGAATTTTTTTCTATGAATTATATATACGTTCGCCCTTGCAAAGTATTTTGGGAAAAAAATTTGTTATGCAAATTGAAATTCCTGACTCTGTCCCTAGTTTTCCCCACCAACACTCGGGTCGTTTGCCAATGCATCCACGCTATTATTGCAAAAGGGTGAGAACGGAAAGGGCATCCATTTCAACTTCTAGTTATCGAATATTGTTTCGTACCGTAAGAGTTAGCTGGTTCGAACACCTAAGTTATCAAAAAGCCTTAAAAAAACCATTAGAGTGTATTCTCTTTCGAAAAGCGTGTTGCGATTAAAGATTAAAGTTTGCAATGGCAGCCAAACATAGACCAAAGAGATCTAAAGATTCCAAGGGCATTTTCAGAGCCATCACGTTCTGCCACATGAGCTCAATCATAGATATCCCATTAGATTCCCACACTCATTTATCACACGTAATTTTCCCCCCCACCCCACTCATTTGAAGCTATATCAAGTACGACATGTTTTTTTTAAGATCACGCGTTCCGTGTTCGCGTTGGCTTACACGTATTTTTATTATTTCTAGAGAACAATCTCATGGTCAATGGCAAAGGACCCACTTAAAGCTAGAACAAGATTGGTCATTGGCAAAGGACCTACTTAAAGCCATAACAAAATTCTATACTTTAGAGATTTCGAACCTGAATCTTAGGAGGGAACAAAGATGACCTGGTGTTGACGTATGAGGAGTTTGTATGAATTATAGGTTTATACGTGCAATATGTGACATATTTGTGTTAACAAAATTTATGGTGATAAATATGTATACGTTACATTGCTCCTTGACATAGCTTATGGCCTTCACTTACATTTCAATGATTGTAGACAAAATGGTAAATTAGATATTTATGAAAGGAAGTAGAATCCAATGGAGTCACTTTTTGAGCAAAGAGGAGGCAAGAAATTGGCTTTTATTTTTTTCCAGATATGTGAAGACCTATTTGCAATCATTTCTATCTGTTCATTTTATAGGGGACCCACCCAACGTTCTAGCTTGTCTTATTATTTTATGTTGACTAGTTGCGACCAAGTTAGCATGAAATTTACGTAAATCAGACATGCATGCTGGCTTATTTGAAGGGCTACGATACACATTTTTATTTAGATCGATACAATACGCATCTCTTAAACAGCTTTCAATTCATAACACTTTTAGCAAGTTTCAATTCAAAATTTGTGTTAGCAGTTTATATGTTTTGGACATAAATTATTCTCTATCCGTCCGGAATTTCTTGTTCATTTATGTGCATGCGTTTCATTTTTCACTTGTTTATATATTTTAATTTATAATATTTTCTACAATTTTAAAAACTTTGTTTAATAGAACTCATCTAGAACTATCAATCAAGATCCATATTGAATATATATAATATTATACATTTGATAATGGGTGCTGATTTTGGGGCTCTTTTTTTTTTATGCAGGCACTCTAAAATTTCATGAAGTTACAAAACTACCCTTTTTCAAGATATGAAAATTATTGGAGGCACTCCACCCTCAAATTATCTCCTCATTTACTGGAACACTCCAAATGGAAAAATGAACCAAAACCAAACCTAAACATTAGGTTCTAAATATAAACATTAACTTGATTTTTGAAGGTCGATAACATTAGTCTCATCCTCGATTTTTGAGTTTCATTTATTTAATCCGTGAAAGAGGTTATATGTTATAGTTGTTTAATCCATTGTTATATCCAAAATCTCCTATCTAATAGTAATTTGAAAACTATTTAAAGAATTTGAATTCCTTCCATTTTAATACTCTTTCAAGATACATGCAAAAGGAATCCATAGATAAGGAAAACAAGAAACAAAATTTCATGTGTTGCGAACAGTCATGGCAACATAGAGGAAATGAAAATTTGATCAGTACCCATTTGAGGGTAACATGTGTTCTACACAACCCAGAATAACATGAAATTATCGGCTTAAAATGATATAACATTCAAAGTCGTAGGAGAAATTGATCGAAAAGCTATAACAAGAAGGTAAAAAGTCTTGTTTGGCATACAATTTTTTTGAGTAGCGACAGGGAAGGGCCCCCACAGGTTTGGAAATTTGGGACCCTACAGAGAATAGCCGCAGTTTCTTCTTCTTTTTCGTCTTCCTCATTTTTTTTCCTTCTGTTAACTTAATCACTTGGGAGCGTGAAAAAGTAAAGGTTTGGAGCGCCTGAAGTAAACGAGAAGAGTAAAGGGTTTTTGGAGTGCCCGAAGTAAATCATGAAACTTACAAAAGGGTAGTTTTGGAACACTACTGTAGCTTGAGTGCCTGCATCAAAATTGGGAGTGCGAATATCGATTACTTGATAATATAAATATTTTTTTGAGGTATTGTGAGTAAAAATTTGGGACAGAGGGATCAAATAGTTTCATTTTGAATTCATAGCATTTATATGTATGAGTTTTATCTTGATGTCATGAATTTTCAGACAAAAAGTTATGAATTTCTATACTAATGTTGTGAATCATTAAGGCCTTGTTTGGTGGCACTTCTATTTTTTGTTTTTTATTTTCGTTTTCAGAATTTTTACAATTTAAACGAATGAATGTTGTTTGTGTGTCACTTCCACTTTCAAATTATACTTCTTACTTCCACTATTTATGAAATTTAGGAAAGTTGAAAATCTCAACTTTCATTTTTGTTTTTGTTTTCCCACTCCCACCCACCACCCCAACCACCACCTCCAGCCACCACCCCACCACCACATCCAGCCACCACACACCTCCACCCACCACGCACCACCACCACCAAAGACCCACCAAAGACCCACCACCACCTCTAGCCACCACGCACCACCCACCATCATTGCCACCACCCAAAGACCCTAACCACCACCTCCGGCCATCATGCACCGCCACCACCCACCACCACCCACCATCACCGCCACCACCACCTCTAGCCACCATGCACCACCGCCCCACCACCTCCACCACCACCGCCCCACCACCTCCAAATACCACCCACCACCTCCAAATTTCCCAGCAGTACACCTCCAACCGACTCATAATTATGTTTTACTTTTTGTTTATAAAATAATTTCACACAAACATATTTTTTGTTTTCACTTCCCTTTTACGAAAAACAGAAATTAGAAAACAAAAACAAAAAGCAGAAGTGTTACCAAACATATCCTAATTAAAAAAATTATGAATTTGTCTACAAAATGTTACCCCGGCCTTCCCTTTTAAGTGTACTATTACTTCGTAAATCTAACTTATTCAAAAAAATTCATCATTAATTACTTTAACTCATGAATTTTTTAAAATGACAAAATAATAATTGTACAAACTTAACCCATTAACTTTTCAAAACACAATTCTTGATGTACCCTTATCAAGCTTTATAATATTCTCTTTTTTTGATAATTTTTTTTTTCAAAACACATCTTATTAAGGGACAGCGCCAAATGAAATACTCTACAATTAAAAAAGGTATGGAGGGAGTATGAATTTAAGGCACTTCTAGCATACCATACTTACCGTACAAAAAATTATTCTATCTTAAGGTTTACTATTCACCATACATTCATGTAGGCCCAAGACAAAGTGTGTTCAACCCCATGAATATATGGTGAGGACTAAGGAGGAGCATGGGGCACCACATATGGTATTGTCCCAAGGATACTGAATAATCTCTCCTACCATACACAACTCACCCACTACAAGAAAGTTGGGATACTCCAACGGCCAAAAGCGTTGGTAAAAATGCCTTAAAGCACTGTTATAGGTCTGCGAGGTCTATACCAGCGCTTGTATAAAGCCGCTGGCGTCTACCCGTTGCTATATCCCTTTACCAGCGCTTTTTGGCAACCGTTGGTATAGGATGTATTTTACCAGCGCTTTTGCAACCACTGGTGCAAACTATGTTTTCCCAATGCTTTACAAACGCTGGAGTAGACTCAATTTTGCCAACGCTTTTGACCGTTGGTATAAACTTTGTACAAACTTAGGGGACACTTTTAGCAGCGTCTAAAAACGCTGTTACAAGTTTTTTTTTTATTTTAAAAAACTGATTAATAATTATATTTGTCACATGCCTGTTCACTAATTTTTTTTAGCAAGAACTAAAAAATATCAAAAAGCAACATAATTCATTTTTATTAGAATTGAAAAAGTAATAATCCATACAAAAAACCACAATTAGATAAAATTAAGGAATGTTCCATAACCTTATCAACATGAAAAGTAGATCAAATGTTCATTATGGTACAAAAATACCATAATCCAAAAGTCCGTAGGCTAAACTAAGTGGAACAAAAAAATACTAAAAATTCATGATGCCATCCTCAACAAAATCTTCATGAAAGAGCTTCAAAATGACGGGTTGAAATCATGCGTTCGGCTAGATCGCTCTATCACCTGCAATGGAAATGACAAAGAATAAGAACCGAGTTAATTTATCTTTTTAACTCCCACAACATTTAGAAAAACACAAGTATATAGAGAAGCCTTAGCAAATAACTTAATATGAATACCAATAAGGGTGCTGGGCAAGGATTGATATAGCAAATAACAAGCAGCTAGCAGAACCATGTGTCGGATATGTAAGGACAAGCCCTTGAGCCTCTTCAAAAATCTGTCCATTGTCATTATCACTTTAACAACTTTCCTTATGAACAGAAATTTAACCAAAAATGTTATGATAGTATCACCGAAAGTGTCCAAGAAAGGGGAATGAATGGCCCATATTCTAAATCTGCTTCATTCATTCATCTTTCCTGGACACGTTCGGGAATACTTTTCATATATCTTACTAACCCTCAAATTTAACTACTTAAGGCGGATAGTTGACATGGTAAACAATGTGTTGTAAACCCACAAATACAAAGTGAAAGTCTCAAGTTGTGGACCACTGGACTGACTTCAAATTTCAAAAACAAAAAACAGTTAGTGCAACAAAAGAAAAAACCTTTCAGAACACGTTTTCCATCTCTTTTACCAAACCCAACTCAGGGAGAATTTGGCTGCCCATAACACATTTCCAACTCACCTCTTGAATCTAATTTTCCCTATAAAAACCCATCAACTTAGCCCTTCATTTCCACCACCTACATTTATGATAAACTAAGCACAATCCCAGACCATTTAGATGCACAACAATAATTCATTGACATGTCCTCTTTTGGAGATCTCATGGAGGCTAGAGACTAACAAAATAAAGGATGGGAATCCAATAAATTCAAGGGATAGGAATCCAGTTACAACTACAATTAGCAGCTGATATTCTAAATTTTACATGGAATTCTGTATCACATTTAGTACTATCTTGAAAGTCAGATTTCAGGGAGACTAAGAAGCAAGAACAAAATGACATGTGGAAAGAATAGCCACTTACAGTCTCAACATGGGGATCGATCTTGAGATCACATTGACGCTTCTCCACTTTTCTCACAACATGGTTGTTCTTCAGGGCCTCCTCAACAAGTGCCTCATCAACTTCCTATGAACCAATAGCCAGGCAGTAGACAGCATTAGTCATTCCTACTCGGTAATTATTTCCTTTTTCTCCTGGCTGCGAGGAGGGGGATCAGAATTTGGAAATTACATGTTGAGGGCTCTGGAAAATTACTTATACCCTTTAGCAAAATAAGCTGACTCTTATATGTTAGTATGATATGAATAAAAGATTAGACAAGGCAGCCAACATGCCTACTCGGTAACCAAACGCATAAAGCTTGAACATCACTCAGTCATACTACAAACAGTTGACCTCGAGAAAGTCCAATATTCCAAAAATTATGTGCTTCCTTCATACAAGGATGGAAAAAATTTATAGCTTCATACATTGAATGAATTGCTACATGCCTACATCCATCACCAGTGGGCCATCATTGAGAGGGAGAGGAACTCATTTGTACCTATATGTAATTGGCTCCAAATAAGGCACCATTGCTGAGTTGAAATTGAGTCCAGTAGTCTTTACCCTATACAAATGACAATGAATCACTTATCAATAGGATGACAACCGAAAGAAAACGAAACATGCTTAACAACAAAGAAGAGGTCCACTTACAAGTAAGAATGCCACAAAACATTAGAAACATATGGAACATTCACAATACTTTTTTGTTCAACAAACGATCAGCTTGGCACAAGACCTTTTCCCTGTTAGATCCAACAGCCATATCATCATTAGAAATTGGCCTCTCAGTAGTTAAGGCAGATATTAACTCTTGGAGAATCATAGCACTGGTTCTCGTTGGTCGAGTACAGTGGAAGCAAAGGGTAACAGTAAAACAATGTAAAGATAAGCAACCAAGGGAGTTTCATAGCGCCGAATAATTAGACTTAAGTGGTATGACAACTAACAAGCAAAATGAAGATTGCAGTTAAGTGGGTAACCCTTGTTTCCATCGGAAGTTAAAAAAACTTATACCTTTCATGGACATCATGATGTCTAAGGTTGGAGGATTATAACTTGTCATTGCCACAGTCACGGACTTCAAGGCCAATCGTGTTTCACGTAGCAAAATACCACAATTGTGATTCCTAATAACAAAACACAATTATAAACTTCATCAAATCCAGTAACACCAATCAAGAAAAATTAACCAAATTCTACCTTTTTATAAATACAAGAAGCCAGCCTCATTGAGACATTTTGTCGAACGCTGAATATACCAAAAGTTGGCTCTGACCTTATAATGAATGAAAAAGAAAAACACCGAGATATGTTAGTCGAAATTAGAGAAATGGCATGTAATTAAAGAAACTAATATAACTAGGGTAAAAATCAAAGACAACCCTTCGTCTACATACCGGTATCACTTAATCCCTTTAAACTAAAATGCCAATCAAAGAGACCACATGCATGTATGAATCGTGTTCTCTTCCTCATACAAGTAATTTTTTGTCATAAACAAATACGGGATTTTCCTTATTCTAATCACACATTCAGCAAAATTAACTAAAAAGGACAAATGCACACAAAAATCTTTGATTAGTGCGTTGGTGTTGTAAAAGAGAAAACAATCTAAGCACAAATATATTATATGTAAGAAATAAATCATCATAAGAGATGGGGCGAAGACCTGTGATGGTTCCGTGAAGTACAGTGCCGTTCTTGTCCTCGATAGAGACGGTCTCATTGTTCAACTTCATAGACCCTTCAGAAACCCAATTGCATTCAAATATATACAAAGGAGATTGAAATTAAAAATTGCACTAGGTGACTTGGACAAAAAACGAAACAATAATGAAACAGAGTATTGAAAAGTAAAAGGTGAAAGGAGAGAGAGAGACCTAACGAGCTCCATTGTCAATTTGCAAGAGAAAGAAGCAGATCAGACTCGTCACAGACTTACTAATGGATCTGGTTGACAGAGGCGAGGCATCGAAGTGTGGCAGTGGCATGTCCTTTGATGGGATCAGATTCAGAGAGGGAGGAATATAGAGAGATATAGACATCTTACGTTCATTGTCGAGTCTTTCGCAGCAGTCGGAGCCAGGCTGCTTGGGAGATGAATTGCTGGAGGGGAAAGGGAGAGAGAGAGGTGGATCTGTACTTGAATGAGATGAGCGGCGGAATAGGAGAGAGAGAGAGAGAGAGAGAGAGAGAGAGAGAGAGAGAGAGAGGGTTTTCTGTTCGTGAGACGAAGAGAAAGGGTTTTCAGATTTTTCATCTAAGCTTAGGTGTCTTTTTGGGGGGCGCCAAGTATTGGCGCCTAAAAAAATTAGGGTGGGCGGCCAAAAATTGGGTGGAGCGCTATTGTATAGGTGATGGATATGTCACACTATATGCTTATGCACCAAACCGTAAAATTGTCGTAAAATTGTATTACTCGAGAGTCGTCAGAGTATTTTTCTTCGAATCGGAACAGTTTGCGTTTTACATGGGAGTAATTATATCTTCCACGCAAAAAATGAAGTAAATTAATTATCATTAGGTACTTGATCGAATGAGAGAAATTTTTGGTTTATAATGAATCAACGTCCTGATGAAAGGGTTTTCAATACCTGATAGACTTCAAATTTGGCGAAAGTGATTAAAACAGCAATACAAACAAAGTGAACGTTTTGGATCGTCATAATCGAGTTGCGATCGTGTGGCTAACGTACATTATCCTATAACATAATAGTTTGATTCATAACCAAGTAAGTTCGATATATAGGATTAGAAGGCAAGTGTAGGCTCGATTTCTTAAATGTTCGATCTAAACCGTTACGATTTCATATCTTATCAATTCTATCACTTTCCCTGAAAACGGTGGAGATCAAATGTCGGCAACCACCTGATCGGATCACATTCGATGCATCTAAGAGCAATAATGTCCTATAATGCATGACTCGACGGCCACCAAAGCAGTTTTTTTTTTTCAAATCGAAACCGCCTAAATTGTAAGTGAGAGTGATTATATCCTCCATGCAAAAAATGAAGTGGTTTAACTATCGTTACGTACTTGATTGAAAGAGACAAATTGTCGATTGATAATGAATTAACGTCCCCGATGAAAAGGCTCTCAATACCCGATGGACTTCAAATTTGGTGAGAGTGATTAAAATAACAAGACAAACAAAGTGAACGGCGTGGATCGTCATAATTTTGTTGTGATCATGTGGCTAGCGCATAATATAATCAATATTTTATACATATTATGTAATTACAAAAATTCAATGTTGACATATCAATTAAAAAATCAAAAATTTCATTTTTTTATTCAAAAATTCATTTTTATTTTCCCTCATTTTTTTAAATAAAATTAGATTTATTTTTAAAAAATGTATTATTGACTTATGAACTCAAAATTTCAAAATTTATATTTTTTTGTTATCAAGATTAAATTTTTCCCCCTAAATTTTTTCATTTTTGTTATTCATAAATTCATTTTAAATTTCCTAATTTTTCCCCTTATTATGGAATTTGGTAACTCAATTAAGTTAATAAAATGTTTTTTTGATTTATTATTTATTTATTTATTTATGGGAAGTCCATTTATTTAATTAAAATTTATTCATAAATTTATTTTTATTTTCCCTCATTTTTTCCTTATTATTTCAAAATCATTTATTTAATTCTAAAACTTATTCAATTTTTTTTTATTTTCCCTCATTATGGCAAGTCAAAATTCAATATTAATTCTCTCTCTCTCTCTCTCTCTCTCTCTCTCTCTCTCTCTCTCTCTCTCTCTCTCTCTCTCTCTCTCTCTCTCCGTGATATACTAATTTGGGGGGAAGAAATGGAAGGAAACACAAGATAATTGGGTGGGAAACAAATGGCATTAAATGTATATTGTATACAAAATGGAGGAAAACAAAAAGCTAAGGTTTTATTATGTAATTACAAAAATTCAAATTCCACCTATCAATTAAAAAATCAAAATTTTCATTTTTATTATTCAAAAATTAATTTTTTTTCATCATTTTTGAAATAAAATTAATTTTTTTGGGTAATCGGAACCGCCAATTGTTTCCTGGGTTTAATTTATTGGGGTTTTGCCAACGCTTTATTGGACCGTTGGAAAATTGAGGTCTGGCCGCTGGGAAATTGAGGCCTATGCCAGCGCCTTAAAGTGGGCCGCTGGGAAATTGAAGAATCTGCCAGCGGTTCATAATACCCGCTGCTAATGACCCGTTTCTAGAAACGGTTTTCCAAAGCGCTGCTATATACCTTCAATTCCAGCGTTTTTTGGAGGCGCTGGTAGGAAAAGCGCTGGAGTATCTCAGATTTCTTGTAGTGACCTAGGAGTATGTTCTTATCATTTTTTCTTCATTCATTCTTATCAAATATTGCTCACTTTAGTTTTGAAAGAAAAATAAAACAGAGATTTTGGATCTGTTTGATTAGAGTCAAAATTACAGAAAATCTAAGAATAGGAAATAGTTAAATTTTCCCATCTTTAGATCAATAGTATGAAACTAATAAAAAAAATGTTAGAAAGTTTTCTACAAATTATATATTCATGGTAACATTGATTTCAATTTCTTTCTAAAAGCATGAAGAATTTTAATTTTACTGTGCAGGTAGGAGAGGTAGCCAAATCTTAAGAGACTTCCTCTACTCTATCATTTCTACTCTCTCTTCTTCTCCTTTTCCCCTCGTTATCAGCTATTAGATTGTTAAGCTATTAGAGAGAAGTGAAACTTTATTTTTTATGTTCTCATCATCAGCAGCCTAGCGAATATCCATGTGTCCAAATTAATGCTAAAGAGATAAGTGAATAAACATTTATAGGAGTATTTTTTTTTTTTGCACAAAAACTCATGTTTTATTTTTATAATTGTATAAATATTACATAATTTAAGGTCAATTCCTAGCTAATTTATGTTTTTGGATGCAAATTAATTAGAAGAAGATTCAGGATTTTGAGAGTATGTATATGCTACGGGTGATATTTTATTTTTTGGATAATCAGGCGTCCAAGCCATAATCCCTAGCTAGATTATGGTCCTTGGAAAATTAATATTTTTTCGCAAAATCAGACATGAATAACTTAATTCAAAGTGAGGTTGATCAATTAACTAACCCCACATGATCATAGCTAGCTCTGTCTTATTATTTAAAATGAGGTCAATTAATTAACCCTACTTTGATGAAATGCTGAAGAGACTCGTAATGCTATCTACACAGATGAAGATGGATGAAGAGACTAGTAATGCTATCTACACAGAAGATATGGATGGACATTGACGCACCGAAATTCTTGAGAATAGTTAGTGTACTATTCCAAATGATGATAGTCTCGTATCTTCGAGGGTTTTTGAATCCACAAGAAGAAAGAGATTTAACTCAGAAGTTGTCATTGAATAAAATATACCGAATAATAAAGATTACATGCCCTTTTATAGGGAAAACTAGCAAATCCTAGCAAAAACTTTCTAAATAAAATAAAATATTCTGAAAATTGGGAAAACTTCCAAAATTGAAAACTATAAAGAAAAATAAGAAATTCTCAATTGGAAACAACGAAAATGGAATTACACGCTAAGAGTAATTCGTAATCTAATTATTACCAAAAATATCAAAATTACTAAATTGAAAGCCTGAACGAAAGAATTTGGCTAAATTCCACCATCAATCATGACTTGGGGTGGTGAGTATTGACCGCTGCGCGATTCTACTTCAGCTCATCAAGTTTGGGTATATTCCGGGCTCGTCGATAAGTTGCTGAAATTGACAATTTTCAATTAGAAGTTGTATGGACTTCCTAGGCTTTGATCGGTCCAATTGATTATAAAATTGAACCGCTACTTGTTCGGCGTCAGACATCCGGATGCGTTATTCGATTCACTTTATCCTTTCATCAATGAACGTTTGAAAGCTTCTGGACACATCTGGGTTCAAAATTAATTTGTTTCTCACCATCTATGTCTGTAGCACCTTTGCGTGTGTGTCTATATATATGTATGTATGTATGTATGTATGTATGTATTGGCCCCATTGCCATTAAAAGGTCATTATCCACTTTCACGCGAGTTAAACCAAAATGGTAGTGGTGATCATATTTGCCTTTTATACTAGTGGATGTCTTAGCCAACAACATTTTCTATCATAAGAGGTGACTACGTCAAATGAACAGGTATCTTTCCCCAGGAGACTTATTAAGGTGTTTGTCCTGAATGATTTTGTTGGGCTCATTCTTTTTGAATGTTTGTTAGCTGTGCGTTAAAATTTTCTATCTAAAGTATAAAAAAAAAGTGAAGTAAAGACAGAAAAGCTTCAAAAAAAAAGGGGGAAGGAAAATGCTAACCTCCACGTATTAGGTGAAAGATAATAAGTAAAAAGTGCATAAATATCTAAAAAAAATTGCATTAGTATCTGCGCGCGAAAGTATATTGATATCCGTCAATTGTGTATTAATAGCTGAACAATTTTGTTCTTGTATGCATATTATCCTCCGCCTATTGGTTGGAGGTTAGCAAAGACCCAATGAAAAGTAAGTAATGTATTGCAAGTTACTTTCAAGGTTAATTCCTATCAATGGTGATTGAGACACACGTACATACGCTCTCGCCATCATGTCTTTCAAGTCTCACTTTATTCTTATCCAACAACCTAGCGCCATTGGGCCATAGTTTGCCCTTTTGTCCGGCATGCTCAAGTTCACTTGGGCTTGCCGGGCTCAACTCGAGCATCAATCATGGAAAGTGAGTGGAAAGTGAGCTGGGCAGTGGTCCACAAACCGGGCCCTGACCCAAATGATGTCAACTCTAGGCATCCAGGCCCTTATCCGGAGCCTACCTAGGTTTCCTTTTCAATTTGAGAGAACTGGGCCTTGATTCAAACTTAAAGGCCCAACATAACCATTCCATTAAACTGTGCAGTTTGATTAGACACCGTGCCTTCAATAAAGTGAAGGCATGGTGCGTGGCTACCATTCAATTGCGTGTCTACAGTTTTTAGTACTCCATCCGTTCTAATTTTATAATCCTTTGTTTTATCCTAATCGGATAAAAAAATGATTATATTTTTCAATCGATAATACATTTAATATGCAATATGAATCTTGTTTGATATATCTTGATTTAATCTAATAAATAAAGTGTTCAAAATCACTTAAAACATTGTAGATTATAAAATATACCACTTTGAAAAGTGGCACGAACTCACAAAAGGTACTATAAAATTGGGACGGAGGGAGTAATTTAAATCGATTTGGCCCTCGTCATTAATTCCCCAACAGAAATGGCTTACATGGTAACAGAAAAATGTACGCGGACTCTTAACCAAAAATGTACAAGGACTTCCGGTGCCCTTTTTTTGGCTGCACATGAATAAATTTGAACCGTTCATTAGTTTTAAAATAAATTTTCAAATGTCACTGCAAAATTTGACTCAATTGGATATGGGTAAATGATTGATCTAGACTTCTGAATGAGAAATTCGAATATTGGATCACCTACTTACCCATATCCAATTGAGATGAATTGACATTCGAAAATTATGTTAAAATTAATGTGAACGGTTCAAATTATTCCTGTGTGACCCAAAAATGAGCCCCTGCATATCATTGTACATTTTCGATTAAAAGTTCACGTATATTTTCTGTTACCAGGTAAGACATTTCCGTTGAGGAATTAATGGCGACGACAAAATCAATTTAAATTAAATTTGTAGGGATTCAATTGAAATAGTTGAATCTGTGGGGACGAAAATGAAACACAAGTAAGGACCCAAAATGGAGATAAGCCTAAAATAAATGTGTGCTCAAGCATGAAAATGCTTTAAAACCAGAGGATTACGCAGTAGTAGTCGCTAGGCAATTAGAAGCTTTCAAAAATCTTTGGTTTGAGATTAACTTCCTATCCTCATGTTATTAATTGTTGGATTGTTCTTGTTTGTACGAGCTTTGTCCCTCCATGGTTTGAGATTCACACCCGGAGTAGTTAGTCTTGTCTGTAATTCCTTTTGTGATTGGTTAATTCTGTGACGTTCTCATGTAATTGAAATCATTTCTAATTGCTAGTTTGTGTTGCAATTGGAGTCAAGCTAGTAATCAGAGCTTTGGCCGGATCAGATTGAAGATTAAAGCGCAATGTTTATACAGATCTATACCTAGAGCAGCCACAGTGTTTCCAGAGACATAAAGTTAGTAAGATCAAAAGAAATACTTGTGTGTTGATTCCTTGAGAGATCTGATGAGATCTCAAGATCTATATGCTTAAATAAGTATCTCTCAAGGAAGATTGTTCGTCTTCTACATGAATTGAAGTTCGTTGATGGAGTTTAAAGGTGATTGGAGGTTGATCTAAAAGAGGAGTCCTGCTACTAGATCAAAAATTTGAGGAGTCGAATGTGAAGAAGCATCTATTAAAGCGGTTCATGAGAAGTTAGCCATGAGGTTTTTAGCTATCCAATATTGAGGAATTATAGTTGAGTGTAAGAAACTCTTTGTTTCTGCATTTTGCGTATGGTACTCTCTTCCCTCTTGTGATTTTTTCCCGCCTTGGGTTTTTCACATATATCTGTGTGTTATGCTTGCCTGTTTTATTTTGCGTTAATTATCTAGCAATCACATAGATTAGAGTTTGATTTTATCAATTGATTAATTTAAGTTTTTCACCATAATAAGGCGATCCGATTTTGGTTTCATTGTTGAGCGGATCGATTTTAAGTCATTGATAATTAAATGAATAATCTGGAATTTAGTTAAGTATTATAGTAGTACTGTTTAATGAGCTTTTGACATGTCCGGCTCAAGACTTTCCCATATGCAGTTTTCTATTAGAAAAATCAAAATGGCAATACATATGTAATTGCTATGGAACGCCGCTTAATATTTCAAAGTTCAAACTAAGGAAATAATGAAAGAAGAGACTCCTTTGGCTGTAATAAATGTGCATTTGGATCAAATGGGGCCGGAAGTCACTGCTTCCTCGGCTAACCCCATGAGCCGGTCTTGTTAACGTGTGCCCAATAGGCACACCGTAAACACATAAACAAACAAAAGTAACACACACTCCAATACATCTTTTACGCTTTTAAATACACTTTCACATATCTTTATGCACTTTTCACATATTTCAATATATTTTTTCAATCTTAATGTATGCCTTTTGGGCACGCGTTAGCATTGCCTTGAGCTTTTTTGCTAAGCAAATACTTTTTTATTGGGTTATCGATATACCTCTATTATTAGTGCGCCCATGCATTATGTTGTACATTATAAAATTGCATAGAATTATGTATTTACGTACACATATATTTATATTTATGTATCAGAGCATATCCTCTGAGGGCTCCCTTATATAGGTTATGATGCATGATTTTTTTGTTCAGGATCAAATTTCGACAATCCAAACTGTTAGATGTGTTTAAAATGTGTTTTTAAAATCTAGCGTTAGGGTTTGTAAAAAAAAGAAAGGAGGGCTTGATCAAAGCAGTTCTCAGTATATATATATATATAAACACGGAAAACTTCTAATCCACACCTCCTGGAAATAAGAAAAAAATGATTTTTTTTGTGTTGCAAATTATTTTTTGAAAATCCGATCTGTCCAATGTGTTCAGAAAATGTTTTCAACGGTCAATGCAAGAAATATTCAAAAAAAAAATATCGGGAAAGGCTTGATCCAAGCAGTTTTCGCAAAAAATGTAAATATATATATTTTTTGCAAAAACTGTTTGGATCAAGCCCTTCCCGGTATTTTTTTAAAAGATTTTTCGCGTAGACTCTTGAAAATACCTTATGAACACATTGGACGGATCGGATCATCAAAAAAATGTTTAGATCATGAGGTCTGGAAATGAAAAGTCCGGATAAGACGTGATTTTAAGGGTCACCGCGAGGATTCGTCCAAAAAAAAAATACTCGGAATGGTTTCATTCGAGCATTTTTCGATAAATTATATATGTACAGTTATTATGAAAAACCTCTCGGATGAAGCCCGTTCGTATCGTCGAAAACATGTTTTAAACACATTGAGTTGTTCGGATAGTCAAAATTTGATCCGAAAAATCAAAAAATGGGTGGTCCTCACGGAGGAGATCTTTGAGGGAGCCCTCAATATATATAGATATATGGTTAGCTTCTAATCCGGACCTCCCGTTTCCAGGGTCCGCGCGGGAAATTAAATCTTAAAAAAAAAAAAATACTGGGAAGGGCTTGATCCAAGCAGTTTTCGCAAAAACTTTATATTTACCGTTTTTGCAAAAACTGCTTGGATCAAGTCCTTCCCAGTATTTTTTTTGAATATTTCCTTGGTGGACCTTTGAAAATACCTTGTGAATACATTGGACAGCTCAGATTTTTCAAAAATAATTTGCAACACAAAAAAATCATTTTTTTCTTATTTTCGAGAGGTTTGGACTAGAAGTTTTACCGATATATATATTTCTGCATGGGTTATCCATGCACCACCCGTTATCCATGCACAATGTCCCTTTCTACCGAGAAGCTACCGAGCAATGGAGTTGCCATCGTTCAAGTTCATTTTAGCAAGCAACTTCAAGGATCAAGTAGAGTGTCATCTGTGTAATTTTCTTAAATTGTACAAATGATGTAAATAGTCTTTATTTACATTTGTAGTCCTCTTTTATTACACTTTTAGTCCCTCGGCTCCTTGGATGAAATGATGTCTCTTCGTGCCACATGGAGAAACTCCATTTTTGCAATATATAGGGAGGAGTGTGAGATATGAACTTGTATCCTTGATCTCTTGTAACTTTGTAGCTATCAACTACTTGTAACTAGTTTTCTAGTGATCTGCAGGCTGCAGCGATTGTAAGACTTGAGTTGATTAAGGAGAATGAGTTCTTCCCTTCAGTTCTATTGCATTTAATTGTTGCTTACTTGAGTCACTACTTGGAAACTCAATTGCTTACTTGATCTTGTTTGCTTGTATTGCAAACTCTTGTGGATTGAGCTTAACGGTCTAGCAAAGGAGTTTATATATATATATATATATATATATATATATATATATAGGTTAAGCTTCTAATCCGGACTTTTAATTTTCAGACTTTTTATACAAATTTTTTTTGACGATCCGATCCATCCAATATGTTCAAAAGGTGTTTTCAAGGGTCTTCGCGAAAAATCTTCAAAAAAAAAAAACACCGGGAAGGGCTTGATTCAAGCAGTTTTTGCAAAAATATATAAATACAGTTTTTGCGAAAATTGCTTGGATCAAGCTCTTCCTGGTATTTTTTTTTGAAGATTTTCCGCATGAACTCTTGAAAACACCTTCTGAACACATTGGACGGATCGGATTTTCCAAAAAAAATTTGCAACACAAAAAAGCCATGTTTTTCTTATTTCTGGGAGGTGTGGACTAGAAAATCCACCTATATATATATATATGCCAAACTTCCGGTCCAAACTCCCGCAACTTATTAAGTTCCGGACCTCCACTTTTCGGACCAAATTTTGATGATCTGAACCGTTAGATGTGTTTAAAATGTGTTTTTAAGGTCCCCAGTGAGGATTTGGAAAAAAAAAAAATACCCGGAAGGGCTTGATCGGAGCAGTTTTTCATAAAAATGCTATAAAAGTTTTGAACATATCTAACGGTTCAGATCGTCGAAATTTGGTCCAGACAGTGAGATCCGGACGGTAGGTCCGCATTTTGCGGTTTGGATCGAAATTTGGATAGAAGGAGGTCCTATGTATATATATAGGACCTCCTTCTAATAAGAGACCCTTATTTAACTTTTCATGCAGACCTAGGGGCATTTTTTACTTTTCAGACCAAAATTTGACGATCCGATCCACTCAATGTTTTTAAAATGTATTTTCAAAGGCCTACGTGAAGAATCTCCGAAAAAAATACCCGGAAGGGCTTGATCCGAGTGGTTTCCGATAAAAACTATACATATACAGTTTTTTTATCGGAAACCACTCGGATCAAGCCCTTCCGGGTATTTTTTTTCAGGGATTCTTCGTGTAGGCCCTTGAAAACACATTTTAAAAACATTAAGCAGATCGGATCGTCAAAATTTGGTCCGGAAAGTCGAAAAAGGGCAGGTCGGCATGGTATTTTAAAATAATGGTCCCTTATTGGAAGTTTATATATATATATATATATATATATATATATATATATATATATATATATATATATATATATATATATATATATATATATAGACACACACACACAAATATACAGGATCGTAAGATAAAGAAAATAAAGACAGAGTAAATTATTGGATGATATTGATCTTTATCGATGAAAAATAAGAATGTTTTACAGGTAAGGGATGAGAGAGGGATGGTGAAAGGGATGAAACACTAGGGGAGAGAGAGAGGTATTGGAAAATCTACCTTTGAGTGGATAGGTTACAACTTTTTATAGACAGTACGTGCTACTGTAGCAGTTACTGTAGATAATGTCACGGATGACGTTTTACAAAATATTTACTGTGGCTGACGTCATGGATGACGTTTCATAGATTCTGCAAACTTTCGATTTCTTCTCGGTTCTTATCGATTTTTCTTCTTTTTCTTTGTTTTTAACATTTTTTATTCCATCATAGAGTCCCAAAGGTTGGCCTTGTCTGAGTAAACTTCGGTATCATCTTCTGGGTCCTGAGATTCTCCGGCTAAGCATGTAAATGTCTTGGTCCAAATCATATGATTGTGGGGACATAGATATGTCACTTTTTTAAATCTGGATCAATGCTTGGTCGCGAAGCATGCACTTGGTTTGTCCAATTTGCTTGCCTTTTTAAAGTCCATTATTATAGCTCTCTGCCTATTAGAGCATCAGCAGCAAGGATGGAGCCAAGGGGGGACAAGTGGTGGCGGCTGTCACTATAAGGTTTTCAAAAATTGCAATTATTACATAGAAAATAGATTTTTATCCCCAAATTATATAGACTTGTCATCACTAGATTTTTATGTTATTATAGTTTTTCATAGAGTGGATGAATATTTGTAATGCAGTTTGTTTTTTTATTTTTTTAAGTACATATTTTTGCCACCACAAAGATAAAATCCTGGCTCCGTCCTTGATCAGCAGTAGAGTGGGCAAAATGTGTATTTTAGGTATTTTAGACAACCAAACGCCAAAAACACCCTTGCAGCTGTCTCTCTATAGTTTCTTTACACTATGTATTTGCTACAGTTCTACGCCAAAAGAACCGTAGAACTGTTCATGAGCTTCTCAGTATTTTATCACTTTTTGTGTTACCCGGCATACTCTCTTTCCTCTTATTGGTCAATCCCTTTTACTGTGCATCTCCTACCCAATGAAATAATAATAATATTATATTAAAAGATAGGTAAACAAACTAGTATTGCTGAAGCTTGTAATGTAAAAGTGTAGAGCTAAACCACTGTTTAAAGGCTTTTTCTAGCAACTTTACCTATACAGTGCTGCACTTGCTCTTATATACAGCATTAATGTACAGTTGTTGGCATCACCACGCTCTCTCTTTCTCTCTCTCTCTCTCTCTAGTGTTGTATTTGTATATTTGAAGAGGAAGATATACTCAGAGTCTCAGAGACAAAGGCAATGTGACATGCAGTGAAGGGGCAAAATTTAGGTGGGCCCCAGTACATCATTCGGGTAATGATCTTTTTTTTTTTTTTTTTAGAGTTCGTGTTATTTATTTATTTTTTTTTGGGAGAATGTTTTGGGATATGGTTGACATTGATGTTCTCTTGCCTCCCCCCAATACTTTTTACTTAACTCACATAATCAGCGTGTGTGTTCCCAAGCATGAAAGCATCTTTGAAACACATTCTAGCATACTAAAATTTGTGAAAGCAAGACTTGATAGTACAGTGCCGAGATCGAGCATGGACATTTCAAGTGTTTAGGTAACTAAAGCTCCCTACCACATGTGACCACAAACAAAGTTTTAAAATGCGAGTCTATCTATGATCTGGCCCAAACATCCAATTTATACTATACGACACATGTTGAACAGTCTCTTTATAATATGGTATATATCAAGGCTTGTTCCACTAACTTTAACTTCTTGGCTTTTTAACTTTTCAAATTGATATATGTAATGATAATGATTTATCTATAACTTCTTGGCTTTTTTATTTTTGAAATTGATGTATGTAATGATAATGACTTCTTTTGTAAAATTTAAAAAAGATAAAAAAATCAAAAAGATAAAAAAATCAAAAAGCCTTTTGTAAAATTAAGGTGATGATATTGTGTTTGACTTTGACCAATTAACTATGACGACATGCAGGGGTTGAGGTGATTCGCTGATGGCTGTTGGTGGTCAATTACGTTTTTAAGTATAGTTGATGTAATTGAAGGTGATTAGCACTAATGTGATAGTAATAATTCCACTGCTATTATTGTCCTCTTGAAATTTTGTCCTATCTGTTTGCTGTGGATATTAAAGGCCATCCCCACTTTCCTTTCATTTGTGTACAATTTTAGGAGGCAATTAAGCAGCATGCTTTGCGTTTTTTAGATGATGGAATTTAAGATAAGGACGTAACACATGCAATTAGGTCATTTTCGACGACATTTTAAAGTATGCTTTGAAAAAATCTATAGTTTTGGGACTTCATTGATGTGAGCATACTTGAGGGGTGTTTGGCTGCCACTTTTTTTACTTTTACCATTCTCCTTTTCTACGACAACACCCAGAACTCTTTTTTTCATTTTAAACTGTTAGTTTTGTTGGCATTTTCCCGGTTATGTCAAGCCTTTCGGAGTCTATAATTTTGTTATTAGGGGTTTGAGAGTTAGAGTGCTTAGGGTTGAGTTTAGATGCTCCATTCGAGAATCTCAAGCTTCATGATCAAGTCAAAGCCAAGACAAGTGTTTCAAAGCTCAATCTGTTGAGGTATATCCATGCATATTATTTTTGCATTTAGGCCATCCAAAACAACATGTTTTAATGTGCATTATGTTGGCTTATTAATGCTTTATTCGGATCTTGCATTCCAAATGAGTTAGGCATTAGGATTTAACTTTGAGCTTATTGAGTCTACACGGTCTGCAGGGGTGTGGCTTTAATTGTTGAGATTGTGCCAAGTGTCTAAATCTTGACGGAGCGTCTGCGCGTGTCTACACGAGCCTGACAAATTCTTTAAGTAGCCACATGTTATGTTTTGAGTGGCTGTCTTGGGGAGCACGAAAATGGGAATTATAAAAGCCATTTTTCTTTTATTTTCACACACTCACTTGAGAGAAAATCAACCCTTTTTAGAGAGAGAAAGTCTCATATCTTCTCCATCCCTTCTCCCTTTTGTGAACTTGATATTCTTGATGATTTGAGCTTGCTCTTCTCATCTTTCTTCAATCTAGAGTCTTCCTCTCCATTGATCCACTCTAGGTTGATTTTAGTTTTCAAAAACTTTCATAAAAATCCAATCTTTTTCATACATCATGTTGTGTTGCCTTGTTTCTACGTGAGCCGGTTGGACCTGTGCTGAGTTGACTCGGAGATCAAGACGGGTGTACTTGTGGAGTCCATGGAATCAAAGAGGTGTATGGGGTACTACATCAAGAATTGGAGATAGGTGTCACAAGGGGCTTGTTAGGTAATTCCTAGTCTTGTTAGTTATTGTAAACCTTTTGATTATGAAATACATAAGTAGGACTAGGCTGTGGTTTTATGCTTACGGTGTTTAGACCCTAAATAGTTTCCACGTATATCGTGTGTTTTGTCTCATTAATTTAATTACTCTATATTGAACTTGTTGAGTTGTTTGATTTGTCATGGTAAATGATTAAATTAGTTGAAATTGAAGTGGTTTATTTTTAAAGTGGTCGTTCTATTCACCTCCTCTCTAGGACTTATAGTGTTTTGCATAATTTCATAAACTTTCTGGACTAGAAACCAAAAAGAGGTGGGAAGCTCATTTTTCATTTTTACTTCTCATTTTGACTATAACCCTATTGCAAAATGCATTCTGCACAATTTCTCTCAAACACTCTTTTGAAATTTAATACACATTCTGACCATAATTCAAAAGGGCAAAAAATCAGCAAGTGAAAAATGAAAAGCTGAAAAGTTAGCTTCCAACCACCCCCTTGTTTGGAGTCTATTCGATCGTCTCAGTATTCACTTATCTTTTATTTTCAACTAGTACTAAGTTTCTTTAGAGATGTTGATTCTAGGTATGAATCTAGTTAGTGCAGCTATTTGCGCCAGCCATGTCTGAGTTGGGGTTAGAAACACATCGATTGCCTCATTTGTTTATTGTTCTCTGTTTAGATGATTAGCTTGACTTTGTCCAAGATCTTTGTAATAAATTCCGTTTTGTAATTGTCATTGGACTTTCATTAATATAATCATCTTATTTCTGTGTCAGAAAAGAGATAGTATGTTTTGATGATTGGACTCTCGTTCATGTAACTGAATTTTATTGATTAGAATAACCGTACAAATAAAAATCACGTTGATTGAAGCACATTTATCTTTAAAAATTGCACACTGTAAAACAACTTGAACAACCCATTATTTTTCCAAAATAAATGTATTCCAATACCACACCCCGTACAATTCATTGCCTTTTATTGATAAACCACTCAATTTCGATATCGAAATTGTGATAATGACATTTGCGTCCCTAGCTCTGAAAAGAGGGTGGTAATCCATTTTTGCCATTAAAAAAAAAAAGGAGAAAGAAGAAAAGAGTTGGTGTGGCGGCTGGATTTTTTTGGTTCAACCCTCAACTGTTTGATCCGCCTAAGCTTTACTTGACCTAGGGCCGCCACTTGACCTTCTCTCCTACGCACGAGGCAAACACATTAGTGCCAAATTAGATCATGAAATCCAGTACGACACTCCAACGATCAAGTAAAAAGAGGAAGAAGGAAAGTACAAAAAGAGATTTAGGGATTTTGAGTTGAGTATCGCATACCCTTTAGGGTTGTATCATGTACCTTTTATAATAAATACTTGACTTGTCCTCCAAGTATCGTTGTACTTTGTACGCATGCTAACCACTCGACCAACGTCACATTTGACGTCTAGGGAATGAGGTGCTTACCAGCACATGCTATGCGTTGTCCTTTGACACGTGGCATAACCATTTGACTGACATTTCTCATGACGTATTGAGCAAGTCGATTAGACACATATGCATGAACTTCCTTCCATCAATCACATGGATTGGACCATTCGGATCTGGGTAAGACCATCACAACACTGCCTTTAAGCTTTCGGCAACGCGCAAATGGATTTGGATCTGGCCTTCAGATTTGGGCCATTCGGATGTGCACTTCTGATCCCGACGCTCACTGGACCTCAATCATCCTGGGCCTTGCGGCCCTTTGCTTTTTGATCTGTTAGCGGTCTAAATTATTCGGCCCACTACAGTTGGTAACCACCACAAAGTTGTTGCTTCAATAGGCAAGTGCTTGAAATATCTCGCTCAACGATTGTGTGGAGTTTCTTTAGCTATTTGATCGCCAAACACACTCTTTGGCGAGCTCTCCTACGAGTATGGGTTATACTGATATCTACGTTACACATAGGGGTGTGAACAAGTTAAAAATCAAGCTCAGGCTCGGTTCGTTTGTAAATGAGCCGAATCTTTAACGAGCCGAGCCAAGGTAAGGTAATTTATTTAATAAGCTGAGCCAAGGTAATTTACTTAACAAGTCTCCTTAAATGAACCAAGTTTTTGCGAGTCAAGCTGAGCTTTACCCAGATTGTTTACAGGCTTTGTTTAGTTTGGATTTTGAGAGAGGTTTTTGGAGGCAATGAGTAGAGAGAGATAGAAAAATTTATTGGGGTCCGTGAAGGGTGAGTTTTGAAACCCAAACCAAACAAGGTGTAAATAGCCTCAAACTCAAACTCGGCTCGATTACTAAAGGAGCCAAGCCGAGCTGAGTCACAAGCTGCTCTATTCGTTTGCATTATAAACCAAAAAAGGAGAAAAGAGGTGGAAACCAAAAAAAGAAAAGAAAAGAGGTGGCGATCATCATGATGCATGTTCTACTGTTACTGAACCGGAATAGGGATTAGTCGAGGTGCACGTAAGCTGTCTAGAAACCGTTGACTGTTAATAAAAAAAGAGTTAAGAAGCCAATACAAAACTTGTGGTACTTTAGAAATCAAGATTATGTCCCCAGAGTAATACCATCGACAAGAAATTGACTGCTTCCATGCAGAACTCCATAATCTTACTATTAACTTTAACAAGAAACTGAACAAAGAATTTTTCAATAACAAAACAAATCCTGGCCAACATACGTACTAGCAATTTAGCTTTCAATAATTTCCATCCTCACTCTATTAACAACTCATTCTATCTGTCCCTTAACTATATAGACTAGTATACTACTATACACTCAACACTAATTGATCCACAAAAGGACATCCCACAAAATCCATGAGAAGCCAAAAGGGTGTCCTTACCTCTCATTTACACTATCTGTATCTGGCAACTGAACGGACAACGTTTGCGCCTCAGCTGGTTCGTCGATCTGTACCTCAGGTTCTTCAAGCTGTTCCCTAGGATTGCCAAGAATCTGGAGCAACAGCTCAGCCTTCCGCTTCCCCCTCTCAGTCCCATTCTCCGCCAATTCCAACAGCGGACCAACCACACCAATACTACAAGCCTTTGACACGTAACCTTGGTCCCCAGTACATAGGTGGAGTAGCACTGCGGTCGCGTTCTCCTTGCTCTTAGGGGACCCACTTTGAACCAACTCCACGAAAATTGGGACTGAGTCGAAAGTACCTATAGCAACCTTCCCCTCAGAATGGCTGGCCAACATCGCCACAAGGGTTAACGCCTCATCCACCATTTCGCCACCTGGTTCTTTCAAAAGTGCCATCAGTAGAGGCACTAATCCTGCCCTAATTGCCCTTACTTTGTTCCCTTGATATATGCACAAGTTGAAAAGCGCCGCGGCTGAATCCTTCTTCCCCCTTTGACTACCTTCCCTAAGTAGGGTTACAAGAGGTGGGATTGCACCCAAAGCACCGATCGTCACCTTGTATTCGTCAACAATCGTAAGGCTGAATATGGTTGCTGCTGCATTTTCTTTTGCTTGCATGATTCCGTTCTTTAGGACGTGTAGAATTCCTGGAACAGAGGAGGAGGACATAATGGTCCTTTTGTTATCCTCACAAATAGAGAGGTTTAGGAGGGCAGTTATGGCATGTGCTTGGGTGATAGTGTCAGGTGTGGAGAGGAGGTCGACGAGAAGAGGGATTGCACCGGCTTGGGCAATGGACATGCGATTGGTGCCATTGTTCTTGGCCAGAAGACGCAACTCGCCTGCAACAAATTCATTCACGTGATTCAAACTCTTCAGAATTTGGGAAGTTCAACCGACAACATGAGCAATCTGAGATTGGGAAAAGTCTATGAATGGATTTCCAAGGTAACATGTAAAAGAAAGTAGATTTGGGAAGATAATCTTCTAGCCAGTCGTATGATTAATTGACCAAAATACCCAGTTTAGTATGTAAACCAAATTCATATTGTAGAAGTCTGATAGAGGATTGAGCGAGAGGGATTCGGGGATCTGTAGTGTGCTCCTGCACCACAGGGTTGCAGGGTCGATTTGGTGCCCAATGGAGATGATTAGTTTGAGACTTCTAAACAATGTCGTTTTGGTGCCCTGCAAACCTGTAGTGCAGGGGCACACTACAGGATCCCCAAATCCGTGAGAAGAGAAGCAAGGCCAATGTGGTTTGGTTTGGTTCATGTCACAACCACAAGGAAAATGCAATGTATCAAGGGGCGATAATAAGGAAGATAATAATCAATAAAATTATAAGGAAGATAAACACTTTGTTCACTTCATATTTCTAAAAAAAATTCCAAAAAGATTATTTCTCCATCTCTCATCTCTCCAATCATTAATCACATTTCTCTCTCTACTTGTACCGCTCTCTCCAATCATTATTCTTATTTCTCTTTATCTCTCTCCAATTATTACACATCTCTCTAATTATTACTTTTTCCAAAAACTCATCCAAACATTATCTCAAAAATATTTCTCAAAATATTTTTCTCAAAACTCTCAACCAAACAAAGTGAAAATATTTTCAGTATTATGCTGTGCAATCTGTTTATTTACAACAGGATCGAGTTAAAACTTTACTCCTCAGAAGAACTCAAAAATACCGACAACTGCTGTTAAATTCTTACTACACAGAGAAAAGATAAACAAGTTTTTGGTTGATTTCAGGGCATAACTTTCAGTATTTCAACAGTCAATGACAAAAATAGTCTTCTAACGTTTTCAAAAGGTTCTATCACTTCCTATTGTTTCTAATTCCAAAGACAGAAACTACGTAGGGTGAAAAAATATACTGTTTAATGATGTTTTCAGCAAAAAGGGAACTTTATCACAATCCAAACCTGCAGCAGCCCGTTGGTCTTCAATGGTGCCGTTTGTGAGCTTGCTCAGGAGGGCATCAATGTCCACACCTTCAACAGAGCAGGCAGCGGGCTTGCCGGGCCAAGAATTGCCAAATCTTTTGGGTGGTTCCACTCCATTTTCCTCACACCAGCGGGCAATTATGCTAGATAGGGCATAATTGGGTGTGAAGGTGGTGCTAAAAACTTTCTGCTGAGTCTTTGGACAGGATCCATGTCCAGCTTCAAACCATTTCTTTATACAAGCTCGTTCATAGGTCTATCACAAAAAAGAGGAAACTCTGAAAAAGGGAACCAAGGGTAGCAGATAGTAGCTTATAAAGAAACATCTCCAATACACCATTCAAATTTTCACGCCAGAAGTGTACTTTTCTACCTTGAATGAAATTTTAAACAATGGACATTTGAGGTGCACTCTGAGAAACCCTCCAAACTCAACTCTTCAAAAAAAAATACAAATTATCAAAATAAGATGGAAATACTGGTAACAGGCAGAAAAATTGAAAGGTGAAACAACAGAACAATATTATTTTGGCCTTCAAAGGATGCTAATCTTAAATTTGAAGGGGGAAACCAATATTTAACGGGTGAATAGTGTTTGAGGTATCTATTAGAGGTGCTCTACATGAAAGTATTATCTCAGTTTTCCTTGGCAGGCCACCAACATGGAGCCAGCCACTCATACCTCCATTTTACCCAAGAAAAAGCAAAGATCCATTGGACTAATCCAACGAAGACCTACAGATAAACAAAAAATAAAAATAATTCAGCATAATTTAAATTATAGAACCATTTACCTGTCCTGTGCATATAATGACGGGATCTTTCATCAACTCCAGTGATATTGGGCAACGGAAATCATCGGGCACAACTGGTGATTTGGGGCTTTGGTTGATCCATGCTTGATTACTGGAAGAACAATTATTGTGCAAAGGAATATTGATGTTGAGGTTTTGGGCTCTAACGTGATCTTCAAACTTTTTCAAAAGCACTGACATCTTATCTCTGTTTTGCTCCACATCCCAACCACAAGGTGCAACCATCTCAGCCATAGTTAGTGATTCTTCTCTGAATTGTACAATACTCATTAATTCTAGCTTTTCACATAAGATACCTAGGCCAAGCTCGGTATCTACATCACTGTTCTGGTTGTAAATAGAAAGAAGATCCTCATACAGCTGCAAATCATGGGCTTCAATTCTTCCATTGCTTTTTCCAAATTGAGCATGAACAAGCTTAATCTGGCAACAGGAGGAAGAGTGAACTACTAACAAGAAGGAACACAAACAGACCAAAAACACACAAGAATAAAATTTTTGTTTTCTGTGTATTAACTGAAATATTCCTTTCATTTTAGGTGTATGCCCTACGCCACCGCGTTGGTGGTAGACACTTAAAGAGCGGGTTCGATAAGGCATTATGTTCGAGTCTAGTAAAGGCAAAAATACAAATGTTGAAACCAAATGCAAGGAGACATATTGATGGGAATCTACATGGTAGGACTCAGTAGTTCAGTGTCATATAAGTCCTACGGGGTCATACAAGAGAAACTTCCAAAATGGATGATCACCTGTTCCTTGAGTTCATCAGGAATGTCAAGCCTGTCATACAAAACTAAATTCAGAGCATGTTCAAATTGAACAGTAAGCTCTTGAAATTTATTTCCCACTTTTTCTGAATTGAGTACCTGCAAGGACATAAAAAAAATAGTTGAATCCTTGACTGCCAAAACATGACCATAAGAAAAGGTTGAAATATATGAAACAAGTGGCTTTCATCCCAACATTTATGCAAATACACCAGTACGTATTGAAGTACAGTGGGGTGTCTCTCAACAAAGCCCTACACAAAATCAATCCTTAATATCTCCACACAAGAGAGAGAGAGAGAGAGAGGAGCAAAACAGAACATAATACATACCTACAACATCACCATTGAAACCACCAAATATGATTATGGTAGGAAACCCATGTTATAAAGAGAGGTTTGTAGGAGTGGTTGTATGTTGGATGCCAGATACACTAAAGGTAATCGGTGCCTTACAATGTCAACAAGTGTTGTAAGTTTTTAAAGTGTTGAGTTTAACTAGCTCAATGTCTCACTAGTGGGCACCTTTTCCCAGCTTATCACTTATCAGGTATGAATTCTTTTTTGATTGTCAATTTACGAGTCATTAGTTTCATTTCACTCACAGGACAAAATGAAAAATGGGCAACACCCAAAACGTGTATGAGTCTGGACATGGCGGTAAGGTGATACAGACTTTCCAACCAGATCTTTTCTCCGTGTGATGAACACTCTCTCTAACCTAACAGATACCTGGAGATAAATCCTAGTTTTGCAGGCTAAGAAATGAAAGAGATTACAGCACCCAAATCAGCAGGAATTTGTTTTCAACAAGGCTACCAAATGGGCGAGCATTGGTTCCAACTAGAATGGTTTAGTTGTCGAGAATAATACTATCTAATGGGAAGTAAAGGTCTCAAAGAGTTATGAAAAACGGCCAAGTAAGTTAGATTCCAATATGCAGGTCATCTCCCCGAATTTGATCATCGAAGTTCATTCATTTTAGCAAAGGTAACACAAAGGAACCTTCCAAAAAAAGATGCGAACATAAATGAGGCTTGATGCGTTAGCATCTTGACTCATGGCTCAACTCTATTATAAAGCCATCAAAGAGGAGCAATATTGCACACAAATGTGCTCTCATAAGAACTAACAAGATGCGTAATCCCTCATGCTTAATTTAAGGGGCCTCCACTCCTACCAAGTTGTCCATATTTCTATCAGACCGCTTTTCCACCATCTCTCCCAAGACCAATTGGTGTTAGAGAGGGTTTCAATTAAGTATTTTATGGCATTCAACATAGCACCCGCAAGTTTGTTTTTTGAGCAGTCAAAGGGAGTGACATTGTGGAACCAAATCCATGGGGGAACTCCCGGCCTAATAATTACTAAAATTGAATGAATGCAACTAATAATAACTTTCTCAATCCAAGATTAATCTGTACAAGAATTCCTTCACTGGCAAATCAAATCATGGCACATTACAAGAAATTTGATTGTACAAGGGATGCCCAGTGTCCACAATCTTCAGAACTCAATATCAAGTATCAAGTTTACCAATATTCACTTTCCAATTGAATGCAAAACTTTATTTTTGTAGTCCTTTGACATTACTCTAAATTTTAGAGCATTTCCAACCGGCACTCCATTTCTCTAGTTCTCCATAATGTTGGAGGAAAATGCACCTCCAACTTGTACTCCGTTTCATTTAAGAGGAGGTGATTTTGATAGTCCGAATATGGAGTGTGGAAAATAAGAGCATTTGTAGTTCGTTTTTCCATTAAGATTGTATTATACGTAAGGCAACCATGATACAATCCCCTGTTTAATACCTCTAAAAAAGAATTTTTTAAAAATGAAAACTTAAACTTCAGAAGAAAAGTAATGAATGATTGAAACTTGGAGTGAGGTTTTTTCTGTGTGTGTGTGCCAAGAATATAGAATATTGAGATGGAGTTAGCTTGGATAGGACCATGGCTGGAAACCCCTTTCCATTAAAATACATTATCTTGATTCTCTGGAGGAATGGAGGTAAAAATATGGCATGAGGTTGGAGATGCTCTTATGTTCATCGCTAAACCCTAACTTAAGTCGTGATTGCGATCAAAAAACAACAAAACATAAAATATCCAAAAGAGAAAACAATATAAAAACCACGCACCAGAAAAATTTTGCTACCACGGCTACAGATCCCGAGCAAATCCTTGGCCGATCCCAGTGTATCTCTCAACGAGATCAGACCCTTTACAGTTTCCTCCGAGATTTCCCCTTTTAATTCCGTTAATTCCTCGAATAAAGGCGTCAAGAGCTTCAACTTCCTCGACAGGCCCCGACATTGCCTCCTGAAAACGCACTTGAAGTCGGAGAAGGCGGAGATGTCGTTCACGATGTCGATCAGATTCTTTAAAAGGAGTGTATTGTCTTCTTCCATGGATGGGAGGTAAGAATTGAGGTGGGATTTGGATGAGAAGGCAAAATACAGAGTTGAAGAAGCCAAGGATAACGGCGGAAATTTAGCTGAATTTGGAGAGAGAGAGAGAGAGAGAGAGAGAGAGTGGAAGTGGGGTGCCGGGGATCGATTGTTGGCGGTTGAGAGAAGGGGGTGAGACCGGGCCCCACCAGTCATCACGCGCAAAATCAATCTTCATGTCCAAGTGAGAGAGGATGAAAACGAAAGGACACATGAACCTAACGGTGGACCCGTGGGGCCATTTTGTAGAAAAAAAAAAAGACAGATAGGGACCTGCTACGGCGGGTACAGAACATTTTGTACAAAAAATATACTACAAATCGCTCTTGGGGGATCCACTTCTGGGTCTCATACGAGTGACTTGAATTATTCATTATTTTTAAACAATTTTCCGAGAGGCTCTACAAAATTTCAATTCAATCGGATGATTATAAGTACTTAAACCAAAATCACGTCATTTGAAACAGCGTGATTTTGGTTCAAGCACTTTTAAGGACTCGTTTGGCCCAAAAAATTGGTGGACTTTTTGTTTTGTCTTTATTAGATTTTTTTTTGCATCAAATTTTTGTATATTATTGGTTCGTCTCGGCGAGAGGAATAAAAAAAGTATAAAACTATAACTGAAGCTTAAGTTTGTTTGAATAAAGACAAAAATAAGCAAAAAAGACAACGTTTTACACTTTTTTCCGTTCTTATTCAAAAAATTGAAAGTCTCAGTCATAATTTTTTACCTTTTTGAATTAGGCTCGCCGAGACGAATCAATAATACTCAAAAAATCATGCAAAACTAACAAATGCAAAAAAAAAAATCAAATAAAGACAAAACAAAAAGTTAAGTTGGCTTTTTTAGCCAAACTTAGCCTATCCGTCTGATTGAGTTGAAATTTTGTAGAGCCCCTCGGAAAAATGTTCTAAGAATAATGAACAATTCGGATCACTCGTGTGTGACCCAAAAGTGGATCCCCGAGAGCGATTTGTACATTTTCTGTACAAAATGTTCTGTACTCGTAGGATTACCGTTTACAGGAGTTATTCAATGCTCTTGTGGTAAGATTAGGAAAAACAACGGATACCGATCCCTTGCGTACAAATAATTTATAGATGGCATTGGAGATTCACTTGTGGGTTCTAAACAATTAATCCAAACTGTTCATTCATCTCAAAATTAAATTTAGAGTGGGTCCACGCGGGAATTTGAATGAAATGGGGTGATTTTGGATTGAGCTTGTAGACACCCCAATTTGAACCCATGAAAATCCTTGGCAATCCCCAATGATGAAAATGTCTGATAAGAGCACGCGAGACTTGATTGTGAACTTGGAAACCCCTCCTAAACCTTCCAAAAGAAACCCAAGCCTACACCTCCTTCTACTACATTCAAAACCGTCTTTTTGATATATAATATGTCCCAATCCATTTTGAAATGAGGAGATGTGCCCGTTTTTCCCAAAACAACTTGTTTTTCCGACATTCTGAGGGTAAAATAGTCACAAATTTTGATGTACAAATAATTTTGGGTTCAAACCACTTGGGTTAGAAAGAAGACTTGATAAGCTTTCCAATACTTCAAACCATGCACAAAACGGAGTTTGGTAGCACCCGAAGCGGCCTCGCAAAGTTTGGGATATTGTGTAGTCTCATGATCGAGGCGCCTGGATTCCCAAATTCCAGGCGCTTGGATTCCCCAATTCCAGGCACCTGGAATCACTTCCAGTGAACAATTTGCTGTTAGTTTTTTATGGAACCATGGGCTTCTTCTCTACATCGTCCCACGTTTTTTCACTCAAATCTCCCTCTAACAAACTCTGGCTCACCATTTTCAGTTCAAACATCATTTTCCCTCTCAAACCCACCTAAAACTACCCCATTCCATCTCCATATAAACCCCCCTCCCACTCCATTTCAAGAGTCAGTCCTCCCCTCTCTCTCTTATTGTTATTCTGTCCAAATATCCCTTGGAAACTAATCCCAAGGTATCTCTCTTTGTTTCATCCATCAAAACCCAATCTTCCCCAGTCCTAGCTCTACATACTTACTTGATTCTACCCATTTTTCATCATCCACAATCAAACCACCTACAATCAACCCTTTACATCTCCACAAACAAAAGTCCAGCCTATTCACTTACCAAAAATCCTTCAAAAAAAACCAAACCAAAGTTCATCAATCAAGCCTGTCAAGGTAGTTTACCTACCAAGTTGTGTTTAAAGGCCCTGAGGGGTACTCAACCAAAGTTCTTACTAGTCTTTCTATACTAGTGGAGGACTTGGAAGAGGTTTGAAATATGTAAGAAAGAAAACTGTTTTGTGCAACAGTTCACAATCCAGGTGCCTAAATCATCATTTTCCAGGTGCTTGCATTGAGTCCAGGTGCCTGGATTCACTCCATGCAAGCGCCTGGATCCCTTTCTCTCTTATCATATTTTCTACTTTCTTACAGTTCAATTATTTTCAAGGTACATCATTTGCATATATTGATTTTAGGATAATTATTTTTTATATTCTGAACCTCATTTTGATGAGCATTTGGAGTATTTCATTATTAAATAATCCAAAATCAAGTCTCTTTTAAGTTCATATCATGCATTTAAGATTGAGTTTGAGGTCCATGCTTGTTACGGTGTTGCTAAAAATCATTTAGAGTGTGTGTAAATCAGCTAAATACATTGCATTTGGAGCTTGTTGTGGGAAATGAGGTTTCAAAGTTTCTGTCTAGTAGGCAATCCAAGCGCCTGGATTGGCCCATTCCAGGTGCCTGTATTCAATCCAGGCGCTTGGATCTGCCTAATCCAGGTGCCCATATTGTTATCCAGGTGTGATCTGTTTGATGTTTGTAATTAGTTTCTAGGGTACTTTGGGACAGTTTGAGCATGATTTGATCAAATTTCAATGCTTAATATATATAAATTATTCATTCATGATATTTTGCACAAGCATCCACCCATGTCTCATTAATCTTTTTGATGTATTTTTCGTGCTTTCACATGAATATACATACAAAGTCCATTCAAATAACATTTTCAAAATCCCTTAAGCATTTAGTAGAGATCGGTGGTTATACCGGGCGCGAGGGGTGCTTTAAATTCCTTCCTCTTGTGTAACCTAGCTCCCGGACCCGAGAAATCTCATTTTGTGACACTAGTAAAATATTTTTCATTCAAAGGACACTAGAGTTATTTTTCAAATGGTTTCTCGAGTACGGTCCTCAAATCCGAGTGGCGACTCCATTCAACCGATCAAACCGTTTTCCAAAACCAACATTGATTTTCATGGACATCGTTCCGTGGGATGTTCAAAGAGCTCATCTGGTCGTCCGATTGCATTGATTCCTGTGTAGGCTTATTCGGAATTTGATTTTGAGATAAATGAACAGTTTGGATTGACTGTTTCGGACCCACACAGGGGTCCCCCGCACTGTCTGTGCGTGATCGGTACATTCCGGTCTACACATGTAGAACAGTTTGGTACGATTAATCACGAATTTGAACCACATATTTATACACTTAAGAGTGAACCTCACACAATTTTATGATTCAGATTCGTATTCAACCTTGCCTTATGGGCATTGAATAATTTCTCTATTTACATACACTCACAAGTGTGAGGGCTCCACACATACTTACAAATCTAGTGTGAACCCTCGTACTCCTTCCGTCCCATAAAGTTATATCACTACGAAACTACGTGTAATTTTCAAACTAAAAAATAATGTATTTACCAAAATAATTTTTGAATTTTTTTCGCATCGTATAAAAGTTCTCGATGAGATCTATCAAACAAGATCCATATTGACTAAAAAATTATTTTTGTAATCACGTTATTTTTTAGCTTGAAAATTGCACGTAGTTTCGTAGTGATACAACTTTATGGGACGGAGCGAGTACATTTTTTAGTGAGTGAGTGTGGTTTTAGCATTCTTGGTTTGTAGCAATGTTTTCGTTGGAGGTGGATCCTTTCCATGCATGCAGATGGACTAGAACGTCTAGTTTATCTGTTTGTGGTTGTCTATTTATAGGATTGTTTAGGGTTTTGTTGGTGATTCAAACTGTTCACAATTTAGAGCTCATTAAGAAAACTTGTCAAGCCAAAAATTACATTGAGTGGATATAGGTTGATATTTTTCTCGAAATGCATTTCTCTTGACATAAATGGGTTAAATGAGTTTCGATTCGGTGTGCAATCTTGTTATGTTTAAAAGGAAAATATGTTTCAAAAATCATGTCAAATGATATCCAATCAACCTGGTTTTTGGCATGATAATGTTATCGGCGAGCTCTAAAACAAGAATGGTTTGGATCATAAAAGTGAGACCATATAGGGCCCACAAAAGGGCAAATTGGATGGGGTAGTACATTTCATGGACTAGAAAGCAACTCATCCCTTTTTAGCAGGTTACTCGATAATCTGTTAGTAATGCTACGAACAAAAAAAAAAAAGTGTACGGGTTGGGGTGCAGATCTATCTAGAATTATTTGTTACATGAATCTCACACGGTAGATGTATAGTCCCTAAGCATCGAACAATTTAAGACATATATGCAAGTTAGCTATACACATGTTTCTATGTCAGGAAATATATCGAAATGGTCCCTCTAGTTTAACCCATGTCTCGATTTCGTCACTCATGTTTCAATCTCACTCTAATTGACCCTGTAGTTTCAATTTTGCTTGAATTTCATCAAATTAATAACAGACGTTAGCTAAATTGACAGAAAACCCAATTTGGGGATGTTAGAAATACTTGATTTTGACTATGTTTTTATGACAAAATTGATTTCCTAAAAACAATGTTTATCCAATCATTTTCACATGATTAGCTCCAAGGAAATTGAGTTTCTAAAAAGTTTCAATTGGCTCCAATGTATGCACACTAGACAGAATTCCCTAGTGTTCTACTACATTTGTTTTTAAATGTGGCGCATGAAGAAAAATCTAACAAGTACCTTTGGTCAAAGGACCTATGTTTCGACCACACTAGATTATTTTCTATCCTTACAGAAAATGGCACGTTCAAATTTTTTCAGCTAAAAGCCTTCCGCCATTATTGACTTTGGAGGAGCTTTGCATTAATGCCTACAAGTTATTTATTTATTTTTTGTATTCTAGCACTTGGCACACACATGGTCTATGTTTTTGGTTCCATGGAATCATTTTCCATTCAATTGATTGATGTTTGCTTTGTAGTATCTGTAGATCACGTAGTCCATGAAAAATCATTTTTTAATGGACAAACTCATAATAAAGAGTTGGAAGTATTCAACCTATAAGCCCATATGACAAACAAAGTTAATATATGCACTGTTTTGAAAGTGACAGGTTCCCAATTTGTTCAAAATGATAAGGCCTTTTGTCATTCGTTTCTAACTTCTTCTCACTTAGCATTTATTGCTAAAGAACATTGCAAATCAACACAAGAGATATGCGGCTCAACGTTCATATTTTGAAGATCCAACTTGCTGCCAAAAGATTTACATTCAACAAAATTATTCAAACAGTCGAAATTCTTTAGGCTATAAAAATAGAAGAGGTTTTGCAAATGAAGAACACCAAGCGGTACTAGAGCAACATCAAATACACAGAGCAATTTTCGTACTCTCACACATATCATTTTCATATTATTATTTTGAGAGCTTTGTGAGCAAATTTGTATATCTATTCCTTGAGAGAGATTTATTTTTCTACACTACAAATTCCTGTCAGTGTTGTATTGAGAGTTAGAAAAATTCTCAGTGAGCTACTGCAGAACTGGGTTTTGTTTTGTGAGTAATTTTAGAGTTTGAGAGATAAACTCTAGCGGTTTGGCTAACTTCTCGGGAAAGTTAGCGTTGCGGTTGTAAGGTTTAATTGGCACAAGAAGCTGGTTGTTGGATTAGTAAAACAACGACTCCATAGGCCAGTGGACTAATTTAAAAGAAATGGACAAATGAAAATCTAATCAATCACTATATATCTGTGTGATGTCTTTCTCCTTTAACTTTTTTATATTTTGTTTGTGCAAATTATTTATTTATTTGCATTGTCTAGTAATTTTTTATTTGGGTGTTATTGTTAGCAACCCTATTCCCCTCTCTAGGTTGCCTTTTTTGGTAACAGGGGCTTTTTTTGGCACAGTCATCTGTCATTTCCCTTCCCTCCCTGCCCAAACCCCTAACCCTAACTTTTTATCATTGGTGCGTAGGGTATTATGCCAAGTTTTTTAATGGTATGAGTATCACATATTGCAAATTTTACACTGATTTATTCAGTCTTTGTAACCACAAGAATGTGCCACAGATTGCAAAAAATAGAGAAATGAAAGGAGACATTTTTCACATTGACATAGAATATAATGACCATTACAGTCAAATTAGACAAAATAGGTTGTTAAATAGCATACACAATCACAACATTTCATTACAAAACCCACCTCCACTACTACTGCCTAACCATTAAACTAACCTAACCATTACAATAACCAAAGCCATTTGTGGACGGCCCACCGAAGACGGTTCTAGTTTTGGGTTTCAAAAGATTGTGTTTGTTAGAGTCTCCACCCGGATTTGAGGTCCGAACCCGAGAAACCAATAAAATACAACTCGTTTGCCCATTTGAAAAAGATTTCACTGATCATGGCGGAACCAAAGATTTCTCGGATTCGGGGGTTTGGTTACGAGAGGGGAAGGGTTTTACGGCACTCCTCTCGCCCAGTCCGTGAACCGGTCTCTACTCAACATTTTGTGGGATTTTGGAAATGTTTGAAGTTCAATTCTAATCACAAAATGGGGAATCGGGGATGGGAATCATGTAAACAATAAGAGAATAAAGAAAAATGCAAATTTAACGTGGATGCTTATGCACATGATTTACATGGGAGTGATGATAATAAAGAATTATTACAACGAATATTTACAGAAGAGAACAACAACATAAACTGAACAAACAATTCAAGAAACTATAAACTTGATGCTCAATAAATTGACTTACAATCTGGATCCCAAAACAGGAGATTGAGCGCTCAATAGTGATGATTTGAGCGCTCAACCTCTGCCATACCAGGTTGAGCGCTCAAGGACCATGGGTTGAGCGCTCAAACCAGTTTCTGACCTCTGTGATTCAACCCCTTTCACAACTTCTTTGCTCATTCTTTATAAGATCAATACATTTTTAAAGGGTTTTTCATGGAAAATCAGATGGGAATAGATAGATTGATCTCTTAAAAAATGATGAAAAGAAGAAAAACACCACCATTTAATGAAAGAAATGCTTAAGAATGAAAGAAACAGAGGGATCCAGATCATAAGCACAGTAATAATAACTCACACACATCTCCCAGTTAATTTCCAGCAACAATTTACAAGAACAAAGAATAAGTATCAAACCACTTAAGAACAGCTTGAGCGCTTAGGTTCATAACCTTGAGCGCTCAAATCATAATATGGCTTTCTGGCTTTTGACCTTCAAGCAAGTTTTTGATACTTCATAATGATCACAAATACACAAACTAAAAATTTATGAGGTTGAAAAGTCTCTTTTTTGCACTAAAATATAAGTTTTTTGAAAGTTTTGATGTATAATCATCATAAAATAGTTAATCTACACTCATGCATGTGATTTTGAGGTAAAATAAGCTGTTTTGAGGATTATATGAGCATAATTAACTATTAAATAACGATCGAAGCCAAGAGAAAGCTCAAAATTCAACAAAACAAATTGAAGCCTGGGCTTGGCTTGAGGTTTAAGGTTTAACTTTCGCCAACCCCCCCGTTGAAACTGCAGATTCTGAAAATGTTTTTAAACAACTTTTAGACCTTTGTGAGTTCAATGCAAGTATGAAGAACTTGTATGAACTCACTGGTCTCCCTTAGATGGACCAAAACAGTGAATATCATTTGTTTAACTACCTTTTTCACTTGATTGAAGGCTTGAACTTGATTGTGGGTTTAGGGATGGACGATTGTGGTTGTTTTGGTTAGTATTCTGGATGGGTGGTGTAGTGTATCAGGTTAATTGATGATCAAAGGCTGAATTTTGTACTTGGCAGATGGTTTTTGCAAGTGGTTTTGATAGAGAATGAATGGTTTTGTAGAGAGAGAGAGAGGGAACGATTATTGGAAGGATTTGTGAGCTGAAGTATGAAATTGGTCACCCCCAAAACCAGGGGTAGTGAGTGGCTTTTATAGAGTGAGTGGGAGGGAAAGAGAAGAGAGAGAGGTAGTGGGTTTATACCTTAGGAGTATTTTTAGGGGTATATTGTAGCAATGTAGGGTGTATTATACATGTACAATACGTATAGAAGTGGTTAGACGCTCCCCCCTTGCATGAGATCTCATGATGAGATACTCTGCAGATTCCTGACTGGTTCAGAGTTGAGCGCTCAAGGCTCTTGGTGACAAATTGTTGGTTTGACTTGGTTGAACAATGCTTGGTTTAGATTGGGTTATTTGGTGATGTTTGGTCGATTTTGATCAAGTTCAAGTCATTTTCACAAGTTTCGGATAGTCATAATTGGTCCGTTTCATCATCGGGAATGCTTGATAAGTTTCTCGGGTCAAAATCGGGGTGTCTACACCATCACAGTCCACAACCGCCACTACCTTCCACACCACTAGAGCCACCATCCATGGAACAATTACAGAACAAGAGAAAAAAGCAAAGAATATCATAACAACCACGTAAATCCTCTGTCTTTTTTTCAATACTCGAATCTGCTCTTCAAGGCTTCAACTTCTTTTGAGTAATCCTAGAATGACAACTCTAGCATGAGCACACATGGGTGGATCCACCCATATACAAAATTGGCAAGCATCAGGAGACTACAAAATAAAAGCACCCACAATAAACGTTTTAGTGGACAACCGAGAACCCAATAAAAAGGAGAAATGGCATAGTTGTAACTTACCCTATGTTTGTAACACCCAATGAATCTTCTGCCAGAGTTGGTGTCAGTGATGACTGGTGAACTTTTTCCACAATGACATAGCATGTGATCCATTGAAGCACCTTCGAGAAGAAGAAGAAGAAAAATGTGTGTGTGTGTGTGTGTGTGTGTGTGTGTGTGAGAGAGAGAGAGAGAGAGAGAGAGAGAAAGGAAATGTGGCTGTTATTTTCCAGATTTTGGGGTTATAAATGGGAGGGTTTGGGTAAGAAAAGGGGGTAACAAGTTAGGGTTAAGGGTTTAGGCAGAAGGGGAAGGGAAATGACAGGACTGTCCCTAAAAAAAGCCCCAAATTGGGTTTTTCGTCAATTTAGCTAACGTCTGTTATCAATTGGACGAAATTCGAGCAAAATTGAAAGTACATGGTCAATTAGAGTGAAATTGAAACATGGGGACTAAATCAAGACACGGGTTAAGCTAGAGAGACCATTTCGATAAATTTCCCTTCTATGTCCATAACATTTTTGTTTAATAAGAGTTATCAACCTTTGAGTTGTTTATTTTGTATGCATCGACATAACTTACCAAATGTATATATACCAAAGTGAGAGTATGGATGCATCTGTCAATAATATCTCACTTTCAAAATACTATCATAAAATTTGTAAGAGAGAAAATGAAGATGGGATCGTAAATCTATGCTTGAAAATGATGGAGGAGTCTTGCCCATAGATTATGTGATCTATGTCTTCATGCTTAGAGCATCTCCAACCACATTCTTCAATATGAAGAACCAAAATAATGTTTTTATTTATCAAAAAACGACTTTGAAGAATGCCACTATTAACTCAAACTCAAACCCAATTCTTCATTTTCCCCTTTATTTCCCTCCAAAGCTTTCCCTCTAGAAAAATTCAAATTTTATGCTACAATTTTTTTTCCTGGTATATATTAGATATTGGTCTCATTTTAAAGGTATTTAATATCTTTTTTTTGGTACCATTTTTTTAATGAATATTTGATCAATAATTTAAAAGATAAGCACATTTTAGATAAAGTGAATAGTGCAAATCTCATTTGAAGAATGTTCTTCATTTTTGAAGTAGTTATTCATATATGAAGAACTAAAATTGATTCTCCAAAGTGAAGGAGGGAAATGAAAATTGGTTTGAGCCCCTTCATTCTTTAAAATAAAGAAATGTAGGTATGGTTGGAGATGCTCAAAGCATCTCAAATGATACGGTCCATATCATTTTGTAAAAAAATGTAAGTTATTCATACATTCGATATCTAGTCAAATTAATGTTAAATAACTTTTGTTATTGATATTCCGTGAGATGGACGGCTCATGTGACATTGTGAATTGAAAATGCACCCACAAAATGAGAGTTTCGAGGATCATATATACCACCAAATGGAGACACATGACATCGATATGAATCAATCAAGTAAAAATTAAAAAAAAAAAAAAGAAAAAGAAGAAGAAGAGAATAACGCTTTTGTTTTTGTTTTCTCTTTATCTCACTTTTGCAATTGCTTTTGTAAATAATTGACCGAAAGAGAACACACTCAAAAGTACTAGGAATCTAGCTGTGAAAAATAGGAGCAAACAATGTCTGTGGGTTGTCGGAAGAAAAAGGAAAAAGAAAAAAGAGAGGCGATAATCAGTGGACGTTGAAAGATTTTAGGCAATCAAGTCATCCTTCGAATTATATGAAAACAGTAGAATTGAAAAATAGTCAAATAGACCCAAAACCCCTCCTCAAATATGATTCCAATTTTTACAAGTTTTTTGAATAAATGTTCATCAAAATCAGTTGCAGGCTTTCAGCCATTGTTTTTCGACTTTTAACAAAATAAAAAAAAAATAAAAGGTAAATTTATAAAATACAACACCTTTATAAATCTACCAACTCTGAGTCATCAATGGTTATTTTTCTTTCGCAAGTAAAGGATCACCTCTGGTCCTCAAAATGAAAGGACGATCTTGTTCAACATTTTGCTTATAAAAATCGTTCACTTTTATGAATTACATCATCAATGTAAATATAATATTTACGTGTTATGTTATACTTACGTATTTTCCAAACACATCTATATATGTTGAAAAGATAGACTACATCAATAAGATTTGAACTTATTATTAATTTTTTTAACAGTATAAATCAATAAACCTTTTAATTACCAAGCAGAATAACACGATATCTCCAAATCAACAAACCTGAAACAAATGAGTGATGAGCAAAATAGAAGGCATAATAAAAAAATAATCTTCTACTGTAAACAAGGCAAGAAAGGTCACATTGACAAGGACATGATTTCCACTGCATTGTGAAATTCACTTGCAGTTCTGCAATAAGTAACATGATAATATATAGTCATGACCATGAATCATGTGGATAATAGTGGAACCAACTAACGAGCAAGAACACAGGGACATACAGTGGTTTGGTCAATCATTAACAAACACAAAGCCCCAGAGGGCTACATCTTTCACATTCAACTGGATGACTTGTATACATGAGAAACACCTAAATTTACAGGTTAAGAAACACAATCATACTTACGAATTATAGCAATGCAATAACTCGAGGGTTAAATTGTTTGGTGATTAATGCAATTTTCTTCCTATTTCTCAAAAAAAAAAAAAAAAACCAGTATAAATCAAAGTAAAATATAAGAAATAACTGAACAAGCGATTCCTTCTAATATGAGTATATGCTTCTGGAAATTGTGTTAAAATAATCCACATGAAACATAGACTTGAACTTCCGTTAAGGATGTTTTTGAAATAAACTAGTTTTTACTATTTTTTATGTGATATATTGTCAGAGAATGATTTGTCTTGGTTTTGGGAAAAAACTATTTTTTGTTAATGGAACACCCCATATGTCCTATTGAGTGTTTGTTTCCCCATTTGCTAAGGCTAGGTTTGTCACAAGTTAACATGCTAAAATAGAGAGTCCCATAAAATAAAGAAGTTGGTTTTGTGGGATTTTTCGTGAAATCTTATGGGAAACTAGCCCACTTCCTACCATCAAGGGTTGAATTTACTAACAAATTGCAGATTTCAGCAAATGAGAAATAACAATGATACACACCATTCCACCGCGAATAATGATACAGACACACCATTTCAGTCACACTCTACCACACCCTCACTCACATGTGGGTGGTTCCCACACTCACATGTGAGTGAGGGTGTGATAAAGTGTGGCTGAAAGAGTGTGTCTATATCATTTTTGTTCCATCACACAAGTCTACGTGATACTGCATGATTGATGGTTTCAAAGTAGTTTCATAGTGTTTTTTTTCTGCCATTACCAATGAAACAGTGCCACAAAGGTTTGTGGTGTGGTGTGTCAACATTATTTGAGAAACGATCCCTAAAATGACTAGGGAATGGATAATCTTTCGTATTTGACCCTTCATCAATTCAAATCTTGATCTCTTATTTCCACAATATGATTTGGAATTACAGATATCTAACGTCAATTAATGGTCTAAATTAGCGAGTATTTGACATCAATATGAAATCTAATTCATTAATGGTCCAGGTGAACGGCCTTGTTTGGAAAGGTTCTCAAGAACCGGTTTTCAACATCATTATTTAATTATTACCCCTATTTTTAAATATTATTCTTATTTTTCTCTCTATCTCTCTCTAATCATTAATACCTATTTTTTAATTATTACCCCTATTTCTCCCTCTAATCATTATAAAAACCAAAACTCAAAACCAAACCAAACACAACCTCTAACTCTTCCATTCGCATAAATCTTGCCCGAAAATTACTACTGCTGTCCACCAACCGCGTACGGTCACCTGCCCGAAATCACGGCGGGCAATGGTTCAAACTCCGAGGCCATCCATTATGGTAGTCCTACCAGCTTAAATTTACTTTTGGGCATATTTCCCACCTTCATACCCCATCGTCCCCCACAGCCACCGTGTAAGGTGGCGCGTGAGGAAAAACTTGGCCGCCTCACCTGATGTAGTCAGCTTACATTTGGGGGGGAATGGGTCAGGGACTGAGTTGCACAGAATCCAATGAACACCCACTGTTCAGTGCTGCTCAGAAAGGGGAGATTGAGTCAGTAGAAGCCATGGTTGATGATGAGCCAAGTGTGGTGGATCGGACAACTGGTCGTGGGAGGCTCTCCGCCCTGCACGTTGCCGCTGCAAATGGTCAGATCCAGGTGGGTTTTCTGTATTTTTAGAGTATTCTTGATGTTTCATGTTACAAGTTGGAGATTTTGTCAGTTGTCAGTGTTTTATTGGGATTATTATTTGATGGGTTTTGCTGGGTTTTGTGTATTTTTGGAGTATTTTCATGGTTCAGGTTAATGGGAATTGTTTTATTGGGGTTAGTATTTGATCGGTTTTGGATTGGTCCTTGGTTTCTATGATGTGTAGGTTCTTTCAATGCTTTTGGATCGGTCTGTCAATCCTGATGTCTTGAATCGCCATAAACAGGTACGCGGTTGTGTTTGGGTTTAAGTATAATTCTGTGTTATTTGCTGACTTTTGATTGGAAATGTTTAGCCTCTGTTTGGATTGATGTTGAATTGAAATGAAGGACTTTATCATTCTTCAATGAGTAGCAAATTTAGACTTTGGTGTGGAATCCAAAGTTAGATTTGCTTGTTTACAGATGGACTTCAGCATTGAGTTTTTGGAGTTTTTGAAATCCTTAATGTTATGAACTGTAGTCGGATAAGGATCCCAATAAGATACCTCTAATCTTTCTCCTCTAGTTTCAAAAGCCACCTATACTCAACCTCTCATACTATCGTTGAAATTAATATCTATCCAAATGGAGCTGTTGAGCTTATTTTGTGTGTTAATTATGTGAACTAATGTGTCTGGCTTCGTGATTGGTTTAGTCCCCTTTGATGTTGGCTGCAATGTATGGGAAGACTTCATGCGTGGAAAGGCTAATTGAAGCAGGGGCAAATGTAGGTTTATTGTGCTAGTTTGTTCTTTCGATTGGCTATTTTAACCTTTGCTTTTGTAGTTTCTCGATTTTACTGTAGAGGAGGGAATTGATCATTGGGTTTTGTGATATTCATTAGATTTTGATGTTTGATTTGCTTCATGGAAGAACCTGTTTGCATTATGCTGCTTTGTATGGTCATCCAGATTGCCTTCAAGCTATTCTTTCTGCTGCCTATTCCTCCCCTGTTGCCAATTCCTGGTGACCTCTCTCCCTCCCTCTCTCTCTCTCTCTCTCTCTCTCAAACTGAATTAATACCTTAGTGTTGATTTAACAGATTATCATCCAATTTTGCTAAAATTTTGGCTATTTTGTTTGCTTTGTTTTGGGGGTAATGGTAGGGGATTTGCAAGGTTTGTCAATATAAGAGATAAAAGTGGCGCAAGCCCGCTGCACTTGGCAGCCCGACAAGGACAGCCAGAGTGTGTTCATGTTCTGTTGGACAGTGGGGCACTAGCTTGTGCATCTACTGGGGGACAGGGGTAAATGTCTCTTTTGATCCAGGCCTTTCCTGTATAGTAGCAATGTTAATCTTGCCAGTTATTTTGATTAGAGTTCTACATTGCAGTTTCCCTGGGATTACACCCCTTCATTTAGCTGCTCGTTCGGGTTCTTTGGATTGCGTGCGGGAATTGCTTGCTTGGGGGGCTGATCGACATCAAAGAGATTCATCTGGGTAATCTTATTACAAATTATTTGATTAGTTTTGTAAATTATTATTATATTAGGGAGAACTCGAGATCGAATGAGATGGTTGATTTAAAAGCTCTTTGATGCCGAAAGTAATTTTTTGACTCTTTGATCTCCCTCACACCTTGTGTTTTATTGTACTCAAAGTGGGGTTGGATGTTATAGCAAATGTTCAAAGCGCCTTAGTATTGTCAATGTTATTGTCTTCCATGATCAATTGTGACAAAGTTCTAGATTTATAAGCGTTAGAGAATCTCACATTGCATGGGTATGGATTTGGTTTTGAGTTAATATCTCATTGGAAATCTTCCACCTAATAACTTAAACTTTTGTGTTGGATGCAAAATTTCTTCAGTTGGTTGCTAACGAGATTGTTGAGGATTGGAGAAAGGCATAGAAGAATTTGGATAGATGCTATGGCAAAGTACCATTTATCTGAAGATATTGTGACACCAATGAATTTGTTGGCACACTCAAGTAGTTGGGCACTTTGCATTTTTGCATATATGTTTGTTGTCATGCCTTAATTTCTAAATTTCATTTAATTCTTGGCATAGTTGCAGCTGAACAGGAGTACATTTTAAAGGTTTTTTGCTATTTTTGACACTTATATTACTCCAGTTGTAGTTTGCTGAGCTGAATGATACGTTGGCAGGAGGATACCTTACTTGGTTGCTCTGAAGCACAAGCACGGGGCATGTGCAGCTTTATTGAACCCATCAGCTCCCGGGCCTCTCATCTGGCCATCACCATTGAAGTTCATCGCTGAGCTTAACCCAGAGGCTAAAGCGTTGTTAGAGAGGGCTCTAATGGAGGCAAACAAGGAAAGGGAAAAGGCCATCTTGAAGGAGACAGTCTACTCACTTCCATCGCCTTTGCATTCTGAAGCTGGAGCTGATGACGATATTGAGGTAAGAAAACACGATTCTGCTCTCACTACTTTCCAACCCAAACTCTTATGGTCCTTGCGTTGATTATAGCATATCTCTGAAGGTATGTACATAGACTTGGATACGAGCAAGTATGGATTGTGAGTGTCTGTCTACCGTCTAGCCTTCATCGTAGGAACCTGGATATCTATTTAAAATTTGGTTACGGGACATGGATGCGCTTTGCTATTTTGACGACAAGGAGGTAGAACGAGGATCTATATCTTTTTTACGGGGAAAAAAGTTATATTTTGCATGCCTCGTTTAATTTGCTGTAAAAGTCCCTTGCGCATTTGACAATACATATTACGGCTAAGTTTCCACTATTGTCTAAATTTACTAAAACCATGTTTTCACAAATTTCAAGGTAAGTTATTCTAGTCACATAAATTAACTGAAATACCATTTAGTGGAAACAACTTGTCTATTTTTTTTTTGATAACCGGATGTCCAGGCCAGCTTGCGCGCACCTCGACTAATTCGGGGGCCTTGGAGGTAACGACCGGGCATAACCCCCAGTGGCCCCAAGAGAAACAACTTGTCTAATTAGACTGATGACAAAAAATTTAGTGGAAACTCACTTCGCACTACAATAGAATTCAGCTTGCCATGCATCCGGAATAGAAGATGCGGGTGAATTATGATGTATGCTGCCACGCGCAAGTTCTATGGAGAAGAGAAAGAAACAAATGATTGAGTTCAAGTAGTCTGAAGCCAATTAAGATGGAAGAAAGAAAGCCTTCTTCTTTTCTTTAAATCTGCAACTGGTTTTCTTACTCAGAGAATAACTTTCCAAACAGGCTAGCGATGTCGAGCTGTGCTGCATCTGCTTTGATCAAATCTGCACAATTGAGGTTCAAACATGTGGTCACCAAATGTGTGCTAATTGCACGCTCGCTCTTTGTTGTCACACCAAGCCCAATCCCACTACACCTTCTCCAAAGGCCCCGGTTTGTCCCTTTTGCCGTAGCAAAATAACTGAACTACTTGTTGCTGAGGTCAAGACCAAGAATAACGTGCAGTTGGAATCAAGTCCATCAAAGCTAAGGACATCAAGAAAATCTCAGAGTACAAGCGAAGGCAGCAGCAGCTTCAAAGGGTTGTCTGCGTTGGGTTCGTTTGGGAAGTTGGGTGGTCGCAGTTCGGGCAAATTCTCGGCTGAGTGTGATGATGAGGTTGATAAGCCTTAAAATTTCTGCAGTTTTGGATTTCACCATGTATCTGGAACTCCTTCCATTTTTCTCATTATATTGTAATGCATTTTGAAAGCTTTGTAAGAACTACATGAATTAATGAGAAGTTCTTATGGGTTTCGGTTAGGTTGGGTCTACTTAAAAATGTTAGGATGCAAGAAATTTTTTTCCGAAAACGTCTAGGAAAGAGAAATAAAAGGTTCATTTATCTTTCTTGGACATTTTTGGGGAAACTCTTATACCGCATCATATCTTTGGGTCTACTGTGCAATTTGCTTCATTTTAGAATTGAGGGCCCTACTGCCTGAATGTGATATAATTATTGTTTTTAATTCGTTAAGCATAGACAGCATATACTATCAAATTTTGTTATAAAATGTATACTTTGCAATCTTACTTTATAATTTGAATAATTGGCTTTTATAATGCACTCCATCGGACTCTTAAAAAAAACAGCTACAATACATATATTTTTTTTTGTCACTTTGATTGTGATACTCTAATTACCAAATCACTTATTGTGGTAGATTTATAGTTGGCAGATGTTACTCGTGCAACAATGCTATATGCAAAGAAAAGACTTGTAGAGAATTATGCAGGAAAGGCCCTGCGGAGCCCAATATAGATCCCGAACGACTATACTATTTGAGATATTTGCGGGTGCATGTAAAAGTTTGTAAAACTTTGAAAATTTTAGATATTTGATGTTGGAGTGATATGTTAAGAGAGCTGCAATGTTAAGTTCATGCTAAAGAGAGTTAAGATCACATCAGCAATTTTTTTTTTTTTTCATTTTTTGTAGTCGAGATGAACAGAATAACTAAAACTATGATCAAAATAGTAATATAGTTTGTTAAGAGCAAAAAGTTCAGACAAAATAGGTAAATTATCAATGAAAACCAAACACGCCCTTGGAGTTTGTTCATGCCGTGCCCCGTGCACAGCTTCATATCAAATTAGTTTTGTTTTCTCTTTTCTTCCTTTGCATCAGATTGAACGTGAGTCGTTCATTATCGAAATGAAATTCAAACTATTAATTGCCGAGATTATAGCGCAATCAATTGTTATGAGGAAAATAACACGTTAAGAGTTCTATTTAGGTCATCTCAGTTGTACTAGCTTCATATCAAAGTAGTTTATTTTTCTCTTTTCTTCCTTAATTTGGGTCAAGATAGAATGTGAGATTGAATAACATCTTAAGAGGGTGTTTGGGAGCCAACTTTTCAGTTTTTCATTTTTGGCTTTTTGGCTTTTTGGTTTTTTGGATTATGACCAGAATGAGTTTTGAATCTGGGAAGAGTGTTTGGGAGAAATGTGCAGAATGCATTTTGCAAAAGTTGTAGCGTTTGGGAGAAAAATGATGAAAATGAGTTTTGATTTGGATTTTACCAATTTAACCCTAACAACCATGCCAACGGGGCAAACTACCCTTTGGAATTACTGTTGGTATTTTTACACAAACTGGGAACATGCATATTTGGGCACAACAAGATTTCTATTTTATTTTTTTTTCAAATTACGTTTGGGAATATTTTTGTTACAGAAAACCTTGAGCTTTGAGGCTTTTTTTCATGGAAAATATTATTAGACGGTCTTTTTTCCCTTCTTTTTTTTTGGTTACGATGTCCCTTCGTAATAAGAAAATATTGTTTTTAACAAGTTTTTTCAAGTCATAATAGGAAATACTTTTTAAACGCGGACCCGTCCCAATTTTGAAATTTGTTATGTTATTGGAAAATATTTTTGGGTCATCTTTTATTTGGTAATTAAAATTCTCCCATATTTAATAAGAATTATGTAAAATGAAAATAATTGCAACAAATAACATTAAAAAAAGTACTGAAGGGGTGAACATTACACAAAGATAAACATTCCAAATTTAAATGACATTAAAAAAAAAAACTACAAGCCACATGGAAAAAAAAAGTATTGAAGTGTTGGATTGTCAACCAATATGAACTTCAGGGAAAAACTGTAATTTTAGCTTCTTCTTCTTTCCTTATGCCTGTGCCAAAACCAGATCTAATGCGAGAATAGGAACTTCTCACGCTCCAACTTCAACACGCGCGTGTCGCTTCCTCATTGATCAGACAGCCACCGAAAAACATCTCAGAATCCTCTTCGCAGTTTTAACAAAACCCATAAATCAAAATCAACATTCGAACAGTCTCAATTTCGGCTTGACAAACCAGAGGTCGTTAATGGACGAGAGAGAAAGGGGATCCAAAGGTGTGTAGAGGATAAAGGGAGGGGTAGAATGGAGAGAGAAATTGAAGGGAAAAATCAGAATGAGAAGTAGAATGAGAAAAGTAGCTAGGGACCTGTTTTTCACTTCTCTCCTGGATTGTTCAAAATCCAAAACGAGTTCTCCTTCTCAGTCGGCCAAACACCCAGAATTCAAAAACCAAAATGGAAAAATGGGAAAACACGGCTCCCAAACAGGCTCTAAGAGTTCTACGTAGGGCGTATCCCTGTTAGCTCTTTCGACTCGAATCCAACACCTCACATAATGTCGTGAAAATTATGGTTTAATCCACAAATCACATGAATTCAAAACCCAGTAATGCATCACGCAATCGATGGTTCTGATTTCATTATGACCCTTGCAAATTTGAGTCGTCCATTGTCAAAATGATATTCAAACCATTAATTATCTAGATCAACAGTTCGAATACCGCACTACGACCTTATAATGCAGTGCCACTGATGAAGGGTAGAACATAGTAATCCGCACCCGGCCCAAATCACAAGGAGTAAATTAGACTTCCTTCTAAAATTTTAAGGGATAGAAAATAGGGACACATGAAGAGCAGTAGACCTGAATTCCTAGGGATACACAACCCAAAACAACAAACAGGAAAAGGTCAAAAGGAATTAAAGACAGCAAAGAATCTTTTGAAATACAAACCCTTCGATAGTACTCCATCCGTCCCTTTTTAAATGTGTTACTTGGAATTCTGTGCTATTTTCAACGGCTTATAACTTTTAATTTATAATAGCTTTTATGATTTTGAAAATTTTGTATAATAGAAATAATTAAGATCTATCAAACAAGATCCATAGTGCATATGTTTTGAGGTTCACATTAAAAGTTATAAGCCGTTGAAAATGGCACAGAATCCCAAGTAACACATTTAAAAAGGGACGGAGGGAGTAAAATTTACTGTAAATTTGACCTTGGAAAGACTAATTTAGGCCTCCTTGGCTAAATACAAAAAATTTGTTTTTTGGTTTTTTGAGTTGTTCTTATTCAATTTTTTTTGCATTTGTTAGTTTTTGGTCGATTTTTTGTGATTTTTTGGTTTGTTTCAACGAGAGGAATCTAAAAATTATAAAATTATTAACCAAACTTAAAGTTTTGTGAATAAAAACGAAAAATTATGACAATTCCTCTCATCGAGACAAACCAAGAAATAAAAAAAATTGACCAAAAACTAACAAATGAATTTTTTTTTAATAAGGACAAAACCAAAAAAACCAAAAAACTACATTTTGTGTTTAACCAAACCACCCTTTGATACCAAACACAGATGAATGCAATTCTTTCTTGGTAAGGTTGCTTTGAAACCAACCCGCCACAATGAAATCTCAAATAAACAATCAACAACCCAATAACTGTGTTCTATTTCTGGAATCCAATTCTGTATTCATCTCAACTCAGCTTCTTTTTTTTTTCACCATATCCCCCTCTTTATCCTCCAAAATCTCGTTTTTTGGGTGCATCCCGAACCCACAACCATAATCCGAACAGTTTAGCTTGTATGGCTTCCGGAAAAAAAACTGGTCTGTGAAAAATCAAATTTAATCTCATACCATCAATGGGTACATGAATAAATTACAATTCATTTAGTGTCTGCCGACGTCCAATTAAATTGATTTTTTTGATATATTTTGTGGGTTTTACAAGATGAACAATAAGGATTATAGGTTTGAGTTCATAATGAACCCACAAAATGAGAGTTTGGAGGGGTATTTCGAGGGATACGGTATAGAGAGTAGCTGATCCCGAACATGATTTCCCAAAGAGAGAAGAAACTGTTTTTGGTGAGAAGTGATCATTCAATAAGCTGCCCACATAAGCATGAGAGTAACAGAGGAGCTCCAAACCCATTGCCATTCTCATATAGGTCTTTGTTTGATCTTTTTTCACCATTTGAATCCAACCATGAACTCGACTGAGCAGGAACGACTTGGCCACTGACGAACAGTGTGTTCGGATCTGAAACAGACAACACATTCAGAAAACCCATACACAATTATGAGGCAGATACAAAGCCTAAATAAGATACGAATATGATGACAAAATAAACCTAAGAAGGGTAAGGTATGGCTAGCAGGGACGGAGCTAAGAATTTCACAATGCAGCGACGAATTTTTTTTCCAAATTACTTCGCAGGGGTGAGCCTATATATTCAGATGATTTTTTTTTCCCTATATAATATTAGAGGGTTTTTTTTTTCCGCAAATACATGCTGTCATGCTCATCATCTTTTGCATGAAAGTTCAAGAATGATGATGGATTATCGTTATCATGCAATGCAGGATACTGACCTTTAGGAATTAGGAATTAGCTATGGTACAAGGACTCGGATACTGGTTTCTAGCTTGAAGATGTTCTAGGAGTAACATTCGTCTAAATATCATTTTTGTATTGACAATTTAAAGTCTTTGTAAGAAATGTCATAACATGGATTTCAAAATTATTTCTGCAAAAGTGTCAAAAAGTATCTAATACTTGAAGAACGAAGAAATTCATCGTTTTTAACTACGCATAGGTTTAGCAAGTACCACGTAGGTACCCGTAAATATCATATGAGTATCAGTATTCGAGTCTCTTCTAGAAGTATCTGTGCTTCATAATGCGTCAAGTCAAACACTATCAATTTCAACTACAATCATAACCTATTTGATTTCCAATGAGTGCAAGTTTATTCAAACAAGTTATATTGCTCTCAATGAAGGTTCTATATTAGGTATGTTTCATTACCTTGAGAAAAATCATCTTGTCCGTAGGAGGGTGGGCCGAGGTTCCTCCGGTAAGTTGTGGCGGCTCTCCTTTCTGACTCAAGAAAGTGACCAAGGGATGGAGTACCATTACTCATGCTAACAGCATCGGTGTTCAGCTTTGAACAGAGTGAGAATAGCCATGGCTTTGATTTGCAATTCTTTTTTTCCCTTTGGTTTTCCGATGGTCTTCCCCTCATCGATCTTCTAGAGAGCTCTAGGATGTTTGAAACACCCATGAGGCTCCCCAGAGTGATGCTCCTGTCGCGGAAGAAAGAGCCGGTGGACTGAAACAGACCACATGTGTGAAACACATTAGTGAAGAAAATTGGCATGGAAAATCGAGCAACTCGACTAGAGTGTTCTTTCTTTCTCACACGCTTAAAAGGTTGAACGTTTTGTAGTAGTAGTCCTGTGAACCAAAACGTGTAGGCTCGTTTAGAAAACGAGCTCGGTAAAGCTCGGCTCGTTTATATAGGCTCGACTAATTTATATAGGCTTGTTAAGTAAATTACCTTGGCTTGACTTGTTTATGAGCTCAATTTTTGGCTTATTTACTAAACGAGCCAAGCTCGAGCTCGAGCTCTACAAAGCTCGACTCGGCTCGGCTCAGCTCATTTACACCCTTACGTGTAAGAAAGACTATGTTTTGCTCACGCCTAATGCCTTGGTGGCGTAAAAACCTATAGGCGACTGATTCTTTCAAGATCCGTAGCGGGTCTGAAGTCCTTATGATCAAACTCGATCAGGGAGGTAAATACATTCGTGGGCTCACCTTTCTACCCTTGCCACAAAAAAAAGGAAATTATTTATCCCAATATCAGACCTAGTTCCAAACAAGAGAAGGGTGTTTGGAAGTGAAATATGAATCTCTCATCTCATGACAGAGAAATGGAGATCTCAATTGCATGCTTGATTCCAGCTGGTTATTTTAGGTGGAAAAACCTCACAATTACATGTAAATTGGGTTTTTGTTCGAACCTATGGTAAATAAAAGAAAGGAATTGTTTGATTTGTGAGGAAATAGAGAGGAAAATTAAAAAAAGAAGAATCAAGAACAGTGAATTTTCCTCTACATTTTCTTCACGGTTTTCTTTTCTTCAAAAGAACAGCAAATAAAGATGAATTAAGATGGAATATTACAAGATATTTTATGAACCAAAAAATCATGAGAAAATGAAATAACTATATAGGCATGCTATAAACATATAAGGATAAGGAGGATACATTAAAATTGAAAAGTATTACCGAAAGTGTCCACGAAAAGGGAATGAATGAAGTTGAGTCATTCAACGTGAATATGACCCGTTCATTCTTTTTTCTTGGACACTTTCACAATACTTATATTAACATTTTTAATGAACATATATATATATATATATATATATATATATATATATATATATATATATATATATATATACATGGGGAAGAGAGTCAAACACCATCATGAAAACAACGTGGAAAGAGTAAAGTGGGCTTCAACTTTATGCCGAAACGCTTCGGGTACAGTGAATAGATTCCAACTTACTCAAAAACAGTGTCTAATTAACAGCAGAGAAAAGGATAAAGAAAAAGAAAAACAGTGTCCAATTATCTCCATTTTCCACTTATTTATTTACTATTTTTCCCCATGCATTCATTACTCACCCGAAATTTGGGGAAAAAATTAAGGAACAATTATGGTCATTGGTCACATAAATGATGAAAAATTATTAGGTGTGATTACCTACTTAGTACTTTCTATCTGGTACAACTCATGGAAAAAAAAAATAAAAAAATCTTCATTTAGTTTAGGGACTTCAATGGGCTCTAATGAAATCCAGGAGGGGATAAGTAAATGGGGGAAGAAAAAGAAAAAGAAAACAAAAGCAAAGGAAAAAAGAAAAAGAAGAAAAATAAAATAGTTGGCATCGTTCTACTAAGGCCTCGTTTTTGAATGAATTTTATCTCATAAAATTTAGTTTTGATAAAATTTAACATTCTCAACGGATTTTAGTAAAACTAGATTTTATCTTACAAAATTATTTACAAAACACCTTTATCAACCCTAGATTTAATCTATTAGGAAAACAATGTCATTTTATCACACCTCTAAATAAAATTACATTTTATCTTATAAAATCTATTAAAAAACAAGGCCGAAGTGGATTTTTTGGCTTTTCATATTTTACAAGACCGAGGTTATTTTTGTGAGATACATCAACTAAAAAATCCAAAAAAGTTAAAAGCTAACCTGTGAATCAAGATCGGAAGTGGAATCGGTGGAGGAGGAGGGGGGAGAACCGGTGATCAAAGTGCTGAAGGAAATGGATCCATTTCTGTCATGGTTTCTCCCCAACCCCATAACTCTTGCATTCATTGGTTGCAGCAATCCCAGAGGCCACCCATCTTCCTGCTAATTTCATTCATTCATTCAAGACTCATATTTAATTATTCACTCACCCACACAGGGAGCAATCAAGGTACGTGTCGGTGGACTTTACCCAAAAAAAGAAAAAGGAGAAAAGTTGAGCCGATAAATCAAACCACGAGAACACACCAAGAATTTTACGTGGTTCTGACTTGGACGTATTTGGGTTTTAACCAAATCTCCTCAAAATCATGTTACAAAAACCTTGTCTCTTTTAATATTTGAGGTATTAAAAAACGCCCACACAAAGTAAGAATGGGAAAACACAGTTTCAAGTTCAGAGAGAAGTTTAATTTCCAAGGTATTTTCCGGTATTCTTCGACTACAAATTGTCAAATCATCAAATAATCTTTCTCATATACATCAGTAGATTTGACAATTTATCGTCCAAGTGTATCAAAAATATCACCGTGAAAACTTCCCTTAGAGGAAAATGCGAGCAAACCCATTTTAAAAAGAGAGAGAAAAGATCCCAAGAAATGCCTAGAGAGAGAGAGAGAAAGAGGAGTACCTGTTGAGCCATAGCAGCACAATATACCCTAGTAACTGGAAATGAATGATTGATTAGGATTTTACACGTAGAATCAGGTGTGGTCACTTAACGGGACAGGGAGAGACAGAAAGTTCCAGAATAGTACCGATTTTACAGGCTGTTTAACAAACTTCTAGAGAGAGAGAGGGAGGGAGAGCGACAGGGGGTAACCGTGCAATGCATTTGCTGGTTTTTTGTACGCAGAGGCAGAGGTTGGGTGACTGGAGAGAATGAATTGGAATAACAAAATTTGCAGAGGGTTTCGTGTGAGATGAGTACTAATTATTCTATGCTACCTCTTTTTTTTTTTTTATATTTTTTTTATATGATATCTGGATGTTTGGATCAGCTAGTATGTATCTTGACTAATTTTGAAGTCTTGAAGGTAACAATTGGGTTGGCAAAGGGAATCAAACCTCCTTTCACCGCCATAGTTTTACGCGAGGGCCATACACTTAAAGCATCTCTAGTGCACTATCTAAAAAATGTTTGTCAAAGTGTACATCTAAGTATACGTGGGACATTATTTTATATACTAAAAACTTAGTTAGCTAGCTAATAAAGAATGTATTTTAGTGGGCAATATATATATATTGTGAGGGCTCTCTCACAAAAAAAAGTCTTGAAAAAAAGGTTTGTGGGGTACATTTGGATCTTATGCTGTTTAAAAGATCAAATGGCTAACAATTGTTTTCCCACACTTTTTTTTAGTGAGGGATATATATATATATATATATATATATATATATATATATATATATATATATATATAGAGAGAGAGAGAGAGAGAGAGAGAGAAAGAGAGAGAGAGAGTCCAGATCTAGTCAAGATATCCAGACCTATCTTAGGTCCGGACCTCCCACTTCCCGGCCAAATGGTCCGGATCCGAACCGTTGGATATTTTTAGAATGTGTTTTTAAGGTTCCAAGCGAGAAATGAGCAAAAAAAAATACCGGGAAGGGTTTCATCTGAGTAGTTTCGATAAAACTGTAAAAATCGCAGTTTTATCGAAAACTGCTTGGATGAAGCCCTTCCCGGTATTTTTTTTCCCATTCCTCGCTAGGAACCTTAAAAACACATTTCAAAAACATCCAACGGTTCGGATCTTGGCCAAATGGCCGGTAAGTGGGAGGTTCGGACCTAAGATAGGTCCGGGTGCCCTGACTGGATTCAACTTGTATACAAAAAATGGGGTTTTTTTGTGTTGCAAATTTTTAAAAATCCGATCCATCCAATGTGTTCAGAAGTTGTTTTCTAGGGTCCCAGCGAGAAATCTTCAAAAAAAAAAAATACCGGGAAGGGCTTGATCCAAGCAGTTTTCGCAAAAAATGTATATTTACATTTTTTGCAAAAACTGCTTGGATCAAGCCCTTTCCGGTATTTTTTTTTGAAGATTGCTCGCGTTGACCCTTGAAAATACCTTCTAAACACATTGGACGGATCGGATCGTCAAAAAAATATTTGGATCATGAGGTCCGGAAATATATATATATATATATATATATATATATATATATATATATATATATATATATATATATATATATATATATATATGGATATATATGGTTCACTTCTGATCCGAACTTTTTATACAAATTTTTTTTTGATGATCCGATCCGTCCAATGTGTTCAGAAAGTGTTTTCAAGGGCTCTAGCGGAAAATCTTCAAAAAAAAAAAACATTCCTGAAGGGCTTGATCCAAAGCGGCTTTTGCAAAATATATAAATACGGTTTTGCAACCGCTTTGGATCAAGACCTTCCCGATCTTTTTGAAGATTTCTGCAATCGACCCTAAAACACCTTCCTCAACATTGGATGGATCGGATTTTCCAAAAAAAGTTTGCAACACAAAAAAAACCCCATTTTTCCATTAAATCCGGGATTGTGGACTAGAAAATCCACCTATATATAGGGTCCCCTTCACATCCAGGATCTGGGACTTTGGGACTCCTTGATCTGAGTATTTTTTTGACGATCTGAGCTGTCCAATATGTTCAGAAGGTGTTTTCAAGGGTTCATGTAGAAAAATCTTAAAAAAAAAATACCGGGAAGGGCTTGATCCGGCGCTTTTTTGCAAAAACTTTATATTTACAGCTTTGCGAAAACTGCTTGGATCAAGCTCTTCTCGGTATTTTTTTTGAAGATTTCTCGCGTGGACCCTTAAAAACACCTTCTGAACACATTGGACAGCTTAGAAAAATAATTTGCAATACCAAAAAAATCACTTTTTTCTTATTCTTGGGAGGGTTTGGACTAGAAAATTTCCGTATATATATATATATATATATATTCATTAACTTTAGGGCTTTTTGTGGGTGGGTTCTATAAACAAGTCTTATAGCTTGTAAGGTCCGGAACAAATAATGCGCATAATTCACTAGGTCCTGGACATAAGTTTTACATTTTTTTTTCCAAAATTACCCTCATTCTGAAAATTAGAATGTACATTTTGAAAATTAGAATGTATATTTTGAGTGTTAAAATGTACATTCTAAATTCTAAAATGTACGGTCTAAATTCTAAAATGTACATTCTAAATTCTAAAATGTACATTCTAAATTTAGGGTACCCTAAACTGTAGGGTACCCTAAATTCTAAATATACAGTCTAAATTCTAAAATGTACGGTCTAAATTCTAAATATACGGTCTAAATTCTAAAATATATGGTCTAAATTTAGGGTACCCTAAACTGTAGGGTACCCTAAATTCTAAATATACAGTCTAAATTCTAAAATGTACGGTCTAAATTCTAAATATACGGTCTAAATTCTAAAATATACGGTCTGAATTTAGGGTACCCTAAATTGTAGGGTACCCTAAATTTTAAATATACAGTCTAAATTCTAAAATGTACATTCTAAATTTAGGCTACCTTAAACTGTAGGGTACCATAAACTGTAGGGTACCCTAAATTCTAAATGTACAGTCTAAATTCTTAAATGTACGGTTTAAATTCGAAAATGTACGGTCTAAATTCTAAAATGTACATTCTAAATTTAGGGTACCCTAAACTCTAGGTGCCCTAAATTCTTAAATGTACGGTCTAAATTCTAAAATATACATTCTAAATTTAGGGTACCCTAAACTGTAGGGTGCCCTATGAAAGTGTTTAAAATTCTAGGGTACCCTATGAAAGTGTCTAAATAGTTAGTAAAAACAATGAGTAACGACGACGAGGATGGACAAAAAAGTAAAATCTCCAACCCCATTTGTGCCCCAAGACCTCTCTAGCAATAAATATTAGCCCAGGACCCAATAGACCAAAATTCTAAATAATAGGACCTGCCAATAGATTTCTATTAACTTTAAGTCTTTCTTTTCTCTCTTTGGTTAAAATCATTGTCTCTCCTTTCTCAGTCTCTCTCTCTCTCTCTCTCTCTCCCCTTAAGTGTCTCCCCAAATTTATGTACTGACTTGAGGCACTTTAAGGAGAAACAATGATACATACACACCATTTTGTGTTTAGAGCCCACCACACCCTCACTCACATGGGGTGTGGAGCCCACATGTGGGGACCACACCTAATGTGAGTGAGGGGTGTGGTGGGGGAGTGCTTATGAAAGGTGTGTGTCTTTTTTTGTTTAGGGAGTGAGATGTGACACCTATGATTTTAGCGAGTCAATTTTTGTACACTAGAGAACATTTTTTGAGTTTTTCTTGGTTGGACACTTAAGGATACTCTTTTAGGTAGTGCACGAGAGATCCCCTTAGCCGTGGAACTTGCAGATACATGCAGTCAGTGGCGAATTCAAGATTCTTAATGTGGTGGGATCAAATCACATGTATTCTTGAATTAATAATAAAATATCCTTATATTCAAAGAACCTTTTTTTTTATAACAAAAACTGACTTATTCTCAAAACTGGTTTGTTGAATTTTACAAGACATCTCATTCTTTCACTATACATCAACCCAATTTTATTCAATAAGTAAGTCAGTTTGTAGAATACAACTTTGACGAGACCTTTCTTTACTAAAATATAATATGAATTATGGGATGACTGGGAGATTTGCGGGGACTCGGGTTCCCACATGCACCCCAAGTGTACCCCTGCATATAGAGATAGAAATTCTTGGAGCATCACTTTTTTTCTTTCTTTTCATATTAATTTTAGGACAAACTACTCTACGCTAAGGAATGAGGGAGGAGCCCGGAATCGATCCTTGAGTGAGCGTGGAGTGTGCAAGGGCCCAAATCAACTGGGTTGGAGCTAAAAAATACTATGAGCAGGGGCTAAGGGAACCTTTTTCCTCAAAATGACCAAAATAGCTATTTTGCAACCAAAAGTGGTGCATCAGTACCATACCCAAAATGTGAATTTGAGCCGTCAATTTCTCTTTCATGGACGTTTTTGGAAAAAGTTTTCCTAGATCCTTCTACTCCTTATACCATTCCCATCCTCAATTCCATGATATAATCAGAACCGTTCGTTTGTACTCGAATGCTCGATGAAAGCTTCGTGCAATATGAATTAATGGCGACACCAGATGAAGCAGTGCAAAGCGAGATACATCAACTCCTATATGAAAGTTACAGTTTAACAGAGCAAGCAATTCAAGGCAAAATTTATTGAAAGCACGTATGAATTTATTTCCACTAAAAATACCATTTAGTTTGGACGTATGACTATAATTTATTGAATAGTAAAAATGTAAGTGCAAAATACCGAAAATACCGTATAGTCAATTGCAGAAACTTAGCCTAAGAGTGTGTTCTTCAACAGATTTTGGAGACATAAAATCTCACATTTTATGACACTCTAATCTCAACACATAAAATGTAAAAGTGATTTTATGAGATTTTCATAAAATCCTCCTAAAATCTATAGGAAAATCACTACATTTTATCAGTTGGAAAAACAATTCCATTTTATCACTCCTCCATAAAAATGTTCATTTTATGAGATTTTCATAAAATGTACCTAAAATCTATAAGAGAACAAGGCTTAAATCACCAACTAGTTTAGGGACATGGAAGCCATTTTCGCACATCACCCTGGAGATCGTAGTCCATTTAAAGGACTGAACTGGAAAAAGGAAAAGGGAAAAGGTTGTCCTGCTACCATGGTGGTGCACCTTAAAAAACATTTTCGTCCTGTCTTTGGAGGGTTCCCTTTACTTTTTGGTCCCACAACCTCTGTTGCAACTCGGTCCCAGTCCAACCTTCTCCTCCTTCCATGTATGACTGGCAGAATCAAGTGGTGTGCTAACCACCAAAAGTGGTCAATCCACTAGATTCACAAGTAAACACCATTGACGACTGTAGCAGGTGCAAATAGAATTGGACCAGTAGTAGTGTGAATTCATGCCTGCTAATAATCTATGACCAGCAGAGACATACAATTCATAAACGAGAGTATTTATACCGGCGGTGTAAACCAGAGTTTCTTCTAAATCAATTACATCTTGTCATGTGTCCATGTTTTAGCTTTTGGAGTCACTATTTCGACATATGACGCAGAGGAAATTTTGGTTTACATCGCTGGTGTAAAGAATATTCTCCCTTCATAGACACCCTACTTCAGCTTGTGAGGTCAAGAATTGGAGAGATAGAATCCTCTTCGGTAATTGTCCTGGCCAGTTGTTAAAATTGTCTCGCACCCAAAATATCTTCCTGAAAAATATTTTGGAGTCTGGGATAGTTACTGAATATGAGCTAACTTGGAATTTAATCTCTTGCCTCTTTCATGAAACTAGTTAAGCTAGAACAGGTTTTTGTCATGGGAAAGAAAAAAAAAAAACAAATCGCTTAAAAAGTATTTAACATCTAAGGTTGATAAACTTGCAGAATGAGCAGAGCCGTGAATTATTTAAAGTTTGGTTTGAAAATTTTGAACAAGCTTTGGAAATTTGTTCAAGCTCGACTAATTTACAAGGTGAGCCGAGATATAAAACAAGTTTTAACCGAACCGATTTCAAATAGCTTGATTTTTTTTTTTTTCTATCATAAGCTGGACAAGCTGAACCATTGATTGTTCAAGCTTTTTTTAAAAAACTTGTGAGTTTCAAACAATGTTCAAACTTAGTTTGGTTTATGTAAGAAACCATTCTCGACCGGAGCCATTTTAGCAAGTTCAAACCCAAATATCAACCTTATACATCTTAGCAAATCGGAGCCATTTTAGAAATAGACAGCTTAGATCATGCAAGTGTCAAAATGAAATCAGAGTCATTGATTGCACGATCAACGGTTGCACGGTGGTTGTGTTCAAGGTGAATTTGAATGATAGTGATCAAGACCAATGCTCTTCAAAATTTATGAAAACAATAAGAGAAACTAATGACCTAGCTCGTACGTTCAACCGTAGCTGAACAAGGCAAATCGGTAACTTGCCTTTTGAATAAAAAGTAGATAAGATACTTAACCTCTCTAATAGGTTAGACTAATCCTTTTAGGCATTTGAACATTTCCTGTGGATACAAATGTCATTTCCTCCCCTTGTAAAGCATACAAGTCTAATTCTATGTTTGGAACACGAGGAAGGAAAGGAAAAGGGAAGGAAAATAAAATGAGAGAAAATAAGAGGAAAGTGGGAGGAAAATTTCACTATTCAATAATTTTTTTTTTTATTTTCCCTCCTCTTTCTCTCCAAACCAAACAAGAAGAGGAAATTTTTTTCATTGTCCTTCCCTTTTCCTTTCTTTCTTTATGTTCCAAACAGAGCCTAAAGAATAGTAGCAATAATGGGTCCTAAAGGCACAGGGGTTGGGCTCTCCCTCTTCTTTCTTGCTTGCTATTGATTGATTAATCTGAAAGTTCATAGTGGGATTACAGTAATCATACAATGATGGAGATCTTTTGTGGGCCCCATTATTCAGGTCACAGAATATTACTGGACCAGAATACAGTAGCATTTTGGGTCCCCAAGGATTTTGAAGGATTAGTTTCTGTTATTGCTGAGCATGGCTTGCACCAGGTCGATACTCTCCAATTCCTAACAGATCCTGCACAGATAATATTGTATATAATAGTTGAGGAAAAGTTGGAGATTTTTAAGGTACAAAAATAATGGGCACATGAAAAAGAAAAAGCACATCACAAAAGGAGATCACAGTTCCTAGTTGATTAAGACCATGAAAGTTTTCTAGAACTTAGTTATCGGGACCAGTTTACGGATATTTCAACTAATTCTGGGCTTCAATCTCACCGCCAATTTACGGAGAGCTCAATTAAAGCCAAAACAAAGCTTCATATGGGCTAACTCTAAAAGAGTTGGTAGCACAGTTTCGAGCTTGAAACCTTACAAGAGGGAGCAAACCCCAGATCCAGGGGTGCTGCAGGGCACCTTTGTAGGGTGACATCTAAGCCGTTGATCTTAGTAATCAATAACTTAGATTTCATCTTGACAATGGATGACTCGGATTTGCAAAGTGCAGATATGAAATCAAGAGTATTGAAAACAAATCTGATGGCTCGGGTGCCGCACTACACGGGCACCCTGTTTCCAGCAAACCCCCAAGTCCATAAAATTGATGCTGCCAATTTCAGAAAGCAGCAATAAACAAAAACCTCAAAGCAGAAATAGTGGGCCTAAGGAGAATAAGGTGACGGGGATAGGAATAAGAAAAAGACGCGACATGAGTTAAGAAACAGGCACCATGTCTCCAAACACTGAAAATAAAATAAGAAGCAGAAAGGAATCAATTAGTGAGATTTGGAAGACTATCACAAGATTCAAAAGAATCAAGACAGATAGATAATACAAGTGTTTGGCGGACAGGATTATAGAAACATTCCACAAGGCATTCTGATCAATAAAGACATGGGTACTGAACCCATGGCAACGAAATTGTACAAATCAGAGTGTGGGGCCCATTTTTTGGGTCCTGCACAAATGATCCAAAACGTTCAATAATTTTAAAATAATTTTCCGAGTGTCTTTGTTAGAAATCAACTCTACTGAATATGCATCGGTGCTTGTTCCAAACTTCAAGTTTTTGGCAAGGACACTTGGAAAATTATTGAACGGTTTGCTGATTTGTACAATTTTGGTACCATGGTGGTCGGTACCCTAGCAGCATCCCATTCTGATTGGAAAAAAAAAAAAAAAAAAACTCCAACATACACCAAGTTACTCCTACGAAGTTAACTCTGTTTCTTCGTAAGTGGATTTGAAATAGGAGTAGCTAATAAAATAAGCTAGAGTATATTAGTATTATGAAATGTACGGCCGTAAGAAGAGGCAATACAAAAGTGTGCAAACTATAAAAATGAATCAACCTCCCCTCCAGTATCACCACCGCTGTAGAGTTTAACCAATTTCGTCTGGTATTTCGTAGGGATTAAAGAAAGACAATATGTACCTGGTAGTTAGGCCTATCAATGTACATATACATAAATGTGCAATATCGTTTACTCAGCTTTAGCTGATATTAGTATATAAGTTGGTGTTGTGTAAGCAAACTACAAACAAATTTCAGGTGTTTTTTTGTACTAGACAGCTCTGATGGGCAACTCTAGAACCAATCCCAGATCACTTAAAAAAAGAAGGATTTGGTAATGAGTGACAGTTTAGCTCACAGACTGCCGGAGGAAAATAGGCACCTCAAATAGGTAACAACACTGGAGAAAAATTAACTGGGCACAGATAGGATTTATGCTTTCAACTGGTGTATGTATGTTTGTGAACTGGGTACGACTATTTCATTTGAACTAAACAAGTCACAACTATTGCACGAAAACATATCAGCGCTATTTCACTTAGAAACGTAAAAAATGAATAGACATAACGTTTGTATCAATGCTCACAACTAGTGATCTCGAATGCTCTACATAACTCTTCCCGCTTCATATTATAGTTGTTTAACTTCCTCCAAACCACATAATGGAACAGTTTCACTCTAGGGAAGTGACCTCGTGGACAACTTCTGAAGACTTGGTGTGCAACAAAAGGAATATCAACTAGTAAGAGGGACTTGGGGGATTAGGAACAGATAATTCGGGGGTCGGAATATGTTGGAAATTTTACGAAATTTCGGATGAATGAAACCAGAGAGTTTGACAAGGCAACGGTCTACTCCGGGTTCCATGAATCTGGATGGAGTACTTATTTTCCAGCGGTTACGAGTTGTTAATATCCCTCATGAATTAAGGTTAATGATCACCTTGAGGTTCCTGATATTCGTCTTTGAGAGAGAGATGCAAACTCAAATCAATTTGCCAAGGCTACCAACGGAGGTGTTCCGGCGGTGTGCGGTTCTAGCTGCTTTATCCTAGGACGAAGACGCTAGTGTATCCTACAACATCCATGGTAGACGGCAAATCTTTGTTAAGGAGATTGTGGTATCACAAGACTCGGCTCGGTTTGTGTCTCGTTTTGTATTCCGTTCTTGTAATCTGTAATTTCAATTTGATTACTAATGAAATTGTTCTTTGGAATTCTCTTATTGCCGTATTTTTCCAACAAACTTAACAAAGATTTGCCACCTAAAAAGGGTGTTGTAGGATACACCGACGTCTTCATCCCAGGATATAACAGCTAGAACTGCATACCACCGGAACACCTTCGTTGGTAGCCTTGACGAACTGGCGTTTGCCTCTCTCTCTCAAAGACGAATTTCAGGAACCTGAAGATGACAAATGAATTTCTTGTGTAGAACCATTTCTGGATACATGTATATAAAGTTGATCAATCAATATAGAAACTGCCACAATGAATTGGAATGAATTCTGTAACTCCCAAATTGAATACGTGCCATTAACCTCGATTCATGAGGGGCATTAACAACTCATAACTGGTGGAAAATAAGTACTCCGTCCAGATTCATCAAACCTGGAGTAGACCGTTCGGTTGCCTCATCAGATCCTCCAAAACGCCCCGGTTTCATTCATCTAAAATTTCGTAAAATTTCTAACAAAATAAACTAGTAGAGCAAACAAAAAAGAAAGACTGAGAAAAGACTGCAGCTTTGATAATTGAGGGGCACAACCAAGGGCAAAATAAGAGCCTTGGTAACCCAGTCAAATAAGACTTTGTGGTGAGCTGCAAAAACAAAGGCTCTTGGTAACCCAGTCAAAGACTCAAAATGACTCAAAAAACTAGAATTACATGACATGAATCAAGCCTTAAAAAACTAAGCAGCTAAACGAAAAGGCCATCATTGCCAAAACTAAGATCATAAAACTGTTATTCACTCAACTACTTTTGAATTCCTAGTGTCTACAAAACTTTCAATAGCCACAGTAATCCTCATAACGGAGATTCATTACGACAGAACTAGGCCAATACCCATTCACAGGAGGTAGGAATATTCAAGTAATTCAAACCACACTATACTTTTCAGATTCTCTTCTCATCAAGTTCAAAATATGTTTCTAAACAAAAAAAGAACAAAAGATGTATGCAGGCAAGGACAAATTGCGAGTTTGTGACACTAAGCTCGAATACAGATACACACACACACACACAAAAGTATATATAGATACATACAACATGTTCCAACAATATGCTATTATCGACGAATAATCTTAACTCAACTGAGCACATTGCATGTCAAATTTTGGAATAAACCGGCAGGTAAAAATGACCTACGAACCTGACATGCTTTATTTTTTGCCCTAGTTTCAGCTGTGCTTGGAATATCATGATTTGGTTTTAAGAATCTCTTCTCACGCCGTTCACAAGATCCCCACCCATCTGAGAACCTACCACCCCTTGGAAGAAGTACAAATTATATGTTAGGATTAGGCACAAAATAAAATCTTTGAAAGCGAATTGCTAATGCAATGCTCAATCATGGAAGTGAGGACCCTACTGCATGTATGCTCGAACCACAAATTCAGCGCGGAGAACATTCCGGTTGTCATCAAACTCAATGCTCTTGTCTTTAATTTCAAAAGAGAGATTGAAATAGAACGATATCTTCCTCCAACCTGTAAAGAACCTATGCAGGCCATTATACAAAAAACATACATGATAAAGGAGCAAGAGAATATAATTACTATTTTTACCTGTCTTTTTTATAAAAGGGCTCCCAGAAATCATAGTGTAATCGCTTTTCTCTAGAATCTGTCCATTGTAGTGACACAACCACATCATATGTTCAGATGAAGGATGGGTGAAATCGCATATGTTCAAAATTTCAACTGCAGAGAAACCTAAACAACTCCATGCAGTTACTAAAAAACGGACAAAAGTTCGTTTTAGACATTACAAAATGAGAGTCAGACTCCAAGTGAGACTGCTGAGTGCCAACTCTAAATTGTATCATTGCGTTTATTACTTGGATTGTTGGGAAAATATACCTTATCAGCCAATACAAAGATATGGAGGGAATTTGTTCACTTTGAATCACCGAATACAAATACAATTGAGGTCCTTAGGGGAATTGCAATAGGGATACCTATAGGATCCATAAGATGTGCCTGTGCTAACACAGTGTAAATTTGAAATGCAATTCCTTTTGGTAATGCATACACAAAATCAGAACCTGAATGATGTGCCAGTTGCAATTTTTAAAGCTGTGGGTATATTGTCGAAAATTTAAAGATTCACATGCATATACATTACTTCCTATCATTTTCAAAAAAACAGCTACTTCAGAATTTGTTATTAGCACTCAAATTAGTTGATGAATTCCAGCTGCAAGTCTTCAGTAGTCTTCAATCGTAATTATCAAAACAGACCAGACAAGCTATGCCTCAAGGACTAGCTTCCTTCAATCATCATTATGCAGGGTTTAATAGCCTTTCATTTCTTATAAATACATCTAAGATTACCTAAAGTAAATTGATCAGAAGGAAAAACATATACCAAATATCAAAACAGAATAAAAGAAACTCACCGCCATGGCTGCATTCTGGTACTCTTTGAAAAGTGAAACAGACGGAAACTGACCAGACAAGCTATGCCTCGCGTTCTCCTTCTCCTCACTCCCTCCATAGCTCAACGGCGAACAATTTGAGCCACTGGCAACCGAAAACCTCATGCTCTCAGGAGACGAATAATTTGGCATCCGCTGCACGTGCTTCACCATAACGAGAGGACTTTCACTCGTCTCGCTCAGCTCCGAAATGCAAGACCTAGCCCTCTTCTGCGGCCGCTGGTGTGCCCATGGCTCCTCCACCACCTTGATGGGATCACTTTCGAAAATTAAACAACAAATACAGAATGCTGAAAGAATTGATCACTTCGAGGGATCTAACCTCCAAAGGCTTTAGGCAATCAGCCATACGGCATCTAGTTCTACCAAAATTGAACAAGGCAACTAAATAATAATCCTATCATACCTCACCATCGGTTAGGGCTCGGAAACTGTGATTTGGTGGAGAGTAGAGGTTGTTTCGAGCGGTTTTGGGGAATTTGGAAGGGGGCGGAGACGGAGATGGATTTTTGGGGAGGGAGAAGGGAATGGGAGAGTGGTTGTGTTTGAGAGAGAGGGGTTTGCGAGATTTGGCGGTGGTGGAGGAGGAGAGAGAGGCGGCTGCGGCCGAGTCAATGACGGCCCAGAGAGCGTCGTCGTCGAGGTCTTTGTCGTCGACGGGGTACGTGATTGGGGATGTCATTTGATTTTGGGAGAGAGAGAGAGGAGAGAGAAACTAGGGTTTCGAATTGGCTTGAGAAATTTGGTAAAGCTTAATAAGCTCTCTCTCTCTCTCTCTCTCTCTCTCTCTCTCTCTCTCCCCTTCTTCTTCGATTCTGCTCGTGAGCTTGAAGATCTACAGCTGCAAAAAGCAGAGGGGAGCAAGCGCGGAAAACTGTTCTGCAGAATTCAAATTGAAGGTTACAGAAACACGGTGTCGTATTGGCTGAGGAAAACCAATTTTTATTACGGAGTTCTCTCCGTAGTTATTGAAATTGCAGCCTACTTCACTGTTTTGACAAATTACACATTTAAAACCCTCACTGTGGTAACTGACCATCAATTACATCGACGGAAAACGTTGATCAACAGATTTATTTTTGTTTCTTTGAGGGGTATTTTAGCTAATAATCCGGATTATGAATTATTGGATTATTTATTTTGTCTTTATTCAATTTTTTTTTACATTTGTTAGTTTTACATCAAGATTTTGTAGTTTCTAGATTCCTCTCTCATTGAGTTAATCTAACAAGTACAAAATTAGAGTCAAAAGTCAATTTTTTTTGAATAAAGCCAAAATATTTGGATTATTGGTCAATAATCCAAGTATTTCGGTTTTATTCAAAAAAATATTTGGTTTGATCATGACTTTGTACTTGTTAGATTCATCTCGTCGAGAGGATCCAGAAACTACAAAATCTTGACGCAAAACTAAAAAATGCAAATTTTTTTTGAATAAAGACAAAACAAATAATTCAATAATCCGATTATGAATTATTAGCCAAAATAGCCCCGAATGACTATCAACAGCGTTAGGGTGAGTTTCTTGTCTTTAGCTAAAAGTTCTAAAACTTTTAAAAAGTGCTATATAATTATTAAAAATAGTTGATGTATGTGAGAAAATAATTCGTCTTAAAATCCGTATTTATGAGTTTTAGGAAATAGGATTAATATTCAAATATGGTCCTTGTCTAATTTATGAAACGAAAAATGTATACTATGACCGTTCAAACTTTTTGAAGTTCTACGGACTCCCTTACTTTTTGTTATTCGACATATTTAAGGACGGAGTCAGGAATTTTATTACACAGGGGTGAATGTTTTATCCAAAATATTTTGCAGGGGCAAGCCTATATAATTCATAGAAGAATTAGTTTTTCTATGTAATACTAGAGGTTTTTTTTTCCTTGTAGGGGCAACCGCCCCTACTGTCCCCCCTCTGGCTCCACATATTATCGATTACAATGCTTTTTCACAATGCAAACCTATTCCAATAACTAGTTTTTTTTTCTTCCCAAAACTAGTTTTTTCCAAAAATCAAGGCAGATTATCCTCTCACAAATACATCACATAAAAAAGTGTGAACACGAAAACCAAGGAAGTTTTAAAACAAAACTCCCGTAGGGGAACACCGCCTCACAGATGGTATTGGTACAATTTGAAACACCACCAGACACATACGAGTACAATGTGCTTATCATTGGACTACAACTCCACATGCAACATTATCTATTATTTGGTCTCAAATTATGTTAAATATATTAATGACAATGCCTTAAAGAAGTACATAGATTGATAAATAGTATTTGATTTGTCAAGAATATTAATACCCCCTGTTTTTCTATTACTTGATATACACTGTATTTCCCTTCTAAAGATATTGTTGGTGGTCGCCAAACTTTAAAACCTCTCCATCCCAACTTTGACGGAGAGCAAAGGATTGTATTCTATAGACTTGATTGATTACACACTTCAAAATACAATTTCACACGATCAATGGCATGCTCATCACACAACCATTTTGTGTATTTATTGCTAAATGATAGATCTGTCTCCTATTCATCCCCCGCCCATACACCCAAAAAAATAAAACTACACTAATAGAGAACCTCTTCTGTGATATTGGTTGAGTAACGCCACTGAGAAAATTTCCATATTATTGGAGGAAACAGTGGAGGGTTGGGCAATTTGTAAACCACTATTGTTGCAGTTTTTTCTTTCTTCACTATCCCTGCTTATCAAGAAATTTTTTTAGTACCGAGCGGGCACGTCTAAGTGGTATCCAAGAGCGCATCTCAGTTGTCCAAAAATATCTTGAGTGGCTCAAATTTTAAAGAAAGAAAGAGGAGAGAGTCGGAGAAATCTAAACTGTCCCGAACACTGCTGAGATACGTGCTCGACACTGACTCCTGCTTATCCTTCACTCCCCCTTAAACCGCTTCAATGCCATTCTCTCAAACCGCTGAAACGGACTACAACACCCCCCGTTACCATGGTCGTCGTCTCCACCGCCTCTAATCACATCAACATCATCATCTCCAAGATCAACAGCTTTTTCATCATGGATCCTCCATTTCATTACTATTCCTTCCTCGCTTCCGATCAAATCCTGCTTCCACACCTTCAATTCATCAACCGGCCACTCAAATCCCAACTCCTTCGATTTCCTCTCTCCTCCTCTCTTCCGATTCCCGCCGATCGTAGCTCGAGCTGCAGAGAGTAGAGTCGGATCCAAGTAATCTTCAAGCCTCCTGTTCGTCATGAACTTTCCCACGTTGGACTCTCTCTTCCTCTGAAACTCGATCGAGTTCTCGTCAAATGAAGTCGTATAGCAGATGCTCCTCGAGGTATCATCCCTGCAAAGCATATTCACAAACCGAGTCACATAATCTTTCTTCAATCCCCGCTATAGCGAATTTAAGTAGTTTTGGAAGTTTTGAAAGATGCATCTTATGTATGCATTTAGATTGAATTTTAGACGAATTTGGTTGAGATACACAGAGAATTTTCAGTACCGAGCTCCGGTTGACTTGGTTGGTGACGGAGAGTGAAGAGAGGGAGGTCGAATGAGGCGGTTTCTGATGTCTTCGACGGTGGCGAGAGGGCTCGAACAGTCGGCTTGGCTCGTGATCTCCATATCTGGGGAGAGAGGGCGTTTTGGATTTGGATTTTAGGTGAATTTCGCTCCCCGTTTGAAAGCTTTATATAGGAACAAAATGTGGCGGGGTTCCCGTGCACCCACTGTTCAAATGGTTCCAGCTATTATTTAAGTTTATCTCTGTAATGAATGGGTCGGATCTCAATTATTTTTTTAAGAGTCAAAGTTGTTTTTTGACTTGCTACAATTTTATTTGGCCACATCAAAATTTTGCAAAAGTTATCCGGTGATACTAAAGCCATTATTTGGCCGCTACCACTTATCAGATCACATTCAGATATCACAGATATCACAGCCATTAGATTGCAACCCCTGCAAAATGGCTAACTATTGGAGAAGAGAATTTTGGTCTCAAAGCCAAAGTATAGCTTTGCTTCCAAATGAAATAAATACCCAGGAGACTGGCTAGCTATTAGTGGAAGTGGAGAATTTTCACCATAAGTTTTGGGTTTTAAATGTCCTAAATGCTAAAATTATTCTTGGGTCCATTGCTAATTTTATGGGTGCATGTCTGCTAAGAGACAGTAGAATTGGTTCCCAAAAGTAATTGAGATATATGTAAATTGGCCCGAACATCTTATGAAAAAATAGAAGGAAGAAAAAGGAAAAAAAAATTGTATTAGCAAGTTCAATAGCCTTTGTATAAGCAATTTTAGAGAGCAAAATCCAAAAAAATCAAGTGCAACAGACTGTGTTGAGACTCAGTATTTTGTCTCAAAGTTACTTACCATAGAGGGCGAGGAATTGTTCACTAGGAAGTGATTTGTTTATTGCTTTTTACTCCTCTCTCTCTCTCTCTCTCTCTCTCTCTCTCAACTGTCATCTTCTACACCTTCATCTTTGCCTCTCACCCCCCACAAACGCAATCCATATGAGTACAAAGGAGAATGGAGAGGATTGTTAGCACGTGAATGCAAACAGTGACTACAGAAAATAGAACTCCAACTTTTTTTGCAACTACTTGGACTCTTGGAAACACATGTCTTGTTCGTTTAGTAGTTTTAGTTTAGTTTAGTTTAGTTTTGGAGATATGAGTAATGAGTGGAGAGAGATAAAGAGAAAAATGAGTGTAATAATTATAAAACAAAACTAAAATTGTGAAATGAACAACGTCACAATAATTGGTTTTTGACAATGGACTCAAATTGACAACCAACACACAATCCATAGTTGGATTGAGCCAGCCGCGCGTGGTACTATGAACTACCGTACTAGTGACAAATGCTAATTGCAAAAATTTAGGTCATGTTTGGAAGGAGCCAAGAGGATAAGTTTGATGTAATTTTGGAAGGACTCGGCCAAACTGGGTTAAAATAATTTCACGTCCCTGAAAAAGACAAATAATTTTGGAAAAATCTACAATACACACCCCTTTTAAGTGTGTACGATATGCATCTATTGTGTGGTCCATATTGCGCCACTTCATAAAAAATGACCTGAAGAACCGGTTATTCGTAACATTTTTGTTTGTTTCGTAACTTTTGTACTAAGAATTCGTAACTTTTAGATAATATGGTTCGTAACTTTTCGTGTGTTTCGCAATTTTTCATGGATTTCGTAACTTTGAGATAAAAAATTATAACTTTTCTCAAATATGATTGGTAACATTTTTGTATGATTCGTAATATTTTTATATGATTCGTAACTTTTAGACAACATGATTCGTAACATTTTCTTTTGTTTTGTAACTTTTCGTGTGTTTCGTAACTAATTGTGGGTCTTGTAACTTTGAGAAAAAAATTATAACTTTTCTCAAATATGATTCGTAACATTTTTGTAACTTTTTGTAACTAATCGTGTGTTTCGTAACTTTTTGTGGGTTTCGTAATTTTAATTTGTTAGGTCACCTGTTGCTTAGGTTAATAAGTTACCAATTCGTAACTTTTTGTTATTGATTTGTAACTTTTAATGATCCAACGGTAGATAGCTTGTGTGCATATAATACACAACCAAAAAGGGGTGTGTATTGTAGCCTCTTCCAATAATTTATGAAGGTTATTATACTGCTTCCAAATGATGCTTACGCTGAGTTTTCACTATTATATTTTTGGTATTTTGATATATATATATATATATATATATATATATATATATATATAGAGAGAGAGAGAGAGAGAGAGAGAGAGAGAGAGAGAGATTTGGATCTATATATATATATATATATATATTGTTTTTTCTCCTTACAAAAAATACCGAAAAATATCAAACTCAACCAAAATACTATAGTGGAAAACTTCTCCATCTTATTTTGGGATCTTTTTTGGAAAGGTAAGAAGTGTTAGTTAAAATTGAACCCAATCTTATTATGCTTGAAAGAACAACACGCCTAGCAGGATGGAGCTAGAGAAGGGTTAGTAGGAGCAATCGCCTCTGCTTGGAGAAAAATAAAAATCTCTAGTTTTATATAGAAAAAAAATTTCCCAATGAATTTTATAAGCTCATCTCTGCAAATTATTTTGGGAAAAAAATTCACCATTACGTAGTGAAAATTCCTGATTCCGTCTTTGATGCCTTGCGTCGACTTGCTGAAATATTTTTGAACTCCACGAGAGTTTTGCTACGAACAGAAGGAGTGTTTTCACAATTATCTAAAACATAGTAGGTGTCTCTAGAATTATCAGAAACTGGAAGGGGTGTTAGAATATTAGCAGCTGTTTTTGGCTGATTAACAGTTTCGCCTTTTATTTATTTATTTTTATTTATAACTTTTATTAATTAAAACGTACATTTTTCAACTTTATTCTAAAACTACGTGAAAATGTGTTTAGGAATCACGCTTTCTTAAAAACTTGTTTGAGAAACACACTTTCTGGGTTGCTTAAGACGGATTAACCTAGAAAATAAGTTAATCCTAAAAGCGTGTTTTGAAAGCCTGTTTTCAAAACACGCTTTCACCGTATGAAAAAAATAAAATAAAAATACACTCTTTGATTGAAATAACGAGATAAAGTGATACGTCCTCCATCCCAATTTGCTTACTACTTGTGGGAGTGCGTGTAAATAATGTACAAACATTAATTTTTTTAACAAACTTTACACCAATTTAAAGATCTTATTGAGAAGAAAAATTTGGTGTAATTTTTTTTCCAAAAAAGTTGTCATAAACATGTTGGCCCTGTTCGTTTTCCAGTTTAATTTTAGTTTTGATGACATCATCATTTCTCTCTCTATCTTTCTCCACTTATTATACTTACTGATATCATTAAAACTAAATTAAACTATCTAACCAAACACAACCATTATTTTTTGTGTGAAAAATGGATTCACTGTCACTAGAGGCAAGCAATTTGGTACGGTGGGAGTAGTAATAGAGTGATACTTAGGCTTGGTTTGGCTAAATTGAAAAAACTAGATTATTGGTTTTTTTGGTTTTGTCCTTATTCAAAAAAAATTTGTATTCGTTAGTTTTCGGTCGATTTTTTGAGGTTTCTTGGCTTGTCTCGACGAGAGGAATCTAAAAAGTATAAAATTATTAACCAAATTTTAAGTTTTGTGAATAAAGACGAAAAATAATCCAAAAACCGGATTATTTTTCGTCTTTATTCACAAAACTTAAAATTTGGTTAATAATTTTATACTTATTAGATTCCTCTCGTCGAGATAAGCCAAGAAACCTCAAAAAATAGACTGAAAACCAACAAATGCAATTTTTTTTTGAATAAGGACAAAACCAATAATCCAAAAAACTAATTTTTTCAATTTAGCCAAACCGAGCCTTACTGTCACTCACTTTTTCCTTTCTTCTTCTTCAACATCTATCCCTTTTTCAATGGAGATGCATCCCAAATCAGGCTCTCAATTTGACAAATCAGATCCAGTGCCATCTTCCCAGCCCCTCATCGGACCCCTTTCACCTTGGCGACCACAGTAACTCCGTCAGTAGCCACAAACGGCTCCCAAATTTCAACGAACTCCGGCGAGCCCTGTTGAGCACTCCTCAGAACCTTAAATGTGGATTTAATCCTAAAAGACCTCCCGCTAAGCCTTCACAGCTTTTTCAGACCATGTAAAGGACAGATTTTTCTGGTTGATTGCTCCTGAAATGTTCGATGGACGGGATGGCCGCAAGGCCATCCCTGCCTAATTTTTATACCAGGATGAAAGGCTTCTTTGGAAACACGATTTTAGAAAACGTGGTTTGCAAAAATGACTTCAGAAAAATGTGGTTTGCAAACACACTTTTAGGATTAATTTAATTTTTCAAGTATTTTTTTTGTTAGTTAAATCTTTCGTTTCTTCTCAATTCACTGCTGTTCGTCACAGCTCAAGTGCTGGGTAATTCAACTTGTAAGTTATTCTCCTCTCTCTCTCTCTCTCTCTCTCTCTCTCTGTGCTGCCATTCTGAATCGCTGCTTGAATTTCCAATACGGGATTTTGGTAGGATTTAAATTGAGAATCATTCATTCTGTCGATCAATCGCATACCTAGATGTGTTATAAGTTATTGTTGATCATCCCCTGGCCTGGTTTATCAAAAATGCGAGGCAATGGAAATCACATGTTCATTGGCTGTTTAGCTCACTCCATGTTGTAATCCAAAATGCAAAATTTGCTCATCAACCTGGCGACCGCCCTGCCAAGTTTCGAAAATTCGATACCTTGATTCTCTCTCCGTCTCAAATTTCTTGTACACTTGCACTATATATGACACCTCAAAAAAATTGTTAATATTTTCTCATGTATAATGTTATATATATATATTTAATATGGATCTCATTTGATAGTTTGGAGTTCTTTTAAACAATATTTTCACTAACATAAAAAACATTATAGATTGAAAGATATACACGCCTTGTTCGGATGCATTTTCATTTTCGGAAGAGTTTCTGACTTGATTGATGACATTGGGCAATAGGTGGGGCACTGTCCATTTCCATCACATTTACTTAAACTACTATGGTAGCAACCTCTTCACATATGGTGCACAAATCAGCACACGGGACCCACCTACGGGCCCTGTAGATGTAATCCGCACCGTTCATTAATTTGACATTATTTTGTTAAGTGACTCTGTAAAAAATCAACTCAATTGAATATGTATAAATGTTTGATCCAATGTACTAATTTCTCTTTCAGAATCAAGGATCCCATATTTTGAATGAAAAATTGGTAAGTTGGATCAAATACTTATAAAAATGTGATTGAGTTGATTTTTTACAGAGTCACTTGAAAGAATATTTTAAACTTAATGAACGGTGCAGATTACATCTGTGGGACCTGTAGGTGGGTTCCTTGTGCTGATTGTGCACCATATGTGAAGAGGTTGCTACCATAGTAGTTTAGGTAAATGTGATGGAAATGGACAGTGGCCCACCTGCTGCCCAACGTCATCAATCAAGTCAGAAACTCTTCGAAAAATGAAAATGCATCCGAACAAGGACATAAGTGATTGAAAAATGGCATGCATACGTAAACGAACAACAAATTTGGGAAGGAGAGAATACTGTTTTTGTTTGAGAAAGTTATACAAGTTATATAGGTCTTGTTCGTTTCTCTGTTTAGTTTTAGTTTTAGTTTTGATGACATTATAATTTCCCTAATTTTTCTCTCTATCTCTCTTTACTCATTACACCTGCTGACATCATCAAAACTAAACTAAGGCTTTGTTTGGCTAAATTGGGAAAAATGGTTTTTTGGTTTATTTGGTTTTGTCCTTATTCAATTTTTTTTTGCATTTGTTAGTTTTCGGTCGATATTTTGAGGTTTCTTGGCTTGTCTCGATGAGAGAAATCTAAAAAGTATAAAATTATTAGCCAAACTTGAAGTTTTGTGAATAAAGACAAAATAAACCAAAAACCAAAAAACCAAAACGTTTTTTGGTTTATTTGTCTTTATTCACAAAACTTTAAGTTTGGCTAATAATTTTATACTTTTTAGATTCCTCTCGTCGAGACAAGCCAAGAAACCTCAAAATATCGACCGAAAACTAACAAATGCAAAATTTTTTTGAATAAGGACAAAACCAAATAAACCAATAAACCATTTTCCCCAATTTAGCCAAACAAAGCCTAAATTATCTAACCAAACATAGCCATAAAGTTCGTGCACTATACATCGTTAATGAAAATTTTACACCCTCCCATCCAAGAATTCTTTGAAAAGTTCAATAATCATCCTCCTAAGATTATATGTATGTATAGAATATTTAACACTGGGTTTGACATTTTATGGTATGAGATTGTATGCATCTTGTATGTCTGTATTTATGTAACAGTATAGGTTGATTGGAAATATCTGCAATAAAATTATTTTGGCACTGCTTTTGTAACATTCATCCACCCAATTAATGTTAAATTCTGTGTCTGTCCTTGCTTGCTTTTTTGAATAGCCTTCGTTAAGCCTGGAATTTGTCCATGGCCACCCCATGTGTTAACCTCTTTCTTCCCCTTGCTAGTTCAGAATTCTTACTTTGCGGAGTTTAATAAGTCCATATCCATAATTTGTATTGCTTTTTTTTTTTTCACTAAAAAACATAGCCATTATTTGTAAGGATTCAAATACTCACTTTATGAAATACTTCTCTCTCCCTGTGTGTGCGTGTATGTGTAATCATATAATTCTGCATTCCTTATAAAAGCAACACAGATATTTATTGGTATATTAGGTTGTAAGAACATTTGGGATATTGGCAAATCCAGTTTACCAGTATTGACAACTTGGTTCTTGGCATTTAAATTACAAAGGAGTGCATTGAAATTGGTGGAGGAGGGGATATAGAGATCAGAAGGTGAAGATATTCAATGATGAGAAAAAGTACAAGTTATTAGCAGCTGTTAAGGATATAGTTTCTTCCTTTCTTGGGGTGTGGCCATCGGGAGTGAAATGTATTTTGAGAATGTGATTTGGTTTTTCTTTGACTTTGCACGTCATTTGAAGGGTGTGGGCAAAATTGAGAGGTCCTCGACGGATCTTCCCCTTCTAATTTGTTGTATGCATATATTACGACCTGTGATATTGTACAACTGAGTATTCTTTGTTGCATGTATCTGTTACACATGCTACACAGTTGTTTTATTCTCTTAGGGAAAGTAGCTCAATTCATTATGTACTAAGATGGCAGACTTTTAGTGATTATGTTGATTCTTATTAATTTATGAATTAATGTTACAATCTTACTTTGATGGTTTGTAACATAAAAAGGCAAGTTGAAAGAGTAGATATAAAAAAACTAGTTTAACTGCCTATTGGTTGAACATTTTGTAACTTGTAAGTTACCAAACCTTATTCCCACATGTCAACGTACACACATTATGCTTAGATGGATTGGCTATTTTCTTTTAAGATAATTGCTTGACAAACAAAAATCTTTTTTTCAATGGCAGTGATGGTTTAAAATTTTACATCATGTGATTTGCCCAAGTCTCCATCTACTCTTATGCAGATTATATGGTATATTGGTATTATCAGTTGGCAGGGTCATTTTTCCTTCAATAGTATTCCAAGAACCTAAACACTTGCACTACTTTGCAACAAATTTCTTGAACTCATCTTCATCTACAATTGCATTTGATGGTTTGTAAGATCGTCGTCAAATGTTTAGCTGCAAATTCTCATTCACTTCTACCTTTGAAGTGAAAATACATAGTGAGTCATCAACTATGGATTGCTGAAATAGATGGGAGAGTCTAATTTGCGATGTAGACCTACCTAAACTGAAGCAGCCTCTGGTATTCCATGCCACTGCGTGAGGCTCAACTCTCGTCCATAAGAGCGATTCTTTTCTTCACACAATTCGGACTGTTAGTTTCCAAAAGGGCGAAATCTTAGTGAAGAAAAACGAGTACCTTCCACTGGTCAAAACCTTTTATGTGAGGTCTCTGAAGAGGTTGGTCTGGCGGCCAACTTTAACTGGCAACCCAAGATTTTGATAAGCTCGGATCTCACCTCCCAGTCCCGCGGTCACAATCACCACTCCCCATGCCGTTGCTTGGATTGTGTGGCCCCCGTGGCTATTTCCATCAAACAAGGACCGCGAGGAAGACCAAGACTGAGAATGGGAACTCCCAGAAGCGGAAATTGAAGGCGAGTCTCCGTATCTGATTGACGAAGAACCTGAAGTGAAGGACTCTCCAATCCCAGAGTCTGTACGTGAAACTTGAGCTAGATCTTCATCTTGGCAACTTCTAGATCTCTCCAAAATACTGTTCTTCTTGGGAAGAGGCGGCAACTGCCTTTTACTGTTTGTCCCTGCCGTGTTTTCTTCTTTGGTTGGAGATCCACTAGTGGAGGGTGGGAGTGGAATTGATCGTTTTGAGTGCCTCTTTGACTGTATTTCAATAATTGGTGGCTCATTTCTTATGCTGCCAGGCCACGGAATTGCTACCGACACATCTCGACACTGGAAATGCTCATAAGAGCGTGTGGTGATCGTCCCTTTGCTTTTCCCTGCACTTGCATTTCTTGGCTCTTCGCGCTTCCATATATATACTTGAGAGTCCTCGCTTGCACATACAACATATTTTCCCTCCGCACTGAAAGATGCCGAAATTTGGCTGCTAGTGTTTCGGAAACCTATCACGGAACATTGCATCTGTCATGTGAAAAACACATTTGAGTCGGCATTTAGAAAAATATTTTCCCAGCAAGTACCTCTGAACTTGTGAACGACGTCTGGACCATCGATGATTCTAATCCGAGAATCTGCAGAAGTAACGAGCACTTCTGACGGATTGGCTGGGGAAAACTGTTCATATGCAGTGTAAGTTTATTGGAAAAGTGCTCGCTCGCTTGAAGATCAAATTATAGGATGAATAGAGAAGATTACCTCAAAGCCAGTTATTTTTTTTGCTTGAGGCTTTTTTCTGTGTCGAATCTCAATCTGATCTTTTTGTTCTAGCGTGCAATCTGAAAACACCAACACAATAGGCATCAATATATTGGTAATGTATGTAATGTGATTAGATTGTTAAATATCAGAAGTCCAAGTTTGAACCACAATTGTTAGGAAACATATGGAAGAAAACAAAGCATTGAAAACATTATAGAAGTAATACTAGAATTTGCTGAGTAACACATACCTGCTGTGCTGTATAAACGACAACTCCCCGTATGTGCACCAATTAAAGCACCCTTGAATGATGGAGAACATAGGATGTTAGTGAATATAGATTCCCAAGCCACATGTTTGTACTTGCAAGTTAACAGGTAAAAACATATTGTCTAATGTTGAAAGGCCCATTTCCTTTGGATCAAACACGTATCGCTGGCTGATTCAGACAGACAAGGATATGATTTTTCAAGTGTTCTGACAACTGTAAACATAACGGCATAATTAAAGAGAATGATCTTCTCAGAACTATCAAACAGGACATTCTATTACGTATGATTGGCTTGTCTCGACGAGAGGAATAAAAAAGTAAAAAATTATGATGACCGTAATGTGTTTTGGACAAAACAGGACGCTCTATTAAAGAACTAATTGAAATGGGGTAGCAGGGGAGAAATGGGCAGACAAGTAAGAGAGGCTACCTGCCCATCAGGGGAATAACAGGCAGCTGTAACCATTTCGTGGAGGTCAGTATAGTCGACGAGTTGCCGATCTGGTATGCTCCAAATTCGAACCTTTGCATCAAGTGATCCACTTATGAAATAGTCATCATCCATTGGATTGAATTGTATACATGTTACTGCACAACCAATACATTAGTTAAGGAAAATTACAACAAATTATAGCATCTTGTGATTCAGCAATAATACTAGTATGTTTTCGCATTGTACCATAATCATTGTGTGCGAACAACTTTAGACAGCTCTTGGTTTCCATGTCCCATAGCCTAACAGTCTTGTCCATTGAAGCTGAAAGCAATAGCTGCAATCCATGAAAATTTGTATGATTGAATTACAGTCTCTATATGAAGTTGTTCACTCTCAAAAGTCAAAGTTGTTTCTTCCGCAATCCGTGAAAATTTGAACGATTGAATTACAGTCTATATATCAAGTTGTTCACTCTCAAAAGTGTTTTTTTTTTTGAAAAGCAAGGGCTTTGTTCGGTTGCCGTCTCACCCAAAAAATTTTCGGCAAAAAGTATGTGTTTTGGCAGATGTTATATCATTCCTCTGACGCGTAACTTGTCCTCTGACGCATTCAACCAATATTATATCATTTCCCTTCGTTTTTGCAGACAAAAATTGAGTCAGTGGGCCCCTTTCACCTCAAAATCCAACGTGTAATGTAATTATCCTCTTTCCCTCTCTAAACCCATCGTGCAATTGTCCTCTGTCACTTTAGTACTCCCAGACTTTGAAAAGTCATGGGGGTGGGGGTGGATCCTATTGTTCACTTTTTGTGGAATTTTTTTTGGGTGAGAAGGCATTCGAACACGGCCAAGGTTTCGCTCTCAAAAGTCAAAGTTGTTTCTTAGGTAAATTTGACTTCGATGCTATCTTCCATAGACTCGGGTTGAGTGTCTAGTACGGGTTCATGTCATTTTATTTAGCATCACCTAATTCTAGTTGACATGCAAAATATTTATAGTAGGCTAGGATAATTCTTTGATTTCATTATGTAAAATGAACAAGTCTACATGTACAATCATTTCATATCAAATCATTTACAACCTCCTCAAATACACGCATGCCCACATTTATGTGAGGGGGTTGTAAATGGTTAGAGATGAAATGGTTGTACAAGTATAATTTTTTATGTAAAAGAACATGGTGTTTGGGATGTGTTATGGAGCATTTGATGGATATGCTTGAATTTTATGCATAGTAATAGGTTATTTGATTGCAATTTCATGTTTTTGGGCGAATAGCATTACGCATACGGCATGTCAGACACAATACACATATCTCATACCCCTCCCCACATGCGAGAATCTATTGGATTTGAAGAACCTTTCCAGCATAGCTTTGACGGGGGAAAGAACGAAAATGACGACTCCTTTTTAACACTAACCTTTGATCTCGACCAAGATAGGTCCAAAACATCGTCCTGGTGACCTGTAAAAGAGCACACTGGTTTTTCCGAGAGCGAGAACACAGTTTCCGGCACATGGACATAATCAGGTATTAAGTTGCCCTTTTTCTTGTTAGATCCTTTCCCTTTTTTCCTCCTCTCCGATGGCATTGGCGATAGTTCTGCAAGTGGAGGCCTTTCTTTCCTTTTCTCCGATGGCAACGACGAAACCTCTCCAAGTGGAGGTTGGTCCACAGAAATCCCTGAAATTGGATGAAGTGGAGTGGAATTTGCAGAACTCAATTCATCCGAAAATCTTGCGGATCCTGACATAACTTCACATTCCTGGACTTCCCACACGTGAATTACCCTGTCTTCTCCTGCACTCGCTAGGTAATGAGCATCTGGGCTAAATCTCATTGTCCAAATGGATCCCTCATGAGCCTGAATTTCTTGACACAAATGCAAAGCAGTAAATTCCTTGATGGGTTTCCCGTGTTGACGAACTTTTATCCATTTCGAGGTTGAGTTCTTCTTCGTTTTTTGGTTTTCTGTTGCTTGCTGCTGCTCCCTTTCTTTGTCTGTGACTAATCCGCTCACCGAAGTCGCTACCCCCTTTATGTTCTTCAACAGGGCGACCCCCCTCCTCTTGCTGTATCTAAAGCTCTTGCTTAGGTACGAATTTGTATTAACTTTCCTCGCATCATCTAGATTTCTCGACACATTTTCCCTACGCAGTAGCTCCTTCACAACCGGAGAATACCCGACCGATTTTTCAAATTCCTCCATGGTGAGTTGTTTCCCAGTTTGAACTTCGCTTAACCGGTTCCACATTCCATCATCGTTGAACTCTTTCACGATGAATTCCTTCCCGGTGTCTAAATTTTTTATCAAGAAAAACGCGCTAAACTTACTGTTCGATAAGATAGACGACAAAGCACCACTATCAGGCATGTCAGATCTGTTTCGGGTTGTTTTCGGTGATACTCGGACAGTATTGGGGTATTGACAGATACCAGAATGTTGGGTTTGTAGCATTGATGAGGTTCTTGTGAGACGCTGTTTTGATATTGTTCCAATAAGTTCCTCCTTCCTTTTCTTGGTGTAAGCCGAAAATGTTTCTATGTCTCCATCTGATCGCGACCGGACAAGCATTACCTGCATCGAAGGTGAAGGCTCGTTTTTCGGCTCTTCGGACGGGGATGATTCAACTGCTGACGCATTCGTCACCGGTTCATTGGTTTGCACTTTCCGAGAAGCTGAATGGATGATTTTCGCGCTGGCAATGCTAAGAAGGTTCTTGGTGCTAGATAACCCCATTCCTTGAAGCAGCCTTTTGCGACGCTCCTTGATCGAACCGGGTTCTGCCGTCCACATGTTGTAATCAACGAACATGGATGTGGAGGCTCGAGGTGCGTCGACTCCGCGAAAGTCATCATCGACGGAGGGTGCTGCAAACGAGATTCGAGGGTCGTCGAAGGGTGCTGCCGAGATGGCCGAAGCAAACGACATTCGAGGGTCAACAAATTCATCGTCGTCATCAGAGCCGGATGATGCCAAGTCGTGGGATACAGCAGAGGACAATCGGTCGAAGGTTTCGAAGAATTGGTCATCGTCGTCGTCGTGATCTCCCAGACCTTCCCAATTCATTGTCATCGTCTTTCTTCTTTCCATTGTTGGTCCTTTTTCTTGATTCTGGTTCATTGTTGAGCCCTTTTCTTGATCTTGGTACAGTTAGGTACATTGGTGAACGGAGATTGACGGATTTAATCAAAACAGGGAGAATGTAGTTGACAAATTGGATCAGATCTTTTAGTGAGCTGGGTTTTTTTTTCCCTTGTTGAGGAGAGAGAGAGAGAGAGAGAGAGAGAGAGAGAGAGAATGGAAGAGAGAAAAACAGGGTGATTGCCGTTATGGTTTTCTTTATTTGGTTGGGAAAGAAACGGTCAAAGGGTTGTGTCAATTACGTTTCCTCACGTCCCTACATGTTATCACTTACCAAAGTAAATAGGATTTCAAAATTTATATCTAAAAGTTTCCCGAAAAGGTCTAGAAAAGGGAAATCAATGTTCACATCTAGTAATATGTGAAATTGAATTGTTGATTTATATATCTTCTTTTGACAATTTTGGAGAAAACTTTTTCTTTATCCTCACATTTTCGTATTCGCATGTCTCACAACTTATTACAAGTCTCCCTTTATTGGAGTGATTTTGGACATCTGTCACGTAGTCTTCTGGAGCACTTCCATGCCACACATTGTTAACAATCTTTCCAATTGGTCTTCTTCCCTTTCCCCTTCCATTCCCTCTCTCCTTTCTTTCTTTCTTTATATATATATATATATATATATATATATATATATATATATATATATATATAGGGTTTACTTCTAATCCGGATTTTTAATTTCCGGACCTCATGATCCAAATATTTTTTTGACGATCCGATCCGTCCAATGTGAATATATATTTTTTGCGAAAACTGCTTGGATCAAGCCCTTCCCGGTATTTTTTTTGAAGATTTCTCGCGTGAACCCTTGAAAACACCTTCTGAACACATTGGACGGATCGGATTTTCCAAAAAAAATTTGCAACACAAAAAACCCCATTTTTTCCTTAAATATAGGAGTGTGGATAAGAAGTTTGGGATATATATATATATATTTGTATTTGTGGATTTAAATTAAGACCCAGTCTCTCGTTTTTCAAGTGAGAGCTAAGATGTCCCCCTTTCTCTTTATTTTTTGATTGACCACCACCAATTTGTGATGGATCTTGAGCTCTATCATATGACGACTTAAGAGCAACGTATGTGGATTTTCGGTAGCAGCGGCAGAGGCGACTGACAGTGGGCGGCGATTGCGAGATTGATCTTTCAGCTTCATGCAAATCATGATTCTGTCCAAAATACAGTGGCCTTGTTCATTTCTCTGTTTAGTTTTAGTTTTAGTTTTGATGACATCATCATTTCTCTCATTTCTCTCTCTCTCTCTCTCTCTCTCCACTCATTACACCTACTAATATCATCAAAACTAAATTAAACTATTTAACCAAACACAACCAGTATCGAGCAGACTTTTGGCTTTTATAGTGTTGCCGGTTTTCTGCGACTTTTTTTTGGTAGTTTATACTTTATAGTATGTTTAGTGTACGCCTCTGGCTTTTCTTTGTTTTTTAGTTGTTGTTTTCTTGTTTGTTGTTTCCTTGTTTTTTTAAAGCATATGTTACATTTCTTTTATGCGGGAAAAAAATACTTATCTTAGGTCCTATGACCTCTCAATTACCATAAAATGCATAAACTCGAATAGGAAAAGAAATTTGGATTTTAAGACTTAAGAGCATCTCCGAAGGATTCCGAAGGAGGTAGTAAGAGCATCTTTAGTTAAATTCTAAAACTCTATTTTAGAGATCGGATGTGATATATCAAAGGAAGATTTTGTAATTTATCTCCTCGTTTCTTCAATTTTTTGTTCTTTATGGAGGGACTCATTGTACTTTTTAGAGATTTGGCCATCCAAAATGAAGAATGGATGTAACATAAGCATCAATATGTGGATGAACAAATTAACTTTTAAGTTAAAGTAGAGAGCAAACTCCTCCAAAATCTCAAAAATCAGACTCATCGAACGAACTTACCAATTTGAAGATTTTTTCACTTTGCTATAGTAACTTAACAAATTTGGTGACCTACTATTCACTCACAAAAAGAGGAGGGAGGGAACTAGGGAAGAGTAAAAGTTTGAACAGAAAGTCTGATTCTATGAGTTTTTGATAAAGTGATTTGCTAAATTTTGAATAGAGAGTTTGATTTTTTGAAAAGTGATTTGCTAAATTATAAAATTTGTTTTTGAAGTTAAATTTGTTATTTTTTTGGATGTGTCAAATAAGGATGTCCTTAGAGCATTAATATGCGGCTTAACAAATTAACTTTTAAGTTAAAGTAGAGTAAACTCCCTAAAAAGCCTCAAAAAACCAGCCTCACCAATTTGCAGATTTTTTAAACTTTGCTACAATAGCTAAACAAATTTGGTGCGGCACTATTCACGCACCAAAGACACTGTTCACGCAGTATTCACGCACTGTTCATTTTTTTATTATTACTTTTAGAGAGTAGGAGCAGAAAGAAAACAAATTTAATATAATGAAATTAGAATAGAGAGTTTGATTTTGTGAGTTTTTTGAAAAGTGACTTGATAAATTATAAAAGGTGATTTTGAGATTAAATTTGGTATTTTTTTGGTGTGTCTGATAAGAATGCCCTTTAAGGGGAGATTTTGTAATTTATAAGAGTACCTTTTTTTCCTCAACAGTTGTACTTTTTGGATGGACCCATTCTCTTTTTTAGAGATTTGGTTCTTCAAATTTACTTTGATAGATGAAGAACCAAAATAAATTTGAAGAATGGATGTGACACTTCAACTTTACTTTGGTTTTTCACATTTGAAAAATCAAAGTAAATTTGAAGATTGGATGTGACAAAAAGGAGGATGACTCCCTTCAAAATGTACTCTTTTTTTGAGGAAAATAGGTCTTAAATTACAAAATCTTCTCTTAATATGCCTATTCCATTCTTCATTTTGGAGGTTTGAAGATTAGTTGGTGATGCTCTAAATTTGTTTTTGAGCCCACACCTCCTTTTTGGTCTCTAAATCTCTAAAAAGAATGATGGGTCCCTCCAAAAAGTACAAAAGAACAAAAAAGGGATTCAATTAGAGCATCATTATCATTCCCCAAAAAAAGAATAAGAAAAAACACCAAATTTAACCCTAAAAACGTCTTTTATAATTTAGCAAGTCACTTTATTAAAAACCTTACAAAATCAAACTCTATTCTAACTTTACTATATTAAAATATTCTTTTTTTTACTCTTATTCCCCAAAAATAATTATAAAAAAGTAAACAGTGCGTGAATAGTGTGTGAACAGTGCCTTTGGTGAGTGAACAATGTTGCACCAAATTTGAGTAGCCACTGGAGCAAGAATAAATTTGATCAATTGTTTGGTGATGCTATTAATTTTTTTACCGGTAAGAGAGAGAACGAGCGGGTTGCGTTGGCATGGGCGACGAAGTTTGTCACCAGGGATTTGATTTTCGATAGGAATTTCAGTCTGTTGGGGATGGGGGTAGGGAACGACTTGCCGTTGCTGTTGAAAGAAGGGCAGAACGTTTTTAGGGTTTATGCCAGTGGAAGGAGGTTTTGCCAGGGATTGATGGCGACGATGGAGCTTAAGAGCCAGCACGATTTGATTTCGAAGCTGTATAATTTGGTTGTGCCTTATAAATTGGCTTTTTTGGTTTTTGGGGGTTTGGAGGGGTTTGGCTCTCTACATTTGGTTAACAGTTAATTTAGGTATCCTGATAAGGATGCCCTTACAAAATCTCTCCTCTATATATCACATCCGGTCTCTAAAATAGAGTTTTAGAACTTGGTTGAAGATGATCTAAAAATTCTACATTTTATCTAGCTTTGGTGACATATGTGGGCAGGTTGAAGAGTTCACTTACAACAAGTGCACTACGAGGGACTATTCAAATCTTAACTTTTTTTATCATAATTTTATTCTTCAAGGAATTCACTTTGTCAAAAAACTTAACTAGTTCACAAATTGTAAAAAATAGATAAGATGATATTGTAGTTTGAAGAGTTATTTCTCACTCTTCAAATAGAGGGAGATAGAGCGCACACACGAAATATTAGGTCACACCGAATGCGGGAGGAATCAAGATTTTATCTCAAGGGTTGAGTTGATGAAAAAAAGAGAAAAAAAACATTGAGAATAGTTTTAATGTCATATACGGTCGATTTGAAGATCAATTTTGATCAAATAAAGGTGTAATGGTCAATAGTATATTAAAATTTAGAACATCAAGGTTGCAAGGCTTTCCTTCTCTCTCTAAAAAGACACTTCTCCCGCCTCTCTCTAAAAAGCTTTAGTCTAGGGTTTCAATCTTGGGGGGCGCCGCCGCCGCTGGCCGCTCCCCCCCCTCCCTCTCTCTCTCTCCCCTTCCCTTTCCTTCACCTTTCTTCCATGTTTAATCGCCTATCCCACCCTTCTTTTACAGAAAACGATCGGCATGAAGTTTCTTGATGGTGGCGATGGTTGGGTTTGGTGGTCTGTACTGTTGCGGTGGCTATTTGCGGTGTAGATACTGGCAGTTTGCGGTGAAGTTGCTGGCGGTTCGTGCAGGGATGGATGGATCTCCAATGGTTGATGCATAGATTGCTCAAGTGCCCGGATGGATCTTGGCAACTATTGTGTGTTATCCGGACGCGGAGATCTCATTTTTATTCGTGATTGCTATGCTTTTCTGTTTGTCTGTGCAGCTGCTCTCGGTGGTGGTTTGCCCGTGCCCCGGTTTCTCCGTTCCTCCTGTCGTTTCGTAGGCCGGTGCTCCCCACTGACCCCTACATCTGGGAGTGGCTGGCGTTGCTTAACAGCGAGATGTTTGCTCCGGTGGTTTGTGCGGCGGTGGCGGGGTGCGGTGTCTCTTGGGTTAGGGTTTGGTTTGGGCGGGCCGACCCTTGGTTGGGCTGGTTTTGTGGTGTGGGTTTTATTGTTTATTTGGGTTGCAGATTTGGACTTTTTGCTTATTTTGTTTGTATCTGCTTAGACCCTTGGGTGTGCTGGGCTTCGGCCTTTGAGGTGTTTTATCCAACTATTGGTTGGATTCCCCTTCCATTTCCCCCGTTTTAATAAATTTTATTGCCGATAAAAAAAAATGGTCAATAGTATATTGTTTTGATGCTTCAAACAAACCAAATAAAATTCCGTACCTAAGTTTAGAGCCTATGCTTGCGCCCTAGGATTGTATTCCAATATGATTATCCCAAGCGTAGGGTTCAGGTGATGCGTAGCATGATAACTGGAAGTTCGGGTCGAGTTCACAGAGACCGAATGCGCTAAGCGTGTTGCTTGATTCGCGAGTGAGGGTTTTAGCCTTGAAGCGGCAAACTTGGCTTGTGATTTGGGGGTGGAATTCACTTAACTTCGTGAATGACTCGGAAGATTAAAAAGACTAATTAAACCAAAGCTAAGTCAAGGGGTTCACAACACCCATGCTTTAGGCCAATTCATTCTCCTCTAAAATAACCGGCTCGGGGCGTCGTTAGACTACCCCAACGGAAGATTCGGGTACTTAAAACTCATTTGATTAGAAATGGTGTTTCTCAAAAATTAGGATTCTTGTGTCATTTATACAAACATTTGATTGACATAGCCCGAAGCATCACACGTGCCAAGTCGTCACGCTCTTGGCTACGCGTGATCAACAGGATTAACTAATCCAAATTTTGATACATAAAATTAACCCTAACTCTTTGATTGACGACAAAAGTTTGCAATATGGTGATGAGAGTGAATGAACCTAAGTTACGGGGTGCTAATCACCCTATGATCGAGCCTATAACGACTACTTAATCATAACTACGGGAAACATAACTAATTTTGCAAAGCAAATAAAGAACATGACTTATAACTTTACAAACTGATTTTTAGAGAAGATTTTATATCTACCAACAACATTAGTACTTGAGAAAATCACCAACTATAATGAAAAACTAGAGATTTTAAAGGAATTAGCTAGAGAAACAAGAGAACGAATTAACCGACAAAAATAGAAATAAACTAGATTTAAATAAAGGTTTCAACAAGTACTACAACATTAAAGGAGATGATTTACCTTGAAACTAAGTGAGAAAACTTGAAAATCTAGAGAGAGAAGGTGAAAACAAAGTCTAACCCTAAAATTCTGAGGTTGAAAACCTTATAAAGGCCCCAAAAGTTGTGCCAAATAATTACAAAATTGCCACAAGATATTTTCTGATCGGGCTCAAAAGTTGCAGAAAAATGAAGCTTCAACCGGTAGAGCAAAATGCTTCTACCGGTTGAAAAACCTTCTGTTGCCCTTGAACTGGTTGAGCAAAATGCTTCTACCGGTTAAAAGTGCAAAAATTGAGGATTTTTAATGCCTTGACCTCCCGACTTGTAATCGTGACTTCTAGGCTTCTTGAGTCTTGTTCAATTCTTCATTCCTTAACTCTTGAGACTCGGTGGCGGGATGTTATCTAGCCTAGGGTGCTCGAATATCCCTTGGATATGCGTGCGCGTGATCGAAAAGAAGCAAGATAAGCCCCATTATTAACACTTTTGGGGGCTTATTAGCCTATATACAAAAGGACTAGCAAATAAACTAATGAACTATTAAAGTTGCACTATCTTTAAAAAGAGAGAACATTCTTTACACTGCCGGTGTAAAATTCCTATTTTCCACCATCGCTATATGTGGGTCCCACCCCATCAAAGCGAGTAATTATTTAGTGGTCCTGCGACAACGACATGTGGTGTCTCAACATCTTTTCACAACACATTTCTGCGAGGTTTACACATTTAGTACTGGGTCTCACAGAAATATGCATTTTTTTAAAACTGGAATAGAAAAACGCATCAGATCAAGAAGGGTATTTGGGCACCATGTAGTCGTGTGCTAAGACCACATAATAATTTTTCTTAACAAACCATGCACTACCCCCTCTCTCTTACCCACTGGAACAACGTTATGCGTACACCACACTTGCACACCACATGCACATCAAAGTAATGTAGCGGATGAGAAGAACTCCATCATTTCCGGTGGGTCACACATAGGGCTTCTCCTTACTTGTCACATTACTTTCGCGTACATGTGGTGTGCAAGTGTGGTACCCATATCATTTTCCTACTCTTTCTAGTGCATATAATGCTACTTGTATGGAAATCTCCGGCGATAAATGGAATTACTGACTTTCTGTTAGTTGTTTGCTTTCTTTAATTCCTGTATTTTACCATATATCTACCTAAAGCACTGTATTTTACAGGTAAGTTGCTGGGTCAAAGCTAATGCATCCACAACTATTACTCAATACTCCTGGAGCACGGCCACGGGTACTGTGGGACACTCCCTACCACATTTTCGTGGAGTTCCCAACAATATGTATGGACTTTGTCACAGATATGTGGTGCTAGAATAATTTGAACATGTGGCCATACTCCAGGAGAATAGAATAACTAGACCACTAAATCAAACATTTATCTTGATAAGAAAATCAGCATAAACTCGTGCTATGCAAGTGCGGAGCTATAGACATCTTGGGGTGGGCTATAGCCTAGGTAAGTTAAAAAAAGGTTAAAAATTTGCATGTAAAATTTTTGTTCATTAAAAGATTTACATAGTTAGCCCATGTAAATAATCAATTATATGGACGTAGCTAGCTCTGCCATTGGTGCTATGTCCTCAGTAGTAAAACCTGAATCATAACTCTTGTACTCCGTCCATTCCAAATTTCTTGTTGACTTGCAGTATTCACAATACTTCAAAAAAGTTATTTATATTTTCAAATGCATAATATTATATATATTCAATATAGATATCGATATCGTTTGATAGTTCTCCAAGAGTTCTATTAAATCAAGTTTTCAAAATTGTAAAAAATATTATAAATTAAAAGATATAAGTAATTGAAAATTGACACAAATACTCGTAAATGGATAAAAAGTTCGAGACGTAGGGAGTATAATTTCATATAGCAATAAAGTATCCTTTTCTGCTTCAAAAGTTAAATCAATAAAATCATTATAAGAAGCCAACGAATGTATTAAGGATCTCTGCTAATGTTCAAATTGAGTCCTTATAAACTCTAACTTGAGGCGGGCTCCAGCCCTGGTGAACCCAAAAAAATAAAATTATATGTTAACTTTTAACTTAATACATTTGACTGTTACTGAAAAAACAACGTGAACAATATTGGAAGTACGGTGTGCAACTCGTTCAAAACAGAAAAGCTACACATACAACAAATTCCGCACAATACTCTCACATAGGAGTATGTGAGAGTGTTGTACGTGTGAATTTGTTATGTGTGCAGTGTTGTTGCATTCAAAATCTCACTAGTGGTTTTTTTTTAAAATAGAAAGTGATTAGTATCTCTTCCACTTAGAGTCTCATGTCGATTATCATATCGTGTTGACACGGGTAATTTATCGTAATTCAACCCCGCGTGACATATATAAAAATCTCATCGTCTCTCATGTATATATAATGATTATTTGGTGTTTTTAGCCATCTCTAGGAGGAATCATAATGGATCATCTCTTGGGAACTGAGTTTTTGACATTCATGACATGTAACCAAATTAACCTACACAAACATAGCCCTGGACCAGAAAAAACATAAAAAAAAAAACATAGCCCTGGACCAGACCAAAAAATGAAGTAACATAGCCCTGTGGACAGTGATTAATTAGTTTGGGGACCCCTAAATATTAATTGTGACAACGATGCACTTTAAAAATCATATGCAAAGCCACTCAAATTTACCCCTCATTATTAGATAACATAATAAGCTAATATCCTCCAAATAGAGATGGTTTCTTATCTGTTCAATCATTTAATGTGACACCTAAGATGCCAGTTCTCCCACAGGCTCCAACTTCCAAATATGGCTACACAAAACCATCACCACCTTCTTCTTCTTCCTCCAAAAATCTCTTCTTAGCTTAAAAACAATTCTAGCTGTAAAGTTGATAGAAATGAAGGGTGGAGAATTCAGCCTTTTTAGGGTCCGGATTTGGAAAGGTGAACCCAACTTCTCGAAAATTGTGTCATGGGATCGAGCTCGAAATTTCATGCGCTCTTTAGCTCCAGTCTACAGAGATGCCGAACTCAATACTAGAGTAGTATTTGTAAGGGTAGATATTTTAAATATGGGGCGGTTCCGTTAATACAACAATTATCTGTAAAAAAATCAACTAATTTGGATATCGGTAAGGGCTTGATTAATTCATTTAGTTGATTCTTGTCATATTTTACAAGATAATTTTGAATGAACCGATCAAGCATTTACTGATATCCAAATGAGTTGATTTTTTACAAGTAATCTTAAAAAAATATTTTAAACAACTTGAATGGGTCCGATTATAAGCATGGGGCTCCGATTATTGTTGTGTTATTTGTTGTGTCCATGGAACCATCCCGTTTAAATATAAGTTACTTAAACGATAAGATAAAACAAAAAACCAAAAAAGAGAATTAACTCGTGATAGTCCAACGGTTTAAGGTTATCACTAGAATTTAACCATTAGGAAAATGAATGTACACTTTGTTTGGATGGCTTCTCAATCATATTTCAAAAAAGTTTTGTGGGGTCTACTGACCCCTCACTCCAAAACTTGTCAGCCATATTTCTCAGCTATATTTCTCAGCTATATTTCAAAATGCTCACAGACCCAAGCCCCACTGCCCCCCTCACCCTAGAACTTGTCCCCCTCTCTCAAAACGTGATTGGCTGATTTATTTGAGACCCACTACGCCAGAGTGTCTAGAGTAGTGGGTATGTTTGACTAATTTCAATGTCAGCCAATTGATAAAAGTCGACCCCAAAACTTTTTTGGAATATGGCTGAGAAGCCATCCGAACAAAGCATAAAACCATTAGGAAAGTATTATCCCGAGGGAAAGGTTATAAAATGAATCTAACCATTCTAGTTCAATTTTCATTGGTAGTTGCAGAACTCCTACCCTTTTTCGCAACTGAATAACACCTTGATCACAAAAGAAGATGTGTGCAATAAAGTTGGAAGTCTAGTTCTACATCTTTTCCATGGTCTTTACTTACCACTCTAAATCTTTCCTTCTCTTTAACGTTACAAAAAAAATCATGGGCTTTGTTTGGCTTTCAATAAATTAATTTTCCAATGTTTTCTGTATTTTTTCGTCTTTAATGATTTTTTTATTAAATTATTTATTTATTTGTTACTTTTTGGATGTATATTACATATCTCTATTCAAAAAGTCAAAAAATGTTTAATAAAAAATTTAAAAAATTAACTAAAGATGAAAAATTACATGACTCATTAGCCCCTCACACCAATCTAATCAGAAACAGAAGGGGGAAAAAAACCCTGTTTACAACTTTACATACACATAAACAAACACAAAATCTCGAAAGGGAAGGAAACAAAAAACTAGCGGCTATTGTTGTCCGGTCGATTACCAACCCAGAGGGCTCCGACACCTAGTCATTAAAAAAATAAGAATTTGATAGGGGAAAAAATCCCAGGACACAAAAAATGAAATTCCTAACAGCAAAATGATCATGAGTTTTTAATACACACAATTTGACATGAATTTCCTAAACAATTCTGAATAGACAGATATGGAACAAATTTACTCTCTTTTTCCACTTCGAGCCCTTTTGAATCTTGCATCCTAAATCTCCTTGAATTGGCAGAGGAAACATCGATTCAACCTCCGGTTAATTCAGCCACTTGAAGTTTGCCCGGTCGTTAATACCCGGATCGAAAAGATTTGTTGAAGTATGCGCCAGCTGACTGAATTATTCAAAAAGAGAATGGTAAATGAAAAAAAAAAAAGAAATAAAAACTTCCAACTGAAGCATGATCGTGAGTTAATTGAATAAACTCAATCTGATATGAATTTTCTTACCAATTCTGAATAGACAAAATTTACTCTGATTTTCCACTCCGAGACCTCTTGATCTCGCGGCCTTGATCTTCTTGAATTGGCGGAGGAAACATCGATTCAATCTCTTCTGAGCAATCAATTCGCAGGCCCCGACGAACCTGCGGAGGTGGCGAAGCTTTTCTCTTTCTTGATTCTCGAGGTTTTTTGGGTGCCGGTGGGCATTCAGTAACTCGTGGGATCTTGTGCTCCAAAGAAGTTGGAGTTTTGAACCCATCGTCGTTTTCAGAAACCTCAATTGCCCAGAAAATCGACTGGTTTTTCAGGTTAGAAGAACCAGAAGAATCCGTTGATTCGGCTTCCTCTGCTTCTTCACGATCAAGCTCCGGTTCAATTGAGTCAGTTATTAGAAACCCATTTGGGAAATCTGAATTGGGTTTTGAGGAAACTTCGGATTCGTTCTGTTTTTGATCTTTTTTGAGGGTAGAAGAATCTGAATTGGACGTCATGGAGAGGAAGAAATTTGGTGGGAATTGAATTCAGTGAACATGAAGAGAAAACAGGGGATGATGAGAGAGAGAGAGAGAGAGAGAGAGAGTTTGTTATGGAGATGCGATTACATGGGAAATTTACTTTCTTTTCCGTTTCTTTAGCGAGTTCTCTGAGCTTCTATCTGGAGTTCTCAGAGAGAGAGAGAGAGAGAGAGAGAGAGAGAGAGAGTTTATGTGCATTGGATCCGTCGCCTACAAGGGGGACTAAATAGGGGAGCTGGAAGCCTCCACCTTTGCTCTCTCTGTCTTTCCCTCTCCCCACACAAGTAGTGTAAATGTTTCTTCTAGAGATGAGTTTAGTTATACGATGCCTATTTCTCCGTCCCACAATAGGTGATTGTGGACCCCGATTTTTCTCTACGGCAGACGGCGACGGCGACGATGACGATGATGAAGACGAAAACGAAGTGTATTGTCATCGTCTTCTCTCTCCGATGATTAAGATTGATACGTATCTTGATGCATATAATTAAACCAATTACGTTATTGAAACGGTGGAGTCCAACACCTTCATCTCTCTCCAAATTAATCACATCGTCTAGGTGTTTAGAGAGATTATTTTAGATGTATGATAACTATTTCTCTCTCACACAATAGGTGACCGCGGTCCCCGATTTTTTCTTCAACAGTGGAGATGGTGACAGTGAAAAGGAGTACGTGATAAGCTTGGTGCACATATGTGAATCATTTTCGCCAGTGAAACGATGGTCTCCCAACGCTGCAAACCTGATTTCTTTGGCAGTGACGGTGATAGTGTGTGTATGATTTAGCTTAATGCATATAAGTAAATCAATTCCACTAGTGAAACGGGCGGTGTCCAACATTTTTTCATTTTGTAGTTTGTCTAGGTGTTCGAAGTGTTAGGTCATTTTATTGTTTTTTGTTAGAGCAAGTCCAATGCAGTTGGAAAACAGGTTGTGTATATCTATAATTTGGAACCAAATAAAAAACTAGATCCTCCAATGGGGTGCCAAATCTGGCTTTAAAATAAAACAAATAAAAAAGTATTTCCAAATATAGAACCAGACTACACTCATCATGTGGGGCTCACAACCACCAATTAATTTTTACGAGAAAAGGGATGCCTGAGTTACCTGATTAAGTTGGAAGACCTGTCGAAAAAAGTAAAGTTGCCGGAATTCGGAAAAGCAGTTGCTTGGATTCCATAGATATCTAAATCTGGAACAAAATCAACTTGCATCTACCACATCTGTTGGAGAGAGAGAGAGAGAGAGAGAGAGAGAGGTCCGACCAATGCGTTTCACCGACGAGGGTTTTATAGATAATAGTCTGTGGTTCACAGACAGAGGGATTGGGGGGTGGCGGGGTGTTGATAGGAGAGGGAGTGAGAATGGGGTTGATCGGAGAGAGAGAGAGAGAGAGAGAGAGAGAGAGAGTGTTTTGACCAATGCGTTTCACCAACAAGGGTTTTATTGATAGTGGTCTTTGAAAATTTGTTGTCTTCACAGACATAGAGGGGGGGGGGTTGATCAGAGAGAGGCGATGGGGTGGGGTTGATGTGTGTGTGTGTGTGTGTGTGAGAGAGAGAGAGAGAGAGAGAGAGAGAGGAATAAAAGAAAGTGGGATGAATTTTTTCTAGCGGCATTAATTAATCAAAATAATGTAGATAGCTAAATTGAGATTGAGAGAGTAGGGAAAAAATGAGGTGGAGGAAAATTAGTTAATTGTGGAACTGTTTAATTCTAAAACAGGAGAAAATTTTCACCCTATCTAAGCCGTCCAAACATGTTTTCAATGACCTAGATTTGTTGAGGTAAATTTGTCCCCAAAAATTTCAAAAATTTACCTCAACAAATTTGGGCCGTCCAAAATATGTTTGGACGGTTTGGATAGGGTGCTGGGCACCACGTGTATATACCCTATCCGTACCTAAAATTTTCTAGTAAAATAGAACCAACTATTAGAGTGGCAGTTCCATACTTTGGCCGAAATAGTGGCGTAGTCAGGAATCAAGAGCACTATGGGAACCACGAAACACAAGCTATGACAAAATCATACACAAATGTGAACTTACGCCATTAAAAACACTAGCAAAAAGTAACATATGTGTGTGTGTATGTGTGTGTATATATATATATATATATATATATATATATATATATATATATATAGGGTTAGCTTCTTAAACGGGATCCGGGACTCCATGATCCGATCATTTTTTTTACGATCCGAGCCGTCCAATGTGTTCAGAAGGTGTTTTCCAGATTCTACACGAAAAATCTTCAAAAGAAAAAAAATCGGGAAGCACTTGATCCAAACAGCTTTCCTTGAAAACACATTCTGAAAACATTGGATGGCTCGGATTTTCCAAAACCAATTGCAAAAAAAAAAAAACATTTTTTCTTATTTTCGGGAGGACTAGACTAGAAAATTTATGTTTTTTCTTATATATATACGAAAAATTTCTAATCCACACCTCCTGGAAATAAGAAAAAATGGTTTTTTTTTTTTTTTGTGTTGCAAATTATTTTTTGAAAATCCGATCTGTCCAATGTGTTCAAAAGGTGTTTTGAAGGATTCTCGCAAGAAATCTTCAAAAAAAAAAATACCGGGAAGGGCGAAAACTGTTTGGATTAAGCCATTCCTGGTTTTTTTTTGAAGATTTCTTGTGTGGACACTTGAAAACACCTTTTGAATACATTGGAAGGATCAGATCGTGAAAAAAATGTTTGGATCATGAGGTCTTGAAATGAAAAGTCCGGATAAGAAGTTTACCCTATATATATGTGGATTTTCTAGTCCATACCTCCCGGAAATAAGAAAAACATGGCTTTTTTTGTGTTGCAAATTATTTTTGGAAAATCCAATCTGTCCAATGTGTTTAGAAAGTGTTTTCAATGGTTTACGCAAGAAATCTTTAAAAAAAAAATCGGGAAGCGCTTGATCCAAGCAGTTTTCGCAAAAAATGTAAACATATATTTTTTGCGAAAACCGTTTGGATCAAGCCTTTCTGGGTATTTTTTTTTGAAAATTTCATGTGTGGACCCTTGAAAATACCTTCTGAACACATTGGACGGATCGGATTATCAAAAAATCATGAGGTCCGGAAATTAAAAGTCCGGATTAGAAGCAAACCATACACACACACACACACATATATATACAATAAACTTCCAATAAGGGACCCTTATTTTAAAATACCATGCGGACCTGCCCTTTTTTAACTTTCCGGACCAAATTTCGACGATCCGATCCGCTCAATGTTTTTAAAATGTGTTTTCAAGGGCCTACGCAAAGAATCTCCAAAAAACCCTTAAGAGAGCTTTATCAGAAGCGGTTTCCGATTAAAACTATACATATACAGTTGTTATCGGAAACTGCTCGGATCAAGCCCTCTCGGGTATTTTTTTCGGAGATTCTTAGCGTAGGCCCTTGAAAACACATTTTAAAAATATTGAGCGGATCAGATTGTCGAAATTTGGTCCGGAAAGTCAAAAATGCCCATAGGTCCTCATGGAAAGTTAAATAAGGGTCCCTTATTAGAAGGGTGTCACACACACACACACACACACACACACACACACACACACACACACACACACACACATATATATATATATATATGGGTAAACTTCGTATCCGGACATTTAATTTCTGGACTTTTTATCCAAATTTTTTTTGATGATCCGATCCGTCGAATGTGTTCAAAAGGTGTTTTCAAGGGTCCTCGCGAAAAATCTTCAAAAAAAAAATACCGGGAGGGCTTGATCCAAGCGGTTTTTGCAAAAATATATAAATACAGTTTTTGCGAAAACTGCTTGGATCAAGCCCTTCTCGGTATTTTTTTTGAAGATTTTCCTCATGGACCCTTGAAAACACCTTCTAAACAGATTGGACGGATCGGATTTTCCAAAAAAAATTTGCAACACAGAAAAACCCCATTTTTTTCTTATTTCCGGGAGTGTGGATAAGATATATATATATATATATATATATATATATATATATATATATATATATATATATATATATATATATATATATATATATATATATATGTAAGAAGTTCCCTGAGGGAGCATTGTGGGCCGTTGGATTGGATCCTACGCCCTTCACGTGATCCAACGGCTCACAACTATTTTTCTACACTTTTTTTGTGGAGCGCTCATAAGAAACTTTTTGCTTAGCCCTAATTTTCTAGTAAGGAAAGGAAGAAACAAGTTGAAGCAAGAGAAAAGGAGTGAAACCCACATTTACAAGCTCCAACGTTGCAGCTGCTGGGGGTCAGACTTAGAAGCAGGCAGCGTTTTGACTAAGACTTGGTTTTCCATTTGCTAAAATGGAAATCTTATAAAATCAAGTGGTTGATTTTAGCAAATGAAGTAGGGAGGTGATTTTATCTCCAATGAATCCGGACATTTGCTAAAATCAAGTGGGTGATTTTATGTCCAGATTCATTGGAGATAAAATCACCTCCCCACTTCATTTGCTAAAATCACTCACTTGATTTTAGCAAATGTCCATTTTAACAAATGAAAAACCAAGCCTAAGTGAGTTCCATCTTAGAGAAGGCAGCTTTGGATGTTGGTTCCCATGTTTGTGTTTGGAAAGAACAACCAAATGTTTACCTTTATTATTCTATAGCTAAAAAACTGATTTATTAAAAAAAAAAATTGTAGTGCGGGCCCGTGCCCACATTGGCTTCTTAATAAATTCGCCACTAGGCCAAAAAAACATTTTTTTATGTCTAGCATTGGACTTGCTCTTCGGTGTTGTTTTTAATCTCTAACTTGTAAGCCTTACTGGATTTTTTTTTTTGGCTGGAGAGAGAATTTCATTTCAAAGGAAATGCTATTACAGACTAAAGGATACAAAGACAACATAAAAATAACAACATATAGACGAGAAAAATATAAAACAGAACCAAAACAAACGAAGGATATATATCTAGCGAGAGCTTGCTTAGGCTGTCAGATGTTCGTTGTGGATTCGCCGCTGCCCTAGTAGCTCCACTAGTGACAAAGCTTCCATGTAGAAACTGTTTGATAAAAACCAAGTGACTATTGCACCTATAGTTGAGAGCTACGTGGCACAGTTAGGCGTCGTGCAACTAGATGGCTGAAACCAATTACAAATCTCTAAAATCAGTAGAGAGAATATTGGAAAGAGACGCAACTGTGAATAGAAGAAAAAAGAAAAGAAAAATGCTACGGTGAATCCCAATTCATCTGTACTGATATCTCTTAACTTATTTGCACCTAATTGTAGCAAAATAACACCCTATCCCACACCATCACGCCTAAGTAGCTCATCCATTATAACATTCTAGACATCAAACCAGGCCAACCAAACCAACAATGCAAGCCAACTAGATCAACAGTGTGACACCAAGAAGTACCAGAACTCCAAATTGCTCTGCTACATCAAACATTCCAAGAACCACCTCCATCACCAGTTCCAATTAATAGCCAAAGGTTCCGTGGGTGTACCACATTATAACACCATCATAACACCTAGAATAACTAGAACTGAGTCATAAGATAACCCTCAAAGGCATTGAACGAACCGACATAAATCATATATATAACCTAAGTCCAGTGCTCGTGTGTGGAAAAAACATGTGTTAACAATGAGCATGCAAACGAAACATATGGAGTATTAGTTTTTTAGAAAGACTTGTGATATGCATGCAAGACAAATGTCAGAATGTTTTTATCAACAAATGGTCAGAGTACAACGAAAGGGCATACAGAAATGCACAATCAAGCATACCTCAACCATATTCGTGAAGCGATCAGAACAAGAGCCCTCATTCCAGTCGGGGAAAGCTGCTTGATGGGAAAGGGAAAAAAGGAGGTCGAACAACAACATGCATGAACATGCCAAACACTGATAAATAAAAAAAGACCCATGACATGCATGCAAGATGAATATTAGGATCTTAAAAGCAATTTTTAAAAAAGATTTGTAATTTGCACTTGGCTTTTACATATGTGTGTGATTGCTTTGTTCCCAAAAGCAAAAAGCTACCTACACAAACATTTTAACTATAAAAGAAAAACAAATATTCAGTATTAACGTGCACGGATAGATACCTTAGAGTGTGTTTGAAACTTGAGGAAAATGAGGGAAAAGAAAGAAAATAAAAAATCTAGTTTGAAGAGAGAAAATAAAAAATCTAATTGTTGTGAATAGTGAAATTTTTCTTCCACTTTTCTCTCACTTTTCTCTTATTTTATTTTCTCTTCTTTTCCTTTCTTTGCCACATGTTCCAAACAAACCTTAAACTTTCACTTATACTACTTTATACCACCCCCAAACTGTAAGCAGTATAAATTAGATATATATTTTTAATGATTTGTTACGACAAACTACACTTGTTTTTTCCCCTAATTAGTTCATGAATTTTAGCTATGAGGGTTGTCGTATATCTATAAAAAAAAATTAAACATTTTTTTTTCATTATATGCTTGGTAATACTAATATATAATTCACCTAGATTGAATAGTAGCATATTGAAATGGTGAAACAAATCCAACAATTTAAAGCCATTTTTTCTTAAGCATTTTTTTTTAATGATGTCTACCAAATTTGATGCATCCTATGCACGTGGTATTGCTACTTAGGGCCTAGGAGGACCAATCTTTGGACCCCCTCTCAATTTCTCGCGATATCACTAACCCTTCTCCCAGATGCTTAGATTACATTGCAAGCAAAGGACTTGGAACATGGAGTAATTATTTTTCGTTGAAAACAATGCAACTCGGACGGCAGTCCCACCGCTTTATCCTTTGATCTTTTGAACGTCCTTTTTGTCCAGCATACTGTCTATTTATCGTATCAATGATATACAATATTTGTGTGCATGCATCCAATATGAATCACTTACAACATAAAGTGCAATGTGTTTGGCTGACCCCATATCTCCTTTTCAATTTCTCCTTTTCTAATTTTGGGTGTTTGAGAGACAAGACTTAGAACTCATTCTTCCAAAACCCATTCTCAAAATTTAACATTAGAGAGGAGAAGCCAAAAGTAGGGTGGAAGGACCTTTTGATTTCTCATTTTTCACTTTTCTCATTTTAATTAACAAAAAAACCTACAAAATATATATATTCTGCATATATCTCTCAAACACTACACATGTTGCAAAATGCATTGTACACTTTTCTCTCAAACACTCCTACCCGATTTAAAATGCATCCAAACCATAATCCAAAATGCCAAATAGCTCAAAATGAGGCTCTCAAACACCCACTAACTCCATAAATAAAGTTTGAAGGCAATGGAATACCAACTCCTTCCATTTTGAGTGTAGGGAGAAGAATCCTAAAAGCATTTACAATTGAATGATCACAACTTGCCACGTTATCTTTTGGTTATCAATTTAGACTCAGCTTAGATGACAAGAATCTTGAGGAGGAATGAGAATGTGATGTCATATACTCCCTCCTCCCCATTTTAAGAAGTCAAAATTATTGCTTTAGATTTACAACTGTAAAGTTGGTTCAATGTATTTTAATTGTTTGTAACTTTCACTATGGAAATCAAAACATATGTTATATGGATTTGTTTGATAGATATCAATTACTACTTTTATTATACAAAATTTTTCAAAATCAGAAAAAAGATTCTAACTTAAAAGATACAATGGACAAACTAATTGGAATGGAAAGAGTACCTTTTAATGGTAAAATTGAAAATTTGACATGTTTAGATGGATGTTTATAGAAAGTGAACATTTATTTTGGGACATCTCAAAATGAAAATAGACATTTCAATCGGGACAATGGGAGTATATTTCATGATTCTAGCGTTTGGAAGAGGCAACTATAGGAACGTGATGCCATGCTTCCATGACTCCGACGATTGGAAGAGACAATAATAGAAATGTGATTGTTGATGACATTGAATTAGAAATCATAGTGGGAATTTGATCCCTTGCTTACCCTATAGTAATCTTAGTTTTGAAAGTATTTTTAAAATAATTTTTTGAAAACATTGAGAGAGAGAGAGAGAGAGAGAGAGATGGATGTAATTGAGTAATGAGATTTGTGGTCTATTAAATTGGGTTATTGGCAAAATGTTAAGAATTTTGGTTATTCAAATGCCAAAATCTGGTTAGTGCCCAAGAAGTTTGCTATGTTTGGTTATTCTAATGCGAGTAATTTTTTGAGCAAACATCACCAAATTTAATAACCTTTTAATTTTTGTTAAGCCAATGTAGATACTCTAAGTTGCTAGACCAAAAAAAGTTCCTATCAAATTTTCTTAACAAATCTACTATTCGCACAGGTCCATGGGATCAGATCTTGCATGGATGTTTTGTGGGCCCATCTCGGGCCTTACAAAAATGATATGAATTGTTCATTTTTTAAAAAATATTTTTTATGGGTTTTTGTAAAAAATCAGCTCAATTTATATCGATAAGGGCTTTTTCAAAAACTAATTAGTTGGTCCTACAAATTTGGAAAAAAGACTCTTACCGATATCCGATTGACTTGATTTTTTCCAGGAATCTATGCAAAAATATTTTATGAAAAATGAATAGTTCGTATCATCTTTGTGGAACTCATGGTGGCCAGGTGGGTCTGAAAAAACATCTGTGCATTAGCTGTTCCCATGACTTACATTTTTAAGCACATATGCAAGTGTTGTTTTTCTTACTTTAATAACAATAATTTCATAAGCATTGAAGTGGAAAAATCTAAAATTTTCCACCGTTATTATATTAATTAACAGCCTAACTCTGACTCACTCGTGTTTATACACAGTTCTTATCTTTTAAAGATTCCTAAATGTATGCCTTATCCTTCTGAAAAAATCCATGTGAGAGAGAGCGTCATTTTGTCCCATTTCTTTTGTCCTCCATTTAACATCACATACGAAGTCATGTTCTGAAGAGCATTTTTTCCAACTAATTTTATACTAGTATGTTTTTATTTTGTTGCCTACGATTGTGCTCGGTCATCAGCACAACATGACGTTCAATCACGATGGAGACACAAATGGAAATGATAAAACAAATGTCCGTTCAGCACGGGGCCGGCTTAGCGTATTTGAAGGATATGGGCTCACTCGTTGAGTTGACCCTATAAATTTTAATGATGAATAACAATAATGAATAATTTGCGTATTTAGTTCTTCTGGTTTGTATTAACCAATTAACATGCTTTGGTTCTAGTGACATAAATGTATCTTGAGTTATTTTTTACCCAGGTTCAATATTTGGTAGCTCCAAATTCCTATAATGGAATTATTTTCTGACGAACAAACACTTCAAAAGAAAGTGTCATGAACCAGATTCAAACTCAGATAGATACAAAAGCCATTGGACAAAGAAGAGCACATCTGCTTATCACATGGAAAAACTAATATTTTCATAAGAGAATATCTTATTTACGGAGGTTCCCTAAATAGGGGGTTGCGCCGATCGAGTAAATTTCTGCCGTTCATTCCGAGATCTAACGGCTTGGAGCTCGTGCACAGTTTTTTTTTTTACATTTGCAGTGCATTTAAGGAGGAGAGAGAGTGTACACGGCTCCAAACCATTGGATCTCGGGATGAACGGCAGAGATTTGCTTGGCACAAACCCCCCATTTACGGAACCTCCGTAAATAAGATATTCTCTTTTCATAAACTTGAAAGTTGTAACAGGGGCCTCTTCTTTTCCAAAAAATCCGAGATCTAGCGGCCCAGGACTCTTTGGCCTTGCCCTAGGGCCGGCTCTAATGACCACCATCGTACATACTCTATATTGAGAAGGGTTTTTTTGGGGGAAAATTATTCATAAATGCACTATATTTTGCCTTTTTTTTAAAGAGAATGACAAGGTACTTTTGCAATCAAATATAAAGACAAGGTACTTTTGCAATCAAACATAAAAACATGGTTTTTATTATTCATTTAACAAAAGGACTAAACATACACTCTCTCTTTATTTTTGACATAAACACTCTTTATGGATTCAAATACATCTAAAACTCTTCGTATCCGGTATCTATTGAGGCTAACGATTATATGAGGCTGTAAAAGTCATGTTTTCTTGTATTTTATTGTTGAAAATTTTAAAAGGCTTATTCATTATGTAACTTTTCCTAAAAAAATTGCAACATTACTAATTTCTATTGGCCTGAATTTCACAAATTTTGCTTCGTCATGGATACCGTCGAATCTGCATTGAAAAATGAGGTGAGTTAAAAATGAAAGATTATCATACCTTAAAAGCATAGCAAAATGACACCAAAATATACCAATGCAATAATATTACAGTTTTTTCTTAAGAAAAAAATATTGACAGCATCAAAAAAAAAAAGAAGTAAATTGCTTAGATCTATGGATGTCAGTAACCAATGAACGAAATCATGCAATAATATTACAGTTTTTAAAAGGAACGAAATCATGCTCTTGAAATGATTATTCCAACTTTTGGTTTGCAATAATTTTTTTTTCTATAACGCGGGATATCAGGGTCAATTTACGTGCACCTCAACTAATCTTGTGAAGTCGATTTTGATTACGAGGTTGATTTTGATTACGTGCACCTCAACTTTTGGTTTGCAATAATTTTCTTTAAAATTTTATTTCGAGGTCTCAGGAGACGATTTTGATTACGAGTTTGATGTTTCTCACTTCTATGATTTCACTCAGCTTGAATTGTCTCTTGAGGCTTAGGATGCCAAGCACTGGTTTGAATTAGCTCCAAGTTATTTGTCTTCCCATAAGCATTCACAAATGCGTTTGCACAATTGAGAGAGATTAATAGGAAACATGATAATCATGTTAATCCATTAATGATTATCCAACAACTATTGTAACAAATGGAATTTATTTGACAAGTGAATGAGAAGTTAGCTCACACGTTTTTTTTTTTTTTTTGAATTTTTGGTATGAAATTAGAACTTTTAAAAATTAGTGACATTTCAATAATTATTTTTTTGCCGAAACTGATCGGCTGGAGATAGCGTGGTGTTTAGTCGAGGCGGGGAGTTGATTTTTTCGAATTTTCTGTACGAAATTAGAACTTTTAAAAATTAATGACACTTTCCTAATTTTTTTGGTCTTAGGAAGTGCTCAGCTAGAGATAGGGTAGTGGTCGCCCGGAGGTGTGACATTGATTTTTTTGAATTTTATGTTTGAAATTTGAATTTTTAAAAGTTAGTGACACTTCACTAATTTTTTTGGTCGCCGAAAGTGTTCGGCCAAAGGTGGGGGTGTTGATTTTTTTGAATTTTATGTTCGAAACTTGAATTTTTAAAAATTAGTGACACTTCACTAATTTTTTTGGTCGCCGACAGTGCTCGGCTAGAGGTGGGGTGGTAGTCGGCCGGAGGTGGAGTGGTGATTTTTTTGAATTTTATGTTCAAAATTTGAATTTTTAAAAATTAGTGATACTTCACTATTTTTTTTGGTCGCCGGAAGTGCTCGGCCAGAGGTGGGGTGGTGGTCAACCGGAGGTGGAGTGGTGATTTTTTTGAATTTTATGTTCAAAATTTGAATTTTTAAAAATTAGTGACACGTTACTAATTTTTTTGGTCGCCGGAAGTGGTCGGCCAGAGGTGGGGTGGTATTTTTTTTAAATTTTATGTTCAAAATTTAAATTTTAAAAATTAGTAAAACTTCACTAATTTTTTTTTCTTTATGTTCGATTGCAAAAGTTCTTTTTCCTTCCTTTTAAAAATGGCAAATGTTTATTGTTTTTATGTTCGATTGCAAAAGTTCCTTGTCCGTCCCTTTAAAATTGCCAAATGTTTTGAATTTTTGACTAAGTGACCCAATGAAAAATGGTTTCATAAAAGAGAAAGAAATAAACAATAAAGAAACTCGAGACTCTACTAACTCATTTTTGTCTTGGACTAGACTTAACCATTCAACCTCTCAGTAAAGCAAGTGGGGTGATAGTCAAGTCAGTAAGACTATATACTCTTTCTGCACAAGACCATGTGTCGAATATTATTAACAACAATAAATAACGAACACTTTTTGCATGTATTGTTTTGTTACATTAAGTGCATTGGGTACCGTCTGTGATGAGCCTCTCGGCACTACACAGTAATATTGCGGTAAAAACTAAATATATGGGTCTCACATGAATACGTCATGGGGGAGAGGCCTAGAGCAAGGATGGAGCTAGGGGGTAGTAGGGGCAGTCGCCCCTTCTACGTCTTAAAAAATTCGTATTATTATATTAAAAAAAATTATTTATCATCAAACTATATAGTTTCGTCCCCCTTCTGTTTTTTTGTTGAAAAAAATAATATGAACAATTTTAATATTTATCAAACTATAAAACATTGTGTACTAAAATTGATTTTAATGAGGTAATTACAATTCTTTTAAACAAAATAATGCCAAAAATTATAACTCAACCCACTTTAGGGACTCAAGACCCGTTCACTTTTAAAAACTAAGACTCACTAAAATTTCGGAAGCTCAAAACTCTTTTAACGTGGTCTATGGACATCAAAGTGAAGAAAAAAGAAAAGAGCAAAAGAAATTAGGAGCTTCCAAAACAGATGATTCTCAATTGAAAGAATTGAACAATGGAGTTGCTTATTCTCAATACATTTCTAGATCCTCATGATGACCTCAGATCATTCAACATTGAAGATACTTGCAAACTTGCACAGAAATATTATCCAACAGATATCATTGAGTAAGAAAAGTACCACTTTAGATATCAATTGTAAAATTATAAGCTTGATGTCTCTAGGCATCCTGAGTTCCAATATTTGTCAACAATTTGAAAGTTGAGTGAAGTGTTGGTGAAGACAAGAAAGTACACGATATATCATTTTTTCGATAATTTGATTCGGCTTATATTAATTTTACATGTTTCAATGGCTATAACCGAACATGCATTTTCTTCTATGATATGCGTGAAGATAAAGATTTCGTCGCTGCAGGATGGAGGACGATTATTTAATAAATTTCTTGATCACTTATATTGAGAAAAATATTACTCTATCATTGATGTTTTTAATAACAAGAAAGAGTGTTAAACATAGTTCAAGATGCCTGAGTAAACACTATATAGGACTAGAAACGTTAATAATACCTTTTGCAATCTAAGTTGATATTAGAAACATGTTTAGTTTCATATGTATAAGTGTTATTTTGTATGTATATATATATATTTTTTTTTGAGTTAGTAAAAATTTATATCATTGTCTTAATTTTAATTTTTTTATTGTGTAAATCCGTCTCCCCTACGCTAAAATTCTGACTCCGTTCCTGGCCTGGAGATACGTGCCCTAGGTACTTGCACTAAATAATCTCTCGTTTTCAACGCCAAAATAGAATCCAACCTAAAAACCAATCCTACGCACCTCTAACGCGTGTATCAGACACTCCAGTCTTTCCAAAACTTTTTTTTTTTTTTTTTGTACCTATAGAGATTATTCAGGGGTGTTCCACTAACTTGTTTTGTTTTAAAACTGCCTTAGTTTTTGTGTCCATGTGATATATTGTGAGAAAATGACCTGTCTCAATTTTTGAAAAAACTAAATTAGTGAAACACCCCCTCAGAGCCTTAGCTCGTTCCAACCGCACATTGATATTTGATGTGAGTACTTTACACTGGCTTTTGGTTCAACATTAATGTGTGATAAAGGAGGAGCACGAGACACTGAATAATTTTTCTTTTTTCCTTGGAAAAAAGGTTTTGGTTCCACTGAATAAGATGCGATTAGAAGCTGTTTTCTTTTTTTGGTAAATAATTTACAAAGCTGAATTTAATAAATAACTTTTAATTGCAGTAATTTACAACTACTGAGTTGGGTTCATTTATGTTACCTATTAAAGCAAACTAATGGTTTTCTTTTGTATCTTTCGTGATTAATTGAGAAATTTAATCATAAAGAGGTGGTTATAAAGTGGGAATCCGGGCATTCATTAATTTTGTAGTAACGGAAGTTGTTAGAAAATATGAGAAAAAGAAAATGAAGAAGATGACCCAAAATAAAAAAAATAAAATAAAATGATGTTCGAATCGAACGCTACCGCAAAATACTAGTAATACTAAACCTCCCTGGAAATGGCTACAATACACACCCCTTATTTGGGTGTTGTACCATATGCACCTATTGTATGGTCCAGATTGTGTCACCTCATAGACAATCGTAACATTTTTAGTTTTTCGTAACTTTTCAGCAATATGACTCGTAACATTTTGGTGCATCTCGTAACTTTTACAAAAAAAATCGTAACCTTTACAAAAAATTCGTAACTTTTCCAAAAAAATTCGTAACTTTTACAGGGGTGTGTATCATACACACCCAAATAAGGGGTGTGTATTGTAGCCTTTTCCAACCTCCATTTCAATTTGTATCTTAATTTCACACTTTGTGCTTTCCAAAAACTTGTGTATATTTTGCAATTTAAAATATATTTTAGGACTTTGAAGTTTTGTCTATAAATAGAGTAATTTAAATCTACCACACAAGATTTGTTTGGCAAATATAACATTTTAATGTTGCTGATCATTTTCTAAACCGATTTGCAATATAAACGATATTTTTAACTAGACGTAGGCTTGTAAATGAACCGAGCCATTCGTTAACTGTTTGAGACTCGACTCATTAAAGGCTCGTTCGAGTTCGATTCAGGCATTAAACGAACCAAATCTGTGTCTCAATTTTAGGCTCGTTTAATAAATTACACGAACCTAGACTTGATAGTATTCGGCTCTTGATTAGGTTCGCGAACATAGAGCATGTATTTGTATCTCATAAAAATTTCTCATATAACCTTGAAAATTCGTACGTGCACATAACGAAAATTTTGTAACTTGTACATGTATAAATTGTTAAAAGTACTAAATACTTAAATTTTAATATATTTTTATAAATTTTTACGTGCATGAACTTATTTATGTACAAAATAAAAATTCATTTCAAGTTTTAGACCTGTATGAGAGAAGAAATATCTAATATTTTTTTTACTCGCTCGTTCGGCCGTGAAACAGTTTTTTTTAGTTTGACTCAAGTAAGTTGATCATTTCGATGTTAGAACATTGTCAAAATTTCGTTGAAATTTCAAATCGAACGAGTTCATTTAAAAACTTAATGAACAAACTGGAACATTCTAAAGCTCATCTCAATTCGGCTTGTTTGTAGTTCTAACCAGATGCTATCTGTTTTCAACCGACCTAAAAGGAACTAAAAAGTATAATTTGGGTGAAATAAGTCAACAGATTGGTTTTATTTTTTATTTTATTTTTAACTGGAGTCAATAGATTAGTTTACACCAGAAAAAACATGAAGCACAAACTCTGATGCGTTGCATCATTTCATATTTGCATGTCACATTCATATGCTTCATTATTTTGCCTTGCCCCCATTGAAAACCATCATGCCCCCGGCCCCATGCATGTTTCTCACAATCATATTATTCATATCCCCAGAAATTGAGAAAAACTTGTATACTAATAGGGTACCATCATGTGGTACTCATCGGGACATCGAAACCATCCAAATATGCCCCTAAAACGCGTGTTTGGGCGGCTGATGATCTTTCCGCTACCATGTCTGCCGCGTTTGATGCTGATGCTGCGAACAATTTTTTCTCAAAAATTTAATGAAATGCACTCGCAATGCAAATCTCCACTTGGTATTTTGTATTATTCGTAGGAATAATTTAGCAATATTGTACACTTTACCTATATTCGTAGGATTTTAACTTCATGGAGGTGAAGTAGTTTACTGCCATTTCATTTCTGTGGTGATATTTTTTTCGTTCAAAGCTCTATGTGAAATGCTACAAGTGATTCAACGACCGTGATGGGTTAAGATTTAAAAAGGCTTGGACACCCGTGAAACATGCCTGCCAAAATTTGGCTAAAATCTATATATTGCAGCAAGCCAAAAAATAAAAAATGGTTCAAACCATCGGAGATTCTCTTATACACACACACACACACACACACACACAAAAAAAAAAAAGAGAGAGGGAGAAAGAAAGAAAGAGAACAAGAGTCACATGTTTTTCTTTTTTCTTTTAGCCACATCTTTTGTAAAATTAGCTTTTTGAAGTGGGTAGCAAACAAAAAAACTGATGAATGTGTTTTAGAAACATATGGGTGTGTGTACACGATGTTGGTCTCCACTATAATGCTACATGATATTGACTTGGTATGCCAGTATCCAAGAAATTCTTCTGTGGGTCATATTTTTCAAAAAGCAACTTCTTTGAAAGATTTGAGGTCACATCTTAATTATTTTTTTAATTTTTTTCAAGCCAATCGAATTTGGTGATGTGGGTAATCTTTTTCTCAGAGCTCAACTTCTTAGAAAAATTTATTGGGTGCTCCCGGTGTCCAACGCCTATTAGCACCTCATATTATGCTATTAAGAAGTGTTGAGATACTACGTGACAGTTGTTGAAACTTTATATTCATCTCAAAATTAATTGATAACGAATGAAAATGTCTCAATATATATTAAGTGATACATATTTCACTTTTAAGCAACTTGGGACTGAAAAATAACCTCTAAGTTCTTGGAAGATTTGAGGTGACATGCATCTTTTGCTTTTAAGTCAAGCCAATCGATGTAGGCCATGCGGTTAGCCCACTGTGATTGTGAGATTCTTGGGCCCAAGTGTTTTTGGGCTCAGCTTCAGCAAACAAGGACAAAGTGCAATATGAGCTTGGCAGCTTTTCACAACGGAAAGAATGTACTAATGGATCACTTGGGCAGGAAAAATTAATTCTTCCGAGAAAACAAGAGTGACAAGTAATGCATCCTGAGGAGTAGTAGCCGAGTAGGGAAGGGAACATGGACATTGGACCATTGATTTTTCTTTTCGAGATTATTGGGAATTTTTTTTTAAAGTTTCCTAACATTTTCGATGCATCCTTTCTTCTTACAGTATAAAGCACTTGGGTCAATGGTGTTGGTGGGGCACACTAAGTGAACGTGTTCCAGGAAGATTTAATGGCTATGTTTGGATAAATGGTTTAGTTTAGTTTAGTTTTGATGATTTAATCAGGTGTGATGAGTAGAGAGAGATAGAGAGAAAAATGATGATTTCATCAAAACAAAAACTAAATTGGGAAACGAATAGGGTTAATAAATTTTCTTTGGAAAGAGATTGAAGTGCATGTACCAAGAAACAAATTTCTACACTAAATTTGGGAGTGTAGGAGATTAATTAAGTGTATTTCGCGAAATGGATCAGGTTTGTCGCTAGGTATTGTATATAGTTTACACATTCAAAATAGGATACGAGTAGTGAAAGGAGAATTGCAACTGTCTGCTATAACCAGTCTTGAGTGAAAGCAAGTAAGACTTTCGCCTTGAGACACAAAAATTTGCTCAAAAGAAGGGCCCCAAAAACTTGTGTAGTATATACTGAACGTATGTTTATGAAAATGCAATATATGAGCATAACTTGTACCTTTTCCCCTTAAAATGCAAGAAGAATAATCTACTATTATTCATTGTTTCAAATTTTGTAATGGTACATAGTTTTAAAATTTTATCTTGTTGAATACTAGCAAATTTTTTAGCATTTGATCACTCAACAGGCATTTGATCACTCAACATGCATCATTTTGCTTGTGAAAATATATAGAGAGCCCCACTTTTTAAAGTTGAGTCCCAAAAACTCAAGGACGACCTTTCATGCAGCGGTATCATATATATTGAAAGGAGAAGACTTTATCCTCCATGATTAACTTTGTCACACCCTTGAAATTCAAGGAATAATACAATAAGAGATTCCACGTGAACGGTCAACAAGTCCAAAGACCACGTCAAAGTCTAAGTTTAATAATCAAAGTCAACATCCAAGGGCGCAATAGTCTATGGTTACCCATTCCCCAAAGTGAAATACACGAGTCTTAAAGTTATTACAGATCTAAGTCAAAAGATTTAATAAGATCAAGTTACAAAATCATCTCGTCAAAATTATAAACTCAAGATGATGATGTAACTCCTCTCTAAGCTTTCAAAAGATGTATTTATTCACTTCATGCACATCCAAGTCATGCTCCGTCCTGGGTACCTGAAAAATGATAGGTTGAGCTCACTATTCCAATAAAGAAACGTCTACTAAAACTAAACATAATGAAATGCAAATGCGAGATGAGACATGAGGATGAAAGCTATTTAAGATAACCAAGAGTTTACGAAAGTCCAATAAGATACACATAAGTTTATAAACCCATTATTATCACCAAAGTATCCAATGCGTACCCGTCACGTATTCTCTCTCTCTCTCTCTCTCTCTCTCTCTCTCATAAGTGTTCAATTCGCTTGATGTGTCGTGTCAACCATTTATTTAAATTAGATATTTAGAAATTCCTCGCGACACGTCCATAGAACGGCCCAAGTATCATTCTGGGCTATCTTTCGACCCCGTATAATCTTCCCCTTGGCCAAGGCATAGTTCCTTGCGACCCGCCCAAGGGATGGCCCGAGTATCATTCTGGGCTACCCTTCGGCCCTGTATCACGAGTTTCAAGTTCTCATTTCAATTCACGTTTATTAGTTTTGCACAAGTGTCATCATGTCACTCACACCTTGGATCATCACATAAGTTTACACAGTTCGTCAAAATCCTCCAATTCACACACATCAAGTGTAAAACCATGTAGGTGTTGCGTTAAAATCAAACCAAGTCACCAACTATACTAGGATAGGTTAGGAACGAGTCGTTCAACAAATTTTTACGTCTAACGAATGATTATGCCAAGTACAAGTACGAACAAACGACCAAAATCGAAGAAAACAAGTTTTGGTAAGGTGAAAGGGGGGGAGTGGATCAATCCATTTAATGAATGGGTGGATCGATCCACAATGAGAGTGGATCGATCCAAAACGAGAGTGGATCGATCCACTCTGGTCCAAAACAACATCAGAAGATAATGAATCGATCCATTTCCAAAGTGGGTCGATTCAGAAGCCTTATAGAGAAATTTTGAAAGCAAAATAAGGGGGTTTCAATGGCTTCCAAAACCAACCCAATCAAGGCCAAATATCAACATCAAAGATTTCATGAGAGCATTGTTTCAACTAATTTACATAGGACATCAACCATAAACATACATCAAACTATAATCAACTCAAAACTGGGAAAGATATGGATTTTCAATGGGTTTCAAGAAATCATAGAGGATTGATCGAATAATGGGTATCATCTACACACCACACACTCCAAAACACTTAGTAATGGTAGAAATTCTCCTACCTCAAGATATGTAAGCTTGGAATCAAAGTTAGAAGAGAACCCTAGCTTCTCCTTGCTACCCCAACCAAAATATGAGCTTCTGGAACGAAATAGATGCAACCCAAGCTTCCAAAGATGCGTAGGAGGCTTGTGTGACCAATGATCTTGAAGGAGTTTGGGATTTGAGGTAGAGGTGGAAGTATTTTTGGAGAGGAGCAAGAGGGAGAGAACACCGGTGATTTTTAGAGAGAGAGAGAGAGAGAGGTGTTATGCTTGAAAAACAAACAACCATATAACTTGTACATACACCCCTCTTTATGCACTTATACTCCCTAAGTTTTAAATGCATTTTAAAAACACCCCCTAAGCATATACTACCATCAAATTGGCTCACTTTACTCTAATTTCAATTTCTCCAATTTTATTATCGAAAATTATTTAAAAACACGGGCCTTTACAAACTTCTTTAAACTTTAAATAAAAAAGGGTGTTTTGCTTAGGTCAATTAACTAATCTGAATAAGTTTTGGTGATGGCGACGGTTTAGTAATGTTGATGTTATTACCGAAAATTATTTAAAAACACGGGCCTTTACAAACTTATTTAAACTTTAAATAAAAAAGGGTGTTTTGCTTAGGTCAATTAACTAATCTGAATAAGTTTTGGTGATGGCGACGGTTTAGTAATGTTGATGTTATAATTGTTGGCTTTTCATATTAGGATTATTTGAATTTTTGGACCATGTCCCACCATTAATTTTCACTTCAATTTTGCTTTTGAGAGTGAAGGCTGATTCTATTCGAAAGCCTAATTCAAAAGTTCTCCTTTCATTCATTTCAAAAGTTTCATTTAATCCCAAAATGCACACCAACACTCATTTATTTATTTATTTATTTTGCACTCATTTCACAAAACAAATAAATAATTGGTCTAAAATCCATTATACACTTTTGCATTAGTCGCCAAACCAACCACGACACGTTCTGTCTCCAATGGCGGAGCCATGTAGGAGTTGGGTGGGGCCAAAGCCCTTATTTATTTTTATTATTTATTTATTTTTATAAAAAGAACAAATTCTATTATATTAATACTAATTTAGGAGAAAGGAGATGAAGTTGATGGAGTTTGAACCCACTCCTTGTGCAAGGAGTATAGTGTGTTCATGCAGTCACTCAATTGGCCACATGTTTTATGTGGAATAACAATCTCATAGTTGCTTTCAAAACAAAACAAAAATACTATGTTTTGCGATTTTAACAGTTAAAACATGGGTCATTTAGCCCAAAAATCCAAAACATTTGACATTTTTAAAGAGAAGAAAAAAGAACTTTTGTAATTGAACATAAAAACAACAAATATTTGACATTTTTAAAAGGAAGGACAAGGAACTTTTACAATTGAACATAAAGACAAAAAAAAATAGTGAGATGTCACCAAATTTTAAAAATTCTAATATCGAACATAAAATTCAAAAAAAATCTCCATCCCACCTCTGACCAAACACCACCCCACCTTTAGCCGACCATTTCCGGCGACTAAAAAAATTAGTGAGATGTAACTAATTTTTAAAAATTCTAATTTCGAAATAAAATTCAAAAAAATTACCACCACATCTCCGGCCTACCACCACCCCACCTCTGGCCAACCACTTCCGGCGACTAAAAAACTAGTGAGATGTCACTAATTTTTGGAAATTATAATTTTTAACGTAAAATCCAAAAAAATCACCACCCCACCTCTGGTAGACCACAACCCCACCTCTCGACCACCACTTCTGGCAATAAAAAAAAAATAGTGAGATGTCACTAATTTTTAAAAATTCTAATTTCGAACATAAAATTCAAAAAAAAAATTCACCCCAACTCCGGCCGACCACCCACCCCACTACTGGCCAACCACTTCCAATGATCAAAAAAAATTAGTGAGATGTCGTTATGGTCAAAACCAAAGGAAGATCTCCCAAACAATCCTTGATACAATAACCCAATTCTTCACGTTCACTTCAATAAATGCCAATTACTCAGCAAAAATTAAAAACCCCCTAAATGTTTGAAGCACACATAAATGTTTGGCAATTGAAACTGTTTGGATGGAATGTTGCCTGTTGGTGTTGCTTTTGAATGTATGCGTTGTCGATGATTTTGGTTTGTGGGGTTTTGCGGTGGATATCAATTGATGATGTTTAGAGAGAGATCTCGAGGAGAGAGAAGAAAGTGTGGGTACTAACCGTGGTTGAAGGGTAAATGAGGCATTTTAAACTAATGCTCATGGCTCTAACAATTTTAATCGTGGCATTAGCCTTTGTTTTATCCTCTTATTAAATTATAATTACAAACAATGTCTTTATATTTGATTGCAAAAGTTCATTGTCTTTGCCTTCAAAAAGGCAAAATATTATGTATTTATGGCTAATTATTCCTTAAAACATTTTTTTAGCATATACTTAACTAAATTCTTAACTCTATTTTTACATTATTTAGAAAAATGTTTTGTCGAATTTTTTCCTCTTACTTCTACCTCCCTCGAGTAGAAATTCTAAATCCGCCACTGACTGGTTACATCCTTGTCTCTGCCCCACCAATTCCCATGTCCGCCATCTCAAATCCATTAATCAGTTTTTTTAGTACTCTGCTTTACCCCTATGATCGATCAGTGACTCCTTGTCCATTAACTACAGGTTCTAATTTTTTTTAAAGTAGAACCAAACCACACTACTAAAAAAACCTAACTAAACCAATCGGTTTGGATTGGTTTGGATTGGATCATGATTTGATGGGTTTTTGGCTCACCCCTACCATCTATAACAAAGTGAGTTTTTATTTAAAGTAACACAAAACGAGCAATTTGATCAACATTTTAATTTTTTAAAGAAAAATAAAGGCACCCAATTAATAAAAGAGAACTGGAAGTTGGCTAAATCCCAGACGGACCTGGCGCTCTAAACTCATTACAATGGTGAAGTGCACCTCAATTTGGCCTTTTGCAATATATAATGATCGTTATTAGAATCGTTCATTTTATTGGAGTTATTTTATATGTACGAAAAATTAATTTAACCGAACATTAGAAACTAGTTGATCTGAATAAAATTGTTCTACAGTTTATTCTCAAATGACCATTTTTAATAATAATTTTTTTAATTTATAAAATCATGTCCTAGCTTCTAATGTCAAAACAATCTTGCTTTCTTCATAGATAGATTAATTTCTTTAATAGATTCTATACAAAATGAATGATTTAGATCAGATGTATCGGAACTTCTATCTAGGTGTTCATCATTTGAGTCTCCTCCTCCGTCCTAGACAACGGAGATTTTGTTGCATCATTCACATTGGCTACGTTTCCACCCAAAATATCACACTCACATTTTAACTAGCAAAAATATTCAGTCATTTTAGCAAAAATACCCATAGTCTTTCATTGGCATCTCTCCCTTTCGGCAATGCCTACAATTTATGCATCTATTGTAGTACGATTCATATTATGTCAACCTCATGGTCAATCGTAATATTTTTTAGCTTTCTGTAACTTTTCATCATTATGATTCGTAACATTTTCTCATTGATTCGTAATATTTTTGCATCTCCTAATTTTTTATTCACGAGAGAGGTAATCGGTTCGTAACATTTTTAGAGGTGCATAAGATGCTCATGTATATATATAGATGCATACAGACCAAAGAATAAGCGAAGGGAGGGTCGTGGAAATCGGAAGGAGAGCGAATTCGACGTTCTTTTAAGGCCACATTTCATCTGCAGAGTGCAGGCGGAGTCCCTTTCTCAATCTTTTCTTCTCAATTTGCCATAAATTTTTCCGACTCAGACAACTCTCTCTCTCTCTAGTCGTAAGAAGGTAACCTATGAATCTCCATACTTTCTCTCTGTAGATTTAGTATGCAAATTGATTTCATTGCTTTTACACAATTGCCCACTATTTGTTTCTTCGATTGTATTTTTTTCCCGAGGTTTTTGAGCGATTTCGGTACCTATTATATAACCATGTGACTCTGTTTTGAAATTGTTTGAGAATCGATTATTGGATTGTTTTATTCCAATGCAATGTGTTGCCGCATGCTGATGGATCCACCGATGAAAACTGTATGGATGTGTATGTGTGTTTTGTTAGAAAGAATGGATTATGATATGATATGTGCATATGCATGGATGAAACTATACAGAATGTTGAGTTTTTTTGTACAGTAATTTGCTTTTGTTGACTCGTCGTTGGATTTGAGTGGATTGGCTATGTTTGTGTTTGTGGCCCTGATCTGTTATGGAGTGTGGTGCCTACTCATGTATATGGTGTTCTCGTGTGATTATCAAGGACGGACCCAGGGCCAGCCTTGAGCTAACGCGCACAAGGCAGTCGACTTATGCCCTTGAATTTTGGCTCAAAATTAGGGCCCTCAGATAGGTATAGCCATTAGCCAATTATGTATAGCACTCGTACAATAAATGAGCTAGCTAGCTGAGTGAAAATGCTTAGTTTTGCTATCAATAGGTACACGGTTCAAGTCTAGGGGCTTCTCGTTTCCTTCTCCATAAGACTATTCTTTAGCTCACAAGTTTGTCTTAGGCCCTAAGAGTCTCAAGGCCAGCCCTGAACCGTTTGTGGGACGGACGACCCTTGGTGATTGTCCTACCCAAGTTCCAAAATTTCTCTAGAAGTATAGCAGCATTTTTTTTTTCCTTCACAATTTCAAAGTTGGAGAAGTTCATCCCGACCCAATGTTTTTTCGAAAAATATGGCACTCACCAATTGAAGAGTTTCTTGAAAATTTCAGCAGGCCTCATAGGATTGTATCCTTCTATGTTGTAAGCATGTTACTTCATCGTTAGAAAATATATAAAGCTTTTTTGATAATATTTTTGTAGTTTGCATCGATGTAAATTAATGGCGCCTTTTATAGATCACAAACTTTGTTCTAATATTCACCTAACCAATGTTGCCCATCCCTGGTTATTGTATTTTGATTTCTTCACTTCGTGCATTCGTCTCCCTAGACCCTTTGTTAGGGTTCCACAGAACTCCTAACATGATCTTCCAAGCATTTTCCGTTGAATGTAAGTAGTTTGATCGTGATGTGAAGTTACTTTAGTTTGGGTATGGAAAATCAGCTTCTGCAGCTGCTGTTTGTGTTTCATGAAATTGACAGGTAGAGACAGAATGCTTCTATGTGTCTAACGAAATAGGACTGCACTGTTGCTTTCCATCGTCAAGCATTTTTGCATAAGTTCAGAAAAATGTATAAGTTCATCCCGACCGAATTTATTTATTTATTTATTTTGAAAATATAAGACTCACCAATCCAAGAAGTTGTTCAAAAATTTAGCAGCCCCGCCTAAAATTGTATGCATCTATGATGTAATCATGTTCAAAAATATATATCCTGACAACTTTTTTGGTAATCAGTGAATAGTTTGTATTGGCACAAGTTAATAGCTCCTTTTAATGGTAACAGCCTTTGTTTTACTATTCGCCTATCCAATGTGAAAATCTTGCTTACATAGCCGAATCCTTTGTTAGGGTTCTGCAAAATTCCTACGTGGTCTTCAAGCATTTTCACTAAGTAGTCTCATCGTGATGTATAGTTACCTTAGTTTGGGTTTTGTCCATGGAAAATCAAGATCTGCAGTTCTTGTTTCTGTTGCATGAATTTTATATGTAGAGGCAGAGTACTTTTATATGTCTCATGAAATAGGAATCCATCGTTCCTTTTTATTGTCAAGCGTTTATGGGTTATTTTTGGCTAATCAGAATCAGAAAAGGGCCCCGCAGCTGTCATTTACTATAGAGTGGGGAAAAGTTTAGGCCGTTTAATAGCTAAATTCATTTTGATGTTTTATCCGGATAATGCAAAAGTTCAGAACATCTGGCATAACAATCCCAAATCTGAAAATTCAAGTTGAAATTTCACCATCATATTCAGCTTTTTTACATCTACAAATTTAAGCCAAAAGTATTTGAGAGCCATGGAGCACCTGTTTGTTGTGGAATTATCTGTGAAGTCACTGTAAATATAAAAACAATTTGTATACTAGTTAAAATACCTTTGGTAGATATTGAATAAGAAGAATTGCAATGTGATTAGGAGTATCGATTAATTCTACTTTTGTTGGTCTAGGCTTCGCGATCTCTTAAATAAAGATTACCCTCTTATAGCTAGGAAGAGAGAGAGAGAGAGAGAGAGAGAGAGAGAGAGAGAGAGAGAGAGAGAGAGAGTTATCAAAGTCTTTGAATTAGTAAGAAAGTCGAGGTGTAATAAGCCATGTATATCAATACTGTGTTTATTCTTATAGTGAACTTGTTTTGGATGAAACTGTAAGGCTGCAAGATCTGTTAAATATCAATGGCCAAAAGTAGGGCCTAATGTATACACTGTACACTACCTATTTTTGCTAGATTATGTTCCAAAACATAGGGATGGTTAGGTTTTTGAGTTTTCTTGCTGCAAAAGTAAGTTTTGTTTCGTAGGCATGCATTTTTCCCATGGCAGTACAACACTTTAATCTTAATCTGAATACTCTTTTGGCAGGCAATAGAAGATGGCAGACTCCGAGGACATTCAACCTCTTGTATGTGACAATGGAACGGGAATGGTTAAGGTGTCAAATGAAGTCCTTACTTTTGGAATCTTATTAGCTAAATACTAAACATTGTAAATATTGGAAAAACTTGGAACTGATTTTAGATGTGAGATCTGAATTTCTCTGCTTATTGGTCTACTTACTCATTATGACTGCCAACCTTTTCTATAGGCTGGGTTTGCTGGGGATGATGCTCCAAGGGCTGTGTTCCCAAGTATAGTTGGCCGCCCACGTCACACAGGCGTGATGGTTGGCATGGGGCAGAAAGATGCATACGTTGGGGATGAGGCTCAGTCCAAGCGTGGTATTTTAACATTGAAGTATCCAATTGAGCATGGTATCGTGAGTAATTGGGATGATATGGAGAAGATCTGGCATCACACCTTCTATAATGAACTCCGCGTGGCTCCAGAAGAGCATCCAGTTCTCCTTACAGAAGCTCCTCTCAATCCAAAGGCTAATCGTGAGAAGATGACACAAATTATGTTTGAAACGTTCAACGCTCCTGCTATGTACGTTGCCATACAGGCTGTCCTTTCTCTCTATGCCAGCGGTCGTACAACTGGTAAGCTATTCATGCAGTCTTGACGACTTCCTCTGTCCTGTTTTGTTTATACCTTGAACAGTTCTAGCTTTTTAAGGGGACATGCAGCCTCTTTATTTCCAACTTTCGAATACAGTGGTGATAGTGATTTACTAGGGGTCATTATGGAAGCTTGCAAACATTATTCTTTGACTTTTTGAAGTGGATATTCTCTTTGGGACATCCTACTTGAAAAGATGAATGAACAAAATGGAACAGAGGGAATATTTAATGGAAGACTTTCAGTTTCTTGTCTATAGGCAAAACCAATTCTTAGTCACTTAGCAGACACACATTTGATCAAAAGGAAACCTTCTAAAGTTACCGGCTCTCTTGTTCCTCTTGATGATTGCAATGAGTGCTTTTGTGTTTTATGTAGTATGCAATACTTGATTTTCCTTGTCTAGTCTGTGTAACACATAGAAACACCAGATGTCACCAAACTTTTACTTGATGGTGCAAGGACAACGAGTATATACTGCCTTATCGTGTTTATCGGCATTTTATGTAGGTATTGTCATGGATTCTGGAGATGGTGTAAGCCACACGGTTCCCATTTACGAAGGTTATGCACTTCCACATGCTATCCTGCGTCTTGACCTTGCAGGCCGTGACCTCACTGATGCCCTGATGAAAATATTAACCGAGCGTGGCTATTCATTCACCACTACTGCTGAACGTGAAATTGTGAGGGATATGAAGGAGAAGTTGGCATACATCGCCCTTGATTATGAACAGGAATTAGAAACTGCAAAGACAAGCTCGTCTGTTGAAAAGAGCTACGAATTACCCGATGGGCAGGTAATCATGGGCAGAGCCATGCTTGTTCAAGTGGGGTCATCAATTGAACCAACCATATTTTAAAATTTCTTATTTTTATTTGATTTAAGATTCTTTCCCACCATTATCCGTAAAATTTAATTCGATCTTTGATTCCTGCCAGTAAGTTTTAGAAAACACAATTTTTACTTATAGTCGCTTTTTTCTTCTTCTTTTTTTTTTTTTCCTTATGTGTATGGTCATTGTTGCGCTCAGAAATTAACTTCCATGGGTAATAAATAGCAACCGTTTGAGTTTACACTTTTACCCATTGATAGAAAACGCCAGCTCCCCCTCTATGCAGGTAATCACCATAGGAGCAGAGCGTTTCCGGTGTCCAGAAGTCCTTTTCCAGCCGTCTATGATTGGAATGGAAGCTGCTGGGATTCATGAGACCACCTACAACTCTATAATGAAATGCGATGTTGATATCAGAAAGGATCTCTACGGAAACGTAGTACTGAGTGGTGGTTCCACCATGTTTCCCGGTATTGCAGACAGAATGAGCAAGGAAATCACAGCATTAGCTCCTAGCAGCATGAAAATTAAAGTGGTTGCTCCTCCTGAAAGGAAATACAGCGTTTGGATTGGAGGTTCCATCTTGGCTTCTCTCAGTACTTTCCAGCAGGTGGGTTTCTTTACAGTTATAAAGTACTTGTGTCGGACACTCGAACCTTGCATAAGGCTATGGAATGCGTGTCTGGTGTGTAAAATAGCGCTAAGCCGTTGATTCTAATAATTCCTCAAAATCCAAATCCTCTTAAATGTTCTTAACGGGTGCTTTTGTTTTGCACTTGAAATACAGATGTGGATATCAAAGGCAGAGTACGATGAGTCTGGCCCTTCGATTGTTCACAGAAAATGCTTCTGAACGCAAGTGCGAAACGTGGATCTCCACTGGGTGTTTTTTGCTTCATCATATGGAAAGCAATGTTTCTTGCTCTCTGGTTTTCTGGTTCAATACGCATTTTACTCTCCTGTTATTCATGTATCTCGTAACATTTTCGATTGTGTTAGTGTCGTTCCTTCTTAGCAGAAAAGAAATGTTTGTTCGCCCTGAAACCTGTCAACATGATGTTAAGTCCTTGTGCTCGATCTCATATTTTGTGTTTTTGTTAAGATTTGATGAAGGGATGGATCACGGATTAAGGAGCAAGTATTTTTGCATAGGAAGGGCAAATATATAGTCAAAAAAATTAAAATAAGAGAGAAAACAATATGAACTTTTACTAACTCAAAAAAAAAAAAAAAAAAATACATATAAAACTAAAAGTGTTGCTTTGTCAACTTAGATTGTCAAAGAATTAACGTTTATGTAATCCTATCTACTAAAATTAGGCATTTTGAACGGATCGTATTTTGTAAAAGTATTAACGCTTCTTATATCAACATAAATAACCCATCTACATGGGCGAGGTGACAAATCTACCCATCTAACATAGGCGAGGGGCCCAAGTTTTAATCATATCTTATTATGGCTTTTTCAAGTGATTGTGACAAATGGTGGCTAGCTTATGTGATAGAGCTCTTTAATGTCTCACACTGCATCTTGAGATCGAGTCTGATTCCCCTATCCCCATGTAATATATAGAGTACTAGGGATTGCTCATGCCTAAAGGCATGAAGCAACGAGTTCTAGACACAATTTAAACGAATTATCACTCTCTACTGTTGGCCACCCTGCGAATCAAGCTGACTTCTCTTAAAAGTTATGTTTTCAAATAAGCTTTTAAATAGATGTCATCTAATCAACTACATTAAATCTCATATCGAAACAACAACTAAATTTAATTTTTATGGGACACATCAATTCAATGCACCAAAACGGTATGTCGAAAAATAGCATATTTCCTCTAATACTCTAGAAATACGTAAAACATAAAATAAATCTCATATGAAAATACTAACAGCTAAAAACTCAAGGTAGACAGAGTAACAGAACACTGTTTTTTATCTCTCTCTAAAATTTGCTCTGACCTCTCTCCTCCCCCAAACTTTTCCAGTGGCTAGGGTTTGCTTGGGTGGCGCCTCCTCATCCCCCCTTCCCCTCCCTCCCCTTCTCTCTCACTCCCTCCCTCTTCTCTCTCTCTCTCTCTCTCTCTCTCTCTCTCTCTCTCTCTCTCTCTCTCTCTCTCTCTCTCTCTCCCTCCATACCCCTCCATTCTAATCTCCTTTTTTTCATCTTGTTCAAAATCGATCGGCACAAGGACGTGGTGATGGCTGGCGGCATCGGTGCAGGTGTTCATCATCGAAATTATGGATCTCGACATCCGGGTATTCTTGGGCTGTTTTAACATCTGAGAAGTGGTCTTGTGTGGGGTTCACGGATGGGAATGAGGTCGGCATCGGCAATGGTCTCTTCCTTTTGTCTCTATCTCTCCTCTCTCTTTTTTTCGATTGCTAAGACTGTTGTTCCAGTCTTTTTGGCCCATGGCTTCGTCCTCTACTTCTCAATTTCCACTTATCGTGACCCTTCCGACTGGTTTGCTATTGTGTTTACCGGTTTTGGCCTAATGGCAAGGTTGTTGTCTCAGTGGTGGAGGTTTTTTGGCGTGGTCTCCCGCTGTGCTCGCTACTGGGCGATCACGGTTTTCGCTTAATGGCAATGGTGAGTTTACGCGGTAGTCCATTTCTATTTGTTTGGTTTGTCTTAGTCTCCATTTGGTTTGCTGGTTGTGGCACAGTGGTTGTGGTCACGAAGGCTGACGGTGGTGGCTGTTGGGCTGTCTAATGTTTGGCGGCGGGATGCTTTGATGGTGCCGAGATGCTTGGATGTCAGTTTAGGTTTTGGGTTTTCTTGGGTTGACCTTAGCTATTGGGCTAGGCCTTATTTGTGCTTTCATTGTTTTATTTGGCTTTGTTGGCCCATGGGTGTGTGCTTTATTGTTATATTTGGGCATTTTAGGCCCACAGGTGGATCGGGTTTTTGCCTTGTGTGTTTTTCCAACTTTTGGTTGCAATCCTCTTTGCTTTAATAAAATATTTTTTGTTGTTGATAAAAAAAAACTCACAGCTAAAAAAAAAAAAGCAAAAAAATGGATACCGGAAGTGAAATGTAAAGAGAGTATATTCCGCATTTGCTTTTGAGTTGTGATGCTCTTTCATCAAACTCTATTATGTAAAACTTTTACTATTACTTCAGACATTCTTCTTGATCTTTTTATTTGTCACTTTTGATCATGAATGTTTGAACTTTCTCATCATCAATTTTCAAAATGTCTTCCAGCACTGTCTTCATCACTCTTGAATACCTACTTTGTCCAAAGAGAAAAATTAAGAACATGAATGACAATAAAACATATAAAAAATAATTAAATGAGTAAGAATTTCCTTTTTCAAAATAAAATGGGGACAAAATAAGTTACCTTAACCAAAGATATTGTTAGGATTCTAATAACGCACCACACACAACAAAGCAGTAAAAGCAAGAGAAACACAACACATAATATACGTGGTTCGGCCAAATCAGACCTACATCCACAGGGAGGGGGGTTTCACTATAATCCGGAGGAAATCCGTGATCTTGTGTTACACACTCACACTCTCATCTCACAATAATGAAACTTCACCATTCTCTCGTGTATCTCTCTCTCTCCGGGAGAAGCCACAATCGGCTCTCCTCTCACACACTCTTTGCCTCTCTCTCTACATTGTGCTACCACACACACCAATTACAAAAGGCATCACAGAGTATTTATAGAGTTACAACATAAAAACCCTAACTCACTCCCTCTGGGCCTAAGCCCAATTGGCCCACACGAGGTGGAATCCCAACAGATATTACGTTGACACTTCTCATTTCTTTTCATACAAAAGAAAAAAAACATCCATGGAGAGAAACACTGTACACTACTTTGTACAACATGACCCGAAAGGGCCTCAAAACATCTAACCTAGGGAGAGGGAGAGAACGTGTAGAATAACGGAAAAAACAAAAAGATTTGGTTACCTCTTGTTTTGACAAACCAGAGGTAATGAGCCACTCTCTTTCTCCAATCAAGGTATGAAGGAACCTAATTTCTTCTCTTCTTAGAGAAGCTTACGAATTTTGAAGAACTTTGTGTGCTTATAAAAGGAAAATCTAAGTTCATAATAGATTATTAAGGAAAATGTATATTCATTTTTTAAGGAATACATATGTACAATGCTAATTAGTAAAGAAAAATATAATTATCAAGTTTTTAAAAGTGATTGTTTCCTTTCCATATATGAATCCAAAAGGGGTTTGTTTCCATTTTGAATATAAGAAAATCAACCTAAAAGGAAACAAAACCAATTATTGAGTTTAATGTAATGAAATTAATAAGTAGGAAACCCATTTGTTTAGTTGATTTTGAATTCAAATGGATAATGAATTCTTTTTTTAAGGAAACAACGTAAAATCAATCAATGGAAAGAATCTATTAGTCATAAGGTTAGGGTGGTTTATATTGGGAAGTATTTTCTCGATCAGATGACTATATTTAAAATGAAATGTTGATGCGACGGTTGTAGAGGGTGGTTTAGTTTAGGGTTTTGAATTTTGAAATGCAAGTAATTTCAACCCTTGGATTAGTTGAGAAGAAACTTTAAAATTCAATGTAAGCCCTCCAATGTGCCACGGAGGACACTTACAAGAAAGATATTTCTCAAAAGCATTGTGTAATGTAATATAGATTAGAATGACGAATGACAAAAAAAAAAGTGATTGTGAATTGAAGGAAGAAAAGGTGCTGCTACTACCTAGAGATATTCACGGCATCAGCAGCTTTACCTAGTTTACATTCATAACAGGGGGACGAATTGACGACATTGCGGACAGAAAGCAACACAGCAGCTGCGCATATCTTTCAGGCTCGCGGAGTCCAATCAATGGCCGGCAAACCTTCTCTTAGGGCCTAGATGATACTTACACTCCGAGTAACTTAGATTTATTGCTTCTGTTAGATTTAATGTTGGGATTCATTGTATGGACTAGGAGATTTCATGTTCATGAAATTTGTTTTATTTTTCTCTGTGTTTTTTATCCGTGTTATCAAATACTTTTTGTGCAACAGTTCTTAATTTAATTCATGATAATTGGTTGTAATACAGTAATTGGTTATGCTACTGGAAGATGCGTCCTGCTATTAGACGATCTGTGTCATTAAAACGGTTTGTACTAGTAGCGATTCGTGTTAGGCGGAGATAATCTATGCCACTTGATGATGTATGAATATTTTTATGAGATATCCTTAGGGCCCCATGAATCCTAATGGTATCCGGTAAATCCGAATAAGAAGTCATTTGATCAAAATAAATCTAGCTAGGTTGCAAAGGGAAAAGATGATTCAAAACCCTAAACCTTTTCTCCCATTGATAATCTTTACCTTCAATCCCTTTTAATTACCTCTTTTACCTAGTTTTCTAAAAATCAACAATCAACTCTTTTTTCAAATTAATTTAGAAAGTAACTGAAATAATTGTGACTTAGCCTTCATAATCTTTGAGGATGATACTCGAAATATTTACTGCTTCTTTTTTGTAGTAGTAACTGTTCTGCTTCATTAATCATTTTTTTATACAATAACTATATGATCAGTTAAGCCATGGCAATTTCATGAACATTGAGTTTGTCCATTGATATGAGTTGTATCAAATGAAGCTTTTACTTGGATTTGAGTAAAATTCAGGATGGAGATACTCTTACTAGATGATTATGTAGACCAAAAAAAAAAAGATGATTATGTGACCTTCGTGTGGGCATACAAGTTGAAAAAAATTTCAAAAGATTAAGTCTTTGTCTCTTTATCTAATATATGACATGGACTTCTATGGTCTTTGATATAATACACATATGTATCGTCTAAAACACGATCGAATGGTCGAAGGGTGCACAACACCCTCGGATTCCACCACAACATAATGCCTCAATATGTGGTCGTGTGGACCACTTCCGGTGTTTATTTATCTTATTTTTTTGGCAGTAATCACTTCCGGTCTTTATAGTCTAGTTGCGTTAACAGCTCAAGGGCTGATCTTGTGGTCAAGGTTTTGGACTTGCAAGTTTGTTCAAGGTCCTAGAATGATTTTGGTGAAAATGGAAGTGGGGTAAAGAAAGGTAAACTACAACGACAACATATGGTCACTTATATATTTTTGTTAAAGTATATTTAAGAAAGTTTCATTCACTCCACTAACTTGGTTCAGATTATTGTGACGAGGTGTCAGTGGTGTCCCAAAAGGGAGCTTTTGTAAAGGATCCCTCTCAGGACCCTCCGCAAAAAAGATATTCTCAAACTACAACGACAACATATGGTCACTTACATATTTGTGTTGAAGAATATTTAAGACAGTTTCATCCACTCCACTAACTTGGCTGAGGTGGAGGAGTTTGGGCATGCAGAACTTTTTGAACAGATATCTTGTTAGTTTGGGTTTCTTTGGTTTTGGATTTCTATCTTTGCACACGGTTCTCAATAATTTTTTTCTCCAAATTCTATATCTATGTATCTTCAATCATTACCTCAAAAACCTTTCTCAAAATCCAAACCGAATAATGTAGCTTATGCAAAGCTAAAATATACCGCACTATATTAATTGAAGTATCATCCATGACAGAGGTTGCACTTGTGAATAGTGATGTAAAATATCTGCAACCCTCGCATTCCATTGCGATTAGGTCTCGTGTTTGACGATGATTCATGAATATGCATGAATACCATTGCACACATCTCGATTAATTTTGAAGTTTGAATAAACTTCCAGTATCTCTGGACAAATTCTAGAAAACAGATATTTTGATTTTACAAATTTTGAAAAACTAAAAAAGGAATGAAATCCTGAAAATCTCAAATCTGAGCTTTGCGTGCTCCATGCCAAACCAAGTCTTTACTCGTGGTGATAATTGAAACACAATGCAAGTAGATGTTGATGGATATCTACTCAAGTGGGTGGCACCGTGGGAGAGGAAATGCTGAAGTAAAGAGGAGTGGAGCCATAATATCTCCATCACCATCAGTCAACATTCGCTCCATCGCCATGTGCATGTCTCCTAGGTCGGAGAGAGAGAGAGAGAGAGAGAGAGAGAGAGAGAGAGAGAGAGAGAGAGAGAGAGAGAGACCTCAATAATACTCTTGGTACTCATCGTTCTCAGCCCACCAAATTGAGAAAAAGTATGTATCTGTTGAATGAGTAAACAGACCATTTGTCCACGACTACATATTGATCTTTCGAACTCATTTTGGATGATTGGAATCTTGAATAGAAATAGGAATATAATTACCGAGAATTAAATTCTAGGAAATTTTCTTGGGTAGGATTAAGAATATGATTACTGAAAATAGAATTCCTAGGAATTTTATACTTGGAGGAATGACATTTAGGTGTTTGGATTAATTTAGTAATATTTCGCTGAAAAACAATTACTTTGGAAATTGATTAAAATCAACATTTTCTTTTCTTAACGAATTAGCCAGGAATCTTAGATTTTCATGGGTTAAGGGAGAGATCTCATTCTCATCTAGTCTATGAATGTGATTCATGGTTCAATGTGTCATTAGAAATCACATTCTAATTCATGTCTCTATCAAACGTTGGAATCAGAAAAGTCTGGCATCATATTCCTATTTCTGCTTGTTCCAAACGTTGTAATCATGAGTAGAAGACGTCACATTTTCATTCCCTTTTGAGATTGCTGCCATCCAAACACAGTCTCAATGATTGGACTCACTCACACTATAGTAATCCCTCCGTCCCATTTTATTTGTCAGTTTCCAAATGTTGTGTCATCGGTCAATTGCTTATATCTTCCAACATGAATTTCAAAAAACTAATATGCAATGTGTATCTTGTTTGATAGTTCTCATTTTGTTCTAAAATACAAAGTTTTTAAAATCATGAAAAAAATTATAATAAAAGATATAAGGAATTAAAAATTGGCACGGCCTTTTAAAATTGTTTTGTAGATTAATCACTAAAAAAATTAAAGTTGATCGATAACCAACTAATATCTCATTGGGGCAAATTTATGTCGGAAAAACAACTCTTAAGTTGTAATCTTGTACGCACTACCCATCTTTTTTCTAGGGCTACACAAAAAAATCGGTGAACTGTGAATCCAGTTTGGACCGAACCGATCTGTATGTTTTGAATTTTAACTGTGGATTAATGGTCTGGACACGGATTCAAAAAATAATAAATTGTGACTCGTAGTCTGGACATGAATTTTAATTTTGAAACCATGGATTAACCGATCCGGACCGTGAGATTTTATTATATATAATTTTTTAAAATACATATATGCATGTATATATAAATAATTTTATCACTTTTATAAATATTGTCAATTTTATATAGAGTAATACTGTTATCTCGTATAAATATTGTCAATTTGTTCTGGACTTTCATGTATTCCACTGTCTTGCATTTGTATTGGACTTTGATGAATTTAGTAGTTGTTCACTATTTTTTTTTGTATTAAACTGTCTTTGTTTCTATTCCACTATGTAACTGAATTAAGCTATATGCTTCTACTAGTGCTTGCTTAAGCCAAAGTTGTGGCTCCATCATATGCTCCATCTGAGGTCTATTTGTTTTCTACTTTGGAATTTTTAGGATTTTATTTTAATCAAATTGTTTGTTACTTGTTTATGTTTGACATGTAATCCGTGGATAAAACAGGAACCGATCTGTGACTGATCGGATTGGAACTGGACCGTGAGACTTTGGTTCGGACACAGATTACACTTTTTAAAAACCATGATTCATGGATTAAGATTGGATTCATGCCAATCCGATCTGATCCGGACTGTGTATACCCTAGTTTTTTCAATATACATGTGCTCCGACCATATGTTTTTTGGCGTCTACTTTAACTTGATTTTTATCTTGGTTTTCCAACTGGACGAACACTACAATGTGAACAAACCTGATCATTGACGTAGATCCAAAATGAGTTTAAAAATAGCCAAACCAGCATTTCTACATACTAAAAAAAAAAATCTACCTAAAAAATTGCAATCAGTGGCCTAGATTTAGCTGGATGAATCTGGGCAATTTTCTGAGTACTTTTTGGGTAGATTTTCTGTACACTTGGCATTTTCTTTTCTAGAAAGAAACAGTATATGGCATACTTTTTTTTTTTTTTTTTTTTTTTTTTTAAGCCTTCCTTTTCTTTCAAATTTTATTTCCACACTAGCAGCTTAGGTAGAATAAAAAACACATTGCCCATTGAAAAGTAATCCCTTCATCCTACAATGTACTAGACTATTTCAGAAAAAGCATGCCGTTTTCTGCAAAATAAAGCACTTTATAAATAACTTTCCCCTAAAATTTAGCACTTTTAAAGATTTCAACTACCTCTTTAAATTAATGCAAAAAAAATCTAAAGTATCAATATGAACTGAGAAGTATATATGTTGGAATTTAATACTCGCGCTAAGTATAAATATGACCAAATATGTTTATCTTTTGAAATTTAAGACTTATAAATAAGAACTAAGTTTATCTGATGAAATTTCAAGCACGTGCATAGCATAATATGAACAGATAAGTTTATTTTTTAACTAAAAATTCAAAGTTATCTCATGAGTACATCTTCGCTCACAATCATTTGTTTATTTATTACACAGTTAACATCTCCATCTCCATCTCCGGCCATTATGTCAGACGCAAGTTGTTGGCGACCAACTCTGGCCCAACAGCATTTCCGGTTAACTCTTCGGCACCCCCCAATTTTCTTCTACTTTTTCAATGCCGTCTATTTTTGGGCAACGACAAATTTAGTGACAGCTGGCCACCTGTGATATTGGAGGAATGGTATAGATAGAAGTTGGGGTATTTTTGTCAAAGTGGGGCCTGATAGGTTTGAAAATAAATGGATGGTTTGATTGGTTTTAAAATGTTAATAATGGACCTAAGGACGAGGCCTGCTGTGTAGCTAAGCTATACACAGCAGGCCCCGTCCCATATATAATATAGTTTAAACATTCAAGAACACGAGCTCCAGGTTCATGCCCTCTTAAAATGTTGTTCACCATCACTTCCTTCCTCCTCTTTCTTCCTTCATTAACAAGCTCTTCAGAGGCCCAGACCTGGATCAAAGCAGGTTACTGGTATTCCGGTAGCCAATTCCCAGTTCCCGATATAGACTCAACTCTGTTCACTCACTTGACATTTGCTTTTGCATATATCAACACTTCAACTTATGAGCTCTTGATCGTACCCTCTGATGAACCATATATGTTCACTTTCACCGACACCGTTCGGCAAAAAAACCCGACAGTTATAACACTTCTGTGCATCACAGGAGATTCAAACTTCTCAACCTTCTTTTCAATGGCTACCCAACCCTCTCACAGAAGCCGTTTCATTGAATCATCAATACAGAGAGCTAGGCTTTATGGGTTTCATGGCCTGGAGCTTTGTTGTGTCAAACCGGACACAAGCACCTCCATGATGGATACTATGGGAATTCTCTTCGACGAATGGAGAACTGCAATAAATAGGGAATCGAAGAATTCTACCCGATCACCGCTCTTTTTAACACTGGCTGCTTATTATTTGCCTTCAATAAACACCACAAGTTTTCCAATGGAGTCGATTCGAAGGAACTTCGATTGGGTACACATCTTAGCGTATAACTATCACTTGCCTACCATGGAAAACTTCACAGGCGCTCATTCTGCTTTGTATGACCCATCAAGCAATATAAGTACTGATCATGGAATTAAGGAATGGATAAGTAGAGGATTACCTGCTAAAAAGATGGTTCTGGGATTAGCATACCATGGGTACGCCTGGACACTTTTGGACCCCATGGCCAGTAAGATTGGATCAGCCGCAACAGGTCCAGCCATTAGGCCAGATGGGGCGATTTCCTACAAGTTCATGAAGTCAGACATGAGATGTGATGGAGAAAATGTAGTGTATAACTCCACTTATGTCACGAATTACTGCATTACTGGTTCGGTTTGGACTGGTTTTGATGATGTGGAGGCTATCAGGACTAAGGTTTCCTACGCGAGGGAGAAAGGGCTTCTGGGTTACAAAGTATGGCAAGTTGCCAACGATGACAATTGGGTGCTTTCTAAGGCAGGTAAAATTTTCAAACAAAATCATGTAGCCAACTCTAATTAATTGGGACTTAAGGCTCGGTTTGGTTTGGTTTGGTTTGTTTTATCGTATTGTGAGAGAGTTAGAATTTACTACAGATATGGAGTCAACCATCTCTGTGCACTTCCCATATGAATGTTTGAACCTGTATTTTGGGGTTCGTACGAGACCTGGGGTGCTGAAGAGCACCCTCGGTGAGCGGCTTTGGTGTGCGGCATTAGGACCATCGGATGTGTTTTTATGGCTCGGATTTCACACCCGAAATCAGGGATATTGAATCGAAATAATCACTTTAAGAAAAAGTGATATTTTTCCAAACTTTGCTCCACTCTGCTTGTCCAGAAGAAATTGAAATGCAAGAGCCTCTAGAGGATACTTATCGCATATGCAATAAACCTACCAGTATACCACTGCATCTCTGGATGTGCATTTGCAATATATGATCATTGTTTTTTTGGGCAATATATGATCATTGTTTTTTTGGGCAATATATGATCATTGTTTTTTTGCATTGGAACGGATAAGAATGTGCAAGTGGTGGCTAGCTCATGCGATAGAGCTCTTGGATAGCCCACACTACATCTTGGGATCGAGTCTCATTCACCCTCAAAAAAAAAAAAAAAAAAACCAAACTGGATACGATTGTTCTGTTTCTCTTGTCTAATACTAGATTGTCTTCTCACATTTCTCTCCAATGTACAATTTTATAGCACAAGCAGATGAGAAAGATCATAGAAACAAGAGACACCTGTTGCTGGCAATCTTGCTTCCAACGGCAGCCACAGTTACCCTCATGCTAGTTTCTGCGACGTGGTATCTGTGTAAAAGAGCACATAGAAACAAAGGCGAGTTCTTTCGGTTGTGAAAATTTTGTTCCAAAATCATTTCCCTTCACCGTTTTAACATCTTTCTTGGATCTTCCACATGTTTTTTTTTATCGGTTACAGGATGGATGGACGAAGAAAAAGAATCGCAATCTTTATTCAAAACTAGTATGGCATCTGTTGGAAATGCAAATGCTCCTAATTTGCTAGTATTTAGTCTCACTGACATTGTAGAAGCTACCAACAATTTTTCATTTGAAAATAAGCTTGGAGAGGGTGGATATGGACCTGTTTACAAGGTAATATTTATTCGTCTTCGAATAAAAGCGAGAAAACAAAACTAAATAAATAATGTGGTGAAGTAATAGATTAGCGGAGTCTGTTTCGCCTGCAGGGTATATTACATAATGGACAAGAAATAGCAGTAAAGAGACTTTCAAGGACTTCTACACAAGGTTATGAAGAGTTCAAGAATGAGGTTATGCTTACTGCTAAATTGCAGCACGTGAATCTTGTAAGAGTTCTGGGATTTTGCACTGAAAAGGAAGAACAAATGTTGATCTATGAATACATGCCGAACAAAAGCCTAGATCTTTATATCTACGGTTAGTAATCTTCAATGGTTCTAAGAGTTCTGGGATTTAACATGAGGCGTTGCCTAAGATTTTCACTAATTTTAAATTGATTTCACTCAGATCTAATCAAGGGATCACTTTTAGATTGGGAAAAACGAGTTCAAATCATTGAAGGGATTACTCAAGGGCTCTTGTACCTCCAAGAGTACTCAAGATTGACAATAATTCATAGAGATTTAAAAGCAAGCAACATATTGTTAGACAATGAGATGAAGCCCAAGATTGCAGATTTTGGCATGGCTAGAATTTTCCAGAAAGATGTATTCGAAGCAAACACTGACCGGATTGTTGGAACATAGTAAGCGAAGCACTTACTTCTTTATTCTCAACCATTGATCTAATTATCTGTTTTTGTTGACTTATGGAATTTTGGCAGTGGTTATGTACCTCCCGAATATGTTAAACGTGGCTTATACTCCACCAAATCAGATGTATATAGCTTCGGAGTTCTTCTTTTACAAATCATTAGCGGAAAGCGGAATAATCACAATTTCCATGGCCGTCATGAAAACTTAAACCTCCTAGACTATGTAAGTTAATCTGAAAACCATGACATGGATATTGTGAATTGAGTTTCTGCCTGTGAACCCTAAGGATGGACTACGTTCAATTACTTCAGGCATATGATTTGTGGAAGTGTGGCCAAGGTATGGAGTTCATGGATCGATCGCTCGACGATACACATTCATCATGCAAATTGATGAGATGCATGCACCTAGCTTTGCTATGTGTCCAAGAAAATCCAGCTGATAGACCCTCCATGTTGGAACTCTCATCGATGCTGAAAAACGAAACTGCTGCCATGAACGCTCCCAAAAAACCTGCTTTTTCTACAAGAAGAGATGAAGATGAAGTTCAAGAGTCTACATCTCAAAACGAAATTTGGTCAGTTGGTGATGTATCCATTACCCAAATGGTAGCCCGATAAAGGTTTATTCTCCACCTTATTCTCATGACTAGATTAGCCCCGCAACAATTAATTTTTTCATTGGGTTTTCGTTTTACTGTCATAGTATTTTTCTGGAATTTGGGTAAATAGGATTATTCATATTCGTCTGTTTATATTACCAGAAATAGAATTTGTCTTGCTTCCATTTCCTAATAGTGGGTGAATTGGCTCTGGAATAAGCATTGCTCCTTTCTAGTTGTATTTCCACACAGGCAGGTTGGATAATAAAATACCATGCCCAAAGAAAATAAGCGGTACAAATTTCAGTGCTCGAGCTGTTGCGTATAGTTCGTCAAAGGTTAAAAAATACATGACCTAGCCACCTGCAAGGCTGCAACATTGTTTACTCTGGGTTTTTTTGTCATGATTCTTTGACCAGGGAATTCCGATTGGTTGCGCAGGTAGATGGGTATTACATTGTGCGGACCTACTCCAGCATGACGTGACTCATGATTCTTTCCTTCTCTGTCGTACACTTGAAAATAGTGAATTACATATACTAGTTGATAAGAGATCGATTTTGTTTGGAGAGGCTCACGGGGCTAGAACCATCACAGACCACAAGGAAAAGCCTCAGTAAAGTAATCAAAGGATTGGCGAATAATCAAGAACCAACTTGACAGTTGGATTTAGAAGGCTAAATTCACTTTCTTTTTATTCAGATAAAAAAAAATTCTGAGTGCTGAGTTGATCTCAAAACAGCCTTTTATTGGGCACATATTGAACTACTTGAATGAGCTCTAATGGTTAGACCTCTCTTGGAACAAGCTCACAGGGGAAATATTCCCTCAAACAAACTATGAATAATCTTAAGCAGAATCAATTTAAGGAACGAATTCCTCAAGGAGAAAGTGTAACATACTTTCAAATTATTCCTATATTGTTAACTTGGCATTATGTGGACCTCCGTTATCATCTAGTGAAATTATGCAAAGCACTAACGAGTCCTAGTGCGGGTGAATAGGACGACAATTTAAAATTTAATTATAATTAAGAGATATATAATCATTTATGCTCGATTCCAATTGCCACAATTAAATATGCAAGATATAAGACAATTAAAGTAAAGAGACAAGAAACAAGATATACGTGGAAACTACTTAGGGACTAAATACCCTAAGCATAAAACCACGGCCTAGTCCTACTTATGCATTCCATAAATCAAAAGGTTTACAAGAATTAACAAGACTAGGAATTACCTAACAAGACCCTTGTGACACCTAGCTCCAATTCTTGATAGTACCTCGTACCCCTCTTTGATTCCATGGACTCCACAAGCATAGCCGTCTTGATCTCCGAGTCAACTCAGCACCGGTCCAACCGGCTCACGTAGGAACCACGGCAATCAACCATGAGATGAATGACATGATGATAAATGAAGATTTTTGTGAAAAATAATCAAACTAGATGTAATCCATGGAGTATTAGAAGATTAATCTAGATTGACAAAATAAAAGATCAAACACAATGTTTAAATCATATAGTGCATCAAAAACCCATAAAAGATAAATAAAAAAAAAAAAGACTTGATTTTTAATGAAGGGTTTTGAATGAAGAAAATCAATCTAGAGCAAATACATGGTGAACAAAAGCATTGCACTAGATTGACATAAAAGATGATCAAATACTAAGTTTAAATCATACTTAAAGCATCTAAACACATGAATATAAGAAAAGATTGTTTCTTGATGATGCAATCAAGATTTTGAGAAGAATCAAACCCTATGAGCATATACATAGATATAAGAATATAGCACTAGAATGAATAAAAGACGATCAAATAAAACTAGAAATCACCTCAAAAGCATAGAACCTCATGAGCAAATGAAGGAGATGTGTTTCTCTCTCTAAGGTGGGCTAATGCTCTCAAAATTTGACCTAGAAGAGTGAAAAATAAGTTTATATAGTGTGAAGGACACAACCCAAGCATAAGCCAATAGGAACACGCCACATACACTAGTAAAAACGCGTTGCGCTTGAAGTTGTGCACGGAGACAAGCAACAAGCGCTCAATAGGTGCAACAGAGATGTAAAGACAGGAAAAGTGCTAGTAGGTTTAACAAGCGCAGCGGGTAGCACTCATCAAGCGCATCTTGCTGAATCTATTTTTAATGAAGCAAACTGAAGTGCTAAACAAGCGTTGTGCTCAGCATCCCTTTTAAAATAGGTGCATGCTTTAGAAAAATACTTGATGCTCACATTATAAGGCTAAAATGCAATATCATGCAACATAAAAATGATTAAATCCCTACACTATATGAAGAACATGATAATGCAACATTATACCTTTCATGAATCGAATACGAGCCAAGGAATGTGCAACTCCATTTCTCCAATCTTTCAACCACTAGGTGGAGCATCTAGACTCAATCCACTAAGCTACCTCCCAAACCCAAATGGAAAAAGATAAAAGTACATACTCCAATGGTTTGTTGGAATCTGGAAAATGCCAATAATACTAACATCTAGATCTAAAAACCCTAAGGTTCCCCGTACTGCGATTGATGTTCTATCAAGAGAATGCCTGATTTCCAAGGGTTCTCCCTGCTAGTTAAGGTATTGGCCTAGGAGTTTGCTTCTTTTTAAGTCTCATGTTGTTACCCAACCTCCTTGATAAATGGTGGGATTTATCCCTTGAGATTAGTCGATACGCTTGTAAGTTGACTATGACATGATTGAGTTACTGAAAAAAATAAGAATACACATGTTGTTCAAGTGGACTCTTGCAGGAAGTTGTCATCCCTGGTTATAAATGTGAACGGGTTTTTGGACTTGCTATGGAGCATATCATATTCTCTAATGGAAAACCCAAGTGGCTTGTGAAGATCATCAATGAACAAAAATGGAAAGCCAAGTTTCCTAAATGATAAAATCTACATTTGATAAAATCTAACACTTGATTTTATGGCCATAAGGCTGATAGGGTATTGATGTTGATATATATACTGCTCAACCAACTCGAGCTCGAACTTTGAAGTTTATTGCCTAACTGTTATAATAATGATATCATTGGGCTTGAAGCATGTTGGTTTACCGATCGGGTTAAGATCTTTTGCAGTTTACTTTCAATACACAAAATGTGATGCAGAACAAGTAGCGGCCCAATTCTATGATCAGTTGGACCGGTCGAAGCCTAAGAGGCCCAAACAACTCTTAATTGAAAATTGCCAAATTCGGCAATTTATCGACGAGCCCGGAATAGGCCCAAACTTGGTGGGTTGAAGTAAAATCGCTCTGCGATCAATACTCACCACCCTAATCATGACTGATGGTGGATTTCGGCCAAATTTATTCATTTAGGCCTTCAATTTAGTAATTTTGCTATTTTAGATAATAATTAGATTACGAATTACTCTTAGCGTGTAATTCCATGTACGTTGTTTCCAATTGGGAATATCTTATTTTTCTTTCTAGTTTTCAATTTTGGGAGTTTCCCCAATTTTTGGGATACTTTAATTTTTAGGTAAGTTTTGCTAGGGTTTGCTAGTTTTCCCTATAAAATGGCATATAACCTCTATTATTGGACAGTTTTTAATCAAATATAATTCTGCGTTATATCTCTTTCTTCTTGTGGATTCAAGAACCTCGTGGATTCGAGACCTATTCTTGTTTGAACTAGTACGCAACTAGTTTCTCGTGGATTCCGCTGCGTCAAAATGTGATTCATAAAGCTGTTTCGTTGATTAACCCAATATAAAATATCATAAGTTAAAAGGATGATGATTTCGGCAATCATAACTCTCAACGATTTATCAACATTTTGCAATTTCTAATATTTTCATAATTTTGAAAGCTTTGTCTCAGAGAAATAATTGGATTCCATCAAGTAATGAAAATTGTCACTCATTACACGATGGAGTCATGGAGGGAGTATCTTTTATTAGGTTTTTGGGGCAATTTATTGATATTTAAGGGGTCAAATGTGTATAAGAAAATTTCTTGATATTCTACCGATATTTTCCAAACCTCACCCACCGCGACCAAGTGCCTCAAAAATCATCCAAATGTGTGATTGCAACAAGCAATTGGGACATGCCCAAGAGCGACCAAAAATTGCCCTCAAATGAAACCACATGGAACCATGAAAGTTTGGAATGGGACGTTATTTAGTTCAAATTTCAAAAAGTAACCCAAACATGATGTAAGGTATGTGTATTGATTGTACAATTTATGGCTCAAATTGCAGCACACCACACCTATAGTGCACTCATGGCCGACACGGCCAATTATTGATACATTTATTGTCGTGACCAAATTGGTTTTACTTTCAGATAATACCTAGGCCCGTTTGTTATTACATATAATTCAAATTTATATAATTTTTATTAAATTTGGATCATTTTTTTCATATCAAATTGTTCAGTTTATATGAACTTTTTTACATTTCACAAGAGGAATTAGAAAAGTATAAAATTAAGCCTAGTTTATATGATTATTATTTCAAATTTATGCTGTATTTTTATTATTTTCGAATTCTCTTTTTGAGATGTATGATATAATGCAAAAATTTAACCAAAATTTAGGGGAAAAAATGAGAGGATACAAGTGTTGAATAATAATCTTGTTATTTAAAAAATCGTTCAAATGTAACAGTTTTGAAATATATTTTAAAAGCAATCTCAAGCGCTTTGAATATAGTAAAATACCATTTATTGCACGCATTTTTGTAAGGTTGTGTGGCAACAAAGTTCATGTAGGCAAGTAACGCCATTTCAAACACAACGAACTAATACCCAAACGTTCTCTCTCTAGAATGAGAGCCTCTTTCTCTACTTCCACTAAAGGTTTTCTCAGCTTCTAGATGGCTGCCATAACTGGAGGCTGATCCTTCTCTCCTCACTGTTTTCCTCACCGCCCTATTTTTGCCCCTGCCTCCAGTATCTCACTCCATTCTCTCTCTGTCTTCCACACCCATCCACCATCTCTTCTTCTTCGCTTTCCCTTTTCTTTCCTTGTTCATTATCCAGTTTCTTAAGACTATGGAAACAGACTCCATATCTCTAGATCAATGTTTTGAGGAGGAATCTCCTAAAAACAAATTTATTCTTGTGGGTCATATTTTGAGCTCAAAACCCTTAACCGTCAGGGGGTTACTATTGTGATAAAGAAAGCTTGGAAAATCAATGAGCAGTTCACCATATCGGATTGGAGCAACAACACATTCGTTTCCTCTTTCCAATCCGAAATCAACCTCTGCCGTATTATCTGTGAAGGACCTCATGGGTCACACGATGGTCCTGAGGAAATGGGATGCTTCAAAAGCTATGGAAGAGATTGATTTCTCCTTCAGCCCTTATTGGGTCCAGATTCACGGGCTACCTCTAGGTTACCTAAATGTTAAAAGTGGTGAAAAAATAGCACCACTGCTCGGTAAATTAGTACGGGTGGAAAGCCCAGAAAAGGAGGGCCATATAGTGAGGTGTCTCCGGGTTTGAATCTGGCACAATCTAAATAACCCTCTCAAAAAAGGGTTCAACTTGAAAAGACCAGATGATGAAAATATGTGGGTCAAGTTCCAGTACAATATGTTATCCGATTTCTGCTACGGCTGCGGGAAGATTGGGCATAAGGTGCCAGAATGTAAACCTTTCTGGGATGTGGAAAGGAGCAAGTTGAGCTACGATGGAAGTATTAGAGCGGAAATCTGTTTTCTCTGCACAGTCAATGTTGGGATTAGGCCGCCGGAAGTCGTCTCTTATCCGACGAGTAACATTGGCATGGCGGTTGGTGTAACAGGAAATCGTATGTTAACGTGCATGACCACAATGACTACAACGGTGTAGGAGGATGTTGGTGGGGAGGAACCATGTACGGAGCAATTAGAGATGAACACCTGGCAAGGAGGAATGGGCTCATACAAAGGTATGGAATCGGATTTCAATCCTTTATCCAAAGCATATGGAGCTGAATCCAGTAACTTACAAAACCCGAACCAACTACACCCATACCTGACTTCCCTGCACCCCATTTTCATGGGCCCTCCTATTATGTGGAAGTGTTAGCAATTTTCTATAGGTAGGCTTACATAGATTGTATAATTAGATATTGTATATTGTCAAACAAGGTTTGAGTGGTGTCGGTATTACCCATTAGGCTGTGATCATTTAATTAATGTGACCAGGTAATTGACAAATCTCTATTAGCACGCATTTAGGTTACATCACGTGTGTTAAGTGGTACGGGCTTATTATTAAGTGTAGAGACCATTCAGGGCCCATTAGGGTTCCATCTATTATGATGGGCTATGATGGAACCAAGGCCTATAAATATGTGGTTAAGCCCCCACTCCAAACCCTATTCTTTTTCTCATACCATCCCATCGAGTGTGAGACTAAGGTCAAGATCAAGAGAAGGGAAGGGCTTTGGAGGTGGAAGACAAACAATCACATACAAGGTTTTCATCCTCCATGGCAACAGGTACGTATTCGCTGTTATTTTCTTCAATGGTTTGACATGAGTTCTTGGGTTTAGGGTTTCTTATGAAATCCTACAAGTGGTATCAGAGTGAAAATTAATTAATGAGAACTCCTCCATTTTGTGGCACAAGCGTTTGGAACATATTTCAAAGAGAGAATTGAAAGGCTTGTGTCCAGTGGAATTCTTAATCTCCTTGATTTTTCAGATTTCAAAATTTGTGTTGAATGCATAAAGGGGAAGCAAACAAACATAAGAAAATTTGGTGCCAAAAGGAGTTTAGACATTTTAGAAGTGATACATGCCGATATTTGTGGTCCATTCCCTATGGCTTCTTTGAATGGTCAATGGTATTTTATCATTTTTCAGATGACTATTCTCGTTATGGTTATCTGTACTTGATACATGAAAAATCACAAGCATTGGACGTTTTTAAGGCCTATAAAGCAGAGGTTGAAAATTAACTTAATAAGAAAATTAAGGTTGTTAGATCCGATCAAGGTGGTGAATACTACGGTCGATATGACGGATCAGGCGAACAATGTCCAGGGCCTTTTGTGAGATACTTGGAAGAATGTGGGATTGTACCTCAATACACCATGCCAGGGACACCACGTCAAAATGGTGTATCTGAGAGACAAAACCGTACCTTTAAGGACATGGTTAGAAGCATGATAAGCAATTCCTCTTTACCTGATTCCCTTTGGGGAGAAGCTTTAAAGACTGCAATTTATATTCTAAATGAAGTACCAAGTAAAGCAGTAGCTAAAACCCCATATGAGTTGTGGACTGGAAAGAAGACTAGTCTTAGGTATTTTCATGTCTGGGGTTGTCTAACTGAGGCTAGGCCTTATAGGCCCAATGAAAGAAAATTGGACTCAAGGACCGTTAGTTGCTATTTTGTTGGATACTCAGAAAGGTCAAGAGGCTTTAAATTTTATTGTCCTTCCACAAATACCATAATTAAGAAGGATAATGCAAAGTTTATTAAGGATGTTGAAAGTAGTGGGAGTGCACAGACTAGGAATTTTTTATTTGAAGAAGAACAAGTTGAGATTCCTATGATTCCAATTGAGACTGTTAAGGTGGTTACACTTGTACTTGTACAGGATGCGGATGCGAACCACCACACAGATCATGCGTTGCCTCCTACTAATACGGAAGAACCACAACAAACTCAAGTAGATTTGCCATGTCGGAGATCTAATAGGGAGAGGAGATCAGCGATTCTTAATGATTATATGGTTTATCTCCAAGAACATGAGTTTGATATAGGATTGAAAGATGACCCAATATCTTTCAATCAAGCTAAACAAAGTGTAAACTCCCTAAAATGGATGAATGCCATATTGGATGAGTTAAAGTCCATGAATAACAATGACGTTTGGGATCTTGTCAAATTCCCTAAAGGTGTCAAGCCCGTTGGTTGTAAATGGATATTTTAAAAAACCAAACAGGATTCGAAAGGCAATATCGAAAGATATAAAGCATGTTTTTGTTGCTAAAGGCTTTACTCAAAAGGAAGACATTGACTATAAAGAGACTTTCTCTCCGGTATCATTGAAAGACTCTTTTAGGATTGTTATGGCACTTGTGGCTCATTATGATTTAGAGCTTCACCAAATGGATGTAAAGACTGCGTTTCTCAACGATGACGTTGAAGAAAGCATATATATGGTGCAACCAGAAGGTTTTGAGACTAAAGGATCAGAACATTTAGTTTATAAACTAAAGAAGTCCATTTATGGCTTAAAGCAGGCATCCTATCAATGGTACCGAAAGTTTGACCAAGTAATTTTCTTTATGGTTTTTAGGAAAATGCTATAGATCAATGTGTTTACCTTAAGAATAGTGGGAGTCTTATGTATGCTCTAGTTTGTATGCGCCCAGATATTGTGTGCATAGTTGGAATGCTTGGTATATATTTGTAAATGATATGCTCACATATCGGAGAATCTAATTATCATTGTTGGATATTCGGACTCCGAGTTTGTTATTGCTTGCTATAAAGTAACAAAGTAAGCGCTGTGGTTGCAGAATTTTATCACTTGACTTCATACTGTTGGTAACTCGAGAAGCCAATAAGGATTTGTTGTGATAATCAAGCTGCTAAATTAGGACAAGAGTTCGTCAAAATCAAAGCATATTGACATTAAGTCTTGTCGCTAAGGAAAGAGTTCAGAATCGTCTTATGTTAATTGAGTACATTAGCACAGAACTCGTGATTGTGGATCCGCTTACTAAGGGCTTACCACCTAAAGTGTTTAAGGAGCATGTAGCTTGTACAGGAGTGGTTAGTTCTAGTGAAGTATTTGATTAGTGGGAGTTGTGCTACTCATATTATTAATTATTTTACTTTTATGTTGATCACTTTTGGTTTATTGATGATTCTAAAATAAAGTTGCATATTTTCAAATTGTGGTATATACACGAAGTTATGAATATATGCGTGACTCAAGAACTCTGTTGAGTTATAAGGTTGGACTAGTTGGAAATAGGCATGCAAAAGGATCACATTTGCATGTAATTTTGCTTGACCAACCGAGTGACTAAAAATAAGACGCGTCCCAAGCATAGGACTCTCGACCAATGTAGCATAATATCCAAAAGTACCGGAGTCAAATCCACAGAGACGGACGAACGTGTGCAGGACTCAAAGATGATGGGTTCACAGTTTATCTTGGCTCTTAGGTAGCCACCCCTTTGATTTTATGAGATTAATTAATTAACCACTAGCTAATTTAACAGATTAGATGCGAAATAATAAAGAGAGCGCAGCTGTGGGAACCCGGCATCCTCACCTAGCCTAGCCGATAATTACTCGGCCCACAATTAATCTTTTTACTGATTTTAGAATCTGAGAAAAATTTCCTAACAAATGCGCACCACCTGTTACCAAATTCCGTGCGCATTCGAATTCCGGTAATGCCTGGGTTCGTTCGTTAGAAAGTTCCAGTTCCCAAAATTGCTTGAAAAATTATTTAATTCGGCCCCGAGGTGAGATATCGACTAGCCAAATGCGGGCGCCTTAGCCCCGCAGCCGCACTCGATACGACTACTCACTCATGATTATGAAAATTGCAAGAATCAGATTAAACCTAGATCTATGCATGCTTAACGAATAAAATATAAGAACGATAAGAAATAAAAACACAAATCGCAAAGGAAAGACTGAATTTAATTACTGATCCGCAAAAACAATCTGAATACTGGGATGCTGGGAAATAAAACTGGAAGCGTAAAACGGAATGAAGAACTGGAGATCCGTAGCCGAAAACTTGAAAAGCTAAAACCTAGAGAAAAATCGTGGAACCCTTAATTAACCCCAAAAACGAGGTATTTATAATCCCTACTAAAGTCAGAATCCGAAACAAAGTCAAACTGCCCATTATATGGCATTCGGTATCGATACAGGAGAAGTCCTGTATCGATACAGATACATTCTGTTCCCGTATGATGCAAACTATATCGATACAGGATAATCCCTGTATCGATACCGGATCCTCTAAACTGCCTTCCAAGCTTGTTTGGCCGTCCCCACTTGGGCCCCACTGGTTCCCTACGTGCCTGACCACCATGTGTCCACTTTATGTGCTCTTTCGGCCTGTTTCCTACAAAACAAACAAAAATACCAAAAACAAAAGACAACACCGCATCAAGTGGAAAACGGAATAAATCGCGCCTCTAATGCGCTAATTTGCCCTACTTAGGTGCTTATATCTTTAGATATTGCGCGCCTATCAAATTTCCGTGCTACATTTCCATACTTGATCTATGTCGTTGAATGCATAGATATTTGTGACCATGGATGGGTCGTGTCATGATAAATATGGCAAAGGCCGCTATGATCCTATATTTATGTTTTTGATGGACCAGATTGTTTGATATGACACTCATAAATTTTGACAATAAAAGTTTGAGCGCTCCTAAAGTTTACAATGTCTAATATCTGGATGACCTATGTGGCCCAAGTGGGATATTGTTAGCAATTTTCTGTAGGTGGGCCTACATAGATCGTATAATTAGATATTGTATATTATCGAATAAGGTTTGAGTGGTGTCGATACTACCCATTAAGCTGTGATCATTTAATTAATGTGACCGGGTAATTGACAAATCTCTATTAGCACGTATTTGGGTTACATCACGTGTGTTAAGTGGTACGGGCTTATTATTAAGTATAGAGACCATTCAGGGCCCATTAGGGTTTCATCTATTATGATGGGCTATGATGGAACCAAGGCCTATAAATATGTGGTTAAGTCCCCACTCCAAACCCTAATTTCTATCTCATACCATCCCATCGAGTGTGAGACTAAGGTCAAGATCAAGAGAAGGGCTTTGGAGGTGGATAACGAACAATCACATACAAGGTTTTCATCCTCTATGGCGACAAGTACATATCTGCTATTATTTTCTTCAATGGTTTGACATGAGTTTTTGGGTTTAGGGTTTCTTATGAAATCCTACAGGAAGAGCGCGATAGCCCAAAAGCTACTCACAATCTCTTGACCAATACCTAAACCTTTTCTAGGCCCGGCCTTCACAGGCTCCACCAAACTCTTTTGACCCCTAACCAAATCTTCCAAAACATATCCCCACCCATAACTCTAAGCCCAATTCCCACCCTATCAACCAAGTTTTTGACTAACCCTCCTCCACAACTCACAACCCAATCAACTCTACCTTCTTCCCCTGCATCCAGTGACTTCTAACTCCCTAAACCCAAATCCCTTAGCCCCAACGATATATCCTTAGCCACGGTCTTTGATAGACTGCTATCCCTTAAAAGGAAAGGAGATGAAAAGGATTCCTCTAAACACCCTTTCAAAAGAGCCAATTCCTTGTCACTGAGGCAATTTGAATCGAAAGTGCCTCATGCCCTAACCTCAAAAAGGAAGGTTAGCAAAATGGGTCGTCCTTCTAAAAATTCTAAGAAGTTTCTTTTGTTGGGGGATAATGCTGACTCTAACTTGGTTGAGGTTTCTGTGTCACAGAGGTCGGATGCACTGATTAGGTTCTGGTGGCTGTCCCAAAACAGCCACAGCCTCAATGGTAATTCTCAGCTGGAATGTTTAGGGGATGGGATGACCCCCTCACATTCTAGATCTTAGAAGGGTTATGTACAACCTATCGTCCTTTAGTGGTTTTCCTCATGGAGACAAAAAATAAAAGGGAACTGCTAGAAAAATATCGGAGAAGGCTCCCCTTCTCTGGGTGCTACTACGTTGACCCTATAGGCCTATCGGTTGGCCTAGCGTTATGGTGGAATGATAAAGTAGACATTGATCTTCGATACAAGTCCAAGAATATGTTTCTATGCAATGTCTCCTGGCCTTCTAATTCCAATAGGTGGCTAGCTAATTTAATTTATGCGCCTCCAACTTGGAATCACAGGTCCATTTTTTGGGATACTTTACAGAAAATTCACATGGAGAACATGCACCCATGGCTATGTGTGGGAGATTTCAACTAGTTGGACTCTATTTGGGAGAAAAAAGGAGGTAATGTGTGCAACCGAGCACGTATTGAACAGTTTCAACAGATGATATCAAATTATGAGTTCATCGATCTTGAATTCAAAGGCCAGGCATATACTTGATCTAACAATCAATGGGGTGTAAGCAACATTAGGGAGCGCATTGATAAGGCAGTGGCTACTATGGATTGGAGGGATATTTTCCATTATGCTAAAGTTTTTCACGACTTGTCATTGGGCTCTAATCATGCTCCTTTAGTTATCAAATGTTGCATCCCTCCCAAGAAAGTCCCTTATTAATTCAAATCTGAATCTATGTGGTGCATTAGTGAGGATTGTGGGAAGGTTATTTCTGATGCTTGGAAATCAGTACAAGGGACACCCTACCAAGGTATTCTTAAAAGTAAACTCAAGAAGTGCAGAGGAGCCTTACAAGTTTGGAGTAGGAAGACTTTCGGAAACAATATGGATACAGTGGCGGACTTGAAATAGCAATTAGGTGATACTCAAGAGCAATCTTTCTCGGTATCTAATTTCAACAAAGAGGACACCATCAAGAAAGAACTAGAAATTACTCTTCTGAGAGGAGATGTAATCTATTGATTTTAGAATTAGAAAATGTTCCCTAACAAATGCGCACCACCTGTCACCAGTTCTCGTGCGCATTTGAAATCCAGCGATGCCTAGGTTTTGTTCGCTAGAAAAGTTTCGTTTCCTAAAACTGCTTAAAATTGAATTAATTCGGTCCCGAGGTGAAACATCGATTAGACAAACCCCGGAACGCCATCGTCCTGCGGACGCACCCTATGCAACTACTCACTCATTATGCTATTGAACGCAACAATAACATTATAAACTCTAGATCTAAACATGCTTCAAACAATTGAAATAAATAAAGCACGATACCAAATATTCGCAGCAAGAGAACGGATGCGAAAAACAAGAAATCAAAACTGAAAATCCTAAAGAACTTGAATTAAACTTGAATCTGAAAATAATCCTGAAATCATCAGCCAAAAGTTAAGAAAATAAAACCTAAATTATGAATGTGGAACCCTAATCTCGAGTGTTAAGAGGGTTTTTATATTAATCCCTCAATTTACAATTAAAATCCTAAAACAAATCGGAATTTCCTCGCGCGAATACCCAAAACGCCACCGTTTCAAGCCCTGGATAAGCTCTCAGTAGCGCTATACCAATTTTGGTGTAGTGCTACCTAACCCTTATCTCCCATTTTGATCGTTGACCCCCCTAATCGCCGTTGACTGCTAATCCTCTCAGTAGCGCTACACCACTTTTGGTGTAGCGCTCCCCAAGCTTTTGTTCAATTTTTGACTTTTGTTGTGCCACTTTTGAGCGCTCCATCAAATTCGTGTAGCGCTCGCGATGGTCCAAATTACTTTCCTCGAGAAATTAACTTCACTATTTGGTCTCCAACAGCCTTCCATGCCCTCAAGCTCGATTGTGGTCTTCAAGTCTCTGCAATCCAATCTTCGCGCTAAAACAACCTTATTTTCCTGAAAATTAACAAAAACACAAAAACATACCAAAGCAACGCATCAAGTGGAAAATAGGGAATCAATTAGATAACAACGTGTTAAAACTATCCTATTTAGGCACTTATATCTATGATATTGCGTGCCTATCAGTGATCCACTATCACCCTATTTTTTTCTGTTAGTTAAAGACGTTCTCTCCAAGCTCATCCATACGGAGATCAATGGTGGTGGTTTGACAGGTATGCGAATTAATCGTAATTGTCTTATTCTATTGCACATTTTCTTTGCGGATGATGCCATCTTATTTTTGAAAGCTGAGTTAAATGAATGCAAAGTGATTTTTTATGTTCTGGAAAAATATGGGATAGCCTCTGGGCAGATGATCAATTTTAACAAATCTGGTGTTTTCTTCTCCTCTAATTTAAATGAGTGTGATAAGCAACTACTCTATGATTTTCTGAATATTAGACTCATGAAGGGAGATTCTGAATACTTAGGACTCCCTTCTTTTTGGGGTTGTTCTAAGGCAGAGGCTTACATCTTCCTAGTGGAAAAGACGATGAACAAAATGCGAGGTTGGAAGAATACTCTTATTTCTTTGGGAGGGAAGGAGACACTTATCAAATCAATGGTCCAAGGCATCCCAACCTTTGCTATGGCGTGTTTTCTATTGCCCAAGAATATTTGTGATAAACTGGATTCATTGACACGTAACTTCTGGTGGAAAGGTAATCTGGATGACAGAGGCATATGTTGGGTGTAATAGGAAAATCTTGGCAAGGCTAAGGAGCAAGGAGGAATGGGCTTCAAGAACAATAGAGCTTTTAACGAAGCTATGCTAGCACATCAAAGCTAGAGATTATTGATGAACAAGGACACTTATTGAGCCAAATTTCTTAAAGGGATCTACTTCCCCAACACTAGCTTCCTCAGAGCACTAAGGGGAGGGAAGGGCTCATGGCCTTGGCTGAGTTTACTACATGGTAGGAGTTTGCTTCTCAAAGGCCTTCGCTGGTAGGTTCAAGATGGGGCAAGCATTGATTTTTGGGGAGAAGCTTGGATTCTGTCAATTCCAAATTTCAAAATCCCAGTGGAGAAGTCTCCTGATAGCAACATTTCAACTGTATCTAATGTTATTAATAGCCAATTGGGCAAATGGGATGTCCATAAGCTGTCTAGTTGCTTACCGTAAGAGGTAGTGGATGCTATCGTAACCATCCCGCTCCCTATGGTGAAGAGAGATGACCAACTGGTGTGGCATTACAATTCCAATGGCAGCTATTCAATCAAGTCAGGATACCATGTAGCGCACCAAATTCATTTGGAGGAACAAAAGGAAAAGCCTGAATCTTCTTTCAAGCTACAGAAGAATGTTTGGAAATTTTACCGAAAAAAAAAAAGAATTTTTTGGAAAGTTTTATGGAAAATGGAGATACCAAACAAAGTCAAGAATTTCTAGTGGAGAGCTTGCAAGAATATCCTAGCAACCAAGAAAAACTTATTTAAGAGAAAGTGTGCGTGTGACAGGTTATGCCTGATCTATGATACTGAGACAGAATTGGTTGAGAACATGATTTTTTGGTGTTCTTAGGCAAAATCTGTTTGGCTTGGGTGCAACATTAAGCCTTTTGATAGTTTGGGAGGTTATGCATCTATTTCTAAATTGATGGCGAACATGGTGGAGCAATTATCTACTTCTGAAGCTACGAATTTCATGGCAAAAGTGGCCAATATTGCTTGGCAAATATGGAAAGCAAGGAATCATTTTGTTTTCAAAAAGGTTATAGTTAACCCTCTGAATACCATGAGCTCCATTCTTCACTCCAAAAGGGATCTGTTCCAGTCTCTTGAGATTTCTACCATCCATATGGATAACCCACAAAGCTAGGAGATGCAATCTTCTTGGAGGGCTCGGACATGGGAAAGTTTAAAAGTCAATTGCGATGTCGCCATCCTTAAGTCAGGCAACAGTAGCAAGATCTCTATGGTTCTTCGAAACAGAGATGGGAAGATAGTGAATGGTTTGGCTAAAACTATTCGAGCTAATACGAGCCTTGATGGAGAACTGCAGGTAATTCAAATGGCATGCGTGATGGTTAACAGCTTGGGCTTGAAGGAAGTTGAGGCGGAATCAAATAACAAGCAAGCTATTTTCCTTAGCATATCCGTGTTGGTTCCTCCATGGAAGATCAGAGCAATGGTGCAGGACATTCGACACTTTGCAAATCAAGGAAAAATCACTTTCCATTTGATACGACGATTTGCTAACAAACTAGCTCATGGAATTGCCTTCTTAGCTTTAAGGCAAAAGCTACCTTGTAATTGGGTTGTAAACCTTCCGTTCCATCTTGTATCTATTTTGGAGAATGACACCGCATTATGTGGAACCCACTTTGGACCTCAAATAAATAATTAGAGTTGCTCAATTTGTTTAAAATAATATTTGAAGGATATCCATAAAAAAATCATTTTAGTCGGAAATCAATCTAAGAATTGATCAAGTTCTTATTGATATTTAATTAATAGATTTATTACATCCTTAAAAAAATATTTTAAAAATCATCTATTTTTTTCTTTTGTGAAATTAATTTTTATTGTCTGTTAATATTTTTCTATTTTTTAAAATTTTCAAATCGAGACAAATAATTTATTTTTCTAAATTTTAACCGAAAGTTAAACAAAAAATCCTATGAACATCGAAAATATTGTAATTATTTGCAGGAATTAAATAATGAATTTAAAAATAAAAAAACTAATTTCCCCATAGTTCTTTAAACTTCTGGTTTTCTTTCTCGTCCTTCAAAGAAAATCCCACACGTAGAGCTGATTAACCGTTTTCCATTTTTTTTATAACTTTAATAATTAAAACACGCATTTTTCAACTTTATTCCAAAACTACGTGAAAAACGTGTTTGAGAAACACTCACACTTTCTGCGTTGGTTAAGACAAATTGATCCTAAAATTAAGCTAATTCTAAACACACTTTCTGAAAACGTATTTCATAAACAAGCTTTCACCCTTTGAAAAAAAAAAGCATGCTTTCATTGAAGTAGTGTATAGTGATACTAGAGGGATGCATTGAAAACTTCTCCGATTGAATTTAGGTTTAACCAAAATCTGTTCAAATGTTCAATTGATCAATGAGATTTAGTTGAATCGATCGGTGAAAAGGCTTTGGCACCACCATTGCTAGCCTATAGATACAGAGAGCACTGTATCTAACCTTCTTCAATCCTAGAGGGAGAGGGGGAGAAATGGGTAGAATAGCAGTTGTAGTGATTGTGAGCTTCTGGATTATCTCAATCTCAATCGTCGTCAATCATATTGTCCTTGACCCCTACAAACCGCCCCATAATGAAGAATAACATCCAAACTTGCTTATATGGGGCCAAAACATTTTGAAAAAAAGTAAAGAACATAAAAAAAAAAATTAAATCCATATTTAATACCAGACGAATATATTATTTAATTTTTAAAACCAAACGAATATATTAATGAAACTCTTTTTCAAAAAATTGTGATTATGACATTAATGGTTGTGTTTGGTTAGATAGTTTAGTTTAGTTTTGATGGTGTCAGTAGGTGTAATGAGTGGAGAGAGATAGAGAGAGAAATGAGGAAAATAATGATGTTATCAATACTAAAACTAAAACTAAAACTAAACAGGGAAACAAACAAGGCCCATGTGTTTTAAATTGAGTTTGGAAGGGCATTCATATCATACCATCAAGTTATAAGGGTAAAATGGGTAACAAAAGAGGTTAAGTTGATGATGTCAGCGATTTCCTCAAGTTGTAACAGTGTTTACATATAAAATTAACAAATCTAATAAATAATTGTAATTGACACGTAACCAAAAATGCCAAATGTTGGCAAATACTTGTCAATGAAAATATACTAGATTAATGGAATATAACGATGTCGTATTGTTTCTCAAATTGAAAAACAGTTATTGGCAGTTACGAGTTGTCGTTGCTATAAAAGATAGACTTCAAAGCCATGATTTTAACTGCTAAGTGTATAGAGTCCACATGTGAACTTGTGATACAAGGCAATTGTAGTTAGAATACTTGGAGTACGTCTTGAAAAGCAGTTATCTCCTTAAAATGTAATCATTTGGATTAGTTAGGGCAACGATGCAGATTCAATGAGAAGCTTTTGGAAGTAGATTAACAATAATTCAAATTCAAACATGGAGGAATGAAGAAACTGCCAATTCAAAGTGTGGAAAGTGGAGTTTGTACCAAGTCAAATTTAAAACCTTTGAGCGGGAAGTTCAACGGGCAAACAACGTCTGTAAATAGGAGAGATTAAAGAGTAAAAAGCTAGACAAATCTTTAACAAACATCTATCAAACAAAATGATGTTTGGTTTGTTCATTGGCAAATAGTTTAGGATTTCGAACACAGTTCAAAGTAGATTAGGAAGTAGCTAGGATTACTCTCGGTTGTTCTTGTAACAATCATCTGTTCGAAGTTCTCGTTACCATTTATTTGAAGTTGAAGTCAATTTCGAAGTAAGTTTATCTTTGGTTTATTAATCGAAGTGTCTTGTTTCTTTGTTGCTCTTTAATTTCCTAAGTACATTGGTTTGTATTTCTTCACTTTGAAAGAAAAATCCTCTTAATTGAGGTAGTTGAACCATTAAAACATAATATAAAGAAAAAGAAAATCGAATAAGTCCAATCCCTTTCGGGAGCTTCTCTTTCTAAGCGAGAGTGTCTTAGGGTTTTATTGCTACCTAGTTTTCCACCGCCGCCTCCTTCAATCCGCCGCCGCAACACCCTTTCACTCCTCCCTTTCCCCTTCTCTCCTCTTCCCCTCCCTCCCTCCACAGATCTTTCCTTGGGGAGGTGGGGCGGCCGCCTCTCGGCCTCACCTCCCCTCCTTCCCCGCTGCCCCACCACCCTTTTCTCACCTCCCCGCCTGATCAAATCCAATCTACCATAGCCTCCCTCCAACCACTATAGTACCCTTCCGCCTCTCACCCAACACACCCCTTTCCACCTCTCGTCCTCCTTTAAATCTATAGATCTACCCCCAGCTCCGCCTCTACATTTCTACAGATCCCTTCCACACCTCCATAGTGGATTTGTTATGACACCATGGTGAACTAGGGTGGCCCAGGCCCCTCCGGCGAATAAAGGCTCCACATCCCATAGGTGGTGGCTATGGAGTCTCACGTCTCTCTCCCGGAGCTACGACTCGATGTTTACTCAAAGCATTTTGATGGTTTTGTGATACTCATGGGTTGACTAGGTGCAACTCTTGGTTGACTCGGGGACTCACATGTTTTTGAGCTATGTCTTGTTGGTTTTGTTTATCTTTTTGTTTCGTTTCTTGTTATGGTTTTTTAGGATGTAATTAATTTTCAGGGAGTGTCAATTTCATTTGGGCTTTCATTTTTGGGTTTGAACTGTATGATATTATTGAGCTTGGGCTGGACCCTATGCATCGACCCTCTTATGGATCTGCGTCTGCTCTACAATATGAGTCTTAGAGCCCCATGCCCATCGTGGTTCTTTTGATGTGCTCGTGTCCGAGTGTTAGTAGTATCGGTTCTCTCCATTTTGGTATTGAAATCATGTATGTGCCGAACGGCTTGACTTTTAGGCCTTTATTAATTACATGTCTTCCAGTTCAAAAAAAAAAACTATTAAAACATAATCATCTGATTAGATTTGGTTTTCCAAAGTTAATCTGAGGGAGGAGATTGAAACTCTCTCTGGCACGCTCGCACTCAATTATTTTCTATTGCAAAGAAGTAAAAGAACCAAAACAAACGGCCTCCTAACAGCTTGGGGGAAACTACAACGGGCAACTAAACTAGAGGGGAGGTAAATGCAATTTTTAAAACGTAAGGGGAGGTATTTGTTGTTGTCAGAAGCCTCAGGGGAGGTAAGTGAAATTTACCAGATAAATAAATACTCGAAATGAAAACCGGATAAATCCGACACGTGCTGAGTCAATGTAAAATAGCATAGCGCTGAGCCGTTGATTCTTATGATTCCTCTCCATCTTCAAAATCCAAATCCTTTTAAATGTTTCTAACGGGTGCTTTTGTTTTGCACTTGAAATACAGATGTGGATATCAAAGGCATAGTATGCTGAGTCTGGGCCTTCGATATTACACAAAAAATGCTTTGGAGCGCAAGTGCGAAACGGGGATCTCAACTGTGTGTTTTTTGATCCTTAATATGGAAAGCAAATGTTTCTTGCTCTCTGGTTTTTTTGGTTCAATACGCATTTTACTCTCCTCTTATTCATGTATCTAGTAACATTTTCGATTGTATTAGTGTCGTTCCTTTTTAGCAGAAAAGAAATGTTTGTTCGCCCTGAAACCTGTCAACAACATGTCAATTCCTTGTGCTCTCATATTTTGTGTACTTTTGTTAAGATTTACAGTCAAAAAAATTAAAATAAAGAGAGAAAACAATGTGAACTTTTACTACTCAAAAAAAAAAAAAAAATACAAAATAACATCAATACATATAAAACTAAAAGTGTTTCTTTGTCAACCTTTTTTTTTTTGTCATTCGTTAATCCTAATCTATTCTATCTTATGGGACTTAGGGAGGAGATGGGTGCTTACGGGAATCGAACCCTACCCACATGTAGGGGAGTAAAAGGGAGGCACCAACTGGACTCCACTCCACTTGCATTTCTTTTCTTTGTCAACTTAGATTGCTAGAGAATTAACGTTTATCTAATCCTATCTACTAAAACTAGGCATTTTGAACTGGGTCGTATTTTGTAAAAGTACTAGCAGATGCCCGTGCCTGAAGGCACGGCTCAAACAATTAGCGTGCACTCGAACAATTAGCGTGCACCTTAAAAATATTAGAGCTGATTAACCTTGGAGGAAATAACAAACAATAAAAAAATGGCCTCAAACTCTAATTTCAAAAAAAAAAGTCACTACTACAGAATCCAATATCATAAGAAAAGAGTGTGACCTCATTAGATGGTTAAGTGCATCCTCCAACTGCAGTTTTTCAAAACCTAAATCTAGCAATGCCTATATCTATTTAAGTGACAAAACTCATGGAATTATAGCGAATGCCTGTCACGAACAATTAGCAAACGCAAATCAATTTTGTTTTTCAAATGAATTAATTTCTTGAGTACTAACTTGGGCAAACATGTGGCAAGGGGGAAGTACCATCAACTTGTGATCAGAAGGGTTCTAAGTTAAAAGAATAATCATAATTCATTGCGTAATATGGAATAGCGAATATAAATGTGCCTGAGAACTCATGGTAAGCATATTCGGTTATTATCCTTTTCCAATAAAATTTTAGATTTCAAAGATATTCATATATCATAATGGAACATTGAGTAACTCGGCTCGGTTGAACTTGAATGATTAGTCCCACTGGTAATTAACCAAAATAGAGCATCAATTATCAAAACAAATAAAAATTCTGAGCATCCCAACTTTGTTGATGATCATGTACTTTCAACTTTGTCTTTGTCGATTTCCTATTTTGTGCATTACGAAACTCTTGGCTACGCACTTCTCTCATCCTCGATCATTTGTTCATTTAGCATCTTTAAGTCTTTAGACTTAAGACTTTGACCTCGTATCTTAGCTAGTGGTACAGAGTTCCCATTTTCTAAATGAACAATAAATTATTCCTCATTGTCAAAGTTTACTCACAACATGCCTTGATTGGCATTAAGAACGTGCTTCAAATTATTCCTCACTATCATAACTGTATGACCATCATAGAACATTTACACCACAAAACCAGGGAATATCATACTGATTGAAACATTTTATCGAGCATGTAAAATGCGAATCCGCGGACTCTCAATTTTCCAAAGCAAATGAAGATGAAACAAAACACCCAATTTTCACCTCAATAACGAAAAAAAAGGGAAGGCTTTAAAAAAGCGCACACCAGTCATAACACATAGCATGGTAGTAGGAATGAGAACACACTTCGAAAATTCTAACGTACTTTTGCAGAAATTGAAAATTCGCCGTCTTCTGTTTGATCTTTATTGGCGCGCCTTGGCCAGCATCGATGATTTGTAGTGACTGAAAAAGGTGAAAAGAAGAGTGTGTAATTGTAAACTTGATAAGGGAAATTTTTTTTTACAGAAAAAGAAAATGTGAGCAAGTGTTTTAGTGTGACCTTGAAGTGCTAAAGAGAGGTGTGGGGCTGAGAAGAGGAGTGTGTAGACCAAGATTATTACCAATTGAAGTGATGGTGGTGGACGAAATAGGGTACCAGCGGTTGTCGCAGAGAGAGTACAATGAGCAGCGGTGGAAGAAGGTTGGGAGGAAGAAAGTGGTAGTAGACACGATGGGAGAGATAAACAAATGCCTCAAATAAAGGAGAAGTGGAAGTCTGCTTTGTGGGAGAGATCCAAGGGGTGGGTACTGGGTAGTTTGGAGAAGGGAGAACGTGGGTAAGGAGAGAGAGGGGGAGGGAAAACTGAAAAGTCTAGGGAGATGGGTGAGCAGTTGAAGGGGATGAATGGAGACCGTGGATTTGTGTGTGTTGTCCCAGAGAACACATCTCAGCCATTGAAGTGCTTTCCTTAGCAATATGAGTCATTCCTTTGCAATCTGAGCCCTTGGATCTTAATCCAAGGGTCTAAAATATAGAAAATTCAAAACCTAAGCTCCCTTATTATATAGATTAAAGCTTCTTATATCAACTTCAATAACCCATCTAATATCGTTTCAGATCTCCTAATCCAAAACCCCTCAGTTCCTCTGTTGCAGGGGCGTTTGCGCCTTTAGATGATGATTTTTGTTTTTATGTTTCAAAATTTGTGTATGATCCAACGGTCTAAAACCCCTTGCAACATTTGCAACAGAGGAACATAGGAAATTTGGAACTAGGGAACTGGTTCCATCTAACATGGGCGAGGTGACACAAATCTTAACCCAACATAGGCGAGGGGCCCAAGTTTTAATCATATCTTATTACGCAGTTAGGATCTTATTAGGACTCCCTGACATAGGCTTACGTCCACATCTCCCATCTCCCGGCCATTTGGTCAGGATCCAATCCGTTGGAAGTGTTGAAAATGTGTTTTTAAGATTCTACGCAAGGATTTGTCAAAAACAAATACTCGGAAGGGCTTAATCCGATCAGTTTTCGATAAAACTGTACATAAATACATATATTGCAATTTTTGATAAAACTGCTCAGATCAAGCCCTTCTGGATTTTTTGTTTACCAAATCCTCGCGTAGACCTTTAAAATTACGTTTTAGACACTTTGGACAGTTCGGATCATCACAACATGGCTGGGAAAGGGGAGGTATGGATGTAAGCCATGTCAGAGAGTCTGACTGGATCCTGACTGTCTAATTACGGCTTTTGCAAGTGACTTTGAATTGAAGGAAGAAAAGGGTCTGCTACTACCTGGAGATATCACGGCATTAGCAGCATATAAAAGGAGAGGTTACATTCAGAACAGCCCAACAGGGGGATGAATTGACGACATTGCGGACAGAAAGCAACACAGCAGCTGCGCATATCTCTCAGGCTCGCGGAGTCCAATCAATGGCTGGTAAAACCTCTCCTAGGACCTAAATGATACTTGCACCCCGAGTAACTTAGCTTTTTTGTGATTTACTATTGGGATTGGTTGTATGGACTAGATGGTTTCATGTTCATGAAACTCTTTTTATTTTCCCATGTGTTTTTTTATCTGCGGTATCAAATACTTTTCGTGCAACAGTTCTTAATTGGATTCATGATAATTGATTATAATATGTTATGCTACTGGAAGATGCGTCATCCTATTAGATGGCTTGTTTTATTTTAAAATAGGCTCTACTAGTAGCAATTAATGCTAAGCCGAGATAATCTATGTCACTTGATGATGCATGAATATTTTTATGAGATATCCTTAGGTCCCCGTGAATCCTAATGGTATCCAGTAAATCCGAATAAGAAGTCATTCGATCAAAATAAATCTTGGTTGCATAGGGACGAGTAGATCTGAAACCCTTGGCCTTTTCTCCCATCAAATATCTTTACGTTCAATTCCTTTTAATTACTGAGTACCTCCTTTACTTAGTTTTCTAAATATCTAACAGTCGACTCTTTTTTCAAATTAATTGAGGAAGTAACTGAAATAATTGGTGACTTAACCTTCATAATCTTTGAGGACGATACTCGAAATATTTACTGCTATATTTTTTGTGGTAGTAAATGTTCTGTTTCATTAATTATTTTTGCTACGATAATTACGCGATCAGGTAACCCATGGCAATTTCATGAACATTGAGTTTGTCCATTGGTATGAGTTATATCAAATGAAGCTTTTACTTAGATTTGAGTAGAATTCAGGATGGAGATGCTCTTACAGTCTTATTATTTGGGGGTATTCCACAAACTAGTTTTTTTTTAAACTAGTTTTTCTCAAAAATCAAGACATGTCATCCTCTTACAATACATCACATAAAAAGTTGTGAACACAAAAACTAAGGCAGTTTTACAACAGAACTCCCTTAGTGGTAACCTGTAACGCCCCGATTTTTCGGAAACGTTAAAATAAATTAAAGAGGTAATTTCACAAAAAAAATCCATAGATCCATCCTAAAACCGTACCGAAAGCAATTGTTATAGTTTTACAACCATATCAAATTAAAGTTAAACTATCAACATAAATTTTTCAATAAGACTTGAAGCTTTCAAAATGTAGTCGACTAAATTGTTCAGAGCGACTAAGCATACGGAAACAAAGGCTCGTTGGCTTTCTCCTTAGCAATGTTGATATTTATCTGCTTGTATAGCCCTTCGGCTCCGTCTTCATTTCCTAGTGACAAATCACCGCGGTACAAGTACCCGTGAGCTTAAAAAGCCCAATAGGAATATTCTACTCTACTTAACCCCACGTATCTAACAGATAAACATGTATAATAAACGAATAAAAGGAGATAGCAAAAATAACATTACTGAATAATTACTAGCCATTTACCTACGTGTCATCTAGGATTCTCATCCACGAGATCCATCCTACCCTCCCACCTCTAGCATAGGGCAACTGGTGTGATTCGACTCCCCTTTGCAAAGATCTGGACGGACAATTTGGGCTACATACCCGAGTACCACTTCCATGACCCTAAGGCACGACAAACAAGATTCACCGGGAGTGCGGCCCCACAACTCATCCCCGGGCTGCGACGCAAGCATAGTGCCACCCTTATAGCCCGGCCATTCTTGAGAGCCAATCACCACCATGTCCTATATAGGGTTTCGTATACAAATTGTTCATCCGTCCAGGGCCCACTCCGGTCACCCCCGGAACCACAGCTCGTTAGTTCAACGATATTTTAATACATTTTCATTTCCCATATTCTTATTTAAAAACATGTATAAAGTTTCTCGAAAACCATAACCACCCAGTGTTCTACTACCCCATCTACATTACTTGCACAATAATTTACAATGCTACAGCTAAGTCACGCAAATCACATAATGATAAAAATAATTAACGCAACTTGCAATAATAAAAATCAACATGTCTAATAAATAAACAAGTACGGTTGCACAAATGATCAAGAGATAATCACGGGCACATTTCCTAGTCTGGTCATGTACTTGGTTATCAATTTAAATCATATTTAATCTAACGTGATACAAAATTTCACAATATAAGGTTAAAATACAAAGTAACCAAAATCAGAGATTTAAAATGTTAGAAATCTAAAGTTTGGGGATCAAACTATAATTTATCAAGATTCAGGCCTAACTGTAATTTGGCCGGGGGTAGTTGACCAGAGTGACCCTATTTGTTTGCTCAATTTTTTTTTGAAAGTTGTCCAAGCCATTCACTTGATTACCCAGTGCTCTACCGAGTGGGTTGATAACCATTTGCTCCACTGATCGAAACGTCCGGGTTTTGTCTATACATGATGAAAATTAACAAATAATATATCAAAATGTTCGTTGGAACATGAACTACGCTTCTGTCACAGAAAAAGTTGGATTTGAAGTGGTTTGGATGGGACCCAGTAGTTCGAAAGGTCAAAAATGCATATATACTACTTCTCAATGATCGAAATGCCCGAGTTTTGTTTCTATTCAACGAAAATCAAAGTATTATATATCAAAACGTTTGTTATGAAATGAACTACAACTCCATAATAGAAAAAGTTAGGTTCAAATTGTTTTAGATGGGACCCATTAGCTTAAAAGTTCAAAAATGCATAGACACTGCTTTTCAACGATCGAAACGCTTGGGTTTTGTTTCTACTTAACGAAAATCAACGTATTATATATCGAAACATTCGTTATGAAATGAACTACAACTCTATCATGGAAAAAGTTAGGTTCGGATTGTTTTGGATGGGACCCAGCAGCTCAGAATGTCAAAAATGAATTTACACTACCTTGTAACTAACGAAATGCTCGGGTTTTGTTTCTACGCAACGAAAATCGACTTATTATATACCGATGGGTTCAGTAGGATGTAACCTACCTCTCTTCCGAAGATTAAGCTAAACTGTTGTGATTTGGATGGGCTTCGGTTGCATTGAACGGTCCAAACTTCTTCTTCTTCTTCCTTCTTTTTCTTTCCTACCCAGCTATCTCTCTCTCTTCCGTAATATCTCTCTCCTATCTTTTTCTTTCTGCTTGGCGAAATGTGAGGGGAGGAAGAGGGAGGGATGTATATTTTTAGATTAAGGGAAAAGAGAAAGAGAGAGAGATATAAGGGAAGTTGATTGTGCTCTTAACCTCATGTGTAATAGAGTGTGCAAGTTAGAGATATGTTTAGTGGTTAAAGGTAGGCATTTGGAGAGGGTGTAGGGCTGCAATTGGCTGATACAATTTCAATCCAATAGTGGGTAAACATATTAAACATGAGGGATGTGATTTGAAGTGAATGGTAAACTAATGGCTAATGGGGTGTTGGCTGGGGGGTTGGGGTAGTCTTAGGACTATTATGGGTACAATATATCAACGCATATATAAACATACAAATGGGTGTTACGGCTGGGCTTATATAAATAGGTAGGAAGCGTACACAACACTCACTCGTGCACTCGCAAGTTAAACCGTAGAAAATATACAAGATGACAACAAGTAAATAAATAAAATTCTAATTACGTGAAATGAAATTTCATGAATAAAGAAATGCTATTAAAATTTCAGACCGTTACAACTTACAATCTATCCCCCTTAAAAGAATTTCGTTCTCAAAATTCGATGGTCGGATAAATCAAAATAACTCTGAGTATACTATATATGTATAGAGGAAAAAACAAAAAAATATTTTGTTTTATAAATTCTATTTTAAGAAAATGCGGGCTATTACATAACCTCCGTGTGGGTACACAGTTAGTTGAAAGAAAATTTCAAAAAGATTGCGTATTTGTCTCTTTATCTATACGTGACATGGACTTCTATGGTTTTTGATATAGAACCAATTTGGTCACCACAACATAATGCCTCAATATGTGGTCATGTGGTCGGGACCACTTCCGGTCTTTATAACGGCTCAAGGGGCTAATTTGGTGGTCAAGGTTTGGGATTAACGAGTTTATTCAAGGTCTTAGGTTTGAAACTTTTCAAAATTTATTATCTCTAGCTCCTTTAAAATCAGTTCATACAGAGGTTTTTTTTTTTTGGTAGATTAAACCTTTATTGAAGCGAACAAAGTAGAAACATACAGGAAATGAACCTGACATCAACACTCAAAAACTCTCACCAAACTCCTAAGGGACAACACAATAAGACAAAACAAGAAAAGGTTTACATGGACAAAAAAAAAAACCTAGAATGAAGACCCCAAGACCTAACAAACAGTCGATTCTCATCACTCTATCATATTCCTCCATGAACTTAAGAAAGCCGCTTATTCCTCTCCCTTCAAATCCAGTAAATAGTTGCAACCATGGACAATTTGTACACTCTGTTAGAGATAGAATCACAAACCTTGTGAGTACACATCCATGCCAATTGCTCAGCTAAACCAGCGCAAGGATGATCAACATTGTTCCTATGCAACACCAGCTTCCAAACCAACTGGGAATACTCGCATGCAAAAAATAAATGCTCATGAGATTCATCTTCATCCTGGCACAACAAGCAGCATCGATCCACTACCATACCCCACCGAGAGAGCCTATCCTTTGTTGAAAATCGCCCATGAAAGACCAGCCATTCAATAAAAGCCCAACAGGCTAGTGCACATGACAAGCAAACCAAACGCATTTAGCCAATAGGACCATTGGGTGCACATCCTGCATAGCTTGCCAAGCTGATTGGACCTCAAAATTAGTCACGCAAACGTCAAAAGAATAACGATAATGACTCAAACCAAACTTCCAAAGGGTTCCTTCGCTCATTTGGGAGCAATTATTGGGTGCTCTCGGGCACATCGATCGGAAAATTTATGTTGAATACCCAGAATATTTGCTAGTATTTTACACATTTCACGGACGTGCATGGAGTCCCTATAATGCAACCATTAACTACTAGGTTCTTTGCCGAGATGAGATTTAAAGACGACTTGGATTGTGCTCTACATGGTGTACCTTTGCACTATAGGTACCCTCATTCCATCCAACAAGACTATTGTATATTTGGTTGCCCACTTAGTATTAAGCCATAAAAAAATTACCCAAGTTAGAGTTGGTCTTCCATTTCAGTGAGTTAATTAGAGTGAGTTAAATAGTACTCCCTCCGTCTCAAAAACTTAAACCTTTTTTGGATAGCGTGTAATTTTCAAATGTCTATATCTTTTAATGTGAATGTCAAAAAATTACAATATAGATCTTGTTTGATAGATTTTAATTAGTTCTATTCAACAAACTTTTCAAGAACACATAAAACTTCATAAATCAAAAGATATACGCAATCTAAAACTCAAAACCAATTGGCAATATAGATTATTTTGCCCGCTGGACTATAATTTTGCCCCCATACCGTATAGATTATTTTCTACTCTTGCCCCAAGTAACAAAAAATAAATATAACTATGCCTAAATAATTTTTTCAAATCACCCCTAATCCCTTTTTTTTTTTTTTGGAGAGAGCATTTTCTACAATGAAAATTGTGGAGAACTGACTTCATAACAGAATGAGTGACCAGTGGATGCAGGATAGTTTGGTTGTGTACATTGAGCGAGAGATTTTTGTTACCATTTCAAATGAAGCTATCATGAATCAGTTTCAAAATATGAAAAATCGTCGGGGCAAGTTGTAAACGATATGATATGTTATGGTTGACATACCACTTTTGCTAATAGATGGAGTATATATATATATACGGAGCATTTCCTATAAGGGAACCCTTATATAAGAAAAGTGTGGGTGTTTTAACCACAGCCGTTGGATGTCATATTAGGTAACCACTTAAAAATCAACTAGCGGGTCACCGGAAAATGTTTCGCGGGTCAGGATCCGGGTAATAATGCCATCCAGATCCCTTCCCCTTCCCCCAGATTCATTCACACTGTTGTTCGAAGAGAGAGGAGAGAGAGGGAGAAACAGGCGATTCCATTGCGATTCCACGAACAAGATGAAATCGATCGATCTCGAAGGTGTAATCAGACGTGTTTGACGAAATCTCTCAGGTTTTTCTCTATTCTCTCTCTTCCCTCGCTCTATCTGGTTCGTTTCACCTCGATTTTTGAACTCGTTTTTTTCAAATTTTTGGGTTTCAGTCAGGAGAAAGCAAATCAAACAAGTAGAGGTCAATCAAAGGTATCTCTCTCTTCTCTCTCTTCGAATGTGGTTCTTACTAAACTCGATTTGTTGATCTCAATTTAGGGTTTGGTTCGCTACTGTAGTCAATCTAGGGTTCGGTTCGTTTTTCCCCAAGATATATTGTTTCCATTATTTGTATAAAGATTAGTATGCATATTAGATAATGAGAACTTCTTCTGGGTGATTTGTTATCGAATTCAAGGATTTCCATTATTTGTACAAAATTTGAAGCCAGGTCTTATGTTGTCCAGGCTTCATAGAAATGTTGATTTGGTTATATAGTTAAATTGTAGTGTTTCTCTTTTATCAATTGCCAATTTATGAGTTTTTCTTCTTTCCTCCCGTTTATGGTCTTAAGGCGGGTAACACCATTATTTGGAGGTTTCGAGAGAAGACTTTTCATGTCATTCTCATTTAGGTCTAATTTATTTCTATAAAAGCACAACATGGTTTTGACTGTAGTAACTTATGATCAGTCATCAGCTATCCTATTTGAGGCTTTTGAAAGAAGTTTGATGGCAATCCAATTAAGGTCAGATTTATTTACCCATAAGCAAAACATTTTAGTGAATATAGCAAGATGTGCCTATATGTCCTAATTGAATTGACTTGTTTCTTAACGGTAGAAGATCATATAAGCATTAGCTTTTGCAAGGGATTTTTTTTTGTTGCATTTATTTTCCCTTTTGGATTACCACGTGATTTTTTTTTCCCCCCAGGAATTGTTACTAGGAGGCCTTTGGTGGTGCAGTTGTACAAGACAGAGTAGGGGCAAGAAGACTATGCTCAACCTCTCTCCCTCTCACAACTTTAAGGTTATGTGCTTTCATTTTCCCTTTAGGCAATCACTTCTAAACCTCTCTCCCTCTCACAATTGTACAATGAAGGAAATCTTTGAAGACTATGGGTTTTTTTTCTAGAAATTTTAAATTTTGTACGGCATAGAATGGTTATTGTAATTGATGTTGCATGTGTTTGAGAGATGGAGAGTCAATGGGGTATTGTTCATTTGTTGTCAATTAGTGTAGTCTGTGAGAGAATATACTTATTTTGCTTGCCTCTGCCTCACCTCTACATTTCCTCACCTCTGCCTACCTTAATTGTAAGATACTTATTTTGCTTTAACTTGCTACTCAACACAGTCATGTCTACATCAACCAACATGGGGCACATTGAAAGTCCTTACCCACGATTTCGAAACACGACGTGTGGGTGTGGTTTGAGAGCTGCGGTGAGAATTTCAGAGTCAAAAGCTAATCCTGGAAGACTCTACTATGGCTATCCAAAGGAGAAGGAAAAAGGAAGATGCGCGTACTGGGACTGGTGCAATCCAATTGGGTATGACCAACCCAACCCAACTGTTGCAGCAAACAAAGGACGTGTTCAAGTCATTGAAGTGAAAGTGGCGAATCTTAATGTAATAATGTTCTTTTGTGCCTTACTAATGGCTTTGGTTGCATATCTTAAATGACTAAAATCTGTATTATGATTAGGTAGGAATGTACGAATGTGAACCTTGTTTACATGTACTGGTGCTAGCTTAATTGACATCGTACTAAAATGCTTAATTGAGCCAAGTGATGGTTTTGTGTTTCAAGTTTGAACTAATTAGAACCTATAACCAAGAAACCAATTCCTGAACATATGGTTTGCCAAATTCCTGAACATATGGTTTGCCAAGTGATGGTTTTGTTGTTACTCTTGCAGCAATATACATGGTTAATTACAGGAACAGTTTGGAGTGAATGGGCTCTTCTTAAGGTGGAAACGGGGTTTGAAAGGTACTTGCTGCATCAGACAATCCGCTTACTACAAAATTGGTATCGACATTGTACAGTCACATATGCAAAAGGCCATTGTGTCAAAATAGTTGTAGAGGCTGAGGCCGAAATCAGTATTGTATTCGTAATGAGTTCTTCCATGGGAGATTGTTCAGATAACCTTTTTTGGTTTGAACAGTATATTATATTAATTTTTCCAGATAATTCATCTTTGTTCCAAATCTTCTGCAAAATTTTCTTTGTTGTTTAAGACAATGCGTTATATAGTGAACGAAAAATGTGGAATTCAGAAACAGGAAATGATTTTCTACTTCACCTCGAAATAATCTTCGAATTAATAATTGACAGTTAACAAGGAAAGTGGAGAAAAAAAACTGAAACAACCAAACAACTGTACTCGAACTAACCACATTTCGAGAAAACCAAACATAACAGATTCTATATTTCAAGCAAAATAGATTCATACGTACAGATTCAAATTACCAGATTTCCATAATCATAACAAATTTCCAGATTCAGAATCATAACTAAACCCAGATACAGATTCAGATTCGTATAGATTTTTGCAAACAGATTTCCAGAATCTTCACCACAAATTTAACCATTCATACAGATTCATAACTTGGGTTCGACAGTTCATAACTCTAGATACACAACAGATTTTCGTCACAACAGATTGCAAATTCAGTAACATAACAGATTCTCCATGTTCACTGCAGATTCTCCATCTCCACACGTTGGCGGCTTCCAATCCTAAAAAATGGATAGGTGATAATATTAATCAAAGAAACCAAAAAAATGAAACAATTTTTCGACAAGTTTAACCTTTAAATACTTACAATCATCGTCAAAGTCAAATTCGTCGTATCCGTCCTCATCATCATGATCATCGCCCTCATTCAACCCAACCTTTAAATACTTGTTCGATTTGCGTTCTCCTGACTGAAACCCAAAAATTTGAAAAAACGAGTTCAAAAATCGAGGTGAAACGAACCAGATAGAGCGAGAGAAGAGAGAGAATAGAGAAAAACCTAAGAGATTTCGTCAAACACGTCCGATTGCACCTTCGAGATCGATCGATTTCATCTTGTTCGTGGAATCGCAGTGGAATCGCCTGTTTCTCCCTCTCTCTCCTCTCTCTTCGAACAACAGCGTGAATGAATCTGGGGGAAGGGGAAGGGATCCGGATGGCATTATTACCCGGATCCTGACCCGTGAAACGTTTTGACCCGGTCCGGTGACCCGCGAGTTGATTTTTAAGTGGTTACCTTCCAACGGCTGTGGTTAAAACGCCCGCACTTTTCTTATATAAGGGTTCCCTTATAGGAAATGCTCTGTGTGTGTATATATATATATATATATATATATATATATATATATATGTGAAGATTTTCTTATCCAGACTCCCGGATTGAAGGAAAATCCCTTTTTTTTATTTTGCAAATTATTTTTGGAAAATCCAAGCCGTCCAATGTGTTTATAAGGTATTTTCCAGTGTTCACACGGGAAATCTTTAAAAAAAATGCTTGGATCAAGCCCTTCCTGGTATTTTTTTTTGGAGATTTCTTGCTTAGACCCTTGAAAGCACCTTCTAAACACATTGAACGGCTCAGATCGTAAAAAAAAATGCTCAAATCATGGAGGTCCGGAAGTCCGGAGGAAAAGCTCACCCTATATATATATATTATCTCTTGATTAAGTATTATATTGGATCTACTGTATACTTGACCCCGCTGATACTAAATCTTGCATCCGCCCCTGATTCCACTAGTAGGCAATGTGGGACAATATTTCTGAACATCCCCCTCACGTGCAGCCGCAATATTTGAGGTCTGTCATGTGTGGCCACTTTTTGGGTCCTATCATCGTGCAGCCTTTTTGCTGGTTTGTCATCGTGGGTGTGGGATTGCGGTTTTTTTTTATATTTTTAAATGCGGAGTGAAATAGGCCCCGCTCTGATACCATGTGGAAATCTTCAATACGAACCAAGAACATGGAGCAGATTCCATGTTCACATTGATCTTGCACATCATTTACAAAAGTTCAATCAAGTACTAAGAGAGAAGAAAAGATAAGAGAAAATGGAAGAACTTCGTATTTCTTATTTCATGCTTTTCTAGACTCCCTTGATTACATTGGCCTTGTTCGTTTCCCTGTTTAGTTTTAGTTTTAGTTTTGATGACATCATCATTTTCCTCATTTCTCTCTCTATCTCTCTCCATTCATTACACCTATTGACATTATCAAAACTAAATTAAACTATCTAACCAAACATAGCCAATACTACTATAAGTCTATTTATATCCACTAAGCTGAGCTTGCTTTGTAAGCTGTACATCTGTTGTTCCAGCTAGATACCAGCTGTACAAGTCAATGTGCCATCCTAACATTTAGGCTTGGTTTGGGTAAATTAAAAAAACTGGTTTTTTTATTTTTATTTTTGGTTTTGTCTTTATTCAATTTTTTTGTGCATTTGTTAGTTTTCGGTCGATTTTTTGTGGCTTCTTAGCTTGTTTCGGCGAGAGAAATCTAAAAAGTATAAAATTATTAGCCAAACTTAAAGTTTTGTGAATAAAGACGAAAAATAATCTCAAAAAACAATTTTTTGTGCACTGTTCACGCGGGGCCCCACATGGGGCCCACCCACTTTACCGCCAAAAAAAACTGAAAATTTCAAAATCCAAAATCCCGTCTGTGCAAACCCATTTCACGGGCACCATACCAGAGAACGAGAGAGAGAGAGAGAGAGAAGAAGACCCCAACCCCGTCCACCACCACCACCCGCTACGACGCCCCATCCACCACTCCCACCACCGTCCACCACCAGTTGCCGTCCATTTGACAGAAGATACTAGTCGACCAGTCCACCGCTGGAAGAGACAACGGCCATGCAAAGAAATTCTACGAATCAAGATCGTCCATTGCAACCAAGGTGTATCTCTCTCTCTCTGCCTCTCTCAATTTGTGATTAGGGATTATTTGAAAAGGATTAGGGTTCGAATTTGTACGGGTTAGGGTTCTTTGATCTTGATTCCATATTCAAAAACCCTAATTTGGGTAGGCATTTTTCCAACAACTTCTAGAGATGCTCTAATCTGGTTCAAAAACCCTATTTTGTTGTTAGCACTTTTTTTTCAAGTTGGATTATTACTAACAGCTGATTGCAGCTCTGAACCAGTTAGGTTTAGTACCCATTCTGGCATGTATTTTGGATGTTCGCAGAAAATGTTGTGTCCCCTTGTAATGATTTGGTTTGCGCGAACGAGTTTGAGCATTTGGTCTGAGATGGTGTAGTTGATCTGCCCTAGTTTAGGTTTTGTTGTGTACCACTTGAGTTCGTTTTTGAAAACTGCTGCATTGAGTTTCATTAAACGAACCAATTCTGAAGCATTTTTGTGGAAAGTAAATCATGGAAAGTGTAAATATTGGTTAGCATAGGTGCATATATCAACTTTAGTGCCCAACCAATTCAAAATATATATTTTTATAACAAAATTCATGTTTTTCTCGTAGTCTATGAAAAAGAGTCAGTAAGCTGAATTTAATACCTGGTATAAGATAAACTTAGAATGGTTTGAGTAAGGTTATAAAGATCAATGTCTGGAGTAGTTTTATTTATTTCATAACTTTCGTATTTTAGGTTTTAAATTAAGATTTTGTTTAACATATCTACTACTTTATGATAAAAATTCTGTGTGATGCAGCTAATTTCATTTCTACATTGTCATAGGACAGTATCAATTTGGTTGTTTTTTTATTATCAAACATTCATAGTATTAATCAAGAATTGTCAGACCTTATACAAACAAGATGTCTGTTACCTTTTACAGTTCCATGTTTGTTTAGTTAAGTTTGACTACAAATCCTTTTAGAAAAATTTATTTCCTGGAAGTACATAATTTGATGCATGTGGGGTTTTTGCAAAAGGTATTCTCACTGGATACGAAGAGTTGGCGTTTTTATTTGTTCAAAGTGGATCCTCATCTAACTTTATGATGTTATTCCCGAATTTAATACCTGATACAGTAATACGGGACACGGATACGGGACACGACACATACGGATGGCCTACCAAAATTTGTGTTTGCGGAGCTAGTCTGTGCATCCCCACCGCCACCAAGGCTGGCCCTACTGCTAAAAACCCTGGCAGATAATACTACCATAAATGCCCCATTACCAATGTAAGCCTCTCCACACAACTACATGAATGGTTGTTGCTGCCATATCTTTTTATCCCGTTACTAATTTATCTCATTTGTTTTTTTTTTTTTGTGACTAACCCTACATGCAATGGAATGGTTGGTGCGATAACGACAAGGAAATGTCTCAGAAATGGTAGATGATAGGACACGCGACTTCACTGGACCATCCCTCAAAACAACGTCGACCTCAACAAGAACTTAACAGAACTCATCTTAGCCATACGGAATGCAGTCCATGTTGCAGTTATCATTTCTCTTGTTGGTATTGTAATTGTCTATTGCTAGTTATCCACCTTTTGTATAGGTAATTTGTAATGTAATATGGTGAGCTATTGGAAGATAGTTAATTTGAAGTCTATTTCGGACAATGGTTAATGTAATGAATTACAAGGTTATGCGAAATATTCAAGTCTGTTTTGTACCAATATGTATTATTGCTTTGGTTATTGGATTATATTAAGTCACATGCTATGGCTAAAACTTTGATGATACTTTTGGTGTTATTCAATTGTGTAGTTTTATGTTGTGGATTAGCAATTGATTGTCTGATGAGACGCTAAGACGTCGGGTATGCAACAAATAGGGTAAATGCTGCCCAAATTTTTGCAAAAGTAGCAACCTAAACTCAATTTTCAACACTTTTATAGCAGTTGCAGCATAGAAAAAGTGATTTTCCTACACTTCTAAAGCACTTTGAGTGAGTAAATAGTGATTTTCTTGCACTTTCATAGCAGTTTGAGTAACCTAAAGTCAATTTTTTTGCACTTTGAGAGCAGTTTCAGCAACTATAATTCCATGTTTCTGCACTTTAACAGCAGAAATAGCAACCTAATGTCCAGAGCAGTTGCTGCACTTATGGAGCAATTTTTAGCGTCCTAAAGTCATTTTCTGCACTTTAAGAGCAGTTTCAGCAAGTATAAGTCCATGCTTCTACACCTCAACAGCAGAAACTGCAACCTGAAGTTAGTTTCTATGTGCAATATGGACATGATAACCAAGACACGATATACGGACACAATATCTTTTCTTAAAAATTCATAAAAATACATTCCATTAATCAATCACTTGAATACAATACGGAAACGATACGATAAAAAAATAAAATTAATAAAAAAGAGTACAATACATTTCATTAACAATCACTTGAATACAATACGGACACAATTCGAACAAGACACGATTCGAACAAGACACCATACGAACAAAGACACGATACATCAACCATATGGTCATGATACGAACAAGGCACGATACACCAACCAAGTGTTCTACTCTTTCTCATTATTCATTCCCTTCATCATTTCTACAAAACTTGGTTGACTTCCCATTAAACTTGATTGTGGTCTTCCCCAACCTTGTGGCCCTCTTCTTATTGTACTCTGCATGGTCGGCATCAAGTTTGGTGGATTTTGGAAGTTATGAGCCATGATGTTTAGCCACACTAATGGTCCCATTTTTGCATGATTCTGCCATATAAGAAAAACAAGCATCATCAATGAAGAGCAATAAATTAACAGTGTAACAAGAAAATACCAAACTCATTAATTAGTTACTGACATTGACATTTACAACACTCTGTTGTGTTGTAGCCACATTGAATACCGCAATATCTTCGATCTCCTGAAATTAAGAATGCCTATTTGTATGAATGACTCATTCAATATATCTATATGGCCATAATAACTAGCAAGAAAACAAATCAATACAAAGTTTATACCTTAACTTGTTCGTTGGACACGGTGGCCTTCCCAGGGGTCAAGCTTTTCTTCTTAACTGCTTCCCTTTTCTTCTTAACAGCTTTTTTCACATAACTTTACTTCCTTTTACAAGGCGGTCTCCCTTTTCGAGTAATGCTTTTAGGGTCAAGTATGTTCGTGCATTGCTTGGAAGATATAACTCCATCTCCAAATGAAAAAGAGGCAACCGTATCATCAACCAAATTGCTCACACAAACAACCAGCGTTTCAACAACTTGGGTTTCAATGAATTGCCGTTTGAACTCGTGCCCCTATGCCATCACCTTATTATACTTCTCTTCATTGTCTTCCACCAAGTCGGCAACCTCCTTATAGAGATTGCAAACGTTGTCATTCTGGCACGCTTCAATGGTTTTTCCCGATTTATCGTAACTTATTTGAACTTTAGTGTGGGCCCTTTTCACATTTTTACACCATCTGCTCAACACATACTTTTCTAGCACTTTGTGAATTCCCCTAAGTTGTTACACAAACAGTTGATGCTTACAAACCATTCATTTAGACTCAAACAACCGGCTATTGCAATGAGTTTCATTTGTTTGAGCATTAAAATGAATTTTAAATGGCACACACTTCTGAAATTGCTCTTCTCCTTCTCCAACTGTAATTAACTCTTGCACCTCATATAATGTCACATCACCTACTTTTGTTTCACCAAAAGAACATTCCATTTTCCCACAATATTGCTCATGAAATTGTCTAACCTTGGTATGAGTGTAAGCAATTACAAATTGCTTCTCCAACTCATCGGCCGTTATGCAAGGAATGAAAGTGTGCCAACTAGTGTGATCTTCTTATTTTTCATTTTCCACCTTTTTTGTCAATGCATTTTCATATTGCTCAACGAATTGTTTCAAGGTCGTTGTTGAACTAATGTAACCATCAAAATATGCATTCATACTCTTGCTTCATTGTGTAGATGACATTCTCACCCAAAACACATCTTTCACAAAGGTCGGCACCCACCACTCGTTCTCCAAATTCAACCCATGTAATCACGTGTTACTCTGAAGCTCGTACTTTTTCATGAGCGCATCCTAAGCAGTCTCAAATTCTTCTACTGTCAGTGAATCATAAACTGCAGAGCGAAAACGATAACTAATTTTTTCATAAGCTTCGTACCCTTTCAACTTTTTCGACACTTTCTTCATAATATGCCATATGCACCAACGATGTCGGGTATTAGCAAATATGTTATCTATAGCATTCCTCATGCCCGCACATTGATCAGTAATAATTGCATTGGGAGCACGACCCGACATGCATGTCAACCAATTCTTAAATAGCCACGAAAATGACTTCGTATCTTCATGTGAAACAAGTCCACATCCCAATAATACTGAGCTGCCATGATGATTGACTCCTACGAAAGGAGCAAAAGGCATGTCATACTTGTTGACGAGGTATGTTGTGTCAAATGTCATAATGTCACCAAACTCCTTAAAGTTACCCTACTCCTTGCGTCAGCCCAGAATACATTCCTTACTCAACCCTCTTCATTCAAATCCATTGCATAATAGAAGTCTCCATTGTCAACTTTCATTCTCATGAAATATTGATTCATTGCATCAGCATCTCCTTCCGTAAGTTCTAAACGTCGAACCTTATCCAAATAATTCTGGCAATCCCTCGGCAAATATGGAACCTTATTAGGTCCACCGGCTTCAATTTGAAGCGAGTCAATACTCTTATTCAACCTGATCCCTACTTTGTCATTCAACACAAGAATCCTTTTGACACTTGAATCAAGTACCCTGTTGCCCTTAAAAAATCTAGACTTTCCCGGACTTTGTTCATGATTGTGCTCCAAGATAACCTGACTTATCCTCTGCTTTGCCTCGTGTGTTAAACAAATATTAAGGTGAGCCGAACATTCTGTTTTTGATTGTGGACGTGGCTTGGCAAGGTTGCTTCCTCTAAGTCTTGCCTTTCCACCTTTGCTGCATTCATAAATTACATGCCTCAAGACTCCATCTTTTCCCTTTTTCAAAGTTCTTTTAGCCACTGAAAATCCCTTTTCTTTTGCAAATTTTGAGTAATACAAATAAGCATCGTTCGGGTTGTCGAATTCCATTCCCAACTTCGATTCCTCAAGTGTATCTTCAGAATTCTCAATTGCCGCTTTACCATCACCACCCTCCTTTATTGGAGAACCATTTTGCAGCTCTTCTTCTACGTTCTCTCCACTCCATACCTCTTCCACTTCTTCCTCCGTTTCAATTTGGGAAGATATAGGACACATCACCGATGGTGGTGATGGTAACTGAAACATCACCTGCAAATTTAAAAAAAAAAACAAAAAAAACAAGTGAGTATAATACACGTATTATAGTAGGTCACAAAACACTAAAAATCCCAGGCTATGAGTGTTATAGCATGTAACAAAACAATCCCACTTACTTATTCGGCATCAATCCAATATGTAACAAATTCCCTAGCATTTTCTTTCAATAGTTCCATCTTTTTTAGTTTTACAAAAAGTACTATATGATTTTTTCAACCGCGCCACTGAAATTGGAAGTTGGAATCACAATTTCAGCAAATGCTACTAAATCTTTAGGCAATTAATCGTGCTCATATCGAAATGAGTTTTTGCATTGTGTTTATTCTAAACTTAAATAAAAATAAACTCAATGTTTTCAAGAAGTTAATTTTTTGGGTTTTATAGCAATTTCTATTTCATAGTGCCACTTACTTATTTCTTTCTCAGCCTGCACTAATGGTTATTAGTTCAACTCCAATACATAATGAAATCTTTACATAATATGCAAAGTGGTAATCTATAGGCAAATAGGAAACTGCTAACCGTAAGCATCTGGGGAGATTGAGAACAAGTGACATCTACTCTAAATTCGATCTGACTCATTTTAAAGACAATCCGGATCCAATTTGAAATATCCGAAATCCAATCCTATCGGATTCTTTTTAACCAGTTTAGAATTTAAGCACATAGACCAACAAAAAAACAAAAGAATAGTAATGAAATTGGTTTTTTTCATTGATTGATTACTACTTTGGTTGAGAGATAGAGTAATCACAGTTCATTTTTGTGTTTAGGGGCTTTAACGTGTAGGGCGGATCGACATTCTTCAGATGAAGAAATCGACACACACACACACAATTTCTTCAGTGTAGAGAGAGAGAGAGTCGTACACTGTCGAATGGTGGGCGTCGTACGGTGCTTCTTCTTCGATTGGGCATTGTTGCGGTGGATTCCCTGGTGTTGGATGGGGTTGGGTCGGTGGTGGCAGTGGTGGATGGGGCATCGTATCAGGTGGTGGTGGTGGTGGACGGGGTTGGGTGGTGATCTTCTTCTTCGCGCCTCTCCCTCTCTCTCTTGCTCTCTCTCTGGTGCCCGGGAAATGGTTTCCGGGCACAGACAAATTTGGGTTTTGAAATTTTCAGTTTTTTTTTTTTTTTTTTTAAAAGTGGGTGGGCCCCACGCGGGGGCCTGTGTGAACAGTGTGTTGGGTGTGGCTGACTATGGTTCTTTGGTTGTGGCTATATCATTATTGTTTGCTCATCTTTTGACATATTTTGTGCTTAACATAATAATAGAAAGCGACTCAAATCGAGTAATAAATTAAAATGAAACAGCAAATCCAACAAGCCTGTCATTGAAATCAAAACCCTAGTTTTCATATTTTGATATTTATAAAAAAAAAATTTAAAAAAGAGGCAATAATCGATCAAAGACTCAATAGCTAGTACTTGCGAAATCTAGATATACTTCGTGTTCTTCTCCTTGATTTCTAATGGAGTAGCCATGAACCAATTTCTTTGCCTTTTAATCAACGAAACCAGTTTGTTTGTCGACGAAACTAGTAAGAAAATAACTATGACTAGAAGCTTGAAAAACTACAGGTGTTTAAGAAAATGGAAATAACGCTACACAGAATTCAACAAAAATCGATCAAAATTAAAAAATAAATAAAAATAAACGGGGCGAAGGGAGTAGAGAGCAGGGTTGGGAAGGTGGCTGAGAGTAATAGATGTTAGTGAGTGGTGATACAAATTGTCAAATAAAAAAAAATTAAATTTACGTACCATTTAGGGAATTAAATTCTTAATAAATTAATGTTTTATATAAGAGTTTGAAAAGATAACAAAAGAGCTAGAATCTATTTTCCGTCCATATAGAATGATTTTGGTGAAAATGGAATTGCTCCTATATTATAATTAGGAGGAGGATCGAAGGATGAGGAGAGGTGGTTGTAGACACCCCAAAATTAGACTCTCGTATGTCTTTTTATCCCAATGATTAAAAGAAATGCTCAAAAAACCTCTTGGAATGAAATTCTTCAAGTCAATGCTGTCAACAGTGTCGCACGGCACTCAACTCTCACGTACGGTGCTCCCTCAGTCACGCACGACATCCCTTTCTTGCAATGGGGTGGAAGAATGCCATGCAGCGCAGTTTCAGTACCGCATGGCACAGTCGCCATCACATCATATTGACTTTTGTAGAGCCTCCAACAGCTCAAATTGTTGACGTTTCTTCCCAGCCTCATGATGATTTCCAGCACGGATGAAAGCCTACTCCTAGCCCACAATTGCTTTGTGTGGGCATCAAGGATTCATAATGAGTTGATCGGTTTTAATCACCTATATATACCGATCAGTTTGCAGAGAACAGGGCATTGGAAAACTATGAAAATCCTCCCACAAGCTCTGCTAAAACTCTATCCTCATTGCAACTCACCTATTTCCATCACCCCTCCCCTCTGAAATTGTTCCAAAACTCACCCAGAAAAAAGACCCAGTTGAAAACCGATTTCTAGGTGCTCTGTTTCGGTCCAAAACCGTATCTCGACCATTCCTTATTCTGTCAATCCAAAAACCAAACAATCTCATTGACATATCGGAGCAAATTCAGAAGCGCGAAGGAGGTTGAAGCCAGAACTAGAAGTTCAAGGAAGATTTTTCGTTCCCGGAGGTTTCATTCGAAGGTAAATCCCGTTTTCGCACCAAAGCTCATGTTTTGGGTACCTCTGAGGGGGACATCGGGTGCGTGGTGATTCCCTCGTATCAACCTAGCACCTGATGGAACAATGTTACATCAAAAATCATTTGAACAGAGACCTCCGCGATTATGCCATGTAATGAAATCGATGCATTACATGGTATAATCTCTTTTGGAGGAATATTTTCAATGCAAACTATGGTTTTCTTTTACCAAAAAAATCAATTTTCACGAAATTATAAGTTCCAGATATGCTCTTGTTTCATTCCCACCGAAAATCAAAATTTTGAACTGGTTGTTGAACAAATGGTGCCGCATGGCCCTCTCTTTGTACCGTACGATATCGTGGGAGTGCCGCACGGTACTCTTTTGCAAATTTGAATTTTTAAATTATTTTCTCTTAAGGGCAGTTCAAAATAATGATTTCCAATTTATTAAATTTTTGTTATTTCCTTAATTATAGTATGTGTTGTTCATTTCAATGTTTAACTATCTATTTTGCATGATAAATTGTTTATTTGATTAAGGTTTTACATTAAAATATTTTCTACAAATCCCACAAATATTTAGTAAAGAACGATTTTTAATCGGGCAAGCGGAGTGCCTTAAAAAAATGTCCCGTTCGTAACCTGGCTCCCGAATCCAAAAGATCTCTGGTTTTCAAAATTCTTTTTAATCGCAAGAGTCACTATTTTTCAAAATCATTTTCAAATTGATATCTTGGGTTAAATCCTTTTTCAAAATAAAAACTCAGGTGGCGACTCCATTTTTAAACAAAAGCATACATTCTTCACATCCGGTGGCGGGCGTCCACAATGGGTTAAATTAGAAAGGTAAAATACCACATGTTTTACGCTCAATTTGAATAGTAGTAATCTCGAGGGAGAATAAGAATGTAATGTCTTTTATCAATGATTCCAACATTTGGAAGAGACAAGAACGAGAATGTGATGACATGCTATTCTGATTTCGACGTTTGGCATAGACCGGAATAAGAAGCACATTTTCAGACTGAGAGGGAATCTGATCCCTCCCTTACTCCATGGAAAGCTCATTCATTAAAAAAAGAAAATTTTAAATTTAATAAATTTTCAAAATAATTGTTTAATGTGCAAGATTACTGAATTAATCCGAACACCAAAATGAAATTCTTCCAAGTATCTAATTCCTAGGAATTCGATTCCCAGTAATCATATTCTTATTGCTACCCAAGAAAATTCCCAAGAAATTGAATCTCGGTAATCATGTTTCTATTTCTACTCAAAATTTCAGTCATCCAAGGAGGAGAAGAAGTGGGGTAAATGAGAAAGGTAAACTTCAACATATGGTTAATTATATTTGTGTTGAAGTATATTTAAGATAGTTTCATCCACTCCACTAACTTGGCTGAGGTTGAGGAGTTTGCACAGGCATGCAGAACCCTTTAAACAGATACCTTGTTAGTTTGGGGTTTTTGGTTTTGGACTTCTATCTCTGCGCGCAGTTCTCAATAATTTTTTTCTCCAAATTTTCTTCTATCTTCAACTATTACTTCAAAAACCTTTCTCAAAACCCAAATAGAATAAGGTAGACTTATGCAAAGCTAAAAAATACCGCACTATGTTAATTGAAGTGTCATCCTTGGCAGAGGTAGTATTTGTAAATAGTGATGTGAAATATCTGCAACCCTCACGTTGCATTGTGATTAGATCTCATTTGACGATGATACATGAATACTGTTGCACACATCTCGATTAATTTTGAAGTTTGAATAAACTTCTAGTATCTCCGGACAAATTCTAGAAAACAGATATTTTGATTTTACAAATTTTGCAAGACTAAAAAAAGGAATGAAATTCTGGAAATCTCAAATCTGAGCTTTTCGTGCTCCATGCCAAACCAAGTCTTTACTCGTGGTGATAATTGAAACACAATGCAAGTAGATGTTGATGGATATCTACTCAAGTGGGTGGGACCGTGGGAGATGAAATGCTGAAGTAAAGAGGAGTGGAGACTGGAGCCATAACATCTCCATCAGTCAACGCTCGCTTCATCGCCGTCGTGAAAAAGTATGTATCTGTTGAATGAGTAAACAGGCCATTTGTCCACAACTACATATTGATCTTTCGACCTCGTTTTGCATGATCGGAATCTTGAGTAAGAATAGAGATATAATTACTGAGAATCAAATTTTCGAAAAAAATTTTGGGTAGAAATAGAAATATAATTACTAGGAATCGAATTTCTAGGAATTTGATACCCGAATGAATGACATTTAGGTATTTGGATTAATCCAGTAATTTTACATGGGAAACAATTACTTTGGAAATTTATTAAAATCAACATTCCCTTTTTCTTAATGAATGAGTCAGAAATTTGAGATTCTCATGGGTTAAGGGAGGGATTGGATTTCCACACAGTCTAGGAATGTGATTCCTAATTAAATATGTCATCAGGAATCACATTTCTATTCCTGTCTCTGCCAAACTTTAGAATCAGAAAAGTCTGGCATCACATTCCTATTATTGTTTGTTCTAAACGTTGGAATCATGGGTTTTCATTTCCTCTTGAGATTACTGTCATTCAAACACAACCAATGATTGGACTTACTTGCACTGTAGTAATCTCTCTGTCCCATTTTATTTGCCAATTTGCGAATATCGTGTCATCGGTCAATTGCTTATATATTCTAACATGAATTTCAAAAAAATATGCAATGTTGTTTGATAGTTCTCAATTTGCTCTAAAATACAAAGTTTTTAAAATCATAAAAAAAATTATAGATTAAAAGATATAAGGAATTAAAAATTGACACGGTCTTCTAAAATTGTTTCATAGATTAGTCACTAAAAAAATCAAACTTGATCGATAACCAACTAATATCTCACTGGAGCAAATTTATGTCGGAAAAACAACTCCTAAGTTGTAATCCTGTACGCCCAGCCCATCTTTTTTAAATATACGTGTACTCCGACCATATGTTTTTGTGCGTCTACTTAGGCTAAATTTGGTTTTTTGGTTTATTGGATTATTTGGTTTTGTCCTTATTCAAAAATTTTTTGCATTTGTTAGTTTTCGGTCGATTTATTGAGGTTTCTTGGCTTGTCTCGACGAGAGGAATCTAAAAAGTATAAAATTATTAGCCAAACTTAAAGTTTTGTGAATAAAGACAAAAATAAACCAAATTTGGTTTATTTTTGTCTTTATTCACAAAACTTTAAGTTTGGCTAATAATTTTATACTTTTTAGATTCCTCTCGTCGAGACATGCCAAGAAACCTCAAAAAATCAACCGAAAACTAACAAATGCAAAAAAAAAAAATTGAATAAGGACAAAATCAAATAATCCAATAAACCAAAAAACCAAATTTAGCCAAACTCCCCCTTTAACTTGATTTTTATCTTGGTTTTCCGACTAGACGACCACAACAATGTGAACAAGAGTGATCATTGACGTAGATCCAAAATGAGTTTAAAAATAGCCAGACCAGCACCGCTAATACTCAAAAAAAAATCTACCCAGAAAATTACAATCAGTGGCCTCAATTCACTTGGATGAATCTAGGCAATTTTCTAAGTACTTCTTGGGTAGATTTTTTGTGCACTTGGCATTTTCTTTCCTAGAAAGAAATAATGTATGGCATACTCTTTTCTTTTTTAAGCCTTCCTTTTCTTTCAAATTTTATTTCCACACTAGCAGCTTAGGTAGATTAAAAAACACCATGCCCATTGAAAAGTAATCCCTTCATCGTACATTGTACTAGATTATTTCGAAAAAAGCATGCCATTTTTCTACAAAATAAAGCACTTTGTAAATAACTTTCCCCTAAAATTTAGCACTTTTAAAGATTTCAACTACCTCTTTAAATTAGTGCCAAAAAAAAAAAAAAAACTGAAGTATCAATAGAAAAATGATACAGACACACTCCCTCTACCCAATTTTCTTCGACTTTTTCAATGCCATCCATTTTTGGGCGACAACAAATTTACTGATAGCTGGCCGCCAGTGATATTGGAGGAATGGGATAGATGGAAGTTGGGGTATTTTTGTCAAAATGGGGCCTGATAGGTTTGACAATAGTTAGGTGGGTTTGATTGGTTTTAAAATAGCATTAATGGACCTGGCTTGGTTTTCCAAAAGATAAAATGGACATTTGCTAAAATCACACCTTTGATTTTAGCAAATGAAATGGAAAGGTGATAAAATCTTCATGAATCCTACATACATATGTCCGCATTCATCGAGATTTTATCATTTAAATAGACATTCTTAAAATCACCTCCTCGATTTTAAAGAATGCCCATTTTATCTTTTCGAAAACCGCCCATGTAAAAGCCTGCTGTCAGTAAATTTGCAATAATGGACCTAAGGCTATTTCTAGTGGTGTAGTTAAATGCACAAATTAGTTAGTACTCCCTCCATTTCAATTTCTTAGTCCTTCTTTCTATTTTGGGATGTCCCAAAATATTTGTCTCACTTCTAAAAACATCCATCAAAATTGGGTTACTTTCCAATTTTACCCTTAAAAAGTATTTTTCTCATCTTAATTGGCTAGCCTATTATCTTTTATTTTATAACGGTTTTTATGATTTTGAAAATTTTGTATAATAAAACTAATTGATATCTATCAAACAAGATCCATATTGAATATGTTTTGACTTTCATATAATATATTTTAGCCTCACAAATTTGGTCACAGTAATATTGACTAGATTTAGGGGCAAAGTAGAAAAATTAATACAAAGTTTTCGTACCCCTTAAAAACCCACTTCCCCAAAAGGGGCCAAGAAATTGGGACGGAGGGAGTAGTTAAGGCAGTTAGTTAACATTTTTTATTTTTGTGTGCATAGTAGTATAGTTAAGGAGTGTAAGAGGAGTAAAAATGTTAGCTCAAAAGTTAACAGGAACATCTGAGCAAGAGGGAGGAGAGATGAGAGAGACAGACAGACAGACAGAGCAAAGAGTGTTTCCCTGACACACAAGAGAAAGAGGAGAGAGGGTGGGGAAAAGTAGGGGGAGAGGGGAAAAAGCAGGAGAGAGAAATGAGAGGTGGGTGTGGGAACCAAAGCTATATCTATCTATCTCTCTCTCTCTCTCTCTCTCTCTCTCTCTCTCTCTCTCTCTCTCTCTATATATATATATATATATACATATTTGTGTATTTTTTTCACATTTTAACAACACCATTACAATGCTTTTTAACTTAATACATTTTGTCATAACAACACATAAATGAGACCCACTTTTTACACTTTTATGTCATATAAGAACATTCACAATGGTCTAACCAAAATTGGATAATCAAAAGTTGTTACATGTTTTTGCTATCCATTTGTAAGCCAAGCATAATTAAGAATGCCAAATCCCACGCCGCAGATTTTTGTCCATAACCAAAAACAATGGACCCTCATCACTTATTTAAATGATAAACAAAACTTGTCACATCACTTTTTCAAACTACAAAAAAAATATTGAATTTTTAAAAAAAATATTTTGAAATTTTTTTATAGTACAAAAACAGTTTTTCAAAAAATAAACAGTTTCTAAAAATAAACTTCTAAAAAAAACAGTTTTTTTAAAATGAACTTTTAAAAAAAATAGTTTTTTTAAATTAAACTTTTGAAAAAAAACAGTTTTTTAAATTAAAGTTTTGAAAACATTGTTGAGAGAGAGAGAGAGAGGGAAAAAAAAGAGAGGAGAGAGAAGGTTTTTTGTCATTTTGTCTAATGGTGGGTGTACTTGATTGGGTAAATATGGAGTCAATTAAATTTTTATTATTGGCAAAAGATTGCTAGTTTTGGCTATTCAAGTGCCAAAATTTGGTTAGTTGCTAAAAGGTTGTTATGTTTGGTTATTCCAATGTGAACACTTTTTTTAACAAATATTGTTAATCTTAGCAACCTTTTGGTTTTGGTTAGACTAAACTAATGTGGATGCTCTAACAACACAAATTTAACTCTACCACTACAGATGGCGTAAGGACGAGGCCTTTCGCCCTAGAATGTACTAGACTATTTCAGAAAAAAAAAAATGCCATTTTCTAAATAAAAAAAAACAATGCACTTTGTAAATAACTTTCCACTAAAACTTAGCACTTCTAAAAATATCAAACTATGTAACCCTTTTTTTCTTTTTTTCTTTTTTTGAGAAAGAGAGAAAATTTTCATTTACCACCAAACAAATCGTAGTTACAACCTACTAAAAAAATGAAAAATTTTTTTAAAAAAATACAGAAAAAACAAAGGTACCTAAAAACAAGAAGAAAAAAGATCGTTGTCGCTGGAGTTGTCACGTTGTTGCCGCCACCAATGTGATGAGTCCAGATCGGAAAACCACAGATCCAAACTCTTTAAATTAATGCAAAAAAATTCTAAAGTGTCAATATGAACTGATAAGTATATCTGTTAGGAATTTAATACACCATAGTTATCATCTTCATCTCCATCTCCGGTTAGACGCAGGTCGTCGGTGACCAACTCCGTTAACAACAGCTTTTCTGGTTAACTCTTTGGGGCCGCCCAATTCTCTGCGACTTTTTCAACACCGTCCATTTTCTGGCCATGGCAAATTTACTGGCAGCCGGCTCCCGGTGATGTTGGAGGAAGGGAATAGACAGAAGTTTGGGTATTTTTGTCAAGGTGGGGCCTGATAAGTTTGAAAATAGTTGGGTGGGTTTGATGGGTTTTAAAATAATAGACCCAAGGACGGGGTCAACTGCATAGATACGCTGTACAACAAGATCCGTTATTCGGACTTTTTATTTTTAGACCTTATGATTCAAATATTTTTTTAACAATCTGATCTGTCTAATTTATTCAAAAGGTGTTTTCAATAGACCTAGGAGGAAATCTTCAAAAAAAAATACTGGGAATGACTTGATCCAAGAAGTTTTTGCAAAAAATATATATATATTTACATTTTTTGTGAAAACTACTTGGATCAAGCTCTTCCCAGTATTTTTTTCGAAAATTTCATGCGTAGACCTTTGAAAACTCCTTCTGAACACATTGAACGGATCGAATTTTCAAAAAATAATTTGCAACACAAAAAAAAAAACTTTTTTTTTCTTATTTTCAGAAGATGTGGATTAAAAAATTTTCAGATATATATATAGTTCAAACATTCAAAAACACGAGCTCCACGCTCTTGCCATCTTAAAATGTTGTTCACCATCAATTCCTTCCTCCTCCTCTTTCTTCCTTCATTAATAAGTTCTTCAGAGGCCCAGACCTGGATCAAAGCAGGTTACTGGCATTCCTTTAGCCAATTCCCAGTTCCCGGTATAGACTCAACTCTGTTCACTCACTTGACATTTGCTTTTGCATATATCAACACTTCAACTTATGAGCTCTTGATCGTACCCTCTGATGAACCATATATGTTCACTTTCACCGACACCGTTCGGGAAAAAAACCCATCAGTTAGAACACTTCTGAGCATCTGGACGGGAGATTCAAACTTCTCAACCTTCTATTCAATGGCTACCCAACCCTCTCGCAGAAGTCGTTTCATTGAATCATCAATACAGAGAGCTAGGCTTTATGGGTTTCATGGCCTGGAGCTTTTTTGCGTCAAACCGGACACAAGCACCACCGAGATGGATACTATGGGAATTCTCTTCGACGAATGGAGAACTGCGATAAATAGGGAATCGAAGAATTCCACCCGATCACCACTCGTTTTGACACTGGCTGCTTATTATTTGCCTTCAATAAACACCACAAGTTTTCCAATGGAGTCAATTCGAAGGAACTTAGATTGGGTACACATCTTAGCGTATAACTATCACTTGCCTACCATGGAAAACTTCACAGGCGCTCATTCTGCTTTGTATGACCCATCAAGCAATATAAGTACTGATCATGGAATTAAGGAATGGATAATTAAAGGATTACCTGCTAAAAAGATTGTTCTGGGATTAGCATACAATGGGTACGCCTGGACACTTTTGGACCCCATGGCCAATAAGATTGGATCAGCTGCTACAGGTCCTGCCATTACGGCAGATGGGGCGATTTCCTACAAGTTTATGAAGTCAGTTATGAGATGTGATGGAGAAAAAGTAGTGTATAACTCCACTTATGTTACGAATTACTGCATTAATGGTTCAGTTTGGATCGGTTTTGATGACGTCGAGGCTATTAGGACTAAGGTTTCCTACGCGAGGGAGAAAGGGCTTCTGGGTTACAACATACGGAATGTCGCCGATGATGACAATTGGGTGCTTTCTAAGGCAGGTAAAATTTTAAAGCAAAATCATATAGCCAATTCCAATTCATTGGGACTTAAGGCTCGGTTTGGTTTGGTTTATCGTATTGTGAGAAAGTTAGAATTTACTTACAGATATGGAGTCCACCATCTCTGTGCACTTCCCATATGAATGTTTGAACCTGTATTTTGGGGCCCATACGGGACCCGGGGTGCTAAAGAGCACCCCGAGAGAGCGGCTTCGGTGTGCAGCATCAAGACCATCGGATGTGTTCTTAATGGCTTGGATTTCACATCCGAAGTTAGGAATATTGAATCGAATAATCACTTCAAGAAAAAGTGAGGTTTTTCCAAACTTTGCTGCACTCTGCTTGTCCAGAAGAAATTAGATATGTTGAGAAACTGAAATGCAAGAGCCTCTGGAGCATACTTATCGCATATGCAACTACCAGTATACCATTGCATCTCTGGGTGTGCCTTTGCAATATATGATCATTGTTTTTTTGCAATATATGATCATTGTTTTTTCGCATTGGAACAAATAAGAATGTGCAGGTGGTGGCTAGCTCATGCGATAGAGCTCTTAGATGCTCCACACTACATCCCGGGATCGAGTCTCATTCCCCCTCCCCGTATATTAGATTAGGAATGACGAATAACAAAAAAAAAAAAACTGGATACGATTGTTCTGTTTCTCTTGTCTACTACTTGATTGTCTTCTCACATTTCTCTCCAATGTACAATTTTATAGCACAAGCAGATGAGAAAGATCATAGAAACAAGAGACACCTGTTGCTAGCAATCTTGCTTCCAACCGCAGCCACATTTACCCTCGTACTAGTTTCTGCGACGTGGTATCTGCGTAAAAGAGCATTTAGAAACAAAGGTGAGTTCTTCCAGTCATAAAAATTTTGTTCCAAAATCATTTCCCTTCACCGTTTTAACATCTTTCTTGGATCTTCCACATATTTTTTTTATTGGTTACAGGATGGATGGACGAAGAAAAAGAATCGCAATCTTTATTCAAAACTAGTATGGCATCTGCTGGAAATGCAAATGCTCCTAATTTGCTAGTATTTAGTCTCACTGACATTGTAGAAGCTACCAACAATTTTTCATTTGAAAATAAGCTTGGACAGGGTGGATATGGACCTGTTTACAAGGTAATATTATTCGTCTTCGAATAAAAGCGAGAAAATAAAACTAAATACATAATGTGGTGAAATAACATATTAGGGGTGTCTGTTTCACCTACAGGGTATATTACATAATGGACAAGAAATAGCAGTAAAGAGACTTTCAAGGAATTCTTCACAAGGTTATGAAGAGTTCAAGAATGAGGTTATGCTTACTGCTAAACTGCAACATGTCAATCTTGTAAGAGTTCTGGGATTTTGCACTGAAAAAGAAGAACAAATGTTGATCTATGAATACATGCCGAACAAAAGCCTGGATCTTTATATCTACGGTTAGCAATCTTTAATGCTTCTAAATATTATCGTCAACCATAATTGAGTGTGGCTTTAACACAAGGCGTAGTTTTTAACTATTTTTAAATTCATTTCACTCAGATCTAAACAGGGGATCACTTTTAGATTGGGAAAAACGAGTTCAAATCATTGAAGGGATTACTCAAGGGCTCTTGTACCTCCAAGAGTACTCAAGATTGACAATAATTCATAGAGATTTGAAAGCGAGCAACATATTGTTAGACAATGAGATGAAGCCCAAGATTGCAGACTTTGGCTTGGCTAGAATTTTCCAGAAAGATGCATTCGAAGCAAACACTGACCGAATTGTCGGAACATAGTAAGTGAAATACTTCCTGTTGTATACGCAACCTATCGTGCATTATTCTCAACAACTGATCAATTTATCTGTTTTTGTTCACTTATGCAATTTTTGCAGTGGTTATGTACCTCCCGAATATGTCAAACATGGCATATACTCCACCAAATTAGATGTATACAGTTTTGGAGTTCTTCTTTTGCAAATCATTAGCGGAAAGCGGAATAATTGTTCCCATGGCCTTCATGAAAACTTAAACCTCCTAGACCATGTAAGTTAATCTGAAAACCATGACATGGATATACTGAATTGAATTCCTTCCTGTGGACTCTAAGGATGGATTACGTTCAATTAATTCAGGCATATGATTTGTGGAAGTGTGGCCAAGGCATGGAGTTCATGGATCCATCCCTGGACGACACATATTCATCATGCAAATTGATGAGATGCTTGCATCTAGCTTTGCTATGTGTCCAAGAAAATCCAGCTGATAGGCCCTCCATGTTGGAACTCTCATCGATGTTGAAAAACGAAATTGCTGCCATGAACGCTCCTAAAAGACCTGCTTTTTCTACAAGAATAGATGAAGCTACATCTCAAGAAGAAATTTGCTCAGTTGCTGATGTATCCATTACCCAAACGGTAGGCCGATAAAGATTTGTTCTCCTCCTTATTCTCATGACCAGCACAGTAGCGCCGTAACAGTTCATTTTTTTCATCGCGTTTTGCTTTTGCTGTCATAGTATCTTTCTGAAATTTGGGTAACTATGATTATTCATATTCCTCTGGAATAGGCATTGCTCCTTTCAAGTTGCATTTCCACACAGGCAGGTTGCATAATAAACACCCTGACCAAAGAAAATAAGAGGTAAAAAATTCAGTGCTCGAGCTGCTAAGTATAGTTCGTCAAAGTTTCAAGAACACATGAGCTAACCACCTGCAACATTGTTTACTCTGGATATTTTTGTCATGATCCTTTGACCAGGGAGTTCCAATTGGATGCCTGGGTAGATGGGTACAACATCATGTGGACTAGGGTTGTCTAGCAGATCGGATGATCCGCCGATTTCGCCCAAACCGACAAACCCGAACCATCCGTTGATCCACCGAAGGTATGTATAGATGGATAATGGATCAGATCGACAACAAGTTTACGGTTTTGGGTCGGGTTCAGTTCGGTTCTAGCTAAAACTAAATTACTCGTTCGGGAAAAAAAAATAAAAAGGGGGAAAAAAATAAAAAGGGGTAAAAACTCAGACATAACACGTCACCCATCTTGTACCCACTATACCCATTACCCACCACTAGGGCCAGCCGCTAGACTATTAGTCACTTCCAGATCTAAAACTCTCTCTCTCAGTCATTCCCAAATTGTTGATTATGTTAGTGATCTTCTCAATTTTTTTGGTACATTAGAATCAAGTACATGTTCTAGTCTAGCTCCAACTTCGGGTGTTGTTAACGTCGAATAATGGTAAACTACTTTTTCAATTTCTCATTGTTTGCTTGTTCTTGTTGTCTTTTAAAATATAAAGTGGCAAATATAAATGACTAAATGGCTAGTTAACTAGTCATCATTTAATTACTATTTATTTTGTGATTTTCTCATTGGATTTGGAATTTTGGTTTTGCAGGTTTGGACTAGAGTAGGAGGTTGGGAGTGGGAGCACTTTTGGACTTTGGAGAATTTAGAGCACTCTTGAAGATTTAATTATGATTTTATTTTGGATGAATGTAACTTAAAGAATTCGTTGTATGCGACTATGCGTGTGTTGTGTGGTTTGAATTTGTAAGTTTTATATTTTGTGTTTTTAGCTATTGTTGTTGTTGTGTGAAAAAATAAGTTGAGTGAAGTGTGAACTACCAAATGAGGTGGAAAAAATAGGCTTGAAAAATAGTCTTGTGTGACTAAAAAAACAGGTTAGGTTACTGTGAACAGCCAAATGGGCCGAAAAAATAGGCTTGAGAAATGTTTGGGCCGAAAATTGATTTGAAAATTTTTACTAGATTTCCCAATAAAGAAGCCCATTTGTTATCCCAAACCACTAAATTGATCCAGAACCGATCCGTTAAATCCGGAACCGAACCGATCCATCCGTTTAACATACACGGTGGTTCCGGATCATGAAAACTGAAATCCGTTCTTACTGGTTCAAGTCAAATCCAGAACCGATCCGGCTGGAACCGAATTGTGGACACCCCTAGTGTGAACCTACTCCAACATGATGTGACTCACTACACTTATCGTTTTAAACTAAGGTCAAAACAATTTCCTTCCTTCTCTATCGTACACTTGAAAATAGGGAATTGCATATCCTGGTTCATACAATGTTCTGAATACCATATCGGCTTGAGTACCGACTCTTTTATTGGTATGGTATAATACCGGTATCGGTCAATATCAGATACCATCTCAGATTTAGCATTATTTTCATTATATTTGATTATAAACAGATTTTTATAACATATTTTACACGCAAACTATATTTTAAAGAAAATATTATGTACTACTTTCCAGTAGCAAAATATAGGTGTTAAAACTAAAAGTACCAAAATGCATTGGTAATGATATTAGAATACCACGTGGACTGTACGTTTGTAACCTTGATAATCCCATTTTGCCCTACTTCGTTTACTTTTTTTCTAGTGAGAACCGCCCCTCCTCTTTTCTCTCTCTCTCTCTCTCTCTCTCTCTCTAACCCTTTGTGCTAGTATTTTCAGATCTAATGACTGCCCCTGTCTTTGGGGAGACGAATTTGGGAAGAAAATTTGGAAGACAGCTTGCCGAACAAAATTGGGAGGGACGCTTTCCCAGCTCTTCAATTCAGAGGCATGAAGATGGATCGATCGGTGGTCCAGATCCGAAACAATCTCAGCTCCGGAGCCAACCGAAAGTCTCAAACAGAGCCGCTAGAATTTCTGGAAATGTAGCTCCAACATCCAAAATCTTCTTCCTCCCTTTATTTTTCATTTATTTTTTTTTTATCTTTTCACGGGCTGGTACCGCCCAATACCGCCCGGTATGCCCCATTTTTTCCTGTACGACCGGTACCTGACCGGTATGCTCCGGTATTGGACATGGTACGGTATTGAGGGTCTTTGATACCGTTTTTATACAAAAATGGTACGTACCCGCAGATACCGACTAGTACGGCACGACATTGATAACCTTGGGTTCATAAGAGATCGATTTCATTTGGAGAGGCTTTAGTAGAGTAATCAAAGGATCAGCGATTAAAATGGTTGAAAGCCCTCACCGTATTCATGGCCAGTGCTTTTAATCAAGAACCAACTTGACAGTTGGATTTGGAAGGCTAAAGTCAATTTCGGAGTGCTGAGTTGATCTCAAAACAGCCTTTTGTTGGGCACATACTGAAGTACTTGAATGGGCTCTAATGGTTAGACCTCTCTTGGAACAAGCTCGCAGGGGAAATTTTCTCTTACAAGAGAATTCCAGATTTCCAAGGGTTCAGCCTGCTAGTTTAGGTCTCGGCCTAGGAGTTTTCTTCTTTTTTAAGTCTCATGTCTTTACTCAGCCTCCTTAAAGAAGGTGGGACTTTGGCTTGGTTTGGCTAAATTGAAAAAACTAGTTTTTTGGATTATTGGTTTTGTCCTTATTCAAAAAAAATTTGCATTTATTGGTTTTTGGTCGATTTTTGAGGTTTTTTTTGGATTATTTTTCGTCTTTATTCACAAAACTTAAAATTTGGCTAATAATTTTATACTTTTTAGATTCCTCTCGTCGAGATAAGCCAAGAAATCTCAAAAAATCGACTGAAAACTAACGAATACAAAAAAAATTTGAATAAGGACAAAACAAAAAAAAAAAACCAATAATCTAGTTTTTTCAATTTGGTCAAACCAAGCCTTAATAGATGGTGGGATTTATCCCTTAATATTAGTCAATGCGCATGTAAATTGATTGTGACATTTTTATTTTTATTTTAATCGGCAACAAAAAAAATTTCATTGAAGTTAACTGCCTAACTGGTGTAATAATAAATATCATTGGGCTTGAAACATGTTGGTTTACTGATCAGTTGTTACGATATTTTGCAGTTTACTTTCAATAAACAAAATGTGATTGGTAAATCTTTTTCATTGATTTACCCAAAATAAAATATCATAAGTTAAAAAGGATGATGATTTCGGCAATCATATCTCTCAACTATATTAAAATCAACATTTTGTAATTTTCATAATTTTGAAAGCTTTGTCTCAGAGAAATAATTGGATTCCATCAAGTAAGGAAACTATCACTCATTACGGGACGGACTCACAGAGGGAGTATCTTTTATTAGGTTCTTGGGGCAATTTATTGATATTTAAGGGGTCAACTATTTATAACAAAATTTCTTGGTATTCTACCGATGTTTTCCAAACCTTGCCTACCACAACCAAGTGCCTCAAAAATCATCCAAATGAGTGACTGCAACAGCGGCGGGGAGGGTGTTGTGTATAGCAACTGCTGTGCACATTTAAACGGCATAGTTTTGTGGCCAACATGGCCAGTTATTGATGCATTGTCGTGACCAAATTGATTTTACTATTGGTTACTACTTAATGGCCCATTCGTTATTACATATAATTCACATTTATTTATTTTTTATTAAATTTGGAATATTTTTTCATATCAAATCGTTTGGTTTATATGAACTTTTTTACGTTCCACAAGTGGAATTAAAAGGTTTTTTTTTTTTCAAATTTATGCTGTATTTTTATTATTTTCCGAATTCTCTTTTCAAGATGTATGATATAATGCAAAAAATTTAACCAAAATTTAGTTTTAAAAAAATGAGGATACAAGTGGTGAATTTTTTGCTGAAATAATCTTGTTATTTAAAAAATTGTTCAAATGTAGAAGTTTTGAAATATATTTTAAAAATACTGTCAAGCGCTTTGAATATACTAAATTAAATACCATATTTTGCACGCGTTTCTGTAAGGTTGCGTGGCAACAAAGTCCACGCAAGCAAGTAATGCCATATCAAATATGAAAAATGATAGGTACACACCTTCTCAACCACTCCCTACATACCCTCTCTCACATGTGTGGTGGGGCTCACTCGGTGGGTCCCAGTGGGCCCCACCACACATGTAAGAGAGGGTGTGGTAGGAAGTGGTTGAGAGGGTATGTACGTATCATTGTTCATCAAATATATCGGAACTATTGCTCCACCATTGGTGCACACAATGTTACGCAGAACCCACTTTGGACCTCACATAAATAATCAGAGTTGTCAACTTGTTTAAAATAACATTTGAAGGATACTGTATCTATGAATAATTGTTTCAGACAGAAATCGATTAAAGAATTGATCAAGTTGTTCTTATTGATATTTAATTAAGCTGATATTTTACAGAAATCTGTAAAAAAAAATACTGCAAATCATCTATTTCTTATTCTGTGAAATTAATTTTTATCGTCTCTATTTTCTTGATTTTTCAAATCGAGACGAATAATTTATTTTTCTAAATTTTTACCGAAGGTTAAACAAATAATCCTGTGAACATCGAAAATACTGACGAAAAAAAAAAACTCATTTTCTCATAGTTCTTGTTCTCTTTCTCGTCCTTCAAAGAAAATCCCATACGCAGTGCCCGCGCCTCTTCTCCGATTGAATTTAGGTTTCCAAAATCTGCTCAATCGATCGGCGAAAAGGCTTTCGTACCACCATTGCTAGCCTACAGATTCAGAGAGCACTGTATCTAACCTTCTTCAATCCTAGAGAGAGAGAGAGAGAGAGAGAGAGAGAGAGAAATGGGTAGAGTAGCAGTGGCTGTGATTGTGAGCTCCTGGGTTATCCCAATCTCAATCCTCGTCAATCGTGTTGTCCCTGACCCCTACATGGTATTATTCTGTAATTATTACTCACTCCATATGTGTATACCATATGCATATCTCTACGTACGCGTATGTATAAATGAACTGGTGTGCATAAATTATGATTTATTATGTCTATGCAGGATGAGATATTCCATGTGCCTCAGGCGCAGCAATACTGCAAGGGGAATTTCACAAGTTGGGATCCCATGATCACCACTCCTCCTGGATTGTGAGTTACACGACAAACCTTTGTCTTGTTTTTTCACTGGTTCATCAATTCATGTGTTTTATGCAATTAGTTGCCTTGAAGTTCAGTAGGAAACGAATTAATGTGCTTCAAATCACTTTGTTAAAGTTGGGTAGTGTGATTTGGGGGTTGACGGTGTTAACTGATCATTTTCCGTTTGGTTACTCAAAAAATTGTTTGGAGAAGAAATAATAACTGAAGTGAATTTCATCTCCTGAGGTTTTGTTTAACCTCACAATACTTGTAACATAATTTGACAGTGATGAGCCAAAATTATATAGTAGGAATGGTACAAAGATTAACAACAGTAACCGTAAAACAAATAGTTACAGTATCCATGTAATCACCAATCGATGGGGGTGTGGGGCCCCAAGGACTAGAGATAGACCTAACCTAACCTTTCTCAATATAATATATATGCACGCAGTGGCTGCTCTCAGAAAGTTTTACCATTGAAATGGTTTGAAGATAATGACAATATCATAAAAAAGAATGTCATGGCAAGCATAAAGAGCTAATGCCATTTAAACCTTTTGCAGGTACTGTATTTCACTTGCCTATGTTGCTTATTTGTTTCCAGGCATGTTTTGTATGCAAGCAGCCTCGACATTTTCTCGTACCTGCTCCACTGCAATTCTTCGCTCCACCAATGCAATCTTGGCTGTAATTTGCAGTGTTCTGGTTTACGAAATAATCACTCTGTTGAGGCCAGCTCTTGATGAAAGAAAAGCTACTCTTTATGCAGTGGTTCTTGCAATGTACCCCCTCCACTGGTTCTTTAATTTTCTATACTATACGGATGTCGCATCACTTACTGCAGTCCTTGCTATGTATCTTGGGTGCCTAAAGAGGAACTACGTCCTCAGTGCGTTGGTAATAGAATAAGCTTGAGCTAATGTTTTTGGTAAATTTTCTCAATCGTCTATATCACAAGTTCTAAAGGATAATATTTATGAAAAAATGGCATATATTTCACACATTTTATAATTTCATAATACTCGAGTTAGTTCCGTGTTACTTTGACTTATTCTTGATGCAAGAGGTAACTTGTGGTCATTCACTTGCATGCAGATTGGATCTTTGGCTGTATTCATACGGCAGACGAATATTGTATGGGTGCTTTTTGTTGCATGTTGTGTTGTCATAGATTACTCTTCTGTTAGGGGGAAAAAACTGCGATCACACTTTTCTGAACCAATCGGGAAAGACAGTCCTGCTTCAGATAAAGGTATCACAGGGGGCTTCAGCTTACGAAAGAGAAGGCCTGGTAAAGATGTGGATACTGTCAACCGTCTAACTCAACAAAGTGTCACCTCAACAACATGTTCATCAGGTTTAGGTTTCCATTTCAAATGAACTTCTGTTGATTTGTGTTTAATAACTCGAGTTGGTAATGTCTATGTCCTGCATCACTCCTGAAAGAAATGAGTTCTGTAATTTATGAAGGCGTATGATTTTAAGTGTTCATTTGGCATATGGGATTTTGCTATTTGGTAGTTTAATGAGTGCACTTGTTACTCAAACCTTTGTATATGTGATTTTTCCAATTTTAAGCGGATATCTAAAGCTGTTGCTGCTACATATGCAGCTTTAAAAAAAGTTGCAGCTTTAAAAAAAGTTGTAGATTGTTGGGTTTCATCTAAATGGTTTAGTGGAACCAAGTATATGATAAATAGCTTATATTTCCAGATGAAACCTGATATCATGTTGCAACTTGCAAGTTTAGGGTATTTACCATAGTGGGAGAAGAAAGAAAGAAAGAAAGAAAATCAAGGATACAATGTTAAGTAGATCAACAGATGGCTTCAAGGAATTGAGGGCTCTCTGGATTTCAGCTATTTTTTGCTGACTTAAGGAACTTCATCTTATGCTGGGATAATTGGGTACACCTTGGTCACGTTCATGTCCACTGTTGGCAGTCTCATAGTGTCTCCTTTGCCAAGAGTGCCATTGTGTTGGGTTGCAATACTGACAACATATTTTTTTTTATATCCTTTTGTAGGTTTTATTGATGAGATCCAAGATATCTTTTTTATGGCGTGGCATCTGAAGTGGGAGCTTTCGGTTTCCTTAAGTCCCTTCTTTTTAGTTTTGGTGGCTTTTGTTGCTTTTGTCTGCTGGAATGGGAGTATTGTTTTGGGTAAGATGTCTTCACTTTTGACTTTTTGGTGTAAACCAAGTTTCTTAATTCTATTATCAACTAGATAAGCAACACAGGATTCATTTCTTATCCTGCTGCCTGATACCACAGGTGCAAAAGAAGCCCATGCAGTTTCTCCACATTTTGCACAGTTAATGTATTTTAGTCTGGTTTCCGCTCTATTTATGGCCCCCTTCCAGTTCACTCTACCTGGCGCTGCACTTATGGTCCAGTCATACCGGAAAAGCAGGCTGCTTTGTTTATTCCAATGGTTTATGGCCCTTACAGTTAGCTTCCTCTCAGTGCACTTTTTCAGGTAAGATTAACCTTTAAATTGTGTTTTTTAACAAGATTTTCTACCTCATATAATGCAAGTTCTAAGATTCCTTGAATTTTCCCGATGTTCTTTTGACATTTAATACTGATGGTTGCAGTGTAGCTCATCCTTATCTTCTTGCTGACAATCGACACTATACCTTCTATATTTGGCGGAAAGTCATCAACCGTCATTGGTTGATGAAGTATCTTCTGGTCCTGTTTTATGCTTACTCATGGTTTTCCATCTTCGGTATCCTAGGTCCGTGCGAATTTTAATTTGTCGGAGTGTTTCTTTTTTTATTTCTAGTTTTTTCACATTTGCTGAACACTTATTTATTTGTTCATTGACAGCAAAAGCTCAAAAGAAGATATGGGTATTGGCTTATTTCTTGGCTTGTGCTGCTGTTCTTATTCCTACTCCATTGATGGAGTTCAGATACTACACCATACCATTCTTTTTCTTAATTCTGCATTCCCATATCAACGATTACAGAAGTTGGGTTCTCATGGGAATCCTTTTTATCGCCATCAATATCTTCACAATGGTTATGTTCTTATTTCGGCCATTCTATTGGAGCCACGAGTCTGGGACCCAGAGATTTATATGGTAAATGAAGGCTTTAGAGATTGCAAAAGCAGCCCAAGGCTTTCAGCTGGCTATGACTTGTTGAACACCATCTATTAGCTGTACTGATTTTGCCAAGTTAAAAGAGTGGAAACAGGGAGGCCTAGAATTCTACCCAGCATTTTCGCTAATTCTAACCTACCTGTATTTATGGGACACTTAGAAATCATTCCTATTTCAATAAAAAAGAAAAAGAAGAAAAAAACAGGGTATAAACAGGTGAATTTCGGCTTTTCTGGACATTCTCAGTCCTTGCTTAGCATGGATAGAGGAAATTCCTCCCCTGCTGCAGGTTTTGTATTGGCTGATAGCCCTTCTTAATGTACTGTATTTCATTTTGCCTCCTCTAAAATGAAAACTTGGCCTAAAAGCCATTGCTGTATTTCGAACTTGAGGAAAATGAGAGAAGAGAAAAGAAAAGAAAATGGAGGAAATAAAAGAAGGAAAATTTCATTATTCATAAAACTTAAATTTGCTATTTGTCTTCTCTTTCACTAGAAACTCAACAAGAGAAAAAAAAATTAACTTTTTTTTTTCTTTTCCATAAGTTCCAAACAAACCCTAAGTAATAAACATGCGCATTGCTGAGATTTGGGTATGATTTTCTTGTTGGATTGCATCTATGTTTTATAGAGGGTATGGCAGGAGGGAATGGAATGGAGGGGAGAAGAGTACAATCCCTTTTAATTTCACTTACAAAACTAGGGTGGAAATAGTGGGAAAGTAAAGTTATTTTGGTTGTGTTTGGTTAGATAGTTTTGTTTAGTTTTGATAATATCGGCATGTGTTGAGTGGAGAGAGATAGAGAGAGAAATGAGAAAAATGATGATGTGATCAAAACTAAACAAGAAAAGGAACAAGGCTTTTTATTGTTGATATTTCGAATATTAATTATGATCCTGAGACGAATGCTATTTGTCCAAAAGTCCGAAGGTTATACTAATAGAAATATATCATAATCTTCACTTTTTCTTTCCCACTTATGAATTTTTTTCTTTCCCAATTGTGGAGGTTTTTAGGTTTGCAATGAAGCCTTGTGATTACGTTTCGATTTACGAGACTTGTGTGTTTGTTCGGTGAAATTGGTGGTGGAGTTTAGGAAGAAAATATGTTTCAGACTCCAGTATTAGTGAACACATGATAAAAGTTAACAAAATATTACTGTTCGACTTAACCAAAATCCATTATCTAATGTTGTATTTCAGTTGTAAAAATAAAATTATAAGAATACAAATAAAATTGGATGTATATAAGGAAGAAGAAGATATAATTTCAAATACATATATAAGAGCATCACCAATGGTATAATAAAAACTGGATAATCAAAAGTTGCCACATCAGACTTTGATTATCTATACAAGACATTTATAAAGTTAACAATGTGAAATGTCACAATGGTATTTTGTGTCCATAATAAAAATAAAAAAGTAATACTAACTCTATTTTTATTCATAAAATGAGCACAATGATTACAACTTTAAATTGTACACATACTTTATAATATTAGTATCATTTAAAAGATATTCACAGTACCTTTAAAATGAGACCAATCTTGAACATATTTTTGTAAATATTAAGAATTGATAATTTCGAATTTTTGAGAGAGTTTGGAAAATATTAAAAATAATAAGTAAATATTAAAAAGACTTATTAAGATTTGGTTATTAAAAATATTGGTAAAGATTAAAAAAACTCATAAATAGGGCATGATCCCCAAAATTTGGTTATTAAGAAAATATTGTTACTTTTGATTATCTAAATGCCAAAATTTGGTTATTGACTAAAAGATTGTTAACTTTGATTATGCCAATGTTAGCCAATTTTGGGATAAATATTGTTAACTGTAAGGACCAAGTTCCAGAGTTCTTTGTTTTGGCAATTTCGTTTGACAAAACACTTAATTACATCGAGTTGTATTTTTTTTTTATTCTAGAGTGTCTGTATAGGTAAGACAAGGAATCATATTTATTTGTATTGTTATTTGAGTGCAGTAGTCATATTTCTGAAGATTTTGTTTCCAATGAAAACTGAAAATATTGTAAAGTTTGGGAAGATTGAGAAGTTGGTGAAGATCGAGAATTTTTGTACATGGAAAGTTGGCTAGATTGTTTTGCTGAAAAGATCTTGCTCAAGCAACCTATCAAGCAAGCTTGTTGTTCGTTGGTTGTTCGAGCAACTTGGTTCTTGCTTGAGCAACCGCTATGAGTCTATATATTCGCATCAACTAGGTTAAACGAGTTTTGTGCAGCCACACTTTATTCTCTACACTCCTATTCATCCTTAAAACATTTGTGGTGGCAAGGGTTTATGGACCTTGAAGATCTTTGAAGGCTGCATGCTTAGAATTCATCTTCAAGGGGTTTAATGCTTCAATAATCAACTTTCAGTTAGAGTTCTTAGATGGGATTCCGAAAGTATCTAAGGAAGGCTTGTGCGATTCAAGGCGTTGGCGATCAAGATAACTGGTGCGGCGTACGTGTGACTCGACAGGTAATACTTAGAACGTTGTGAGGATTTACATTGTTTGGATAGGTATATCTGTAACTGCATAATTAGTATAGTGATTTTGATTCTTTCCAGTGGGTTTTCTACGTATATCTTTGTATTGTGGGTTTTGACTGGTTGCGTTATTTTCTGCTGGTTGATTTAATTAGTGATTCGCATTCATATCGTTAGAGTTTTAACAGATTTTAAGAGAGCCCTAATTTTTCATTAATTTTGGTTATTTAGATGTTTTGATTATCCCATTGGGAATGTTCTAAGAGTATATAAAAATAATTATACATATACATGTATGTTGGGGCGAGTAATGGGGTGGGGACGGGGTAACCATACTCTTGCCCTTACGCTAACCGTGGCGAATTTTTCAAAATCAATCTCAGTCCCTACCCTATAAAAAAAAGGGGAAATGACCAAGACATGGTAGTTGGAGCAATTTATTCCAAAAACATGACCATGGTTTCACAAATTCCATAAGCATGGGAAGGAAAAAAAATATGACACATACATGGTGTTTTTGACATTGACCGACAAAAATACCCCAGTGTAATTCTCCTTTCCCTTCCCTTCTCCAAACCAAACCCCATTCATTTCCCATCCCTAAATTGATCGACAAAAAACACCTTCTCAGCCCTTTCTCCCTCTCTCTCTCTCTCTCTCAGCCTGTGCAATGTCGCTCTTTCTCTCTCTCGCAACTAAAGGAGGGCATAAACAACGGTGTGAATCAAAGCCACTGTCGGCAACCATCGAGCACTAGCAGTACCACTGCCGACCTCAGTTCTGTCATCTCGAAGAACTGGGTAGCCGCCTCTTCTTCTTCTCCCTTTTTTTTGAGACATTAATTTTATTCCATGATCATTGTTAAACCTTTGCAGATGTGCACACCAACTGTTTGATAATTGTTATTTAATTATTGATCAATTAAAATGTTAGAGGAAATACTGAACCAAGTGACAATTGACCCAACTTGGATTCATAGGTGAATGGTGATTAGCTGCGTGATATTGAAGGGATGGTTTTTTGGTATGGAATTTGTTTGACGAAATGCCCAATTGAAGTCCAATTTGGAACATAGCTATGGCGGTTTTCAGTGGGTGAAGTCCAATTTCCTTCGATTTATTGATTCTGAACTCTGTATTTGCTCTTAAGATGAGGATGAGCAGAGTAAATTCTTTGTTAGAGTTAGGGTTTTCGAAATGCAGAGTTTCTTCATTTCAGAAGTCTACAAGGCTTACTGATTTCTAAAGCTATGCGTACTAAGTGTTCGATGAAATGCCCATGAGTTTGGGTAAGCTTAACAAGTTTTGATAAAAGTTTGAGATTGATTTGTTCATGTAAAAATTGAATCTTGGACAAGTTCAGCAAACATATGATCAAAATCGAGTAGCTTAATTTGTTTATAAGTGCTAATGGTGAATATGTTTGGTGCTTATTTATTTCATACACGGTCGCATGTCGCGCTTATACAAAGAAAGACGTTTTTTGTTGCTTTGGAAGCAAGTTTTTCAAAATTAATGACAATATATTGTTTTGCATGTTATAAAAATAGTGCAAAGGTCACTCCACCTGACAATGGAATGTGGAGTGGATGGACTTTGTATGCATGGTTCCTATGCCATCTAAGAACCTAGGAAATGAGAAATAAAATTTATGAGAAGAATAGTCACGCGTGTTTGTGGTTTTTATACACAATGCACGCGTCGGTGTATATAAAGAGCATGTTTTGTTATTTTCCGGGCGAGTTTTTCGATTAATGGGTGACGATCTACATTGTTTTTCATATTATAAAAAGAGTGCAAAGGTCACCCCACTGACAATGGAACGTCGAACGGGTGGATTTGTATGCATGGTTCATGCCATCTAAGAACCCAAGGAAATGATAAATAAAATTTCTAGAAAGAATAGTCAAGTGCTTGTAGTTTAAACACAAATGAGCATCAAATGTTATATAAAGAAGATGTTTTGTTCTTGCTGGAAAGAAGTTTTTCAACGTCGGTGTGACGATGCATTATTTTTCATGTTATAAAAAGAGTGCAAAAAAGTCATTTTAATGATGGAATTAACGTCCAAATGGATGAAGCTTGTATCATGGTTCATACCATCTAAAAACCTAAGAAAATAAGAAATAAATTTTTTGATAAGAACAGTCCGGTGCTTGTGGTTTCATACAGAGTGCATGACAAGGTTATACAAAGAGCAAGTTTTGTTGTTGCTCAGAGCAAATTTTGTTAGATTGTGGACGTAAGGTGTCAATTTACGGGGAGGGAAAATTATTGGGGATTTTTTTACCGGGGGTATTTTTGTCAGTCGAAATATTGGTACCATGGATATGGAATTATTTTTTTCCTTCTCATGTTATTGGTCATTTCCAAAAACCTTACAATGAAATTGGAATATTTAGTTTTAAAAACCATGTTTTGGTCATTTTCCCTTAAAAAAAAATAGAAAAAACGCCTTCCCTATAGGGGCAGGGTAGGATGGGTTGAAACACATTCTTAATTGGTGATGCTAACCAGTCTAACTGCACGCATTCAACGACGTCGTCCCGCCCTCCTATATTGAATGCAAACAAAAATCCTTTTTTTTGCACTCAAAGTGTCAAACATCCGGAGATTACAGGGAACACCATACTCCGATCCCGGAGATATGGCGAATCAAAGGCTTCTCCGTCGTCTAATGTGGTGGAGGAAATGGGCAAAGAGGGACTGGGCCATCGCCGCCTCTGCCGCCGTATTTGCCGTCTCTATCGTCTCTTTCTCTCTTATCTCCGATTTTCACTCCAAACAATCCAACCACCACACCACCGCGCCCACTTCTTGGGTCCCACTAACCTTATTGCGCAATGCCCATGACAGAGGCGCATGTAATTTCTACTCTCTCTCTCTCTCTCTCTCTCTCTCTCTCTCTCTCTCTGCCAAACTCAATTGTGTGTGTAAATTAGCATGTTTTTATTCGATTAATGAGTATTGTTTTCTGGTTGCAGTGTGCTTAGATGGGAGTTTACCTGGATACCATTTTCAGAAGGGGTTTGGATCTGGCTCCCACAACTGGGTTCTTCACATCGAGGTCAATTTCTCTTTTTTCTCAATTTTGTGATTTACTTTCAATCTTGTGTATTTGTGCTTGTAATTTGTAGTGTTTTCTTAACCAATTGGTAGCCTAGTTAGCCACCCTTGTATGCTCGCTACCGAAAGGTCTTACAGAAGTCGCGAGATTTAAAGTACTGGGGGTCATTTCTTGGGTTGTAGTTGGCTTAAACTACAGGTTTATATGTGATTTCATTTAATTTTGTATGACATGTTATAAATTAGAGGAAATTAAATAGCCATCCTGTTTGGAGCTCCTACCAGCCTACCTATTCGCAATACAAAAACATATACTAGTGTCTTTGTTTCACACAAAATACTTTCTAACGGGAAAAGTTCCCCCTTGCCTTGACTATATGGTATGCATATTTGAAATCCAATTCATCTAAAAGCTTAAGCTATTAGAGAGGTAATAACACTATTGCTTATATCCTAACCAAGATCTGTACTTACTACTCCCTAGTCTATTCTTTAGCAGAAAAAATATGTGCAATTGTGGAAACTTAGGGCTCAGTGTCAGTCTAGGCCAGTTTGTGCTACATAATCAAATTGCAAAGGTTGCAATCTTAAGTCATTAAAGCCATGTTTGATTAATCTTAGTACTAATGAGAGGATTTAATCCCATTGGATGGTGCTGTAGCGATTTATTTTTTCTTTTATGAAGTGATAAGAGAAATATTATTGAGAGGACAGAAATGTCTGCATACGAGAAATTGGGAGACCCAAATGGGAATGGCAGATTAATCTTAGTACTAATGGGGGGATTTAATCCCATTGGATGATGCTGTAGCAATATATTTTTTCTTTTGTGAAGTGATAAGAGAAATATTATTGAGAGGACAGAAATGTCTACATACGAGAAACTGGGAGACCCAAATGGGAATTGCATTCTCTCAACTCTCACTCGTTCAACCAATAAAACATCCCCAAGTTACTGTATATCCATGTTGTTGCGGTAGTGGTTGTCCAACGATCCCTTCACTTACAGTTATATACAAACCACATATGTGGTTCCATGGGATTTGTAACTCAATCTCTGTCTGATCTGATCAACTAGACTGGCCTAAATGGTCTTTTTTTTTTGTGTGTCATTTTCAAGATAGTATTTTCTTGTCATGTTGTAGGGTGGAGGTTGGTGTGATTCAATTGAATCATGTTCTAAACGTAAGAGAACTGCATTAGGTTCATCAAAGTTCATGGAAAGTCAAGTTGAATTTGCGGGAATTTTGAGCCCTGAATCATCGCAAAATCCTGGTAAAGTGTGCTAAGCTTCTGCTTTTGACATTCACGTATGCTTGCAAGTATCGATCCATGTTAACATATTCTATCCATTATATGCATGCGATTCGTGACACGTGACAGAATTCAGTTTAGATTTTACATACCACCAAGAGGATTTATCTTACTACCTATAGCAGGGATTAATCCTTGCTGCATCAAGTATGCAAGATTAATCCTCTTGATGCACGCTTTGGCCTCCGTTTATTCTTGGAGCTTGCAAAACAAGAAATTGTCAAGTCACTTGGCTATGGGGTTCTCGCCAGAGGACACTCCAATGGTTAAGTCAGCAAGAGGTCTTAAGATTTGGTTGATAAACTCAACCATTTTCTCATTGGTCAGTCAATCTGTGTGCCAACTGCATTGCTCTCTCCTGAGCGCTGTAGCTGCCGCAAATGGTCTCTTTAGGTTATTATATATTTTATATTCTATAGGTTGTCGTCTTTCCATGCTCGGTTGTATGTTTGTCCGACTCCACACAATAGTGCCACGTGTCACTGGCCTTTTCCCTTAGTTGCATGAAGCAGGAGCGGATGTGGGGGTGCGCAAGGATATAGAAGAATCTGTGGATGGGAACATGATAGGAGAGTGTATGTGAAATAAATTTTTCTTTGTTTTTAGTCATAGTGTATCAGTCAATATTAGTGTCAACTGCAAATACAATTTTTGTGAATATGAAGGAATTTATGTTTGGACTAAGTACTTGAGTGACATTGAGCCAATATTTTCGATTATCTTATCATTACTGCCAGGAACCGAATCCCCAAGACCCAGTGATGATGCATACAGATTACAAATCGAAAAACAGTAAAACCTATGAGGCAGAATTAGGGTTTACCTCTCTTCCATAGACACAAACACTAGGCTGATTTGATACGTCTGATTGATACCATTCGATTACCTTTGTCTGAACTCAAATAACCCTAGTATCTTCTAGCATATTCCCTTATATCTCAACTGCGTTTCTCAGCGTGGACTCCAAACTCAGCCTCTGAGTTCTCTCTTTCACAGAACATAGCAACATATATATACTATATGGGGCACTAGGGGCCTAAGGATAAATATAGACCGGGCTCCTTAGGCAAATAAGAAACCCTAATCCTCCACAGATTATATATCTTATGACACAAACTATAATTCATCCCATTACAAAATTATAATTACACTCCCGTCCCTATCTCAAGTTAATTTCGAGCTCCATATTATTACATACTTATCATCTTCCCACGTTAAGATTACAGATATGCGTTGATTAAATTAAATTACTTATAATTTTATTTAATCAACGTCTTATAAAATACCTCGAGACTTTCCATTTAACTTATTCGACATGTTAGATACAAAAATCGACCTGCAAGGTTTGATCCAATCTTTTGTGTGTAAGTTGTACACTACGTACTGAATCATGTACTATGTAGAATAAAAGACATACATGCACAATAATATTATGCAAACATTGCCCATAAAAGATTCTCATAAAAATGGATAAAACTTGTTAATATATAATTAATCCATTACATTAAAGCATGGTTTTTAGTATAAATTCCTAACAATTTCATCGTACTTTATGTCGCTTGTTAGCTTTTCTTTTTTGTTTCGCTTGGGTTTTATATGCTTGGGAGGTGTTATCCTAGTTGGGAGCGGGTTTCTTTCTAGATGAAAGCAAGGTTCTTAGGAGATTTTGACCTGATCATAGGATTGAGTTTCTGAGATAAATTTGCCACCTCGATAGGAAGATCCTGCTACTAAGATTTCACCCTTAGATTAGTTGACTAGTCATTATTCATTTATTGATCTTTCCCTTTCGTAAATGTAGAGTTAGACAAAACAATTGAGAGGCAAAAGTTAGGGTTCTATTGTCATTACGTAGAACTTATACAAGAGGGAAAAAGATAAATTACACTATGATCCTAAACTACTAACTAAATTGCATCAGTAGACAAATACAATCTAACTACACATTTACACCCACAACTTAACACTCCCCCTCAAGTTGGTGCAAAGATATCAATCAAGCCCAACTTGAACACAATGGGATGGAAACTCTTGCTGCTAAGCCCTTTTGTGAAAATATCAGCTAATTGATCTTCGGATCGCGCAAAAGGCATACATATCAACCCCTCACTCAACTTCTCCTTGATGAAGTGTCTGTCAACCTCTATATGCTTCATTCTGTCATGTTGCACAGGATTGTGAGCAATGTTTATGGCAGCTTTATTGTCGCAGTAGAGTTTGATCGGTCCATTTTCAAAAATTCCCAAATCACGTAACAAAGTTTGGAGCCACAAGAGCTCACAAACACCATGAGCCATAGCTCTATACTCGGCTTCTGCACTTGACCTGGCAACCACTGATTGCTTCTTACTTCGCCAAGTCACCAAATTTCCCCCAAGAAAAGTGCAATAGCTAGATGTAGAGCGTCTATCATCCACGTACCCCAAACCCGGTCGATCGATCGAATGCCTCCAATCGTAGGTGACCGTGATTAGAGAATAGAATTCCTTTTCCTGGAGCTGATTTGAGATACCTCAAAATACGATAAACTGCATCTAGGTGTGAAGTACGAGGATCATGCATAAACTGACTAACCACGCCCACTGCATAACTAACATCCGGTCGAGTGTGAACTAAGTATATCAATCGACCCACAAGCCGCTGATATCTTTCCTTGTCAGTGCACTCTCCCATATTAGCACTAAGGTGATGATTTCCCTCGATAGGAGAATCTGCAGGTCTACAACCCAACATACCAGTTTCTTCCAAAAGATCAAGAATATACTTCCGTTGGGAGATAAAAATACCTCTATCAGACCTTGCCACTTCCATACCAAGGAAGTTTCTTAGTGAACCCAAATCCTTAATCTCGAATTCTTGAGCCAAACTAGACTTAAGATTAAGAATCTCTTCCACATCATTGCCTGTCATTATTATATCATCAACATAAACAATAAGGACAAAGAATCTTACCAAAGATCTCCTGATGAACATAGTATGATCTGCATGACTCTGTCAGTAACCAAACCTCGACATAGCCTTCAAAAATCTTCCAAACCACGCTCTAGGTGACTGCTTCAACCCATAAAGAGCCTTTTTCAATTTACACACCTTTCCCTCAGTCTGAGATGAAGAAAAACCTGGTGGGATAGCCATGTACACCTCCTCCTCTAACTCACCATGGAGAAATGCATTCTTCACATCAAATCAGGAAGAGGCCAATTCAAATTGGCAAAGACAAGAAAGCAAAGCTCGCGTCTGAGTTCATCTTTTTCTGAGGGGCAAACGTCTCCTCATAGTCAATACCATAGGTTTGAGTGAAACCCTTGGCAACAAGTCTTGCCTTGTATCGCTCAACTGTACCATCCGCATTCTGTTTAACGGTAAAAACGCATTTGCATCCCACTGGTTTCTTTCCTCCTGCAAGAGATACTAGCTCCCAAGTGTCATTCTTTTTCAAAGCCATCATCTCCTCTACCATAGCTTCTTTCCACTTAGGTATTAAGAGTGCATCCTGCCAATTCTGTGGAATAGATATAGAAGAAAGAGACGAAACAAATGCATAATATGAAGGAGATAAACGATCATAAGTAGGGGTGTAACCGGTTCGGTTCGGTTCGGTTCAGAGGGAATTTTGAGTGAACCGAACAAAACCGGTTTGGAGGAACCACAGAACCGGAACCGAAATTCTAGAGATCGATTCGGTTCGGTTCGTCCCTGCTCAGACATCCGTTCGGTTCGGTTCGGGGAAGACGAAATTTGCAAATACGTATACACAATTAGGGAAAAAAAAACTGCAACTCAGAAATTCAATCAACAAACAAGTTCCAGATCTTAAGTTTTAGCACATATTGTATGGTAAATACAAGCTATGTATAATACCCACGCATCCTGAATCTCAACTTTTACAAATTGATTTATACAAGTTCCAAAATCTTACACCAGATCTTGATTTTTACAAGTTATATATAGCAAGACATACATAAACACATATACATGCATGTATACATACAAGAATCGTTCGAGATATACATACACAAATCGATTGACACAGACTCGATCTCAGATCTGGTTGAAGAGGTTGGGCTGTTAATTTGTCCAATCTTCTTCATCATCCTCCATCGGGCCAGCGGGATTGAGGGAGAGAAAGGGAGACGAGAGAGATGAGAGGATTTGAGATCTTAGATGGGTGTCTCTCACGCCGGAGATGGTGGGTTTCGTCCGTGATATTAGAGAGAGAGAGAGAGAGAGAGAGAGGGGGAGGAGAGGGGGCACTTTTTAGATCTGAGAAATGGAAATATGTTTGGGTGCTGCGGCCAGGTAAAGTTATTATGTAGTAAAGCATCTAAGGCAAGTGTTAAATTTTTTTCTTTCCTTCCCTTAACACAAGTTTAAATGCTATCCAAGTGGCTAAGTGAGGGAGTTGATGCTCGGGGGTGGACGGGGTTCGATTCCCATGCCCTTCACTTTTTGTAATAAGAGTACATTTAATATGTATTTACATATATATATATATGTATAAAACCGGTTCGGTTCGAACCGGGATTTAAATCCCAAGAACCGGGAATCGAACCGGATTCAAAAAATTTTACTCCAGCGAACCGAACCTGGGAATGAAAAAAACCGAAAAAAAGAACCGGTTCGGTTCGGTTCTCATGCTCGGTTTGGTTCGGTCGGTTTTTTATTCACCCTTAATCATAAGAGACAAATTGGGAGATGGGATGCTGAGTACATGATCTAACACATTTCCTAAGAGCAATAGGAAGATCATCAGAATTAACAATAAGAGGTTCATCAGAATTAACAAGAGGAGGTTCAATGGGAGAAGAGCCATTACCAGATGAGTCAGTTGAGGAGTCCGGAACTGGAGCAACTGATTGTGATTGACAAGGTGGTAGTACGCAGGAGGACTTTCTTTTTTCCTGCTAGTGTAGGTCTTTAAGTTAGACCCTTGCAGTCGCTGTATACGTACCCCCTCATCACCACCAATGTCATGTGTAGCTCGTTCGACAGATATTGGTTCATTCTCCAGACCATGAGTACCATGATTATTATAAAACAGTGTCTCCCCTTCACCATAAAACATCTCTTCCTCCTGCCTATGCTCCCCCTGAAGAGATGGAGTCGAGGGAAGAAAAAAAGACTCTGTTTCCCAAAAAGAGACATCCATAGAGACAAAAAATTTCCTAGAATGAGGATCATAACATTTATAGCCCTTCGAGTAGGGAGAGTACCCAATAAAAAGACATTTATGGGCTTTAGGACCTAATTTGCCACCGTGGGATGAGAAGCATGAACAAAACACCTGAACCAAAAACACGTGGGGAAGAGTTGTGGCATGAAAATCAAGCTGAGAGACACGAGAGAGTTTTAAAGTTAAGAACACTGGATGGCATGCGGTTAATAAGATAAGCTGTAGTCAAAATGGCTTCGCCCCACAAATATTTAGGAGCATTCATGGTGAATAACAAAGAGCGAGCGACCTCAGCTAAATGACGATTTTTGCGTTCAACAACTCCATTTTGTTGTGGAGTGTCAACACAAGTCGTCTGAAAAAGTATACCATTTTCATCCAAAAAAGCCCGAAAACTTTTATCTATATACTACGCATTACATTGTCATCAAGGAGAATTTTGATATGCATATCAAAATGGGTGCGTATCATCATTATGAAAAGATTTAAAACAAGAAAAAACTTCATTTTTTGATTTAAGTAAATACACCCAAGTGACACGAGAATAACAGTCAATAAAAGTGACAAACCACCGATGACCTTTAATAGAAGTAACGGGTGAAGGACCCCACACATCCGAATGGATAACTATAAATGGAGAGTCACTCCTTCTATTAATAGGAGCATAAAAGGAACGTTTATGTTTACCAAGCTCACATGCTTCACAAAAAAATTGACTCCGAGAACAATGTTTAATTAAATTAGGAAAAAGTTTCTCCAAAATCCCAAAAGAAGGATGACCTAACCGACGGTGCCATTTGTGTAACATAGAAAGAAGTTTGAACCGATTATTCCGCTTGCAAAGCTAGACCACATGATTGGGGTGAATGAGATGGGTGAGGTCGCGATTCCAAAAATACAGGCCACCATGTGCCCTACCATCGCCAATCACCTTCCCCTGTTTCCGCCCCACGAAAAACACAATGGGTAGGAAAAAATGTTACGGAGCAATTTAAAGATTGGGTAAGACTACTAACAGATAGAAGGTTAGTAGAAAAATTGGGAACGTGAAGAACTGAAGAAAGGGAAAGGGTTGGAGAACAATGAATAGAACCTTTCCCGGAGATAGCAGATAGAGAACCATCAGCAATTCTAACCTTGTCCTTACCAGAACATGTAGAATAAGAATCAAAGAGTGATGAGCAACCTGTCATCTGATCTGTTGCACCGGTATCTATTATCCAGGGAGAAGAGCTAGTGGTAGCAAGAGAATTAGCAGGTATGCCCTTGTGAGCAAAGAAATCAATAGCAGTGGAAGCAGAAGCGGTGGTAGATAAAGCATCAAGCTTTGCCAGAAGGCGCTTGAGAGTTTGTAACTCCCCCTGCGAAAAAATATCAATCTTGGTAGTTTTGGAAACTGTCATCATACCGACACACGAAGATGAAATAACCAGATAGTGCTCCAAACTTAAGGTCTTCAAAACCAGGCCCCAATAAACACCCTGTACAGTGTGGAATAGTACCAAATACGGGCCAAATAATACCAAACGGAGCAAAATAGTACCCAACAGTAACCAACACTCCCAACAGTGCTGAATACAAAATAAGTTAGAAAGACCTTTATAGCCAATTGGTGCTGACCTAGTAGTTGTTGAGAGAAATAAGAGGTAATCAAGCTGTTTACAGTATTCACCGGAGGGTGAATAGCAAGTTTGAAGAGGACCCACAGGATTTGGAACTCAGAGAAACGTATTGAAAGGCAACAAGATTGTTTTCAAGCTTACCCAGTGGTTTCAGAGATCACCCAGTCAATCTCAAGCAAAACTGAGAGCACCCAATCGTTGTAGAGTGTCGTACAATGACCGTACTGTTGTTGTCGGGGGTCGCCTGAGTTCGTGGGATACAAATCACAAGAACCCAGTCAATTTCGAAGGCTGTACAGTCAATTTCAAGACAACCCAGTCAATTTCGAGCCCTATAGGGTGTTTGCTGGAAGTTTTCAGGGTCGCTGGAGATTAGAGAATGTCGGACAGTTGTCGCCGGACGTCGGCTAGGGCTGTACGGTGGTCGGCGAGTCACGCCGGAGGATGATCAGTGATCGTTGAAGACCAAGAGTCGAGATCTGCTGGTACAGTGGTTACCAGAAGAGTCGAGATCTGCTGTTACAGCAAAGTACTGTTGATGCGAGTACTGTAGCAGTTGTGGGTGAACATGGACAGCGTGAGAAAGACTCTACGATGTCAGTAATCAAGCTTTAACGGGAGAAAACTCAGCCGTTCTGGAAGAAAACTCAATCGGTATAGGATCTTTGCTCTGATACCATGTAGAGTTAGACAAAACAATTGAGAGGCAAAAGTTAGGGTTCTATTCTCATTACGTAGAACTTATACAAGAGGGAAAAATATAAATTACACTATGACCCTAAACTACTAACTAAATTGCATCAGTAGACAAATACAATCTAACTACACATTTACACCCACAACTTAACAGTAAACAAACTCAAGTTTAATTTCACTTCCCACACTAAATTCTTATTTAATTTATTTCCATGTTTATGGCAACTTCAGATTTCTTCAATTGGAACAAAGTCAAGATAAGATATTGTGATGGTGGATCTTTTTCTGGGCACCCTGAAAGTGAGTTTAAGGCAAGTCACCTGATGTTTTTCATCTTGTTCAGTAATTAGTCTTGTTGAAATACTAGTCGCTCTTCTCTTCAATTTCCAATTTTTCCTTTACTAATTGTATCATCTCTTCATTTTTCTCTATAGAATGGAACAGAACTATTCTTTAGGGGTCAGCTTATCTGGGAAGCACTCATGGATGAACTCTTGTCAATTGGATTGTCTAATGCCAGACAGGTATATTCCTTAATTTTGCTGTCCATAATCTCATTGTTTTTGGATAAGAAGTTTGATGAGTTTATAGCTATGTCCTGTTGGACTTGCTTTGGTTTAATCTTTAGTCACGGTCAATATTTTTTGGAGGAGTAGGAAGAAACCTCTCGCTCTAGTGGGCTGTGAGTTGATTGCATCATGATTCATTTACGTCACAATGATATAGTGGTTGAAGACATAAATGTGTTTTGAGGTTAATTAGCAACTATTAAATTCGACTTTGGTTGAATTTTTCCAATTAAATCATGAACTTATCATCATCGTGCTGGATAAAAGTTAAGTGGTGGTTTGCATCTGCAGTATGTTGAAACTCCTTGTGCGGTCAACTTTGTATTAGCATGACTTTAATGGAACGTTGCTGATAATACTGATAGTGGACAAATTTTGAGGGTGGTTTTATTGTTGAATTGAAGAAAAATGTTGGCCAACCGTCGGAATGAAATTGTGGTTTCTTACTTCTTACTAATGCATTTTGTAACTTCACAGGCTCTTCTTTCAGGCTGTTCTGCTGGAGGGTTGGCAACTCTGATACACTGTGATGACTTCCAAGAAATTTTGCCAAAAGCTGCCACTGTCAAATGTCTTGCTGACGCAGGCTTCTTCCTTAATGAGTATGTTCTCATGAACTTTCTCTGCCCTCTATATCCGTAGTCCCTCAATCTTTTGTTTTTTATTTTGTTTTGTTTTTTGGAGGAGTTCCAGGTTTCAGATTTTCCTTTGATAATATTAACTGATAGATTGATTATCTTCAGCTCCTGATTGAAATGACCGTGGAATTCCGTCATTTAACTTTCACCACGGCATGTAGTGAGATCTTTTTATTAGTATATTATTTCTATTTTGTCTTGTGCGCTTTTCGCATATTGATTTGTTATTACCTCCAAACTAGTATGATCCTGGGCAGCCTCTGCCCTCGTTGTGAACTTGTTTTGGTGGGATGCTTTATCATGACTATTTTGCCATCATTTATGCACTTTCTTTCATGATGGTTTGGGCCACTCATACAGTAGAACTTTCTGTTCTGATAGGTGAGTGGTACCATAGAGTGCTAGCTTATTTGAGATGGGCATAATTGCCTAATTTTTAATGTCGGGTAAAGTGCAGAAATCCATCGTACAGGACTCAATTATAGACCTTTTTAGGTTACACAAATATATGGTCAAACAATTCAAAACAGAAACCAGCAAGTTCGATAAATACTATTAGTAACTTATTTGGTAATGCTTGTCAGAGAAATGTAAAACAAACTACTCCCTGTCCCAATTTTAAAGTCTCTCTTTCAGTTGTGGGATGTCCCAAAATAAATGTCCCATTTTTGAAAACATCCATCAAAACATGTCAAACTCCCAGTTTTACCCTTAATAAGTACTTTCCATTCCAATTGGTTTCTCCATTATCTTTTAATTTTATAACGTTTTTCATGATTTTGAAACCTTTGTAAAATGAAACTAATTGATATCTATCAAACAAGATCCATATTACACTTGTCTTGAGTTCCCTAATTGAAAGTTACAAACAATTTAATAAATGCATTGAACTAACTTCCCAGTTTTGAAGGTTAATTTTGGAAATATAAAGCAATAATTTTGAATTCTTGAAAAGCTTGATTCCCTGTAGAGAGCACTTAAAATGGAACAGAGGGAGTAATTCTTTATCAATTTCCCATGAAATGTTCCTACTTTGGAGACTAACTTGCATTTTTCATTGTTCTCCCAATACCTGGTCTATTAGAAACTTCTTGATGGACTGTTGAAAGCTTGTTTTGCATGTACAATTAGCTTGTTTATTGCTTAAGCTTTTTCTATTACCTTGGTTGTGATGTTTTCTTCGTTACAGGAAAGATATTGCTGGAAATCGCACCATTGAATCTTTCTATCAAGATGTTGTTAACCTCCAGGTTGTGACCGAGCTTTACTCTTTGCAAATCATATAATTTGTGTCTTTCTTTGTCTCGTATATATGCATTTTGACTTGGAAGTTTTAGGTAAATCATATTCATCAATAACAAATAGTTTTCAAACCTGTTGTAGTTTGTGTAATTTGCCAGTTATCTTGCTCATACAATATTTTTTCTGTTTCTTGTATGGGGTGATAGTTTAGCACATCCATAATTTTCCCATTGGGCGTCATATGTACCTCAGATGGACCAGATGACCCTATCAAAAACATAATATAGTTACCTATTCGTGATGACCCTTTTTTTTTTTTTTTTAAACTTTTGATTTAGGACTTTCTTTTGGCCAACTTTTGAAATGAGGAATACATTTTCACCAGTGCAACCATTATGTTATTTAAATCAATATCTCTTATGCAAGTGCAATTTTTATTCTTACACTTGATGCTGATGGCCCATGATTTACCTTCTCTGGTGTTAGGGTATAGCAAAAAGTTTGAACAAGGATTGTGCCGTGAGGATGGAACCGGCTAAGGTAGGTATCAATTTTATGTAATAGCTTTTCAGGGTGGTAGCATGTATTTTGCAAGATGTTTTTCTCTTTTGCTGCTCAACTGTGTTGTCTGATGTGCAGTCGCTCTTACTTTGCAATTCCAAGTGTTTCTTCCCCAAGAATTTATCAGAAACATAAAGACGCCAATTTTCCTTGTCCACCCAGCTTATGATTTTTGGCAGGTAACCTCTTTTCTCCAGATATCCTGTTCCATTTTTCATTTTAGTCATTTTAAATTTTCCTTGCTTCATTTTCCTTATCGTGTTGGTCATATGAATTTTCAGATAAAAAACATATTTGTACCAGATTCATCTGACCTGCGTGGCAACTGGTTCAACTGTAAGCTGAATATTCATAATTGTAGTCCCAGCCAGATTGAAGTTCTTGCAGGTATCACACTCTATGAATTCTGAGCAATATTAATGTTATTTTTGTCTCGCTTAGCATATTTTGCAGCGATTCCTGACTGGAAGTATCATATACAGGTTTTCGTGATTCACTGCTGAAGCTACTGAGTGATTTCCTGCAAAACAAGGATGTTGGAGTTTTTATTAATTCATGCTTTGTTCACTGCCAGACATGGATGAGTTCAACTTGGCATTCTCCTAATTCTCCCAGAATTAATAATAAGGTCAGATTTATCATAGGTGGCTCCACCCTTGGCAAAGGGTGGTCACTCAACACTCTCAAAAATAAAAATTTGTTTTGAAATACATGTAACTTTTTTTAGTTTGGACAAGTATAGCCATTATTGAACACCCAACACACACATATTTGAACACCCGACGCACAAATATTTGAACACCATTGTAATTCACAATGGAACCCTGGTAAAATATGTTGGGTTTTGTTTGAACATTTAATCTTATACTACGAATACTCATCAATCCTGGTAGTTCACAATGGAAACCTTACATGTAACTTTTTTTAGTTTGGACAAGTATAGCCATTATTGAACACCCAACACACATATTTGAACACCCGACGGACAAATATTTGAACACCATTGTAATTCACAATGGAACCCTGGTAAAATATGTTGGGTTTTGTTTGAACATTTAATCTTATACTACGAATACTCATCAATCCTGGTAGTTCACAATGGAACCCTTAACACATCAGCCGTTTTTGTAAGTGTCCGTGATGACTTTTGTCCGAGGTGCTAAAATCTGTTTTTTCGAATTATATCTAGCTTTACTAAATGCAATCAGTTTAGTGAATGTTTTAATGCTTGTGAAACAGACGATAGCGGAGTCAGTTGGTGACTGGTACTTCAACAGAAAAACATCGAAACAAGTTGACTGCCCGTATCCCTGCAATCCAACGTGTTACAATTTGGACTTCACTACCCGAGGTTGACAATGTTGAGTTATTCCTTGGTTTTGTGTATTCTCAACACTCCCAGTCTTCGTTTTCTATTGCTTACGTGAAATCATCCAACTCCCAGGAAACTGGGATTTCGTGGAAAAAGATGCAGAAAGGAATTTGTTGATCAGTCCATACCTTCACTTACATGAGATGAAGAAATTTCGTGGAATACAAAGTTTGTTGTAACATATAGCTTTATTACAACTTGATTTTTAAGGACTTTATCATAACTGTCGTAGTGCTTATTTTGCCTTCACTTACAAAGTTTTTTGATCTGAAAGTATAGAGGAGTCGGAAGAGATGGTTGAAATGGCTGCAGTTTTATTTGCTCTTCTGGTTTAGCAAATGTCCTCATTTGCTAGTGTTATTCTACCATGAAATTTCAAAGCATGAAACTAAAAGAATTTGTTTTCCTGACAATAAGATGTTAGTTTGGTAAATGTTACTGTATTACTACGAGGGTCAATCTTGTCCATAGGAGTCGAATCCTAAACTCATTTGGAGTGCTGCAGAATCATTGTGCCAAGCCAAAACATTACTTATTTTGTGTACATGCAGTAGATAACCCTTCAAAAGAGAACCCAACATGTAAGATGCTCTCTTTATTAACACTAGTGGGTCGTCCTGGTGGTCTTGGACTGAGACTTGAGAGTTTGCTATTTCTTAAGGTCTCAGACATTATTCTTTGCAACATTTTTATTTTTATTTTTTTTGGATAATCAGGCTAGCTTCTGTGCATCTTGATTACAATAATTTTGGGAAATTAATTTCACTCTTGCGAACAACTCTTGGGGGCACTTCTCCTCACGTGTAAGCACAAAAAGGGCTTTGGAGGGAAGGAAGGGGCTGTAGAGATTATTATTATTATTTATCAGTGTAGAGATTAGTTCGAGATGCGTTTCAAGTTGGCCGATGACACCATTGATTACTTATGAAAAGAAAAGATACACCCTTTATCAAGTTTCAAATACCCCATTTGTACAATTAATATTTTTCCCTTTCCTTTTATATTCCCTCTGTCTAGATTTGTTTGTTCATCGTTCTATTTCAACTGAATAAAAAAAATAGTGATATCTTGGTAAGTGATTATATGTCCAATATAGATATTGTTTGATAGATTTCAATTAATTCTATAAGACAATGTTTTCAAAATTGCATAAAACATTATAAATTATACTCCCTTCATCCCCTTTTAAATGGCCATTTTCATTTTTTGACTTTATTTTTAAATTCTCTATAACTTTCAATCTATAATATATTATGTACTTTTGAAAAAATTGTATTTTAGAACTTATTGATTTCTATAAAACAAGATCCATATTGCATATTTTATGTAATATAGATTGAAAATTATAAACAATTTTCGAATCCGACTGGAATAGTAACATCATCATTTAAATAGGGACGGAGGGAGTATTATATTATATAATCATTTAAAAAGTGGCAAGAACTTTAAAAAATGGACTAACAAATTCAGAAGGAGGGAGTACCATTGATTAATTATGAAAAGAAAAGAACTAAAAAGATGTTACATTTAGCGGGTTTTAAATACCCCATTCAATTACAATTAACTTTTTCCCCTCTTCCTTTTCTGGCTAATGTTATGGGTACAATACTTCGGTGTACACAAAATGTACACCATCTATTTGTGACCAATTTAGAATCTTACAAAAGTGATCTGATCCATTTAATTTGTTTAAAATATATTTTTAAGTGTTCTTGTAAAAAAATTAACTCATTTAGATATCCGTAAGGACTCGATCAATTTTTGTTCCCTGAATGTGCCCCCAAAAAAACTGACTATATTGATCGAGCATTTACCAATGCTTGAATGCCCTCATTTTTTTTTTTTCCAGAGACCTGTAAAATAATATTCTAAATAAATTAAATGACTCCAATTTTAGTATGGGTCCCTAAAATAGATCCCACACTGATAGTGTACATCAAAGTGTCATACCCATAGATGGACTCTTTCCTGTATTCTATTTCGATACTATACAACTCGGATTCAATTCAAGCAATGAATAATTCTGATTTGTAAAAACTTGGATTAAATATGAGCTGTGGCTTGTTAAAATAGATGGTCAGATAAGATAAGAATACAACATTCTATAGTGTCACTATCCGAGTTTTCATTTCTACGAAAAATTAAATCAAACAGAATCAAGTTTAAATCAAATTTAATTTAAAGATTGAATGTAATAAGAAAGCCGAAGTATAACAGTCAACACTAGACCGGATAAAATGGTACAAATCGCGAGTTACAAGTACCACTTCCAGGAAGCCCGTCTAGCTCAGTTGGTAGAGCGCAAGGCTCTTAACCTTGTGGTCGTGGGTTCGAGCCCCACGGTGGGCGATTATCTCCAACCAGGTTTTTTGTTTTTCCTCCTCCCAAACAGTACGTTTACAAAACAAAATTTCAGCTGCATAATTGATGGTCCTAAGAATCTCTAAAAGAGCGGAAATGATAGGTACCCCGAATTTGTAACCCACACACTCACAAAAAAAGGACGAGGTTTGATAAAGTATAAGATTTTTGAGGAAGAAGTTTGATAAAATCTCCCAAATGATAAAATCAACACTTAATTTTATCAAATGAGCAAGAAGTTTGATAAAATCTAAGATTTTTGTGGGAGATGGTTGATCTAAGATTTTGGTTAATGTTATACAAAAGAAAAGATTTTTGTGGGAGACCCCAAACCATACAAAAGAATAAAAAAAAAAAAACTACAGTAGCAAAAACGAGATACTTTGCTTAATGTTATACAAACTGTCTTAATCACTCATCTAATCACATTTCAAATAAGTGAGAGAAAAAATCAGACAGATCAGGTGAATCACAGCTGTTGGCTGCCTTTTCATGCGTGTTTCCTAGGTTTTTTTTCCTGTTCTATACCATCTCTCTAATGCTTCCCAAATGTTTGCCCCGGTTAAAGTGTGGCCCCAGAAGAAAGGAATTTGGTACTACACTACTCCTATTATTAACGAAGACTGGTAAATCGGAAATCCAAAGGGAACCGATAGGAATTCTACCGATGGGTACAAACGGGCCATGGGGTCCACTTATGGGTTCCGCATAAATAATTCAAACTGTTTAAGAATTTCAAAATATTTTTTCGAGTGGCCCTGCGAGAAATGAACTCAAAAAGATACCTACAACTAGTTGATCCGATGTACCCATTTCTCATTCGGATTACAAGCGATTTTATACGATTCGGATCATTTGTGCGAGACCTGTAAGTGGCCCCGTGGCCTGTTTCTATCCCATCGATACCTATAGTGGGGTTGGTATTAAATTGGCCTCTCCGTGGATTGGTTTTGGGCGGATTGTGTGGTTTCCAAATCGATCCGCTTATCGCAGATTGTTGAATTCTCCATCCATACCCGTCTCTAAATGAGGTATAGTTGGGTCAGTTCGGTTGCAGATTGGGTGGATCAAAAAAGGATTATGGGGCAGATTGGGCAGATCAAACCCAAACCGAATCCACCAAAATAAAATATTACTATCTGCATCCATCCGTAACATACCTCGAGTTGGTTCATAGACGATTCAGTATAAAAAGAATTAGGCGAATCGGTTGACCTGTTAGGCACCCCTACTGTTAAACATTGCAACACAGTTTCAGGGGTTTTTTAAAAGAAAGGCTTAACCGTCCACCAGACTCCACCTTTTTTTCCATGTGGAATTGGTGGCACATAATTTTTTTTTGGTTGATTAGACATCCGTAATCAGGTAATGACATAGTATCTAATAATTGTTTTCATGTAATGACATTTATCTAATAATTGTTTCAAATCATTCTGGCATTTTTTATTAGAAAAAGTTTTTTAATGTTGTTCGATAAACATGAATTTTTTTTACCGGACATCCACTTGGAAAGATGAAGAAAATGAACAATTCATATAAAATGACCGAACAGATCAGGTGCATGCTTGCTTTGCAGACCCCTCCCCTAAAGAAAAAAGATCTGCCATACCCTTTTCTCCCATCTTTATATGGTCACTACCTAGGGCTTGGCCATATCGTGTTGTGTTGTGTCGTGTCAAATTAGGTTCGTATCAAAATGACATACTTAACTAATCGTGTAGAAAAATGAATTCTAACCTGATGTGATGTTAATCGTGTCAACCTGAACATGACACGGATTGACACGATTAACTTGGAAACAACCTGTTAAGCCATATTTGATCCGAACACGACACAAATTGACACGACTAATTCGTGTCATTCTCAGGTTATGCAAGTTAGTTAAGGTTAATTGTAAGGTTTTGCAGGTTAATTCATGTCATTTTTTGGTTACGTGGGTTCAACCTAAACCCGGCCTGTTATGCTATTAGTATTTTTGGATTGTATCATATATGTATTTTATATCAGAAATACACAACACTAAGCCTCTAATTTTGTGTCATGTCATAAATACCCACCCCTGCCTCTGCCTAGGTATGGCTTTGCCTCTATAAAGTTTTCTTACACAATATTTGTTTTTCCCAATTTGCAGAAGATCATGTTGCTTAGCAGCGGCACTGGCATGCCTCCCAAGAGAGCTTTTGTATTTATCACAAGAATCAAATGAGAGGACAAGAGAGCGGGCTCTGAACTAAAGTACATGAGATGCGGTCTTTCTGGACCTCCCAAAAATTATGTAGTTAAGGGGACATAGGTTGGTTTTGGTGAGTTGGAAAAATTAGTTTTTTGGTTTTTTTAGTTTTGTCCTTATTCAAAAAATTGGATTATTTTTTGTTTTTATTTACAAAATTTTAAGTTTGACTAATAATTTTATACTCTTTAGATTTCTCTTGTCGAGACAAGTCAAGAAACTACAAAAAATCGATCGAAAACCAACAAATACAAAAAAAAAATTGAATAAGGACAAAACCAAAAACCTAATTTTCCCAATTCACCCAAATCAACCCATAGTTTGGGGGCAAGACATCGTGTAATGCGGTGTCGCACAACATGATTGTAGCGCGACATCTGAGCCGTTGATTACACAATCAACTACTCCAATTTTTTCCGAGCTGAATCTTGTACTTTGATACCTCCTATAATCGCCCAACAAAAAGAGAGACCATATATTTAATCTTTGCTTTAGGATCTCGTAAAGTTAGGACCAATCTGAGAAGAGTGATGGTAGCCTCAAAAGAAAATGATGGTACAAAAATGAAAAGAACATCATCCAAAAGGGTCAAGATACATGTGACACTGGCATTGATAATGGATGAAAGGGGGGCCAAAAGAGGAGGAAAATGGCAAAATTGCTGGGGACATCTGGAAAAGGGATTCCATAGCGGATGGACTAAGTTCATTTGGGGCCCACCACACAAATCAATGGGTCTTGGGAGACTAGGCGGGGCCCAGTCTTTAGTCTTTGTGTTTTTTAGTCCATCAATGGTGGGTCTCTTCAAATAAGGTTCGAAAATAAAGGCCCCCAGTAAAGAACACAACAATGAAATATACACGTCAACTCGGACATACTCTGTCACATCTTCTTTGACATGTGAGGGGATGCATCCGGATCCATCTTTACCCTATATGTGAGAGGAAGTGTGGCAGAGTGTGTCCGAATAAGCATGTATATATCATTTTTGTAAAGAACAACCCATGTGCTGTAGGAAAGTTAAAAAGTAAAACAATAAAATGAAGAGAGAGATAATTTTTAAGGAATGGAATCGTCTCCCGTCCGGTCCACGGACTGCATGGGCCATTTCTCGGTTCATTTTGATGATTAGAACCATTGATTTTTTAGACTTTGTTTAGAATATTAGGCATGTCGAAATTTATATTAGTCAGATATTGTTTATTAAATTTTCAAAGCACTTTTATCTTGGAAAAATGGTTTAGAGAATATTGAATCAATAGGGAAAAAAAAAATCTGTTTTCCAAAAATAAATACGCATCGAGAACATATCAAACAATACCCGATTAGCATAATTTTACGTATGCCAAATCTTTTTGATGAGATCTAAAATATCAACGTTACCGATCATCAAAATAGCCCAGACAGCACCGTCTAGAGAATAGAGAGGTCCCATTCCAATTTCACATTCTCCCATCTCTGTTCCAATTTCTGTCTCCATTGTGTACATTAGAAATTTACTTTTATTTCTTACTTTCCGAACCCTTTTGTAGTTCTGTAAATGTTGATAATTAAATGAAGAATTATTGTATTTAAATGAAAAGTAAGCGTGAAAATCAAGAATAATCTCGAGAGATAGATTTTACTATTGAGTGATTGGGAATACAATTGAGTGAGATTTTTAGTGCGGAAGAGGTGAGCCATTCTTTGTAGTGAGTGCTCGGAGACTAATATCTAGCATTGGTAATAGAAAAACACTAAAGTCAGCTCATTGAACTGACATTAAAATTTAAAAAATATATTAAAATGTGTAAAAATTATATGAAAAAGTGTGAAATTATATTAAAATATGTGAAAAATATGTATAAATGTGTGTGTTTTGTATTTATATATTCTTATTATCAGTTCATTGAACTAACAATAGAAAAATGGATAATTATTGTAGTCTTGTCACTTTAATTATAGTTGTAATTTTGAAATAAATAACTTAAAAATGAGGCCGGAAAATATCTCACCCAAAAGTTTTGAGATAGGGTCGGGCGCAAAAATGCTATGGGTACACGAAAAATGCATCTTAAAAATGCACACTAGGTGATGTGGATGGTGGAGAGAAGCCCAATGTAAAGCCCACCCAAAAATATGAGTAGCTCCTCATTCGCCACATCACCTGATATGCATTTTTGGTGCATTTTTAGTGTGCCCATAGCATTACTCAGTGGGACGGGAGGTTTCATTTTGGTAGATAGAAGGACGAAAAAGCTACAAAAAATTACGCCCCTATCAGTAGTATAGGGTATACCGCCTTCGTATTTTTAGTTTTCATAATTACAATTGCGATACTTTTTTCGCATCTACTTTACTTCTTTCTGCGCTGTAGTTGTTCTTGACAATCTATTTGCATGATGCTTAATGGTGTACGCAGTATTTCCTACCTGGGGTGCTTTGAGTTACCTGGTTAGTTTTGGTCAATTTTTGTAAGAAAGTTTCATTAATAATGAAACTACCATCAGAGTTGCTCATCGAATTTATATATGCAGATCTCAGACACCTAACTGCCGGATCAATTTATCGCTGGACGTATCCTTGTTTTGATTAATTTGGTTTGGTTTTTTGTCGTTCTTGTATGCGTTGTGCCCTTTTCATTTGTATCGTTTGAACTCGATAGATAGGTTGTAATATTTTCTATCAATGAAGTTCTTACACATCTACTCAAAACAAACAAAAGTAAGGGTGTACACAAGCTGAGCTTTGTAGTGTTCAAGCTCGAGAGCTTATTTAACTCAAGCTTGAAACGAGCCGAGCCAACATAATTTAGCTAACAAGCCTATACAAATGAGTCGAGCTGAGCTTTAGCGAGCTCGTTTACTAAACGAGCATAAAACTCCACCTCGAACTCGACTCAATTTTTAAACGAGCTAAGTCACTAGCCGAGCTTTAACAAACCAAGCCACGAACTGCCCATGAATAGTTCGGTTCATTTGCAGCCCTAGCAAAAGCATAATCTATAGGAGAACCTTAGCTTTCATTTTAGGACAACGCTACCCCGTACCGAACCAAATGCACAGATAATGTATAGAGGGTGCACGAGGACCCACTTTTAGGTCTCACACGAGTGATCCGAACAGTTCATTATTCTTAGAAAAATTTTCCGAGGGCCCCCACAAAATTTCAGCTCAATCCAACAGTTAAAAGTGCTTGAACCAAAGTCTCACTGTTTCAATCAAAAAAATTTTGATTGAAGTGGTGGTTTTTTTTATTGAAACGGTGGGATTTTGGTTCAAGCACTTTTAACTGTCCGATTGAGCTGAAATTTTGTGGGGGCCTTCAAAAAATTGTTTTAAGAATAATGAACGATTCGGATCACTTGTGTGGAACCCAGAAGTTTTGGCCCCTGTGCACCCTCTATACATATCCGATACATTTGGTTCTGTACCCTTATCTTTATCTTTATCATTCATTTTATCCTAACACAGTAAAGCCACTTTAGTACTTATATTAGATAAAATAAGGGAAAAGTGATCAAAAAAAAAAAAGGGAAAAGAATTTAATTCACCTTTCTAAATCCATGTTCTAGGGTCAAAACAAGAAGAATAAAAAACATGTAGTAGGATGAATATTCCTTAACTTTGTGAAAAGAAGTAATCGCATATCATAAGTGCGGGTACACTTAAGAAAAGAAGGGTTCAGATTGTCTCCGGCTGAAATCTGAACTATACATTAGTGTAATTAATAATTCGGATTTGTTCAAAAACTCTTACCGCTCTGAGAAAATTCGATCCATTATTGCAGTAAATAAATGGTCCAGATTTGGTCTCTCCCGTCCACTCCAGATTTAGGACCAGAGAGGATCCAAATTCAGTGTCGTCCAAGGATGGAGCCAGAAGGGGGCCAGTCAAGGGCGGATCTTAGAAGAGAGTATGGTGGGTTATAGCCTAGGTGGGTTTCAAAAAATGGAAAAAAAAAATTATATGTAAAATTTTATCCTACCAAATTTTAGCCCTCCTCATATTTGTGTACAAGTTTGGTTAGCCCAGTGTAGATTTGTGTCCTTGATCCGCCCTTGGGGCCATTAGAGACGATCGTCCTTGCAAGAGAAAAAAATTTAGTATTATATAGAAATAAAAATTTCAAATAAATGATATAGGTTCGCCCCTGCAAAGTATTTTAGAAAAAAAATTTTGCTCTTGCGTAGTGAAATTCCAGACTCCATCCCTAGTGTCGTCCAATTGAATTTGTTTACCAAACACTTCATCAACGGCATTCCCTTGACTAAGACTATAGTTTTATTCTGAATTACTTTTGTAAATTGATACTCCAGCTTGAAAGTAAAATTTCAGAGGTTACAAGTGATGTTGGGCATCACTCAACAATTTTTAAACCCCATATTACGAATTTAGGAATCTTGCCTCACTTAGCCATATGAACGGATCGAATACGTATAAGTTTTTGGACTTGCATCCCCTCGAATTCTACTGTCCCATTTCCTTCTTGGACTCAGTTCAATGATTCGGACCGTTTAATTTTAGACCTCATCGAAAGTAATAGATATGGCAAAAATAATATTGATCAATATCACTATATGCTTTCAAACGCGTTTACTTTCAAAAAAATGGGTTTTGTTCTAGTGTTGCAATGTTTTCAAAATTCATTTCCTTCGAGATAAATGTGTTGAGAAAACATATCAAAAAATATCGTATAAACATGATTTTTGGGCGTGATTAATGTTCTCAATGAGATCTAACCAAATAAACGATTCCGATCACAAAATGGCTCCACGAAGGACAAAATTTGAGCCGAAAGAGACCGTCCAATTCCATTGTGGGACAGCAGAGGACCTCTGGGGATGATTGTTACAGCTATTCGCATCCTCTTATTTTTATTTACTTAATAAAAAAATAAGTACGCCCGGTTCACAGGTTTTACAACGAAGGACCCAATCATAGTCAAAATCAGAGTTTGATCTTGCTAAGAAGGAAGGCTAGCTATGCTTTAACACATATATGCAAGTCGAACATTGTTTTCCGGGAGCTCGGCCGAAGGACCCCATTCTAGTGTCAGGTATTCCTAGTTGTGTTGCCATTAAAAATTCGAAAAGGGTTGTTCAGGAACTTACAAGTCTGCTCCCTCCCAAGATTTAGGTTCAAAACCTCTTAGATCTATCAAATCATTGAGTTATTTCATGCAGCTTTACTTTACTTAGTCAAGACGTCTGATTATAAAAAAAAATATTAAAAAATTAAAAGAAGTTGTGTTGGCATTATAAATTTGTCTGGGAATCATCCTGATCAGAGATGTTTATACGTCCAAAGAATTTCAACTTTGGTATCCCATCATGACGAGTATCATCCAATCAGTTGAAATTCTTTCTGGCTATGTTTAGATGTTCATAACTTTGGGTGAAAATTAATAATTTTGAATCAACTACTCAGAAATTCTTTCGGTTCTTTGGGTTAATTCAAGAAGCCTTTTTAGGAGAATTATGGAAAGTAAAATGTATGAATTTATCAGCATAGAATCTTAAACTATTAACAAGAGAGTAGAGATCAGGGGATGCTATTATGGGTTTATTTAAGCCACAGGCAATCACTTTCTTATTGCACTCCACTTCAACGTGAGAATCATAGAATTTTTTTAAATGACATTTCCATTCTTCTTCAAGATTTTCGTCATTCAAATTGAGCCTTAATTAGATGTGAATATGTTGGCATGCAATTACTAGCAAAAATGTTATGCGTTGTTACTTCCAATGTTACAGATTAATTGGAGGTGAGAATTGTTGTAACACTGACAAGGTATGTCCAGAAATTTACAACATTAGCAGTTAACCAACAATATTTGTGCACAATATTTCATATATTAGAATGAAAAGTGCGGTTAAAATCATAAAAATAATACTCCGATTCTTGAGTCTCGACGAGTTTTCATGGTTGAATCGAGCATGATTAAACCGACGCAATAATCCATTGGAATCCTTCCGAGAGAAGCTGCGGCAAAAACATTAGTACAATTCGTTTTGGAGGTATGCTCTTTTTAATTTGTCCATATTAATAGAATGACATGACAAGACTATGGAAGATTGCTGAATTAAAGAGGATTTTGCTTAAACAATCTTGAGTGTTGTATCACAAAAAATAAGTGCTTGGCTATTATGTAATAATCCAAAAAAAAATTTAAAAATTAGGATCATTGTAATTATTAATTATGACTAATTAGTTCCTAAATCTCCTAATTATATATTTTAGAGCATCTCCACCAGTTTAGCCATCTCTATCTCCATTTTGGCAAGAAAAAGGGGCTTTGGCTAGTGGCATGAGGCAACAACAACCAACAGTCTCGCCATCTTCTTTTGTTGCATCATCTTCATCTTCTTCTGCGTCATCTACTAAACAGGCGTCATCTTCATCTGCATTGCACAGGCGCGTGTATCACATGTGCTGCGAGTAGATCTCACTCACTGGCACACACCTCCTTTGTCCGGTGCATGCGGCGTCCCTGGAGATCCAACGGCGACGTATCTTGCACCAATCTTCTCGTCTCGACGTCGGCTACACTGTGTGTGTCTCAAAACAATTTTAGCGCAATTATCCTAATGGTCTATTTTTCCGGCGAGCGACGGAGAGAGAGAGAGAGAGAGAGAGAGAGAAAGGGGCATTGGCGATTCACTCCAATTTCGCCATACCCCGCCTGTTGTGGCGAGGTACTGTAGCTGCGAGTTTCTTGGCGATGCTACTGGGCGCCGGAAATGGCGTTTTGGGTCACCATTTTGTTGCTGCCGAAGTTATAGAGATACTTCTGGAGATGGCCATAGGACCCTATGATCGTGTCGTATCGAGTCAAAAATAAATATTTAAAAACTAGGAATTAACCCTTATTCAGAAGAACAGTGGTTAAGTCTGAGTGTCGATCTGCAAGGACAAATTGGCTAAGTTATAATGGTTTCGATTAACCTCTAAATTGATTCTGAGAAAAACAATTGATTGAGATTTTATTTTCAAAAGCTAATTAACTAAAAGAAAACATAAATTAAATAAGGTGAAGATGGTGAGAGAAAAAAAGTCTAGTGTTTGGAATCCATCCTTACCAAATAACCATGCATTCACATAAATCAGATCTTTATTCGAATCGATAAATAACTATCGCTACGGCTTACAATCCCCATCAATAGTCAGCAAGAAAATATTTGTCATTGTTAAAAGACATAGACTATCCCATAGTACGGACTGTCTCACTGGCATAGTGTCACGCCACCCAACGGCACGATCCATCTTATGAGCATAATCTATCTTAGAACTCCAAGCACAACATTAAAAACCATTATATGAATGGGTATTCAAAAGTGCAAATTTAAATACACAACCGATAGAAAGAATAAAAAGGAAATCGATATTCGCACTCCCAATTTTGATGCAGACACTCCAAGCTACAGTGGTGTTCCAAAACTACCCTTTTCCAAGTTCCATAATTTACTTCTGACACTTCAAAAACCCTTTACTCTTCTCCTTTACTTCAGACACTTCAAACCTAAACTTTTTTGTGCTCCCAAGAGGTAACAAAAGAAGAAAAAAATGAGGATGACGAAAAAAAGAAGAAACTGCGACTATTCTCTATTGGGTCCCAAATTTCCAAACCTATGGGGGCCATTCCCTATCACCACTTAACAAAATTGTATGCTAAACAAGACTTTTTACCTTCTTGTTACAACTTTTCGATTGATTTCACCTACGTCTTTGAATGTTGAATCATTTTAAGCCGATAATTTCATGTCATTCTGGGTTTTGTTCAACACATGTTACCCTCAAATGGGTACTGATTGAATTTTCATTTCCTCTATGTTGCCATGAATGTTCGCAACACATGGAATTTTGTTTCTTGTTTTCCTTATCTATGGATTCCTTTTGCATGTATCTTGGAAGAGTATTAAAATGAATGGAATTCCAATTCTTTAAATAGTTTTCTAATTACTATTAGATTGGAGATTTTGGATATAACAATGGATTAAACAACTATAACCAATAACCCCTTTCATGGATTAAACAAATGAAACTCAAAAATCGAGGGTGAGACTAATGTTGTCGACCTTCAAAAATCAAGTTAATGTTTATGTTTAGAACCCAATGCTTAGGTTTGGTTTTCATTTGGAGTGTCTCAGTAAATGAGGAGGTAATTTGGGGGTAGAGTGCCTCCAGTAATTTTCATATCTTGAAAAATGATACTCCTACTAGTTTTGTAATTTCATTAGATTTTAGAGTGCCTGCTTCAAAAAAGGTAACCCCAAAATTAGCACACAATAAAAATTATTTCATAAATTGAAACATGTTCTAATCATATAATCCGATCCGAATAAAAATTCAAATTCATACAAAATACATCGTTACTTGAAGGGAGGCTTCATCTTCCCCCTACATGAAAGTTTAGCCAGACATCATGACTCTCGAACCCAGCAACAGCCGTTACTTGTTTATGTGATCTACTGCTCGCGGCTCTATTCGTGATACTCCCCCTTCTCCCAAGACACTGCCTTCTTTTCATAATCAAAGGTGCCGCACCGCCGCCCTACTTTAATTTATCACAAGTCGGTTATAATTGTGCCAATCACATTGCCCTAATCACATTGCCCTAGCTGACTCCTGAAACATATATCTTATGGATGGGCCACCCCTCCTTTATTTATAGAACTCCATGGACCAACAAATTTTGTCTCTCAGGCTGAGTTTCCACTAAAATATTTTCAGTAATTTTTGTACTTTAAAATTACAAGTTGTCAAATTCTGTTGATGTATACCATAGTGAAAACTCACCCTTATAGTCTACAAAAACATTAGACGAGTGGTTCCATGAAAGAATGATTTTAGTTGACATTTAATTTTCAACTCCAATAAATTTAAGAATTATGTAAAACCCACACTCAGGGATTTATTTTGGCTCTGGCCTCGGCGTTCATTTGTAAAATGGAGGATAGATTTCTCACAATTGCTCTGGAATTGTTCATCGAAAAGGAAATTATTTTTGAAAATTAGTTCCGACTCAAAAATATATAACTTCTAAAATCTAAAGGAGTGTCTACAAGAAGAGAGCTAGGACTCGAATATGGACAACTAATAAACCATTCTCTTTACTTTTGTGTTAGAAGAATGTGTAATCTAATTTCCCAACAAGTACTTTATTTCCGTTGTAACCGAACAATGTGTATTTTATGTTATTCCGTCGCATAATCAAGAAATTCTTTTTAATTAAATAAATTCTTTTCCACGAAATGATTTACGGAAAAAGCTACAATACACACCCCTTATTTGGGTGTGTATGATACACACCCCTATAAAAGTTACGATTTTTTGCAAAAAGTTAAGAATTTTTTTTGTAAAAGTTACAAGACACCAAAATGTTATGAATCATAGAAAATGTTACGAATCATATTGCTGAAAAGTTACGAAAAACTAAAAAATGTTACGATTGTCGATGAGGTGGCACAATCTGTACCATACAATAGGTGCATATAGTACACCCAAATAAGAGGTGTGTATTGTAGCCATTTCCATGATTTACATAATGCTTTTAAAAATCATGGTGTTACATCTTACATCTGTCATTCAACTCTGATTTACATGAGCTGATGAGTGTTCACAATAGTGGACTAAGTGTTCAAAGAAAACCCAAAACAAAATTACAACCAACAAAACTCAAAATAACTTAAAAGAAAATATAGAGTCGTATACCCATTTCTGGTTAATAAAAAAGAATCATTTCTAAGGAATGCTATGAGAGCTCTAATCCCTACTGGTTATCCATCCAATTGAAGTTCTGTTTGTCCTTTTAGATTTTATTTTCAGATTTATTGCCTGCAATTCCGTTCAACAACAATGGTACTTCACATTTTGGACAAGAAACTAAGATAAACATATATTGTATTTAAAAAGCTACCCTTTAGTTATCCATCCAATTTATTAATACAGTAATTATTACGTATTATTTTCTTATTTTTATGAAATTCAAATTGACAATAATAATTTAAATTCACAAAAGGAAGTAAGATAAGCATAATATAATAGTGATTCAAAGTGTTCACAGGAAAAAATATATTAAAATAATGATCCTACCAAGCAATCCAAAAAGATTAAGAATAAGATTAATATATTTCTTATGATATCTAATTTATTAATCCAATAAAGTTCAAATTGTCTCTAATGAGTCTAATCTCTTGATTCTACAAAATCGCATTCACGTTATATTTTCTCAAACTTTTCCTTTATACTTCGCAAGGTAGGTTGATCAGATTCAAAATAACACAACAAAATGATCACGCTGATCTTTTTTTATACTCCCTCCGTTCCTTTTTATTTGTCTCTCACTTTCTCTCTTGCCTTTTTTCAAATAAAAAAATTAAGTACTTCTATGTATCATTTTTCAAATTTTTTGGCACCGAATTAAAGTACACGATGAATACTTTAATTTGGTGTAAAAAAATTTCAAAAATGATACACGAAAACGCTTTATTTTTTCATTTGAAAAGTGACACAATTTTTCGTAGAGGACAAATAAAAAGGAACGGAGAGAGTAGTAAAAGTTCTCGTTACAAAATCTGTACTTTTTATTTTGAAAGTGACAAAACCTCTTCTAAAGATCGTGTACGGACTCGACGATCCGGTCTTCTAGCCATCTAAAAAGTAAGAATAGAAGTTAGCATAGTAAATTTTAGTCAATACTGACCACACTGAATAAATACAGAATATACAACAAAGCAGAACACCAATAATTAGCGATTCAAAGTTCTCACAAAAGGAAGTAAGATAAGCATAAAATATGTAATAAATTGCATATATTTGATTTTTTTTCCCCGGCCATAATTAGTAATTCAAAGTTTTCACAGGAAAAAAATTATTAAATAAGGATCCTATACCAAGCAATCCCAAAAGATTCAGAATATGATTAATCCAATATAGTTAAAGTTGTCTCTAACCTCTTGATTCTCCAAAATCGCCTTCACATTAATATACTTTTGTAAAACTTTTCTTTATACTAATTCCTAATTCTCAAGGTAAGTTGATTGGATATTTCAAAATAACACGGCAAAATGATCGTGCTTATCATTTTTTATAGGAAAATTATCACTACAAAATCTATACCTATTGTTTTGAAATTGACAAAACCGCCTTAAGATTGTGTACAGACTCGACGATCCAGTCTTCTAGCCGTATAGAAATACAAGTTATCAAGTTATTCAAGCATAGTAAATTTTAGTCAATACTAACCAAACTGAATTTGCTTTTGTAGCAATTGCAGGGTTGGGTGTATCTCGGTTGCTTGGTTGTCTCCTGGTCAACCTTCAACCATGTGAGTCTCGAGAGGTAGATGATAGTCATTGGTTGGGGTGCCAACTTTGTTGGATTTTCTCTTCTCGTTTGATGTTTTTCTCTTGTATCCTTGATATGTGATTAATAAAAAAAATTGCCATTCAGAAAAAAAAAAAAAAACTAACCATACTGAATAAAGATACACAATATACAACAAAGAAGAATGCCGATAAATGTGCCAACAAAAGGCAGGATGACAAGGTTTTTTTGTGTGAATTTTTTAACGCATGGGAGGATATTTAACTATTTATTGTATATAAATAAATTGAACTTTCTATTCATAATTATATTCATTTCGTTCATGGACGTCATGCAATTCATATTGGGTTGGTTGAAAAATGACTTTCATTGAAATTGAAAGTTTGATAAGCATGATGAGAATGTTAAGAGTTACAATGAGTGAAATGCCAAAGTGTAATTTTCTCTAACATAGAATAACAAAGTACGTTTTCTTGGCACAGTCAATTTGATCAAATGCTTGCAATTATAATTAATGAATTGCTACATCTACAACATATCATTATCCATTATTATATGTCTTGGCACAGTCATCTTCACGTGAATCTCGATATGCTGTGCCAAGACATATAATACTGAAAAAGAGGTGTCATATGCTTATCATTTTTCAGTATTATATGACATTACGAACACTTCCTCAGCATATCGTTTTTCAGTATTATATGCCTTAGCATATCATTTTTCAATATTTTTTTTTTCTGATCGAGGGTGTCCGAAATATTTTACTAATTTTGTGATTGATAAGTGCCGAAAAACACCCGTTAAACCTTGTTAACTCACACTTTGTTTAGCTATTTTGGTTAGTCTTTTATTAGAATTTGTTGGTAAATGGTGTTACGATGCTGAGTGCCCAACGACGTGGAAAACATGCTTTAGAGTAGTCTAGAAGCATCAAGGATGCAGAAGAGGAGCAAAAAAGGACCAACTAGCAAATTTTTGGCACCATTGTCTGGACCATGCATATCCCTGTCCAAACCAAGGTTTCCGCGAGCTTTAGAGAACAATCTGTACCCGTAGTCCGGACCACACTTTTCCCCGTCTGGACCATGGTGTCGGGATTTAGCGTTTTGACTGGTTTTTATGAAATTTGGAGAGCCCTAAGTATAAATATCATAGCCTAACATTGTTTTAGGGTTCCCCCCATTTTTGAGAGAGTCTACTTTGAGAGAGAAACTCATTGTTCTTCATGTTCTTCATGCGTTCTTCGAATCAAAGCTTGTTGATCATCACCGGCCATGTCCGGCTAAACCCCTTTTTTAGGGGGAGGATGAAGCTCTACACCAAGTAACCTTGCTTTTCTGCGTAGATTATGGTTATTATTCGGATCGGATTACATGTTAAGAACTCAATTTCATATGATCAATGGAATTATAGTTTTATGCTTCCAATCTATTGCGTATTTGCATTCACATGTTCAAATACTGTAAGCATGTAATTATTTTCAATGGTACGATTGGAGTTCTGAGATAAATTATGCTCGTAAGACGGATCGTGCCGCCATAGTGAGACGGTCCGTGCTATGGGAGAATCCATGCCTTTTAACAATCACTATGGCCTTGTTCGGTTGGGAGTTTTTAGGGAGTTTAGTTTAGTTCTGATGATGTAAGCAAGTGTAATAAGTGGAGAGAGATAGAGAGAAAAGTGAGAAAAATGATGATGTCAGCGCAAAACAGAACTTGACAAAGCCGGAGCAAAGCTCCCAACCAAACATGACCTATATTTTCTTGATGATCATTGTTAGGGTTTGCAAGCCCTAGCAATAATCTTTTGCGATTCGAATATTAATCATGTCTATGCGATGCTTGGTTATGCGGTATGAGCGAATTCTAAACCCTAGATTTTTTTTCCCAAACAGTTTCACCTTTTTAATTATTGCATTTTTTTAGTTCAATTAGTTCACAAACAATCAAACCTCTTTTTACCGAATTAAATTAGAAGTTTATTGGAATTAATGCAACTCAGCCAAATTGTATCCGCGGATTGACCTTGGACTTGACCACTATTCTTCTGAATAAGGGTTAATTCCTTGCTTTTATTAAATATTTATTTTTGACTTGGCACGACACGGTCAGTGATTATGAAATAGTTTCTGCTGATGTGGTTGATTTGGTATTGTCAAATTTATCACGCAGATGACGAGAGTTTTAGCTTCAAGATAATTTTTTTTTTAAAAAAATGAAGCCTAAAGATATCTTAAAAATAAGCACGTTATTTGACTTTTAGCTTGCACACACACAAAAAAAAAAAAAAGAAAAAAAAAAGAGAGGAGGTTTTGCCAATACCGTCAAGAGTTGACAATTCTGAGTACGTTATGACCATAATAATGAAACTACCTATAATGTCCATTACAACGCCGCTTTAGTCGATTTTTTATACGATGAGACTGATTCTAACAAAATCTCACAAGGTGATGATGATGCTAATATAAAGCCTCCTTCAACCCCACAGTGATGCTTTTTAAAATAGGCAGTCAAGTGCTATGCAATCATGTCATAAAAACTTCTCATAATCCCATGCCTTTATAAAAACTTCTCATAAAAGGGATTTTATGGTTTAAGAACATTTATATGGTACCCTAGGGTTTTAGGTATTTTCATATGGTACCCTAGAATTTTATGCACTTTCATAGGATACAAACTTTTTTAGCATTTTCATAGATGTACATACTTTTTTTGGTAAAAAAGAAAAAGAAAAAAAAAGATGATAGAGTTTGGACTGGATAGGTTATAAACTTGTTTGGTGGATTATTGGGGTTACAAATTCTTTGTGTAGGACTTTTGAACAAATTATGATTATTATTCTGATCGTCGACCTCTCAAAACTCTGTGGTATTGGAAGGGGTTGAGGCACGCGTGACGATCTCTCAAAACAATACAAAAAGTGTTTAAAGCAGATTTTGCAGTATGGAGATACAAGTAGCTCACAAAATGGCAAAAAAGTTTAAACTAAATTTTTGGTTTATTCCTTTTGTTTTTATTCAAAAAAATTTACATTTGTTAATTTTGTGTCAAATTTTCCTAGGGTTATTGATTTGTCTCAATGAGAGGAATCCAGAAGGCAAAAAGTATAAAATTATGATCAAAACTAATAAAGCCAAAATTAATCTAATTTCGAGCATAATTTTATACTTTCTGGATTTCTCTTGTCGAGACAAATCAGTTATCTACGGAAACTTGACGTAAACCAAAAAACTAGTTTATTACTTTTGCCAAAGCAGACCTAAGTTTATTTTCCCGAGTGGGACAAGCATCATTGTATCCTAAGAGCATCAACAGCGGCTAAACCAAAGGAGCCAATTACCCCCTCCAACAGCTTAGGTAAACACCTAGGTATTTCCCAATTATGAACAGTACTTGCTGGGCTAAAAATACCCAAGCACTGTTCACCAGCCAAGTTTTTTTTATCCTTTTCCTTCTCTCTCTCTCCCTCCTCCTATTGGACCGATCGGAGTGGGAAGCATTTGCAACGCACAACAACGATCGACAACGACGAGGGTGATGGAGATCGATGATTGTCCGAAAATGGACCAATCGAATGGGTTTCTTTGATGCAATCGAGGGCGATGAGGTAACAGTCCGGTGAAGGACATCGACGGTGAAGGTTGGGGAAGATGATATATGCACTGGTTCTATATATTGTGATATTTTAAAAGAGAGAAAAAAATATTATTTTAATAAGAGATTAGGTAAAATGGGTAGTATTGTTGGAGTGTTGAGCTAGTCTAGCTATATACAGTGCAGCAGGTTTTTTGGCCAAAAATTTACCCAAGCTACTGTCTTTGCTCTAATAGCATCCATCTCCGTCTAGCTAGTTTTTTTAAAAGCCTTTTTTTATTTTTCTGGCAAAATCTAAATTCTTAAACAGAAAAACTGGCAATGACGGTATCGATCTCGTATTTTTTGTCAACCTAATCTTCATTTTCTTATTCATTTGTTAGTTTCTTGGGTACATATATGTATTACTATGGCAGAAGAAATTTATAATACCCTGATTCCAACCAAATCAACCCCATCAACAAAGAGTATCAACATGCATCATCTCTACTCACAAACAATAAGAATATTGCTATGACGGTTCATTCATTCGTTTGTCACTCTACTCACATGCTTTTCTACTAAAAACTTAACTATTTTGCGGTGTCAACTAAATGAATTATTTTTCAAGAAAACAAGCATTTTTTATGGTTAGAAAAAAAAATTTTAGAGCCTTTTGTCAAAATTAATACCTGAAATTAAACATTAACACAGACATGAATAAAAGATACCAATGTCAAAAGGAACTCAAAAAAGACAAAAAAAAAAAAAAAGACGACTAGTAAATTGCTTTTTTATATTTTGCATATTTGGAGAATTTTTTTTAGGATTTTGATCATAATATTTTACTTTTTAAATTCTTTAGCCATTATGAATGCTTAGTTTACACTAAGATCCTTTGCTTAATGTTCTACAAACGGTCTTAATCAACCTTCTAATCACATTTCAAACAAGTGAAGAAAAAGATCAAACAGCCCAATAATGCCTTCCTAAATTATAACATTAGTTGACCTGCCAGGTTAGCACAGCTGGCAAGGTCACCCCACATTCTCAGTGGAGCCCTGGGTTCGAGCCCCGTGAGGGGCGTGGCTGGACTAACCAACTAACACTACTAACCCCCTTCCCGCTAATGTATATCGATTGACAAAAAAAAATGATAACGTTTGATGTGTTTGGTTGAGAGTTTTGAAAAGAATATTTTGAGAAATATTTTTGAGATAGTGTTTGGATGGGTTTTTGGAAAAAGTAATAATTAGAGAGAGGTATAATGATTTGAGAGAGATAAATGAGAATAATGATTGGAGAGATGAGAAATGGGGAGAGAATCTTTTTGGAATTTTTTTTGAAAATATGAAGTGAACAAAGTGGTTCAGTTGAAGACTTGAAGTCTGGCCGGCCCCCAAAAGAAAGAAGGTTTGTATTATTGATGAAGACTACTTGCAAGAGCCGATTACAGGGATTTGATAAACAAAAAGTACAAAAAGAGTAAAGACAAAAGTGGTGGAATTTGGAAATTTCACGTATGGTAAATTCTTGAATATACCTCACACCGTCCCAAGGATCAAGTCTCATATCTCCCTCCCCCCATATAATAGATTGGGAATGAGAAATGACCACACAAAAAAAAAGTACAAAAGAGAGTAAGGCATAAGTACCGCTGCAAATGAACCAAGTTGCTAGCGACTCGATTCAGTTCGATTCGTTTAGCAATCAAGTTGAGCTTGAGTTCGAGTTCAAGTTTTCAACTATTTTAGGAAAAGTTTGGCTCGAGCTCCAATTAGTTCGATTCGTTTAGCAATCAAGTTGAGCTTGAGTTAGAGTTCAAGTTTTCAGCCATTTTAGGAAAAGTTTGGCTCGAGCTCCAATTAGTTCGATTCGTTTAGCAATCAAGTTGAACTTGAGTTCAAGTTCAAGTTTTAGACTATTTTACGAAAAGTTCGGCTGGAGTTCCAGTTTTTGTGCACTACTTCACAAAATTTGGTTACAAGTTAAATCAATCACTCCAATATACAACTGACTCCAACAAATCTAAGTATTGGGAAAATAAGCCGGCAATACAGATTCCAAAGAACAATTTTCATTGATAATCAAATTAAAATTACATATTACAAGAATGAATTATGAAACGAGACACAAACCGAGCTGAGTTCTGTGATATCACAGTCTCCTTAACAAAGATTTGTTGCCTACCGTGGGTATTGCAAGATACACCGGCGCCTTCGACCCAGGATAAAACGGCTAGAACCACTAACCACCAGAACACCTTCGTTGATAGCTTGGCGAACTTACTAGTGTCTGTCCGTCTCTCTGAAAGACAATTTCCAGAACTTGATGTGTTAGACAAATTTCTTGTGTAGAACCAATTCCCGATACATGTATATAAAGTCAATCAATCAATATAGAAACTGCCACAATGAATTGGATTGAATTCTGTAACTCCCAAATTGAATACGTGCCATTAACCTCAATTCATGACGGGTATTAACCACTTGAAACCCCTGGAAATTAAACACTTCGTCCAGATTCATTGAACCTGGAGTAGACCGTTTGGTTGCCTCGTCAAGCCCTCCAAAACGCTCCGGTTTCATTCATCCAAAATTTCATGAAATTTCGAACACTAACTTCTCCTAAAATTTAAGCTGAAGCTCGAGTTATTTTATTTTATTTTATTTTATTTTTATCAAAAGAATCCAAGTAAATGTCCAAAACCCTGTCCAGTCAACTTCTAATTCATGTAAGAATGTGTAATATATATAACCTAGAGGAAAAGAGAATCATATTTCATGTTTTGGGAAAAAAACACGTAAAACGAGTGAATGAAGATAAAGCTGTAATAGTTAAACATTTTCTCGAACAATTAAAGGCAGCTAAAAAATGGGAATTGGGGGGATGGTGCTATCCTTTAGGGACACCATATCCATGTTGTCCCAATCTAGGTCGTCTGTTCCTGGCAATAGATAGTTTGGATTTGTTTGGTAGTAGACAGTTCGAATTTGTTTGGACAAGATGTGATCCGAGCCATCCATCGCCGAGCATTAACGACCCAGATCAGATAACATGGATGTTGTCTACCCATCCCGGGTCTGGAGTATGCTTAAAATCCCCATAGAAATAGATGAAAATAAAAGGGAACAAAATAGGAGAAGGCTTTAGTGGACTTCCAAAAGAATTTTGGTCACAATAATTTTGGTTATAAGAAAATACATGACTATTTTGGGACTTGTCGTCCACCGGCCATCCTTAAGGTAACTTCACCAAAAATATTGCGTTAATAATACCATGAGAATTATAGGAGAATTATAGGGGTGAGACCGCAAATCCAGTCTAAACCGAAGGGATTGGTTTGGTTTTCTTGTAATGTGGTTTGATTCCGGTTTTAAAAAATTAGAAATCGTGATAAATGGTTTGGTTTGTGAATTTACATTGACGGTTTCGGAGCTTCCGGTTCCAAATTGATCCAATCTGTATAATATTTTTATAGATATATTTCTTATACATTATATGTGGAATTGGTTTAGATACACAAAATAATTTTTTTCCCTAGTCAATTAATAATTTCCTAATCCAATGCTTCATTCCACCACCCTATTCATTCACTTCCAAGATTAAATCCCAAAATTTCTATGTATGGTAACTTATTCCTATGATTTTAATACACTTAACATGCACGGTGTGGACTTTTTATATATTTTTTATTTTAAGAATAGATAGAAAATTTCATTATCTGTAAAAACACAAGTACAAACTTTTGTCGGCAATAGACAGAGACCTTTACAAAGCTAAGCTGTCACGACATAGTTTCAGCCTGCATAACAGAAACACAGATAATCAGGAACAAACAACAGATTAACAATCAAAACATTAATGAAATGGCCTCCATCGGAAATTCCCATCACCACTGCCACCACCATAAGAAGCCCCGCAGCCATCACAAAAGGAGACGACCTTCCACAAACACAAAATTAACCTTGCTCCTGTCCACTACTCAAACAAACACAACTTTTGCCTTACTCCCATCCACTGCTCAACCTAAAAAACGCAAAAAAAAAAAAATACAAGAACCACAAGCTCGACCAAGGGAAAGCACCAGACCAAAAAAATGAAAAATTTGTTTAAAAACCCAAGGGCCGAGCATGCAGAGGAAGAAACGGAAATTCTTGAAATGGCAGAGGTACGGGCAGGAGGATATGTGTTGATTGGAGAAAGATCGACTCAAGAAAAGCAGAGATGAGCCGGCTGGGTATTGGCTGAACCCATTATGCCAGATGACCCAAGAGGCGACTAAACACTACATAGCAGGCCGGATTTCGGCTTAACTGATCAGGTATTGGCGGCTAAACATTGCCGGATGACCCATAGCGGAAGAACCCATTGAACAACAGAGTCTGGAAGGCTAGTCGGCGGCCGTACATGCAATGGCTGGCCGACGGTTGGGAACAAAGGGGAGACTTATTTGATCGGAAGAAAGGGAGAAAAACGGGGGTGGGGGCGGACGGGGGTGGCCGCCGCCCTCCAAACGAAACCCTAAGAATTTTTTGGGGGTGTTGTTTTTAGAGAGAAATCAAAGATTTTTTGGAGAGAGAGAGAGAGAGAGAGAGAGAGTCCAAAACTTTTAAAGTAAGTATTTTGCACAGTGTGGACTTAGTCAATTGATTTCTTAATTTTTTTGCTTGTTAACTAATTTCTGAATCTAATATTCTATTACATGACCCTATTTGATTACTAGTATTCTACTTTATTCTAGTTGGTTGGTGTTAGTGGGTTTTGGTGATTTTAACAAAAATTGTTTTAATATAGTTATGAGTTAACTTATCTATGTAACTTAAGTACTTTAAATTGTTTATGAAGATGATATCTCAATTTTAAGAGAACCGTGGTTCAAAACCGAACCCGAACCATATTTTAACGGTTTGGATTGGTTTGGTTCTATGAATTTTATGGGTTGGTTTGGTTCTCCAAATTCATAATCCATAGAGAGTGGTTTGCTTCTTGGTTTATTATAAAACCGGATCAATTCAACTCATGCTCACCTCTAATGAGAATGCGTAATTAATGAGCAAAAAATGGATTCCTAATCAGTGAAGATGCAGAAAACACTATAGTGAAAAGTCACGGTCAATCATACTGAAATGAGATGGATTCGTAACAGATCGATGACCCGTTCAAAATTTGGTTGTCGGAGATCATGAATTCGATTGCCGTAGTGAGAAGGTTCTGGTTTGTACTTCAAAAACCGAAGTAGTTGTGAGGGAGGCAAAGACTAATCTTTTATGGTTTGGTTTTTGGCGGTGTTTGGATCACAATTATGAGTAGAATAGAAAAATGATTACTCAAAATTTTCTTAGTTAGTAATAGGAATATGATTACGAGGAATCGAATTCTTAAGAATTGGATACCTGGAGGAATTGCATTTCGGTGTTTGGATTATTTCACTGATCTTACGCAACAAACAATTATTTTAGAAATTTATTAAAGTCAACATTTTTTTTTCTTAATGAATGAGTCAAGAATCTCAGATTCCCATGGGATAAGAGAGAGATCGGATTTGCACTCTGTCTGTGAATGTGATTCCTAGTTGAATATATCATCAAGCATCACATTCATATTTCTGTCTTTGCCAAACGTCAGAATTAGAAAACCTAGCATCACATTCCCGTTTTTGTCTCTTCCAAATATTGGAATAATGGATAGAAGACATCACATTATCATTCCCCATCGAGATTACCGTCATCCAATATTAAAATGAGCTTATTTGGGTGTAGAATCAATCGAATCTTTACTGATGTTAAAATGAGCTAATTTTTTTAAAGTGGACCTTAAAAAAGTGTTTTAAGAATATTGAGCGGCTCCAATGATTTGAGTGGACCCCAAAATGGGTCCCACGAAAGCATTGTACATTTGGTGTACATCAAAATGTTGTACCCATAGCAGGACTCAATCTCAATTAGTTCTATTATACAGAATTTTCAAAATCATAAAACCCATTATAAAATGAAAGATGTAGACAATTTATATTGTAAACTCTTCAAAAATAATCACTAGTGGAGCCTGAATTTCCGTTTAGATGAAGCATTTTTTCATAATAACTTTAAAAAATATACAACAAAGAAATACTCCGAAAGTCTGCATTTGTTGGTCCAAAAAATATGAATATAAAAAAAATATACATTATGGATCAAAAAATATGCAATAAGGTTCTTGTTTGATATCTCAAAAAATATGAATATCAAAAAATCAGGAAATCATCGGATGTACATAAATCTCCAACAAATTTAGTATTACTTGTTTTTTGGTTCAACGATCAAGAATTGTCTCTGGCAAGCTCATGCGCACCTTGATTATTCCCTTCTCTGATCCCGTCAAAGGCAGGTTGATTCACAATAAATTTCTCTCTTATGGCATGGCTTCAAGGAACTCACAAAGATTTTTCTATCTCGATTGTTTACTTTATTTTTTTGGAAATGGTTTTAAGGGTAATGTTTTGAGAGAGAAATGAGAGTAATACTAATTGAAGAGATGGGGTAATCAGTGGAAAAATATAGAGAGAGAAATGAGAGTAATGTTAAGAAAAAATGATATGTGCAAGGAATCACGCAAGGAAAGCTCTACGGGGCCCAATACAGATCCCAAACTGTTGATCTAAACCGCTCAAAAATTTTATAAACATATTTTGACTGGGCTTGCAAGAAAACAACTTTATCCGATATGTGTGGATCCTTGATCCAAACTTTCAGTTTCTAATGGCTCGGATGAAAAAAGAAAAAATGAAAGTTTAGATCAAGTATCTAAACATATCGAATGGAGCTGATTTTCAGCAGGCACACTCGAAATGTGTTTCTAAAATTCTCGAGCTGCTCGGAATAGTTGTTCGGAATCCGTATTGACCCTGCAGAGCCTTTTTTGCGTGATTCTCTACAAATTCATTCCTTGCATATAGCATTTCTGGTGGGGAGAGAAGAAAATTTTATTTATTTATTTATTTATTTTCCCTAATGCCGTGTATCAAACGGCAGCGGCTTGTCATAAACTATAGGAAAATAAGGAACCAATTATTGAAATCGCAGATCATCAACCGTCTGTTTCAGATATTTTTGGCATTGACCAAATTCCATCGAACCAACGACAGTAAGATTCGGACCGTTCTACACAACAATTGGTACAGAAAACACACAGTCTGGCCTCAACCCACTTTTTGCGTCTCACACAAGTGATCCGAACCGTTCATTATTTTTAGAACATTTTTCCGAATGGCCTTTCGGTTGAAATAGTGGGATTTTGATTTAAGCACTTTCAACCGTCCAATTGACCTGAAATTTTGTGGGGGCCTTTTGGTTGAAATGGTGGGATTTTGATTCAAGCACTTCTAACCGTCCGATTGAGATGAAATTTTGTGGGGCCACTTGGAAAAATATTATAAGTATAATGAATGGTTCGGATCACTCGTATGAGACCCAAAAGTGGGTCCCCAAGAGGCCTCTGTTCGTTTTCTGTACCATTTGTTCGAGAGAAGACCAAAACAAAGGGTAAATTACACTGACCCCCTGAGGTTTCTGATAAACATTATCACCACCTCTAGTTTTGAAAATTACTGCCACTTTCTTTATTTACAAACTAATAGGGCTGCACAAAAAAACTGGTGAACCGTGAATCTAGTCCGGACATAACTGATCTGCACGTTTTGGATTTTAACCGCAGATTAATCGTCCGGACAAGATTTAAAAAATAAAAAAAACCGTGACTTGCGGTCTGGACACGGATTTTGGTTTTCAAACCGTAGATTAACCGATCCGGACCGTGAGATTTTTATTATATATAATTTCAAAAAATAAATATGTATATGTATGTATAAATAATTTTACCACTTTCATAAATATTGTCAATTTGATATAGGGTTATAATGTTATCATCTATAAAATCTAGAAGATAAATTGTTACCTCATTTGATGTATTGATTCCAATGTCGTGCATTTGTATTGGACTTTAATCAATTAAGTGGTTGCTCATTGAATTTAGTAGGTGCATGTTCACTATTTTTTTGTGTGCTATTAAACGGTCTTTGTTTCTATTCCACTATTTAACTGAACTAAGCTACATGTTTTTCACTGCTGCTTGTTTAGTCTTCGATTGTGTCATCACATGCTCCATCTAAGGTCTCTCTGTTTTCTACCTTGGATTTTTTAGGATTTTATTTTGATGAAACTGTTTGTTACTTATTTACATGTGACATGTAATCTGTAAATAAAACCGGAATCGATCCGTGACTCGCGGATCGGATTAGAGCCGAACCATGAGACTTTTGGTTCGGGCACGAATTATATTTTTTAAAAACCGTGACTCGCAGATTAGGATTGGATTCATGCCGATCCGATCCGGACCGTATACACCCTACAAACTAATATAAGAATCCTTCGATTAAGCTATTGTTTAAATGGTATTTTTGAATTACTATCTTTGCTATGAAGATAATATCTGTTTTAAACGATATTTTACGAAAAAGGTATTTTGACTGTTAAAATACCAAAAACACCCTTTAGCTAAAAATATACCAACCTTCGTATTTATACCGGAAATAACTGATACTATGTTGACGTTATTTTGATGAACAAAAAATTAAACTCGAGACGTCTGGATTATCTCCCAATACTTCACAATCCCAAATTACTGAAATTATCCTTCTTTAATTATTTACCTAAATAAACAAATACTTATCTATACATTTACTTTTTTTCAGTTACTTTACTGTATCAACGTAAAACTTTGTTTGGCATAACTATCAGACATTTATTAACTGGATTCATAAAAACTTCTCTTGTTTGTACATACTCCCTCCGTTCACCTTTCTTGGTCTATTTTTAAAATCTGTCATTTTTATTGCTTATATCTTTCAGTTTCATAATGATTTTATTATTTTGCAAACTTTGTGTAATAGGAATAATTGAGATTTTTCAAGCAATATTCATGTTGCATATTTTATTAGATCCATGTAGAATGATATGATTAATAAAAAAATAGTACATATTTCAAAAATGGACAAACAAAGGCAAACAAAGCGAGTACTTTTTTCATTCATAAAACAAAGGCACTCCATGCATGTGGAAGTTAATAGGCAACATCTTTTTCAATGGTGGTGTGAGTGACTCAAGACAAGTAATGAAAATATTTATTCATGTACTCGTTAAAATATTTTTTATATTATGTATTCTTCTAAACATTTAAGTTTCAAAGTTGCAAAAATAGCTCGCATATTAGTGAAAAAGTGGATATTATGTAATTAGAATTGAATCATTTGAAAACCACCATCAAATGATCAATTAGAAAAGAAAAATGATAAGTTGAACCAAGGTTACAAAAATGCATTAAAGGTCTTAAAAGGCTACAAATTTTGCACAATAGTTAAATTTTGAAAATGAATACAAACAAACAGAAGCAAAAACTTCAATATTAGAATTTGAATAATAAAAAAAGTCATCTATACTTATGCTATGTTATTACTCCCTCTGTCCCAATTTGTTTGCACGTTTTGGGAAACGTGTATTTTTGTAGATGTTAAAAAATATACTTTTGTATAATATTTTTAAATTTTTTTACACCAAATTAAAGTACTCAATGAGCACTTTAATTTGGTATAAAAAAAATTAAAAAATAATATAGAGAAATATATTTTGTAGGGGTTTGGAATTGCACGTATTCCCATTGTGAGCAAATAAATTGGGACGGAGGGAATACTATATCAATCCGGATTTGTTAGTTCCTTTTTGAAATTCGTATTATTTTTTTATTGTTTATATCTCTCGATGTATTATGGTTTTCATGATATTGCATATGTTTGGAGATAAACAATAAAAAAAAAATGACACGGATTTTAAAAAAGGACTAACAAATTCGGACAGAAGGATTAATATATAAGAGGGGGGGATAATGTAGTCTAAAACATTTAGATTGAGATTTTTTTACGTCCATTACTTAAATATATCTAATTTTGATGATAGGAGAAATTAACATATTAATTTGTAAAGTAAAAGAGACCAGTGTACAAAAATAGATTTTTTGGTTTATTTGTTTTGTCTTTATTCAAAAAAAATTACATTTGTTAGTTTTACACCAAGTTTTTGTGGTTTATTGGTTCCACTCGATGAGACAAATCTAAAAAGTATAGAATTATGGTAAAAACTATTTTTTTAAAATAAAACTAAAATTAATCCAATAAACTGATTTATTTTTTGCTTTATTAAAAAAATAATTTTGACCGTAATTTTATACTTTTGGGATTTCTCTCGTCGAAAGGAACCAATAAACCATGAAAGTTTGATGCAAAACTAACAAATGTGAAATTTTTTTCAATAAAGACAAAACTAATAAACTAAAAAACCAGTTCAAGGCTTTGTTTGGAATGTGGGGGAAATGGTGGAAAGGAAAGGAAAATAAAATAAAAAATCCTCTTTGAGTTTTTTGGTTCTTAGTTTAGGGAGAAAGGAAAAGAAAGACAAAAGAAATTTGTTTAGAAAGTTCTGGAAACAAAAAATTGTAAGAGAAAAGAGGGAGGAAGTACCAAATTTTGAATCTAGAAAAGAAAAGAACTTAAATTCATTTCTGACTTTCTATTTTGCTCTTGAAGCCAAACAAGGGAAAATCATTTTCCCATTGGTTTCTTTTCACTTTCTTCCAACAACCAAACAAGAAAAATAAGTACACTTTCTTCACAATTTCTCTTTTTGCATTTTATTTTCTTTTCCTTTCCACAAGTTCCAAATATACCCTAAGGCCTCGTTTGATTCGGGTATTAGGAGGGTGGGATTGGACTATTTTTGTCCAATCCCGCGTTATCCTTGTTTGGTTCCGCAAAAACGGCATGGGATTAACAATCCCGGGACAAGTTTTATCCAATATGTATGGGATTACACAATACCTGGAGGGTGGTGGGATTGTTTAGTCCCGGATAAAATGAACGCGGAAGGGAAATCCACCAAATTGCAAAAATGCCACTTGTCTTCTTGAAATAATCCCGAAACGTAGTTTTAGGGAACCAAACACGGAATTGGCCAAAACATGAGATATCCCAATGTTAATCTTGCATGAATCAAACAGGGGATTGTGTGAGATTCAATACTAAATTAGTCTCAAGATAAATAGTCCAGGACTATCAATCCCAGGACTATTAATCCCACTTTTTTTAGTCTGCGAATCAAACGAGGCCTAAGTTTGTTTTGCCTAAGAGGCCTAAGTGGTGATTCTAGTCAAGGAGGGGACAATAATTTTAAGAATTAGGGGAAGTTAGTGAAATTTGCAGATACCTCAGGGTAAGTCAATGTAATTTCCACAAAAATGACGCGGAGCCGGAAAAAACGGGAACAGGTGCGTGGAAAAGAGGAGAATAGAGACGTGGAGACCGGCAACGTAAGATCGCGACACGTGTACGGTAGAGATATCACTCTCTCTCCTCCCCGGCCATTATAAATGAGGCCGTTGGGCGTTCTTCAATATTCATTCACAGCTATCTTCTTCGTTTTCGTCGATCGCTTCCGATACACCAATCTCTTTTTTCCATCTCTCTCATCAACAACTCTCTCTCTCTCTCTAGAAAATGTCTTGCTGCGGAGGAAACTGTGGCTGCGGATCTGGCTGCAAGTGCGGCAACGGCTGCGGAGGGTACGAATTCGTTCACTTCTGTGTTGATCTCTGCTTAATTTTTTTCTCTATGAACGAACAAATTTGCTGAGAAAATTTGGTCGCCGGAAAAGTTTAAACCTCGTTGTAAACAATTTAGGCTGAGGCTTTTCAATTGCGGATATTTCTTCATTTTTTTAGTTTTACGCTAAAAAAATTCCGAGATCACGACGGGAGAATCGAATTAGCAAAAACTGAAAACATCAGAAAATTGACAATGGAAACCATCTTTTTAATCTTCTGTTTTATCGAATTTTTTAGATAACGCTAATATCAATCCATTGGGCGGTAAAAATTGGAGATTTTGCCGGGGCAAGGGGCAAGAGGTAGACTCTTACACATAAGAGTATTAACTCTTATACGGAAGAGTCTAACTCTCGCCCGGCAAAGTCTTCAATTTTAACAACCCAATAGGTTTTTTTTAGCATTTTCCTTGTCCAAACAAAAACGTCACCAGAAGAGTCTTAACTCTCGCCCAGAAGGATCTTACTTTTTTACAACGCAATAGGTTGTTTTTAGCATTTTTCTTGCCAAAACAAAACAAGAAACAAAAACTTACAAACTTCTTACTTAAAAGTTCTGTCTATCTACTGGTTTAATTTTTTGTTTTGTTGTTATCTACTCCATTAATATGCTATCGATGTGCTAAAATGCTTGTTTAATGATGATTACAGATGCAAGATGTATCCTGACATGAGCTTCTCGGAGCAGACTTCCACCGAGACCCTTATTGTCGGCGTTGCTCCTCAGAAGACGTACGTATTTATATGCATACTCGACACATGATCATATGGGGTGTTTTGGCTGTTTTCCTTGCTTTATTAAAATAAAATTTCTGAGGCTGTTAGTTTTATGTCAATTTTTTGTGAATTAGTATTTAGTAGTTCCTGAAATTTGGTCAAAATTTTAAAAATAAAAAAACAAAAAATAAAAAAAACAAATTCATTGAAGATAGATTTTTTAGATTACTGTTGTCTTTATTGAATTTTGGAAGGCTCCCTTCTCTATAGTCCCTCTATTCCTCTTGTGGATTTTCTTTTAGATTCGTGATATATTTTTTTAGATTAATCATGTTTATAATTAAGAGATTATGACAATAAGCAAAAAATAGTCTCCTAAAGACGAAAAAATATCATTTTTTTTTCAAATTTTTGTCTTATATGAATTTTTTTTAACTTCTCCTGCATTTTTATATTTTTTGATTACTCTTGTCGCTAAGATTGATTAATACAAAAAAAATGACAAAAGGTTAAAACAAAAAATTAATGAAGTCAAAACTTTTCGAAAGAATTTACTCATTGGACAACAAGTTGAGGAGAATGGTTTTAATAACACAAGAGAGAGGTTTGATGATTGTACTTACATGGGTATTATGGCAATCCTTTTTCGAAAAAGCTAATGAATAGTGTATTTTCTTAAAGATGAAAATAATGATTTGGAAGCAGAGTCTGTGGTGAGGCAAAGGCAACTCACTCTAGGAGGGCACGGAGTTTTATCCGACCGTCTATCTTTTACCCGACCATCTATCTTGGGACCGATGGTTCGGATTTAATCTAAATTTCAAATAATTCGAGTCATCCATTATTTAGATAAAAATCTGATCGTCCATTGTTTAGATTGACGGCTGGTTTAGTAATAACCCCCTCACTACAGGGCCCCTGCTCCTGATTTCCTCCCGATTCGATTTCATGTACGAGAACCAGGTTAATCCCAACTAATAGAAATAGTGCAGTACACTGTAATATTATGTAATCCTAGTTTTGTTTTCAATCCAAAGGGGTTAGCAATGTGCTCTTGCTTTGTGATTTAGGTGTTAAAGGTTGTAGGGTTTGATTTGCTTTGTCAGCAAACTCTTGAGTCCACTTACTTTTAAGGTTTTGAAATTAACTAAGGTGCGTACAAGCAGACTCAAACATGCATTCATAAAAATTATCATGGCTTTGTTTTCAACATTAACTTGAGTAGGATTTGATCCGATATTTATGGATTAATAAATCGTTGAATTGTAGCAGTGGTCCCATTTTAATATTTTACTCACACGTAGCATAGACAAGTTTTGTACCAGTAGTATACGTGGCAATCTTATCTTTCCACTACTCGGTACTTTCTATCAATGTTTTGAATATGGTATCAGCTCGAGTATCAATTTTTCTATTAGTACTAGTACCGGATACTGTATCGGATTTGCCGCAACTATATATATAAATATATATATATTGAGAGAGAGTTAAAGAGACACGAAATTTTTTATAGAATATGACATTCTCAATTCCATTTTCTTAAAAACCAAGGTACTCTCTTAAACCCACTTAATCTATGTATATTTAGTACACGTTTGTTGTATTGAACACGGTATGGTATTGAGATCCTTGGTACCGTTTTTATACAAAACCCGTACGTACCGGCGGTACGGCATGATATTCATAACCTTGCTTTCTATTTTTAATATCAGAGATATTAGATGTGTTCGGAGTTTGTTCGATTTTTTGGATCCCACGTGTATTATCGGACCATCGGACGGCTCCAAAAATGTGTTAGGAGCTCTATCCGTATATTCAAACAATACTAGGCGTACATAAAGATTAGATTTTTATGTACAAATCAGTTGGTTTGAGATCATTCCAGGTTTGAAACGGATGATCGGAGCTGTTCATGTGTTTCAATGTTTAATTTTAGACCCCGTAAAAAATCATCATCGGTTTAAGTTTTTGGTTCAGAATAAAAAAACTTTACCTTTTCTTGTTCCATAAATCTGTACCCATATGTAATCTGTGTGGAAACCGGAGCGAAAATTTGTACACTTTCTGTACCCTTATATTTTTCATATATTCCGAACTACTACTCAATACATTGTTATACAAAATCTCACATGGAAGTTTACATGGTTATTAATATGCAGATTCTTTGAGGGATCTGAGATGGGAGTGGCAGCAGAGAACGGCTGCAAGTGCGGATCCAACTGCCAATGCGACCCTTGCAACTGCAAATGAAACCACCACCCCATCTAACCAGCAAGCAGAGATTTGGGTCCTTAATTTCCTCATCAAGATAATAATCCCAAGACATGTCTACTAGTTTTATGTGTCTTCTTGTTTTGTTGGTAATGGGAGTTTCTTCAATTTGTATAAGAAGCTTCTTCTTCTGTGTCTTCTAAAATAAAGTTGCCATGGGTGTTTCATGGTGACTTTTGTTGGGTGTCTTTGTTGTGTTGTGTGTACAAAGTTTTTAAGTAGTTTGATGAGAATGAGTCTCTGCTTGGTTTTATCCTATGTTTGGAGTTTGAATTTCTCAATGAGAACTCTTTTAGTATTTTAATTAGGGAAAATGCTATTATACACACCCCTTATTTGACACTCCTGTAAAAGTAACGATTTTTTTGCGAAAAGTTACGAATTTTTTGTAAAGGTTACGAATTTTTTTTGGAAAAGTTACAAGACACACCAAAATGTTACGAATCATAGAAAACTGAAAACTTGGGTTGGGGAACACTTTTATAAAGAGTGGGTTTTGTATCTTTTTTAATTGTTGGATAATAAGTATCTTTTCACAAACTGATTTATCGGTAATGAGTCAGTGAAACTAGCTTATTAAGTGAAATTGGGTTGACGTATTACATGTATCGTAAAATACACACAAGATAATAAGTTAGTTTTGAGTTTGAATCTATTTTGTGGAAATAACAAATCAAAACAAGTTTCTTTACAATTATTCTGCTAAATATATTAAGATCAAAGAAGCCAAATAAAGTCGATATGAGTTGGAATGGTTGTTTTTTTGGTAAATAAAAATTTTATATCACCAAAAGAACCAAAATTACACAACTAGCAGGGCATACCCCTGAACAGAACTATAAAAAGAAAAAACCGCTACCAAAACCAAACAAAACCCAAGAGAAGCAGCGTAAGACCTAGTTGGAATGGTTGTTGCTATGTTACTTTCACAAAAACATAAAAACTGAGACTTTTGTGGATAGATGAGAAAAAATTGGGGTTTCAATCACTTTCTATAGATTGATGATTGCAATTGAGAAAATGACATGAATATTTTGGTATGCTAGACTCTAACAAAGTTAACACGCAACGTGTTACTAATTTAGGATTCGGAATTAGTTCAGATGAATCGAACTGACCCGAATAATGGTATAAAGAAAAGGGCAACGAGTTTTGTGGCATGAAAGCAATCGCAACCTTGTTTTTTCCCTTTGCAAAAGGAAATGAAAATTTATTTAGAAATGGAGCTGGTGTCCGTTTCTTTCAATTTGTGCGACCATAAATACATAATGGTTATTCTTAGAGATGATCCAAAAAGACCTCTATTTCCCTTTACTAACATGACCGCCTAATTCAGGTGCAATCAAATTTGGATGCTCCAGTTCTAGTTTGAGAAATATAGATTGGAGTCATTTTCAAATATTAATACTCCTACTTTTTAGGGGATGGCCTACTTTTTAGGGGATGGTGCAACGCAGCACTATCCGGCCGTCCATTTCGATAATGGACGGCTCGGATTTAATCCGAGCAATAAATTAAATCTGACTGTCGGTTGTTTGGATTAAATCCAAGTCATCCATTGTCGAAATAGACGGTCGGATGATGAGCACTGCACTGTGTTTTTGCACTATAGCGACCCCCTTACTGCCCCACAAGACGGCAAACATTGTCAACTCTTCATTCAAATTGTCCACATCCGCAAGAATACATGTTCCATCTAAACCGTTAATTATCAAGATAGACGACTCGGATGAGTTAACAGCGCTTACTATCCCTGTGAACAGCGTAGCCCCGAGTCCAATTTTTAGGTGATTTGGGAAGTAGTAGTCGGATATTATTGTCATCATGCTACGTCCAGACCTTTCTCTCCAACAAAAAAAAGAGGCCCATGTCCCTTGCACCCCTAGGTCCTCTGACTGGCCCTGCTCTGCTCGAACTGCACGAAGTCGCGACCCTGTCAATTCTCGGTTTTTCCTGCAGATGGTAATAGGGTAATTCCAATTAACCCACCACAACTAGCCCCGCGGTTAGTTTCCGTTCAGATCTCGTTTTGATGATTTAACACAATTTATTTTTTGGTTCTACCGCAGAAATCACAGATGGTCCATCTCAAAAAACCATATTTGATATCCAAAATTATTCGTTTTTTATTTTTATTTTTATTTTTATTTTCTAGGAAACTGGATTATCATGTGAAAACAGTTCTTGGGATTAATTAATTTTTTCTTATCCATATATAACAAAATTTTAACTAATGAATATAGTACAATATCAAGATGAGACCTGGATAAACAGAAACAGATAGCCCATGTGATAAGGTAACTCGTACGTAACACAAGAACATTGCATTTTAATAAAAATCAACGAATCTCTATGTTAGCATCAAATGAAGCTCCACCCAAAAAATGGAACTCCACCACAAATATACAACAGAGTTTTACTACACCCATTAAATTAGAGAACAAATTAAAAATAAAAACCGAAAGAGAGCATAAAATACATATTGATACAAGGTGAAATCTGATCAATTAATGAGGAATCATGCGTGCACCGAAAATTTCACCAGCAACTGGTTGTTGCATATTATGTAGTCACCCAAATATTCCTCTTGCAGTTCTCTTGAACATGTTATGCACCTGTTTGGATGAGAGGCCTATCTTCTCCAAATCATTCAGCTGCAACATTCACAACAAAGTCATTTCGGTGTTAACTCGATTGAGAAAGAACTCGGGAATCCCCACATAACAATTCAAGTGTTTCTTACCGATTTCAGTGGACTTGTTTCTCTTAGCTCAAGTATGTACTCGGCCATCTTCTGTCCGATTCCCTAGATAAAAAAGAATGCAAAACAATATGTTAGAGATTATCATTAGCTTATTTGATTATAAATTTCTTTCTGGGTGATTGTGTTTGCATTGACACCTTTAATTCCATAAGCTCCTCCCTGAAATGAATGTAGTAGAGAGCCAACGTTAATTTTTTTACAGTTTGAAGACTAATAGAAGGGAACCTTAGCAACAAAAATAAGAACTTACCTGCTTGCTTGATTCATAAAATCGATATATTCTTGGACGAGAGAGCTCTGCATATTCAGGTTAGAAAGGTAAGGTGATGGGGCAGCCAGTAGTGCAAACTTAAAGATAAACATCAACAAGCCAAATGTTACTACATACCTTTAAGTTAGAACCAAGTGCATTAAGTTTATCAAGAGGAGTGCCAATCTTTTGGGACTTGTCACCGGGACAACTGAGAAGGAATGGTGTTTTGGGAGTCTTTGGATCGAGAAGAACTACGCATATTTGATCTCTGGAGGACTTGTTCTCTATTATGTTGGAGTTGATAGGAGAAAGAACTCTTCTTAGAGAACTCTGCAGTGATTTAATTTTCTCACAAACGGGTGAGGACTCATCAAAGTTGGAATGATTGATGGTTGTCATATTCTCCGTTTTGTCTGACAGTTTATCTACACGGGAATGGATCAATTCAGAAATTTTGAAGTATTGTACTCAGAATGACCAAGCTAAAACAACGTAAATAATGAATCAAAGTTATCAGCACAATACCGGGTGTGCATGATCTTGTTTCAAGCACAATCTTATTAGAAGAGACTTTTGAGTCCTCCTTTGTAGTTTCCTCAATAGTGGTTTCTAAATCCTGCTAGGAAGTCACAATGTATAAGTACATACAATCGTCTTTGTCATTGTCCTTTGTAGACTGCTTTCGTCCTTTGTAGACTGCTTTCAGAACATAAGGTACTTACAGCATATGTATGCAGCTGAAAATTGCCATCAGATTGAGCTATTGAAATTTTTCTTGAGGCATCATCTTCTGAAATTGCGCTGCGATCTTTCACTTTGTGAAGATTCATATCCTGCTGTCAACGTCACCGAAAAGAATTTTGAAAACATAACTATTTTAGTGAGGAAGAACATAAGGATTGATTGCATAGGTAATCGATGTAGTATTAGCAATCCTAATCTATGTTATATGGTTTTGGGTATGTTTGTGGCTTTGTGCTGCTGTCAGTTCAAAACAATAACGAAGTCATTATCTCAAAAACAATGATTGACCACTCAAACCACATGAGGTAAAAAAAAAACATGCAGGAGCATGGCTGCTTATTGTGAAGTATCCACGCAACACGGATGTAAAAATGTATCTTTTACCTCTGTCCTTGGTTCAACTGGGGCAGCATTGGCGAATAGATTTCGGCGAGGCAAAGCCAAAGACCTACACAGAGACCAAATAGTTAAGGAAGAGACCAAGGTATACTCATGTTGTCTAAAAGTAAGTAGCTTCAATAATTAAACTCACCTTTCTTTCACAGTTGAAGCACCTTGAAAGGTGTTAGACTTTTGCTTTGCTGAGCTGTGGTATGCCGGCTTCTTTTTCGAGCTCATTGCACTTGGAGTCTTTATTATCAATGGAGAACCGAAAGTCCCGATTTTTTGTGCATTACTCTTGGTCTTTCCCTTCGATTCAAGCCAAGCAAGAAGTTTTGCCTCCATGTCAACTTTAATCTTGGGAGTTTCATGTTTCTGGGCTGAAGAAACAAAATTAGAGATGTGGCGGGACCGTGCTGCCAAACTGACCGTATGAACAGATTCTTGGTACTCTCCTGGATTCTACAACAAAGAAAGGCAAATCACCTGAGGAATTCATCATAATGTCCAAAGATACCTTGTTTATTAGGAGATCACCAAAGATATCATGTGAGTACTAGAATAGTTACCAAACAAGCGACCATCAAAGCATGACTAGTTCCACCAAGAGAATCTTGCAATATCCGGGTTAGTTTGCTTTCTCTATAAGGCACTCGAGGTCTGTTGTTGTTTAGAGCATAAATTACATTGGACAGTGCAAACAAGGATTGATTAATTTTTGCACTTTCTTGGAGACGAATCCCTTCATTACAGGTCCTCCGGTTGTCTTCATTACCTGGTTGAATCATAAATATAATTGAGAAAAAATGGAAGGTATGTTGAAAACCACTAATTTATAAGGGAGTGTTTGCAACACCATTGGGTGCTTATAAAAAATGTTGGTATCCAGGAAATTATGCTAGTGTGTTTGCCAGGACCTCTTTTTTTTCTTTCGGGCCAAAAACAGCTTTAAGCAACTCTAAAGCTGATTCTAGTTTTGACACACACTTCCTGAATGGTTCAGCTTTAACTACAAGTATAAGAAATGCTACTAGAACCTGCTAAATCAATAAGGTTAAGCTTCCCAGTAGCAAGCCCAGAACCTTCACCACAAGGAGATGAAACTGTTATTGCAAGCACCCCATGGCTCCTACTAGATACATCGTTAAGACCCGTGTGTGCAACCTTTCTCCTTTGATTTCCACAAGAAAACACTTCATGGAATTCGGACATGGAATTAACTGGAACCCTGGACAGCCCTTTGAGATGGATCTCCCCATCTTTGTCTTCCATTACTGCAATTTCCTGTGGCTTTACTTCCATAAGATCATAGCACCTGTCCATATAGACTTCGTAGTATGAAATCTCTGCAATACTTCCTGTGCTTTGGCATAAGGACAAAACTGTTGACATGGCCAGCGGTATTAAACCTAGGATCTCATCGGTACCCTGTACCATCATCCATACCATGATTTTCATCACTATAACGAAAGCAAGTATGAAAGGAATTTATAATTTGAGTAATTTCAACATTATGTGATCACTTTCCAAGCAGCCAGTTATCATACCGAAACTTATGTATAGAAATCCCAGTCTTTAGGTTCACAACCAACTTGATACATTTTCAAGTATTGCAATTGATCTAGAAGAAATGGGAAAAAAGTAATCATACAAGGCATTATCCATATATATACCTCTAGCTCATTTCCATAAACAGACGTTATCCTCAAGTATCTATGATAAAAAAAACTTTAAATGTCCATTCCCATAGACAGAAGTTTTTGCAAGCGTGTGATTGAGGGTCCATGATGAGAAGGTAGTATGATCATTACACGCATCACAACACTAACATCGAATTACCTTGCTGCAACGTTGGCAGATCCAAGGGGAAGATGTTGCACGTCTCCAAAAACTAGGTAGAAAGATTCCAAGAATCCAGTGCATGCTACCGGTGTTTTACAATAATAGAAGTGGAGAAAGCCAAGGAACAGGAGTTGCTCTGGCTTCGTTTTTTCTCTTTTCCTGTCCTCTTATATATTGCCATATAAGCCTTATCACAAGAACAAAACCAAATGGATTTCCGTTGCACCAAAAACAAATAATCAAAAAGCTTCTTCAATTTCCATTTGTACAAATAATGTAGGGCTTACCTTAGTGGTTGCGTAATTTAATTACATCTCCCACTCACACAGTGGGCAAGGCCAAACAACTCTCTCTCTCTCTCTCTCTCTCTCTCTCTCTCTCACACACACACACACACACACACACACACACACACACAACACACACACTTACACTTAATTCTCAACTCTTATTCATATGGGTAATATATTGTGCGACAACCGAACACACATGTAGAAGAAATTTAGAGTACTATGCTAAATAAAACAGCAACACAACACAACAACATAACCCATTTAGTCCCCAATAATTGGGGGTATGAGCGGGGGATGGATAGGAGACAGACCTAACCTTTGGCAATAAATGCACAAAGTGGCTGCTCCCAGAATACCACTGAAACAGATGGATTTGAAACAGACCTAACCTTTGGCAATAAATGCACAAAGTGGCTGCTCACAGAATACCACTGAAACAGTGGTCCCCCTATACCGTCGAGTTTGTTGTGGAATCATGCTCTCAAATCAAAGCCAAAAGGCATTAGAGAGGGCAGACCCAAGAATCATTTGGATTTATGTGCACATTACCATGCTTCTTTCATTCAGCATCCAGAGCATTGGAGTTGCACAATAGTACTATGCTAAATCTTAAATGAAAATAGTAACATCATAAAAGTGTCTCGTTATGTTCCAAGCTCATTTGGGCACATAAGCTTAGCCTCTTGAATCCCTCTTTAGTGCAATTGTGCAAATACTTACAATTATGTCACTTGAACTAATAGTATCGTTAATAACAAACTGTAACCTTATTCTCATTGATTCACAAGTTACAGAGCATACATAAACATCTCCTAACTAAAATGAGCTGACACCTAACTATAGTTCAATCGCTCGTATAATGAACACTAGCCAACTGTTAATGGTAGCTAATTTAAGCACTAACACCAGTTGAGACCAGGTCTCTCTACAATAATAACTTGTCAACAATAAGTGCGAATTAATGGATATTTAAAATGTCTTCCCCTCCTTATGTCACTTAAGTTCAGTTGCATAGAGCAAAAATAAAAAATAAAAAAACAAACTGCAACCTGCCCCTTTAGACTGAATCAATCATGGTGATGATAACACTCTAAAGTAGCAGACTCCAGCCATATCTTGTCACATGAGTCAAAAGTCACATTGGAGTTAGGACATACTTTAAAGTCATACAAATGGAAAATAGAACTCACATGGTGAGGAAGTAGAGACTCACTCACTCACCTCCATTAGAGGTCGAACAAGCACGGGTATTACGTACTACAAAGGAGCTCGCATGAATGAAAAGTGTGTGGCTAATCTCTTGATGTTGTACAAATCTTGATCTAGTTACTACTTAAGTGCCTAACGCAAGTCTCATCTTTGTTTGCCTGTTTAAGCATGTTTGGCTAACCATAGATTACAATCTGGGTTATATATGTATGGTCCAGGAATTGAAAAAAAAAAAACGGACCTCGTCTCTCCTAGTTATCTGAATGCCATATGCAATCAGTCTCATAACTGAGTCGATCTAAGCCCATTGACATATATTGTACGACATATAACTAATCATATGGGAAATGTGTGTATGTAGACATGTTGTAAAATATTGTAATAACAAAAACAATTAAACAAAAATTTGATAAATAATAATCAATTGGAATAATAAACAATCACAGTCTACGAAGTTTTAAATTCTTAACATGAGCGTGAATAGCATCTCTAGCTATGGGCTTTGTCCAAGGATCAACAACCATGGCTCATAAAGATGTGTTTCAGGATCACCTCATCTCACGTACTATCTCATATGTAGTGAATCTAGTGATAACATCTAATCGAAATGATGAACAGGAATGTTGCCACGATTACTGTTACGGAGGTGAGGTTCTTGTGGAAAGCTACCAATGAAGTCCACTTGTCATGACTTTCTCTTAGTTAAATTTCCATTAGGTTGCTCACAAATCAATGCAATGCATTAGAGTGTTCCGAGTATTTGATAAATATAATTTTTCCCTCTACAACCTAGTTTGCCAAAGTTATGAGAAATGTGATGAACAAACACTATCAAGCCCCATCGCTGTAAATTTCCCAAAATTGGTTTTCCCGTATTTTGTGTGAAGGTAATGATTTTGCTTGCTTGTTTGTGCGTTTGATTTCTTCCTAGTTTGCATTCTTATCCCCTAGATCCTGTGTCAAGATCCCCCAAATTCCTAACAATTCCCTCTAGTGGAATACAAAGGTGAAACAAAACTCATATATTAAGCAAGGTGACCCAAATAATAGTGTGATCAAGGTATTTTAAGCTGAGTTAGAATAAAACCTGCATAGTGTAGGTTTTCCCACTGCCAGTAGCCCCATAAGCAAAGACAGTAGCATTGCAGCCATGAAAGATCCCTGGAATCAAAGGGCTGACTTCTCTGTCAAAAATCGTACTCAAATTGTTGTCCTCTTGCCCAAAGAATGAGTCCAACTTGTAGCATTCGTTTCGACTATATCCACAAAATTTTAAAAACAAAAAAATGACAAATTAGAACAAGTGGAGAAAAACACAATTATGCAAAAAATTCCAGAAAAATTTGGCCTTTGTTTCTGAATCTTTTGAGATCAATGCCGTGAACAGTGAAAAATTCTAAATTTTACTAATCAGAATGCTTGTTGGAAAAACCCAAGTATGTAAAATGCATGAAAAATATGACCTTGTTTCTGGATCTTTGAGATGAACACTGAAGAAAAGATCAAACAAATTACGAATCTGAATACTTAGCCAAAAAAAACCCTAGACTGAAAAAAAAGGCAAGAAAATGTAACCTTGTTTCTGGATCTTTGAGATGAACAGTTACTTCTTGGGCAGAGTTAATTTCTGAATCAAGAACGGAAACGCAAGGGGTGGAGTTTCCGTTTCTGTTAGCGATTTCGTGGGGGAGAAAGGGACGAACCCTAATTATGACCCTGACCTTTGCGATCGAGCCCGAGGGTTTCGCCGGAGTCGACATTTCGCTGAGAGAGAGAGAGAGAGAGATTGAAGTAATGGATAAGAATTTGTCAACTTTCTCGGTTGAAGAAGGCACAGAAATGAAGTGAGTTGTTAGTAACAGAGTTGGGGAAGATTTGACCGTTGGAGTCCGTTTTAAACTGACGATTTGAATTGGGCTTTTCGTTTGAACCGGGATAACTTTAGGAATTCGTGTTTTCCCATGTGGGCCATCGTTTTGATTTCTTTTATAGGAGTATTTTTTTCCACACACCCCTATTTTTTTTTTTCAAATTACTCTTAATTATTTGTCTCTACCAGAACGAATTAGAAAAACATAAAAATGTGAGCCGAAATTGAAAAGTTCAAAGGCCAAAGATAGTAATTGCTTAGTATTTTTTTGCCTTTAGAGATTTTTTTAGTATTTTGCTTTTGGTCATATTGTTTTTACTTTCTAGACTCATATTGTCGTAACAGATAATTTATTCATAAATTTAAACATGAATCTAGCAAAAATTAAAAAAACAAAAATAAAAATACCGAAACAAAAAATAGGGAAACTCATAATTCAAGGTTTTATCTCTTTCTTTTCTTTTTCTCTTTCTTTTTTAAAAAAATCACAATTCACGTGGTTTTACCTCATCTAGTGCTCTTTGGTAGTATTTTTTTTACTCGTTTGACAGTAGTGAACTGACAAACGTTTGTCCCATTTTACTGTCGGATGTTCTTTTGGACAATTCAGGTGTGGCAGTTTAGTCCCTTCAATTTATTTGGCACATAGGAAAATAAATAGTATACGTCCCTTCCTGTTTTGACAAAATTTGGCTGAATTCAGTTCTTACTTTCTGAGCGAGTCAGGGTTGACAGTATTCAAATATGGGTTTTGTTAATATGTGTCCAATAGATACACAATAAGTACATAAATAAATAAAAACAACACACATTCTAATACACATTTTACACTTTTCAATACACTTTCACATATTCATATACACTTTTCACACATTTTAATACACTTTGCATTTTCCTTCAAATATAGATATAGGAAGATGTTCTTTTAAGGACTCCCTCACGAATCTCGTCCATGAGGACCACTCTTTTTTTATTTTTCGAACCAAATTTTGACGATCCAAACCGCTCAATTTGCTTAAAACATGTTTTCCATGACCAAAGCGAGGAATCACAAAAAAAATACCCGAAAGGGCTTCATTCAAGTAATTTTTCATAATAACCGTACATATATAGTTTATCGTAAAACGCTCGAGTGAAGCCCTTCCGGGTTTTTTTTTTTTTTTGACGAATCCTCGCGGTGACTCTTAAAAACATGTTTTAAACACATTGAGTTGTTCAGATCGTCAATATTCGACCCCAATCCATGAGGTCTGCAAATTGGGAGTTTGAGGGAGTCTTTAGTAGAACGGGATTGTGTGTATATATCTAGGCACTGGTTCCCCTCACACTTAGAAAAACACACGATTTTATTCTGAGCCCCACTGTGACGTTGGCAGATCGGATATCAATAGGAGGTCCTACAAAAATTCAACTTAATTGGATATCAATAAGTGCTTAATCCAAATAGTTTTGCAAAAAATGTGATTGGAACTAGTGTTTTTAAAATCGTTTCAATCAAACACTTACCGATATCCTATTGAACTAAAATTTTGCAAGACCTTTTAGTTTACTCATTTAAACAAGATCAATGGTTCAGAATATCACAAGGGAGCCTGGAAAAGTGTTGTGTTTTTTTATGTGTTCTTTTAAGTGTGAGGGGAATCGGCCCCATATACATATATATATATATATATATATATATATATATATATATATATATATATATATATATTCACTTCTAATCCAGACTTTTAATTTCCGGACCTCATGATCCAAATATTTTTTTGACGAATCGATCCGTCCAATGTGTTCAGAAAGTGTTTTCAAGGGTCCACGCGAGAAATCTTCAAAAAAAATACCGGGAAGAGCTTGATCCAAGTAGTTTTCGCAAAATATATATATTTACATTTTTTGCGAAAACTGCTTGGATCAAGCCTTTCCCGGTATTTTTTTTTTAAGATTTCTCGCATGGACCCTAGAAAACACCTTCTGAACACATTGGATGGATCAGATTTTCCAAAAAAAAATTGCAACACAAAAAAACCCCATTTTTTCCTTAAATCCGGGAGTGTGGATAAGAAGTTTTACCTATATATATAATAGGGTTGGTTCCGCTAACACAATATTTAACACAAGATATGATACTACATTTCAACCCTTCAGATGAATAGTCCAGATTAAATAATTAAAACCCAAATAAACAATTAATCTTTCTCTTTCTCTCTCTCTCTCTCCCCCATAATTGACATTCTCTACCTCTCTCCTCTCCCCTCCCCCACTCCATAGTCGATACCCCCTCCCAACTCTGATGATGCCCCTCACCACTCTGGCTACTGCATTTCCGGCAAAGATAGCTGACTGCTCTAGCTAGAGATACAGTAACCGGTAATCTTCATGTCAGTAATCTCCAGGTGAACACAACTGATAAAAAAGCTCACGGTCTTTCTCTCTAACAAGGAGGTTAAGTATACTCCTCTCTGACCTAGTGGATAGCCATTTAGCTCTAGTGAAATTAATAAAAGCCATCAAAATCAAATTGATTCAAACGCTGGAAGCACATTATGATTCTTGGCAAAAAGCCTAGAAAAATGGAGTTCTGTTTTTTTTTTTTTTTTATCGAAGGGAGTTCTGTTTGTAATAGAAGTAGTAGCTTTTTTCTTATAATGTATTCAATATGTGGATAATTGAATACGTGAGTTTTGTAGCTAACATTGGTTTCTGAAAATATGGAATGAAGCTTAATGACTACCAGTTGTTCGATGAAATGACTCAAACAAATTAAATATTGTTGAATGTGAAAACTGTAGTGTCATTGTGTTTTTTTTTTCCCGTCCCAATTGGCTTCTCTTGCTCTTTTGCTCCGTTATTTCGTTCCCAATGTTTTTTGCAACCCCCCTTTCTATCTTGGCATGTTTGTACCTAAGTAGGCAAAAAGTATCCGGCTAACAAATTATTCACAACGATCAAGCATAGATATACAGGGAGCACATTTCTACAATGTCTCATAGCTACAAAATTAGAAGAGCCTAAAGGCCAACTTTATCATTGAATTTTTCATGACTCTTGCAATTATTTCAATTTTTTTTTTATTATCAATTGCTTTCAAATCAACTAATGGTAGATTAGATCTTTGAAAGTCAAGTGATGGTTTGGAAGAGTTAGGGAGTTTGCTCCTGATTATGGGTGCTTTTCTTTTCCACTGCTTTTATTTTTTCTATGGGATTTCTTTACACCCGTCTAAAAGATAAAATACATTTATAAACTTTCTACTAGATACCGAAAAGAAGGATGCAAATTGTAGATTCTTGGGGCGAGGGCGGTGAATGAGGTTGGCGAGCAATTGAGTACATGGGTGGTGATGAACCGGTGTCACTAACAAAATGGAACAGAATTTGTGGGCACTTGGATTAGGATATGTTGCAATGGAATTTTCAAATTTTCCTTGACCAAATTAACATGGTTTTAATAGGATGCTCGAAAAGGGGGCAAATATGCATTGTTTCGTTGCACCACAGCATCCTCGCGTCCATGAAAGACGAAAGAAGTAAACGCCAATACATCACACATTACTGCAGAAACTCTATCAGTGTAGAATTACTCAAGTTCAAATACCCCAAAACAGAGGAAGACAAGGAACCTTAATTTTTCCATGTTGGAAATGTTAAGAGTCAATACTTACTCTCCATAGTTCAAGAAGATTCTAGAATGTTCTAGTATATTCTGGAGAAGTGTAGAATGTCCTAGAATATTCTAGAACGTTGTGGAGAGTACTAGAAGGATCTAGAATGTCCTAGAACATTCTAGAATATTAAAGAAGCCTGAAGATGCTAGAAGACTCTGGAAGGATCAAGAAGACTATGGACCGGTGTGGAGTTTTCTAGAACATTAAAGAAGGAATGAGCTAAAAGTATTCTAGAATGTTGAAGAAGGTTGTACACATCTATATAAAAGGTGGAAGGCCTCATTTGTGAGGTGTGGTGAGGAAGTACCACCTTGGTGGTGATGAAAGCACCCCTTGGGTGGGAGTGTACCCAAGTGGGGGAGAGACCACCTAATGAGTGAGCACAAACAGTGTGCCTAGATATTGTAAGTGTCATGTGAGAGTTATATGTATCTTCGTGTGAGTGTTGTCAAGTGAAGTGAGTGCAAAGTGTATGTACAAGAATTAGCATATGCAATAAAAGATTTTGTTTGTTTTGCTGCGTCGTACTCTACAATCAGGTATCAAAGTCAAGTCGGTCGAGACCGGTTGTTTAATTGATTGTGCGTCCTTGGATTGTATATCAAACGTTGATTTCCCCAAGCGTAGGGTTCAGGTGACGCGTGGCATAATAACCGAAAGTCTGGGTCGAATCCACAGGGACCAAACGAGCTAAGCGCGTAAATTGACTCGCGAATGAAGGTTTAGCCTTAAAGTGGCAAACTTGGCTTTGGTGATTTGTGGGTGGAATTAACTTAACTACGTGAATGACTCAAGAGATTAAAAGACTAAGTAAAAACAAGGCTAAGTCAAGGGGTTCACAACACCCATGCCTTAGGCCGATCAACTTTCCTCTAAAATAACCGGCTCGGGGCGTCGTTAAACGACCCCGAACGGAAGATTTGGTACTTAAATTCGTTTGACTAGAAAAATGGTGTTTCTCAAAGAATAGGATTCTTGTGCCATTTATACAAACATTTTGATTGCCATAGCCCGAAGCATCACACGTGCCAAGTGGTCGAGCCCTTGGCTACGCGTGATCAACGGGATTAACTACCCGAATTTTGATACATAAAATTAATTCTAACTATTTGATTAACATGCGAAGTTTGCAATATTGGCGAGGAGAGTGAATTTACCTAAGTCACAAGGTGCTAATCACCCCATGACCGAGCCTAAACCGACTACTCAATCATAACTATGGAAAACATGACTAATCTTATAAGGGAAATAAAGAACATAACAAGTAGCTTTAAGAACTAATTTTTAAGGAAGATTCTAGGTCTACCTACAACATTAATTCATGAGGAATTCACAAACAACGCTTGGAAGGTGAAGATTTCTAAGGAAGTAGCTAAGAAAACACAAAAACAAAATAACCGATAAAAACATAAATAAACTGGATTTATATAAAGTTTAGAGTACGTACTACAACATTAAATGAGAAGGTTTACCTTGAATCTAAGTGACAAACATGGAATTCTAGAGAGAAGGTGGAGCTTTCATGGAGGTAGAGAGAGAGAGAAGAAAACAAAAACTAACCCAAAATCTGGTGTTAAAGACCTTTTATAGGCCCAAAAAGTCGTGCCAAATAATTACAAAAGTGCCACAAGATATTTCAGATCGGGCTCAAAAAGGGGCAGAAAATTTGCAGGGCTACCGGTATCTCCAAAATCAAGCTACCGGTATCTCCCCAAATTTTCTTACTATCCCTGGGATACCGGTATCTCCAATACCCAGCTACCAGTATCTCTGTACCAAATATGAGATTTCCTCTAGGGATACCGGTATCCCTATTTCCCAGATACCGGTATCTCAAGCCCAGGTGTGAAATTCTCAGGGCTACCAGTATCTCCATTTTCCAGCTACCAGTAGCTTACTATAAAAAGGGCCAAAGTCTTCATTTTTGTTTGTTTCCGGCCTTTTGGTCTCCCCAAGCTTTGTATGGTGATTCATCCTTGACTCTCGGGGCTCGGTGGCGGAGTGCCACGTGGCCTTGGGTACTCGGGTACCTCTTTAGTCAAACCATGGCGTCAAACATCACCAAATACGTCCATTTTTCTTGAAACTTAACAAAATACACCCACGCGCAATATCAAATGTATAAAAGCTATGAATCGCGTGCATGAGTGACAAAAATAAGGGAGATAAGTTCCTTTATTAACAATATAGGGGACTCATCATTTAGAGACTATGAAGCTTGTTGGCTTGCTTGGTGAAAGAAGAGAGAGACCTACCAATTCACGATGACGGATCTTGTGAACACAAGTAGCGGGATTACAAGATTGAACAACCACAAATACCAGAGTTGGCGGAGTCGCGTTAAGTCCAACCTTGAAGGGCAGGACTTGTGGGAGGTTGTTAATGGAGATAGTGCCCAACCACCCAAGGAAGCTGAAGCACTCCGAAAATGGAAGATCGATGCCAGGAAGGCGATGTATATGCTCAAGACAACCATTGAAGATGAGTTGCTCGGGCGTATTAGGAATGACGACATACCAAAGATGGCATGGGACACCTTTGCATCATTGTTTTATAAAACAAATGATGCTCAGCTCCAGTACTTGAAAAATGAGTTGACATCCACCACCCAAGGAGGCAAAAGCATAAGTGAGTATTTTACAAAGATAAAAGGACTTGTGTCGTGAAATTTCAGACCTCGATTCTAAAGCAAATATTAATGAGGAAAGGATGAGGAAGATAATTATACATGGGTTGAAGCCCGAGTATAATGCGTACATCACAGAAATATGAGGTTGGCCAACTCAACCAACTCTAATAGAGTTAGAGAATTTATTCGCCAATCAAGAAAGATTATGCAAACAGTTGTCACGCCCTCATTTTTTTTAATAACCGAAATTCATATAAAATCCACGTAGGATAGATCAAAGTTGTAGTTAAAAAGTCAAGTCAATAGTACATATCCAAATCAAACTCCTCACTTCTCTCTCCAAAGGGTACCCATACCCAAATACATAAGTACCAAAAAGATTTAAAGTTATTTCATACTTTGAATACTGTCCAATGATTGAGAAAACTAAAGTTACATAATCATCTCCCAACAATATACTAAGGATGTGAAGGATAAAATAACTTCATGATCAAAAAGCTTCATGCTATGCATCCACACTCCAAAGCATCCAACACATGTTCCTTGAGCGTGTACTTGAAAATGATAGGTTGATCTACACTAGCTCAGTAGGTAACCATTCTACAAACGCTAGGTGTATAAAGTATGAAATGTGCATTTGATATATCTTGACCTCATGTGCACATTTCATACTTTATACACCTAGCGTTTGTAGAATGGTTTCCTACTGAGCTAGTGTAGCTCAACCTATCATTTTCAAGTACACGCTCAAGGAACATGTGTTGGATGTTTTGGAGTGTGGATGCATAGCATGAAGCTTTTTTATCATGAAGTTATTTTATCCTTCCCATCCTTAGTATATTATTGGGAGACGATTATGTCACTTTAGTTTTCTCAATCATTGGACAATATTCAAAGTATGAAACAACTTTAAATCTTTTTGGTACTTATGTATTTGGGTATGGGTACCCTTTAAAGAGAGAAATGAGGAATTTGAGTTGGATATGTACTATTAACTTGACTTTTTAATTATGACTTTGATCTATCTTACGTGGATTTTTTAGGAATTTTGGTTATTAAAAAAAATGAGGGCTTGACAAAATGGCAGGAGTGTCAATAAAGAATGAAGATGAGGCACTTTACACCAACAACAAGAAGGGCGGACATTATCGACAGTAGAACAAAAAGGGCGAACAAAGTAATGGAAAGTCCATGAAAAGAGAAGATGGCACCAAACCCCAAAGTGTGAGAAGTCCTTAAACAAGGGGAGTTCAACCAAATTGTAACACAAACGAGGGACAATTCTCTTGACCTCGGCGATATGACATAAGGTGTTACAACTGTGGCAAGAAAGGGCACTTTCAGAAAAATTGTCGGTTCAAGAATAAATTAGTAGAAGGGAACTTTGTGACTTCTAAAAATCACCAAGAAGACAATGAACAAGAGTGAGACCTTCAAGTATCTTTTGCAATGTCCAGGTCTACTGAAGGCAATTGCTCAGAAGAGAAGATAGGCTTTGATGAATCTCTAGAGCAATCTAAAACAATCATTAAAGATGTAGGCACTTCTTCGATAGTGACAGAGAAAAGTGAAATGACCCATGCTGCAATGCCTGATCGGGGAGCCATCAACTACAATGATGATTGGATTGTTGATTTAGGGTGTTCCAATCACATGACTGAAGATAAGAAAAAATTGTCTAATCTGTCCGCATACAAAGGAGATCAGGTGGTGGTAATGGCAAACAACTCAAAGTTGCCGATAACTCCCATTGGTAAGACCGTTATCAATCCTCGGTTTAGCCCTAGCAAAGTTAAGCTGCAAGATGTCTATCATGTGCCAGGGGTGAAGAAAAACCTATTATCATTCTCACAACTAACGTCCTCGGGTAATTATATGGTATTTGGCCCGAAGGATGTTAAGGTGTACCAAAGCCTTAAGCCGGTGGGTACACCAATCATGGAAGGACGACATCTAGAGTCAATCTATGTAATGTCAGTTGAATTGGCTTATGTAGATAAGACTAGAAAGAATGAGATTGCGGATCTCTAGCATGCACGCTTGGGGCACATGAGTTATCATAAATTGAAGATAATGATGAAGAAGGCTATGCTCAAGGATCTTCCCCAGTTAGATGTTCGAGAAGACGTGATTTGTGCAGGATGTCAATATGGCAAGGCACATCAATTGTCATATGTGGAATCAAAGTTTAGAGCCAAGGAACCCTTAAAGCTTGTTCATTCTGATGTGTTTGGGCGGGTAAAGCAAGCATCGATTAGCGGCATGCGCTACATGGTGACCTTCATCAATGACTACTTGAGGTATGTTTGGGTAGACTTCATGAAACAAAAGTCGAAACTCTATCAAAATTTAAAAGAGTTTTGTGAGAAGGTCGAAAGTGAGTTCAAAAAAAGAATTCGATGCTTACAAACAGATAATGGTGGAGAGTATACGTCGGATGAATTCTCAGATTATCTAAAGGAGTGTAGAATTTTACAACAATTAACCTGCCTAGGTACTCCACAGCAAAACGGCGTTGCTGAAAGGAAAAACCGACACTTTACAGAGATTTGTCAGAGCATGCTACATGCAAAGAATGTGCCTAGTCATTTTAGGGTAGAATGCATGAAGATGGTAGCTCATGTGATCAATAGGCTACCACAAGCAAAGCTAGGCTTTGTCTCACCCTATGAGAAGTTGTGGTCCACGCCGCCCACAATAAGTCACTTTCGAGTCTTCGGATGTGTATGCTATGTGTTTAAGCCAGATCACTTGTGTAGCAAGTTTGATAAGAAGGCGATTCGTTGCATCTTCGTGGGCTACAGCAATGAGAGGAAAGGGTGGATATGTTGCGACCCCATAACTGGTCAGTGCTAGACATCAAGGAATGTGGTCTTTGATGAAGTTTCATCATGGTGGTCGCCACAAAAGGTGGAGCTGCCAAACTCCGGAGATTTAGAAGATCTTTTGCAAGAAAAGATTGGGGAGATAAAAGAGGGAGAAGAATCTCCTAACTCAGTAAAGGAGCTGACACCAACAATAGGTGAGGGTGAGCAAGAGCCTAGTTTGTCCGGCACGCCAAAAAAGTCTATGAGCCCATGGCAAACCGGAGTACATCCTAGCAGTCCAACAGAGGTTCGACCAAGTCAACATGAGGTAGAAGAAGACAACCCACCGCTAAAGAGATCTACCCGACAAAGGAAGCTTAATCCAAAGTACATGAATGCTGCGTTGGCTAAGGAAGAGATAGAGGTGAGCCACGTAAAGACCAAAAACCAAGTTGCAAACAACTTTACTAAGAGACTCAGGAATTCTAAGCTCAACAAATTCAGAAAGCAGCTTGGCATGAAAAGTAAGGCAGAGTTAAGAGAGTTGATGCCGAGGGGGAGTGTTGAAAGATCATCACCACCTCTCTTGAGTTTTCCAAAGTCTTCCGGATGTCGCCAGAAACTTCCAAGCTATTCCGGAAATATCTAGACTCCTTTAGAATGCTCTAGAATTGTCTAGAATATGCTAGAGTCTTCTGGGCCTTTCCGAAATGTTGAAGAGTTTACTAGAACATGCTAGAAGGTTCCGAGTTCTACTAGAATGTTCCGGAATATAATGGAAGGTTATGAACTTCACTAGAAGCATGGAGTAATGTGTGCTTCTAGAATACTCCATTGGTGCCTATAAATAGGGAAAGTGGTGTCCAAGTGTGAGGTGTCCCAGTACTAAAGTTCTTGTGTCTAAAGTTAAAGTGTCTTCCTAGATTGTGTGTACTACCTCTTGTGTGCAAGAAAGTCTTCCTTTGTGAGTAATAGTGTGTGTTGTTGTACACAACTTAAGTGTACAAGTGCTTGTAATCAATAAAATTATACTTGTTTGTTATGTTCAGACTCTACAGGAAAGGCATAATTGTGTTCCCACAAAAGAACACATTTACTTGTCTCTCTTTGCTTAGACTATCGTCAAAACAACCAAAGCAGAAAAATAACACTGGATGCATCTCAATTCTCACAGTCAAAAAATAAAATCCAAAAAGTTTCAAGGAGCCGACTTTTCCATAATTACATTACGGAACAAAGTTAACATCAAAAAATCCTATATAACTCCCATGAGTTAACATCCAAGTAAAGCAAATTCTAGCCTCGGCATCAAAGATGTTTGACCTATGCAAAACACAAAGTTACACTTTCAGTAAGTAACAAGATTTGTCCATGCAAATATAAGTAACATAATTAGCTAAATCATCAAGTAAGGTTAAGCATGTTTTGAATTACCATCTTGTCATTTTTTTCTTGGGAGAGTTGTTATAAAGTCCATTAAAGCTATTTCTTAACACTTTCAGTCCACCTAACATTTTCCCAACACATCTAGTCCACTCAGGCATCCAAAATACAACAATACCTCTAGCAAGTACACGTACACGAGACCTTCCTACAAACTCCAAACCTTTCCCCCATCTCTTTCTTTCTCATCTCATCGTTTCTCTCTCTCCACCATCACTAGATGATTTCCACCGGAGACAACACCACAAAAGAGACGAATCACGTTTTGACGGGAGACAACATCGCTGGCTGTCTTTTATATATGGCAACGGCACGGGAGGAGTCATCGGAGATGATGACGGTGGCCAGGCAGTGGTGGTTGATGGCTGAATTTCAGATCTAGACTTCTCGGGTGGTTTTCTAATTGGAATAAAGATCATGTAAAAACTGTCAAACTGTAACCTAATCACGTCATTGTCGTGGTTGTCATTTCAAATCAAGTTGTCTCACCATTTTTGCAACTCCAAGCGATGAACAATCCCTATTCAAGTGAAATACCGTTTAGATTTGTGTGTGTGAGGAGATTTGTGAGGGAAGTATGAGACGAAAGAGAAGATAGAGGGACCTGTATAGTTGAAGAGAGAGCTTGTATTTGGAAGAGTGGTGGAGGCAATGACTGAGACGATCTGTTTTCTTCTTTCTACGTTTGATACTTCTCCAACCAAATAGTTTGCAGTGGTTGATCAAAAAAGACAAGGGGTTTGTAGAGAGGAATGAGATTACAGATGTAGCCCATAAAAAAAGGAAATTGCTACAAGTGGATAACACTATTGAGTATTGATAAGATAGGTTTTTTTTTTTTAACAAAAGATACTCCATTAATAAGGTACCTTTTTGCTTCTACATATAAAATATTTTGATTTTATGCATGTATGCATTTGATCCAAGTAATCACCTTTTGTTAACCACATCTGATCTCAAATAAGCTTTCAAAAAAAAGAGATACAATACAATAACCATATCTTATGAGTCTAGATAACTACCTCTTTTGAGTCCAGATAACCACTTCCATTTTGAAAAGTGGTTTTTTTGTTTTATTCAATTTTCAGTAAAATTTCTAGTAAAATTTTATGTTACAAGCAGAGGATTTGTACTGCTACCTTGTAGTGCTTGGGTGGTTGAGGACTTGATCCCATGTAAGTTTTTAAAACAAAAATATGCCCAAATAACCACATCTTACGAGTACAGATAACCACCTCTTGCAAATCAAGATAACCACATCTTGTGTGTCCAGATAACCACCTCTTGCAATTCTAGATATGGTTATCTGCGCCGGCGACTTTTTCGGCGAAGTGCAATTTCCTGGTGACTTTTCTGGCGCCGACAATTTTTCCGGCGAACTTTCCGACACCGGTAAACTTCCGGCAAGAGTATGTTACGTATTAAATTTAATGTGAGAGTATATTTGTCTATTAAAAATGGAGAGTCGACCTTACACCTTAAAAATTGCCAAAAGGTGGATTAGAAGAGTTATGGAACTAAGAGGTGGACTAGACATGTTACAAAAAGCTATAATGGACCTTAGAGTAATTCTTTATTTTTTCTTTCTTTTTAATGCCAACTCAATGCCGGTTTTCAATCTTCCAAAATGAATACTAGTATCTTTCCCTTTCATATCTTTTTTCCTACCCTTGGTTTGTGAGATGTTTGGATCCGAAAGCAATATTTGAGACGGCTCAGTAGAATTTAAATCATTTTTTTCATCGCAAACATGAATTGGAGGCACATAAGAAGAAACTTTAAGGAGCTTCGTTGACAAATCATTCATAGCTTCGATGTAAATTGTGTATGCCTCATTTGATGGGACGGCTAAACAAGCCAATATGGTAGATTCTTGACACATATGGCTAAGTCTTAATGCCTCAGATTCTTCTTTGCCATCGTCATGTACCAATCCTTCGGAATCAATTATCCTAAATTTGTTTGCCTTTTGCCTCCATCGTGGAAGAATAAAATGGTTCGGTATTGTATCAATGATTTGTCGGACAATTACTTTTAAAATGTGTGCACACAATATCCCAACAAACTCAAATTTTTGGCATTCACACTTACCCTCAAAGGTTTGCAAATCCAATGTTACGGTGAAATTTTTAATGTCATACTCTTTTGACTTCACTACGAATGATTGAAATCCACGGGCATTTCCCACATCTTCAACTTCATAAAGAGCAACTTCACTCATTTCATCTTTGAACTTGTTGAAGAGGATTCTAGTATAAACTTTCACAACATGCTTAAACAAAAATTCATTGTCACCAACAATCCGAAACTTGTGCTCAGACTCGTAATCTTCATCATTTTTCCTTTTCACAATCTTCTTTAGGGCTTGCTCATACTCGACAACAAACTCTTTGAGATTTGTCGTTAAAGTTACAAAATCATCAAAAAAAAATAAATTGTCCTGTAGTATTCATACTTACGAAAAATGTGCCACGATTATAAACAAGTATCCATGAATCACGAATATCATATAAGTGTTGAAGCCATTCGTTGCTTACTAACCCATTTTATTTCATTAATACCATCCATCTATTTTCTAAATCCTCTTTCTTATATGTCAACCATATACATTTTGTCACCTCCTTCTTGAATTTTGATTTCTTGTAGGACACTTGTGACAACTTTTCAACAATTTTTTTCTTATTGTGCCAAATGCATAGACGATGACGGGTGTTGGGAAAGACTTTAGCAATTGCTCCCTTCATTGCCAAGTCTTGGTCAGTGATGATAGAAGTTGGAGAACATCCTCCCATAGCTTTAAGCCATGTCTCAAACAATCATACAAATGTCACTTCTGTCTTATCTTGTAAAAGTGCACATCCAAACTGTATTAATTGCATGTGATGATTTACTCTTGTAAATGGTGCGAAAGGCATATCATACTTATTTGTTCAATATGTTGTATTAGAAGTGACATTTGTATGACTGTTTGGATGTGCACTTTTACAATATGAGACAAAAGTGACATTTGTATGATTCTTTGAAACCCACTGTTCTGAATTTGATTGTTTTATTTTTTTTTTGTTCATATTGACGTGGGGTTTTCTCTACCCCTATTTATGTACCATGTTTCTCTCCTCTACATCTAGTGATATAGTAGCCCTATACATTTGAATTGTGTTTATAATTTTTTTTTTTTCAGATTTTACTTTGGAAATTGATTATTAATAACTTGTGAGCCTTGATTATTGAAATTATTCACTACCTACAGTTTTATATTTGGCAATGCATTTTTTTTTGTCTATGGTCAACTGATTCATGTAGTGAAAAATCTTGATGTGGGTCTTGAATTTTTTATTGTTTATGGCAGGATACATCCCAGTGGAAGAACCTTTTCAATTAGATGATTTGGAAATATATAAAGTGGACAATTTCGAAGTAGAGTATGCTATTCAAATTCCAAATAATGATGTGAAAGGGTTAGAAGCACCATTAATTGGGATGACTTTTAAGACAATTGAAGAAGCACAAAAGTACTATAAAGAGTATGGTCGGCAAAAGGGTTTTTGGATTCGTACTCGGACTTCCTCCAAAGGACGAAACCGGTCGAATGAAGTGAGTAGTATGTTATTAGTTTGTGCAAAAGAAGAAAATCATGTTGCGAAAACTAATAACGATGGTGTAATTGAGGGGAATGATGTGAGAGACCAAGATGAGAAAGTGACACCAAAGAAAAGGGTTAGAAGTTGTTTGACTATTAGATGTGGATGCGAGGCTCATTTGGATCACATGAGGCAAATGGAGTGTCAAATGGAAGGTAACAGTTTTTAGCAACATTCACAATCACCAATTGGTTACTCAAGCAATGAGGATGAAAATGAAGTCAAATCGACACATGCCTAAAGCAGTTAAGGATTTGACTGAAGCATTTCATAGAGAAAATTTGGAAATTAGTAATGTTCCTTCATTTTTTGGTGGCGAACACATCGGCTTTGATAATAGAGATTGCTACAATCACTTGAGGAATGTAAGGCATAGAGATTTAGATGGCGGGGATGTGCAATCAGTCCTTAATTACTTTAGAAACAAACAAGCACAGAATTCTCAATTTTTTTTTTATGCAATTCAATGTGATGAAAGTGGGAGGGCAGTGAATTTTTTTTGGGTGGACTCTCGATCTCGCATGGCATACCATTATTTTGGGCATGTAGTCACATTTGACACAACATATTGAACAAATAAGTATGATATGCCTTTCGCTCCATTTACAGGAGTAAATCATCACAATCAATCAATTCAGTTTGGATGTGCACTTTTACAAGATGAGACAGAAGTGACATTTGTATGATTGTTTTAGACATGGCTTGAAGCTATGGGAGGACGTTCTCCAACTCCTATCATCACTGACCAAGACTTGGCAATGAAAGGAGCAAATTTCAACCCCAAAGATCAACTAATTGGTTGATACCCACTTGATCAACTAATTAATGATCAACTTGTTAAACCCAAATAAAAAACCCACAACTGTTTAAACCCAAAACGATTAAGCCCTATTTGATAGAGAGAGGTGGAGAAGATTACCCACTACGGTATCACCGGAGCCATCTGCTATCTTCGTCGGAGATGGGGTTGCCAGAGTGGGGAGGGGCATCATCAGAGTGAGAGGGGTATCGACCATGGAGTGAGGGATGGAAAAGAGGTAGAGAACGTTAATTATTGGGGGAGAGAGAGAGAGAGAGAAAGAGAGAGAGAGAGAGAGAGAGAGATTAATTATTTTTTGGGGTTTTAATTATTTAATTTGGACCATCCATTTGAAGGGTTGAAATGGAGTGCCATATCTTTTGTTAAATGTTCTGTTAGCGGAACCGACCCATATATATATGATATAGAAAAACAAAGAGTACAAAACAAAATAACACCATCGGTCCGAAGTACAAAACAATAAACAAAAATAGAAAATCCCACTCGGTACCCAACCTTCTCTGGTAGAGGTGGGTGGATGAAAGATTACCTCTGTCCTCTGGATCTAACACCCGGCATCTAACGTCCACCACACTTCTGCGCCTTGGGACTGTTAAGAAATAGTGTCCCACATTGCTTGGGAGTGGAATGATTGATCACTTAATATATGTTGGAGCATGTCCACCCATTGCCAATTGGTTTTGAGATAGATATAAAGTCTCCACTTGGTATAGAGCGGGGCCCATTCCACCCCACATAAAAAAAAAGAAAATATTCACAATCCACACCCCACGATGACAGACCAGCAAAAAAAGGCTGTACGTTGATAGGACCCAAAAAGTGGCCACATTTGACAAACCTCAAATGTGGCTGCACATGAGGTGGGATGTTAAGAAATAGTTTCCCACATTGTTTGGGAGTGGAATGAGTGATCACTTAATATATGCTGGGACGTCTCCACTCATTGCCAATTGGTGTTGAGATGGATATAAAGTCTCCACAAGGACTACAAACGAGCCGAGCTTCTTATGATCAACTTAAGGCTTGGTTCAGCTAGACTTTGTTAGTAATCAAGCCAAATTTGAGCTCGAGTTTTAGACTTGTGTAGTAAATGAGTCAATATCAACTTTAAAAGCTTGGTTCAGCTCGAAAAAACTTAGCTCCTTTCTATAAGCAAGCTTGAGTTGAAGTTTAGGCTTGTTTAGTAAATAAGACTTCTTTCTTTAACGGATTTTTGTTTCATAAAATTTCACATTTTATGACCCTTCAATCTCAACACATAAAATGTAAAAGTGATCTTATGAGATTTTCATAAAATCCTCCTAAAATCTATAGGAAAACCACTACATTTTATCAGTTCGGAAAATAATTCCATTTTATCAACCCTCCATAAAATGTTCATTTTATGAGATTTTCATAAAATGTATCTAAAATCTATTGGAGAACAAGGCCTAAGTCAAGCTTGAACAGGAGAAAACTCGGTTCAGATGGGCTTGGCTCATTTGCACCCCTAGCTCGCCCCTCTTCCGAATGGGCTCGAAGAGAGATGAAAATGGGAGTGCGTGTAATATTCAAACCTGCAGGGGTCTCAAGTAGCGTAGTTGAAAACCCCAGGGGGCTTTTAGCAAAGAACTTGTAACCTCCCATTTCATACGTTTTAGTACTAGGGTTTTAGAGAGAAGGCTTGAGCAGCAGTAGCTGTTTAACCCCCAAAAAACCCTGGAACCCTTGAAAGCTATTGGAATCGAAGATGGACAAGAGCATGCTCGGTGACCTCGACTCGCTTCCCGAGGCTGATAAGCAGAAAATGGCCGCCATGATCGACCAGCTCCAGATCCGCGACAGGTTCTCTCTCTCTCTCTCTCTCTCTCTCTCTCTCTCTCTCTCTCTCTTCATATATTTACACACACGGGCAGAGATTATCTTGCGAACTGTTTTATGCGAAATCTGGAACGAAGAAAATCTTGAATTGAGATTAATCTGAAATCTAGTGGGATGTAGGAGCAGGAAAATCTTGAATTGAAAAAGGGGTATTTTGGGTAATTAAAAGTGTGAGATGGCTTCATAATCGCCATTTGCACCAAGAGGGGTGTAGTAGTGGATAACTTAGGTTTCCGGGCTCCTCTGACTAATTTGGGGGCTCAATTCTGCCATCCTTTACGGGCAGCCCAATTAAAGCGGGAGCAAAGCTATATGCATGTGTATGATAATATGCATAGTCTATGTAATGGGTACACTTGTAGCTTATGGTTTGTTGTTTTCGTATTTTCAGCTGATGTTGCTTTGCGAGTTTGGATAATGTGTTTCTTTATGTCTCTGGTGCTGTAAATTCGAAGCATTTCATGGTAATTCGAGTTGGACTTGATTTGGTTTGGGGATTGAATTGAGTCATTTATATTGTTTGGTAGGCTAGTCTCTAAGTTTGAATTACCAATTTAGGTTGTATTTGGATTTTTAATACGGAGAGAATGGAAAAGGCCAGAATTTCTGCTTTGGGATTTTTTTTCTATGAGGAATTGAATTTCATGACTTTTGTTTCTCCATATGAGCATCTCCACAAATCCAATCAAAGCTCAAGTTTTCTTTTTATCTTGATCAATGACTACCATTCTAACAAGTTACCTGTCTGTTTGCAAATTATCACTAGCTGATTTGGGTGTTAAATGGAAAGTAGAGCTGATGTTTGTTGCGGGAAGAGAGGGCAGACCTGTGAAGTCACACAGATTTTATGCAAGTGTTTGCCCAAATTTGAGTTTGTGAAAAATGTTGTGGAGTGTGACAATGCTTTTCTTCAATGGGCCTGTGACGATAATTCAAATTATCTTAACTGATTTCAGTGTGGATTCTGCGGAATGTTAGAAGTAAATGATAATTTTAGGGCCTCATCTATGTTACTTGGACTCGGGTATGGGTGTCGGGTGCGGGTACGTATCTAGGTGTCGGGTTCAACTATTTCTCATTTCAAGGATACGGGGACATGGCAAAACATTCAAATTTGTTTCTATTTTTTGTGTATTTTCTTACGTAGAATTGTGCTTTAAGGTTCTATAGCGCATTTCATGGATAATAAGGGAGGTTTATGCACACTTCCATGATAAACTCGAATTACAATTAGATTTTCTATAGAAGTGTCTTACTAAACTTATCGGACAGTGGACACATATCCCACACCTTTATCCGAGTGTCGAGTGTCCGACACGGGTACTTTACACCATCACGAGAGTCCGCGTAACATAAGGCCTCATATTGTTGGAATAATACGTAACTGTAGTTTCTGGGGGCAGCTGCAGGCTGTTGACATCAGAAGCTCTTGTTGTTACCCCTGTATAAAAGCGTTCTTTGTTGCCTTGCCATTCCTTATGGCTTGAGATAATGGATACTACTCTATACTTTTGATGTTGACTTTTTAGCTCATTGATTGGTGATATATTTTTGCTTAATCTAGGATGTAGGATTAATCTTATTTTCGATATATTTTCTCTCAAGCTTATATCCAATTGTTTGTATTATTGCCAAAGGTTAGGTCTGTCTCCTATCCATCTCCCGCCCATACTCCCAATTATTGGGGACTAAATGAGTTATGTTATTGTTGTACCCATACTCATCTTAAAACTTATGTTTCAGTAGAAGTATGAGAAATGTTCACTTCATTCTCTTTTTGCCATTAAGCTCTGGTGGTAAACATAGACAACATGCATGATATTCTGAAACTGTATTTTCCAGGCTTATGAGCTGTGAATTATGATCTCTCTTTTGTTAACGAATACGCTCGGTCACTATTAGAAACAGTTTGAGTTTTTTCTGCAATCAGTTGTATTTATTGCTCCAGTCAAGTAATTATTTCTGGAGGAATTTAAGGTACTGGTAGAGTTGACAGGACATAGTGACTCACATTGATCACTGATCAGCTCTTTCTCTTTTCCCCTTGAATCCGTTTTACAGTTTAAGGATGTATAATTCACTCGTGGAGAGATGTTTCACTGATTGTGTGGACACATTCCGGCGCAAATCACTTGACAAACAAGAGGAGACCTGTGTTCGTCGGTGTGCCGAGAAGTTCCTGAAGCACTCAATGCGTGTTGGCATGAGATTTGCAGAGCTCAACCAAGGTGCAGCTACACCCGATTAAGGTGTACCTATTACTTTTTTATGGTAAACTTTGTAACCCTGGAATCTGTTTATGGTTTTAATATTTTCCTTTTGGATTTGAGATATTGTCCAAATTGGGATATGCCCTTATTTTTGAAGTAGGAGATTTTCAGTCTCTGACAATTTCTGCTATTTACACAGAATCTAATAAGTTGGCTCATAGTTGTTTGTGTTAATGCACTGCGGATGAAAACAGATGTTATGCTTGCCAAATTGTTGCTTATTGAATTTTGTTTAATTTTGGCCAAGAATTGACGCAAGGTCTGTTGTACTTCATGTTTTATCTGACTGGTATGAGCTGCTCTCTTCTTGTCTATTTGCTTTAAAACTCTTCTGCCTTTTTTATTACATCTCCTTGGTTATCTTGGTTCCAGTTAGTGTTTCATTTTCATATTACATGTTCAGATTTCTGTGGAAAGCATTTCCTTGCAATTGAGATACTGTTTAATCACTTTGATGATCTACTTATGATGTGTTAAGAGGAAGAATGCTATCGAGCATATGGCATTTGGGTTTGATTTCCATATGTGCATGCGTATACATGCCCTACAAAGTACAGTGGGGTTGTTTCAGCCAGTTCTTCCTTAAGAATTTCTTTGATTCTTGTGGGCAGTGTGAGCTAAGCAACCGTGTCTGTGTTTTACTCTCCCCATTTTCCCAAGCTTATTTGCAACTATGTTTCCCATCTTGAGTCGGGAAAGTTGTGCATTTGCAGGGCATGTACAAGTTTTTTTTATGGACTTAGTAAAGTGGACTGCCTTCCCAAAATTGATCTCTGCATCCACTTTGGATTCCCTATAGCTCTGCTTCCAAGCTTGTGCAGTACGACTGCTTCCGTCATTACCCAGCACCGAATGACCTTCCGTGTCCGAGAACACTTCTGAATCCAGCTGAACCTGGGAATCTACTTCAGACTACCCATTCCTATTGAGTTTCTCTTTCTACTTGAAGAAGGGAAGTTTCCGAGTAGCTTAGTGGGTGAACCTTTGGAATGCCTCTCCAATTAACTAAGATCGATATCTATCAATACCCTTTACCTAGTAGAATATACTGTGCGTAGGGTTGCAAATGAACTAATATTTTTGCGAGCAGCTCGTGGCTTGGTTCTGCTCAGTTTGGCTCGTTTAGTAATCAAGATGAGCTCGAGTTTGAGTCTTAGGCTCATTTAGTAAATGAGCTCGGTAAAGCTCTGCTCATCTCGTTTAAGGAGGCTCGTTAAGTAATTTACCCTGGCTTGACTCGTTTACCCATGAGCCGAGCTCGAGCTCTATAAAGCTCAGCTTGGCTTGTTTGCACCCTTAAATGTGTGCATGCTTGTGGGTGGGGCTGCAAACAAGCCGAGTCGAGCTTTATTGTGTTCAAGCTTGTTTATTAAATTTTTGACGAGCTCGAGCTCAGTGAAAACTTAATGAGCCAAACTAGTCTATGCTTGACTCGAGCTTGAGCTTGTTTGCTAGCCGTGACGAGCCAATAAAAAAAAAAGTATTTGTATACTCAAATTGGCTTAAGACAACAGAGAAAGTTTTACTTACGCATTTATATATGTTTTACATCTGTAGACTCTATAAGAAAATAGTTTCCATATCAAAATAATATAGTAGTGAAATTTAATAATAAGTTTTTGAAAAGATAGTGCCTTAAGACCATCTCCAAAAAACTCGCTATATCTCTGGCGAGATCAAAATGGCGAGGTAAGCCTCAATTTCCGGAGCCCAACAATCTCGCCAGCATGCTCGCCAGCATGCTCGCCAAGAAACCATTCGCTACAATGACTCGCTGGGGTGGGCGAATCATTGTATCCCTCTCTTACTCTCTCTCCATGCTGTCGTCGCTACCAAGAAGCCATATCTCCAGCGATGACTAATCTTTGATCCTAAAATCGTTTTGGTACCCGAGGGATGTACCCCCTCGTCAAGAGGATTTTGCTGGTGCAAACCCCGTTGCTGGTGGAGTACTGCAGTGGTCGCATGCGTCGGACAAAGGAGGAGCGTGCCAGCGAGTGAGATTTACTCTCGGCGCATGTGTTGCCCGCGCCTGTGTGAGGCAGAGGAAGCTGCTGTCATTTTTTTTTGGTTTATTTCTTTCAAATGGCTACACTGCTAAGTACTACAATTGTTTGGAGCTAGCCTAGACACCTTTTTCTTGCCAAAATGGCTAGAAAGAAGGTTAAGCTGATGGAGATGCTCTAAGATATAAAATTGGAATACGAACTTATATTAATTAATTCCTTTAAAAAGTAAATGGGCCTTATTGAGCTGAGCCTTACCTGGACGTGTTAAGGCTTGTTTGTTGAGGTTTTGAATGAATTGGAGCTCGAGCTGAGTCTCAATAAAAACTTAATGAATTGAGTTCAAACAAGATCTTTCGAGCCGAATTGAGCTGAGTCAAGCCAAATTGAGCTGAGCTCATGATCGATTTGGTTCATTTGCAGCCCTACCTGTGGGGTCACAATTAAAGTATTATGTGCCCTAACAAACTTGTGGTGTAACTTTTATGCGAAAAGCAAATATAAAGTATTTTCCTCCTTACATTCCTTTCCCACCAAGTAATCCTTTCTCTTTCTATTTGGTCACTGTTCCTATAATCAGACATGGAAATTATTTACCTCCTCTCTTTCTTTCCTTTATTTCCAAGACCCAATCAAAAGAAATTTAACAAATAAAGAACACTACTAGACATTTTTCTTATGACCTGGCCTAACTAATTTATGTGCACCTCAACTGCTTTTAAAATTTTCAAATCATTTATTCTAAATTTGGATAATGTATTCTTTATTGAGATAGCAACATATTTTAGTTGGAAGTGAACTTTTTTTAAAAGTCGTGTGGAAAATATGTGATTTTTTAGATGTTCCCATGTCGAAATCAAAGAACAGAAAAAATACAAAGCGTAGTTAAAAAAAAATGTTGGGAAAGAAAAAAAATTGAAAAAAGCTCATTAAACAAAAATAATTCCAGATTTTTTCTATTTCGAATTACTGTTAGTATCATGTAGTTTGCATTTTGAAATTCTGATTATTAGGAGTACCTATTTTTTTGCTTCCAATCCCACACAATTGATGTCGTATGATAGCAAAATATTTTAGTCGGAACTGGACTTTTAAATTTTTTTTCTTTTTTTTGTAATAATGTGTGATCTTTGTGATGTCCACATGAGGAATCAAATTAAGAATACAAAAAATACGAACATAGGTGGAAAAAATTTTGGTGAACAAAAAAACTTGAAAAAGGCTCATTAAATACGGCAATAATTCCATATTTTTTAATTCATAAAGGCTCATTAAATAAGGAAATAATTCAATATTTTTTTTTCCATTCTAAATTATTACTCTTTCACAATGGACTTTTTAAAATATTTAAATCAATTTTTTAATTTTTTTTAAACTTGTCGTTGATGGCGTGTGATGGACGCCCATCAAGTACCCAACGCCCTAAAATCCCTTCCCAATCAGCTAAAACGTATCATTCACAAATCCACTTAAACCTCGACCGTCCAACTCCAATCCAACGGTCCAAAATTACCCGCGAAGCATCCACAGCTCCAAATCCGTTCGACGTTTAATGCATGCCTATATGCGGAAGAGTGCCGTTTGAGGTTCAAACTTTTGTCCCCTAACGATCACGTGTCCCGTTAACGGCCGTCAACTTCCACAGCTTTCCGAAGCCCCGGAGGCACGTGTTTTCGTAACGGCACGAAATGGCGGCGTCGGTTTGCCCTATTCGTTACTATATACAAACTTACATATACAACAATTACTGTCTTCTCTCTCTCTCTCTCTAGCTTTCAACGGGCGAGGTTTTTTCCTCTCTCTCACTCTCTCTGGAAATTGAGCTCGTATTCGATTAACCGTTACCGCTCTGCGAACAGAGGTAGTTTACTTTCAGATTTACTTGTGAAAAAAATCAGTTTTTTTTATTGAGTATTTTTGTTAATTTCGGTACCAAACTCTATTGCATGATTGGTAATCTTTTTTCCGAAATTGAACTGGTTCTGAGTAGTTTGATTTTTTGTTTTTGATTGTATTTTGTAAACGGAACCCGTGTAATCGTTTTTATGATGCGTGAGTTAGTTTTTTGTTAATCTTGGTTTGATCTGATTTTTAGTTCCAAGATCCGGATTATCTTGATTTTATTTTTTGTTGTTGAGATTTGAAAATAATTCGATTTTTAGGGTTTGTACTGGTTTGTATTCTGTTTATTTGACCGGTAGTAGCTTTGAATTTTCGTTTTTAGGTAATTATTTTGATTAGGGTGTTGGGTTTTGGAATTGATGGTTAGAAGGAGATGGCTGAGGTGAAACAAATAGAAGAGCCTTGTCTCGAGAACAAGCAATCGGCAGCTGCGTCAAGCTCTTGTGATTCTGAAGGCAGTGGGAGTGTTACTCTCAAGTCACCGGGGATATGCAGCCCTCCTACTTCATCGCCGTCTCATCGGTACTACTCTATAACATCTGCATTTTAATTGTAGGTACTCTACTGTGTTTTGCAATCGTGACATCACTTGTTAATATCACTTGTTAATTCGATGTTTTGGGTATGTATGGAATTACATCAAGATATTGCAGATACTGTAGATTATTCGTCCACACGACTTCCATCCATTATACTGTGAAACATGGAATTCATGAATCTTCATTAAGCCAACCTCATTTGATTGGGACTTAAGACTCAGTTTGGTCTGTAATATTTTCGGAAAATGGTTTACCTATACGTCTGTGTGATCATCATTCAAAAAAAAAAAATTTCTTTATTAAAATCCTGAATTTTTCATATTTATGTCCTCAAATTATAATAAGTAAATGCTTAGAATTCTTTTTCGTTTACATTGTAGAGCTTAGGCAAAGTCTTCAAAAGTCACTAATCAATTCAATTTCTGATTTGAAGAAACACAATTCCATAAAGCTAGTGCCTTTTGCATGAAATCATTTCCTTATGGATTGGAAAATTATGACTGTTGGTAAAAATTGGTTATGATATTAATAGTGTTCTTGTGACCCATTCAAGACTTCTAGCTACTGGTCTTGATAATGCGCTGCTGACTTTTGTAGGAGGACCACAGGGCCTATCAGGAGAGCAAAGGGGGGTTGGACTTTAGAGGAGGTAAACAATCTCTGTGACACCTGAAAAGTGGTTTTATTGAAAGGCTAGCTTGAAGCGTGTGTTCATGTCATTTCATCTGTTGGAGTGTCAAATAGTCTGCTAGTTGTTTAGTAATGGTATATGAAAAAATCGCAATTATTCTTATCCAGGTATTGTTGTTTGCTTGCAATTAATTCATGTGGTGGTGCATCCAACTAACTTCAAAACATCTACATCCTTTTTCCCAGTTGTAGATTGCGTGGTAGTTCTTTCCTTTGGTCATTGTTGATTGTTCTTTCTGCTTATACTTGCGTTGTTATTACTGGTATTTTAGTGCTAGTAGATTTCATTCACTAACCACCTGTTCAATTTGCTACAGGATGATACATTGAAAAGAGCTGTTGGACTGTACAGGGGGAAATGTTGGAAGAAAATAGGTTCCTTTCTATGCTCTTTTTTTTCTCCGGCATCTGTTATTACTGCTGCAGTTACTCTCATGCAGCTTGTTACTATTGTATGATGCTCCTTAAATGAATGTTTCATGTTTACCTTTTGTTTCTCTATTCATGTGCTTCCCTTTCTTGCATCTTCCTGTCAGAGTTCATAATTTACTTCTTTTATGGTTCCATTGTAATTTGGGATTGGTTTCGCCTCATTATGTAATGTCCACTATGCAACGAATATTACATCAGGGTATGATATAAACTTATGCGATGCTATCATGAAATTATGATTATAGCACAATTATTCACTATTATATTTAGTTGGATTTTTTTGATATGTTGTTATTGTTTTTCATTTCTAACATTAGAACTGGTTACTTAATACTCCCTCCGTCCCAATTTTACAGTCCCTTGTTTTATCCTAACCGGATAAAAAAACGATTATATCTTTCAATCGGTAATACATTTTATATGCAATATGGATCTTGTTTGATAGATTTTGATTTAATCTAATAAACAAAGTGTTCAAAATCACCTAAAACATTGTAAATTATAAGATATAACACTTTGAAAAATGACACGAACTTCCAAAAGGGACCATAAAATTGGGACGGAGGGAGTATTTATTTGCTTTTAGTCGTTAGTATTCCTTTGTTTATTGTAAAACCATAAAGACACTTGGCCTTTTTCCTTGCAAAGTAATTCATTAATTAGTTTCAGCCCTCACCTGAAGGATTCTTGTTTGTGCTGTTGTGTAAGATATTTTCTTAGGCAGGCGAGATGTATAATTAGATTATTAGATTACCAAAGAGTAGCAAGTGGTGGTGTTGTGCATTATTGTTCTTGTGACATTTTAGTATTGCGATTAGGGCTGAGTCACTCGTCACAATACTTTAGTTTGTACTTTACTTGAGCATAATACTGCCCGTAACTGCTGTAAGAAAATAACTCTTCTGTAAACTCTACTATTAAATTGATAATACGCATGTGAACTTGTTGATGTGGCTGTCAATTCACAAGTGTAGGGACTATTCTCCAGTCAATTCCATAGACTAAGGTACTCGAGAATTCACTTGTGCACATGGTGGTTTTAAAGCCCCTGTCAATGCAGAGGGTAAGATTGTTCATTCTCTAAGACCATTGCAGTCCTTGTATAAATTCTAATTTAGCTATGTTCAACTTCTATCCAACAATTTGTTAAGTGCTTGAGGCATTATAGAGTTACAAAAACACGAACTCAAATATGCATTCTTTATGAAAACTCTGTAGAATTTTTTTAGACAAGACTATATCTCCCTTACTTTTTCATTTGGGACTGAACTGGAATGTGGGCTTATTATCTGGGAATTGATTTCTATGCAGCTGAATTCTTTCCAGATAGATCAGAGGTCCAATGTCTACACCGATGGCAGAAGGTTCTCAATCCTGAACTCGTCAAGGGTCCTTGGACTCAGGAGGTCAGCTCCTAGCTTCATGTCTCTCCTCCTTTGACAAAAGATTTTTTCTTCTGATTTTGCAGTGTCTGAATTTTTATTATTATTTCTGAGTCATCCTTATCTTGGAATCACTAAATGTACCACTCCTATCTTTCATAGGAGGACGACAAAATTATTGAACTGGTATCGAAATATGGGCCTACAAAGTGGTCAGTCATAGCAAAGTCTTTAGCTGGTCGCATAGGGAAACAATGCCGTGAGAGGTAATATTATGAGCAATAAAGTTAGCTCAATTTATTGCACTTATATGTAGCCTGAAATGTGGCAAAACTATTCAATATTGTGCTACTGTCTTGATGCTTTCTAAACTAGATTCTGTTTCCTGTGTATTTGTTTCTTTTATGGTTCAAAATTATGTCTGGTGGAAGAAAAAATGTATGATACATCTCTTTAGCATTATTGCTGGGATAATTATATAAGGTTGCTTTCATCCATCCCATGAAAGCATTCCCTAAAGTTACTTCTTCCATCCATTATTTCTGGTGCTTATATTTGGAGTTATCATCTCCTGCATGTCTTTCCGAAACCTTTTGGACAAAGTTGTTATTTTATGTATTCACTAGGGCTTGTCCGTGCCTAAAGGCACAAAGAAACTGTTCTAAAGAAAGTCAAAGCCTTTCATACATTCTTTTATTTTCATTCCAAAAAGAACATTCTCTTAAATGAAATAGATGTCAAATCTTGAAAATGTTGAGGAACATGAAATACAGTTAAGGAAATCAAATCTTGAAAATGTTTTCATTACCATTCATGTATAACTAAGGGAACATTCTCTTAAACGAAATAGATGTCAGTCAATAAAGAAGGGATGAGTGGATGGCTAGGATCTTAATGTAAAGGCGATCGGACAGTTGTAGAGATGCTCATGTTTGTATGCCTACACATTTTCTGTTCTGTTATGGCATGATCCAACGACCTTCTAAGGTTTCAAAGTTGTATCATCTGTCGCATTCTTAAGACCGGGATGATTTATATAGACCCTTTGTGATGATACTTGAATACTTCCAGGTGGCACAATCATCTTAATCCAGATATAAAAAAAGATGCTTGGACTATGGAGGAGGAATTAGAACTCATGAATGCTCAACGAATTTATGGGAACAAGTGGGCTGAAATAGCCAAGGTTCTACCTGGAAGGTAAATATTTTCCTTCCATGCATATTATCTACTGATTCCACTGATTCATTAACGGCCTGATGCCCTAGTTGCTAACTGTAAATGTGGAGTATTGTGCTAATAATCTCCAATTATCACAATCACTTGGTTTTGTGCCTTGAAATGAAAGAAACTACCATTTGAAGCCCTTCTTAGCTATGTACATTCGATACTACTCCACTTTTTCAATGATACTAACACTTTTGGAATGTGTAGTTTGACAAGATTTTGGAAGTGGGAGAAATACTTGAGACGAGTGGGGAAGGAGAGTAGTTTTATTATACTTGAACTCAAAACTTTCTTTTTTTTTTGGCTTGGTACAAAATGGCTAGAACTCATCCATACTTATATTACTCCATGGAAGGCTCTAGTCCAAAGATATTTTCATTACAAAATAAACTTTGATGTAGATTCTAAAATTACGCTTCAACAACGTTAACCATAATTATTGATATACAATTTAAAAGTAGTTATACTTAATAAAACTAACAAACTATGCTTACATTACAAAAAAGAAGTTTTTAAGGTGCAAAGTCTTTCAACTGGGGTCTATCACATGCTTTCTGCTATCTTCGTTACAACAACAATAACATAACCCATTTCGTCCCCAATAATTGGGGGTATGGGCGGGGGATAGATAGGAGACAAACCTAAACTTTGGCAATAAATGCTATCTTCGTTGTGGAAAGAAAAAGAGTCCTTATATGATTCAAGCAAAACACAATCGAATATTATTCTTTCTTCTATTCAAGCCTACATTGAGGTTGAATTTCTATTAAACTCATTGAACGTCTCCATAATTAGATTAAATGGCTTAGATTAATGCATTTAGGTTCCGCTTCTTAAAATAAGGTCGGACTTTTTCCCAATAAGTAATTGCAGGATACGTACCAAATCAAGATACTCGTACATAATGTAGGATATACTATCGTAGAATCTCTATACAAAAAGGATACATGGTGGGATACGTACTATTGTTTTTCTAAGGATGCGATACGAATTGTATGATACTTATCCAGTATCGTAGGTTTTTAACAACTATGGCAACCAGCAGTATCAATCATCAATCAATCAATACGTACCCTATAGAAGTGTGTTTTGCCTACAAAACTCTCCAAACTCCAAATCTTAATCCTAATTTTCTAGAATTTTGCAATTTTTATTTTTTTGAAATTGGGAGAGAGAGAGAGAGAGAGAGAGAGAGAGAGAGAGAGAGAGAGAGAGAGAGAGAGAGAGAGAGAGAGGTGTGTGGGGTGCCTGGGAAGGGAGAGAGAGTTCAATGTGATTTTTTTTTATTGAGTTGCGTTGTGTCCGTTCGATACACGAGACCGGGAAAAATACCAATGTGATTTTTTTCTCCGTGCATAAAACGGGTACAACGCTGGTTCAATGTATTCAAATGTATGAGACTTGCTAATGACTAAATTTCGTTTATGCAGGACTGATAATGCAATCAAGAACCATTGGAATAGTTCTTTAAAGAAGAAGTTAGATTTCTACTTGGCTACTGGAAAACTTCCACCGGTGGCAAAATCTGATATCCAAAACGTTGTGAGAGACTTGAGTAGAGCTGCTTCAACAGGAAAACCATTAGTATTGTCAAATAAAATATTAGAGCCAGCTGCCCAGACTTCATCAGGAATTAGTAAAACAGAAGACAACACCGAAGATCTAGAGTCTGCAACCTGTGTTCAAGATACATTTGCTTCCTCAAATGCTCCAGTAAATGAATTTGTTGATTCTGATGGCATAAAATGCAATTCACAGCCATTAGACACACATCATAGGAGTAGTAATTCAAATACATTGCAAAGCTTTGAGAGTTGTAGAATCAATAGCGATTTAGATCAAGAAAAAGCTATAGGAATATCAGTGCAGTTTGAAAATTCAAAGTACGGTTCATTGTATTATAAGCCACCGGAATTAGAAAGCTGTGCTGAATCAGATTCAGATCTTTGGAATATGTCTCGGATGCAGGAAGAATTGAACTCTACTCCAATTAGATCACCTATTATCTTCTTCAGTCCGCCTTGTGTGAAGAGTGGTGGTTTCTGTAGGCAGAGTCCAGAATCAATATTGAGAATTGCTGCAAGAACTTTTCCCAATACTCCTTCCATATTATTACGGAAGAGAAAAACAGACCCTCAAACACCTCAGCCATTGAAGGATATTGAAATGGAAACTAGGGAAGCAATCGGGGATGTGTCCCGTACTTCTGATGAGGGAGAACAAATTACCAATAGTTTGGAGAATTCTTGCTTTCTTGATGAGAGATTGTGCGGGAGTCCTGCTCAAAGACCTCCGCCGTTGGGTACAATTGGGAAGGAGGAAGCAATGCAGGAGGGGTCCCTTGTTAATGGTGGCAAAGAAAAAACCACGAATAATTTGGAGAGTTCTGGGTTCCTTGATGAGAGATCGAACGGGAGTCCTGCTTATATAGGTAATGGCACTACAGGGCTGTATAATGGTAATGCTTTTACTGCATCTCCTCCTTATTGGTTAAGAACCAAACGGAGAGCCCTTTCCAAGTCCGTGGAAAAGCAACTTGAGTACACTTGACCTAGTGCTATAATATGGCAACAATGGGTCTGTAGATGTATTCATGGAAGGAAATCTTCCTTTGACTGAAGATTATTCTCTTGTATCAAAGTTGGGGCATGACCTGGAACATAAATCTGTAAGTGCATTCTTCTTTCACCTAGCCTGTGTTTGTTTTCATCAATCTCCCTGTAGCTCTGTTTTATATTTTTTACATGAGAACTAGATAAGTAGCTAACCCATAATAATGAATAATCTCCAACAATAAAATATCAGTAGAAAAGTTATTCTTCGATTTTAAAACTGGTCCCTCTATGCAGTGAAAGGTTCTCCAACGATTACTTATCTGGTATGAATCTTATATTCCCTCCGTTCCTATTTGTTTGTCCACTACGAAAAGTCGTGTCACTTTTCAAATAAAACATAAAGTGTTTTCGTGTATCATTTTTGCAAATTTTTTTACACCGAATATTACTCATCATGTACTTTAATTTGGTGCGAAAAAATTTGAAAAATGATACACGGAAGAACTGCTGTGTTCACTTCACATTTTCAAAAAAATTTCCAAAAAGATTCTTTTTTCATCTCTCATCTTTCCAATCATTAATCACATTTCTCTCTGTACTCATACCTCTCTCCATTCATTATTTTCATTTCTCTCTCTAATTATTACTTTTTCTCAAAACCCATCCAAACACTATCTCAAAAATATTTCTCAAAATTCTCAATCAAACAAAGAATTTTTTGATTTGAAAAAAGGCAAGAGAGAGTGTGGGACAAACCTAACCATGAATGTCTGCTGACTATAAACCGGAGAGCTGACTATAACATGATTTGTTTCTCATGAATGTCTGCTGGGGGTCGCCACAATATCCATATTTTCTTCCTTTTTAAAAAAATTTTATTACAAGTAGTAGAAGAATACGAGTATCTGAATTACATCAAACGGGATATAAGCCCCACAATCATACTAAGCTTAACTAAAATCCCATTAAGGGAACAAATTACTCAACAAATAACCTTCATTCGATGGAAAAAATAGAAAAAATAGGCCTCCATATGAGAGTGTACAAAGTGGCCAACTAAGCTAGCTCCAGCTTAGTTATCCTACAAGTAAATCAATTACTAGTAAATCAGCTCGAGTTCATAGGCCTTATTTTGATTGTTATTTCTAGCAGTGCAACATCTATTTGGCTCGTCTTCTGTGATTTTAATTGATTGCTGTCTTATGCGATGTTGATTTAGGACGTGTTGGGGGTACTTTTGAAGTTTGCGAAGTTTTGTCCAAACATGTTGGTTGAAATCTACAAGTCAAGATGAAATCATCACTCAACGAAGATCATACGATAATCAGTTATCCTACAGATACTTGCCGGTGGCTATGCACAAAATTCAGCGACTAATGTTCTTTTCCATGCGTACATGCAAAGAATGTCAAAGGAATAATGGGGAGGTATGTATAGAAAAGAAAATCCCCTTCAAAGGAGAAGAGGGGCCTGAGAAAACATCTTTATAGGTCTCGAGCATATGAAATTCAATGCTATTTTTCCACTTCATTTCTTTAAATACCTTCCTCTAACCAAGTTCATGATCATAATTGGACGGTTGCTTTTTGTTGCGAAGTGACTTTGTATTCAACAATCGTAGGAGGTTTTGTTTTATCCTAGTAAGTGAATGTGAGTTGAAGTCACATAATTCGCCTGCTGGAGCACAGAGCGCACAATTCCCGTCCATCGATTGGTCATGCGAGTACACATCCAGTCACATAATTCGCGTGCTAGAGCAAGAGCACGTCTTTGAATTACATCTCAAACTACTATAATCCATGAGAGTAAGGATTGAGAATGCGAGGTACGGCATTTTGAAGGACCGTGACTAAGATATCAGTTGCTTGTCGAACTCTCTATCATTTGTCTATCTATCCATAGAACAAAATACAATGGTTTTTGAATCTTATGTTAGACATAAATCCTGACCGTTCAAAATTTCTTAGATCCTATGGATGATATCACATAAGCTCTCTCTCTCTCTCTCTCTCTCTCTCTCTCTCTCTCTCTCTCTCTCTCTCTCCTTTTTTTGAACGAGCTCTTCTCCTCGACACATATATCTTGATAAAAACCCACAATTGGTTTTTATAGTGTCACACTCATTCAATTGTTTCGTTAGATACAATATCATTGATTTTCCTATAATTTCTTATGGCATTTAATTACTGTTCTTGATTGATGTTTTGGTATCAATTTTTACTTTCGCAAGCCAATTAACCTGTTTGGAATTTAGTATCGGAAATTTAATTTAATTTTTTCTGGAAAATTGGATGGGAATATCAACAATCTGTCAAATTAGGAATCAGTAATGAAGCTATCTATTATGGAAAAGAAGATTTGATTTGTAAAGCACTAATATCCCAATTGCACTCTTCGGTATATGCATAATGACTCATCAGCTGTTGAATTCTGTCTCCATAACAACTATCATCCAACTTTTAAATTTGTTTCGTGTATGCATAGGTCTCCTTCAAAAACTATCATCAGCTCACACATAATAAATTTTATAGAAGAAACCTTAAAACCCCAAAACTCAAGCCTTCTCGGTATTATTGTCATCACCGGCTTGATTTTCTTCCCCTTTTAGTTGGTTCTCTCTCTTTTACAATATGATCTATTTGATCATTTGTTAAAAAAAACCAACAGGCACGGCATTGCTTGGCTCGATATATTTTTTTCTGATAATCGAATGTCCGGGTCAGCTTGAGCACACATTAACTAATCTTGGGGCCCTAGAGGTAACAGATTAGACATAATCTCCAGTGACCCCAAGAGTTTGTTGGTAAAGAGAATCGAACCTGAGACCTTAAGTGAACTCTTGAGTCTCAAGCTACTGCTATGGAAGGGAGAGAAGTAGAGATGGGCATGAGGAGGGTAGGGGGTGGATACCGCTACCTCCATCCCCAAACCTATATCAATTCTCATTCCCTCCCTAATCCCCAACGGGGATTTTATTTTAATCTCCATCCTCGCCCGATGTGGGGCATGGGAATCTCCACGGGGAATTGGGGATCCAAAAATTCATGCACTAGTCCATGCTATTACCCATTAAATTCAACCCCCACAGCCAAAATTCCATTTCATCTATGCAATCTGGTTGCCATTACCTATTAAATTCAATCTGTAATCTATAATTTGTATGAGAGTTGAGATTGTGTAGCCTGTAGGGGATGAGAGAGTAGAGATTGGGCGGCTGTGTGAAGTGTGGGTAATCTTAAGTGACTAAGTCGTAAATTCCTAATTTAAGTTATGAACACTGACCGTGAGAGTTGGGTTAATGGGTTATGGACAGACGGGCCGGAGGCTGTGAAGTACTGTGATGGAAAATAAATTTTTAAAACTTATAATATAACAAATATATATATATATATATATATATGTAAACGGGGATGCGGGGAGGGGTAGGGATCGGGGACGGGGAGGGGATCGGATAGGGGACTAACAATACCATCCCCTACTTGATCCCCAGAATTTTTTAAAAATAATCTCCATCCCCTACTTGATCCCTGAAAAATTTCCCGAATCCCCTCCCCGAATGAATAGGGGACAGGTTGGATAGGGACGGGTCGACCGAGATGGCCATCCTAGAGAGAAGATGTCAGCGGCATTCCAGAAAAATCAAGGTACGTGTCGTACTTCAAGGACTCTCACATGCGTTTGCATTAACATGACGGCACAACGCAATGTTTGGAGGATTAGCCAAGTTCGGCGAGAGGCAAACAAAAGTGCATACGACCTTGGAAAAGAAGCTTTTAATTCGATTATTTTCTTGATGACTCTGTAGGGACCAAGCACCCCAAAATAGACCCGAGGGTGCTAGCGTGCGGTCTTGGTGTGCGCATCTGAGCCATTGATCTCAACAATCAATAGCTTGAATTTTATCTTACCAATCGACCGCTCAAATCTACAAAGTGCTAAAATAAAATTAGATGTGCTGAAAACACATCCGATGTCTGCAGCACACCTGGGAGCCGTTTCCCCCTGGCACATGCTTTGATTAGTTTTATGTTATTCTCCGATTTACCCAAAAAAAAAAAATCCCAAGACACCTTTCCTAACAAGATTACGTAATTTCTAACAAGATTACGTAATTTTTGTAAGGCTCTGTTTGGAACATGAGAAAAAAAAAAGGGAGAGGGAAGGAAAATAGATAATTTTCCATCTTGTTTGGTTTGGAGAGAAAGAGGGAAAATAAAAAAAATTAAGTTTTGTGAATAGTAAAATTTTCCCCCCACTTCCCTCTCATTTTATTTTCCTCTCCTTTTCCTTTCCTTCCTCATGTTCCAAAAATAGCCTAAATGTCGAGCTTGTTTGTGCATTTCAATTCATAGAGATATCACTTGGCGGTTGTCTCCACCATTAAAAAGGTGAATCTGGCACAAAGAAAACAAAAGGAACAAATGGAGAGGTGCCATGAACGAGCATTAACATTCAAAATAGACATTAAAATCCCAGGAAGTAATTATTTACAAATTCAGACCAATCGGAAACTCTTTTTTTTTTTTTTTTGTACACATTGAGAAACTGTACATCATGGACAAAAAGTGGAGTTGGCCGCATACAAATCCACTGTTCCGCTGTTCAAACCAAGATTCCAATTCAAAAGAAGATCCAAAGAAAACATCTGCCAAAACAAGAACCTGTATGAGATTGATAACACGCTATTAATAGTACACAAAAAATTATTGGCAATGGAAAAAACGCAGAGCAACCAACTGATACAGGACACAATTCTGGTACTGAGCAGGGCAAGACTTATAGCAACCAATTCTCTAGGGACAATTCTGGTACTGAGCAAGTACATGGTATTTCTTAAGATACTGCTAACCTAAAGAATCATATCCAAACTAACCTGAATGATCTGTACATTGCACGAATTCTTTCCAAGATCCTCGGGCTTGGAGAGAATTACTTTGGTGGCATTTAGAGATCCGTTCATCATCTGAATTGGAAATCCAACACTACCTGTGAAATCCAATCAATAATTCATCAAGAGTTAAGTCGTTACTCTTGGTTCAAGAGTGAAAAGAGGAAAATGACGGCAATAAATAGCTAGTGAGACACCGACCTTCAATAAGAACACCTTCCAAGCTACAGCATGAAGAAAGAACCAATGGTTGTTTGACGAAGAACCTTGGAACTCCGATCAAGGCCATGACAAGCCACCTAGCCATACGAAATGATAAATGATGGACGTAAACACAAGGATTTGACAAGATAGGAAATCTCAAACAATGTGCATCCCCTAAGTTCTCTTTCGAGGTAACTCAAAAGGTTGTTCATTGGAACGACGAGTCATATACACTTCCCTAAAATTGGTCCATTTACGAAATCAAAGAGTATAAATCACTTAAGTGAGTAAAAAAGAAAAGAAAAGAATATTAGCCATTGATGAAATATTGTGAACCTTTTAGTGAAGCTTTTAGTCGTATGAAATATTGTCCATAAAGTGTACAAGACCTCGTAGCCATTCAACCCAGAACAAAGACATGGGACGTAGGCAGTCAAATGACATGCTCACATGCATGCCTCCTAGAAAGCTCTCAAAGGGTTCACTATAAGAAGCATCTGAACATTACAGCTGCTTTTTTAATATAAAAAGTACCTGAAATTTAAAGTTTTTCACGTGATTCATAGGCACTAAAGCCACTAACCTAAGATGAGTGTACAAAGTCTCTTAAACCCAAGTGAAGCTTGATAAACTTTTGATGTCCAAGACTTGAACAATTATAGAGAACAAACAACAAAATAAAGAAAGATAAAACTCCTCCTTACCATATGATTAAGGGCTGCATAGCGTTCCTCATTCAAATACAGTGGCTTTCCTCTATGCATTTCAGTATCCTGTAATAAGAATATGCTTAAACAAAACAAGCACGGCAATTGCTGGCAGATATCTATGTGCATGTCCGTGGCTTTGCATGCTTGTAATTGTTGTATATACTGAAAAAGTATTTGACCCCAAAAATGTGAAAGAACAACTAGACGACCCTGGAAAATAATAGTTGAAGCATTAGAAGCCCCTATATTTGCTAATTTACTAAAGAAGTTTAACTTTCCTATATTCCCAACACCTTGGAGTTTAACCATGCTTCGATAGCAAGCAGTTCCCTTTGTTTACTTGATTTACTACAGTATGTTAACAGTAGCGTACTCCAAACACCTTTGAGTTTAACCATCTTATTTCAACAGAAATGATAACAGTTTTAATCTCCTCCCCAGGGAAGGAAACCTAGTAGACCAACCGAGTCTAGATTCGGGCTGCAAGTTAAGTATTTCTCTAGTTAGTGTCAAAGTCGGAGCTCAAGCTTGACTTGAGTAAATTAAGCGTGCCGAGCTTGAGCTCTTATACAATAGCCAGCTTGAGGCTCTATTATTGACTTCAGACTTGACTTGAAATTGTTTGTGCTGCTATTAAGTCTACCCCACAACCAAAATACACAAATGAAACAACCTATTCACACGCTTTTATCCTGCTCACCATTAATCCTTTCAGCATAGTGAAAACTTAAAAAGGCAGGGGGTGAAAATTGGTCGGTTTGGTTCGGTTTTCAGGGTGTCCGGGATTGAACTGATCGGTTCGGGGTGGTTTTGCTGGGAACCGATCCTGACCGAAAAAAACAATGGACCGATCAGGTCGGGGTGGTTTGGTTTTTTAGGTTTTTTCGGTCCGGCGTTAAGATTGAGATGGACGGCTAGGATTTGTTATTTTTGGGTGGTCAAGATCGTTTTTTTCAATTTTCGGTCCAAGGGTGGTTTCGGTCCAAATTGGCATGGTTTCGGTTCGGTTCGGTTCGGTCCAAACCAATTTCCAGGAAACCGAGACCGAACAGATAATTTTTCGGTTCGGTTCGGTCCGAAGTCAACCGACAAAGCTTTTCCCCGACCGAAAACAGAACCGATCGGTCGGTTTTATTCGGTTTTTTGGTTTTCTTTCACCCCTATAAAAAGGTGACCTAGAGATTATCATTTTTGGTCGGAGTTGGAGCAATGCTATTTCAGAGAGTTGACTGGGTATATTTTGTAATTTCCAAAAGTACTTAGGGATTTAACGTGCAATAGCACAAGTACAAGGTGGTAAGTGTAATTTTAATAAAGTATATATATGATACATACATAATGCATATTGAAGCCCTAAATTGGCTAACAAAATATAAATTATATATAATGAATACTACAATTTAGGGTTACTTTTTAGACGTTACTTTAGTCTTAATTCATTTCTTCCTCACCTTACTTCACTCTTAAACCATTGAAAAACCAACAAAAAGTCTTAATTCATTTCTTCCTCAAAACCTGGAAGAACCAACTAATCTCCAGGCAGGTGCTAGACGCCCCTGTTCCCCCCAGCTACTGCCTAGGGATCTTTTTAGAACAGTCCGAGTCCTCCCCCGCCCATACCTCATCAATATGCCTACTGTTATTATTGTTATTGCTGTTGATAAGTTGCAGTTGCCGTAACCGTTAAACTATATGTCCCATTTCCCTTCACTTGTCATAGATGAGAGTGGAGACGAGGTTGCCAAATTTAGCCACTGAAGCTTAACGGTGACAGCAACCAGAGATGTGATTTTCTTGTTTCACGGATGGTTACGTGGTGCAATGGTTGGTGGCAAATACCCATACTGTTATGGGGTACAACGTAGACCCTCCTTTGCCTTATCCTTTTCACTAACAATTTTGCGGAGCAACCTTTTGACTACAATTTGTTCAACACAAAAACAACCATATAATTATAGACGACTGATGACATATATAATAGAGTTGTGCCAGCCTTTATAGCCTAATGTGTACCGAGATCTTATCCCTAGTCCCTAGAAGGTCTGTCTTTCTGTGGAATAATCAAGCACCATTTAGCATCAGTATTTGTGCTTCTAGACAACAAAAATTCACGAAATGGGAAGATATCAGCTTAAAACAAAAAAATTCAAGAAAGTGATCAGTAACTAAGCATTACAATTCGTAGCTACACTATGCCTACCTCTTCGCCAAATGCGTCCAAGTATGGAGAAGGCCAAGTTGCCTGACGAGCAGCTCTCTGAAGCAAGATTACGGTTTTCTGCAACAAATATTAGTTAGTCTCCAGAAAAGTGCAGCCAACACGAGGAGAAAAATAATTCCTTCAATTGGATAACAAAGATAGTTCACACTTCTCAGGCAAGAGGCAGGCAGAGGAAAAAGTACCTTAATCAACAAAAATGCCCCAGTACCAGCACCACAGGCCATTGCATGAGTTTGACACCCACTCTCCCTTACCAAACAAGGAATAAGAATGTCAATGTTGAAACAAGATATAATGTGTTACAAGCATCATGCAGCCAGAGTGTTTGTAACATCTCATTCTCAATCACATAAGTAGTGAGAGAGAGCTAGAAATCCACAACGAATTACATAAATAAATAAAACTAAAAATATTACAATACTGGTTATATGTCCTAACACATTTGATCATTTAAATCAACTAGTTAAGAAGCTTGATATACTAAAAAACTGTATATCATTTTGCCTATACATTGTGAGTGTGCGTGTATGCAAGTGGACCCACCGAATAGATTAGGCATATATGAATTGAATTATGTAAAAAAAGAAAAAAGAAAAAGCATGGATGCTGCAAAACACAAACAAGTATAGATGGTTGTGAACCTGCAGCATATCTTCCAGTATGGAGAGCACAATTTACCACAGGTAAGGCACAATGCTGGATCATCTAGATCAGCTCCACAATCAGAACAGCGCTGCTTTATATACCTGTTAAAGCACAAGAATTAACCGATCATGATTGTGATGAAAAAGAAGGGAATGAAAACATGAATGCAAGTGTATCTAGAGCTGACCTCTGTAAGAGATCCTGGTAAAGATGTGGAAGATGCATCAACTTAAGAGGAACTGCAGGGGTTAGGTGCAATGCATTTTGATGATTACCAATTACACTCCCCAAAAAATGATGGAACCATCTTGAGACTAAAGGGCGCAACACTTCATCATTTAGAACAACATCCAGTTGGGGAATCTTAAACATCTTTTCAAGTTTTTCAACTTCAACAAGTTCCACCATATTGCCATCGCCATAACCCATCATCTCATCAGCTGAATGAGATGAACTATCAAAGACTTGAGCCCCATCGCCAAATGGTGCAGAGATGGACGAGTTCATTACTTTCCACAACAACGCACATCTTCGCAAATAAGGAAAGCTCAAGCTACGAATAACATCCTTGATGTCATAAGAAACATCAATATAGTTTGAAGCAAAAAAATGTTGAGCAACCGGATAGTCTCCCACAATCTTGAATATGTCACAGACCAGACCATCATGGCATCCCAATTCAGTTACACTGCATTTCGATTTTCCGCAATACGTGATTATAGCCTGCAACACATTCTCACGATTAGGAAAACCAAAATCAGATAGAGGAACATCCCAATATATCGTATGCCTTATGTGGCTGTGGCTTAAATGAACACCATCGTGTAACAAACCTGTGCTACAGAGACCGCATAGAAGAGATGCACAAGAGATAGGAAGGACTCTTCACAAGACAGAAATTGGGATGGTAGACAAAAAAGTACCCACATCAACGTTGAAAAAGCATCACTACACAGAACAGGATAGGAAGCACGTCTCCAAAATTGGATATCCGGATATGGTACCTCCGTTTCCACATACTTTAAGATAGATAACATGTTACCTGTAAAGCAAAGCAATCAATCCATGAATCAATGTCAGAAAGAACCTACAATACATCACTAGAGCATTCAAATTCTAGATAGGTATCCTGGGTTAATTCCTTTAATGTGTAAAAAAGGGAAAGTTGGGTACAGCCGTACTGCGGTCAGAGTCTTAGACCCATTCCCCGGGTTCAACCAAGTCGAGGCCAACAAAATTTTATCCAGCAATTGTGGTACACAACAAAAGCCAATCTTACACTACAACTTATTCTAGGTTGGTTTCCATTCATTGATAGTTGACCTGAATCATTTGCATTATTATGGGGCAATAAAGCTACTAGAATGAATCCAACCCAGGATGATAAATGATAACAAAGAGGATAATACAAACGTAATATTGCTGAGCTATCATCCAGCAATAGGAGCACTCAACAAAAGCCAAACCAATAAATGCCTAAACTTATGCTAGGTGGGTGGGTGATCATAGATATTTGACCTGAATTTGGCAATGCAAAAGATAAAGCAATTGGAATAAATCCAAACCAGGATAATAAGTGATGACAGATGTTAACAAGTAACATAACACTATAATAATGTCAAGATTGTTTTTATTAGCAGACTTACCAATCTAAAAGTATTGCTTATGATTATTGGGGTGTCAACTGGATCTCAAACAGGCATCTAATTCCCAGAAACTCGGCTGAAACAAATAATTATTTGATCCTTCAGGCATCAGATCGGAGTACCAAGCCTGTGGACCCACTAATATGGTGTTTGGTTGCACAAAAGAAGGGCAGACTCACAAGCCAACGGAGTCCCTATCGGCCCCAGTGCCTCCCAAGCAATTTTATCATGTTAAGCATGCTCTTTTCAAGAAAACCTGAATATGATCTTCGCTATCAATACTCCCCACTTACGCCACCAAACACTCCCCACCCTAACCTGGGAAACATATTACTCCCTGTCCCAAAATGGATGTCCAAAATCACTATTCACGCCTCTCGGAAAATCATCTATATATTTTTTAAGCTATAATAAATTATATATGCAACATGGATCTTGTTTGATAGATCTTGCTTAGTTTTATCAAGCAAAGTTTTTAAAATCGTAAAAAGTATTATAAAGTACGAAATATTTTGTAAGCTGTAATGAATTATATATGCAACATGGATCTTGTTTGATAGATCTTGCTTAGTTTTATCAAGCAAAGTTTTTTAAAATCATAAAATTGTAAAAAATATTATAAAATACAAAAATATAGATGATTTCCTGAGAGGAGTGAATAGTGATTTTGGGCATCCATTTTGGGATGGAAGGAGAATTTGTTTTGGTTAACAAGTGGTTTCTGGTTTGCTTTGGTTAGTTCAAAGAGGTTCTTCTCCATTTCTATTGTTCTGTTTTATGTTCATGCTTATGAGAAAGGGCATAAGGGCAAAATGTGGTTCACTGGTTTGTAATCCCATCCCCACAGTTGCAGACAAACATGGGCTTGGAAGAATCCAATTTTCTTGCTAATCCTAAAAACCCAACAGGTTATCAAACTGGAACTCCTTACATTCCAATTCCGAGGAAAGGAGATTGAAAGGCAACCTCTTCAAAATAGACAGAAAAGTTTAAAAAAAGAGGCAAAAGGGCCACCAAAACCAGAAGAAAGCCAGCTCACCAACATGGTAGAGGTTCAAATCTCATGTTTTGCTTGGCTATATGGGCATTTCACCCTCGTCAATTTATTCACAAAAGATCTGCACCATTAAATCTATTTAATTGGTTATCGTACAGCCATAGAATATATGCTCGTACAAAAAAGTTCATTGATATTCTGCAAAAATGCATTGCAGCAAAATCTGAACAAAGGTAAATCATGGGAAAACAAAAGCCAATATAATTAGAACATACTCAGTGGCACTGAAACATAAAGAATAAAATTCAATGGATTCTAAAAATTGCGTAGAAATAGCAGTCATACCTCCTCGTCTGTATATCTGGCTTGGGAATTCATCCAATGAAACTCCCGAGCATACAGACTCCGCAAAGAGCTGAATACCTCTCAACCTTAGAAAAACAGTAAGACTGTTTTTTGACCTTGTGCTTTGCACAATTTTTAGCAACAAGGACAATATAAAACCACTTGAAGAACTGAGTTCCTTATATAAGTCATTAAGGCCATAATTAGGAGTCAAAGAAGTCCTTCCGCAACGAGCAGCAATTTCTGTAGATAAAAGAGAATACTTAAGGGTGTCCCACATAATCACCGAGTGGCTTACCCTTGCAGATCCCGAAATCCTATCCTGTTTGCCAGGAAAATACATTCCGGACAGGACACGAAACATGGACTCAAGATTTGGTCTTATCCTCCCATTTCGATGCACTGGAAAATCTTTTAGGATTTCACTCCTCCCAGCAACATCAGCTGCGCTATGCAAAAGCGACAAGGCCTCCCTAAGACGGAAATCAGTTTCTCTGGTTGCTGAGGTTGAATGGCCAGTAGCAGCTGACCAATTGACAGTGGACACCACTGGTGGCCTAAAAACCTTTTGCGAATCTCCAGGAAATGCAGGTAAGACTGAGTTGGCAAGTCCACGGCAAACAGGACAGAGGAACTCCCCCTGAAAATAATAAGTTCCATTTCTGAGATAAAAAATGAACAATCGCTATCAATTGCAATAGGAGACTAAAACAGGCTTCTACCTGATCTGGATCCACAATCTGTCCACCTTCAAAAACAATTCTTCTAAGATACCTGTGTCAACAGTGTAATAACATTACATTGATGATCCAAATCCAACACATTCATATGTCCAGCAACATGTTTGAATATCAATCGTATCGTTGCACTAGTGAATTAGACTGAACTTCAGTTGCGAGTAACAGCCTACAGATTGTCATTTTCTATTGCAAAGTGCAATTATGTGCATGTTGAGCTAATAGCAATATTAGAGCTCAACTTCATAATCAAGCAGAATTTACCTTTCCTTCAGTGATGATAAGTAGCGGTCAAGACATGCTTGATGCACCGCATGCCCACAGGAAGAAACATAGATTCCATCACAGTCTATGGGACCAAAGCCATTGTATGCTGAAAGAGGCATAGAAGACATGGATGGCGCTGCATTTGGAGATCGAGAATTTTCTGAAGATGAAGGGTTCTCCACAGTCTGTTTAGAAAGACAAGCCATATATTTTCCAAGTAAAAGTGATTCAGCACTTCCACTTGTTGAACAATGTTCAACTGTTGGTGATCTCTGATCATCCTCTAGAAAACTTGGAAAACTTGGATGAAATAAATTATCATGCATTTGTTGACGAATAGGTAAGTACATATTTTCTTCTAATGTCTCGAGCGAAAATTCTGTCCATTCCCTTGTATCATTTGATACGGATGGCAGTTGGATATTCCTAACTGAAGGGAACCTAGCCTTGAATTCAACTAAGGCATTGACTTCCCTTGGTTGTCCATCAGAAGCAAACTCATTTACAGCATCTTGAATCAATTCATTCATCTGAGAAGATGAAATCCGCCCTGAACTGCTTGTGGCAGTGTTCCTACCAGATGGAACAACAATCTTGTTTGAATGGATAGGCATGTGCTCCTTGTCTGATTGGCAATCTTGATCCCATGATTGAGGACCTCTGTCAACGAGACTTAGAAGCCTGGATTTCTTGTTTCACGAAAACGGATTGAAACATCAATATACGTATAAGTCAGAATAGAAAACAAATGTGATACTGATCACCGAAGCTCAGAATCTAATATAATCAAGTCAGGTAATAGGACTCAAACATTAAATCCAAGAAGAAAAAAAAAAACAAAGAACACATGCCTGGTAGTCACTTACCTGGAGAAGAATTAAAAAAGATAGAGGATTTTTAGAACTTGGATCATGGCAAAGAGAGCAGACATCTTGTGTGGACTCTCCCGGACCTATTCTGATGTCAGAGGGGCTTGCTGTTTCTCCGCTTTTTGAACCATCCAACCCGTCATTTGCAGTAGAATTAATGCTTGCCAAAAATTTGGATTGTTGGGCCCGCATTTTCTCCTGCATATCAAAGACGGTGAGCTTTTAAAAGTCACTTACAAATAGGGATTTCACTAGGTCTGGTGCAGCCAACCACTGATAAATCCATCCTGAACCAGGGTAATTTTGGTTCAATTCCCACACATCTGTATAGTTAAACAAGAGGGGGGAAAAAAAACTACCACAAGCATATCATAGGTCGGATTCTCACACACAAAAAGGACTTAAAATCCCATTCCTCATACATTTGAGGAATTAACCCATAAAAAAAAAAAAGAAGAAGAAGGAACCAGGGACTCAAGTTAACTTGATCTTCCAACTAAATTCTTTAAAATCTCTTTCACAACTTTTAGAAACAATGATAGCCTTCCAGGAAAAATCCCACCAAGAGAACTCTACAAAAGATATTGCACAAGATCTTACCAATATGGCAGCTTGTCTCTCTCGAGCTTTAGCCTTGCGCTTATCACCTTCAGAAGTTGAACCACTTAAACCAATACCGCCGTTTAGACCAGAATGTGACAGATTATTGACCACTTCAGGCGCAAGCTTCTGGAGTCTAGAAACACATCCAGAATCTAGCTCAACAAACTTCTTCAACAAACTATCAACCAAAGAAGAAATGTTGAAACCACCAGCTTCCAGAAGGTTATCTGGTTTGTCCTTCCTATGCATCCTCATCAATGACACAAGAAGCGATAACAAGCTCTGATCACCTGATCTAGTACAAACTCCTTCATCAGCAAAAGCTAAAATGGGAATTGAATCACCTACGTAACACAACCGATCACCAGATTCCCTCTGCCAAAAACAGATATCCAAGGCCAATGAGAGTAAATGCAAGGCCGTTAGCAGAACTACATCCGGTGCACGCGAGGCAGTTGCTTTATCAGTGTAAACAGCATAAAATAATACAGCACGAACAATTTGGACGACCATTTTACAAGTAGATACTCTGGCAACTCCACTAAGAGGACTAAAAATATTTGACCATTTGGGAAGCTGAGTGTTCAATGCAGAAGCCCCGCAGAAGCGCAAGTATCTTTCTTCTGCAACTTGCAACTCCCTTGAGTTCCAACGAGGATGATACAAATCCAATTCTTTCCAATATTGCAAACGCAGTTTATACATACCCTGAATACAGAGCAATTTCAAAATAAATGCTTCAAAAAAGCATGCTAACAAAGGAAACGCTAGAGACACAGCCGGTGCCAAGACAAACCTGATTCATGCCGGATGGACTGGAATATGATGCTACTGTATCCAAAATTTCCTGAAGCTGCTTCATTTTGTTAAGATCACGAGGCAGTGATTTCACCAATTGACTGTGGGTGGCATCTCCTATGGCTAGCTTATAAATTAACTCTCGTTGCAGGCACTCAGCCTTGGTTAGTCCACAAAACCGCCTTTCTTTTACTATCTGTATGATAAGAGTGAGCATTTCGTGCACCAGAACTGGTTCATACCTGAAAAACAACAGTCATTTAGTTTCCTTAATTGTCCGTATTTTTAAATTAAAAACAACAATTGGGGATCTATAAGAGAGTACGGGAAAATGACGGCAACAGGCAAGAGGTGGGTATATATGCATGGGCAAAAAGATAACGAATAAGTCAAGGTCCACTAAATCCCAAATCCTGTAGCTTTGAATGGGCAAAATTGCTATCGAAATCCTTAGTGAGTTTTGTATGGGTTATCACAATTCACTACAAGGGTTACAAATTGCTAACCAAATTAAACAATCCCAACCACGGATCAATAGTGAATTGGTACGGGGATTCCGGCGATGCAACGTTAAAAATGGCATAGAGAAGCAAAATACCCACATATTACAAAAAAAAAACCCACATAAATTAATCCCATTGATGATGTTATAAGTAAGGTGTCATATATAGATGCTACTAGTACTAGAACTACCCGAAAAAATGGTCCACATATGGAACTAACTAATATCGTTTAGACCAAATGATCCGAAGAAAACCTACTGTACAGCATCCTGAAGGGTATGGTGTATCACAATCCCGTTCCTGTTCTGCATACTGCTGGCGATCTGCGATCCAGGTAACCCTCCAACCCATCTTCTGCTGATTTCTCGTTAACCAATAAACAAATCTACTATGACATTGACTAATGACTAACCAATTGATAGCTATGGATAGCTCACAAACAACAAGCCCACATTTTAATTAGACAAAAATAATTTACATTATTAGAGGCTTTTGAGCTGATAGGAAAATAATTTCAAACATAGATTGTGAAATAGAGAGCGCTCTCTTAATCTCCCATGAAGACATAATTTGGAACACAAGAAGCCATATTAGTACAAAAGGTTCTGGAACCTCAGGATGGACCTAGAGGAAGATGGATCAGGCAGAAAGTTCTAAGGGGAATATAGCTGCAATTCCAAAACCACGCTTAGTTCAAAGACGGTTTTCCCTTTTCGTCCAAATCTCTCCTCTGATTCTGCATTAGGCAATGAAAAATATATGCCAAAGAAAAAATAAATTCTATAACTATTCCCTAGTTCCATTTTTGGGTCCCAGAAGGATTGCGCTCCAAGTGCGCTTCAGTTTGAAATTTAATGCAAAAGTGGCTCTCATCTTCTTGATCTTTGGAGCTATCACATCAACGCAAAAAGAAGGGCAAAATAGGATGATATAAAGTATCTCCAACTTTTCAAAGTGGACAAATTTTATGGCACTTCCTAAAATAGAACGAAGATATTTCCTGTGTCCAATTTTGTTTGCTTGGTATTCATTATTAGGATTTCCCAAGTTGTTCGCTCTCTATGAAAAGTCAAAGAAAAAAAGGTGTGAATTTCCAAAAACTAATCCTCAATTCCTCATAATTTATTAAAAGTAGCTTTAAGGAGAACAATATAATGTTGGAAATTTCATTGAACTTTATAGGCAGACGTGCATTAATTGCATGTCCCATTGGAAAGTGGAGTTCCCTGTATGGGAAAAAAAAGGGAGGGAGGGAGTAACAATCTTAGTTCTTGAAAAAAAAAAATGGCCGCTGGAGCTAAACTCACTGGTGTAGAATTCAAATGATATATCCCCATGGTTACTGAACATGCACGCAATTATTGAGATAAATTTTGAGGTGCAGCATTCAAATGATAACTCAGCATGGTTTTTCAAAGAATCTAAAAAGGGTTTGTTCACATAAGCTCACTGGAGTTATTGAGCTCATGTGGACAGAGTTAGGGTCACAGGAGTTATTTGGTCAGTCCAAATAAATTGTGTCTGGGACTGTGATGAAAAAAGTGGAGAGAGCTCACAAGTTACGTACACATAAGCAGAAGCCAAAGGAAAACTCCGTGAAGCTCAGTAGCACAAAAGCAATGTCTAAAGGTCACATGCTTGGAACGGGATTTTGGACAAACGAGTACGGCAGCACGCTAAGTAGTAATATGACTTGCAGGGGCAAGCTTCAATTCTCAACATGCAAATACATTGCACAAAGAAGAATGAAGGGCAAAAAATCACTCCAAGAAAGAAATGGAAAGATTAGAAACGTACTCGCTGGACCGTTCAGGATTCAGAGAGAGGTAACTTGACAACCCAAAACGCTCTAGAATTCTACTGACATAAAGATCTGCTGGAGCTAAAGCAGCACAGCACTGCAGAAGGAGTAGATCCAGCTCTAAACCTTGCTCAGACCTGCAATAAGCAATCCACGATGAAAAATCCTTTGAAGGACAAACAATCCTGGAAAAAAACAGACATGGAGCAGATATTTTCATAACAGAAATAAATATTTGACAAACAGAGCATTCAACCATACCAGCGAACAGAACGGTACCACTCCCAAGATAATATGGCAGCATCCCCATTCTTATTCCACATTCCAGCACGAACCTGGGCACAAAATACTCTAATCCGCAAAGGGTGCTCCATAACAAAAGCAGAGAACCCATATGGGTGGCACCCTCCAAGGACATGCCCAAAGAAATCCTGGTATACAGCAGATGATGAATCAGCTGAAATGACAGTAACGGTGTCGGGCAATGAAGATTCACCATAACATCTTTTCAATGCTTTTTGTAAAACCAATGACACCAATCGAAGCAAAGGGATGTGAACAGATATCTCCTGCAAACTGACATCATATACTATATCTGGCCAATCTGGCAGAGTCAGAAAGCGTAGACCTTCTACTTCAGTAGCATATTCTCCCTCCATACTATTTTCGTCAAAACCAGGCACACCAGCATCCTGTCCTATGACTTGTCCATTCTCTACGTCAGTACCAATATGGAATCCACTTTGAGCTGGTAAAAAAAAGTCTCTACCTTGACTTTCACCTGAATTCATAAGTTTACTGCTGGCTGAAGGTGCATTATATGACCTAAAAATTGATTTCCCTTTCCTAATCCTTGATAGTGTTCTCTTGAATGTAAAAAAATTGTTCCCAGGTTTAGGTGATAAGACAGTAAGAAGAGCTCCTGATGTATTATCCACCCTTAGCCAATTTTCAATAGCCTTCAAACACTCAGATACTAACGATGCAACAGATGGCTGAATTACAAGTACATCAGATTTTGCTGCAGCAACCTTGGTTGCAGAACCTAATGTGCCACTCCTGACTGTCGCGCTACAAACAGAGCTTTCTTGTGAAAGTCTTCCTACCTTCGCATGTCTTGGGCTATCTCGGTCCTCGCAATCTTGTTCATATGTGTTGGAAAGAATTTCATCATCCGTCTCCTCAGTACTGGAGACAGAAAAGGCCCCTGCTACTAAGAGAGAATGGATATTAGCAATAGAGTGGCCTAAAACAAAAGGCAAATGCATGTTCTCATTATCTTCTTCAGTATGGATCCCTGTTTCTCTCTTTTGAGGGTTCATCCCTTGCACAAAAGCCAATAGTCTCATCCACATCCTTAAGATATCTTGCCGATCATGGGTCACATACTTTGGTACTATAGCATGGCTCATGACAAATCGAATATCTTCAACCACACGAAGAGTTGTTTCATACAAATCACCCCACTTAGTAACCTGCAACAGACTCTAATCAACCATCTTGCTCTAAAAGCACAATTGGAGAACAAAGTACAACAAAATATACAAATGAATCCAGAAAATGGAATAACAAGAAAATAAATGTATCCACTCAGGCCTACTCAATCCATAAACTACCTCTGAGTAGAAAGAAATTTGACCCCAGCCCAGGCACTAAGCACTGCATAATTTCTTTCCAGTAAATGTCTTGTGGAAAATATTCTGATTTAATTTGCAATGATTCAAATAAATAAAAGCTTGTGAATGCAACGGTAAACTTTTATCTATTCACATACTTTTTGAACAAAGGATAGCACTTATACATGTATTTCTTTTCTTCTAGTTAGAAGCTGAGAAGTTTAATTTAGTTTGCGGTATTCGATTTATTAGAAATAAATTATCAATCACTTCCAGAAAATAGGTAAATATTAAAATAATTCTTTTGTTCATTAGTTAAAAGCAATCTTCTTAGGACTTAGAGGATATGTATCTTTAAGTTTGATACAATATTTATAATTTTCTGGAGTCACCACTAGAGACAATAACAAAATAATTACTATAAAATACTCCCTCCACCCTAGATAAATGTCCCTATGAAAAGACGTTACAATTTTTGAACCAATAAATAAAGTACTTCCATGCATAAATTTTTTAATTTCTTCTCACCGAATTAAAGATCTAATCGAGTTCTTTAATTTGGTGCGAAGAAATTGAAAAATTTATGCATGGAAATATATTATTTTTTGGTTCGAAAATTGCACCTTTTTTTTGTAGGGGACACTTATTTAGGGATGGTGGGAGTAAAACCCAGAAAATTCAAGCACTTGGTAAGTGATGTAGTAAACACTCAGATTAAAAAACATGCCCATAAAGCAGTAAGTGAACCAGGCAACCGAAAGAACACAACGGAGCACACATAGCTAGCCAACAAATGGCTTAGTCATCAAGCTTCTCTCTTGAAATCTTTAGGCACAGTAAGGCACATATCAGACGTTAAAACATGCTCCCTGTGAAGAGTAAATAGTTTCCACTAACTTTCTCGACAAATACAGCTACATCTGACATAATAATCACAAGTCTAGACTGCAATACGAGTACAAACAGTAAAATGACTAGTTAAGGACTTCCAAGAATGCATCCCTAAGGACTTAGGATCCTATAATGAAGCATCAAATGCAGATGAAAGAGTAAAATCAGTTCAATACCTGTAACCGTCCATCTTCTCCAGCACAAGCAACAAAAATGTCAGCCAGACATTCCAACAATAGGACCATGAGATTCTTTTCTTTCACCAGGCGTGGAGTTAGAGTTGGCACAGTGAAAATTTGCACAGAGAACGTGTTCAGCAGCTGATACTTTTTAAAAGGGCGATCATCAACTTCTTTTACGGCTTCACTGACAACAGTTGGATAAAGCTTGAGAAAGGCCACTGCAAACTCATATTTGAACAGAGGTTCAGCCAACAATTTCAAAAGTAACTCATGGAGCTTCTTCGGGAATTCGTCCTTGGAGAAGAACTTCTCTGCCCTCAGCAGAATAGCCAGCAAACCAACTGAGGACAATATCCTCCCAGAAATAAAACTTAACAAACTTTCACTGCAATTGCAAAACTCCAAAAGCATATTCAGCACAGCAGATGTAAAACTTACTGCAACCTTTTTGAATTCTGCAATATGATCATCCATACCAGAACTTTGTTGAGACATTGTTTCTGCTATCATCAGCTTATTTTTCCAACAGTCCAAAAGCAAATCAAGAATAGGTCCTACAGAGTTTGCAAACTCATCCGCAAGGGGTTGTATTTGTTCAGCACCTTTATGGTTCGAACAAAACCCCTCACGTTTCCAAGCAGTCACATCTCCACAATCACAGCAACCCCCACCCGTATATATAATAGAATAATCATGATCAGTGTGGTTCCCATTCTTGAAACACGGAACACAAATTGCACAGGTCGGGTCATGCTCACATGTTCTGCAACGATATGCTATATCATTGTTACCCCAAACAGCCCCACAGACACCACGCTGGCCAACATTTATTTTGGCTAGGTTCTTCAACGCAGAAGCTGGTTCACCCTCAAACATCAGCCACTGCAACCAAACCATGCTTTCTTTGAAATGATCCCCAATAGTCGGGGTCAAAGCCCCTGCCGGTTCATCATCAGTATATAAGATAGCGTAGACCATATCAGGTGTAAGGAACTTATTATCTTTCAGAAAAGCAACTAGACCAGCCTGGAGCTTCTCCAGATTCTCCTCAGGAACACCTCGTACAGAAAGCGCCTGCCATGACATACAACACAGAATGGGAATGCCCATTACCATCACCAATACTTCCAAATTCATGTGGTCATTAGAACTATGAGATTACGCCAAAATAATCATAGGGAAGTCGAGAGAAACAACTTACGGATGGAAACTGATACTAAAGTGCGCACACGCACATAAATGTTAATTGGGTTGGGTTGGATAGGGTTAGGGTGTGGGTTGAGTATTTCTTAGAATCTCAACTAATGTCAATGGAAAGTCTAAATTTATAAACTTTATCAAGTGCCTTCTTTATTCTAAATAATCTCAGGAACTAACTTGTACATTAAACTGGTACGATCACATACAAAATGCTAGTAAGGCACCAACAAGATTTCAGTTAGTAGAACTGCTAGGGGAGAGGAAGGCCTAGATTGGCGATGATGCGGTAAAAAAGTAAATGCATATACTGAACTAGATTCCTAGATAGAAGAAAATGGCATAAAATAAATCGTGCAGGCGACGCCGAAATTGTGTTACAAGGCTTTGTTTTGGTTTTTTGTTTCCTGGCTATCCCAAAGAGTTGCTATCAAGGAGAATCGATTGTGCTTAGCGTTTCCCACAAACTGCAATAATTTCCACAATATCTACCAAACAAAAACGAAAACATAATTCAAGAATTAAGCTTCCTTCAGTTTACAGGAAAGCATCGGCGGAATTTATCAAAAGAAAAAAAAAAAAAAAAAAAGGATCAAAAGTCCTTCAATCGTAAGCAATTGAGTGTACAAACACATGAAACTCGGAAAGGAATAAAATTGAGAGCAGTTTACCTGAACAATACGATCTCGAGGCGAAAGGTGTTTAACATCAGGAGGCAAATCAATCTCCATTTTGAACATCAATCGAAGCCAATCGGTACAATTACAGCCCCTTCTGATTCGAGAGCTGTCACTCTCCAGCGCTGAATCAGTTCAATAGAATCTCTCTACAAACTTATATACGTACATGTGTATGAGTATAGGATAGTCGACGCAGTTGAGAATTGGAAACCCTAAATTTCACCATTCGAGGTTGAGCTTTATCTCTCTCTGAATTCCTTTCCTCCCTTCTCTCTCTCTCTCTCTCTCCCACAAAGGCGGTTTACCAATCTGGAACAATCCCCTCAATCAACTATTGGGACACATTTTCCTACGAATAATACTATGGGACACATTTTCTTACCAAGAAAACTATGGATACCCAAAAATGCATAATGTACAGAAATTACTTACTCCATTTTTTGGTATTTTTTGGTGGGTTCCTCGCTGAGTTTTTCTTCACTACACAAACCACTTGGGTGCATTTTGGGGTGTATTTTTTGGGTACCCTTAGCATTTTTGTTTTTTTTTTTTGAACTGGCCTTAGCATTTTTGTTTACTTATTGCTTTGGTAAGCTATGTTTTTAATTTCTAGAGTGAATTTAATATTGTGGTTAAGTTTAGCTGAATTTAATTTAATTAGTATCAAATTATTTTGAAGTCATTTCTTCTTATTTATTTGGGAATTTTTAAAAATAAAAATTTATGACAAAAATAATAAAAAAAACTAAATTATAAAATATAAAAGATTTTTTGAATTTTTTAGAAATTCACACAACCTCCTAGAACTTGCTAATATATTTACTGCATATTTGTCACGACGAACACATAACATAATATTATTATAACCGTACAAACGCAAAAGATTTATAAACGATTTAATACTTTGAGGGGAGCTATTTGGTTTCCGTAAGAGAATGGTGTGTCCTATTTTAATTTATGTGGTTCCTCAATGTAGTGTGATAAGCATTACACGATAGCATTCAATTAAGATGTCACCGGGTATTATTTTAACAATTACTAAATGGGGAGGATAAGCCATGATAATTTACATGGTTCCTCAACGTATTGCGATGGGCATTGCACAATATGGTTCAATTAGGATGTAATTAGGTACTATTATTTTAACAATTACTAAAATGGGCAGAACAAGTTATGGTGTCTCGTACGAAATTGAGGGATGACATGATATGAATAAATGCTATATCTAATTTACACAAAAACAATAAAATATGATTAAAAACTAATAGTAAGAAAATAATTCAACAGTAACTTTAGGTCAAACCTTCTTTGTTTATTGGCAGGTGACCAAATTTTTATTTAAAGAGGGGGGGAAAAAAAAAAGGTAGACCAAATGTTCACTTGGATTGTAGTCGGTGATGACAGGTGTCTTAGAATGGGCCACGAATGGGCCTGGCACAGGTACATGGTCAGGCCGGGCCGTGATTGTCGGGCTGGTTCAGGCTTATCAAAACAACCCCTCCTTTGGCAGAAAAACTAAAAACGGATTATTGATTTTTTTATTTTGTCCTTATTTTAATTTTTTTTTACATTTGTTAGTTTTGCATCAAGATTTTATGATTTCTGGAATCCTCTCGACGAGACGAATCTGACAAGTATAAATATATGGTCAAACCAAATATTTTTTTGAATAAAGCTTAAATACTTGGATTATTGGATTAATTTAGGCTTTATTAAAACATATTTGGTTTGCCCATAAATTTATCTTTGTTAGATTCGTCTCGTCGAGAAGAATTCAGAAGCCACAAAATCTTGATGCAAAACTAACAAATGCAAAAAAAAAAAAATTGAATAAGGACAAAATGATTAACCAATACTATGTTTTTGATTTATAAAAGAAAGAACCGAGCTTCAGGAGAGTAGACGGATCCATAGAGCCTACCACGGGCCTCCTAACATTTTGAATTTTCCATTTTATACATTGGAGTTTTTGGCACACCAAAACCGGAACACATTCCCCAAAAACATTAGAAAAGAGAAGTCAAAAAAGTTGCTACTTTGGTTTAAAAAAATACTTATGGATAATATTGTCATATTCTTAGTGGTCTTCTATTTACTAACGAGATATTCCAGTTCGCAAGTGGAGTGAAATACATTTGGTGGCTCCCTTATACTTCCATGCATATGGGCAGGGTTCGATTTCCGTAAGCACTCATCCACCTCCCCAAGTCCCCCAGGATAGAGCAGATTAGAATTAACGAATAACAAAAAAAAAGAGGAGATACTCCAGTTGCATTCACTATCAACACCTCTTGCATAATTTAGTAATTCGGCGGCTAAATTAAAATCCGTCTCTCATAATATAATTTAGTAATTCAGCTGAATTAAAATCCATCTCTCATAATATATACTGTGGTGGGGTTTTCTGTGAGGCAGAATCCTTCAATGCGTACTTCATTCTACTTTTACTGATCCTGCACCAGAGAACACTGGTTAGTGTCACTTGGGCCTCTTATCCAAGGACACTCCGACGATCAAGTTAGTATATAGAAGGAAAGAGTACAAAATGTAGTAGATCTCAGATTGTGTGTACCTCTAGGGTTTATTCCTTAGTATTTATAGATATTTCTGTAATTGCTCTCCAAGTCATGTGACGTCACTCGTCATGTCCGCGATCACATGACACAGCCTATAGTAAGGCTCCACGTGGTCACCTAGAGGCTTTTAGAAGCCCCTTCCACAGTGGCAACTGTCCCTCGGCATGTGCCTCCAGTAACCGCCTCATTAACCCGATCGGGCAAGCTCATGGGTCGGGCTTTAACCGCCCACCCGTATACCGCTTGACCCACTAGGCCCTACAATTGATCCGGAACCATACAATCATGCCTTACGGCCCTCACAGCCTCCACGGGCCCATATTACGTTCGGTAATATGTTACTTCGGCCATAACAAATATAGCTATCACTGTATTTGCTTCATTCGGCCCATATACGTATGGGTTTACATTTAAAATCAACCAATCCAATGATTAATTGACACGTAATCAAGAGTGCCAAACGTTGGCAATTACTCGTCGATACAGACACACTGGATTAAAAGAGCATTATTTGAGTAAATACGATGTCGTATCGTGTTCAAATATAAAAACGGTTTAGCAGTTACGAACCATCATTATTGGAAAGAATGAACCTCAAAGCTATGGGATTAACTGTTTAAATATATAAGTGCCACGTGTGAACTTGGGAAACAAGGCAAATTGGCAGTTATAACACGTGGAATACTTATAGAAAGGCAGTTATTCATCTTAACGCTTAATCATTTGAATTCGTTTGAACAACTGTACAGATTCAAAATCAAAGCTTTTAGAGGAAGATTTGGTAAGAATTCAAATTCGGCGTGGAGGAAGGAAAGCAACCGCCAACCCAGCGAGTGGAAGTTAGAGTTCAAGCAAGCCAATGTTCAAATTCATTGAAATGGGAAGTTCGAATCACAAGCAGCATCTATAAATAGAAGAATTCAAAGAGTAAAAACCCCCCGGACAAATCTTCAACAAACAGCTATCAAAAAACTGATGCTTGGTTTGTTCATTGGCAGAGTAGTTTAGGATTTCGAACTCAGTTCGAAGTAGATTAGGAAGTAGATTAGGAAGTAGATTAGGATTTAGACTAGGATTTAACTCGATTGTTCTTATAACAATCACCCCTATCCCGATTGTTCTTGCAACAATCACCTGTTCGAAGTTTTGTATTTGAAGTTGGAGACAATTTCGAAGTAAGTTTATCTTTGATTTATTAATCGAAGTGTCTTGTTTCTTTGTTGTTCTTCGATTTCCTAAGTTTGTTGGTTTACATTTCTTCACTTGTTGAAAAAATCCTCTTAATTGAGGTAATTGAACCAATAAAACACAATCGCCTGATTAGATTTGGTTTTCCAAAGTTAATCTGAGGGAGGAGATTCAAACTCTCTCTGGCACGCTCGCACACAATTATTTTTCAATTGCAAAGAAGTAAAAGAACCAAACAGTATGGTATAATACCTTCATATTCGGCCCCCACACATTCACTTATTCTAAAATAAATATTCTAATTGCGATTCGCTCTGTCAAATGGATTTGTCATTAGAAATTTTTTACTGTGGTTAAGTTCAGCTGTATTTAGTTTAGTTAATATCAGATTAATTTGAAGTTATTTCTTCTTATTTATTTGAGAATTTTAAAAAGAGTAAAGGGTTATGATGAAAATACTAAAAAAAATTACTTAAAACTAAAATTACCAATCTAACAGATTTTTGAAATTTTTTTAAGATTCACAAGATCACCGTAGGACTTGCTTATATATTTAGGCCTCGTGCGGATTAATTTATTTGAGTGAACTTTTTGTACTTTTTGAGTTTGTCTTTATTCGAGTTTCGATCATTTTCGATTCCTCTCATCGGGAAGAATCACAAAACCTAAAAAGTTTGATTTAAAACTAACAAATGCGAAATTTTTTAAATAAAGACAAGCTAAAAATTGTAAAAAGTTAATCATAAAATCACTTTTACATTTTATGTGTTGAGATTGGAACGTGATAAAGTGTGAGATTTTATTAGAAAAAATGTATAGAAGAACAAGCTCTTACTGCATATGTGTCGCCTCGTTCATGAACAACGCAGTATATCATAACTACGCAAATGCAGCAGAAAAATAAACGACCTAATACCTCGCGCGAGGAGAGCTATTTGTCCTCGGTGAGAGAAGGACGAGTCTTATAATTTATGTGATTCCTAAACATGGCTTGATAGACATTGTAAACATTGTTTAATTAGGATGTCACTAGACATATCTTATCTTAACAATTAAATGGAAACAAGAAGTCACGATAGAGTACGACATAGAGGGATGGAACACGAATAAATGCTACTCCGTATATATAAGTAGATACATATATTATTGTTGTCTTTTCGATCATTCACTTTAAATTATATATTTGTAGGAAAAAATGACAACAATATATAAATTTCAGCCGTTTGGATACGGTTTGTACTGGAGTTTGATTTGGAAGGTTGCGGATTGTTAAATTTACAATTCACGACTACGGATTTGATTTCAATTACTCGTGGGAAAAAATGGTCTATGAAGCATGAATGAGGATTCGCATGTGATCAACTTGGGGTGGACCAAGTTAATTTGGACTCATTAGTAACTTAGGATACTAGGCTTTGAAGTGATTAGATTTTGTTGGACCACTAATATGGAGAGAGATTAGCGTTGGAATTAGAGAGAAGCACCCACCGGCTAGTACAGGAAAAACATGATAGTTACCGACAAGTTCAACTGTACAACTACTCTACCGCAATACAATACGGTCTATTTGACCGTGTAATCTGCATTCATTTATTGTCGAAATCTCGGAAGTGTCGTGCATTTATACCATTATTTGAATTGGATATGACTTAATGTTAAGTGCAAAAGTAAGTTATCAGACCAATATGACAAGGTCCATTTGACAGAGTTATCTAAATTCATTTATTGTCGCAATCCCAAAAGTTTCATGCATTTAACGCATGGCCTAAATCAACAACAATTACAGGCAGTTTTTTTTTAGGGTCAATTTTACTTATCTCCCTTGAGGTTTCTGACAAATATAGAGATCTCCCATATTTTTCTGAAATTCCACTGCCCTCCCTTACTTTTGAAATTAATTGTCACTTACCTCTCCTGCCGTTACTTTAAGGCTAATGACGTTAACTTTTTGTGTGAAATGACTGAAACGCCCTTTGTAAATATTCTCCACCCATTTTTTAAAAAGAAATAGAGTTAAAAAAAATTTCCAACAAAATTAAATGGTTTTTTCATTTTGAGAAAAAAAAAAGTTTTTAAACAAAAGTTAACAAAGATTTTTTTTTTCATTTTGAATATTTTTTGTAGGAAAAAAAACTAGTTTTGAAAATAGTGTTTTCAAATTTTTTTTCAATTTTTTTTTCAAATTAAAAAAATAAATGTAAACCTTATTTTTAAATAACAGTTTATCAAAATCTATATTTTTTTATCCAAGACAATTTCCCAAGAATTTCACATTTCACAAATTGTTTAAATTTTTTTTTGAAAATTAGTTTTTTTTTTACTAGAAAAACTTTCTAAAAAAAAAAAAATTTAAATCTTTTTTCATTATTAGAAAATACCTTATAGAAAAAATGTATTGAAGGGATTTTTTTTTCCCAAAAAACTACTTTTTTTGAATTTTTTTGTTGAAAATGTTTTCTTTTTTTAAAAACTAATTTTCAAAAAAAGTTTTTAAAAAGAATTTTTGAAATGCGGAATTTTTGAAAAAATTATCTTGGAAAAAAAAAAATTTCGATAAACCTTTATTTTGAAAAAATAAAGTAAACTTTATTAGATTTTGGTGATTCAATATTTTTAGTGATCAAAGAACTCTCTTATCTCTAAATAAACTTCATTATTTATTCTTCAAACAATTGAACATATAAAACCTATTTAGTGTCCCGTGAAGAAGTGATATGTTAAATGTTGGGTTTTTCTATTAACCCCATATAAATCCAAAAAACACACACATCTCTACTTTCACACATTTCAAGCCGTAATAACAGCCCAATGGGCTGACCTTAGAATTTGCCTTAAATGTTTAAGAATAGCAGCCCAATGATTTGTAAATTTTCTATTTATTTTAATTACTGCATACGTAATGCTATTCAATTTTCCATAGCTAGTGAAGTGATAGTATTAAAAAAAAAATGCCTAAATTTTTATTTGGGGCGGAAGTCAATATTGTTTGGTGTAGTTAAAAATATAGGGAAGTACATGATTCTACAATTGCGCTGCCACTTCACTTGATCAGGTTGAAATTTATGTATTGGTAGGTAAAATTTGCCAGTTATGCTATAAAAAATAACAATAAATTCTATTCTACTTTTGCGGAGTATATTGGCAGTATATCCTGAATCTAACAAATACTTTTGGACTATGCAGTTTTATTATGAACCGGGGATGCAAAAACAATACATGTCTCTTAACAATGCATGGGCTCGATATGAAGAGAGGCCTCCAAGCTATGAAAGGGCAAGCACAATACTTATCTTCTTTTTGGCTAGCCATACGTTTACATTTAACCTCCCTTTCATAACTGTTTAGCTACCAAGCATTTACACTAACGTTTTTTCAAAACTTGTTCGATTGATTTTCGAGGCATGTCATTATTTTACAACATATCAACTAATTAAAAAAGTCCCAAAAAACAAAAAGCCCCTTAGCGGAATGGGGTAAATTTTTTTGGACGCAACTATTAGTTTTTTTTGGGTCAAATTTCATGTAATGATCAGAGAAATCTTTGTAGGACCATGCTTTGCAACGTAATATATAGGAGCTTTAATTTTTTGAATAAATTCGAGTAAGCCTAATTCTAAATCGATGTTTCTGTTTCTTTTTTCGTTTTTTATTATTTGCAGCAGTACTTATCTTCTTTCTGGCTAGCTATATGTTTATATTTAACCTCCCTTTCATAGCTGTTTTCCTAATGAATTTACACTAACAATTTTTCAGAACTTGTTCGATCGGTTTTTTAGATGTGTCATTATCTTACAAAACATCAACTAATTTAAAAAGTCCCAAAAAGCCAAAAATCCCTTAGCGGAATGGGATAATTTTTTTTGGATGCAACTATTAGTTTTTTTTTTTTTGTGGCAAATTTCAATGCAATATAAAATTCAAGTAAGTCTAATTCTATATATATAACTTGCACCAGAGAGTAACAGAAGGCTCGAGGAACATATTTTGGTCTGCACCTATAGACTTTAAACAAGACATTATGGGTCGGATATTGAAAAGAGATGAGGTACGTAACTTTATTGATTCTTCAAAAATTTCCAAAAATCTTATATAATTTGGGCAGTTTTTATGATTTGATTGTTGCATCACACAGAATGCGAAATCGACGTACAATGTGCAACATTTGCCATTGGCTGAACGATTGGGGGGCAGGAAAATCGAAAAGCGCCAACGCCCTGGTCTTGAAATATATGATAAGGTAGGTGGGCAAATCTCTAACCTCTTTTTTTTCTTTTTTTGTTTTAGTTTCATCTCTTAGTATGAAAGCTATCATTTATACATTTTCGAAAGTGAGAAATGTCTAGAAAATATTACCGCATGCATCGTACTTTATCATTTGTGGAAAAAGAACTTTTTGTGGCTAGTATTAGCCAGATTTTTCAAGAACGGGAAATTAAATTGGATTGTTGGAGGATTCACATCAATGAATCGTTGGTCAAAATCAAGAATAATCAGATTCAACTAAGGGAAAAAGATTCTACTAGAAAAATGTACTCAATAGCTTGATATTTTAAACTTGGATTTGGATTTTCCTTTTCCTTTTTTTTTTTTTTATGAATTTTAATGTTTTCCACTGCAGTTTTTTTACCACAATCAGAGTGGAAAGATGTTCTAAACTTTTTGTTTAGTGGTGAGATTCATCAAGGATGTTTCTTTGCCAAGAAGGGTGCCAAAACGGAATAATGCTCAAAACCAAGGACTTTTGGTAAGTTTTTTTTTTTTTTTTATCGCAAACGAGATATTTATAACTCAACAATGGGTGCATCGAAGAAAGAAGCCAAACTTCTGGCATAAAACACAGAAGAGGCAACAACCATCTAATCCAGCAAAATGATGAAGGACAGGCCAAAGGAAAAGAAAAAAGAGCATAGCTAGAGTCCAACTGCCAAAACACTAACAGAAGTCGATATCAAATAAGACTAAAAAGTTCTATTTGGAAATCTTCGAATGGGAGAACCAAATCATCCAGGCTAAAGGTAAAGAAAAATTCAAGCTTTTTTTTTGTTTTTCAGTACAATCATTTGAGAAATTACTTTTGCAGGCTCTAGAGGTACGTGGATCAGACTATAGCACAAAAAAAAAAAAAGGATTTTCGGTCCTCGATCCATGATCGGACGGATCCATAATTTGAGGATTTTGGATATGTGGGCAATAATGTGTATGTAACAAACCTCCAGAAGAAGGTGCAGCAGCAAGCTGCTATAATTCAGGAACAAGGAAATAAAATTCAGGTGCAAGAAAAAGCAATCGAAGGGGCAAACATTCAGATAGTCGAGTTGGAGGAGGCAAAAGAGCAACAAGGGAAGACTTTGGCTAGCATTCTGGAGTTTCTTAAACACCAACGGCTCGTTTGGATGGGGCGATTAGAGTGCAAGATAAATACGGGAAAGGCAAGTATTTACGCCTCGTATCCACCCATACTAAATAGTTTGCCAACAAAAGTTCGCAAAAGTTATTTATCACTCCTGACTAAATATCACCCTCAGAAGTACATATTTATGACAAAATGCGTGATCCATATTTAACATCTCCTAATACCCCTATCAATTTACCAAAATGCCCAAAATAATATCCCTCTCCCTCCTGGCTCAATACCCAATACCCATTACCAAAATCATCCAAACCAAATATTATTTACTCTCCTCCATAAATGTCACATTACTGTGGGGCCACCCTTCATATTTATTACCCCCTACTATCTTATACTCCCTCCATATATAATACCCTGAAAATTAATCCGGCATCCAATCGGGCCGCAAGGGTACACTGGATATATAGAGTGTTCCATATGTACATTCACAAAATAATGATTTAGTTTTCATTTTAGTATGTTGATGATTCATAAAAACTAATTTCCGAAACCCGTCAATTACTGGTTGAGCTTAATTTCTTAGAATTGTATTATAAAATCATTGTAAAAATCCGAGTATTTATTGACATTGCAATTAAGATCTAAGATCTTTAAATTTGATGTCAATCAGAAACAAACTAAATATCACCTACTCCTTCCTCCCAAAATTGTAGTTTGGTTTGTTAAACGATAAGTTAAAAGTAATACATTTTTTTCAAGAAAAATTCCAATACTTTGTAATTTACTATTAAATATTAACGAGCTCTTTTAATTTATGAAAAAAGTATTGGACTTTTTCTTCAAAAACATATAGTATTACTTTTTAACTTACCGTTTTATAAACCGAACTATCATTTTGAGATGAAGAGAGAGTATATATTTATATTCAAGGTGTTGGTTTCTTAAGGTTATTTTGTTTTGTTTTTGTTTTTTTTTTTTGTGTGAAGGAAATAAGGAGAATATAAGGAATTAACAAAAGGAGGAGGAAGGTAAGAGCATCACAAAGCTCTCGGACAAATTTGAACAAGAAAGTAAAGGAGAAACTATTTTTCCTGTTTTGTTTAATCCTGATGAGGATTTGGTTTTTTTGAACTGCTGATGAAGATTTGGTTGGCATTGAGGATTTTGTTTCACAGACTACTATTTAATATTAATTGTGTAGACAAGGATTTGTCTTGTTTTACTTTTTTCTCATCATGTGATCTTTACTTTGGTTTTTTCCCTGCATGTCTTAAATTTGCAAATATTTAATTTTAAGATCTCACGCACATTTCGATTCATTGTTTTTTTAGCCCTGTCAGTGGCGTAGTCAAGATTATGCATTGCTATGAGTACTATAAATTAACCATGAGTTATGAGAATAGTCAAGTTTCAACAACTACGTATATGCCCACAAGTTGATGCTTGTTGACAATGTGATGGTGACATACGTCTTGCAGCAAGAGATATTAATGATAGTTTTAGGCTAGTATAGAGTGTTTTTTTATTATTCACTCACCCAAAAGGGGTGACTATTATTCCAATGTTTTTGTAAGTGAAGCATTGTTTAAATAATCATAATTGTTTTTTTAAAACAACAACAAATTTTATTAACCTTTGAAAAAAAATTACAAAGATTTAAAAGATCCTAAATAATGCTCTCCTCACTCTGATAAACACCTGCCACTAGGAACCAAAAGGGAAAAAAATAACCCGATACTAGCAAGAAGCCAACCAAAAACCCAACAAGGAATTGAAAAACCACTATCGACAATATTAGCTTGCACCAGAAAAACTGCTTATGACCTCATCATCTTCCCCCGAATAATCTTCACCCAAAATCTTGCTTATTGACCGAGAAGCCTGAGCCGCATTGAGTTGAATCCTATTAATGCCTTCAAAAGAAATAAATAATGGAATAGCAAAAAATAGCGAATCTGAACAATGTTCTTTTTTTCTTTTTTCAAGAACCCATCTTCTTAGATTTAGGAAAACCCAACATTTCTTCAATGTGGCTCATTTGGGGTCTCACATAATGCACGGGCGAATATGGATGGGGGAGCCCGGGCTGTGTTGGCTACTTTGCTTCTGTGTAAGTGTAAGAATTTTACGGTGGAAGTTTGTGACAAAATTGACAAGCATTTTAAATGATACGCTTATTATAGAAAAAGGGCCAAAAGTTGTTATAAAAAAATAGTACTCATTTGGGGTCTTTCCGATACTGGATCCATACGTAACTTTCCCATTTATTTTGTGTGTTGACAAGTAACCCTACGTAAGCTGTTTCGAACACTCACATTATCAAAAGTGGAACCCATACATTTTAGTGGCTAATTTCTTGATAGTTACTTATTTCTTGCCACCGAAAGTACCGAGGTGGTAAGTGAGCTGCAATCACAAACGAGGGCTCAAACTCTTCGCCAATAAAACTCTCATTGCTTAGCCTAGTAATTTGGTGACAGAATTAATATCCAATTGACATAAATATACCCTCAAGCTAAAATAATTTTTGGGTAGTATAACTCGTATATATAGATTATTGAAAAATAAACATTAGATAGTGATTTGGAGTTGTTTGGGCGGGTTGGCTTTATATAGGCATCACTCATTAAGTAGGAGTACATAACAACCACTCCATATGTGAGTCAGGGTGTGTCTGTAGCATCACTTTAATAATCTTGATAGCGGAAGTGCGATTGTTTTGCCATAAGTATCTCCCTCATTGGAGATTTAATTTTTTGGCTGGAAAAATTCAAAAAACTCTTGTACTTTGATGTCAATGTCTCATTGCGCCCCAAACTTTCAAAATTATTAATTGCACTCCTGAACTATTATTCCGTTATCAATTACACTCCTACCATCTCAATCTGTTACTTTGCTAATAGAAGACTCCGAGGCGGACACTAATGGAGGGATACTTTGATAGCAATGTCTCATCATCGCCCCCAAAAAAAAAAAAAAAACTTTCAAAAATTATCAATTGAACTCCTGCACTATTGTTTTGTTATCAATTACACTTATACTGTCTCAATATGTTACTTTACTAACGGGAGATGTTGAGGTGGACACTAACAAAGGGATAAGATGTTAAAGGGCATTTTTTTGAAAAAGACGTTTCTGATGTGTGGCAAATTGGTATCATCTTTCCAAATAAAATGCATTTCCCAAAAAAAATTTAAAAACAATGTCACCATCCATTAATTGTTATTTATTTTAGAAAATCAATCATAAAAAAAGGAACATTATTGTGTTGTCCATTCTTCCTTGACTACAACCCGTCTGCAGGGATGGAGCTAACTACAACCCGTCTACAGGGATGGAGCTAGGGAGGGGCCAGTAGGGGTGGTCACAAGGGGAAAAAAAGGTCTAGTATTATTTAGAAAAAACAAAATTTCCTATGAATTATATAGACTCAAATACATGTTCTCTCTTATGTAGTGAAATTCCTAGCTTCATCCCTATCCGTCTGATCTCTCCGGGTGGTCTATAGCATGGTCTCCAAGCTCAAAGCCGGCTCAAACAACGTCGTAGATGTAGAAAATAGAGAAGTGGTGCTTTGTTCTACTAAGGTTGCAAAGGAAATGAGGGAAGCAATTTAAGGATTTGAGAAGTTAATTAACTCCAAAAGTGCCATGACTCATCCATATTTCCCTCCAATCTGAGTCATGTCACAAGTTAGCATCAGTGTAACGGAGTTAACGACGAATAGTGTCCACCTCAGCGTCTCCCGTTAGCAAAGTAATAGAATGAGATGGTAGGAGTGTAATTGATGACGGAATAATAGTTCAGGAGTTCAATTGATAATTTTTGAAAGTTTGGGAGCCAATGAGACATTGCTATCAAAGTATCCTTCCGTTAGTGTCCACCTCAGCGTCTTGCGTTAGCAAAGTAACAGATTGAGACAACAGGAGTGTAATTGATAAAAAAAATAATAATTAAGGAGTGCAATTGATAATTGTGAAAGTTTGAGGGATAATGAGACATTAACGCCAAAGTACAAGGGGAATTTTGAATTTTTCCCTTTTTTGGCGTGGCAAGATGGACAGTGTATATCCATTAGTCACAAATACATATCTTTTATTGTAAGTGAATGCCTGTTTTCAAAATTATTTTGGAGGCACAATTATGATTCATTAATCGCAAGCATATATATGCGTATTAGCTGGTGATTTGGTAGCAGAATTAAGATCAATATGATTCAAAATACACGGTTGTTTGGGAACTTTATTTTTGGTAGCGAGCGCAACTTTGGCATTGACCTCAATCTTCATTGTGAGTTCGTTCGTAATAGAGGAATTGTGATAATTTTTCCATAAATACATGCTTGATTATTAGGAAATAGGAGTAATTCTTTGGCGGCGCATGCAACTTTGCTGTATAATATTCAAAGTGAATGTGATTTGGCAAAATTAGGATCCATTTCTTGTACGTAGAGGCTTACTTTGTAATTTATTTCTTGGCAACATTCGTATTTTGTTTGTACAAGTGGTTGCTCGCGTGCGTTGCATGTGGTGTTTTTGATTATTGTACTTTAAAAAAGTTCCTCACTGTGGTTTCTAGTTAGAGATTTATGTTATGTTACTATGGTTTGGTTCATAGGAGCTTTGTTTGAATTTTTTCCCCCTAGGTAAACTTTAAAGCCATTTGGCTATGTGTGTCTGTTTTTGCATCGAGAACAAAAGATACAAAGCATCAAAGCAACGGAAATGAAAACCCGAAAAAATTTGGCAAGACACCAAACAATGAGAAAGGATTTACAGATCGGAAAAAAAAAACACAAGAACGAGGACCAACCCCATTTAGAACATACATACGATCATTAATTGAGCTTGAAAACGAAGGTGCTTGGTTCCATAAAGTCTTCTGAATCCATCATAACGCTCTTAAAATCCTGCAAAGTAAGTTTCTTGACATCTTTATTACTTCATTTGTCCCTTTTATAGTGTTTACTTTCCATTTTAAGCTATCCCTTAATAAGTGTGTGTTTTGAAAGTTAGTGGATACGGTTTCCTAATTTGCCCATAAAAGTTGATTCATTTTTGAAACGTTATTGAGTATTATTACATTGAAAATGGTAAGTAGTGGAAAGTAAATGTACAAGTTGTAAAAGTTGATGTAAAAGAAAATAAGTTGGAATTAAGAGGTTATACACTTAAAAAGGGACGGAGAATTTTTTAGAGATAGAAACGTTCACCTCTTCTCTCTCTCTCTCTCTCTCTCTCTCTCTCTCTCTCTCTCTCCTCCCTCCCTCTAGGCTTTCGACCCTCTTTTGGCAGTGGTTTGATGGGCACGATAGCACATTTTGCTGTACAGGGCTTGCCGTTTTTGGGAGCCGGATTGGAGACTTCATGGCTTGCTGTTTTTGGTTGCTCCTTCTGGGTTAGCGATGATGATGGCAGTGCCTTTGGACCTTGATTTGATTTCCCCTTCTCCTTGTTTATTGCTGATGTTTCCCCTTCTTTGGCTTCCATGCGACATTCGTTGGATTCATTGATAGGTGTCCGGCCTCTTGGTCAATCTAATGGCGTTTGAGCGTGCTTGTTGATGTTGCTTGTCTCCATCTACCTTTGCTTTTCACCAGGTGCTGCTCTGTTTCATTCCCCGACCATGATGTTGGATGTGGCTGGTCCTCGGGGCCTAACGGCGTAGAATGTTTCTCGACTTTTTTGGGTGGTTGGTGGAGGGTGGTGGTGGTGGAGCATGGGCAGTGGTGGCGGTGGAGGTTAGATCTAATTAGGGTTTTTTTGGCGTCTGTTCTTGGGCCTAGCCCTTTTGGTTTGGGTAGTTTTGGATTTGGGCTTATTTGTTTAGACTTTCCCCATCTGGGCATTGTTTTGCCTTTAGGTGTGTGCTGATTGTTTCCATTTGGGTATTTTTAGACCCATTAAGGCGTTTGGCTTCGACCTCTTTAGGTCTCAGTTGGTTTCTTGCTAATCAGGTTTGGGTCATGGATTTTTCCATGCCCCTATTAATCTTGTTTCTTTGCAAGACTTGTCCCACATTACTTATCTAAGCCACCCAAGCTTGGTTAATATAATCATGATGTCACTTCACCTATTGCCAATTAGTTTTGGGTTAGAACCTTCCTAGAAATCTAATATGATATCAAAGCTAGGTTTTGTGTGGTCTCGCCTCGTGTGGGAGAGTCTCGTCAATCTCATCTTTCCGCTTGAGTCGCTTCTTGGTCGCCTGGTTTGTCACCTCCACGTGCATCTGGGCTGCACGTAAGGGGGATTATTAAAACTTGTCCCACATTACTCACCTAAGCCACCCAAGCTTGGTTAATATAACCCAATTAGTTTTAGGATAACCCAATTAATTTTAGGATGGCACCCTCCAAGAAATCTAACAATCTTAAATGGATGTAACCGGAGCAGCTTTCTTGTATTTAACCATCTCTCTATTCCATGGGAGCAATTTCCTCATGATTGAAAATCAAATCATTGCGAGCCCTCAATGGGTACCATAACAACACATAAATGGACACAAAGCAGCAATATTTTCCAAAGTTTTTAAACCTGTAATTAATTACACTACCAGCACCACAAAGCTTTCAAAACCCAAACCAAATTCCATCATTGTATCATGATTGACCGAGTTTTTCAAGCACAAGGACAAAGAAGAAAGGGTAAGTTTCACTGACAACCCCTAAGGTTTGCCTAAATGACAAATACCCCCTCATATATGAGAGACGATTATAAACGACTATTGATTTCAATGTTCATTTCACTGACACCCATCCAATAACTGTTGAACCAAACACGTGACATAAATAACCAAACATTGCCGAAGCTCAAACGTGTTGTGCATTTTGAAGCATGGTTTGCATCGGCAATGACTTAGAAAGAAATAATATTTAAACATGTAGCGGCACACAACACGGATTTTATAGAGAGAGACAAAAAAGAGGGGGGAGAAATTTGAACCGTCCAAAATACTTTTGAACGGCTAAGATATGTGCTCGGGCATCACGTGTGCGGTAAGTATTTGCACCCAAAATTTTCAATACCTCCTTAGTTGATTGTTACCTACCCTTCTCCATTTCGCTCTATAAAATCTCTCTCTGTCTCTGTCTGTCTGTCTCTCTCCCTCTCCCACTCCCTCGCCCTCTCCCTCTCTCTTTCTCTCTAAAATATTTTTTCTTTTCTTTGCAACCCTATGTTTATTTAGTGCAAAAAAAAGGTGGCAAACGATCGTCATCAAGGACCATCAGGATGGTGAGTAGAAGAAAGGAAACGTAAGAATCAAAATTACTTGGGGAAAACTGACAAGGTAATTTTTTGTATCCTGTACTCTAATTTAATCCTATCCAATCAATGCAATTTATGGTTAATCCGACCTCTGAATTTTAGAATTAGGGCCGCTGCCATTCCGGGACGATAGTCGCAATCATCCATCACTTCAAGCAGGCTCATCTCCGCAGTCAAAGGTTAAGATTCTTAGAAGAACTCTAAAAGGTTAGAGTTCACCATTCATTGATGGACGAGATGAATGACTCGATCGGACGGGGTGGCAGAACCTACCATCCTGGGACAACAGAGCCCCCGAGTCCCTAAAAATCTGTTAATGAATTACTTTTCTTTTTCTAAAGAAAATATGTTGACGAATTTTATTAGTTGATCCATTTCCATTTGCCCGATTTGTTGAACTTAACCTACTTTCCCTTTATAGATTTACTTGATTACCGAAAATCCCCTGATATATATGTTCTTTAATTCTTCAATTCTCGAGATTAGAGGTTCTTGCTTTTCTTAATTTAATCCCTTAAATTTTAAAAACTCAAATGACTTTTCCCTCAAAAAAAAAAAAATTCAACTTTTTGTGAATTTTTTCCAAAGTTAATTAAACTAAGCATGATTTCCTTCATGTGTGTGATTTTCTATGTACGAACGAAAACTAAGTACTCTTTACGATACGACTAAGGAGCCATGTGTCTTTTGTTCTTTATTGAGTTTAATAGATGCTTGTAATCCGCTTGGCCAGCAAAGAAAAAGTTCATACCTACTAAGCAAAGTAAATGTAGAAATATTAATTAAGACAGTACAGATTAACATGGATTATGGTGACGATTTGAAATTAATGTTTTATATATATGTATATATATATGTATATATATTATTAGTGGCGACTCCAAGTTTTTTTTATTAGTGGTGTCATTAAATAATTTTATGTCAAAATCAAACTTGTCATATACCATATCATGCAATATGTTGAAAACTAAATTACCAAATCTCAAATCATAGACAAAAGGTTAGTTTTTATTTTTATTATATTCTTAAGTAAAAATTATTGTTGCATAAATTTTTGACTTTATCTATATCAAGTTAAATATTTCATTAGTTTTGTTTACTCAGTGCAAAAATACTTCTTTGTTTCTAATTCAAGTGATAAAACAAAGTTCTTCAAGATACATTCGAATGCATCTTATATTTTTTTTACTACATTTAAATCTATTTAGATATATATATATATTTATTTATTTATTTATATATATATATATATATATTTACATATTTCAACAAACTTTTTTTAAATATTAATTCCTGAAATGCTTATTAGACTTGTCCATTTGACTGCGTTATCTACCCTCATTTATTTTTGTAATATCTAAAACGTCGTGCATTTGAAGTATATGTTGAATCGGCAATGACACAAGGAACTAATTAAAGCCACCATTACTCTTACTCCTGAAATGCTTTGTAGACTTGTCATTCCCATTTATACATTGACGTATGGTAAAGAATGTCTGTCCCTTCTGGACGCTATAAATACGTACGCATTTCCCCTTCCTTCTTAACACACTCTGTGTGTGTGTGTGTGTGTTTGTCTCTCTGTCTGTCTGTCTATCCGTCTCTCTCTCTTTCTCACAAAGTATCAATGGCATTCTCTCAAAGTATCAATGGCCTAGCTATAGAGCAACCTCCGGTGACAATCTCTCTCACAAAAGTAAGTGTAGTTAAACTTAATTTTTGGTGTGCGCTCTCGCTCTATCGCCATCCGCAAATGTAATTAACTTGGGCCTTTTTGGTTTAAAATTACCGCGCGCATTTTTATGTAATTTTTTTGGATACCTATAATTAGGGTAAGAGTAAAAAAGTTGGGAGTAGTGCTAATGTGCTATAGATTTAGATGTTGAGCCCAAATTCAAAATGATATGTATTTACCACTGACATGCATTTAGAAGTATCTAATTCATGTGGATTGTATACATGTTGGAAGCATTGCACGACTTTAAAAGGATCCGTGTTGGAAGCATTTTCCGAAACTTTGCCACCCCAATTTTCCCTTGAAAACATTTAGTTGTGTAACGACCCTCTTTTTATCTTTTTTCATTTGCGCTCTCTCTTTGTGCAAGTTTAGGTAACTACCCTCTTCGTTTGAATTCGCGCGTGCATTTTTATGTTTGATTATCTATTATGAGGGAAAGATAAAAATAAAAAAAAAACAGAGCAGTGCTACAGATACAGATGTTGAGATACAAATCTGAACACATATGTGTTTGAATCATCTGATATACGTGGGTCTTATACGATGCACATTAGACCTTCATAGAACAGCTTGAAAAGCATCTCGTCTAAAGCCTTTTCGAAATCTCTGTCACCTTGAAAAGCATCTAGCTCGTTTAACATTTCTCTCCTGGGGGTTGTTTGATTACATACTTACTATATATGTACTTATTTTCATGAATCCACTCAATCAACAGAGTTCAGATGAGATGTTCAAGATTCCGCGAAATTGTTACAAAAATCTTTTCGTCGAGGTATGTGCATTTCATTGATGTGCGTGCTAGATCCAGAAATTTAATGTAGTGATCGGCACTCTTTTCGATAACAACCGTGAAAAATTATTTCATAATTATTTGCGGCAGGAGCATATTCAACTTAATTAGATTGCATTTTAGCCACCAAAGTTTCAACTGCCTAATATTTAAAAAAGTGTCTTAGACTTTCATTTAAAGGCTCCTATTTTGCTCAAAAAAAAAAAAAAAAAAAAAAAAAAAAAAAGGCTCCTATAGAGAGAAAGTTGAGACTTTTGGTGAAGGGTTGAGTACGGTTTGTGGTAGTTGTAAATTAAATTAAGTAAATTACTTTTTGAAAAACTATTTCTTCGAAATGACTAAAAAGTACCAAAAAAAAGACGAAGACTTAATCCCTAGACTAACAATATATAAACTACCAACGTAAATTAACCAACACTATGGTGGAAATATCAAGGCATGATTTTCTGAATATAAAATTCAAGAAAGTCTAATTCCAGATCTATGTTTTTTTTTTTTTTTTTGGTGCAGAGAGTAGTAGAAGGCTCGAGGAACATATTTTGGTCCGCACCTATAGATTTTAAACTTCCAGAAGACAGTATGGATCAGATATTAAAAAGAGATGAGGTACGTAACTTTATTCTTCAAAATTTCCAAAAATCTTGTATAATTTGGGCTGTTGTTATGATTTGATTGTTGCATCACACAGAATGTGAAATCGACGTACGGTGTGCTACATTTGCCATTGGTTGAACGATTGGGGTGCTGGAAAATCGAAAAGCGCCAACGCCCTAGTCTTGAAATATATGATAAGGTAGGTCGGGCAAATCTCTAACCTCTTTTTTTTTCTTTCTTTTTTACTTTTTTGTTTTAGTTTCCTCACTTAGTATGAAATCTATCATTTCATTGGTGAATCCAATTATAGATTTTCACAAGTGAGAAATGTCTAGAAAATTGATAACCGCATGCATATATGCATGGTACTTTATAATTTGTGAAAAGAGAACTTATTTGCTATTATTAGCCAGCTTTTTCAAGATTGGGAAATTACATTGGATTGTTGGAGGTTTCACATCATCGAATCGTTGGTCAAAATCGAGAATCATAAGATTCTACTAGGGAAAAAAAGATTACATTGGATTGTTTTTCAAACCCGGATTTGCATTTTCGCTTTCCTTTTCTATGAATTTTAATGTTTTCCTTTGCAGTATTTTTACCACAATCAGAGTGGAAAGATGTTCCGAACTTTTCGTGAAGTGGTTAGATTCATCAAGGATGCTTCTTTGCCGAGAAAGGTGCCACAACGGAATAATGCCCAAAATCAAGGACTTATGGTAAGTTTTTTTTTGATCGGGAAGAATATTTTATTATTGCTCGACAATGGGTTCATCGATGAAAGAAGCCAAACTTTCAGCATGAAACACGGAAGAGGCAACAGCCATCTTAATCCTGCGAAATGCTGAAGGACAGGCCAAAGAAAATGAAAAAAGAGCATACCAAGAGTCCAAATGCCAAACCACTAACAGAAGTCGATCGATATCAAATAAGACTAAAAAGTTCTAATTGAAAATCTTCCAATGGTAGAACTAAATCATATAGGCTAAAGGTGATGAAAAATTCAAGCTTTTTTGTTCAGAACCATCATTTGAGAGATTACTTTTGTAGGCTCAGGAGGCAGAACCATTAGATGCAACTTGTTTTGAGGAGACGGATCGCAAGCTCAATAATTCAGCATTTTTCCCACTTTTGAGGGTTTCGGAGTCTTTGGAAAGAGATAAAAAAAGACAAAGGGGGGAAAACCTCCAACACCATGACAAACAAAAGGAGACGGGAAAGGGAAAGGGAAAGGAGAAGGAAAAGAAAAGGGGAAGCTCCTCATCGGAAGAAGTCACTCCTCATTTGACTCCAGAGCGAGGAAGTGAATGTCTTCGTAGATTTAACAACGAAGAATGCAATATGTCACAAGGTCATTCTACTCCCTATTCATTACATATTCTTCTACTCCCTATTTCCGAGTCATTCATAGTACGAGAATATTGTTCGACTATTTGTGTCAAATGAGATTTTCATATTTGATGTCAATTAAACCACCTGACTATCATTATATCAAGTAGTACATATATTACTTTTTGTCAAGATATTAATTTGTTAAGGGTTTTTTTTTTTTGGTGTGTAGGAGTCAAGGAGAATGCAGGGAATGAGGAAAGTCAAGTGGAAGGTGGGAGCATCACTATTATTCCTGATTTGTTCATTCCTAACGAGGATTTGGTTGGCCTTGAGGATTTTGGATGTGTGAACAATAATGATTGACTTGCTGGCTAGTACATTAAGCTTTCCATATTTACATTCATATTAGTATGTTGATGATATGCAATTAAGATTTAAGCTCTTTAAATTTGATGTCAATTAGAAACAAATTGAATGTCATGTAATCCCTCAATTTAAGTAATTTACTACTAGCAATGAGCTTTTTTAATTCATGTAAAAGGTACTCCCTCTGTCCAAATGTGTTAATCCACAAACATATATATTTTTTCAAGTCCGAAAATGTTTGTCCATTTTCAAAAGTCAAAGGATAAAATATGAGTAAATTAATTTTTGGCCCATTTCCTAAAGATTTAAAATAACAAATCAAAAACCAATTTAAACCCTAAGAAAAAAAAGCCAATACATGCCACAACAAATTTGCACTGAAAATAATCAAAAAAAAAAATTGTGTGGTGAAACGGAAATTTAAAACCAATGTACACTTAACACATTTACATTTGAATAAATCTTTTTGTGTATTGCTCCATTGTTACTTCATTTAACAAATTTAACAATTTCAATGAGTTTTTCAAACCAATGTACACTTAGCACATTTACATTTGAAAAAATCTTTTTGTGTATTGCTCCATTGTTACTTCATTTAACAATTTCAATGAGTGGGCAAAGCGGTGAGATCCCAACGATACATGACAAACCATAAAACTAAAGACCAAATTAACTGATAAACATTAAAAAAAAATCAAACAAAAAATTTGATGAGAAAGGATAGGAGATCATTAACTGTTACAAAAAGAACTCTTAGTTAGCAATCAAGCAATATGAAAATCCCAGCACTAGTCACATCATGAATGTTACTAGCAGCGCACAATATAAACAAAAATGTCTTCAAATTAAAGAGTTCCAACTTCCAAGCAATAAAACACAGCACTGAGAAGAACCATCCCAAAAAGTTTGAAGAAATTTATACTAGATTGACCTGAAAAATAAACATGGAAGCCTATTATTCCTATGTAAAAAAACAAATAGAAATAAAAACTATAAACAAAAAATCATTTTTTTCCAACTGTAAAGATAACAATAGAAAAAAGAAAAAGAAAACAAGATCAGAAATTAATCATTCAAAAACTATAGTAAATAAAAGCTTACCTTGAATTAAGTTTACTGTTGCAAGTAATTCAATGCATTCTCCACAATTTCACTCCCACATTCAAGTTGAGACGGAAGAACACCACGTCTCATCAATTGATATTTCCCCATATGTGGCACTTTGTAGTTATTTCCCCCCATAAACAGTGGCTACGCTTGCTATCCTTTATGGGCTTCACTCTCTCAATCTCTGACCTATGCAATCCGTGAGTCAATTTTTCGTTCGTACTTTGTAATGTAATCGATGAAGTCAGTTTTTGTAGGTAATGAAATGTAATCAATTTTCGTATGAAAGTAATGTACATACTTGATATATGCACTGAATTTCTGTTTCACCTCTCTGTGAAATCAAATCTCATCTTTCTCTTAAATCAATTTTGGATAGCCCATAATCCGACAATCAGGCCTGCATTAACCCGACACATGGATTGGTCAAAAATGACAACGCATTCGGTAAGAATGGGTTGGTGCCTTTCTGGCCAACTGGAGAAATGTTTGGCTCGGGTTTGTAGTTAGTAAAACCCGAGCCAAACATAATTGCACCTGCACCTGACCCATGAACAGCCCTACTTCTTGCATGGCTAAACTTCGTACCAAATTTAGCACTAGGCCTACTATCACTTCCTTTTAAGTGTTAATCATTATTCATCAATGTAGTCAAAAGGACAATTTTTTCATTTTCCAAAACAAGAAGAAAGAAACAAAGAACAACGATGCCAAGGGCGAACCATAAAAGGATTCAAATCTAGCTATTTTGTCAACATGTGTTAAGAAATTGCAAGATTAATGCTTAGTTTCTACTAAGGTATTTTTGGTACTCTTAGACTACAAGTTAGCAAATTAGATAGTGATTCTAATTTGACTACTTGCAGTCCAAAAATACCGTAGTGGAGACTCAACCAAGTTCATGTAAGATTGAGCTGTGGTACAGTACATGAAAAGAAAACATGAAACAGTTCATGAAAAGGGAGGCGAGTGCATCATAACCGTCCTCTCCCTTTTTATTTATCGTTTCATGCACCAAACAATTTCCGTTTTAAGAAAAAGAAAACTGAAGCTTGTGTAAGGTGGCATGAGATAGCGCTAGGAATTAAACAGCGATAACATAAATCGAAGGCAAACAACTTGTCTAGTGATTAAGCATACAAAAGATGAGTTACGTTGAACACATACCAAAGATACAACATCACGATCGAAACTAAAAGGCCAACAGTGGATGGAAAATTGCTTTATTGGCACCCCTTCTAGTCAAGAAATTTGGTAAGATACAACATCAAATGAGGATGTGTGTATTTGAGGACAAAATTAATGGAAAGAAGCAGATTTTCAAGAATACTTCAGCAATTTAGGACTGAAATTTTTTTGAATCCAAATATGAAGAAAATAAACTATAACACTGTCGCAACATAAACTGAATAGCAGCCACAAGAGTAAAATGTTAAGTCTGAAAAATGCTACTCCCTCCGTCTCAATTTGTTGCACCTGTTTTCTTTTTTGAACTTCTCAAAAAATTGTTTATATTTCATAATTTATAAAAAAATTTTACAATTTCGAAATCTTTGTTTTAAAAAATTAATTGAGATCTATCAAACAAGATCCATATTGACTATAAAAAACATTATAGATTGAAAGATATAGACGATTTTTTTAGACGTCCAAAAAAAGAAATAGGCACAACAAATTGTGACGGAGGGAGTAAAATCTAAGGACAAACCGAAAAAAGCTCTCTTATCCTAACACAGAAACTTGCCAAAGAAAGAAGAATCTGGACGAACCTATCAAACCAAGAAGAATCTATAGGAAACGGAAAGAAACACGAAGCGATTAATCTATAAGAAAAGTAAAGAAACATGGAGCGATCTGCAGCGCAAAAATGAATTTCTTAGGAAAAATTATATTCCTGGAGAGAGTAAAAGCTATAACAAGCATCAAGACATGCCATTCTTGGCTTCCTGTTGTATAATTGTATATCAGCTCAATCCTAGTCCTAGATAATGAAATTGTTGGGATTCCACCCCGTGTGGGCCAGTTGGGCTTAGGCCCAGAGAGAGTGGATTAGGGTTTTTCTGTGCAACTTTATAAATACTTTGTGATGCCTAGGTTATGTAGGGTGGTAGCACAATGTAGAGAGAGAGGCAAAGAGTGTGAGAGGGGAGCCAGTCGTGGCTCTCCCAGAGAGAGAGATACACGAGAGACTTGGTGAGGTTTCATTATTGTGAGATGAGAGTGTGAGTGTATAACACAAGGTCACGGATTTCCTCCGGATTATAATGAAACCCCCCTCCCTGTGGATGTAGGTCCGATTTGGCAGAACCACGTATATTTGTGTGTTGTGTTTCTCTTAATTTTATTGTTTCTGTTGCGTGTGGTGCGTTGTTGGAATCAAAGCTTGGGTTGAAGCACCGGAGAGCGCAAAGCTTAGAAAATCACTCTCGGAGGCCATTGGAGCACTATTTGAAGCTTTGGTCGAACAAAACAGGTAACGAAACTTTTTTTTTATTAGAGGGATAGGTGCTACTCTCGGAGACAATCACAACGGAGTGTTCACTGTCAGATTTTGTCACCAGAACGCTATTAAAACGCACAAGATTGATACTGGCCGAAAAACAATTGCATCGGAATTCAGATTTGTGAACATATTTGGATAGAACTCGCCGAGACGATCATTTTTTATATATAATTCGTCAAATCAGAGTTGGAACGAGATCGTGAGGGCCGACCAAAGTTTGGTCAAGATCTAGGGTTTTTTGTGCAGGAATATGGGGAAGATGATGACGTCATGTTGTACAGCCACGGAGGATGCCCATGGGGATCGATCAACTAGCACGTCATCCGATCAACAATGACGTGGCACCATGTCATTAGTGGTTCAGCTGGTTGAACATTTTGATCTTTTGGACCCGGTCAAAGGGGTTAGAAGGGTCAGAGGGGTCAGGATGTCAGAGGTCAAAGGGGTCAGAGACTGTCAAAAGGTTCAAGAGGATGGTCCAAAGGTCCAATTTGACTTTTGGAGATGGTTCATTGATTTTTTGGCGACATGGGGGTGTTGCAGACGACATTGCCCACTCAGGTTGGAGGGGGTGATTGTTGGGATTCCACCCCGTGTGGGCTAGTTGGGCTTAGGCTCAGAGGGAGTGGATTAGGGTTTTTCTGTGTAACTTTATAAATACTCTATGATGCCTAGGCTATGTAGGGTGGTAGTACAATGTAGAGAGAGAGGCAGAGAGTGTGAGAGGGGAGCCGGTTGTGACTCTCCTGGAGAGAGAAATACACGAGAGACTTGGTGAGGGTTCATTATTGTAAGATGAGAGTGTGAGTGTGTAATACAAGATCACGAATTTCCTCCGAATTATAGTGAAACCCCCCTCCCCATGGATATAGGTCCGATTTGGCCGAACCACGTATATTTGTGTGTTGTGTTTCTCTTGATTTTACTATTTTTGTTGCGTGTGGTGCGTTGTTGGAATCCTAACAGAAACTAATAGTACAAAAGTTGATTTCCTATGACTCCATTACTTAAATATGTTCTCTAGGATGCTTCATATCAAAGAACTAGCTAGACTATCCATACAGAAAACTTATTTCTTTACTCCCCTTGTGCTGTATATTGGGCAGCATCCATGGTTGACATTGACTGAACATTTGCAGTGACTGACTGGCAACTCAACAATGGAATGAAAGTTTCCGCTATGGTATTTCTAGTATTTTTGGTATTTCCAGTATTTTTGGTATTTCCAAGTGGCCACACGAGAGTACCGGCAAAACCAACGAGAGGGAATTCAGGAGGGATGATATCGTTTTTATTAAAGAACGTCTACTGCACTCCCTTGATCCACTAGTACGTGCTGAATAGTTTCGGGGCCTATCCCAACTTTGATTACCAATGCATTGTCATGAGGGAGTGGAATGCCTTCAAGATCCTTTTCGATGAATAAGATTGTCCATATACCCTCAATCCCTTGATATTTTCGCTTCGAGGCTTTCCCAATCGCCATTACCTGCCCGGAGGTGAATGCCTGGCCAAACTTGCTATGAAGCTAATCGGCTCTGCACTGATTCACTGGGCCGTGAATGACCACAACAACTTTGGCTCAGTAACAAAATCTCTATCCTTCGGCTTTGGCCTCTCCCATCATCGCTGTTCTTGTTATTATGTCTATCGATGTTAACTTCCTTATTGGCCTCCATCTCCGAAGCCATGCCTCCCGACTCCTTCTCGACTCGGGTGAATATGATCTCTTCGCGTTCGCAATAATTGTTTACCATGAACATCAGTTTGATCATGTTCTTCGGTGGCCAAAGCACCAGCTCTTTGTCGTTGAGACCGATCTTGAAAGAGGTGGCAATGAGTTTCTAATTGCAATCTTCAATCAGATTGTAAGTCTCCCAATACTTAGCAATGTACCATTTGAGGGTCTCGTCGCTTCATGTCGATCAACGCATCAGTTGTCTTTGACTTCATGTTGCTCATGACAAACTAAGACGCAAATGCACGCTTTAGCTTATCAAAGTTTTTTAATGGAGCCTGGGGCCAGCTGCCCATACCAAATCAAAGCTGTGTTGGTTAGGCTCATGGAGAAGGTTTTGCACATGATCGTGACATCGAAACCATAGAGCCTCGTTACCTGTCGGAATTGTTGCATTTGAGTGATGGCATCGGTATTGGGGTTGTACTCCGTAAACCTTGGCAATGGGAAGTTGGCTAGAGGGATTGCCTCCACTATTTCTTGAGCAAAAGGAGATTGTTAAGCCTTGTCTAGTTTGGCCATGGTGTTGTTTGAGGCGGTTCGCTGACATCAACCATTCGATTACTATTGTAAGCGCGCTTTTCTACGCTCTAGAAGCCATGCCAAAGGTCGTGATTGTCAATGGGCATGTGATTGCACTCAAAGGGAAGCTTCATGGTAGGAGGTGGAGGATTCTCCTTCACCAATTCCTGCCGCGAGGGCAAGCCCTCGGGTGCCGAATCCGCACGGTAGATTGTTGTATGCTCATTCTTTCATTCAGGAAGACGATTTTTTGCCATTGTTGAGAACTTGATACATTTTAAGGTGGTTTTGTTTGGTGATTCTCTCTCTACGTCTAAATGACTGGAATTTGAAGTTTTAACTAATTTAAACTAAAGACAAAGTCAAGGGGTTCAAAAACACTCATGACTTAAATTAAATGGTTCCACTCAAGATTACACAGTTAAGGTATGTAGTCAAACATGCTTAACCAAAAGATTTAACATTTTAACAAATTTGGATTCTAGAAAATGGGTTTGTTCAAGAGTAGAGTTAATTGAGTCATTTTTACATACACTTTGAATGTCATAGCTGTAAGCATCATGTGTGACAATTAGTCAAAGCCCTTGCCTATACAAGATAAAAAAGGTTAACAATACTAAGTTTTGTACATAAAACTTGAACATTTTAACTCTTAAACAAACAACTTTTGATGCTCATTTTTAGAGAAGAACAAAATAACCTAGCATTGCTACACTACTCACACATAATTAAAGGAGGAAAGAAATGACAAAGTAGAAAAGACATGAAAGCGTGAAACATCATAGAAATGAAAATAAACTAGAGATTTGTACAAATGAGTATAACACTTGCAACATTAATGAAGACTGTAGCCTTGGTTCTTGAAGATTGAAACCTAAAATCTAGAGAGAATGTGGAGCTCAAGTAGCAAAACAAAAGAGAGGTAAAGAGAAAAGGTTGAAGATAAAAATAACCCTAAAATTTGATGTTTGGGGTTTTCTATAGCCCCCACAAAAAAAAAAAAAAGTGTATGAAAGGTCCAAAATGCCCTGAAAATAAGGTGAGATCGGGCCAAAAATTTACAAAAAAAAATAGATTGGATACCGATATGGGAAAAAACTTCTCATACTGGTATGTAGACTTTCTGATTGCCTTTTTGCTTGCTGGATACCGGTATGGGAAAATATCCAAACTGGTATGCAGACTTTCTGACTATTTTCCTACTTTCTCCCATACCGGTATGTAGAGTAGCTGATTCTTTTTTTTTCCTTTTCTCTTCATTTGATCGTTTTTTCACTTGACCTTTTGGGTTTCCTGAGCCTTGTTCAACGCTTCATTCTTGAAACCTAGGACTCAGTGGCAAAGTGTCACATGGCCTCAAGTGCTCCGCCATCGCTTTACTTTCCATGACATTGAAACACGCCTTATTCACAAGTTTCTCCTAAAACTATCAAAATAAACCCACACACAATATCAATCTTGTAAAAGCCGTATTATGCTTACATTTGTGGCAAAAACGAGAAAGATAAACCCCTTTTATTTACACTATTGGAGACTTATCAGGCGGCGTAGGTGCGGGCGACGTTGGCCCCGACGGTTATGGACTCTTCTGGGTTGAGTGCATTGGGGGATATCACAAGCCTTAAGTCAATTCGTACTTTCTTTCTTTCTTTTTTGACGTAAGCTGTTTGGTGAAAGAAAGTTGCCATTGGAGTCGAAGGCATCAAGTCCTAAAGTTAGCCATTTTAGGAAATGTTTGAAAGAAAGAGGTTTAGGGGAGGAAATAACCACCACAAATTTGTATAGAAAAGGCTAGGAAAAACAACTTTCTCTCCAACAGAGTCACTAATTATGAGAGGCGCTTCACCGAACCCTTTGGTCATCTAGTTTAGTGTTGAGAGGTGTAGAGCTGGTTGAACCTTATCTGAACCCTGAATGTTGGCTTGAGAAGATGACCTGTGCACTGAGCACCCATGTTAATGCCTAACTTGGATAGTGGTGGTTCCTAAAAAGCACTGTAATGGGCTAGTAATGGACCAAAAACAGAGAATTGAATTAGAAAGTGTATATACACACACACACACACACACACATATATATATATATATAAAGAGAGGGAGGGAGAGAGAGAGAGAGAGAGAAAGAGAGAGTTTGTGTGTATAAATGTCTAGAAAGCGATCTAGAGGGAGGTTGGCGAGTCCCCCTTTTTATAGGCAAGGTGTGACCAGCTCACCAACTCCCTTGTGCGCCTTATATGCACCATCCATACCTGACACTCTATGTGGTCAATTCAGAACTTCTTAGGAGGACTTCTTGATCCATCACTTGGTCATGCTGGTAAAGCATGTTGACCCGTTGACTGATACCACACTTGGTATGTCAGACACACCTTGTACCCAGCCATGAGAGTTAAAGCGAATAGTAGAAGTTGAGTCCCCCAATACCCACCAGTTCGGGGAAGCTCAGCCATGCCATATACATGATGACTGTTGCCAATGAGGAGCCACATAACGCATTGGTACAAACGAGATCTTTTGGTGATCCAAATGATAGGTCCAGGGTTGCTTCAACACACTGCTAAGGTGCTTATGGAGAATCATTGAACACCGATCCCACCAATTTGGCGATATGACAGTCATGTATGACAGTCATGTATCTGATCATTCTTGATGTAGACCAGGTTGCATCCATGTTCTTTGATCGTTTGGACCACTTAGCCCAAATGTCATTTTAAAGTTTTTAAGTTACCCATTTTGCAGAGATGACCCCGTGTCTGCATTTTGAAGCGAAACAAGCTTCTGCACTTTTCTCATCGCCGTTTCGGCGATGATGGAATATGGATTTTGGCCGTTCAATGTATCTAAGCCTTCAAAAGGGCAATTTTGCCGTTTTAGGAAATAATTGATTTGCTAATAACTTTTAGTAGGAAATTCCATTTTTGTTGCCATCTATTTTGGCAACCTTATATGTTTTTCCAATTTTTTATTTTGCCAAGTATTTCCAAATTTCTAGTTTGGTAATTTCTTTGATTTTGGCTTGATTAGCAAGTCAAATCTTTTGTTATTTGATTCCTAGTTGGTTTAGGGTTACTTCGGCACTATAAGTATCATTGTAAGCCTAATAGCATAACTCAGTTGTTATTGAATTAAGAAAACGAAATTATTCTCAAAATTGATTGTTCAATAAGAGAGTATCTCTAGCTCAATCATTGTTTGTGATTGTCATTGTTTCACATCATTCTTAATCATACGCTTCGCTGCATTAATTCTTCAATCTTGGTGCCAAACTAAACCCTTCCAAGGCTACTCGCAGCTTCGCTGGGCTGACTCGTTCTAACCCCATTCTTAGCCAACCCTTGGGGTTGGTGACCCTTCGAGATGTTCTGGCGCGGATCTCGGATTGGGCCAAGCCCAAGATAACCCAGCGGCTACATATAGCTAGTGAGTAATCTATCGATAGATATAGTAAATCTATTTACCAACGTAAACTTTACAAAGTTTAATTGTGACAGCAAAGTTAAAATGGGTGATGATTTGAATTGAGGATTCTCCGCAACTAATTTTCTTGTCCAAATAATACACATCCACTCATCCATTCAAATTTTGGATGCCGGCAAGGTACCACGTGGTGGTACTCAATGCTAATTTTAAAGAGAGGAGGAAATCTAAGCTGTCCAAAATACTTTTGGACAGTGTACGTATACAGTAACGTATTTGCACCCAAAATGTTCAATACCGCCTTTATTTGTTTGTTACCTACCCTCGTCCTTGTCGCTCTATAAAATCTCTCTCTCTCTCTCTCTCTCTCTAAAATATTTTTTTCTTTACTTTGCAACCCTAGTTTGTTTAGTGCAGACAAAAATGGCGGCTAACGATCGTCATCAAGGACCACCGGGATGGGAAGTAAAATCAAGGAAACGCAAGAATGGAAAATACAAGGGCAAAATTGACTGGGTAATTTTTTGCATCCACTCTATTTTAATTATATCCAATCAGCGTAATTTAGTGTTAATCCAACCTTTCAATTTCAGAATCAGGGGCGCTGCCATTCTAGGATGGCAGGCTCTGTCATCCATCAATCCAAGCGGATAAGCTCCACAGTCAACGGTTAATATTTTTAGTTGAACTCTTACCGATAAAAGTTAGAGTTCACCTGCAAATCTAAACCATGGATGAATGAGATGGATGACTTGGATGGGGTGGCAGGGCTTACTATCCCTGAGGGATAGAAGAGCCCCTGGGTCCTTAAAAATCTGTTGATGAATTTCTTTGATTTTTCTAAAGAAAAAAAATGATGAATATATTTTATTAGTTGATCTATTTCCATTTGCTTGATTTGTTGAACTTCACCTAAAATCTCCTGATATGTTTTTTTATTCTTCAATTCTTGAGATTAGTAGTTTTCGCTTTTCTTAATTTAATCCCTTCAATTTTTAAAAATAAATTGACTTTGCCTTCATTTTTTATCCCCGTTGAAAGCTCCGAAGCACAAAATACTTTTCCAATGAGTTTAACAATTGCGGATGATTATTCCCAGCGCTTTTGAATTATTTCAGGGGTTGGTAGAAACCCAGGAAAATCTCTAGCGCCAGAAATAATCTTCTAGTTCTGACAAAATATTTAGCTGTGTTGATTGCCGAAAGCCCGGAAAAATCGGTTACAGAAGATGCCACTTTATTTTAATTTTTAGCAAATTTTTCCAAAAATTAATTAAACCAAGACGGATCTCCTTCATGTGCGTGATTTGCTGTATATTTGATAACTAATATTCTTTACGATACAACTAAGGAGATTTGTCTTTTGTTCTTTATTGTGCGTAATAGATGTTTAATAATGGTAGAAAAAGTTTATTGAGTTAAACAAAGTAATTATTTTGAGATTATCTTATTTACGGATTCTCCGTAAATAGGGGGTTTGCGCCGAGCAAATCCCCTCCGTCCATCCCGAGATCTAATGGCTCAGAGCCGTGCACACTCTCTCTCCTCCTTAAATGCACTGCAGGTGTAAAAAAAAAAAAATGTGCACGGGCTCCGAGCCATTAGATCTCAAGATGGACGGCGGGGATTTGCTCAGCGCAAATCTCCTATTTACGGATCCTCCGTAAAGAAGATAATCTCAATCATTTTTTCAAAAATGATACAGACAAATCTTTTCAGCCACACTCTACCACACTCTCCTTTGGGAACAACATGCATGTTGTCCGATATGGGCCGTCTTTGCTCGGTGATGGACGGCTCGGATCACATCTTATCAAAACACATTCACTACCAAACAAATGCTAGCCGTCCGTTGCTGAGCACGGACGGCCCAGATTGGGGACAACAGGGATACTGTCCCTTTAGAGAGAGAACCATCCCCCAATTCCATGTGGGTGTAGGAACTACATGTGGGGACCACCCGCATGTAAGTGAAGATATGGTATAGTGTGGTTGAAAAGATGTGTCTATATCATTATCGTTAGTTTTTGTCTTTTCGTAAATTAATAATGGCGGTTAATAAAATCCCGGGGTAATGTCCGACGCTGGCAAGTTTTCCGACCTTGACAAAACATTTGGTGGCATTAATTGTAAAACAGCCGGCCCTGCAAAAAGGTAGGGTTTTCAGCATTACATAAACACGCAGCTACTTAGGTTTTTTATTTTTCACTTTTTTTAGCCCCATTTTTAGATGACATTGCGTTCAATGTTCCACATTTACAAAAGTGAAAAACCTTTAAATAAAATAAGAAAATATCCTATCCATTTTTACCAACATGAGGCAAGCAAAAAATTTTGAAAAGGTAATCAGGGGAATTGAAATCCCTCTTTGTTATAGTGTGAAATTCTCCGATTTCCTATCTTGTATGCATGTTTAATTTTTTAGATGTGCCGTGATGATTTTGAAATTCTTAAAATTTGTGTTTTGTTTTCCCCACTAAATAATGCAATATTTCAAGTGATACAGAAGTCTCCAATCCCTAAATTTACTGCATTATTTTATTCTTCAAACAAGTGAATATATATAAGCGATTTAGTATCCCCTAGAGAAGTGATATGTTAAATGTTGGGTTTTTCTATTAATCACACAAAAATCCAAAAACACACACACATCTCTAGTTTCACACTGTTCTACACACTTTTCTATACAATTTTCTCGCATTTCAATACATATTATAAACCTTAATAACACCCCAATGGGCTGACTTTAGTATTTGCCTTAAATGTTTTAGATGTGTTACAGTTATTTGTAAATTCGATATTTATTTTAATTAGTGGATACGGAATGCTATTCAGTTTTCCATAGCGAATTGATAGTATAAAGAAAAATAGAAAGGCTGAATTTTTTTTTTTTTGGGGAGGGGCAAAAGTCAATATTGTTTGGTGTAGTTAAATACAGGGGAGTATATGGTTCTACAATTGCACTACCACTTCACTTAAGGTTGAAATTTTGTCACTAAATGTTGCATCATACTCCATATGCATACGCTATTTCATCTTTAATAGAATCAGGCAATAACAATATGGAGCAAAGAAGATACTGAAACTGTAAAGTAACAAGTATCGAACTATAAATACAATGATTTTCGTAGATGTTGGTATAATCACCCAAATTAGGGCCATAGGTTTAGGTTCATTTATTGTCGAAATCTCAAAAATATCATGCATTTAATGGTCTAAATCAGCAATGAAATGGAAAGAATTAATTAATTGACATCCCCATTATGATTTTTCCTAAATTGCTTATTAGACTTGTCATTCACATTTATACATTGATGTATGCTAAACATTATCTGTCCCTTCTCTCAATGCTATAAATAAGTAGCACTTGCCTTCTTTCTTTCCGTGCCTCCTCTCTCTCTCTCTCTCCAGCATCCTCTTCCTTATAGAATGTCTCCGAAAACATGATCACTAGGAAGGAACGAGTTCCTTATGTGCCAAATTATCCAAACCAAAAAAATGATGAGCCAGCTATTTGTCTAGCTATAAAGCAACCTCCAGTGATAATCTCTCTCATAAAAGTAAGTGTTGTTAACCTTCATTTGGGCACGCACATTTTATTTAAATATTTTTGAATATTTTGAAGAGGGGGTAGATGAAAAAAGCTTTAGAGTAATGCTATAGATTTAGATGTTGCATACAAATTCAAACATAGATGTATTTAGAACCATCTAATGCATGTGGATTCATTTCCTCTCTCTCTCTCTCTCTCTCTCTCTCTCTCTCTCTCTCTCTCTCTCTCTCTCTCTCTCTCTCTCTCTCTCTCTCTCTCTCTCTCGATCTAGATCTCTCTTTATGCAAGTGTAGTTAAATACAGGGGAGTATATGGTTCTACAATTGTGCTGCCACTTCACTTAAGGTTGAAATTTCGTCATAAATTTTGCATTGTACTTGATCCATATGCATACGCTATTTCATCTTTCCTAGAATCAAGCAATAACAATATGTAGCAAAGAATATACTGAAACTGTAAAGTAACAAGTATCAAACTATAAATAGAAAGATTTTCGTAGATGTTGGTACAATCAACTAAATTAGGCTGACTGAGCCACAGGTTTAGGTTCATTCGATGCTTCAAGCCTGCAATTATAGATTGGTAAAATTTGCCAATTATGCTATCAAAAATAAAAACCAATTCTATTGTATTTTTGTGGAGTATATTGACAATAGGTCTTGAATCTGACAAATATTTTTGGACTATGCAGTTCTATTACGAACCAGGGACTCATAAACAATACAGGTCCCTCAAAACAGCATTGGTTCGATATCATGAAGAGAGGCGTTCTAGCGGCGAAAGGGCAAGCACAATACCAATCTTCTTTCTGGCTAGCTATACGTTTACATTTAACCCTCCCTTAATTTCATAGTTGTTTTCATAATAAATTTACATTAAGGATTTTTCAAAACTTGTTCGATTGGTTTTTGAGGCATGTCATTATCATACAACACATTAACTAATTAAAAAATTCTCAAAAAGCCAAAAATCCCCTTAGCAGAATGGGGTAAGTTTTTTTGGATGCAACTATTGTTTTATTTTTTGGCAAATTTCAATGCAACGAGAGATTTTTGTGGGACCATGCTTTGCAATGTAATATATAGGAGCTTTAATTTTTTGAAATAAATTTGAGTAAGCCTAATTCTAGATCGATGTTTCTATTTCTTTTTTTTTATTTATTTATTTGCAGCTGAGAGCAGGAGAAGGCTCAAGGAACTTATTGTTGTCCACAACTGGCTCTAAACCTCCAGAGGACAGTTTGGATCAGACATTGAAAAGAAATGAGGTAGATAACTTTATTGTTCAAAATTTCCAAAATCTTGTATAATTTGGGCTGTTGTTGTGATTTGATTGTTGCATCTTGCATGCATCGCAGGATGGGATATCAACTAATTACGGTGTGCAACGTTTGGCATTGGCTGAACCATCACAAGGCTGGAAATGTGAAAAGCAACACCGCCAAAGTCTCCAAAGATATGATAAGGTAGGTTGGACAAATCTCTTATCTTTTTTTTTTTCCTTTTCTTTTCTTCTTTTTTTCGTTTTACTTTCATCTCTTAGTATGAAATTTATCATTTCATTTGTGAATCCAATTATAGATTTCTGTGACTAACAAATGTCTAGAAAATTTATAACGGCATGGTGCTTTATCATTTGTACCTATTCTTTGTGCAATTGTGCAAAAAAAGAACAAAGACACTATTATTAGCCAGATTTTCAAGATCGATCTAGAATTACGTACATTGGATTGTTGGAGGATTCACAATTTCACATCATCGCATGGTAGCACAAAATCGAGAATCGTAAGATTCTGCTAGGGAAAAAAATGATTCTACTAGGAAAAAGAGTAATTGTTTGATATTTCGAACTCGGATATGCATTTTCCTTTCCTTTTCTATGAATATTAATGTTTTTCATTGCAGTATTTTTACAAAATCAGTGTGGAATGATGTTCCGAACTTTTCCTGAAATGGTGATATTCATCAAGTATGATTCTTTGCCAAGAAGGGCCCCCCAATGGAATAAGGCCCAAAACCAAGGCCTAAGTTAATTAAAGATAAAGAAAAAGTCAACCTTTTTTTTGTTTTTCAATAAATTTGACAGATTACTTTTGTAGGATGCAGTTGGGGTTTTCACACTTCAGATAGTCGAGGAGTTTTTTGAGAGAGAGGAAAAAAGACGCATGGGTGAAAGCCTCCAACACAAAGGGTACATTGGATAGAGTGTTGGCGCTTGAAGCTCATGATTGACTTGATGGCTAGTACATCATGTACATTCATGATGAGGATTTGGTTGGGCTTGAGGATTTTGTCTCTCGGACTATTGCTAAATGTTATGTACGTAGATAAGGATTTGGTTCATATTACTTTTGATGGAATTTTCCTTAACGTTAGTCTTGTTAATTTTACTTTTTCCTCATCATGTGATCTTTCCCTGCATGTCTTCAAATTTGAAAATATTTAATTTTTAGGATCGCATACGCATTTAGAATTTATTGTTGTTTTGGGCCTGTGTTAGCTACTTTGCTTCTTCTTTTTTTTTTAACAGCGAAAACGAATTTTATTAATTTTAGCAAACAGTACAAAGATTAAAGGGATAAGGAGAAGAAAGGCATCACAACGAGAGAGAAGCATCCTAATTAGGTTAGCACCCAACTCTTAGACAATCACATGCCACTCCAAAACCCAAACAACCAGTTGGCAAGGGACCAACCACAAAAAAGAGAAGATAAGGGGCCCTTAGATTCTGCCCAAGATCTGCCGCAATATAACATTACACAAAGATTAAATCATTAAAAGCAATCGAAAAAACATGAATTAATGAAGCCACGACATCCGGAGCCATGCTACAATTTGCTACCAAGAATCCATCAGACATGCTTGAATCCGCTACCCAGAGTCCATGAGACATGCTTGAATCTGCCTCCCAAGAATTGATCAAAGATAATGGTTTTCAGACTGGAATTTGGTTGGGAAAACCCGGGTGAAGACAATTGTACGGCCATTAACGACCGACTTCCTAGCTGTTTTCAGAATCTGCCTTACATCTGTCTGCAGGATTAGTCCCAGGTTCCGAGTCAAAGAATATGCTATGTATTTGCTTTAAGGACTTTAAGAATGGAAGCAAGTGCACCATCAGTCTCACTTTCATCACTTCTCAACTGAGATAGAGATTTACAATTGAACCCAAATTGCCGACAACTTGAAGCAAAGAAATTTCCATCAGTATCAGGTTCTCCTTGTGCTTTTCCCACACCGATTCTGTATCATCAAGAATTACAACAACACTTTCTTGCCCCAATACCAAATCAAGACCCTTTTGATATTTCTGAGTGGAATCATCTTGTCCAATAAGTCAATGACTCCAGAATTGAAGTATACTTTTTCAGGATCTAGCAAATTTGCCATTTGCTTTGTGTAAGAGTGTTCACCCATCATTGAATTTTCTACCACATCCACCTTACGCCCACCCCTCACGCACAGTCCTGCGAAAAAACCAGGATGCTCGCATATGTCCTCCTTAAGGACCTTAACAGATGCTTCTCAATTCTCCACAATAACAGTAGTTTATCATAATTCTCCATAGTAATGTCAGTAGCATAATCTAAACCGTATGCCAATTCCATGGATTTCTTTAGCATTTGATCAGAATTCATGAATCAGATTATCATGCACCAAATTCAGCACCAGCAAAAACCATTGTTTCATGTTCAGAAAGATAACCAGATAGCAACAAGATGATATCAGAATCAAGACAAGACCATAGAAACCAACCATAATGCTTCCAATTTAGGTATCCAAGAACAATCTGGCCACTAATTCAATAGAAAATTTCTTTGGATAACAAGTTGCTTGAGCTTCCCCCTTATTTCCTTTTTCCCTAACTCCTCACATTCCAAGAGAGATTCTTCATACTTCAGTGCATTCCTTCAAATCTTCAAGCAATTAGGAGGTCGTCATTCAATTTTGCAGCCCTTTCTTCATCCTGTTTCTCCATATGCATGATTCTACTTATAATCTCATCATCATCCCCTAAATAATCTTCACCCAAAATCTTTGTGACTGCTAGCACAACATCAGCTTCATTCAATTAGATTTTGTTCCTATTGTTAATGCCTTCAGAGGACACTGATAAGGCTGCTTCAGCAATTGCTCCTCTGAATACCATAGACTTTTTCTGTTTATTTTTCTTGCCACCTTTTTTGGACTTCTGAGTTGAAGGAATACCCAAAATTTCCTCAATATTCTTCTGTTTTCTTTTGTGCTTAGCATTCTCCTTCACCTTTGAATTTGAAGTTGTCCTCTCCTTAGACTTCAAAATTTCTCTATTGAAGGCTTCAACACTCCAACTCGATTCATTGTTGCTGCTGTAGTTAGAGAGGGCTTTTTGGATGTAAATTCGGTTATCTCTAAGACTAGATTCCAATTGTTGACACATAACTAATTGAGGTTGTTTCCTATTCATGCCGACTCTTCCAAACCCTATGGAAGAGTTAATAAGCCCCACCGAGTTATTAGAAGTGCCATTGCTAATAACCAACTGCCTGTAATTATTATTGATAGGTGGTGGTTTCTGTTTTAGGACGGAATTTGGTGTCAGTTTGGCTGCTATATCTGAAGTTTGGGTGCAGTTTTTGTTTGCTACTATTTTCTCAGCATCAGCCTTATTGTTTGGGGTTCAGGCAGTGGCATAGCGATCTCTCTTCATTGATGGTGCTGGGTTGCAGTAGTTGCATCGTTGTCCATTTTCATTGACAGCAGCGAGGCTGAGGCCGTCGAGTGACTGCTTGTTTGGTGGTCTTTTTGTTTTTTTATGGTTTGTTTTTTTCTTTTGTTATTCAACTTTTGGTCCTTTGGTTGAATTCTCCTTCCCTCTAGCTCCCGTCTCAATGTACTAGTTATCGTGATTCTTATATATAGAATATTTTTTGCTGTTTCAAAAAAAATAAATGTAAAAATTTTACAGTTGAAATTTGTGGTAAAATCGACTGAGTGGTTATTATTGAAAATGGGCCAAAAATTATTACTGAAAAATTGTACTCATTTAGGGTTTTTCAAACGTGGATCCAAGGGTAACTTACCCATTTTATTTTGTGTGCTCACAAGTAACCCCTTTATTTTAGATGCACGTAAGCTATCTCAGACACCCAGATTGTCAAAAAGTGGAACCCCTATATTTTAGTGGGTAATTTCTTGATAGTCTTTATACTTAGTTATTTCCTCTCAATACCTTTTATCTCATTCCATTTAATCTTTGTAATTCGTTTTGAAAGATTAATAGTCCTTTTGCAGTTAAAAAAAATGTTCTTGCCTCTGGAAGTGCCCAAGTGGTAAGTGCTTCAATCCAAAAGTAGGGTGCAAACTATTCGCCAATAACACATTCCCATTGCTTAACCTAGTAATTTGGTGACGACTAAATTACGATCCAATTGACATAAATATACACTTATTCTAAAATAATTTTTTGGTGGTACAACCTGTATGCATATAGATTTCACAAAATACATACTCCCTCTATCCCATTTCAAGTGTGTTGCTTCATAAATCCAACTTGTTAAAGAAATATCATCATTATTTTTTTCATATCAACTTTTACTTCTGGTATTAGATGTTTTTAGGTGATTTATTTGAGGTATGGTAGATGACAGTCAAATAAGCCTTGGAGGTGGGCCCGTGCCAGTTGGATAGGGTCTTTTGCCTAAGCAATTTCAATCTCAATAGCCACGGTTGCGTTTTTCTCTGAGCAGCTTCTCTATTGATTTCTAGAGCAATGTAGTTGACCTCGGCCATCTAGTTGCATGACATTTTTCCGTGCACGCAATGCTCTCTAATAAGCCCAAAACAAAGGCGGATCTATGCATCGGCTAACTTGGGCTATAAATTTTAGCCCACCTCATTTATTTATTTATTTATTTGTGTAACCCTATCCATTTTAAATGAACACCCACCCAAGAACAAAATGAAACCTATTAAAAAAAATAACCCACAAATCAATCTCTTTTGAATAACTCAACATGTCAAAGTCGGTAAAGTTCTCTTTGTTTATGTCCATGGGAAAAGTTTATGTGTTTAAATAGGGCACTGGTTGGAGTGTGCTTAGATTTGTACTGTTGTTAAATGCAGAACGCCGTTTTAGTCTAGGGTATATCAGTGTCCTGGATTCGTCCTTGGCCCAAATTATTGACATGTAGCAATCTCTATATCTCAAATTATTAGTCCTTTGTTGTGCTTAATTAGATATTATTATTGTATTTTTTATCATTCACTTCAAACTATTCATTTGCAGGAAAAAATGACAATGATATATATATATATATATATATATATATATATATATATATATATATATCCGGTGATCTAGTCCGGGATCCCGGATTTCTCGGACTGGAGCATTTTTCGGTATTTTGATGCTTTTAAACAGTGTTTTTGGGAAATCCGAGCCGTCCAATGTGTTCAAAAGGTGTTTTCCAAGGTCCTCGCGAGAAATTTTCAAAACAAAATACCGGGAAGGGCTTGATCCAAGTAGTTTTTCGCAAAAACTGTAAATAAAGTTTTTGCGAAAAACTACTTGGATCAAGCCTTTCCCGGTATTTTTTTTAGAAGACTTTTTGCTAGAGCCTTGGAAAACACCTTTTGAACACATTGGACGGCTCGGATCGTCAAAAAAATATCGGGAACATGGAGTCCCGGATCCGGGACTCCCGGACTAGAACACTACTCATATACTATATATATATTTCAGACGTTTGGATCTGGTTTGTACTGGAGTTTGATTAGGAAGGTTGCGGGTTGTTAAAAAAATTGGTCTTAAAGCATGAATGAGGATTTGCACGTGATCAGCAAAACTTGGGGTGGACCAAGTTAATTTGGATTCATTAGTTACTTAGAATACTGGGCTTTGAAATGATTAGATTTTGCTGGGTCGTTGATACCGAGAGAGATTAGGGTTGAAATTAAGGAGTTCTCTTAATCTCAATTTTTTATGTATAATTTTTAACCATTTTTGTATTAGTGGCGTTATATACATTCATTTATTGTCGAAATCTAAAAAGCATCGAGCATTTAAAGAGCATGTTAGTTGCGAAAGTGTCGTGCATTAAGAGCATGGTTTGAATCAGATATGACTTCATGTTCGGTGCGAAAGTAAATTATAAGGCTGATACGTATAACACGATCCATTTACAACGTAATCTACATTCACTTATTGTCGAAATCTTGGAAGTATCGTGCATTTAAGCATTATTCGAATCTGATATTACACGGTCCAATAGTGTTATCTATATTCATTTATTGTCGAAATCGCGAAAGTGTCATGCATTTAATGGTCTAAATCAACAATGAAACAGAAAGAATTAATTAATTGACATCCCCATTATGATTTTTCCTAAATTGCTTATTAGACTTGTCATTCACGTTTATACATTGATGTGTCCCCCCCCCCCTCCTCCTCTTCTAGTTGTGTTTTCTTTAAGCAAATTATCTTGTGTGTTTTTTTATAATTTGCTAACGCTTATTGCTTTGAAATCAGATTTGAAATAAATCATTTTGGTTTGAACCATCAGTGTTGTCTCTAGTCCACATTGTTGGGCTAAAGAGGGCCTCATGGTGTATCAGTTTTTGGACTTACAAGTCGGTCTATTTTGAAATTCATCGTCCAAATGGGACGGAGGGACCTAACTTTTTTTTGTTACCACTCGTTTCTTTAGTTTGAGGTCCCGGTTTGGATGGGTTTACATAATAATGACCCACAATACAGAAACTGCAATTAGATGTTACGTTCCCATAATGGGAACCAAGAACTCTACTGTCCCAATGGTATGGCAGGGCCTGCCAACTCCCAAAACTATGTCGCTTTAGAGGTTTTAAGGGAGTTTCTAACAGGGGCGGACCTGGGGGGTGCAAGGGGGGTGTTCGGCCCCCGCACTCCCCCTAATTTTTGACAAATTTTTAATTTTTTTAGTGTATTTTTCAATTTTTCTGTATATTTTCTATAGAGTGGCCCCCTCGCAGCTACAATCCTGCGTCCGCCACTGGTTGCTAAGTGTGTTGCTAAAGTCTCATTTGACACTTATTAAATTTATTAATTTTTTTGGACCCACTTCAAACTCCACGAAAATGATTCAAACCACTCATTGATCTTCAAATATTTTCTCAAACCTTGTTCTCTTACTCCTAGGTTCTAAATCTGTAGGTTCATTTGTTGATGGCAAACTAGTGCTTGTATAAGGTTTATCGACTACTGGTTTTGACAATCTAGTTTTATAAGGAAAAATATATCCTCAAAAAAAGTAGCTTCATGAGATTCAATAATTGTATTATTCGATATTTCACTAACCTCAAAATTTAAAACTAGGAATTTATTAGCACTACTGTTTTAGGCATATCCTATGAAAACAACATCTATGATTTTAAAACCTATCTTTTTCCGCTTTGGATCCGGAATCAGTACTTTGGCCAAACACCCCCACACTTTCAAGATTTTAAGATTAGGATCTCTCTTGTTCCAAAATTCATAAGGATTTCGGTCATTATCTTTCGCAATCACTCTATTCAAAGTGAAGTCAGAATAGTTTCCCCTCACAAATTTTGAGACACCCTGAACTAATAAGCATTGCATTGACCATGTCCATCAAAGTTCTATTTTTCCTTTTGGCTACTCCATTGGATTGTGGAGAATAAGGTGGAGTTACCTCATGAATTACACCGTGTTCCTAAAAAAAGAAACTAAGACTATTTACATTGTATTCACCACCTCTATCCCTCAATTTCTTAATCTCTCTCCAAATGATTTTCAACTTTTGATTTATAGATCTTGAATTTGCTAAACATCTCATCCTTATGTCCAATCAAGTATATGTAGCAATATCTTGAACAATTGTCTACAAAGGTAGCAAAATATTTTTTCCCTTCTCTAGTCGGCGGTTTATTAGAATCACATACATCACTACGTATAAGATCTAAGAGTTGTGTATTCCTCTACACAGACTTATATGACTTCTTAGTTTTTCTTTGCTTGCACGCACACTTAACATTTTCGTTTCACATCAATGGCTAATTAAGGTACTAAATCTAAATCCATCATTTTTCTATGTTTCCTCAAATAGACATGTCCAAGTTGTCCATGTCATAAATCACAAATTTCAAAATTCAAAACATTCAAAGAAACATCATCTTCCATAGAAACAGTCAACTTAAATAAACCGTTACTTACAAAACCTTTCCCAATAAAATCATCATTCTTACTAATTACAACTTTATTCAATTCTATTACCACTTTGGCCTTGGTTGGACAGCTTTTAAGAAGCTTTTAAAAAAATGCCATTTCAAACAAGTTTAAAAAAATGACTTTTCCAATCTGCCCACTTTCTCTCCCCAAGTATACACCTTAACAAGCTCTTGACTCCTTTTTGACTAACAAAACTGGGCAATGGGCCCCAAGTTCAAAACCCACGCATTGCTCTCTATGTGCAAAATTGGGCAGCGGGCCCCTAGTCCAAAAGACAAATTACGTTGCTCTGTGTGTGTGTGTGCTCGCAAAATCTAGCCTAAAGGGACCCACATACTATTGCTACAGTGGTTATCCAATCACAAATGTTCTTTTTTAGAACAAAAAATAAGACTTCAAAAGCTATCCAAACAAGGCCTTTGTATCGTAATTGTATTAGACAAGAACCAAAAATAAGATTTCTTCTAACTTCAGGAACATGTCGCACATTCTCTAAGGTTAATATATCTTTTTGTATGTCATCTTCAAGTCTATATCACCAATGCCCAATATTTTTGTGACTGATCCATTTCCCAAGGTCACACCTCCACTTGATTTCTAGTAATTTTTAAAACGGTTATAATCAAAACATACATGCACATTAGCACTAGAATCTAACCACCAATCTTTATATTCAAAAGTGGAGTAGATTTTGGGATTATACCTAAAGATGGCCTGGCAATTTCCTTCGACTATTTCTTTCTCCTCCATAACCATATTCACATTGCCGCACCGAGGTTTTCTATCTTGACCATTATGATACCTCAATTTATGCTCATTTGTCTTCTTGTAATAACAATTTTTGGCAACATGATTGGATTGTTCACGCACAAAGCACGACCTCTTGCCTGTCCCTTGTCCCTTATGATTATTATCATTATTGTGGAATTGGTTATAGTTGTTTTAGCAATTATACTTTTCCTTACTAGTATTTTTGAAGTTTTTCCCTTTTGGTCAGTACTTGTTCCTATTGTTGGAACTATCCGTTTGCCAATTCTTCACCAAATCAACCTTAGCAGTCTTCTCATTTCCAATTTCAGCACTTAACCTATGTTTCTCTTCCACCCTAAGGGTGTTAATCACTTGAGTCAACGACAAATCTCCTTGCTTGTGTCTAAGACCTCTCGGAAAATCATTCCAAGAAGGGGGTTACTTATCAATTAGACAAAACACTTTGAATTCCTCACTAAAAGTTGTCCCTTTCTTCTCCACCCCACGAAGTAGTTCTTGAAACTCATGTATTTGGTCTCCTATAGCTTTTTCATCTTTCATTTTGTACCCGTTAAAATTTGAGACAATGAACCTATCAATACCGACATCCACGGTACCATACTCAGCCTCTACGATTTTTCAAAGTTCTTTAGGAGTGGTGGTGGTGGAGTGATACACATCATACAAGTGATCAGTCAAGGCACTAAGGATCCTGTTAAAACAACTAAACTCTATTTGCTCAGGTATCAACAAAGATCGACGCCTCTTTGTCTTCTAACGCTAACACAAGTGTTGTGCCAAAACCCGAAGCAAAGAATATAACCAAACCAACAAGACACGGGATATACGTGGTTCCCCCTCAAGCACAAAGCTTTAGAGGTACGTCCACAGGGAAGATCAAGAGGATTCACTATCAATGGGGAGAAATATAAAAAGCCAACTATACCCGTAACTCTACTTGATGCATCAAATAGATATCTATAAATAAATTTCTATTAGAAACCCTAACAAAGCATCAATATCTCACATACACGAAAAAGACAACTCCAAACCCTAGATATCCCAAATCTCAACTCAAGACTACACCAATTCAACCAAAAAACCGTAACACACTACGGGGAATCCCTTTGAGGGGCCCCAAGGGATTCACTCAAGAAGTTCAAATCCTAATAGCCCCCAAGGCCTCTATTTATAAGCAAGTACAAAAAAAATAGGTCGAAACCCTTTTTAAAACGCATAGCCGCACAAAATCGTGCATTGGCCAAACATGACTAATGGACCAGCAGATCTGGGATGTTTTGGGAAGTTGCTACCTCTCTAGTCTGGAGCAGAGATCCAAAAACAGCTTTTCACACCAAATTTCACACTTTTTTTCAAATGTCTTGAATGCAAAGCATATCTCCAACAATCTCCACCTTGACTTGAATTACCTTCCAAGTCAACAACATAGTGCAATCCTCTCACCAATTGCTCTTTCCCCCGATGCCCCTCATAGAGCAGTTGCACTTGGGTAGATCACTAATGGCATCACCACACAAGACTCAAGCACACCTATTTGACCTTGCAAACATGACTAAGAAAATCTAGCTGTAAGTGCCTCCTAATAGAGCCTCCATCTTCAAACAGGTACCACTCACCCAATGCATTCCTCCAAGAATGCCCATGAAGATCTGCTCAAACTCCACCTAGAGCTAAACACCAAAACAAGCAACCAATTTCATCCAAGTGTGCCCCCAATGCATCCATGACTGATGCCAAAGAAAACGTGTTCATAACTCCATGTGGAGTTAAACAACTCTACTGCAGAGCCCCATGACCCCACCATGGAGCCTTATATGCCTCATGCATACTCCCAATAGTTAAACCCGGATTAATAATGGACCCGAATCTCCATGGCAATACCCAACATGAAGCACCCCAAACGGCCTCCATAACGGTGTCCAAAAGGAGCATAACCAAAAATAATCCGAATCAACTCATCAAATAGTCTTTCTTGGGCGTACCTCCTTCACACAAAACGCATAAAGGCGCTGCTTCAAATAAAAAATTCTCCCAAAAACTACCTTCGCACGAAAATCCTCGAAAACATCATCTTGCTTACCATCAAGCTTCTTCAATTTCCCCCAACAAAACCTAGCTTGTTTCTTGATGCACCAACTTCGAGCGAGCCATCATCGAGATGAACACCAAATGCACAAACTACGCAGTGGAAAATGAAAGCCTCGGATTGAACCAAGAGCTCTGATACCAATTTGTTGTGCCAAAACCAGAAGTAGAGAATATAACCAAACCAACAAGAAAACAAGACATAGGATTTACGTGGTTCCCCATCAAGCACAAAGCTCTAGAGGTACGTCCACGAGGAAGAGCAAGAGGATTCACTATCAATGCTTGCGACCTTAGATTGCATCGTAGATGGTGTCGCCCCAAGCGTAGGGCTAGGTCGGCGGTAGCATAATAACCGGTAAGGCCAGGTCGAATCCACAGGGACTAAACGCACCCGGTGTGAGAGTTGTTTTGCGAGTGAGGTTTTTAGCCTTAAAGCGGCAAACTTGGCTTTTGGAGTTTGTTTGGTGTAATTCTCTCAACTTCGAGAACTACTCGGAAGATTAAAAACGGAAAATTAAACTAAGGCAAAGTCTAGGGGATTTTAACAACCATAACTTAGGCTAATTCGTTCCTCTCTTGTTCAGATTAGAATTTTTGTAACCATTTGGAAAACATCTAGGTTGACATCGCTCCAAGCATCACACGTGAAAAAGGAGAATCAACCCTTAACTACGAGAGATCAAAAAGATTAACAAACCTAGACTTTGGTACATAAAATCGATCCTAACTCTTTGAAATAGAAATGGTGTTCGATAAAGTGTAGGATTCTTGTGCCATTTATACAAATATTAGGATTGACATCGCCCTAAGCATCACACGTGCCAAGTGATCAAGCCCTTGGCGACGTGTGATCAAAGGGGAACCCGAATTTTGATACATAAAGATGAACCTGTGACTTTATTAAACAAGAAGTGTTTGCAATTTAGCGAGAAGAACGAATTAAACCTAAGTCATGGAGTGTTAATCACCCCATGACCGAGCCTATTAAGACTACTCAAACATAGGAATGAAAGACATAACTTGAACGTAAAAGAAATGAAGAACATGATTTTTACGGAAATAAACTTGATATATGTGAAGAACTAAGTAGTAGCTACAACATTAAAACACGAGAAATTAAACAAAACATGAAACTTACGTGAATTTTCTAGAGAGATAAAGCTTCAAAATCCTCTCCCATGGAGGAGAGAGGGAGGAGCAACTAAAACTAAAATAGACTAAATGAAAGGTGTAGGAGATATGAGATATGAGAGAGATAGAGAGAGGGAGAGATATATACACATAACCCTTTTCTCTCACAAAAATATCCTAAATGCAACTAAAAGTAGTAAGTTTCCATAAGTGGAAAGTCTAACAAGTTGATTAAACATTTTTTCGGGTTGCTGGGTATTGATACCAAATTTGGGGGTATCGATACCTAGCTTCAAAATGCTACCGTAAGGCCCTGGGTATCGATACCAAGGTTGGGGGTATCGATACCCACGGTTCTGTCCAACTTTGTTCTTCAGAGGTATTGATACCTAGCTTCAATGGTATCAATACCTCTATCAATACTTAGGCATTTGAGCTTGCCACTTCTTTCTTCGCCATCCATTGGCCTTGTGTGCTACCGGGAATCTTCCAAAACACTTCCAAACATCGTGTGAGCCTCGGGAAGAGGGGCACTTGGTCTTGTGAGTGCTTGTTGACTCCCGGATACCACCGGGAGTCTTTGAGAGCGTGAGACATGGCTTTTAACACACCAGCTTGGCTTTGTGGCTTTTCGACTTCCCGGGCCTTAGCCGAGTCTTCATTTCTGGCTCTTGAGGCCCGGTGGTGGCATGCCATGGGGCAACTTGGCACTCGGTAACTTGAGACGGCTTCCAATGCGCTCCAAAACGTGCTTATTCACGTGTTTTACCTATAACTAACAAAAACAACACTACGCGCATATCAAACATATGAAGCACAAAATCATGTGTGTGTGTGAACAAAAATGAGCTAGATAAACCAGATTATATACAACATTTGGGGCTTATCAATCAATGAGGAGAAATACATAGTGTCGGCTACACCTGTAACTCTACTTGAAGCATCCAATAGATATCTATCTCTATTGGAAACTCTAACAAGGCATCAATGTCTCACATACACGAAAGAGACGACTTCAAACCCTAGATATCTCAAATCCCAACTCAAGACTATACTAATGGAACAACCAAGAAACCCTAACACATTATGGGGAACCCCATAGGAGTCCCCTCAAAGGGATTCACTAAAAAAGTCCAAATCCTAATAGCCCCAAGGCCTCTATTTATGAGAAAGTACAAAAAAATAGGTCAAAATCCTCTTTAAAACGTGCAACCGCACAAAATCGCGCATCGTTGGTCCGGACCAAGATTCGCTAGTCCAAACCAGAGAGGCAGCAACTTCCCAAAACATCCTAGACCCATTAGTCTGGACCAGACTTCCCTTGGTCCAGACCAGAGATCCAACAAACGGTTTTTCGCACCAAATTTCGCATTTTTTTTCAAACGACTTGAATTCAAGACATATCTCCAACAATAAAACCCAACACGGTCAATCAATATTTAGTCTGTTTTTTGCCATCTTTCAAATTTCTGACCATGAAACTTCTCGAGTTTGACACTATTAGCCTCAACTATTTCCATTTAGTGATTTTTGTTCAGGGGGCAAGAGAGCAAAAGAAAATAACCTGTAATCGATAATGTAAAACTAAGGTTAAATATCTACTTGCCCTTAAACTATCAAAAAAAAAATTTACTCTCTCCTTCAACTAACAATTGAACTCATTTCCCCCTTCAATTACTATTTTCTTCTTTACTGAGGACAAATCACGTCTTCCATCCATTTGATGGACAGAAAGCTTAACCCCAAGGCTATATTAGTCTTTAACCTAGCATACCCTATATGTATGTGTATATATGTATCATCTTCTTCTTCTTTTTAACAGATCTGTACAAAGCACAATCCCGAACCCTACACAATTTGCTTTGAAATACTAAAACAGAAATGTTTTATTTCATTATTGTAGGACCAGTGGTTAAATTAAATGGCGAACCTCTGGAATTACAAAATGATTTTACCTCCCAGTAACATTGGGAGATGATATGAGCGATGTACAAATTCTACAAAATGCTTCTATATGTACAAGTAAATTGCCCCCCAAAGTTGTCGTCTTTGATTTGCAGACCACCTAAGCCATAGATGGATTGTGGTATGCAAATGGTACTCTAACTCTCCCGGAAGCTCCAATCTAGATTCTAAAATGCTACGTACAATCAAGATGATACACGTATATATAAACACGTAGAGTATGCTAGGTTAAAGATTAATATAGCCTTGGGTAAAGTTTTCCGTCCATCAAATGGATAGAAAACATGATTTGTCCTTAATAAAGTAGAAAATTATACTTTAAGGGGGAAATTAAAAAAAAAATCATAATTTAAGGGGCAAGTAGATATTTAACCCTAAAAACAATACTGATGTTATTAAATTAATTCAACAAAGCCAGCACTTGAAAATTTTGAAAGCAATTAACAAATATGGTGCACACAGATTCCTGCTATAAAAATAAGTTATATGAACAACCCACGTCAATGATCGAAGCGGCAAGTATAAAGTAATCAAAGACTACAAAATAAAAATTATGAACAAAATAAATTCTTAATCCAAAGAAGAAGACAGTACAGTTTGCAACAAATTAAAATATACTAAAATCAATTAATAACCGAATCGGAAGTTTAACAAAAACAGTTTGTAGGCAAACCAAAGAAAACACACAGAATAGATTCAAGTGATGGTTTTATTGATTGTTACGGAATCAAACTTGCGCCTTTTGAACAAATATATTTGACGCAGGTTGTAAAAACGTAAAGATTGAATTTTCCCGAAAACGTCTAAATAACAGTTTGATGCAGATTGAGATTTTGAATTTTTTCCGAAAACAAATTTTAACGACTTTAGATTGTAACGAAAAAATAACTGATTATAGAAAATTCTTTGATTGAAACAGAAAATCAATTAGAATCAGAAACAAAATAGAAGATAAGGGTTAAGAAATTGGCCCATGTAATCGAGAGAGGTGTGTCGAAGTTGCTGTTCTAAAGTCATTATGTGCTCCCTCCGTGCAGGTTTTAACAATCGCAAATGACTCCAAGATACAACCCAAAACTCGTAAGTATCTAGCACAATGCACAGATGCATTAAATTCAATTGGCCAAGTTTGTATCTGTTGCCCAAAAGTACTACTCCCTCCGTCCCAAATTTCTTCTCCATTTACAGGCATGCGTGCCAATTTTCAATTGCTTATATCTTTAAATAATGTTTTTTGCAATTTTAAAAATTGTGTCTAATAGAACTGATCAAGAACTATCAAACCAGATCCATAGTGAATATATATAACATTATACATTTGAAAATATAAATAATTTTTTGAGGTGGTGTGAATAGTGCAACTGGACAGGAAATTTGGGATGGAAGGCCGAGGGCACAACACGTTGCAAAGCACCTAGGTATCACCCCTGCAAAATATATTGGAAAAAAAATTTGCCCCTGCGTAGTGAAATTTCTGGCTCCGTCCCTGGCAACACCTCCCCATAGGTGGTGTGGGAAAAGGTTTCTTGAGTTTAGCAAACGCAGTTTTTCGACTTGTTAGAAATTATTGATGGCGGTTAATAAACCCCTGGAAAATGTCCGACGCTGGTAAGTTTTCCGACCTTGACAAAATATGTGGTGGAATTAATTGTAAAACATCCACACACAAAAAAAAAGTTTAGGTCTATTTTTTTTGTTGGCCCCATTTTTAGATGACATTGTGTTCAGTGTTCCAAATTTACATAAGTGAAAAACTTTTAAAGAAAGTAAGAAAATATCATATCCATTGTTAAAAGGCTGAAATTTATTATTGGTAGCTAGGTAACGTTCTCAATAAAATAAAATAAAAGTCAATTCTGCTTATAAAAGTAAAACGTAAATTCGTTTTTGTAATTGTGAAAAGCATAATAAAAGAATTAAATGTTTGATTCGTACATCTTTGGCACCCATAAAAATGAGATGTGTTACGAGCCACTTACGACGTAATTAAACATTATAACTTTTTGTTGCTTTAATTTTTTTGATAACTCAGCTATTCAAACAAAACAAATGTGCAATAAAGAGGGTGAATTTTTTTTTTTCTTTCTTGGCGAAGTCTTTATTGTTTGGTGTAGTTAAATACAAGGGAGAACATGGTATACTACAATTGCGTTACCGCTCCACTCAAAGTCGAAATGTATGGATTGGTAGGTAAAATTTGTTCAAAACTTAAATAAATAAATAAAAACTTCTTTTTTATTTTTGTGGAGTACATGATTCTACAATTGCACTACCACACCACCTACGGTTGAAATTTATGAACTAGTAGATAAAATTTGTCAATTATTCTCAACAAGCACCGTAGTTATTTATCTTTTTGAATTATAAGTATTCTCTTTTGGGACTTTTTTAATACACTTAAAAAATACTATTTGGTTGCATTTTGAATCTTTCATTTAGTTTTCCTCAAATTTCCTTCTTTTGCGTTGCAGAAAACCTTTGCCATATTAGCAATAGGTCCTGAATTTAACAAATATTTTTGGGACTATGCAGTTCTATTATGAATCGGGGACACATAAATAATACCGGTCCCTCAGAAAAGCATGGGCTCGGTATGAAGAAACCTATGAGCAAAACCCTTGGGTCATTGTTGAATAGAGGCCTCCTAGCTTCCAAAGGGCGGCGAGCATGATTTACAATTACCATTGGAAGGGAGACTGCATGATCCCAAAGATTAACAGAGCTTATTTTAAAAGTGGTACAATGTGTGATAAAAGTGTTACTATTTTATCTATGTTGTGATTTCTTTAAGCAAATTATTTTGTGTTTTTTTGTGTTTGCTAATGCTCATTGCTTTGAAATCAAATTTGAAATAACAGTGAATGACAGGCCGATATAAAAAAGATAACTAATGCATGGACAGGTCCAAGCAAAATTGAAAAAGCTCCACCCACTCCTTTTTTGTCCCACCCGCTAATCATTAATATTTCCCCGGCTTTGTCCCGCCCTCTCTCTCTCTCTCTCTCTCTCTCACACACACACACATTTTAAATTTATGTTTGAATTTTTTTAAACTCCAGGGTGTCCTATGAAAACACTTAAACCTAAACCCTAGAGTTCCATAATGAAAGTGCCTACACTCTAGGGTACCCTAGGAAAATGCCTAAACTACTAAAACCCTAAAATAAAAAAGTACACCCTAAACCTAAACATTAGAGTACCATATGAAAGTGTCTAAAACCCTAGGATACCCTATGAAAGTGTCTAATTACTAAAACCCTATAATAGAAAAATACACCCTAAACTTAAACCTCAAAAAGGAGTGATTTAACTTAATAATAATTTTTAAAAAAAAACCTTAATGGTAATTACATGCATTTTTTTCTAGATCTAGAGGTAAAAAATCTGTTGAAATAAATCATTTTGGTTTGAACCATCAGTGTTGTCTAGTCCACATTGTTGGGCCAAAGAGGGCCTCATGGTGTATCAGTTTTTGGACTTACAAGTCAGTCCATTTTGAAATTTATCGTCAAAATGCGATGGATGCAGTATCACTTTTTCGTTACCACTCGTTTCTTTTCTTTTCTTTTCTTTTTTCTTTTTTTTTTTTCTTTTTTGAGGTCCCGGTTGGGATGGGTTTACATAATAATGACCCACTATACAGAAACGTACAATTAGATTTTAGGTTCCCGTGATGGGAATCGGGGACTCTGATGTCCTCATGGTATGACAGAGTCTGTCAATCCCTAAAACTATATTGCTTTAGGGTTTTAAGAGAGTTCTTAAGTGCGTTGCTAAAGGTTGATTTGACAATCATTTGATTTATTAATTTTTTTGGACACACTTCAGGCTCCACGAAAGTGATTCATATCGCTTATTGATCTTCAAATATTTTTTTTATGAGTTCATGCGGAAAATTAGCTCAATCCGATGTCGGCAAGGGCTTTTTTGGACATCGTAGGGCACTCTATCAATTCTGAAAAAGACCTTGGCAATCGATATCGGATTGAGCTAAATTTTTGTAAAAACCCATCGAAAACCATTTTGAAAATAGGGAGCCCAAAATAATTTTTTGTAAGAACCCATAGAATCATTTTTCTGGGCCCAGAAAAATTAATAAATTAAATATAAGTACTAAACAAGAGATTATCAACACACTTAGGAACACCCTTGAAATCTTCAAAACAATGTAATTTTGGGGTTTGGCAAGTCTTGCCATCCCATGGGGCCCCTTCCATCCACCCCATGATGTGGGCAACAGAGTCCCCCATTCCCCGTAATGCTCAAGGCACTACACCCCTTTAGTGTCTTCAATTGTGGGCACACTATAAATTGTATTTTATTGTTGCATGAACCGTTCATTTTTTGGGGCATGTTGAGCAAATCGATCATGCAAAAAAAAAAATGATTGGATATTAGTAGCTATATAAGGTCCAATACCATTTATTTTACAAAAACAGAAGGCCATGTGCCTCAACCATATCCAATCAATATTTTTATGTACACAGTTTGCTCCCACCCAAGGTTTCAGGTTCATTTCTCCTTTCCATCAAACTCTTGGAGCCACTGTAGGTTATGTTCAGTCGTTACCTCTAGGGCCTCGGAATTAGTCGAGGTGCACATAAACTTGACCGGGATGTCTAGTTATAAAATTAAAGAAAATAAAATTTTATACTCATAATATACTCAGTGTTCCTGAAGAAATAAACGGTTCATATCACAAATTGAAATTCTAGATAGCCCACATTTGAGGGCACTACATGAACCCCGATTCCCAATCAACGGGCAACAACCAAATGGGCCTTCTGGGCCTGAAATCAGCTCCGAAGACCAATTGTAATAGCACAGCCCATTTTCCCACTGAAGCCTGATTTTGGGGCCTTCTGAAGTACACATCCTTTCTCCGCCAAGCACAGCCCCGCCAGCTGCAACTACCACCCACCATCGCTTCACGCTGGTTTAGAATATAGGCCGATAGGGTAACTATCGGCTGGTACGTCTCGGGATTTGAAGGATCCGATACCGATATGTACCGTACCGCATCGGCCAATACGTCAAAAAAGTTTAAAAAATTCATGACCGCTACACCCGATTCCCACGACGTATCGTCGATACGTCCCGATACCGATACACCGATACTACTATTTAAAACTATAGCTGCAGTACTGCCAACCCCTCCCCTAAGTCCCCTCCACCCTTCTTTACCACAATTCCCCTTAGTGACAAAAATGAGGGTGAAGAATACTCTAGAGAAGTATAGAGAGTTCTAGAATGTCCAAGAATATTCTAAAAAGTTGTGGTGAGTTCTTGAAGAATCTGGAATGTCTAACATTCTAGATTGTGACAGGAGATCGAACATGCTAGAAGGTTACGGAAGACGTACTCAAGAAAACTACGAACATTTGTGGAGTCTTCTTGAACATGTAGGAAGGGAAGGAGCCTAGAATGTTGCAGAAGGTGGTGCATATATATTTCTATAAGTAAACCTCGACCATTATGTTTTCCAATAATAGCTAAATGACTTTCACTTTAAATTTCTAGTAGAGAGATTAGAGAGAATACTGCTTTTGGTTCAATTTCTTTGTATTGTAAATTTCCAATGGGGTATTGAGAGAGATTGGGGATGAAGGCCAATCCCATCACACCGAAACTTCCACTCCATTTGTATCGTGTATTAGAAGCTCCCTCATCTATTTCTTTGTTTTTTTAAATAAGGCTCCGGAAAATTATTCAAGGCGCAAGCATCAGCCAATCGCACGCACTGCGTCCTTATTTATCGCGATATTTAGTGTGCGGCCCAAGACAATTGTGTAGCCGACTGTAATCTCTCCTTTGTTTGGGATTTTGCAATTGTGGGAAATGGACAAGAGCTTCTCTAATGGCATGGTAAAACTCTTGACATTGCTACATTTAAGTAAGAGGTTTCGAAAATCTAGCTTCAATGCTTGTACTTGACTCCGTGCTATGTTCATGGCTGTTCATGCACCTGACCCCAACCAAAAATCCGACCTGACCTGACCTGACCGAAAAATTTGCCATTCAGATGGTTTCGACCAACTATTCGGACAGAATTGGACCCGTATGAGAGTGGGTTTTCATGTTTCGGCCGGGTCTTGAGTTGGATGGAATTGATCCGATGTGACCCGACCCGACCGAATGTACAGAAAAAAAAAAAAAATCTCCCTACTGTGGAGAATTTATATCCATCTCAAAACCAATTGGCAATGAGTGAAGAGGTCCCAACATATATAAAGTGATCACCCATTCTACTTCTAAGCAATGTGGGACAATTTTTCTAACATCCCTCACGCGTGCGGCCCGTTTGTGGTGCATCACGTGTAAGCCTTTACACTTCGGTCCTATCATCGCTGGCCTTTTTGGCTGATGCAATAAATGCGTGGAATTGTGAATTTTTTTTTTTTTTAAATGTGGAGTGGAATAGGCCTCGCTCTGATACCATGTGGAGAATTTATATCCATCTCAAAACCAATTGGCAATGAGTGAAGAGGTCCCAACATATATAAAGTGATCACCCATTCTCACCCTTTTATCTTTCTCAATATGTATCACAAAATGCTCTCAACATCATGGAATGCATTACTGTTTCTAATCAAACTCCGGCCATGAACAGATGGCTTTCATGCTGAAGTAGCAATATTGGTATTTCAAGTGTTCTTCTTTGGGTAATAATCCAATAATCCAGATTATTGGATTATTCGTTTGTCCTTATTTAAATTTTGTTTGCATTCATTAGTTTTGCATCAAGATTTTGTGGTTTCTGGATTCCTCGCGACAAGACAAATCTAACAAGTATAAAATTATGGTCAAAATTCAAAAAAAAATTAATAAAGCCAAAATAGGTTGATTATTGGCCAATAATCCAACTATTTTGGCTTTATTCAAAAAAATTGACCATAATATTATACTTTTTTAGATTCGTCTCGTCGAGAAAAATCCAGAAACCACAAAATTTTGATACAAAACTAACGAATGCAAAAAAAAAATAGAATAAGGACAAACGAATAATTCAATAATCTAAATTATTGGATTATTACCCAAAAAGGAGGTATCATCATTCATCAATGTACACAAAATGACAATTTTTTCCATTTTGCAAAAACAGGAAGAAAGAAACTAACAATGCCATGGGCGAACCATAAAAGGAATCAGATCTAGCTATTTTTCTCAGCATGTGTTAAGAAAATTGCAAGATGAAGGCTGAATTTCCACCACTGTACTTTCAGTATTATTCAACTACAAGTCGTCAAATCAAATAGTGATTCTGATTTGATAAATTGTAATCCGAGAATACCATCCTGGAGACTCGATCAAGTTCATGTAAGATTTTCACGAACAAGAAAGCCAAAGTTCATGTAAGGTGGCATTGAAATAGTGCTAGAGATCAAACAGCGATAACATATATCGAACGCAAACGACTTGTCTGGTGATTAAGCATAGAAAACATGAGTTCAAAACTTATCAAAGATACAACATCAAAGAAACTAAAAGGCCGACAGTGGATGGAAAATCGCCTTACCGGCACCCCATCTGGTCAAGAAACTTGGTAAGTCTAGCGTGCTTTGCCGCCCACTGCTCGGCCAATTTCTGCTCCTTGGCTTCCGCATCCCGTCTCAGGCCCACCAACTGTTCTCTGTACTCGGCTTCAATCCTCTCCAAAGCAGCATTCTGTTCTTCCCAAAGCGCCCGAACCTTGGCCTCCATCTCCTCGATTTTCTCCCTCCTCCGACACGCCTTCTCAGATTCCAGTTGTAGTTCAACTCTCTTCAACCTCCACGCCGCTTCCTTCTTGTGTGCCACCCAAGCGCGATGCCCTTCTTCCAATTCCCTGCAGCATTCTGTCAATTCAGAAACAAACAAGCTCTCCCCATGAGGAGCAGGGAAACGACTATCCGGGTGGTTCAGCCAAGGGATTGTAGGTGGGGGCGGAACGGTGGCTGGGGAGAGACTTAGGGTTACGGATGGGGAATGTGGCCGAATACTGGCATTATTACTCGAATTGGAGAGCCAAGGTGGAAGTAGAGATGGCGGTGGGGGAGTAGCAGCCGGTGGGGGATCGCTGCGAAGAAAACCGCCGTTAGAAGTCGCCATGTGAAATGTCGGATTTGGACGCTCTTTGACCAGCTTCTCTGCAAAATTCTCAAGGATCCGATCGTACTTTCCGTCCTCAACAGGGTCTACAACCTTTTTCCATCAGCAGAAAAATGATCAAATTTTTACAAATGGAACACAAAAGATGAGACAATCATGACAAGACAATCTGACAATACAAAATATTACTCCACTTAATAAGAGATAGTACTATGGAGTGAGGAATTTTTCAATGCCGGGTGGGCACTGGTGACATGGTTCCCACTTGCGCACATCTGGCCATCAAAACATGCAATGGACATCCCGGATTGAAACACAATTTTTCTTTTCTTTTTTCATTATACATTTTTTCTTGGTACCCACTTGGCATTGAACAAACTTTGATATGGAAGAGACAGTGGTTAAAGAGGGGAAGAAGCACAACCTTGTTATTGTTCTTCTCCTTGTGTTCTCTCTGCTGCTTCTCTTTGAAAACTTCCCACCACTTTCCTAATCTCTTTGCAGTTCTTCCAGGGACTTCAGCCGCGATTTTCTTCCATTTGTTGCCGTGTTTGGCTTGGAGACGGATTACTAAACGTTGTTCCTCTTCAGTAAGGGATCCCTTCTTAATGCCGGGTTTGAGATAGTTTTTCCACCGTTCCAAACAGGATTTCGCGTCGCGATTGAGGGGCGCGTTCATGCGCTGTGAGACGAGGTTCCACTCCCTTGGTCCATATTGTTTAACGTACGCGCGCAACAGGGCATCTTCTTCAGGTCGCCACCTCTGCCTTTCCTTCATTTCCATGTGCAAACGACGCTACTGCCCATTGGATCAAACTCCTCATATGTATCTGAGGACAAAATTAATGGAAAGAAGCACAAATTCAAAAAAAAACTACCCAGTTCAGTAATTTAGGACTGCAAAATTTTCTGAATCCAAACACGAAGAAAATATACTGTTAACACCGTCGCAACATAAACTTAATAGCAGCTCACAAGCGTAAAATGTTAAGTCTGAAAAATGCTAAAATCTAATGATAAACGGAAAAAAGTTCTGTTATCCTAATACAGAAAAGTGAAAACTGCCAAAGAAGGAAGAATCTGAAGGACGGACCTATCAAAACAAGAAGAATCCATAGGAAACGGAACAAAACACAAAGCGATCTGGACCGCAAAATGGATTTCTCAGTAAAAATGAAATTCACGGTATGAGTACAAGCTGTAATTATGCATCAAGATAATGAAACTACCACACAAGTTGATTTCCTATGACTCCATTACTTAAATCTGTTATCTAGGATGCTTCAGATCAAAGAACTGATAATCCATACAGAAGTACTCCGTATTTCTTTACTCCCCTTGTGCTGTATATTGGGCAGCATCCATGTTTGACACTGACTGTACATTTGCATTGACCGACTGGCAACTCAAGAATGGAATTAAGGATGAGTTTCCGCTAGGGTATTTTCAGTATTCGAAGACTACAAGTTGTCAAATCTATTGATATACGTGAATCAAATGACTCTAATTTGATAACTTCTAGTCCAATACTACCAAAAATACCACGGTGGAAACTTAGACTAAGGATGTACAGGAATTTACAAGGTTGCTGAACATCTTGTATTCTCTTCTCAAAGGAAGGATTGTAAGTTTATTTGCTCGGCTGGTACAAGAAGAGAAATCATAAAACAAACATCAGTGTAGCCAATTAGTAAGAAAGAATTGTAATTTCTCCTACTAAGATTTTAAGCTTGAGGAACATTTCTAACATCTACTGTTCAATTAGATTTGGCATAAACAATTTGTCAAATTGTTCATGTTGTACGGTCCGCAAAACAAGAAAAATTAAAAGGAAATGCTAACAACAACCCAATATTAAAAAAAAAAAAAAACACACAATTTTTCTTTGCACGTTTAACACTTTTCAAAGCACTCTTAACCCATCAAAAACTGTAATTTTTATCCTATTCCTCCCTTGTTGACAACCGTATGAGTTATTCGCATTTTAGTTACCAAGAAATCAAACTTTTTGCTGTAAAGTATGGAGTAGATTGCTTCATAATTCCCAAATCACAAAAGTATTAGTACAAACTCAAGCTAATTGTTTCCAATGGAACAATACTAACTAGAACCAGGGTATTATGTACAGCATCAACCGACACGTATCGGCAGATACACAACTAAATTTTGGACCTTTACCAACTCATATTGGCAAAAGCCCAAACGATATATATATATATAGAGAGAGAGAGACAGAGAGAGAGACAGAGAGACAGAGAGACAGAGAGAGAGAGAGATTACATTTCTGTTTAACAAACCAAGCATCTCCTTCGCCGCATTCCTCTCTTGTGAAAACGGAGCAAACCCCAAACCGTTAAAAAGGTCGCTACGAGACTCCAATTCTAGAGAGAGAAATATGCTAGAGAGGGAGAGAGAGAAAGCAAAGAAGAGTAATGAGATTACCCTAGAGAGAGAGGTAAAGGAGGCTGTTGGGGGAAAGAAGGGCACGCGAATGGGAGGAAAAGTCTTATCTCTTAAGTATCCCTCTTTTTGATGACGTGACTAAAGGAATGTGCCTACGTAAGCGGCGGTGGGGTTTCTGCCCCTTTCTCCTCCCAAAACGAAGAGGTCAGTATATGTATATGTATATGTATTTGTGTAGAGAGAGAGAGAGAGAGAGAGAGAGAAAAGGTGGGGGTGTAGAGTCCGTATAGAGAGAGAGACAGAGGAGAGGATGACCAGAGGGAGAAAGGTTGACGATAATAAATGGGGTGTAAAGCTCGAATTCAGCGCCTAAAATGCGCCACATTCCGCTTTTTTTATCGGCTCAACCCAGTGCGCTCATGAGTGCGGCTGCTAACAGGCTGGCTGGTGATGCTGTAAAATCACAAACTCAAAATCGTGGACGTTCATGGTACTGTACTAGTAATAAGTTAGGGGTGCTTTGGTTAAATTTGGTTTTTTGGTTTATTGGATTATTTGGTTTTGTCCTTATTCAAAAAATTTTTGCATTTGTTAGTTTTCGGTCGATTTTTTGAGGTTTCTTGGCTTGTCTCGACGAGAGGAATCTAAAAAGTATAAAATTATTAGCTAAACTTAAAGTTTTGTGAATAAAGACAAAAATAAACCAAAAAACCAATAATCCAATTTGGTTTATTTTTGTCTTTATTCACAAAACTTTAAGTTTGGCTAATAATTTTATATTTTTAGATTCCTCTCGTCGGCATGCTCAAGCTAAAACCTCAAAAAAATCAACCGAAAACTAACAAATGCAAAAAAAAATTGAATAAGGACAAAATCAAATAATCCAATAAACCAAAAAATCAAATTTAGCCAAACTCCCCCTTAGAACCGTGATACACGAGAATCTTTTTCGGTTTGGATTTTGGTTTTGGGTTTTCAATAGAGGAAAAAATAAGGATAATAATTGAAAATATATAGTAATAATTGGAGAAAAAGATAAAAAGAAAAATAATTGAAAACATGTAATAATAATTAGGAATAAGGTTAATGGTTAGAGGACAACGGTGTCGTACTCCGAGCGCTTCATGGATTTGATTTAACAGTGTTATTTTTTTATAACCGCTTTAAAACAAATTTGCAGGTACGACGTTGAATTCTATAAAAGACTTAATTGAATTCGTTTCTAAAACAAATTGATTTGACGAGAAATTGTAAAAAATTAGTCCGACAAGTAGTATCAAATCTAGGAGGTCATGGGTTCGACTCATAGGAGCGTCATCTAGGAATGACAATTTTCTCTGAATTGTTTGATTCCAATACAATCCCCACTTCAAATTGATTGGCGTTTTGGAGGTCTAGAGATTGTTTTTGAAAAAAATTGAGGAATAGATAAGAGGTGGGGACAGGTGTATCCCCGTCCCGAATCTCCAATTTTATTTACATAGCAGGTTTTTTTAATAAAGAAGTCGATACACAAGCGACTCGCGAACAAATCGGTTCAGTTGCATGGGGTGTGAGGATGGTGATTGTAAAAAAATGGACAAAATTCTAATAATGAATTCGAAACAGGAGTTACTTGCGTCTCGCGAGCAAATCGGTTCGTTTGCAGTGTTATTCCCCTGTGTACAAATTTGCGTCCTACCATTTGCATGTGGTGGAGGACTGGTGGGGATGGTGATGGTAAAAAATGGACAAAATTCTACTAGCATGCTAGCCAAATAGTGGCACACAGTGCACCCCCACACTGACTTTGATTTTTCTCACTCTTATCAGTTTTTCCTTTTTTTTCTTCTCTCTCGCAGTGTTTCTGCAAAACTCTCCCTCGTGCTGGACCACTGACGTGACTAGATATACGAAACAGCAAAAACACATTTCACGATCTCTTTGGCAAAACTACTGTGTGCCACCCAATTCCATTGATTAATGACATATCCCATTCCCATTAACATCGCACCGTTCATTCCAAATGGACCCCATAGTGACCCTACAAATGAAGGCCTTGTTCACTTTCCTTTTTTATTCATTTTTTAAAAAAATTCCAAAAAAATTTTCTTTTCAAAAAATTTCTTTTTCTACTCATTACCTTATTATTTCATTTTTTTTTCTATATCTCTCTAATCATTACTTCATTATTCTCATTTTCAAAAATCTAACCAAACACTATCTCAAAATTCTTTTTCAAAAATTTCTTTTCAAAAAACAGCTACGACAACTCATTTTTCTACTTTGAATTTTTTTGCTTGAAATAGTACTTTGAATTGATTACAAGAAATCTTTTGCTACCAATTTAGGCTGAGGAGGAGTTCTTAAATGGATTTTATGAGACACAGTAAAATGGAAAAGTTGATGGGAGAGTGATAAAATCACATTGTTTTCTCAATACATAAAATTTAAGTGATAAAATAGTTGTGAACCATTATGAGTTTCAAAAATAGTTAATAAAATCTAATGTGATAAAATCTATTCGTAAAAGATGATGAAAGATGATGATAAAATCAAATAATTCATTCATGAACTCCCCCTGAGTTTAACAAATGATTTTCTCGTTCAAAAATCAATCATGATTTTATAGTATGAATGAAATATTTGCTATATTCATTTCCTTGTGTAAAAATCAACCATGATTTTATCAAATGAAGAAGATATTTACTAATATTTTTTTCATCTAATAAAATCATGATTAATTTTTGAACAAGGAAATCATTTGGTAAATTCAGCCTAAATTGGTAGCCAAAGATATCTTGTATCAATTCAAAGTATAAAAATGAGTTGTTTCACTTCCAAATTGGTTTTAGCAAATAGTAGTTGTAAAAATCATTTGCAAACTCAATCTTAGGGGTTGTCCCAAACGTTGAAATCAACTTAATTTGCAAAAATCAAGATTGATTTCAACAACAAAAAAAAAGAAGAAGAAGAAGAAGAAGTTGATTTCATCATTTGGGAAACGCACTATTAGAAATTTCTGTTCTCCTTCTCATTTCTTGTTTTATTTGTATTTTTCTGCTGGTAATTCAAAACATTTTCAAACAAGCGTTTTCAAACTCTAGCTCTCGCATTTTCTCATATACTTTATGCACATATATTTTATGACTGCGCATGGATTCTAGGATTTAGGATACTATTAGCTCCTCCTGTTTAAAAATTTTGGTTCATAATTTTCTTTTTAAATATCTCTTAATTCTGGTGCATTTTAACTAGTAAAGGAGAAAACAAAAAATGAACCATTGTCTTCTTTTTTTTTCCCCTTCATTCCTACATTTGAATATCTCATAATTTTCACACATCTATAATTGTATTGATAAATCTCTCTTCATCCCAATTTATTAATTCTTTTTTGGATACTAACTTATTAATGGGAATATTATCATTGCCCCCCCAACAATTTAAAACGTCATCATTGCATATATTTACTTACTTTTGAAAAATACGGATAAAAGAGTAAATTCATCATTTTTTGCCAATAAAATTTTTTTGGAATAATAAAAAGTGTTATTTTGGGATAAAAAATTGAGGACGGATGAAATAGTAGAAGTGAATTGGGGAATTATTGGGTGCATTAATCAACCACATGGTTGTGATTATAGGGCGGTAGAGGAGCAGCGGAGGTGGGGGCAAAGACACATTTTAGGGTGGGCGATGTTCTGATGATCATCTGGCGCTGCCATACTTGGGAGGACGGGGATCTTGGGACCCACTACTTAGGGGTGTTTCACCAATTTTTTTGTCTTTATTGGAAAAAAAAAAAAATTCTACTCCTATTTATTAGTTTTGCGTCAATATTTTTGTGAGTTATTGTTTTGTCTCGACGAGAGAAATCTAAAATGTTAAATTGTTATCAAAATTTTGAAAGAGTTCATTAAAGACAAAAATAATGTAATTTTTAGAATTTTTTGTATTTATTCAAAAAATGTAGTCTGATTAATACTTTTTTACTCTCTTTTTTATAAACGAGGAACCGCCCCACAACAAGCCACTAATTGGATCTACCGTACAACCCAAACCTCCAAGGGAACTGGCGCGATCCACACCAGTCACGACCCTCCACTTAGCACAGGTACTTACACTACGGGGAACCAAACATCTGACCAAAGGGACTACCCCTAAAGTAAGACACTCGCCCTAACCTTTAAGGCAACCACTGGGTGTGTAATTTTTTACTCTTAGATCACACTCATTGAGGCAAACAAATAACTCACAAAAGATTGACTCAAAGCTAACAAATAAAAAAAAAAATTGTTCAATTTTAGACCATTTGCTTGAAACTCACAACGGCGAGCTGAATCGTTCACATTGATATTACTCTCTAGAGAAGATTTTTCGATAAAATTTCATTTCATAATGATTACTTCCACCGTCTCTTTTTAATAGTTGAGTTTTTTTTTTTTTTACATGCACCTAAATAAGTGTCTATTTTGAAAATTTGACGGATAAAAATTTATACAATTGCTATTATTTTGTACTTTTAAAAATTTGATGGATAAAGGTGAAGGATAATTTTGAAAAATTGAGGAAAAATTAATTTGAAGGTGGAATAATGATATCTAATAAGTTGGAATTACGAATCTACACACTTAAAAAGGGACAGAGGGTGTGAAAGGTAAAAGAAAGGTATAAAAAAAAATTTAAAGCACAAAGTTTTATAGAAATGTTAGATCAACAATGTTATTTCTATCCATTAATCGATTCTCCTCGTATACATTAATCGATTCCACATTTAATGTAAACTACATACGCTTGCAATCATTCTCCTCATATTCTTTATTTTTAGTGAAAACTTAGCCTAAATCTAAGTCAAAACTATTTACTTATTCTCTCAATTTTTATTTTACACTCTCACTCCTAATCATCACTTTCACAAATAGGGCTCGCGTTCATACCCTTATATTTACCTACGCACGCACATTATGACGTGGAAAATCCTAAAATCAACTCACTGGAATGTTATTAAAGTTTAAAAATGTATTTAAAAAAGTGAAAGCTATATATATGAAAGTCGTGGCGGCTCCAGGATATTAAACAAGAGGGTGTTCATAAATCTTAACTATCTTTAAAAACCTAAACTGTATATAAACAAAAATTAATCTTTCAATAACAATAATGCCACCAAAAAACAACAAATTAAATGATATACTCCATCTATCCCAAAAAGTTAGTTCACCACAAAGAGACGCGTCATTTTGAATTTTTCACTCCACATTAAAGAACTAATTTAGATCGTTAATTTGATGTGAATAAATTTTAAAATTATGAATGGAGGTACTTGAAAATTGTATATTATGTAGTGGACTGGCTCTTTGAGAAAGAGAGAGTAGGATACTAGAATGGCTCTTGACGAGTTTTCCGATTTCGAAACCATTGCATATTACCTTCATGATCAACCATATCAAATATATCATTCTCAGTATAAGTACCCAAACAATCATTCATCACTAATATCTCATTCGATTGCATATATTGCTTTTTACTACATTGGATTGATTTGTAGATTGATTTTTTTGCATAGGGTGTTCAAATATTTTTGAATTGGGTGTTCAAGAAATGATTGATCTAAAATTAAGCTAAAAACATTACATAGGAGTATATTCTAGGAAACAAAATAAATTTCGAGTGGTCAAATGACCACCTGGGCTCTAGTGAGGAGCTGCCAATGTATGAAAGTGTAAAAAATACATTGGATTTTTTTTCCTTTTTTGTTTATTAAAGGACCATATTACTTGGGGCGACTTTCCATAATAAGCCCATCCATAGCTTATGGACTTTAAACAAATTGCTTTCGTCAAATGTATGCCAAGAGAATAATTTGTCCCAAAATCCACTTTGTTCACTTCACAATTTTAAAAAAAAAATCAAAAAGATTTGTTCTCTATCTCTCATTTGTCCAATTATTAATCACATTTTTTTCTTTACTCATACTCTATTATTCAATCATTATTCTCATTTCTCTCTCTATCTCTTTCAAATTATTACATCTTTTTCTAATTATTACATTTTTAAAAAAATCCATCCAAACACTGTCTCAAAAGAATTTCTCAAAATATTATTTTAAAACCTCTCAACCAAACACAACGCATGTTTTTGTTAGCTTTACCTCAATTAATCATTTTAAACAATATGCGAAACTCAACCACAGTTCCAAACCGGCAGCTTTGGGTTAATTAAAAAACCAAAATGGTTTAATCTTTTGTCTTTATTCAAAACAAATTTTACATTTGTTAGTTTTGCAATGATTTATTATGATTTTTTGGTTTGTCTCGATAAATGGAATTTAACGAGTATAAGGATAAAAAATAAGCCACTCTAATTTTTTTTTACCCAAAGCAAGAACCACTTGTTAGTGAACAGATGAAATTGATCTCCGAGAAAAAGAAAGGTGCGTGTGTATGGTGGCCAAGATTGATGATTTCCAAATGGGGTGGGGGGACTGTAGTCCGGGTTTCACGGCACAAGGAGACGAGTCTGATAGAGACATGACCTTACTACTCTGCTGCCAACACTAACCCAGGCCTCTCCCTCCTCCTCTCTCAGCTGTCAGCGATACGTTAAATCGGGGGTTTCTTTTTTCTCTCTCTCTCTCTCTCTCTCTCTCCATGTACTGTACAATTGAAACTTCTATAATCTAGTTTGGGTAAATTAAATCTGATTTTTTTGATTTTATCGTTATTAAAAAAAAATTGCGGTGTTTGGTTTGTCTCGACGAGAGAAATCTAAAAAGTATAAAATTATCAGCCAAACTTAAAATTTTGTGAATTAAGACGAAAAATAATCCAAAAACCAATTTTTTGGATGTCACATTCGTTATTATTCTTAAAATTTTAAGTTTGACTAATAATTTTATACTTTTTAGATTCCTCTTGTCGAGACAAATAAAAAAATCACAAAAAATCGACAAAAAACTAACAAATGCAAAAAAAATTGAATAAAGACAAAACCCAAATAACTAAAAAACTAGTTTTTTCAATTTACCCAAATCTAAAATTTTAAAAAGTGTATTGAAATTATATGAAAAATTACGTAAAAACCTATAAAAGTGTGTAAAAAAGTGACAAAACATACATACTTACACTAAAGTGTATATTTTTAAAAATTTATTATTAGTTCAGTGAACTGTCAATAAAAGAATCTATATATAATTAGGTACTTTACGTAGGATTCGGACCATTCTCTGTGATTTTAATTCGGCTCTGGGGTTAAAAAGTACGCCCCCAAGGGGTGGGAAAAAAAAGAAAAGAACCCTAGCTAACAGACGCTTCGAGTTTAAATAACGCTTCATACACTCGTGGTTTTGTAATTTTCTGTTTATGCCTTTCAAGTGTAGGTTTTCTTATAGTTTGGTTCTTGAATTATTGGAGTTTTATCAATGTTGCGCGATTTTGTTTTCCGTCAATTGCCTAATGGAAAATAGTATTTTTCTATCTACAGATTTTTTCCTTTGTTTAAATAACGCTTCATGCCCTCACAGTTTTATAATTCTCTGTTTAAGCCTTTCAAGTCTTATAGTTTCGTTCTTGAATTATTGGAGTTTTATCAATGTTGCCTATCATTTGGAGAATATAGGAATATACCCAAAACTAAGAGTATATTTTGGATAAAATTCTGAAAACTATGAGAATAAGTTTTTAAAATGTACTTCATTTTTTTTTGTTTCGAGAACTACAAGTAATATTTTGGACAACATTTTCAAAGCTATATATGTATATTTTTCCCCTATTTAGACAAATGATTGTAGTTAAAAAAAATTACAAAAAGAGGAAAAAAATTATACAACATCAAGAGAGGTTTATATGGAGATATTAATGGGAGAGACACTAATCAAGTGTGATACATATGCCTTATATGAAAACATAGATGAGTCACCATTCTCCAATCACGTGCCATACACACTTTTAAATACACACCCACACAACAGTTTAGGCCCGCAAATTCTATTGATGCAGTGCATGTAGCTCCCAACAAATTATGTAAGTATGCTCGCACTTGCATGTGTAAAAACGAGCATGCATGGCTGTATATTAATTCATACACGAGGCGGGATATGAGGAGCATAATTAGATTATGGGAATTGGGAGGTTTCCATAGTTATTTGGAGAAACTTTACGGGTCTATCTAATGTTATTGAAAATCTGAAGGGTAACCAATTTAATTAGCCATTGATATTACCAAAAGTTATTGTAGAGGGGGCAGAGAAAGGACAGAACTGAGGGTATCTTGGTGGGGGGGAAAATATTGATAGTGACACATCAATCATGCTATAAAATTGAGGGAGATCCTCCCCTATAATAATCTCTACTCTCTGACCACTCTCCCCCCCCTACCCCTACCCCACCCCCCTCTGAAAAAAGGTTTATGGTTTTAGTGGTGGCTAGCATAGCAAGTGGATATGGAGCATTCCAACAGTGTGCTGTCACAATACCCCCTCATTTCTCCACCTTTGAGACCCCAAAGTAATGATTTTTTCTACTCTAGCCACTTCAGCAAGCCGGGGTATCTAGTGAGTAACTCACTGTAATCTTTTTAGTGAGTTTATTTGGCCGTTTATCTCCGTAATAAATTTTCAGATTTTAATCTAAACAAAGATTGGCTCGGATTATTTAGAATTTAGATTCAATCCGAACCATCGATGCCAAGATGGACAGTCAAATAGAGCTCATTACAACCCTTAAGTACAGGCCCCCTGCTTCCAGTACCCTTCAGTGAGTGTTCTGCTAAGGGTGTTTTTAGAATAAATTAATTTGTTACAGTTTTTTATGCGATTTATTATGGGAAAATGACTTGTTTTAAATTGTTTTTTGTTAGTAGAACACTCTCTTAGAACGCAGCATTATGCACTACAAAATAGTAAGATGAAAAATATATAGAAACAAGGCCAATTACCACTTGATGCAGCTCCAAGGTTAGTCTCGTTGATGAATCTGTTCTTTAAATGACTGGACAGTTTGTTTTTGGACGTTGCTACAGGTACAGAGGCCAATGTATAGAAAATGCATAGACTATATTGGCGACTCATTTTTGGGTCTTACACGAGTGATCCGAATCGTTCTTTATTTTTAAAATATGTCTTTTTAATTGAAATGGTGGGACTTTGGTATAAGTACTTCTAATCGTCCGATTGAATTGAAATTTTTTGGGTTCCCTCAAAAAAATGTTTTAAAAATAATTAACGGTTAAGATCACTGTTGTGAGACCCAAAAGTGAATCCCCTAGCATATTATATGCATTTTTTGTACATTAGCCTCTGTAACTATAGGTTTATCGTTTTTTTTTTCCTACTCCTAGATGGAAAAAGAGTTTAGTCAAGGTGTACGTTAACCAACTCAGACACCCCAGACTGTCGAAAACAAAACCCATTTGATGCACCGTAACAGTATACTGTATAACAGTAGCTACCCTCATATGTACACTATCATTCATAGAGGGAGTTTTATTTTGTGTGAAACAGAAAAGACAGTGCAAGGAAAAGCCTGCACATCATATTGGGATCTGTGAGATAGAGAGAGAAAGAGGGTTTTTTGTTTTAAAAGAGATGAGGAGTCTCCTCACTAAAATTTAACCTGAGGTGGTCAGAAGCCCCCTCTCTCTAGTCTCCAAACAAAGTTGGTTTGGCGAATGGGAAACATTGCAAATCCTTTCTTTAAACAATCTTTGCTCTGGCCCCCTCAGTTGCTGCCCCCCCCCCCCCTGCCCTAATGTTTTTAAGGGTGTTTACTACTATCCTAGTTTCGATGCTACTAGCCTCATAGATGTACAAAAACAGGTCAAAATATTTTCCAAAATGCCAAGGGTATTGAAAATATACTCGTGGGTCCATTTTAGATTCCCATATACTCCTCCATCCCCAAATTTTGGTCCCTCGTCTAATTCTAACCGGATAAAAAAAAGCTATAACTTTTAATCGGTAATGAATTTTATATTCAATATGGATCTTGTTTGATAGATCTCAATTAATTCTATAAAACAATATTTTCGAAATCATATAAAACAATATATATTACGATATATAATCAATTGAAAAGTGGCACGAACTCCCTAAAGGGACAAATAAATGGGGACGGAGGGAATACATAATTTCAACCATTTATTAATTTCAAAATAATTCTTTGAATGTCTCTTTAAAAGTTTCAGTTCAATTGGATATGTGTAAGTAGATTATCTAATATTCAAATTTCTTGATGAAAATTTAAAGTTTGGATCAACCACCCAAACCTATCCAATTGAGCTTATTTATGGCTTGGTCACTCAAAAAATTATTTTAAAAGTAATAAAAATATGCCTACTAGGAGCCATTGTAACGGTTGGGTGGATAGATTCCGATGTATTCAATTCTTTGTCACGTGCTTCATGAACAAATTTTCTTACGGATAAAAGACAATAATAGAGTATATTTTTCAAGCTGGCTCTCAGCAAATTTTTAGTAATTCATAATGGCTTGATTGCTTTAGTATAAATTATAGCACGTTGTCGTGCCATAAGGCACGGGGATACGCTAGTTACCCTATAAAACACTGCTCCTACATTATTCCGTTTTGAGGTACCCAACAAAGAACACATAGAAAAGCTCCTCGAAACCTCTTGATGCTCAATCAACTTGAACACTTGAGAGATTCTCTCTGGTTGACCCTATGGTCCCCCATGAACTCTATTGGCAGTGTATCGTAGTTTTAAAATATGATTCAAAATGTTAATTTTGCTTTACTCGTCTCAAGTAAATATTTTCTGTAAACAATCACACTGATGCATATATATATATATTATATATATATATATAATATATATATATATTATATATATATATATAATATATATATATATATATTATATATATATATATATATTATATATATATATATTATATATATATATATTATATATATATATATATTATATATATATATATTATATATATATATATACGTAGCTATATTAATGGAATTGATTTACGGTGAAATTTATTTTTCAAAATGATAAATAGTCTCTTTTTTTTTTTCACAACCATATGTTTTTCTTCACGTAGGTTTCCTATAATAATTTTTTTGAGTATTAGACAACATAATTAATGAACCGATTTATCTAATGAATTTAGTTAGAACGTGTGGCACGAATTTCGGAACGACACGTGGAAGAAACGAACTAATTGATCCACTAGGGTGTACCCGCGGGGGGTTAGGGCTGCTAGACCTCATTGACCCGCAGGGCCTCTTTGACCCACAATACTTATTTTCATAAATCAAAGTTAAATAGAGACTTGTCTTTACTTTATTTATTTACGAAAATAACGAACTACCCCCAACTAGAAACAATGGCATTGCTAGAATTTTCAAATTACAATCCCATTAAAATCTTATCCCACCACTTTTAATACAAATGCAAAAAACGGCACGTTTTTCTCCGAAAAAAGGGCCAAAAGATAACTTTCTCATACTAAAAAAGATCATCTAATTATACCATTGCACTTTAGAAAACTCCAAGGAACAAATATTTTTCCATACTCAGTCAAATTTTTGAGCGAAAGACAGGGATGCCTCGATCAAGAGGCGTTCTGATGGCGCTACGGCCTACGCCATTCAAGTCTTAGATGAAAAACAACAAGAAGGGGACCAACATTGATATCCCAAAGAATAGGAACATGACGAGGATAGACGTCAACTCCTAAACAGACCCAGACGAGTTAGTCCGCCCCCAGTCGACTAGGCAGGACTAAAGGGGAAGCCATTTAGAGGCTTGGTCGCGGTTTCGGCACGATCGAGGAGATCGTGATCACACCGCTTCTCGGGATTACTTAGAGAGTTTTGTGGATTTGAGGCTAAGGATAAGGGTTCGCCATGGAAAGGCACTCGAGGAGTAGCACCCACGGGATCACCATGGGGGCCACGACCTAGACAGTACAGAAGGAATATTCATTCACGATCCATGTGACATGTGTCCAGAATTTATAAGTGGACTCGGTCCAGAAAGAGAAGTCAAGTCCTTTATAAACCTCCCCCCTTTCTAGGGACTTTTTTTCCCGAACTTCAAGAGTGATTCTAGAGAGAAAATATTCTCTATAGAGCATTCACTCTTGTTCAAGGGGGGGATCCTATCAAGGATTCTTTCCACTGTTCAAGCCTTATCTTTCAGCAGTTCCACAGATTTCTTCTTGGTCCCTTTTGTCTTAATTGTTCTTGACTTACGTACCCAACTAATCTTGCTTTCATACAAGCTTCTTTCTATTTCTCAAAAAAAAAAAAAAAAAAAATAGAACCGATTTTTTTGTGTGGATACAATAGTGAACCGGTTTTTTGGATTATTTTTCGTCTTTATTCACAAAACTTTAATTTTGGCTAATAATTTTATACTTTTTAGATTCCTCTCATCGAGACAAGGTAAGAAACCACAAAAAATCAACCGAAAACCAACAAATGCAATTTTTTTTTTGAATAAGGACAAAACCAAAAAAACCAAAAAACTAGTTTTTTCAATTCACCCAAACCCGGTTTTTTGGATTATTCTAAATCATCGGTTCAGATTACTGTTTTTAGCCTCAACCTCATTTTAGGAACACAACATAGCTAGCCTCTAAGTTCATGGCTTCGATCCTCATCATCTCGTTTTTGTAATTTTTACCATATGGTAGTAAACGTTGGGTATGTGTAATAAGTAACAATCACTCTAAATTAATTCACGATGCAACCATCGCAAATTTGTGCATATCCATAGCAAAACCAAAAAGTTTTGAATAATTATCCTGCAAAAGTAAGAGAAAAACTTGGGTGTCGGACAGATATCACATGACGGTATCCGTCACACGTCCCATCTCTCCAAAGGTGTTTTGGATGGCCTAGATTTTAAAAACAGAAAGAGGATAGAGGATTGGAAGGGTTGGGAGAAATCTTAACCATCCAAAACACTTTTGGATGACCTAGATGCACACTCGGCACCACATGTACCCCTACCTGCTCAGCATCCAAGATTTTCTCCAAAGTACAGTAACAAATAACAATGGGTATAAATGAAGTTGCTGGATTTTATTTGATGCCATTTACATCACACGGCCCACGACTTTATACACTTACTAGGCCCAATTCTGGTTGTGGCACAGTTTTTGAATTTAAATGAGATCCTAAACAAACACCATGGATTTTAAATTGAGATCCTTCGACCCAATTCGGCTCATGAGCCACGAGTTCCGCCCAGCCCAGCCCATGCTTAATTTTCAATCCGGTAAGAGCCTTTCAAGGACTTCAGCTCAAGCCTACTGGCCACAAGTTCACGTTTTAACTGGAAAATCTCCACACTTTCTTCAACTAAAAAGTGTTGATCACTTTTTTTTTACCACAACGAATCGAATATGTAGTGATCACTTCACATATTCAATTCGTTCTGACGAAAAGAAAGTTCTCATATTTTTTAACTCTTGTATACAAATTCCCTGACGAAGTAGATGTTAGTGTAAAGGGTGTAAAAACTCTAGGTCTTCTAAGTTAGTGTAAAGGGTATCAAAACTCTAGGTCTTCTAAGTTTGGAGTCTCCAACCCTAGCTAATTTCATCATAGGAACGTTTTCTCTTACCGATGAAGTAGATGTTTGGGAGATTTCTACTCGTAATGCGATGTTGGTGACTTGGCCCGTGAGAGTTTTCCATATTTTTCCGCATAATATAGAATTTGTTTTCTATGTTTAATTGGATAAGGAATTTTTAGGAATTCATTTTTTGATACTATTACACAATTTTTTTCCCTCTTTTTTCATTTCAACAAAGAGCCAAAGTAATGGGTGGGAATTCAATGGCCACCCTCAACTTTGCCATATATTCTTTTTGGATGATTTGGTCAAAGAATCTTTATAATTTATCTCATGACATCACTCACTTAAATCTCTCCAACTTGGTTAATTTAGTCTAGAGGCTACTCACCTATTTGCCAATCAATTTTGAATTTTACCCCTCGAAGAAATATCATATTGTATGAGAGCTTAATTTTTTGGTGACCCACATAATTAAAATTTTAATTTTCTTATTTTCTCAAAATTTTCTTCTATCAAACGAATGCATAAAGCCTTCAAAAAAAAAAAAGAAATTCCCCTAACTTCACTTCACTATAATTTTATCGAGAGTGAAATATCTAAACTTAATTGCTGTGCATTGGGTGCACGCGACAAACCCCAAAACCCAATTGACAAAGCCCTCATGTTTTTTCAGCAACTTGGGTAAGAACCATTTGACTGGCAAGAGGAATCCCAAGTTTTAACCAATGAAAGTTGCGGTATAAATTCAAAATTCAACTGTGTTATCCACAAGAAGAGGATTTCAAATCTATGCCATTGTTTTTTCCTGCCGAAAGCCTTTGTTTGCAAGAAAAAAGATAAGGTATATATGCCATGCTTTCTCTTTCCAACCCTAGCTAGATAGGGTTTTCCCTTTCCAATTTGGGCTTGATAGGTAAGTTTAATAGAACCTAGCACCATTTATCCACTTTTACCTCACTACACTAGCACCAAAAGCTGAGGGATGGAAAAAGCGAATCAGTTTTGTAGTGTTGCTTCAACCTGTTTGAAGGAATTGGGAATATATGTAAGAAGCCGGTCTCCTAAGGGATCCCACATACAAAATTTGGTGCGGACTTGGCCCTTTTTCAACTTTCCGGATCAAATTTTGATGATCCGAACCGCTCAATGTTTTTAAAATGCATTTTCCAAGGCCAACGCGAGAAATCTTCAAAAAAAAAATACCCGGAAGGACTTGATCCAAACAGTTTTCGATAAAACTGTACATCTCGCGTGGGCCTTGGAAAATGCATTTTAAAAACATTGAGTGGTTCGGATCGTCAAAATTTGATCCGGAAAGGCCAAGTCCGCACGAAAATTCTATGCGGGATCCCTTAGGAGAATATTTTCGTATATATATATATATAGTGTGAGAGGAGATAGAGAAAATATGTTGTAGATGATTTGTTTGAGTATTTCATAGAAGAGGTGATATGTGTATTCTTGGTTTATTTGCTAATGGATATGTGTGTGAGGATATAGAACTAAAAGTGGACGGTGGCATTTTCGTAATTAAGAAACTGGATATGAAGGCGTATGTAATAAGGATGGGCGAGGTCGTGTTATTACATTCAGTCAGAGGGGGACATAATATTCGAGGATATGATATCCTTCGTCTATGACTAGGCAGCGAAAACCGGATATTAGTTCATTTTGGCTCTCCAAAAGGCTCACATTTTAGAGAGCCGAAATTTTGTTTAGAGAGTGAATGTGACAAAAAGATGGATGAGTTCCTTCAAATAGTACAACTTTTTGAGAAAAAATTGCAAAATCTCCCTTCAATATGTCACTTCCACTCTTCATGTAAGCTATTTTTGCTTGTGTTGAAGTTGCTCTTAAGTTGTTCAGATATGCTATCCGGGGTGATAGCATTTCCGCCCACTATATTTGGTGGCAAACAGTTAGAATGAACAGCTCGCTTCATGTGTTCGAAGTTGCTAATCCCTTTCTCTTTTTTTTTTTCTTTATTTGTTTTTATTGAATTGCATCTCCTCGTACCAAATTTCATTTTGCAACATTTTGTTAAGAATTTTCCACACGACTAATCACAAAATACTAGAACAATTATAACCGTCAGGAAACGCTAAAACCATAAACACAATCAATCAAAGGGATCACATTAACATTTCACCTCTCTCTCTCTCTCTCTCTCTCTCTCTCTCTCTCCCATTTCAGTGACCAAACTCTCTCCGAAGACCAAATCAAAGGTTCGAAACTCAGTTTTGATCACAGAAGTAGCCTCGCCTTAACGAGATAAAGACAATGGTGCTAGTACAACGACGATTCGACGAGGGGGTGTACTGCACGTGTTGCCAGAAGTTGCCGATGATTTGTTTGTCCTCCCTTTCTCATAGAATTGGGCCACTTTTGGAGAGAAGTGAAATAGAATTTTGAAGGGGGTCTTAAATCTCACCCTCTTCTTCCCTCTCTTAAATCTCTGGTGTCATCCAAAGGGGAAGAATCCTTTTCTCTTAAATCCTTTCTTCTTGAAACCCTACCATCCAAAGGGGATGTTAGGGTTTCGTTTACTTGAGCTGCAGCCTCTCGCCAATCGGCAACTCGTCATCCCTCTCTCTTTCTCTCTCTCTCTCTCTCTCTCTTCGTCTATTATTCTTTTTGTTTTTTAGATTGAAACCCAGCTTGATCAGAGATCAAAGACAGCCATCGAGGTCTAGCAAGGTTTGTCAAAGGAGGACAAAGATAGAAACTGTAAAGGTGTTGAGATCTTCATCAGAGGCTGTTGGGGTGCAGACAACCTTCAGCAGTACCGGAGGTTTAAGGGACCTCGGTGTATAATTTCGGTCATAGGCCCGACCTAATTATTTTGTTGTTAGTGTGTAATTAGGGTTATCAGTTTAACAAAGAAAAACAAAGATTTTTTTGTGCGAGAAGACTTGTACTCTTGATTTCGATTTCATAGTGGACTGGTTTGGCTCTTGTGGTGTTTTTTCGCATTGAGGTTTTCCATGTATATCTGTGTCTCGTTTTTTTTTTTCATTTTTCCATTATGCATGATTACTTGATTTTCTGTTCTGTGATTCATTGTTTCCAAGATCCGTAGGAGTGTTGTAGGGTTGTGAAAATCCTAACAGAGGCCACAGGCTAGAAATGTAGAGAGTGTGTCGAAAGGCGATAGTGGTAGCAAGGTTGCGGATTTGACAATGGATGCTCTGGTGACGTCGTCGAAAGACGAAGGTGGCCGTTTTGGTCGCCACCGATTAAAGAGGTGGTTGTGGATGTGGCCGACCTAGGTTCGAGGCTACAAACCCGCTTTTGTACAGTCGAAAAAACGGTGTTTAGGTGTTGACCCCAATTGCAGATGAGGATCTTCTAGCCCTGAATTTAGACGATCTGAGTTTGATTTTTCAAAAGAAGGTGATTATGGGTGTTACCCCACCTACTAACAAACGAGGATTAGGGATGAAAGGGTAAACTTTTAGTTGGGTTTCAATCATGTTTGAGTTTTCTTTTGTTGGTTTTTTTTTTCTTCTTGTGTTCAACATTTTGTTGAATTCCTCTCCTCTCCCCCAACTTGATTCCCAAACTTGATGTGCCTATTTTCAAATTTCATACATATTGAATAATTTTGCCATTTCAATAACAAAATATCAACCAAATATAAAAGATAGTTTGAATGATGAAAATAGCTTGTGAGATCGGTAAAAGGCACAACAAGTCACTGTCCTAAAGCATTATTTGCCTCCATTCGTGTAAGTTCTAACAGTTGAATATGACAGTTTGTCTCCACGTTTCGGTGGAAAACGAGGGGTGACAAGAATGAATCGATTGCCCAAAATATATTTTTTTAAAAAGAGAGAAGAAAATTCTACTCTTAAAACAATGAAAAGGTTACACAATATTTATAGGATTATAAAGAACTTTTCCTTAGGAGTCATGTCTTTCACTCAAATAGTATCTTTCCATTCAAACAAAAACTGTAACCGAAAAGAAAGAAACGGTCTTTAAGAGTTTGCTAATAGCTCGAACTAGGCTCAGTTTGGTTTGTTTAGTAAAGAACAGAGCTCAAATACAATTTTTAGCTCGTTTAGTAGCCAAGCCAAGTTCGATTTAGTCATAGCTCAACACATATTTACAGGGTTGGCTCGATCTATATTACAACTTATTTAGTATTCAGACCGAGCTCAAGTTCTCAAATGCTAATTGAGCTTGAGTCTAACAACACGAGTTCGATCTCTTTAAAGCCTCGGCTCGTTTGCATCCTAATAGATGGCCTTAAGAAATTGGAAGTGCAATTTTATTAATTTACATAATTTCCTTTGTGCTAGAAAAAACAAAAAAAAAAAAAAAAATCTTGAACCTCTACATATATGCAAGGAAGTGTGAATGTGTACAAGTAAAGTGGAAGAGTCTTTACCCTAAAACAAACAAAGGGCTGGAAAACATGGAGCAACAACTTCAATTAAATGCCCAGCAGAGGAAGCACATGATGTCTGTTCAGAATACCCACCGAATAAATCACCGACATCTACAAGTGGGTCCTATGGCCATTGCGGATACCTTCTTAAGTACATCATGATGCCAATGTAACCAAAATGTTAGGGATGCAATCACGTGAATTTAAACCATTGATTTCTCTTTCCTAAATTAATTTAGTAAAAATTTTCATGTACCCCACCACTCTAAACGTGAACCACCCTTTGAGCTGGATTTTGGATGATTGCGGGTACGTACTTTTACGCACCAATTCAAGGATGAAGATGGTGTTGGAAAAATTACAATGGCAATCGTAATTCCGAAAAACAATTATATATACATGAACAAATTACAATAAAATAAACACGAAATTTACAGAAACTGGAAATACATAAACGGTAAAACAGAGATACAAACAGTCGATCGAATGCCGAGTCGTGTGTAACCACACTCTCCTTAACAAAGATTCGCCACCTATCGTGAGTGTTGTAGATTGAATCGGCATCTTCGTCCTAGGATACAACGGCTAAACCACAACCACCGGAACACCACCGCTGGAAGCCTTGGCGAACTATGACTCTCGTCTGCCTCTCTCTCACAAGAACGATTTCTATACTGAAATGTGTTGCTCGAATTTCTGGTGATCAAAACCAATACGGAGCTACCCTTTTTATATCTGAAAAAGGGAGCTGGAAACATGAATTCGGGATTAATGGGGGAGCCTCCCCATTCAATAACGAAATGAATTTCTGTCAATGAATTTCAGATCTTGTAACCGCAGCCATCAATCCGAATTTGAATTGAAATTCAATTCTGCCATTATCTCCATAATCATGAGGGAGTTACCCAACATTTATTGCATAGCGTGTTGAATCCGTGGGGTGGTCTCGGTTGCCCCGGGAGACCCTCTGAGTGCCTCAGTTTTATTCACAAAATTCTCCAACAGATGGAACATATCTATTGCGAGGCAAACAAGTGTGCCGATGTGCTATCAAAGGATACTGTGGCAGTTTTTCTTTTGAAGATTTACATATCTATGAGGGTGTTTGTGAGGCTCATTTTTTTTAGTTATTGCATTTTGCTTTTTTGAATTATAGCAATAATTTATTACGAATTTCTAGAGTATTTGGAAATACGGGCAGAATGTATTTTGCAACACTAGTAGTGTTCAGAATATATGAGGTTATGTCAACCAAAATGGATAAAGTGAAAAATGAGAAGCTAAAATCTCTTGTCCCCTACTTGTGGCTTTTTTATTCTCCATACTCAAAAATCGAAAATACATTGTAGGATAATTCATTTTGAGTGAGGTAAGCTAACACCTACAATTAGAAAACGTGAAAATAGAAATGAGAAAAGTGATCATCCATTCAAACACCCTCCATTTCTCTATTCTTAATTATGTATTAGAGCATCTCTAACTCATGCTCTAAAATTTCATTTGAGAGTACGGAGGAAATCTAGCCCATACTCTAAAACTCTTCTATCAATTAAAGAAGGGGTTTTCGGTTTACTATATTTAGAGAATGGAGAGGATGATCCAATATTATTGGACAGGAGGAAGATATTATAAATCTTCAAATGCACAATAACATCTTTTAAAATAACACCCATATTGATTACATTATGAGAAAAGAATTGAAGTTTATAAATTCAAATATTAGAGGGAAAATAAAAAATTGTTGAGTGTGAAAGAAATATAGAGAGAATTAGACGTGTGGTTGGAGTAAGAATTTGCTTTTTAGCTGTCTCCAAAGAGACAGCACGGCCCCGTTTCCGAGATGCTACCTCGCCTGTAGTGTTAGGAAATCAAAACATAAGTAGTCGTGCTTAATGGAAAAACGAAAAAGAAAAACAAGACACAAGATATACGTGGAAAATCTCAATGTGAGGAAAAACCACGGGAGCTACACCAATCCACTATGAAATCGAAAATAGGAGTACAAGTCTTCTCGCAATCTCTCTGAGATCTAGGTTTTATCTCGCCTCTGTTTTTCTCTGAAAACTGATAACTCTAAAATTTAACAAACTGCTAAAGAAATAGGTCAGGCCCTACGGCCAAAGTTAGACCCGACGTCCAAAAATATCATTTTCGTTGCACTCCGGACTGCGGCACTTTGTCTTGTGGGGACATTGCCCCCTACACTCTCGGGATAGACTACTGTTGAAGTTTGTCTCCACCTCAACTCAACACATAGGGCTGGTTTGGGTGAATTGGGTTTTTTAGTTTTTTTAGTTTTGTCGTTATTTTAAAAAAAAATTGCATTATTGCATTTGTTAGTTTTCGGTCGATTTTTTGTGGTTTTTTGGCTTGTCTCAATGAGAGAAATTTAAAAAGTATAAAATTATTAGTCAAACTTAAAGTTTTGTGAAGAAAGACGAAAAATTAATCCAAAACTAATAAAAATCGACAAAAAAACCAATAAATGCAAAAAAAAAATTGAATAAGGACGAAACTAAAAAAATTAAAAAACAAATTTTTTCAATTCACCCAAACCAACCCGTAGTTACCAAATGGTTGCTTGCAAGTTGCCATGGCTTAAAAAATTGGGTATGTCTGTCTCTGAGCCTGGCATGTGAGGGGGGCTAAATGACTAATTGGGAACGAAGTTGGTGACCTCTTGTTTGAAACAATTCAGTCCGGGGCCCACTACCTTCAATGCAAATTAATGATAACATACGTATACGATTGCCTAAGGTATTCACCTGAGGTATAAAATTTGTAAATCTTTGATAAAAACATAACTTAAAATTTTAGTACAATATATTAGCAATGATAGGAACACAAATTTCAAATACAACTTTAGATACATTTGCCATTCCATTTTCGATACATGGGGTAACGGGTTCCCGTTACACCATTTCTCACCTCTTTGGCCACCCAAACGTGGAAAAGAATTATCTTTTCTTTATTTCTTTTTTTTTTTCTCGTAAAAACCCTCAATCCAAATGGGTTGTTAATGAAGATAATCAATGAATTGGGTCAATTTCACTCCGGGGCCGTGCTATGCACCTCTTAGCCGTCCGGTCATGTTTTGGATAGTTTTGATGCGTTCAACAATTTTAATTTAATTTAAATTTATTTTTACCAGTAAAAAATCAAAACACATTCAAATCATCTAAAACACAATCAAACAGCCAAGAGATGCGACACTTCATATTTGTTTCACCTTTTCTGGGTTTCAATTCTGAAAGATACTACATTACCTCCATCACACAAACATTGAAAGCTATCTAACAAAAAACCATCCACGTTTCAATTACCACATTAATCTCAAACATCAGTACAAAACCAAACATTTAAAACACCCCAACTACTATATCATATCTCATAATAATAAAAAGATGATAGATATATATCATTATAGCTGCGGGCTACAATAATTTTTTTTTAAAAATTTCCTGCAGCCACCTCAGCTTTTGCTGGTTCTCACTTAAACCCTACACCAAAAATAAAAATAAAAATAAAAAACCCAAAAAAGTAGAGTGGAAAAATAAAAAGCCACCCACAAACCCCACTTTTTCTAACCTATCATCACCCTTTTTCCTTCTTCTACTATTCTAATTTTCCACTTTCCTTCAAATTTTCCCGAGAAAAAAAGAGAATAAAACAGAAGGCGGGAAAACTGGGAAATTTTGTCTTGGAAATTTCAGACGCGGAAGTTCTTGCCCATGAAAGTCTGGCCGAACTGCCAATGGGCGGGCGCCACATTCCACGAGGTGGAGCTGCGACGGTCACTGGCTGTGACTCTAAAGGACAAGGCCTGGCCGAAGAGGAGCGCGTTGGATTGCCAGTTCTGCCCCCAGTTGCGGCTCATGGGCATCCATTGGGTGTTGGCTCCCTTTACGCTCACCCTCACAATATCTCCTGCACCCGCGACGTTGCTGATCAGAACCAGGTTGAAGTAACGGAAACCGTTGATTGTGAACCTGATCCCTCCTTGCTTTCTGCATGCCACCCTGAAAAAAAATAATACGATTATTGAAATTGTGTGAGAAAATTTTGAATTAATACGATACAACTACAGACATAGATGGAAATGAACAGATTCGGGCACGAAAATGAATGATAGAGATCCGAAACCAAGTTCCAAATTGTGTTTATTGAAGAAAATAAATGTGTTCTAGAATTCCAAAGACCAAAATCCGATCGAAATGGTTGATAATCTTTTGAGTTAAGTCTATATGGACTATGGAGTTTAGCTCCGATTTTAATTGAGCTCTCCGCAAGTAAAGTGACGGAATTAAGTAATAGAAGTAGTAGAGGTGTACGGAAGTAAACCCGTAATTACAAGTTACGAGAAAATGTAGTGGGAGTATTTTATATGTGCACACGATTGTGTACATATTTTAATTACCTGTTGGTGCACTTTTAGGCGGTTAACCCAATGTTTACCGGTAATTCAGGTTAACATGACCCAACGGGCCAACACCCGCCCCGGACCCTGTGTTACGTGTGTCGGATTTTGTGGATTCCAGCCCTGATATCCAGGAAATAATGACCAAGAATTCAAGGACCAGACTGCCCTCAACAGAGACCAAAACTACCACCTTGCCCTTGACAAATATGTGGGTCCGTCGACACGGTTAGTGCAGTCCCAGTAATTTGTGGAATTCCTAGAATGCCATCCGTCTTGTGGATAGGGTTTCCTCAACTGGGGGTAGTTATGTCATTTTGAGATAGGATTTGACTCGACGACACGACAGCCCGCTGCAAGTGACGAAACTGTTCGAAAATCTTTTACAACAGATACTGAACAGATTCCGAACAGAAAATAACATGGGCATTTCTGTCCACTACTACTGAAATGGAATCCCTGATTATTATGGCAAGGTAACTACATCGAAAATAAAATTTCGAACACAATTATGTCTAGAAAAGAACATAAAAGAATAATGTAAAACGGTGCATAGATTCTTTACTATTACTACCATTTTATTTATTTACACGGTTTTACTCGAAATTTGCTATGTGTCACGGAGTGGGACCCGAGGCTGAGATTATGGAGCCAGATCTCCTCGGGTCACATGCCGTGCACAAATGCAATCCGTTGAGTGAATCCGTGACACCGCGTTGGCCCACCTTGTGATCATTATGCTAAATACCCTGTCGTTCAAAGGGGCAGAAAAAACTGACGCACGGGGACTAGAGAAAACGGAATTTAGAAACCAAGCAAATCACAACTCAATTAATTCATGGATCACAAAAATAAAATCAAAAGAGGGCACGAGAGAGAGATTCACCGGCGGAAAGCGACGGGAACGATTCCAGCCTTATACTCAGCGATCTTGAGGAACATGGGCATGGCGAGGTCGAAGTGGGGCCGGGGCGGATTGCACCACCCGCCGTTGTCACTGGGCTGGGCGAAGTTGGGCGGGCAGAAGTTCGTGGCCGTAACCAGAATCGATGGGCTACCCGGGTGGCACCACTGTGGATCGCTGTCGCACTTGAGCTCGAAACACGCACCGCAGCTCAGCCCGTTGTTGAATAGCGCCGTGCTCAGCGCCGCCGTGTTCACGCCGTAGCCTTGGCTGTACAGGTTTCCGTACCCACATGCCCCACCTGGGAAAAAATAAAAGTAAATTAATACAGTAGTAATTCATATGTTAATAGCTGATAGTCGGATAATCGTGAAAATGAATTTAAATTTACAGATCTGTTCATGGATAATCTTCTTTTATCAGTTGAAGGTAAAATGCACGATTGTAAACAGAATGTGTAGGTTTTCGAGGTTCATATTGAGATGGATTTCGGAGAGATAATTAAGATCTGGGTAGAGAGAAGCTAAATGAGAAATAAACCAGAGCTTTTGAAGGGTTTTTTGGGGCGGAAATGGGGTTAAAATGCAAGGCATTGCTTCGGAGATTTCAGTTTTGGTGGGAAAATTACAGAACATGGGAGTTGAGAGATTTGTGATTTTGAACGCAAAAGTTAAGAACAGCTGGTCGATGAAGATATACGGAGCTTTCGAAATGGGATGGAAAAACAGAGCAGAAGCAGAGAAAAGAGGAAAGGCTAGTCCAATGAAAGTAAAAAATTGAAGAAGAGAGGAGGAATTAACAACTGGTACGTGGAAAGCTTACCCATAGTGCCGGAGGCGTCGCTTCCACCGTAGAAGGTGGCGTGGGCGGTCTCCCACTGGCCGCCGGAGTAAACACCGGGGATTCTGGCAGTAGCAAAAGCGAGAAGCGAGAGCAGAGTAGCAATGCAGAGGAGGGGTTTCAGCAGTGGAGCCATGTCACACATTCACTCGCTCACTCGCCAGAACAAAGAACAGAGAGAGTAATGTGCTTTTCTGGAGAGAGAGAGAGAGAGAGAGAGAGAGAGTGGGGAAATGGAGGGAGGGGATTGGGGCGAATTGAAAGCGGGATGAAGGTGGGGTACTTATTGTGCACAGGGGGAAGGCAAGAGGGCGAATCACCGGTGCAGGGACCCACCATTATTACCGCGTAATTACTGCTCTAGTGCTCTCTCTCTCTCTCTCTCTCTCTCTCTCTCTCTCTCTCTCTTCCTTTTCTTTCTTTTCTGTCACTATTTTGATTTTCCTATATTTATTACAAATAATATAATCCTTACCGATCAATTTCCGAAAGCCATTTTTCCATTTTTATACCTACTCCGTCTTAATTTTATGGTTTTTTGTTCTATTTTAATTGAATAAAAAAATAATTATATCTTTCAATCGGTAATACATTTTATATGTAATATAGATCTTGTTTGATAGATCTTGATTTAATTTAATAAATAAAGTGTTCAAAATCACCTAAAACATTGTAGATCATAAGATATTACACTTTTAAAAGTGACACGAACTCTCAAAACAAACTACAAAATTAGGATGGAGAGAGTGTATATAAATACACACACACACACACACACACACACACACACATATATATATATATATATTGTTAAACCAACATAGGAGTTCCTCATTTCTAAATTGAAAAATCTAAATAGAACATGAAAAATGGTAAATGGGTCATGTAGCGTTAAAGACACTACACTCCTACAGTGAACAATTTTTGAGTTGTCAAAGAGTGTTTTTAATGACTCAAATTTCAAATGTTATTCCACATTTAACATTATTTAAACCGTTAATCACTGAACATACGATCAAAATTGAGCACTACAAAGATGCAGTGCCTTTGGACAGTGCTCGGGTTCCTTGTAGATGAGAGCATCTCCATGGAGGTACTAAAATTGTTCACCAAATTCAATTTCAGCCAATGTGGCAAATTAAAGTGACCCTTGCAACAAATCCAGTCCAAAAACTCTTTAAATTCTTTTTTATACTTCAACGGAACAACTTTTCTTTTAAAAAAATTAATACAGTATATGTGAATCATATTAGTATATTGATGATGTTTAAATCGAAGAGCTCTCGTTCATAAAATTTGGAGAGAGAGAGAGAGAGAGAGAAATCACCAAGATGCTGAACCAACTTTGTTGTACATCTTTTAGAACTTTTGGAGCATTTTATGAACATGGTTCTTCAATGTATTTTGATTTTGATTTTTTTTACTTCTTCCTCCGTCTCATGAATATGTTCAATATTCAATTTTAGAATGCCTCAAATTATTTCTGGCAAAAGGCATTACCAATTTTCAAAAGCCCTTTTTAAAAATCTATTTTGTATAACTGAAGTTAGAAGTTCCGCCTGTATATAAACTCATCTTTCAAAAGTGAAAAATAGAAGATGAAAAATGGGAGCATCTTCATGAGGTATTAAAATTGTTCACTAAATTCCATTTTTAGTCAATATTTAACAAACTAAAGAGATACTTGCAACAAATGCACTCTAAAGACACTTAAACATTAAGATTTTTTTTTTTTACTTTAATGGGCAAACTTTGTTCAAGAAAACTAATTTATATATGAGTCATAAATAGTAATTTTTCCTAAGTTATTAATTGTGATTTCTCATTCTTCAAATTTAAAGAAGCGAGAGGGATACCGAGAAAGAATTAGATCAAATTGGTGTAACAAATTTACAATATCTTTTGGAGTATTTTGTCAACATGGTTCTTTTGAGACTTGGAGACTTTTAATAGAGCTTTGTTGGCCAAACAAGGGTGGAAACTTGTATCGGGTGCGTCTTCCCTTTTTAGGCGAATTTTAAAGGTAAATATTTTCCACACACATCTTTTTGGAGGGCCAATGTGAGCAACCAGGCATTATGAGCTTTAGAAAAATATTGCGTGGGCAAGAGATCTACTCTGTGAGGGCTGGAGATCTCCGTGTTAAGATCCATGGCTTCCAAAAACCCCTTTCTACGCTGTCAATCAAAGTACGCCAAAGACAAACAATATAGAATGGGTCTCTGATCTTATAGATGCAGACATAGAGACTTGGAAAGCATCACTTATCTGGGAAAACTTCAACAAGGAAAATTCAGATATTATTCTTTCGCTCTCGATTAGTGTGACACTCAAAGAAGAGATGTCAAAATTTGGCATCCCTCTCCGAATGGTCTTTTTTCTGTTAAATCCACTTACCACTTGGAGGAGGAAAGTTTGTCTAATGATAGGGAACAACATGAGCCCAAACACAAGCCATTGATTTGGAAATGATTATGGGGTCTGCCCGTACACCCAAAGGTTAAGACTTTTGCATGGAAGTGTTTCAACAGAGCGATAGCTACAAGTTCTGCCTTAGTTGCAAGGAAAATCAGCACTGATCCAATATGTTCTGTATGTGGTAAAATGGAGGAATCAATTTGCAATCTTCTTTTTCAGTGTGAGCTTGTAGCCAAAGTCTGGATTCTTTCCCCTTCCGTTTGAGGCTAGAAGAGTTACAAGATTGCATAAAGAGTTACAAGATTGCATATATATGTCGAACTGGTGGACGTGTAGATCGCATTACCCAAGCTCGAATTCTGGCTTCTTCAATGGGACTTGGCCTCACTTATTGTTGGTGGATTTGGAGAATGCGAAATGAAGCTGTTTTCAATGGAACAAGGTGGTGAACTGAGGTAGTAAATGGGAAAGCACAATAAGATTTTTATGGTTTTTTGGATGCTAACAGTAAGCCTCGCACGACCTCTCCAAATGTTTCAAATATTAGGGGTGGAAAATGGCAGAGTCCTGGGGAAGGCATGGTCAAGACTAATGTTGACGTTGCTATGTCTAAGGCGACAAATACAATTAAGAGCATCCCCAACAGCTTGGGTAAAATAGCTCTGGAGCCATTTTTGGCTAACCAAATGAGCAAATTAGCCCTGCAGCAGATTAGCTAAACCCTTAGCTACAGTACTTAGGTAAAAATACCCAAGTACTGTTCACCAGCCATGATTTTTTTATTCTTTTCCTCCTCTCTCTCTCCTCCTCCGACTGCTCTCTCCTCCTCCTCCCGGTTGGCACACTAGCCGACCCGAAGTGGGTGTAGCAACATACAACGGCAATGGAAGGCTAACGATCGACCTCTGACCACCCTGATTGGCGTGAGGAGGAGGGCAAGAACGGCGGAGAGCGGCAACATCGATCGGCGGTAGAATCGGAGATCGACGGCAATGGCGAACGATGGCAGCGATTGAAGCTTTCGATCCACAGTGATTGAAGCTTCCGATCCACAGAAATGACGATCGAGGGCGACCAACGGCGACGGCGTTAGAGGGTGACCAACGGTGACGGCGAAAAGGTACAAGGCAACGGCGGAGAAGACGATGAACAGTGTATATATATATATATAAACGAAAAAATATTATTTTAATGAGAGGTAAGGTAAAATGGATAGATTGTTAGAGTGTTGATGGTGACAGTAGCTATATGCACTCTGTACACCAGTTTTTTTTGCCTAAAATTTACCCAATCTGTTGGGGATGCTCTAAGACGGGGTAATTGAGCAAGGAGACAATGGTGAGTGCTTGGTATTCTTCTGAAAGTTCACATGGGAATTAGCTCTCCGAGGATTGCTGAGTTCAGGAAGGCTTAAATTTGGGAATTGCTATGAATTGCCCGAAGATTATCATTGAATCAGATGTGGGGCCGATTATTAGAAGTTTTGGTATTTCGAAGATTTTGGGGTCTAATATTGTATTTTTGGTGCAAGATTATTTAGTTCTTAGGAACTATTTTTTCTCATGTCGGTTTAGTTTTGCCAAATGAGATTATAATCGGGCCGCACATGATTGTGCAAGAAAGGCGCTTTCTAGTGGTTTATTTGGTCTGTGGACTTCCGTTTTGCCTCCATGGGGTTCTTTGCTTTCCGATGTTTAGGCATTTTTGCCTTCCGGATTAATGAATTCTCTTTATTGTCAAAAAAAAAAAAAACCATTTGGTTGACAAAGTGGTCTTGATTTGAGACTTAAGAGTTTGCTCTCACCTAATGTCCTAGGTTTGATTCCCCTTGCCAGCAAAACTCTTATGGATACTGGGGGTTATATCTGGTCATTTCCTCCAACGCCCAAAAATTAGTTGAGGTGCGTGCATCCTGGCTTGGACATCCAATGCAATTCTTTTTTAATCTAGACAGCGAATTTAGTTTGACTTTGATTTTCCCTCCACCCATCCCATTTTTGGAATGTGATAAATTATTTGCTTATCTCCTTTTAAATTTGTTACAGACTAATCACAATAAAATGATTAAATGAAGTTTTAAAGGAAAAACAAAAAATGTATAAAATTAGAAATTTCATTAAAACTTTATAAGGAGACATGTACGTATTAATTGTGTATCTCATTTTTACCATATAAAAAGTTAAATTTTTGCACATAGTAAAAAAATATGAAACGGAGAGAGTATGTAAAAATGGATATGGAAACATGGTCCAAGTTTGAACTGCTTTTTCAAGTCAAAAGTGAAAGCACGGTAACGTATTTTTTTATGCGTGGTTCCGGATGCTAAGCTTATGCAGGATCAAGAAACAATTGATTAGTGGGCACGGTCCATTTGCACAAGTCGTAGGGCATCTCAGTTTAAATAAAAAAAAAAAAAGAAAAAGAAAAAGAAAAAGTCGTCGAAAGTCGTAGTGAGAGAGGAGTTTTCCATCCAGTTCTGCCTTCTTCGGGTTTATACTGAGCCCACATTGATCATCAAAATGGTACATTATGCAGATTTTGTCGAGTACTTTAATTCGATACCTGACCATAAAGCATTTATTGAAAAAAAAAAGTGGAAAATTTCTATTTTGATCCAATGTGTTGAGTACATTTTTAAAAAATTAAGATAATCTGGTAAGTTATCAAGTAGAATCTGATCAATACGATTTTTTTTTTCATGATTGAAGTACTCAAACAAGATCTACATAAATGGGCATTAGAACAAAACTCAACCAGGTTTAAAAAATTGACTTAATTCCGTACCAATACGGCTCAAGCCATGGACATTAGAACCTTTTTTTAATAACAAACATGATTAATTAAAAAGCTTTGTTTAATTAATATAACAGCCTACTTTCGCTAAACACACGCATGGGCCGCATGGCATAAATCACTTTTATAAATGCTACGTACTAAAAATTGATGTGGCTAAGTTTCCAACTATTATCTTAATGGTATTTTCCATATTTTTGTTAGTGGTCTATAGCGCTTCATTTCCTTTATATGCATTATAAAAATACCATCAAACAGAAACAATACCCACTTTTGACAACAATGGAAACTCACTCTAATTGGGGTTTGAATTTTTTTTTTTTGGGTAAAATAAGATCCTCTAATAATATATCGGGGGTGTTTGGCAAACATGTTTTTGCATTTGTACTTTGTTTTTAGCTTTTGGGTATTTGGGAGCCCATTCCAAGATCAGAAAATGTTTTCAATTTTTGACATTAGAGGCCAGAAGTGAAAAATAGTTTTGGAGGAGCTTTTCAACTTGAGAAAACATTCTTTCCATTGTCGGCGGAAACAAATGTTTCCTCCAAATCAATCATAGCAGTCTGGTGAAATAGTACACAATCACGCAGACCGCTGTGATTGATTTGGAGGAAAGATTTGTTTCCGCCGTCGGCGTAAATAACTTATTCTCTTTCACCTTCCCCTTCTACTTCTGACCACATTCTAACCATAACCTAAAAAGTCGAAATGCTAAAAATGAAAAGTTAGAAATGAAACTTCCAAATACCCTATCGTTATGATGAGAAACTGGATACACGCATAGTCCTCAATTGGGATTGTCGGATTCCTGTAAATGCAGCTAATGAGTTGTAGATTTTTTGTGAACTTAATTTAGTGGGTGTTTCACTAACACAGTTTTTAGAATGAATTGATTTTTTATGTGATGTATTTTGAGAAAATGACATGTCTTGATTTTGGGGAAAAACTGTTTTTTTGTTAGTGAAACACCTAGCTTATCCCATGTTTTATTTTTACCGAGTCCAACCGTGGTTAATTTACATTTTTTCTATTGATTTTGTCCCTTTTGTCTTCCACGTATAAATAATCCAAAAATGAGATAAATTAACCAGCTGGGTTAGTTCAATTGGCAAAAAAGAAAGAAAAAAAGGCCAAATCAAGTAGAGGGAGTTCATATTTTGCTATATATTTATATTCTTTAAAAGGCAGATCTAAAACATCTTTTATTGTTGTTTCCGAAATGAAAATAATTAACTGTTTCATTCAATTTCTTTGAAATACCTATGAGCTTGACATAGCCATGAGATGTAACCTATATACTTGTTGAATTATTCAGCGGTTATTGGGGAAACGGGGGATGGTGCTATCCCCGGTGCTGTCCCTTCGAAGACAACAAGGATGTTGGGCCAATCACGGTTGTCTGTGGTCGGCCATGAACAGCTCAGATTTGTTCATAAGTGGACGGTTCATATTTATTTGAACAAGATGTGATCTGAGCCGTCCATAGCAGACTACGAACAGCCGTGATCGACCAAAATCCATGTTGTCTTTGAAAGAACAACACCAACCCCTTCCTGGGCACCGTCATGTAATGTCTCAACATCTTCTCCACCTCATATTCTTGTAGAGTCAGTATACTTGCTAGTAATGAACTCCAAAGAAATGTGTGGTGGAGATAGATGTTGGGGACCACCCAAGTTGGGTGAATACTTTTTCATATCTCACACACAGACACAAAAAATAGCTTTGCTACAAGGAAAAAGTTACAATACACACTTCTTATTTATGTGTGTATCATACGTACCCCTACAAAAGTTATGAGACACACCAAAATGTTACAAATCATATCGTTGAAAAATTACGAAAAACTAAAAAATATTTCGATTGCCAATGAGGTGGCATAATCTGAACCATACAATAGGTGCATATAATATACACCTTTAATGAGTGATTATTGTAGCAATTTCCTTCTTACAATTATACGAGGGAAAATGTGAGAACTTTATTATTATACCATACTTTTGAAATAAGAATTTTTTGAACATTGTGAGCTAAAAATGGTCGGAGTTTAATTTCTTGCAAAAGCAGAAGACAAAAAATACCAGTCTTCCCACAATAGTAAAAAATGGGTATTGTTTTTGGCTATATGGTAGGAGTATCTTTGAAATGTATATGGGGAAAATGACTTTATAAAAGAAAAAAAATACCGAAAACATCACAGTGAAAACTCAATCGAAATAGAGTGAACTGAGGTCCAAGGCAAAGGAGGACAATAATTAATAACCAGTTTGAAAAGTAAAAACCAGGTGAATTAGATATGGGTAACTGTTTGATCAATTTGTTTAATTAATCACAAGTTTTGACTTTTAGACCAAGAATTTTCAACCAAATGTTGAACAAACCGATCAAGCAACTTAGGATATCCGGCTAAATGATTTTTTTTACTTTGCAAATAAAAAGCATGCAATTTATGTTCTACGTATTAATTGAACCCCTCGAATCATCTAGGGTTACACAGGCGAGGTTGGTACAAACACCCAACCCACGAGTAACCATGAATTTATTATTAATGGTTAGTTTTTCACTTGAGTTTTTATCTTCACCGTAGTGGCAAAAGACAGCTCCCACTAAAATTACGATTTAGGCCATTTATTCACTAAAAAAAACAAATAAATAAAATACTGTTTAGTCAAAAGCAGATACTCGGCATTTGTTAATGCATGGGTGCTTTATCCGATATGGATGCTTTCACAGACAGAAATCAGAATCACAGTGGTAGCCAGCTTGTCTCTTTGTCCTCCATTTTTAGACCAGCAAGTTGAATCGTGATATTACGCTTATTTACAGTTGTCTTCTGACTTCTGAGTAAATGAAAGTTTCAAACCCCTTGCAAAAATTAGCTTGCTTTCTTTTGCAGTGAAATCTAAATTCTGAAGTCATGACTCACCATTTTGAGCTAAATGTCACCAGTACTCTTGTATTCATAGCTTTCTTTTACGATTCCTCACGCACGTGTGTTGTTGGTTTCTTTTTTCTTTTCGGTTTGACAATTGGAGTGTTCGGGTCAATTTATGTACATTTCAATTAATTACCTCCCCAGTTCAATTAAATGCAGGTTCCACGCCAAGACTAGGGCTGATGCATGGAAGCTTGTGAATTCAAGAATAAAGTGCAACAAAGACAATTCCAAAAATAATAATCTAGAGAAACTCACTTAAAACTCACTTTTCTATTAATAATGAAAAATTCAAGTAGCCTTAAAGGCTTCATCAGTATTTATAACGCAATAGAAACCCTAGACAAACTAGGAAACGAATGACAGAAAGATACACTAGCTAATTAAGCCACAAACAAAATATTACGAAATTTTCCAAAATAGAAAATGGAATATAACTAGGGAACCAAAAACTATAAAGAAAAATAAGATTATCAAAATAGACAGCAACAAAAACAGACTTTCCTATAAAAGTTACTAGACTCCAAAGAATTTCCTTAAACAAAAAAGTTCTCATTTTGAAATGCTAGATGGCATCGAACGGCCAAAATACATTGTTTGTCCTTGTCCGAATGTCAATAAATCATGATCATAAGCCCTTTTTCAATTGACCGTACAATTTCTAGACCTTTCTGCTACTGTTGGGTCACACGCCTACAAATGCCGTTTGGGCTAACCTGGAGAAATGTTAACCCCAAGGTATTGGCAAAGTGGTCTTGCCTTTGGAACTTTGGGGTTTGCTCCCACCTAAGATCTCAAGTTTGATTCTCCTTGCTAGCAAACTGTTGGGGCCATTAGAGGTTATACTCGGTCGTCTCCTACTTTTTTGCTACCTAACCCAAGAGTAAAATCTTAATCAATTGTGTGGAGGATAAACTCATCAACCAACCAAATTAAGCTCTACTTATGTACGGTTCGCCCCACAATCGAACATTAATTGTTTGCTTCTATCGTCCAAATATTCCTATGAAATTGAACTTCATTTTTTACTAGTACAATTCCAAAATACTTTTTGCTTTCTTAGACGCATTTACATTTACGCTAAGAAAATGGGGTGAATTTGGCACTCAGTTTTATCCAAGTACTAGGGTTGTCCAGTGGATCATCTGATCCACTCAATCCGCCAAATCCCTCCAATCCATCCGTCCATTGACTTATCCATGAATATTCGGTTCAGTTTCAGATCGAGAATTTCTTATCTAGCGGTTCTAGATCAGGATCCAATCGGATCGGATCCGCACAATCCGCTCAATAATCCTTCTTAATCTGTCAAATCCGCCAGATCTAATCTGATCCGATACGATCCGTAACTGATCTGTGAATGTTCGGTTTGGTTCCGGATCTTAAAAATCATAATCCGCTCTAAGCAGATCAGATCCGATCTGTGGACACCCCTACCAAGTACGCTCTCGCTCTTTATATCCTCCTCAAATAAAACTTCTAAAGTCAGTTCCTTTTTTATTCTCTAGATTGAAGGATCATTGTGTCATATTGCATGAAAAGCAGGGAGCATACGGTAAAATGCAACCGCATGAGGCCCCAAATTTTATCTAATTTTGAGGAGTCTTAAACTTTTTATGCTATTATAGTATTTCTATACATAAGGGCAAACACAACAAGACTCAACAAATCTTGAGCCAAATAAATTAGTGAACAATGCTTTATCTACCTATGTCATTTTCAACACTCCAACAATACTACCTATACTACCTCTCCACTATTAAAATACTATTTTTTACTTTTCAAAATAATACAATATATTACTCATATATACACACACCCTCATATCTCTCGCTGTCGAACTGTTGCCAGTCTGCCATGGACAAACCCAGATCTCCCCATCACGACCCAACGCCCAACAAAACCCATACCTCTCGCTGTCACAACCCAACACAGATCTATTGTTGCGTCTAACTGTTGTTGCGAAACGAAACCCAGACCTCCATCTCTAATTTTGATGAAAACCCAGACCTCCATCTCTGATCTCGGCAAACCCCAATCGATTCCGGTGAACCCTAGAGATGCCGATCTGTTGCTGCGTGGAGAGAGAGCGTGAGGGAAAAAAATTAAAAAATAAGTTGGGAGTGAACAATGAATGAACAAATGGGTGGGATTTGTCGAGGCACTGTTTACTTTTGTATTTTGTTCACCTGTTTAGGGAGTCTATTTGAGGTTGTTTTGGAGGGTTGGCTGAACAAAATAGAGATAGGGAGGGGTTTAAGTCATCTGTTGCACTTGCTCTAAATAAGTTAAATGAATACCTATGTTACCCATTGAAATTGATTTGGTGGATAAGCTTTTTTTAATTATTTTTTTTAAGAATAAAAACTTTATTAATCTTAGAAAAAGAACAAGACTAATAGGGGCAAGAAAAAGTAACAAGCACAGTTATCAATTTAAGACCCAAAACCAGAGGCCTAAAGCCTAACACTAGTGGGTCAAAACCCAGATACAACATAAAGCACAAAAAATATCCCATGGGTCAAAACTCAGATACAACAATAAGCTCAAACGGGCCAAGCCCAAAACACAACCCCTAAAAGCACCCATGATAAGCCCCCAATATTGTATATATCGGGGCTTATCTCGCTCACTTATCTCACACACGCACGCGATTTCACACTTGAAATGTTTGATTTGCGCGTAGTTGTGTTTTTGTAAAGTTTCAGGTTGAACCCGCGGATTAAGCACATTTTGAGGGCATTAAGAACCGTGTCACGTTTATCGAGGGCCACGTGCCCCATGGCACGCCAACACTGGGCCTCGAGAGCCAAGAAACGATGATTTGGCTAAGGCCCGGCAAGCCGAAACGTTCCAAGTAGCCGGGGGCTTTGAAGCCGCGCTTCACGCTCACACAAAACTCCCGGTGAAGTCCGGGAGTGAACAAGCACTCAATTGACCAAGGAAAACCTCCCCCGAGGGTCGCACCACGTATCTACGTGTTTTGGAGCAAGTCCGGAAGCACGCAAGGCCAAGGGAATGACCAAGTGAAGTCAAGGCATCATCAAACCTATAGTGGATCAATCCAATCTCTTGGAGTGGATCGATCCACTCAAGTCAAAAACATTATCAGTCCCTTTTGGATTGATCCATTGCAAAAAGTGGATTGATCCACTCAAGGCTTTGAAGCCGTGCTTCACGCTCACACAAAACTCCCGATGAAGTCCTGGAGTGAACAAGCACTCAATTGACCAAGGAACACCTCCCCCGAGGGTCGCACCACGTATCTTTGTGTTTTGGAGCAAGTCCGGAAGCACGCAAGGCCAAGGGAATGACCAAGTGAAGTCAAGGCATCATCAAACCTATAGTGGATCAATCCAATCTCTTGGAGTGGATCGATCCACTCAAGTCAAAAACATTATCAGTCCCTTTTGGATTGATCCATTGCAAAAAGTGGATTGATCCACTCAAGGCTTTGAAGTCGCGCTTTACGCTCACACAAAACTCCCGATGAAGTCTTGGAGTGAACAAGCACTCAATTGACCAAGGAACACCTCCCCCGAGGGTCGCACCACGTATTTACGTGTTTTGGAGCAAGTCCAGAAGCACGCAAGGCCAAGGGAATGACCAAAGGAAGTCAAGGCATCATCAAACCTATAGTGGATCGATCCACTCAAGTAAAAAACATCATCAGTCCCTTTTGGATTGATCCATTGCAAAAAGTGGATTGATCCACTCAAGGCCAACCATGCATCAGAGATAGTGGATCGATCCAGTCTCATAGTGGATCGATCTACTCTAGTCTAGAAGTCCTCCAGAGCCTTTTGGATCGATCCACTCACGTTCGAACTGCAAATTTTTAGCCACTTGTTGCACTTTCTATTAATGACAACTTTGGGTGGTTGTGTGTGCTTTATAGATATTTTGTAGAAAGAGAAAAAGGAAGACTATATGACCTCTCTCCTCTCTCCTTCTCTCATTACTTACTCTTTTATTTTCATAGCTTAGTTCTTGCTCTCCATTGGAGACTTTGGAAGCTCTCTCTCTCTAGATTTTCCTATGTAAGTGTTGGTCTTAGGTAAATTTCATGTTTATTAATGTTGTTGCTCTTGATTAGCTCTACCTAGAAATCAAGTTTATTTTCCTTTCCATCTAGTCTTTGTTTACTTGTTCTTCTTGCCATTTTCTTAAGAAATACTAGTTTGTAGTGGTTGTTTGTTAAGTTCTTCAAGTATAAAGAGTTAGGCTAATCTAAGATCCTCACTAAAAATCACTTTTTAGAATCTTTCATTATGTTCTTTATTTCCCTTATAAAAACAGCCATGTTTTCCTTAGTAATGAACGAGTAGTCGGTTTAGGCTCGGTTAAGGGGTGATGAGCATCCTGTGACTTAGGCGATTCACTCTTTTCGCCTTAATGCAAACATTGCTTGTTAATTAAAGAGTACGGATTGATTTTATGTATCAAAATTGCGATTTGTTAATCCCATTGATCACGTGTAGCCAAGGGTGTGACGCCTTGGCACGTGTGATGCTTCGGGCTATGGCAATCAAAATGTTTGTATAAATGGCACAAGAATCCTATTCTTTGAGAAACACCATTTCTAGTTAATTGCCAAACCTTTCGTTCAGGGTCGTTTAACGACGCCCCGAGCCGGTTATTTTAGAGGAGAATGAATCGGCCTAAGGCATGGGTGTTTTGAACCCCTTGACTTAGCCTTGTATTTAATTAGTCTTTTTAATCACGAGTCTTTCACGAAGTTAAGTGAAATCCACCCACAAATCACCAAAGCCAAGTTTGCCGCTTTAAGGCTAAACCTTCATTCGCGAAACAAATACTCACGCTCAACACATTCGATCTCTGAGGACTCGACCCGGACTTCTGTTTAATATGCTATCACCGGCCTAACCCTACGCTTGGGGAATCAATATTGGAAAACAATCCAAGGGCGCAAGCAACCCAGCATCCACCGCCACCTTCCGAGAAAAAACCTCCACATCGCAGCCACTGCCACCTCCCCGGAAAACTCCTCCACATCGCTTGCTTATGAAAAGCTTGATTATGAGAGCTTAATTAGTGTTATTTTTTGTCCTTAAAGATTCTAGAAGAGTGATGTTAATTTAAGTAATAGCTTAATAAACTGATAAAATTATCTATATTATATTACACCAAGGTTTTTTCCAAAATGTCCTACATGGCATTTCCATATTTCAAAGATCTCTCACTTCTCTCCTAACAATATCTATGACAAGTCCCAAATCATCATTTCATATGGGAATTTCAAATTTTCAAAAAATACTCTCTCTCTCTCTCTCTCTCTCTCTCTCTCTCTCTCTGACATCCAATCCATCATAAGGAAATGTCTTACATGGCATTTCCATGTTTCACAGATCTTTCTCCTAAGAATATCTATAATAAGGCCCAAATCTTACCTTACAGACAAAGTTGTGTTTTTGCAGTCTAAGAAAGTTTTGCATTTTCAAGATAACTTTTAGATAATTTACAAAAAAGAAAAAGAAAGCGGATAAAAAAAAATACCACATGAAAGACAATTCATTTCTAAAAGAACCATCATTTTATATGGGAATTTCAAATTTCAAAAAATACTCTTTCTTTGACATCGGAAAATTTCAATTTTGAAAGAATCTCATTTTGGAAAAGAAACACCATCCTTTAATTCATATGCAAATTTCAAATTTCAAAAATCCTCACACACACACACACATCCAACCCTCATAGGGAAATTTCAAATTCAGAATACTTCTCTCTCTCTCTTTATTTGAATTACAAAAAATGACACAATCTCTTTGGAATCTCTCTCCCACACACAATCTACTTTTTCAAATGATTTTGATTGTTTGTTTGAAAATCATAAAGAAAAAAAATAAGAAAGATTCTTTTAGTGATCCTTCAAAATTATATAATTTTTGTTCTACATGAACCACTGAGTTTTGTTACTCCTTCCCTCCTGCAAAGGTTGTCATATATTCCATTTTAGAATGTCTCAGAAAATTTATGCATTTTAAAAAGTTTCCAAAATGCGTGGGAGAGAAGTGTTGATCAAATCCATTCATTCCTTGGTTTAGTTGATTTTTGAATGGTAAATGATTTTCATTCAAGCTTCTTGTGTAGAAAGCATGAATTGACCAATTATATGTTACTAGCTTTGTTCTTCTTTTTAGTTCCACTTAACAATCACGAAATTTTAATTTTATTTTTATATTGAGGGCCCCATATTTAAACAAATCGCTTCAAGCCTCCGATAACGTCCTTACTAGTAAGGATAATAAATAGTGCAATAGTAGAATAAAGGGGAGGTGTCTATAGAGCCGGCTCTGGGCTAAAGCCCGTAAAGCAACCGCTTTAAGCTTCCAAATTTTGTCTAATTTTTGGGGCCCCCAATAATATAGGTCCATATAGTTACTAGATATCAATAAAAAAATTAAGTTTAATTTGTCTAAAAAATTTGAGGGCCTAATTTAAAATAAGGCCCAAGTGAAAGGGCCCAAATGTAATCTTGAAGATACTTTGAAAAGAGATGAGCTTTCTGATATTGATGGAAAGGATTATATTCGAAATTGAAAGTCTTGAGAGAAATTTTACCAAAAGAGCTAAGAAAGCCCATTGATATGCTCAATTACTATTACTTGAAGACAATAGATAGTTTATTTTTCTGAATGTGTGGATTGCATACAGAATACTATTGATCATTCCAATTTACAGTTGCCTTTGGTGAAAGAGGTTTTTTAAAGTTAAAGTTGATCAAAACTTATCTTAGGTCGATGATGTCACAAGAGAGACCGAACAGATTGGCTATGTTGTCTATTGAAAAGGTTATGGTGGAGAAACTTAATTATGCAAGTTTAATTAGTACTTTTGCTCCTAAAAACGCAAGAAGAGTAAACTTTAAATGACATTTTTAATGTATTGTAATGGCTATTGATTATGGGTACTTATGGTCTCAAATTATTGCATTGCCTTCCTTATGAATGTTTTTTCTTTCTCAAGTATCATTCACTATGCAGAAAAGATTGAAGGCCCATTTTTTTCCTTTAAAAAGTTTGCTTTAAGCCTCAAGAAACTCAGAGCCGGCCCTGGGTGTCTAATTTTATTCCCAAGCAAATAGACCATTTGAATAACATACAGTGAAGGTAGACTCATGGTAAATGACAGAGATGCATTGCTTGTCCCTTTTTGTGTGGGTAGAAAAGTATCTTTTTGTGATATCAGACTAAAACAAAAATGGAATTCTACCGTCTTCTTAATGGGCAGACAATGGTAGTGCTTTTTGACAGGTAATATTACATTTTTACCGGTAAGAAAGCAATTTTATTGTCCGCTCAATGGGCGAACAATAGGACTGAACAAAAAACCACAACCATGGAATACAAAGATATTAATTAGATCAATTAAAAAGACAAGCATACTCCGTCCGTTAAAATTTGTTAGCCTAATTTTGGCATACGTGCCCTTTATAAAATTATCTATATCTCGCGTTCTATGATGTTTTAATAATTTTTTAAAAAAATTGTCTCTTGGTTTTTGATTATATCAAACAAGATTGTATATATAAAACAATATAAATTGAAAATAGAAACAATTTTTTAAAAGCTCAGTAAATAGTAAAAGTGGGCTAACAATATAGAGTAGAGGGACTACATCGCACGTCAAACGTGGGATTGACAGTATTAAAAAGGGGTCCTTCGGCAAAATAAATAAACCTCGTTTATTGGATTATTGAGGTGCAATAATTCAAGGTAGTTTGGATTAAATTTTTGTTTATTGAAAAGTTAAATAATCCAGATAATATCCATAAACCAACAATCTAAATCAAATCAGGCGGTTTATTCGTTTCTTGTATTATTGCTGTTTAATCATGTTTATTGGATTATAGCTGACATCTATCCATTGCACAAAGGACGCCGACCATGGTACGTAGGGCCAAATCCTAGCTAGCTAGCATGGTCAATTGTAAATATGCAATTAATTCCTATATCTCAAGCCAATGAAAATGACCCTTAACTTTATCTCATTATTTAATGCTCCAGAGCATGGTCACGTGATGTTCGATCAAGACATTTTAACGCTATGCATTTTCGTGAGCTCTACGACTGAGTGTATGAATCCTATGTCAATGCATAGTGATAGAATAATCTGAAATATCACGTGACCATACTCGACCATTATTGAATCGTTACTACTAAATTTGACCTTAGCTCAAGTGTTATTACCTTTTGGTTCCCAATAGATTTCGAGCCGATGTAAAAGCATTAACAGTTCAATTGTAATAATGTACACCAATCTTTTAGGAGCAACTTTGGATTACCCTTGCCAAATTTTGACAATAGGAAGAATTTTTTTCAACAATTGGGGATGTTTTAGCATGGTATTCCAAAAAGGAAAAAATGAATGAGTGTGAGATATCAAGTGCGGCCTGTTACAATTTGAACCACAAATATGTGAAAATTTATTAGGAGAATTTTCATTAATGGGGAAACCTATTTTCTGTCCGTGTATTGGACAAAAACCTATCTCTCACTCTCTTTGAGGAAAAATCTCTCTCTCAAAAAAAAAAAAAAACCTAGCCACCTCTCTTCCTTCTCCTCCCTCACCCTAGGCCATCCTTATGCGGCGGTAGGAGGGGAGGGCTTTACCCTTGATAATTGTTAGCATGGTCGTCAAAGATCCATGATGTGTGGTCGTGGTAGCAGCGATTCTACCAATGACAGATTTAGGATGGTTTGTGATGTTATGGGGGTTTTCTTTTTCTTTTTTTAATTTTATTTTATTTTTTCAATTGGATTTCCATCGAAGCTAAAGGTGGGTGTTCGTTTTTGGCCGAGAAAGGTTTGTCTGGTTCGGGGTATAGTCATTGGACTAACCCCTAATGCTGAAAGAAAATTGTGTACACATATTTCTGCTTGTATTGGTTTCTTACTAGATCTGGAATAGTTATGTATCTGTATGTGTACGTCGGAGCATGTCTCATCAATTAATAATAATGAGGTTGAATCCATGTGCATGCATGGCTCTATTTGAGACAAAAAAAAAAAAAGAAGAAGAAAGAAAAGGAAGCATCAGATTAATAATTCAAAAACCAGGCATGCATAAGAAAAGTCCCCAAGTACTCATGTGATCTCATCCAAATAATTGATATGGTTGCTTCTGTCTCTCAACATTAACCCCCCCACCATGTGCCTGCACTTATTGTGTTACAGCCTCTTCCTGTTTTTTAAGTCTTTCCACTTTGATGTCTACCCCAACAACTTGTTCACAAGCAATTCACAAATCCGGTCATTGGATTAGAATATTGTTTGACTGAGAAGCGGATTCGTTGTTCCAAACCCTCTGTCCTGTCCATCCGAGCTGTCCAGCTTGCAATCAATGGTTTAGATTTCATCTCACCCAAACAAATCTAAACCAAACATGTTCATCTGTGAATCTGAGCCATCGATTGCTTAGATGGACGGCTCGAATGAACGGGACACGGAATTATTGGGATTCCACCCCGTGTGGGCCAATTGGGCTTAGGCCCAGAGGGAGTAGATTAGGGTTTTATCTTGTATCTCTATAAATACTCATTGTTGCCTCGTGTATTGTAGTGTGGTAGCACAATGTAGAGAGAGAGGCAGAGAGTGTGAGAGGGGGAGCCGGTTGTGGCTTCTCCCGGAGAGAGAGATACACGAGAGAATTGGTGAGGTTTCATTATTGTGAGATGAGAGTGTGAGTGTGTAACACAAGATCACGGATTTCCTCCGGATTATAGTGAAACCCCCCTCCCCGTGGATGTAGGTCGGATTTGGCCGAACCACGTATATATTGTGTGTTGTTTATCTCTTGATTTTACTGTTTCTGTGCGAGAGGTGCGCGTTTGGGCACAACAAGTGGTATCAGAGCCGATGGCTGACGATCTATGGGCAGACTCTCCTGGAAGCATCGGTGGTTGTGGGCTTGCATGGAAACTCTCGGAGGAGCAGGAAAAATCCATTGTAACTCTCGATGGAGCAAGAAAAATTCCTAGTGCGTGTAGTAGGTGGCTGACAGCAAGGTGGCTCTCGGTGGAGTGGGTACTCTCGATGAAGCAGGAAAAATTCCTAGTGTGTGCGGCACCTGGCTGGAAAGCAAAGGTGGCTTTCGTGGAGTATGGTGGCTCATGATGGAGTGGGTGCGGTAAATAAGCTCGGGTTTGAACACGGTGTTGGAGAGATAGATCAAGATTTAAGGGGGAGTCAAGTCGATCAAATTGAAGGGGAGCTAGCCCCAATGCATGGTTCACACATGAGGGGGAGATTGTTGGGAACATGTGTGAAAGATTGGAGTCCCACATTGGATAATCAGAAAAAAGAGTTAGACCTTAATATACAATTGGATGACTCACCACTTACAAGGCTTAGCCTTTTAAGTGGATATGGGTCATTCGATGTATATTGGGTCCACGTGATGTGGTGGGCTCTGTGGATACCCCCAACGGATTGGGCTTGCACGCACACAGGAAGAACCTCAGATAGATCAGACTCCCAACAAGTGGTATCAGAGCTTTGGTTAAAGCACCGGAGAGCGCAGAGCAGTCGAATAATCACTTGGAGGCCTTTTGGAGCACTGTTTGGAGTTCTGGTCGGATAAAATAATTGAAGAAAATTATTTTTGATTAGTGGATAACGTGCAGCTCTCAGAGACGATCGCAACGGTGTAAGGGCGGTCAGATTTGGTCACCGGAGGACGGAGCTCGAACAGTTTGAACAGAGGAGCGTGGAGGCAAGTGGTTGATCGGGTTGTGCTGGGACAAAATTTGATCGGATCAAAGTTTTGAGCACACCATCGTGTAGGGTTTTTTGAGACGAACCCAATGGTGGTCAGAAAGTCGCCGGAAAGGGTTTCACGCGCCGAACAAAGTTTGGCGCGTGAGATCTAGATCCGCGGTTGGGCTACACCGGCCAAACGAGGCGGAGAGCTAGGGGCTTGTCGGCAAGGGTTGAGGAGGGTTTGGGGAAGAGTCCAAAAGGGTCAAAGAGGTCACATGGGTCCAGGTCTAGGTCAAAGGGGTCTAAAAGATCAGAGGTCAGGTCAAAGGGGTCAGACCGGGGTTCAAAGGGGCAAACCGCCTTCGAGGGGCGCCTCAGGAAAATCGAACGGGTTCGACCCAGGATAACGGCCCGTGAGGCGCACCGGATATTGTTTTTGGCCTGCTTCGATGGGATTTTGACCTGGTTCATGGCGGCCTTGAGGCGGGTTCCCCTACTTGGTTTTTTTTCCGCATCCAACCACGCCGCTCGCTTTTTTTAAGGAAGAGGCTCTGGCGTGTTTTGTTCTTTGATTGAGCCGAATTTGAGTGTTTGGAGGCGTTTTGGGTTGTGAAGAGGCTTGTACTTAGTTAATTGGACGGTTCCGGATTCATTGGTGGGCTTGGTTTTGTGTGATTCAAGGGCCATTTTGCGAGGAGGCGGAACCATGAGAGATCCGATGGGAGTCCAAGGGGTGCTGCTAGGAAGGCCGGGATGGAACATGGATGGACTAAGAGGCGAGGATGAGACCCCTAAGAGCCGACAAGAGAGGCGAAAGTGGAGTTGATAGCTACACACCAGGAGTATTGGACAGACTTTGCAGAGATCGGAGGTTGACCGGAGCAATCGGATAATTGCGGATTCGCGGCGTTTGAGCCGTGGTGATCAGTCGGAGAAGCTAGTGAGCAGGGATACATTCTCTCAAGTGTTGCATCTCTGTTTGGTGGGTGCGGATACACTTGTTTGGTAATGACACAAACCTACTTACTAGAGTGACAGTCGAGTTGGTCGGCGAAGTGTCTGGAGGCAATGCCGTTCAATCAATTTGAAGACCTACCATCGATTTGCGGTTGTGATTCGAGCTGCATTGGATTGATGATGGGCCACCATACGGGCTTGTGGAGTCAAAGGATGCTTGGAGCCTGATGTCGTGCATGGTCAGCAAAGATGGGTGTTGTGACGTGAGCAGGGATGACGACCATTGCGGATGCACACAGGATAAGCGTGAGATTGTACCGAGGTGTCGCGACCGTGATGGTACTGGATGCGCTGGGAGTCGAATCAGGAGTGTGCAAGATGCTAGCTAGCAATGGGGATGCAATTGGTTGTTTAGGATATGTTCATGGGAGCTCCAGACAGAGGGATTGAGATGGAGATCAGATGATGCATACTGGTATTCTCTTTCTTCTGTGTTTTTGTGGCGGATTATCTTTCCAATTATGAGCTCATGTAGTATGGGGAGATGGAGTCACGGATTATGTCCTGTGATTTGGCATGAGCATTTGGGTTTTGGATGCACAATGCCAAAGATCAGGATAGGGGTGCGAGGATTGTGATCAACCGTAGAAGATCTAGTTTGTAGGGATACATTCATTCGAGTAGTGTGCCCGGTTGGGGTGCGGATATGCTTGTTTGGGAATGACACAGGCGCCTGTCAAAGCGGTAGATCAGTTTGAACCACGGATATCTAGCAGGATTTGTTCCATCCCGAATTCACGAGAGGTGTATCCTAGTTTTGGGGTCTTGGAGGTACTTTCGATGGGGATCTGATTGTCGGGGAGAAGAGTGACCTCATCACAGATGGTGTGTGAGATCATTTGGAGGAGTGAGCCTCTGGTGTGGGCAGAGGGTTGCTGCATTCTCTTAACGGAGACGGGGATGCTTTAGAGTGGCGCGAAGCGGCGATGAAGGCTGCGGGCACTCGATGAGGTCGGGCACCACTAGTTGAGGGTGCATGTGCTTTTGTTGGTGAGCACATAGATAGAAACGCTACGTTTGGAGGCCTTGAGGGCGCTTGTTGGTGAGCGCATACACTTCGAGTTTGAGGTGTACGAGTGGAGGCATCCTAGTTGAGGGGGTGTGGTACTCAGACGAGTGGAAGCATTTTTTTTTTGATGGGATGTGGTACTCGGGATTTTCTTATTGGCTGCGGAGTCTGGTTTTGCAATGATACACTCTTTCGGGTTTATGTACTCTGTTTGGTGGTGCATGGATGCTTGATTGGTTAGTGACACAGGCGCTTGCTAGAGGTAGCTAATTGGAGGAGACGACACAGGGGTGTTGCAGACGACATTGCCCACTCGGTGTGGAGGGGGTGATTGGTGGGATTCCACCCCGTGTGGGCCAATTGGGCTTAGGCCCAGAGGGAGTAGATTAGGGTTTTATCTTGTATCTCTATAAATACTCATTGTTGCCTCGTGTATTGTAGTGTGGTAGCACAATATAGAGAGAGAGAGACAGAGAGTGTGAGAGGGAGAGCCGGTTGTGGCTTCTCCCGGAGAGAGAGATACACGAGAGAATTGGTGAGGTTTCATTATTGTTAGATGAGAGTGTGAGTGTGTAACACAAGATCACGGATTTCCTCCGGATTATAGTGAAACCCCCCTCCCCGTGGATATAGGTCGGATTTGGCCGAACCACGTATATTGTGTGTTGTTTATCTCTTGATTTTACTGTTTATGTGCGAGAGGTGCGCGTTTGGGCACAACAGGAATTGGGATATATAGAGTTTTCGGGATAGCAAATCCGCAACCCTTGTCTCATGCATCGATGGAGCTTGTTAAATAGACATTAATACCACAACCATCAAAATGTTATTCTATTACAAATATGATAAGTGTGCCAATTCTTATCTATATGAGATACACTTTTCTCATTTTTCAAGAGCCCTTATTAGTGAAAATCACTGAATGTCATTTCACAGCTATATGAGATGCACTTTTCTCATTTTGATTGACCTTTTACGAAGTCCCTCTAGGGAAATCGCACATTACCTTCGGGAGTACGATCTAATCCTATACCTGCGGGAGGTGAAACTTCTTGTTGTTGAGGGATTTAACTTCAAGCAGTAGGCACCGAAGCGAAGTCTGTTTGTTCCCTTACTGGGAGTCAACTCCTCTGTCCAGAAATCTCTATTGTATTGTCATTTTCTTATAGTAGAAAACTGCTTTCAAGCCATAGTTGCAGGCATGTTTGAGACTTTTGTTGTACATATATCATTATTATTCTACTTAAGTAGGTTAATTATGGGTTATTTTTTCCATTTAATTTTACATATATATCATTAAGCATATATCGCCAACAAGTGTAATTCTAGTTAGTTTCTTTCAATCTACCCCAATATTTTAGCCATACATTTAAAATTGCCATTCAACCGGACAATTTCAGACACATCTACATTTGGATCAACGTCAATATTTGTGTTTGAAGTAATATTGATATTTGTCAACACGTTAAGTAATGTTAATGTAATCACCACATACATCATAATGGAATACCAAAAACTGTAAAGAAATCAACATAGGAATTTAAGTGGTTTTCCAAAACCGGGTACCTCTACAGAAGCGAGCAAGTATGTTATTATGATAAAGTTGGCCAAGGTTTTTACAACGGAGTATTTATAAGCCCTACTCTATTTCACTCCACTCCGCTCGGTCGCTTCGTTCCCCTTGCTCCGCCCCACTCCGTTTCACTCGACATCTGGCCTTCATTAGAACTTCTCAGTACCTCTCTATATGAGCCACCAGTTCCAACAAGTAAAACCTCCAAGGATTGTCGCAGTGGTTAATTTAATTGACTTGCCCCGACAGAGCTTATCACCGCAAGGTCGAGAAGTCTATTTTCCTTGGTAGCGATTTGTCCATTCGAAGAAAAGAATGTGAGAAGGGCCAGGGAGATTAGTCTGGTTCATTCAAACACTTTTCATTGAAAAATAAATAAATAAATAAGAAAAATTCCACGAGGGATTTCAAGGGTATTGACTAGTCTATAACTAATTGGTCTTTAATTTGCTAGCTCTCATAAATCAAATGGTTGTGACACGGTTAGGGGTAGAGGTTTGTGCACTTTTTAGTACTATTGGGTAGCTAAAATTAGCCAGGTGTCCCACTTACCACGACCAACCATAGCTACAAGATCAGCCACGTCATCAACAATTTATGTGATTCCTTTTTCTTTTTTTTTTTGGTTGCTGTTCCAACAGTAACAATAACAGCAACAGACTGACAGACAAACACCAAACACCCCATGCCAAGACATGTGAGCATAACACCAAGAACCCCTCAGTCGTGTCATGCATGTCCAAGTCATGTAACCATGTGAATTGGACTCTCCATTTTATCCCTGCACCGTTTTGTGTTTGTATTGTATGACATTGCTTTGGATTGTGATTCTTTCCGGTACAAGTTTTAGACCGAAAGCAACATTGCGAATCTAGACCATACATTTGTATAATTAATAGTTTGAATTTGCTTAAAGACCCTTATTGGTGAGAGTCTCAAGCAAATCTGTAGGGTGGATTGAATTTTAAAAACTACAAATATAAGTCATCAAATTGCCACAAAGGACAATAAAAGCCAAAATTGATGAAAGTTTGAGATGAGTTGCTTGGAGGAGGTGAGATCAAATACCCAGGCAGGGTCAGAAATAAATCAAACAATGGTTCGAATTTGCTTGGTGTGAATTATTCATTTTGTAAAATGCCTGAATTATTTCTACAAAATGACTGAATTATTTCTACAAAATGAAAATGAAATTAATTGGGTATTGGTAATTTCCTGATCCAAAAATAGATTGAAAGGAATATTTCAAATCTAGACCATGCATTAGTATAATCAATGGTTCGAATTTGTTTAAAGACTCTTACTGGTAAAAACCTCTGAGCAAGAACTATTAATTGCAGCAATTTATAATCCAGATTTAAGTTATCCCATGTAGTCCAAATTAAGGACTAGAGGATCTAATTCTTTTTTTCCCTCCTCTTTTTCTCAAGGAGGTGGGATTAGCATAAGTTGGTGTAAGTGGCAGAGCTAGGATTGGAGCATCTCCAACCTACTCATCAACCACTATTTCTCATGTTTTTTTGAGTAATGTTGAAAAAGCTCCTTCAACCCACACATTAAATTCAACATCAAATTTGGTGACTACTTTCTCTTTCTTTAAATACAGTAAGTTTTCAGATCATTAACTATAATTAAAATTTGTTTTTTCTATGTTACCATAGCTTCTTTTTTTTTTCTTTTGCAGGCAGTAATAGTATTTGTAGGGTGGGTTGGAGTCATAATTTTGGAAACTACAAATTGCCTTTGTGGTCATCAAACTGCAACAAACGACAACAAAAGCCAAATTTGATGAAAATTTTAGATAGGTGGCTTGGAGATGCTCTAAGGAGGTGAGATCAAATATCCGGGCACAGTAAGAAATAAATCAAACAATGGTTCGAATTTGCTTAATACTGTAAATTGTTCCCTTTTTTTTTGGAGACTATTATCTTATAAGATAAAGAAATGAATAACTAAAATTAGAGTGTTGTGACTATTAATCTAACCTTACAAATTTAATTTGTTTATAAATTATTCATTTAAATATTTGCGTAAACTTTACGATAACATTTGCTCCGTGCAGCTTTGGTTTACAACGAACTTTCGTGCAATCATTTGCTCCATTGGAATCTCAAAGAGGAAATGGATCATATCGTGTACAAGTTTTGGACCAGAGGAGACGCTATTTATTTACACAGTCTATTTGCTACAATGAATTGTTTAGATTTGTTAATCAACTCTGAACGGTAACAGTTGATTAGAAAATCCGAACCAGTAATTTTACTAATGTACGGTGTAGATGAGAATTGTCTCCTCCAATTTAAATATTGGACCAGAGAGGATCGTGGACCCAACCTCAAAAGGAAGAACTTTGTGGTTAGGTCAGTGCTTCGACTTTCTTTAACTAATAACTACTGGTTGGAGTTATGGTGCCTTAAAGCTTAAATGGGGTACCCAACTTAAATGTACATTTATGTGTGTGTGTGTGTGTGTGAGAGAGAGAGAGAGAGAGAGAGAGAGAGAGAGAGAGAAGCAGGAGCAACTAGGGTACGTGAACCATGTGGGTGGAACCTTCCCAATGGACGAGAACCGAATGTTTTAGAACAAAAGTCCACCCATTGATACATAAATAGTTTTGCAAAGCTTTTTTTTTAATATATTTATAATTTGCTACGGTGTCATGTAACATTACTTTTTGATAAGATAAAGTTACACAGTGTTATATCATGAATGGGAGAAAAACTTGGGGGCTTGTAATGTACAGCTACGTAGTGTTCAACTGTTCATCTCGATTATTTAAAAGTGTTCTAACACTATAAAGTTTTCAATCAGTTCTGTAAAATGAATGGTTTGTCATAATAATGAAGATCTCCCATAGTTCGACCAAGGGGCACTACAAGCCTTGAGCCTCCCAAATCTCATCCATCCATTAGGTCTAGGGAACCTTTGGACCCCAACTCTTTTAAGTGATTTTTTGTGTCTTGTTTTTTTCTTTTCTTTTTTTAAAATTATTAAAAGACAAATTTCTATATTCAAAAAAGCCAAAGGCACATACAAAGGACTCCGTCCAAAATACACTGAGAAAAATCTAGCAACAACCCAAATATCTAATCGTAAGAGTAAGAAGCCATCTCAAATGGCTTGACATTAGCCATGCTCTCTTACATATTGTATAACGCATCACAGATTGTGTGCGAACAGAATCAAAGTCAGGTTTAGTGTGAGTCAAGGGAGAAGGAGAATAACATCTTATAGGTCGTAAAGATTTAAAGCAGATGAACAAAAGTTAAGCTCCGACAAAGCCAAACCGAGTTGCGCAGCCGCAACGAGAACCGAAGTCTCCAGAGGACCAAAAGCAGCCTGAAAAACAAGGATTTATTTACCCACCACCTACACCCACCAACAAGGATTTTTTTGTCTTCTGCATCACCGAATTCGACCAATTTTTATTTAGAGCATTCAATTCAACTTCACCTACACATATTGCTTTCCCCCATTTCTTCTAATCAATGTGTTAAACCCTTTGGGTCTCGTTTGATTCGGGTACTATACACCTGGGATAGGATTAAACGCGTCCAATCCTACCTAATCCCTTATTTGGTTCCCACAAAAATAGCTGGGATTAGTAATCCCGGTACAAAAATTATCTTATATGGTAGGTACTGTGTAATCCCGGGGGTCTTGGTTATCCGGGACTAAAAATCTTGCATGTTTGTCGGGCACTTATTACAAAATTGTCACTGTTTTAATTTTAGGTCGTCTTCTCCCTCGTTTAGGTCGTCTTCTTCCTCTCCATCGTCTCTCTTTATCTCTCGATTCCTGAAGATCAAATACAAATACAAAGAAAAAAAAATTGATTGTATGAAGATCATTTTTCCGATCTAGAGTCGGTTTTCCTTCCTATGTTTTTTCCAATGAGTTTTTTGATTGAGCTTTGCTTTCTCTCTCGAACTTCTTTTTCTGTATGAGGCCGCAAACCATGTAGACGCCTTCAGGATTATGGGTATCTTTCCAGAAGCAAACTACTACAACAATGAACTATAAACATCCGTGGAGTTTGTATCGACTCTACGGTACTTTTTTATTTTTTATTTTGGTTTGAATTTGGAGTTTGTATCTATAGACTGTATCTTCCTCTGCTAGTCTTGTCTGGGTGTTGTGTATTTGGTTCAGAGTGTTGGAGATATGCCTTGAATTCAAGACGGTCAAAGAAAAGTGCAAAATTTGGTGCGAAAAGTCGTTTTCTGGACCTATGGTCCGGACCAAGGAAAGCCCCGTCCGGACCAGTGGATTTTGGGACGTTTTTGGACATTACGTCTCGATGGTCGGACCACGAATCCCGTCCGGACCACCGTTCTGTAATTTGTGCGACTCTGGCGTTTTAAAGAGGTTTTGACCTAATTTTTGTACTTTCTTATAAATAGGAGCCTTGTGGCCTCATAGGGTTTGGTCTTGAGTTGGGATTTGAGATATCTAGGTTTGTGTGTGTCTCTTTCGTGTGTGTGTGACGTTTGATGCTCTGTAGGTCGCGCCTCAGAGATTTGTCCCTAGATATTGTGTGAATGCTTCAAGTGAGAGTTACGGGTATAGCCAGCTCTGTGTATTTCTCCCCATTGATAGTGAATCCTCTTGCTCTTTCCCCGTGGACGTACCTCTAAAGCTCCGTGCTTGGGAGGGAACCACATAAATCCTTGTCTCTTGTTTTTCTTGTTGGTTTTGTTATATTCTCTACTTGGGTTTAAACAACAAATTGGTATCGAGCTCGGGGTTCAAACCGAGGCTTGTATTTTCCATTAGCGTTTGTGTATTTGGGGTTGTTTTCAATGGCGACTTCGCTTTGAAGTTGAGAAGTTTGATGGGCAAAGCGCTTCTTTTCGGTTTGTGGCGTATCAAGATGAAGGCTTTGTTGGTGCAACAAGGAACAAGCAAGGCTTTGTTAGGGGTGTCGAAGAAACTTCTTGATATCTTGAGGATAGTGTGTTTGAGGATCTTGATCGAAGGCACTTTCGATTCAATACAATTGTGTCTAGCCGATGATGTGCATCGCGAGGTTGGGGAGGAAGATTGGCGGCCGGTATTTGGTTGAAGTTGGAGAGCATCTATATGGCGAAGTAAGCTAACCAACCCGGTTGTACTTGAAGCGGCGCCTTTATACTTTTAGGTATGAAGGAAGATGCATACCATAAAAGACCATTTAGATGAGTTGAACCCGAATTATTATGGATTTAAAAAATATTGAGGTTGTGATTGATGATGAAGATCAGGGCCCTTATTGTGTTATGTTCTTTACGCATCATATGAACACTTTGTGACTACTATGTTATATGGGAGGGATCGATTTCCATGGAGGGCGTAAAGTCTAGTTTATATTCTAAAAGAATTGAGGAAAAAAGTATCCAGTGAGAGTAGTGTTCATGATGACCAAGCTTTGTTGGTGCGGGGAAAGACTGGTGGGAGGGATTCGGGCAGTAGAGGGATTTCTAGCTCTAAAACCACATATATGGATGGAATACTGATGTTTTTTCTTGTAAGAAATTTGGGCACATGGTGAAAAATTGTTAGAGGGTGAAGGACAAGTTTGTAGAAAGGGTGTTCTTTGGTTGTGTCGAAGATGATCCTGGAAGGGTTTGAGGCTTTGCCATTGCTTTGGCGATAAGTAATGTCGATGTCTGTTGTGGAAACATGTGGATTCTTGACTCACGGATGCTCTACCACATGTGTCCGCGTAGGGATTGGTTTGATACATATGAGGCGGTTCCGCGGTGAGGACATTGCTTGGTGTTAGACATGTACGGTTTGAGAAGGAACCTTGTCTCTTTGGGTGCTCTCGACTCAGGTGGGTTGGAAGTACAACTGGCTTTGAAGGTGGAGTCTTGAGTGTGTGGATTGGGTGCTTTCGAGTTTTTTAAGTGAAGGGTCGAAATTGGGTAACCTCTATGTGCTTGATGGTAGTACGATTGTGGGTGCTCCATCGTTGGGATCTTCATCTGTTGAGAAAAATTCAGGTTCAACTATTGGGAGTATGCATGAGAGCATACAAGACTCTGCTGGTAAAGTCATTAACTCGGGTGGAGTTTGAGCACATCTTCTTTGGCATCGATAATGGATGCATGTGGTGGACATTTGGTGGAAGATGGTTGCTTTCGTTGGTGATTAACCCATTGAGGGGAGTTGTGGTGTTAAGCTCAAGGTGGAGCTTGTGGAGGCACGTGTGTGGTGGGTTTACTTTCGATGGTGGAAACAAGGTCAAGCGAGAGGTGCTTTATACTTGTTTGTTGGTGCCATTGATGTGAGCCCGGTGTGGGGCTACTTGAAAGAGGCGTTGTGGGGAAAAGCGAGTGTTGAGAGGGATTGCACTATGTTGTTGGCTTGGAGCGGAATTCAAGTCAAGGTGGAGATTGTTGGAGATATGCCTTGAATTGAAGGCGGTCGAAAGAAAAGTGCAAAATTTGGTGCGAAAAGTCATTTTACGGACCTATGGTCGGACCAAGAAAAGCCCCGTCCGGACCGATGGATTTTGGGGCGTTTTTGGACGATTACGTCTCTCCGGTAGTCGGGACCACGAATCCCGTCCCCATTCATCGTCGGTGAGTCCCACCACCGTTCTGCAATTTGTAGCGACTCTGGCGTTTTAAAGAGGTTTTGACCTAATTTTTGTACTTTCTTATAAATAGGAGCCTTGTGGCCTCCTAGGGTTTGGTCTTGAGTTGGGATTTGAGATATCTAGGTTTGTGTGTGTCTCTTTCGTGTGTGTGTGACGTTTGATCTTTCTGTAGGTGTAGCGCCGAGAGATTTGTCCACTAAATATTGTGTGAATGCTTCAGAGTGAGGATTCTGGGTATAAGCCCAGGCTCTGTGTATTTCTCCCCATTGATAGTGAATCCTCTTGCTCTTTCCCCGTGGACGTACCTCTAAAGCTCCGTGCTTGGGAGGGAACCACGTAAATCCTTGTCTCTTGTTTTTCTTGTTGGTTTTGTTACATTCTCTACCGCCCGGGTTTTATTGTGCCACGGAAGTTTTAAGGGTTTAAATTTTGGAGTTTTGCACTCTGGGTGTTAGTGAAAAGTCCCCCATGAAATTTTGTAATTTTCTAGGTATACATGCATCATCGATTTTCTGGGTATATATCAATTTTTTGGGTATACATGGTTGTATTCTGGTCTTCGATCATATATGGATCATGAGGTATGTATATGGATCATGATTTCTAAGTATACTCGATCTTAATCTCAAAATTTAGTTTGGGAAACCAAACATGGGATTGACCAAAACAATGAATATCCTGATGTTAATCCCACACGAATCAAACAAAGGATTGAGTGAGATTCGGTACTAAATTAATCCCAGAACTACCAATACCACCTATTTTAGTCTACGAATCAAACAAGGCCTTGAGGTATACCGTAGAGAGGAGCGATTTTGTTCACCCAAAGAAGGTGAACGTTACCCTCCTACCTCCGGTGCCAACATCGATGATCAAACCCGTTCATATTGTTAAAAGAACAAAAATCTGAGTTTTTGAGCTCAAAACTCAACCAATTTCTGACGTCCGATTTGACTGAATTTTTGCATGCCATCCCAAAAAATCGTTTTGAACAACATAAACAAGTCCGATCATCGATATTGGCACCGGAGGTAGGAGGGTAACATTCACCTTCTTTGGGAGAGGGTGAACAAAATTGTATTCTGAGCTTAGCAGCGTCAATGATATTAGCTCAAGAAAGTACCGGCATATTACATCTAAGCCAACAGAAAAGGAATACGGCATCAGTTTTGGCAATTGCTGTAAGCCGAACAAGACAAACATAATTATCACTGACTTCAAATTTTACACTTCGGTGTAAACGCAAAATATCCACTGTTAATCTATCAAAAATAGATGTACAATTGGCAATATACATCAGAACCTACAGAATTGTATGTCCTGTTTACACATCAATAGAGATCAATCCAAACCCCTCCAACCAAAAAAATATGTGCGTAAAAGATAACAAAGACAGCAATTTGCAACAACAATACATACCCTTGACGCAATGTGGGCTGACTGGTCATCGTATGATAACACAAGTTCCTGCATAATGTCAGCTTCACTCACCAATAGAGAAATAAGTCCATCAAGTATGGGCCTCTTACAGCTTCAAAACGCGTCAATTGTGGCCTCTTTTTGGACCCCAAGTAAATCCTCCTCCAAATTTGTGAGATACCACCCCATAATGAGAATTTGGTTCCAAAACTGCTTGTTATGGTGGATTGCAACGGAAAGATCACACTCTTAAACTGGAAATTTAACAGATCTTTGCAATATCCAGAAGGTGTTATTCCCATTCAACAACCTCCCTCATAGTGAGAAAATCATCACGCGGATGAGCTTCTTCCACCTCAACTGTCACTACATCACCAACATGTAGCCCAACGGAAACCTCTGCAGAAGCTTGCATTCCTATCTGCAAATAGCAAATTACATTCATATTCTTGTATGACAGCAAAAGGTACACGCCCACTCTGCTAGTCTATTGTGCAATCGGTTGTCATAACGTTACCTCCATTAACAATATGGCTGCAATCCTATCTTTGATGAATCTGAGGATCAAACCACGAAATTTGGCTTCTTTCGGTTGCCGCCTTAAATATTCTAATATCCAGTACCGAAGACTGCTGTTGCATACCTTCTTTACTAACCTGACATTCATGTTCACTATGGATGCCATCCCTTCAAGCTGACCAGCTGAATAAGGCGGAGAATCACCTCTAAGAAAGGCCTTTACCTACATACACGTTTATCCAAAAGAACAGGTCAAACATATGCACTAAATGGGTATTCAAAGCTGAAATGATGGGAGTATACATTCAACACGTTCCAAGTCATTAACACGGAAGAAACTGACTTATCATCTTAACATCGTCTTACCACCATGCTGGATATGTAAAAAAATTACAAGCTCAAAGTCAGTACTAGCAGTACATATATTATCGGAGTTCCTTTGTGGGTGACAATCACTGAACAACATAACAAATTTACATTTTGTTTCCTTCTTGTTGTGAAGACCCACCAGAAACCAAAATGCTGGCCAGTAACCACATATCAAGGATATTAGTGACATTAGTCTATGTATAGCTGCAAATAGCAGATATAGCAAGCATTTCCCTAGTTTTTCGATATTAGATTTGGCAAATCAAACAGTTATGCAGTAAGCAAAAACCGAACCAAGGGAAATTGCTTGGTGCACCAGTAAAAGCTTGGACAGTTATGCGTGAGAATGCAAGCTAATTCTGTCTAGGACAACCATTTTGTACAATCATGCAAAAGATCAGGTCTCTTTCCCGTCTATCCCACCCCAGCACCTCAAGTAGGGGACCATCACTAACAAATGGCTTTTGTTGATAAGTGATGATGAAAGGCCTTTTCAAGGGAGCAACTTAAGTACTTACAATCACTTAATATTTAGTAAACTTCCAGAACAATCTTGAATTCAAAACTATTCTAAAAATACCTGATAATGAGCAAGAAGATCCATATATCTACGAATGGGAGATGTAAACTGAACATAACCAGGAATGCCCAAAGCACCATGGCGTATAGGCTTCCGGAAATCCATTTCAGCTGCACGCATTGTTTTAACAATAGCAGCACTCCTAACTGGTCCTTCAGGCAGATGGGAAAATGCAGATACATCAATATTTGCTTGGGGTTGTCCTCTAAAGGGTAATGGAATGTTATGAAAAGAACCATAAGTTGCTATAGCTTCTCCGCATAGTATCATCATCTCAGAGACAAGTCGCATTGCAGGGTCAGCCTGGTCTTCAACATAAAGATTGATTGATGGATCCGGATGATCTGGATTAGTGACCTTGATTCTTGTTTCTAATGTAGCTGTGTCAATTGCACCCTAAAAATCACTATTGTTAAATCATGTAGTATTAAGAAAAAAATCCAATTGAAGAAGGATTAACTGGCAAAACAATAGAATCTAACAAATTTGTTCGTGAGAAGCTAGCAAAATTTTCATTACTACATGAACAGGCAAGCATTCAATGTAACTGAAACAAAATTAAAGATACGAAACCGTAATACAGAATTGGCAGTGAAAGACATGAGAATCATACAAACTTTGGGCTAACAGTAAGACAAGAATAAATAAGGCCGAAGACATGTGTTCCGCCTTTCCAGATGAATATTGAGTTCCCAAATCAGTCTACGAGTTACATCTATTTCCCCAGGTAGGAATGTATTTTGAAGTTACTGGATTACATGTATATGTAATACATGCTTGTACTTGTCTTGGTAAAACCAGATTATATTCATGAAGAAAGCATAGATGTGCGAAGCAAAACTAGGTGAACAAATCTGCTAATCATCCCCAAGGTGTTGGACAAAGGAGGAATAGGTTACACAGGAATGTATCAATTGTCAACCAAGGGCAGAAAAGTACCTTGAAAGCAAGAGATGAAAAGAGATACTCCTTATCGACCGTATCAATTTCCTACTTGGCATGCAAATTTAGATAAATTCTCATATGAAATTAATCAAATTGTTGTTTCCTGCGATAAGTTCTTTCTTAGCTCGTAGTTTGTGATAGAATGCATTGACAAATTCACAACACTTCCTTTCATAATTACTTCATGATTTAAAAGGACATACTCCAGGGGAGAAGCACTATAGACTAGAGTCCAAGTCCACATTATGTCTCTTCTGACAAAGCAATAACATTGGGAGCAACTTCACAGGAAAAGTACTCATCCAAAATAGTAACAACTTTTCTTTACACCAAACTTTTTTTTTCTCTCTCTTTTCTGATAATCAACTCCAAACCTTATCTTCAGCACATAAATCATGGAACAAGCATTCATATAAAAGATAGGTTACTTTTTCGTTTTAACTACCGGGAAATGAAAACCTCAATTTTGAATTATAAGGTTAAGCTTACCTGTCTGCAACGCCATTGAAACCGGAGAGTCGCAGCCTGAGACAGAATTTTCAGTTCAGCCTCCTCTTCTAGGTTCATATAAAGAAGCTCAGACGCACTCTCATAAGTCAGCATATAGGTAGGCTTAATGATAGAATTATCCACCTCATATTCTGCTATACTACAAATGCCAAATGAGATGTGAGATTGTTGTCAAAAAGAAAATAGGTTTGCTACAACCACAAACACTTATACCAACAACGGCAGGTCCCACCACCCATATGTGGGTCCCACATCTCATGTGAGAGAGTGAGTACAAATGTTAGTGACTATATCTTTAGAGAAAATACATTTAGAACCCTGGGAATAATGTTTACACTGTAACAGCAATCATTTGGCACCAAAATGCAAGATCATAGAATGATACCCTTCCAACCCAAAACTATAGTCTACAACCAAGAGACATGTAATTTCTGGATGAAAAGATCTCAATAAGTTCTTTAAATTGGTGTGAAGATGCACAGAAGTATTTTATTTTTTAAATAGGCAATTGCATGTATTTTTGCACTGAATTGTGATTTTGGGATGGAGGAAGTAATATATAATTTCTTCATATATAAAATACCCCATAACATTGTGCAATGCCAATGCTCCGGATGCTGAATGAAAGAAGCATGGTAACGTGCACATAAATCAAAATGATTCTTGGGTCTGCCCTCTCTGATGCCTTTTGGCTTTGATTTGAGGGCATGATTCCGCAACAAACTCGACGGTATAGGAGGACCACTGTTTCACTGGTATTCTGTTAACAACCACTTTGTGCATTTATTGTCAAAGGTTAGGTCTATCTCAAATCCATCTGTTTCAGTGGTATTCTGGGAGCAACCACTTTGTGCATTTATTGCCAAAAGTTAGGTCCGTCTCCTATCCATCCCCCGCCCATACCCCCGATTATTGGGGACTAAACGAGTTATGTTATTGTTGTTGTCGTACAAAATACCCCATAACTATCAAACTAAAAAATACCATCATCGGGTATTTACTTCTTTCTTAATTTCATACTCATGTTAGGTATTCTAGAATGACAATCCATTTCAAAGCATATTTAAACCGCATCCTTCAATGAGTGTTCAGTGTTGAACTAAGCATTTGAAAATCTACAGATACAAACAATTTCACATCGCAGCGGCCATTAACATATTATAGAGTTGCCATCAACTAACTTCAGGATTTGCAGTCAATAAACCAGAGTTAGCATTCATATCAAATCCTTCAAAAGTTTACCTCCCATCAGCGTGCAACACAACAGAGACCGTAACAGCTCTGCAAATCTCCCCTTGCTTCATGCTCATTCCCTCCATGGCAAGTTTCTCAGGAAACATAGGATAAGTAGCAGTTGGCAAGAAAACAGAAGTTCCTCGTTTCAGGGCCTCTCTACAAACAAGAACCATGTCAGCAGCCGCCCATGACAGCACAGGCACTACCAGCACAATATTAAGAGAACTAAGAGTTACCGGTCTACTATGCTCCCAGGTTGAACTAAGCTAGCTGGATCTGCAACATGTATCCACACTTTGATCCGGCCATCCATCAACCTTGTTGCACTTAGTGCATCATCAAGCTGCATATCTTGATCAATCAGCAATTTAAGAGCAAAATATTTACAAAGCAATGGGGAAAAAAAAAAAAGGAGTATTGGTTTCAATGAGATATCATCAGATATCAGAGTTTATCAATAAATAAGAGAAGTTTTTTCTCTCTCTTACCTCATCAGCCTCATCAACATCAATTGCATAGACCTTCAGGTGAGTTAGATCAATTCTGCCAAGCTGAACACAGAAACATCAGTGAACAATTTATTTATTCATTTTTATCTTAGATAAGCACGATAATGATTTATACATAAAAATCAACATTAAGGGCCTTATTGCCATAAGAGTTTCAGAACATCTGTAAAAGGCATCAGAAATTACCAACTCTATCGGGAAATAGATAGAAAAGGTGTATAACCACATGGAGAACTGATCTACAACATCTCAACCATATACTCAGAAGGAGACACCCTTTATTTTTTATTTTATTTTAATGGCAAAGAAGATCTCATTATCAAGAATAAAATCATTATGGTAGGGAAAGCAAATACATTGAGAGAGCTTCGAAGAGTATGGTATTCTCCTAGTGCTGCTACTCACACTACTTAGACAAGATGCCACCTAATCACCCAATGCTTGAACCCAATGAAACCAATTCCCCACATGCTCTTTAATTATCCAGCACCCATCACACCCAAGTGAATATCATAATGTTTTCCATGCTTTTTTGTTCCCCCAAGAAAGTCGAGCCAAAGTCCCAATATGATATTCGTTTCCCCAAATAAAACTCCATTAAATAACAGACCCTTCAAAATCCCAATGCACGGTTCCCAAAAAAACCGCTGGAAAACAACCCTCGCTGGAAGCCCCTATCAGCCCCTTTGCCAGAACAACAACAACAACAACAACAACAACAACAACAATAATAATAATAATAATAATAATAATAATAATAAATATATACGGCAATTATCCATTCCGGGATCCCGGATTGGAGGTTTTTTGGTGTTTTGATGCTTTTAAAAATTGTTTTTGGAAAATCCGAGCTGTCCAATGTTTTCAAAAGGTGTTTTCCAAGGTCCTATACAATTTTGCAAAAAACTGCTCGGATCAAGCCCTTCCCAGTATTTTTTTTGGAAGATTTCTCGCGTGGACCTTGGAAAACACCTTTTGAACACATTGGATGGTTCGGATCGTCAAAAAAATATCGGGAAGGTGGAGTCCCGGATTAGATAGTGACTGCATATATATATATATATATATATATATATATATATATATTCCCATACCGGAAACCCCTCATCTGCCCCTTCCCTGGGAAAACACCCTTACCGGAAAGCCCTCATCTTTCCACCGTAGCAGATTCCTAATCCTCTATAGCCATGCAATCCTTCCACCAATATCATAGACCAGAGTTTGCATCAACCCTAAACAATCACCAAAGCAAGCAGCTTCCAAATCCCAAGAACCAGAGTAACACAAACTATAACTGCCATGACCGCCACTGCAGACCCAGTTCCAGCCACCTCCTCAAACACCCGAATAACCAAGCCCTAACACACCCATCACCAGAGAACCCCTAAAATGCAAACCCCCCATGCTAACGCCACCCCAATATCGACCCCAAATAAACCCTCAAAGACACGGACCGTAAAATCCCTCAATCGACTGCTCGAATAGCATGCTCCAAATCACAACACCCAAAACCACCGCCTCCGCTACGACCCTCCAAATCCCAACCACTGCTGCCCCCAAAAAAATTCTCAAATTGAACACCTAAACACCTCTACCCACAGCCGCCCTCAAACGACCCTCAATATGCCGGCCCTAAACCGCTATCCACCCCTAGACTACCAACGCCGCTACAACCCATCAAAACACAACCACCACTGCAGCCAACGAAAGTCTGAAATCGAAGAGACCCCTCAAACTGCTACAACCCGTCAGAACCACTGCTTCTACAACCCCTCAAGCACCCAAATCTGAAAAAAAATAAAAATAAAAATAGTGTGGTAACAAGCGTATTGGAAAACAAAGCATCAATGAGAGAGAGAACAAAGAAGAAGGTAAAGAAGGAGAAAAGAGGGAAACAGAACAAGAGAGAGGGAAGGGCAGCAAACCACCCCCAAAGGGAACCCTAGCTTTGTAACAGAGAGAGAGAGAGAGAGAGAGAGAGAGAGAGAGAGAGAGAGTTTCTAAGGAGGAGACACCCTAGGTACATCAAGACATTTCTACGCATGAATGGTGTAGACTAGCCTTGTTTTGCATCTCAATCATGTGCTTGTGGGTCCTTTGCTCGGAAAAAAAGAATGAATGAAAGTTACTTGAGGTTAAACTTTGTTGTCCATTCAGACTTTCAATGGCCAAGTCATTTGAAATGACAAGGCAGTGGAGTTTTCTTACCCTTCACCAGAAATCTTCTTTCTATGCTTGTCCTAGGAACCCCTACATCAAATTAAACACCACCTCATTGTTAATTAGTTGTTTTGCACCACACTGAACCTTGTCCAAAGACGATGCAAAAGAAAAATCAGAATGATTTACAGCGCCATAGTATAATTTGTGCCGCTGAAAATAAGCACCTAATACGAGCTCTGACCATATAACATCTAACAGAACTATGTGGCAAGGAAAGGAGGAAAATTGCTCAAGTTACTCAGTTGCCAGTCGCCACGCCACGTGTATAACAAGTCTACACATCCCAGCTCATCCAAAAAAACAAAGGCAAAACATACATAAAATGGTGCAAGAAGAAAGCTAAAATTCCCGTAAATAGTGAACAGTGCCCAAGAGCAAAATACTTTGCCCTCACATAAATCTGAATACAGTCAAGACTCAAGAGAGCTTTATTTCTTGCATGGTCAGGGATCTCTGTCTAGTTCTAACGAGAATAAATATGGGACTAGACCATTTCAAAAGAGAACAGGACAAGGTCAGCACTTCAGCCCCCCGATTTAGTCCGGGAGATGCATGATTAGTAAATCTCTCCTGACTTCAGTCCAGAGGAGCTACATATGAATTATCATAGATTCAAAACCACAGTACCTATCAGGAATTGAAAGCAAGCTTACTTCATCAGGGTCTGATGCTTTAGATAGAAAACTTTCAGCAGCTGATACAATCTTGTCTGAGTGATCAGTATGAATGTTGAGCCTTAACAGATCTAGATTGACGTGAACCGGAAAATACCCAATATCTATGAGGAGCTTTAATGCTGAAGCTGATGTCTTTGCCAGCCCCATCGCCATCAGAATCTGACAATCAAATGGATATCAACTTAGATCTGCAGTCGAAATGTATGAATGAGAGGACTGCAACTATATATCCTCATGTTTCAGAAAATTCTTTATACAGCATTTTCTGAAATTCTTCCTCAGAAATTATCAATATTCATTTCTTGTTCTACAATCATTATGGTTACACCAGCATCAAACTTCATGGTCAAGTACCATCCCCGCTGTTTTCTTTTGGTCATCAGTTTCGCAAGCATCGATAGCATAAGCTTCAAGAGATTTGATTCTATTTCGAATTTTCTCCTCATTCTCCCATGAAGATTTGTGCGGTTTATCATGTGAAGGCAGTGTCTTGGCAGATTTCAATAACTGCACGAATTCCTGAAACTCCTTCTCAACTGCATCCTTAGCAAGTTTTTTATGCATAAGTTCTTCCACCTAGTTTTCCAAACAGATGGAATCCCAACTTTAGAATCCTTGAAGGGAAATAAAGATTATGAAGTTACACAATACGTATGTTAACCCCTCAAAGGACAATCAATAGGAGTATGTTAGCGAAAAATCAACAGCATAGATTTTTTTTTATTTTAAAAAAGGCTACCACAAGGATATTGCTGTTTCAGCTTTGTCAACATTATCACTCTAACCAACATATTGGTAAGCAAAAATACAAGAAAGAAGATATTTGAGGAGAGAATTGAATAAAAAACAACCAGCTACTTTGAGCGGTTAGAACATGACCAAATGGAAGTGCTTAATTAGACTTAACAACTACAATCAAAACAATAACCAGAAAGCAGGTGCTGTGAGTGAATATTGACCCATCAAAGATTTTACTTGTTCAACTCAAATAATAGCCAAGTTTTAAACATAATTAAGCGCATCTGCAGAGCAGTTCACACGGGGAACAAAATAATGCCTTTTCCAATCCTACGATCCCCTCAACATTCACAGGGGAAAAAAACTCATAACAATATCCATACTAGTAAACATAATTATCCAATAGGTTAAACAAATTGAGTTCCTTGTTACACATTACTGCAGATATAGGACAACAATAGCTATGCATACAATAACCAAGCTCCACAGATGGACCAAATACTACATCATGTGAGTGAGTCATCTCTCATTGAAAAAAAAGTTCACATCAACATTTCCATCTCATACCTGCATAGCAGGCCGAGGCCCATAAACACAAAAGGAACTTTTGCCCTCCAGTAATGTGAAGTAGACTTCATCTTTTGAAAGCAAAAGATGGGCACAATAGCACTCAAGAGGCTCCGCACTACCAAAAATGATCTGTTAGAATGAGCCAAGGTCGTTAGAAGAACAAGAAGGTTTAACTGCTACACTTAAGAAATATACCTCAGCTAACTCCTCCACAGTTACTCGTTTATTCTTTTCAAGAAGCTCAATCCAGGCACACTCCAGCAGTGATGGATCCTGCATTAAGGGGAAAAACCAAGCCTTATCAATTACTGAATAGTGAATACCAAAGAGAGCTTCCTTCACAAATCACGATGAACCAACCAAGTTATTTTGAGCTTTCTGGAGAAAATCTGATATTTCTGCCTCATCAAAATTTTCAGCACCAGGAACAATAAAAGTCACTTGTTGGGGTTTGATGGATGTTGTGAAACCATTCTGCATCACAGAAACCCAGCAAAAAAATTACGTTAACAGAAAACCATTTAGTTCTTAAACCACTGGTGAAACAAAAAATGAGTTCCAACACCTAGCAACCTATTCAACATGCCGCGTTAGTTGTTTTACTAGAACCTGATCGGAGACCATCCAATTTTTCTTGCCATCGGGTCTCTGAGCAACTGCTAGCAATACCCTTTCAGAATCTTTCTTGAACTCCAGCAGAAGCCCTTCTCTTAGTGCTCGCTTCTCAAGTTTATTTTCAAGAAGCTCCCCAGTGCTTGCTATTCCCACTCTGCAAAGTGAGTAAACAGATAAACTGAATAAAAAGGTATCATGCGAAAAACTATCAACCAGTGATTCGTAAAAGAAAAACTATCAAGCAGATTGGGAGGGATCTTGCATAGGGGTCTGCTACCAAGGGACAAAGTCCAACGCAGTGTCAGTGTGAACACAATAGATGTTCGATGCGGGTGTATTGTTCAAATACCTATGGGAGCAACAACAGCCATTAAAACACAACAGATCAAATGATGCATGTTGCAACTGAAATTTAAAACTTAAAATTTTTTGCTCATATGCGGTGGCATTCATTTCTCAAAATGTATTATGAGATCCTTGTGGAAAGATTACATCTACACAAAATTTTAAATAGATTTCCATGTGTTTGAGTCCTTTAATTGTGGCCACGCATAGACATTTTACATTCTCCGCCTAATTGATTCAATGCATAGAATCCAATTTGCGAAGGTAAACAACGCACTTTGGATAATCCCTCTAGACAACCAACGCACTTTGGACCATCCCTCTAGACCCCTTTGTGCTTTCTTCGAAAATTTTGCTAAGTCACGAGGGTTTTCGAGAGACAAGCCCGTCACTCCACATACATATAAAAATTCAAAACGGAAGATTCGTTTCCTCTTCTGCTTTACTTCCAATTCAGTTGATTCTGAATTGTCCTCAGTCCTCACAAACATAAACCCCCTCCATCCCAATTTGTTTGTCCACTTTTTTTTACATTTAATTGTTCCCAAATGTTTCGTCTATTTTGAAAGACTAAAATGGGTTAAAAGCGACAATGTACCCTTTTGCCCTTCATAATCAAGTAAAATGTAATCTTTTTTCAAAAGTTCGATTATTTAATAACTATGTCCCCTCAAAAAGATATATTCTCGAAATTGGAAAAACAAATTAGGACAGCGAGGATAACATATCGCTGAACGCGTACACAATTCCATGAGCTTTTTGTGTATATACACAAGCAATTGCATAATTGACGCAAACAACCGAAGTAAAAAAAAAAAAAACATACTTGCTACTAGCACGAACTCTCTTCCGTTCCCGCAAGGCTTCGAGCTCTTCCGCGACAGACTCGACGAGGCTTTGAATGGAGTAGCTTTGTAATCCAAAACGGCCGAAGAGGAGGTTGTCGTGTTGATTGGACTGGAAAACTGAAATCCGAAACCCTAATTTTGCATGGCTAGGATAACGCAAGGCTCGGAAATGGTGGAGGCGGCATCCGAGAGCAGGAAGAGGCGGAGAAGAACGGAAGATTGAGCAGGTGTTCATCGCTCGAAGGGCTATTGTCATGTGCGATAAGCAGCGGTCATGAACAGAGAGAGAGAGAGAGAGAGAGAGAGAGAGAGAATTGGCTGTAAGTATGTGGAGGGTGGAGGGAAGAAGTGATAAAAACCAGGAGAGGAAAGAGGATGAGGACTGAGGAGTGCAACAAAATTGAGGATTTGATACTTCAATGGTCGGTGCTTTTGTGTGCCAAATTACATGCCCAGGCCATTTTGGCAAAAACCATGGTTAATTTCTGTCTCGTTAACTCATTCGTTAAAATCATGATTTTAGTAACTTATCACTTTGAAAAACTTAACCTAAATAATTGAGTTACATTATTATTATTTTTTAATTTTTTGTTTCTATTTTTTTGGGTTACTAGTTCGTCTTGATGCTAAGAATTTAAAAAATAAAAAATTATGAGCAGAACGTTAAAAAATTTGCCGAGGATAAAAATAATTTGAAACAGATAGACTTTTAGATTATTTTCATCTTTATTTACCAAAAAATTAGTTTGGTTAATATTTTTTTACTTTTTTCATTCTTTTTTTCAAGACAAACCAATAATGTACAAAAAAAAACAACGCAGAACTAACAAATGCGAGCAAAATTTGAATAAAAATGATAGTAAAAAATAATAAACTCAATTATTTAGCCAAAAACCCCTTCAATCACCTGGCGTGCAAGTGAGCCAGCACGATCGGGAGCGTTAAAATGTATCTAAAACACATCTCAAACTATTAAATTCTCGAGTGCGAGGATTGAGATTGCATGCTACTTCCGCTCGGTTTGGTTTTCACAGGAGGTTTTGGGGGTAATAAGTAGAAAGAGATAGAAAGAGAAATTAGAGTAATAATTTGAGAGAATTTACTACATACTATGTGTTTACATATAAAATTAACCAATCTAATAATTAATTAACACGTAATCAAAAGTGTCAAACGTTGGCAATTACTTCTCAATGAAGATACACTGGATTAAAGGGATAAAATTGAGTAAATACGATGTCGTATTGTTTCTCAAATTGGAAAGGCATTTATTGACAGTTACAAGCCATTGTTAAAATAAAGATTGGCTTCGAAGCCATAATATTAACTGCTAAACACATAAACTCCACGTGTAAACTTGTGAAACAAGGCAATTGGCAGTTTGAACACGTGGAATATTTCTAGAAGGCAGTTATTTCCTTAACATGTTATCATTTGAGTTTGTTTAAACAAACATGCAGACTTAAAGCTTCTAGAGGAATAAAGAATTCAAATTCAGACGTGGAGGAAAAATAACTACCAACTCGAGGAGTGGGATTTAGAGTTCGAAGTAAGCCAAAGTTCAAATCCATTGAGCGGGAAGTTCAAACTACAAGTAGCGTCTATAAATAGAAGAAATTGAAGAGTGAAAGCCCTCAGACAAATCTTCAACAAATAGCTATCAAAAAACTGATGTTTGGTTTGTTCATTGGCAAAGTAGTTTAGGATTTCGAACCCAGTTTGAAGTAGATTAAGAAGTAGGTTAGGATTTATCTCGATTGTTCTTGTAACAATCACCTTTATCTCGGTTGTTCTTGTAACAATCACCCGTTCGAAGTTCTGTTACTCTGTATTTGAAGTCGGAGACGATTTCGAAGTAAGTTTATCTTTAATTCATAAATCGAAGTATCTTGTTTCTTTATTGTTCTTTGATTTCCTAAATTTGTTGGTTTGTATTTCTTCACTTATTAAGAAAAATCCTCTTAATTGAGGTAATTGAACCAATAAAACACAATCGCCTGATTAGATTTGGTTTTTTTCCAAAGTTAATCTGAGGGAGGAGATTGAAACTCTCTCTGGCACGCTTGCACATAATCATTTTCCATTGCAAAGAAGTAAAAGAACCAAACACTATGCTGAGAAACTCGGGGTAATTCTTGAAAACCAAAACGAACAATATTGCCAACAAAATTATTTTGGTTAATAACTTTTTACTTTTTCGAGAAGAATCAATAAACATACAAAAAAAACGCAGAACTAACAAAAGCGAGCAAAATTTGAATAAAAATAATAATTTAACTAAATTATTTAGCCAAAAAACCTCTTAAGTCACATGGAGTGCAAGTGAGCAAGAACAATCACAAACGTAAAAGTGTATCTAAAACACATCTCAAACTATTAAATTTGCAAGTGCGAGGATTGATATTGCAATTTGCACTTGTTCGGTTTGGTTTTCAAGACAAGTTTTAGGGATAATGAGTGAAGAGAGATAGATAAAGAAATTAGAGTGATAATTGGAGAGAATTTAAAAGGAATTATGCTAAGAAACTCCGGGTAGTTTTTGAGAACCAAAATAAACAATATTGCTAAAATGACACTATTATGGACATTTGTTTCCGGGTAATTTCAGTAGGAGGATGACATTAATAGACTCCTATTGGTCAGAAATTTTATGTGCAATATTTATTGTGACTAAAATTACACTAGAACATAGGTATATAATTATAAGCATTTTTTATATACTTAATTTGAACCTGTGATCATATCCATGAACAAAATTGTTTATTTTGATTGATTGAGTAATTCAATCATTTCAAGATTATGGTAATTGGAAGTCGATATATACATATCCTTACACATTTATTTTAAAACAATATCAATCAAGTACTCCTGAGCATTCGGTCAACATAAGATGGTAAAGTCCGAAGATAAGTGTGTGTCTAGAAATCTATTATTAATGTCTAATCAACATGGATTTAATACAAATCACATTAGTTGATTTTTTAGTAGCGTGGTTTGGTCCTCGTTTAGAAAGTAAAAAGCCGAATCAAATATTTTCGGTCTATGAGTACTTGATCAATCTACACTATTTATAAATTGAACCAAAACACCTAGTTTAAACTGGTTCGGACACAATTTTTGGTACGATGAATTTTTCGCTCACCCTCAATTTTCAAGTCTACAAAAAAGCAACAAAAAAATAGTAATAAAGGAAAATCTTTTCAGTTTATCTAAATTTCTTTATCTCCCTCTGTTCGCTCCGCATATTCTTTATCAAAACTTACCATTAGAGATTTTTTGCTTAACAATACTAGGATCAACAACAACCGGCCATAACACCAACATAAATTGTTGTAGCCAGTTGTTATGGCCTTATCATTATTGGTTTTTTGGCACACTTCACGAGGGAGATTTGACGTTTGCGAGACCATAACAACTTTACAGAAACTATTAGATCATTTCTGCCTTCTGACTTGACCAAATCTTGCAAATGAATGGGATATCATTTCCATGAAGAGTACCAATTTACAGAAAAATAACGTAAGAACTGAAAGGAAACATAGGAGAAGATTTTGAAATCTTCCCACGTAAATCTATCTATACTTCAAAATGACTTTCAACAGCTTCAATTCATGCAGCTTGTGAATTCATTGCCGGCAAAGCCGAGTACACAGCCCTTCGATCTGAGGAGTGGTTGCATTTGCAAAACCGATCCATTGACATTGGTCACCTATTTGGTTCAACTGTAAGAATGATATTGACATCAAATTCAAGCAGCAGATATCACAACACGAAGGTTAAATAAAGAAAAATACTAGATCAGCCGTTCTTTAGCTAGATTATTTTCTTTTTGGGGAGGGGTGCGGGATGTTTTTTTTTTTTTTTTTGAACTGCAAAAAAGGTGGGATGTGCCAACCAACGTTGCAATCCCTCTTGGGCGTCACCATAGGGGCTATCGACCCTCTGTGGTTCGAGTCATTGTCCGGATTCCGGAAGGACAGGCCATCACCTTAGCACCACTGGGTACTAGATAGACAAAAGACCCTCTATGCTAGTCCTGCATTTAGCAGGACTCAAACCTTGTCGAATCGTGTACGGGAGGGAGGATGGAGGACCGGAGGAGCACTTAAGCCCACTCACCCTTCCCATACACGACCTGGATGCTTCAGTATGATTTGATTTGAAAACATACATGATCATGATGATACAGAATCTCAAATTACAAGCAGGAACCTTACTGTTTATCGCAGTGCCATTTTGAAATAGGAACACAACTCAAATAATGGCACCAAGAACAGTGGTCATTTGCATCAACCGCACGGAGAAGCATAACCAAGCCGACAGTAAACCTGTTAATTTAGAATGGCATAAGAGTCAGTTACGGCAATGTGCATACGCCTCAAATTCGCACGAACTAAATCCATTTTGCAGATACATTTAACATAGATTTTAGTACGGTATTAACATTTAACAAAGATTTTAGTTGCTCTTCAGCAGATGCATGAAGGTTTTGTGTCATTCAAACTGGGGAACACTGCGCAACAGCATTCCATTGCTTACAGGTTACAAGTCATAGTCTTTTATTAGGCGACAAAATTAACTTAAATGCCCGCTGCTTAGATCTAGCGAAAAAAGGGATCAAACAGGAAAAAGCATATCAAGATCCAGGCTTACCCAACAATCAGAAGGATGAGAGAAATAATCCACAATATGCACTGATAGATCTTGAATTTCGGATTAGTGGAAAAACCGGGAGGAGCATCTCTTTGGCTAACCCATTCAAATTGGGGGCGAATCAAGACCACAAAACCAAGAAGAAAACCAGAAAGAAGCCCTCGATATGAGCAAAGTTGTCCACGTGAGGGAGGATTCCAACTGCCAGACTGGTTAGGATGAAGATCACACGGATTAACAATACTGCTACCTAGAAATACAAACAGGAATGGCAAGTCCCTATCATGGCGAAAAGCCAAAAACTCATGCCTGGGAGAGAAGATAGATAAATTACCTTATTAACATACATAGTCCAATTAGTTATGAGTTCAGAAAGCATGGCTCCAACTAAGCCAAAAAGGGCACCGGAAGAACCAACAGAGATGCCGGACTGAATGAAAAGAGCCGATAACAAACACCCGCCAAAACCAGCGATCAGATATAGCGACCCAATCTGTACTACAAGAGGCCATGCAATCAAGAGAGAAGTTACCATGAGATCATAAAATCCACAGGTTTTCGACACTGGATCTTTTTCCAAAATGTTTCCAATACGCTTCTCGCAAAAGTTTCTACCAGATCACTATTTTCACTTATTTAGTCTATAGTTTGCATAAACATTAGATCATGATACCATGATGATCTTAAGCAGATTTGAAACGCTGTAATAAGTTGTGCACAGCGATCCCGAAATAAGATGAAACCAGGACTTTGATACATACCAAAACCAAACACTTGCTCAAGAAGAATGCCAATACATACAAGGCTCAACATATTGACCAGTAAATGAAAAACTCCACCATGTAGCCAAATGCAATTGATAAGGCGCCATCCCTGGTGTCCGTGGACCACTTTACTCACGTGTAATGCCCCCATCTTCTTTAACCTAAAGATTTCAACATGAAAAAAGGTTGCAGCAAAATTAGAATTGTTTGCTGTTGCATCTCCAATGTCGTCATTCTAGACAACCAAATTTGAAATTACCAATGCGTTGTATTTCTGAAGTACAAATTGAAGGAGAAATCTCTGGCTAGATTAGTTTCCCTCAGCTGATACAAGAAAATTTTAATGCTATAGAGGGAATCAGTTTCTATCTTATCATATTTCAAAATCTAAACCGCGGAAGATAGATATCCCCCAAATCCATTTCTTTCTTTCTTTTCTTTGGTAAGCATGAGGTTTGATCTTGTTGGATACATGTTTACTTTTTGTTGCTGAAACCGAAAAATATAGATAAAAAATTGCACAAACACAAAACATAAACATGAAGGCCTTATTCATTTTGTTGTTTAGCTTTAGTTTTAGTTTTGATGACATCATTATTTCTTTCATTTCTCTCTCACTCCACTCATTACACCTGCTAACATTATCAAAACTAAACTAAACTATCTAACCAAACACAGCCGAAATCTTTCTTAAGATTGATTTCGCCTCGCTATGGTGCTTACGATTTTCATTGGACCCCTTTCTCCTCGTACTACTTGATTGGAATCACCCAAAGCGGCGCTACAACGGGAGGGCCTAGTGAACCATCTTGTGTTCGTACTCTCTCATATGAAATTTTTTTGATTCTATGAAAGTATTTGAAAATCGACCTTTTTAAAATGAATGAAGCAGCTCTTTATAAAGACTAACCGGTGACTCTACGAATAGTCACGAGAAAATAAAATAACCGACTTTTGACAAAAAAAAATAAAAATAAAAATAAAATTCATTGAAATAAATTAACAATACCATCTGTATGAAATAACCTGAGAATGCATGAATTAAGCTCGAGCTATACAACTGTAGAATTTCTATGATGGTGACAAAGAGCTTACGTGGACATTGAAGGGCCAAGAAGTGGGTTTTCCTTCAAGGGCTGAAACGACAACCTCCCAAAGAAGCCAACAACGCAGGAACCAGAGTTCTTCGGGCAATTGTTGACGTACATTATGATTACAAATATCACAACGTTAGCCACGACAAATGAAATAGTTAGCCACGGAAACCACTTCTTCACCTGCTTGATTTCTCGGTCCATTGCCGGACCGTTAGCCGGACGCGGCAGTGGCGGCGCCTCTACGTCCACTGGGTGGGTTGCGTTTTCGACCCGCCGTGAATTAACGCTAGTATGAACTTCCGGTGGCAGTTCTTGAGTCATCGGAGCTCAAGTTGGTCTTAATAATATTGGTCACCCTCGATTTTTCCCAACTCTTCCCCTCTCTCTCTCTTATATCTCTCTACTTTTTGACTGGCAAACGCATATGCTACTCGTCTCCGTCTTATATCTCTCTACTTTTTGGATTATCACTGTCAACACGCACTTTACGCATCACAAATCTTCCCCTCTCTCTACCTTATTTCTCCCTAATTTTTAGATTGCCAAACGCGTACGCTACTCTTCACGTCTTATTTCTCTCTACTTTTTGGACTGTCAGACATGCACTCTGCGCGTCACTTGTACCCATCCGCCAGCTAAGTTTTCCTTGTGCCTTCTTGATGGTATAAAAATATGGAATACTTGTATTTAAGCTAATTTAATTTAAGTTTCCTTTGCTTTATACTTTCATCCGAATCTTGCAAATGAAGAGAGACTATTGAGGTATTTGCATTAACTAAATTTTTTGATTTTTTATGATTTTTTACGTGATATATTGTAAGAAAATATTTGTCTGAGAAATTAAAATAAACTGGTTTTTAAGCTTTTTGAGTTGGTGGAATGAGGCATGAAAATCCAAAAAAAAAATAATTAGAGAACACTTAAAGATTCCACCTAAACTGTTACCCAGATTGCTCATAAAATTGATCTTGGAATGAGGCATGGTAACTGGCATGAAACTATTTCCATAAACAGAGAATGATGACATTCGTGAGACCATAATGTACGTACAGAAACTATCAAATCATTTCTGCCTTCTGACTTCGACAAATCGCGCAAATGAATGGGCTACTATTTTCCATGAAGAGTACTAATTCACAGAAAAATAGCCAAAGAACTGAAGGAAACATTGGAGAAGATTTCGAAAACTTCCCACATGAATCTATACATACACTCCTTTCTTTCCAACAGCTCAATTCATGCAGCTTGTGAATTCATTACCAGCAAAGCCGAGTACACAGCCCTTCGATCTGAGGAGTGGTTGCATTTGCCAATGTGTATGTATCATTTTGTCGTTGCTCAAGCCGTTAAAATTAGTTGGTCGCCTATTTGGTACGACTGCAAGAATAAGCAGCAAATATCACAACGCGAAGGTCAGACAGAGAAAAAAAAATGCTTCTCCCCCAGTTGCAAAAGTCGAAGGATTACAAATACTGGGAATATTGTTCTACTACCCAGACAAAAAGGAAATCCATCAGTTAGTTCTCAAATTTTATTTATGCAATGACCCAAATTAGCCGTTCCTTTTTATTTATTTGAACTGCAAAAAAGGTTGGAGGTGGCAACTAGCGTAGCAACCCCTCTTGGGCGTGACCATAGGGGCTTCCAACTCGTTGTGGTTCAAGTCATAGCTATCATCCGGAAAGACAGGCCATCATCATAGCACCACCAAGGTACTAGATAGACAAAGGCCCTCCATGGGACTCGAACCTTGTCAGATCTGTACTGGAGAGAAGAGCACTTAAGCCCACACACCCTTGCTATCTAGGTTGGCACCTTTGGTGGTAGTGTGGGATGCTTCATGATTGATTTGAATACATACATCATGAAACAGAATCTCAATTACAAGCAGGAACCTTACTGTTTATCGCAGTGCCATTTTGAAATAGGAACACAACTCAAATAATGGCACCAAGAACAGTGGTCATTTGCATCAACCCCACGGAGAAGCATAACCAAGCCAACAGTAAACCTGTTAATTTAGCATGACATATCACATATGAGTTAGTTACGGCAATGTGCATACGCGTCAAATTCGCGCAAACTAAATTAATTTGGCAGATAACTCGCCTAATGAAATGAAAACATAGATAGTATGGTATTAACATAGATATAGTTGCTCTGCAGCACACATGCATGAATGGTGCATTTTGTGTCGTTCAAACTGGGAAATCAATATTAACTTAAATGTCCGCGCCTCTGATCTAGCGAAAAAAAGGGGATCAAACAGGAAAAAGCATATAAAGATCCAGGCTTACCCAACAATCAGAAGGATCAGAGAAATAATCCACAATATGCACTGGTAGATCTTGAATTTCGGTTTAGTGGAAAATCCAGGAGGAGCATATCTTTGGCTAACCCGTCCAAATTGGGGGCGAATCAACAACACAAAACCGAGAAGAAAACCAGAAAGAAATCCTCCAATATGAGCAAAGTTGTCTACATGAGGGAGGATTCCCACTGCTAGATTTATTACGACGATGATCACAAGGGTTAACAATGCAGCAACCTAGAAAAACAAACACGAATGGCAAGTCACTAGCGAAAACTCATACTTGGGACAGAAGATAGATAAATTACCTTATAAACATACGAAGTCCAATTAGTGATGAGTTCAGAAAGCATGGCTCCAAGTAAGCCAAAAAGGGCACCGGAAGCACCAACAGAGATGTCGGACCGAATGAAAAGAGCCGATAACAAACTCCCGCCAAAACCAGCGATCAGATATAGCGGTCCAAGTAGTACTGCAAAAGGCCATGCAATCAAGAGAGAAGTTACCATGAGATCATAAAATCCGCTGGTTTTCGACCAGGGGTGGACCGGGGAGGGTGCAAGGGGGTGTTTGGTTTCTGCACTCCTCCCAATTTTCTTCCTATTTTTAATATACTTTTGGTTTTTATTTTTAAATTACTGAAGAGTGGTCCTGCAAGCTATGACAAATTCGTATTCTGCGTCCGCCACTATTTTCAGCACTGGATCTTTTTCTAACATGTTCACAGTATGCTTCGAGCAGAAGTTTCTAGCAGATCACTATTTTCACTTATTTAGTCTATAGTTTGCGTACACATTAGATCGCGATACCATGATGATCTCATGCGGATTTTAAACGCTGTAATAAGTTGTGCATAACGATCATCGAAATAAGATGAAACTAGGACTTTGATACATACCAAACCCAAATTCTTGCTCAAGAAGAATGCCAATAATTACAAGGCTCAACATATTGGCCAGTAAATGAAAAACTCCAGCATGTAGCCAAATGCAAGTGATAAGGCGCCATCCCTGGTGTCTGTGGACCACTTTTCTCACATCTAATGCCCCCATCTTCTCTAGCCTAAAGATTTAAACATGAAAAAAAGTAGCGGCGAAGTTAGAATTGTTTGCTATGGTGTCTCTAATGTCGTCATTCAAGAGAACCAAATTACCAACGTGTTGTATTTCTGAAGGACAAATTTCCAATGGTGTGTCCAATGTTTGCTGGTACAAGAAAAACTTAATGCTGTAGAGAGAATCAGTTTCTATCTTATTGTACTTCTTAAATTACAGAAATATCTATCCCCCAAATCCATTTCTTTCTTTTCTTTGGTAAGCATGAAGTTTGATTTTGTTGGATACATGTTAACTTTTTGTGATGAAACCGAAACATACAGATAAAAAATCACACAAACACAAAACATAAACACAAAATCTGTCTTAAGATTGATTTTGCCCCCGCTACGATGCTTATGGTTTGCATTGGATGCTTGTCTCCCAGCACTACTTGATCAGAATGCCCCCAAAGCAGCACTACAATTGAAGGGTCTAGCGAACCATCTAGTATTCATCCTCTCTCATATAAAAAACCTCTGTTATGAAAGTATTAGAAAATTGACCTTTTTAAAATGAATAAAGCATGCTCTATATATAGACTAACTGGCAACTCTACCAATAGTCACCAAGAGAAGGGACACATTTGTTCATTAAAGATGCATCCGTCCACGACGAACAGGTGACTCGACACCAACTTGAGTCAATTTACATTCAGACACAAATTAGATACTATACACATAATATTTTCCAACAAATCTGATATCTGACAAGTAATACTATCCTCTCTCATTCCTTTGAGGAACTTGTTGGTCTTGTAACTGTTCAGTTCTTTGGGGGCCTTACCTGGCCCACTTTGAACGTCTAAACCATTTATTTTTAGAGCTCATCGAGAATATCAGTAACACCAATACCATGTTGATGGATGATGTTTGATATGATATAGAAACAATCCTTGAAAAAAAAAATTACAACAGTGGATCGTAACTAATTTTTCCCACGTGGATGTGCTTTGCAGATCAAACGATAGCCGATCAATTAGAGAATCATCTTTAACAATTAATTGATTTCTTGTTGTCAAAATATTTCAAATGACAGACCCCAAAAAAAGTACACAGAAAATTGATTTCTACCATCTTCAACAGTTAGTACTTGATTTCTTCGTACTGCATTCTATTTGTGGCCATATCTCAAACAAAGACAACCACCCCATACTAATCAATCCTTCTTTGAAACAAAAGACACGACAATGCTATGCTTATATTGATTTCAGCTCCCAATGCCACAATAGAAGCTTGACAGAATTTACTTATAACTGATAAGCCAGGCTAAGGGGCTGTTTGGCCTGATTTTTTTTAGTGTATGTGTTTTTGTTTAGTTCTTTTTTCCAATTTTTGTTAGATTCAGATTAAATTTGTTGAATTAGCATTTATTTGAGATGAATCTAAAGAGTAGTTATGACCAAAACTTGAAATAGTTGTCTATTTTAACCTTCACGTTGTTAATTTTTTTTATATCAATTACTTTGTAGTTGGGGTGCAAACGAGCCAAGTCGAGCTCGAGCTCACAAAGCTTGACTCAGCTCGTTTACTAAAAAAGTCAAAATTTGAGCTTGCGCTCGGCTAGGCTATAAACGAGACTGAGTCATGTTTTTTTACTAAATGAGCCACTATAAACAAGTTGAGCCTATATAAACGAGCCAAACTTAAAGGAGCCTAAAACAAAAATTTGAGCTCGGCTTGATTATTAAACCAGCCGATCTGAGCCTTGAGTTGCTCGCGAACAGCTTGGTTCGTTTGCAGCCATACTTTGTATAGACAAATTATTGATCAAAATTTTTGACAAATACAAAAAAAAAAAAATCCTAAAAATAAATAAACAGACTTTTGACAACCAAGAAAAAAAACATAAGTATAAAATTCCCATTAAAATAAATTTACCATCTGCATGTATGAATTAAGCTCGAGCTATACAATTGACGAATTTCTATGATGGTGACATAGAGCTTACGTGAACGCTGAAGGGCCCAGAAGTGGGTTTTCTTTCAAGGGCTGAAACGACAACGTCCCAAAGAAGCCAGCAAAGCAGGAACCAGAGTTCTTCGGGCAATTGTTGACGTACATTGTGATTGCGAACATCACAACGTTAGCCACGACAAATGAAATAGTTAACCACGGAAACCACTTCTTCAACTGCTTGATTTCTCGGTCCATTGCCGGACTCTTAGCCGGATGCGGCAGTGGCGGCGCCTCTACGTCCACTGGGTGGACTGCGTTTTCGGCCCGCCGTGAGTTAACGCTAGTATGAACTTCCAGTGGCGGTTCTTGAGTCATTCAAGCTCGAGTTGGCTTCTAAAAGATTAGTCGAGGTTTGCGAACGTTGACCTGAAATTTTTTTAAAAAAATCTTGAATTGAGATTTGCAGGAGTTGTATGACCATGTGGAACGTTTGAGAGAGAGAGAGAGAGAGAGAGAGAGAGAGATGAGGGTGTAAAGTTCTAAGCTTCGGAAGAAGGAAAGGGTCGAGAATCTTACCTAGACCAAAAGAGTCCTTTTGTGTGCTTCCTTCGCCAGCAAATGAAAGCTACCATTTGCTTCACTCTTCAGCTTTTAGCTTGCATTTCTGTCTTTGGAGGAAAACATGGGTGCCAAGCGCAGTACGCGTCGTGCCGCGTGCGCAATTCGGCCTAGATTTCTTCCCATCCTTCTCTTCTCGCTCTCCTCTTTGGACGGTTTAGATGCGCGACACGGACAACCACATGATAACCGTCCGGCGCACAAGTTTTTCTTGTGTCATTGTGATGCTATAATATGGAATACTTAATTTAAGTTTGCTTTGCTTTTTAATATCCTTCTTTCTTTGGAATTTGGCAAATGAAGAGGGACTAGGTATTTGCATTGAAAATGAAAAAAAATATAAAAAAAATAGAGAAAATTTCAAAATTCCCCCTCTACTGTTACCCAAATATCTCATATTCATCTGAACATCGAAAATTCAATTATAACACCTGATACTTGAGAACTTTCAATTGGACCCCTGAGTCAACATTTATTAAATTATACTCTTAGACTCTTAGTTGACATGGCTTCGAACTTGTTACGGTTTTCCAACTTTATTCACGAAATATGAACACAATACGTGTTAGACACCATATTTTGCAACCTCATACCTACACACAAATCTTTATCCATATCCAAACCCAAAACCAAAACCAAAACCAAACCAAATCCGAACCCAAACCCAAACCTAAATCCAAATGAATACCTCTATTTTCCACATTTTCTCTGCTTCATCTTCTTTAAATTACTGTGATACCCATCACCACCATAGACTACCTCAGTTCTCCCCCTACTACTGTTTCCCATAATCATCCATTTCCCAGTAGCCTTACCTTAAGTACAAAATAAGTAGACGTTCGTGTGTATCCGCATTAGGATGGCCATTTTGTCCGCTCTGTTCGAATTTCATCTGATTCTATCTCGAATGAATCGGCAATAATTGGAGATCTATTTTGGCGTTGGATGGGATATGGAGATTTTTTTTGATTTTTTTTTCTAGGGATCAGGTAGGAGGCGGAGACAAGCATATTACCACCCTAAATCCGCCCCCGAATATGTTCTCCGATCCTGCCTCGTCCCGTCCCCAAAATCTCGAAGCCTAGAGAACTATGAAATTATTAGTTTGAACTCTAGGTGTAGAGTTGCATAACTTATGTTGATATGAAGGATTCTCTGGTCGAATTATGATTTAGTCAGTTACTTAGTGCTACAATTCTAGTTTCTACCCATTTTATTTTCTATAGTGGTGTTCAATAGGTTTTGGTTCATTGTTCAATTGGAATACATTATGAACATCTAACGGTATATACATTTTTTGTAGCACTAATTTGTCGTTTGGTTGATTCAATGTTAGAAATTGATGATTAGCACTAATATTTTAAAAAATATATGTTTGGATACTCGAATTCTTGTGGAGATTTCCGTTCCACATTTAAAGCAAGAATGGAGAATGAAAACAAAAGCCGATTGAGAATTGGGGCGAGGATGAAGATGGAGAATCGATTCGAAAATCTAGTACTATCTAGCCTCGATTTGCCTATGTGCCCATCCATAATCCTCTTCCATTCATGACCCACGCTGCCGACCTTCTCGGCCATCTAGAAGGTGAAAAATATCAACAAAAATGATACTTATGTACACAAATTTTGTACCACGACCTCACTCACATGGAGTGTGGGCCCCACATAGATTCCACCTGCTGGCTCTACACTCCATGTGCGTGAAGTTATGGTAGTTTGTGGCACAAAATTTGTGTATGTAATACTATGTATCATTGTTGAAATATCAATGCCGTATACTATTCCACAGGCGCGTTATTGACGGGCCCCCTTAGTCCATTACTCCATTATACGGACAGACAGACAATCGGTCGTTGTTTCCTGCCTTCAAATCAAGAATCCCACTACTGATCGAGCATCCCAATTGCCCTTTACAACGCCCCATACTCTCTCAAGCAGCAGAGGGATCAAGAGCATTCGCTACCGAGTATCCGAATTTCCCTTTACAACGCCCCATACCCTCTCTCTCTCTCTCTCTCTCTCTGGATTTCAAGCAGTAGAGGGATCAAGAGCATTCGGTGAAGATCTGGGGTTCGATCCGTCGGTGGCTTCAATCAGATCGATTAACAGGTCTTCAATAAGTGTCTGGGTGAAGGGTTTTGTTTAGGGTTTCAGAGAACATGGCCTTCTTCTCGTCAGTCGCTTCCAGCTTGTCCAATTTCGGCACCGCAATGCACAAATCCGTCAACGGGTATCTTCTCCAACTCAATTTCTTATTCTTTTCTCCTTTTTTGGAAATCTTTGACCCCCCAAATACTCCATTATTTGGAAACCTTTCCCCATTTGACCGGGGTATTGCTCACATTTTTATATGCTTCTACGGAGAGTGATTAAAAAATCTGTCACTTCATTGAATTATATAAAATTGTTCCCTTTTGTTTTTTGTTACATAAGCAGGACCACTTTGTGCTAATAGTTGAAATTCTCAACAAAATACTATCAGATTTATAGAATTAGATCCAAATTGTTATTCGTTGGAGCACGGGGCCATGCCCTGTCACGCTCACGAAAGAAAAAAAGGGGCATTTCATTAAGAAAATCTGCGTGGACGGTCAAACAGTCCACAGGCCACGTCAAAGTCCAAATGAAATATAGAAAAGTTAAAGTCAACAGATTACAATTATCTAAGGGTACTTGAAAACCCGAATCCAAATACATAAGTTTTAAGTAAACTTACAACCCAATGTTAAAAGAGAGAAAACTTATTCAAATTACAAAATCATTTTAACAAAATACAAGTTCTAAGATGAATAAGTAACTACTCCATGTAGCTTTCAAACAATGCATACATACACTCTTAGCACTCCATGATCATGCTCCTTGGTGGGCACTTGAAAATTGATAGGTTGAGCTACATTAGCCCAGTAGAGAAAAATCTAACAATCCTAAATGCAATGAAGTGCATATGAGTGATAGACATGGTAGGCATAAATCACGTAACAAGAAATTAGGAAGTTTTTAAAAGGCAAAGGACTTAAAACCAACACATAAGTTACTAAATTTCGTTTTTCATCATCTCTCATTCCCAACACACACACGAGACATCAAAAGTGTCCAGAACGTTCACCACATACATCTCATTCCTTTATAACATTTAGTTATTTTTCTGGCATACCATATAAGCCTTGTGTCACTCCGGGCATACCCTTTCGGGCCCCGTGTCATCATTACCACATTCATACTTTATTCCATGCTCATTAATATCATCACGGTGTCCATATGTTTCATCATGTTACTTTCATGTGTCAATTTCACGCAAAACTCATGGTTCATGTTACCCAAACGTGTCCATGAAGGAAATTTTAACCCGAGTGTCAAAGGTAGTCTTTATGACCCATCCGAATGACGTTATGCAACTAATAACTTTAAATAAAAAAGACTAGATAGGTGAAATAAGGTCCAAACATGTTTTCGTGAATTAAAGGGGTCCTATGGATAGGAGGTCAGGTCCTATGGATAGGACTCAGGTCAGATTGGTCACCCTTTGAAACAACACAGGCTCCTATGGATAGAAGAAAAAGTTCTATGGATAGGAGGGCCAACAGATTGGCCAGAATGATGGAGGAAAGGCTCCTATGGATAGGACGTCAAGTCCTATGGATAGGACATCATCAGATCCAAAATTTTGCAAATGAAGAAATGATCAATGGGGCTTCTTTTGGGTATTTCTTTGGTTCCAAATGAACATATTTATATGTAAATGAAGTTCAAACAACTTAGCAACATAACACATCACCAATTTACAAGGTTTGTAATTTTTCCCAAATTCAAGAGATGGATTAAAAATGGGTTTCATACAAATTACAAGCATCACCATGAAATTAAACAACAATGGGATGATTTACCTACCAAATCAAAAGGAGAACAACATAGGAGCAAAGAAATGATGAGTTTCAACACAAATTTGACTAGAAAATGGGTTTTGCTCAAGAAATTAACAAGCCAAAGGGAAACCTTGCAATCAAATGCCTACACACACACATACACCACATTTGCACTTAGGAGAGTTAGGAATTTCCCTACCTCAAGTGAAGGAAAGCTTGTAACCCAAATGAGAGCAAAAACCCTAGCTTCAAACCTCTAGAATCCACCAAATTTGAGCTTCCCCAAGGCCAAAGCAAGTTGATACCAAAGCTCTAATGGTTGAGAGTTGAAGAATTTGTGCAAGGATTGAGTGGGTTTTGTGAGATTTTGGGAGAATTTGAGAGAAAAAAAAGAAGAACAATGGAGGGTTAGAGAGGGAAGGGGTGGCTTGCTATTATGGGAGGAAGAGAGATGAGTTTTTGCTTGAAAAAAAAATCAGCCACACAAGTATAAAAGCACACCCCACAATTGCACTTTCACTCCTCATGTTTCTAATGCATTGCAAGGACACCCGAGTCCATATACCAACTTCACATTGACCCCATTTCACATTTTAAACATTCCTCACATTTCCCCAACATATTATTATTTTAAAAAATATATATTTATTTATTTAAAAACACGGGTCCTTACATGCCCCCTGGAATTTCCCTGTTAAAAAATGGGCCTGGTTGCCTGTTTTTCCTCCTAGAAGAAAATTGGGTCTTCCTAAAATGTTTACGTTTCTCCTTTGATCAGTCTATGTGAAAATATTGCATTTTATGCAGTAAGAGAGAAAAATATAAACTAATTTTTTTTGAACTGAAATATAAACTAATTCATCATCGAAGTTTTCCATGTTGCCTAAATGTTTATTGATGAAATGCTTGAATTAACATAATTTGAGAACTTGTTAATTATTTGGCTCAAAAGATAGAACATCGATTCTGAAAGTTGATTGAGAGTTTGGAGGTTTTTGCTATTTGAAAGTTAGTTCTTTTTTAGGTTTTCCGGTCACTCCTGCCTTTGAACAGAACGGGGAGTGGGTTAGTCGACGTGCAATTAAGATGCCCCCCACACCTTGACCAATGTACCAGAGAAAAAACACAAGATAAATGTTTGGTTGAGGGGGTTGTTCTACCGTTTATTTAGCTCGTTTTGATTTCAAAATGGAAGGGCCCCCAGCCCATTCACAACTGATAAGTACAAACAAATATTCTTGATAGGATTTAAAGAACATTTTCACCTTGGAAGGGGCCATGGCCTCCTATAGCAAGTGTTTCCATCCTTGAAGTCATATGCTCCTTGGTTCAAGCAAATGTCTCTTCTGAAGGATAATACAATCACACTCTTTCTAGTATTCATCAAGAACCCTTAGGCCTATGCAATGAAGGATGAAGTTTGTAAGCTAAGTGACTAAATTAAGTGATTCAAGGAAGAGAGCTTGAGAATATTTCGGAAATAGCCTTTGAGATGCATCTAGTAAATTTAAACTTGACCATATTGGAAAACGTAATACTGCATGTTATTATTTCTGATGCTCTTTCCTCCTTTTTAGGAATTTGGGAATCGCTTGTGAGTACTTGCGCACTTACTTTCTCTTTGCTTTGTGCCAAACTCTTCAATGTTATTTCCTTTAATTATCGTGAGTTTGGATTCCAATATTCCATGAATAGTTGCTTAGCTTGCTTGTCATGCGCTCATGCTTATTCATTTACTTGTAGGATAAAATAAGCTTCCAACGAGCTCATTTCAGCCTCAGTAAATTAAAATTGTCATGATTGTTTATATTCTACGCGTATATGTCCGGCATAATGTATGGCTCTGAAATGGATACCAAAATGTTTCACATATGCACGATGGGAGAACTGAGTAATGTAATTATATTTATGGTCTGATTTCATAATATTTATGGTCTTAACTTTTAGACTATTTGCCTAGCCACCTATCCAAATGACGGTCTTTTCTGTTTCTGATTGAAGCTCAAGTTCTGTTGTCATGGTTGTACAATTTTCTGATGTATATGGTACATATACATTTTTTCATATCCTGAAGAACCTGTTCCCCATTAATTGGTGGCATTTCTCTCCTCCAGTTTGATGGGTTATGAAGGCCTGGAAGTTATAAATCCGGAAGGGGGGACTGAAGATGCTGAAGAAGAAGCACAAAGAGGAAGATGGAAACAGGAGGTTGAATAATTTTTTCCCTTTCGATTATGCAGATGCAAATTTTTTTTGGTCGTGTAATGGATATTTCAGTTTGTTATTATACTTTGTTTGATGTGCATTAAGTACTTGTCTATGACTATGGGGTTCTGATCCCAAATTCGGTGTATGACTGAAAAGTTATTTCTTAACAAGAACTGCTAGCTCCTCCTTTTAGCATGTCCTGTTGACATGTATATATTCTGTAATGTAATGGGTACTCGCTATCTGTCAAAGACGAAGCAGATAAGCTTTGTTGTTTCATGGTTGGCACGTGCTTGACTAATGACCCTAACTACATGAACTCCAAACTTTATCTTCTGCATATTCCTTTATTTTTCTGTTTCTCATTTAATTTCTTTTCCGCACAGGATAGGGATAGTTATTGGAAGATGATGCAGAAATATATAGGTTCTGATGTCACGTCACTGGTGTCACTTCCAGTATTCATTTTTGAGCCAATGTCAATGCTTCAGAAAATGGCAGAGGTTTGTGTTACTTGCACCTCACTGAATTTGTTACAGAGTTGATGCTGCTTGGGTTGTTTAAAGTCACTGGTGGTTGAAATTTTTGTTGCAGTTGATGGAATACTCCCAGCTGTTAGATTTAGCAGATGAATGTGAGGATCCCTACTTGCGAATGGTGTATGCTTGTAAGATCTCTGTGTGTGTGTGTGTGTGTGTGTGTGTGCGCGTGCGCGCGCACTGTGTTCTCTATTGTGGAACTCATGGTTCTCCATTGCAGCATCCTTCTTTATAGCCATGTATTATGCTTGCCAACGAACTTTGAAGCCATTCAATCCAATACTTGGTGAAACTTATGAAATGGTCAATCATGGTGGCATTACATTTATTGCTGAACAGGTAAGCTTGAGGCTTTGAGCATATTTTCCAAATTTTATTCTTTCCTTCCACGTTTTGTTTGTAGTACAGGATATGATCCTTTTGACTGTAACCAAGAAGGATTAGTCTGTTTTGCCAATATTTTAGAACAGGGGAACTTTCTTTAAGTTATTCCTAGTCTATAATATTAGACAATTGTGCATAGGAGTTGAAATCCTTTGAATAATTTACTTTCAGGTAAGCCACCATCCACCTATGAGCGCTGGACATGCTGAAAATGACCATTTTGTTTATGACATAACTTCAAAGGTGAAGACGAAATTCTTAGGAAACTCACTTGATATCTATCCCCTTGGAAGGTAATAATTGTGCTGGTATTCAATATTATTAGGTTTTTGACTTCTTTCTGTAATGATGTCGACAAAAGAAGGTAGAGATAGTACACATTTTTCTGAGACTTCATATTGGTGTTTTTGAGAACTTAATTGTCTCGGAAAACCTTCATAATTTTGTAAGAGGTGCAGTTGTACTTTCAGCTGCACTCAAGTTTGTGCATATGAACAAAGAGGGGTGAGGTATAAAATAAGAATTGACAGAGAAGAAAAAGTCTAATAAGCAGAAAAGTCTGGAATTGATTTGTTTTAAGTTGGATCCACTTGAGACCAACTGAATAAGTTAAAACTATATGGTAATGGTTAAAACTTCTATTCTCAAAATCAATTGGCTGAGAGTCGTGTGGCTGACCAGGCCCATGTACTAGTTTTGGAGGTGATATTTCTTTATGTGGGGTAATCTCCAACACGCTCTCGCATGTGCAAGCCCTAACTTGCATTCATGTGTGCCATGTGGAGAGGTAAACAAGGGAGTCAACACTGGGATCACGACGAAAGATGGTACACTTACGGCACAGTCTGAGGCAAATCAATCTCGAGAGGTTTCCCAAGTCTCCAGAAGCCTAGCTATGATACCATAAATCATCTCATTTAAAACCAATTTGCTATGAGTGGAGTGTGACAAACTAAATGAGAGAAGATCTAATATGTTGTTGATAATCGAAATACAAAAACAATGAAACTAATACTTGGTTAAATAGAGAAAAGCTCTGCCTAAAAAAGGAAAATATTATAAGATTTGGTCACGACATGTTCTTGATATAATGCCTAAAATAGAGGATTACAATAGGATACATTCCCCCTCCATGATGCGAGACCAGAGCACATCGAGAGTTTGCCAAGGAAATAAAGAAACGAGCCTTGGTATGCGTATTCATGCAATAGGGGCTGAACTGTTGTCAAACAGCTCTGCAACAAACCATACAAATCAACTACTGCAAATCAACTACTGTGGTCTGCGCTGAACATTGCAAAGCGGTGCTACAAAACAATACCTATCAAAGGTCCAAAATGAGTGCCGAAATTGCAAACAAGTTCTAATAAGAGGTTTTACGAAAGAGAAGAAAGAGTTAGTTTGAGATAGCGAGAACAGTAAAGAAAGATGAGGTGCGACCGAGGAAGAGAACAAACTGCAAATTAAACACCAAAACATATGCGAACAGGAGGAAGAACAGTTGAACAGATGCATATAGGAGGAAGAACAGATGACGAACAGATTTTAGAGAACGACGAATGGGAGAGAGGAGCGATGCAGCTAAGAGAGGGAGAGAGATATGCAAATAGGATTAGAAGTTCAAAAGGTTGAGAGGTTCAAAAAGTGCATAGGAGAATCTACTAAAATTACTGATTTGTATCCAAAGTGGGCTGATTTAGACTAATATCGTGAGAGAGAGGGAGAGGGAGAGGCAGAGGGAGAGGGAGTGGCTGACTGATTTCAGATAGTGTGAGAGAGAGAGGGTCAAACCAGGTGAGGTTGAGACAGAATAGGTACCAAAATGATTTGAGATTCAAGACCAGGTGCAGACCAGAGATACTTGAGAAGAAAACACTCTATATGAAGCCAAACTGATTTTCCGGGGCAAAATAGAGAGAACTGAAGCAAAAACTTCTCCTAGAACTACAAAATACACATCGGGAAGGGGCAGAGATTGGTTGAAAATGCAGAAATGAGGTCGTACATGCTCAATCGGAGAATTCCCAGTTGATTCGAGTGCAAAGGAGAGACCACCAGTTGATTTGAAGTGCAAACTGAGGTTGTCAGAGGCTGACAGATCTCCGGGGAGGGTCGCCAGAGGCAGGCAATGGTCTGGCAATGCTACAGCTATTGCTGCTACTGTGTGTGGCTGCTGCTGCTTAAAGAAGTGGGAGAGAGAACAGTACCCGCGAACGGTGGCCTTCGATGAACAGTAGCCTCCGACGAATAGTGCCTTCAATGAACAATGCGTGATGAACAGTGCTGGTCAGTTGCAATGAACAATGCGTGATGAACAGTAGATTGCCACAAATGCAATAGATTGAACTCTAAAAGAAAAAGAGATGCAATCAATCTACATTGCACCGACACCTCTCCGGGACCCCGTATCGCAGTGTCCCGACACGGGGACACGGCGGGAAACGTGTCCCGACACGCCACGTGGCATGGGACACGGCTAAGTCACTTTTTTGGATGGGGACACGGCTGGGGACACGGGGGGACACGGGAGAGAGAGAGAGAGAGAGAGAGAGAGAGAGAGAGAGAGAGAGAGAGAGAGAAGCCGAGACATACCTGCTGCTCAGATCTAAAATTTTTAGGGTTGAAATTGGTTTGTCGGCTGATGAGAGGAAGAAGAAGGTATATATTATGATAAATTATAGTTTTTACCCTACATTTTTTGGTAATTATAAATTTACCCCTGAAAGTTTTAAAATATTTCAATTTTACCCCTAAAAGTTTGAAAAAATTCAATTTTACCCCTGAAAGTTTTAAAAAATTTCAATTTTATCCCTACAAGTTTGAAATAATTTCAATTTTACCCCTAAAAATTTTAAAAAAATTCAATTTGACCCCTAAAAGTTTTAAATATGTAAATAAATATATAATTAAATAAATAAATAAATATATAAATATACACGTGGCGTGTCCCCCGCCGTGTCCGTGTCCCCATTTTTTTAGAATTGCCGTGTCCCCGTGTCCGTGTCCGTTTCCGTGTCCGTGCATCATAGCAATCAATCGATTCAAAGAAGAGATGAAGAAATTGTATTATATAGTGCCTGGTTGACGGCTGTGAAGGCCGCCTGCCGGAGAGCGAATATCCCATTGGCCTAGATTTTATGGTTCTGATACCATGTGACAAACTAAAGGAGAGAAGAATTGATATATTACTGATAATCAGAATACAAAATAATGAAACTAATACATAGTTAAATAGAGAAAAGCTACACCTTAAAAATGAAAGGATTACATGATTTGATCACGGTATAATATGATCTCGATATACTGCTAAAATATAGGATTACAATAGGATACATTCACATGGAGAGGCTGCCTCATGTACTATTTTTGAAGGATATACTAAACGATGCTGGCACGGTCTACCTGAAGCCTTTGTCCTTCAAACTGCAACTTGATATGCGACATTACATCAAACTAGACTAAGGTACTATTGGATGGTGACCAGAATAGCTTCAAATAGCTCCAATTCCTCCGAAGTTCACTTGTCATGTTGAAAGCGTTACCTTTTTTGTTGCTCCATCCATGATCCAACCCAGATTATCTACACAATTTTACCAAGTTTGGCCACTAGAACCAACCAAAATCAGCCATTACTTGTCGTTTTGCGACTGCCATTTTATGACTACTTGTAAGAGAATATTACCACATTTGTTGAACAAAAGTTTGTTCAAACTTGAAGTGATATTTGACATAAAGGGAATCGAGTTGTTGGTGTTATATATTTTTGGTTCGTTTGAATATTCTTTCAAATAATAGTACGTATGGGTAATGTTAGGGTGATAGTGAGCACATTTGGCTACTATCAGATGTGGTGCTTTACATGGCCCTGAGCATACCACCTAATGGCCCCACAGAGATGGTACCTGAATAAGGTCACTCTATTAGAAGAGTACTATGTGCAGTGGCTATGCAACCTAGCATTTCATGGTCCTTTTCACCTTCATGTATTTGCGGTTGTTACTTATGTTGCCCTGTTCTAATCTCCATCTGCCTTATACCTGTACCCCAATTCCTCCCTCAATCAGATTCTCTCCTTCCTTTTCCTGTCTCACACTGGGATGTGACTATTAATTACCTTTGCGTTGACTTGCGAAAGAGTAGCTGTAGAATAAGTATAGTGGTGTTTGGTTTAATAAGATTAGGTAACCCCAAAACGGATATGAAGTGGAATGCGCCAAAAAAGGCGGGCTGCTTTGTATGTATCAAGATTCTGGAAGTGCCTGATAGTTTAGCCAGTGAAGTCTGTAGTAGACTAGTAGCTGTAGCAAAAACTTGGCATTTGATCCTCTTATGCATGTTGGTTGTTTTGCAAATGTAGGGGGAGTTTACCCTTTTGTCCTTGGCCCATCATAACACTTGGGCTTAACAAGTACTCCCTCCGTCCCAATTTCTTGGTCCTTCTTTCCATTTTGGAATGTCCCAAAATATTTATCCCACTTCTAAAAACATCCATCAAAACAGGTTCACTTTCCACTTTTACCATCTTAATTGGCTTGTCTATTATCTTTTTTTGAATATGTTTTGACTTTCATATAATAAATTAGCCTCAGAAATTTGGTCACAGTAATATTGATTGGATTTAGGGGCAAAATAGAAAAGTCAACACCCCTTAAAAACCCACTTCCCCAAAAGGGGCAAACAATTTGGGACGGAGGGAGTACAAAAGAAGAGGGAACAAGAGTGAGAAAGCTTGTTCCATTATCTTGTGCTGTGGACCTGACATATTATATATAAGGGTCTTGCTAATGGGTGCACCATTGCACCCTTTAAGGGTACAAAAAAGTATACTTGTGGGTCCCACTTGTACTAAAGTACAAGTGGAAAGTACAAGTGTACTTTTTTGTACCGTTAACGGGTGCAATGGTGCACCTATTAGCATTTCCCTATATATAATTATTTGTTGATGTTTTGCCTCAAAATCTGTTGGGTGAACCATGTAGTTGCAGCTCACTTTTAATAAAATTGGATATGCAGGTCATGAGTGACCCTGAAAAGAGACGGTGTGGTTCTAGATTTGGTGCCTTGCCCTTCAAAAGTAAATAACTTGATATTTGGACGAACTTGGGTTGATGTACCAGGTGAGATGACTTTGACAAACCTGAGCACGGGGGACAAAGTTCTGCTGTATTTTCAACCTTGCGGCTGGTTTGGGTATGTTTCTTAATCAATAGCCATCATTCTCTGCTTTATATTCATATTTGATGTTTTTTGATAGTTGCTCACTTCTTGGTAAGTACATCTTTGCTGCATTTTGTGAATACAACTTTGGTTCTTGATGTCAGGTTGCAAAGAAACAACAAATCTTAGTTACAAGTCATTTTTTATTCAAGTTTGTTAGATGATACATATTTCCTGTGAAGTGTCACCAGATTATACAGCTAAATTACATAAGTGAGGTTCTAGCAAGAAACACCAATAAAAAAGGGTACCTGAGAAAAATCTCTATTCAATAAGTATTAATTAGCGTTCTTATTTGGAATGTTAATTGAATTTCTGGTATATCTTTGATTTCATGCCTTAGGATACATTCACATTTGTCATTGGTTGCAGTGCTGGTCGCTTTGAAGTGGATGGATATGTGTATAATGCCGCTGAAGAACCCAAAATTTTGCTGACTGGGAAATGGAACGAATCAATGAGTTATCAACCTTGTGATGCGGAAGGAGAACCCCTGCCTGGAACTGAATTGAATGAGGTTGGCTTAATTAACTTTCCTGTTGTATCGCCCCCTTTTTTCGCTTGTAATAATTTTCTAGTCTGTAAATCCTCTCATGTGAGAGTCTAAAAGTCTTTATTAAATTGATGCCAAGGCCTAAGAAGCATGTACATTTCCAAAGAGGCGTCGAGTCGGTGTTGAACTACAACTCTCCTCAACATGTGGCTGTCTCTTTTCCAAACCAGCCGGTTTGTATGTATTTATTTGGACCGGTCACATCTCTTGGGGGAACTAAATGTCCGTCATTTAGACACATGAATCACATTACATGTACAGGAAAAACAAACCGGAAACAGTGGTCTAAGGATTCCTCTATTACAAAGAAGATTCTCTCACAGGGTTATTTCTGTATGTGGATATTGTTTGGTAACTTGGGTGGTTCCCGCTACTTGCTCCCAAATGATCTTTGTTGATTTTAGACTCTTATTTAGAAACAAGGTGGCAAAAGCACTGCGAGTTTCAATTATTACTCTCCCTTGCGGATATGCAAGGATTTTTTGGTTAAGCTTCAGGATGATGATTGGTGTCTCTTAATGGGGATACAGTTCATTTGCTGTCATTGTTTTTTGGGCCTCTGTATCTTCTCCCCTTAAGCTACTGCAGTTTTTCTGATGCTGCCACTGTGCAGGTCTGGAGAGCTGCTGAAGCTCCTGAAAATGACAGATTTCAGAGCACATATTTTGCACACAAGATAAATAGCTTTGGCACTGCCCCTAATAAGTTATTGGCATCAGATTCTCGCTTGCGACCTGATAGATATGCACTTGAGAAGGGTGATTTGTCCAGAGCTGGTTCAGAAAAGAGCAGGTATCTTCCTCCGTCCCTCCCTCCCTCTGTGTGTGGACAATCTATAGGATACATATGGACCTACTTAAAGTTGGGACAAATGATTGGAAGGAATAATAACCTATCATGAGAGGGGTTGAAAAAGAGACATGATTCCATAATTCAGTAAAACTTATTTTTCACGGGGACTCTGCTACGTGTACAGAACGTGGGGAACAGAAAATGTACTGACCTGCACAAACATCGAGCCCATTTGAATGAAACGGGGGGATTTTGGATCAAGCACTTGTGCATATCTAATTGAGCTGATTTCTCGTGTGGCCCCTCGGAAAATCATTCTAAGATAAATGAACGGCTCGGATCGTTTGTGTGGGACCCACAAGTGGGTTCCCTAGCCAGTTGGTACATTTTCTGTTCCCCACTCTTCTGTACCTTCAGAACTATCCATTTTTCGCGTGGAATTTGATGGGCCAGATCGACCTTGATGCCATGACATGATTATCACTCATCGTTAATTGTGTCATTTTTCCCGGTTCATTTTCCCTTCTCTGTGATGTCAATTGTTTTAAGTCTTGGTTCAAGTTTCTGCAAGGTTCTTTGTATGACAATTTGTAACGTCGCATAATTCAAAGGGACTCCCAACTTAATTTGTGCTCAATTTAGTCCTCCTATGTCCTGTGTTCTTGCTTTGACAAGAAATGTGAAAATTTAAAATTGTGATTGTATTCTGTTTCTTCAGTCTGGAGGAGAAACAGAGGGCTGAAAAGAGACTTAGAGAGACCAAGGGCCAGCAGTTTACTCCAAGATGGTTTGACCTATCCACTGAAGTTGCTCCTACACCTTGGGGCGACTTGGAAATTTATCAATTCAATGGCAAATACGATGAACATCGGGCTGCAATGGATAGCTCACCCAATATTGAAGAGATAGACATTGCGCCAACAGAGTTCAATCCCTGGCAGTTTGGAAACTTGGCAACAGAATGAGATGTCGCATGATTTACTTAACCGGCATAATGTTATTTCCTTATTGTTTTGAATGCCGGTTTATTATTGTATTCTGTTGAATAGCTCAGCCTGGATTTGAAGTTAATAATTTGCGTAAAATTTTGTTTGGTTAGTAAAAAAATGAGCAGGTGCTTGCTTCCTGTACATTTTTCCTTATGGATGTTCTTAGACTCGTCAATAGTGCACATTGCTTTCACTTTCCACAACTGGGCAACCAAATGCATAATGTGCCAAATTAGATCTACATTTCGCAATAAGCGCTCCAGAAACACATACTGCGAAACTCCGAACCTTTCCACGAGACTTCAAAACACCAATCAATCAGATAAACAGAAAAAGTATGCCACAATGTCACTTCAAGCTCTAACAGACGCACAACAAGATGTAATACCATTATTAGATTTGCATCCAGAACAATTCAGGGGACCGGTAGCAGCTGATTTTAAGTCAATTTAGCAGACAGTTGGTAGTTGCATTGCAACGCATATCCTTCTTATGAACCCATTCACAACTATCGAAATACCAGAGTTGAAATACCGAAATGAATAGCAAAATACTTGAATAATAGACTCTGAGATTGGATAAAATATTCCAAACTCTATAGTACGCTGTTGTATATCAAAACCGCGTAGTGATCTGGGAAAACAGAGCCTTGAAATCCTTTGTTGGGGTGCCAGTTCCCTCGGGCTTCGAGACCAGGTCAAATGCCTTAAATTTTGCCTCCTCAAACTTTAGCGCCTGTTTACAAAAACAGTATAATTTAAGCTAACTGCATGGAATAACTTATGAATGAAGAATATGATTTCACATCAAACTGTACAATGAGAAAGTACACATTCTCATTAAACGAAATGCACAGAAATTGACATCTTTCCTCAAGAACAACAAATAACGAATACCTGAATGCAAACTTCAGCAACATCGGCCCTAGTAATGCTCCTTGTATCTGTCTTAAGTAGCTCATCATCCTTTCCAACAAGTAACTCTCTAACACCCCCTTCTTTGTCTTGTAAGCCACCAGCCCTATATAACAACAAAAGAGATTCATGTTACGAAGTCCACCTACGGAAACTAAATGAAGTTGGAAAGTAATCTACGCGAGTGTATAAAAGGCATCCGCCATTTCAGTGTCCTTTCTTTCAAATGGCTGTGTAACGTCTTCTTGTTCATGGACAAATCACCTGTATACGACTGCCCGAGTAATTTACTTATTTCAGTGAATCAATTAACTGCTTCAAGTTGGATTGTAAAATCACAAGGGGTTTGATTAACGAGATTGTAGTAGCACACCCATTGGGTGTGCAATGCCTACTTGTGTATTGGATTGTAAAATCACAAGGGGTTTGATTAACGAGATTGTAGTAGCACACCCATTGGGTGTGCAATGCCTTTTCGTGTACATAAGAAGAAGCAGGAAGGTGAATGGGTGTTGAAGAATTACTAGTTGATATCAATTCCAATATCCGCATTTGGTATCACCTTCATTTATTTGAAATAGATATATGAGAAATTGAATTTTGAGATGACCAAAGGTTGTAAGTGTCTGAGCCTAGAATACAATCAAAAGCAACACTGATGAATAAAAAAAGAAAAATAGAGATGGGCTTACCTAATAATTGTGTATGGAAGTCCTGAGTCTGCTAGATACTGTTCAGCCTTTCTCTTCCAGATCTGCATATGGAAAAAACAGGGTTGTAAAGGCATGGCTAAAGGCCTCAAAATCCCCAGGCTGATCAATTTTATGCCACACCGTGCCAACAAATTTTTCCAATAGTTCTTTGTCTGTTCATTTCTCAATGGTCACTACACACATGCCTGAAATCTTAATCGGTATCCTACAAGGGAATACAGTGTTCAATCATTGTATTGTATTGTACTATAAAGACACTGAACTTATACCTGATAACTTTAAATCAATATACGTTGCTAAATAATTGAGTAAAAAAAGGCGTTAAAATATATGGATTTGCTTCCACTTGTCATAATGTATAACAAATGTATTTATATATAACATCTATTACTCCTCTTCAGCGTGCAATTTACGATTCGTGTGTTGCGCCTGGCGCTTACCCTTAGGAGACCTAGGCACGTTAAGACATTAACCAAGGGAAGAATGTAAAGAATATATTGTTTTACAGTAACACATTGTTCTCTTTCACGCATTTTCGAGCATAAAAAGTAACAGACTCCCAAAAAATGCCATCTAGTAAATCAGTGACATCTCCCGCCACACACACACACACACACAAAGGATTCATCTTGCCAAAGTTCAGAGACTCATACACAAGGTCATAAAGACAGAATACTCCAACTACGAGATATAGGCTTTGTATGCATCGCCATGATATTCTTGAAAGAAAATCCCTAATAGAAAACAGGAAGTTAGTGAAGCAGTCCAATCATTTGCAGCCAGCCAACCAGGGCTGTGTATGAATTGGGGCTTGTATCCTACAATTCTGGGAAATGTATATAGGGTGTGAGAGGGGATTTGTTTCTGTTTTCTGGTGTTGAGTTGTCTGTGTAGTCGTTCCTGTTAGGATTGCAGGAGGTTGATGGAAAAATGGTTTTTTCCCTTTTGTTTGTTGTTGCTTGGTTTAATAAAATGACATTTACCACACACAAAAAAAAGGTACCAAAGTAAAGAAGCGTGTGGGAGTTCAATGGGGACAGAGAATTGTACATACCAAAATATTGCCATTCCCTACGCTGTTTAAGGGGTGGTTAGGATTGGTTCCTCCCATCGAACCAACAAGCACAATGTGCTTCACGCCGGCAGCTTTAGCTGTACATATAGACACGATAGATCAATACAAGACATGTCAACCTGAACAAAACCAGATAAATAATGTGTATTCACATGGTGTAAGTACATCGAAAAGGAAACCCACCAGCAAGTATTTGATTCTTCTGCCCAATCCAGTCAACCTAACATGTAAACATATATTTGATCAGCATGAAAAACAGAAAAAGGCTTAATAATATAATCTAGAACAGCATCCAGAAGTTTGATCACATAATGACCGCTAGATAATACCTTTATGCTATGTTTTGATCTTGGATTTTTTGGATCTTGGATTTATAGAGTGACTATGTGAAGGAAGAAGGAAATGTAAGGAATTTTACTTCATTGTCTTTTCCTATATAACAAAGAAGAATCAGATAACATTTCTTTTCCTGCCAAAACCCCTCTACATCCAAGAACCAATAAGGGCCTTAACTTTGAAAACAAAAAGAAAAAGAAAAGGTTACCTGCTCAGGATATGCTCCATCCTCGAAATAGAACTCAGGCCTTCCACCTTTAGTTAGATCAACTCCGGGCTTCATTTTCGGCACAGCACTAGTTAGAATTATTAGAGAATCAACACCTTCAATCGCAGGAACGATGCTATCTGCATTCCTTATATCACCAACGAAAACATCATCTGCTCCACCAATTTTCTCCTTGCTCTCCTCTGTTCTGACCAAACCTTTGGCAACATATTGGTCTGACATTTCCTTCAACTTCTTATAAACAATTTGTCCTTCAAAATCAATCAACATGGAACCAAATCAGGAAGAAGGGAAAAAACATCACTTCTTCCAAATAGATAATCAGAAGGGAAAATACGTACTGAGACACAGTTACTATTGGAAAACTATATCCCGTTTCAACCAAATCAACAAACATAAGCAATGTGGTCTACTGGATTCATAACATTGCAGCACATGATCCCTCCAAATTGGTGCATGTGATAGTTGGATCACATACAGTGTCGGACTAGCACTCATTAAATTTACACTAACACAACCGAATAATGCAATATTAGGTTGCTCTTTGGCTGCACCTATTTGCCGCTTCAATAGGTTCATCACTTCATGCACGTGGTTGTTTACAAACTGTTCAAATGCTACAAGGAGTGATCAAATGGCTCCAGCGATTATCTTAACCATAACCAGAAGAGGCAAAAGTTTGAAATTGTAGTGACCTCAAAGTTATGTTCCGTGAGTCCTCAACCTATTGTGTCCCTCTGCCATAGTGTTAGGTATGTTGACTAGATCCATAAAACAAGTGTACTAGAGATTACTGTGCATTTGACCGCCAGCTTACGGACATGATTTGACTAAAGTAATTCATCACTTAAACCACTAGCATTCACAATTGGCATAAGGTGCACGATTTTTAGGAGGTGTTTATAGAAGAATCCCGCTGAAGCTGAACTTTGGAAGGCAAGTTGAGAAGTTAGAAGAGGGAAACATAAAGAAATGATCATCCATCAACTGAAACAAGCTAACCAGAGTAAGGCCTCGTAATGCCAAAACATTGACATTCAAGGGGATGAATGTTCTGCGACATAAGGAGATTACGTTATGAAGTTATAGGCTTTTATAGCCTAAAACAGTTGAAGGAGGCTACTTCACCCTTGTAGGTTTGACATCCTTCTTGTTATATTTCTTCAACTTGTAACATCATGATGTAAAGAGGCCTAATACAGAAATCGATGGTCAACATTTCCTCAACTGTACTGATATATGCAAAGCTGTTCAATCAAGTTTGCATTTCATTACATATCAATCGTTCAAAAATGGAACTGCGAGTCCTACTTCTACTCAAAAGCTCCAAATGCATTCTATTAGCGCCCAAGGCCCAACAATCCACCTAAATTGTCCAAAACCCACATAAAGAAACGTATAAAAAAGGCAAATATGCATACATACACCCACAAAACACAAATAACTAACATAGGAATATAGGATAGATTAATCAAATCACACAAAGAAGAGTAGTTTTGCTGGTTGGTTAATTGGTCACATTTTCTTCATGATTTTATTCATGAAGTTAAAATCATGAAGTTGTTGGAATTCATAATCCATAATGATTTGGGTAAGAAAGAACTTTTTTAATCTTAATTTCAATCAAACAAGATAATGAATTCTACAAATAATAATGCTATGGACACAACAATTGGCCACAACACCAACCACAACAGCCTACGTGATATTGGTGGTTGTAAAGTAGTTTACAGCCTACGTGGCACGTAGGCTATTAACTACTTCACAACCAACTAATCATGCACTGCCACATAAACTGTTACAATTGGTGTTGTGGCTAGTTGTTTTGCCCCTAGCATTGTTGTTCTACAAAATGGAACTTCAACCTATGTTTCATCCACAAATAACATCAGTTGTACCCAAAAAAAGATTTACCTCCAAATGCATATAATCACAAACAATACCCAACAAACACACCTAAAATTTTCCAAACCCTTATCAAGAAACACGCAAAATATGCAAAAATACACCTTTATACATCCACACAAACTCATATGACTAACACAGAGAGATTATTGAACAAACAAAGAAGAGTAAAGTGAGAGTAATTACCAGTTCTACCCCCAGCACCGGTAACAAGGACTGTGCTTCGGCTCAAATCCGCCATCGCTAATGAAACCCACCAAATTCTTTTTCCTTCAATACTTGATCGTTACCGAAAAGGAGAAAGAGGGGAAGATGGAAATCTTATATTTCAATTAATGGGTACAATAGTAATTGAGGGGAGTTCACCAAACTATACTATTGACAATTACGCAGGGTTGGCCCACACAGAAAAGAGGAGAGAAATCCAGAGAAATTATCCAGTGGGCCCACATCCTTTTCCTCAACAAACGTTGGATAGACCTCTCGACTCCGTGACTGCCTGACTGGTAGTTGATGTTGATCTCAAAGGTAAGAGAGAGGAGTTACGTGGTGGTTTATTAGCTGTTATTAGAAACAGTGACGAGGACAAAACTATGCATCCACGCACAAATGAATCGATCTGACATATTTGCCCTCAAAACAACCGGCATCCTATTGGGCAACCTCGATGAACCTTGACTATTAAACGTAATGACCTTGTTCGTTTTCCTGTTTAATTTTAGTTTTAATGACATCATCATTTTTCTTTATCTTTCTCTACTCATTACACCTGTTGATATCATCAAAATTAAACTAAACCATCTAACCAAACACAACCATTAATATCTCTTAGTACAATTTTAATTTCCTTGCTCCCCTCTTATTCCTTTTAACTACTTTGGAAATATTTTGTATATACAGCCTGCGCATGTACGTCCAAAACAATGCACGTCCACGGCAACTTCGCCTATATCCACTACTAATTGGGGTTTTGGTATTGCCGGTACACAAGTGGGGTCTAAAATTGACTGCTTCATCTCCTTCCATTTTTATTAAAACACTCAAATTCTTTTATACGAATAGTTCTACAAATTACCCTTTGTTTGAGGCTCCTTAACTTTGAGATTAACTCACTGTCTTCCTCACACAAGTGTAACAAACTTCCCTAGAGCTGTCTGCCGACTCTCTTCTCATAGTTCTATTTGCCATGTCAAAAAACGATCTACACACATTTGAGTGAATTACCAGTAATTTGCAGGATAGTCTAATAAGCAGTACAACATTGTGTGCCAATATTAGGAATGAGCACAATACTAGGAACCCGATGTCCCAACCCGACCCGACCCGACCCGAATGGTTATTGGTTGGTTTCGAACATTCATTGGGTCGGGGTCGCAGGTTGAATTTTAGTAAAATGCCAGTTTCGGGTTGGGTGTCGAGTTAAAGATAACAAAACCGTCAAAACCGACCCGACCCGACCCGACCAAAAATACTCTTCCACGTATTAATGCAGTATTTAATAGTTAAAAATGTTATGAGTACCCTAAAAATGCACCCCAAATGCACACCAAGTGGATTGTGTGATGGAAAGAAGTCCAATGTAGAGCCCACCAAAAAATATTAGTGGTTCCCCAGTCGCCACATCATTCGGAGTGTATTTAGGGTGTATTTTTTGGTACCCATAGCATTGTTCATTTAATAGTAGTAGTTGGTAGTTGGCGTGAAGTCCCAAGAGTCAAGAGAGTGAAAGACAGATATTAATAAAGGAGGCTGCACATTTCAAACAAAAATAGTACTTACAACTAATGCTTTAAAGTCTTGTCATTATCAACGTTCTCTCTATAGTCCTCTGATCTTTTTCCAACACAGAGAAGAATAAAATTATACTCCACCCTTTTCTTTTCCCCAGACAATATTCTATCTCTCTCTCTCTCTCTCTCTCTCTCTCTCTCTCTCTCCACAGTCCACCCACCCTTTCCTTTTCCCAACAAAACCCTCTCTCTTTCTCTCCCAGATCTCAAATCACTTATCCACTGTGAACCCCCAGTCTCTCATCAGATCTTTCTACAATGCCGACGACGACATCTCTATTGACGCCAACAAGTCGTGGGTTATATTGTCTCTCTCTCAATCGACAAAACTAACCACAACTAACTACAAATGGCGCGGTTATCTTCTCTCTATCTATCTCTGACTCTCTTGTTCCGTCGTCCGTGTGTGTGTGTGTGTGTGTCTGTCATCTGTGTGAGTGACTGAGTGTGAAGTGTGAACTACGAACAAATGATGGGTTATAATTTTGTGTATTTGTGATGAATCTTGACTTGAGATATGAAATTTGTGTATTCATGTGTGTATTAATGAAATGATTTTGTGTCTTTTATGAAATCTATGATCGATCTTTCACTCTCTCTCTCTTTCTCTCTCTTAGTCTCTGATAAGTCTGATTTGAGTTCTGAAAGTTGGGATTCCGACCAACCCAATGTAACCCGACCGACCCGAACTGAAATCGACGTAACCCGATCCGATCGATTTCCAATGTGGTTTGGTTCAGTTTCGGGTGTTGTTTTTTCCCATCCCGATTGAATCAGACTCGATCTGAATCCAATGAAAACCCAACCAACCCTACCCGTGCTCATCCTTAAGGCTCAATATCATCAAAAATGACTGGCAAAAAAGAAGGGAACATACAAGATACTAGAAAAAAAAGTCACCATAATAGTTGTCACACTGCAAAAACATACTCCCTCCGTCTCAATTTTATAGTTCATTTTGAGAGTTTGTGTCACTTTTCAAAGTGTTATATCTTATAATCTACAATATTTTAGGTGATTTTGAACACTTTTTTTTAGATTCAATCAAGATCTATCAAACAAGATCCATATTGCATATAAAATGTATTACCGATTGAAAGATATAATCATTTTTTTATCCGGTTAGGATAGAACGAGGGACTATAAAATTGAGACAGAGGGAGTACTATTTCTGTCTTATAGCATGGACACATGTACACCACTCTATAAAGAGGAATCAATTGTACAATCCACCTCACCCTCTATTCACTTCATGGGCCCGAGAGTGACTTCTGCCAAACCACTCATCATACATGTGTTCTCTCTCTTTAAACATCCTTCACTTCAAATTCTCTCACAAAATTTTTCCTTCTTCTTCCATTGTTGTAAGAAAAAGTGATTAATAGAGGAGGGGAATAGGTCTTACACCCATTCCTCTATATCCTTTTAAACTGCTTTTGTGTGCCTACTTATAATATTGTTATTCAAATAAGTTAATTATTTTGTAGTACAAGTTATGTTAATTAGGGCTATCCATGGTTCGGATGGGTTCAAATTTCTATGAATCCAAGTACCGACGGTTCTAAGAAATGAAATCTATGTACGAACCTAAAATTTTAAGATCCGGTTCCGAACAAATACATGAGTTACTGTTCGATCCCAGTTTTATCCACGGATTGAATTTCATAAACGCAAAATGCAATAAAAAAAAAGCCACAGAGAGAGAGAGAGAGAGAGAGAGAGAGAGAGAGAGAGAGAGAGAGAGAAGGGGCTAGCGGCGTGCGAGAGAGATGGGAGACGCCTTTTCCAGCGGTATGAAATTTCAGGATTTGGTAGAGGGGCTAAAATTACACTTTATCACCTTAGGTGTTATATGTTACACTATATACATATTAAGGTAAAATAGTTCAAAATAATTTATAAAAAAAGTATAATTATTGTGATTTACCAAATATTAGTGTATATATTTATAAATATCTCACGGTCCGGTTTGATTAATCCATGGTTTAGGTTTAGTAATGAAAGTTCATGGACTAAACTGTCTTTCACAGTTTTCTAATTTTAAATCCATGTTTGGACCAATAATTCACGAATCCAATCCAAAACGTATGGATTTCATAAACGCAAAATGCAACAAAAAAAAAGCCAAAAAAGGGAGAGAGAGAGAGAGAGAGAGAGAGAGAGAGAGAGAGAGAGACCGGGCTAGCAGCGTGCGAGAGAGATGGGAGACGCTCCTTCTAGCGGTATGAAATTTCAGGATTTGGTAGAGGGGCTAAAATTACACTTTACCACCTTAGGTGTTATATGTTACACTATATCATATGAAGGTAAAATAGTTCAAAATAATTTATAAAAAAGTATAATTATTGTGATTTACCAAATATTAGTATATATATTTATAAATATCTCATGGCCCAGTTCGATTAATCCATGGTTTAGGTTTAATAATGAAAGTTAGTGGACTAACTAGTCTTTTCAGGGTTTTCTAATTATAAATCCATGTTTGAACCAATAATTCACAGATCCAATCCAAAGCATATGGATCGATTCAGTTCGGATTGAATTAATGGCTTGCCGAATTTTTTGGACAGCCCTAATTTTAATGCAAGTAAACAAGTTGTAATTAAAATATAAAATAAAAGTAAATAGACTTTCAGCTTAGAGTCTATTGAAAGAAATGAAATAGTACAACCTTTTCATATAACCAACCACCATCCAATCAAATTTTTTTTTTTCGTAGACAAGTTCATCTTTTGGAGATATTTTTATGATTCTTGTGGGCTTAGAATAAGACAGTTGAGATTTGCGATACTATGAGATATGAAATGAGCTAATGCAAAAAGGGAATGGGCGGTGATGATGGTGTCTAGGTGGTCGATGTTCTTTGATTTGGACCCTTGGAATGGAGCTTATCCTGCTCCTCTTATTGAACCAAAACTTTAAAAAAAAACTTTGTGTTTAGGTCCCACAGATTCAACCATTGAACTCTAGATTTCTCTAGATTTCTATTTGAAAAAACTCTCCTCATCTCGTCTCAGGGGGAGTTTTTCAATGAATTATTTGATTTTATCATCATTTTTTACGAATAGATAAAAGGAAAGTGATTTTATCACACTATAGATAAAAGGAAATGGCTACAATACACACCCCTTATTTGGGTGTACCATATGCACCTATTTTATGGTCTAGATTGTGCCACCTCATCGACAATCGTAACATTTTTTAGTTTTTCGTAACTTTTCAACAATATGATTCGTAACATTTTCTAGTGTCTCGTAACTTTTACAAAAAAAATTCATAACATTTACAAAAAATTCGTAACTTTTACAAAAAAATTCGTAACTTTTCCAAAAAATTCGTAACTTTTCGCAAAAAATCGTAATTTTTTCAGGGGTGTGTATCATACACACCCAAATAAGGGGTGTGTATTGTAGCCTTTTCCCACACTATATTATCCACAACTATTATCACACTAGATTTTATCTATTGGGAAAACAAGGTGATTTTATCACTCCTCCATAAAACACCAACTAAAATCAAATTTCGCATTTTATCTCATAAAATCTATAACGCCCCGATTTTTAGAAGCATTAATTAAGACAACTAATTATGATTAATTTAATAAAAAGAGTTTCCATCAAAGTACACGTTGAACAATATGAAGTGCAACCCATTACAAAATACTTAGTACGGTTTGAGAAATTAATATTACAGATCCAACATAAAAAATAAAGGGGTGGGTTGTAGAGATTAAGGTTCAACTCTGGATTCCACGGCTCCTCCTGAGCCTGGTCTACCGGATAACCCTCGGTTCCGAAATAACCGTCTCCTTCGACACCAACAGTACCTGCTTAATCACAGTATGGTATAATATGGCCGAGTCGTGAAGCAACATCATGGTATTATACCAGGGTCACACGAAGTGTAACACCGTGAGCGATAAATCACTCAATAGCTACTTTAACCCTCCCAACCTTTGCTTAACATACACGTACAACATATATGATTGAAAAGCAGTAATTAAAGGAATAAACAGGAAATAAATCGTAAAGAAGAAATTAAACACATAACTGATTTCGTTACTAGCCATTAACTTACATGTTCATCTAAGTTCTCAACCTAGAGAACTTTCCTCCCAGTTAACCACTAAGGAATATGACCAAACTGTGATTTATTCCCCCCTTGCTTGCCCTTCACTTGGGGGCCCTGACGGAAGGTGTAATTGTCCATTCTAACAATCCAACAATTTGACGATAATGTAATACCACAAGCGAAGCAAAGTAATAACAATATCTTAACAAGAAAAGTAAGGTGATAATGACATTTCAAGGGTTCACATAACTACATAATAAATCCATGGCGAAATACATGACTTATGGTGTTCCTGCGTCACTACGCATATCGAAGGTAATACACAAATTTGCATAAAAAGAGTTTAAGGGTCATAAATGTGATTCATAAAAATATAGGGTCGATGTCGTATTTTATTCAAGTGTAGAGACGAAATAAAATAGCTTCATTAGGCTCGGGACTTTTTGTAAGGTAAAACTATGCACAAGGGCAAATTGGTAATTTGTCAATGGAGGACATTTTAGTAATTTACCAAAACTAACGTATCAATAATAGATGATATATATTTACTAGTATCATAAATATAAACATGCCATAATAAATTATTGATAAGCCCCCAATGTTGTATATAATCCGGGCTTATCTAGCTCATTTTTGTTCACACACACACGCAATTTTGTGTTTTATATGTTTGATATGCGCGTAGTGTTGTTTTTGTTAGTTATAGGTAAAACACGTGAATAAGCACATTTTGGAGCACATTGGAAGTTGTCCCAAGTTACCGAGTGCCAAGTTGCCCCATGGCATGCCACCACCGGGCCTCAAGAGCCAAGAAATGAAGACTCGGTTAAGGCCTGGGAAGTCGAAAAGCCAAAAAGCTAAGCCGGTACGTTAAAAGCCGTGTCTCACGCTCTCAAAGACTCCCGGTGGTGTCCGGGAGTGAACAAGCACTCACGAGACCAAGTGCCCCTCTTCCCGAGGCTCACACGATGTTTGGAAGTGTTTTGGAAGATGCCCGGTAGCACACAAGGCCAATGGATGGCGAAGAAAGAAGTGGCAACCTCAAATGCTTAAGTATTGATGCAGGTATTGATACCAGTATTGATAGGTATCAATACCTCTGATGGACAAAGTTGGACAGAACCTTGGGTATTGATACCCCCAAACCTTGGTATCGATACCCAGGCTTCTCGGGTAGCATTGTAAATGCAGGTATTGATACCAGTATTGATAGGTATCAATACCTAGCAACCCGAAAAAGTGTTTTATCCACTTGTTAGACTTTCCACTTATGAAAACTTACTACTTTTAGTTGCATTTAGGATATTTTTGTGAGAGAGAAGGGTTATGTGTATATATCTCTCCCTCTCTCTATCTCTCATATATATCTCCTACACTTTCATTTTATTTTCTTTTTAGTCTAAATTAGCTCCACCTTCTCTCTAGTTTTTAGGTTTCAATCTTCAAGAACCAAGGTTTTCTCCTTCATTAATGTTGAAAGCACTTCTCTAATCTTTATAAATTCATAGTTTATTTTCATTTTCATCATGTTTTGTATTTCCTTTATATTTCCTTTAATGTTTAGCTTGATCATGGTTGAGTAGTAGTTTAGGCTTGGTCATGGGGTGAAGATCACTCCATGACTTCGGTGTTACAATGGTTTCTCATGTTTATATGCTTATTGTGGGTTTGTGAATGGATTAATCAATCTATTTTCGGTTTAAACTTAGAGTTGTTAACCTCTTTGATTGGATGTAGACAAGTCCTTTTGCACACACAATGCTTTGAGTTATGTCACTTTGGGTGTTTGACAAAACGTCTAAGATGGTGTCTTTCCATTTACAAACCTCATTCTTGTGATTAAGATTGGTTTTCATTGGGTAAGTTCAATTTTATGTATCAAAACTTAGTCTTGTTAACCTATTTGATCTTGTGTAGGCAAGGGCTTGACTACTTGCCACACGTGATGCTTAGAGCTATGGCATTCAAAGTGTTTGTCAAAGTGCCTCAAAGAACTTATCCCATTGTTAAACCCATTTTCTAGAGTCAAAATGATCTTCATTGTTAAATCTTCCGAGTGAGAGCAAGTGACTTTGTCTCTCACTTGAGTTATAGTTGAGAGCCATTGAATATCCTTATTCATGGGTGGTATGAACCTTTAGACCTTGCTGCCATTAATTTATAGTTTATATCTTCATTTTCAATCGCGTTAGAGGTAGAGAGAGAATTCCACTAATCAAAATATAAAAGCCAAGTTTGCTGCTTTAAGGCTAAAACTTTCACTTGCAAGACAACTCTCACGCCGGGTGCGTTCGGTTCTTGTGGATTCGACCCGGTCTTACCGGTTATTATGCTATCGCCGACCTAGCCCTACGCTTGGGGCAACACTTTCTATGACACAATCTAAGGTCGCAAGCAATTATGATCAAGTTTACTAACAAAGATTCACTTTACTAATCTAAATCAATTACATAACATTCTACAATTTAATCGACAAAGTACATCGAAACAAACATCAATATTATAGATTTTAATTATGACAACAAAACAAATCATAATGGACATGAATAATCAGCCAAACAACATAACCATACACATCATCATTTGTTAAACAAATCAACTTTAACCATCTTTAGGCCATACGGCCATGATCGGTTCGGTGGGTTTCTCGACCCATTTCACATTTTGATTTCATTTCGTTCGGGCTCATTGCAAGCCCCAATATCAAGTCTAAGGCTACTAAATAAACTTAGGGTTAATGGATAAGAGGTTTCTACCATTTGTTCGGACGAAAAGCTAGACGGTAAACTCCGGTGGTATTTCGAGTGGCAATTAAAAACTCCATTACAAACAGAATCTTTGGGCTGCGATATTGGGTTCAAAACTCGTCTGTTTCCAGTGATTCTTTTGTCTAAAATGAAGCTCTCGAAGTGCTCTACAATGTTGATGAAGAAGTCTAAGCCTAAAACGCACTCCAACAATGAGAAAAATGAAGATTTGTAAAGGTTCAGTGAGTTGCTCGGTTTGACTAGATCAGAAAATTTGGGCCGCAATAACGTGATCATTTCTCAACCGTTTTGAGTGATTCTTGAACTAAAACGAAGGGCTTGAAGTGATCTCCAATCTTCGTGAAGGAATCTAAACCCGAAATCCACTTTAACGAGGAGAAAAATGGAGATTTGTGAAAGGTCAGTGAGCTGTCTGGAAAATGTAGCCGAAATAATTTTACTGAACTTTGGATGGCTATAACTCACTCAAACCTCAACCGATTTGGGTGATTCTTATACCGAAATCGAAGCACTCGATGCCTTCTACAACTTTTGTTCAAAAACTTAAGCCTGAAAACGACTTTACCTAGGAGGAATTTGGCCATGAAAATGGATGTGTGTTATGGTCAAGAATAGGAAAACGTGGTGGTGATCTCTCTCCTCTTTTTCTCTTCTTCTCCTCCTTTCTTCTTCTTTTCTAGAATCTCTCAATCTCTCTCTCTTTCTCTGCCGAAAATAATGAGGGGAATGGGTCGAGGAAATGGGGTGGTGGTGGAGTGTTGGTTTGGTGTGATGGGAGAGGTGGAGTGAAGTGTGGTAGGAGGTGGAGTGTGGAAGGTGAGTGGAGGTGATGGGTGGAGTGTGGGAGTAATTTGGGAGGCAGGGGCAGCATGGGACACGACACAATGTAGTACAATTTCCTCCGAGCAGTGTTCGAATTGTCTGGGTTTTGGTATCAGAAAATTACCAAAATATTCGTGTGAACTTGGAAAATCGTGGGCAATGTCACCGTGTGCTCAGAATCGTTTGAAAAAAATCTTGAAAATAGAACACGCATTACGATGCGCTCGCCAGGTGAGGATATTTGGTTGACTCGGGTCCCACAACTGTAGTAGTCGTGCTAGTGTCATCTGTGTAGCTCAAAATCATCCTCCGCATTACGCACATTATTTTGGGCGCTCATCTGGGCCCACTGGTGACAAGTCGGTTGAAATCATTATGTTCACCTCGAGCACTAACTGATTGGCGCGTGAAATAGTTGCATTTGAGCGCCTGAGTAGGGTATTATTGGCCTAATTATCATGGATTTAATCCTCATTTTCTATTTAATATGTGCACGTGGTTGCATTGGGTGTTTATGCTTAATTTGCAGGGAATTGAGGTGATTTAGTGCTAATGGAAAATGTCCGGATGGCTCGTGTACGTGGATTGAGAAGAGGAGCGCTACTCTAATTATTTGGAGCGCTCAAGATTGGCATAAAAGGGGCTCCGAAATGAACAGAATGTTCTGGACGCTACACCAAAAGTGGTGTAGCGCTACCGGATTGTTAAAAGTCAATGGTCAACCGGTCAATAGGGAGTCAACCAGTCAAATGGGGAGATAAGCAAGCGGTAGCGCTACACCACTTTTGGTGTAGCGCTACAAATAGCTTATCTTGGCCAGTGAACGACAGCGTTTTGGTCGTCCGAATTTTAATTAGAAATTAGAGATTAGTATAAATACTTATGTTTTAACTTAGATTAGGGTTACACACTTTTACCTAGGGTTTGTATTTTGAAGTTTTTAACTCACAATTTCAAATCTACATTCAGCGCGTGTTGAGTTTTACTTCAAGAATCTACATTGATGGATTGGAGTATTGTGAATCATTAATCAAGTTCAAGTTTTTCCTTGCAATTTCTTTGTCACAGATTATCTATTGTTTTTCCTATCCTATACTTCAAGCATGCATAGATCTAGGGTTATTTTGATTCCAATTATTTTTATAAGCATGAGTGAGTAGTTGTTTGAGTGCGACTGCGGGGCGAAGGCGCCAACATCTAGGCTAAGCAATATTTCACATCGGGGCCGAATTAAGTCAATTTTCAAACAATTTTGAGAACTTGAAACTTATCTAACAAACTAACCCAGGCATTACCGGAATTCGAATGCGCACGAAATCTAGTGACAGGTGGTGTGCATTTGTTAGGAAGCTTTTCTCGTGTTTTAAAATCAGCAAAATGATTAATTGTGGCCCGAGTAAATATTGGGTAGGCTAGGTGTGAGCGCTAGGTTCCCACAGCTGCGCTCCTTTCATTAATTGGCAGTTTATCAGTTAAATTAGCTTAGTAATTAATTAATTAATCTTATAAAATCTAAGGGGTGGCTACCTGAGAGCCAAGTTACACTAGAACCCAACACTTTTAACTCAAACACCGTTAGTCGTCTCTGTGGTTCGACTCCGGTACTTCCGGATTTATTGTGCTACACCGGTCAAGAGTCCTACGTTTGGGACGCGTCTTATTTTTAGTCATCTGGTCGGTCAAGCACTAACTCATCTAAAGGGAAAAAAAACTAAATAAATAAATAAATAAATAAGAGACCCGCAAATGGTCAACTAAAGTCAAAATTGGGTAAAATTAAATTAGAAAAAATTAGTATTTACAAATATCACAATTTTTTTTTTGAAAATTTGGGATATTACAAAATTCATTCAAAAACTCCCCCTCAGAGTAGTATATACCCGAACTGCCTATGCTTCAAACCTGAGGGTAAAAGTGCAAAGTGAAATAAATGTGCTTGGAACCATAACATTTTGTTAGCGGTATTATCAGTTTCTATTTTATGTCTTTCTTAAGCCTATTGGTACCAATATCAGCTCGCGGGATCCACTTTCTAAAACAAAATTTTTGTTGAATAGTCTTGCAAAAATCAGATAAAATGAATAAAGAATTATTCTAAGGTCCATTATAACACTTTGTAACATATCTAGTCTATCTTTTAGTTCCATAACTCCTCTAATCCACCTTTTTGTAATTTTTAAGGTGTAAGGTCCACTCTTTATTTTTAATAGACAAAGATACCTTCACATTAAATTTAACGCATAACATACACTTGCCAGAAAAGTTCACCGGCGCTGGAAAGTTTGTCGGAACATTACCAGCGCTGGAAAAGTTCATCAGAAATTCAACCGATGCCGAAAAAGTTATCGGCAAAATTTCGCCGGTGCCGGGAAAGTTGTCAGAAAAAATTGGATTTCTCCGGAAATGTCACCAGCGCAGATAACCATATCTGGAATCACAAGATGTGGTTATTTGTACTTTATCTTTTTTTTTAAAGCCTACTTGGGATCAGATGTGGTCATCTGCACTCACAAGAGGCGGTTATCTGGACTCACAAGAGGTGATTATCTAGACAATATCTTTTTTTTTTAAAGCCCACTATGATCAAATGTGGTTATCTACACTCAGAATATGTGATTATCTGGACTTTTTAAAAATAAAAAAAAGTCCTAATTGGGATCAAATTCTCATCCACCCACATATAAGAAAATTCACAACAATTCACAAATTAATATTTCTCTGTGTTTTTTAATCATAAAAGCTATGTCAACAGTTTTTCAATAGCTAGGTTATAGGCTAGCTAGGCTAGGTATTTACTCCACCTCTAGAGTTAGTTGGGTTGTAATAGAGTTTTTAAATACATAGTCACAAACTGATGAATAACAATACAACACTAAAAGGTCCACAATTGTCTCATCTACTTCTTCTTCTCCTTTTTTGATAAAAGAATGCTAGAATTGGAAATGTGGTGGAAAAATGGAGCAAGAAAAGAATGGAAATGGAGGTGCTTAATTCAAATCAAGAACAATTATAGAATACAGAGAAATTGGGAGCTCTCGTCCCTTAACAAAGGAAACTCTCGTTCCAGTTGTTATTTTACAAAACTCAGCTGCCCTTCTTTCTACGCCATGCTCCCTTTTATAATCGTGAAACACGAGTAGTTACAATCAATTACACTAACTGTTTTCCCTTCCAAAATTAACCAACTCGCTAATGAGCAACAACTTTACACATATGAAAGAATCATGTGCCAACTGGAATTAAAACGTGCTAAAAGAAGAAACGAAGTTGGAAATGTATCATTTTTTTTCTTTTTCCAGATCTCGTCGACCAAAACTATGGATACTATCGACCAACACTACAAATCTGCGTCTGCACTTATTTTGCCCTGATCCGTTGGTGCCGGAGACGGTGACCCAGTCGAAGGCGACGGAGATGGAGACGGTGACTTCGTCGATGGAGATTCCTTCGGAGAATGTCCGAACTTAGAGATCCTCTGTCGGAGGTGCTGGAGGAGAATTGTATTCCAACGAAGGAGACGGCGGAGAGATCGAGTCGCTGCCATGTTTCGGTGCCGGTGTCAGAGAGAATATAGATTTGAGGTTGGAAAGGTGTGGGAGGTCGCGGACTGTGGGAGGTGGCGTGTACTTCAGAGAGGGTAGTGTTGTATTTTAGATGGATGATTGAACTGGATATGTTAGGAAAATCTTAAGTGGACTACAAGTGTTTGAAAATTATGTAACTAAAATGAAATGAATAACTAAAAGTGGACCCTCTCGCAACTCTTCCTAAAATGAATAACTAAAAGTTTTTGTAATCCAATATAATTATGTAAAACCCGAAAGTGAGTACCGCGATTTGTTCGTAGACCCTGGTATCCATAGAAGGACTTGTTGCTCCAAACTCCTAATTGTTTGGGTTGGGCCTTGTCATGTGACGTTGGCCCGTTAAAAATTAGGCATTGGGCTTATCAAAGTATTAGACCCAGCCGAAAATGAGGCACTGGTGCTCCCCAGGCCACCCGATAATTTTTTCTCTTCCTTCAGTCAGGATTATTCTTTTATAGCCCACTGGATCGGTAGAAAGAAGAGAAAAGAAAGAATGCTGATTTCTCAGTAAATTTTACAGAAAGTAATGGGAATTGGTGAAAAATAAAATAAATCATTAACTTGTCCTATTTCTCACCATATAAAGGGACTAATAGGTAATGGCGCACTCAGAGATTTCATTGAGAGGGGCACCTTTGCATGGTAAAATATAATGAAAAAATACTCAAACAGTCTCCATTAAGCACAAAAGCTTGTAGCATTAGATATTCATAAAGCTTCTAAACATAAGTACAAACGTCTAAATATTCGTTGTAATTTTTTTTGCAATTCACCCTGACTAGTTTTCGAAAGCATTAGTAGATCATATATAAAAAATAAATGCATTAAGTTGATTAGAGAATGCCATGAGCTATACCGAAGAAAGCTCTTTTAGATAAAACTCGACAGGTCAACATTTTCTTCTAAAAGCTAAAAAATGAGTTGGATAAATTCAAATCTACCACAAAACGCAATAATTTACAATTTGCCTCAGTGAAACAAGCATTTAATTCCTGAAGGACCCTTTCGTTTGGTTGGAAACCCACAACAACAAAGTAAATAATAAGTCCAATATCCATTATTTTCAATTCCTCTAACATATTTTTGAGTGTACTCACTATACTCATGTAGTGAGTAATAACGACCATCCGTTCAGCAATCAACGGTCCAGATTTTCTTACATAAAAAATAAGTGTATCACATGTATAATAATTGCATTTAATCGGGACTGTTGATTACCGAACGAATGACTGTAATTGCTCACTATAGGGGTATAGTGAGTTTACTTACTACAGGCCCCTTGAATCCAATAAAAGCTGAATGGGGGGTGCTTGTGGTGAGCAATCACAACTATCTGTTCGGCAATCAACGGTCCCCATATTATCTTACATAAAAGATAATTGTCTTACATGTAAGATAATTGCATTTAATTGGGACCGGTGATTGCCGAACGAATGACTATGATTGCTCACTACAAAGGTATAGTAATTTTTTTTTTTGAATAGGAAGACAATCTCAAACTAAAAAATCGAAAGAAAGGATAACACTAAGCTCAGTTGGGATATTTGAAACCCAATTCTGAGGAAGTGATCCTGCTACAAAAAAGACTACCCAATGGGCAGCACGATTGACTTGTCTAGGAATCCAAAGAAGAGACAAATTAAGGTCTGAAACAAGCACCCTAATGTCGTGAATTACACAAGCACAATCTCATGGAGAAACTAATTCTGAGACACAAAGGTATAGTAAATTTACTCCCTACAAGCCTCCCGAATCCACAAGTGAGAAAAATACAAGTGGGAAAACATGACTCCATAGTCCTTAATTGGCTCCGCACTGCTAATGGGTACAGATGACAGATCATATCTTGTGTGACCAAGTATGTACGCAGCCCGAGTCATCTCGGTGGACCTAGGGTTTCTGTTGTGCAGTTTTTTCACAACAGTTGTTGCACGTAATATGAGTCATCTGTTACTTGGATAAACGGCCTAGATCTTAAATAAAAGAGAAGAATTATTCGTGCGAATAATTTGTTTTCAATCCAAACCATTAAAAACACTTATGGACGATTGTGATTATGCGCAGCAGCAGCCCCGCGTCCCATCCTGGCCCAGTTTGCAATGCTTGAGTGATCCAAAGCCAACCTCGATTCAAGGCAAGACACCTAATTAAGACACATGTCAAGAGAGTTCCATATCAAGAGGACATGACATTGTTTAAAGCAATTGACTTTTTAGATTGCGCTGGATTGTCCTAAAAATGAAAAGCTCGTGTAAAAAAGGGTGCAGACCTCATGTAACATATGAGTACAAAACAATAAGGTGGATTGCTATCCACCAGTGAAATGAGTATAAAATATGAGTATAAAATAAAAATAAAAATATGAGTATAAAACGATTAGGTGGATTGCTATCCACCAGTGAAATGATAAGGTCTTCACCCTAAAACCCTAACTTCCATGTAATTTTTCAGTGCCGAACGCTCATTTCGGCCCATCTAAAAATATTTTAGACGACCTAGATTTTAAAAAGAGAAAGAGAAGAGAGAGTGAGAGAAATCTGGACCGCTCAAAAAACTTTTAGATGACCTAGATACAGACTCCACATCACGTGGCCGTATCCACTCGACATTGAAAAATTTCTCCTACCTTCCTACTATTTTTCATCACCTTATTCTTATTTACTCGTGACGCAGTGGAATTCACGAAAAACTAGTTGTGTATTGGTTCAAACGAAAATAGGTCTCGAATCCACGAGGTTTTTGAATCCATAAGAAGAAGAGAAATAACTTTGAATTATATTTGATTAAAAGCTAAATATGCCCATAGGCTACATCCTTATTTATATTAGTAGGAGTCCTAACTAAAAAGAAATTACTTTAGAGTGGTGACCAAGGAAATCATTACTTGGAAACCTAGACTATTTGCTAAAAGGAAATAAAATAAAATCTAACCAAAACTAAATTAAAAACGTGCAAAACAGGTAGCACAAATAAAATCTCTAATTGTAAATAAAAATTATTACTAAAATAATGTTTTCATAAATAATAGGGGTGTATATCTTGTCCTGCATCATTCTCCTTTTCTTCAAAAGAACTTGTCCTCGAGTTATCGTTAGGAATCTTCCATCTTCCATGCCAAATAAATAAATACTTGGAGTACTTCAATCGCTTGATTTCTTTCCACACAAGTTCCACACCAAAAATTACTTCCAATGATATCTCCTTAGCATGTTTCAATTGATTGATAAGATCCAATAGATGAATATTGGGAATCCAATCATACTGTTGCACTCCAAGAAAATCAACAAAACCAACTTGACTTCGTGGGTACTCTTGATCTTGTTTCATCTTGGTATTGATTGACACATCAACAATTGGCTCATTGAGACATGCTGACTTGACCATAGAGTCGTCAGATGAATTAGCAACATCAATTTCATCCATTGAAAAATCAATTGGGTCCTCAACAACTTGATCACCAACATTCATAGAATTTTTTTGCTTCTCACCCACCTCCATATCGATTTGCTTATCATTAACTTCAATCACAATGTTCCCTTGGCCGCTACTGCTCATATCAACTTTCTATTTAAAAGCTTCTTCAACAACTTTGGTAGATGTGTGAATTATATGTTGTTGCTTTGACTATACTTTTCTTTTTCCATGGCAAAAATCTCTCCATCATAAGTCTTTTGATTCTTGACCATGCACGAATACGACGCTTTCCCAATCGTTCTCTCTTATCTTGACCTGAAATCGTGTTTTGATTCCTCATTATCAACACAGTTAGTTGGGTGTTTCTCAACTACAATCTAGGTACTGGGCTGGCGTTGGGCAAATCCCACCGCGCTTTCCCGATTTTGGTTAAGAGGACGGCGTTGGGCAAATCCCCCTGCGCTATTTTCTTCAACCCTTTCTAGTCCTTGGTTTGGCAAAGAGTGAGAAGTCGCAGCGCTGCTTGTTTTTCCACCATCTTCCTCGGATCAGCAAACCTGAGCAACGTCAAAGGGTGTGTCATCTACTTTGTTTCGTGACATCGAGCCAGGAAAAACCCACTCTGATACCACTTGACGCAGTTGAATTCACAAGAAACTAGTTGCGTACTAGTTCAAATAAAAATAGGTCTCGAATTTACGAGGTTCTTGAATCCACAAGAAGAAAGAGAATTAACTTTGAATTATATTTGATTAAAAACTAAATATGCCATAGGCTACATCTTTATTTATACTAGTAGGAGTCTTAACTAAAAGGAAATTACTTAGAGTGGTGACCAAGCAAAGTATTACTTAGAAACCTAGACTATTTGCTAAAAGAAAATAAAATAAAATCTAACCAAAACTAAATTAAAAACGTGAAAAACAGGTAGCACAAATAAAATCTCTTAATACTAATCGTAAATAAAAATTATTACTAAAATAATGTTTCCATAAATAATATGAGTGTATATCTTGTCTTGCATCAATTCGTTAGAGGCTCATTGAAGACACCACCCCGCTTGAGTTGACCCCATATGTCTGCAAGATCTTCTAACCCTTTCGTTCTCAAGACCTTGAAGCTCAAACTAGACCAAACACATTAATTTTTTTTTTTAAGTGTGTTGCTTAAATCCAACTTATTAATGAGATATCATCATTACACATTTCACATTAATTTTTACCTTCACTTTAGACCTTTTTCACATTAACTTTTACCTACACTTTCCAAAATTATCTTCCACTTTTATCTATGAACTTTTCAAAGACCAAAATAATAAACACACTTCTTAAGAGACAATCCAAAATGAAATACTCTATTTCAAAAAAGGGACGGAAGGAGTATTTATTTTATTATCTTAGATCATTGTGGAGACACTGGGATGATTAAAAAATGCTATACACAAAACATACACACAACAAAACATACAATTCAATAGTAAACAAAGCTATATAAGTTCAACATTTCGAAAAACACTATATACTTTGTTTGGTTGAGAGTTTTGAGAAGAATATTTTGAGAAATATTTTTAAGATAGTGTTTGGATGAGTTTTAGAAAAAATAATAATTAGAGAGATGTGTAATAATTGGAGAAAGATAGAGACAGAAATAAGAATAATGATTGGATAGAGAGGTATGAGTAGAGAGAGAAATATGATTAATGATTAGAGAGATGAGAGATAGGGAAAGAATCCTTTTGGAATTTTTTTTGAAAATGTGAAGTGAACAAAATGTATGATACTATGGAGATCTTTTTTGGCTGCTACCGTGAATCCGTCATTGGTTATAGAGAAGACCATGTTTGGTCTAACTTACGACGACGCCGCTGCTATATACAATTCAATAATAAACATAGTTATAATTGAGAGTTCTTTTAAGCGCCACTCTTAGGAGGTGTCACCGTAAATCCGTCCTTAGTTATAGAGAAGCCCATATTTGGTCCAACTTACAACGACTCTGCTATATACAATTCAATAATAAACAGACATAGTTATAACCGAGAGTTCTTCTAAGCGTCACTCTTAGGAGGTGTTTGAGAGACTACATTTTGGCTTTTCATTTTCAACTTTTTGGTTTTTTGGCTTTTTTAATTGTGGTTATAAAATATTTTGATTTTGATAGAAGTGTATGAGAAGTGTGTGTAGAATTCATTCTGTATGTCTTTTTATTAACTAGAATAAAAAAAATGAAAAATGAGAAGTTAAAAAACTTCTCACACCCTCTTTTTGCATTATGCTCTCTAATGTTCAATTCTAAAAACTCATTCTCAAAGAATGAATTCTGGGTATTTTCCCCCAAACACCCAAAATGTGATAAGTAGAATGGGAAAATGCAAACAATGGGCTGCCAAATACCCTCTTAAATCCGTCCTTGGCCATAGGGTAACTCATGTTTGGTCCAACAATCCATGTCCCTAGTCCTTTTTTGGCACAAGTATAATCGGCGCGCTAATAACTTCGATCAAATTGGTTAAACAAACTTCACGCTGAGCCATTCATTACCTCATCTTGACATCGTATTCCAGGTAGTGGATCCTCTGTCCGACTGCCTCTGTCTGGTCTCCTTATCCCACCCATTTGGGTGGTCCATTCAAGCAATCAATGGCTTGGATCACAGATGCACATGGACAGCTCAGATCTGTTAAGGACCAAGCCGGAATTCAAGCTGTTGATTGCTCGGATAGATAGTGAAGATGGATGGGACAGGGAGGCCGGACAGAGGCCATCAGACAGAGGATTCACTGTCCGTATTCTCTGTTTGCTTTAAAAGACAAATATAGTTCCTCTTAGCATCTTTGCCGTTTATTATGTAGATCTCCATGTGTAAATCATCATTGCAGGAAAAATTGTACCAATCCATTGCTCTTGAGAAACTATATTGTGGTACGTATCAATCAAGTTTTATTTTATTTTTTTATTTTTTATGCTGAGAATGGTTTGAATCGTTTGAACGAGTCTATTTTTTGTCAAATGAGATCACATGAAAGGGATTTGATTCAAATTAGACAGTTGTGCAAGACTGAACTAGTGACAGGTTATTCTTGATTGATTAATTGCAGCAAAACATCTACATCATTCAATCATTGGAAAGAAACATGGGATTAAGATCCCATAGACATGATTTCCCCCTTTAATCAGAAGATAAACATGAATTTTTGACTTGGGTTGTTCTCCTAAGCTGTCACAGATGTTTCCACAGTGAGCTTTCCAGGGTAGCTGACTTCAGACTTCTTGTCGACCTCCCAAAGCTCCGGTAACGCTTCCCGGATGTTGTGTATGCTTTCCAGTGCATAATCTGCTCCTTTCACTCTGTGTGAAGTGCCAACCTGAAACGTAATTGAACAGTAGCATCAGATTAGTCAATGAGGAACCAACAAAATGGGACGAGGGAGTACGAATTTGAAAAGACTTCCAACAGTTTTAATCAACTTTTCACTTCGAAACTGTCAGTAGTTTCAAGTGCTGAATTCATCTGTAAAAACCGTAACTTACCAGCACAGTGTGCAGGCCTATGCGCTTTCCAGATTGTATGTTGCGGACACTGTCCTCGAAGAAAAGCTGAAAAAACAGCAACGGAAGGGCATTAGTACAATTAAGAAACATTTAATTTGGAAATTAACAAACGTCGGAGAATAGTTATCATACTGTTCTCTGGGGGTTAAGGTTGGCAATCTTAAGAGCTCGTTCGATGGCGTCTTCTGATGGTTTGCAAACAATAGGCGTTTTCGGTAATCCTGACCTAGGATCAGGTTGAGAAAAGTGACCAACTATGTCAAATATTTCGTTGCAACCGGTAGAAGTAGTGGGAGATAAACTTGGGCCAACAAATTCAATGTCATCTTCATCATCAGATGTGGTGCTCTTGTGGATGGGGTTCAGAGTCTCAAAGCAAATAATCCCCTCGAAACAGTCTTCAAGCCCCAGCCTACTAAGTGCTTTAGCAGCATGGACCTTGTCTGCATTTGTGAATATCTACAGCAAAATGTCCAAATACAATGCTTTAGAACACAATATCTACAACTTTTAAATACATTAGAACGCGATTCATATATTTGTGGTGAAGGGACTTACGACTTTCCGAATTGGCAAACTAAGCAAAAGATGCCTTAGGACAGGGTCTGGTTTTAGATTCTCATAAGGTAATCTCCCATGAACAAAACTGTGGTACTCATCATAGTCAAAGTCATACCCAATTGCCTGCAAATTTGAGCATAAAATTGAGTCTTTTCTTGAACATGGGAGTTTGATTTCAGAAGCCAAATGGCTCTTGTAAAGTATTTCAACAGGATACAAATCGAGGAAGCAAATCACAACCTTACAATCAAGACGAGAGCTCATGCTCTATTCACACGTACTGCTCAAGAAACAAAAGTTTGGAAGCAGACCAAAAACTAGTTCGGATATATTGCCAGTTGAAGGATAGAAGGAAAAGATTAACCAAAGATTGGTTAGGCTCTATGTAGCACCGACACTCCAAGGGGCTGGAGTGTCCGACACACGGATACGGAAACATGCCAGGGACATGGTTCAATACGTATGGGACAGAAGTTAAATATGCAAATTTTAAAATTTTTTTTGGGGTAAATTTGTATTACTTCAAATATTTGGGGTCAAAAGTATAATATGATGTATATATGATGCTTGTTTATATATATTGAAGCTTCATGCTTATACATATTACCATATTTCCCTTTGTAATTCTATTTATTTTTGCCATGTCCACTGCCGTCTCTGTGTCCGTTCTACATAGGTTAGGCTCGAAGCGAAGAGAGTAAGACACGGTAAAATCGAGTCCAAAAACTACTACAAATGCTTGTTGTCTACTTGATATTTACACATACAAGATTGAAGGAATTAATGACATACCCTAAGGCCGGCCATTGTTGTCCCATAGTTCTTGTACAGCAAATCGCTCAGCTCTTGGATTTTGCTCCTGTCTATGCCAAGCTTTTCAACCATGAAATCTACAACATGTTTAACAGATCAAATTAACAAACTGGAAAACAAATGACACTACAGAAAAAGGATAAAATGAAAAAAAAATTGCCACCAAAGTTACCTTGAATATTCTTGGTACATGAATCTGCCAAACCGGAACTACGTGGATAGAGAGTATCATCTAAATCTGCAAATTTAAAAAGTTAATGCATCAAATTTTCATAGCAGGAGATACTGCTGTTTTGCCAGTAACCAGGTTTTAAGTACCCAAAAAAAAGAAATAAGAAAAACCAGTTTTCTCAAATGAAAGCTTACCAAACAGAAGACAGTCATATTTTGGCCTCTGAACCTGCCTAAACCGATCCTCGTACTCCATTCTTGTGCTAAAAGTACTTCAGAAGTGAATGAAAGGATGTGAGCATTAGCGATCAGGATAGTTTAAACCCACAAAAACTGATGTGAAAATTCATATAAATTCTAAAGCTAATTTTTCTCATATAGCTGAGAAAGTATTGTCCTTAGAATCTTACAGTTGATATCCCAAATCTACAAGAACCGGGGCCCTTACAGTGTCCAATATGGGCCATGTGTTCAGCAATCAACGGTCCAGATTGTTTTATACATAAGATAAGTGTAGGATAACATTTAAAATCTGGATTATCCAAATTATTTGGGATAAGACTTTGTTTGAATTCTTGAATGAAAAACCCACAACCACTAATACAGATTGAACCAAGAAAAGTGGAATGGCAACTTGGGGTTCAAAACTTTTGGATAAAACAGTTATTTTCACCTACAACTCAAAAGTTTCTTTTAGGTCGGTAAAAATGCAGTTGCCCAGAAAAACAACCTCCAAAGATCAACACAGAGTCATCAAAACAAATTTGGGTTAAAAAGTTCACAAAGAAAGTGCATTAGAGGAAACTCTCTTTATAACATATATTTTAGCTAGATTAAAGGTGAATATCTCCCCCAAAATTTCCAAATAATTTCATTGCAGTTTAGCTACATAAAACTGAGAGTTTCTCCTAAAAATACCGTCTTTCCACAGTAATCAAAAGTGGGTTTTGTTTCCGCCAAGTGGTATTTTTGTTACGACGGGAATAACTTGCCGGAAGAAACCGACAATACGGTAGAAAATATCGAAAATTATACCGTGGTCGAAAATAACGAAAATAATACCGTAATGGAAACACAGCCTAAGTTCGACTCCTCAAAATATTTTGAAACGTGTAAAATCTGAATAAATCTGAAAAGGAACAAATACTTCTTCCTAAAACAGGGAAAATGAAAAATTCCTAATCGAATGTCCGTAATCAGAACCAAAGACCAAAAAAGGTTTATCCTTTCCCAATTAACACCATAATTACGTCGTCATACTCATAATTCTAGACCCCATTCAGCAGAAGAATTGAAAAAGTTGTTCAAATTGCTACCCTGTGAAATGAAATCGAATGGCAAAATTTTTTTTGGAGGGATTGAGTACAAGAACGTACCAAAATTCAATAATGTTGGAGAGAGAAAGCTAAGTCGAAGAGAGAGAAAGAAAGGGTTTGGGACGAGAGCCAACAAGTCAGGCCAGAGAAAATTCTAGAGAGAGAGAGAGAAGCAGAGGAGAGGGGGAAGGAAGACGATGCAGGGCTTCGGTTTAAATAGGCACAGAGCCGTTGCCTCTTTTTCCACCAAAGAACGAAAAAAGAAAAACAAAAAAGTTTATTTAGATTATTTATAATTATGGTTAATTTAACAGCTGTTTTGGAAAACTAAAACAAGGAAACTCACGTACTTTATGGACCTTATTTGTCGAATTCTCCATATCGCCCTTGGTCATCTTTGCCGTCTCGAATCAGGGAATGTTTGGCCGCCTCATTTTTCCCGTGGTTAGGTTTTGACCATTTGGGAGTTGATTTTGATATATTTTAAATCACAAAATTCTTCAGAACCATTTGTTACACAAATATTATCCAAACACTTTGACCCGATTTTAGTTACAATAATTGACGATTAGAGTCATGGATGGAGTTATGAGTGACTATTAAGGGTTGTTGCTCCCAATACAATTTGAGAAAATCTCACTATTACATTAAAATAAAATAAAATGTCAGCAAATTATAACAACCCTCCCGTCTTTCACATATATCACTTGTTTCCTTACGCAAAAATTTTGGCTCCGCCCTAGATGAGAATGTTAAACATAGTAATGAAATCCCACGATACCTTAGTTGGGATCTAGGGCCCATGTAGTGAGTGAGCTCACTACATGCGTGTAGTGAGCTTTCTCGGCCATCTGATCCGAGATCAACGGTCCAGATAATCTTACACTTTAAAAAACACTTTTACATTAACTTTAACTTAAATTTATCTGGACAATTAATTTTGAATCAGACGGCCGAGAGAGTTCACTACACGCATATAGTGAGCTCACTCCCCTAAGTTGACCCTCACCAAAGTGCTTGCCAGAAGTGTGGGACTTCAATTATTTGAACACGTGGCAGTATCAGTGGGGCCACCATAAAAATGATGAAAATGTCGTCTTGTTGCTTGTTCTTTTGTAAAATAGAAAATGCTACCGTGTGCCTAGGTTAAAAAAAATGCATTAAAATATGTAAAAATATATAGAAATATGTGAAAGTGCATTGAAAAGTGTAAATGATGTATTGGAGTATATATATATTTTTGTTTATTTGTATGTTTATTATGTGTCTATTGAGCACACATTAACAAAGCCCTATGTATCATTTTTCCAGCTCACCTTTTTGTGTTCGAGCAACAAGAAAGTGCAGCTTGTATAAATAAAAACTAGAGGTAATTAAATAACTATCCGTTTTTTGGACACTATTTAGATTTTCATCCCCCTTGTTTTACGGAGTTATATTTTCATCTTTTTTCATTGTGAAATACCTTTTCTAACATTTTATACTGGATTATATTTTTTCCCAATTTTGTGGGATTCAATAAGTTCCTAATTTTGTGGGATTCAATGACTTCCTAATTTTTTGGGATTTAACCATTTTTTAATTTAATGAGATTCAATCACATCCATTAAGTGATATAACAAGAGAAATTTCAAATTCAAAAATTTGTTACTAATGTATGGTGAAATTTTAGATAACAAAGCAAATATGGTATAAATGGCATGCATAAATCAAACACCAAGTTTATGGTAAAAATAAATACAACCACAGTAAAAATGAAATTTTTTGAATAAATATGGTAAAAATGACAAATGTAACCAATGACCGAGTAATGTGGTATACTTTAACTAGTCCAAAAATATGGTAAATATAATATTTTATGTTTCCTATTTGATTTTTAATTTTTAGCATTACTCGATTTTACCATATTTTATGTTTTGTATTTGATTTTTACCACGATTACTTGAATCATGTAAAATGTATCAACCATAGAATCGACATTTCTTGGTAAAAATAAAAAACGAACAAAAATCATGGTAAAAAGATCAAAACTCATGGTATATAGATAAGGACTATGTACGTTCTCCTTGTACACACTCTTTATCTATGTAGGTCTGCGTAGTGGCAAGTATGGTGGAAAAAAATGGCAACATATTCCGGAAAATATGGTAAAATCAAGTAAAAAACTGCAATCATGGTCAATACATAGTACCTACAGAAAATGGATCATGGTAAAACTACTCAAAACTATCCAAATAACCGTCAAAATACCTCCAAAACATGGTAAAATCAAGTAAAAAAATCTGCAATCATGGTCAATACATAGTACCTACAGAAAATGGATCATGGCAAAACTACTCAAAACTATCCAAATAACTATCAAAATACCCCCAAAACATCATAATAATTGGAGACATCACAACTAATCAATCCAAAACTTTCATACCAGGGGACCATTCGTGCACAGTGATGAGAAACATGGCTACATACTAATCAATCCAAAATACTGTTTGGGATGGTTCTGCTACAGTGATTGAGTTTTTGGATGGTTTCCCCGATACTGTAAAACCCAACTACAAGTTCTTTCTAATTAAATCACAAATGAAGAAAGCATTTAATCAATCAATGCATGACCAAGACAATCAATAATGTTAAGAACTAGAAAAATGAAGGACCAAAAAAATTATACCTTAATATGTCGGGGCGGCGAGGGAGGGACTATTTTCTTCGGGACGACATAGAAGGAGTTATGGATGCGTAGATTTTGAGATTCCTGGGTGTGAGAATCTCAGAATTTCTGAAGAGAATTGCGGTTGAAAAATGAGACGGTGGATGAATGATAATACGAGATAATAGGGATTGGGTTTTATCCCCAATCCCATAATTACAATAAATGACCTTAAAATTTTGAAAATAGTCCACTACCCACCTTTATATATGCAACTTTTAATTTAGTCCTCAATGTTACAATTATATATAGATAAAGGGCATTTTAGGATTTTTTTTGAATCTGAGGATGGAAACATAACTCCTAAATAGCCTCAGGATGATTTTCCAATTTCAAGTGCCTAAAAGGATCATTATTTAAGTCTCCCTAAAAACTAGGTACTACTACATACAAGTTATATGGCTCATAGATATAGAGGAAGCAGAATTTTTTTTTTTTTTTGAAAAGAAAAGGAAGAAGAGATTCCAATTATGAAAAACAAAAGAAAATAAAACAAAAACTAAACAAAACAGAAAAGCCGCAAGAAATTGGCATGGAGGTTGAACTCATTAGACAGTAGACACGCTCGTGAGAGAGGGTGGAATGACTTGATCTAGACCTTCTAAAACTCGTTCTTGTTGCAAGCTAAATGACCATTACCAGATGCGCTATAGATGCTGCCATCATCACCGCTGACTCACTTTTTTGTAATTTCAAATAACACAACAAATTTTGCTCAATCACCAGTCACCATGGTACTGTCTAAGAATAACTTCGTATACATTTTTCGTTTTGTGATCAAATCAAATTTAATGAAGCAATCATTGAAAAAAGTTATGAGTCCACCACTCATGCACACAAAGTTAACTTTTCTGGGCAAAAGTTAGATTCTTCACTTTTAGGGCAACTTCAATACACCTCTATTCCTTCAAAATGGAGGGCCGATGTGACACATTGAGGGGAGATTTTGTAATTTATATCCACTTTTCTTTATTTTTTGTACTTTTTGGGAAAATCTTGGAGGGACCCACTGTCCTTTTTAGAAATTTGGTCCTCCAAAACTATTTTGATCCTCCAAATATGGATGACCAAATCTCATTTTTGTTCTCTACTTCCTCCAAAATGGAGGGTTGATGTGACACATTGAGGGAAAATTTTGTAATTAATACCCATTTTTCTTTAATTTTTGTACTTTTTAGTTTGGTGAGCATTTGTGTGCATGAGTGGTGTACCTATACCATTGTTGATCTTGCTTGCTCTAGCATTGTTGATCTTGCTTGCTCTAGCATTGTTGATCTTGCTTGCTCTAACAACAACTAGTTAACAAGTTGTGCACTGCTCACCATATGAGGTCGAGTGTCGTGTACCAATATTTTAAGTGCTGGGAAGTTTTGAGTTCGAATTGGTGGAACTTAACAATGATATCCATTGTAGTGTTATTGCGAATAAAAGAGTGAAGAACTTAAATCTATTGTTATTGGAAGTTTTCCCGGCTAATAATTTTAGGATTTCAAAATTAATCGAGGTGCACATAAGTTAATTCGGAATCCTGAATATTCCTAACAAATAAAAAAAAAAAAAAACTCACAAGGTACTTGCTGGTTTGATAAAATGCCACATTAGCTAGTTTTGGCAATGGCTAATCTTCATAACTTCATTCCTCGCATATTCATCATGTCTAATCAAGTTTGTAAATTAATTAACGATATTAGTTTTAGATAATTGGATTAAGGGGTTATATATATGGTGGTCATGGGCATTTTGGGCTTTGAACTTTGGGAATTTTTATAATTAAGTGCTTGATCCCCGGCAACGTATAGCCAGAAATGCTTGCGACCTTGGATTGTGTCGTAGAAAGTGTTGCCCCAAGCGTAGGGCTAGGTCGGAGGTAGCATAATAACTGGTAAGACCGGGTCGAATCCACAGGGACCGAACGCACCCGGCGTGAGAGTTGACTTGCGAGTGAGGGTTTAGCCTTAAAGCGGCAAACTTGGCTTTTGTGATTTGTTGGTGGATTCACTTAACTTCGTGAATGACACGGAATACAAAAAGACTAAATTAACAAAGATAAAGCCTAGGGGTTCATAACGATCACAACCAAAGCTAACCAAATCCTCACGCTCGGTAACCGACTCAAGCCACCGTTAGGTGCACCCGAGCAAATGGTTTAGAAACTAAACCATCGCCTAGAAAAATGCGTTCCACAAAGAATAGGATTCTTGTGTCATTTAGACAAACATTTGAGTCGCCCTATCCCTAAGCATCGCGCGCATTACCAAGTGGTCATGCCCCACGACGCGGCGCGTCAAAGGGGTTCTGAGACCCTAATTTTGATTCATAAAAGTGAATCCCATTCATTGCTCGACAAAAGTTGAAAGCCTTTTTTAAATTGCGCGAGGAAATGGACTAACTTTGGTCATGGGGAGTTAATCACCCCATGACCCTACCTAATAAACTACTCACACATTAAATTAACTAGGCTAACTAATTTAATAAAGGAAATAAAGAACATGATTAATGACTTTGAAACTTGGTTTTAACAAAAGATCCTATGCTAGCCTAACACTTTAATACTTGGAAAATTAACAAACAACCATGGTAAACTTGAGTTTAAGAAGGATTTAGCTAGGAAATGAAGAACAAGATTTAACCAATAAAAACACAAATAAACTAGATTTATATAGAGAGAATGATTGTAGCTACAACAATAAACCTTGACAAATTAACTAGAAATGAAAACTTACTTGAGAAATCTAGAGAGAGGAAGCTTGAAAAACCATGGAAATGAAAAACTTAAAATACCTAAAGCTAACTAATGGGGGAGATAAGAGAGAGGGAGAGAGAGAGATAATTATATACACAACATTTTCTCTGTCACAAAAAATATCCTAAAAATAACAAAAGTAGTAAGTTTCCATAAGTGGAAAGTGCAAAAGTCCACAAAAATTGGTTGGAGCAATTTTGGACCGTCGAAATAATTCGGACCCGGTCCGAATCGTCTGAAATTTTTTGGCAATTACGATCGGTCCGAATAATTCCGGACCGGTCCGGAATCGTCCGGAAGACTGATTTTTACCAAACTTCGGGCACGCCCGGCTTCATCCAACTTCGGAATGAGGTGATTCTTGAACCGTTGGAAAGCTCTATGAGTCTACTTTTAAACCCAATTGACCTCATCTTCATGGCCTTTGTAGAATGAGAGATATGAGTCTTTTTCTATCGGTTGGTCGGATTTCCTTGAGCCTCATAACTCTACACTTCTTGTTCCTTTGTTCGGGCCTTCCTCGAACCTTCCAAAGCTCTTTGAATGGAACTTTCAAGCTTCTCGGGCGATTGTCCTCCACGGCATTCGCGAGGTCTTGGATACCTCGGGTACAACCGGGGATTATTTGGAGCTTTGGACCGCCTTTTAGCTCCGATTTTCTAAAACTTATCAAAAACACAACTTCAGCGCAAAATCAATGCATTATAAAAGGCACAAAATGCACGTATGTGTAATCACAATGAGCGAGATAAGCCCAGATATATACAACATTTGGGGCTTATCACACCCCCCAACTTGAACTTTGCTCGTCCCGAGCAAACTAAACAAATGCAACTAATTGAAACAAACTAAAATGGATACGTCTTTTAAACCCCCGGGTGGCCCCGGTAGGACGAGTGAAGTCTCGTGAGGGTTTTCAGCAGTGAACACCCACAAAACACAAAGGAATCAAATACTTTAAATGTACTCATGCCCAACCGACAACTCACATAGTACCAAAATGTCCGCCATGCAAGTCTATGGCAAGATACTTCATTCATAGAAAGAGTTAAGCAAGTGAACTTCATATCTAAACTTAGCACATAAATCAATCCTCTCACCTACGATTAGGATAGAAAATTCTCCGCGTGGCATGCGTGTGAAAAGAAACCTCACAAAGAAATTCACCAATCTTGAAAACAGTTCTCACACCATTGATAGCTCGGTATTTCTTTAAGCACACCCCTTCCTTTATTCGAATGAATCTCTTGCTTTCTTTCTTTTTTATGTGGTCGTGCAATGCCTAGACCTCTCGGGCTTTCTAGTTGACCCCTTTAGCGAGCGTTAGGTCGGCCATCCCCAAGCCAAATGGCCTTAGGGCGCCAGGTTTTGAGAGACCCCTCAGACTTAATTGCTCGAGTCAAAAAGGCTTTATAGTGAGGTCCAAGCTAACCACATTCGACAATGCCTTCACAAGGTCTATCCATCTTTTTAGCCCTTGAACAATACGGTGGGAGCAAACCCCGATTGCCCGGTTACTCAATGAACGCCCGGATAAACATTAACAATAAAGCTTGCATCATCTTTTCTTTTCTTTTTTTAAAGGAAAAGGGCTCCAAATATTTCATGGACACGTTAATTCACACCGAGGGATCAATGACACGTGAACCAAATTCAAAGCTAGTGAATGCTCAAGTGGGACAATGCGTGTGCGAAAGCATGAATTTAAGTGAGCATACGCTATCCAACTATAGGTAATACGGTTTAACCAAGTGATTCCCTTTAACGTCATGTTCACAAGCTTAAATCTATCCATGAAATCGTATCAAGACTCCGTCTCACACAACAAACATCATAGCATTAATTAGAAGCCATCAATTAAGAATAAGCACACACAAGTATCCTAATTCCTTGATTCATCAATTTTTTTCAATTTTTCTCAATTTTTTAATTTTTTCAAGACTCTTAATATAAACAAAGCACGAAGTAAACCCTCCCCCCAACTTAAAATGTGCTATGTCCTCATAGCACGAAGACAGTATGAAAATGAAGAACTAGGAGGGATAAAAATGTACCGAAGGGGTGGAATGTCAACCACCTTATACCTCGACCAAATGAGAGGCTTTTCCATTACTCCTACCAAGAGAAAGCGATATTAGAACCGCCCGGTTTGTGTTATCCGGGCTTCACAAATAACAATATGTACAAAAATAAAACAACCGAAGAATCTTCACGCGATTGCACGGGTACTACTTTTCTTCCCGAAACTAGAGACTGTGGCTAAGCCATACGTAGCTCAAGTTCGGGTGGCTATACCGGACCATCAGAATACACAACATCATTCATGTGGAATCCAAACATCATTTGTACTATGAAGAGTTATTAGTACAAGCATAACACTCCATTCCAAGCCTTCCGTTAAAAATTGTACACGACCATGCCATAAAATCAAATACTTAGAGTATTTCAATTGTTTTAGCCGTGTTTGAAATTGAAATTCCACCAATAGCATATTCCAAGCTAAATTAACTTTCAAGTTGTTGATGACTTTTAGCAAAAATGGATGGTAAACCGCATCAAAATTATCAACACCAAGAAAATCAATTCGTTCTATGTTTATAAGCTCTTGCAATGGCCAAGACTTAGTAGGAGGAATGGCATCATCTAGATGTAGAAGTATTTGATTGTCCAGTGCAACTATTGGAAATGACTCCTCACAAACGACAAGTGGCTCTATTTTCTCATCTTCCCTCACACAAGAATTGGTCATCTCACAAATTTTAGGTAACTCGCAACATTGGGGCTTTTGGCTTAATTCATCAAGGTAGTCCCAACTCTCTTCGATATCTTTACTCAGAAATTCTTCATCGGATAACAAATCAAAATGACATGTTTTAGGATTTAAACCATGGCAGAAGATAGCCAGAAGACTCCCAAGCTCACAATTAAAACTGGACCAAGAGAAGATGGAACATTTAAATCGCTCCCAACACTGCGAAAAAGACTCATCATCTTGTTGAGAGAAATTGGATATTTCTTGTAAAAGCATGTGAGTCTCATAAAAGGGAGTGAATTTTTTTAAAAAACATTGTGTCATCTCACCCCATGTATGGATAGATCCAAGACTCAAAGAATGAAACCAATCTTGCGCACTATCTCGCAAAGATGATGGAAATACTTGTAACATAGCCACTTCATTGCTAGAAAAAGCGTCCTCAAGTTTATCAATATGCGATGATGGGTTTTACGAGGCCAAAACCATAAAATATAGGAAGTGACATTGAACAATCAAATTGTCGTGCATACCCTCCATACCAATTTTCAAAGTAAGCCATTTTTATAGGATTTTCTTAAGACTAGCAGAGCGGAGGGGTTATGCAACCACCTCACCACAAACAGTTTCGAGGGGCTAGTCCGCCTCCTCGCTAATAAAACAAGTAATGTACAGAAAATAAGAAAAATTATACAAAAGAGTGGGATACTTACAGTGGAGCCAGGAAAAACTCACGCTAGATGGACCATTGGGTCCCCGGCAACGGCGCCAAAAATGCTTGATCCCCGGCAACGTATAGCCAGAAATGCTTGCGACCTTGGATTGTGTCGTAGAAAGTGTTGCCCCAAGCGTAGGGCTAGGTCGGAGGTAGCATAATAACCGGTAAGACCGGGTCGAATCCACAGGGACCCGAGCGCGCGTGAGAGTTGACTTGCAGTGAGGGTTTAGCCTTAAAGCGGCAAACTTGGCTTTTGTGATTTGTTGGTGGATTCACTTAACCGTGAATGACCGCGGAATACAAAAGACTAAATTAACAAAGGTAAAGCCTAGGGGTTCATAACGATCACAACCAAAGCTAACCAAATCCTCACGCTTTTAACCGACTCGAGCCACCGCTAGGTTAGGTGCACCCGAGCAAATGGTTTAGAAACTAAACCATCGCCTAGAAAAATGCGTTCCACAAAGAATAGGATTCTTGTGTCATTTAGACAAACATTTGAGTCGTCCTATCCCTAAGCATCGCACGTACCAAGTGGTCATGCCCCGGGCGACGTGCGATCAAAGGGGTTTACAGACCCTAATTTTGATTCATAAAAGTGAATCCCGATTCATTGCTCGACAAAAGTTGAAAGCCTTTTTTAAATTCTTGCGAGGAAATGGACTAACTTTGGTCATGGGGAGTTAATCACCCCATGACCCTACCTAATAAACTACTCACACATTAAATTAACTAGGCTAACTAATTTAATAAAGGAAATAAAGAACATGATTAATGACTTTGAAACTTGGTTTTTAACAAAGATCCTATGCTAGCCTAACACTTTAATACTTGGAAAATTAACAAACAACCATGGTAAACTTGAGTTTAAGAAGGATTTAGCTAGGAAATGAAGAACAAGATTTAACCAATAAAAACACAAATAAACTAGATTTATATAGAGAGAATGATTGTAGCTACAACAATAAACCTTGACAAATTAACTAGAAATGAAAACTTACTTGAGAAATCTAGAGAGAGGAAGCTTGAAAAACCATGGAAATGAAAAACTTAAAATACCTAAAGCTAACTAATGGGGGAGATAAGAGAGAGGGAGAGAGAGAGATAATTATATACACAACATTTTCTCTGTCACAAAAATATCCTAAAAATAACAAAAGTAGTAAGTTTCCATAAGTGGAAAGTGCAAAAAGTCCACAAAAATTGGTTCGGAGCAATTTTGGACCGGTCCAGAATAATTCCGGACCGGTCCGGAATCGTCTGGAAATTTTTGGGCAATTCTGGATCGGTCCAGAATAATTCCGGACCGGTCCAGAATCGTCTGGAAGACTGATTTTTTTACCCAACTTCGCGGGCACGCCCCGGCTTCATCCGAACTCGGAATGAGGTGATTCTTGAACCGTTGGAAAGCTCTATGAGTCTACTTTTAAACCCAATTGACCTCATCTTCATGGCCTTTGTAGAATGAGAGATATGAGTCTTTTTCTATCGGTTGGTCGGATTTCCTTGAGCCTCATAACTCTACACTTCTTGTTCCTTTGTTCCGGGCCTTCCTCGAACCTTCCAAAGCTCTTTGAATCGACTTTCAAGCTTCGGCGATTGTCCTCCACGGCATTGCGAGGTCTTGGATACCTCCGGGTACAACCGGGGATTATTTGGAGCTTTGGACACGCCTTTTAGCTCCGATTTTCTAAAACTTATCAAAAACACAACTCGCGCAAAATCAATCGTATAAAGGCACAAAATGCACGTATGTGTAATCACAATGAGCGAGATAAGCCCAGATATATACAACATTTGGGGCTTATCATTAAGTATTAGAAATAACAAATTTTTGTGTTGTATAATTAAGTATTATAAATAACAACTTTTTGAGTTCAAAATTCCAATGAAAGTCAAGGAAAATAAGGATTGGATGTACCAAGCATCCTAGACTACCTAAAAAGACTCTTGGAATTAGAAACGAATAAAAGAGAATATTTGGGAATATACCATGACAATTTTTATTCAGTTTATTGCGATCATAATGTTTCTAATAAATAATTGTACACTAAAAAAAAGGAATAATGAAATGAAATTTTCTTCACCGTTCAAAAAAATAACAAAATATATAGTGAAAAAATAACATCTTTATTTTGTCCCTGTCTAGAAAATTTAATACTAGAAACATTTTTCGGGAAGGATTCAAAATTACTAGGAATCATAGCACACACGAACGTTTGAGCAGAATATGTGCCAATGATAATTCTTGAAGCATCATTTTTAACTTTTTGTATTATAATAGATTTCTAATATCGAGTTATACATCATTAGGGGATATGGGCTATAAGTTGCAGCAAGACTAGTTATGGTCTTTGTAGTGGGCTGAAATATAAAGGAGATAAGGGTCAAGGCCAGTCCGGTTAGAAAGTCCAATCGTTAGGAAGGTTGGGCTCGTTGCTTAACCAAGGGGGGTCATTACAAATGAGCCCAATATGATCGTGGCAAGATGGTGTCAACCGAGCCCTATATGCCTGTACCGAGACGGTGTCAACCCAGCCCAATATGACCGTACCAAGATGGTGTCAAATTGAGCCCAATATGACTGTGTTGAGGCGGTGTCAACCGAGCCTAATATAACTTTACGTGTCGAGTAGGTATGAATAAAGTTGCAAAGAAGATGAATTGGCGTCTCGGATTGATTCGGATGAGTGATCCAAGCCGGGTAAACCTGAAATTAATGACTCGCCGAGACGAGATTGATCCGAATGAGTCATCCCAGCCGGGTAAACTCGAAATGACTCCCCGAGACGAGATTAATATGAACGAGTCATTCGAGCCGGGTACATTCGAAATGACTTGTGAGGAATATGGAAGGCAGTTCAATTGACATGTCATGGGTGACGTAATCTGAGACAGTTACCTTGCGTGACTAGCTCATGATGAGCCATGTGCATGTAATTGCATCTCATTTACGTCAAGATGACAATAGCCAAGTGGCTGCGACGAGTGGCATTCAGAGACTTGTAGCATGTGCATACAATGATAACCGATTTTGCTTGTGACGTGATGTGACATCACTCGACCCCCGCATCCTAACCACGCTCTAACTTGGAGCCCAAGTCATGGAGGCTTATCTAAGAGACGTGAAGTGAACCCTAAGAAGTACACAAGACTATACACTCCACTTCTTTTTACTTCTATGATACTTCTCTCTCTAATCTCCCGCTAGATTGTTGGAGTGCCTTCTCCGGCCACATTCCAGCCGGGTTTGGTGCAAATGCCTGGTGTTACTTATGCAGAAATATCGAGAGAGAGAGAGAGAGAGAGAGAGAGAGAGAGAGATCGCTCTCACATTGGAAAAGAGTCAATCCAGAAGGGTCATTTGAAGCAGGACACCACAGTCTTTGAAAAACGAGGATTCTAATCTTAATTTGGTTTCACACACAATAGATTCATCTAGTTAAGTCTTCTATAAATCATATTCTACTCGAGAAGCTGACACGATTTTTGGCTTTCAGACTTCATTCTTGAAGTACCGTCTGTCTTTTTATAGTACGATAGATATCTAATATCGAGTTGTACATCATTAAGTTATGCATAATTAGGGGATGTGTGCTGTAAGTTGAAGCAATGCTAGTTATGGTCCTTTAAAACACAAGAATTCTAATCTTAATTTGGTTTCATACACAAGATTCTGGGACATATTATTCATCTATTTAATCCTCTGTAAATCATACTCTACTTGAGAAGCCAACATGATTTTGGCTTTCAGACTTCATAAAACAAAATAGGGTTCAAGTTGAAAATAAAGTGTGTGAGCACACCGGCCAGTGTTATTGAAAGAATAAAAAGAAGAAAATCCAGCACACCTAACATGTGAATTACCCTAGGGGAGAAAAAAAAAATACAGCTCAATACCAACTGCTTGTATTTCAGATGGTATTTTTAATAGTTTTGAAATAAATAAAACTCACAGTTAGAAGTGGGGGTCAACAAAAATTTGTAAGGACAGTCATTAATAAATTACTTGAATTCGTATCAATTTTCACAAGAACTTCAATAACTATGCTGGAGAAGTTTTCATACTTCAAAATTGTTGCATAGGATTATTACTGTTAAGAAAAAAGGAGAAGAAGAGAAGAAGAGAAAAAGAAAAAAAAGAGAAGAAGAAGGAGAAAATGTCGGCAGTGAATGGTGTAGGAGTGATGGGATGGCTTTAGATTATTAAATTTTTTAAATTTTATTCTTCTTTTCAGAGTGGTGGAAAATATATATTTATTGGCTGATAAAAAGAGAGAGAAATTAAATAAAAAATAATTTCACTTTATAATATTTAATTTTTCTAATTTGAGGGTCATGTGATGTGAACACTTTCAATTTTCAATAGAGCCGCCATTGGGCAATTGGGCAACCACTCATAAAAATAGAAAAATAGATGTGGTAATTAAGATGTCTTGTTTACATCTAAAGAATCCTGATACATACACTTTCCTTGAAAGCCATTTAAATCATTTTTTTCTTCCATGGGGGGTGTGGGCCACATTGAGGCTACACCCTACGCGGTGGTAAGCTAACTAGGAAAGTATATCAAAGATCATTTTTGAAATCTAAAAGGCACTAAATAAACAAAAGCTAACTACCTACTATGCCTAAACAAAAATAATAGGTACATACCCTCTTAACCACTCTCCACCACACTCTTTCAACTACTTCCCACCACACCCTCTCTCACATGTGTGGTGCGGCTTACCTGATGAGTTCCAGTGGACCCCACCACACATGTGATAGAGGATGTGACGAGGAATGGTTGAAAAAGTGTGTACCTATCATTGTTCATGCCTAAATACTGTATTCTTATTTTGGGGACTGAAATAGTATATTCTCGTTTAACGTGAAAGCTCTTCTTTGTTTTATTTTTAAACAGCTGTGAAAGCTCCTCTTTAATGTCACAATTATTTTTCCCGATAGTAAAGGATACCTTACACATGAAGTATCAAGGTCTTAGATTCAAATCGATAGAAAGACGTTGGTATATCTTACATATAGTAGGGCTTGTTGAAAAGAGCATAGACAGAAAAATTATTTTAAAAGAGCAAAGACTATTTAAAAATACGAACTGTTATGATACCTATCTGTGTTCAATCAAAATAATTTTCAAAATGAATGCACTTCTCATCAAGTTCTTTGATATGTCCTGTTCAAATCAAGCGAATATTTATCTCAAAATTATACAACTTTTCTTGAAGATTCTTTTAGATTATAATGTCTTGAATTCTGAAGAAAATTTGAAAAAATTAGATCAAATACTTACAAATATTCAATTTTACTTTTTTTTTTTGAAAACTAATTGAATAATTATTTAAGATTATTGAACGATTTGGATAATTAATATGGGACCCCAAAGTGGGCCCCACATGACCAAGTGTGTAGTGTACCCTCTCCTTACATGCCTTCAAAACCATGTTGTTTTGGGGGGATTGCATGGTGCAATGCTTTTAGGGCGTTACAGGCACCCGAATCCCATGAATCACCAAACTACGCATATCGTTTGAATTACTGTATGATATATACAGATCGATACCAGTCCATCCTATATGAGATAGACAATACATATTTTAGCATTTGCCCTAACAAAAGACGAGGAAGGCGTTTGCCTTAAACCTCCAAAATCTTCCTAAAATGAGGGGGCCAAAAAAGTGTGTAGTATTCATTAAACATATCTCTATAAAATTATGATCATTCAAAATGAGCATGTCATATAAGTTGGAAATTGATTGTTCGAGCATAATAGCACTTCTGGGACTAAAAATGCAAGAAGAGTGTTCTTTAAGTGAATGTTTTGAATTTTTTTTGGGGAAATGATTTTCACACCATATTTTGAGATAATTGCATACCTTTTATTGTCATTTAATAAAAAATTGAGCATAAAAATGCACTACAAGACAAAAAGAATGCAATTATAAAAAAAGAGTGTGAAAATTATTTCCCTATAATGCTATCCATAGCTTTTATCTTCTATGTATCTTGTTGAACACAATAATGGTGCCTTTGGACTAAACCTTTTGCATTTTGATTAATTTGGAAAAATTGTCTTCAAGTGGAATTTTTGACTCAAAGGGTTTTTACTTAGACTCCAAAAAAGTATCAAAAAGACTTTAAAAAATTTGGACCAAAGAGTTTCCATTTTGAACTTCTCAAGTAAATACCAAAAAGACTATAAAAAAGTTTGTGAAAGGCCACCTAATTTTGCTTTTTGGATTTCCCTTATCCCTCATTTTGGCTGTTAAATGGATAGATCAATGCTACAGACAAACCTTGAAAGCAAAATTATGGATACAACTGTGTCCGGAACCGTTATATGCTCAAGGGCTTCTTTACATTCAACAGCGGATACAATTGTAAACGGATGCAGTTATCTCTGTCAACCATGTATATTTATGTTTTGTGTTTTAAAGTTGTGTCCGTAACACTACTCGGTCTCAAAAATATCTGGCTCAGCCTTTTACTTGTGTTGAAAAAAGGACACACTCCCTCCCTGTGTTCAGTCAGGAGACTCTACCTTCCACAACATTAGCTGGCGATCACTTTACAGGACTTTGATGAGAGGATCCTTCCGTGAAGTTACAAAACATACATGAGAATATGCACATTTTCACTAGGGCCTTTTTAGGTGTACCCAAACCCACCTTTTACTTTTCTGTCAGAATGTAAGGTTGCAACTTTCCAGCTAATAATATGGAACTTGGAAGTTTCCCTTTCAAAAGCAATGAGCCAAAGGGTGAAGATGATTATAGCCAAATTTGTTTGGAAAAAAGAGTACTGGAAAAATGCTTTATGACAAAACACAAACATCCCTTCTATCTAACCAACCATCTTGCACTTTTTCCTGAAAATTTGCCCAATTTGAAATGAAATGGACGATGAAAAATCACTCAGTACTTCAAATAATTGGGGGGAAGCAAAAAATATCTCGAGAATAAGGTAGCGTTTCGATAAAGGATTGTAATTCATTATAGAACGTATGTCATGGGTTTTTCCTAACCGTTTATATTTACACCTGCTTGAATACTCATGGTTGGTTCTCTTTTTTGAAATTTAATGAAGCAAATTAATAGTGAAATCTAAATTATCCTGCTATGTTACACAATGTTCACTTAGGGGTTGTTCTGGCTTGAGTCGGTTATTAAGTCAATATATTGTGAGAGAATGATATGTCTCGTAAAATGCAATAAGTTAGTTTTGAGTTTAGGCCTGAGTAAGTAGCTGGGCGATGACTCACGGCGAAGAGATCTAAATCCCGATTCACCTCACTTATACCTATCAATTAGTCAGTATAACCTCCCCCATTGTAGCACCCATTCAAATGAAAAAACAAAACCCAGGGAGTTTTCTGCGACAGGGGTGTGTGTTGTCCCTTAAGGGACATCATGCGTGTTCACCCTATCTGAGCTATCTGTGCTCGATGATCAACGGTGCAGATCAGTTCGGTAATGGACGGCTCAGATCTATTTGAGTTTGAGTAGATTTGAGCCGTTAATCGCCAAGCCCAGGAGGCTCGGATGAGGTCAGCACGCATGTTGTCCCTTAATACGCCCCCGTTTCCCTCTGCGTCACTGACCGAAGTCTATTCTCAAACTTAAGGGAGTCGAAAAAGAGTGATTCTGGGTAGATGTTACATATCTAATGTTCAAAAAAAAAAAGAAGAAGTACAATAAAGCTAAAAACAATCTGAAATCTTAAAGGAGCTCCATTAATTTTGCTGATTTTTCTTTTTACGTTGGAATGATCATCACTATAAATAGTTCGCGCATGAAAAGTACATCTAGTGGATTAACATGTGAGATGGATGAATTTACACGCAAAACTAGTCCATTGCTACCCATTCTCCCTCCTAACTCTGCAAGAGAGAGAATCACATTAGTGCTTTGCTGACCGTTGATGACATGATACTTCGATGACCAAGTTAGTCTATGGATAAGAAAGCAAAAACCCATATTGATGATTCGTAAAAGCTGTGTGTTGGTCAGTCTTGCTACTGAGCCATGCTGACAGATCGTAAAGATGCCACATTGCCAGTCCGTTTTAATTCCTGAAACCCATATTGCAGTACGCCGTACGATCATGCTATTGAATCGGCGGAGAATATGGATGTGGCAAATATCCTTATATTGTTGTCTCCCGGCCTTGTTTTTTCGACGTGACCCCGACCAATGCCTCGACCCGACCGTGATGAATCATGGGTCTAGCCTATCTTGGCATTCTAGATCATGGGATGTCAATGATGATTGGGCCCATCTAGACTGCGTTTGCCGATATAGGCCAGGTGCTCTGATCCACTTAACCGGTGCCCCACTACATGTTCCATTTTGAATTATTTAAACTCACAATATATTTGCATAAAAACTATGATATATTTGCATAAAAACTATGATATATTTGTAAGACCTTTGATTTATTTAAACTTCGAAAAAATCTCTGGTTTGAACTCTAAGGTTGATTTTCGTACGAAATTGCTGTTAATTAGGCCACATCGAAGTATAGATTAAAGGTGCTTTTCTAGTGGTGAAAATCTTGCAACCACTTGTGTCTTTTGTGGAAGTTACGGTGGTGTCAAGATGTGGAGAACTCGATGGTCACAGTATGAAGGTCGTCACTGGCACAATTTTGCTATGCTGGTTGTCATCAAATTTGATATTTCATTTTCCAACCTACTAAAATGATTGTCTTACAATCTGAAATGAACTGATGGTTGTACGAGTATTGTATGGATGTCATTTGGGAATGAGGATGGTTGGTTGGAGCACCTATTTCTGGACAATGAAACTGGACTCAATCCCCCGGGCATTCGCCTTTGTGTTAATGTATGATACCTAAGCTGTTGAACATGGGAATGGTGGTCTCAGTCTTCTCATTTGTTTTTTTCTTTTTTCTTTTTCTATTTTGGATGGTTAATTTGTAGTGTTCTACATTTTTTTTGGATTTGGTGGATTGAAAGTTTGTTGGCAAGAAATTATGATATGATCTTCTCAAATAAGATTGAACTTATTGGAAAATTTCCTCATTGTGGCTCTCTATGCATATATGATGTTAAAATTGGTGACATATCATTGTTTTTTGCTTTGACGTCGGTGAGATCAAAGTTTGCTTGTACATCATTTTCTTCAAATTTTTGCACTCTAATTTGAGGTGCAATCCAATTTCGCAGTTCGAGCATAGAGTGTACTGGAATTGACTCTCATGCAATAAGTATCAGAAACCATTTATTTCGCTTAAACAAAACCATACAACATACATAACTAAGTTGCTTCAAAACACAAGTAACTAAAGTGAACATACAACATTTATTATTTTAAATAAGTGTAGAGAGATTCAAGAGCGATTCTCGAGAGAAAAACACTCTTTCTCAAGAGAAGTCACATTTGACTCTTGCTAATTGGAGCGACGAATTTCTGACAAGTGCGTTCCTTACTGTTTTCCATTGTTCTTCACCAGTCCCCATATTTCTCCATTAGTCCCCTCAACTAAACATTCATTATTTTAAATAAGTGTAGTATTGGTTTATTTATTTATTTATTTATTTTATTATTATTATTATTATTATTATTATTATTATTATTTTAAATCTTAGGAGTTAGGATGAGAACATAATCTATTTGTTTGGCTAGAATGAATATATGAGATATTACCCGATATGACCTCCATTTAGGATAGACGGGTGCTGCTCAACGTGCTGTGCGGCGGCTTTAGACGCCATGCCGGCATCGTTCCAACGATCGGAAGCGTTCACTGCGTAGATGATTGCCGCGTGAAATGGTTGCATTTGAGCGCCTGAGTAGGGTAGAATTGACCTAATTATCATGGATTTAATCCTCATTTTCTATTTAATATGTGCACGTGGTTGCATTGGGTGTTTATGCTTAATTTGCAGGGAATTGAGGTGATTTGGTGCTAATGGAAAGTGTCCGGATGGCTCGTGTACGTGGATTGAGAAGGAGCACTGTGGAGACTAAGTGTTGGAGCAAGATTTCAAGAAAATATGTCCGGGAGCGCTACACTAATTATTTGGAGTGCTCAAGATTGGCACAAAGAGGTCCAAAAAGTGAACAGAAGGATTAGGAGCTCTACACCAAAAGTGGTGTAGCGCTACCAGATTGTTAAAAGTCAATGGTCAACGGGAAGAGTCAACGAATAACGCAGGGAGATAGCGAAGTGGTAGCTTACACCACTTTTGGTGTAATACTCTGAAAAACTTTCTAGGGACCTCTTAAACGCTGTCGTATGGCCTATCCGCGTGAATTAATTCCAATTTTCATTAGGATTGTTAGGTTTTAGTATAAATACTTAAGTTTTAACCTAGTTTAGGGTTCCACAATTTTTAGGGTTCCACGAATTTTTACCTAGGTTTTAGTTTACAAGTTTTCAGCTCCAGATCTGAAGTTTTTCGTTCGTTGCTACGCTTTCAAGTGTATTCGAGGATTTGTTTCACAGATTGCTCGTTGGGATTAATTTTCTTTTGCAATTACGGTATTTATTTTTTTATTGATTTTATATTTTATTTATTAAAGCATGATTAGTTTTAGTTTGAATTCATCTTCTGCAATCGACTTCAATATGTGTGAGTAGTCGTATAGGGTGCAGCCGCGGGACGAAAGTGTCCCGTGGCTAGGCTGATTTACATTCCACCTCGGTTCCGAATTACTTTAACTAATGCGCAGTTTTTGAATACGGAATTTTTCTAGCAAATAAAACCCGGGCATCGCTCATTCTAAATTGCGCAGGAATTGGTGACGAGTGGTGTGCACTTGTTAGGAACTATTTCCATATTTTTAAACCTATTAATTACACCATTGTGGCCCGAGTGAATGTGAACCAGACTAGTTGCAGGCACCGTAGTGCCACGGCTGTGCTCTCCTGTTTAATTCAGAGTTCAGTAATTTAATTAGGTCAAAATAGTTAATTAATCAAACCAATTAATCAAGGGGTGGCTACCTAAGAGCCAGATACAAACATATAGCTGGCATAGTTTGAGTGAAAACAATCAGTAGGACCGCCTCTACGTGGTTCGACTTCTAAGATCTTCGGATTTATTGTCTTTACTTGACCTGGCCGATAGTCCTACGCTTGGGACGAAATCTTAGTTAATTCTTAATTACCCGAACGGTCAAGCAGTAGAGTTTGTCAAGTACTACAACTCCACCAAAATCAATTCGATCGGATTTCGTTAAGTGCATTATCCAAACGCATACAACTTGAAAAAAATCAGAACATATAAAACTTGAAACACTGAATGAAAACCATTGAACCCATTTTTTAAAGCTATTTTAGTTCTGATGAGAGATTTAACAATATTCGATCGAGTTGATTTTTGGTGGAGTTGTAGTACTTCGACGGAGTTCTACGCTGAAACATTTCCGGGATTGTTTTAACGATACTTGCACGGCTATCTTAACGCCACAATATTGCCACAACAACACTTCTTGACCCCCTCTGTCCCTCTATTCAACTATTAGAAAATTGAGTGGAGAGACATTTTGCCCTCACCTCGCCTTAGACCACAGTTTTTGACCCAACAAAAGAAAATACTTTAATTTTTTTTATCAGGAAATTTATTTGGCATATAAGAAATCTCGAACAAAGGGTATATCAAGAAGGGAGAGGAGAATCTAACTAAATGTTAAACAAGAAAAGAAAGAAAAAGAAAAAGGAAAAATACCCATGTCACCGTACCGATCAAGACATCCAAACATCTAAAATGAATAGCCATCCTTCTAAATATGGCCTCATTGCCGTCATCAATTAGGTAGAAAAATCACGTCATGCCACCGCCGCAGTCCACCACCGTCATCAATTAGAGAGAGGCATCCCACCGCCGCAAACCCAAACCAACAATGAAGCCGACTCCAAGAAACTGTCGCTCCTGCAACAATCCACTATTGCTTCCAATAAATTTTAAAATGCTTTCATTTATTGTCTTGATTTATAGGCTTTATATTCTTTTTTTTCTTCTTTTAATTCGTCCTCAAATCAAACATCGAAACGTAGTATGTGTAGGTCTTAAAAATTCCACCGACGTGTCAACTAGGTAGTACTAGTGTATTATAATTGGTGTGATCCCAATAATTGGAGAGTGGTCAACTAAAATACTGTTGTAATAACGACAGCTTCAAAAGTCTTATGGAGTGCATTATTTTTCACTTACTTCCATAAAAGCATGCATCATGTGTACTTCCTGGGCCAAATATTGCGCTACTGTGTTTGTAAATTTCGAGAGGAATATAATATGTCCACATAAATAATTTAAATGGCCAGAATGTGATATTATCTAATATGGTAAACAATTATGGGAGTTGAAATTTCTTAGTAGTACCACGTCACTTATGAGCACAAATAAATTTGGACTGTTCTTGGAACCATTTGAGGTAGGCGCACCCTTTATTGTTTAGTGAAGTCTAGAGCTTATCCTGATATTTTAGAGGCTGAAAACAAATTTAAAAATTTATTAAAAAACATGTTTTTTTTTTTTTTTTTTGTAATTTAACTAAAATGAACTCTTACACATCTTTTTCTTGGATCTGGGGGTGGTGCTATGCATCCCTTAGCCATCCGATTGTGTTTTGGACAACCCGGATACATTCGACAATTTTAATTTAATTTCCAGGCAGTCCAAAACACGATTAGATGGCCGTGGGGTGTATAACATTCATTTTTTCTCTAACTAATCAGGTTACTGCTTTAATTGTAAGAATAATATTTTTAACGATTAGAGATGTATTTGTTTAGATTGATCAAAGGTTTTAATGGGTAAACTGGTTTCTATGACAATTAAAATAATTCTAATATAAAAGTTAGTAAAGTAATATTAAAAGAGGAATCAATGAAAATTCAATTGTTCGTTCCACTCTCCCACTGTTTAGCTAATTAAGGAATTTAAGTTAAGCTCTTAAAATTATAATGTATACCTATGCATACATAGACTGATAAGTACTCCCTCCATCCCAAATTGTCGTACCATGTTACTATTTATGACATTTAAAAAAATTGTCTATATCTTTTTTTAATGATTTTTACATGCAAAAATGATCTTGTTTGATAGATCTCCTTTAACTTTATTAAGCACATTTTTCAAAATTATAAAAATATTATAGGTTGTTAAATATAGATAATTGTTTTGAAAAAATCAATTAGTGAAAGTGATACTCAATTTGGAGGTCTGAAAGCCGAGTCTAAAGCACGCGAGTCTTGATAATTTTATGATGGAGAAAGTATGTCTACCCATTTTTGGGATAGGCAATTATGTATTCCCATTGAACTCCTAACACCCACGGTAGATGATAGAGAAATCTACTATTTGTGTCCAAAATTTCAAATCCGAATACCTATCGTATATAGATTTTAGTTTTTTTTATAAATCGTATCAAAATACGTATCGCTTACCTTAAAATACGTTAATCATAGTTAATATATAATTAAGAAGTAATAAGACCTAATAGCTATACGTAATAACACTAACAAATTAAATATGCACATATTAAAAAAAAAATTGAAGATGCAAAATTTCAGGTTTCTTGCTGTCTTACACATGAAAAGAAAAGAAAGTACCTTATAAGATTCACCCCAAACAAAATCAAAGGTTTGATTCTTTCTAGTTTCTTCTATTCATCCTTTTTTTTATAAGCAAAGAATTAATTAACCACTATAAAAAGGGAACGATTACAATGGTTCTTCTATTCAACCCTTACATTGAGTTTGGATATTTTTCAAATGGTTTGAATATCGCTCAAAATGTATGGCGGTTTCAGTACTTCTTATAATAATGTCAAAATCTTTCCCAATAAGTAATCATTTGATACATGCTAAATCGCGATACCCATATACATCGTAGTATATACCATCGTATCGTAAGATTTCTATTAAAAAAGGATACGGTATGGGATACATATAATTTTTTTAAAGAGACGATACATATAAGTGGCAGACGCCCTTATCCCATATACAAGTGGCCTTATATATTTTCACCAAGTTAATATAGAATAGAAGCCCCCCCCCAAAAAAAAGAAAAAAAAAAGGGTAAATTATTTTCACTTCAATGCGGGACATATGTACGACTCTCTTTTTTCCTTCTTCTTTATCTTTACCCAATAGAATAATATATGCTATAGATAAACTTTAAAACAAAACTCTGAACACAATTTTATTTGGAACTATTAATGGATGAACATGGGGCAATATACATCTAACGGCTCATGTGTTTGGAACTGTGTTTAATCTGAAGTTGTGTTCTTAGACTTACTGTTAACAATATGCAAAACTAATTACAATGCCTTTCGCGTAGCATTTTGTGGTTGCACAAAAGAAAACAGTTACGTATTTCATAAAACAAAAGCGTAGAAACACAATTTTAAAACACAACTGTGCGAAGATCATTCTATATATGTATCAAACGGCTCCAGATACTGTTGTGTCCAGAGTAGGTATTCTAAAATTATAGTAAAAAAAGAAGAAGTTACAAGTAGTGCTTTTAAATAGGAGTGTGTGTCAAAAGTAGTACTAACTTCTAAAACATCTCCACTATTTATAAGCAATGAAATCTACCCATATAGCTGGCATGATCTCAGATTATAGTGGTATAATCTGCTTTGATCTTGCCATGCTTTTGATCTCCGTTGATGTTGCTTTCCTAGTCAACCAACCTCACCTATTTCGTACTACTACAAAAGAGTGGCCCAATAGAGGTTGTTTTGCTTCTCGACGTAAGTCAGTTTTTTGGTCATGTCTATGTATTGTGAGAAAATAATCTGTCTTGTAAAACGAAATAAGTCAATTTTGACAATAAACCAAGAATCAATGACAATCCCAAAACAAATCGGAGTGCAATTGTGTCCACCCACTCACAAAATGAGTGAAAGTTATTCATTTTATGTAGGGTTCACACCCAGTTACTTCAACAATTAGAGTTGTTTATTTCATTCAAATTAATTATTTAATTATCGGCTCTTCAAAAAAATTAGCTCAATCTAAATTGAGTTAAACTTATTTTGGTTCAAAATTAGAACTTGGATTTTTAGTCAAGAACTAAGTGCGTACATCAATCACATACCGATTTCCAGTTGAGTTGCTTTTCTCAAAGTAAGCTCCAGAAAATGAATGAACCGTATAATAAAATGGGGTTTGGTGTGATTAAGTACCATTCACCTACTTCATTGATATTATTGGCGGAGAAGAAGATTTCAATTGAAAGAATCAAAAGACTCAAAACTTATGATATTCCTGTCAAACAAGACCTGCCCAAGACACAATCCAATTATATTTGTAATGTTGTTTTCAAGACGTAACGTTTGTTTCTTCTAATAAAATCTGAAAGGGAGATAATAGCAGTAAACAAGTAGGGTTTTACCCTTTTCACTTTTAGACATGTATATACATAATCTTGGGGATCCACTTATTGTCCTCCAATTACTAAAGAGTCCAAGATTTCCGTCGTGGCCTGCACAGGCCTTGTCATTTTCACTACATAAAGATATAGATACAACTATCTCAAATGCATATCCACAACGCGGAGGTGCTAGTCTAGTACTCCACGTGAATCAGATGTTATTCAGGTCACCTTGCGACGCCATTGGTGTTGTGGTGATGAGCTGTGTCTCATTAAAAAAAGTGACAACCTTGCGAGAATACCTTCCAACCGAACATTCTACTGCGGTTGGAGGACTCTTGTGATCACGTCCAAGAGAGATTAATACGTTGGTACCAATGATTTTATTATGCATCTTAATTCATACGGAACCGGATATTTTAATGCGTCCTTTCGCATTAACAAGTTCAATTTTACACCTCCTTCGCTTTTTGCTAACAAGTTGAACATATGACCAGTATCGGTCATTCAAAGCGAACAAGAAATTCGCCTTGGACCTTGAAACTTAGCAAAACTCAAGCCCTCAAAAGTTGTGTATCCTTTAAAGACAGGTCTAGAAGATTCAATTCATTCAAATAAGTACATCAAATAAGAAAAACATTGATCATTATAGGTGGGTAATTAATAGTTTTACCACTAAAAGTGTAACGACTAACGAGAGTGATAATTGATTCAAATTTTGCCGATCAAAAAAAAATTGTTTCAAATTTCTTTAATGATGCATAATTTCGAAATTTTATCTAGCTGAATAGAAACACTTTGGCATGTGAAGTTGACTTATATATTTTTACGATTTGGCTCATGGAACAAAAAAAGGGCTTCATTTTTTAAATTCGATTGCTTTGAGCGCAAAATATCAGAACCGGCCCTGCATATGTTTATATTTTGATTTGTAAGCTTAAAGTATTCCCACTTCCTTTGTTGCAGAAATGGAAGCATAGTTTAGGGCAGCGCCGCAAACCTACTAAATTGTTCCAATAGAGATCTTCCCAATCAATACCCAATCAATACCTTCTTTACCCACACACACACAACAGAAAAAGAAAATAAATGGAAAAATAAGAGTACCCGATCCTCTTGTCTTCCACTCACAGAGAATATTTTTAGACAATAAATAGTTTAAGTCTTCTATGTAAATACTTTTTATTTTATTTTTTACCAATTCGAAGAATTAGTTAAGACATTTATAAAATGGTGCAACAATTATGCAGGAAAGTGTTTGACATTTTTTTTTGTAAAAAATAATACACGATTGACAAGAAAGACCGAAAAATATAGAATGGAGGAAGTAATTTTACAGATTTTAAGTCATGCACGTATATCAAAAGACAACCACAAACAGCCTCCACCAAATTAAACGTACGCTATCATCATACAGGAGTTAATTAAGTATTTGATTCTATCATGGGCGGCTTAACATTAAAAATACTGACGGATGACTCAGATTGGACACTACATCATTGGGCACTATAGGAATCCCGGATCTTTGACAAACAGGCCCTTGAGTCATGGATTAGTTTCTATATATATACAGTTATAAAGAAGGCACAAATGATAATGCCAAAATTATTTTTATTAGTGCTAAACTCCAACTAGGGCTGGCAACAGGAAGGATTTTGATGATCTCAGCCTTGACCCTAAAATTTCTAAATGACGCCTAACTGGACCGGGCAATTCATAGGGGCACCCTCGCCCCTATCGGATATCGGGTTTACTTGTCACGCCCCCTATTTTTTTCACATATTAAGAAAGTATATTTTAGATTTTAATATTAGTGAGCACAAATGATAAGAGTTCACAAAATAATTGTTACAATTTAACCAAAATCTACTATCTAATGTTGTATTTTAGATATGAAAATAAAATTATATGACTACAAATTAAATTGGATGCATACAAGGGAGAAAATATAATTCCATATATACATATAAGAGTTCGGGGCGGGGTGACCATACCCCTACCCCTACCCCTACCTTAACCTTGGCGGACTTTTCAAAATCACCCCCGACCCCTATCCGTCATCCAAAAAAATAGAAAAAATCCTAAACTGTCTGGACGGGGTTGGGCATGTTCAAGGCAGAGCGGGTTGAATTGTCATCCCTATGTCCAACGCATGAAAGACTTATACCATGTGCAGAGTACAAGTTTTTTATATATCAAAGTTTTGACACTATCAAAAACAGTTTTGGCATAATCAATGACCAAACCATTCAAATTAATTTGGTAGAATTATTTGACACACCAACAAATGGTGGTCCTTTAATTATGTGTTTATAGTGTTGGGGGACACATTTTCTGCACTGCTTTTCAAGTTGGAAGCCATTTATATATATGATGACCAACCACAAAAGCAACATATAGCAAGTAATAATTCCGAAATACCCCCATTTAACCCCATTAGGTAATCTAGACATTGTCCAAATGGAGTCCTATCCCACCAAACATTTGTTTCTTACCAGAAAAGAAGCAAACAATTGATGACTAGCTTAGAGCATCCCCAACAGTCTTCCTAAATTTTTTCCTTAAAAGAGTAATGAACAATGTACATTTTTCATTTTACTAATCCACGTCTCCAACAATCCTCTCTATTACCCTCTCTATTTTAATAAATTATTATATATATATATATATATATATATATATATATATATACACCGGTGATCCAGTCCGGGATCCCGGATTTCCCGGACTGGAGCCTTTTTCGGTGTTTTGATGCTTTTAAACATTGTTTTTGGGAAATCCGAGCCGTCCAATGTGTTCAAAAGGTGTTTTCCAAGGTCCCCGCGAGAAATCTTCAAAAAAAAATACCGGGAAGGGCTTGATCCAAGTAGTTTTTCGCAAAAACTGTAAATATAAAGTTTTTTCGAAAAAACCGCTTGGATCAAGCCCTTCCTAAGATTTTTTGAAGATTTCGCGATGCGTGACCCTTTTGAAAACACCTTTTCAACACATCGACTTTCGGATCATCAAAAAAATATTGGGAAGGTGGAGTCCCGGATCCGGGACCTCCCGACTAGATCGGGACTCATATATATATATATATATATATATATATATATGAGAGAGAGAGAGAGAGAGAGAGAGAGAGAGAGAGAGAGAGAGAGAGAGAGAGAAAAGTAAAAGGATAAGTACAGCAGAGAGAGGAAGGGAGAGAGAGAATAAAAAAAGGGGTAGGGAGTGAACAGTACCTCTCCAAATGGGGTGGGATTTGGGGAGCCACCATAAACTTTTGTATTTTGTTACCTTGTTTGAGTCATTTATTGCAGCCCATTTTTTATTTTTTCCTCGGTAAAATAGGGATAGGAGAAGATTTGAGTCGTTTGTTATGGTTGCTTTAGAGATATTCTTCTAATTTGCATCACAAAATACTGACCATATTTTTGTTAAAGACCTTTACAAAAAAAAATAAAATGCTAATCTCAGCTCAAAGGAAAAATATATTTATATCCGTGAAAAGTATATTGACATCTGTGAAATGTGCATTACTATTTGAACCAGTTTGTCATTATTTACATATTATCCTTCACCTATAAGGTGGATGTTAGCAAGACCCATTGAAAAAATTCAAACCACAAAATCTAGCTAGTTTGAAGTTGACAAGTACCTGTAACCTTTTTCCCCCTTTTTTTTTTTTTTGAAATTATCCAAAACCAAAATAAATTTCCACGACACATGATAGCATCAGCATCGACCTCATGCTTTGAAGTCCCATTTTGGGGTTATGCAGGATTTTCTCTATCTCTGAAGTTGAGATTAATGGTAACCACACAAGGAAAAATTATCCATTTTTAATAACTCTGGTACTCGACTTAATTTTCTGACTAATCTTGAGACCACTCTCGTCATCAACTAGTGAAAAACTCAAATAAGTTCTTGGCATGAATTAATTCCGCACGTAAATAAAAACACGCTTGCAAAAGGGAGTCGACTTCAGACCAAGTTCTAGATCAATGGTTCTCGAACCCTAGCAAAGTAGCAATACAGAGTGAATCGATCACAAAGTGCACACTAATAAAACCATACAAATGTGTAGCGGTAAAAGACAGAGATCATCGGTCCCCTTACCACTCAATAATTCTTCAATCACGTGTTTTTTGTAGGTCAAACGATTGGACATTAGTACGTTGGTCAAGTAAAATAACTACAAAGGATATCGATGTCGTTCTATACATTCGAATCCAGAACTTTCGAGCACTGGTTGACGAATAATTGAGTTAGAAGCCCGGATAAACGTTCCATTACGTTAGTGGACCAAAAATCTGATGTGGCAAAATGAGTGCCAGATAGTGGACGTGGTGACAAGAGGGAAGAGCCAAAATCCATAGCATTTAATCTCCTTTGAAATTGTAAGGTTGACGAGGAGAGAGAGAGAGAGAGAGAGAGAGAGAGAGCGAGCATCACAATGTTTACAATGCCAAATGTGACTTCCACAACGAACAAGAGCGGTGAGGGCATACCATTCATTGATTGGTGGATATTAATGCTAATCTGATTACGCAACTAAAGTCCAAAAACACCCATAAACTGTACATGCCACAAAAATGAATTCCCATCCGTTCTTTTTTATTTGAAGCCGCCCAATAAATATCGTCCATTAATCACAATTTTGGCTTTTTTCAAATCATACCTGGGATAAAGAATGGAAAGAGAAAAAAATAAAATAAATCATATCCATCACAAACAAACAAACAGCTTATGCGGTCAGTATCATGGGTTTTGTGTCGGATGTACTAGCAAAAAAAAGTTTTAGCTATTTAAAGTAGGGGCAAAATCTCGGTGTGAATTGATCTGGTAAGAATTGATAGTACTATTTAAAAAGTTTCAAATTTTAAATATATACTGTAGATGAGAATTAACCTTAAAATATCAGGTTTTGATACGAGAAATTAATGGAGGTACGTGTAAGCTGCGATTGCAAAATCTCCGGGTGAATTAGTCTCGTAAGAATTGATAGTACTATTTAGAAAGTTTCCAACTTTAAATATGGATCTTGCTACACGTACAGATGCAAATAAAATGTATAGAGCATGCTTGGAGACCCACTTTTGGGTCCTACACGAGTTATTTGAACCGTTTATTATTCTTAGAACATTTTTTCAACAGGCCCCACAAAAAATTCAGCTCAATCGGGCTGTTAGAAGTGAACGAACCAAAGTCCAACTATTTCAATAAAAAATCTTGGATCACTTGTGTGGGACCCAAAAGTGGGTCCTTGAGCATAATCTGTACATTTTCTGTACCTATGGGTCGGTACCCATAGGTTTTCCCTCTTTAAATATACTGGAAAAGAGATTTGTTTTTAAAGTATCAGGTTTGATCACTAGCGATTATTGGAGGTTTGCGTAAGCTGTTCCAAACACCTTGAGCTATTTTTTTAAAAATTTTATTCTTGATTAATATTATTTATAGATCACTTTTAGGAACTACTTGCCAAGCGAATAAATAACCACTAGTGAAGGACTTTTACTTGGTTGTTTTTCATGTTTCTATTGGGGAAAAAGGGGCAAAGAAGAGGATTTGAAACATTTAGACAAAAGAGAAACAATCTACTCACTACCAATAAGTAACCTTTTTGAGCGACATTTTATTTATGAGATGTTTATATTTGTGCATCATATTTTAAGTACGACTTGATGTGTCGAGCACTAACCATGTCACTTAATTTTACCCCTACACGTGTAATTAGGTCAAGAAAAGTGCATGCACACGAGAAAATTTTGGGTGCAAATAGGCTACTACACATATCTAAGTGTTCATCTCGGCCATTTAAAAGTGTTTTAGACGGTCTAAATTTCTCTCTTTCTTTGTCGTCTTTCTCTTTTTAAAATTCGAACCATCGAAAATACTTTTAAATAGCCGAGACGTGCGACCATGTTGTACCCGTTTGGGACCCAAGTTTTCCCCAAAACACAGGGGCAGCCGCAGATTTATACAGTGATGGCACTTAAGCTAATTAGTGCTCTTTTCTGTTCCGGGGGCCATTATAAAACTCCTAAGAAAATTACTATGAATATAATGAGATACACGCGACAGATACTTTGGTATTTTTATTTCATTTGATGTGAACAGGTTAAATTCTACAAACGATAAGTATTTGAATATATACAGTACCGAGTTGGAAATGCTTTGAAACATTACGGAGCTTCCGATAAAAGTTATTGTGAGGACAAAATTAGTAATATACACAATAACAAATTAGAAATGCTTTGAAACATAGAGGGTCTTCCGATAAAAGTTATTTTATGGGAAATTTACTACTTTTGCTATATTTTCATTGTGGTATTTAAATTTTGTAATGATCTTCTTTTATAGATTAGTGTTATTTAAGTGATACTTTTCAAATTTTGGTCGGTTATAGTTTGAGATTTTTTCTTTTTTGGGAGTCATGAATACTTGGTTTTAGTTTTTGAAAGGTAATCTACTTTATACATTGGCTGGAAAAAAAAATACATAAAGGTTCTCATATTCGATTTTTGCTGTATGCCCCTAGAAAATCAGAGCGGGCTTTGTGTTCTATAAAATGGTCTTTCAATTTACGTGTGAGTTTCCGAATGGATTTTATCAAAATCTGATAAAATCAAGCCTTTGATTTTATCAATTCCGAAACTGAGTTGATAAAATCTTAGATTTTTTAATGCAAAAATCTAAGATTTTATCAACTCAGTTTTCTGAATGGATAAAATCAAGGCTTGATTTTTATCAAATCTTGATAAAATCTAGATAAAATCCATTCGGAAACTCACCCTAAGTCCATGTTCTAGCCCAAGAAACTTGGATCACCTACTAACCATAAGCCCAAAGATCCATCCAATTTGAACAGTCAGCAGCCCAATTCCTTGACAATCCATAATGTGTAACCAATCCAGTTTATAACGTTAGTGAGCATTTTCTTACCATAAGATTGATCTTGAAACATTACCGAGCCAAAAAAGATTGATCATGAATATTATTGATCTTCATTTGAGTATGCCGATCGCGGATCGAGGGGAGCCACGATTTGCAGGGTTGCGTTATGCGATGGGTTCTATTTCTATTGTTACATATCGTTCGTAAAAATATGAAGGAGAAATGTCAAGTATACGAAGAGACTTTGTCCTCTGCTTTCTTTTCTTTTCTTTTCTCTTATTTTTGTACAAAAAAGAAGAAGATTTGGATATTAATTGTATGATCTGAACCATTCAATTTTTTTAAAGAGATAGCGAAGAGGGCATTGGAAGGGGAAACCGATGCCTTAAAAGCATAATCTTGTTTTCTCTTTCTATTTTATCTTTGAAACAGGGGCGGCAAGTGCATGCCACAACCCATCCACACAACTCTGCCACTGAAATTTTATTTGGGTGTCGGGCAGATGCTACTTCTCTGTGCCTGAGCATCCAATCCAATCTCCAAAAGTATTTTGGACGGTCTAGATTAATTCCCTCTCTCTCTCTCTCTCAAATCTGAACCTTCCAAAAGTATTTTAGATAGCCATGTGTACGAATAAATTGTCATCCCTAAATTTAAACGGGTTTTAATTAAGCTGATTTACAAGCTGAGCCCGAGTAGTTTGCTCTGCCGAACCTGGAAGCTGGGGGGCTGTGCACGCATGGTACGGCTGCGCATGCCACCTTTTCGGTGATCCGAGACGTTCATCGGATACCTCTCGTTGGGTACTATAAGTGTCTAAAAAATCAACTTGGCTGGATATCATTAAGTGCCTAATCAGAACACAAATAGATTGGAATGAAATGGAACACAAATATAAATAAACACTGGATCCAAATCAATAAACCCATTTTTTTCAATCTACTTGTGTCCGATTAGGTACTTAACGATATCCGATCAAGTTGATTTTTGGTACACCTATAGTACTCGACGAGAGCTATCTGGTGAACGTCTCGGATGGCTAGAACATGGCCGGCATGGCCGCGCCATGTGGCTGCACAGCACGCTACACAGCACTTGGCTGGGCACACCCCCAGAGTCTAGGGCAGATAGAATTTTCACAGAAGCTGCTGCTTCCTTGCTATTCGACAGAATGAAAAATCGCGGTGGTGACAAGGAAACAATGCCACTAAAATAATCTATAAAGCAAAGCTCATTGTCATGTGAAAAAATATTCTCAAATTTGTTTCTCAAAAGTGCCAAGAACTTTTGTGTGGTGACTTCAACAAATTTGAAAAAAGGATCCACATATTTTGATATTTCGAGTCTAGCCATGGGCATATGTTGATCGCCATTTTTTTTTTGTTTTTCAGATTTTAAGACGCCATCGAAGGAGTTCAATCCTCAACTTTTTCAAGGATAGCAACCTTCTTTTCCATGACCACTTTGATGCACACATCCACAAATTCATCCTTCACATTCTCTTCCTCTTTATTAACGACAGTTTCTTTTTTATATGAGTACTCATCAAATTTTGGAGGTGAATCCTCATAAATTTTTTATTGCAACAACGATGGATTTGTGTCAAAAAATATTTTATCGGACTCTTCCTCAAACATATCGTCTATAGAATCTCCAACATCTCCTCCCTTAACTAAAATTTCTTTTGACTTCTTTTTTCCTTTGATAAGATTGTTGAAACCCATTTTGTTTTTGGAATATCAATTTTCAGACTAGACTCACAATAATGAAAATTGCGGTTGTGAGCCATGACATCTTGACCCCTTCCCTGTCGTTGATTGTAACCAACAAACGGGTTGAAATCTACATCATCCGAAAACTTTTCCTCTTCCTGAGTTTGAGTTTTAACTTATGACGCTGAAGTGGATTTGCAACTTCTAGAGCCTCCATGCGTCGGGTGAGCGACCCAAACTTCGCTTCTATTCGCCACAACCTTTCCTCCATTCGGGATTCTCGAGCAAAATCATTCCGTTTATAGACCTTTTCGGCAACAGCGTAACAATCATAACAAATTCCTAGTCGCATCATGATTCGGAATCAAGCACAAGCTCTGATACCAATCATGCAGAGCAGCCTCCTTTTACGAAATTATTTGCAAGAAATAAACATGAACAATGTTTGAGCCAGAGATATTCCCCATTTGAACAAACGATATTGAGATAAAGCTTGATTTTTTTTTTAATTCATAAACCACCTTATAATATCACCCTACAACAAATAGCAATCAAGAAAACAGGAAGCTGAATCCCGATGAATGGCTAATTAACTTAATAATTACCAAAAGTAAGAAACATGCCAAAACAAGAAATTAACCCCTAATTTTTCTTCTTAACATAGCATCCTATAAAATAAGAATATTAGATTAAAACAAACTGGGAAACTAAATAATTCAAGAAAATCTTGATTAAAAGAAAACATTTCTATTGATAAAATATAATTCCTATTTTTTTTTATAGAATACTAAAATAGTAGCCTGCATTAGAATGGGTAATCACTTAATTCGTGCTCGGTTCAGAATTCTCTCAACCCTAACCTGACTTGTTTACCTTTTTCATGTCATCATGTCGTGTCATATTCGTGTTTCGTGTCAGAAAAAGATCCTTACCCGCTAACTTCGTTTGGGTTTGTGTAATGATATCGTGACGTGTTTAGCTTTTCATGTTATTATGTTGTGTCATATTCGTATTTTGTGTCAGAAATAGCTAACCCTAATCTGCTAACTTCGTAGTGGGTTCATGTCGTGTCGAAAATTCTCACCCCTAGTATCAACAGGAATAACTTCCTACGTGAGGGGAAGAATACTCTGTTTCTCAACTGCAAAGTTGGTCATTATGGTAATTAAATATGTTTACCATTAAATCAACTTCTTGTGTTCCCATACATGGGCCGGATACGTACTATGTCCTTCATGTAATCAATGGAAGAGAGACCATTATCTTACTTTATCATTACTCTAAAACTAAACTTGACCAAAATTGAAGAGAAGCATGCAAGGTTAACATCTCAACTACAAAATAAAACCACATTAAAATTTCTTATTTAGCTCTTAATGGCAATTTGGTCTTTCCTAATCCACCCTATATATTTAGCCTCATAAACATTTCATATTACTGATCAAAAAAAAAAAAAAATCATATCGACTCCTAGAGAGGAAGAGAGAGATGGGTTCTCAAGTTTTTTCATCTACTCCAGTGTCAACTCTACTTGTTCTTTGTGTTCTATTTCTAATGCCACAATTTGCATTGTGCATAACAAGGCATTACACATTCATTGTACTTTAATTACTAGGAGTACTAATTTTTTGTATCTAAGCCTTATTTTTTCAGCAGCAATTTTTCACTTTTGAGATGTTTTCTTCTTTCATATTTATCAGATAATATTGCAAAATTTGACAAGATTGTGCACCACAAAGAGTATTGTAACCGTGAACGGGAAGTTTCCGGGGCCATGGCTAGTAGCAAGGGAAGGTGATCAAGTCCTTGTTAAGGTGGTAAACCATGTCCCAAACAACATAACCATTCATTGGTATGGAAAACACAAAACAGAACCTTGTCTATTTTTTAATTTGTCACGCAAAAGGTTTCAATTACCATAATACCACTGATCAACAGAAAGTCCTAAACTTCATTTTCTAGACATGGAATTCGGCAACTGAGAAGCGGCTGGGCTGATGGACCTACTTACGTAACACTGTGTCCGATCCAAACAGGGCAGGCATACACGTACAATTTCACGATCACCGGACAGAGAGGAACTCTGTTCTGGCATGCTCACATCTCTTGGTTGCAATCCACTGTATATGGACCCATCATCATCCTCCCCAGGCGTAATGAAACCTATCCGTTTGAAAAACCCCACAAGGAAGTCCCCATTATATTTGGTAACTCTATTTGTCACTATAACCCCACGGCATTGTTTCACCAGGAAGTTTGGTTGCAATATTATTTTGGGCTTTTACTTGACATTTTGTTCTTCTTTGAGGATTGCAGGAGAATGGTGGAATGTAGATCCTGAGGCTGTGATAAAACAGGCTCTTCAAACAGGAGGTGGACCCAATGTTTCGGATGCATACACCATGAATGGGCTCCCAGGGGCCTTGTACAATTGTTCTTCTAAAGGTAAATGTATTTAAGAGAGAAAATAACCTCCAAAATATTATACTACCTGATAAATCACTAGACAAATTGCATTAGTTTGTGATCATGAGCATGTTCGTCATTCTAGAACTCGTTTGTTTGACATGACTAATACGTAATCTCGTAGGACGTGAAATCCTATCAGACTCACAGTGATCAGAATTATAATACTATATCCCTATGGCATCTTATGTTGACAAGTCTGCTACACACGTGCAGATACATTTAAATTGAAGGTAAAGCAAGAGAAGACATACCTCCTCCGACTTATCATCGCTGCACTCAACGATGAGGTTTTCTTCAGCATCGCCAACCACACCCTCACAGTTGTAGAAGCTGATGACAGCTACATAAAGCCATTCGTCACAGAAACAATTGTCATCACGCCAGGCCAGACCACAAATGTTCTTCTAAAAACCAAACGTTTCCCTCCAAACACCACATTTCTCATGTTAGCCAGCCCATATTTCACCGGCATGGGCACTTTTGACAATTCAACAGTGGCCGCAATACTCGAATACAAACAAAGCGCATCACCTAACATTAAAAACCTTCCCTGTACAAACCAACTCTACCACACTTCAATTCCACATTATTCATGTCCAACTTCACTAGAAAATTTAAGAATTTGGCCAATGCTAAATTCCCGGCAAATGTCCCCCAAACAGTGGACAAGCAATTTTCCTTCACGTCGGACTTCGGGTCATCCCTGTGTCCAAACAACATGACATGCCAAGGACCCAATGGATCAAAATTTGCAGCTGCAATAAACAATGTCTCTTTTGCTCTCCCAACAACAGCTATGTTACAATCCCATTTCTCCGGCCAACCATATGGTGTCTACTCAACGGATTTTCCAGCCTACCCGGCTTCTCCGTTTAATTATACAGGCACACCGCCGAATAACATAGTGGTGGGGAATGGGACAAAGGCGGTGGTGCTGCGGTTTAACACGAGTGTGGAGTTGGTTGTGCAGGATACGAGTATACTTGGGGCGGAGAGCCACCCTCTTCATGTACATGGGTTTAACTTCTTTGTTGTTGGTGAAGGGTTCAGGAATTTTGACCCAGATAGTGACCCTGGAAAATTCAATTTGGTGGATCCGGTTGAGAGGAATACTGTTGGAATTCCCTCTGGTGGGTGGGTTGCAGTTCGGTTTCTTGCAGACAATCCAGGTCTGTATTCCGAAAGTATCTATAGAGCAATGCAATGTACACGCACAGATTTATGCACACAAATTTGAACACAGTTGTGTTTGGAGTTATCTGATATTCGTGAAACTCACATTATTATTTTGTATGGTTTACGTCACATTGGACTGTTCTCACTGCATCCGTGTGTAAAACAGTGCACAAAAATCTATGCACATATACTTTCTCGCATTTGTATTCCTTTCTCAAATGATGAGATCTTCAAACATGGGACTTGGATATCTGTAGTCCAAATGTACCATGATTTGCATGATGCTGGCGCACTGCTATGATTCAAGCCGATCATTTTGTAAAGCGTGCTAAATATGGCATTCATGAAAAAATCAGGTCAATTAACATCTAACAATTGGGAACTGGGAGTCCTTGTAGTGCAAGAACTCCCTACAGGATCTTGAGGGAACGTTTATCATTAACCGATCTAAACCAATCCAAACTGTTCATAAATGAAGGGCTAGTATGATTACAGAAATAAACTGTAATACAGATCTCTCGACCATGTTAATAACTGCTGGGATCCGAAGTGCATTTGCAGCACTACCATCGGATCCCAGCAGATGAATGGTGGAGACATGTTATTAGACTATTCATATTACCGACATCTCATTATCGAAACACTTTAAGCAGATTTATTGCATAACTCATCTTCTAAGAAAAATGATTCAGATCTTCAAAGTGAACATACATTACGTAAAATTCCATGGTGTAGTCCCGATTTGGGACTGCAAGGATCCTCTTCCTCAAAACATCAATCCCGAAAGTACTATTACAGATTCTTTTGAACTGACAATTGTTGTTTCCTTTGTCTAAACAGGGTTCTGGTTTATGCACTGCCATTTTGAAGTGCACACGAGCTGGGGTTTGAGGATGGCATGGATCGTGTTGGATGGGCCACTACCAAATCAGAAGTTACCCCCACCCCCGTCCGATCTTCCCAAGTGCTGACTTTTACCAATTGGGTATCCAGATAATTATCCACTGCAACTTTTGGTCAAGTTTTCTTGTACAGCTTTCACATTTTAACTCGTATAGTGTTATAGGTACTTAAAGGCTTCATATAAAAAATAGTGCAAAGTTCAATTTTACTTGGTATCGAGACAAAGCCCGTGATCCAATTAAACTATGTGGACTCATAAAGCCGAAGCCAATCAAATTAATTCAAACAGAGTGGATCAAGTTTGAGATTGGCTCGGATTTGGGAATTGCAGCCTTGTTATTCACGACATTGGGCTTGACTACAACAACCTACTTTTGGGTTGGCATTAATATAATTAGGCCCATAAAGAAGAGGAGGAATAAACGAGACCCATGGGGTTTGAATAGCATTCTGAATTGGAAAAAGAGAAAAATAAAAGGGGGCATAATGGAGGTCGGCCACACAACTTATAAAAAGGGCACAACGCTACTTGAAAAGGATATATATTGGGGGAGCAGAGACCCATGCACGAACAGAGACGCATTGCCTCATGGCTGCTAGCAGTTTATTCACCATGCTCGGCTAAGGCCTCTCATCTAGGGAGAAGATGAAGCCTCGCTCCAAGTAATTTTGTTCATGTATAGGATTTAGGTTTATTTATTCGAATCAGTTGTTTAACTAAGAACCTGTTTCATTACGATCGAATGGAATAATTTTTATGCTTTCAATCTATTGTGTATTTGTGTGCGCGATCTCAAATACCTAGTTAATCAATAGTTTTCTATGTTTGTGTTTGGGCAACTGAGATGTATTATGCTCGTAAGATGGATCATGCCACTGGACAGCCCGTGAAAGAGAATGGTTGTGCCAGCGAGACGGTCCGTGCTATGGGATAGTCCATGCCTGTTGACAACTCAATTATTCTCTTGACAATTGCGATTCGAATAATAATCCTAGCCTATCATAGCCTAGTTATGTGGTCGAGATAGATTCAAAGCCCTAGATCCTCTCTCCATTAATTTCAATCAATTTTATTATTGCTTGTTTTAATTTAGTAATTCACAACACCAATCAATCAATTTCTTTCCCCAATTAAACTAGAAATTAATCGAAGCTATTGTAACTTAGCCAATTTGTCTCCGTGGATCGATACTCGGACTTAGCTACTATTCTTCTGAGTAGTAGTTAATTCTAAGTTTTTATAAATATAAATTTGACTCGGCACGACACGGTCACAATTCGGTGTGTCAAATCTTTTCTAAGATAAATTTATTTTGAGATCATAACTATCAAAATCTAATCAACATGATTTAGCATGGCTGTTCTTGTGACAAACTCTACAGTATGAAAAGTTCCAATCCTTAAAGTAGGCACAGAATGAGCCCCAAAAGAGCAAAACTGGACCGGTAGAGGATCCTCCTCCAAAAAGAAAATGTTCACGTAGTTCAATGTCAATTCGGTTGGCAACTTAGCAGAGGTAATAGCTCAAATGACCACAAATTTCACCTATTCATCACTTTTGGTATTCTTTCTGTAATCATTTGGCTTCAGATCAAAGCAGTGTTTCCATTGCTCAGACAAGGCTTGCAAACTAAATGTCCCAATCTCTGTCTCTAAATGGGGTGTCTACTTTAAAGTCAGACAAGGCTTGCAAACTAAATGTCCCAATCTCTCTCTCTAAGTGGGGTGTCTTACCTTAAAGGTGGGTTCCAACTCAAACCGTTAAGTCTTAATCCATTTTTGCAGCCTGACAGTGCAATGCAACCAACTGGCATGCACGATTTCTCAACGAGTCCATAAGAAGCAGACTTGTAAACATTGGCAGTTACATAACGAAATTCAGACTCTCTGATGCCATTGCTTACCTATGTATTCGGCTGATACCGTCCCACATTGGCTGATATATGACTGTATCACTGATACTATCATACATACCACTACCATAATTTAGAACCCCGATAAAAAGTGAGCCCATTTTTTGGGTCTGGGCAAAGACCATAAATCGAGCGGTTACTCCGACATAAGATAAAATATATGAATAGCAAACATGAGTGTATGCAAAGCAATATAAGGATAGAACATCAATAGAGGAATAAAGATAAATAAAGTTAGCTTCAACTCCTGATCAAAAAAAATTAGCTTCAACTGAAAATAGCAATTATTCTTGTGTTTGGCTTAAACAGTCACATGCAGCACATACCTTTTTACAGCACATACATTTTTAGGTTTCAAACTTGAGTAATCTCTTCTACATCATAAGCATGGAGAAATACTGCTCAAATTCTTTATCAATAGTCAGTTTCTTGGCGGTCGGCTGAGTCTCTGCAGTCAAAGAATGGACATAGTCTACATATTAATACATTGATGTAACTTATTTGGAGGTTCCAAAAAGTAACAATCATTAATGGACCCAATTTACACGGATCAAGGCCGAAACTATGCAAGAATCAGATTTCGGGACTGATTCTTGCAGAACCCAGCAACCAAGGCTCGAAATCCACGAGCTATGGGGCTCAAAACCAAGCCCTAAAAAGCAACACTCTAAGGCTACAACAACACACTAAAAATCTGGAATTTCATTTATCAAAAAACTCCCCACAACGAGATTACAGTCCTATAGATAGATATTTCTAAAGAGGTTACTTCCAATTGCAGCAGCAGTAGCAATTGTCAACTTGCAGCAGTTGTTTTTGACAAAACATGTCTACTGCTTAAATACCGCACCTCCCAAGACTTACCTTACAACTAAGGAAACTATAAAAAAAAACACCAAAATAAGAAATCCTAAGTGCAAAAAGAGGAAAATATCCTACTGGACCATATAAATGTAAATAATAATAATTAAAAAAAAAAACAGCAACTGAAACCAAAAATAGATTAGACCACTTTTGCACCAAAAATAATCTTCATTCCATCATACGTGAAGAAGAGAAACAAAGGTTTTTTACTAGACTTATACAAAGACACACAAGCAACAATGACAGATTGAAGTTCATGCATTATCCTGGAAGAAAAGGAAGAAAACAATATTACCTTGATTAACACTCCATCTTCCAGATGAAAGTACATAATTATTTGGAGGTAAGTCCTTGTCAATACATGTTTCAATGTTGTCGTTTTCATCTTCTAAGCAATTGTAATCTCTCTGGCTCCCAAACTCTAGGAGATGCTCATCAAGATTCACACCACTGTTTAGTCCAAAATCGTTGAGTGGAAAACAGTAGTCTCCACCATACGGCGATTTCTGTCTGTCAACAGCAGGCTTGGAAATACTATCCAAAGAATAGAGGCTATTCTTGAAAATGCTATTGTCGCAATTAACAGATGAAGTGGAAGGCATATAGGACGAATGTGTCTTTGGACACTCCGAATGAATTTTATCTTCAGCAGATGACATGGCGGAGTCTGAATCTCCACCATAACTATTGCTATCTTTTCCTGACTCCATTTCTGATTCATCATCTTTTGTAACATCGATAATTTTACCCTTGGCTATGCGTGTGTCAAAGTCATCAACTCTTGGGTTTTCATTAGGCGGGTAAACAACATCTGAACTAAAGCTTCTCTCCAAGCATTTATGCTTTGGAAGAGGCAAGCCCAATGTTTCTGCTTGAAATTTTCTTTTCTTGTTTAGAAAGAAAATGCCGGAGTAAGACTCCACTACTTTGTTGACATTAACCCTGCAGTGACAAGTCCATAACAACATTTTAGCAATAGTTTCTGATAAAAGCTCAGGGAAAAAGTCTAGATATCGCATAACAGCATTTTGGCTACAGTTTAGAGATTGATAGAAGCAGATCGACAACTAGTGATACCAGATGGCCGAGTCTCAGTGATTAAGTAGTTCAAAAAGAAGTTCAACATGTTTCAATCTATTGTTCCATATTAGGCTTCGTAAGTTATGGCAGTCAGGATGGTTAAACATCAATGGGAAGATAATTACCAAGTATTAGTAACTACTACGTATTTGTTTGCATATTAATTAGTAAGAATGAGAGTACCAAAAGGCCGAATGCTATTATACTACAATCTACTCAAAGCTGGGAAAAAGTAAGATTGTAGGGAAATATCAGACATATTGAAGTGCTGATAAACAGATGCAAAAAAAACCACACCTATCAATAATGTGTTTGTGATAACCACCTTTGTGTTGTGTGTAAGGTGCAAAACATAAATGGCCTATTAAGAGCTTGTTCTAGTTCCTGAGTTAAGATCATAAATGGCTTATTTCACTGTTTTGGGTTGATGTATTTTAGAGAACGACCTATCTCGTAAAACGCAATAAGTCAATTTTGACAATAAGTTGGGAATTAGAATCTTTTTCTCTGGGAGTTTTTGCATGGCTGCTAAATAAAAGATGAGACAAGGGTTTTGTTGGGGAGCTTTTTCAGAAGCACGGCTGCGCATAACAGAGGTGAACTCTTGCATGCAATCAGAGGGCGAGCTTAATTCAATTCCTCAATGACAAAGGTTTAGTTAACTAAACACTCCGACTACGGTAATGAAGATGTCTCTCTGAGTAATATAGCATAGCAATTTAGGGCTTTTCATTTGACGTTGGTTGTGCAACTTTGGAGGATTCGTTGTTTTCAATGTAAGTTTCTATTGTTTTATATTCATAATTCATATTGTGTTTGTACTCATGGTATCAAACACCATTGTTTAACCGTTGTCAATGCTTCAAGATAGGTTATGAGATACACTATATGACATAAGACGGGTCGTGCCGTTGGTTAAGTTCAGTGAGATGATCTGCTCTATATTAAGATAGCCTATTCGGAGTACGAGTCTTGAGAATATTTTTGGGAATTATTGATAGGAATTGCTACCTTAATGGTGGTCTGGTTATATTGAATGAAACCCTAGATTGCATCACAATTATATTATGTGGGGAAGTTGAATCAGAAACCCTAGTCCTTTTTCACCCATGCTTTCAAAACCTTTAATTGCTTTCTAGTTTAATTTTAGTCAACTGCAATCGAAATCCAATTCCACTTGTTCTTTCAAAATTAAATTAGGAATCATTTGAATCTACAACAACTTCGCTTTTTATTCTCTGGGGACGATCTCAGAGCCTTATCTCTACCTCAAGTGAATCATCAAACTGTTCTAAACCTTTCTTCTTCAATCCCTAGGATAAATTATCCAAAATCCAAACACCTTTGAACTCACCAATATAGATTGGCCCCATTAGAGCTGATGGCACCTAGGAAGTTCCCAACACAGTTAAGCACTGATTAAAGCATCATCTTACGATCAATAAAGGCCTAAACTTCAGTGAGTACAAAAAACTTCTACACTTATATCAAAACCCTTTTAACCAGTGTTGGCAATAAGGAAACTGCATCAAGTACCTATGAACATGAATTTAACCTTAAATTACCCTTTTGCTTGTCCTAAACATAGAGGAGTTTCACATCAAATCTAACAGAGATCAGTTAAAGCTGCAAAAAGAACTTAGGTAACAATCTATGACATATTTCCTGAAACAGACACCCTTAACCCACCACCAGAAAGGAAATCAAAAGGCATGATCAGGATCCAACCAAGAAATCTATCAAATTCTTATCCAAGATAATTGGAGCTAAGAACCATAAAATATGACAACAGATTAAATAAAATGCATTTTTCTGCTAATTTTCACTGCTTAGTACAAGTTCAAACAAGTTAATGTCAAGATCAAAGCTTCATAATTGAGGTAGAAAAATCTGAATAGGAAAGCAAATTAACGAAAACCCAGAAACTAAACCTGTTAATCTCAGATGGGTTATGCGGTTCTTCATCCTCATCCATAGCCAGTAGCTACCGGGAGAATATAGGTAGTCGATGAGATGAGATGAGATGGAGAGTTTCTGTTTATATATCGCACTCCTCACTCTCTCGACTCCCCTACATCTTCTCTCTCTCTCTATCCACTCTTTCTCTCTCTTCCCTTCTGCAAACTTTACTCTTGCGGTCTACCACGCGCATTTGAACCAGTTTCCAACACGATAGTAGTTTATAGTAGTAAAAAAGAGCAAGGTTTCTTATACAATTTTTACATATTTTAATACTTCATCCGTCCGGATTTATTAGTCTATATTAAGAATTTGTGATACTTTTCAAATATTATGTCTAATAACTTAATAATGTTTTATATAATTTTATAAGTATTATCTTATAAAACTAATCGAGATTTATCAAACAAAATTCATATTCTATATATAGTTACTTACTAATTTAAAGATATCACTAATTCTTTTTATTCAGTTGTAATAGAACGAGGGGCAAACAAATTTGGACAAGGGAGTACAATTTTTTAGCATTAGCATGTATTTAGTGGGCACATGTTAGCATTTTCATTTTTTAATTACCAAATTAGAGGTTTTATTAAATCTCTTTGTATTACAATTCTCGTCTTGGTTTTTTATGGATTTGGGGTAGGCTGGCAGCGTGCATTATCGCGACAAAGACCTTATCATCCGACCATCCGGAAGCCGTCCGATTCTTTCCGGATGGGCCAATTTCAATTTCATCTTGCATGCACGGTAGCGGGCGGTTCGGATGCAAAAATCTTTGGGTGAAATATGGGCCGTCCATCCGGCAAGAAACGGGCCGCTTCGAAATGCAGCAATACCCCACCCCGCCCCGTTTTCTATTTTTGTATTCTTTTCTTGTCCTTGCAAATCGAGACGTGTATTCACTCCTTGAGTGGGCGCGTCAGACGAGTTTTGTTGTGTGAACTCCAGTTGCTGAGTGGGACATGACCATTTTCAATCCACGTGAGAATGTACTCGTTTGAGCTGGCAGGAGACACGTGTCGGTTGCCGCACTCGTTATGAGCTTTTCGGTTCAATTCATAAATTAATTGTTCATGCAAACAATTTGTTTATTTTGGCAAACAAATTTTTTAAAATACGGATCATTGATTCTTAAAATGGACAATTGAGATGTGCTGGTATGCATTTGGGATGCGCATATGTGGTGTGTGCGTAAAATTGTTCAATTCATAGTGCCACTTGGAAATCACATTCACACCTGTAGAAGTTTGGCTCAATTTTCGAGATCAAGCGTTTCAACATGTTCCAGCGCAATCCAGGATGAGTGCAATGCAGTAGGTGTTGTGTGTTGTATTGTGAGGCAAAACTACGTCGTTTTGCTTGATTTTTGTGCACACCTCCAAATTTTTCAAGGGCCTTGTTTGGAGGAAGAAAAAATTATTACAAAATACCTAAACCCAAAGTGCCTAACCCCTAAACTCAAAGTGCCTAAACCCACTATATCCTACCCCAAATAGCCTAAATCCCTAAAATTAAACCACAAAATTAAACCTCAAAATAGGGTCCTCGGATGTCCCAAGAAAATAAACAAAACGACGTAATTTTGCCGCACAATACCTACAACACAATGCCTCTCCCGGATTCGTTCCGGCGGGATGGTTGTCACGCCGGTCCAGATGCTTGCATCAATAATCAATTCCTGAAGAAGTGGTTTTTCTCGTCTAGAAGGAGGCCAATTCTTGTCCGGATGGTCAGGGCCAGTTTTGGGACGTTGATAATTTTAGCTGATTTAATAGAACATAATTTTTAGGTTGACGATTATGCGATTGAAGAAATAGAGCAATAGGAGAGGGGATTATATATTTATTATATCTATAGCCTAAGTCACACAGTACGTTTGCATAGACTAGAGTTGAATCGCAAGCATGTGTGCAATAGCGAAAGCGTATTGAAAACAATTCAAATTATGAAAATTTGGGAGAGTGAGAACACAGGTCTCTCAAATCCGGGTCTATTGGAGGATATATTATAAATTTGTGATATATTTGAAAACCATGCTGTTTAGGCCCGGCCCTGTATTTCACGAGACCTCAGGCCTATTTTCAATTTGAGGCCCTTTATATATATGTATATATAATTTTTTTTATATACATAAATTTTTTTTAAATATAATTTTTTTTCCTACGAGAAGGGGCCCCAGGCCCGGGCCTCCCCGGCCTGCCCATAGGGCCGGGCCTGATGCTGGTAGTATTTTATGGATACTATATTTATCTACTTGTAAAATTTCAAGGTCCACATGGAAGTACAAATTGGGAGGGATCTGTGTCCTGATTAGTGTCCGTACATCTGTATTCGCAACAATGCTCTTTATACAACGTTCCTGATAGCATGTTACATAGCCTTAGAAAAGCTTGAAGTCATGCCGTATCCAATTTTGTATCAAGATTGCAAACCATTCAAGCATTTTTAAATTTCGATTACGACAAGCTCACCTTACATTATGGCCACAAACTAAATCACCAGAGTATACTATTCCAGGAACAGAATCAAACAGACCACAACATTCTCAATTTTGGCAAAGTTACAAGAGTTAAACTTGGTATGTATTGGCCGAAGAATTTGCTCATGTCAAGTTGTCAACTGGTTTTGGGTAAACAGGGACTACGATCCTCTCATCAAACGCAATATATCACCAAAATATAATGACCCTAAACTATACATTTTTAATAATATCGCCGGAGGCACTAATCTACATCTCAAAATCCTTCAAAAACTCATTCACGCTGGCTATTGCAATGGCAGTGATGAAATAAATTGCACCAAAATTTATATCTTGCTTCCTCTTCAACTTCACCCGCTAAGCAAGGACAGATCCAACACAATTCTGAAATTTTGTAGTGGAATGCCAGACTTCAATCACATGATCATGCGAGGCATATGTGTCATTCTATTCTCATTGAAAATTCCATATCTTTGTACTGCCATAAAAATCCACATCCAAACAACATCCAAACTCATTTGGACGCTGATGTGCCTGCCTTTTTCTCATATGCTGTCTGGAAACGAAGACCAGAGCCAATATGCCTCGATCTAGGGCAAACCCAACAAAGTACATTTGGACCCAGAGCCTGAAGCAATCAAGAATAACCAGTCAACTAAACAAAGCCTTCTAATTGTTGTCAAATGACATAAGTCTTCTCACTAGCCAATCGAAAAGTGAACCATTTTTAGAGTGTCTATCTGGCCAATCCCAATGTGTGTTAAGACATTGAAGCTCCTCAAAGCAAGCGAACAGCATTCACTAGTCACTTAGGAAAAAATGGGGGAGACTCCAAGAAAAAAAAGAGAGAGCGAGAGCGAAAAAATTTTGTGTGGATTTTTAAAGTTCAGTTATAGTATGAGTATTGTGCAACGCCAATACTCTGGATGCTGAATGAAAGAAGCATGGTAATATGCACATAAATCAAAATGATTATTGGGTCTACTCTCTCTGATGCCTTTTGACTTTGATTTGAGGGCATGATTCCGCAACAAACTCGACAGTATTGGGGAACCACTGTTTTAGTGGTATTCTGTGAGCAGCTACTTTGTGCATTTATTGTCAAAGGTTAGGTCTGTTTCAAATCCATCTGTTTCAGTGGTATTCTGGGAGCAGCCACTTTATGGATTTATTGCCAAAGGGTAGGTCTGTCTCCTATCCATCCCCCGCCCATACCCCAAATTATTGGAGACTAAATGGGTTATGTTATTGTTGTGTAGTTATAGTATGAGTAAACAAATGGAGAAGGGTTCAGTTAACTTGTACCGAAATCAGATTTTCATAAGCACCAAGATCATATGGATGCGAATAATCATCCCCTCCTTTCTCTGCTAGCCACATAGCTCTCACCCCTTCGTGGTACTGCAAAATATCACAAACTCAAGTTTAAAAAAGAAGAAAAAAACTAAATCGGAATCACAAAAATGGTTTGTGATCAAACAAATATTCATCATTTATGAACCTCTATTGTGGTCTTATTTCGCAAAATGAGGTAGATATGCCAAGCCAAAAGAACACTCAGAGCCACAGTTAATGGGACAAGCAACAGCCCTGAAATAACCTGGAAAATGAAAAATGAAACCTATAAGTAAATTGACTTAGTCCACACTTAGGCAAATAAACAAAAATAGCAATGACATTACATATATTGTTCTGAAAGATCCTTCACTTTGCTCCTCATCTTTTGCAGAGTCATTCGTTAGACTGCCCACAAGCAAAACCTGAAATTTTAAAAAAATCAGATGGATATAGTTATCTCCTCGTGCATTCTCCACAAATGACATTAAGCAGCTAAAACATCAGGAAAATAGTTCTTCAAACATACCAGGGAGTAAATGCATGCAATTACAGCATAGAGAACAAAAATGAAGAAGACTTTATAATTTGCATGGCCCACACAAGTGTTCATCCATATGCAATGGTGGTCCTACATTCAAGTGACAGCACATTAGCACATAAACAGGTTATTTGGGAAAAGACTCAAGACAACAGTGATAACAGCTTACCATTCGCAAGACACATCGTTTACACACACGGCAATGATGTGCACGGGCAGGCTTATAGTGGGAACACTTCTGGCAGTATCTTAAATCTCCGCCCTGCAAAACCCAATCAACATAAAAGTCAGGTATGGGCAGACAATTCTAGCATCAATTTATGGCATTTACATCAATTTTAATAATTTCAATTGACCTAATCATTAAATACAAATACAATTCGTTAACAATATTGAAAAGAAGGTTTAAATTCAAATTCAGGCCTATAAAAGAAAAATCAGAAACTCAATATCAGGACTAACGTACAAGGCTTCCAACATCCTTAAAAGTAGTGCACCAAATCACAGAACTTTGATTAACAGCCCTAAAGCATAAGTCAGGAACTCCAAGAGCCTGGAAATGCCTCATTAGAAAGTTTACCCAATTTCGTACATACAAAAGTATCCAGATCCAGGTCACATAAAAGAAAATTGAAGCAGGGTCCAAAATTCAATCATTTCGGCCGATACAATTTGTAGTGGCCAATCTTTTACAAAATCCAGAGGTGAAGCGTAGATATTGGAGCAGAGAAGATCCCAAACCACCTAAGATTTTCATTTTCTTTACCTATTTGTCTGTTTTTTTCAATTGTAGGCTAAAGCAACTTCAAGATACGTGATGAAAATACTTCTTTTAAGTCCTGTAGCCTGCGGCATTCACACCCCTATAACGACTAACCCCATAACCCTGAATCAATGATATACCCAAGGAGGTCATAACGTATTGAGAGGCCTTTCCTCAGGCGTCAGATAAAGGAATAAGCTTGACAGATCTATAGCTATATAAAGGGTGAACAACTCATTTCGTGTGGTGCACCACTGCAACAGATTCTAGATTTTATTTCTGAATGTTAGCACAATAAGTAAAACTAAGGAAGAAGACAGATTGGTCGACTAGCATGTGCGATTAACCATGCCAGAAAGCATTTGAAGGACTAGCATGTGCGATTAACCATGCCAGAAAGCATTTGAAGGACGATGTCGATTATATGCCTTTGAAAACAAACAATATAGGGGGCAGAACTCCTATCATAATTCTTAATTTCGGTGATGTCTTCCACCAGAGGAAGATACACCACAGATACACGTGATCCAAAACTATCAGGAGCCAGAACACACCCAATAATGAATATCACATATGCCCTAACATGGTGACGAAAGACTTCACCTTCCTCATCCAAGTCAGGCGTGACAACCACCATGAAGATATCCTTAAGTCACTGAAAAGGGACATTAGATGTCTTTATTTCCTAACTTTCTTTGTGAGCACTATACACCCATTCGTACCGAACAGTATACAACCATTGCAGAATGGTGCAACAAAAAGTATGACATATCTGGAAACTGGATGCAAGTGGTACAAATGCTATTAGCATGGGTGAAATCTCAAGCAAATTATTTCCATGATTTTTGCTCCCAAGTTATTTGTCTGAAAAATTTTGCTCCACTTTTGTGTCCTATAAGCTCTTCTTGTTTCATCACTTTCAAACACCAAGGATGGTGCCATTGTTTTATTTCTTTTTTCAGTCAAATTTGCTTTTTGCTAAAGCTTTACCATGACCAACATGTCAGACATGGAAACCTAATCAATGTTGTGATGGTGTCGGCTAATACGGATGTTATACGAACTATTAAGCAATGAAACTTTTGACAAACATTTTTGGAGTGAAGATAACGTATTTTATACCATCAATGAATTGCTTGTATTTTTGTTTACATTTTCATTTTCTTTACCTATTTGTTTGTTTTTTTGGTTGTTGGCTAAAATAACTTCAAGATATGAAAACTCAATGACGAAAAAAAATAAATTCAAAAGTATGGTCATTGTTAACTCCTGTAGCCTGCAGGTTTCATATCCCTCGAAAAACTATCCCATGGCCTTGAATCAAGCATATACCCAAGGAGATCCTAACCAATTGTTTCTTCTCCAATCTTAGAGACTCGTTTCTCTCTCTCATCCATGGCGGATTAGATTTGTTGATTTATTTCTCCTGTACATATGCATCTGATTTGCCTACTAAAGATATGTATTTACAATCTGATGTGTTTTTTTTCCTGTGGTTTGGATAAGAAATTGAGTTTATGTCTCTGTTTACAGCATATTCCAGACTTTTCTCAGTCGATTCTGTTACTTTTTGATAAATAAAGAAAGTTGCTAATTTATTACAAAGTAAATATGGTCGTTACCCATTAGATTCGAGAAATACTCGAATCCCGTTTGATTAGGTTATGGGAAGCTGATCTCATTGCCGATGGTTATTGGGTGGATTCAAGTATGTCGAAATTTTTGGGTATCAGGTACGGCTATCCCAATATCCCCCGATCCGCCCTATTGCCATTCCTAATCACTGTCAAAACTTTCAGGATGGTGCCATCGTTTTATTTCTTTTTTCGAAACAAATTTCCTTGCTGCGAAAGGGTTACCATGACCAAAATGTCGGTCATGAAACCTAAGAAATGGTGTGATGGGGTAGGCTAATAATAATGTATTACTGTGCAATGAAACTTTTGACAATTACTAACATAACCATCAACGGTTTGTATTTTCATTTTCTTTACCTATTTGTTTGTTAATTCGGTTGTAGGCTAAAGCAACTTCAAGATACGTAAACTCAATGCCAAAGATGTACTCAAAAGCTTGGTCATTGAAGTCTAGTAGCCTACAAGTTTTACACACCCAGTAAACAATCCCCTATGTAGCACAGACACTTTGTCGGAGGTCACGTTCCAGTGTCAGACACTTGTCCTACAGACATGTGTCCGACACTCAAATCCAAAGTGTGCAATTTTTTCCCAACATTCTTGGTTCGGACACTCCAGGGACACTCTAAAAAATGCCTCAGACACTCTCGGGACACTCGCAATACATGTTGAGGGTGTTAAACAATATAGTAGACACTTGATAAAGCTTGTAAAAGTCTTTATTTTTTGTGTGACGTGATGGTTAATTAATTATAGGGACAAATATGCCTTTTTTTTTGGAATACTTTCGTGAATGATGCAATGTTACACATTCCCAACGTGTCGATTCCTCCAATTTTTTGAAATTTTGCGTGTCAGAGTGTCAGTGGTGTGTCCCGTGTCCGTGTTGGTGCTACATAGACTATCCCCACACCCTTGAATCAAGGATATCACAAGGAGGTCCTAACCAATTGAGATAACACAAATTACAAGAAGTTTTTGACCGAGTCTCAAGTCACCCTTACATGAATAGGTGGATCCTAACATGAGAAAGGAACAAACAAAAGCCACCTTTTCTAAAATTTGTATGGGGTTTTATTTGGTTGTAGGCCAAATCATTTACAACAATAATATAATCCATCTAGTCCCCAATCATTTGGGGCTTTAGGCGAGTGATGATTGGAGACAAAACTAACCTTTGGCAATATGCACAAGCCAAATCATTTAAAGATGCTAAAAGAACAAACACTAAAGTCCTTCATGAGTTATACCCCAACTAGATCCCAATTAGAGAGGACAGTCGCAAAAACCTCGGCTTGACTAAAGATCATTTGGGATTGATTATATACTTATCATGACAACTAGGGCAATCCAAACAAATTAAACTTCTTAACGCTAATCGATTCATTTGGTATCACATTCTCAAAGGGGGTCAAGAGATTCATAACCATGCAAGAGACTATCAAGTGAGAACTTTCACCCAGAGAGCCCCAACTCTGAAAGAAGGAGAAAGATTCTGGCAAGTGAAAGCCCACACAGGGACGTCTAGTGCCATCTTATGAGCATAACTACCAGAACCAAGCAATAAACAACAACTTCCTGAGTTGAGTTACAAATCACAGTGGCACAACAGCTTCATTTTCAAATCACACTTGGAAGTTACAGGAATTGCCCACCATTGTGCCGAAGTTATTACTGGCTACAACTACCAATTACCAAGAAACATACCAACAAAACATCAGCAACCGAAAAAAAAAACAGTCTTTGCCACAAATCCACATTGTACGGAGCAACTTCCAACAAAAAAGGAAAGGACAGTTTCACACTAACATGATTTAATTGGTTCCCAAACAATAATCACCAGACAAGAAATGTTAAGAATCCAATATCAATTCTCATTTACCCAAGATCAGCTCAGATACAAATTTCCCCAAAATCATACCAAATAAATCCCAATTAGCTAAAAATAATAATTACCAAACATGACCATTCAGAAAACAGTGAATAAATAAGTAAAAACCCTAAAAACTCAGAAAAGTACCTTGCGCTTGATCTCGTGAACGGGGTTATCGGCGTCCTCGACGTCGGGCATAAAAGTGGCGGGGACCCGACCTGGATCCGTGTAAATGGCAACGGCGTAATTGAACACGCACATGACTGCTATGCCGGTGAAAACGACGGTGTTCATGATCCCAGGTGACGACCAGAGACCGAACCACTGGTCGACAAAGACGAACACCGTCGAGACGTAAACGTAACCGATGGCCGTTATGACGACGGTGACGGGGAGCGAGAATCGGAAACCCCGCTTCATTTTCGTCACCGGCGGTTTTTCCACCGGGTGTGATTGTTTTTTGGTTCTCTTTTCAAGGGGTGAAAGTGATTGTGGGGAAAGGTGAGGGGGTTAGTTATGGAAATTACGAGAGTTGTGGGATGTGGGGTTGGACTGGGGAGGTTGGTGACTGGTTACGGTGCCGTTACCGTCTCGCTTTCACATAACCGAAACCTATTGTTTGGATTACGAGGAAGGAAAGAGGGGGGAAAAAAATTAATTGAGAAAATGACCAAAAAAGTGATTTTTAAAATAAAAAATTCCGATTTCATGGTAAGTGTGGGGCATGCTTCTCCGATGGACTTCAGTGACCTTTATGAAACGGGTAAAAAGGGTGGAGAGGAGGCTCGCCTGAGAAGGCTTGCACAAGTAACACCCGCGTTAGTGTCTATCCTGGAAGGTGGTTGTCCAGCAAGACATTCCAATGGTCTAGTAAGTCACCGGCGGTGAGAAATGTGGCTGGAAATGTATGGAAAGTGGTATATTTTTAGAGAGAGAGAGAGAGAGTGTGTGTGTGTGCGCGCGCGCGCGCGGAAGAGGAACCCCTTATTTGGTGTGCAAGCCTCCCTTTTATAGACAAAGAGAAGCTTTCTCACCATGCTTACCGTCACCTCCACATGTCGTCCTTCCCTGACTAAGCACATGAACAAGTAATGAGTGTTTTGCTGCTTCGACTGACGTCAGCCCACTAGTGTGCCTGAGCCGTTAACAATTCTTGGATACCCCTCGGTCCATCATGTGGTCCGTCAGACGCCTTGAGCGCATCTTCCAGACGTCGCCTGACACCACTTCAATCTCATCTGTAACCTGTCACGTCAATTATCTTATGGCAAATCCCTGGTCTTCATGGCCTTCGGCCTAGCGCCGCTCATGTCCTACATCTATTTCGCATCAATCGCCTTCGGTGATGCCCTTAGCCCTCATGGCCCTCGGTTTGTCATTACTGCTTCATACCGTATCCCCTATCGCTTGGCAAGTCATGACTCGCCTTCGGCCACACAAGCCACTTATTCCTCGTTAAGGTTGACTCCAGGTCTTTCAGTGAAGATCCCAAAACCCGTCAGCATTTTAGATGGACCCTTTGGCCCCAACCCAAAAAGCAGTCGTGCAGCGTGTCCTTTGATGGACCATATCTGCCGAAGGGCCAGTAAATGGGAAGTACGTCTACCAAGGCGTGTGTTTGAGTGTCTGGTCCCCAAGTCTTGTGTCTTTCGACGGGGATCACAAATGAGGTCGGACCTTACTGAGGGCAACGGGGACCATCCATTAAGTGAACCTTAGCTGACCCTTATGACCTTGGCCGCTACAGTAAGGTTTTCGAAAATTGTTGAATTTATAACAAGGAAAAATATAATTGCACATATATGTGGCACCAATAAATTATAGATCCAAATTACCTTTCTAATTTTTGAAGCTCTAACACACACAACTCTCCTTGAACCTTGCATGCAATAGCATCGCACTGCAAATGAAAATTCTTTAAACCTTGTAATAAAAGCATTGCACTTAACTAAAACAATTCACCATAACTCAAATCCAGAAGCCAAAATAACACTAGATCAAAATTAGGAGATCGGTTTGCCTCCAAAAAGAAAAAAGAAAAAAGAAAAAATCAAACCCAGAACAACTCTTCTTACACCTTGCATGCAATAACATTGCGCTGTAAATGAAAAATCCTAGCACCTTGCAATAAAAACATTGCACAAATCTGGATTTGGAATTTAAAAAACGTTGCATACGTGCATCTTGAGTGAATTAACATTGTACCTTTTGAGAATACCATTGGACCACACGAGGAAGATTGAGTTGATCGTACTATGTCTAAATCTAATTTTTTATTTTGAAAAAAATGACAATTGCTCCTTTTATAAAACTATGTATTGCACATTGAATCAAAACATATTTCACTCAAGCTGAAATATTATATTGCACCATGTATGGAACAAAATTCTTCCAATATAGACATTCACATTAGGGATCCATTCTCCCATAAAAAATAAAGTTGCATCATGAAGTGCCTAATGCACTAATCTATAACAAGACAAGAAGTTTTTGAATTGTCTTCAACGCTATATATGTTACTCCACTGTCTTCTATGCGTACAATTTTGTCACCTTAATTATTGTAGCGATGAAATTGTCACAATATAATTCATGAAGTGCTAAATGCATTAATCTATAACAAGACAAGAAGTTTTTGAATCGTCTTCAATGCTGTGTTACTCCACTGTCTTCTATGAAAACAAGTTTGTCCCAGTTTGGCAACTAAAAACTGGGGAAAAAATGCCATTTAGTGAGAGAAAAATTTGTATCAAATGTAAGGCATTCTCATTCTTAAATCAATCTTCTTTGTGGGAAAAAAATTCCATGCTCAGTTCAGTAAAATAGTAAACAAGTCACCCTCAAAACATCCCAAACCATATTCAAATTTATATCAAATGGAGCAAGTTACAGCAAAGAATGAAACCTAATTTGTCAAAAGCCCCGATCTGTATCACGAATCAATGGCAGCAGTTATAGCATTTGATCCAGAAGCCGCAATTTTTAACTAACAAACGCTAATTTGTAACAAGTCCTAATTTTTAAAGAACAAACCCTAATTGGTACTCCCTCTGTCCCGAATTTATTGTCCATTTACGGGGCATGCGTGTCATTTTTCAATTGCTTATATCTTTCAATCTATAATGTTTTTTTACCATTTTGAAAACTTTGTTTAATAGAACCCATCGAGTGCTATCAAACAAAATCCATGTTGAATATATATGGCTTTATGCATTTGAAAATATAAACAATTTTTTGAAGTGTTGTGAATAGTGCAATTGGACAAGAAATTTGGGATGGAGGGAGTAATACAAATCACATTAATAACGGGTTCAAATTTCTGCTTGTGAGAGAGAAAAGACTAGATATTTTTACATTATTAATGGATTAGGGCAATGTTCGATCGATCCACACACACACACACACAGACCTTCGTGGTGGTGGCGGTCGCCGGAGGTGGAGAGGAAGGTGCTACCGGTTGCAGTGGTCGCGGTGGTGGTGGCAAGAGTCGCCGGTGGCCGATTGCCCCCTTTCTTTCTTTGGTCTTTGTGTATATATATATATGTATATATATATATATTTATAGAGAGAGAGAGAGAGAGAGAGAGAGAGAGAGAGAGAGAGAGAGAGAGAGAGAGAGAGAGAGAGAGAGTTCAGTGTTGGAAAAAAATACAATCAGGGATATTTTGGGCAGTTCACTCATAAATTGCCACGTATGTGGAAATATTGTTTTCCTTGTCATGAATTGGCAATTTGGAAAACCATGACCATGTTTTGGCAAGATTTTCAAAAATGATAGAGGTACAATAAAAATCTTCATCATGACCCTAACACACTCACATGGTATGTGGAGGCCACACACCATGTGAGTGTGTCGGAGTCATGTTGGAGACTTTGTCGTACACCTATCATTGTTGCAATATTTTGCCGAAAGCACCACTGTCCCATCATTTGCAAAAAATTAAACAAAAAAAACAAAAATAGTACCGCTACACCATGAAAAGGAAGGAGAAAGCAACATTTTCTTGAAAACCTTGGGTGCCTACTGGGTACCACGTGTACCAAACACTATTTACACCCAAAATTTTCTCCATTTTTGGACATCCGTCAATGGAATAGTGGACAAGCAATATGTAAAGAAGTACACACGATTAAAACACAAATTATATCCGGAATCGTTTGATGCATGTAAATCCACATGTATTGTACCATGGAGCTAAGGAAATGATACTAGTATACTAATAATTTTTATTTTATTATTAAACTTAATAATCCCGCTATCACTATTTTTTTTTTTCAAAATATTAGTGTTCTAGTTTTTTAAGAAGATAAATATTTATGTTATAGTATGTCTTTCTATTTTTGTTTTTTTATACTACAAATTAACCACCATTAGGTTAAAATTTTGACTTCGTCCCCGTGTGCAATCAACAATTACGTGTGTTCTAAAGTTGCCTTGAATGAATTTGGCTCCCATAGAACTCACAACACTAAATAATGCATTATTAGACTTTTTGGATTTTGTTTATTTTTCATCTTGCACAATTGCAAATTATTTTATTCACGATTCAAATCTTTAATTCATAAGAGTAGATATATACCTTCACGTGCATAGAATGAAAATAATGCTAGTGTGTCTCGAATAAACGGCTGGAAAAAATTAACTATTTTTTTTTATCTACTCGATACATGGGGTCAGAAAAAACACCAAAGAATTTTTTTTTGTCCCTTGCATTGAATGGACACAATGCTAATTCTATCATTAGGGGAAGGAGACATGCTCACTACAAAAGAAAACACATTTGGTCACACCCAAAAAAGTCATCAAAAGATGGGATTTTGTCACCTATGCTCTTCGGCCACATGACCTACTGTAGTCGCCAAATCTCTGACACTAAAAGTCAACGGCCACAAGTTAATGAGCTTGTCGCGGAAAGACGCTTCCAACGACAAGAACACTTGTCACGGAAAAGACTCTTTCGGTGACAGGCTTGTCGCCAAAGAGGACCCCATTAGCAACTATAGTGTGTCGCTGAAAATATGATCACATGACAGAAAAATTAATGCTTCTGTGGGGACAATATCAGACTACTCCTTGTATTCTTCATATGGCCATGCGATTGCTACCAGCTGAGATTGGAACCCACAACCATTTGCTTGGATACACTCATGCTTTACCCCCAGGCTAGTGCTTCACATGAGTTACTACTGAACTATCAAAATATTTATATCATAACTGTTTAAATTTTTTTAAATCTGAAGAATTCGTTGGGTCTTTTTTTAAACCAAATAACAAATGTTTAGATGTGTCTTTGAAAAAAAAAACATTGATGTCCTTCGCAATTCATTTTTTTTTTCCATGATTTTTTTCCTACAATTTTTTCTATTTGTGTTTGCTTTTTGTTTTGTTTTTTTTCCTTACAATTTTCCTAAAAATAGCTCATAAATTGAATCCTAAGGTATAGAAATAAATGAAAGTGGGGTCCATTTTTCACTCCTAGGTCATGCTAATTTTAGGGAGGATTGGGCACTCAATGGAATAACAAAAGCATTCTCTATTTTGTGAAGAAAAAAAAATCTAAAAAGTGTGGAACCCATAAACTTGATAAGTCAAAAGATTTTGGGTTCTACTTGGAGCTCACTACAATACTACCTAAATTTAACTTATGTGGTAGGAGTCATGCCTATGAGCCACCCATGAGAGTTTGTATGGGGATAGGGGACGGAGCAAAAAATTTTCACTACACATGGACGAATTTTTTCTCCAAATATTTTGTAAGAGCAAGATTATATAATTCATAAGGAATTTTTTTTTCTATAATAGTAGGAAAACTAATTTGTGGGCACTATAAAGGAATTCTTTTTTTTATTTTAATTTTGACTAAATATTTTGGTTATGCAATTATGCACTTAGAATTTTTTTACATGAGAGTACCATGTTATGCACATTCTCTTGGAACCAAGGACGGATACAAGGGGGGGCCGGGGGGTCACGTGCACCCGGTCCCGCCGCTGACCCACTTAAAACTTAAAAATAAAATAAAATAATTATATATACATTTAACTTAATTATGTAATATAATGCTATGTTTAGCAACACACTCAAATATATTTCAAAATAAAAAATGTAGAGTTAATTTTGTGCTTCAACTTTTGTTGGCTGGTTTATTTATAATTATTGGTTTATAAATTATTTGTTTATTTGAAGATATCTTTTGATTTTCTTTATTTTTAACTGTCGGGATTTTTTTTTAAAGTTATCAATAAACCATCTCGATCATTCTAAAGACTTGTTAATGTCAAAGTAAACCATGCTTTGAAAGTTTTGTCTATGACCATGTGCTCATTTTTTAATTTTATTTTATAAAAGGTATGCATTATAAATTGCACTAGGGTGAATTCCTAGATCCGTCCCTGCTTGGAGTAGATCACTCATTTTATTAGTGTACCGAGAAATTGTTGTTTTGGAGCCTAAATTCCTAACTTCTGGAGATGGCAAAAATGGCTTATCACCGAAAAGTAAGTTTCAGTGACATAGCTACATGTCTCGCCATTGCTATAGTTAATAATTCAATAAAATTTAGGCTTGGGGTGTTGCCATTAGTATACTTTCAGTGACATCAACAAAAGCTTGTCGCCGAAAAATAATTTTCAGTGACACAGTTACATGTCACCATTGCTAATTAATCTTTCAGCTGCACCCCTGCATGTTGTGTCGCTGAAGGTATACTTTCGGTGACAACAACAAAAGCCTGTTGCTGAAAAGTAAGTTTCTGTGACATAGTTACATGTTGCCATTGCTAATTAACCTTCCGCGACAATCTGGCTTGGTTTGTCACCTTAGGTATACTTTCGGTGACAAAATGGTGTCATGTCACCAAAAAAGTGTCACCAATTGTGTTTTTTGTTGGAGTGGCTATTTTTCTCATTAGGGGAAGGAGAGGGGTTGGTAGGAGTTGAACTCTCGACCTTACAGATGGAAGTGCTTCAAGGGGAGCTACTGAGCTATACCTCAACATCTGCAATATTATATATCATACTCCCTCTGTCCCTTTTTTAATAGTAGTCTACTATTCAATTTTGGGATGTTCCTTAATAAGTGTCCGTTTTGAAAAGTTAATTAATGAGTAAAAGTTTGCACAATTATTATTCTATTCTTTTGAAAAATTAATTGAAGAGAGTTAATGGGTAAATGTGAAAGATAATTTCAAAAAATTAATAGAGATAAAGGGACAAAGAAAGTATAATAAAACTAAGACCTGTAAGATTTAATCAATGCTCAAGGAACAGAGACGTACAAAACCAACAATATCAGAATATATGAAAGCAATAATAGATGATCACATTATACATAATTTTAAGATTAATCATAAGTGAAGAATTTGTTTAGAAAATATGGTGATAAACACAAATGTGTTGTTGCCCAACTAAAATATTGGACAGAGAAAATGAACCATGGATGAATGGGACATTTTTTTTAGAAGATAAAATCATCACACATGCCTGCAGCCAAGGTGGTTACATGAGTCATTTTCCCATACTATTTGGACTTGATCAACACCTCTCGACACATAGTGCCCAAATGCACATTTGGGGCAAGTTAATTCGATGATTAGCTCGATGAGGTGAAGATTGTGGAGTATTTGTTAATAGCCTTTCACTTCAGCAACATAAAGCAGAAAGCCAGAAAGAAGCCTCCTCTAGTATGCATTAGTAGGTTAAGGAGTTATGGTTGAAGTCTTGAAGATATAGCTAAAGATATGCCAGTCGACCCGAAGGAAATTGCGGGGGGTAGGGAGGTAAAATGGGATGGGATAACTCCCATGACTAATTTAGTCATGGGAAGCTAGATATGGAGGGGAAGGGGGATGAGACATCGGAGGTGAATTTTGGATGCCAAACAATGGATATGGGAGGGAGACCAGGACTATTTAGCCCAAACCCACTCATGCCTCTTCTATAAGCCATCTAAACGGGGCTTGAGTATTAGTACATATCCGGGAGCTAGTGAGGTAAACCAAAGTGAGATAGAGTGAATGTATGTGAGGCTATTAGACTTGTAATCCTCCACAGAACACAAAATCCATTTCGTCAAGAATGTACCCAACTTTAGAAAACCACGTAAAAATCTAGGTCTATCTGTGATCTTGTACATGCGTGTGGTTTATGATCCTGAATTAGTGCATAACAATTTATTGTGGCTTGCCACAAGTAGTCAGCGAAATTGCTCATTGAGAAATGGCGACCTGGATAGCCAGCTCTTTGGGCAAAAAAAACATGGATTCACTAGCTTTTTAGCTAAATTAATATTGTATTTTCTCAGTGGATTGAAGATGCTTTAAGATGCCAAATTATGTTACTAATTGACCAACAACAACTCTTATTGATTTTTTTTTTGTGAAGATAAATGTCACACCCTCCTAGTAACATCAACAAATTAATTAACACATTTGACCATATCTAGAATCTTGTACTATATTCGAAGAAGATGAATACTCCTTTGTACCTTTCATATGGGATAGGAGACATGTGCCTAATATCACTCGAAAGTTTCCACCCAATTAATTTTAATAAGTTTTAATCACGGTTCTATATTATGGTTAAAAGATTTCGATTTTTAGTTACATCTTGATAGACCACGGTTTTGAATGCGAGATTAAAAGTGAAAGATTACAGTAAATGATTGAGATCTTTATCTATTTTAGTAGTAGCGATCAAAAGTGGAATCTCATACAACAATGTAACCATGTAACCTAATTCTTTCTACTACTTTCTCTTTCATTTTTTTCCGGCAAAAAAGAAAATAAAATAAAAGAAGAATGAGGATACACAAACCAAAATAAAAGAAAAAAGAATACAAAAAGAAGTTAATTTCTTGTTTCAACACTTCGGAAGATCAGATGGTGGAGGTGGCAGTTTCTGATTGGGCCGCTTTCCATCCATGACGACCCAAGCCATCTTCAACCCCCAACTTGTGTGAACTTCAAGGTGGCAATGCATAAACCATACTCCTGTTAAGCAAATGGTCATTTGAAATCCTTTAAGTTAATTACAAAAGAATAAAGATATGATAGAATCAAAATATTACTTCACTTGTTATATATCTTATTCACCTACTGTGTTGTTTATTATGAGAAATGGTTGATCTCATTACTTTTGTAGTATTTGATGATTACACGTATGCCCCTGCGCACTCTGCAGGGCCTGTAAGAATTTGATAAAGTGAGGCCAAATACAAAACTATTTTAAATTTGGAGGAGTTATAGAAAAATAATCAAAATTGTGAAGGGGTTAAAGTGAAATCATCAAATTTTGATGTTCTCATGCAATAAATTTCGTTGTAGCCAGGTTGCAAAATAAACGGAAAAAGAGAGACATAAGTCGAGTGTTTGGAGGTGGGGTAATTAAATAGGACTGCAAACAAAATGTAGTTGTTTGCGAGTAGCTCAATGTGGACTCAGCTCGTTAAATTATTAAACAAGTTTGACTTGAATTTTAGGCTTGCTTCATAAATGAGATGAGCTAAAGTTTGCTAAAGCTCTACTCAAATAAGCTAGTGAACATTAAAAATGTGTCTACAAATGTTTATTTGAGTAACATCAAATTTCTGAACTACTTAATCAATTATTTTTTGAGAAAATTAATCTGAGCTCGAGATCGTCTCGTTTATGTTGGTTCGACTTGAGCTTGAGCGAGATTTGAGTTTCATAAATAATATCTCGACCTCAATTAGTTGTGTTTCAAAACTCGACTTGACTTGTTTGCAGCTCTATTCATGATGTGAAATAAATATGCTTGAATATGGATTTTGAGTTGTATGGACCCACCTGGATTGTCTGCTCGAAAGCGGATTGCAACCCACCCACCGGATGGCACCCCAACCGTATTCCTCTCAGCCGGGTCAACCAAATTAAACTTAGCCGGATCCTTATTCGGGTCAAAATTCCCAAACCCCTGTCCCACCACAAAGAAATTGAAGCCATGCAAATGCAGAGGGTGCGACTCTGCCCCAATAATGCTTGTATCTTGCAATACTAATTCCACTCTTGTATTAAACGGCAGCACCACCACTTTTGTGCCACTTGTCACCATGATATTGCTCGGCGGAGTGCCCGTATAATTAAATTTGACCACTGGGTTGGCTGGAAAATCAGTGGTGTAAACTCCCTTTGATTGGTTAAAAAAATGGGCCTGTAGTAAGGCCGTGTTTGGCTGCACAAATGATACGTTATTAATTGTGCCTGTCAACTTGGTGTTATTGGGTCCTTGGCAGTTTTGGTTTTTGGAGCATGGGATTAGTCCTAAACCCACCGTGAAGAAAAATCGTCTGTCTATTTTCTTGGGGATATTTATTGGGAATTTTGAATTTGCCAAGCTGCGGATTTTTTTGCTGAAAATTGTTGCGAAATTTGTGTTGTTGAAAAAAGGTAGTTTGGGTTTTAGTTGGAGTTTGGTGGCTGAAGTGGTGGAGGAGAATGGGAGGTGGCGGTGTTGGTATTGGAGGATGGCGGCAGTGGTTGTGTTGTCAAAGGCGCCAGGGCCGGTGGCGTAAGGCCGAGCGGCCACGAGGAAGGTGGTGTTGGGGAAGTGGTGGTGTTTGGTGTGGAGTAGGACGTTGGTAGTTTGGCCAGGGGTGATGAGGACTGTTGTGGTTTTGAATGGCTTTACGTAGACGGCGTCGGCTTCCACGACGGTGAGGGTGTGGTTGGCTATGCTGAAGAAAAGCTCGTCATTGAGCGCGGCGTTGATGAGCCGAAGAAGGTATGTCTTTCCTGGCTTCACCTTCAACTTGAAGGTATCTGCAAGAAGCCAACAAATGCTCTATCAATTCCAAGATCCCTTCGTATTATCAAATGACCAAGCCTTCGTATTATCAAATGACCAAACTGTCCCTTCATGAATAGAAATACTATTGTGATTATATTTGAGAATAAAATTTTAACAATATTGCACGTTTAACTCACATGCATGGAACTAATCTGCACATGTGAGAGGATTATGCAAAGTGTATCATCAAAGGATGCCAAAAGAATGTCACATAATTTGGTTCACATATCATGATCACAATTTTGTGAACCACTAATGGGCCGGTGACAAAGTTTGTGTCTTTCATTTAAATAATATCCGACGTACGTGACATCTAATTTGAGAAACATACAACATCATCTATGGCCTCATGTGTTGCGTGTCCACAAAATCACAAAAATCACAATATATAGACGAAGCCGAAATACATTAGACAAAACTTTTTGGGTCCATATATATATTTTCTTCCATGTATGTATCACCCATAGTTTATGTACCTTTAGCTGAGCATGATTTGTACAAAGGTCCAGGAAGTCCATTAATGGTGAAGGCATCGGACACATTTGGTGCACCTCCTGTTTGCAATGCTTGGCTGATTAATGTCTCAGTATCTGTTTTCCACCATTCACCTATAATTTAAACCAAAAATATATCATGTAAAGCATTTGTGTTAATATAATTGTTATTGGAAAATGGAATACTTTCAGCATTTTATTTTGGCACTATTGTATTAGTTGATGATTGAATTACCAAATATGATGGGGACTTCTTTGTAGGGCTGTGGGAACGGGTAAGGAACGTTTCTCTTGGGGAGGATGATTATAGGTCCGTAGACAGTCACTCGCAGCCATGAGATGTGAGCGTGCCAAAACAAAGTCCCTCTTTGGCCAGTGATGGTGAAGTTATATACATAGGCCTGGCCGGTTTGGATCGGGCACTGTGTTATGTATGCTGGTCCATCTGCCCATCCGCTCCTTAGTTGCCTCACTCCATGCCTGTCCAATTTCAAATTAATCATCAAAACAAACTTACAAGCAACATAGTAGAAAGGAAAACTCTAGTCTTTGCAGGATTAATAGGGTTATCCATACCAATGAAGGGTGATATTGTACTGAACATGGTTAACAACGTTAACCAACACGGTATCGCCTTCCCTGGCAATGATTCTAGGCCCCGGAAACTGCCCGTTCACTGTCACAATGCTCTTTGTTTGGCACAATCTTGTCACATTTTGCTGCTTTATCTGTAATCATCAATCAAAAGCAATAAAAGATAAGCAACAAAAGAATCTCACTGTAAAAGTACCCTTCAATTCGGACTTTCAAATTGCGGTATCTAGAGATACTAGCTAAACGGTCGGTGACACGACCATATACTGGTTAGTAGCAGACAGTATTGACCGATACTATACATAGGCAAAAGCAGTATCAGAGATGTTTAAAATCCTATTACATAATGGCTGATAGAGGCTTAAATTGCATTTTAGAAGGTGGAATTTTGTACGTACATCAAACTTGTAGTGCCTTGTGATGCCACCTGCATGTTTTGCAGACACAAACTCAGCAGATATCCACAAAACACACAACCCAAAGGCCAGAACTCTTGGAAAGGAAGAACTCATATCTCACAAAAATGGGTTAAATTTGGAGCCAAATCTTTTTTTGTGTTCTTTCTAATTTGTAGGAAGAAATGAGAGAGAAAATGTAGGGATTGTTTGGGTGATCACTCAGAAGCTCGTGGAGGAGAGAGATAGTGAAGAGTGTATAAATAGTAAGAGAGAAAACAAGAAGTCAATAGGATTTGGTTAATTTGGTGCTTTAGGATGTGAGATCAATTATTACCTAGAGATGGCCAAGTTGATCTGATAGGCTGTTGGCCAAACTTGACTTTAGAGTGATGTTCAAGATATATATAGAGTATACTATTGTTTTCTAACGGTTTTCCTCAGAGTTCCAGAAATGCCCCTTTTGGAAAGTCTTCACATTTTTTTCTCGTGTTTTTTTCAAGATTCAACACTATATTTATGTATTATATCGTTTCTAATTTAATTTATTTGGGGTCTTTTTTTTCGGGGTAATAAAGAGGGTCCCCAATAAATTGGCTTAATTGATCTCTTCAGTTCATCCCACACCCTCTCCACGTGTTTGCAATTGGTGAGGTGGCTCCAAAGACAAATTATTGAAGGGAGGAATTGACCTTGCAACCTTGGGGGTGATAAGTCTTGTCGAGGTAAGTTGAATGACCACTGTGGTCTTGGATTTTTTCAGGGTCTTTTTGCTGGTACTTAATATTATGTGTGAATATGGCTTATAAATTGAATAAAGTCGTAGAAAATAAGAACCCAAAGATTGCTTCCTCATTGGGTGCTGATAATTGGGATCACTAGGAAGCCATAAATAAGACTTAGGCCGGACAAAATTACTTTTTTTAAATTTTTTTTATTACCGGAAGTCCGGACCAGCTTACACGCACCTCGACTAATTTCAGGGCCCTAGAGGTAACGACCGAACATAACCTCCGATGACCCCAAGTGATTGCTGACAAGAAGAATCAAACCTAAGACCTTAACAAAATTACTGTTGGAAAGAAAAATTGAAGGTAACTATTTCGAAATCAAATGCCAACCTCCATTTGATATTGAGTAGAAAATAAATACCCAGATATGCAAATTAAGCCAAGGAAAAAGATAGGGCATCAAATTTTTATTGGATATATAATAAATATATGATGTATATTTACTAGCAAATGGTTGTGGAGTAGACCTCAACCTCCTACCGTTAATACTTTCTAATCAAGCCAAAAATAAGAAAGCTACTAGCTGTTATAAACACTAAACATACCAATCCATTTGTTAGCTGTCGGTTGTTACTTAATGTACAACACTATAACAGCTTTGATGTTTACTAAAGTTCATTTTCATCTCTGGATTTTTCTTTTTCATTCCATTTTCTTCATTTTATTAATATAGGTAGGGTGGAAGTCGAGCGATAGTTGCAGTGGCAGAGCCATGATTTGGATTGGTAGGTATCGACTTCCGATGAGAGACGTCCGACTTATGTTGTTACATGTTGTTCGTAAGGATATGAAGAGAGATATAAGTTAAAATTCAGACTTTGTCTTGTAATTTGAATTTAGTAATAAAATAAAATAAAATAAATGCTAGATTCAACTATCTTGTGGTCCTTAAATGAAAATCACATATATTTTGTTTCTATGATCCAAATCATTCCTATTTTTTAAATCGCTGTTTTTTTCATCAGTTGTACGCGTTAAAAATCTAATTGTTCGGATACAAAAAATGCCTTGTTGACTCATATATATATATATACGGGGAGGATCCTGTCAAGGATCCCGGAAATCCCGGATTGAAGCGGTTTGAAGCCTTTAAAAGATGTTTTTGCATGATCCGAGCCGTCCAATGTGTTCAAAAGGTGTTTTCCAAGGTTCGCGTGAGAAATCTTCAAAAAAAAATTACCGGGAAGGGCTTGATCCATGCAATTTTTCGCAAAAACTGCATGTTTACAAAATTGCATAGATCAAGCCCTTCCCGGAATTTTTTTTAAGATTTCCCACGTAGACCTTGGAAAACACCTTTTGAACACATTGGATGGATCGGATCATGAAAAATTGATCCGGAACTATGAGTTCCGGACCGAAAGATCCCGGACTAGAGAGTTCCTCTCTCTCTCTCTCTCTCTCTCTCTCTCTATCTATCTATCTATCTATCTATCTATATATATATATATATATATATATATATAGGAACCCCTTCACATCCAAACCCCTATTTGCGGACCTAACGTCCGGACCTCTACCTTCCGAATTTTTTTTTTGAAAATCCGAACCGTTAGATGTGTTTAAATCATGATTTTAAGGTCCAACGCGAAGATTTGGCAAAAAAAAATACCCGGAAGGGCTTGATCGGGACACTTTTTGACAAAAACACTATATTTGCGTTTTTGTGAAAAACTGCCCCGATCAAGCCCTTCCGGGTATTTGTTTTTGCCAAATCTTCGCGCTGGACCTTAAAATCACGTTTTAAACACATCTAACGGTTTGGATTTTCAAAAAAAAATTCGGAAGGTGGAGGTCTGGACGTTTTAAAATCCGGGAGTTTGGATTGGGAGTTTTTTGTATATATATATTTATATATATAGGTAAAGGATCTAGTCCAGGATCCAGCCCTCTTGACCTCCATAATCCAAGTATTTTTTTGACGATCTGAGCCGTCATATGTGTTCAAAAGGTGTTTTCAAGGGTTTAAGTGAGAAATCTTCAAAAAAAAAATATCGGGAAGGGCTTGATCCAAGCAGTTTTTCGCAAAATTGTAAATATACAGTCTTTACGAAAAACTGCTTGGATCTAGCCCTTCCCGATATTTTTTTTTGAAGATTTCTCGTGGGACCGTGGAAAGCACCTTTTGAACATATTGGATTGCTCGGATTTTCCCAAAATGCTCTAATCCGGGATTCCGGATTAGAACCCCACGGTGTGTATATATATATATATATATATATATATATATATATATATATATATATATATATATATATATATATATATATATATATAAGTTAAGCTTCTAATCCGGACTTTTAATTTCCAGACTTTTTATACAAATTTTTTTTTGACGATCTGATCCGTCCAATGTGTTCAGAAGGTGTTTTCAAGGGTTCTCACAGAAAATCTTCAAAAAAAAAGAACATCGGGAAGGGCTTGATCTAAGCAATTTTCGCAAAATATATAAATACTTTTTTTGCGAAAATTGCTTGGATCAAGCCTTTCCTGGTATTTTTTTTAAAGATTTCTTACGTAGACCCTAGGAAACACCTTCTGAACACATTGGACGGATCAAATTTTCCAAAAAAAATTTGCAACACAAAAGAATCCCATTTTTTCCTTAAATCTGGGAGTGTGGATACGAAGTTTGAGTTATATATATATAATTTTTTTTTTCAAGCTAACTAGAGGTGGCTAGTACCCCTCCGCCCCTCCATATAGCTATGTCCTTGAATAGTGGTATATGGTATACGTAGTAACGATTTAGAAAGAGATGGCCATCTTAACAACCTGAATTTGCTTTATCCCAAAATCAATCAGTTCTTCGTTGATCGCCCAAAACAGTTTTCATTGACTATTGCTTTCCATAATACCAGACACCGAAAATGATTTTTATTGGGGAAAATATTTTTGCACCCAAAAGATGGACGCGAGGAGGCTGCTGTGCAACTTGTGCACATTAGGTGTAGTGCAGAACCCAAGCCGCCCATTACTTGGATGGATAACTCAAATTTCAAATAAACTATTCGTGTGAATAGTTTATTTTCAATATGAACCGTTAAAAACACTAGTGGATAGTGTAATTTTACATAACAGCCTTCCTGTGTCCCCAAAAGATGAAACATTAGAGAAAACATTGCATTATCAGATAGCAATGCAGTTTGGACTATGGCAGTGTGGATTATTGTGCAATGTTAAAGTTCCTTTCATTGTGGATTATTGTGTAATGCATAATATATATATTACTCCGAAGCAAGTTAGTTTGAACCGGTTCAGGCTTAAGGGTGTGAGGCGGTCTCGTTTGTTGTCGGCTACCTTTGAGCTTCCTCCGTTTTTCCATCTTGTGGGTTCGTTTCACCTGTCAATCTTCTTTGTTGGGTGAGTCCGGTTCTGGGCCTAATGGTAATGGGTGGTGCGACTGCTGCTGGGAGGTGGGGATGGTGTTTGGCGGCGGCTGTTGCTTGTCGGCGTAGTTGGGCGGCGACAGCTTGTTTGTATGCATCTAGGATTTTGGTTCCATTGATTTGGCCTTTATTTTTTGTATTGGGTGTGCCGTTTTCAAGCTAGACCATTAGGTGTATTGGGTTTGGTCCTCTGAGTGTTTTTTGGGCTTTGACCCAATAGATGTTTTAATTTCTCTAACTTTGGTTAGAGTCTCCTCTCTTTTCCCCCAACTTGATGTACCCTTTATCAAGTTTTCATCAATAAACTATGTATCCAAAACAAAAAAAAATGATTGACCAAAATAAATTTGCTACAATACACACTCCTCTTCCCTTTCTTGTTTGTCAATATGCTAGCATGTTCATTCATAAAAAAAGAAAAAGAAAAAGCATGTTCAATTTCATTAATTATAATTGGGGGAAGTTTATTATTTATTTTTTTGGATAATTCGGAATATCATAAACTAAGAAAACAAAGGAAGGTTACGCCACATACGAGCGGTCATAAAAGAGCAACAGACCCAAAAACAAACAGAAAACAAGCTGAACCTTTAATCAAGCACTTGCCTAAGATTAGAGCTATCCCTAATTATATACTCCCTAATAGAAGTAGGCATAGTATCCATGAGAATTAAAGTCTCGTCTTGCTCTGCTCCCAACTTGGCCAAGTGGTCCGCACACTCATTGCCTCCTCTGGAAATATGAGTTAGAGTCGCCTCCGTTCGGGTCAGAAGAACTTTAGCATCGTTGATGATATTGCGTTGAGGGTGATTCTCTGGGGCACCTTCATTCACCAACTTCACAGCAATACTCGAGTCAGATTCAATAACGACCTTCGGCATGTTTTTCTCAAAGATGATAGTCAACCCCCGGTAGATTGCCCATAGCTCTGTTTCCAAGCTTGTATCCGATACCATCTTACCATAATAACCGAGCAGCCATCTCCCTTCTTGATCACGGAACAAGCCTCCAAAACCAGCTTTCTCACTTGTTAGGTATTTGCAACCATCTGTATTGAGCTTAATAGAACCTGCAGTGGGTTGAACCCAAACATGTGAGGATTTGTTTCTTAAGCCCTTGGTAGTAATAGATTGGAAAGCCCCTTTAATTTCTCTAGCATAGGACAGGATAGACTTGAAGCTCATCGTCATAGTAGTATCAATGTTGTCAAAGCTTTTTTTATTCCGATCTTTCCAAATTTGCCAAAGAATTACTATGAACAGAGTGCTCCAAGGAGTATCCATTCCTATTCCAGAAATTAGACTAGACTTAAGATTTGAAGAAATCCAGTCTAAAATAGGGCTGTCCAAACCACTACTTAGCCAATGACTACTACGAAAGAAAGACCATAGTTCAGTTGCCTTGGGACATCTCCTAAACAGATGATTGATATTCTCCGCATCACCTTGGCATCTAGGACACATATCCATAGGGGTAATACCTCTTTGAGCTCTGAGTTGATTAGTAGGGAGTTTGTTATGTAAAATTAACCATATAAAGGTTTTCAACTTGGACGGGATTTTTAATTTCCAAAACCAATTCCATCCTTGCAGATCATTACTCTCCTTATTAATCAACTCATAAGCTGCTGAGACAGAGAATTTACCATCCTGAGATCCAAACCAAGTTGGCCGATCAATAGCATTAGAAAAATTAGTGAGGTGGATGTTATGAATCGTGCTAACAGTTTCAATATCAAGCAAAGAGGAAATATCAGAGAGATTCCAATCACCATTACTATCGATGATATCACTAACCCTTTTGTTCGAGTTGATATGAGGCCCAGGAAACTTCAAACCCAGAGGCCTATCACTGCACCACCAATCATTCCATAAATCTATATCCTTCCCATTACCTATAACCCATTTAGTCCCCATCTAGGTGATAGTAAACGTTTTCTTGATGCTTCTCCAAGTATGGGAAGCCGGTCTAGAACTAGGCCAATTACCCACAGTGTGATTCTTCAAATATTTCTTATGGAGCATATTAACCCACGGCTTGTCCTCCTGAGTACTCATGATCCAACCTAGTTTCGTAAGAAGGGCAAGATTTTGATTTCTAGCCTTTTTAAGACCCAACCCCCCTTTATCCTTGCTTTTACAAACCTGATTCCAGTTGACTAGGTGTATTTTTTTCCTAGAAACAGTATCCCCCCACAAAAAATTTCTATTTAATCTATCAAGTTTATCACACACATGTTTGGGAATCTCCATAGTCTGCATCAAATAACTAGGATTGGTGGAAGTGACATGCTGCACCAAAGTGGCTCTACCAGCTAGGGAAAGTGTAGTGGTACACCAACCTTGAAGCCTCTTTTGGACCTTTTCAATTAAAGCATTAAAATGGTGTCTGGTGACTCTGCCATGTAATAAGGGGATGCCCAAATATTTCCCAAGGTCAGTGGTTAGAGAAATCCCACTCATCACACTAAGTCTTCTAGCTCTCCTTCTCGGCACATTAGCAGAAATGAAGAGCTTAGACTTGCTAAAGCTAATAGTTTGACCAGAAGACGCACAAAACTCTTTAAGAACATCAATCATGGTTTTGCAAGTAGTGAAATTATCTTTGCCAAATCAAATCAAATCATCAGCAAAAAACAAATGAGTAAGAGGAGGAGAATTGTTGGAGACTTTGATACCTTTCCAGCTTCCTTCATCTGCTTTCGTGTTAATCAAGGCAGAGAGCCTTTCCATACACAAGACAAATAAATAGGGGGAGAGGGGGTCCCCCTGTCTAAGTCCTCTCCCTGGAGAGAACTCCTCCAGAGCTTCTCCATTCCATAGAACAGACGTGGTGACATTCGTGACACAGTTCATAATCAGAGAGATCCAATTCTCATTAAAGTTAAAATGATGGAGAGTCTCCTCTAAAAAACTCCAAGAGATCTTGTCATAAGCTTTCTCAAGATCGATTTTAAACACCATACCCCCGCTTTACCTTTTTTTAGATCTTAACGTATGAAGCACCTCCTGAGTAATGATAATGTTATCGTTCGTCGATCTACCAGGAATAAAACTGCTTTGGCAGGGGCTAATGATCTTATGGAGAAGGGGTCTCAGTCTGCTGACAAGAATTTTAGTAATGGTCTTATAAAGAACATTGCAGAGGCTAATAGGTCTAAACATATTGATACTATCAGGATTATCACATTTAGGAATGAGAGCAATGAAGGTTTTATTCACTTCCTTAGGCACAGAGTTAGAAAGGAAGCAAGATTTGATAAACTCACACACATCATTACCAACAATGTTCCAGTAATTCTGATAAAAAACAGATTGGATACCATCAGGTCCTGGGGCTTTGAAGGCATGAATATGCTTGATAGTATCCCAAATCTCAGTGTTAGTAAGGGGATAGCAAAGCCTGACATTGTCCTCGACAGTAAGTTTAGGTAAAGGATTGACCAACTTGGTTGTGCTATGGGAAATGAGACACTCCTTAAAGAGGTCTTTAAAGTAGGTGTGAGCCAAGAGCTTCAATTGATCAGTATCCTCCATCCACACGTTCTCGGAATTTTTTAACAAACTAACAAAAGATTTTCTTCTGCGAATAATGGTAGAAATATGAAAATATTTAGTGTTTCTCTCCCCCGATGTGATCCATTTAGCACGAGATTTCTGAAACCACAAGATCTCCTCCTGAGATAAAATGTTATTGTACTCATCTACAAGTTCTTTTTCAAGCACTTGCAGATTGTGAGAAATATGAGAATCTTGGGACTTCTGAATACCTCCCAAACGAGCAAGGAGCCATCTTTTTTTCCGGAAAATGTTTCCAAAAACGTTTTTGTTCCAATCCATAGCTTTGTTGGTGAAATTTTTAATACAATCAAAAATATTATCACCAGACCAAGCGTTATAAACAAGGTTTTCAAAAGAGGAATCAGTCATCCAGGCAGCCTCAAATCTAAAGGGTCTATTAATTCTACTAATAGATCTACTTCCAAAGATACGAATAAGCAAAGGAGAGTGATCAGAATAAGTACGGGGTAGTATTTGAACCATACCATCAGGGAATAGAGCTCTCCAATCAGAATTGCACATAGCTCGATCAAGTCTTTTCTTGGTGTTAGCCTGACCTTGCCTACCATTTGTCCAAGTGAATTTGGAACCCGAATAACCCATATCTAGAAGCTGGCAATTGTTGATCCTTTCCCCAAATTTCCTCCTTTGATTTGCATTCGAGTCTGGAGCCGAGCTTTTGCTTTCATCCAAACTCATAGTATCATTGAAGTCCCCAGCTAAACACCATTTGCCCATATTGTTGGCTTGAGACTCCAACTCTTCATTGTGGGAAGTTTATAATCACCAAACATATCTCCCTTTTTTTCACCTTAGAAATAGAGGAGATCAAAAACAGATTTCAAAGAGAATTCAAAATTGCACGATAAAATTTTGAATTCTCTTTGAATAAAATTTTTTTATCGTGATTGCACGATAAAATTCTCTCTCTCCCTCTCTCTCTCTCTCTCTCTCTCCCCTTCTCCGAAAGCTCTAGCCACCACTAATATTACTCTTCCTCCTTCCCCTCCCCCCTAGGATTTCAATACCCATGGTGGTGGGAGGGGAGGGTTATGGTACTATTTATTTTCTTCGTTAGTTCTTTCTTTTTCTTTTGTCTCTCCAGATCAACAACTTGTCGTCTGATTTGAGAGGGTTATGTCTCTCTCTTTGTGAGAGTAGTCAGTTTCGTTTTTAGACGAATTTTCGTCTATAGATCAGGTACTTTCAGGCGTAGTTTCTTTACAATGGTATCTGTGCCAACAGTGTTCTTACTCGATATGATATCTCTGGCAAGACCACTCGTGGTGGCTTTGAAGATCTGTAGTTTTGGGAGTTTATTGGTGCAAGCATGTTTGGTTGGAGTCCATCTGATCGTCTGGGTATTCTTTGTCTTTTATCTTTAATTAGCACTAAGTCTCTTTAGAGATGCTGATTCTAGGTATGAATCTTGTAAGTGTTACTGTTTGTGTTAGGCCATGTCTAAGTTAGGGTGAAATACATCGATTGCCTTATGCGTTTCTTGTTCTCTATTAAGATGATTAGTTTGGCTTTGTCCAAGATCTTTGTAATGAATTTTGTTTTTGTAAGTGTCGTCGTGCGTTCATTAATATAATTTTCTCATTTCCTTGTCAAAAAAAAAAAAAAAAGATTTCAAACGAAATTGATTTTTCCCAATGTTAATTTTGCTTTCCTCTACATATTCAAAATGCAGTCACAAACTCTGCCTTAAAATATATACAAAAACGGATAGTAGAAAATGAAAAAAAAATAAAAATCAATAGCATTGAAATTACATTATTGAGTTAATGAAATTCGTGACGACGTAACTAACATTTTCGTTAGTTTTTTTTTAGTTTTATGTGATGTAGGTGAAGAAGACGAATATGGCGGAGTTTTCGAACTCATAGACCGAGAAGTTCAATTTAGCAATCTTTTTGTTTGTTTAGACTTGTTTGACGGAAAAATTGAACATTTGGACAAGATATATTTCTAAAGTTTAATTTTGTAAGAGAATCCCTAATGATATACTCAAAAAGAAAATATTGTTAAAGTTAGCAATGAGTGGCACAAAAAGAGGTCACAATAGAATAACCAAAGTTAGCAACATTTTTATAAATACTCAAATTTTAACATTTTGATACTCAAAACTACCGACATCTTTCTAATAATCAAATTCAGTGGACTCCACATACAAAATTTAATTTAACTCATGTTACTCTGATTGTCCTTCACGCTCCTTTTTAATTGGTCAGCGGAAAGAGTGGGTTCACTTGCTTAATGCGCCTTCTCTCTTTCCATAAAGTGTTTCTCTCCTTCTCTATCCTCTCTTTGCACAAATAGAGTCTCTCCTCCTCTCTTCCTTGTTCGATGGCGATGGCGTGCCTCTGGTTCTGATCACGTCGACGACGATATTTTGTGTATGGTCGACAATTTCGAAAAGGTATGAGAAGTTTTTCCTTTGTGGACTACATGCATATCGGGTAAGAACACTTGAGGAACCCCGAGTCCTTATGTTGTAGGCTTTTCAAAGTACAATTACGTATACATTCTAGCTTAAATTTCTATTTTCCCCTAAATTTATTGCTTGTGATGTTTTAAAAACTGGGGCGTTACATTTCCTTTATTTATGATTAATTTTACTGATTACGATTCTATCATTTTAATTAATATACATCACATTAACGCAAATAGTATACTTGATTTCTAACATACGTGACATGTTCCAACAATGGCAAGCAGAAAGATTTAGGAAGAATATTACAAACTAGTACGGAAAAGAAAACATGGAATAGTGATTTCAGAACAACACTAGAGCTAATTTAATCTTGAAACGGTAAGGATAACGGTTTGGCGTCACGTGGAGGTGTCCCAAGATCACCAATTAATTTTTTGACCAACCGGGTCACAGGGCAGATACAATAATATTGGTGTGTTGATAAGAGTTTAGCATGCTGTCAAATTGAACCACAAATATGTCCATGGCCGGGCCTGGCAGGCAAACGGGCACTAAAATTCCACGCTCATCTTTCTTGTTAGTGAAAGGTACTTAGAAGCTGACCCAGCCTATTTTAGCTCTGGCCGGACCACCGTAAGCTGCTTTACCCCAGCCAAAATCCACATCCCTAAAACGAGTTACGTCCGACACGAGGTAGCATCTCACCATAGCGATGTGCGGTCGCCGTTTGATTGCCCGAAAGTCCGCCAGCAATCTCATATACTCTTCCGTCACATTGGCTTTGGCCTTCATCACCAACTCCAGTGCGTATCCCGTACCCGGTGTCTCCAGTGCGGCTGTTGTTGGTGGTGGTTTGTCCGTACCCGGTGTCTCCGTTTCCTCCTGTCGTTCCGTAGGCCGCTGCTCCCCGCCGGCCGCTACATCTGGGAGTGGCTGGCGTTTTGCTTAACGGCGAGGTGTTGCTCCGGTGGTTTGTGCGGCGGTGGTGGGGTACAGTGTTGCTTGGGTTAGGGTTTGGTTTGGGCGGGCCGGCCCTTGGTTGGGCTGGACTTGGGGTGTAAGCTTTATTGTTATATTTGGGTTGCAGATTTGGGCTGATTTTTGTGTTTATTGTTTGTATCTGCTTAGACTTAGGGTGAGCTGGACTGCGGCCTTTGAGGTGTTCTATCCAACTTTTGGTTGGTTTCCCCTTCCCTTTCCCCCGTTTTAATAAAATTTATTGCCGATCAAAAAAAAAAAACTTCAGTGCGTATCCCAACGGGTTTCGACACAACCTACCAGCCGTAGACATGGCCACTGGCATTGCAAAGGCATTGCCGTAGTATCCGACGGGCAAGGGAGGGTTGAAGTACTTGCCCCGTGCGTTCACACTGCAAAGGACACGGACTTCTTCATCTGGGTTCGGCTGGAGGGCGATGGTGCGGCATCGCCAGAGGCAAGCCGTTACCACCCCGAACGTCAAACAATTGTTTTGGAGGTGGGATGGGACAAGCTTGCGGAGCACGGAGACCTCTTTTGGCCCGAAAAAGAAAGAACGTACAACCATGCCACGATGTCGTGGGATGATAGCCCCCTTGGTATCGGGCAGGTTGGAATACTCGCGGTGCGTGCATGTTACGTGCTGTGCCTCCCGAGCGCTTAGCAGCTCCCTCTGCCAAACGGGCTGCACTAATATTGAGCTTGCGCCTCGTGCCATTTCACCTACAGCCTTCATAAATTGAAGTTGCCCAAGGGCATTGCACATGGTATGATTGGCGGGTATAGGAACGATGAAACTGCCACACCTTAGCCGGGTCACCTAATCATCAATGTGACATAGGATTTCAAAATACACATGAGGAAAGCTACATGAAGAAATAATCTTTGTGTCCAGTCTTTATTTATAAAAAAGAGAAGTTATGCAATAAACACCACCATTAAAAGGTAAGTTTCATCTAGAGTATTTTCCATATTTTTAGGCTATAAGTTGTCAAATCAATTGATGCATATATATAAAGAGAATGACTTGTGAGATTATACCAAAAATACCAAAAATACCGCAGTAAAAACCCACCCATTATTGTGTATAATTTCAAATTTACAGCTATAACCTCATCGGGATACATGAATATACGAAAAGCTCTGTTTATCTAACATGGACAAGAAAATGAGAAATGATAATTCAAGACCGCTTTTAGTTGCCCTCTATTGTCTGAAGAAGACGTTTAACATTTTGCCTAGCTCTTTTTTGAAAATGATTTACATACTCATGTCCCGTTTTTATCCTCAGACACTCATTTCTTTGTATTTTACTCGTGAGAAATTACTAAATTACCTTTACTTTTGCATTCACTTTTCATATGTATATGGAAGGCAAAATGAAAATTCCACACGGATAATGAGAAATCTAGTCAAATGAATTTAAGGGGAGGTAGAAATTTTATTTTTTTCAGATTGGAGTTCTTGAAAGAAGTCTATCGGATCATACAAACGTTTATACCTATTTTTACTCTTACTCTTGTATTAGGAATCACAAAAGGTGTTCTAAGTAATTGTTTGATTAAAAAGAGAAATATCCGTAGATATACAACAACGTATTGGCCTGAATATGCCGACGCTCTAGTAATTCTTCAAGCTCCAGTAGATGACACAAAATTGATATATTCTTCCTCATTTCAGTACAGTCCACAGCCAGCTTTCGCCGGGCCCTAATTCCCTCAGCCGACCGGTGAACAGGTAGTACCAAACCAGTGTCTTCGCGATCGCCTCCCGTATCACCTTCACAGGGTCCCTCTCCCTCCCTTCCATCAAGGACGATGACCCATCGTTACGGTAAAACTTTATGGATGGGATCTGGAACCAAAGGCAATCTTGGTCGTCGATGTCCAATAGCAGTTTCAATTCACGGGGTGTGGGCTTTGCTGGAGCCACCAACTCCGGTGGCTTCCTTCTCACTGTGAACACTAAACCAGCTGTGCTCAATGCTGCCATTTGCTAATTGTGTACAAGGCTGGCTTTGAGATTTAGGGAGCCTAAACAGATTTTTTTTCAAATTAGGCCCTTAACTCTCAATATATTGTAGTTAAAAGGGGAAAATGCATTTTACCTACTTATGGTTTGCCCGATTTGCAGATGACCTCCCTCACGTTTATAAATGACCAATTTGCCTCCTCATGATTTTGGACTAAAGTGCAACACTAACTCCATTAACAAAAATTGATAAATGACTCTGGTACCCTTGTACTTTTTACCTATATCCTCTCTCTCCCTCCCCATAGAAAAACAATATATTGACAAATAAAATTTTAATAAATTTTAGTTTTCTATTTTTATTTTCACTATTTTTAAAATTAATTAAATTTCAGTCAACTTTGCCAAAACTCTTGACTTCTAATTACTTTCACAAACATTGCTTATTTTTTGTGTATTGTCCATACGGAGTAAAAAAGGGAAAGAAGAAGAAGAAGAAGAAACGAAGTTTCTGTTTCTAGTTTGTCATCCTTTATATTGAAAGTAATGAGAAAATATCAAAGAGAATAAATTCCACCAGCAATTGATAACCTTCAATTCACTAAAAAAATTTCATTCTCAGTCATCCTTTCACAACTATCATATGTTATCTCAATAATGTTATTAGCCCCCCAAAGAAAATCTCAATAATGTCATTGCCAACAATTGGACAAAGTCAACCATAGAAGAGCAGTTTAATGGCATGGTCATAGTTTGGTCAGAACCATAGAAGAGCAGAAATCAAATAACAACCAAAACCTTCAGTTCAGATACCAACAGCTCGTAGTTAGAGTAATATTAATTCACCAATTGATACATTAGGGCTTGATCCAAAAAAACCTCGCAGCTACAGGTTTCTAGGGGTCGGAATCCATTGCTGGTTGTTTGAAATCTTGTTAGAAATAGATCTCTAACCCTAGGAAATGAGCAGATCGAGTTTTCGTGACTCAAATCTGGCGCGAACTGATTTGAAAAGGTCCACAATCAAATGATTGGTACTTGAAAACATCCATAAACAACTGCCAAATCGGTCGACGCCACCCAACTTACCGCCAAATTGTTTGCCGCTGCCGCTAGGAGAAGATATTAATAGAGAGGGAGAGGGGAGACGCAAAGGGCAGAGAAAATTTGTCTTGGTCATGTGTGCGTGGAATGAGAGAGAGGAGACATCTATGGCTGTCGCTGGGTTTAATTAATCGTTCCCGAGAGAGAGAGACCAGATTTTAGTGCTTTGGGTTAAATGTTATTCTATTTGGAGGAGAAAGGGTAATAATGTCTTCCTACAGGGAAGTTTAACTTTATTTAAATAAAAATTTCATCCCAACTCGCCCATTATGCGTGTGTACTTCACCTTCCATCAATTCGGACAGAAAGTCTAACGGTAGCACTTTAGTCCAAAACCATGAGGAGGCGAACTGGTCATTTATAAACGTGAGGGAGGTCATCTGCAAATCGGGCAAACCATAGGTAGGTAAAGTGCATTTTCCCTAAGTTAAAACTACTTAGAAAAACAAAACTTTCATAAATAAGTCATTTGAAAACATAACTACTAAACAAACCTATAAAATTGGAGGCCCAAAAAATTAGTCAAAATTTTGGGGTCTAAAGCGGTGGCTTTACGAGCTTTAGTCCAAAGTCGGCTCTGATTGTGTATGTGTTACATATAGTAATGTACGTCGTCTTGAGGAGAGTTTTAAGTGCTAACTCTGGTGTGTAGGTCTTTTGGGTTCCTTCTTATACCAAACATTTACAATATTTTAATTATAAATATCTACTTGTTTTGTCCTATAAAGTTTGTCCGGTACGGAGTCCAAGGACTAAAAAAAATAGACGTTTGTGAAGAAAAAAATATTTTTTTTCACAAATTAATAGATCAACGTTTGTTCTATTATTTTTTTGGGAAAAAAATTACTCCTTCCGTCCCTTTTTAAATTATACGTTTGGGAAATGAGTATTTTTGTAGCTGTTAAAAAATGCACTTCAGTAGCATGTTTGTAAATTTTTTTTTGCACCATATTAAAGTAATCGATGAGCACTTCAATTTGGTATAAAAAATTATAAAAAAATTATACAAAGAAATATGTTTTTTAGGGGTTTGAAATTGCACGTATTCCGATAGAGATTACTTAAAAAGGGACGGAGGGAGTAAATTTTTTTGATGAACAACTATTTTTTTTAAGTTCTTGGACTCTGACAAACTTTATGAGACGGAGGGAGTAATCTTTTTTGTATTGGTGGGCACTGATCGTACTAGGTTTAACAAGATTACATAATCACTATTATTATTATTATTATTATTATTATATCTTAGCGGTCATACGTCATGTTACAAAGCAAGATAATTTTACGTTCCATTATGAATCTTCGAATTATTGGTAATCAATTAACCAGAAAAATAAACTTGCTAATCATACGCCATCTTAGATAACTTTTGACTAAAGCCTACAACTGGAAGATGTAAAATGGTCAAAGCTATGCACCACTGCCAATCGATAATATTAAACTTTCTAATCATAAGACAGATTCAGAATTTATCGACTTACTAATTGGACGTATGACTAATTTAAAATCAGTATTTTAAGTCATAAGTTTGAACCATATAGCTCACATCATCTTTGTGGAAATAAGAGCCTCCTTCCAAGGAATGAAAGAATCTTCTTTACATAAGTTAGAATATACTAATGAAAGAGGATCAGGTAATTATGATAAACACAAGCACAGAGTTAGGATTTTACCTGCGAAAATATGTACTTACAAAATAAAAAGATAAATTATATTATGAATATTCATCCACTCTAGGAAAAATTATAATAACATAAAAACTTTGTGACGGCAAGTCCATATAACTTGGGGGTAAAAGTTTATTTTATGTATAATAATTTTATTTTTTGAAAACTTTGTGGTCACAGCCGCCGCCACCACTTGTCTCCCCTAGCTCTATCATGACGATACATATAACCGGCCGATAAGAAACAATATAGGAGTAATGTAATAATCATAGTGATCCTGTGAGCGGTAAGAAATACTCCTAAGAAATAAAGTAGGATTTACTATCGTAAGGAACCTCTTGGTTGATGATTCTCCTCGGCAGCAATTTGTTATTGAAGAAGCCACCTCACCTTACACTAATGCGTGGAAAAGACTATGGGAGGAGTTAGAGAAATTAGTCCCATTCAATTGGGTGATCACTTTTCATTACCCAAAAAAAGAAAAAAAAATAAACTCTGGAAACTGAAATATTAATGATAACTTGATAAAGTAGTGGAAGTCTCTCTTACCATTTTTGGACTTCTTAAAAAAATTATCAAGGACTTTTGGCCAACTTGGAGTACGTTCAAAACCGGCCTGCAAGCCATCTATGGAATTTTTTTTTTATTTAGCATGACGTAATTGTTTTTTGAGGAGAGGCAAAAGGGTATTATATTTACGAGCCAAACAAAATGGACGGAGGGGGTCATCTGGGTGGTAGGGGGTCATCTGATGTATTGTTTTGTTTTTGGAAAAATATTCTAGCACTATAATCTTGCTATTACTACTCAATTTGTCCCAAATTGTTGGTCTTGATGGATTTTGATGTAATTTTTAATCTCTATAATGTATTTTATTTTCATATGAATCTTAGTTGATAGATTTCAATTAGTTTTATTATACAAGGTTTTGGAAATCTTTAAAAATATAATAAATTGAAAGACATCAAGAATTTAAAATTGCTTCGAAATTTGAACTTGACAAAAAATTTGGGACATAGGGAGTATTAAAAAATGAAGGGTGTTGATAGGCGCGTGAAATGTATGCATGCAAGCGCCTAAGTAGGATATAGTTAGTGCGATTTTCGTGTATTTAATCCTCATTTTCCATTTAATGTGTACACGTGGTTGGATTTGGTGTTTGTGCTTAATTTGCAGGGAAACGAGGTGTTTTGGCACTAATTGGAGTTTTTGGAGGGGCATGCATGCACGAGTGATAGGCGCGTGGAAAGTTTGCTTTTGAGCGCCTAAGTAGGATAGAGTTAGCGCGATTTTCATATTTTTAACCCTCATTTTCCATTTAATGTGTGCGCGTGGTTGGATTTTGTGTTTGTGATTAATTCGCAGGGAAAAGAGGTGTTTTTGCGCTAATCGGAGTTGTTGGGAAGGCATGCACGTAGACCGAGGGTGAGAAAGGCTGAGGAGGCTAAGTGTTGAAGTGGACTTCGCGCGAAAGCGATCATAATCCGTCAAGAGCGCTACACTAATTATTCAGAGCGCTCAAGATTGACACAAAAGGTCCAAAAAAATGAACAGAAGGATTAGGAGAGGTGTAGCGCTCCCGGATTGTTAAAAGTCAATGGTCAACGGGATGAGTCAACAATCAACGCAGGAGATAACGAAGAAGTAGCGCTACACCTAAAGTTAGGTAGCGCTTATCAGGCGCAGTGAACGTTGTCGGTTTGGCCTTCGCGTAGAATTTCCGGATTGTCGTTCGTTTTTCATTAGGGTCACGATAATTAGTATAAATACTCTTGTTTTAACCTAGTTTAGGATCCACGTATTATTTTTAGGTTTTGAATTTTCGCAATTCGGCTACAGTTTTTCTTCAGCATTCTATGTTTCAAGTTTGTTCCGGGTTTTCAGAATCTCAACTTTGGATTGGTGTTTCGTATCAATAATCGAGTTTGATCTCTACTCACAATCTACGGTATCATTTTCTTTTGTTTTCATATTTTATTCTTCAAGCATGCCTAGATCTAGGTTTAATTTGATTTATGTTGTTTTTATTATCATGAGTGAGTAGTCGCTTTGAGTGCGGCTGCGGGGCGAAGGCGCCCACGTCTAGACTAATCAGTATTTCACTTCGGGGCCGAATCACCCTAACATTCAAGCAATTTTGGGAAACAGAAACTTTTCTAACAAACAAAACCTAGGCATCACTGGAATCCAAATGCGCGCGGAATCTGGTGACAGGTGGTGCGCATTTGTTAGGAAGCCTTTCTTTTATTCTAAAATCAGTGAAAAGAGGAATTGTGGCCCGAGTAAATATCGGTTAGGCTAGTTGCGGACGCTGGGTTCCCTCAGCTGTGCTCTCTTTATTAACCTCCATTCAGTTAAATTAGCTTAGTGATTTAGTTAACAAATTTCATCAAAACAAGGGGTGGCTACTTGAGAGCCAAGTTACGCTAGAACCCAACACTTTTGAGTCAAACACCGTTAGCTGTCTCTGTGGTTTGACTCTGGTACTTCCGGATTTATTGTGCGACATCGGTCAAGAGTCCTACGCTTGGGACGCGTCTTATTTTTAGTCACCTGGTCGGTCAAGCAACGAGAATCGACAGTGGGAAGGCTGAGGAGACTTAGTGTTGAAGTTGATTTTGCGTGAAAGTGGTCGAAACCCATCGGGAGCGCTACCCCAATTTGATGGAGCGCTCAAAAGTGGCACAACAATGTCCAGAATATGAACAAAAGGTTCTCGAGCGCTACACCTAAAGCGGTGTAGCGCTACTAAGAGGGTTAGTGGTCAACGATCAATAGTCAAGTCAACCCGGCCAGAGGAGTTAATTGACATGGGAGCGCTACACTAAAACTATGGTAGCGCTACCGAGGGCTTTATTCGGTGATGGAACAGCGCCGTTTTGATCTTCGCGTGGGATATTTTTAGACGTTCGTTTGTTTTCATATAAATACATCTTTTTGGGGCCGAGATTAGGATTAGACATTCTTGAATTTAACTTTTCATTAACTTTTTGGTTGTTGTTCTTAGGTTTTAAGTTCGGATTCAAGTATCGTATGATTTCTTCGGGTTATTCTAGCATTGGATTGGCGTTCTTCTTTCAATAATCGAATCAGTTCTTTTCTGCAATCTGTGGTATTGTTTCCTGCTTTTATTTCAGTTATTTGAGCATGTTTAGATCTAGGGTTTATATTATTTTGGTAGTGACTATTATAATCAAGAGTGAGTAGTCGCGTAAAGTGTGGCCGCGGGGTGAAGGCGCCTTGTGGCCAGGCCAGTCAATGATTCACTCCGGGCTTGATGGAAGATAATGATCAAACAATTTTGTGATACGAAACTTTTTCTAATGAACAAATCCCGAGCATTACTGGAGTCCTTGTAATCGGGACGAAGGAATCCGGAGCCTTCCTGTTGACTACACATCGAAACCAGTGACAAGTGGTGTGCATTCGTTAGGGGACTTTTCATATTATAAAATCAAATTTTCAAAGGAATTGTGACCCGAGTGAATCTTAGTTAGGCCTGATTGCAGACGCTGGAGTTCCCACGGCTATACTCTCCTTTTAAATTCATAGTTAGTTTAATTATATATTTATTTAGTTAGTAAAACAAACCATTAGGCAAGGGGTGGCTACCTAAGAGCCAGTTTATACTAGACTTTAGCATTTCTGAGTTAAGAACAGTTCGTCCGTCTCTGTGGTTTAACTCCGGTATTTTTGGATATTGTGCTACACTGGTCAAGAGTCTTATGCTTGGGACGCATCTTTATTTTAGCCACCCGGTCGGTCAAGCTGGTGTCATGGCCTCTCGTACGACATGTAAGAAGTAGGGTTGTAGTAGTGAAGTTGGTAGGTAGTATAATCTTCCATGCATAAGACAAAGAAAATTTCACTCACAACAGTAACATTTAACACTTCTTTTTTGCATTGAGAGAGAAATTCATTAAACAAAGTCTACAGAGTACAAATAAACACAACTGAAATTGACAAATTACAAATAGGAAAGACAAAAATGAAACTAAATTAATTGAATGATACATCCCACGGACTGCCTAATTTAGTCCTTAGTTGATTGAAGACCTGTGACTTATCAGTGTTTAGTTGTCTGGTAGTTCCACTGTTGAAGAAACTTCTATATAGATACTGACCAAACCAAGTGTCACGATACACCTATAGTCGAGAGTTCCACGGCATGGTTAAAAGTCACGCAACTAGATGGCTGAAAAGGGTCGCAAACATGGTAACGAAGGATACTAGAGAAAACAAACAAAAAAATTAGACAACACAAATAGCTAAATACAATACATGCATCTAAAGAAAAGACTGCATCAATATGAAGCACCACCAGAAATCATGAGTATCAAAACATTGATAAAAAGCAGCACATCACCAACATACATGCATCAAACCCATGGACTGCCTTGGATTAGGCAAGCCTCAGTCTATCATCCTTGGCGTTCCAATATAGGACCTAAGCAGAACAACTCAAACAAAGGAGGAAAACAGAAAATCCCAATCAGACGGGAAGTCTAAAAAGGAGACTTGATTGGGGTTGGAAAAGACAACGAGTCAACCGATCAACAGGGGAGGGGGAGAAAAGGAAGGCGGAATTAATTGATTGAGAAAAGGACGAAGAGCCAATCGGACCGAGCTGGGGGGATCGGATCGAGGGCCAAGTGACTAGGAAAGGGGAATAGAGCTTGCGTGATTGGATGTTGGAAGTTGTAAGGGTTGTTGGAGCAACCAACGTCAAAGATGGGCCGGAGATTGCTAGGCATCAATAGCAGGACATGAACTACATAAATGATGCCGGAGATGCTCTGATGCCGATCAAAGTAGTGGGAGATGAAGATGGAGACCGACGATGCTCCTTTGAGATGCTTATTTCGGAATGAAAACTAACCAAAGGCAAGAAAGAAGAGGAGGGGGGAAGGTCGGATCTGTAAATACTGGCATGAGGTTCACGGCCCCCCACCGTTAATGTGTGGTGTCTAGGGTTTGGTTGGTGGAGGGTTGTAAATGAGCCGAATTGAGGCGAACCTTATGAGGTTCGGGATCAGTTCGTTAAGGTATGAGTCAAGCTCGAGTTTGGTACTAAATAGAGTATTCTAGTTAGGAATAAAACTCATTTGTTCGTAGTAGAGTACTCTAGTTAGGGATAAAAGAAGAACAAATTATATACTTCCTCCGTCCCAAATTAATGGTCTTTTTTCACTATTTGACACCTCTCAAAAAATTCTCCATAACTTTCAATCTATGGTTCATTTTATATCCAATATGGATCCTATTTGATAAATCTCGTTTTGTTTTATAAAACAACATTTTTGTAATTATAAAAAACATTATAAATTGTGAAGTACAGATAATTTGTTGAGTGAGACGACTGCCGAAAAGGGACCATTAATTTAGGACGGAAGGAGTAAAAGTTTCTCAACTATAAAATATTTATATGTAGACCCTCAAAGTATTATTAATTACATTTTGACCTTAGATTCGCGAGCCTAACCAAGCCAAATTCCCTTAGGTACAAGTTCATGTGTTACTATTGTGGAGGTGTAAATCGACAATGTTGGATGGAAGAAGATAACGTAGGAAATGAGAAGAGAGATTTAAAAAAAAAATCCCTAGCCTGTAATCAATTGTTACGTACGTATTTGGTTTCTTTAAAGTACGTACGTATTAAGTTTTTTATTAGGTGACAGTTTGAAAATAAGTTTTAGAATCATTCTTTTTATAAACGTACAAAAGCGTGACATCTTTGACGCCCTATGCATAGCTGAGGGTGGCGAACCATTTTAAGAACTTGAATATTTTACTAATGATAACATAATCACTTTAAAAAATAGCCGGTTTGCAATCAATACCTACTCAATTCAACAATCACATTTAAAAAGTTATATATTCATTCTTACCCGAAATCATAGAGTTCAGTTGATGAGGCAAGTAATTGAAATAGCCACTTCTGATTAATTTTTTTGTTGAAATAACTACTTGGCAAAATTATAAGCTTGAGAACAACAGATTTAGAAATCATGTTCTTAAGGTGTTTGCCAGTCAATCTTTGTACCTTTTTGGGGGTTGATTATCATTTTTGGTGAAGTACTTTATCATTATTAATGAAGGTAATATTAGACTTCGAATCTGTACCTGGAAGCAATTTCCATATTCTGTTGAGAATTGAAGACTATATATGCAGTCAATTGAATATCTCAACTAGAGTTCTTGAGTTTGCTAACCCTTTTTTTTAAAGGCAAAAGAACTTTTATTAATTTTTGAATACGTATTACAAAGATTAAAAGGGGCTGAGGCAAAACAAATAAATTCTGCCCCGGCTGGACCCAAGGGGAAATAAGAACAAGATAACTAGGAGTCAACCCGAAACAACACAGCCGAAAGGGGAAAGCAACCTCAAAAACCGCACTAGCCCCAGGGAGAACAAAAGCAAAAATAGGCCTAGAACAATCACCGCCCAAGAGATTTCAGAAACAACAGCAGAAGCAGCAGCAACTAGCAACCACCAAAGACAACAACCAGCAAGTTGAGTTTAATCTGCTAATTAACCCTTAGTTGTGTTTCTCTTTTCTTTCTTTTTTTTTTTTTTTTTTGTAGTTGTGCCTATTTTTAGGGCTTGTTTTTTCTTTGTACAGGCCCCATGTTTTGTGGGCGCCTTCCCTTTGTTTGTTTGAGTTGGTTGGTTTATAAAAATTCCATTTAGCAAAAAAATAAAATAAAAATAAATTATGAATGTTTTGGTCAAGATTATTACTTTTGCAGTTGTCTCAATGAAAGGAATAAAAGAGTTCACAAATTCAAAAAATAAGAAAAAGAGTGGATTTGTTGCTTATTTTTCATCTCTAGTTAGCTTCTTTTTTTTTTTTTTCCGGTAAAAAGTGTTTTATTTTGATCTTTAATTCAACTGAAAGAGTAAAAAAGTAAACAAAAACACAAAAAATAAATCAAAACATTTTTAGAGGCCAAGCACCTTCGTCTTCACTATCTTTTTCATCATATCTTTCATCTTAACTAGAAATACTCACTTTTTGCAATGGTTTTTAAATATATTGTTCAACTTTCATTCCATGCATAGAACGGACTAGTTGTAGTACAAATATATGCTTGTTGTAACATTTTTTTTTATAGCCAAAACGAGCATTTATTTATTTTATTTTAGTTTAAAAAAACAAATAAAGGCTTGTTTTGGCTTTAAAAAAAAAACCGGATTATTTTCTTATTGGGTTGGCAAAATAAATTAGCATATCCTTTTTCAATTTTTTTCAGCCAATAAGTTCATAAACTCAAACTAGTTAGATTATTGAATTTCAATAAACGATTAAGCGAGGATTAATTCGTTTGCCTAAAAAGGTCCAAGTCTAGGAGAAAGACAGGACATTTAATTTCTTGAATACAAGAACATATTTGTACAAGTAGAAATTCTATGCGCAAGGAAATTTACACGTAATGTGAGAACATGAAATCATGTTTTTCAAACAAAACATGCTTTTAAAAAAACACTCCCATTTTGCGTATGATTCGGTTTAATTTTTCTTGCGCATGACATTTTTTATGTACAAGCCAATGGTGGCGGCGTATAATTCAACCTCGTATCATGACTTCTTTCAAGTCAAGCCAAAATAGGAAGCCAGCTACTAGCCGTTAAACAGGTATATTTCCTTTTTGTCGGTTGTTCTAACAAGACACCATAACTTTGATGTCTACTCATGTACTCCCTTTTTTCCATAAATTTAGTCACTAGCAAAAAAAAATATTTTAAGAACTGTTATATATTGTAAAAGTATTTATTATTCAAGTAAATATTCACAACAACTTTCCAAAAATTACGTAACGATTTACTAAAATCATACATAAAAAGTACGGAAAACATACGTGAAGGAGAGTGTACCGTAGATTTCTCCTTTTTCTGTCATTCGATCGTCATGGTAGTGGTAGTAGTTGAGCAATAGTGGTAAGGGGTGTGGTAGTAGAAATTATCTAAAAAAACGTTGTACATCATTAAAAACTTTAAAATGTTTTATGCCAAAATCAATTGATCAATCTTCTGTTGGCCACACTATTATATATTATTCGTCAACTATTTTTTTCCACCACAGGTAGGATGTAATTTTTGCAATGCTGTTTGAACTACAAGGCAGTGGATTATTGTGCAAGGTTTATTTATAAATTGTTTGATTTCTTCGGTGGTTGATTATGATCATTCGCTAAATTCGTAAAAACAACACGAAGTCTCGTAACAAAAAAATGTAGCAATACACAGTTACACACTCCCCTCTAAATGCATACCATTAAGTCCGTAAAAGTTCTTTTTTTATAATTAGGTGTCTAAGCCGTTGCACGCACCTCGACTAAACTTAAGAAACCAATTCTTTATCCGCTAACCAAGGGCTCATTCTAGACACAGCAAAGCTCTATATGAACTAATCCCGAGAAAGTGATAACACCTATGAGGTTTCGAACTTGAGAACTTAGGGGAGGGTCAAAACCTTAATCTCAAATCTTGACCACTAGTCCAACTTCTCAATTGGGGATGTTATTCTGTAACAGTAGTTACCTCTCTCTTCCCTTTCTTGATTAAGATCGTGGGATATAAGGAAATTTATTTTCACCAAACATGTATCCTTTAAAATATTGGTAACAGGAGAGAGAAAAGATTTCAAAGGAAATTGATTTTTCCCAATTTTAAATTTGTTTCAAAATGCAATCACGACGTCTGTCTTGCTTAGATACGTACAAGAAGAGAGAGTAAAAATGAGAAACAATCAGTAGCATTAAAATATATTACATTATTGAGGACAAACATGCTGAATTGCAAAAAATGTACGGGAAAAAAAGGAAAAAAAAAGAAGAAATAATCAAACTCAATCACTCTTCCCAAGGGGTTGAACATCCGGAAGTTAAACTGGTGGTTAAAGCCAAAACCCTAAAAGGGAAATACTAACATCAATTGAAAATCGAAATAAAAATAGAATTAAAAAAAAAAGAAAAGAAAATCTGAAAGAAATTAGTTTTTGCATAAAGATTAACCCAGAAGTGAGGTGATCAAATCTTGTGAACTGGGATCATGATCAGCATTTGGGAAGATCAGACGGTGGAGGGGGAAGCTTTTGATTAGGGAGCTTTCCATCTAAGACAAGCCAAGCCATCTTCAATCCCCAGCTGGTATGTATTTCTAAGTGGCAATGCATGAACCATACCCCTGGTCACACGATATTTAGCACCACCAATGCCAACTTTAGATTAGAAATTTTCTCGGTCACAATTTTGTTTGAAACCGTCCAATACACACGTGGTCTACAAAATAATGATGACCCAAGTGTATCGGATGGTTATAAATATTAAGATAACGACACTCATTATATTTGTGATATAATAGCATTTGGAATGCATCAATGAGATCAATTTCCTTCAAAAAAAAATTCTCTTATAGTTCCCTACTATATACCTGGATTGTCGGCCAAAAATCGGATCGCAACCCACCCACCAGCGGGCACACCGACCGTATTCCTCTCAACCGGGTCAACGAGATTGAAACTTTTCGGGTCCTTATTCGCATCGAAGTTCCCAAACCCTTGACCCACAACAAAGAAATTGAATCCATGAAGGTGGAGAGGGTGGCTCTCTGCCCCAAGAATGCTTGTATCCTGCAATACTAACTCGACACTAGTATTAAAATTCAGCACCACAAGTTTAGTCCCATTTGCCACCATAGTATTGTTCGGCGGGGTGCCCGTATAGTTAAACCAATGGGTCGGGTTGTATGGAAAATCCGGGTTATAAACCCCATTTGATTGCCCAAAGAAGTGAGATTGGAGCAGGGCAGTATTTGGTTGTATAAAAGACACATTGTTTATAGAAGCTGAAAACTTGGTTCCATTGGGCCCTTGGCAGGTCTGGTTTTGTTGGTCACATGGGTTTGTTCCAAGGCTCACTGTGAAAAAGAATCGCTTGTCTATTTTTTGTGGCACATTGGCAGGGTATTGGGCACTTGCTAGACTAAATAGCTTTTTGTAAAATTGGCTGCAAAAAGAAGTGTCATTTAGAGGAGGTAGTGATGGTTTAAAGAGTGGAAGTTGTTTGATGGACTTCGTTATGGATTCATAGTGGAGGATTCCGGCAGTGGTGGAGTTGTCAAAGGTACCGAGGCCGGTAGCGTACGGCCGAGCGGCCACGAGGAAAGTGGCGTCGGGGGAGTGGGGTTTGGTTTTGAGAAGAACGTTTGTGGTTTGTCCGGGGGTGATGAGAAGGGTGTCGGTGTTGAATGGCTTGATGTAAATGGCGTCTACATCGACTATGGTGAGAGAGTGGTTGGCAATGCTGAAGAAGAGCTCGTCATTGAGTGCAGCATTGATAAGGCGGAGAAGGTAAGTTTTTCCTGGTTTCACCTTTAGTTTGAATGTATCTACAACAAATCATGAAAAAATGACATCGTCATGATGAACCAAATTCATAAAATAAATTGACACAAAACTAACAAATGCAAGTATTTTTTTTGGAAAAAAAAAAAACCATTTGGTTTATTTTTGCCAGAACACAACCTTTTTATGCCAAATGATGTGTCGTCCTATATTGGCCATTGGATGATTTGGTAGGTGTTGGTACAATATCACATTAGCTAGTACCAAAATATTATGTCACTATTTCACTATAGCAACAATAAAAGAAATTACATTGATAGATATAAATCAGGATAACAACATAGAATGATGTGACAATGACATTTTAAATTTACATGAACGAACAAAAGATCACTTAGTAGCGACCCAATCTTTAAGGAGGCCTACGTTGCAACTTTATGCCAATTTTACTTTGGCCTTATAACTAGCTAGAATCTTATTTCTCTATCTTTAGAGGTCAAAAATACAAGTTTCCCCCCTATAATTTAGGCATCCAAGCCAATTTACACGCTAAAAATACAGTTTTTAGCCCAAATATTATGGCCCTTATGGGGCTTTCAGTAATTTAGGAACTTGGCCAAAGGTCTAAACTTCCTAGGGCATATATCAATTTCTAACCCAGATCTATGCAAAAAATTGTGTTACAAAAACAAAGTACCTTTTGTGGAGCAGTTATATAATGGGCCAGGAAGCCCATTGATGGTATAAGCATCCGAGACGTTTGGGCCACCACCTGTTTGAAGAGCCTGACTAATTATCGCCTCAGGATCCGCATTAAACCACTCTCCTGCAAATCAATTAAAGTTTTGAAAATCATGGAGGGAATGAAGTGAAGTCTACTTGCAATTAACTTGTGAGTATAGTCATTAATTACCAAATATGATGGGAACTTCTTTGTAGGGTTTGGCAAATGGATAAGGGACATTAGGCTTCGGAAGTATGATTATGGGACCATAGAGAGTCGATCTTAGCCACGAGATATGGGCATGCCAAAAGAGAGTTCCTCTTTGGCCGAGAATGGTGAAGTTGTAAATGTAGCTTTGACCAGTTTGTATCGGACATTGAGTTACATACGCTGGTCCGTCTGCCCAACCAGATTGAAGTTGTCGAATGCCATGCCTGTTTCCAAAATACATGCTTGCACTTTAGGTCAAAAGATATGTATTGAAAACTTTTATTCATGATCCAATTTGTTTTGAAGAAGTGCATAAAAAAATTCTTGCATTGCTCTATGCATTTAGGATGGAACCTATATGTTCCACTATAACAAATACAGTGTAGTCAGATAGAATAGTCAGTCTACGTTGTTATTTCTGGATTTGTATTATATTAGAAAATGGCTCTTTGTAAGCAAATGATGCATATTCAGATAATTAGCTACACATTCGACATGGAGGAATAATCAATTAGCGTGACACACCAGTTATTGTAAGTTATTGTTATTTAGTTTTAAAAACAATAGCCAGCCAACTTGAACAACATGCATGGGCCATGCAGAGCCCTACCAGTGGATGGAAATATTGTTCTGGACATGGTTAACCACTTTGATAAGAAGTCTGTCTCCCTCTCTAGCCACAATGCGAGGTCCCGGAAACTGCCCATTTACCGTCACGATACTCTTCGTGTGGCATAATCGAGTCACATTTTGCAACTTGATCTACAAAACAAATCAAACTTTCAATATCAATAAAAACAAGAAACAAAAAAGCGAAGTGTAACACTTATTTTCATTATCATGATCATTTCAAGACCACTACAATATTGTTTCAACAATTTAGAGACCACCTACATCAAATTTGTAGTGCCTTGTTAGGCCTTCAACTTTGGTCACAACAAGAACAAGAAAGAGGCAAAATGTAGGCAATGAGAAGAGAATTCTAAGACATTGGAGGAGAGAATTAGAACCCATGATTTCTCTCTCTTGGAGTGAACTCTCAACCTTTTAGATAGTTTGGTAGTGTTTCATGAATTGTTTATGGGGTGGTTCCATATATATACATGTCTACAAAGGATTGTTTGGTTGATTAGGTAAAGGGAAAGTATAGATCTGAACAAGACTAGACAAGACATAACTTCAAAAAGTTCTCTTGGTCGGGCCAACAGTTGTTGGAGAATAACTTTAGAGTGTTGGCAAAGAAAATTTACTTCATAGGGAAATTTCTTTGACCAGTGCATGTCTGTTCCTGTCAACCCTCTCCTTTTTCTTAACATGGCATGATTAATCTGATCTAATTTGCAAAGACAACTGGAAGTGACTTTGACCCTCAGGTGTGCTGTTAAGGGAAGTGAGGTGCTTGTATTTTGCAAAACAAAAGAAAAATTAAAGGCCTCCAGTATTCTGCTTTGCGTATATTTGATGCAGAGTGGGTTGCGTCCACGTACATTTTTTGTATTGTTTAATTTGGACCGTTCTCGTCTCAAAAGCTTCTAATAAGACGCGCGACCCAGAGTTGGCGAAAAGGACCAAAAATTGTACGATCAATTGGAAACGAGTTTGTGATCAAGACTCATCAACTTCAAGCCATGACCAATGATGTTTTTCGGCCATTCAATATCATCTAAGCCCGCAGAAGGAGGATTTTGCCTTTTTAAGAAATAATAAATTTGCTTATAACTTTTAGTATGAAATTCCATTTAGCTACCGTCTGTTTTAAAGCCAAACTAAAAATTTGGAATTCGGTCACAATTTTAATACTTTTCCGATTTCTCTTGTCGAGATGAACAAATAAGCCGAAAAAATTTGACATCACACAAACAAATGTGAAAATTTTAAATAGAGACAAAAAAAAATTAGTCAACTATATTATTTAGCAAAACCTACCCTTACACGTACTTATCTTAATTTCAAAAGCCCTAAACTAAATTTGCTGGGAATTTATTCTTTAATCTTAGAGCAAGGACATGTGATGCTTGACGTACATGTGTTGGGATTGATAAATAGTGTGAGATCTATAACATTCGCGTTGGTTAATTTGGGGACAAAGTGACGTGTTCTGTTGTAATTAGTGTAGAGCGTTGCTCTTAAAGCACTGGATAATCTCTTGACAGAGTTGGCCCTTATTTTTTGGGTTTAAAGCGTAAATTAAAGATTGGCCATTATATGTGGTACGAGAGTAGAAGGGTCCTAAAACTTGAAAAACAAATATATTGAGGGGCTAACGCGGCTGCAACTCAAGTTTTAGCTTAAAATTGGCTCTTTCTCTCGAATTTGCTAGCTAGTGTTCTTGAAATGATTGCTTGAATTACAATAACAACTTTTCTACGAACACATACACACACTCGCAAGGCATGTGGGGCCCCACATACGCTACACACCTGCAGTGTGTGTAGGGTCTTTCCACATGCCTTGTAAGTGAGTGTGTGCCAGTGTTTGTGTTTTTAGTTATGGTTGTATATATAGTTTTTGTTACAAGAAACATAGGAGTACTTGACAATTTGTTCTCAAATTCTTCCAATGCCCTTTTCGCTCATTGTCAATTTCTAACATTTAATTTCTCTTTGGAAAGTAATTTTAACACTCTACTTTTTTATTACCATAATCCAAAATTTGTCTTTTCGTGTTTTTTTAAAACTGTGTGTATTAGGAACAATAATTAGAAATTTTAAAGTGCGGGGTGGGGTGGTTGGTGTGAAAGTTGTTTTATATACCACTACAAGAAAATGAGGCATTCCTGGCGGGTCAATTAATGCCGGAAAAGTGACTTTTACCCATAGTTTTTTTCTTTAAATTACCGCTAGCAAAAGTCTTTTGTCCCTGCAATTTTTCCAATACCACCAATAAAAGTTACATTTTCAAAAATATTTCAGCGTATAGTATAGATATTTTTGTATGTCAATTGTGAAACAACATACGTATTAGCCCAATTGGTGGCATAGGCGCGCAAAAGGGCAAGGGTTGCGAGTTCAATTCTCCTCAGTTTTAGTATTCCCGACGACGGGCGTGATAAATACTAATCCGGCGGTTTTTGGGTCTTTACTGGCGGTTTTCTAATGCCGGTAAAGCTAAAATTTCTTGTAATGACATTCTTACCCAGACAATTCATTTTTTTTTGTAAATGAAGAAATAATAATTTTTATTTTTTTTGGTAAGTTGTAATTACGGAAATCTTATCTGACGGATAGTAAAAAAAGTGTAAACACCAAAGTGGTTACATTGTCTATCTATATTACAAAAGATGAGGCACAATCCAGGCATCATCTCTAATTATTTTAGTTTCGGTCCTTTCAAAAGGACTTGATCGGTCAGCCAAATGACTTTTTATAAAAAGGCCCATTCAATTTTTGTTCTTCGAAAGGACTGGATCGGCCAGCCAATTTACTTATTACAAGGCTTGTTCCAATTGTTTTCCCTTTTTTTTTTTTCTTTTTAATTTTCCTAAGAGCAAGGGCGGACCTAGGGGTGCAAGAGGGGTTTCAGCCCCATTACACTTCTCAATTATCCCGTCATTTATACTATATTTTAAATTCTTCTTGTAAAAAATATGAAAAAGGTCTCCCTCAAAATTGTGTTATTAATATATAAATTTGGTATTTTTTTCACTAACTTATGATTACATGTGATTTGGTCACATTGCATTAAGATTTAAGAATCATGCATCCTCTATAATAGCTCTGAGAATGATTTTGTTCACTCTTGTTAAAAAAGAGTGAACATTATTCTCACTATAATTGATCAAAAAAGTGAAAGTCTCATCACAAACTATTATTACAAAAAATTGTATTAATTTCCTGTGTACTACAAAATTAATGTGTCCTACAAAATTTCTACCAATCAATGTGAACATAACATTAACCCTCTCCAAATGAAAGTGAACAAAATTGTTCTCGCACTAAATATCAAATGTCAGAGACCTGTGTGCAGCTGCCATTTCGGATGGCTTGGGTAGTTCAATTATGTTCAGGTTTATATTTCTATCATGCTCATATTGCAAGTGTTTACTTAAAACCAAATTCGAACCAATAGTATTCCAATGAGTTTTGTTTTCCCCTGCACCGCAACAAAAAAAATTGGGTGTATTTTTGTGTAGCATGGTGAAAAAGTGTGCTAGTTAAATTTCTGCACGATTGATCACATCGTACCCTTGATCACATTTGCATGGTGAACAACTTAAGAAAGAAAAAGAGAAAATTATTCTAGAAAACTCAAAAAATCACCCTGTCATAAGGTGTTATTATTAATCATATTGGAATATTATGAATAAAGTTGGGAATTCATAAGGTCTCTCAAGGCAACCAAAGATTCCTTTCCAAGTTAATTTGTTGAACCCAGACGCGTGCATGTCAAAAGCAAATGGTTATGGCTACTGATTACCCCTAGTGAAGTTTGAAGGATGCAATATTTCACTCCAGGAGTTGCATGCTTTGAATTCGAGCAAGCAACTCAAGGGACATCTTCATCTTATAAGAGTGTTCATCCCGTTTGTGTTTTTATACTCGAAATTCGTACTCCATTTCATAGCTCTGAAATTCGGTTCTTGGGCGAGAGAGACACATGCGTTGTTCGTTCGCCAAGACAATTGACAGAGGTGTTCTGGCGCGCGGCTTGTGATTTGTCGTTTTATCCTGACAGATAGATGCCGACAGATTTTACAACACATTCGGAAGGTGGCAAATCTGTTGTAAGGAAACTGTGTCCAACACAGGACTCCGGTTCGCTATTTCATTTGTTTCAAATTCTGTAATTTTGTGATTATGTTAATCTTCTAGTATAATGAAAATTGTTCTTTGGAAATTGATGTTTACCATATTCTTTCAACAAATCATTCATCAACCTGTCATACCTAAGAAAATTAACTTTCTTTTGTTACAACGGCCTAAATAAATAAGGGTAAATTACCTAGACAGCCCTTGAGCTATACCGAGACACCCCTAAACTAATTTAACCTACGACGACACCCCTTCAACTATTGAAAAGGTTTAAAAGCCCTAACTCCGTTAGAAAAGGCTACTGAAAGACATTTATGCTCCTTATATATTGTTAGCCTAAAGTATCAACCCAGAAACCCTCGCTACCTCTTCGAGAGAGAGAGAGAGAGAGAGAGAGAGAGAGAGAGAGCTTCTCTCTCCATTCACCTCCAGATCTCTATCCCCGATGACCTCGCCCTCTTCCGCCACTTCAGCCTCGCCTCCCTCCACCACCACCACCACCATTGCCACAACGATGTCATTTCAAGACTAGGCATAACGAATCAAAAACCAAAGATCGCATTTTTGTTCTTCACCTCAAGTTCTTGAGTTCCTGTCTTTAAGTAAACAACAGAGGGCCTTAATCATTCAATTAAATTCCACCCGTAGGAGGCACTTTACGTACACAATGGCTGCCCAAAAAGAAAAACACATAATACAATGTTTGACCTAACCTAATAGACCCATCAATTGGGCATTATCATGCAGGAAAATTGCTGACAAATCAATGGTAATGCACATAATATAATAATCATAAATGGTGGAACGTCTGTTTTGATCAGTTCAGTTTAGGTACTTTCTTATACTAAATGCAGAGAAAAATCACTCATCGGTCAAGAAAGTTACGTTTTATAAAACCGCTCCTGTAAGGACAAATGAGTTTAGATATCTATCTGTTTTGGGTAAAGTTGTCATAGTTCAAACCACCAAGCCATGCAAAATAGGGGCTTTCCAAATTTTTGAGAACAGTAGGAAAACAGAGCAGACATCAATTAAGACTTGATAAAACCGAAAGTATTATTGAGAAATTAGTCAAATTACAAAAATACACTCTTCTTCATTCCTTTTTTCCCGGCATATAATCTTGACAAGTGTTAAGTTAAACAATAATTCTCAAGAAAAAAAACAAACTTAAATGTGGGTGAAATTAACAAGCAATAGTTGAATCTTAAGTCATATATCTCTAGAAATAGAGGGGTAAAAGACCGGGTTTCCGTTGGTTTACGGGTTTGAATACATTGATGAAGATATCAACATTTGGGGAGATCTGACGGCGGAGGGAGCAGTTTTTCATTAGGAAGTTTTCCGTCTAAGACGAGCCAGGCCATTTTCAATCCCCAGGAGGTGTGGACTTCCAAGTGGCAATGCATAAACCAAACCCCTGTTCACACAATATTTGACACCATCAATACCAACTTTATACATAAAGTTTATTCTTACTTTTTCGACAAATTAGAACTTTTTTCGTCCTCAATTGCTCGTCTTTTTTTACAATCCCGTCAATATTTAGACAAAAATAAACTATATTCATAAAATATTTATATTATAAAAAATAAACAAGTTCATTTTTTCATTGCTGACTTGCATAATTCACATTACTAGGTTATACACTAATCAACTTACCCGGGTTGTCAGCTAGAAATCGGAGAGCAATCCACCCACCAGAAGGCACACCCACTGTGTTCCTCTCAATCGGATCGACAAGATTGAATTTTTTCGGGTCCTTATTTGGGTCAAAGTTCCCGAACCCTTGGCCCACAACAAAGAAATTGTACCCATGGAGATGGAGAGGGTGGCTCTCAGCTCCAAGAATGCTGGTGTCCTGCAATATTACCTCCACACTAGTGTTAAAATTCAGCACCACAACTTCGGTTCCATTTCCTACCATAGTATTGTTTGGCGGGTTACCCGTGTAATTAAACCAATGGGTCGGGTTGATTGGGAAATATGGGCTATAGACGCCATTTGATTGGCCGAAGAAGTGGGACTGGAGCAGGGCTGTGGTTGGTTGTATAAAGGATATGTTGTTAACAGATGCTGCAAATTTGGTTCCATTGGGCCCTTGGCATGTTTGGTTTTGGTCACATGGGTTTGTTCCTAGGCTTACTGTGAACAAGAAATGTTTGTCCACTTTTTGGGGCACATTGGCAGGGTATTGAGCATTGGCTAAGCTTTTGAGTTTGGTTGTGAAGTTGGTAGCAAAGGTAGTGTCATTTAGAACTGGTAATGTTGGTTTGAAGAGTGGTAGTTTTTTCATCGGCACTACAGAGTGGAGAGACGGCGATTCGTATTCTAGAATGCCGGCTACAGTGGAGTTGTCGAACGTGCCTAGACCAGTGACGTACGGCCTAGCCATCATAAGAAAAGTGGCACTTGGAAATAATGGTTTGGTCTTGAGAAGAACGTTTGTGGTCTGTCCGGGGCTAATGAGGAGAATGTCGGTCTCAAACGGTTTGACATAAATGGCATCAGCTTCTACGATCGTGAGAGTGTGGTTTGCTATACTGAAGAAGAGCTCGTCATTGAGTGCTGCGTTGATAAGGCGAAGAAGGTAGGTTTTTCCAGGCTTTACTTTCAGCTTGAATGTATCTGAGATAGACATGGTTAAGCAGTTTAATTCAGCCCCTTGTGTCTAACCAGATCCAAATGATAGTAAAAGAAGAGACAAACCTGTAGGCGAATAGGGTACCGCCACATGATACCCGGTGTCCTATTTGAGCTGTCCAAATATGTTTTGGACGGCTTAGATTTGGTGGGGTAAATTTGCCCACGAAATTTACAAAAATACTAACCTTAAATCTGGGCCGCCCAAAACATGTTTGGACGGCTCAGAATTCAAATGTGCCATCGGGTTCCACGTATCGGTGCCCATTTGGCATGCAAGTTTTTCTCGTAAAAGAATGTAGCTTTTTGTACCTTTGGCAGAGCAATTGTACAATGGGCCTGGAAGACCATTGAGGGTATATGCATCAGAGACATTTGGACCACCACCAGTTTGTAGGGCTTGGCTTACTATTGCCTCAGTGTCTGCATTGAACCACTCACCTAAAACAAGTATTGTGGTTTGTGTGAGCAAAGCAAAATAACATTCGAATTTGGCTAAGAATAAAAATCTCAATGAAGTGTACACAATCCATTGGCATAAAGTTCTTTCACACAAAATGTAAGATATTTTATTGAGTTTGTAGCGTTACGTTATATGAAATTAGGATGCAGAACATTGATTACCGAAAATGATGGGAACTTCCTTGTATGGTTTGACAAATGGGTAGGAGACGTTATGCTTTGGAAGAATGATTAGAGGACCATAAAGGGTAGATCTTAGCCACGAAATATGAGCATGCCACCAGAGAGTTCCTCTTTGTCCAACAATAGTATAGTTGTACACATAGCTCTGCCCTGTTTGTATTGGACATTGAGTGACATATGCCGGCCCATCGGCCCACCCAGACTGGAGCTGCCTAATGCCATGCCTGTCCAAAATGAAAATGTAAGACCATTTAGATGTCATTGTGAATGAAAGATAAGAAAACTCTCTTTGTATGTTTCATACCAGTGAATTGATACATTGTTTTGCACATGGTTAACCACTTTTATGATAAGACGATCGCCCTCCCTAGCTTCAACACGAGGTCCTGGATATTGCCCGTTCACTGTAACCATGCTCTTTGTGTGGCACAACCGTGTCACATTTTGCAACTTGATCTACAAAACAACAATTTCCAATACTTACAAAAAAAACTAATAATAAATAAGAAAATTGTGTCTCGGAATCAAACAACACATACGTCAAATGTGTAGTGCCGCGTTACACCTGCAACCTCGGTGATCGCAGACTGAAGCAGGAGAGACAATAACATGAGTAGGTGAGATGAAATAATAGAATTGGCCATTGTTTTGCCCCCTCTCTTGTGAAAAAATAGAAGTGTTCGTCGTGTTTGATCAAAAGCTTTTGATGGGGTTTGTATATATAGGTAGAGGAGACAATATAGGAAAGGCGTGTTTGGTTGATTAGGTGATATGCATAGTGTCCTGTTCAAAAAATATAGTAACAGCTTGAATAACACTTTGATTGGACCAAACACACAGTTGTTAGAGAACAACCTTAGAGTGAGGTCAAAGACAATCTATGGTTTCATTTTGGACATGTATCCTTATTCATATATCCTTGTCAACACTTTCCTTCATGTTGATGCATTGTGAGCATGACTCTCATACTTGATTTTGACCATGTTGATTTCACTCCTTAATTTGCTACCAAATTACCATATACATTGAAGTTAAATTTCTCCTGTTGTCCAATAAAGTTTAGTTTATGTGATATTTAAGTAATTGTCTTTGATATTAACGTTACACAAGCCATGCTATTGTCTGAGAATATATAAAAAATAAAAATAAAGGTACCCCTATCTAACAACTTAAGCTTTTAGATGAGTTAGTGGTTAACAATCGATAGTTATAAGCAACAAATAGAAATGTGGCATGCATATGAGTGTTGAGTAGGCAGCGGCCAATCTCAGTGGGATGTTTCTTGCTTGTTGTGATGCCGTTTTCTGTTTCCGTTTATAATAATTGTTGTGATGCCGTTTTCAATTTCCCTTTATAATCATTGTTATCAGGTGGTTTGGTCTCTTGGGGCACCATTACATGGTACTCTGACTCTTTTCATTACTATAAACAACATGTGGGTTTCATGACTACCGAGTATACGAGCATCGTTGTTGTGCAGTTATGGAGAGTATTAGAGTACCACATGACCATACTCCAGGCAATTGACGGAATGATTACTGGCTTGAGAAACTAATTATTCTTGCATTACTTGTTGTTAGATCAACTTAGTTATTATGTTAATCAATTTCAATCCATAGTGCATATACATCCTAAAACGCCTCCAACAAATGATCACCTACTTTTATCTTTTTTTGGAAGGCACTTCCTTTATCTTTAACACTGAAATAATTGTCCAGTCAGTACTGTTTATTTCAGATGGTTCAGGTTTCCCTCCTAATCCATCTTTTACATATGGAATTCACCAAGGACAAAAAATGTAGTAGGTTTTTGTTGGGATATGCCTCCCCAATTAACTTTGCAATGACCTTTTAAAATTAATAAATGGTGGTGGAACTTTTCTGAAATATTTAATGGATGTTTAATATAAATATCAGTGAACGGGTTTAAACTAAATGGTGTGCCTATTTATATTAAATGAATAGACGCGACCATTGGATTTAAATGGTTTGAACTAAATGGTGTCTATTCAAGTTAAGTAAATAGACATGATCATTAAATTTGAATGATGTGATCATTAAGTTTAAATTAATGAATAGGTATGACTATTCGTGAACGGTCACTGTTTGTTTATTTCCGATGGTTTAGGTTTTGCTTCCTGGTCCATTTTTTCATATCCATCTTTTTTCATATGGAATTCACCAACGGAAAAACTGTAGTAGGTTTCTTGGGATATACCTCTCCAATTAATTTGCTAGCTATAAGTGCTATTACCTTTTTAAATTAAATAGTGTTGGAACATCTCAGAAATATTTAATTGATGTTAAATATAATTATTGGTGAATAGGTTTAAACTAATGGTGTGTCTATTTAGGTTAGATGAATAGACGGGACCATTTAATTTAAATGGTTGGAACTAAACGGTGTCTATTCTAGTTAAACGAATCAACATGACCATTGAATTTAAATAGTGTAATCGTTAGGTTTAAATGAATAAGTATGATTATTCATGAAATGTCACAATGATTGAATCTAAAGGTTTGATCATTGGTGAATGGCCACAAGCCTATGTCTATACAAAGGCTAGGGATTCTGCCAATTTAGATATAGAATCTGGTAATCAAAACGATTGATTATTCTCTCTCTCCAGAATTGTCTCATAAATTTACTCTTTGGCGAGCTCACAAAACCCGAAAACATTCTGGTCTCTTTTGTTCGCGTGTTATGTAGTTAGACAACAACCCTTAAGACTGGGCTTCATCGTATCTTGAGACAGTTTTCGCTGTTAACACAGTGCATGACCAGTTTCTCAAGTATTGATATGGGTGAACATCGTCTTAATTAGTGCAACGACAGTGTTACTTTACCCTCTTCCACCGGCTTCGATGAATTTGCACCAATAGTTTAGAATAAATTTTCACCGCAATTGTAGCAAGCACAAAATCATTTTCTAGCTACCCACATGAAACGTATTGAAACTTAAACCATTTTACTCTATGTGATCAAAGGAGTACCTATCATTAGTAGTTTTAAGGTCATGTTTAATTATCATTTTCATGAAGGACGTGTAAGATAGAGTTGGGTGGTTGAGGTGCTTTCATGGACCTTAAATTATTTAGGGTTTAAGAGATGCAGGGATGGTGACATATAATTTGGAGAAGAAAATTGAACTTCTTTTTTCTCAAGCAAAGAGGAGAGTAGTGATGTGCTTGCTTCATATCTTTGCTGTAAGTCTACAAAACCTAGCTATCTTCTAGATTATAGTAATACCTACCAAGCCTTGTGTCCAGACATTCTTGAGGCTCACAAAACTTCTTGTTATTTTACTAACAAAATTGTCTTCCTTGTGGCCTCTCACCTTCTTAGTGGCGGTTCTACGAAATTTTAGTACCGTAGTCGGTAAAACTTTGACCAATATCTAATATAACCTTCTCTCTACATATATTATTATCGAGAACTTTGTTTTCATTGATTCTTATTTGTTTGATCGGGAATTTTTTTTTTTTTAAACTCTATAAGGGTACAGCGAGACTGCTGAGAGACGAGAATACCAAAGAGAATACTTCAATCAACATGTGTAGTCGTCTTTCTAAATTTTTTTTCTCGCAACTCAATGAATTCCATTCTATTACTTGACTATTTGTCTTTCTTTAATTTAGAGGTTTTTTTTTTCTTTCCAAAAATTACCTTTGGATTTGGGCAGAGTGCAAAGTTTGTGAGTAGATGTTCATACCTCATGTGATGAATGTTCCTATGGGTGTCAAACAAGCCGAGCCGGCACGGGCACGGCACATTCGAATGCGGCATGGCACGCCAAAGGCATGGTAAAATCCTAGCACGGCACAGTATAAGTTGGCACGTGGCACGGCACAGACACAGAATTGAGCGGGCACGGCACAGTCTAAGGCGGCACGTTGCACGACACGACACGGTCTTCTATGGGCATGGCATGGGCACGACACGAAGTCAATGGGGCACGAGGCACAGCACGACACGGGCACGACACAGCATGGTTGTAGAACAACATGGGCATGACATGACACTGGCACAGTGGCATGGAAAAAAAATTGTTAAATACTTTATTTATATGCATTTTTTGATAATCCCAAAAAAAAAAAGAAGAATTATTTTTTGGCTATGTACTTGTGTATGAAGTCGTGAAAAAAGAAAAAAGAAAAAAAAGGTAACTATCTACTTTCTTTATCTTATTGTAATTGAAGTCATGGAACCTCTAATTTATATCTTATTGTAATTGAAGTCATGGAACCTCTTATTGTAATTGAATACTAATTTCAGCTCTTTTTTTTTTTTTTTCAGCTTCCATGTATTCATTTATCTTTCTCTCACTTTGCTTGTAAGTGAGAATAACAAATTCGCAGTGTTTTATTTTGGAGGAATGATCATCTTTTGGTTCTCCTTTACACAAATTCGCATAGAAATTTATACAAATCTATAGGGATTTATTCTATTTAATAGAAAATTACAGTGTTTTTATAAAATTCGCAGTGCTTTTATAAAATTTGTACCCACCACAACACAACTTCGCAGTGCTATTTTTTGTTGTTCTACAAGTCTACAAAATTTGCAATGTTTTTTTTTTTTACAAATTCGCCGTCGCCAGAAAAATTCGCCAGCCAGAAAAGTTTGCCAGCTGGAAGTGGATGGTGGGTAGAGTTGGGAAGTGGGAGGTGGAGTAAAGTGTAAATATGTGTTCCAAGGGTAGACCGATAATCTTAATAATGAGATTATACTTAGTGGGAATTAAGGATTGGTTTTCTAGACCTACTGGTTATTTTCTGAACGAATAAACCTAAAAAACCAAAAAGTACTCTTTCAATGGAACGGGCCTATGCTACCAATATGTGTGTGTGTGTTCTAAGAAGGCCTTTAAAAGGGAAAAAGGGTCTCATCAACCTAAGGAAAAGGGTTTCAATCAATCTTATCTTTTTCAACAGCAGGCAAAGCTCATCAGTTGTGTATTGAAAATCAACTTTCGTTTTCGTTGCTTTAGCAACAGCCTTTTTTTGTTTGCAGTTTTTCTTTCTAGCAAATAGTTACTGCCTTGCGATTGGTACTCCTACAACATAGGCACGGGAAAGAATAGCTTCACATTTTTCCTTTAACAAGGTGCTGTTTAGTAAGAGGATTTTTGATAAAGCTGAAATCTGAAAATTGAAAATTGAAAATTAAATACTTAAAGCTGAATGCTGAATTTATTAAGCTAATAAACTATTTGATATGTACTTAATCTGAAGCACTGCAATAAATAAGTTATTCGATATGTACAAGGAGTATTAAATTCAATAAAAAAAATTTTACTTTGCCTTTCATATATTCATACTGGAATGTATAAATGAAAAAAAAAACATACATTATCAAAATAATAAAAATATGCAGAATATTGGCAAGATTGTGGTATTGCAGTGGTGGCATTAAATTCACTAATTTTCTTGCTTGCCTTTCATATATTCATACAAAAATGCAAAAATAAAATCGATTAAAAAAAAAACGTACATTTGTCAAAATAATAATAAAAATATATAGAATATTGGCAAGATGGTGGTACAATGGTAGTGATGGTTGTGATGGTGATAAAGTGATGATGGTGGTGGTGATTGTGGAATGGTGGCATTGTGGTGGTAGGAGAGTGATGGTGGTAGTAGTTGTGGTGGCACGATGGTGTAGTAGCGATAGTGGTGGTGGAAGTGTTGGAAATGGTGGTGGAAGTGGTGTAGTGGTGGTCATGGTAGTGTGAGCAGTGGTGGTGGTAGTTGTGGTGGGAGTGACAGAGTGGTGGTGGTGGTGGTGGTGATGGAGTGGCGATAAGTGGTGGTGGTGGTTGTGTAGTGGATGCCGCGGAAGAGTTTGTGGTAGTGGTAGAATGGTGATGGTTGTGGTAAAGTAGAGGTGATGGTGGTGGTGGTGGTGGTGATAGTGGTGGAGTAGTGAGATGGTGGTGTTAGTACGTAGAATTGGGGACGACAATGATAATTGCGGTTGTGTGAAGGGCAGTGGTGGAGAGAAAAATAGTTGAATAAAAACACTCATAAATTCAATCAAAATTAAGTAGTAGCTTCTTACATTTTAAGACATTTATTCTTTTATACGGAATATAAAATGTGGTTATCAAGCCAACTTAGTTACTTATTACTTAAGGCCTTCTTGATGTCCTTAACCAATTTACACGCATTTTCGACTAATCCATGAGTCACTGATCCCATCTTACGCTCGTAGTATGTAAACTCCTGATTTCAAAGCCAATGTAACCTTGATGGTTTAGACCATGGACCCCAAAATATGATATATTCTGGGTGAGTGTTCGGGGTAGGAGCAACTTTACTGGGGTTTCAGGGGTTCAAGGCTCAAGCTAACCCTTGAGTTCGGAAAATATATTAAAATTTCATATATTTTTGTGTATAATTTGATTTTTTAAAAAAAACTTCATATTGTCTGCAGCTCTGTAAGTTGGAAAAATGCACTAATTTTTAAATATTTTTTCATACGATTTGATATTTCTTTCATAAATAGTAAATGAAAATTTTACTCGAATTTGTAACTAAGTAGATTATATAGCTCGAGATAAAATAAATTATGCCCAATAAGTTTTCAACAATAATAAATATTTTACATAGTATTTTGTACAAAAAAAATTCTATATATTTTTTGACACTGGATTTCATACCCTGCAGCCACCCATGGTGAGAGAGAGAGCAAAATACTGTAACATCTTTGTTCCAATTGATGAAGAAAAGAGAACAAAGCATTAGACTCACACTCTTGTAAGCATATGATAAAATACAAAAAGCCTCTACCACAAAAGGCGCCCTCACAAACAAAAGTAGCTCAATCCTATTTTGTATGGACTGTGGTTTGATGGTACAACAAATTTATAGTACTAAGCAAAGCAGAGCAAGGCTGCTCTCTCTCTCTCTCTCTCTCATCGTGCTTTCTCATCACCTATGGTTGTAATTGCAGAATATGTGCCAACAATAGCACAGATCAGCCCAACATTCATCACGAAAATGCAAACCCAAATCTGCAAAGAAAGCATGTAGAAAATTATCTCAGTTGTCATGACTCGTATCAAAACCTCGCGCAAACAAGGGGAAAGTGATGTAGTAGTAATGAAAATGACATCGTAAAAAATGCCCGCAAAGTTAAGTGTTTGATCACCTGGAACTTCGTTAACCTATGGCGACAAATGCTGAGATAACATGCGCATGGGAAAATCAGAGCCTATAATTTAGAAACAAATTAAACTCTTATTTATCCTTTTTACATTTGCATTAAAGACTTGAAATATGTAATGAGGTGTATATATGACGAGACACTTACGATAAGCATAACAAGCAGCGATCCAATAATGGCCATCACCGAACCTGCAGTGAGATGTTACGTAAATAGAGTTTGGAATTGGACATGAAGAAATTTTTGAATCACTTTTGCATATGGGTGGAAGTTCTTACCAAAATATGGAACCGCCAATGCCACGAATAAAGTTGAGAACACTAAAATCGTTCTGACGAGTATTGATATTCTATAAGAACTATCTGGAGCCAAAGGCAAGAGTTCCTCCAGACTGAATGCTACAGGGGTGATTGTCAAGGCGTACTTGGTGACAGGGGCAACAACCTAAAGTAGAAATTACATTATTTTGAAGAGTACAACCCAAAAATCAACCCAAGAAAACGCGGTGAGATTGTAGTCTTACCGTGGTCCATGCTGCGACTTTGGAAGCAACAAATCTTGTGGGCATGTTTAAAGTAAACTGAGATTTAGTTGCATGACCAAACATCAAAAAGCCACATATTGCAACCGCAGCATATAGTAAACAAGAAGTAGCAAAGCTGCAACGAATTAAACAGATTGTATAGTTATGATTAAAACCTGTCAAATAATTTCGACGATTGTCTTGAGCAAGTTCTTGAATCAGGTCAATGAAATGGTCTAAGACAAACCACTGATTACCTGATTATTAGAACAGAGGGAAACTTTGACGGTTCCTTCATTGAAGAAGAGGTATCCCACCTCTGTTCGTGTTGTTATAGCTTTCTCCCTCTGTTCGTTTGTTGTAGATCTGGGGTTATTTGTGATCTCCCTCTGTTCGTTTTGTTGTAGCTTTCTCGTTGTAGCTTTCTCCTTGTTATCTGCTGCTGTTGTATATGATGTTTTGATATCCCAAATGTTGATTCTTGGTGGCTCATTCTTGCTGTTTATTTTATTTTATTTTATTTTATCGGTTATTATGCTGTTGCTTGGATCCCCGAATCCCCGGTTTGGATCCCCGTTCCCCGTTTGGGGCGAGGATGGAGGGGAAAAAATAATCCCCATTGGGGATCGGGGCGGGGACAGGGATGGGGGAGGGGTTCGGGGATCGAGGACGGGGATAGCAGTCTCCGGCCCCGCCCCGTCCCCATTGCCAACACTAAATGTAACAAAGCTTGTCTCATTTGCACCCCAGTGATCGAGGATACATACGAAATGTGACCAACAAGGTGTTGGGATTTTTTCCCAAGTTAAATGAGGCATTTGGAAAAGGAAAAGTAAAGCATTTAGTTTAGCATGGGATTTTTTTTTAGTGGCTCGATGGAGTAATTAGATCGGGTTTAGTTGTTAAGTTTCTCATGGGAAATGCCCGAATGGATTAATGCCGGCAGTTTATGTGAATTCCCGAGATCTCTTGGTTGCTACGTACTTGAAGACCTCGAAAATTATAGAAGAATTTAGTGCTTCTTTTGGTTCTGCCATGCCAAGTATAAATGGGCAGTGCATGTGAGTGCCGTATATATACAAGAAAAGTGAGAGAGACAAAGAAAGAAAGAGAGGGCTTTGTGGCGTGTGGGTGAGAGGGCAGCCCCTAAGGGAGTTTGCTGGGCACACCAGTCAGGAGATGAGAGAAAGAGCAGATTGAGAGTAGAACTGGAGAAGGGCACGAGGGAGGGCTGCCCGTGTGGGTGGTTGCCGTGTGCTCCGGGGTTATGAGTTTGAGAGGAGAAAATGGTGAGGAAAAATAGAGTGTGGGGTGAGTGAAAAACTATGTATAGAGCCATGTGTTAGGAGCTCTTTGGGTGGGTTTTCACGTCACATTGTATCTCTATTTTTCCAAATATAGTGGAACATCTCTCTCTCCCGTGGACGTACCCAATTTGGGGAACCACATAAAATATTGTGTGCTTTTATGTTGTGCTTGATTGTTTATCATCTTTTTGTTTGCGCTTCCATTGCGGTGGGATTGGGGTATTAAATCCCCCAACACAAGGAGTGAGAGTACTGCATAAGAAATGAGACCAACTCACCATTGAGAAGGGCTTGTGCATATGAACACTGCTGCAGTGGTGGAATCGATTGAGAAACAGAGAGCCTTGACAGTTGCATGGAATTAGTAGCAGATAACTTTTCTCCAGGTGAGTACGAGGTAGGGACTTCATCTTTGTCCAAGCTAATTGCTGTAGAAAGGAGGGGTTCATTCTGGGAATGGTACTGATCTGTAGCCCCAGAAGAGTTAACAGCCTGAGGTCTCTTGTGGGCTGGACTCAAGAAAGAGGCTGTCAAGAAGCCAACGGCAGGCGGCGTCGCGCTTGTGTACATGTCCATGGACCGCCTGCTAACATATACAGCACAAACATCATTGTCAAACCGAGTTTTAGACCCTGTTCCACAAAACAGCCTTATTCCCTAAACTAACTTATTACTCCATGTTTTACGAGACTGGTCATTTAGTCACAATATATCAACTCAAAAAGCCAACTTAATTTAGTTCCACCGATTTACTCTCTCTTTTTAATTTATAGTTGGCCTTAGTAAGAATATTTTTTTTGTCTTTATGGCATTTGAACTCATACCCGCATGCTTGCTTATTAAAGGGGTTATGTTCCTTATCCAATCAAACATAGGGACCATAAACGAACCAACAAATGCTACATACCCAAAATCTCTACCCACAAAAATGGAATGAGTGGCTCAGATGCATTTGGGAATGCATTTGAGCCACTCATAACAATTTTCTGAGTACGGATTCCGGGCACTTAGCATTTGAGTACGGATTCCGGGCACTTAGCATTTCTGTAAATAAAATTTGACATCTTACTGACATGTATGTCGTTTATGAATATGACATTGCACACGTACGTTTGTTATACGGGTGATACAAACAATGATTGAATTGATCGAAATGCCTTTTTCATTTTTTGTTCATACAAAAAGCCTAGTCTCAGACCAAAAAGCAGAACAAAGGTTAACGAAAGACGTTCAAAAAATGGTAAGGAACGAACGAAAAATGATTGGCAAACTGCAAATAAAAATCATCGTCAATCAGGCGTCTCGCAAGAAAACTTGGATTCAAGAATGAAGACGTATACTTGGATGAATGCTTTAATTCTGTCTTATAAAAGTTGCAATTTGGATACGAGGTTTCGTGCATTTATTGGAATTTTTCCTGCACATGGGCCCCCCTATGGAACGAAACCTAAAAACCAAATTGCAACTTTCGTAGGAAGCTAGGGAGAGAAATAAATACACGTTGTATATGTTCACCTGTAACTTTGAGGCCATGTTGGGTTGTCAATGTTTTGGTACATGGAAGCGTGTCGGGACGAAGGAGCCGTGACATCGGATTCCGTTTCCTCGTCGTCATCGTTGTCATCGTAAACCGTTTCGGCCTGGTTTTCTTCGTCATCGGTCTCGAAATCGATCCCGCGATCCCGCCCAAGATCCTCATCCCCCTTCATCTTAATCTCCAACAGAATTCGATATAGGTTTACGTATTGTACGACTATTTAATTACGCAATGGACATGCACAAATAATGTTGACATAGCAACAATCACTCTGTTTTGAGGTTTGTGTTTATGTTGGTGAAAACAAAGGCATAAAAGAGTTTCAGGTTGGGGAATAAAAGAATCTGAGAAAAAGGGTAAGAACTTGAATTTCGTTAGGCTTTGTCTTTCTTTTGGATTACGACGTTGTTGGAGATAACAATTGACAGGGTGTATTATCGGTTAATAATTCCCTTATATAATCCGTACATTTAATACTGGATTCCACAGGAATGTGTGATAGCAAATTGTGTTGGGGCATCCCGTGGTGAGTGTCCCGAGACCACCAAATATTGTACGTGTATTATCAGGAGTATTTATTAGGTTCTATTGGAACACTATACCTCATTCCAACTCCCCATACCATTGGACTGCCACAAAAAATAGGAAATGCTTCAATACACACCCTTTCTTTAGGGCAGGGTGTGGTATGTACTTTATGAATTTTTGTGGCTCATAATATGAATTTTGTGGCCTGGCATTTGGAATTTTTAGGTGGTTCTATATGGGAATTTTAGATTTGTCTAACCTACATATTTTGCAGTTCAAAAATTCGGCATAGTTCAAAAAAGATATGGCACAAAAGTTTATAACTTTCTGTGGCCTCAGTGATAAATTTTTGTGGTTCGATTTATGAAATTTTTTCGGTTCAGCTCACGAACATTTTAGTGTTTGATTAGGAATTTTTATGGTGAGATGAATTTTTGTGGTTCTAGATACAAAATTGCATACATAGTCCGCGGGGATTGTTCAGCTCACAAAAGTTTATATGATTTTGTACTCTTTGTGGAAGATACTTAGAGATGACAATGGTGTTCGATTTCTTGAACAAAGTGTTTGATGCCTTTATTCCTGGGTATTTTAGAATCAACAGATTTAGAGAAGGATTTAATTTCTGGGTATTTGTCACGAATCAACGGCTTTTAACTCGTGCTAATTTTGTGCTTTCCTACGCTTGTGCTGCATCAGATAGCTAAAAGTACTAGTTTGTAGTTGTTTTATATGATGCTAATTAGTCGTTGTATCCTTTAAAATTTTGGCTTTTCTTCCATTTCTTTTTTTCTTTTTTAAAAAATATTTTTTTTTTTACAGATTATGGAGTCAAATAAAATTTGAAGGACTTAAAATAAAATTGGTTTTCATCAAATTACTATTTGCTTTCTAAATAATTAAAATTCTTGACTCGTTATTTGCATGGGACATAAAAACTTTTTATTTGCAAGTGATATTTATGCAAATGTGAACAAGTTCTTGAAAAACCCAAGCAAATAAATAATGGACTATATATATCCAAGAATTTCGTAGAAGTCTGCAAAGGTGAACAAAGTTGCCATCTTGTGCATTTTGGTGTTTTTCATTTCCCTAGAAGGACTTTGGTGGAAATGTTATAAATGGATAGATATTAAAAAAAATTAAACAATGTTTTAATTTGTTGGGAGGGCCCACTTTTGGATGGTTAGAGGGTTTGTTAAATTTGGCTAGCACTTTATCACTTGCTAGATTTAACACATATACTAACCTGTCTAATGCATGCTAAAAAAAGTTCTTACTAATTAAAAATTGAACTTCTCCCACAAACTTACTCCTAAACTACTACTTAATCCATCCATCGATGCGCAATCTGAGTGTCGTCCATAGAGGTTCTATCCCAGGCCCAAAGTCGTAAACTACTCGTCTTATTTGGTTTGTCGAGTACTATGTGATGTTCCTATAAACTTAAGTCGATTGGACATAATTTTTGTAGAAATTTAAGTCAATTGGACATTGGAGCTAATGTGAACAAAAGAGGTTTGTTTTCAAGAAAATGGTGGTAATTGCGAAAGTAAATTTCAATACAAACTTGTTGCGCTCCTTTTGTTTTCAACTTTTGCTGTGACCCAACTAGAGCAGGATCCCCGTCCCATTTTTATCGGCTGCTTTTACTATGTTTCTGTCATGTTAACCCATAAATGTTTCTGATGGAGGACATTTATTCAGTTTTCCATTGCTTTTTATGGATTGTTTTTAAAATGGAATGGACAAAATTTGAAAAAAATAAAAATAAAAATTGATACTGGTCTTGTTGTCCATGCTAAAAATAAGCAATTCGACACTAACTGTCCATATCTCTCGTAACCATATAATCCGGTCAAGCCCATTATTGATGTCGAATCAACCTAATTTTTACTTGGATGATACACAGGTTTGGGCTTCAAAATGAAAACCCCTAATCATCAAGGGAAACCACATCGGACTTGAGGTCACATTAAGATATCTGTCATATTATTGATCTTCGCGTGAGGCCCAGTGAAATCTGTCATGGTCTTATTTAAAAATCAAAACCATTCATTTTATTAATTGTCAAAGTTTGACTGTTCACTTCTCTTCAATTATAATATGTATACCAAATTACGAATGTTCAATAAACTTAATGTTTTGCATGGGTGATGTACACCTGAATGTATTCAAAAAAAAAACACTAATGGTCAAGATCCTCGAATGGGATCGTGATGTGTCCGGCTTTCGCACAACAAATGATTGTCACTTAAGAGGATATTCAAATTCAAAGCCCAAGTTTATATTGAGGGTACGTTTTTTTTTGGCTTAATTTTTTTAAAGTGTATTTATGTTTAAATTTTTTATTTAATTCGCGTTAAATACTTTTGAATCAATCTAAAAATTAAAAAGGCATCTTTGCCTTTGTTAACTTTTTTAAAAGAGAAATTTAATTAGCCATCCTCTTTCAATAATATCCTTAGGATGCCACCCTAGGGCTTTTGAATCTTTATGATTCCATCCTGTAATTTAAATTTGGACCATTATGCCCCTATTATGTAATATTAGTATATTATGTAATTATAATTTATGATTCTGCAAATTGCCAAGTCCTATTTTAGTGGTATTTATTGGGTAATCAAATCTCCTATAAATCCAGCCAAGCAATCAACAGGATTACATTCCATTATCATTCATTTTCTTCTTGTTTGAATATAGGTTGTTCCCCTTTCCATAACTTGAGGAATTTTTGAATTTCAAAATATTTAGTCCTATTCAAGAGTACAACCAACGTCCTGCGGTTTATTTTCAATGTTCCCCAAATCAAATCTCCTATAAAATTTAGGCACTTGAGAAATTACATCCATTATGGTTTATTGTTTTAGCATATTCAATTCACTGGTATACAATAAAATGATTTAAGTTAAATTTCCTCCGTAAATATGGTAGATGACCACACCATATAAATTTTTTCCTAATAGTGGCAACTGCTCAACCATTCACCAAGTTAATGCTAACATGAACAAACTAAACAATGCTAATTCACCAGGAACTTAATACATGTAAAAGAAGTGCCTACAGCAAATATGGTGCATTGATTAATCATATTCACTTCATTGAAATATCACACATCATATGGATAAGTTATTTTTCCACTCAAAACATGACAAATAAAATCACCATGTACATATTTTCTTGTTAGTGACAGTTACTCAACCATTATCCAAAAATACCAGACTGACAAGATCAAACTAAACAATTCTAATTTGACCATTCACCAAGAACTTAATACTTGTAAAAAACAAGTTCCTATCCCAAAAATGACAACACCATAAAGCACTTAAACCAAGTTAACAACTGTTCACCATAAACTTGATGCTACCAAGCCCAAAATTAAAAAAACTAAGTTCTACTTTGGTCAGAGAAGCAACAACTATTAAAATCATCGGCAGGACTCATTTTTTCTTTCATTTGTCATCCTATTTTTGGTCTACTTCGCTAGCCTCCAATTCGTGCTCTGTATCCTTCTGTGCCTCGTGCTCCGCATCCTCCAAGTTTTGTTGTGGGCTCCAAGAGTTTGCCTCATCATCCTCCAAGTCTATAAGTGTTCGATACAAACTTTTTCCCAAAGTTAATTTTGCAAGTATGTATCACTCCTGTTACAAGTAGCAGTAATTATTTCGAAAGTTATTTTAGATCAGTATCCACATCCAATGTGTAAATTCTTTTGTTACAGCTACTAAAACAACCACCACATCACAAGATCATGAATACAGGAAGGAAAAATGTAGGCAGAGAATGTACCACAAGAATTTAGGCAAAAAAAAAACATGAATCCTGTGTGGTACCAATAACTAACAAAGCAGCCGTGAACAAATATTTCATCCTCAAAACTACCAGTTGGGCATGGCAGATTACTAATCCATAACTGAATTTGTCACATGGTTCAATGGTATACCATAATTAAACTTCAATAACCATAACAATGGTACAACAGTGTACCATATTTACTCACCTCATCAGTCATATACCATAGTTATATGTAGTTTAACAATTAACCATAAAAAACGATGATTAAAAAAACCATAATGGAATTGTGTCCAAATTAGGTTTAGTAATTAACCATTAAAAAACCACAAAACCACCAAATATACTCCCCAAAACAAACCCCAACAATTACATCAGTCCTTAGGAAAACATCGAAACAAAACATGCTTGTAATTTGAGTGCCACTAAAATACGCTGGACAATTGTTGAGTACATAAGGAGACTTACAGGCCATTCGTCGGAAAGGTAAAGACGTGGGCTGGTTAGGGCTTCACTCTGTTGAGCAACTCGGTAGCCATATCTTCACCAACAATCTCGTAGCCACCCGATTTCAACTCCTCTCCTTCGTCGAACGATGCCTGAGTAGTGGGATGGTGGTGTATTCGGCAATCTCGCGTCGTGGGAATCTGCCGATTAGTTAGGGATTGAGGATTTCGGAATGGTACGATTTCACCGGAGAGTTACGGATGTGGGTTGTTGGTTTTGATTCACCGAAAGAGTAGGGATTTGGGACTATTTGCAGTTTGGGACGAATTGGGGCTGTTTGGAGTAAAGAAATGGGACTGTTTGGGACGATTTCAACATATACAGACAAGGGGGTTGTTTGGGATGAATTTTGGATGATGTTTGGTATCCAATAAACCCATAACCGACTTACAGTTTGAAGGAGAAAATGAACCAAACATGCTAATTAAGTGTTTCCGAAATTTGTGGGATGAGTCATGGGACCATTAATTTTTTAAAATTTGTTACTATAATGTAGGTATTTTAAGAAGAAAGAATATTATGCTAGGGCTTTCTTGGTATTTTTTAAATTTCAAGATGGGATCATAACAATTCGAATTCATTAGGATGGGATCATAACGTTTTTTTTTGTATGGGTCCTCTAATTAACTACCCCTTTTTAGAAACTATGTTTTTCATATTTTATGCTAATTACTCTCGTTGATGCGAATAGTCACTTCAAATATTTTGACCAAATACTTCAAAAAAAAAAAAAAAATTCACTACCAAAATGGTTGAGCTTGCCAAGGCCCAGGAGAAGAAAAAAAAGTACAAGAAATTAATAAACGTATCAAACATATTACATCAGCAGTGCTACATACCCAAAATTTTTACTTAGAATATTACCCAAAAAGTAAAATCAACAGCTTAGATTTAATGATTTCACTATCTGAATAATATTTTGGATAAAAATTCTGGGTACTTGTCATTTTCCAACATCTTAGCATGGAAATTTGGTATATAAAGCCAAAGGTTCAGAATGGGGGACAATTTTATTTGTCAATTTGGTTGAGCTTGCCAAGGCCGTTGCACCGAGCACACACAATCTGAGCCTGGTCTTTCCTAGCCGCATTTGCCCTCAGGGTTACCCCAGATTTCCTAACGAAACCCGCACCATCACACTCAGGGCACCTGCCACGATCACAACAAAACTACTCAAAAAATACGGTTGTAAAAGAGCCGAATCGATAATCAAGCTAGGCTTGTTCTAAAATAGATGAACTCGAGTCAAGATTGAATAATTGAACTCCGGTCGAACAAATATAAACAAGCCGAGCTGTTCGACTTATTCGAACTCGATTCGTTTACAAAATGAGCTTAAAATTTAGGGTTGAGCTCATTTTTTAACTAAACGATACAAGATCAAACAAGTCTTTATCGAGCTGAGCCGAGCATAGAGAGAGGGGGAGAGAGAGATCAGGAAATTACATACACGTCCTTGCGGGAGAAGAGGATAGGGAAGCCGGTTCCGACGAGTGCCACCGCGATGGCACCTGCAATCAGATACGTGGTTCCCTCAGATGATACGTCTCCGACTGCTGCAACAATCGTCAAAGGTGCTCTGTTCTTGGTTCTTTTGCCACTCAATTTGCAGGACGAGACATTTGAACTCGCAAATGTCGACGGCGCAGGACAGAATCTTGACAGAGAGGGGTTCCTGGACGTTGCTGAACGTCTTGTAGAAATGAGAGTTTGAAGAGGAGGAGCAATGGAAGCCATTTTTTGAAGCAGGGGTTTCTCGGACGAAGAGAGGATAGTTTCAGATTTTTGTATTGGCCTCTTCTATCTGTATCGTCCACTGAGATAAGGCCACATTAGATAGCAATCTTGTAACGTTTCTTGATAAGGAAGGTCCCACTTTCTCATTCAATCGGGTCTGGGGTTTTTGTTGTGCAACTAGTGTGCAGGACCGTGCTACGTATGTGGGCTGAGTCATCTATCTTGGAAATTAATACTCCCGATTCACAACGCTTTATTATGGGTAAGAAAACACTTTGACTAGTTAAAAAGTATATGTAAATCCAAACCATTGAAAACGTTTTCAGACAGCTGAGATGTTGCATAGCTTGGTCCCATGCACTTGGTGTGCAACACATACCCCGGACCCATTCAATCTAAAACCAATTTTGCCACCGTTTTTCTACGCGAAACGTTAATATCAAATCTGTTTATTAATGTAAAATTTTCTAATGCAAATAAAGTTGCTAGATAATTGATTTTTCCATCCTTTTTGTGCAACTAAATGGGGCAGAAATAACTTCGATATCAATTGACTCACAGCATCTTAAAAAAAATAAAAATAAAAACTGACGAGTTTGTTAATATAAAGACACTTTTGGCTAATTCCGTGAAATGTTTAACCGATGGTTGGGTGTCGGTAAAATGAGTATTGAAACCTCAAGACACTTATACATGAAGTGATATTTGTAACTAAAGAAATCCTTAGAGGTGGCATTGAAATTTACGCATTTTGTTGTGGCTGGCAAAATGAAAGTAAGGGAACAAATAATAATATCAAAATTGTTATTGTTAATTTCAAAAACTTTAGTGCATAAGAGCATAGTACTTTGTATATGACAACACAAATTTTTAATACTACACACTGCTCTAACTTTCTCCTTGGAAAACACTTCCCCGCAAAACACATTTTACTAAAATGAAAGAGAAATTAAATTTTCCTGCAAAATTCTGTCATTAGAACACCCACAAAGAAACTAGAGCATCCGCTCACAAAATTCTCTGTCCTTAGATTTTCTTATCATTTAATTCACTTCACTTTACTTTTTGTTGATTAGACTAGTCTATATGAGCTGAACCAAGAAAAATGCCAGAAGAAACAAGAATATCTTTATGCAATGAGGTTGAACCAATCCTTCATAAAGTGGCCTATTATAAACCGATGTGAACATCACAAATTGTCCCAAAATTCTTTATCATTTGAACACCCTCAAAGAAACTAGAGCATCCACTCACTAAATTCTTTCCCTGTGTTCACTTCATAATTTTCAAAAAAATTTACAAAAAGATTTTTTCTTCATCTCTCATTTTTCCAATCATTAATCATATTTCTGTCTCTACTCATACCCCTCTCTCGAATCATTATTCTTATTTTTCTCTCTATCTCTCTCCAATTATTACACATCTCTCTAACTATTACTTTTTCCCAATTCTAACACTCTCAAAATTATTTCTCAAAATATTGTTTTCAAAATTATCAACAAAAAAAAAATGCCAGAAAAAACAAGAATATCTTTATGCGATGAGGTTGAACCAATCCTTCATAAAATAGCCTATTATAGACCGATGTGAACATCACAAATTGTCCCAAAATTCTTTATCATTTGAACACCCACAAAGAAACTAGAGCATCCACTCACGAAAATCTTTGTCATTAGATTTTCTAAGTATCTTTTAATTCACTTCACTTTTACTTTTTGTTGAGAATACATTTCCAAAATACAGCCCAACTCTGTGGCCCAAATACAACCCTACTACATGGCTCTATGCCCCAAATACAAGTTTACCACGTGGCCCAATAAATAGATCGGGCTTATCTGTTGGGCTTCGGATCGCTAGGCTATTTGTCCACTCTTCTGGATTCATCACGTCCGTTCCAGAATCGTCAAGGTCTTCCCAATCGGTTCGTTTTGTGAGTATACTGTATTACAAAAGCTCCTCCTCGAGCTTCTCCTTCCTTCTTCGTTTTCAGTAGAGATACGAACTTTTAGCTTTACCTTATCTTAGGGCTTTCTCCGATTTCCCTACTCCTTTACGAATCTAGAAATGGCGAAAGAAGGACCCAATTGGGATGGACTGCTCAAGTGGAGCCTAGCTAATTCTGATGGAACTCGTCCTCCTCGCAACTTGAGGTACCCTTCTCTGTGTGTGTCTGTATGTGTGTGTGGATTAATTATTACCTTTGTTTTGTATGGTTTCCTTTGTTTGGCAGCCCTTGCTGCTGCTTTGTGGTGGTTGTGCTAATTGTTGTGGAGTTTGTGCTAATTGTTTATCTTCTTGTACAAGTCACATTTGGGTTCATGACGGAGTTGTGCTTTGAGTATGTTTTTGAGCATTTCTTCAATTTTTGAGGGCCTATTTGTTTGATTGGATATGGGCGTCATGGTGGGCTATATATTCCAAGGATCATCTATCACTTAGTTTGGATAAATCTCTAATATTTGGATTAAATATGATTTGATTTTGTAACTCCCCTAGGTGTGAGATGTATTATTAATCACCGAATCACTATTGGTTCGATTAGGTTTCATTTCGTGTGAGATCCCTCCACTATTAGTGTCGTCGAACAAACTAGTGCTGCATGAATCAAGAGTATATCTAAAATTTGGAATTTGGAAATTGATCTAACTAACTATGAAGCTTGGGGTTGCTCTAGTTGAAGAAATGCTCATCGTTCAACTCTTACTAACCTTTATACCTACTGATGATGAAAAATGACCTAGTTATACTGGAAGCTTTCGATTAGCTATTGTAGTTTAAGGAATTCTTTTGATTCTGAAATTTGTCTCTGTGACAATGAAAATGACATTAAAGTGTAGCTGATTAGTGAGTCAGTTAGGAGTTAGTTAATGAGGTTGTCAGGGGTTAGTTATAGTGGTGAAGTATATTGAGATTTTAAAGCTCAACTGTTATGCTATTTCTTCTATATATAAACAGCGACTACCCGAGCTAATGATAGAGGCAAGCGACCATATGCATACACTGAGGATTGAATAATTTAATTGAAAGTTTGATTTATGTTGCTCAAATTTTAAGGTTGTCACTTCAGGCATGGACATTGATAAGTTTTGCAAATTGTGGGATCTATTAGTACCTTGGTGAACTTAGCTGGCAAAACAAATTTTCATCATCCTAACTTCACTCTAATTTTTCTTCTCTCCGGTACTTTTGTAGTGAGGAGGATAGAAAATGGTTCATGGAAGCCATGCAATCCCAAACTTTGGATGTCGTCAAGCGAATGAAAGAGATAACTCTTGTTATGCAAACTCCTGAGCAAGTCTTGGAGGAGCAAGGAGTAACAGCTTCAGATATCGAAGGTATTAAAAACATAAGTCTCAAACTGGAATCTTGTGAATGTTACTTTTTAAATATTGGCTTTATAACCTTATTGTTTTCTCTATCTTGAATTCTTTCAGATATGCTAGATGAGCTACAGGAGCATGTTGAGTCCATTGACATGGCTAACGGTAAGAGTATTCTTGAATAGGAGTCTCACTCTTCCTCTTTCTCATTGAGTGAGATGCTATGTGGTGCATATGGACATTTGATTTTGCATTGATCATTTCATAGTTGATAGAGTCTTCAGCGCTAGAATGTCACTCACTCTCTGAAGTCCAGCTGAACCCTAGGAAATGAGTTCTTCTCATTTGAGGTTTCTTTTAGTTTATTTCTATGTAAAAAGCTAAAATCTTTCTTTTGGTGCCTATGGACATTTGGTTTTGCATTGATCATTTCATAGTTGATAGTCTTCAGCACTAGAATGTCACTCACTCTCTCAAGTCCAGTTGAACCCTAGGACATGAGTTCGTCTCATTTAAGGTTGCTTTTGCTTCTATGTAGAGGTGGCAATATCTAACCCAACCCATGAACCCATCCAAATCCACCCACTCAAAACCCAACCCAACCAACCCATATTAAAATAAGAGTTATAAATGGTGAACCTATCTTAACCCATATTTACATGGATTGAATTGGGTTGAAAATGGGTTCAAAACGAGTTAGACCTAAAAATTTAAAATGTCGGGTGCTTCTCTTTGTTTTGTTTTCTTGTTGCTGACACTTTCCCAATTTATAGTTAGTTCTTGACTTCTTTCAATGAATAATATCAGCCCTAATGATCGCTTGGCCCCACCATTCTCGTCAGGTGGAGGAATATCCTTATCAAATATTGGAACTGTTAAAAAAACTTATTAACAGAAATAATATGCAAACCAAAATGTCCAAAGATGTGTTGCATGATTTTTATTTTCTTTTGATTTTTGATTCAGTATGCAAACAATCAACAGATCATAGGAATAAAAATCACCAAAAACTTGGAAACGAACAACAAAGCCATAGTCAAAGCCAGATATTCGCAATATGATGAATTACTCTGCTGGGGCAATGGGTTTGTTGGTTATAGAGAGAGAGAGAGAGAGAGAGAGAGAGAGACCAGTTTCAATTCTAAACCATGGGAATAAAACGGATTGGGTTGGGTTGGTTTGGGTTTGACTTAACCCATATTCAACCCACCTAATATTAGCCCATATTCAACCCACCGAATACTAGCCCATATTTAACTAGCCTATATTCAACCCATAACCCACATCAACCCACTCAAACCCAACCCAACCCATCCATTTGCCACCTCTACTTCTATGTAAAAAGCTAGAATCTTTCTTTTGTGTTCTGTTTCTTTCTTCCATTATTAAGGTTGTGCCTTTGGTAGAGTTTAATTTATGCATTTTATCAATCAAGGTATTGACCTCAAGAAAAAGCTAGCGAAGTAGTTTAATGCAAAAATTGTCCCCTTCTCTAGCCTTGTTTTTACATCATTAGCATGCCATTGTGCTTTATGCCTTATATTTTTTTTGATGAGTTAAAAAACTCTTCAACTTATCTGGATATTGTCCTATGGAGTTGCATTCTTGAGAGACCATTCCTATGGATGCAAATTTTGGAAATTCCTGGATCGTTGGAAATATTAATATTTATGTTCATCTTCATATTGTTGAGGACTTGAGTCGCACAACGCAGTGGGCTTAGCGCGTTGTGTAGATGCTAGCGCCTTCAAAATTACTTTATAGGACAAAAGTGTGAAGTACACATTCAAAAGGTCAAGAAAGTAAATTTTCAAGGCTGAATTATGTTGATCAGTCAACGATGTGAATTACGGATTGAGAAGGTTAAAATATTGTGTTGTCTAGGTTTACCATGTAAGCAGCCAAAGTTTCTATTGGTTGTAATGAATGAAGTGGTATTAGCATCTGTATGAAGCAGTTGCCAGATGCTTTGGCTGACTCTGTGTATCTGACAGATCTTAACACAATCGGTGGTTTGGTTCCTCTTCTTGGTTATCTGAAGAACTCCCATGCTAATATACGAGCTAAGGCTGCAGATGTCGTCACTACAGTAGTTCAGAACAATCCTAAGAGTCAACAACTGGTAATGGAAGCAAATGGCTTCGAACCTCTGCTTTCAAATTTTACTTCAGATGAGGACGTTACTGCTCGTACCAAAGCACTTGGAGCAATATCATGTGAGTAATTTTTTCTCTATTCTCAAAAATGATTCTGTACTATTTGGGTCTTTTCCCTTGTGACTTTGGGTTGATAGTTTTGAGAAATTTTCTAATTATGGTGGGGGTGGTTTCAGCTTTAATCATGCACAACAAACCGGGAATTGCTGCATTTCGTCTTGCCAATGGTTATGGTGCTCTGAGAGATGCTTTGAGTTCTGAGAATGTGAGATTTCAAAGGTAATCCCTTGTGTCAATTGACTCAGTTTGTCAATTATGGGTGCCATTTTGATTTTCATTACTTGACTGTGACTATGTATTTTGACTCTTGATTTTTTCAATTCCTTAGTTATCATTTGGCCCCTTTTCTGTCTTTTTTAATGTGGATTAGTTTGTGGTCAATTTTTGTCATAATCTTTTCTGTCTGACGAGTGGAGTTGGAAAAGTACCAAAAAAAAAGAAGAAAGGATCAATGTTGAAACCCCTTTTGGCAGAAGAATAAACCGTTTGTTGAGAAGTTTGTTCAAACTTCTGAATTACTCATGAACTTCGTTATTTTGCAGGAAAGCCCTCAACTTAATCCACTATCTACTGCGCGAGAACCATTCCGACTGCAATCTAGTCACTGAGCTAGGATTTCCTCGAATTATGATGCACCTCGCCTCCAGTGAAGATCCAGAAGTGAGAGAAGCTGCACTTCGTGGCCTACTCGAGCTTGCCAAAGACAAGACTGACGGGACTCACAGTAGTTTTGGGGATGAAGATGAGAAACTGAAGCAAATTCTTCAAGATCGGATTAACGGTATTAGCGCGATGCCAATGGAAGACCTTGGGGCTGTCAAGGAGGAGAGGCAGCTCGTGGATTCCCTGTGGAATGCCTGTTTTGAGGAGCCATCTTCTCTCAGGGAGAAGGGGCTTCTTTTTGTTCCAGGGGATGATGCACCCCCACCTGATGTTGCCAGTGGGCATTTTGAACCTCCTCTGAGAGCATGGGCTGCGAATCCAGAAGTTGGTATGAATGCTATTACTGAAAAGAAGGAAACGCCCCCTTTGTTGCTTGGCCCGGGTCCTCCAACAGAGAATAGTGCCCGTCACCAAGTTAGCTCAAATGGAGATGCTAATGCACATGATAACCACGGCAGTGAGTAGTGACATGAGGATGCAACTTGGAGGTGTCAGTTGAAGCCTGTTTTGCGAGATTTCTTGTCTAGTTTTGTGTTACTAATGCAAAGCCTTCTTTGTGCTCTCTCTCTCTCAGATGTTTTTTTATGAGATATGCCGCTGGTGCTCTGCTTTGTAAAAAACCACCGTACTTGCTTATCATTACATGCTTGTTATCGGAATACATAGAGGCTTTGAATGAGCGTAATCATCTTTAGAAGTGCTCAACTCTTTGTCGGTAATTTCCATAGTACATTCATTGCTTGTATTCTATTTGGACGGGCAATTTGGCCATTAGACCTACACTCGTAATCGGAATGATAGTTATGGCTTTTGGTTATCAGTGCTTATCTTTTCTTTGAATCTAGACCAGAAAAATGTGTCTAGACACTTCAGACACAAAATAAGCTGACAATAACCAAACGGCCTTCGCCCTGTAAGACCTGAGCAGCTTAGATGAATATGGCAATTGCATCAGTTTCCAACTCCTATTAGCATTCGACTTCAAAACATAGCTGCTGTATGTGGAAGCAGCTTGTACGGTTCAAGACCCGGTTCCTTTCAACAACAAAATCTGGTATTTAAAGCCCACAAGTTCTTAGGTCGAAGTAATGGTTCTTGGTGCTGCCAAATGCTGAACTGATACGCATTGATTTATAATCTGGTTTTGACAAATCTGTAGACAGCGGGCTATGCTCTCTATTTTCTGTGAGCATCTTGAAATCTCTCACTAAGACTCGTAGCTTGAAATAAACGCACGAGCATGGTACTTAAAAGCGTATCGTTTTGGTATGAGAAACGGCAACACGATACAATACATGTCCATAGATGGTGTTATTTGTTAGAGTGAAGACTATTTTTTGGAGGGCGGGAGAGGCTTCTGAAAATAGCCGTCTAGACGGAAAATCTAGAGACGGATTTTTTTGAAGCAGAGAGAGGATGTTCTGGAATTCTGGTCCGGAAGGTCGTCAATTCCATCTAGACAGTTGGGGATGAGAAAATACGCGTTTTCGTGGATTTTAGGGTTTTCTAATGGTGTGCTCTTTTACGACTATAAAAGGGAGCACTAGGGCAACCCCCATTTTAATCTTGATTGTTCTTCATCATAGTGAAGCCCGTACACCCCGTGGAATACGATTAGGCAATTAGCTTAAGTCGGAACCACGTATATCGTTTGTCTTGTTCTTTTGATTTCTTGTTTATCTTTCTTGTTTATGATCCATTTGTGGGTCTGTTATATTTTTGTTTTGTTCTATGCCCTTGGATACAAGATAACATGCATACTCTAATAAGCTAAAACTTGACTTGATTGAAAAAACAGGAAAAGAACCACAAGTATCTCCAACACTAACACCCTCAGTCTGGAGTTGCTGTATCTCATTTGGGTGGGCAGAAAGTGACGACATATCTTGAGGCTCTGCACTTGTTAAGACTAGAAGAGTCATCAAAAGCATAACTATAGGCTTTAGGGCATATTGCCTTAAAGAGATGAGCAAACAGTGTTGGTTTGCACGTTTGGGGGTTCGCGTAACTCCCGGTGCAACAATACTTAGCCGATTGCATAGCCAAGCAAGCACTCTTGCACCCCACCACCCTCCCTCCGATCCTCTCCTCTAATGCCGACGGGCAGCAGATGTTCAAATCCACCTCGCACGAAGCCACTCCACATCCAATTCCCCCACCCACTGGAGCCATCGAAACTGGCAAGTTGAATCCGTCCACCAGGCTCACGTCGTAGAAATGTAAGGGTGAGACTGATGTCCCAAGTGTCATTTCCACCACTGTGGCTGGTGGTGCTCCGCCCATGCCCCGGCAGTGGAGTTGGTTGGCACAGTCTCCTGTTTCACATGTGCCTTTTCCGCTAAGGTCAAAGTTGCAACCTTGCCTGCAGTGGTAGAGCCAAGAGTTTTACATCAGAGATGACAAATATTGGAGAAATCTCAACAAATTGTGTCAAAAGTACAAAGTACTGATAGTAAAGATAGAGAAAAACTTGGGTGCCGAGCGGGTAGGAGTACACATGATGCCGAGCGCACATCTCAGCTATCCAAAAGTGTTATGGACGGCAAAGATTTCTTCCAACCCTTCCCCTCACTCCTCTTAATCTCTTTAAAATCTGGCTGTCCAAAATACTTTTGAACGGCGAGATGAGCGATGGGTCCTGCCATGTGGTACCCATTCGGTACCCAAGTTTTTCTCCAAACAAGAAGAAACATAATGGATCCTGACGAGTTTTTCTGTATTGGATTTTTTGTATGATAAGTTTCATACTGTACCACTACTTGCCTGGCCCATATTCTCCCGGACCACTTTTCCGGCACGTCGATGACTGATTCCTCACCACTGCTCAGTAGAAAGCCACCATCTTTTGGGGTAGGTTGGCCTGCGCCGCCAAGTATTCCTGGCCATACGCTGTCATTGCAGTTGTTGACAAGTATAAGTTGAGCCCCATCTGCAATCACAAAAGGAAGAAAAACAAAAGAAAAATTTGATACCGTTAGCGAGTAAAATAACCAAAGAGCACTCCCCTTCTCACAAACTCTTTAAGATTCTGTTGACACAGACGCATGATTAATACTCAGCGGGGACCCAAATCACATGTATATGTACATTAATAACAAAAAATATAGTCCATACCATAAATATTGCTACTTACTAGTTCTGAAAAGAAGATGAAATTGTGTACATATACATTAGTATCACATTTAGTTCTATAACCAAAACCAAAAAATAATTGATAACTTTGAAATTTTATGGAACTTTTTCAAATTAACCTAAAATATAGGTATAGTAAGTGAGATAATTGGGAGGTGTGCAAGGCCAGGGACCCGCTTGCATCCCCTTCCGTCCGCCTCTATGTTGGTACCCCACATAAACCACACTTATCTTGCTATCAACTCATTGTCTTAGTGAACAGATTGAGAGTGAGATTTTACACATAAACATGTTCGGTTAAGCTATCGAACAAATAACCACACGTAAAACAATGGAGGAGAAAATTTACTTGCGACGGAGAGAGAGGACAGCAAGAAAAGAAAGCTGAAGACGTATGGGGAAGTTGGCATTGTTTCAAGTGTTTGATTTTGGTGTTGAAGATGAGTTGTTTTTGGAGAGAAGAGGTAGGCAGTTGAACCACAACAGGGTGTTTGGTGGACAACTGCTTGAACTTAGAGTAGAGAAGTTCCTAGTGTATTAGAGCCAAAAACCTCGTTAACGGCAATATATATCTTCCATTGCATTGCTTTTATAGCTTATCTATCACCACCACTTTTTCACTTTGCACTTTTTACACATAAGGGGCATATATGCATTTCTTCCATTGGAGGTTTAGCACTTTTACAAGTGGTACACTTACTAGTTTAAAATTGAGGATATCTTGTTCTCGTTCCATTAATGTGTTTAGATAAATTTAGAGGATGGCTGCTTAAAAGGCAAGGATGGAGCCAAAGGGGGGCCAGTAAAGGCAGTCACCCTTGTAAGAAAAAACACCCTCTAGTATTGTATACAAAAACACTTTTTTCCGTATGAATTATATAGGCTAGCAGCTGCACAGTATTTTAGGGAAAAAAAATTGCCCCTGCAAAGTGAAATTCCTGGCCCCTAATAAAAGAATCGACTAATTTGGCGACCAATCCCATTGTTCACTAGTGGGGCTCCAATTAAAGCCGTGGCAAATTTCCTTTGGATTGGCCCAGCATAGAAATTGATTATACGTGTGTGAGAGTCAAACCCTAGATCAAAGACTTCTTGAGGCCCGTAATTGCCAGGTGACTACCACTGCCCTCACTGCAAGGGTTATTGTGTTTTCCTATTTAGTATTTTCATAGCAGTATTGTGATCATTTTCACAGAGAGAGAATCCCAAATTGCACAAACTTTAGTTCGTCCTATTGAAAATTTCTAAAGGGTATTAACTCAGAATTTAAGCCAGAGTTCCTACAAAGAGAGTTACACAATACTGCGCTCTTGTTTAGCCAATTGGAAGTCCATTCCAATTTTTCTAGGAGATGTCCAGTGGAGTCTGTAACACTCCGGCCCCACTAGCCCCCTCACAGAAAAATTAGATTGGATGCCTAATGGTTGTGAACAAAGCCAATTTTTTTAATAGGGTTTTTTTTATTAAAAAAAGGGTCGTCCCCAATGCACAAAACTCTCGCATATGCGGGGTTTGGGAAAGAATTGATATATGTAGTCTAACCCCTACAAGCAAAGAGGTTGTTTCTGAGGTGGAGAGGTTGTTTATGAGGTAGAGAGGTTGTTTCCAAGACTTGAACCTGTGACTTACAAGCCACAATGCATGGGGCAGCTTTACCACTGCGCCAGGCTCGCTAGGATTTTTGTGATTAAATTACTATATTTAGATAAAGGAGTAGGATTGCAAGGAATAACCAAACCAGTGGTTTCTTTAGGGATGAAAGTACAGGTAATTAAGCATCATCTCCAAAAAAGTAGGGTTTAGGAATGTAAAGAGACAAGGTAATGGATCTTACTTTCTCATCCTTGTTACATAAGCTAGATGCCCCTTTCTGAAACCACATTTCAAATATTTTTGAGCTTGTAGGGATCCTGAAGTATAAGGCCTACTTCAAGTACTAATTTTAAAGACCAGAGATTTTGTTTTATTGAGAACAAGCTTTTTACAACTTTACTGGAGGAATACTTGAAGTCTGGATCTGGAATGGATTGCACATTCAGCTTTCAAGATCGAAAGCAATGAGCTCATTGTTTGCTCAAATAACCAAAAGACTGCAAATGCCTGGTGGTTCATTTGTTTGATAACTCGGGCTCTAGACCAATCCAACCGTCCACTTTGGAGGGTCCAATAAAAGTCGGAGCATAGTTTCCTCGTTATGTGCTTCCATGTTGATCAATAAATCATTTCCGCTCTTTCCTTGGTACTTTTGTTTCTAAAAATTTTGAGGTTCTCAAAATTGTCAAAAATAGAAGTCAGAGACAATCCATTGCATGCAAAATGGCCAAAAAAAAATAAAAAAAATCAAACTGAATTTAGAAATCTTGGATGTGCTCGGACTGCTTGAGAAGGAAGTCTTTAGTAAATTGCAGAACTTTCCATGACTTACATGCCTTATATGTTGTTGACACACTGCTCAAAAGTTACAGTAAAAAGTTACATGAGCGGATGCACTATATTGAAGTTTGATGCTTGATGAAACCTTAAGCCCTCTCTGCTGGTTGAATATGCTCACAGAGGGATATCTAGACCTTTACCAATCTCCACCCCAATCAGTTGAAGTATCCCTTTGTTTAAGATCTGAGAAAAACCAGAGGCATAGATAAAGACAAACAGTATGAGAACACCATACTTAAAGGTACTGTAAAGAAATTGTGGGATTTGATAATAATCTGACCAGGGACAGAGTAAGGAATTTTACAATGCAAGGGTGATGATTTTTTTTTTTTTCATTCAAAATACTTTACAGGAGCGAGCCTATATAATTCATAGGAATTTTTTTTCCGTGTATTGGGTTTTTTTTTTTTGGGCAGGGGCGACCGCCCCTACTACCTCCATCACTGAATTTGGCGAGCACCCCTCAATAGGATCAACACAAGGAATCGACTTCCATTCAAGAGTTTTTATGTGTTTCATTCCCCTTCAAAAAAAAGACAATGCCCAGTTGGTACCTATTACTGGGTGTCTGGGAAGGGGAGCGTTGAGTACAAGCCTAACCTTTTGGTAACAATACACAAAGTGACAGTGCTCAGACTCAAACCCAAGACCTTAAGGTCTCGTTTGATTCGCGGACTAAAAAAAGTGGGATTAATAGTCCTGGGATTGATAGTCCTGGACTATTTATCCTGGGACTAATTTAGTACTGAATCTCACACAATACCCTGTTTGATTCATGCAGGATTAACATTGGGATATCTCATGTTTTGGCCAATCCCATGTTTGGTTCCCTAAACTACGTTTCGGGATTAAACGAGTGGCATTTTTGCAATTTGGTGGATTTCCCTTCCGCGTTCATTTTATCCGGGACTAAACAATCCCACCACCCCTCAGGTAGTGTGTAATCCCATACGTATTGGATAAAACTTGTCCCGGGATTGTTAATCCCAAGCCATTTTTGCGGAACCAAACAAGGGATAACGCGGGATTGGACAAAAATAGTCCAATCCCACCCTCCTAATACCCGAATCAAACGAGGCCTAAGATTAATGGGCTGAGTCTTTACCACTGCACCACCAGTGTCTCCATTTGCGGGGTTTCTATGCTTGTTTGATTAATGGCAATGAACTACTAATAACCTAGTTTAGTTCTAAGGAAAGAAGTGAAAGTAGCTCACCAATTCCACAATGAAAGTCCCAATGAGACCAATCATACAAGCTCTAGAATTCCATATCTCTGCAGTCCTTGTGAACCCAGCAAAGGGTGCTTTGAACTTTGGCTCCACTTTTGGCAATTCTACCTATAAATTCCATTTTCCAAAAACCCATTTGGGTTCTATCAATTTTTATGCGGGAACAAATTGTATCCAATATTTTCTACTTAGAAAGGGGGAAAAAAAACCAGAAAAAGAACATACCCCTGCAGGAAGCTTAGCAGCCTGGATCTTGAAAGCGATGTGATCTCTGGAGGTTCTGATGTTTGGTTTTAGAGTATGAAAGAGGGAGAGTTGAGGATTTCGATGGTGAATTGTTGGGAGGAAAGAGGAGGAAATGGTTGGTAGAGTAGCCATTTTCCTTTGGATCCTGCAACTGCAGCCATTGCTTTCTTTCTCTCTAACCTTATCAACTGCCCTTCAACTTGGGCTTTGAGCAGTGATCCTATGAATCCCATCCTAGCGGAGAAACAGAAGTGTGGTAGTGTTCTAGTCCGGGAGTCCCGGATCCGGGACTCCATGTTCCCGATATTTTTTTGACGATCCGAGCCGTCCAATGTGTTCAAAAGGTGTTTTCCAAGGCCCCCGTGAGAAATCTTAAAAAAAAAATACCGGGAAGGGCTTGATCCAAGCAGTTTTTGCAAAAACTTTATATTTACAGTTTTTGCGAAAAACTACTTGGATCAAGCCCTCTGCGGTATTTTTTAAAGATTTCTTGCGAACCTTGAAAACACCTTTGAACAATAATGGACGGCTCGGATTTCCCAAAAACAATGTTTAAAAGCATCAAAACACCGAAAAAATCTTTCCAGTCCGAACCGGGATCCTGACCGGATCACCGGTGTATATATATATATATATATATATATATATATATATATATATATATATATATTGGGACCACATTTTTCTTCCCGAGTGTGGACTAAAATCTGATTTTTCTAGTCCACACTCAGGAGAAAATGTGTGGTCCAATATATATATATATATATATATATATATAGGTGGATTTTCTGTTGCAAATTTTTTTTTGGAAAATCCGATCCGTCCAATGTGTTCAGAAGGTGTTTTCTAGCGTCCGAGCGAGAAATCTTCAAAAAAATCTACGGGAAGGGCTTTCGATCCAAGCGGTTTTACAGAAAAGCGTATTTATATATTTTTGCAAAAACTGCTTAGATCAAGCCCTTCCCGGTGTTTTTTTTTGAAAACTTTTCGCGAGGGCCCTTGAAAATACCTTCTAAACACATTGGACGAATCGGATCATCAAAAAAAAATTTGTATAAAAAGTCGGAAATTAAAAGTCCAGATTAGAAGTTTACCTATATATATATATATATATATATATATATATATATATATATATATATATATATATATATATATATATATATATAAAATAAACTTCCAATAAGGGACCCTTTTTTAAAAATACCATGCGGAGCTACCCTTTTCCGACTTTTCGGACCAAATTTTGACGATCCGATCCGCTCAATGTTTTTAAAATGTGTTTTCAAGGGCCTATTCAAAGAATCTCTGGAAAAAAAATACCCGGAAGGCTTGATCCGAGTGGTTTCCGATAAAAACTATAGATCGGATCGTTAAAATTTGGTCCGAAAAGTTAAAAATGCCCCTAGGTCCGCATGGAAAGTTAAATAAGGGTCCCTTATTAGAAGAGGGTCCTACCTATATATATATATATATATATATATATATATATATATATATATATAGAGAGAGAGAGAGAGAGAGAGAGAGAGAGAGAGAGAGCTTCCTATCCAAACCCAAAATGCCGACCTACCATCCGGACCTCTACCTTCCCAATTTTTTTTTTGAAAATCCGAACCGTTAGATGTGTTCAAAACATGCTTTTAAGGTCCAACACGAGGATTTGGCAAAAAAAAAAAAAATACCCGGAAGGATTTTATCAGAGTAGTTTTTCATAAAAACGCTATATTAGCGTTTTATCAAAAATTGCTCCTATCAAGCCCTTCCGGGTTTTTTTTTTGGCCAAATCCTCATGTTGAACCTTAAAAACACGTTTTGAACACATCTAACGGTTTGGATTTTCAAAAAAAAAAATTGGGAAGGTGGACGTCCGAACGGTAACAGAATCCGGGAGTTTGGAGGTGAAGTTTGGTGTATATATATATATTGAAAAATATATTCATTGCCGAATACTAAAAAGCACAATGGACCCAAAAGATACGAACAAAAACAACAATAAAAAATAATAAAAAAGAAAAATCACGCCAAAATTGACAACCGCGCTGATGGAGACCACTGATCTTGTGGATGTGGCGGGAGGAAGATGAGGATTCACATATCAGCACCTGAAGCTCAACATCCCTTCATCTCACTACAGTCACTGCTGCAAGGCGAAACCACCACTACTGTTGGAGGACCCACAGATCCATCGCCAAGACTGATCTGAGCTGAGAACTAAATAATGCAAATCTGGATCATGGCAGTCCAAAATTGATGGGGTGTTGGGATAATTTAAGCTTTCAAGTTTTGGACCAACTTGATGATATGGGAACAGGGGTTGTGCTTTGCACTAGGTGCATACGTGCTGCGTGTTTGGTTTGGGACTCACTCGGGTCCTGTTGTTAGATCCGAGTTGTTCGTTTTATTCATCTTGTCGAGAAAATAATTCAAGCAAAAATCTAGGTTGATCGGACATCGGTAACTATTTGATCGGAGATCATTTAGCTTACAGTTTTCACCTACAACAGTTGCTTTAAGTGTTTCGTTTTCAAGAAAGATACGATCTGAAAATATAGTTACCGATATGCGATCAACCTAAATTTTTGTATGGACGACTTATTCGACGAGAAGAACAAAATGAACAATTCGGATTAAACAACGGGACCCGAGATGAACCCCAAACCAGCTGTGCAGCATGCGTGCTGTGCACAGTGCACAGCACAGCCCCTGTTCCCTGATGACATATACTTCTGTTTTGTATTCTTATTTACATTTCACAAAAGCTTCACACAGGCACCTCCCTACAAGGCTACAAGTTTTGTTGATTTATTTAAAAGGCGGCTTCTTGAAGTCGGGCAGTAGACTTCAAGGAGTGCGATCGAGCTATTTCCGACTCCTTGAGAGGTTCAGTTCAACGGTCGAACTCCCTTTTTCTGCTTTTAATGCCATGCTAATGATTGAACTCGCTCATATCGTAGAGCTCATCAATTAGAATAACTGATTAAAAAAATCACCTTTATAAGATATCGATCAATATATGATTGGACCACATCAAGCAAGCTATCAGTGTGACAGCAATGTCAAGTAAATGGTGAAACAAGTTTGCCACACAGGCGCGCACACACATGCCTAGAATTTTGGGAAGGAACTCTACCATCACAGCAATTTTTGGGTGCCAGGAGGGCACCATGTGTCCATGCCCGAGCACTCATCTAGGCTGTTCAAAATACTTTTCGACGATCCGGATTTGAGAGAGAGAAAATCTGGACCATGCAAAAGTGTTTTGAACCATCGGATTGAGTGTTCTGACACAGACACGTAGTGCCCGTCCAACACCCAAAATTTTATCCTACCATTATGTTTAAACAAAGGGAATAAGTATTACAATACAAACAATGGGGTTTAAACAATGGGAATAAGTAATACAATACAAACAATGGGGAATCAAATCACATTACATCTACAGATTTAGTCTTCCGTTGTCAATTTCATTGGGTGCTCTTTGTTCATTCAACCACCACCACCACCACCAAAACTTTTCACGATTGTAACACAACTACCAGTAAATACCATGATACGGGGTGAATGCTCAATGGAATGCCCATACTCTATCCAGTGCCAGCCTGAGAAATAATCTCCCTCTCTCGTTTACTGCAACTCATACGAAGAAAAACTGTAACCCCACCTTCCTTCATGGTTGGATTTCAGCTCCAGTTTCTGAAATGGGCTGCACACAACGTTTAATATGTCTTCATCAATTATGTTCTTTTTACATAAATGTTCATGGGAAAATAGGAAAGATAATTTTTTCTATGTATGTGAAAAACAAATTAGACAGGAGTTATACTGAGCTGTGGAATCCTATGATCAGGATCGTAAACAAGGACGACGCCTACCTGCTATTGGGATCATAATAGAAGCCATTGATGGAGCCATCACTACAAGAGAAGCAAACATAGTAAAAACCAGCTATTGTTAACCCACAGTCAGTTCCCACATTCACAAAGTACTGCTCTTTCCATCTCTGCAGAGCCAACAAATCAAAGGTAATGGCATGTCATAACCTAGAAGTGAAAAATTCATGAACAAACGAATGGAATTTAAAAATGGTTACCATGAATATGTAGGGATAGCTACTCAGGTCCAGAGATCTTCCGCCATCAACTTCTACTTGGCTCTGTAATCAACGAAGATTGCACAACATTTTGATGTATAACACAGTTTGAATAGCAAAATTGGGTACTTACCATAAGGGGAGAGAAAGATGGAAACTTGGTCCAGTGCCTTATGTCTACTTCTGACCTATTAGCAGTTTGAAGAATGGCTATGAGGGAAAGGGACACAATCTACAGAGCTAGAGAAATTATATCAACAACGGGTAATTTTATCCAATCCAAATAAGAAACTAAATGTTTTCCACGGCGAACACACGAAAAGTGAACAAAAGAAACAACGGTACAAAGAACACACGTCGCTTCCCATTTTCCAGTAAAGAATGTATGATTCTTTGCATCAACAATTTCCCCTTCCCAGAATGTTACCACCTGAAATATCACATAAAGAAGAACCAAAAATCAACAAAGTTTACTGAGGAATAGAGAAAAAGTATATCACATGACTTGCATTACAATAGCAGATAAAAGGCTCAGCAGTAACTCAGAATATTGTAAGACACTTTGGCGCTTCTGTCACAACTAGTGCAACTAAACCAAAGGGAAAAGCAAAACTTTAACAGCAACTGGTAAAATTAAAGGAAGAATTGTGGAAAGATGAGCACAGAAGTTGAAGACAAGAAAAGGATCATTAGTTTGAAGATTAACTAGCATGAATATGAAGGTGCCACCTAAAACAAAATCATACAAGAAAAATATATACCATTTATGAAACAAATCAACTCAAAAGACCCATTTACTGAAAGCTAAGTCATCACATGGTGATAGTACTAGCAATTAGAGGTAGTGGGTGAAATCAGAACATATGATAGGTGCAGCAGAATAACGTAAACCAAATTGCCAAGTATGCTTACTGGTGTGTCTGCCATTGGAACATTGAGAGCTTCCATGGTGCCACAAAGATAACCATGATCAAGGTCACAACCTTGGATTCTCACGTTAACTCTCCATGCTTCATCCTTTTGTAGGCTAGAAACATTCTGAGTTCCAGAAAATGCCTGTAAAAGAGACACAAGCACTTGCAGAGTAGGATCAATCATTTTCAATTCAAAGCAACAAGAGAAAGCACCTCCAGTGAACCATCCCAAATATAAAGGCAGACGGAGAAACTTATATATAAGCACTTAAACAGGTTTAATAGATTGAAGCATCTAAAAAAATTTGAGCGGTACACAGAAGCACAAATACAAAAAGGAAAGTGGAAAGTTACCTGTCCAACACTTAAAAGCGTACAAGCAGGGGGCGAAGTGTGGCCAGGATTTGCACCTTCACAGTGATTAAAATGGTGATATTTGAGTTACAGGAATATGTAGTTTAAAGAACTTTTCATGACCAAGCTAAATCCCAAAATGCTGATAAGTTCTTCTCAAATCACAAAGCTTAATCAGAACAAGTATATTGCATACAATTGCTATGAACCTTAAAAATATGAAACAAATAGTTCATCTCAGAAGCCACAAGGTGTGATGATAGTCAATTAAGCATATTCAAGGTTTCTGCAGGCATGTAAGATTACTTTGCACATGAACGCATCTTGGTTTTGGTGAAAATGCTCCGAATTATCTTGTCTTTCCTTTAGCACTTTTGGGCGAATTTCCATTAGCTCACCTTTCTATGATGGAGAAGAATTACCACAAATACTATTGAATAAACTAAGATGATGAAAACTCCCCAGTAGAAGGAAATAAAAAAGGAGAAAAGAAAAACAAGAAGGAGACAAAAACGATGAAAGAGAAGAACAACTGGTAAGCATGAAACTGACAAGAATGTGGTTTTATGCAACTGGAAAACCACCTTAAACAGGTTACAGGTTATTGGTCTCTAACCCTCAAAATTAAAACAGTAGAATTTTTGAGCTGGTCCAAGAAACATATATAAAAATAGATTCATTTGGAGGGCTCTAACAGATTTCCAGTCAGCAGATGATGCTGATGAACCTTTACTGAGGAAGAAAAGTTCATTGTTGACTTGACCAAAAAAAAAAAAGTTCATGGTTTTCAAAAGTGATAAGTCATAAGTGTATTCTAGGAGGTTGTGACTGGGTACCCAACTGCGGTTGCCAGAGAAGGTTGCCAAACCATGAAGAAAAATGTAATGCAGCCCTTATTCTAGCCTTCTATTAGAGTGTTAAGGGGAACACAGCCATGGTCGCCCAAATCGGCGCCTTGTAATATTGTGTTGTTAGGGTCTTAAAAGAAAAGAAAGAATCCAGATTGATGACGAATTGATGATGAATGTTTTGCTAATGTTGAATTACTAAATAGAGGTTTTTTTTTTAAAAAAAAAGGACTATACAGACAGTTTATGAACAAAATGCAATAGGTGTTACTGTTAAGCCAAGGCTGGGTTTTTCTTTTCGATATTACCTAAATATTCTTCTTGATTGGGGACTCGAGCAACAAACTTTTTGCACGTAGACAAATTTAGCAAGACTCAACGATTATACAAATAAACGCATCTCAACCGTTAAGAATCCCATCCATTACTTCTCAAAATTTCTTCAAACCAATTCAAGTTTATTGGGCTACACAAAGTCCGAATACATGATTGGTAGCTTTTCCATCTCTTGAAACCAAATAGCAACCAGAGTGTACACACGATTTCCAGGTCTTACAATCTGGGTTGTATATTCCAATATGGCATCATCTACTGAACTATAAATTTAGGGCACACAATAATTTCTTCAAACTTTAACAAATTTGCGACCATCTTAGCTCATTGGCTCAAATACTTATCAGAATACATAATGGGTCACTTCTTTTAGACTTGAGGCACAGAATACAAGAAAATAAAGGTTTTCCATTTGCCTTCCATTTTCTTTCTCTCTGATTTCTCACAACTCAAACCAGAGGAAACAACACTCTAGAAAAAATCGAGGAAATCCAGAATCCATCAATGGCAAGTAGCCCAGAACCCATCTGGGTTATGCCTAGAATTATCGAATAACAATGATTCGGCTCAGATCACACAAAGCATAAGAAAAAAGATTAATCTCAATTTTACTGAATGAAAATATTACAAATATTGATACAATACCTGAAACCTGAGAAGGCGCTGAATTCTCCACCACTCTCACAGGCATTTTTCTGATCAATCACTAGGCTCACCGAAAAGGACAGTAATCACATCATATAGTCGTCGTATGAGAGGTCGAAAGACTCGAAACCCAGTTCGGTTTGAACCGGATAATTAGACATCCCAACAATGAGAACCGGCTGAAGAGTGCAAACTAATCCCCAAGTTTTGATTCCAACAACAAATTAGCCCTCAATTTTTTAAACTTTCAAGTAAAAATGGGAAATGATTTTCACAACCACTCCATTTTTTGTCTTTATTCACTTGGAAGTACAAAAATGGAGTGTTTCAAAGGGGGTGTGAAATTATTTCCCAAGATTTATTAACCTTTTAACTTGATCACTCTCAACCTCCTAGACTTGTGACGGAAATTGTTCCTTTCTCTTCTGTTATGACCATCTAGTATGGAGTGATTTGATGAGAAACGATAAGAGATGATTATGGACTAATTAAGGTTTAGTAAAAGATGGTAGTCTCTAAAGCAAAAAAGTAAAAAATCAACTTTTAGAAAACTTAGAATGTGAAATATGATACAAAAATCATGCCAAACCCTACATCCTTAGAAACATATCATAAGGATTTCCAGAAATATCAAAATCTATTGATAAGAATTTCTTTATAAAATGCTCACATGCTCATTTTATTAGGATTGATTAGAGATAGATAAGTATCAAAACGTTTTTTTTTTTAAAAAAAAAAACTAACGAACAACATATGGCTTGAAAATTAAATGGTGTTTTACAATAGTATGACCTATGTTTCAACACAAGTGGATGAGGTGCTTGTATAAAGCACGAGCTCTTCACAATATTGAGGTGGTGTTTGTAAACTTGTGAAGTCTCCTACTAGAATAAAAGCTCATCTTGTGCATTAGGGTTCAGGTGTGAAGAATCTCATGTGTAAGTAAGTCATGGCTTTTAGGGATGATGATTCTTGGACTGCCCTCTCTTAGGATATTGTGCTGAATACTTAAATGACAACTGAGAGTTCAAGTGTGGGGAATCTCAAGTCCAAAACGGATCTTGGCCTTTAGGAAAAATGATCATGACTGAGGATGGTGGTCAGCATAAGGCTCGCTCAACTAATTCCATGTTGAAGTATATTAGGTCTATGCAAACTGTGACTTTTCGGGATAACATTGCTAAAGAAGGAGGTCATCACATGACTAATCCAAGCAAATGTAGGGCTGGTAGGACAAAAACTACACAAGGATTAAGCGCAAACGAGGGCATACTATTGAGGATAGTTGCAACGATCGTCATGTGTTTCGCCCACCGCAAGGTCGTGTGCTACACTAATATCCTTTTTCTCCTTGTTATTCTCTAATGATTTTTTTTTTAAGTGCTAGGGCTTTCTTCATGTATGCGTGTTTGTTTAATTGTTTTTGCAATCTTATTGTGTGTAGGCATTCTCTTTTTCGTTGTTCGCTTGGTCTTGTTCTGACCGTGTCTGGTTCTTATTTGTTTAATTTAATTTAATTTTTTTCCAAGGAGTCGTCGTTTGTTTCAGTCATCTTTGTCCCAATCCCCCCTCTGACTAAGTCTTGGCCGCCCATTGCTTTGACAACCACTGAAAGTTTTTGGTATTTAAACAGGATGTCTTCTATCAATTTATGCTACAAATTTAATAGAAGAAAAGTGACTTTTTTCCTGAGAGTACTTTTTGAAAATATGGCAGATGAAAACCAAGAAACCAAGATTCCCCAAGAGCAAAATGGTCTTGAATCAGCAGTACTCATCCCCCCAAGTAAGTTGCCAATCCCCTTCTCTTCTTTAATTTGGTCCAAGTCCATTCCAAGATGGACCAGATTGTATATAGTGGTCCCTAAAAAAGATCCACAATAAACCTAGGGAAGACTAGTTGTCAATCGATATACATCAATAAAGTTAGTTGTTAGTTGTTAGATGTTAGTAAACTACAAGAGTTAACCTCCTCGCCATAGGAGTTGAACCCAGAACCTCACATCTATAAAAGGGGTTACATGACCAATTGGGCTAACTGCCGCGGTCACGGAAGATTAGTTGAGGAAAGAAGAATAAAGAAAATAAAATGAAATTGGAGATTTAGATATCAATTTAACTCCAACTTATGATGATCCATATCGAATGACTGGACCAAAAGACATAATAATGGTGAAATTTCATAAAATTAGGGATCATTTCCCTAACATCCCTAGAAGATTTTTTGACAAATATGGAGATTTCCCTTAAAGTTTTTAAAATGACACTGGCCTCCTTACTAGTCTGTCAATTGTAAAACACCCCCTTCTGTTATGTAGACCATTAGAAGGCTTAACAGAATCAGTTGACATCTGCAAATTCCAGTAGCTAAAATGCCCAAATTACCCAATACGTTACTTTTTATAAGTATGGCTTTTATAGATCAAAATTGGCCAGTTCTATTTCTCTGTCTCTACACCATCCAAAATGGGAGAACCATAGAGTACCAAATTTCGACTTTCCTGTGTCTTTTTCCATCCTCACAATAAGTGAGCAATAAATATTTTTTTTTTTCCCGAATTTGATTTCAGGTGAACCTTTAATTTCTGATCAATTGCTTGAAGAACATTTTTACACATGGTTGGTTGAGAGTAAAAAACGTCAAGGTGAGAATACATATCAGTTGAATTGCTTTTTACTAGCCTATGCACCAAATCCACCGCCTCTTGCAAATAATAATAATTGGGATCATCAATTTGGTTCATTTTCCTTTCACAATTAAAGCTCCAAATCATAAAGAAGAAAAATCAAAATCACACCAGAAAAATCAAAGGGATTGAAGTTGCAATGCCGCTTAGGTTTGTATCAGTCCTTTTCCACCCTTACTAACATCCTCGAAAATATTTAAGACACAATTTAGATGCGAAGTTTGGGATTGTGGTAGTGCTCTTGGGCTATTACTAACTGTCGGTAATGGGAGGGGTACTGACCCCTACGTCTAGAAAATGTACAGATTGCCTTGGGGATTCACTTTTGGGTCCTACATGAGTGATCCGAGCCGTTCATTCATCTTAAAATATTTTATGAGTGGTGCTGCAGAGAAATCAGCTCAATCCAATATGCGTAAGTGGTTGATCCAAACTTCCCCCATTTCTTTAGGCATGTTGGATTGAGCTAATTTCTAGCGGTACCACTCAGAAACATGCTTTAAGATGAATGGATGGTTTGGATCAGTAGTGTGAGACCTACAAATGGGTCCTCGAGGCAGTAGGTACTTTTTCTGGAGTGGGGGTTTTGTAACAGTAGTCAGGTCCATTAACTGTGAGTCCGTCAATTAAGGAACTGGTGGGTGTTCCTAAAGACAGGAAGATGATAGCCAGCCCCACGGTAGTCCTATTAACTGGTTGGTTTGCTCCCCAAATAATTAAGGTTCAATTTTTTTGGGTCAAACCGCAAGAGAGTAATTTCTCGTCCACTAATTCTGGTGTGGATGGCCATTTGTCTATGATCGGACGGGTGAAGAGATTAGTCAAGGTGCATGTAAACTGACCGGAACACTCCGGATTGTTCAAAAAAAGAAGAAGACGAGGGAATAAAAGGTTGCAATAAGAAGAGTGTCATTAGGGACAATCTGCAATACAATTGCGAATTACAAGATAAAAGGGTACAATGAGACGTACAAATTAGGGAATAAAGATACATGAACCACTTAGGCCACTTATATTTAATTTTATTTTCCATCCATATGTTTTTGTTTCAAGAAAAATAAAAATCCTAAATCAATATGACTAGGATATATAAAAGATTGATCGAAAACAGAATAATTTCAATGGAAAAAAGTGGAAACAAAATAATAATCGACAAACAGAATCTTAGTTACACGAGAGAAAACCACGAGGTCCAAACTGTGCACATGATTTTATCTCTTTACTTGGATGGTATTCTAGTCATTCTGTCAAAATATTTAACACCGTTACTGTTAGTGAGACATCTAACAAAATGGAGAATCTCATAAATAGTTTCAAAAGTAAAGGAGATCCATGCCATTTCAGATAATTCAAAGGAGGTTCGTGCAATTGTCAAAAACTTCAAGGGGGTTCCGTAAAATTTTTCCAAACTTTTTCTAAAATCCTTTTTTATAACCTCTCATTGCTTTTGCTATAGAGCAAATGCTTTTCATTTTCAACATTTGCTACTTATTATGAGATGAGAATGATTCAACATCACTCAAAACTATCTTTGGATCAGGAATAAGTCAGAAAATGAAATGGCCGGAAGTAGTAGGTCTGACGATAGAAGAAGCAGAGAAGATAATAAAGAAAGAGATGACTGGAGTTCAAATAGAAGTTATTCCACCGAATTGTAGTTATACCATGGATTATGTTGTGCGAAGGGTCCGAATACACGTTGATTCCTCGGGGAAAGTTGCTATGCCTCCTATAATTGGCTGACAATTTCTACTTCCTGTTATTAATTTCAAGTCTATTCAATGAAACATGTAAGAATATGATAGCTCTTATAGGCTTGCCTAAGGTATCGTTACATCAAGTGGAATTTAATAAATTTGATTAAAGCATTGATGGTTCGGATTTTATTGAATTCGATTGAAGTATTAATGGTTTTTTTTGAGTTTCTGTACCTTTGGGAGAATTTTCTATGTTGTTTGAGTGGGAAACCAAAAAGCAGGGAATTAATCCAATCTTGGCAACAAAAACTCACGTGTGAAGATATAATGCTTAATCCTTCTTTTTAATATGATAAAATGCTTAATCATATCGTCTAATTTTGCTTCAAAATTTAGACGCACCAATATTATTGGGATGTCTATTTGACGGGACTGATAGTGAAGAGATTTATAACATGATATTTTTATATACTGATCGGATAAATAATACCACCCCCTCATGGTATTGTAAATGTCACACTCTGTTGGAATAATTTATAAAATCCCTGATAGATCGATGTTTAATCTGGATAAAAAAATTTGATTGTACATTTCAATTCAATGCTCATATCCGATCTAAGAAATGGTCCTTACAAGCATGGCAGGGAGCGGAGAAAAAAAAAAACAAACTTTCATATTCTAAAACCACTTTGTTTGTTTTACATGACTGACAGTGTAGGGGTTTATAATATTTGGTACATGTTATTTTTTTATTTTTTTTTTATTTTATTTTATTTTATTTTTTTTTTTGATCAGCATATTTGGTACATGTTATTATCCAATAAGATTATAGTGATCGGATTAATAATACCACACTTGGTGCTATAAATGAATTGAGCCGTTTGTGAACTATTTGAGGCTCGACCCGGTAGAGGCTCGTTTGAGTTTGATTTGGATACTAAACGAATTGAACCTGAACCTCAATTTTAGGCTCGTTTAATAAACGAGCTGAACCTAAACTTAACAATATTCGGCTCGATTAGGCTCGCAAACTTAGAATATATGTATATCTCATAAGAATTTCCTATATAACCTTGGATATGTATAAAGTTTTACATATACAGAATGAAAATTTTCTAACTTATACTTGTATAAACCAATAAAAGTATTATAAACTTAAATTTTTCTAATATGTTTTTATAATTTTACACATGTATGAACTTATTTATGTACAAAATAGATTTTTGTTTGAAGTTCTAGACTTATATTAGAGCATAAATATCTAATATTTTTTTCTCGTTAAGGCTCGTGAACAAGTTCAAGTTCGACCCAAACCTAGGCAAGTTTGGCTCAAGCTCGACTCGTCAAATTTTCGTTGACTTCTAGTTCGGCTCGAGTTTGTTTAAAAATTTAATGAACGAACTTGAACATTCTAAAGTTTGGCTAGATTCGGCTCATTTACAACCCTAGTGCACACCCCTCATGGTATTGCATATGTCGCACTTTGTGGGATTAAACCTCCAATAGATGTTTGATCTGGACAAATAATTTGGATTGTAATAATGCAATTCAAAGCTCAAATCTGCTCTTAACGGGCCTTGGCAGCCAAATATAACTTTTCATGAGAAATTGATTGAAAATAATCACTTTATTTTCATCATAAAAAAACTTCACCATGTAAACAAAAGCTTGTACAACATGTTTTGCCATAATTTTCACTGTCTAGCATCTTCAGTACTCTGAAGAGAAACAGAACCAAAACTTGCATCGACATCTCCTCTCCTGAAAGAATTACTTGAGCCCTTTCCAAAAGTCAACGATGACAAAAGCATAGTCTCATAGCCACCAACCCCTTCACGACTACTAACGCCGCCGCCACCACTCATTCTCCGGCCACCGTTCACTTCCCATGGCAGCCTCAAGTCATTTGGTAATGGGACCTCACCTTCCAAATACCTTACCACTTGCCTCATATTAGGCCTTGCCACAGGCACCTCATTTGAACACAATAACCCCAACTTCAACACCATCACTACCTCAATCTCATCAAACCCACCTTTCAAATTTGGGTCAACTACCCCAAACACATCTCCTTCCCGCCACATATCCCAAACCCAATCCACCAAAACCAACTCCCTTGGGGCTGCGTTGGGCTCAATGGGCTTGCGCCCGCACACAACCTCAAGCAAAAGGGTACCAAAAGCGAACACATCAGACTTTGTGGAAGCCTTTCCTGTCTTAGCATACTCTGGTGCCAAGTACCCAACAGTGCCTACGACAAGTGTTGTACAAGGATTGGCCCCGTGCTCGTACAACCTTGCTAGCCCAAAATCGCCTAGTCTTCCATTTAATTCACTGTCAAGCAACACATTACTAGCCTTTACATCTCTGTGTATGACAGTTTGTTCATACCCTTCGTGTAAATATAATAGGGCTGAAGCAACACCTTTGATGACATTGAATCTCTGTTGCCAATTTAATATTGTTTCGGGTTTGTTGAACAAGAATTTGTCTAAGCTTCCATTTGGCATGAAATCATAGACAAGGAGTAGATCATCACTTCGTCGACACCAACCAAGTAATTGAACAAGGTTCCTATGCCTTAGCCTGCCAATGCTTGTGATTTCTGAAAAAAATTCTGGGAACCCTTGTCTTGACTTGTGTGAAATTCTCTTCACAGCAACTTGGCCCATGGAGTTTGGTAGTGTTCCTTTGTAAACTCGCCCAAACCCACCAACCCCAAGTAGTTCACTGTCCTTGAAACCTCTAGTGGCTTGGTTGAGTTCTTGGTATGAATACCTGTGGAGCCGATTGCAAAGTATGGGATCAATACACTAGGAAGTAAAATCCGTGAAAACACAAAAGAACAATTTTCTGTGCACAATTTCCAATCATTTCATTGTAGTACTTGACACTTCACGTCATGGAAAACTCAAGCTCTAGCTGCTCCTCTCTTTATATAGATAATTATGTGGATTCGGGGGCCACTTGTTTCTTGCCTTCTTTGAGCACCATACCGGATACATTCCAGTTACATAAATTTGATTTTAACCGGTTATTTTGTTTGAGTTGTCGAGGTTTGTTATTCATGTAAAAAATAAAATTGAACTGGAATCAGTGCCTACATAAACGAGCTTGTTTTTGTTGAAATATGTTGAGATGAACAAAATTTCAAGAATAAAGTTTAAGATAAACATGTCACCGCCATGTAAGTATTGATTTTTTAATTTTTGTCTAACATTTGACCTTCAGTAAAACAAAACCAACCCCATTTTCATAAAAATGATAGCATGTGATACCTGTGGGGACCAATTTCAAGCTCCCAATCTTCAATTACTTCCCGGTTCTTAATTTTCCAGACCAGGTATAAACCACTCAAGATTGCAGCAATTAGTAGAACAAATGACGGGACCGAAACGCCAATCATCAGCACGGTTCGTTTCTTTCTGGGCCCAGGCAGTGATGGCAGAGAGTTCAAGCTAAGGGATGTGGCAGTCCCATTCATTTTAAAGCTCCAACCTAGAAGATAATGCGAGCTAGTAACTTGATCGGTGGAAGCAGAAAATCCAACAAACATACTTTCATACAGTATCTGGGAGAGATCATATTTGTATGAAATGATTGGGATTTTGGGTTTTGAATTAGAAGGCGAAATCGTGACATTGATTTGAGTAGAAATGGAGTCATAATCGATCCAAACTAATATGGGTTTTCCTCCTTTAAGGTTCAGATCTTTTTTTTTCAAATCTTTTGTGTAGTATGCTGCTGCCACAGGTTTATTTGATTTCAAACTGTTGATGTCAATTCCTATATGGTTATCTGCAAAGAAAAAAGAAAACAGACGAAGTTATTCACAACGGCAATGAAGAAACCAGAATACACCCTCGAAAAGAGAGAGAACAGTTTACCATATGCAATAAGAATTTAACAGTTGCTACGGACAAAGATAGTCTGAAACCTTTCGATGCACATGGCTTATACGATTAATGTAGAACCCCACTCATCACATGGCTCCTGTGATCGGATTCGTGTCCAGAAATCTTTGTCCGAAACGTTCTCCTCAAAAGTTACAACACTCACGTCTCCATTTTTTCATTAAATCAAGGGAGACTCGAATTTTTACTCCAACTTTTGAGGCTTGTTTTGCTCTTCACAATTATCAGCTAATGTTATTAACAAAGCAATTTTGTTTATCAAAACTGAGGTGAACACAAGCGGCCCAGCCATCTAGTTATAAAATAATAATAAAAAATGAAACATTTGCTCTCTTTTTTACCTAAATTACTCAAATTTGAGTAAAAATTTTGTGCAAGGGCCAGAGATCCTCCCACAAACAAGTGCACAGTAAATAAGTATTAGGATCGAATTACACATGCACACGATATACGAGTATAAATAGCAAAAGAATTGACATAGAGATATACGGGTACGTCCACGGGAGCGGAGAGAGAAGTTGTTGTTTTATTGATGATCCAAGTACATAGCCGCCACTTATATTCCAATCTTAACTTGCATTATAGCCAGAATACCCATAATGCCCTTATAACACCGTACCGTACCGAGGGGGTATGTCCCTCCACACCCCCCAAACCTTCAGGCCTACGGTCCAACCCGAACAGCTAAATCTGCGATGGGTCAGTGCCTCGCTCTGCTTCGCTCAGCACTGGTCTTTTACGAGGACTTCTTAGGCTTGGTTTTCCAAAAACTAAAATGGAAATTTGCTAAAATCAAATAGTTGATTTTAGCAAATGAAGTGGGGAGAAGATTTTAGCTCCAATGAATCTGGACGTATTTTAGTTTTTGGAAAACCAAGTCTTAGTACCTCTCATACACATCATATGAGCCACAAGTTTCAACAATAAGGAACTAAAAATATTACCATTGATATCTCCAAACTTGAAATCCTGATGGGTATCAAACTCAACAGCAAACAAATGGTTAGAAAAATTCCCCTCATTCGAACTGTTCATCAGTCCTAACAGACTGGGTTGAGCCAATCGGATATCTCCGGACGGAGAGAGCACGAAAGCCAGTCCGTGCGGACCGAATAATGGATACTCGGGGACTATTACAAAGGCAAAACAAGTGGAGAAAGAGAGAATAGAGCTGTTTGGGGAGTTCTTGAACTGAATGGGAGATGTATAAAAGGCACCACCCTTTATCTTACTGGTGGTGTCGGTCAGTTGAAGTATGCCACTTTTCATAATTTTGGAAGATCCGGAGAGAGTGATGTTGGGTTCGATTTGGTTGAATCCGGTGTAGCTGAACTCGGCTAGTTCGAATGAAGATGAAAGCGAGAGGAGCGACAAAGAAGTAGTACTAAAGAAGAGAATGAGGAGGTTTGTCATTTGTTTAGATTAATGTGTGTTGGGAATGTTGATGCGAGAGATGTTTCAAGAATAGATTTGCCGCCGGGGAATCAGTAAGTCAGTAGGAATATACTCGTACTAGGTGACATGGGAATAAATCTTAAAGTTTGATTTGAGTATGATTGTGGTGGTTATGATTTACTAAGAAGCACACTATTTTCTTTATAAAGAAAGAAAAGACTAGCCCGTCGTGCACGCCTGATAATTAGAAAGACCTAAGAATGGAGTTTGGGGTGCAGGACTCAAGAGGCGACTCTTGTAGCAGCGAGAGGAGGCTGAGTTCAAAAAATACACTGAAAAAAATAAAATTTAGATGTAAATTAAAAAAAATTAGCATTGTCAACGCTGGGTTACTTGTCAGCGCTGGGTTAAAATAAATATTTTCAACTAAATTTGAACTAATTTTTTATAGCTCAAAAAATAACAAAACAAGCATAAAGCCCAATATAATACTACACATTTTAGGCCATCCATAGTGGTAGAGCTAAATTTGTATTGCTAAATGATGCAAAAATGTAAAAAGTGAGACCAAATTATATGAGTTAAGTTGTTGTTAGATAATTTATGTATTTTCATTGCAATAGTACAATAGGAATACACTGTACTATTGGGTGAAATGGGAATCAATCTTACAGTTTGATTGAGTATGATTGCGGTGGTTATGTTTTAGTACTATTTTTTTCTTTATAAAGAAAGAAAAGACTAGCCCGTCGTGGACGCCGGTTAATTAGAAAGACTTAAAGAATGGTCCAGACTCAAGGGCGACTCTTGCATTGTAGTAGTGACGTTGGGCTGAGTTCAAAAATACATTGAAAAAATAAAATTTAGATATAAATTAAATTTTCTTTAGTATTCTCAGTGCTAGGTTTCTCGTACAAGGTTAAAATAAATATTTTCAATTAAATTCGAACTAACTTTTTATGGCCCTAACGAAACAGAACAAGCATAAAGCCCAATATAATACTATATTACATTTTACGCCATCCACAATGGTGGAGTTAAATTTGTGTTGCTATATGATGCAAAAGTGTAAAAATGGGACCAAATTATACGAGTGAAGTTGTTAGGTAGTTTATGTATTTTCATTGCAATAGTGTAACTAGCATTGTGTTAAATGGGTCCCATAATGTTTGTTTTTTTTTTTGGGGTAAATTACACTGACCTCCCCTGAGGTTTCTGACTTGTACACTGACCACCCTTACTTTATCTGAAATAGCACTTACCTCCCCTAAGTTTTATATTTTAGTATCAAAAGCACCCTTCAACAGTACCGAAGGCGCTCAGGACCCCCTTGTGGGTCCCCAATAGTCGATCCAAGCCGTCCATTCATTCTAGAATCGAACTTCGAGTAGGTTTACGCGAGAATCACCTTAATCAGACGGTCCTAAGTGCTCGATCTAAAATCACCCCATTTCATTTAAAAATTTTGGATCGAGCACTTAGGACTGTCCGATTGAGGTAATTCTCATGTGGACCCACTTGAAATTTGATTTTGGAAAGAACGGATGGCTCGGATCAATCGTTGGGGACCCACAAGGGGGTTTGGGGCGTCGTCTGTACCCTTCGGTACTATTGAAGGGTGTTTTTGATACTAAAATATAAAACTCAGGGGAGGTCAGTGCTATTTCAGATAAAGTAAGAGTGGTCAGTGTACAAGTCAGATACCTCAAGGGAGGTCAGTGTAATTTACCCCTTTTTTTCATTATCTTTGGATCCCATAGGTTGTATCTGTATCCCACTTCTCTCTTCTCCTTTTTCCCCTCTCTCCTTTCCTTCTTTTTCTCCTCCTCTGCCGTGTATGACAAATTTTCATCCTCTCTCTATTTCTCTCCTCTCTCCTTGTTTATTGTTACACGAGATCAAAGTTAAGGGTGTTCCACTAACAAAAAATATTTTTTTCAAATAATCAAGACCAGTCATTCTCTCACAATACATGACATAAAAGACAGAAAAAACCAATTTTTTTTTTCCTAAAAACACCCTTACTAGAATACTCCCTAACCTCTAAGTCAACTCTTCTCCTCCTTTTAGACACTTTAACTATCTCTTCACTACACTATTGTGGAAAAAAGAGGAAAGAGAAAATGTGTTAGTGGCTGACTAAATTTGAGATATTAACAACACTATTACAGATGGCCCAAGGGGATAGTGGACGACTTCTTTTTGACCTGATAGAATATTAGAATCTCCGGAACCTTCCTAGCCACTACAGTTTTGGTTTTGATTTTTGTTTTTTTTACTATCTTAATACAAGTATTTAACATACATAAAGAAAATGCCTACAGCCATGTTCGTCCAAATCAGTGGGGAAGTTCGAAGCTGCTCAACAAGCTAATAGGGGACACGTGCCTTCATCCAGGGACTGCAGAAGAAGATCAACGACCAATTATCAGTGAAATTCAAATAAAACCATGAAGTGCAGAGTAACCGCTTGGACGTGGCCTACATTCCAGGGTAACGTGCAACTTTTGCAGAGTACCAAAAGCGATATAATCAAGGGAAAGGGGCAGGCCAAAGGCTTTGCACCTCACAAATTTTCATACATTTGCATTTGTATTTCCTTTTTTCGTTTGAACAAGTTCCTTAACTTGTATTTTCTTTTCCCGTTTAATCGTGGAGTTAGTTTCCTCTTTCATCTTTTTGTAATCACGGCGTTGTTGTTAATTCACTGGACTTTTCAACTCTTTTCCATACTGTTATTCGCTAGATTTTAAGTACTTAATGTGCAAGGCAATGGCGAACCTCAATTCAGAACCTTTCCAAGGATCTTGAACACAATCCTCTGATCATAAGTTGGATTTTGGCACTTGGAGCCGATTCCTGTTTGGACCACGTAACGGTTTTGGCACACCTTTCTCTTTGGCGGTTTTTGGAGCATAACACTTTGATAGCTATTTTGGATTTGCATATTGTTTCGTTGGATCAAGTGGATTTTAAGGAATTTGAATTAAGTATTAATGATTTTTGTGTTTCTCTACTTATGAGACAATTTTGTAGCACTTTTCACCATCTCTCCTAAAATCAATTGGTGGTAGGAAGGTTTCAATTAAGTCTTGTATGACATTTAATATCGCACCTCAGCGGGTCTTTTTAGTCTTGCGCACACAAGGGGAATGCGATTGTGTAACCAAATTCATGGGACTCTTAACCAACAATCCCAATTCACACGACGACCCCCGCCCCACCAACCCATGACCTCCCCTGGCCGATACTACTTGTTGGGACCGCTTTTCGCCTCCCTAAAACCAATCAGGTAGAAAGGTTTCAATTAAATCTTTTTATGATTATTCGACATCGCACTCAACTCTGCTTTTAGAAAGCAAATGAATGAAGTGGGATTACAGAATCAAATCCATGCAGGCACTACAAACTTTGTTCACCCTCTTTACCCCCTCTCTTATGGGTTGAAATGATGTGGGTCCCACGAAAAAATGATAATATCCTTACCAAAAAGTGTATTGCAGGGATTAGACCTACACCATTTCAACCAAATAATAAAGACGTTAATGTTCACCCTCTTTTAAGGAGGGTGAAAAAAATCGCACTTCCAAAAACTATTGTGTGATGATAAAGTGATTCAAATGAAATGGCCGATGAAAAAAAATCCAACACAATTTAGAATTGTATAACCAAAGATTGGTCAGGAAAGTTTAGGAAATTATGACTAAAATAAAGTTTCACTAGCTAAAAAAGTATTCAAGTATGCTATCCTCTTTGAATCGCTGGATAGAAAGGGGAGAAAAGGAACAATTGAAACTCGGACGCACCAAATATTACTGGGCTGTTTGTTTGACGTGACTGACAGTGAATGGGTTTATAATATTTTGAGATATATTAATATCCAATAAAATTATAGTGATCGGATTAATAACACCACACCCCTCATGGTATTGTATGTTTCACACTTTCTGGGATTAAACCTCTAATAGATGTTTGATTTGGACCAATAATTTTGATTGTAATAGTCCAATTCAAAGCTCATATCAGGTCTAAAAAACAGGCCTTGGCAGCTAAAAGAAACTTTTCATGAGAAATTTGACAGAACATAGTAATCTCTTTTCTTTTCCTCATAGAGAAACTTCCCCAGAAAAACAAAAGCTTGTACAACATGTTTTATAACAATTTTCACTATCTAGCATCTCCCGTACTTGGAAGAGAGATAGAACCAAAACTTGCATCGACATCTCTTAATCTCATGAATGAACTACCTGACCCCTTTTCAAAAGTTGATGATGACAAAAGCATATTCTCATAACCATCAAAACCATCGAAACCATCAAACCCTTCACCACTGCCGCTGCCACCACCACCCATTCTCCAACCACTTTTCACTTCCCATGGCGGCCTCAAGTCATTCGGTAATGGGACCTCACCTTCCAAATACCTTACCACCTGCCTCAAACTTGGCCTTACCATAGGTACCTCATTTGAACACATTAACCCCAACTTTAAAACCATCCCTACCTCAGTCTCATCAAACGCACCATTCAAATTTGGGTCTACTACCCCAAACACATCCCCTTCTTGCCACATGTCCCAAACCCAATCCACCAAAACCAACTCCCTTGGGGCTGCCTTGGCCTTAATGGGCCTGCGCCCGCACACAACCTCAAGCAAAAGGGTGCCAAAAGCAAACACATCAGACTTTGTAGAAGCCTTTCCTGTCTTAGCATATTCTGGTGCCAGGTACCCAATAGTGCCTACGACATGTGTTGTACATGGATTGGCCCCATGCTCGTACAACTTTGCTAGCCCAAAATCACCTAGTCTTCCGTTTAATTCATTGTCAAGCAACACATTACTGGCCTTTACATCTCTGTGTATGACAATTTGTTCATATCCTTCATGTAAGTATAATAGTGCTGAAGCAACTCCTTTGATGATGTTGAATCTCTGTTGCCAATTTAGTATTGTTGCGGGTTTGTCGAACAAGAATTTGTCTAAACTTCCATTTGGCATGAAATCATAGACAAGAAGCAGATCATCTCCTCGTCGACACCAACCAAGTAACTGAACAAGGTTCCTATGCCTTAGCCTGCCAATGGTAGTGATTTCCGAAAAAAATTCGGGGAACCCTTGTCTTGAATTGTGTGAAATCTGCTTCACAGCAACATGGGCCATGGAGTTTGGTAGTGTTCCTTTGTAAACTCGCCCAAACCCACCAGCCCCAAGTAGTTCACTGTCCTTGAAACCTCTGGTGGCTTGGTTGAGTTCTTGGTATGAATACCTGTGGAGCCAATTGCAAATTATGGGATCAGTACCGTAGGAAGTAAAAATCCATGCAAAAACAAAAAGAATAATTTTCTGCACAAAATTTCAGATCATTTCATTGTAGTACTTGACACTTCACGTCATGGAAAGCTCAACAGCAGTGAAAATGCCAAGAATTTGAAATTTTCTGCACAAACTCTATGGGTACGTAGCATTTCTCAAAACTGAAGCTTTGGCTGCTCCTCTCTTTACAAAGATAATTATGTGGATTCGGGGGCCAGTTGTGCCTTCCTGCTGTGAGCACTATATCAGATCCACTCTGTTTACAAAAGTTTGATTTTAACCAGTTATTTTGTTCGAGCCGTCATGGTTTTGTTCATGTAAAAAATAAAATTGAGTTGTCATCGGCACCTACATAAACGAGCTTACTTTCCTTGAAATATGCTTTGAGACAGATTTAATTTCGAGAATAAACTTCAAGATAAACATGTTATTGTCATGTGAACAACGATATTCAACCATTAAAAAAAAATTCTATGTGAATATTTCCAACCCTATTTTCATCCATTTGACAAGATATGATACCTGTGCGGACCAATTCCGAGCTCCCAGTCTTCAATTACTTCCGTGTTCTTGATTTTCCAGAGCAGGTATAAACCACTCAAGATTGCACCAATTAGTAAAACAAATGAGGAGACCGAAACCCCAATTATCAGAACAGTTGGTTTCTTTTTGGGCCGAGGTAGTGATGGCAGAGAGTTCAAGCTAAGGGATCCAGCAGTCCCGTTAATTTTAAAGCTCCAACCCAGAAGATAATGCGAGTCTGCAGCAACCTTACCGGTGGAAGCAGAAAACCCAACAAACATACTTTCATAGAGTAACGGGGAGAGATCATATTTGTAAGAAATGATTGGGAGTTTCGGTTTTGAATTAGAAGGCGAAACCGTGACATTGATTTGAGTAGAAATGGAGTCGTAATCGATCCAAACTAATATTGGTTTTCCTCCTTTGAGGTTCAGATCTTGTTTTTTCAAATCTTTTGTGTAGTATGCTGCTGTCACAGATTCATTTGATTCCAAACTGTTGACGTCGATTCCTATATGGTTATCTGCAAAAAAAAAAAAAAAAAAACAGACGAACTGATCCACAACAGCAATGAAGAAAAGAAAATAAACCCTCGAAAAGAGAAAGAAGAGTTCACCATATGCAATAAGAATTTAGCAATGAAGAAAACAAAACTTTTGAATGTCATTGACAAAGAAATTTTAGTTTCTGGTTTACTTACCCAAGAAAAGCAATTTTGGTTTGTCCATCTGAGTACTTAATACCAAATGAAGCATTTGCTCAAAATTGAATAAGAATTTTGAGCAAGGGCCTTAGACTCTGATAAACAAGTACACGGTAAATAATATTTACCATTGATATCGCTGAACTCGGAATCTTGACGAGTATCAAACTCAACAGCGAACAAATGGTTAGAAAAATTCCCGTCATTCGAACTGTTCAGAAGTCCGAGATACCGACTGGGTTCAGCCGATTGGAGATCTCTAGACGGAGAGAGCGCGAAAGCCAGTCCATGTCCACCAAGTAATGGATACTCAGGGACTATTACAAAGGCAAAACAAGTGGAGAAAGAGAAAACAGAGCTGTTTGGGGAGTTCTTGAACTGAATCGGAGAGGTGTAAAAGGCATGACCCATTATCCTAGTGGTGTCGTTGGTTAGTTGAAGTATGCCGCTTTTCTTAATTTCGGAAGATCCGGAGAGAGTGATATTGGGTCCGATTTGGTTGAATCCGGTGTAGTCGAACTCGGCTAGTTGTTGGGATGAAGATGGGAGCGAGAGGAGAGACAGAGAACAGAGGAGAATGAGGAGGTTTGTCATTTTTTTAGATTTGTGTGTTGAGAATCTTGGGGTGAGAGATATGTTGGGTTTTTCCCAAGTTAAATGCTTCTTGGAAAAGAAAAACAAATAAATCAAATAGAATTTTTTGGCGTTGGAAATGTGAAGTTGGTGGAACTAGAATTAATTGGGTTTGGTAGGCAAGTCATTGGGAATCCAGTGGTTGTTAGTTGTGCATGGTTTCAGTGGAGATAATTAATAGGATTGGTGGATGACTTCTCCAAGACCAATAGAGTTGTTCTCCAAAAAATTCCACTTTGTGTATATATATCTATGAATGGTTGTGTGCCGTAGAGCTGTAGAAAAATGAGAGAGAGTACGGCAGTGTAAGAAGAAGAAAAAAGAGAAGAAAAAGTGTACTGTGTGTTGAGAGAGATTCTGAGCAAATTGGTGAGTGTGCGAGAGATAAAAATACTAGTGAGTGCGGGATTGGGTTGGGTATTTTTCTCTCATTATAACTTATCAAATATAGTGAAAAGTGCTCTCTCCCGTGGACGTACCCGATTTTGGGAAACCACGTAAATTGTTTGTGTTCTTTGTTCGGTTTATTTGTGCGTGTGGGTGTGTTGGTTTGGTTGATCCATAACAAGATATTGCTTCAGCCTTCAAGAATAGATTTTGGTGAGGTGAGGTGAGAATAAGATAGAGGCACAGGGGAAAAGTGAGTTAGAGAAAACATAAAGGAGGTGTGTTCGGAATACTTTTCCTTTCGAAAAGGTGAAGAAAGTGAAGGGGAAACCTTTGATTGGCCGCCCGGGAACAAGTAACGGCGTGTTTGGCTGGAGGATTAGATGCCTAATATATCAAGCGTCCCCTCTTCCTTCTCCTGGTCCCACGTGATCTCTGGTCTTTGGCTTTGTTTTCCTCCTCACGGAGTAGATCATTGTTTGGATATGGAATCCACCTGCGGGTGGATTCGCTAACGACGGATTCACCCCTGTCATTAGCTAATCCGGGTGTTTTTTGTACCAAAATACCCCTCCAAATCCACCCTCTCTCTTCTTCTGTGTATATCGTTATCATTGTGGGTAGGGTTTCGAAGAGAGGAGAAGAGAGAGGCGACGCTGGCTCCTTCCTGGTGACTCCATTTTCGATATTTGTGGACTTCAATTTCGAGCTTTTAACAGGTAAATATGGTTCACATGGTTTCTGTGGGTTTTTTATGCAGTTTCTGGGTTTGATTCGAGCAAATTTTTGTCCTAGAAACTTTAGATCTGAGTTTTATTCGAGCATATTTTTTCCCTAATAGCATCGTTTGCAGTGATTTCTGGTATTCCAGTCACTATTTGTGCGAATAACTTGATATCTGGGTTTCATTTGAGAACATTTTTGCCCTAATACCATCGTATTTTGTGATTTCTGCCTAATAACTTCATTTTTTGGTTTGTGTTGAGGTATTTTATCTTGTTTTCCAGTTGACTGTTCTGAATGTTGCCCTATTTGTGGGCTTCAATCGAATTGTCGTGGATTTCTGGGATTGAACTGATTTGTGAGTGATTTCATTTAGCCCAACGTTGGAGATTCCACTACTGACTGCCCTAATGTGTCAGATTGTGTGTTGTCTATATTTTCTTAGATCCACCCTTATTTGAGCCCTAATTTGTGGGTAGTGTACTATGGTATTGTCGCAATCTGAGCTCAGTATGGTTATACATATCTTTGCCCTTATGTTATGTTGCCCGATAATGCGAAAATCTGAGCCCTCTGAGTTGTTGATCTGGTTTGGTTTATTGATTGAAACGTTATGTGGTTATACGATCAAGTTTTTCTAATGACAAAGTTTAATTTACACATAGATGGCTAGGTTAACCAAACAAGAACGAAGAAAGAAGGCAAACCGTGATGCAATGTTAGCTGTGATATGTTTTATGAGAGTTGTCAATAGTGTTTTTCATCTGTACTTGTTAATTAAAGACTTGACTGATGAAATGGTTCGACGAAAGGAGTAGAATACTCCTCTTATTGAACAACCTAATACACAACAATTTGAGGGTAAATAGGCATGTGTTTATGAAGTTGTGCCTATTGCTTAAGCAAAGAAGCTTAGAGGACTCTAGGAATGTAACCGTTGTTGAGAAAGTTGCAATCTTTTTGTGGATCCTCTCGCATCATACGAAGAATAGGTGTACCACTTTCCAATTTTGGAGGTTAGGGGAAACAGTTGGTAGGCATTTCAACGCTGTTTTGTTGAAAGTGTTGTGGCTTCACGATGTGTTATGGCATCATCCTAAACCCGTTCCTTATAATGAACCGGATACTAGGTGGAAATGGTTGGAGGTACATCTTTGTAGAACATTGAATTTCAAGAATTCCTATTTCACTTTAGAACGATACATTGACCACTAATCAATTTTCTTGATCTATAATATAATTGTTTGGGGGCTTTAGACGGTACATTCGTAGTTGTCCACCCTCCAACTGAACACAAGGCATGGTATAGGTACAGGAAGGGTGATTATGCGACAAATGTATTAGGAGTGGCTAGTCGAAACTTAGAATTCATATATGCTTGGGAAGGGTTAGGCACAGACTCGAAAGTGCTCCGGAATGCCCTCGTAAGGCCTCATGGGTTGAAAATCTCGAACGGTACGTGACATTTAAAAAGCTTCCATTACACTATGTATTTTACGAAATTTACTCACGTAGGGAATTTACCCCATTTGTAGGTTGTTACTACCTTGTCGATGCCGGCTACACTAATGACCTGGGCCTATTGGCACCATACAGGGAGTCAAAGATACCACATTAACATCTGGAGGCAAGGATACATGCCACAGAGTCGAGAAGAGTGCGATTCAACATGAAGCACTCCGTAGCAAGAAATGTGGTAGAAAGAGTTTTTGGGGTCTTGAAAATGAGATTTGGCATTTTGAGATCCTACTATTACTACCTCATTAGGACTCAATATCGCATCGTGACTACATGTTGCCTTCTCCACAACTTGATTAAGTGAAAAATGGCAGTAGACCCCATTGAACAGGAATACACGATGTGGGAGCAGCAAAACATAGAGCATGTACCACCAGAAGAGTACATTACACAGGTTGAGACGACAAACGAATGTACCCAAATGAGAGACCACTTGGCAACCGAAATGTACAATGATTAGTGCTTGACCGTTCGGGTATCTAATAATTAACTCTAATTTCGTCCCAAGCGCAGGACTATAGACCGGTGCAGCATAATAAATCCGGAAGTACCGGAGTCGAACCACAGAGACGGTTTACGGTGTTTCACTCAAACTATGTCAGCTCTATGTTTGTAATCGGCTCTCAGGTTGCCACCCCTTGCTCAACTGGTTTAATTAATTAACTAATTTAACCTAATTTAATTACTGAACTCTGAATTTAAAAAGGAGAGCGCGGCCGTGGGCACTACGGTGCCGCAACTAGTCTAATTCACATTCACTCGGGCCACAATAATCCAATTAATAGATTTAAAAATATGGAAAGATAATTCCAACAAATGCGCACCGTTGTCACCAATCTCTACGCATTTAAAATTGGTAATGCTTGGTTTTGTTTGCTAGAAAAGTTCCGTATTCAAAAATTGCGCGTTAATTGGAGTAATTCGCACCGGGTAGAACGTAAATTAGCCCGGCCACGAACACCTTGTCCCGGCGCGCGACTCGATCGCGACTACTCACGCATTATTGAAGAAACAACAAAGATAACGCAAAACCCTAGATCTAAACATCATGAAACGGTGAAAACGATAACAAAGAATTATACTAAAAGATTGTGCAAAGAAATTACCCTTAATTAATTAAGGCAAGCATCAATCCACGGCGAAATCTTGAAAACAAAGTCTTTGTCAAGAAAAGCGGAAGTTTGAAATTTTAAAACTTCAAAAATACAAAACCTAGGTAAAAGTCTTGGAACCCTAAAAAAAAACCTAAAACAAGAGTATTTATAATAAACCCTAATAAACGTCATTTAAAAATTAAAACGAAATTAAGAAACAACCCCAGCGCAAGATAGCCAAGCGGTAGCGATTTAGCCTCTTTCCCGATATCCATTCCTGTGGCGCTACACCTATTTATAGGTAGCGCTACCTCCTATAGGGGTAGGGTTGACCGTTGACCCTCTCAGGTTGACTGTTGACCTTCTTCTTCTATCGCGCTTTTGTACGGGCTTAAGCACCTAATCACAGGGGTGGTAGGCAAGAACATTGTCTGCCAATTGAGACCCCCTTTTAAGCCATCTTGAGCGCTCCGAGGGTATTGGGGTAGCTCCCGGCGACGAAGTTCGACCACCCCATGCACAACTCACTTGCCTTTAACTTCGATCCCAGCGTGCATGGCCCCGAAGAATATTAAAATCGCACCTATGCCCCTCAATTACCTGCAAATTACACTTGCAACACAGAAACACCACATGCACGCATTAATTGGAAAATAAAGCTTAAATCGCATGTAAACTAAGCCAAAACCCCCCTAATTGGGCGCTTATACACAAGCTTCTCGCGCGCCCATCAATTAGTTAGCTCATGGCCAACCAATTGTCAATTAAGAGCTTAGTAGACCGAGTGATATGCACTTTTTTATGTTGGATGGCTACACATGTTTTAAGTGTTGTAATAAGTTCATTTATTTGCAGACTTTTTAAACATTTGACACATTAGTTTTTCATTTGGAAGATCAATGTATTATATTTGTACCAAATATTTGTTCAACTATGATTGTCATTGTAAAGTAGGTAAGTAAACATAATGACGAGTCAAACATCTTCCCAATCAAAAAAATCCCCAAAGGATTGGAAGGAAAAACAAACTCGTAGACTTTGGACCACAAAGGAAGAGGAGGCCTTCCTCTCAGTAATGATGGATTGTGTGAGTGACAAGTTTAGAGCCGACAATGGCTTCAAGTCGGACTTCTTTGTGGCTGTGGGAAAAGAGCTACAAAAGCTGTTGCCCGGGACCACTCTTAAAGCTAACCCGAACATTGAGTCAAAGGTCAAGAATTGGAAAGAGAAATATGGTGTAATTACCGATGCCATACGTATGAGTGGGTTTCAGTGAAACTATGTCACTCAATCCATCGAAGTGGATGATGAGTCGGTGTGGGCGGAATATGAGAAGCCTCCCACGTGTTTTATGCCATTGAACATGTGTAAATCCATACGAAGGCAAAAAGGATGAATGGGAACCAATTCCCCATGTTCAAAAGTTGGCAAATCTTGTTAGGGAAAGATAGAGCTATCGGTGAGATAGCGAAGGATCCACAAGAAGTTCCTTACCTTGATGATGACCACTTTGAAACCCTAACCTCAATGACATTGAAGTTGAAGTGGGGTATATTCCAAGGTTTGAAAACAGTGAGCCAAGTTTTGTTCTAAGTCATGTCCTTATGGATCAATCATGTGGTTCCGAGACCGCCAATCCCCCCAATCCTTGCACTCCAACAAGCAACGTCGAGCCAAAACCACCAAAGAAAAAGGCGAAGCCTAACAAAGAGGCCGCATTGCATGAAGCAATGAGGACTTACATGGAAAAAAGTAATGAAGTGTTAGAGAAAATTGCAGATGGGGTATGCTATGACAAGGATCTCTCCGTGAAAAGAGCCGAGGTGGTGACGGAGCTATTGAAGCTAAACCTTGACATGGATGACATGTTTGTTGTTAATGAAAAAATTTGTTAGATGGAACAAAGGGTGGACACCTTCTATGCCTTACCGGATGGGTTAAGACTCCCTTGGGTGATCAGAGTTTTGGAGGGGAAACTATATTCAAATCCCCATCCATGATTATTAACGTCATTGATCTTGTTAACTTCTTTTGACAATTGTAGACTAATGTGGGCTATGATCATTTGGGCCATGATTATTTCAACTTACATATATGGGCTATGCTAATGTATATTTTGACAATGACCATATGGTATTAACTTTATATAATGTCCTTGGGCAATGATGAAATAGGAAAAACTGTAATTTCGTACTTCAATGTGGCAATAATGATGATGGACTGAGCCAAAGGCATGTCTATGTGGAATCTCTAACAAGTTGGGCAAAATCTATTGTTTTTGAGTTATAGATGTAGTTTGTGGGTTTTAATGCAATTATCTGGGTTTGTTGATGCAGATCCTGGGTTGTGCATGCAGTTTCTAGGTGTTTTGATGCAGTTCTGGGTTTTTGCATGCAATTTCTGGGTTTATGATGTAGTTTCTGTGTATTTTTATGTAGTTTGTGACTTTTTTGATGCAGTTTCTGTGTTGTGCATGTAGTTTCTGTGTATTTTATGCAGTTTTTGGGTATTTTGATGCGATTTCTGGGTTTTTGCATGCAATTTTTGGGTTTTTTTATTTAGTTTCTGGGTTTTTACATGCAGTTTCTGGGTTTATGATGCAGTTTCTATGTATTTTATGCAATTTCTAGGTTTAGTATGCAGTTTTTGGGTTTTTAATGCAATTTTCAGGGTGTTTTGATGCAGTTTTTGTGTTTTTGCATGCAATTTTTGAGTTTCACATTCAGTTTCTCGGGTTTGCCATGCAGTTTGTGGGTTTACGGTAATGAAGAAATTAGGGCAAATACATTAACGTAACACGGCGTGGTTGGCATGACTACTTATGCTGGCCAATTGCGTAAAACCCTTTTGGAAACATAAGTCGTAGCCCGGGTGCATTGTGATTGTTAAAAAACTTATATATGAGCACAAAGAGAGAGAGAGAGAGAGAGAGAGAGAGAGAGAGAGAGAGAGAGAGAGTGAGTGACTGAGTGAGTGAGTGAGAGTGTGTCTGCATGTGACAACCCAAAAACTGCATGAACTTAACCCAGAAATCTAGCACGGTATTTACTAAGTTGCTACACTTTGCTGGTATTTGCCGCTGATGCAGGTAGATGCTTTGGATGTTGGTAGCTGGTAAAACATTAGCAATGTTGTGCCTTTACTTGGCATTAGTAAGTTTACATCCCTGTTCATGGCAATGAGGATATCACATAAACGACAATTCACTTGGGTAGGGTATGACATATATTATGATGACCAATGGTTTAATAACCGTTAGGCAACATAATATGTTTATCGACTTGTGAAATGAGTGCCAGTGATTGTACAATCTGAGCCAAGTAAATATTAATATAACAAAGTCTATTAATATTTGTTGTCATTTTGCTGTTTCACCATTGTTTGTTATGAGCCTCAATAGATTATTCCATGGGAGGTAAAAACAAAGAGTCATATTGCGTGGTTTTTGTTGGACATTGTCCGGGAATCTACAACACTTGGGAGGAGGCCGAAGTACAAGTTAATCGACATCCACTTGTGCATTGCAAGATGAAGATGAAAGCAGTGTGCACAATGGGAGTGTTGGAAAATTTTCATTTGTTGTAATTTTTTGTTTAGGTTTTGTAGCTTGCTTTCTATTTGCACTTATTTTCGATTCAGAATGAAATTGAACGTTTGATGAATATGACTATGTAATTTGTTTATTGAAGTGAACACTTTCTTATTAAGAAAAGAACATAGATTCTTAACTAAATATGAGGATTTAGTTGACATATATTACAAGACTCCGAAAAAGAAGCTTACATCTGATTTTGTACCACTTGCGAATATGATGGACGAAATTCATAATCACCTTGCCAAACACCTTCATCAATGAGAGCCGTAACATATTGGAGCAAAGTTTGCTCCTCAATCTCGCTCCAAGCCCGGCGTGCCATTCAAACCACGTAACTAACAACAAATACAACACTTGTTTTTTAGAAAGTTACCAAGTAAATAATCAAATGACTCATGTTTATTTTTTATAGGAAATTTTTTAACAACCATTCAAATACACACCCCCCATTCTTTAACTTATCTACCAATCCACCAAACATTCATCAATCATGCACTATCTACTCTCCATTCAACCCAAAAAAAAAAACAAAAAAAAAAATATTTTTGCCCTTTTTAATTAATTAATAATTAATTACTACATTTTTTCCCTTTTTAATTAAATAAAATTATTCCCAAAATTTTTTTCCACTTCAAAATATTGTTTATTTATTTTAATGTATTTTTATGTAATTAGTTTAATTATTATGTATTTATTGTATTTTTAAATAGATTAATCAATTTCTATTATAAAATTACAAAATTGGGGGCATTTTTGTCTTTTTCTATCCTATCCTATTATATCCACCCTCCAAATTCCCCTTCTCAAAATACCATCCAAACACCTCATTACAAATCCATCCTTCTTAAGAGGTGGGCCCACTCACCTTATAAATCCACCCTCCTTACAAATTCATCCTCATTATAAATCCACCCAAAATCTAATCCACCAACCAAACGCCTCGTAGGGAATAGGATATTACTTCGCATTAGGTGACATGGGATGGGAATAAATCTTAAAATTTGATTTGAGTAAGGCTTAGTTTTGCAAAAGATTTTAGCAACTCATTTGCTAAAATCAACCATGATTTTAGCAAATGAGTTGCGTTGCTAAAATCATGGAAATTTCAAATCACAAAATTAAGTGGTTCTGTTTATCGTTTTTCGTTTTTTCACCAAATTAAAGTATTCCTCGAGTAATTTAATTTGGTGCAAATGAGTTGCTAAAATCTTTTGCAAAACTTAAGCCTATTCTATTGTGGTTGTAGACTCCTGGTATATTTAATGTAATTAGAAAGACCTGAGAATGGAGCAGGTGTAACTTTTTGGCTATTAGTCTCCATCTTCCCCACCACTCCCGACCCCTTCAAGATTGATTGAAAAACTCAAATAACCTATTTGATGTGACATGCAAAAACTTAAAACTATGAAGATTGATTCAAGCAGTTAAGAAAAAGGAAAGATTGTCTCAAGCGGTGCAGCCAACTTTTATGTACTTGCAAGATTAGTCTCTAGAATTCGGGGCTTGGGACCGGAATTACGAAATGAGAGAGAGAGAGAGAGAGAGAGAGAGAGAGAGAGAGAGAGAGAGAGAGAGAGGCTCTTTTTGTTTATTTTTGAGGTATATATGTGTTATGGGTATTTGGATTTTCTTGCAAATTGGCATCTATTTTGAGCACAAGGTTGAATTCATCCCGTAGAGAAGAGTCCGGAAAGTTATTTAACTTCTCTTTGGATTATTTGAACATGAATTTTGGTGCATTATTTGTTTTACGATTTAAAAACACAAGCACGATGCAAGGCTCTGATTTGTGCCTAGGTTTTTATTAGCAAGGGTCATTAATCAATGTTATTAGTAATAGCAAAGGTTATTAGTTGTAGTTTAAGGGCTTCAGTGTAATTAGTTAAACATGTATCTTTGTATTTCTGTTGCCTCTACGTATAAAGAGGGAAGAGGCGTGTATCGGCATTCAGTTTGGGAAAATAATCAGAATTCATTTACTCTCTCTCTCTCTCTCTCTCTCTAGACACTTGTGTTTCTTGTTTCATCATGGTATCAGAGCTGTTTCAAGACGAAAGTCGTTGATCTTCTTCGATCCAAAGATTCATGAGTCTGTATTTCATCAATATCGTGGTAAAATTGTTGTCATAAAAAATCGTGAATTCAAGAATCAAGCATGGCAGCTTCATCATCGTCTTCTACAGAAGTTTTCAAACGAAAGTTGTGAAGATCCAAAACCCTAATTTCAGAAACTAGATCTGTCAAATTCAATTGTCGTCTCCTATTTGTTGGTCGATCATGTCGTCTACAGAAAATTCATCTTCTGCTGCCATGAATTCTTTGTCTTCATCGTCTATGTCGGTAACGCTACCATCTGGACTCGCATTTCTTATATCCAACTTCCATTCCTTTGTTAATCTGAAACTTGATTCCACGAATTATTTGTTGTGGCGCATCCAAGTAGAAAATATGATGAGTGCAAATGGTTTTTATGAGTATCTTGAGGGTTTGATACCGTGTCCTACACCACAAATCAAGAATGCTGACATAACCCTAGTTGTTAATCCTGAATACACCTTGTGGAAATTGATTGATACTCAGTTGCTAACCTGCATTACTGCGTCACTTTCACCTGAAACTCTGCCGTATATTCTAGGGTTACGTACTGCTCATGCTGTGTGGGAATCTCTCGCGAATAGATATAATACTCTGTCGAAGAATCATGTGCAAGAACTCAAGAGCAAGTTGTATAATATTACAAAAACATCCACCATTGAGAAGTATGTGGATACTATCAAAGGATACACACAAAAGTTAATTGCTGCAGGTAGTCCTCTTGATGAGGATGATCTTATATTCCATACATTACGTGGTTTGCCAAGGGTTTTCAATGGCTTACGTACCACAGTGAGGGCTATGCAAACAAGGGGAGAACATGTGACTTATGATGAAATAGTTAACATGCTTCATGCAAAAAATCAACAGCTTCTACAAGATTCTACCACAGAACTTGACACTGGCACTGTTTTGGTTGCTACAAATAAGGCAAATGGAAATGCCTCCAGTTTAGTTCAGTCCTTTGGTCATCTAGGTGTGACAAATCAGGGACCTGCCTCTGTTCAGAGTTCAATTTATCCATCCAGTCAAGTACAGCCTACCTATGGAGGTCATCCAAACTCTGTTCTTGGTCCTCTACCACAGACTGTACATGCTCCTTCACAATCTTCAGGTGTGTCTCAGATTATGACTCCACAATCATAGTTCTATCCCACTTATTCAAGTGGTTTTAAGGTTAAAGGAAGAAGACCACCTTGTGCTATTTGTGGTCGTACCAACCACACAACAAACTATTGTTATTACAAATCTCAAGCTCCTCAAGCTTCTCAGGTGCAAGGTCAATCTGTACCATGGGGAAATATTCAGTATCCTCCAAATGTTCAATGGCAAAATGTTCAGTGGGGACCTCAGCCTAATCAATGGAGTAATAATCAGTCAGCTCAGTGGGGAAACACCTATCAACCTGTTCTTGTGTATCAATCTACACCTGTTCCTATGTATCAACCTCCACCTGTTCCTGTGTATCAACAGTCTATAACACCACCTCAGTTGTCTCAGAATCAGAATTCTCAACCTCTTGCATACCAACAAGGAATGTCACAACCTAATGGTTTTGGGAAACCTTCTGCTCCAGCTATTCAGGCTCCTATTCAGGCTCATTTTGCTGGGTTTACTGAGCATTGTTCTGCTCCTGTGATAACGTCTTCTACTGGCTTTAGTCCAGGCCAACCTATGTATCCTTCTGGTGTTGATACAGGGGCTGCTATCTCTGTTGGGACTGCTGGGTCTGCTCAGGTTGCTTCACCATGGTATTTTGACAGTGGGGCAACTAATCACATCACAAACAACCTTCAACATGTTATTAATCCTCAACCTGCTGCACCACAGGATGGAATCATGGTTGGGAATGGCTCTCACCTTCAGGTTTCTCACACTGGTACGGGTAGATTACTTACTCCTTCAGTTCAATTTCAATTGACTCATCTCCTTCATACTCCTTACATTACTCATAACCTTCTTTCAGTACATAAGTTTGCTACAGATAATTCTTGCTCTCTGATTTTTGATGCTTCTGGTCTTACTATTCAGGACAAGATTACTCATCAAATCTTGTACCAGGGACCCTGCCACAAGGGTCTGTATCCTCTTTTGATCTCCTCTAACTTCTCTCCTGAATCATCTTCTACAAAAGCTTTTGTCAGTAGCACATCATCTTCTGCAATGAATTGGCATCAAAAGCTTGGTCATCCTAGTCACTCTTTGTTTTTGTCTTTAATAAAACAGTTTGCTTTGCCTATTGCTAAGCCACATATGATTGATTGTTCATGTTGTAATATGGCCAAAAGCCATAAACTTCCATTTTCTCTATCTCAAACAGTTAGTAATGCTCCTTTTCAGCTTATTCATATGGATGTCTGGGGTCCATCTCCTATATCTTCTCATAAAGGCTTTAAATACTATTTGTTGATTGTGGATGACTATACTAGATTCACTTGGATTTTTCCTCTTCACTACAAATCTGAGGTCAAACATGTAATTGAGCAATTCAAAGCATATGTCTTCACTCAATTTCATACACAAATTCAAACTCTTAGAAGTGATAATGGAGGAGAGTTCATCAATCATTTTCTTAACAATCTGTTTCTTCTCAATGGGATGATACATCAAACTTCATGTCCCAATACCCCTGAACAAAATGGCCTAGCTGAAAGGAAACACCGACATCTAATTGAGACTACAATAACTCTTCTTCTTCAATCTCACTTACCTACTACTTTCTGGTTAGAGGCACTTAATACAGCTGTGTATCTTACCAATAGGTTACCTCATACCAGCCTCAATTTCCAAGTTCCTTATACTCTTCTTTATCACACTGCCCCTGATTATTTGTTTCTCAAACCTTTTGGATGTTGTTGCTATCCATGGCTAAAACCCTATAATTCTCATAAGTTGTTACCTAAGTCTACTCCTTGTGTATTTTTGGGGTATTGTCCTAATACAAAAGGGTATAGGTGCTATGATCCGTCCACACAAAAAGTTTACATTTCTAGGTATGTCAAATTTGTTGAAACAGAATTCCCTTATGCTTCTCTTTCTTCTCCTCTTCTTTCCACTTCTTCTACTTCATCTCCAAACTCCTTTCATATGCCTTTAACTACATTTGAGGACATAGTTATTAATGTTCCTCTCCCTTCTTGTACTTCTTCTTCTTCTACTTCTACATCTGTTTCTCGTCCTCCTGTCATTGTACCTCTATCACTCTCCCTACATCTTGTGTGTTTTCCACCTCTACTATTGACCCTGTTCCTGCCCCTCTTCATCCTTCACCTTCTATTCCTTCCTCATCTTCTCCTCCTCAGCTTTCGTTCAGTCCCTCTTGTCCTCCTTCAACTTTTTCTCCTGTTCTTCCTCCTGAATCATTTCCTCCTGTCATTTCTTCTCTGGATTCTTCTTCTCTCAATGTTCATCCCATGCAAACTAGATCTAAAAGTGGTATTGTGAAATCAAAAACCCCTTGTGTATTGACTGTTGAGAGTTGTAATCTTCCTGCACCAACCAAGGAACCTAAAACTTTTCATGAAGCCATAAAGCATCCTGAGTGGCAGCAGGCTATGACAGAGGAATACAAGGCTTTGGTTCACCAAGGTACCTGGACATTGGTTGAACCTCCTCTAGGAGCCAATGTGATAGGTTGTCAGTGGATATATAAGATCAAACGACACTCAAATGGTTCCATAGCTAGATATAAAGCACGTCTTGTCGCCAATGGGAATCAACAGCATGAAGGGCTTGATTTTCAAGAAACCTTCAGCCCCATTGTGAAACAGCCCACTGTCAGGGTTGTGCTTAGTTTAGCTGTGACCAATGCTCGGCCTATCAAGCAACTTGATGTCACTAATGCATTTTTGCATGGTGTTCTTGATGAAACTGTCTACATGAGGCAACCTCTGGGATACAAGGATCCTGATCATCCTAATTTTGTATGCAAGCTGAGTAAAGCTCTATATGGGTTGAGACAAGCTCCACGAGCTTGGTTTTCTGCATTCTCTGGTTTCTTGATCCATCAAGGTTTTACTCAAAGTAAATTTGATACATCACTGTTTGTTCTTAAGTCTGGTCATGACCTTACATTGGTCCTAGTCTACGTTGATGATATTTTGATCACAGGTAGTAACTCTGCTTATATATCCACTCTCATCTCTGCCTTGAGCTCAAAATTTGTAATGAAGGACCTTGGCTCTTTGAGCTACTTCCTGGGTATTGAGGTGTTATATCATGAAGGATCTCTTATTTTGTCTCAAACTAAGTATGCACATGATTTGTTACTTAAGTCAGGCATGATGGACTGTAAACCTAGTCTGTCCCCTTCCTCTACAAAACCTGCTGTCTTTGATCCAGATCCTGACTTTTCTGATGTTCATTGGTTTCGACAAGTTGTTGGTTCTCTTCAGTACCTCACTCTTACAAAACCAGAGATTGCCTTTGCTGTCAACCTTGCATGTCAACACATGCATTCCCCTAAATATAGTCACTATGTTGCTGTTAAAAGGATTTTGAGGTACATCCGAGGAAGCATTCAGCAAGGACTGGTTTTCTCTCCTGGTTCTTTGCAGTTAACTGCCTTCTCTGATGCCGATTGGGCAGGGGATTCATTGACCAGATGATCTACCACCGGTTTCTGCATTTTTCTGGGTTCTAATCTTGTATCTTGGTGTGCTAAAAAGCAACACACAGTTGCTCGGTCCTCCACTGAAGCAGAGTATAGGTCTCTTGCTCAAATGGCTGCTGATCTTGCACGGATTCAACATCTTTTAGCAGAATTATTTGTCCCTTTGCCTGCCTCTCCTATCCTCTGGTGTGATAATCTGTCGGCCATAGCCTTGGCATCAAATCCTGTCTATCATGCTCGCACCAAGCATGTAGAAATTGATTATCACTTCATCCGTGAGAAAGTTCTGGCTAAAGATCTTGTTGTCCAGCATATTGGCACATCTGATCAATTGGCTGACATTTTTACTAAGGCTCTGTCTGTAGCTCGATTTTTGTTCCTCAAAACCAACCTTAGTGTTATTGATATACCCCTGAGTTTGCGGGGGAGTATTAGCAAGGGTCATTAGTCAATGTTATTAGTAATAGCAAAGGTTATTAGTTGTAGTTTAAGGGCTTCAGTGTAATTAGTTAAACATGTATCTTTGTATTTCTGTTACCTCTACGTATAAAGAGGGAAGAGGCGTGTATCGGCATTCAGTTTGGGAAAATAATCAGAATTCATTTACTCTCTCTCTCTCTAGACACTTGTGTTTCTTGTTTCATCAGTTTTATGGTACGTGATGCAAGGCAAGACAAAATGGGGAGGACCCGCCCAATTCTAGAGATAGAAGTAAAGAATGGTAGTTAGAGTATTGAAATGAATAGTACCATTCTCTAGAACTCGTGAACTTTATCATTAGCAAAGAATGGTATCTTGCTTTTGAGAAAACAAAGAAAGCAGTAGAAAGCTATGTTGCATACTTTCTTCCATTTTTCTGGGTGGGAATTCATTTTTATACTACTACGAGTATTTACTTATGGGTGGAAATTCTGGACACTACCTGTTAACACGACACGAAGTTAGAGGCTTTGGATTGACTATTTTTTGACACGAACACACACATAACATGACCCGCCAACAAGAAATTAGACGGGATGAGTACAGGTTAGACTCACGTAACTCGATAAGGACATGGATAACTGTGAATTGTTTTTTGTTGACTTGTTACTCCGAAATGACGCGACAAAATGCCAGCTATGCCAACCTAGCTATAGCCCGTACGTGTGTTTCCTTAAAGATGAGTTTTAATTCTTGTTGATTTTCCAAAATCATATTTCGTCAAAATGTATAAAAAAAAATATTAATGTAATTATATGAATGCAAGAAGTACATATTATTGTACAACGCATTGCACACTTTTATTCCAATATCAAAACGAATTGAATATTGAATTTCCTAATCAACGTGTTTACATTATTAAAAAGTCCAAAATTAATTATAAAAAAAATCCCGAACTTTGACCTCAATGCATGATACACCTAAACTTTACTAGACTTCAATAATTGAGTGAGAGAAAAAAAAAAAAAAACCTACAGAAATCAAGAAACCAAACCTTGCTCGTATATCGCACACAACTCACCATATGTACACATTTCTATTTCAATTCGTATGCAAATAAATCATATGTAGGGACGGAGCTAAGAAGCCCAGGGATGGCACATGCCACCCGCCATTCCAAAAATACCATCGAAAAAAAGAAAAAAGAATATTAATAAATATAAAAATAAGAGAAGTATGAACAATGTTTGCACTTTGTCACCATGGTCAAAGTGAAAGACTCTGGTAGCTCACTACCCAGGTCCGATTCTCGTGTGCGGAATTTAAACTTTTTTTGGATTAATTTCCTACTATACACCTAAACGACCACGTTTTGTCACTTTAATCCCTTAAACTTTAAAACCAATCAACTTGACCCCCTAATCTTTAATAAGTCAACACTCTGACCTTAACTTGTTGGATGAAAAATGGCCCCCTATTCTTCAATTAGTCATCACTCTTACCCTTTGGTTAACTTGTTGGATGAAAAATGAACAAATGTGTCCTAACTTTCTGAATAACCCAAAAATACCCTTCAAATGGCCGGGAACAAAGCACTATGGGAAATTCAATGAAAAAAAACATTGAAAAAAAACAGTTAATTTGGGAGAATTAAGGCTTGTGCATTGTGGGTAGAAGAAGGGTTTAAGAAGATGATGGGTTGTTGGGTCGGGTACTCCAATTACTCTATTTTACTTGTGGTTTTTCATTTGGTACTTCGGGTAGAATTTTAGTTTCCAAATTTGTCCCCTTTTTCTCTCTCACTTCTAATCTAAACCAATAAGACAATTAAGGTTGGTTTTGCTCTCATGCTTCACTAAAGCTTCTGTCGCCACTGCTACGGTGGCTTTGTGGTTGTCGTCCTCTTCTTCTTTTGAGATGTAGTTATCTCTAATGGAGAAAAATTATTAAATGATGAACAAGCGGAATCAAAGGCAATGGCCGTGATGGGTGATGAAGAAGAAGAGGATGAAGAGGAGAGAATTGTGTAGGTGCTAAAAGGAAATGGAAGCAGAATTGATGTGGCTAGCAGCAAGGATGAGGAGGAGAGAGAAGCAAGTTCGCCATGTCCATGATTTTCCAGTTTTCCTAGAAAATTAGGGCTTTTTCTTCATAAAAATTAGGGAAATTTGGGGAAATTAGGGTTAGGGTTTGGGGAAGGGAGATATGGAAACGTCCAAGTAAGCAAAATTCATTATTAATTTAAAGGATAGGCGATAGGAGGGTAATCGGCTAACTGTTTACTGTAATATTTTAGAAACCTAATTGAAATTTATTAAAGTTTAGGAGTCTATTAGACATTGAGGTCAAACTATAGAAAACTATAGAAAAATACTCCCTCCGTCTAATAACATTTGATTACTACGAAACTACGTGCAATTTTCAAGCTAAAAAATAACGTGCTTACGAAAATAATTTTTTAGTCAATATGGATTTTGTTTGATAGATCTCATCGAAAACTTTTATATGATGCAAAAAAAATTCAAAAATTATTTTGGTAAATACATTATTTTTTAGTTTGAAAATTACACGTAATTTCGTAGTGATCAAACTTTATGGTACGGAGAGAGTATCTAGTTGTAGCTTAAGGCATTTTTTAATGTCAGGATTTGATTATTGTTGATTAAATTTTTTGTTCGTTTATTTGATTATGATGGTATTGAAAATGTTCTCATTTTTGTCAGTTGAATTACATATTAGTTGTTCAAATGCAACATTGTCAAGTTTATAATTTTACGCATATGCTGAAAATTTAACAAGAGTGTTAATAATCTCAACCCAAACACAATATGGTTTTAAGCAAGTCGGGTAAGTGTCAAGATATTTGACACGCTTATGTCAACAGGTATTTTGACACACGAAACCCATAATGACATGACACAAACATGACATGACACGACACAATGCCCACTCTACACTTATTGCCCTGGTGAGAACAATGACTCCTCTGTAATCTATTAGTCAAAAGCGGTCTGCAAAACTGAGAATGGTGACACTCGATTTGAAAAGGCAAATAGATACCAAAACAAAAATGATTGTGACACAAACTTTGTGCCACAATCAACCACAACCCCACTCACATGGGGTGTGGGCCCCACTTGCAGGCCCCACATCCCATGTGAGTGGGATTATGGTTAGTTGTGGCACAAAGCTTGTTTCACTATCATTATTTATATCAAAAGCTACATTAGGGTAACTTAGGAAAATTACACAGACCACTTCTGACTAAAAAGAGGCCAAATGAGTCATTATTAAATGCTCCTAACAGTTAAAAAAACTAGTATTGGCATTATCGGCCTCCTATTGGTTATTGCTTAGTGCAATTTGATTTTCATAAGACGTAATTCTTAGATGAGTGGTGAATTTTCAACAAAATCGGGTTTGTATATATAGTAGTGCTGAACCTTCAACAAAATCGGGTCAACTTTTTGTTATTAAGGTTTGATTTCGTGTTCCGAAACTTTTGTAATTTGTATGTTAAAAATATAGAAAAACGAAAGTTTTATAATCCAGCTTGGCAAACTGTTGCTAAAAGCGAGCACCCTATCAGACCAATCAGGAAAAGAAGAATTATTTGTTTAGACATACCCATTATTTGGATGAATTTCAAATTCTGATGATAATAATCTGGTCAATTTTGAATGGAAGGTTAAAGGTGTGAGAATATATGTATGGAGAGTTGTTGCTATAATATGCTTTTGGTCTGTGAGGTTGCGAGTAATTCTCTCAAATCCATTTGAATTACATGAGGTTGGTTTTCAAGGTTTCCTGCGCCACACTACAGCCGTTGATATTGGTAATCAACAATTCCAATTTTATCTCAGCAATGACGGCTTAGACCATGCAAATGTCGAGATGAAAAATCCATAGAGCTCAAATCTAAGTACCATTTTTTAGTCTAGATCACATGTATGTAATCGGTTTTTAGAACCCAGTTTTTGCATCTTAATTGTTCATATAGTCAATCAATGATTTAGATTTTCGACAGACTCTTTCCAGAAAGAATAGAATCTTCTCAAAAAAAGTCTTTAACAAATTTCAACCACTAAAAATAGTTTTGGACAGTCGAAATTAAATGACCTATCCTTTACGGTCAAACCTTAGACCTGATTCTTCTAGCATTTTAAACCCAGATTCATAAACCAAAATATTTCTAGCATTTTAACAACCGACATGCATATTTGATTATAAAAGTAATTCGAAATGGTTATCAATTAAACCCAAACTGACTTCTCTGAATGCATCAATTAAACAATTCCATTGTCCAATACTCGGCAATGGGGACTAAGCAACAAAGACGATTCCGGCCAGCAACTTAAGACAACCGAGCATACAAAACAACCAAAGATTCGTACATAGCTTGACTAAAATTGCTTGAATGAACTTTTCCATAAATTAGTAGTAAGTATACGATCCATATAACACAAATCAAAATGTCTCGATTCTTGAATAACATGGATAAACAACCAACGGGGATGAAGAAACTGAACTACATAATGTAAGGTGAGAAATAGGAAATTTACCAGAACCAAGCAACAGGGACGATTCCGGCACGATACTCGGCGATTTTAAGAAACATGGGCATGGCGAGGTCGAAGTGGGTCCAATTTCTTCATCTTACATCGTCATCGTTTTTGTCTTCGAGAGAGAAGAGATTAGGGCTTCACCATTTTTTTCTTCTTCCATCGTCATCCAGAGAATAGGCTTAATTTCTTTTTTGCTCCTATGAACCTAATTTAGGTGAGGGGTTTAGTAAAGAAAATTAAGAATTTGGGATTTTTTTTCCTGAAATTAAGCATACAAGTAACTTGAGTTGGGTTGGGTTGGGTTGCGTTAAAAGTTGTAGGGACCACTCCTCTTAACTAATGAGAGTGAGGGTTTTGTTCACCCTCTTTTGGTGAGGGTGAACAAATTTTTTTCCATATGTGTGTGACTGTGTGTAACAACAGTATATGACATAAACTCATGATCCTGTATGGGAATTTTCTGAAATCATATGGTAAGAGTGGGTTTTGGTATGAAATGGGAGTGAAATTTGTGTGGGAAGAAACTGAATGTGTGAACTATGCAAGATGGGTATGAAATGGATTGTGTGCTAGAGAAGGATTTGGATGTACTCCAAAATCACAGTGGGTTACAACAAAATATTTTCTTTCCTTTTTTTTTTTTTTGTTCTTATTTTGATTATGAAAAGGATTAACCAAGCATACATAAATATTATATATGCACACATGTACATATATAGTTATACACTTCTACATATACAGATATTGAGGGGAAAAAGTGTACCTAAGCATAATATTTGATCAGTCGAAATACTTTTTGGTATGATTTTTTGGTATGTCATTGGTTGCTTCAATGTTGCCAAAGGAAGTTCTAATTTATCTTTTTTGTTTCTTTTTTTGAGCAAATGAAAATATCGATAATTCATTAAAACATCTAACTGTTACAAAGGTGACTCTGTGCAAAATTGTGAGCATCCCTCACATCCTAATAGGTGACCTTAACAATATGTACTGATTTACATAGTCAAAATATGATACAATGTCTAGAATATCGAAAATAACATTTCTAGTGAACACATTAGCATCAAAAACATCATTTAAAGCGTGAATAACCTCTAAACTATCTATCATAATTTGCAACATTAACACTCCTGTATCTTTCACTCATCTCAAAGCTTGCAAAACTGCCAAAGCCTCTACCCTGTGGATGACAAAGCATGCACATGAGTAAAAACCTTACGCAAAAAGCTAAGAGGAAGAATTGGATATAAACCAAACAGCCACCCCCTGCACAACACTTTGCTCCAAGCTCCATCAATTGCCACATTCACTACTTGCGAAGCATCATCACATTGGCCCACACAAAAAGCTGTGATTCGTCCAATTGTTTTGCAAGATTGTGAGCATCCCTCAATTGTTTTTTGTTTTGGAAGAACAAGCGGAGGAAATGTGGGGGAGGAGAATGATGGCACTAGTGTAATATTGAAAAAAGATAAGGGTGTTTTTATCGTGTGAATCTCACCTCCTGTTAACTTGGACAGAAACTTTAATTTTACACTTTGTGGTCCACAAACCATAGAGTGATTATGTGGAGATATTCAAATGTGAAAGGGTACAACAGCACCTGACCCAAATCACATGGGGTCAAAGTAAATTTGCCCCAATAAAAAAATAGCTAGCGGAAGAGTAGTATGTCGATAGTTATCTCACCCAGACACGGATTAAGCACCCCACCATTGAATGGGGTGTTTGAGAGCCTCATTTTGAGTTTTTTATTTTCAATTTTTTATAACTTTTTGAATTATGGTTAAAATGTATTTTGAATCTGGTAGAAGTGTTTGGACTTTGGAGAATATTCACAGAATGTATTTTGCAATATGATTAATGTTTGGGAAATATGGGACATATATGCAGAGTATATTCTGCGGGTCTTTTGTTAGTCAAAATGATAAAAGTATAAAATGAAAAGTCAAAAAGCTCTTCTCTCCTACTTCTCACTTCTCTTTTCTAAACTCAAATATGAGAATACATTTTCCAAAAATGACTTTTTGTAAGTGCTTGCCAAACATTTAAAATGTGAAAATAAGAATGTGAAAAAGGTGCAAAGGTGGTTTCCAAACATGTCCGAAGTACCTATTAGTTTTTCTTAGAGGTGACAATCATCAACCCAACCCATGAACCCATCAAAATCCACCCACTTATAACCCAACCCAACCCATTCATATTTTATCATGGGTTAATATAGGCTCAACCCACATCAACCCATTTATAGATGGGTTTAAATGGGTTCAACTTGGGTTGAAAATGGGTTGGTCTATGATAAACTGAAACAAGGTTTTATTTGGTGGATTCGGGAGACCGATCCTCCAAACCGTTCACATAAGTCTTAAATTACTTGAACAGTTGTTTCCTCTCTGTCCCTCTCTCCTCCCACTGCTGTTGTTACCTGTATAATAGCTCCTGTTATTCAGCCGACATTATCTACTTTATTACTCTGTTCATATGTAATATGTATGGGAAAATAAAAAATACACCAATTTACACCCTGTTGAGGAATATTGGTGGCAACTTTGGTAACTTATGACTGTTTCGGGAGGTTCTTCTTCGGTGCCATGTTGATTCTTTCTACCTCTGTCTCGAATTTTTGGTCAATTTTTATTTATGTACATGCATGTCATTTTTCAATCATTTATATTTTTTCAATCAATAATTATTTTTTATAATTTTAAAAACTTTGTTTAATAAAACTCAGAGAGAATTTACGTTGTCTATCCAATTTTGAATTTTGACAATCAGTTTCTGGTAATTTTACAATTTTGAATTTTGATTCCATGGTTTCGCAATTTAAATTTGATTATGTGGATCAAATTCGGGGCATAAATCTTCTGAGGATTGATAAGATCATCCGTTGTTCATTTCAATCCCAAGGTCTGTCTCTTTCTGCCTTTGCATGCAAAAGATCAAAAGAGAAATCTTGAATTTTGATTGATCTGCAAAAAAATTGGGAATGAGATAGTGGAAAGAGAGGAGAAAGGACAATTGAGAGGCCGATCAAATTTCTGAAGGTGTTGATAAAAGGAAAAACTGTAAAAAATTTCAATTATGAATTTCCAAAAAAAATATTAAAAAACGGGTTGGGTCGGGTTTAGCCGGACCTATATTCAACCCACCCATATCCAACCCTCCTATTATTGGCTCATATTCAACCCGTCCATATTCAACCCATAATCTACATCAACCTACACAAACCCAACCCACCCATTTGCCACCTCTAGTTTTTCTTAATCTAGACAACGCCGCTTGGGAGTGCCCCCCGGATCCCATTGAAAAAGTCTCCTTCTAATTTAGCAGCGGCTATGAACTCTTAAGTTTGAACTCTTCCATCCTGGTTTATGAATAGAGTGTTTGGAAGTTTCATTTTCCTATTTTTGCATTTTCCAAATTTCTCATTTTGCTTGTATACAATCCTCTCCAAAATGAATTTTAACAAAATTTATGTTTTGATTTTTCATAAAGGAGAGCAAAAGGCAAAACGAACCGTTCTATATGCACAGATGCAATGCACCGATGGTGCACCGACCAGCGCCAAGACCTCCCTTATGGGTCCTACATGGTCGATTTGAGCTATTCATTCATACCAAAATCAAATTTTGAGAAAGACCCATGGGAAAATCAACTCAATCGGACTTTCCTAAGCGCTCTTGGATCGAAAACTTATGAACAATTAACATTTTGGATCAACCGTGTGGAACCCACAACAGGATTCCTGGTGCTGGTCGCTACATCGTCTGTACCAGGGGGTCAGTACCCCTAGATTTACCGAGAGAAAAGTAAGGGGAAAAGAGTTTTTTACTTCTCATTTTCTACTTTTTTCATATTAGTTAGTAAAATGACTTACAAAATGTATTATGCATGTATATTTGAAACACTACTCTTGTTTTTAAAATACATTCTGCATATTTCTCTAAAATACTTTTATTAAATTCAAAATACATTTTAAAGAACTAAAAAATCAGACTTTAAACACCTTCTCCTCGGAGCTTTTCTTGATGGGCCCCTTGATTTGAAGCAGCGTTTTAAAGCATTGTCGGCAGGGGCAACTGATTTGTCATAGATTACAAAGTGAGCTCCACCACCACGTATTGATCAACTGAAATATTACTCCACGTAATAATTAGTTAATTACTCTCATCTATTAATACGAGATCTACTATTCTCAACCACCTGAAAAATCACTCCACGTAATAATTGCTCTCATCTACTAGTATAGTACGACTACTATATTCTTGATATACCTTTCCATGTGGATGGACTTCTCTTTAAGGCACCAGCAGGAGCAGGTGCAATTGATTTGTCAAATATTGGAAGGTAGGCTCCACAACTAGAGCTCTAAACGAGTTAAATTGAGCCGAATCCTATGAGGTTCGGGATCAGTTTGTTAATGTATGAGTTAGCAGCCGAATTTGGCTGGGTTGATTTGGGCCCACGACGATAGGATTTGTTTTTCAACTCAAACGGTTTTCAATTTAAGTTCTAATTTGGTGAATCCAGCCTCAGAGGCCAGTTAATTTAGACACAAAAGTGAGAGGGAAAAGAGAATATTCTTCAAAACAATATTACATGTAAATCTACCACAATAATCAAGAAATCAAACAAAAATAAACAAATCTATCACAATAATCAAGAAATGATCCAAAGAAAAACAGAACGAGAAAAAAATATTGAGAACTAAATAAAGTACTCTAGTTAGGGATAAAACCCATCTATGTATAGTAGAGTACTCTAGTTAGGGATATATAAAAGAACAACAAATTATATAGGAGTTTCTCAACTATAAAATATGTAGACCCCTACATTTGGACCCTGGAATTAACGAAGTCTAACCGGAAATTCTAATCCACTTAGGTTCAGTTAGATTCTTCCATTTATGGAGCGGCCTAATATTGGCGTTTTTCCAAGTTAGGTTCGTTTTATGGTAAATCGAATCGAACGTAACTCTTACCAAACCGTCGGCGCCTCAATAGTTAAGTAAAATGGCCTGGATTCATTTACAACTCTATCCACCACCATGTCTTGATCTACCGGAAAATACTCCATGGAGTAATTACTCTCATCGACTATAGTACGACTGCTCTAGTCTTGGTAGTAATATGTTTGGAGACCCTTTCCATGTGGATGGACTTTGCTTTTAGTAAAGGGACCCATCGATAGGTGCAATCATAAAATCATCTTCAATTTAAATTCTATTTCAGAAATTGGTTGTGACATATGGAAGGAAAATTTTATAATTTACCCTTTTTTTTCACATTTTTGTGCTTTATGGAGGAATCTGTTGTACGTTTTAGAGATTGGTTCTAAGGGGGTGTTCCAATAAGTAGTTTTTTAGTTTTTTGGTTTTTTGTGATTTTTAGTTTTTTAAAAAAGCTTTTTGGATTTTTGAGTTGTGTTACCAAATTACCAATCTACCCTTGAACCCAACCCTTGATTGGTCCCTTTGTTAAAAGTCACGGCAACCTAGCTAACAAGAATGTGATTGGAGATTTTTTTTTTTTTTAATCAAATAGAAAAAATCATTCATGCAACCTGAACGGTTATTGGACATCACAAACTAAGGTGTCATGTTGCTGGTTTTTTTTTCTGTAACAATTTTAGCACTTTAGCCGTTAACCGTTCAAATTTTGATCACATCCATTAACCGTTCTAAAGGCAAAGTCAGGATCTATTCTCGTACGCATCTGCGAATTTATCCAAATACAATCCCCACAATACAAAAACAAGTTTTACTGGTCTTCAACATACACCCAAATTAGAAATTTAAAGACATGTGCTTACCGTTACGTGCATCCACCACCTACACATTACGTGCCCGGTACCTTCTTAATTTTTTCGTTAATAAATCTCGATAATGTCCCATTCTGGGATCATGGTCCTCGTCTTGCTCTTTACCATCCTGATCATCTGCGTCCGCAAAGTGATTGGCAACATCAGGCAAATCTACAAACTCGTAATCTTCCATTTCCATATCCGCTTTTTCAAAGTACTTGTCGGTAGGACAGTTACGCCTTATGAAATTGTGAATTGCCTTTGATGTGAGTACTATCCTCGTAAAGCCTTCCAAATTATAAGACAGTATCATCTTCATCAAACTCCACCGTGCTTTCCGAACTCCAAAAGTCCGCTCAATGCAACTTTGAAGGGAGGAGTGAACCCTGTTAAAGAATTCTTCATCATTCCTTGGTTCTGTACATCTCCCACGCCTGAAGTCCTCTAGGTGGTACCTATACCCTTTGTACGGTGCCAGATACCCTGGTTTGTTGGGGTACCCTGCGTCCACCAAGTAGTACTTACCTGCATATGAAATGCACAACGGAATGTAAACCCAAAAATGCCAAAAATGCTAGAAACTTTCTTCTCCACCCCCACAAAAAAAAAATAATAATAATAAATAAATAATATGGAGACAATGAATTGTCCATTACCAAGTTCCGGATGGGGGAAATTATCTTTCTTGGGACCGTAAACGACATCCTTGAAAATTTTGTAGTCATGCATTGATCCCTCATAGCTAGCAGCTACAAATGTGAAACATAGATTAAAATCGACCACGGCCATAATGTTCATCGTATACCCACCTTTCCGACCCCAAAAATTTCTTGCCTTCCCCTTCGGTGGTTTACAGAATACATGAGTACCGTCGATAGCCCCAATGCAATCCTGCATAACATGTGTCATTTTTATGTGCACATGGATACATACATAAATTCAAAATTAAACTTTGTATACAAAAAACAAAAAAAATTTTTATTTCCTCTTGCGTACCTTGAAAGGGCCGTACATTTCTCTACTAGTCAAGTAAGGGTGGACTTCTCCTTGGTCTGTCCACGAGTGAATCTGGTCAACCGCCATTCTTTCAAGAGATCTCAACACCTTTCTGATTTGCCGTGAAACAGTTGACGTGCCACGGTCGAAAAGCTCGTCTATTTGCTTAAGATCCATCCCTCGCAAGAGACACAAGTACATTCCAACACTTTCCAAAATGCCCACCGCAGATCGGCGTGATGTGCGGAACCCGTATCTTTCCACCAACTGTTGGCATAGGAGCAAATATGCTTCCCTAGTCAGAGAAAACGTTCGGGGACATTTATCGGGATGCTTGGATTGCAATACACCCATCACCCAATCGTACCCTTTTCCGCTTCTTGTGTGGAGAGGGATCTTTTGTGTTTTTTTTAGGTTTCGATGCCAGTCCAACTTCCAAAATTGTATTTATCAAAGCAAGCTCTTGTTCCTTCGCAACTTCCACGCATATGTCGTAAACCTCAGGTTCTCATTCATAGTCGAAATCAAAAAAATTACGCGCCTCTTCCTCTGAAGTGTTATCCATATGGGCTGATGCTGTGTCATAGTGGTACGTGCTTGATCCACTACCACCGTACTGTGGCCCAAATGCATTTTCGTGGTTACAATACCCCTCCCAACCATTTGGTATTCCCGTACCATCCGGATTTGACCACTAAACTTGGTTAATTTTTGATGCGTCTGCAGAGTCTTCGAAGGGAAGACAATTGAAATAATCCTTAATGAACTGCTCATAGTCAAGTCTCTCACCCCCCCAATGTGGGACTCGAACCGCTGATTGGCACACCACCATGGAACGGGTAATTTTTTGGCCCACTTGTACCATCGTTATAGTTATGGTAGTTTCTTGCCTCACTTGCCCCACCTCCATAAAGTGGATGGAATGTGTTCGGTGGGACATCATATTGGTCGTCGTTCGTAGGCATGTAGTTGTACTGTGAAGGGTCCATTCCCCCTACATCACAAAAACATTTAGAGAAGCTACAACCATATTTAAAATTAGAGAAGCTACCAAATGTAACACATTAAATACTCAGATTAAAATGTAGACGGTTCCGATTCGAAGAAAAATACTCAGACGACCCTCGAGTAGTACAATTTTACGGCAATTTTACCATTGGGTGCATAGGCATAGGCAATTTTACCTTGACTCAAAAAAATTCACTGAAAAATCAAAAATCCCCCCCAAATCTTCCCCCAATCCCCAAATCGGCAAATCTCTCTCTCTCTCTCTCTAGTATATTCTCGACAACTAGAAAGTCGAGATTCTTTATACTCGTATAAGAAGTCGAAATTCATTGGTATATGGAACTGCAAAAAATGAGAAACATTGACGGCGTCCTTACTTTGCCGGCGCCAGTGGGCGGTGGAGAATCTCAAAGGCGACCGTTTCGTCCTAGTTCCTGTCATGCTCGCTAAAATGACTTCAATTTCTACTCCTCCAGGTAATTCCTTCTTTTCTATTAATATACACGACACTCTGTATTTATTGATAGGGCTATATATAAATGCATGTGTTTTGATGTGTGGGTGTATTGGATATTGGAGGTCAGAAATATCCACGGTTTATTACATGCATCATCTTCTGTATCCCTGAAAATTGGAAGTTCTTTGAGCTTGTCACATGCATCAGTAATGCCCCATCTACCTCTTCGGGTAATGAGAATACTGGGCTCCTTCTTGACACGGGACAAATGCTCTGCAAGTGCATCTGACATCACCTCGCTACTCCCCCCTCCTTGTTGTTTCCGACTACTTGAGCCGCTCCCGGTATGTGACTATGGTTGGGACACAGCTTTTCCTTTGGAAGTCGTAGGGGTCTGCAAGAGGCCTTCCGGAATTCCCTTCGACCCATGTGCCCCAGAGGCGAGTTCATCGGAGTCCCCAGATTCCTCATTCAGGTTATCGTAATCCATGTCGGCGACGTAATCGGTTGGCTGTCGTGCATAGGTTCCCATGGATGTTACATCACGGTACACTTGCTCCATGAGAGACTCATGTTTCAATTTTTCATTTTTGAACTTAAGTACTTCACGATTTCGCTGCAAAAGAAAACAAACAAAAGAAAAGAAAGACCCACAAAATTGTATATTAGTTGCAAAGGGAATTACCTAAATAGTCTTGCTATCAAATGCCACTTTGAAAGGAAATTCTTCTACACTTGTAGCACATTTCTGGTTTGTCTAACTTATGTATGTTTTTTATACATGACTTATGGGAAATGCATGCAGGATTTGAAGTACGCATTCAATGCAGGGAAAGGTAAAGATTCAAGGACAAAGTCAGCCTTATGACATGCATGCAAGCTGTGTATACTGTTTGAAATGTGACCTTACTACAATGTGATAGTGTGCATGTGATCAACTTTAATGATATAATGAAAAAGGTAAAGATATGCTGCAGTGTTTTATTGATACCAACATGACAGTGTGCAGTGTTTTTTTGATAGGAACATGTGACTTTTCTGCCACTAACGGGACCTCATTGCCCCACAGCAAAAATCATACAGCATTTAATAAACAATGCTACCAACTATTCAACAAATAAATAACTAAATAAATAACATGGGTGTAATGTTAAATCCCCAATACTATAACCATTACGAAAACCTAATTCTCCAGTCAAAATGCGTATCTCTAGTAAACTAAATCCAAGTCTTCAAACACTTTTCTGATCTCTATACCCCCAAAGTTCATCAATTTACACTTGTGATACAGGTTTTTGTGTATATATGTATGTACACAATGTATGTATCTAGTTTTTGGATAGTGAAGGAGAAGTTTGTTTGATCTCCAAATGCTAATTTTTTTCTTCTTATTTTGTTATTGTAAATGGAACGACAACGAAGTAAATAAAAAAGGTAAAGATACGCTGTGATCAACTTTAATGATATAATGAAAAAGGTAAAGATATGTTGCAGTGTTTTATTGATACCAAGATGACAGTGTGCAGTGTTTTTTTGATAGGAACATGTGACTTTTCTGCCACTAACGGGACCTCACTACCCCACGGCAAAAATCATACAGCATTTAATAAACAATGCTACCAACTATTCAACAAATAAATAAGGCAAATTTGAGGAATATTCAGCATTTGATATATGATATATATGTTCCCTCTTTATATACATTCCAACATTAGTTATTTTTTATTTTTGTGCTTAGTAGTTTTTTTTATCAAGGGAAAGAAGGCAAGACTACCAAACACCAGGTACATCATAGAGCAAAACACATGATAACAAAAAAGAATAAAATCATAGAGGAAAAGGCAAAAACCCAAGAAAGTGAACTTACGGCTAGCATATCTTTCCACCAATGCTCTGGTCCAGTTACTAGACCTGTTTCTGGGTCCCTCCCAACTCCAGTCAAGCTTGGGCCTTCCGTAAGTAGCACCCATGCATCCCATTCCTTCTTCAGGGCATAGTACTGGTTCTTCACTTGCACATTGATGATAGGGATGCCAAATTTGCCATGTAGATCATTTGCCACCCTAATGCAAGCAGTGGGGCTGAGGCCAGTTGTTGCGCAGCCATGTTCCTCTATGTCCTTCGCAACAGATTTGAGGAATTCCATTGTCATTGTGTCAGTCCATTTTATCCTACAGTTGGTTTGGGAGCCATGTAGTATGTGTGGGGGGTCTTGTAAAGGTTGCGAAAAAGCCTTGCGTGGACTAGATCTAGTTCCCCTCCCACCTCTGCCTCTTGAAGACATCATACTCTGAAAAAAAATTATTGAAGTTAGAACATATACATTAGGCATTACATTAAACAAGACTAGGTGTTGACAAATATTATTTCTTGTAATCCATGCAAACAAGGTTTCCCATACAAACAAGGTTTGGTCCTGTGTCTAATGCTAGCAACTTTGTAGCAGTGAAAAAGCTCAATTTCTACTAGATAATGACCCTCATAAGGAGAAATTGCAAATTCAGATTAATTAATTTTTGTGAAACTCAATTTTCATAAGCAATAGTGTAGTAGCAATATATCAAGCAACAACAGTCAGCATGAGAAACACATACTCTAGTCAAATTGATTGGGCTTTCTATTAAACAAGCTGGAAATTTCTAAACTTCAGTAGCACATAGAGATATTAACAACTGAATGTACATCATCTGAATTGGGAAAAATTCATCTTTATCAGACACATACAACAGCATACATAAGTTGTTAAGTTTGGGAGGACAAAAGATTTGTGCCTTTTGAAAAGTCTGTAGCAAGCAAAGTGGGTCATCAGAAGTTTATGTAGGAAGCAACTGGTCTTTGCAAAAGTGTTGCTTCAGAAGATTGGTAGCTTGAGAGCTAGTCTTGAACAGCTATTACAGAATAATGAATATTTAGTTCCATGATTAGCTTTGTATACTTAGAATAAAATTTACAAAAACAAATTGACTTAGTGATTGGCGCGTGAAAGGGTTGCATTTGAGCGCCTGAGTATGGTAGAATTGGCCTAATTATCATGGATTTAATCCTCATTTTCTATTTAATATGTGCACGCGGTTGCATTGGGTGTTTATGCTTGATTTGCAGGGGATTGAGGTGATTTGGTGCTAATGGGAGGTGTCCGGACGGCTCGTGTACGTGGATTGAGAAGGAGCACTGTGGAGACTAAGTGTTGGAGCAAGATTTCAAGAAAATATGCCCGGGAGCGCTACACCAATTATTTGGAGCGCTCAAGATTGGCACAAAGAGGTCCAAAAAGTGAACAGAAGGATTAGGAGCGCTACACCAAAAGTGGTGTAGCGCTACCGGATTGTTAAAAGTCAATGGTCAACGGAAAGAGTCAACGTATTAACGCAGAGATATCGAAGCGGTAGCTTTACACCACTTTTGGTGTAGCGCCATCGGTGAGCTTATGGGACCCCTTAAACGCCGTTGTATGGGCCTATCCGCGCGTGAATTAATTCCGATTTTCATTAGGATTATTAGGTTTTAGTATAAATACTTAAGTCTTAACCTAGTTTAGGGGGTCCAAATAACTTTACCTAGGTTTTTAGTTTACAAGTTTTCGCCCAGATCAAAGAAGTTTTTTCGCTCAAGGCTACGCTTTCAAGTGTAATCCGTGATTTGTTTCACGATTGCTCGTTGGGATTAATTTTGCCTTTGCAATTATGGTATTTATTTTTATTGATTTTATATTTTATTCATTAAAAGCATGATTAGTTTTAGTTTGAATTCATCTTCTGCAATCGATTTCAATATGTGTGAGTAGTCGATAGGGTGCGGTCAAGGGGACGAAGGTGTCCCGTGGCTAGGCCGATTTATATTCCACCTCTAAGTGTCAATTACTTTAACTAATGCGCAGCTTTTGAATACGAATTTTTCTAGCAAACAAAACCCGGCATCGCCCATTCTAAATTGCGCAGAATTGGTGACGCAGTGGTGTGCACTTGTTAGGAACTGTTTCCATATTTTTAAACCTATTAATTAAATCATTGTGGCCCGAGTAGATGTGAATCAGACTAGTTGCGGGCACTGTAGTGCCACGGCTGTGCTCTCCTTTTTAAATTCAGAGTTCAGTAATTAAATTAGGTTAAATTAGTTAATTAATTAAACCAGTTGAGCAAGGGGTGGCTACCGAGAGCCGATTGCAAAACATAGAGCTGACATAGTTTGAGTGAAACACCGTAGACCGTCTCTGTGGTTCGACTCCGGTACTTCCGGATTTATTATGCTGCACCGGTCTATAGTCCTGCGCTTGGGACGAAATTAGAGTTAATTATTAGATACCCGAACGGTTAAGCACTTAGGCATGCATATTTTTGTGTAGCAAAATAAACACACTGAGGAAAGCAAAGCAAACCAGTTGAAGCAGCCCCTATGTTGCATAGTGACATCCAAATCTAAAGAATGAATAGTTTAGCTACTGTCTTTCAACACCCTCTTGAGTATCAGTTGTGTACACTCTACAGTTTATCCTTTCCTAACGTTAATTTCCTTATAATTTGATCTATAAGGAATAGTTTATACTCTATAGCTCTCAACCCGAAAGAACTATACTCATTCGAAAATGCAAAAAGTTTCTGGATTCACATAACCTTAAATTTTTTTGCTTAGCCACTTTTGAAGTATTAGACTCTTGTTGTGCGTTGAATAAATCCATTAACAAAAACAAGTCAAGTGAATCAATCATTCTTAATGCCATAGAAGAGATTTCATACACTTGCGAAAACCCCATAATCAGAATTGTTTCTTTTTAATTGACCACAATTATACAAATTGAAGCATTCTCCTTTATAGCCAGAAGAAGCTAAATATACATAGCTTCATACTTTGCTTTTGATCACTTATATTTTATTTATATAATACGGCAAACATTGTATCCAAAGCTCCCAAATGTTTCGAAACCAAAGAATTTATTTTTCCCTTTTCCACGTTGAATTAGAGAAGAAAACTCGAAGTTCAAAGAAACACATTCATGTAAAACTTTTCCTGATTATGAAGTTATGTGCCATATATGGTACTTCGTAAGTTTAAATTCCACATGCAATGAAGACAAAAATGTGAACTGAGTAAAGTATAACTAGAGGGCCATTACAAATAATGAAGGCCATACCTTCTCTTCTTTTTTTCTTCGCCTTTTTCGGTTTCTTTCTACCAAGATCGATTCCACCTACAATCAGCACTTTCAAACGTCAGATAATTCAGGGTCTTCCTTATTGGACTGTTGGTGTTCAAGGTCACCAAACTGTTATTGTAACTATACCATTATGATATGATTAGGAAAACAAATGGCAAATGAACATCTTAATTTTTTCAATTTATTTGGCATGTAGTTCTAAAACAGGGCTCTTTGGCGTCTGAAAATTTTGAAAACTAATACATAAAAGCTGTGTAATTGTACCAAGCGTGGGGTTATAATATTAGTGAAATCATATGGTAAAAGGAAAGAGGGTGGGGAATATACAAAAGTTTCGGCATATATTCAACGGCGGTATCATGTACGAATGCAGAGACTCATTTTTCTCATAGGAATAATAGGTTCTATTGCCATTCTGATTCAATTCTCATTGTTTGCCCACAAAAGTTATGTATTAGCACTATCACATGCAACTGAGGGTTCAGTTTTCGTAATGGTTGAAAGAACAACCCTTTCAAATTGTTCCAAATCAACTTGCCTTGATGTAGTTCAGAAAGGGGTCAACAGTTCTTTGGAATCTGAGGACAAGGGTGGGGATAAAATTGAACGGGAAGGCATGGAGAGAGATTATGATTTCCGATCAGATGATGATGATAAAGAGATGGATAATTCTTTAGAAATTGATGAGGATGGACGACCACTTGACAAAAGAAACAGTTAAACTGGGCATTTATACAAAAGTTTCGACATATATTCAACTGGGCATTTATTCGAACACGTTGCCTACAACTTGGCGCGATAAACGGCAACTTCTTTCATGTCTTAATTCCATCTCAAACATTCGTGGCACAAGGAAAGGAATATGAGGAAGTTCATTGAAGGAACAGTTAAAGAATTCAAAAAGACTTAACAGTAAACAAAGGAGAAAGAACGTGTTGCATCTAATAGTTCCATACAATTCACAGAAGTTTCATAATTTGAAATCTACTATAAGTTCGAAATCGAAATCCAAACTGTAACCGTAAATTCCAGATGCAAAATAAAAGATTGAAATCTGAAATTGAACCCTATGTCTATAAAGTATGAAACAAACCTTAAATCGAGTTGCAGATCAGGGAGTACCAATAGCGGGCGGCGGCTCAGTCCACAAATTTCGCAAGCATGAAGTTGAGAGTGGAGGGACAAGGTGGGTATGATTCTTCCTCTTCTCTCTCTCTCTCTCAGATGTGTACTAGCATGGGGTGCGATGGTGGGAAGGAACTGGTGACGGCTTGTGAGGTGTGGCGATGGGAGGAAGGGATAGGGATGGGAGGAACCGAGGAAGTGTGGTTTCTGTTGGGAAAGGATAAGGGGTTTAAAGGGAGGGTAAATTCGTAATTTTACATGACTAGGGTGCATTTGGATGATGGTATAGTGGTTTGGGTTTTTTTTTAGGTTAGTGGAATGAAGTAGTTTTTGTTGGTTTTTTGTAGAGTTTTTTTAGTGGAATGAAGTAGTTTTTAGATTAGTGGAATGAAGTAGTTTTTTTGTTGGATTTTTTGTAGAGTTTTTTTTAGTGGAATGAAATAGTTTTTCATTTAAACTAAAACCAGTTTTTTTATTGGAACACCCCCTAAATTTTCTTTTGAGTATCTAGATACAAAGTTTCATACTTCCATTTTAGTCTCTAAATCTCTAAAAAGGATAGTGAATTCTTTCAAAAAAATACAAAAAGTTAAATAAAAGACAGACTCTCCATTCCCTTACCAAGTCATACGTGTGGACCCAGGATGAAATAATCCAAGATTGTCAATCCAATAGTCCAATCAGGCGTCCAAACAAGCCTCCAGGTACAATCATAGGATTGCTACACTTTGTTTGGTTGATAATTTTGAAAATAATATTTTGAGAAATAATTTTGAGAGAGTGTTAGAATTGGAAAAAAGTAATAGTTAGAGAGATGTGTAATAATTGGAGAGAGATAGAGAGAGAAATGAGAATAATGGTTAGAGAGATGGGTATGAGTAGAGAGAGAAATATGATTAATGATTAGAGAAATAAGAGATGAGGAAAAAATATTTTTAGAATTTTTTTTGGGAATTATGAAGTGAACACAGTGACTAGTGTTTTGGATGAATTTTTAAAAAAAGTACTTCCTCCGTCCCAATTTTATGGTTTTTTTTTGGAGTTCGTGCCACTTTTCAAAATGTTATACCTTATAATTTATAATATTTTAGGTGATTTTGAACACTTTATTTATTAGATTAAATCAAGATCTATCAAACAAGATTCATATTGGATATAAAATGTATTACCAATTAAAAGATATAATCGTTTTTTATTTGGTTATAATAAAACGAGAGACTATAAAATTAAAACGGAGGTAGTACCATTGATATTGCTGAACTCGGAATCTTGACTAGTATCAAACTCAACAGCGAACAAATGGTTAGAAAAATTCCCGTTATTCGAACTGTTCAGCAGTCCGAGATACCGACCGGGTTCAGCCGATTGGAGATCTCCAGACAGAGAGAGCGCGAAAGCCAGTTCATGCCCACCGGGTAATGGATCCTCAGGGACAGGGACTTTTACAGAGGCAAAACAAGTGGAGAAAGAGAGAACAGAGCTGTTTGGGGAGTTCATGAATTGAATAGGAGAGGTGTAAAAGGCATGACGTGGGATTTAATCTTAAAATTTGACTGAGTAAGATTGTGGTGGTTATGTTTTATTTACTCAAAAATAAAAGAATAGACCGTCATGAACTTATGGTTTATTTAAGGGCGCCTTGTTTAAAAGGACAGGGCACGGAATGCAAGCCCTAATTAGTCCATTCTAACTTTTCACAACACCTCCAATCCTTGTGTACACACGCGTTCCAAAATCACCCCAACATTTTAAACTGCCCAGCAAAAGCATTTCTATGTCATCTCCGGCACGATGATGAGATTGTCAGTGGCGTGGATGGAGGGGAGGAGCTGGGATCCGGTGGATGACGGGCGTCGGTGTGCGTTGACCCAGACCGAGTTGCGGCGGCGAGTGGACAGAGTTGCAAGGACGCTGCTACTCCTCGTGAAAACTTCGACAATTAATGGTCGCCATTGACATTGAAGCTCCAACTTTGATTGATGAAATTTGGCGAGCGGCGCCGACACATGACATAAGACATATCTAGTCTCTTAATACTCTGGTGCTTTCGACAAGGATCACTAGAGAACAAGAGAAGGGCCGGTGGGACTCGCCGGCTATCGTCGGCCTCCAGTGAACGGCTTTTGATGGGGCAATGAAACTTGTCCGGTGCATTTTGGTTGTCAATCGGTGTCCATGGTGCTTCAAATACATATAGCTATATATGCGTGACTGTGTGTGGATGTATGTGTGCATGTACTCCTAACTGTAGAGAGAGCTTGCAGACTTACTTTGTCCGTTAGTGTGTTTAAGAAGGGAAAAGCAACTTTGCTTTTTCTTTTTTTTGAAATTATTATTATTTTTTGTTGCATGCATCTCATCACTTTCTTATGAAGTGGACTCGCATGATTACTGTGTATTCATATGGAAATTTTGGAAATTGTGTCTAATAGAGAACAAGTGTGGCATTAATAGGAGTGTCTAATTTTGGCTCTTGGGTGTGTTTCTGATGTCGGCTAAAACATGTGATAACGGTATTTCAGAGAAAAAAATCACTCTATTTACAAAAAATAAAACAAGAGATAACTCTTTCTTAATCTGAAATAGTCTTTATATTAAGAACCTGAAATAGTCTTTATATTCTACAAAAACAAAGTATGAGATAACGATATCTCAACTAAATGAGAAAAACAAAGAATGACATAACAATATCTCTGCAGTTAAAATTATGCAAGATTAGGGTATCTTAGCTTCTCATTTTCTTTTAATTTTTTCAATTCTTCTCATCGAGAGAGATTAATAATTGATGAAAACTTGACGTGAAATGAAGGAATGTACATTAGTTAAAAAAATACTTGTATAAAAATAAAAGCAAGAGATAACGTTCTCTTAAGTGAGAGACTCTTTTCATAAAAATAAAGTATGAGATAACAGTATTGCAGCTAAATAGTATTTGTTTCTAGAAAAATAAAAGCATGATATAATAATAAGATCTCACAATAATCTATGTATCTACAAAAAGTAAAGAAAGAGATAATGCTATCTCAATTGAAATAATATCCGTTTCTACAAAAACAAAGTATGAGATATCGGTATCTCAATTAAAAATGTCTATGTTTCTATGAAAATAAAGCATGAGATAACGGCTTCCCAACTCAAACAATTTCTGTTTTTACAAAAATAAATTACTCCAAATAAGCTATCTCAACTGTAATAGTCACTTTTTCTATTTAAAATAGAAAGTGAGAGTTATGAGATCTCAAATTTCCAAATTTCTATTTCTAAAAATAAAAGTAAGAGATAATGATATCTCAATTCAAAAAGTTTCTTGCTTTTGAAAAGACAAAAGCATGATATAACACTATATCAGCTAAAATAGTCGCTCTATTTACAAAAATAAAACAAGAAATAACGCTCTCCTAAATGAAAAGTCTATGTTTTCATAAAAACAAAGCGTGACATAACAATATATTAGCTAAACAATCTCTTTTTATTAAAATAAAAAAGCATTTGATAATAAGATCTCAAATTTAAAACAATCTATGTATCTTTAAAAAAACAAAGAGATAATGTTATCTCAACTCAAAACAATATCGGTTTTTACAAAAATAAAATGTGAGATAAATTTTATCTTAATTTAAAACAACACCTATATCTACAAAAATAAAGCAACAGTAAGATATCTCAATTGAAATATTCTCGTTTTTCACGAAAACAAAGCATGCGATAGCGATATCTCAACTCAATCATTATCTATTTCTACGAAAATAAAGCATGAGATAACGATATCTCAATTGAAAAAGTCTTTGCTCTACAAAGACAAAACATGATATAACGGTATATCAGCTAAAACTGTTTATGTGTATAAAAAAACAAAGCTAAGAGTATCTCAGCGAAACAATCTATATATCAAAGCCAAAGTTAGCCTCCACCTGCGATGGACAAAAACCCCCAACTCTTACCCAAGAAATTGAATTGACTAAACTCCAAACACACCGCCATCACGTGTGAAACCGAACTCCATATGGTAGTTTATTGCCTGTGATGTCCTCCCTCAATTGTTTATTTTATTATTATTATTTTTTTTCCATACAGTTGGGTATGTTGGAGATTCTAATTTCTGGGATGCGCTTATTCATACCGCGAACAGTGTAAGTTTCCATCAAGGGAGACTAAATCAAAATTAATAGGAAATTAGTAGCAACTTACTAGATGATGGTTGATTTGGGTTTATAAATGGAAAAACGAACATTAACAAAAAAATATTTGGGTCTATTACGGAGTTGTGGTGACTTTTCGAAGAAATTATGCAAGGGTGATCAGATATACGGAGGATATGGACAAAAATTTGACGAAGTTTGGCGTGCTCATAGGGAAATTTGTTGGCGGTGGTGGCAGTGGCGGGGGTTGACGCAAGAGTTCCAAAGACCGCTGTCTCCCCCCGGCCCCTTGTAAAGTTTGGGAGGCTGGCCGGGGAGAGCCTCCAGAATCGGAGATAGAAATGAGCCAAATAAATATTGCAAAACAGAGATGGGAAGGAGAGAGACTGATGCGAGAGCAACAATTTAAATATGAGTATATATCAAAAAGGGGCAATTTCGTCAATGCTTGGACCTTAGAGCTTAAAAAAATAGCGTGAATGGATTGCAAACATTACAAAAATATAGGCTGGACTAAGCACATCATTGGGCCCCTTCCTTAGGATCCCAGCCCAATTTGCCGGTTTATTTAATGTATTAGAAAGACCTAATAATGGAGCTGGTGTTAACTTTTTGAATCATCTCACCTATAAAAGGCCAAATGGTTGGCTGGTTGGATGTCCCAAGAATCACATCACTGATGTAACATGCAAAAACTTGGACCATGAAGATTGTTTCGGTGCTCGGGGTGTAGGCAATTTCCATATTAAGTACTCCCTTTGTTCCATAATACTGGTCCCAAACGAAATTATGTGTAATTTTTAAACTAAAAAATAATACATCTATAAAATAATTTTTGAATTTTTTTTGCACCGTTTAAAAGTTTACAATGAGATCTATCAAACAAAATTCATATTGCTGAACAAATTATGTTCATAAGTACATTATTTTTTAGTTTGAAAATTGCACGTAGTTTCGTAGGAGACCAATAATATGAAACGGAGGGAGTAAAAAAAAAGTTGTTTCTTTGTGTTTATTTTTGCGGTGCATATGTGTTATGGGTATTTAGATTTTCCTGCAAATTGGTATCAGAGCTTGGGAACGGACTAGAATTTGGTTTGCTCAAAACTCAATTTTAAGCACAAGGTTGAATTCGTCCCGTAGGGAAGATTCCAGAAAGTTATTTTCCCTCTCCGTGGACTATTTGAACATGAATTTTGGTGCATTGTTTGTTTGAGGATTTAGGGGTGTTCCAATAAAAAAAAAAAACTAGTTTTAGTTTAAATGAAAAACTACTTCATTCCACTAAACAAAATCCCACAAAAAACCACTTCATTCCACTAACTTAAAAAAAACCAAATCATTGCACAATCAAGTACATGTACTTTAATCATGTAAAATTACGAATCTGCCCTCTCTTCAAAAAAATAGAGCAATAGTTGTTTAGGTAGAAGGGTGGATTTGTAATTTCATAACACAACTAAAAAAACCAAAAACTTGTTAGTGGAACAAGTGAGTTTTTTTTTTAAAACTAAAGATCACAAAAAACCAAAAAACTAAAAAACCACTTATTGGAACACCCCCACGATGCAAGGCTATGATTTTTACCTAGCTTTAATGGTACATGATGCAAGGCAAGACAAATGGGGTGGACCCTCCCAACTCTTGAGATAGAAGTAAAGAGTGTGTTGGTGCAAAAATCGAATAATTGATCGAAGTCGGTAAAAATGGAGAGATAAATGATTGCTTCAAGGCGGGTTACATTGTCGCTGTCCTTAAGACAATATTCGCCCCCACTAATTCGAGTGAATTTGGTGTGCACTGGATTGCCGGCGAATTCGACTCCTATATACAACATTGTCGCTATTCATAAGACAATATTCGCTTCCACCAATTTGAGTGAATTTGGTGTGCATCGGATTGCCGAAGAATTCGACTCCAATATACAACGAAGCCCAGTACCGATTGACTGTTTGTCCAATTGTGTCATGCACAAACGAAGAATAACCAAAATGCTGTTGGATTTTGCGAGTCATCAATAAATAATAAAATGAGAGAATTCTAGTGAGAGAGACCAATTGATTGCGTTTTCATGCATTGGTTTTGGGTGAATCCCTAGACTATATATAGGCATAGATGTGACCGTTGGCCAATGATCATATCTATTTGTTAAACCCAATAGTCATATCTATTCAATTCACCATAGTAGTCATACCTTTTGGTGTGATTATGTCTATTCATTTAAACCGAATAGACACATCACTTGCATTTAATCCAACAGTTTCATCAATTCATTTAACCTAAATAGACACATCTATTGGATCATAACCGTTCACCAATTACAACATTTAATATTTATTAAATATTTTGGAAATTTTCCAACAATCCCCCACCATTTTTAAAATATTAAAAATATAACTTGGTTAAGTTCCAAGAGAGTCGTCGTTAGAGATGGAATGAATAGTACCATTCTCTATAACTTTATCATTAGTAGTAGTGGTTGTTTAGGTATCTTGCTTTTGAAAAAAACAAAGAAAACAGCAGAAATTAAGCTGTACTGCATACTTTCTTCCTTTTTTTAGTCTAGCTTTTCAACTGGAATGGGAATTTAGGGCTAAATTTCAAACCAGAAATGAAGTCGTTTATTAAGACTTTGGCATCATCTGCCACAAAAATACATTCATATGCTCTTATCCGAATAGTTTTCACTTTTCAGTTTAAATAAAGCCTTTCAATTACCTAATCGGTAAAAGATTTGATTTTTCAAAATCATATTTGGTCAACATGTATAGGAAAATATCAATGTAATTACGTGAATGCAATACGTACCAAGTATTGTACAACGCATTGCTTAACTTTTCTTCCAAGATCAAAACCAATTGAATATTATTAAATTTCCTAATCAATTTTTTCCATTTTTAAAGAAGTCCAAAATTAATTAAAACCATGTGAATTTTTTTTTTATATATAAAAAAACTCCGGAACTTTGACCTGAATATCTAATAGACACCTAAACTTTAATAAACTTCAATTGGACTCCTAAACTATTAAACCATTATTCAATTACCCTCCTGGCATTTAAATCCGTTAAATTGAGATTTAAATTGAGCTATACGGCATACTTTCTTCCTATCTCTGGTCTAGCTTTTCCACAAGAAATGGAATTGAGGGCGAAACTTCAAACCCTTTAATGGGAAATGTGAGCTGCAACCTTTCCATTGTGACTATCCAGTTAATAACCTGACTTCAAATACAGAGGTATGGACACAACATTGTTCCAACTTAAATAACACAAAAATCAAATTTCTTTTAAAAAGTTTGTTCAACTTTGATTTAAACTAATAAATTGTGTAGATTTCCGATGTACCCAGAAAAATTAATAAACCGTGGATACTTCTGACCACGATAGATGATGCCAATATAGCATATGGTCACTCCTACACCATCATGATTCCCCGGTTTGAAGTAATTTTTCACTCAAAGAAGTTCACATTTCAGCAGCTCATTAAGTTTCAATTTGTTAGCTCGATGGTTGAAACAAGAAGATACGACCTTTAATACGATGATATTGTCAAGCCAGCTTTTGGTTCGAGAATGAAACAATGCTTATTAATGTACAATTCTTTTTACCAAACATATGCTGATCCATTCACGACATACGCAAAGAAAGTGTACAATATACTCAAAGAAGGCCTTCAAAATTGACAATGCAAAAGAAATAGGAAAACCAAGTATACACTACTGCATAAAACACTCCAATCTACTCCGTATGAAGCTAAGTTGACATTGATTCCAGAAAATTTTCAGGGTTAATCCCCGTTTTCAACTTTATAGAATTCCAGATCACCTAGTTAAATGTATACACGCAACGCCATCACCGCTTCTGGCCGTTGGATCGAAGTTTTCTGCAGAAGGATCAGTACAGCCTTCGGTAACAAGAAGGATGACTTGTTGAGCTGCTTGGCCTGCATCCAAGCAAAAACGGAAAGAAAGCTTAAGAAAAATCTTTCTCAGGCTTTACATCATCCAAAGGCAGAAGCAAACCTCCTACTAGGGCTTTTAGGAGCTTAGAAAGTTCCTCTTTTAATGGCATCATCGTTAGCATCTCCAAGGGCTGCTTCACTCAGGTACTTGTCAGCCAATTGGACTCTCTTCACATTCTCCTGCTCTTGAACCAGCATGTTACCATACTCAAGGAGTTTGTCGAGAGTCATCTTTGGTTGCTCGAAAGTCAGGGGTCCCTCCTTTAAGTTCACAAGCCTTTTCCCAATGTTTTCTACCCCAACACCCGAAATCCACTTCCTCACTTCATCATCGTATACTCTTGCCCTGATGGCACCGAAGAAGTCTGCACACAGACACAATGATGTGGATCCCCATAAGATTCTTGCATAAATTTCACGTCGTTCATACATTTCACCACTGCATTAACTTTAACAATGGGAAGCATTTGTAATACATTTCGTTTACTAGAGTAGTTTTTGTTGCTCACTACCAAGCCCTTTGGATGGTGAGAGAATAAAAGGATTGGTGTTGCTCACCACAGAAATGGTGGGAAATTTGTCACCTCCAATTTATCCACCAAATCAATGATGGGATTCTCATTTCTAAGCATTTCTCACCATTCAAAGTGGCTCCAAATGTGGTGACAGTTTTAGCAATATAGTGAATTTACTGAATAATGAACATAGAAGATGTTTAGAAGCTGCAGCTTACCAATTGATTGCCCAGAAAAAGTACCAACAAGTTTGACAATATCCTCCTCAGGAACATGGTCAGTCCTGAAAATACCGGTGCAAACACCAATCCGATCTTCCCTAGTAGGAGCCCAGTAGAACTTCTCCATACGACCATCACAGATAAGAGGTGCATACAATGTGGAAAAGTCATTGCCAGTGACTAGGAACCCGTGGATTGTCCTCCTTGTTGTACATCCCTGGTAGCTGGACATTTGTTGGGTTATCAGCAATGTTCATAAGGGTGGCATTTACCATTTGATTGTTGACCGTGTATTGGGTGGTGCCGCCAAGTCTACCGGCACCTGCATCAAGATCGTTGATGAAGAGGACACACATTTTCCCTTTCCTGATTATGTCAGCTGCCTCCCGGTACCGTTGCCTAATCAGTTTTGCTGGCTCTCCAGCGTTTCCACTTTCCAGTTCTCCAGCACTCATCATAATGGGACTGTGAGTTAATCAAGGACAAAATCTTAGCATAAGCACTTCAATAAAAGAAAACATATGTGCCCACCTACCAGAAGCTCGACAAACCCCCACAATATGGTCCACCCATTGTAAGAGGGGTTTGTCCAAATGAGTCTGGTAGGTGTGTGTGTACAAGTGTTATGATAATAACAAGAGGAGGAGGACGGTTGGACTCACTTGATTCCCATTTTGGCAAACACAAGCTCACACTGGAATGATTTCCCCTGACCTTTGCCTCCCCAAATACCCAGGATAAGAGGAACCTGTCAAGAATTTCAGGAAAGCGCAAATTCTATTGAGTTTAAAAGTTTAATCCGAGACATAAAGCTACAGAAACTTCATAGTGAGAAATACATAGATAGTAAACCTTGATATTGGATATTGGGTAGGGTAAGGAAGTTCTTGGTGATGTGTACAACCAACTTGTCCACGAAAGCAGGAGCAATGTAGAAGCCATCCATGTTGTTGTCCAAGTTATATCTGCAAAAATATTACCACACAATATCCAATGATCAAAATCAACTACAAACTACCCAATGTTTTTTCAACCTAATTTTGTTCAGCATAAACATTTGGTGTAAAGAAAACCCATAAATCTCATTAGGGTTTCTTCGTTCGATAACATACTGGCGAAGGCCGGCGCTGATGTAATCATAGGAGCTCATGATTGCGTAGTGGGTTCCGGAACCCATGGGTGCTTGAAAAAGAGAGTCCACCATTCCCTTTCCTCTCGTGATATCTTGTTGATCGTCGGATATATTGGTAATGAGGCTTTTCCATCTGTCCTTATCTGTTTGCTTCTTCATATCCACTTCTGCAACCACTCTGAATTTCCTTTGGCTGGTGGATTTACTAGGGTATGCTTTCTTCAACCCGTTGCCATAGAAGGATGCCATGGGAACAGCCGTTGCAGCACTGGAGCCATTCAAATTAAACTGCAACAAAAAAAATGGTCCCTTATTCATTCCCAATAATCAATCAAATATAAAGGAAATTACAGCTCCCCTGCCTAGAATTCTAATTTTGAAATGACCCAAAACACAAAAACTGATCCAGCACAAGGGGGAAGAAATGGAGAAAAGATTAGGGAAAGAAGAAGAGAATTGAGAAGGGGATTCTGAAGAGAAGAAACTTGGGTATGCCCAAAAATTGTTTTATTGGTCATGAATAAATCACAAGAGGATCATTACACCAAGCCCTTTTTTTTATTTCTCCCAATTCAATTAAGATTCCTTGAACACTCTTAAGGTTTCAGTAATCAGTCTTTGCCAACTGGATCTCTATCAAGAACCCAATATAAATCAACTCAAAAGCATGGCATGCAGTAGTAAAGCAACAAATCCAAACAAGTTGTTTTTCGCTTCTTTCTCGAATCCAGACCAGCTCCCATGTTTGCTAGGACTAATCCTAACATCCACTAGAAGGGTCGCAAGTAAAGATAGGCAAAGCTCGTATGGCACCCACTCTGAATCAAACTAAATTGAACTGTATCCGTTTAAATATAACACGAGAAACCTAGGAACACAACAACATGCACAACAAACTTATGTGGGAGCATCTCATTGGCAATCACAGGTAGTTGAAAACAAACAATAGGCTGAGTTGCCAAAGGAACACTGCCACAAAGGCATGTTGTTCAAAATGTTGGGCATGTTGTTGTGTTCCTAGGCTATAATGAACTTCAGTAGGGGAACAGAGTTGATTCCTCAGCTGATCAAGACTTAACAGAGGTTAACAGTAAAATCAAGAACCATTGCAAGATCATGAGATGATAACAAATCAATACATCATACTTCCTCCGTGCTAAATTTCTTGCCCATTTTCACTAATTAACAATAATATGCATGCCTAGAAATGGACAAGAAATTTGAGACGGAGTGTATATGTAAAGGGTGAAAAAGGAAATCAAAGTACCAGTCCTCTGTTGGCAGCTCCAAAGGCGGAAACCGCAATTGCCATCTGGGTATTGTAGAAATCAAGGGCTTGTTTGTGATCTTATCTGAAGAAAAAGCTGACGAAGTGGAAACTGAAACTAAATTGAGAGCTGGTTTTTTTGGGTATGGGTTGAGGCAAAAGTATGGGTATGGGGTATATATAGGTGAGGAGAGGGGGTTGTTGGAAGTGTGGAAAATTGAATAGGAGAAACCTGTGGATTGGGCTAGAAGTTCCCAACGGCCATACAAATTGGGAATTTTTGATTTATTATGTGGCCAAGTTGAAGTGGGCGTTGTTTTAGACATTGGAGAGAAAGAGCAAACGGCACAATCACTATGGTTGCCAGCAGTTTGAAAGGGGGCTTGGTTTTGTGTTGAAAATGAGAACAAAATGGAGGATTCTGGACTCTGAGTGGGGTTTGAGGTTAGGGTTTAAGCTTTTCTGTCCACCATACAAAATTAGGAAAGCTCTGTTTTGTTGGTTGGGGATGGAAGTGGAAAGAAGGGAAAATTAAAAAAAAAAATCCACTCCTTTGTGTTTGGTTGCTGGTATAAAGGGAGAGAAGAGAAAGGGAAAGAAAACAAGAGGAAACCAAATGAATGAAAATATAAGGGAGGAGAAATATAAGGGAAGAGAAAATATATACAGTGCCTACCGAGTTACTATACACAGCAGCCTGTCGATTTTTTCACCTCCTCTCCTCCATCCCCCATTTCTCTCTCCCTGCTATAGATTTCAATAGCCGGAGTTGGATCGGAGCCATAAACCAACCTTTGGGTCATTTTCATTACATTTTTCCTTTTGAAACCAAACAAGGGAAAATTTATTCCCTTTACTTTTCTTCCTTTTAGTGCATGCAACCAAACAAGAGAAAATCCTCAAATTTACTCTTCATTTTCCACCCAATTATTTTATCTTCTTTTCCACTTTCAGCCCCAACTTCCAAACAGAGCCTAAGTAATTTGGTTATCACTAAAATTAGAAATGGAAAATCTAGGCTCTTCTGTGAATTATTTTTATTGAGAAAAAAGAAAAAATTTCAGAGCAAACTTGTAGCCTAAAGTGCCCAATGCCGTCCAATATTGGGCCGAACCGAGCAATCAGGCCGGATCCCTCTATTCAAGTCAGGCAATTGAGGACAAATTCATTAGAATCTAGTGTGTCAGCCTGGTCTATCAACATTAGATATAGGTCCGAAAGGTATAACTCGCGTAATTTTCGGAAGGCAATTTTTAATCTGTGTAACTTGAAGGGAAAGTCCGGCAACTCTATATAAAGTAAGATTCATAACCTAATGAAGTTCTCGTTACTAGCAACCCTAGAGCTCTGCACTTACATTCTTCCTCCAAGTGCTTGCCTTAATTATCGAAGTGCCTCCCTTATCGTCATTGGTAGGTTAGTCACGAACGGTGGTTTCTTGCCTTGGAGGAGATCTAAGCCCGAAGCCGGATTCAACACTTATTGAGTGCAATTGTAACAAATTGCTACCAACATCATTTTACCGTCTTGGCATCACAAGAAAAGAATAACGAGCCAGTTCACTCCATCCAAACCATTTAATTGACATTGAAATATGAGATCAGATTAATTCAATGTTCTCAATTTCAGGTGTGCGAAATGGCACCGAATCAGTGTAACAAAATACTACTACATTTCTTTAATTTTCTGACACTGTAACAAACCAAAGATTTCAACAGTGTAATTTTAGGACCAAGGGTCGACTAGCTCTCGAAGTAAAAAGTTTGAGAACCGAATTGGGTATCGCAACAATTTTGGTGCATTAGGTTCTCAAAAGTTCTCTGAAGACAATGATAATAAAAATGTTTTCTTTCCATTAGCAGCAAACTCTTGGTGTCCGCTGAAAGTTATGTCCAATCGTTATTTTCAGGACCTTAGAATTAATTGAGTTGCGTACAAATTGACCTGAACATCCGGCTATTAAAAACCAAAAAAAACAAAAAAGAAAAAAGTTTTGGAGAGAGTGTAATTGTGTTCCTTCAATCCCTTGGATCATGAGAAAATTATACACCCTCCGTCCCAATTTAATAGTCCTTCGTTCTATCCTAACCGGATAAAAAACAATTGTATCTTTTATTCAGTAATATATTTTATATGTAATATGAATCTTGTTTTACAGATCTTGATTAAATCTAATAAACAAAGTGTTCAAAATCACCTAAAACATTGTAGATTATAAGATATAATACTTTAAAAAATGACACAAACTCCCAAAAAGACTATAAAATTGGGACGGATGGAGTATTAATTTGATGAACGTGATGTGGCATGAAAATTCAGTCAGATCAATCCATGAACCATATTCAATTTTTTTAATTAATTAAACCCAGAAATAACCAGCCACGTGGTGACCTCAAAACCAGTGAAAATTATTCTACCAAACCGGTAAGTTCACATGTCACATCCTCATCTATGACATCTCATGTCCATCGTCTTGTTTGTGGATAATAATTGGTGTTATATGCTTGTGGTGTAATTGAGCAGTCACTTCCCGAGACTAGGAGTGGTCCTCTATGCTAGAAGTTCTCCAATCTTGTTGGCTCTCTGTTTCCAGATTGTTCTTCCCATGCATATATATTGCATTCAAGCCTGGATTATTATGGCGGTGAACATATGGGTACAGACAAAAATGTACAGAAAATGCACTAATTATGTTTGGAGACTCACTTTTAGATTTTATACAAATGATCCAAACCGTTTATTATTCTTAGAACATTTTTCTGAGGGGCCGCACAAAATTTTAGCTAAATCTAACGGTTAAAAGTACTTGAACCAAAGTCTCATCGTTTCAAGCAATTTTTTTTTTATGGAAATGGTGAGAATTTGGTTCGAGCACTTCTAACCGTTTGATTGAGCTGATATATTGTGGGGCCACTCGGAAAAATGTTCTAAGAATAATGAACGGGTCAGATCACTCGTACAAGACCCAAAAGTTGGTTCCCAAACAAGATCGGTACATTTTCTGGACATTTGGTTCTGTACAGGTAATTGGGTCGATTATTGTGGTGTATATACTTTTATGATACGTATATGTACTATATATGGTTTTACTAGAAAATCCCCATAGCATAGGTTTGCATCCGCGGTACTCAAATGTATCGAGCTATATAAATTGATTTTTGTGACTTCCAATATCATTACACTGATGTATCAGTGAGGTAAACAATTTCATACGTATCCAGGGGCGGATTCATGCAGGTCATAGATGGGTCACGTGACCCCCCTCAAATTCCAGAATTTTTTTTTTTTTTTTGGAAGTTAAAAATCTTTAAAAGTTCAAAAGGGTCTCCACTATTTTGTCAAAGCCCAAAGTACAATTAGCTCTTGTTTCGATAGACTTGTTCTTTTAAAGGCCCAAACAAATTAATGGGATTTTTTTTTCATTGAATGGGCTGTTAGTTACATGTGGCCCACCACTTATTGGCATACAAACCTAATGGATCAGTAAGAGACATTTCTAGCGTCTCCCACACAAAAGCATTTCACACAAATACAAAGGGCAAATGCGATCAGACGAAGAGAAAGAAAAACCAATAGGCTATCAAAGGAAGTCATGAAGAGGTGATCTGCCCAGTGCCCAGTCCAGATGCCAAATGATTTCCTCTCTGCTCTTCCTCAAACTCACGGTAAGTCAGTAATTCCTCTACATACATTCAACTGAAATTTTTTGTTCTTGTTGAGTTGTTGTGATTTACTTGGGCTTTCAAGTTATTTTGAGAATTTGTTTGTTGTTGAGTTGTTGTGACTGATTTCAATTTCTCTTAGTCAATTGAAACATTTTGTTCTTATTGTCATTTGTCACTTGTGATTGACTGATTGTTGTATGTGATAATTGTATAGTTTTTTTTTTCTCTTAACAGTTATAAGTAAGTGTTATGTAGAGATTCTAAAAACCTGTAGGAGTGCCTAATTTGCTAACAAAAGTGCCTAATTTGGCAGTTGAGGTGTCTAATTTGTTGGATCAAGTGCCTAATTTGCCGGTTCAAGTGCCGAATTTGCAAAAGGATGATGATAATTCTCGACCACCAAAACAGTGTCGTGTGGAAATTAACTTGGATAACCTTTCGGCGGACCTTGGACTGCTACCCCAAATTGGTGATTATAATCCAAATGAGCAAGACCAAATTCATAGACACTATTGGCAAAAGGGGCCCTTTCAACTTCGTGCATTCGACTTTTTCCAGAGGCTATTTGTAAATAAAATGAGACGATTTAACAAGGCATGGTTCGGTGACTTTTCTACGTGGTTAGAGTATAGCATAAAAAAAGATGTTGTATTTTACCTTTGTTGTTATCTTTTCAAGCCAGAAATTGGAGATCAAGCGGGCGGTGATTCATTTGTTTGTGAGGGTTTCACAAATTGGAAGAAGAAGGACAAACTCTATAAACATGTGGGAGGCCCTAATAGTGCTCATAATTATGCTTGGGGTAAATGTCAAGACTTGTTAAACCAAAGGTAACATATTCAAGCAGTATTCGATAATCAATCAAATCAAGCTAGAATTGATTATCGAATTTGCTTGAACGCATCGGTTGATTGTATTCGGTTCCTCCTGAGACAAGGACTTGCATTTCGTGGGCATGATGAATCTAAAGATTCAAGTAACCAAGGTAATTTTCTTGAACTCTTGAAGTTTCTTGCTGACCATAATGAAGAAATCAAACTTACTTTGGATAGAGGTCCACACCATCTAAAGATGATTGCTCCTGATATTCAAAAGGATATTGTAAGTGCAGCTGCGTGTGAAGCTATGAAAGCGATTGTGAGAGATATTGATGATTCACTATTTTCTGTTTTGGTTGATGAAGCTCGGGATATATTGATCAAAGAGCAAATGGCAATTGCAATCCGTTATGTGGACAAAAAGGGGAATGTAATTGAGCGTTTTATGGGCATTGTGCACGTTGCAAATACCAATGCTCTCTCACTCAAGGAAGCAATGAAGAATTTACTTTGCCAACTTGGATTGAGTATGTCTAGATTAAGAGGGCAAGGTTACGATGGTGCGAGTAATATGCAAGGTGAGTTCAATGGTCTCAAGGCATTAATACTAAAGGAGAATTCATGTGCATATTATGTGCATTGTTTTGCGCATCAACTACAATTAGCTCTTGTGGCCGTGGCAAAGAATCATGAGGATATTTCCATGCTCTTTTATATTGTTACAAAAGTGTTGAATATTGTCGGAGCATCATGTAAGCGTTGTGATCTTCTTAGGGAGATACAATACGCTAATGTAGTTGAGACACTTAATATTGGATACCTTTCGAGTGGGAAAGGATTGAATCAAGAAACCAATCTTAAACATCCTGGTGATACACGGTGGGGTTTGCACTATGGTACTTTAATAAGGTTAATGAGTATGTTTCCAGCAGTGATCGATGTGCTTCAAATCATCATTGAGGATGGTACACACTCAGAACAACAATCCGAAGCATAGCTATTGCAGAACATGATGCGGTCATTTGAATTTGTACTCAGTCTTCACTTGATGAAAGCATTATTGGCTATTACATCAGAGCTATCACAAGTATTGCAAAGGAAAGATCAAGATATTGTGAATGCTATATATTTGGTTCAAACGTCCAAAAGAAGGCTCCAAATGATGAGGGAAAGTGGGTGGGATTCTTTATTTCTTGTTGTTTCCTCGTTTTGTGAAAAGAATGAAATTGATGTCCTAAACATGGATGATACATTTGTTGCTTAAGGGAAAGGCAAGCAGAAAGTGTAACAAATTATAAACTTGCATCATTATCACGTCGAGGTATTTGTTAGAGTTATAGATATGCAACTTCAAGAACTAAATGCTCGTTTCACTGAGGCAAATAATGAGTTGCTACTTTGTGTGGCATGTTTAAATCCATCCAACTCCTTCTCTTCTTTTGCAAAGGAGAAATTGATTCGTCTTGCTGAATTTTATCCAAAAGAGTTTTCTCCGATAGAGCTTATGGTACTTTCTGATCAACTTGATTTATATAGTTTTGACGTGCAATCAAATGATGCTTTTTGAGCTTGAATGGACTTAGTGGTCTTTCTAAGAAAATGGTAGAGACCGGGAGAGATAAACTATATCCTTTAGTTTACTTGCTATTGACTTTGGCATTGATCTTACCAGTTGCGACTGCTACTGTTGAAAGAGTATTTTCTACGATGACCATTGTAAAGAATCGATTGCGGAACAGAATGAATGATATGTGGTTGAACAATTGTTTGGTGGTGTACATAGAAAGAGATGTGTTTGCTGACATTGACAATGATACAATCATGCAAAACTTTTAGAAGATGAAAACCCGTAGGGGTCAATTGCAGAAAGTTTTAGGAATGAATCTATAATTTTGTGCACTTATGTTTGAAATATTTTAGAATGTCTTAACTTTGAACTATTATGTACTTAATGGAGAATGTTTAAACATTTTTCTTCTCGTTTTATTGGAATGGATTGTGATTTTTTTTTCCCCCAATTATACTTGAAATGTGACCCCCTAGATGGAATTCCTGGATCCGTCACTGTACATATCGACCAGTTTCCGTAAGAGATCAATTTTTTTTTATTCAAGATTTGCTCACTGGCGTTGGGGCTGATACCCGACTGGTATAACTGATTTAGGTACTTTTCCAGTTTTTATTAAGTAATTTTAGAAGTTCGCGACTACTGTTACAATAGATTCCCGCTACATTCTTTCAATAGCATTACACTGCATACATGTTATGTGTCATCTTGCCTTCCTCGCGAGAAAAACTTAGGTGCTTGTAGGGTATGGCCACGTGGTGTCCGACCACACATCTCAGCCATATTCAAAATTGTTTTAGACGGCTTAGTTTTAAAAGAGAGTACGAGAGGAGAGAGAGGGACTCTCTTTTAAATATGGACTGTCCAAAACACTTTTGGATTGCCAAAAAACGTGGTCGGACACCATGTGGCCATACCCTACACACACCCAAGAATTACTAGATTTTTCCAATTGGAAATGGAGCTCAAGCCGAATTGACACTATAACATAATTTTAGTTCTAGATGGAGTTTCCACTGAGGCATTTTCGGTATTTTTTTATACTTCCCCAAGTGATTCCTATTACATACATCAACTGATTTGATGATTTAAAATCTGAAAATACTGAAAATATCATTCGGGAACTCACCATCAGTCATTTTTTGCCAAAAAAATTGATGTTTTACTGCACCAGAAAGAATGAAGGGCCAACAAGAAAGAAAGAAAGAAACGGACTACCATGTTTACATGTACTGTGGAGAGAGGTGCAATAGAATGCAAAAAGAATAGAGAGATGGAATAGAATGTAGAAAAATAGCACACCTAAACACATGCAGCAGCATTTCTGAGTGTCTCTCTGGTAAACCAGCAATATCCATACAGAATACAAATAGAGAAAGAGGAGAGAGAGGCCGAAGAAATCTATGTCCTCCAAAATAATTTTGGAAGGCCGAAATGCAAGGTCGGACACCACATGGCCACACCCAACTAGCACCCAAGTTTTTCTCCCTTGCTGCAGTTTCGTACTCCCTTTGTTCTTATTAACAATTTAATCCGAAAATTCATGTCACTTTTCAAAACATAAGTTTTGCACAAAACTGAAAATTTCAATTAATTACCAGTAACTTTTAATTTGGTCTAAGAAAAATTTTAGTTTATACATGAAAGTACTTTTTTTTTTAAACTAAAAAACTGATAGTAAGACCAGAGGAGTACTTGAGAAAGGTCAAAATTGAAGCCTTCCATTACCCTGTTAAATTTGGACATGGTCAATGGTCAAGTTGACGTAAAAATTGTTGCAGGAATCAACTTCTATATGCCGGTGTTACTGATTCCCAGCGACTACAGCTTCTAATCCTCACCTGTATGAGACCATTCGCCTCCACGGTGGAACCATTGACAATCTCACAACATTGTCTTCTTCTTGCCTGATCATTGAATTATTCCAAACACATTTTAGTCTCCGCATTTCAAGATAAAAGTGGAACCAAAACTAATAGTAAATGGTATAATGTAAGGAATGTATTTCAACTTGACAATAGATTAAATCGTTGAATTAACTTAGCACTCGGAGTGCCTTCTAGTCAACTTCGACTAGGCAGACGTTAACGTGATTCTTAGTTTAGTAGGGCTAGAGGAAGAAAAGTCAATCAAAGTCAAACTAGAAAAGTCTAAGGTAAGGAGAAGAGAGTTGGATACCACCGCAAAATTTGATCAAGAAAAGAAATTCTCGCCTTTCTCCACGTGTCAGGCTCCAATTCAGTAGTTGTGACATTTATATACATAGCAGGCAAGGCAAAACCATACTCCTCTTGACCACATTCCTTCCCTGGCCCAGCCCAAAACCGCTTGTAGGTAGTCACGGTCTGACCTGCTCCAATACTATGAACCCGGTCCAAGAAATAAATAGCAGGCCTCTTACACGGGTCGGGGCTAATCAACCGGGTATTGAATGCAAACGGCCCTCGACTCCAACTCCTCCATGTCACAAACGTCTGAAACGCGGTTGCCAAGTCCTTTGCAGTAATCAGTGACGGGTATAGTTGCTTGGTGTACCCCCAAGAGACTGAAAGGGACCACTTACTAGACAGGTCATAACAGAAGGTGTGTTGGAGGGTTCGACCAGGATCCAATATGTTGGCTTGGACCAGTTTCTTGAAAGAGTCAATCCGGGTCATACCCGGAAATACTGGTTGTACGTAGTCTAGGTGGTGGAGTGAGACAAGTGGGGCCACCGGGTGTGCTGCTAGTAAACCATATGGGTCTCCTCTTATGTCAACCTGTGAAAGTGCAATTTATGTTGAATAATTAATACCTGTGGTTAATTTCTTACGGTTCCAAAATATAGAAAATCAATAAAGTCAAATTAATCCCCATTACTATAATGCGACTTAAGCAAGTCTTCTTTATAAATGTTTTTATTTGTGCACAGCTAAATTAGACTTAGTAATTAATTGATGTACGCATAAACTGAACATATATAACATCCTGAGTAATAAAAAACTTAAGAATGGACAAAAAATGAGTAAGTGTATGTGTTTGTCTGTAATGCTAATATTTTAGTTCCGGCAATAGTACTTTACCGTAGAATTTATTGTTCCCAACAAAGCATGAATTTAGCAAAATATTAGTGTTTTTTTACTTCTAAAAAACTTGAGAACTATTTTAGCTAGAAAATCATTTTCAACTATAAATGATTTCTAATTTTAAAAAATAATTACCAAAAATTATCATGCAAAAATGTTTTGGAATTGTCAAAAGAGAGCTCGTCAAGAAAATCAGTAATTGTCAATATTGCAGATCCTTGTTATTGAACAAAAAATAAGAGGGAGACAGAAAAAATCTACCTGATGAAAACCAAACTCTTTGGTGATGGGCACACCAATCTCATTCATACAACCTCCAATCTTCTGATCAGATCCGTAAAATGAAGCATACCTATCAATACAACCATCCAAAACCCTAACCAGCTTCGCTGCCAATGGAAAACTTATCGTGAATCCACCACCACCGTACGCCATCGTATACGAATGTATCACATCTTGCTCCACGCTCTCCGAATTGCCACCTATATAATACATCTCGTTGTGATCGTACTTCCCTAGTACTGTCACCAAATTCTCTACGAAAAATATAGTATCGTCGTCCCCCATAACAAACCACCTCACATTTTCTAACCCAAGTTGAAAACTTTCTTTCACTATCCGAGCAATTTGCATGGCCGATCGTGAGCCGTATGCGCTCGTGTACTTGAATCTTGACGTGTCCTCTGATACCTGTTACATATATAATACTCCCTCCTTTCTTTTATTGTTGGTCATGTTCAGATTTCGATGCAAATTTTAAGGTGTTTATATCTTTCAATCTCAAATCTTATTCGATAGATCTCATTTAGTTTTATCATACAAGTTTTTAAAATTCCTACAAATATTATAGCTTGAAAGATATGGAATAGTTAAAAATTGTATCGAAATCCGAAAAGGACCAAGTACGGAGGAGGGAGTAGTAACTTGATTTAGCAACACTATGCGTGAAAAATATACCTTATTCGATGACCAAAACACCATATCGATTCGGGTCCCCTACTTTCCTCGGCGCCTAACCCTATCCTCAATTTGAGGCCCTTCATATATAATTTTTTTTTTCTATTAGAAGAGTAAGCAAAACTATTATTGTAACAAAGATCAACATCTCATGTAAATTTCAAATAAAGTTCTGAACTGGGAATACACATACAAGACTAGCTATTACTTCAATGCGCCAAAATATACATAATCCAATACACAAAAAGCCATAATCCCATATACAAAAGTGCTATTACCATGTATTGACCATTTACAAAAAGATATTAGTGTCATTGGCTAGACACAAAAAGTAATTATCATTCAATGCTTTCAACTATAAGTAATTAAGCAATTAAACTAGTGGTTGGTCAGTCGGTGGTCCTTGGAGTTAGATTTAGAATACAAAAAAACAATTATACAATCCAGAGTCCCACAAAGAGTCTATTAGTGTTGGGATTATGTATTTTTTTAAAAAAAACTCTTCAAAGAACACTTGTCTCACATTGGCTAACTAGAGAACATTTGTGTTCTTTATAAGTGTGGAAGTTCCATGAACCATTGATGTGCTAGACCTAAGATAGGCCTCGCGCGCACACGGGTTGGGCCAAGGTCCAAGCCAATTTGTGAAAACCGATGCGGGTGTGCGTTGCGAACCTCGCGCGCAAGGGGGGGTGCAAATCACCGAATGTGGACCCTCGCACACATATGAAGTTAGCCCACGTTTTTGCAAAAATTATCACAGATGGTAAAGTGATTTTGGTGGGCCTCTTGGATCAATTTATTAGACATTTTATGCAAACCCATACCTATATACTTGGGGTCACATATGAAGTTAGCCCACGTTTTTGCAAAAATTATCACAGATGGTAAAGTGATTTTGGTGGGCCTCTTGGATCAATTTATTAGACATTTTATGCAAACCCATACCTATAGTAACCTATATACTTGGGGCCCCCAAAATTGGCCCATTTTCGATGGGCCCCAGGCCCGGGCCTACCCAGCCTCCCCACAGGGCTGGGCTTAATCAGTTGTAGTACGCCAGTAATACATAGTGGGAATCCGTTGTATAAGTCCTGAATTTTGAAAATCATTTTTGGCGACGAAAAAACATTGAGTGCCTAAATTCCTAAATCATTCATTGCGATCAAATATAAGCTGTAGTCTGTAGTAGCCATGAACTGGTCCGTGAATAAAAAGTGAATCAAAATCGGCAGATATGTGTGCAAGTTCTTGAGTTCACTTGTACATATATTGGGGCATACCGGTATCAGAACACACCAAAGATGAGATTTATAAAATGAAACGCTAATGAATGACCCATATTTAAAACAATGGAATGAAGGGTTCCCTGCAACAATACCTTGTACGGCGGTGACGTCTCCGGCCACGACATGTTCGCGGCGGGCTTTTCGTCTAGCCATACAAACCCTCGGGTGATTTTATTCTTCCACCATAACTCTGAGTACTGCCGCCGTTGATTCCACGTTTTTACAGAGCCGCTGATTCCAAACAGAATATGCGACACATTCATTTCGTCGCAGATAAACTCTGAGTCATGATTGAAGCTGATGATGTTTTTGTCGGGTGAATCTCGGAATCCTCCAGAGTGGTTGCTTAAAAAGGTGGAATAAGTGATCAGAGAGATCGAGGCAACGATGAAAATGGTGATGAAGCCTTTCATGAGAGATGAATAGAAATCTGTACTGGGTTTTATTGAATTGGGTTGGAGTAGAGGTTTGAAGGGTTTTAGTGAGTCGTGAGTGATGGGTTCTGGTGTCCGAGTCATTGTTTCCGATGAAGGGATATTAAACAGAGTCCCTGAGAAATCGGCCGGTAAGTAGAGGAAATTGAGGAATCAAATTGCTAACAGGATAATTATGGATTTTGGAAGTTTTGAAATTTAATGGCCTATTACCACAAAACTGTTTTTCACATTTACAAATGTTTATGTGATATAATTTTAGTGAATCAATCTATAGTGTTATGTGAACTTGTAATGTAATAAATTGTGTATCAGTTAGTGCTTGTAATATTGTTTATTCAAAGAAGTATTCCAAAGAATTCTAAGTAAAATTGTGTGTACACAAGTTGCAACTTACCCACACAAGCTGACAAGCACTTGTATTCAAAACTTTTGTGGGGCCCACACATTGTGTTTCTGATAGCAGAACCAATTGTTTGTGTATCCATATGGCGCACTTAGGCCTTATTTGGTTGGGTTCTTGAGAACCGGTTTTGGAAACCACCCCTTGTTTGGTTTCCAAAAACCGGCCTCTACCTCTTTTTTTTTTTTTTTTAAAGCTCCAACAGTACCACACTGTTGAAAATGACAGGGCACCACTTTTTTGTTTCAAGCTCGGCTTTGAGGTACAACCCATTTTTAGCTTAAAAAATGCACCCCACCCCTTTTACCCACTTTTAGGTCCCATGCGAGTGATCCGAACCGTTCATTGTTCTTAAAATATTTTTCGAGGGGCCCAAAAAAATCGCTCAATCGACGGTTAGAAATGCTTGAACCAAATTCTCACCGCTTAACTTTATTTGAAACGGTGAGAATTTGGTTCAAGTACTTTAACCGTCCCCATTGAGCTGATTTTTTTGGGGCCCCTCGAAAAATATTTTAAGAACAATGAACGGTTCGATCACTGCAATGGTGAGACCCAAAAGGGTCCGTGAAGGGGTGGGTGCATTTTCAGACTAAAACGGTGTACCCCTGCATTTTTGGCTTTTGAGAACCATTTTCAAGTGGGGTTCTCAGGACCGGTTCTGGAGAACCTAACCAAACAAAGTGTTAGATCTTCGAAAGGAACCAAACAACTCTATCTCGACTCGAGCTATGCTTGACTTAGGACTCGTTCACATAAAATATAATCCAAGCTCAATCAAATTTGATTGTTCGTTTAGAAATTAGCATACGAGTGGTTGGCTCGACAAGCCTATGGACAAGGGACCAATTCATGAACAAGGGACCAATTCATAAAACACCTTAATGAATAGCGTAAAGCTATTGGATATGACATTCCTTTCTTTAGGGCATCTACAGTGGATTCTCAAAATGAATCCTAATTGAGACTCCTAACATTTATCTAGCCATGTGCTCAAGTTAGGGGTGTCCATGGTTTAGTTCCGCCGGATCAGTTCCAAATTTGATCTGAACCGATAGTAACAGATTTATGTTTTCGAGAGCCGGAACCATCCATGGAAGATATACGGATTGATTGGTTCGGTTCCCGATTTGACGGATCGGTTCCAGATGAATTTGACGAATTGGGCGGAGACAAATGAGCCTCTAACTTGGGCAAATTTAGGAAATTTTCCAATCATATTTCTAGCCCATTTTCCGGTTCAATCATTTTTCAAGCCTATTTTTTAGTCAATTTGGGAGAATCAATGACGTAAACTTAAAGCTCCACAACCCATAATATTTTTATACCACAAAATTAGCAGCAACTAAGGTCTAGGAGAATACACGATCAAGATCTGGAGAACTAGAAGAGTCGTACCAATCTTCCAGTGTATTTGTTCACTGTTCACGATCTGGAGGAGTTCACTGTTCAGTCGTACGGTGGCGGAGGAGGAGAGGGATGGAGGGATGGAGGGAGAGAGGCACCCCATGGATGTCGATTGTCAGATAATTTGTGTGGGAGGTGAAGAGAAAGAGTGAGATTGTGGGACTTTGAGAATTGAGAGTGATTACTAATTTAGGATTTTGGCTGGCCCTAGTGGAGTAGTGGGTATTGGGTAAACATGGGTGATGTGTTGGAGTTTGGAATACACGATTACCCATTTTTTTTCTTTGGCAATAGGCAGATCGGTTTTAACCAATCTGGTTCAGAACCGTAAGATTGGCAGTCTCAAGAACCGTTATCCATCCATACATACGTTGGGTGGATTAATGGATGGTTCGGATTGGGCAAATCAAACGGGTCGGATGATCCGTTGGGCACCTGTCACGCCTTCAAAATTTAAAAGGATAATTCATTAAGATAGTCCACGTGGACGGTCTACAAGTCCACGTGCCACATCAAAATCCAAATAGATTAGTCAAAGTTTACGTCCAAGTATACAAAGGTTGATTGGTACCCATACCCCAAAATGAAAAAAAAAATCGACAAATGTATAATTATTACAACCCCAATGTCAAAAAAAATGAGAAATTTAATTAAGTTACAAAAATCATCTTAATAAAGTACAAGTTCTAATATGATAATATAACTCCTCCATTGGCTTTCAAACAATGCGTGCATGCACTCCATATCATGCTCCTTGGGAGGTACCTGAAATTTGTAAGGTTGAGCTCACTAGCCCAGTAGAGAAATGTCTAACAATTCTAAATGAAATGAAATATAGGTGGGTGATAGACAAGATAGCAAAAGTCATGTAACAAGTGTTAAAAAGGAGATTGGATAGTCAAAGGGGCTTGAAAGAAAGCACATAATCGATTAGATTTCGTTTATTCCCGTCATTCGTGCCCAACTAGTGCTTAACACGCACACAACATGCCTTATATGTTTACACAATATAAATATCCATCTCATTCCTTTCCAAACATTTGATCATTTTCCGGGTATGCCATATAGGCCCCGTGTCACTCTGGGCATGCCATAAAGGCCTCGTGTCACTCCGAGCATACTCCTTTAGGGACCCGTGTCACTCTGGGCATACCCTTTCGGGCCCTGTGTTATCATTACCACATTCATACTTGATTACATGCTCAATAATATCATTATAGTGTCCATATGTCTCATCACCTTACGATCATGTGTTAATTTCACGCAAACTCAGGTTTCGTGTTAATTGAACATGTCCATAAAGGAGATTTTGACCCGAGTGTCAAAGATGTCAAAGTGACCCTCCCGGACTCTAACATGTGACCAACAACTTACACAAACGAGTCACAAACAACGGATCATGATTCATGAAATTTTTCAAAAAATATAGGTGTCCTATTAATAGAAAAATGATCAGATTGGCCACTATTGAAGCATCAGAGAGTCCTATTGATAGAAGGTAAAGTCCTATCAATAGGGCATCAAAGTCTCCTATCGATAGGAGGTCAAGTCCTATCGATAGGGCAACCATCAGATTGGTCACAACAAAAAGTGAAAGGCTTTTATCGATAGGGGATGAAGTCCTATCGATAGAGCGTCAGAGGCTCCTATCGATAGGAATTGACCTCCTATCGATAGGGAAGCCATCAGAATGGCCAGAACGAAAAATGTAAGGCTCTTATCGATAGGGGATGAAGTCCTATCGATAGGACAACACCAGATCCAAAATTTTACAACTCAAGGGGTGATCAATGAGGCTTCTCTATTGGCATTTCTTGGTTCCAATTGAACATATTAAGAGGACAAAGAGGTTCAAACAACAAATTAACACACCACATCACCAATTTACAAGATTTGCTATTTTCCCCAAATTCAAGAAATTAATAAAAGATGAGTTTCAAGTAATTCACAAACATTACAATGAAATTAAGGAACAATGGGATATGTTAATACCCAAATCAAGAGAAGAACAACATAGGAGCTAAGGGATGGTGAGTTACAATACCAATTTGACAAGAATATAGTTTTTCCTCAAGCAAATCAATAAGACATGGAATGTTTAGCAATCAATTGACTATACACACACATACACTACATTTACACTTAGATGAGCAAGAAATTTCCCTACCTCAAGTGAATGAAGACTTGTAATTCAAGTGAGAGCAAAACCCTAACTTCAAGATCCAAGAAAAAATTCATCAAACACTGGTGTGAAACAAGAACATGAACGTGTAGAGCATGAGATTTTATGAAGCTTTTATGAAGGGAGTAAGCTTGGAGTTTGAGATTTAGTGGAGTTTGTGGGAGAATTTGAGGAAGAAGATGAACAACAATGGAGGGTTAGAGAGAGAGAGAGGTGGCTGGCTATTTTGGAAGGGGAGGGGGAAATGATTTTCTCTCCTCTCTTACACACCACATATATTAACTTTAGAAAAATTACACCCCTGGTCCCTATATTGACTTGTGTATAGCACTAAGGCCCAAATCAATTAACTACACCCAACAATCCACCACTTAAACATTTTAATCAATTCCTCACATTGTCCCAACTTTATTTTTGAAAAATTAGTTAAAAACGCGGGTCCTTACAGCACCCCTAGCTCAAGTATTACCTTCAATGTGCTCTCCATACAAACTTCTAAGGATGGCTTCTAAGTTTGGGTTCTAGCATAATGATTAAATTTAGGTAGCCTTCTAGCTAACTCTAAGTGGGACCAAATTCTTTAATTTTTTTTAATATGAAATCTTTGAAAAAGCTGCTCATAATTTTTTTTTCCACAAAATAGAGAATGCTATTGCTAGACCATTGAGTGCACACATCCTCTCTAAATTTAACAAGCTCTAGGAGTGAAAAGTGGACCTTAATTATGCTTATGTGTACACTTTAGGATACAATTTAGGAGCAACTTTCAGGGAGTCTACTGTTGATTCCCTTAGACGATATACCTATTACATTTCCTAATTTCTTGCCTATTAAATTGAGAAGTTTCTTCATCTAGTTATGGAAAGGTAGAACTTTATCAAATCCTAGAGCAATTCCTAGGGTTTAGTCCCTAAAGGCTCAATTGCCTCATGCGCATTTCAGAAGCCAAGCCAAGGTTATCAAGATCGTAAAAGTCTAAAGGGGAGCCTGTTTGAACACTTAGTTGCAAAAAGTTCTTATGCTCGAGTCAAGTCTAAGTAAGTGTAAAAAGAGTTTGAGCCAAACCTAAATAATACTATGTTCGGCTCGATTAAGTACCCTTAGGCGCAACAACGTTGATTCAGTCGTCACTTTTCTCTTTTTTTGCTAGAGGATAATTGGATTATTAAGATTCCCAAGGCAGGCCGACTATAACATCCCACCACCTACTGTAAGTGAAATCCCACAACACAATTGAATTCAATAAAACCAGTTCAAGCTTAGCTCTCCTCTCTCTGTTTCTCCTATACAAGTACAATGTTTCTACAATAAAACCAGTTCAAGCTTACCAAAGTGTGGTTTTTTTTTTTTTTACTTTTCAGATGTATATGCGTATTTCTATTCAAAAAGTAAAAAGGTTCATAAAAATGTTAAATTTTTTTCACAAAAGACGAAAAATTACACAACCTTATACAAAACTATTATTTCCAAAACTTATCTCAAAACTACTAACCAAGCAAAGCCACTTCAAAAAAACTGGAGTTTTGATTTAGCATTTGGGCTGAGAGCAAAATACTTATTGAAGGAAAGAGGGGCTGGCAATAACTTGGGCCATACTCTCATCGAATTTCAAACAAAACCCAATGTTGATTTAGCATTTGGGCTGAGGGCAAAACACTTAATAAAGGAAAAATGGGCTGGCCAATACTTCGGCCATACTTTCATCGAATTGCAAACCCAACAACGAGAACAGAACCAGAGGTGTCCAGTTTTTAGAGCCGGCCCATCGTAGCTAATGGAAACGGGGGGTGCTTCGCAGCCCTGTCCTGCGCAACATGCTGTGTGGGCCTATTTCGGCACCATGCCGGTACCATTCTGACGATCGGAGACGTCCACTGCGTAGAGCTTGTCGAGTGCTGTAAGTGTACCTAAAATTAACTCAATCCGATATTGTTAAGTGTCTCATCCAAAGACAAATATGTTGGAAAAATGGTTTAAATGGTTTTCATTTAATTTTTCAAGACATGTGTGTTCTAATTTTTTTTAACTTATTTGTGTTCCGATGAGGCAGTTAAAGATATCCGATCTACTTGATTTTTGATACATTTGTGGTAATAGACGAGCTCTACACGGTGGACGTCTCCGATCATTGAAACAATGCTGGAACAACACTGAAATGGGTCACATAGCACGCTGCGCAGCACCTCTCTTGGTTCCGTAGCTAATAGCTGTTGCCTGGATCTATCCTTGCCCCTTCAACGTTGGCAAGAGTAGAGGAGAATTAGTGAGTTAACAACCAAATATCATGGGTCCGACGTTTGTTCATACACTCGAATCTCAAACTTTTTCGTTGAAATCATGGAGTAATTGCAAATGGGCTAAGAAGTTCAATCCAAAACGGCATTATCCTCTTTTACTATAGCTTTTCTTTCGGGCTGTCTTAGCATGTAATGCACAAAAATGTCCTTACCTTATTAGAACTATGTGGATCCGATTAGTACTGGATTCAATGTTTGAAAGAGGGGTTCGGCATTAGAGGTAATTTTTTTTTGGGTAAATTACACTGACCTCCTCTGAGGTTTTTGACTTGTACACTGACTACCCCTACTTTATCTGAAATAACACTGACATCTCTTGAGTTTTATATTTTAGAATCAAAAGCATCCTTTTGTTACTAAAATAGCACTGACCTCTCCTGAGTTTAATATTTTAGTATAAAAAACACCATTCTATAACTTAGCCGTTAGTGACAGTATCGAGAATTGATGAGGTAAGCCATTAACCCTTTTTGAATTCTCAAAATAACCCTTGACCCTTGTTTTGGATTACACTAACACAGTAGAAAATTTGTCATTTTGCACATCACAACACCATAAGTAGTAGAATTTTTTACGTCACAAATTTTCTACTGTATTAGTAAAAAATTCAGTACTCAAGTGATGCAAAGCACCTGAAAATGACTTACTTATACTCTTATTTGATGTATTTTATGAACTAGGACACATCCATTTGTTAAACAAAAAATTGAATTAAAAGACATGTATATTTGGTAGCATTTCCATGTTTTGTTATCTTGGTTTCATTTTTCATTTTCTTTTTTTTTGAACGGCATTTTTTTTAACAGCAAAAGCCAAAGAGGGAATTCAATTCATTTTTCTTTATAGAAATTGCCCACCAATAAATTATATTCTAAGTATTCATGCATGATCATTATTTAGAAAAAAAAGAGAGCCTTTTGAATTTAGATTGTAACTAGTGTCAAGGGCTATTTTGGAAATTCAACAAAGGTTAATGGCTTACCTCATCACTTCTCGTTACTATCACTAACGGCCAAATAATATAAGGGTGCTTCTGATACTAAAATATAAAACTCAGGGTGGTCAGTGTTATTTCAGTATTAGAAGGATGCTTTTGATAATAAAATATAAAACTCAAGGGAGGTCAATGCTATTTCAGATAAAGTAGGGGGGTCAATGTAATTTACCCTTTTTTTTCTTCAAAGTAGTATAAATACATGATTGATTTTTGTCCATTTACGTGAAGCGTGCGTGTCCTTAGACTATGTGAACTACAGTAATGCCAGTTGCTCATTCTTGATCCAGCCATAATGCTACTCCCTCAGTCCTTATTTAAATGCTCCTTATGGTATTGCGTATTTTTTTAAAACTTTTATAGTTTTCATTCTATAATGTATTTTATATGTAATATGGATCTTATTTGATAGATCTCAATTAGTTTTTATTAGATTATTTTTAAAAACTTTGAAAACCTTACCAATAAAAAGATATAGACGTTTAAAAATGACACAAATATACGTAGTAAGCATTTAAAATGGGACGGAGGGAGTAGTTGTAAAAGTACTTTCAGTACCTATTTCCATGAACATGCATTGTAAAAAAAAATTGTTTCGATCATAATACTGAAGGATATAAAAAGGGTAAGGAATATATAAAAAAAAAAGTTAAAAAAAGAGAGGACGTTTTTGTTTGATAAGAAATGGAAAACCATTCGCTAAGTGATTCTGTTGGTGGGATTCGGGCATTGGATTCCAGTGACTAGGACTTTAACAACAAAAGGGCATCCAAAGAGCCCTTCATGTGCACACATCATAAAAAAAAAGGAAGGTGGTCGGATTTATTTGGGTTTAATATATTTTTAAAAATTATGGTTATAATTCTTTAATTTCGTATTTAGTTTGTGAACTGTGTGTGTAGATTGCATAGTATATGTGAACATAAAACTATGTAAACGGTATTTTGGTGTTTGGTGGGGCTATGTGAATTATGTAATTTGGGCTATGTGAAGTATGTGTGGTGATGCTATCTGAATTGACTAACCCTATGTGAACTCTATCTAATAAGATATAAGAACTGTGTATTTTAGTGTGTCGTGGTGCTATGTAAAGTGTGTGTGGTGAGACTATGTGAATTGTATTTTAGTGCGTGGAAGAAATATGTGAATAGTGTGGTTGGACTATGTGAAGTGTGTGTGGCAAGACTGTGAATTGGACAAAGGGTCCCTGATATACACTAGGTGCATGACACTATGACATGCACCTCATTCGTTTGTCCGTTGCGAAAAGGCATTGTTCGGATCAAATCCAAACAATGACTCTCACATAGGGTTGGATTTGATCCGAGCCGTGCATTTTAACAACGGACGACTAGATGGGTGTGAATTGCATATTAACTCTTTGTGAACTCAGTATGATAAGACTGACTACGCATAATTCACAAAAGTTCATATAGTTCACATAGCGAATAATCCACTTCAAATAACTTTTTTTAATCATTACATAATTTCATATTCAATATATAGATCTTGTTTGTTAAATATCGCCGAGTAAATTAATGTGTGTGTGTGTATATATATATATATATATATAAATAAATTTTGTTTTTTGAAAATTGAATATCTAAAACAAAAGATATGATATCTTGATTGAACAAAATATATTATTAATGGTGCACAATATGATAATGCTGCATGATCACTGGATAATACTTTAATGTTAGGTGCGCGTGAAGAAGGTCATGTACGTATTTGGAATAATGCGTGCGTGGAGGTCATGTGCTTATTTGGAATAATGCGATCCAATAATTGTGCGAGGCTGATTTGGGCACGGAACCCCAAAATACGGCCGAAGTCTACAAAGCCATATTTTTAATTATTGCGTTGAAATTCACAACTGTACATAGTTTTCCCATATGAATCTTAAATTCATACTCCCTCCATCCGTCCCAAGTTTTTTTTGTCATTCTTTCTATTTTGGTATGTCCCAAAATATTAGTTTCATTTTTAAAAATATCTATCAAAATATGTCAAACTTCCAGTTTACCCTTAAAAGTACTCTTTCCCTCCCAATTTATTTCACAATTTTTGAAATTCGTGTCATTTCTTAAATCATTTATATCTTTTACTATATAATGTTTTTCATGATTTTTAAAATTTTGTATTAAAAGACTAATTGAGATTTATCAAATATGATCCAAATTACATATTTTTTTAGTTCCATATTGAAAGATATAAACAATTTAAAACCATCTAATAAAATTCACAGTTTTGAAGGATAAATTTTGAATTGTAAGACAATAATTTTGTCTCCTTAAAAAGTTGAATTCCCCAAAAGAAACGAGCAATTTGGGATGAAATTTCAAGTTTTATGTTGAAGAGTGAATCTAGACCGTTGAATTTCAAATTCTAGAAATCTTCTAAGTACCAATTTTGGGTATGTAACAGTCTTGTAATAGGACCATGGACACTATAGAGTGATTTAGAAAACTATTTCCAGCAGTAAATCATTTTCGTTCTATAAAGCTTCTTTTCCATTTTAGCAAACAAAATCCTTCAATTGTACATCATGAACAGAAGATCATAATAGAAGCCATATATGCATTGAAAACTTTGATTTCATGGTTTTTCGAATTGCAGCTTTAATACTTGATTTCTTACGTAAGGCATTATTGAAATTAGAGTCAATTAAATAATCATCCATTTTTTGGACACCGCGTACGTTTTCATTCTATCCACTTTTTGGGTTATGTTTCCATCCTCTTCCTATTTGATTTACCATTATTACCCTTATTATGACATACATATCCACATACAATCGGTTCCTAATTTTTTGGGAGTGTATAATGGGACTACCTAAAAATAGGGATTATTTGAAATTGGGAGGGATTTAAAATGAGTTAAGATCATTTTATTTCCTATATAATTGAATTGATGATTTCCGAAATTGAAGGAGTTTTGAAACAACAAGATGATTCTAGAACGAATTCCCACATACAACTAATGTGTGTAATCCCAAAAATTAAGTTGTTTTTGAAATAGGTTAATTATCCTCCCGTGGACCTTTTGGCCCATACCCAGATCACCAAATCTAGAACAAGCTCTTAATACAGATGGAAGTGTAAACTTTGACATATGGGTTTCATTATAAACCATTCTATTGTAAAGTGCAATGGCTTCTCCAAATAAAGCCATCCCACACGTAACACTTGATGAGTACATGGGAGGATAATTAAACGTACCATTGCAATTAGTAAGTTCTCTCTCTCTCTCTCTCTCTCTCTCTCTCTCTCTCTCTCTCTCTCTCTCGTAACACTTGATGAGTACATCGGAGGATAATTAAACGAACCATTGCAATTGGTAAGTTCTCTCTCTCTCTCTCTCTCTCTCTCTCTCTCCCCCCAAATCTAAAATTAAGTGAGTGACCCACTGATCTTTCTCTTGGCATCAAACAACTAATCGCAATTGGCTCTCATTGATCAAAGCTCTAATCAGATCATGCTTTGTGCTCGTTTCATTTTTTGGAGAAAAAATGGTGAAAGATCTGTTGGAGGTTGGGTTGATGTGGCATTTTTTGCATTTTCGCCATCACTTCTTTGTTCGTGGGTAGTTGAATTTTGACAAGTTCATTATATTTTTACAATATTTTTAGCATGATTTTACCATATTTTTAGATGATTTTTCGACAAGTTCATGATGTTTAAAATTTACCATGAGTTTCTTGTATATGTTGCCGGAATCCATCATAATTCATGTATTATATTTTTACCATAGTTTTTGTATGATTTATCATGTTTCTTGTATTTATTGTCAAAATTTACCACAATTTATGCATTATATTTTTACCATGTTTTTAGCACGGTAAAATTTACCATGCACCATGTTTCTTGATTTACCATGTTTCTTTTATTTTTTGTCGAAATTTGTCATAATTTTTGTACTATATTTTTATCATGTTTTTAACATGATTTTTATACAAGTTCATGATGTTTGTCGAAATGTTCAATGTACGAAAGTTACATCTTTACCATGTTTCTGTTGAAAGATAAACTTGAGAAAACCAAAAGGGTTCTTAGTAGCCCAGAATTAAAACGTGGGCCACTATTCATTATCACGATTGAAGACTTTTGCATTTCCGTGATACGTTTTGTGATTGCATAATAAATATGATTAGTCTATCTTGTATTTGTTTTTTCCTCTGGTATAATCTATAAATACCATGTAATCGTTGTAGTTTGATATCAAGAGTGGAGTAAGACAACATCAATAAAATCAGAGTGTGCTTGTTCAATCTCTTTGTGAATTTTATACATATAATTATGTGATTCATACTTCTCCACTCAACAAATTGGTATCAGAGCTCAAGCTCATCCCCCCAAAAAAAAAATTCTCCCAGAAAAAAATACCTTTGGTGTGTTATTGCTATTTTCATCCGAAATTAGCTCCCTCAAAAATAAAATTTTTGAGTGCCGATTTTGTTGCAGCCGGAAATGATAATTTGGTGACGAAATTGAATGGCATCTATTTCTTTTGAAATCTAGAAGTTGGAGGCGGCGAAATACTCTCACCTTGCACCTTTGGCTATTTCTTCCTCATCTCCGGTGTGCCCAGCCGTGAGTAGAAACAAACTAGACACTGCAACTTGCTTCTTCAAAATCTGCCTATCGGAGAAAGTACATCTTCCTTGGTATTATTTTTCCTCTTGCAGAAATTCATAATTAGGCACCGAATTGTTCAAACCAAGGAGTCAAAGTCTGTCCCCTTCTTTGTTTTCATTGAAAATGAAAGATGTCCTTTGTATTCACTCCACATCAAAGCCTTTAAAGTGATAACACTAGCAATTCAAATCACTCCTCCCACGTTTAACTGCCCAAGTGTTCTCTGGAAGAAATTAAAAACCAGCAAGGAGCAGAGTGTATTGAAGGCAAGTTGGTCCTCTAATTATTTTTTCCATTTGCCATGACTTTCAGAGTCCATGGAAGAAATAATTCACCAAATCGATTTTCTTGAATTGGGATCGTGCCAATTAATTCAAGTGGGGTTGTGTGAAATCTAAATTTTTGGGAGCAGATTTTTTGATTTAAAGATTTGATGGCCAACGAGTTGCGCCAAGCACTTATTCCAAAGCTCACCAAGGACAATTATGATAATTGGTCCATCCAAATGAGAGCACTATTGGGTGCTCAAGAAGTCATGGAGATAGTCGAAAATGGGTACGAGGAACCTGCCTTAAAAGAAGCAGAAACAGCTTTGAAGGAGGAACAAAAAATAGCGCTCCGTGCCAAGCGAAAGAAGGATTGTAAAGCTAGGTCCATCATCTATCAAGGACTTGATGAGATGACATTCGAGATCATTGCTTCCGCCACATCTTCCAAAGAAATTTGGGAGACGCTGCAGAAAACATACAAATGTGCCGAAAAATTAAAGAGGGTTTGCCTTCAATCTCTAGGAGGAGAGTTCGAGTCTTTATGGATGAAACCCTTAGAATCTATTTCTGAGTATTATGGTCGAATCATGACGGTTGCAAATCAAATGAGAAGAAACGGAGAAGCTCTTATAGATATGAGAGTTATCGAGAAAATCCTCTGATCGTTGGATCCGAGATTCAACTTTATTGTTGTTACGCCGGAAGAACTTAAAGACGTAACAACCATGTCTATCAAAGTATTTGTGGGCTCGCTGCAAGCCCACGAACAGAAGTTGCACAGAGATGATGATAGAGCCATTGAGCAGGCTCTATAGATGAAGTTGTCCCTCAACAAAGACAGGCACGAGTAAGGGGGGACATCCCAAAGAGGACGAGGCTTTGGTTCTCATGGAAGAGGCTCTGGAAGTTCAAATTCCAAAGGTAAAGGAGGCAAAGGATTTTCCAAAGGAGGAAATCAAAACCATGTTCTAAAAAGAGGTGGTCATGGATAGCAAAGCAGCAGAGGCAGAGGACAAGCAAAAAGAAGTGGTTACAACAACCGACCGAACATTGACAAAAGCAACGTTCAATGTTACAACTGCCAGAAATATGACCACTACTACAAAGAATGCAGAAGGAGGCCAGCATCAAATCAAGTAGGCGAAACAGCTAACTATGCAGACAAGGAGCCAGCAGGAGGAGATTCAATGAGTCTCATGGCACACAGTTCCACTGAGCAGGATCAAGGTACATGGTTTCTTGATTTCGAAGCAAGTAATCATATGACTGGCTCAAGGAAGTTATTTACTAAACTTGATGAAAGGGTTCAAGTAAATATCTCTTTTGGCGACCTCTCCAAGGTCCCAGTTTAAAGGAGAGGAAATATTGTGATCAAACGAAAGAATGAAGATCATGCATTTATCTCCAATGTCTACTATGTTCCAGACATGAAGACTAATATACTTATTCTTAGACAAGTTCTGGAGAAAGGCTATCAAATTAGCCTAAAGGATATGCAGCTGACGATCACAGATGCTCGAGAAAAGTTGGTTACTCGAGTAAAGATGGTGAAAAACTAGATGTTTCTGCTAACTATTCTTCATGACACGCCAAAGTGCCTCAATGCCATTATCAACAACAAAGACTGGATATGGCATTTCAGATATGGGCACCTCAACTTTGAAAGTCTGAAGCTGTTGGCAAATAAGAAAATGGTCAAAGGCCTACCTCATATCCAACATCTAAATGAGGTATGCGGAAATTGTGTTCTTGGAAAACAACACCGTAACAATTTTGAAAGCAAGTTGATTGGAGAGCGAGCATGCCGCTCGAGCTAGTACACAGATGTGTGTGGTCCGTTGAGGCCAATCTCAAACGGACAGAATAGACACTTTCTCACGTTCAGCGATGATTACAGTAAGAAGACGTGGGTATACTTTCTCAAACGGAAGTCAGAAGTATTTGAGAAGTTTAGGAACTTCAAAGCTCTTGTGGAGAAAGAAAGCGGCTACTACATCAAAATATTGCGGTTAGACCAAGGAGGAGAATACACTGGAGATGAGTTTGATGGATTCCTTAGGCAGCAAGGAATGAAACACTAGTTGATAGGTGCGTGAAATTCATGCATTTAAGCTCCTAAGTAGGGTAGAATCAGAGCGTTAGTTGTGCATTTAATCCTCATTTTCCATTTAATGCGTGCACATGGTTGAATTTGGTGTTTGTGCTTAATTTGCAAGAAATTGAGGTGTTCAAGCGCTAACAGAAGGTGTTCGGGAAGGCATGCACGTAGACCAAGAGGAGACAACTTGTGGAGGCTACGTGTTCAAGGGAATTATTCGAGGAAACGAAGAAATGACATCGGGAGTGCTACCCTATTTCTCTAGAGCGCTCAAAAATGGCAAAAAGGGGAGCAAAAATGAACAAAAGGTTGAGGTGTAGCGCTACCGTAGGTTTAAGGTGGGTCAATGGTCAAGCCGGTCAACTAGTCAAAGAGGGACTTAAGAGGCTTGGTAGCGCTAACTAGGATTAGGTGTAGCGCTACTGGTTGGTTAGGAAAGCCATTAAACGGCATCATTTTGGTCTTCGCGTGGGATATTTTCAGACTTTTGTTTGTTTTTAATTAGGATGATGGGGATTAGTATAAATACTCTTTTTAGAGCTCGAGATTAGGGCTATGAATTCATAACTCATGTTTATTTTTCTTTAACTTTGGCTGCTATTTTCAGGATTAGTTCAGATTCAAGTATCGCATGAATTCTTTGGATTTTCTAGCTTTGGATTGATGCTTTATTAAGATAATCGAATCAGTTAATCTTCCGTAATTTGTGGTATCGTTCTTTTCCTTTTATTTCAATTGTTCAAAGCATGTTTAGATCTAAGGTTAATCGCACTGTAGCGTCTAACAAAACTATGAATGAATAGTTTAATAGGGTGCGGCCACGGGGCAAAGGTGCCCCATGGCTAGACTAACCGATGTTTACTTCGGGTTCATTGAAATATATTTTTCTCAAGCGATTTTTGGAAACGAAAATCTTTCTAACTAACAAATCCCGGGCATCGCTGGAGTCCTTGTAAGTAGGGCGAAGGAATAGCCTTCCTCTCGACTGCACATTGAAACTAGTGACAAGTGGTGTGCATTTGTTAGGGAGCATTTTCCTATTCTAAAATCAATTATTCAAGGAATTGTGACCCAAGTGAACATTGGTTAGGGCTAGTTTCGATGTGCAGTCCAAAAGATTTTGGGAACTCCAACGTCCGATAAGTGGCCAGAAGCATGTTGAAGGATAAAGATTTTCCTAAAAGATTTTGGGCTGAAACAGTTCAATGTGTAGTCTATCTACTCAGCAGATGTCCTACGAGGAGTCTAAAGTCAAAGACACCACAAGAAGCATGGACCACTTACAAGCCAGGTGTGGCCCATCTCAGAGTGTTTGGTTGTATTGCCTACGCAAAAGTTCCAGAGGCAAACAGAACCAAACTTAAAGACAAAGGAGTGAAGTGTATCCTTATTGGATACAAAGACTGGACGATGGGATACAAGCTATATAATCCCGTCACTTAGAAGGTGATATATAACAGATATGTCATTTTCAAGGAAAATGAATCCTGGAGTTAGGATCAGACAGAAGCTACCAGGAATATGGAGCTGACTGTTGAAGATGAAGAACAGGTATAGACCAGGGAGATACCTAGGAGATTAGAAGAGCACCCATCACCCTTCGTGGTTTACCCTCACCACAAAGAGGTGAACCATCCTCGCCAGCTACAGAAGAGTTTTCAGACATGACGCCTAGAGGAACACGGAGCCTGGATGATCTGTATCATAATACAGACCCGTTGTATGCAGACTTCACTATGTTCTGTCTGCAAATGACTTGTGATCCAGTTAGCTTCAATGAGACTAACCAAGACAACAAATGAAGGAAGGCTATGGATGAAGAGATTTAGTCCATAGAGAAAAACAAAACCTGGAGTTGACAAATCTTCTAGAAGCCTATAAGACCATTGGTGTCAAATGGGTCTACAAGGCAAAGAAGAATGCTCAAGGAGAAGTTTAGAGATACAAGGCCAAGCTCGTAGCTAAAGGCTACAAACAGAGGGAAGGCATAGACTATGGCGAAGTCTTTGTCCTTGTTGCCAGGATTGAGATGATCAGGATGATGATCTTATTAGCTACTCATCATAGATGGAAGATCTACCAATATTAGACGTCAAGACTGCCTTTCTCAATGGATTTCTGAAGGAGGAAATCTATGTCGAGCAACCGCTTGGATATGTGAAGGAAGGACACTATGACAAAGTGTACAAGTTAAAGAAGGCACTATATGGTTTGAAACAAACACCTCGTGCATGGAATACAAGGATCGATGCATACTTCAAGAAGAATGGATTTGAGAAGTGCCCTTACGAGCATGCACTCTATATGAAGAAGGATGCTGATGGAAGCTTATTGTATGTATGCCTATATGTTGATGACTTGATTTTCATAGGCAACAATCCACCTATGTTTGATTCTTTCAAACAGAGTACGATCCGAGAGTTTGAGATGACAGATATTTGACTGATGGAACATTTCCTTGGAATTGAAGTGATACAGCGAGAGGACGACATCTTCATCTCTCAAGCTGGATACGCCAAAAGCATCCTCAAGCGTTTTGACATGGAGAAAAGTAATCCAGTAATTACTCCAGTTGAAAGTGGAGTGAAACTCAGAAAGAGCGAGGTTGATGATGTTGATCCGGCATATTTCAAGAGTATGGTAGGAAGCCTTTGCTACCTGACGTGTACAAGACCAGACATACTATATGGTGTTGGTCTTATTAGCCGATATATGGATATACCTGGCCAATCCCATCCAAATGCAGCCAAGCAAATTTTGCGCTATGTCAAAGGTTTAGTCAATGATGGACTGTTTTACACAAGTATTGAAAACTTTAAACTTTACGGCTATTCAGATAGTGATTGAGGAAGAGACTTGGATGAAAGAAAGAGCACTACCGGATTTACTTTCTTTCTTGGGGATACAACCTTCAGATGGTCATCAAAGAAACAAGTGATAGTGACACTATCATCTTGTGAAACTGAGTATGTAGCAACCAGCACAGCTGTTTGTCATGCTGTATGGGTTCGGAATATTGACACACGCTTCCATTTCATCAGAGAGCATGTGAAAGCAAAAGAAGTGGAGCTAGTTTCTTGCAAGACATATGACCAAGCTGTTGATATTTTCACGAAGCCCCTCAAGCATGAAGCCTTCATCAGGATGAAGACAACACTTGGAATGAAGAAACCTCCAGAATCAAGTTTAAGGGGGGATGTTGAAAGATAAACTTGAGAGAACCAAGTGGGTTATCAGCAGCCCACAATTAAAACGTGGGCTACTATTCACTATCACGATTGAATACTTTTGCATTTCCGTGATACATTTTGTGATTGCATAATAAATATGAGTCTATCTTGTATTTGTTTTTTCCTTTGGTATAATCTATAAATACCATGTAATCGTTGTAGTTTGATATCGAGAGTGGAGTAAGAGAATATCAATAAAATCAGAATGTGTTTGTTCAATCTCTTTGTGAGTTTCATACATATAATTGTGTGATTCATACTCCTCCACTCAACAGTTTCTTGTATTTGTTGTCAAAATTTATCATAATTTATTTATAATAATTTTACCAATCTTTTAACATGATTTTTGACAAGTTCTTGTGTTTGTTGCTAGTTTGATTGGTTTGCTATTAATTTATTCTATTTGTAATAAGTTTATCGTATTTATGCTCTATGATGTTTTTATCTTAAATTTTATTTTAATATTTTCGAGGGGAGAGAAAATAGGAGAGATATATTTGAGAGATAGGAGAGAGGGAGATTGAGATAAATTAGAGAAGATTATGAAAGAGAGAGATTTGGGGACATTATGAGAGAGAAAATGGTGGTTTGGGGTTTATTTGAATTTCAGGATGAAAAATAATTCTCAAAAGTAATTGGGATGAAAACATAAGTTCTAATCGGTTGGAGGACCAATACTTAAGTGCTCCTAGAAATTAAAATGTGTCATGCATGTAATTTTCCACGGACCTGACAATGGCTATTGAAATAATTGGGTATCAAAAATGTACCACGGCATGCGGGTCCTCAGTCCTGCACAAATAGTATATCTTGAATACTGAGTGAAATCATCATTTACGCATATCTAATTGGGCTGAATTTTTGAGTGCGTATAGGGGCACAGCTGACGTGGTGCCCAACGTCACATTTTGGCCATTCAAAACTATATTGGATAGTCCGGATTTTAAACAAACTCTTCCGTAGAAGAATTAAATTCTTCGTTGAAAAGAGTTTTTTTTAAAATCCAACGGTCGCATTCGCACTGAGTACTGCCATGTGGTACCTTGCCAGCAACATATTTTCCTCAACTTTAGTAATCCATGCCCGTCATGAAACATGACAATACTCTGTTTGGTTGAAATTCTTGTTTTGTGTCTTCCCGTGTTTCTAGAATTTTGTATTAAACAATTTGCTTGCGTAAAGCTATGTCCTGGTTAAGAGTGAGTTTCAACTATGGTATTTTCATTGTTGTTAGAAATTTAAACAAACAATCTTATTTCAATATTTGAAAAAAACTCACATACTACAACAAATGTAAACCTTACAGTTTCTCCTCTATTAGTAATTTCCTTCTTGTATTTTCTCAAACTCATGCAAGAGCTCCCCAATTTATAGGTTAGATTTCGGAAACAAAACATCAAACGCTTAGCTGCATTTGAAGTTTGAGGTCAGTCACTCCTGTTTAGATCGAATCCCGAATAATAAGCGAAACACCAACTAATTAACGTAATCAGGCTCAGAAACTCAACATTATCGTATTAATTTTTGTCTCAGCAAAAAGAGGATAACCTCGCAAGGTTTTAAATAACGGTTTCGTGATATGTAATGGTAATGGTTTGAGTGTAACAGTTTCCGTAGTATCAAACGTTATGTAACGAGAATTGGGTATAGCGGACGTGAATTTAACGGTCAAGTATTGACCTTTAAGGTTGTGAATCGGTCCATGAATTGCATACGGACTGATAGGTAACGGGAACCGGCCGATACGCATGCAATTTTTCTCTCACCCGTTTACTGAGTTGTAAGTTGAAATAGTATCGAGAGACAAAAAACCGTTACGTAATGGTCAATACGTTATGTAACGGCTGGTTTTTAAAACCATGTAACGTACTACAGAAAAAGAAAAAAAAGATAACAAAAGCCAAAAAAAAAAAAATTATAGGCAAAGAGGAGGAAACAAAAGTCCAATCGGAAGACTCTAAGCAAGCTAGCAACCCAAAACATAAACCCAAACAAAAATACACAAAGGAAACCAGGAGGTAACCAAGTGATGGAAACAAAAACCAGATTCAGCCTGCCCGAGTGCCCGGCTCTATTTTTGGGGCAGTATGATCTACAAATCGAAATGGATGCTGGATGTATTCTAGAAATTCTAAATAGCAATCAAGATAATTTTCACCCTTCAGCACTCTCATCTGTGATTGCATGACCATGATGCAAGATTTTAAATAGCGATATCTAGATACATAACGGTATCGGTGATACGGTCAAATACCGGCTTATATCGGATTGTATATCAATCAATACCAGTATCGATTCCTTGAAAAATCGATACGTATGGGTCGATATTTGAATCCTTGCCATGATGCCCTACACTAGTGTCAAGATGATTAAACAAGCATTTACTTTCAATAATTCCCATGTTGTTGCATTATTGAGTGCTCCTTGTTTCTTTAATGCAGCAATTCGGTGGTGATACTGTAGGGGTCAACTATCCCATGACTTAGCTTTGATTAGTGTTCTATGAAATCTCTGGGTTACCACCAACGGAAAAAAATAAAATAAAAATCAGCACCTGCACATGTACCAGCAGCAACAGTTAGACATTCGGAGAGTTACAACCATAGTTTTAAATAGCGGTATTAATATATCGGAAATTTGCATATCAAACTATACTTTGCGAGAATTGGGTATAACGGTCACGGATTTTTTTTAACCTTTTGGGTGTATTAGCCGATACTATACAATACGTATCCGTACCGGAGCCTCAAAATCCTGGGATGAACCAACTGGTATGGTATGTATCGGGCGATATTCCAAACTATACAACTTACACTCCTAAATGTGGGCTAAATGTTATCCAATCCCATCCCTACATGCGGCAAACAAATTTTGATAGGGTTTTTCAAATTCCTATGACTTCCATTGGACCCATAAATAATGCATTAGAAGACCCAAAGGAATGTTTTAATAACCAGGTGTCTGAGCTAGCTTACACGTACCTCGATGAATTCTGGGCGACAAATTTCACCACCACTAACAATGGCCGTTTTGAAGCCAGGCAAGGTTTGATTGTTTCGCTCCTGTCTCTTCCAAATAGGAAAAGTATCTGTGACAATTGGTTCTTGAAACTGGAAGAGAGTACTTGGGTTCTCCCAACAACAAAAAAACGTTTGCCGATCAAAAAATCAAAATAGGACTAACTAAAAAAAGTGTGTTCTCTCTAGTGCAGGAATGATAGTTTATATAAGTGATATTAGCTGATGATTGACTTCCAAAACCAACAAACTAAAGGATAAAAACACAAGGGAAAATCTATATATGGTATTTCCCCTAGAAAAGAAGTGTACAGTACATCTGGTTAGGTATGATTTTTTGATACTTTTTACAAATTTTTGGATAGGTTACAATCACTAGTGAATTTTTTAAAATCTATAAAGGTTCATAACAAATATGAGAACCATACGTAACAAGATTATTATGAATAGTGAATTTTTTAAAAATTCATAACGGTTCATAATTTGAGAAAAACCCTACGTAACAAGTACCAAAATCATACGTAACGGGACATATGGTATGCCCATTTTCAAGGGGGCATAGGCAAACTGTAGCATTTTTCCAAAACGTAAACAACAGGAATGAAATACTGATTTGGAAGCAAATCTGCAGAAGAAATTCAGCAGAATCAAACCCTAATTCAAGTGACAAACACTTGTCACTTTTACGTAATACAACACAAAATATGTTGAAGCTGTCAAAGTGTTGAAGCTGCAACTTATGGAGATGCGTGTTTTGGAAGCTGCTACTTATGGAGATGCTAACTAGGATGCTTTGGGGCAATGTCAGTTTTGATACTCATATGTTTGAAGTGGTTTGCTGATAAGAGTGGGTTCCAGAATTTCAAGATCTAAGGTTCTCGGGAAATTTTGATAGTAGGACTCTCATGACATTGGTTATACTTTATTGTTTATGTTTTTTCCTTGTTCTCTGGCTTTCCATCTAGCATTTCGCTCGATGTGTTGGCTTGGCCCTGCCCTTGCTCTGTGCTAGGTACGGCTTTTTATCCTCCATGTACCCTTTGTCGAGTTATAATAAAATTTTGTTACCGATTAAAAAAAAAAAACACAAAATGTCATTCATTCAATTGAACTTTTGCATTACCTTAAATAAGCTCCCATGCAGGTTAGAGCAACACGGCTTCCACTGAAGGCGATGATTCTCTTGAGCCCCAGCACTCCAAGAGAATATTGTTGTATCTGTATTGCAGTATCGGCCTTTGGGAACATGCGACACTTTGGCGACTTATGGGCCGGGGGACAATATAGCACACTCATGTCCATTATATCTTAGTACTTTTTGTGCATAGACATGGAAGGGACACGCCAGAGACATAGATGGGGACCCTATAAGGTAATTTCTAAAAGTTTACTAATAGTTTTCCTGAGATTAACCTTGAAAGTGTTGGCCAAAAAGTGCAATATATAACGTACGTATGTGTACACGCGCACACAATCAATGGAGTATGCATTCCATTAGAGGCATAACCTAAATACTTAATTTTGTCTTTACAATGTAAGTTTAAATCGCAAAAACTTATTTAGAAAAAAAAAAAAAAAAATCATTCTGTATCCCATTTTCTTGAGAATTATCATATTTCATATTTGTCTCCGTGTGCCCCGGTGCCTGTGTCTGTTCTCGTATCCATTTTACACATATAGAGGGGAGGTGAATCAACATGGGAGAATCACGTGTTTTTTTCTAATTGTGTGGTATTGACCAAGAAGCCCCAGATTAGTTCACAATGTTGGAGAAAATGAACATGACCTACATTAGCTTAATGGGAGCATCAAAAACCTCTACAGGAAAAATCATAGCACACTAGCTGGCAAACCTCATATCTCTCTCTCTCTCTCTCTCTCTCTCTCTCTCTCACACACTATATATATATATATATATATATATATATATATATATATAGTGTTTGACATTGGGGTCGGAGCCTGGAATCGAATCGTATATGGGCATGACCCAAGACCCATTAAGATAGAATCCATCTTATTATGGGATAAGTTGGAAGTCTATCGAATTAAGCTTTCAAAGGAGATTGGAATTTCTATTGTGTCCATATATAGATGGCTTTCACCTCCTGCGGAAAAATAAGGTCTACAAGGTGCACTATGAAACTAGGATTTGGACTTGAGAGTGGCACCATTTAATGGAAATCTAATTACATGTTATGCGGAAAAATATGAAGAAGAAGCTTAGGTGTAAATTCATATGATTATATGATTTTGTCGTGGGCTTTTTTGTGAAAAAAAAAATGAAGGCTTGCTCTAACTCTCTTATGTTATTCAAATAGAAGACATTAAGATTTAACTTTCTTGATCCGAACAGTTCATTCTCTAAATTGAAATTTTTTTATTTGTTGTTTCTTTTTTGCATACCCATAAATACCTAGTTGAACCACATTAGTTCATAAAATAATTATGTGTTTGAGAGTGCGGGTGCATGACACTTATCTAATCCTCCCTCTATGTGGTTTAGTACAAAGGATAAATTGAAGGGCTTATGAGCCCCAAAGACCGTCCTATTCACGTTTCAATCTTTTATAATTTTTTTTAGTTTAAGGCAATCTTTTATAATTTTTAGCGTTATGATTACTATCGTTTTTCATATGTAACAATTCGGAATCGAAGCACGTTGAAGTTGCACAGTATGTCAAAGTTGTTGTACTCTGGCCATCATATGATATTGTCGTTCTTTTTTGTTGTTGGTAAATCGGAAATATATAAAGCAACTAGGAAAGATAGTCCAACAGCATCAAAGGTGCAAGTAGCTAGCACAAAACCTAAACCGAGAAACAAGGAAGAAACCTTAGTCTAAACACTGCGAATGTTAAGGCTATCCCTTAGCATAAACTCCCTTATCGACAAAAGAGGGTCAGTAGTAACCACAGGGTCAGCATTTTGTTTAGCTCCACATCATATGATATTGTCGAGCAAGATCAAAGCAGGTTTTGTGTGAGAGCTTTGTTCATGCATAAAAAATCTAATTTTTGTTTCTCTAGAACCAATGGTGTCACAGAAGCTTGTTAGGCCCTGTCTGATCTATCGAAAACTAAAAACAGAAATTGAATCTAGTGAAACTGGGGTGGCATGTGCACTAAGTTCTCGAATGTATCACTTGATCATAGGAGATTGTTTCTGCTCTACATACGTGATCCAAAGTTTGTAATTCATTCACCAAAATCTGGTTCAATTAAAGCTAGTGAGAGCCTTAACCCAATCCACACGCTTCTGCATTTATTTTTGATTGTTTGCACACACGTATCTATAAAAATAGAGAAACTACAAGATCCACTTCTTCAATATGTAGGCGTTTCTCTCATAAATTAGGTGTACATTAATAAAAAATAGAATACGAAGACAAAAAGAGCCAACAACAATGAATAATTTTTTAATTTTTAAATGGTATTATGCGTTGAAAGTTGATGGAAGAAATGCCATCCAAACGTGGGTAATGTCAATGTTTCATGCATTGGATTCCCCAAGGGAATCATGAACTGAGTTTTTGGTACTAGACCGATGATGGAATTGGTTTACCGTTTCTACTTCATGTGTTATTTGGGGGCTACAAAAGGTTTAGGGTTATGTCTATATATGTGTACAAATTGGTAAACCCTAAGGGTAGCTAAATTGGCAACGTGAATGAGCTGCAAGCTCAGATATTCTTAGTTCAAAAACTTGTAATCTCTAATAGACATGCTGTGAGAGAAAAATTTCTTGTGAATTCTCTAGCATCGGTGTGGATGGTTTGTCTTTGACTAGACTAGAGAGGCGAATAGTGAAGCAGTGCGTAATCTATTTCATACACCGTTAATCGTCGAACCGAAAGAAGAAAAGAACTAGAAATCGGTGTTGTGCTAGTCATGATTCTCAGTTTTGACTTTAGTATCTGGAGTGCAAGTTATAGATTAGGGTTAAGAAGAGACGAGGAAGAAGATATTATTCTGGCAGCCTTGTCAAATCTTACCCAAGAATTTCGCATGTTGTGGAATCATGTTCCTAGTACTGGAAAATATAACTAAACCTCTTGGAGGCCAGTTATGGACATTCGGATTGGGCAATCATGTTGATATTTCGTATAACAGATACCGAGTTACAAAACTAAATCTACTGGGCAATCATGTTGATATTTCTTATAAACGTGTGTTATATCATGAATTTAATGTAATTTCAACAAAGAGGCCACTATTTGCTACAAGAAAGATCATGCAAGCACTCTAGCAAGAGCAACATGAACTTCCAAGTTACCTAAAAAAAGCAACATGAACTATAAATCCGGAATTTCTTATTTCCTGTCAGAAGCATAGGCCACCTTAATTATGTACCATCGAGTTTTTACTTCACAAAAAAATGGCTAAAGTAATGAAGAATAAGGTATAACAAGAAAAGAGAATATATCTCAAGTGAAAAAATAATGAAACTGATGACATTAGTAGAACACAAAAGTTGGAGTACAAGTGGACTTTAGAACTACGGGAAATTGGGAACCCTTTTTCATTTCATTACTTTTAGCAAAGAGCTTTTGTTTACCACCGATCGTCGAACCAAAACAAAAACAAAGCAAAAAAAAAAGAAAAAGAAAATTAAAGTGAAAGGAAAGGAAACAAAAACAAGGATATGGATATGGCTACTTGATCAATTGAGTTTGTTTCTGCTGCAGTTGTCTCTGGAGTTAGGGAGTTTCTCAGCTCCTTCAGAATGATCGATCCTCCATGAAGAAGTCTGGGGTTTGCTTGTGTTTGTCCTGGGGTGCAGATTAATCTGGTTTAGTTGGTTGTATCAGTATTTTTGTAGGCCTGCTGGATGGTTGGTTTTTTCGATCGACATAAAAGATTCATTAACCTTCGAAAAAGATATAAAGATTAAAAGGATTTCAGTACACCGGCATACAGGTTTCTGTTGGTTCATAGTGTTGAAGTGCATACATTGTTTTAGGGCTTTGTATTGTTGATTTTGGCTCTAATAAGAATTCATACACGTGAAAAAAAAAAAAAAAAACACAAAGGATATGAACTTAAGAAGAAATCTAAACCCTTCAACCTTCAATTAATAGAAATCACAAGCACACCTGTTGTTGATCATTCCAATCCTAAACGCAGCTCAAGGTCCAATTCCTGATCATGCAACGAACCTTCACTCAACTCTTTGCTGTTCTCCTCTGCACCATTTTTGCTTGGTGATGGTGATTGATGTTTATCAACAAACAAAGCAAGCTGTTTCACTTCTCCAGCTCCACCTTCTTGTCCTCCCCTAGATACCTCATCGTCGTCTTTAGAAAAAAACCATGGCTGTTTAGGGCTTCCACTTTTTCCTTCACTTGATTCGAGTTGCGACGATGAATCATCCAAATTTAGGGCTTGACTGCTTTCGGAAAGTTCCTTGAGCTTTGCCCTATCTTTCCTATGGATGTTCATGTGACCACCTAAAGCTTGTGCATTTGAGAAGCCTCTTTTGCAGAAAGTGCAAGTGTAAGACCTGACATGGCCTGAAACTTGGCTGTGAACATCATCTGAACTTTGTCCTGTTTGGTGGAACTTCTCTTTACTTGACCGGTTAAACTCCATTTTGAGGTTCTTGGTGGAGAGAGAACGAGATCGAGTTTGTACTTAGAGGAGAAAAGGTCAAATGGTCGTTGTAAGAGGATGTTTTTATTGAGGGAAATATGTACACATGTAACTCAATTTCTATTCATTCTGATTTAGAGTATTTAGACCAATTTATGCTCATTTTTTTTAAAAAAAATAGCAATTTTTTTTTAATCTTTAAAAACAAATTACAAAAATTGAAAAGAGATTCAAAACTCGAGGCATCACGACGGAGGAGGAGAAAACCTTCGAAGAAAGAAATTACACACCGATTATCTCATGCCACTAGGACCCAAGAAGCAAATAACAAAAACCTAAGATTGTCAAGATGGCAACTGGAACCAAAAATAAAAAAACCACCCCCACCAAACCTTACAAGGCCCCAAGAAAATCTAACAAAACGCACCAAATCTTACAAAACCTTACAAAAAGATGCGATCATAGCAACCCTAGAAAGCTTTCATTCCCACCTTACGCTCACATTAACCAAATTTTACGAAACCAATTTCGTGGTCACTAAATCATGGCTCGATTAAAGAGAGCGACAAATTTTTGTATGGACCGACACTCAAGAAGTTAATAGAGTAAAGAGATTCCGAACTTAAGATTTCTGAGCGACTAAATTCTTAAGTCTTGGACATTAACCACACCCACACCTGCTCAATGTTGTCCTAGGTAACTTGTGTGAATGATAAGAAAAAAAAAGGAAAAAAAATTTGACTTACTAATTCATTGGCGCCACAAAATGACCTACCAAGTGATATTCTTATCTATTTTAAAAGGAAAAAAAAATGAAATAAAACAAGTTATTAAAAAGTAACATGCCTGCATATTCTTTGCCCTGAAGTCGGAATATATATAACAATTAAGTGAATCCTACAACTGTTCAATGAACCGTAACGGCATGTGAGGAGACAGGGTTGGTGGATAATGCTTGCTCAACTAACTTCTCACGGGTATCCAAGAAAAGAAAAGAAAAAACTACTCATGGTGCAGCCTAAGTTTCATTAATTAATATACATGAATTTGCATGCTCATACTTTTCCTCCAACCAGTTGCACGGGCAGAGATGGAGTCAGGAATTTGATTACGCAAGGACGAATAGTTTTTTAAAAATATTTTACAGGGGCGAGTCTGTATAATTCATAATGAAGAAAATATATTTATGTACAATACTAGTGATTTTTTTCTTTTGCAAGAGCGACCGCCCCTACTGATCCCCCTCTAGCACCATGCCTTTGCACAGGCCACCTCCTGAATCCCAACCTCCCACCAATATATGTATTTTTTGTGCTATTATATATGATTGATTTTCAAACACTTGTGTTTCTTAGGTATTAAATACTCTTACATTTCCAAAACATTGTTCGGTCCAAACAAGAATGAAAAATAAATACATTTTGTTCAAAGAAATTCTTACTTTTCTCCTATAAGATAATAAATACCAACAAATTCTTTTAGTTTTTGAAAACAAGTTTGGCTTTGTTCAATAAAAAAATATCCTTTGCATTTTCTCGGATTAATGGATCAAATATTGTTTTTGGGACTGTGACAGTATAATGATCATATTGGGCACCACCTTCAAATCTAGATCCTGGTTACGCCATTGTTGACAGTATAATGATCATATTGAGAACCAATCAAGGCTAGCTCATTGATTTATTGCCTCGCCATTCTAATTTGCACTTGTGCTCGGGTTTGGTTCTCCTCAATGTACCCTTTGCCAAGCATCAATAAATGGAAGAAACAAAGGTTTTGTATTCTAGGCTGAGAAGAAATTAACAATGAAGTTCAGGGTTTTGAATTCCATATCTCTTGAGAATTCGGAACAAAGATATTTCCACGTGGTTTCCTAACTGTGTATTTGAGTAGATTCAAAAATCACGCCAGTTTTTAATATGTATCGAATGATGAGAGAGTCCAAGTAATATTGGCTCTTGCGTATGGCAAATATTTTCTGTCTTTGGGTTTACTTTACTAGTTACTGTAATAACACTGTCCAAGTCTTGGAGCGCTGCCACTGAGCCCCCGCCCTGGAGTGCTACCAAATGGCAAATTTTTTGTGTCTTAGGTTTACTTCACTAATTACCGTAATAACCCCGTCCAAGTCTTGGGGCGCTGCCATTGAGCCCCTGCCCTGGAGTGCTACCAAAATAGTTAGCAAAGCGCGACCCTAGCTCAAATTCAGATTCACACACAAGCCCAACAGTACCCGTACCTGCCGATCGTATCATTTTTGGTAAAATCCGATACCTTACGGATGTAATTACGTTCCGACTCAAATGTACATATTGGTACCAAATTATACCAGAGTATCTTTAATTTTACTATCTTTTTAAATAAATGCATGTTTTGTGCTAAATTCTTCAATGAGGGAAACTAGCTAACCCTAATAGCTATTAGCTACAAATATAAAAAGGTATTTATATCTCACCGCTACTGGTATGACTCAGGTTCTAAATAAATGCATGTTTTGTGTAAAATTCTTCAATGAGGAAAAATAACTCTAATAGTTGTTGCAGTTCGTCCCTAGTCACCATATGCACGCAATTCACTCAATGATTTGAGGAAAAACTCTTTATATGTATATATTCATAACCATATATAATATACATGAAAAAACCTCTCTCTGAAGCACTACCAGCTCCCCAGAGACCACAAAGTCTTACCCTGTCGCTCAGACCTCACAACTCTGCTCACCCCGTGCTCCAACAGAGTGTCTGGAGCACGGCTCCTCCTGAAGGAGTAAGCTCACACCACTCTCTCACTCTCTGTCTCTCACAGTACACACACACCCCACTCCCTTTTTCCTGTACAAAAGAAAAAAGAAAAAAAAAGGGAAAGGGGAGTGATCCCATGTGGTCAGGACATGGGGAGGTCCCGGGGAATAATCCCCTACTATGCATACATCTCCTCACAAGGGAGACAAAACCCAACAATGGCTACAAATATAAAAAGGTTTAATATCTCACCGTTACCAATATGTACCAAACCAATATAATAACAGGTACTCTGGCTGATATTTTATCTACAACCTTGGTCAAGTTTATAGTTTAACAAAGATAGGAATTGTGTAGGTTGTATCATGTTTCTTTTTTATGGCCCAGAGAAATTTCAATAGAAGTACTCAACAATGGATAAGTCAAGAAAAGGCCAAAGCAATATAAAAACCTAACCTTAAGGGATCACTATAACCCTATTAAACTTTTTAATGAGTAAAATGAGATTTATGTTGAAGCATCATTTTTTCTATAATCTTTACAAGAATATGAATTCACTCCGCATAAGTTTCACAATATAATTCCCTCATTTTGCGGAGTTTACAAGGCAAACTAATAGTTTGACCGTCCCAAAATGCAACCAAAAGATGCATGCTAGGGGGCGAATCGCATCCGTAGAAGTGGTGGCCCAAAAGAAGCTCCAAGACGTGACGTTTTAGAAGCGTACATGAGTGATCAATTGAGCTAATCTATGTAGCTTACTATCAAATCATTCAACTACTCCAACTAATTAAAAAATAAGAAATACATTATCAAAATCACTTTGTTTAGGCATGTTTTAATCTTAGGCCCGCGTGGACAATGTATGCGACGTCAACAATTTCTTTAACTTCTATGATATCGTCGGCACCTTTTTTTATACTAACTTCTACTGTATTTCTTTTTTTTTTTTTTTGTTTGGTGGGGAATGAGCTTCTGGTTTGCTACAAAAAGGACTATGAAAAGCCACTAGCTAGGAAATATACCAAATTAGGATTACCTGGCTTGCAATTTTCTGAATTCATTTAATAAGCTCTACCATATCTAGAGTTTCAACTTAAACTTTTCTCAGCTCCTAAAAATATCTGCAAATGGGACCATCCATGTGAACATCTTCTTTTTTTTTTTTCTTTTCTTTTGGCTTTACGTGATGTTAGAGTCAATTTATTCACACCTCAACTAATTTTGGAGTTCTGAAGTTAATGATCCGGCAAACCTTTCACTGACTTTAAAATTCGATATGTTTAGCCTTTGTGTGATTTAGACATGTGATATTATAGATGACATAAATTTATTGCTTTCACATTCCTACTTTACCCTTGTTCCATTTTTAACATTTTTCTTCACTGCATTATTTTTTTAGTTTTCTACTTTATAGTTTCGATCAATAAATTAGTCCTCAAATTCTGATCCCTGGTAGGACTAAAGCGTACTATATGTGTTTGTGGCGTGAAGTACACGTGATAGGGACGTACTGCTGGTCACATACATCATGAATGAGGTGTCTTCTTTCGTATTTTCTACTGTATTTTTTTATATTTTGTTGGAATCATGTTGCAAAATTGAAAAGTATGAGTAATTACATATTCTGGATTTCTTACCGTATCATAAATAAGGATAGGCCGATTATATTTTTTATTCAAAGTCAAGCCATTGTCCTTAAAAGAGTGCAGTGGGCTGAAAAATAACAGGTTAAAGGGGTCTCGGTGAACGAGCTTGGAAGGACCAAGGCTCAAATGGAGCTTTAAGCCCAACTCATGAATGTAACGAGATGGGTCGTCTAAGACGGTCTCATCCAAGACAAACCGGCATCTCGGCTGAGTAAAGCCATGATTCGGACGAATCATCCAAGAGGGATTATATCCTAGATGGTTCGGAGGAAAATCCGAGACACCAGAGACGTCGTGTGTGACGTCATCCGAGGCAGTTAACACAGGTAACAAATTAGGGAAGACACATGTGCATGCTACAGCTGTACGTCCCTACGTTATGGTGACACTATCCGAGCAGTTACGCTACGTGTCAATGCCTCATTCGAGGACGCGTGCATGCAATGATAATGGATCTGGCTCATGATGCACGGTGATGTGATCCGAGCCAAATTACGAATCTACCCCTGTACTTAGGGAGCCTATATATATGAAGTGAAGGAACCTAAGGCGGTAGGGCAATACTTTCTCTCTCTATAACTACTTTATCTGGTACTTCATCTCTTCCGATCTCACACTAGACCGTCGAAGTGCCTTCCCTAGCCACATTCCGCCAAGGTTGGACACTAACGTCGGGTGCTACATGTGCAAGGGTAACTAGAAGAAAGCTCTCGCCGCTCACAAGGGCACCAAAAATAGCATTCCCTTCATTGCTTTTTAAGTTGAGCATTTTATTTTGAGTTGTCATTTTATAAGTATGTATTTTGAAAATTTTAATGGATAACGATTTAATCGGTAAAAGTAGAGGATAAGATTGAAAAGTAGAAGTATAAATTGAGGAGAAAAGTGTAAAGTTGATTTAAAAGTAGATGTGCAATGAGTAATGACGTTTCTTAATAAGTTGGATTTACCGAAATAATTCACTTAATTTAAAAGGGACGAAGGAAGTATATCCCAAGGACAAATTACAAAGATCGGGACATCAAGAAGTGGGGAACAAACTTTAAAAAATACATTAAAATCTTCAAAAATAACACTCGATTACATTAAACAAAATACAAACACAACAATGGCATACACGGCTAGCATATAGAACGATGACTTCCATGAGTCAATAAGGGAACATTGCAATTTCTTAATATCCACATACAACACGAACATGGGATATATCATTGCCAAAGCAGAGAATCGAAGCATTCTCGAAAGGAGAACTGACATAAGAAAACCACAAACAAAGGCTAGAACAAAAACACGAGAATCATCTACAATTGAAAGGGGGAAAATAGTCATAACCCAGCAACCAAGTAACCCGAGTAGCCCATCACCAAGTAGTACTGAGTTACGACAAGTTTGAAAATCTTGTAGAAACACATACCATTCCAAGGCCATAGTTTCGTTTTCGTTGAGACCATGGCAACATTGACCACCGAATAGTCACCATGGGTGACCATGAGCCGTAAAACACAACCTCCAGCAATCACAAACAACGAACAACTGATGACGAACCACCGGGCTACATGATGGGTTCGATGAAAGAGGAGCGACGGAGGAGTAAAACGACCAAGAGAGCGACGGCTAGGGTTGATGGTTAGGGCTAGGAGTTAGAGGATGGGAATGGGAGAGGAAGAGAGAAAACTCTCAGACCTAGGATTGAGCAAGGAAAATCATGCACGAATGGGAAAACTCCTCCCCTTCCGCCACTTAATTAAGAGCTAAACCTTAAGGGAGGCAACTGGGTTTTGGGTTTGAATGTGACCGTGTCGTACCAAGTCAAAAATAAATACTTAATAACCAGGAATTAACTTTTATTCCGGATAATAGAGGTTAAGTCTGAGTGTCGATCCATGGAGACAAATTGGCTGAGTTGCGTTATTTCCAATTAACTTCTAATTTAATTCGGTAAAAAGATGTTTGATTGGTTGTGAAATAATTAAACTAAAAAGCGCAATAATTAAAAAGGATTTAAATTGACGGAGAGGGAATCTTGGGTTTAGAATCCACTCCACCCTCCTAACCACAACTTTTGCATAGATTAGGTTGATAATCGAATCACAAAGGATTATCGCTAGGGCTTGCAATTCCCATCGATAGTCATCAAGAAAATATGTGTTTGTCAAAAGGTATAGATTATCCCATAGCATGGACCGTCTCACAGTGCAGCACAATCCGTCTTACAAGCATAATCTATCTCAGAACCCCAAACACGACGTTGAAAATAGTTATATGAACTGGTATTTGAAAGCCAACATACAAATACGCAATAGGTTTGAACAAATAAAAATACGATTTCATTGATCTATGAAACCAAATTCTGAACATATAACTTGATTCGATCAAAACCTTATCCTACGCAAAATTGAATGGTTGCTTGGTGTAGAATTTCATCCTCCCCTTAGATAGGGGGTTTAGCCGGCCATGGAGAGAGTTGAAACACTTGAAATCGAAGAACTCGCGAAGATCATGAAGGACAATTAGTTTCTCTCTCTAAAGTTGTCTCTCAAAATAATTTGGAACCCTAGTATTATGTTCTGATGTCCTATTTATACTAGGAGACCTAAAAGTTACATAAAACGCGTCTAAAAAGCTGATTTCCATGTTCGTTTGACCGGACCAAGACATGGTGGTCTGGACCAGAGAAGCTGGGAGCTGTACGAACCCGCCGGTATGCTTCGTCTAGCCCAAGAATTTCCCTCGTCCGGACGAAGGGTGCTGCAAAGTAGATTTTGGTTTCATATTATAGATAGAGATGGAGGGGATAAGAAAAGTATATGGTTTCATATTTTAGGTGAGTATTGTATGAGAACTAAAGTGGGTAATTCCTGAATAATGTGGAATTAGACTAAGCACACATGAGTCATGTGTCAGATTGCCGGGGGGGAACCACAAGAAAAAGTAGAATTGATTGGGGTTTGGGGTACCATGTGAAGATGCCTAGTGACATTGTCGAGCACTTTCAAAATACATGTCAATAAGACCTACACCATGAAAGGGTGACCATGTGAAGGTGCATAATGATCTTACCGACTAGGGATGGCTTGCGTTGGGTGACAACCGAACAAATTTTGTGCTACACGGCTGTTATTGTGTACTAGAATGTACGTGATATACAATAGTAGGGGTAAACCGCCTTAAGTGAAGGGTAATAGGTCATCAGGAATACATCTTATCGTGATAGGAAACAGTCCTATGAATAAAGGGATTACTTTTGAGTTTTCATATTGCAAGAGGACTCCAATATGTGCAAGGATTCCTAACGTAAAGAGAATCTTGCATAGTAAAGATTGGATTGTCATATTTTTACAACAATCATTTCTGTGCACAGTTGCAATACAACTTCTAAATGTTCTTGAGTAAGCACTGGAAAGTTTCACATGAAGACTCTATTACCGGATGTGATGACTTGGGGATACAAGACATAGTAGTCAAATTTCTCAAACAGGTCCCTTGGGAAAAATCCCGTATATGAGAAGATTACCAATGAGAATAAAATCTTTGGGCAACAAGCACCCCACATCTATCAATAAGGTATAATACCCAAGAAGAATTTGTCCCATCAAATTTTCAACTTCAAATTTAGAATTTGAAACTACAGTCCTCACCAGGGAATTGTTGCCAGACCCAGATGCTCTATGCTTGCAACCTTGGATTGTATTGTAAAAGTTACTTCCTCAAGCGTATGGTTCAAGTTGGCAGTAGCATTATATCGGTAAGTCCGGGTTGAGTCCACAGAGACCAAATGCGCCGAGCGAGTGTTGATTCACGACTGTTGGTTTTAGCCTTAAAGCGGCAAATTTGGCTTCTGATTTGGGGGTGGAATTCACTTAACTCCATGAATGACGTGAGATTAAAAAGACTAATTAAAACAAGGCTAAGTCATGGGGTTCACAACACCCATGCCTTAGGCCAATTCATTCTACTCTAAGATGACCGGCTTGGGGGCATTGTTAGACAACCCCGAATGAAAGATTTGGTATTTAAACTCGTTTGACTAGAAATGGTGTTTCACAAAGTGTAGGATTCTTGTGTCATTTATACAAACATTTGGATTGACATCGCCCTAAGCATCACACGTGCCAAGTGGTCAAGCCCTTGGCTACGTGTGATCAACGGGATTAACAAATCCAAATTTTGATACATAAAATTAATCATAACTCTCTGATTGACAAGTAATGTTTGAATTTTGGCGAGGAGAGCGAATAAATCTAAGTAACGGGGTTCTAATCAACCCATGACCGAGCCTATAATGACTACTCGATTACTAAGTAAAACATGCCTATTTTTGCAAATGAAATAAAGAACATGACAAGTGACATTAAAAACTTATTTTTAATGGAAGATCCTAAACTTGCCTACCACTTTAATACTTGAGAAATTAGCAAAAAACCACTACAACCAAGTGTTTTCTAAGGAAATAGCAAGAAAATCAAGTAAAATAAATACTATATGAAATTGAAAATAAACTAGATTACTAAGAAGGTCTAACCAAGAGCTACAAGATTAATAAACATGAAATTAACATAAGACAAACAGTTACATGGGAAAAACTAGAGAGAGAAAGAGAGCTTAGTCCTCTTCCATGGAGGAGAGAGTGGAGAGCAAAATATCTAGACTAAAATGAAAGAGTAAAAAAGTGGGAGAGAAGGAGAGAGGAGAGGCCCCATATAGTCTTTCCCTTCTCTCTCTACAAAATATCTAAAAAGCTCTCACAATAACTAACAACTTGCCATTAATAGAATGTTCAAAAAGTGGCTGAAAAAATGACTTTCAGACTGATGTGGATCAATCCACTCTCATAGTGGATCGACTCAGAATGCTCTGGTGTCATTTGGACGGGAGTGGATTGATCTACTATGAGAGTGGATCGATCCACTATTGTTGATGAACCTTTAGGGTGGAGTGCATCAATACACAGTTGATTTCTCTACAAATTTCTTCAAAGATTTCTCGAACTACCCCTCAGAAATCTTTGGGCCAAACAAAAAGTTCAAAGAACCAAACAAAATAAAACGAAGCCTAGGTCAAAATCTAAGCTTTGATACCAATTTGTTGTTCAGAGGACCACCGAACACTTAACTGCACCCAATAAAAATTGATGGTATTGAATATTAATTCAAAGAACAAAATCAAAATTTGAAGCAAACAAAAATAATCAAACCAAAAGTGAGAGAAGGTCAAAGAAAATAAATAAGGGGAGAAAGAGATACACATATTTAAGTAGTTCGGTTACTTAGGGATGTAAACCTAGTTCTCATGCCGTCGATTGATGGCTTCACTAACTAAATGAATACTCAAAGAGTTACAAAGAAGAAGTTCTACATAAAACCTTCTACCTAAACTCACCAAAAACTAAAACAAAGGCAACTCTCTCAAGCCCTTGCCCAACGACACAATATTTTGTTTTCACCCCATATAACAGGCAAAATGTAGGAAATTATTGTCAAAGACAATTTGTCTGCCAAAAGGAAACTTAATTGGGTTTTAAAATCCCTTAAAAAAAAAAAAAAAAAAACTGAAGTATGCGCGTTTTTATGCGTCCGCCAGTTCGAATCGGCTCGAATCTCGTTTGGACAGTTCTTTCAGAGAACAATTCGAATGAGGTTCTTTACAAGCAAGATCGAAAGACAATGGCTTCTTTTGCTTCGATGAGTATTGATTTTAGAGGAGGTATCATTTGTAATTTAAAGAAACTGTTGAGATGGAGGAGGTTGGGATAGAAGAGGAAGATATTGCTAAAATGGAAAGATATGCTCAGGTTTTGTTTTCGTTGATTTGGAGGAAGGCCTCTATTCTTTGAATTCCCTTTGCTTTTTGAGAACTCTATTGTTTTTTAGGGTGTGATGTTGTGTGGGTGGCGTTCGCTTCAGTTTTGTTTGGTTGTTGTTCGTGGTTTTTGGTTGGGTTTCGATTGGCTTGGTATGGGGCTTTTTTTTTTTTTTTTTTTATTCGGTTGACTTCTTTCTTTTCTCTTTCTGTTGGGTCTCGGGTGGCCTTTTAGTTTTGTGCCCTAATATAGTCCTTTTAATCTTTATTTCTTTTTAAAGATTGGGGTAATGAATTTCTTTTACTGATTGAAAAAAATTCTACAGAACTACCTAATCCCGTAAGAGACGAGGTTACCCCGTTTGTCTGTCCCCCTCCGAAGCGTGTAATCTTGAGTATAAGCATGTCACATGATGCCAGGGCGGCACACGTCGGATTAAGACACTTCTTAAAAGCACTGTTACACTTAAGTAATTATTAATTATATCATTAAGTGACTAAATAACTAATCAGTCGCATGCATTTGCTTATGCAAGTCTATGCATCCGTCACCGTCTAGATGATGATTGGTTGGCAATATACTTATCTGATCTAATCATAGTTGATTTTAACCCCAACAGTGACTAAGTTCGATGTAATTAAAACATACTTATCACTATCTCTATCGGCAAGGGCAGAGTCAGAAGATTAATTTGACTGAGCTAACCTAAAATGTACTACTACTGCATACATACACACACTACAACAAAAAAGGGCTTTAGCGAGAATCTAGTTTCCTTGCCAAAGCACCTAATTTCCTTGCTAAAGGAATTGGTGAGGAACATTTTTCTTGCTAGTGTTCCTCGCCTAAAGGTCATCGCAAAAGGTATTCTAGTGAGGAAAAATATATTTCCTCGCCTATTCTAACCAATTTGGCGAGGAAAATTTTCCTCCCTAAAGCTCCTGAAACTATAAAAAAATCAATTCCCAGCTTCTCCGCTTTCATTAAACTCTAACCAGCAACCTCCTCTATAACAACAAGCGACCCATCCGCCACACCAACTTCAATGCAAAGCTCTACAACTTTTAATATATAGTGTTTCATTAAACTTGTTTCTTAAATCTTTTTTCTTTTATCTGGAACAATTGGCGAAAAACTGTTTTTTTGCGAGGAAAGATAATTTCGTTGCCAAATGGTTGCCCTTTAGCAATGAATTATTTATTTCCTCACCAAATCTTAGCCAAATTTTGTCGCCATAGGTAGTTTTTATTGTAGTGATATGATAGCAACAAAAAAGGATAAGAGAAAAACTTATTCACGGTTGATCCGTGAATGAGTTTTTTGCAGCCCCAAATGAGAGTTTGCCAACTCACCCCCTCCTCACCTACCATCATACGAACACTGCAGCAACAAACAACGCCTTTTTTGGGCAACTCTAAGGGCTTCCAAACGTGTTCTAGTGGGGCCTGCTTGACCCCCGGCAACGTATAGCCAGAAATGCTTGCGACCTTGGATTGTGTCGTAGAAAGTGTTGCCCCAAGCGTAGGGCTAGGTCGGAGGTAGCATAATAACCGGTAAGACCGGGTCGAATCCACAGGGACCGAACGCACCCGGCGTGAAAGTTGACTTGCGAGTGAGGGTTTAGCCTTAAAGCGGCAAACTTGGCTTTTGTGATTTGTTGGTGGATTCACTTAACTTCGTGAATGACACGGAATACAAAAAGACTAAATTAACAAAGGTAAAGCCTAGGGGTTCATAACGATCACAACCAAAGCTACCCAAATCCTCACGCTCGGTAACCGACTCAAGCCACCGTTAGGTGCACCCGAGCAAATGGTTTAGAAACTAAACCATCGCCTAGAAAAATGCGTTCCACAAAGAATAGGATTCTTGTGCCATTTAGACAAACATTTGAGTCGCCCTATCCCCAAGCATCGCACGTACCAAGTGGTCATGCCCCGGGCGACGTGCGATCAAAGGGGTTTACAGACCCTAATTTTGATTCATAAAAGTGAATCCCGATTCATTGCTCGACAAAAGTTGAAAGCCTTTTTTAAATTGCGAGGAAATGGACTAACTTTGGTCATGGGAGTTAATCACCCCATGACCCTACCTAATAAACTACTCACACATTAAATTAACTAGGCTAACTAATTTAATAAAGGAAATAAAGAACATGATTAATGACTTTGAAAGTTGGTTTTTAACAAAGATCCTATGCTAGCCTAACACTTTAATACTTGGAAAATTAACAAACTATCATGGTAAACTTGAGTTTAAGAAGGATTTATCTAGGAAATCAAGAACAAGATTTAACCAATAAAAACACAAATAAACTATATTTATATGTAGAGCCAACAATTACAAGAACTATTAATGAAGAAGAAAATACAATACAATAAAAACTTACCAAGGTTTTTGAAGAAAATTACACTAGAAGCTTGAAGACAACAATGGAGGAGAATGACTTAAACTAAAACTAAAAACTAATGGAGGAGATAAGAGAGAGGGAGAGAGAGAGATGATTATATACACCACACTTTCTCGCTCACAAAAATATCATAAAAACAACAAAAGTAGTAAGTTTCCATAAGTGGAAAGTGCAAAAAGTCCACAAAAATTGGTTCGGAGCAATTTTGGACCGGTCCAGAATTATTCCGGACCGGTCCGGAATCGTCTGGAAATTTTTGAGCAATTCTGGATTGGTCCGGATTTATTTGGATCGGTCCAGAATCGTCTAGAAGACTGATTTTTTTTACCCAACTTCGCGGGCACGCCCCGGCTTCATCCGAACTCGGAATGAGGTGATTCTTGAACCGTTGGAAAGCTCTATGAGTCTACTTTCAAACCCAATTGACCTCATCTTCATGGCCTTTGTAGAATGAGAGATATGAGTCTTTTTCTATCGGTTGGTCGGATTTCCTTGAGCCTCATAACTCTACACTTCTTGTTCCTTTGTTCCGGGCCTTCCTCGAACCTTCCAAAGCTCTTTGAATCGACTTTCAAGCTTCGGCGATTGTCCTCCATGGCATTGCGAGACCTTAGGTACTTCCGGATACAACCGGGGATTATTTGGAGCTTTGGACACGCCTTTTAGCTCCGATTTTCTGAAACTCGTCAAAAACACAACTCGCGCAAAATCAATCATATAAAGGTACAAAATGCACGTGTGTATGATCACAAAGAGCGAGATAAGCCCGGATATATATACAATGTATGGGGCTTATCAGGGCCCACTTTGGGGTCTCACACAAACAATCAGAACCGTTAAATAATTTTAAAATAACTATGTGAGTGACCTTGGAAAAAATCAAGTCCATCGGACATGTTTATATAATTGATCTAGTTTGTTATATTTTCATTCAGAATTCAAGATCCTGTAATTTGAAAGAAACTTCAAGAAAAGTTACACAATTGTGCGCTTTACAACCCATTGATCTGAACCATAGGTTTTGTAGGTCTGGTACCAAATTTTTTTCATATTATTACTGCTTTGTTACCTATTAATGTCCGATCAAGATAATTTTTTTACTGAATGCTCTCCTCAACGAGCCCTACAAAACCTATAGTTTAGATCAATGGGTAGTTGAGCGCACAATTGTGTGTAACTTTTCTAGAAGTTTTTTTCAAATTACAGGATCCTGAATTCTGAATGAAAATATAACAAACTAGATCAATTTTGTAAATGTGTCCGATGGACTTGATTTTTTCCAAGGTCACTCACATAATTATTTTAAAATTATTTAACGGTTCGGATTGTTTGTGTGAGACCCCGAAATAGGCCCCACGAGAACACGTTTGGAAGCCCTTAGAGTTGCCCAAAAAAGCCGTTGTTTGCTGCTGCAATGTTCGTACGGTGGTAGGTGAGGAGGGGGTGAGTTGGCAAACTCGCATTGGGGGCTGCAAAAAGCTCATTCACGGATCAACTGTGAATAAGTTTTTCTCTATAATTAATGTGCAATAAACTTGTCTATAAATACATAGATGTTAAAATTAAAAAAAAAGTACAAGAATAAACAATACTTTGTTCATGTTTGATGATTTGGTTTGTGATCTCCCAAGGTCTCCCGGTGTCAGCCCCACAGTTGTCGGTACGTGTTTATATCTTTGTTTACGATCTCCCTGATTTTTAATTTTTTTTCTTTTTTTCTTTTTTGATCCGAGATCTCTCTAATTTGATTTGGGTGTTTGGGGTTAGACTATGTTTGGTTGGACTAAAAGCATTGTTGGGTTCGACTAAAAACATTGCTGGAGCCCATCGTAGTCCAACCGTGGGTCTGCCCTTGTGTATCAGCACTGGTAATTTCTTTTTTTTTTTTTTTTTTTGAAACTTCGGAAAATAATAAAATTAAGGGGAACTAGTCCACATCAAGTGAGTAGCAATAAGCAGACAACACAAAAGGAGTGAAGCTATGTTAATCTAGAATCTGGCGAAGGTTGAGCCTATCTCTAATAAGAAATTCCCTTAGCTCTCTGGGAGGAGTAGTTGTCACCACCAACTCTTCATCTTGCTCCATTCCAAATCGGGCAATATAGTCAGCGCATTCATTCGCGCTCCAGTATGTATGGAAGAGGGTGCATCCAGTGCGATTGAGGAGATATTTGCCATCATGGATAATGTTGTTTCTGAGAGTGATTGGGGTTGACGCCTTCATTAAAGAGAATTACGGCAGTCTGAGAATCCAATTTGATGAGCATATTTATCCAGCCTTTCTCCAGGATAATAGTAAGGCTAGCACTGGTAATTTCATCATCACATGCATTAGGAAATGGAACCTGGAGGTCATGTAATGAAAAAGTGCACTAGAGGGTGTAGTGACGATCTGAGCCATTCAAAAGTGTGGCAAATTGAGGTTTATATATATTACGTATTGTTGATTTGAATAGTTCCACTGAGAAAGCATTTTAGAAAGCGTTTCGAAAAGACTTCATTAGTACTAAGTCAGTGAATCATAGATTGCGAATAATGAAGGATTAATAGCGCAATGGTCCCACTCTTTCGATACAAGAGGAGGTTTGTTGCGTCAGGTGTAAGAGGAACTCGGATCTAATTAAGGAAGCCCGAGAGAACATGAAGATAAGTGTTCAATGTGGTGTAAAATTTCATGGAAGAAAGAGCTTTAATATTAAGAAATTCTTAGAATTGAAGGGTGTTAAATTTCAAAATAGAAAATTATTGCAGAAATTAAAGTTTTTGACTTATTGGAGGACGATGCCTCCATATCAATGGAGTTTTGATTTGCCTCATGCTTGTTGTTGGGAGCTCTCTAGTGTTTGGAATTTTTTAGATTCTCTAATTGTTTTCGTTGCTTATGGATATGCTCGCTCTTGTATGGCTTAGGGGAAGAAGCTCTTAGGTCGTTTCTTTGTCTTGTTTTTTGGGGGTGTCTCACAAGTTCTCTTCTGATTTTCGTTCAAGTTTCGGTTGGTATCTTACCACCCTCCTTGTTTTTTTGTTTTTCTCCTTTGGGCCCTTAGCTTTTGCAATCTCGGGTTTCTTTATTTTTTGTAATTCTTTTTTAGAGATTAATAAATTCTTTACTTAGCCAAAAAAAAAGTCTTAACAGTACGAAACAGTGAAAGTATTTTGCATACAATCCGATAACTATGTGGTGGAAGTAGGAAATGTTGTTGACCATAATGCCCTCACTAAGGTTTATGCAATTATACACATGATACGAGCAATAAAATATTCTTCAAATATAACACACAATGTAAATTGATATAAGTATTAATAAAATAAGATGATAATATTTGAATTGGCCAAACTATATTTGCTACTCCCTCCGTCCCTTTTTAAATGATCTATATAGGAATACGCATAGATTCAAACTCTTAAAAAACATATTTTTCTATATGACTTTTTAATTTGTTTTATACCAAATTAAATTGTTCATTGGGTACTTTAATTTGGTGCAAAAAAATTTAAAAATGTTATATGAAAGTACTTAATCTTTTGTTTTGAAAAATAACAAGAGAGAGAAAGTGGGGCTCTTATCTAGGAAAAATACATGTTTCCCAAGTGGATCACTTAAAAAGGGATGGAGGATGTATTTTACTAATAAGTTTAACGTCAAAGTAATATATATAATCAAACACTTTCACAAAATTATTATTTCCTAATTGTAAGTATGCCATGTAAAACACAAGTTTAAAACTAATTCAAATAAAGTGTTGTGCAATATATAAATTATACATAAGGTAATGAGTAATAAACTATGTATTAATATAATATGCGTTAGTATATATAATATGCACAGAATATTTATATAATGATATAGCTAGCTATTTAAATTGATCTTCATCTTTTCATTATGATGGTATGGATGTGATGTGTTAAAAAAGGTGAGGGGGTAAACAAATGAAATGGGGGGCTCTGCTATCCGTGGGGTCGGCAGCCTCACGAATCTCTATCCGCAGATCATCGATTCGTTTAGGTGTATCAACGGCTCGACCGATGTACCTCTTCAAAATGTATCCGGCCGCCCATTTGTTTGATCTGTCAGGAGCGTTGATGTGTGAAACGGACGGGCGCGGATGGGGATTGGCGGGCGGTGCCGACCCACCTGACAAAGAAAAGCCCCCGGGTTCTAAACAAATAGTATAGAGAATTAAAAAGTACATTGAACTAGTTTTTCGTACTGCGCTCCTTTTGCTTATTTTGAATACACATCCCTCCAAAACACTTTTTTTAATTGGGAAGAAAAATGTTATTATAAATTGACAAATGGTACATTGAGAAACCACCATCCCGCAAATAGCATGGATGAGGCAAAAGCCAACAATTCAGTGAAATGCTGAAATAACTGGCCAAAATAAAAGAAAATTAAAGAGTAGTACCACTCAAACTTGACAAATCATAATCAAAGTGTCTGGATTCGACCGAACTCCAAATGCATAATAATATTGATGGGCATCACCATTAGGGCCGGTCCAAATATTTTGGGTGCCCTAGGCCTAATATAAAAAATGTGCCCTTAAAAGTTATTATTATTATTTTTAGCAATAATCACAGTACATTTGGTATGGTTTATTGTAGTTTAGTTAGATAGTATTGAAATCGAGTAAAACACGTCTAATGAGTAAATGACCATGAGGTTTTATTTTTGTTTTCCTCTTCAATGGTGGCAGGTACGACACTTCGTTTTTGTTTTTTGGTACTTTGGAAATATAAGACACTATGGTTTACCAATGTTTGAATGGTTATGCATAGTGAATCAATGTGCAAGAGATGTGAGAGAATCTGAGATTGATGAGCTTATTTTGTTGTAAAAAAAAATGTTTATAATAGCATTGGATTGAAGAGAAAAGAAAGGTACCATAGGGAACCAAAAAAATACAAGGAGAGAACTAACAAGTAACAACCCCAGGCCACAAAAAAATTCAGAAGACGGTCATAGATAGATACAGGGTCTTTTGTGTTTAAGCTTCCACAAATGTTTCCAAGAATTTGTCTCTAACTTCTTAACTTACATGTCTAGTTTTTATATTGGGTTGAAAGAAAGACTTCTACACAAGTCTAATGTAAAAAATTATTGAAGTGCCCTTAAATTTTGAGTTTTGGAAATTGTCGTAAGCCTAGGCCTCTTGGGCCTAGGGCTTGGGCCGACCCTGGTCACCATAGCATAGGCTTGCAGAGATGGACCAAAGGATCATGAGAATCCAGCAGTGATACTTTAACATCTCCAGGAAAATCATTTAAATTAAATCTTGACTTTTCTAATCCCTTCCAAGCACCTCTTGAAATCACCAACGCTGTAATCCTTAACATTATACTTCCTTTTAATCCATACTTCCCAAACACTTTGAGAATTCATATTCAAATTCCAAAATTTAGATTTCAGCTCCAAAATTCCTCCCAAACACGACTTAAAATTTTTTTTTTTTGTGAAGATTTTATCTTCCCAATGTGATTTTTTTTTATTTTCTTCCAATTTTTTTTATTATTATGTTTTAGGAAGAAATGTTTGACAAATGTGATTTTTATTTTTATGCAAAGTAATGAGTTTATGATTAGTGGGTATCAAGTTAATCTTCAGGTAAGAGAGGTTCATTTTGTTGGTTTCTCTTCTTTTTGTAGTTGGATGTTCCTTTCTTCAATCCTTTTCTTCTTCCTAGCTTTTGGCGAGTACTCAAATTCTTTTCTCAATGTGCCGTTTGTTGAGTTTTAATTAAATAAACTTTTTACTGATAAAAAAAATCAAGTATATGATTTTTTTTTTTTATCCAGTTCAATAAAATGTACATGCGCAGTGCAGTCTACAACCCGAAGTGAGCAGGAAGCCTAGTGCTAAAAAAAATTCTTAAAACTAATGATATTACTACACTAAACGCCGGAAGTAGCTGACCGTCTAAGAATACAATATATATATATATATATATATATATATATATATATATATATATATATATATATTTTTTTTTTTTTTTTTTTTGGGTCCAACGGTTAGAGTGTCTGGGTCAACTCCTTGACTAATCTCTTATCCGGTCCGGATAGAGACAAATTATTCATGCTTGAACTAAGAAATTCACAAAAAAATTACCTTTTAAAGACTTAATCCAAAAAATCGAACTCTGATCAATTGTGTAGAAAACAAACTCACAAACAAACCAGACTACCTAAACTTGGGGCTTGGATACATGATCAGTGTTGAAGTTGGAACTTTTTTGGCTTTGTCAGTTGGTTTTTCAATTGACTCTGGCATGATAACATTGACATAAGTGAACTTGCCAAGTACTTTAGCTACAGGTGTCCCTCGTGTGACCTCACAAGCACGAGTTCTCACATCTTGCCTTGTCAATTAAGCCATTCTAATCACTATATTGATTTGACTTTTATTATGTCAACTCTAAAATTTGATTAAAAATTCCTTCAAACGTCTTTTCTTTACGACCTTCGTAGTGTGCTTAAGCTTAGACTTGCGATTGCCATGAACAATGAGATGTAACGCTATGCTTTTATGACGACAGAGATTCGAATACTCCACCTAAAAAAATAGAATCCACAACAAAGTTTTTAAGTAAGGGTATCAGGATAAGTAACGTTAATGGTCGAGGTGTAAGGGTAATCATTGTTTCGGGAGTATTGAATGATACACAATGAGAATCGGTTGTCACGGTCGTGAATTTTGAGGAAAAATGACTCTTTAAGTACCAAGATCACCCGTAGCGGTTGAGTATCGGCTGTAACAGCCATGAATTGGTTAGAGAATAAAAAACAATCCATACATAACGGTAACCACCCCATAAACATATGATGTTGGTATAGCGAGGTGTAAAACAATATCAGAAGGCTGAAAACTATTACGTGACGGACATAAAATTGAAGAAAGCAAATATTGAAGAATGAGAACCGTTGATAATTGAGGTTCTAATCATGATTCTCAAAGTACGAAGGTTAAGGGTGGCTAGCATTATCTGAGATTGGAAAGGGATTTGACGTGGCGGAGGAGCCTCAAGAGGATGTAGTGGCCAATGGGTGGCTGTGACCAGTACTATAAGACAAGGAGTGAAGGCATGGTTGTAGCTAGGCAGGGACAGACCTACTTTGGGCCACGTTGGGTCACATTCCCCCTCTTGGTTTCTTTGTTTTCTTTTCCAATTTTGGTTGTAGACTAAAGAAGCGTGACTAGAATTTCCCGTTGAAAATGTAGCTCAATCGATCAAATATCGTTAAAGGTTTGATTTATTCACTAAATTTTTTATTTAGAATTGTAATCTGCAAATTCTAAATAAAAAATTGAATATATTGATCAAGTGATAAACGGCTTCCTATTTGAGCCTATTTTTCTAGAAAAGGTATAAAAAGTAACTTCTATAAAATGAACGGATATGATCATTTGTGTGGAACTTGACATACGCCCAACTAATACCTGTATACAATTATTTTGCACAATATTTTGTACCCAAGGTCGGGTTCTTCTGAAATTTTGCTTCATTTTGAATTTTGGTTAAGGTTGTGAATAATTTTAGCTAGGGTGAGGTGGTGGGGGCCTGAAAAAGAAAACTTCAAGGGCTAGATGAGAATGAAAGGAAAAGGGTTAATTAACGAAGACTTTCTCTTGCGGTTCCGGAATATACCAGAAGAGAAAACATTATTTTCACTGCTGGCGGAAATAAATGTTTCCTCTTAATCAATCATTGCAGTCTGTGTGATTGTGCAGTCAACGTAATTGTACAATAAACAATCACACGGACTACTGTGATTGATTTAGAGGAGATATTTGTTTCCAACGCCGGCGAAAATAACTTATTCTCTTAGCAGAAACCTTCCTCAAGTTTTTGAAATAACGGTCCCCTCCCAACCAGTTACATCACATGTTGGGGAGGGCTGTGTCATTTTCAAAACTTCAATACAGGTTTGTGGTGTTGTCAGGAAAAAAAAAATGCAATGTTACTGGCACTAACTAAGTCCGAGCTTTTCGTTTTTAGCACCAATTACTAAAAGCTAATTTTTCGTACTAGTGCTAAAAGTCAAATTGTTTCTATAAGAGTGCTAAAATTCTGGTTGCTTTTAACAGATGGGAGCTACCGGCTACGAAAGATAAAGTTTTGGTTTTAGCAAATGAGAGACTCGATCACCCTAATTTTCAAATTCCTATACGTACATAGCCCTACCACATTACGGCATGATTTAATATATGAATTGACTCATCCACTAAAAGAGTGTAACACGCATTTAGTACATTAGTTAGTACCTTATTAATGCCATGGACTTTTTCAAAAAAAAAAAAAACCGACGGCTCAATATATGGCAATTTTTCTCTAACCTATAATTGGGCTTGGCAAGGCCCAAGGCAACATCCTTTCATTAACGCCCATAAACTGAGAGAAAAAACATGTCTGATTTGTTCAGTTAACGCCCATAAACTCTTTTTTTTTGGCCCATTACTGTCTGACGTATTTTCTTAGGGAACTGGTTTTCATCAATCAATCAATCAAGGAAATTTTTTTCTCCATTAAAAAAAAATAATCAAAGAAAAAATTTGTTCACGCTCATCAGAAGAGGGTGAACAAAACTCTTACCTTGATTGATTGAAATAGTGTGATGCCCACGAAAAATAATATAGATCCTATCACAAATTGATGTCATGTTTACCAGTATTGATTCTGTGGACTCTACCTATTTCAACCAATCAGAGTGAGAGTTTTGTTCACTCTCTTTTAATAAGGGTGAACAAATTTCTTTTCATCAATTAATCAATCAATCAATAAAATATAACAGTGTAGTTAAGTCCTTAAAAGCCTTCAAACCCCCAATTGTAATTTCTTACAATTTTCAATCATTTTCCCCTAAAAATTTGAATTAGTCATCGGCCATGGAACTACTGACCAAACCTATGTTCTCCCTTCTACCCCTCCCCCTCTCTTTTTCCAGTTTACTCATCTCTTTTCAAGCACTCCAATTGTTTGATGAAATGTGTAAACCGTTAATTTCGTACTACTTGACGCCCTCACACAAAATTCTGTCGTGGGGAGTCAAACAGAGACATCAAACCTTTTTTTTTCCCAACATGATAGAAGACACCGAATTAGTAGCTGTTACCTATGGGTTAAATTGCTCTTTTAAATATTCTGGCCTATGCTATTGGAGTGGAGAATTAGATGATTGAATACCACGATGGTGGTTGATATGAGGGTGACTGGGTGGGTGAGACATTTTGATTCTTTTTGGAGCTTCGGATGGCCTGCTTCTTTGTTTTTTAGTCTCTCAGTTAAATGGGTTTCTTGAATTAATAGACAAACTGGAATAGAACTTGGTTTCACCTGACTGAACAAGGCAAGAAGTTATGCACATCCTGACCCATGTGCATTTTACATCTTCCCTAAGTCATTCACACCTTCTTTTGGTGGTTTATTTTGTAAATGCTTAATGTTTCACCTGTACGCTTTATCCTTGGACTTCATGCACTATGGATTTGTTATTGGAAACATTGAAACCCCCCGCTAGCGCATCTTTGAGTACTAACATGGACAACATTGTCATTTTTGGTCAGGTATGTTATTCTGGAAAAAGTTTGTTACTCGATGTACCCTTTGTCAAGTATTTGTAAAATCTTTGTTGCCTTTTCAAAAAAATTTGTGTTCGGGTTTTTGCTGCTGCTGCCTTCTGTTCTCCATTGGCATTTGCTATTGTTGCTACTGCTTGCCCAATCGATTTGCGTGAGTCGATTGCTCTAAATTACTGAAGTCCACTTTTTGCTTTTTAAATCTATGTAGGATTTAAGTTCCATTCCAGTTTCGGGTAAAAAAGAAAACCAATTCAGATTCCATACAACCAGCCAAAAAAGGTATGCTTTTTCCGGCCTATAGCAATGTGTTTGCTCTTTTCAATTTATTTACTGTTTTTCAATGTCATTGTAGTCGAACATGATTTCGGTAGAAACAAACATAAATTGGACTACTGGGTCCTCTATTATTTTCTTGATTAATATTTTTTTTAGTTGATTTGAAAATTTTATGAACCGTCCTATTTTTTTTACCTAATATTTTAGTTGATTTGGAAACTTGATGAACCATCCTAATTTTAAGAATTTGAGTTTGCATTGTGTCCTTGAGAAATGATTTCAGAGAGGAATTCATTCACATGTGTGTTTACCTAATGTTACGCGAATGCCCATTGCTTGGGCACTAGCCACTATAGGAAGGTCTAAGATATGCTGTTGAAAATGTAGATTTGGAATTTTATAGGTTTGAAATCTTTTACTTAGGATGGATGCTGTGATGCTGTGTATGGTGGTGACATAAATGAACAAAGAATTAAAGCCAAGATAGCTCGGTTGGTACGCAAGATAAGATTAATGAATCAATGTAACGATCCATTAATGAACCAACGTTTCTTAGAAATTGAAAGAGAGGCACGGCATTTGAGAAGTGCTTACTTGTGTCTAAGGCGATTACGTTGTGATCCCTATCTGGTAATGAGAAACACGGAATGAAAATGACTCACTCAATGTATACTCACGTGATTAGCTTCACTAACTTTAGGTATTGCACCCTCCATTCGTTCTAGAAGAAGAAATATTTCAAGATGTTGGAACTTTGGCGAGAGAGTCGTGAATTGCTCTGATTGTGGAGCGAATATGTGGATGGAAGAAAAAGTCAGAGACAGCCCATTGAGGTAATCAAAATTTAACCTTTGTTGTAGCAAGGGACAAGTTTTGTTTCCTATGTTACAAAACTCACCTGAATTCTTGCAACAAAAGTTCAATGATGGCAGGTTTAGAGAGAAGATAAGAACATACAATTCAGTATTGTCCTTCACATCAATGGCTGGAAAAATACACCACTCGGTGTTAGATGGAAGGAGTCCTTATGCTTTTCGTATTAGTGGAGCAAATTACCATAGAATTGGTTTGCTTCTACCAGAACTCGAAACAAAACCAAAGTTTTCTCATCTTTATATTTACAACACAAAACATGAAACTCATAATAGAATGGGGACAACGAGTGGGGATGGTGGCCGGAAAAGAATTGATACCTTGTAGTCAATGCGAAATTTGACCAACTCGTATGTACAAGTTTTTTGCAGTGCAGGAGACATTGTACATGACAATGGTGCTCAAGATCTTCGTGTTAGAATTTTGAGCTCAAGGGATTGAAGACTGTATATCTGACCAATTGCAAATGCAATTGCTACATTACTTGTTGGTGATGGGTTTGAAAGCAGTGCCAGTCGTGATATTGTTGTTCAAAAATTGGACAGCTAGTTACAAAGTAACGGCGCCAAAAATGCTTGACCGACCAGGTGACTAACAAAAAGACTAATGAAGACGCGTCCCAAGCGTAGGACTCTTGACTGATGCAGCACAATAATTCCGGAAGTATTGGAGTCGAACCACAGAGACGATGGAGTGCTTACTCAAATGTGCGGAGTGTAGTTTGAACTGGCTCTTAGGTAGCCACCCTTTTGGTTTATGGAATTAATTAATTAACTATTGGTCTAATTTAATTGATTAAATGTGTAATGATTAAGAGAGCGCGACTGTGGGGACCCAGCGTCCACACCTAGCCTAGCCAATAATCACTCGGGCCACAATGAATCCTTTTACTGATTTTAGAATCTGAGAAAAATTTCCTAACGAAAATGCGAACCGCCTGTCACCAGATTCCGTGCGCATTCGAATTCCGGTAATGCCTGGGTTTGTTCGTTAGAAAGTTCCCAGTTCCCAAAACTGCTTGAAAAACGATTTAATTCGGCTCCGAGGTGGAATATCGACTAGTCTAGATGCGGGCGCCTTCACCCCGCATCCGCACTCGATGCGACTACTCACTCATGTTTATTAAGGTTGCAAGATTTAGTAAAAACCTAGAACTATGCATGCTTGATGAATGAAATATACGAGCGATAAAGAAATAAAACTATAAATTGCAAAAAGGGGAAAGAACTTAATTGAATTACCATTCTGCGAAAACAATCCAAGTACTGGAAAACTGGGAATCAAACTGGAAACACAAGTTGAATGAATAGCCGAGATCCGTAGCCGAAAGCTTGGAAAACTAAATCCTGAGTAAAATTCATGGAACCCTAAATTAACCCGAAAACGGGGTATTTATATCCCTAATGAAGTCAAAATCCGGAAACAAAGTCAAACGTTAGCCATGTGACCCTCGGTATTGATACAGGAGAAGTCCTGTGTCGATACCTGTGCCTTCTGTTCCCAAATGGTGCAATCTGTATCGATACAGGAGAAGTCCTGTATCGATACCGGCTCCTTTAAAATGCCACCCAGGCTTGTTTGGCCGTCCCCACTTGGGCCCCACTAGTTCCTCACAATCCTAACCACCATGTGTCCACTTCACGAGCACTTTTGCGATCTGTTTCCCTACAAAACAACCAAACACACGAAAAACCAAAAACACACCGCATCAAGTGGAAAATGGAATAAAATCGTGCCTCTAACGCGCTAATTCGCCCTACTTAGGCGCTTATATCTACGACATTACGCGCCTATCAATTGACGAAACACATCCTTTGTATATGCATATGCCACTCCAATACCCACTTCTTTTTCTCTATGGAACTGATGGATGGAGAAGGTCTATAGAATTCACACCGGGCACAAACACCAATACCAATCAAGGAGTGTCAATGCGTGAGTACTTCTATGCATTCAGACTCCAATTCCGACATATAGAAGGAAAAACAGTACTTCAAGGTGGTCGTTTATTCCAACAGTTCGTCGTTGATTGCTATGCTGCCATTGAGCAAGATCAACTAAAATTTCGTCGGTGCAACCAAAATACCTTGTGAACTAATCTGTATGCTGCAACTATTGGTGATGCTAATGCTGCAACCGTGGGTAGAAGACTTATATTGCCATCATGTTTTACAGGGGGCCACGGGATATGATTCAACATTATCAAGATACAATGGCAATATGTCAAAAAATGGAATTCCCAGACCTTTTCACGTTCACGTGCACCCGAGTTGGCCAGAAATCCAACAAGAGGTGGCCTGTATTCCTAGTCAACATACCGAGAATAGGCCTGATATGCTTGCAAGAGTAATTCGAATTAAAATCAAACAACTTATGAGAGATATTAAGAAGGAAAAGTTTATTGGAACAATTATAGCATGTATGTTATATATTATTGTACATTGTACATTTATGTATTATTGGAAGTTGTACCCTTAGGTTTCTTGAAATTATAGTCCCCTTACATAATTATTTATGAATTTTTAATAGATATATCTACGTCATCGAATATTAAAAGAGAGGATTACCACATTCGCATATCATTTTGACACTGGCTGCAGAAGACAAGCTAAACTTATAAGAAAAAATTGATAAAGTTATTTCTGCAGAAATTCCTAATGAGGTGAATGATCCTTTAACATTTGAAACTATTATGAGGTCCATGATACACGGTCCCTGCGATGATGCTAATCCATCTACTCCATGCATGCATGGTGAATAGAAAGTGCTCCAAGCATTATCCTAAAAATTTCTCTGATGAGACGACAATGGATGAAAATGATTTTGGCAATGTTCGTTTACAAGTTTTGAGCTAATTTTGGTTTTGATGACATCATCATTTCTCTCATTTCTCTCTCTATCTCTCTCCACTTATTACACCTGCTTACATCATCAAAACTAAACTAAAACTCTAAACCAAACACAACCTTTGTCATCTATAGATGGAGGAATGATGGAAAGAAAAATGGAGTTGAGATTGACAATTGGTAGGTCATGTAAAGCCCTATATCTATTGCACGAGAGAGAGAGAGAGAGAGAGAGAGAGAGAGAGAGAGAGAAGAAACGTGAAAAACCATGGCTACGTTTTTGTTTACTGTAAAAGAAGTAAAAGTCTGATGATACAAAGTAGTATTTATATCTAGGGTACAAAGTTATAACAACCTTATAACCAAAGGTGCTAAAGAATGTAAGAAATACAACAAAACCCCAAAGCTATTTTCTACACTCCCCCTCAAACGGAGGCTGAGCAATCAACATCAGTTTATCAATAAGATATTCATGTCAGGGACGAGTCATTGCCTTGGTAAAAATGTCAGCCAGTTGGTGTTGAAAGGCAACATGGGGCAGCGTTATCTCACAATCCAGGTATTTATCACGAATATAATGGCAGTCCAGTTCAATATGCTTCGTACGTTCGTGAAATACTGGATTAGATTCAATGCGGACAACACTAACATTATCCGCATGCAGAGGAGTTGGAGTTTGAACCAACACTCCAAGTTCTTGTAAAAGACCTCGAAGCCATGTGATTTCACCACAAGAGGAAGACATGGCTCTATACTCAGATTCAGCCGAAAACTTAGAAACAGTAGGTTGTTTCTTGCATTTCCAAGAAATAAGAGAGTCACCAAGAAACACACACCAACCAGTAGTAGAGTGAAGAGTGTCAGGGCAACCAGCCCAATCAGCATCAGCATAAGCTTGCAACTGGGTAAAAGAGTGGGAAGGAAAAAATAGACCCAGCAAGACAGTACCTCGAAGATAGCGAATAATACGATGAACAGCAGTAAGATGAGCTCGGCAAGGATTCGAGACAAATTGACTAACAATGTTGACTGCATAACTGATGTCTGGCCGAGTCATAGTAAGATAAATAAGGTGACCCACAAGCTGGTGATAAGTCGTAGGATCCGAAAGCTGTTCACCATCATCCAGTTTGAATTTCACATTCACCTCCATAGGAGTATCAACACATTTCTCATCGGTCACATTAGCAAACTTAATCAAGTCCATGGCATATTTCCGTTGATTCAGACTATACCCATAAGACGAACGATGGACCTTTAAACCAAGATAGTATGTCAAAGAGCCTAAATCTTTCATCTGAAATGACTAACAAAGAAGAGTTTTCAAGTTTTGAATGCCATCCATACCATCGCTTGTGATAAGTATGTCATCAACATATAATAAAAGAATCATAATTCCGTGAGAAGAAACACATGTAAATAACGAGTAGTCATAACTACTTTGCATGTACCTAAAATCAAGAATAACTTGTCGGAACCATTCAAACCACGCTCTTGAGCTTGTTTCAGTCCATATAAAGACTTTTCAATCGACAAACCACGGACTGGTCAGGAGAAGAACAGGGAGGAGGTTTCATGTACACTGTTTCTCTCAAATGGATATGGAGAAATGCATTTTTCACATCCATTTGAAATATACTCCATTTGCGTATTGAAGAGAGAGCAATAAGAAGTCTCACAGATGTCATTTTGGCCACAGGGGCAAAAGTTTCATCATAATCAATACCATACTCCTGTTTGTATCCTTGAGCAACTAGTCTAGCTTTGTATCACTCAATGCTACCATCAGAATTCTGTTTAACCGAGAACACCCACTTACTACCAATTATAGAGGTATTAGGGGGACAAGGAACAAGATCCCACGTGTCATTCTCATGTATAGCACTTAGCTCTGCATCCATTGTTGCTTTCCAACAAGGTTCACTAACGGCTTGTTCTTGGTTTTTATAGATGTAATTCACAGCAATGAAGTCCAAAGTAGTAAACGAGTGATGTGCAAGAAGACTAAGATGATCCGGAGCACGAATGGGACGAGTTGACCAACACAAAGTGGCAATAGATGCAGAAGGAATAGACTTAATCAAAGGAGGAGAAGGAGGAGAAGAACTTACAGGTTCAGAAGAGGAAGATGGACCTGGCTTTGGTTGGTGAAGGGAAGAGGTAGTAGACTAACCTTGTTCACTCTGAGCAGTAGTAGAACTTGAGATGTGATTCTCACAATCATGAGATGTTGGCACACAAGCATCAGAAAAATCTGGAAGAATAGGAAAAGATGATGCAAGAGATCGAGCAATAGAAACATAGTATGAGATGCTTTCTAGAAAGGTGACATGACAAGAGACACGAATGCGACGAATCTGAGGATCATAACATTGGAACCCCTTTTGGTCAGGACAGTATCCAACAAAGACACACATGGCTGCTTGTTGAGAAATTTTTGTTCGTTCATGAGCTGGCAGATGAACAAAGCACACACAGCCATATACATGTAACCGTGAATAGTCAGGAGCTCGATGAAACAAAGAACAATATGGAGATGCGTTTTTCAAGACTGAGGATGGAAGACGATTAATCAAATAGACAGCTGTCGACACAGCTTCAACCCAAAACGTGGATGGCATGTGGGAATCAGAAATCAAAGTCCTTGCAACATCTAAAATGTGATAATTTTTCCTTTTAGAAATGCCATTTTGTTCAGGGGTATCAGGACAAGTGCGTTGTGATTGTATCCCTTCAGTTTTCAGAAAATTTTGAAACTCTGTTAACATGTATTCTCCTCTTGAATCCGAACAAAGAATTTTGATCTTCCTATTGGTCGGACGATAATATTTCACTGTTGTACCAAATTGAGTGCGGCACATAGATAAAAAAAGATTTGAAATGGGAGAATACTTCAAATTTATGACGCATAAAATAAATCCAAGTATACCGAGTACAATCATCAATGAACAAAACAAAGTACTTGAACCCCAATCCAGATAAAATTGGAGAAGGACCCACACATCACTATGAATCATTTCAAAAGGTGAAGTTTTAACATTAGAGTGCACAGGAAAAAGGCAAATATATGCTCTTACTTAAAGAACAACTAATGCTAGACTTGTCAACACTACTCAAAAAAGGAATCTTGTCTTTCAAAGATCCAAAACAAAACATGGTATCCAACTTTTTGGCATTAGGATGCCCCAATCTACGATGCCTCATATGCCAAACTTTTGTTTTGCAATAAATACAGTCTCAACAGTCCTCTTGCCATCTAATGCTGCTTGTAATTGAATCCTTGTCTCCTCTCGAAGTAATTCCCCCAAAACCTTATCCATCGTTGGTAGTGTACCACGGTTCAAAATGTTGGCCCAAACATTCTCATAATCAGAACGCAACTTCATCAGGAATTAAATCACTTTACGTTCATCATAGAGCGCCTTCAAACTCTTAATGCAACAAGCATTAGTCATGTTGCCCATATTCAAACTCTCATATTCAACCCACAAATCCATGAATCCGGCATAGAAATCCTAAATACTTTTCTCACCTTGTTCATTAACAAAGATATCCTTTTCAATCTGAAACTTTCGTGCGAGGTTTGATTGTTGGTAGACCTTCTCAAGGTAATCCCACATCTCTTGAGCAGTATCAAAACCCCTCATAAGAATCCCAATACTGGTATTCACAAAGCCTAAAATCCATGATACAACTTTAGCATTATTAACCTTCCATTAAGCAGCTGCCAGAGTGGCCACTACTTTCGCCTCTACATCTTTTGCCTTAGATACATCAGGCAAAATTTCTGAGCCATCAATATAGCCCCACAGCCCTTTCCCTTCAACAAAAAAATTGAAATGAAATCTCCAAATAGAGTAATTTTTCCCATCCAACTTGACAGCTGACACATCATGTTTATCGGAAGCCATTCTGAGTTGCAAATCAAAACCAGATGCAAAACAATACTGACTTGGTAGAAGAAATCATGTAGCACGTGTGGAATAGATCGAAACTGAAGCAAAACCCTTTCTTGAGGTCAATACTCAAGTTGAACGAAGACCTTTGATGCTAGCGGATGCAGAATCATTGTCGCTCTGATACCATGTAAAGCCCTATATCTATTGCATGAGAGAGAGAGATTGTGGAAGAAGAGAAGAAACGTGAAAAACCATGGCTACGTTTCTGTTTATTGTAAAAGAAGTAAAAGTCTAATGATACAAAGTAGTATTTATATCTAGGGTACAAAGTTATAACAGTTTTATAACACAAAGGTCCTAAAGAATGTAAGAAATACAACAAAACCCCAAAGCTATTTTCTACAGGTCATACCCTACAATCATGATCTCATTGTAAAATACAATGACCATATCAATTTTGACCGATGTGCATGCACCAATTTGATCAGGTACTTATATAAGTACGTGCACAAATGACCTCATCCTGCAACAGTTATAGTCGAGAATAATGTCGCTACAACTACAAGCAATGGGAAATGTAGTTATACAGTGACCAATGAGGTAAAACAATATTTAGATCGTCGTTATGTATCCGCAATTGAATCTTGCAGGAGAACCTATGAGTTTAAATTTCAAAAATAGTACCCTTCTGTTGAGCGATTGCAATATCATTTGCCTTGTTAACAATATGTTGTGTTCAGAGATTCAGAAACCATTCCTTCAATCATTAATCAATGAGAGATACAGGATACGATGTTAAAAAAGTGGTTTCAAGCTTGAAGGAATGGTTTCTGAAACTCTGAACATAACAGATTGTTCACAAGGTGATGCCCACATCGAAGCTTCAACATTGGCATCATCTCAATTGCGAAATCTATTTTTCTCAATGCTAATGTTTTCAGAAGTTACAAACCCACTAGGATTCTGGGAGAATCATTCGGTTAACCTGACGGATGATCTACAGAATAGGCTAAGGACGCTTATTAGTGATGGTAATGTTAGTCTTCACGAATGTGATCGTACGAATTGGGGATTTATTGAAATAGAAAATATACTAAACCAAAACAGAGGATCACTAAGAGAGTTCTCTCCAATGCGATTGTTATCTTATCGCGATGCTAAGATCGCATCAAACAGCTAATATGGGAGGAACTACAACACAATAACACCTAAAAAAACAAACTTTTCAATCCTTACATAGAGGGTTGAATGAGGACCAGTTGAGAGTCTTTGACACCATAGTTGAAGCTTATGTTAGCAGACGGGAGGGCTTATTTTTTGCGTGTGGCATCGGTGGAATTGGAAAGACATACTTTTGGAAGACTTTAATAGCAAAATTTTAAGTTGAGAATAAGATAGTCCTTTCTGTTGCCTCATCAGGAATTGCAGCTTTACTCTTGCCAGGTGGACGAATTGCACACTCAAGTTTCAAAATCCCATTGAACCTTGATGTATCCTCCTGAGTAAAGTGAAAACTGGAAATTGATGAACCATAACTCGACTGCATTTTGAGTTTATCGCTATACATTATGCAAATATATCACTATTCTTTAGGTGTTCATAGTGCTTTAACAGCTTCTATAGTATGAGACTATCATTATAATTTCTAATTTGTTGTTGTCGGAACAAGAGTTGTTTCTTTAATTGTTATTGTGTAGTTTGAATTCTTTTTTTAAATTTATTGCTCATGTTTGAATTCTTTAAATTATTGTGGCTGTATTGGAGTTCTTCATGCTATGGTTGGTGGATACTTTTATGGTTTATCCTAATTTTGTGACGAAATATGGATGATACTTTATCTGTCTGATTTCTGCTGTAGTTAATGGGGCTTAATTCTTGTTGTTCCCTCATATTTGGCCTACTTGCTATTGTTTTCAACTAAGGAACTTAGCTCCTAAACTTCTACTACTGATCAGGCATATTTTACTTTGTTTGAGGCCCAATTTTTGGTCCTTATACCTATGGTGATGCTACTACTACATCTAACGTTGCCACTAAGTTGTTGAACATGGCTATTACATCTAATGATTTATCTGTTACCCCTTTTCCCTTTTGTTTTACAAAAATGATACATACACTCCCTCAGAGCCACTCCCAACCACACCCTCTCTCACATGGGGTGTGGGCCCCGAATGTGAGCTTTACACCCCATGTGAGAGAGGTGTGGTTAGGGGTGGCTCTAGGGGAGTGTATGTATCAGGATTCTTTTACTTGTCTCTTTTAGTAGATACTCTTGTATTATGGTACATGCTGCCATTCTCACTATGTTGTGCTTGGTGAATACTATGCTTGATGCTTCTGCTGCCCTATTAGGTCTCTCTCTCTCTCTCTCTCTCTCTCTCTCTCTCTCTCTCTCTCTCTCTCTCCATACCAATGTCTATTGCAATTTCATTAATCCCTATTTACCAAAATAAAAGTTCATTAATCCCGTCTTTTTTGTGACTGCACTGAGGCAAAAGGTTGAACACTTCTTCAATGCTGCTCACACTAGAAACCTCGATCTCTTCAAGAGTAAATTTTCATATATATATATATATATATATATATATATATATATATATATATATATATATATATATATATATATATATATATATATATATATATATATATATATATATATATATATATCTCAAATTTGTCCTCTCATAAACTTGTTTTTAATTTTTGAATTTCAATTTTCCTGTAAGTACAGAGTTTGCAATGCAGTTGGACGATGGGAAAGGATTAGCACAGAAGGTGGCTGATGTGAAGGATGCCAACAAGAGGGGGCTCTTCATTTTACTAGGAGGGAAGGATAGATTAAGGTCTAGAAGTACTTGGTGGAGGAGTTGAAACTTGATGTGGATACTAAAGATGAGGATGGTAATAATACATGCAGATTTAGTGTATATCTAGATTCAAATATTCCCTTCACACATCCACAATCACTGGATGTATTTTGACCAGATTTTTAAATGTTTTTACCAAATGTGATTTTATGCCATTAGTGGCATCCTTATCATCAATGAACTTTGACAAGCTTTGACATCTACATTAATAGACTTCAAAATCATAGCCATATCCCGCCTTTTAGACTTGGAAAATTCTTCTTTTTCTTTCAAACCAAATATGGTAAGAAGCAGCACAAAAAATTAGTTTAACCAAAGCATTTCTTTCCTATTGATAAGTTGCTTGAATTGATCAAAGGTTTTAGCAAAATTTGAGTGATGAACATCTCAACTCTACAGGAAATGTATTTCTTGAAGCATCTTCAGCATGATGTGGAATCCTACTTTTTCGTATTGTAGGAAATAAGCATCACCTAGAACGATTAAGGTAAATACCTTATTTGTGACACATTTGGAAACATTATTTTTTTTACACAAAAAATATACTCCCTCTGTCCCAATTTATTTGCTCACTTTGGGAAACGTGTATTTTTGTAGATGTTAAAAAATGTACTTTTGTATAATATTTTTAAATTTTTTTACACCAAATTAAAGTACTCAATGAGCACTTTAATTTGGTATAAAACAAATTAAAAAATAATATAGAGAAATATATTTTATAGGAGTTTGAAATTGCACGTATTCCCATTGTGAGCAAACAAATTGGGACGGAGGGAGTAATTTTTTTGTTTTTTGTTTTTTGATGCCCAAACCCAAAGGCTTGCTGGCTTTACCCCTAGGCCAGCCTTGCATGTAGAGTCATCTTGCAATTTTTCATTCAATCAAAAGTTCTCTATGGAAATTACCTGCTCATATATAGTGTACGTGGACACAGCTCATAGGTGTCTTCCCATAAATCATTAGTGTGGCGAGGTAGAAGCAGAAGAGAGTTGCTATAATTAGTGATTTTAGTTTAGTGGAATTCAAGTCAATGTGGAGATAATTGTTGAAATTGTGCCTTGAAATTTCTTTCTTCTGGAGAATTCCAATTGTGTATAGGATTTCCTATTGTGTTTAAGATTTTCTATTGCGTTTAGGATTTCCAATTGTGTTTATGATTTTTTATTGTGTTTAGGATTTCCTATTGATTGTGTTTTTATAAATAAAGGCTTTGGGGATCCTTTAGGTATCTCTCATATTGTGGCTTCTCCAGAGTTATGGATCATAGCCGGCTCTTTGTATCTCTTCTTCACCATTGATAGTGAACTCTCTCTCCTCGCCTGTGGACATACCTCAATCTTGGGGGGAACCATGTAAATCTTTTGTCTCATGTGATTGCTTGTTTTGTTTGCTTTCTCCTAGCTTAGTCGCATTCATAATGTATGTTTACAACAAATTGGTATCAGAACTTTTGGTGGAAAAACTAGGGTTTCATTTTCGATTGTGGTTATGACGGCTGAGTTTGAGATCACGAAGTTTGATGGGCAAAGTGGCAATATCAGTCTTTGGAGAGCAAAGATGAAGGCTTTGCTAGCCCAACAGGGATTGCACAAGGCTTTGTTAGGATTGGTGAAGTTCGGGGTTTGTCCAGAGAATTGGGAAGACATGAATGCCAAAACTCTGAGTTTTATTCAATTGAGTCTAGCGAACGATGTTCTTCGCGAGGTGGATTAAGAAACTTCAGCAGCGAGTATTTTGCTGAAGTTGGAAGGCATATATATGACGACGTCGCTCACAAACAAGTTGTCTATTAAAAAACTTTATACGTTTCGAATGTGTGAAAGTACACCTATTAAGGATCACTTAGACGAGTTTAATCGGGTTATGATGGATCTGAAAAACATTGATAGTAAAATTAAGGATGAGCATTTTGTTACCACCCTATTGTATGACAAAGACATAATTTCTATGGAAGAAGTTAAGTCCTGCCTCTATTCAGAAGAATTGAGGAAAAGGTGTTGGGTGAGGGTGATGCGCATGCGAAGGGTTTGATTGTGTCACGCCCTCAAATTTAATAAAACAAAAAAATAAGTAATATCCACATGGAACAAGTTAAAGTCTTACGTTTACCATTTGAATAATCAAAGTCAAAATAGATACATTCTCACCATAAATAATAAATGGGTAGTAGCTACGAGTACCTGTAACCCAAATGCATAAGTATCAAGGTTTAAGAGTTAGAAGTTACAAAACCATCTTTCAAAAATATAAAACAAAGATGGGAAAATAACTTCATGCTTGATGAACTTCAATGCTATGCATCCACATTTCACGCATCCATCTTATGCTCCACGCCGAGTACCTAAAAATTGATAGGTTGAGCTCACTAGCCCAGTAGGAAAACTATTCTACCAATGTTAGCTAGGTTTATAAACATGATACATGCATAATGAGTGGGTATGATGATGGAAACGACCAATGTATAAGGCTAGGATGAACAAAATGCTTTAACTCAACCATTAAGTACCCAAAATGTGTTTAAGTGTCCCAAACTAAGTTTAAGTATCCAACTAAAGTCCAAGTAATTGCCAAATCTTCATACTCGTACATAAAAACCCGATTTTCGTCAAATATTCCAAATTCAACTCAAATATGTCATTTCCAACATTTTATGAGAAAAACATTCATCAATTTAATAGGGAAGTATCCCTCTGCCGGATTTCGTAGGCTCCGTGCACCGCTGCCGGATTTCATGGGCTCTGTATACCCCTACCAAATTTCACGGGCTTCGTGCTCCCATGGCTAGGGACACTAAACGGGTGATCCCTAGAGTTCACATTTATCCATAAAATAATTTTGATTCAAAACTCATCTCAAAACTTTACATTGTCCCAAAATTTATCATTTGCATCGAAAAGTCAAACCAACTCTATACATTACTCGAACAATGCCAAAATAAAGTTTGAGGGATGTACGATGTGTCCAATATTCAAGGGAAGGATAAAAGATGAAAATATGATATTTTAGCGTTTCCCAACCAGTTGGAGGTTTTTGCCTAACTGGTTGGACCAAAACAGAGATGAGCACAAGTTTTTAGAAAAGCCCAACTAGTTGGGCAGAGACAGATTCGTGTGAAAATTTCAGAAGTGTCTGACCGGTTTGAAGTTTTTGAACGACTGGTTGGAGAAACCCAAAATTTCTGTGGGTTTCTCTCAAAACATGAAACTTCAACCCAATTGCATATATGAAGTTTTAGACCAAAATTGGATATGTGGAGCAACTAATGGACATCAAGGGAGGGTAAATCAACAATCAATTGCATCAAACAAGTACTCAAATCATAGATCACAAAATCAAGCTCAAACAAACCCATTTGAGAGAAAATGATGAATTAGATGAATTTGAGCAACAAGAACAAGATATATGCTATACATCACATAGATACAACTAGAGGGAGTAGAATTTGTCTTCCTACCTCAAGATTTGAGCATGAATTGAGTGAGAAAATGAAAGCCCTAGCCTTCAATGAGCTCCAACCCGAAATATGAGCTTTAGGTGCGAAACGAACGCGATACGAGCTTCAATACGCGTAGAGGAGATGATTATAGGTGTGGCTCTTGAAGGGGACTTGAAGGCTTGGTGAATTTTGGTGCTCTTGAGCAAGAAAAAATGGAGGAGAGGAGAGAGAAAGAGAGGGTTAGTTGTTGAGGAAGAGAAAGGGGGTTGATTTTCTTATAAAATGCAAGAACAAAATGTGTTTATATACTCCACCCTTTTACACTTTCACCCCTAAACTTCCAAATGTATATTAAACACACCCAAATGCATTCTACCATTATCACCAAATGCATTCTACCATTATCACATTGACCTCTCTTAATCAAAATTGAATTCCTCACATTTACCCAACATTATTTCGGAAAAATAATGTAAAATTACGGATCCTTACAGATTGCTAGGGGAAGAACAATAGAAAGTGATGAGTCAAGCGATTAGTACGATCATGGTAATAGAGAGGATTAGGCTTACGTACGACTTGCTTATCTCTACCTATGATGACTCAACTAAAGACTGAACAAACACTAAACTAACATCGTTTGAACACTCGTCACCGTCCCCGGCAACGGCGCCAAAAATGCTTGACCGTTCGGGTGATTAATAATTAACTAGAATTTCGTCCCAATCGTAGGACTATCGACCGGTGTAGCACAATAAATCCGGAAGTACCGGAGTCGAACCACAGAGACGGTCTACGGTGTTTAACCCAAACAATGTTGGCTCTACGTTTGTAATTGGCTCTCAGGTAGCCACCCCTTGATCAAATGAGTAACTTAATTAACTAATTTAGACTAATTTAACTATTGGACTTTTGAATTTAACAAGGAGAGCACAGCTGTGGGCACTACGGTGTTCGCAGCTAGCCTAATTCACATTCACTCGGGCCACAATTACTCAATTAATAGACTTAAAAATATGAAAAGAATATTTCCAACAAATGCGCACCGTTTGTCACCAATCTCCGCGCGCATTTGGAATTGGTAATGCCAGGGTTTGTTTGCTAGAAAAACTTCTGTATTCAAAAATTGCGCATTAATTAGAGTTATTCGGCACCGAGGTAGAACATTAATTAGCCTAGCCACGGGACACCTTTGTCCCGCGGCCGCGCTCAATGCGACTACTCATGCATTATTGAAGAAGCAACAAAAACAACGCAAACCCAAGATCTAAACATCATTAAACAACGGAAACAAAGACAGAAAGTAATATCGAAGATTGTGCAATGAAATTACCCTTGATTAATTTAAGCAAAACATCAAAACCATGCTGAAAATCTTGAAAACAAATGCTGAGAGAGATTATCAGATCTGTAGCCGAAACTTGAAGAACTAAAAAGTCTGTAAAATTCGTGGAACCCTAAAACAAGTTTAGTGCTAACTATTTATATTAACTTCGAAGACCCCATAAAAAAAAAATAAACGTCAGAAAATATTCCTCGCGGCCAAACAAAACGACGGCGTTTAGAACGTCCTTAAACCACTCGGTAGCGCTATATGCATTTCTTGGTAGCGCTACCGCTTTGCCTTCCACACATGTTGACCGTTGACCCGCTGGTCTTGACAGTTGACCTTTCTTAAACGCGCTGGTAGCGCTACACCTATTTTGGTGTAGCGCTCAAGAACCTTCTGTTCAGTTTTTGCACCTTCTTGTGCCCAATTTGAGCGCTCCAAGGAATTGGGGTAGCGCTCCCAACGTGTTTCGACCACTCCCATGCACAACTCACTTGCCTCCAACTTCTGATCGACGTGCATGTCCTTCCAAAATATTAAAATCACACTTATGCCCCTCAATCACCTGCGAATTACACTCGAAACACAGAAACACCACATGCACATATTAATTGGAAAATAAAGCTCAAATTGCATGTATAACAAGCTAAAACCCCCTACTTAGGTGCTTATAAGCAAGCTTCTCACGCGCCTATCAGCTGTTTATCACACCAAAAGCATGATGGATTATTTTCACTCAAATCTTTGGGGTTCCGTAGAGGTAACTTCTAAAGGTGGTTTTTGATATTTTATGAGTATTATTGATAATTTCTCTCGTAAGGTTTGGGTGTAAATGCTAAAACATAAAAGTGATGCTTTGAGTACATTCAAACAATTTAAAATTTTGATAGAGAATCAAACAGGTAAGAAAATTAAATATTTGAGAACTGACAATGTTATAGAGTTTTGTCTTGGCGAATTTGATAAGTTTTGCAATGATGAAAGCATTGTGAGACATCACACAGTGAGGAAAACCCCTCAACAAAACGGTGTGGCTGAACGAATGAAAATGACTCTTTTGGACAAGGCGCGTTGTATGTTATCCAATGCCGGGTTGGGAAAAGAGTTTTGGGCTGAAGCCATTTTCATAGTATGCTATTTTCTGAACAAGTCTCTGTCAAGTGTAAGTCTCTGTTTGAGGTATGGTCAAGTCATAAGTCTTATTAATTCACGCTGTGTGTGTTTGGGTGTCCAGCTTATGCTCATGTGAATGAGGGTAAGTTGGAGCCATGTGCCAAGAAGTGTGCTTTCTTGGGTTATTAGGCAGGTGTAAAAGGGTATAGATTACAGTGGCAACTGTTTCATTGTTTAATTAAGTTTTTAATTAGTAGAGATATTACTTTTGATGAAAAATTTATGGTTAAGGGGTCTAAGTAGGTTGAAGATTTAGTTGAGGAACCAAGGGTTCCAACCCCACCACCTCCCCCATGAGCAACACTCCACATGGCCGTTAAGCACACTGGATTGGTTCCAAAACAAATGGCCGGCGGCAGCGGAGCCAAGGGAGAAGTAGGATCAGCGGCAACCAAAATACCGACGGTGAACAGCACCAAATCCGAATAGATCCAATAGCACAGTCAAAGGCCAACAAATCTGAGCAGCCCATGAAGCCGTGAAGCGGCTAAATGCCGTAACAGAGGCCTGTCGGGAGAGAAGGCCAAAGCCACTCACCAACCAGAGCATGATGACCGAAAACGCCCAAATCCGCAACAACATTCACCAATCGAAAAGTGTGGATCTAGAAATTCGAAGACAACCCCATCGCCACCAGAGAAAAACCCACAGCGAATGCAAATCATAGCACAGAGCCGCCATCCAACACCATCTTTATTGCCGATCAGAGAAATGAAAAGGAGCAGAAGGAGGGAAAATGGAGGGATAAGGGTGGAAGAAGAGGTAAAGAGACAAAGGAAAAGAGAATGAATAATGATAGTGACACAAACCTTGTGCCACAACCAACCACAACCTCACTCACATGGGGTGAGGGGCCCGCATGTGGGGCTCATGTGGGACCCACACCCCATGTGAGTGGGGTTGTGGTTGGTTGTGGCACAAAGTTTTTGTCACAATAATTTTTGGAAGAGAATAAAGGAGAGGGGGGGAGGAGGAGGTGCAGCGGGGCACCCCCTCCGCCCAGCAAAACCTTAGGCGAGATGGCTTGTTTTTGAAGAGATGGAAGGAGGCTTTTATGCAAATTTCTTCACATTCTTTCCACTTTGATATTCTATCGAAGTGATTACTCAAATTACACTAGAAGACATTTTATCTATTTGTTTAGCGAAGACCAAAAAGTGCGACATTTGAAAACATATAACTCAAGGCAACCAAATTTTAAAAGAGTTCGACATGTACCCCATTAATTTTATTGAAGTTTATAGAATGAGTGTAGGGGTCCGGTAATACCGAGCACCTCACCCATACGAAGAGACACCACTTTGTTATACCCCTAGAGGTTTACATTGAGGGACTCATCGGATATTCAATTGGTGTGAAGAAAACAATTAGGGTTTCGGTCCCTCGTCTCGGGTTAATCCGAGACATCATCCTTATAGGAGTCCACAGCGAATGTTCAGGTTAATGCTGGAGTTCTCGGTGATATCCGAAGGGTGACTTCTGGAAGCTTCACAGCACGGATAGTGCACCGAGAGATCTGCTGCTGAGTCAGCAGTGCAGTTAATGCGGCACGTGCCCGTAACAAACTGTGATCATGACGGATGACGTCATCCGAGCAGTTATGACATGCGTCAAGGCTTCATTGGTGGCATGCATTCGTGATGCCTTTCCGGGGTTCGTCAGCGTGACGTCATCCGAACGGTTACCTCACGTGATGAGCACACCTTAGCTTGGAGCCCAAGCCAGGAGCTCACCTATATAAGGTAACGGTCATCTCCTTCAAAGAGGTACGCGCGAAACACCCACTGTAACCCTAAATCTACATTGCTTTCCATCTCTTTCCATCACTTACTTGACCGTCGGAGTACCGTTCTGGACTCAACGGTCCAGTTCGGTGCTAACGGTTTGTTCAAGTGTGCAGGCCCAGGTGCTGTACAAGTACAAGCAACGATTCTGTCGTCCTTCACCGCCGTGAGGAGTAACCGGAGAAAGTAGGCTCCACAATGAGTAAAATATCATAACTTTTGTACATAAATTCACAACTAGAACATCATTCTTAAATTCTCAACATTTTAATGAGTACTTTGTTATGAATGTACTATATCTTTTTTTTTCCTGAATTGTCATGAATTATTGAGGAAATTATGAGCTTTCCTAAGGCTAGTCAATCCAATCTTCAAGGGGGCAAGAAGAAGCAAAAATATGTGGGTTTCAAATCTGTAGTAGTGGCAGCTGCGCTCTTTATTTCTTTTAGTGGTATTGCTAACAAAAATAGATTGTTGGGTCATGACCCGTACCTCACGCACAAAACAAATAAACAAAATCAATAACAAGACAAACGATATACATGGTTTGGCCAAATCGAATGGACCCAAGAGGAGTGGAATTTCATTATATCAGGAGATTACAATCCGTGGAGATCACACACTCACTCTTAATCTCATGTTACAATGATTTTCTCACAATTCTCATATGTATCTCTCTCCCACGCTCTGAACCTCTCTCACTTTGTGATACCACAAATAAGAGACAAACAATAGTATTTATAATCCAAGAGCTGCACAAAGAAAATCATACCCAACCTTGAGCGTTAGCCCAGGGCCCACTTGGGGTGGACCCCCCAACAATTCAACCCTTCCACCCGAGCGAGTAAATGTTGACCTTGCAGTATCATCATGCTACCTTAAAAGAGTTCAACTTGTACCCCATTAATTTTATTGAAGTTTACAGAATGTGTAAAATATCATAACTTTTGTATATAAATTCCAACTAGAACATCATTCTTAAATTCTTAACATTTTAATGAGTACTTTGTTATCAATGTATTATATCTTTTATTTTTTCCTGAATTGTCATGAATTATTGAGGAAATTATGAGCTTTCCTAAGGCTAGTCAATCCAATCTTCGAGGGGGCAAAAAGAAGCACAAATGTGTGGGTTTCAAATCTGTAGAAGCGGCAGCTGCGCTCTTTGTTTCTTTTAGTGGTACCGCTAATAGAAATAGATTGTTGGGTCATGACCCAAACCTCACGCAGAAAACTAATAAACAAAATCAAGAACAAGACAAAAGATATACATGGTTCAACCAAATCGAATGGACCCACGAGGAGTGGAATTTCACGATATCGGGAGATTACAATCGATCCGTGGTGATCACCCACTCACTCTTAATCTCACGTTACAATGATTTCCTCACAATTCTCACATGCATCTCTCTCCCACGCTCTGTACCTCTCTCACTTTGTGATACCACAAATAAGAGACAAACAATGGTATTTATAATCCAAGAGCTGCATAAAGAAAATCATACCTAACCTTGGTCCTTAGCCCAGGGCCACTTGGGGTGCACCCCAAACAATTCCAACATGCCACTATCTCCAACATGCCACCACTACCAAGAACCTGTGCCATTACCAATCAAGCTTCAACGTACCCCCAAATCGAAATACAACACTGGAAAGAATGTGTCCTTGCAATCTAGATATCCGCGACCAATTAGAAAAAACCTGAGTAATGAAGATTTAGTTGAGGAACCAAGGGTTCCAAAGAAGGTTGGGTTGTTATGTGAATCTTATAACTTAAGAAAGAATGACAGTAATCAGCCAATGGAAAAGGGGTTCAAGAGTTCAGACACAGATGATGATGTAACAGCAAAGCAACCACGCACCATTGCTAAAGATAAGCCAAGAAGGGAGATTCGGCCTCCTGAAAAGTATTCGGCTTATTCTGAGATGGTGGCCTATGCTTTATCAGTTGCTAAAATAGTGGAGTATGATAAGCCTTCTAGCTATGCGAAAGCTATTTCAAGCAATGAGTGTGCGCAGTGGCATTTTGTTATGAGTGAGGAGATCGAGTCTGTTCAGAAGAACCAGACATGGGAGTTGGTGGAACCACTGAAAAATTGGAGTATTGTTGGGTGCAAGTGGGTCTTCAAGCGCAAGCTAAGTATTTTAGGCGTTGAAGATGCATGGTTCAAAGGTCGGCTAGTGGCGAAAAGCTTCAGTCAGAAAGAAGGTGTTGACTACAATGGGGTATTTTCACCACTTGTAAAGCACAATTCCATTCGCACTTTACTTGCTACTGTTGCATGTTATGACCTTGAGTTAGAGCAACTTGATGTCTTTATATGGCTTAAAATAGTCTTCTAGATAGTGGTATAAGCGGTTTGATGCATTCATTATAAGCCAATCATATTCTAGGAGTGAGTATGATAGTTGTGTGTATTTTCGAAAACTTTTAGATGGTTCATTTGTTTATCTATTGTTGTATGTTGATGATATGCTTATTTCTGCCAATGGTGTATCAAAAATCAATAGGTTGAAACAGCAGTTGGGTGGTGAATTTGAGAAGAAGGATTTGGATGCAGCAAAATGGATTTTGGGTATGGCGATTAGCAGAAATTGAGTAGATGGCAAGTTGTTTTAAAATTAGAAGTCATATGTTCTCAAAGTGCTTAAGCACTTTGCCATGCAGAACTCGAAACCAATCAGTACCATTTGGCAACACACTTTTGACTTTCAGCAGAATTGTCAACACCGTCGGAGGATGAGGAGAAGTATATATCTCAGGTTCCATATTCGAGCATAGTTAGGAGCCTTATGTACGCCATGATATTTACTCGTCTTGATATTTCACATGCAGTTAATATCGTTAGTCGTTATATGGAGCGACCAGGAAGGCACATTAGGAGGCCGTGAAGTGGATACTTCAATATTTGAGAGGTACTACAGATATGGCTCTTTTGTATGGGGTTTCTAATCCGGGTAATCAAGTAGTTAGATATGTTGATTCGGATTTTACCGGTGACCATAATAAAAGGAGGTTTCAGATAGGTTATGTGTTCATTTTATCCGAAAGTGTCATTAGTTGGAAAACAACTTTGCTGGTTACAGTCGCGCTGTCTACAACAGAAGTGGTGTATATGGCCATTGCCAAAGTTGTGAAGGTGGCATTGTGGATTATGGGAATTCTTTACGAACTTGGTGTTGCATAAGGGTCTCTTCAATAGAGTGCTTTACATCTGACTAAAAATCTGATGTATCATGAATAGACCAAGCATATTGGTGTTAGGTATCACTTTGTTCGAGAGTTCATCTCACAAAGGAAGTTGAGGTGAAGAAAGTGGGAACTGCGGATAACCCAGTGACATGTTGACTAAACCGGATTTGGTTGCCAAGTTCAAGCATTGCTTGGGCTTGGTTGGTATTTGCAGTTGATCGACCCTTGAGGGCAATGTGGCTAGGTAGAGGCAGAAGAAAGTTGCTATAATTAGTGATTTTGGTTCAATGGAATTCATGTCAAGGTGGAGAATTGTTGGAATTGTGCGTTGAATTTTTCTTCTTTTGGAGAATTCCAATTGTGTTTAGAATTTCCTATTGTGTTTAGGATTTCCTATTACATTTAGGATTTCCAATTGTGTGTAGGATTTCCTGTTGTGTTTAGGATTTCATATTGATTGTGTTTCTTACAAAAAGAGGCTTTATGGATCATTTAACTGTCTCTCATATTGTGATCTCTCCAAAGTTACGGATCATAACCGACTCTTTGTATCTCTTCTCTACCATTGATAGTGAACTTTCTCTCTCCTCGCCCATGGACATACCTCAATATTGGGGGAACAACGTAAATCTTTTGTCTCATGTGATTGATTGTTTTGTTTGCTTTCTCCTAACTTAATTAGTTGCATTCATAACATGCATTTCACAACAGGCTTAGCTCGATTACTAATCGAGCAAAGCTTGAACTTGAGCTCGATTTTCAAAAATCGTAGTAAATGAGCTCATTAAACCCCGGCTCATTTAAGGAGACTTATTAAGTAAATTAACCTTGCTCAACTTGTTACGAACGAGCTGAGATCAAGCTCAAACACAACAATGTTCAGCTCGTTTGCACTCCTAGCCAAAGAACATTAAGATTTACATTTGCTCACAACACATTAAAAAGTAGAGTGAAATATGTTTTTTTTTTAGTTATTGGCACAGTAGTCGTGTGACAACATTCCCCTAACTAAGCAGTTCATAGTAGTAATAGTCTCATAATTAAATTGACACACATTCTCTCCCTAAGATAAAATGTTGTCTGTTCTATCCTTTTATCTCTCCATCTCTCTACCTTCCACCTTCCTATTTTATGATCTTTTATCTTTCTTCATATTTAAAAATTTTGATCGTCAATAATACAGACGGATGGCAGTGGCGGAGCGAGAGGTCATTACCGGGGTCATGGATAGCCTTGACGTGTGGGTTTCTCTTTATTTTTTTTGGAGGCCGAAATGGTGGTTTCTCGACAATCGATGATGGAGTTCTTGGACGGTGAAGGGGTCAACATCGGTATGGATTCTCTAATTCCTTTTTTCTCTGTCACTTTTTTGTATTTTTGAGCCCCTGGCCTTCGCTAATACAGTATGGGTCTATCGCTACTGTCTCCGTCCTATGCTTCTTGGTTTCCATCCATCAAGTGCATCTTTGGCTGGTTTTTTGTTAGGAATTCTAGCTTAACGACAAGGTGGTGCTACGATGGTGGTCATTTTTCATTGTGGTCTCCCGCCACAGGCGCTCGTAGGTGTCCATGGTTAATGCTCAATGGCTGTGGGAGCTTTCGAGGCAGTATGGGTTTGTGGGTTGCCAGCTTCGTCTATCCTTGGGTTAACCGATGGAGGTTTGTTGGCTTTTTAGGTGTTGGCGTGCTGACAGTGGTGATGGCTGCCGGCTATTAGAAACAAGGTGGGTGGCAGTGGTGGATGTTTTGCATATTGATGTTTGGACTAGGTTCCTTTTATTTTGAATTTTTATTGTTAGATCTGGCTTTTTAGGGTTTTGGGTGTACAATTTTCTTTGGTTTATTTGGGCACTTTAGGTCCACGTGTTTGGGCTTTGCCCTAAATCTTTGGTTGGAATCCCCTTTTTCTTAAAATGTTTTTATTGCCAATAAATAAGTAAGTATTCGCCTAACGAGATTATGGGTTCGATATTAATGGATGGTACTTCCTCCATCCCATTTTGTTTCCTTATGTCGTTCCAACGTTTTAAGGGGATATGTATTTAATGCATGTCTCCTCTGAAAGTTGGTTTCAATTTTCATTATTGTTCTTTAATTCTCACTTTGGAAAATTATTTTTAAACATTTATGACGGAAAGTTTTGAAATTTCAAACATTTTTCCTTTGACTCTTTAAAATAAAATAAGGGACTAACAACATGAGACAAAAAAAAAAATTGATAGAGGTGGATCGACACAACGACACCCGTACCAATAAAACTTAGTAAACCTACTAATATCCTATCAATAAAAACATATGAAGAATTTAAAAATTGTTTCATGTGGCCTGAACCCTTTTCAATTTTTCTCAACACACCTATAGTTTTGGAGAGAGATAGAGAGAAAATATTACTCCCGAGAGAGATAGAGAGAAAATATTACTCCCTCCCTCCGAAAAGTTGGTTCACTATTTCATTTTGGGATATTCCCAAAAATATGTCCACTTTTAATAGTTTTCAAAAAAGTAATCTCACATACCATATTGTCCCCTCATCGCACTTTAAAAAAGCTACAGAGTAGTAGAATTTTAAAACACATCTCATCAAGGGCAAAATTAAAAAGTGAATAAAAAGTACTCCATATGTCCCATAAAGTTGTATCACTACGAAACTACGTGCACTTTTCAAGCTAAAAATAACGTGGTTACGGAAAAATAATTTTTTAGTCAATATGAATCTTGTTTGATAGATCTCATTGAGAACTTTTATACGATGCAAAAAAAAATCAAAAATTATTTTGGTAAATACATTATTTTTTAGTTTGAAAATTGCACGTAGTTTCGTAGTGATACAACTTTATGGGACTGAGGGAGTATAATATATAATTGCGTTGCCTTAAAAAGTTATTTCCCAATGAGGGACTAACAAAATGGGACAGAGGGAGTATAACAATTGTAGTATCTGTTGACTGTTGTACAAGATATGAACCTTCCCCCATTCAATTATAATTACAAAGACGGAGACAGGAATTTATCTTAGTGGTGGTGAATAGGTATACTAAAAAAATGAAAAAAGACAGACTACAATATGAATAATTCTCGACTTTAGAACAGAAAAAAAACAATTTAAATACTAAAACAATAGCAAATGATGTTTCTCATTGAAGCAGAACAAGTAGCGGCCCAATTCTATGATCAATTGGACCGGTCGAAGCCTAAGAGACCCAAACAACTCTTAATTGAAAATTGCCAAATTCGGCAATTTATCGATGAGCCCGGAATAGACTCAAACTTGGTGGACTGAAGTAAAATCGCTCTGCGATCAATACTCACCACCCTAATCGTGACTGATGGCGGATTTCGGCCAAATTCATTCGTTTAGGCCTTTAATTTAGTAATTTTGCTATTTTAGGTAATAATTAGATTACGAATTACTCTTAGTGTGTAATTCCGTTTACGTTGTTTCCAATTGGGAATATCTTATTTTTCTTTCTAGTTTTCAATTTTGGGAGTTTCCCCAATTTTTGGGATACTTTAATTTTTAGGTAAGTTTTGCTAGGGTTTGCTAGTTTTCCCTATAAAAGGGCATGTAACCTCTATTATTGGACAACTTTTAATCAAATACAATTCCGAGTTATATCTCTTTCTTCTTGTGAATTCAAGAAGCTCGTGGATTCGAGACCTATTCTCGTTTGAACTAGTACGCAACTAGTTTCTCGTGGATTCCGCTGCGTCAAGTGATATCAGAGCAAGATCGTTTCTGGCTCGATGGCACCTAACAAAGTTGATGACACAACCCGTGACGTTGCTCAGGGGCTTGCTGATCTAAGGGAGACAGTAGAAGAACAGCGAACCCAATTGACAAGGCTTCGTGAATTTCGCGACGAAACACAAACTCAGTTAACGGCGATTCAAGAAATACTGCAGCAATTGCAGTTGACTCTTCGCCATAACCAGGGACCAGCAGAGGTTGAAGGAAATCGCGCGGTGGGATTTGCCCAACGCCGTCCTCTTAACCAGGATCGGGAACACGCGGTGGGATTTGCCCAACGCCAACCTGATAACCGGATTGTAGTCGGGAGACGCTCGGCTAATTACGCAGACAGCGAAGAAGATTCAGAACCAGAAGGAGTAGCGAGGGAAAACCATCAGCAAGAACGACCACAACAATTGTTCGATGAATATCGTGTGAAGGTGGACCTTCCCACATTCAGCGGCAATCTCGAAATTGAGGGATTCTTGGACTGGCTTTCGGAGGTTGATCGGTTCCTTGACATGATGGGAATTCCAGACTCAAAGAGGGTTAAGGTGGTCGCTTACAAACTGAAAAGTGGCGCTGCAGTTTGGTGGGACCAGTTGCAGACGAAGTGACGAAGGCAAGGAAAGGATTCTATGCGAACGTGGCGCAGGATAAGACAACTCATGATGGACAGGTTTTTACCCCCTGATTACGAGCAGCACCTTTTTCATGCCTAGCAAAACTGCAGACAGGGGAACAAATCTGTGTTTGATTACACGGCTGAATTTAATCGACTCGCAGGTCGTAATAATCTGTACGAGTCAGACGGACAGAAGGTAGCCAGGTATCTTAATGGATTGAAGCAGTCGATACGGGATCAGATTGGGTTGCAGACAATATGGGATGTGGATGAAGCCTACAACTTAGCATTGAAGGCCGAGCGGTTGGAGCGTGACCGCAAACCAGCATATTCAGGATACCGTCGTAACACGTCAGAATCATCCATTCCTCCTGAATTTAGGGGGAAGTCGACGTTTCAACCAAAGGCTGCAGAAGGTGATGGAGCGAAAATAGGAGGTGGCAATCAGACAAGTAGTTCCAGCAGAACCGGGGCCGCGAAGGCGCCAAATCCTTATGCCAAGCCCATGCTTGAGAAGTGCTACAGGTGAGTATTGATCGTAGAGCGATTTTACTTCAGCCCACCAAGTTTGGGCCTATTCCGGGCTCGTCGATAAATTGCCGAATTTGGCAATTTTCAATTAAGAGTTGTTTGGGCCTCTTAGCCTTCGACCGGTCCAATTGATCATAGAATTGGGTCGCAACTTGTTCTGCATCACTCATTTATTATTTGCACATATAATAGGTCATGAATGTGACAAAACGTAGCTCTTATATATAAACATCATTGATATGGTGATTTCCTTCTTGTTAGGTTTTTGTTTTGTGTGTGTTGATCTCTTTTCAAAAAACTTTCGTTAGAAATGTCTAATTGCTATCAGTTGGGATTTATAGCAAAAATAATGGGGCAAAACTCAATTAACACTTTGAAACTTCTTTCTGAAGGGCCTATGGCATAGCCAAAATTCCGTCGAAACAAACAAAAAAAGATGTGTTTGGGTACTTAAAAGGGATCCAAATTCCCGTTTTTCATTTTTTAATTTAGTTCATTTTGAAGAGTTGTGTGGTAAAAGATCAGAGGAGGAGGATATAGCAGGTACCTTCAAATCAAGACGCTTTTCCCAGCCAGTGGGAACCTGCAAATCGAGATCGAGATCTTAACAAAAATAGAGTTTGCATAAAACTCAAAATTCGGAGTTTGATTTTTCATAATTTAGACCTTATGTTTAATAATATTTCTCTTGGCTTCTTAGCTTTGAACTACTTTAGGCCTCTTCGCCTAAAATAAAAACTAAGGAGCTAAATACTTTCTTTATAACGGAAGGAAAAAAAAATCTAGTACTGGTGAGCTTATAGAATTTGGGAATAAATTTTTCGTTTTGATATGATAATAGCATTTTTAAAAATCGTTGTGGTGACTGCCATCATTTGTTCTGCCTTGGCTTCATCGCTTTTTTTTTTTTTTCCTTTGAAGAGCAAAAAAGATTTTATAGAACATTACACTAGAATATTTTCTTTGGAATTCAAAATATTCTAACATGAGAAATTCTACCTCAGAATAACGCCCCATTCCTTCACTAAATTTGATATCAACTCCCCATGTGAACCTCTGTCACACCCCTCTAAAACTATTCTTTAATCAATTAAACCAATCAAACTCAGCAACCCTAAAAAAGACAAGAGCCCCAACCAATCACGTTCATACCCTCTTACACAGATTTAGATCTTTCTCAAAACCAAAGCAAACATTTTCTCCTTCTTTTCTTTAATTCTTTCACTTTCACTTGCATTGGAGAAGTACAAAATACACACACATCAAAAATACTCTCAAATCATTAAAGAAACTTCAATTTTGTTGCCTCTTTTGGGATTTCTTTGTTGGTGTGTTTGAAAGCTCTTTTTTTTTTTTTTTTCCTCTGGTTATCTGCAAGCCCATTTATGTCGAAAGTAAATTTTCTGCCAACTTTCCTTGGAAAGAAACAAGTTTAAACAGATTCCAGAATTGATTTCAAGCAATGAAAATTTTAGTAATTAGTAACTGTTTTGGGAGCATGGCCATGTGGCACTCTATATCTCCTCATTTTGTAGACCCCACGTGATTTTTTGATGGTTTGGCATCGTGGACCGGCACTTGGCCATTACTTGTACTGCGGCTAGGGTTAGAGCTTTGAAGGATTTTATTCTTGTTATATTCTTTGTTCTATACTCTTATCATTTTTTATTCTTAAAAGTTCATATATAAGGGTACTTTTACCGAATTATTTGCTGATGGAGAAGAAGAAACAAAACACATGGTTAGCGCTAATGAGATATTATTCTCTTTGCGATTAAAAAAGTGGATTATGTTTAATACTCTAATAAGGGATTGATTCCATGGAGTTGGTGGCATTTTTTGGAGGGATTGACAAGTAGAGAAAAAAAAAAGGTGAGGAAAGAGAAACAATTATGTGGATTTATCTGAATATATGTATAATGAATTCATATATGAACTGAATGTAAGTATGACAGATCTTAGATGCGATGGAGAGAATAATAATGCAAGTAAAAAGGGAATCAATGTTGTGATGTATTCGACTTACGTGACCTTGGAAACACCAAACGTTTGGGTGCTATGTGGGTTAGTTAAGTTGTTCTCTGATGGAATGTCAGTGTACTGAATGGAGAATGCTAGTAGTGTATCCTATGGAAGTTTTAGGGACAGTGATACATACACATAAAATTTGCCTAGAATTTGAAAACATTGGCTCAGATTCACTGGCTCGGATTCACCTGGAAAAGAATCTGAGCCGTTGATATCAAATTCTGGGTAACTTTTATTGGTACTTAGCATTTTTGAAGTATTAGTCAATTTTTTTAACCCTAAAAACTTAATCATATTCAATATTTTCTCGAGCATCTTCACATTCACATGGTGCTCCTTCCCGTGGAGCTCCAGTAATACTCCCTCCGTTCCTTTTTATTTGTCTTCTACGAAAAGTCGTGCCACTTTTCAAATGAAAAAATAAAGCGTTTTCGTGTATCATTTTTGAAATTTTTTTACACCAAATTAAAATACTCATCGTGTACTTTAATTCGGTGCCAAAAAATTTGAAAAATGATACATGGAAGTACTTAATTTTTTGATTTGAAAAAAGGCAAGAGAGAGAGTGAGGGACAAATAAAAAGGAACGGAGGGAGTATTACATACCGATAAATTCAATGAAGAAAATTCTAGTGTCAACTCAATGGACAGACGTTAATGTTTAAAAAGTGAGTACTCTTCCGTGGAAGAGTATTTAAAATGGAGAAACTGTAACCTACAAAAACTAACTCTTCCATTAAAGAGTATTGTCTTATCATCAACCCAATAAACTGACAATACAAAGGCTGATTCAATAATGTTCCACAACTTTTTCAAGTGAATGTGAGAGAACATATGGACCACATTGTTTGGATTGCACCTCATTTGACGATGCCATGGTAGGAATACCTAATAACCATATTTGTTTTAGTTCAATCCAAAACATATTTCAATTTGATCATCCAACTGCTATTTCATTCCATTTTTTTGTTAATATCGCCCTAAATAATTTATCTTTTTTCTGGATTATTTGAAGCATTAAACGTACCGACACATGTAAATTATAATGTATTACGATCTAAGCAAAAATCTTCTTCATGAAGGATAGTAGATTACGACGATCAAAGCATAGCAATAGATGGCTTCAAGCTTATATACCTCATTTTGCAGTGCTATCTCTCTCTCTCTCTCTTGTCACATGTATTTCGATCAAAAGCAAGATCGAGATACATATCGACAAAATAGTTTTGAAACACACTATATTAAATCCACGGAATAGTGTGCGGGTAGGGTGATCAATATATCTGTAACACCTTAACTACATGATAGTTGGAGAAATAAATCCCAGGCATGCATGTTTTCCTCACAACCCTATGCACAACATTAAATTACAATAGGTCTTTGTCCCTTCAACAAATAGGAAAATTGACAATATGGTTACAAGAACACACAAGTACGCGATCCAAAAATAAAACAAAAAAACACACAATTACTCTTAACTCTCCTCTGATGATCCTTATGTAGGTAGAGATATTCCTAATATCAAAGCTAAGGCCTAAGGGTTGTTTCACACTTATTTGTGTGACTGTTAAACTTTTTATACTTTTTGTATTTTTAGGGTTTTGCATTTGTTTGAGTTTTGGTCATAAATATATATATTTTCGATTCTTTTCGTCAAGACGAATCACGGAACCTAAAAAGTTTGATGCAGAACCAACAAATGTAAAAAAAAAAAAAAAAAAACCTGAATAAAGACAAAAGTCAAAAAGTGTAAAAAATTAAGGGGAACAAGGCCTAAGTAAGATTTGGATTGAACAACTTTTAGTAAAAGACTTTAATTTTATTCAGTACAAAAAACCTTTTGTCCTATAGGTTTATTAATTTTTCTTCCAATGCAATTTTCAAAACCATAACACATAGTTAACATCAACCGATGAATTTGCTTGAAATCAAAACTACACCCTCAATCGATCGATCATTTGAAAAGTAAATATTGCAATCTTTTCTTTGAATTCCATACATAATTCATTGTTACACAAGAATTATGAAAATTCTTTGTTTTGAATTGCACCAGAGAAAGAGGCAAGTCATGATCTTCAAAGCAAAGAGCCCTTGGTTTTACACCAGAGGGAGAAGAAAAAGAAAAAGCATATATACAGTGAAAACAAGAATAAAAACAAACGCACTTGCACAAAAGAACTAGTTGTAAGAAAATATTAACACAAAGTTTGGTACTTTTTTTTTCCTACACTTCACCTCTTGCAAATCACCCAAGTCTTAGCTCAAGATCCAATTCTTCTTCTGAAGTACTAGAGCTACCATCAAATACTTCTGACCGAACATGCTCATGACTATCACCTGAATTTGATTTTGCAAAGAATGGGAAAGTTGTCGATTCGATTCTTCCCCTCTTTGAACTAATAGCTTCCCCCTCTTTAACCCCAGATGATGTCGGACAGGCTCGGTGAACAACCAAATTCAAGCTTATTGACAGATCTCCAGTGGCATACTTCTCCTGCTCGTCCGTATCCGAAACAGGAAAATACTTTTCATGATCAACCGAGTTTAACCAGGATGGTGTAGCATATATGGAGGGTTTCTTATGATCATGTTCTTTGAGAATAGGAGAAGGGAAAGGGGCCACAAAGTTCTTTTCGTTCCGGGTTTCGTGTATCGGAGGAGGTGAAACTCTAGAAATAGATGAAGCTGGAGGAGGGAAGAAAGCATGATCAGAATCCGGAGTAGAGTAAGGGTTAAAAACCATGGTACAAATCCGAGAAGGGTATTGGGCATCCCAAGGTGGAATAGGATTTGGAATAGGGTTATGATGATCTTGATGAATTAGATCATGTGCAGTGTTTGGAGATAGCTTTAGCCTAGCCCTATCCCTCCTGTGGACATTCATGTGACCACCTAGGGCTTGAGCTGACCTGAATTCTCTCCTGCAGAAGGTACAAGAATAAGATCTTGGAGGCCAAACACACCCTTCAAGAACCCCAGCTGCATCTTCTGCAAAAGCTTTTTCTTCCCATGAATCTCCACACAAATTAGGGTTTGCTTTGGGTTGAAGGTAAGAACTCAAACTGTGTTTCCGTTTCGGGCACATTAGGTATTCCTCCATTGATGAACTACACAATGTGTGTGTGTGTGTGTGTGTGTGTGAGAGAGAGAGAGAGAGAGAGAGAGAGAGAGAGATGTGAAGTCTTGGGATGAAAAGAAGAATGAAATGAATAAATGTGGTGTATGGGAAAGGTACAGAAGAATCTAAATGGAAGGGGGGAAGATGATCATAAATAATGCTTGAATACTTGCTGAGTTAACGTACGGGGTTAAGGTGAAGATAATCCACCACCTTATTTTTTCACTTTCAAGATTAACTCCCTAAACTTATAAGTTTAATACACAACTTGGGATTAGTCAAAATTGATTTTCAAATCTTTTGCTCGGTAACTAAATTCCTAATCTAATACCATATGCCATTGGCCCTATTTTTTCACTAATTACTGGTATTCTACTTTTCTGTTGTTGGTTGATATTTTTGAGCCATGGTAATTTGAAATAATTGATTCTTATATAAGTTATGATTTAACTTATCTATATAATTTTGTGTATTTTAAATAATTCATAGAGATGATATATATATATATATATATATATATCAATTTCAAGTGAGCCGTGGTACAAAACCGAAATCGAACCGTATTTTAGTGATTTGGTTTTATGAATTTTATGGATTGGTTTAATTCTCCAAATCCATTAGATAATGGAATTGTTATTGGTTTACTATAAAATCGGACAAATCCGATCCATACTCACCCCTAGTTGTGGAAGGTGAAGTGGTGGGTACTATTTTGACCTTTCTAGCTAATTTAGAATGGCTACCTCTTTGGTTTTTAGTTGGTATTTTATCTCATGAGGACTAGATATTTTGAGGTTCTTGAAACATTATTTTTACAATAACTTATTTGTCAAATGTCAATTTCGTCACCCTAATTAGTAGCAAAAAAGTTTTGGGTACCACAATATTAACAAAATCATACACAAATTTCGTATCACAATTCACGTGAGAATATTCCATAAGCATTGGATAATTTATTTTTTTTAGATGCATTTGCAGGAATATTGTTTGGAGAATATAGTTTGAACAAGAAAATTAGTGGGAGTTTGTTTTTGAACAAATTAGAGGGTTTTTGTGACGTGTGTATGCACTTTATACGCACATTGAGTTTCTAAGGACCGAACAAGTGTTTTTAGGACCTGCATGCCTCCAAGAATCCCATAGAATTAAGATTGATAGGCCTTTAATTTCTAAGTCTCTCAAATAGTAGAATACAATATTACAAATGCCGAAACTGTCAAGCAAATGTTACTTCCGCACTAGGGGAAGTCTACAATACACACATTTTAAAGATGTGTACTATATGTATTTAATGTACTATTTATCACAAAAAGTTTTTTTGTTTTGTTTTGGCAGCTTTTCAAATTCTTAGATTCTAAAATATGATCCGGAGCGCCTCAAATCTAGTTTCTCTAAAATCAAAATTCACACCCTTTTGCAACTTATAGGAATCCAATTATTTTATATATGGTCAACACTCAACACAATGTGTGGCGGATAAAAATATTAGGGTACCAAATGGTAGTGCCTCAAGACCATGGAATAATTACTCTAAAATTTGCTCTTAATATTTACTTGAACACATATGGACTTGGTCACTTTCAAAGCTCAAATGGCTATATAGAGTAATTAATCTTCCTTAAATCTTAAAAGGGGCAATTTCTAATGGGAAGACCAGATCAAAGAACATGATGTAGTCTTTGAAAACATTAATCAGATTTAGGTCAAATGGCTAAAAATTTGCTAGATTACGTAGAAAGTACTTCTATTTCCATGTTGTTTTGTGATTTTTTATTTGGCTAATTTCTGCTTCCATTCCCCCTCTTTTAGCTTGCATGTTTGTTGCAAGAAATAGGTCAAAAAAATTGTTATTTGAAAGAATACGAAAATGAGAACAGACTGCATAGAGCAATTACACACAGAAACACATTACTCAAAATTTACAAACATAAGCTAAAAGGATGAAATTTAAAGAAAATTGTCGAGCTGGAGGAGGGGAAATTTCTAAAAGGGAGGTTAGGGATCTTGTAGCTTTGGAGCATGGTGATTTTGCAGATTTGGATGGACTCTCTCTCTCTCTCTCTCTCTCTCTCTCTCTCTCTCTCTCTCTCTCTCTCTCTCGTTTTGACTTTTTCTTCCTTTTGCTTGTAGCGAGGACTTTTTCCTTTTGTTTGTTGCTCTTCGTGTTTCTATTGCAGAGCTTTTCATTGCTATGGGTTTCTGCTGGTTTCTTTTGGTGGGCTTTGCTTGAGGGCTTGAGGCTGTTATGGGATTTTTTTGGTGCTGCCTTTGAGTTGGTTGGGAAGCTTTTTTGGGGTTCATCTCCGCTGCAGTCTTGGGGTTTCTTTTTGGTTTTTTGCTTTAGTTGGAGTAGCTGTTGGTTGGGGTCTTTTTTGCTTGGTGGAGTTGGCTGTTGGCTAGAGTTTTGTTTGGTCGGTGTTTTAGCATTTTTGAGCTGTTCTTTTTTTTATTGTTGGTATTTTACTGGCACTGTCTTTGGGTCTCAGGTACTTTATTTGCCCTTATTCCTTTTGATCTTTGTTCCCTTCTAAAGAATAATAAAATTTCTTTCGCCTAACAAAAACACATAAGCTAAAAGGATCTCACAAACCCAAAGCCCCAAATCGATTCTGGTGAGCGGCAAAGCAGAGAGTAGAGAGAGATGGTGTTCAAGTTGCCGAAGAAGATCTCTCCACCTTCCACCACATGTCCCTCCCCCACCACTTCCTTCCCCCTTCTTCAGCCCCTGCTTCCCTCTCCTCTCCTCCTCCTCCTCCTTTACTTCTTCCACTCTTAGATTTGGCGGTAACTCCCCATGCATGGCTGGATCTGCTCTCCGGATAGTGTGGGCGGCCGAAATCTTAATTTTTTTAACAAGGAGAGGCGTGACAACGGCGGCGATGGCACTAGCGGTTTCTTTTCTGCTCTTTTTAGTTTTTTTTTCTTTCTTTTTTTGTTGTTAGTTTTTGTATGTATTTTTTCTTAGTCAGCGGTTTTGTAAGCCGGTGGTTTTGTAGGTGTTTACTGGTTTTGAGCCGGTGGTTTAATTTAATGCATTTCTACCTCTTTACCAAAAAAATTAATTCGGGTCAAAATTTAGGCCTTGTTTGGTTGGGGTCTCAAGACCCAAATTTAAATTTTTTACCCTATTTCCATCCAATCATTATTCTTATTTCTAATCATTACTTCATATTTTCAATCATTTCTCTCTCTATCTCTCTCCAATAATTACTCTTATATCCAATCGTTACACTTATTTTTTTCTCCACTCAAAATCTAAACCCAAACTCAAACCGAAATCTTACAAGATCTATTTGGCTCCTTCAGTCGCAAATGAGTTATAGTAGCAAAAGCGACTGTATTCGAGTCTACTAGAAAAATAAATTGATATGTTATTTTAAATGTTGTTACTTCAATAGTATTTCTTTGTCACACTAGATTTTAAAAAAAAAAAAAAAAGATAAACTTTTTGGACACATTTAACAGTTAACACTCACTCAAGCGTACGAGTTTTTTTAAAAAAAAAAATTTCTTACCTTTCTAATCAATTTGTTTAGAAGAATGGAGCCAAGAATATGACTACCTTTCAATTTTGTACCAAAAAACTGATAAATTCGTTTTCCTCCCGAGTTCCCGGGAATGCGATATGTCGTTTTGCAGCGTTCGAAGTGTTCATTATCCTAGCTAGAAGTCAAACTTAGCTAGTAGGGAAATTCTACGTAAGGTGAGTGTAAGTCCAATAGGCCTAGGGTTTTTTCAGTGAGTATCATATGCACCTTGTATGTGGTTTAAGTTGTGCAATCTCATAAAGATTTATAACATTTTGATGCATCCCGTAACTTTTATATATACTAAAAACTTGTCAGTTTTCAGCAATATAATTCCTACATTTTCACTAGGTATCATAACATTTGTTTATTGTAATTTCATGTTGAGCAATAAAATTCATAACATTTTCACTAAAAATCGTAACATATTGGTGTGTATCGTAATTGTTATACTAAAAACTTGCAACATTTTAGACGTGCATATGAACAGCCAAATAAGAAGTATATATTGTAACATTTTCCTGTCTGGGTATCAGTATCCGAATGAACATATAGCTATCGGAATAATAGAAATGGAGGGTCACTGTCTGACCATCTAGTTCACTTATAACCAATGTGATTCAGACAAGCATTTACCGATGTCTAATCAATCTAAATTTTTCCCTGACAAACATATATTGAGGTCTATAAAGTGAACAATTCATATCCTACTAGAGGTCTATAAAATGAACGATTCGTATCATCAAATAAGATGATAGTGGCCATGTTTGGTTAATAGTTTTGGGCTAGTTTTGGTCTTATTTTAATTTTGCTTACATTATCATTTCTCTCATTTTTCTCTCTCTTTTTCCACTTATTACACCTACTTACATCATCAAAACTAAACAATATAAAACTAAACTTGTTAACCAAACAAACCCAGTATGTCTCATTTTGTGTCACATGAAAGCCACATGATAGGATTTATTACATGCAGAATCTTGATTTTTTCTCACCCCAAACTGGTGTCAGACCACACAAATGGTGATGGAGATCCCCAGGAGCACATAATGCTTCAACCACCACCTAAAAGATGCTGAGTGTTACAAGTTCATAGCCTTCATATGACCATTTTGTCCTACTAGACTCTAATGAATGTTTTGAGGGCATATTGTAGGTCTTTAACTCGATACAATTTCTTAATATAATGGTCTTATCAAAGGGTAGCAAATACGGGGTCCAAATGCTTCCTTTTTTAATGTTCACTGGGACCATTATGGGTGGTCCATTTGCATGATGACTTCAATTATACGGGAGGGCTCTTCTTTATTTTAATGTTTTCAATTCACCTTTATGTTTTTTTCATGTGATTTAGGACAGAATGATGGAAACTGCCACAATACACCCTTTATGTTCTGGTGAACAGGGTATGCATTTCTTAAAATGTATTTGCGTTTATAATATTTCGACATAAAATTCATCACTGTTCTGTGAAAATCCATAACACTTGTGAATAAATTCGTATCATAAATTTTGAATTTATAACATTTATATGTTACGAATTTTGACTTGACGTTACAAATTTTGTACCATAGTACAAAATTTTATCCGGTAATCGTGAATCTTCGTACTTATCTTATGAGTCAGTACCCAAATAACCAAAATTTCGGACCATTAAGAAGAGCATATCGTGCACAACACCGGAAATTAAGAATGCTTGTTGTAGCACATCCCTAGCAGGGTTGGCCTTGAGCTAAGGCGAGCAAGGCGACCGACTTAAGCCCCCAAATAGGTAAACCCAAAATTAGGGCCCCAAATAGATAAACCCAAATACATATTTATCATTTATATAATCAATGAGCTAGCTAGCCCAACAGAAAAACTTAGTTTTCTATCCAATAAGTACACGATTCAATTCACGGGGCCTCTCTTTTCCTTCTCCATAATATTTTTTTCCTCTCACAAACTCACAATACCAAAGGGATACTTTTTTATTGGCGCAAAAAATAATATGACAAAAACTAGTTTTAATTGAAACAATGAAGCAAATCATGGGGAAAACAAAAAACTAAATATGGTACCAAGTAACAATCATTTCGAGGTTAGTTTTATTTTTATTTTTTTTTAAAAGAAAAAACATAGAACTCCAGTTTTACAAGTTCATCTTGGGTCCCGAGAATCTCAAGGCAAACCCTGACCTAGAAATATATACAGGGGACCCTCTCATAATTATAATGGTTAGTAAACAACAGTGTAAAAGATCATAACTTTCCTAACTAGAAATGGCTACAATACACACTCATTAAATGTTTGTACCATATGCACCTATTTTATGGTTCAAATTGTGCCACTTCATTGACAATCGTAACATTTTTTAGTTTTCTATAACTTTTCAGCAATATGATCCGTAACATAGTTTATGATTCATAAATTTTTTTCGTTTTTCGTAACGTTTCAGCAATATGATTTGCAACATTTTGGTATGTCTCGTTACTTTTATATGGGTAAAAAAAAAATTGTAAATTTTATAAATAGATAAAAAAAAATAGTAGTCCGTACCTTTTGTAGGGGTGTGTATTCAATGTACATTCATTCTGCTTTTTTTTTTTTGAACGGTAAATAACTTCATTAACCTTGAAAAGGAACAAGACTAATGGGGGCAAGGAAAGGCAATGAAACACAAGTCGCACAATCCAAGACCCAAAACAACAGTTTGGCAAGGAGCCAAACGATCCAAACACCCGAGGGTCAAAAAAACTGGATGACACAATAAACGAGCACATGAAAAGGGCCGAAACCCAACACCCAATGAGTCTAAAAACTCTGAAAAAAACAGTAGGCACAAAAAACCTCAAACAACCGTAGATGCAGCCATCACCACCCACTCACAGCCAACCCCACCACCTCCCCCAAGAGCAACACTCCACATGGCCGTTAAGCACACCGGATTGGTTCCAAAACAAATGGCCAGCAGCAACGGAGCCAAGGGAGAAGTAGGATCAGCGGCAACCAAAATACCGACGGTGAACAGCACCAAATCCGAATAGATCCAATAGCACAGTCAAAGGCCAACAGATCTAGCAGCCCACAAACCCATGAAGCAGCTTAACGCCATATATAACACAGGCCCGTCGGGAGAGAAGGCCGAAGCCACTCACCAACCAGAGCACGATGACCGAGAACACCCAAATCCGCAGCAACATTCACCAATCAAAAAGTGTGGATCTAGAAATTCGAAGACAACCCCGTCGCCACCAGAGAAAAACCCACAGGAAATGCAAACCGCAGCACGGAGCCGCCATCCTACACCATCTTTATTGCCGATCAGAGAAATGAAAAGGAAGAAAAGGAGCAGAAGGAGGGAAAATGGAGGGATAAGGGTGGAAGGAGAGGTAAAGAGACAGAGGAAAGAGACGAGAGGAGAAGAGAATAAAGGAAAGCGGGGAGGAGGAGGTGCGGTGGGGCACCCCCTCCGCCCAGCAAAACCTTAGGCGAGACGACTTGTTTTGGAAGAGATGGAAGGAGGCTTTTATGCAAATTTCTTCACATTCTTTCCGCTTTGATATTCTATCAAAGTGATTACTCAAATTACACTAGAAAACATTTTATATATTTGTTTAGCGAAGACCAAAAAGTGCGACATTTGAAAACATATAACTCAAGGCAACCAAATTTTAAAAGAGTTCGACATGTACCCCATTAATTTTATTGAAGTTTATAGAATGAGTAAAATATCATAACTTTTGTACATAAATTCACAACTAGAACATCATTCTTAAATTCTCAACATTTTAATGAGTACTTTGTTATGAATGTACTATATCTTTTTTTTTTCCTGAATTGTCATGAATTATTGAGGAAATTATGAGCTTTCCTAAGGCCAGTCAATCCAATCTTCGAGGGGGCAAGAAGAAGCAAAAATATGTGGGTTTCAAATCTGTAGCAGCGGCAGCTGCGCTCTTTATTTCTTTTAGTGGTATTGCTAACAAAAATAGATTGTTGGGTCATGACTCGTACCTCACGCACAAAACAAATAAACAAAATCAATAACAAAACAAACGATATACATGGTTTGGCAAAATCGAATGGACCCACGAGGAGTGGAATTTCATTATATCAGGAGATTACAATCCGTGGAGATCACACACTCACTCTTAATCTCACGTTACAATGATTTCCTCACAGTTCTCATATGTATCTCCCTCCCACGCTCTGTACCTCTCTCACTTTGTGATACCACAAATAAGAGACAAACAATAGTATTTATTAGGGCGCACAAAAAAAACGGTGAAACTGTGAATCCGGTCCAGATCGAACCGATCCGCGCATTTTGGATTTTAACCGTGGATTAATGGTCCAGACACGGATTGAAAAATTAGTAACCTGTGACTCGTGGTCCGGACACGGATTTTGATTTCAAAACCATGGATTAACCAATCCGGACCGTGAGATTTTTATTATATATAAATTTTTAAAATATATACACACACACACATAATTTTACACAAACTTCTACTACATAGACTAGGGGTAAACCATGATATCTTTCAAAACTTAAGGGTTAAAGTATTACACTAACTTCTACTATATGTACTTGTTATCTATTTCTGGGGTAAACTGTGATCTCTTTCAAAACTAGGTTGATAAGCATGTTTGGATGTGTATTTTTATTGATGACCCATGGAAGCAGTCTAATATTGCCCATCTGGAGTAAATAAACTTAAGATTTGTGACAACATATAGTAGATTCAATTAGTAGTTGTGTATTTGTGTTTACACTATTAGTGTGTGATTCCAACGAAGGCCTCTTCTTTAATTAGTTGTGTTTATACACCATTAGGTAAAATTTCAATTATATAACTTTGTTACTCGTTTATATATAACATGTAATCCGTGGATAAAACCGGAACCGATCCGTGACTTGCGGATCGGATTGGAACCGAACCGTGAGACTTTTGGTCCGGACACGGATTGTATTTTCTAAAAACCGTGACTCGCGGATTAGGATTGGATTCATGCTAATCTGATCTGATCCGATCCGAACCGTGTACACCCCTAGTATTTATAATCCAAAAGTTGCACAAAGAAAATCATACCCAACCTTGAACGTTAGCCCAGGGCCCACTTGGGGTGGACCGCCTAACAATTCAACCCTTCCACCCGAGCGAGTAAATGTTGACCTTCCAGTATCATCCTGCTACCTTAAAAGAGTTCAACTTGTACCCCACTAATTTTATTGAAGTTTACAGAATGTGTAAAATATCGTAACTTTTGTATATAAATTCACAACTAGAACATCATTCTTAAACTCTTAACATTTTAATGAGTACTTTGTTCTCAAAGTATTATATCTTTTACTTTTTCCTGAATTGTCATGAATTATTGAGGAAATTATGAGCTTTCCTAAGGCCAGTCAATCCAATCTTCGAGGGGGCAAAAAGAAGCAAAAATGTGTGGGTTTCAAATTTGTAGCGGCGGCAGCTGTGCTCTCTGTTTCTTTTAGTGGTACCGCTAACAAAAATAGATTGTTGGGTCATGACCCAAACCTCACGCAGAAAACTAATAAACAAAATCAAGAACAAGACGAAAGATATACATGGTTCAACCAAATCGAATGGACCCACGAGGAGTGGAATTTCACGATATTAGGAGATTACAATCGATCCGTGGTGATCACACACTCACTCTTAATCTCACGTTACAATGATTTCCTCACAGTTCTCACATGCATCTCTCTCCCACGCTCTCTACCTCTCTCACTTTGTGATACCACAAATAAGAGACAACCGCGGTGGTCGTTTCCCTCCTATGTCAACAATCTTGGAGACAACACCACCACTTAACAAATTGAGAGCAAAATAAACTCTTTTTCTCATTGTAAAAGCTCCAAATTTTTCCTTCTATTTCCAATGGGCTTTATCGTTGACATCCTACACTAGCTACTATTTTTCTTTCAAGCTTGAATCTCATACATCTCTACAATAACCATGATATGAATGACATGATAATAAATGAAGATTTTTGTGAAAAATAATCAAACTAGATAGAATCCATGGAGTATTATAAGATTAATCTAGATTGACAAATTAAATGATCAAACACAAGGTTTAAATCATATAATGCATCAAGAACCCATAAAAAGATAAAAGACTTGATTTTTAATGAAGGTTTTTGATAAAGAAAATCAATCTAGAGCAAATACATGGTGAACAAAAGTATTGCACTAGATTAACAAGGAATATGATCAAACACTAAGTTTAAATCATACTGAAAGCATCTAAACACATGACTATAAGAAAAGATTATTTCTTGATGATGCAATGAAGATTTTGAGAATAATCAAACTAGAGCATATACATAGATATTAGAATATAGCACTAGAATGAATAAAAGATGATCAAATCAAAATAGAAATCACCTTTAAAGCATAAAACCCATTGAACAAATGAAGGAGAAGTGTTTCTCTATCTAAGGTAGGTTAATGCTCTCAAAATCTTACCTAGAAGAGTGAAAAAATAATTTATATAGTGCCAAGGTCGGAGCCCTAAAAAGGGTCAATGAGAAAACACCACATACTTAAGAAAATAGGCATTGCAGTAGTAAGCACTAAATGAATAGCTAACGAGAGCTATACGAGCGCTACGGAATAAAAGGGTGACATCATGCATGACCACAAAACGCGTGGCGCCAGTAAGCACTACGGGCGCTACAACGAGTGCTCATCAAGCGTTGGTCTCTGAAACTACTTTGAATGAAGCAAACTGACGCGCTAGATTAGTGCTAGTAGTGCTGAACGAGCGTTGCGCTAAGAATCTCTTTTAAAATGGGTACATGCCTTAGAAAAATACTTGATGCTTACATAATAAGGCTAAAATGCAAAATCATGCAACATAAAAATGATTAAATCCCTAAACTATATGAAGAACATGATAATGCAACATTATCCCTTTCATGAATCAATTACGAGCTAAGGAACGCGCAACTCCATTTCTCCAATCTTTCAACCACTGAGTGGAGCATCTAGACTCAATCAACTAAGCTACCTCCCAAATGAAAAAAGATAGAAGTACATACACCAATAGTTTGTTGAAATCCGAAAAATGCCAATAACACTAACAATTCCAACATTAGACAATTGATTTACCAAACTTCAAAACTCACTGGACTGGATGGCAACGGATCCGGAGCTTTAAATTTACAAGCTTTTTTATCAGTATTGCTTTATTTCGAGATGATTTTGATTGATATGTCTCCTCTAATTTCCTCCATAAAGCGTAAGCGTTTCTCTCCTAAGCTACACGATGAAAAATTTCTTGTCCAATGCACGCAGTCGAATTAATCCTAAAACTTTCCTATTTATTTTATTCTAATCCTTTTTTGTATCCGTTGGTTTGACTCCTAAATGTTCTAGGGGATCATAAAAATCTTTCCATGAAAGCATATCCTCCATCTAAGGCTTCCAAACCAAATAGTTGGTTGCCATCAATAGAACCATGGTATTCATACTAATATCCCACATCTTACTAAACCAAGATAATCTCCAAAAAAAAAATGCCCTATGAAATTTCAAAAGATTATTTGAAACTCCAAAGAACATTTTAAAGCGGTAAATAAAATGTACCATCAATTTCAGTGTTGAATCTCTGAACCAAACCTCAAACTCGATCCGGAACATCGAAACAAGTCAATATCGACCTAAACAAAAAACCCTCACTAACCTATGAACGGGCATAAACTCCAAGTAATGAGCCGGCCAAGATGCTCCTTGACCCTACCTTAACCCTCTTAATCCTTTTGAACCGAAGTTTGACCCATCTGAACCAGAGCCTAAACACTCTGCCTCTTTGTTGACGTCACATTGATCCTTCTACAACTCCCATCCGTGACTAAGTCACACGCACGCAACTAGATCTGACGCGCTTTCCACCCGCCACCTCTCCGGAGCGTGCGACATTTTCCGGCATCGTCCGACAAGTTTGTTGGCACCACTGTGATCGTCTAGGTGAGACAAACACAACAATGTGGTCAAAATCAATTTTCGACCACCTTTGATCCAAGCCCAAACCAAACCGCCTTTCGCCTTTTTTCACCATTGTTCAAACTGCTCGTTGAGCTATTCCGGTGACGAACGACGACGTGCTACCCACCATTGCACTCGTCTCTAGAGATACACCTAACCCACTGATCAAAATCAATATTTGACAACCATAGAATTAGACCAGACCTTGAATAGTGCTTTAATGGCTTCTGAGTGATTTTCTGACTAATTTTGTGCTCTCAAGTGCTCAAACCTATGCTCTAGTACCACTTGTTAGGTCTTGATCCACACCTTACACAACAAAACAGTAAACACAAATGAGAAGAGTCAAACGATATATGTGGTTTGGCCAAATTGAATGGACCTACTTCCACTGGAAGGGGGATTCACTATATGAGAAGATTATAATCTGTGGTGATCACACACTCACTCTCAATCTTGCGTTCCAATGATTTTCTCACAGTTCTCTCGTGTATCTCTCTCTCACTCTTTACCCTCTCACTTTGTCATGCCACAAATTAGAGACAAACAATAGAACTTATAATCCAAGGGCTACACAAAGAAAACCCTACCAACCTTAGGCCTTAGCCCAGGCGGCCCACTTGGGGTGGACCCCCAACATAGACTCTTTTGAATGAAGCTCAAGCTATTTGGGAAGACAACAAAATTTTGGGTATTGTTTATGATGGTGAAGACGAAGAAGTCATTAGTAAGATAGCCTTAATGGAGGATGAGGATGAGGGTTGTTCCTCTAGTTTAATTAGTCAATTTAAGTTCTGGTTTTGGGGATATAGCGTAGTTTGGTGAGGTTCTAATTTTCTTGTTTGGCTTTTGGGTTGTTTTTGGGTGTGAGGGGTTTAGGGGTTTGTCTTTATTGACATAGTTCTTTGAGGTCTTCCTGCTGTGTAGGTTCTTGTTTTTACCTGACTTTGATGGTTGATGTTTTGTCATCCTTGCAGCCTTTTGGGCTCGAATGGCATTCTTGTTACTTGTCTTTATATAATTTGCATTAATGATTAATAAAGTCTTTTTCATTTTTTTTTTTTTTAAAGAATTGTCATGAATTATAACTAAAAAAAATTCTTGACGTTCTCAATGTTTCTCCAAATGTTTTTTTTATCGGCAAGAAGAAAGTTTATTAATCTCTAAAAGGAGGACAAATATTCAAAGGAATAGGGGCAAAAAAAAGTTACCTGAAACCCAAGAAAGATGTTGGCAAGATACCAACAAAAAGGAAAAAGCTACTCAAAACACAACACCACCAAAAGAAAACGCCACAAGAACCAAGACCTAACAAAAACTGCAACCCCAACACAAAGCATCTTAAACACTAAAACCGAATAGAACAACTAGACCACCAAAAACTAAAAGCTTTGCACTAGCAACACAAAGCAAAAACAGGAAATGCAGCAATAGGGAAAAAACGAACAGCCTCAAACACCATCTCCAACCACACAAGCACCCAAAAAACAGCCAACCAAAAAAGCAAAAACCCATTGAGGTCAATAACCATAAGCAGCAACCAAAACAGAAGGACAAAAGCAGTATGGCATTAGAAAGCACCCACAATACTCAAAACTTCACTGAACTGCGGGCCCCTTCCTCCTTCTGCAAATCTTCAAAATCACCAAAATCATTGTTAGAAATATCGCCCTTTTCCAACTCCAGATAATTGTTTATATAAATAAAATAAAATAAAATAAAAACTCTCCCCTCATAATGCTATATGCCTAGCGAAGCACATGTTTCCATAAACCTCTGAGCTTGCTTAACTAACAAAGAATTCCTATTGCGAATGCCATGAGAAGAAAGAAAAACCCCCCTTCTCTGTCTTATTCAACTTGCCCACTTTATTTCGAGCTTTCTTCTCGATCTCTTCAATACTATATGCCTAGCGAAGCACACTCCTAAACAATAATTCGAATCATAAAACTTCAAATTGAATGTAAAGAAAAACAATATATAACACCATCCTCTTGTTTTCACTTCAATTTGAAAAGCCATTCACTCTAATCCAACTGCGGTGACACCTACCCAAAGTGGCAAGGGGGGGCATAATTCCAAAAGATGCGACTCAAAGAAAAGGACGTATACCTTCCCTAGGTATTTATAACTAGTGAAGTACTATCAACAATATTAATTAGATGTCTCTTTTAGTAAAATAACACCAGAACAAAGCGTCCAAATTATAAAGGCGTAACCCTTAACATGCATGTATATCCATGTGTACTAGAGGACGGTGGATCCTTGATCACCTGTGTCGTATGTGTAAGTTTGTGTCAACAGTACAGGGTTGTTCCCTAAGTCAATAATTGGCTTAATTAAGTCAATTTTTTCGGTTGATGTTTGTGAGAGAATAATCTATCTCATAAACCGCAATAAATCAATACAAGGCAGGAATTGGGACAACCCCAGAGTTCCAAAACAAATGTCCGCCTCAAATTTTAATTTCAGTTTGTATATAATATGTTATGTCATGTTTTTAGCTCCCTAAAGTTCCTTTGGAAAACTTTCACAGGACCATTTGTATTGGACCATGCTTTTGTTTTTATACGAGCTTTCATTTCATATATCCCTTGTTTCACTATCAAATCAATCAGGGGTTTATAAACTATTGATCAATTCCCTTTAGTTTCTTGCAGGATAATCTACCTAATTGTCATGCACTTCTCTGGGGATGTAATATGCTAAAAGGACCTGTGAGAAATTGTTGGTAAGACAATTACAAGCATAGTGAACCAACAAAGAGAGAATTGCATTTGACGCAGCGGAATTCACGAGAAACTAGTTGCGTACTAGTTCAAACGAAAATAGGTCTCGAATCCACGAGAGTTCTTGAATCCACAAGAGAAAGAGAATAACTCTGATTTATAATTGATTAAAAGTTGCCCAATAATAGAGGTTACATGCCCTTTTATAGGGAGAACTATCAAACCCTAGCAAAACTTACCTAAAAATTAAAATATCCCGAAAATTGGGGAAACTCCCAAAATTGAAAACTAGAAAGAAAAATAAGATATTCCCAATTGGAAACAACGTAAACGGAATTACACGCTAAGAGTAATTCGTAATCTAATTATTACCTAAAATAGCAAAATTACTAAATTGAAGGCCTAAACGAATGAATTTGGCCGAAATCCACCATCAGTCACGATTAGGGTGGTGAGTATTGATCGCAGAGCGATTTCGCTTCAGCCCACCAAGTTTGGGCCTATTCCGGGCTCGTCGATAAATTGCCGAATTTGGCAATTTTCAATTAAGAGTTGTTTGTTTGGGCCTCTTAGGCTTCGACCGGTCCAACTGATCATAGAATTGGGCTGCTACTTGTTCTGCATCAGCATTGGACTTGATTAGTGTTTGGAGTGCATTGCATTGTCCTAGCTAGTTTCGTGTGTGGAAACTTTATGTCCGATTCAAAATTAATTAGCAATGTGAGACAACAATTAGAATCGCTCTTCATAGATAAACTTGAAATTTTCAAGCCTGTGTAAGTCGGTATCTTTTTTTTTTAGTAACTGTTATTTCTGTACCAAAGTTACACAAGGGATGGTTCCCTTTACCAGGAAACGAACAGCAAGCTGAAGAAGGATAAAGCCAGCAAAGCCCAAAAACAAAGCTAGAGAACTACCATGCACACCTATCAACAAGAACAAGACCGTGCAACACAAACAGAGTACACTATTAACTCCAAGGGGTCGGTCGGCAAAGTGGTCTTATCTTGAGACTTAGGGGTTTGCTTCCACCTAAGGTAAGGTCTTAGATTTGAATCCCCTTGCCAACAAACTCTTTGAACCACTAGGGGTTATGCCCAGTCGTCATCTTCAGGGCCCTGGAATTAGCCGAGGTGCGCTTAAGCTAGTTCAGACATCCGATTATCTCAAAATAAATAAAAAAATAAGAAAACAGAGTACACCCCAGGTTCTATTTTTGCTTCGATTTCCTTGTTAGTACCATAGATCTCAAACGGGGAGCTCTTGCTCCAGTTGGAGTTTTTAATGAGGAATGGAGACTTCAATCTCCTCCTCCTGTGCCAATTCCATTTCTTTGACTATGTTCATCTTGTCCATCAGCCTTTGTTCTTTTATCCTGATCTTGGTTTGAAGAATCTCCAGTTGTGTTTTCAGTTCAATAACTGCATCCTCTATCACTTTAGCATCATTTCATAGTCTGGATTTCCCTTCCCCTCCATCGTTGCTCCGCAATACCTTTCAATTCTTGTGAACATTCTGCCTCTTCCCTTCGCGTACTCGTATGTCCTTTTCCCACTCCCCTCCCCCTTCTTTAGTAGCAATGTTCACTACTGCCGCTGTTGCGGAGCACTCGCTCGTAGGTTTTAAGACATCGGTACGATTGTAAGATTTTATAACTCATGAGGTAATGATAGGGAGTACTATTGACAACCATCTCGCTCGCTGATCTTTTCGACCGTATTATCGACCACGAGCGTTTGTTATATGCTATTGCCCTACGGATTTAAGGCCTCCACAACTACTTCTACCACCACCTCTAAGTCCACCGCTGACACGACCACCTCCACCTCTTGATCCTCCTTCAAGAACTAGCCTTGCCCCTAATATAATCCATAATAGCAGAGCAAATGGCATCACTGGTCTTGGCTTGCTAGCCTCCAGAAAATTTGAATAACTCTGCATCCATAACTCATTCTTTTATGTTTGCATAGCCCAAGCAAGCTCCATACTCCATATCAAAGACGTCCTTAAAACCCAAAATTTCCTCAGAAAGATTAGCCCAAATTCCTCTAATAAAAAAGTAATTGAAAAACAGATGATCATGAAACTCATTCTGTGTATCGCATAAGACAAATCGAATCCATTGCAAAATTCCATACTCCGACTCTATCTTTTGTTGCCAATCTGATCCTACAACAAATTATGCCACACGATGAAGGCCCATCTGGGGATATTTCCTCGATATCTTATTGAAGGGTTTGGTTGGAATTAAGGTCGTTTAAGTGCAAATTCTGTCTGTTAAAAAAGTCTGGTTGGAATTAAGGTCGCGTAAATACTATATTAGAAGAGTTTGAAATACAACTTCTTGCTCCTTCCTTCTATTTTTCAAGGAAAAATCAATCAATGCTTTTCGATAACCTTGATGTCTGGATTAGTTTGTACGCACTTCGACTAATCCTAGGGCCCTGGAGGTAATTGTTGGAAATTATCAAAATAAATGGGTTTTTATTTGGGGTTTTATCAATATGTTCCTTGTGCTTTTTAGAAAGCTTTTATTGTTGTTTTTTGGTTTTGTCTCACATTGGCTAGTGAGGAAATGTTTGAGTTGTATATATGTGGAAACATTCCTATAATGTTCACATAATGTTAAGTAGCAAGGCACCTATGTGTTGCACGCATTACCGGTGTAGCCGGTGATGAATCACACCTATACGCACCCGCACCCGCGCGTGCGTGAGCGTGGCAGTGGGCTGTGTGGCGCTTTGATGGCACTTGGTGATAAGGTGTTGCGACGCATGCTCGGGATGGACCCGTAGACGATACCGGTTGGCTTAGCGATGTCGATACACCATTCATCAGACGATATCGGGTTGGCATAAAAGCGGAACAGAATGATGGGTATCGATACAGCATAAGCCTGTATCGATACCAATGACACTAGTTCGCGTACGGATGCAACTCTGAACGAAGGGTTATAACCCAAACTCAAGTCTTTTCACTAAAGGGCGTGTCCTAAAGTGAAAGGGTACTTCTGGGCCTATATATAACACCCAGAATTATGATATGATACAATAGAATTCTAGCCTTGTTACTCTGCCAAAATTTCTACAAATCGCTTTCTTGTATTCTTTGCATGCAGATTACTCTACGTAAAACGGTGCTAGCAATTCCTTGGTTCTTCGATTCTTTTTTAGGCTTCGGTATTACATGCGTCCTTCATTTTGTGGGGCCTTGCGTAAGATCATTGAATTGATTGGCCGTTGTATCCTCGAGCAGTTAAGCTATCAACCCTGGTGCACACCAAACGGTGGGGCGAATCGCGCTTTTCGAAAGCGACATAGTAACGTGCCTCGAAGCAAGTTCCGTCATCAACAGGTTCAGTTTCCCGACGACTCCCAGATTTTTGCACTAACAGTAATGAGTAGGCAAACCCCTAAATCCCTGGTGCAGTTGTTAATTTTTATTTTACCACCAAGTAATTAGTTGAATACGGGTAAGTATTTGGAGTTCTTTCCCTCTAACGCTTTGCTTCAAGTTTCCATAGTCACTTGGTCGGGTTAAACACACGATGGGACTTTTAGTTATCGGCCCCTACTGCAGTAAGATCCTTGGGACTTTTAGTTATTGGTCCCGACATAGCTGCAGTAAGATCCCTTGCAGATGGATATTGAGTAACCTATCTCCATATTCATTTGATGTACCAAAACAAAAGAATAAACTTCAAACTTAAGGGGGTTCGCCTTGTGGTTAAGGTCTGGGAATGAGAAGTTTGCTCCCTCCTAATTCTCATGTTCAAAACCTCTTATGTTCCGTTAAATCTTATAGGGTCAGACAATAAGAACTTTGTTACGATTTTAAACTGGGTCTTTCACTAATAAACTGTAGAATTAGTTGAGGTGTACATAAACTGACCCCAAACACTTTGATTAATCAACTAAAGAAGACTGATTTATGTTTTAGCAAGCCTTTGGTACAACACCTTGACTATATCAGGATTTTCGGCTGGATTTCATTGCAATGAAATGACCATTTATTCATCAAGAAAGAACCAGAATATTTGAGGAGCACTAGGCCAGACATTCATAAGCATGTTCTATAGAAAACTATTAAACTATGTCTTGCACCAGAAAAATAGAATTTATGAACCCAATTTCTTCGTGGCCATGACCCATATTACCTCAATTTTATATCTTCAAATAAATGCCCGTACAAGGACTATTTATGGTTCAATTATGAAGGTTGGCTTCAGTGAACTTAATATAATAATTAGCCGAAGTATTTCCTAATTGCACCCTAATATGCATAACCGGCCCTAAGACGTTGGTCGGTGGTCAAATGCTCTCGCCTAAGGTCTCAACAGGTTCAATTCCTTCCAGATTTTATCGACTCTTTTGGGGCTAATTGAGATTTGCTTGGTTGTTAAATTTATGGTTCCAAGATTAGTCGAAGTGCAAGCAAAGCAGGCACAAACATCTGTTTTTCAAAAAAAAAAATCACATTCATTGTAATAATGCATGTGCGAGTGCGAATATGAAAGCATCTTTTGAAAACATCCCAAATTATACAAGCGTGAGCGGCTGTACTATGATTTTTGGAGGTTCAAGCGAACCTTGTGGATTAGAAAATGCACTATAATTTTATATCTCTTGCATATAATTTGAGATTTCATTCAGGTTGTCCGTGCTTGATCGATACACAACCGCAGTAAATGAAAATTTACTCAAAGTTTTTTTTATATACTCCATCATATAACCCACAAAATAAAATAAACTAAGCCCAAGAAATTTTCTTTTGCGATCTTTTAATCTTTGTAACCTCTCTCAAAGATTAATAAATTTTTCTTCTGATCAAAAAAACAATCATAATAAATTTCCAATCATAATAAATATCTTCATTCATATAATGTTTTGCACACAAAGTTTGTTGAATACTATACAATTTCGTCACCTCTGCCCTAAAACCCTTCGGCCGTCGCTATTTGCAAGAGTAAGAAATGGGAGCGTAAACATTGTATGAAATTTGGCATACAATCCGTTTATCGGTCCTTCCTTGTTTCATGGGTTTTCGTTGTCATTTTCTATCTAGTTGCTTCATTGTATCGTAATTGTTGCAACAATTTCCAAGACTGAATCAGAACTCCACTCAATATATTTAGACTGCACTAATTACACGCTAAATTAGTTAGCCGTGTGACAAATTTTATAGACTATAGTGATGCAAGTTGTTGGGATTATTAATTGAAGGTTATAGACTATAGTGATGCAAGTTGTTGGGATTATTGATTGAACTACACACTTTGCTCACCAACTCACAAACAAGATCTTGGTTGTTATGAATCATAGATGAAATCAAAACAAAAACTTTCTTCTCTAACTATTCGGGCGATTATTTTTATGTTTTGTGAGGACGAAAAATTATCAACACAAGTGATGCTACAACAATACTTTTTGAAAGACTACTATCGTTTATCATGCCACACCAATTTTGGGTATAGCTACAAGGGCCACTAGTTGAATCCACTGTAGCTAGCAACCCTTCAAGTGATCGAAAAGTCACCACGGCCCGACCACCAGATTTAGGGGGTACAAGTCACAATAAGATTCAAAGCTCATCTACATGGGGGCAAAGCCAAGTGCTTTCCGCTAGGGCAAGCCCTTGGATGGTAATATACTCTTTCTTTTTATTGATAATATAGGTATATATAAGAATTTTAGCGAATACTAATTTGAAACAAGTAATCGAAACTAGTACTAGGTATCATACCGATACTGGTATGCACTGTTCAAGTAGTAAAAATAGTACCATGATATGATATTCAGAACCTTGGTTAGCCCAGGGCAGGTTAGCCTCCTGGTTTTACCCTTGCCATTGGGGAGAATAATTTGAGTGTGTGTAAGGTACCACGTAGCGGTACCCAGAGTGCATTCTGATAGTCCAAAAATATTTTGGATGGTCCAAATTTAAAATAATTTTTTTATGGGAAGATTTCCCTGAAATAGTGTATTTAAAATCCGCACTATTGATTACTTTTTACGGCAGTGATAGGGTGTTACAGGTATCATGTCAGATGTCATTGGTACCCTACGCGCACCCAAATTCTTCTCCCATTGGGAAAGTTAGATAACGAACTTCAAGCCTCAAGCTAATGAAAGCATCACGACGTCAAAGTCGCATCATTTATGATTAGGTGATAGAAAGAACTGATCACACAAGTTGTAGCCTGCATGTTCAAGAAACCAACTTATATAGGGTATTTGATTCTAAGACGATGGGTTTCTTTTTTTCTCTTGAAACGATAGTTCCGTGATTTATCAGCATATCAGGGCAATAAATTATTATACTATATTAATATATCAACCTGGGGATGATCTTAAAGTGGCAGCAACATTAATTAATTTAGAGTGAAATGTAAGAAAGTAGGCTTGACTAGACAAGACAAAACGATTAAGGCTGAGTTTTTATTTTCGGTATTTTTTATAAGTCATTTTTTTTACCATATACATCACAAAAATACTATTTAGCTAAAGCATTATCCATTTTTTTTACTATAGTAGGAAGCTTTAGTTTTAGTGAAAACTCTCCCTAAGTCATGGTAATTTTACATTTAACATCATCGGAGCATAATCCCCCAAAAAAAAACATCATGGGGATCATAGTCTTTTTTCTTTTTTGTTTTTTTATAACTCAGGTGTCTTGGGGTGTTCTAGTGTTCTACTAAGGGAGCTTTTTAAATAAACTGGTTTTTCACGATTTTTTATGTGATATATTGTGATAGAATGACTTGTCTTGGTTTTGGAAAAACCTGTCTTTCATTAGTGGAACACCCCCTTAGACTAGCTTACGCGCACCTAACTCAACTAATCTTAATTCCAGCACTCACTTTCGGAGACCCTAATTAAAGTCGGAGTAAAACTTCGTATGAATTAGTCTCAAAAGAGTTTATAGCACCTGAGAATTTTGGAATGTAAAATTTTATGAGGACCAAACCAGAGAAAAAGAGGGAAAGAAAGAGAATCAGAATACACTAATATACATGGAAGGCCTCAACATGGGGAAAAAAGACCGGAGCCACATCAGTCCACTATAATCGAAACAAGCCGTCTCTCTTCTCTTTGAGAACAATTTTCTCTTACCTCCTCCCATGTTTACACTAAAGCTCATAACCCTAACTTCAATGCATATACCTATTAAATAGGCAAGGCCCAATGTCCGAATTTGCCCCTACCTAAAGTGAAAATATCGTTTTCACTGAAATTTGTGTGCTCCTAAAGTTGCACACGGTTTGCGGTAATCTGTGACCTGGGGGCTCCACCCCCCACACCCTCGGGGTGGAGTACTATCATTGAAGGCTACCTGCATTCCCAACTCAAGTTGCAATATTGATGAGGCCCTAACTTTATTTTTCTCTTTCAATAACGGTGTCCCAACTGATTTAGGAATGATTATAGCATTCTCAGCTTTCATTTATACACACTATGATGGATTTTCCACGATTAAATCCTGAGATGCCAGTTCAAATTCCGACAGTGATAGTGGTAGCCCAATGATGAATCTAAAAGATTGGCTTGTCAGCCTTTCTAGATGTTTGGAGTTTTAATCAGTGTGATTTTCTTTTTTTTCAAATGTGGCAGCACATTCAATGGCTAGGAGAGGTCTTACTGGTCGTAGTGTGTGTACACAGAAATATTATCCTCCTTTACGTTTTTCTAGCCCTTAAATTAATGATAGATGGTACTTCTAGGTGATTATCATGTGTACTCGTATTTCTTATAATTGAAGTTATTAGTAAAATAAAACACCCACAATTAAACTCTCTCTCTCTCTCTCTCTCTCTCTCTCTCTCTCTCTCTCTCTCTCTCTCTCTCTCTCTCTCTCTCTCTCTCTTATTGCTAGGGTTTTCCCTCCTTTGTGTATGGCGTTGGGAGAGGGTTGGTTGGTGGCCGGATTTGAGCCACCCTCCCCGTGATTATTCTCCCCTCCTCAAGTGAGGGTTCCCCATCTCCCTAGTGGGATTATTGGTTTCTATTTCCATTGTTTCCCCTCTTGTCCTTGTCATCTCTTCCACCTCTTCTCCCTTATCCTCCACCTCACTTTGTCAGCCTTCATCCGTCCCCACCACCTTACCTCTCATTGTTTATCCTTCCACTTCATCTCCCTAAAGTAGTTTGGCTGGTTGTTTATTTGGTCACACTTTCTTCATTGCCGCCCACCACATCACCTCTCATTATTTCTCCTTCCACAACCCCGCCTTCCACTGCCTTTCCTGCACTTCACCTTCATAGCTAAAAAGATTCGAACTTATGGAGTCTCGTGTTAACCGTTGAAGATCTGATGGATACTCGTAATTATGAACCTGTGATTTTGGGACTCTTTAGGGTTTTCCCTGTTGATGGAGGATGGGGACCCTTTAAGGGTTTCTGCCCAGCGATGACAGCAGATTCCAGCAAGTAGATTTGCTGTCTTTTGTGTTTTTTTTTTTGTTTATATTTCTTGATTTAGGCTTGGAATCCACAGCAGCCATATGGTTATGCATTGATCTAAATCTATGTCGTCGGTGCTTATTTCTTGATCATTTGACTGGCTCTATTGGCTAAACTTAGTGTATCGATGTTCCCCTTATGGCTCGATTGGGCCGCAAAATGAGATTTGAGTGGATTAAATAGTAAAATGAGATAGATAGTAAATAGTATATATTATTTATGGAGCAGGGTGGACCCACATTGATCCGATATTTATGAATGGTAGATAAAATGAGTACATGGTTTGGAAGATTGATAATAAGGGGAATAAAATAGGAGTACTTTGTTTGTTTTGTACTTGAAATAGGTAGATAAGAATAAATTAGAGCGCCTGAAGTGGATTGGCCGGGATTAGGGAGTCATGCAGCCTCCTTATTTATGGATAGCCCTTGGGCTGGGAATAAAGAATCTGGCCTAGGATGGATTAGGCCGAATAAGGGGGAGGAGAGACAAAGTCGTCCGGCCTCTTCTTCTTTTTTCTCTCTGAAACCATGGATGTAATTGTGGGTTCCAGGATTATGGGAGGGGAGATGAGTTGCCTGGCCTCCTCATCCACCCCCAACCCAATAGGGTCTTAGGCATGCACCCAAATGAGTTTAGTCTAGGATGAGTAATCTCGAACCCACATTTAAGCCTTGATTTGGGAGAGAAAAGAGCACCCAGATTATTAATGGCCCTCCAAAAATAATCCAGCCTAGCCCCTTTTATTTGTGGACAGGGTAGACCCTCACCATATATTTGACCTGTCCAAATGACCTCTCTCTTATCCGGGCCAATCCATCATAAACCCTCTAATTTATCTGTATTCCCGATTTTAACTACAAGACAAACCACCAAGTACTATTTTCCTTCCTTATTAATGGAATCTTCCAAACCAAGTACTCTTATTTTATCCACCATTTATAGATGTCATAGCAACGTCCGTCCATCCTCCATAAATAACATTCTATACTATCTTATTCCCCCTTGCTATTATACCCATCCAAAATTCATTCCACGTCCAATCGAGCCGTTAGGTGCTTATTTCTCGATCATTTGACTGGATCTATTGGCCAAACATCATGTGTCAATTCTGCTCCTGCAGTATGTGGTTGTCTCGATGAAAGATACTAAGTATCCCAGTTGATGTAATTTGTTTATCTTTGTTAGTCCGCTTGAGCATTAGTTTCTTGAGAATTTTAATTAGTCATCCTATTCAAAAAAAGATTGTTATGATCCCACCCCATGTATTTTGAATAGTTATGATCACAACTTGTAAAAGAATATTAGGATGGTTATGCCCTTATTAGGTATTTAATTAGTAGCTAATATATACTAATATTATATTCTATACTGATTTGTACATCCTAACCTTCCTTAATTGGCGTCATAAATTTGGAAACCAGAAGTTTCCACAAATCCTAACCTCCCTTAATTAACATCAATTAATATGTTCCCTTAATTGACGCCAATTAATATTATATTCTTTTATTAACGTTGTGTATGTCGTAGCATAAAATAGATGCAACAATTAATGGAAAGAGATAAAAGAACAAAGAAATACCTTACTGCAAAAGGGGAAGAATGTTCTTCGTTCTTCATATAACGTTGTGTCTCATGAATTTGCTATTCATCTGACATGTAATTAATGTTAGGAAAGATTATAAGATTACGTAGCGGTGGTGGTTGGAAATCAAAGGCCAGAGATTGGAAGGGAAGAGCTCTATCATGTTTTGGCCAGAGAGTGCTCTGGAAGTTCTCTGCAGTGCATGGAGTGGTGTCGGCATAGTGCTTCATCACGATTTGACCACATGGTACACCGTCGCCAAACTTGGAATCGATCAGTCTCGATGGCGACGGAAAAACCCAACGAGTAATATTTTAATCTTGATCGATCTCACAATCTCGTTTGATTAATGTAATCTTTTGTTTTGTGTTGTATGGTGGTGGTGGGTTTCAGATCTTGTTAATGGCAGCGGTGTTTTTTTTATTCAATGGTGGTTTGTTTTCGATTCAAGGCTGGTGTTTTAATGGTAAATCAATAAATCATGTTCACATGCCTTTCTAACAATGGTTATTTCATATAGTAAATATGGTTTATTGATTTATCATTTTGATGATTTGATATAGTAAAAGTGGCAAATCAATAAATCATGTTCACTAACACGTGAACATGGTTTATTGATTCACCATATTGGGTGATTTGATATAATAAAATATGGTTCACTAGTTTAGCACTTCGGCACTTTGGTAATTCAACAAAGTAAATATGGTGCATTAATCTACCATATGTTTCATGGTTAATCTACCATTTTTTTTGTGCATTAATCTGCAATTTTTTTTGTGGTGCATTAGGTGAAAATGTCATGATTATTTATTTTTAATTTTGTTTGGGGATTTTGGGTGTGAAAAGATTAGAGAAGAGAGAATTAAAGAAAATAGAAAAGAGAGATTTTAGAGAGAGAGAGAGAAACAGAGATAAATTAGGAAATATTAGGAGAGAGAAAATATATTACGAAAATCAGGGGAGAGAAAGGGTATTTTTGGATTTATTTAAATTTCAGGATGGAATCATAAATATTCAAATCTCATACGATGGAATCATAATAATCTTTTTTGTACGGGACCCCTAATTAACTCTCCCTAGTTTCTAATCTTTGTATTTTGAGTAAATTCATTTGTAAGTGTCGTTGGGATTTTGGCAAAAAGGAATCACGAGGTAATCTCTTGTCATGAGGAAAAATTAATATTTCACCATCAATCTAGCTGTTAAATTTAAAAATGTGGCTTTTTATTCGTGTTGCGAATTCACCAAGTTTGATGAAATCTTTTTAAAGAGAAATAAGAACATCATTGCATATTAGTAAAGGTGACAATTTCTAACCCAACCCATAAACCTGTCCAAGCCAACTTGCCCGGTAATATTGTAATATGTATCATCTATGGGTCAACCCACATAATAACCTAGGGCTGCACAAAAAAACCGGTGAACCGTGAATCCAGTCCGTACCGAATCGATCCGTGCGTTTTGGATTTTAACCGTGGATTAATGGTCCGGACACGGATTGAAAAAATAGTAAACCGTGACTCGCGGTCCGGACACGGATTTTGATTTCGAAACCATGGATTAACCGATCCGGACCGTGAGATTTTTATTATACATAATTTTTTAAAATATATATATATATATATATATATATATATATATATATATATATATATATATATATACACAGACACACATACATAATTTTACACAAACTTCTACTACATAGACTAGGGGGTAAACTGTGATCTCTTTCAAAACTTGGATGTGTATTTTTATTGATGATACATTAGTGTGAGATTCCAACGAAGACATCTTCTCTAATTAGCTATGGGAGCTATTTACTTTGATTTCCTATGTTTCAAGTTGATGTGTTAGTTTCAAAATAGGAATTAGCTGTTACGAACTTCTGTGTTTGTAAACTTGTGGTGTCCTTAGTATTTATAGAATTTGAATAATGTACTTTGGAATGCTTCTTGATTTATTTTTATGCCAGATTACGACTACCGTAAATAATACTCCAATGTCTTATATAACATGTAATCCGTGGATAAAACCGGAACCGATCCGTGACTCGCGGATCGGATTAAGGCTTCAACCAGGTGAGACTTTTTGGTCCGCAGGACATCGGATTGTATTTTCTAAAAACCGTGACTCACGGATTAGGATTGGATTTATGCAAATCCGATCCGATCCAGACCGTGTACACCCCTATAATAACCCATATACACATGGATTTAAATTGGGGTCAAAATGGGTCATCACCTCCACCTCCGGCGACCACCAATCCCTTCCCCTCACTGAAACGGTAAATCAATATGCTCCGAAATTCCACAGCTGTAAGTTTGTCTCTCTAAACCTTCTAAACATCAACATTAGACTTTTGGATCTATAATATCTAGAGTGAGGGTGGAAGACACCCCCGCTTTCCCGGCAAAATATAACGAACACTTTAATTTAAAAAAAAAACAAAAACAAAAATTGATCCACAAAAAGTGAGGGAAAGGTAGTGACAAAATGAGATCGTCTAAAATTCGTGTCCCGTTCAAGATCTATTCTGCATTTTCGCAGAGAAAGAGATACTGTGAGAGAGAGAGAGAGAGAGAGAGAGAGAGAGAGAGAGAGAGAGATTTTGATTATCGCAAATGGGCTTCGGTTGGATGGGTTTGCAGGGGGAGATTTTTTTATGGGCTTCTTCCAAAGGCATTTGTTGGTAATGTAATGGAGACATTCATGTTCAGTCCATCATCTTTTCGTGTCCTCAAAAAAGAAATGGGTTAGGTTGGGTCGGGTATGGCTGAACCCATATTCGACCCACTCATTCAATCCGTCTATTATCGACACGTATTCAACCCACCTATATCAACCCCTAACGCGTATCAACCCACTAAAACCCAACCCAACCCATCTCGCTCATTTGCCACCTCTATTGATATTAGATTATAGTTTTACGGAATATTGCCCGATATGAATCAAGCCAATAACTCTCTTTACCACCTGCGAATAGAGTCGAATGTGTTTACTACCCTCTGAGATGGAATAAGACCGGTTGATACACAATTAGATGGGTCATAAATATACGAATACGATGGGTTGACCTCTTCTGTTTTCATCCTAATACAAGGAGATCAAATCATCAAAATGTACACAAATTTATCTGATGGCCAATAAAAATTCATGAAAATACCATTTCCCGTTTAAGAAATGGGTTGGTCCAACAAGTTTATGCAACACCCTCTATGCGCCGATTAAAGGAAGACCGAATCATTTGGCCATCCTCGATGGATCGTATACTTTTCTTTCTCCTCAAAAATTAGTGTGTGAGCCAAAAAAATAGCTTACCTCCACATTTGCATCAAACTTGCGCGCTGTTATAAAAAAACTACAATCTCTATATTAACATAGCACATACCAATATTAGCTTTCGTATACAAACAAGGTGCACTGAGCAACTGATGTCATCAGCATCAGATGAACAGTGGACTCCTAAATCGAAGAGTAGGCTACAAATGTTACAGTCAAAGTATGTGAGATTACAGACATTTTATTAACCACGACATATACACCACACCGAGTCTGCACAAAACACATTCGTCGCGACCAACTCACCAGTGAGTGACTTTGGTTCTGGGGATGTAAAATGCATCAGCTCTTAGTAGAAATTGGAGACTGGGTTCGTTGCAGTAGTTGCATCAGTGGCCAGAAGATATCCAATCTGTGGAAGCCCATTGAAGCCTGTTTCCCAAAGAAGAAATGTTAAAAACAGAGATTATCTACCACTATTAGCAGGTTCACAGCTAGGCATACGTCCGCCAATGCACCGCTATTGGCCCAAAATAAAAAACCAGTTCGCAAGAATTTATTTATTAAACGTTCACAGAATATGAAAGCGGCCAATAACGGGTTTGGAAGATAAGTATTCTGCCTCTACCTGGAAAGTGTCAAGTCAAAATTCAAAGAACACTTCTTGGAACGACTTTAGAACTCCTGGATTTCATACCCAAAACAAATAAAAAAACACTAGACCAATACAGGTTCACTGTCCTATATTTATAGTTAATACACTAATAATAACCATTCTAGTGGAAAATACACTTTTCTCTAATATTTTTTGGAGTGTTTCGTTTGTATTGTTTTCATCTCACAATCTCAATTTAGCTATATATGAAAAAAAAAACCCATTCTCTACAAATTTATTTTAGTAATTTTTCTTCGATAAGGCCTAAAATGTTCAGGGCAGGCGAATGTCTTCTTAAGTGCAGGTTTCGGAATTAGCTTATAAGGTCATACCTCGACAACAAAGTGGGCCCATGTGTTGCTCCCTCGGCTCTCCATAGCACCCTTCAAGATGGTCAAGTCTAAACGACGGATTACCTCAGCAATTTTCAGAAAGAGCCCATGATCATCACAAATCATCTGCCACGTATCCCAATTATAAAAGTAAAGCCATTTTCGCGCAACGAATAAGATGGTGATGAAACATAACATAAGGCAACAGATCAGACCTCTATTAGCATTTGTCCAGGGTCTTCAAGATCATCCACAACTATTGGGCAAACTTGAACATCACTTCCCAGTTCAAAAGCCCAGCTTCTCCCACTCTGCCGATTACACTTGGCATCAGATGATTTCACATTCTTCCGACCCATTGCCTGCACATGGCATTCCAAGTTGCAAATATCTCAAAATCTCATAGATCTACAATTCAACCATACTGCAGAGTTATACTTGGTAACAGTTAGCCATAATAATCGCTTCAGCAATAGTAACAGCTCGTTTCATAAAACACAAGATTGACTTTTCCCCCCTTTTTGTTATTTTTTAAAAAAGAGAGAAATTGCTACGTGGAGTTTGTCCAGCGATTTCAGTGACCAATTGTCACTTGCTACCATGGGTACATCCATTAGGTATTTAGTGATTTCTCATAATTGCATCCCCTAGTCATGCCACCTCTTATAGCCCGCAATTTACACATTAAGTTAGCTTTATCCTTTTTTGCTGTTAAGGAAAAAAAAAAGAAGTTAAGTCTTATACTTTGAACAATGGTTCTTGAAACGAACAGTATTTTCTCTTCAACTCGTGAAAAAAGCAGAGTACCCAAAGGAGGATGTTCAAGGAGTGTCGTCAAATTGTCCTCAAAATGATTTATTGTCCTCGAATCACACTGATTTTGTACAACACTTGCTCAACCAAAACAAAAAAGCCTATTAACCAATTGATTGAGTCAGAAAAAGATCTCATATTCTACATCTGAGGCACTGATTTTGTACAACACTTGTCAACCAAAACAAAAAAGCCTATTAACCAATTGATTGAATCAGAAAAAGATCTCATATTCTACATCTGAGGTGCTACAGCTCACCAAAACTCATTCCGTGGTTGCATTGGCCACAATTTTGGAAGCAGTAACACCATTTTAACTTCTTCAATCAAACCTTTGTTTTCTATGGCAAGAAACAATGTAAAAACATCCAGTATGTGCACCGCCATTGCCGAATTAAAAACCTATAAGAGGGCCAAGCAAATTTCATTTTGACTGTAATTTTCAAAGAAAACAATAAATCCTACAAATGTGGCACTCTGTGACAACAGACTCTTAACTAAAGTGCAAGAAAAGTACTATTAGGTTATTCTACCTGACAGAAAAAAGGGGCAGTTCACATAAAGATACAAAATTGGTAATACCAGGAAAGAGTAACTCTTAATAATATGGACAATATTCACTTACCACTTGATGAACGGATTGCCTTAATTTATCAGCCTGATCAGTAACACTTCTTAAGAACATCATGTGCTTTATCGTTTTATCAAGGAGGCCATCAATGCTACACTGCATTCATCGAAAGAAAGAAGCAAGGTATTATACCAAAAAGAGTGATAGAGACTAAAAGTTACATCCCATTTGAACTGGAAGTTTCAAAAAAAAACGTTAACCCTCAAAAGCACTAACCTTTGAGCCATTTGGAACAAGCTCCCGCAGCTCTTTCACCCGATCCTGGATCAATTGCCTATCTCTTGGCCTTGGCTTCTTCTTTTCACCAGGTCTGGCCCTTACTTTTCCAGCATGAGAAAGCTTCGACCCCTTCCTAGTCTGTATGATGCCACAACCTTTCTTCAGTTGCTGCTCCTCAGTCAATGTGCTTATCATGCTCCCAAATGAAGTGGCAGGTGATTCAATAGCAGCATTTTGGGCCCCAGCACCTAACAAAGTTATCTTAGAGCTCCATGGAACCCTTTTCTCCTCCACAAATGCACCTTCTTGAGATTGACTTTCTGCTTTATTGGATGCAGCAAACTGCCCAAATGATGAAACAGAAAACTTCATATCATTTGAATTGCTAGACAACTCATCATTCAACAAGCTATCCATATTGGTAACAACGGTTTCCAATCGATGTCCTGCATCTTCTCTTTTGGCAAAACATTCAGTTGATTCCCACGTTGATGCCTCAACACCATGGATGAGATCTTTATTCAAGATGTTAATTGAACTGCAAAATGCATTCTCATTTGTATGAGATGGGTCCCATAAATATTCAGTGGCCTCCTGCTCCTTTAAAGCAGGTCCAAGTGCCTTGTGGAGCTCGCAGTCCATGGGAAAGCTGAAGAAAGTGTTCACATTTTCATCACCCCTACTATCAGCATCATTGTCTGCAAAAGTTTGTTGCATCGAACCTCCATCAAAATAGGAGTTCAAAGCTAAAGAAGCATGTTCTCCAAAAATATCCATAGTGTAGTTGGCAGAACATGAGAAAGCTTGTAATTCTTCTTCGAGAGTCGAAAATTCAACCATGCTATCCTCCATCATCTCCGATTCTATGTCATGCAGTGATTGATGGAGTGATTTTGATACTTCCATGAAATCCAATGATTGGAAGCAGAATGCATTTTCCTCTATACATTTGAAAATATCTAATGATTCTTCTCCAGGTATTTGATGTGGATCTTGAACCAGACACACTGGCATTGTTGGAATATTAGTTGGCAAAGTGTTATTTGTTGATTTGACTCCATAACCAAAATTAGGGTCTTCATTTTTCAAGTGGATGACATCAATGGTTGAAAACTCATCCAAGTTCTCCAGGGGAGCAGGCATGAGTGAACATGACATCTGACCTCTACCTTCCATGCTTAAAGGTAATAAATCTGTTCCAATCTTGTAGGCATTGAACTCATGCTTTATATAAGCAACCACAGCCTGATCCTCAGCAACCTTTTAAGTATCAACAAGAATAACAAGGTAGAAATAAGACCAACTTGAACAGCCAAATGCAAATGCAAGTAATCACGCAAACCCAAACCATATGCATAAAAATGAGAGAGAGAGTGAGTTCAAGTAAAAAGTTACTTCTGGAGCATGCGAAGTGATCGCAAGGGGAAACAAGCCAGCACGGTAAACATTCAACATGGCTAAACCAAGCACATTGCCATCCTAACTCCTATGTAACACAGACACTTCGTTGGAGGTCATATACCAGTGTCGGACACTTTTTGGACACCGGCACTCTTTGGACACTCCAGAGACACTTTAAAAAATTCTACGGACTCTACAGAAAACAAGTCGGTGGTGATAAATGAAATAGTAGTATCTAAATAAATCTTAGGGAAGTCCTACTTTTTATGTAACGGAAGATGGTTTATTGGTTAGAAAGAGACACATGATGAAATCTTTTTTGTTGAAATACTTTAGTGTAATGATATAATGATGAATATAACTTCTGGAATACGTGATGTTGTATATTTACAATTAGAGCCTTAATTTTTGTAGGTTTTTTTCATATGATAGTATACATATATGTTAATTAAACATGTCCCCCAACTTGTAGTGCCCTCGAATTTTTTGAAATGTGTGTGTTGGAGTGTACATGCATATCCATGTCCATGTCCCATGTCCGTGTCGGCGCTACATAGCCGCCGTCAAAACAATGATGAAACATTATGGCTATGGTATCCTTATGTCTCCAATGCATAATGAAAGGGGAAACAAAGGACAATGCATACGGAAACACATGCCATGAAAGTGGAAAACACACCGTTTCCAATGCGCCAAGTTGCAAAACTCCATGTGAACCAACAGGTATCAGCACAATTGTCTGCATGAACATTACAGGGAAAATTAAGACATTATTCGCAAAGAAAAGCCAATTCATTGTTCATCCAGTCAACGATCTCACACTCAAAATATATGGAGGTCAATCCATGGCACTAATAGTTACCTTGATACCCGCAGCAAACTGAACTAACCATTCATATGGAAACTGCCAATAGAAAATTACATTGGTAAGATAATCAGCTACGGGCTATTGTCATTTCACACTTGGCAGAATCTGAGCTAGTTATGTAATAATGTCATCAGCATACTCACCTCAGGAACCACCTTGGAGTCGAATTCAAAGGGCAATATATCTTCACATAAAAACCAGCCATGGTTCCCAGTATACGCCACTTCACCAACAACCCTGCTCCATTTTAAATTATTACTATCAATTACGTTTACTTGTGGATAATAAAATCGGTGAAAGTGACTGAGAAAACAAGAATTAAAATGCATTTTAAAATCAAATGATCGTTCACAAGGTTACTTGCTCAGTGGTGTTTGCCTCAGACTTGAATTCTTGAAGCTCAATAAAGGATATTAAACACCATAACATTAACTGCTATAATTATTCAGGCCATGACTTTCTTTTTGACAATTTGATTGAACTGAACAGTAAGTAAAACAAGTATGGGATTGAAATAACATGCGTCAAGCACAAGAATTTACCCTACTCCAAATCGATACTGAACACCTGCCAAATCAACCAAAGCTTGCCCAATTGTATATTCACTTAAATGACCATCATGTCCACTTGATCCCCAACAAGAAGATACTATATCGTTGGATCCACTGAAGCCAATATCATCAGCTATGCTTTCAGTGGTTCCTCTCAGTTTTGGATGATCATAGCAACCATCTTCCCATGTCAAAAGCCTGAAAGAACAGTTATATCAATATCGGTAGCTTGTATAGATCATCCAAAGTGCCTGCTTATTGCAGAAAGAAAAATTACGTAGACAAATTAAATTATATGCGTAAAGCAATCCAACTAAGCAGGATAACACTAAAGAGATCTAAGTCAAACATTTCCTTCTATCTAAGTGATATGCTGAGCACATTATTTCTCACAAAATAGCTGGCTTAATACGGACAGTAGACATGGCAATCTAACAGATGCTCTATGGACACAGAAATGTGTTAAGCCAGAGATGCATTCCAGAACAGGCAACAGCGAAGGACAGATCAGGTTAATGAACTGATTAATACTTAACATGGCACATATGTCCAACACCAACTCCACCGTTAAAAATAACATAAGAGCGAGCACATATGTCCAACACCAACTCCGCTGTGGAAAATAACATAAGAGTGAGCTTACTATGGACCGCAGTAATCCTTGCAGCTTTTCACACAAACAGACTACTGTTTAATTGGAAAGGCAGAACTTACTAAGCTAACACCCTAATTAGATCACAATCAATCAGTGGCATGGAGCTGGCGACACTTGAAACAACAAGTTCCCATTCAACAAAAAGATTCTAGGCAGACATGATTATGATTGATGCCAACCAACTAACTCAAGAGTGCAACTACCCAACAGAACCAATTTCATTGGGGCAATACACATACGGTGTGGATTTCCTTCTATCCCTAACATAAAAAGTGGCACAAAAGAAGAGAAAATTTACGAACTTATCCAAAAATGATTGCTACATATAAGGAAGTCTAGAACCTAATTCGCAACAAAACGCTTTAGAATAAGTAAATCATTATTCACTAAAATTATGAACCCAAGAAAAGGCAAAACCTCAGATATAAGCACTTTTGTTTCCAAATATTTTCACAAAGAAAGGGGCTTAGAAAGAAGTCAAGTAACTTACATCTCGTTCTCTTGCTGAACCTTCCAAAATACTGCGTAATTCCAATGAGAACTCTGGCAAAGACTCAGCAGGAACTGACTCAGAGGGGAAGCCCCCATATCTAAACTTCTCCAGAAACAATAAAGTCCAGTAGATCAAATACTTAAATAAGCCAAGCTATTACAAAAACCCTAACTAACTTGCTCGATATGTTCCTCGCCCAGCCTGTTTTATCCGCAAACCAGCTCTTCGTTTTATCGGTGGGCCCGTGGAAGTCATCGCTAAGACCCTTCTTCAAGAACCAAAACTTATGTAACAGGAGACGTCTAAAGATGGCAAGGAGCAGTGGAGAAAGCTTTGTTTCCGAATGTTTCACATGAGTTCTCCATGGGTTTAACTGTTTAAGCGAAAAGTCAGCCAAATCCTAAACTATATGCTTCAGATCCAAATTTTCCTTCTGAGGGCAGTGAAAAACCTTTGCTTCAAAATACTAGTAATTTTCAAATGGAATACATATACTTCAAAGAAGCCAAAATCGCAAGATCTCTATTTGCAAAGTCAACTTGAACATAAAACCTGAAGCCATAAAACCAATTAATGTCAGGTAGGTGTAACAATAATAACTAAGATCGTCCCATTCGGTGCAAACAAAATAATTCACCAAAAATAAAATTTGTTGACTTAACAAGGAATCGCAGTAAATAAAACAACGTGATGAACAAAATCAAATTATTTTCTCCTTCATTCTGAAAATTCCCTCACTAACTAAACACAGGATGTATACTTGAACAAAATTCGAGAGAAAAGCGAGAAAATAATATGCAAAACCTATGCATAAGGCTGCTACAAGAAACAAGCTACTTGAGTTCGAGCACATGTTCACTCGATCGGCTTGTTACATAAACAAACAGAACTTAAATGTTTTTTCACAGCTCGTTAAGCTTTCAAATCAAGCTCGAATAAGCTACTACGCAGCACATTTGGCTTATGGTCTAGAAAAACCCAAGATACTCAAGATCAGCTTTTGTTCGGCTTGATTAAAACTCATTTGAACTCAGCTCATCTTATAAGGCTTAAACAGAAGATCGTTAAGTTTTCAAATTGAGCTTGAATCGGCTTGATTTACCACCCCTACCTATGCAACACTAAAATTTGGGCCCTCAAGTGTCTTGTTTAACTGTGTGAAGAAAAATCAGCAAATTTATTTAAAGGAACCTTTTTTCTTACCTTCAACAAAACAACCTGTTTTGCGGCCGAAAAATTGATGATTAACAACAATGCAAAATCTGACCAATTAAACACGTTACTTAGGCAAACTAAACATTGTCATACTTATCGTAAACCAAAATGACATCATATAAATAGGCCCGTTCTCGCTAAATTATTGTTTTGGTATTTTTGTTCGGTCTTTTCATAATTTTTACTTTTCTTCATTTATTAAATTTACGTCAAGTTTTTTGGATTAATTATAAGGGGAAAAATCGCTAAAAAAAAAAAAAAGGAACTATATCATTTTCGCTTTTTTTTTTGCTTTTAGTTTCGTCAACTTTTTTCAACTTTAGTTCTTTTTTTTTTATCCTTTTTCTGTTTCCTCGCTCTCAAATTTTGACCCCAAAACAAAAAATTAAAATTAACTAATGTTTTGAGACAAATTAATTTAGGCCAAACGTACAAAAGCCCTGTTTTTTTGCCTCTTCTACTCCAATTTTCTAGGAAAGCAACCAAATTTGACCTAAAAACAGAACATTTTCACACTTAGAAATTCGAAACAAGCAGCAGTTACGTACCTGTAATTGAATCGATTTTCAAATGAAGGGGATTTTATAAAGTTCAGATTCGTGAGCCTCCATGCCTATTCTCTCGAAGATCATTCCAAAAGAATCAACAGAGAGAAGGAGAGATGAGAGATCGACAGCTGAAACTGAAAGAGGATTTTGTAGATTGGAAATGGGCGATGTATTGATGGGGGGATGAGTGAGAAAATAGTGCGATACTGCTTTTTCCACTCCCAACAGCTTCACAGACAGACTTTACCCAAAGCAGAGTGTTTTTATATACTGGCCCCGCTCCCCACTTGTGACCTGCTTTTCCCTCTCTCACCCTCTGTCTCTTCTTCTTTCTTTTTCTTTTTCTTTTTTTTAAGGTGAAGGGCCTCTAACTGGTTGTGTTTGGTTTAGAATTTTAGTTTAGTTTTGATGATGTAAGCATGTGTAATGAGTGGAGAGAAATAGAGAGAGAAATGAAGAAAATGATAATGTCATCAAAATCAAAACTAAAACAAAACTGCAAACCGAACATATTTCTTGGTCCTTCTTTCCATTTTGGGATGTCCCAAAATGTTTGTCTCATTTCTAAAAACATCCATCAAAATTGGGACACTTTCCAATTTTACCGTTAAAAAGTACTTTTTCCATCTTAATTGACTAGCTTATTATCTTTTATTTTATAACGGTTTTTATGATTTTGAAAATTTTGTATAATAAAACTAATTAATATCTATCAAACAAGATCCATGTTGAATATATTTTGACTTTCATATAATAAATTAGCCTCAAAAATTTTGTCACAGTAATAGTGACTGAATTTAGGGGTAAAATAGAAAAATCAATACAAAGTTTTCACACTCCTTAAAAACCCGCTTTCCCAAAAGGGGCCAAGAAATTGGGACGGAGGGAGTATATATCACTCTCTACACATCTCACTATGGACAACAATTTTAGATGGTGCTCCATTAACCCAATTTTTTTAAAAAAATAGTTTTTCACGGTTTTTTATGTGATGTGTTGTGAGAGAATGACATGTTTCAGTGTTTGAAAACAACAGTTTTTTGTTAGTAGAACACCCCCTTAGTCTCAAGTTGGCACGGTCACCTTGTGTCGATCGCAATCTCAAACATATTCTTTTTCCTTTTTTTTTCTTTTTATGGTGGCCAGGCTCTTTGGGAAAAAATCAAAAATGGATTATTGGTTTTTTCATTTTGTCTTAATTCAAACTTTTTTTTAGATTTATTAGTTTTGCATCAAGATTTTGTAATTTTTTATTCCTTTCAACGAGAAGAATCTAACAAATATAAATTTATGGGCAAACCAAATATTTTTTAATAAAGGCAAAAGTAATCAAATAATCCAAATATTTTGGCTTTATTCAAAAGAATATTTGGTTCGACTATAAATTTATACTTGTTAGATTCGTCTCATCGAGAGAAATTCAAAAACCACAAATCTTGACGCAAAACTAATAAATGCAAAAAAAAATTTTAAAAAAATTGAATAAGGACAATGAAAAAACCAATAATCCGTTTTTGGTTTTTTTGCCAAAGGAGTATCACTCTCTAACACCTTGTTCGGTTTTGGTCTCAAAACCCATCTTGCACGGTCCCCAATAAAATTTTCTTTTTATGTCTCTCTACTCATTAACCCTAAAAACCTCTCTCAAAACCAAAACTGAACAAAAGCCTACATCTCAGTAGGGACAACAATTTTAGTGTCAGGTTGGCACGGGCACCTGGTGTTGAGCGCGATCTCGGCCATCTAATTTTTTTTTTTAAGAATTTCTTCTCGCTAGGAGGTTAGAAATTTGAATTTTCTCTCCTGTTTGTGTGGATCGTTTCTTTGAGTTCTCTCATTTTAATAGATGTGTTATTTTTCTTCTTAACACGGATATTAGTTGAGTTGATCGTATAGTTATAGTGAATTTTGTTTCAAATCTCCCCACTACATGTGTGTGTTTTCAGTTTAGTATAATTCATATGAACATTGCTAGCTGTATCAACCAAACAGTACAGACGGCGTACCAACGGCGCCGGGGACCCCATTGTGGGTCCCAAATGGTTTTTTTTGAACGACATGGGGTGATTTTGGATCGAGCACTTAGGAGCGTCCGATTAAGGTGATTCCCGCATGGACCCCCTCAGAATTCAATTCTGGAGTGAATGGACGGCTCGGATCGACCGTTTAGGACCCACAACGAGGTCCCCGGCGCCTTCAGCACGCCATCGGTACCTCTCAATTTACCAAATTCATATTTGTACTCTCATATAGTTCGACAAAAAAAAAAGTGTTCAAACTAACTTAAGCGCCCTTCGACTATTCTCCTCCCTAATTTGTCAAAGGCAAGCCAACTAGCCGGAACTAGCTGATTCACAAGAGATTTCTCTCTTGCTCCCTGGCCCAAGAGTTTAACAAATTTCGAACTTGGATGTCTAAATTTAAAACTCTTCCCATTGTGGCAAGAGCAACCCCTGGCCCTGGGGTTCTCCTCTCTCTAAACAGTACTTTCTCTTTCTCTTTCTCTTTCTCTTTCTCCTCTTTCCGAATCTAATTTGCTCACCTTCATTTAAAGAGTTTGAACATTATCTTAACTTTGATTAGTGAAATTTGGGCGAAGTCCACAAGATCAATTCACTTATTAAAATTATTTTATACTTTTTCTACCAATCAAAGTGAAAATGACGTTCAACCCCCTTCAACGGATGAACAAAATCATTCTCGCCCTTTTAGGATTTCAAATCTTTGAATTCAGATTTAATTAGAAAAGATCAGTAGTGGACAATGGGGCTCCGATTGGGGTTATCATGTGGGAACGGTTTCTTTCCGAATTTTTGGTTTCCACTAGGAAGATGATTTTGTCCGGTTTCCTTGTGTGACTTTTTTAGTGCAGTTTTTTTTTCTTTTTGTATAAACTTCAGTTTGTAGATTTTTTTTTTTTTGCTATAAATTCATTAATCAAATGCTATTGAGTATAAGCAAATATAACTGAAAATGCTAAAATAAAAACAGGAAAGACAGAAAACAAAACCAAATTAACTAAAAGAGTACATACAGCGTAATAACTAACTCAATTTGTTGATTGTCAAAGGACCCTCATGGATCCGGGGGTGTTGGTGATCGCCCTTAGAGAGCGTCTCTGGTGATCCCATCCAAGTCGCCCATCTCGGCAATCGACGGTCCGGATTTTTCCATTAACTCTTTCATGAAAAAATTTGGAACTCTTCCATGAAAAAATCTAAGCCGTCCAAAATATTTTTGAACAGCTCAGATGTGATCACCAGGGGCACTCTCCATGGGCCAATCACCACCTACTCTTCCAGACCGGCATGTGCCTTGTCAAAGTTTAGTTGCCAATCAAAATCATTTTATTTTCGTTCAAAATAGTTTATTTTGAAGAACTTGTTAAAAACATCTATTACATTAAAAAAAAATTTATAGTGATCGAATACCATTAAATATATTTTTGGACCAGCTATTTATTAAGAAAAATAAATTTTAATTTCTTCGATGACTCTTAAAACTTGAACGGTATCGATCACAAAAATGGGTAAGGGTTAAAAAATAAGAGGACTGGACCGTCCTTTGGATCGAAGTTCTCAAGACTTTAAGGGGGTGTTTGGGAGAGACTCAGGAGTGCTATGCAACCACTGTCAGTGCGGTAGTGCCATCATCCAACAATGGGAGACATCTACCGCGTAAAGTTCGTCAAGTACTAAAAGTGTACCAAAATCAATTCGATCGGATATCGTTAAGTGCCTCATCAGAACACATTTAATTTGAAAAGAATGGATTCAATGGTTTTGATCTAGTGTTTCAGATCCATTTAGGTTAATTTGTTTTCAAGTTATATGTGTTTCAATTACACACTAAACGATATTCGATGGAGTTGATTTTGGTACACTTGTTCAACTCAACGAGCTCTACGCGGCAGAAGTCTCTGATCGTCAGAACGATGCCGGCACTATCGCGACGTGGTTGCACAGCACACTGCATAGCACATCATTGGATCCGTTTGGGAGACTTAAGGGGTGTTTGGCCACCACTTTTTTGGCTTTTCCCATTCTCTTTTTCTAATTCTGGGTGTTTGGGAGACAACACCTAGAACTCATTTTCCATTTTGAACTTTCTAAGAAGAGGTGGAGAGCTCCTTTTTCATTTAAACATCTCATTTTGACCATAATCCTATTGCAAAATGCATTTTTCACAATTTTTCTCAGACACTCCTCTCAAATTCAAAACACATTCTGACCATAATTCAAAAAGACAAAAAGTGAAAAATGAAAAACTGAAAATTAGGCTCCCAAATACCCCATTATTTTTAGTTTTTCATTTTCAACGTTTTGACTCTTCGGCGTTTTGGATTATGGTCATAATGTATTTTGATTCTAGTGGGATTGTTTGGGAGAAATGCGCAGTATGCATTTTGCAAAGGGGGCTAGAAGAAGAAAATGAGAAGTAGAATGAGAAAGCTCCGTATTTTGAGTTCTTGCACCAATTGTTAAATTTGGAGAATGTGTTTTGCCTGAATGTATTCTAGGTTTTGTTAGCCGAACAGCTAAAATGTAAAAAGAACTTGAAAATAGGAAAAATTGTCTACCAAACAAGCTCCAACACCCTTGGCAATTAAAATGTAAATTTTCCGCACCTTGAAACTTTTCATTGCATCTAAAGGGTGAAAATCTTTAATTTTGTGATGACGCAATGTTGTAGCGAAAAGACAATTAGATATATTTTGGTAGACGGGTGACTTGGCAAAAACACATTAGAAAAAAAATTAAGAATATTAAACGTTTCCATAGAAAATATCCTAATCAATGTATCCATAAAGAAAGATCTCATCGATGATTCTTTCGAGATTTGTTCTTATCAAATCTCTTCATAAAATGTATGGCAATATGTTTTACCTCATATCACAAGAATTACCATTAGAATTAATAGAACATTAAGATATTTCTTCGGATTCCCAAAACAATTCAAACAAAAGATATCAAGTACTCAATATAAATTCTGAAAAGAAAGAAAGATTGGATTCTACTTTTTATTCGGACATGGATTTTCTTTAATCACGTCCGTGGGGTTTATCTGAAGATACTGCAAATTTAGGGAAGAATTTGGGTGTCGAGTGGGTAGGGGTGACGTGGTATCAAGTACGCATCTCGGCCGTCCAAATTTTAAAGAGAGAAATAATAATTGAGGGAAACCTGGCCGTCTAAAACACTTTTGGAAGGTCGAAATGCACGTTTAGCACCATGTAACCTCTACCCACTCGACAACCAAATTCTTCTCCCAAAAATTTAAATCACTTTCAAACTTGGGTATAAAATTCTTTTTGTTTGTTAAGGAGTGGTTAATTGTTAGCCGCAAAATAATTCTACAATATTACTGATACAACTAATGCGTTGACACATATCTAATTCTCTCATGATAACATAAATAAAACTTTTTGATGTATGATAAAGTATATTGTTCTGGATTTTACATTGATTGTTGACCAATTGGAGTTCAAACTCCGTACCAGATACTCCTCTAATTAGTAAGTTGACATTTTATATAGGTACTATGTGACGTTAGAAAACCTAATCGAGTCGGGTGGTGGCCTTTAAAAATCTCTCGAAAAATTGACGTCCTTAAATTAATGTGTTAAAGACGAATTCATATTGATCTCGAATACTTTAGAACTTCCTCAGTTCCTAAAAAATACTTGACTATTAATTTGATGTCCATAAATTTTAAAACTATTCATAATATTTTGTGATTCAAAAATTACACATCTTTCCATAGTGAAGTATGTTTTAGCAACAAAGGAGAGTACAAACTAGCGAAATGGAACAATATTTCTAACAAGGGATAACAAGTGTAGTGTGTGTTAGTAACTTCTACTATATACTCTCATTGAAAATAATACAATATATATGGGGTATCAATAGTAGCGGCTCCAGAAAATTAACACATGGGGGGCACTTATTGACGTATAAGTTTATTTTGTTCACACAATATATATTACTTTCGATCTAGGTTTCAATTCTTAAAACTAGTTTTCTTACACATTAATGCTACGTACCTAGAAAAATTGCACAGAATTTGCACAGAAAACAGCAATGAGTGGGTGAAATTCACTCCCAAGTGAATCTGAGTCACTCATTACTCTTTTCTGGGTGAATTCTGTGTAATTTTTCTGGGTACGTAGCATTGTTATTTCTTACAACTAATGCATTAACGTGAAGAAATCAAAAGTGTACTATTACCTTAGTAATCAAGAGTCCTATCTTTTAAGGAAGCAATTATAATCAGTAGATTATCTACAAAAGAATAACCGTGATTCAATCAGGTAAGACACAAATGAGCTAATCCATATAGAGAACTTAAGCACGTTGATGGAGAGATTACATTTACTCTTTGGACTTAAAAGTGTGATTGATTTGATAATTTTGAAAAAACAAGGGGCACTAATACAATGCTTGAGGGAAATAAATGAAATCTATTGCAACTCTATAGGGATCCAAGTGTTGTAATTGAAGTTTCAGGGGTGCACGTGACCCTGGTATAAAGGTGGATCTGCCCCAGGATCTTATAACTGGAGTCTAGACACTAACTACTGACCCACCCACTTGCTTTGCATTCTTTTTCTTTCCTGCGCATGCTTTTATGTATTCTCATTCTTATTCCAGAAGTTCTGACCTAATTCAACGCATGTAAAATTATTTAGTACTCCGTAGTAGTGTTCTTTAGGCACAGTCACGTAGTATCCCATCATCCTTTCTACCACACAATTATATAGGTTCAGGGAGTGTTTCGCTAAGAGTGTTTTTAAAATAAACTGATTTTCATGATTTTTTATGTGATGTATCGTGAGAAAATGATCTGTTTCGGTCTTTGAAGAAAACTATTTTTGTTGTTAATGGAACACCCCCCTCAATATGATTAGTTCCCAATCCACATAAATGTGCAGTGGAGAAAGGGTGTTGAGACACTGTCATGTGATGTCCTAGGACCACTAAATAATTTTTCCATAAGTAGGGAATTTTTTTGAAATTTGGAAATATATGAGACGTTACGTATTGATATGTTGACTAACAACAGTACAGCAACAATAATGCAACACAAGGGCAAATATTGGCCAAGAAATATGTATCAACTTTGCGAAAACCCCAAAGTAATTTGTATATTTTAAGGGAAGTATCTTCTAGTACAAGGTAATTAGTTGACAACTTGTCATTTATCGTCTTCAAAACCATTTTGCCATGTGATTAGACTGTAATGAGCTAATAAATTTGGAATAGAGGTTACATTTAGGTCTTTCCCGGGTAGAAATTATGTATACAAGTTTCATTCAATGTTCCATTTGACAAACAGAGAAGTGAAGAGGATAAGGGTCTTGTGAGATTAATTAGTTAATTAATCTAGGCCACTCTTATCCAGAATTGCAAATGAGTCGAGTTGCTCGCGAGTAGTTTATGGCTCGACTCATTAAGGCTCAACTTGTTTATTAGTTGAACCGGGCTCAAGCTAAAGTTTCGAGTTTTTGGCTCGTTTACTAAACGAGTTGAACTAAGCTCGCAAAAGCTGGGTTGAACTCACAAAACCTCGTTTAAAGAGACTTTTTAGGTAAATTAGTCTGGCTCGGCTCGTTTACAACCGAGCTGAGTTTGAGCTTTGGGCTTGTTAAGAAAATGAGACGAGCTCAAAAACACTAGAAAGCTCGGCTCGACTCGTTTGCAGTCCTATCTTATCTAATGCTAGCTAGGTTCACTCTTTTGTTTCCAGATTGGTTACACGGCAGATATGCTATGACCCATGTAGAACACTTAACGAAACTCACCCCATCCCCGATATTAACTTATCCGAATGAGCGTAATTTCTGATGTGCCCCTCAAATCTCTCCAAACCATATTCTCATTATAAGAATTGAATAAGGACAACTACGTAAACCCTCACATTGTTTTTTTACACACCCACTTTTATCCAATTCATTTCAGCTACTAATCAGATCTCGTATTAGTTAATCCCATCTTGTTAGTAACTAATTTCTTCTTATAGCATATCTACCTCTTGCCCACTTTATTCTTAATTCACCAAAACCTTAATTGCCCAAACAAGCCACAACGATATTCTAGTAGTCAAGGTCTAAGATTCGAGGCAGGTTTAAAACTTCTTAAATACTAACGTACTCTTATATATTAAGTCAATCTTTAAGTACGCCTCCCCATGGTATGCGGTGGGATTGCACAACTAAAATTACTCTCCGTGAATGAATCGAGGTACACGTGACCCGACCCATATACCTAAGTTATCAGGGGAAAAAAATGTACTACTCCTATATGCTTTTAAATGCCTGTCAGTAGCTGCAACTGCATCCGGCAGTAGGTTTTAGTTAGCATCAAATTGTTCCTTAACAAGTTAACAAATGTCTTTTTACGATTATGACAGGCATAAGTCAAATGGGAGAATTGTGGGATTCAATACGACAAAACATATGGCGGTTTTCGCTTTTAAAGTCAATGTAAATGGTACTACAACAAAACTTATTTACTGCTTGTCCTGTTTTACACTCCAGGTTATATCCTACCAAAGATATAAAAAAAAAAAAGTATTTATATTATGGGTGCACACTGGTCCGATTGCCCACCCAACCAACCTAGCCCAACTTGATTTTTTTAGGGTTTAGAAAAAAAATTTAAGTCAATACGGTTGGGTTGAGTTGAGATTTCAAGCCTTTTTACTAATTGGGCCGGGTTTGGAAAATTCCTCTAAAGCCTAGCTTTAGCCCAACCCGACCTGATTTAAATAATTTCTCATTGTAATACTATATGTATATGTGTATATATTATTGTTGGAACCTACATTGATGAAGATGAATTCCAGCTACTATCTATGTAGAGAATACCTTTGAAACAATAGCAATTTTTAAAAATAACTTTAAAGTTTTTTTTCCCTTAAAATAATGTCTTATGGTAATAACTCATAATTTTTTCTTCCTTTTATTTTTATTGAGCTCTAAAAGATTTGGTGTGAAGAAATGTGATTTTAAAGGAGAAATATTTGAGAGAAGTTTTTACATGTTAGAGTTTTATATTTTAGAGCACTTTAATTTATGAGTCTATTTTTAGTATTTTGTGATAACTTAGAATTTTAAGTATATTATTACGGTTTTGAATAGTAATTTTGATTGTAATGGTTGATAAATTTATTTTAATGATACCATGCTTTAGAAAAATAAATAGGCTTGTTGGACTGGCTTGGAAAATTAAAATTTTAATTGGGTTGGGCTTGGGTATATTAAATGAAGCCCGATTATTAATGGGTCGGGTTTGAGAATGGACAAATCTCATTATTATCTAATATAAGCTCAATCTGAACCAACTCAGTCTGAACCCAACCTGGCCCTGTATTTGCGCACCCCTAATTTATATGCTCTTGTAAATATATATAACATACTCCTAAATTAATTTCGTTATTTTTTGCATTTAGCTCGAGTTTGGATTGGCTTAATTTTGTTAGCACATTTAATTTGTCTAGATGCGAGAAATTCACCATTCATTACCAAACAAATTTAGGTCGTTGATCACTGAGCACGGACGGCCTGAATGGGTCAACACGCCCCTACTTTAAGAAACATATATAAACAAACTTGAAAAGAATCCGAAAACTCAAAGCAAGAAGCTAAAATATGTTATTTTGGATTTTATTTTCTTTGATAAATTTCTATTTTTGACAAAATGAGTTTTACTTTTGTGAGATTAAATCTTGGGAGCTGATTTTGGGACTCTTTTTTTTTATGCAAGCACTCCAAAATTTAATGGAGTTACAAAACTATCCTTTTCAAAATATAAAAGTTACTGGGGACACTCCATCCCAAAATTATCTCCTCATTTGCTTGAGGCACTCCTAACGGAAATATGAACCAAAGCCTCTCTCCGTTGGTAGCGGATCCTCTATTTGAAGCTACCTGTCTGACACCTCTATCTCACGCTCTTAGTGCTGCCATGTCACCCATATCTGTCCTCTATTAAACCCACCAACTCTGGTGACGGCATTGTTAAGTACTCAACGCAATTGTTACTTTTTTTTGGTTTTGCAATATCCTTTGGATCAAAAAAATAAAGTATTTTCACATACAATTTTTTATTTTTGTTTGCTCCAAATTAAAATTCTAGTAGAGATCTTTCTTTTGATGCTCAAAAATTTAGAAAATTATATACGAAAGTATTATACATTGTTGGTTTATTGAGTTGGCTTTGTACTATCTTTCGGATAAAAAAATAAAGTAAATCTGCGCATAATTTTTTATTTTCTTTTGCAGCATAATAAACTACAAAAGAGATTTTTAATTCGATTCAAAAAAATTTTAAAAAATTTATACGAAAGTACTTTACATTGCTGGCTTGTTGGGTTTAAATTATTTCGTACAAAAATTTTCAAATTTTTTAGCAATGAAAAATAAATAAAAAATTAAGTGCGCAATTACTTTATTTTTTTATCCAAAAGATATTGCAAAGCCAACTCAACAAGCTAACAATGTAAAATACTTTCGTATACATTTTTTCAAATTTTTTTTGCACCAAATTAAAGATCGCTATTAGTAGTTTAATTCGGTTAAAAAGAAAAAAAAATTCCCCACAAAAGTACTTTATTTTTTTATCTGAAAGATATTGCAAAGTTACTCAACAAGCTAACAATGTAAAATACGGCTCAGATCTCTCTCTCTCTCTCCCCTTTCTCTCTCTTAATCTAGACCGTCCAAAAAGTATTTTGGATGGTCGAGATATGCGCTTGGGCACCACATAGGATGGTGCCCGCTCGGCACTGAAAAACCTCTCGTTAACAAATGAGGAAAAGGAGAAGAGTAATTTTTTTTAGAGTGCCTGAAGTAAATTATAGAACTTGCAAAAGGGTAGTTTTGGAAAATCATTGTAGCTTGGAGCCCCTCCATCAATTTTTGGAGTGCGATTATCAATTCCCTAAATCTTAATTAATGAAGATTTAAAAATAAGGAAAAAGAAGTCAATTGGCTTTAAGTTAAGCCAAAAATCACCGTAGAGCAGATGAATCCTTCATGTATTACGATAGACAAATTAACCTTTCTCTTTTTAATTCAAATGCACTAATTTTCATACTTGAATTTGTGTTACGTTAAGAAAGTCAAGTAACACTTGTCATCAGATAAAGTCAGATATTCGACGCCCGATAATTATCACAAAAAGCCGTGCACCTCTTTAAAAATTGGTTTTCAATTTGTTAGGAAACGTGTACGGTGACTTATCATTGGATAGTAAAGGTATTTTGCGCCATTGATGATATCACCTTAGATTCGTTTTAATATATATACATAGTTCACTTAAAAACAAGAAAATTGACTGTGTTTTCTGTAGTAAATATTTATCTTCAATTTTGCATTACATTTTTGCGATCTCTTTCGTCAAGACAAATGAGAAGTATAAAATATTAATGAAAATTTGAAAGAAAAAAAGTAAAACAAGTCAGTTTGTTTTAACTTAATAAAACCAACTGACTTTTACTAGGATCAAGAAAAGTTAATAGCTAGACAAATTAACCTCTCTATTTTTTTTTCTAATTAAAAACACTACCTCCTATGACATGAATTCGGTTCATGTTTAGAAGGCCAAGTACGTAACACTTGTCATCACATAAAGTCAACCATATATTCGCGTCGGATAAGTATCACTAAACGCTGCTAACTTCTTAAATTAAAAAATCACTGATCACCTTGTGCGACTTATTTAATATGTCGTCGGCAACGTGGATAGCAAAATTACTTTGCTATTTGTTTTATCATTTTCACTTAAAAACTAGAAAATTAATTTTCAATTCAGTTGCTAAATTCCTCACACAAAATTCTTTTTGTAAGTTCTGCATACATGAGATGACGAAGATTAAAAAAAATTATTTTGACCTTCTAAAAATGGAAAGAAAAATATGAGAATTACACCACTTGCAGCTGGTTGGTGCTATATAATATCAAAGCTGACGGCCAGTTCTAGCAGTGTTTTCTGGTACATACAAAATTGGATAAAGGCTTACCTAGGTACTTATGGACCAGATGTTTAAAAATTTTGCAAGTCATGTAAACATATAGGAAAAATGCTATGGATAACATATTTTGCGTATTCAATTAGACAACAAATTGCACATGATATATCTACAATCTCAACACGTGGATTGAATTTTTGACTATGTCGATGATCATAAACTCGTTTCATACCGGAATCTCTTCATCGATAAACCATTGATGTTACAAAACACGCTATTTCCCTTTTCTATTGATTGACTTTGAATTCGAGGTTAGCATATATTGCAAGTGCGAAAATCAATTGTAATTACCTAACGAAGAGAGACTTTGGACTAAATTGATTGTTTTTGAAGTTATTGACTTTTTAGCAGTGAGTGAACTCCATTTTCCAGTTATGGCCATAATATTTGAGTTTTTTGTATTTGTCTCAACGAGAGAAATCTTAAAAGTTGAAGAAAAAAAAGGATTCAACAACTATTTTTATTATTTGTGTCCTTCGTAAATTCTTTTTAGCTTTTGAACATAGCAACTCATTTTTTACTACTGTTATTATTCTTCTTGTTAATACTAATCTTAAAAGGTGAAAAAGTGATTAAGCCAAGAGCTTTCTAAATATTTCACTCCATTATGCTCCAAATGTTAAAATCATGGGATCAATCCAAAATATTTTTCTCTCTTGTTGACTTCTATCATTGAGAAGTAAATGTACATAAAATCTTTAAGCCTTGTTACGTGATCTGTTCACTCATTGATTAATAAGTTTTTTTTTCTTAGTAAAAAAAATAGTAAATGTACATGCATAAATGCACATGTCTATTAAGGGATGAAATATCTTTTTTTATTATCTAAAAACCTATATAATTATGGAAATGACTACAATACACACTCTTTATTTGAGTGTACCATATGCACTTATTGTGTGGTCTAGATTGTGCCACCTCATCAGCAATCATAACATTTTTTAGTTTTTCGTAACTTTTCAGCAATATGATTCGTAACATTTTGGTGTGTCTCGTAATTTTTATAAAAAAATTAGTAACTTTTACAAAAAAAAAATCGTAACTTCTACAAAAATTCGTAACTTTTACAAAAAATTCGTAACTTTTGTAGGGGTGTGTATCATACACACTCTAACAAGGGGTGTGTATTGTAGCCTTTTCCAATAACTATACATGGTTATTAGGCTTTAAAAACAATTAACAGGACTGTTGATGACTTATTGTATATTATTTGGCAATAATTTTCATAATATAACAAGACTGCATCCCAAAAACGTCACTAGAGAGGGATTAAGTCCTAATCAAATAAGTAAGTTGATAAGTCACAGATTGCTTATTGTATGAGACAAAAAAGAGTCTACATATAAAGTAAAAAACAAAAGCAATGACTCAAAAGAATTCTCCATGCCTAGTCTAGAATTACAAACACTTCCTCGTATATACTTAGGATAAACTTTCAATAAGGGTTCCTTATTGAAGTTAAAATGCGGACCTCACCTTCTCGAGCCAAATTTTGACAATCCGAACCGTTCAATGTTTTTTAAATGCATTTTTAAGGGCCTCCGCGATGATTCGTCCAAAAAAAATACCCATAAGGGCTTCATCCGATCAGTTTTGGTTAAAAACGTTATATATAGCGTTTTTAACCAAAACTAATTGGATGAAGCCCTTATGGGTATTTTTTTTGGATGAATCCTCGCGAAAACTCTTAAAAATACATTTTAAAAACATTGAACAGTTCGGATTGTCAAAATTTGGTTCGGAAACACAAAATAAGGCTAGGTCCGCATGGTATTTTCAATAAAAAACCCTTATTGAAAGCTTATATATATATATATTCTTCTTTTGAGTATCTCAGCCAATTTACACGCATTTCGATTAGTTCCCTATTCATTCCGATCAAGGCAAGTCAACGACGCTAGGATAGCGAGATTCACAAGAAATTACTTTATTGCAGTTTCACCTCTACAAACGCACACTCATCAATATTGTGAGGAGCAAAATTTAATTCGTCAACCGACTGGACTAATCCAGATTATTCAAGATTTTAAAAAATAAAGCCAGATAAGCACTAATGCTAAATTAATCAATGAGACTCCTTGTTAGTGCAAAGTTGGATTTGCGACAGAGACAAATCTAGATCCCAATTAGAAATATTGGAATGAAAGTGACTTTGTTTAGATGGGTTCAATTCAACGCACTTATGGCCCTTTCCAATGATTTTAATATTAAAACTTCATTTTCGAAGGAAAGAGGCATCAATAACCCACGAAGCTTCCTAAAAGTAAAACCACCCAAAGTATTTTAAGTTTTGAAAAGACCTTTAATGATTGATAAGGAGGGTCTCGCACGTAGTGCTTTTATTACTCCTATCAAAGCTGCTATTGGTATCGAGTGGTATGCATTGATCATTTTCTGATTGGTATGTGGCTTTTTGGATCAACCATTCATTTAATTATGTTCGATGGAGTTGATTTTTCACGTTATCCTTCAAAATAATTATTTTAAGATGAATGAATGGTTCGAATTATTTGTGTGAGGTCCACAAGTGAATTCCCGAGACAGATTGGTACATGATATGTACATGAGGGTCATTACCCCTCGATTTATTAAGATACCTGTTTATATATAAAATTAACCAATCCGATAATTAATTGACATGCAATAAAAAATAGCAAACGTTGGCAATTACTTCTCAATGAAGATACACTGGATTAAAGGGATAAAATTGAGTAAATACGATGTCGTATTATTTCTCAAATTGGAAAGGCAGTTATTGGCAGTTACAAGCCAATGCTAAAATAAAGATTAGCTTCGAAATCCTAATATTAACTGCTAAACACATAAACTCCAAGTGTAAACTTGTGAAACAAGGCAATTGGCAGTTAAAACACGTGGAATACTTCTAGAAGGCTGTTATTTCCTTAACATGTTATCATTTGAGTTTGTTTAAACAAACGTGCAGATTTAAAGCTTCTGGAGGAAGAAAGAATTCAAATTCAAATGTGGAGGAAGAATAACTACCAACTTGAAGAGTGGGATTTAGAGTTCGAAGTAAGCCAAAGTTCAAATTCGTTGAGCGAGAAGTTCAAACTACAAACAGCGTCTATAAATAGAAGAAATTGAAGAGTGAAAAAACTTGGACAAATCTTCAACAAACAACTATCAAAAAACTGATGCTTGGTTTGTTCATTGGCAAAGTAGTTTAGGATTTCGAACCCAGTTCGAAGTAGATTAGGAAGTAGGTTAGGATTTATCTCAATTGTTCTTGTAACAATCACCTTTATCTCGGTTGTTCTTGTAACAATCACCTGTTCGAAGTTCTGTTACTCTATATTTGAAGTTGGAGACGATTTCGAAGTAAGTTTATCTTTGATTCATAAATTGAAATATCTTGTTTCTTTATTGTTCTTTGATTTCTTAAGTTTGTTGGTTTGCATTTCTCCACTTATTAAGAAAAATTCTCTTAATTGAGGTAATTGAACCAATAAAACACAATCGTCTAATTAGATTTGGTTTTTCCAAAGTTAATCTGAGGGAGAAGATTGAAACTCTTTCTGGCACGCTCGCACACAATTATGTTTCATTGCAAAGAAGTAAATGAACCAAACACATTTTCTTGGCACGCCCGATGTGACACCTGAAAGTGTTGAATGGCTCCAAAACTTAGGAAGCAAGCGGATGATTCTCAAGTTGGCCAAACGCCAGAAGATGAGAATAATGTTAATTCTAAAGAGAGTGAACAAGTCGAAGGCCTTCAAATAGGACCAGAGACTCGTACTGGTCAAGACTTAAATGCGGGAATTGGCTAGACCTCTCGAATGAATACTAGGAATAATAAAACTGTGCATGTTGATGACCCAAAGAATCCAGAAGTTGGAGGGAATTTGTCATCTAGCTAGTTTGCTAAAATGATTGCTACATTTAAAGAATTGGCTCAGACCCAAAAGCTTATGTTACAAAAATTGAAAGAGCAATCAAGGCTTAGAAGTGACCATTTGCCTTCATTTGAGAAGGACAAAGGAGAGGCTAGCACAAGCAAATTTAAGTCAAGGCCTAGAAAAGAGCCTATAAATGTAGATGATGTACTAGAATCTTGGTATGAACCTGCAAAAACTCATGATTATCAAACTCCTAAACCTAAGAAAGTGTTCAAGTAAAACACTAATATCCCTTTCGAACCAAACTTTGATGGTTTAAATGAGGATAAAGGCTTTAGGAACAATGATTATGGGTTTGATGAGTATATGTATACTCCTGGAAATCATTTTAATGAAAAAGATAGGTCTAGTGCAAAAATGCCTATTCCAGAGATTGGGATTCCTAAGTATTCTGGAATACCAGAGATGGGAAGGGTACATTCGATTTACCTTTATGAACCTTTTGCAAAACAGGAAGGAGGTTTCAAGCAACCTAAGCCTTTTGATGATCCTTATCAGAGGTTTCTATAAGATCACATACCTAGAAATGTCACTTGGGAACCACCTATTAATCCAAGGATATCTTTAGGGGAACGCCCAACCCTTCGAGATGAAATATTAGGTCTCATGCAAGAAGTTTATGGACCTTTAAACCAGGGGGTACAAACTCAAATTTATAAAAAGCCTTATCCGGAATGGATAGATAGACAGTTCGAAGTCTCTAGGGGGTTTAAAATCCCACATTTCACTTTATTCCATGGAGATGGAAAACAATCAACAACTGAACATATTGCTAGATTCACTGCTCAGTGTAAGGAATTAGGCAATAATGGGTTTATTAAGTTGAAATTGTTTTTTAATTCTTTAACGGGGACATCCTTCGAATGGTATTCTAACTTAACACCAGAGTCAGTTCCAAATTGGCAAAGGATGGAAGAGTTATTCCATGCACAATTTTATCAAACTGAACCTGAAGTTGTTAATGTTTTTGGCTATTTCTGGGATTTGTTAACCTTTTGATCATGTAATTTGTTCTAAGGGGTTTGGGGGGTTTATCTTTTGGTATGTGTCTAGATAATCCACCCTTTGGTTGAAGCTTTTGAAGATCCACACTTGCCCGTGTCTCAACGCAATTTCTGATCATGAAAGGTATAACGTTTTATTTTGTATTGTCATGTCTTCACTTAGATTAGGAAGTTAATCTATTTGGCATGCGTCACTTTTTAAATCTGTTAAAGTTCCATTGTGCCAGTTAGCGCTTGTAGTTAGTTTACTGGCACAACTACTAGCGCAACGCGTTTTTCTCCTGTGTGTGTCATCCTCTTATTGGTCCATTTTTAGGGCTCGATTCTTTGCACTATAAAAGCATCTTTTTCTCTCCTTTAGCTGCAGAACCCTTTTGCATCATCAAAATATAGAGAGAGAAAAATGTTTTCATCATCTAAGATTTGTTCTTGATGCATAAACGATGATCTAAACCTTGTTTGATCATTTTTTACCAGTCAATCTAGAGCTATGCTTTTGTTCACCTTGCATATGCCCTAGACTGATTCTCTTACCTCAAAAAATCATCATCAAAATCATCAAAATCATGTTCTTCATGTTATGTTCTATTGCCTTTTCTCCTACATGAGCCGGAAGCTGCCGGTGCCGATTGATTTCGGAGATCAAGATGAAATTGCTTGAGGAGGTCACAGAATCAAAGAGGAAGTACTGGGTACTACATCAGGGGTTGGATTTAGGTGTCACTTGAAGCTTGTGGGTAATTCCTAAATTGAGAAACTCTTGTAATCCTTTTGGTTTGTGATATAAAATCGTAGGATTATGCCGTGGTTTTATGCTTAGGGTATTAGACCCTAAGTAGTTTCCATGTATCTCTCGTGTCTTGTCTCGTTTATCTATTTTCGGATTATATTGAGCTTGTTGAATTGTTGAAGATGAAATGGCTTATGGGTGATTGATATCTTTTGTCATGTTCAAATTTTAATTTGGAGTCCTATTCACCCCCCTCTAGGACTGTTTGTTGTTGTTAATTAGTTTCAAAAGTCACTATGACTGACTTAGCAAGATTAAAACAGATGCCTGATGAAAAGGCTGCTTAATTTATTGCTAGATTTAAAAGGGCCAGAAATAAGTGTAAACTTCAATTACCAGAGATTGAATTTTTTAGAATAGCACAAGATGGCTCAAGTAGAGAACTTAGGAAGAAGTTCGATTCTACTGAATTTAGGGATTTGGTTGACTTAACTTACAAAGTATCAAGATATGAATCTTTGCTAGAAGAAGATGTTGATAGAAATAACTCTTCTTATTCAACCTATTATAAAGAGCCCACTTATGAAATTGATGCTACTGAAATTGTTGAACATGATCCTTGTGTGTGTGAATGTCTAGTTCAAAAGGACTCTTCTATAGCGCCAAAGACCAACAAGAAAGCATTCAGTAAAGTTTATTCATTTGACGTTTCAAAAGCAGATGAAATTTTTTATTACCTTTTGAAGAAAAAGTTTATCAAACTCCTTGAAAATATTAAACTTCCAACTTTGGAAGAAACAAAAGGAAAAAGTTATTGCAAATGGCATGCTTCCTGGACTCATTCCACTAAGAATTGTAATGTTTTCCGTGATAGGATTTAGGAGCAGATCAAGAAAGGAAGAATCATGTTTCCAGAAAAGGCTATGGGGATTGATGCTAATCCATTCCCAAAGATTGAAAAAATGACTGTTAACACTAATGTGCCAACATCTCCGCCAAAATCAAGTAAAAATGTGGCGGGGAACAAGCAAGTGCAAGTGGAAATGAATTCAGTGCAGTTTAGTAGAGGAAAGTAAAAAATTGGCCAACTTCGAAATGATGATGGGAAGACTTACCGGCAAAGCACTGCATCAGGAAGTTCTTTTAAAAGAGGTTTTAAGCAATCTCATCTTCTCATGCTTAAGGCATCCCTTTTGGAATGTTTTGTGCATGGAATGCAGGGCCAATTATTTGATCTTCAAAGATTTTGATAGACAGGGGGTTGATTTCTTTCCAAAAAGGATGGAAAGAAAAGCTTTGGATCAAAATAATGAAAGAAAACCCTAGATAAGTCCAAATCATGGAAAAAATGAGAGGCCTTGGTCAGTGTCAAAGAGAAATGTACCTTCTAGTCCAGTTCTACCAGCTTCGAAGAGGGATTATTCTCCTTCGAAGAAGGTTAACACTGGAAAGACCCTAATGGGCCAAAGAAATGAAGGAGAAGAGGAACAAGTTACCTTGGTAAAAGGAGTTCCTGATTGATTTCTAAAAAAGGTCAAACCAGAACTCTTCCAAGAATATAAAACTTCTTCCAAAATTGGGAACAAAATGGTTAAACCTCCAAGTGCTCCTAATGGTCAATGGGTAGTGTTCAGAGATCCAAAGACCAAAGCACCCCAAATGATTCATATGTTGACAATAACACAGAAGAGGAAATTACAAAGGAGGTATACCAGTTTCCAAATGGAGGAATATGCCTCTAAGGGGAATCCTAATGGGGGTGATAAGTTCAACCCAAGGTTTAACAGACTTTGAAGAGAAGATTCTAAAGAATCTCTTCGAAGGGGGTTTACTCAATCTGAAAGGGAAACTCTGGAAAGCTTGGTTGCAAGAATGGACAGTGAAGTACCTCAAAATAGTCCAACTTCACCAAATTCCTTGGCAAGCTATCAATCTGGCTTATTAGAGGCCATGATAGTGGAACAGGGAGAAGGTGGAGGAACAAATTCATCTCCTGTTGAAATATTTTCCCCTATGGAAACTTCTGTAGCAGAGTTTTCTGAAAAAATGAACACATCAGAGGTTGGATCAGAGTTACCAGTGCAAGAAAATAGGACCATTTAGTTTGGGACTTTACCTGAAGTTCAAATTAACATAATAACTCCTTCATTTGTTAACTTTGGACTTTTTGGACCAAACTGCTCACCAGTTCGAAGAGCATTACAACCAACAGTTGCTCCTATGGAGGTTATTGATGTATCAAACGATGAGGAATATAATCTTACATATGATAATGGTTGGAATGATGGTTGGGGAGCTTTGATATCCAAGATTCAAAAGGAAGAAGAAGAAGAAAAGCTTATGATTATGGCTAATGCTATTGAAGAATCAAAGGTGACATCTAAAGAAAGAGCAGTGTTTGTTCCAGAGTCAGATACTGATTCTGAGTATCCTTTGATTGTTGATTTGAATTGTGCTGATCTTTCTTATCCTTTCAAATCACTTTCGAACAATATGAGGCACCATTTGAAACCATTATACATATTTGCATTATTTGATGGGATTTTGTTGAATAGAGTTTTGGTTGATAATGGTGCAGCATTGAACATTCTACCTTCTAGGACTTTGAAGAAGTTGGGAAAAGAAAAAGTTCGATTGATCCCAACAAGCACATCCATCGCTGGATTCACTGGTGAAAATAAAAACCCCAAAGGAATTGTTTCTATACGCTTGAAAGTTGGCCAAGTAGAAACTAATACAGCTTTCTTTGTGGTGGATACTTTTACCAGTAAGTATAATGCTTTACTTGGTAGGGATTGGATTCATGTCAATGGTTGTATTCCATCTTCAATGCATCAAGCCCTGATGATTGTAAAGTATGAAAATGGGAAAGAAGTGGGGGTCGAAGAGGTGAAAGCAGACCCACATCCCTTCAGCACTTCAGCAAATTGTGCAAAGACAAAAATGTATAAGCCTAAAATCATCCCTTTGAGCGAAATTGCACAACCTGCCACCCCTCCATCCAACGTATTGGAAATTGGAGAATTGGCAAAGTTGAAATCTAAGCTTAAACAAGCGGTTGATTATGAATCAGACAATCCACCAGATGATGCTGCTTGGATGTGAATTCAAGACAGAGTTTGAAGAGGCCAACTCATTGGCTTTAGTTAATTTATGGCTCTAGAAATAGAGCAGAAGTTACAAGAAATGAACGATTGGGAAGAATTATTGGTTGAAAAATCTGACTAGGGATTAGAGCCAATTAAGTTTAAAGAAGCCTTTATAGGCCATGTCGATTCTTAAGATCCTTTAGAAGAAGTGAATTGGGAAAAGGAATTGTTCCAAACACTGTACTAATCAACAAGGAGCTTGATGCTGCTTCGAAGGCCAAGTTGATCACAGTGCTTAAAATACAATATGTTTCAAACCACTTCATTGGTTTGAAAATCATAAAGTATATTTCGTTGTGTTCCTTTTACAATGAGTTTGAATTGGTTTATAACATTTTTAAGTGCTTCGAAAAGCATTAGAAAGTGCAAAATAAGCCATAGAAAGAACTAATACTCCATTAAACATAAGTAAATTACATACTACAAAGTTCTATTACATAGAGGAGAAACTAAGCATCTACTGGTGATGGAACAGCTGTTGGAGTAGGAATGACTTGAAAATAGTGAGGAAAGCTCCAAGTCACTGAGGCATGGAATCTTGCCCAAGTGAAACTGAAAAATTCTTTTTCCATCATTCTAACCCTGTTTTCTTCATCTATTTTGAGCTTCTTCTCAATCAATGGCCTGATTTTCAGAACCAGGGTTTTGGCTTTGACTTCGAACTTGGCCAATTTAAAAGCATTTTTTTTCATACGGCTTTTAAACCTCCTTCGAAGCCTCTTAGAAACACTAGCGAGCATCTCGAAGGAGTTTCCTTTCAGGTTTTCCATCTTTTTATGAAGTGCTTGACCGTTCGGGTGTTTAATAATTCACTCTAATTCCGTCCCAAGCGTAGGACTATAGACCGGTGCAGCATAATAATTCCGGAAGTACCGGAGTCGAACCACAGAGACGGTCTACGGTGTCAACCCAAACAATGCTAGATTCTATGTTTGCAAATGGCTCTCAGGTAGCCACCCCTTGATCAATTGAGTTACTTAATTAACTAATTTAGACTAATTTTCACTATTGGACTTTTGAATTTAACAAGGAGAGCACAGCCGTGGGTACTACGGTGTCCGCAACTAGTCTAATTCACATTCACTCGGGCCACAATTATTTAGTTAATAGATTTTAGAATATGAAAATAGTTTCCAACAGATGCACACCACTCGTCACCAATCTCTACGCGCATTTGGAATTGGCAATGCCCGGATTCGTTTGCTAGAAAAATTCCATATTCAAAAACTGCGCATTAATTAAAATGATTCGGCACCGAGGTGGAACACAAATTAGCTTAGCCACGAGACACCTTAGTCCCATGGCACTTTTCAATCTCAATGCGACTACTCACTCATTATCGAAAAACGCAAAGAAAAATAACACAAACCCTAGATCTAAAACATAATTAAATAGTGAAAACGATAATGGAAAATAGTAATCGAATATTGCGCAAACGAAAGTATTCTTGATTAATGGAAGCAAAACATCAAACCATGCTAAGAATCTTAGAAATCAATGTTGAATCCGAGAATATGAGATCTCTAGCCTAAAACTTGAAAGACTAAAAATCATCCCAAAATTAGTGGAGCCCTAAACTAGGTTAAAACAAGAGTATTTATATCCCCGCTCAAAAATCCCTTAAAACCTAATAATCCTCGAAACTTATTATACATGGATGACCAAAACGGCCGCGTTTTGGCATGACCTAAGCCATTCGGTAGCGCTACCTAGAAATAGGTGTAGCGCTACCGCCCCTTTTTGCTTATGTTGATCAGAAAACGGCACCGCTCAACACCTCCATAATAGCCTCTCGGTAGCGCCATCGAGAACTTGTGTAGCGCCACCGCCTCCCTCATGCAGTATGTTGACCGCTGACCCTCCTCGTGGTTGATCGTTGACCTCTCTTTCTATCGCGTTTGTAGCGCTACACCTATTCTGGTGTAGCGCTCAAGAACATTCTGTCCATTTTGGGACCCTTTTTAAGCCATCTTGAGCGCTCCAAGGCATTGGGGTAGCGCTCCCGACGAGTTTCGACCACCCCATGCACAACTCACTTGCCTTCAACTTCTGATCGACGTGCATGGCCCTGAAGAATATTAAAATCGCACTTATGTACCTCGATTACCTGCAAATCACACTCGCAACACAGAAACACCACATGCACGCATTAATTGGAAAATAAAGCTTAAATCGCATGTAAACTAAGCCAAAAACCCCCTAATTGGGCGCCTATACGCAAGCTTCTCACGCGCCCATCATGAAGCTTGGAGACTTGATCATGAAGTACTTCATAATCGTGGAAATCTTGATTAAACCCAAAAGCAGCAGTATTGTTTTTCATCCACATTCGAAGTAGAGGAAGCTGACTTAGAAAAGAAGGAAGAAAAGCACTAGCCTGGATGTTACATTGCAGAGTTTCACAAGCCCATAGGAAATTCTTGTAAGGTATATCCTCCTCAAGAATTCCTATGTCCGAAAAGGCAAAAGCATCCAATAGTTCTTTGGTTTTGACAGAGTCAGATTGTGGGTAAAGAGAATAAGAAAGGTCAGCATGAAAAAGAGTAGGATCGAACTTGACATTCTTTAACTCTTGGAACCAATCTGAGTTTTCTGGAAGGGCTTGAAAAGAAAGATTGGCAGGATCAATGAAATTTCCTTCGAAATGAGGCCTTCGAACCTCATGCAACCAGTATATAAATTGAGTACTGGCCTTCCGCTTAAGTTCACCATAGCCGGCAAAGCTTGACCTTTCATCTTCATGGACTTTAAAGAAAGCAGGAGTAAGACAAGTGGCAATGAGACTATCAAGCAACATTATGTTAGGATCTCGTCTGATGAAAGGAGATAAGTATCTATTCATAGCTAACGAGCGATAGTGACTCCAACCTTTGTAACCAGCAGGATCACCCATTTTTACCACCACTATTTCAGATGGTAAACCCCATAGAAAGTGTTTAGGAGTAGGAGGAATCGGAGGATTCCACAGATCAATAGGCTCAGAATCATCCACTTGAAGTACTGAGTAAGTACGATTTCTTCGAATTTCACCAATAACTGGTGTGACAACATTTTTAGCATCAAAAGTGAGTGGGTCATTAAGAGCCAAGTTTTCGAAGGCATTTTGGGTGTTAGAAATGTTAGCCATGGTTGAGTCAAGATGAGAATCAGTTTGCAATAAAAAACTAGTGATTAATTTTACCAGTGATTAAGCCTTTTTTATAGATAGAATTTTAAGTTTGAAACGATTCAAATTCTGGTGAAGTGGAGAACGTGGATATTAACTGCCCACTATCCATGAATTCCTCATGAGAATGTAGAGATTTAATGATAACTATATCATTGGAAGTGACAAAAACTGCCAATAACTTCTGCTTTGGAAGTTTACAAGAATTTGAAGTGTCAAAAGACACATTAACACTTATTCAAATCCCTTGAACAAAGATGTTAATGTAGGGGGTATGTTTATATATAAAATTAACCAATCTAATAATTAATTGACATGTAATCAAACGTTGGCAATTACTTCTCAATGAAGATACAATGGATTAAAGGGATAAAATTGAGTAAATACGATATAGTATTATTTCTCAAATTGGAAAGGTAGTTATTGGCAGTTACAAGACATTGCTAAAATAAAGATTGGCTTCGAAGTCATAATATTAACTGCTAAACACATAAACTCCACGTGTAAACTTGTGAAACAAGGCAATTGGCAGTTAGAACACGTGGAATACTTCTAGAAGTCAGTTATTTCCTTAACATGTTATCATTTGAGTTTGTTTAAACAAACGTGCAGATTTAAAGCTTCTGGAGGAAGAAAGAATTCAAATTCAGATGTGGAGGAAGAATAACTACCAACTCGAAGAGTGGGATTTAGAGTTCGAAGTAAGCCAAAGTTCAAATTCGTTGAGCGGGAAGTTCAAACTACAAGCAGTGTCTATAAATAGAAGAAATTGAAGAGTGAAAAAGGCCGGACAAATCTTCAACAAACAACTATCAAAAAACTAATGCTTGGTTTGTTCATTGGCAAAGTAGTTTAGGATTTCGAACCCAGTTCGAAGTAGATTAGGAAGTAGGTTATGATTTATCTCGATTTTTCTTGTAACAATCACTTGTTCGAAGTTCTGTTACTCTGTATTTGAAGTTGGAGACGATTTCGAAGTAAGTTTATCTTTGATTCATAAATTGAAGTATCTTGTTTCTTTATTGTTCTTTGATTTCCTAAGTTTGTTGGTTTGCATTTCTCCACTTATTAAGAAAAATTCTCTTAATTGAGGTAATTGAACTAATAAACACAATCGCCTGATTAGATTTGGTTTTTCCAAAGTTAATCTGAGGGAGAAGATTGAAACTCTCTCTGACACGCTCGCACATAATCATTTTCCATTGCAAAGAAGTAAAAGAACCAAACAGTACCACATTTCATTGGCCAAAATAGAAAAACTTTATTTTGGGTTCACAATTTCATTTTATTCAAGCCTCACTTTATGTGAAACCCAAATCGGATTCCACATTTATCCAAGGGCTAAATCTGACGCTCAATCAAAACATCTTGTGGTGGTGGGATTATAGAGAGTTTACTTTTTTTTTTCTTTTCCAAAACATTACGATATAATATTATTAATTCCAATCAATATACATTAAGTAGAAAACTCATCCGGTCATACCTAGAAAGAGAACCAAGTAACCACGATGGTGGAGACTCAGCCTAGTGGCTATACTTCAAACTAGACAAACCTTTAACAGTAAAAAAATACTAAATACTTCACCATAAGTATCGATGGAAATCTAATGTAAAAAGTAAGAAGAAAATAACCACATAACATCACAAACAATCGTAGTCCGTCACAGGCAGGGCCAGCCATAATTTTTGATATTAGGCTCGAGTAAGAGTCTTTTTGGCCAAATAGAAAAATAAAAAAAGGCCCCAATTTTTTTTTATTTTTTGAAAAAAGCAGGGCAACCATCTCACATCATCATTGGCACTTAATAGAGCCCAACTTAATTTAAAAACAGTAGCTCAAGAAAGCCCAAATGCACAATAGAAATGAGCCCAAACAAAATAAAAACGACTCACTCCAGCCTCTCGGTGAATGAAACAACTAACTCCAACCCAAATCACTCCTGATGTAATGGACATCTTTTTGAACACGTGCACTGATGCCGTGATGGATCTATCCAGTCTTATATGTTTCAATAATAATGCGGTCTTCCATATTTATTTTAGGATTATTGATGTTGTTTAGATTAGTACATTGGAAGAGAAGTAGAACTTTTATTACTTTTGTTGATGAAAGTTTCATCTCTGGTTCTATAAACAATCCTACTTCCTTTTTTTTATGTTATCGTTCCTTTGTACGTTTCTTTCATTGGGATACATAACATCTTTAGTACTTTTGATAATATTTGGGACACAAATATCTGAATACAAATGTATTTCTAAACGTTGAATATTGCATTTTTTTGGTTTATGAAAACAGAGCAATTAAATTAAGTAGAAAAAGCTACTTCTCTTTTGCCAGTGTGATAATTGGCACAGTGGAATTAACATATCCTCTCAAATGCTAAAGCTAAACCCAATTATACCACTTTTTAAAATTTTGTGTTTATAGTTCAATATGGACTAAAATCATTATATAAACAAATTATTCCACTACTGTTAGCGTTTAATCGGAAAAGTATATAGGGGCACCACTTGATGATTAGGCCTCGAGCACCCAAATACCTTGGGCTAACCCTGGTCATAGGTTGAAGAACCACTGCGGCCACAACCACACATCACAAATCTCCAACGACTTCGAGATGATAACCAAAACCACAACCATGAACTTCGACCCATTGGAGACCACACGTTGGAGACGAAGGAGTGGTTGGTGATGGAGGGAAGCTATGAAAAGGAAAAGAGGGGATAACACACACAAAAAAAAAACTCTCAGATGTGAGATCGAGAGAGAACCCTCAATGAAAAGGAGGAGTTATTGAAAGCGAAAAATCCATCACTGAAGAGGGTAAAAAACATAACTATCAATGGTAAAGCCTCCCCTCCCGTTGCCGCATAACGGTGGTGAAAGCCCTAGGGCGAGGGAGGGAAGAGAGGCGGCTAGGTTAGCTTTTTCTTAGAGAGAGAGAGAGAGAGAGAGAGAGAGGCTTTCTCTAGTGACTTCATTGTTTTTTTTTATTTTTTATAATTGAGTGGTCACAGTGCCAACTTGAATGCACCTCGACTAAAAAATTGGTTAGTAACTGCGATTATTGAGTTTAGTTGGCAATAAGTATACAAAATTCTAAAATAGTATAGCATTTTCTTGCATCTTTGCAGTGCCGGCCACAACCACCATCCACCCCTGGCTTCACCTTGACTGTAGTCCATTGCTTCTAGTTTTAACCTCTATATTAGGGAAACTGTCTCAATTTAAACCAAAACAGTAAAATAAAATTAAAGGGAATCCTACAGAAAAGTATGCTGTAGGGTGACAAGTTTAGAAATAATCTTATGAATGAATCAAAAAGATATTGCTGTAGGGTGACAAGTTTAGAAATAATCTTTCGTTGAACTAAAAACAGATCCCTTAAATAATATATTTATGCCCCAAAAATACATAACTGAGAAATCCCAGAATGGTCTTTGAAAAATGTTGGCAACTTGCTTGTTGGGCTTCCATAGCTTAAAGTAGACAAACCTTATAGATAGCTAGATTTCTTTTTCCTTAAGGTAGCCCAATAGCTAGACCGAGTTTTCATTGTGGTATTCATGGTATCTTCAGTATTTTTAAATTGCAAGTTGTTAAATTAGAGTTTTTCTCCTCACATACATCAATTAACTTGACAATTTTTAGTCCAAAAATGCCTCAAATAATGCCTTCTCTTGTCTCAATTTGTTTGCCCTCTGAACAAAATTTTTAAAAGAAAATATAACTATTACATTCATACATGTCCAACTTTCCAAAAGTTACTCTTCAACTTTTATGAATTATTACTTCAATTCAAAAGATACGGGGCAAGGATTGAATTTATTAGCTTTGACCCTTTTCGATTTCATTCGTTATTGCTGCTAAAGTTGAGACATCGATTGTAGGCTTCTGCTCAACATAGATATATTTCCTGAAAATTTAACTTAAAAAAAGAAGAAGCACATATCAAATTTCAGCATGGATAAATGTTCGCCAACAGAAAATTCTGGTAGGTTTCACAATTTTGAAATCAAAATACCAACTAGAACTCTTTGTTGGCGAACATTTACCCACAGAAGTCCAATGACTCGTCAATCTACCTTCTCCGCTGCTTGTACTTCAGTTTTGGAAACACAAGTGGCCCAGGAAGTGTAGAAAATACAAATTGCTCCCCCGGACAAATTTGCAACCAAGAAGTTCAAAATGTGGTCTACGCGTAACTTAACTCATTCTCAAGTAAGCACCAAGACATAGCTAACCAGAAGATCCCTCTACTCATTCACAAGCCTTCTTTTACCTGAATCGCCAAACAAGGTTGAAAACTTTTGTGATAAGATGCTTGGGATTTCAGGATGCTTCGCCGAGGAGAAACCTTCCATTGAGTTTTTCTCCTTGTATTTGACGAGATTGTTGATGTTGTCGAGAACACACAAGCAAGCCTCTTCCTCTCCACCTCGTCCTAAAATCACCAACACACATTAATACGTTAAAGATATGGTCTCAAAACCAAATGAGAATTAATGGGAGATCAAGGTTGCAAATCTAAAGAAGCCACTACATAAAAAAGTTGCAAGGGCAATATGAAATACTACAGCATCAAAAAGTACTTGCTTCTAGTTCACTACCATGAAGGGTTCAACGAAATATGAAGGCACCCATGCACAGTCCATAGCTTATTTTTCTCAATGGCCTTCATCTCTTCAAAGTCAATTATGTGAAGAAACACAGTGGCTAGTTGTTGGAAATGCTAGTGTAGATGCCACAATCTACCCGAGTTAACTTAGATTTCGCAACCAATCACATAAACCTAGTAATTTTTTTGTTTCTTGAGTTACTGCTTGATATTTTGTGAACACCGTGCCACAGAAACCAACTTCAGTGTAACAAATTTACCAACAAACGATAGGAATTAAATCAGAAACCTCAACCTAATCCCAAATCAAGAGAAAGGCAAATTGTTAAACCTCTTGCTTACCTTAATAGATTCCAACCTATGAAGTCTGTTGCAAATAAAGCTTATGTAACAATCAGGTGCTAACTCTGCTCCATCTTGCAAAAGCTCGAGGATGTCAACGAGGTAATCCCACTCTCCCTTTAAAATAATCTTGTCCAAGCGATAAGCCATCTGGGGTGTGGTAGCAGAAGAATCATGAGAACTGTGCGTGAAATCACTTTCAAGGGCCTCTTTGTTTATTCGATTCCCACTATTTTCCTGTTTAAATCCTCCTGTGCTGCGTGATCTTCTTCTCGATGCAAAGAGTCATTTTTATAACCTGCGACATGAATCACATTCGTACATTACCTAACATTGACAGAAACTGCTGAAATAACTTATGCTTGTACTACGAAGATGAATAATAGAAGCCCCAAAAGAAAAACTCCAGAAGACATCTTCCTTTCTCCTACATTGATAGGCTATATACTGTCCACCATCTGATGGACCTTCACAATTAATTTCAGGCAGCAAAAGCTTCTGATGGCCATAAAATCGGCAATCAAAAACAACTTTCACAATGAACTACCATGGAATGTAATCTTATTGCAGATTTAGATGACCTTACAGTAACATAAATAACAGGGTTAATACCTTTATTATAAATTTATTCGTTCCATACTTTATTCCCAGCTCTCTTATCTTCTCATACTTCGTCTTTTCAGTTTCCTCTTCTTCCCTGGAAGTTCCCTTGACAGACAAATCGAGTCCTCCGACCCTTGGGCCTTGGTTCCAGTCTAAATATCTGCACAAAGATGCCCAGCAAGGCGAATTTTCACATAGATCGTCTATACATACGGGAAAAGTACAGGGAGCTAGCCCTTGTGCCAACAGAGTACCTAGAAAGGACCCTAATACGGATATCTGCAGTTTCACAGTTCCATTCTTTAAGTAGTTTGATTTCCACAGAAACAGTAACATCTAGGCAACAATTATAACATAGAACACCTTGAATCCATCTTGAACAGCAATGTAATCACTAACTAAATTAATTGGAATAATGGGTCATATTGATTAGACCCTTCATGAGGTTTCCAAAGCATCAATTACGGGTTTTTTTGTATTGTTATGCGAAAACCATTAGCATCTAAATTTTACTAGAACTTAAAGAAGCTTAGTCACAGCGTACCTACTAGCTAGCAAATGAACTTTAATCACAAAATAGAACAGATAGTCTCCAGCCCTAACCCCTTTTTCACTCAAATTCAAATTTTGAGTAAAACCCCCTAAAATCCCACTCCACTCCTTTACTCAAACCTACACCAAAACTTTTTCTGTTGAACCAAAAAAAAAAAAAAAACTACACCAAATTTGCAATGAAATTTTTTCAAATTTCCTCTCCCTTATGGTTCTTATTCTTTAGGCCTTATGGCACCTGCTGTAAAAACACTTTTTTTTTTTTTTTCTGATATGACCTCACCCTAACTTCTTCTATTACGTTTGATTTTGGAAGAATGTATATCTAAATGTTTTATCCCGTAACGGTTTTTCTTCATTTATCAATTATCTTTCCCCATCAGCCAGCTGAACCCGGTCTCTATCCCTGAAAAGGGGAAGCAAGCTTGTCTTCACAAACGGTGTATAATCCTGACTCTTAAATCTTTGTAAGGGATAGATGTTCCCAGGGAGAGTTAACTAGCAACCTACAATATTTACACTCATGCCAGGAATTTGCATTTACTCAAATTTGTGCTTGCTCCTACTATTTTTTCTCATATTCGAGTAAAAGCTTCATTTTGTTTGAAGCACTCCAATTGGCAAACCCAAGTCACGTCTCTAAGAGCATGTGCACAAAGGCTCTCCATAAACTCCATTTGGCTATTATACCTCCCCAAACCATAAAATGTGGCATGCACCAGACTAGGTAAAGCCAAAGGCATTTTACCTTTGGTGGTTGAGGCTAGGTTGGTTTGGTCAGGCAATGTTCACAAGCCTTTGTTTTTTTAATATTTTTTTTCTCTCCCCCTTGCACACACCTTCTTCCATGGGCCTACTATACATTACCTTCTAATATTTAATAGAGATAAAGAGGAAAGTAGAGAGCATTAATGGAGTGTGGAAAAAAAAAATATGAGTAAGTAAAATAGAAAATGTGCACTATTTATTAGCATTTTTTGCTAGTGATTGGTGCACTTGCTCTAATGATCTCCTAGCCAACTTACACACACACTGTCAACCAATCACTCCACCAGTGGGGGCCATTCAAGCCAGGGAAAGCCCTATGCACTAGCAAGACGTTTCCAGCATGAAACCTAGCAAACCCCTGAGTCCATGAAACTTGGTAATCTCAAATCAACCATGGGTTTCGATTCTATGTTGTACTCCAACTTTAAAGCTACTCAGATTATCAACCCGAAAATGATAGTTTAATCACGAAATAGGTCACAAAGTCCCAAGCATTTCGACAAAATTACCTTGTTGGAAGCAATAGGAACAATGTTGAGCGTTTGCGACTACTTATCATGAACACCATGTTATGGATTATAGCGAACAACTGTTCAATCCTACAACACAAATGCCCCTTTGGATCTTGGGAACAATGAATCACAGAAACACAAGCAAACAAGTGCGTAATAAAAAACTGGAAAGAAAAGCAAGACACAAGATATACGTGAAAAACCTCAACGTGAGAAAAAACCACGGGAGTCACACCAGTCCACTATGAAATTGAATCAACGAGTACAAGTCTTCTCACAATCTCTCTGAGATTGGTTTTCTCTTGTCTCACTCTGTTTTTCACGCTTTGAAAAACTGATACACAATATCACAGCAACCCACATGCAGTCAGCCAACAAAACCCTAAAAGAAACACTGTAAGGCTTTCAGTAGCACTACAGGGAAACACCTGTAGCACTCTAGAACACTCTGTTCACAAATTAGGCTTTGGGTAACGCTACACCAAAAGCTTGGTAGCGCTACCGAGAGGTTATCCGCACACTCCCAACAATCTCCCATTTGAAGATAACCTGAAGTATCTGCAAATAAACAATTGCAACCCCAAATGATCTCAATCAAAACGTGGACGTAGTCCTCTGAACCCTCTTGGTGTGACTCCAGGCCCATCATCTCTTCAAGCATGAAGACCAATTGAAGTTGAATACAACACAACTTCAATTTCTGAATAGTAACAGACTTAGTCAACATATCTGCCGGATTTCGATCCCCCAAAATCTTCTCTAGCAACAAATCCCTATCCTTCAAAAGTGAACGAATGAAATGGTACCTCAAATCAATGTGCTTCGTCCTGGCATGGAACACTGAATTTTTGGCAAGATGTATAGCACTCTGGCTGTCACTGAAAAGAGCGCAATTCTCTTGCTTGAAACCCAACTCCTCCAAGAAGCCCTTCAACCAAATCATCTCCTTTGCAGCCTCGCCGCGCCACATATTCAAACAATGTGGATAGTGTAACTAATTTCTCAAGCAGACGCGTGAGACCCAAATCCACCACCGTGAACCCATAGTATAGATATAACCTGTGGTGCTTCGCCGCGTATCTTGATCACCAGCAAAATCTGCATCCACATATCCCTGCACTGTCAATTTCCCTTTCCCAAAACAAAGTGGCAAATCAGTGGTACCTCTCAAATATCGCATGATCCACTTTACTGCTTCCCAATGTTGTTTCCCTGGATTGCTAGCAAACCTGCTCACAACTTTCACTGCATGGGCAATATCTGGTCTCGTGTTCACGATCGCATACATCAGGCTACCCACGGCTGAGGTATACGGAACCTTGGCCATGTACTCTCTCTCTGCATCTGTCTTGGGTGATTGCCCCTGAGAAAGTTTGAAATGACTTCCCAAGGGTGTGCCAATTGCCTTAGCACTCTGCATATTGAACCTCTCCAAAACACGTTCAATATACTCAGCCTGACTCAATTGTAAGGTTCCCTGAGCCTTATCTCTGTTGATCCTCATCCCAAGTATCTGCTTAGCTACACCCAGATCTTTCATAGCAAACTTTGTTGCCAACTGTTGCTTCAACCTGTTGATCTCCCTAACACAGGAACCTGCTACAAGCATATCATCTACTTAGAGCAATAAAATGATGTAGCTAGACTCAAACCTCTTGAAGTGACAACAGTGATCTCCATTGCACCTAGTGTAGCCATTGCGCTACATGAAACCATCAAACTTTCTGTACAATTGTTTGGGAGCCTGTTTCAAACCATACAGACTCTTCTTGAGCCTACACACCATCTCTTCCTTGTCTTTCACAATGAAGCCAACAGGCTGCTTCATGTAGATTTCTTCATCCAAGTCCCTATGAAGAAAAGCAGTTTTAACATTTAACTGCTCAAGGTAGAGATTTTCAGCAGCAACCAAACTCAACACCACTCTGATAGTGGCCATCTTCACAACCGGCGAAAATATCTCTGTATAATCGATCCCCTCCTTCTGTTGGAAGCCTTTTACAACCAATCTTGCCTTGTACCTTTTCTTGCCATCACTCTCCTGCTTAAGTTGAAAAACCCATTTGTTCTACAAGGCTTTTTTTCCTGCGGGAAGCTGAGCTAATTGCCAAGTTTCGTTGGAATGAAGAGAATCCATCTCTTCCTGCATCGCAGTCTTCCACTTAGCTGACTCGGAAACCTGCATAGCCTCATCATAGCACTCTGGTTCTCCACTGTCCGTCAAAAGCAAGTAATCAAGCGAACAAATATATTTCGGATTCGGCTTGCGTACTCTGGTTGATCTCCTCAACACTTTGACGTCTGAACTAGTCCCTGTCTCTAGAGCTACCTCATCTAAAACTATCCCCTCTGAAACTGTCTCATCTAAAGCTCTCTCCTCTGTCTAACTGCACTGCTCAACCCCACTTGTCATCCGAAAAGATCCTCCAACCCAAAGTACTTCGGGCGTATCTTCATCCGGGTGGTACTCCTACTGCTTTCTTTCTTTGTCCCTATCTTTGTACATCACCTTTTCATCAAACACAACGCTCTCGCTTCGATTATCTTCCGGTTCTTGTCATCCCAAAACCGATAACCAAACTCATCTCCGCCGTACCCAATAAAGGTGCACTTCTGTGACTTAGCATCAAGTTTATCCCTGTCCTTATCGCTAATATGCACATAGGAAACACAACCGAAAACACGTAAGTGTGAGAGATTTACCTTTTTACCACTCCAAACCTCCTTTGGTATGCCAAAATTCCACGGAATTGATGGCCCAAGATTGATCAAATATGCTGCTGTGCTCACTGCATCTACCCAAAACATCTTGGGCAACCCTGCGTGTATCTGCATGCTCCTAGCACGCTCAGTCAAAGTCCTATTCATCCTCTCTGCAATGCCATTATGCTGCGGAGTCCCTGGAGGTGTCCTCTCTAAACAAATCCCGAATAGAGCGCAGGCTCTCTTGAACTCCCCAACTCATACTCTTTGCCGTTGTCGGACCTCAACCTTTTCACCTTCAAATTTGTTTCATTCTCAACCATGGCCTTCCACTTCTTGAAGACTTCAAAGACCTCTGACTTGTGCTTCATGAAGTATACCCATACCTTGCTCGAGTGATCGTCAACAAAGGTAACATAGTAGTAAGAACCGCCAAGAGAAGACATTGTAGCTAGACCCCACACATCTGTATGGACAAGCTCTAACTTCTGAGCCCTGGGAGGCCTGCCGCCTTTCTGAAAGCTAACCCGTTTCTGTTTCCCGAAGATACAATCCTCACACATGTCAATGTCCACTGACTCTAAACCTGGTAGCTTCCCATTCGACTGCATAACCTTCATTCCCTTCTCACTCATATGCCCCAGTCTATAGTGCCACAGATTTGAACTCTCCTTGCTGTCTACAACTGCAAGTATGTCGCTACCATGTGAGGTCAAGTAAAGTGTACCAACTTTCTTGCCTTTAGCCGCCACCATGATACCGTTGGAGACTTTCCACGTGTCCCCTGTGAATGTTGAAGTATAACCTGCTACTGCAAGCTGTCCAACCGAAACAAGATTTCTCTTCAAATTTGGAACGTGCCTGACATCTTTCAGACACCATCTGTACCCCTGCGTCACAATCTGAACATCCCCTCTTCCCACTATACTGCAAGGCTCGTCGTCCCCCAAGTATACTTTCCCAAAGTCCCCTGCAACATAGTTCTGCAAAACCTCCCTGTTAGCAGTGGCGTGGAATGAGGCACCCGAATCAATCACCCATGATTCGGCATCACTGTTCATGGCAAGAATAAGTGCATTGTGCACAACATGAGCCTCTTGCCCACTGTTATTCTTCTTTGCTGCTTTGCAAGTTGTTGACATATGGCACGTCTGACCACAATTCCAACATTCACCTTTAATAGGCCAAACCTGAGATTTGGCCTTATTTCCCTTACCCTTAGACTTCGACCTGTTCCTGTTCTGATTCTGACCACCCCTGGCTTGGCTTGGCTTGGCTTGGCTTTTGTCCCTCTGCTTAACACTTAAAGCTGAACTTGAACTGTCGATCGAACCCTTTCTGACTTCCTCAGTCAAAATCAAACTGACAACCTCACTCAGTTTTAACTTTTCTTTCCCTACCGAATTACTGACTGCATTAATAGTACCTTGCCAGCTCTCTAGCAACTGAGACAGAATTAACAAGGCTTGAACCTCATCATCAAACTTGATATTGACAAACGTAAGTTGATCAACTATCATATTGAATTCACTGAGATGTGACATAAAGGAAACCCCTTCAGCCATAGACAGGTTGAAAAGTTTTTTCATAGGATGTACCTTATTCGCAGCAGACGGTTGCTCGTACATCTTCTTCAATGCTTCCATAAGCTCCTCCGTTGTTTTCTCTTTCAAAATGCTGTGGGTGATTGACTTTGAAAGGGACAAGCGAATAACCCCTAACGCCTTCCTGTCCAGAACGTCCCAATCCTCGTTGCACTCTCCAGTCTTCTTCCCCTTTTCTTTACCCAACAACAGCCGGTAAAGATCCTTCTGATACAGATAGTCCTCTATCTGCGTTTTCCAGTACGTGAAGTCTGACCCATCAAACTTGTCGATCCTCTGTTTGCCTTCTTCAGAACCCATAGCTCCCACTGAAACCCTAGCCTACCCGGACGAGATTAAACCCTAACCTGTCGAACAAAAACTACCGCAACCGCGGCTCTGATACCAGTTGTTATGGATTATGGCGAACAACTGTTCAATCCTACAACACAAATGCCCCTTTGGATCTTGGGAACAATGAATCACAGAAACACAAGCAAACAAGTGTGTAATAAAAAACTGGAAAGAAAAGCAAGACACAAGATATACGTGAAAAACCTCAACGTGAGAAAAAACCACTGGAGCCACACAAGTCCACTATGAAATTGAATCAACGAGTACAAGTCTTCTCACAATCTCTTTGAGATTGGTTTTCTCTTGCCTCACTCTGTTTTTCACGCTCTGAAAAACTGATACACAATATCACAGCAACCCACACGCAGTCGGCCAAAAAACCCTAAAAGAAACACTGTAAGGCTTTCGGTAGCTCTACACCAAAAGCTTGGTAGTGCTTGGATTCCCTGTAGCGCTCTAGAACACTCTATTCACAAATTAGGCTTTGGGTAGCTCTACACCAAAATCTTGGTAGCGCTACCAAGAGGTTATCTGCACAATCCCAACACACCAAGTGCATTAGTTCATAGCAAGGTGAGATCTTGTTCGGGTTCTCACCTAGGGTTCCGATTCCAACTTGGATTTCTTCCTCTTTTTCGGGATATTCTATTCTTCTTCCACTTGGGTTTCTGGGTTTCTTTTCGGTCATTTCAGCCATGTAGATATCCGTCCATACCATGGTATCGAGGACAGGGTTCTGCAATTAGGTAATAATGGGTCGATCCTAACCCGTAATCAACAGGAGGTCTCGCAATCCGACCCTGACGAGGACTTTGGGCTAACCTTTCACTATGGTTTTTTTTTTTAAATTTTTTATGTTAGTATTTTTAGTAGAGAAGATTACGGGTAAGATATGAGTTTGTTTTTTTTCATTCATATAAATATCCATGGGCAATGTAGATTTTGTCACGAAATACAGGCTTGAATCAAAACTAACAAAACCTGAACCTGAGCACATACACTAGTAGGCTTGGCATCTCCGTCAAAGGCAGACCAACAACTATGTTGCTAGGCTAAGAACCAGCTCAAACTCTTAACACTAGACACAAGATGAAATTGAAGGATTTACTATACACGAAATCTGCACGCCAACCATAGAAAACATCAAACAAACAAAAAATGCAACCTATAAAAAAAAAGAGATTTATTAATTAACCTAGCACCATCACCCACTAGATCTGTTGAAACTAGATCAGTAACAAGACACTGGACCAGAAGAGGACCGAACAAAGTTGGAGCAAAAGAAAATCCCTTATCAACCTCTTTATTGGTCCACCACCACCAGCCGCCACCCGTCGCTTTCAACTTGTTAATCTCAACCAAGCAAGGCTAGCCAACACCACGCCGGAAATCACCATGGAAGCCAATCCAACAAGGTTCGAAGGGCAAAATATGAAGAGAAAAACCACGTGAAGGGAAGAAGTGAACACCCTAGTCACCACTTCTGGTTTATGTTTTGGGAGAGAAGTGAGAGAGATGCTTTTAGAGCAAAAACAACAGATTGTGTAAAAAAAAAGGTGTACAGTGCATTTAGCTATCCTGTCACTCTCAACACTCCAACAATCCTACTCATTTTACCTTTTTTCTATTAAGATAATATTATAAGAGAGAGAGAGAGAGAGAGAGAGAGAGAGAGAGAGAGAGAGAGAGCATTTACACTATCTGCTTTTGATGCTCTTAGAGAGAGTTGGGGAATCTTATTCCACTCCCATCTCCAATTGGGAAATTCTTCTTCATCCCCGCTTGCATATCCATTATCCAAAAAAGTTAGTGAACAATCCACCGTACTCGCTTCCCACTTCTTCATCCCCGCTTGCATATCCATTATCCAAAATAGTTAGTGAACAATCCACCATACTCGCTTCCCATTACAAATATAGATTCGGGTAAACCCATATCCAAGTTACTTAGACAAGAAAAAAATGATAGGAACTCAATAAAAACAATTCACGTGTGTTAAAGACAACAAAAAAAAGCATCATTATTTCAACTATAAAATTAATAGAAGCCTGCAAACAAATCCACAAGAAAAAGATTTATGAAAAAGTATGAAATTAACCTTTTTTTAAAAAAAAAAATCTTAAGTATACGTATATACACATTTTATATGGCAATAACCGTGAGCCTGCATACACATATCCTCCAAATAGGCGGCAGGTACCCATTGGATTAAGAAAAATCGACATCCCTAATTTTCAGCCGTAGACTGTAGTTTTGGTATTCTCTCACGTCATTCTCTTTATTATCAATTGATTTGACATTCATGGTGAGTTTTTAGTACGTTATTTTTGGTATTCTTAGACTATAAATTGTCGAATCAATTAATGTTTTGTGAGGACAACTTATAGTTCAAGAATACCAAAAATATCACAGTTGAAACCTATATGTCTTTGTGGAAAATAACAACATACACTTTCAATTGATTTAATGTTTAGTAGAAACAATATGCACTTCAAATACAATGAGAATGCGATATTTTTAATAGAAACTTAGTCTAATTATACAAGGCTTCAACTTAGTCTAATTATACAGGGTTAATTTCTCGACCCCCACCATGTGGTGCTCTTTGCCTTGACAGGTCTTCTGAGCTGTACAATTGGTCGTAAATAAAGGCTCCTAAAGCATCACGGAGCAATTAAAAATTTTCAACGCCTTTGATTCATTTCGTACAAAGTGATTTTATTCGGCGCATTTACAATCCACATTTTCATGCATGTGACCTTAAAAAAACTAAGCTTTTTGGGAGAAGTTGCAGGGGAAGCTCGCAATTGATTTTGATCATTAGTACACGAGGCGAGCTCAACTCAAATTTTGTGCTTATTGATAAACAAATCAAGTTCGAACACCTCGATACTAAATGAGCCTAATTTCTCACAACTCGATACTAAATGAATCGAGCTCGAACTAGACTAGTTACTGTTTAGTAGGCCTTCGAAATTAACAATCTCGAACTTCATTTTGGGCTCCAGCGGGCTCATAATTGCCCAAGACTACTATGGAGGAGTGTTACAAAGTGGACCAAAAGTCTCAAACTCAGTCCAGTGGTTTAGGAGTTGGACATGAGATGATGAGTTGATATCTGTATAAAAGTTATGAACCGTTTTATTTTTCTTACTGGTATAGTACGCGTACGTTCTAGGTTTGTTACTATAAACTATGGTATACTCTACCGATCCGGATCTGTCGGTAAAAATATCATCCCCAAACATCATCATATTATAATATCCTAAAAAAGACAACATCCAACCGTATTAAATCCATAAAATAGAAGTGCATGTACAGAGAGAGTACCGTCCAAAAGTGTTTTGGACGGTCAAAATGAGTGCTCAGCCATGGGCATTGTCACGTAATGTTGAGTATCCTGTTTTTTTGTCCAGTATGCTACGAGATTCATAACTTTGACGTAAATTGGCCCGGACAGTTGTCGGAAAAAAAAAATAATAATAAATAACGAAGAAAAGGTGCAAGTGTGGGACCATTTTCAATAGTGTCTCTTCTTCGACACTTGTTGGGGGAGTGAAACTGAAGCAAAACACCAAAAGGGTACATACAAAAGACAAGCTTCAAAGTCATACATCAGCGTTTATAGAGGACCATTTTGCAGTTTGCTTCTTTTAGTCTTCAGGCCGGCCTGCAAATTGGGCCCACGTTTGGGCTTGTATGAAATCAAGTTGGTTAGCTTTCACCATTAGGCCATCTCTAGTGGTGTAGTTAAAAATTTATTATTATATCACACAAAAGTGTAAAAAGTGAATACTATTTTGTTGCTCAGGTGGAATCCTGCCATGTTTTTCGCGTGTCATTTTGGGTTTTGCTTCTTCTGGGATCGTGTCCAGAATCCTATCCCTCTCTTAATCTACGGTAATTTTAATTTTAGATTCTGGATCAACCAAAAGCCAAGTAAAGTGCCAAAATAAAATTTTCCTCAATAAAGCTATGATCAATAGGGAAATTCAGGTATTGATTCAATAAAATTTTGATTTATGGTAATTATATTCTCATCCGTCCTTTAGATTCCGGCCATCCAAACATAGTCTTTTGTATTTTAGCATTTTACTGAGTTTTCTCATGTAAGACCATGATTTGTTAATACAATATACATATCACTACAGCTTTATTGACCCTCTAAAACTGGACTTCTTGCTGCGCGGGCTTTTTATTTTTATTTTCTTGTTACCCTAATTTTTTTAGAGGAAAACACAAACGCAACTTATAGATGAAACAAAGCTAAAGGTAAATTTTTTACACTAATTGTATATGCATTTTTCTTCTTTTTTTTTCTTTTTTGAAAAAAAAAATTATGTATACTTCTTATAACATCTCAAATATTCCCTCTGGATTTAGAGACAGGAAAAGGGAAGGTAAAAGAAAACTCTCTATCCTACTTATGTCGTTGAAGTATGATGACTCTTAATATTTTATATGGGGTAGCTGAAGCATGGCTTAAGAAGTCCATTTGATAAAATTTAAGATGACATAAGTTTTTTTTTATGAAAATTGCACACTTTTAGTTTCTGGTCTGCTTCTTTGTAATCTGATTGGTACGTTGCCAACCATTTATCTTTTGGGGTTTGGGTGGCTTATAATTGTCGGGGCCTGGTTTGTCAATCTCGTTGGGATGCTAATTAAGTTTTTCCCAATACCGTTTCATGCTTGTGCTTAATGAAATCGTGGTAACTCTTTTCAATCATTAATATTTTTTTCCCCAATCAAAAAAAGACCTTACTAATATTTTGGTTTAATAGTATTAATAAATCCAACTGATAAAGTTTTTTAGAATATTAATTGTTCCCTGCAATACTAATTGTTTTGGGACGCTTGGCTTTGGTCACTGGACGATTAAGCACGCCACTGATTAATAAAACACCAAGAAACTGCTTCATTTACAAAAGACAAATCACGAAATGTAACTATGAAGATGAGATCAACTTTGGTACTCATAATTTCCGACTGGGAGAATATTTTGGGTACCATGTGGTATCTGTGTAGTGTGCGACACATCCAGGTCGTCCAAAATCTTTTCCTCGAGTGGAATTGGTGAATGGTCAGGATGTGCCGCACAGGTAGTCACCCATACCCTATTTGCACCGAAAATCTTCTCTTCAAGTGGAATCGGGTCCTCTGCCCTCCCACTTTTTGGGCTTGAGGAAACTGTTCAAATTTGAACAATCCTTGCTGTAATCAATGGTTCAAATTAGATAAAAAAAAAAAACAGTTTTTGATTTAATCTAAACTATTAATTGCAATAATGGACGAACAAAATTGCAACTGTTTCCTCCGGTTCAAATTTGAACAGGAGATGATCCAATTCCCTCCTTAACTGGTGGATATATCAAATTGTGTTTGGTGTCGCAACTTGTGCAAAGCCGGCCATAGTTTCGTTAATTCTAAATTAAACTCGTAAACCTTTAAATCTGTGCAAAAGCAATTATGCAATGCGACCATTTTGAAACGTTTCGATTATTTTTGCCTCAAGCAATTTTCCAAGGATTTTATAAACATGTCATAAAATTTGAAACAAAATAGACTAGTTCCAGGTCTCGTGAGACGAGGGCTTAGCTTAGTTGATTGTGTCGTCTAATATCTAGGTGTTGGGAGGTTTTGGATTTGAGTAGATGTAACAACATTGTTGCCCTTTATAATAATTTAATTTGATGGCTAACATATTAACATCGTAAAAGTTTAATGTCACGTGTGAAGATCATTCAGTGCCCCAATCTTCATCTACTCCCTTATGTATGGGTTCGTCACAATTTTTCTGCAGTTGATCAGAGTCGTTCATTTTGTAGGTCTCAGATGCGTTCGTTGTATTTCCAAAGAATTATGTCGGTCTAACATCACTACATGGTTGGTCAAATCATGTTTTTATCAACAACAATGGATGCTCATACTCTGTGGACACCCCAATATGATTCAACTGAGATCCGCTCCCTTGAAAGTAGAGTCTAACATGTACACATCAAGGCCAACTAAATGAATGTTCAAATTATCAAATGAGATAATGGTCAGTCCTATTTTACAGATGAGAAATCAAGAAAGATCATATCATGAAATGATTTAATTTGAAAAAAATGCAGTCTCAAGAAATTTGTTATCCAAACTATAGCTAGCAGCCCTCAATATATAAAAGTTCTCTAACATGTTTCATAATTGGGCAGTGGAGTACTTATTGGAAAGGGTAGTAGGTAAATGGCACCTGAGCCCTTGATAGTGCCACAAACCATTTTGTATGACAGAGTTGATGGTTTCTTTCTTTTTTTTCAACAGTCAGGGGTCGTTCGGGTCAGTTTACACACACCTCGACTATTCTTCTTCCCGATCCAGTCGAAGGCACGCAGGACATTCACGCCGAAACTAAAAAATTCACAAGAGATTTATCTCTCGTAGCCTGGCCCCAAGAGATTGCCAAATTTTGAAATCAGGATGTTTGGACTTATCGCTCTATCTTTGTGCCCAAGGGTTGGTTATTTTGCTCTTATCCTGTTGTACCTGCAGCACAATGCACACAGATTTCAATGGACAAACTTAATTCTAACATTGACTGTGACACTGTGACGCCACCACATTTCTTTCTCATTACCTAACACCCAACCCAATGCTGCACGCCCTTTCTCCTTTGCTTAGTTCTTAGCTTGAAGGGATTAACTTTATATCTCTGCTTGAAGACAAAAGAAACAAAAAACAAAAAAAACTTTGCTTATTGGAATCGGAAAAGGACAAGAAGATAAATCCCACAGGGTTAATTTTACTAGTAACATTTGGGATGATTACCACCCCATGGCCCTGTAGTGAAGACTTGAGACTTTTTTGAGTTTGTTCTCTCTTAAAGTCTTAGGTTGATTCCAGTCGATGCAGAGTTTTGTTTCGACTTTAATTGGTTTTCTCGCAAGTAGACAATGGGATTGTATGGACTCCCAAGATTATTGAATGTACGCGTTGATAAAAAACATATATAGAAATGATCAAAGAATCAGTGATATGAGTACAATAATTCTTATAAGTTTCAAGGCAAGACCACTTTGCTAACAAGAGAATTCAAACCTGAGAGAGCGCAAACTTGTAAGTTCCAAGGAAAGACCAATTTGCTAATCCCTTCGGATTGAATATTTGTTATTATGATGCAGGTAATGACTTCATCAAGAGATGATGCATAGCTGGTATCCTGATGAAGCAAGCAAAGCATGCATGTATTTTTTTTCAATGTCAACTGTCTTTTTAAGTATTAAGTATTATTTTTTGTATTTTTTTTACCAACTTGTAAAGGTCTAATTAGAATTCAAATATTTAGGTATATTCGGGTTGTGACTGGACAAATGCTATGAGAGAGGATTGAGATGAAATGGAAACTGTGTGCTGAGTGAGTCATGGGTTTGAGGAAATAGCAGCCGTTGACATTAGAGGGAACTGTACAAAGTGATAAAGATCAAGATGAATTAAGGGTTGTTTTGGTCTAAGTTTATTATTGAATTACTTTTCATATATTTTTTCTTTTTTCCCTCTATAGGATTTTTCGGATGTGTCCGAGAGACATTTAAAAAGTAAAAAAATTATGATCACGGAATTAAAAAAGTTCACTAAATGGACAATCTTTGCGTTATGTGATATTTTTAAATCTATTTTCTCATTGTCAGATTCCTTTTGTTTTCAGATTCCTTTCCCCAGACGAATTATCAATCCAAAAAAAAAAGTTAATGAAAAACAAAATTGTATTTGTTTTGCTTATAAAGCAAAAAATATTATAAAAATCAATCCAAAGTTTAGAAAATGTCCTTTTCAAAAAAGTAGCAATAAACAAAGCAGGCTTAAACTTAGTTGGTCGAAAAGAGGTTTTGTGATGTCTACGCTAAACAATTTGATTTTGCTTAATTTTGTGAAAATGTAATCCGGAAACAATTTGATTTTGCTTAATTTTGTGAAAACGTAATCCGGAAACAATTTGATTTTGCTTAATTTTGTGATGACCCTGCTATGTTCACACCCTCGCTCACACCTCTGCCCACAACCTATAGTGTGGGACCTACTTCGGGGTCTCACACAAATGATCGGAGCCGCTCACTTTGTTTACAATATTGTTTTAAGGGCCATTGTTAAAAATCAGCTCAATCAAATACTAGTATATGCTCGATTGATTCGTTCAAGTTTCAATTCCTGAATCAAATAGACCAAAACTTTAACAAACTTATCAAGCTTTTACCCATATCTTATTGAGTTAATTTTTTTAAGGAGCCCTTAAATAAAATATTCTAAACAATTTTTACCTGAAAATCATTGTACACTCCACATTAGGGTTAGAGTAGCTGGTGCTTGCGCGATGTATACATATAGAAATCAATCCACATATGGTTCCTAGTTCCTATACTAATGAAGAACCATGCATTCATTTTGTTGAGGAATTCAGAGGATTAATTGAATTGAAGGAAGGAGAGAATCGGTTATATAGAAACTAGCGCGCGTTGGTAATTAAGAAGTCATGAAATATTATTCGCATCGTGTTCATGTTCTGTGTGGATACTTCCGTATATTAAACCCGAGTTAAAATTGATATGGCCGGATATATAGATTCTAAATCAAAACCATCCAACGGGTAGGGAAAATTTGAAAAACCGCACAGGTTACGAGAATCAATTCAGAAATACTACACATGTTGTTGGGATGCAGACAACCTTCAGCAGTATCGGGGGTATGGAGGCGGGAGCCCCTAGGGATACGAGTGTCCCGCAGTCTAGAATGCTTCTAAAATCTCACTCCAGACTGCAGCGAAAACGATATTTGAGGGATCTCTGTGTGTAATTTCGGCTATAGGCCCGACGTAATTATTTTGCTTTTAGTGTGTAATTAGGGTTATATGTTTTTAGAGAAAACAGAGGCGAGAGAAAATGCAGGTCTCGGAGAGATTGCGAGAAGACTTGTACTCTTAATTTCGATTTCATAGTGGACTGATGTGGCTCCCGTGGTTTTTTCTCACGTTGAGGTTTTTCACATATATCTGTGTCTCGCTTTCTTTTCCATTTTTCATTACGCACGATTACTTGTTTTTCTGTTCTGTGATTCATTGTTTTCAAGATCCGTAAGGGTGTTGTGGCCAGGGTTGCAAAAATCCTAACACATGTTACAAGGATCAATTCTAAAAAACCGCACAAGTTACAAGAATCAATTTGAAAAAATTGCACATGTTGCAAGGGTCAATTCGGGTACCCATTAGTTTTAGGCAAATTTTTCATCCCTAGTTATAAGGGCTGCTTTCCTAGTGAATAGGGTTGACTCATGAATTAGTCTCTGCCAACCCCAATATAGTAATGACCCCTTGATTTAGGGCAATAATAAAACGAATGACAGCTTCAATGTTAAGTTTGACTGCCAGATACACATTCAAAAATATTGTATGGGAAGATTGATTACTGATTTATCCCTTGGGTAATGAATTATGAGGCTTTTGGTGAGGGTTCATTGTCCTACAAAAATTTCTACACAAGACATGCCAATTTCTATTTGCAATAAAATACCCCTATTTGAGTGCTGTAGCTCAGCTGTCAAAATAAAACTATGCACACGAGCTTTGTAAGCATAAGGGTCTTGAAAAGACATGGCACAAATCAATTGGAATGTGAGGATTTGGTACCATTATGTTCATCTAGGTCTTCAAAATGCATGCCAGCTGCTTTACTGAAAAGCTACAGATGAACAACCAAGATCTTGTAATTTAATTTGATGATATGATTTGGCTAAGACAATCCGTTACACCAAATTTACATGCATAGACCTTGTACCAAATATGGATGTGTCATGTGTGTTGTTTACCCCTCTGATCACTTTTTCTAAGGGTGGTAAAATATACTAAGCTTTTCACCAGACGGGTTTTTAAAATATATTCTTAATTTAAACAAGCCAAGTTTGATTACATTTCAAAATGAATGGAAAAGACCAAGTTTCGCTTATTTCTATAATAACGATTGGGACATTGGATATCTCATAAAAAAATTACATTGGATTTAAAAAGTATTTTCATCATTGACAGCAACGTGAATTGGTGCAAATCTACATGTTTGCAGGTAGTGATTTAGTAAGACCCAATCGTGTGCTTTGAACTAGTGCACCATGTAGAAAACCAAGAGATTACACAGAGTCATCGGGAATATGATCGATTGAAATTCATTTGAGATTCGCACGTATGATCATAAACGAAACAAACATACGTCTTACCATCGATAATTGTATAATCAAAGGTTGAACAACCTACTAATTAGGGTTTTTCATGAAGTTGAATGATGGTTGTTCAAACTCTAGTCCACCACTAACATATTTACTCTCTACCATATAGGCTATATGCATAGCATATGAATTTGTTATCTTTCTTTGAAAAACTTACTACCTAATGAATTTCCTATGTTCTTTGATTGATGACTATTACTACCTAATTTCTTATCAACTCTTTCTTTTTTTTTTTAAACTAGGTGTCCAAGCCAACTTATATGCACCTCTATTAATCTTAAAAATCAATCTCACAATACACTAGCGGAGCTCCATTTAAAACAAGAGCAAAAGCTTCGTATGAATCAGCCTTAAAGGAGATGGTCCTTCAACTCGTCTACCGTTAACTTACTCTAGCCATGCAAATGGCGGCTAACTCATGCAGTAGAGCTCTTGGATGCACCTATACTATATCCTGAGATCGAGTCTCATTTCTCTCCTCCCCCATGTAGTAGATTAGGAATGACGAATGACAAAAAAAACTTATTCCAGCCATAAAGGCCATTGAGCTTGCATATAAGTTTCTCACCTATTGTTAGAAAAAAATTACTGCTACCTAATTAATCTCTTGAACCTCCATGTGAAAATAACAATTAATAATACCACCACGCAGTAAACGCACTTAGGAACTTCCTCAAAACCTTCCAAATGACATATAGTTTTTGGGATTGGCAAGACCTGCCTTCAAGGACGAAAGAGATTCAGAGGTTCCCACGCAGGGAAGAATAAAAACACCTCGAACAACAACCATTACTTTATGGATTAATTATCCACAACCGACAAATCCTAATAGAAAAATGCTTAATAAGAAAATAGTCATCAAACCAATCGTTCAATACAAGATTAAGTAAAGTGATAAGACAAATATATGTACATATAAAGTTACATGCACTGTAGCTGAGGTTTTATAGTGAGATTTGGTGAGATGTAACGAAATTGGATGCAGTTTGAACAGAGCTATCAACGAATAGTCACAGCTTTCCAATAAGACTTCATTCGAGTTTGCGTTTAAGCCTCCCTCACCTCCTCGAATAATTATTTTTTGTGTCTGGAGTATCACGTGACCGTACTTCAGAACACTGCATAAATTTCTCCACATCCTCTCGGATTTTTCCTCTCTACATCCCTCCCATCCAAACCAACAAATTTTCCTTCTGTAATTAAGCTCATCTCAAGCCAAAAACCATGATTCAAACGGTTAATCTCGTGAAACCCACAAAGAAGATCACGCTTTTTAAACACCAATACGCACATGAATAAAGGTTAATTCGGTGAAATAAACGATTTAAGTTTAAAATATATTTGACATCAATTTTACATGCGAGATTTCGCATACCTATAACTATCCGGTCAAACTAATTTTTTGGTAACTAGACATGTTATTATCTGTAAATTTTATGAGATTAACTATTATTGATTAATAATACAATTTGTTATCGTTGATTAATAATACCATTTGTTATCGTTGTGGCAAAAAATAAAATAAAAATAAAATTCTATGAGATTAACGATTTGCATTAAACCTCTGGCTCTTGTCAAGAATATTCTATGTGTGGAAAATGTATTCTCAAGAGAAGTGAATAATGAAATTTATTTTCTCGTATACATCTCGTTGGCAAAGAGTTTTGTAGGAAAACTAGAATTTTCCTTTTTAGCAAAATATATTTTGTATGAAAGTGGAATTTCTTTTTGTGGGAAAGTTCTACAACTTTTTTGGTAACTAAACACAAAGAAAATTACCACCGAAGGTGGTAGCTTGGATGGTAAGGCCAAAGGCGTGCATATCCCACTCCTCATACACGACTTGGTTTCGAGTCTCGCCCTTGACACATCCTTGTGGAGTTGGTGTCACATATCATCTTGTACTTAGGTGGTGCCATGGTGACGTACGACCTATCTTTTCGAACAATATTTCTGGCTTGAACCGGACATCCCACTACGGGTTGAGAACTCCTATGGTCACTCCCAAACAAAGTTGCTATGCTAGCTATCCCCTCCTACCTTTTTTGCAGTTCAAAAAAAAATACGGGAAAATTTATTTTTCCATTATTTTCCATCATTTTTTTGAGGGGGAGTTAATTAGACATTCTGTACAAAAAAAAATATCATTATGATTTCATCATATGAGATTTGACTACTTATGATTCTATCCTGAAATTCAAATACACCCCAAACTACACTTTCTCTCTCCTAATTTTCCTACTATTTCTCTCTCTTAATCTTTTCCTAATTTATCTCAATCGCTATCGCCTATCTTTTTAAATTTTTTTCTTCCCTAATCTTCTCTCTCCTAGTCTCACTTAAAATATCAAAAAAATAAAAATAAAAAAGCTTTCTCATGACATGAAAAATTCTTTTGACAATGAACATAGAAAACATGATAAATTATTGAACAATCTTAAACTATGGAAAAAATATGATAAATTAATTAATCATCTTAGACTACGTAAAAAACATGATAAATTAAAAATAATTTTCATCATATGAATAACCTATACTTGATCTAATGAACCATCTTTTAAAATATGTAAAAAAAAAAAAACATAATAAATTATAGAACTATCTTAGACTATATAAAAAACATGATAAATTAAAAATATTTTTCACCATACGAATTGAATAACCTATACATGATATAATGAACCATCTTTTAAAATACATAAAATAAATGATAAATTGAAGAACCATTTGGTTTGGGTGAATTGGAAAAATTGGTTTTTTTAGTTTTGTCCTTATTCAAAAAAAAAATTGCATTTGTTAGTTTTCGGTCGATTTTTTGTGGTTTCTTGGCTTGTCTCGACGAGAGGAATCTAAAAAATATAAAATTATTAGCCAAACTTAAAGTTTTGTGAATAAAGACGAAAAATAAATCTCTTGTCGAGACAAGGCAAGAAATCACAAAAAATCGATAAAATAGCAACAAATGCAAAAAAAAATTGAATAAGGACAAAACCAAAAAACCAAAAAACTAATTTTTTCTATTCACCCAAACCAATTAAAAACAATTTTGAACAGGATTATTTTACATCATTCGATTAATTAATTGGAGCGCTGCAGGAAGGAGCTGATCACGCGTCGTCACCCCCAGGTCGCGTATAAGACTCAAACTCCAATCCCATTACGCCACGTCACCCTCCCCCTCTCTCTTTTTAACCAAACCCACCCCCCTCCCCTCCCTTCAATTTTTGAACATCACCACCCAAAATCTCTCTCTCACTCTCTCTCTCTCTCTCTCTCTCTCGTGTGTAAAAGAAACTACTGAATGGAGGGTCTTATTCCATTTGTGTACAGAGCTATAGTGCAATACAAAAGTGGAAATGGACAAGGGCTGATAGATACATGGCTCAATGAATCTCCTTCGGCTTCCTACATGAGACTCCCCGGCGACTCCGGCCGCTTCCAAACATCCGATTTAAATGTCTTCCGGTCATCAGACTACGGCTTCTCTACCTCTACACCACCTCCCTCCACCACCACCACCGCTCAACGAAACCTAGCCACGGTTGTCCAGTCTCCGGTTCGTCGTCGAGTTGTTGCGTGAAAATCATATCGATATATACCAATGGTGAAAGAAATAAAAGAAAAAGCAAATTACGTGCCTAGCAAAGCAAAGACGCGTAATTTGCTCATGTTGTTTCTTTAAGCTTGCATGTGTGTGATTTTTTTTCTTTTCTTTTTTCAATTTTTTGTTCCTTTTTTTTTCGTACTCCTATAATAATGTGTCTTGGTTGGATTGGGTAAAGGATGTGGATAACCAAAGGGACCCCACATCTTTATGTTGTTACCGTCAAATGTGAAGAAGGCTCTATAAAGGCTCTATTAAGGAGTACTCTTATTTGTGTAAATATTTGATTAAAAAAATGTGCATTATCTATCATGTATTGTTTATTTCTTCATGTTTTTTTGTCTCTTTTTTCCACCTTAAACGGTCCTTTTCTTTTATTCCTATTTTCTAAGTTCTTTTGGGGTTTGAGAGCTGTTTAAATAGACAGTCGTTGTTCTTTACCGGCTATGAAAATGACAAGGTGATTGAAACATTTTATCTAACAGTTGTTAGGTTTTTGTTTTAAAAAAATGAACAGCTTTACAGGGCGTTTGACAAACTGACTTATTAAATTTGAGGCTAGGTATTAGAGAGAGAGCCAGTGAGGCCCGCCAGTCCACCCGAATAGGAATTCGGCAAAACACGCATGCTGTAAATACAATATATGTCCGTGTTTGTTGGTTCATTTTCACTATTCCACATTCGTTAGAAAATTGTACTCTTATTTGATGGATCTCAATTAATTTTATTATATAAAAAATTCAAAATCATGAAACTCATTGTAAATTGAAAAATAAAGACAATTTAAAATATGACACGAATACCAGAAATAGATCAACAAATGCAGACCGAGGGAGTAATTTCTTTCTTTTGGAAATGAATTTACATTCGATGATTGAAAGTCAATCTACTTTATATCATGACGGGTTTAACTTTGGGTTGTTAATTAAACGACAATACACTTTATTATAATTACATGCACTGTGCACGGGAGAAATATGATAGTCCCTCCGTAGATTTTTTTGTGCCTCGTTTTATTGCAACATGATAGAAAATTAGTAATATTTTAAAATTGATAAATAATTATATATCCAATATAAATCTTGTTTGATATATCTCGATTAGTCCTATAAAACAATAGTTTTAAAATTACATAAAACATAAATTATAAGATATAATTATTTGAAAAGTGACACAAACTTCTAAAATAGACTAACAAATCCGGATGGAGGAAGTATTAATTTGTGTAATCGAATTCAAAGTCCGATGGAAGGATTACAAGAAAGAAATTGGGTACCCAAGAAAACGTCGAAAAGTTAAATAAAAAGATTAATTAGTGCTCCTATGTAGATAAATAAGGATATCTCCGCAGATCTAGCTATATTTTGAAGTTCTACAGAATATAAAATAATGGTAGAGATTAAAAAATCAAGGTTAAGCTTCTCTGGAGTCAACTAGACGTTTTATTTTTAATAGTCAAACTTATGGATACTATATATGTATATATCCAGTCACATATAGCCTGTCGTCATGGATATAGTAGCTAAAACTTGAACCGGACATTCCACAGGGGTCAATAGCTCCTATGGTGACGTTTAATGAGGTTGCTACTCTGGTTGTCCCTTCTGGCTTCCATCCATTTTTCAATTCATAAAAGAAAAAATAAATAAATATATGTATATATACACCAAACTTTCACTCCAAACTCCCGCAACTTGTTAACGTCCAGACCACCATTTTTTGGACCAAATTTTGATAATTATATTGCATTTTTATGAAAAACTGCTCAGATCAAGCCCTTTCGGGTATTTGTTTTTGCCGAATCCTCGCGTTGGACCATAAAAACATGCTTTAAACACATCTAACGGTTCGGATCATCGAAATTTGGTCCAGAAAGTGAGGTCCGGATGGTAGGTCCAGATTTAATAGTTTGGATAGGAAGCTCACTGTATGTGTGTGTGTGTGTGTATATATATATATATATACACACACACACATATGCATCACACTATATATATATATATATATATATATATATATATATATACACACACACATATGCATCACACTTCCCCTCCAACTCCCGAATTTTCTTAAGTTACGGACCTCATTGATCCCAATCGAATTTCGATGATCTGAACCGTCCAATGTGTTTAAAAAGTGTTTTTTAGGGTTCTCGTTAGAAATCATCAAAAAAATACCGGGAAGGGCTTGATCCAAGCCGTTTTCACAAAACTATGCATATACCATTTTTGTGAAAAACGGCTCAGATCAAGCCTCCCGGTATTTTTTTATGATTTCTCACGGGGATCTTAAAAAACACATTTTAAACACATTGGACGGTTCGGATCGTTGAAATTCGATCGGGATCAATGAGGTCCGGAGCTTAAAAAATAAGGGAGTTTGGACCGGAAGTGGACTCTCTCTATATATATACACACCACACTTCCCTCCAAACTCCCGGATTTTCTTAAGTTACGGACCTCATTGATCCCGATCGAATTTCAACGATCCGAACCGTCCAATGTGTTTAAAATGTGTTTTTTAAGATCCCCGTGAGAAATCATAAAAAAATACCGGGAGGCTTGATCTGAGCCGTTTTTCACAAAAATTGTATATGTACAGCTTTGTGAAAACGGCTTGGACCAAGCCCTTCCCGGTATTTTGTTTTTATGATTTCTCTCAGAGACCCTAAAAAGTACCTTTTAAACACATTAGATGGTTCGGATCATCGAAATTCGATCGGAATCAATGAGGTCTGGAACTTAACAAGTTAAGGGAGTTTGGAGGGGAAATGGACTCTCTATATATAAATATATATAGTCAGTGAAAAGGTATTCAAAATGTTTCCAGTTGACGAAGGAAACTTCCTGAACAGCTCTAAGTAGGTTGTCCTAATATTGCCCACTTGCCATCATTAAAGTATAAGAATTGAAACTAATGGGAATAAACAAAGACTGAAAGGCAGATAAAGGAAGAATTAGCCCACATTGTCCTTAAACTTGAGAAGGCTAAATTAGAGAAGCGAATTTTTTACAAACTTGTATTAAAAAATTAGTTTGAGTTCTTCTAAGTTTTACGGAATAGTTCTATAAATAAAAGAATAAAATCTCAAACACGGGTTATTATTTTGATATTTCAATAAATTACTTTACAAGTCTAAGGACTTGGTTATCGTTATGAGTTAGGTATGAATTGTCACCTTCAAATTTGAAGCCTTAACCCTTTGATATGTAAAAGAGCACATTCAATTTCGGGGAGTGGGGAGCCTGTAGTGACTACAGGTGTAGTGACTAAATCTCGGCCGTTAAAAGTATTTTGAACGGTCCAGATCTAAAACAGTGAATAATGTAATTGTTTGCGCGAACAATCAATTAAGATCAGAACCGTCCAAAACAAGAATGAACGGCTGAGATTCTCACTACAAAGCCTGTAGTGAGTTGCTCACTACAAGCTCCCCGGTTCCTCAATTTTGATGCTTCTCACTTTGATATGTAAGTAGTCACGCTTAATTTTGATGCTTTACTCCTTTGATAAGCAAATGGTCACGTTCAATTTCGATGCCTTGCACCTTTGATACGTACGTAAATGGTCACGTTCAATTTTCATGCCTTACCCATTTGATAATTCAATAACCAAGGACTTGGTTATCAACATGGGTAAGGTATGAATGGTCTCACCTTTAATTAACGAATGGGCAAGCTAAATACTCCCCCTCAAAGTCACATCTCTCTTTTCTTTTGCTTGTCACCTAGCTTTGTCGTAGAATAGGATGCCCCAAGCGTAGGGCTAGGTTGTCGAAAGCATAATAACCCGGCAAGACCGGGGTCGATTTCCACAGAGACCAAATGTAACCGGCATGAAGTTTAACTTGCAATGAGATTTTTGGCGTTAAGACGGCCAACTTATGAGGTGGTTTTGTTTGGTGGTTTTGTTTGGTGGTTTTGTTTGGTGGTTCTCTTTCTACTTCTAGAATGACTCGGAGATTTAAAAAGCTAAGTAAAAACAAGGCTAAGTCAAGAGGTTCACAACACCCATGCCTTAGGCCGATCCACTCTCCTCTAAAATAACCGGCTCAGGACATCATTAAACGACCCCGAACGGAAGATTTGGTACTTAAACTTGTTTGACTAGAAAAATGGTGTTTCTCAAAGAGTAGGATTCTTATGCCATTTATACAAACATTTTGATTGTCATAGCCCGAAGCATCACACGTGCCAAACGGTCACGCCCTTGGCTACGTGTGATCAACGGGATTAACTATCCCGAATTTTGATACATAAAATTAATCCTAACTCTTTGATTAACACTAAATGCTTGCAATATGGTGAGGAGAGTGAATCAACCCAAGTCACGGGGTGCTAGTCACCCCATGACCGAGCCTATGCCGACTACTCGATCATAAGTACGTAAACCATGACTATTTCTATGAAGGAAATAAAGAACATAACATATAACATTAAGAACTGATTCTTATGGAAGATTATAGGTCTACCTACAACATTAAACTTTAAGAAATTAACAAACAACTCCAAGAACCAAGTGTTTTAGAAGGATTAAGCTAGAAACACAAGGAAATAAATTAACTGATGAAACCGGAAATAAACTTGATTTATATGAAGGTCTCGACAAGCACTACAACATTAAAGAAGAGGAAATACCTTGAATCTAAGTATAAAACATGTAAATCTAGAGAGAAGGTGGAGCTTTGGCTACTAGCAAATTAATGGAGGTAGAGAGAGAAGGTGAAGTAGTAAGTAATAACCTAAAGTCTGGTGTTAATACCTTATAAAGGCCCCAAAAGTCGTGCCAAATAATTACAAAAGTGCCACAAGATATTTTAGATCGGGCTCAAAAAGTTGCAAAAAATATTCAGGGCTACCGGTATCTTCAAAATCAAGCTACCGGTATCTCTCCAAATTTTCTTACTGTCTCAGGGATACCGGTATCTCCAATATCCAGCTACCGGTATCTTCAGCCCAGGTGTGAGATACTTAGGGATACCGGTATCTCCATTTATCAGTTACCGGTATCCTTCTTCAAAAAGGGCAAAATTCTTCCCTTTTTTCACTCCCGGCCTTTTGGTCTCCCCAAGCTTTGTGTAGTGCTTCACCCTTGGCTCTTGGGGCTGGGTAGCGGAGTGCCACGTGGCCTTTGGTACTCGGTTACTTCTTTAGTCAAGCCATGGCGTCAAAAATCTCCAATTACGCTCATTTTCTCTGAAACTAACAAAATACACCCACGCACAATATCAAATGTATAAAAGCTATGAATCGCGTGCATGAATGACAAAAATAAGGGAGATAAGTCCCTTTATTAACAATATAGGGGACTTATCATCTTTTCCTTTTTTTTTAAGAGCAGCACACTAACATTCTCTTTTACCCCACTGCCGTTTGACGCGAATATTGGGAGTAAGAGTACCTCATACCCAATGCCCGATTACTAAGCGAATGGTCCAACACTACCTTCACAAGGTCTATCCACCTTTTGACGCGAACACTCAGAGGGAGAGTACCTCACTCCAATTGTCTGGTTACTCAATGAATGCCCAGATAGGTAAACAATATAAAACTACCTTCATAAAGTCTATCCATCTTTTTACGCGAACACTCAGAGAGAGAGTACCTCACCCCGATTGTCTGGTTACTCAATGAACACCCAGATAGGTAAACAAATTGGCTCTTGAAGAGATTAATTTAAAACCACATGGGAATAGTAGCCATAGGGTCAATCTCAAGGGGATGAACACAAGAAATTGGCTTGATACATGAGACTAGCGTGAATAAGGAGCAATCTATCATTTTTGTGAGATAGTGGAGAACATACGGCAATGAAGCATGCAACACTCATCATCTAAATGCATCGAATAGTGAGAAATCACAACATATGCGCATGTTGTATTGATAGTGCCCAGCTCATGATAAATTGATGATAGTAACTCGATATAGAATGAAGCCACCAAAAATAAATAAATATTTTTTTTTTAATTTTAGAAATCTTAATTTTTTTAAAAAAAAAATTCATGAAAACAAATTAAAAAAATCAGATACTAAATTAGAAAATAATAAAACTAAGTAAACGACTTAACACATAGTACTAGGTGCAAGATAAATAATAGAGATCAACCTAGACTCTGGACCCAAAATCAAGCCTTAAAGGGATAGGTCAACATCATCTAGAGTGTTGATAGATAAATCTATAAGAGGTTTCAAATCTGACCTCCTCACCCATGCAGGTCTAGTCTTGACCTTCTCAACGCTTTCAAAAATTTTATGCACATGTTTAGGGTTCATATTCATGACATTTTCCTGTTGATTCACCCTACATTGTGGATTTTGGGTTCTAGGGGTTCTACCCTCATAATTATTAAAATGATCATGATCGAAAGAAGCATGTGGGTACCCATTAAGTTGAAAACACCTAGGTTGAATATGACCCTTCACACCACAAAAATGACATGTAGGCACATGTTTGTCATAACTATGAGAATATGCTAAATGGGTATTTGACATATTTGATGCATTCAAATTCCTATGATGAGCTCTAGGTTTCAAGTTTCCAATCTGGTCATAATTACCCATATTTTGAGCATGAATATGATTAGTGATGGGATAGCCATGGCGTTTAAAGCAATTGGGTTTAATATGACCCGTAACTTGACAATAATGACATGTGGGGATGAACTTATGATTTTCAACATCTTTCAAAATGTGACCTTTCTTAGCGTTAATTTGAGAGACATGTGCTAAATGTAGTTTGGAAGTTACCTCGTTGGATTTGTTCTCATATACCTTTTCTCCTGGCTGTTGAGAGATCGATGCTCCATGAAACCCAAGTCCGCTCTTGTCACTAGGTAATCTTTGACTATTCAACATATCATCCAATGCCTTAGATCCTGCATTCATTCGCTCAAAAACACAGTTAGCACTAGCAAGATCACTATTCAATTTTTTAATCTTACCTTCGTAATCATTGTTCAAATCTTCCAAGGCCTAATTTTTGCTTTGTAGTCAACTGCCTCCTTCCTAAGCTTATCTCTTTCTTCTGTAACTAATATAAAAAGACCTTGTTGTTCATCTAACTAGCTTTTCACTTCCATCAGTTCCTCATTTACTACTTGACACTTCCCTACTAGTTTGAGATTAACTTTGTTAATCATAGCACTTTTCACAATATAGCCTGTCATATGACCCTCTTAAATCATCCTCATCATTAAACTCGTTGCCATTCTCATTTTCACTATCATCTAAAGAGTCAACACCACTAGTTCGTGAGTGTAGAGATGCCCCAAAAGCTATTAAATTAGTATTGCATTCTTGCTCTTCCTCAGACTTATCTGATTCTGTATCATCATCCCATGTAATATTAGCCTTACAATTTGTTTTCTTTTACAGCTTGTTGACACATTCATGGGCAAGATGACCATACCCATGACATTCAAAGCACTTATAATTAGGTCCAGGTGGTGATCCCTTTATTCCCCTTTTGACTTTTCCACTAAAAGAATCAATTTTCCCCTTGTTTGAGTTTTGGTTTTTAAACTCATTTTCAGCAAATCTCTTTTTAAAAAGTTTTTTGAATTGTTTAGTAAATAAGGTCATAGCTTCAAAGTCAAGATCAACATCACTATCAGAATCGTTATTATCTTTTTGAAAACTAGAAAAAGCAATCGGCTTAGCCAAAGATTTTGTTTTGGATTTATATGAATCAGGTTGTAACATATATGTTTCATAGGTCTGAAGGATACCAACAACTTCTTCAACAGACTTATTCTTAAGTTTTTCTTTACCTTGAAGCATTGTCACCTTGGTTTTAAATCTTTCAGGTAGTGATCTTAAAATCCTTTTAATAACTCGAAAAGGAGGGATAGGCTCACCTAGGGTTTCACAATTATTGACAATGGAAATCAGCCTAGAGTAGTATGAGTTAAAAGTCTCATCTTCCTCCATCCTAATCGTCTCAAAGTCAATGGTAAGTCTCTGAAGTTTAGATTGTTTAACAGCATAGGTCCCTTCATGACAAGTGACTAAGATGTCCCACGCTTCTTTAGCAATCTCACAATTGGCGATTTTTCGGTGCTCAATCACATCTACAGCACTAAAAAGAATATTGAGAGCACGATTATTAGCCTGAAGGACAGCCTTTTCGGCAGGGGATAATTCGGAGCTTAATTTAGGGAGGGTCACATTGTTTTCCACTTTTGTGGGATATTTGTACCCTTCCACAAATGATTTCCAAATTTTCTCTTCTACTGACCTCATTATAGCTTTAATCCGGGACTTCCAATAATCAAAGTTCTCACCGTCCAAAATCGGGACGCGACTGGAATGATGATTCATATTCAAACTATTGTTCATCGTGACTAAGGATCCACTCAGGAAAGAAAAAAAATTCCTACAGATTACGAGTGACTCGCTCTAATACCAAGTGAAATTCCTATTTTGCTACCAATTAATTAAAGCAAATAAATAAGAATTGAAGAAAAACGATGAACACCAGATATACGTGGAAAAACCCTAAATGAGCAAAAACCACGGGAAGGAATCAAACACTATAAAAACCATTGTGTAGTTACAAAATGACCTTACTCACAATTGAGACTCCTCGCAATTGACCTAAGATCGGTTGCCAACTCCTCGTTCACCACACCCAGTATTTGATTGTCGCTGCCTCGAATCCATGAGCCTTCCAAATGTTATTCCGGAAATCCACCGGAAGAAACTTGAACTTGATTGTTGATGTAGAAACCTCTTGAAGCTTTGATTGATGTTCCATGGATTAAGTGCTTCAAGATTCACTATCAATGCTCTAGGGTTTTTAGTAGGTTGAAGAACAAAGGCAAGAATCTCTTTTCGCAGCCGACTTGCTTACCCTAGATCCAAAACCGTAAAGTTGTCATTCCGACCAATCGGATTGCAAGCCGATTGATCGAACCATTATAGATTTGATTTTCGGAGAAGCCCGAGTAAGAACCCGATTGATCCCTCTATTAATCGCTATGCTCTGAAACTTGTTTCATACCACGGTCCACAGCCTATGCTAAAATCAGAGTTACTCGATTGAGAAGCCGATTGATCGCATGCATGATTGATCTTCCCGTTCGAATGCCGTCAACCCAAAAAAAAACACTAACACTCAAATTACATTACAAAGAGATTCCTTCCACTCTAATCTTATACAGACTTCTGCCTAGAAATAGAAAACTACAACTCGATATTGAATATGTGTTTTGTCACATAGAATTGCCAAAAACAAGACGACTCTGAAATTTAGTCCTTACATACCGAAAGGAAATCGCCATTGGATTCAATCAAGTAAACCTGGATATTTAAATTTAATTACAAATTTTTCATTTCAACAAGCATTTAATTTGCTATCAAAATAGAGTATGCATTTAGTTAAGAGCCTCACTAGAAACCTTTTGTCCTAGGCCTCGAATAGCATTCAACAACCTCACGAAGGAGAGAATAGCAGCAAAAGCAGCAGCAGAAAACAAGAAATGGCATATCTTACTTATCGAAAAAAAGAACCATTCAAGTCTCGTTCATTGTCACTGGGATAGCTAAATCCATATGGTGAAAATCCACCGAGACACTCGTCATCTATGCATCTTGGAAACAAAGACCCACTAACATTTAAAAGAGCTTAAACATTACACACCCCCTCATCTATAAACGTTACATGCCCAGCTTGGCTTCACGCCTTGACCCCTTCTGTTAAAAGACCGTTAAGTGCGAAGGACAAATGTTATGAATTAGACGAAAATACCTTAACTGATTGTACTGTCTTTCCTATCTCCATCTGAGGTAAACTCTCTCTCTCTCTCTCTCTCTCTCTCTCTCTCTCTCTCTCTCTCTCTCTCTGTGTGTGCGCGCTACGATATGTAGCGAAATTGGATTGAGGATTAATTGGCAAAATACTTCTGTGTTTTGTGCTTTTTCGCACATTCTCAAGTGCTTCTGTGTTTTATCTCACATTCCAAACCAAAATACTACTCGGTAACGTGTGTTATCTTAACAAAATAGAAATTCTACTTTGCTTCCGCAAAAGAGCTGAAGCGAATAGATGCACAACTAAGTCTTCAGTTGCTAGCCGTCTAGCCGAATTCGTTGCTGGAGAGGTGACCGTCAGGGCTTTTGGTGTGGAAGACCGGTTCTTTTCAGAGAGTTTGAAATGTATTGATGCAAATGCTAGTGCATTCTTCCACTGTTTTTCAGCACATGAGTGGTTGATCCAACGCCTGGAAATCTTGGGTGCAATTGTTCTGTCATGCTCAGTGCTTGACAGGACTTTTATCTCCAATGATGCTTCTAAATCAGATCACTAACCTATATTTTTTGTGTTTATAACTTTTGCTACATGCATAGTATAACCAAGAATTCTTTAATATAGCAACGATTGCTTGAAGTTCACCTAAGTTGTATCATCATGATATCGGAATTAACTGATAAATCACTTAGTTGTCGGATGAGGAAATTGGTTGTTAATTGGTATGCGGATGGGAAACAGGGGTGTGTTGATGATAGAGAGAGAGAGATGAATACATATACATACACATATATATAGGGTCATTGTGGCCGTTTTTATATAGATGAGGGGGTCAGTGTGGATAAAGTTTAAGGGGTAGAGTAGACATTTCTATCATTTCGTCAACGGAGTTGTGTTTTTTTTTTCTTTTTCAAGTAGATCGATGAGGGTGAGTGTTTGGACGTTTTTAAACGTTAGAGGGTCTCCATGTCCAAGAAGCATAGATGAAGGGGTCTCCATGAAATTTTACCAATTCATATAGATCCATCCTCTATGTAGCTCCGTTTCAGTTTGATTCACTTTGTCACTCTATCGTAAATAGAGTTTCGTATTTGTAAATCCCCGTAAGATTTTGGAAATCGAAAAAAGAAAGGAAAGAACAATGTTTAAAATTATTTAAAAGAGGAGAAATATAATACCAGACAACCAGTTCAACGAAAAGTTTTCACCAATTAAGGAATAACAAGTGAAAAAACATCTCATGTCAAAGAGTTGTATACTTCCTCATATATGAACGAAATATCGGTGGTTAGTATTTCAAAACTGGGGAAGTGAATTAGTTTAAGAACTGAATTAACTACTTTTGTCAATTCAACTTTGCTGATACTACACAATATTTGAAGCATACACTGATCAAAACTAATAGGAACAAATCTCTGCGCACAGGGACGAAGCCAAGAAGTTTACTACGCGGAGACAAATTTTTTCCCCAAAATATTTTGCAAGGGCGAGTCTATATAATTCACAAGAAAATTATTATTTTTCTATGTAATACAAGAGTTTTTTTTTTATCCTTGCAGGAGCGACCGCCCTTACTGACCCCCCTCTGGCTCCATCCCGGTCTGCGCAGATGGGCAGTTAATCGGTATCAATCCGGCTTCAACATCTTAATTTGTCGTTAAATTTGTTTTTCGGAAAAATCCAAAGTAATATATCTCACTGTAAAGAGCTCACAAAATTTTACTCAGACGAAAATGAGCTATTTGGGCTTATTCCAGAAACAACTCAGTTGTTTGTCTAATTTGAACTCGAGAAGGCTAACCACGTATTCAGAAATTAGTTTAAGTTCTTCCAAGTTTTACAGAATAGTTTTATAAATTAAAGAATAAAATGTCATACACGGGTTTATTTGTGATATTTCAATAAATCACTCTACAAGTCTAAAGGCTTGGTTATCGTCATTTACGAATGGTCAACTTCAATTTTGATGCCTCCCTCTTTGATATGTAAATGATCAACTTCAATTCTGATGCCTTGACGCTTTGATATGTAAATGAGCACGTTCAATTTTGATGCCTCCCACATTGATATGTAAATGGTCACCTTTAATTTTTTTGATGCCTTTTATACCCCTTTGATATGTAAATAGTCACATTCAATTTTGATGCACCTTTGATACGTTAATGTTCATGCTTAATTTTGATTCCTTACCCCTTTTGATACATAAATGGTCATATTAAATTTTGATGCCTTATACCCCTGGTAAGTAAATGGCCATGTTCCATTTCGATGCCTTTCCCCTTTATATCCCAATGATCACTTTCAGTGTTGGCAATGACCAACTTTTGGTTATTTTAAGAAAGAAAATTTTAAGTGTACATATCTTGTAAAAACGCCATATCAAGTAAAGATAGGCCTCTCAAATATCCAATTTTATCGACGAACAATTCTAAAACCACGCCCATATACACACACTCACATAATCACACTAGTGGTTTAGTGTATGTGAACTCCACACATTTATGTGATTTTTATTTTATTTTATGTATTTAGATATGTCCATTGGGTGTGTGTGGAAACTTTATATCCATCTCAAAATCAATTGGCAATAAATGGAGAGGTCCCAGCATATATTAACTGTTCACCCATTCCACTCCTAAGCAATGTGAGACAATATTCCTTAACATCCCTCCTCACGTGCAGCCGCATTTGTGGTCTATCACGTGTGGCCACTTTTTGGATCCTATCATCGTGCAACCTTTTTGTTGGTCTGTCATCGTGGGGCGTGGATTGTGAATTTTTTTTTTAATGTGGAGTTGAATAGGCCCCACTCTGATACGATGTGAAAACTTTATATCCATCTCAAAACAAATTGACAATGATTAGAGAGGTCCCAGCATATATTAAGTGTTCACCCATTCCACTCCTAAACAATATGGGACAATATTCCTTAACAGGGTGGTTCTAGATTTTTATGTATTTGGATGTGTGCGTTCGGCAAGCCCTCTATATATGGATCCCAGGAGGAGGCCTGTCTGTAGCTCAAAACCAATTTCACCCAAAACACTTCCACAAAGTACAAAACAACTGCTTCTTGATCTCATTCATCAAAATCAATTCCACCCATCTGAAATGAGTCAAGGGGGGAATGAGGAAAGTGAATTGCAAAGACAATTGCTTCTTGGTTTCCTTGAGACCGGCGAAGAAATAGACACCCACTCTGTAGAGACCGGCAAAGACACAGAACCCACTAGAGAGACCGTCGAAGACACACCAGTTGTCGGAGACAGGCGCAGAGCATGGATTAGCTTACGTGTTCGTCCGAGAGGTCCTATAAGAGAAACACTCCCTGATTCCATTGATCAAAAGCATTTCAACCCAACTGAAATGAGTCAAGGGCGTAACGACTACGGCGATTTGGCTCTTAGTCTCGCTATACAAACCCTCGGTAAGCAATTCACTCAAGCTGCCCAGAAAAGCGAATCCTTGTTCTCTTCCGCTTGCATTTACAGGGTGCCTTAAAATCTCCGTAGGCTGAACGACAGCACCTACACCCCTCACCTCATCGCTATTGGCGCTCTTCATCATCATGACAGAAACCTCACAGAAACACCCATGAAACACGTCAAACTGTACTCCAAGAAGAGCCAACAAAAACTTTGAGGTGTTCCAAGAATGTTTGAGAGAAATGAAGAAGGTCCTAGATGATGCCCAGAAAAGCTACGCAGAAGAAGTATACTGGCTGGATGAGCAACCGATGGTGGTCGATGGTTGCTTCATCCTTGAACTTCTCTACAGTTACTATGACCTTATGAAAGAACAGGAAAAAAAAACCTACCAATGGTGGAGCTAGTGGCAACTCAAAGGTAAGAAAGCTTAAAATTTCCTACGTTCCTCTCTGATGCCTCGTAAACAAGGACAGACTCAGGATTTTACCTTTGTGACATAAAAATATGTACTTGAAAAATAAAAAGACAAATTGCATTATAAATATTCATCTACTCTACAAAAACTATAGTAACATAAAAATCTTGTGGTGACGAGACTATAAAATTCGAGAATAAAATTTATTTTTTATATAATAATTGCATTTTTTGAAAAGCTCTGGGTGGTGGCCGCCACAGCTTGTTCCCTTGGCTCCATTCTTGCTCGTATATGTACTTCTTTCTACCTAAAGGAAATCGCTTTCGGATTCAACGTTTCAAGGTAATATTGAATGAACCGGTCATAATATCAAATCCAAAGTAAACCTGGATATACAAATATAATTAGAAATTTTGCATTTCGACAAACAGTTAATTTTCAAATCTAAAAGCCTCACCAGAACGTTTTTGACCTAGGCCTCGAGTAGCATTCAGCAGCCTCGTGAAGGAGAGGATAGCTTAAAAAGCAACAACAACGAACAAGAAATGGAAGATGTTACTTATCGAAAGAAAGGAGGGAGGGGAGAACCTATTTTTGATAGCCTTTGGATAGCCAACAATGTCAAACACGACTTGCTACTCCTCGAGAACCAGATTCCTTTCTTCGTGCTTGAGAAATTATTCGAAGTCACCATGGAAAAGATCCCGAATTGTCCCCATAAGCGTTCGCTCACCGATTATGTCCTTTTTTTACTTGCACGACACGATGAGTCTGGAAGACAATTCCAAAAATGGGGGTGGTTCCCCTAATGACTGCGTCATTCACGTTTCCGGCAATGAAATAACTGGGTCTAATGGACAACATCCAGCTGGAAAAGCTAAAAACTACCATCATATTCTGCATTTACTACACGATAATTACCTTCCCCCAACTAAGCAGGAGTCTAGTCAAAAAACAAGATTCAGTAAATTCACTCTTTCGGCCGCAAACCTTGAATACGCAGGTGTCAAGTTTAAACCCCTCTCGGGAAATTAACAACCTATTTGACATCAAATTCAATTAAGATAAAGGTCTAAACTGGTGGTGTCGTAGGGGCAGTTTTGAAATCCCAACCATCGGCGTACACGACCACACAGAACCATTCCTTAGAAACCTCATTGCCTTTGAACAGTGCTGCCCTGGGGTTTCGCAGCACTTCACGTCCTATGCATTTCTCATGAGCATATTGGTTAATTCTCAGGCAGATGTCCAAGTATTTAAAGATGCCAGAGTTATAAATAACTACTTGGGCGCGGATGAGGACACCTCGAATCGATTCAACAAGCTGTGCAAGGAAGTTGTAATAGAAGACTTCTATTTCGCCGACACTTGCAGCAGAGCATCCAAGTATAGCGAGTATGGTTGGCAGAAGTTTATGGCATACTTGAAACGTACGTATTTTGGCTCTCCGTGGGCATTCATAGGTTTCTGTTTGGCCTTCATCGCTTTTGGCATGTCGGTTATTTAATTTGGCTGGAGTTTCCTAAACAAAAGCGGATGATCATGAACATTGTATTATGCTTAGACGAGAGAGTGTTTCGAAGGGAATGTTTATGAATAAATAACTGTAATGAATTTGCCTATTTCCTTGAAATTTTTGTCTTTGTAGCCCAATGATATTATTTTCTCATTTTCAGTAATGTTCTAACCAAAAAAAATGGAAAAGGCTACAATACATACCCATTATTTGGGTATCATATGGACACGGGGACTATGGACATCACCTCTGTCCCCGGCAATTCCAAGCCGCTCCGGTCACTTTCCAATAATCGGAAACGTTCACTTTGTAGAGCTCGTCGAGTAGAACAAGTGTACCAAAAATTAACTCAATCGAATATCATTAAGTGTCTGATCGAAACATTTTTATCATGAAACGAATGCATCCGAAACACTAGATTAAACCCACTCAAACCCATAATTGTTTGGTTATATGTGTACCGATCAGGCACTTAATGATATTTGATTTAGTTGATTTTTGGTACAGTTGTTCTACTCGACGAGCTCTACAAAGTGAACATTTCCAATCATCGAAAAGTGACCGGAGCGGCCCGAAATTGCTGAGGACAACAGGTGTTGTCCCTTACAAGGGACAGCATAGTCCCCGCTTCCGTATCATACACACCCCTATAAAAGTTAAGAATTTTTTGCAAAAGTTACGATTTTGTTTTTTATAGAAGTTACGAAACACACCAAAATGTTACAAATCATATTGTTGAAAAGTTACGAAAAACTAAAAAATGTTACGATTACCAATGAGGTGACACAATCTAGACCATACAATAAGTGTATATGGTACACCCAAATAAGAGGTGTGTATTGTAGCCATTTCCTATTAAAAATGTTACGATTACAGGGTGCCTGAAAATCTTCGTAGGCTGAACGACAACTCCTACACCCCTCACCTCATTGCTATTGGCGCTCTTCATCAGCTTGATAGAAACCTCGGAGAAACGCACATGAAACACGTCAAAATGTACTACACCAATAATCTATTTCTTTGACTAGACCAAAGGAATAGTGGATGAGGAAAGAAAAGCCAACAAAAACTTTGAGGTGCTCCAAGAATGTGTGAAAGAAATGAAGAAGGTCGTACATGTTTAATCTTTGACCTCTCCTCCCTCTAAGTGTTTGGGTAGTGTTTTGATCCATGTTTTGATGAATTTCAAGTTGTTCTTGTTTGGGTTCAAACCCCCATTGAACATGAAAATCTGTCAAAAAAAATCACAACATGGCCTGGTATCGATACCCCCGCGTCTAGGTATCAATACCAGCAGGTTCTATTTTTTTTCTGTGTCTCTGGTATCAATACCCCATACTGGGTGTCAATACCAGACAGCTCTGGACAATAAAATTGCTTTGAGTCATGTTTTGACTTTCGGTTATTCTAGACATTCTTCTAATGCTTTGTTAACTTAAAATGTTATTTTTTATCGACCACTTTGTTGATCAAATAGTTTGCTTGGCTCTCATTTGACCTCTGATCGGGTAGTTTGACTATGTACTTGTTTGGTCCTGAAACGCGTAATTCACTTGCATCAGAACATTTACCACCTTGGTAGCATTTTAGAATCAAATGATAATGGGGATTGCTTTGTGTCACTTGTTTCTTGCTATTTAATGGATTTGGTGAGGTCTTGGTGCATTTATTAACACTTGGCGTGCATTCGGGTTTAGTGGGGAGTCCGGGATACATGTAAATAGATAATGTGGCTTGTGAGTTATATATGAGACTATGTTGAACTTGTATTTTGATAAGTGATGATATGATTGTAAAATGATTGACACGGGCTTCGAAAGGGTATGCCCGGAGTGACACAGGGCCCACTAGGGTATGCCCAGAATGACACAGCCCTATATGGCATGCTCGTAGAATAATCAAATGTTTAAGAGGAATGTGATGAAAATGATGGTTTCTCTTCAATAAAAGAAATGAGAAATAAAATTTTTAGACTATGTTTTGTGTTTTGTCGAAACTCGACATGTGAACTTGGATTTAGACTTGTGTGAAGAACTTGGGTAATTTTGGGGAAAAAAATGAAAACTTGGGTGGTGTTAGATTTTGAACACTTGGGTTGTTTGTGGATACCTGAAAATCACATTGGACACTTGGAAATCAATTTGGGTACTTTGATGCCTCCAAATTCTTTCTGTAGTGATTTGGTTACTTTTCCTCGCATATGTACATCCATTTGACATGTCTTGACCTCATGTGCATGTATCATCTTTATACACCTAACATTTGTAGAATGGTTTCCTACTGGGCTAGTGTAGGTCAACCTATCAATTTTCAGGTACACGTCAAAAAACATGTGTTGGATGCTTGGAGTGTGGAAGCATTGCATGAATCTTGTTTGATCATGAAGTTAATTTTTATCCTCCGCATACTTAATATGTTTTTGGGAGAAGATTATGTAATATTTATTTCTTCAATCTTTGATCACATTCAAAATATGTACTCCCTCCGTCTGGATTTGTTGGTCCGTTTTGGGGATTCCAACTTTTTTTCATTACATTTTGAGTTTGTTAATTTCTTATTTTATACTCAATCCCTCTATTTAATACTTCATCTATTCCAATTTGATAGTCCACTACGAAACTACGTGTAATTTTTAAACTAAAAAATAATGTTGTTGCAAAAATTATTTTTTTATCAATATGGATCTTGTTTGGTAGATCTCATTGAGAACTTTAATACGGCACAAAAAAATTCAAAAATGTAAACACATTATTTTAAAAAAATATAGTTTTGTGTTGTTATTTTAAGCTTTAGAAAATGGGCAAAAAAGTAAATTTGTCATATTTTATGCTTTGACTTTTGAAAATGGACAAACATTTTATGACTTGAAAAAGTATGTTTATGGACTAACAAATCTGGACGGAGGGAGTAATAATTTTAACTCTTTTGGTACTTAAGTATTTGGGTATGGATACCCTTTAGTGAGAGACACGTGGAATTTGACTTGGATATGTAATATTGACTTGACTTTTCAACGATGATATGTATGACTTTTGACCAATCCCACGTGTATTGTATATGTATTTTGATTGTTAAAAATGAGGGTGTGACAATCATGGAGAAGCATAAAAGATTAGATTGAGAAGAATAATACAAGTAACAAGTGTAGTGATAACTTTAAGCATCTTGGATTTCCCAAAACTAAGTAAGTGGTCCGGCACGATTAAAAAACGATCAAGTAAGCGGGTTGGCACAGCCCGAGACAATTAAGTGGGTCAACATGACATGACATGATTAAGTAAACGGGTCGGCCAGCACGACACGATTAAAAAACGGAATGGCACGACACAATTAAGTAAATGGGCACGGCACGGCACGACACGGTTATAAAATGGCACAGCATTACACGATTAAGTAAATAGGCACGACACGGCACGACATGAGTCAAACGATTAAGCAAGTCGGCACGATACAATTAAGTAAGTGGGCCGGCACGGCACAACACGACATGGTTACAAAACGGCACGGCACGAATGAAGAAAAATGGCACGACACGATTAAGCACGGCATGACACGATTAACCAAACGGGCACGGCACGGGAACGGTTGGCACGGAAGAAAAGCGGCACAGCACGGCACGACGGACCAGTTTGACACCTCTAACAGTGAGTATCATTTTGTCATTATCTGGGTCACATAATTCTTCGTCTCTCCCCTCCCATTCTCAATCCTCGCTCTCGCACTTAAGCCTTACGCTGGTGCTCTTACTTACACACGCACACACGCATTATGTGGCATATGCTCTAACCATTAGTGTTCTGTTGAAATTAGCTCTCAATCAGAGGATCAAGTCCAATTGATGTTAATAGGATTGGTGAATTCTTAAAGATCGATCCTTAGAAGGACCTGGCCATAGTAACGGAGAGAACATTCCCAACTCCTACACGAATCAGAAAAACTAAAATGGATCTAGATTACGGATTGCTAGTTCTGAATCATTATGCAACTCTAAAATCAGCCATTACCAACAAATATTGGCTTGCTTTGGCTTGAATGAGCAGTTGGATTTTTTTTTTTAGTACTTCTTTCAATGTTTAAATGTATGTGTTAGTATCACGTCCAATCTTTGTCGATTAGTTCGCCACTTCGCCTCGACAATTTTAGCTTATTTTTGTTCTTATTAAAAAATAGGGTTAATTCCACTGACCTCCCCTGAGGTTTGGGTTAATTTCCACTAATCTCCCCTCTGCTTTCTAATATTCCATTGTCCTTCCTTACTTTACAAACTATTGGTAGATTTGCCCTTCCATTAAAAAAAGGCCTAGCAATGTTAACTTTGATGGTGAATTCAAGCTAATACCCTTAAATTCGAACTTTACTTTATTTTCATTCTTGTTTGAGTTTGTATTATATAAAAATTCTGAAATGAGTGAAAAATAACATAATTATTTACTTTTTTTTTGAAATTTTCTTTTCTTTGATGCCTAAACGGTCACCTTCAATTTGGATGCATTAACCCTTTGATACTTTAGTAAAACACTTTACAAGTCCAAGGACTTGGTTCTCATCATGGGTAAGGTACGAATCATCACCTTTAATTTTGATGCCTTACTTGATATGCAAATGGTCGCGTTCAATTTTGATGCCTCCCCCTTTGATATGTAAATGGTCACCTTCAATTTTGATACCCTACCTCGTATGTTGATACATGTAAATGGTTGTGTTCAATTTTGATGCCTCACACCTTTGATACATAAATGGTCATGTTCAATTTTGATGCCTTACTCCTTTGACACTTAAATGGCCACTTTCAATTTGGATGCCTTTCTTCTATTCATACGTAAATGGTCACATTCAATTTTTATGCCTTTTTTTCTTTTGATACATAAATGGTCACATTCAATTTTGATGTGTTTCTTCTTTCGATATGTAAAGGGTCGCGTTCAATTTTGATGCCTTACTCCTTTTGATACGTAAATGGTCACATTCACTTTGGATGCCTTACCCCTTTCACCTCCAAAGGATCACTTTCAATTTTGATCCCTTACCTCTTTGAAATCCTAAGATATTGTTGATTCCACGTATCATTTACACCTGGTACCATAATGCAATAGTAAACTATCACATTCTAAACCCTAGGAAACTTGAAGTTCAGTCTGTAATTTAAACATGAGTATGTGGTTTCTCCAACTTTAACGGTTTAATTTATTGTAACAAGACAAAATCAGTCCGTACTAGATTTTGCTCCAACTTTAAAGTAGATTTTTCACATACTGACCTCAATATTAATACTGTATTAACAACAACAATGATGATAATAATAACCCCATTTATACGGATGAGCCCTCTATGGCTTGTTTTGGCTAATAATTCAATTATGGATTATTGGATTATTCGTTGTCTTTCTTCAAAAAAAAATTGCATTTGTTAGTTTTGCGTCAAGATTTTGTGGTTTTTGGATTTCTCTCGACGAGACATATCTAACAAGTACAAAATTATGGTCAAAACTCAATTTTTTTTTAATAAAGTCAAAATACTTGGATTATTGACCAATAATCCAAGTATTTTGGCTTTATTCAAAAAAATATTTGGTTTGACTATAATTTTATACTTGTTAGATTCATCTCGTCGATAGGAATCCAAAAATCACAAAATCTTGACGCAAAACTAACAAATGCAACAAAAAATTGAATAAAGACAAAACGAATAATTCAATAATCCATAATCCGGATTATTAGCCAAAATAGGCCATATATACATAATGGGTTCTTTGCATGTTCGAACGGAGAACAATCCTGAGCCATTTCACCAAAAACACTACCTCAATACAACGAAAATTGCGATTTGATTCATTGATCAAAAACAATATTTTCCACCCAACTAAAATGAGTTGAAAAAATTTAGGAAGTTTTGAACCTGAAAACTGGTGGAATTCAAAACAACCCCCGTGTCCCAAACCTTGTCCCCTAGGCTCCATTAAGTTGTGCAGGAAATTTAGTCCGGAGAAAAATGAATTGAAGTGAGGTAAAGAAAATTGAAATATATTTTCCTTTCATTTGACAGAGGAATGGATCTGTAGGAAAATTAAAATGTAGTTGTTCATTGCCAAGAAAAAGAAATTTACTGGAAACTTTTTTTTATCTCGATTCAATAGCTATTCCAAATAAAAGTAATTTGGGAAGCAAAATATCTCGCCACCATATTTTCAGGAAACTAATACATATGAATTGCTACTTCTAAATAATCATGCAACTCTAAAATCAGTCACTAAAAATAAATATTGGCTTGCTTTGGCTTAAATAAGTAGCTGGCTTTCTTTTATTCTTTTTTCTTTTTTTTGGGGGGTGTACTTTATTCTTTTCTGTATATGTTAGTATCGTGTCAAATTTTTGTGATCAAATTATTAGTTCATCTCAACATGAAAAAACGAAAAAGTAAACAATTATTATCGAAACTCAAACATTTTTTAATAAAGACAAAAATAAGCCAGTTTCGTTGAGGCGAACTAATAATCCACTAAAATTTGACGTGACTCAAATAGATTCGCAAAAAATGTTGGCAATGACCAACTTTTGGTTATTTTAAGAAAGAAAATTTCAAGTTACATATCTCGAAAACACCATATCAAGTAAAGATAGGCCCCTCAGAGAGCCCATTTTGACTACGAACAAGTCTAGAACCACACCCAAAAGACAAACTCAAATACACCAATACTCACATAATCACACACTGGTGGTGTAGTGTATGTGACCTCTACACATTTACGTATTTAGATGTGTACGTCGAGTGTGGTTGTAGAATTTAATTTATGTATTTGGATGTGTACGTTGTGGGTGAGCCTTCTATATATAGATCACAGGAGGGGGCCTGTCTTTTAGCTCAAACCCAAATAGGAAAATCCAAAACCATTTTCACCCAAAACACTACCACCATAGTACAACACAACTGCTTATTGATCTCATTCATCAAAAGCAATTCCAACCAACTGAAATGAGTCAAGGGGGGGATAACTCGGATGAGGAAAATGGACCGCAAAGACAATTGAGTCTTGGTTCCATTGATCCTCAGACATTTATGGAGAACATTGGAGAGACCAGACAACACAGACGGGACCCCAGAGCAACAATTAGCGGATTGCCTCCGCGAGGTCCTACAAGAGAACCACTTACTGATTCCATTGATCAAAAGCAATTCCACTCCTACTTATCGAAAAAAAAGGAATTCAACCCAACTGAAATGAGTGAAGGGCGTAACGACTACGGAGATTTGGCTCTTAGTCTCGCTATTAGTCTCGCTCAAGCTGCCCAGAAAAGCGAATCCTTGTTCTCTTCCGCTTGCATTTACAGGGTGCCTCAAAATCTCCGTAGGCTGAACGACTCAAAATCTCCGTAGGCTGAACGACAGCGCCTACACCCCTCACCTCAGCGCTCTTCATCATCATGACAGAAACCTCACAGAAACACCCGTGAAACACGTCAAACTGTACTACGCCGATTACTTATTTCTTCGACTGACCGAAGGAATAGTGGATCCGGCAAGAAGAGCCAACAAAAGCCTTGAGGTGCTCCAAGAATGTTTGAAAGAAATGAAGAAGGTCCTAAATGATGCCCAGAAAAGCTACGCAGAAGAAGTATCCCGGCTGGATGAGCAAATGATGGTGGTCGATGGTTGCTTCGTCCTTGAACTTCTCTACAATTACTATGACCTTACGAAAGAACAGGAAAAAAAACCTACCAATGGTGGAGCTAGTGGCAACTCAAAGGTAAGAAAGCTTAGGTGTTTGATCCTGTAGGATTCCTCTTTTTTTCTGATATTTGTATCTATCTATACACGTATTACATGAATATACGGTATACCCCAGGATACTCGACATAAATTTCAATGTGTAAAAATCCATTTCTGTCGTGCATTTAGTTAAGAGCCTGACTAGAACCTTTTTGTCCTAGGCCTCAAGTAGCATTCAGCAGCCTCATGAAGGAGAGGATAGCAGCAGAGAACAAGAAATGGCAGATCTTACTCCAAGAAAAAAAGAAGGGGAGATCCTATTTTTGATAGCCTATGGATAGCCAACAATATCAAACGCGACTTGCTACTCCTCGAGAACCAGATTCCTTTCTTTGTGCTTGAGAAATTGTTCAAACTCACTGTGGAAAAGATCCCAAATTGTCCCCATAAGCGTTCACTCACCAATTACGTCCTTTTTTACTTTCAGGACACGATAAGTCCAGAAGACAATTCCAAAACTAGAGGTGGTTCACCTAATGACTGCGTCCTTCACATTTCTGGCAAGGAAACAACCAAAAACTACCATCATATTCTGCATTTACTACACGATAATTACCTTCCCTTGAATATGCAGGAGTCTGGTCCAAAAACAAAATTCAGTGAATTCACTCTTTCTGCAGCAAACCTTGAATACGCAGGTGTCAAGTTCAAACCCCTCTCGGGAAACAACCTATTTGACGTCAAATTCAATGAAGATAAAGGCCTATACTGGTGGTGTCGCAGGGCTAGTTTTGAAATCCCAACCATCGGTATACACGACCCCACAGAGCCATTCCTCAGAAATCTCATTGCCTTTGAACAGTGTTGCCCTGGGGTTTCACAGCACTTCACGTCCTATGCATTTCTCATGAGCATATTGATCAACTCTCAGGCAGATGTCCAAGTGCTTAAAAATGCCAAAGTTATAAAGAACTACTTGGGCGCACATGAGGACACCTCGAATCTATTCAACAAGCTTTGCAAGGAAGTTATAATACAAGACTTCTATTTCGCCGACACTTGTAGCAGAGCATTCAAGTATAGTGAGCGCGGCTGGCCGAAGTTTATGGCATACTTGAAACGTACGTATTTTGGCTCTCCGTGGACATTCATAGGTTTCTGTGTGGCCTTCATCGCTTTTGGCATGTCAGTTATTCAATTTGGCTTGAGTTTCCTAAATAAAAGCGGATGATCATGAACATTGTATTATGTTTCAACCAGAATTGTAAGAGTGTTAATAAGGAAATGTTTATGAATAAATAACTGTAATAAATTAATAAGTTCGCCTATTTCCTTGAAATTCTGTCTACATAGCCCAATGATACAATCATTTACTCATTTTCATTAATGTTCTGGCAAATTTATCTCTTAATACAGGACCATTCAAGTCTTGCTTGTTGTTACTGGGATAGCTGAAAACCCTAGGGTGAAGGAGGAGAAGGAAGAGAAGTTACAAGGTTTTTTCTGAAAAAGAAAGGCATTTTTCCTCGGGAGGAGAGAGAGAGAGAGAGAGAGAGAGAGAGAGAGAGAGAGAGAGAGAGAGAGAGAGAGAGAGAGAGAGAGAGTTTCTCACCCCAATAGTATCTTCAGTCTAAAAAGAATGATTTCTCAAGAGTTCTCCACTTGTTACTCCTCACGAAAAGTCATCATTGTAGAGGCAAAAGAACTTTCAACATTATCAATCACAGCAAGTGATGATGGGATGTTAGAGTGTCCAACCAAATTTTTGTAGTAATTACTTTGTCTTCCCCGATCTCCCATCTCAGTGGTGATGGGATGGAAGAGTTAAATCCATGGAGCTCAAGATTCTGCTATAATCATCAAAACCATTATCAATCACAGCAAGTGTACTGAAATCCGAAAAAATTAACCTCACTAGCATAGAATTATACACTATAATGTTCTCCAACTCAACCGGATTTGCTAAAAACAAGAAACAAAGCCGTGTGGTCATGAGCACAAAACGAATTTTCTTTCAACTTTTACAACTAAACCACATAAGTTGGAATTTCAGCCATGCCCGCAATAGGAAGCCATAAAAGCCTACCAAAAACCTATTGCAGTAGCAAAACAAAAGGAGAAAATTGCATCGTACCATACTACGATAGTGGAACTAAACTAATAAACACTTTACATGTGATTGATGTGAGACAGGGCAGTGAAGAATTTGAAATGAAAGAGAGAGGATGCATGAGTTATTCAGACAGATGCTAAGATCCAAAACATAACATGAGAGGATATGGCAATAAGGAACCAGGTGACAAAAGCCAAGGCTACAGAGAGCTGGAATCTGTTGCACGGGAGATGCATTTGAGCCGTGCAGAAATTCAAATCCCTTGCATACAAAACTGCGATTCCGGCTGATGAGCATGCGGCTGCAAGTGATAAAGTAGCAGTCACCTGCATTTAAAAAGATCATTCATATTTCCAATTTGATAAAGAAATATGCTTTGCAAACAAAATGTGGATCTTATCATAGAGAGAACTTTGATTTCCAACTAAAGGTCTAAATAAAAAATCTGTAGCTAGATATACAATAAACCCAGACATCAGAGAACTCGTGAGATGTAAACTACTGAGCTCAGTGCAGAATCTGCAGATTAATATGTACTGCATTCAGACTGAGTCGACTGACCAATCTAATCAAAGACGTTTGTTACAAAATCACAAATAGGAGAAAGCAGCTGGCTAAATCGTAATAACAAAAGATAACTTCATGGGTGATAGGAAGCTATAGAGTTAAATACGGCAACTACACGTCCTAATCTAATTAGTTGGACTCTTACTAATATAGGTGAAGTGAAACTAAAATACAGATGGCTGTTCGTATGAAAGCAACAGGAAAGCAGAATTTGGTGGGTCGTTCAGGAACTTCCAAGGAGGGTGGCTATTGGGCTATTAAGGCAGCAGCTCAATTGTGGGTCAAGCTTGGAGACGGAATTATGGGATATATACAGAGACCTAACCATAATGTTAGAGAAGCGCATGATTTACCGTTAAGGATTCTAAAATGCAAATGGTCAATACTTGTGCCTCCATCAGCTATATACACCATCAAGCAAACAAAAGTGCAAACTCTTGAAAATGGACTGAGATTTGGGAGCCGAGCAAGCAAGGAAGCTAGTTGTCACAGAAGAAACTCCCCCATCTGAGGGGCAATTTGAGCTTGAAAATGGACTGAGATTTGGCCACCCAAGGGTTTAGCTTTCAATTTTTATATATTTATTAGGTATCACTTTTCTTGTTTTGAGCTTGCGAACTCTTGAACGTCCAAAGCCCCCATTGTTTTATGTAGCCTTACTTCCTATGCATTGTCCCATCTGATGGAAATGAAACAGGAATTTTAGTCTCATTGAAATTAAAAACTAATATATGTGGCAGTTCCACAATTCTCAGTTCCTGGCCAGTTGCCACATCATGACCATGAAAATGGAAGAAAAGAGATACAGTAAAACATGGAAAAAAAAATGAGGTCAATATGATGACTAATGGAACTGAGGAAACAAATGCGTCAATAGTAATTCTAGGATCTGTATGAAATACTTTGTGCATGTTTGATGAAAAGCCTAAAGGAGAAAATTAAGTACCCAATCGCCTACAACAAACAGGCTCACTAGAACCGGATTATGTAGGTCTCTCTTTACCCTCAAAGCATAGACATCAAGACATGCAAGTCCAAAGCTCCACAATACCTGAAGTCCCATTGATGCAATCAAATAGCTGCATCAAACATGTACTTTAATGAAAATCGTGCAGAGTATTCAGCAGGAAGATGTCTATAATTGAAAAGCATCAATAATTGAACAGGTAATCTATTCAAGCAAGGCAATAATGAAAAATGCCAAGTGGAAACCTTACTGGATCTTTATCTAAAATTTACATCATTAACTGGATGAATGAATCAAGTGGATCCCCATGCAATCCAGTATACAGAAAGCCAAAATTAAACGAATTTAATGAGGTTGAGGTCAGCGGCGGACACATGAATCAAGGGTTGAAGGCCCCCAACCTTATTGGAGGTGCAGAGGTGGAGAAGTAGGGCTGATTCCATTTGAATTCCCATGGGGCTGGGTTTAGAGAAGGTTCTTTCTTCTGGCTATCAATCTGTTGAAAGCCAAAGCGGCCCAGAATCACAAAAGCTTGTTTGCAAAGCGGTAGTCATAAAAATCCAACTCAAAATGATGTAAAGAAGTACAAGGTGTCAATTCTAGGTGTAGACTTGTTTAAAGTTCTGATGTTCACTGAACTAGATGCTCTATTTTCATATATAAGTATAGCGCTTGTGCCAAGGGTGGCATTGGATATTTGGCTTTGCAGAGGCAGGTTTAGTCAAGATTTTTACAGCAGGTTAGTGATATTTCTTTTTCATTTAGATGTTGCTGCTACAGAATTATACCCTTCTTCCACGACTGGAATTGCATATTCCTTTGCAGTTCTTGTCTTTTAGAACTAGATTCACAAATACAAGAGCCTTAGTTCAATGACAACACAAGATGTATCAGTTGGTCATGTTTGATAGTTTCTCCAAAAGAGATTTAAGCCAACAATTCTAGATTGTCATAGGCAAACATTGGGCACCCCACTACCATGAATTACCATTTGCACAAGAAAATCTCCAGACAATGAGTACTTACAAAACTTCTCTCACATCAAGGTTCCGGATGATTGAGAAAGGAAAATGAAATTCACGCACTATTTTTAGCCTCTCAAACTCCCTACGTGGAGGCCAAACCACAAAAAAAAAAAATGGAGTGTGAGAGGTTTAACATCAGTTCCCTTGTCCAAATCATCGCATTCATAGATATAAACAATTGTGGAACGATTATCCGAATGAGTCTTTCAGAGTTACTACATGTCGAATTGCTGATGCATCTTCCTTCTTCACTTTCACCTTCACTTCACCTTCTTTTTCAGATGCAGTTTAACTTGGGTTTTACCTCATGGATGCGGACAAGGACACTAACACAAACACAGATACGGAAAGGGGAATTGTTAATAAATAAAGACGCAGACACAGCAGAGTATAGGGAAAAATTATGTATATATACCGGGATTCTGGGACAGACATTTAGTTGTTATCGATATGAACATTACATCCTGAATTAACCGAAGCCAATAGTATCTTTACAGTACTTGTTGTTTCCCTTTTAAGTATGACAAGTTAAACGAGAGTTTTCTTTGGTCAAAGTTCAATAATTCATACTTCTTTCCTCATATTTTTGGAATATCATATCCCCAAAATAACCTTTCAATATTTATCAATTGAATGCTGTCCTGTTTCCATCCGTGTCCCTGGTTGTGTCCCCTGCTTACAATTAACTAAATTTAATTGGCCTGGCACGTTGCATACTTGTTCCTGGTGTGTCGTGTGTTCCTAGAGTGTTCAACATAGATACGTCGAGTAGTTAGGAGTGTAAGCGCTTCATAGGGTTTTACATCTATAAAAAAGGAAAACCTCAGTTGACTTTCCTTTTTGAATTGAGGATATTCTTCACAACCACGTTTCTAAATATTTACTTTATGTCTCATACTTAATTGCAAGATCCTTTAAAATTGGTCCGCTCCCAAGACAAGAGCTCGAATCAGAGCTCCCAGGATGGGAGCTTGATGGGAGCTCACTCCTAATTAGGATGGGAGCTTATCGGGCCATTAAAGAAAAATATTCTCATACTTTTAAGTATGTGGAAATAAGAATATGAAAATCATGAGTCAAGAAGTTTTGCAAATTGAAAATCTCTAACTTCCAAATTTCAACCTTTAAGATAGGGAAAATTCACAATAAGTATCACTTTTCCTTCAATGGTTAAGTATTTAAAGATATTGTATATGATATATACAAATTTAATTATGATCTATATACGCTCCTTAAGCGCTCCCAACGTTGGGAACTTCTAGGCACCTCCGCTCCCCCGCACCCACTCCCACTTCAAGCAACTAGGGTCTCATATTTTACCTCTTTGTAGTTAATTTCAAAACTCTTCTTTTACTATACATGTGCAATAATGGAAGATAATTTGCAATCCAAATGCCCTGATTCAGTGTTATTTACATTTGGTAACTCACGATTTTCATAATGTAGCAATTTGCATTGATAAATATCTATAGTGATTTCTTTAGCAGCTACCATTTCGAAAAGGCAACAGTAAGATAAAAGGTTGCAATTTTCTTCATTCACAAGTGATGCAACAAGAAATGGGTTCACTGACTTAAGAGTGAAAAGACAATCCACTCAGAGCCGTGTAAAGCATTGATCTTCTTTAACTTAAACAACTATATTTACTATCCCTACTCTGCCTAAATGTTTTCAATGATAACCGTCGCGATTTCCCATTGATCCTTCCATGGAAGAAAAGCTATAAATGCAAGAGATTTTACACAGCAGAGTGGCTAAACAAAAAAGCACAAACCACAAAACAATCTACGTGCATTACGAGAAGAAATCATACCTAAAATTTCAACACATTAGCAGAACCCAAAATTTAAACACAAGCACTGACTCCATATTTAGGCTGAGTTTCCGCCACGGTATTTTCGGTATTCTTGGACAACAAGTTATCAAATCAATTGATATATATGAGAATGACTTGTTGATTTGACAACTAGCAGTCTAACAATACCGAAAATACCGCAGGGATACTCAGTCCTAATCAACTAGCTGCCATACTATTCCAAAATTTGCAAAATCACTACTAAAATGGAGGAATTTGAAAGCAGTTAAAGGAACTGAAATTGTAAAAGAAATGGTACCAGAAAGCAGTGTAGCTAGAGAAACCCAAAGCAGAGACCATAACTCCAATAGAAGCAGCAGCAAATAAACACTGCCCTATTCTCAAAATCAGCCCACTCGCCGTCCCAGGGCTCCCCAACAGCTCCTTCATATCCTCCTCCTCCTCAAAACAGAAACCCTACTTCTTAAAACCTCAACTTAAAAACACCTCAATTAATCCCCCATCCACTCTTACTTAATCAAATCTGATTGTGCATGAATATCTGTGTATCGATGTGATATTGGTTAGGAGAGAGGAGAGATTATTAGGGCTCGGATTGGAAATGGGAAGAGGGAGAAAGGTGAGATCTTTGAAGCTTGGCTTTCAAATTGGAGCTCATAGTTGTTATCGATGGTGGACTGAGTGATGAATCTGTGGATTAAAAAAACCATTGAGATCATCCGAGATTAACGGACTAATTGTTAATCGTTCAAGTATGCCCTTTGTTTATTGATTTCTTGGGTAAGTACTGTAATCAAATGGAGGTCGTCGGATCGAGGAGTGAGTGATGATGTTAATGGAAGAATCCGGTGTTTGTTTTGCTTTCTTGAGTCTGACATGACAGTCGGACGTGGGTGCAAGGTCTTGTTCTCAAATAAATTTTATATTTTAGGTATATGAAATTTTATATTTTATAACACTTTCAGTTTCAACACATAAAATTTAAAGTGATTTTATGAGATTTTTATAAAATTCTCCTAAAATTTATAGAAAAACCACTATATTTTATCAATTAGGAAAACAACTTCATTTTATTATCCCTTCATAAAATGTTCATTTTATGATATTTTTATAAAATCTACCCTAAAATCTAGTAGAGAACAAGGCCTCAGTCTTTTTGCACATTCTAGGAAAATGATACTCCTTTGTCTCAATTTACTTATCCCTTGTGGGAGTGCGTGCATTTTGCACGGCATTAGTTTTCTTTAACAAATTTTACACCAATTTAAAAATCTCATTGAGAAAAAAAAATTAGTGTAATTTTTTGGAAAATGATTTTTACACCCCCTTTGTCTTTATCTTACATAAATTTACAATATTGCCCTTTTTCCATACACATTTTTCATACATCCAAGGGTATATTGTAAATTCATGAAGATAAAGACAAAAAAATTGAGTGTAAATTGTAAAATGGGGCTGTGAAAATCATTTTCCAACTTTTTTTCCAAAAAAAAATTTCAAAAACATTTTATTTTTGGTGTGAAAAATGATCGCACTTCCACGTGGAGCAAGCAAATTGGGACGGAGAGAGTAACGGAAATGCTAACCACGCAACATTGCACCACCTGTTAAGAATAAAAAAAGTACTAGGACCTACTAGTGTACTACACTTGTTACTTGTAGGTCTCCCTTGTACTTTACTTGAAAGTCTCACTTGTAGCTTTAAACCTTAACAAAAGTCTAGTAAGTTGCTTTAAAATTTTTCTTGTATACTCACTCCGTCCCCAAAAGTTGAACGCTTTCATGTTTTTGTTTGTCCCATAAAATTTGTCCAGTTTGAAAAATTAAAAGCAAATTTAGATTAACTCTCCATTTTACCCTTTCTTTTGCACATAAGATAAAAAGTCATTTCACACTTTTCAAGAATAAAATTTGAAAGTTTGAGTTTTCATAATATAATACATTTTTTCCCTTAAAAGTTGGAACTCCCAAAAGTGTCCAACTTTTTTCCAACTTTTGGGGACCAAAAGGAGTAAATATCAATACTACACTTATACGAATATTTCTTAGATATCGATGCATTTCCTACACATCATCCTCTACCCTAAAGGCTGATGTTAGTAGATTCCAAATGATAATGTCAAAACTTTAATGCATAAGAGTCTTCTACTTTGCATATAGTGCAAGTTTTTAATTCAACGAAGTTTTGGAATTAACAAAAATTGTTTTGACATTATCACCACTATATTTTACTAATAGTATATTTGTTTTAGTAATACGAATTTTGTTTCTTCCAAAAAAAAATTTTTCTTTTAGGGATTACATTCATTTCAAAATGTTTGTTCTATCCGCAAAACAAGAACTTAGAAATAGTATATAGGTTTTACTCCCTGTGCTCCAAAATATGAGTTAACTACGAAGAAACATGCAAATTTTGGATCAGAAAATAAAATGCTTTTGTGCATAATTTTCAAAAAAAAAATTAAAAATTATGCGCGGAAGCATTTTATTTTATGATCCAAAAATTACACATCTTTCCATACTGAACTATTACTTCCTCCGTCCAAATTCAATAGTCCATTATGAAATTACGTGCAATTTTCAAATTAAAAAATAATGTATTTATCAAAATAATTTTTGAATTTTTTGTGCACCATATAAAAGTTCTCAATGAGATCTTACATTATTTCAGTTCGAAAATTGACATAGTTTCATAATGGACTATCAAATTGCAACTGAGGCGTATCATTTTTTAATGAAGGGAGTAAATTTTTATGGGTCAGTTTTACACGAATTTTTTACTCAGTTTTAATTGATAAGCATAAACAAAAATACCTTGAGTTTTTTCTAATATTCAAAAGAGAAGAAGCACCTACAAGTACTCCATGGCTTGTGGGCGGGCCGGAATTATAATCCTCCCCAAGCCCAGCACATGAATAATTCGGACTGGAATAGCCCTCCTTGATGGGCTCGACCGAAAAAAAAATCCTAGTGGGACTAGGGGGCTTCAAGTGGGCCGCAACCAGTGGACCGAATGATGATCCATAAGCAACAATGTTACACTCCTATGTACAATCATTTCAACTCCAACAATTTACGACTCCTCACATACTTGTCGAGTCCACACATAATTATAGGTGTAGGCCTCACATGTATGAGAAGAAGTTATAAATAGTTAGGGCTGTAAATGAACCAAGTCATTCGTTAATTATTCGAGGCTCAATTCAGTAAAAGCTCGTTTGAGTTCGATTTGGGGGCTAAATGGGCTGAACCTAAACTCAATTTTGGGCTTGAGTATTAAATGAGACGAACGTGAACCTGACAATATTCAGCTCGGTTAGGCTCGCGAACCTGGAGTATATGTATATATCTCATAAATTTTCACATATAACCTTCAATACGTATAAAGTTTTACATGTACATAATAAAAATTTTATGACTTGTATATGTATAAACATTTAAAAGTACTATATACTTCTGTTTTAATAAGTTTTTATAATTTTGTATATGTATGAACTTATTTATGTGCAATAAAAATTTTGTTAGTAATTCTAGACTCATAAGAGCATAAATATCTACTCTCTCCGTCTCTTTTTAAGTGATTCCTATCGGAATATATGCAATTTTAAACTCCTAAAAAACATATTTCTTTACATAATTTTTTAAAAAAATTTATACCAAATTAAAGTGTTGATTGAGGTGCAAAAAACAAAAACAAAAATGCTTCATGGAAGTATGTTTTTTAACGTCCACATAAATACAATTCCAAAGGTATCACTTGAAAATGGACGGAGGAAGTAATATTTTTTACTTTTTAAGGCTCATGAACAAGTTTGAGTTTGACTCAAGCCTAGGGAAACTCGGCTAGATCTCGGCTCGTCAAATATTTTGATGTAGTTCAAGCTCAGCTTGAATTCACCTAAAAAAAATAATGAACAAACCCGAACACACTAAAGCTCTATTCAATTCGACTTATTTGCAGCCCTATAAATGCTGTACAAATAGCATGTTTGTACGTAAAATACAACGGTGGTCAACAACTTCAAGAAAAATTCCGTAGACGTGAACAATTGGCATTTCGCGCGCTCTCTCTCTCTGTCTTATCTGCGCGTCAAAGCTTGAATTTCGTGGTTCCGTAGGGCTCTTTATCACTTTCTGCGTGCGTCATTGCATTGCTCACACATGCGTCATTGCATTGCTCAAACACAGAGTATATATAGAGGCAGTCGGTTGTGGAGGAGGGATGCAGTTTAGCTTTTGAGGTAGCAAAATCGTCGGATCTGCTGTTAGAATCACAGTAATGGCGACAGAAATTAGATTCTTCGAATTGAACACCGGAGCTAAGATCCCTTCCGTTGGTTTGGGCACCTGGCAATCTGATTCCGGAGACGTCGGTAACGCCGTCACCACCGCCGTTCAGTTGGGCTATCGACACATCGATTGTGCTCAAGCATACGGCAACGAAAAGGAGGTACCTTTTTCGTAGAATTCTTCTTCGATTAATGAATGTTCAAGTTAATGTCGGTCGTGAAGGATGCATGTCGCAAATGATTTATAACATTTTCGTGTGTCTCCTTAATATATTGGTGCGTGTAGTAACTTCTATGTTAAAATCTCGTAGCATTTTGAAGGTATATATGGTATACACCCAAATAGGGTATGTATTGTAGCCTTTCCCTTTAAGATGGAATACTGCTCTTCCATCTTTCACTTTTTTTTTACTTGCCTGCCCCCAGTTTTTGATTAGTACCATTGTTGGGTTTTATTTGATCTTGTTCCGTAAAGTCTCTGATTAAGTGTAGGAGTAGCATCGAAACGACACCAACACTTTGACTGCAAATCTCAAAAAATTGAAGAACACGACATGTTGGGAACGCTTAGGAAAGGGTATTTGTATGTTATCATGGAAACACGAAATATGAAATGGAAAAGCAAGCGTATTTATTCAAAAGACCATAGATGCCGTTACCACATTGTTTGGTATAAATTTACTTAAGTGTTTCAACCAAAAAACATTTCATAACTCTCATGTGTCCTTATATTCGATTGGCCATCCTCTATCACACGAAAAGAAGACCCCCACTGATGTCCATACAGTGTCCTAGCGTGTTCTAAAGTTTTCCTGAGCGTTCAAATGTAAAATGTTAAGAACAATGTAGGACGCTTTTGATTTGAGTTTTAGGCACATGTCCGCAGAGTGTCCAAAGAATGTCAGTGTCTGACGTTGGTACATGACCTCCATCAAAGTGTTCGTGGTACATAGCTGATATCGAAGTTGGGGCACTAGACAAAGGCAGTGGATTACCTTAGGTTCTGCTGCGGATGGAAAGCACATCTACAGGGTGTCAGTCAATTTTATATGCAGGACATATTTGTCAGATGTCCACCTTTCCTTCTTTCTTGTTCTTTTTTTTGTGATTTATTCTTTAATTTTGTATGATGCCATTTTTGCTCTTATGTAGATTGGTTCGGCACTAAAGAAGTTGTTTGAAGATGGCGTGGTGCAGCGCAAGGATATCTTCATCACCTCTAAACTCTGGTAGCCTCTATCGTAACTATAGTTTTCTTTTGAACTACTGGTAATATAGGCGGGCGGAATACTTATGATAGTTGATCCCCGTTGTCCTGTAGGCTGTTCCTATGGAAAAAGGGAGGGTAGAGAACTAGAGAAGTGAATGAAAAATGTTATCTTATGGAACTTAAGGACGCATTTGTTTGATGTGTCTAATATTGGAGGAATATATGATCCAATTGGAAACTATCACTATCTTACTAATAGTGATCAGAACTGTTAATACACACCTCCCAAGGTATTATATAACCCACAGTTTGTGGGATCAAACATTTCGCTGGATGTTTAATCGGGGCCAAGAAAATTTTAGCCCAGCACTGGATGTCATGTAGGACTATGATATATAATTCAATTTGATGCTCCTATCTGGTCAAACAAATGGCCCCTCAGTTGTAAGTTAATGCCAAAGTATGATAAATGTAGGACTCCAAACAAATTCTTTAACCTGTTGATGTTAAATAAATTGCATTCATTTGCAGGTGTAATAATCATGAACCGGAAGATGTGCACAAGGCTTTGAATGGAACTTTGCAAGATTTACAGCTTGAATATCTGGATCTGTATCTTGTATGTGCACCAGACCAAAAACTTAAATTCAAGATGATTATAGATAGCGAGCAATTTATGTGTAGTTTAGCATGTAAATTTGATACTGGTATTTTAGTACTGGATTTGCAATCAAACTACAAATGAAGTCAGTCGTGAGAAGTATTACTGAAACAAAATTTCAAGAACACAATTCTTTTTTGTTCCATTCAGTAATTTTGTTATTTCGTTGTTACTAAACGGGTTGCGTGATTATTGAAGATCCACTGGCCTGTCAGCATGAAGAAGGGGTCAACTGGCTTTAAGCCTGAGAATCTAACCCAGCCTGATATGCCCAGTACATGGAGAGCAATGGAGGAGCTCTATGATTCCGGAAAGGCTCGTGCAATTGGTGTGAGCAATTTCTCTGGTAAAAAACTGGGAGACCTGTTGGAGATTGCTCGCATTCCTCCTGCCGTCAACCAGGTGGAATGCCACCCTGCCTGGCAACAAGCAAAACTTCGTGCGTTCTGTCAAGCTAAGGGAGTTCACCTCTCGGTGAGTATCCAGATCTGAAGTATCTCAAGTTTATTGTTGGCCTAACTTGTGCTTTTTTGTTGCTTATCCGTCATTCCAGAACTTTTACTAGTTTTGGCGAAAATTGCATCATAATCCAAATGGTTTTGTCCAAAGAATCAGAAAAGTAAATGTGCTAGGCAGGTTGGACTTGATCTCGTCAAACCGGATAGGTACCCTGGTTCATCAATTGGTTGGATATGAGGCTGACAGAAAGATCGAATTCATTTCTTCGCCCTCTCCTCTTTATGGTTTATTTTCTCATTAAGTGGACTTTTTTCTAATGTGATCCTTTCTTTTGGACTTTTTTCAAATCTGATTCATTTTTTTTCTTTACGTCTTTTATTGTCCCATCAAGGCCATTCAAATTATGAAACCTTTTTACAAAAGCTAAACAAAGTTTAGTCTAGATGAAAATAAGCTATTGATGAGAAAGATAGACAGGGTCTTAGATGTATGGACACAACACGACACATAAGCGAACACTTGATTTTTCCAAAAAATAGGACATAGACACTATGGGGGATAGGTGCGTACATAAATAAATAAATAGTTGTGTATATATACATACAATATTCATATACTATATAAAGATATATTTTTTCCCGATTAAAGATAAAAAAAAAAAATCCAATGAACAATCCGGTACGTGTCGGAGCATGTCCAAAATGTCTCAAACGTGTCCGTGCCTGACACCTCTGCAATACGGACATGAAAAGCCAGGAGATGTAGAGTCTGTTCGAACTCCCTGTTGAAGATATATGCCAAGTTTTTGGTTTCATCCGACAAAAATTTGTCATCTGTTAATTTTTTTTTGGAGACCTCGGTCGATGAGTAATTTTCCTTGTGCAGGGGTATTCACCATTGGGTAATCCAGCTATCCTCAAGAGCAATGTTTTAAAGAATCCTGTTCTCAATACAGTTGCACAGAAATTGGGAAAGTCTACCGCTCAAGTTGCTCTTCGGTGGGGATTACAAATGGGTCACAGTGTGCTACCAAAGAGCACAAATGAGTCTAGGCTTAAGGAAAATTTGGATGTTTTTGGCTGGTCTATACCTGAAGACTTGTTTGCCAAGTTCTCTGAAATTGAGCAGGCAAGTACCCTCTCTCCCCATGTGTGTGGTGCGTATGCACGAAAATAGCAAAATCCTATGGTGGTGTACATTAGTCTTTATACAAGTATTAATATCTGGTAACTCGGTAAATACTAGGTAAATTATCAAAATTTCTGTTTTGTAAAGCTTAATCCTACTACACTAGATGGCAAAACACAGTAAATTGGCATCAGTGCAAGTGGTGTTGCAATCGGCATGCTGAAATATAAATTCGTGAAGTACGGCGGCGTTTGACTCCAAGACCAAAAAAAAATTATGGCGTTTGAATTGATTAGTTAAAATTGACTGCAGATGACAAATTGGTACTGGATAAGTGAGTAGGGTAGTCACTACACCCTCTGAAAAGTACTCGTACATGAAATGATATACTGTTGTATATATGCGGTTCAAGTTCACCTTTAATGATCAAATTTATGGATTTTGATATTGCAGACGAAGCTAGTAAAAGGTACGGGATTTGTGCACAAGACTCTTGGCGCGTACAAGAACATTGAAGAGCTCTGGGACGGCGAGATCTGAGTTTGGGCATTGGGCTGTGTTACCAGGAAATCTTCTGATAACAGTTTTCATGTTTCCACACCAGACTGAAACTGCAGTTTTAGCTATAAATAAAACTGCAACATTCTTGGGTATTCAAGTACTGATTGATTTGGTAATATTGTGGAGTGAGTTCTTAAGTTGCATTTGCTTGAGGTTTTTCTTTTTACTATGTTCATTGCATGCATGCTTCTCTGCATCAGCGTGCCTTGATTCTCGATTGTAGAGGCCCAGACCAATTCAAAGGTAAAATCAAAATTTTAGTTGTATTAGAGAAAACTTTAGTTTATTTTGTCATCCTTACGAGGGGAAAGTTTATTAATAATTTGGCGTAACCTCATGTCATAATTGTTTCCATGTCCAAAAATACTCGACCCAAACGCGTTACCTTCATGTCTTCTCCAGAATTCCCACTCCTACCCAAGAGTGTACCGAGTGGCGTAGTTAGAAAATTGTACCAGTGAGAGCACTCTACAAAAAAGCCAATACTTTTGTTATGTAAAAAAAAAAAAAAAACTTCTTTATGAATCTATCATGCCTTGATTTTTACACTTCAATATATATATATATTCCTACATGAATAGTGTTTAACTATATTACATTATTTTCAACACAAATGACAGAAGAGTTATTGATAGATTTAAGAATAGAAAGAGAAATAAGGGAGAATGTAAAAGTAGTCTCGCTTGACTTACATCGTATGGTTGTATAGAAATTATAATTCCGTATCCGGTAATAGTTTTTGAGACAAAAATTCAGTGAATTGAAGCTTGCTTTTGAGTAATTAATTATTTAATGGTTCTGAGGCATTGTCATGTGGTGCTCTAACACTATTCTCCATCATTTTTTTATCTGCTTTCATCATCACATATTTAGATGAAACTCATGCATTTAGTCTTGAGTTTCACAAATTTGCGCAGAAGAACAATCTTATAGCACCATGTGGTTGTGCCCCAAGAACATTTATTAATTTTTTTCTATAAAAATGTTGATATACTAATTCTAACATATTTTCTAAAATAAAATAAAAAAGTGAAACACCAAAATCCAGTAAGGGCCTGTGCCCTCGTTGGTCTCCAAGTGGCTCCGCCATTGAGTGTACCTGCCTTAGGGACGGGTGAGCTCTGGCACTACTTATGTGTTTACTTTTTGCACTTTTTATTATGGAAAATGTTAATCGCAGCCTAGTGAGCATAGGCTAATGTGCAAAGTATGAATCGATATCTATAGGTATTTGTGAAAATGCATTGAAAATCTTTGCTACTCCATTTCCATTCATTGACACTAACAAGATTATGTTTCCATGTGTCAATTTATTCAAACAAATAGTAATGAAAACTCCCAACAAATATCCTGTCCTTGGTAAGTTGACAAATCAAAAATCATTTTGTGGTGGAAAATAAACCGATACAAGCACTTAGCATATATATATATATATATATATATATATATATTGATTGAGAATGATGTGACGAATCTTGATTTCACTCACAGAACATTCAAGTCAAATATTTAATACATATGAATACTTGAAAGAATATCATTTTCTGGAATACACATCGTAGCCCTGAAGTTGCTGCCAAAAAAAAAACGGAGAGAGTAATGGAGTGCAAGTAAATTTCATTCATGCACGGAACCAAATCTTCACACAACTGTTTGTACCATAATTTTTAATTTTTAACACGTGGCAATAATTTTGGCCAAAAAGATTTTTAATTTGAATTCGAATTGTCCCTAAGGCCGAATTCCCTACAATTTAGGAAATAATGCATCTTTTTGAAAATGATAAGGTGGTTACCTAAATTTTAGGAAGCAAAGTTTATCTTGTGATTTTTCCAAAAGGCCAAAATTAACATGTGACAATTAGATAAATCACAAACGGTTAATTTCGGCCATATGGGACATGTAACTTATTCCTACAAAATTGGTGTACGTGGCCCATGATCTAGGAAGTAGTTATATTTCCACCTTGAAATTGGATGTACATGTGACAGCCTTAGGATCAATTTCAGCCCATGATCTCCCCATTATCTCTAACTTGCACGGAAAAGGGAGAGCAAATTGGATTTTGCAGCACATGGCAAATAGATTGATTGGAAGTTATTTTTATTTAATTCGGATTTAATTTAATGGCCGAATTATCTATAATTTAGGAGACAAGATTGTTGCCTAAATTATAGGGAAGTGGTTTCTGAAATTAACATGTGCTAATTGTATTAAGATCATGGGTTGTTATTTTCAGCCAGTTAAGGGACACATGTCACCTTTTCACACATCTTCAAGAGAATGCCGAAATATGTGCAAAATATGGCATGATGGTAGAAAATCGTGGGTAGTTACATTTTTGGAAGTTATGATTGGATTCAGAGGCTATAAATAAAGGCCTCCATGCAACATTACGGGGGCTCCAACACCAACAACGCTCACAGCAGCAAGTAATTTAGTGTTTATCTCCTAACCCCGCAGTTAGTCGATTGATCTTTTCCACCCATGTTTATCTTCTACTTCTTCCCCGTTCTTTCCTCCCCTTTCTCTTAAATCTTTTCTTCTTCTATGTAATTTTCTTTAAGTGTAGAAGTCCTTGTTCAAAGCCCCACGAACCCTTTGTAACTTTAGCTCGAGTTTCTCAATTAATTGAAAGAAGTTAGTCAGTATATTCAGACGCTTTTCTACATTTCTGTTGGAGATACACTTCTTCTGGCACGCCCTCGCATCTTCTACACCACTTGGTGTTGGCCACTCCCGTTTCTCCTGCCCTTGGGGAAATTGGTGGACGACAACAACACAAAATGGGACCAATTTAAGACTAAAAGTGTGGTTTGCAAAAGGCTCAAATAAGTGAGAAATGAGAGGTGATTGCCAAAAGCCCTCAAGAAGATAACGGTCCTGGATCGCCCATTTCTCAGGGTGATGTTTTGTTTGCATGAGAACTTTCGTGAACATCAAGTTCTGATTATGTTTATATCACACTCACTTTAGCGTCTTCGTGAAAGTGAGATATATGATACTTAAAATATTAATTTGTTTTCTTACGTTACAAATATTCAAGAAATCAATAATAGATGCAACTTTAAGTACTTCATTTACATACAATTGGTAATTCGGCTTGGTGTTCTACATACAAGGGTCACAAAATCCAAACGCATCTTGGCCTCACATATTATATGTGACTTCTTGCAAACAGAAGAAAACCCATCGGACAATCTCTGGGGTGGTTAATTGGTCTAAAAATGCAAGAAATCTTTCACAGCAAAGCGGCCTAACAAAAAAGCACAAACCACAAAACAATCTATGTGCATTATGAGAAGAAATCATACCTAAAATTCAACACATTAGCAAAACCCAAAATTTAAACACAAACACTGACTCCATACTTAGGTTGAGTTTTTACTATGGTATTTTTGGTATTTTAGAACTACAAGTTGTCAAATCAATTAATATATCTAAAAAGAATGACTTGTTAATTTGACAAATAGTGGTCTAACAATACCGAAAATAGGGCAGGAATACTTGGTCCTAATCAACTAGCTGTCATACTATTCCAAAATTTGCAAAATTACTACTAAAATGGAGGAATTTAAAAGCAGTTAAAGGAACAGAAATTGAAAAAGAAATGGTACCAGAAAGCAGTGTAGCTAGAGAAACCCAAAGCAGAGACCATAACTCCAATAGAAGCAGCAGCAAACAAACACTGCCCTATTCTCAAAATCAGCCCACTCCCCAACAGTTCCTTCATGTCCTCCTCCTCCTCTAAAAAGAAACCCTAGTTCTTAAAACCTCAACTTAAAAACAACCCAATTAATCCCCCATCCACTTTTATTCGATCAAATCTGATTGTGCATGAATATCTGTGTATCAATGTGATATTGGTTAGGAGAGAGGAGAAATGATTATGGCTCGGATTGGAAATGGGAAGAGGGAGAAAGGTGAGATCTTTGAAGCTTCGCTTTCGAATTGGAGCTCGTAGTTGTTATCGATGGTCGACTGACTGATGAATCTACGGATTAAAGAAACCATTGAGATCATACGAGATTAACGGACTAATTGTTAATCGTTCAAGTATGTGTTAGAGTTTGTCCTACATTGGTTAATTATAACGTCCAAACCTAGTATATAAACCTTTGCGGCCTCTTTACTCATTGACAATTGGTTTTGAGTCGGATGCTTTAACATGATATTAGAGTTAGGCATTAGAGGATTTTGGACAAGACTTTATTGATTATTGACATGTTGTTTGTGTCATAAGTGCACCATGTTTCGTTATAATGTTTACCTCTCCATGTGCAGGTCAAGGGTCGCACGTGCGGGAGAGTGTTAGAATTTTTCATACATTGGTTAATTATAACTTCTAAAGCTAGTATATGAGCTTAGGCGGCCTCTCCGCTCATTGTCAATTGATTTTGAGTTGGATGTTTTAACAGTATGCCCTTTTGTTTATTGATTCCTTGGGTAATATTGTAATCAAATGGAGGTCGTCGGATCGAGGAGTGAGTGATGATGTTAATGGAAGAATCCGGTGTTTGCTTTTGTTTTGTTGAGTCTAACATGACAGTCAGACGTGGGTGTCAGTCTTTTTGTTTATTCTAGGGAAATGATAACGGTTCACTCCTTACCCAAATTTTTATTCAAATTTGAGTAAAAACTTGATTTAATATGAAATACTCCAATGGGCAAAAGCAAATCTAGGCATAAATTTGAGTAAAATTCTCATTAATGACATTGTTGTAAATTTGAGGGGGAGAAAATAGCATTCAAAATTTGATGTTGGATTTGGTTTTCACCAAATTTGGTTAAAGAATTGAGTAATATCAAATTTGGTGAAGGAGTGGAGTGGATTTTTTTTGTGTTTTTTTACTCAAATTTGAGTTTGTTGTTAGATTTTGGCAAGAAGTAGAGATGCTCTTGAGAATAGAAAAAAGTACTGAGGCCTACTAGTGTAATATACTTGTTAGTTGTAGGTTCCACTTGTACTTTACTTGTAAGTCCCACTTGTACCTTTAAACCTTAATAACAATCCAGTGAGTTGCTTTTAAATTTTTCTTATATACTCCATCCGTCCCTAAAAGTTGGACACTTTCATGATTTTGCTTGTCCTATAAAATTTGTCCAGTTTAAAAAGTTAAAAGCAAATCTAGGTGAACTCTTCATTTTACTCTTTCTTTTACACATAAGACAAAAAGTCATTTTACACTATTCAAGGTTAATATTTGAAAGTTTGAGTTTTCATAATATAATACGTTTTTTCCCTTAAAAGTTGGAACTCCCAAAAGTGTCCTAACTTTTGCGGACCGAAAGAGTAAATATCAATACCACTTTTACAAATATTAATAAATTTTTCTTAGATATTGATACAAATATTAATAGATATTGATGTTAGTAGATTCAAAACTTCAATGTATAAGAGTCTTCTACTTTGCATTTAATGTAAGTTTTTTATGCAACGAAGTTTTGGAATTAACAAAAATTGTTTTGACATTATCACCACTCTATTTTACTAGGAGTATATTTGTTTTAGTACTTCGAATTCTGTTTCTTCCCAAAAATTTTTTTTTTTAGGGATTACATTCATTTCAAATGTTTGTTCTATCCGCAAAACAAGAACTTAGAAATAGTATATAGGTTTTACTCCCTCTACTCCAAAATAATAATTCACTACAAATAGACATGCAAATTTTGGTTCAGAAAATAAAATGCTTTTGCGCATGATTTTCAAAAAAATTATTGTCAAAAAATTTAAAAATTATTCGCGGAAGCATTTTATTTTATGATCTGAAAATTGCACATCTTTTCACAATGAACTATTACACCCTCCATCCTAATTTGATAGTCCATTATGAAATTACGTACAATTTTTAAACTAAAAAATAATGTATTTATCTAAATAATTTTTGAATTTTTTGTGCACCTTATAAAAGTTCCCAATGAGATCTTACATTATTTTAGTTCAAAAATTGACATAGTTTCATAATGGACTATCAAATTGCAACGGAGGGGTATCATTTTTTTAATGAAGGGAGTAAGTTTTTATGGGTCAGTTTTAGAGAAAATCCAATGGGGATGGATATCTAATTGCATTGCTATTATACAACCAAAAAATGCAAATATTCAATCCAATGCATAGCTGTAATCAGTTGCAAAATGGAACAAATAGATACTTGGTTGCAAATATAGTATAGTCATCCTTCCCACATCATCAAGTATAACTGTCATCTTCCACAAAACCAATCAGAGAGTTACCTGAATATTGCCGGAAATCACCGAAATCTGCAGCAATCGCCGGAATCAACTATGGTCGTCAGAATCTACTGTTGTTAGCATCATTGGAGCACTAGAATCTTGCTATAGTGACCTCGGTTTCATGATTTAGCCCCAGAATCTTGAAATCATGGCCAATCGACTTAGGGTTTTGGTGAGAAATTTCCAGGTTTTGATCGACAAAGAGAGGGGGGTGAGTTTGAACAACATAGAGAGAGAGAGAGAGAGAGAGAGAGAGAGAACGGGAGAGATACATGAGACCTTTGAGGCTTTGACTCACCCAACGAGTATTTCAACGATCTGATTTGCAACGGGCATATATGCAACGGGTAGATTTTTTTTTTTGTATAAATATAGGCCTCACTAAATTTTTCATTCATCCCAAATCCTCCTAGCCATAGATTAAGGGGGAAAAAACCATTCATCCAAATTTTCCTCACTTTCCATTAAGAAAAAAAATTGTTCGACTGATTATGGCTTCGTCAAGAGGAAAATCTTTCCCTCCCTTGCAAGACAAAGCGATTTGCCGAGCTTATTTGTGCATTACTGAAGACCCGATTATCGATAACTCCCAGCCACGGAGTTAGTTTTGGCAGCGGGTGCTACAACAGTATCAAGAAAAAACAAATGACATTCAACGAACTAAAGCAAGTATCAAAGCTCGTTGGCAAAACATCCAGAAGTGTTGCAACAAATTCCGTGGATGTCTAAGAAGTATTGAAGCTCTAAATCAAAGTGGAATGACACATCAAAATAAGGTAATAAATTCGTCTTCTTTCTTTTGAACTTGTACTAATAATTTTTTATTTAATAATTAAATCTTGTTATCTAATATACAGTATGATATGGCAAAGCAAACGTACTATGAAGATACTAGAAAATATTTTAGTGGTATGGATGGTTGTTGGACTATCTTAAAACATGCTATTAAGTGGCAGGATATCACTCCTAGTGGAAGGAAAGCAAAAACTCCTGAACCACCTCAAATTCTAGAGGGGATGTCATTCCTTTTTTCCCCTGAAGCAAGTCAAATTCCAAGAACTTATTATTAGGGGTGAACAAAAAACCGACCGAACCGAACCGAGTACGAGAACCGGACCGAACCGGTTTGTTTTTTCGGTTCTTTTCATTTCCCAGTTCGGTTCGGTTCGCAGGAGTGAATTTTTTTGAAATCCGGTTCGGTTCCGGTTCTTACGATTTTTGAGGCAAACCGAATCGAACCGAACCGGTAATACTCATATATATGTTAAAAAAAGTTAGCTGTAGGAATCGAACCCCCAACCTCTTTCCTGGTAAGACAATACCCAAACCACTGGGCTGGCAAGGTCTTATTGTTTTCAAGAAGAAACAAAATATATATTAAATTCTAGAGATCTATACTATATATATACACTCTTATCCCAAATCACACCAAAACCAACAGATTACAACGCCTCTCTTCTCTCTCTCTCTCTCTCTCTAGCGATATCATCTCATCCCCATCGTCGTGAATGATGGGGAGAACACAGATCTCACCTCTCACTCTCATCGTCAACTCATCTCATCGCCATCGCCATCTCATCATCTGCCATCGACTCTTTCCACGAGCTTAGCGTTGTCGATCGGCCCTTCGCCGCCATCTCCTTTGCCGTCACCGATGTCGTTAATGGATGTATGTACACTCGATCTATACATGTATTTGTATATAAGTACATAGATTTAACTCGTACCCCTGTAGAACATGAGTGTTTGCTTTTCTGTAGATCTGTAGACAATACACTGTGTATTGAATAGGTTTTTTGGTTGATTTTTGTTGATGATGATGTACTTGTAACCCAGAAATCCTTGTGCATTTATAACTTAGATTTGTGATATCTTTTTGATAAGTCTGATTCGTGTAACCTATAGATCTTTTGTGATTTTGTTCCTCTGGTTCTTTGTGATTTTGTTCCTCTGGTCCCCTCTTTCTCTCTCCTCGAACCGACAGAACCGGTAGAACCAAACCGAACCGCAGGAACCGAACCGAGAACCGAACCGACCTTCAAAACTCGATTTCTGTTCTCACTTGTCCCTGAACCGGTTTTATTCGGTTCAATCAAAAACCCCTCTGAACCGAACCGAACCGGTTACACCCCTACTTATTATGAGTCTCTAGATGCAGAAACTACTCCTTCAAGTGGAGGTACTGGTAGTGTGTCCTCGCCAATGAAGAGGCCTGGTGGAAAGAAGCTAGCAAAGGAAAAGAAAGCAAAGAGCAAGGTTCAAGAAGTTGAGAATGCGAGACATATTAATTTGTTGGAAACACTCAACAAAACTATATCAGATAACCAATCTAGGAGGATTCAATTGAAAGAAAGGAAAGTTGCATCTCTAGAAAGGTAGACAATATGTGAGGAGAGGGAGACGGCGAGGAAGGAGAAAGAGACGGAGAGGAAGGATAGAAAGATGGAGGAAAGAATTATGCAGATGGACTTGTCTGTCATTCAAGACCCCCAAATGAAGGCTTATTATGAGCATCGCAAGGCTACAATCTTGGCAAAATGGGCCAACTCAACTTCCACAACTTATTATCCTGATCTACCTGATTATTGATTATTGTATTTTTTTTTAATCTATTAATGTAATGCTTTGAAATTGGTTAATGAAATGCATTTATTTAGCTAATTTCCACAAAACGAAAAACGTATTACAATACAACACTCAAACTGAAATTATTTAGCTAATTTCCACAACACAGGAAACTTACTAGTACATTAAAAGTACAATTAATTGAAGTATATGCTTCATCTCCTATGTGGGCCTAGACGTGTTCAACAAGATCATTGCAAAGCATGTGATATGTCTTACTAGATCGTATCTTCTTATCACGAGTTAGGAAGTCTGTGAATGTGGATGTTCGCTCTCGTGAGACTTGAAGTAGCCTTTCATGAAGTAGTTCAGCAACTTCAACATCTTCTTCACCACATTGGAACTCAATTATCATATTATGCAGGATAACACAAGTTTTCATGATGTAGTATAGATCTACCTGGTCCCAAAAACGAGCCGGGCCTTTCACAATTGCGAAGCGTGCTTGTAGCACGCCAAGTGCCCTTTTAACATCTTTGTGACGTGCCTCCTGCATTCTTGCAAAGTGAGCCTTGTTTCTGTCACTGGGCTCTCTGATGGTTTGGACGATAGTTGCCCATTTTGGGTAGATACCGTCAACAAGGTAGTACTCCATGTCATATTGTTGTCCATTTATGACAAATTAGGTGGGAGGGGCACGACCGACACAAAGTTCATCAAAGAGAGGAGATTGATCAAGCACATTGATATCATTAAATGAACCAAGCATGCCAAAGAAAGCATGCCAAATCCACAAATCATGTGAGGCAATTGCTTCAAGTATAATAGTGGGCTTTTCAACGTATCCGATGTACATATCGTGGTAAGCAGTTGGACATTTCTCCTATTGTCAATGCATACAGTTCAAGCTGCCTAGCATCCCAGGGAATCCACGATCCTTGGCCACATGTAGGAGCCTTGCAATATCGGCTTCATTTGGAGCCCTCAAGTACTCTGGTTCAAAGATCTCAACAACTCCTCTACAGAATTTCATGAGCGATTCTATAGCAGTACTTTTTCCAATTTTGACATACTCATCAACGCTATTAGCTGGCATCCCGTACGCAAGCATCCTCAGAGCTACAATCATCTTTTGGATACCAGATAAGCCAGCAACACCAACAACATCGGGCTTTTGGACGAAATAATCATCGTGTTGCTGGAGTTGAGTCAAAATCCTCTCAAACAAGGGTTTAGCCATCCGAAAACGTTGACGAAAAAAAATTCATTGAAAAGAGGATCTTCAGAAAAGTAATTGAAATGGATTCTTTCGTTTGCAACAAACCTATCACGGCAGATGAAAGCCTGCCCGCTGATAGAACCAACATAACCCCTTTGTTGTTGGTTATGACGCATTTGCATTTGTTGATAGCTGTTCGCCACTACCATCTGTAACATTGCAACTTCATCTTCATTGGAAGAATCTTCATCAAAATCTCCCCGCAGTACCCTTTTGCTTAAGTTGCTCATGATTAGTTTGGAGAGGAAAATCTATATGGCTAATGAGAATGGTGTGGCAAATATACTAGTTTAATTGTGCATTTATAGAAAAAATTGGGTAGAATGTTAGATGAGAATGTTAGGTGAGAATTTTAGATGAGAATGTTAGGTGACAAAGTTAGTTGAGAAAATATCTGGGGTAGAATGGTGGTTGATACAGTGGAGGACGGGAAAAAAAAACGTAATTAAAAAATATTTTCGAATGGGGGTTAAAAATTAGATCACAACGGGGTTGAAAATAACGTACATAATTGAATTAGGGTTAAAAACGTAATTAAAAGTGAGATGGTGAAAAAGTTAGTTAAATTTGTAACTGTTTAGTTCTATTTTACAACCAAACATTGGAGACTGGGTTGCATTTTAGCACCAAAAACCACTTTTTGGTGCCAAATTATAGCAATGATTATAGCCATTTTCCATTTAGCATTGGATTTGCTCTTACACGAATCTTTGACCCAGTTTTAATTGATAAACATAAACAAAAATACCTAGAGTTTTTTCTAATATTCAAAAGAGAATAAGCACCTACAAGTACTCCATGGCTCGTGGGCGGGCCAGAATTATAATCCTTAGGCCCCAAGCCCAACACATGAACAATTCAGACTGGAATAGGCCTCCAACTTAATGGTCTCGGCTGGAAAAAATCCCAATGGACCTAGAGGGCTTCAGGTGGGCCGCAACCAGTGGGCCGAATGATTATCTGTAAGCAACAATGTTATACTCCTATGTACAATCATTTCAACTCCAACAATTTCCGACTCCTCACTTGTCGAGTCCACACACAATTATAGGTGTAGGTCCTACATGTATGAGAGGAAGTTATAAATGGTTGGAGCGGAGATAGTTAAGGCTACAAATAAACCGAGTCGTTCGTGAACTATTCGAGGCTCAATTCAGTAAAAGCTCGTTTGAGTTTGGTTTGGGGGCTAAATGAGCTGAACCTAAACTCAATTTTGGGCTCAAGTATTAAATGAGTCAAACCTGAACCTGACAGTATTCGGCTCGGTTAGGCTCGCGAACCTGGAGTATATGTATATATCTCATAAATTTTCGCATATAACCTTCAATATGTATAAATTTTTACATGTACATAGTAAAAATTTTATAACTTGTATATGTATAAACCTTTAAAAGTACTATATACTTCCGTTTTAATATGTTTTTATAATTTTGTATATTTATGAACTTATTTATGTGCAATAAAAATTTTGTTAGTAATTCTAGACTCATAAGAGCATAAATATCTACTCCCTCCGCCTCTTTTTACGTGATTCCTATCGAAATACGTGTAATTTTAAACTTCTAAAAAACATACTTCTTTACATAATTTTTAAATTTTTTTATACCAAATTAAAGTGCTCATTGAGTAGTTTAATTTGGTGCAAAAACAAAAACAAAAACGCTTCATGGAAGTACGCTTTTTAATGTCCACAAAACTACAAAGGCTGTGTTTGTTTCTCAGTTTTAGTTTAATTTTGACTTTAATGACATCATTATTACTCTCATTTCTCTCCACTCATTACACATTTTACATCATCAAAACTAAAACTACACTACCAAACGAACACACTCAATGTTTTCTAAAGGTATCACTTGAAAATGGATGGAGGGAGTAATAGTTTTTTACTTTGCTCGTGAACGAGTTTAAGTTTGACTCAAACCTAAGAAAGTTCGGCTAGATCTCGGTTCATCAAATATTTTCATGGAGTTTGAGCACAGCTCAAATTCACTTAAAAAATTTAATAAACTAACTCAAACATGCTAAAGCTTTGTTCGATTTAACTTGTTTGCGGTCCTAGAAATACTGTACAAATAGCATTTTTGTACGTAAAATACAACGGTTGTCAACCACTTCAGGAAAAATTTCGTAGACGTGAACAATCAGCATTGCGCGCGCTCGCTCTCTCTCTCTCTCTCTCTCTCTCTCTCTCTCTCTGTCTTATCTGCGCGTCGAAGCTTGAATTTTGTGGTTCCGTAGGGCTCTTTATCACGTTCTGCGTGCGTCATTGCATTGCTCACACACACAGTATATATCGAGGCAGTCTGTTGTGGACGAGTGATGCAGTTCAGCTTTTGAGGTCGCAAAATCGTCGGATCTGCTGTTTGTTACAATCACAATAATGGCGACAGAAATTCGATTCTTCGAATTGAACACCGGAGCTAAGATCCCTTCCGTTGGTTTGGGCACCGGGCCATCTGATCCCGGAGTCGTCGGTAACGCCGTCGCCACCGCCGTTCAGTTGGGCTATCGACACATCGATTGTGCTCAAGCATACGGCAACGAAAAGGAGGTATCTTTTTCGTAGAAGTGTAGAAGTCTTCTTAGATTAATGAAAGTTCAAGTTAATGTTGATGGTGCAGGATCGATGCATGTTGCAATTGACATTGAACTTTGTTTAAATTAGATTAGATTGAAGGGAAAGTCTACAATCCATTACTTCTTAAAGGTGTGTATGACCTCAAAAAAAGATTCATAACATTTTTGTGCGTCCCCGTAGCATATTGGTGCATGTAATAACTTTTATAGTAAAAGCTCGTAACATTTTGAAGGTAAATATGGTATATTATTGTAGCATTTCCCTTGAAGATTGAATACTGCTCTTCTATCTTCCCTTTCTTTCTTTTTTTTCACTTGCCTGCCCCTGTTGATTGGTAGTACTATCGTTGGGTTTTATTTGACCTTGTTCTGTAAAGTCTCTGATTAATTAAGTGTTAGGAGTAGCATCGACCCAGATACGCAACACGACACCAACACTTAGACTGCAAATCTCAAAAAATTGGAGAACACGAAATACGAAGTTGTGGCTGTAAACAGAAATGAAAATGCAAGCCTACTTATTCAAAAGACCATAGATGCCGTTACCACATTGTTTGGTATAAATTTACGTGAGTGTTTCAACCAAAAAACATTTGATAACTCTCATGTGTCTTTATATTCAATTGGCCATCCTCTATCACACGAAAAGAAGACCCCCTGATGTCCATACAGTGTCCTAGCGTGTTCTAAAGTTTTCCTGAGCGTTCAAATGTAAAATGTTAAGAACAATGTAGGACGCTTTTGATTTGAGTTTTAGGCACATGTCCGCAGAGTGTCCAAAGAATGTCAGTGTCCGACGTTGGTACATGACCTCCATCAAAGTGTTCGTGGTACATAGCTGATATCGAAGTAGGAGCACTAGACAAAGGCAGTGGATTACCTTAGGTTCTGCTGCGGATGGAAAGCACATCTACAGGGTGTCAGTCAATTTTATATGCAGGACATATTTTTCAGATGTCCACCTTTCCTTCTTTCTTTTTCTTTTTTTGTGATTTATTCTTTAATTTTGTATGATACCATTTTTGCTCTTATGTAGATTGGTTCGGCACTAAAGAAGTTGTTTGAAGATGGCGTCGTGCAGCGCAAGGATATCTTCATCACCTCTAAACTCTGGTAGCCTCTATCGTAACTATAGTTTTCTTTTGAACTACTGGTAATATAGGGGGGCGGAATACTTACGATAGTTGATCCCCGTTGTCCTGTAGGCTGTCCCTATGGAAAAAGGGAGGGTAGAGAACTAGAGAAGTGAATGAAAAATGTTATCTTATGGAACTTAAGGACGCATTTGTTTGATGCGTCTAATATTGGAGGCATATATGTTCCAATTGGGAACTACCACTATCTTACTAATAGTGATCAGAACTGTTAATACACACCTCCCAAGGTGTTATATAACCCACAGTTTGTGGGATCAAACATTTCGCCGGATGTTTAATCGGGGCCAAGAAAATTTTAGCCTAGCACTGGATGTCATGTAGGACTATGATAAATAATCCAATTTGATGCTCCTATCTGGTCAAACAAATGGCCCCTCAGTTGTAAGTTAATGCCAAAGTATGATAAATGTAGGACTCCGAACAAATTCTTTAACCTGTTGATGTTAAATAAATTGCATTCATTTGCAGGTGTAATAATCATAAACCAGAAGATGTGCACAAGGCGTTGAATGGAACTTTGCAAGATTTACAGATTGAATATCTGGATCTGTATCTTGTATGTGCACCAAACTAAAAACTTAAATTCAAGATGATTATGGATAGTGAGCAATTTATGTGTAGTCTTGCATGTAAATTTCATACTGGTATTTTAGTACTGGATTTGCAATCAAACTACAAATGAAGTCAGTCGTGGGAAGTATTACTAAAATAAAATTTCAAGAACAAAATTCTTTTTTGTTCCATTCAGTAATATTGTCTTTTCTTTTTTACTAAATGGGTTGCGTGATTATTGAAGATCCACTGGCCTGTCAGCATGAAGAAGGGATCAACTGGCTTTAAGCCTGAGAATCTAACCCAGCCTGATATACCCAGTACATGGAGAGCAATGGAGGAGCTCTATGATTCCGGAAAGGCTCGTGCAATTGGTGTGAGCAATTTCTCTGGTAAAAAACTGGGAGACCTGTTGGAGATTGCTCGCATTCCTCCTGCTGTCAACCAGGTGGAATGCCACCCTACCTGGCAACAAGCACAACTTCATGCGTTCTGTAAAGCTAAGGGAGTTCACCTCTCGGTGAGTATCCAGATCTGAAGTATCTCAAGTTTATTGTTGGTTAACTTATGCTTTTTTGTTGCTTATTCATCATTCCAGAACTTTTATTAGTTTTGGGTGAAATTTTGTCATAATCCAGTTAGTTTTGTCCGAAGAATCAGAAAAGTAAATGTGCTAGGCAGGTTGGACTTGATCTCGTCGGACCGGATAGGTACCCTGGTTCATCAATGGGTTGGATATGAGGCTGACAGAAAGATTCAAATTCCTTTCTTCGCCCTCTCCTCTTTTTGGTGTATTTTTGCGTTAATTGGACTTTTTTCAATCTGATCCAGTTTTTCTGGATTTTTTTCAAATTTCATCCAGTTTTTTTCTTTACATCTTTTATTGTCCCATCTGGGCAATTCGAATTATGAAACCTTTTTACAAAAGCTAAACAAAGTTTAATCTCGATGAAAATAAGCCATTGATGAGAAAGAAGTACGGACACGACACGATTTCATATGCGAACACGTGATTTTTTCCAAAAACTAGGACATGTGACACTTTGGGGGATACGTTACGTACATAAATAAATAAATAATTGTGTATATATACATACAAAATTTGTATATTATATAAAGATATATATATTTTCCCAATTAAAGATAAAAAAATCAAAAGAACAATCCGGTACGTGTCAGAGCATGTCCAAAATGTCTGGAACATGTCTGTGCCCGAGACCTCTGCAATACAGACATGAAAGGCCAGGAGATGTAGAGTCTGTTCGAACTCCCTGTTGATATATGTCAAGTTTTGGGTTTCATCTGGCAAAAATTTGTCATCTGTTAATATTTTTCGGAGACCTCTTTTGATGAGTAATTTTCCTTGTGCAGGGTTATTCGCCATTGGGTAGTCCAGCTACCCTCAAGAGCAATGTTTTGAAGAATCCTATTCTCAATACAGTTGCAGAGAAATTGGGAAAGTCTCCCGCTCAAGTTGCTCTCCGGTGGGGATTACAAATGGGTCACAGTGTGCTACCAAAGAGCACAAATGAGTCTAGGCTTAAGGAAAACTCGGATGTTTTTGACTGGTCTATACCTGAAGACTTGTTTGCCAAGTTCTTGGAAATTGAGCAGGCAAGTACCCTCTCACCCCATATGTGTGCATGTGTGAAAATATTCAAAATCCTAAGGTGCTACACATTAGTCTTCATACAAGTATTAATGTCCTGTAACTAGGTGAATAGCAAAACTGGTGTATAGATGCGGTTCAAGTTCACCTTTAATGATCAAATTTATGGATTTTGATATTGCAGACGAGGCTAGTAAAAGGTACAGTTTTTGTGCACGAGACTCTTGGCGCCTACAAGAACATTGAAGAGCTCTGGGACGGCGAGATCTGAGTTTGGGCATTGGGGTGTGTTAGCTGGAAATTTTCTGAAAACAGTTTTTCCCTTTTAGAGAGTCATTTTCATCTATAGTTGATTTCCATGTTTCCACACCTGACTGAGACTGCAGTTTTGGGGATTTTAGTTCGAAGGTAATACATTTAATTTCTGTGGTTTAGAGACGCGTGAAGCTAAGAGATGATGGATGTTGGGTTTATTGTTTTGTGTTGTTTCTAAATAAAACTGTAAGACCTTGGCTATTCAAGTGCTGATTGATTTGATAATATTATGGAGAGAGTTCTTAAGTTGCGTTTGGATGGGGTTTTCCTTGTAATCTTCATTGCATACATGCTTCTCTGCAGCAGCGTGCCTTCATTGAGTTCATTCCCAACTGTTGAGGCCATTTTGTCCTCAAATTACTATAGATCATTTTCAATAGTTACTATAATATCTGTATTTTCAGTTCATATAATTGCACAGAAAATTTCTCACTCTTAATTTCGTAATGTTGAAGTAAACCAGAATTCCATTTCACAGCTATTTCGCACGAGCTTTCACTTTGTTGGGAAAATGACCAAAAAATGTGGGAGTCAAACTAAGCATTTGTGATTTAGCTCAAGTGCTTGACCAATTGTTTTGATCGAGTATATATATCATAACTATGCAAAAGCATTCTTTGATCAAGGGCATATTGAGCTTATGAATTGCAGCATTGTGAAAATCTAGCCCGGACATCCAGTTATTAAAAATAAATAAAAATTGCAGCATTGTGAAAATCTTTGCTCCTCAATTTCCATTCATAGACACTTACAAGATTAAGTTTCCATAAGTGTCAATGTATTGAAACAGATAGTAATCAAAATTCCCAACAAATAAGTTGATCAATCAAGAGGGTTAAGGGTATGTGGTGTGCACTAGGTGAGTGCGCTCATTTGAAGCCCACTTCGGGTCCCGTTTTTTTATCCGAATCATTCATTTTGTTCGTCTTATTGAGTATGTGGTCCACGTAAAAATTCATGTTGATTGGAGATCTTTAACTATATTTTCAAATTATATTTTTCTTGAAAACAGAACACTCAAAGAAACTATTGTAGGTGATTTTTTTTCATACAAAATAATAAGCTAAAAGGTTACCGATCAAATTGTTACCGATGTCTAATCAAAATGAATTTTTACATGGACCACATACTCGACGAGATAAACAAAATAAACGATTCGGAAAAAAAAGGACCCAATGTGGGCCGCAAATGGGCCGTACAGCACGCATGTTATGCACTCGGTGCACATCACAGAATTTGAAGTTTGAACCCATATCATTTATGATGGAAAATAAACCGATACACATCTTAGCCCTGAAGTTGGCACTTGGCAAGATTAATTATTTTTGAAAAATTAGTACGAGTAAATTCCATTCGCGGAACCAAATCTTCAGACAACACAAATTGGGACCAATTAAGAGGGGTTGCAAAGGCTTAAATAAGAGAGAAATGAGAGGTTTTTCCGAAAATCTATAAAACTATGTTGAAGTAAACCAGAAGTCCATTTCACAGCTATTTCGCACAAGCATTCGCTTTGTTGGGTTAATTCACTTAATTGATTGGAAAGTGAAAGTTAACAATGAGTGTACATTTTTTCTTGTCCACAAACCGATTCAAATGCCATGTTAATTCAAAATTATAATTGTATTAGGGAAAACTTATTATTTTATCTTACAAGCACTTACTACCATTTATATATCAAGAATGATTTGGCGAATCTTGATTTCACTGTTAAAACATTCTAGTCAAATAAATATACACAACACCGGAAAGAATATCATATTCTAGATTAAATACACATCGATCTTAGCCCTGAACAGGGCCGGCCTTGACGTTTGGGTTGCCCTAGCCGAATCCCGAGCTTGGTTGCCCTCATACTAGTAAGTCATAAAAATAAAATAAAATAAAAACATACAAATAAAGGTAGAAAAAAAAATTATTTCAGCTTGAATAACATTAAAAAAATTCAAATTAAAATTAGTAACATTCGCACGATCCGATTTTCACACACACACAGACAGAAAGAGAGAGTAGGATTTTTAAAGAATTGAAACCCTTGATTTTGTGAATCGATTTCGGAAACTCTCAAAGTTTTTCTTTTTCTCTGTTGAAAGAAGCCGATCTCTATGAAAGAGAATGGATGAATGGGTTTTGTCATTTTGGACTTTGGCTAAAAATGGGTTTTGTCATTTTGGGCCTTTTATATTTTAAACTCTGTGGGCTTAAACACTTAAATAATTCAGCCACCATATAAATATTGAATAATAGGCAACACGATTGCCTGGGGCAAGAATCGAACGGCAATCATGCAAGTTGAAGAAATTTGAAGGATACCACCACGCCAAGTACTACATTTGTGACATACAAGAAACTTTTTTGTATTTATATGTAACTTATGATTTTAATTTTTTTTTGGGTTGCCCTGGCCCAAGGTATTGTCAGGCTTGGGTCAAGGGGCCCTGAAGTTGGCAACATTAAGTTTTGGGCGAAAATTTAATGTCCACCATGGTGGTGACCACCTTCCCCTCCCCCTCCACAGCTACTGCCACCCCACCACAGCCTCCGCCTCCTCCACCTCCACCATGTTGACCTCCTCCACCACCACCTCCTCTATAATTTGTTTCCTCTGTTCTGTTTGAAATTTATGTGGGATCCAAGGCCTGGACCAAGGTTAGAATCATCCATTTGCATCAGAAACCATTGAGTTTGACGTTTTGATTAAGTCTAATTTCAGAACAACAAAAAATATTCAAGAAATTAATGATGAGTACAATTTTTAACTTCATTTAAATATAATTCGACCTAGTATTCTACATGCGTGCGTCACAAAACCAAAACGTATCTCGTTCTCATATATTATAGGTGACTAGATGTCATGACACATACGTTGCGTATGAAAAAATAATTTTAAGTACTTTTGATGAATTTTATATGAATTCTGTCTTTTTTTTTAAAGAAAAGATCCTACATATTTCCTGTTTAACATTAATTTTGTTGCCCTTCACGCAGTTAATACGGATAAAATTACATTGCATGATCTTCAATCATTAGATGTTTTTAAAAATATATATTTACCTAAACTTGTCTAGGTTAACACTGTTTAAACCCATTGTATATATATATATACACGAAAAATACTAATCAACAATAACCAAACACCGCATCATCAGTGCTACATTACCATACCCAGTATCCAAAACTTATTCAGAATTTGAAATCAATAGCTCAGATTCACCACTGTTTTCAAATTATAGGTAAACTTTATGGGCACTTAGCATTTCCAAACACGACATTGAAAAATGAATTAAACCGCAACTAGATATTGATCTCAATATTAAATAATTTCATACGGATTTTAGCTAAAATCAAAATTAATCTTTAAGATAACACAAGTGCGGGCTGGATTTTAGCTAAAATCAAAATTAATCTTTAAGAGAACACAAGTGCGGGCTGGTTGTGGGTTGGCAAAGCCAGCATCGTATCATATTCGTCCCAATTAATTCAATTCGTGTTGGCGGGACGTTGTGTCATATAATCATGTTCGTGTCCAAAAATACTCAACCCAAACTCGCTTGGTCGATCTCGAATTTCCACCACCCAAGAGCGTACCTGCCTTGGGTGAGGGGTGAGCTCGGGCACTACTTTTTTCATAGTACTTTTGTTTACTTTTTGCACTTTAATTTTATTATGGAAAATGTTAATCAGACTTACAAGATTATGTTTCCAACTTTCCATAAGCGTCAATGTATTGAAACAAATAGTAATCAAATTCCCAACAAAAATCCTGTCCTTAGTAAAGTTGACCAATCAAGAATCTTTTTGTGATGGAAAATAAACCGATACAAGAAAACATTCTTTACACTGCTAGTATAAATCCCCATTTTCCACTACCATTTTTGTAGGCCTTATTGTGTATTAATTGATGATTTGAACCGTTCATATTGTATAGTCCATAGAAGACTACATCCCCATAAAAAATAAGCTTAATTGGGCATTGACAGGTATATCAAAAAATTTTACACGCATACATTACTCTCCGGGCCCTACAACATGAACGGTTTAGATCAAAATAATAAACTCACAATGGAACTCACATACGGCAGTGATGGAAATGAGAGTTTTACACCAGCACTGTAGAAAATGTTTTCTCAATCGGATAAATCACTTAGCATATATTGAGAATGATGTGCCGAATCTTGATTTTACTGACAAAACATTCTGGTCAAATATTAAACATATAGCATATGAACACTTGAAAGAATATCATTTTCAGGAATACACAAATTGCGACCAATTAAGACTAAAAGAAGGGTTGCAAAAGGCTTTAAATAAGAGAGAAATGAGAGGTTTAATTTGCCAAAAATCATTAGCATCCGCCGCCTCCTCCTCCACCTCCACCCCCACCACAGCCTCCGCCTCCGCCTCCACCACCACCACCTCCACAGGTGCTGCCGCCTCCTCCTACTCCTCCACCAGCACCACCACATCCGCTGTCAACGATTCCTCCAGCCATAGTAATTGTTGTCATGTCATCTCCACCATGGTGACCGCTCATATGTCCAGCATGGTGACCACCCATATGTCCAGCATGGTGACCGCCCATATGTCCGCCACCAAAACCACCGCCGCCGGAGTATCCCGGACCCTTAAGGATATGGGTGATGATAACAAGAATTAAGATGACACCAAACATTGCCCCAACAGCAATCAAGAAGATAACGAGTGCTGGATTGCTCATTGCTCTAGGGTGATGTTTTGTTTGCTAAATTGCTTCCCTGCAGCTGTTTATGTAAACCACTGCTGTTTGTATAATCCTACGACAACGTTTGTATAATCCTCTTCTGTTGGTTTTATCCTGAATCCATGACACAGACACATATATAGCCTTAGATATTCCTCTGTTTTGTTTGAAATTTATGTGGTCAAAGGCCCGATCGACCAAGGTTGGAATCATCATACGCGTCGAAAACCATTGAGTTTGACATTTTCATTAGGTCTTTGTTTCAAAACTACAAAAGATATTCAAGAAATCAATGATGGGTGCAATTGGAACATCATTTACATATTCCCTCCGTCCCATAAAGTTTGATCACTACGAAACTACGAAAAGATATTTCTCTCGATTAGAAATGTTAAGTGTATCGTGGGCCCCAAAACATGATTTTTGTCTTTATTCACTCCAATCAATTATAAACTGACCAAATTCTTGTTCCACTGGCAAAAGATAAACCTGTTTCACTTTACTTGATAAAATCAAGTATTGATATTGATTTTAACAAATGAGGAGTTGATTTTAGCAAATCTTTTCCTCGCTTGCTAAAATAAACACTTAATTTTCTCAAATGTTAGATTTTAACAAATGAAAAATTGAGCCTAAAGAAAGTTTTTTGATTTGTTGGATATTTTAGTTAATAAATATGAAGAAAATGATCGGTCTCCGTAAAGTATGAAAAGTCAAAAGGTAAATAATTCTCTCTGCCCCTACCACACCCCGGTTTGGTAGTTTTCAGGGACGGAATTAGGATTTCATTTTCGGCAAAGCCGCGACATAAACAACAAGATTTTGAAGATTCAAGTTTCAAGTATCTAAAATATTAACGTCTAAATAGTACTCAATGCAACATAAAACATCTACGTGCTCTTAACAAACAAAAAACAACCCAAAAAAAAAAGTATTTCAATGATTAGGCTTGGTTTTCCAAAAACTAAAATGGAAATTTGCTAAAATCAAATGGTTGATTTTAGCAAATAAAGTGGGGAGGAGATTTTAGCTCCAATGAATCTGGAGCCATTTTAGTTTTTGGAAAACCAAGCCTTAGTGCAAAAAGGATCTTAAAACTCATATATTATTAAGTTGGAATTAATTTTTGAAAATGATTTCTTTCTCAATGAACAAACCCAAAGCAATTGTGAGAAACTCATCCTCCATTTTACAAATGAACCCTAAGGCCAGAGCCAAAACAAACCCAGAGCGTTGGTTTTCCATATATAATTCTTATATTTAGTGGAGCTGAAAATGGTAATTAAAATTCTTCTTTCAGGGGAACCACTCATGTGATATTTTCATAGAGTATAAGAGTGAGTTTCCAGTCTAGGGTTGTCTAGCGGATCACCCGATTTGCTCAACCCAACCAACTCGAACCGTCTGCGAACCCACCCAAGGTATGTTATGGAATGGTTGTGGTTCGAGAAATATTTGTTTGGCAGTTGCGGTCACGGTTCGGTTTCGGGTCGGGTTTGGTTAAAACCGGCCAATCCGTGGACAAACTGTATAAAAAACGCTTGCAGAGCCGGATGTTACCTGATCCGTCAAATTCACAACCGAACCGACCCATCTGTATGTCACCCACGGACGGTTGCGAATCTTAAAAATGATAATCTGCAATGAGCGGTTCAAGTTGAAAACCAAACCGAACTGTGAACACCCCTAGTTTCCACTATGGTATTTTTAATATTCTTTGACTACATACATCAATTGATTTGATAACTTATAGTCTAAAAATACAAAAAAATACCTTAACAGAAACTGAGCCTAAGAGACAGAATTTGTTTTGCATGAGTTATTTACTAGAGTAGGGATAGCCATCCATAAGATGTTTTAATAGTAAACAAAGAAAAAAGAAAAGAAAATAGTGGAGACCCTCTATTTGGGGGTGGCCTTGGCCCAATAGCAAAACGATGGCTCCGTCTTTGGTAGTTTCCACCACCAGCCGATGACTGAGCCCTCGAATTTGACGGCAGACTTAAAAAAGACAGGTGCTTTAGACCCCCTTTTTCCGTTGAATAATTTTAAAAAATACGATTAATTTAAAGAAGTAATTGCATAGAACTACTTCACTTTTTAAACCCACTGCATTAGCCGGTCATCCCACTTAACAAAGTTTTTTCAATCATCATAGAACTCGCAAGTTGGCACAGTTGGTTGGATGCTTGTTTCAAGTTCACAAAGGTTTCGAGTTTAAAAGTCGTCAACATACTAAATTGCTAACCTTCTATATAAACTTTTAGTAGACGTTAAAGTCTCTAACTCGAAACCTCCGTAAACTTGAAATAAACACCCCAACCCAATCAAAATAGCCTATGTAGGCTATATTGTATGAGTTCTAAACTTTTAGTAGACGTTAAGTTTCTTTCATGTTGATAGCTGAGCTGGTACAGTTTCTACAAACTCACCAGGAAAAGAATCACCAACTCAACAAAAACTGCCTTTACACTTCAACACCATCTCCATTAATTTTTTCTTCAAATTTTTTACTACTTCCACACTCTCAATAGCACTCATTCTCCAAATGGGTTGGGAGAAAATTGAATGGAAATCAAACAGATTTCCAAAATTTGAACGAAAATGTTAGGGAACATGAAAAATTCCCCCGAAATGGTCTACAAAAGAGAAATTGTGAATCTGAACTATTAATTTCTCCAAAAATGCTACTTGTACAACCATCTCAGCTCCCACCATTTACAACCCTCTCACATATACGTGGGGCCTACACCCATAATTGTGTGTGGGCTCCACTTGTATGTGAGTGAGTTGTAAATGGTTGGAGCTAAAATGGTTGTACATGTAGCATGATTCTAATTTCTCTTTCCTGAATCATTTCAGCGGAACATGAAATTTTGAGGAAACTTTTCATGTTCCCTATTACTCCTCAAATTGGAATTAATTACTTGAAAAACAATCAGATATATCCAAATCCTTATAGACACAAATCTAATTTACCTAATCCCCTAATTGTGACAATTAAATAAAAAGAAATCCGTGTGACCTATGAAAATAAACATACGTTGTGTACCACAAAAGAAAACAACAAAAATCAAATGAATAAATGAATCTGTGCCAAAAAATAAATAAAGAAGACAAAAAAACAGAGAGAGAAAGGTGGTTGATCAGGATCATACAACGCCGCCGTAGGCGCCATCACAGGTGCAGCCGCCGTTGCCGCTGCTGGAGTCGCCGTGGGGGCGGGGTTTGGAGCTGAGGCAACAACACATGAGACCCAACAAGAACATGAAAGCCCAGGCCGTGACCAAAGCTTGTACCCAATTCATGTAATACCCCATGATCTAATTCTCTCCCCTGTTTTGAATTTCCACCAAATACTGTAGTATCATCTTAGCAGTGAATCAGCTTCTTGTTGCTCATCTCACGCTCCTCAAGACATGGTACAATGGAAACTTCCAACTTTTCTAGAGAGAGAGAGAGGGAGAGAGAATGAGTCATATACAAGGTGTAAAGAATGCCAAGGTGTTGGCTTGGTGGGAACACTTTATGCTCAAGGAGTTTGCTTTCTCTTTTAAGTCTCAGCTAAGATCATTTACTATATGCTATTAATGTTAGAAAAATATATTTACTTTTTTTTTGTTTTTTTTTAGCAAACACAAACATAAATATTATAACTTTTTTTTTTGTTGATAAAACTAACAAGAAGAATTCTACCGTTAGCCATATGGGCAGATGGTAAGGAAAACTCTACCATGACAGAGTTAACTTTTTCTATATCAGAGTCTTTAATAAGTGTAAAATGTAAAAACTCTTCCATGGAAGAGTTAACTTTTTATGTGTCACAACCTTTAATAAATCTAAAAGTAAAAACTCTTCTGTGGAAAAATTTGTCTTATTGTCAGCCCACTAGGTTAACAATAAAAGGACTGACTAACAATACTGAAATGCAATAGAATTAGAACTCAAAACCTGAAAAATTGATGAAACCGCATTAGCGATTAAGGCAAGTGTCGCACTCCGTACTTATCACAGATTTCGCCTCCGCTATGGTGCTTATTGTTTGCATTGGACACTTGTCTCTTAGCACTACTTGATCGGAATCCCCCCAAAGTAACACTACAATTGGATGGTCTCGTGAACAATCTTGTATTCGTACTCTTTCGTACGAAAAGAGAACTCTGACTTAACTAAAAGTATGAAAAATCAACTTTATAATCACAATGGAATGAAAGAGGGGCATGTTATTTATAGACAAACCGGTGACTATCCGGATAAGTCACCAAGGGAACAAATACATCTGCTCATAAAGGATGCTTCGGTACCCGAAGAACAAGCGTCACTGAAAAGATGCGACTCTAATCCTATTCAATTTACATTTACACCAAAAAGAAAATATATTATATCCTATTGAGATTTCTCCTGATGGGTTATCAATTTCAAGAAGATAAACAAATGGTTTGTGTTCCTTTTTGTCACTTGAACGCAATTCTTTGTCTAAAAAAGAAAGTTTTGCATCTCTACACCAGTTTATTTAGTTCTAATTTATGACAAGCAAACAATTCCTTGTGCAATTGGAAATTGATAATTGAAATGCTTTATAAAAAGAATATTCCTTTATTTTGTTATTTCAATGCTCACATAAATACAAGGTCATAAATTTTATTTTATTTTTTTGTCATTCGTCATTTTTAATCTATTACATGGGAGAATGAGACTCAAACAAATTTGTAGCACAACTCTTTCATTTCCTCAAACTTTCTGCATAGTTTTTTTTTTTTTTTTAGTAAATTATATATTTTTAATACAATTATTACATCACGGTTCGATTCCAGTTCGACTGCAGTTGAACCAGTGACTCATTCGCCTGGTCCCTTTTCCGGTTCGCTCACCAGTCCAAATTTTAAAACATTATGTGAGACATGTAGGAACTCTACTGCATAAGCTGACTACCTCTTGCATAAAGGTAATAATTGAAGAAAATCAATAGTGTGCTTCGAAATATCTGCGTAATATAAATTTGGTTCCCTAAAGTATCCATCAAAATTATACCTTGCCGTAGGTTATGGTGTTGAAAATACTTTAAAAATAATGGAACCGTACGGTTACCTTAGAATCTGTAATAAGTGAACATAAATACCATAGAAAGTTGACTACTGTTTTGGGTTGAGTTACGGACTAGATTGCTCTCTTTAAGACGTTTCATGGCTCCGCCCTCTTTGCACAAGCAGTTGTAGCCACGCCACCTCTAAGATAAACACAGCCCAAAATACAACCTCTGTCTCGATCTTTTCTGCATGGGAAAAGACCGGAAATGCAAAACACAATCAACCTTTCTTACTCTCTGAATTTTCTGTAGTGGAAATGTAAATGTGTTTTCGGTGTGTTTGAAAAGGCTGGAGTAGAGGTCCTTTTATAGGTGAAGAAAAGGTTCAATTTTTGAAATTAGGATCAATCAAGAATTCTGTAATCAACCCCAAAATTTGTGCGCTGATTATGCATACCCAAATTCGTGGGTTCGCTTTTACCCCCTTGCTGAGGTTCGCAACACGCACCCGGTTAAGTAGTTTCTTGCATTGTTTTCGTAACGCTCATCAATTTTCACATTTTTGTAACGGATTCTTGCATTGATTATGTGTGCGAGGCTTCAAATTCGGGGATTTGCACCCCCTGCAGCGCAAGGTTCGCAACACGCATCCAGTTAACTAGTTTCTTGCATTGTTTTCGCAGCGCTCATCAATGGTTCATGGAGCCTCCACACTTATAAATAATACAAATTTTCTCTAGTTAGCCAATGTGGGACAAGTGTTCTTTGAAGAGTTTTTTTTAAAAAAATACATAATCCCAACAGGTCGACACTGATTTAGAGCATTAATATCAGCCACACTCTATCAGCCTCACCAAAGGAACTCACCAATTTGATTCTTAACTTTGTTACAGTAACTTAACAAATTTGGTGATCTACTGTTTACTCACCAAAAGAGGAGTCGGGAGAGAAGAATAAAAGTTTGAATAGAGAGTCTAATTCTGTGAGTTCTTGATAAAGTAACTTGTTAAAGTTTGAATAGAGAATCTAATTTTGTGAATTTTTTGAAAAATGACTTGTAAAATTATAAAAGATGGTTTTGAAGTTAAATTTAATTTGTTTTTGTCAGATAAAGATGCCCTTAGAAAATAATAATAGAGGATTTAATTATGACAATATACTCCATAAAAATATCATGAATGTGATGGGTGGGGTCACCCCATTTCTCTTGGTCTGAAGTCTTCTAGAAGCTGCAAGAGATCATAGGAGGAAAAGCATTGAACTTGAAGAGCTTGTTTTGGCTATATACTGTATTTTTTACTGATTCCTTGTAGTATAGTGAGAGGGGTGAGAGACTTGAGTCAAGTGATTAATTAGAGAGAGCAAGAGAGGCTCCTCCTCTGGGAGGGAGTCGAGTGAGCCGGGACTCCGGTTACAATAGGAGCAAGAGGGTTCTATACGGCATATATTGAAATTTCTCATCTCTCGTAAACATACCCGAGTATGATAAATCGCGTCAAAAATGATATATACAGAACTTTTATTTTAGATTCAATTTGATTTCCCGCAAGTGGATGTGCAGAATTAACTCTCAGAACTTGTCAAGACGCGTATAAGTTGACCTCGTCAAAATAACAAAGCTTAAAAAACAGGACAATATTTGTTTATTTCTTTTATGAAAATATAATAGAAAATTTTACTTTACCTTTTTTTCCCAACCAACCAACAAACAACCATAAGACTAGCTACCCCTAACATGGTGTAAGATATACTCAGTGAGACAGTGACCATAATGGCTGTCTCCAAATTAAAAAGCTGTTATTACTTTTGTCATTATGGCAATTGATACTCATATTTAACCCACTAACTTAATTCTAGTGTCATCACTCATGGCTTACAGGATTATATTGAGATATGGTTGAACCTCTTTCTTTGACCTCCACGAGATGAGCCAAGGGAGCCATTACGGGCGGTCCTCCCTGCAAGGAAATAAATAAATAAATAAATAAAACTCTAGTATTATATAGAAAAAAAATATTTATAAATTATATACATATGCTCGCCTCTGCACAATATTTTGAAAAGAAATTCTCCCATACATAATAAAATTTATGGCTCCGTTCCTGACCTTGACCATAGCACTTTATCCAAGGCCCAAGTCAAACCCAGAAGAAGTCTTGGACATTCAGGTGAGCAATGCAATGTCCATATAAGTGAATTCAAGCATAAAAATAAGAGTCTCTAATGACAAGTTAATCATGTTCAAAAAATAATAATTCACAAGTTAGTACTCCCATTCAAACCTTAATTAATACTAGCAATAATATCAAACTGAAGAGTACATGAACATCCGGTTTTTTTTTTCCATTGAACTCTGTTGAGGACGTCTCGTTCCATAATATTTCAGAGAACCTAGATCATTTAAAGTATCGCTTCTAATGTCAAATTGGGCCGTTTTACTTCCAACCATAATCATATCACTCCCAAGTCCTGACGACCGACCAAACAAACAGATAGGTCGATCTAGGATAGACATGTCCAAGTTAGTAATAATACCGATAACAAAAATGCAAAGCTGGGAACTATGTAAACACATCCTTACCCAGCTACACATTAAGACTTCTGCAAATGGAAATAAGTTGCTTCTGATGAAAAGCAGGAAAGGAGTAAAATACCACAAAGGGAGAAGGGAAACACCCATATATTAAAACTCAAGAGGCCACATGAATCAAACCAAAAGAGGAAACTTGAAATGGAAAAGACAGTACAATAGTTAATCCAACCCGACAATAGCTAGGCACCGATGGTGCACAGATTGGTAGTCCTCTAAGGTTTCTCATTAAAAGTAGCTACGCAGCTGGTAGCATCGACCAAATCTTTGTAGTAATTCTCATTGTTTGCTATTGAGGTATTGGAGGCCAAAAAAGAGTTTTATTCGGTCAAAATTACATTTACCAAAAATTTATGGAACAGCATAATCCCAAGATATAAGCTTTAACCAATCTCTCTCATGTCTCCATCCGTGTCCAAGTTGGAACACGGTATCCCTCTAAAAAGTCCTCCTAACTAAATTTATTGGACACCATATGTGCAAGGATGGCCCTAGACATAAGCCAACAAGACTATCGCTTAAGGTCTCAGTTTTTTGCCCAAAAATTAAGCCCGCAGATTGGAAGATAGTATATTAAATACAGTATTATGTATATGAACTCTTTTGCATATAATGTTGTATGAGCTCAACAGTAAAATAAAGTCTTTGAGTTTTACCCATGAGGTCTAGTTAGTGTTCAATCCTTCAGATCTTCATTTTTTCAGATCAATTTACTTTAAATATGTAAAAAAAAAAAAGCTTCTCCGTAGGTAGTCGGAAAGGAGTCTCCAAACGCTAAACATCACTACTGCACCAAAAGGCAATTTTGAAACTCAAATCGAATAATTTTTATATATACAAATTCTTGGAGGCTCCATGGTTAAAATTTGCTTGAGATCCCAAAAATTTCAGGGTCAACCCTGCCTAAGTGTCCCCAGCCATGCGTCCGGGCATCCCCAAAGTGTCCGACACAAATATAACAAGTAGTTAAAAATGTCATGTATATGAAAATGTAGAGACATGGGAGTAATTTGAACAGCATATAATATGATCAAACCTGACAGATAAACTTTGGAAGAATGATCGGGAGGGATTGGTGACTGTTTAGTGAGAGAGAGATTTCTGATGAGATTATCGTCAAAACCAACTGAGGCTGGACGAAAAAGAACCGTTTCGTGGCAAAATCATATGGATGTCTGAGCCCGGGTTCGAACCGGGGACCTTTAGTGTGTGAGACTAACGTGATAACCAACTACACCACCCAGACAACTGTCCCTAAGGTCTGTAGTCAAATTATAAATTGTCAATCTAATAGGAGCAAAGGCTTGGTTTTCCATTTGCTAAAATAGAAATCTCATATATGTCTAGATTCATTGGAGATAAAATCACCTCCCCACTTCATTTGCTAAAATCAACCTCATTTTATCACCTCCATCTCATTTTATCTTTTGACAAACTAAGCCTAAAGTTCGTAAATTTGTGTTCAATCGTCTTTTAGTTTTAAGAGCATTATTACTAAGCAATTTTGATTAGTTTCTTAGAATTCACTGGAAAAATAAATCATAAAAAAGTTTATCTATATGTGCAATATCACTCATGTTAACTTTCCAAGAGGAATGAAATATTACAAACTCCCAATTTCCGTATCATGCCTGATACACTTTTTGGAGAGATTTTGGGCATCCGATTTACTCGAATGCAAAGGTTGTCTATTAATCAAAGTCTCCACACTCTCTTCACGATGACATGTGTTTTTTTAAAACAATCCAAAAGATCCCATTCTCACGAGGTCATATACATACAAAATTTTGTTCAGGATAAATTATCAACTTTGTTAATTGTATTTTTCGAATATGTCCCTCAATGTAGCGAGGCTTCTCTTTAAGGAGCTACCAAATGGAGTACAAGAATTTCATATTCTAGTAGACAACCGATTTGAAATATAAAATGGTATTGTCTACCTTAATATCATGGGTAATATATCCACAAGAGCTCATGAAAAGAATTAATGTAACAAATTGACGATCAACTTCATAACATTATATACCAAAAGTCATCTAGGAAGACTTTCAATATAGAAGTTACAATTTCCAATCTCGTTCTTTGGAAGTTAGAATGGACAAATTTAAAATAAAAAGAACAATGCCTCGATGTTACCAGAATATCTCATGCAGGATGTGAATCTTATGCTACGACATACATATAGTTTTTGTAGTCATTTGATAGTCTTCAAATAGAATTCAATTTTGTACTATAATTTAGTAAACCTTGATTAAAACTAGAGCAGATGCAAAATAATGAAGAAAAATTGAAAAACTAACGAGACGAAGCATGTAAACCCCAATATTAAAAGATGCAATTCAAATTAATCTTTATAAGAATGAGACCTATAAAATCTAACTTGTATATGGTAACAAATCTCAAATGCTAGATAGATGTGTGGTTGAAATTGTCAAGACTGATCAATGAAATTAAAGAAAGCAAGATATTTTTGCTATGTTTTTAAAATGGAAAAAAAATATGACAAGATAGGGTGCTAGACAAAAATTGACATAGCTAATTGACAAAAATTGTGTCAAATAATTAGCGCTATATTTGGATTTGGCATTCGTAGTTAAGAAGTGAGATATGTTGATACGATGATTGAGGCAAGATTAAATGATAGGTGAAAAGATTGTCAAACTTAATACGGGGGATGCCATTTATTAAGATGGTGTATATTTACAAATAAAAACTATCGTGAAAAATGATGCTTAATTATGATGTTTTCGAGGATGTTTTTACAATCTATAATCATGCATGTATAGTATCCAACTATCCGTTGTAGAATCCTTAATATGTCAATTTAACAGCACATCATGAACAATATTACACATGTATGTAGCATTTGTCGAACACTGTCAAAAATAATATATATAAAAAAATAGCACAATAAATCTTTTATGATCCACCTGAAAAAGATCAGAAAACTATTTATGTTAATCGACTCATAAAAGCTACTCCTACATTTATTCAATGATTCCAATTTACTCTAATGCAAAGGTAGTCTATTAATCAAAGTCTCCACACTCTCTTCAGGATGACATGTGTTCCTTTAAAGCGTCCAAAAGATCCCATTCTCACGAGGTCATACATACAAAATTTTGTTCAGGATAAATTATCAACTTTGGTAATTGTATTTTTCAAATATGTCCCTCAATGTAGCGATGCTTCTCTTTGAGGAGTTACCAAATACAAGAATTTCATATTCAAGTAGACAACTGATTTGAAATATAAATGGTATTATCTGCCTTAATATCATAGGTAATATCCACACGAACTCATGAAAAGAATTAATGTAACAAATTGACAATTAACTTCATAACATTATATACCAAAAATCATCCAGGAAGACTTTCGATATAGAAGTTACGATTTCCAATCTCGTTCGTTGGAAGTTAGAATGGACAAATTTAAAACAAAAAGAACAACACTTCGATGTTACCAGAATAACGCATCGATGTTACCAAAATATCTCATGCGTGATGTGAATCTTCTGCAACAACATACATATAGTTTTTGTGGTCATTTGATAGTCTTCAAATAGAATTCAATTTTGTACTATAATTTAGTAAACCTTGATTAAAATTAGAGCAGATGCAAAATAATGAAGAAAAATTGAAAAACTAACGAGACGAAGCATGTAAACCCCAATATTAAAAGATGCAATTCAAATTAATCTTTATAAGAACGAGACCTATAAAATCTAACTTGTATACTTGTAACAAATCTCAAATGCTAGATAGATGTGTGGTTGAAATTGTCAAGACTGATCAATGAAATTAAAGAAAGCAAGATATTTTTGCTATGTTTTTAAAATGGAAAAAAATATATGACAAGATATGGTGCTAGACGAAAATTGACACAGCTAATTGACAAAAATTGTGTCAAATAATTAGCACTAGATTTGGATTTGGCATTCGTGGTTAAGAAGTGAGATATGTTGATACGATGATTGAGGCAAGATTAAATGATAGGTGAAAAGATTGTCAAACTTAATACGGGGGATGCCATATATTAAGATGGTGTATATTTACAAATAAAAAACTATAGTGAAAATGATGCTTAATTATGATGTTTTCGAGGATGTTTATACAATCTATAATCTTGCAAGTATAGTATGCAACTATCCGTTGTAGAATCCTTAATATGTCAATTTAACAGCATATCATGAACATTATTACACAAGTATGTAGCATTTGTCGAACACTGTCTAAAATAATATAAAAAAAAAAGCACAATAAATCTTTTATGATCTACCCGAAAATGATCAGAAAACTATTTTTGTTAATCGACTCATAAAAGCTACTCCTACATTTATTCAATGATTTCAGTACATCATAAGTAACTTAATTAGAGTTAGTTGGAGACTTGGGGTGTTGTGCACCTGGGTGTTTTGCACTGTGTCGTGCACTCCTCAGCCATTTGATCTTGTTCTGGACGGCTTGGAAGCGTTCATCAATTTTAATTTCCGGTAAAAAATCAAAACACATTAAGGTCATCCAAAACACAATCAGACGGCCAAGAGGTGCACAGTTCGGTGCAGAACACCCAGGTGCACCGAACAAAATTAAAATACTTACGATAAACAAATTAGCATTTTATGATTTTTTTTTTCGAAAATAAATGAGGAGCAAACGCAGTCTAAAATTCAAGGAGCCCTTGTTTGTTAAATTCGAATTTTATAAAGATTATTCAAAAAAAAAAAAAAAAAAACGTAGTAAAATGATTGAAAAGGGTTAGTTTTCCCTCTTTTCATTGTCGTGTGATTCCCAACAACTATGCCATGAATGAACAATTACTTGTCCCGAATATCACTGAAATGCAATTTCCCCTAGAGAAACGCCGTCCTTTTTACTTGTTCGTTTCAATTAGCCGTCTGCACGTTCCAACCGCAAAGTTAAACAACGTTGTCATTAGTTACGCAACAGCCTGTTTGATAAAGTCAAGGTTTGGGACGCTGCCTCTTTTGGCTTAATAAGTCAGACTTACTTTTTCGCCTTTATTTAATTTTTTCTATTAATTTTTTTATGTTATATTAATTTGTCTCACCGGGAATAATTAAAAAAATAAAAAATTACGATTCAAGTTTAATTTTTTTTGAAAAAAGACAAAAATAAGTTAAACATACAAATGTAACTAAAGTTAATGTGAGAAAAACTGGGTGTCAGTCAACTATGGTAATGTAGTGTCCGACTATATATTTCAATTTTTCAAAAATGTTTTAAACAACTCAAGTTGTAAACAGAGACAGAGGAGAGAGAGAGAGGGAGGAAGAAATCTCATCTTTGGACGGCGAGATGCGTTGTCGGGAACCACACGACGACACATAACCAGCGCCCAAAGTTTTTCTCAAAGTTAACACCCTGTTTGACAGCAACCCATCCCTCTAGCTGCCAGCCTGCCACAACAAACCACACGCAGCTCACACAGCCTTCCTTCCGTAGCGGTTCGCATTTCACACACGGCACCATGTCCGCAACCAAATCGAAATCAAAGTTTTACTAATTACTAATTCCTAATCCTACTTTTCCTGTCTCTAAATAACTGTTAATCCTCCATTAATCCCATCATCACAATCATCACCATTTACAACCCCCCATTATTATCCCAATACCCACCAATCATATCCCACCAATCATATCCCTCTCAAACACTCCACCCCATCGAAAACCAAAACCCAAGTTGTTGTTGTCTTCTTGTTGCCGTTTGATTACTGTTTGGGCAAGCTTCGCATCGGCTTCGAATTTCTAGGGTTTTGTTTCCATTTTGGGGTGGTTTGGGTTTTGTATCCATTTTTTGGGGGAAAGGGTTTTCTGGGTCGAATAATAATGGCTCAGTCGACGAGTAGGTACGTGGGGGAGTACTTGGTGGGTCGGCAAATCGGGTCGGGTTCGTTCTCGGTGGTGTGGCACGCGAGGCACAGAGTACATGGGACCGAGGTGGCGATTAAGGAGATTGTGACTGGAAGGTTGAACAAGAAATTGCAGGAGTCTTTGATGTCTGAGATTTTTATTTTGAAGCAGATTAATCATCCGAACATCATTCGCTTGCACGACATCATTGAGGTCCGTTTTATTTATTTTGTACTCCATATGTAGTTCTGAGTAGGAAAATTCCGAGACCGTGGATTGAGAGTTCGAGCACATAGGGAGGAATTATTTTGCTAAGGTTCTGAGAATGTGTGTATGTATTTATATTTACGTTTGTGTGAAGTTTGTTAGTGTTTGCTGTTTGATTTTCTTGCTCAGAAACTGTAGTGAAAGAGGAGAAAATGTAGCCTTGGTCACCACTGAGGGAGAGGAAACTTTTGTGATCTAATTAGAAGAAGTTGTAATTGCTTAACTGGAGTGACTGAGACAGAAAATAAGAAACTTTTAGGTTAATTTTTCATTTCTTATTTTGATTTCTAGTCTAAGAATAGAAAGGGTAGCTCCTTGTAATGTTTGTGGCAGTTGTTACTTGTTGGGGAGTAGAATGCATGAGTGTGGTGGTTGGTGAGAAAAATCACATACATAAACATAAACATAACCCATTTAGTCCCCAATAATTGGCGGTATGGGTGGGGATGGATAGGAAACAGACCTAACCTTTGCAATAAATGCACAAAGTGGCTGCTCCTAGAATACCACTGAAACAGATGGGATTGAGAGAGACCTAACATTTGGCAATAAATGCACAAAGTGGCTGCTCCTAGAATACCACTGAAACAGATGGATTGGAGAGAGACCTAACCTTTGGCAATAAATGCACAAAGTGGCTGCTCACAGAATACCACTGAAACAGTGGTCCCCCTATACCGTCGCATTTGCTGCAGAATCATGCCCTCAAATCAAAGCCAAAAGGTATCTGAGAGGGCAAACCCAAGAATCATTTTGATTTATGTGCACATTACCATGCTTCTTTCATTTAGCATCTAGAGCATTGGCGTTGCACTATAACTGGTGAGAAAGATAGGAGAAGAAAATGAATTTAGATGTTTTGGTCCTCCATCTAATGTTTGGTCGCACAGAAGTTTTAGAAGAGGAGCAGAAATTGACACCTTTGAGTTTCTATGGTCACTGATGGGGGACAGAGACTTCTATGATTCTTGTTATGTTGTCATCGTGTGAAGAAAAATACAATTTTGTAAGGTTTTTACTGTTAAAAGAGAAACAATTGAAATTTCCGGTCTTTGTTAGTACTGGTTTTGCAGGAATGAAGAACCTAAGCTCAACTTTATAATAACTAGAGTGGCCAAGGGAGAAATAAAGGAATAAATTTTTGGGTCATTGTGGTTTTAGTTAGGAGTCCTTTGGTTTCTAGAAACAAAAAGAGTAGCCATTGTAATGTCTCTGGCAGTTGTTAGTTGTTTGGGATTAGAATGCATGAGGTGGTAGCTGGTGAGACACACACATAAAAATAACCCATTTAGTCCCCAATAATTGGGGTTATGGGCGGGGGATGGATAGGAGATAGACCTAACCTTTGGCAATAAATGCACAAAGGGAAGAAAATGAGTGTGGATGTTTTGTTCCTGTGTCTAATGGTAGCAATTTTCTAGCCGTGAAAATGCTCAATTTCGTTAGCTGGAATAGGTTTTTAAGCTCAGTTAATAAGACAGGGAACTGCGTATCTTGTGAGCTGCACTTGGTTAACTTAGTGACATTCATCCGTATGTTTTCAGGATTTACTGGAGCAGAAGTATTGTTTGCATAATGAATCTAAATATTAAGTTAACATATTTACAATAGCACACTTTGGGACCCATTCTTTCCATTTATCAAATTCGTTTTTAGTTCTGCATGGCTATTTTAGTTCTGCACAGCTATTTTAGGGCTTTCATTTTAGTTCTGCATCATAATTGGTTTTATTGCATGTATGTGTCATTTAGGAAACTGGAAGAATACATCTTGTATTGGAGTTCTGCAGAGGGGGTGACCTTTCTATGTATATTCAACAACGCCAAGGAAGAGTTCCAGAAGCCACTGCGAAGTATTTTATGCGTCAGCTAGGTACATAGACATCTTTCTCTTTCCAGGAGGTTAAATTTTCACATCTTCAACTTGCCTTTACTGATGGTCATTAGATTGTGGATTATGCAGCTGCTGGTCTGCAAATCCTTCGTGACAATAATCTCATACATAGAGATCTGAAGCCTCAGGTATGCTACAAGCTTCCCTTGTTTATTCATCAAGTTTTTACGGTCATAGGTAACATGCAGAATTGACATGACTCTAGAAATGCCACGCCATCAGCCTACTATCATGTGCATTTTCTTTTTTTACTTCTGTGTGGTCCACCTCAAGATGTCAAATGTCTTACTTTTCTTTTTTCCATTTTTCAGGTGAGTCTTTGGCAACAAAAAGAACAGTATGTATGATAGTGTGTAGTTGGTAAATTTCTAGAAGGTTGGAAAAGTAGAGAAAAGGTCACATGGCTGGACAATAACGATGATGTTTGGAGTTACCTTTATATGTTTATGGCCATACGAGTCTAAGGTTTTATTCTAGTTTGACTTTGGGAGATGTTTGTTCAAAATCTTAGACGGGCCCTGAAATACTTAAGATTTAAATCAAGTAGGCTAGTTTGACTGTGTCTTTTCAGCAACACATGCTTTTATAGAAAATATAGTTCCATGAGGAAAAGATCCTGTCATGATGAACCCTGCGATCTATTGGTGATGCATATATACAACACAGCTTGAGTAGTAAAGTCTTGCGCTATGGATGCATAAGCAGGTGAAGAGTAGCATTAAACTTATGTTTCAACATTTGTGCTTTATTCTATGGCTAAGTGTGCAACACTGCAACACTAACTTCAATTTCGGCTTGGATTTGGATGGAAGTCCAGGATCTTCAAATTCAATCCGAGTCTATAATCTTTGCATTTTGCTCCAATTACAAGGTTATTATCTTATACCAGGGAATTATGCAATTGGTCAATTCTTCTACCCTGAACCGGAGCTTACATGTTTCATTGGTAGTAGAGAATCGGTGGGAAAAAGAAAAAAAAAATGGTTCACAAATTCAATGGGATGGACGATGGAGGGTTTCTGTCGGTTCCTACTGAGGAAAGGGAATGTGGAGAAGAACAGAGCGGTTAGGGTACCCTTTAGGCCTACAATGATTGTTTGACCCATAATTGTGCAGCAGGGGAAATGAGAAACCTGTTCTTTTAGGCTTTGTCTTTCATACAGCTGTGCTAATAGGTTGGGGCATAGTGGCAAGATCGAGCAACATGGTATACTGGTAAAAAAAAACAATTGAGTAATATGCTAACATCCTTTTCCTTCTTACCTGTTTCCCTTCCTGCAGCTGGGAGATTCTTTCCCCTTGCCTTGGGTGTGCAACCTCAAGCCCTTTATGTTGGAGATGCTCCCCCCCTCCCCCCATTGTAGTCCTGGATGAGAGTGGATCTAGTACAGCCAATGTGGTTGATACTTGATTGTGTGTGCTTGTCTTGTTGGACTTTTCATTCTTGTCGTCGTTGAATAATTGAACTATTAATACAGGGTAATTAGGATAAAAAGAGTTAAATGAGACCAAGTGAAATCAAGAAATAATAGGTGAAAGAGGAGAAATAGGAATTGATTTGGGGACAGTTGTGTCTCTAACCTTGATGGGGAATTGCTTAACGATGATTTTCAGTTATTAAAAGGATAATGGTGAGCTTTCTGTTTGCAAAGAATTAATCTGGAACATTACCTGCAATCCAGCGTGTACCATTGTAATGTTGTTCCATTTGTGTAACAGAATCTCCTTCTCTCCACGAATAGTGATAATGCAGTCCTGAAGATTGCAGATTTTGGATTTGCAAGGTAAAGTTATGGTCAGCATCACTTATTTCCATCTTGCCTATGGATCTTCTCATAATGTTTGGAAGAAATGCATTCGCCATTTCCCTCTCTCTCTCTCTCTCTCTCTCTCTCTCTCTCTCTCTCTCTCTCTCTCACTTGATGCTTTAGAACTTAAAAGTAATTAGCGACCTGGTTTCAGGGATCTTTTCCTCTAAGTGCTTCTTGAAGTACTGAACTAGTTTTGAGTTGTTACATGCGACATATTTAAGACTCCCTTGATAAATCAAATTAAATGAATATTGTTTACTTATTAATACAGAATGCGTTGGGTATTGTTTGCTCACTGAAAATCAAATAAAAGTGTTAAGTTAATTCAAAGAATAGGAAATGAAAGCAATAAACTTATCTTTTATACAATTAAGACAGTAGTTTGATATCTATAACTATTGTTTACATAAAAAGCATAAGATATATGTTTTGAGTTTATTCAAAGAATAGGAAATGGAAGCACTGAACCTACGTTTCGATATTGAACGTCTCAACCACTCAAAAACTTCACTCCAAAATCTGCATGCTTATATGTATATAGTATCTGTTTTCTCCTACTGGCTTAGTGTTGCAGATTTTCCCAGAATGCTTCCACATATGACTCAAGTCCAGGTATAAACATTGATAATTTTGTTTGCAGATCTCTTCAACCTAGAGGCCTTGCAGAAACCTTGTGTGGTTCACCACTATACATGGCTCCCGAAATAATGCTACTTCAGAAGTATGATGCGAAGGTGGCATCCTTTTTTCTTTTTCTTTTTTTATAGAAATACTTAGTACTTTTTTTTTTTTTACGTTCTCCTGTTAACTTTGAACTTGAAACGCAGGCAGATCTCTGGAGTGTTGGTGCCATTTTATTTCAGCTTGTGACAGGGAAAACCCCATTTACAGGAAGCAATCAAATACAGGTGTAGTACTCTTTATTCTTATAATCAGGTTTAGGTCTTTAGTGTGGTTTCAGGTTCTTTTCATGATTTGTTAGTCATCAGGGGTTATTTTCTGCTTTTCCTTTAAATTTTCTTGGCTTGTTATCTCAGTAAGTTTTAATACTTTGTCCATCTGATCTGATTCGCCTGAACTTTTTCATTTTTGTGTGATGTGTAGTTGCTCCAGAATATTGTAAAATCAACCGACTTGCAATTTCCTGCAGATAAGAGGAGTTTGAGTTCTGACTGCATTGATTTGTGTCGAAAATTGCTGCGCCGTAATCCAGGTACTTGAATGCTATCCGCCTCATTTTAGCTGCATGCAAGATCAAAATGGCCAGGACAGTAATTTCTGGTCTAGAACCTCTATTTGTTGGATTCATGCCACAAGGAAAAGGCCTTAGTTGTTGGATAGGATGCTTTCTTACAAGCAAGCCATGCAATTGAATGATTGTGCTACAGGTTTACTTTATAGCTTACCAAATCAAATGCATGCTTGCAACTTTGGGTGATTAAAGTAGGAAGTCTCTAAACGGGTCGACTCTGTATCATCTTTGTATTCCCCATTCCCCAATGTGCAAATCTATGACATAAGTAATTCATGAATGACTTAGGTAGCTTTTCAGTCACCTCATTTTATATGATGTGGATAGTCCATTTTGGATGACAAATCTTCCTTGATTTGGAAGCTTTTTTGAACATCCAGTGCAGTAACCTCATTAAACTGTTATGAGGAATTCAAGTGCTTGATAATAAAATAGTGAGCGAACTTTGCATGATAGTTATATTTTTGGCTGTTTGATTTTTTTTCCCATGATAATGCTATGATAGGCTGTTGTCAACGTTCACTAGGAAGAACTTGAGTGGAGGAATGATAGAAGAAAGATATTAGAGTTCAAGTTATCTCAAATTGTTTAGATTTATGAGCTTAACTACAATTCAACCTTCTCCCTGTCCCTACTTATCTTTTTCCATGTTTTCAATCTGCAGTGGAGCGGCTGACATTCGAGGAGTTTTTTAACCACTCTTTTCTGTCTCAGAGACAGCCAGATGAATTGTTGAGGTAAATGAGGCAAAGTGTTTTACTTTCATGCTACCAATATGAAAATGTTCTGAACTTCTGATCCTTTACTCTTAACATTGGAAAATTCTTCTTTGATGTGCAGGAATAGAAGGTCATCAAAAACAATAGGTGGCTTTCCTTTTTCTGAACGCAATGCAGCAAGGAATGCAGAAGAAGGTTCCCAAGAAGATAAGCTGCCTTTTAGTCTTGACGATGATTACAATGGACCTGATAGGAGCCCATCCTTTGCTAGGAAGCCCCCAATGAAGTCCACTGTTGGATTTTCTCTGGGCAACAGAAAGGAAGTGTCTACTGCTTCAAACGACATGGATCTTTCTTCTAAGTTTAGTAGTATCGCACAAAAACCTGAAACTACTAGTTTAAGGCTTGAAAGTTGTAGACCTTCTGAAGGAAATCAAAAAGAATCTTTCAAGTCTGCAGACCAAATGCCAATGGACACACATCCAAGAGGTAACTTCTTTCCCGAGCTTTTCACCTTTTTTTTTCTTTTTCTTTTTTTTTGTCAAAATCCACTATCCTCCTGCTAAATTTTGATATGTTATGCATGGATTCTACAGTTGTGGATTCATTGGAGTTGTTTGATCAGGAATATGTTATTGTCTCTGGACCTCCTCTGGACGAGTCATCTTCTTCGCCTAGTACTTCCAAGCTGAGCCATTTGCCATGCAAGGTAGGGAGTCCCCAACAAGAATTTGCGAATGTTAACTCTGCGCCAAGTGCCCCAATGCCAATCGTTGGTGCAACAGGGAGTAGATTTGGTTACAGTGGAAGCTTGGATAGTCACAGCTCTGCTCCTTCTGGTACCTCACAGGGATCCATGGATATAGGGGATGCTTTAGAGCTGCCATCACCTCACTGCATGACCAGGATTAAGTCATTGCAGCAGTGTGCATCTGCTGTCACGGAATTAGTAAATGAAAAGGTAATTCCAAGAAATTCTTTAGTTTTGATCAAATGGCTTTCTTTGCAGTTCCGCTGCCTAATGGTGGTTGAAAAGTGAAATATCTTTTCCCCTGGACCAGCACCCCTGTCCAAATTATCAAATTCACCTCCAGTCATTCACGCAATTAAGAGACGATTATAAGTAAATATTTCCACCCTGGTTTAAGCTCCGACATAAATTGTCAAATACCCGTGAAGTCATTATCTGTAATTACTTGGTGGCAGCAGAATATGTGCTTCCAGTCCAAATACTTCAAATCAGGATTCAGACTTCTGCAAATGTCCAGCCTATTAACTTTTTTTTGTTTAATCTATGTTTACTTATTGTTGGTGAAGTATCTTGGGCATCTGTTGGATACCGCATAGCAATGTGCCAGTGTGAATCAACAGGTACTGTCAGATGGGTTATGAATTATGATATAAATCAAAACAAATCCTAATGTCCTAACTGCTTTTTTAAGGCCTTACAATTGACTATCGACCAATTAAAAGGATCTTGCGTAGAGTTGATAATGAACCTTGTCTGCAATACTTTATTCTTTTTCTTCTTCTTTTTTCTCTCCTTTTTTCTGAAATACTTCAATCAGCACTAAATTAATGCATAAACCCAATAGCCAATCAGAATACCTGTGGGATAGAAATTCCAAGCAAGTGAAGCAACTTTTGAGTTTTGATCAAATGGCTTTCTTTGCAGTTCCCTTGCCCAATGGTAGTTGAAAAGTGAAAAATGAGTGCCTTTGGAGTGTCTGTTGAAAAGTAAAATGTCTTTCCCCCTGGACCAGCACCCGTCCAATTTGTCAAATTGAACCTCCAGTCATGCACCCCTGTTGGAGGGAGGATTCTTGAAGCATTATATTGACTACTGACCAACTAAATGAATTATCCGTAGAATCAATGGTGAATCTTTTCTGAAATACTTCCATCAGAGCTAAATTAATTCATAAACCCAATAGCCAATCACAATACCTGTTGGATAGTAATCCAGGGCTGAATCTTACAGCTTGCTCTAAAAGAGGTAACTAGAATCTTCGACTGGTATACCTTCTGGTATCATGAATTTATCAGCTGTTGCAGATTTTGTTTCTTAAAAATGTTGCTATAATGCCTTCAAAGTCCAGATAATGAAATTGCTTGTATTCTGTGAAAAGATTGACTCCAGGAGACAATTAGAAGCATTCTCAATTCAACTCATAATTCTTGCAATATGGAAGCAAGCTCTTCACATTTGCCATACGCAAGCTATGTCAGCTATTGAAGGAAGCCCAACTCAAGAGACGGCCAGATTGAGAGAGAGCCCTGACCAGGAACATGGGAGTCCTGATATTCCAAACACTCATGGACCGCAGGAGTTATGCTCTAAGATTGAGAGGGAATTTCTTCATGAAGTTGGGAATGCTGAGGAACTAGCCAAGGTTATTGAGCCTGGTAGGGTTATTAACTCTTTATGTCATTAATTGATTGAAAGGCTTCCTTACCTTTTCCAGTGTCATTATTCATGTAGAAATGGGTGCACAAGTTCAAAAAAAGAAATGTAAAAATCAGTGCATGCATATCCTTTTTTATCAAACAGTCCTTTTTTTCTCTAATCATCCTTTGTATCTCCATTAATCTGATGACTCATCTTTCTTGTCTGTGTTATAAAGTAGTATTTGTGATGAACTTGCAATTTCTAAATGTTTTGTTCCAAAAGCAAGAAATAGCATTAGAAGATAACTCGTGTGCTCTTTCTATTGCTTCTGGTTGAAGTGATGCATCCCAAACCTAAATCTACTCTTTGTTTGAGCTTGGATATCAAAATATTGGGTAGTCATTTTTCTCTGGGAAAAAGGTGAGCTGTATTTCCATTTTTGCTATTGCAGTCCCTATTTATTTGTATGGGCTAGAAATGTGAATGTGTTTATGCCAGCATGTTAGAGCTCGTTACCATGGGTCAGTTGGGTAGACAACAAGATACTCATGCTCATGCAAGTTCTTTTTCTCATTATTTCAGGAAATACGGAGATGCCAGATGCCATGGAGACCATATATCAATCTGCCCTTGCTTTGGGTAGACACGGCGCTGTAAGTACTTGTTTCATATTATGTCTTTGGACTCACTAGGGTTTGCATTTCCAAACGATTTGTGGGAGTAAGCTCAGTGGACTATTAACAGACAAGATAGTATTCATGTTAATGTACTGGAGCTGTAATTCTTTAGATTGACCAGAGATAATCAGGCGGACCAGTTTTCCCTAATTTCTGGGGTGATTAGCTCAAAACAAGAAAACTTCTTTTCTTTTCTTTTCTTTTTTTAAGTTTGTCTTGCTTTTTAATTTTGTTTTCCTTCAGACTAAGAACTTCCTGTTTAGTAATTTGAATAGGAACAAAAATTTCATGGAAATCATGAATTCCTGGCTTCACTGTTCTACTGACTAGGCTACTGGGCCATTTCAAAATATGGAAATTCAAGGGTACAGAAATTGTCTACTGTTGATCTTTTTAGTTTTGAACTAATTCTGCTTTATTCATTGTTCTGTAGCATCTGCGCCATAGTTCTTTAAGATCAACGTTTTATTTCTCGTTGATATTACTTGTAATGAGCTGAGACTCAATCTTCAAATGCATGTAAATATGAAAGTAATTTTGGATATTTAAGCATCTAGAAATTGATTTTGTCATATGTAGATATCAGTTCTTGACTTGTTTGTACCTTCTGCAATTAAAACTGCAGTATTCTGCAAAATCTTCTTACCATGATATTAACAAGAAATGTTGCTCTTTTGTGTTTGGCAGGTTGATGAGTACATGGGCGATACAGAAAATGCAGCTGTTTACTATTCAAAAGCAGTGCACTTATTAGTCTTCCTTCTCGTCGAAGCGCCATCACTCATAATCAATCCTCCCTTCTCTCTCACCAATTCAGACCGGTATAGATTGCGAAATTACATTGATGTCCTAAAAAATAGGCAAAGTCATTCGAGTTCTCAAAGGATGGCTCTGCTTCAAGTTGAGGATCAACAATGCCCGCCTTAATGCATTTGGGATCGGCTTCTGTCACCAGACGGTTGACCCTGTTTACAGTGTGTGATAATTTGTTTGTACAGCTATTCTTTTGGGTGACTGGGAGATGTTGTAGTTGAGAGTCTGTGGGGTAGGAATTAGGATGATGTTGTAGTAGTATGTGTTGATCTCATCATTTATGTAATTGTTCATTTTTTTCACCTTACTGTGTACTATCTTTGAGACGATGATTGGCGTGAAAAAATTGATCTTGTAACCCGACGGGCCCATGACTCTTGTGGATGGATCTACTTATATTGTTATGGAAATTCAGGATTGAGTTGTTGAATATTCATTGTGGTGTTGCAAGGAAAAAGAACTTTGGACTTTTGGTTCTTTCTTGAGGTAGATGTTTGGCTGTCAATTGTAAAATAACATCATAGGAATATAAAATTGAGGACATCAAGTGAAACGGGCGTTTGAGCTAGAAGGAAGGCTTAAAATTGTTTCAGAAAGTGAATTGGAATTGTGAAAGAATCTTGTTCATGTAAAGTAAATATAATACAAGAATATTTTGATGGTATCTCTATGAAAATTGGAAATGACTAATGATGGTAGAATAGGAGAAAATTTTGGGTGTCGGCTGTGTACCAGGTGTTGTAACTCAGCGTGTATCACGGACTTTCAGTCGTTCAAAAGTGTTTTGAACGATCCGCATTTAAGACAAAGAAAGAGGAGGGAGAAATATGGACCGTCTAAAACACTAGGCTGTCCAAAATTTTCTCCTAGACTAGTAGTAACCCATCTCTGTCAAAGCAAATGTTCTAGGCCCACTAAAAATTTTAGAAAGGTTATGAGAGGCGGCCATGAAACTTTAGTGGTTGGGCGTTTGGTCAAGATTAAATGTACTCAGAAATTTTATTGTAGGGAGCAGGGACATGACCAAGATGACTACCAATTCGGACAACCCAGTGACCTGTGACTTCTCGTTATCTGCTTATAGAACCCAAAAATCAGATGGCACTCAGATGGTGGATCAGCTCAAATCTTCTGTACCCAAAAAGCCTCCGTACCTCTGTTTCTGTGCATTTTCAGCCGCTAGATTACACGACCCTATCTTACAATGTATTGGGAGATGCATTTCAAGGGTAACAAGAGTTCTGTGCTGAAGTGAGCAAAATATGAGAAATCAATTACATGAGTCTCGTGATAATGTGGGGGTTCTGCTCGGAAGCGAGACACCGGCTCTCAGTCTACGAGTATATGGCTCCTGAGCGCGCTTTGAACCTACCCATTACAGAAAAAAGTCAATGTTTACAGCTATGGAGTGGTATAATCTAGAAATGGTGGAAGGGAAGAGTCAAGTTGGAAAAGAGTCGAGTAGGAAAAGAGTCTTGGGTTGAAAATATAGTGGATGAGATTGGAAAGGGGAGTATAGCAGGAAACGGGGCGGCGACACTGGTAAGAACCAGTCTTTCTCGTATTGAGGAGGATAGGAGCAAGCGACCAACAATGGCTTTGATTGTTCAAGTTCTGGTAGAATGTGAAGACGAGTCTAAAATTTCTACTCCTGTGAGGCTGTGCAGTTGTTCTGTGAAAATCCAATATAGAAAGTACAAGATGAGTAGAGTTTGATAATGCTTGTTCTTGAATTGTTGTGTTAGCAATTTTTTGGCAAGAATGTAGGTGGATAGTGTGAGATTTGATTCTGAAAATGGAGCATGTTGTTTCCAAAGTTGCATGTATACTGTTACTAGGCCCGTCAACAGGCCAGCTAAATTCATTAATTTATTAGATGTATTTGACATGATTTGGATCCAAACTCAATAACCCGAAAGTAAAATGATATGATTTGGATTTGCTTTCGATCCGATATGCCTAAGAATCCGCTCCGATAATCTTACTTTTGGTTTGTTGGAGTGTTAGATGTATTTCAAGATTTCAAGTGGACTCTTGGGTTTTGTATGCTCAACTTTTGAATAAATTACATGAAGAAACAATTGTTGTTCTTCACTCTTTTGTTCATCCTTGCCATCCATCATATCAGATCATAAGATTTTTGTTATATGAATCTAGATTGTATTGAACAAATTAGCAAAGCCGAATTCATATTCGAAAGTTTTGTAATCAGATCTCATCCGGAATGAATCTAGCCTATTGACAGGCCTAACTCAAATTCATCAAAAAGATAAATAAATAATCCAATAAAGCCTGTTAAAAATTTAAGGTTAAATTCCTAAAACACCCCCTCATCTATTCTAATTTTCCTAGAACACCCCCTAACCTCTAAAAACATCCATACGCACCCCCTCATCTTTCACCATTAGCCACATTGACCCATTCTGTTAAAAATCTGTTAACGGGAGGAAGAAAAGGACAAGTTTACTCTGCAAAATATTTAAAGCGCAAAACACAACCTTTTCTCTCTCCCTTCTCTCCCCAACAACTAATATACTTCTCCCTCTCTCTCCACATTTAGTTTCTCTCTCTCTCTCTCTCTCTCTCTCTCTCTCTATATATATATATATATATATATATATATATATATATATATATATATATATATATATATATGAGTCCCGATCTAGTCCAGGAGTCCCGGATCCGGGACTCCACCTTCCCGATATTTTTTTGATGATCCGAGCCGTCCAATGTGTTCAAAAGGTGTTTTCAAGGGTCCACGCGAGAAATCTTCAAAAAAAAATACCGGGAAGGGCTTGATCAAGCGGTTTTACGCAAAAACTTTATATTTACAGTTTTTGCGAAAAACTACTTGGATCAAGCCCTTCCCGGTATTTTTTTTTGAAGATTTATCGCATGGACCTTGGAAAACACCTTTTGAACACATTGGACGGCTCGGATTTTCCAAAAACAATGTTTAAAAGCATCAAAATACCGAAAAAGGCTCCAATCCGGGAAATCCGGGATCCCGGACTGGATCACCGGTGATATATATATATACTCTTGTTCTTTTGTTTTATGGTGTTTGCACTTCCATTCTTCCACTGGCAACGACAGAATGTTTTAACAGCCATTGACGACGGTGAGTTGGGGTGGTAGAGACTGGTATAAGGGTTCATCTCAAGGGCATTTTGGGCTTCAAAGTTGAAATGGGAGGTAGTGGGTTGAATGGAATCGTGAGCGTATCTCGAGGCATCAATGTAGCCGCACCAGTACATGACGCCGTTGGCCACCGCTTTGCGTATCTCGACGTTGATCAGGTGGTCGGAGAGGATGTAGTCGTGGACCTTGGACTTGACGTGGAGTGAGTGGAGTTGCAGGCAGTCGATGAGGAGGCGGAGATCCGGCGCAGATAATAGGGAGGTTTTGTCGAGTTCGTGGGAGGAGAGGAGATCTCGAACGTTATCCACGAAAACCCGGCCAGTTTACCAATTGAAAGCCCATGGGTGATTAAGATTTTTATTTTTTGATCCAATAATGATTAAGAATATGTGGGATGGGTTGAAAAGGAAAAAAGGAAAATGAATTAGAGAAACAAATACTTGTGTATGCACGAACAACTAAAGTAAATATCGCAAGAGAGAGAGAGAGAGAAACTAAACGTGGAGAGAGAGGAAGAAGTATATCGGTCGCAGGGGAGAGAAAGGAGAGAGAAGAGGTTGTGTTTTGCACTTTAAAATTTTGAAAGGGTAAACTTGTCATTTTCTTCCTCCTGTTAATGGATTTTTAACAGAAAGGGTCAATGTGGCTAATGGTGAAAGATGAGGGGGTGCGTATGGACGTTTTTAAAGGTTAGGAGGTGTTCTAGGAAAATTGGAATAGATGATGGGGTGTTTTAGGAATTTAACCAAAATTTAAATGCATTAATTCCCATATTAACATGAAATGTCCCCATCTATTCATATAGTTGTTCAACTAGTGGCAAGTGAATACCACTAGTAAAAGTAGTTTCACAAGACCATTTGGTTTTGGGCTCGAACCTCACCAGCAGTGCTTGAGCATATTAACAAGTTGGAAATTGTCGGAGTAAAACACAACTTCAGATAATGAAAGATTTGAGGATTGCAACGCGGGGCCTTTTTATGAAATCTGATGCATATATACACTCCATTCCATAATCTATGTTTGGTTAGATAGTTTGGTTTAGTTTTGATAATGTTAGCAGGTATAATGAGTGAAGAGAGATAAAGAAAGAAATGAGAAAAGTGATGATGACATCAAAACTAAAACTAAATTGGAAAACGAACAGGACTAGTATTTCATTTTGGAGTATCTCAACATATTTATCCTTTTTTAAAAATCAAAATAAATAAGTATAGTTCAGTTTTGGCATGTCCATTTTAATGTAATTGAGTTTTCCATACGGAATGAGCAATATGGGACGGAAAGAGAAAGAGAAAGAGCCCTATTTATCAATTTCACCAATTTGGTGGCTTATGCTCAGAGCACCTCCAACAGCCTCATCTTCTTCTTAGCCATATTGGCAAGAAAAAGGTTGTTTGGCTAACTTGGTCCGGTGGCAGCACACAATAGTCTTGTCATTTGAATAAATAAAAAAACCTGCGTCATCTTCTTCGACATCACACGTGCACATACATCACACCCGCCGTGAGTAGATCTAACTCGCACGGCACGCGTCTCCTTTGTCTGGCGCATGCGGCCACCACCGTACCCCGCCGGCAACATGGTTTGCACCAATAGAATCGTTTCGACGAGGGGACCATCCCTCTGGTATCAAAACAAGTTTAGGATGAACGATTCGTCTTCGCCATAATGTAGCTTCTTGGCCACGATTTGGCCGGCGAGGAGAAAGAGAACGCGAGATGTACAGTGACTCGCCCACCCAAGTGAGTCACTGTAGCGGAAATCTTCTTGGTGAGGACGATAGAGATGCTACTGGGCGCCGGAAATGACGTTTTGCCTCACCATCTTGCCTTCACCGGAGTTATAGTGAGGCTGTTAGAGATGGCCTCAAGGCTGCCCTAGAAAGTGCACGGGTAATACTGTAATAGTATGGAAGACAATACGACAAGCAACGAACACGTGGATACGTAAACACTTTAAAGAATACTAATACACGTATGGTTAGGAATTCCAAACTAGTCTATAAAATTAAGATATCATTATATCAATACGGTCGAGATACAAATACTATTAATGTTTGTTTTAGCACTTACTGGTAAATCAAAAATTAAAGAGTTACTAGTTTATTTACCATTAACTAGGCTATTGGATTGAGATAAATGTGACAAAATAAAGATCCGTCAATTTGAAAAACTATGATTTTTTAAATTTATAACTACTTTTTTGTTTTTTTTAATATTATTCTTTTGTTTATCTGTACGATTTATACTCCTATTCGATGTTAAATATAGGGCTGTCCAGCGGATTATCCGATCCGCCAATCCGAACCGATCCAAACCGATCCGTTGATCCATCCGTGAATGTTCGGTTTGGTTCCAAATCGAGAATTTCTTATTTGACGGATTCGGATCGAATCGGATCAGATTGGATCCGCTCGTTCCACTCAATCCGCTCAATATGTCACTATTCCAACTTCATAAAAGTTTAGATCCGTCCGATCTGACTCGATTCGATCCAATCTGTGAAAGTTCAGTTCGATTCCGGATCTTAAAAATCATAATCCACTCTAAGTGGATCGGATTGGATCCGTATCCGATCCGTCTGGATCTAATCCGTGGACACCACTAGTTAAATATGTCACTATTCCAACTTCATAAAAGTTTAGATGATTTATACTCCTATTCAATGTTAAATATGTCACTATTCCAACTTCATAAAAGTTTAGATGCATTGCTAAGAATATTCGAAATATTCTACTACAACGAAAATATATGAACACATATCCATAAACATTGGGTGACTATAAATATCATATACCAATATGACTTTCTCCTAGAAGTATCGCGTGCTTCATAGTTTATTTATATGAAAATCTAAATACTTGCTTTAATAGAACTTTTGGCCCAATGACATCAGGAGTGACAGTTAGGTGTTACGATAAACAAAACCAAGAGTCCAATTCCTTCTCCAAGGTTCTAATATAGTAGGAGTAATTATTTTAACAAATACTGAGTTTCGCCAGGAAATTTTTTATTCAAGACCCATTTTAGCACTAAAAAAATTAGGGTGTATAATTATCCAGTGGCATGCTGCCACCTGTTTCTCCTACAAATGGGTCACTTCTTTCTTTCTTTTTTAACAGAGAAGAGCTTTCGCATTTATAAAAGCCCAAAAGCACTTACAACAACTCCATCCAAAATACACTACTAAAAAAATAGTAAAAATAACCCATCAAACCAGAAATAAACAACAAAGCACAGAAATAAAAGAGCCTCAATCTCGCTAACATATATTGCAAGACGCAAGTCGCACACAGAACGAAATGCACAAAACAAACCAAATTAAATTCGGGTTTAGTGTGAATCGACGGGGAATGAGAGTGAAACTCCTTACGTGTCATCCAAACTTCAATCAAATTAACAACAAACTAACATCGACGAAGTCAGCCGATTACGCAACCACGGTGAGCACACTCAGACGACCAGAAACGCAGCGGAAAAAGCAAACATTAACAAACTAAGATAAGGGTCTCTCACCTGCCCACTTTTTGTGTGAGGATAACACATAGCCGTTGTTCGTTTTTGTTTTCAATGGCAAGTTTTCTTAAGCATTATTCAATTATTACCTCTATTTTTATTTTTCTCTTTATCTCTCTTCAATCACTAATACCTATTTTTTAATTATTATTCTTATTTTTCCTTCTAATCATTACAAAAAATCAAAACTCAAACCAAACACAACTATAAGTAATCCCAAACACCAGCAGATGACTCGCATTTAAGGAAACCCTATCTGCTAAAGGTAGGTCTTGTTATTAATTATTGGACATCTATGATTATACCTCTTATCAAACCCCTGGATTTTTTGTTCCAAAAAAAAAAAACCTAGATCTTTTGCTCAGCTAAAAAAGTGGAGGGGCGACCGATTATTCGGTGCTACTGGAGCATCGTTGAACGGTCTTCGAGCATCATGTAGGGGTTGTTCTTGATAACTCAACGCTATTATTTTTCGCATAGAGCAATTGGCCATATGACCTAATATTGGAGACTTTTTGTTGGTTTTGAGTGAGGTTTTTGAAGTAATGAGTGGCGAGGGATGGAAGAAGAAGAAGAGTAATAATTGAAAATATATATAGATTGGGGACCATGTTTAAAGAGAAGGGATGGTTTTGAAAAATCAAAGACAATGGAATAGACTGGATTTCGTTTAGAACTTGTCGTCATAAATTTCAACCACCTCGTTGGACTTGCAAGTGGAAAAATTAAAATGATGTCACCTCATGTCTCGAAATTGGATCTGAAATCCTACTATGTGGAGCAGCACTATAACCATGTAATGTGACATATGGTCCATTAATCTTAATAATCAATGGCTTAGAATTTTATTGTGGAATGAATGACTTGCATTATGTAATCGTCGAGATAAAATTAGAACTATTGATTGTGTGATTAACAGCTCGGATGCTACACTGCAACCCTATAATTAGGCTCCGCAATTCCGTCAAAATTATGACCTCATGGATCCAAACTAAGAGGGTGTTCCATGGTCATTCTCTCACAATACATCACAAATTTTTTTTATGAAAAGTCAATTTATTCTAAAAACACTCTTAGCGGAACACCCCTAAGAGTGCTTTGGGACCAAATTGATTTTTGTTTAAAATAATCGGTATTATTTAACTCTTATTTAATTTTTCCTAAAGTTTTCAGGATCGAGGGCCCTCTAGTGGGCCGTTCGATTGGTACTTTTTTAAAATGTAAGATGATTCCGAACCGTTGATTGCCGATCAGACAGTAGAGGGAGTTCACTACATATAGTGAGCCCCCTCACGACAGGCCCCCCAGGTCCAAAGTTTTAATTTCCTCATAATTTTATTATCACATCATTCATCTTAATGAGAAAATAAATATATTAAAAAACACTATAAAATTATATATGAAAGTTGAATTTAACGCTAAAAATCTTTGTGTATCGAATGGTTACCATATGGCCAAGTCTACTTGGTATCCGAACGTTACATTCGGGCTGTCAAAAGTGTATTAGACTACTCAGATCGAAACTCTCTCTCTCTCTCTCTCTCTCTCTCTCTCTCTCTCTCTCTCTCTCTCTCCTTTCTTTGTCCTATTTCTCTCTCCATAATCCGGACCGTCCAAAACCAAAATTGACGGCCCAGATTGCACGCGTGGGTATCACGTGGTACCCACTTGGCATTGAAAAATTGTTCAAATACACTAAAAGACTGTCTTTTACACTGTGTTCCACTAACAAAAAAACTGGTTTTTCTAAACACCGAGGCAGATAATTATCTGACAACACATCACATAAAAAATCATAAAAAACCAATTTTTTCAAAAAGCTGGATTAGTGGAACACTCCTAAAGTATTGAGTACAATAATTTTTTCTCTCCCATGCTCTTACTCCGAACATTTTCCATTTGGATTAATTTTCTTTTACCTTCTCTTCTTTTCACAATTTCCAAACGAAAAATGATTTTCACACCCCCCTCCCCATTTTATAATCTACACTCCCTTTTTTTTATCTTTATTCACATGAATTTACAATATTACCCTTGCATGTGTGAGAAATGTGTACTGAAGAAGGACTATATTGTAAATTTATGTGGATAAAGACAAAAAAGAGTGTGAATTGTAAAATAAGGAGTGTGAAAATCATTTCTCTTTCCAAACAAATGTGTATTTTTATCCTTTTAATGTACTGTATAAAGTACTCCATCCGTTCCAATTTTATAGTCCCTAGTTTTATTATAACCGAATAAAAAAACGATTATATCTTTTAATCGGTAATACATTTTATATACAATATGAATATTGTTTGATAAATCTTGATTTAATATAATAAACAAAGTATTTAAAATAACCTAAAATATTATAAATTATAAGATATAACATTTTAAAAAGTGAAACGAACTAAAAAAATAAATTGGGACGGAGAGAATATTTGACCGAATCATTCCAATCCAGCCAGTTATAACAGTGCGCTAGCTACCAGGTGGTCAAAAGACTCAAACCCCCTGAAGCTTTTCATCACTGCATGCATCGAGATATACATTTAACGGCTATATGTATATATTCCCGCCCTCTGCAGCACCTAGAGTACAACCAGAGAGACGTCAATACAAATAGACCGACAGAGCCTACCCCAATCCCTGATTCACTCCGTCCTTTCTTCCAAACTCAATCCAATCGAATCCAAACCCCCTTCTCTCTCCTCCCAATCCATCCATTCAAACCCACAGACCAAGAAACCATGACCAAAACCCTCCGCCAATTCCTCCTCCCCTGTTTCACCACCACCAACGCAACTGCGGCCACCCCCGCAACCACCACCGTCGCCAAGAAACGCCTGAGCACCTCGCTTCGCGACGACATCCAAGACCCACCAAGAAAAACCCAAGAAATCACCGACGCAGACCAATCAGAGGAAGAGAACGAGAACGGCGGCGGAGTTGCGCCGCCGCGAGCGTCCAAGACAATGGTGATCGGGACAATCTTCGGACACCGCCGCGGCCACGTGTGGTTCTGCGTCCAGCACGACCGTCTCAGCACCCGACCCGCTTTACTTCTTGAACTCCCGATACCCACCCACTTGCTTGTTAAAGAAATGAGGTGTGGGTTGGTGAGAATAGCGCTTGAAACCCTAACCCGACCCGACTCCGAACTGGGTTCTTGCCCGCTTCGCTCCGTGCCCGTCTGGACCATGTTGTGTAATGGAAGGAAGCTCGGGTTTGCGGGTAGGAGGAAGACTACTGAAGCGACCCGGCTCATGCTCAAGAGTCTGCAGTCGATTACTGTAGGAGCGGGTGTTTTGCCGGCTGGGTTTGGGTTCGGATCCGGGACAGAGGCTGATGGGGAGCTTATGTATATGAGGGCTAATTATGAGTGCGTGGTGGGTGGTCCGGATTCGGAGTCTTTTCATCTCATTAACCCGGATGAGTGTCCGGGTCAAGAACTCAGTATCTTCTTGATGAGGTCCAGGTGATGGGGTTTGGGATTGATCAGAGGGGCAATTTGGGGAAAAACTTGTTTTTTGGGGGTTGTAAAGGGATTGGAGAAAAATGGGTTGGCTTGGTGGAATCAGAAAATTTGGGGTTTTCTGTTTCCAAAGATTTTTCCTTTGCCAAAGCTTGAAAACTAAAGAGTTTTCTTGCCATTTATTATAAATCTTGGGGTGGGATTTTGAGTTTGTTTAAAGGGCAGTTTTGGGAGAATCAACATTTAACTTATTTGGAGTTTGATTCATGTCAAACATTTGGAGGTCTTCAATGGTGAATGGGGGGTGTGGAGAATTTTGAGTAGGGAGATGAGGTTTCAATGGTAATTTCATTCCCAATTTACCTTTGACACAATTAATTGCATTATGAGTTTATCAGTACTTTCTTTATCTTCTTGTTTCATTGAAGATTTTCTTGTTCTTTTTTCCTTTTTTTGGCCCTACACAAAAGATTGTTGTTTAGGCTGTAAAAATTTAGTGTGTTACCATTGAATTTTCAATCGATTTTTGCTTGAATTTTCTGTTTTGGTCTATTTTTTCGCATCGAATCAGATTCTCTTGCCCCTCGTTGTGTTTGACATTATAATCCAGTTTCCAAATCTTCCAATCCACCAAGGGGAGTCTTGTTTCCTACAGCTGATTTCTTGAATTACTTGGAATTACACACAACTATGTTAGGAGCCATCCGATTTGTGTGGCTGGCTCTATCGCCCAAGTTATATATTTACAAGGGCTTTTAGTTGCATAGTACCATACCTTCTTTAGATAGTTGGAGCCTCATGTGCATCAAACGGTTCTAATGCCTTTGTGTTCAAAGGTGTGTTTCATTTTCTTGGTTGAGAGTATAAGCTTGTAGGTCATAATTTTTTATTTCATAGTACTCATCTGTTAGGATAAGTGATAATTATAAGGTGAATATTCCAAGCAGTCCTAAAAGTAGCACATCTTCTGTACATAATTACATTCCTCACTTTAATTAGGGTTCAAACACACTTTTGAAACTTCAAGTGGTTAAATTATTAGTGTGAGCCCCTACAAATAATTAGGCCATGCTTTGTAACATCATTGAAAGGTTTACATAGAAAAAGAAAAAGAGCTATTCGAGAGGGGAGGCTGCACTAATTATGTGGTGTTGCTTCTAAGGTTGAAGGACTTTCTAAGAAGATGATGCATGGCCATGGATAGAACCAACCTTTTAGACCTTGTTTGGTCGACGCATAATAATTAAAGTGAAAATGCTTTTGGGGGAATAAACTAGTAATTAGGCCCAGTTTTCCAAGGTCTTGTTCGTTTTAGTTTTCAAGAACCAGTTTTCTAAATTGTTATTCAATTATTACCCTTATTTTAAAATATTTTTTTTTATCTCTCTCCAATCATTAAAACCTTTTTTTTTAATTATTATTCATATTTCTCTCTCTAATCATTACAAAAATCAAAATTCAAAATCCAAATCAAACACAGCCCAAAAGATTTTAGCACTCAGATGCTAAAATCATGATTTTTCAACTCAAAAAATGAAGTGGTTCAGTATATCTTTTTTGATTTTTTTGCACCAAATTAAAGTACACGAGAAGTACTTTAATTTGGTGCGGAAAAAATCGAAAAACGATACACGAAATCACTTTATTTTTTCATTTGAAATATTAGGATTTTAGCACCTAGGTGCTAAAATCTTTTGGAAAACTGCTATTCTTTACAGTTCTGTGTCGAAAATAAACTAAAGGGCTATTTTGTGCGCGAAATCCCTTTATGACAAGGTCTGAGGAAAGATTGAATGTATGCAGCCTTGTCCACACAAATGGAGCCGCTATTCTTGCGACTTGAACCCATGACCGATAGTGAACATTGGGGCAACCTTCTGCTCCACCCTGGACACCCTTGACAGAAAGAATAAACCTACAAGAATAGAACACTAAAATAAAGAAAAAGACAACAGAGACTGAGTTAAATAAAAGAAAGAACAATACAGCATAAGCTGCTTATGAACATTTAGCGGAAACTAACTTAGTTAACACTATACCTATTGTGGTTGATTTGTTACTCTCCTTTTTGAGCTAGAAGTCATAAGTTTGAGTCCTCGTGGAGGAGGTGCCCCACTGTTGTTGTATCCTCTACCAACAAACCCCTAACATCCTACCGTCTGAAGTTTGAAGGAAAACAAGCAGAGAGAATGTTACATCTTCCGTCTCTTTTGAAGTTTGTAGCCTCGTAATTTCAACTTATTTTCTCTCACGTCAACTTTTTAAACTTTTACATCTACTTTCCACTACTTACCATTATCAATATAATAATACCCAATAACTTTTCAAAAAATTTCAAAAAGGAATCACTTTTAAGGGCAAAATAGAAAATGTACCTATTAACTTTTCAAAATATACATTTATTAAGGAATAAACTAAAATGGAAAGTTAAACACTATAAAAGGGAGAGTGAGTAAGAAAACAAGGACCAGAAACCATACCTATTGTGGTTGGTTCGTTAGTCTCCTTTTTAAGGTAGAGGTCATAAGTTCGAGTCCTCGTGATCTAACGCCTAACATTCTACCATCTGGGGAAAAAAATTGAACTAGTTCCAAGGAAAACAAGCAAAGAGAATGTTATGAGTAAGGAAATTATTGTCTCTTCATTTTCATCTTCTTCTTTCTTTCTTTCTTTTTTTTCAGTTATTGTGGTAAAGATTAGGGAGACAAATGAGTTAGACACTAAAAGTTTAATTAACTTCTAAAATCCAATGTGAACTAGCTTTAAAGAATGATGATGTTTGTTGGTCAGGGTCATTATTACTGAAATGAAAGAACAATGAAAAGACTTAAACATGCAGTGCTTGCATATCTATTCTAAAGGCAATCTTTCTCGTTTTCTTTTAAGGAAAAGGCAGCAGAAAAAATAATGTTTTCCATATATTTAACAGATTAAAGATTCATTCGGTTCATCATATGGGCCTACAAGAACTTAAACCAAACAATTTTAAACTAGTGAGAATATGGTTATATCACCAAAGATTCGATGTCTAATCAATAGAAAGACATAACAAGAAGGAATATGCTGATAAAGTCCTTTTTTAGCTATTGGGCTTGATTCTTTGGGTTCGGCTTCAAGGATAATGCACCTCCCACGAAATCTCTTTGGTATGGTTAAATGCAAGGGAAATGAGGTTGTGTTTGTTTTGAGTTTTGAGTTTTGATTTTTTGTCATGATTAGAGGGAGTAATAGAGATAATAAAAAAAATAAGGGCTAGTGATAAGAGAGAGATAAAGAGAAAAATGTGAATAATATTTGAAAATAGAAGGAATAATTGGATAATAATTGAGAAAATCGGGTCTTAAAAACCCAAAACGAACAAGGCCTAGTTGGTTTATCAAAACAGTATACGAAGTTGATCGTCAAAATGAGTTTTAAGATAAGAAGTTTGTCTCAAACAAATAGACGAGCTTCAAAATGGGTTTTTCGATCTTTATGGACTGTCAACACGAGCTCCAGCAGTTTAGTTCGTTTGTGTTTTTTTTGGGCATATTTCTGGGGTGCTTATGAGTTTAACAAGCAACTTTGAGGAAGAGTTTCAGAATGTGTTTGGACTTGCTGTTTTTCCATTTAATGAGCCAAACACAGGTTGAAGTAGCTTACTTTATCTGAAATCCTGCTGGACAATAAACATAAGCTAAACAGGAAAGACAGTTAAAACCGAGCAGTTTTACTTTCCTTCACTTTTGATCCATCATTTGAACAACAAATGACAGATTCATGCATAAAATTCAATGCAGTAAGCAATCTATAACATGGAGACCGGTTGAAAAAAACTGAAGTCCTAATGCTCAGAGTTTGTCACTTGGGCTGTTAGCAAATTCAAAGGGTTATCTCTTCATAGTAAAGTGAGAAAGCTTGCGTTGGTAGCTACTATTAACTATATATTGACAGAGACAAATAATAGAGTTTCCAAAGGCATCTCCAGACCTCACTCTTGGGTTATTTGATCAGGTTACTGATGTTGTTCATTCTAAAGTCCTTACCCTCAGAGTTGTGAAGACAGAAGACTGTTAGGCCTTAATCTTTCTTGCGTGGAAACTGGCCCACCTCCCTTGTATTGTTCCGTCCCAGTAGGTCCTAGTTACTTCCCTTCTGTTCTCTGTTTGGTTTGAAGGTTTATCCGTAAATTGTTCTCTCTTGTCTCGTTGATGAAGGTTTTTCCTTCTTAATTGTACCTATAGTCTTTGTTCTCTCAATGATGTCTCTCATATGCATCGAAAAAGAAAGAAAAAAAAAATTCTTCAACATGTGTCATGTAAGAATTGTAAGGCTGATCGATTCTTTTTTGAAGAGTTTCAAATAATTAAACTTGGCTTAAAAAGATCTGATAAGCTTACGATGGCAATCTCCGGTAAGCAAAGAATATGGTGCTCCTTGTTTTGGAACTTGGAAAAGACTTGACTGAAAAACCAGGAAGAGACTGTAGAAGTTCTGCAGAGAAATAGTTTTAAGTCCATTTGTATGGTTCATAACCATGTGTGATACACTGAACCCACCTTATAGCAGCTCAGACCATGTGATTTCAGACAACCTACTTTCTCCCTGGATTTCCATAATCATGTGAGCTTTTGAAACCATGAACCATTATGTTATTTTCTAGGTCTTGTTATAGATCTAAGAACTTACTAAACATGTAAACAAGGTATAGTGGTAGAAAAGCCAATTAACCGGCCACTAGTGGGTTGTTTAAGCCTTGGCTTGAGAAACCAAAGATAGATTTATGTTAATTTAAGCTTGTCTTGCTATCTATTGCACTAATGTCGTTGTGAAGTGAAGTCCCACATCTCTTGGGTACCAAAGCAGTATGAAATACATAAGCGTGAGGGCACCCTCACTTCAGGAGCTAGCTTTTGGGGTTGAGTTCTACCCAAAACCGAGTAACATGGTATTAGAGCTCAGTACCAAGATGGATAGGGTGGCAAGTCTCTAGCTTGCACGTGGCAGGTCCTGCCAAGTAAGCACGCTGCACTTGAGGGATGGTGTGAAGCGAAGTCCCACATCGACAGGGTACCAAAGTAATAAGAAATATATAAGTGTGAGGGCACCCTCATTTCATGAGCTACCTTTTGGAGTATGTTCTACCCAAAACCATGCAACACTCATAACTTTACTCGAGCAAGCTCGAGTAGTTTTGTACCTGTAATCTTGGAGTGCTTCCATATCTTAAGAATGAAGTTCTAGTTGGGAGAGAATTAATGATTTTTTCATGTTTGTTGGATTTTATGCTTGTGTACCAATGACACTGGTTCAACTTTGGGAAATTCATCCACTGAGAATTGTAAAAGGTTAGAGACCTTGACAGTATTTGGGTTACTATGTCAAGTTATCTAGTTACCTTGAGACAACTTCCTGGAATACTACATCCTTATGCTGATATCGGACAGGATGTCTAGTACCACATGGAGTGATATTAAGAATCAGGAGGGAAACAAAGTGTAACCGGTGATGATCTTCAGAAGTATAACTTTTAGATACCTAAATCGTATAAGAAGAGAATTAAACTTAGTTATCCTTAGAAGGAGAGGTTTTTGAATGCCAAAATCATATAAGAAAAGAATTAAACTTATAGCTCTCTCATATGTAATACCATTCTTCAAGTTACATCTATGAAGCAGGAGTGTTCATGCAGCGAGAATGATGAAGTTGAGTACGTTTCTAGTAGGATCAAGCGCTTACCATCTCAGAAAAACCCGCAGGTCTTAGTGAAGGAGCATCTTTGTTTTGTTATGCCACGCAGCAAGCCTAACCACCAATAGGCCAGTTGAGACTTGGCCTATTTGGCCTGTGCCCCGATAGGATGTTGACCCTCCGCCCAACAGTTTCTAGTTAAGAGTTTCAACTGCTTCAAACTTCTCTTGGCTAAAAAAGATTTGACGAAGCTTATGAACCATGATGACAATAATTTAGTGGTAGGCAAAGACACCTGATCTTGCATAATCTGAGATCTCCATATCCTTCCGCAAGTATATGACATTGCGTGTAATCTACAAGCCACAAATTATAAATGATTGTCACATAAAATCTTTTCTTGCTAATCATGTTCACTTTTCAGGAGAGAGAACCTATCAACATGGTAAGTTCTAAACAACTCGGATGAAGTAACATGATGGCTAGATCAAGTCAGACTTGTTAGGCCATTTTCTAGGTTGAGTTATCGCTAAAAAATCTGGCAACCTAATCTGTCATTCTCTAAAGTTATCTGCTATATATATCCACCGCAAATACTACTACTTAAGAAGGGAGGAAAAGTTTTCGGTTCTGACCTGCTATGATATGTTATCTGTGCATCAAATGATCGACGCAGGCCAACTGATTCGCAAATTCTCTTGGAATGAAAGAATGAATGACCTGCAAAAATGTAAAGGCTGAAAATGTGAAAAACCAACCTCAAGTCGTCACTGATTCTGCTGAAATAGATATGAGTATCCAGTTGCCAGTGAGGAAGAGATAATCTGCATCCCGAGATCTAGATACAACAACTATACGCAGATCCAAACCTCAGGATGCAGATTACCCGGTCCTGACGCAATATCTTCTGTACGAAGGGAAGAATGAGGTAGATGATTATATTTGCATTAAGCAGATGAATTTATAATGGTTCATAAAGCTTAGCATATTAGAAAAAAAATTCTTCTAGCAAAGTTCCGGACTGTTGCAGGTGCATATAAGATAAAGCCATGATAAGGTGCTCTAACCAGGAATCTTAGTCAGATTGTTCTTCTCTTAGTCGGTTGGTTCGATCTGGAAGAACCAATGATCAGCTGAGAACCTTTCCTTTCTACTGCTAATGATTTTTCGTGTCTTGACTCGCTTTCTGAATTTGACCATATAACACCACTGCCTGGCTGGCAATTTACACACACATATAAATGATCACAATTTTGAAGGAAGGAAAGCTAGAATCCTAAAGAGTGGTTAAAAGCAAAACACCTCCCTAATGATGTGGTAATGACACTTTATCACAATAGCGAAGGAAAACACCGCCCTAGTGATGTGATATGACAGTTTTGTAAATATTAACTTTAATGGGTGGTCTGTTTGAAAGTGAAATGCTTACATTGAGCAACATTGTTCGGTATCCTAACTGTCTGAATTTTACTCAAGGAAATAACGTTAAGGGTGGTATTGCATGCTTGAAGCTTCCCACTGTACTTCTAGAATCTTAAATGGACATAGTTTATACTTCTGGGATTCTCTAGCTCTTGCTCTTGAAGATGATTAAAGTTGAAAATGAAAGAAGTGAAATATCAACTTTTTGCACCAAAGTTGATAGTCTCTATCTTCTTTTTCACAGCAACATATTCTATTCCCTAGCTGATTGGAAGGCGCAGCATTGTCCAAAGCAGATAAAGATCTTGTTTTTTTTTGAAATGGATAAAGATCTTGTTTGGTTAAACGAAATCTCGATCTTTGTTAACCATCATTTTCCAATTGTAGTCTCTATCTTCTTTTTCGCCTTGAAATGAAATCTCTTTGTTAACCATCATTTTCCACTTGTAGTCACCATCTTCTTTTTTCACCGTGATGACATAGCATTAGCAGAATTATGGTAACCATTGCGGCATATCATCACTTCAATACTCAAATCAATCAGAACCAAAAATTGTAAAGAGTCATGGAGTCATTCAAATCAAATCCTCATCAACTTGTGACATGTTCTTACCAAACAACGTCTTACCGCTGCATTGATAAGATTCCCCATCGAGCAATTCTAGAATCGATAGGATGACATATGCCGATACGCTATCACTAGAAGACAATATCAGTATATTTGGATGATGAATATTGCACAAAAAAAGTGGAATACATGGCCAAATTTGCAGGAAGTTTGCTGCGATCTCCACAGGGACCGGATGCTGTGGCTACTTCAGAAAGGGACCTGCATCACATGCATGCAAGTGCTTTTCTTTATCCAACATTTGCCCAAATGTATGGTTAAAACAAGGGAATCAATGCTCATAGCAACAAGATTATCTCTCCCTTTTATGTATTCTCCATCTCTTGGAAGCTGGAAGAAGGAATGGACAATAGCCAAATTGATCACCAACCGAGTTGATGTCAGAGAGCCTTAGTTTTGTTTTTAGCTCTATGCATTCATACATCACTGGACCACTGGAAAAGTGCTACGCAACCCTAGCCCCACCCTTCTCCAGACTTCAATAAAAATATGCCATCACGCATTGCTATGTAGCATGGGCACTAACACACCGACACACTGATTTAAAAAACAGTGGTGGCGACACATCAGGACACGTTGAATTATTGATAATGCACATTTTAAATAAGGGATTATATGTCGTACACTATGTTACATGGATCCTTCATTTTGGCTAAAGTAGTACCCGTGTCAATGTGTCCGACACGCGTATCCATTTTTAATACTCAGATCCTCTATTATCATGATATTTACAAAAATAAAATATCAAATATTGCTAGAAAAGAGATAATTTTTAGTCTTTCACATGGACATGAAATAGCAAAAATATTACCCATTCTTTTTTAAGTATATTTTTAATGTAATTTATCATACATAATTATAAATAAAAAAAATCTAAAAAAAAGGTATGCAATATATACTACAAACAAGTGTTCACGACGTGTCTCCGTACCCATACTCAATTACGGGAAACATATCAGTATCCTAAGATTTAAGTTTAGAAAGGTCCGACTTGGACTCCCACTCGCACCCAAGTCCATGTAACATAGGTCATACATTTATTCATAGACCAGGAAAGTATAACATCCTAGTAAGTGAAATAAAGAAGACCTGGTGGATGGAAATGTGTCTCTCAAATAATGGAAGAGTGCATTTCATGTGTTCCTAATCGATAGAAACGTGCAGTCCCATGTGTCCGATGAGTGTTCGGTTTTAGAAAAACACAAAGAAGTACTGCGACGTGATTGGACAAGTGTCTACACAGTGTCAAGAGAGTATCAGTGTATGACACAACAACGCAATATTCTTTGAAGTGTCTGTGCTTTTGAGGTGCATTGTTAAGCATACAAATGTAATTCTTGATGTTAGAGTACAGGAACGTTTATGAAACCAAAGATGAAATGTCCATATGGCACACTAAATTGAAGCAAGACGGTAATTTGTCCAAGTGCTGCAACTGCAGGAAAGGGGGGATGCTTAACTTTTCCTTTGTGAAGTTATCTCAGATCAGCCAGTGTTGCAGTATCTCTTGCTGAAAAATGGCAGGGTTGCTCCATCAATGCAATTCCATTTCGGCATGACCTCCTTTCTTCCCCTTTTGCAATCACCTTACCCACACTTTGAAGGCGACGTGACAAATTTGGCAATTGCCAATTGGATGCCAAATTTTGGCACCAAGAACAGCATTGCCAAAGTTTGGCATTGAATTTGGCTCGCAGGTGTAGAGAGTTTTTCCATTCTTGATGCCAAGTTTTGCCTTTGGCATGACATTTGGTACAAGGGTGGACTTCCTCATACATACTCACATTGTGGGAGGTTGCTACTTTCAGTTTGGAAGCAGCATAAGTTCTGGTGTAATGAGTTCAAAGGTTGCACATCGTTGCAAAAGATGTCTTCCAATGTGTTCATTTTGTTATCAGTTGTACAAATTGTAATGGAACTTCATAGTTCACAATTCATTACTGCAGCACAATGATTTAAGGTTTTCATTGGGATTATCCACGAATCTAAATCATTTTTCGTTGTAACATGTGGCCTGTGGACAGGTTTTTTTTTTTTTCGGCAGCAGCCTGTGGATAGACCTAATGATTAATGAGACAACTCTTTGGGTGGTGTAGTGTAGGACTACTATAATTCAACTCTTGCATTATTCTTCAGGATATGGTGAAACAGTTGTAGCAATTGTGGACATTAGCCCTAGTAAAGTGAATCATGTAAATCTTGTAAGCTATTCAGGTTTTCTCAATTTCTTGTCTAGTTTTTCTCCATTTATTATGCTTCTTAGGGTTCTGCATGTCCCTAACCGGTTTTAAGGTTTTGCTTGGCAAAAAAATTGCAACCGCCATAATGCCACCATCAATCTACTGCAACCACCATAATGCCACCATTGATCTACCGTTTCGACCATCGCCTCACTTTCTACTGCAACCACCGTCTAGAAATTGCAACTAGCCACTGGTACTCTAACTGCAGCACCAGTTGTAAACTGTCTTCCTGCTGTCAATCCCCACCTCCTATGGCCATTCTTTTCAGGCTTGTTTCTGAAGTAGACAAGGAATAAAAAATGGAACCCTCTTTTCATAGGTATAAGCTTATTAAAATTTGAGGCTTATTAGCTCGATTTGACCAGCATTTGAAATGGCATCCTGCAGATTTGCATTAGAAAAATACAATTCATTTCCTTGCCTATGGACAGAAAGAATATGAATCCCAAGATCCTAATGCTCCTGGGAATATGATCAGCACATTTATTCCAACAAGTGTGAGGTGTGTAGACCCCTAAAGTTGCTGAAAAATCTCATAGTATAATACTACCACATACAAGTTTTGCCACACTTCCTCTCTTTTAGAATCGTATAATTAACTCATAAATCTAATTCCACGAACCACAGAGAAAAAGAGTTCAGAATCAACTTTCAGCAAAATGATAGCTAAAGAAAGCAAGTAAAAAAACAAAGAACATTTTTTGGCCAGTAATTCAGTCACAAAACTCGGAATAACACAAAAAGCAACAAATAGACACATTCTGACTAGGGGACTGCAACAACAATTTTTCTATAACGATACAATCATCTATCAATGGAATGTAAAATGTTCCCGAAAAAAACCCAAGTCTAATACGTATTGGACCTTGACGTCGCCGATACGCTTGATTTGATTCTCAAAACCATATAATATAAACCTATACAATGGAAATTAGTAATGTTGTAACAGAACAAACAGCAAGTTTTCAACCGTGCCACTTCCCAGAAAGTATACGACTGCCGAAACACTATTCTACCAACCCTTTCTTTAAACCAAGTGATTCTAATCAGCTCCATTAAGATCTGATAACAGAATGACCAACAAAACTCAGGTGCAAAAATCATGGTGAAAATGTGGGCTCATGTGATAGAAGCCTTTTCAGAGTCTCATAGGTCATGAAAGCAATTCCTACGCCAGGAACTACCTTGTAGTATTCGGGCAAAATTCCTCTATACAAACCACGCAGGCCTTCAGTGCGGAATATATGCTTAAATGTACCAAATAGCCCAGTTTTATACACACGGGCTTGCCCAGCAGCACCTTCCAACTGCATTCTTCGCCTGACAAGATCCAAAGGGAATGTCGCTGCAAGAGTTTGATTAAGCAGATGTTGAGGTAATAAATAAATATAAGAATCAATGAGCCCAGATACAAGGAAATCGAAGGATTATGACAAGCAAATAAGTTATGCCATGTTAACAATTGCATTCTAATCGAGCTTATTGTTAAAATCATTCCTAGAAACATCTATAACTTATGCAATGGGCCATAAGTTTCACAGTATCAAAAGCAACCCCATGTTACATTCAATGCTACTATCAGTCATAAGCCAGAGGAGGGCATGAAATCCCTGCGTCCTTATTTGTTTGCCCATTTAGGGGAATCCAACTTTTAAAGAAATATAATCATTGCACTAATATAGCTTCAACTATCCTAAAATGGCTTCATTTCAAAAGAGAATGTGCAAAAAAGGAAATTGTATAGGACAAGGTTCAGTAACTTTTCATAATAGCCACACAATAGGGGACAGTCAAAAGTAGTAAAAAAGTGGACAAACATTTTGGGATGAAAGGAATAGTATTTTTGCATAACTGAATCCACGTTGAAGAATCATCAAGAGGCAAGGTTGTAGGTTGTATTTACAAACCTGTTGATGATGCAATGCCAGAAATACTACCACAAGCAAGGCTAACCATGGCAGTCGAATCTTCAGGCCTAATGTCAAGATGCTAAAAATGTCAGGTACGATAGAACAGAACACCAAGGAGCCAACAGATATAGCTTTACATTTGACATGCTGTATTTAACAGAACAAACTATTGGGTCCTCACCTTCGAGAGTGCCAATAAGATCTCGATGACTCGTAGACAGCAAAGCTTATTGCTATACTGGGTCCAACCCCCTGCATCACAAAGATTATCAAGACGAATCAAAGAACGGCGGAGCAAAGTATGCACAGAATCACAATGGAAACCTTACCAGCAATGTTGCTCCAAGTCCCTTATACAGGCCCACATAACCTTCATCTCTGCAAATAGTATGAATTGCATGCCAAATACCTCGATAATATGTTGTATTTGTCTGCATGTTTACTTTTATTTAGCTCAAACAAAATCTCAAACAGAATAAGAGAACTGAATTCAATCAACTAAGAAACTTAATATATGAAACACAAACCATGGAAAAGAGAGGAGGGCAAAAGAAACAAAAAAAAAAAATGGAGATAATTTGGTGAAAAGAAATTCCTTTAGGTGATAGCAAGCAACGTCTTCAAGAAACCTTTACAGTAGCTTCGAAGCACAGGATCCGAGCAAGGTTCTTAGTGGCGGCTCCAGAATTATTTTGTGGGGTGTTCAAAAAGGGTCACCTTCGTGTCCCATGGTTTATGTTCATTTCAAGAAATAAAACATTTAATTACGAAAAGAATTCAAATACTTTCATATCTATAGGTTTTAACCCAAGTTTGACTTCCGTTGTTTAGCTCTTAAGACCCTTGTGGTCACTTGCTTTAGTTGCTTATAAGGTACTTAATGCTATGAAATGGCCTTAGTGATGGTTTCAGTGGCACTTTGTTATGATTTAGACCTACAGGGACGGGTTAGGGTCGTGACAAAAGTCTATGGCCAGAGATTCAAATTTTTGTCGGCCAATAGGTTGTTGGAGGGTGTTCAAAGGTTATGAACCAAAGGTTATTGTAGTGTGTTCAAAGCTCATGTAAACTAAATTGGGAGTAGCTCTTGTACTTAGGTGTAGGAAAAATTTGGGGGCTAAGGGTGGTCATCTGAATACCCTAGCTTGAATGTAGCGCCACCAGACTCACTTCTCCACCATGAAAGTCGACGGACATTACATAGCAATGCTGGGCAAAACCAACTCCAAAAGGTACCTCATAAGAAATCTTAGAAGAACCGAAGTATAAACTACTCACTCATTTTATGAGGAACTCAACTATTTAATCCGCAATGCTGTTTCAGACAACCAATTTTCTCCTAATTTTCTTGCCATGGTTTATCTGTAGGCACGCATATAAAAATGCTTGAATTTTTTTTTTATGAACAGGAAATTTCGTTTCATTATAAAAGCTAAAATCTAACTGAGATTGAAGTATAGAGTACAATGGGAACGCCCTAATCAGTAAGGGGGAAAGGGAGCATAATAATCTGAAAATACAATAATAACGCCCTAATCCACATTCTACCAGAGGTCCAGAGCTGAATCCCCACTGAACTACACTAATAAAATCTTAAGCAAATCAGCAAAATCTCAAGCTATGCAAGCAAATGACAATAAGTCTACTCGATGGAAATGAAATGCACCATCACGGTCGAATCTGCAGAAGCCGAATAGGGGACGTTGCAAAGCATTACTATCCCCATGAAACACAACTATCTGGAGAATACAACACAAAGTAGAGCATATGTGGAGATCGAGCTCTCCAAAGCAAGACGAAAACAAACCAAACTACTGTAGTCTAAACAAAACATAGTCTAGGCAAAACTAACACAGTCTAAGCAAAGAAAACAATTATGCTTTCCTCCCTATCTCTGGTGAAGTTAAATTTTATATATGCAGTCTTTAGTCTTGATATAACCAGAGCAGACAAATTAAGGTCTTGTTCGCATACAAATATATATATATATATATATATATATATATATATATATATATATATATATATATATATATATATAGGGAACACTTCTAGTCCGGTCTTCCCTTTTCCGGACCTCACGATCCAAATATTTTTTTGACGATCCGAGCCGTCCAATGTGTTCAGAAGGTGTTTTCAAGGGTACTCGCGAGAAATCTTCAAAAAAAAATACTGGGAAGGGCTTGATCCAAGCAGTTTTCGCAAAATTTTTATATTTACAGTTTTTGCAAAAATTGCTTGGATCAAGTCCTTCCCGGTATTTTTTTTTGAAGATTTCTCGCGTGCACCCTTGAAAACACCTTTTGAAAACATTGGACGGCTCGGATTTTCCAAAAACAATTTGCAAAACAAAAAAAACACACTTTTTCTTGTTTCCGGGAGGAGTGGACTAGAAGTTTTGGGTATATATATATATATATATATATATATATATATATATATATATATATATATATATATATATATATATTGTGAGTCACAACTCAATAAAACTTTACACAACTACTTGATTGGTGACGTGAATCGTATTATTCCATTTGACTCAATCAAGCGTTCAAATCTCTAGTTAAATGCAAGCAAATTCCTTTTCTTGCATAACCCAAGTTATTTTGAACTCCCTTGTCCCCTAGCGTTACTCTTCTCAAGTGAGACACTAATTGAACTTCAATGTGCATGACCAAGCTCTCTTAATCGGTTCCCCTCAGTGTATCTTCAACAATCGCATGCTGCTAGTCTTACGAATTCAATCATCCTTTCACATGTTCCCTAGTTGTATCGCATCCCCCAACCTCAGCATTATCACCCTCTGTCCACAAAACATTCTTAGTATTAAAAGGAACATAAAAACATATCTGCACACACACACACACACACACAGAGGAAACAATGACGAAACTGGATGCTGATTGAAAAGTACATAGGAATGAAGCAAATACCAACAAACACCTTAGGAACGTATCATACAGCATATTCAAGAATATCGATCAGGAAACCCGCAACGTATTGATCAGGGCACTAAAGTTATCATCAACTAAAAAAATTTATCTGATCACAATTCTTGCTGATTTTACCTGTGCTGCAAGCCGTGTTCTGACAAGATCCAATGGATAAGTGGCAGAGGCAGCTGTAATTCCAGATAACCCACCACCAACAAAGTGCACGAAAACATCCGCACCAGTACTACGCCTGTGACCTTCCAAGCCAGGTACTGATTTCAAAAACTGCACAAGGACAGGGCAAGATAATTGATGAAAGGTGCTCACATGAAATCATGGTATTTGAACACGAAAAGGCAGTTTAGCACAGCGTATTTTGTACTGACACTTTTGTAGCGTTCATATGCATAGAAATTGACTGCAGAATAAGGAAGACGATGAACAATTGTAACCAAATTTCCTTTCCAAAATGCTCTAAATCCTTCTTCATTAACAATACGCAAAGCCTCGCACCATATGCTAGGATTGCTCAATGCTGCAGCTTCAGATTGCATGCCTTGTACCTATTAAGAAGGGAGATGAGGATGTTGGGGAAGTCCAAAAAAAAACCCAATAAAACTAGATGCAAGAAAACCAACAGTTATAGGTAAAAGCAATGTATAAATGTATTCTTTCTTTCTTTTCTCTTTTTTTTCTTTTTGCAAGATTCTTTTGATTGACTTGCATGTTTACAAGCCAAAGCGAAGGTAAATAGTTCTAAACCACAAATGATTTGACCCTCTCAATTTTTAATCGTGCATCAATTTTTAATCATGTATAATGCAAATAATAAAAATAAATAAATGAACATATAAAAATCTGGAAATCTGTCACGGTTGTACTTCTTTCGATAAAAGTTTAAAGCTATAAATAGTATGACCAAAATTGAAGAAACAGAAACCATGACAAAACAGGGGTCTCATCTCATACAAAACAGGGGTATCTCTACATTACAGTAAGATTGCCAATCTGAAGTCCAGATAGCTGACCTATCTCTTTCTACATTACAGTAAGATTGCCAATCTGAAGTCCAGATAGCTGACCTAATATTTTCTCTTTCCACGGATTCAACCTACAAACAAACCGAAGCATCTTTGAGCCTCAAGTCCCAAACAAAACAGGTTCTATTTTTGTGAGAACTGATAACTCAGTATGCGAGTCACTAACCCGCACAACTGCTAATCCTAAACTAATCCAACCGTCCACTAGCAGGTGCCCAATAAAAGCCAGTAAACTCATTTTGGGCCAGCCCCAAAGGTGTTGACAGCATCTGCAATGTTTCGAACCTGAAGACTTTTTGCGGGGGCAAACCATAAGTCTCGGTCCTCCACCACTCTATAACACAATTATATCCGCCTGTTCGTTTGGTAATTTTAGTTTAGTTTTGATGTCATCAGGTATCAGGTAGGTATAATGAGTGGAGAGACAGGGAGAAATGAGAAAACAATAATGTCATCAAAACTAAAACTCGGAAACAAACAGGTCATCATTCTTTCGCTCAATTATGCTTGAATAATGATAGTAATGATAGTGACAGAGAAAGTAACGAAACTTTTGTCTGCATACACAACCAACCACAACCCACTTCACGTGGGTGTGGGGCCCCGCGTAATGGGGTATCTTCCAACGTGGTTGATTGTGGCAAAATTTCAAATTTTATTATCACAATCATTTTTTATTATGCTTACAAACAAGTTTAAAACAGGGTGGGGAAACACAGAAGGAAAATAAAAAAAGAAAAAACTACCTGGAAAAGAATGGTGAGGCGAGCAAGGGGAGCAGTACAGGTCTTGCTAAAAGCGCCGGCAATGCCGCCGGCGAGGAGTTGCGGCACCGTGCCTATCTGTGACTGTTGATGAGCACCACACACCTTCTGTTGGTGGTTATGCGGCCGCAAGAACTTGGTCGTGCCGCCGCCGTCAACAGCCTCTCCACTCGACACGCAGACTCGAGCTTCCATTTCCGCGGCAGTCCCTCAATCCTTCTTCTCTCCTTCAGCGACAATTGAAATCATAGGGTGCGAAATCATGAGGGGCGAAGGCTGGGAGTGATTTTCAAAGTCATTTTCGTGGGGAAAGGTGCAGTGTTTGGAAGAGACGATAAACCCTAGTAAAACCCTTCTATATTGAAGTGTGAGCTTGTGAGAGACGGAGTGGGCTTTAGTTCAACTTTCTTTTTCCTTTTTTTTTTTTTTGTCCTTTTTCTTTTTCCGCCAGTTGCTAGGCAGGGATAGCAATTCAATCCACGCTGTGTCCCGTCCCAATCGGGGCGGGTTTTTGTTATGTGTAGCGGCCGGATCCATAGCGACCACCAGGGTCACTCTCCTAAAAGTACAAAGAAGCTGAAAAGGATCAAGTGTCTCAGAATCAGACAAACTGAATGAAGTTCGACCCGCTTCGATGGTGCCGAACGTGTGGCATCCTCGGCCAGGAGCACATGTGCGTAGTTTTGGACGAATAGGGATTTGAATGATCTTTGCCGAGCGTGAGGTGCCCAAGGTGTGGCAACCTCCTCTTGTCTCTCGGCATACTCTCGGGACCTCCGTCGATCGAAGTCTTGAGCCGTCCCCTTGAAGATGGAGTCATTCGTGCGAGCCAATCGACCCCGGCAAAGTGGGGGCTTCGGAACGCCTCTTGTTCCGGAGGCGTGCGAATGCACCACGTTTCCCAATGGGCGTTAAATCACGGCGTCCGCCACGCATTGCTGCTGCTACCGCGCTTTCGCAGAAGACGTGGTCGCGACGTCTCGCAGGTGATTTGATCAATTTGCTCCACGCGCGCGGACGCCGGGCCGGTATACGCGCCCGTGGCGTGTGGATCGTCACCTCACCACATTCCGAAGCGCCAATGACAGCGCTGCAGAGTAGCCGAAGCCACAAGACGCACACCCTCCCGCCTATAAATACACACTCACAACTACCACAAAAGTGGATTCTCTCTCTCTCCCTACTTACTACCCTCATAACTTCAAATTTTTCTTGAAATTTAGTGCACATCTCCTCCCTCCCGGCGGATCGACTTTATCATCTGGAGTGCCTTCCCGGACCACCACCGTCCGGGCTAGGCACTAACGAGGTTGTTTACTTGTGCGTGTCCCCACAAAGCGTGCACCACTTCTTCCATCGCAGGCCCGCTCAACCCTCGGCTGTTCGTTGTTCACCCCCAAAGAAGACTCCCACAATTGGCGACTACCGGGAGGCTTGATAACTACTCCTCCCAAAATTTCTACACGCTGTGGTGTCTTTTCCTCCACTTTGAGCTCCCTCCCAACCAACCCGCATGGTCGACTTGACCTTGGGGCATGGCCGCATTCAACGACGCCGAGAATGGGTCACCACCGACCGCCATCTTGGGTACACCAAGTTAGGAGGACTTGGGGCTCACCGCTTCCCCGCTATCAATGTAATGGGACGGTGACCGCGGAATAACAACGGCCGCCCGAAAGCAACGCAATGGGGATGAAGAATATTCTCTTGACAAAGATGAATGGGGACGCCCTTCCTCAACAACCTCACGACCTTTCGGGACAGAGGCTCTTCCTCCCCCTCCCCCTCTCACCATAGAGGCCGAACTGGCGTTGCTAAGGCAAGAGGTGCTGGCTATGAAAACGGGCCGGGGTCCAACCTCACGGCATCGAGGGCGAACAAGGACTCCGGAGGGCCCAACCGAAATAAGAACCAACAACATTGAAAGGAAACCTGGGCTCTTTTCTCGCCTCGACAAGCTCTGAAGTTGACCGACGCAGGCGAGACACCGGAGCCAACGAAAGCACGACAAGAATACATGTTCCAGACGGAAGCCCACTCTGGGAAGGAATTCTTGGCCGAATCCAGCCACCCTCGAAAGGTAAAGGCCACGGCATCGAAAGTGCTCCGGCAGCCCCGTAAGGCCTCGTATCACGCGGTGCACGCCGAGGAACCGAGAGGCGCATAAATGTGCGAGAAAGGCCCAATGATCGCAGGAAGCGAACACGCCGTAATCCGTATACAACAACATCGGGCAGGAGAGGAGGGCTTACCATAACCATAACCGATCGAGGGATCGGGGAGGTAATGGGCGCCATTGCCAACCATTGGAGGGGCACGATGTCGAAATGGCGCTACCAAAGACTAGGGGCTGCAGAGGCCTCGAGGAAACGTGGATCGCCGACTTAATTGAGGTCTCTACAGAGCCCCAACGTAATGATAATAAAGGGGTCCGAGGCCCGGGGACAAGTATACCCCGCAAAATGACGGTGGCGGATCGCGTCTGGCCAATGCTCAAACCGGGTGAAAAAAGGGTTTACCATGCCGAGGCCCGGCGCGAGATCGACACCACCCCGAGGAGGCGCATCAAGGGTTCGTGATGGCCGCAAACAAGAGACTGCCTTCCGAGAGGAGCAACTTACCTATGGATAGGTCCGACCCGCGGGCACGAGGCAAAGCGTCTCCAAAAAACGCGTGCATCTGAAAACCAACAGCGAATCCCTACCACCCACATCCCGCCGACTCAGATTAGAAAAAGCCGGACGATTCCCGCTCGCTGAAAGCAATCACAGAGGCTGCACCTCTGCGGCGGGTTCAAAATCCCGGGTTCGACAAATATGAGCCAATGATGATGCGTAACGCACGCCCAAAGCGCGCACCTGGTCTCCGAACTCCTACGCCCACGGCCAACGCCTCTCATGTGCCAAACGTTCTCTCACGAGCCTGGGACCACCAAGGCCCAGGTGGTATAGCCAACTCGCCCGGGTCAAATTAACGACTTCGATGAGCCGAAGGCCATGTTCACGCCTCGGTTTGTGACCAGTAACACACAACCAAGACGCCGACGGCAAGCTTATCAACATGAAGAGGGGCCTGGAGGAGACCAAAAGAGTATATCGCTTGGTAATCGAGGTGTACGTACTCGTGGGAGGATGTGACCGTAAGATCGCCTCCGCGTCGTTCAAAAAATCGGCTTAACCGCCACTCCGACCTCTTCAAAGAGCTTTTGGTACGCCACCAAAAACATGGTAGAGCCGATGGAGATAGTCAACTGTTTCCGAGAGCTCGACGAGCCGATTCTTGGAGAGGCCAAAGGGGTGTGTAGCAGGGAATGCCGGCGAGGCAAAAAAACAGGTGAACAACCTGAGAAGGGATCGCAATGACCAGGGTGGCGGATACAGAGATAGGGGCATCAAGGACAACGGAGGAAACGGAAACGGCGGCAAGTAGGGGATGGGAGAAGCCCCCCCGAAACGATAACGATTATATAGCCAAAACCACAGTCTTTACCATGCCAATTTACAGATTGTTGGCTGAGTTTGGCGTAAAACGCTGGTTTTATCGCCGTAGGAGAAGATGGGGTCGGATCCCACCCGGAAAGGAAAAGTGCACCTACCACAACGAGATGGGCCATTACACTACGGGATGCCGTCCGTTCAAAGCCCACCTAGAACGGCTTGTCGCCGAGGGACGCATGAACGAGTGGATCGACCATAGCCGTACGCCGACCACACTCAGGGGAGCCGCACCACAGCCAAACCACCAAGCGTCCCGCCCCCGTCGCCCGGGCCAAATGCGCCCGGGGAAAGGGTACGCCCGGGAGTTGTCCTCACCATCCACGGCCTGGTTGGCAAAGCTCGAGCCGACGAAATGCACACAGAGTTGCAAAAGATGGAGGCCATATGGAAGTAATGACGCCGGAAAGCGCCCGGGGTTTAAAAGTATGATGAACCGTGGACCCATACACTATCTCCTTCTCCGGAAGGACTTGGGCTGCCTACAACCCCGTTTGACGATGCTCGTAATCGAGGTGAGTATCGATTACGTAGATATCGCGTAATCCTAGTGGATCGTGGGAGCTTCGGGATGTCAACTTTTTACTTTCGGCCTCAAGGCCCCTCGGACGAACGCTGATTTATGAGCTTACCCCCTTCAAAGCACGCCCTTGCAGCGGGTTCTCGGGTTTTCCAGCTTTATCGTACAGCAAAGATCACCCTCGGGTCCATGCGGGATCGATACATCCGAAATAGAATTCACGGTGGTAGACTCCCCGAAAGTCCCATAACGCCATCTTGGCCTGGCCGGCTCCACGCCATGGGGGCCATTGCATCAACCCTCCACCAGTGTGTCCGGTTCATCGGCACGAACGGAAAACAAGAGACTATCCGAGGAAACCAGATGGCCTCAAAGAGATGCTTTGTCAATGCCGTTCGTCAAAAGGATAGGAGGGATGGCGTGCCGCCGGGCGGTGTTCGGCGGATCGAGGCGCCTCGAAAGTGCACTCCCCGTTTTCGATGACGCCGGGCCCAAAGCCGCAGGAAAAGTCAGGCTTGAAGAGGCGGGTCAAGGTGCCCATCAACGAAGAAGGCACCGTGTACTTTATGATCGGTTCGACCGTTAACCTCGGTACCGAATGACTTGGTCGCTTTCTCGCGATAACATCGAGGTTTTCGCGGGACTCAGACGAAAATGCCGGGCGCTAGCCCCACTTTCATCACGCGACGCCTCACGTTGATCCGCTAGGAAGCCGGTGGGTGCAAAACCGGTATGATCCTCCTGAATCCACTCGATGCGCCATGGAGGAGGTTGATCGCCTCGTCGAAGCAGAGGCTATCCGAGAGGTGATGTACCCAACGTGGTTGGCAAACACCGTTGTGGTGAAGAAAAAGAATGGGAAATGGAGGGTATGTGTGGACTACACGAACCTCAACGATGCATGCCCTAAGGACTGCTTTCCCCTCCCTCGGATAGATCAACTGGTAGACGCCACGGCCGGTCATGCGGGTTGACTTCATGGGCGCCTACCGAGGATACCACCAAATCGCGATGGATGACGGATGAAGAGAAGACGGCGCTCATTACGCCGGCAGGAATCTTCGCTATCGGGTCATGCCTTTTACCCGAAAACGCAGGGGCTACCTACCAGAGGATGGTCTCCAAGATGTTTGCCAAGGAGCTCGGCGACATTATGGAGGCCTACATTGACGATATGGTGGTAAAAAGCAAGTTCACAGAAGACCATCTCTCCCACCTCGGTAGGGTCTTTTCCATTCTCAAAAAGCACGATCTGAAGCTTAACGCAGAGAAGTTGCATCGCTCGTGAGCCTGCACGAGGGAAATTTTTGGGGCACCTTTGTCACCCGCCGAGGGATCGAGGTCGATCCCAACCACCGAAGCCATTCAAAATCTCCGAGCACCGGCAACGGTTAAGGAGGTACAACGACTAACGGGGATGGCTGTCGCCCTCAACCGCTTTATTAGCAAGTCGTCCGACGCCTGCCGACCTTTCTTCCAAGCCATCAAGACTAGCAACAGGTCCTTTTGCTGGACCACCGAATGCGATGCGGCATTGGCCGAACTGAAAAATTACATGTCCCGAGCGCCATTGCTGGTCGTGCCGAGGGAGGACGAGGATCTGTATCTCTACCTGGCGGTTTCTGACCACGCCGTAAGTTCAGCGTTGGTCCGGTAGGAGGGACAGGACCAGTTCCCCATCTACTACTCTAGCAAGACCATGCTCCCTGTCGAGACAAGGTACTTGCCAATTGAGAAGTTAGCGCTCTCGCTGGTTATGGCCAAGAGAAAGCTCTTACCCTACTTCCAGAGTCACAGGATAGTGGTGATCACGGCATTTCCCTTGAAGACCATCATGCGAAAGGCAGACCTCTCGGATCGGATCTGTAAGTGGTCCCTGGAGTTGGCCAACTACGACATCCGGTACGAGCCCCGAACGGCAATCAAAGGACAGGCATTGGCAGATTTCGTCGCTGAACTCACTCCAAAGTTGGAAACCGAGCTCCGTGAAGAAAGCTCCACCAATGCCGACGGCGACAAAACCGGTAAAGGAGGCTCCGCATCCGAGCAGTCTGGATTCGTCCTCAAGCGCTCCCTGCCCCGAACGGCCACCATCTATACGGGAGATTGTTGGCGCATGCACGTGGACGGGGCATCAAACAACCGAGGGGCGGGGGCCCGAATTGTGCTCATCTCTCCCGAGGGAACTCTACACGAATCGCGATGAGCATGGTTCCCGACCACGAACAACGCAGGCCGAGTCATGCACGGCTTGATCGCCGGATTCCGCTTTGCCCTCGCCTCGAGTCGGCGAGTCGCTGTGTCTACAGCGCGATTCCCTGCTTGTGGTGAACCAACTGAACAGCGATTACGGCTCAGGGGAATCTCGGATGTTGAAGTACTTGAGCCATGTCCTGGAGCTGCAAAAGGGCTTCAAGGCCATCCACTTCTCCCACATAGGGCAAGCAAAGAACGCTTCCCACGCCATGCCCTTGTCTGCCCCCTGTCGGCGCGGTAATGAACTCGAGGTACGCTGCACAATCACGGGAGATAAATGATGCCAGTTTCGCAAAGGCGCAGGACGCTATGGCTATCTACGGCCCACGCAAACGGTTCGATGGACTTCGCCGCCTCCTTCCTCCAAGACCAGACGCTTCCCTCGGATAAGAAGGAGGCCCACCGGATTCGATGTCAGTCCACATTATACTTTCTGTCCCCAACCGGCCAGCTCTACCGCCGAACTTACACCGGCCCCGATTTACGCATGGTCAGCGAAGCCGAGGTACCCCACGTTCTTCACGAGCTCCATGAGGGCAGCTGCGGCAACCACTCGGGAGGACGTACTCTCTCCGAACGTGTCGTAACCCAGGGGTACTGGTGGCCAAAAATGAGGAAAAGCGCCGAAGAATACGTCAAGCGATCGCGGCATGTCGGAAGCACTCGCCTCCCCGCCGGCCACCTATGCCTCTACAACCGGTCATAAGCCCGTGCCCGTTCGCACAATGGGGACTCGACATTGTAGGGGTCTTACCTACGGCGCCCGGCGGGTTTCGGCATCTTATCACGGCCACGGACTACTTCACAAAGTGGGTGGAAGCCGAACCCTTGGTACACATCACGGCCGCCGAGGTTGAGCAATTCATCTGGAAAAACATCATTTCTCGTTTCGGCGTGCCCTATGCTATCATTTCTGACAACGGCACCCAGTTCGTCACAGAGGCAATTAAAACGCTGTGCAAAAAGAAGAACATTCGCGTACACAACTCCACCGTAGCCTACCCTCAGGGGAACGGCCAAGCCGAGGCTTCGAACAAGTCCATCTCGACCGCCTCAAGCGTCGGGTTGACCAACAAGAGAGGAAAATGGGTGGAAGAGCTCCCTAAGGTACTCACAGGGTTCAGAAACTACCCTCGGGCCACCGAACCGCCGAACACCTTTCTCCATGGCTTATGGGATGGAAGCCGCCCTCCCCTTGCTTCGCTATCGCTCCCTCCTCTCCTGGACCGAAGCCTTCCACCCGGCTACGAACGATGAACATCTTGCCTCCGAGCTCGACCAAATTGAGGATCTCCGAGACAAAGCCAACATCAAATATGCCGCCGTACGCCAGAAGAGGTCACTTTCGGGGCTACAACAAGCAACGCTTAAGCGCCCGCCCGCTTCAATATTGACGATCCGTCCTCCCGAGGTTGTCCAAAAAGAAGAATAAAAAGAAGTTCATGCCCAATTGGGAGGGCCCGCATCGTGTTATTGCCAAGGTCGGTTATGGGGCTTACAAGCTCGCCCGAGATGGATGGTACGGTTTTAGCAACCCATGGAATGCGACGAGGCTGAGAAAATTCTATGGTTAGGATCTTATGTTTATCATTTTCGCATTTTTGGCTTTCGGCAATCCCTTTTTGTAATGTCTCGGGATTATAAACTGTTAATGATAAGATCCTTCCTACAGTTTTCGTTATTCTTCCAAGTTTTAAAAATTTCTGCACGAGTTGTTACCCTCGGAAGAAGGATCTCTGTTTACATGCCGTTCGGCGGATCCACTCGACCTTATTCGAATGAATAGTCGGTTAAACGTTCGGTCGAACGGTAATTTCTCATTGACAATTGGAACGGAAATCTCATTACACGCTCGGCGCGGACAGAACTTGTGCTCGGTTGGGAATCGGTACTTATGCCTTCTATACTTCGGCTGGGTGTCATTCGGCTAATGGCTCCCCGCCGAAGCAGGGGCTATCATCATCACTGATTATCAGTTTTTGTGTATGCATATTGGTTGCTTACAACTTTTGCCATTTACGAGAGCATATCTTGCGAATTGCTTATCGAACTAGCTGCGTGCTATTGAATTCGATCATCGCTCGGCGCGAAACTGGAATGTTTACTTGATTATCACTCGGCGCGAAAGTTTATTGATCATCGCTCGGCGCGAAATTTAATATCTAGTTAATCATCGCTCGGCGCGAAACCAGGATATTTATTTAACTATCGTCACTTATGCTTCGGCAGCACGCTGGAATAATAAAAGCTAGCCTTTGGCCTAGTGGCCATCATTATTCACAATCCGATGGTTACGACTTTAATCCGGAGGTCTCGGCTCAGTTGTTAGCTCGGTGGCTAAAATTTTTCAGTTATGTGAGAGGGCCATTACTTGAACAATTACTCAGACATAATATTGAAGCACTGAACCAAAAATGAACGAGGCATGCACGAAAAAGAAAAGTGAACATTCATCCATTAAGAGAGAAGCGCTCGGCAATAATTAAATGTTCGGTGCCGGCCCCGAGTACAAAAAAAAAAACTAAGGCACTAAGGCTCCGGGGCCGGACCACGGTTGTCGGGGCGTGAGACCCGCCGGCACCCTGGATTCTCGAGGTGGTTCCCTCGTGTGCCACATCCTGCGCCAAAGGGGCATCTCCGAATCTCGACCTCTCGGACCGGAGGGATGGAGGACCGCTGCGCGGATTCAAGCAGGGACGGGCGACGCAGGTCGTGAGGCGAGGTGAAGGCTTGGCCCGGAACCGATGCACCGGGAGGAAGCCCGCGGAAGGCCGCCTCCTGCGTTGTCGGTCGCCTCTGGCCGGGCCCGCACAAGGGTCTCCTTGGCCCCCTCGATAGCCGCTGGAATCGGCAGCACCATCAATTTGTCATGATCACCGGCGTCTTTGGGAGATCCCTCTCGCTTGGGTCGCCTTTCTCGACGCAGACACCTTGCTTTCCGGCCATCATGGCCCTCTCCTCGACCTCAGCCGGGCCGTACTTTCTCTGTACCTTTTCTCAAGCTTCGTGGCCGTCGGCGACAAAAGGGCCTCAAGCCTTCACTTTGCTCTGCTTTCGGGCTTTTGCTCAGCCCTCGAGGCTTATTACTGCGCCTCGCTCCTTTCCAGCGCCAAGGTTGTAGACCTTGCGCCGAGAAACCAAAGCTGCACGGCTGCACTTTGAAAATACAAATAATGCAAATGAATAAGTTGTAGCGAGAACAAAGACTTGGCGAGAAATTATGAAATCGGAATCAAAAGTCTTACCATCACAAGGTTAGTCGCGAGAGGCTTCGGCATAGTTGTTAGTGCATTATTGTGCGGAGCGGCTTTCATGTCCCTCGGCGAGGCGAGGGCCTTATTCTGATCCTGCCGTTTTTATTTGCGGTTTTTCCCGAGCATTTGGCGTTCTTTTTCCTTGGCGCTTCGCCCACATTTGGAGAATGGATGGCCGGCACCCGGCTTCGTCCTGGCTGGGCCGAGGGGCCGGAGCGTCGGGGAGTCGGGGAGGGTTTGCCGAGTCCGCGGGATTGCCGCTCGGGCGGGACCTCGCCTATGCGTCGCCGCTGGACGGCATGTGAGGCACCGTCTTGAGAACTCTCTTCGGCCACAAGTAACGGGCGCCCGCTGTATGGGCCTCTTCTCGAGGGTCCTCGCCGCACTGACCGTCTGGCTGGAGGCGTACCGCTTTTCTTCCTTCGGCTCGCCTCCCGCCGCTGAAGCCTCCCCGAGTCAAGATCCAAATGTATATTCCGGCCGGTAGGCGATGCGAGGTTCTGTGACGGCTACCGGCGATTAGGTGGAGGTTGAAGTGTCGGTCGAGCGAGCGACCTCGCGCCCGGCTCTCCCCTCGATCTGGGGGCTCTTCCCTCTCTTCAAAAAACCCTTATCTGCGTGTGTAAGCGAGGATAGAGAAGCGGTCTTGATTCGAATGGCGAAGATAAATTACGATGGCGTCATGCGTCTGCGTCCGCGGCGAGCCTCCTCGTCACCTTCCTGCACACTGGAGAAACAAGGCAAGTATAATGAGAAAAATATACGGGGTAAGCATAGCGGAAGGGCAAGTACAATAGATGAAAGACATGTAAAATCTCTCGGCTTACTAGGGTTCCCACGGCGCCATGGGACGGGCCACGTGGACTGCTCCCCGGGGGTCCCTTCGTAATTCCCCCTGACTATAACAAGCTCGCAGGCGTGCCTCTCCGAGTCCGTGGAGTTGTAGTGGGTTAGGTGGGGGTACTTTCAGGCGCTGGAAGTAGTACCGACCATAGCTCTTGCTTTCAGCGCCCGCGGTATAGATCGCCATCGCCTGGACAAGCGGAAGGGGATGTCGTGCTACTCGGATAACGGCGGCGGAAAGGGAGATGATCGCGGTACACGTTGGTTACCGGTTTGGTGGGGAAACAAGCTGCGATGCGTGGCCCGGGAATTGGCGCAGGAGGCGAGGCATGGGAAAGGTGAGACCGCCCTCGGCAATGGCCATCAGGGGCACGGACACCTGCCCCTCCACGTAGTGGATCCGGTCGTCCGTGGGCCTGACGATCTCCACATCCTCGGGGATGTTGTAGTCCCTTCGGAAGGCAGCCACTTTCTCCGCCGAGCCATCGAAATATGTCTCGACATATCTGCATTTGCCGTGCTTAGGATTCGGCGGAGGGATTGACTCCCAGTCCCGTCCGTATTCGACGCCACCTTCGACGTCGACCCCATCAGCGTCCTCGGGGACCTGGTCTTGCTCGTCGTTTCGGTAGAACCCTAAATCGTTCCCTTTTGGGGTCGAGGGTGACCACGTCCCCTCAGAATGAGCGTGTCCCTGGTTCATGCACAATGGGCGGGCAGATTTCGTCCACCTCAAGAACGACGACTGGCTGAGGCTCGCCGAACCCCGCGGTCTCCCTATCTATTTCCATCACCTCCGAGTCCGGGACCAGTCGACGGGGGAATTTGGGATCTGTGTTGGGTCGATGGAAGGGGACGCAGGAATACCGCCGTACCCCGCTGTTGGGCCGGGTTCGAGACACGCTACGCTTTCCGGGATGTAGACGTTTGAGCACCACTCTCGGCGCGTCTTGCTTCCTCCACCATCTCCATCCAGCGATCGTTGGGGATGGCTTGAAGAGGGGCTACGTCGAGTGGTTCGGTTCCGAACGGTGGAAGGTCTTGTTGGGAATGGCACCTATAGTCTCGCCCGAGACTTCTTAGTTGCTCGCGGGCAAGGATGCTCTGGATGAAATCACTGAGCTGGGTTTCGGCGAGGACGTCGTCGGTAGATGAGTCCGAAGAATCCGAGCTCATCCGGTAGAACCTACAAATTACGGGGTGAAACAACCATCGGCCGATATGCACGGGTTTAAGTTTAAGAAAAATCACGTGGGTGGATATCCGGCACCATGCCGAGCCCCCACATGGTGCTTATTCTCGGAGAGCCTCGCCCATGCACAGGCCCTCGGCAAGATTTGTGGAAATATACTGTCGGCGGAAGACAATACGCTCGGAGATCTAACGCTCGGAAGAACACGATGAGTGTTCTTCAAGCCCAGAATCCGGCGGCCGTGCTCACGCCGCCAAATGCCACCTAAAACTCAAAAGAACGAAGGCAAAAAAGCGAAAAAAGTAAAACATGGAGAAGTCATTCAAAACAAGGCAGAAACTTACGAAAAGCCACAGAAATGCAAGAAAAAGTGATGAGGAGTTGGGATACCTGAGTATTTGTCGAAGATCTTCGCCGGAAAACGGGTTTTGGTTGGATCGTTGGTGAAATGCAGCGGTGGATGACGGCGGCGCAGGGCTTCGACGCTAGAGAGAGAGAGTAACAGTGACTCTCTCTCCCTCCGCCCTTGTATTTATAGGGGCATGCTTTCGAGGTGAAGGGTCACCCCTTCGCATCGGTCGAACCACGTGCCCCCGGGATTCAAACCGTTTGGGGCGCGAGAATCAAACGATGGCGCTAGCGGTCCAATCACGCGGCGACATGTACGTAGCACGCCATCATCATGCGGTGCGGTTTTCACGAGCGATTATGTGTCGAGGCGTCCTTTCCGCCTCCAGTTGATCGCGGCGTTAGAACACCAACCCCCTCCGGCGCCATTCTGGTGAACCTAGGCGGTCATCAACCCGACCGAGTTTTTGTCCACGGCCTTTCGGTGTTATTCTTGAAACCCGTTTCTCCGAAGCCGCTGAATCGGTTTTATCGACTCCGCACCCTCCACTTGTCAACATCGCGGAAGTCGATGGGGCTATTGTAGCGGCGGATCCATAGCGACCACCGGGGTCACTCTCCTAAAAAGTACAAAAGAAGGCGAAAAGGATCAAGTGTCACCGAGAATCGGACAAAGCGAATGAAGTTCGACCCGGCCGATGGTGCCGAGCGCGTGTGGCATCCTCGGCGGAGCACATGTCGCGTAGTTTTGGGCGAATAAGGATTTGAATGATCTTTGCGGCGTGAGGTGCCCAGGTGTGGCAACCTCCTCTTGTCTCTCGGCATACTCGGGACCTCCGTCGTCGATCGAGTCTTGCGGCGTCTGAGTGGAGATAGGTGCCGGGCCAATGCGCCGAGCCAATCGACCACCTGATATGGGGCCTGGAGCGCCCTCTTGGTTCGGGAAGTGCGAATGCGCCACACGTTTCCCGATGGAGCATTAAATGCGGCGGTCACCCCTTTCTCACTTCCTACCGCTGCGGCGGCGGCGTGGGTTGCGGGGGATGTCTCGAGGTGATTTGACTACTCGAGCCCACGTGCCATGACGTCGGCCGAGATATGGCGTCTGTGGCAGGGATTGAGGTCACCTCACCTGTCATTCCGAAGCCTTGACAATGGCCGGTGGGGAGAGGAGCGGCGCGTGGGGCGAGCATTACTCCCTCACTTTATAAATACACACTCACAACTACCACAAAAGGGATCTCTCTCTCTCTCCTCATTTACTACCCTCATAACTTCAGTCTTTTCTTGAAATTTAGTGCACATCTCCTCCCTCCGGTGACTGACTTTATCATCGGAGTGCCTTCCCGGACCACCACCGTCCGGGCTAGGCACTAACGAGGTTGTTTACTTGTGCAGGTCCCCACAGGAGTGCACCACTTCTTCCATCGCAGCCCGTTCAACCCTCAGAAGGTTCAGAAGGTTCACCCCGGCAAAGACACTCCCACATTATGTTTGTAGGGATTAGATCAGGCTGGGAGAAAATTGAACAAACCCGACACTTTGATAAACATTATTCCCGTCCGAATTTTTTTTATGGATAAAATTGTATTGTTATTCTTGATTTTTTACCGTAGTACTGTAATTAAAATCCCGCTTTACAATGTTTTAAAAATCGGACCAGACCGGCCGGTTCAACCGGTTGGCTCGTCAACCGGACCTTAATCTGGTTCGGTTCCATCTAATAACCGCTCCTTTTGCAGAACCGGTCTAATAATTATAAACCGTCCCATGAAGGCGGTCGAACCGCCAACCCATACGAACCGGAACTAGGTTAGTCAAACCAGACCGGAAAATTTGCACCGTGTTTTTACACTGTACTGCCCACGGCATGCAATCATGACGTTAGAGAGTAGCTTATATGGTGGACCCATGCCAGCTCATGCTCTCCAATGACTAACTGGGCAAATTTTAGTGGCTCCTCAGCTCTTTTATAGGAAGAAAGGTTGGGTGGGAAACAAAACCCACCGATGTGGGATTCGAAAAAACATAATAGGAGTATAGGACTGCATATGTAGCACAACATATGCTTATTTTCTATGTAGTTATTTTTTTATATGCTTATTTTCTTAAATTTTAAATTTATATTATATTTTAATTATAATTATGACATCACGGTTCGATTGCGGTTCAACCGCGGTTGAACCAGTGACCCATCCGTCCAATTCCTTTTCCGGTTCGCTCTCCGGTCCGGTTTTTAAAACATTGCCGCTTTATACATTAGTTTTTTTTTCATTTTCCTTCTAAATAGTAGATTATAGTATCGTTGTAATATTTATTTTGTAAACATTTACTATTTGTACTCACTTATTTTGGAGTATAAAATATATTTTCTTTGTAATATTATATTCTATGTTAAAAAGAAGGGCGGGTCGGGAAATGTAAACATGTTACCCGATAAGAACCAGACAAGGGTACTAATACATTACCAGGGTACTACCGATCGGGGTTTGGGATGGGGCTAGATTTTCGGGTCATGATTTGGCAAAACCCATCCCTCCCTATTGTCTTTTCTATAGTCAGGGCGTATCAGGGTCAGCTTACGAGCACTTTGACAATTTCTCTCCACAATCCAGTCAAAAGTAAGTCCTCCACACCAAAACTAGAATTCACTCAAAATTGCATTGTTATTTAAGTATTGTAAGACACGTCAATGTGAGAGAAAATAGTTTACTATCACATCTGAAAACTTCAATGAGCTGTCATCATTTAAACTTCAATGAGCTATTTTCCATTAAGGTGGTTTTTAAAAAAAATCCTAGTTTTTCACAATTTTTTATGTGATGTGTTGTGAGATAATAACATGTCTCAGTTTTTGGAAAAACAATTTTTTGTTAGTGGAACAGCCCTAGGAATTTGATCTTAAAACCGTTTTAAGCATCTCCGGCTATTCCAAACCAAAATACTTATTCAAAATGCCAATTTTTATCTCAGCAAAGTGGCTATTCAGTAGTCAACACTAAAAATGTCATTCCTAGTTCAGTTTACCAAAGAATGGGGAGAGAGAAGCTATTGAGGGCATGAGTGACTTGTTGGGTGTGGCTAGTCATGCAGGATTCAGAGATCCTGTAGTGCACTGCCGTACTACAACTCTGTAGTGCGGCTCACGAGCCATTGATCTCAGCAATGAATGGCTCGGATTTCATCTCGGCAACAAACGGCTCAGATCATGCAAGCACCAAGACGAAATCCGAGCCGTTGATTGCGCGATCAATAGCTCGGATGCCGCACTACAACCCTGTAGTGCGGAAGTGCACTACAGGATGCTCTCTTCCGGTCATGTAGGCTGGAGCATGAATCGCCGAGGAAGAAGGTGAGATACCTAGATTTGGGTTTTGAGAGATTTGGCTCATCAAAACTTTTCAAATGGAGGAAGTAGCAAGGCAGTTGGAGATGCTGTTATATGTCAAGTGCATTAATTTTTAATTCATTATTTTTTGTATTTTTATAACTTAAGTATTCAGATCAACTTACACATATCTCAATTATTCCTGTGAAACCGATCCCACCACTCAATAACAAGGGACATGCATTGTCTAGCCCGATAACAAGCACATGCCGGTACATTGTTTGTGTGAGTTGATAGATATTGGCTGTAAAAAAAATGAACTAACATTTCCTCAAAAATAAACGAACGACAAGTATGCTGTTGAGAAAAGGATTGCAAGATAGAATTGATTCGATCAAGTGGCTTTAAAAGATCGATTGATTTTGATTCTTGGCAAAGTTCTTTCAATTTGTAATGTTTTTTATGATTTCAAGAACTTAGTATTATAGAACAAATTGAAATTTATCAAATAAAATATATATTGCATATTTTTTTTAAATCTACATTGAAATATATAGGCAATAGACACAAAAGAGACAAAATTAATAATGGACGAAAAAATGGGACGGAGGGACTATTTTTCCGCCTGCCTAAATAGTTATATTTGACACTAGAGGCGGCAATTTGCAACCTAACCCATTAAACCCATCCAAACCCACCCACCTATAACCCAACCCACCCATATTCTATTATGGATTGATATGGGTTGAACCCATATCAACCCATATTTACATGGGTTTAGATGGGTTCAAAATGGGTTGAATTTGGGTTGGACCTGAAAATGAAAAATAATACCCCACACACAACAAATCTAAGCTCCATAAAAATTCCTCTCTCTCTCTCTCTCTCTCTCTCTCTCTCTCTCTCTCTCTCTCTCCACAAATCTACTGTAAAGTGAGGAAATCACAATGCATTGAATGTGTGTATGCGAGAATGAAATGTACCACTTTTACACCCCGTTTGGATAGGGGATATGCCTCATATTTTTTCACCCCCTCTTAAGAGGAAAGGTCCATGCTTATGCCGTTGTTGGGAACCCTTCTTCTCCTCCCTAATAGCTCTTCACCTCCCTAATAGCTCTTCACCCCCTCAATCTACAAATAAAGTGGACCTCTTCCTCCCTGATAAAATTTGGGCTGCCTCCACCCTGTCCAAAAGTTATCCCCTTTGTACAAGGAGAGGGTTATTGGCAAAAATAACCCTTGTTATCCCTTTTTACGACTCCATCGTACACGTCTGTGCTAGGGTTATGGTCTTTCGAGCAGAGGAAGGGTTTGGGCGATTTCTTGATGATTTGTTCTCATCACTCAAGTATGGCTTCAAATGTTAAATACATATACTCTGTACCTTCAATTGATCACTGAGATCTCCATTTATTCAGTTTATCCGATCTGTTTTGGTCCAATTTTTCCAGATCTGTGACATTTTTGTGTTTGTATCGCATACATGAAGGGTTTTTTGTATTTGTATCATATTTGTATGAGAGACATTAATCCTCTCTCTACCTTTGTCATCATGTACTCGAACTATTTACACAATATATACAGTATTATATATACATATTGTAAGTTATTTGGAAAAATATATATACAAGTGATATAAAATGTGAAAAAAAATTAGTATATATATATACAGTTATATATATACATTATATATAAGTAATATATACATGTGATACTTAGGGAAAAATTATACAATACATTATTTGAGATGAGGTGATATATATAAAAATATATATGTGATATAATAATAATAATAATAATAATAATAATAATAACAACTATGGTTTTGTTGGAGAAGATGAAACACAAAAACTTAAAAACTACATTAGGTTCGCAGCTTGGTTTTTACTTGTACAAATATAAGGCTTGCTATGCATATGAGTTTCATAGGATAATGATATTGAGGTCATACTCATCATGAAACAATTTTGAGTTATTTAATAGGATGGCAAGACTTAACCGAAAACAATTACGAAGAAAAGAAGAGCAAGAGGCAATGATAGCGTTAAACACCTTCATTCAAGTTGCAATGGGGGTGTTTCGCCTTTACTTGTTCATTGTATCCATGGCATAGTATTCTCGTCCAGAGTGTGCCCAAAATCCAAATTTCTACTAGACCCAAGTAAATGTTGTCAATAGGCTGGTCAATGGTAATGAGATTGATTGCCACGATCAGTTGAGGGTAAACAAGCAAACATTTTTAAGGTTGTGCATTTTAGTGAGAAGTGTTGGCTTAGGGGACTCTCGTTACGTATGTGTTGAGGAGAGGGTAGTTATTTTCTTATGGATCCTCGGGCACCATACAAAGCAAAGGCGTACGCATTATCAGTTTTGGAGATCCACTGAAACGATAAGTTGGCATTTCAATGCCGTACTTCAAGCTGTGTTGCGCCTTCATAGAATGCTTCTTGTAAATCCCGAGCCTGTACCTGCAAATTACCATGACAGTAGATGGAGTTGGTTTCAGGTACATTTCCAATAAAAAGATAATACATAATATATACTTTTCACTTCATATCAACCATATGTACTTACTTGCAATAATCTATTGAAATGCTTTGTAGAATTGCCTTGGGGCGTTGGACGAGACCTTTGTGCTAGTTAATCCCCTGAGAGCCAAAAAGCCACGTTATAGGTCAAGGAAGGGTGAGATTGCTACAAATATTTTAGGTGTTTGTACCCAAGACCTAAAATTTGTGTTTGTCTTGTCTCGTTGGGAAAGGTCAGCCACTGAGTCTAGAATACTCAGAGATGCCATCGCAAGACCCAACAGTTTGAAATTTCTCTATGGTATGTTCCAAATCCTCACCTTTTCGTTCAATCCATTACATTGATAAACCCTCCCTTAAACTATTTCAATGTCGTAACTTCCATTGGTTACAGGACATTACTACCTTGTAGATGGTGGGGGTTTTCTGGCACCGTACCGTGGCAAAAAAAATCATCTTAACATTTGGAGGCAAGGTCACATGCCAACTAGCAAAGAGGAGTCTTCAACATGAAGCACTCTGCTGCTAAAAATATCATTGAAAGGAGCTTTGGTGTGTTAAAAATGATATTTGCAATCTTAAGGTCTCCCACATACTACCCAATCCAGACTCAAACTCGTATTGTCACAGCATGTTGCATTCTCCATAACCTAATTAAAAGATAGATGCCTAATGATCCGGTTGAGTTGGAGTACAAGCTGTGGAAACAGGATCACCTCCACGATGTCGAGGTAAATGATGACCGCATAACCACCATAGACACTTTTAATGAATGGACCACGGAGAGGGATGCTTTGGCTACAACCATGTACAACCATTGGCTAGCAAATGGTGGGGGACAAGAGGTTTTTCCACCATGATTGACAACCAAATGTTTTGGGATTATGTATTAAGAACTATGTTTTTAGTATATGTATGAAAAACTTGTTATTAAGAGTTTGTATTAATGACTTGGTTTGAAGTATTTGTATGAATTGGTTGAAGAAATTGTAATGTGAAGTTGAAAGATATTTCAATTAATTGTACGATTTTATAGTTAACAATATACGTTGTGCTTTAAATTTTGTTGCAAATTTAAATGCATTTGCAGCAATGGATACCCAAGAACCCCAAGTGTCTACCCAAAAGACACCAAGGAAATGTAAGGTATGGAGGAAAGTGGAGGAAGATGCATTAATGAAAGTAATGGTCAATGAAATATGTGACAAGTGGAGTGCCGACAATGGCTTTAAACCCGGTTTCTTCACCTCGCTTGAGAGGGAATTGGAGAAGGTGTTACCGGATAGTCACTTAAAGGCCTCCCCCTACATCGACTCCAAGGTGAAGTATTGGAGAGCAATGTACCACAAATTGTATGACATTTTTTCGCTTAGTGGGTTTGCTTGAGATGATGTGAACAAGCGCCTAAATGTGGAGGAGGATGTGTGGAACGAGTATGAAAATGTAACTTATTTATGTTTCAATGATTATGTTAAAGCGTATGAGATTGTGTTAAACATTAATTATTTGTGTAGGCCAACCCTAAGAAGGCCAAGGAAGTGTATGAGAAGTGTTTCCCTTACTATTATGATTGGCAAATCATGTTTGGGAAAGATAGGGCAACCGGGGCAGGTGCGGAGGATCCCACGCAAATGGAGGCATCGCCGCCAAGAAATGCTAACATAGAAGAATTGTTTGAAGATGATGCTTCCAAGATTGGAATTGAGGATTTTACTACATAAGGGTTAATGCAAGGGGGAGAGGAGTTCTACCAAGAGTTGTTTAGTGAAGAATTTGTCAATTTTTCATACATGAGCTCCACACCTACGGGATCCTCACCCCACAGTTTCACACCTACGGGATCCACGCCCCGCACCTCCACACCTTTGAGCTCCACACCTAGGGCATCCACCCCCGCACCTCCACCCCAACAGGGGCAACCACCCCCCTCACCTCCACCCTGATAGGTTCCACACCATTGGCCGTTACACGTCGTATGGCAATCTTAACATCCACGACGCCTTCGGTCACTGCCGGAGGTAACAAGGGAAAGAAGAGGACAAGATTGGGTGATGGCGTTAAGCTTAATGAAAGCATGGGGAATTGGTACATGGAGAGCTTGGTGCACATGGGGAAAATGACCAACTCAATGGGATATGAGAAAGAGTTACCCGCACGTCATGCGACGATTCCCCCATTGCTAGAGAAACTTGATCTTAGTTTGACACAACAATTCAAGTTGGCTGTCGTTATTGGATAGAAGGATGAGAGGGTAGACTAATTCTTGAACACTCGTGATGAAGTCAAGCAAGTTTAGGTTGAGACCGTATGGAGGGGTGAAGTCTTTCGTTCGATAGTTTGAGGGAAAGAATTGACTTAGTTTTTGAAAAAGTTGATCCCAAACAGTAGTTATTGTATATTTAGTGGCCCAATTTTTGAAGTGGCCGATGTTTCATGTACCATACACAAGGTCATTTGCTATTGTAATGTAATTAGTGAGTAAGTGGTTTGTCTATTTGTATGAGCTAAATTACAAACAATGGTAGATAAACTCTTTACTATGTTGTTGATAAAGTAAGATAATGTACTTTCATGGTAAAATTTCATTAATGAATGGGAATATTTTGACTTTACATGTTTTGGGTGTTTGTTGGCTTTCGATTGGGCAATGTTGATTAGAAATGTCGTTAACGAAGGTAGTTACCTTGGCGGGGCAACGTTTGTTGCAGCCATGCACACCCTATGGATGAATTTGTTATTGGTTTTGCTATGTTTGGTGCTGCTATTCTATTACCATCTAGTATCTTTCTAGTTTTCTAGGCAGTGATGTGGTAACTGAGCCCTTTGATATTCCGGAGATGAAATTCTGCGCAGTGACCCTCATACACTACACTCACAGACTTGCACTTGCAATGCACTCATACCTGGGCAATGATGTCTTACCTGAGCCCATTGATATTCCTAAGAACATTGTACCCTTGTTAGCTGCATTCTAATGTTTATGGTTACTCTGTTGGTAGCTCTGTGATGGTTAACTGTATGTTGTTGCTGCATTATTAGCATTTATTTTATGCATTAGTTGGTGTTTGGATTTTTTTGGGTAGTGATGTGGTTGTGATGTCATACCTGAGCCCATGGCTAAATCCTTAAAGTATGGTTTTCGTTTCGCTATATGTGCTATGAGTAGCCAAGTGCAAATGCATGGTGTAGTGAAGTAGTGCTAGTGCAGGTGTGTGAGTGCAATGCATGGTGCAGTGAAGTGCAGTGCAGGTGTGTGAGTGCATTGCAAGTGCAAATGTGTGAGTGCAGTGCATGGTGTGGTGAAATGCAGTGCAGGTGTGTGAGAGCATTACAAGTGTAGGTGTGGTGTGGTGTAGTGCAAGTGCAGGTGTGTGAGTGCATTACAAGTGCAGGTGTGTTAGTGCAGTGCAAGTGTAGGTGTGTGAGTGCAGTGCAGGTGTAATGAAGTGTAGTGTAAGTGTGTGAGTGCATTGCAAGTGCAGGTGTGTGAGTGCAGTAGTATTGTACCTGTAGTATTGTAGCTGCCTTTTGTTATTCTATTGTAGTTATTGTTGTAATATTTGTTAAATTAGGTTTCTACTATGCCAATGATGAATCGCTGAGGCAATGGCCTGATACTGCTACTGTAGGTGTGTGAGTGCAATTGTAATGTAGGTGTGTAAGTTTTGCCTAGTGTGTCAAGTGATTGTGCCTATGATGAATCACTGAGGCAATGGCCCTACAATTTCTGCCCTACACTAACTCATGCACTGCACTCACACACCTGCACTGTGCTATTTTTTTATGACAGTAGTCAGGTGTTAATTGTTGTTGCTGCTATGATGAACTAGTTATGTGCTATCTGTTCATTTCAATGTGTTTGGTGTTGATGTCAATGTGTTTGGTGCAGTGTGTGAGTGAAGTGCAAGTGTAGGTGTGTGCGTGCAGTGCAGTGCATGAGTGCAGGTGTGTGTAGTGCAAATGCAGGTGTGTGTAGTGCAAGTGTAGGTTTGCAAGTGTGTGCCTAAGTGTAGTGCACTATGTGCAATGTGAGTACAGTGCAGTGCCTAAACATGTGCAATTTTGTGAGTGCAGTGGATGAGTGCAAGTTTATGTTGTTCTTGTGTATCTGATAGTGTTATGGTTGCCTTGTTAGATGGAGTTTGCACACGTGTATCCTATGCAATGCATGTCTGTCACTATGCATTGCATTATGGAATTTGTATGGAATTTGTTTTTACGTAGAATTCAGTGGGCTGTGATGATACATTTGTATTGGTAAGACTGGGATTTGCAAGCGAGGCAACGTTAGATGGCCTTTTGGCAACTAATGTTGCAGTCTCCACCTTATGTCTTTAAAAATGGTTACATACACTGAAGTATCTGAGCCTACTTGTTACTTTCCGTAATTTACGGTTGAACGTGCTAGAATTATGACTTTTTCATGTTGTTTGTCGTTAATGTTTTGTTTCTTATTAGTAGTCATGGCAGGAAAAAAAATCATTCTATGTTGTATGTGTTGGGAGGACACTTAGAATATATGATACTTGGGCAAGTTGTAGCCAACAGGTGAATGGGTTTTCGGATGCGATTTATGAGAAGTATGCTTCATTGGAGGACGCCAACTCCACTCTCCAAGCGTTTGTGGAAAGCCCGGCTGGGAGGATGGGTGATGTTGGGGATCAACATTTGGAAGGTCACACATCATTGTTTATCCCTATGGAAGCTATCGTTAATGACCACGAGGAAACAAGATTTGTGAAGAAAACGTGGTGCCTGAAATTGACATGGTTTTTACTCGGTGCAGCAATGGCAACGATAATAGCGTTTGTGGTCATTAAATATGTTAGTTTTTAGCACCCATATGTATTGACTTGCTTTAATTTGAATGTATTCTGTAATGAGTGGTGGTAATTCCTAACTTGTATGAAATTTGTTACATTTTATATGACTAGGATACTTGACTTGTACTAAACCTATAACTTTTGGTTTGTCTCATTGAATGAAGAATGGTAAGTAACATGTTTAAAGTATGCTTTTTTGGTGTATTCAAACTGAAAGGGTAGGTACCCATGTTATTGCTGACCATTAAGTACTGAACTTTCCAACTAATATTTTAAGTAAACAAAAACACCAATAAATAGGCATATCTTACTCTCAATTCTTCATTACAACCTCTTTTACAAACACTACCTATTTTATTGTGTATCATGTCAAGGCCACGCCGGAGTACGACCAACCCCCGCTGGACTTGGAGTTCCAATGAGAAGCAGACTTTACTTCAATGCCTTACAAGCCTTGTACATATGGAAGTTTGCCGATCAGATTTCGGGTTTCGTCTCGATTACCTACAAGTATTGAAAAATCAAATGGCCGGTCTTACCCCAAAAGTGGTATAACGAAAATTCACATAGAAGGTAAGATTAAGACATGAAAATCTACTTATTATACCATAATTCATCAAATCCTTATGCATAAACGGTTTTCTTGGGGTGCAAATGTAAAAAAGGTTCTTGCGGCAAATGAAGTGTGGACTAATTATATCCAAATAAGTTATAATATTTTTCATATTTAATATTAGCCAAATTATTTAATACTCATTAAATTTCCCCTCTCTTTATGTAGTTTCATCCACTGGCTATGAAAATGAATATCAAGGACAAACAATTTCCATTGTTCAACGGATGAAGCTTTTGCTTTGAATGTCAATATATCGAAATTGGTGAAAGTAATGAAATTCTTGAATTTAATAGATGAAACCCTAACTTTTGCGTACAAGAACAGCAACATAACAGATAGAAAAGAGAGAGAGAGAGAGAGAGAGAGAGAGAGAGAGAGAGAGAGAGAGAGAGAGAGAGAATAAGAGAAAAGATATTTTCTGCAAATGTTTCCTTGATTACTGAATTACACAAGAGAGCAAGTCTTTATATCTGTTACACAGCCTTTGCACCGACTTACTTTGAATTACACAGCCTTACACCGACTTACGTGAATACACGTCATACACATCAGTTATAACAGAAAAAGGGAAACACTGTTGTAACTACCAGTCTAATAGAACAAGAAAGTGGTTGGCTCAATGGGCTTGACTAACAGAAAGTTTATTAAATAAACTCGTAATTATGCACTTTATTGTCCTTGTAATAAATCTCAAATAAATTAGTATATTTATTTGAGATCACATGTGTCGTTTTTTTTTTAAGTTGTTTTAGTTGTATCTCAAATAAATTTGTATTACTTATTTGAGAGTTCAATAAAATTTATTTGTAATTTTTTTTATGTATGACTGATCCATTTAATAAATGTTTTACTTTGTTCATTTATTATTCATTGTGTTGACGTAATAAAAAACAAAATAAGATAGCCCAACAAATGGAAAAAATAAATTACTTTCTTCAATTTTTTTTTTATGTACAACCAACCATTCAAATGTTTAATTTAAAAAAATGACATCAAAAAATTTATTTTTTTTCCGCTGAAATAACTTAATTAAACTTAAAATCATCAAAAATAAAAAAAATAATTTATTTCATGTAATCATATAATTAAATTAACCATTAATAAGGTTTGGTACATCACAAAGGCAAATAAGTTATTTGACAGTTTTTTTCATCATCCAACCCCTCTTATTTTTAAGTTATCCAAACCAAGCCAAAAGTTATCTCCATGTTTAATCCCTCATTCAAACCTTCTACTTTTTAATCCTCTCTCCATAAACATCATATCAATCTGGGTCTCCCTCCTAAAATAATATCTTCTCTTATCTTATTCCCTTTAAAACTTATCCCCTTGAAAATAATACCCCATCCAAACGGAGCATTAGGGATCTAAAACTACCATTGAAGACGTATTCTGGGGCATTTCTTTGAGAGATAGAGAGAGAGTGTGTTGGGAAAAAATCTAAAAATAAATTTCAATTCCATTTTTTTGGGTCACCACGTCAGTCCAGATGGGTTTCATGAAGCTCATCAGGTCCAGCAAAATGTTCCCCTTTCTTCAATCATTTTTTTTTCACCAGTAATTATTTGTGCAATTCTGTCTAGATATACGTCTATTTGTATGTATATGAGGAGAAAGCGAAGTGACTCTTGGAGCAGTTAACTTTTGGTGATGTATTTACCCATGGAAATGTACTTAGGGGGTGTTCCACTAACTTAGTTTTTTTAAAAAATTGTTTTTTTTCAAAGACCGAGACAGGTCATCCTCTCACTATACATCACATGGACACAAAAATCAAGTCAGTTTTAAAACAAAACAAGTTAGTGGAACGCCCCCCTTAGTACTAACGTAGAAGAACATTGTGAACAACACAAAATCTTTATTAAAAAAAAAAAGAACGAAAGAATATGGGTCGGGCTAGGCTAGGTTGGGTTGGGATTTGCTTGGTCCATATTCAACCCTCCCATTTTTAACCCATATTCAACCCACCCAGATTCAACTCATAACTCATATTAACCCATTCAAACTCAACTCAACCCACCCATTTGCCACCTCTATTTGACGCTAATGGTGACTAACTCTTAAAATGTTTTTCAAGTGAAAAGGGTATGAGATATATACTTCAATAGTTTTTAGGGCATCTACAATGAGGTCTCAAAATAATTCCTTAAACAGTAAATAAATAAAAAAACTCCTTTGTGAAGCTCCTAGTATTTACCAAGTCATTTGCTCAACTATTGTCTTCAATTGGCTCTCTATACAAAGTCTCCAAAGTCTCAAGGTGGTTCCTGAGTATGACTCTTACCACAATAGTTAAATTTAAGTAGCATTGTAACTAACTCCAAGTGAGACCCAAAGTCTTTAAATCCTTTTTTTAATATGGATCCCACATGTTTTAATTTTTTTTTCCATAAAATAGAGAATGCTCTTAATAGTCTATTACCTTACAATTCAATTTATGAAGAGCTTATTATGAATGCGTAGAGTTTCTGAGCAAAGACGAACAACTCATGTATCTATTATCATGCTCTCACCCAATTAATTCTTAAAATTAAAAGTAAGTAGAATTATGGAAGTATATAAAATGTACCCTGACGGATATCATTGTCATTAATGGTATACAGTATTTTTTTAATAGGGGTCCCAAAAGAGATGGGAACTATTTATAAATTATGGTTCGCGTGCTTTTTTTAATGATCCAACTCCAAGAACTTGATAACGTGGTTTGAAAGTTCGAACTGCGAGGAGTGAAAATGTCTCAAATGTGAGTCACGTTTTGAATTTCGCTCTAAAAAATGGGTTATGCTAACGGGTGTTATAGTACACCCATTAAAGGTATAAAAAATATATTTTTATGGGTCTCACTTGTACAAAAAATACACACACTTTAAAGTTTAAATGTACTTTTAAATTATATTTTTTTATAATTTTAATGAGTGTACTATAACATCGGTTTCCTAACAAAGCAAAAAATTAATGCTAAGGGCATAGCATGAAACCCCACAACCGGCCATGCAGATATTTTATGCAAAAATATACTACACTTACTCCTTTGACAAATAATTCATAATTCAGATTATTGGTTTATTCATTTTGTATTTATTCAAAAAAAAAATTACATTTGTTAGTTTTGCGTCAAAATTTTTTGGTTTCTGAATTTTTTCCGATGAGACAAATCTAACAAATATAAAATTATGGCCAAAACTCAAATTTTATTGAATAAAGCCAAAATTAATCCAATAATCCAAGTATTTTTGGCTTTATTCAAAAACATATTAGGTTTGATCAATAATTTATACTCTCCCCGTCCCAATTTTATAGTTCCTTATGGGAGTTCGTATCACTTTTCAAAATGTTATATCTTATAATATACAATGTTTTAGGTGATTTTGAACACTTTATTAAAATAAATCAAGATCTATAAAATAAGATCCATATTGCATTTAAAACGTATTCCGATTGAAAGATATAATTATTTTTTATCCAATTATGATAGAACGAGAGACTATAAAATTGAGACAGAGGGAATACTTATTAAAGTCGTCTCGTCGAGAGAAATCTAAAAACCGCAAAATCTTGATGCAAAACTAACAAATACAAAAAAAAAAAATAATAAAGACAACCAAAAAACCAAATTAAGTTTTTTTGCCAAATGAGCCTAACTGATGGAACCACGAATTTTACTAAGCAGGACAAACCTGAATAACTCTTAGAAAAAATTTTGAGTTTTCTTTTTTATACAACACTACAAGTTTTTTTTTTCTTGCAAAGGAGACCCACGGATACTGGCACCGGGCTCCATCCCTAACCACACTCCATTACTTATATAAGACTGTACTGGCACCCGGCTCCATCCCTGTCCACACTCCATTATTTATATAAGACTTTAATTCCTAGACCTGGTCTTCTCTCTCCCATTGCATATTTTGCAGTACATCCTCATAGAATACCTGTAGAAAAAAAAAAAACTAAAAAAAAAACGAAATAAAGTAAAGTCCTCTCACATCACGCAAACGCATGAAAATGGGTGTGGAAAGACTGGAGAGATTAGTTTAAGTCATTAGGAAACTTTTTATTACCAGAAAAAAAAAAAAAAAGGCCTATGCATGGCGACAAGTACAAGACTCCATGAGTACAATGGAAGGCATGCATGCTTTAGAACCGTTTCATTCATAAATTGAATGATGGGGCCATAGCATTGGCCAAGATATAAAACCTCAAAGCATTTTTCCTTGCAACAACATTTTGATCACTTGTATACACGTCTAAGCTGAATAAATATACACCCGAAGTGTTCATTCTATTTACGACAACTAAATACCCGGGAATATAAATATTATCTTACCATAATCCGGTTTACTCGGTATACCTTGCCCGTTGATTTATCCCAAGACAGTTCTTGAAAAACACATTGATAATCAACCCACAAAATCATGCAAAAGTTGCCCTCCACTAAAATCTCTTCCGAAATGTCGATTCTGGTCTTCAAAACCACCCAATGCATACCCCTCGCTACTCGAATCAAGTCCAAAACGACGAGCAGCATTAATAGGAAAGGGCTCTGATAAACCAATCCCGTTATTCTGATGGAGTCCTAGTGTCAAGGAGACACCCCCACTTACTCCTACATTGCTCGTGCCAGCGCCCATGTGTTGGTGGTGTGATAAATTTGCGTACGATAAGCTCATTGGATCTTCACCAGTACCCATAGGTGGTATGTCATGAAATTCATTTCTCGTCCTCTTGGTGGACGTAGATGGATTCTCCGCCGCGATTAAGGTGGCTGTAGGCAAATGATGGGTTGGCCTATCGGCATTTTGTTCCTCCCTTTGAGGAGCTTTATTCGATTGGCGTGATTCAAGCATGTGTATTTCTTCCACCATGGGCTTCCAAAGTCTCACCCTTGCATTGATGAACCAATTTGAAACCTGGATACACAACATTGTTAATATTGATCACCCAAGTCTCATAAAGTATTCAAGCAAAGAAAATTGGTCGAAGACTCCAACATGAAGCACCTTAAAGAGTGATGCCCAAGTAAAAAGGGGAGAAAAGGAGCGCACCTGGTTTCGGGAGAGGCCAGTTTGTTTAGCTAACATTAGCTTGTCTGTATCAGTAGGATAACTGACATATCAAAAAATGGCCTTAGTCAAAAAGCATGCGAATTAGTTTACCTAAAGATTTTGCTTTTAATTGTAAATAAATGAGCACTTGCAAAACAATAAGAAATTGTGAAGAAACCTAAGTACCAAATCTTAAAAGAAGAAAACTTTTCATTGCAGTATAGCTCTACAACTTCAACCTTTTACAGAACTTTCACCAAGGTCTATCATGGTATCATTTCAAACAAATGACTTGTAACTTAAGTGCATGTTTTGAAAAAAGTTCGTAGTTACATCATTCTTTCTATTCCACCCACAAGAGAATTTTTTTACATATGCCACATACCATCGACCGATAATGCATGTGCAAGCCAAAGCCCAGAGACAAAGATGAAGATGCATAACCAAAACATAAGGGGACTATCCCGATAATATCAATAGATACCAAGATAACTAAAGAGAGGTAAACCGTAGCCTACTATCAAGAGATAGCAAGATACAAAATTAACTAAAGAGATCTAGACCAAAGCCTAAACCCAAGTAAAAATAACCATAAGAACCAAGAAAGAGGAGAACAATAGCCACTTACGGATGCAGGAAGTGTTCAAACAACCATGACCTCAGTACGGTCACCGCACGCTCAGGGAGTCCTCTTTGGGGTCGCCAGACAGGTTGATCATGAATTCCTGAGCTATTAACTGTTCTCTGGCTATAGATGTTGTTAGAGTTTCCAAACATTGGAGTTTCATCTTTCCGGTAGTTTTGAGCTTTGCTTGTGAATTGCAGCTGGTCAGTGATAGCATTCTTCAAGCTTCTAAAGTGTTTAGACATTGCTTTTAAAGCCAGATTTGCATATGGAGCTGCATTGCTGAGCCCAGCAACAGACTCAAATGATGCTACAACTGCCTGCATCTGTTGGTAGTAATACTTGTACCTCCTGTAAACCTAATGATGATGAAAAAGTAGTTATATTCTTGAAAATATCCAACCTAACTAAACCAAACAATAGTGCCGCATTCCACATTCATGAGCATTTGACGAAAGCCATGCTTCATGCAAAGGGATAACAGTACTTCTCATTTAGCGAAAATATTGACAACGTATATTAGTTGGAGGAGATATAATCACTGTAAGTGTGTTTGATATTTGCGAGTAGCAATAGTAGGAGTGACTCTGAACCTCTCTCAATGCATTTATTTTCCTATTGCACTGATTTCATCTTTGGCTCCCTTGGGATTAATGATATCTTTCTTTGCTTTTCAAAAAAAAAAAAGATATCTATCTTAAGAGGAAGGGGTATGGAATCTTGGATTGAAAATACGAAATGGCAAAGAACATCCATGTTAAAAGAAGAGGATGTGGACAAGTGTGAACAAAGAGTCCTTCGACGCTTTTTTTTTTTGAAACTCATTTGTGCCTGTAGCATGCTGTGAGATCTTAGTTTCAGCCTTGGCATACGTGCAGTGGTATCCCAACAGGTGGTTATGTTGTGCTGAGGGTCAAACTCCATGGTGGATATCTGGAATAGACGATCTGCATATCCACCTTTTGTACTAAAGATAGTACAGCACTATCCACGATGATAGTGAATAATGCTTGCAATGGGCGCTAATGTTTTAAGCATTGGTCCAAAAGAAACTGACTTGCAATTTTGTAGTCACAACTTCAATGGGCTAATGTTTTTAGCATTGATCCAATTCACTGGCCAAACAAAAGAATGCTGGCCAATCATGTAGATGTTAATAGGCACAGGACCTAGCTTTACCACTGACATTGGAATCCTACTTACGAGTCCTAGCTGCAATGCCCCAAATAGTCGAATACTAGATGATCCAACAAAGTATTAGTAGTTATATACAGCTGAAAGGTTAAGAACTGATGTCGTACAAGTATTACTATTTGCGAGTTGCAGTAGAAGTTGCTGGAAACCTCTCTCAATGAATTTCTTTAATTATTGTACTGAATTTGGCTCATTTGGGATTAATGCTATTTTTCTTTGCTGTTCAAAAATAAAATAAAATAAAATAAAAACAACTGATATATCTAATTAGCTTGGAAGAGTACAATTTTACAGGTTAAGTACAATTAAGCCTGCAAAGTACAATTTTACAAAACCATGTGCTAAGTACAAACAAATGTGTGCAGCGTCCAGGGTTTCAGACAACACATAATTAGATATTACCTAGACATTATTATAAACTTGATTAAGGAAAATAAAAGAGTGGGGTATGGCTGAAGGAGGGTGAGGGAACAACAATGAAGAATGGAGGCTATTGAGTAAGGGATGCTTTCGGTGCACTAAAGGGCCTCCAATGCAGATAGTTTTGATTGAAGATTTAGCTGGTATATTTGCGCAGCGCATCTTGAGTGGCAAAAAATTTGAAGTTAGGGAGAGAAATTGATATTTTATGAGACTGTGAGCTTGAGTTTCTATATTCGTCTCTAAAAAAAAGGACGCCAGTGATTTGTACGTAAATTTTCCCACCTTCACGCATCCAATGTTATGTGTCTCATAACCACAAATCTCTTGCCAGTTCCACAATACCACCAGAAAGCCTTGCCCATCTTACATCAACTCTTAACAAAATTATTTCTGGCAAAATTTTGCATATAATCTATCCAAAATCTATTATACTTAATGGGTAGGGCAATAATAGAGAAAAAAATGGGGAGTTCTACTGAAAATGTACTTTACAATGTGAATGGAACCAGCCGCAAATAACCAGCCACACATATCTTTGGAAATTATTCAAAGAGACTCTTGATTATGTGGACTTCGGATAGATCCATGCAAGATTTGCAAGTTGTACAAAAAGGCTGCAGGAGTTATCTTCTTCACATGGATAATGCCAAATGGCACAATATTTCATTAAATGTTAAATGAATTAATGGTTAACTTAGTTCATTCATGGACATGGATAAAGCAATTCAATTAATGAATATTAACTTCCCAAAATTCTCTATATTGTTCCAATTTTATTGGATATCCCAGAATGTTCTAGTAGGAAACCTCTCTCTCTCTCTCTCTCCCTCCCTTAGAACTAGATTTTTATTTTTTATTTTTTTGATCGAGACCTTAGAACTAGATCTTCTTCTTTTCTTTTCTTTTTCTCGAAGCCTTAGAACTAGATCTCATTAACCCAATATTGTACACAACTCAATTTAGAACTAGATCTCAAATGGCCCCACAAAAAAAGAGGCCACCCACAATAGTACCCTCATCATCTTTAGGCTTCAAATGCTATTATGCCTTCCAAACATAGTACATAGCATATATCTTTTCAAATGGATTCCTTCAAACAATCACTTTATGCACATTTACACCATAAGTTATAAGTGACATATTGTTGTCAGACACTTTTATAGCACCAATCTTGGGGCATATATTCCCTCGCTGTCACCTTTTCCAAAGAAAGATGATTTTTGTGATCTCTAACAAGCATCTAGTTCAAGCTGTATAATATTACAAAGGGAGTATCACACAGAGTTTATCAAAGTCGAAATGCCTTTTCGGGCCACTAATTAATGTAACACTACAAATGAACTTGCCAATACTGACAAAGTGACAATGACTAACCCAATACCTCAAAAGAATCATACGTTTTTTTACTTATTAAATTAGTGTTTTAGACACTTCCTTTACACTGAAAAGATTGCTAGCTTAATCGAAAGGACGATCCCAGAAATACAAAAAGCACAATTAGGCACAAGCAAAAGAAACAAACACATTATTATACAAAAGAAGTTTTTAATAACTGAGGGTGATCTGCGCCAACTTATACGCAGCCACAACTAATCCCCGAGGACTATCCTACCACCCATTAACTGGAGCCCGATTAAATTCGGTAAGAAATTTAAGAGAAAAAAGATGTTCGAAAGGGGAAAAAATAAACCTGTGATGCAGAATATGGCCTGGCCTAATACCCAACTGCAGGAAAATTATAGGGTATAGGGTACTAGGCCATAATGCAAAGAAGGGTATCCCCAGAAGTTTGATATCATAACTTTATGCAATTTCCATTTCCATACCCCAAAAAATGAAGAAAACAAAATCGGTGCTTCATAAATTAAAAGTGAGAAACAAAACCATCAGAAATGGAGTATATAGCAGCATTATCAAAGTCACCAATTTACACTAAATGCAAAGGAAAAACCCATTTAATCTAAAACGAAAACAAGGAATTACAAATGACAGTAAAGGAATTAAGCATATATACCTCATCAAGCATGGAAATAAGCCTCGACTTCTTCCTCATCTGTTCACCGCCGTCTCCACCGCCGCTACCCGCCTCATCCCCACCACTCCTACCCAAATTATCCACCGTAAGGTCCTCCATTAAACCCGAGTTCAACATAACATTTTCCCCATAAACCACCCGACCCACATCACAAATCTCCTCCAACAACAACTGCGCAGGTTTCAAAAACCTCGACCCTTTCAAAATCGACGCGTACCCGGTGAAAGGCCCCAACGGCACCGTACTCCTCGACAAATCATCATTATTAGAACTCGATCCAACAACGTTGTAAATGGAAGAATCCTCGTACCTTTGCAGATTCAGCTCCAGTGGGAGACTCGTTTGGATGTGGGTCTGGTTTGAGGAGAGGGATAGAGATAAGGGTTCTAGTTTGTAAACAATAACTTCGCCATTACCACCGTTGAAGAGACCGATGTTGTTTTGAGGGGCAAATAGAAATGGGTTTTGGTGGTTGTTGTTGTTGTTGAAATGGTGGTGGATCGAGCTAGGGTTTTGTGGATCCATGGCGCTGTAAAGGTTCATCAGTTGGTTGTTGAGGTGGGTTTCTTCTTTAATGGGTTCTTCTTCAGTACAAGGGGAGGTGGTGGCGGTGGTGGTGATTTGGGTTGAGGAATTGTTGTGGGTGGTGGTGGTGTTGTGGGGGAGGGAGGCGCAGGATAGCAAGTGGGAGGTGGGATCGTAGAGGGGGAGTAAACCTGCGCACCCTTGGAGGTGGTTGTTGTTAACCACTCGGAGCTTATCTCTTCTGCTTTGTTGTGGGACATGATAGGGCTCGAAACCCTCCGCCATAGCTTTACTAGCTTACGCAGAGAGTACACTGTAGAGTAAATTTTTAGAGAGAGAGTGAGGGAGCAACAGTGAAAGAGATATGTGTGGTGATTATGAAAATTGAAATGAAAGGCTCTCTTCTCTCTCTCTCTCTCTCTCTCTCTTACAGGACGGAGCTGCAACAGGAGTAAGCAGACAGAAAAAGCCAAAGCAATCGGACGTCAAATTTGAGTCTCTCTCTCTCTCTTTGTTACATACAGTCATACAGATGAATTGCGCTCGCTCGCTTTCTCTCTCTTTCTATGGGGATTGGGGATCGGGGCATAGGAATGCGAGAAACCGGAGCAGTGGGACCAGCTATTTCCTGTAATAATTGGAGTGCGAAAGAACTGTATAAATGCTGTGGTTTTTTCTGACAGGGGTGGCTCCTTTGGTAAAAAAAGAAAAAATTGGTTTTTTTATTTTTTTTTGTTTTGTTTTTATTCAATTTTTTTTTTGTATTTGTTAGTTTTGTGTTAAATTTTTGTGGTTTATGAATTCATTTCGTCGAAAAGAATTTAAAGAGTATAAAATTATGGCCAAAACAATTTTTTTGAATTGCAAAAAGGGAAGTGATATTGGCACTCCTTTTTTCTCTATTGACACTCCATTTTTTGTCTTTATTAGATAAAATTACTCTTGCACTTTTTAAATAAAGACAAAAAAAGAGTGTCATTAGAGAAAATGAGAGTGTCAATATCAATTCCCTAGAAAAAATTCAATCAATAAACTGATTTATTTTTGGGTTTATTACAAAAAATAGTATTATTTTTAACTATAATTTTATACACTTTGAATTCTTCTTACTGAGACAAATCTATAAACCATAAAAACTTAACGTAAGACTAACAAATGTAAAAAAAATATGAATAAAGACAAAAAGAAAAGAAGAATTTTTTTTTTCTTTTTAGCCAAAGTAGCAAATTAATATTGGGTTGTTAATAATGGGTGTTCCACTAACCAAAAAAATAGTTTTTTTACAACAAAATAAGACAATTTATACTCTAATAATACATTGCATAAAAAATCGTAAAAAGCCAATTTATTCTAAAAATTGTCTTAGTGGAACAAGAATAATTTATTTCCACTACTGGTGGAAATAAAAACTTCCTCCAATTTAATTGCATTGCGCCACATGTCTATGTTCTACTATTTTGGAAAACTGTTTGTCCATTGTTTCCTCCAAATCAATTATTTTGCGACATGTGTCCAAATAGCGATTTCAAATAGTAAAACATGGACATGTAGCACAATACAATTGATTTGGAGAAAACTTTTATTTTTTCCGGCGGTGTAAATAATTTAAACTCTAAGAGGAAAGAGAACGAAAAAAACATGTTGATGTCCTCACCATTTTTATTGGGAACTGGGGGCCCTGTTGTTATTAGCATTTTTTTATTTATTTTCTTTTTTATTTGTTGATATTTTGGGTATTTTTAAAATTTGCCTTAAGTAGGACTATGTTTGGACGAAGAATTTGAAGAAGTTCTGGGAGAACTAGTTTTGCAATAGATTTTCGTGAATCTTAGGTGTTTGATAGTCACTTTTAAAATAATAAATAAAAAATCAACTATGCACGATCCGTTATATTAATATGAAAAGTTAGGGATAAATCAGTCCTTTTATGTTCAAAGGTGACTGGAAAATGCAAACGAGTCACCTTTTTATTTGGGGAGTGATTTTGCGGGGAGTGATTTTGCGCGCCTCAAATTATTACAATTTTAATTTAGTTTATTTTTAAAGATAAAGGTAATGAGTAAAGGGAAAAATGAGGGTAACAATTATAAAACAAAACTAAAATTATGAAACCAACAATGCCTATCTTTTTTCAAACATCCCAAATTATCGTCTACATCTCTTTTTACCTTTTAGTGAATTTTTTTATATAAAAAAGGATATATGACTATCAATTTAGGGGTGTAAAAGTCAATTACTTTATATTTTATTGTTTTTGTCAGACAATAAGTTGTTATTTAGTACCTTCCAACTAGGGAGGTGGAGAGGTATCAAAAAAAAAAAAAACTAGGGAGGTGGAGTGAATAACATCTTTATGATACTTTTTTTATTCATAGCCTCAGAAAGGAGATTGTCAAATTAACTTTTTATAAGATTTTGAAAAGTGTCACGGAAAGATATACAATGGGATATTTTTTGGCAAAGTATGTTCTTATCTTTTTTGCTCCTCACCTAGACACCAGTGATGGAGATCTCACGTAGTTCTTATTTTTGCTTCCTTTTGTACTTGTTCGCTTTTGTTGGTTGTTTTAGCTTGGAGAAACTCTATTTGTATCTAGCTGTAATTGTTATTATATTTCTATCTCTTTACCCAAAATATAAATTAAAAAAAACAGTACTAGGTTAACACGATAGCACCAATGTCGCTTTATCGAGTAAAAGTTAAGACCTCACACTCTCACTTTTAAATGTTTGCTAATGATAACTTGACCTATCGCATTGTAAGATTTTGGAAAGTGTCACGGAAGGATATACAACAGGATACTTTCAAAGAATGCTCTTATCCTTTTTGTTCCTCACTTAAACACTAGTGATGGAGATCTCACTTAGTTCTTATTTTTGCTTCCTCTTGTACTTGTTGGCTTTTGTTGGTTGTTTTAGCTCGCAGAAACTCTATTTGTATCCAGATTTAATTTTCATTATATTTCTATCTTTTAACCCAAATTTTTTTTAAAAAGTAGGAGTACTAGATTAACACAATAGCACCAATGTCGCTTTATAGAGTAAAAGCTAAGGAATAATAATACGATTCGCTCATAAAATTCATAAAACCATACCGCCACTCATATACCATATGTTATGGGACTTACCGTATGGGGGGGCCGGTATGAAAATTTATGAAATGAAATATCATTTTTGAAAAGCTAAGACCTCACACACTCACTCTTAAATGTTTGCTCATGATAACTTGACCTATTTGTACTGGCTGCAATAGTAACTCTTTCATTCAAAATGCAAAAATAGGACTCCCAAGCACCCATTCATCAAAGAGAAAAATTAAAATATTTTTTCTCAAAAGTCAGATTTACATTCTTTTTAATGGTGCTTTTTTTTTTTTAGCAGTCCACTTAATTGAATGAATTTTGATCCAAACAAGCAATATGTTTTGTTTAAAAAATCCTGTTGGCTGTTGGTAATACTAATTTACATTACTTTCGATTTTTTCCTTTTTTGTTGAACTTTCGGAATATTCAATTAATTAAATTGTGAACTTTTCTGTGATGACGCAAGGGAGATGGCGGGAACAGAGATTGGCTCGCACTACACTCAACTTCAATCCGCCAAAAGCTTCTCGTGTTTCGAGGTTTTTTTTGGACCGTATATTCTTGCGAAATTACTGTACTAGCCTTTAAAAAAACATGATACTTTGAGAAATAAATAAAAATGCGTTAAAAAGTATAAAAAAAATATACACTAAATTGTGTTTTTTTTTATCTTATTATTTATTTATTGTCACTCAATTGACTAAAACAATAGAAAGACCATTAGAGAAATATATCTTCATAGATGTTTTTCATATTTTTTTGCACCAAAATGTAAAAAAATTAATTTTTTTTTTTTTATGGTTTGAAAAAACAAGTATTCCTCTGTGGACACTTAAAAGCGAAAGTAAGGAATATAGGAGTACAAGATTGATAAAAAAAAATCATTAAAAAGTATTGTCAACTTATAAATGGAAACTGGGTGCTGTGAAGTCCCACTGGGCGGCCACACCGGTATTTTTTTGATGATCGGAGACATTAATCTCGTAGAGCTTTTTGAGTACTGCAAATTTGCCACAAATCAATTCAATTGGATATCTTTAAGTTCCTCATCGGAACACAAATAACATGAAAAAGTGGTTTTGATCCAGTGTTTGTGTCTATTTGTATTTCATTTGTTTTCAAAGTACTTGTGTTCTGATGATATACTTAAAGATATCTGATCGAGTTGATTTTTCAAAGACTTGTAGTAATCGACGAGGTCTACAGGGTAAACGTCTCCGATCATCGAAAAGGTGCCGGTGCTGTGCATGGGATGCACAACACCCCCCTCCAAAAAATGATTTGGGAGAGAAAATATTAATTGATTTAGGAGAGAAAAAATAGAATGTGGGAGTGGTAGTAATTACTCTACTACTAGTTCCAAAAAATGATCAAAAAACCCACGAGCAACAAGGACAGCCTCATGGAGTTCCAAAAAAACAAGTACAGCCTCATTTTCTGTTCATCAAAAAAAAGATTGTAGAACAGCTTTGGTGGTGCGAACAGTGATCTTTATAAATTGTGCGCAGGGTTCCGTCTACTTTTACTATTGTTCAGTTCAGGCCAGTTTTGGACGTTTGCGCTTTGTTGGTTTTGGATTTCAAAATTTGTTTTTCTCAATTATTATTCAATTATTATCCTTATTTTCTAGTATTATTCTCATATTTCTTTCTAATCATTAACTCTTATTTATAATTATTATCTTTATTTCTCTCTCCAATTATTATCAAAACTCAAAATTCAAACCAAACACAACCTTAGTGGCTCCTCCGGATCCATAACAAATATCGAAATCGTTCATTTAATTTGTAGAGCAGGTCAAGTACATTGTTCCTGTAAAAACTTGTCTTTACTGAACATCGATAAATACGTTAACAAAACAAATTTGACCAAGGAAAAAATGGGCAATTTTAGGTTTCAAATTGTTTTTTGTCACACCATTTTCCTTGTACAAATTAATTTGTTTATGGAGTGTTTCACTAACAAAAAAAAACAGTTTTTTTTTCTGAAAATCAAGACATTATTATTTCACAATACATCACATAAAACCAATTTATTTTAAAAAACACTCTAAATGAAATGCTCCAAATTAATTTTTTACATCAACAATATACTAAGCGAGTTCTATAAACAAACAATTCCAGTAATTAATGTGGGAGAGACCCACACAAAGACCCAAAACTAGACATGACTTTTTTCAAGGAAAATTGGGCTGGGTACGTAAATCTGTTTCTCTCATGAGTTTTCACCAAAGTGGCACTTTTAGCCTATGTTTTTTCACCAGAATACTTTGGGATTTTTTAGGGGGAAAAAAAGGTAGCAGTACCATGTTAAAGATATGCTTTCAAACGTACACGGGGTTTGGTCCTGAAGTAAATTTGGTGACAGCACAGTGATGATGATCTCCTGAAGCAGTCAAAGGTGGTACACATACGACTGTTACAGACATCGATCTGCAGTATTATAGTATCTAGGTGCCATTGTTCAAAAGTTATTTTGGTTCTTTTGGAGAAGGGCCCCCGATCATCAATATATGGACGGTACTCTCCCGGCGTCCATAAACCTAGGCTTGGTTTTCCAAAAACTAAAATAAAAATTTGCTAAAATTAAGTAGTTGATTTTAAGAAATGAAATGTTAGGAGATTTTAAATTTCCGATGAATGCGGGCGTATATATTTGTGCAGATTCATTTTGGAGGCTAAAAATTTCTACTCTTGCTAAAAATCAAGTTGATTTTAGCAAATTTCCATTTTAGTTTTTGAAAAACCCAGCCTTAGCCCCACCGTTCCACTAAAATTAAACAGTTTTGTTTTAATTCAAAAATTATATTATTTTATTAACAAAAAATTATTTAATTTTTTTGTAAAACTACACATACAAAAAGCTAGTTAATGGAATAAGTTAGTTTTTTTGTAAAACTAAACATACAAAAAACTAGTTTAATGAAACAAGTTAATTTTTTTGCAAAACTAAAAACCAAAAACTAATTAGTTGATCAAGTTAGTTTTTGTGCAAAACTAAAACATCCAACAAAAACTAAAAAACCAAAAAAACCAAGTTAGTAGAACAGCCCCTTAGTATGGCTAATTTGAAAAAAATGATTTTTGGTTTTCTTTTGTTTTGAATTTATTCAAAAAAAAATTACATTTATTCGTTTTCGGTCGATTTTTTGTAGTTTTTTTGCTTATCTCGATGAGATGAACCTAAAAAGTATAAAATTATTAGCTAAACTTAAAGTTTTATGAATAAAGACAAGTTATTTTATGTGCAAAACTAAAACATCCAACAAAAACTAAAAAACCAAAAAAACCAAGTTAGTGGAACAGCCCCTTAGCCCTCGTATGGCTAATTTGAAAAAATTGATTTTTTGGTTTTCTTTTGTTTTGAATTTATTCGAAAAAAATTACATTTATTAGTTTTCGGTCGATTTTTTATAGTTTTTTTGCTTATCTCGATGAGATGAACCTAAAAAGTATAAAATTATCAGCTAAATTTAAAGTTTTGTAAATAAAGACAAAAAATAATACAAAAAATTGGTTTATTTTCAGCTTTATTAAAAAAATTATTACTTTTGACCATAATTTTATACTCTTTGAATTCATCTCGACGAGAAAAAATCTAGAAATCGCAAAATCTTAATGTAAAACTAACAAATGTAATTTGTTTTTAAATAAAGACAAAACCAAAAAAAACCAAAAAACTAGTTTTTTAAATTTAGCCAAAGGAGGCCTTAGTTTTGCTTTGACTAAAAAAATTTAATTGGTTTATTTTTGTTCTTATTAAAAAAATCGCATTTGTTAATGTTGTATCGTTTTTTTTTCGTTTATTGGTTCGTCTCGACGAGAAAAATCTATAAATAACCAATCTCAAATTTTTTGGAATAAAGACAAAAATAATACAATAAACCGCAAAAAAAAATTGGATTATTTTTTTCTTTGGCAAACTTTTTAAAAATTTCAATCATAATCTTATACTCCACTTTTTAGATTTCTCTTGTCGAGACGAACCAATAAACCACGAAAGTCGATGCAAAACTAACAAATACAAATTTTTGAATAAAGACAAAAAAAAATCAATATTTAGGAGTTGTTCTCCAATGAATTTTTATCAATATTTGATAAAATCAAGTCCTTGATTTTATCCATTGGTGAAGTGATTTGATAAAAATCTTAGATTTTTAGATTTGATTAGATTTTTTAATGCAAAAATCTAAGAATTATCAAATCTCTTCACCAGTGGATAAAATTAAGGACTTTATTTTATCAAATATTGATAAAATCTATTCTAGAACCCCTTAGTATGGTTTGGGTATCCAAAAATTCAGGAGAATAAATTTTCAACTCTTCAAAAATAATCCGGCTTAGAGGGATGAATGGGTATTATTCTTGGGCACCCATTTCCCCTGCCTAAAAGTTATCCCTTAGAGCAAAAAACAATGCCCATTCTCCCTTATTTCAATTACAAAACAATCTTGTCCTCCTATTTTATCCTCCATCCAAATCAAATACTGTAACGCCCCCAAGATTTGGGCACGTTAATTATTATAACAATCCGAAATAAAGTTTAAACCCAAACTTTAATACAAACGATACAGTTCTCAAATATTAAATAAATAGCAACCGGGGTGGTTCTAGGGCCTCGTCTATCCCTGCGCCGGGTCGTTTCCCATTCCGGCAGCGCCTCCTGTTCCTCAGATCTGGACCCCATAGTACGGTTCCTGTCCATCTAGATAGTCTAGCATAATACGTCCGAGTCGCACAGGCAACATCATGGTATTATGCCAGGGTTACACGAAGGCAACACCGTGAGCCAGGCTCAATAGTTTACTACGCTAAGCTTCTAAGTAGCAATTCTAGAACAATATATTCATGAACAACATATATAACTTATGTACAGTAAATCATATCATGCGTGTCCATGCGGATCAGAGTAAATATGCGCGGGAAGATGGTATTTCGTTTCCGTATCTCAAACTGTACTACTTGTTACTTTCTCAAAAATTCTCGTTTCATTTCTCAAAGACACATCTCATTTATCAACAGTTTTTCCCAAAAATTCAGTTTTCTCAATACGGTGCCTTTCCCGGCATTCTTCTTCAAATTTCAATATCTCCCACCGCTCTGAAAGTTATTGGTCCGTTTACGCCTCCTCTCAGCTGACGGTACCAACCTTTCCGCTCGAGATCCCGGTTATCATGCATCACCGAACTTAACAACCTGTTTGCACGGTCCGTTCTCCCCGCGACTCACCCGACGACCGCAGTCCGGCCGTCTTGCATCACCCGAACTTAACTGTTTTGCAAGATCCGTTCATCGGTGTGTTGTGCACGCTTAGCCCATCATCCTAGTTCTCTCCATGGCCCGGAAGTGGCGCCTTCATTTTACCTTCTGCGCAATCAATACCATTCCTCCAAATTCTCTCCGCGAATTTGAGGTGGCAACAAATCATCTCATCACATTTCATTTCATTTCATTTCTCCATAATCTCATTTCATTCTCCGAAAGAAAATCTCCATTTCATTTATCGAAAATTTCATTTCGCATTTCAAACTCATTTTCATTCTCATCTCTATTTTCTCATCAATAAATATTAAGTTTTTGCGTCCGGCGACTATTTTCTCATTTTCATTCTCATTCTCATGCTCATGCAATATTTCATAATTTCCTCTAAATTCAAATTCTTTCAAAATCACATTTCTCACATGAAATCATGCATAAAAATATACCAACTCTCTAAATAATTTTGTTTCCTCTAGAAACTTTTCCCACATAAAATCATACATTTTAATACACCAATTTCCCTCAAAATAATATTCCTTCTAGCAATTTCTCCACATAAAATCATACACTTTAAAATTCTCCAAAAATAATATTTTCATTTCTCTCAATTTAATCCTCATCAAAATCTCCAAACTATTTTATTTCTCCTCCAAAGAAATAAAATAAATCAATTTGCTCTTTTCAAAAATAGTTTAAACCAAACTCTTTTCTAGAAATCCCTTGCCAAAAATTCATCATAACTACTTGTAGACTTTCTAAAATATTTAAAACTCTCCCAAAATATTCTTTCTATTTTTCTAGAAACTTTCTCTCAAATAATCTCAAATAAAATATCTTTGTCATATCTAGTAAAAATCACAATTTTTCTTCTAGAAAATTTACCAAATAAACTTACTACATACTTAAAAAAAAATCTTTCTAGAAATCTATATGAATAATTCTCTCTTTATAAAATCAACTCCATATTTTCTTGCCAAAAATAACCAATAGGCTTTTCTTTCTAACAAATCTCTTATAAAAGAAATTACTCTATTTATTTAAGAAATAATATCCCAAATAACAACCAATAAGCAAAACAATCAAGATTAATTATTTCTTTCTAGAAATAATATCATAATCATACTAGAATCTTGTCTAGTGAAACACATCTACTAATTAACTTCTAATCACTACTAATCACCTTCTAATCACTTCTAATCTCACTAATCCACTTCTAATTTCACTAATCAACTTCTAATTTCATGAAGAACTATTCTATTTAGAACTTTATAATTATGCTTGCTAATGAAATCCTTTTTCTAAATACATAAGAAACATGCTTAATCACTTAACACATACATATTTTAACTTAATCAAACTCTATAATCATGCTTAGAAACTTAATTAGAACAACTTATTTAAACTAGAAATAGCTAATTAGAAGAGTAGTTTAGTAAACTACCTTAGTTTCCGGGTGTAAACCGGAAGCCGATTAGCAATCCTTTGGAGAAGAAAACCCTTAATCTACTTAGCTAACTTACTAATCAACTTAGTAAGTAGCTAATTAGAGCTAAAATATGGTGGCTAAAAGGTGGTAGAAATAGTTGGTTTGTTGGGAAGTAGAGAGACAAATAGACAAGTGTGGGTATATGGGGTCCAAATGAACAAAGGGGTTGCTATTTATAGCAAAAATGAATGACCTCTCTCCCCCCTAAAAAAACTTTTGGCCCTCTCTCCCTCTCTCTACCGAAAATTTCAAGTGGTGCATGTAGGGGAGTAATTGTGGTGTTGTGTTGGCACAATGGAAGTACAAGGTGGCAAGTCTAGGTCTAGGTAGGAATCTAGGTACTTAGGGTCTAGATGCTTGCTAGAATGAACTAAATGGGGTAGATACAATATAGCTAGTGTAGAAACAATGGTGGGAGAAAATATACCTCTCGTTGTGTAGGTTTTCGCACGGTCACCTTAGTTACGGGGTGTTTCTAGGAGCTAGATGCACGTAATGTGTATGTGAACACATTTAATGGCTAAGGGTAGCCCTAACTAGCTATATCTAGGGGAAATATTCCCTCCTTAATTTAGGGAAGCTTGTTCCTAGCTTACTTGGAAGCCAAGGCCTACAAAACATAGGCTAGGATAGGTATATTGTGCACAAATGCATGTATTGTGTGGGTATGTGTAGGGTACTCTAAAAATAGCAAGGCTTATTCTAACTAATGTTGGGTACAAAACCTTAAGTTTAGTTGGCCACCTCATCAACTCATTGCTTGCACAATTGTACAAAGCAATAACTCATGCATGTGCATGTGTACCAAGATGCATGCACACAAGCACACACACACACACTCTCTCTCTCTCTACCGAACCCTCTCTCTCTCGGCATTCTCTCTCTCTCTCTCTCTCTCTCTCTCTCTCTCTAACTTGGTCAAAGTAACAAGTCCCAAGGTGAGGGGACCTCACCATGACGTACCATGGTGATTAGATGGAGGAGAGTTAGTAGGTTTTGGACATTAGCCGAGGTCTCCGGGTGCTATGGTAGTGTAACGGATGCGCTACTCGGTCTCGTATACGTGTACACATGGCTGGAAATCAAATTAAAGGAATAAATAATAATTTAATAGGAAATTATTCCGATAAACTGAAAATTAAATTAATTAATTAAATTATTTAACGAAATTTTTATTTACGAAAACTAGGGTCGTTACAAATACTATTTAATCCCCCTTTTGAATACCTCGTCCAAACCAACTACATTTTTATCCCCTCTGTAAACACCCTGATTTTGACCTAAGAAACTTATCAAGCATTCCCAATGATGAAATAGACCAACCGTGTATATGTTGAGGCTAAGAACAAGGCTTGAACTCACCAAACCACCCTAAACCATCCAGCACCCCCATGACCCTCCTAGAACAACCTTAAACAAACCAAAATGACCAAAATACCCTTAAAAATCCAAAATACTCTTCAAAACAATTCAAAACTCTCTTTATTAATATATAATACATCTTAATCTGTTTTGAAATGAAGGAGATGTACCTGTTTTACCAAAATGACTTGATTTTTTGACATTCTGAGGGTAAAATGGTCACACACTTTGATGTAAAAAAATTCTTGGGTTCAAACCAATTGGGTTAGAAAGTAGACTCGACAAGCTTTTCAATGCTTTAAACCACGCATAAAACGGAGTTCGGTAGTACCCGGGGAAGCCCCACAAAGTTTGGCATGCAGGCCCTTTGAGCGCTCAAACCCCCACTGATTATCTCTCTCACACACACTTCTACAGACTTTTCCACTCCCTCTCATCACTTCAATTACGTTTTAGCCTCTCTCTCTCTCTCTCCTCCATAGCCACCATCTTCCATCATCTTCAAACTCAAAAACACCTTAAAACTTCATCTCTAAGCCCAAATAGACATGAGTCTGTAAAGAACCAATTGATTAACCTCACTTTCTCACTCTAAAACTACATTTCCAGTCTCTCTCCTCTATTATCATCTATCTATTGAAGCTCAATCATCCTACACCCATAAAACCCACTTGATCATCATCATCTAAGCTCAAATACTCCATCATCCACTCAATCAATCATTCAATCATCCTTACATTCTTCTCTCTTTGTCCAAAACATCACTCATATAGCCTATAAACATAGCCACTACCCATCCTTTCATCAAACCCCAAGTTCAAGCCTTGATCATAGCCTAAAAGGTAAATAACATGTGAAAACTCACGTTTTGGTCGTCCTAAGGGAGACAAGTGAGTTCATGGAGGTTCCACATACCTTCTATGAGCTCACGAGGTCTTAAATATAAAAAAAAATGGATTTTAATAATCTCAGCTCGAAATGGTTCGAGCGCTCAAACTGAGCTCTCAAACTGTTTCGGCCATTTTGTTGTTTTGTGGTTTCTGATGTTTCTCATGTTGATATCATCATTTGATGGCTTTTGCTTGGTTTAAATACTCTCAAATCAGCTTACTTCACTCTTGATCATTGATCAATGAAGCCAAAAACCATGGAAATGATGTTTTATCATCATCGAACAATGAATAAACTTTGTTCGTGGGATGAATAAGTGTATCTCACTCTTTTGAATAATGATCAAATTGTTTAAGCTCATAAAAGTATCAAATAATGACTAGAAATCACAGAAGCTCATAACCCTTGAATGGGGTTTGAGCGCTTAGTCTATGACACAATGAACGCTCAAACCTTGTTCAGTTTTGGCATTTGAATCTTGTTTATTTCAGTTATGCATTCTGTTTTCAATTCACGTAGTGTGTGCGTGTGTGTTGTTGTTTGGCTAAGTCAACCTGATCTCTTCTCACTTTCACTTTTATCATACTTATGCATGGCTCAATACTCATTTCTTACACATGTAAGTCTTTCAAACTTATTTATTGATGTTTCTGGAATATCATAGTCATTTTGTATCATTGTGTATTGTTTTGATGAGTCAAATAGAGGCAAGAGAGTCCAAAAGGCTCAAACTGTCTTCATACTCATCAAATGTTTTCATCATCTGAGTTGTCTAATAGGGTTTTGGGCATTCTAGAATGCCTCATAGTATTTTATTCTCACTTCTTATGTCTTTGTTGCCTTGTTTGGTTCATCATCAAGCTTCAGGTTTATGTTAACATGGTTATACCTTTCTGCTTTATCATCAAAGAAACATTTTCAAGCAACTTAAAGTGCATCAAATATGTTTTCATCCAAATCAAAAACATTAGAAACATCACAAGCATGTGTGAGTGAGTATGAGTTTGAGCGCTCAAACCACTGGAATTGGATCAGATTGGTTTAACTTGTTTTACGTATTGTTCATGCTATTTCCATTTTTTAGTCTCTGTTAATCATGTTCTAACATTGATATTTGTTATTTTGTGACTTTGTTAGTTTGTACTTGCATTTCATCATCACTCATGAAGATCACATCACACATGCATGCACTATAGTTTGTTGTTATGTTTATCATCGTTATTTGGCTTCCCATCTCTCATCCCTCGTATTTGTTCATGGTTGAATTGCATTCCTTTCACGTAAATCCCACAAAAATCAAGTAGTGACTGGTCTTCGAACCGGGCGATGGGGGTGTCGTAAAACCCTTCCCCTCTCGTAACTGAGCTACCAAACCTAAAATAGTATGGTATGACGGGCCAATAATCCTTATCCATTAATAAGGCACGAGTCAATCAAGTTCGGTTCCTCGGGGACAATCCGCTAAAACCCGGGTAGCGACTCTAAATCGATCGAGATCTCTGGAGGGGCATCCACACCCTCTCCATAAACATCACACAATAACATAGGCTAATCCTTCAAAAATAATATTCTCTCTTATCCCCCTCAATAATGTATCCCCTAAAAATAATTTTTCATCCAATTGGCCCCTAAAGAATTTATGGACCCTAAACAATAATGTGACAAAGAATTTGGAGTATCAAGTGACCATGTATTAGGGCACTTCATTACCATAAACATAGTGTTGATCTCAAAAATGATGTTTTAATTTTTCTTACCTATTCAGAATGTGTTAAGTCTCACAAAAGCAAATACTATATGGTTGTTTGTCATGATGAAATTTTGGTTGAAGAAGTATAAATCTTGAAATTATAACAAAAACTACAAATTGGCTTTGTTTGATTAGATAGTTTAGTTTAGTTTTGATGGTGTCATCAAGTGTAATAAGTGGTGAGAGATAGAGAGAGAAATGATGATGTCATCAAAACTAAAACTAAAACTAAAATTAAACTGGAAAACGAACAAGTTTAAATTTGTTGTTTCCTAAATTCAAACCCTTGTTTTATCGCCAAAATAAATTTTATACTCCAAAATCTACCTAGACAGACTTGTCTCCCATTGAAAATTGATAAAAACGGCATGAAACACCACTCATTTGAAACATTGTAGCATTAACTACCTTTACCTAAAAGTTGCATCCACCTAAAACAACCCATAACCAAGGGCAGAGCCAGAACTAAATGTTAGTGCGGTCAAATTTTTAAAGCAGAATAATAGAACAAAAAAATGTGAAATATAAAGGAGTTAAATTAAGTAGATATATATTAATAACATATAATCTCATTTACAATTGATCCCCCAAAAGATGCACTGAAATGCCAAACAAAAAATAGCTTACATATATAACCTATAACCATGTCCACAACCGACCACAAAAAGCCACACTTGATTGCCAACAAAAAGTAGCTAAGAAAACATCGATTTGAAACCTATAACATCTTTTACAAGTGACCCCGACAATTTTTCATATTTTGAAATCGTAGCATAATAGCCTCATTTGGGATACTATGGAAAATCTCCCTCTCTATATACACAATCAACCTATCATGCAACCATTGATCACCCATTCGGTTACAAAATCAATTCTTCACAATCTTCATGGAAGAAAATGTACTTTCTACTATATTTGTCCCAACAGGTAAAACTAGAGCCAAAGTCAAAAGTTTGAAAACCAATGGATACCCTATATATTTTCATGTCTCAACCATCTTTCGAGTAAACATCACCAATTCCTTTCAAGTTTGAAAACTCAACATTAACCGCACATTAATGATGAAATTCTCAAGTTGATCCGAAAGTGCCAAAAGCTCAGTGATAGAGAAGTCTTTAGAATAAAATTCAGCCAAGCGGTTTAACTTTTGGTTGTCAGAACTTGCAAATGAGTTGGATGGACTTAGACATGCAACACAAAGAAGCAACTTGGTGTTTACCTCATTAAAGCGATTATTTAGCTCTTGGAGTTGCATGTCTATGACAGTCGATTAGCGGTTAAAAGAGAGAGACGGGGGAGATTCATGCCATAGTGAGGAGATTAGCGGTTAAACCAGAGAGAGAGGGGGGAAAGCCAAAGTCTAGAGAGGAGAGGTTTCGTCTAGTTCGAAGGGGAAAAAACCCAGATTTTTGCTGCCTCTGGACTTGATCTGTTTTTGGCCTTGGAGATTGGTGAGACATAGAGAAAAAATGATTGGGTGTGGTAAGGAGGGCAAGTAGTGGTGAAGAGAATTAGAGAGTTACAAGGAAAATTATTTGGTGTGGTAAGTGGTAAGTGGTAAGGAGGAGGGCAATGAGCTGGGCAAAAAAAATCATGTACATGGGGCAAAAATACAAAATTCTAAAAAATAATATACCTATCTTATTAAAATTTGACACCTCAGTGTAGTCAAGTGACCCCGCTTGACCCTCCTTGGCTCTGCCCTTGCCCATAACCACCTTAACCCCCGACATTCAATTGGATTCCGACCAAGGAGCCACCGATCACCGGACAGTCTATAAAACCTACAGACCTCCTCGGCAGAGACCAAAAAGCCACCTTCATCGTCAACGACCCAAGACTGGCCTAAGTCTTAGGCCCAAGAGGCCTGTGCCTAGGGCATCCCAAAAACTCAAAATTTTAGAGGCACTCTCATATATTTTTGATATTAGGTTTGAGTAGGGTTATTTTTTACCCAATAGAAAAAAGGAAAATTATTGAAATGGTCCCCGTAGTTTCACCCAAGTCTTGATTTAGTCCTTCTAGTTTCAATTGCACTCCAACGAACCCTGTAGTTTCAATTTTGGTCAATTTGAGTCCCCAACATTAACTTCTGTTAGCAGATTAGACGGAAAACCCAATTTGGGGGCTTTTTGAGGGGCAGAATTGACTTTTTGACCCTCCATCTTCTTTTCCAATTTGAAACGCTAACCCTAACCCTAAATCAAATCCAATCTCTCTCTCTCTCTCTCTCTCTCTCTCTCTCTCTCTCTCTCTGCGTGTACTCATATCCCACATTGCCACAAACATGGCTAGGGGCTGGTTAAGTTCATAAACTTCTTAGAGAGCACAAAATTTACCCCAACATTAGCAGCCCAACTTCAAATTTTATCAATAGTAATCAGATTTCAAATAGTACAGTGTCAAAACGTGAAACACTCTTTCTTTTTCAGGTTCCAATAATGAAGATCAAAACCGTGTGGGGAGAAGAGATATGGGTTTACCTCGATTTTGTACGAACCCCCTGAAGATTCCGGTTGAAAGCCCTAAGAAATTGGAGTCTTGATAAGGGATTGGATAGGAGTTTGAAAGTGTGGAGTCGGGTTAGGGATTTTCGAGGAGGGCTTGGTGGGTTTTGTCAAAAACCAAGAGAGAGAGAGAGAGAGGGATTTACACTAGGGGTTTCTCAGTTTGTCAAGGAAGAATGTGGATTTTGGTGGAGATATAGAGAAGGGCGGTGGAGTCGAGTTATAGTGTAGATGAGAGAGAGAGAGAGAGAGAGAGAGAGAGAGAGAGAGAGAGAAGTTATGGAGGTTTTGGTGGTGGACTGCGGTGGAGAGAGGGAGGAGTAGTCGATTGATTTAGGGTTATGGTTAGGGTTTCAAGTTGGGGAAGAAGAAGGAGGGTTAAAAAGTCAGTTTTGCCCCTTAAAAAACCCTCCAAATTGGATTTTCCATCTAATATGCTAACTGAAGTTAACGTTGGAAACTCAATTCGACCAAAATTGAAACTATAGGATTCGTTAGAGTGCAATTGAAACTAGAGTTACTAAATCGAGACTCGGGTGAAACTACAAGAACCATTTCAATAATTTTCCCATAGAGAAAAAATATATATATATATAAAAAACTCAATCTAATTTTGAAAAAAGGCCCCAAAAAGGAGCTCAATGGAGTTTTAATAAAAAAAAATAACTCTAGTTTAGTGAGATACCCTAAGTTTATTCATTATTCAATTATTAACGATTGGTTTATAAATGTTTTTGGCCCATTATTTATTGACAGATTGATTCATGCAAAATTTATTGACAAATTGATTCATGCAAAACTGTGTTCTTATGTAATGATTAGTAGAACTTTAAATTGTTTTTGTTTTCTTGTATTATAATTGTTGCTGTAATTTTTTTTTAATTGTTTACTTTAAAGGGCACAAATTTTAGATTACGCCTTGGACACTAAAATTTGACAACAATGTGATTAAAACAAGACGCATAGAGAGAATCGATAGAGAGATCACACGCCGAGGCTAGGGTTGGAAACGCCGGAGATGTGGTCGGCCGGAGTTGGGTTGGCGATGATGGAGGTGGGTTGTGGGTCGGTAGGTTAGGGGAGGGGGAGAGGGGGTTGTGATGTTGTGGGAGAAAGTGGGGGATAGTGTGAGGTAGAAATATAAGTGATTGAGTGCAATATCCCAGCTTCTAATCTAAGCCATTGGTTTTAATGGCTGAGATAGAGTGTCAAAATTTGTATTTTTTTATGTGTGAGGGGAACCGTTCCCTATAAGTACTTGTTTATGTTTCTCATAAATGAGTCAAAATCTTAGTTGTTGGATGGTTTAATGGTAATTAATTTTTAGATAATCATAAGAATAATTTCAATTATTTCATGGTCCTACAATGACAAAATTCAATGTTAGTCTCAATCTAATAGAATGTGTGCTAGAAACAAGATTATAGTGGCATGTTCGTTTACAAGTTATGAGCCAGTTTTGGTTTTGATGGCATCATTATTTTTTTCATTTCTCTATCTATCTCTCTCCAATTATTACACCTGCTTACATCATCAAAACTAAACTAAAACTCTAAACCAAACACAGCCAGTGCAATCCGCTAATTTTATTAAAAACCACATACCCAGTGAGATGCCCTAAGTTTATTCATAATTTAATTTTTTAACGATTGGTTATTCATAAATGTTTTTTACCCATTGTTTATTGACAGATTGATTCATGCAAAATTTATTAACAAATTGATTCACGCAAAATTGTGTTCTTATATAATGATTAATAGAAGTTTATATTGTTTTGTCTTTCTTGTAATATGATTGTGACTATAAAAATTGTTTAATTGTTTACTCTTAAGGGCGTAAATTTTAGATTATACATTGGGCCGGCCCTGCGACGACCTCACTAGACAGCGGTCTTGGCCTCTAACAACTGACAAGCACTAACAATGGCCACAGAGCCACCTTCGTCTTACAACAAATTTGTCGGCTTTGCCACACCACCATCACCACCCTCAGTTTGCAAGCTTCATGAAACTAGAAATGGGGTTTTACAAATTTGTTCAAATATGAATGGGGTGTTTAAGAGCTATTTATTGCATTTTCATTTTTCTATTTTTTACTTTTGAGTGTTTGGAGCGCAACATGCAAAACACATCCTCGAAATGAGTTTTTGATTTTTGGGTTTAGAGAAGAGAAGTGAGAAGTAGGAGGAGATGAGCTTTTTGACTTCTCATTTTTCATTTTTCTCATTTTGCGTAACAAAACAACTTACAGAATGTATTCTGCACATATCTCCCAAACACTACCTCTATTACAAAATTCATTTTACACATTTCTCCCAAACACTCAACCAGATTCAAAATACATTTTGACCATAATAAAAAAAGCCAAAAAGTCAAAAAATTGAAAATGAAAAACTAAAAATGAGTATCTCAAACACCCCCGAAATAGGAATGAATAGTTCAAATCATCTTTGTGGTATTCAAGATGGGCCCAAAGAAACATATTCTCTTAGATGTTAGGATTCTAACAACGCATCACACGCAACAAAAACAGTAAAACAAGAGAAAACACGACACACAAATATATGTAGTTCGGCCAATCGGACCTACATCCACGGGTAGGGGGGGTTTCACTATAATCCAGAGGAAATCCGTGATCTTGTGTTACACACTCACACTCTCATCTCACAATAATAAAACCTCACCAATTCTCTCGTGTATCTCTCTCTCCGGTAGAAGCCACAACCAGCTCCCCCTCTCACACTCTCTGCCTCTCTCTACATTGTGCTACCACCCTTATATTACAAAAGACGTCACAGAGTATTCATAGAGTTACATAATAAAATCCTAATACACTCCCTCTGGGCCTAAGCCCAATTAGCCCACACATGATGAAATCCCAACATTAGATTTGTGCAATTAAGCAGATTTAATTATGCTAGAGGGTAAAAGAGGGATCCAGGGGGTGTTCTACTAACAAAAAAATATTTTTCTTAAACAACGAGATATGTCATTCTTTCATAACACATCATATAAAAAATTGTACAAAATTAATTTATTCAAAAAATTAGATTAATAGAACACTCATAGCTACATTGGGTACCGATGGTGTGTGCAGAAATCAGCTCTTGGCGTCCACTTTCAGATCACACAACTGATTTGTAATGTTTATTAATTTTTAAAATATTTTTCGGGCGAGCCCTTGTGACAAACCAGCACTCAGATAAGTAAAAGTGCTTGTTCCAAACCTGGACATCCAATTATAAAATAAAAAAAAGTTGCTTGATCCAGTGTCTTAATTTTTTTTTCATTCAAAATCTAGAATTTAATTTTAAAATGAATGAATAATCTAAATCAATTAAGCAAAACTCAAAGGTGTACCCCACCAACCACTCTGTATACTATTCATACATAGAATAGTCAGACTTATGCATTAGGCATATTTGTCTGCATGAGCACTCGGGTAATTAGGGGGTGCTCTAGGAACGAATTTTTTTTTCTTTTCAAAAATTAGTTTTTCTCAAAATAAAGACAGTTCATCCTTTCACAATACATCACACAAAAAGATGTGAATACAAAACCAAAACAATTTCAAAACAAAACTCCTTTAGCAAAACACTATAACGTGAAAACACAGGGGTGTTTTGGGTAAAAAACCAAAAACCAAAAAACCACTTTTGTCCTTATTCAATTTTTTTTTACATTCGTTTGTTTTGCATCAAGATTTTGTGGTTTCTGAATTTCTCTCGACGAGACGAATCTAACAAGTATAAAATTATAGTAAAAAATTAAAATTTTTCAATAATCTACCTATTTTGGATTTATTCAAAAAAAATTGAGTTTTGATCATAATTTTTACTTGTTAGATTTGTCTCGTCGAAAGAAATTTAAAAATCACAAAATCTTGATGCAAAACAAACGAATGCAAAACAAATTTGAATAAAAACAAAAATAATTTTTTGATTTTTTACCCTTAAGCACTCCACAGTAATTAGCAGTAGCAGTAGCAGTAGTAGACCAGCAATAAATCAAAAGTGGAGTACTAAAGATGATGTAATGATGATCATAAGAGTTAAAAAAATCTTCTACACCATCTTTTATGTCATGCATACATGAGTCACAGATCTACATACATACGGCTCACTGTTTCAAATGAGTACAGTAGTAGCTGTTGAGGTCTCATGATATCTTCAAGCCTCTCCCCCACTCTCTCTATCCTCTTTTTGGCTCCCTCATGCATGTGTCTCTTTCAGAGTCAGAGATCCGGGGAGATCTTTTGCTTCAAAAACTTGTGATACTTTCCCAGGGAAAAACCTATATTTCGGTTTGATTTTGCTAATTTGATACTTTCCCAGGGAAAAATTGCACTGGTTAGTTTTCGGTTCATTTTTTTTTGTTGATTTTTGGCTTGTCTCGACGAAATAAATTTAAAAAGTGTAAATTGTGAGCCAAACTTAAAATTTTGTGAATAAAAAAGAAAAATAATATAAAAAACTAATTTATTCTAGTTTATTTTCGGCTTTGTTTAAAAAATTATTACTTTTAACCATAATTTTATACTTTTTGAATTCGTCTTGATGCATAACTAACTAATGCAATTTTTTTTTAATAAGGATAAAACAAAAAAAACAGTTTTTAAAATTTAACCAAATCAATATGAATTTATGTACACCAAATGGACACCGCATTATGTGGAGTCAATTTTAGGATTTCACACAAATGTTGTTTAAAATAAATTTAAAAAATTTTTTGTAAAAAAATCAGTTCGATCGGATATCAACTAGACCCTTGATCAATTCTGTGCCCAATTTTCAATCGATCTATCTCTTACCGATATCCGAATGAGCTAATTTTTTTTACAAGGATTCTTGGAAACATATTTTGAATAAATTAAGTGACTCCGATCATTTATGTGAAATCTTAAAATAGGTTTCACACAATTGCCGGGTGTATTTGGTTGGCACAAAATTGTGTACCCATAGTAATTAGCAAGGTTGCTTTCATATAAAAAATGATGTGTACAACAATAAGCACATATAGGCTACTTTTCATATAGGCCTTCTATATGCACATATGTTTGCACAGATCCTGCACAAATCGGCATTTGGAATTTATTTTTGAACCGTTCTACAAGTACCGACCGGCGTGGCGGACTTTGTTGTGGGTCTCAAATGATCAATTTGAACCGCTCATCTATCTCAAAATCAAATTATGCGTGCGTGCGTGAATCAATATAATCGGACGACCCTATGAGCTCGATCCAAAATTATCCCATTTCATTCAATAAAGGTGTGGGCCTACTCAATCGTTCGAATTGATCGTTTGAGACCCACAATGGGGTCCCTGACGCTGTCTGTATACGGTCGGTATAGGAGTGGTCGTATCCCTTGTATTTCTTTGGATTCTATAAAAATGATCAACTCTGTTTGTTAAATGTAAAACAAATTATTAGTGTTGCTACAATATTTTAGCTCAATCGAATGACTATAAGTGTTCGATTCAATCTTTTAATTTTTTCATTCAGAATTTAAAATCATTTTAAAGAAAAAGTTGGAAATATATACTCCCTCCGTCTCGAAATTCTTGTCCGTTTACGTGCATGTGTACCAATTTTCAATTAATTATATATTTCAATCTATAATATTTTTTACAATTTTGAAAACTTTATTTAATAGAACTAATCGAGAACTGTCAAACGTGATCTATATTGCACATATATAACATTATGTAATTAAACATATAAACAGCTTTTTGAGGTTACGTAAATAGTGCAAGTAAACAAGAAATTTAAGACGAAAGGAGCAGAAAATACCCCAATTATTTTTTTAATCTGCAATGAAAATCACCCACGATTCGGGATAGTTCCCGGAGTCGGTTTCATCACACACTTTTAATGGGAAATATAAAATATATTTGAAGTTTTTACGCACATCATGAAACGACATTTTGGTTTTCAAATTGAGGAATTCTATAGAATTGGGTTAGAGAAATTCTAAGTGGTGAACCACCCAATTGTATTTTAAGATATAACCATTTTTCTTATTTATAATGCGGATCAAAATCCAATCTTCTAATATGATCCTTGTTATTTAGACCATATATATATATATATATATTAAGAGACTTTATTGACGCCAATTCGAAAGAGTTTTTCTTCTCAACATTGTATGCATCAGTGGCTATTAGGTTAATAATCAAATAGGTTTGATATCTCTTTATAGACTCGGACCCGAACTTTTTTCCCTTGGGAGTCAAGAGGCACTACAAGATGGGCTAAGAGTCACATATTTACATGGACTGGGTTTGAGAGAGTTCAGTCCGGATCTTCCATTTGGACTGGTCTTTAATTTTGAGCCTTGTCACATATTCACATGTCCACAAAACATAACCAAAAAAATAGGGCTAAAGGGCTAGAAGCCCCAAAAGAGTTAAGCTCGTGGGTTTTTTTAGTTGGACCACTAAAAATTCAGCCCATGAGCAGCAGAGCGAACATTTTTACTGGTTTTTGTGTTACGGCCTTCTATAGTATCTGGGCTTTGGGCCAAACCTGAAAGGATTGGTATATATATATATATATATATAGGGTAAGCTTCTCTCCGGACTTCCGGACCTCCTTGATCCAAATTTTTTTTTGACAATCCAAGCCGTCCAATGTGTTCAGAAGGTGTTTTCATGGGTCCACGCTAGAACTCTTCAGAGAAAAAAAAAAATCGGAAAAGGCTTGATCCAAGTAATTTTCGCAATTCTTTTATATTTACAGTTTTTGCAAAAACTGTTTGGATCAAGCCCTTTCAGGTTTTTTTTTTTGAAGATTTCTCGCGTGGACCCTTGAAAATACCTTTTAAACACATTGGACTGCTTGGATTTTCCAAAAATAATTTGCAACACAAAAAAATCACTTTTTTCTTATTCTCGGGAGGGTTTGGAATAGAAAATTGCCGTATGTGTATATATATATATATATATTGGTGTATTTTTGGTATTTATCACACCTCCTAAGGTTTAACTTAAAAACGGATACTTCCGGTTTTCCTTAATAATGGACGACGCTCATACGACTCTCATGTATGAGATATAACAATGAATCTCATGTGCTTTATACCGTGCGTTTCATAGAGCGCTCCCAATCATTAATTGTCAGTAAACACGCGATAGATAGAATGAACCAAAAGTTACTTATATCTGAAAACATCAATTCTGATAATAATGTAATATTAAAAAACTATCGGCCTTGTTCGAATAAGTTTTCGGAAAATGTCAAACCGCCCCCACTTTTTGTGGGGGCTTTCGTCCAAACCATTTTTTGTCTTTCCATCCGAAATAAACCCCGTGCACGCGCATGGAAGAGTTTTCATTCCCTAGAGGCATGCCGAGTGTGCCAAAGATTCCTAACACATTAATTTCTCTCTAGACCCATCATTTTCACTCACAATAAAAGTCTCCCTCTCCCCCTCTCTCTCTCTTTACACGGAAACTTCCTGACAATAAAAGTCTCCCTCTCTCTCTCTCTCTCTCTCTCTCTCTCTCTCAAACACACACACACACACACAATAAAAGTCTCCTTCTCTCTCTCTCTCTCTCATTTTAGATTTAAAATAAAATAACTTTTGTTATACACATTTATTTTTTATAAAAATTATATATTTGAAATCTACTCGATGAGATTCTTCTAACAAGATCCATTGTGAAGATGAAATTTTATACGTGCACAAAAAGTTTTTTTTATACCCGTTCATTAAGAATTCATACCCTTTCTAAATAATTTACATCCCCAAAAATAAAAGAACTCACATCTTTTAAATGCAGAATTCACATATCATAACTAACTTTGCAAAAAACATAATTCACACACTAAAAAAAATAAAATTCACATACCTGAATTGCAGAATTCACACATCATAAGTCACTCTCAAATAGACAAAATTCACACCAAAAAAGAAAGTGTGTTATTAATGGTGTAAATTGTCGCAGGGGTGTTATTGGGGGTGTGAATTGTGAGCTATTTTGGTCATGTGAATTGTTGCATGGGTGTGAATCATGTGCATTTGCGGGTTGTGAATTATTTAGAAGTGGTGTGAATTCTGCATTAAGGGGTGTGAATTCTTTTTTTTGGGGGATGTGAATTGTGATGCATGTAAATTCTGCATTTAAAGTCTGTGAATTCTTTCATTTTGGAGGGTGTGAACTGTTTAGAAAAGATGTAAATTAGTATTAATTAATGGGTATAAAACAAATTTTTTTACATGTACAAAATTTCATATTCAAACGAGATATTATTTGAAACATCGCATCAAGTAGATTCCATATATATAATTTTTATTAAGAAATAATTGTGTAAAAGTTATTTTATTTTAAAATATAATATGGAGAGAGAGAGAGAGAGAGAGAGAGAGAGGCATGGATAATAACTGACGAAACCAAGGCGTACGTGAAGGCATCAGGTATTTACTTTCTCATTTATTAAGTCAAGTGGAGAGAGTGGCAGCACCAACACCTACTCATGTGACCTACACGCTTGACGCCTCTTGACTTGATGAGACAACAGTTACTCATTTATTATTTCGGAAAAGCTGTGCTTATTGACTTCCACGCGTGAATATGGGTTTGAGCGAAATGTGTTTGACATGAGGTGGGCTTGGACGAAAAACTCTTGATAAAATAGAGTCGGCCAATAAGAACCCCCCATAAGTTTTTGAGACCAGGTCTCCACTTTTTCCTCCAATGGGGCCTTATAAGCCTCTGACGCTGTTTTTACTTTTTGGCCCATTTTCTTTCTCCTTCTCCTTCTCCTTTTGTGAGATGTTATTCTAGTGTACAATTGTGCACAAATGAGTTGGTGGGATCTACTTTAGAGTCTCATATAAATGATCTAAGTTGTTCATCAACTTTAAAACCAAAAAATCACATGGGATTTATAATCATGTATCTTACTTGAGAGAGTATCGGTAATTAAGGCAAACCTTAGGGGGTTGCCAGAAAATTACCCCCTTTTCACATGAAAGAAAATAAAGAAACAACAGAAACTAAACTAGTATATTTTGAGTTCTGCTTTGAATTGATGTATTGTGAGAGAATGACATGTAATTGTAAACCATGAAAAAATTGTAGAAGATAGTTTGTAATCGTTCGCCGAATATCTTCTGCGTCTAGAGCATCAAGTCAAGAAGATCTATAAAAGGTACATCCATAAATCCTACTCTCTCCGTCCCATTTTATTTATCAATTGTTCTTTTTGTTTCTTTTGTGTCTATTGCCTATATCGTTAAATTTATATTATTTTTTATGATCCTGTGAACTATGTATCATAGAAAAATTGAGATTTAACAAATAAGATCCATATTGCATATTTTTTGAGATGTGCATTGAAAGGTATAGGTTATAGACACAAAAGAAACAAAAAAAGAAATAAATTGACAAATAAAATGGGATAGAGAGAGTAGATACTAGGTACGCTGCTCTTCAATACCAAGACTCTCTGTTCTTTTCCTCTTGACTTCAACCAGGGCCGACCATGGGGATAAGCTCACCAAAGCACCACTTTGTGCCCCAGTTTTAGGCAAAAAATAGAGCCCCAAATACTCCAAAGTTGCACATGTTTTGACCAAAAGGTAATTACGTATTTCAACCCTTCGTATTTTCATTTTTAACTCCCAACATAATTGGCCAACTTGTATGGAAAAAGTTAAAAACTATTGAACTATTGGTAAAGGCAATTTTAATTACCACTGCTCCACAAGCGATCTTGCTTCCGTCATCAAACAATTACTAAGATATACATTTAAAATACTGGGAGTCCTCATTTTCGAATCTCGCTTACGGCTTCTTAAATAACAAAGCCAGCCCTAACTTTGACTGGTTGGGCGTTAGCGGCGCGCGCTACTTATGTACGTCAGGTGAAGGTGCATAGTTTGTCCACTAAGGGCGGTACCAAAGGGGCACAAGGGGGGATCCCGTCCCCTGCACACAAGGGCGGCCCCACATAGGAGAAATTTTCTACTGCCGTGTACATATAATTTTGGGTATTTTGGTAATTTTGCCCCTATACCGTATATATTACTTTCTAATCTTGCCCCAAGTAACAAAAAATAAATATAACTATGCCTAAATAATTTTTCCGGATCACCTATATTCTTTTTTTTTTGGAGAGAGCATTTTCTGTAATAAAGATTGTGAAGAACCGACTTCGTAACAGAATGAGTGACCAGTGGATGCAAGATAGTTTGGTTGTGTACATTGAGCGAGAGATTTTTGTTACCATTTCAAATGAAGCTATCGTGAATCGGTTTCAAAATATGAAAAACCATCGGGGTGAGTTGTAAACGATATGATATGTTATGGTTGACATACCACTTTCGCTATATATATATATATATATATATATATATATATATATATATATATATATATATATATATATATATATATATATATATATATATATATATATGGTAAACTTTTTATCTGGACTTTTCATTTCCGGACCTCATGATCCAAACATTTTTTTGAGGATCCGATCCGTCCAATGTGTTCAGAAGGTGTTTTCAAGGGTTCACGCCAGAAATCTTCAAAAACAAATACCGGGAAGGGCTTGATCCAAGCAGATTTCGCAAAAAATATATATTTACATTTTTTACATTTTTTGCGAAAACTACTTGGATCAAACCCTTCCCGGTATTTTTTTTGTGAAGATTTCAAGCGTAGACCCTTGAAAACACCTTGACACCGGAGTGTCCTAGTGCATCGCTTCAAAATATGTGCAAATTGAAGACAACAAGGCTTAATACGAAATTAAAGTGCAGTCAAAACTTTTTTATGAGTTTTTAGACTTATTTTTTGTCTTTTCGTTTCTCTATGTGTCTTTTAAGTTCGCAAGGAATATTTATTAGTCTTTCTAGTTTTTAGTAGTCAAAGTCTTTGGTTTATTAAATTTAGAGTCTTGGTAATTGAAATTTACATTTCCTATGCTTGGAGGAATGTTTCAAGTAATCTATTTAAACCTATGTGATGAATGAGTAGAGATAGTGTGTGTGTTTGAGTTAAAGCCTTTGGCTTGTTAAGAAGTTTATCTTCTTGTTATCGTTTCTGAATTTCTAGGAGAATTCCTTCGAGTGGTGAGCGACCCCTACACCCTATATCCCCTTTTTAGACACCTTGGGTGGTGATAATCTGTATCCCGTTGGCGTTTCTATTTGAGTGGTGAGAGACTATCCATTATCCTTTTATCCCTTTTTACTTTTCTTCCATCCTATCCACAAAACCCGGCATCACACCTTCTGAACATATCGGACGGATCGGATTTTCAAAAAATAATTTGCAACACAAAAAAACCCATTTTTTTCTTATTTCCGGGAGGTGTGGATTAGAAGTTTTCCGTATGTGTGTGTGTGTGTATATATATATATATTAAATATCTTTTGGTTAAGTATTATATTGGATCTACTGTATATACTTGACCCCGCGGATACTAAATCCTGCGTCCGCCTTGCTTGCACAACTCTAAGTATTCTCACATATTATACTAGTTTTTATTTTTTATTTTTTTTATGTTAATTAAGGAAAATCCTATGAGATTGGCCCCCTGCAAGTCCCTTGAGTGAAAATAAATTCATAAAATTTCTATATGGGTGAGGTAAAAACTCCTAAAATTTTAAGTTATCAATTATTTTTTGGTTGCTTTTATAAAAATTTAACCAATCTTGCGTCTACATACATACAATATTGTCTCTTATGTGAACCTCACAATAGCGATAAATGCTTACAAAATAATAATTTTTATGGAATATTAAAATACACGTGATTCGGCCCTTGCTTGATTACAACCCTGCGTCCACCACTTTTGTCCACAACCAGTGGATCAGTTAGGGTTTATAGTAAACAATATTTTTGCAACCACATTCCATCCGATTATCTTTCTTAGCATATTCCTCATCTTTATCCTCCTGTCTTGCCCATCTTATTTTGTATCCTTTGCATCCCTTTCAGACTACATTTTTTTTTTATAATTTTTTATAATCAACTGTCTGGGCCAATCTCTCTCTGACTCATGAGCTCATGCGTGTATCATATTAGCCTCTATGCTTAAGCTTTTGAGACATTGAAAATTCACAACTCCATAACTTCTGCAAATTCACTTTTTCTTCCTCTGTTCTTTTGAGTTCTGGCGAGAAAGAGTTTATCATAATTCTGTTTGCCGGAGTTAGTAATCGCGTTCTCCAAGATGGTGAATCTATTTTTACGGTCATCGTCTAAAACATGAGCCTCGATTTGCATAATCATTTCCGAGTTCTGTTTCTGTTAACGTCCAATTTCCAGTTCGTAATTTTGATATGTTCTTTGATGCGAGTTTCCAAAATTGTTTATCTATTGTTGTCATTTTTTTCCCCCAACAGATTGGGAATTGGGATGGAGAAATTACGTATGAAGTCAGTCTTACTCAATATAGCGCATATACGCAAAGTCTCAAACCCAATCATAATGAAGGACATGATTCAGCAGATCGAAAACCAAAAATCCATGATGGCATGATCCATATGGCTCTTTTGTTTGATTTGTTTTATATCAATTTTTATTCTTTTTTTTTTTAATGGTCATCATAAATCATAGAGCTTGGTGAGTTTCCCCATATTTTTATTAAATTTACATTTCATGTTTTAATAATCATTAGTCTCGAGTCTCGATGAGATGAGAGAAGTCTAAAAGTTTAAAAAAATAAAAAAAAGTTCACTAAAGACGAAAAAAATACTTAACAAATGTTATTTTTTTTTGTTGATAGTGTCATGTCATCTTATAGAATTATTTTTTAACTTCGGTCTATATTTTAATATCACTCTTGTCAAAGTGAATGATTAATTCTAAAAAATTATGACAAAGAGCCAAATTTTTTTAATGGAAAGTAAAAAAATACCAAATAAAAAAAGGGAAAAATTTAGGGGAAATTAGCTAACATGTGATTTCTAAAGCTTCTCTATGATCTATGTAATTTCTAAAGATTCTCTGTTTTTTTATTTTATTTTATAATAACTGGATATGTCCGAGCCAGTTTGTTCGAGGCCTTAAAGATAACGATCAAGCATAAATTCTGATTCTAAGAGTTTGTTGACAAGAGAAATTGAACATGCATGAGACGTTAAATAAGAGTGAAGTCTGAAAGCAAAATCAATTTGCTAATCCCTTGGGTTTTCTAAAGCTTCACTCATGATAAGCCCTACTTCGTCACTTATTTTCACTATGACTCCACTCGAATTCCAATAAAGTCCAGCAATATTTTGCTGTCCCATGATTGTATATAAAAAGAAGTCATTTTATCGTTTGATTACAATATACTAATTTCACCTATACGTGTGCGATTATGATAGCAAAAGTTTACTTTATCTTGGTGGAGTGGGGCCAAGGAATTTTGCTGCACTAAAAAAGAATCATGATATATCGTCCTTTCCCAGGTTAAAAATTAATTAAGTTTACCACCAATATATCACCATTCATGTACATGGTCAGGCCGTGAGAGTTTTGGGGCCTAAGTAGAATTTGTAAAACCGGGGCTCTAGTTCTGTTAACAAAAATAAAAATAAACTTCAAAAAGAAAACAAAATCATATGAAGAATGAAAAGAAAAACAGTTTGGGGTGAGAATTGAACCGTGAACCTGTTGGAAAACTAGACTTAAACTTACCACTGACAAAGGAAGGAAGAGGAGACGGGGTGTGACTCAGACAAAGAAACTTGACAAAAAATGGTTTTGAAATTGATCGAAATTTGATTCTATGGCGATTTCTATGTAGAAAAACCTTGAGTTTCGACAGTCACCTAGATGATTCATCATTTGATGAATTTTAGGGGCCTTGAATAGGAATCATCGTGCGTTGTATGTACACATACACATACATGAACTACTTACGCGTGCACAGTCACACGTGCACACCCCCGCGAAGCGATTGCAGGAGCGAAACATGGGAAGGGGGTGGAATACATACCTACAGCTACCTCCGTTGCGAATAAAAGCACTACTTAAATAAATAAAACTCCTTTGGCCTTAATTTTCTGCCAAATTTGTCGGCCTTAGCATAGGGCCAACCCTGTTCGTGTAAGAGATGCTCAACAAACAAATGAACAATAACCCATACGTACCCATTTCTTTTACTCCATCGGTCCCCATTTGTTAATCCATTTCCGAAATTTCAAGTCTAAAGAGACATCATTATTGTACTAGAGTCCCTTGCGTTCAAAATTCTTTCTTTTAGGAATTTCCACGTGTCATAATTAATAGATTTTCTCATCACTCTTTAATTTATTTAGGATCATGATCATTGCTTTTTCTAATTGCTAGTAATTAATGTTAGAAGAGAAGGGCAAAAGAGTAGACTTATAATGTCTCGCTCATTACTGTTAAACTGTCCCAATGATGAAAAGAAAAAAGTATAACAAAAAAAAAAGGCCAACAATTGGAGAGGAGAGCGTTGGTGTTTCAGTGTTTGTTTACAAATCAGTCATCTTTCAACCGTGTAGCTAATCCATCACTTAGGTCATATTTGAATTTGTGTAAGGAAAAAAAAAACGTGTATTTCTAGCAAGTCGTATGGTAGTGTGGATGACCAAGTCGATTTGTGCGGTTAATAGAATCAATCAACAGAATCTGTGATGTCAACCTAGTGGAATAAATTCTTGTGCTTCTGTCGGTGCACATTCTTTTACGAATTAATTATGATTCCGTGTACCCTAAGTTTTTATTTGACCGGCCTTTTATACATTTTTATTATATGATGAATTAGTCTCTTTACAACGTGAAGGGTTATTTGTTTCTCTTCATGTTTCTCTCTCCGAGTTTGAGATTAACTTATTTTCTTTAATAGAATAAAGCTAGGGAGAAGTAAGTTTTTTAGAACATAAAACATGTATTTTAGCAAGTCGTAATATAGTGTGAATGACCAAGTTGATTTGTGCACTCAATAGAATTGATCAGTGGAACCCATGATGTCAACTTGGTGGAATATAACCCCTTAGGGGGTGTTTGGGAACCTCATTTTCAGCTTTTCGTTTTTAAGTTTTTGGCTTTTCAACTTTTTGGATTATGGTCAGAATGTATTTTGAATTTGGTAGGAGTGTTTGGGAGAAATGTACAGAATGTATTTTATAACAGGAGTAGTGTTTGGGAGATATGTACAGAATTCATTTTGTGGGGCTTTTTGTTAATGAAAATGAGAAAAATGGAAAATGAGAAATCAAAAAGCTCCTCCCCACCTCTTTTTCACTTCTCTCTAAAGTAAAAAATGGAAAATTCATTTTGCTAGAAATCATTTTGGCTCAAGGCTCCCAAACATTCAAAACCCAAAAATGTGAAAATGAGAAGTTGAAAAGGGGCTCCCAAACACCCCGTTAATGTTCTGTCGATGTGCATTCTTTCATAAGTAATTATGACCTTTTAAGCTTTTGTTTAACATATATGTCGACTTAGTCCCTTTGGGTGTGTGTTTTACATTACTTGACAACGTGAAGAGCTCTTTGTTTCTCTTCATGCTTCTGTCTCGGAGTTTGAGATAACTTGTTTTCTCGGCTTGTTTACTATTTTAGTCCCTATAAAATACCCTAAGTTTCAATTTCGTCCTCACAAAATATTTTGTGTCAATTTCGTCCTTATAGTTTCAGACGGATTTCACTTTTGCCTTTCCGTCAAATTAATAACGGGAAATGCTTATGTGGCAAACGAAAAATGCTTAAAATACCAAAAAAATGCTTAAAATACCAAAAAAATGACGAAAAATTACAAAGATTTTAAAATACCAGAATAAGTCATTAGACAAAAAGTTTTTGAAATTTGTCTAATGACTTTTTGGAGATTAATTATTCATATCAACTAGAGGAATAAGAAAAGTATAAAAAAAAATATGGGCTGAATTAAGTTAAAAAAAAGTTCATACAAGATGACACTTTTTTTTTTGAAACGGCAATAAAATTTATTGAAGAAAACTTGACAATGGATACATCAAGTTGGAGGGAGAAAAGGAGGACTCCAACTAAGTTTGGAGAAATTAAAACACCCTTGGGCCAAAGCCGACACTTTATAAGACAACATTTTATAGCAAAAAAAATAGCTATTTGGTATTCTTTCGTCTTTGCAAATTCTTTTTGTCTAATTCAGTCCATACTTTATAGACAAAAGTAATTACTTTTTTTTTTTTGATATAAAGTGTTGTCTTATAGTATGATTTTTTTTTAACTTCAACCCATATTTTTATATTTTTCTGATTCCTCTCGTCAATATGAATGATCAATCTCAAAAAAAGTCATTAGACAAATTTCATAAATTTTTTGTCTAATTAATTTTTTCTGATGTTTTAAAATTTTCTTAAATTTTCGTCATTTTTTTTAGAGATTAATCATTTTTTTCCCGGTATTTTAAGCATTTTCCATTTACCACATAAGAATTTTCCGTCATTAATTTGATAGAAGGGAAAAATTGAAATTTGTCTGAAGCTATAAGGACGAAACTGACACAAAATATTTTGTAAGGACGAAGTTAAAACTTGATGTATTTTGTAGGGACTAAAATAATAGATAAGCCTATTTTCTTTAAGATACTTTTGCAAACTCGATTCCTTAGGCTAAATTTTATGTTTTAAAATTCCCTAGCATTTTACTTCAGTTCTTTTTCCACTTGACCAGCTATGAAAAGCAAGCTGTCAAAGTAACTTTTCACCCGAAAGAGACATAACTGTTAGAACCGCACTTTGAATACAAAATGATTACGTATACCTTTTTCAATTACAACCAACCACAAACCCTCTCATACGCGATTTTATTCCACCACTGTACGTACTTCACCTGGTGGCCCCATCACACGCTGGTAGAGGGTTTATATTTGGCCATGTTGAAAAGGTTGGCAGATGTATTATCATGATTCTTTGCCAATAAGAAGTAATTAAACCATTCGCTTATACTTTAACATTTAACACGATATATACATATTAATTAACCAACCACAAACCCTCTCACATGTGATTTTACCACACTCGGCCCACCCACCATGGCCCCATCACACTGGTGTAAGGCCATACGGTTGTAGGCTGAAGGGTTGTGTCACAATACATGTGTGACCATTCGTAAAGTGCTAACCGAGACCGAAAGCTAAAGGTGCTGCAGCTTTATAGAACTCCAAAAATATTTAAGTCTTAGGAGTCCCTTTATTTTAATTAGCACCCATTATAAAACTCTAATGAAATACTCTGAATGAAATAAACGAGATGAATGTTTTGGATTTTTTTTGTTTGATATAAACAAGTTATAAAATTCTAAGAGCTATAAATATTGGAAGATATACTATGTCAAACTTGAAAATGCTTTGAAATAAAAATGAGTTTTCGATAAATTTCACTGTACAAACATAATTTGTACTTTTGCTACTAAAATGATAAAGAATGATATTTAAATGATGCTTTTAAAATCTTGCAATGTTCAATTTTTTTTATTTATTTCGACATTAGTGATAGTTAATAAGTGGTGTTTTAATTTAAAATCTTCTATTTTTTGGTAATTGTTTGGTGTTTCTTTCTTGTAGATGATATTTGAGTTTGTTTTTAGAAATTTGTTTGTAAAACTTTATAAAGGGCGCCCTTGAAGAGGTCAAGGCCGCCTCGACAAATTTGTTTGATCAAACCCATGAAGTGTCACATAATTCCATTATTATTTATTTATGATAAAAATAAATAAAGTAGGTTGGTGAGTTATAATCTATCCACATCCCACAAATACACAAACGGGACACAAAATTTAGGAACACCAATTGAAAATAATTTTCCCTTCAATAAAAAAAGTGAAAATAGTTCTTTTTTCCTTGTACAACTTAGCTGTATCAAAATTTTCTATTTATAAAGTCAAACACTATCTCGCTCAATTTTAAAGAATAAATACACAAACGTCAGATGACCTGACAGGAGGATGGTGGGGACTTGCTGGGAAATAAAGCTAAAATTGTCATATCCTCGTCCCGAAAAATTATTCAGTGCCTAACCTCCATTTAAGGTACCGTCATGTGATACCCGACCAAGCTCTTTCTTGAACACACATTGACGTGCAGCCGCAATGTATAACAAAAAAGGTGATCTCTCCCTCTTCCTGTTCGATTACTCGTGAACAATGGAAGGGGAAAGAAATTACCTAGAAGTTTATCGACATCATAAAACTAGTGCACTTAATAAGGCGACTATTATTAAAAACTAGTTGGTTTAATGGATACGCAGTAGTACTAATTACTGTGAGGTTTTGGGTTCAAATTCAATGGAGTAGAATTTGATACCCATTGTAGCTGGTTGGAAAGAGATTGGGGTAAAAATATGTTTTTCTATCAAAAGAAAAAAATAAAAAAATAAAATAATGACTCTATTATTGAAATATTGGACTCAATTATTCAAGTATAGAAGCAGTACTAGGAAAGCCTATAAGAACGCGGATGCTCCACTATTCCACTGTAATTAACGTTTAAAAGGAAGAGTCTTCCTATTACTATTACTCTAAGTGAGTTTTGGTTTAAAACTGCCTGGGTTTTTATGTTTATACTTTTTTATGTAATGTATTGTGAGAGGATGATCTGTCTTGATTTTTGGGGAAAACTAGTTAGTGAAACACTCTCTAAACAAACTAAATTTAATTGAACATAATATCATTAGGAACCAATCAACACCGGGACGGATCAGTAAATACTTACACCCCTTGTAGTATCGACTAAAGTGTAACTGTTTAAAGAGAAATACTTATTTGCGGATGTGGCGCAAACGGGGGGAGTTTGTGAAGCGGATCTCGCCGCCCACGCAAGATCCAACGGTTTTTGGCGATCTTATTTCTCTCTCTCTCTCCTCCTTAAATGCACTGCAGATTCAAAAAAAAAAACTATGCACGCCGAGATCCAACGGTTTTGAGCGGTGCACTCTCTCTCTCCTCCTTAAATGCACTGCAGATTCAAAAAAAAAATTATGCACCGCCGGAAATTGTTGGATCTCGGGATGGGCCGGCCGAGATCCGTACGCAAAACTCCCCGTTGCACCGCATCCTTCAATAAGTATTTCTCCTGTTTAAATATCCGTTAAGATGGACGGAAGAAGTATCTCAAATTTGAATTCCTTTTGAGTTCAACTAGAATCACCCATACAAAAAAAATGTAAAAGTAAGATATTGCGATAGACCCCTCCTTTTTAATTTCTATTTTGACTTCGATTTTTGAACAAATTGAGGAAAAAAAAAAAGGTTCGACTTAAAATGTTGAAATTTTTGAACAATTTTAGGCGGTTAAATTAACTCAATTTTGTGCGTTAAACTTTTGGTTGTAAAAATTAATGTCCGACTGAACTTTTCCATCTCAATGCAAATGATCTTATGAAGATCCGTATTACTCCATCTGTTCCATATTATTGGTCCCCTACGAAACTATATGCATTTTTCAAACTAAAAAATAACGCATTTATAAAATAATTTTTGGATTTTTTTCGCACCGTTTAAAAGTTCACAATGAGATCAGTATTAAACAAGATCCATATTGATGAACAAATTATGTTCATAAGTACATTACTCTCTCTGTCCCAATTTGTTTGCTCGCTTTGGGAAACATGTATTTTTGTAAATGTTAAAAAATGTACTTTTGTATACTCCATCCGTCCCAAAACTTTTGACATTTTTCGGATTGCGTGCCATTTTAAATTGCTTATATATTTTTATTTATAAAGTTTCATGTGATTTTGAAAACTTTGTTTAATAGAACTAATTAAAATCTATCAAATAAGATCCATATTGCATATTTTTTGACATTTACATTGAAAGATATAGACATTTGAAAATGACACGCAATCCCAAAAAGGTCAAAAGTTTTGGAACGGAGGGAGTAATATTTTTAATTTTTTTTTACACCAAATTAAAGTACTCAATGAGCACTTTAATTTGGTATAAAACAAATTAAAAAATAATATAGAAAAATATATTTTGTAGGGGTTTGAAATTGCACGTATTCCCATTGTGAGCAAACAAATTGGGACGGAGGGAGTCTTTTTTAGTTTGAAAATTGCACGTAGTTTCGTAGGGGACCAATATTATGGAACGAAGGGAGTATCTTATTTTAAAGATGCGTATGAATTGGACAATTAAGGCAGGTGTGTTTACGAGACGGTGACCCTTAGAAGTCTTTTCATGCCGTGCTCCTTTCAATTGTTAGTGGTTTTGATTTCATTCTTGTCTATTCATGTAATCGTTGCCGGATGGCTTTTCTTACGAAATGACTAGACATGTTAAAAACAAAAAAATCATTTTTTTTTGGTGCGATTTTTTTTTTTTTTGATGTGCTAAATCTCTGAATTACAATTCAATAATTTTCAATCAACTAGCAACGGCGCATATGAATTGGACAATCAGCACTTTTCCAAAACTTTTTGTGGATACATCAGTGCAACGAAATCTTAACAAACAATGTGGAGTATTTTATTAACACTTTGAGAACAACTTCTTGAAAACAATAATGGAACAAAAAAACATAAATAAGTAGAGGTGTCTTGCTATTGTAAGTCTACTCGGCTCACAATAAGTTTAAAACAAAAAAAAAAAGTACCCCATGCAATTTACAATGCATTTACTTTTATACACTTCAACAAACTTTTTAGACTTTAACATAAGCCCGCTAGGCCTACAAAATTTTGAAAATTTAGACAATATGGACCCAAGCAGCAACACTCGGCACTCCCTGGTTAACCGCAAACAGCATATAATACCCTGGTGGTGCCACATTCGCATTGGGAGGCGCCGTGCACCCAATCCTATACTCTCCGCCACCAAGCGGAACCGGATCGGTAACAGCCAACTTTATCAACCTTTGCCCTTGCGAAAATGAATGCGTAGTATAAGGCGCACTCGCAAAATTCACCTCTATTACCCCTGTCACCGCCGCTGGCACCGTCACAAAAATCACAAAAGCCTCCCCATAGTGAACATGCCCTGTCGCATCCACCACCACTGGCCTCAAATCCGCGACATCTGCTGCCAAGTATGCGGGTGAAAATGCCTCGATTCTTAGCTCCGATGGAAAAACCCCAGTGTATGTGTAGTAGAAATGCGTGTTACTTCCGGCTACTAAAACTCTCCCGTCGGGCAATAAATTGGCCGTGGAGTGGTACACCACAGGGGATGTCGGTGAGCTGCCGTCATTAGATCGGTTCCCATCGGTTCGTCGGGTTGATACTGAACGGGTTAAGCCTGGATTTGTAGCAAAAGCGTATCAGCAAGGACCCCAGCGCTTGGGCCCCATTAATGATTAACAATGCCTCCCGGATGGTAATATTATGCCACCATAACGCCCATGATCCGAATACCAAACGGCATATTCTCCACGCTGAACCCGGTTGGGTTCAATACACCGATCCGCCCTCAAGAACTTCGGCTTGGGCCGACGATTACGTACCGCTCGCGGGCAGCGCCGACTTGCCCCACCGCGATATGACAATTGTGGCGCCTTTATATCCCCTTCCAAATACAAGATGGCGTGAACCCCCCTACCGCCGGTAGTTCGTGGAGCCCCACTCTGGAGGTTTGGATAATTTTGTACAATCGTGTTTGTCGTGTAGTCATATAGCACCTCAATTGCGTTAAGCGAATATAAATAGAAGCGTTAGGGAAGATCTCAGTATGGATACAAGTTATCATTTTGGCGGATTCCGAGGAATGGGGAAAATTCCACCGACCCACTTTAGGGACCATTTTTCAGTCTTTGGTTTGGCGCCCCGGCGATTATCAAAAGTCGCAGGTGTTCCGGGGGTATCGGTGAGGTGGCGTCACCGGAGTCGCTATAAAGGCGGCGTTTTCAAGCTCCCCATCAATCCGCGAAGGCATTAGGTTGGCGAGGGGTAGAATCGCCCGGAACTTGTAGGCCAGGTGGAATTGGTAGCCAGGAGGCGGAGGTCAGGGAGGAAGCTGGCCGGGGCGAACACCGCGATGTCGGTGAGAGGTTGAGGGCGGATGCGTTATTTCGCGAGGTTGAGGATGGCCAGTGGAAACATTGCTTATCCGGGTTTCACAGGTGGTTGGAGTGGAACCGCGGCGGCGGCGGATTTGGGAACTTTATTTGGGATTGCCGTTGTCGGTCCGGTCGAGGAGGACAACGGTGTTGAACCGGGTGACGGCGGTGTGCATGGAGGAAATGCCGGCGTTTTCAACGATGATTTCCCACGTGCCGGGGAGGGCGGAACATGTTGTGAAGATTGCGACGGCCAAGCAGAGGAGTTGAAGGGTGAAGGAAAGTGCTGGAGTGGACATTGTGAAAAAGCTGAGAGAAGTGTACAGTTGGGTTTCGTGTGTGCTGTTATTTAAAGAGAGAAGTTGATGTGGACCGTTGAGTTCTGATTTTGATAGTTGGCGCCTGAATGATTGTCGGTGATGGCTAGTGGAGTGAAGTACCCTCATGGATTAGAGATTGTGGAGATTTGGTCAAATCTTATAAAACAAAAGCTTTGTGGGGCAAAACTTTGAATATTATGGGTGGCGTCATCAATGGATAATTGTTAAAAAATAAAATAAAAAGTAAAGCAAAAACAAGAAAGAAAAAAGAATTGTTGGTTTTGGCCTCTGGACAGATGAGGATGTATGTTAGAAGTATTTTCTTTCACTTAAGCGAGGTTTGGGTTAACTTCGTGAAAACTATTTGGCAATGGTTTGTTTGTTTTTTATTTATTTATAAGATTGGGATATTATTTTTATATCACATCATCGGCAATATGAGACTATTTTATTTGAGATTTTATTATTATCTTATATGAATTTTTTTCAACTTTTATCTAAATTTTTATAACTTTTTGATTCCTTACATAGAAACAAACGATATAAATGATATAAAATTTTAACTCCAGTTGAATAAAAATCAGGAGAACACAAGAAAAAATACTATGTCAAAATGTCACAAAAAAGTGAGGTTAAAAGGACAAACTAGAAAGTGTTTCTTGAAAGATGATCAAGGGTTTTTAGCCTAGCATCTTTACCTAGCATATAATCTCCATCAAATCAAGACCCTCAAGTCATGCATAAATTAGAAGACCTAAATCTAGAGAGTGAATTACAATATTAGACGAGATCAAAAAAAAATTACAATATTAGACGTTAGTACAAAATATTTTCATCTGCGTAGGATATGTGATGGTCAGTCAAAAATATTTTAGGCCCCGAGTGGGGTACCATGTGTCGAGTTGATGTGATACCCTGCAGCCAATCGAAAAACTTCACGCAGTAAAGAACGGGCCCACGCGACTCATGAGGCAAGTGCTATGCTATACTGAACGGAGGATCCCATGCCCAAACAACGTGTTTTTATTTCCCGTAGGGTACTATGTCGGACGCCACGTGTATCCACTTGGCACTGAAAAAGTTCTCTAGTCATTTTGAGTTCCATGTCGGAGTAAAAATATTTGATGATTACTGTGGCAATTTTCTTCTGCTTTCGGTTCCACGGCGATTCCTACGAATAGTGTGTGACTCCGGCCGGCACTGGTCCGATGAAATATCACCATCCAAACGGCAACAGAAATTGAAAGAACAAATAAATTAAGCCGGTCAAAAGTAGGGCTGCACAAAAAAACCGGTGAACTGTGAATCTGGTCCGGACCGAACCGATCCGTGCGTTTTGAATTTTAACCGTGGATTAATGGTCCGGACACGGATTGAAAAAATAGTAAACCGTGACTCGTGGTCCGGACACGGATTTTGATTTTGAAACAGTGGATTAACCGATCCGGACCGTGAGATTTTTATTATATATAATTTTTAAATATATATATATATATATATATATATATATATATATATATATATATATATATCTATATCTATATACACACATAATTTTACACAAACTTCTACTACACAAACTAGGGGGTAAACTGTGATCTCTTTCAAAACTTGGATGTGTATTTTTATTGATGACCCATTAGTGTGAGATTCCAACGAAGACATCTTCTCTAATTAGCTACGGGAGCTCTTTACTTTGATTTCCTATTGTTTCAAGTTGATGTGTTAATTTCAAAATAGGAATTAGTTGTAACAAACTACTGTGTTTGTGAACTTGTGGTGTCCTTAGTATTTATAGAATTTGAATAATGTAGTTTGGGATGCTTCTTGATTTATTTTTATGCCAAATTACAACTACTGTAAATAATAATGTCTTATATAACATGTAATCCGTGGATAAAACCGGAACCGATCCGTGACTCGCGGATCGGATTGGAACCGAACCTTGAGACTTTTGGTCCGGACACGGATTGTATTTTCTAAAAACCGTGACTCGTGGATTAGGATTGAATTCATGCCAATCCGATCCGGACCGTGTACACCCCTAGTCAAAAGTGCACATGACATCAACTAAAAATCTAAAATGTAAAAGTAAATTTCGAAAACTTAAAATGTCAGAATTGTACGAAGGTCAAATATTCAAACCTAGAGCTGGCGACTGTTAATTTTAGAATTTTAAAATTAATTGAGTTACGCAAAAATGTCAAAACGATCAGAGCGTGTTCGCTTCTCTGTTTCGTTAGTCGAATTGTGTGTGTGTGAGAGAGAGAGTAATGTTAAATGTGTCAGAGATGTGGGCCGTCCAATTCGGATTGTAATTGAAATCATTTTTTACGTTACAGAGACGAAAGTTGGGTGGTAGACTTGTAGCTGAACTCAATGCCTGAGTGAAAAAAAGAAAGCCGATTGTAATTTTAATTGAAAGCTGATTGGCTAATTTTGGCTAATTTGAAAAAAATGGTTTTTTAGTTTTACTTTTTAGTTTTTATTCAATTTTTTTTTTGCATTTTTTAGTTTTGCATCAAGATTTTTTGGTTTTTAGATTTATCTCGTCGAGACAAATTCAAAGAGTATAAAATTATGGTCAAAAGTAATAATTTTTTGAATAAAACCAAAATAAACCAATTTTTTGGACTATTTTTCGTCTTTATTCACAAAACTTTAAGTTTGACTAATAATTTTTACTTTTTAGATTCCTCTCGTCGAGACAAGTCAATAAATCACAAAAAATTGACTGAAGACTAACAAATGCAAATTTTTTTTGAATAAGGACAAAACGAAAAAAAAAAAACAAAAAACCAGTTTTTTTAAATTAGCCAAATCATTGGCAAAAAAAAAAAAAGAAAAGAAAAAGAAATCTGATTTTAACGTTGATTTTGGGGTCCACAGTCCAGAGGTCCTCGTGGCTACTGGGTGGTTGTCTTTCTTCTTTGTATTTTTCCTTAATAAGTTTCAAGTGGGTGATTATAGATTTTGAACGTGAGGATACTCTTTCACCTTCAGTGAACGGTTTTAGACACTATTGTCTGGACAAAGACTGGATATCAAAATCCTTGCACCCCTGAACACGTCAAAATTCTTGTCCCCCTGACCAAAATTCTGGCTCCGCCCCTGGTTGCCAACGACGGAGGAGGATTATTTTGGATTTAGATTTGGAATTCAAGGTTCTGTATTTTTTATTTGGGATCTGGATTTACTTTTTTTTGCCCCCCTAATTATTTATTTATTTATTTCCTGAGAATGGACATGTGTTGAATAGCTATTTTGGTTAGGCTGTTGGAGTTGAGATGTATCGTGTGACTAGCCAAAGTAGAATTTGGTATTTTGGCTCAGTATTTTTCCTAGTGACTGTTGGATGTGCTCTCCGTGACATCTTCCCATTCCTCGCTATATACTGCTTGTGCAGGCCCCCTTCAATTCCTTTGAGTTTCGGTCTTGCGACCGTACTCCCCAGGCGGAGTGTTTCACGCATTAGCTGGGCCCCTGATCTGCGTAGATCATGGGCGAACACTCATTGTTTACTACATGGACTACTAGGGTATCTAATCCCGTTTGCTCCCCATGCTTTCGCACCCTAGCGCCGGAAGGATGAAACACCAAACATATCCCAAACTTCTTGCTCCTAGCGGCTAGCTGATGGAAATAGATTGACTACCGGAGATATTTGTGTTACTTCGTTTGCACTGGTTTGTACATGAATGCGGGAGTTATACCTAGTACTCAGTAAATTATAGACCACTTCAAATCCTCATTTTGGCGGGGATGATCAACTCCACAAATATCGATTGAAACTTGAACCCTTGTATAGGTATGCAATTTCAGAAAGCACAACAATTGAAATAGATAGTCCAAACTTGAACCCTGGTTTCTACATGAAACCTGCGATGGGTACTAAATAACTGCCTTTTATTTTCTCAATAATAAAGCCTTTTACCTTTGTATTCATTCGGTTGTTCAGTTCCATCCAAGCCTGCTTTTGTATGTATCTTCGTGGAAGAATAAGATGCGGTTCACCAGCCACTCCATCGGTGGATCCCACCAAATCATTAAACCTGGCGGTAACTCTTTGATCAGTGATTCACCTGCCACTAGATCGATGAAGAATCTCTATTTTCCTTTTCCTAGTACGCCTTCTTTACTTTCAAAAGTTCAATTTTTCTAGTAGCTCGGCAGTCATACATTTCTTTTTTCTCCTCTCCTCTCTTTCAAACCCCTAACCGCCACAAATATTTTTCTTCTTCCTTCCCCTCCCTCCTAGGGTTTGAGAGTAAGGTCATGATCCTAGTCTGCGTTCGGAGGAGACGACAATGACACGTTGAAGAGGATTCCTGTTTTCATAGTATAGGTATGAGGATCCTTGATTTGGGGTAAAAATGATAGGTGTACAACAATTAGTCTCTAACATAGCTCAAATGCATTCGCATGGTGCGTAGAGTCTACACACATTTCACACTCAAGCGTGTGTGGGCTCCAAACACCAAGTGAGTGTGTTGGAGCTATGTTGGAGATGTATTGACTGAGGCAGCGACAGTGAAGGTAGAGGGTGATTTTCAAGCATTAGTTAGCTCTTTGCTAAGTGTTCTTTTTTCTTCTTGTTGTTCTAGGTTATTAAAAGAAAATTTCCGAGAAGCGAAGAGCTAGGATGATAATTTGTGCGTAGGTGTAGTAGAAGGGTTTGCGAGTACCACCGTTCATGTATGTACAAAAGCTCCTAACAGAAAACATATGATCCTTACAAGGCGAACTTGATCCATCAAATCATGCAACAAGAACTTGATTATAATCCATCTAGCTTTCCACAACGAACTTTTCCGACCGTCCATTTTACTACATGCATTATCCATGTAATTTGGCTTCCCATATCTTACAAACCTATCATAACTTAATAAAAGAAAATTGGTTACTCACTCTGTCGAAACCGGGCTCTTATAGTGCCCAAAGGCACCATATTCATATAAGATAATTTGGACCATTAATTACCGAACATATGGCTTAGATTGCACTAGAGGGACTCCATTTCCCACTACATCTTAGTGCTCCTTTGCTCGAAGGCCAAACACTCAAAATTTTGCAGCTATAGAAAGTTTTGTTGGTCAGAAATTTCTAGAGTTTGGAATTAATTGAGTTACGCGTAAGTTGACCTGGATACATAATTATTTTATCCTAGCATGGTTTAACTATTTAAGGATAAATTGAGGGGGTGTTCCACTAATAAAAAATATTCTTTTTTCCTAAAATCAAGACAAGTCATTCTCTCACAATACATCAGATTAAAAATTGTAAAAAGATAGTTTATTCAAAAAAACTCCCTACGCGGAACACCTCCTAGGTCGGAATAATTCTTCAGAGTTTTTGTGGTTTTAAATTGCCTCCTCTAGGCCTTGGATAGATAAGGTTAAGATTACATCTTCATTAATTTTAGGGCTCAAAGCAAATGCTTATACTGTACTTTTTACGAGGGGCGCAACTTGATGTAGGTTAGTTTGAGTATAACTCCTTATCCCTACTTTTATATATATATATATTAACTCCGCCTGTGACGTTCTTCAAGCCTTATCTTTGGATCTCAGCCGGTCCCAAGCCCGGATAAAGGAGGAGGGTTGTGCGTTAGGTAGCTGACAGCCAGCACATAAAAAAACCCGTCAGAACCTTATGACATGAACCTTAATTATACAACAAGACATGCTAGGGAGTTCCCTTTAAGCGACGCGTTGTGCCTGCCTTCGGGTGCTTCGAAAAATGGGCAAGGGGCGCCACATCGGCGCCCAGGCGTGGTGATAAGTGAGCAAGGGTTCAGGCTCTGTTCATTTTCATGTTGGTTCTTGATACCAATAATGGGCTTACAATGACTCAAATATATTAAAAGATCATTTTTTGCTCGACACCTGAAACAGCAGCTTCAGGCCCTGTTCATTTTCATCTCTTTCTATCTTAAAATGCTTTATCTTGGTCTATAGTTATGATGATGATGATGGTTCAAATCTCAGGAGCAAACTGTTTGCTTTCTGTTTTCCACTCCAAAAGGTGAAAATCATACTTTTTTAAGGAGGAAAATAACCATCAATGTAGTCAAAACCATGTATTTATCAAAAAATCTCTATTGGAGGTCATTTTCTTTGCATGCAAGAGTGGAATGTCTCTGTTTTTCTATTTAAATGGATGAAAAACTTATTCTTTATGAGGGATTAATGGTGTTTCATGGTGTGAATGAGTTTTTAAATGAAGATTTCAAGTTTGTTTCCCTCATGACAGTGAGTTAACATCTGCTTGCAACCTTGGATTGTATATCAAATGTTTTTTCTCCAAGCGTAGGGTTTAGGTGTCGCGTAGCATCAAAACCGGTAAGACCGGGTCGAATCCACAAAGACCGAATTCGCTGAGCGTGAGTGTTAATTCGTGAATGGTGGTTTAGCCTTAAAGTGAAAAACTTGGCTTTGTAGTTTGGGGGTGGAATTCACTTAACTTCGTGAATGACGCGAGATTGAAAAGACTAATTAAAACAAGGCTAAGTCATAATACCCATGCCTTAGGCCGATTCATTCTCCTCTAAGATAACTGGCACTGGGTCATCGTTAAACAACCCCGAACGGAAGATTTGGTATTTAAACTCGTTTGACTAAAAAAAAGTGTTTCTCAAGGAGTAGAATTCTTGTGCTATTTATACAAACATTTTGATTGAGATTGCCCTAAGCATCACATGTGCCAAGTGGTCAAGCCCGTGGCTAAGCGTGATCAAAGAGATTAACAAATCCGAATTTTGATACATAAAATTAATCCTTACTCTTTGATTAACAAGCGAAATTTGCATTATGGCGAGGAGAGTGAGTGAATCTAAGGCACAGGGTGTTAATCACCCCATGACCGAGCCTATGACGACTACTCGATCATTACTGAGTAAAACATGCCTAATTCTATAAAGGAAATAAAGAACATAACAAATAACTTAAAAAAGTGATTTTCAATGAAGATCCAAGGTTTGCCTAACACTTTACACTTAGAGAAATTAACAAATAACCACTACAACCATGTGTTTTCTAAGGAAATAGCAAGAAAATCAAGTAAACTAAATACTAGATGAAATTGAAAACAAACTAGATTTCTAGGAAGAGCTAACCAAGAGCAACATGATTAATAAACGTGAAATTAATGGTAGACAAACACTTACATGAGATAAACTAGAGAGAGAGAGCTTCAAAAACTCTCTAATGGAGGAGAGAGGGAAGAGCAAAATATCTAAGTAAATAAAAGAAGAAGAAGTGTTGTGGGAAGGAGAGAGGAGAGACTATTTTATCAACCATTTTCTCTCTCTAACAAAAGTCAATAAAGCTCTCATATTACACAAAAGTTTCCATAAAAGGAAGGTGCAAAAAGTGCATTAAATTGGCTATTCAGAGGGACTTGGATCGATCCAAGTGTTGTCGGTGAAGAAATATCCAAGTCTGGATTGATCCAAGTTGGGTGTGGATCGATCCAGAGGAGTCTGTTTTTGTTTGGCATGAAGTGGATCGATCCACAATCACCCAGGATTGATCCAAGTGATTTTGGTTGCAAAATTGGTCATTTTGAAGAGGTGGATCGATCCACCTTGAGCCTTGGATCGATCCAGATGCTTCTGTAATTTGTTTCACACATGTGGATCGATCCACATGCACCTAGGATCGATCCAAGTAAATCTTGATGGTGCCTTGCTTTCTTCTAGTCACTCCCTTGGCCCTTTGTGCTTCTGAACTTCCTCCAAAACACGTAAATGTGTGGTGCGACCCTTAGGGGAGGTGTACTTTGGTCCCTTGTGTGCGCTTTCTCTCCCGGACTCCCCCAGGCATTTTGATGAGCGTGAGACATGGCTTGTGAACTTTTCGCATTCCTGGGCCTCGGTCGAATCGTCATTTCGTGACTTGTGAGGCGCGGGAATGGCGTGCCATGGGGCACGCGACCCTTGGAAACGTGTCATTGTTCTCAACGCCCTCAAAGTGCGCTCATTCCATGCGTTTAACCTGTAACTTCATTGATAGGCGCGCAATATCACATATATAAGCGCCTAAATAGGGTAGAATTAGCGCGTTAGGCATGCGATTAGTCCTCATTTTCCATTTAATGTGTGCACGTGGTTAGTTTTGTGTTTTGGGTTTTAATTGCAGATATTCGTGATGTTTTGGCACTAATAGAAGGTACCCATAAGGCCGTGATGGAAGTTCGAGAGTGAGCAAAGTTGTGGAGACTAAGTGTTGAAGTTGATGCTCAAAACCCGTCGGGAGCGCTACACTATTTCTCTGAAGCGCTCAAAAATGGGCACAAAAGGTCCAAAAAATGAACAGAAGGTTCTTGAGCGCTACACCAAAAGTAGTGTAGCGCTACCAGTTTGTTAGAAATCAACTGTCAACGGAGGGTCAGCCGGTCAACGCAGGAGTTAGTAGGGCGGGAGCGCTACCCCTATTTTAGGGTAGCGCTACCGAGCGCGTATCATGCACAGTGAACGTCGCCGTTTTGGGTTTCGCGCGGATATTTTCGCATTTTCGTTGTTTTTCTTTAGGATTTACGAGATTAAGTATAAATACTCTTATTAGAACTCAAATTAGGGTTCCACGAATTTTTCTTAGATTTTTACTTTTCGAAGTTCGGCTACAGTTTTGCTGGCAGCTTTATACGTTCAAGTTTTGTTCTGGATTTCCAGATTTAACAGCTTCGGATTGATGCTTCGTATTGATAATCGAATTTGATTTCTTCTTGCAATTATCGATATTGTTTTCCTTTCCTATATTTTAATTCGCAAAGCATGTCTAGATCTAGGTTCAATTTAATTGCTGCAATTATTGAAAACATGAGTGAGTAGTCATTTTGAGTGCGGCTGCGGGGCGAAGGCGCCGCACGTCTAGACTAATCAATGTTTCGCCTCGTGGCCGAATTAACTCAACTTTCAAGCAATTTCAGGAAACAGAAACTGTTCTAACAAACAAACCTAGGTATTACCGAAATTCGAATGCGCACGGAATCTAGTGACAGGTGGTGTGCATTTGTTAGGAAGCCTTTCTTTTATTCTGAAATCAGTAAAAAGAGTAATTGTGGCCCAAGTAAATATCGGTTAGGCTAGTCGCGGACGTTGGGTTCCCTTAGCTGTGCTCTCTTTATTAATTTGCATTCAGTCACATTAGCTTAGTAATTTAGTTAATAAATTTTATCAAATCAAGGGGTGGCTACCTAAGAGCCAGGTAAAACTACACTTTCACACTTTTGAGTCAAGCACTTAAGTCGTCTTTGTGGTTCGACTTCGGTACTTCCGAATTTATTGTGCTACACTGGTCAAGAGTCCTACGCTTGGGACGCGTCTTTATTCGTCTTATTTTTAGTCACCTGGTCAGTCAAGCATTCACAAAAACACAGCTACACGCATATCAATAAAATAAAACGCGAAATCGCGTTGCACTGCATTTACAGTTTGTAGTTTTTGTTATTATTATTCATGTTGATCCATCATCACGTTACATCATCTACACAATCACAAGCATCCACTATCACGTGTCCGTCACGTTAATCTTTACTTATTTGTCTCCCTTTCCTTTTATGTGGATCAAGTTCAAGGAATAAATGTTTTACTATCCCTTAAGCACTTAGTAGAGACTAGTTTCCATAGTCAGGCAAGGGGGGTGGCTTAAAAACCTTCCTCCTCGTAACTTAGCTCCCGAACCTGAGAAATCCTGGTAAAAGAGTCAGTTTTGAAAAATCGGTTTCTTGGGAATGGTCCATAAACCCGGGTGGCGACTCTAAAATCAAAATCGTATTTTCGAAACTCGGTGAATTTGTGCGATGTGTCCACAATACCCTTACATTTTCCAATTTTTTGTTTTTTGTTTTTTTTGTCTTTTTCCAATTTTTCTTTGGTTTTTGCATTTGTTGGTTTTTGCGTCAAGTTTTCGTGGTTTATGGATTAATCTCGACGATACGAATCCAAAAAGTATAAACTTATGGTCAAAACTAATAATTTTTTGAATAAAGAAAAAAATAAATCAAGTTAAACCAGTTTATTGTAGGGGTGTAACCGGTTCAGTTTGGAGGGGTTTTTGGGTGAACCGAGTAAAACCGGTTCAGAGAAACCATAGAACCGAAACCGACTTTTAGAGATCGGTTCGGTTCCGGTTCAGTTCGTCTTGGTTCGGTCCGGTTTATAGGTCGGTTCGGTTTAGGGGGGGCGGGGGAGAGAGAGAGAGAGAGATCTTACTGTTAAAATCAGATCTACAAACATTATTGCTTAGAACAGATCTACAAACATTATTGCTAAGAACAGATCTATATCTAAATATATTGCTACGGAACAACATATTTATGTAAGAAAAAATATTGATGTATTGAAATGGAAACCTAACTGAAAAGGACCAAATTTTCATATAGTCATACATATATTGGACGAAAAAGGAACAAATATTGATGGTGTTAGCCGTGAATAATACACCCACACATGTATATACGTTGTGTGAGAGTGCCGATCGAGAGAGATCGTGGCGTTGATGGAGTTAGCCAACAATGGCATTCACGTGTTTGCCGATGATGGTGTTCCCGTGGGCGTTGAGCTGTTGACGGTGTTGGGCAGGGAGAATGTGCATCTTTGATCGTTGATCTTCCATCTTGGAGAGAGAGAAAGAGAGAGAGAGAGGGAGAGAGGTCGGCGCAGAAGAAGAGAAGATGAGTGGGGTTGTCTCTCTCTCTCTTCTCTTAGTTGAAATCAGAAAAAGTGGTAACTAGGCAAGTGAAATGGGCTCTAAACATGTATATATAGTATGACTGGCGGGTACGTATTAAGTATATTTATTCTCACCCTAAATGTAAGTAGATTTGCTAGCCAAGTGGTAAGGATGCGGCTCTTTACACCAGAGGTTGGGGGTTCAATTCCCACCTCTTAATTTTTTCAAGGCATATAACATATATTGGTTTAGTTCGTGTAAAAAAAACTCTCGAACCAGGAACCGAATCTGTTTCAAAATATCAGGAACCGAACTGGATAAAGGGAAAAACCGAAAAAAAACTACTGGTTCGGTTCAGTTTGTCGGTTTATATGTTCACCCCTAGTTTATAGGTTTAATTTTGGGTTTATTCAAAAAAAAAAATTCGACCATAATTTTATTTTGTTTTGATTTGTCTCATCGAGACGATTCTGTAACCAATGAAAACTTGATGCAAAACTAAGATATGTAATTTTTTTTGAATAAAGATGAAACAAAAAAAAAACCAAATTTTACTTTTTTTCCCCAAAGCACACTTTTTTCACAATTTTTTCGGATAAAAAAAAAAAAAACTTTCGTGCATAATTTTTTTCTTCTTTTTTTGCACCAAATTAAACTACTAATAGAGATCTTTAATTTGACGCGGAAAAATTTGAAATACTTATATTACTAAATTACCATTCACCACAGTCATGATATTGGTGGCTTGTTGGGTTTTTGTAATTTCCTTTGGATAAAAAATAAAGTATCTTAGCACATATTTTTAAAAAAATTATTTTTATCACCAAATTAAACTACTAATTGAGATCTTCGATATTACTGAATTACCTTTCACCAAATCATAATTGTTTACTCTATTATTTATCTGCCTTTGTGGTCTTCAGATAAAAAAATAAAGTACTTTCGCGCAAAATTATTATTATTTTTTGGCACCAAAATATACTATTAATAGAGATCTTCAATTGATGTGAAAAATTTGAAAAATTATGTACGAAAATATTTTACATTGTTGGCTTGTTGAGTTTACATTGGTAGTTTGGTGGCTTTGCAATTTGCTTCAAATAAAAAAATAAAGTGCTTCCCCGCCTAATTAATTATTTATTTTTGGACAAAAAAAAAACTACTAATAGATATCTTTAATTCGATGTAGAAAAATTTGAAATTTTGTGTATGAAAGTATTTATATTGTTGGCTTGTGATAAGTCCCCAATAATTTAAATAAAGGGACTTATCTCTCTCGTTTTTGGCACGCACGCACGCTGCTTGACCGTTCGGGTGATTAACAATTAACAAGAATTTTGTCCCAAGCGTAGGACTATCGACCGGTGTAGCACAATAAATCCGGAAGTATCGGAGTTGAACCACAGAGACGGTCTATGGTGCTTAACTCAAACAATGTCGGCTCTACGTTTGTAATTGGCTCTCAGGTAGCCACCCCTTGCTCAAATGATTTAATTAATTAACTAAATTAAACTGATTTAACTACTGGACTCTGAATTTAAAAAGGAGAGCACAGCCGTGGGCACTACGGTGTTCGCAGCTAGTCTAATTCACATTCACTCGGGCCACAATTATTCAATTAATAGATTTAAAAATATGAAAAAAGAGTTTCCAATAGATGCGCACCACTTTCACCAATTTCTGCGCGCATTTGGAATCGGCAATGCCCGGGTTCATTTGCCAGAAAAACTTCCGTATTCAAAAATTGCACATTAATTAAAATGGTTCGGCACCGGGGTGGAACATAAATTAGCATAGCCATGGGACACCTTCGTCCCGCGGCCGCACTCAATGCGACTACTCACTCACTATTAAAAATGCAGCAAGAATAACACAATCCCTAGATCTAAACATGATTAAACAATGAGAACAATAACAGAAAGTAGTACCGAAGATTGCGCAACGAAAATACTCTTGATTAATGAAAGAAGAATGTCGATCCACGTTGAGAAACTTGACAACAAAACGCTGAACAAAAAACATGAGATCTGTAGCCGAGAACTTTAAAAACTAAAACCTTAGTAAAAATTGTGGAACCTTAGTCTAAGTTAAGTGCTAACTATTTATACCAAACTTCAAAGTCCTCATAAAACAAACCAATAAACATCAGAAAATATTCTTCGCGGATTGTCGAAACGACAGCGTTTGGCATGTCCCTAAACCACTCGGTAGCGCTACATACCTTTCTTGGTAGCGCTACCGCCTTGCCTATCGTTTGCGTTGACCAGCTGATCGCTGGTTTGATCGTTGACCATCATTCTAATGCGTCGGTAGCACTACACCTATTTTGGTGTAGCGCTCAAGAACATTCTGTTCAACTTTTGCACCTTCTTGTGCCCAATTTGAGCGCTCCAAGGAATTGGGGTAGCGCTCCCGACGGGTTTCGACCATTCCCATTCACAATCCACTTGCTTCCAACTCCTGATCGACGTGCATGTCCTTCCAATACATCAAAATCACACTCATGACCTTAGAATACCTGCAAATTACACTCGAGACATAGAAACACCACATGCACATATTAATTGGAAAATAAAGCTCAAATCGCACGTCTATCATGCTAAAACCCCCTACGTAGGCGCTTATAAGCAAGCTTCTCACGCGCCTGTCACACGCATATTTTAGCTTTCATACGATTGATATTGCGCGTGGGTAGTTTTTGTTAGCTACAGGCAAATCGAAAGAATAAGGCTTCTTTTAACGCCCTGGTTGAACCAAGGGATGCCCGAGCACCCGATGCAACGTGGCACTCCACCATCGAGTCCAGGGAGTCAAGAATGAAGCATTGAACAAGGCTTGGGAAGCCCAAAAGGATCAAATGAATAGATGATCAAGTGAAGAGAAGAGGAAAAAAAAGAATTTAGCTACTCTACATACCAGTATGGATTTTTTCCGATATTGGTATCCAGAATACAAGAAGACAGACAGGAAGTCTACATACCAGTATGAGTATTTTCCCATACCGGTATCCAGCCTATTTTTCTGCAGATTTTTAGCCCGGTCTAAGTTTATTTCAGATTATTATGTTATCTCTTACTTTCACCTTCTCTCTCTACCTCCCTTAGTTTGTAACCTAGATTTAGATCTACCTTCTCTCTAGAATTTCATGCTTTTCCACTTGGATTCAAGGTAATTCCTCTCCATTAATGTTGTAGTATGTACTTTCATCTTTATATAAATCTAGATTGTTTCTGTTTTTATCGGTTATTCTGTTTTCGTGTTTTCCTAACTATTTCCTTCGAAAGCTCTACCTTCTAAGTGTTGTTTGTGATTTTTTCAAGTATTAATGTTGTAGGTAGACTTATAATCTTCCATAAAAATCAGTTTATGAAGTCATTTGTCATGTTCTTTATTTCCTTTATAAAAATAGTCATGTTTTACTTAGTAATGATCGAGTAGTCGTTATAGGCTCGGTCTTGGGGTGCGTAGCACCTTGTGACTTAGGTTAATTCACTCTCCTCACCATATTGTGAACATCGCTTGTTAATCGAAGAGTTGAGATTAATTTTATGTATCAAAATTTGGATTTGTTAATCCCGTTGATCACACGTAGCTAAGGGCTTGACCACTTGGCGCGTGTGATGCTTAGGGCGATGTCAATTCAAATGTTTGTATAAATGACACAAGAATCCTACTCTTTGTGAAACACCATTTCTAATTAAACGAGTTTAAATACCAAATCTTCCGTTCGGGTTGTTTAATGATTTCCCTGAGCTGGTTAATTTAGAGGAGAATGAATCGGCCTAAGGCATGGGTGTTGTGAACCCTTTGACTTAGTCTTGCTTTAATTAGTCTTTTAAATCTCGTGTCATTCATGAAATTAAGTGAATTCCACCCCCAAACTATAAAGCCAAGTTTGCCGCTTTAAGTCTAAAATCAATAGTCGCGAATCAACACTCACTCTCGGTGCATTCGGTCTTTGTAGACTCGACCCGGACTTACCGGTATCATGCTACCGACGACCTAATCCCTAAGCTTGGGAAAGTAACTTTTGCAATATAATCCAAGGTTGCAAGTAGCTTGTTAGGTTTGCAATTTTCAGGCAAAAAATAAAGTGCAATTACTGATATTTTTTTTTTAATTTTTTGCACCAAATAATGTACAAAAATATTTAATTTTTTGGTCTGAATAATGCACGTTTTTTTCATGGGCATCGGTTGCGCGCCTCATGCGCAATCACAGCACTAGTGTTTACAGTTTACACAATCATCCGATAATGAACTGATTCAACATTAAGAGTGTCACACACGGCCGGCCTCTTCCTTAAAAAATTATTCAGCGCCCAAATTCTTCCAACACACATTCACGTGGAGCCGAGGTCAATATTTAATTATTTACCCATGTGTGTTACAATAATAGTATATAAATACTATTATGTTAGATATTCTCGATCAATTGATACAATCACAGAAAATAGTCATATTTTGATGTAGGTGCATACAATTTTATACATAAATATATATTCTAAAAGGCACAATATTAAATGTAGTGCTAAATTATGCCAGATGCGCATATGATCTTATACGGACACGTACCTCTAATGTTATTATATATATGGCTGAATGAAACTAATTAACAATATTTTTCTTTCTTTTCTATTTTTATATAAGGATGCCGTCCTTATATCAAAGTCAATCAATTAACAACGAAACTTAGGCCTTCTTTGGCCTAAAAGTGGTTTATGATTTTTTGGTTTTTTCGTTTCATCTTTATTCAATTTTTTTTTTTTTGCATTTGTTAGTTTCGCATCAAGATTTTATGGTTTCTGGATTTCTCTTGGCGAGACAAATCTAACGAGTATAAATTTATGGCCAAACCAAATATTTTTTGAATAAAGCCGAAATACTTAGATTATTTGCCAATAATCCACCTATTTTGGTTTTATTAATTTTTTTTTGAGTTTTGACCATAATTTTATACTCGTTAGATTTGTCTCGCCGAGAGGAATCCAGAAACCACAAAATCTTGACATGAAACTAACAAATACAAAAAAAAAAAAAATGAATAAAAACGAAATGAAAATATCAAAAAACCATAAACCACTTTTAGGCCAAAAAAGGTCTTAATGATTAGATGTCGGATTAATTTTGGGTGGATAAACTTAATGAATGTTAACGAAACTTAACATTCATCAATTTTTGTTGTGTGGTGTGAATGGTTCATCAAACACTCTCCGAACAAAACTAGTGCTAAATTTTTTGTAAATGCATAGAAAATCTTAAGGGTTGGTTTGGGTGAATTGAAAAAACTAGTTTTTTGGTTTTTTGGTTTTGTCCTTATTCAATTTTTTTTTTTTGCATTTGTTGGTTTTTGGTCGATTTTTTGTGGTTTCTTGGCTTATTCAAAGTTTTGTGAATAAAGACGAAAAATAATCCAATTTGGCAAAGAATATAAAGTCTAAATACCCAGAGAGGAGACCCAAGAAGTCTAAGTACCAACTGATTTTCAAATTATGAGTATATTTTCTGGATATGTAGTGGTGTTGTGACAAAAAATTAATCAGACAGTTAACACCCTTTAAAAAAGTTTGCAGTACTTTTGAATGGACATGAGTTGGATATTTGAAATTGTCTAAAGAAAAAAAAAGAAACTCTAGCTATCTCATCAGTCTCAATTTCTCTAAGCCCGATTGGATGCCGGATTAATTTTGGGTGGATAAAATTATAGGAGCGATTAGTTATGAAGGGTGAGCCCATAATGATGTGATATTTATGAAGGATGGATAAATTAGTACTTGGTTTGGATGATTTTGGAAAATTGGGATGATAGGTTGGACAGAGGATGTAAAAAGCTCTCAAATGATAAAATTGCATTTGTGGATGCCCATATTGAATTATGTATTAAACAAATTTTTTATTACAAACATTTCATTTTCTAGTAATAATTTAACAACTAACTATAATGTTATATATATATATATATATATATATATATATATATATATATAATTTCATTTATTCGTTTATAATTTTTGTATATTAAATAAACTAATGCACAAATTTATTTGAGATACCATTACAAAGGCTTAAAAAACACACTACTAATAATTCAAGAAAAGAGAGTAGTTGTGATGTAATATAGGGAAACATTGTAATGCAACCTAGTCTTATGATAAAAAAAATTAAGTTAAAGAATACATGTAATAAACGTGCATTAAAGATCACTATAAGTAGTTTAATTTGGTACAATAGAAAATAAAAAAATATGAGCGGAAATACTTTATTTTTTTATCCGAAGGATATTGCAAAGCCAACTCAACAAGCTAACAATGTAAAATACTTTTGTACACAATTTTTTTATTTTTTATTTACATCAAATTAAAGATTTCGATTAGTAGTTTACTTCGGTGGAAAAGAAAATAAAAAAATATGCGTGCAAGTAATTTATTTTTATATCTGAAGGATATTGCAAAGCCAACTGAAAAAAGCCAACAACCCAACAATGTAATATACATCCAACTTTATTAGTAGTTTAATTTGGTGCAAAAATAAAACCCTTCATGTCAAATTAGCAGTTTAATTTGGTGCCAACAAGCCAACAATGTAATATACTAGGGAGAAGCAAGTTTTTAGTACATGTGACGTGGAAGCAAGTTGTATGACCAAGTCGATTTATGCAATTAATAAAATTGATCAAAGGAACCCGTCATGTCAACCTGGTGGAATAAAACCCTCTCTTTTGTCGGTGCACATTCTTTTATGACATAATTATGATTCCATGCACCCTACATTGACAATTTAAGTCTTTTTACGACTTTTTATACCTTTATTTAACATAGTATGTTGAATTAGTCACTTGTGTGTTTTACATTACTTGAAAACTTGAAGAGAATTGTTTCTCTTCATGTTTCTCCCACCAAGTTTTTGATTAACTTATTTTCTTAAGATGCTTTTGAAAACACTATTTCTTAATTTGGTCTAAATTTTATTTTCTAAAATTCCCTTGAATTTTACTTTAGTTCTTTTTCTACTTGACTCATATGAAAAGCAAGCTTTGAGAGTAACTTTTCAACTTTAAGAGCCATAATTGTTAGGACCGCACTTTGAATAGCAATATAGCCATTCTATTACTCATTTTCAGTACAAGAAATCACACAATTTCCAACCAAATTTGCCAACCAAAAAAATTTAGTTGCCAAAAGTATAACTATTGCCAACTAAAAAAATTTGGTCGCCAAATGTATAACATTTGCCGACTAAAGTCGCATTTGGTTGTGGTATACATTTCTTGACTAAAATAATTGCCGATGAAAATTATTAACATTTGCCTACTGAAATCCTTTACCGACTAATTGTTTGGTTGGGAAAAGATACCTATGCCGACAAAATATTTAGTCGGGAAAAGCTACCTTTGTAGACCAAATTTGTTTTAGTCAGCAAATACATTTGCTGATGGCACATTGCCGAACTTTTAGTCGGCGATTCCTTTTCCCAACTAAATAGGGTACTTTTGCCAACCAGACGTTAGTCAGCAATTGTGAAATTTCTTGTAGTATTGAGACCAAAAGCTAAAGGTGCTGCCCCTTTATAGAATTCTAAAAATATTTAAGTTTTAGAGTTCCATTTATTTAAGGCGTGCAGTTGATGAGGTTATAGGAGTGATTAATCATATTATCAAGAGGGAGGAGAAAACAAAAGGTGTTTTGTTCAGGTTGGTGGCATCGGCTGTATCTCTTTCAATCTCATCGGAGGGGATTAGTAATAGGAATAGAATAATTTTCAACGAGGCTCGCGCAATATGGGAACTTGACAAATTGATGGGAATAGGTTATATTATTAATGGTGAAGATGAGGGGTGTAATTGTTTAACAATGAAGTGCATCGGGTGTCTCTGCAGATCGCTCAAAGAACATGGGGTGTAAGTGGACGCATATTCAATATTTTTGTTCACAATATACGTATGAAAGGTGATGTCAATGTTGGCCAATATATGCGAAAATAATATTACAAGTGTTATTAATGATTTACTCAATGAAACTATAACAGAAAAATATTTTTGGATCGGTGTAGATGCATACAATTTTATGTATTCGTATCAGTTTGAAAAGAAGACTAGTCACACGTCCATTTTTACAACCAACTTTACAACTGATTTATCATTTTAGCATAAAGACTTCATCGTTTTTGATGATCGAAACATTTACCTTATGGAGAACATTGAAAATAATAAGAATATCGATCTGCCTTATTTTGATATAACTTCCTTGAAGTCGAATAAGCTTTTGGAAAGGTCAAATAAAAACCTGCTCTTCCTCCGTAAGAAATTCTTCTAATCATCCCACTCCTAATCTTTTCACTAAATTTCGGTACTCTTATTATTCTCAACGTTCTCTATAAGGTTAACGTTTCTTATCACCAAAATAAAAGCCTAAATGCTAATGTGGCAAATCGGTTATACATTTGGTTGTAAAATTAATGTGTGACTCGACTTTTCCATACAAATGCATATGATCTTATGAAGATCCGTATTATCTTATTTTATTGATGTGTATGAATTGGACAATTAACGCTTTTCCTTAAGTTTAATCATTTTTTTGGTGCGATTTTGTTTTTTCCTTTCGATGTGCTAAAATATTAGTGGTACAATTCAATACTAATTTTCAATCAACTAGCAACAGTAGCATAAGCATTGGACAATCAGCACTTTTCCCAAACTTTTTGCGGATGCATCAGTGAAACAAAACCATAACAAATAATGTGGAGTATTTTATTAATACTTTCAGAACAATAAGTATATAAAAAAAAACACATACTCCAGTGCATTTTTTGCACTTTTCAATGCATTTACAATAAACTTTTTAAACTTTGGAATTTTGAAAATTTAGGTCATATGGACCCAAGCAGCAACACTCGGCACTCCTTGGTTAACTGCAAACATCATATAATACCCCGGCGGTGCCACCTTTGCATTGGGAGGCGCTGTGCACCCAATCCTATACTTTCCACCACTGACCAACACCGCAGCGGTAACAACTAACTTTATCAATCTCTGCCCCTGTGAAAACGAATGCGTGGTATAAGGCGCACTCGCAAAATTCACCTCTATTACCCCTTTCACCGCCACTGGCACTGTCACGAAAATCACGAAAGCCTCCCCGTAGTGAACATGCCCCGTCGCCTCCACCACCACCGGCCTCAAATTCGCCACACCTGCTGCCAAGTACGCCGGTGAAAACGCCTCTATTCTTAGCTCCGATGGAAAAACGCCGGTGTACGTGTAGTAATAATGTGTGTTACTTCCGGCTACTAAAACTCTCCCGTCTGGCAATAAATTTGCCGTGGAGTGGTAAACTCTGGGGATCCCACTAGGTGCGAGCGTCACAAATCGGAGCCCCGCGGCCTTGTCGGGTTGGTACAGAACCGGGTGCAAAGCCGGCTTCGTAGCCATTCCATATCCTTGGGACCCCGCTTGGGCCCCATTAATGATTAACACGTCTCCCGATGGTAATATTACCATATCGCCCATGATCCGACCAAACGGCATGTTCTCCACAGCCCAACCCGGGTTGGCGTCAGTCACCACGATCCGCCCGCAACTCGCTTGGGCCGGACGACCCACAGCTTGCGCACGGAACGCGCCAGCTTGGGCCCCACCGCAAATGACAATGGTGGCGCTGGAATAATCCCCTTCTAGCGCCAACATGGCAGAGGACCCCGCTGACGGGTAGTTACGTGGGCCCCCCTTTAGGTTTGGAAAAGTTTTTACAATCTTGTTTGTTGTGTAGTCATATAGCACGGATTGAACGTTAGCGAATACGAATAGAAGTCCGTTAGGGAGAAGATGAAGGTACGGATACATGTTATCGTTCTGAGCGTCGTTCGTCTTGGCGAGGAACGGGAAATTCACCGCCCCACCTTTTGGTGGGTAGTACTCCAGAGTGTTGGTTTTACGGCCCCCGACGATTATCATAGTACCGTCGGGGAGTATCTGATTGGTCGCGTACCAACGCCCCTTGTTTAAGGTGACGTTTTCAAGCTCTATCCAATCACAGAACGCATTGGGTTCGCAGGGGTAGAATCTTCGGAACTTGTGGAAGCCGTCTGACTGACCGCCGGACTGGAGGAGGGAGCCGTCCGCGAGGAATTGTCCAGACGAGCACCACGTGTCGGTGAGGATTTCGACGGGACGGATTGCGTTGTTTTTGAGGTTTAGGATGACGGAGTGGGCGTAGCAATCGGGTTTACCGGTGGTTGGGTCAGTGCGGCAGCGGCCGTTTGGGAGCTTTATCTCGGGATTGCCGTTGTCGGTCCGGTCGAGGAGGATAACGGTGTTGAACCGGGTGACGGCGGTGTGCATGGAGGAAATGCCGGCGTTGGCGACCAGGAGTTTCCATGTGCCGGGGAGGGCGGAACATGTTGTGAAGAATGCGGCGGCGAAGCAGAGGAGGTGAAGGCAGAAGGAAAGTGCTGGAGTGGACATTGTGAAAGCTGAGAATGTACAATTGTGTTTCGTGTGTGCGTCTGTTCTGTTATTTGAAGAGAGAGTGGGGCATAAGTTGATGTGGACAGTTGAGTTTGGATGATGAAACATTTTTATGTTTTTCTTGATAACTGGAATCTTTGCACGGATGAACAGGTCAGTTAGCGCGTGAATGATTGTTGGTGTTAGAAAGTAGAGTGAAGTTTAATAGATGCTTAGAAGATTGTCGGTGATGATAAAGTGGAGTGAAGTACTCTCACAATTAGAGATTGTGGATTTGTTCAAATCTATAAAATAATAAATAAAAAAACCTTGTGACAAAAGTTTGAATACTATGGGTTGCGTCATCAATTGATAATTTTAACAAAAAAAATCTTGCGACCAAACTTTGAATGCTATGGGTTGCGTCATCAATGGATAATTATAACAAAAAAACCTTGCGACAAAACTTTGAATACTATGGGTTGCGTCATCGATGGATAATTTTTGGTGGTGGCAAGAGGAGGGAAGTTCAGTTGGTACCTTCCCGTAACCTCACGCATTAGGGTGGGGTTTTGAGGCCCCTCCCACCTCCCAATCTAACACCAAACAGTACTAACTACTACTTGTTCACTGAGAAAAACAAAGGAGAACGAGGGTTTGATCAAATCTAGAAAACAAAGAATGCTAACACTTACTTGGTGATCACCACATTTTGGATACTATGTGTTTGTGTTGCGTCATCAATATATCTGTTTATTTTGACTTATTCTGTATTTTTGAAAAAATTTAAGAGTTTCGGTCAAATTTTTTTACTTTTCCGATTCCTCTCGTCGAGATAGATCAATAGGTCGCAAAAGTTTGACGCAAAACTAAAAATACAAAAAAAAATTGAATAAGAACAAAAAAAGAATAATAAAAAGTAGCTTTACTATTTAGACCAAACCCCACCTAAATGAATTGGACAATTACTAACACTTTTCCTTAACTTTCATCAATATATTTTTTTTTTTGGGGTGTGAATTGTTCATAGACACTTTCCAAACAAAACTAGTGCCAATTTTTTTTTTTTTGTTGTAAATGCACACAAAATCTTAGAAGTACAATTCCTGAAGTTTCAATCAAGTGGCAACAGTCATCACTGTTCTAGAAAAGTGGCAGTGCCTTTTGAATGGACATGAGTTAGATATTTTTTCTAAACATATCGGCTCAATATCCATCCTCGTACAATAATTAGCGCCCGGATTTTTTTTTGAACTTTTTTGACTTTATATGTTGTTCGATAATAATCCTCACATAACCAAAGAAACTCAAAAAATAACGTGAACGGATCAACTTGCAACATTAGCAAAAGAATTGAACAATAAGCACTTTTCTTAGAGGTGGCAAATGAGTAAGTTGGGTTAGGGTTGAATATGGGTTACAAATGAATGGGTTGAATGTGAGCAGGTTGAATATACCTCAAACCAAACCCCAATCCAACCCGACCCACCCGACCTTCTTCTACTTTTTTTTTTAAGCTTGTGAAAGAAATGGATTCAGTTTATTTCCAAGACATCACTAAAGATTGATGTGGCCTCATCCTGTGGATGTTGGTAAAATTATTTTGTGTACCTCACATTTGGAAGTCGTGATTTCTAATCAATTTTTTTTCCGACAATATTCAACATTATTTTGGATGGGAGATGGCTCTGATGGAAGTGGGGAGGAACAAAATTCACTCACAAGCGCACATCATCGAGAAAATATTTATATTTCAAATTTAGATTTAATTTTAAAACAAGTCAAAAAATGAACCAGATTCAATGTTTAAGAGAGAGAGCCTGTCCCTCGAGTAATTTTTGGATGGCGGTAGGGTAGCACGTGGTGTGTCTCTTTGGCCCATCCAGGCCGCCCATTTCGGTTTTGAGCGGTCCGAATTTGGAAACAAAAAAAGGAGATAGAAAGAGGAGAGATAATGTTTTAATATGAGCCATCCAATACAAATGAGGCCTTTCAATTAATTCCCAAACTACATTAACTTGAATTTGCTAAATACATTTTTGAATTAATTAAGGCAAATAGTTTTGAAAATCTTGTAATGGTAGTTCTGCAAGATTAGTTTTAGTTTTACAAGAAAACAGAATGGTTTTGAAAATAGAAACATTCATAATTTTGATGTTTTCTGCTGAACTTTTGAGTAATTTTATAGAGAAAAAAAGAGGACCACAGGTCGAGGGTGGGATTCCAATTGGGGATCCCCGTTTTTTTTTTTTGTAATCCTTTTATATAGTAATTGCTCGTCTATATTCAATCCATTTTGAACCCATATCAACTCATATTACAATATGGGTGGGTTGGGTTGGATTATAAGTAGGCAAGTTGGAGTATTTTTTATCAACAATTTCAGAACAAGTTCTTGAAATTTGAAAATACTATGAAACATAAATAAATATAAAGAATAAAATTTTGAAAATTAGGAGATCAAATGGACCCATTGAGCAACACTCGGCACTCCCTGGTTAACTGCAAACATCATATAATACCCCGGCGGCGCCACCCTCCCATCGGGCGGCGCCTTGCACCCAATTCTATACCGCCCTGCACCGACTGGAATCGCACTGGTAACAACCAACTTTACCAATCTTTGCCCCTGCGAAAACGAATGTGTAGTGAAAGGCGCACTCCCTAAATTCACCTCCACTATCCCCACTACCGGCAGCGGCACCGTCACGAAAACCTCGAAATCCTCTCCGTACCGAACCTGCTCCTTCGTCTGCGCCACTACCGGCCTCAAATTTGCCCTATCTGCCGCCAAGTACTGGGGCGAAAACGCCTCGATTCTTAGCTCCGATGGGAAATCCCCGGTGTATGTGTAATCGTAATGCGGGTTACTTCCGGCTACTAAAATTCTCCCGTCTGGCAATAAATTGGCCGTGGAGTGGTACATTCTGGGGATCAAACCGGGTTGAAGCGTCATGAAACGGAGCCCCGCTGGCTGATCGGGTCGGTACAGAACTGGGTTCAAACACGGGTTTGTAGCCCCATTAAATCCTTGAGACCCAGCTTGAGCCCCATTAATGATTAATACCTCTCCCGTCGGTAACATTACCATATCCCCCATGATCCGAACAAACGGCATTTCCTCCATTTCCCAAACCGGGCGGGGATCGGTAGCGACAATCCGCCCGCAACTCGAATGGGCCGGACTATCCACCTCCCCCAAAGTGAACGCGCCAGCTTGGGCCCCACCACAAATGACAATCGTGGCGCTGGAATAATCTCCTCCCAACGCCAACATAGCAGAGGATCCGGCTGACGGGTAGTTACGTGGGCCCCCTTCAAGCAGTGGAAAAACTTTAACAATTTCGTTTTTCGTGTAATCATATAGCACGGATTTTATGTTTGCAAATATGAACAGATATCCGTTAGGGAGGAGATGAACGTATGGATACAGGTTATCCATTTGTTTGTCTCCTGCTTCGGCGAGAAACGGAAAACTCACCGCACCGCCGCCAGATTTAGGCGGGAAGTACTCCACTGTGTTGGCGTCGCGCCCCCCGACGATAATCAGAGAACCGTCGGGAAGTATCTGATTGGTGGCGTACCAACGCCCCTTGGATAGCGTGGTGTTTTGAAGCTCTATCCAATTACAGAAGGAACCTGGTAGGCAGGGTATAAATCTTCGGAACTTCTGGAAGCCGTCGAAAGCGCCGCCAGATTGGAGGAGGGAGCCGTCCGGGAGGAACTGGCCGGAGGAGCACCACGTGTCGGTGAGGATTTTGAGGGGGCGAATTTTGTTGGTTTGGAGGTCGAGGACGGCGGAGTGGGCGTGGCAATCGACTTTGCCGGTGGTCGGGTCGACGCGGCAGCGGTTCTTTGGGAGTATTAATTTGGGTAGGCCGTTGTCGGTCCGGTCGAGGAGGAGAACTGTGTTGAACCGGGTGACGGCGGTGTGCATGGAGGAAATGCCAGCGTTGGAGACTAGGAGCTGCCACGTGCCGGGGAGGACGGCACGTGTTGTGAAGATTGCGACGGCGAAGCAGAGGAATTGAAGGGAGGAGGTGAGTACTAGAGTGGGCATAGTGAAAAGCTGAGAGAGTTGCTGTTCGGTGGAGTGCGTTTCTGAACCGTTATTTAATGGCAAAAAGCCGGGGGTGTAATGAGTTGATGTGGACAATTGATGTTTCGGATGATGAAAATCATTTTCGTCTTTGTTTTACGTTACGGCCGGAGTGGATTGTCGGTTGTGGGAAATTTTCTAATAGATGATTGTCCTAAGGCTGAGTTTTTCAAAAAAAAATTAGTAATTTAATTCATGTTACTAACATATCCAATGCATGCTAAAATGTCTAATTACTAGCTAGACATTTAAAATATTAATTAACTTTTACTCCTAGATTACTGTTTAACCCATTCATAAGTAGATGCCCTAACAATATTAACCTATTAATCGTTTGCTGAGATAAAAAAACAGAAGAGATTGTCAATTTGGTTCATATCCCAAATAAAATAAATAAATACTTTGTGGACTACATTTTGAGTAATACATTACGTGTTGTGTAATCTATTTATCAGCAGATGTGTGGCATATGTTATCCAGTATATCACATTCTACTAATGTAATAATGACACATCACATGATATATAAAATGTGAGACGTAAATATGATCACCATAGCATTGTTAAAAGAGAAATTATTTTTACACCCCCCCATTTTACATCTAACATTTTTTTTTTTGTCTTTGTCGTCATGAATTTATGATATTGCCCTTAGATGTGTGAAAAAGATGTATTAAAAAAGGCTAATATTGTAAATTCATGTGGATAAAAACAAAAAAAAGAGTGTGAATTGTAAAATTAGGAATGTGAAAATCATTTCCCTTGTTAAAAAAAGAAAAAAAAAGAAGTTGTTGGTTTTGGCCTCTGGACACGAGGATGTATTGCTAGAAATATTTTCTTCCACGTAAGCTATGTCAGCTGGCGTAACTTCGTGACAACTATGTCAGCTGGCGTAACATTTTTAAATATAATTTTTAAAGTAACTTTTTACAAGATTGAGATAGGTTTTTTATATCACATTATTCGGCTTAACTGGATTGTTTTTTGGTTTGGACTTTATCATTATCTTATGGACAATTAACTCCTCTTCAACTTTAATTTATACAGTATTTTATATTTTCTTAATCCCTCGCCTCAAGACTAACGGTGTATATGATGGTAAATATTTTACTTGAATTGAGTAAAAATCAAGAGCAAAAAAAAAAAAAATCCACGTCAAATCTCACAAAAAGGCGAGATTAGTTTGTTACTACACAATAAATCAGTTTTAAATTCGAGCCCAGAATAGGAACAACTGCCTCCAATATAAGATTAGTGGTGCGGCTTTTCACCAACCCACTGTCTTTGTAAACGTGTTTAAGTTATCATGATGGAGTATAAGGTTTTTTTTTAATTTAAAGATGATTAGGGTACTTGGCCTAGCATCTTTAATTACATAGCCTATAATTTCCATCTAATCCCACTCAAATTATGCACAGATTAGAAGACACCTAAATCCTAAATCTAGAGAGTGAGCTTGATGTTCAACTTGAAATAACGATAATTAGAAGTTAGGGGTATTCCGCTATTGGTGTTTTTAGAATAAATTGGTTTTTTAACCTTTTTTTTTTTGTTACAGAGGTATGATGTATGGAGAGAATGACATGTCTTGATTTTTAGAAAAAAATATTTTTTGTCAGTGATAGATTTTCTTCTACGTATGTTCATATTGGTGTAACGTATCGTACAAGTATGAGTTCCAAAAAAAAAAAAAAAAGTGATGATCACTATAGCCCCTCCAATTTTATTCTACTTTCATTTCCTCTGATTCGCCTTCACAATAATCCGAAGTCTGAACATATGCCGATCTCCTCGGCATGTGGAAACTCTTGGCAGGGGCAGAGCTATATGGGGGCCATGGTTGCTTCACCTCCAAGTTTTCTATTTTCGAATATATTTTGCATATTTTTTTTTATAGATATTGTAGAAAAATTAAAAAACTTCAAAAAAAAACAAAAGAAGTAAGATAATTTTCATTTTCAAGAACCCTAGACTATGGTGAATAATACCGTATAAGAATGATATTGCGTTCGTCGAGTGATCTGATAATAACAATATACTTGAGGTTAATTTTGATATTTATCAAAACAATCCCATTAAAACTCGAATTATAGAATTCAGTTTTGAAAAATCATTGTACCAAGATTTCTTTAATATTCTAGCCCATTCTGACTTCGATTACTTATTCTACCACTGAGTCTTGGCGATTGTTGTGGATCTACTGTCTTGAAAACCTTGTCTCAACTTCATAACCCATCCATCTGAGCAATCGATGACTCAAATTGACATTTAAATTTATTTGAGGTGAGATAAAATTCGAACCATTAATTACTCGAATGGACGGGACAACGGATTAGCTAGCCTTCATTTAACCTTCTTCTTCATGCTTTGCAGACAACATTCACCAAAAAAAAGAAACTCCAGATTTCATGACTCCGCCATTGATAGGAGATGAAAAATCGCCATCTACGCGGCAAAACCGAAGTTAAAGGTGCACGTGACATCAACTAGATTATTCAAGAAGATAAAAAAAAAGTCAGAATTGCAGGAAGAGCTGAATGTTTCAAATCCTTTGAGCTGGTGGCTGTTAATTTTAGAATTTCAAAATTAACATGGTCAAATGATCAGCGTGCGTGCGTACGGCTGTCTGTACCGTTATTTGAACTGTGTGTTTGTGTGTGTGTGAGAGAGAGAGAGAGAGTGTGATGTCAGATGTGGGGCATCAGTTGATGTGGATCGTCGAAATCGGCCGGTGCTTGTAACGGTGGTTTGACTAAATACAAAAAATTAGTTTTTTAGTTTTGTTCTTATTTAATTTTTTTTTTGTCTTTGTTAGTTTTTGGCCAATATTTTGCCTTGTCTCTACGAGAAAAATCTAAAAAGTATAAAATTATTAGCTAAACTTAAAATTTTGTGAATAAAGACGAAAAATAAACCAAGAAAAGGGTTTTTTGCGATAATTTTTCGTCTTTAGTCATAAAACTTTAAGTTTGATTAATAATTTTATACTTTTTAGATTCCTCTCGTTGAGACAAACTAAGAAACTACAAAAAAAATCGAACAAAAACTAATAAATGTAAAAAAAAAATTGAATAAAGACAAAATCCAAAAATACAAAAAACTACTGTAGTTTTTTGTATTTTAATTTTTTGTATTTAGGCAAAGGAGGACTAAATCAATTTTTTTCAGTACGTTACAAAGTGGAAACTTGTAGCTGAACTCAAACGCTTTTTTCTTTTTTTGAGCAATCTGAACTCAACGCTTGAGTGGGAAGAAAAGAAAGCTTGACATCAACGCTGATTTTGGGGTCCACCATCCACCGACGAAGGCAGGGTTAGCCTAAAGATTTTAAGTGCCTTGGGTTTAATCGAAAAATTGTAAAATTGTTTCTAGATAGTAAAGCACTTAAATAATTTTTTTAGTAACAATCATAATACGAAAAAATTAAAATAATATGAAGTTCTACTAATCATAATGGAAAACTCAAAATACAAAGTCTCTAAATACATATATTGCATGAGTATCACTAGAGTATTACCCGTGAAATGGATCTGATATCTTCAAGACCAAAAGGATCTGATACCCTTCTTCCTTCATGTTACTATAGATGGTTTGATTTTTGTTTCTTTCTTTTTTGAATTAGATAGTTGCCGGTTGATACTAAAAAAATTCGACACAAGCAAAAAGTCCAAAAAGAAAAAAGGTGGAAGGAGAAACGAAGCAAAGAAAACAGGTAAAAAAAATGTCAAAACATTTGGATTCGAAAAAGCCAAGCTTATTGCGGTTTTCGAGGCATGTTATTACTGTATTTCATAATATATCATATAAAAAATCATAAAAAGCCAAAAAACCAATAAGCTACGATAGTCACCCATAGTGGAACACCCCCTAAGTTCTACCAACCTTTTAATTAACCAAAATATTATTTAAAAAATTGCTATAATGGCATGCACAATAGATGGCTTAAATGATGTTGAGATAGAAGGCCTAATTTCAGAGTTGGTTTAGGTTATTTAAGTTTAGGTTTGATCCCAAATCAGGTGTATGTCTTTTTTTCAAGGATGTCTAGAGCCCAGATTTTATATAGCCTAAAGGCCCACGGTTCATCACAATTATTTAGGCCATTTTATAAGTAAGATTGGAACTTTTTATTTTTTATATTGGGTCAAAAAGAGTCCCTCAAGCCTGTTATCAAAAAATGTGAGAGTGTCCAAAAAAATTGGCCTTTTTGGAGTGCCCGAGCTCCAGGCCTCTTGGCTACCTTTTTTTTGTGTGTGTGTGTGTGTGTGACGAAAGAATAGCCCTACAGTCAGACCACTAATAAACCCAACTACGTGACCCAAACCTCCGAGGGAGTTAGCGCGGCCACACTAGTCACGGCTACCGGGTTATTGTCATTCTTTCTTTGTTTTTCTTCTTCTTAGCTTCTATTTGGCATCTTGTAAATTTTAAAATTTTAGATTATGGTTAGAATAAATTACTAATTTATAGAAGTATGTACAAGTTATTTGTAGAATAGATTCGTAGCAAAGTAGTATTTGAGAGTAATTATCAAAACAAATTATGATGAGGTTCTTGACCTAGAATACAAAATGAGACTGCAAAAGTACCTCAAAGGTTGATTATCAATTGTGCATCCATTTTGTGATTTGGAGAAAGCATTAGGCCAGGATGTATTCTACAATTTAGCTGTCAAACACTCAAAATGAAAAACCACACAATGCAAAATACAATAACGAATCTTCTAAATTGTAGACAACCTACACTTGAGTGATTTCGTCCCTTTGGACATGAGGATTTATTTGTTTCCAAAGAAAAGACATTTGGTATATGATGTTTCGGACGTTTGTTCTCTTGGGCCTATTTGTAAAGAGGATTATTTATAGCCTCGAATTTTTCATTCGATGCATATGAGTTCACATATATCAAACGGTTTTTGACGCAATTATATTTGAAATTGTGTCTATGTTCCTAGACTTTTCATTTTACCTTATGGGGATAAGAAGGGTGTTATCCCCATAGTAATATATATCCCCCCGGAGAGGCAATGATAGTTTTTCCCTTTCCTCACTAATTTTTCCTTTTACATAGTACTCCTTCTACTTAACAGAAATTTCATTTTTCTACTTAAACTCGACAGTCGACAGCCAGACAGCCCCTATATTCAACCACGAACCATATCAATGGCATAAAAAACAAACCCAGTACTATACATATATCCTCCTTACAAATAATACTCTTAAGAAACTATGTATCCATCATATCACAATATTAGAATCTTTGCACGGTTGTACCTATCTTGTAATATTGTATCCAACTTATCTGGCAAATGGGGTGCTAGATTCTATTGTGTATCTAGGGATAGAGCTGGGGATGGCCAGAAGGGGCGGTCGCTCTTATAAAAGAAAAAAAAAATCTCTAGTATTATATAGTCCAAAAAAAATCCTATAAATTATATATGCTCGCCCTCCTGGCTCCGTCCCTAGCCGTATCTATATCCGTATGGTTTGTGATCGTCCATTCTTCAACAAGAGAAAGCCGTCCAGGGAAAGAGCGATTGATTGGACAAATATCAAATACCAAGGGGCACTAATACAATTGTTGAGGGGGATGTATGTAGTCTTATGCAAATCTCTACAAGGACAAATGTTTACGAATTGGAAGTTCGGTGAGTACATGACCCCCTGAGCATAAGGTGGATCCCTTAAGAGGGATTAAAATTTTGGAAGAGGAAGGTAGCAAACAAACTACACTATAAAGAAACCCAAGGAAAAAAAATCCATTTTTGGGAGTTTGGTCTAATCTAAGATCCATTTTTGGGAGTTTGGTCTACTCTTGAGCCACCTCACTTACGCGTGGGAAAATGGCGGAAGAGGGGTTGTATAAATTAATTGAAGGTACATGAGAGCTGGCCCGGGACACCTTACTTTATAAAATAAAAAACTAGCTAGGACTATAAAGAATGGATGGCCTTTTCTTACAAAGAACAAAAACACAAGGAAAAGTACTTTTTGATTCAAAATTATTCAAGTTATTTACTAGCCAAATACAAAAGAGAATTGATTTTAGCACTCCAATTTTGTCCAAGCTAGCTGCACTTTTTTTCTTTTTTTTTTTTGTAAAATTACAAAATTGCTCTTCATACATTCTTTTCTTTATTACACATGAAAAGGGTACTCTTGTATTTCACCTAAATACAAGCAAAAGAATACATTTGCATAGGGAGAATTGCAGTACTCTTGTATCGCCCCCAAACAAGCTATTCAATTAACTTTAGAAAGAACAAGGAAATTGATTTCTGCGCTTTCTACAATCTGCACTCCTTTTTTTTTTTTTGTTCTGGTGAATTAACCATATTGCCCTTTGATGTGTGAAAAAATGAACTGATAGAAGGTTAACTTCTCGTCTGTAACATTCGATGTTTCTGTACAATTAAATTCTATATGTTCAATCGTGTCTGTAGCATGGAATTGAGATGTTCGATCGTGTTTGCAGTTATCCTTCTCATTCTCCTTCCCTTGTCTTCTTTCATCGGTTGGCTATCATCATTGAGAATTTGAGGTCTCCATTGTTAGCAAGATGAAGGGCCGAGCCGAGCTTTGCCGAGCTCAATGAGCTCGAGCTCGGCTGGTTTAGTAAACGAGCCAAAAATTGAGCTTGAGCAAAGCTAAAGTAATTTACTTAATGAATCTTCTTAAATGATCCAAGCCGAGCTTTATCAAGCTCATGTACTAAACGAGCCTAAAACTCAAACTTGAACTCGGCTCAATTACTAAACGAGCCAAGCTACAGGGCAATCTTGAAGTATTAAAAGTGTCGTGCCCACCCAGTTACCCCTCTGCTAGTATAACAAAATGAAGGCATCCATTAGCATGTTACGACAATTAAAATTTATCTACTTATTAAAATTCGATTGCGAAACATTGTAATCTAAAGATCCAAATAAAATGGTTCTAAAGAAAACTAATTCTAAAACAGCAATAACACAATACGGCTGTATTTGGTTAATAGACTCATGGATGGATAATGGATTTACCAAAAGAAAGAAACTGGTACAAAACCTCAGACACAAATTTAGCTTCTTTGAAGACAAAAAAAAAAAAACCCCCCACAAACACGGCCTTAATAAATAATAATACGAACTATAGGACTTCAGACATTAAGCCATTGCCCCAACCCCATCACCTTCATAGCAGTCGGCCACGGCCACAACAGCCCTTCCCTGCACATTTTTGTAAGAATACCGCCGAGCTAAGATCACATACACGCACAAGTCCACTGCTGCCATGGCCGCCAATAGCCAGTAGAAATTGTCCAAACGGCTACTATTCAGATCCTTTCCGAACCAACTCTTCCCTCCCCTTCCAGTCACACGATCCACGATTGTTATCAAGAAGCTACTAATGAAATTGGCCACTCCAATCACACTAAGGTAAAGTGCAATCCCTAAGCTTCTCATTGAATCAGGAACTTGGTCATAGAAGTACTCCTGCAATCCCACTATAGTAAATCCATCTCCAAATCCGATAATGAGGAACTGAGGAGCTAACCAAAACACACTCATTGAGATGGAACCCTTGACCGGATCTTTCTCCACTAGGGTTAACCTCTTTTTTTCAACTAAGGCTGCAACTACCATAGTAACAATTGAGAAGGCCATACCAATGCCTACCCTTTGGAGGATTTTGATGCCTCTTTCATTTCCAGTTAAGTTTCTTAGCACTGGTACGAGGATCTTATCATACAAGGTGACGGAGATGATCATTCCAATGGCAGCAAGAGAGTAGACAGAGGCCGGAGGGATTAGGAAACTGGGGGCGATCTCACGGTTAAGCGTGGTGGCTTGTTTGATGAAGAATGTTGAGGTTTGTGCTACAGAAATGCCAAATGGCATGGTGACTAGCCAGATGGGAATCATGTTGAGTAGTAGCTTCATTTCCTCGACCCTGGTAACAGTTACGAGCCTCCATGGATTTTGTTGCTTCTCAGCTGAACTTTGTTCATTTTCGACGATTGCAGCCTTGTCAAGAAACCTGAAACACATTAATCAAAGCAATTGATACGATAAAACAAGAACATACGATGAAATTTTTTCCAGAAAAATGTTCCAAATGCCATGCTGGCAATACTTCTGGATAATGTCTGCATAGAAATGGGCTGGAGTATCAGGATTACCTAATCCACATTACGTCTATTAGTATATGCGACAGCCAACAGGGTGAGGGCATGAGGGGAGACATTTAAACCAGGGGCGGACCCAGGGGGCGCGAGGGGGGTGTTTGGCCCCTACACTCCCCCCAATTTTCTTCCTATTTGTAGTACACTTTTGGATTTTTTGGTAAAATTACAGAAGAGTGGTCCCCAAAAATAAGGTCAAATTGATAATCCTGCGTCCGCCACTGATTCTTACCCATTAGGTTAGGGTCGGGTTGGGGTTATCTCTTTAGGCCAAATTGATAATCCTGCGTCCGCCACTAATTCTAACCCATTAAGTCAGGGTCATAAATATTCCTCAATATTGCCTTTGGTACATGGCTGGGGCTTATGAGGTTGGTTACTTCTTATAATATTTAAAATAAAAAATTGGCGGTAATAAAAAATCAGATGAGGCACCCGTTTAAGTAAATAGAGACGGGCTTGGGTGAATGTATGTAAATAAACAACCGGACTCACAGCATCACTAGAATTATGTCATTCTGATATTGACACGCTAGTTCAATAACTTACTTGAGCTTATCGGTATGGTAGAGAAGCCTCCCCTCGATCTTCCGTGACTTGGGAATTACTTCATACAATTGAGCAGGATTTGAAGGATAGGGAAGATTTCTTTTCCTAAAGGCAGCCACAAGAACCTGTAACATGGGGGTAAAGGGACTCCCTGTTGGCTTCCTGTACCGATAAACTGGCCTTCCCATGCAGAAGATCCCAATACTAGCAGCCATTACAGCAGTCAGGACTATATCTGCAATAGCCCAACTCGCATGGTCTTGGATATAAACCACCACTGTCACACCAAGTAATAAGCCACAGCAGAGGCCAAAGTTCCACCAGTTGAAAAAGGACATCTTTTGGATTTTTTCTTCACGGTGATCATCATCAAATTGATCGGCTCCAAAGCTCTCCAAAGCAGGTTTATGGCCTCCAGTACCTATGGAGATTAAATAGATGGCAAGAAAGAAGACCACCTCATGAATCTTCCGCGGTTCGTGACAAATGCCAGAATCATCACAGGGCTTCAAGCTCGGTACAAGTCTAGACGTCATCAACAGCGTCAAAGCCTGTTTGCAGAAAGCATGTAGTTCCAGTTTTAGTGAAAACTGAACTATGAATTGTTAAAGCACCAAGGGGATGTTTTCCAAAAATTAAGAATTCACAAAAGGGTGACTCTGAAAATCAGAATGCAAAGCATCGGATATATATTATGCTTCTCAGAATTAGCCTTTAAACATAATAAGAAATTATTCTCAGCCCAAAAGTACCTGCAAAAATAGTGGCAAAAATGCCGGCCTAATTACCTAGGCACCACAATACAAATTCACCATCCCAAAAGCTATTATAGACACCCTCAAACAAGAGAACCACAACTCTCAGCCGCAGAATGACCCACAATCTACACACATGCCGTAGGAGTTAGGACCCCATAGGCCATAGCTATAGACTTCCCTGTGTGTGAGAGGATTATGGTGTATTTTGTGGCTCAGATTGTGTCCCTAGCATTACTACTGTTCGGGGCGGAGGGAAAGGGGGTCAAGTGGGGTCACTTGACCCTACTGAGGTGGCATTTTCCTAGAGGTAAGGTGTATAATATTCTTGGCTCAAGACTTTGGCAAATACTACAAATACTTGCCCTTACAAAACTTGATTTTTTTCCTTCTCTGTTTAACACTCCCTCTCCACGGAAAAAAAAGAACCGATTGAGAAAATTTGGTTTGTTTGGCTGGAATGGAAACCCTTTCTCTAGGTCCACCACTGCCTTGGTCGTATTTAGAAGTTTTGAACCACCAATCCTCATGTGGAGTTATTGTACAATGTCACAGATATGCAACTCCAACAACTAAATAACTACTTTAATGAGGTGAACACCGAGTTGCTTTTTAAGAGTAGCTTTTTAGGGTCGATTGTGAACACATTTATAGGTTATAAGATATTATGAATATTTACTTAGCTACGTACTTTTTGTTCGACATTTCAATGTAGCTTTTAGGGTCAATTGAAATTGAAATTGTATGTTATTAATAGATACTATATACTTTACTCCTTTCTATTTCTATTTTGCATTTTATTGTATTTTTTTCGTTAATGTCATGCTTTAAGTAATTGACCCCACTGTCCTCACGTTCTGGCTCTGCCCCTCCAGTACTGTTTGAACTTCAAATACACCAAAATTGCTACTGCGACCATATTTTTTCATTACGTTTTACTCCTTTTTGGGTCCAGAAAGGCCCATGTCAAACCAAGAGATGATTAAGGTTTGCTCATATCACACAAGGACTTAGCCCAGTTGAAATTATGGGATTGTGTGTGATAAGGGTCGGCAATGTTTGTCAGAATGAAATGCAATTTGAGATATATTACCAAGAGATAGACAAAGGATGAACCGAGAACAGTAGAGAATCTGCCAAGGTAAGCATCCGCTAAGAACCCTCCCAGCAGAGGCATCATGGTGGTTACCCCGATCCAGTAATTGCAATTCTTTGCTGCTGTTTTCAGGTCCATATGGATCACCCTAGTGAGATAGATGATTAAGCTTGTTGCTATTCCAAAGTAGCTCAACCTCTCACTGAACTCGATTGCTGCCAACAGAACACAGCCCAAGGAATATCAACTGAGTTTCCAGTTTAAAAGAAGTTGAAAATTTCTGTGCTATTTACTGAAAAGGCTTAAAGTCTGGTGCATTAACAAAGCAAGGTTCTAAATATAGGCAATGCGATGTGAATAGAAAGATACATATCAGAACTTTTGACCTAATGACAACGATATTATTCTGATCTTCATCATTGTAGAACTGCTACTGATATGTATCACCAGACCTCTTTTTGAACATTGTTTACTGATCAGAAGTACTGAGCCAGCTTGCTAGTAGTGCATATGACCAATAGCACTCATATTTTGTGCTCTTCAGAAGTCTGTGGTTTATTCAAAAGGAAATAATGGTATGAGCCTCTTGGGTAGCCCATTTCAGACCCCACCCTTTATTGGCCATGCTATGGCATGTTATGAACCCCACCGCAAAAGCACAACTTACATAAACAGAAACAACAAATCATGCTGGTCTAGTACAAATCAGGACCCTCCTACCTTTTGGATAAGAGAGCAAGAGAAAAAGTTAGGTTCCTTAGTAACCATGAATCACTGCAAAGTGATTCCCACTAGCTCCACTTGGAGATGGAAATATTCCTCAACTAAAATGGCAAACAAAAGCAACATAAATATGCACACCCACCAAACAACCCCCACACATTTGCATCTGTAAACTAAATATAACGACATATCTAAGGCTAAGATTAAGATTTTTATAGTACAGAGTGCTGCTGCAGACAAATAATACTTTTGGAGTAAATCGAGAGAGAGCAAAAATGAAATGTACAAGCTAACAATCTTTGAATAGAGATCAATCGGGCATTTATGAATCCTGTCAAAATCGAAATAAATTGAACGTCAAAAAAACATAGCAAGTGCATCATGCAATAGCAAGTTGACTTATACCATTAATATCAAGCTTGAGAGTTTCTACGTAATACTACTTATAGGAAGTAAAACCATATGCATAAGGGAAATTCAACATCAACTTTTGGTATTTTTTGGTATGGTCAACTTTTTTTACAATATGTCTATTCTTACCTATGATAAAGAGCGAGGCTTTCCATGCACCGGTGGTGGCGCGGAGAGGAACCCTTCCTTTATGATCCAAAGAAGAATCATAAACCCATTTTTCCTCCTCCAAACCGACTGATTCTCCATTCTTTGTTTGCTCCATATTTACTTTCCAATCTTGCGTTCACTATTTGTCAAGTAGGAACAAAGAAAAAGAACTAAAAAGGCTCTCTTCAAGTACGAGCAAGAAAACAAACAAAAAGTCTCTCTAAGATGCTGCCCATTTGATATCTTCAGTGGTGGCAAAGAGTGTCAGCTTTGTGCTTCTTATATAGGGAGTTTTCCTTTCTTGGGTCATGACTAAACCTGTATACAATACTCTTGAGGTGGTGAGAGCCAAGACAAATGATTAAAAAAATATTTGCAATGATAGTAATAGAGAAAATAGTTGTATTCCTTACATCACAGATGGCATTAGTGGAAGTCCTCAAAAGGCAATAGCATTCAAGTGAATAGGAGTTTTTCCAATAAGACTAAAGTAAAGAAAAGTGGCTTACTAAAGTTATACAAACATGTTCAAATCGAAAAAGCATGATAATTTCATATGGTCCTTATTCTGCCATATATATATATATATATTGTCTTTTTCACATGTATCAATCAAAATATAGCTCATGTCGTTCGATACTATTTACAAGCTACTCTGATGTAGAACAATTGTTTTTGCATCTTAACCTATACCTGCATCCGTTATACAGTAGGATAAGAAAATTTCTGATAGACAGATATCAATTTCCAGATATTTATAAAAGATGAGATGTTTAGATTCTTATTCATACAGATCAGTACCAAGTCCAGAAAAGAGCGAAGGATTGTGCAATGGGTAGCCTCATAGCCCACATGAAACATCATATTTATATCGTCTATGTCATACTCAAATCTGATCACTCCAATTTTATAGATATTCAAATAGTTCCAAATCTCTTTCCGAAAGATCTAAAGATAACCATCAAAAAGGTTATTAATATTTATGTACCAACCTTCCACATATATTTAGGTTTTTTTTTAATTTTATTTTTTATTGCATTCTCAATCTCAGAACCGCAGAATTCAAGTCATTCCTACCGTATTGCAAAAAGAGAAGATAAGTATATAACATATAGCATGTAGTGAATGGTCATCTGGAGGCAGAATTCTGTTCAAGATCATTAAAATATTTAAAAGGTGCCCAAAGTTTCGGGATTTCCTTGAAAAGACAAGTAAAGATCCTAGTGGAAAGATGAGTGAATTGAAATGGTAAAGGTAAAAGGTCAATTATTGTGATGGTTAATGGGGAAATTTCCCAACTTTTGATTAAAATAGTTCAAAATTAATAAAATAATTACGAAATTTTATGTTCCAAAGTGGTAGGCGAGATGGCCCTAATACTAATCCAGCTGATCTCACATGTTGCTTAGTTGACCATGAAGATAATTTATCGAAACCTAAAAGTAGTGGCTAACCTTTAAAAATCTCCAAAGCTAATTCAACTCTACAATTAGTCTCAACAATACTAGCAACTGACACTTGGTCCAGATTCATTGTTAACCTTATGGTGTTTCAGTGACTTTGGCAATAAAGAGCATAACATTTTTCATGGTGGTTAGAGCACTAACCACCTGATCATCAATAGACCAAGAATGGCCAAATGTTTTTGCCATCATTACATTTACATGGTATAGATATATATATAAAAGTTAGAAACATAAGCATGCATATCTGTACATATAGAAAGGAAAACAAATTCTGATTGGAACACTTATCTTAGTCCAAATACGTATAATGTCTAAATAAAGTTTGTTGTTCTTGGAGGATTTTAGTGGGGGTGGGGCTATCAAACACTTAAACTGAAGGATAGTGAGGCTTATGATAGTGCATTACTATTATTGATGAATCATGTTTAGATGTTTTCTCCCTTATCTTGGATTCTGAGTAATTGCTATTCCATTAGCTAAAATAGTCATATTCAGATTTATGTGACTATTTGATCCAAGTGTTATCTTCAGTCCTAGGAGAGAGTGAATACCCGACCCTACAAAATAGGGTGTAGATGTCAATCCTGTAGAACTCAAGTGTTTTTAGAGGCTGCAAAAGCCCTTCCAATATTGAACCGATCGTAGTACCAAATGAGGTCTACGTCTGATAGCAGAAAATGGAAAAAAAAAAAATCTAATCCCAAAGTAGAACCCCTTGTTTTTTAGGGTTACTTCAATCATGATGATTGAATGGGTGCTAAAATTCCTGAAAATTATTATTGCAAGAAGAACGAACATAATAGGAAACAAAAACTCGTAATTATGCATATTCTCACAAGGATGATTATCCATAAGAGCAAAAATAAGAAAACGTAAAGAATAACTGGATCAATGATGGGTACAGAGCGAATCACAAGTGCAAACGTTCATTATCATGTGTCCTGTCATTAAAGTAGCAATAACAATACAAAACACTTTTGATGCTCAATTTATTCATCAGTACGCATCTGCCCTGCATATCAGTGTCAAAAGGAATCAAGTACTCTTTCTTGAAACTCCAATGCCAATCCCATCCCTTCGAGAAGGCTTTCTATTTTCCAAAAAGAGTGAATATTGTCCTTTCTGCTAAGCTTTCCATCTCTCCATAGGGTCCTTATCCTCAAGCCATTGCATCCAATTATCTTGCAGTATTCTTGGAAATGGACCACTAACGTCTAGAGGAACAGTAGGCATTGAAAGATGCCCCAAAAGGTGATTGTCGAGTCAGAATCTCCTTCAACTCGTATGTGGAAGCTCTTCATCGGCTTATCTTCAACTGTCGACACCCATGCGAATCTTTTCAACCATCATCAATAGTAAATGGCATCACAGTACTGGCAATACAATTTGGAGTTTCCATTCCAGCCTTTTAAGCTGAATTCCGAATATTTCTAGAATCACAACACTACAACAAAGTCCTCATCGATAAGCCTGTGTTTGCATCCTGGACACACACACACACACACACACACACACAATTCACTTCCAGTCCAGGCGCCTGCAAAATAAGAAAAATTCGGACTTCAAACAGTGGCCATGAGATAAGAGATGGGTCTCACGGGCTGTGGAGTCGGGTTAAATGAGTCTCACGGGTCATGTATACAAATGCGTCAAGACCCCCTCTCATTTTACGCATTCAACGTGTAGAAGCTAATTCTATTCCTTTACTTTTTCTCTCATTTTCCTTTCTCTTGATAAATCCCTCCTTAAATTCATTATGCATATACAGCATTGAAGAAGTTTTAACATTATCCAACCAAGCGTGAAGGAATATAGAAAGCTATGTTCAAGGCACTTGTCCATCCGGATATGAAAGTGCCAGCATACATTGTAAAATTCGTAAGTAGGGTGTCGTAAGTAGGGTAGCAGCACTAGCTGAAATTAGCATCAACCATCAATTCCCGTCACTGATTTGGCCAACGGGCTAGATAAGGTTATGACCAATATTTTTCCAGTAAAATACTGAAGAAATAAAGTAATAGCATTACTAATCTAATCAGTAATCACTTCTATCATCTTGACCCACAGCATATACAAAAAGCAATGACAAAGACCCCCCCGATCTTACACCTAGTCAACATTATAAATGAATACCTTTTATTACAACTCAAGTTGGTGTTGAAAATTCCTTACCACAGATAATGTTGTGACCAACATTTTTCCAGTAATATACTGATGAACTAGAGGAATAGCATTCCTAATCAGTGATCACTTCTATTATCTTGACCCATAGCATATACAAAAAGCGATGACAAAGACCACCCGATTTTACACCTTGTCAACAATATAAATGAATACCTTCAATTACAACTCAAGTTGGTGTTGAAAATTTCTAAAACCATACAAAATCTATCTCTAACCCATCCCACTTATCCATTTTCGTGAGAAACTGTAATCCCTGAACTATGGTTGCAATTCATGAAAATATAATATACTCCACTAAGATCCATTAGAGGGAGCCACTAATCACACTCAAGTCAAGTGCAAAGACAATACTCGATAAGGGTTGACTTCTGAGAAATAGGAAAACAACCAAAAAGGTATTCCACTGCTTCTCGACTTGTTTGGCTTGGACTAACTGATAAATTAATGAGAACCTTGTCCAGAAGATTGAAGCCAATTTCAGATTTCTAATACTCCTTCCGTCCCAAAAATGGATAACCATTTTGATGCTTTTCGTCGTCCCAATTGTTTGTCCATTATAAAAAGCAAAGAGTATCAAAACCATTGATTTTCCATTTTTGCCCTTGTGTCTAACTATTCAAATTACTATTAACAAAAGAGAACAAGAGACTGACAGAAAAGAAGAGGCTAAGTTCTCTATATGGGTAGAGTTTGAGATTGTTTCAAAGTGGATTCATTTCTTAGGAAAATTATGAATTGAGAAGGAACGTTTAAAATTGATTCCAGAATATTCTTCTACAAGCCTTATTTGGAATTGTTCATACCAAATCAATTAGCCGCCAAGATTTTCAGGATGTACTCCTCTGATTCCGTGTATTGATTTGAGAGGAAACCCATATTGGTTGCCAATTTTGGAGGGAAAAGTTGTTTCCCAAAATGAAAGGGTATTTTAGGAAAGTTCTAAGTCATAAAGGGCAATGATGGTGTCTGGAATTTGAGTTCCATTATGGGATGGAGGGAGTAAGAGATTATAGATTGTTAAAAATGAAATGGAATTTGTAAATGTGCTTGGATTATATGTGCAAAATAGATGTGGAAGAGTTTGGCCGGTTAAACTATATAAGAATCCAAAAAGATTCTCCGAAGGTGATTTTGTGACTGCATTTTCCAGTTCATTTTGCAAAATGCATCTTGACTATAAAGATATCCTAATAAGCTCCCACACATTCGTATTTAGAAAAAGTACAATGCATAATCTAAAAAAGGGGCTCCCAAGCACCCCCTATCTGATCGATAACATGACAAACAGAGATGGCAGACTCGCCTTTTTGAACTGGGGAAAGACCTAATACCCTTGGGTATAAGAATGAACCTGGGTGGCTAGCCCAGTGAGAGGTGGAAGAGAATCCAGGAGCAAAGGAGGTCCTATTAGGACATAAAATTCAGGCTAAGGTTATCTCGAATTTTATCACTCATGGAAAGACAAATGATAACAGCACATGAAATACAGCACGCCATTAGCAGAGTAAATCGCCCTAGCGTTTATGATCGTTATTCTTTATAAAGCATTAAATTTTATAGAAAAAGAACTAAATGAGTCAAGGGATGCCTCCCATGCACAAAAAGAAAGCCAAGGACAAAAAGGTACTGTAATCCACTCTATACTCCAAAAATATGTATCATATCAAGAAATTGTCTAATGGTACGATTGGATACCCTCGACTCCTAACTATGCAACCTAGAAAGGACTCTTAAGCCTAAACATTAGCCTCCCCACCACATCACATATCTACTATTCTGCTCTCTCCAAATAAGCCAAATCAAGCAAAGTGGGATCCAAATCCAAAGCTTCCATCCTCTCCAAATCCAAAGCTTCCATCTTCGTCCATCCTCTCTAGCCCCGAACCATTCTTGAATCAGTTCTACCACCAAACATGGAAAAACCCACGATATATTCTACCATACAAGCACCATAGCCCAAAGCTCCCCAGAAACAACAGTGGCTTCTATAATCAGATTTGTTATCTACATTAGGTCACGACTCTACTAGTTGGAAATAGGGCCCACAATATGTATCTAACTATTCATCACCCTATCCTATGTGCAATGCCATCTTGGACGCCAAGATTCAAACACCCATCCAAGTAGAGAAGTGGGATGCAAATGGCTAACAGATTGCAAACAAAGACACATGTAAGCAGGACCTCCCCAAGTTGGAGCTCCACAAGTCATCCACTACTACCAAAAGCTCAAACAGTTAGGAAACGAACCCAACAAGAAGTACCAAACTATTCTAGTTTGGCCATCGATTGCTTTACAAAACAAAGGTTGAATAGTAACTTAATCCCCTGCATCCTGGATCAGTTAATTTAATTATTATTTTTCTTCTAGGTGAGTAATTTTTTTCAATATTCAACTCTAGATAGAGCCATATCTGTGTCTAAATCCTTGGCAGAAATTTCGCACAAATATATGTGACGTCATATTAAGAATGAGCAACTTAAGATGGAAAGCCATTTTTTTTTCTTCTTTATATATATACACTGATTTAACTCTGCCTGTGCTGTGCTTAGAATCTTACATTGTTTAGAGCCGATCCCAAGCTCGGATAAAGGAGGAGGGTTGTGTGTTAGGTAACTGACAACCAACACGTAAAATGCCACTTAGATCTCTTTGACATGAATCCTAATACGACTACAAGTGAAGAGATCACCTTAGACAGAGCTCGATCAGAAAACAGGATTCATGTAGCCAACCCCAATTAAATGGGACATAAGGATCGGTTTGGTTTTAGTCTACACAAGAAATCATCAGAAAAAATGACCGGGAAGGACTTCATCCGAACCGTTCAATGTGTTTAAAACATGCTATACATATATATATGGTAAACTTCTAATCCGGACTTTTAATTTCCGGACTTTTTATACAAATTTTTTTTTGACGATCCGATCCGTTCAATGTGTTCAGAAGGTGTTTTCAAGGGCCCTAGCAAAAAAATTTCAAAAAAAAACACCGGGAAGGGCTTGATCCAAGCAGTTTTCGCAAAAATATATAAATACGGTTTTTCGCAGCGCTGAACCGCTTGATCAAGCCCTCCCACCCCGTATTTTTTTGAAGATTTCTCGCATGGACCCTAGAAAACACCTTCTGAACACATTTGACGGATCGGATTTTCCAAAAAAAAATTGCAATACAAAAAAACTCCATTTTTTCCTCAAATCCGGGAGTGTGGACTAGAAAATCCACCTATATATATATATATATATATATATATATATATATATATATATACCGAGCTTCCAATCCAAGCTCCCGGATTTTTTTAAAATCCGGACCTCCACCTTCCCATTTTTTTTTTGAAAATATATAGCGTTTTTGTGAAAAACTGCCCCAATCAAAGCCCTTCCGGGTATTTTTTTTGTCAAATCTTTACGTTGGACCTTAAAAACATGTTTTAAACACATCTAACGGTTCGGATCGTCGAAATTTGGTCCGGAAAGTGAAGTCCGGACGGTAGGTCCGTAAATAGTGGTTTGGATAGGAAGGAGATTATATATATATTAGTATATTAAATTCAAATATTACCTTAAAAAGTTACATTAAAATACAAAAAGGCATTCGAGATCTAACCAAAGCATCTATGGCAATTTTCACTTCATAGTATTTTAAGATGAGAAGTACACCATTTAGCATCATAAACAAAAAGATTTTGAGTTCTTGACGTGCGATCTCTCTCTCCTCTCTCTCTCTCTCCACCGAGATTTTTTTTGGGGCTGATTTGGGTTTAACATTGAAGGGGAGAAGAAGACGATATTTCTTTGTGTTATATATGTGTTATTACACTTTTACCTCTTACTTATTGATTATTGCTTTATTATTCTATTTCGATTTTAGTTTTTACCCTATTTGAATTTTGAAGTTTTAAAAATTGTATTTTGACCCATAATGTGTCCCAAAATGTATCAGTAGGTGTTCAAGAATGTCAGAACGTACCGGAAAACGTGTCCAAGCATATCGAAAAAGGTGTCCGACTCAGAAAAATACATGTTTGATACGTATTTTAACGTATCAGAGCATATATCCATGTTTGATACGTCTGGGATACAGATTCCTACACCTATTTTAACGTATTGGAGCATGTATCCGTGTTTGATACGTCTGGGATTCCTACACCTATTTTAACGTATTGGAGCATATATCCGTGTTTGATACGTCTGGGATACGGATTGGTACACCTAGGGAGAGTGTTTGTGCTTCTTAGGGCATAACTATTGTTCAATGTACTAAAAAACACTATGTGCTAGTCAAGAGGATGAGAGGCACTTGACACCTAGGCCGTTTAGTCGGAGACTAATCGCAGCCTAGAGAATCGCCAATTCTTTCTAATTTTTAAAAACATCTCTCCCCACCTCCCACAAAGTTTGAGTAAGAAGTGACATAAGACTAGGAAAAAAAAAAATTGAGACTAAAGTAACACTGGAAAATTTATTAGTAACAAATAACTGGTCAAAGACAAAGTTCGGTGTTCAAAGTTCAAAACAAATAAAATTAAGTACTTAATACATACAAACAAAATAAAATTAGGGGGCGGTCAAGTAACACAACAATAATCGGAGCCCAAGTTAATAATCAGAGCCGTTCAATTTGTTTAAAAAATGTTTTCTAAAAGTACTCGTAAAAAATCAACTCATTCGGATATCGGTAAAGGCTTGATTGGTACTTGTCCCTAAATTTGGTAGGATAAAAATTGATTTTTACAGGTACCTTTAGAAACATGTTTTAAATAAATTGAACAACTTTGATCATTTGAATGAACTCCAAAATGGGTGGTTTACATTTGTTGTGTCAAATGTTATGTCAAAAGTTGTCACTTGAACTACCCCCATATAAAAGTACTAACTCTTAAGACCCTGTACTTTTTACTAGTATTACATATTTAACCCTAACTTGTAAAATTTACGAAATAGACCAACAGACTAGTTACCGCTTACCAACTAATCCCCAACTAATGTACAAAACGCCTAATCTACACGTAGACCCTAAATCAATTCGCTACCTCCAATTGTAGCAAGAAGCCTAAAACCTATACACTTGAGTTTTTTCTCATTCCATTAGCATGTTAGGAAATTGATAATAGGAGATTGGGCTGATAGGCAAGAGTTTATATCTCTAACCCCCAGGGAGGAAGAAAGAATCACCAGTATCTAGTGGTGCTTTAAAATAAACCAAAGTTGGGATTATTTTCTAGAAAAGAGAAAACCGATTCGAAGGACGGATGATGCACACAGAAATATTGAACATGATGATGTTGTTCTTATAAATTGTGCAACGCTAATGCTCTGGATGCTGAATGAAAGAAGCATGGTAATGTGCACATAAATCAAAATGATTCTTGGATCTGCCTTCTCTGATGCTTTTGGCTTTGATTTGAGGGCATGATTCCGCAGCAAACACGACGGTATAAGGGGACCACTGTTTCAGTGGTATTCTATGAGCAGCCACTTTGTGCATTTATTGCCAAAGGTTAGATCTATTGCCTATCCATCCCCTGCCCATACCCCCAATTATTGGGGACTAAATGGGTTATGTTATTGTTATTGTTGTATGTTGTTCTTATAACTGTTCCAATAACTTCCCTCTTACTTGTTTTGGATGTCCTAGTTTTGCAGGAATAACTTCATTCAGCTATTGGGCCATAATGCCAACATTTTCAGAATTGACATGTTGATTCATATTGTTATGCCAAATTACATGAATAAAGAAGATAAGAACTGCTCTACCAAACAAAAAATTCTCATTCATCACAAACCATCTATAGACAAAATAAAGTATCAATCATATTCCCCCATCAACGTAATTTTTCAAATGCAAATGATGCAACCACAAACATTAAGGCCTTGTTCGTTTCTCTGTTTAGTTTTAGTTTTAGTTTTGATGACATCATCATTTCTCTCTCTATCTGTCTCTATCTCTCTCCACTCATTACACCTGCTGACATCATCAAAACTAAACTAAATTATCTAACCAAACACAACCTAAGAATTTCTGCACAATTCTATTAAAGTCACAGATGACCGCTTACTAGGCTCCAGCAAATATGTGGATGTCCACTTCACCAATATGGTTTAATAATAGGGTGGTGTCATCTTTATTCTTCCGTTCCTTATCGAATATTGATCAACCTCAAGAAAGAAATGTCTCTTATCACTAAACCAACATCAGTCTTCACCATTTCCTTGATTCTAACCTCACAAATCTTAGTCTTAGGTTTTTTCATGCCTCCCAAACTTCACAGTGCAATATACAAATTGTCCCTACAAATATATGCACCAACGTTGATAGTGTTGAACGATTTGGCTAGCAGCTTTTCCCATTTTCATTTGGTATAATGCTTCAAATATAAAGTAGCTTCATAATTCATTTGTTACACAAACAACTACATTCTAACGTCTCAAGCAACTTAATTCTCGTCAGCATTTCCCACATTCAGTTTGCGAACCAATATTTTGTGTAACTCACTCTTCGTTCTAATCTCAATGCTCATCCATCCCTTGTAGATCATGCTTTACTAACTTTTTGATGAGTAATTAACCAGACTTGATCTTCAGTATCTTTACTGAGGGAATGAGACCGAAGCCACTAGGCACTAGAGTGACCCAGGGTGACCGTGCTTTAATACTTCTTATCAAGTAAAGAACCAAATGACTAAATATTCAACAAGCAAGTGCCATAAAACTTAAAGGAAATAACGTAACCAATCAAATTTGAAGGCATACATAAAATAGCTTGAGCATCTTAACGGGCATTCCGAACTTTGATCCCATTAAGCCTACAAAGTGGTAGGTGTGATCGGACAAAGAGATATGGGTCAAAGGAGGTTATGTGTAGCACCCCTCTCCCAATAAAACAGTTTGTATGGTGATGTTTTCGTTTCGCCAACTGAGGTGGAATTAAGAATGGAAGAATCGTTTTTTATGCTTGTTTCACTCCTTTTAGAGATCTCTCGCAGTTGGCTTGTAGCCTGTTGATTCCAATTTTGTTCACAGATTTTGCATAGCAAAACTTGACAAAGTTTGAGTAAAATAGAACCCAAATAATGTAACATTGTAATGGCTTGTCAATTCAAAGAAGAAAAAAAGAAAATAGAAACAACTTTAACCATACGTATATTTCTGCTCAATGACGTCATAATTTTCTGTCTCCAAGAAACAAGACTTGATGGACATTGCATACATATGTTAAAAGTGAATCACAATTATAAACATCTAATGATTCGGGAGGAGATGGTTGTTACCTGACCAACTTCCAAACCTTGAAATCTAACCTACTTCCTGTACCAAATGAGAAATACTCAAATCGTTTCACTTCAAACTCTTGGAGCTCCAAAAAAAGAAAAGGCAAAGAGCCGCAAAATGTTCCTTCATTCTCATTGCACAGTTCCTGGGCAGTTACAATCTAGAAACATAATGTAGCTGAACTTTCTTCATCGTTTAGCAACATTTAATATACAAGTTACTTCAATCATGTTCTCACTTTTCTGCTTGAAACCCATAACTCCCATCATCGTGTAGACTCATGTCAAACACTTCTGAGTTTGGCTTTCTTGATTTCTGCCAACCTCTACCCCTAGTAAACCGATTATTAGCCACATGCCTAGCTGGAGTCTCCCTTCTTTTTTCCCCGTCAATACCAACTCCTCCCAAAACAAAACCATTCAAATTGCTTGAATTTTCAAATCCAGACCCTATCCTTTTCCCCTTCTTCCTCAAACCATCATCTTGTAAACTCATATCAAACACTTCTGAATTTGGCACTCTCAATTTCTGCGAACCTCTGCCCCTACTTGGCCGACTATTACCCATATGCCTAGCCGGAGTCTCCTTTCTTTGTTCCCCCGGAACCAAACCATACAAAGCGTTCAGATTTCGAACCCCATAACTTATTGTTCTCCCCTTCTTTCTCAAACCATCATCTTGTAAACTCATATCAACCACTTCTGAATTTGGCAATCTCAATTTCTGCGAACCTCTGCCCCTACTTGACTGATTATTACCCATACGCCAAGCTGAAGTCTCCTTTCGTTGTTCCCCATCAACACCAACTCCTCCTGAAATGAAACCCTTCAAACCATTCAAATTTTCACCCCTGGACCTTATCCTTTTCCCCCTGTTCCTCAATTTAGCATTAGAACCCTTCACAGTCCCATTTACAGTCGACCCATTGCTTTCATCACCATTTACAGGCTTGGAAATCGAACGAGGCTGATACAAATAGCTATCATCATCCAAATCCTTATCAACTTTCCCATAGGGCTTAATACTGTGAACAACACCTTTTGGAAAAAACCTTGCCGAGGGGACTTCATTGAGAGTGTCGAATACCTGGGGCCCATCCTTTTCTGACCACATATCAAAACCCCCTGGCTTCTGAAACCTATCAGCCAAAACCTTCACCTGTGCAAAGAGTAGTTTGTTAGTTAGTTAGGTATTAGTGGTTAACTGCAGTTAAAAGTTCGTAAGCAGCTGAACCATAGTCAAATCCAGGCCGAGCCAAGCTTTTACATGTTTGAGCTCAGCTCGTTCATAGGAATTGAGGTCGAGCTCGACTTGTTTATTCTCGGGGTGTTTGAGCTTGGTTCATTTACTACACAAACCTCCACAAACAAGCCGAGTATGTTTTTTATACACCATTTTTCTCTTGATTTTGTATCTTTTCCTATTTATTTTTTTCCAGTTGCATCAAAATCAGATTCTGCTTGATTTCATTTAATTGTATTCCATACAACATTATCAAATCAAACCAGGTGACACACTCCATTTCAAAGAAGAATCAGAAATCACAACCGGGTGTGTAAATATAAACAGAACTTCCAATTATTCAGACGCACAAACTAGACTAGTTACCGTCAGCTTACAACCGAGCCAAGGTTTTATATTGAGAACTCGAGCTCGTCTTTACTCATCGAGCTCAGTTTGGAAAGGAAAAGAAGGGAAAATTTAAAAATAAATAAATAAATAAAATCCACTCTTTAAGTTCCCTTGCAATTCACTCGATCAATTTAACTGAAATGAGAATTCAATTATACATTTTATCCAACCTGCTCATCGGCAGCAACGGAGAAGAGCTTGGGGGCCTTCTGGACAACCTCCCACGGCCGTTCGAGCTCCGACACGGCGGCCTTGAGCTCGGCCCTCTTGCGCATCTCGTAAATCTGGCGCTCGCGTGCAAGACGTGCCTTTAATAGCTGTTTGGCTTTGTTCGCCTGCATACGCTTCCACTGCCACTTCGATACGCCGCCGGGGAAGGTTCTAGGGCCGCCGCCCATGCGAATAAGTGTTGGTTTGCGTGTGGTGGTGGTGGTGGTGCGGAGGGAGAGGTGAGAGAGTCTTGTGGATAGAAAACTGGATGATGGTGGGATTGAGAGACAAGTTTGGAGAATCGACATTTTGGTTTCTGATTTTTGTGCCCTAATTTTGGAGTTGCAGTGAAGGAGACGATCATGGGATGAAAGGACGAAGGGTGAGTGACTGAGATTGAGCGGTTCGATTTTACATTTTCTGTTCCGGTTTTGGTTATTAGATTTGGACCGGTGGTTTGGATCCAAAACCTGGAAAATAACGGAATATTATAAAATTATCGGAACACTGGGGCATCAGGCACCAGTGGTCTAGTGGTAGAATAGTACCCTGCCACGGTACAGACCCGGGTTCGATTCCCGGCTGGTGCATATGTTGTTTTGCTACTCCTCTTTTTGGTTTTAATTCGCTTCTCGTGATCGGAATCACGAATGGAAAAAAAAAAATTCTGTGATAATAACCCAATAAAAGGACACCAAGTAAACTCCCTGTAAGACTCTAATCCTAAATTTCCTGCCATAATTCCTTTCCTCTGAAACCTAGATTTTGGGTTTAGAAAATAATTCGGAACATTAAAGAGCTCATTAAGTAATAAATCTTATAGTAAAAATTTAAGTTCAATAAACATCGGTAACCTGATAAAAAAAAATACATTTGCATTGTTTAAAATTAGTGTTGTCCCCGTTTAATGGACGGAACAATAGAAAAAATATTGACTTCGGGTTTTTTTTTGTTATCCTAGTATAGCATTGTGCTCATTCGATGTATGGGTCAATGAAAATGACTTTTCGTAGAATTTGTTGACGATTTTTTTTTTGCTTTTTTTTTGTTTTGTCAAGTTTAACCCTGCTAAAGACGTGGTGATAGGTAGGACCAATGTGCTTTTTTTTTTTTTTTACAAATTATGGGCCTATTTTCGTGAGGAATATCTTCCTAGTGTGGAGAAAATTAATTTGGAAAAGCAAAAAAGAGGGGGTGTTTGGGAGCCTACTTTTCAACTTTTCATTTTCAATTTTTTTTTTTGGTGCTTTTTGGATTATAATCAAAATGTGTTTTGAATTTAGAACGAGTGTTTGAGAGAAATATGCAGAATACATTTTGCAAGTGGAGAACGTGAAAAGTAGCTCAATACCTCTTTTTTACTTCTCTTCTCTAAAGTGAAAAACCAAGAACTCATTCTCCAAAAATGTGTTTTGGGGGACAACTCCCAAACATCCAAAATGTGATAAGTAGAAATGAAAAATGCAAAAAATGAGTGGCCAAACAAGAGGTATTGAAGGTCTTTGAGGTTGAAATATAGAAGAGTGGTTGAATGGGAGGAAGGAGAGTCACGTGAACGAGAGATAACCTACTTTTAAGTGTGCTTTAGGGTGAGTTCTTGAATGGATTTTATCAAAATCTGATAAAATCAAGCATTTGATAAAAATCTAAGATTTTATCAGCTCTCTCCACGAATGGATAAAATCAAGGTTTGATTTTATCAAATTTTGATAAACTTTAGATAAAATCCATTCAAAAACTCATCCTTAAAATTGAGCAATCAAAAGTTTTTGAGGTTGAAATATATTTGTATATACTTAGTATATATAGATAGATGAAAGGCAACTAGGAGTATGATTTTCAGTTCTAGGGTCAAGATAATAATTCAGATGGTTCCGTAAACAGCTCATTAATGTTAAGTGACTAACGGTTTATTTGTTTGGAACATGTGGAAGAGAAGGAAAAGAAGATAAAATAAAATGAGAAGAAAATGAGAGAAAAGTGGGAAGAAAATTTCACTATTCACAATACGATTTTTTATTTTCTTTCTTCTTTTTCTCCAAACCAAAAAAGAGAAGGAAAAATTTTTAACTTTCTTTTTTTTGTCCCCTCACTTTCCTCAATTTCCAAACACACCGAGTAGTCTTGTAAAAAAATCAACTTCAATAAGCATCGGTAACCAAGGTGCATTGCCTTATGAAAATAAACAACAAATATAATATCTAGAAAATACTCCAATCCAGTAATTGATTCGATCGCAAGTTTGTGGAAGACCTTTGATCGACTTAATTTTTGAAAGGGCATTTTACTCAAGGTGGAAGGCTATACACACCCTTAAATTTGGGTGTGTATTATAAGTAAAGTTACGAATCGATTAAGAAAAGTTACATTTTTTTAAAAAGTTATGAGATGTGCCAAAATGTTATGATTTATAGAAAATGTTACGATCGAATCACATTGCTGAAACATTACGAAATACTAAAAAATATTACGATTGTTAATGAGGTGGCACAATATAGATCATAAAATAGGTGCATGTAATACACATCTTTAGTGCGTATTGTAGCAATTTCCGTACTCAACAAGTCTTTTAAATTGAACGTTAGATCATCCGCACCCATATTTTGCCATTTTATCTTGCCATACTCATTTTTTGACAATGAATAGCGTCAGATTGACAAGAGCGCTACTCCCGCTGAAATAGCAACCTTGCCATTTGATTTTCTATTTTTTGACAAAAGATTAGTCATTCACCATTTTTGAGGAAAAAAAAAAAAAAGGGGGCAAAAAAATTGGTTATCAGCGTCGCAATCTTTTTTACCGTTTTTGACAAATCAAAGCGTCTATGGATACACCATTCGCGTGTATCCGAAATGTACACACCATCAAATCTCAACCGTCCAAAAGCATTTTTCGACGTTCTGAATTTGAAATGTTCTATTACCGGTAATAGAACATTTCAAATCCGGAACCTTGAAAATGTTTTTGGACGGTCAAAATTTGATGATGTACAATTGGGGTACACATGGTGTTATACCCATGGTGTTTTCGTTTGACAAATAATAACAATTTCTGTCATTTTCTACAACTAGTGTGGTTGCTCTTACCGTCATAATTTCACCCTCAAAATGGTGTCAATTTTTAGAGCACACCCCAACATGACGCATAAACTTTGTGTCGGGGATTAAACTGGGTGTGTTTGTATCATTTTTTATTGTACTACATCTAATTCATGAGCAGACACGAGAGTGCCAGCAAATAATTTCTGTCAAACAAACCTACTGCAAATCAGAATTTCCACAACTCAGCAACAGTCACTGAGAGGAACGATTTAATAACTCTGCCTTCCCTACAAGGTGTCAAACAATTAACTGTTGTTTGCTTCTCATATAATGGGGCATACTATATGTTTTATCAACTTGCTTAAATTAAATATGTAGCAATTTTAATAAATACTTAAATTTGCATCATGTCCACGATTTCTAAAGCACTCCACGACAAATGTGTCGGATCATGAACGATAGTTTTGCGAGCAAAAGTAAAAAAGCGCAATGGATTGCAAATGCTTGGTATTTACAAACCATTATACATATATATATAGGTGGATTTTCTAGTCCACACTCCCGGATTTAAGGAAAAAATGGGGTTTTTTTGTATTGCAAAATTTTTTTGGAAAATCCGATCCGTCCAATGTGTTCAGAAGGTGTTTTCTAAGGTCTACGCGAGAAATCTTCAAAAAAAAATACCGGGAAGGGCTTGATCCAGCGGTTTTACGAAAAATCGTATATTTTTTTGCGAAACCGCTTGATCAAGCCCTTCCCGGTGTTTTTTTTTTTGAAAATTTTCCGCAATGGGCTCTTGAAAACACCTTCTAAACACATTGGACGGATCGGATCGTCAAAAAAAATTTTGTATAAAAAGTCCGGACTTTTAATTTCCGGACCTCATGATCCAAATATTTTTTTGACGATCCAATCCATCCAATGTGTTCAGAAGGTGTTTTCAAGGGTGTCTGCGAGAAATCTTCAAAAAAAATATCGGGAAGGGCTTGATCTAAGCAGTTTTCGCAAAAAATATATATTTACATTTTTTGAAGATTTCTCGTTTTTTTTTTTTGAAGATTTCTCGCGTGGACCCTAGAAAACACCTTCTAAACACATTGGACGAATTGGATTTTCCAAAAAAATATTGCAACACAAAAAAACCCCCATTTTTTCCTTAAATCCGGGAGTGTAGATAAGAAGTTTGAGCTATATATACGCAATAAAATTTTTCTTTTATTTTGAAAAAACTTGACCACGTGACCAAAGAACACCATTTCACCTTTGAATCACCATCTCCCTTTGTGGTTGAACTGGAGAAAGCAATATTGGAAAACATGCAAGCACCAGAAACTTGGCAGCAATTAAGTTAGCTTATTGCTGGACAAAAGTAAAAGGTAATTATTGAGATAAACTAGTAAATGGCATTAATACAAATCGTAGCACCTTAGGAAATCAACACACAAGATCTTCGCCTAAGCCTGAATCAGAAATATCATATGACTGTGGCCTTATCAGGTCTGAAGCGATACATCTAAAATTGTCGTGCTCATTAGAAGTCAAGGCAGGGTGCCGGCAATCATCACAACCGTAACCATACCCACCGAGTAGGTACAATTTTCTGCTCGACGGATGCGCAGAAACATTTCCTCGAATGATATTTCCAAATGGATGGATTTTATGGGATACATTTTCTTGTTGCTCTTCATTGTGTAGCAAGCGGACTCCAAGCTCCTTAAATTGCACAAATTCCCCTCCCAACACTGAAACATTGAGTTCATCACCAGCTTCCAACAAATGTTCTTCAAACTTCCAATAACTTAACCACATCACATGGTCTCCTCCTTCTCCAACTCCAAAGGCCTCCGGGATATAGCTCCAAATCAAACCCTTTGTTCTATTACTTACGACAATATGCGGGACTTTTTTTCTCCAATGATAGTAATCAGGTGAAGCACTGGATTGCTCATACACGGAACAAATACTCAACCCTCGTACTCTGGAGTTATGATTTGAAGGCACAGAAAAATACACCGAGGATCCTAGATTGTTAGAACAGAACCATAGTGGAACCTTGCTACCAGGAACATAAGTGTTGAATATATGTCTTCCATGACATCCCTGTACCATATAAAGAAAATTAAACCATAACCCTAACATATACACACACACACACACACACACAGAGCGCGCACCTGGATGGGAAACGCTTGTTGGTCATTGCCACCCATTGACAATAGCTTTACAATTCGGTTTCCCATAGATTGCAAGTTCGACAATCCCAAATTTTTAGTAATCTCAACTGCTACTTTTTCTATGGGTTTTAATTTGAAAATGCCCACGGTCTTACCTTCATGATCGCATGCATCCAGACAATAGACTTTTGGACCGTGAAAGACTAGTTCCGTTACTTCCTCCAACATTTTGTTACCACCATAGAACAATCGTACTTGCGGGAGCCCAATAATTTTTCGAAGCCTTGGACAGCCTTTTATGTGAAGGAGCTCAAGCGATGTAAGACCTCTGATGAAATTTGGAAGGCTAGAAATTGGATTCCGGCACACATCTAAAGTCTTCAACGAGCATAGTTTGCTAAGATCTCTAGGAAAAGCATTGTCTGAAAGATTACAGCCCGCAAGACTTAGTTTCACCAAGGACCATGGTAAAGAAGCCCATGAGATTTCTGGACTTCTTCTTGTCTTCAATAGCCAAGGCTGAATAAAAGCTTGCATTGCATTAACCTTCTTGTTGGTACAAAGAGATTCATTTAAGGCAATTCCATCAACCTTTAGCACAGTTAGAGACGCCAACTTTCCCATATTTGGTGGCAATTCCTCAAGTTTTGAACAGCCAGAGATGACAAGCTTTTCCAAAAGTTTTAGCATATCAATGTTGTTTGGAAGCTTCCTCAAATTTTTACAATCTCTCAAATTCAACAAAACAAGCCTCTCGAGGTATCCAATGGATTCATGAACCTCAACCAAATTTGCACAATTTTTAAGCACCAATCTCTCGAGATTGGGAATTTTCGAGAAGTCAGGAGTTTTTGTAAGGTCATGAGAATTACTTAGATTGAGGATTTTTAATAACACTAGAAACTGCAAACCAAGAAAAAGAAAAAGCAACTATCAAAGCATTCAACACAATTCAAGCAAAAAGAAAAAACCAGAGCATTCAATTCAATTTCAAAAGAAACTCAAAAGGGAGGAAACATACCTTCATTCCATCCCATACATTTTTCAAGCTACTGTAGCGCATGTCAAGAGCAACCAGGCTTTCCAATGGAAAACCACTAGGTATGGACTTAAGTGGAAATCCATGCCAGCACAACCATTTTAATCCTTTGGGAAGCTTTTTATACGGTCCACTAATATGTACTTGATTGAGATGCAGAAGCTTTAATTTGCTCATCCTTCCAAATGCCTCGGCTTCCAAAAGTATTGGTTTTGAATTTTCTACGGCTTCGTGGTTAGAGGAGAAGACGTTAAGCCCATATTGTTTTAGTTTATAGCATATGGGCTTCTCAAGGATCTCTTCAAAGCGACGTTTTCTATTGTCACGGAGAGCTGAAATAAATTTTTTATCTTCCTCCAACAAAGACATATCGAGTTTAAAACCTTCTATTTTGCTTGTGCCCTGAAACAATAATGAGAAAAAGTAGATGGGGGGACGTGTGCTGGGAACGCTAGCTAAAAAAAAATTTGGGTACTTATGCTCAGTTTTCATCTTATGGGTACTTATGCTCTTAAGTGATTGTAGTAATGACTTTCCTATAAAAAAAAATTTAGGTATTTTTAATTATGCAAATTAGATTGAGGGCCTATTTAAAAAGTTCGCTTTAAGCCTAATAAAACTCAAAGCCGGCCTTGGCACTAGCCAAGAAATTACACACTTCCACCCTCTAAGTAAGGATAATGAGCATGTTGTTGTGAGTAATGAAACAATTAGATGAGTATAAGATGAAAACTGATGCATGTTTATGCCTAGCTAAATAAGCGAGCAATGAGGAAATTACCCATCAGCTTGATTTTTCAAAATCATCCCGGCCACATCTGTAACTTCTCTAAGTGCAACCCTCCACGTTCCTATCTTGTTCTTCAATTCCTCCCTTAGTTCTCCTATTTTTGATTTGAGTTTCTCTTCATACCTTGCAAACACCTCTTCGAAAGTTCCATTTTGCTTCCTCACTTCAAATGGATCCACATCATAGAAGACAGGTAAAACTACATGACCAAAAGTCCTGTTTTTTAGGATCATCACAAGCTCCTCAAGGCACCAAATTGAAGATGCATACCCCTTTGAGAAGACAATTATCGACATCCTCGACTCTCGGATTGCTTTCTCCAGTTCAAACTTGATATCTTCTCCCCGTTCTACTCCATAATCATCTCTAAAGGTGCGAAATCCGGAATGGACCAACGCTGTGTAGAGGTGGTCAGTGAAAGTCTTGCGAGTGTCTTCACCTCTAAAGCTCAAGAACACATGATAAGTAAATCGAGAAGTCAAAGAAGAGTATTCTTGGGATTTCATGGTAGATATTGAACAAAGGTCAAGAAAAGATTAAGGAAGAAAGCACCAAGAGACCACTAATCTCTATCAAGGCACCATGCATATATAGGAGATGCCACTTGAGGGCTTCTTTGGCAAAAATGCGCAGAGTTGGTTTTTTGGTTTTTTTCGTTTTGTCTTTATTCAATTTTTTTTTTTTTTTTTGCATTTGTTAGTTTTGCGACAAGTTTTCGTGGTTTATGGATTCGTCGTCAAGAAAAATCCAAATAATATAAAATTATTGTCAAAAGTAATATTTTTTTGAATAAAGACCGAAAGTAAACCAAAATAGACCAGTTTATTGGTTTAATTTTGGCTTTATTTAAAAATAATAATAATTTCGACCATAATTTAATACTCTTTCGATTCGTCTCGTCGAGACGAATTCATAAACCACGAAAACTTGACGCAAAACTACAAAATGTAAAAAAAAAATTAAATAAAGACAACAAAAAAATGAAAAAACTGTTTTTTGCCTTTTTGCGAAAGGAGCCCTGAGTCAATGAGAACCCACTTAAACAAAGTAACGTACAAAAGTGCTCTCTTTACTAACTTAATTAATGGGAACCCGGATCGAATGTATCTGCTGGGGGAAGGCAGTAGCCATTCCGATTGCATCCGCCAAACTACCCAAAATTTTTAATTGGGACCTAAATGACCTAATCCAATCAAATCACCGCTCTATTGTCAAACACGTAATCATAGATAAATCTACCCTTTTTTTTGGTTTTGGGTAAGTAAATCAAGATAATCTTGTTATGTCTTAGCGTATGATCCAGACAAAAATACTTGGCTTCTTCTTCTTCTTTTTTAATTTTTTGATCAGCCAAATGCACTTTTCTCAAGTTACTTGGTTTTCCAAAAACTAAAATGGAAATTTGCTAAAATCAAATGGTTGATTTTAACAAATAAAGTGGAGAGGAGATTTTAGCTCCAATGAATCTGGACGTATATTTAGTTTTTGGAAAACCAAGCCTTAAATTGGAAAGAACCTTTCATATAGGAAAAGTCTATGTTTCACACTTTAGCCAATATATCGAAAATCAACACCATTTACTTGCGTAACTAAACAAATCGACTCGTTTCGTAACTATATCAACGCTTCCGGTCCTACATGATTTGGACGAGGGAAGAGTAATAGCAAGGCTGCTGGGGTGTATCGAGGTTAAAAACTCGTCCGTTTAAAGGGAGAAGTCGATGCAAGTATGGTTCCTCCGATTTTGACCGTTCTGCAGGAGCAAAGCAAATGAAGCGTACCCAAAAGTAAACCAACCCCTTAAGACTACTAGGAAAATGTTACGAAAACCATAACTTTAGCAGTACAAGTGACATCCTTCTCTTCAATATATACCAATGGTGCCTTGACTTGGTACGTGGTATTCTCTTAATAAATTTTATTTTTTTCTTTTTCGTGCACTTTATAGAAATAAATTTTGGATTTCCTATCTCTCACACAGGTAACCTTTTTCAATAGCTGAGAAGCAGATATACAGTCACAAAATTGAACGGAGCACAATCACATAGTATTTGGAAGTAAATTATTTGGTCATGTACAATAAATCAAATTGATAAGACACCCTCTTTAGAGCATGAATTCGACAACTACAATTGATTGAGATTCAAGACTCAGCTTCATACAGTTTAAGAGAATAGTGCTGCTACGAGCTTCCTTTTGTAAGTTAACAAGGAGGATATTGCTTGGGCATACATGTGTGGAACAAACCAGACAAACCTCCATTTTCCATCTTCGTCCATGGACACTGAGTTTCTTCAATTAAATTGGTCACGTTTGGTTCTTGTTAGATTCTTTCACAAATTGTGGGTTTGTCTTTCTAGAGCCATCCAATGAAGTAGCACTTGTATTGTGATTCCTTGTTGGAGGCAGAGCCTTCACATTTTAGGACCCGTTTGGATAGAGCCAAAGCTCCCCTCTAAAACTTATCACCCCTCATAAGGGGTGGGACCCACCCCATTGCCTTGGTTTGGCAACCAAAACTTGCTCCCGGATTATTCTTCACCCCATCTTCATTTTCTCCCATTTGAGGCATTCTCCTGGATTATTTTTGGACACCCCTAGACCTCCCCCAAAATTATCCGGGAGTGGAGGGTTGGTTTTTTTACCACTACACTCCTCCTTACCCCCCTCCTCCATCATCCAACACAAACCACCCCTGCCGTTGTTGATGTCGGCACAACATTAGTTTACCGGCGTAGACCATTACAACCGTCGAAACAAATAAAAATCACAACACATAGATCTGGGTTTCAGATTACAAAAAAAAAAACCCTTAAAAATTGTAATTTTTTTACATTCATAGAAATCAAAATTAAATTAGAAATCTAAACCATACCCAGACCATCGCTCTTGAACCGTAACGTACCCAAATCTCCGAGCTTCCAAGCATCAGTCATCGCTCCTGAAAGTCGCTGGAAAACGCTGATGAGAAGAGATATATCTAGGTGAGATCCGAGAGAGAGAGAGAGAGAGAGAGATCGGTTTATCTTGACATGGGAGATTTTTGTTGCCCCGATGATTACTGATGTAGTAAGTTTTATGGAATCATCCACAGCACTTTGATGAAAACAAAGAGGCAGTCAATGGAAAATTATCTTGTGTGCACTAGTGCACTAGGCCCTTCAATGATAAAATTCTTGTGTTCACTAGTTGGGCAAACCGTTTTTTACTAAATACATTAAAATAATAAATTTCTTAATTAATTAATTAATTGATATTGGGTTTTACATTATATTAAAAAATAATTAAATACATCGGGTTTTGCATTATATACTTAATTTATTACATAATAAAGTTTAACACTGTACGAGGGTAAAATAGTCATTTGACAATTTTTCCCATCATCTACCCCCTCTTATTTATAAAACATTCAAACAAAGTCAAAAGTTATCCCTATCTTTAATCCATCATCTAAACTATCTACTTTTTTTATCCCCTCCTTAAACATCATATCAATGTGGCGGTCAACCATCTAAAAATAATACCCCTTTTATCTTATATCTCATCTATAACTTATCCTCTGAAATTTTAGCACCAAATCCAATCGGGGCCTTAAATCCATTTGCATGCCATAACATTATACAGAGTTGGTCGAGTGGAAGCATGACATCAAGTAAGATCTTACTATTAAAACCTTGCAGTTTTGGTTGTCACCATTAACAAAAAAAATCTAAAAAATTGTGAGTACACCGAGTAAACTCTCTTTAATCCTAAATTTTCTGCCATTAGGGGTGCCCAACGGGTCAACAAATCCGCTAAATCCACCCAATAATAGGACGCCAAGTAAACTCCTTGTAATCCTAAATTTCCTGCCATAATTCCTTCCCCTGAAACCTAGATTTTGGAGTCTAGAAAATAATTCAAAATAGTATTAAAGAGCTCATTAAATAATAAATCTTATAAAAATTTGAGTTCAATAAACATCGGTAACCTAATAGAAAATACATTTGTCTTGTTTAAAATTAGCATTGTTCCTAGTATAGTATTGTGCTCGTTCAATGTACACGTCAACAAAAATGCCTTTTCCTTGAGTCCATTGACAATTTTCTTTTTTCTTTTTTGGTCAAGTTTAACCATGCTAAAGACGTTGTGATGTAGGTAGGACCAATGTTTTTTTTTTTTTGTCAAAATGTGGGCCTATTTTCGTTTGGAATATCATCCTAGTGTCGAAGAAATTAATTTAGAAAAAGCAAAAAAGAGTAAAAATAGGAGTGGTTGAGTGGGGGGAAGGAGAGTTAGAGTGGGAGCAAGAAGAGTCACGTGAAAGAGAGAGAACCTACTTTTAAGTACGCTTTAGAATTGAGCGATTGACAGTTTTTGACGCTAAAATATAGATGTATATACTAGTATATATAGACAGATAGATGAAAGGCAAGTATGATTTTCAGTTCTAGCTAGGGTCAAGAAAATAATTCGGATTAATCCGTAAAGAGCTCATTAATGTTAAGTAACTAACTTGTAACAAATCAAGTTCAATAAGCATTGGTAACCAGTGTGTGAAAATAAACAACAAATATAATTTCCAGAAAATACTTCAATCTAAAAATTGATTCGATCGCGAGTTTGTGGAAGACCTTTGATCAACTTAATTTTTGAAAGGGCGTTTTACTCAACCTCAACAAGTTTTTAAATTGAACATTAGAGCATCCGCACCAATATTTTGTAATTTTATTTTGTCATTCTCATTTTTTGATAATGAATAGCGTTAGTTTACCCTTCACAAGTGCACTGCACCCACGTACGACTTCTCTCTCTCTCTCTCTCTCTCTCTCTCTCTCTCTCTCAATATTCTGAAATGGCAACCTTGCCATTTGATTTGCTATTTTTGACAAAAGATTTGTCATTCACCATTTTTGAAGAAAAAATTTTGGCTATCGGCGTGGCAGTCTTTTTTACCATTTTTAACAAATAAACGCGTCTATGGGTACACCACCCGTGTGTACCCCAAATGTACACCATTAAATCCCGACCATCCAAAAGTATTTTTCAACGTTCTGGATTTGAAATGTTCTCTATTACCGGTAATAGAACATTTCAAATCTCGAAAGTCTGTTCAAATCCGGAACATCAAAGAAAAATGCTTTTGGACGATCAGGATTTGATGGTGTACAATTGGGGTAAACACAGGTCCCATGCTGTTTTTGTTTGACAAAAACAACAATTTCTCTCATTTTCTACGACCGATGTGGTTGCTCTTACGGGTCATAATCTAAGAAGCACGAACATGTCTATAGGCCTCACCGCTCACGTATCCATGTCCGACATGTGTCGGTGATGGACACAACACGATACTCTTCGGACACATGGAGGACATGCTTGAACTACTTGTTTAGTTTTTTTCTTGTATTTCTCTTATTCAAACACATTGTAGATACTTTCAGACACGTTGGCAAAACTCTTAAAACATGCTAAGGACACATAAAAGGTTAAAATCTAATTTTTAAAACTCGGCCATGAGGGAAAATTTCCACCAATGTATAGTTCATGTATGTTTATATGCAGACTAGTAATTTATCTTCATTTTATTGTTCTTAAATTCAATAGAAATAAAGATTTCGTCATTTATATGAATCCATCACATAACTCTATAATACAAATACATTTTAAATTCGACTTGTCCGTGTCCTAATTTTTGACGAAATAATGGGCCGTGTTCGTATCACATATCCGTGTCCGTGCTTCTTAGGTCATAATTTTACCCTTGAAATTAGGGTTGGCCATTTCCTCTGACCCGTTCAAATCTGATCCAATCCGATCCCTAATCTGAACGAATTGGCAATATAGAGATCTATTTGGAGATTGGATAGGATATGAAATTTTTTTTTGAAAATGTTTGGAGATCGGGTAGGTGATGGAGATAGGCATGTCCTGCCCCGAATCCGCTCCGAATCCGTTCTTCGATCCATCCCCGCCCCATCATCAAATCCTCGAATATAGGGATTTATTTATGAGTTATGAAACTTATGGGTCCCACTAAATTTTCTCCAAACACATGAGGCCACACTAAATTTTCTGCAAACATAATTTAACTTTGTAATACAATAAATGTGATTAAATAAGAAATGCATCACTATAATTTGAATACATCCCAACTAGATTGACATCTACTCAACTATCAATCATATACATTCCTTAAAATAAACACAAAATAATGCAAAATAAAAATAATATTTTTCCAATCGAGCCATTGATTTTGTTGTTCCTATTGATGAAATCAATTGTGTAAACTTTCTTCTCGATCGAGTTTAGAAAGCTTGTCGATTGTGACCCAATTTGTGTTTTTTTAATGATACTTTTCATCCGATTAAATGCCTACGGATACATGATCCACTTAATTTTTTCTATGACTGATGGATACCATAATATGATATCTTGTTTGTGGTTCCTTTAGTTTTCAAATTAGAAATCTAGTTGATGTTTGATACAACTTGAATTGAAACTGGCAAACACTTATGCTTACACATGGATACTGTGTTGTACCATGCCAATGATAAACGAATCGTGCCCGTGCCGGCCCAGCCCATTCGACACCTCTACTTGTAACTTGATTTTAGCATTTAATTTGTAACTGAGATTCTAGATTTTTAGTAATCTTTTTGTAAAAAATAATAATAATTGGATCCCTGAATCCCTGTAGGGATCCCTGTTCCCCATTTGGAGTGGGGATGGAGGATGAAAATGAAGCTTTGTTGGGGATCGGGTAGGGAATGGATATTGAGGAGGGGTTTTGGAATTGGGGGTGGAGATAGTACTCTCCGACCCCGATCCATCCCATGCACATCCCTATTCGAAATGGTGTTAATTTTTAGAGCATACCCCAACATCCCGCATATACTTTGTCCCGGGGATTGTACTGTGTCTGATTCATGAGCAGACACGAGACAAATAATTTATGTCAAACAAACCTACTGCAAATCAGAATTCCTATAACTCAGCTACAGTCACTGAGGAATCATTTGATAACTCTGCCTTCCCTACAAGGTGTACCAAACAGTTAACTGTTGTTTGTTTCCCATATATAATGGGGCATACTATATGTTTTATCAACTTGCTTAAATTAAATATGTAGTAGTTTTAATAAATACTTAAATTTGCATCATGTCCCTGATTTCTAAAGCACTCCACAACAAATGTTGGTAAAAAATTCCACCATGAAATTAATGGTTTTAGATTCTAGTCAACCGTATGCTGGGATACACATCATAATCAGCACATTTATCATTTTCATTTACTTAAACGACTCAAGAGTTAGGTCACTCTCAAATTACAAAAATGGTTTGACTTAGATCAATGTACAATTGTGTTTGCAACCATCCGATGTGTGCATTTGGTAGGGTATACGTCCATTGGACGGCTCTAAACCTTTGTGTCAGTAGCATTGCACGGTCATAAAATAAATGTGTCGGATCATAAATATATGATAGTTTTGCAAGGAAAAATAAAAAGGTGCAATTAATTGCAAAATGCCTAGTATTAGTAATAAGAATGATATTGCTTGCCATACATGTGTGGAACATTAGAAGATTTATTGTCTAATTTGCCTTGGAATTTGGATGTTCACAGACCAGACAAACCTCCATGTCTCGTCTTCAACAGTCTGTTGAAGTTGTATACAAGCTTCATTGAAGCTGTCTGTCAACCTGCTACCCCTTCCTCAATCGACAATGATCTTCAATTATATTGGTCACGTTTGATTCTTGTTAGATTCTTGCACTAATTGTGAATTTGTGTAACGACCCATGTCAACTGATTTGCTAACCCTTAGCTTAACTACGTGACTCAAAGGGTAATTGTGATATCCCCTTGTCCCACATCGCCTAGTTAAGGAAGTGTGGGTCAATACCTGAGATTTAGCCCACCAACTACTGCTAACTTGAGGTTAACCTTTGGAGTCACGTGATTAGGTCAAGAGTTAGCAAGTTAGCTAGCGTGAGTCATTACGATTTGTCTTTTTAGAGCCATCCAATGAACTAGCATTACTATTATGATTCCTTGAGAAATTTCATGTACGAGAATTATTATGCATTTGATTTGGAACCGATGTTACCAACCAACCGCAACCTATGTCCCGTGTCCGGACCACAAACCGGTGCCCTATTTTAGCTCTTTTTTTGTACAAGCTTCCGCTTAAGGAGAAGGTATTAACCCAAAGAATTTTACTCTTGGTGATCAAAAGAGTTGTGCTTGCAAGATAGTTACCTCGGCCCTTCTTACCACTTGACTACTTGAGCTACTCCTTTGAGTATATATAAATATTTTTAAAAAAAAGAAAATTGGAGTATAGAATCAATAGTGAAATAAAGTACTTCATTACTGAAGTTATAATACTCCTTCTGTTCCAAATTGCTTGTCTCTTATACTATTTTTTGATCGGCGAATAAAATTTATTAAAAACTCGATAAGGGAACATCGAGGGTGAAACTGTGGAATCCACAACCAAACACATGTGTAAGGAAAGGGCAGAGAAAAATCTAGCGAAATAGTCCTTTTTGAAAAGTCAAAACAAAATTTATTCAATCATTCAAAATAATTTATTTACCAACAACCATCATTTCATGCAAAAATTGAAAATATAAGAGTTGTGTTTGATTTGTAGTTTAGTTTAGTTTTGATGATGTAAGTAGGTGTAATGAGTGGAGAAAGAGAAAAATGAGAAAAATGATGATGTAAACAAAACTAAACCCACTAACCGAACAGGCCCAAGGACATTATTGAAAATTAATAAATCTGTTTAATGTAAATATAATTATTGCATGTCTACTTAAGAAATTAGAATTGTCAAAAGTGGCCACCAATTTGAAATGGTGTGAGTATTTTAAATTGTAAAAGGTAATGTACTATTTCCAACAAAATCTACTGATTAGTACTAACATAGTAACATGGGATGGCTAAACACTTACTCCTATCAAACATTCGACCCCAACTTCTAATCACCTTCCTATCAATTTCAACCAACTTCTAATCACCTTCCTATAATTCCAACCAACTTCTAATCACTTTCCTATCAATTATAGACTTGTTGGAGACAGAGCCTTCAAATTTTAAATCCATGCCATAACCTGACAAATGCTTAACAAATGTTACAAAGAAACACATTACACACGTAGAGTAATCGAAGTGGAAGCTTGACAACAAGTAAAATTTTACTATTCTAACCTTGCAGTTTTGACTGTCACCGTCAACAAGTCTAAAAAAATTTCCTCGTCATCAATTCAAAAGCTCCGAGACTAGTTAAAGTGCACATAAAGTGACCCGACCACCTATTTATTAGAGAAAAACATAAAAGTTTACAAATAAACCATGTCGAGATCTTGTTCCCTCTACTGCAATCCTGGCTGTATTTCAAACTACTCTAATGCTTCCACGTGCTCCTCTGTTGGTTTCCCAATTTGTACAGACCAACCAATGAATAAGTATCAACAAATTCACAAAAAACAAATAATATGATCCAGCAAAGGGAAATTTCCGTGCATATTCCAATGCAGAACACCCCTATAAATAACAACCAAGCCCACTGCCTAGTCTCCATTGCCAAAAAGGAAAACAAAAACAATTTCAACTCCAAAAATAACCAAATCCCATTTCTCAAAATGGCTCTGTTTCTTGTTCTGTTCTTGATCTTGACAAGTGTTTTCCAAACACAGGCACTCCGAAAACTCGGTCAGGATCGGGCGGAATTCATTGAGTACAATGTTGCTCCACGTTTGAGCCCATCTGAAGCGCCTCAAAGGGCGAAAGAGTTGAGCGGTTCGAATCAACAGAGAGAAGTTGGGCAGGGACAGCAGGTTCATATCATGAAGAAGCAGCCCCACCATTCGATAGATAAATCGGTGGCCGGAGGTGGGGTGATTCTTGGGGGACTAGCCACCACTTTCTTGGTGGTGGTTTTCCGTTACATTCGAGCTACTAGGAGGAAAAATGCAGATTCTATTGTGAAAAATGCAGATTCTAGTAATGTTTGAGTTAGTGGGATTTTGTTTTTTTAAATGATAGAGGAACAGCCCAACAGCTAGGCCCTTTGGACCCGACTGCGCAACCCAAACTTCCGGAGGAACTAGCACCGCAACACACCACCACGGTCCCCCACTTAAATCAGGGTACTTACCTAGCGGGAAATCGAACCCCAAAGCTTGAGGAATATTCCCAAAGCCTGACATCCACCCGAACCACTGGACAACCCGGGTGTGTATGCTTGAATTAGTTTGTTTTACTAGGAGTTGTAGATATATGAGGTGAATCCTGTAAAGAAGTGAGTAATGGCAAATGAATTTTGCAGTTCTACCATGAGAAGAAAGAGATATGGAACTAGTGCACTTCTAATTCAGTTTGACAAGCTTTTTGTTTCTAAACAATATTCTGAAATGTATCTATTATATTCGATGAACGTGATTTTTGGCGTAATCATTGTTCTCGACTTAAAAAATGATCAATCCGATCCTCTCAGTGATCCCTGAAAAAACCCATGGCTATGTACAGTATCCTCCAAGCCCCTTTGGAAAACTGAAGAGGATTCATCCTATTTTTATTAGAGCTTCTGCTATGGATGGCAATTTCACCTTAAACCGATGGGAGCCTAAACCATCCAGACCCTATCGGGTGGGTTTTATGTAACTTTTCTTACCCATGGGGCAGTTTTGGTTTTAAAAGCATGGTACTCGATTAGTTTTAGTTTAGGTTTGGTTTAGGCAAGTATTTGGGCCGAATTCGAACCCAAACTAAACTAAACCGAAACGGATCCTTGTTATATTACTAATATGAACTACTATATTTGGCATATAATTCTTTTCTTCATATGTTCATTAATGGAATGCTTAATATCGCAAGTTTGGCGTGGTTTGGGTAAAAATTGAACTCTGTACAGTTTGGTTATGTTGCTAAAAAAGATAAAGCGTCAAGTATCAATTTGGATTTGGATATAAATTAGTACTTTAGATTTGGGTATGATAATTGCAAAGCTCGACCAAACCCACTTGTTGCCATTCCTAGCTTCTGCAAATTGCAATATCCAATAGTAGGTAAAAGGATGCTAAAGTCGTATAAAAATCGTCCTGATCGTTTCGGTTCACTATCGATTCAGGTGAAATTAGGGTAAACAATTTTATCCAACCAATCCTGTTCTCCGCCCCCAGTGGATTAAGGATTGGGAGATTTCCGGGGATTTGATTGGATATGGAGGAGGATTTTCAAAAATATTTAGGAAACATGTAAGGGTCAATTTACCTCTACCCAACCCGCACCCCGTTTTTCTCTTGTTAGGGCAAGACAAACAGCTTCCTTACATGGGGTACATTTAGCTATAATAGAGAGCCAAACTTCAAATCAGTCACCTCTGGCCATCTCCAATTCTCTCGCCATTGCTCTGGCAAGACCAAAATGACGATGTTTTTCCCAAAAAATGACAGCCAACATCCTCGACCACTGCCTCGCCATTTTGATTTTTCACTTTTTGGCTCGTCTACCTCAGCAAGGCCTTGTAGCCCTCACCCCGGTACCACCGCAACGATGCCGTCGTTCAACTCCTCTAGCCGGTGAAAAATCATCAGATTTTCGTGGGTTTTGGTCAGAAAAATCGTCAGATTTCAAGGCGGGACAACCCAGAAGCCCTACGGGGCAACCATGGTTGTAGCTAGGGGTGAAAAAAGAAACCGACGGGACCCGAACCGACCGAAAATTGGGTTCGGTGTTTGGTCGGTCTAGCCTAGGAAAAAAACCGAAAAAATCAAACCGAAAAAACTGAAATACATCTTGGCTCGGTTTCGGTTTCCCAGAATTTTTGTCAGACTGAGCCGATCCAACTAAAATACCCTAAAATCATCCCGATTTGGACCGAACTACCCCGAAACCACCCTTATTTGGACCAAAAACCACCCCTATCTCAGTTTCCTGAAATTGACCCCGTAAAAAATAACAAATCATAGCCGTCCGTCTCAATTTTAATGCTGGACCAAAAAAAAAAAAAACGAAAAAACCGAATTACCCCCAACCGATCGGTCCATTGTTTTTTTTGGTTGGGATCAGTTCCCAGCCAAATCACCCCGAACCGATTGGTTAGGTCTCGAACACCCTGAAAACTAAATCGAACCAACTGATTTTCACCCCTAGTTGTAGCCATGGCAGGAGGCGATGATGATATTTACAGATATGAGCCTCTCTCTCTCTCTCTCTCTCTCTCTCTCTCTCTCGGTGTTTTAATTTTGGCCAAATTTATGGTCGATTTTGGGCCGGTGATGGTGGTTGCAATGCGGTGATGGTGGTCTGTGTGTGGTCGCTGATGGTTGTGATGGATCGGTGATGGTGGATGGCGGCAGTGATGGTGATGGTGATGGTGATGGTGGTTTGTGTGTGGTTGCTGGCCGGTAGCTCACGGCCGGAGGCAATGATGATACAGGTCTAAGCCTTTTGATTTTTTTTTAGGTTTTTGTTGAGTGAAATGGGTAGTTTGTTGGCTATATGTGATTTTTTTTTTTTTTTTTTTTTTGTCTAGCTATTATGTGTGTATGGCAAGAAGCGAAAATGAGTTCTTTTAAACTTCTACTTTCAAATCACTGCTAACTCTTAAAAAATGCATTTTGTATATTTTTTTCAAATACTTCTATTGTATTCAAAACAAATTATGACCATAATTAAAAAAAACCCAAAAAAACCCAAAAATTTAAAATCAAAAACTAAAAAAATGAGGTTCCAAACACTCCCTTGTTCTTTGACAAGAAACTGGAATCCACCAAACCAAAGGATCACCGGCTCACCGCTTGGCTTGACAAATAAGCCAGGAAGAAGACAACATTCGAGTGAACACATTTAAATACAATCCATTCGTTGGAGGTGACTGTCTCACCGTCTTCTTCTAATATATCAGTAAGCATCAATCGATAAAGAAAGAAAATGGTCGATCCGAACTCAGTTCTAGCCGTGATTAGGGCATCGAGGCCATCGTTCAATAACGCCGCCGACAAGGTGGCCTTCGCCGTTCACGCCTCGTTCGTCGCTTCTGGCTTCGTCCTCCACGCCGCTGGTCCCCCCGCCTGCTCCGACAACGCTCTCTCCTCCCCCTGCACCGGTATACCTTACTCCCTACTCTCTTACTTAGGTGTTTTCAATTGGTTTATTTGGCGTTGGCCTCTGCCCTAGTTTTTGTCTCGATGAATTTAGTTTACCCCCCACAAAAAAGAGTTGATTGTACAGCCCCTCCTGTGTAAGTCACTGCGTGTACGTGTTTGTGTTTGTGTTTTACTAATTATTTGTCATGGTAGATGAGGTCGGGGTAGAGAACTGGAATGAGTTAGGTGATGATTACGCCTTCTTGTACACACACCCTGCGAATTCGAAGAAGGTACTAGTTAAATGTCTAGCCATGAATGACAAGTTGCTTGTTGATGCTTTGAGTGAAGACAGCTCCGAGCCTATTCATCTTGAAATCAAGTTAGGGTTCCCTCCATCCCTCGTGGCTTGTAATTTGATTGGATATTTCTGAATTTTTTGTTTGTTTGTGTGCATATCTAAATTCTAGGGTTTGGTTGTGTTTTTGCAGCATTGGGGATTACGTTAAGGAGAATGGGGGCAGCAATTATGCTGAACAGTATAAGAATTTTGGGCCGCTTGTGAAAACAATAGATAAAGAGATTTTGTCTACAATCATCGGTACTCCAAAGGAGCCTCCATCAACTAAGCCTTCAAGGTGATTAGTTTTCATTTTCCCCTTTCGAATTATGTGTACTTAATGTAATTGATTTTGGTGGAACAACTGCTAATGATAATTGATAAATAATCCTGCGGTTTTACTAAATTCTACTCCCTCTGTTCCTTAATGTTGGTTCCTTTGGAAGTTCCCACTTCTCGAGGAAACATATATGATTTCACTTAAAATCAATTTCAAACATCATTTCGTCATCGTACCTATGTTCTAATCTCTAACTACTTTGAAACACTTATGGGCATTTATGAGGGATGCGTTTGGCAAACTACCAAAGTTAAGAAAGGGCTAACATTTTTGGAGCATCCCAAAATGGAACAATGGACCAACAATTAATAGAGAGGGTAACATATAAGCTTGTATGGAAACAATGATAATTATGTAGTTGGTGCATTCCTGTAGAAAATTTTCATAGTTTGGTGTTGGACCTTAGAATTTCATTATTCAAATTGTCTGCCAAGATCACCTAAGAAACAGCGACATGTCCTCCGGGCTGACATATCAATGTCCCATATGTCCCGGACATGGACATGTGTTTGACATGTCTTTGATCGTGTCCCATATGCCATTGACCGTATCTCACTATCTTATTGTTCCTCTCCTGACGAAGAACGAAAAAAGAACAAGTTATTATTATACAAAATATGTTGAACAGTCTTATTCACAGTATCCTAAATGTGTCTGCCATACTTTTGCAGAGAAATGATGTGTCTGTGAGACCGTGTTGTGTCCGTGTCTCCTGTTTGTAACCATGCTTCTTAGGCCACCACATTAGTCACACTCACCTCACACAATAAGATAGTGAGATACGGACATGATCAAAGAAAAATTGAACACATGTCCATGTCCCAGACTAATGGGACACTAATATGTCAGCCCGGAGGACTTGTCGCTGTTTCTTAGGTGATTGTGGCAAACAATTTGAATAATCAAATTCTAATGTCCAACACCAAACTATGAAAAAAATCTATAATGCACCAACTACGCAATTATCATGGTTGCTCTACAATCTTATATGTTACCCTCTCTGTTAACTGTTGGTCCATTGTTCCATTTTGGGTTTTTTTTTTAAAATATAATTTTTTATGTACAGATGAGAGTTTCTTTTATAACTTCCGAAGTTCTCAAAACAAAAAAAGAAGAAGAAGAATAGTTTCCTTTATGTTTGTTTCAAAGCTTTTAACTCATGTTATTTTTTTTTCAATTGGATTCCTTACTAAATTTTGCATGCCAAGCTGACTAATGTTGTGTCACATTGTCATGTCTATTTGCAGTTCTAGCTTGAGGGATTTGGAAGCCACTGACCCTGAGATTCAGAGGCCTCAACCTTCACCAGGGTACTCATACTACAGAATTGTTTTGTCAGTTGATGCATTACTTCCGATTTTTTATGGCAACATTGTTAGTGTTGCAACTTGCATGCACCAGTCATGTTTTCATTCATTGCTGAGTTGAGTTTGGATCCTGGTGGTTCAGCATTTTGAGATGTGGTCTTGAGATGCTAGACCTAAAAAGGTTAGGACTATGGTATCCCAAAGTAACCCACTGCTTAATTTATCAGGTCCAATCTTTCCTGTCCCAACTTTCATAGGCTCATAGCCCAAAGGAAACTACAAAGCTCACTATGGGCATCATATAGGGGAGCAATAACGAATAAATTTGTGCCCCATTGTGAACTTTGTAGTTTCCTTTGGGCTATGAACCTATGATAGTTGGGACAGGAAAGCTTAGACCTGACGCATTGAGTACTGGGTTTGGGATACGAAAGTCCTAACCTTCTCGTTACATGACCAGAATAGGCGAAATCATTTGGTGCTTTGCTTATTCCTAATTAGCTAAACTAGTCTCTGGAGTTGAGTAAAATAGCCAACTCATTTGTGGAAGAATGAGAAGGCTTTTCCCAATATTCTCTAGCCTGATTTAACTATTTTTGTTTGGTAGAACTTGGATATTATTCTGCCAGACTTGTGGTAGAATCAGATGTTTGTTCTCAAAGATTATAGTGTTACTTGTCAAAATAAGAGGCTTATAACACTTATTGGTTGTCTTCTATGAAGATTTGTATATCCACCGGTGAATCCTGGTGGTTTCAGCGATCTCTTTCCTGGGCCTGGTGCTGGAATGTTCCCTAACAGGTATTGCTTCCCCTGATTAGTGTATTGACTTTTACTTTGTAGTACATGCTTTTTCTGGGTAATTGCTTTTTTTTAGTAAGTACTCTGCAATCATATACTGATAATATTTCTTGAACTGTTTTCCAGAGGTGATTTTGGCATTGGCAGTGGGGGCCTGTTTGTAGGTTTGTAGAACTGACCTTTTTTCAACTGCTTGAGGAATTGATACTTAGAACTATTAGGCTTTACATCAATCTGTTCATTATGTTGATGCAGGACCTGACCATCCTCTATTTCGTGGAAGTGGGAGAGGGATAGATCCTGGTTTGCCTGGAGCATTACCGTGAGTTGTTCAATAACCCCTCCCCCTGTCTCCTCTTTTTCCTCTATTCCATCAGTGAATATTATAACCATTAGTGGTATTTTTTAATTGAAGTAGGGGTGTTCCACCGGGTGCTCGTTTTGATCCTTATGGCCCCCCTGGCGTTCCTGGATTTGAGCCTAATCGATTTATCAGGTACTTGGGTGCATATGAACTCCCCTTATATTTCTTCATGATTGTCTAAACTGAGAATAAATAGGACAAAAGTAGTAACAAATTTGACTGCCTGTATGTACATTATTATTGCTGCTCACTTCTTAGTTGTGACTGCATCCCTCCCATGCTGTCCATATAGGATACTTCTATAGTTGTTATATCTTACTCCCTCTGTTCCATAATATTGGTCTCCTACGAAACTACGTGCAATTTTCAAACTAAAAAATAATGTACTTATGAACATAATTTGTTCATCAATATGGATCTTGTTTGATAGATCTCATTGTAAACTTTTAATCGGTGCGGAAAAAATCCAAAAATTATTTTATAGATACGTTTTTTTTTAGTTTGAAAATTGCACGTAGTTTCGTAGGAGACCAATATTATGGAACGGAGGGAGTATTATATTAGTGCATGCCTTCCATTTGTTAGGTGTCTAAGTTCACTATAAACAGAGTTAACGGCAACATCTCTGCATAGTTATAGAAAACTATTTTTTGTCTTATTTGAATAAGTGATGGGAATTAAGGTTGTAATTGTACATAACTGTATATAGAAAGGTAATATGGGAATGTCATAATTCCAATCATAATTAGAAGTTCATAACATTCGAACTAAAATACAGAACAAGAGACATCAAAAAGTGAAAAACGAAACACCTGAAATGGGACACCACCATTGCAGTGTCCGAATGGGCCAACATCGATTTTATTGAAACTAATGATTCCTAAACAGCTTTCCTCAAAATACGTACTGCTGAACTGTGTTGGGTTCAGGAATTGCATTGTTTCCGAATGCTTTGATCTCCAAAACGCTGTTATCAGTAAACTTTTTCTATTGTAGATGATGTAAGTTATAGGAGTGGAACTATTCTTCTTATTTTTTAAGGGGTGTAAGATGCATTTACTTTTCCCCCCTCATAAGTCGGCATTTGGATCCACTAGGCATCTTCTGACTCAAATTGGTCTATGTTCGATGTTCATCAAACTTCAGTATGTTAACTATATACACTTGTGCTCCTACTATATGCACTTGATTGGTATGTGTAGGCATCGGAACTTTCTACTCTAGGAATATACATCTGAAAATTGCGTATGGGTGCGTAACACCCTTAGCGTAAGGATAATTTATTTTTAATACATGTGTTTTTACGGTGCTTGCCTAAAGTTTCACTTGAAGTCAAAGTGGAAGTAAGGTTCAAGATAATTCTCTCATCCATGCGGGAGGTTGGAAAGTTTGGGATATTCTTCGAGCTAAACAAAATTATTGGAAATAACTAGAGAATACAAGTATCCAATTTGGATACTGGTCCAGACAACACGTTTCATATCTTTACTCTTGTGAAATCCAGTGGAGTGTATCCCAGTATTTCTCTTGCTTTCTTCTGCTGCTATCAGTGGTTGACATTAGGTATTTTGTCGCAACTTTTTGCAGAGACCCACGGAGGAGTGGGCCGCATCACCCGGATCTCGAGCCCTTTCGAGATGATACAGACTTCATCTAGATGTTGATTTTTCGCTGTGGGGCTCACTCTATCCCGTCTTAGAACGCGTGATGGGTCTATGTTGGGGGGAAAACTTTTGTATCTAACCTTTACTTGGAGTTTTTTTTTTTTTTTTGAGCTTTATGGTTTAATATAGAGTAAATTTTTGTTGTTTTACCTACATTACATTTTAGTTTGTCGTTATGAATTATAAAATATGTGTGCATTTACGGTGCTTGTTCCTTCTATTTTTCTCTTCTACCTTTGCAATTAATCATTGTTTTTACTCATTTTTTGAATTTTTCGTAATTTTCATTTGGAAATTCTCTGTTTGGAGCCGTTTTTAGCAACAGGTAAGATTTAGAGAGAGAAGTGTGTGCTTTGTTCTGGCAAATAGGGAGACTTTGTATTCATCACTAGAACGACTTGCAGTTGATGCAAAATGAAGCTAATTGCGTTCTAAGATAATAGGGTTTTGTAGTTTTCCGTCTTTAGTCAATTTTTAATATTTTAGCAAACATTTTTATTTTTTGAATAAATGGAAAAGTAAATTTTGATAAAAAAGTAAAACAAAATTGAGACAAAAAAATAAACATAAATAAAAAATTTGGTATAAAAATACTAAAGACATAAAAACACGGACGGATGATGAAAAAGATGGAAAAGTAAATTTTGATAAAAAAGTAAAACAAAATTGAGACAAAAAAATAAACATAAATAAAAAATTTGGTATAAAAATACTAAAGACATAAAAACACGGACGGATGATGAAAAAGTGATAATTCAAAGAATAAATATTTTAGAATGAGTATCAAACAAAGTTTAAATGTACTGCTCCCCCAACTTTTTCACTAATTACACTATTGTCTCTTGAATGAGTTCTTTTAATTTATGAAAAAGAACCGAAAAGGGATTCTCTAGAAAAGGCTTGACCCTCTCCGTTTCGGAAAGAAAGGATCAGGATAGCAAGCTTTATTGAAGAAAGAGGGATGCACGTTACGCGCAAAGAAATTTATACGATAAATTTCAATTGAATTAGATAAAGAACCTTACTCTAAGAAACTTTTAATAAAGAATTGCTTTTTTAAATCTTGTTTTGTGAATTCAGCAATGCTATATGCAAGAAAAAGACTTGCAAGGAAGGTTCTGTGGGGCCCAGTATGAATTCCGAATGACTAATTCGAACCGCTCAAGAATTTTAGAAACATATTTCAAGTGAGCCCACTAAAAACTAGCTCTTTTTGAAATGTTTAGATGTTTGATCCAAACTATCATTTTTTTCTTTTTTTATCTGACCCATTCAAAAATGAAAGTTTAGATCAAGCATCCACATATATCAAATGGAGCTGTTTTCTCGCAAGTCCACTTGAAATGTGTTTTAAAATTTTTGAGTGGCTCAGATTAGCCATTTAAGATCCGTATTGGGCCCCGTAGAGCCTTTCTTGCCGATTCCTTACAAATCTTCCTTACACGTATCATTTTTGTCACCCGTAAGCCATCAATGCTATATGCAAGGAAAAGACTTGCAGGGAATCACGCATAAAAAAAGCCCTGCGGGGCCCAGTACGGACCCCGAATGACTAATCCGAGCTGCTCAAGAATTTTACTCCCTAAGTAATGTAGCCTCCTTTGGGTAAAAAACCAAAAACCGGTTTTTTAAAAAACCATTTTGTCCTTATTTAATTTTTGTTTGCATTCGTTAGTTTTGCATCAAGATTTTGTGGTTTTTGGATTCCTCTCGACGAGACGAATCTAACGAGTATAAAATTATGGTCAAAACTCAATTTTTTTTTAATAAAGTCAAAATAGTTAGATTATTGGACCTATTTTGGCTTTATTAAAAAATTGAGTTTTGACCATAAATTTATACTTGTTAGATTCGTCTCATCAAGAGAAATCCAGAAATCACAAAATCTTGACGCAAAACTAACGAATGCAAAAAAAAAATTGAATAAGAACAAAATAGTTTTTTAAAAAACCAATTTTTGATTTTTTACCCAAAGGAGTAAGGGTCATCATCGGCTTGGTCTACCACCAAGAACTTTCAAATTTTGAAGAGACCAAGCAGCCGCCATGCTGGCTTTTTCTTTTTAGCCAAAGGCCGCTTATCTCATTCTCAAAAGTCAGTTCTCAAAGCCCCACGGGCTTTATCTTAGTTGGGCTTAGGGGGCTAGTCATCTACGCGAAGGGCTAGGCTATTTGTAAGGACCAAATGCTCTTTTTTTTCTCAAGTATACAAATTGAACATTTTGGACCCATTTTTTTAAATTACAACTAAACCTTGTCTAGTATACCATATGCTGTAACAATAATACACCATGAGCAGATGTCAGTTAGTCATGCAACAAATAAATGGTCAATTAATGCATATGTTCAGACCTTCTCAAAATTTTAATGTACTCCGATATGTTTAGTTTTTTATTAGAACTTTACTGTGAGATATATACACATAGCTACACACATGTCCAACTGTATATTATTATTATTATTTTATTTTGGTACATTTATATTATATCTTTTTTTTGGGTACATTTATATTATATCTTTTTTTTGGTACATTATATATTATATATTATATATTATATCTTATGTACATTAATTGTGTAATAATGCATTCTGTTGTGTCTGGACCACCTACGGCCAAGATTCTTTATCTCCAAAATGTAGGTAAATCGGCTTTTTCAGGCCAAATGTGTTGGCGGGTCGGGTTCTAGTTAAATTTTTAGGCCCAAGCCCTACCACGAAAAAAAAATTGGACTGAGCTAAGTAGGCGGCTCGGCAGAAAGCCGGCGGCGTTATGGGCTTCGGACGGCCCCGGGCAAATGGGCCTTAATGACGAGGCTTACAAAGAAGGCCGTAGTCCCAAGAAATCTTAATTCCTTTGAACACAAATGGGAATTATTTAGTAATGCATAACCAATGGCCTCAAAATTACACTACCACAATTTTATAATTGTATGGATTACTTTATTCTGGGCGAGGTTGTCAAAACTTCGAGATGGTTGAATACTTTTCCTGTGCAGATATTATTGATTCCGAACAGGATTTTAAAATCTGAAACCAAACGTTTGAGGAAGATCTTAATCAAGGGGAAACATTAAAGACGCAGTGGGTGGGTCCAACATCCCTTTGCTACAGGTTTGAAAGGAAACTTCCAACCAACTCACAAGAAACGTATACGACATAAATTAGGACCTGGCTGGACAAGTATTATTATTATTTTTTTCTAATCTATTACAGAGGAGGAAGAATGAGACTCGATCTAAAAATATCTAAAAACTCTATTGCATGAGTTCCTGTGGCTTTTTATCGTGTCTAAGCATGTTCCTAAAATCACCCCCAAGCGGTGAGGCTTTAGTGTTGGTCCTGACACAAGTGCGGTAGTGTCCCCAACAAATAATGGTGACGGAACAATCCTGCCCCGACAAAGATGACGGGTCTGGGGACTATGTTGTGCACCCAATCCACAGCACGTGCGCTATGCAACTCCTCTGGGACCTACTCTGGGTTTTGTTGTCTCATTTGAATTGTTTATTTTGTTTGTTTCGTCGAGTATGTAGTCAACAAATTAAAATTCATCTTGATCGGACATTGGTAACTATGTTCATACTACATTTTTCTTGGAAACGAAACACTCAATGAACCAATGTAGAGTGATTGTTTTATACAAAACTCTAACCTAAATGGTCATTGATCAAATAGTTACCGATTTCTGATCAATATGAATTTTAACAAGGACTACATGCTCGACGAGACGAAGAAAAATGAAAGATTCGGATCAAATACCGCAACCCAGGATGTGGCTGCACAGCACAGTCCCCGGACCAAGATTACGATATACCCAATTTCATTGTTGTAAAAAGAAGAAAAGAAAAGAAAAGAAATGCCAAGGAAAATGAAAACAAAACGTGTTGCACATCAACATCCACCAGTTTCTCTATTCTAGAAGCCTACGTTTTTTCCTTCATCTAGTGGCTCTGCTCCATTTCAAAAAGAAAAAAAAGCCACCCCCTTCTAGATTACTTTTGTCTTTTAAAGAAGACCCAGTGTTGTACAAGTCTTCCTCATCACCTCTCATCATTGTTCTTGGCCAGAATGGGTTTTTTGTTCAAGCATTCTCTGCTTCTCTTGTTGCTTTTAGTGATCAATTTTACAGAAGCCAGGCCACTTTCCATCCTACCTCAACAAAGTAAGTATTTACTTACCCCCTCTCTAGATTAGTGAATGGATTTGGATCGTCTCCAGTTCTTATTCAAGACTGGATTGGACAAGCCAAATCTTGGTAGTCTATCTCGACAACCAATGGTAAAAAAAACTGCTGATAATTTCTCACCGGTAAGATTGGTTGAGATACGATCAGCTAATACAAACCATTGATTGTCAGGATGAACGATTGACGTTTCAAACTCGTCCTAATCCAAAACCGGAGAAGATTCAATTCCACTAACTTATTTTGTTGCAGTTGCTGATTGTGGAATTATTTTTTACTGTTTTTGTAGGATTTGGAAAGGTTTTTGGAACACTGGGAGTGGTTTGCAAGTGCTGTGATGGCCCAGAAGGACAATGCAAAAGTAGTTCAGGGGTTGACCCAAATTGCTCTAACCTCCAATGCCTGCCTTGGAAGCTAGATTAGTGACCATGTACATCTCTGTAGTAAATAGTTTTCATTTTTCGAAGTACATGGCTATTTATACCAGCTACTTAGTATAAATTACGCGGTCTCGGGTGCAATTTATATGAGCTTCTTCATTTTTCAATTACACGGTTTCGGGTGCATTAGAATTTTAGACTTAAGGTCCCCGTAGTGCATTAACGTATTACAGAACTATAATTCGTCTCAGTGACACCCTTTCATGATACCATGATACACTTTGAGCTTCATTTGTAGAGTTTATCGAACACTTAATTTGTGAGGGAAAAAAAAAAAGCTGATCAAATTAATGTCGATAGCCCATATGATTGGCATGATTAAATTGCTTAGTTAGATGGCAAAAGAGACTTGCCTACAAAACGAAATACACCACTACAATTTCAAGGATCTCATGAAAAACTTCTATATGTTTCTCGTGAGACTTTGGAACATGTGGAAGAGAAGGGAAATGAAGAGAAAAAAAAATGAGAGGAAAAGTAAAGAAAAGTGGGAGGAAAATTTCATTATTCACAATACTTATATTTTTTATTTTCTCTCTTCTTTACCTCCAAACTAGACAAGAGGAGGGAAAAATTTTAACTTTCATTTCTTTTCCCTCACTGTTTGGTTCATTGAAATTTTCTCACATTGACATTTCCATCACACATGTATCCATTTTTACTCCAACGCCGTAATTCTCGATCTAAATCGAATTGCGTTTCTTTCTTTGTGGCCTGTTTTTCAACATTGAGAAGCAAATTGATAATTGAGAGCTTCCAGAAGTGTTGGGCAAGGTCACATGGAAAATGACCACTTGATAAAAATCAACAAAATTAACGTGCTAGTATATTAATTACTATTTTTAATGCATTTCAAGTCATACTCGTATTTTTTTATTCTAGAAGATTGACATAAATCATCAATAGGTAATAATGAGGGATCCACGCCCCAAAACTAATCCAGATTTTGGTGGGCTTCTGCATGGATCCAATGGTTCACCACCTGAATCCAACCCAAATGAGTTTTTTTTTGTTTTTTTTTCATACATAGGAAATAGGGATGGCCATCTCGGCCGACCCTTCCCGATCCAACCTGTCCCCTCTCTAAATGGGTAGGGGATTCTGGAATTTTTTCGGGAATCAAGTAGAGTATTTGGATTTTTTTAAAAAAAATTCAGGGATTTGGTAGGGGATGGTATAGTCAGTTCCCTCCCCAATCCCCTCATCGATCCCCGTCCCTCCCCGCATCTTTGTTCACATATATAGTGTATTATATTATAAGTTTATAAGGTTTTTTTTTTCCCGGATAAATTTATAACTTGTAACTTATTGGTTGGTTGTATAAGGAAGGTTCTCCTTTACTTCTGTTCTATGTGACACTTTTGAGTGAAATTTTAATCTACCCTGAAGCAAAAACCAAAAAAAAAAAAAAAAAGAACAAGAACAACAGTAGCAATTTTTTTAATTATCTTTGGAAATCACTTTCGTCATTAACTTTTGGATTTCATTACCACTTGTTTGGTATTCACTTGAACAGTTAGAGTTAACTTTTGGATCCCCGATTGCCCATGCGGATCCCCGTTCCCCGCATTGGGGAGGGGATGGAGGTTAAAAAAAAAATTCCCCAGTTGAGATTGGGGAGGGGATAGAGATTGATATGAGTTTGGGAATTGGGGATGAAGGTAGTGGTATCCATCCCCTACCCTCCCCATGCCCATCCCTAATAGGAAAAGGAAAACAAAATTTTCTTTCATGAGCCACCCTCCTCATATCAGTTTTAGGAGGGGGGGGTGATGTCCATTGGTGGCAAGATGTGGGAAACTCACTTGTGATTTTGTTCCAATTCAGTGTACGCTAAATCCGAAATAGTATTTGGTACCGATCGGTACTAATATTATACCGTACTAGTAGGAAAATTAATACCCTTAGTTTGATTCGCAGACTAAAACAGACGGGATTAATAGTCCTGGGATTGATAGTCCTGGACTATTTGTCCCGAGACTAATTTAGTACTGAATTTCACACAATCCCCTGTTTGATTCATTCAGGATTAATATTGTGATATCCCATGTTTTGGCCAATCCCATGTTTGGTTCTCTAAACTACATTCAGGATTAATTTCAAGATACGCTCTCTCCCTCTCCCTCCAATTACTCATTTGTGTAGGGGCAAATTCTTTCTTCCAAGAATTTCTGGTGCACCAATTTCTGGCAAAAATCAAAGGGGTCATAACCTATTCCTTTTTCCCCCAATTAGTTTTATGGGCTGACACATGATTGATGGGGCAAAATTCACTTCCCCGATCACTAGACTAAAAAAACCAATACGAATAAAAAAAATCAATAGAAATTGAATTAAAAAAACACATATTTACCATTTTTCCAGAAACCTTCAAGTTCATCGAAGCCACAAGTTGATCGAATCCAAAAACCCAAGAGTTGATCAAAACCCAAAAACGACTTCATGGTTGCCCTCGGTCTTGCTGATCGAAACCCAGAAACGACTTCAAGTATGCCTTCAATAGACAAATCGATTTCACTTCTAGAGACCAAAAACGACTTCTTGCTGACAGTTCAGAATTTGGTAATGAGAGAGAGAGAGAGAGGCGTGAAATCCATGGGAAGAAGAACCAGGTCAGAGATTGGGTTATAACAGTGGCATTTTTGCAATTATTTGTTCTTTCCCCTCCGTGTCTTTCTATTCGGGACTATTTAGTGGCGCCCCCAAACATGGGATAAAATAATACCCCCCATATAGGGACTAAATTAGTACCGGTATTAGTAATCCCACATGCTTTTCGGGAACCAAACGTGGGATTGTGTGGGATTGGACTTGTGTTATCCTATCCCAGCTTCCTAAAACCGGAATCAAACGAGGTCTTACCGGTACAGAATTCAAAACCTTAATCATATGCCACCCCATACTTGGAAAAAATTTACTCATTGTGGTCCCTCAGGACCCTTTACAACTACACATTTCTATGAGTTCCGCGATTTAAGGGGGAGTTTGGCTAAATTTGGTTTTTTGGTTTATTGGATTATTTGATTTTGTCCTTATTCAAATTTTTTTTCGCGTTTGTTAGTTTTGATTGATTTTTTTGAGGTTTTAAGGCTTTTTCGGCAGGAGGAATATAAAAAGTATAAAATTATTAGCTAAACTTAAAGTTTTGTGACTAAAGACAAAAATAAACCAAATTGGATTATTGGTTTTTTGGTTTATACTTTTTAGATTCCTCTCGTCGAGACAAGCCAAGAAACCTCAAAAATCAACCGAAAACTAACAAATGCAAAAAAAATTTGAATAAGGACAAAATCAAATAATTCAATAAACCAAAAAACCAAATTTAGCCAAAGCACCCCTAAGTGGATAGATCTCACGTAAATAAGTGGTCCTAAAAGGGCTCACTCTACCCAAAATCCTATCGACAGTTTTGTGCTCCTAGGCCAATGTTCTAGAAGTCCTCTTGCACGCGACACATGTTTGTATGGAAGCCAGTACTTTTTTGAAATGACCCATACAAATTGTGATGGAGCTAGGGGTTTTTGGAGCCCTACAATCATTGCTTTAGATGCATTAAGGCCTTGTTTGGAAAGGTTCTCAAGAACCGGTTTCCAACATCATTATTCAATTATTATCCCTATCTTTAAATACTATTCTTATTTTTCTCTCTATCTCTCTCTAATCATTAATACATATTTTTTAATTATTACCCCTATTTCTCCCTCTAATCATTACAAAAACCAAAACCCAAAACCAAACCAAACACAACCTAAATACTTTCGTTGGTGTCCAATATATTTTTTTATAGATTTCTTGTGTAGACTTTTAAAGACACTTTTAAAACACATTGAAAGGTTCATATCATAAAATTTTGATTGGAAAATAGGAGTCTCTAATTGGAAATATTTCGTATATATATAGAGTCCTGATCTAATTCGGGACTCCACATTTCCGATATTTTTTTAAAAATTTGAGCCGTCTAATGTGTTTAAAAGGTGTTTTCAAGGATCTACTTTAGAAATCTTCAAAAACAAATACCGGGAAGGGCTTGATCCGAGCAATTTTTCGCAAAATTGTAAATATACAGTTTTTGCCAAAAATTGCTTGGATCAAACCCATCCCGGTATTTTTTTTCAAAGATTTCTCACAAGGACATTTGAAAAAACCTTTTGAATACATTGGACGGCTCGGATTTCCCAAAAACAATTTTTAAAAGTATCAAAATACCAAAAAACCTCCAATCCGGGATCTTGGATTGGATAATTGCCGTGTATATATATTACATATAGAGTCCCGATCTAGTGCGGGAGTCCCGGATCTGGGACTCCACCTTCCCGATATTTTTTTGACGATCCGAGCTGTCCAATGTGTTCAAAAGGTGTTTTCAAGAGTCCACGTGAGAAATCTTTAAAAAAAATACCGGGAAGGGCTTGATCCAAGCAGTTTTCGCAAAAACTTTATATTTACAGTTTTTGCGAAAAACTACTTGGATCAAGCCCTTCCCAGTATTTTTTTTTTGAAGATTTCTCGCGTGGACCTTGGAAAACACCTTTTGTACACATTGGACGGCTCGGATTTTCCAAAAACAATTTTTAAAAGTATCAAAACACCGAAAAAGGCTTCAATCCGGAAAATTCAGGATCCTTGACTGGATCGCCGGTGATTACATATATATATATATATAATACATTTTAAGTTATTTCATGTTAATGACATATTGGACTTGACCTATGGACATTCATGAGAATTGAACAGGACTCATTATAAAAACAATCAAAAGTCGATCCAACAACCGCATCAATTTAAACTAAGTATCTGTCACAAAGAAAAGAAAATGTCGAACTCTGACCATTTATTTATCTTCTCACGAGAATGATTCAATCAAGATTTTACCGATGCACAGTCAATCTGATTTTGGTGTGCCTCATAAACACAAACGAGCCTTGCAACATGAAAGACTCATATTGTCAAACAAATACTCCCACCGTCTGTCTTGGTTGGTCATTTTTTGGAATTCATGCCATTTTTCAAATGTTTATACCATGTTCCAATTTATAATGTTTTTCATGATTTTGAAAACTTCGTAATAGAACTAATTGAGATCTATCAAACAAGATACATATTGCATATTTTCTTAAATTCATATTTAAGGTATAATCAAAATTAGAAATGATACAAACTCCAAGAAATGACTAACAAACATGGATGGAAGGAGTGCGTACTATGTCTCATTACAAGCTGCTTATAGGACTCAAATTTGGTAGATTTCTTGTTTTTTTCCTTCTTGGGAGTCTCTAAACCGCTGCCTGCTGGGCTTGGCCTCTAGGCCAGCACCGGCAATAATCATGCCAGAGCTCCTTCTCATGAGGGTTGATTAGGATCCGGAGCTAATGGGTGCCGTAGACAGTATCTATCAACACCCATAGGTTTTAACTCAGTGGATAGTTTTTTTCTTTTTTTTGTCACGTAATTCCTAATCTATTATATGAGGAAAGGAGAATGAAACTTAATCCCGAGATGCAGCGTGAGGTATCGAAGCAAAGGCGGATGTAGGCATGGGCTAAGGTGGGCTTAAGCCCAGGCAGAATTTTTTTTTTAATTTTTTTTGTATATGTAAAATTTTATCCTGAATTAATTTAGCCCACTTCATTTATTATTGTAACCCAACCCATTAAGAAGAGAGGAGGGACTAGAGATGAAAAAATGTATTGAAATGTGTGAAAAATATATAAAACTAGGCGTAAATACATTGAAAAGTGCAAAAGATGGACTATAGTGCGTTTTTGTGTGTGTGCGCGCGCTTATTTAGATCTATGGTTGAAGCATGAAACTTATATGTTTATTTCTGTTCAGGTACTTTTTGTTAATTTTCCTCACTATAGCATCAGGAGCATGTCATCAATATCGGTCAATTTTTTGTGGATTTCAGTGCGATATTGAATTTTTTGTTTTATTAAACAATAATCACAATATTCAAAACTCTAAATAGCCCAAGACAGATTAGGCTCTTGGATCCGCCCTTGTATCGAAGAACTAGCCACCACTTACTTAGTGGATAGTTCAATGGGTTAACATTTGGATTTTCTCGCACAATACTTAGATTCAAGTTTTTATAGCCATTTAGTGGTACCAGACATGGTCTGTAGCACACGGTACTTGGTAGGACTAGGACCTCAATTTCGATTCCAGCTTGTGTGCAATGGGATCCTCGTAAATGTTGAAAACAATGTTTCTTGATGAATAGTACGTATTCATTTATGCATCCTGAAAATATAAGGACACAAAACATCAAGAAAAACGAAAATTTGTGGCCACAAATCCAAAGGAAAAAACTAGACATTGGACAAAGGGGGAAGAAAGTTGAGAATTCTTGATGGCGTCTGACAATGTTTCTGTGATTCATTTGTTTTTGGATTGGCATGCTATTTATGATTCTGTTCCACATCTAATAACTTCTCATGGCACCAGCAAAGGTGTCGCACTCTGATCCACAGATCAAACCAACAGTACCCTGATACAATGATGTGTTTTATCTTTTCATTTTGCCGAGTAGAAAGTTGAGATTGGGAGATCAAAGTTGCAACCCCCGGAGAGACGATGGCTTCCAACTACAATAGAATGTTTAGCTAGTGAACTAGTACCACTGGTTAAAAGAGCCAAACTCATCAGGGACTCCTTTTGGAGTAACCCCTACACGTGGAAGGATAATCCGTTGTCACAACCACACCAAAGTGCAAGCTAGACAGATGATACCCAATACATAGCATTTGGTTCACAATGGCTAACCTGCAAGCGAGATTCAAACTCGGGATCGTATGTTAGCTCATATTAATTTCTAATTTAATTCGGAAAAGAGATTTAGGAGATTGGTTTTTGAAAACTAAATTAATTTAAGAAACAAATAATGAAATTGATAAGAAACGAATGGAGGAGAAATCTACGGTTTTTCAAATCCACCCCTACCATATAACTAAGTTATGTATAGAATATATTTATTATTCAAATCACAATTTTGTCAAGAGAATAATTATGTTGTTAACATGCATGGACTATTCCATAGCACAAATCATCTCACTAGCACAACACGTCTCTCTCACGAATTGTCCAGTGGCACAATCCATCTTACAAGCATAATCCATCTCAGTTACACAAGCACAAGCGTAGAAAATCATTATTTAACTCGGTATTTGAGAGTGCACACACAAATACTCAACCAATAGAAAGAATTATAACGATTCCATCTAATCATAATGAAAATATGTTCTAAATTAAATAATCGATTCGATTTAATAAACCTAACACCTACACATACACAGAGTTACTCGGAACGGGGTTTCATCTTCTCCCTAGAAGGTGTATAGCTGGCCATGGAGGTGGGGTTGAACGCTTGCTTTGTTGGAGGAATTGAAGAACCCATGGATTGGCTTGCTTTTCCCTCTCTCTAGACTTGCCTCAAAATATTTTCAAACTCCTAAAAGTACAGAGTAGTAGTCTATTTATAACAAAATCCAAAAAAACGTGTTCAAAACCCTAATCCATGTTTGACTTAGCCAAAACCACTCAGGCAGCTTTGATTCCCGCCCAAGCGGAAATTCCAGATTGTAGCGCCTCATTCCGGACTCACTCATGAGTGCTTCCTTTGCATTTCATACTCTCATATTGACTCCAAATCATACTTTTAATAGTTTGACATCCTCCAAAGCCTGTAAACATGATTCAACCATTATAATTCATCAAGAAACTCTATGATTGGACTATTAAAGTGTAAATTAAAGGATTAAATGGGTGTTTTTCAGTACCTATCAACAACAAACAAAGAAACAGTGCACAGTGAACGAAAAATAGGAAAGACAAACAGATGTACATGGAAAACCTTAACACAAGTAAAAATCACGAGAGCCACACCAATCTACTATAATGAAGAATCAATGGAGTACAAAATCTTCCCTCTTTTCTCTCATAAAAGTTCTCTCGTCTTGTCTCATGTATATACTAAAATGGTTTTTTCTAATTATAATGCAATTGCAATATAAATAGGTAAGGCCCAATGATTTAGTGTGGGGCTCCACAACTAATATGTCCGAGCAATACTAAGGCATAAATAAAAACAAACGACTCCACAGTAACCAAATTTACGCAGTTCATTCATCGTGATCTACTAAACTTGGTCCTTAACTCTTTTAAGTTTTCACTGCAAAAGAAAGAGTGGCATCTGTGTTCCAAATTATAAATGCTTACGTTTATACTTCCTTCCCCCTGTAAAAAAATGTCCATTTTTTCCACTGTTCATACCTCCAATTAAATTATCTGCATATTCTAACCTTAACTTCAAGGAGTTGGTCTAGTGGCCAAGACCTATAACTTAGGATTTTGCAATTTCCTAATGTATCAGATTTGAAAACTTTTAGGTGCTATCAATTCATTTGAGGCTAGCTTGTGGAGAGATGAGGTTTCAAAATTAATCGATGAGCAGTGAACGCATAAGCTAGCTTGGACACTTACGCATGGGTCATGGTAATCTTCTTAGTGTCATTCCAACTTTATTACTCCTTCTGTCCCAAATTATTTTTCGAGCTCACAAAACGAAATTGGAGTTTTTCTTCAAAAGATTTAGAATTTTAGGTTATCGTTTTACAGACCGGACAAATATTTTTTTTACAATTTACTAGATATCAACAAATACTTTTAATCCATGAAAACAAAATTGGAATTTTTCTTCAAAAGACTTACAATTTTAGGTTATCGTTTTGCAAACCGGACAAATATTTTGGAACGGAATGAGAAGATGTCGACGAAAGGGAGAGCTTGGACACTTGAGTTGTCCAAAAAAAATGCATATTTTCCAACTTAGTGGGCCTGCTCTTGAGTCCCGGTTCACAAACCCAACAGATTCATGATAGGATTGCCCATTATTATTACTGTAGCCCACATGTTCTGAGCTGTAACCTTGGACACACGTACAGCACGCGGCGACCCACAGTGGTAACCCGAAAGCTCCACCCGTCCCTACCCCACTACCCTCATCTTATAACCCATCCACTACCCTCTATCACTATCCAAATTCTCTCTCTCTCTCTCTCTCTCTCCCGACAGTCACGATGTCTGAATCAGCTTATACATATTTTGACTATTTCCTGGTCAAGCTGCCCGGTCTGATTTAGACAGGTCATATATGCTAACACTATGAGATTTACAAAAAAAATTATTTTTTACGCCTAAATAATTGAATTCTAATTAATTGTGTAAGGAACAAAATCAAGGAGTAACCTTTGACGCGTGCACTCTCTCTCTCTCTCCAAATCTTATCAAACATCGTATGAAATCTGTTTTATTGTAAAAGTGTTGGAGTGTAAACGCATATAAAGTTTAAGCTAAAGTACAACAATTTTGGATTAAATTAGAGACATGTAATCATCAAATTATAAAGCAAATTAGTGCTCAACTGACCCAACTGAAATCTGTGAGATACTTAATGGTTTTTTTGTTTTGTTTTCTTTTTTTATAAATAATTTAATTTCCTTAGAAAACCCCGAACAAGGACAAAGAGGGGAAATCAAACCACTTACAACAAAACAATCCCAGCAGTTTTAGTTGAATACTACGTTCCCTGCTACAAAACAACGGCTAGAAAACCATCACATGCAATCCCAACTCAAGCTACCGGATACATGTTTTTAATGTACAGCAATGCAATACACGTGAAATCCACATGCATCATCGTTTGATTTGTGGAGAGTTGTGTCTTTCACATGTATTGTTGCATGCAAATGGGGCCGGCTCCGGGTTCAGTTATTTGATTTGGACGTACCATTCATTTTGTTGGGTAAAAATTTAGACTAATCAAAAATAGATACTTATATTCTCAAAATACATTTTCCTTGGAAGAAAACTTAACTATGGATGTTTGATTTTGAAAAAATAGCAAGGGAACTTCTCGGTAATAAAATATTCACCACAAGGGACATGCCCCACTTGAATAACAAATCCATAGAAAACACAAGGCTAAAAAGTTACAGACAAATCATCCTTTAATTACTCTCTAAATCTCAAACAGATGACTTTCTTTCCAAAGAAAATATGATGCATTGATAAATGTTATATAAAAGCTTAAAAATAATCACTCAACGCGGTAGCTTGGTGGTGAGCAAGTTACTCGATTTTGAGACCCGAAGGTCATTGAGTGGAGGAAAGAACTCCCGAAAATTAGGTTTTGGGATGTGTATTTGTTTACAACTTGAAGCTCCGGGGTGCATGCTGCCCCCAAAGGGTTGTCTGATCTGGGTCATTTGTGATTGATGATGGACGGCTCAGATTACATCTTATCTAAACACATTCGAACTGTCCGCTACTAAATAAATCCTAGCCGTCCATTAACGAGCACGGACGGCTTAGATTGAGGACAACATGAATGTTGTCATTTTAAAGATAGCAACATCCCCCAACTCGTTGGTTCGTTAGTAAACCATTCAGGGCCGAACTCAAACTTTAAGCTTGTTTTAGCAAACGAGCCCAACTCGCATTAAATTTAAAACTCAAACACTTTAAAACTGGGCTCGACTTGTTCCGGGCCGCGGTCCCGTGAGTGAGAGAGATGGAAGGTCGTGAGGACTAAGGTGGGACCCCTTCCGATGGTAGGGTTATTTTTATCCACTAGGTTTTCGTGGCAGTAAATCATTCGAAGAGAGTAGGGAGATCTCCACTCGGGAAGTGTGATTTTTCCACGTCGCCAAATCTGGTATATTCTCGACAAGCAGGACCCATGTGAGTCAGCCGGAGGGAAACAAACCGCCTTCTAACAGAAACTGATCAAAAAATACAAAATCGCAACAAACATCGGGATCCTCTCCGGTCTATGTTTTGTACTAAGATTAAACGGTCATGATCGGGATGACCCATTTGCGGCAATTACATTAAAATATTTATGTGCCGATGAATAATCCAGATGTCGACTATTGTTTAGTACAAAACATGGACAGGAGATGATTCATTTTTAAAAAAAAAGAGAGGTCGTCGGCAACAGGACATCAGAGTTATATAGAGAGAGAAACCTCACATACAAATTGTGTACAGAGAGAGAGAGAGTGTGTGTGTGTGTGTGTGTGTGTTTGGGCAATAAAATCGTGAGCGACGGTTTCGTTTTTCCCCCTTATCCCTCTTCCACGTGACTTTCTCTCTTTAATTCAGTTTTTCTGCGACCCTTTTTCTTTGTTTTTTCTCTTCACTTTCTGTTTGTTTCCTCTGCGAAATCTGTCGGTGGTTTTGTAGCTCTTGAGCCTTTTTTGGGGGTGGTTTTCTCGATAAATACAGACACACCATTCTCTTCTCTTGTGGAGAGTTTTACACACACACGGAGATGGACGACGGAAAGAAGCAATTGGGTTCTTCTTCTTCATCTTCTTCTTTCACTTCTGATCTTTTTGGTACCAAGGATTCATCTGTTTCTTCATCTTCTGGAATTTTCGGGTCTATCTTTTCCCCTTCGTCCAAGGTTCTCTACTTGCTCATCCCCTTTTAATTGTACCATTTGGAATTGGGTTGATCAGGGTAGTTTTTCAACTGTTTTGTTGATGATTTTGTGCATTTAATTTGTGGCCCTTTCAGGGTACTCACTGAGTTGGGTGACATGGGTATCAATTGTTAATGTCTTGTTATCATTTCGTTCTTTCTTGATTTTGAGGATTTGATGAATTTATTTTCTTTTTTCGGACTTGTTATGTGTATTGATGGTTTATGTCAAGTTTGTATTGGTAATTTGTTGTTGTTTTTGTTTGAAGTTCTTGAAATTTTGTAAATAGTTCATGAAGGTGAAAGAGAACTCTATACAAGTGAATAAACCATGTGGGTTTCTCTTGAAGCTCGCTAAAGTTGCGTGAAGAACTTATAAATTTGAAACTAAACCTACAATCGTGAGTTTTATGTGGTTCATAAAAAAAACTGTACTTTGTGATAGATTGGTGTGACTTGAGGCTTCTTTGCAGTCTGTTGTTGGTTTCAGGGAGCAGTCTGTGTTATCTCGGCCGTCCCAACTCCCGATGGTTCAGATTTGTAGAAAGAATCTGGCGTTGGGATCCGTTTGTGTCTCGGCCGTCTCAATGGTTTGCATTTGCAGAAAGAATTTGCGCGGAAAGAATGAAGAATTTTATACAAGTAGAAAGAATTTGCGCGGGAAGAATGAAGAATCTGTTATAAAATCTAGACCATTGATACCCGGATGAACAATCAATTTTCAAATGCACCAGCTTCACTACAGTCTAACCGCTGAGAAGCCGAGTCCGAGTGCTATTTATGCACTAATTTGATTTCTTTAAAATGTCGTTGGCATTTATTTTTGTCCATGTGCACTGCAAGTTGTGTTTCAACTCCATAGATTACAATTACTATGCTTCTTTTTCTGTCTAATGAATTAATTCATTCAAATATGTAGTTTAATAGTTCTGTTTTCTATAGGAAAGCTATTAATTGGTTTCTTTGTTTTTATTTAAGGTATTGGGGAGGGAGTCTGTGCGTTCTGAGGCAGCTGAGAAGAAGCAAGACTCTTCAAGTCAGGCTTTGAGCACTAAACCTGGAGCTCAAGGTTTGTGTAGATTGAAATTTAAAAGCAAGATTGCTGTAAAAAAATATTTTATCTTATTTTTTGGTGTTATGATTGATCCTTTACGAGTGATATATCCTCATTTTCCCCAAAAAGTAACTTCAATAGTATGTTTCACCTTTTTCCTGCATGGTAAATCATCATTTCCTTTGAAATATTCGAGTACCCTGCCAATTAGTTGATGATTTATTTGGATTCTGAGGGCATCTGTCGGTCTTTATCTGTCTTACTGAAGAATCTTTTTCTTTTACAACACCGGGCCTAGTATGCGCGTCTCGACAATCCCTGGGACTAATCTCGATTGAAGCTAAGAAAAGAAAAGAAAAAAATGTGCACCCTGTTTATGAAAAAAGGCTGTTAACTCGTTTTATTGAACAACTCTTAACTGCTTTCTACTGGATTGATTCTTCACCAATTTTGGAACCTCAAACACAGACAATTTCTTGGGGCCTTAATATTTTCACGGGCAATGCTTTTTCAGAAAACTGCGGTCTTTAGGTTTTCCGTTTTGATTTTCGTTTCGGATAGAATTGGAGCTAATTTTTCCCCTCTTCTTAGATACAACAATCCCTTGGAGCAGTGAAGGCGAGAATGTGAGCGTACCAAACAAGGATTCGAGTCCTTTTTATCAGGAGCAAAGAGGACAACCTTGTCATCTCAGCTCATCGATATATTATGGTGGTCAAGATATCTACTCTCATCCTCAGAACACCCAAGGCTCTATTTATCCAACGGTTAGAACATGTTATGATACTTAAATAGATTCTCCTTCATTGCTAGTATATACGTGCATAGACTGTACATGTTGAAAGTATTCGGCATGCACAGCACGACACAGTTACTAGTACGCATCTAAAGCGATCTCTGTTAGTTGCATTTCTGTTATGCAAGCCTCGATGAGATTTGCATGGAAACATCATACTTATTGAGGACCGTTCGAATCTTGAAATGATTCATAAACATAGATTTTCTCCACAGGTCAATAAAGATGGTGGAGAAGATGATTCAGGTAGTGCTTCACGAGGAAATTGGTGGCAAGGTAGCATCTTATCTTAATTTGATTACAAATATGTCTGTATTTGTAGGACCTTAATGTGCTAACATAGTTCTTCCCTCCATATTGGCTTATGCAGGGTCTTTATATTACTAAGAGCTCACCCCTTATGGCATGGGAATTTCCTCTCCACCCATTTAGGTATATTATTTGCAGTTTAATATTTCAACATCACTAATTTGCCGTTTTTGGACTTGAATGATTTCTAATATTAATTGGCCATCTTCTTAGTTTTGTGTTTTCGTACTTCCATGGATGTTATTGGGGAGACATATTTTAGTACCGGGTGGCACCAGGTGGCAAGCCACATAGTGTCCGTCTGCTCATCTGAGCCGTCCATCCATGTTTTGAATAGCCCACATCTAGTGTGGTTGTTCGGAGGCATTTTTGAAATTTTGAAGAGTAAAGATCTGGACCGTCCAAAACACGGATGGATGGCCTAGATGAGCCAACAGGCACCACGTGATCTTGCCACCTAGTGCCCACCCGGCATTGAAAAGTTTTCCCTTACTGGGGAATTAATTGAGTTTCTTCTTCATAACTGTATTTACTCCTTGCGAACTCCTACTGTACATACAAGCAGGCGGTTGCGCAAGTCATTTTGTTACCCCTCAATTAATTCTGTTGTTTGAAACAGATATTTCTTCAGATTTAGCTTCTCATGGTCCTAATGAATGTGTTTTTTTTTTTTTTTTTCAATTTGTCTGCAGGAAGTCATATATAACTATATAGGACAGCAGTTTCTCCTGCCTCTTATATTGTGGAGGATGGATGGAAAGTAGTGCTAGTTTGTTGCAGAAAGTCATTTGTTGCTTCCTGCACCAAAATTTAAGAAAACCATTATGTGTGTACCCAGTACTTATACCTAGCGTTTTCTTTCTCTTTTTCGTGCGAGTACTGTTAAGTCTGTAATAGTTGGTTGAATTACATGTTTTGCTTTGAAGAATATCTGCTTTTGATACTTCCTTAGTACTGTAACAAATATTTTGTGATTGGGTCCAACAATTTCTCCCAAAACCACCAAGGGGCTTGTGGAATCGGATCCTCCATCCCACCAACCCTGTCTGACCTCCCTGTTTCATCCATCAAGACCACCTATTTGAGAAATCAATGGCTCAGATTCACAGATGAATATGGACAGCTCAGATTTGTTCGGGGCTGAGAAGGCATTCGAGCCATTAATTGCTCGGAAGGACGGCGCGGATGGGTGAGATAGAGGTCGGACAGGGTGGTATGGCATAGAGGATCCTCCACTGGAGCTTGTGCCCTAGCGGAAAGAACTTGCCTTTGCCCTATGTGGGCAAGGGTTCGAGTCTGGTACCTTCTAAACTCTGTGGCCAGCCGTGGTGGCTATTCGGTCACCCAAAAATTTGTGCTCTATATTGGGGTCCAATTAATAATTCCTTCATCCAAAAAAAAAAATCTCAAAATATATATATATTCCAAAGCTGTCAACTTCCCCACCATTTTCCTTACCTGAGAAATTTGAGGCTACTCTATCAAAAAAAAAAACCACCACCAACTGTCCTGAATCCTGATAAAGGATTTTAGGGGGTGCAGTGTGTGGACCCCATTGTCTCTCAGTGTTAGTTAAGTTCAGTTGTGATAAGATTACTATTGATGGGTAAAGAAGAAAACTTTTGAGCCACATTTTGGTCGACGAAAGCGATTTGAGTTTTTATTGCATATGGCATCCAATAATTTTGTCCTGGAATTATTGTTTCATTCGGCTATGTTCTTTGGTGTCTCATTCGATTCGCTTTCAGTACAAGCAATGAGTGATACTCCTTGCTGTTAAGTGTGAGCTTAATTAGGTATTCTGCAAACTGACTGACTTATTGATAATTACTCAGTGAAATTTGTTTAAGTTGACTCTTTGAGTTGATGTATTGTGAGAAAATAATCTGTCGTGTAAAACGCAATAATCAATTTTGGAATAAGTCAATTTTGTGAAACAGGAATATCAATCACCAATTTAATTTGTGATGGTTAGGGATTGAGAAAATCAAATTGCAAGACTGATAGAACCAAACCATTTAAGCCATTAGGTTAAGGTTTGATTTCGATTTCAAACCATGATGTACTTCACATTGATATATCATATCGATAAATTAGTTAAAACACTAAAAAAAAAAAAAAAAGCTTAAACAAATCAAACCAGAACTTATTGTTGAGCCAATCCTTCAAAAATCACCACAAGACACTAACATCTATAGCAGAGCATATTTCGATTCGTGTTTCGAGTCATTTGAGGTTGGTTAGGCACATAAGCCTTTTTACGTAAATTTTATAGACCTACTTTTGTTTGATTCAATTTTTTCACTTTTCAAAACGAAGATTACACCATATAATTAAAGACCGAACCAAGCCGCCCAATTTGAACTGGATCTCGAGGCTTGCAGAACAAGCATTAGAATTAAGAAAAATGAATGGCAAAATAGTGAAAAAGGAACACGTTAACATTTTTCGCGGACTATGTTTGTTGTATCTGCTGGTTGGCATGATTGGAGTATGTGCAAAAAACACTTGAAACGCCGTTGCCGGGGATCGAACCCGGGTCACCCGCGTGACAGGCGGGAATACTTACCACTATACTACAACGACTTTGTTGATGATGGTTTGCTTTTAATATTTAAATATATATTTTCCATAAAATACATTATAGATCATAATCCGAAAGGACCAACAATTTGAGATGGAGTATTCTGTTTGTCCTATTTTGTCTACGACTTTCAGACATTTTAAATATTTTTGAACGCTTTGAGACTAATTCATTTTAGGTTCGAAGTTTAGATGTCGTTTTATTAACATTGCCATTTTATTTTGTTTCATTTTAACATCTCAGTTACAAAATCTCTTACTCCTACGTGTTATCAACTTCTTTATGATCAATTCATGCAAAGTTTTGCTCCAACTTTATTTGAGCTCCCCGCAAGTGGGCGGTGACATTGGGCTCCCGAAATCTATCAAGATGCTGGTAAACTAGGCCAGACACCTGAGATGTACACTATGTGATAACGTATATTTTTTGGCTACACATCCTAAACAAGAAAGGTAAACAAACACAATTTGGAGGGAGCATAAAGAAGGTGACTCTTGAGGTTTTTTCAATAACAAGCTTATTGATGTGATTTGGCTAAGAAGCTTCCTTTTTTGGCTAGCTATATTTGCCTATTTGGTACCAAATTTGACACAACTTTTAACTATAACTAAGGCTGCCAATATTGGTTACTGATCAATAAAAGTCGGTACGGTAATGGTAACTAATCCACCATTGAAGCAATACTGTTAATTGATTTTCAAACTCCAAGTTTGTCACTTCTTTTCTTTTCTTTTTTATCTTTACTTTTATACGAATTGAAAATTAAACAAGATAAATGATATAATATTATACGAATAAATAAAATCAGTACAACAATTCAAATAAAGAGATTACAATTGTTGTGTGAATCGATATTTTTCATTGGTATATCATGGCAATAAGCCAATAACTACTCCCTCTGTCCATTTTCAAGTGTGTCGTAAATCTAATTTATTAAGAATATATCATCATTATCATTTCATATCAACTTTTACCTCCACTTTACACTTTTTACATCAACCTTTACCTCCATTTTTCAATATTATCTTCCACTTTTACCCATTAACTCCGTACCCACTAACTTTTCAAAATTGCATAATAATAATTGCACAAACTTTTACCCACTAACTTTTCAAAACAAACACTTATTAAGAGATAACCCAAAATCACTACAAAAAAAAAATTTGATCTTTAGTGACAACAATTTTGTCACTAAGTTGTCACTAAAAGTGTGTTAATAAAGGATATTTCGTGACAATTTTTTAGTACAAAAAACTGTCATTGAATACCACTTTAGCAACACACTTTTAATGACACGTTGTCACTAGGCTGTCCGTAAAACTATTTTTTTTTTTGTAGTGAATGGTATGCTAAAACACTAAAAAAGACTGATGGGAGAGTAGTGAAATAGCAAGTCAACCTTTGAAGATGTCCATTTTAAATAAAATAAAAATACTCTTTCTGTTCCTATTTGTTTGTCTCATGCTCTCTCTCTCTTGCCTTTTTTCAAATCAAAAAATTCAAGTGTTTCCATGTATCATTTTTCAAATGTTTTTCGCACCGAATTAGAGTACACGATGAATACTTTAATTCGGTGTAAAAAATTTTAAAAAATGATACACGAAAATAATTTATTTTTTCATTTGAAAAGTGGTACGACTTTTCGTAAAGGACAAACAAATAGGAACGGAGGGAGTATTAGCGCTAAAAGGATGCAGGTATCCTAAATCGGCATAAGCTCAGAATCACACTAGTCTAAGACCAACTGATAGCCCATCAATGGGACAAATAAGTAATTTAAGATTCCTCATTCAAGTGTAGATATTATCGGCCTTTGCTTTTGATAAGGATTGGCCCATTAAACTCACTTGTAGAAGGGTACAAAATCTTGATTCTAAACTAACAAATGCTACAAAAATTTGAACAAAGACGAAATCAAAAAACAAAAAATCACTTTTTAGCCAAATTAGCCCTAACCCTCATTGGTTAGACGGCATCATCAAATTATTTCATTTCATGAAAGTGACTTAAACTTAAAACTAATTTATTGTGTTTTACAAAACCTGTCACTCTCTCATCATAATCTCATCGTAATCTACTCTATCTTGTACTCCTTAAACAGAAAAGAATAATTATGAACTTTTTAATTTTTGAGCCCAGAATTGATTAATAATACATGGAGCTAATGATTTGAATTTTAAACAAGAGTAAATGCCTTTGAGAGTTTGTTTTTTTCTCTCGACCAGTTCGAGAATTGAATTTTAGCTCGATAAACATGATCAATCGTTTGAAAAACCTCGGAATCCCATTAATTGAGATTAGTGTTTGACTTCTAGTTGAACTTTAGCTCAATCACTTATGTTTTACGTTTAAGCATCTTCTAATAAACCTTTCCATTTAATCCAAAGTTGATTGGGAAAAGCATCTACCTTGCTATATTTGCCCCTCTCCTTTTCCACTTTCAATTAGCCATCCTATTTAAATCATTGAACTGCGTCTCTGAAACACCTCATCTCTACAATTGATGGTTCAGATATGTTTATTACTGGATTCATTAATTGTTGGGATGGACGGCTAAGATGAAAGCGCTACACTGTCCAGCGGAGACGGGGACGCTACAGAACCCCGATTTCTTTAAATCAATACCTTAACTTTTGCTAAATTTCTGTTTGCTTCCTCTTTTCACTTCACCATTATGAATGATTGACTAATTCTAGTTGTCTGGGTATTTGTTGTCGTCTGTTTTTCACTATCATTTTATCTCTTTTGACAAATTGTAAGTGTCGTTTGCGTCAGGCTCAATGTCTGGATTGGGGTGAAAGACATCGATTATTTTGTGCTTTTCTCATTTTACATTAGTTAAATGATTTTTTTGACACGACATTAGTTAAATGATTAGTTTGGCTTTATTCTTTTATAATGAACGCCGTTTTGTAAGTGTTGTTGGCAGAGGCGGCTCCAAGTTGGTCATCCGAACACCCTAAAATTTCATTATTTTTTTTCCCAAAATACATGTAATTTTTTTTTTTGGGTCATTTTGAACATCCTAACCAAAATGTTTGAACACCCTAACTAACATGTTTGAACACCCAATGCCAACGAACAATTGCTTGTTACTCATAGTGATGTATTTGATACCGTTAATAATGATGCTATTATGCAACGGTTTCAAAATATGAAAAGTCTTTGAGTGAAATTGCAATATGCTAAATACTTTGTTGTTTTTTGGTGGCAATGTTGATATTAGTAGAATTTTTTTTTTGTTTATGTACAGTTATGATTTCTAGAGAACTATGGTAGAATTTCTGAATACCCTCGCGAGAATTCCTGGAGCCACCACTTGTTGTTGGGCTGTTATTATTATAATCTTCTTCATTTTGAGTAACTCTAGTTGTAATTCAATGCCTTTTGTTTGCACCAAATTTATTTTTGAAAAAGAGGAGATGATAAATTCCCAATAAGTAAAATGAGACGGATGGGTTAGAAAAGTTGGATGCTTCATCAGTTATTGTTTCTACTCATTTCAATGGTTGGTTAAGAAAATGTTCTTGCAGAGACAAATCTTTAGATATGTTAAAGAGTTACGAGATGTCAACATCAGGGCATTTGGTCTAGTGGTATGATTCTCGCTTAGGGTGCGAGAGGTCCCGAGTTCAATTCTCGGAATGCCCCTACGTTGAAGATATTATTGCTTTTGAGTTTTTTTTTTTTTTTTGGGAGACACAGGCCCTTTCCCATTTTAAAATCGTGGTTGCAAAGGACCCTTTGCCTTTCAAAATGATGGCAAGTTCAATCGCAGCAGATTAGTTAACTAATGCACGATCTAGAAGTATCAATAAATGACAAAGCAGGGGATGTAAAATAATGGACAAATGCAATCACAACTCATTAGCATTTAGCACTTCATATTACAACAAGAGTCAAACAATCTGAAGGAATATGTTTACATCTCTGAAACAAACATATGAACTGGCTCAAGAACCCAACTATCAGAAAACGGGTTTGAGACCCATTTAGTATCGTATATCACTCTTCCCACACTGAATCCTGTATCCGAGGACTGATGGGTTCGCTAGAACACTGGGAGGATCCTATTCCAGTATGAGATGTTGAAGCCTCGCGAACCATGCTTGAAGATGAATCCGATCTTTCAACTTTACAACTGGAGTTTCTACCTCTTGCATCGATGCTGAGACTTGAAAATGAGTCTGATCTTTCAACTTTACCACTGCAGTCTTTACCTCTTGGATCAATGCTAAGATAATCTGTCAGAATCTTTTTAACTCCAAACCCACGTGGCAGAAGCTTGTTGCCATCGAGATATGGTGATCTTTCACCCGCTTTTGCTGGGGTAATGAGTCGTGCAGGTGAAAAGCTAGGTGTGGTAAAGGCTGTTTTGTATGGAGTGCTCGAGATGGGCACGGAATAAGGGATTCCAACACTCTTGTGGGCTATCACACCAACCTTAGAAATTGACATGACTTGATCTGAATGCTTTGTCAAGTCGTCCATGTAAACAAGATCGTCTATACGTGCCACAATGTTAAATGCCAGGCTCTCAAGAACTCTTGAGTAGCTCTCTATAATGGATTTGCCAACATCCTAAAGAAAAGGATTTCATATAAGTGTTAGTAAAGACTAAGTAGCAAAGAAACAGATAGGCGACAAGCACAGACACAGTACGGACATGCAGAGACTATTATTTTTAACTGTTAAACAAGAACTTTTATGTTTTGCAAACCATATCTCAAGAAATCATATCAAATTATCAAGGGATATTAGAATGAAACCGTAAATTCAAAAACATATCTTCCTCATCGTTTAGAAGAAGGCAATTAGATCAGTTCATCGAACGCAATATTTTTAGTAGTGATCTTTAATAGCGAGGGGTAAATAGGACAGGGAGTATCCAATGATTGTCATGTTATGTCGCATGCCACCCTTCTAAGAAGTGTACATGCTTCTTAAATTAACGATGCAACTAAAAGGCATGTAGAAAGACCAAAGTGGTGAAATCAAACCTTGTTGCACTGGATCTTGCTCATATCTAATGTGGTCTGAGTCAAACCAGGAAACCGCTGTCTCAAGCAAAGCAAGAGGCTCTCAGCTCTATCCGCAAGCAATTCTCTCTTGTCCATATCTACTACAAGCTCCTTGACCATGTCCCATGATGATTTTGAGTTAGATCGGCTGGTGCTATTTAAGGTCTTTGAATTGGTTCTTCGTCGCCATATGTAGATGGAGGCCTCCGCTCGGTTGGCAATTTCTAGTGCTTGATGTTCAGAAGACAAATCAATGCAGTCGAGTAGACATTCAGGAGAAAACTGTTCCGACGTGATGTATCGATAGATAAGATCACCCAAGCTAGCTCTTCCATTCTGGAATCAAGTACAAGCACAATAAGTAAACAAGGCTCCATTGAATGAGTGGAAAATGAAGGGGTCGGATGTTAAGTTGTAGAACTTTAGGAAGGTTGACTACTAAAAGCAGATTGATAATTTGAAGTAAAGAATTGATTAGGGATAGCAAAGACAAGAGATCTATTATGTTGGACTCCGTGTACAAGAAGTCTTTTATGGAGGGATTTCAAATCTCTGTAGTCACATAGCTATTTGTAACCGAGATTAAATTATATATGGACCTTCCGTATAATCGTGATGCACAGAAAACCAATCTAGAGGTGCCACCTAATCCCACAACCACATCTCATCACTCACATCTCTGCACCCTCCCTCCCTCCTCCCTTACCTTATAACCTCCCGTCCACTTCCCACTTCACTTTACACAACCTTTCTTCCTTGCGTTCCCCCTTTCCCAACGACCACCGACAATTCCTTGCCGGCAACCACTGGCAGCAAATTTATATTTACGGATTCTTTTTGAACAACGTTATACACAAGGATCAAAGATTTAAAATATCATATAATTAACAAAGAACATTAAAAATTTACAAGAACGGAACAAAAAGGTACTAGAAATAGATTTTTGTATCTGGTTGGACTGTAAATTGTTTGAGGAAATTTTCTATTTGATTTCTTGCGGTGGTGATGCAATTGAGTTCAATTCAACTTGAGGCCAACAGTCTGTGAACATATATATCTATTGATCTGCATACAGAGAGCCTACGAAGAGGAGAGGGGGCCAAGATAGAGGCGCCAGTGGAGGATACTGGGGAAAGAAAAGGGGAGGGACAGTGGCCGGTTTTGAAGGGGATGGAGTAGACCACTGGTGGTTGTGGCAGGAGGTGGGAATTGTCAGTGGTCGTCTGTCAGATTCCGGTTATCGGTGGGGAATTGTCCATGGTCACTGAGGGAAGAGGATGGGATGTGATAAGGTGAGGGAGGGTGCAGAAATTTGGGAGATGAGATTTAGTTGTGGGATTAGATGGCACCTTTTGGTTGGTTTTCGATGTATATGGGTTTCACGGAAGCTCCGTAAATAATTTAATCTATTTGTAACCCCTATTAATAAAGGCCTCAAATCCATTCTTGCATGTAGTCTTACAGTGTAAGTGTGTAATACTGAATTGAAGTCAATAGTTGTTGAACTACTCATGAAAAATTCATTCTTCATGATTCCCAAATCCAAATGCTACCATATATTTGAAACTAATCATTCATGGTACCGAGAGAATGATATATACCTTTGGAAGACCCTCAAAGTATGACTCAGGGACTTCCATATCAGCTAAAGTAACACTGTTTATCGCCATGGCAGCCTTTAGAATTTGATTTGTGCAATCACGTCTGTGCTGCAATTGCTTCCTCGAATTTTCGGTAAGGCCACCAGGAGGAACCCTAGGCACTGGTAGCCACCATTTCTCCTCTTGACGAGGGAGGGGCCTCCGAAAAGAGGTCGATCCATCAGCATCTGGGGCTTGGATTCCTTGATCAACATACCAGAACTCCGTATCGACAAAACTGTCTAATATTTCCTACAGAAACGGCGATCGAATTCAGTATCATCTCCTAAGACCAGGACAGGACAATGCACCGACAAGACAGAATGAAATAAGAAGAAAGAGAAGGTGAAATCTTACAAGAAGCATGTGATCTAATTTACGTAGAGCCGGAAGGTTGATATAAAGATCTGATCGGGGTCGAGAAGTCATGATCTGAATCACAATTAAAAAGCAAGGGGTGAGACAACTTTGGCCGAGTATTTGATATACTTGTTCAAATGTCTAATTTGGATTAAATGTGAAGAAAAAAAAAAGTGATACTAGTGAAAGTTAGTACTTCTTCAAGCAATTTACTCGGGGGAAATTCTTCTTTCCAATATATGAAATTTAAAAGATCCAAGAAACTTGAAAATTAGGTACTTCTCATATGAATCATATCATAGGGTTTCCACAAGGTTCTGCAATTCTTCCCAAAACAGCAAATAAGATTTCAGTTGTGAAACTAAATTTTGTTAATGGACACATAATGAGTTAAATTTACCTCAAGCTTACTTCCATCAGGGAATGTTTGACAGGAGGGAATTAACTCAACAATGTGATCACTAACACAAAGAAGCCACTCCATTTCTCTTCTCCACATCAATTTCTTTTCATCAGGAAGAGGTTCTAGTCTCCAAAGTTGCCCAAACATTGTAGCTAAAAAATTGTGCACAGGAATAGAAGGACAATCAAAAGATAGGACAATGCAGCAATTGCAAAATCCAAATGCACATCAAACCAAAACAAACAAAAGATTTTTTGAAAAGCAGATAGCATACCACAGAGATTAGTAATTGCATTTGAAATAGCCAACGCAGTACAAACCCCATTTCCACAACCAGACATGTCTTCTCCCAAAAGCAATTTTGAGAACCTTTCCTTCATCATCTCAATTTCTATAAACAACACACCATGCACAATCCTAAATTTAGTTATAAAAAAAAGAGGACAAAAAAAGCATATAAATCAATAAATATGTATGAATATATGCACCTACTTATAGATTTAAAGCTAAATGACACAATGAATACCTGATAATGTTGACCCTTGTTTCACCAGTTTTCTCCCATCCAAATGTGGTTTCTCTACACCTTGAGAAACATCAGAACTGGAACAATGAGGCAAATCAGACTTCTGAACAGGCCAACTCATTGAAGGAGGTGAAGATGAATCCTCAGAGCTACTGTGACTGTGTTCTTCATTAATAGTAGCCTCTGATACCAGAAAATCAGAGCTTGAACTACTCTCTCTACACTCTTCAATTAAAGCCACAAAACCCTCACCTTTTCCCTCTTCAAAAACGTCATTTTCCTCAACTATACCCTCCATTTCAGCTCCAATAAAACAAGGAGAAGCACAATAGACAGAGTTGTTCACCACCATACCCTTGAACTGGAGCCTTCTAAAACAAAACCCATTTGAGACTTTAACTCTACCGCACAAATTTCTAAGTGGTTTCGAGACCCAGAAAGCGAATACCCAAAATGGGTTTTGGTTATTTGAGGTTCTGAGCTTCAAGAATGGAAGGCAAAGCTTGAGATTTTCTTGATGGTTTTGTTGGATTAGCTCTCTTTCCTCTGGGAAAGATAGGGCTCTATCCATAAGGCTTCAACCATGTCTGATTGTGAAGGGTACAAGTAGATAATAGAGACAAGCATTTGGGGATTGTGGGCGAGGGGGTTTATGTATCTTTATGGTTATGATTACAGAAGGCTGCTCACACAATGAAATGCATGATGAATGTTAATGTGAGAGAGAGAGAGAGAGAGAGAGAGGAATGAATACAGAGAGAGCCTACTCGAGCATACGCACAAATGCTAGTAACGCTCTCTGTACTTTGCTTTGCTTAAATCAGGGGTCTCTCTCTCTCTCTCTGCTACACAGCTACAGTATATTATTGTTTTGTGTTTTGTGTTAACGTCCAGTCGGGTCTCCCTACCCTCCAGTCCGGTTAGTTCTAATTTGGTTTAGTAAGCTTGTCAAGTACTTCATTAAAACTAACAGCCATATTTATCGGATAGCGATCAGTGCCTGATTGGAACACATTTGCAAGATAAATGTGCACCAAGTGCGTTTGATCTTATCTCGAGCATTAACATAATTTTTTAGATGGTTGAATTACTTGATGAGTTTCACAAAATAAATATTTTTGATCATATTTGTGCATCCATATTGGACCCACATAAGCCAGACTTAATAGTTTCTGTGGACCCTTAATTAATCATAGAAAAACTCATAATGGTTGCAGTCGAGATCGTTAACAATATAAAACTCCAATGGTTTGATGATGATTATCATATGCTCGTAACAAATTTATCTCAGGATCACTTGTTTTAATTTGCCTTCTAAGACAAATTGATTTCCAAATCATGTTTGTCGATTTCCTATCGACATAATTACTGATACTACGAAAAATATCCAATATCTTAAAAGAAATAATGAGGATTTGCATTCTCTCAACATAATCAAGGAGTGTGTTGCATTTGAAGTTCATTCTAAAATATGGTCTAAAGTCAATCCAGCAGGTTGATACAGTGGTCAAAACCTGAAACAAGGGCTACAGATGAAGAGAGTGTTGGAGTACAGACAACTTTCAGCAATGATATAGCCTCGGGGTCTACGGGGGCAGAGCCCTCACAAGGACAACATCCCACAGTCCAGTGGGCTCCTAAGATTGCACACTAGACTACAGCGAAAATGATATTTTTGGACCTCGGTGTGTAATTTTGGCCATAGGGCCCGACCAATTTATTTAGTAGTTTGTTAATATTTAAGGTTATCAGTTTTTCAAAGAAAAACATAGAAAGAGCTGAGAGAAAATGCAGATCATAGAGAAATTGCGAGAAGACTTGTACTCTTATTTTTCGATTTTACAGTAGACTGGTGTGGCTCCCGTGGTTTTTCCTCACGTTGAGGTTTTTCACGTATATCTTGTGTCTCGTTTTTCCTTTTTGTTTTTTCATTACGCATGTCTATTTGTGTTCCGATTTCCTAACAGAGAGTTGTTCATAAACAACTTGAGGCTCGGCTTGTTTACTAATCGAGCTGCTCTCTAGTTTGAGTTTTGGACTTGTTTAGTAAACGAGCCGAGGTCGGCTCCTATGTATAAGCTCCGCTCGTTTGTAGAGACTCGTTTAGTAAACGAATCGAGCTCGGCTCATTTAGCTCAAGCACAATTGGCTCAGTTCTTTTGCAACTCTACCGAGATCTTAAGGGGCAAGAATTGGGCTTCCTACAAGTAAATGGTGGAATTAGACACCCAGAATCGATCCAGATTCGCAAAAATTGACTCATACAACTGAGTTAGAAAAAAAAAAGTTCTAAATGTAAGTTCGGTCATGCGAGTCGTGTGAGGGCCTGAGCTCTCAATTATGTCTACCATTTATTCCTCATATTAATTGTTTGTGACTTTTCCATGATACATTTGGTTGAGCGCAAAATATCTAAAGTACCCTTCTTTGGAAACTATGATTATAAATTACACTCGCTTAATCCTTTATCGGCATGCGTTTAAGGATGCAACGATCTTGTCATTCTTACATGTGAAGAATTCATTTGATGCTAAAAAGCCAGAAACTTCATGAGTATTATCTTTGTTTAAAGTTATGTATATTTTTATTTATGCTATGTATTTTTATGAATATTTGTTTACGTAAAGAAAGTGAAGTTATGAATTTTAGGGGTACGAATTTTAAGATTAGTTACGAGTTTTATGGTTCATGCATTATGCATTTTTAGTTGGATTCGTTAATTATTTTTTGGTCCATTTGTTACGACTTTTATGGTGTTTGTTAACGTATTGCTCTTGTTAGTTACGAATGGGTCCGTATTTCACCTATTAAAAATGTTTTGGATTGTTTTGGCACTATTAGAAAAATATTTGGTGGTGATGGTCGATTACGAATTATTTTAGTTAATCTATGAAAATATGTAGCAAAGGTAAATCAAAGGCTTTTCCGTTGAAAAATACTGGTTGTGGGAAATCATCTTCCAAAGTTGGAGATTGGAGTTTTGTTTGAAGAGGAAGGAAAAATAAAAGAAAGAAAATTCTACTTCCTTTGTTTGATTTTATAAAGCACACAGAATAAAAATGTGAAGAAAATCAATTTCTCTTATTGGGTATAAGAGTACAAGAATAAGAAAATCTTACATATATATAAAGAGGCAGTTTGGTTTGGTACGCCAAATTTACCAAACTGTCCTCTCTTTCAACATTTATAATACGAGGTTTTATGTCATTTGCAATTTCCTTCGGATCAAAAAATGAAGTATTTATGTGAATAATTTTTGTTCTTTTTTGCACCAAAATAAACTACTAATAGAGATCTTTAATCCAATGCAAAAAAAAAAAAATTGTGTACGAAAGTATTTTACAAAACTACCCTCCCTCCATTATGATATTAAGGTGTCATGCCCTTTGCATTTTCCTTCGGATAAAAAAATAAAGTACTTCCGCACCAAATTTTTTATTTTTTTTTGCAAAAAAATAAACTACTAATAGAGATCTTTAATTCGATGTGAACAACAAAAAGAGAGGAAAGGAAAAGGAAGAAAAATAGATGGAAATTAGCTTTCTATCATTATATTTTGGGTAATTATCTTTCTGACAAATATACTGGACTCCCAATCTTTCAATTAGTTACACCGTCCTCCCTTGAATGGGAATAAATTAGGTTAGTGAGATCTGCTCCGTTAGTCTTCCATTAATTAAGGTTGTAAATTTCAACTTAGTGACTTCAAAAAATCCTTACAACAAATTTTGTGTAGCTCCCATTTTGTCCTTAAATTTCCTCCGACGAATCTATACCTAGAAATTAAGACTATTTGGGACTAAATTTTACTTTCCAATCAATTTAGTCCCCAAAAGTCTTAATTCCTCGGTATGGATTCACTGAGGAAATTTAAGGACAAAATGGGAGCTGCATAATCTTATAAGTCTCTCTCCTAATCTAATCACACGTAATATCTCAAAAAAATTGAAATAAATAATCATGATATTTTATCCTAAAACACGAGTCATGAGATATTGATTTACCACTTTTATTGTATCAAATCGCCAAAATGGTAAATCAATAAACCATATTCACTGTATGAAAAAACCATCTTTTAAGGGGCATCTGAATATGGTGAATCAATAGATCATATTCACTATATGAAATAATCCCACTTAGTTTTAATAATCCATTTTTTAAGGACATGTGAATATGATTTATTGATTTACCATTTTTGCAATATTGGGAAAAAAACACTAGTATTGAATAATAATATAAACTCAACATTGAATTTTGGGGGGGGAGGGGAAATCACCCCAAAAAATGCAATAGACTCATGTAATAATCTCACCCAATATGGAAAATCAATAAATCATGTTCACATCTTGATTATTTCATACAGTGAACATGGTTTATTGATTTACTACCAATTTTACTGTATTAAATCACCAAAATGGTAAATTAGTAAACCATATTCATTGTATAAAGTAATCATCTTTTAAACAGCACGTGAATATGGTTTATTAATTTACCATGTTTACTGTATTAAAGAAAAACACAGCCTTGAATAGAAGAAAAAAAAATCACCATTGAGGAAAAAACAACACTACCATTGATAAGATCCAATTGAAACTAAGATCTGAATCCAGCCACTAAGGCGATGTCTTGAAAGAATCAACGCACATGAAGAGTCTCGAGAAGGAGACGACGGCCAAGAAGAGGTCGGTGGCCGGAGGCGGTTTATTCTTGTCTCTGTCACCAATTTCCTCCTTGATCTATTCGCCGCCGTTGAAGACTTCAACTTATTCTCCACGTCTCAAACCCTTCAACATCGATGTTTTTCGCGTCCCAATCTCTTCCCATTTAGAGGTTTTTTTCTCTGAACTTTTTTTTGAAAAAAATGAGATAATGGAACAAGTTCAATTTTAAAGTAGGTAATGGGGATATTGTAATCTCGAGATGGACAGTCAAGAATGTAATGCCTAATTAAGAGATTTGATTTCCTATTTTATTTTGCACGGATCAATCTTTATTGGTAATAATGTCCTTATGATTCCTAAATTTAAGGAAACAAACATATTTAGATTAAGGAAAATAAACTAATATGCAAATATATTAATATTCTACATAATAAGTGTACAATGGTCCAATTATCCATTTATAGGATGAAATCATAAGTATTTAAATCTCATAGGATGGAATCATAAACTTCTTTTTTGTATAGGATACCTAATTAAAATTCTCTTTGTATGGATTATTTTTGTCTTTATTCACAAAATTTTAAGTTTGTTTAATAATTTTATACTTGTTAGATTCCTCTCGTTGAGACGAATCAAGAAACAACAAAAAATCGAAACAAAACTAACAAATTAGAGAAAAAAAAACGATTTAACGAGAACTGTTTTTTTTTTTTTACCCAAAGTACCCCTTATAATGGGCTGATGTCTGGTGACTATGGTTAGGTTTGGAACGTGTATCGAAAGTTCCAAACTTTATGACCCGTTTGCTTTAAAAATACTCCTAAAGATGTAACTGAAGTTTTGCTACTTTTTATGCAGAAAACTTTACGGAATAAAAAAGTAATCATGGTACGTAGGATACAGTTAAAAATTGTGAGTCCAACAGATAGTAAGTAGTCTGTGGAAACAGCTAACCTCAGCTCTTTACATAGAGGATAATGTTGTAGAAAGTGTATCACATCCAAAAATATATATTAATATCTGTTAAAATATATTGCTATCTAAATTTTTTTGTCATTATATACATATTATTCTCTACGGAATGAGCGGAGATTAGCAAGACTAATAGTTTATTTCTATCCCACCTTCTCATTATTTTTTTTTTGGTTATTGGTTATTCCTAATCTATTCCATGGGAGGAGGGGAGAATGATATTCGATCCTAGGATACAGTGTAGAGTATTCAAGAGTTTTACCCCATGAGCTAGCCACCACTTTCCCACGACCATGTAGTAACCCTATTTAATTCCCTTTCGCCATCTTTTTCCAAAGCTCAACCACAAGATCAGTTGTAACAAGAAATTGCAAAGGTAAGTGTGCGAAGGCCAAGAACTTGCGAGTGGTGGCTAGCTCACGCGGTAGACCTTTTGGATGTCACACACTGCATTTTAGAATCAAATTTCATTCTCCCATGTACTATGTAATAGATTAGGAATGACTAATGACCACTAATGACAAAAAAAAAAAGAAGAAGAAGAAGAAGGCAAAGGACTTAGTTTTTTCCTTCTAGATTCAAATACGAAATCTCTCTGACACTTCATCCTAGTTTTACATGCCTTCGGAAAAAAGTGTTTTGTGCTCTAGTAACAATGCTCCTCGAGCATGAAAGCCGGGATTGATTCCTCATAATTAAACAATACGAATAAGTTGACCCGTACATCCCAAGTTATGAAAAAACAAAAACAAAACACCAATAGTACAAATCAAAAGCATGAGAACCTGAATCTAGGAACTAAATTTTCAAGCATGAAGTCTAAGTAAACAATAAGCATGGATTTGAAAGTGACCTAAGTTGGGCCTACGAACAAAGATTGTTTCAGTTAGATTTCATCATAATCACATCTCTGTATTCTTTAATTTCTTTCCTTGCAAGCCTTTATTTCTCTACTTCTACTTATTAATTCCGCTTTGATCATGTTGCCGGTTGTTCCACCTGAAAAACCAAAATTGTAAAGATAGGCTCCTCCCAACGGCTAGTATACTGTTGGTTGATGTTGATAGCTTATTTGAAAGAGAAACTTTTGTCATTTCAGCCGTTTGTGACTACTCAATTTGTTTTTTGTATTTTTTTCATCATCTCGAATAAGGAATTTAAGCCTTATCATTATTTTTCATGTACTATCAAAAAAACGAAAAAATTATTTGCAATAGATTTCACGGCCAGATTTCGCATACCTCAAATTAATCTTCACAGCTCCTCCTATGGTCGTGAAGTGAGGCGGCGCCAGGTGCAAATCCACTTTTATGACAAGGGGTTGTGAGCCCCCCTGGATTTTCAATTCTAACACTTCTATCCCTATAGGTTTGCAATAGATTGTATTTATCCCCTTCAAGAATTGTATTAGTGCCGCTTGATATTTCAAAATTACCCAACAATCGCCCTTTTAAGTTTAAAGAATACACTAGCTAGTAACCTCTTAATCAATGTGCTAAAGTTTCTCTCTAAGAATTCTCTCTGTGTGTCTTACTCGATCGCTTGGTTTATGATTAGTCTGTTTTTTTATGGTCGACTTCAATGTAAAACATCTATTGATCATAATGCATTCTTGGAATCTTGAATTCCTGGATAAAAATTAATTTTGTGTGCCAAAATAATTTTAAGCTTAATGATAAATAATAAATGCCCATTTTATGTTGATTTTCTACATCCGCCACTTGGTAGCCCCAACTTTCACACACTTTAGACTATTCCCTATAGGTCATCCTACGTGAGGTGAAATGACCTCAATATTAATTGCTAGCGAAGAGAATGGAAATGTGATCTTAGAAGGAAGAAAATGCAAGGTTCATAGGCCGCAGTCTATCTTTGTTGGCAATTCCATGACAACACACATATTTTAATGTATTCACGTTTATTGAGTTGTAATTTTTTTATTTTTTTATTTTTTTGGATAAATAAGCTTGAAATAAAAAAAAATGGGATAACCAAATATACAGTCTACAAGGGGCATACTCTAAAGAGGACAAAAGAAAAGGGTGCGAAAACCTAACAACAACTGTCAGGAGGGATGGCTAAAAGGCATCTAATGACAAAACAAACCATAACAACTAGGTGTTTCACTCCTATCTAATAGAGAGGAGAGAAACACCACGCAAAAGGAACCTAAGTAAGCTATGGCCCTTTGGGTAATGATCCAAAAATTTGGATTATTGGATTATTCGTTTGTCTTTTTTCAAAAAAAATTTGCACCCGTTAGTTTTACATCAAGATTTTGTAGTTTCTGAATTCCTCTCGACGAGACGAATCTAACAAGTATAAAATTATGGTCAAAACTCAATTTTTTTTTAATAAAGCTAAAATTGGTGGATTATTTGGCCAATAATCTAAGTATTTCGGTTTTATTCAAAAAAATATTTGGTTTGACCATAATTTTGTACTTGTTAGATTCGTTTCGTTGAGAAAAATCCAGAAACCACAAAATCTTGATGCAAAACTAACCAATGTAAAAAAAATTAAATAAAGACAAAATGAATAATCCAATTATCCATAATCCAGATTATTATCCAAAGGAGGCCTATACACAACAAAAGTAGAAACACCATGAGTGTGTAGTCCATCAAAGTGCACGACATCATTTTGCACGGCATCGATCAAAGTGCTCAATATAGTTGGAAGAGTTTGCACAGTATATGGGGCCTAATCAAATTGGAATATTGGAGTGATTTGGGGCCAATCAAATCGGAAAGATTGTATTACCGGCCACAACTTCCTTAGCATGGAAAGATTTTGACAATCACAAAGGAAAGACTTTGGCTGTAAAATTATAAAAGGGGAAGTTAATAGAAAAGATGATGAGGAGTAGGGTTGGGCATTTCATCTGCCCCTTCCGAATCCAATCCGATCCCCAATCCGAACGGATCGGCAATATGGAGATTGGATAGGATATGGAGATTTTTTTTGAAAATGTTTGGGGATTGGATAGGGGGTGGAGATAAGCATGTCCCCGCCTCGAATCCGCTCCGAATCCGTTCCCCGCTCCGTCCCCGCCCCGCTCCGCCCCGTCCCCAAATCCCCGAAATATAGGGGTCTATTCATGAATTATGAAACTTCGGGGTCTATTCATGAAATATATTATAGAAATTATCAAATTTAATTATAGAAATTATAGTCATTATGGAATTAAATTATAGAAATTAATAAATAATATAAATTAATCAAATTATAGAAATTATCAAATTAAATTATAGAAATTATAGTCATTGTGAAATTAAATTATAGAAATTAATAAATAATATAAATTAATAAAATTATAGAAATTATATTATAGATGTTAATTTATGAAAATACTAAGTTTATATTTAACTATAATAATCTAAACTTCATATGAAGTTATCAATTATGAAGGATCCTCAAATCCGTAGTGTGGTGTAAAATTTCGGACCTTTGAACTCTAATTTTTAAAGAAAATTTCGACGATCTGAAATGTTAGAAGTGTTCAAAAGTGTTTTTTAAGGTCCTATGGAAGGATTTGGCAAAATACTACTTTGAAAGGGCTTGATCGTAGCATTTTTCCATAAAATCGCTATATAAAAAGATTGTTTCCGATCAAGCCCTTCGTGGTTTTTTTTTTTTTTTCAAATTTTTCATAGGACCTTAAAAACACGCTTTTAAAACCCATCTACCGGTTCATCTTTTCAAGAAATAGATTAGATGGCCTTTAGTTGGTGCATTATAGTGTTCAAATGCCACCGAAGAATCAATGTGTTCCGATCGTGTGGTTACCGACATCGGATGATCATCAATTTCGGGGAGAATGATAGAATTGATAAGATGTTTAATCGTATCGGTTTAGATCAAACATTCAAGAAAATGAACTAGTATCCACCATTCAATGTTATACATTGAACATACTTAGTTATGAACCAATATATATTGCTATAGTCTAATGCATGTTAGCTACATGATCTCAACACAATTTCAACGATCAACACCGACTATTTTGTTTTTCTTGGTGTTTTAGTGAACCTCACCAAAATTTGGATCAATCGGATTTTTAAAAACCCTTCGTCGGGAGATTCCGGACATGAGAATCATTAGTAGGCAAATATTTGTTAACTCTGATCAAGCATACAGAGATCATAAATATACTTGATTTTTTACATGAATAATATATTATATCCTACAAAAAAATATAGACGGTTTCGATTTTCAATATTAGTCTCGAAAGGCCCTCGAATGATGTATCATAACTTTACGAGGATTTTCCATACTTGTTAATGCAATGCACTGCACACACACACAATCACAGACACAAATTTTCAGTCCAAAATGGGCTGAAAATTTTTTTCCACTACAAATTCCCCCCAAACCCCCAAATCCCTAACTCTCTCACCCCAAAAGTAGATTCTAACTCCTCCATCCTTCAACACGCAAAACACCAACTCCGTACCCATCTCTCTCTCTCTTTCTCCGAAACTCCTCCACCTACCAATAATGTCGAGAGAACCCCAAAACAATTGAGACAGCCGAAGGAATCAAACTCGACGCTCGCATCTTCAGACCACAACCACCACACGAGGAAGAGGAGGAGGAGGAAAACCCAAACCCAGAACAACCACAATCGCATCTAAAAAACAAGCCCTGCTTTCGGGTGCACGCCACGCCGCCTCTCAGATGTGTAAATGGGTTGCCCAAAATTTCAAATGCGTGACTTCGAATTTTGTTGGTGGGCTCCTCTGCAGTCTAATCGCTTTTATTTCTTCTTTTTGTTCTCGCTTTTTTTCTTCTTCTTATTATTTGAGGCCCCGCCTTTTGGATAGTGAGAATAGGAAAAGAGTTGTGGCGTTGAGAAATTTGGTGGTAATTAAATGTAGTGTTTTTTTCTTTCTTTTGTTTGTTTTTCGATAATTAAAGGCCCTTTCTTTGGATTATGAGAAAAGAGTGAGAGTAAAAAGGGCTCTGGTGGTGAGATTTGGTGAGAAATAAATTGGGCTTGTTTAGCTGTCATTCGTCCGAGTATTTTCTTGTTAAGGGGTTGGCCTGTGCTTGTCTTAACTTTTCATCTGCAACTTTTGTAGAGTTCAGGTGATTTTCCTGGAAAATTCCACAGCTTGTCCGAGATGGATGCGTGTTAGCTATCAAGTTTATTGTTTCAAACCACCCACCAAGTGTTCGACTAAATGACCAAGTGAGTATTTGCCTTCCTTTTGTATCAGTTAATTCGTGACAATTCTACTTTCCTTCTCTTTGTCTTGTATGTTGTTCTTAAGATAAGCTTATTGCTAAATGCTAATACCCTTTTGATCCAATTTTTTATGCCAATAATTACTTGACGAGCCAAAGGAAAGGATTACGCAGTCAGTCTTGGATAGAGGATGTTTGTGTTTCAGGCTTCTACATTGGCAACTCAAACTACACCGGTGCGTATTAATGAGTCTTTTACCTCTTCTCTTTTTTGTAAAAGGTCAGGTGGGGGGGGTGCTATCATTTGACTATTTCTATGTTCATGTGCTGCTGAATGGTCTTCTTTTTCTGCTACCATTGATGTTTATTAAATAAACCAAACCACCTAGTTTTTATTTCTGGTTCTCTTAGTGTTCAAATCACTGCCCACTTATCTTATCTCATGGCTTCTGAACTTATGTTTTTTATTTACTTGTTACTCTAGGGAAAGTGATTGGATCCCCGAAATCTCCGTGAGGATCCCTGTTCCCCATTTGGAGCGGGGATGGAGGATAAAAATAAATCGTTGGAGATTGGATAGGGGATGAATATGAGTAAAGGATTTGGGGATTGGGGTTGGAGATAGTAGTCTCCGGCCCCGATCCGTCCCCATACCCATCCCTAATGAGGAGGTATCAGAAGAAAGGACGAGTGTTGCGGCTTGGTCATGGGTGACAACAAGCGGTCACGGCTGAGGCAAAATTGAGATTTGGATTTTTATTCGTTTAGATTTGCTGACGCATCTCGGAGGGCTTGAGTAATTCAAGGCGTTCGGCAATCAAACACTTGGTGCGGTAAACGAGGATTCAACAATCGTCCTTTGGTCAGTCGGTGAGGATTCACAATTGTTTATTAAGGTCGTTTGTAACTGCACGATGTTATTTTTTGTGTTTTGATTCATTCATGTGGTTTTTACCCTATTCGGGGTCTCCCACGCATATCATGTGTTCATCGTTTATTTTTTATTCTTATTATTACTCAATTATTCGACTGCTAGCAAAATAGTAAAATTTTTCAGGAAACTCCTAGTATATATCACGCACCAAGATCACCGTGCCAATCCCTCAGGTTAAAGTGATGTTTGTCAACAAAAGTGAGTATTTTGAAAATTGCTCCTTTCAGCTTTTGAATGGTTGCCGAATCTTCCTATGACACCGCTTGGCGCTTTAACTTTAGGGATGGCAACGGGTTGGATCAGGGCCGGACCCAAACCCGAATGGGTTAGGTACCTCCGAACCCGCTCCGATCCCCGACCGGAGATTTTTTTAAGATCTCCAAACCCGCCCCTAACAGATATCGGATTACCCGATTGGCTCCGAAAATCCGAATGCAACGTGGGTAATGAGTTTCTTTAACTACGTTTGATGCCAAGAAAACCAGAATTACAAACAAGTAAACAACAATACAAATAAACAAATGGTTAAGAGAGGCGTGAAAACTGAAAAGCAAAGTGGGTGGGTGGAGTAAAAACCCTATCTCTTCATATATATATATGTTGGGGTTAAGTGTAATATAGTGTATCTCTTGGGTGGAATTGTAAAAATGTATAACTAAATATTTTGAGTTCGGGTTCGGGGCAGATGTTTACAAAACCGAACCTAAACCCGAATCCAAAATTTTTTAAAATTTCCCTCCGAATCCGACCTGAAATCCGAATTTTAGAACGGATACCCGCCCCGTTCGGATCGGGTCCGGGGCAGAGGCGGATCGGATCGGTCCTAAATACCATCCCAATTCAACTTCAACAGATAGACATGATTGAGTCTTGGCATGGTTGATTGTAGAAATCTTCCTTTACAATATTGGACCCATTTATTTACCTAAAAAAAAAAATATTGGACCCATTTCCGAACTTGATCCGCTGGATGGTGTAGGCCCTTTCTTGGTTAGCAAGACCAGAAATTAGGTTGGGAGAAATTTTTATGGAAAATTCAAACCCATCCTTTGAAATACGTTACACCTATTTTTTTATTTTTTATTTATTGGGCCGACCCTGATCTTTCAAGATACAAGTTACCGAAAAGAAGCAATACTACCTTTAGAAATTGTGAACAACTTCGTTTAATTTGGACTTAAACAAGCATTTGATGATGTTCCAATCGTTCATTTAAATCAGTTTCCCTTTGCTTGCATAACACATGCTGGATCAAAAGTATAAAGTTACATATGGAGGATAAGATTCTTCCAAAAAAAAACAATTGGTCAATAGTCCTTATTTTTCTGACAGGTCTGGTACCGACTCAACGAACAAATTGGGAGAATTTTGATACCCAATTTTGTGGGAGGAAATTACTGAGCCTTTCTATGAGTACATCATTTGTTGCACACCAAATGCACACCGCGTTATAAGGAACCTATTTTGGAATTTCAGACAAATAGTCGGAACTGTTCAACTTAATTCAAAATACGTTTTCAAGAATTCCTGTAAAAATTCAGCTTAGTCAGATATCGGTAATAGCTTGATCGATTATTCGCTCAATTTTCAGTCAAAAAATTGAGCAAAGAACTGATCAAATCTCTACAAATATCCGATCAAGCTGGTTTTTTCATAAGGATCTTTAAAAATATTTTTTAAACAAATTGATTGGCTTTGATCATTTATGTAAAACCTTGAGATGAGTTTCACACAACGAGGTGTGCATTTGGTATACGTAAATTGTGTACCCATAGATTTATTACTTGCTCCAAAGCACCATCACTTGTGCTTCAAGGCTTTCTTTGGTCGAACATGCATATATGTAGAGGTGGTCATTTTGTCTTGTCGTGTTATCTCGTGTTCGGGTCAGAATTCTCTCAACCTTAACTCGACCTATTTAGCTTTTTGTGCTATAATGTTGTGTCATATTTGTGTTTCATGTTAGAAATAGTCAACCCTAACCCACTAACTTCATGTCGGGTACGTGTCGTATTATCGCGTCCTTCCATAATTCCCACCCACATAGTGTTGCGTCGTGTTTGTGTCAAAATTCTCTCAATCCTCACCCAACCTGTTTAGCTTTTCTAGTTATCGTGTCATATCATATTCGTGTTCTGTGTCAAAAATAAATTTATCCTAAAACTTCGTGTCATGTTCTCATGTCGTTCCCATCCCTACATGCATGTGTGAAGGTTTTTTAGTCCCCAATCAGTTAAATAGTTCACCTCAACATACCATTGAATGATTCACCACTTACAATGATTAAACTTTTAACAGGTTATGAGTCATGCAATATATATTGGGCCTAATTGATGTAGTGTGAACTATGTGGATATTATCCTATGAATTAGGCCTACGCACATGAGAAGACCTCTCTGTATAAGAACATTATCCACCAGTAATTGTGGTGGAAGCAAGGTTCCTGATACCGACGCGGATGTAGCATCATTTTTTTATTGATACTTGCAGGTACCGGGCCAATAATTTTACCATATCGAATTTGTTTAAACTATATATATATATATATATATATATATATATATATATATATATATATATATATATATATATATATATAATATATATTGAGAGAGAGGGTTCAAGAGACACAAAATTTGTTATAAAATATAACATTTTCAATCTCATTTTCTTAAAAACTAAGGTACCCCCTTAAATCCACTTAATCTATGTATATTTAGTACATACTCGTTGTATTTAATGTTTGGTAGTGAAAGAAGTTGAACCCATGCATCACAAACCCTTTTTAAAAAAATATACCCTGTGTTTTTTTATAATCTCTCTGTTCAGAAATCATAGTTTTTGGGTCACACCGATACCAAAATTAGAAAAAATGTGTAACTAGAATGTTGTAGATCTTAAAATTCTCTTAAATTTTGATATATGAATTGCCTTGATCGGAGTTCGGAGTAAAAAGTTATGACCGAAATATAGTGACAGTTTTGTTCTGTCCGGTATTTACCCGATATTTTCCCAGATGGCCAGTATTCCCCAGATTTTCCTGCATGCGGCCGCAGATATCGACCTGCATCTTCCCAGGTTGAATACTGATGCGGTATTGAGGGGTTTTGGTACCGTTTTTATACAAAATCGGTATGTACTAGCCATTACGGTATGGCATTGATAACCTTGGGTGGGAGAGTGGAGGAGTCAACATCAATAGAACCGCATAATCACTCGAGTGGTATATACTCCATAGAACATGCATGGAGATCAGGTACGAAGCTTCGACCGGCAAGCTGTCTTATTGTCTATTATCGGTTACGGAACGGAAATTGATGGTAACTGAAATGAAATGATTTGTCTTGTTTAAATGCTGGAAAGTAGTACTAATAGAAAATCCTTGGGCATTTCCAGTGACGATGGCTCTGTTTGGATGAGTTTTGAAAAAAAAAATTTAGAAGAATTTTTGAGATAATGTTTGGTTGAGTTTTAAAAATGAGAATAATGAGATAATGATTAGAGAGAGATAGAAAGAGATGAAATAATGAGGTAATGAGTACAGAAATATTCTTTTTGAAAAAGAAATCTTTTTGAAATTTTTTTTGAAAATAGAGAGAAAATGGAAGAAAACAAGGCCGATGTGTTTGAAATTTGTATGCATGTAGAGTATTTGAATCTTTTACTTTTCAAAAAATGATATGGGTACACCATTTGTGCATCTTAAATATACATCACTTTGATTTGGCAAATGAAGATAAACTCATTTTTTGGGTGGGACCCACATTAAGCTTCTTTTCATTTGACACATCAGGGTGATGTATATTTAGAGTACACAAGTGGTGCACTCATAGCATTGTTCTTGATTTTCACTCTCTTCATGGGATTCCTCTTGGAACAGGGTGCTGTGATCTGCACGGTGCACAGCACCCCGGATTCCTCTTTATGCAACCTTTTTGGTCTTGCTATGATGATCCCTAGCTTAAGTTATCCGAAAAGAAAATCATCATCCCTAGCTTTACTAACATCAGTGATCAATTAGTCCCTTGAAAGTGCAGAGTCACCAACAAACAATCCGATCCATTAAGTTTCTGGAGAATCAACCCAAATTGACAAACTCTGCATTTTAAAAGGCTTAGTTTGGGTAAATTGAAAAAGTTGGGTGTTTTTTTTGGTTCTTATTCAAAAAAAAATTGCATTTGTTGATTTTCGGTCAATTTTTTGTGGTTTCTTGGCTTGTCTCGACGAGAGGAATCTAAAAAGTATAAAATTATTAGCCAAACTTAAAGTTTGGTGAATAAATACAAAAAATAATCCAAAAAACCGGATGTCACCTTCCTCTCGTCAAAACAAGCCAAGAAACCACAAAAAATCAACCTAAAACTAATGAATACAAAAAAATAAATTAAATAAGAACAAAACCAAAAAAAAATCATAAAACCAATTTTTTCAATTTACCCAAACCACCCCTAAGACGTAGCTAGATTCCCAGCTAGCTCTCTAAGGCTAGGTTTGGCTAAAAAAGCCAATTTAACTTCTTTTTTTGTCTTTATTTGATTTTTTTGTGTTTGTTAGTTTTGCATCGATTTTTTGAGTATTATTGGTTCGTCTCAACGAGACCAATCCGAAAAAGTAAAATATTATGACTAGAACTTTTAATTTTTTGAATAAGATCAAAAAAAGTGTAAAAAACTAACTTTTTGGCTTATTTTTGTCTTTATTTAAAAAATATAAGTTTCGGTCATAATTTTTTACTTTTTGGATTCCTCTCGTCGAGACAAACCAATAACACTCAAAAAATTGATGCAACACTAACAAACGCAAAAAAAAATTCAAATAAAAACAAACAAAAAAAAGTTAACCCAACTTATTTAACCAAACCTAGCCTAAACATACCCTAACTGTCTTTGCTTTCTTCGACCTCAGATGGAGTCCCCTCTCTTCTCGATCCCTTGGACTTGATGAATCCTTGTCAAGTTTCACTAATAAATTTTATTGTCGATCAAAAAAAAAATCTTGACAACTATATATTTCTATGTTTTTTGGTTGTATTTTTAAATTGTCATTTATCTAAAAAATTGAGAGGCTGAGGAGTAGATTCAGATTTTCACAAGTTGCAGCACTAGAAGAGTTCTTGTCTATTCTTTGAAACTCTCTCAAGTCTCAATGCATTTGTTTTTCTATTGTATTAATATTTTATTTTTATATTTAAAATATAAATTTCTAAAAAAATTATTTGGCCCATTGAAAAAAAAAATTACAATACACAAGTGATGTAAGTGTACTTCATTCTTCATTCAAAACATAGTAAAAATCTATATGAGCTGTAAATGTACTCAACTACACCATTGAGGAATCACATAAAATCTCTACGTCTTGCACGTTCTGTATTTCTTTTCTTGATTATTCTTAGAGCATTGTGTGTTTGTTGGTTTGGTTGATGAGTAGTGTTCTAGTCCGGGAGTCCCAGATCCGGGACTCCATGTTCTCGATATTTTTTTGACGATCCGAGCCGTCCAATGTGTTCAAAAGGTGTTTTCCAAGGCCCCAATAGAAATCTTCAAAAAAAAATACCGGGAAGGGCTTGATCCAAGCAGTTTTCGCAAAAACTTTATATTTACGGTTTTTGCAAAAACTACTTGGATCAAGCCCTTCCCAGTATTTTTTTTTTGAAGATTTCTCACGGGGGCCTTGGAAAACATCTTTTGAACACATTGGACGGCTCGGATTTCCCAAAAACAATGTTTAAAAGCATCAAAACACCGAAAAATGCTCCAGTCCGGGAAATCCGGGATCCCGGACTGGATCACCGGTGTTGGTTGATATCTCAACAATTGTCACCCTCCTTAATGATGGCTTTCATCTCTGTAAATGACTGCCCCCTTAACTCCGGTGAGGTTTCTTCCGTCTCTTTATTAGATCTTAAATTTTATTTGTATTTTCTCCTCCTTTCCTATCTCTCCTTCTCCTTCATTACTAAGGCGTCGTCTCAAGTTTTTGACCATGGTCATGATGGTCCACTACAGATAGAAGCTGGTGGCGGTGGCGGTGGCAGTGGTGGAGGTGGAGGCGGTCGTGACTCTCCGATGACGCTGCTAAGGGAGTTCGGGTTTCAGAATGTTGACATTCCATTTTCAATATCTTGACAAGATTTCATGGTGGCAATTTAAGTACTCTGATTTGAATATAGGAAACTTATAGGGGCTCTTGGTTTTTATCTTTTGCTTGCACTATAACCTTTTTTTTTCCTGTTACTTTGCAGCATATGTTAAGAGCTTTAGGCTCGTGTCAATATCATAGACATTTTCCTATTAGTATGATTTTCTCGGTTTGCATTTTCAATTAAAATTCTCGATAAGTGCCATTTGGCCTTCATGAATGCAACAAATTTCCTTGGTAATAAAAGAACAAGTCTCAGTTTTGTTAATATATAAAGGAAAATGCTAACCTCTGGGCGAAGAATAATGTGTAAAAGACGATATCGATCAATATCTGAGAAAAGTGTGTTGAGATCCGTGTAAATATATTGATATCCAAACTTGTATGTTAGCACTAGTTCACGCGCAGTAGAGTTCTAAGATGTCCAACATTGTATCCCGGGATTTAGTCTCATTCCCCCTCCCAAGTAAAAAAAAAAACTCGTTTGTTAGCAAAAACCTATATATAAACATATCCTCAACTGTTGACAAGGAAATTCTTGGACCACAATACAATGAACAAGGTTGGGCATAACCTCCATATAGCAAACTAGTGACAAGCCCATATCTAAGTACATGGCAAATGAAACCTAGGTCTGACTTGGCCCACATTGTAAGAAAGTTCATTTGGTATAAGCTCACTTGATAGATTTTTATTGTGAAAAAGCCCATGAGAGATACTAAGGTCCTGAAATAGCCTAGTTCTTTCCACAAAATTAGAAGTAATCTCCACATATAATGACCTAAACCATTACGTAATTATTGTATTACTCACTTAAAAAATAAATGTGTCTTCTTAAGATCATCAACAGAACCCTCCCTTTAATTGAAGCAAGGGTTGAGGATTTTTGCGTTATCAAATAATACATAGTGTGATACAGTCAAAACAAGGTATCGTTAGTAAGAAAAGAATAAATACCTCGGTAAATTTATCAACAGATTCTCTATCCTCTCCTTTTCAAGTTAATTTAACCAGTTTATGTTCATTATATATTAAGAAGACGGTTAGAAATCCTTTGTTTTCTCAACCCAATCGCTCTTTTGACTTTTTGAAAAAATAATACTCCATAATAATAATCTTTATCAATATACTGCTTCTTCTACTCATCAATCTCCATTTCATAATGGAGAGTCGCAGTAGTTAGGATTTATTAATAAATCAATAATTGTGTGGGCCTAAATTAGCTAAAGATGGGCCGGAAGGCCTAATTTCGATTAGAAGGGATAAGGTCCATTTGGAATTGACCCAGGCCTAATCCATGCAAGGACCGGTTAGTCCCAAGAGACTTCCCGAACGACGTCCTGATTGAGAAAAAAGTCCCGGATTCATATGGGGGACTCAGGTACGGGTTTCAATCCATACGACCCGAAGTGGAGCTAGTCTCGTCCAACTTCGTCTTCAAAGTTCAATTTCTCTGAAGTGAAGAGAAATTTTCATATAACGGAATGGACACACGTCATAATGGGATTGGATGCATGTGCCAATGTCATGATGCTCGGTTACGTACGCGGTGACGTCATCCGGGTGGTTATTGCGCTTAGGGAACACGGGTCTTGGAGAGCAAGCCAAGCCCTACCTATATAAGCAAAGCAAGACTCACCAAAGAGGTACACTTACACAATCTCTGATATCCCCTGTTAACCCTAGATCTGAGTACCTTCTCATTCTTCTTCCAGTTACTGACTAGATCGTCTGAGTACCATTCTAGACTCCACAGTCCAGGTTGGTGCTAACATGTTTGCTCAGTGTGCAAGAGCAGAGCTCGTGAGAAGGGTCTACTTTCATTCCCCCGCTCAATCCACGGGAACGGCAAAGAATTTTCATCCACCACAATAATCTAGCCATGGTAAAAGCTGTTCTAGCAACAGGTACTCTTATTGGTTGAATCGGTGTGGATTCTACCATAAAGTGATGTTATACTTACTTCTGCAATGTGACATCACTTTGTGGTGGGATCCACACATTTCAACCAATAGGAGAAAGGATTTTGTTCACCCTCTTTTAAGGAGAGGCACAAAATTGCTCTCGTAGGATTACTCAACTATAAAAATGAAAGTGATGTATCACCAAATTAGATTTTTTAAAGATTAAAAAAAAAAAGTAAGTTTCGATCTTAAAGTTTCTCGAGCAACATCTAAGAATATCACATTCCAAATTGACACTTTTGACCTCAAATTGTCTTGAGCCGATTCAACTTGGTAAAAGATCATGTCCCTAGATCGTTCAATATTCCTTATAACTGATAGTAGGAGGGGACACATTGGTCCGAACTTAGGAAATTGGAACTTGAGTAAACAACCAATTAGGATTCACACTCTTTATTTTGGATTTATAATAATTTTTTTGTTATCAAGGAAAGTCATTTTCGTTCCACAAGCAATCCGGTACTTACACAAATTTCATCAAATACAAAGATCACAGTACGGTGTTAGTTTTGATGGAAATGCTAACATTTTCAATTTGGTCCAAAATTGAGAGGTGTAAGTATCTAAAAATAAAGTTAAAGGGATGTTTTTCAAAGTTTGATAAAGTACAGAGAGTGTTAGTCAAAATTACTCTGTTATTTACAGGGTGCCAATAAAATACTCCCTTCGTCCGGATTTGTTGGTCCGTTTTAGGAATTCCAACTTTTTTTCCATTACCATTTGAGTTTGTTAATTTCTTATTTTATCCTCAATCCCTCCATTTAATACTCCCTCCATTCTAATTTGATTACGAAATTACGTGCAATTTTCAAACTCAAAAAATAATGTATTTAAAAAAAAATTATCAATATGGATCTTGGTTGATAGATCTGATTGAGAATATAATACGATGCAAAAAAATTCAAAAATGTAAACACATTATTTTTAAAAAAAATTAGTTTTTGACTTCTTATTTTAAGTTTTAGAAAAGGGGCCAAAAAGTAAAATTTTCATACTTTATCCTTTGACTTTTGAAAATGGGCAAATATTTTAGGATTTGAAAAAGTATGTTTGTGGACAAATAAATCCAGACAGAGGGAGTAAGAAAAAGTCAAAAAAAAAAAAAAAAAAACAGAGACTTTAATTCACTTCTTGTACACTTGTTAAAATGCTTTCACACTCTCACATTATTTCGATACTCTTCTAAACTTTAAAGAAAGTTAATTTGTTTTTAGTATTTATTTATTAATGTCCTCTTTGATCTAAACCATCATAGGTATTGTCGATGTTCTCAGCGGTATTAGACTCTTTTGGCCGGCTCATTCGAGAATTTTTTCAGACTCACTTTGAGTGATCGGATTTTTTTTTTTGATATGTGATCCTTATTATCTAGATCTTTTATGGGGTGTTATTTTGAATTTTTTAAGAACAATAATATATCACGCCAAAAAATCATGGTCCTCGGATATCGAAACACTTGTGGAAAATGAGTTTTGAATCGATACTTTAAACATTAACAATGCAATTTAAACGATGAACGGTTTTAATCGTCAAAATACGCATGAAAAGCACCTACAGATATGTTGGCCGATATGAGGTAATCAAATCATCTGGTCCGAAAATCCTCTATTTTTTTTATTCCGATTCATTTTCAGTCATTGGATCACATGAAAATTTATATAATAAAAAAAAAAAAAAAAACATACTACAACGATCCAAAACACTTCGGCACAATGACACACCATTTTCCCCGATAGACGTGATTTGAGTACCATCCTGGAAAGGATCGGATTAGGCAAGTACACAATCCGTATTTATGCGAAATTTTAGGAGTTGACTAATTAAAAGTAAAGAAAAAATATATGATCAATCAATCGATATCGTGATAGAATAAACAAAAAATAGTGAAGAAAACTGTGTGTCTTATTAATGGCCAAGGTGGCTGACGTTCCCCCATGCGTCAGTTCTTGAGATGAGAAAACCTAGACCAGGATGACTGTGTTGTGGTTGATTCTTAAAGTGATACGAATATTTTTCTCGGTTAAAATATGAGTGCGATAATATCGAAGGTATTAAAAATACCGAAAGTATTTTTAATGAAAATTTAGCCGAAGCGTGACACATCAAACATTTTCAGTTTCCTTCCATAATTGCCACTAAAAAAAACCCACAAGCATGTTTATAGTCATTCTAAGAGATAAGCCTCGGCTATTGGCTTAGTTGTTTAGCAGTACTATATACTATGAGGTTGTGGTTTGTAGAAAAGAGTATGATATCCGTTGTGATTGTTAGAATAGTGTCAGGGTTAAAATAGGTTTTCTATCGTGTGACAAAAACAAAAAAAAGGAAAAACCTTAAAACGAATAAATGTATGCAAAAAGAAACAACTATCACTAACTACATAGGAAACTCCGAGATGCGCGGTTGCATGTTCGAATCCCAAGGAAAACAAACCATCCCAAACCTTTGCGGTCACTAACTCACTGAGAGTTATGCCGTGCCGTTACTTTCAAAGCCCCGGAATTAAAAGCTCTAAAACAAAAGAAAATTGGAGTAATCAGTTCTCGTTGTGGTAAGTATTGACTTTTTAAGTTTTAACCTTTCAATTAAAACTATGCCGGGATAATTAATTGAACTCACAGAGTCACATGCTCTGTCTTTTAAGATCTCAATTTCCGGATCTACCATTACACAGAATATATAAAAATGCCCTGAGATGAAATATTCATAAACTATAAATGGGATATGTTTTAAACATTTCCCATTTGCCCTATTCACATTCCATACTTCAATTATTTTATTTTCTAAATACTTTTATGAGTTCTTCTATTATTAGCCCATTGAGCTGACAATAAGTCAAGAAAAAAACATATCTCAGTCTACTTTTAATACACTTTTACACACTTTGATAAATTTTTCGCATATTTCAGTACGTTTTTTAAATTTTGACAACAGCCTAGTGTAGCTTTTTCATAATTTTACATTCTAAACTTCAATTTACTAACTCCAACCCCCCAACAACTCCATTTTTTTTAATGACAAATGGAGCCATCCAAAAAACATTCAAACTTGGTGGGTAAGTTACTTCCAAGAAGCTACCCCTCTATATAAGAAGTCCACAAAGGAAAACCAACATCAAAGTAGTAGCAATTACAATACACTTTTGACTGAGCAAAAGTTGAGAAAACATGGCGGAAGAAGTGAAGCTGCTTGGTTTCGGTGGAAGCCCTTTCAGTTGCAGAGTTGAGATTGCTCTGAAACTAAAGGGAATCAAATATGAAATGATACCCCAAGATCTAGCCAACAAGAGCCCTTTACTTCTTGAGAACAACCCTGTTCACAAGAAGATCCCTGTGCTTTTGCACCATGGTAAGCCTATTTGTGAGTCAGTTGTCATTCTTGAGTATGTGGAGGAGACATGGAAAGGAGTTCCCTTGTTGCCTGAAGATCCTTATGAGAGAGCCATGGCTCGTTTCTGGGCTAAGTTCATCGATGAGAAGGTATGCTGTGTTTCTGTTCTTGTTTTGGATACTGTATTCATGATGCAATTTCTTGTTAGTCATTTTATTTTGATACTCCAATTCAAGTAAACGTTAAAAATATGTACCGATGTCATAACAGAATGTCTAAGTACCCAAAAAAAAATACCCAGATTGAAATTCCAGTTAAATTATGTGTGTATTTTCTGCGTATGTAGTGGTGCTAATTTCATAAAGTTCCTCTACCGGACTAGTGCAGAATCATCCGCAGTCCTAATTTTCTATACCCCCTTTTTTGTACATCTACCCTTCTAGGCCTACTTACACCATTTTTTTTCGCGTGCTTTTAGTGCTTGTCAATAGTATGGAAGGCATGCTTCAGCAAAGGCGAGGAACAAGAGAAGGGCATGGAAGAAGTACTTGGGCTTCTGAAAACCTTAGAAAGCCAGCTCGAGGGCAAGAAGTTCTTTGGAGGAGACAACATTGGATTCCTTGACATTATGGCTGATTTCGCCGCACTTTGGCTTGGTGTCCTCCTGGAAGTAGCCGGAGTCGATTTGTTGAACGAGTCGAAACTCCCTCTGCTTTGCAAATGGATTGAGGAGTTCAACAACTGCCCTGTTGTTAAAGAAACTCTGCCTCCCAGAGACATGTTACTGAAGTTTTTCAAAATCCAGCAAGCCGCAACTGGTCCGCAGTACAAATAGGCTGTTTGGTTTTCTTAGGTTAACTTCGCTGCTTGTTTCTGCAAATAAATTTCTGCATTCCAAATTGCAGATCAGATGTTTTTCGTGTGTTAGATATTCGTATCTTTATTATGGTGAAGGTAATGAAAGTAGTGTTTGTAACCCCATGGTAGTCATCCAGCAATCAGGGGTGGGTGATAATTGATCATGTCAAGAGCCGGTTCATTCGATTGGATCGAATAATATTGAGTCTTAAAGAACTGAATGTATTGTGTTGCTTATAGGCGCATTTGCATCTGTTCATTTAGACTATGTTTGTTTCGGTGTAAAATATTTTACAACAAAAAAATGTATTCACAAAAAGCGTTTTACATTGAAAAAATTTACCAAGCTTTCATTTTTTTGGTGTATGGTTACAGTTTTTACAATATTCTCTTTCTTGAAATTGATCGGCTCCTACTTCTGGGCGAAGTGTTTGTGGGTTTGGAAGAACAAAATAAAAGGCATAGCAGGAATTAAATTTTCAATTGTCGTCCAATCTCAATTTTAACGAGCCACAAAACATTTATATATGAAAGTGTGTGTATATTTATGTATCTATATATGTACAAATGTACACATACTATTGTTTTGTGTATGGGTGTGAGTGAGGGAGAGATGAGGATGGGTCAGTGAGGAATCAACTTGGAGAATTGGGGAACAAAATTGGGGGATCTATGGATAGAGAAGGAATGTGGTGAGCTAGAGTATCATCTCCTCAGCAGTTCCACCGTTAGACAAATCGCCGAGGCAAAACAGATCACGCACCCAACAATGTCGCTACTCCCCTTGGCGAAACCCCCTCTGCTATGGTAACTTCGCCCAAGGGCGAAGTTACTGTTAGCCCCCCAATTCAACGGGTTTCAGGCAATTTTATCATATTTTTGTGATTTTGTTGAGTGAAATGCATAGACTGTTGGATGATACATTTGTTTGGTGCCTAGGCATTAATCAATTGATAAACCAGAAATGAGAATTGATGACAATTTTTTTTTTTTTTTTAAAATCGGCAACAAAATTTATTGAAACTTAATAAAGGATACATCGAGATAGACCATCCCAAGCACAAAGTAAGGATATGGCAAGGCAAAACAACCGGCGAAAAACTAGGAGTAGAGCCAGAAGAAAGGGAAAAAGAAAGAACCAAAGGCAGTTTGCCCCAAGATGAAACATGACAGAGCTACAGGCTTTCTCTCAGAAGTAAATGAACAAACAACTTCTGAGAAGATAGATCCAGTAGCACCAGAGTCAGCATCAGAGTATTGACAGCTTCCAAGTATGTCAGCTACCTCAACCCAGATCATTCCTTAGAATTGACGACAAGGGTATTATTAACAATTACGTCTCCTTTCAATATTAAGCCCGAGAAAACAAAGTTAAACAAGGAAAAGACACAATATTTACGTGATTCGACTTGATAGTGTATTAAGTCTACATGGACGGAGTGAGTGGAAACTGGAAAGTAATTTCTGTACGAATGGGAGAAATTTCAAATGGAGGAAGATGAAACGATTCTCGCACTCAAACTCAACTCTCACTGTTTTCCTTGCTCTCTATATCTCACTCTATTTGCCATGAGAAACCTGAGGCATTGCCACGAGGTGCATAAGGTGTCTCCTCATCATACCTAAAAGACTGGGGCACTTGCCCCAGTCCCCAGTCCCATTCACTACCGCGTACTGATGTGGAGCTCAATTGACTGGGACTTAAGACTTTGTGTACATCGATTTGGTATGAGAGAAAGCAACAAGGCTGCCTCAAGGAACATGAGGGAAGTGACAGATGCAAAAAAAAAAAAAAAAGGAACATGAGGCAAAGCCAACCCCCCAAAGTAGACTTTTAGTCTTTGAACAGTTTTACGTTTAACTTTCTATCCAAGATTATAATTTTCCAACCATCCAACCCAAGTCAGAAAAATCTACATACTAATCTTGGTGGCCAAGTACAATCCTGCTATAAGGTGCAGAAAGAAAAACAACCTCAAAAATAACACACTTTTCACAAGAGCAAGAGAATTCTTGAGAATGGCAGAGGAAGTGAAGCTATTGGGAGTTTGGGCAAGCCCTTTCAGTTGCAGAGTTGAGACAGCTCTGAAACTAAAAGGTATCAAGTATGAGTTCATTGAAGAAGATCTAGCTAACAAGAGCCCTCTTCTTCTTAACAGCAACCCTGTCCACAAGAAGATTCCTGTGCTTTTGCACAATGGAAAGCCGATTACCGAGTCAATTGTCATTCTCGAGTACATTGAGGAGACATGGAAAGGCAATCCCATCTTGGCCGAAGATCCTTACGAGAGAGCCATGGCTTGTTTCTGGGCAAAGTTCATCTATGAGCAGGTGTGTCATTATTTCTGTTCACAGATTCTGTTTCTGTATCTTCCTTTTTATTTATCGGCAAAAATATTATTAATGAAATCTTGACAAAGAGTACATCAAGATTCTGTTTCTGTATATTGTGGTGAGTTTACTTGTATTGTGCTGTATTTTACCGTACACTTGGAGTTATGATAGATGCTTTTTATGCTGTGTTATAGTGCTTGCCTGTGATAGTGAAGGCTTACTCAAGCAAAGGCAAGGAACAAGAGCAGGCAAAGGATGAAGCTATCGATCACCTTAAAACCCTAGAATGTCAGCTCAAGGATAAGAGGTTTTTCGGAGGAGACACGATCGGTCTGGTGGACATTGTCGCGATTGTCACTTGGTATTGGCTTCAAGTATTCCAGGAGGCAATGGGCCTGGAGTTGTTGACAGAAGAGAGGTTTCCCACCTTGTTCAAATGGAGTGATGATTATGTCAATTGCAATGGTATCAAAGAATGTTTGCCTCCTAGAGATAAGCTACTCGCCCTCGTCAAAGAGCGATACACACCAAGAGATTAGAACTCCGAATTAAACAGTTTGGCGATGTAATTCTGAACAAAATTGAATAACTCTGCAATATCCAATTGCAGAGCGTATGTCCTCTTCTTTTGATGTATAATTAGTTCTTGTGTCCATGTTTGAGTTAAAATTTGATATAATGTAGATTTTTGGCTACTATGTGAATAAAAGACACTGATCAAAGGAACTGAAACTCGGTTAGCCAATGCGTCATTCCTATCTTTTCGTGATGAAGCTTCCTTTGATTTGACGAGAAAAGAAAAGAAAACAATGCAAGAATCATAGCCTAAACGATAGAAATGATCTGTAAGCCTGTAAGCATAAATCTATAAACCTGTAGGGGAATAAAGTAGGCGTATTTTCCCTAATTTATAGCATCGGCGTTTTTATTCCTTTTTTAAAAAAATAAATAAATTAGTTCATTTTCCTTCGAATTTTGTGGATTAAACATCCATCTTGCCACAAGGAATGTAAAACGTAATTTAAGATTCACTTACGTCGAAGAAGATTTGAAAAAGACAGCTATAACTGTATTTTTGTACCTTCCTTTTACAGATTTTCTTCAACTCTGGAATGTAATTTTATATTTCTCTCGTTTTCTCAACGACAATGAATCCAAAAATTTAACAAAATCAATTAACATAAACAATAGTACAATACCAATTCTTTTCTTTTCTGCCTTTTTCCGAATATTGGTTTATAGTATTAGAGTACAACTTTAGGGCACGTATCATCCATCAAAGAAACCAAAATACAGAGTCCATAAGTAGAGAAACTCCGATCACGACTACGCTTGTGTAGTGAACTATCTTAACCGTTCAAATGTGCTTTTGATGGTCCAGATTTTAAATAAAACTCTTCCGAAGAAAAACAGAATGAACGGCTATTACTGATCACTACACACCTGTTAAGTCCGGAAACAAGGGCTTATTTTAGGTGTAGATAACTGGGGATGAGTTTGCTGAAGCCTGGAGATCAGCGCTTGAGAACATCTGGGTCTTTGACTATTGTCACTGGGCAGAGTGCATTAGTCATCACATAATTGGTCACACTCCCCAATAGTATCCTGTATCACCACAAAACCACAAACACCAATGAATAATGTGTGAGGATCAACGCATTTTCAGAAGTAGAATAAAAATTAGACCGATCCAGTTTCGATTTTTCGGATTCCATCTTATTCATTTTGATGATCGGAACTATTCATAATTTAAAGCTCATCGAGAAGATTATTGTTGACAAAAATCATGTTAATGGATTCGATCATATGATATAGGGGCACATCTTTATCTTGAAAAATGACAGATGTCTTAACGAAACTCATTCATCCGAGATAAATATGATGATTTTCTTAACAAAGAAATTGAAGGAAACAATTTTTCTGTTTTCTGAAGCAAAAGACAGAAGAGAAAAGAAAAACAAAACAGGAATGAGTTTAGGCATGGAAAATGGAAGATAAAAGAGTACCTTTGAATTTTGCCAAGACCTCTGTTTCCCATCACCAAAGAGTCAAGCTTCAGGTCTTCAGCTGCTTCACACAGCTTCTCTCTCGGATCACCCCAGTACAATTTCGCCACCACGATCAGCTACACCCCAATTTTCATTCTACTTAAGTAGGAAGATTCTAAATCGGGCTGTCGTTAAGGTTTAATTTTGAAATGTATGAAAAATAGAAAAATTTATAAATTTATATAATGAAGCCTTGTGTTAAGTGTTCATAGGGCCTTCTGCAATAGGTCCTCTGGATCGTGAAAAAGGGAGGACAAAGAAAGAGAGTGGTTTCTCACGAAATCACGTCAAAATGACGAGCTTTGGTGAGAGAAAAACTCATTCTTTTATCCGTTTCTCATCATTTTCCACTTCTTTTTAGCTATGCAAACGAGAGGTAGGCTTCTCCTTTTCTCTTATTTTTCCCCAACTTTTGGGTTTTCTTCCATTGTTGTTTTATATTTGAGCTTGAACTTGGTCAAAAGCTTGAATTGATGGATTTGAATAGTCTTCAATGGTTTTTTATAATGACTTAATTATAAATAAATAAAACCTTTGGTAATTATTGATTTTAACTTAGGGGGTTTGTGACTGGTTTTTCATGATTTTTTATGTGAATTATTGCGAGAGAATGACTTGTGTCGATTTTTTTTTAAAATAGTTTTTTTTTGGTGGAACACCCCTGAATTTGGCGAAGGATTGGAGATAAATATAAAAGAAAAACAAAAATCACCAAAAAGTTCATAGAGAAAAAAAAAAAAAAAAGATGTGAGTAAATAAAAGAAGAGGGGGAGAAGAACCTCTTTCTGTCTAGAAGCAGTGTCAAGCAAGTCCAGAACGTCGATATCTGTTTCGACTTCGTACTTTTTCAAAACCTCGGGATCACGAAATTCAACCAATGGAATAAGAGCTAAGATCAAAACCCAAAACCAGGATAAGCAAAATCCATTTCAGAATCAGAATCAATCAAAGAAAATCAAATTAAACCAAATTATCCGACGAAGAGAAAAGAAGAATAAGACTTACGGGATCCAGAGGAAGACCAGAGGCTGTTTCGTGACTCGCCGAGGGATTGGGGCTTGATGTGGATTATGAACAACGTATCCCCTTTATCGCTCAGATTGTTAATCGCCCACTCCAGTGCCATTTTGCTGCTCTTTGAGAAATCCATCGCCACTCCTATTTTCCTGTCTTTCACCATTCTCTCTCTCTCTCTCTCTCTCTCTCTCTCTAGCCTCTTGGTTAAACAGATTTCTGCTGTCCTTTTATGGAGGAGGAGGAGGGCAAGCGAGGAAAAGTATATGCGTCGGTAGAAACAGCGTTCGATTAATTGCGAATATAGTATCTCTTTTCTTTTTTTTTTGAGCGACGGTCATGGTTATTCGGGTGAGGAACTCAAATGACATGTGCCGAAAACTCATGTGTATCTCTGTGCCGAGGGGGTTTTCGGCCGTTGAATTACTCAAAAAAATAAAAACAGAAAAATAAAAATTACGATTCAACGGCCGAAAATTCACTCGACACAGAGACATAGAAATTTTCAGCACATGGGATCTCATGCCTTCAGGAGAATTTAGGCATCTCGACAAATTCTTGTTTGGTTCGGTTAAAGATAGGCAATCTATACCAACTTGAGAATTCATGAAAGATTTCTCATTTGATCTGACCCCTCCTGCTAAGTTTTGATTTTTTTTGAACTGAGATTATCGAGAAATTTTTTTAGTGCTGGCGGGGTATGGCTGATGTGGTATCCTACCACGAATCTGGACCATTCATCTGTGTTTTGAACAATCCTGATCTGTTGAGTTAAAAAACACCCTCTAAATTTACAAAAATTTCACCGACACATCTAAACCGTTCAAAACGCGGATGGACAATCCGAATGTGTTGTAAGATAGCGCCATGTGGTAGCCAACTGGGCATTGAAAAATTTTCCCAGGTTATCTGGGTTGTGTGTGGTTAGGTAGTTTAGTTTAGTTTTGATGATGTCATCAGGTGTAATAAATGGAGAGAGATAGAGAAATGAAAAAAATGATAATGTCATCAAAATTAAAACTAAAACTAAAATTAAACTGGAAACGAACAGGCCCTGGTGTCTATGGAGGAGGAAGACGGACAAACGAGGAAAAGTAGATGCTTGAAAATAGCGTACACTTTAAATTGCGTACTTATATTTCAGTGTCTCCCAACGAATTTTGTGTTTTCGGATTAGGATTCTCGTGACTCGTGACGATAGTATTTTTTTGGACTCTGTTACCAACCTGCCCTGATTAAGTTCATTTTGGTCTGTTATTTTTGTAATTGTGAACCTTCTTGCATCACACAATAACAATCTAAAATATACAATTTAAAGCATTAACGATCACTAGACCCTTATAGTGAGATAATAAAAAAAATTACGATTGTCCATTTGACAATCATCGATCCGAATTATTTTACCGAAAGCTAAGTGTCTAACATGCAGGATAATTACATTTAATTCGGAACGTTAATTGCCAGACAGACGACAATAATTATTCATAACGTAGATCTCCGAATCCGGTCCGGTGCCCACCCTGACCTCAATGTAAATCCGCCCCCGGTTAGGAGTCTCAAAATTTGAAAAGATTCATAGTGGACGAAACTAGAAAAATCAAAACTTACTGGGAGCAGAGTCCCAGTCCCATTTTATAATCAAAACTGAATGGTCTATTGATGCTTACACGCATTCCCGAGACAGAAAGTTGCGGCCCGGTTTCCACTTGAATCTGGGGCTGGGTGAGAGTTTACTTGGAGAAAACTTCAACAAAACATCATGATATACATTGAACGCAGACGAACTCATGCCATTGAGGATTAACTGGGGTCTTTCATGTGCCTAATGTCATCTGTGACTCACAAGATTCGTAACCCTTCTCTTTTATCCGAATTTGGGTGGAAAATATCTCTCTAAAAATGACTCGGGCTAAATTTGTCTGTAAACCTATATTGCATGTATTTAGGGGAATTTCGATTATTCTGTACTTGATTTTTATTTAGATTTTGTGTTTTAAGCAATTGCATCGGATCCGTTCTCAAATTGACTAAAGATTATAAGCACAATTATAAGGGATCCGAATGTAGTCTATCGAAGACGAACCGAAGGGCAGATGAGCTCGGACGACCGCTCTACCCAGATTTCAAATTTTTGCTTGGATATAACAACTTTTACCATTTTTGCATTATCTAACTAAGAAATCCTTTGATCAAATATATTTATAAAAACGATTTTCATTGTATTCTTACAACTTGTATTTGAGTATTGTTACAACTTGTATTGGCAAACTTTAGTATTGTCCTTTCATATATGTTATAGTATTTTTAATGTTCGCCCACCTAACTTTGAAATCATGCGTCCGTCCCTGTAGTTATTCTATATTTATGCTCGAATCTTTTTTTTGGGTGAGTTTCACGGTGATCCTGTAATTTAATCTTATGTACGTTTCATAAATGCTTTTATCACCACTTAGTGGTTGGAAGCCTACTTTTCAGCTTTTCATTTTCAATTTTTTGACGTTTTTGCCTTTTTAGATTATTGTCAAAATGTGTTTTGAATATGATAGAGTGTTTGGATGATATGTGCATAATGCATTTTTGTGAAAGGAGTAGTATGGAGCTCACACACATACTTGAGTGTAAAACATGTGTATGTAAGATTCACATAAACACACACCATAAATATGTTGGAGACTAATTGTTATATACTGTACAAAAAGAGAGACCACTTTTCCTAGTAAATCCGAGACTTGTGATTCCAGCGAGCAACTCTAGCCAGAAAGATAATACATAGGTAGTTCACTCCAAAAACAAATCCTAAGAGGTTGGCAAAGTAGTTTTACCTTGAAATTTTGTGGTTTGCTCTCACTTATTGGTGTTTCACTAACAAAAAATATTTTTTTCCAAAAATCGAGGCAGATCATTCTCTCACAATACATCACATAAAAAACAGTGAAAAGTCAATTTATTCAAAAAACCAACTTAGTGGAACACTGAGACCTCAGGTTCGATTTCCCTTGTCACCAAACTTCTGAGGCCACTAAGGGTTATGCCTAGTCATTACCAAACTTACTCAGACATCTGATTATCAAAACAAAAAAAAAAAAAGAGCACTCCAAAACATATATATGAGAGAGCATGTAAAAATTACATAAAACATCTGTCGTGACGGTGTATGAGAGAACGAACTTTTGCTATTGCATGTTCTCTGTAGATTTGTAAAGAGGAAGCTCACGTAAAAAATATTGTTATAATTTTATTTTTTTTGTCGGCTATGTTTTGTTAAAAAGAATATAAACTTGATACAATTCGCTTGTGATCTTTGAATGAAAATCATTGAGTTATTATCATAACGATCCGAACTGTTCATTTTTCATAACACAATCTTTACATTAACCTTATAAAGTATAAAGTTGTCCAAATGTAAGTTGGTGTGTTATCGGATTATGTTGGATTTAATACTAAATAAAAAAGGATTTAATAAATAAAAAAAATTGGTTCCAAACTGGGTGTGGGTAGATGCGGAACCCCACACCATGTGATGTGGCTCCATCACTGGTAATCGTGAAAAAGAAAAAAAAAGTTTTTTTTTTCCTTTTTTTTATCCATTGTTAAGATAACATAAGATGTAGACAAAAAAATAAAAACAACTTTGAATCAATTTTGAGAACTCAAACAAAACATCTTGATAAAACATTATTAAACGAGAAGTAATTAACCAACGGCGCTAGTTCAGTTGATCAGAACTCTTGCATCCTACTAGGAAGTCAGGAGTTTGAAATCTTCCTGTCTCCATGCAGAGGCGTTTCTTCTCTTTGTTTTTACCATGTAACGGACTTATTTCTTGCATTGATTAAGTTGTTGGGTTTGATTTTCTCGTGGACTCTCACAATTCATGTAGTATCCTGAGTTGGTATTTTGTCTTTCGTATGTGATGCAATTGATCTCTCTTTTAACCATTGACAAAAAAAAAAAGAAAAAGAGAGAAGTAATTTCTTAGGTTGTTCCACAACTCTGTCTATTTTATCGAACTAGTATCTTTTTTCTTTAATCTTTTTGGTTGATATATTATGAGAAAATGATTTATCTCATACAGCATAAAAAAAAATGATACTACAAGATATTTTGGAAAAAAAGACAATTTTCTATAACAACCGTTTACCGAATTTGTTTACCTGAAATGAATTTTATGTGTTCGTCACAAACTGAGTCATTAGTGGTGAGAATTTTACGCGTTCGTCACAAACTGAGTCATTAGTGGATAAGAAGGCAGGCAGAGCCAAGAAGCTTCTTTGTAGCTTCCTTTGTTCCTGTCAGCCTCGTGATTCTTCAACTGCAGTGTAGGAAAGTAAAAAGGAAAGGATACTCTCCTGTTCATGTTTTGGATGTTTCGATTGAAAGATATAGTCAAATTCTACTGTTCATTTGCAGCAATTAAAGGTTTGGATTTGCTTGTTAATTCTATTCGGTCAGAATTAAATTTTACCGATAAATCTCAACCGTTGAATATGCCAATGAATTGAATGCTCTAAATGTGAATTGTCTTATCCGATCCAAAACATGGATCGGAGAGGATCCAGACCCAAAGTAAAAAGAGGGAGAGATAAAGAAAATCAAGGAAAAAAAGACAACAAAAATTAAAGACAATGTTTAAAAACTAAACAGACAGGTGTCAAAACCAAAGTTCTTAGACTCTTCTTCAGATATTAAAAAAAAAATCATTTCTTTTTTTTAAACAGCAATTCATTTTTTTTTAATCACTAGATCTCGGTTAGCCTTAATTATTTGGGTCCTTTAGCGGCCGGGGACCCGGGGTCCAAGGGACCTCCCACACCCGAGTAGTCACAGAGGTCGGGACCAATGTCCCGGGGGAGGCCTGCGTTCGCTAAGGGAGATTGTCCTCAGTCAGGATGACCAGGGCAGGAACACCTCGTCTCGAGGACGGCTCGTGAAAGTACCGACTCAAATCTCGGAGAGCCAGAGGGCCTCGGACCTCGTTGCCCGGGGGTTGTGTCAGATGTCAGGGGCTCAATCGAGGCACATCTAATAGTCTGAGCGGCTCATTAATGGGCTCAACCACCCCACATGCATCGCATTTATGGCGAGCCACCAACCTTGCAGCCTACACCTGCAGAGGGAAGGGTGGGGGATTTGTGTCAGGTGACGACTCTGGGGAGCGGCCGAGGCACCACTTAACGGATATACGTCAATCCATGCATTCAATCCGATGATAGGAACGGGGCGTGTGGGACACACACTCCCTCGCCTATAAGAATGTCCCTCACCGCCCCAGAAAAAGGACAGGGACTTTCTCTCTCAACGTAAAAGATTCAGCTGCACTTTCTCTCTCTAGCTCCCCACTAGACTCGTCCCTCTGTTACTGACTTAGCCATCGAAGTGCCTTTCCAGACCACCACCGCCTGGGCTAGGCATTAACGTGGTTGCTCCCTTGTGCAGGTCTCCTCCAGCGTACCCCAGGAGCTTAAGCCTTCCTCTCCAACGAGCCTCCAGAATTCTAGCGCGGTCCATACCAGCTCCCCTCTCACAATACAGTATCAAATGTCCAAGGAGGTCATTTTGGTGAAGCGCCCCCCACAGGTCCTATTATACATGGAATGTGGAGAAAACATACATGCTTTTTCATCTATATGTACTAGAAAAGAGATCTGTGTTTCTGTTTTTGGCCAAAACCCAAGTGAAATATAGGCTTTCAAAAATGGACATGCGCTCAAATAAGAAATCAAGGGTGAGGCTCCATTAAAAATACCGTCAACCGTCTTCTTACTGTAATCAAAAGTGGATGTTGTTTTCTCTACATAGAATTTTCGTGATGTAAGTGAGAATAATGATCTGTGAGAAATACCGAAAATACTAACAAAATATCATAGTAGAAGCTCACCTGGAGTTTAGTATATGAAAATGTTATGGGTTTTTAGTTCCCTTTTTCGGGCGTAGGATTGTGGCCCGAAGAGGTTTCTTCCTCGGCCTCCCCGAGATGATTCTGGGAAATTGATGGCCCGCAAATTGACTGGACTTGGGCCAGGCCTAGATTGAAGATGTGCAAAAGCAGCAAAACTGAAGGCCCATAAATTGGATGGACTAAGCCCAGGCCTATGTCAGCCGAACCTAAAGAGTCAAGACTATAGACTTTGGGCTTTTAATTGCCAACCCCAATTTCCAACATTAAGGAAAGACTGCGTAGAACAGCAATTGCAGCATGGGTCCTACAAGTGTGTGTTTAAGACAAACATGGGTCCTACAAGTGTTAAACTAGGCACACACATCCTAGCACACTTCAAGATTGACACACTAGCACATAAACTAATACAGAGTACAACCATTGGAGCACCTAAATTACATTTTAATTTGCTAATTAGTAGTAAAGAACACTTAAACACTACATATCAAACTCATTGGAGATGTAATTAGAGGTGTCAAACGTGCCCGCTGTACTATGTCACTTTTCTTTCGTGCCAACTATGCTCCGTAACTATTTGACACCTCTAGATGCAAAAGATGCTCTTACCAGCTGCTGTAGCTGAACATTTCGTAGTGGGTGGGAACTCTATTGGTCCATCACAATTTATGTAGTAGTACATTCATACACAATCATTTCACTTGTTACATTTTTTTCTTTTTCTTTTTTTTTTATCTTTAAGTTTTTTAAAAACATCATCATTGCATCCTCTTGTTACTAGGAATTACTCTTTTCGTCTGGATTTGTTTATCCCACGTTCTATTGTAACCGGATAAAAAATTAGTGATATCTTTAAATTGGTAAGTAATTATATATGCAATATAGATCTTGTTTGGTAGATCTCGATTAGTTCTATAGGACAATGTTTTTAAAATTATATAAAATATTATAAATTACAAGGTATAATCATTTGAAAATGACACGAACTCCCAAAATGGAATAACAAATCCAGACGGAAGGAGTTTTAAGTTTAAGTAAAAGTAAATTCAATGACTTTTGACATTAGTTTTGAACAAGGTCGGCATTTTTGAGACAATAAAAAATATTAAAAATGACCAAAATTTAGAGACGGGAGGTATTCTCCAAACAAATAAAGGGGTAATTCATTACATGGCAGTAAAATTAGTGACCATATTCTCTTCCTAACATATAAAATTAGTCAAAGTGTTCGGCCGGCAAACTTACACGTAGCTTGATTAATCTCCTTTCTGATCCAGTCAAACATAAGTCGTTCACTCCAAAACCGGGGAATTTTCAACAAAAAAAAAAAAAAAACTATCACTTTTCTTCCAATCTCATCTCAAGAATCAAACTCTAATCAATTATAACGCGAGGAGTCAACTAACCGGACCAGCTAACTTCATTAATTGATGACAGTACTAAACTGGCTGTTTCCCAAGTGGACCCCCTTGTTGGAGTATTGATGATGTTTTATTCCAATATTTGTAACGCATTAGGAGTAGTACCTGTAATTGGAATTATACTAGGTGGATAAGGTAGAGCCAAAACTTGAAGTAGCAGTCAAAGGAGTAGTTGAAAATCTGCAACTGCAAATGTTTATGCTTCTAGTGGGGGACAGATATGGACAACATTCCTCCATATAATATGCGTAAACACCTCTCTATTCTTTTTATTTCGACGGGCATGGATGTCCGGATCATCTTACAATTTTACGCTTATTTTGTTTGTTTTTTTCTTTGATTTGGTCAAAAACAGGTTATTCACACTAAGACAAAGAAATTCATAGGAGATTTTTCTCTTACAGCCTAAACTGAAGAGATTGCCAAATTTCGAACTTCGAATGTTTGAGTTAACAACCTACAAATCTTAGGCCTCATTCCCCTTAATTTTGCACATTTTGATTTTTGCCTTTTTCTTTTCCTTTTCTTTTCTTTTTTTGTAGTCTTGCGTCAAACTTTTTTGGTTTCGTGATTTGTCTCAACGGAAGGAATCGGAAAAATATAAAATTATGACTGATACTTGAATAAAGACAATCCAAAAATTGTAAAACATCAAGGAGAATGAGGCCTAAATACATCTCTTTCTGATGATCCTGATTGTTTTTTTAATTATTATTAATTTTACACAGATAATACATACTCCACAAGCATAATCTTTTGGTACATTTCTCATTCCAAGGATTTGAGCCTTTCTGCGTGCAAAAATGCTACACATATAATGACGTATAACACATCTTTTACACTCTAAAAGTATTTTTCGACAGTCTGAATTTTAAATACTCTTTGACTATTAACAATTGTACTTTTTACCGGTCAAAAAGTATTCAAAATTCAGACCGTAGAATGCTGAAAAAACGGATAAAATTTGCGTTGTGGATTTCTGTAGTACGTCGGTAGGAGAGAGTGGTAAAGGAGTAAGGAGAAGGACAAGTCGGAGAGTCGTCAAGGAAACGACAACATTCGGACCAGAGCCCGAAAGGGCCGAAACCTATTTCCGTTAATTAAGGCGGACATGTTCCTCGTTATTCCCGCAAACAAGCCATACTTGCACTTTATTTTTGCGTTACCACTAATAATAACCTTTTAATTTTCATTATTAAACTAATCCTTTTTGGTGGTTGTTTGTCTCTTTCAGTCCCAATTTTTTGTTTGTGTCACGCGCCACCAAGCCCTGGACCCTCAACCTATTACGACTCGTTTGGCTGGTGCATTAGGGTCTCGTTTGATTTGCAAATTAAATGTCTGGGATAATAATAACTACTATACCACTTCCTGAGTTATTCCACGTTTGATTTTCGAATGACTCTCGAGATTAATAATCTTGGGATTATTACCAAAATTTTCCTAACCGGGTATTATTTAATTCACCTTTCGTAAATGTCAATCAATGTGAGTCTAGCCTCCACAAATAAAATCCCTAGCCATCTAATCCCTTTGCTATTTTATACCTCGAAAATTCATCCTGCTTATCGGACAGTTATTACTATTATTTCATCCAAAATCGTGGTAATCTTTGTTTTATATTTTTAAATAATTGTGAAAATGGCATTCCAATTTATTGGTCCTTTGTAGAGATTCTAACTTATTATTATGGAAACATCATCATTACGGATGTCATATTTTGTTTTTTCTCTTTACCCTTCAAAAACATTAGTTTGTTCACTTCACATTTCTAAATAAAATTCCAAAAAATTATTTTTCCCTATTTCTCATCTCTCAAATCATTAATCACATTTTCTCTCTACTCATATTCCTTTCTCCAATCTTTATTCTCATTTCTCTCTCTATTTGTCTCCAATTATTACATCTCTCTAATTATTATTTTTTCCAAAACTCATTAAAACACTATCTCAAAAATATTTCTCAAAATTTTATTCTCAAAAGTCTCAACCAAACAAAGTGAGCATCATTACCTTTACTTACTTTCAAAAAGTAAGGGTAAAAGAGTAAACTCATTACTTTTCAATTGAGACAATAAAAAGTGGAATTGGGGACCAAAATTTGCGACGGAGGGAGGAATCGATTCACTGATAGAAAGAGAGCTAGAAGCATCGGGTTAGATAGTCAAACTGAAGTGTTAAAGTATCACTAATAGTATAATCAAAATTAAATAATCAAAAGTTGTCACATCATCTTTTTGATTATCCATTTAAAGGATGTCTAAAGTTAACAATGTAGAGGTTAACAAAAAAAATTAAATAGTTTTTTAAAAAATCATTTTTTTAATATATAAAAAAACAATTCAGTTTAAAAAAATAAACAGTTTAAAAAAAATTAATTTTTGTTTGAAAACATTGTTGAAAAAAAGAGACAGAAAATAGAGAGAATATTTTTTATGTAATGATTGGTGTTTTCAATTGAGAAAATACAAATTAAACTTGCGAGTCCCTGTCAAGCTCTAACTCTCTAACAAGGGCGGAGAGAGGAAGAGACAAAGGGGGTCAGTTGACCCCTCGGAGGTCTAAATTTTTATAGGGATAGTATAGTTTTGCCCAAATTTTTGCTATTTTGACCCCACTTTGCACCTCCTCTTTTGCTCAAACCTATTAAGATTTCAAATTTTGACTCCACTTGCCTAGATTTTTGCTATTTTGACCCCACTTCACACCTCACTTTTTACCCAAACCTACTACGAGTTCAAATTTTGAACCCCCCGGTCAAAAATCCTGGCTCCGCTCTTGCTTTCTAACCTCCAGCAAAGACTCCAAAACCATACCCTCTCTCACTGCATACTGCATGCCATGGCTTCTCACTCAATGCTTATTAGATTCAAATTTTCATAGTCTTTTGAAGAGGCTAAATATAATGTTTCATGCTCATAACACGCAGTGTGACATTGACAAAGATGTGATGGAATTCGCTACAGACTACTATATGATATTAAGAGCAGTATTTTTTTTGACAAATATATATCGAAAAAGTCTATCTGCATTTCTACTTTTCTATTAAATTTTTTTGATTTGTCACCTCTTTATCGAAAGTCTTACGAATAAAAAGTTTTAGTTGGTTATTTTCCTTTATCTATGATAGGTATTTGTCATTATTTTTCCTTCTTCTACTTTTAGTCAATGAGTTTAGGGAAAGTCTATTATTGAATCTCCTATTTGAAGATTTACGAAGAAAAAGAACACACAACCAAGGATGGAGCCAGAGTGTGACAGGTGGTGGCGGCTGCTTAAGATTTTCAAAAAATGCAATTCTTATATAGAAAATAAATTTTAATTCTCGAATTATATAGACTCAATGCCACTAGATTTTTTTAATCTTTCATCCTCATAATGTATTTTGTCTTTTTTTTTTTAAGTATATTTTTTCGCCACCACAAAAATAAAATCTTGGCTCCGTCAACATGGTATATGTTCTACACTGTATTTCCTAGCCTAAAACAGTTGTGTTATTTCCTGAGTAAAGAACTAAAATCAGGATTGACTTTAGCATGAGAACTCCCACCCAATTTTTAAAAAAATTCATGTTAGTATGGGATGATTCTATTCTAAATTAACATGTTCGTTCTTAAAACCCTTTTAGATAATCTTATTTTGCAAATATTGTAGGAGAAGTCAACAGTTAGTAGTTAGTGTTATGGGGGGGGGAGAGGAATGAAAATTTTTCGTCAATTCAAAAAAAAAAAAAAAGAAAAAGGTGGGACTCAAACCCCACTTGCCTTTTATTTCACGGGTCTTTCGACAGCCAATTGGATTTGGGCTAACAATAAGACTGGAAGAAAACCCAAAAAAAAAAAAAACAAGTACTATAATTTTTTTACTCTTCTATGTACATTTCTATGCACTTTTCATTTATTTCAATACACATTTTAACCTTAACAATAGGCCAATGAGCTAGTTTATAGTATTTCATAATCACTCACCCCTATAGTTGGTATGTCCTTTTTTCTTTTTTTTTGGGGAGTACGAGAAAGAAACCTAATTTATCGATCCCATGATGAGAAAGTTAGTGTTAAGGTCCCCCGGTCAGGGAGGAGGGTGGAACATGAACTCCAGACCTCATCCATAGGGAACCGGGAAGGTGTTGCGCAGCGTGCTGTGCAGTCTATTTCGGCGCTGTTCCGGCATTGTTTTGATGATCGGAGACGTCCATCATGTAGAGCTCGTCGAGTACTACAAATTTACCAAAAATCATGTCGATCGGATATTGTTAAGTGCCAAATCGAAACACAAATAAGTTGAAAAAAATTGGAACACACATGTCTTGAAACATTAAGTGAAAACCATTGAAACCATTTTTTTAAATATATTTGTGTTCCGATGAGACACTTAACGATATCTGATTGAGTTAATTTTTGGTACACTTATAATACTCGACGACCTCTATGCGGTGGACATCTCCGATCGTCGGAACAGTACTGGCGCAACGCCAAAATAGGTCTGCACAACACGCTGTGCAACACGGGGCTGCGCAACATCCCCTGCTGAAATCACCCACCGCCTACTGCTGAAATCGGTACTGCAAAAATGATTAAATATTACACTTAAAAAACTAAAAACATGTCATTTTTTGTTAAAACGTCATCAAAAATGTTAGAATGAACTTTGATGTCGGATTGTTAGACAAACTGACATTAAATGCCTTTTAGGCTTAGTTTGCCAAAAGATAAAATGAGGTGGAGATGATAAAATTAAGTTGATTTTAACAAATGAAATGGAGAGATGATTTTATCTCCAATGAATCTGGACATATATACTACTTGATTTTATGAGATTTCTATTTTAGCAGATGGAAAAACAAGCTTAATATGACTGTTTTAATAAAAGGAAAAAAAATTGGGATAGCTATTTCCGTTTTTATTTTGAAAATTTTCCCAATTATTTTTTTGAAAAAAAATAATAATTTTTGATCCGGTGTGTTTTTCTCACTAGTGGCAACACAAAAGTGTAGATAGAGATCTAGATCCACCGGCCATGTCATGTGCCTCTCTCTCTCTCTCTTCCTAAAATATGCCCCTCCATGACTACACGATGCAAATCCTATATAGTAATATATATATATATATATATATATATATATATATAGAGAGAGAGAGAGATTAATTTCATGGGATAGATCACTACCTGGGGCCCACGGTACATTATGCCCCAATGGCAACTCCATCACTTTTCCTTCTAGAATTACTGGGGAAAATGTAAAATCAACTATAAGGAGCTCCCCTGGAGAGCGTCTTTGTGAGCACATTTGAGTCGTCCATTTCGGCAATTGACATTCAATTAACTCTTTCATGGAAAAATCTTGGTCATTCAAAACACTTTAGGACGGTTCGGATACGCTGATCACCAGAGGCGCTCACCAGCACCCAGCTTTCGGAGTGTCGGAGTACGTAATGTTATGACTGATACAATTATATATCTACTGATATCAGATACGTAACACCAATTATTTTGAACTCTGTGTAAACACTGAAATTGGAGCACCAAATGTAAAAAAATCCGTAGAAGTTTGAACTTTGAATACCCGGTGGAGCATGCATCCATAAAATGTCTCAATCGGTTACATTTGAATCTAGAAATTCATAAAAGGTTAGGTGGTGGGGGGGACGGGAGGTGTTTGCGATTTCTTTTTCTTCGGGCTTTTCTTTATTTCTATGCCAAATTCAAGATTTAAACACAGGGGACCATTCACACCATAAAAAGGAGTAATAAATAGTAGTATTTTCAAGTACAACTGAGGATCATTCCATGTTTTTTTTTTTGGCCTTTGAGATATTGAGCTTTTGTTTTTGTTAAATATTAGTATCTGATACCTAGGTTTGACCACATTGTACCCCTTCTTTTTTACCTTCCAATTATCCCCTGGTTTTGATGATTTCCTTTTGATTGTAGCCATAGTGCTCAATCTTGTGTCTTTTTCACTTTTGAACATTTTCTTCTTCTTTTGTCACCACATTTGAATACACAATGGAAAAAAAATTATCATAGGTCATAGATTCTAGTGGAAATTGACCAAAATTGGTTTCCAGCTATTCATTTGTTCACTTACCCATGGATGCACCATCAAATCACTGAAATCGGACAAGTCCTAGCTACTCCTTTGGTAAAAAAATTTGAATAAAGAGAAAACAAATAAATCAAAAAACCAATTTATTGCTTTTTTACTAAAGGAGAATAATAGAAAAAATAAAAGTAGTTCCGCAAGGGCTTAGAGTTCGGGAGTGTTTGGTGCTAATTATTTTGGTTAATTTTTATATTTTAAATTATGATTCTAAATTTTGAGATCCTAAAAACTCTCAATCAAAATCTGTGTAAGTATACAGTTTCTGCTTCCGGGAGCTTCCAAAGGTGTGTGAATTTATTTTCTACTACTTTTGTTTATGCTTAGGGATCAAAACCAACTTTCCAACATGCGTATAACTTAGTTCTTAGAAGTACGTACTGTATCAATTTTGATATTTGAGTTCTTATTTTCAAGACTTTCAACTTCTGTAAATTTTGAATTTTGAGAAGCGCCCCTGGATACCATATGATTCTGTGCCTTAGCAATTTTCACAAGTAGAGGTGGTTACGATAATAAAGTAAAGAAATAATTTTCACAAGAACATTTCATTTTCTTTTTTTTAGCCAAATTCTTTTAATATTTTAAATTTATTTTCAAAGATAAATATAAAAAAAATCTTTCAAAACAAAAATTTCGAATTGGAGTATTGTGAGAGTAGTGGTGGATTTCAATCTCGTGAGAGTGATCCCACTTTGAATTTTGAAAGCATCCAAGAGAGACTCTAGGCATGTGAAGATTGCATGGCCCCAACAAAGGATCTTTAGTTATGAGGTCGAGCAAATCAAACCAAAAGAGAGGGAGGAACCAATGATTAATTATTTAGAGGTTTCGAGGCGGTGTCACGCGGTGTTCTTATACTTTATTTGATTATACATTCATGTGAAGTTTATACACTTAGTCTCGAGACTTACAATAATTTTTAGTAAAGAGCAGAAGAAAGGTTTTGGAATATCACATGACATTATTTTAGAAAATACCTAACACTTTTTTCTAGACCGAAGGAGCGATAGTGGGTGGGGAGGAGATTGATTTGATGACGTTACATTAAAGCTTGTGTTTTGTACTCTTATAGTCTTATTTAATGTTGAGAATGTGATCATTTCAAATCCACTGGTCACTCCATCCCACGGCTTGATTATGTGGGACATGATCACACAAGCAAATGGGCCAAGATCTTCACTTGCCCAGTTGTTGTTGTTGTTGTTTTTCTATGAACCCTTTTTTTTTTTTTTTTTGCGAATTCTTCTCTGCTTAGTTTGATAACATAAAAAAAGCAGTTGGATTTGTTTCAGGTTCATTTTGTTGATTGAAATTATAAGTTTTATAGGATTTAATATTTGAACCATGCCCAAAATCACGTTTATTAGATATTGATTTAAATATGATCAGGTCAAATTTATAATCACATATATATATATATGTATGTATGTATGTATACAGTAAACTTCCAATCAGATATATCTGATGGGATTCTCATCAGGAACTCCTACAATTCTCTAATTTTCTGATCAAATTTTCGTGATCCGAACCGTCCAATGTGTTTAAAAGATATTTTTAAGGGTCTAAGCGAGAAATCAGTAAAAAACAAACACCAGGAAGGGCTTGATCTGATCAGTTTTCGATAAAAAAAAATGTATATATATATAGCTTTTATCAAAAGCTGATCAGATCAAGCCCTTCCCGGTATTTTTTTCACTGATTTTTATGTGGTCCCCTTAAAAACACCTTTTAAACACATTTGACAGTTCAGATCATGAGAATTTGATTAGGAAATTTGAGTCCCTGATGGGAAGCCCTATATATATTGCTTGGCAATCAAATAAATAAGTTATGATCCATTGTGTATCTAATAGTCAATAAAAGTGATATTGACCTGCTAAAAGTCTTGGCAAGTTCTATAACATGAACAATTTTAATCATCAAAACAGACAGAAAATGTCAACTATATATGACAGTCCATTTCATTTGAGCTACACCATATGATCTACACCGAATGTACACCACCTTTGAGGGGTCCATTTTGAACCTTGACACTAATTTTTGGAGTTGTTCAATTTATTTAAGATATCATAATATTTTGCGGGCTCTTGTAAGAAACCCAACTCATTCCGATATTGGTAAAAGCTTGATGGACATTAGTCCCAATTGAAGCAAATCTTTTAGTGTGTCCCATAAGAATTCCAAGAAACCCAAGAAAAAAAAAAGGGAGAAAATGTAGGGAACATGGTAGATGACCTACTTTTCCAGGGCCATCTAAGAAAAGGAAAGAAAAAAGAAGATGAAAAAAGGAGGCAAAGGAATGCAAGAGGGGTACTATACATATATAATGCAAGCAAACTTAAGACACACTCAACTACTCAAGTGACACGATGTAAAATAATTAGGGCAACACTTTCACTTTCTTTCTCTTTCCCATTAAGAACCCTAGTAGACCCACTTCCATCAGCATTCCACTTAATTCCAAAGTTCCCATCACTCACTTGCTTCAACTATTTATGCTTAAACATGTTAGGCAAATTATTGTGTTCTCGCGTTAGGACTAGTGTCCCGGTTATCGAAGACAATTGAAGTTGCCTCCTAACCTAGCCGACGGCCTGGCAATGGGTCCTTTCATCCGCTTGGGATCTACAATACCCGGCATCCCCACTCAATTCTATGTACCGAAGCTCTAATGTACCCATATATCTATTGGATCACGCAAGAACTTTAATTCACTCATCCAACGGCCGGAAATGCGCTGTAATAGGAGGTATGGGACTTTATGATCCTGTTACAACCTTTAATTTATGGGTTTTCCAGACCAACTTTGAAGATCGAAGACATTGATATATCAAAACTCGTCGAGAATATCAACTATATTGAAGTTCAAAATTTTTGTCACGATATTTCTGTAGTATGAGTGGACCTTACCTAGCATCATTAGCACTCACCTAATAATTTGTTTGGTTCCATGAGACACTACCAACCATCACATGAGAGATTAATAAAATAGTAATCAAAGTGGACCCCCTTGTCAATTTATGAGGGTGCATGCCCAACTCCACCGTAGAACCTAATTTTGGCGATAGTGAGAATTTTGTTGCAGGTTAGGACTAACGGAAATGATCTCCTGTTTCTGTCATATTTGCACATGGATCATAAATTGCTCAATTAGGTGTACATAGATAATCCTCTCAATTATTTATTTTCGGGTTATAATGTATCGATGGGACATTCACTATACATCAGTAACATTTTTAACCAGCACACAAAGGAATGCAAAATTCGGGACGGCCGAATATTTTCTTTTTGTGATTTTTTTAAAAATACTTTGCTCGTGGACAGAGCATTGGGCTTCAACGAAAGCCCGGCCTAAGGCCCAATGTATCAAATGGATAACCCGGTAACGGATCATATACAAATGATTTTGGCCCACATCCTTCTTCGTTTTCTTTTCTTTTTTTCTTTTTTGTCCAACGATAGGATACTAGTTTGTTAGCGGAGTTGGATTACTACAGTAAGTTAACTTCATTCCGTCAACTTGAACTTGAAACCTCACAAACTGACACCTAAATGTATACTCACAACTGCTTGATGATGAACTCGCCGAACAATGCGGAGAGTAGTCACGTAGACGCAATATCATGGAGATTAATCAACTCGTCATTGCAGACTTGAAGTGAAAGATTCCAATTATTTGTGCTGTATCCGCCTTATCACATTAATGTATTCTTTAGAAAGTGCTTTTGACTTTGGAGTATTACTGCACCTCCTAAAAATAAAACAAACAACTTTTTTATATCGTTCACAGAATAATGTTGACAAGTACTAACACACAACTGGTGATTATAAAAAAAGTTTAGTCCATCGTTGTCGAGACATATTTATCAGGTGTGAGGCCTACAAATCTATCATGTGGTTGCTTTTAGATGAAAAGAAATGATCACATGAGGAAACTAGGGCAGTTTACTTCATAGTTGGAAAAGCCTCAAGGGTTACTAGTTCCGTTAAGTCGGGAGTTTGTTCTCCACACAATTGATTTGATCAATTCGATTCTTGAAGTCAGGCTCCAAGAGAGTTGTTTCTTGTAAGTTCTCTAGTCCCGGCATAGATGATGGATGTTATGCCTTTGACCAGAGTGAGAAGGAAATTAGTTGAGGTGCAGGTAACCTAACCTAAAACCTCCTAACCGTTTAAAAAAAAATGTCATAGTTGGAAAACAGAGAGAAATTGTTGTCTATGTCAAGGTTTAATAATCTTTATGCGCTCGAAGTCTTCGGTTTTCCCATTGGTACTCGAGCCGATACAGTTTGGCTAATAAAAATCTGTCTTTATTCACAAAATTTTAAGTTTGGCTAATAATTTATACTTTTTAGATTCCTCTCGTCGAGACAAGTCAAGAAACCTCAAAAAATCGACCGAAAACTAACAAATGCAAAAAAAAATTGAATAAGGAGAAAACCAAATAAACCAATAAACCATTTTTTCCAAGTTAGCCAAACAAAGCCTAAGTTTTCATTTTGTTTTATTTATTTATTTTCGCATTTGTTAGTTTGGTGTCAAACTTTTGGGTATTAGTGGTTCATCTTGACATGAAAAATCAGAAAAGTAAAAATTTTTAGCTTTTACCCATATTTTTTTTTTGGAAATATCAAAGAAAATATGGTTAAGGACAGCTTTAACCGTCTTTTCTTGAATATTTCCAAAAAAAATGGTAATTTTGGTAAATTTTTATTTTTTTAATTCCTCATTTCGAGACGAATCAGTAACCCACAAAAGATTGTTGCACAACTAACAAACATAAAAAAAATTAAATAAAGGCAAAACCAAAAAATTGAAAAGTCAACCGGTGTGGAATAAAAAAAGTTAATTATTAATGAAAGGTCTAAGCGGTTGTTTCAGTGTCACTGGATTAAGGATTATTAATTATTTTTATTCAAAAAATATGTTTGATAATTTTTCATCAATTTTTTTGGTAATTATATGTTAGTCTCAAAACGAGGATTTGGAAATATTTGGGCAATTCTCATAATTTTACCGAATTCCGATTCCATTCGTCGAGACAAATTTATAATCAACAAATAAAGTTTGACGCAAAACTAACGAATGAAAAAAATAATAATAAAAGCAAAGGTTTGGATCTGAAGGGGTGGACCTAAGGTGAAATTCCATAACTCACTCCTCAATGAGGTTACCCCTAGGATTTATGACTGGACAGACTGGTAATTACCTGGTACATTTAGAATGAGGGATTAATCGAGTCAAAATATTTCGGATATCTATTTTCAATATAATAGTAGGATTTTTTAAGAGCCACCCCCTTTCTTCATCCTTGTAAAACACTAACCACTGGACCAGAATATTTGGGAGAGGGAGGGTGCTACCATAGCTGGAAGTGTAAGCACTGGTGGAACTGGTGCAAGGAGGGTGTTTGGTCCATACAATCTCTTCAATTTTGTTCCTTTTTGTCGTACACTTTTAGACTCTTTTTTTTTATTATAAAATAACTGAAAAATGATTCCTATAAAATCGGTCAAATGTTGATAAAAGCCGTTGGAGAATTTAGCCGTAGTACATAATACCATGTTGGTTTTACAAATAATTTTGTTTGCATGGGGTAGCTAGCTCATGTGATAGAATTTTTGGATGTCCCACCATGCAAATATGCTGGGATCGAGTCGTATTCCCCCTCCCTCTATTTAATAAATTAAGAATGACAAAAAAAGATATTATTCAATTACCCGGGCCCCACCAAGATAGATAATTATAGCATGCAGGTAAATCATATAAAAATTAACTATTGGATACACATTAGCAAAATGAAACGGCATACAAATTGAGTGATGATATTTTTTCACCGTCTTAACCTCTCTCTCTCTCTCTCTCTCTCTCTCTCGTAATTTTGTAATTTTTCTCATTTTGGTTTCTAGTGAACTTTTCTTAATTTTTTGTTAAAACCTTTGACTTATTTTATTTTTCTCAACGAGATAAATTAAAAAATGAAATACGCATAGGAAAATTAATACTATATAAGTAAGCAAATGAATCTGTGTACTTTGATTTTGATTTTTTTTTATTCTTCTCCTTCCAAACAAGTTAACACAAGCTCTAGAAAAATACACACTAGTGCATTGGAGTTGTCTTTCGGCGCAGAAATAATTCAACATGTTTTACGGCGATAGCAAGCAAGACTCGATGCTTCTTCCACAAGGGAAAACACACACAAAGGTTTTCTCACCACTTTAATTTTCTTTTTCAACTTTCTTTTAGCTTTGTTTTTCCAAAGTCACACCTTTTATTCTGCTCTCGGAGTTCAACGAGGACAAACACAAAAGTTCATACACATCATTTGTTGGGTCTTTTTGTCGTTTTAATATAATTTTTTTTAAATCTTGCCCTATATTGTTGTACATTTCGATTCTTCTATTCGAGCCGAATGATGTGATTTTTAAATTATACCTAAAGTTCCTTTTTTTTAAAAAAAAAAACAAAAAGATCGTCTCAAAATGTCTCCGCAAAGTTAGATCAAACTCACTCATAATCTCGTCTCATGCTATGAAAAACCTTTAATCCCCAAAAATTAATGGACAAAAGACAAGATAAAAAAAAAATTATCAAGAAAAACACAAAAAATATCAAAATGATTATGAAAAATGCTCCCATTCTTCTAAAAGTTTTGTCTAGTGACTATATTCAATATTTTTTTCTTATCATTAAATTATAATAATGTGAACCGAAATTTTTAAAAAATCATATAAGATGACACTTTAGACAAAAAAAAAAGAAGAAGATAAATGTGGCTCCTAGCTCATCTAATTGTATCTTGTGTTTTTCAAGAAGAGGTCTAGGATTCGATTACATAGAGAAACTTTTTGAATTGTAAATTAGTTTTCTCGTTCGCAACAAACAAAACTTTTAGCACCTTAAAATCTCATTCGCTAAAAGTAATGAATGTGTTTTTAACAACGTAGCTTAAATTGTACTTCTATGCAGAAACCCATTTTAGCATTCATTTGTTAAGGGAGTGTTCCCATAAATTTTTTTTTTTTTTCAAAAATTAGCTTTTCAAAAAATCAAGACAGATCATTCTATCAAAGTACATCACATAAAAATGTGTGAACACAAAAACCAAGGCCTTAGGTTTTAGCACTTTTAAAACAGAAAACTCACCCCTATTTAGCCAACAAAGTCTAAGTTTCCTGATTTTAAGCACCAGGTGCTAAAAGCAAATTTTTTTATAAAACTACAAAACATTAAGTTATTAAAGGCCAATTTATTTTCTATAAAAGTGCTAAAAGTTAAATTGCTAAAAGTTAATTTTTCATGAAAGTGGTAAACACGAATTTGTAAAAGCATTAGAACTGAGGTTGGTAAACATTTTTGTTTTAGCAAAACGGCAAACCCACTTTAACTATCCTCTAATTCCCAGTTAATGCCGATCTTGCTAACCTTCACTCAATAGATATCAGATAACAAATACATAAACATAAATGGTTTGTATTTCAATGCACCACTCTCGAATATCAAAATATTTTCACTGATATTAGACCATCTCCAGCAGCCTCTTTTTTCTCCGACGAACCTATTTTGGCTGCTGAAATCCGAAAAACGAAGATCCGGCAATCTCGTCAAGTTCCTCGCCATTTTCGTCGAAGCTACAGTACGTCGCCGAGGTTGACAAAGTATGGCAAGCTCGCTGCCGGCATTTCTTTCTCTTTCCTCCCACGCAGAAAAATGGCTACACTGGAATATTTATTCTAAAATTGATTTGATACCAAAGGATTGTAGGTATTGTCAAGGCGATGCCAACGGTGTAAGATTCATCGGCAGAAAAGTCTGTCGGAGATCGTACGCACCAATCAATGGACTCGCGTGTGGACAAGTCAAATCTAATCGTGACGCGTGTGTTGCATGCGCCCGTGCGAGGCAGAGGAGCTGACGTCGTCTTTTTTTTTCCCTTTCAAATGGCTACATTGTTGGGTGATCGAAATATTTGAACCTAGTAAAGCGCACTTTTTCTTGTCAAAATGGTGATGTTTAGACGGTAGGAGATACTCTCAATACACTTTCATCAAAAATTAATGGTTGTGTTTGATTTGAATTTTAAGTTTTAATTTTTATAATGATTAGAGAGATACTCTCAGTACACTTTTATCAAACAAGACCGTTATACTTTTTACTAGATTATCTTTCACGTATTCAGCTGAGATTAGCATTGTAAAATCTAAAAAACAAGACAAGACAAGACAAGAGTATATTTTTATTTTTATTATTTTTATTTAAAGATAAACGTGACAGGGCAATATGTATGGAGGAGATAAGTTGTAGAATCGGAGGGGATTCCCATTCCGAAGTCTGCCGTCGTCCGACAAATCTTCTGCAAGCAGATTTGATGTCACAGCAGCGTCGCAGGCTTTTTCCAGAAAATACTGAGGCCTAATTTGGGATTCGGGGGTGGTGCTGCCCCTTTAGGGGCAGCATCCATGTTGCCCTCCCAAAACTACGTAGTTTTGGTCCATTTTGCTAGAGGGACAAGAGAGTTATTTGGCCCTCTATATTTCCTTGTTTCTCCTTATTCGCCAATAATCCACTTATTTTGGTTTTATTCAAAAAATTTTGAATTTTGACCACAATATTATACTCGTTAGATTATTCGTCTCGTCGAGAGGAATCCATAAACCACAAAATCTTGACACGAAATGAACAAATGCAAAAAAAATTGAACAAAAACGAAACGAAAAAACCAATAATCCAAAAACCACTTTTAAGCCAAATTAGGCCTGAATCATCTTATTCGTTTTAATTTTTAGGAACCGATTTTCTTAATTATTATTTTATTATTATTATTTTTTATTTTTTTATTTATCTCTCTCAAATTATTAGCATTTATTTTTTAATTATTATTTTTATTTATCTCTCTAATCATTATAAAAATCAAGGTTGTGTTTGGTTTGGTTTTGAGTTTTGATTTTTGTAATGATTAGAAGGAGAGATAAGAGTAATAATTAAAAAATAGATATTAATGATTAGAGAGAGATAGAGAGAAAAATAAGAATAATATTTAAAAATAGAGATAATAATTGAATAATGATTTAGAGAACCAGTGCTTAAGAACCCAAACCAAACAAGGCCCAAAACTCATACCAAACACAACCAATTTGTACCACAAATTCTCACTTTTATCCTCAATCTCATCACGCATTAAACGTAACTCTGTATAGTACAAACAACTTTAGATATCAATGTAAAAGTCCTCACTCAACAAAGTGGGCTAACAAGTTGGACAACAGCTTTAAAACGACGTCGTTTTAGGGCCTGTTGTAAAAAAAAAAAACCGTGAATTTGAAATCTAGGTTCCTCCTCTCCCAAATCAACTCCATACACAGAGAAGAGGAGGAGAAGAAGGAAGGCAAGACCACCACAGTCGCCGACCTCCGCCACTGCTGACTGTCCCAACCTGGGGCTCTCCACCTCCGGCAACCACCACCACCAGATTTTTTTAAAACCACCATCGGATTTGAAATCATCGGTCTCACAACCACCATTACCAAGGTCTATATCTCTTCTCTCTCACTCTCCCTCTCTCTCACGATGCCTAATTCCCTATCACGCTAGTTTCTCGCGTGGTGGTTATGGAGTTTCGCGGTGTAGGTAATGGCGTTTGGTGGCGGCCGTGGAGTTTGCCGATATTGGAGCTTGCGTGGTGGCTATGGAGTTTCGTTGGAGCTCGAGTGGTGGTTATGGAGTTTCGCAATGGCGGCGTTGGTCAGCAAGATGGTGGTGGTTGTTGGCGAAGGGGAGGCGTTGGCGGCGAAGGGAGGCTCCCTCTCTGTCTCTGAATTTTCACGTTTTCCCTTCTTCTTTTTTCTTTTTTTTTTTAAACAACAGGCCCCAAAATGACGTCGTTTTGGGGCTGTTGTCCATTTTTTTAGCCTACTTTGTTGTGTATATAGCATTTTCCTCCAAGATAAGTGTCTTTTACAGTACTGCGTTTATTTTTCAACAACTTATATACTCTATGGCTTTATTTGTTTGGCCGGAGCTAAATAAATGAGATTTGAAATCTCATAGGATATGAGTGAGATATGAAATCATTGATATATTGCTCAGGATATCAATGGATGAGAAAAATTCACATCGGTATTTGTGTTGGACAGAATAGTGCTCGGGATATCCGGTTTTTTGCACTAAAATGGAAAAATCCCATCCAAATTTCACCCCCATGGGATTTTATATCCCGTACGAATGGGGATATTAATTGGCTGGAAAAAACAAATCTCATCTCAAACAATGTTACCAAACAATGAATTTTGGGACCCACTCCAAATCCCAACCTCATATCCCCCCTAACAAACAAGGCCTATGTCTCTTACCTTATTGTCCGTCCCTTTTAAAATACACCATATGGGAATGCGTGCAATTTTGAACTTGTAGAAAACATAATTTTCTATAGAACTTTCTAATTTATTTTATATCAAATTAAAGTGTTCATTGAGGACTTTAATTTGGTGCAAAAAAATTTAAAACATTATTACGAAAATACATTTTTAACGTCCCGCAAAAATACATGCTTCCCAAGTGGATCACTTAAAAATGGATGGAGGGAGTAATAATTTTGAAAATTTTGTATAGTATAATTAATTAAGATATATTAAACAATATTCATAATCCATATTTTTTTTATGTTCACATTAAAAAGATGTGAAAAATGCAGTTCAAAAATTGTATTGAAATTGGTAAAAGTGTAGTAAAAGGTGTAAAAAAAGAAATGGAGTGAGCGTTTTTTTTTGTTGTTGTTTGTTTGCGTATATATTGTGTGTCCATTCGACACATGTCAAGACCCAAAAGATATAACCTGTTGAAAATGACACGTAGTCTCAAAATGGACACTTATATTGGAATGGAGGGAGTAGTACATTTTATGTGTAAAAATATATTCTATTTTCACTTATATCAATACACTTTCTCATAGGAAAGTTTTATTGACACTCTATTTTTGTCTTTACATATAAAACGCAAAAGTAAATTTAACTTACACCTAATAAAGCAACAAATGAAGTATGAAAATAATAAATGAGAGTACCAATACCATTTTCCTTCCCTTATATCAATGCATTTTCTACTCGCTATTCTCGTTTCTAAGGTCTGAATTTAGCATTTTCCTTGGCATCGGGGAGAATTAGTCTGCAATCAAAAGGTGTTTTAGCAACAATTAATATAGATAATTTTGGCCTAAAAAGCTAAGCATATTTTTTACTTTTTTTAGCTTCAAAAAATCATTTGTTTTGGGCTAAAGGCTTATTTTAGCCTCAAAAGTTTTTTTTTTTTTTGAGTTTAAATAAGTCAAAACTCAAAAACCATGCTTAAGTTTATACGGCAAAAATTAGCCTTTGTCTCATTTTTTTTTCTTTTGCATTTACTTTCTCTATCTGTGTTTGTTAGTCCATTTTGAGGTTTTCAATTTTTTTTAGGGAACATCATGATTGCATTTGCTCAAAATCTTGTCTTTCCAATTATACTATGCGATCATAACTGATTTGTTAATTACTCCCTCTGTCCAAAAATAATACTCCCTCTCTCCCAATTTAAATGTCCTCTACGGAAAATTGAGCTTTTTAAATTGTATGAATTTAAATTGTCTATATCAATACGAATCTCAAAAAATACTCTCTCCGTTTCTAAATAAGAGCCCCACTTTCTCTCTCTTACCAATTTTCATATAAAAAAATTAAGTACTTCCGTGCATCATTTTTTGAATTTTTCAAAAAATGAGAAAAATTCAAAAAATGATGCACGGAAGTACCTCATCTTTTTTTTTGAAAAATGACACGACTTTTCGTAGTGGACTATTAATTTTGAACAGAGGGATTATGTAATATGGATCTTGTTTGATAGATTTTAGGTAATTCTATTATATAAAGTTTTCAAAATCTTGAAAAATATTATATGTTGAAAGATATTATTAATTTAAGAATGATGTGAATATCAAAAACTGTCAAATCAAATAGGAATGAAAAAAATACTTTTTAGGGGTAAAATTCAAAGTTCGGTAAGTTTTGATGGTTATTTATAGAAATGTGGATATTTAAAATGGGACGGAGGGAGTAGTATGTTTTAGAACTGCATGTCATTTTCAACGACATGTATATTTTAAAATGAATGTCAAAAAATATGCATTATGAATGTTATTTGATAGATCTTAATTAATTAATTTTATTGTACAATGTTTTCAAAACCGTAAAAAATATTACAAACTAAAAGATATAAACTGTTGGAAATGACATGCACTCTAAAAAGAGACTATCATTTTAGGATGGATGGAGTACTATATATTTAAAGATGAGGATAAAAGAGTAAAATTTACACAATTTACTCATTGACTTTCAAATATGGACAAACTTTAATGGACGAAAAAATATGTTTGTGAACCAATAAACTCGAAAAGAGGGAGTATTAGTTTTCTTTGGATCTTTTATGGACTATTGGTTCGTCTCGTAAAGATGAATCTAAAAATAAAAAATTATTAACCAAGCAAATACTTTTGTGAATAATGACAAAAATTATTTAAAAAACTTATCTGTTTTGTATTATTTTTGTCTTAAATAATTTTTTTAAAAATTTAATAATAATTTTTTACATTTTAGATTTATCTCATCGAGAGTAACCACTAACCAATAAGCAAGCATACTATTTGACATTGTTGAGTTCGTAAGCATGTGCATGAATGTCTAATGGTTCCAGTGTCATGCAAATTCTTTGTGAGTCCGTTTATGTACACTAAAATGGTAGGAGTATTTGTGTATGATATCTAAAATGAATAAATCAAAAAATCAGTTTTAAACTTTTTTTTGTTAAAGCATACGTATTCCAGATGCTGTGATAGAGATATTTTAGACGTTGTGATAAATGTTCCATATATAGTGTTGACCATTCTAGATATTGCGACAAAACGGACAGAGGGGCTCTGTTGTCTCTTGCTAGGGAGAGCACCTGCTGTCCCCGGCGATTCCGGGGCACTCCGGTCCCTTGTCGATAATCGAAAACGTTCACATCGAAGAGCTCGCCGAGTAGAACAAGTGTACCAAAAATTAGCTCAATCGAATATCATTTAGTACCTAATCGAAACATTTTTATCTTGAAGAGAATGCATCCAAAACACTAGATCATACCCACTCAAACCCATTATTGCTGAGTTATATTTGTACCGATCAAGTACAAAATAGTATCCAATTGAGCTAATTTTTGGTACACTTGTTCTACTCGCTGAGCTCTTTGACGTGAATGTTTCCGATCATCGACACGGGACCGGAACGCCGGGGACAGCAGAGCCCTCTGTTCCGACAAAACACAACAAAAACAACATTGTTTTAATTATGCAAAACTACTCAATTTTTGGGACACGATTTTTTATCATGTGAAAATATTTACGAGTGCACGTGGAATGCTTACGACAACATCTGAAATACATACTTTTGGGATACTATGCACCAAAATCATTTCGGTGTACCATATAAAAAAATTGTATGTTTAACTTGGGCGAGTTTCTAATATGTGATTTTTGGTATTTTTTTTATTACAGGTTATCAAATCAATTGATATATGTGAATAAAATGTCTTGTTGGAGAATAAAAAAAACCAAAAATACTAAAAATGCCGCAGTGAGAAACTCACCCTTATCATCCAATTTTTTTTTGCAATGTTGCAATTTTGATGGGCATGATACCAATTCAAATAATCAAAGTTGATTGTTGTCTGTTTGAACAAATTATGTTACGTATTCTTTTCGTAGCTCAAAATCTAGAGCTGAGAACCGATTTTAAAATTATAATATTGTATTCTTTATTTGATAATTTATAATATTTTTTGTGATTTTAAAAACTTTGTTTAATAAATATTTGATGATTTATAATACTTTTTGTGATTTTAGAAACTTTATTTGATAAAACTAAATGAGATTTATCAAACAATATCCGCGGTTCAAAAAAAATACAATATCTATATCGTATATACAAATCGTTATAAATGAACAAAATATAGATAATTTATTAGAGGTGTGAATAGTATTTTTGGACATTCCTTTTGGGAGAGAGGTCTGAGGGAATCATCAAAGTGGATTGGTGTTCGTTTGAAATTATAATTGTAGTATTCTTTTCGTTAGCTCAAAATCTTGGGCTCCACTGAAGCAGATCTGAGAATTAATTTTATTAATGTCCATTAGTGAATGATTCAACTCGAGTAAAGTCTCCCTGATTTGACTCTACAAGAGTTCATAAGTAAAAGTTAAAGAAATTTCGATACCGTCCCAAATTGCTACTCTTTTTGAGAGTTTTTTTTTCCCTGAATATAAAGTCTTGTGTTATTTTAAATAATTTAATTAATAAATTAATTAAAATTTATCGAACAAGATGCATATTATATAAATAAAAAAATTATCAATTGGAAAATACTACAACCAATTTCTATCATCAGTTTAGGGGAAAACAAATTAGTAGGATGAATCGAGGGGTGCCATGCATTACGCGCCGTCCGATTCCTGGATGGGCAATCCAGATTTGATCTCCACCCTTTTGCATCCTATCCGTTTATTGGTGCGCGCAGTGGAATCAAATTTGGGTCATCCATCCTGACACCGGTCAGCCCGTAGTGAGAGGCACCGACTAGTTCCTAGTAGGACGGCAAAGGAGTACGTAATTATAGGTATGGGTAGGGATATAAAAAAAAAAAATCGCGAATCCGAACCAGACCGAACCGAACCGTAAGTTTTAGATTTGGTCCGTGGATTAATGGGTCGGACACGGATTGAAAAATTAGAAAACCGTGTTTCACGGTTCGGTCCATGGATTTTCATAAAAGAACCGTGGATAAACAAAATTGGACCATGAGAATTTTATTAATATATATATATATATATATATATATATATATATATATAATACTGGGATAATAATTATAATTAAATATATTATTCTTAATTTTATAACCTAAATAGGTGGATGTGCTATAACTGAAAAGTAAAGGTTCAAACTGTAATTAACAATTGTAATTTTATTTTTGCTTGCACGTATGTTAGCTACTTATTGTATCGGGACTGGACTGGTTGTGGTGAAGACTTTTGTTCACTCGCTTTATATTATGTTATTTTTGCAACTTTTTGATTATGCTAATGGTACTCTCTTGAATGCGAATCTCTTTGAATCATTTTAAAGAATTGTTGTTGTGACTTGGTGTTGTTTATTAAAACATAAAGCTACTGATGATGAATGGCCGGGTTCCAAAAGTTACAATGAGAATGTGAATGTGGAATGTGAAATATGTTTTTTTCATTTTGTGGAATGTAATAATCCGTGGATAAATCGTGAACCGAACTGTGATTTTTTTGTTTGATTCGGAACCAGACCGTGGAATTTTGGTTTGGACATGGATTGCCTTACATTGGACCGTAGACTTTAGGTTCGGTCATCGGATTCATACCAATCCGCACCAAATCGGACCGTTGACACCCCTAAGTATGGGTGGACTGTGGAGGGACATTGGGTCACGTGGACACTGACCTCAAACTTCTTCATTGAAAAAAATAGTTTTTCTGAATTTGGCCCCATTATCAAAACGAAATTGTCCATAGAATTCCTCATAATATTTACATTCTTGTCTCTTTCCGGTACTAGAATTTTTCTACCAATTGTGTAATAGGTGCGGATTAGAGGTGAAAATCAGTTGGTTCGGTACGGTTTTAGGGGTGTCTTGGACTGAACCGATCGTTTCGGGGTGGTTGGGCTAGGAACCGATCCCGACTGAAAAAAACAATGGACTAATCGGTTCGGGATGGTTTGGTTTTTTTTGGTTTTTTCGGTTTTTCATTTCAGCGTTAAAATTGAGATGGACGGCTAGGATTTGTTATTTTTTGGGGGTTAAGACCGTTTTTTCCCGATTTTCAGTCCAAATAGGGGTGATTTCAGGGTATTTCGGTCCAAATTGTCATGGTTTCAGTTCGGTTCGGTCCAAACCAATTTCGAGGAAACTGAGACAGAACCAATAATTTTTCGGTTTGGTTCAGTTCGGTCCGAAGTCAACTGACAGCGCTTTTTCCTGACCGAAAACCGAACCGATCGGTCGGTTTTTTTTGGTTTTTTAAATTTTTTGGTTTTTCTTTCACCCCTAGCGCGGATATTACACGCAATACCAAAAAAGTTGGGCAAATGCTACGATACATAGGAGTATCTCATATTTGAGTGTGTATTACTATATGCATCTCTAAAAATGTCTTGAATCAATTATCTTTTAGGAATATAAAGTTTACGATTTACTATAAAAGAAGTTACGAAATGAAAAAATGTTGAGAATCATATCGACAATGTTTTGAATCATATTGTTAAAACGTTACGAAACACTAAAATATGTTACGATTGATCATGAGTTGACGCAATATAAACCATACAATAAGTGCATATAATACACAATTTTAATAGGTGTGTAATGTAGTCATTCCCCAAAAGTTGATCATTCCCTTAAATGAATACTACTCTTTAGAGCATTCTCATCAGGTGAGGCAAATCTCCCTGATGGATAAATTGTTGAGTCAAAGTCAAAAACTTCCCCCACATTAGCCTCAACAAATGAATGGACAAATTGCAAAAGTTTAAGCTTTGCTGCAGTGACTCAATACTCCTAGCGAGTTACTGTTCAAAGGCTACCGAATTTTTAATGATTCTCCCCCATCTTTCATACCTAGGTGGACAACGATGGACCACTCCCCAGTTGGGAATAATAATAGTTTAACAAAACTCTTTTTTATTATTATTATTGTTATCAAACTTGAGGGGGATAGTAAAGTTTAGATAGAGAGTCTGATTTTGTGGGTTTTCGAAAAAATGATTTGTTAATTTATAAAAGGTGTTTTTAAGGTTAAATTTGGTTCAATTTTTGTTGAGCCTGATGAGGATACCCTTAGGAGGTGTTTTGGGGTTGTCACTGCGCACATCCGGGCCGCCGTTGCCCCAATCGACGGTCGAGATTTTATTTTACACGCACGACAACAAACAACACACCGGAATAGGGCTGCTCGACATCCCAAGGGTAAATTCGTCATTTGACCTGGTGGGTTAATTTGGTGAATACAGGGCAGAATAGGGGTAAATTAGAAAGACAGTACTTATGATGGTGGGAGGGAGTGGATGAGGACAAATTACCTGCAAGTTTTTTCTACCACAATGGCATGTTTATAGGCAGAACACAAAAGAGGCGCGACCACGTTGTGCTGCTTTTGTGCTAACTGCTCCTGCTGCCGCTTAGGGCTTTTCAAATTTCGAGTTTTGCATTTTTCAAGTGTGGAAAGAGAAAAAGAGAAAAAGAGAAAAAAGAATGATCAGATGAATTTGACCCCACTCTCGGTCCACATCTCACCACCCTCACATGCTCAACACCCCCTCCACTTTTCTTTTGAAATAATTAAAAAAAGAAAACACCCTCCGAATTTCATTTGAAAATGAGAAAACAAATACCCTCCGGTTCCTAGATTGAACTTCTTCTTTTTGGTTACAAACAAAAATATCCCAATAGAATTTTGCAGGCTAGTTTGAAATATTGTGGATCATTTTAGGCCCGGAAAAACAAAGGGTACCGACCCCTTTGTACCGATTATGTACTGATTGGTGTCGGGGACTCTATCGTGGGTCATAAACAATCAATCCATCTCAGAATTAAATTTCGAGTGGGCCCATACAGAAATCGGACGGCTCTATGAGCTCAATCCAAAATCACCCCATTTCATTCAATTTTTTCTAAAGAATTTGGGTGATTTTGGATTCGAGTTCATATAGCTGTCTGATTGCATTGATTCTCGTGAGGGCCTACTTGGAATTTGATTATGAGATGGCCCAATGGTTCGAATTAATCGTTTGAGACTTACAATAGGGTCTCCGATGCCGGTCGGTGCTTGTAGAAACTATTCTTTTAGGCTCATTTAGGTAAGTATTTGGGGGTGGTGCCGTTCCTAAAGGGAGAACATTCATGTTGGGCCAATTATGGTCGTATGTGGTCGATGATGGATGATTCAGATTTGTTGGACGACAGATGATTCAGATTTGTTTAGACAATTATGTGATTTGAACTTTCCATCGCCGACCATGAAAGATTGTGATCAACCCAACACAGGTATTGTATCTGGTGAGGATCAATCATAGTTGTACATATATGGTTTATCACGAGAATATAAATGTGAACGATTGGTCATTGAATTAGGATACATGTGCGATCAAATTGTATTTAGTTCAAATTGTATTTATCAAAAGAAATGAACAAAAATTGCATATTATCAATTAAGAGTAAATATACAAATTGAGACTGTTGCACAACATTTTGGTTTGTTGTACAATTTGAGTTTGGACATCAGAAAGCAAAATTATTGTGGCCTTATTCGTTTCTCTGTTTAGTTTTAGTTTTAATGACATCATCATTTTTCTCATTTCTCTTTCTATCTCTCTCCACTCATTATACCTGCTGATATCATCAAAACTAAACTAAACTATTTAAGCAAACACAGCCTGCATTTTCCGATTATCTAAAAGCGTTTGTAAAGGTAGAATTTTTTTCAAAGACTATGATTTGTAACTAGAGTATATGACAAAGCAGAATTACTCATTATCGTGATAAAGGGCAAAGATACGATTGCAAAACAAATATATGGGACCACATCAAGAAGCCAAGAAATTGGGAATTTGGGATATCTGTGATGATCCAAGTTATTACATCTCTGTAGTGAACTCTATTGTAGATAGGGATAAAAAAAACTATATTGTAGATCCTTTATAATTTATATTTTAGATTGAACCATACAATGTGTTGGGAATGTGGAACATATCATACATGTAAAAAAATTAAATTAATTGGGTATTGGTAACCATATGTTTGGATATTATTTACATGAATGGTCAATATTATTTGGAGAATACCTTGGAAGACAATTTGTCTTAATTGTGTGTTTGTACCCAAAATATTCTCAACATTTTCTGAAAAAATGAACAATTCAAATGTCAAATAAAGATTTCAGATGACCCACAATTAAGGCTTGGTTTGGCTAAATTGAAAAAATTATTATTTTTTTGTTTTTTGGTTTATCCTTATTCAAATTTTTGTTTGCATTCGTTGGTTTTCGGTCTATTTTTTGAGGTTTCTTGACTTGTCTCGACGAGATGAATCTAAAAAGTATATAATTATTAGTCAAATTTTAAATTTTGTGAATAGACCGAAAACTAACGAATGCAAACAAAAGTTTAAATAAGGACGAAACCAAAAAAACCAAAAAACTAGTTTTTTCAATTTAACTAAACCAAGCCTAAGATTGCTATTGGGACACTGTGACTTGGGTCCTAGGGGTGCTTTGGCTAAATTTGGTTTTTTGGTTTATTGGATTATTTGATTTTGTCCTTATTCAAATTTTTTTTTTGCATTTGTTAGTTTTCGGTTGATTTTTTGAGGTTTCTTGGCTTGTCTCGACGAGAGGAATCTAAAAAGTATAAAATTATTAGCCTAACATAAAGTTTTGTGAATAAAGACAAAAATAAACCAAATTGGATTATTGGTTTATTGGTTTTTTGGTTTATTTTTGTCTTTATTCACAAAACTTTAAGTTTGGCTAATAATTTTATACTTTTTAGATTCCTCTCGTCGAGACAAGCCAAGAAACCTCAAAAAATCAACCGAAAACTAACAAATGCAAAAAAAAATTGAATAAGGACAAAATCAAATAATCCAATAAACCAAAAAATCAAATTTAGCCAAACTCCCTCCTAGAGAAACGCCAACCAAGTTCAGAAATTGGACCGTGCAGTCAAACTGGCTAACCGTAGATAAGATCCATCATTTGAAATAGTCCTCCAGTGCTGACAAGTAGGGCCCACCTTCCCAAAACGCTTCATAAAATATTCATGCTTTAGACACAACACATACTCCATACTAATACTAGCAATAAATACAAATCCCTGTATCTATACTGTCTTACCTGTCTACAACTCTGCCTGAACCCCACTTTTCCCACTGAGTGGCGCGTGGCTCCTACCCTCCCCTCAACCACGTGAGTAACACCTCCTCCTAGGGTTCCTCCCCTTTTAAATTACCCATATAAACCTCCTTGCCTCCCTCCCCTCTCTCTCCACCCTTCCCAAATCAATTACTCCAACTTATCTCTCTCTCTCTCTCTCTCTGTCTCTCTCCTTTTGCTTTTGGGTTATTTTGGGGGCTGGGTCCCTTTCTCCTCTGAAGAACCAGCAAACATAACTGGGGTGGGAGTGGGACTATAATTGAATCTTAAAGAAGCAGCAAACCCCCCACAAAATTAAAGGGTTCATAAAAAAGGCCCACTTGTGTTTGATATTTTGCTTCATAAATTTCTCTACTAAGTGTATCCGTAGAGGCGTTTGAGATGGCGGAGAATTTGGACGACGGCGAGTTCTGGCTGCCGCCTCAGTTCCTGACCGACGACGACATACTCATGGACTTCACGAAGTCTAACAACAGCAAAGTGAACAACAAAAACAGAGAAGCAGATTCTGGGTTGCTTTTCCCTTGCGATTACCCATCTGGGTTTGGCTCGTTTGGTCCTTATTACTCCTCGGATCTTAGTTCACCGGTGGAGTCCGTCGTGAGTTCCACCGAGACTGAGAGTGACGAGGAGGACTACCTCGCTGGGCTGACTCGGAAATTGGCTCAGTCGTCTTTGCTAGACGATTGGCTAAAGTCCGACTCTGGTTTCGTCTATGAAAACCAGAAGGTTTTTCCCTAAACTTCGCTGTATTTTTGTCTGTTATGTTTGTGTGCTCTGTTTATTCTTGTGGGTTTTTGTCATTTTTCTCTGATTTTTGTGCGTTTTGTTCGTTTCCTCTGTTATCCCCTTTTTCTGATTCGTGTTTTTCTCTTTTTGATTTCACAGGCTTGGGCTATGTCTGGTTCCCCACAATCGACGCTGACCAGTTTCATGGGCGGTTACAATGGCTACAGAGAAGGCTCGAGCAGAGGAAGCCCCAACGGCCCTTCCTTAAGCACGTCACCACCGCAAGCGGCGCCATTAAATCGGAACGACGCATCGTGGAATCTTCTCTACGCCGCCGCCGGAGAAGTCGCCCGGATGAGAATGACTGCTTCTAACGAAGGACTTGGTGGGTATTACCAGAAGGAAGGACTATTTTACCCTCCTAGAATCCCCAGCCCCGTTGCGAAAACGTCAAATCAAGTATTTCAATCCAACAACAAATCCCTCTCTTATCAGCAGTTGCAACTGGCCCAAGTAAAATTTCAAACCCAACCTTTAAATCCAATGTCACTTCGATAAATCTTGTGTTTGTACTGATATACTTTTTTTGGGTACTTTTGGGTATATGATTTTTTCAGTTTCAGCAGTTGAAGCAGCAACAGCAGCACCAGATGATGAAGCAACAGCAGCAGGGCTCGACGATTTGGGGGCAGCCGGAGGTGAATCACCAGGTGGTCCAGAACAGAGCTAGAAACAGTGGGGCTCGTCCACTGGGTTTGTCGCCGGCGGCTTGGCCGACGCTGCAACAGTCTCAGCAGCAGCCGCCGCCGTCGAAAGGTGGGTCTGGGATGAGAGCTTTGTTTCTCGGAAATAGCACAGGGGCAAAACGGGAATGTGCTGGAACAGGGGTTTTCTTGCCCCGTCGAGTGGGTAGCCCGACCGAGACCAGGAAGAAGCCTGGTACGTAAATTTCAATCGAATGATTTTTTTGGCTGGATCTGGTTTTGATTTGTTTTTTTGAGTTTTTTTTACTTTTTTTTTTGTGGTTTGGTTTTTTAAAGCAGGATGCTCGACAGTGTTGCTTCCGGACAGAGTGGTGCAGGCTCTGAACTTGAATTTGGAAGCCATGGATGCCCAGCCTCAGCTTCATCAGTCTCAGTTTAACAGGACGTTAACTCCAGATTATGGTAAGACCCACATAATGATATGTGGTTAACCTTTGATTTTATTGTGTTTTAGTATTTAACTTCCAGAGCGAGTTTCCGTTTCCGTTTCGGTTACGGTTACGGTATTTTTGTACTACACGTTATCATATTATTTGGTTAGTTAATATTGCCTGTGTCGTTATTTAGGGGTAATGAGTTATTTTAAGCTTATTTAAACTGAAAATTTTGAATTAGATTTGTTATTAATCTCTATTTGTATTAATGAATTTTTAATGAGTCAAACATGAATTAAGCGTGAGCTGTTAGGTAAATTTAAACTGTGTTTGGACCCCACAGTTTTTTTGCCTTATAAATGGTTTTTGTTTATATTCAGTCTTCATATTTTGAAAATATTCTTGTTTTTGTTTGTATGTGTTCTCAGACGCTGCAGCTGCATTGAAGTACCGGAATAATGTGCTGATGGCTCAGCAGAGGCGCAATGTCAGAGCTCAGGTGGCCGGCATGAACCAGGAGCTCCGGTTGCCGTCCGAGTGGAGCTACTGACCCGACCCGACCCGATGGTGCTTTTGTTTTTAAAGGAATTGAAGAAGTTGAAGGGTAGAAGAAAATAGGGAAAGGAAAGTTTGTTTGTTTGTTTGTTTGGCTAGTGGGTAGTTTTGGGATAGTAAATTAGGATATAATTATTATAGAATTAGGGGAAGAAATAGCAAGTAAGAAAGAAGGATTGGAGGAAGAAGAAATGGAGAAAATGGTTTTTTTGGGGGTAGTGTTAGGGTATAATAAAAAAGATATTGGGCAGATTTGCAATTTTAGCTTTTGGGGGGGTGGTTCTGGGAATTTCGTTCTGGCAACAAGACAGTGGTGGTGGATGGGCAAAATCTGCTTGTTTCTCTTTTGTTGTTAGTAAGAAGAAAAATAAGATGTGAAAGAAGAAGTTGAAAGGGGTTGAGCAATGTTTTGTTTGGAATTACAACCCTTTTTTCTTCTCTTGTGCTTCTATTTGCTGGCTTGATTTTTGTATAGCAAAATGCTCTTTCCAGCCACACAGTGGCCTGGATTCAGATTTGTTATACTAGTATAATAATGAAATGATTGCGTTAATCTTCTCTCTCTCTCTCTTTCCACCCCTAGTCATGGAAGAAAACTCGGGTGCGTGTAAGGTATGGTCAGGTGTAAGGTATTGTCCGGTGATGTTGTTCTACGACACATTGCCGTCCACGGCCTTTTGAATAGCCAAGATGCATGGTCAGGGCAGATGTGTGATTGACACCACATGGCCATAACTTACATGTAACCTTTTACAAGCACCCAAGTTTTTTCGCCCTAGTCATGTCTCTTTATTTCTTTCTCAATCAATGGCTGTGTCTCTCAGTATTCATCTGGTGCTTTGTCTCTGTCAATTGCTAATTTAGGCTTCCTATATTTAGGTAGACTTTGGCTAAATTTGATTTTTTGGTTTATTGGATTATTTAGTTTTGTCCTTATTCAATTTTTTTTTGCATTTGTTAGTTTTCGGTCGATTTTTTGAGGTTTCTTGTCTTGTCTCGACGAGAGGAATTTAAAAAGTATAAAATTATTAGCCAAACTTAAAGTTTTGTGAATAAAGACAAAAATAAACCAAAAAAATCAAAAAATCGACTGAAAACTAACAAATGCAAAAAAAAATTAAATAAGGACAAAATTAAATAATTCAATAAACCAAAAATTCAAATTTAGCCAAACTAGGCCTTAAGGAGTTTGACCGAATTTATTTCCTTAAATGCATTTTTGTTACCTTTCCAGATTACGGCATTTTCCCCCTTTCTTTCACTCGGAATATTAAATTACTGTTCATACGAAAAAGTGGTTGTAAATTACTGTTCATATAAAAAAAGTGACTGGAAATAGCAAGGATGGTTTAGAAATTTTGACATGGATAAAGGAGGAAAAAAAAAAGAGTGCCACAAATAAAAGGAGAGTGTCATTCATTTTCGTTAAGTTTATTCTTTACGAATTTTTTTTAGTTTTCAATTACGAGTAGTTTTGTTAATGGTTGTTTATTCGCAGTGAAGAACCCGGGAAATTAGAAAACATTATAGGAGTATCGAATAAAGATATCTAATTTGATTTGTTAAGAAAATAAATTGCGAAAAGACTGTTAGGAGTAGTAATTTAATTTTCATACTCTCTCCGTCTCATAAAGTTTGTTTACGACGAAAATACGTGTAATTTTTGAACTAAAAAGTAACGAGTTTACAAAAATAATTTTTAATCAATATAGAGTTTGTTTGATAGATTTCATCGATAACTTTTTTACGATGCAAAAAAATTCAAAAATTATTTTAAAAAATACATTATTTTTTAGTTTAAAAATTACACGTAATTTCGTAGTGATCAAACTTTATGGGACAGAAGAAGTATTACTTACAAATTCGATGGGTTAGAGGGTATGTGGCACAAAAGCCAAAAAAGGCTCAGATTTCTTCGTCTTCCTAGTTTCTCACATGCCTCGATGCCGGCGTTTGACCATGGCATTTTCTCGGGTCTCTCTCTCTCTCTCCTCTTTTGTGTTGTTTTGTGCGGTTTAGATTCGAAACAGCCAAAGCACGATTTGTTTTGTTTTTTCCCATCGATGAATGCGCTTGGCCTCTTTTGGCTAAATATAAAAAATTAATTTTTTAGTTTTTTGAATTTTGTCTTTATTTAATTTTTTTTTGTATTTTTTAGTTTTTGGTCGATTTTTTGTGATTTCTTAGTTTGTCTCGACGAAAGTAATCTAAAAAGTATAAAATTATTAACCAAATTTAAAGTTTTGTATATAAAAATGAAAAATTATAGCAAAAACTAAATTTTTTAGATTATTTTTCGTCTTTATTAAAAAAACTTTAAGTTTCGCTAATAGTTTTATGATTTTTAAATTCCTCTCGTCGAGACAAGCCAATAAACTACAAAAAATTGACCGAAAACTAACAAATCCAATTTTTTTTGAATAAGGGACGAAACCCAAAAAACCCAAAAATTTAGTTTTTATATTTAGCCAAACCACCACTTAGCATTAGTTTGGTGTAGTCAAACACTAAGGAAGTGTTCTATTAACAAAAAATTATTGTTTAAAAAAAAATCAAGATATCATTCTTTCACAATATATCACATAAAAAATCGTAAAAAATTATTTTTTTCAAAAAACTAACTTAGTGGAACACCCCATAATTAATTGCATTTTCTATCTCTTCATCTTAGAAAAAGCATTAATTAATAGCAGTTAAATTCGATTAGTACTTAATGAGGAAACAATTAACTAATGCCAGTGAAAGTGGAACAGGACATACACATCTATCTGGAAGAGAACATGCCCTACAATGACTTTTCCTTTTCCCCCTAATGTCAGGCCTTTTGTTTCGTCTCATTTCCCTCCTTTCTAATTTTCTAACATTAAAATTTGTACGACATGTTCATGTTCAACTATCCACCCATGACCCATGTTCATTTTTGTGTCCCTAATGTCGCTCACAGTTATTATTACAGATATTTATAGAGTAATAATTAAGTAAATGTTATGAATACCGTATTGTACCGGTTAGTACGTATCGATTTTGTATAAAAATAGTATCAAGGACTCTCAATACCGTACCGTGTTCAATACCGGACAGTATCGGCCAGATACCGGCCGTACTGAAAAATATTGGGACAAAACAAAACTGCCACCTTATTTCGGTCATAACTTTTTACTCCGAACTCTAATCAAGACAAGTTATATATCAAAATTTAAGAGAATTTCAAGATCTACAACATTGTAGTTACACATTTTTTCTAATTAGGTATCGGTGTGACCCAAAAACTATGATTTCTGAACAGAGAGATTACAAAAAAAACAGGTATGTTTTTTAAAAAGGGTTTGTGATGCATGGGTTTAACTTCTATCACTACCAAAAATTAAATACAACAAGTATGTACTAAATATACATAAATTAAGTGGATTTAAGGGGGTACCTTGGTTTTTAAGAAAATAGGATTAAAAATGTCATATTATGTGACAAATTTTGTGTCTCTTTAACCCTCTCTCTCAATATATATATATATATATATATACATATATAGTTGCAGCAAATCCGATACGGTACCCGGTATTGACCGGTATCGGTACCGTACCGTACCAATAGAAAAATCGGTACTCCTGCCGATACGGTATTTAGAACCTTGAATTCAGTAGCCCCGTAGCACGGTTAAGTAGTGTGTTTCGGATTACTTCAGCACAACACGTTTATGTGGGGTTCGTAAGGATTTACGGCCCTGTAGTGAGGTCAATCCGGCTGTTCATCTCAACACCGGCAGCTTGGATTAAATCCAAACTCCAAAATGACCCGAGCTGTTTATTGTTTGGATTAAAATTCGAGTTTTCATTGCTGAGATGGACGGCCGTATAACCTCACTACAACCCTGTAGTAACGCCCTCACTACAAGGACCCTGGACACCACACGCTGATAGACATGGCCCCACAAGAACTTGTGACGTTGGTGTGTCCTCGGGTACAAAGTTTCCCGGAGTATTGAATAATTAGCCGTATATGTGTAGGATAGAGAAGCTGTCATGTTGATATTGGATAAACCATTGAATTGATCTGTTTGCTTAATATTTGGAAATTTGAATATGTCTAGATGATATCAGTTTCAATTTTGTAAAAATTTACTTAAAAAAGAAGCTACACGTGAAGAAAACGGAAAGGGACTAGCCAAGAAATGATATATTGGTATGCTAATGATAAAATTACTGCTTGAGAACGAAATGATCTTTGACTTATTATACTATTGAATGAAAATAGATTGATTCCACTAAAATTGCCCTTGCCTCAATCCCCTAGCAATATTTAATTCAACTAAAAAAATGAAAGTTTGTTTGAAGTGGTACATTTCAATTTTTTTCCCCGACAATACAAGTATATAACAAATAAAATATAGCATCCAAAAAAATATACTCTCTCTATTCTATAATATTGGTCCCCTACGAAACTACGTGCAATTTTCAAACTAAAAAATAATGCATCTATAAAATATTTTTTTAATTTTTTTTGCACTGTTTAAAAGTTCACAATGAGATCTATCAAACAAGATCATATTGCTGAAGAAATTATGTTCATAAGTACATTATTTTTTGGTCTGAAAATTGTACGTAGTTTTGTAGGGGACCAATATTATGGAACGGAGGGATTAGTAACATATATAAACCCAAAAAGAAGATATGCACATATTGAATCATCTAGATGGTCTACTCAATGGTACAAAATCAGTTCTCTCTCTATAGAAAACGCTATTGCCTTTCTCTAGAAACTAAACAGTCGGCTAGGTTTGCTTGGGGGCTTTTCCTTCCTCCTCCCCCAGGCGATATTTCCTTTTCCCCTTTCTCTCTCACCCCATTTCTTCCTTTCCTCTTCTTCTTCTTCCTCTTTTTTTTCCTTCTCTTTTTTGCGTGTTTTTGTGGTGATGCGGGCTTTGTCGGTGTTTGCTTAGCCCTCTCCCTCCCTCCTTTCATCTCTCATCCATTCCCCTCTATTCCTGAGTTCTTCTTCTTCTTCCTTTAGTTTGGATCGGCGTGGGTTGCAATGTTGGTTGCGCCTTTCTCTGCCTAACGGCCCGTCGATCCAGCTACTAGCTCTCTGGATACTTGTTTTTGTCTCCAATTGGCATGCAACATGTGGGTTGTTGAACTTCGGATGGTTTGGTGGCGGTTGGATGTGGGCGCTGTGGGGGGTCTTCTTCATGTGGCCACCGGTTGTTAGTTGTTGGATACTCCAGTTTCCTGCTTAACGGCAAAGTGCTCGTGTTGGGGTTAGGGCCTTTTTGGGTTTACAAGCTGTATTTTTTGGTGTTGTCGCAAGGTAGGAGGCGATGACGGGTTGCGGTGGCGGCGTTTGAGGGGCAGTGGTTTGTGGTGGTTGGCGTCTGAGGAGTAGCGGTTTGGGTGGCTGTTATGGTGTGACGGTCGGGCCGTTCTTTGGGTCAGCAACAGGGGCATGTTCCTTGAGATTCTGGCAATGGTGTGACAACGTTCGTCTCGTTATATGCAGCCGTGAGGCGCGATGGTGGCGGCGGCTGTTATGAGTCGTCCTAGGTTTTTTTTTTGGGCTTTATTTTTCTTTATGGGTTTCATGGCCTTTGGGTTTGGGTTTGGGGTTGGGCCCTTTAGGTGTGGACCTCGATTGGCTTCTTGCCAATCAAGGATTGGGTCTCAGACCAGGCTTTGTTTGATGCTTTCTCCTTGTTCTTATTGATCATTGTTTACCTTCAGTGATTAATGAAATCTTTTTCGCCGTGCAAAAAAAAAATCTAAATGGTCTACTAATCACCCCAACCCAAACCAAACATGGTTATAACCATCCCCTATGGCCCGTTTGGATGAGGTATACAAGGGTATTATTTATAAGCATGGATGATAAATCCCGGGATCACGCCTCATCCATTGTCTGTGACATTTCGGCACAGGGGTAATATTTATGGTGCATTGAATTTAATACCCCCAAGGGATGCTAATAATAGACCGTCCAAAACCTATGCATAAATAACATTCGAATATCCCTTCCAATATCCCCATTCCACATCAGACCCTCTAATTTATTCTTATTCCCTCATTTCAACTACAAAACCTCCTCATTTCGGGAGCTTCTTTCTCTAACTCAAGAGTTTCCTAGGGTTTATCCTGAACCCTACCTTGTTTTTTGCGGCCACCACCCCTTTTCCCTGAATGTTTCCCTCTAGATCTCCTTCCTTTATCACTCCGCCTTCCCCTCTTCTCCACTCGTCCTCTTGTCCTGACACAACCTACTCACACCTACCATCGCTGCTGGCTCTCCACCACCTACATGATTGCCACCTACACTTTCCTCCTCCGTTGCGCCACTTTCGCCGCAATCATCCTCCCCCGTTTTTGGGCTTCTTTTGACCGTGTTGTGAGTTTGTAGTCGCACGGGTCCCCTTTAGCGAATAATGGTACCCACGTAGCGTTTGGCAGCTGTTATGGTGTCAGAATTTCATTCGGGAAAACAACTCACCTTTAATCCTGCACAACTCAGTGACTCAATGATGGGTATCGGTTTGCTTCTATTTTTCTGGGTTTAGAGTAGTTGTTTTTATGTTACTCCTCTGTCCCCAAAATATAGTCCTTTATTGGAGTTTGTGCCACTTTCAATGTAATCTTATAATCTATAATGTTTTACGTGATTTTGAAAACTTTTTATTTTAGATTTAATTGAGATTTATCAAAATAAGATCCATATTGCATATGAATTGTATTATTGATTGAAAAATATACTCGATTTTTTATCCAATTAGAATGGAACGAGGGACTATATTTTTGGGACGGAGGTAGTATTTTCATTCTAGTTTGCTCTGGATGAATTGTGCTTACTGTATATCTGGTCCTCGATCGGGATTGTCCTGGCGTGGTTTACGGGTTTAGGCTCATCAGAGCAATTTTTTTGGTTTTTTTGGAACGATTTCAGTTGCACGTTCTTTGGTTTGAGTTTGAGATTTTCCATGTCAATCTTGGCTGCCAAATCTTAGAAGAACAATAAGAGTACGATAATGGATGGTTTTGCTTCTCTAGAGTGTCTTTTTGACTAGTTCTATTTGTTATACCGTGATTTTAGTCTAGGTTTTGGTAGTTTGTAACTCATTCTTGTATTTTTTTGTGGAATCATTGTACTGTCTTCGGCATTTCAAAGCCTTTGAACCATTGAATTTAATGAGATTGACGTTAAAAAAAGAGAGTACAAAATAAACCAAGTACAGTATTTATCCGTATCCCCTATATTACCAAAATCTTTTTAGCCAACTAGCTAAGGAGCACTATTTTATCATTTTTTCATAAAAGTTACATCAATTTCGGTCCACCATCAATAAATAATATCAAGTACTATCTTGTCCCCGTACTGTTTTATCCATTTTATACTCATCCCGCATCCAATCGAGCGATAGAATTACTAGGCCAATACCCTCTCTGACAACCCTATCCAGTATCCAATGTGCACTTGGTGGCCTTGTTTGGTTTGGGTTCTTAAGGATCGGTTGTTTAAATCATTATTCAATTATTACTCCTATTTTTAAATATTATTCTTATTTTTCTCTCTATCTCTTTCTAATCATTAATACCTATTTTTTCATTATTACCCCTATTTCTTCCTCTAATCATTACAAAAACCAAAATTCAAAACCAAACCAAACACAACCGGTATTACTTATAGGTACATGTATATTAATATATGCATGTACAAGTACATGCATGTTCATATAATAGTTGCTTAAGAAGGAAGAATTGTGGGAGGGTAGTGGCGTGAGCTGTCTATCAGCGTGTGGTGTCCGTGGACTGCAATAATGCAAAAGAGTGGATGTGTTGGATTTTCCTCTGTAACTTTTGGGATTTTTCTTTAGCTACTCGGATCCGAGACCTTGCAGTGTCCTAAAACACTAGTCATTTGTTCGTTCGGCATTTAATAGTCTGAATTATTCTGTATATAAATACTTATTTTTATGTAAAGATAATATGAAAATAATCCGAACTGTTGTTTGCCGAACAGACGACTATGATCGAAAAACTACAACCCCTTAGTACTTTGAGACATTACAGGTCCCGCTTCCTAGCTCCTCACGCCATATTGCAGATTTTACTAATGATGAATTGATGATAGCCATAAATGTTAATCCTCTTTGTTGGTTGCTTAGTTAATGAATTTGTTTTTTACATTATTAACCAGAGTTTAATTTTCAAAATTACAGTGTTTGGATGGATTTTGCAAAGAAATTTTTGATATATTGTTTGGTTTGATTTTTGAAAATGAGAATAATGAGATAATGATTAGAGAAAAATAAAATAATAAGGTAATGAATAGAGAAAGATTTTTTTTGAAAAGAAAGAATCTTTTTGAAAAGAATTTTTGAAAATGGGAAAAAAGAGAGGAAGAGAACAAGCCTCAAGTAGAAAAAAAAAAAAAAAAGAGTAAATTTCTTTTGAATTGTTTTATCTCGGCCAAGAAGATCTGTCTTTAGCCAAATAAAAAAGAAAATTAATAAGAATATGAATAAGCTGATCCTGACCCGGATACTCATGACTGTCGAAATCATATGAATGATCTCTAGGGGCTCATCAATTAATAGGGGTGGCTGTGCTGCTTTACTTCCATCATGCCTTTTCCTATGCCGATATTAATGTCACGCTTAGCTGGACCCCAAGGCGAGCGTGATGGACTCAAATCGGGGGACCCACGTCTGGTTTTGTTAGTTTGGAAGGGTCCCTACTCCTCCAGCTTCCCCCCACAATCCATGCCTTTTTCCTTGGCCTTAGACTGAGATCACGTGGCATGCACGCGTGGGAGACACGGTTGGGTTTCATTTGAATTTTGTACGGATGCAGTTGTGATTGTGGATATGTTTTTCATGTGTGGCGTGATTACCATTATTGGATTTGAACCATTCGAGTCTTTCATTGGTTTCAAAATAGTTTTAGGGACAAATTACTTCACCACACCACTAACATCAATAACACAAGTCTACGCGATACTGCATGATTGGTAATTATAGACTCGACTATGGCAGCCGAGTTTGTGGCACTAGCATCGGGTAGCAAAGAGGCTGAGTGGCTAAGGAGTATGTTATGGGAGATTCTCATGTAGCTAAAACCTATGCCATTGATATCTTTGCATTGTGATAGTCAGTCAACATTGTCACGGGCTTACAGCCAGGTATATAATGGAAAGTCTAGGCATATATGACTTTGACATAGCTATGTGAGGAATTTGATAACCGATGGGGTGATAACCATTGATTATGTCAAGTCAGGTCAAAACCTGGCGGATCCTTTAACAAAAGTTCTTGCAAGAGATTTGGTGTGGAAAATATCACAGGGGATGGAACTTAAGCCCACTACATTATAATCACTCCTGGTGGAAACTCGACCCAACGCTTGTTTAGCTTCAAGTCCTTGGGTTTAATGAACAAACTACACCATAAATCGTAATGGCAAGCACTTTCCGGTTATACCCATCCTATGGAAAAGTGTTTGGTATCTGTAATTTAAAGGAGGAGGTGAGCTACTTAGCTCTTAATAGACTTCTAACGGTTTAGTTAGGCTGATGCTGTCGTTACAGGGGCATTGTTAAAAGTCTACCTATATGAGTGTGAGGGTGGTGCCGCCTTCTATAGGTTCACGGGCTAGAACTTTAGAGCATTCAAGAAATAGGATATAGACACACAACCAACCCACGTGTCGGCAATTTTGAATACATGAGTTAGGTAAGATGCGTGCGTGAAACGTGTCTGGTTGGTCATTATAGGATCGCTGGTTAAAAGACAAGTCTACCATGCGTTCCAACTAACTTTGATGTGTTTCACTAGGTGATGGTTAAAATCGTGAGATACCTTCATTGATGCACAAGTATTTTCAAAGGAACCAAGACTTCATCTTTATTTTGAAAATGGTGGGGGATTGTTGGAAATTATCAAAATAAATGGGTTTTTATTTGGGGTTTTATCAAATATTCCTTGTGCCTTTTAGAAAGCTTTCATTGTTGTGTTTTGGTTTTGTCCCACATTGACTAGTGAGGAAAAGGTTGAGTGGTATATATATGGGAACATTTCTATAATGTTCACATGGTATTAAGTGCAAGACACCTATGGTATTACGCGGATTACCGGCGTAGCTGGTGATGGAACACACACATAATTTCCTTGGCTACAGCGTCTTGGCGTGCGTGGCGTGTGATGGGCTATGTGGCGCTTTGATGGCGCACTTTGCACTTAGCGCGAGGCACCTTGTAGGCGCCCTTTCTTATTGCCACTTTGTTGTAAGGCATTGCTAACGTGGTGTTGAGGGGAAGAGCGAAGTCGATCGCCCGGTTTAGGCATGTCGATACAAGTTGGCTCATGAAGCCGGCCAATTTCCACTAACATAATGATGGGTATCGATACTACATAAAGCCTGTATTGATACCAATGACACTAGTTCGCGTACGGATGCAACTCTGAACGGAGGGTTATGACCCAAACTCAAGTCCTTTCACTAAAGGGTGTGTCCTAAAGTGAAATGGTACTTTTGGACCTATAAATAACACCCATAATTACATACATATGAATGATGAGAAAAAAAATTCTAGCCTTGTTACTCTGCCAAAATTACTACAAATTGCTTTCTAGTTTTGTTGTGCATCGCTTACTCTGACAAAGGCCAAGAAATCCTTGGTTCTTTCGATTCTTTTCGACTCTATTATTCAATGCGTCCCTTCGTTTGTCTTGACGCTTGAGCGTAAGATCATTAAATTGATCGAAGCCGTTGTATCCTCGGACCGGTTCGCTATTAACCCGTGCACACCAAACGGTGGGGGGGGGATCTTTAATTTTTCGAAAGCGACATAGTAACGTGCCTCGAAGCAAGTTCCGTCATCAACAGGTTCAGTTTCTCGACGACTCCTGGATTTTTGCACCAACACGTCACATGCAGTCTGAATGCACGTGGATGTATGAATTGAAGAGACGATGCGATTTGACTTTGGCGATAGAAACTCGACCACGTAAGAGCTAGTTTTGATACGATGTTTAGATTTCGAAAAGATTCCAAACCAAAATCAATTGGCTATCATTAAAGTGACCTATAAATTATATTAACCAAACTTAACTGGCGATGTATAATAAAGTCTAACACGTTTAATAGCATATCTCATTATCATCAATGTCACTAATCAAGATGTGTTCTCCTGAGTTCTTGTTAGAAAGGTTTCTTTTTTGTCTTCTGGGTTTTAACAAGAACGAGACGACACATCAAACTGTTCGCGCGAGAGTTTGCAGCAGCGACGCCAATCGAAGTGCGAAGACACACGAAATTAAGAGGCCCATCATTATGGCCTGTGAGAAGTTATGAACAACCTAAAGAAAGGCTTAGACACCAATATGTAGCTTAACAAATTAACTTAAAAGTTAAAGTAGAAAGTACACTGTTCTAAAACTTCAAAAAACAGTCTCACCAAATGAACTCACCAATTTGAAAATTTCTTAACTTTGCTACAGTAACTTAATAAATTTGGTGATCTACTGTTCACTCATCAAAAGCGGAGGAAGGAGGGAAGAACAAAAGTTTGAACAGAGAGTTTGATTCTGTGAGTTTTTGATAAAGTGACGTGCTAAAGTTTGAATAGAGAGTCTGATTTTGTGATTTTTTTGAGAAGTGAATTGTTAAATTATAAAAGGTATTTTTGAGGTTAAATTTGGTATTTTTTGATGTGTCAGATAAGGATGCCCTTAATAAGAAGAACAATCCATGCAAAAATTAGCTCGACTAGATATTTTTTAAGCACATGATCGAACAACACTTTGGTTTAGAAATGAATCCTCAATCCTAAGTAGCGACGGAGCCAGGATTTTGATTCGGAGGTGGTATTAAAAATCAATATTCTACATCCCTCTATTCCACAAAGATAGTCTATTATAAAATGACGTGCAATTTTTAGATAAAAATCACAATTAGTAGTTTTTAAATGTTGTATCAAGAAATGTTAGATTGAAAATCATGCACGAAAATGCTTTATTTTTTTATCCGAAAATTCGAGGTTTCTTTGGTTGTGTATTCTTGTTACGGGTTGAGGGAGTTATTATTATAAAAAAGTAAAAGTGTTCTAAGATTAATTATTTTTAATACTTGAATGCATACACATTTTTTTAGGTTAATCATCCATCAAGATACTTAATGTCTAAAATTTACATATTTTTATCGCTAATCACTCATCAATATGCCTAATACAAAAAATAATACACACATTTTGAAAAATAACACTGCTCTTGCAATAGAAATTAGTTATTATTATTATTATTATTATTTTTGTATCCGGGGTTACATGTGCCACCTCCCCCTCTAAGGCTCGTCTCTGATCTTGAGCTAATCATTTAATGATTTGATCTAATATCTGTTGATTCCCAATTGAGTTAGGAGGTGCTTGGGAGACTCATTTTCATCTTTTCATTTCTAACTTTTTGGCTTTTTGGATTTTCTCGAAATTTATTTTTTGAATATATTAGGGGAGTGTTTTTGGAGAAATCAACAGATTGCATTTTGCACATATGGGTAGAATCCATTCTGTAGGTCTTTGTTAACCAAAATGGAAAAAATGAAAAATGAGAAGTCAAAAAGCTCCAATCACCTTATTTTTCACTTCTGCTCTCAAAATGCCAAATATGAGAGCACATTTTACCAAAATGACTTTTTCATGTTGCAGTCAAACAACCAAAACCCAATAATGCAAAAATAAGAAGTGGAAAACAAGGGATCCAAATTCTCTTAATCTTTTGCATGAATTATTTGGTCGCTTTTGCATGGATTAAGTAATCAAAGTGGGCTTCATACACAATACTTACATATGGAGAGATTAACATGTCTCGTAAAACACAATAAGTCAATAAGTCACATATTGGAAAAAGCTCTAAATCATTTTTTCGGTAGGTGAATAAAAAAGACCCAAAAGAATGCTGCTTTCAATTGTAGGGCGGATAACTTTTAACGGTTGAGTTGTTTGTCAGCTTGAAACACTACAAGAGACACTAGATACTTTGATATTAATTTCAATAATTTAAATAAAGGGTTGGTGTATGTTTCCTTGGATTTTCCCCCTAACTTTTGTTTAATTGCGAATTGGACACTTCCAATCCTACATTAGGACCGATCCAAAATTCCAAATTGAACATGTTGGAGACCGAGTTCTTAAAGGACGTCAATCTTTGTTTCTAACTTTGACTGGTTACATATATTGGGTAAATCAATTTATTAATTTAGCTAAAAGTTGATTAAACTTTGTTTTAAGTAAACCCCAAGTGTTTGGCCAAGTGGACATAAGAAAATAATACGTGTTTATTCATGAGTTCACAGTTCGATTTCCACATAGACAATACACTATAAATATCAAGGTAACTGGAGAGTTTGTCTGGTTGTTAACTTCAAGATTCAAAATTATTCGAATTGAGGACAAACTATTCAATTATAAAATGAATTTTTTTTTGTTTTAATAGTGGAAGATTGTAGTCGGAAAACTCTAGCAGGTTGAATTTGGAATTGGGCGCCGTCTAGCCGTCTGTTTCATGCATCAACGACTCAGATTTCACCTCTCTAAAGTGTATCCAAATAATCGATTGTTTAATGCAATCCAAGCTACTGATGCGCGAAAGAACCACCCGGATGAGATTTGGCAGGGTCTGCTCATCCTCGGATAGTAGGCTCCCGGGTCCTTGAATTTGACTATTTGATTGATTTTTTGGTTACTATTCTTGTAATTTTCCAAAAGCCCCTTCACTTTCAATTATTTACTTGTAATGGTTAGGTGGTCTTCACGTGGACTCTGGACACCTTTCCAATTTTGTTTTACTTCGTAGTTAAGCATATAATGCTCTTGTTTTTGTCTCCATTAACGATTTGAACTAACATTTGAAACTGAGTACAATTATTAAACTTAAACCAAAGGTTAGCTAATCCGGGTGGGGAAAAGGACGGAATTGCCCCTCAAACTTTTCTTTTGTATTCTTAATGCAATGATTTAATGAGGGCAATTAAATAATCTTGCACATGATGTAATCTTATCCACCACTCTTATCCAATTATTCACATGTTCTACTCTTATCCACTCATATTAACTTCTACTTAAACCAAGTATACGATAATCCATATTCTTAACTAACATCCCTAATATTCATTTGGCAAACAAGCCGTAAGTATGTAATAGCTTGAACTGATCTGAGTAGCGGTTGTTTATTTGGGTATTACTGTACAACCTAAATTTCTCCGAGAAAAATAAAATAATACTTTAAGGGTCTTTAAATTGGGTAGGATTGGCTTTGAGTTAATATTTATCTATCTATTCAGTGATCTATCTATATCACAATCACAATCACAAACTAAGCACGTGAAGTTCTCTATTTTTGGCCAAAGTATAAAATAATTAGAGGAATATCCTAATTACCCAAATATTTTCTTAATTGCTTTGATAATTCAATTCCCAAAACACATCACCCAACCTAAAATCTAACTAAACATGTAATCATCTTTCATCATTTGATTTGGAGAATCCAATTTCCAATTTCCCCCCCTCAAGTAGCTACCTTTTCTGAAAAAATTATGTGCGCTAATTACTTTTGTCATTCTTGTATTTTTTACAGCATGTGCATGTAGTATAACACAACATGGTCACTTGTCTGAGAGATTGACTTCGGCAAATAATTTTGTCACTTCAAATATTGATAATAACAATATTTTGTATTTTAATTTACATGTTTAGTGTATTTTAAATACTAAAAGACAAATAGTATTGTTATTAAAAAGTGGACTGCCAAAAACAACGCTACATTTGGGAGAGTAGATTTACTTGTTATAAAAAAGTGGGATCAAGTGACCCCACTTGTCACGACATGTCATAATTACCCTTATTTACTCAACTAGAAATTAAAATTACAACCTAATGAAAAAAAAAAAGAAGTAAATTGTTTGAGAGGGAGACAGATTTACTAGTTATAATCAAAGCCCACAACAGAGGTACCGATCAAAATTGCAACGATGGGGTATAGACGGCCAGCGGGGCTGACTTACGGGTCCCGCATAAATGATCCGAACCGTTAAAAAATTTTGAAATATTTTTTCGAGTGGCTCCGCAAGAAATTAGCTCAAAAAAATACGTGAGTCAAGTGTAGGTGTAGTTTCCGCTAAATGGTATTTTTGTGATGCATGTGAAGAGAATGATTTGTAAGAAAATACCGAGAATACCATCAATGAAAACTCAGCCTTAGGGTGACTGCGGTTTTCACTCCCATATATCTGCCTCTTGTCGATCATGTTTCCATAACAACGGCCCAGAGTTGTTGCTTTCTGTAACTCTCATGGTCTCACGAAGTACCTAAACCAAAACCTCTCTCTCTCTCTCTCTCTCTCTCTCTCTCTCTCTACAAGTTCAACGGTTGCTCAACGAACCAACTACCCCAAAGTATTGTGGATGTTAACATCAGAAAGATAAAAAAAAGCAAAAAGAATATTTGCCTAAACTAATATGATTGCCTAGTGTTGAATAATTGAGAGTTGCATGTATAATATATAATCATGACGCATCATTATTTCATGAGGGATGAAACCAAAGACTTATCAAAGGAGGAAATCTTACGCACGCAAATTATTGAGACGTGCATAAAGTTGAACACAATAGTGTATGGCTTTGTCGATGACCTACGTACATCTGGCAATTCTGAATACATCTCATATAATATTAAGCAAGATGCATCAAGATTTTATGGATGGATGCACCGAATTAAGGATAATAAAAGAACAATATTACGTACATATGTATAGATCCTGACACATTTGAGTTCAAAATCATTCGATGCATATCAATTCCATGTTATTTTGTTAGCCTAAGTGTTGTGACAGGCCACAAAGTAAGAGAAAAACAAACTAACAAGTGAAAATCAAGGATACAATATGGTTCCCCTTAAGCACGAAACAAGAAGGTTCACCATGGGCGACGAGCGAGAAATGATTCACTATGAACGTAGAGAGAATACAAAGAGCCAGTCATACCCGTAACTCTAATTGAAACATCCAATAGATACAAGCTTATTTACCAAAAAAAAAAAAAACATCCAATAGATATCTAGGGATCCGATCGAACACTGCATCTTTCTTCGAACGTCTAAAATTCAAGGTATAATTCCAACACTAACTTCATCAGATGATTCAGAGCAGATATATATTATGATTTGTATAGTATATCTGTGTGCACTGACTTCCTTTTTTATTTATTTATTTATATATATATATATATTAAATTATATAAACTTTGGAGCTTAGAATAGTACTAAAATGCATAGAGTTAAAAACTTTCAGAATACATTGACTCTAGGCATAGAACATGGCCAGCTTTTAGTATGATCAACTCGACAAATTGTGGCTTACTAATGTGGTTAAGAAAGATAATTAATAAATTAACTATAATATTTGAACAGTGAAAGCTCTAGCTTTTTGCAAAATTAATGTGTTTGGGAGAATAATCATGTTTACTTTTCTTTGCATTTAATTTTCTATCTGTTGTTCTTATATAACATGCGTAGAAGATATAAATTCTCGAAATTTATTCACTATTTGGCTTTGGTTATTTCGTTCAAAAAGTTAACAATGTTAGAGATGAAAATTATAAGATCTAGTTAATTTTAAAAATTAAAAGATAAATACTACTGTAGTATTTTCTTTCGAAATCAGGGAATTCGTTGTTTAAGAGCATTTAAATGGAAAAAGCTACAATACACACCCTTTATTTGGGTGTGCATCATACACACCCCTATAAAAGTTACGAATTTTTTGTACAAGTTACGATTTTTTTTATAAAAGTAACGAGACACGTCAAAATGTTACAAATCATAGAAAATGTTATGAATCATATTGCTGAAAATTTACGAAAAGCTAAAAAATATTATGATTGCTGATGAGGTGGAAAAATCTGTATCATACAATAGATGCATATGATAAACTCAAATAAGGGATATGTATTATAATCATTTCCCATTTCAATTTGCTTATGATTACGGATTGCTCGCTCAGCAATGCTAGACAATAAACATATAAAGACCGCCTCCACGCGCGTTTGATATATATCAAAACTGTATGTTAGAGCTTTTTATAAGTTGTAAAAAATGTTTAGCTTGTTTGCTTTAATAAGCAATCAAATAACTTTTCATAAACTAAATGTCTTCATTGCCTTTAAAATTTGAGTAAGAATAACTTTTCACTGTAAGATTCTTTTGTCCATTCATGTTTTAAAAACCTAAAATAAGAGCAAATTTTTTTTTAAAATTGGATTGCTTAAAATAATCTAGCTTTTTTTTTTTTTTTCCGTCAAATTAATAAGCTAGAAAAGTTAAATAAGTGATTATTCATAGTTGTTAACAATCACCCTTCATTAAATTTTTTAAAACCAAATAAGTTAGATTTTAAAACCGGTTATTTGGATTATTTTTCGTCTTTATTAACAAAATTTTAAGTTTGGCTAATAATTTTATACTTTATAGATTTGTCTCATCGAGACAAGCCAAGAAATCACAAAAAATCGACCGACAATCAACAAATACAAAAAAAAAATTAAATAAGGACAAAACCAAAAAACTAAAAACTAGTTTTTTTCAATTCACCCAAACCAATCCTATAAGTGGTATCAAATGAGGACTATAAGTTTAAGAATAGATTATTTAAAGATATTTGAATTTTCCAATGACTATGGATCACCCACGCTCAGCAATTTTTTTTGCCCATTCATGTTTTCATAACATAAAATAATCATTTTTTTTTATAAAATGGAACTTAAAATAATCTAACAATATATATACTGAAATCGTATACTTAGGGATCCGTGACTTTGCTTAAAGTTAGGATCTCACCTTTTCCGATTGAATTTTGATAATCTAAACCGTTCAATGTGTTTAGAATGTGTTTTTAAGGGTTTCCGTGAAGAATCATTAAAAAGAATAATAGGGAAAGGCATGACCCTACCAGTAGAAATTAAATGCCCGTTTGTATAGTTTTATCAAAAAATGCACGGATCAAGCCCTTCCTGATCATTTTTTTTTTATGATTTCTCATGGAGACCATTAAAAACACATTTTAAACACATTTGATGATTTGGATCATCAAAATCCTATTGAGAAAGGTGAGGCCAAGCCAAGTAAGGGTTCCCTGACTGGAAGCTCTCCTTATATATATATATATACCAGTGGCTTCAAATAAGGACCCTTCCCATGCGGATGTGTGCGGTTTTTCTAAGCAAATTTTGATGATCCAAACTATTCAATGTGTTTAAAGCGTGTTTTTAAGGGTCTACGCAAGGAATTATCAAAATAAATAACTTAAAATGGCTTCGAATTGTGGAGTTTTCGATAAAAAGTGCACGATTCGGATCATCAAAATTTAACCGAGAAACATGAAATCTGCACAAGAGGTCCTTATTAGAAGCTCTTTGTACATATTAGAAGGGACCCAACTACATGTATCGATTGAAATGTCCAGAAAATGTACCTAGCATGTTCGGAGACTCGCTTTTAGGTCCCACATGGGTGATCCGAACCTTTCATTATTCTTAAAATATTTTTCTAAGGGGCCCCACAAAATTTCAGCTCAATTGGACAGTTATAAGTGCTTGAACCAAAGTCCCATCATTTTAATAAAAAATTACGATTCAGATCACTTGTGTGGAATCCAAAAATGGGTCCCTGAACATGCTCGGTACATTTTCTGGATATATGGGTCGGTACCCATATGTTTTCCATATTAGAAGCACTCTAGTATTGTTCCCTACCAACCATCTTTTCTACTTTTAGGTTGTTTTTATTCAAATTTTATTTGCGTTTGTTAGTTTTGTATCAAAGCTTCTGTAGTTTATAGATTCGTCTCGACGTGAGTAATCGGAAAAGTAAAAAATTATAACTTGTACCCAATTTTTTAAGAAATACTCCTACATAAGAAAAACTATGAAAAGAGAGTTGGAATTGTTGAAAATATTAAGTGTTCCTAACGATAATGTGTCACTCAATCAACAATGCCACTTTCGGACGGTACTCATAGTTTACATTATCATCTCCTCTCTCAGCTGTCGATTTCTTACTCTAAAAAAGTCTAAAACAATATGCACTCAAAATTGTTTACTTACAAATGTACAGCTTTAATTATGGGCCAGGCATATTGGGTTGTAGTTACTTAAATAATAAGCCCAATTTGTTGTGGACAACAATTTGGGTATCCCAGTTTGGGCCCTCTGTCAACCGGTCGGGCCATAATAGCTATTTTCCCCAGCTTTTCTTTCGGCTTCATTCTGTCTCAATTACAGCAATACTAATCAAGTATTTTTAAAAAGTTATTTTTGGGTCCAAAATTTATCATTCCGAATGTCTATTTTTGGTGTTTGAGAGCTAATTATTTTAACAGTTGAGATTTTAGATTGTAGTAAATTCTAATTTTTGATTTATAATAAATATCCATAAAATTATTTGAATCACATGCCTGTGCATAATAATTTTTTTTAAGAAAAAGTTGTGTGAGTTCTACGGACTAGAGGCCGAGACACATACTCTGTGTGCACAAGTGTAAATCTGTGGAGAGGAAGGGGGTAAGCGGATAGTTTTTTATTTTTATTTTATGAGTGGGTATTTATTTTTTATGCATGGTTGAGTTCAAGTAATTTTACTATTTTGTCCTGACGATTAATTAATGTTATAATGAAACAATTGTGAACTATAAATTTTTTATAAGGATGATATTGGAAACCACTTTTATGACGGGACTTCAAAATTCGTTCACATCAATTGGTGTTTCCCTTTCTATATTAGAATAGATTATCTAAGTTACATTTTGATAAGAGAATCAATAATTCTGCATAATGCATTTTTTGATAAGAGAATCAATAATTGGAAAAGTTTAACCACAAATTTACAAACGCAAAAAAATAAAATAAAAAATGAAGTAAAAACAAATTGAAAAAATAATTTTTAGCACAATGAGTATTTTAGAAACTCAACAGCTCATTTTGATAAAAATTTGAGAAATTTAATTTGGCATCCCATATAAAAAAGATTGTTACGATCCCACCCCATGTAGTTTGAATTGTTATGATTTCATCCTGTAAACTAATTTTTGGACGATTGTGCCCTTATTAGCTATTTAATTTATATATATATATATATATATATGTTAATAATCCTTTTCAATATTAATTGATAGGACCGAAAAATCCGGTGCACCAAATCATCCTATAAACATCCCTTGACTGGATTCTTTTAAATGTCAATTAGGAGTCCTAATATCTCGGTTTTCAAATCAAAAGTTATATCTTTTCCTTTATTTGTTTTTTCAATCTAGCTAATTGTTTTCCTTAGTTTAAGCTCCATTTGAATTTCAAATGATCTAGTCCTACTCAATAACAGTTTGGCTACTTATACATCAAAACCAGTTTGAACATTCATGTGCAAATAATTCATTTTATTACGCTAGTCGTGGGATCCAAAAAGTTGGAATTCAACAATTCCTCAACCGATTTGTCGTCGTCAGTATCAAAAAAGGTATTATATATCACCATTGTTTGGCTTTTTTTTTGTGTGATACAATTACGGTTCATGAAGCCCACTTCGATGGATTAAAAAAGAAGAAATCATCATCACACGTTAATACTTGAGTGGGATTTTTCACACAGAAATTATGATATTCTATTTCACCACATTTGTCACACAAAAATCATGATATCCTATTTCATCATCAAACATTAATGTTGTCAATTATTTTGATGCAGTTTTTAGTTGGTGATGGAGGAAGAATTGGTCTTGGTATGCAAATATGGTGACAAGATCCGCCATGTTGTGATTAAAGGCGGGATGAATTTTGGGCGGTTATGGACAAGATATGTAAAGAGGTTGCCCGATTTGGATCCCCAAACACTCATTTTGGGTTACTCACTTATAATGTTACATCTGTCAAGATCCACGACCACATTCAACACTTTAAAAGTACAACAAATGTTTTAATGTGATATATTTATACACCATATTTCCTGTATCATGGTTACTTGTACTTAAAAAAAAAAAAACTCAAGCATTATAGTGAACCAATTTGTTTAGCATTTTTCCCTTGTCAATACTTTCCATTTTCTCGCTACATTTGAATTTTTCTCGAAAAGAACTTTGGGGATTGCTTTGGATTCCCAATTTAAGCTAGGATGTTAGCTTTTTCCGCAATACACGGCGAAGTTTGAGTAATCATGAATCAACTTCACTACAAAAAAAAGGTGGAATCCCATACTAAAGGAGGAGCAGTACCATATTTTCAATCGAATCTTCAATTTAGAATGACAAGAAAATAAGGCCACACTAAAGTACCATGTTTCTTGTATCATGTAAACATGGTAAACCAGAGTACCATATTTCTTATACTACTTCAAGCAAGCAACTTGAATTGTACCATTTTGGGGCAGGTGGTAGTCAACTAATTGAATAGTGGTGGATTAAGTTTCTAGTAGTCAAGGCTAGTGGACTCAGTTTTACAAACATTTTACAAACATGGGTTCTTATTAAACCATTTTTCAGTCGTAGCCCATATGAGTAATAGCAACACTTAAAGTTGGAAAAATCTCCTATGGTACAATGATACACCATAACTTCACTTTCAATGACCAAAAAAATGGTAGAATAGTGTTCCATTTTTTCCACAACATCAAAAACATACCATCTTAAAAAATAATAGATAATCTTGGTACATTCATAAACCATAATCAATTCAAGTAGGAAGAGATTGAAAGGTCATTGGTTTCATGCTATTTTTACATCCCAAACAACTAATCTTCGGTGTTTAGCCAACCAAAAAGAAAAGAAAAACCGAATAATGAATACGCAAATCTTCGATGCATCAAAACGAAGATGAACAAAGAAAACCATAATCTCTGTACAAAATTAATTGTGTCTAACTTAGGTATATTAATAAACCATTACAAATCCCCCAAAACCCCCAAACACTACATCAATCTTAATATTCCTTTGATTTCAAATAGGATTGTAATTCAAGTGAATCTAAGAAACATAGGGCGATTTGTTGAGTAGGAAAAAAGACTTATGACCCATTGGTTGGAACGGAAAACACGTAGACTAGTTAGGACTTTACTCCTAAGTGGAGCAAATCCTAAGCAGCCCACATCTTCTTTCCATCCATCCCGTAGCAATCCGATTTCGACTCCTCTCCTTGGTCGGAAAGGTAAAGACGTAGGCTGGTTAGGGCTTCATTCCGGTGAGCAAATCGGCAACCATATCTTCTCCATACATCCCGTACTCACCCGTTTTCGACTCCTCTCCATTGTCGAACAACGCCTGAATAAATGGGATGGTGGTGTCTCTAAAGAATATTGGGTCGGTGGGGTGTGGGATGGGGCGATGTGGGTAGTGGGTAGGAATCCACCGATTAGTTAGAGATTGGGGATTTCGGAATGGGATGATTTCACCGGAAAGTTAGGGATGTGGGTTGTGGGATTTTGCATCATCGGAAGAGTAGGGATTGGAGTTGTGGAGTTAGGGATTTGGGACGGCTTGAGGTTTGGGACGATTTTGGTTTTGGGATGGTTTCTATCTACATAGGAAAAGACGGTGTTTAGGATGATTTTTGGATGCTTTTTAGTAACGAAAACATTCCATAACCGCTAATCAAGTTTTTCCGATAATTATGGGATTGTGGGACCATTAAGTTTTTCAAAACTACTGCTAAAATATAGGAAATTTAAAAGGTCAAAATATTACACAGGGTCTTTCTGGGTATTTTTTAAGTTTCAAGATGGGATCATAACAATTCGAATTTGATAGGATAGAATCATAACGTTTTTTTTTTGTACGGGTCCTCAAATTAACTTTCCCTAAAAATTTTAGTCAAACTTAAAATACTCCAATATTCCAGTGAGAGTCATCAACTACTCTCTAGTGATCATTTTCTCTAATCATCTTCGTCTTCACCCTCTCCCCTACCTACTCACTCAGTCGCCTAATTTCAGGTAATTGTCGTCTCAATTCCTCAACTCTTTCGCACAGATTCATCCGCAGAGAGTAGAGAATAATCATAAATGTGTAATATCTAGAAATAGAAGAAGTCTACAGTAGTTAATTCTCGACGATTAAATCGTTTAATTTGGCATTTTAGGGTTCTCCGCTACTTAGCCGGCGCTACCGATTTCGCTGTTATCAGCTCTGGTCAGTGGAATTCTACGCTAGGCTCGAATTTCGGGCGGAATTTTGTTGCAATGGCTGTAGACGAAGAAACTGAACAAGTGCCTCAGAAGAAGAAAACCGAAACTGAGGATGATAAAAGGTTTGTCTATATGTCTGTCTTCTTCTTTCCGTGGCAATTTTATTGAGCATTTGGTGTTATTTGTTTTGCAAAGTTGAGAAATTCTTGTTGGTTGTCCGATCCGCCAACTCTATATTAGAAGGCTTAGAAGTCGTGAGTCACCCAACTCTATATTAAGGGCCAACTCTTTATTTTATTTATCCGATGTGAGACTCAATCTTAAATCTTTAATGCATGTTCCCAACAATCTTCCCCTCATTGTGAACTATGCATTGAGCCTAGCTTCCTCTCAATATGACCACTTGACTCCCCCTTAATTCTTAATCTATCTCTCCGACACCGTGTCTAAAATTGGGCTTGTTTATCACACCTACTCCATCGGGAACGACCATACTCCACAAGAGCCAACTTGTTGCCAGCTAGCTGCTGCACGCACCTGTAATTTTCTTGCTCTTTCGAGAGTTACAATGGATTTTTCTTGCTCCTCCGAGAGCCTTCATGCAAGCCCACGACCACCGATGCTTCCAGGATAGTCCGCCCATAGATTGTCAGCAATCGGCTCCGATACTACTAGTCAAGATCAAGTGCTTACCATCTCATCAAAACCCTTAGGGGTTCGTGAAGGTGCAACTTTATTTCCTTAATTTCCTATCGTGCCCAAGAGCCAACGAGTCAATTGAAACTTGGCCCACCCGCCCTCCGTCCAACAACCTCCCCTCTAACCCATGCCGTGCAAGAAACATGCTACCAGGAGAGTTGAACCCTTGACCCTGGCTCTGATACCACTTGTTGGGATCAAGTGCTTACTATCTCACCAAAACACTTGTTAGCAAAGGCATAATTTCATTTTCTTATTCCCTATCGCGCGCGCCTGAGAGCTATGGGTCAACTGAGACTTGGCCCACCTGGCCTTCGCCCTGGCAGGATGCTGGACTTGGCCCACTTGCCCTCTGCCCAACAATTCTGCTGTATTGCTTCAAGGGGAGTCGTGTTATTCGGCACAGAGTTGTTAAGCCATTGAGAAATAAGATACGAGGAAGATGAGTGTAATTGAAATGAGAATGTTAGGATATATACATGGTTAGACTTTCTGGGATAGAATTAGGGACGAAAATCTTCTAAGAATGGTACAAGTAGCACTGATGCAAGATAAGATGATGAGGGAATATAATAAGGTGGTTTGGATGTGTATTGTACATTGGTAGATGTAGTAGTTAGGAGGAGTGATTTCCGTAGGAGTAAGGGGAGGGATAGACCAAAATTGACTTTAGGTGCGGTAGTTCGAAAGGGTGTAGGTTTTTTTGTTGTTAGAGAATTCGATGCCATCAGCATAGCTCAATTTAGAAAAGAATCCATGTGGCCGAGCTGAATTGATTGGGACTAAAGGCTCGGTTTGGTTTGGTATTTAGTGTTTTTGGAGATTATGACTTGAAGACTAATACTAGGGTATGTATTTGATTGCGCATTTATATCCTTGAATCTGTTGGATAAGTAGGAGGAAGAAGCTTGTGCCTGGAGGATTGATGAAAGCTGTAATCAGGCCTGGCGGTGGTGATTCAAGTCCCGTTGACGGTGATCAGGTAAACTATTTTCCATTCTTCTCCCGGAATGAAAAGTTTGATAATTTTTTTCAATTCTGCACATGGAGTCTGTGCTAATCTACTTGCATTGCAAATGACTCAATGATCAAGTTTTTATGGATAAGGAAATAGCTATGCATCCATCATTCATGTAAAGAATGTAATATCAGAATGGTGTGGCGGAGGCAACTTTGAAATGGTGAACCAGAATGGGAGTTTTATCTTGAAATGGAAGGTTCACGCATAGCCACACATCATTCTCGTTGAAATATCTACGTTTATGTATCCTTAATCTTTATTTTCTGCTTTGAATTATTGTGATTGAACTGTAGCCTTTGCATTATTGTTGCAATTCATTGGTGTAATGAAGGGCTTTATAATTATTTGAGGATGGAAGAAAAGAATGTAGTCATTGATTAAGTTGTGTTGTGCCCTTTATGTTCTACAGGTCATATTTCATTGCACGGTTCGGACTCTGGACGGAGTAGTAGTGGAGTCTACAAGATTGGGATTGGGAGGTGGGTGTTTGGATCATAGACTTAATTTAACTATGTGATTAGGGTAGTTTGTAATTCATGGTGGTAGACATCTGAAGATATAGTACTTACGTTGCAGGCCTGCCTTGTAAATGTAAAATTGTGTCTTATTTAGGTTTGCTTTTTTACCGCTTTTGCTTCTTCATTACCTCCTTAAAGTACACCGAAGGTTTGAATGCATTTGTTAACTTTGTTTGCATCTTCTACTATCCATTGCTTGGGAAGATGAGTTTTAGGACATTTTTTTTGGAAAGGAAGTCGTATATGTTCCCTTTTAAGATTTTGCGTGCATACAGGGCTTCATTGCCTGACTTTTGCTGTAGGACTGGAACAGTTTTATATTCTTTCCTTTTTGCATTGTCTGTGTTGACATTTTCCTCTTCTTTTTTTTTTTTTTGAACGGCAAGACATTTTGCGATTTTGATGCATGTATTATACACACACACACACACACACACACACACACACACACACACACACAGGATCATGATCTCCTAAGGGATCCCTTATTTAAAATTTGGTGCGGACCTATCCTTTTTTCAACTTTCCGGATCAAATTTTGACGATCCGAACCACTCAATGTTTTTAAAATGCATTTTTAAGGGCCTACGCGAAGATATATATATATATATATATATATACACCGGTGATCCAGTCTGGGATCCCGGATTTCCCGGACTGGAGCATTTTTCGGTGTTTTGATGCTTTTAAACATTGTTTTTGGAAAATCCGGCAAGTGTCCAATGTGTTCAAAAGGTGTTTTCCAAGGTCCCTGAAAATCTTCAAAAAATACGGGAAGGGCTTGATCAAAGTAGTTTTTCGCAAAAACTGTAAATATAAAGTTTTTGCGAAAACTGCTTGGATCAAGCCTTTCCCGGTATTTTTTTTTGAAGATTTCACACGGGGGCCTTGGAAAACACCTTTTGAACACATTGGACGGCTCGGATCGTCAAAAAAATATCGGGAACATGGAGTCCCGGATCCGGGACTCCCGGACTAGAACACTACTCTCTCTCTCTCTCTCTCTATATATATATATATATATATAAAATGCAGGAGTCCTGACCGGATCCTCTCCATATATTTTAGTATTTTTGCTTTGTAAGATAGGTAAACACTTGCCTTTACCCGCTTCTTCTTCTTCTTCTTCTTCTTCTTCTTCTTCTTCTCTCTCTCTCTCTCTCTCTCTCTCTCTCTTGTTGGTTATAGTTTGAATGTTTTTTTGTTGTTGGTTATAAGCCTTTGTAGCCAAACAGTACTTTTGTAGGATGTACATGCACTTTGTGGAGTTAGAGGACTGTACTTGGTTCATTTTCCTTGAGTGTATGGTTTTTTTGGTTGTATAGTCAAAAGTTTTCACTGCCTATCTGAATGTCAACGTGGCAATGTGTATAAGATTTTTGCTCCATCAGGCACTTTGTCATTTTATTCTGACAATTTAATCCTGGATTTTGCATTGTTTGAATGCACATCACTAAGTTGTTATTCATGACATTGTTTATCCTATATAGACCTGTGTTCTCAAGACCTCAGTCTATCGAGGCTCCTCATTCACCATTGCGCTTGGAAACTCTTTAAAGATAATGTAAAAGTAAGAACTATTCAGAATTGGAGGGTCAAAGATTTAGTTATTTGGATTTACGGGAGCATTACTATACCTTATTCGCTGTTTAGAAATCAAGTGTTTTAAACTATTTGTCCATTTTTTTAGTGTAATGATCTTGGATAAACTCATCTCTCTTGTAACAGGCAATGGTACCCCAACAAGGCTTGTTTTGGGCAAAAGCAAATTGATATTGGGACTGCTAGAAGGAATTCCCACTATGCAGAAGGGTGAAATTGCAATGGTAAATTTCCCCCCTTCCCCACCCCTTTTCGGCAATTTAGAATGCGAACAGTTTGGATAAAAGTATAACTGCATTCTTCCTCTAGTTTATTTTGGGTGGGTGATAATGCCAAAACTGTTTTTGTTAGTGCCAAAACACCAGGGCATAAAAAAGTTTATACTTTGCTCATGGTACAAGCTCTTCATACACTAGAGTATTGGCATTAACAAAAACAGTTTTTGCATTATCATTTACCTTTATTTTTAGTGATGGGTTATACTGCTTTGTAACTTTTCTAGTTCAATACTTTGGTTCTATTTAGTTAGATCTGGTGAATATTACTATCAGACAGAGACTTGCTGATGGACATTTTTAACCTGTATCCTCACTTGCATGAGCCACTTGTATGAATGGAGAAACTTGCCATATCAGCATATAGACCTAAATTGCCTTTATCTGTATGACAGGACTTAATGAATTTCTTCATTATCCTGTCTTTTGGTTACCCATTTGCATTTCTGTAATTTCACATCCAACTCTGCTTCTTGAAACGGGAGGGTGTGATGATTCTCATCAACTCCCACTGACCTAGGGAACAACAGAGGCCAATATCATTTCTTTCTGGAATGGAACAAAAAAGCAGAGGAACAGAATTCTTATCTTATCATATGGCAGTTTTGTACTAGTTTTTTCCATATAAAAATCCCTATTGTAAATACTTATCTAATCAAATTATTTCATTTTGAGCATGTGGTTTCAGACATCCTTTAGGTCAAGTGACTAAATTCAGGAACAATGCATAGGTTACATGGGATCTTTCAATGTGGATTTTAACTTTTCACTGGTAACTGTTGTTTCAGTTCAAGATGAAACCTGAGCTGCACTATGGGGAGGAGGATTGTCCCCTTTCAGTTTCTGACAGCTTTCCAGTGGATGCTGAACTTCATTTTGAGATTGAGATGATAGATTTTGCTAAAGTCAAGGCAAGATTGTTATCTTCTTAACAGTAGAATTTTAATATTTTCATGACCATAAGCCACCCCTATTTTGTCTAAACCCATGACAACTGATGGCTGGATCCCCAATTTATTTTATTGATGGTAAAGTGGGACTAACATTTCTTGCTTCAAATAAATTTTAAATCTGAGAGTATGTATGTGGAGTTTCTTCTGCTATTATTTGTTTTTCCTCTTTAATGACACTTGCTTGGAAAGTTTCTTGGCTCTTGATGTCCTCTGATTGGTTCAGTTTGTTTCATCAGTCACTAGGCCTGATTTGCATGTTGGATTTACTTTGTTTTATGCTTGAGAGTGAACAATGAGCTTGGCTTGTGAGATGAACTTGTAATAATCTCACTCTGTAAGCATTTACCACATGAACTCTTACTGGTTGTTAGATGTGCACGGTTTGCTTTCTTAAACTTTCTAATCAAAGATTTTCACCTTTGTGATAGTCTCTGAAACTAGAGTCTGATTTCAAAATTTGTACCATGTATTTATTGGCAGTTCCCCCTTCATGTTATAGCCCCTCCATTGAAAGATTGAACACAACTATCCTCAACTATAAGTTCCTTCCCCTTATCGACAACATAATATCTGACTGTTTTAAGCTCATTTTGTGTCATGTTTTCTCAGGTCATCAGTGAAGATCTGGGAGTTGTGAAGAAGGTAATATGATGCATTATTCAAATTCATCCCTTAGGGGCCAAGTGAGTTGTTATAGGAATGTGAGATCAACATATGTGAAATAGTTATTTGTTCGGAGGAAGGTTTTTCTGTGACACTGAGCCCTTTTTTTGGGCACCATTGCCACTTGGATGTATGCCGTGGTTTCTTCTCTTTACCTATCTCTCCACTTGGGTTGGGAGCGGTTGTGATGATGCCTCAGGGATATAAGTATCTATCTTCATGGACACATTTTTCATTCCCTTTAATCCTAAACTTCACTTCTTACCTTCTTTTAGAATCTTCGAAATACTTGTGTTAATCAATGCAGTTGCATTTGGAAACAGATAGGTTGTCGAGATTGAGCCAATGACTTGGAGATTAGTTAGTCTTTTTATGGCATAGAGTCAGTATGTTTCTGGTTCACTGTTTTATTTTCAGTGTTGTATGCTGAACATACCTCCATTCATTTGGATAGGTAAGAGATGAAGGGCATGGTTGGGAATCACCAAGAGAACCCTATGAAGTGAAAGCTTGGTAGAAACGCTTTTTCTTTCCTAGGATTCCATTTTTTACTGTTTTCAATTGGACCTTGTGCACAATCTTGGATTGCACCAAAAAATATTGAGCTTTTAATTTTTTCCAGGATTTCTGCAAAGGCAGCGGATGGGAAATTGATTCTTTCACATACTCAAGGAGATCCGGTCTTCTTTACTTTTGGAAAGTCTGAGGTTGGGAATTCATTGTTGCACTTTTTCTGTTTCCTCTGTACTTCTTTCTTTTACTGCTTTACTGGCCCAGTTAATCTGCTTCCACTATTGATGCTCTCTTCCTAATTCCTCGGAGAATCGGAGAACAAAATTAATTGTGGAGGGTCATAGTTAGGAAAGTTTTTTTGGTGGGACCCGGGAAATACAGGTACTTACCTTTGAATCTTTGATTGACCATTGCTTTCATTTGTGCATTGTAGGTACCGAAAGGTCTTGAGATGGGAATTGGAACAATGTCGCGGGGAGAGAAGGCTGTGATTTACGTTTCCAAGCAATACTTAACCAAGTCACCTTTCATGCCTATGGTAGACGGCATTGAAGAAGTTCATTTCGAAGTGGAGTTGGTTCATTTTATTCAGGTTTGGACCAGTTTTGGGCTGTATGAAGTTTTTAATTGATTCTGGTTCATTTGTTTCTATTAGTTCAGCTAATAGGTGCAATACTTGTATGTTGAGTTTATTTACATTTATGTTGCAGGAGTTATTTTTCAGATGATAAAATTTGCATGCCGTTGCTTTTTACTTGTTGCCATTGTTGGTTCACGAGAGAGATGTTATTGAGGTGTAGCTTTACGACTCTCTCTCTCTCTCTCTCTCCAAAAAAATAAAAAGACAAAAAGAAAAGAAAAAAGTTCCTTCTTTGTTAGGTGGGGCACTTCAACCATCAGAACCAGCTCATGGGGTAGGCTGGCGAAGCAGCCGCTTCAAGCCTCTGAAATTTTGCGAAAAATAGGGCCCCCCCCATGTAGGTATATGATTTAGAAATGTAATATGTATGTAAAATGAGTGAATTCAAATGTGTAGGTAGCATAGCTCAGTTGGTGTTTCGTGGTTGCCGTTTGTTGCTTGTGTTGTTAAATGGAAGTTGTTCGAGACTCCTTGTCTCCCTTTTTTTCACGAGTTTTATGACTACTGCAGTATAGTTGAGTTTGATTTCTGTTCAAATTTTCTGTCAAAGTATTTTTTTTCCTTCGTTTAATTAACTATTTACATGTTTTTTGCCTTACACTTAGTGGATCTATATTGTGTACCGTCCATTAGAATTTTTTGATTACATTTTAAAGTTAATTTTAATTTTTCAAATTTTTAGATTAAGCTATGGGGGCCCCATGTTTGGGATTTGCTTCTGGCCCCGAAACTTCATGAGCTGGCTGTCAACCATATACCAGATTAGGTGCTTCTTTTAGCATGCAACCAAACATTCTATTTTTTAGCATTTTGTTGGGTTTCTTAGGTATTGATGATGCACAAGAAGGTGAGTTTAGCTAGAAACGGTTCACAAACCAATGCTCTTAGCCTCATTTGAATCTTTCTTGACGTTGATGTTTATGTGATTGTTTGGTTCTTTCAGAATTTGTTTTCAATCTCGATGAGCTGTGGAGTTTTGGCATAAGCTAAGAAAGAAAGATAAGGGAAGATATGGTCAAAGGAAATGAGTGTATTCTTAATAGTTCATCAGCGACCAACATGGATTTGGGTTTTCATTTTGTGGTATTCTTTGACTAACTTGCAATCACCACTACATCCAAAGTATCATTGATCATACTTATGAGACAAGGAGTCATTTTTTCGAAATGCATATTATGTTCAAGCTTGGTCGTCATATATTAGATGTCTCTATCACTCCTTTCTAATATTCAGATTGATGGTGCTCTTTACTTCTCCTTTGTACTGTTGGTAAGTCGATTTTATTAGTGAGCTTATACCGTAAGCTTCTATGTTCTGTAATATGCTACAGAATAGCTTAAGCACACTTTTGTGATCATATAGTTAATGTTATGCAACACGCTATGTCTGGGACTCTAGCTCTGCCGACTATGTTAACTGTTTTTCTATACGGTTGTCTTTTTAATTGAGATTCAGGTTTCTATTTTTGAGGTTTACCTGGTTGCTCATTCACAGGTGCGGGATATGCTTGGAGATGGGCGTCTAATAAAACGACGTATTCGTGATGGAAGAGGTTTCAATTAAACTTTTAATCTTGAACTTCACTATTATATGGATACTGTGTAAGTAGTATCTTAGAAAAAGTTATAAAGTACTTTAAACCCCAAAAGAAGAATGTAGCATGGTTCTGTGAGGACTTGTTCAAGCATGATTGCTGTTCTTATCTTTATCCTGTAATAGTAATTAGGTTTTAGTGAGACATGGTATTTATCCCTATTGATTCCCATTTCAAAAGGTGGGTTTATTTTCAAATACCACTTAAGTTATTGGTGAAGTATGATCTTTGTATAAAGTTGCGTACCAAAGACAGTTTTGAATTTCTGTTTTATAATAAGACTGTTGGGTTGTGTCAGGTACCTGGTTTCATGCCAATTGCCACAGTACCCTGGGTGTTACTGTAGCAGAAGATATAGTTGGTCTAAATTTACTTCTTGTTTACATCTCAACATGATTTTTTGGCTTTTTATTTTTTATACCTGCTAAACTAGATTCATTTTGTGAAGGAAAACTTGATTTGAAAAGATAAAAAGGTTAGGCATGAACTTGTTGAAAATTTTATTGTCATGATGCCGCTTCCAGATTTTATTGTGTTTTTAACTTTTACCGGTGACCAACAGACAGGCAAGATCAAGTTTTAACTTATGGGGGAGTGGAAATTGAGGTAGGCTAGTAAAATTTTGTGTCATCCCTTCGATATATTCTCTATAGCATTTTCACGTTTGAAAATTTTCATATAACCACAAGGTCACTCAGATCAAGAAACTGACTTTAGAGGCTGTTTTTTTGTTGGTTTATTTATTTTACATGCAAACAACCTACTCAGAGCATATCTCGGTAAGGAATTCCCTTTTGTTTGTTTTGTGTTCCTTTCTGTTTACTGCTCGACAAAAGCCGGTCTTCTGGACCAACTTAAGTCTATTGAGATATCGCTAGACGTTATTGACTGCTTCTAGCTGGCAATATATTTGTACCATTATTGAGCTGTAAAATATGTACCAAAACTTCCTTCGGTTTTTTCCACATTCTCTTGGGGTCTATGACTGTGCATCTATTTAAGCTATTAGAATATAATACTTTGATATATTAGAATTAAGTTTGTGATTCCTAATGCTTTTTAATTGTCTGAAATAATTAGGTGATTTTCCTATGGATTGCCCACTTCATGATAGTCTATTGCGCGTCCATTACAAGGGTATGCTTCTTAATGAGGAAAAGACTGTATTCTATAATACAAGAGTCGATAACGATGGCCAGCCTTTGGAATTCAGTTCTGGAGAAGGCCTTGTAAGTTATAAATTTTGTGATGGAAAATGATATTGTGCTTTCGATTTTGTGGTTATTGTCGAAATTAGAGCTGATTAATTTGTCAGACTAGAAATGGTGAAGCAACCTGAATGATTGGCCAGATCTATTTGTTGATAATAGGGTTCCAAGATTTGATTATAAATCCTTGAACATATCTACTTATTCTGTTGTGGTTATTCTTGTTCTCTTTTGTTACTTTCTTTCTTTCTTTTTTTGTTGTCAAGACTATATTAATGTTTTTACCTTTTCAGAGGGAGATAGTTGTTTGCAGACTTGTTTTGACCTTTTTGGGGGATGAAAAATTCTTCTAGACCTAATGTTGGAGGAACTTTTCCTTTATATGATAGGTGCCTGAAGGACTTGAGATGTGCGTTCGTTTGATGTTGCCTGGAGAGATCTCTCTTGTAACGTGCCCCCCTGATTATGCATATGACAAATTTGCAAGGTTGTCTTTTCGAATCTAGTTTTTCTTATATTCTGTCCAGGTGTGGTATGCATGAGTAGTGGGTTGATGAAGTAGACTGCATGATGATATTGATCGCCATCACCATCACGCCACCTTGACCATCACCATCATTGTCCTTTTATTATTTTTTCCCGTCATCTTCTCATTGGTGCTTAACAAGATTTGTTCTTGTTTCTTTTTGAATGACAGGCCTGCCAGTGTTCCAGAAGGTTCTCATGTTCAATGGGAGATAGAACTTCTTGGTTTTGAGATGCCAAAGGTAGTGTTCCTAAATCTAATAGAGTTTTGCCTTGAGAAAAAGGAAAAATAACAAGAGAATATTGTGGGATTCAAGTTTAATATGTTTTAATATCTGGCAATTGTGCTTGCATTCTATAGCTATTTGTGTTAAATTTAAGTTCTTTGGAAAAAGATTTCCAATTTAGCAATGGTTATTTGGTTAGGTAACTATTAAGCTTGCTGGGATTTTAACACACCCCCTTTTAATGTCAAGCCATGAGAAAAATAAAGTGAGCAAACAAAAGGCGAAAGCACAAGAACACCAAGATATTGTGGTGTTGCACTTTAAATTCCATATTGCGTTAATCATCATCAGAAACTACACGGACTTGTAAATACCGTAGTTTTTTGCATTTAGATTTTGTTTGGCTCGTTAGTAATTAAAACTTTCATACAGAGAAAACTTAAAAAAAAAAAAAGGAGAGAAAAAGTTCTTGAAACTTTCAGCTGGAAAAAATGAAGCTATGGCTAGTTTTTTTTTACTCTGGCCTCATAAATGTTACATTTCTCTCAGTACTCGTTACAAACTTTACAATTTTTCCCCTTCGACATTTTCTTTTGCTCTTTAGTTTCCGTGGAAGTATATTTTAAGAATCGTTATGGGTTTTGAAATTGCTGGCTGCTTTAACTATGGTACTGAATGGATGTTGCCAATTCCCTTATTTGTTTAGGCATCCTTTTTTGGGTAGTAATGAAGGGCCAAAGTTTAATTCTCCCAATACTCGCAGATTCCAAGGAACTCTTTTTTTTAGTCTTGTTATCTTTTCATGTGGTTCTCTTTATGGACATATTGGTTGTGTTTGGTTAGATAGTTTAGTTTAGTTTTGATGATGTCATATGAAAGAAGCATGGTAATGTGCACATAAATCAAAATGATTCTTCGGTCTGTCCTCTCTAATGCCTTTTGGCTTTGATTTGAGGGCATGATTCCGCAGCAAATGCAACGGTATAGGGGGATCACTGTTTCAGTGGTATTCTGTGAGTAGCCACTTTATGCATTTATTGCCAAAGGTTAGGTCTGTCTCCAATCCATCTGTTTTAGTGGTATTCTGGGAGCAACCACTTTGTGCATTTGTTGCCAAAGGTTAGGTCTAGCTCTTATCCATCCCCCGCCCATACCCCCAATTATTGGGGATTAAATGGGTTATGTTATTGTTGTTGTTGTTGTTGTTTGATGATGTCATATGGTGTAATGAGTGGAGAGAGATAGAGAGAGAAATGAGGGAAATGATGATGTCATCAAAACTAAAACTAAAACTAAAACTAAAACTAAACTGAGAAACGAACAGGGCCAATATTATTGTTTTTAAGTTGCGACTGTAGATATTCATTTTGCACAATGGACATCCTCTCCTCCATTATTTAACATCATTGCACCTAACTATGTGTCCATTATTTAACAATATCGCACCAAACTACGTGTTTGTGCATAATCTAAGATCTTTTTGCAGGATTGGGCAGGTTTCAACTTCAGAGAGATAATGGCAGACGTTGAGAAGATCAAAGGCACGGTAACTGGCCTCTACTGAGAATAGAACCTTAGACACTGTTTTTTTTTATTAATGCTTGTCCTTTTTTTGAAGAGGATAATTGATATATATCATAGTTGTTTAAGCTATTTAAAAAAGGATAATTCAGAATTGCCATTTTCACGTAATTTTTGCCCCAGGTTGGGAATTTGCTTAATGTAATCGAACACATCCAGTCTAGCCTCGCAATATGTAGTGGGTTAACAACTTAACATTATGCATCCAAGATCGACTCTTCTATGTAGGTTAGATTGGAATAAATCTCATCAAGCTGTTGTTTTCATTTTCAGGGGAACAGGCTCTTCAAAGAAGAAAAATATGAACTTGCCAAGGCAAAGTATGAGAAGGCAAGTATTAATTTCTTTTTTTATTTTTCCCGGATTTTCAATGTTCCTTTCTTTTATAGGGCAGCTGTCTGTTCTAACTCATAAGGAATGGGGAAGCTGGGATTTTACATGAGAATTCATGTGAATCATTTTCTCCAAAGTAATATTGTGGTCCTTAATTGCTTAGCAAAAATGTTGTGGTCCTTAATTTATAATATAAAAGTTGGAATTTTGTTTACATACTATTTTATTTAAGCTGTAATCGCGCAGCTCATATCCACTTGAGATATCCACTGCTCACTACTCAGCTAGTGGATTGCTAATTGAAGTTTGTTTTCTGTTTGTCTTGGAGATGTCTCAGTGAAAACCATCTGCCTAAAGGCATGTGGTTTGATGATCCAGTTGCTACTTGCTACTCCTAGAAGGGTATAAAGGTCAATTTGGGTATGTGGGGATTGCTCTGTGGTTATTGCTATTTGACCGATCTGTTTGTTTCCAAATGAGTGGACTGGACAATGAGAATAGTTCAAATGTAGATTTGATAGTTTACAAATCAATTCCAAATGCCTACGTAATAAGAGTGATTTGAAACATTTATATTAAATATTGTCATTATGCATGCCTTCCAATAATATACTTCTCGTGTACTTGTAGTTTTTCTTACTTCTCGCGTACTTGTAGTTTTTCTTTCACCCTAGTTTCACAAGCCGCTGTAGCTAAACATCTTATATCTTGGGGAAATTGAATGTTATAGCTGATTTGATACTCACATGCATACCAATGGAGCCTAAGAAAATTGTTTATTTATTATTATTATTATTTTCTTTTAATTTTTTTTTTATCTACACGACCTTCTGTAGGTTCCTGAAAATCTCGTCGTAAACTGCTTAAAAGAAAAGAGCTTTGTCATTCTTTGCTTGTAAAATTATATTGCAGATTCCTCTTATGGAAAATTAAGGTTCAATTGAAGTTAACTGGAAATTTTAGCCGTGGTAATTGCCGTACAGGTTCTTCGTGAATTTAATCATGTTCATCCACAAGATGACGACGAAGGGAAAGAGTTCGCAAATACAAGAGTAAGTGTATTTTTATTGTAAGATACTAGTATTTCACATATTCTTATTATTAAGATAAGAACATATCTGTATGTCTGAAAGCATTTTGTGCCTTTCATTATTGACCTTTGTTCTTTCAAATGTGAAGAATCTATTACACTTCATTATTGACTTTTGTTCTTTCAAATGTGAAGAATCTATTACACCTAAATGTGGCGGCATGTCATCTCAAGATGGGAGAATGCAGAAAGTCCATTGAAGCATGCAACAAGGTATGTTAATCCTGACTAAATTGTAATCACCTGCTCTGTTGGTTTCACTGCAAGAGAGATATCCTAGCATGTCTTTTTACTTTTTACTTTTTTTTTTTTGACATTCTCATATGTAATGAAAACAAACTAAGTGACCAAATCTCTTTCGAGAATAACATCTAAACCGGGCAGGGAATACAACCCAACTGAAACAAAATATTCCTACGGAGACAATTTGTGGCTCACAGGTGCAATGCCAATGCTCCGGGTGCTGAATGAAAGAAGCATGGTAATGTGCACATAAATCAAAATGATTCTTGGGTCTGCCCTCTCTGATGCCTTTTGGCTTTGATTTGAGGGCATGATTCTTCAACAAACGCGGCGGTATAGGGGGACTTCTGTTTTAGTAGTATTCTGTGAGTAGCCACTTTGTGCATTCATTGCCAAAGGTTAGGTCTGTCTCCAATCCATCTGTTTCAGTGGTATTATAGGAGCAGCCACTTTGTGCATTTATTGCCAAAGGCTAGTTCTGTCTCCTATCCATCCCCCACCCATACCCCCAATTATTGGGGACTTAATGGGTTTTGTTATTGTTATTGTTGTGTAGACAATTTGTGGCTCACCAATGTGTGGCTTTGTTCTTTTCCTTATTACACCACACAAACTTCCAACTCCTAGAAGCTGCCCAGATCTTTTTACTTGAGATGTGTATTTTTGAGTGTTTGGTCTTACATTGTTCAACTTCAGCAGCGTTTTGGACTAATATTTCTGTATACCTTCTAGTATAAGATATTTGTTATTTCTAAAGTTAACACGTACAACCAGCTATATTTCTGAACATCAATTTTGATATATGTTTGGAATGGAATATTTAACAGGTTTTGGATGGAAATCCTGTTCATGTTAAAGCTCTTTATCGTCGTGGAATGGCCTACATGTCGGCCGGAGATTTTGAGGAAGCAAAGAATGACTTCAACAAGGTAACATTTTCTTATTGCTAACGGTTAATAGCAAACTGGTTGGATACCTAACATTTTCTGCATTTGATTTGTTGTGATATTAGATGATGAGCGTTGACAAGTCATCTGAGCCAAATGCGAAGGCGGCACTTCTGAAACTGAAACAAAAAGAACAGGTACGCTGGATTTTCACTTCGCGATTTAGGATGAAGTGCAAGAACTTGTGAATTGTGATTGCATCACCTTTTTTTTTTGGCATGTTAAGGAATTCATTTGATGATGTTTGAGAAACAGGAAATTGAGAGGAAGGAACGGAAACAGTTTAAAGGACTGTTTGACAAGAGGCCTGGGGAAATTGCTGAAGTTGGAGAGATTGATAAGGAAGAAGATGAGGTTTCGGGAGAAAATCATGAGACTGGTGATCAGAAGGATCTAGACGAGGACAACGAGGAAGATCATGTGGCTGCGGATCCTCCACTGCCTCAAAGGAGTTTCTTCTCCAATTTCTGGCCCGCCGGTAGAAGACTATTCAGAGCACTCGGGGTAGAACGATGTTCAATCCTATGAGTTGCAGCATAATTGATTATTTCAGTAACAAAAGCACCTTACACTTGAAATTAGCCAAGTATTTTGAGTTGCAATAATCTGTGGTGTTTAAATCGAATTTGTCAAGGGAGAATCCATTCAAGGATATACAAATAATGCAGAGAGAGCTGCTGGTGTTCTCCCTTTGTCACTTCATCGCCTGTGTAATACAACCCTTTCCGTTAATGCTATTTTGGAGGTTATTGGAGTATTGAATGGCTGGTTGGTCCCAATTTTTTGTTTTTACAAGCATGTTTGTGTTTGAACTACGAATTTATCAGCAATGCTAGGTATCCCGGAAAAATATCCCGAAAATTGCTCTGAAAGTGAAGTCATTTGTTCAAATTCACTTGAATGTCTTATCTAAACCATTGATTTCACTTTCGAAGTATTTTTCGAGGTACTTAGCATTTTCCTGAATTTATCAGCTATTTGTCAAATTAACTTGATACTACATTTTTTTCCCATGAATTTACAGTCCAAGCAGTATAAAAGGATAAAAACTACTCAACATTGTGGGTAAATGACAGTATTTAGAGGTTTTAAATTCTGTTATGTAAACGCCATATTTGAAAACCCTGAATTTTATGCACTTACCGAGCAAATATTTTGATAACAGCCGATATCTGTTCATATAGGATATTATTCTGATACTACGATTTAAAACCCTGATAAAACTTTAGGAGTGATGTTCGTTGCGGAAGCCACATTTAGTGCACGGTACTTGACGAGAAAGAATCCCACGGTGTGTCCGATCACAGCCGCCACAAAGATCCCGACGTTGAAAGACATGACGGATAGCATCACCATGTACGCCAGAGCGGTGCGGAGGGCGTAGGCGGCCGCCAGTTTCATCCCACCCATGACCGGTTTTGAGCCCGCCCACCGAGGCAGGTCGGCTGTCCTAAGGACCGAGAAGGCCTCGACGCCGAAGGAGAGAGAGAAGACGAAGAAGAGAGAGACTATGTACATGCCTAGGCTGTGGTTAGGCCAATTTTTGACGAGAATTGTGGCATCTTTGCCCCAGTAAAAGCTCATCTGCATTGTCATGTCCATGTTCATGTCCGTGTCATTATTGTTCATTGAGGACATTAACCCTCCATTGACATGTCGATTGGACATTTTGCGAAAGAGAGAGAAGGAGAGGGTGAGAGGTTGTTTTTCTAGGATGTACGTATAATTTATTGGCTTATATATACACGGAGGGAGAATTAAAGATGAGCGGCGCTTAAGAGTATTGAATTATTTTTTGTGAATGAGATAGAGAGAGGTAGAGGACGGCGCCGTTAGGATTGGGCAGCTGATAATTTTTACTACTTACTCTAGTATCAATTTATTTGTTAATTAGCTTATTTTTTTTATAATGAAGGTGTGAAGGGGCGTTTTATTGGCGGCATAATATGATTTTTGTTTATATTTAGGCAAAATTTGTTGGCCCAAATTCTGAATAACCGATTGAAGGAAGGAGATAAAAATTTTCTCTTCATTTCTCTTCATGGGTGATGAAGGTCGATCTATCTTCTCAAATTCTGAATAACCGACGGCAAGCGACTCTTCATCCCCTGCCGAAGAAGTCGGTGATCTATCTTCTTAAAACATTTTTCTCTTCATTTCTCTTTCTTTCCTCAATTTCTGAAAACTACCCTCAGATTTTTCCAAACATGTAACACCAACCCAATCTTCAAAAATTCTATTAGCATCTATCGAATTTCCAGAATTTGTTCCACACGAGATTTCTGTTTTCGTTGAGAGAGAGGGAGAGAGAGAGAGAGAGAGAGAGAGAGAGTGTGTGTGAGAGTCGGGATATGAGAAAGTCACTTATTGAAAAATTTCTAGAATTTGAAGAGTGAGGTTCAATTAATTGACAAATTCAAAGAGAGACAAACGCTCAACAATCTCTCATGTGTTCGTGAATTGGAGCAAATTTTGTCTACGGGACAGTTGTGAGTTGTGACTTCTAAAAAGGAAAATTCTGAAATCAGTCCACTGAGCTGTCACTAAGACTATTTTTTGACCGGTAAGAGTGTATTAATAGTCTTAGTGACAGCCCAATGGACTTTCATTAGAATGACTATTTATTTATTTTGCTAAGTAAAATGTTAGGAGGGAGAAGCTAGAGAAGCTAGAATTGCAAATCTTCAGGGACATCTACTGTGTAGAGCTTGTCGAGTACTACAAACGTATCCAAAAATCAAATTGATTAGATATCGTTAAGTGCATCATCGGAACACAAATAAATTGAAAAAAAATTGGAACACACATGTCATGAAACATTGGATGAAAACCATTGAAACCATTTTTTTCAACATATTTGTGTTCCGATGAGATACTTAATGATATCCGATTGAGTTGATTTTTGAGACACTTATAGTACTCGACGAGCTATACGCGGTGGACATTTCCGATCGTCAAAACGGTACCGGCACGGCACCGAAATGGACCCGCACAGCACACTGCGCAGCACTCCCCCTGTTTCCAAAAGAATTATAGATAGAGACTGAATAGTTTATCTATTTATTTATTTTTTCTAAGTAAAAGGCCGGGGAGAGACCAGAATTGCAACCCCTCACGGAGGCGTAATTTATTTACTCATACTACAAACAGCTAGTAGTATGGTTATGAAAAGGATTTATTTCAACTGATATGAATAGCTTTAAATCCAGCTTTCTTGGCGTCGCCTTTAGGAACAGTCACAGTGAGCACTCCGTCCTGCATGGATGCCTTCACTTGATCCACCTTCGCATTCTCCGGCAACCTAAAAACCCTCAGAAACTTCCCGCTGCTCCGCTCGACACGGTGCCACTTATCCTTCTTCTCTTCTCTCTCCACGTTTCTCTCTCCGCTTATCTTCAACACTCTGCCCTCCTCCACTTCCACCTTCACCTCGTCTTTTCGTAGCCCCGGGAGGTCGGCCCTGAAGATATGGGCCTCCGGAGTCTCTTTCCAATCGGTTTTCGAGTTGGCGAAGCCTAGGGTTTCGTGAGGGATCGTTGGAGTGTGGAACAAGTCCTCAAATGGGTCCCAAAGTTCGAGAGAGAAAGGGTCGTAGACCGTGTTGTTATTGTTGTTGTTGTTGGTTCGACGAAAACCGAAGCCAGGGATGATCATAGACATTGTTTGGTTGTTGGTTTAGAAGAAAATGGATTTTTTTTTTGAAGAATGGGGGAGAGATATCAGCAAGGATTAATGTGTATTGCTTGATGAGGGTAAAGGTTGGGGGAATGTGTATTTATAAGCCAAATAGTTGGATAATTCTTTAGGCATATGTGGGATGTTTCTAGAGCAGAATTTCCTTTATATAAAGGTAATGGAGAATCTATACGGAAAAGAATCTCTCCAGCCATCCCGTTGAGGCCCATTTTGATACTACTTTCAGGTCTATTTTGATGATCGAAAAGTATAATTTTTTAGAGCTCAACGAAAACACCTGTCACACTAAAAAATTATTTCATTGAGACTAAAAATTATTTCATTCAGATATCATTTGAGGTATATTTGACACAAAATATTTGTGTTGAGAAAAATATTTCCAAGTATGTCTAGGGTTAATGTTCTTATGACTTCTATAAATTAGTAAAAGATTTTGATCGTTGAAATGGGCTGATGTGTCCTATCTACAACATTATTTGTGGTGTATGTATGCCCATATATGCACAACCCCACAAATTATAAAGGTTCCTTGGAATTTTGGCCCTTGCATGGAGCATTCTATGGACCACCTGACACTACTATAGGAGATAGACTCCTGTCGTATTATACTTATCACACACACACACACACACATATATATATATATCCTGGGTCAATTTATATACACATTGAGTAATTCAATTTCCACTCCGTTTAGATAAGTCATTCACGCCGAGAATATTGTGTATGGAGCCCCGGTTAATTATCGAGGGAGAAAATTACTTTCTTGTTGCCTGATTTAAAAAATCGAACTCTGGTCAATTAAGTATGAAGCAAAGTCATCGACCAAACCTTTGGACCGGACTTATTATACTTCGAATCATATGTTAGGTCTTAGAAATTCATGAACAGTTGTCAATACTCTCATCACATCTTACAATTGAGAGTGTATTGGGAAGGGAGAAATTTTCGAGACAAACGATCTCTACCCGATCAAAAAAAAAAAACGATCTCTACCCCAATTGTTGATGACGTAATAATTAAGAAATTTTACAAGTGCTGGTAACAAATTATAGAGGGGATCTCGATTCTATTCAGTCCAACGTTTAGACTGGATGAGACAGTCCTCATCTACATTGTATATTTGATAAAACCAATGGTTCAAATTTGCTAACCAACTTTGACCGATAAAAGTTGATTAGAAAATCCAAACAATTGATTGTAGCAAATAGATTGTGTATATAAGGACAATCTCCTCCGGTCCAAAATTTATTGGAGAGGATCCATTTTCTTAAAATTTCCGTCAAATTAATAGACTGTCTTGTTTGGTTTATGTTTTGAGGGAGATTTTTTGAAAAAATGAGTAGAAAAAGGTAGATAGATAATTGATAGTAATATAATTGAAAAGAGAGTATCTTATTTACGGATCATCCGTAAATAGGGGGTTTGGGCCGAGCAAATTTCCGCCGTCCATCCCAAGATCCAACGGCTTGGAGACCGTGCACAGTTTTTTTTTTTTACATCTGCATTGCATTTAAGGAGGAGAGAGAGTGTGCACGGCTTTGAGGCGTTGGATCTCAGGATGGAAGGTGGGGATTTACTCGGCGCAAATCCTCTATTTACGAATTATCTGTAAATAAGATATCCTCGATTGAAAATAAAATTTATTGGAGACCGTGCCAAGGAGGTGGTTCTAGAAAACCAAATCACACAAGTTAGGTTGAAACTTCCACCCACCCTTATCCAGTTAGCTGACTGTCTTGTTGGCCCATTTACTGGGCTCCTTCACTTGGGCTATCAAATTGTCAAGTCGGGCACTTTGGCCCAGAGATCAAGCTAATAGTTTTGTAATAGAAAAGACCTAACGATCACAAATTTGACATTTTTTTTTTTTTTAATACATGACGGATCCGTGATCAACTGATTCAGTCTGATCTCCTTTCAAGTGTGATCGACATGCTGTGAACTGGGAAATTCACGAGAGAAACTCTGGCAACGTGGCCAAAATAACTAAGTAAAATTTTCTGGTTAGAATCGAATTAGAGACTTGTTCAAAATATACTTGTCTCCGTCTTTTCTTGTGTAACTTGATTTTTTCCCCCCTTTTTTGGTTACGAAGATATATTATTTAATTCTCCTTTGAACAAGGATAGAAATGGCCCCCACAACCTTTGCTCATAAAGTTGTTGGCTGTGAATATGTAAATGGCAAGATTGGATTGGAATACACAAACCCTAAAAATACGGGAAGATAAAGGACTAATAAAGATTCCCGCAATATAAGCGTGCAATTAGCATTCTTGCTTTCGCCTTTTTATAGGTTTAGCCCCACTTTGAATTTCTCTACTGGGGATTTGAAAACTTAACAAGTTTTCTAGCGAGTTGATCTTCTTCGAACGAGCTTTAATTCAGTCGGCCTAGAGGAATGTAAAATCTTTCAGCATCATTAATATAAATGAGCCGAATAGTCACTTGTTCAAACTTGGTCGGAGAGTTAATTTATATATCCATTTTCGAGATGGAGTTGGCTTGTCGGCAGTTGGGTACGTTACATAACAACTATGTGCAATTGATTGGTCATGTGTAGGCTTGTCCCGAGCTTGTTTTGGTGATTTGAATTAATCGTTCAATTTGTAGAACTTATTTAGAACTTCAGTCCTGATAGAATGTCGATCAATATCTTTTTGGAATACTTATCTTGAGAAAAATGGACTCACGGACACGAGATCGAGTCCATTTTTATCCAGGAAAATGTGTCCCAAAACATATTGATCAATAATCAATGAAAATGATTTTGGAAAAATTGACGTTCTCACCGAGCTCTACAAAATGAATGGTTTGCCTCATCAAAACGAACCTGCACAAACCCGCAAATGGAAAATTGCACGATGCAGGTTGGGGTCCAACTGTTCCCAATCCAACTCCATTATAGAGAACTATTAAAGTTTGGTTTATTAAAGTGGCAAACCAATCAAAAAATAGGAAACTTTTAATGAGTGAACTATGATTAACTCAAGTATTAGGCTAAGTTTTTCAAAAAAATTTAACAATTCAGTTACTAAAATTAATTAAAATAAGCTCAATTACTCATTTATAAACAAGCCGAGAATTTGTTGAGTTTGTGAATTTTGATTTAGCCTCGGACTATTTACTTTGCTACCAATTTTTGACGTTTATTGATGATGCTGACATAAAGCCAATTTAACTTCACGTTCTCCATGTGTGCTGCGATTTGACGTTTTGTATGGCTATTCCTACAATAAAGATACTGTAAGTGGGTTGAATGCAATTAACGAAAGTAGTAAATAAAGAAAATCCAACAAGAGATCTTCGCAGATGTGATAACCCTAGCATTGAATATATATTAATGGTCATTATTATTTCCCTGAAATGGGCAGGAGATATAAACTGCAAATCATATACCACACGTTTCCTTGTAGATTTTTTTTTATCTGAAAAAGGTTGGGAAAGCCGGAAAAAGCAACCAGTATAGCAATTTTCTTTGGGCGTGATTATATATAGGAGTTTCTGGCTCACTGTGGAATGTCTGGTTTGAGTCATAATGTCAGAACTAGGTATTAGATGGACAAATAGTCCTCCACACTAGTCCTGTACGTAGTTGGCGAGACTCAAGCCCACTCACCTTTACCATCTAAGCTACTACCTAAGCTACCACCTTTCGGTGGTCGTTTCTTAATTGTAGATGAATAATACTACTATAATTGCATTTTTGCAATAAAGATGCATTTTAGTATTATTTTTTTGTTTGAAATATACAAGTAGCCACAAATTTAAAATTCCTATAAGTTTGTGTTTGTAATTTGTATTATATCATTAACTTTATTTGCAAAAATCAATTCTGTGAGTTTTTCTTTTTCCTTTTTCTGTGTTGTTGTAATAGTTTTCTTTTTCTAAACATTGAAGTTCTCTTGCTCTTCAAAAAAAAAAAAAACTAGTTTATTCGGATAATTGGATATGGTCTATATGGAACTATTTTATTTTTAAGTGTCAAAATAGTTTTGTCAAAGATATTTAATAGTTTGTTACACTGTTAAAAAGTAAAAAGTAAAAATAAAAAAATAAAAAAAAACATGTTGCCGCACCGGTTTGGTTTATCATTTTGTTCTAATTTCATATTCTAACCATTGCATTAATTAAATTTATTTCATATTTCGATGTAGAGATATATTAGATTTGGAATGCAGCACATTAATTAGACAAAGCCAAAGTTATCCTAAATTGGCACTAAAAATGATTTTGAGATTTTTAGCCAGGTGTGAGATCCTCGGTGCTGGAAACCCATATGTGCCTCTGTATCGAGGGGTTTTGGTCTATTATATTGTAAGTACTTTTTAATACTTTAAAGTTTTTATGTGATCTAATGGCCGGAAAAGATCTTCAGCTTAGAGGCGGGGCACCACTTTCATATATTCAGCCGAACTTTGGCATTGACAATCCAAAATGGCACATCGATGAACCTACGCTTACAGGTAAAAATTATGGGATTTTCATTAGAAAAAGAAAGAATATGATCAAACTTACTCGAGTTTGAACTCGACTCTGCTTAAAAAAAAAAAAAAAATTAGATCAATTTCCATCCTAACAAAGCAAGCTTGAATTTTTTATGCTTATAATTAAGCTTTCAAATCAAGTTGACTGAAGTATTACTCGGCTCATTAAGTTTATAATGTTTAGAAAATTTAAATTACTTGGGCTGTGTTTGGTTAGATAGTTTAGTTTAGTTTAGTTTTGATGATACCAGCATATGTAATGAATGTAGAGAGATAGAGAGAGAAATGAGAGAAATGAGAGAAATGATGATGTCATTAAAACTAAATAGGGAAACGAACAAGACCTCGATATTTCAAACTCAATTTTGTTTTCCCAAACAAAACTTAAATAACCTCGATTATCATCCAGTATAGCACACATGCGCACAGCTTCTAGAGTGATGAATACGTCTTCTTTTACGCTTTCAGGGCGTGATTTTAAAAGAGCCTTACGCAAGAATAATGGAACCGGGTCCCTCCGTGTAGTGCCCAATCTAAGTCATTCGTTTAACAATCAATGGTCTAAATTATTTAAAATATAAGATAAACATTTTACATGTAAGATAATATTTGAAATTTGAACTATTAAAATCACTTATAAACGATCCAAATTGAGCATTACACGGTACATACCATGCAGTGTTTTTAGAGCACTACAAGGACCCGTTTTCAAGAATAATGTAAGAAATGCGTCTCTTTTGAACCACTATATTTTGGATCATTTCATTGGGCCCCCACAAGCCACTAAAACCTATTATTATGTATAGCTACCCTACATGGTTTAATTTATATTTACATTCTTTTTGCTCAGAGAAGAAGAGGATTTATTGATAGAAGAGAAGGGATAGAAAGAGAACCAGTCCCAAGGTTGATCCAAAGTTGGTAAAGGACCACCCTTGGAGGGGATATTTGTCCCATAACAAAACCCCCCAAAACGAGAAAATATCAATGGTCGCAGAACGCAGTCACGTAACGCCCTAAAATAATTTAGTACCACTATATTAAATTTTTAGGTGGGGTTCATAAAAAAAATTTAAGCGAAGACGAAACAACGAAAACTCCCCCATAAGAGAAGCAAAACAACAATAAGGGCCTCACCAACAGCCATAATTTATTGACGTCTAAAATAAGCGTGATGGTGGTGCTAATCTGCACTTCGATTTCTACTTTTGTGGGTATCATATCAATAACCAGATGAATCAATTTGATTTTGACATGCGGCATGCTAAGTAATCGAGTAACATGCATGCATGTAACCCCAACAAGTGAGGCCGTGGTTTCATAAAAAGGGCTGCTGAAATGAGTAACTATAAAGTGGTATTGGAGTACTGCGTGAACCAACGGTTGAAAATGCCACTCAAGTAGAAGGTCAAAAGAAATGAGAAAATAGGGTGGGGGGTTTTTCCAATCTCCAAGAGATTAGACCGGTGGGCCCTTTCTGAGCCCACTTAATAATGAGATTGTTCACTTTCTAAACCTTGCTGAGAACGCCAAGTTTGCCTAAAATAATTGATGTTAATTAAATATTGATTGATATGTTCTTGAAACACATTTATGTTGTAAAAGTAAAACAATTAAAGTTTGGAATCAAAACCCAATCTTCACACCCATAGTTTTGCTTCTGAAAAATACATTAATTGATATCCAATGAACGTAATTTTTAGTGTGATTACTGTTCTCAAGTGTTCTGTTTGGTCTTTTTGAGAGGCTGAGAAAATATCAGGTCTTTAAAAAGATGTATGATGCTTATGTTATTGGCCTCATCGATCACAATTGGCTAACTTTGTTCTGAAATTACTGGAATAAGATAAGTTGCGAACTGTTACACTAAATGTACACATGACACTAGCATATCAATGCATGATACAATATATGGATCCATTGAAAGAGTGTCACATGAACATTTAGTACATTACTTTTTTTTAACGGCTATTTAGTACAATGGTTAGCACCAACTTTTTTCACATTGAGTTATTTAACCTAAGCCGAGGTTTAAAATGTTTGAGTTTTGAGCCCAAGTAATCGAGCTTAAGTTAATGTTCATCGAACTCAAGTTTGAACTGAGCTCAAGGTTGAGTTGGAAAAATATTTGTGAATTGATCTCAAGTTTAAACTCGAATTTCTCAAGGAAAAATTAATAACCTAGTGTAAACGGAGATTAAGGAGAACTATTCAAATTGAGATGGAAGTGAACACAAAACATAAGCACAGAGACAAAATTATTAAGTGCTTCTCGAGCACTGCTAAGTCCTGCCTCAAAGCTTTCCAACATCACATATTTACATAGAGCCCACGATTAAATGTACGAGTCACATGTAAATTAGTTATAAAGTTCTCGAGCTGGCCACTGAATAATTATTATTATTTTTGGTAGAAGGGGCATTGAAGCCAAATTTAAATTGAAAGGTATTACATATAAGATAACATTTGAAACTTGAAAACACTTTTAAACGATTTAAATTGAGCACTACACAGTGTAGACCATGTGTCTTTGAAGCACTAGAAGGACCTGTTTTCAAGAATAATGTTAAGAAATACACACACACCGGCCCCAAGCCACTAAAACCTATAATTATGTATATATAGCTACCCTACATGGTTTAATTTAGTACTCCATTCACTAGTATATTTTTTCTCAGCGAAGAAGAAGATTTATTGATAGAAGAGAAGAATACAAAGAGAACCAACCCCAAGGTTGATCCAATGTTGGTAAGGGACCACCCTTGGAGGGGATATTTGTCCCAAAACAAAACCCCTAAAACTAGAAAATATAAGTAGTCTCGGACCACAGTCACGTGACGCTCAAAACCAATCGGCCTGGGCTTTTTGATGGATTGAGAGAGAATCTCATGCCCTGAAAATATCAGTCTTTAAAAAGATGATGCTTATGTTATTAGCCACATCGATCACAACTGGCTAACTTTGTTATGAAATTACTGGAATAAGCTGAGTTGCAAACTGCTATACTAAATACACACTTGACACTAGCACATCAATATATGATGCAATATCTGGATGAACTCATCCATTAAAAGAGTGTCATATGCACATTTAGTACATCATTTTTTTAACGGCTGTTTAGTACAATAGTTAGCACCAAACTTTTTTCACAATCGAGTTAGTCAAACTAATCTGAGGTTTAAAGTGTTCAAGTTTCGAGCCCAAGTAATCGAGCTTGAGTTAATGTTCATCAAACTCGAGGTAGAGCTGAGCTCAAGGTCGAGTTAGAAAAGTATTTGTGGATTGAACTCAAGTTTAAACTCGAACTTTTTTAAGAAAAAATTAATAACCTAGTGGAAATGGAGATTAAGGAGAACCATCCAAAATGAGATGGAAGTGAAAACAGAACACGTAATCACAAATACAAAATTATTTAGTGCTTCTCGAGCATTGCTATGTCCTTACTCAAAGCTTCAAACCCAACATTACACATTTACATGGAACTCACGATTAAATGTATGAGTCACATCTAAATTAGTTATGTTAAAGCTCCGAGAAGGCCACTGAACTGTCATTATTTTTTTTGGGGGTAGAAGGGGCAATGAGGCCAGATTTGGCCCAGAAAGTTAACGGCGAGTTTGGCCTAGAGACAAATTAAAGTTGAAAGTTTTACTACTATGTAAGACGACGAAAAACACTTTTTCATAGACCTTTTCGATTTCTCTTATCGAGACAAAAAATTTGTGACGTAAAATTTTGAGTTAAATATTATGAAATTAAGTATAAAATTAAGAGAAAATAACGAAAAGACCAAAAAAAAAAAATCTACAAATTATTGAAGTGCAATTTATAAGCTGCCTACACATCTGGACTTGAAAGAATTCCTCATACCACTATCATAAAAATATGACGACGTATTCGATCGGTGGAAACTCATTCTTTTAGTGGATATATAAAAATAACACGAATTTTTAATCGGACCGGGCCTGAATAACTACTCATCACAAAGGGTGATATTTGGAGTCAACCAAGTTGGATTATCGGACCGGGTCGTCGCACCCATTTGGCTGGCCTGGCATTGCAGAATCTCCCCCAAACAATGCAGATAAACTACTACGAAATCCACCTACTCTGGACACGTGGCATTACGCAAGTGGTGGAATGAATTCTATTTTTCAACTACTGTCAGTCTGTCCTCTTTTTCAACCTTTTTCCATAATAACAGATCTGATAATAATTAGGTCCGGATAAGACAAATATTATTAAAGTCATCACCTTTAGACTTGCAGTGTGGAAGAGATTATCAGGTGCTTCTATGGCATATAAGCATTCCATTATAGTACTAGTAGTAAATTTATACACATTGGCAGGGCTAGAGACGATCAGCGGGGAGCTTGGATTCGGCCACGGGGGTGGCACCATTCAATGAAAAACAAGTTAAATGTTGTACAGAAAAATATGAAAATAAAAAAATTACTAGGAAGTCATATAATTAGGTGTTGTTATAGGTTTTTTTGGTAAAACGATAAATCAAGGCTAGATTCTCCAACTTTCTCATGGTATTCAAATACAAGACATTAAGATACTAATTTATTCATACAAATATTTAAATCAACATGTTTGTGATTTCATTTTCATTGTACATTAATCCTCACCGTAGTTCATAAAGAAACATGCAGTAAAAATAATAAACTTTAAAAAAAAATTTAATGTTCAAAGGCGTTACGTTTCTCTTCTGTCAATAAAAAAATTTGCGAACAGAGAGAGAGAGAATTCTAGTTGGCAATAAAAAAATGAGAAACTCTGCACCCCAAGAAGATTTGATCTCCTGATGGGATGCATATAGAGTGGGGCGCAGCTACCAATGTGCTAAATTCAACTATTAGTGTAGTCATTCTTAACTTTAATATTTATCATTGTACATCCGTCCCTGGAGATGATCAGATTGAGTTGAGCTTTATAATATTTAGGTTTCTTCGTTAAATTCATTAAATTTTTAACCGAACTCGAGCATAATAAAAATTTGACTAATTGATCTTGTCTAAATTTGAGTCGAACTCGAACATGTTCATGAGATTTAATGAGTCAAATATATTAGAGATTTATGCTCTTATACGGTTCTAGAACTTCAAATAATTTTATTTTATTTTATACATAATACAAAATAAATAGCTGAAAATAGCAGCATTAACGTAAAAATGCATTTTCAGAATGTTTCATTCGATAAGATTTACAAGAGCAAAGATTGAAAACAAAAAAGGAAGATACTTCCGAATTATCACTTGATAGTGGTGCTCTAACATGTGGGCCCCAATCTTAAGCCCTGTTCCACTAAGGTAGTTAAAAAAAAAGTGTTTTTTTTTGCATCCTACTTATAAAAATATAAATGTGTTCCAAAATTTATCTTGTGGTGGTTAAAGTTAGACATATTATATACTCTCAAAGATATTCTTCATAATTTCTTATTAAAACTTTAGAATGCCGAAAACATGTTCTTCTTACTTAACCAGTAATCTAGAATTAGAACCCACCAAACTATAGGCATTTTTGTGTAATTACAAGTTAACGAGTTTTAAAGTACTCCTATGATATCTATCAGCCAAGAAAAAGAAAGATTCTGTGTCCTCTCCGGTCTCCGATTCATGTTTTGGATCGGAGAAAATAGTCGGATCTTGATCGTTCATTGAAGTTTAGATTTTCTTAAACTCTTTACTCGTAAGAATCAGTTGTAAAAGTTTATGAGCGAATCAAACTCCGTAATTGGAAAAGAATTTGGGTGCATTGGATTGGAAAAGAATTTGGGTGCATGTAAGGTAGCGATGACATCGGGTTGGTTTGGGTGAATTGACAAAAACTAGTTTTTTGGTTTTTTACTTTTGTCTTTATTTAATTTTTTTTATATTTGTTAGTTTTCAGTCGATTTTTTATGATTTATTTTTTGGATTATTTTTCGTCTTTATTCACAAAATTTTAAGTTTGGCTAATAATTTTATACTTTTTAAATTCCTCTCGTTGAGACAAGTCAAGAAACCACAAAAAATTGACCGAAAAGCTAACAAATGTAATTTTTTTTTTGAATAAAAACAAAATTAAAAAAATAAAAAAAATTAATTTTTCTAATTCATTCAAACTAGACCATAATATCGAGTGCTCATCTCGACTATCAAAAAATATTTTAACAGGCCAAATTTTAAAGTAGGGAGCAGCCGCAGGCCCCACGTTACATTCTTGACTACCTGTACCCCCAATTTTGGGCCCCACATCAGTCGTTGGGATTCGCGCCAAAGAAATTGGGGCCCACACTTCCCTCCACCGCTCTCTCTCCCTCACGTCCTGTTGAACCCCAAATCCTCTCGCTCTTCCCCACATTGATTCCTCTCTCTCTCCCGTACCAGTGTGCAGTGTCGCGGACCTCCTTTTCTCTCTCTAGAAACCACACTCTGCAAATCTCATTTTCTCAAACCTTTTCTTCATCTTCTTCTCCGGCGCAATTTGAAGCTCGAAGGCCACTACTTTTCTTTCTCTCTCTCTCTCTCCATAACCCTTTCTTTCATTCTTCGTTACGTTGTGATTTTTTTCAATTCGCCAATGCCTCTCGCAATGATATCTGTTCCTCGATTTCTACAGGTATGTTTTCTAGCCTTGTCTCACATTTCCTGTATGTGTGTTGTAATGTTAGTCAATTGGTGTAGATCCGTCAGTTGCGGGTTGACTGTGAACCGTATGTCCATTGTTCGTGTTAAATGGATACTTTGGCGAATATACAATTGAGCTTGAATTTGGGCCACTGTTCTTGATTTTTGGCAAGTTTTTCATTCTGAGAAAAAATAGCCCTGGAAATAATTGGAAAATGCTTATTATTTGTGGCCTTTCTCGCGATATGATTATTATACGTGGTTATAGTTATCGGTAATTTTTGACATTCAGTTGATGCAGCTGAATCCCCCTTTTCTTATGGTGAAGAGCATGAAGCTCGTGTCTAGATGCGTAGGAAATTTCTTCTTTTATGCTTTATTTCGGAGATTTGCTTCGTATTTTTTTGATGTAATTCTGTATAAATGCCGGATCCTCTGATAAAAGAAAAAGAAAAGAAAAAAGGCCTGATGCAACTGCGTCAAAATTACAGCTTGATTCAATTTAATTCGAGTGTAAGCCTTCAATATTCTTGTTCCTGAAGTATTTTTAAGTGACATCATCTCACTCATTACGTTTTCATACTTTTTTTTTTTTTGGCTCGGCACCACAAAATAAAAAAATTTCGTTCTCATTCTTGGATGAGCTATGCTGATTGATTTCACGTATATGTACATGTATGTGGGAGTATATATTTTAGTTACCTGAACTTCATTAGCTAGATTTCTTATGGATGGCAAGGAAATTTTTACTGAGTGATGGCGAGGAAATTTTTACTTGGTGACGAACTTAAAAGTGAAGTAGGCTGAAGCTTGTACAAAACCACTCGACTCCTTGACTTTACTATGTATTAGAAGGTCTACGACCTATGAAAGGCATCATTTGATAGTTCTTTCAATCCCTCCGTAAATGGATCTTCGCATTCTTCCTCAAATGGTTCAGTTGTTCCGCTTCCCATGCGGCGATGCTCACTCACTGGCAAGATTTTTGATGGGCGGGGAGAAAACTAGTGTGCGTTTTATAGATCGGGATGATTGTTTAACTTGAAACTTATGTGCTAACCCCACCCCCACTCCCACTTGGTATTATTGGTTGGGTTGAGTAAGGAATAAGCCACAACCCCTTGATGCAATTCTGATGATTGCACATCATCTCATAACTAAGTTTCTGTTGACATGTAGTAAGTCTTATGATATGCTTGTGTGAGTTTGACTGAATATAAGTTTCAACGTCCTGAACTTCATTCAGATTAACTGATTTTTCACATTGATATCAAGGATATTTTTGCAAAGTGACACTTTAAAATGAAGCTTGCACAAATCTTTTTGCTTCTTTGCATTCCTCAGGAATTTGATATTCTGTGACTTAGCATCATCTGATTGTGCTTTCTCTTCCTTGTAATGGATCTTCACGTTGTGCCAGTCGTTTTGTTTCCGATGCTCAGTCACTGACATGAAAATTTTGACTGGCAAACGACCGAAATACTGTGCTATTAATGAGATCCATTGGTTGGTCAGATGTTAAAACTTGTGTAGCTGACCCCCACATTTGGTATTAGTTGACTTTAGGAGTAAGCCACATACACTTGATGTAATTATTGAGATCTTTGCTCAGCATCTGAGTTTTGTGATGAATGTTTGCTTGAATATGAAGTCGCTAAGGCCATGTTTGTTGCTTCTGTATGCTGCATACTAACTGACTTTAGTCTTACTTAACTATTTACATTTCTGTATGCTTGCAAATGTACTGAACTTAGCCCTAGGGCCTAGTTCTGCCTTTTTTATGATGACCTTTAACCGATTACAGGGTCCTCACATAGCATAATGTCATTCCTGTGCAGAAGTTTCTCCCTTTTGTGGGTGAAATAATTCTGGGCTAAAACCCTCTTACATCCCTATACGTTGGCTTTTACAATACTACTAGGAGCAGAATGTGACTAAGACCCGTCTTGTACCATGTTTTGGCAGGTAACTTACGTGTGAATGACACTTGATAGGGTGATTGAAGTGTGATTCCGGGCAACTTAAGATGCGAACAAGTAATCAATATGCGAGACCTGCTGGAGACATGGCGTTCAGTTTAGAGGTCAAAAGGAGTTCAAGGCCACAAGAAACTTCAAAAGTGATGAAGCAGAGGATCCCATCAGCCCAAGCAAATCAGAGCCCCAAGTCTCAAGACAAGCATTACATCAAAACTCCAGTTGGTCAATATTACCTTGATCAGATTAATGAAAAAAGGCATAGAGCAGGTGACGGGCTTATATCACAGCCAAAATCATCAAAGAATTCTCAAAACCCTTTGATTGGGAGTATGGAAAATAAAAATGATGAGCTTGTCAAGCACATGTCGAATTTGCCCTGCTATCTGCAGCGAATGGAGAAAGGGGAAAACCTTAAGGAGAAGGCTTTTAATGTTGGAGTTCTAGATTGGGAGCGTCTAGAAACCTGGAAGCACAAAAAAGTGACCCAACCAAGAGGCGACGCTAGTTCATCTTCCTCTGGTGCTAGTTCAACGTTTAAGGTAGTGGGGTCGATTTCTCATTCTGGTTCCACTAACAGCAAGTCTCTCGCTCCTCACAAGAAGAAATTCAGTCCATCTTTAGGGGAAGGTGTTTCTCATAATGATAAACAAACCCATGTCCGAGAAGATTTTAAAGCTTCTTCAAATAACACCTTGGGAGGACAGCAAAACCGAACCAGGAGAAATAACTCTTCTGGCAGAAATCAGTTTGAGAGATGCAAGAGAGAAGGTTCAGATCGGAAGGTCAGATCAAAAAAAGGAACAACATTGTCCGATTTAAGAAAACACGAGTTCTCACGCCCTTCGAAGGATGAGAAACGTGCTCAATATAGAGTAGTACACAATAGTGTGGAGGATTTGCAAGCATTGAAATATTATTTTGGTCAAAAGCACAGAACCACCGTTCTCCTTTTACCAAAACACTCTCCCACAGAAAATTGTTTGGAGAGAGTTCAGAGTTCTGAACACGATATAATATTTGATGCAAAACCGCATGAAGCATACAAGGAGGGTCTTTCATATGGTTTTTCTTCCTCGGAAGAACACTCAGCTGAACTGTATTCTGGGATTCTGCACTCTTGCCCACTGCCTATTGGAGTAACTAAAAGCACAGATGAAACACCATTATCCAATCGTCTTTGCATAAATGAGAATGCATCAAGAGTGAAACCTTCAGGTGAATATGGACGTGATGCTTCCAAGGTATTGGATCACGAAACTACTGAACCTGCTGCTGTAGAGGGAAGAAATTCCTCACCAAATCGTCGGTATAGCTTTAGCCTTGGTAGAATCAGCAGAAGTTTGAGTTTTAAGGACAGCTCAACCATTCCACAGCTGAGTTCCAAATTTGCTAACATCACGTCTGTTTCTGTGGATACTTGCCCAATTTATGTTGGAAAAGAGACCAAAGCCGAGTCTGACTGGAGGCGGCACAGATTATCCAGCACTCAAAGCATGGAGCTTTCTTGTGATGATGATTCTCACATGTTCACATGCCCAATAGAAAACACACCATCAATTTCAGATGCAATGATGGCTTCCAAGCGAATGGATCAAGAAGCTACTGAAGCTGCACGAGGAAGGCATCCATCTCCAAATCGCCTCTTAGACTTAGGCATTGGTAGGATGAGCCGAAGTTTCAGTTTCAAAGAAGGTTTAACTGTTCCACAGTTGAGTTCTACATATGCTACGGTCAAGTCTGGTCCAGTGACATCCGAAGTTTCTGATTCTTTGGATAATGCATACAAAAGCAAGACTAATTTTCATGGTAGATCAAGGTCCAGCCCTCTAAGAAGGTTACTAGACCCTTTACTAAAGAACAGGGCAACAAATCCGCACCATTCTGCTGAAATCAATCAACCATTGACAAGAAATGATGAAACATCAACAGTCCAAGCTTTTCTGCAACTCACAATCAAGAATGGACTCCCTTTGTTCAAACTTGTTGCCAATAACAACAGTGACATTCTTGTTGCAGTGAAAAACCTAACTGCACCTGTGAAGGATGATTATAGCTGGATTTACACATTTTACTCTGTCTGTGAAATTAAGAAGAAGAGTGGCAGCTGGATTTCTCAAGGGCATAAAGGAAAAAGTCATGGCTTTGGCTATAATGTTGTTGGTCAGATGAAGTTTTCCAGTTCTCATTATCCAGAGTTGACTGTACAGAATTCTGATGGCCACTTTACACTGAAAGAATCTGTTCTGTATAGTGTTGATCATAGACCAGAAGGTCAAGACTCACAACAGTTAGCAGTAGACAGGGAGCTCGCTGCTGTTGTTGTGAAGGTCCCAATGGGGAATCCTGATAACAATGGAGATGAGGGAAGGAAGGGAAAAGAGTTCATAGGGAAGGGTTTCAGTAGCACGACAGTTGTTCTTCCGGGTGGTGTTCATGGTTTGCCTTACAAAGGAGCTCCTTCGCCATTGATAGAAAGATGGAAATCTGGTGGATCGTGTGATTGTGGAGGATGGGATTTAGGTTGCAAATTGCGAATTCTTACCAATGAGGATCACAGCTGCAATCCGATGGAACCAGCTATATCTTGCTCAAGCCCAGATCAATTTGATCTTTTCAATCAGGTACTACTTCAATTGTCAAATTGGTTCTTTCTTGGAGAGTGTGTGATTTGTTTGTTTGGATTATGTTTTTTGGATTCTTCTTCGACCTGTTTGGGACAGATTATGCAATCCTTATTCAGTAAGAGGATTTTTTGGAAACTCAGTTTCATTTATGAAGCAAAAAAAATCACATTATCCTAAAATTTTCATGATACTGCTACCCACATCCACCACCAACCACCACCACCACCACCACCAACTACCATCTCCGCTACTGAGTAATTGTATTTTTCACAATGGAAAAGGACAAATAGGTCAAATTCTCATTCAAAATATATTTACTAGATTAAATTATTGAAACTTGCTCTGTTGCGTGTTCTAATTTTTGAAATCTCTTTCGAGTTCCACACTTTTTAGCTTCTGTATTTTTGTATTTAATGTTTGTTCAGTAAGTAATTTGCTTTCTGCACAGGGAGGCGGTAGTTACAATAGGCCAATCTTCAGCCTGGAGCCATTTGAGAAGGGGATTTACTCTGTTCAATTCAGCCCATCGATTTCTTTGCTACAAGCATTCTCAGTTTGTGTGGCTGTCATAAGTAATCAAAAGTCATTTGATTTCTCAGAAGCGAATGACCCATCTGAAGCAGAACAAGTTCATGAATCCAATGTGACTGGGTTCGATAGAATGAAGACTCGCACCAAATATGTCCCCCCTCCACCTCTATCGCCCGTTGGAAGAGCTTAGTTTTCCGGTCAAGGGATGGTTTGATTACACAAAAGGATGTAGAAATATGATCCTTGAAGAGGGGTGTCATTATTGTGAACAAATCATCGGTTTGTAAGATTCGCTTCAAATTTAGAGGTTGATATTGAAATATGGTATACCGTATATACTGTGTGGGTGAGAAATATGTCATCACTTCAGTTTTCATAAACGATTCTGAACGATTCTGTTTAGTATTATAAAGCCCAAGGCAGTTATTTCCAAGAAACAGAAGATATATTGTAATCCATGGACCATAACACGAGATTAAGTTTACACTTTGACACTAACACACTCCGAATATATGTTGCCAACTCAAATTCATAACGCAAATGTTTGTCTAAACCGTTCCACTAACATTAGGAGGACTGAAAATTTCCAGAGGCTGATGTCTAACAAATCTCTGCGCTTCAAAAGTCAACATGCGACGCATGGTGAACGCAGATAAACCATTGACCGTCGATCTTCTCAAACACGTTAGTTGCAATCTGTCTCCCCCAGCTGCTTCCCTTTGTCGTAACCATTTCAGAGCAAGTAACATACCCAAAATCGCCTCTCACGTGAACTTGAACATCTTTAACCTCAATCTCTAGTGGAAATTCATAATCAGCCCAAACGAGTTCCCAGCTTCCCATTATAAGGTCATAACCAGATATGCTACCCACACCAGGATGCACAACGCAAACATTTTCACCTTTAGCCCAAAGGGCTTGCATCGATGCTAGGTCACCTTTCCGGAATGAGTTGTAGAATCGAGTGTTTGCTGATAGTACTGCAGCTTTGCCATCCTCCTGGAGAACTCGGAGAGTATCCCTGAGTTCAGCAGCTCGAGCGTAGTTTTCCTCCTGAATGGCGATTTGCAGGTCCTGCTTTAAAGTCTGTTCATCTAGTGTGATGCTTTCACTGCTTACAGTTCCCCCTGAGCCCTCGCTTTTAGCAACACATGGTCTATGTGAAAGCGAACGAGAACCTTTTCTAAATGGGGCTACACAGCGTAGATGAAAAGTTAGACCATCTTATATCTGTCAGAGCGAGAGAGAGGGAGAGAGAGAGAGAGAGAAATCCAAACATGACAATACATCCCAATGCTCAAAGAATTGGCTGACCCAAATTGAGCCCGAGCAGGCAAATACTGTGGCCTGATGCAAGAAAAGCATAATTATAGGACCCAACTTGGGGGTACAGAAAGTTCATGTATATAAAAGGTACAGAATGCAACGGGAGACCCACTTTTGTGTCCCATAAGAATAATCTGAACCGTTCATTAATTTTAAAATAATTTCCCGAGTAGCCCCGTGAAAAATCAGCTCAATCTGATATGCTTAAGGGGTTGATCCAATATTTCCCCGTTTCATTTTGAATCTGGATTATTCTTGTGGGACCCACTTTTGGGTCCCCCATTGCGTTCTGTACATTCTACGTCCCTAAAATTCTGTACGCTTAGGATCTCCGATAATTATAGTTGACTACTCATTAAAAGTAATGTTGGCTAACTAGAACCATATTGAGCATGTATAGGTATAGAACTCTTAAGTTGTTTCATTTTATCACATTATGACAAGCTACAAGAATGTTGCCTATACATAGCATGATGGGAAGAGGCAGGTCCCGAAACTAAATGCAGATGAACTGATGGAGATCTATTGCTTTGGCCTCCATTAATCCATTTCTTGACAACTCCATGTAGCATGGTAGTGCAGTAGTGGTTTACAAAATGTATTGTGTGTACTTAACTATTTTGTTTTTTTGATGGATCCAAACTATTCTTGATTTTTTGAATCTATCATGTTTTCCCCAGATATTGTGACAGACCACATTATTAAGATACTGTTGCATATTGCTTAATAGAATTGGCAACAAAGTGACCCTTAATGCGTGCCAGTGATTGATATTAAGACTTCAAGCCAAGACACATCCTTGCCTCACGAATACCAATTACCAGCTAGTGTGGTCGTAGAGGGAACATGGTAGTGTGTGCTAATATGCTGAGGGGTACTTACAGAACACTAGGTGGTACATTCTGCTTTCATTTCCCACTTTGGCATGGGTCATCTTAGCTTTTGTACACTACTCATCCATATATGAGTGCAACATGACCGTTGCTGAACTTCTCAATAGGGGTGTTGGCCTTCTGTGGTATCCCACTAGCAGCATGCCTAACTACGATGCCCAATTCCAATGGAATTTTATCCTTCCACTATGACAGAATGCAAGTACTAAAATTTCTCAAGTACAGAACATCACAACAGATGGGGAAAAGGGGTGGTTAATTAAGTCTTGGTAATCTGCCATCTCCTATCATGGTGTTTCTATACCTCTGTGAGGATATGAGACGATTTTTCTACACAATGAATTTGCTTACAACAGTTTACTCATCCATACCAAAGAATACGGAAATGGTGGTTCTGGTTATGAGCCACAGGATTTATTAGATTCAGAGTAATGTGCAAGTGGCTTTGAAGCTAGCAATGATCAATACAAAGATACTGCAAACCAACTCTTTGTGATAAGGAATCAAGGTGATTGCGATTAAGAAAGTCTGAAAAGAGAGGTTTTGCAAGGGGCCATACCAAAAGTTGTCATCAAATGCCTTTTGGACAACACAAGGTTCTCCAAAAATAACTTCAAAAACTTGAGTGGTGGGAGCCACCTGATGATCTTCATTTAAGCCCCATCTTTTGAGTCAGCCTTAATCAATTTCCAAGTGTATGCCGGTGACAGTAAGTATATAATGACGCAAGACGAATAGACCAATAGTTCAAGGAGTACTTAAAAAGAAGAGACTCAGTTCTCAACTTCCAAGGCCGCAATGAGCCAATGACCACCATTGGTTACATACCATGTGGTTAGGTAAACCTCAGATAATGAGTACCTAATAATGAGTACTTAAATTATGAAAGAAGATCATTGATCGGGCAACTCATGAGCAGTACAACCATGTATTTTAATTGAAAAGCAGACTTTCTCGAAATTAGTAAGATGGAGTGATGGACATCCCAAATAAGTTGGTCCAACAAACAAAACGGCACAGTGGGAGCAGTTTTTACCCCTATTGGCCTATTCTATATATTTACTAAGGTACAAGAATAGAGTTCACAATGTTCTTACATGCCCTCCACTTCTCTCAGCAGCTGTAAATTTTCTATCAGGCTATGTATCAAGCTTCCATGCCGGGAAAATAAGAAAGTGAACTTGAGTCAGGGTAAATAAATTAACAGGCATCTGCAAAGTGTGAGCGATTCTGCAGGAAGTGTCTTCGAAAGACGAGATTTAGCACTTTCTATTGCGGGGAGGTACAATAGATGAACACTCCTACTTAACAGGCATGAGGTCAGACATTTATGCAATGCAACATACAAATTTCAAGAAACATTTACTCTTATTTTCTATTACCAGTCACATAGATGTCACTCTAGAAACTGATACATGTTCAGTCTCTACAAATTAAAAAACTGAAGACCCATTAATAAGATATTAATTGTATTCACTTCACATTTCCAAAAAAATTTCCAAAAAGATTCTTTTCTCATCTCTCATCTCTCCAATCATTAATCACATTTCTCTCTCTATTCATACTCCTCTCTCCAATCATTATTCTCATTTCTCTCTCTCACCTCTCTCTAATTATAATTTTTTTTCCAAAAACCCATCCAAACACTATCTCAAAATATTCTTATCAAAACTCTCAACCAAACAAAGTGATTGTATCTTGCAAAGAATATTTAACCAAATATCATGTGGTGATAATCAATAGAATTGCAAAGCAAAGACAACTTACCATGTGCTCCAGTTCTCCACCCGTACTGGTTGTGATTAAGCAAGACCTCCATGCCATCTCGTCCAAAACTACAAGCTAAAACTAAATTTTGTTGGTTCACATGTAGTGATGAGAGGCGATGAACCATTGAAGAACGCTTGATGCATGGACATGGAAAGCTACTAGAATCCCTAATATGAGAAATACTTCCCTGTATAAATTAAGGCTTAAGATTGTAAGACGCTACAAAACAAAACCATAAAAAGAGAAACATAAAGAAAGATAATAATCTTAGCAAGTACTTTCAACACATTTTCACAACAAGAGAACTGATGTTTGAAAGGAAAAATAAATTAAGCAGTTGCGAACTACTGAAAAACTCATTTAAGTTACAAAATTCGGAACCCAAAAAACATTAATTGTACATTAGGTTGACCCTACTTTGATGACTTCTCAACAAGACATCTCTAATTGCTTGCTACAGTAGTATTTTGCTAAAATTTGGCAAAGTTCCTCTATTGGGGCCAACGCTATTTTTTTACCATGATCCATCACAATTCACAACCCTTGGGTTATTGATAGGTTTATACTATCATTTAATGGAGATTTGAACCAAAAAAGCTAGTACTACATAAATGCTGATGCGGCACAAATGGCCACAGCCATTTTAAGCCAAATTTTGCATTTTTTGGCCACTGAAATGGCATCCCATTCGGAGGGGTGAAAGTTGACTTTCAAGCCAAAAAATCGGTTTAGCTGCAAGTATAGCCCACCATTGGAGAAACTCTAAAACTTATCCACTAGTCAAAAGGTAATTGACTAACGATGAGATCGCCCCTCCTAGTTTGGTCAAATTCTGCTCGAGAATTATTGTCAAGACACTTCTCAGTAATCAGCTTCAATAGGTTCAAATTCGCAAATTGAACTTCAAAACAAACACAAAGGTAATTGAGTAACGAAGAGATCACCCTCCGACTTATGACCAATTTCTGCTTGAGAATTAACTGTATAGACACTGCTCAATAATCAGCTTCAAAAGATTCAAATTTGCAAATTCAATTTCAAAACAAACACGTGCTGGAAAACCGAATCACATGAACTTACACAATTTTATGCGAAAACCCTATTTGGGTTCTCTAATCGGAGATTTTCTTGAGCAATCTCACATATATACTAACTAAGGTATTCAATCAGGCATATAAATCTGAAGTGCAAAAGCAGGTAATGTCGATTTTTTCGAGTGATGATCAACAAATACACTTGAATTAGGTTTGGAAGTTGATTGTATAAGAATGAAACTCACCGTGTAAGGAAGAAATGGTTGATTAAGCTGAGGCTTCAGTGACGGCGCACGGAAATTTGAAAACTCCATAGCTAAAGGCACGGAATTGTTTAACTATCAACTGTGTTTATGCCTTCTCATATGCCGAGAGACGGAGAGAGAGAGGGAGAGAGAGAGAGAGAGTGACGTTATCTCAATCAACCAGAATGCTCTCACGGATCCCACCTGCACAGATGACTTTGACTAACTTGGTTCTTGCCTAAATGATTTGAACCGTTAATTAATTTAAAATTATTTTTTGAGTAGTATCATAAAAAAATTAGTTCAATTGAAAAGCGGTAAGTTATTGATCCAATCTCTTAATTTTCATTACCTAGAATTCAAGATTGAAATTCCAAATGAAAATGTAGAATGTCGGATCACGAACTTATAATTTATTTGATTGAGCAGATTTTTAACTCGTATTACCCAAAAAGTAATTTTAAATTTAATGAACAATTTAAATTGTTTGTGTGAAATCTCAAAGTGGACACCAGTAGAGTTTTCCTATCTCAATTGAGGAAGTAAGAAATGCAACCTAACACAATTTGGTTGACAGTCTGGATCGTTTTTGTTGCTTTCAGTCTAAATGCCATCGCGATCTGCACGCCAAATTGGACTCGTTTATTTGCTCGGAGATAAAAAGATAGAATATAAAATTCTTAAGATACGAGTGTAATAGAAATTCCCTTGGGAAATAGAATGAGAAAAAGGAAAAAAAGAAAGAAGTCCAAAGCTATTTTGGTTGCTATTGTGACAAGCATTTGTTATTTTATCCTTGCGCAAACTATATAAGGACCAAATCGGGAGTGCAAAATAGTCGCATTAAATGAATTTTCGATGGAGGAGACATAGAATCTTACCTTCTCATGGGATTTCATATCTCGGAATATAAGCATTGCCGAGATATGAACCCGAAATATGAAATCTCGTCCATATTGCGGTAACAAATACTAGACTTTGAGTACCAATTGCATATTTAATCCTAGGGTAAGTTTCTTCTCCGGACTCCGGACTTCCGGACCTCCATGATCCAATTTTTTTTTTGACGATTCGAGCCGAATGATTTCTCACTTGGACCTTTGAAAACACCTTCTGAACACATTGGACGGCTCAGATTTTTCAAAAATAATTTACAACACAAAAAAAATCACTTTTTTCTTATTCTCGAGAGGGTTTGGACTAGAAAATTTCTGTTTAATCCTACTCTCAAATACGGAGTAACAAACATGCCCTTATGGAAAATGTGGGAAAGAAAAGAAAATGAAAGTAAATTTTTTACTGTTTATGGAAAATGTGGGAAAGAAAAGAAAATGAAAGTAAATTTTTTACTGTGGTAGAATTTGACTTTTATTTTCTCCATTCTTTCCCTCTTAACCAATCAATGGAAGGAGAATTTTTTAAATTCTCCTCTCGTTTTCCACAAGTTCCAAACAAACAAGTCTCCAAGCACAGCCTAGTTGCGCTATAGGTTTTAGGCCTCATTTCTCTTTTTGGCCTTTTTCTTAAAAGTATAAAAGGTCTCGAAAGTCGTTCATCACATAAAAAGCCTAAAAATTCACAGTAAAAGAAATAGTAATTTTACTTTTGTTAAAGAAAGAAAAAGTTAGGAGAAAAAAGTTTGAGCATTGGAATGAATTCTGAATCAAAACTTTAGATTTTTGTGATGAGCCCAAAATATTGACATATAAAAGCTCTATATCATATAATGTTAGTCCATAATTGTGCAAAATTGGCTATGTTCATTATCTATCTTGTTCATTTATATTGAATTATTTGTTTGCAGGAAAAATATGATAAATCCCCTTATTTTAGCCGTTAGATTCGAAAAGCACAAAGTCAAATTTACTTGGTGTAGAAGCAAAAATCTGAAGTCAATCTAGGAGAGAATATTCAAGAGTAAATCAAGCTTAATCAAGCTTCATCAGATATAGCAAGTATTATGGTTGGCCGTAAAAGAGAAGATTTGATTTTAAAAATAAAGAATTCACTTGCAAAGCAATTCGCATTTGGGCAAGAGTTTCACATGTGTTAGGAAACAAAATTAAGAGGATTTCGTGGGTTGTAATCAGGGCCGGCCCAACCATTTGGGTTACCCTAGACGGACTCCGAGTTGGTTGCCCACATACTATTAAGTTAAAAAAAAATACAAATTAAAAGGCAAAATAAATTCAAGGTTACATTATGCTTTTAGCTTTAATTACATCAAAAAAGAGAAAATCAAAATGTGAGCTCGGTAAATCGGTTATGGTACTTTGGGATTTCAGACTTACACTTTTTCAAAACCCTCTTTTGTTTGTTCAAACCCTTTTCTAATCTAAATCTTATAATCTGGTGTGGTGCATCTCGATCTGTAAAAGAGAATCAGAGATTTAGTTCGAATTGGGCTTTGTAAATCTAAGTTACTGGGCCTTTTAAATTTAAAAGTTAATGGACTTAATAAGGTTAGGGCTACACTATCTAAAGTTTTTTTTTTTTTGCATATAACGAAAAGGGCAAAAAATAGAAAAGAAAAGTGACACTGGTGGGATTTGAACACAAGACATGAAGATGCAAGACTTAAAAACTCTCAGAAGACCAACACACCAATGATGTGATAAATTGGGAACTTTTCATATTTATATATGACTTACGATTTTTTTTTTGGGTTGCCCCCTATTGGGGGGTTGCCCTAACCCAAAGTCTGACAAGACTTGGGTCAGGACTGGCCCTGGTTGTAATATACTGCCAAAAGGAAGTGTTTTGATTAGAAAAGAATTACACTTTACTCGTGGGATATTTCAAGGCATCTAAAGCATTAGTTTTTTAGGAAGGAAACATGAAGGCCTTTCCTAAGGCAGCACACACTTAGCAGTCCCTTATAAAAAGAAAAGAGAGAGCACAACTTTAGAAAGGACGGCTGTGGTGAGATCACGGGGGGAGCAGAAAGCAGTAGCACCGCAGCACTGCATCACGAAAATCTTACACCGCAGCAGCGGCATCCGGAGAGGTTCACGGCTGGAGAACAAGATGAGCAAATGAGGTTTTTGTGGTGCTTTATTTTTATTTATGCTAGGCTAAACTTTTAAACTAGGGTTGAGGATGAAACCTCACAAATATTATTAATTGATTTTATGCACGTAATTTTTCCTACTCGCGTTTAGTTGTCTATTGTTCACGACTCAATTAATTATTATGCATGAAACTCAGATATGAATTCAATCGGTATGTATGGGTTTTTTTCCATGATTTGATATCTGCATAATAATCGAATTGCTCAGTGTATTAAAGTTGATATTTAAGTACGGGGTATCCATTGTGATTTGTTTTCACGGATACAGTGGATGACTTTGGCTTAAACTTTTGAAGCAGAGTGAGAACATATTTTCGTTAAAAAGAAAAAGTGCTTATCGAAATATTTTCCATGGTGATAAGATTAGCCTCTAAATCATTGTGCAGAATCATATGAAAAATTATTGCGGAAGATTAATTGACAAATGTTTATGGGTGTGGATTCCGAAACCTTAGTTATTTTTTTTTCAACCGTTAATCTCCACTATTTTTGCGTGCTAGTTTAGTTATTTGTTTTGTCATTATTTTATTAATTATTAGTTTTCAAATCAACTCACAATTTTTTGGAACTAGGTTAGGGTTTAATCAATTTTGGATTATCTAGTTTTCCTATAAAAATCACAAGTCCCTGTGGGTTCGACCTCGCACTTGCATTGCTATACTTCAATACGATTCGTGCGCTTGCGAGTACATTAAAATTTCACAACATTTTGTTCACCCCTTGCTGTAATAATATCTCGGGGTTTGCAAAGATAATTTGTTATATATATTATACGCCCATTACTAAAACATGTCTATGGTTAACTAATTATCAGGCTCCGGGAGGAGTCGAAGCCATACCCAATCGAAAAAGGATATTATCCAAACACATTTAAGTAATTGTAATAAAACTTGACCGGTTGATCCCTTGACCTTTCCGGCGATACGAACGTATTTAAGAACTTGTCGTTCTGTAAGACTACGTTTGTGGGTCTAAAAATTTGTAGTTATGGTTCAAATTGCCATAATCATGAGACTAGCTTTTCTTTTGATCAGAAGGAGGGGAATGATGGAATGGGAAACTTCATTCTGCAGCTATAAGACTTAAAACCCATTCATCACAACAACTAATCCTGCCCCTTATTCAGGACACCGGCATTATTATGCATATTACTTGGGGTTTTGGAGAGTCCAATATTAATTTCCCATGGTTGGTCATCGTTTGTTCGAGGGTGTTGATATGGGAAAGGCTTCCTTTAGATGTAACGTTTACCATTTGATCTCATGCTCAAACCCAAACTTGGTGGGTTCTTGCAATTGGCAGCCCAAACTTGTACCGGTGCACCAAGAGTGGAAATGGCTAGGAAATCCTCACTTTTTCATTTTCTTGGGTCTTTCTTTGTGGGTCACAGGGGCGCATATGGGAGAAGTACACACTTTTTTGCTATTTAGTATTGTCGTTCTCAGGTTTGCTTAATCTTGTAAAGCTGACGAATGATGTGGCTTGATGATTTGTCACTTTTCGGTCTTGAGTTGTCAAAACTAGCTTGATCGAAAGTGCATTCTTATCATAGTTATTTACGAAGTGAAACTATTTTCCAAATTTATTCATGTATTTTTTGTGATAGATGTATTCCTTTTGTGTTAGCAACTTAAGGTCTGTATTTCTAGGCGAAAGAAATGGGTCCTATATTCCAAGAGGTCCAGTTGCCTGTCTTCCTCTTATGAGGAAAACGATCCACTGTAAAGAATCTAGAATTGGGAAGCAACCCATTGAAGTTCCATCCAATGTGACAGTCACATTGGAAGGTCAAGGTTTGCAAGCGCAAGGGCATCTAGGGCAACTTGCAATCACTTATCCATGGCAAGTAAAGGTTGAGAGGGAGGACTCAGGTTTGCCGTGGGTCAGAAAGGCTATGGAAACGAGAGGAGCTAACCAAATGCCTGGTCTATTCAGCTAAGCTCATTTAATTCTAATTGGTTCCTTAAATGTGAATTTGTTGTGAGAGATTCATGGATCTTCATATATTATCTTCTTTACACTTATCGTGTATTTTACAGCGTGATCTTTATTGAGTTCTTAACTCGCCACCAATTTTTTCTTTGCCTTCTTATTTTTTTGGTAAGAAATTGGTTGAAGATTCTCAAATTATGGAGAAATTCCTGAATTTTATGGTTTTCGTGTAACATTTCTGATCTGAATCCTTGATGTCCCAATTTTTCATTCAATGTAGCCAAAGCATGAAGTTTTCCTTGAAATACATTTTAAATAGATGTTCAACAGTTCATGATGAAGTTTGGGTTGGATAAGACTTGGAAAGTATTTTCTCTTGTGCATCAAAAAGGTATAGGCTAAACCTAGGATGCTCTATATGTCTGGCAACTTCAAACAACCACTCCATAATACAGAATTTCAGGGATTGTAGTTCTAACATTTTTAGGACTTGTATGCAGTGAAAATGCTCCTCTCTCTCTCTCTCTCACACACACACACACACACACACACACACACACTTAATTCTAATACCACGGCTCGCAATCTCTCTAGCTAGAAGAATAGCACCAGTGTGGGGCTGACTTTCGTTTTCTTTTAGGTGGAAGGTTAGATTAACTAATGCGACGAGTTTTTCCCTTCTGTCGATATGTATGTTTATATCCTGCATTAACCGTTAGAGATGGCTCCGAAAAGACTCGAGAGCCGACTGAGGAAAGCAGAAACATATGGCTGATCCCATGTACTTGTGATAAGGATATTTAAGTTTCAGTTGAGAAATTATGGGGAGTCTTGGAGTCCCTGTAAATCCCCCAAGCTTCTTACTAGTAATAGTACATTTTCAGTACATTTTTAGTTTTTCTGTATATTTGCTATGAAGTGGTCCCCTGCAGTAACAATCATGCGTCCGCCACTGCTTACAACTATGTGCAATATTTTAACCAGCAGGCAGCAGTGCATGATTGTGTAAGCAACACTGTCTCTCTGTATTTGGCGACCTTTAGGTTCACATGAACGTGTCTTTATCATGAATGGTAAGAAGAATTAAGCTGCAAAACACAAGATGAAGAATTCTGATTCCATTAAGCAATATACATCATTTTCCAGTAATCCTCTTGTGATGATGGTCAAGCATGAGCATTGAAGCAGACTCCCAAACGGCTGTGATCCTTTTTAATGAAGGAGCTAGCCCAAATCACCCTCAGAGCAACCTGCTCAATGATGGAAAGTACTTTAGCCGCACCAGATGCACACTTAACCACACATACCGTGAAGCTAACCAATGTGCAGACTTTGTAGCTCGATTAGGAGCTCAACAAAATGAAGATTTGGTGGTGGCAGTCAACCCACCCCTGGGTATGAGGGCGTTTATGAACAGGGATCGCCTTAACCTTCGACAAATCCAAGACTAAGAGCTTTCTCTCTGTTTTGCTGTCTTTCTTTGTTCTGCTGCACTATGTTGTGGTCTAAACTTCTCTAACGTTTGTTTTATTTTCTGAAGTACCAAAAAAATAAAAAAATAATTGTCGAACCTTATTCGAAGAAAGTTAAATTCGAACATGTGACCTTAGGGTTGCTTTACTCTTAGCTCCATTCTACTTCATTTTTGGTAAGGACTCGTACCAACAACATGGTGGTGGGCGTATCTAAAGGATTTGAGAAGAAACTGCAATTGGTTGGTGTAGAAAGTATCGTGTTGGTATTGATGAATCTCAGATTCTCTCATCCAGTGAATGTGGAAGACAACACCAGAATCACTGAGCAGATACGACAAGTCTGCTATTGGTCAATTGTGTGAAGAAAGGATGGCAAAGCTGGGAAGAAGAAGTATTACCATTTTAATGGAGTTCAAGGTAAAACTCAAAATGAGTCAAACTTATCGATAAAAGGCTAAGGCTTGGTTTGGGTGAATTGAAAAAACTAGTTTTTTGGTTTTTTTGATTTTGTCTTTATTCAATTTTTTTTTGCATTTGTTGGTTTTCGGTCAATTTTTTTTTGTGGTTTCTTGGGTTGTCTTGACAAGAGGAATGTAAAAAGTATAAACTTATTAGTCAAACTTAAAATTTTGTGAATAAAGAAGAAAAATAATCCAAAAAACTTTAAGTTTGTTTAATAATTTTATACTTTTTAGATTCTTCTCGTCAAGACAAGCCAAGAAACCACAAAAAATCAATCAAAAACCAACAAATGCAATTTTTTTTTAATAAGGAAAAAACCAAAAAAACCAAAAAACTAGTTTTTAAATTTACCCAAACCATCCCTAAATTAATTTTATGGTGTAAACCGTACCCGTGATTGTTTAACTTTTGTTTGATCGGTATCAAATACACTGACGTGACAGTTAATGTTGATGTGTTCTACGGTTAGTGCATTTTATCTTTTTATCTTCTCATATTTTGCGTAATATGTTTGATGTATTCTATCTTTAGGCTGTATTACGATTTGTGGCCAGAAAAGAAGAGGTGAGAGAGACATACATTCAAGTCGTGGAGGGAATTCTTGACATTTTCTTTTCCATCCCCAAATCCCTGAACAATTACCTGATAAAAACAGCAGCTCTTGCGAAAAAACAAACAATTACTATATGGAGTGTTCTATTCGTAGTTTGGATTCGTAGTTTGGCAGAACCAAATCACCTCTTCCAAACCCCCCGTTCCTCTGTTGCATGGGGGGTTTGGGCTGTTAAATGATAAATTTGATTTTTGAGTTTTAAAAATTTATGAGTGATCCGACGGCCCAAACCCCCTTACAACAAAGGAACAAAGAGACTTCTGAAACAAGTGATTTGGAACCTATTTTGGCACATCCCCTACGTGTCCCCTGCCTCTAGGAGTGTCAGTGCTTTATAAGAATAGCTAGGGTACTTTGTAACCATTGAATTGGGACTTTTTTTGTTCCCATTGATAGTAAAGCAAAATGTGTAACTTTTTTTTTGGTTCGAAAAATTTCATGTCTTTTTAGTACGGGACACCTATTTAGGGACCCATGTAATTGGCTTATCTCCACTTTAAGTTTTATGCACTAAGAACAACTTCATATTGTAGTAGTAAAATATCAGACGCCATCAGTCTTGAATTATGCAATTTGGATGTTGTGTATTTGAACAACATTTTTTGAGTTATAAAAATGTGAACGCGGAGAACATTTTGTATTACTTGTTTGTTCATTTTTAATGGTTGTGTTATATTTCAGTTGCTTATATATTTTAATTTATAATATTTTTTGTATTATTTTAAAAATTTTGATTAATAGAACAAATCAAGATATATGTTTTATATATACTCTGCATTTTTTTTGAAATCTACACCAAAAAATGTAAGCAATATACCCAAAAAAAAATGTAAGGAATGAAAATTTGACGCGAACATTGATACTAACAAATAAACAAACTTTCGTGGGAATAATAAAAGGCTGCGGCTACCGCGGCTTGCATTTCTGGAATCTTCTGGAGGCTACAATGTTTGACCGTTGGGCAATGTGGAGTTTTGAAAAGTAGGGTGGAGTGACAAACTTAACCTTGGACACTTTGATTTGGTCATTTATCAGTCATTGAGAAAGTGTCTCCATTAGAGATGGTGATTTATAAAAAATGGCACGCCAATGCAAAATTGGACAATGCTGCAAGGTCAAAAAAGACCATTTTTATATGTACCAAAAGAAGAAAGACATTTCTTCCTGCTGTTTTAAATGGTGCTGGCTAATTTATCATCGTGAAAAATCATAGAGTGGATCTATTGGCAATTAGGGATGGCCATCTCGGCCAACCTGTCCCCTCCCCTAATGGGTAGGGGATTCGGGGATTTTTTCGGAGATCGAGTAGGAGATATGGATTATTTTTAAAAAAATTCGGGGATCGGGTCAGGGATAGTATTGTTAGTCTCCTACCCGATCCCCTCCCTGTTCTCCTCCCCTCCCCGCATCCCCATTCACGTGTATATATATAGGTATAATATAATAAAACCTCGTATTAAAAAACCCCAAAGGGCTGTCGGCTTGAGAACATAAAAAGGCATGGATTTGCCTTCTGTTGGAAAACATCCACTTTCGTATTCAATTTTACTTTTCTTCCACCCGCATGAAATACTATTCTTCCATCTCGCTCTCTCTCAACCGAACAGAGCTCCATAATCCATTGAGAATAATAGAGTTTCGATCATCGGTGTAAGTTTAAAGATTCATTTAAAGATTAATTTGCTTGCTTTACTTACCTTTAATTTTACTACTGATTTGTATAAGCCATTCAAACCACTTCAAACTTTGAAAGGTAATTTAAACTAATTTGAATTGCACGTGACTCGAATTACTTTTATATGCATTTGGGTTTGTTGAATTTGGAATTTGGAATTTGGATTTACCTTTTGAAAGCTTCAGCATTTGATCATGTCGTATGCTACTTGAAAATTACAACAGGAATGTCACGCCCTCATTTTTATAAAAACAAAAATAAAGGAATTCCTTACAATTAATAAGTCAAATGATAAAATATTTCCATAAATCCTCCCCAAGAGGTTTGCATTCCAAAATGTACATCATTAATCCATTGGTAAATCAGGTATTTGGGCACCCTTGCCCTAACAGTGAAATCAAATATTATCCCATAAGTTATTACATAAGTCCAAATTGTCAAAAGATTAAATAACCAAAAGTTACATTGTCATTTATCAAAATACAAAACTTGAGATGAAAAAATATCTTCATGCATGCATAAGCTTCACACAATGCATCATTCCACAAGCATCCAATCTCATGCTCCATGTTGTGTACCTGGGAAAGATAGGGTGAGCTAGTGAGCTCGTAGGGAAAACAAACTACAACCGCTAGGCATATAAATATGATGAGTGCACATGATATGAATTAACATGAGAGGAGATGATCAAAGAACATAACGGGGCTAAGACAAGTAAGATGTGTCCAAAAAGTAACCACGTGTCCAAGTGACATCAAAGTGTCCAAAAGATTTCAAGGTGTCCCAAAATACCCATTGGTTCATTAAGTTGTCAAAATCATCCACAAGTGTCATACGTGCCCAAAATCGTGTCCAAGTATCTAAGGTTGCCAAAATATCTTATGTGCCTCAAAACATTTTCATTTCCAAGTACTCAACACCACCAAAGTTTCCACTTTTGTTTCACCAAGATCACCCAAGTTATTCACACAAGTTTAAAACCAACTCCACAAGTCGTGTTTCGACAAAACACAATAAATAGTCCAAAATCTCATTTATCATTTCTTTCATTGAAGAAAAACATCATTTTCATTGGTACTAGGGATTTAATCCCCCTGCCGGGTTTCGTAGGCCCCGCGTGCCTTATTTGGTATTTGTAGGCCCCGCACGCCTCTGCTTAGGGTTTAAGAGGGCCTTGGCCAAGGCTACTGCTTAGGGTTCCATAGGCCCCGCGTGCCTTTATCAAAAATTTCACTAAATGATGGCATTGGGGTAAAACACCTCATTATCACAAACATTTCATTAAAACTTTCATAACAAGTCCATTTCCCAAATTTCATTTCACCAAAGTGCCCTTTCTTTTGAAATACCACAATTTTCGCCAAAAGGGGTGACCAATCCTATATGCCTTGTGTCCGATGCGTATAACAATTTGTCCTATAAAAACACATGTCAAAGTCGTAGTTTAACGATTTCAAGGTAGTTCTTGGGGTTACCACGTTGCTATATATCAAGTATATGAAGTTCCGGACAATTAGAGGTCAAACGGACGTCAAAGGGTGGCCGGAAACCACCCAGAAAATCTGGAGAAGTTGCTGGAAAACAGGGGCAAAGTGGCCAAAAACGAGGCGGCAAAGGTGCAGATTTTCACCATAGAGGTGTGGAATTTCAACCCAAATGCAAATGTGATAGTCTAGGTTCAAATTAGAGATGCTAGTCAACAATTAAACATGGAGGGAGGTCAATTTCACTCCCAATTTCATCAATCAACAACCAATTTCATAAATCACAAAATCAAAATGAGGAAAACTCATACAAAGAGGGAAAACATAATTTTTCAAGAAATTGAAGCCAAAAACAAGATATGTTCAACAAATCACGAGTATATAACTAGAGGGAGTAATAATTGTTTCCCTACCTCATGGGTTAAGCTCCAAATGTGTAGAAAATGCAAAACCCTAGGTTATGAAGCTTCCACCCGAAATACCTCATTCCCATGCGAAACCAATGAACCCCGGACTCCACACGGTGCGTAGAACACGAAAATGGTCTAGGTTCTTGAAGGGGTTGAGTGAGGAGGGAGAGTTTTGAGCTTGGAGGAGTTGTTAATGGAGGAGAAGAGAGAGAGAGAGGTGCCGATCGGGTGGAGAGGGAGGAGAGAGTGAAATGTTTTAAAATTTGTAAATTCACCCCCACACACTATTAATATACTCACATAATCACACCTCACACCCAAATGTCACTTGTGTATGTAATATGAGACCACAATACTTATTTTCATAACCCAAACTTAAGTAAAGACTATAATTTTTTTATGAAAATAAGGAAGTACCCCCCATTTGGAAACAATGGCATTTACAGAATTTTGAAATTCTCATCACATCAAAATCTCATCCCCCCACTTTTAGCACAAAACCAAAAACGGACACATTTTTCTCCGAAGAAAATGGGCGAAAGATGACTTTGCCTTACTCAAAAATAACTTTCGATTATACTATTTTGATTAGAAAAATCCAAGGAACAATTTCCGGCACTTTTTATCGACCAAATCGAAACTTCTCCAAAAAGTGATTTTTTTTTGAAAAAATAGTTAAATTTTCTGGGTCTTTACAAGGAAAAATTTAAAAAGTGTAGTTAAGGTTTGGATCCCCGATTCCCCATGCGGATCCTCGTTCCTCGCATTGGGGGCGGGGATGGAGGTTAAAAAAAATCCCCCAATGGGGATCAGGGAAGGGATGGGGACTGATATAGGTTCGGGGATCGGGGATGGAGGTGGTGGTGTCCACCTCTTACCCTCCCCATGCCCATCCCTATTGGCAATCCGGTTTGGGCTTCATACAAACCTTTTGCTAAATACAACCCTGGTGAGGTGGCAAATCTCTATATTTGCTTCATATAACCCAGAAAAGTTTCAAAATTGCCCCTTCTAATTTTATTTTATTTTATTCAAATTTCACTCATTTCAAACATTCAAAACCCTCAAACCCCCACTCAAAACTCAAAACCCTTTGTCAAAAAACTAGAACATAAATTTGTGCTAATAATTTCGGACATAAATTTGTCAAAAAACGAGAACAATTTCGGGAATTAACTACCGAAATGTATTGTGATTTTCGGGACTGTGGTACCGTTTTGAACGAACAACAACTGAGAAATCGAAAAAAGCAATGGGTTACCTTTTGGGTCGTTTTTTGCTCGAAAATCTTCATGTCTGGGATACTAGGCTCGCTCTCCAACTCTATGCTTTTCTTTAACACCTCAGTGGTTTGTATTTGTGCATCAATTGGTGGACTTGGAGTTGTAAGTTGCTCCATTACTCTTCAGAGCTCTTCTTCCAAGTCTACTGAGGGAGAAGATCCTTCCATTGATTCACCAAGGTTTTCCATTGAGAGAGATGAGAGATTAGGGGCAGAGGAGGAAAACAGGGGTTAATGCTTGGGTTTTTTTCAACTGGAGGAGGAGGAGAATGTGGGACTTTTTTTTGACTAGAGGGGGAGGAAGGAATACGATGGAGAAGGACGAAGAAGAGAGGTTGGGAAAATATGGAGTGGGTTGGTATGTAGCAAGAATACAAAAAAGTTTGTGTAATAAGGTGATATGAAGTAATTTGAGGGGCTAAATGGTCTTTTCGCGAGGAAGGTTTTGGTATTTATTTTGCCCGGGCTGTATGAAGTCCAAAACGGGTTGCCAATAGAGCCACTCAAAATCCTAATGGAGTTGCAAAAATACTATTTGCAAGTCTCATCATCGAGAAAATTTTGTGTGCAAATTGGGTACCACATAGGCGCACACGTGGTGCTTGAGCACACATCTTGGCCATCCAAAAATGTTTTGAATGGTCCAGATTTCTCCTCCCCTCTCTCCTCTTTCTCTCTAAAAAATATGGATAGTTCAAATCACTTTTGGACAATCGATATGCATGCTAAGTATCCCACGTAGTAATCAACCGGCACCCAAAATTTTCTCCTCCTCATCATATGAGTTTTGACCGTCCAATACACAGAGTTTAGTACTTCTATAGGTTCTTTATTGAAGTCTCTCATAAGAAAGAGGAGATCATTTTTCTTATGTTAAGTGGTAATTGATCACCTCAAAAGTTATTGGAAAGCTGATTTTTCCATATTTTTTTTCATAATTTATTGACAACTGAACGAGACCACATAGAAAATAATACTACCTCCGTCCCACAAATATAGTTCCTCGTTTCATTCTAACTGAATAAAAAATCGATCTTTTAATCGGTAATACATTTCATATGCAATATGGATCTTGTTTGATAAATTTCAATTAAATCTAAAATATGAAGTTTTCAAAATCATCTAAAACATTATAGATTATAAGATATATTATATTGAAAAGTGGTATAAATTCCTATAAGGGAATATATTTTTGGGACGAAGGGGATATATTAACCAATTACTGCTATGGGCAAGATTTGATTCTTTGAACTGTCAAAAGAGTGCGTAGTTAAGGATGGGTAACTAGACTAGTCTTGGTTAAACTAGTGGCATGTTAGCCAAGACTAGTCTAGTTACCAATTACTGCTATGGGCAAGATTTTACATTTATCCATTTTTATGTAGAGATAAGAAGTTGATAAAAAAATGTAGAGATAAGAAAAAAAAAACCTAACTATAGGATTATTTGTTTTCTGGGTAGTGAAAATGTCAAAACTATTTTTGATTGTGTCAAAACTTAAGTGCATGAAATACTTGTACTCATGGATAAAGTACAAGTTTTTTTATCTATTGAAATTTTGGCATAATCAAAAAAAGTTTTGACATTATTGTCTTATGCTGTCGAGCTTTCCAATAAACTGTAAAGTAATGAATTATGAACGTGATAAAAAGGAGATCTTTATAACAAAACAATGCATATTACTAAAAAAAAGCTCAATATCAAGTAATAAAAACACCAGCATCGCTACATACCAATTATATGTACGTAGAAAATTGCTCAAAATTTGAAAAAACCAGTTCTGTGAATTTGAACCACTGAATCTGAATCTGAGCTACTAATTTCAAATTTTGGACAATTTTATGGGTACATTTTTTTGAGTACTTAGACTTTCCATAAAAACACTGCACTTTTTGTCTTTGGAGAATTTTTTTGTGTAAAAGTTATACAGAAAGATTAAAAGAGTGTGTTTTATCAACAAAAAAAAGTAAAATGGAACACAAATGGAAACAACGATCGGAGACGTTCACTGCGTAGACCTCGTTGATTATTACAAGTGTACAAAAAAATCTGCTTGATCGGATATCTTTAAGTACGTCATCGAAACACAAATACTTTGAAAACAAATGAAACACAAATGAAAACAAAAATTAGATCAAAACCACTTTTTCATGCTACTTGTGTTTTGATGAGAATGCACAACACCCCCAGGCCCCGATTGGATGAGGTATTATTTTCAGGGGGATAAGTTTTAGAGGGGGGATAAAATAAGAGGGGTATTATTTTTGGAGGGGGCCCAGATTGATGTGATGTTTATGGAGGAGGGATAAAAAAAGTAAATGGTTTGGATGAGGGATTAAACAAGGGGATAACTTTTGGTTTGGTTTGGCTAACTTAAAAATAAGAGGGGGTGGATGATGGGAAAAACTGTTAAATGACTTGTTTGCCCTTGTGGTGTACCAAACATTATTAATGATTAATTTAATTATATAATTAGATGAAGTAAATAATTTTTGTATTATTGGATGATTTAAAGTGTAATTAAGTTATTTGACCGAATTTTTTTTATTTTATTAAAAAACATTTTTTTTAATTAAACATTTGAATGTTTGGTTGTCATAAAAATTTGAAGAAGGTAATTTTTTTTTTCATTTGTTGGCCTATCTTATTTATTAGTTTTTTTTTATTACGTCAGCACAATGAATAATAAATGAACAAACAAAGATATTTTATTAAACTCTCAAATAATTAATGCAAATTCTTAATAAACAGTTACTAGACCCATATAAATTCAAACATATTCGAAAGTATGAAAATACAAACATTCATTACAAAAGACTAAGAAATTTAATCAATACATTAATGTCATTACCATTAAATTACAAGTACTTATGCATACTAAAAACTAACAAATTTTCGAACCAAAATTTGGATTAAAGTTGTCATTGTTGCACCAACGATGAACCATGTCAATTTGAGGAATGTTGTTTTCATTCTAACTCTTTGTCCTTCGTTAGTAATGCATCCATCCATTGGGATAAGCATTGGTGCTTGATCTTCCAAATTTGGTTCCGCAATATTCGGCCTCCTCCCAAGAATGCTTTCAAAATAACCTCTGAGAGCAGAGTTCGCCTCCTCCTATGTCGCGTGCTTCTCATAAATAGCACCCGAGAACCCAATGACCTGTTCACTACAGCTTGCCCATGTTTCTTACACACCAGGTCTCCGCCCGACAAATACAACGTAGTATGACTTATTTCCTGCCATCACTACTAAAACCAAACAAAGTATTAAGTAAATTAAAAACTGAAGTATCACAAAATTGGCTCAGATTAAGAAGTTTCGAATGGGCTCAGACTTTAGTTTAGCAAACATAAGGCTACTACTGAATGGCTGCAAATACGATTGCCCCGCCAACTTAGTACCTTCATAGCATCAGAAAATATATAATTGAATCTTCATTGCCTTTAATTCAATCATCATAGCCACAAAAGCCAAGTAACAACCCTAACATTGAGGTCTATCACCATACATACCTGTATGTCCAAAGCTCAGAAATAAGTCATCACAGCCATATTTCAGTCCCCTTCATAGGATAACAAAAACATATTTCCCAATTCGGTTGGATTCTCAGGTGTGTGTGTGTGAGTGTGCGGTCAAAGTGTGTGTATGAGCGGTGTCCAAATAATTGGCTCGATTACAACATCATTGCCAAGGTTATCTGATTCTAAGAGTCGCCAATGCAAGCAAGCTACAAATAAACGAATAGCGTAAAACTCAAACTCATTTGCACTTGCACAAACTAGGACCAACCACTTGAATAAACTAAGGAGCAACCACTTGCACACTCACACCTGCATTGCACACTCACACCTCCACTGCACAGTCACACACACACCTGCACTGCACAGTTACACACACACGTGCTCAGAAACTCTCATACCTGCACTGCACTCACACACACACCTGCACCCTCACACACTCACACATGCACTCACGCACACTGCACTCACACACACACCTGCACCCTCACACACTCACACATGCACTCACACACTCCTACACCGGGTAGCCACACACACCCCGCACCCTCACACAAGGTACACACATTGCACTCACACACACACCCGCACCCTCACACACTCACACATGCACTCACACACACACTTGCACCCTCACACAGTGCACACACTGCACTCACACACACACCTGCACTACACTCACACACACACCTGCACACTCACACACTGCACTGCACTCACACACTCACACACACCTTACCTGCACTCACACACTGCACCTGCACACTCACACACTGCACTAAAGACCTGCAATGCACACTCACACAGTGCACTCACACACACCTGCACTGCCCAGAATAACAACCTTCATTACCATCATAGCACACCAAAAACTTTCAGAGTTCAGAATGCAGATGCCCCAAATAGGTTCAAAATTAAACCAACAAAATCAGAGACATCATAGCGCAAAAAAAACCAGCCAAAGCCATGTAGGTAATAGAACAGTTCATCATTGGCCTCAAAATTCAGCATCAACATATGTACAATAATGCAGAAATCACAGTAAAAAACCAAATGGTAAGAAACAAGCAAAGCAAATGCTCAGATAATTTTCATCATAGCCCACAATTTTATACCAAGTTAAGAATGCACCTTGTTGTCTAGTTCAGAAAACCACAACTTCAGAGTAGCAAAAAACCAGCCAAAGCCATGGAGGTAATAGAATAGTTCATCATTGGCCTCAGATAATTTTCATCATTGGCCTCAAATTTTAGCATCAACATATATACAAGGCCAACATGAACACAACAAACAACCAACTGCTCAGAAACAACCAGTGCAAATGCTCAGAAAATTATCATCACAGCCTTGAATTGCCTCGACGTGTTTGTTCATGTCATCCCAACCAAAACCACTCAATGACACAATGTCAAAGATTTTGTGGTACAATTGCCTCCAATACTTGACCTTTGAGTCAATGTGGGGGCAAGCCTTAATCTTGCTATCCGGCAATATTTTCTTCAATTCCTTCTCAAGGAGGGTGAAGAAACCAGGTCTAAAGCCATTTTCGGCACTCCATTGGTCCGAAAATTCATAGACCATCACTTTGATGAGAGCATCCTCCTCCGCTTTTCTCCAAACCCTACGTGTCCTTGTTGTCTTTGTAGTAGACACATTGGCTTGTTCGGTGCCTTGTTGGGTATCCATAGCTGTAAATGCATTTAAGTTGGACACCAATACTAAAAGTAAAAACTATAAAATTAAGCAAGCAACCTAGAGCCATTAAAATTACAATCTTTTACATTCAAATTGTTGGAATTACAACACCATCGAAATTAGAATGTTAAGGGTACAAGTATTTGAAACACTTATTAATACAAAAACTAGACAACAAGTTCTTAATACAAATACTAAGAAACAAGTTCGTCAATCAAGGGGGGTGCACCTCTTGTCCCCCACCATTTGCTAACCAATGGTTATACATTGTAGTAGCCAACGCATCCCTCTCGGCGGTCCATTCATTGGATGTGTCTATGGCAGTAATTCGATCATTATCTACCTCGACATCATGGAGGTGATCTTGTTCCCATCGCGTGTACTCCAACTCAATCGGATCATCGGGCATCTCTCTTTTAATGAGGTTGTGGAGAAGGCAACATGCCGTCACGATTCGACGTTGAGTCCGGATCGGGTAATACGAGGGAGACCTCAAAATTGCAAATCGCATTTTCATGACACCAAAGACTCTCCCAATGACATTTCTCGCAGCGGAGTGCTTCATGTTGAAGTACTCCTCTTTACTAGCCGGCATGTGACCTTGCCTCCAAATGTTTAGGTGATATCGTTGGCCACGGTACGGTGCTAGGAAACCCTCCCCGTTTGTGTATTCGGCATCGACAAGGTAGTAATGTCCTGTAACCAAGGGAAGTTACAACACTGAAACAGTTTATGGGAGGGTTCATAGAATTACTTGGATGGAAGGAAAACAAATTAACGTATGTAATTGTGACATACCACGGGGGACTTTCAAACCATTGGGTCTTACGATACCGTCTCTGAGGATTCTAGAGTCAGTGGCTGACCCTTTCCAACCAGACAAGACAAACACAAATTGTAGGTCTCGAGTGCAAACACCTAAAATATTTGTGGCAATTTCACCCTTCCTTGACCTATATCGTGGTCTGTCAGCTGTTGGCGGGTAAACTGGAACAAAGGTCCCGTCTAAAGCCCTAAAACAATTCTACGACAATTTAAAGATTCACATATTTCAAGTCAATGGTTATAGGGTGGCATTTAGGAAGCATAATGGAATAAGTAGGAACATAGTAAGCCACAAATGTACCTGAAACCAACTCCATCGATTGTCATTGTAGTCTGCAGGAACAGGATCAGGACTTACTAGGAGCATTCTATGGAGTCGCAACACAGCTTGGAGTACGGCATTGAAATGCCTACTTATCGTTTCAGTCGATCTCCAAAACTGATGTTTCGTACGCCTTTGCTTTGTATGGTACGTGAGGATCCACAAAAATATTGCTACCCTCTCCTCAACAGTTACGAATCGCGAGTCCCCTAACCCCACACTTCGAACTAGACAGCACAATCGAAAAAAGGTGCGCCTATTTACCCTCAACTGCTCGTGGCATTCAACCTCATTACCATTTACGAGCCTATTGACGGCGTTGATTTGAGTCTGATAGAAGTCCGAATTTTGGACACACTCGGGACGGGGATAGTGTGTACTATATAGGACGAAAAAGTAGAGGCGAAACATCCCCATTGCAGCATGAATGAATGTGATTAATCTTTGCAACCTCTTTCTTCTCTTCTCCTTAATTGTTTTCGGTTTAGTCTTGCCATCCTTAATAACACCTAAAAATGGGTTTATCATTACAAGATCAAATACAAACAACCTACTTTTCTTACAACTTTTATTCTTGTCAATAAATGAGGTTGGTTTCTTTCATCTTTTGTTCATGTCAAGCCTAGATGCACCCTAGTTCGACCCAAATTTTCTTGTTCGTGTTTTTTACAACTAATAAATCCACAACCCACATTTTTTATTTTGTTTGTTAAATTAAAAGTAATCAAAATATACTATAATGAAACCTTCATGTTCAGAATACTAAAAAATACACCCATTTCACAATAACCAGTCCACAAACACTTTAACAATGGCAATACAAAAACCCTAGATCGAAATGAAGTACACAAACCCATTACAAAGAAATACACACACACCACAGAGTCAAACAACCAGTACAAAAACCCTTTTGCAATGACAGAAACCCTAATAAAATCGAAACCAAGATCATCTATCAAACAGTCGCACACTACAATTCATAAACTTCATAACAGATCGAAGAAACGAGATCCACATACCTAGTGGTCACAGTAGATCGCAACAAAATCACAAGAAAACCCTTCCCTCTTCGATCGCAATGAAGCAAACCCAAAATTGCACAAATCGCGCAATGTAAAACCCTCGCCTGCTCAAACTCAAAGAACAAAACACCACAGACGAGGAGGTGAAAGGGTGGGTAAAGGGGTATAACGAGGGTTAGAATCGTCATTATCGCCCCCCTCTTACGCCGGATAACTTTTGGGTGCCCCAGAGGCTGTATGAAAGTTATCAGGGAGAAGAGCCGAATAGCGTGAAAGAGAAGAAGGGGGTTAAAGCGAAGAAGGGTAGAAAATGAGATACCCAAACCAAGGCAAACGTGGGGGACCACCCTTTAAAACGGTATAAATTTTTTTTTTTTTTTTTTTTTTTTTTTAGGGGGAGGAGGCTTTTAACCCGAGCCAAGCAGCTCGCCAGGTTAAAAAAAAAGAGGGTGTGGAAATCGTTTTCCAAAACAAAATTACTGAAATTCAAATGGAGTAATAAAGTGTGACAAGTCAAAGGACATTAGATTCACTGGACATATATTAACCACACAAATAATAATTATTGTTTAAATGCATTGATTAGCCTAATATCCCATCATTTAAAGCAGTTTGTGATTAACTAATTTCCACGGGACCCCTATATTTATTACATAATGAGCTGTATTGTGCCTAGTTATCGCTCCACATAGATTCAAAATTACCTCTCTTGTTTTTTGGGTTGAGTACATGCGAACATTTAATCTAACATAATTTAGGAGCTGGAGAATGGAACTGGCGAGAATCGAACATAAGTCCGTAGAGAGAGATAAGTCATGCCACTTAGTCATGCAACTTTTTCTTCAAAATTTATCTATTTAAATTGTATTCTTTTAAAAGTGAAGTATCATTGATCATTACAGGGCTTGTTAGAGATAATTGATCATTACACTCTTTTTATGATTATTTGTACTCTTTTTTAAACATGAATCTACAAAAATGCCCTTCCATGTATGAAAAACTAATCAAGTGCAAGGGTAATGTTGTAAATCCACAAATATAAATAAAAAAAGAAGAAGCATTACTTATGTAAATAATGCATAGAGTTTGAAAATTACTATCATTTGTTTATGTAACTAGCGCAACTTTGCTGAATGGCTCGCCGGATTACCTTGCTTGATAAGCAAACGCTAATAAATAAGAAAGTGAGCATAATAAACAAAGGTTGTATTTACCGGACCAGGGGTGTTGTGCACCTCTCAGCCGTCCGATCATGTTTTGGACGGTCCGGATGCATTCAATAATTTTAATTAAATTTTACCGGTAAAAAATTAAAACACATCCCGACCGCCCAAAACACAATCGGACGGCCGAGGGGTACACAGAACCCCGGGTTAAAATTTACCTAAACTTAAAAAATTCAATTTGGTAAGTTATTTGTCCATAATTCGCGATATTTTAGTCGACTAGTCAAGCAAATAACCCACGAAATCATATGGAAAATAAACTATGAACCTTCTCAGTTGGATAATTGCGTGCATGCATGCACTACCAAAACATGGGATCAAACAAATTAATATTGTTCACCAACCATATAAAAAAAATTAACCATGAAGGGAATGTCATGTGTGACCTATAAGTCACATAATCTTTTATCTTTTGGTCATTTTCCCTTTTATATTTTAGTAGGATTTTTTGATTTTGCTTTTAATATTTCGTCTATAAGCTCACACTCTCAATTGTCGCTTATACCATACCTGTCTCATGTTTTATAAATGCTGCCGCCTGCAAATTTTAAATTGTAGTCCAACTTTCAAAATACTTGTCTACTACAAAAGTAATTGGTTGATCTAGCAATCAATGTCTAATCAAGTCAAATTTTTTTACAAGAACATATAACTTCCGTTCCGCAAAATTAGTACACTTTATATTTTTTGACCAAAAAATAAAATTCTCTCAATAATCTTTACAAGGAATGCACTAATTTAGAAATAATTGACATTTTAATTTGATCTAACATTAAAACATTATACCTGGAAGTATTTTATTATAATCCAAAAATTCGCATTTTTATTTTTAAGAACCAGGTGTCCGAGCCAACTTATATATGCACCCGAATAGCAAGAAATAAATAAAAAAAGAAAATGTAGACCAAATTTTTTCAACAAAGAAAGTGACGAAAGGCCAATCCTTGAAAATAACAGACTGGATGGAAGATGGTCCGAATTCCTCGCGCCTATATATTTACAAACAGAGGAATTCCAAAACACGATCTTCTCTTTCATATTCCAAAAACTCCCCTCTTTCCTCCGCTTTTCGCAAAGGATCGCGAAGCCCAGATTTTTCTCTCTTTTTCCCCTTCTCCCTCCGTCTTCCAAGAGAGAGAGAGAGAGAGAGAGAAATATCATTGTTGAAAACCAAGAAAGTTTTGAAGATTCATTCAAAACCCAATTACGAGGTCGATGTTTTGAGGTCTGCAATTCAAAAAGCAATCTCAGATTTCTCGTTCTTTGTTCTCGAGAATTTTCTTGATTTTGTCAATTGGGTCCTCATTAGTGGCTCGTACTTGTGAACAAGTTGGGATTTTTTGGGGGTTTTATTTGCGATTAGAGAGGACTGTTGTATGGTAATGAGAGTAAATTTGAGAGGGTTTTTCGGAATTGAGGGATTTGTGATAAATGATGGTGGTTTCGTTGATGTAATATGGACGCATTGGTATTAAAAATACAAGAAGAAGAATATGTCGCTTTACATTGGTCGCGAGGCTTCAAAGGTTCGTCTTTTGCTTGCGTAAAAGGAGTTTTTTTTTTCTTTCTTTTTTTGGTAATGGCATGTTTGGCAGTCATTTTTCTAGATTACAGAATTTGGGTTGTAAATTAGAGAGATTTTTCGAGTATAATCAGAATGAAAAGTGTTGGGTGATACGTGCAGAATATGATTTGCGAAGTAGTTTGTGTGTAAAAGTATAATGGCAATTCAAAATGGTCTCTTTAGGTGATTTTTGGATATCTATTTTGCCGTTCATTTTTAATTTTAATGTTTTTTCGTAGAATTGATTCTCGAAGGAGCGGTCAAAACACCCAAAACCCGAAACTGAATGCAGAATGGGAAAATGGGTGTCCCGAACATACTAAATTCTTATCAAAAAAAAAAAAAATCTAAATTTCGTTGCTTTCGATTGTGTTTTGAACTTCTTGTATTGATTTGGGTTCTTGTTGTTGTTGTTATGAGAAGCTATGGAAGAGAATTTGCGCAGAAACCACAACAGAAATCAACCTTCTTGCCGAGAATTGGAAGTATCTTCTTGCGGGGATAATCTTTCAGGTTTACATTTGGTTTCCTTCAAAGAGATTCAATCCACATACCTTATCTAATTTATTCAATAGTTGTCCTTTTCAGTGTTGTTTAGGTAGTGTTTGGTTCGCTGGAATGAATTTAGTAAGGATTGATGCCAATTATTGAAAAGGCCATGAACCTAAATTGGTGAATGATTCCATTTTTAATCTGCATTCTCATTTTCTAGCGAACCAAATGTCAGAATGAGCGTTTTTGCGTATGACCATTGCATTCCATCTTCAGGCCAATGAAGCAAATACATCTGTATCATTGTCGATGGTTATTCTAGCTACGGGTTGAGACCCGCATTTGTATCCAAAGCTGGGCATTAGTATGTGTTCTTTTTCGGATAGCTGATTGTAAAAGTTTTCTGTCTATCTGGATGCCATTCATTTTGATCTTTTGTTATAGATTTCTCTTTCGGTTGAATGGGTTTGAACTTTAAGGTGGAATCATGGGTTGCTTTGTGTTTTCACGTTCATTGCCTCATTTGGCTTTGCATAGACCAGAGGTTTTGGATTTGGTCAACTTGGTCAATAATATGATACTGTGATTAATTTTGAATCCCAAATTTATTGTTAAAATGTGTTATGTAACGCTTTTGGCCTTCACAGTTTAATAATTGGTGTATGGATTCCAGCTATTTCAATAATTAAACCCATCTGGAGTGAGTAATCGTTTTTTTCCCTGTACATTAGCATTCCAACAGAAAGGTCGACCTACAATTTTTCTTTTTCATTTTTTTTTTTGGGGCTGAAGCTTAAAGTTGCTATTCAACTTTCATTTCTCAATTCACATTATGTAAAAGGAATATTATCTTGTTTTTGTTCTCCAAATGTGGAAGCGAGAGGAGAAAATATAAATTTTCCAAAAATACATTAGTCTTTTCAAATTGCTTCACTTGATCACAACGTTTAATATTTGATACTATAGTTATTTTGGCCACAGTCTTTCACCATTTATGCCAGCGTATCTTTAATTTGGGATTGGTTCAAAGTACAGTTTTTTTCCCGCCCCCTCTTTTCGTGTTTCCATTTCTTTGGTTTTCTAATGCTCAACTGTTGCATTTGTCTAACATGTCATATCAACTTCGATTTTCTCCTCAGTACATCCATGGACTAGCTGCTCGAGGAGTTCATTATTTACATCGGCCTGGACCAATACTTCAAGATGTTGGATTCTTTCTTCTTCCGGTTTGTATCTCCTTTTTTTCATTTTGTTGTTCTTCCTTATTTATGAACTATTATGAGATACTTTTTCTCATTTGCGGACTTTTGTGACTAAAGGAACTTGGGCAAGACAAAGCTTACATCAGTGAGACCGTGTTCACCTTCATCTTTCTATCCTTTATCTTGGTACAGTTCCAAATCCTCTTCCATAACTCCTGTAACCCTGCACTCACACTCACACAAACACACTCATGCACTCCAAAAAGTCACATCCCCTCCTTACCCTTCTAGTTGAGTGTAAAATTAAGGTGAATATCAAGAGTAGCCATATCATGTTATTGCCACTTCCTTACAATGAGGCCTTCAGGGTTCATAATCTTCATTTCCCATATATGGGTGCTGTTTCGGTGCAGTGGTCTTTTCATCCTTTCATTTTCAAGAGCAAAAAAATCTGCACAGTCCTAGTTTGGTGCAGGGTTCTAGCATTTTTAGTTGTAAGTGATATTTATCTCATGTGATTGATACTTCTTTCACCATTGATGCGAATCTCAAACATCCTTTGATAGCCTGTCTTTGCAATTATTTTCGCTGCAGGCTTGTCAAATTCTCCGGATCATAACATTTTACTCTACTCAGCTGCCTGGCCCAAACTATCATTGTCGCGAGGTTAATTCAGCATGTTTTTTACGCTGTGTTCTTTTGTTAGTCATGATTGGATACTGATATTTGCATCTCTATCTGGTTATGGACAATACAGGGTTCAAAACTTGCCTCGCTGCCTCATCCTCAGAGTGTATTTGAAGTGCTATTACTCAACTGTGAGTTGCTATTGTGTCATCTAACTAACTTCCTTTGGGATGTAATGTCCCTTTTATGCTCATTTGGATTTGTATGTGCAGTTCCTCGGGGTGTGATATACGGTTGTGGTGATTTGATATTTTCATCGCACATGATCTTCTCTCTGGTGTTTGTGCGCACGTACCAGAAATATGGAATGCAGAGGTGAGAGTCTAGAAGCTTTAATATGTTTCGGCCTTCAGCTAGTTTAGTGGACATTACTCTCTTGTTTTCTCAAATTATGCATGGTACGGTACACTGAGAAATTTTGGTGTTGTGTGGTGAGGTAAGATGAATTTCTACTTGTGTGGTGGTTAACCGAAAATTTAGTTCTCGATTTTAATCATCAGCCATCTTTTCACGGTAAGTTTTACAAACGGAGAATGGTGGATTTGAGCTTTGGCAGCTTTAAGTACCCATGTGGTATACAATTCTGGTCGATAGATCCCTGGTTTCGCAGATCATTCCCTTGTTTTGGTTTTTAATCAAATCTTGACATGTTCTAAAATTTTCGATCCTTGCTTAATTTGGACGTACGCATTCACAATTAACAACGTCAGGAGAAAAAATTCTGGGCAAAACTATAACATAAAAGGTGAAAGTTTGTTTCACCTTTTGTAGCATTGTCAGCTAAGGGTTTTCTTCAAAGTGTTCCAGTCCTTTTCTAATATGAGTTTCCCCCCTGATGTCGTGGAGTTTTCTTAAGCAGGTTCATCAAGCAGTGTGCTTGGTTAATTCTGGTGGTCCAGAGCTTGTTGATTGTAGCATCCCGCAAACATTATACGGTCGACGTTGTTGTTGCATGGTAAAGCATATGATTCTAATTTCCAATGTTCTAAAACTCGCTAGGCGCTCCCAGAGCAACCGGGCACCTTCTAGCTTCCAGGCCGAGTACTCGGTGCCTAGTTGGGCTAGTCGGTGAGGGGCCTTCTATAGCCTAGGTGGCAAGTACTCAGCTGCCCAGATGACCTTTTCGAACACTGTTAATTTCTATTTACATCTGTGAACCGACACGTATCTGATATGCATCTCATGACGTTTATCAAATGTGGTTGTGCTGCAGGTATACTGTTAATTTGGTGGTGTTCTTCATTGATCATAAGTTACCAGGTAAACATTTCTGCATCTTTTTTTTTCTTCTTCTTCTTCTTCTTCTTCTTCTTCTTCTTTTGAATCATTCGATTTTGAACATCAATATTGAGTTTTGATTTGTTTCGATTCAGAAATGCCTGATCGCACAGGGGGTTTGGCATTGTTGCTGCCACTGAGTAAGGATACCCGGACAAAAGAAGAGTTTCACAAGCTTGTAAATGGGAACCCTGGAGACCCTTTGGCTCAGGTACAATAAAGGTTTAGTACATTCATTCATATTTTGTGGTTCTGGTTTTTAACCAACCCTTTTTTTCCAGAGGCTGAGAAGTCCGAGAAGTCCGGTGAACGGTAAGATTGTCGAAGACGCCAATTCGGTCCATGCTGACAAGGTGATGAATGGGGTGTAGATACATACATAAAGCTGATTGTGCTGAGATTATCCGAGCTGCTTCTGCAATAGTAGAAATTCAGATTTAGAGGAGTCATGTGTATTGTAGTGAATATCGGTTTTGGGCTATGTGGTGCTTCGGATCAATCTAGGTGCGGCCTTCTTTTGTTGTTGATACCGTGGTGATACCGTTCTACATGTACCATGGAATTTTTGTTAGTGTTTATAATGAGTTGATTCAATTTTCCACCTTTCGGTAATTGTATTGCCATTGCGTTATTGGTGAATATCCGTTTTCATTTATTCTCCGGCGAATATTCCTCAGCGAAAATTGATTCTAATGGCTGATAATTTTCATCAAAATCGTGGATCCCTCTATTGCTTTTTGATCAAATATTTCGTAACTCAAACCATATCAATTTTTTTTTGTTCAGTTTTAAACTCAAAATAAGATGATAAAACAATTAATACTATAATTAAGCATGCTTTTAAATACTATAGCAATTTAAAGAATGACTTTTTTGTTTTATTAAATCACTGGAGATGCTAGGATATTGGAAAAAACAGAAACAAGATAAATAGGACAAAAAATTGCAAGGCAATCAGGGGAACAATAATGAAAAGGAGGGGAAAATCAGAAAATACATCAATGCAGATGTGGAAAGAATAGTGAGTGAGAGAGACTGGGCAGTGACAAAGGTACATGGTAAACATGGGGTTGAATAGCTCTACGTATATTTTTTTCGACGGCTAAGGGTGTCCGGGCCATCTTATGTGTACTTCAATTAGTTTTTTTCTTTGCCTAGTCAGGTCAAAGGCAAGTCATCTACGCCAGGACTAGGGAATTTGCAAGAAATTACTACTACTTTTTTGCAGCCCGACTCCAAGAATCGAATCTCGAACAATTGTGTGTTGAGCAAACTCATCCATCAACCGAAGTAAAACCTTTGGGCTAAATATCTCAATGTGTACTTCCCAGCTATATGCTATGTTCAATCAAAGTTGGTATTCAGAGAAAGGAGTAGGATAGGGTTAGGTTTCCAATTTTCCATTTCAGTTGAAGACATTACTTAGCATCACATGCCTTCTTCTGTGAACAGAGTCTCTAGTCTACCCAAATTAGGCCATTACTTGTGACAAAACCAGAGCTTGTGGGAAAAAAGAATATCCATTTTTTGAAGGAAATTTTCAGCCAGGCCATGTGCCATGTCTAGAGAGACAATTTTGCCGTCCTGCCATTGGATTTATGGTCAGGTTTTCACATTGTAGATTGCTTCTAGACAGTTCCATTAGGTACAAAGAATATAGGGTCATGTGATAGCCACTGAGAGATGTGTATTTTACCATGAGATTGTTCTCTTTACGGAAGCGGCGCAAACCACCGGCTTTTGTGGGTTTCACTGAGCGTATTGTAATAATATGAACTGTTCATAATGTAAGGTCTGCAAAATAATGTATCCACGTTAAAAATCAACTTGATTGGACATCAATAAGTATGTCAAAAGTTGAATTTTGATTTAAAAGCAGCCATTCATCTTTTACCATACTTTTTGTGCATTCTTCTTTGAAAGAAGGTAGCGGCGCTACTACCGGGGTAAGTCATTATGTACGTGTTTTTTGAGCATCCGTTATTGTTACGTTCCGAGTACAAGTTTAAGTGCTCCGCCATCTCTAGTTCTCATTACATTTTGTTTAATTTTTGGTACCATTACACGATTCCTGCTATGGTCATTCAATATTTATGTTGCCGTTGTATTTACGCGCCCATCGTTATTTAAAGTATTTCACTATACCAATTAGCTCGGCTGAACCGACCAATACATGCCCTTTTTTCTTATAATCCAAGGTGTCAAGAGTCAAACCAGCTTACACGCACCTTGATTAACTACCAAAGGACTAATTCTATCGTCAAATGTAACAATTAAGGGCCCACTCTGCCACTTAGCATTGACAAATTGGCGTTCATAATTGGATGAGTAACTCATCAAATCAATGAAACAGAAGATATGTCCACAAGAGATTTGTTCTTTTATTCTCTTTCATAATTGCCGTTTGTTTTCTTTGGATCGGCGTAAATTAGTGTCGTCAGAATAATTAAATTAGAACACCGAACAAGGAATCAAACTCCCGACCTTCTTTCTCCTGACACCTAAGTGCACCCGTGATGTCGTTGGGCCAAAGGCCTATTTGACTCATTATTGTTGTTTGTTGGTACTAAAAGTTTGAGCATATGGGTTGTTTACAGCTAGGTTGGCTTTCCCATGTGTTTTACTTGATGCTCATGACAGCAAATTAGCCCACATCCCTTGCAAATCTTATAATTCGTTGCCCCACCTGTGTGACTTAAAGGACCTCAAAAAGTATTGACGGCGCAATTTAAGCTGTTAGTAAAATTTGCGGTTGATACATACAGTATACTCCTACAATATATACAAGGATGAACAGGGACAAGGTGCGGCCCGAACCGGGGCACCTCTAAGGCTGTGTTTGGAACTTAGGGAATGAGGTGGAAAGGAAGGGAATTTTTTTTTTTTAATTTTCTCTTCCTTTGTTTGGTTCTTAAAAAAGAGAAGAAAAAAAAAATTTAAATTCCTATTTTACTTTCCTCCGATTTTCACTTTAACTTTTCCTCTAATTTCCTTCTTAATTATTCTCTTATTTTCCCTTTCTTTCAGTAAGTTCCAAACCATAGTGTAAGTATCAGAAACAATTGATAGTGATTTTTGGTGGATATTTTCTAACACTCCTAGAGTCCCACATCGGGCAATAGTGGGAAATTCATGTGATATATTAGATAACGCCGTCCAGCTGTCTAGTTATTATTAACTTGAGGTTAATCTTTTGAGCCACATAGTTATGCTAAGAGTTGCAGGTCAGATGAAAAGGGTTATTACATATTTACGATAGCTTTCACCTCAGGTCCATACCTAAAAGTACGTAGAGCCAAGAGCACTGATCGATGGTCATGTATTCTAATCCGTAAGTTACTCGAGATGCGCAAATGGTAGTCTCGATATGCTAGATTATCAAAGAAAAATGTTTTGTAAGATGGATGAATGGATTATCATCATTAGGGTATGTCCACACATAACGACCACTTTTTACCTTTTGCATGTTCACTTTTTTTTGCTGGATTGAGAGGGGTGGGTCCACATGAACCCTGTAGGGGGCGGATTTCTTTGTTTTTCTCCTCTGACCAGATCACTAGGCACGCTCATGCCCCCTCATGGTGTTCCAAATCTTTTAGTAACCCATTATGTTGATACATGTAAGTCCTATATATATATAATGGGACATGATTCTAGCTGTACAATGGGACATGATTCTAGTCAAATAATGTGTGTATGCGAGCGGCGAGTAGGGTTGGGCATTTCATCCGACCCGTTCGAATCCGATCCGATCCCCGATCCAAACGGATCGGCAATATGGAGATCTGTTTGGAGATTAGATAGGATATGGGGATTTTTTTAAAAAATGTTTGGGGATCGGGTAGGGGGTGGAGATAGGTATGTCCCCGCCCCGAATCCGATCCGAATCCGTTCCCCGATCCATCCCCGCCCCACTCCGCCCCATCCCCGAATCCCCGAAATATAGGGGTCTATGCATAAATTATGAAACTTTGGAGTCTCATTGTACTAGGATGCCATTTTTTCAAACGAGATGCTGCCCAAATTTTCAAATTTCCCATGGGTTTACAGATTAGCTAGAGTCCATTACAATATGAGCATTAAGTCAATGAAGCAAACACTTAAGGTGCTAACCAAGCTGATCATGTGCTTACCTAGCCTTAATTCCTTACTTTATTGCCTTTGCACTTGCATATTGCACTTGCACTTGCAAAATACTTACTGCCTTTGCACTTGTTGTCTTTTTTGTATCACAGATAAATAGAAATGCAAGTGCGGAGTTATTCTTGGGGTCAAGTGGAGCCTTCATTTTGGAATTTCCGTTACGCCGTTGCCGAATGAAACCTTAGTTGTTGTTATTTTGTTGAAATTTAGTTGAATTTTAATTATGTTTTAGTTTTCTTGTAATGACAGTCAATGTGGATGGGATTGTTTGAAACCAATCTTCAATGTGAAGCCTTATGCAAATCAAGTTTCTGGGATGATGCCTCTTTATTAAATTTTTCTATAGAATTGCCTGAACAATGTTTCAACTCTAGGTAAACTAATTGGATCCCCGAATCCCCGCGGGGATCCCCGTTCCCCATTTGGATTGGGGATGGAGGATGAAAATAAATCCCCGTTGGAGGTTGGATAGGAGATGGATATGAGTAAGGGGTTTGGGGATTGGGGGTGGAGATAGTGGTCTCCGGCCCCGATCCGCCCCCATGCCCATCCTTAGTGGCGAGCTTGAGCAAAAGTACAAGTACGGAGTTCTAAAATTTGTGAGAACGTCGAGCGAGAATTGAGAGGAGGAATGAAAAATTAATCCTACCGTAGAACTATGTGATTTATGTTATGATTAATCTTTCTATAGAGATTTGTAGTAATAGACTCATAAGTGCAATGTTAGATGCTATAAATGAGGTAAGTGAAGTGTTTCTAGACAAATGAGTTTAAGAAATGGTTGTGAAACTCAGTCTGATTAGTGATATCGTGGCAAGATATTACTTGGCAGATGCTATAATGAAGGTCAGGCCCGACCCTGAGATTTTCGAGGCCCTAAGCAAAAATTGATAATGAGGCTTCTAATTTTTGTCTATAAATTAGTTGTTCCAAAGATCACACAATAAAGCTCTTTGGTTCTGTGGTTTGATGCTCGATGCAAAGGAGATGGTTCCAAAGGTCACGAGTTCGACGATTCCTAGAACTAAAAATTGTAGCTTTTTTTGTGTGGTAAAAGTCTGAAAAAAGTACGCATGCGAACTGAATAAAGTGGGAATTGAACCTGCGACAATCTGGAGACAACGCACGAACCCAACCAACGGAGCTAAATAGCGCAATGATCAAACTCTTGACATAAATAATATTTATTTTAATTTTGTATTTGAAGGCCCTCTTTTTAGCCAAAAACTGAGAACCCTAAGCGACGGCCTTGTCGGCCTATGCCCATGGGCCCTAGGCTTTCATAACACTAATTGATTTAAGAAAAGGATGGTCAGACTCAGTTGGCCAACTAACAGTATCAAGGCTAGGATATATCAAAGAAAGAGCGGTTATTGGGTACATGATGTAACTCCGCTCTCAAAATAGATCGGCTCGTTTTGCGTTGGATGCCATAAAATTATACATGAAGTTTTTCCAACCCTAATTGATGGAAAGATCTGCTACCATAAATCGTACGCTTTCCCTCCTCAATCCCTATCATATGATTCATTCCTTGGCTTTTGTAAGGACCAAGTTCTTGAGTTTTTTATTTTGACAATTTCGTTTGACAAAACACATATTTACATCGAGTTGTAATTTTATTTTTTAGAGTGTCTGTTTAGGTGTAAAAATGAACCATCTCTTAATGTAATTGTTAAGAGTGCGATAGTATTTATTTTAGTGGTGAGTTAAGTAGATTTTTTTTACTAGTTTAGAAGTTACTCAAGACTTCCTTGAGCAACATGTCCACAACTTTTCTGCAAAGAATAACTCTAGGACTTGCTCGAGCAACCTGTCGAGTAAGTTGGGCGCGGACAACTTCTATAAATATCGATGTGCTAGGGTTTTTTCATTATCGCTCATACTTACAACAATCACACTTTTCGGGAAGAGAGAGAAAAAAGGTTTCTTGATCTTTTGAGTGATTATAACCTTGGAGTTTCAACACAATCGTACAACAACATATTCATCTCCAAGAAGTTCTTTACAATCTAGAAGTGATTTTTGGGGAATACTTTTGGTGGGATTATGAAAGTATCCAAAGAAGGTTTATGCGATTCAAGGATTTTGCGATCAAGATCACTGGGTGTGGTGTACGTGTGACTTAGCAGATGATACTTAGAACTTTGTGAGAATTTACATCGTTTGGATTAGTATATCTGTAACTGCACAATGAGTATAGTGATTTTGACTCATTCCCGTGGTTTTTTTTACCTAGTTAGGGGTTTCCAAGTATATCACTGTGTTGTGGGGTTTGACTGCTTGCGTGAATTTTTGTTGGTAGTATTAACTAGTGATTCACATTCATACTATTAGGGTTTTTGTAACGCCCCGATTTTCGAAAGCATTAATTAAGACAAATAATTCGGATTAATTTAATAAAAAGAGTTTCCATCAGAGTACACATTGAAAAACGTGAAATGCAGTCCATTACAAAATACTTAGTACGGTTTGAAAAATTAATATTACAAATCCAACATTAAAAATAAAGGGGGTGGGTTCTACAGATTTTGGTTTAACTTTGGATTCCACAGCTCCTCCTAAGCCTGGTCTACCAGATAACCCTCGGTTCTGAAATAACCGTCTCCTTCGACACCAACAGTACCTGTTTGATCACAGTCTGACATAATACATCCGAGTCGCAAAGCAACATCATAGTATTATACCAGGGTCACACGAAGTGTAACACCGTGAGCGATAAATCACTCAATAGCTACTCTAACCATCGCAACCCTTGCTAAACATACAAGTACAACATATATGATTGAAAAACAGTAATTAACAGATTAAGTAGGAAATAAATCGTAAAGCAGAAATTAAACACATAACTGATTTCTTTACTAGCCATTAACTTACATGTCCATCTAAGTTCTCATAGATTCTAAACCTTAGGAACGTCTCTCCGATTCAAAACTGATATTCTTAACTCCTAGTGGACTTTTCGGCTGGCGAGGCTCTGGTTCCGCTGACCCAATAATTGGGACCTTTCGGTTGACCGGGCTTTGGCTCCGCTGACCACGACTTAATTCCTGGTGGAATTTTCGGTTGGCGAGGCTCTGGTTCCACTGACCCGATAATTGGGACCTTTCGGCTGACCAGGCTTTGGCTCCGCTGACCACGACTTAATTCTTGGTGGACTTTTCGGTTGGCGAGACTCTGGTTCAGCTGACCCAATAATTGGGACCTTTCGGCTGACCAGACTTTGGCTCCGCTGACCACAAGTTAATTCCTGGTGGACTTTTCGGCTGGCGAGGCTCTGGTTCCGCTGACCCAATAATTGGGACCTTTTGTAAATAAAACTTGACACAAGGGAAAAATTGTAATTTTCCACCACGAAGGGTAAACTCGTAAAATACTTTATTTTAGTTAATTAAGTCCTAACTTGCCACAAAACACAATTCCTTGATCTTCTTATAAAGTACAAAACTACACATTATGTAATTTACAAACACAAGGGCAAAATGGTCATTTTATACTACGAAGGGTATTTTAAAAATTTTGATATACTCATAAACTTCCACTAATGACATTTAATTGATAAAAATTAGGAACATAAATATCTTTGTAGATTAAGCCACATACTTTGTAAAACTACACTTTTAACCCTTAAGTTTAATACCAAGAACGAGAATAAGATTAAACGTAACATGAATACATTAAATCCCACATAAACACTTGAATAAGTCCTAATCATGCTTGAGAAGTTAAACACATGAACCAAAATGAATCTAGGGCTTAATATGCATGAAAAACATAGTTTATGGTCAAAACCGTCGAAACTAGGAACACAAGGGGCTAAATTATAATTACAGCATTTAAATCAAAGTTGTAGGGAACATTCTGTACCGGTGGTCCGGACGGGGATATGGTGGTCCGGACCATCGTCACAGCAAAAACAGAGTAACTTGTGTTTTGTTCTAGTTTCGTGAAATCCTTCACCTTGGGCCTTAAACCTTCGACTAAAAACTATCTCTAGGCTATTCTAACACATAAAAATGCTTAGGAATGATTGGGTAAGAGTCTCTACCTTATTTTGCAAAGATTTGGCGAAAAAATAGATTTTGGCGAAATGTGGATGCCTAGGAGTGCAATGGATGAACTTGTGGAAGAAGATTGAATGTCGTTGGGTTTGGAGGTGAAAACCCAAGTTTTGGCCTTATTTTCTCTCTCTAGAACTCCATAGCCCAACTTAGAGCTTTCTTTCTCTTTTCTTGCTATTTTTCTGTGTAATGGTGATGTGTGGGAGTGTGAGAGAGTGAGGGACGAAATAGAGGGGTTTATGAAGGGTGAGAGTGGAGTGTTTGGGTTGGGGTGGTATGTGGAAGTGGTTAAACACATGTGGGATGTGAGAGGATGACAAGAGGGTTGATTGGAGTTGTTGGAGGCAGAGAGAGGGTGGAGGGAGGTCTGATTTTGCAGGGGAAGGGGTGGAGTGTGGTGTTGGGTTGATTTGGAAGAAGTAGTGGGGTGGTTGGTGGAGTGTGGAGTGTGGAGTGAGTATGTATGTATATGCACACATGTGTGTGTATGTGTTCTAGTATTACTTGTGTAGGTGTATGATTGAGTATAATTATGTATAAAATGAATTTATAAAAATGTAAAGCTTGCAATTAAAATGTAAACGTGCTTTAGGATCGAATTTGTAGCAATTTAGAAGTATTAGGGTATAAACCGTAGTAATTGCAAATTAAGGGCCCTAAATGAAATTAGAAATTAAATTAAAGTGATTAAAATAAAATAAAATAATCCTAAATTTTATTAAAAATTTCGGATTATTACAGTTTTTTACGAATTTTTAGGGAACCCAGATTTTTCACCATTGCTTGCAAGCAGTACACAAAGAACTCCTAGTGTGATTCAGACAACATTAATTGGTTCTAGTAGTGAATTAGGTAGCCTAAATATTGATCATGTTTGCACTTTGCAAGGAAAAGTAGGTGTTTGATTTGCAATTAACAAATAAAAAATGATTGCCTTATTCAGTAGAATTTGGGGATCTTGTAGTGCTAAGTCAACATTAATTAAAATTTAAGGAGTGTTCCACTAATAAAAAACTGTTTTTTTTCAAACACCGAGATAGGTCATTCTCTCATAATATATCACATAAAAAACCGTGAAAAACCAGTTTTTTCAAAAATACTGGGTTAGTGGAACACCCCATAATCTTCCAACCTTCAACCGAAAATTGATCCACAAATTGAACATCAAAGAGATATCTAGCATATGCTTCTGTAGATTGAGAAAAAAAATGGAAATTGTAGTCGAATTACCTCGCACATAAGCAAAAAATAACTTCTTTTTTTTTTGACTTAGAGTTCGACCAGTTTACAAACATCTTTAACTAATCTTGAGTTTACTTAATAAAAAAAGAAATTATGATGGAATTTGAACCTATGAGCACCCCGAATTGATATTACTTGGTGCCATACTACTCCTAGTTTATTACATTCACACACAGAAAAATCTGGGTAACATGGAACTTGTCCAATTGGTCAAAAACATCTGCAGACCAGAATCAAACATTTAGTGGAGTTTGGTCTGAGAGGAAGATTCTGAACCGGTCAGGTCATTCTAGTAACTTCAACTCACCTTGTTTATCAAACTTCAATTCACCTTCCCATTTTGCCAAAGTAACAATATGTGTGCAGATCTAGATACATCTATGTCGGCAGTAGTTGTTTGATGCACTTGGAATCCTTTATTTTTGCTAGGATTCACATGCATCATATAATTTTAGATACGTTTGTCTCGAACACCTAGCAATGTGACTCGAAGTCACGTGCTCTGATACTCTAAGCTATAAGCCTAGCTAGTCGATCTCTAGTGGATTTGTTTTTGGAAGTAGCCTAAAAAAAGTGGGAACCTTACCTCCCCTCGGCCATGTTGGGCTAAGAAGTCTATAAGAACGGTGTGCAAATTGGAACAAAATATGCGCATAGAAGTAGTTTATTCATGTAGTAGTCCTCTCCTATTTTGAGGAAAAAATAGGAATTACGTTTCATAGTCAAGTTTGTTCTCCACATATTTTTTAATAGATATTATAGCTAATTCATTCAACTTTTCTTGTGACATGGTTGATCGAAAATAAGATTTAATCATTTTGAACTTCGGAAAAACATACCAAGATAAGATAAAGTGTATTAGAACAAAATGAAAAGGACTGCAAATGCAATCTGTCAAATTTAATAGTAATCCTGGGACATTCATTACCTATACTTTTGAGTAGTTGGGATGTTCTCCACGACATTTTGATTTGTTTGACTTTGACCCCAACCGAACTTGTCATGGACCTTCATTCCCATAACGTGTTTACCTGTTTTTAACTAACGACAATATTGCCCTTACGACAAACAAAATAGTTTAGCCTCCGTAGAATAACTTGACTTCGCTTTTTTGGTTTTTGGATGATATGTAAACAAAAAGCCTTAAGCCTTAGTCGAACAACTTTGACTTTTTTTTTTTTGTGAAAACAAAATTTTTTAGTGGAACGATTCCTAGATAATTTGATCAAGGAGGAGAAATCTTCTATTGTTTGAGAGCTCGGGGGTGATATGATTGTTTAGATAAACAAATAGGGTTAAGAAAAAAGAAAAAAAGAAAACAGCTACTTTCAAGTTATATAGTTGGCTTTGCGAGCTTGTGGAACTTATATTTGAGTCTTTTATCTTGTGTATCATACTACACAACTGTTTCGGGAAAAAATAGGGTTAGTTGTATATTACTCCTAATAGATATAGATTATATTTGATTGTCGCTTTTATTTTTGAAAAATAATTGATTTCTTTCTAGAAATCTTCAATTAAATTATTGAAAAGTATCTCGCAAACAAAATAAATTGTGAATAACTTGGCTAATTTTGTACAAAGATTGCGAAAATTGGTTATAATGTTGTTGTTTAATTGTTTTTTCAAACGGTAATATCTTTTTATTTGTTGTATATTGAGTTTCAAAAACTTGATGCAGACCTGAAATAAGTGCTGTAGTTTTGGGATTTGGGGTGCCTGCTGTGCACCCACCGCACAGCAGGTGTTGTACACCCATCCAAGCCGTCTGTTACTCGACTGGACGGTCTAGATTTCATTTTGTATGCACGGAAACAAATGGTTTAGATGTAAAGGTGTTGAGTTGAAATTTAGGCCATCTATCAAAACTACGGATGGCTCGGATGGATGTACAACACCTTCTGTGCAGTGGTTGCACAGCACCGCCCCGTGTCCATAGTTTTGAATGCAATCTTTTATTCGTTTAAATATAATAATCAATTTGCTTTTGTTTTTTAATGAATAATTAACTCAGACGGGCTAATTAAAAAATGAAAATGAAAGATTCACATCACAACAAGACCAGAAAATGAGGCTCCTGGGTGCCAATTGTCTATGAGTCATTGGGTTGAGGACTTGCATCCAACAAAAGGAATCATTAAACAGTGTGTTTTCGCGAGTGGAAAATCTACAGAACAATGTGTACTTCCGTATCATAAAAATTTATAGAGTAATATTTTGGTGTGTCTCATAACTTTTTAATATAATACAAATGTACGAAAAACACAAAATTAACACGAGTTAGAATCCGTTGATTCCGGCACAATTACCCGGGAGTTAAATCAATCTCTAAACCTATTGTCTCTGAGAATACTCAGGAATGAAGACATCAAACATTTTGTTGATTCCACGGGACACCAAATAGTAATTTGGAAGATAAAAGATACTCTCCCTATAAAAATATCATTCAAAGCAACACAATCTCTTTGTTTCATTCACCACATAGGTTTACATAGATAACTTGAAATATTCCTCTAAGCATTGGAAATACAAACATCAATTTCTTAAACTCTTATAAAAGTAATGAACTAAAGACTTTCAATACTAAAAATTAGATAGACTCTTTGAACAACTCAATGACTTTTCGAACAACTAAAATGACACTAAAAATTGTATAAATAAATACGTAGATTAATAATTAAAAGCTACTACTAAAAGAAGACTTTTCGGTTCAACCGTTTTCATTATTTGCTCCTTCATCACTTTTATATAAAAAAATGCGTAACTTTTTAATAATATGATTCATAACATTTTCACTAAAACTCATACCATATTAGCATGTCTCGTAATTTTTTGTACAAAAAACATGTAGTAATATTTTAAAAGTGCATGTGGTACACACTTAATGGAGACGGTGTCAACCGTAGTATGTAGCCTTTCCCTTTGGAGAGAGAGAGAGAGAGAGTGTGTGAGAGAGACATGCACTGTGTACACTTCATATTTTCAAAAAAAAATTCAAAAAGATTTTTTTTTTCGTTTTTCATCTTTTCAATCATTAATCACATTTCTCTCTCTACTCATACCTCTCTCTTCAATCATTATTTTCATTTCTCTCTATTTCTCTCCAATTATTACACCTATAGGCCTCGTTTGATTCGGGTATTAGGAGGGTGGGATTGGACTATTTTTGTCCAATCCCGCGTTATCCCTTGTTTGGTTCCGCAAAAATGGCATGGGATTAACAATCCCGGGACAAGTTTTATCCAATACGTATGGGATTACACAATACCTGGGGGGTGGTGGGATTGTTTAGTCTTGGATAAAATGAACGCGGAAGGGAAATCCACCAAATTGCAACAATGCCACTTGTTTAATCCCGAAACGTAGTTTAGGGAACCAAACATAGGATTGGCCAAAACATGAGATATCCCAATGTTAATCCTGCATGAATCAAACAGGGGATTGTGTGAGATTCAATACTAAATTAGTCCCAGGATAAATAGTCCAGGACTATCAATCCCAGGACTATTAATCCCACTTTTTTTAGTCCGCGAATCAAACGAGGCCATATCGAATTATTACTTTTTTTAAAAACCCATCCAAACACTATCTCGAAAATATTTTTCAAAATATTCTTATCAAAATTCTACCAAACAAAGCCATGATGATTTTCGCATAGAAAAGCAGAGGCAGAAAAGGAGTGATAATAAAAAAAGGCCCTTTGCAAAATCATACCTGAAAGTGGAGAGAGAGAGAGAGGGAGAGATTTTTTGAATAGTGGAGTATTACAGTGAGAGACGAGAGGAGGTTACAAAAAAATCATTGGATCCACAAATCTTCTCCCTCTGTGTATTTGCTTTCTCTCTCTCTCTCTCTCTCTCTCTGTAATCATTTCGCCTCATCCTCCCTTTTTTCTTCACGCAAACTGAAACTCGACAGCTGGGTTTTAGCTGCATTGACACATTTTGGTTGTCAGAAGACAATGCCCATTGCCCACCTTCTGATCCTCTAATCCTCCTCCTCCTCTCTCCCCTCTCCAAATGGGTGCCCGTTGCTCCAAGTTCTCTGCCTGCTGGTTACACTCTCACCTCAAGCCCTCTGCTATCGAATCCCCTGACCAAGGCAAGCCTCTCTCTCTCTCTCTCTCTCTCTCTCTCTCTCTCTCTCTCTCTCTACATACATACATACATACATACATACAAGGGCATGTTTTTGATTTTCAATAATGCAGATATGGTTTTTAATTTTACAAATACTTGAGTGTTGTTGTCTTGCTAATTGATTGGTAATTGATGCAGAAAACGGGGGCAAAAATGAAAAAAACTCGATACCCATATTCAGCGAGTTCAGCTTAGAGGATCTTAAATCAGCCACTAACGGGTTTTCTTCGGACAACATTGTATCAGAACACGGAGAGAAAGCCCCCAATGTTGTTTACAAAGGGAAGCTTCAGAACGACACTTGGATCGCCGTTAAGCGGTTTCACAAGACGGCTTGGCCTGATTCTCGTCAATTCATTGTTAGTTTGAGAGCTCAATTTCATTCCCATTCTAGGTTTTGCTGAAAATGTTAGAACTATCTAGCTTAAGTTTTGATGGGTTGGTTAGCAATATAATCTAATAGGTTTTTTAGATGTTGGGTTTGTTTTGAATTGGTGGATTTGATTTGGGTTTTGCTGAAAATGTACAAGTAATTTTGCTTAAGTTTGTGGTTAGCAATCTAATCTAATACTAGCTCCGTCCAAAGGGATTGTCCGGTCTGCAAAATGGGAACTTAAACAATGCATTTTGGTCTAAAAAAAAAATTTGAACTTTGTTTTCCGTGAGATACTATAGCAACAAGTTATTTTAATTTCTGAAAAAAAGCTGAATTTTTTTGGAAATAAATAATTCCATTTCTCTTTTTGGGGACTGGAGATTCGTAATGGGGCAGAGGGAGTAGGACAGTAGGTTTTTCTGATGTTGGTTTTGTTTTGAAATTGGTGTGATTTGATTTGGCTTTTGCTGAGAATGTATAAGCAATAGCTGAAGTTTTCATGGGTTTGGGGTTAGTAATCTACTCTAAGTCTCTAATACTCGATTTTTCAGGTGATGGGTTTTGTTTTGAATTTTTGTAATTTGATTTGGGTTTTAGGAGGAAGCAAGATCTGTGGGGAGTTTGAGGAGTGAAAGATTGGCAAATCTGATTGGATGCTGCTGCGAAGGGGACAATAGGTTGCTAGTTGCAGAGTTTATGCCCAATGAAACCCTGGCCAAGCATCTCTTCCACTGTGAGTTGTTTTGCTGGATCATCAGTTAATCTTTATATGCTTAGAATGTGCAATGTGAATTTTATAGTTATTTGTTTGATTCAACAACTAGTCAACCAGTAGCATTTATGGGTAGTACTATATACACACCAAGAAAAAGAGGAAACGAATACATCATAATTCAGGAGTGGCTCAGATTCATTCAGGGTCCGGGCTCCACCGAACAAGATCTAAATCTAGAGCAGACATGAACTTAATTGGACTTAGGGGGCATAGGGATATCAAGCCTTGTTTTGCCTTCAATTCGAGGCTCATCCCTTGTGTAAAAGTTTGAATCGAACCGATCATGTTGTAGAGCTCAACGAGTAGAACATCCTTGCAAAAAATTAAGTTGATTGGACAACCAATGGAACTTATTTTGAAGTGTAGTCATATTGGCCATTCAATTTTTCGAGGAGAAAATGTTATTTCCGTTTGATCTGGAAACCATCCATTGGTGGGCCCCACCGTACATTTGTTCCAATAATCTGAACCGTTCATCTTGTAAAGCCCACAAAATAGTGTTTCCACGCCAAAAATCAGCTTGATTGGACAAAGATAGGTATATCAAAGATTTCTGTATCTGGAAATAACTTACTCTCTTTTTTGAGAACTACATTCTCTGATCACTAAGTTATAGATGTCCAGTAAATTTGTTTTTTGGGAAAGATGATCTACTCTCCAAGCTCTACAAATCAAACCGTGCTGATGAAATTTTGGGGATTGGATTTCTGACATTTTGTTGGGTGATCTGGGTGTATAACTGCTAGCTATGGGCTCAAAATATGGATTGTTTGCTGCATGCTTAAAGAACTTGTGAGTTGGTTAAGTAGTTCGGGTGCTTGGCTAAGTTCGACTTTTGACTATCCCACTTGGCTCTCCCTAACAAATATTGCATAATATTCTTGCCTTCGTTATAAAAAACTACATACTTAAAAGAAAGGGAATACTATTTATCATAGTAAACTCGTTTTAAGATTGTTCTGAACAACGAGATGCATGGCTTTAGTATTGCTCTTAATTCGACTACAATATCAATTGACAGTGGCCTCACTTGAACTAAAGTTATGGATATTGCTTAGTTATGCATTGAATTGGCACAGGGGAGACCCAACCCATGAAATGGGCAATGAGGTTGAGGGTGGCCTTGTACTTGGCGCAGGCTTTGGAATACTGCAGCAGTAAAGGCCGGGCCCTTTATCACGATCTCAATGCTTACAGAGTCCTGTTTGATCAGGTGAACTAGTTTTGTGGGAGACTTTGTTTATTTTTAAATTGTTTTAGCTTATCACTCATGCTTCAAGTTGGTTCTCTATAGGATTGCAATCCCCGGCTCTCTTGCTTTGGCCTCATGAAAAACAGCAGAGATGGCAAGAGTTATAGTACAAACTTGGCTTTCACCCCTCCTGAATACCTAAGGACTGGTCAGTGTTCAGTAGTTGATTATGGATTAGGGTGCTTCTGTAAATATTAAAACAACTGTTTTCAATATTAAATCATCTGTATTTGATCTGGATCCTTTATCATTTGGCGATGTTGATTCATCTGTAGATTGTTCATAGGATGATAATCTTTAAACTTCTGTTTACCTCGTACATATGGTCAATCGATATATCCTAATCCATGGGTTATTGTCTCTTTATAATCTTTTGTAGTTTGTACAGTATTTGATTACGTGGTTCAATATGTTTTCCATTGTAATTCAAATGTCAATGATGTTTGGTTTAAGCCCAGAGTGACACAATGTATGTCTATTTTTCACAGGAAGAGTGACGCCAGAAAGTGTAGTTTACAGCTTTGGAACCCTGCTGCTAGATCTTTTGAGTGGAAAACATATTCCTCCAAGCCATGTATATTTCATTTCCTCACATTATTTTCTTTTTTGTTTCTTCGCATTATTTTCTTAGCGTGGGACTTTTTCAAAACCTTAATTTCCTTTTTAAGTCCTTATAATTAGTAGCTAGCTTAAACTGCCAGCTGTCCAGATGATCCAGAATATGATTAATTTTTCCTCCAAAATTTTCTTCCTGGGGATAGTTCTCTATTTGTTGGGTTGGGATGGCTAGGTGTATGCCCCATGCTTTTTATTGTCGTTACTAATACCTAAAGAGTAATGAATTCCGAGATTGTAAGAGTTTGAAATGCAGTTTTCCTTGTACCTTTGTTGCAGGCACTCGACCTTATTCGTGGAAAGAATTTCCCAATGTTGATGGATTCTTGTTTGGAGGGTCATTTTACAAATGATGACGGAACTGAGTTGGTGCGTTTCGCCTCCCGTTGTTTGCAGTATGAAGCTCGCGAGAGGCCAAATGCAAAGTCCCTTGTTACTGCTCTTATGTCTCTTCAGAAAGAAGCAGAGGTAGGCACAGAACATGAGAATTGACCCTTTATTTTTCTTGGTCTGCAAATGTTTTGAAGCGTAAGCATAATTGATACCTCATGCAAAATGGTATTGGTTTGATATTGTAAACCATGGCTTTCTAAGCTTAATTTACTGTTTGGTTCCCTGTTTGAACACAAGACATAGTTTGTAAAGTTCAGGTGGGATGCCATGGCTTTCTAAATTAAATTTACTGTTTGGTTCCCTTTTTTTCTTACTAATTTGCAAAATGTTATTGGTTTAGTATTGTAAACCACGGCTTTCTAAGCTTAAATGGTATTGGTATTGGTGCGTTTCAGAATGCTAATTACTAATTAGGTAATCAATTAGTAGCGTTGGAAAGTTGACTTTTGACTATTTCCGCGGTCAAGTCACTCTCATCTTTGACGATAGTGATCAGAATTGTCTTGTGAGAGTTCGATTGATGGTCTAGAAGTACTTGGTTGCTGACGTACTTCCCTCCACATCGATTGTCTTTTATGAAAGATGCGATGAGTTGGTTTCTTAATCAATGCATTTTGATCAGGTTCCGTCATATGTTTTGATGGGTATTCCACTTGGAAATGAACCCTCAAAACAGCCATTGCTGTTGACGCCATTGGGTGAAGCTTGCTTAAGAATGGATCTCACTGCAATACATGAAATGCTGGACAAGAGTGGATACAAAGATGATGAAGGGATTGCCAATGAGGTTTGTTACTGCTAATGAGTGCTAAATTATGTGTTCTGATGTTGCTCTGATCTATTTGTTTTTTCCCTTGCCTCTTTTCTCTATGTTATGGAGACTTTTGCCCTGCATCTTTATTATGCACCCTAATTGTCATGCGTGTACTTTTTATCAAGAAAATGGGTAAGACTCAAGTTTCAGAACTTTGTCTGTTTTTTTTGGCGTCACATAGAGAACCATTTCAAGTCTTATGTTGCTTGTGGAACAATTTGATGATTCTTCTTCTGTGCATATGGTGAACTTGTGGCTCATGGCCATATTATTTAGTACATATGGTAATATTAGCGCGGAAACTATGACAAGAATTTACAAAGGGATTTTCAAAGGCAACTTGAGTTAAGGACTTACAGTATGATTGGTTTGTTGTGGCAGAATTTTGTTGAATAAATTTAGTGTTTCTCCTTTTGTTGAAAAAAGAAGAAGAAAAAGAACTGAAAGAAGAGAGTAGCTTCATTGGTGATATAATTGGAGTATTTTGGTTTTGCAGCTTTCTTTTCAATTGTGGACAAATCAAATGCAGGAGACCTTGAATTCTAAGAAGCAAGGAGATGCTGCTTTTCGTGCCAAGGACTTCACAACCGCCATTGATTGCTACACTGAAGTAAGTATAGAATCTCTTTCAAGAATTAGATGCAGGACCATATTCCCATGATCATAATTAGCAAGGAAAAAAGGAAGATAAATAGATATAAGTAGAATGCAGAACCATGAAGAGTATGGGATAGCGTAGTTCTTCATTTAAAGACTATATTGAGTAGATGCAACTGATGCAGGACAAGATATACACCCCTATTATTTATAGAAACATTATTTTAGTAATAATTTTTATTTACGATTAGTATTAGGAGATTTTATTTGTGCTGCCTGTTTTGCACATTTTTAGTTTAGTTTTGGTTAGATTTTATTTTATTTTATTTCCTTTTAGCAAATAATCTAGATTTCCAAGTAATGCTTTGCTTGGTCACCACTCTAAGTAATTTCTTTTTAGTTAGGACTCCTACTAGTATAAATAAAGATGTAGCCTATGGGCATATTTAGCTTTTAGTCAAATATAATTCAAAGTTATTTCTCTTTCTTCTTGTGGATTTAAAAACCTCATGGATTTGAGACCTATTTTCATTTGAACTAGTATGCAACTAGTTTCTCGTGAATCCCGCTGCATCAAATGGTATCAGAGCTGGTGAGGTGCTTGTAAGTTGGCCCGGACACGTTATAAAAAAAGCAGAAAAGGAAAACTGTCATTGCTTTATGCACAGCTCGTTTAGGTTTGACTGTGTAGTTGGTTTGAACACAAGGCATGCTAAGTTATTCCCATGTCTATTGTAGTTCATTGACGGAGGGACAATGGTGTCCCCGACCGTGTTTGCTAGGCGCTGTTTGGCTTACTTGATGAGTGACTTGCCACAAGAAGCTCTTGGAGACGCTATGCAAGCCCAGGTGATTTCTCCCGAGTGGCCCACTGCCTTCTATCTTCAGGCTGCTGCTCTCTTCAGCCTCGGAATGGAGACTGATGCTCAAGAATCACTCAAAGACGGAACAAACTTGGAAGCTAAAAAGAGCAAAAATTGAAAAATTGTATAGGTTTTCTTTCGGTTTTCTTTGTTTTCATTATTTTTGCGAAAATATTTATTGTATCTACTTTAAATTGCTTTTGGTGGTCCTTTGCTAGATCAAAGGATGTCAAATGCGGGCCTTGGTTTTTTCCCCTCTCTCTCTCTCTCTCTCTCTCTCTCTCTCTTGTTTCAGCTCACTTGACGTGAGGGCCTGTTTGAATACAATTGTGCTATTGCAATGAAATGGGAACCATATTTCTCATTTGTCCCTCTTTTTTTTTGTAAATGGCTACATTTTGTGGATTTTTTTTTTCTTTTTGTTTCTCTATACAATGCTGGGAAATGATGAAGATAGTTTCCTAAGCCAGAAGCTAAAAGTCTATGTACGCCAATGTATCAAATTAACTCCAGCCTTAAATCGTAATCAATTGGAGTCGGCTAAATGAAATATTTTTTAGATTGAACTCTATTTGGGGCATCGTTTGTGATATCTAACAAATTTAAATCCAATTTAACCAATGCTAAACAAGACACAGATGAACAAGGACGGCTACAAAAATTTCATGCGGCAATAACAAAAATACATGATTGAAAACTCTACAAAAAAATCTGTCTTGACAAAAGAGAAATATATATATACACACACTCCATTGTTTGAAAACAAAAGAGACTCCAATATATTGCAACATACCGCGTCACGAGCCATCATATTTTGAAAGCGTGAATTATATCTTCATTATCAGCATTCTTAAACATTAAGTAGTATTCAATTCTTTCTCCATTCTTTGGCTTGTTCTGATTCCGTGCGATTCCTTGAATTCCTTTTTTGAGTTTTTCTTTTGGTATAGAGAGAGAGAGAGAGAGAGAGAGAGAGAGAGAGTTTCGCTAAATCCCTTTTGTTTGTTTCTATGCCTAATAGTATATTGAGCTCTGATCAAAGAAACAATAAATTTATTAGGCTAGACTTATTTTATTTTGTTGGGGGCTATAACAATTTGTCTAAATTTAGTTAGACTTTCATGCCACTTTGCACGAGTAACCCACCGCTGGCAGTACAAAAGAAAATTGAACTCCTTAGAGATACTAGTAGAGCCGCCCTTGCAGATGAAGTTGCTCAAATTCACATTCTTGAAGGAAGTTCATCTCCATTGTTGCATAGTAATATTTCATGCAAGGTAGTGTTTTTATGAACAAAGAAAACTAAAAAAAGAAAAGAAAAAAGAAAACCAACAATAGATGCTCATAAAATAGATTAAGAAAGCCTGGAATAAGTTTCGTGGTTACAAGCACATGAAAATATGGATCTAACTAACTCTACACAGGTATGAAGCGACAGTTTTACATAAGAGGTACCAATATATGTGACTGCCGCAGGATTAAAGTATCTTGTCGCACATCATCAATTTGTGGAACGTTTTCCACCCTCTTCAGAGACGAACTCTCATCCGGGAATTCACGATGGGATGTTGAAGTGGAAGAGCCAAGATATGACGAACGCACAAACCATGCAAGCAAGAAGAAAATTCACGAGACGGTGACCATTCAAGCATCTCCGGGTCTCTGCAGCGGGAGGGTTTGGCACTGATACAGCATTTGTTGTTGAAGTGACATTGGCCTCACTCGTCTGTTGTATCAACTCAATCTCACTTGCATTGAGTACGTTGCGTGCAACTGAATTACAAATTTCGCAGGTCCTGAAATATGGATAATGTAAGAGTCAAGAGAGTCGACATTTAGAGAACCAAAAGCAAAAAAGAACCGAGAAACTGGATGGGCTTAAAATCAAACCAAAGGCTGAAGCCGGACGGAATGTGTACCAATAAAAATACCAGTTTTTATGGTTGTACACTAAATCGGTGGCGAAACCAATGGGGTTTCGATTGCAGATAAATACAGGTAACGACACGTGATTCAAACCAGAAACCGGGACGGCAAAGCTGTGAAGATCTTCCGTTAAGCTCATGGAAGATAAGACAAAAACAGGGCTTGGAAAGAGTGAGAATGATTAGCTCATAGTCCTTGTGAAATTCTGCTAAGAAATTGCAATTGCTGCTTGCTTCCTCAAGGAGATCGGATCGAGAGTAACCAATTTAATTGGACAGACCAGATCCATAGGGTCTGAATCTGCGCCTACAGCCCAACCCTTGGGTCCTTCTGAGGTATTATTCCTCGAATATAACTTCCTACAATGAACATGTAAAGCCTTGAATGTACATCCATACATAGGCATTCGTTCAAAGTTCATAGTAGGAGCCTATGTTAAGAATCCAGAAATTGAACCAAGAAACTTTTACTATGTAGAATGATGAATTACTGTAATTAATATTATGAACATCACCAGATCGCCAATCTGTTTGATCTGATGCTGTGAAAGAATCCAGAACAGGAATGTGCGGGTTTATATACAGTTTCCATTTTATGTGCCAAAAATGCAGCACCCAATTTCCCAAGACTTTTTTTTTTTTTTGGGGGTTGGCTTTTGTGGCTTTCTAGGTTGATGTGTGTGAGGAGAATGACTGGCCTCGAAAGCTGTGAAAAGCCAAAAAGCCCCTTAGTGAAACACCCCAAGTATTCCAGGTTCTAACAAGTGTGGCCATGCGTAGTAAATTATCGATCAACTAGATGAGCAAATCCAGATGTTGTTAAGAAAACCTAATGGTAAAAGTGCATAACTTTTAGTAAGCAATCTGAGATGTGGAGGTTAAGAGGCGAGCTCACAGTTGAAGGTCAACTTTTCAAGTGTTTGTATTCAGAAACTGTAGAATTTGAATGATCTAGTGTATGGTGATGAATCCTACGTTCTTTAATGGACCTAAATGACGAATCTAAATTCAGATGCCAAGAAAAACGTTATGATCAGACTCCCAAGATATTCTAAGTGATAATTGAAACCAGCTTCTCAATTGATGGAATCAAGTCCTGAGCGGACATTGATTTCAAGATACTTTCTTTTTCTCCCTTCCTCTTTTGACCCATAGAAAAGCTATGTGGGTGGTGCCCAATCAATCACACAGTTGATGAAATGCCAAAGTGATTAGAACTGGAATATTTGCCCAAGAAACGGTATCAAAAAAAGTGGTTGTGTGACTCACCAGCATTGATACCAATGTGGATTACAAATGGCACAAGCCGCATATCCATACAAAAGTTCAAAGAATCAGACCAAGTAATCAAGCATTGCAAAATCTGTGCTGTATATTCCTCGTATAATGATGCTTGACATTCTAGATTATGCAGATAAAAAAGGTAGCTATCCTTAGATATATAAAGGTCTCAGGAAGCCTTTGGCCTACGGTTGACTCCCATCTGGGTGCTATCAATTCCTGTGCTAAGCCATTCCTTAAAAGGATTCACCCCAATTTTACTTGGCCCCCCTGCTAATGGACACTGGGATTGGTCATCCCAATTGGTTCGTCAATTAGACGAGATACAATTGTCTATGAAAAAAATTAATGTAATAATAAGGCAGTGAAGTAGCAATATCCCGTCAAAAAATGAATGTCTACACAGTGACAAGTATTCCAGATGCTATGGCGAAAAAACCTTGTTTTATTCCAAACTACTCAGTTCTGGTGCCCGTTTTCAACATCTAGAACACTTATCACTGCATATGGAATACTCACCACGGCATCTGGAATACTTAGTTTTGCGATACCATACACCAAAACCATTTTGGTGTACCATGGAAAAATTCCTCAATAAAGGGTCAAATCTCCCACTTCCATAAAGGAGAAAAGAATCTCGGGTATGACAGATTTCTCTGAACTTCAAAAAGAGGACAGAATAGGAAGGAATCATGGTGTACTTGGAAAATACCTTCAGATACTTCCTACACTGCTTTATTCTTTTGCTTTAACTTTTGATTTCTTCCTTATCTTGTCTAATTAGCACAATCCTTTTCACTTTTCCTTCCATTAATCAAAACAAATGCATCCCCCTTAAATCGAGCAAAATTCTGCTTTGTGCTCTGAATTTAACAATCTCGGAAATCAGATCAGTATTCATAGTTTAAACACTATAAATTCATAGAATATTCATTACACCATTCATTAAGAAAGTTCGAAAGAAACTTCTAAAATAATTATAAAATTATGTAAAGACGAAATGGACCTGAGAATTAAATAGTGATCAAACGCCTAAGCTCAATTTGAATGGCAGGAGTCTCGAAAGAGAATGAAAATCAAATTCCAAATCTCCATGCTTCCTATGTTTGGAACGGACAGGCATAGAAAAGCGGTTACTAGTTCATAATTACCGATCCAACCCGGACTCAAATTCCAAAACTAATAAGAGTCTGGTCTACGCCAATTCCCATAGTAATCTTAGATTTCAGACTCATCCTTCAAAAAGACAAAATAAAATAAAATGTTCGAACTATATCCAATTTCTGTCAAAATGTACTCTAAACATGAGAATTAAATTAATCCAACCTTTTGATGCAATTACCTCATACAGCAGATTATCATTAGTGGGTAGTTAATTCCTAGTAATCAAATTCCAGTCTCCACACTTCAATTGCGGACAACTGAACATAACCTTCCAACACATAATCAGAAGATAGAGACATTTCAAGCTAACTAACACCTGGCTAATTAAGGTTCGTCACAGAACAAGAAATATAACTACTAAGATAATCTCTAACCCATACTTCTTCTTTTTTTGACTTAGTACCGAAATCCGAGTGAAAAAACTCCTAAAATTCAATTCAGTTTACTAAAATTCTTACTAAAATCAAGGGATACTCAAAATTTTGAAGGTAGACTAAGATAATCTAAGAAAACTAACTTATTTCCAAAGTTGACGTATTGCGCTTTGCTAGACAGCTCATTGTCTTGCAGTATATCAACTCAAAAAGCCAACTTTAAGTCAAGTTTTTGGATAACGCCTAAATACACAAATAAGTGAGGAAATCAAAGATTTTGGACTCACTTGTTTCCCTTAATTTTGAACCAAGCTTCAGCGCAATTCTTATGAGCAGCAGCCAAATCATCCTTACAAGAACACCCCAACTCAATCGCAACTCCAGTCTCAGAATTACTGCTCTCCAAATTCAAGTGACAAATCCTACAATCTCTCTCCACTTTCTCCAAATGCACCTTGATTTCATCACCAAACCCATTATTTTCCTCAAAATCCGATGAAACGCCGCCGTTTTCTAGATCAGACCCACCACCGAAGCCGTAGTCGTCGTACGACCCATCAGCGATGGAGTAGAACCGAGAGTAACAAGAACCCACGTCGGAGATTGTGTCGCCATCACTACTGGCGGAGGAGGAGCGGCGGCGGTGGCCGCCGGATTCTAAGTCGATGTGGGATGTATCTACAGTCGCCATTTCATTAACCCAGAACTAAAATGGAAAAATGAACTAAAATGCTACAAAGGATGAAGCTTTGAAAGGGTTGAAAGAAATTTTCGGAGTGAATTTTTTTGGTATTGAGAGTAGGGATTAAATATGGGGGATCTGGGGGATTGGGTAGTGGATTAGGTGACCCTTTAACTCCCATTTTGTCACATAGCGAAGATCGATTGACGGTGTGGAGAAAAAAAATAGTATAGAGGACAATTTGGAAATCGAGATTTTTTAATTTGGAAAATGAGGAGAGAAAGACCAGACCAAGACGGAAAGTAAACGGAAGTCTTTGAGGTACACAGAAATCTTTCAGTGCTGTGGTGGTGCTTGAGCGAGAAACTTAGCTATTTAAAAATATTTTAGCCGGTTAGGGGAGAGAAATCTGTTTAAAATATTTTTGGTTGGCTGAGATTCACATTTTGCATCACATGGCCGTGCCCCTCAGCTTTGAAAATTTTCCCCTTTGAGATAGAAGAGTGTTGAGGTTTGATTCATTGCAATTTAGAGTGCAAACGAGCTGAGTCAAGTATTGAAATGGTTTGAGCTTGGCTCATTCAAAAGTATCCTAGCTCAAGTTTGAGTCGAGGTCAAATAATTGGGCTTAAGTGTGACTTGTTTAGCATTGAGATGTTTGAGTTCAATTCGTTTACTAAACGAGCTAAACTTTTTTAAGCGAATCAAATTACAACTAACTCGAGCTTGACTCATTTAATAAACAAGCTTTAAACTTGAGCTTGAGTTTGATTCGTCTAGGAATGACCTGAGCCAGGCCCATAACAAGCCAAACTTCAAGGCGGTGAATTCAGTTCACTCATTAGCGGCCACGTTCAAAGGTCTTGGGATACCACCATGTAGTCTCGGGACACTCACATGTGCCGTCCCAAAACTTTTCAATACTACATATTTCTACGGGATCCATTTTAACCGAGACGTTTAGCATTAAAAGGGTGTCTGTACATTCACGGTGCCATATGGAAAAACTATCCAATAAATTTTCCATGATTTCGTCAATTTATCAGTAATAAAAAAAAGTTTGGACACGGCCACGTAGTGCCCACTTGACACGCAAAAACTTCTCCTTCTTTGGAACACATACCATCAACGGATACTATTGGATATCTTGGGCTTAACTACATTTTACTCCTTTTGAACTCTCATAACTTCAGTTCAAAAATAGAAGAATCATATATATATACCCCACACTTCTAGTCCGGACCTCCCGAGAATAAGGAAAAATATATATTTTTTGTGTTGCCAATTGTTTTGGAAAAATCCGATCCGTCCAATGTGTTCAAAATGTGTTCTCCAGGGTTGAAGAGGAAAATCTTCAAAAAAAAAAAAATACCGGGAAGGGCTTGATCCAAGTAGTTTTTCGCAAAAACTACTCGAACCCTTGAGAACACCTTTTGAACACATTGGACGGATCGGATCATCAAAAAAATGCTCGGATCACGGAGGTCCGGAGGAGAAGTGGAATCTATATATATATCACTTAACCACTTTTAATTATAAATTATGAAGTTTCACAATTTGCTCACTTGAACCAAGAAAAAATGCTGAACTCCTAAGCTCTTCAAGAAAAACGTATGGATTACTGTTTTATGAGGGTTAGTTACATTTAACCCCCCCCAAACTTTGTTAACCACCTTCAACAAAAACATTCTACAATTTATCCTATTTCCTTGACTTCTTTGTTAATGAACCAGCCGTACTATTGCTCACCATCTGAAGGATAGTAAAAGAGTGAGCTTTTTTACAGATTTGGGGGTGTTGTGCACTTGGGTGCTTTGCACCACTCGGTTGTCCGAACATGTTTTGGACGGCCCAAATGTGTTTGATAATTTTAATTTAATTTTGATTTATTTTTATCGGTAGAAAATCAAAATACATCCATGCCGTCCAAAACACGATCAGACAGCCGAGGGGTGCAAAACACCTACCTCAAATCCGCTTCTCTAACAGTCTACAATTGGAGGTTCATCTAATGGATGTGATAATTTACCAAAAGAAGTCTCTGTGTAGAGTCATAAGCGGACTGCTAAAGACAACGGCCATAAGCTAAACCTTATGACTGATTTTTGTTGGACATCAGGGGGCTTGCTGTGCCCCTGAAGACAACAAGCCTTGTTGTGTCCTCAATTCAAGTCTCGCCCCGAACGCAAATATTAATTTGACTGACTCATGTTGTAGATCGGGACAAGTAGTTGAGTCTTAGCAAGAATCAAGTTGAACAGACAGTGATAGCTTCATGATATAATGAAATACTTTTTGAGAAATGATAAAGTAAAGTAGTATATTTTGAAGAACATTTTTAAAATCATATTTGCAGTTTATTTTGTAAAGAACAATGTTCTTTGATAATAGGTTAATATCCAATCAACTTTAATTTTTTTATACATATATTCTACTCGTCGAATTTTACATTATGGATGGCTCGGATTTAAAATTTTGAACTCGGGACGAGCTCGAAGGCCCAACAGTGCTTTATGCTAGGCACACCAGGAACCCATCTTCTGTTTCTGGCTTATGCCTTTGCGTGAAGAACACACAAGCAAAATGCTTCAAGGAATCGCCACCCCCATGGTCCTAAATCCTATTATCATCCCCTATCACATGTCTTCTTTCTTTACAACCACATCAAATTCTAAGGGTAAGATTACAAAATCTGTGATCCCAAAGGCTCTTCTTTGAAACCAATTTTCATTCCCCTTGGCTAATTAGTTCTATTGGATCATATTCAGTTTTTAATTTGAACTGGACAAAACAGACCAAATCTAAACCATCTATTTACTACCGTTTATTTGCTGCAATTAATGGTCTATTTATTGCTACTGGTAAGAGTTTTTGACCTACTCTTAATGGTAAGAGTTTCTAAGCAAATTCTTACCATTAATTATACCAATGTATGGTCCAATCTCGGACTATCTGGTCTAGTTCAAAACTTGGATTAGAGAGGATCTGACCCTTAGTTCTAACAATTGGTCTCAGTTGAACAAAATTATTCAAGTGAGGTAAAAATTAAGTCAAATTCAGCCACTCGTATCAATGCGAAGGTAACTAACTGAATTCAAAATAGTGGACCCGTGGGCTGCTGTGACTTGCGGTGCTTTTACTACGGGCTCCGTCCCGGGCCCGAAAAATGTGATCGCAGCAGTTCATGTTACTCGGTTCGTCCAAAAAGTAATGCTTGTAAAAAATTAGTTGAATTGGACACCGATATGAAATATAACAAAACAAGTTTGTTGTAGAAAATATTAACGGCATTAGCAGTTAGTATGATGTTTAGAATTAACTTTATGACAAGAATTTCGTTTATATAGATACCAATGTCTGATCAATCTAATTTTTCACAAATAGAATGAACGGTTTTGGATCATTTTCACACCCATAAGACTGGACACAACAAAAAAGTAAATTATGGACCACCTCAATGTTTGTTGCACTAATAATGATCTCTGGTCGCCATCAACAGACACGATCGGTAATCCTTTGAACCTGAAAAAGAAAAATGCATAAACCAACCAACCCATAAAGAAAAAGGCATTTTTGAAACCTCAGGTAGTTAAACTATAACACTTAGATAGTGGGATCTCATTATTGGAGTGAAAGAGGAGCAAGTAATTACAAGAGAAAGATCTTTTTTCAAACAGTCTAGATGTCCAGGTCAGCTTACGCGCGTTTCGACTAATCTTCATCCCGGTTTGATCAAAAGTAGGTCACCCATGACACAACTAGAAAATTCCCAAGAAATTACATTTTTGCGACTTGATTTTAATAATCGAATACTGGTCAATTGAGTGATGAACAAACCCATTGACGAACCGAAGGGCTAACAAGACAAGGTGTATACGAATTGTGGTGAGTGGTGTGGCTAAAGGGGAACAGGTGCAGAAGAATCTTCTGTTTGGGTATTCTGAATTTGCCATTTCCACTTCCCTTTTTCTTTTCCTCTGCTTTGGCAGCAAATTGACAAAAGACAAGATACATGTCATACAGTCCTAACAGAAACATTTCCATGTGGATGGAGGGTCCCCAATTAATAATTAAGAGTATCCAAACAAAACCTTTACTTAAAAATTAAAATTGCTAAGGGATCAAGCTAGGTGGCTTATAAGTCAACCACCAGCCAAACCCACATCCTAGTTTGCCTAATAGTGTATAAACTAAGAAGCCATAATTGAATCCAAGTATTATTCAACACAATAGGACGAGATTTGATTACCTTACACCAGAAAAGGAGGCGCTTGAAAGCTGGAGGTCAAAGATAATAACCTATTTTCATGCCCAGAAGCCATCTGCTAAACAATGTCTACAGTCGGCGAAGCTCCCAATCCAAGCCCTGAAGTTACCAACGAGCAGATTCTCACTATCACAATCTCTTCCGCAACCATGCGCCCTTAAGTCAATTCGTACTAAGAAGCAAAAATGTGACACGGACATGCCACGCTACAGATTTGCCCACTTAAAAAGTTTATACACCACACATCAGGGACATGGCGCAAAATATAGATATACACTTCATGTATGCATGAAAACAATAATACTTGCTCAAATTTTTATACTACAGATGCAATACATTTGTCTCTTTCCGCATTCTAAATTTTGGTTAACAAATGAACTGGAAGTTCAGACTCAGAGTGTTCAAAAACTAAGAACCTTAGAGGAGGAATGGAGAAGTATAATGCCACGGTTTTTTAATTGTAATAATTGGTTCCTAAGCCAGTTTCCTCAACATTGTGAGGTCCGAGCATTGTGGATGTGTGCCTCCAAGGAGGCCATTGTTACTAAAATTAGTGCAATAACATATGAAAGGATAAGTTTAAAAGTATGCAACCTGTCATAAAATGTTCATGTTTCATAGCTACCCCACTTCCTCCCCAATGTCCCCATTAGAAGAAACAAAATAAGGTAGCCATAGCTAACAATCCATTTTGTTCATGTACACTATCTAGTTAATTGCTTACTGTGGGGGTGATTCGACGGTGGTTCTTCCTCAAAGCTCCCTCTTCTCTTAGAACCTACAACACTCAACAAACAGTTAGTGTCACCCTGGCCACACTTGTTGGAGGGCACTCCGACGACGAAGTGTGTACCTCAGATCTAGAAATGTGTACTCTGACGACGAACCATTGCTCGTAATTGAGAGAGAGAGAGAACAAAACACAAGGTATTTCAGATCTAAAAGTGTGTACCTCCCTGGGGTTTATCTCTTGGTATTTATCGGCATGAATGTACTTACTCTCCAAGTCTCCTATGCTTGGCACGAGCTCGTGACTTCATGAGTAACCGTTTCGGTCACGTGACACGGGCAATGATGCTCTACCATGTTGACCTTCTAGAAAATTCTGGAAACACCTACTCGTATGCCATGTAGCATCTCCCATGTGCTCGAACAAACCTCTAATGGCCTTCTCGGGTTGGTTCATGGGTCGGGCCCTAAGGCCCAAACCGAAACCACCAGACCCGAAAATCCTACTAAAACATCCTAGGTCCAGTTCCTTCGGCCTACGACCGTTCGGCCCTACAGGTCCTGATACTTGAACTTACTGGATGGGTCACTCCTTGGTCTTCTGCCAAGGTACGCTCGGCCCATCTAAGACTTCCCTAGCCAAATGGGCCACAATTAACAAGATAAGCCTTCACTCGGCCTACTGGCTATGATGGCTGGTAACTTGATTATCAACATTCAACCCAGGTTGGCTGGCCCAAGGTCCAGTCCATATAATATTTGGCCCACTACACTCACAGATATACCAGGTAATGGAACACAAACTATAAGCAGCCATGTCTGTATCCCTCTATTAGATGAATCCGAAATGCCAAAGATGACAATTTTATATCTAAAAGGTGCAGCAAAAAGATGCAATTGCTGCACTTTGTTTGAAGATAGACCTACCTTCTATTTGGTTGCACAAAAAGTATGCCTGAACTCAACCAAAATGCAATCTGATATAATTGCAGTACGTAGAAGTGCAGGAGTATGTGTTTCTTAAGACGCACACCCATGTGCATGTGAATGTGCAAGTGCATTTTTCACGCATCCAAACGTGCATCTTTGTGTGCACACTCCAAATGCATAGGTACTGTAAGGGGATTCAATAAACTGACAACAAAAGCAAAGAAGATTTCCATGAATTTCCTCTGGAAGCATCTCATATACGAGCAACGGTTGTAACATATAAGTAGAACTGCTATTTTGTGTCTACATGTTAATGAAAAAGAAGCTGCAATAATAATTACTGGTGCACCATTGCATAAAACCATGGAGGAAATAAAATATAAGTTGAATACAACATACATATTTATCAGTTAGGTTTTCCCCATTCCATCTTAAAAACTAACCGCCCAATAAACCTCATACCTAATCCATCAGATAGATCTCCTTTCTCAATGACTTCTAGCACTAGGATCAACTCTAATCCCTAAAATGACTTACTTATTTTCTCTAGATCACAGCACTCTCTTGTTCTTTAGCTGATATCAAGTCCAGCCTCCAACTTTAGCTGATACAGAAAAGTGTTGCCTACCATTAGAGGTCGATAGCATATCTGTCATCATGCCCATTAACTTGTTCTTCCCCTCTTCGAAATTAAACTGGCCCTTCTTTCTGCTCTCTTCAAAAGGATCCACTTGGACAAGAGGTCCTCCAGAAGAAAACCTGACATTGATGTTTTCAAGTGCTCTGACGCTACTACTTTCCAATCCGCTCTTCTGCCAAGCAATGTTACTTATATCCGTAGCTATTGCAGCTAATTTCTGACTTGGAAATAATGGAGTCTCCGCAAAGTCAACAAACTCAGGCCCCAGCAAAGAAATTCTAGTTTTTTCCCTACTTTTCGACTCACAGCAACCATGGCCACATCGGTGAGGTATCAATGGCTCTCCACAAGCTCCCTCAAGCAATTTGTAGATCCCAGCATCTGGTCTCAAGGCTTGAACCAAAGGCTCTTGGATGGGTATAGGGCGTGGAAGTGGAGGGACGGTTTCTGGACTGTCTGAATGATTATATACATTAAATGCACTAACACGTGCCATAGGGCGGAAAAGAGTAGGGGGATCATTTACTTTAGTAGGTTGACCTTGTTTTTGAGCTTTGTCTTCAAACTGTTCTTCCACACTTGCTCTAGAGCTGACATCATGTCCTTCCGAGGGCTTGAATGAACTTAGATCTCCATTTGATAAAGTGTCCTCAGATGATGTTTTGGATTTGTCGAGGCTAATGTCTTCTGCCACAGAACTGGATTCCAAATTGAACATGAAACGTCCCATGGACCGCCGCCTAAGGGTAGAATTCCAGTGGTTCTTGATTGCATTGTCTGTTCTACCAGGCAGAAGCCTCGCAATTGATGCCCATTTGTTGCCATGGATAGCATGGGCCTTAACAATTAAGCGATCCTCTTCATCTGAAACAAGCACATTGTAATTACATTTATTCTTTCAGAAAAACAGTGCAGAAAACTGAGAATTTGACTTTCATTAACATCAATGATTGTTTTTTATGCTGGCAACTAACATCGGCATGCTAGCACATTCCGCAAGACATACATGTAAGGACCTTTCCATCTGTAACAAATTCAGTTTCCTTGTGCTAGCTCTTCTTCAAACAAAAATACGATAGACTACGCACTGTAAATGGTACTCAAACATAAATAAGGCTCTGTTCAAGTGACTACACTTGTGTATACTGATCTAGGAAAGACTGGAAATACTTAAGCAGATTGCACAACATAATTCCTTTGAGAACAATGAATTTGTGTTGACATGACCAAACAAGATTGGGCCATCAACATGTTTTATCCAGGAATAAAAAATATGGACATACCTCAAGTTACAACTTACAACAACTTCAAGACAATGGTATCAGAAAATTAGAGTGGAATTTACAAATCAACCACAAATATACTAAGTTACAAAGGCAGTGGATACAGTGTAATAATAACATAAACTCTCTAGTCTCTGCTATTACTCAGTAATACCTGTGTGTTGCTCCAAACTCACATAAGCATTCCATGTCTACATGACAAAATGCCCTAGACAAGTATTGCCAACATACTGAGTATGAGAATCCCAAATTAGTATCTAGTGTGTCTTGTCTATGGTTGCCCCCTTTTCTTGTTCCTCCATATTCTCTGTCTTAAGTTCACATGGTGACATCGAAAAACCACGTCATTGGTCTTTCATTGACTCTTTGTAGTTTCAAAATTAGGTGAAGATCTCCGTTGAAGTGTAAACAAAGAAGGCATGAAATCTAAGTTTGAGATAAGTCAGCAATCTGAATCTCAAAAACCCAAATTGCAAAGACAAGTTACTTTACGGGGCAGAAAAAACACAGTGATGGCAGTTGAAGAAAGAAACATCAATCCTACAAAGCAGAAACAAATTGGCGAAATCCTTTACGCTAAAAAACTATGTAAAACCTAAACATCATAAGCAATTAGTGGTAAAAAAATACTTTAAACAACAAGAGGCAAAATTGAAGGGTCCAGCTATGGTAGACAACTGTCAAAAGTACATGCTGTATGCCCAATGTCCAGACACAATGGTTTGAACTACACGACAATGGCTCGTAACAAGTATCACCAAAATCATAACAAATTTTGTCATGAACTTCAAAACTTCACTAACGACAAACTGTACCATAAGAGAGAATCAACAAACTCAACTTCCTAAAATTTTCTCTTATGGTCCAGCTCTTTGAATGTAACAATTCCACAGTAGTTTGCAATGTCCACCATAAAATCCAAGATTTTCTTACTGTATGCAGGGTGTATACTGTAAATTTCTCAACACCGAAAAGGCTGATCTGCTACAGTCGCTATACTAATCCCACAAAGAACAAATCAAACTTATCAGGCAGAGAGATAAAAGAAACACTTCATTAACAATTCATTACAAGGTAAGAAATTGATGCAACTATGTAAGTGCAAACTTCTGTAGATATCCCCTAAAATGAAAGCACCCCAATTACAAAGCATACATAAGTATATAGACAAGGTTCCACTACATTCCCGTGCACCATATACAATTCATCAATTCAGCCAAATCGATCCATAACGTGACCGAATTGGGCCAAAAAATCTCATAACTAAATTGGGCTCTGCATTGATTAGACTAAATTCCTGCTCAAAATTGGGTTTTCGGTTTTGCTTATGTTAACTTTGCCCATCATTCATTTGATAAAATTAATTCAGAACATGAACCGCTAGCATTCATAACCAATAACTTCCTACTTTTCAACTTAGACCACAAGCAACCTATAGTTCAGCAAATCACTACCACAGACCACTCATAAGCCATAACCAACTCCATACTATTTCATAACTTGTACCACTAGCATTCAGGGGCGGAGATGTATGGAGTGGGGTGTCATTTGCCACCGCAGTTCCCAAAAATAAGTCATTTTACACTAGTAGAAGTCAATCAGATACCAACTAGTATTCAAAAAAACTTGGTTTTTTACACGAACAATGATGAAAAAGCGATTTTTAAAAATAAACTGTTTGGATTACAATAAGATAAATATCTTAATGAGAGTTGGAAAAATTCTTTAGCCTTTATTTTTCAAAGTTTAGAACAAAATCTAACTTTACACTTAACCTTATGCCAAGAGCATGCAACCATACGAGGAACTTCCATCGAACAGCGCCACTCCCTATCAAAAAATTGTGCCTCCGCCACCGGTAGCATTCATAATTTTGCATATCAGTACAACCCTTTTGCAGGAGTGTTTAAGGAACCATTTGCAGATTCTACAGATCCAAAACAAAAGTCTAATTCAAGGACTGTTAAGAGAAAACAAAATTTACCAGTGAAAGGTATGCGCATGACGTTAGGATCCAGCTGATTACACCACCTCAGTCGGCACGACTTCCCGGATCTCCCCTCAATTCCTCGGGCGATCAAGCTCCAATTCCTCGCCCCGAAATTACTCACTAGCCGACTTAGCACCGCGTCCTCCTCCGGCGACCACGGGCCCTTAACTCTGTCCCCGTACTTCTTCCCCGCCCGCCGGCCGCCTCCGCTTCCCTCTCCGACCGCCGCCGCATCGAAAACCTCATCGTTCTGTCCTTCAACATCGCCAGAAGCGGTAGCAGTAGAAGGAACGTCGTCCAAGGCGGGGGCGACGCCGTGAACGACGGGGGCATCGCCCATTTCTGCGTCGCTGCTCATAATGTTTTGCACTGTAGCTACCCGCCCAAACTGAGCGACGAAGTCACAGCAGATTCACAAGGCTAATGTTTCGGTGAATAATTTTTAGACTAAATTACAAAATTTACCCTAAGATTTCTGACAAATACGAATCAGACCTCCAAGTACCGGAAACTATTTGCTAAAAGCTATTACTCCCCTCTGTCCCGCAAAATTTGACAATTTGGTGCTTGTACTTGTCCCATAACATTTGTCCAATTTGAAAAGTCAATTGCAAAATTTAGTGAACTTCACATTTTACCCTTTTCTTTTGCACAAGAGACAACATCCAACTCAAAAGGTTAAGTTGAATTTTCATTTTGGAAATATGGAGCCAAAATTTCAGTTGAATTCTCGTTTTGGAAATATGGAGCCAAAATTTCACATTGTATAGCAACTAATGAGATTGAGAGACTCTTTACATTTCTATCACAATTTTCCTTGATTAGAGAAACTTGAGAGTTTTCAGTTTCTGGACTATATTCCAGTATTTAACTTCCTATAAATGGTCCCTTTTTATTAGCCTGCAGCTGAAAGGTTCCCATGATATTGGTTCCTTTTTCATCAAATCAGTCACACCTCAAATTTCTGGAATCCTACATTTGATTACGTTCAAGAATTCCTTCCTTGGGAGAGAGAATTGCAGTTCCGTTCGCCAGAACAGTCAAGCATGATGTTGTTACGACTGTGTAGAGCCATTGTACACTGGGAGATAGACGTAGACAAAATCCTCCAGTACCTTTGTTGAGGTGGCAAATCAGTCTTAAGGGAAGCCTCAGTTTTCTATCCTAAGCTACCTGCAGTTTCTGCTTTCTTTTGATCAAATACAGTTCATGACTTCCTGTAATTATATTTTTTCCAGAATGTATTTGTGATTTGTGATCGAATAACGAAATGAAAATCCATTTCGCTATATTTGGTCTGGGCTTGAAATACGGCAGCAGTGTCCCACCAAAAAGTCGAGCCAGTGGAAAGAGATAAACTAGATCATTGAGAGCAAATTCTGAGCTCAATGCATGTTGTTATGATAGAAGATATGTGGCTGGAGACATTACTCGTGATTAGAATATCATACACAAACGATTATGTAACCCCGAATGTACGACATTATGGTGATGGATTAACGAGGAATCCATTTTGGATGCAGAAAACCCTGTTGTAGTAAAATGAAGAGAGCCGAGTGATCTCGGTGCTTGTTTCAAACCATAAAGTGAATGCCGTATAATATGCAACTATAATGAGGCTGTTTAAGATCAATAAAGCCTCAAATAAAAAGCCATCCGAAAAGGCATTGTTGACATCGAGTTGATCCATGTAAGCATTGTCAAACCCACACTATCAACTTCCATCAAATCTACCACATTGTTAGAGAGATATATGGTACACTAATCGCTGTATTGTAACATTTCCTTACTATTTTTGCTAATTTCATTGCTACAATTTCGATTTCTCTTTCTTTTTTTTTTTCCCGACAAATGAATAAATATGTGATCTTTAAAGCCTATTTTGGCCAAAAAAGTTGGCGGACTTTTTGTTGTCTTTATTTGATTTTTTTTTTTTGCATTTTTTAGTTTTGCATCAATTTTTTGTGTATTATTGGTTCATCTCGGTGAGAGGAATAAAAAAAGTATAAAATTATGACCGAAGCTTAAATTTTTTTGAATAAAGACAAAAATAAGCCAAAAAGTCAATTTTTTACATTTTTTTCGATCTTATTCAAAAAATTGAAAGTCTTAGTCATAATCTTTTACCTTTTTGGATTTGTCTCGCCGAGACGAACCAATAATACTCAAAAAATCGATGCAAAACTAACAAACGCAAAAAAAAAAAAAATCAAATAAAGACAAAACAAAAACTTAGGGTGAAGTAATATTTCAAATTTTCAGATCCTTAATTGTGGGCAAGAGGAATTTACCCAATTTTTGTATCTCGTGCTTCAAATTCCATCACTTCGAAACAAAATCCATCCCTTCACATATGTTTCATTAACAAGAATAATTTACGTGACTCAAACTGTTGGCACAATTTCGAATAATGTTGGATGCCTATGCTAACAAATTAGGACCAAAAACTAAAAATAAACCAATTATGAAAAGAAAGAATAAGAGTTTTCAGATCTTATTATTCGTCTTTTCTGATATGGGTTTGAGAAAGCCCAAGCTTCACTGGACTCAAGAATGGGTTCAACTTGCTCACTAAAAAAAAAGAGTTTAATTAACTGGGCTATTGTGACACAGGCCCAATGTGACTAATTGAGTGGGCTAATATCTAACCCAATGCGAAGACTACATGATCATTTTTAATAGGGCTTCTGACAGGCCGGCCCCATTTTGTCCCCGTCGTCCCGTCCAAACCCTTCACGCGTCAGATTCATTCCGTTGAACCCCTTTCCACGTGCGCAATTACTTTTCAAAATTTCTGTGCGGTGACTTGGCTTTGAGGATGAGAGAGAAATGATTGATGTAACAAGTCATAACTTTTGTTTCTCTTTACTTCTCTCTTATATGCATGGGAATCTCTCTCTCTCTCTCTCTCTCTCTCTCTCTCTCTCTCTCTCTCTCCATCGAGAGAAAATAGGACTCAACTACTTTTTCTCTTTTTTTGTTTTGTTTTGTACTCTCTCTCTCTCTCTCTCTCTCTCTCCTGTCACGTCCTCCCTCTCTCTCTCCACCTTTTTTTTATTTTAGATTTAAAATAAAAAACTTTTATTATACGCATTTATTTTTCATAAAAATTATATATTTAAAATATATTTGATGAGATCTTTTAAATGAGATCTCATTTGAATATAAAATTGTGTACATTTAATTTTTTTATATCCATTAATTAATTCTAATTTACACCTCTTCTAAACAATTCACACCTTGTAAAATGAAAGAATTCACAGACACGAAATGCAGAATTCATACACATCACAAACTCACTCTCCAAAATATACAATTCACACATTTCAAATATAGAATTCACACCCATTCTAAATAATTCACAACTCACAAATGCACACAATTCACATTCATGCAACAATTCACACCTCCAAAAAGCACACAATTCACACCCCCAATAGCACACAATTAACACTCCTATAACAATTCACACCCTTAATAGCACACTTTCCTTTTGGGTGTGAATTCTTAATTAATGGGTATCAAAAATTTTTTTTCATGTATTTAATTTTATATTCATAATGGATCTTGATTGGAAGATCTCATTGAGTAGATTTCGAATATATAATTTTCATAAAAAATAAATGTGTTTAATAAGAGTTTTTAATTTTAAATATAAATTAGAGAGAGAGAGAGAGAGAGAGAGAGAGAGAGAGAGAGAGTGAGAGGAGATAGAGGGAGAAATAAATGCAATGTTGTGTCAGGAAGAATAAGAGAGTGAGAGAGTTTCCATGTGTGACAATATGGAAAACTCTCACGCGTGCGCGGGGTTTATTTAGGAGTGAAAGACAAAATAGAGTTTGGATGAAAGCCCCCACAAAAAGTGGGGGCGGCCTAGAATTTCCCGTTTTTAATATGGGTTTGGAGAAAGCCCAGCTGCCTAATTGAGTAGGCTAATTGCTAAGCCAATGCAAAGACTTTTTCTGTTTTGGTTTTATCATGGCTGGTACATAAAACAAATATTTAGGGTCAATTAGTCAAAAATCCAAAACATTTGACATTTTTTAAGAGAAGGATAAAAAACTTCTGTAATCGAACATAAAAACAAACAATATTTGACATTTTTTAAAGGAAGGATAAAGAATTTTTGCAATCAATCATAAAGACAAAAAAATTAGTGAACTATTACTAATTTTTAAAAATTCTAAATTCTAACATAAAATTCAAAAAAAACTCCACCCCCATCCGGCCAACCACCACCGCACCTTTGGCAACCAGTTTCGGCTGTCAAAAAAATTAGTGAGATGTCACTAATTTATAAAAAATTAAATTTTGAACATAAAATTAAAAAAAAAAATCATCACTCCACACCCGGCCGACAACCACCCCACCTCTGGCCCTTTCTGGCGACCAAAAAATTAGTGAGATGTTACTAATTTTTAAAAATTCTTATTTCAAACATAAAATTCAAAAACATCTCCACCCCATCTTCGGCCAACCATCACCCCACCTTTGCCCAATCACTTCCAGTGACAAAAAAAAAAATTAGTGAGATATCACTAATTTTTAAAAATTCTTATTTCGAACATAAAATTCAAAAAAATCACCACCCCACCTCCGGCCAACCACCACCCCACCTCTAGCTGACCACTTCCGGTCATAAAAAAAACTAGTGAAATGTTAATAATTTTTAAAAACTTAAATTTCATAAATAAAATTCAAAAAAATCATCACTCCAACTCTGTCCGACCCCACCCCATCTAGGGCCAACCACTTTCGGTGACCAAAAAATTAGTGAAATGTTACTAATTTTTAAAAATTTGAATTTCGAACATAAAATTAAAAAAAAAATCACCTCCCCACCTGGCATATCCGGTACACCATCAGAAAGAAAAACTAGTGAACCCTCATAAAATGATTTTAAGATGATCTAATGGTTCGGATTAATCGTATAGGACGCGCTAACATCCATCGGTACACAATCAGTGCACTCCAGAGGTTCCTCTTGCATTTCCGGTTCTTATGTTGGTTGTGGTCTAGACATAACCTTTTGGAGAACCCGGGGGGCCTGCTGTCCGTGGGGGTCGGCAGGCCCTGCCAACCCCCATCCGCGCCGTCCGTTTCACACATCAACGGCTCGGATTGCATCAAACAATGGACGGCTCGGATACACTTTGAAGAGGTATATCCGGCCGCCGATCTATCTAAACGGACGACGCGGATGGGGTGGCGGCCTGCCCGACCCCACGACAGACAGAGAGCCCCCATTTCCCTTTTGGAACAAGTGCACTCTTGTAATTTAAAAAAAATTGGGATGGCAGAATAAGTTCCGCCTTTGATGATTTTTACTTCTCTTTGAATTCTTATTCTGAACGAAAGTAGGTTCAACTTCTCTTTTGTTTATTGGGCAAATTGATTTGAGAAGGTTTCTAGGTAATGAGAGCAAAGACCTAATGAAAAAGGGAAGCGGTCCAAGCAATGGAGAATTGGCCGTCCAAATAAAATGTTTTGGGTGCATGTCTTGCCCACAAATTCCAAAAGCTCCTTGTCCTTTGTCAAAAAGGGAAAAAAGATACTGTAGTTTTGCCTAATTTTCCCCTTTTTAAAATTATTTCTTGGATTTTTTAAGAAAATTTTGAGTTTCGGCTATAAATTTTTACATTTTCGATTCCCCTCCTTGAGAGGAATAAATAGACCATATAAATTTGTTGCAAAACTAATAAACACAAATTGTTTCTGAATAAAGACAAAAAAAAATGGCCCAAAAAAAATTAAAAGTGACTGTTTTTTTAAGGAAAACTATACTGTACTATCTATGCATATCCATTTTTCATAAACCATATATTTTTAGAATTCATTTAAAAAATCTATAAGTGAGATTCATAGGAAATTATGTAGAGACAAAAAAAGGATTTTTTTGACGTGCATTTTTAAAAATTCACACACCACCCCCTCATTCAAACACCATTAATTAACTAGAGTTTTGACAAAGCGAGAAAAGAGTTTGTCAAATGACTCAAATCACCTCTCCCATCCTCAGCCATCACCAAAATCAAACACGTACAAAACCAAATCAACATAATAGAATCAAAATCAAAAGGGTAAATTACACTGACCTCCCCTAAGGTTTCTGATTTGTACACTGACCACCTCTACGTTATCTGAAATAGCCCACGAGTTTTATATTTTAGTATCAAAAGCACCCTTCAATAGTACCAACGGCGCCGAGGACCCCCTTTTGGGTCCCCAACGGTCGATCCGAGCCGTCCATTCATTCCAGAATCAAATTTTGAGTGGGTCTAAGTGAGAATCACCCCAATTGAACGATCCTAAGTGCTCGATCCAAAATCATCCCATTTCGTTCAAAAATTTTGGATCGAGCACTTAGGACTGTCCGATTGAGGAGATTCATGCGGAGACCCACTCGGAATTCAATTTTGGAATGAACGGACGACTCAGATCGATCGTTGGGGAACCACAAGGGGGTCCCCGGTGCTATCGGTACCTGTCGATACTGTTGAATGGTGCTTTTGATACTAAAATATAAAACTCAGGGCAAGTCAGTGCTATTTCAGATAAAATAGGGGTGGTCAGTGTACAAGTCAGAAACCTCAGGGGAGGTCAGTGTAATTTACCCAAATCAAAATCATGTCCCGTGGAAATTTTAAATCCATATCAAAATTAATTGGTAATAAGTGGAGAGGTCCCAACACATATTAAGTGATCATCCATTCCACTCTCAAGCAATGTGAGACTAGATTTTTTAACATCCCACCTCATGCATGGCTGCATTTGAGGTTTATCACGTGTGACCACTTTTTGAGTCCTATCATCGTGCAACCTTTTTTTGTTGGTCTGTTATTGTGGGGCATGGATTGTGATTTTTATTTTAATATATGAGGTGGAATGAGTCCCGCTCTGGTTCCATGTGAAAACTTTATGTCCATCAAAACTAATTGGCAATGAATTAGTCACCATGGAGTTAGTCACCGGTGGAGTTAGTGAGGTTCTGGCAGGGATGTCCCGTGGAGTTAGTCACCGGGCCTCATAATTAATAAGGTTGGAAATACTAAAAGACGAGTGGTCTTTCACGACCACATTAAAATGAGTTTATGAGGTGCACGCAAATTGGCTCATGACACCCCGCATCATTAAAAAAAATATACATAAAATTAGTTGAGGGTGACTAATATTAGAAAAAATTTGAATACCTAAAATGTTTGTCAGGTTTATGAGTAAAAAAGAGTGAGAAATATGAAAAAATTAATCTAGTGAATTTACCTTATTAACCAACATAAATTAATAGGGATAATTTCTCAAGTTGGAACACAGTATTTTGCATTGAAATGAAAATTAAGAAATTCTATTGTGAAAATATCTTGCACAACAAAATAGAGAACATGTGGTGTGCTAGTATGTAATTGTGGTAAAGTAGCCTCCCATTATGGGGGTGTTTAGCCACCTATTTTTTGCATTTTGGTTTTCTCATTTTCTATTTCTAGGTGTTAGACACACTATAGTGAAAACACATTCTGTGAAAATGAGTTTTTGGTTTTGAGTTTGGAGAAAAGAAGTCAAAAAATAGGTTGAGAGGAGTTTTTTGACTTCTCATTTTGCACTCCTCCCATTTTGATTAACAAAAAGACCTACAGAATGTATTTGACACATTTCTCCCAAACACTCCTATCAGATTCAAAATAAATTCTGACCATAATCTAGAAAGCCAAAAAATTAAAATAAAAAGCTAAAAATGAAACTCCCAAACACCCCCTAAATTAACAATAGAACAGTACCATGCACAAAAGCATATTATACATATTGTTCTGCAACATATGGTGTTAATAGCATATTAATAGGTTACTGTGATCGGTATTGTGCACGTGCAAAGTACGTGTCCGATGTTAGTTTCATAAAATAAGGGGGATGACAGTGTGATATTGATAGAATATAGGGGTTGTAAGTGACGTTTACCCAAAGGAAAGGAGGGATTGCAATACCACCAATAAAACTAAGGGTACCGATGAAAATGGTACTGAACACGTATAGACCAGCATGCGGGACTTATTTTTGGGTCTCACACAAATTATCAAAGTTGGTCATTAATTTCAAAATATGTTTTGGAGTGACCTAGTTAAAAATCAACTCAATCTAATCCAAGTATGTGATCTAATGTACCAATTTTTTAAATTCAGAATCATGGATCTAGGAGACCAATTCCAGCTCGCTAGGTTAAAACTCAACTTTTATACATTTTATCATTAAAGTTAAGTTGCTAAAACCCAATTTTCTCTCATATATTTTTTTGCTAAAAATAAATTGTTAAAATTACATTAGTGCTTTTAGCAAATGAGAGTTGAGGGTGCTAAAAGTTTGTTTTTAGCGAATGCCGAACGACAAACTCACCCCTGAGTGTCCTTGTGGAAAGTGGAAGGGTAGGCCAACGGTCAACGGGAAGTGCTTTTCAGCTTCCCAATAGAGACAAGTAGACAACGCATACCCCCACGAAATACCTACCGTGCATGTTTGTTGATTTTTTTCGTAGTTTGCACAGCTTTTAAAACGTTTATATTTTTTTAATAATGTTTTTCATGATTTTAAAAATTTCAAATAATAAAACTAATTGAAATATATAAAGCAAAATTCATATTAAATATTTTTGAAAATCATATCAAAAGATATAATCAATTAAAAAGTTGCATAAATTCGCAAAAAAGAACCAACAAACACAGACGTAGGAGTACATCTCAAATATTGCAGTTACAAGAAAACCAAGGCTACACTCCTCCTGGCGCATGATTCCATGCATATATAGTGCCGGTTATAGTCTATAAACAATACTACACATATTTGTTTTTATAATTTGGTATATGGCGCAATAGATTGACTAATTAGAGGACCAATCTTGGTGGGACCTAAATGAATATTGAATCTAATATATGATAGAAATGATAAAAAAAAAAAAAATCAATCTTAATGTAGTATTTTGTAATGGTCAGGAATTTTCCCTATTTTTTTTCGAGTAATATAGTTTTATTAATGCAAATTTAATTAATTTAAGGTGGGTGAAGAAAATTGAACTTACGCTGATGAGGCTTGAACCATATAGACTAAAAACTTTGTGAGGTCACAAGTTGTGAGTTAACTATCCTCTCGGGTTTCCCGTGACAACACTTAACATGTATTAAGAATGTGTTCATGCTATATTTTTTTGTCTTACGCCTAATGCTCAAATACCACTTGGTTCCACTAAAACTACCATCCATTTCTCCCTAGATTAGCTGTTTGGTATTTTTTTTTATCTTACGTAATTTATTGTTAATTTAATTTTTCATAGTACGTTTTTGGATTAATCATTTGTCTCAACCGTGCCGAGTCAAAAATATATTTATAAAAACTAAGAATTAACTATAACTCCAAAAAATAGTGGTTAAGTATGAATATAGATCCACAGAGACAGATTAACTGAGTTATAATATATTCAATTAATTTATAAACCACTACTCCAAAGAGAGTTGATTGACTTCTACTCAAAAGAAAGTTGATTGATTTGATTGTGAGATTACTTAAACTAAGATAGCAATAATTAAAAGGTGAAACTATCTGGAAAAAAAGGTTTAGGGTTCTAAATCCACCCTAACCGCGTAACCATGCATTCGCATAAATCGGGTTCCTATTTGAATCGATAAATAACTATTGTAGGGCTTGCAATCCCTATCGATAATTGGCAAGAGGATATTTGTGATTGTTAAAAGGCATATACTCTCCCAGAACATGGACCGTTTCACTAGTATGGTGTCACGCCATCCAGCGGCTGATCCGTCTTACAAGCATAATCTCAAAACTCCAAGCACGACATTTAAAACAATTATATGAACAGACATTTGAAACTGCAGATACAAATACGCAACTGATTGAAAGAATAAAAACTATTTCAAGTTCTGATCATATAATCTAATTCGAATAAAAACCTTAATCATATGAAATACATTATTACTTAGAGCGGGGCTTCATTTTCTCCGTAGATGAGTGTTTAGCCGGACATTCGGAAAGGACTAGACTTTAAAGAGAATCATTATTGGTGGAACAATGCATATATACATCACACATGCACGCTAAGGTGATGTGACGGATGAGAAAAAACTCATTTTTTAGGTGGGTCAAACATTGGGCTTCGCCACATTTGGTACATCACATGCACACTACATCACCTTCATGTGCATGTGATGTGCACAAGTAGTGTACCCATATCTTTTTCCTAATACGTGCACGAGAAGAATTCGACTTGGACCAAAACGTAATACTGGTACTTTGTGGGCCCGGCCACCTACCTGCCTTGAGAAATTATATTCCCTTTGTTCCTTTGATTCCCAAATTCAACGAGAGAATCTCCTCCAATATTGACTTTCTTAAATTCTTCCAATAGAGACTCACAATTCTTGAATAACCCAAGCAAACAAATTTGTTTTTTACTTGTTTAAGCTAGATATGCCATACAACAGTCGGGTTGGCTCCTTCGTGATGCAATTTAAGTTAAATCATCATTCCTTGACAGCTTGTGAAATTAGACATGCCGCTTGAACTAATTGAACCATGGATTTTCTTTCAACACGAAGCAAAAATTAACCCATGAATATATTAAACCTCCAAATAGATACAATACAAAATCATAGAAATTAAAATCCAAGTAACAATATAAACAGACTTAACAATGATAAATTAGGGGACGCTAATGTGAACATTTATGCTCCTTTCACGTCTCGATTAGAGGAATCATAAAAGTATAAAATGTGGACCAAAATTGAAAAAAGTTCATATAAATTAAAAAATTCCAAAAAAAATCAAATGTGGGGTATTTTTTTTGTCTTTATATAGTGAACTCCTTTTTTTTTTTTTTTTTTTAGTCAACATTTTAGACTTCTCTCTACAGACGAATGATTAATCGAAAAATAATAATGTGATTCTAACAAAAAAAGAAAAGACAAACAAAAATGTCATATACTAGTCAATAGCGTAAACTCAATTCTTTTGTTTGACGCTTCGCGTTCTCCTAGTCCCCGCAATCACTTTCTTGTACTAGTATTTTTCACACAAATTGAAAAAATCAATTAATTGGTCACCCATTTATGCTGGCACCAAAAAGGAAACGGGTGCTGACCACATTTGAACCGTTTGTGTTAGATGATCAACGGTGCAAATCTGCTCGGACTCTAATGGATCTGCACCCTCCATTATAGAACTGATGTAATACCCCAGGTTTGGGGGTAAATGATGTTTAGTCCTACATTGATTGTTTACATGAGTGATCTTCGATATATAACAAACCATATGAAATTTCTTCTTGATGCGGCGAAATTTCACGTTTTTGGTAAGTATGGTGTGGTAGTGGATCAAATCGAGTCTTGGGTAGGTGATCTACGTAGGGGCGTTCTACCGATATCGTCGTTGATTCGCCGAAGCTGACAGACTACCAAATAAAGACCAAGACACACGCTTTATCCCTTAAAGGCCAGCATGCATCCCCTGTCCCATGCACCAAAAACATGATATACACAGAAGCCTTAGCTTTTAACTTTACAACAAGAGAATATGGATTTTTTATGGGTCTTGTTATTGTGAATCTATCGGGCTCATAATAAATATAGCAAAAAAAACACTCTAACACACATTTTATATTTTTCAATACATTTATACCTACTTTTATATATTTTTTTATAGATTTCAACACACGTTTGAAATCTGAATATAAGTTCACTGGACCTATTTTAGCATTTTCCTTTTTATTGTTGTCATCAATTTAGACTCTTACGTACCGACGTACCGTCAAGAAAACCGTTCTATGCACGCAATCTTTAGCTTGTTTTACCATTTTTTTGGAACATAAGATTGTTTGACTTTGGAAGAAGGAAAATTATACATACACAATGCATAAACAATAGGTGAAAAATCCAGATTTCTATTCACTAATTTGTTGGGTTTCTGTTCCAATTGGAAAGGTCAAGGCAATGAGACACTTGGAAAAGAAACAAAGACTTTAGGGCCTGTTTGTTGCATGTATAAGGCACCCGGATAGCGGATCAATAATGCTACATATAGTGCGTCCACAAGCAAAAGTAAACAACCAGTACACAATCATGGTTGATCGACCAGGTGACTAAAAATAAGACGCGTCCCAAGCGTAGGACTCTCGACCAGTGTAGCATAATATCCGGAAGTACCGGAGTCGAACCACAGAGACGGACAAATGTGTGCAGGACTCAAAGATGACGGGTTCACAGTTTATCTTGGCTCTTAGGTAGCCACCCCTTGTTCAATGAGACTAATTTACTAATTAAATTACCAGACTAAATTAACTAAATACGGATTTAAAAAGGAGAGTACAGCCATGGGAACCCACCGTCCACGACTAGTCTAACCAATGTTTACTCGGGCCACAATTATTCATTTTATTGATTTTAGAATAGGAAAAAGGATCCCTAACAAATGCGCACCATCTGTCACCAGATTCCGTGCGCATTCGAATTCCAGCGATGCCTGGGTTTTGTTTGTTAGAAGAGTTTTCGTCTTCTAAAATTGCTCAAAAATTAAATTAATTCGATCCCGAGGTAGAACATTAATCAAACTAGCCACAGAGCGCCTTCGCCCCGCAGCCGCACTCAAAACGACTACTCACTCATGCTTTCAATAATTGCAGCAATAAAATTGAACCTAGATCTAGACATGCTTTGCGAATTAAAATATAGGAAAGGAAAACGATACCGATAATTGCAAGAAGAAATCAAATTCGATTATCAATACTAAGCATCAATCCGAAGCTGTCAAATCTGGAAATCCGGAACAAAACTTGAACGTATAAAGCTGCCAGCAAAACTGTAGCTGAACTTCGAAAAGTAAAAATCTAAGAAACAATTCGTGGAACCCTAATCTGGGTTTCAACAAAAGTATTTATACTAATGAAAAACAAACGAAAATCCGAAAATATTCTCCGCGAAGCCAAAACGACAGCGTTCAACAGCCATGCTAAGTGCTCGGTAGCGTTACCATAAAAGTGAGGTAGCATTACCGCCTCGTTATCTTCTGCGTTGACCGACTGCCTCCCCTTTGACCGTTGACCTCTTAACAAACCGGGAGCGCTACACCACTTCTGTTCACTTTTTGGATTTTTTGTGCCAATCTTGAGCGCTCCAAAGAATTAGTGTAGCGCTCCTGACGGATTATGATCACTTTCGCGCGAAATCCACTTCATCCTTACTTAGCCTCCTCAACCTATGTGCACGCATTCCCAATATCTCGAAATTAGCGTCCACATCCCTAGATTACCTGCAAATTACGCTTAACACACAAAAACACCACATGCACATATCAAATGGAAAATGAATCTTAAATCGCACGTCTAACATGCTAAACCACCCTACTTAGGCGCTCAAAAGCAAGCTTTCCACGCGCCTATCAAATCACAAGAAAAAAATGACGTCATTTTCCTTTTTTTTTATTATAAAAAAACTCAAAATCCCAGAGCCCACAAAGCCTCTCTCTCTCCAAGAAGAAGAGTAAAACAAGGGTTTATTTACCTTTTTAGTCCCCAAAGTATTCGCGAAATGTCAAGTTGGTCCCCAATATTCAAAACCTGTCTATCGAGTCCCCAATGTTCACAATGTCACTACTAGAATAATTGATAAAGATCACACTAAGAAAATTTGAAAGATTACGATTTTGATGAAACCATGATAAAGAAATGCAAGTTGAGTTTTTAATGTCACTTTGCTAATAAAACCATAATGATTAATCAGAATTATTACAGGTTGTAGCGGTCGGGGACCTAGGGGGCCATTGGCCTTGACTGCGCCCCCTTTAGAGGGGTGACGGGCTAGAGGACTATCCGTACCTAAACAGCTCAAGGAGGGCCAAGACCCTCTACTCCAGCTGAGCGGTATCCCGAAGAAGGATTGTGTCACGACCCTGGCCCATCCTTATAGGCTTAATCATAACAAAGTGCCAGTGAAATCATCACTTAGGCCACAACATAGCATTAAACAATCGATAAGCAAATGACCGATAAGGGACTCCTAGAGTTATGCAGCGGAACTCAAGCCTATATTAACATTCAAAAACCATAACAAGTCTATACAACAGGATCTCAACTTAAAGTACATCCCAGAGTTGTGCTTAATTTACAAAATTTACAACTAAATACATATATTTACAAGCCAAAAGAGTAGATATATACAACATCCCGTCTACGTCCTATCTACAACATATCCACAAGCCATGACTCCACACAGATTATGCTATGGCACCCTACTCTTCGCTACCTAAAAGGTGGGAAAAACATTTACATAAGCCAAAGCTCGTATGAATGATTATTACACAAGCCACACGCTTCCCATGGACAATATAAAATCATGCCTTTTAAATAATCCAATTTAAGCTTCACATGTTCCAGAAGGAATCACAATTCACAACATAATTTATAATGCACATCCCATATAATTCACAACACTACACCAGGCGTCCCCGGTGCGGATAAGCTAGACATGTCTATCGCATTATCCCACAGCATACACAAACACATCTTGCTAGCCTTTTAGCACTGTCCCCTAGCAAGCTGGGACGTAAGGGATGTCATTAATAGATAACAAAAGTGTCCACCTTTCATTTCAAGTCCATGGAGTTCACGTTATTAAGAAAATCATGTAACAAAACACAGCTTCCAAGTTCGGTAGCAAAACACGTCAAAAACCGTATAGTTTAGGTAATAATCACTCACCTCAGTCCACGTGTCAGCTCGAACTTCCTAGAGTAAACAAGTAATGTAAACACACATTAGGTATCATTCAAGGAGTCACAAGCTCTAAATAAACTTCCTAAATGATCTAAGTATCCACAATAATATTTTGAGGTCCAACGATAAAATTAAGCTGATACTTAAGGATCTAAAAATGATTCAACCTGTCAACTCCTTGATACAAAATCCACACCAACTCAGAATATACTACATAAGCTTCGAATCTGTAAGCTCCATATTGGGTTGGCACGTTCATGAACAAAATACACATTTCCGTGTATTCTTTTTTATCTAGTTGTATTATTTAATGTTCTAATTATTTTATTTTTTAGAGTGTCTATATTAGGATGTGGAAAGGAATCTCCAAAGTATCTGTTTCTTATTTTGAGCGCGTGAGTTTTAAGTCAAGCTTTCGGAAGTTTCGGATTGGTGTTCACTCAAGAAGGAAACAGTTACTCAAGCAAAAAGTCAAGTGATTGCATATATGGACTGATTTCCAAGACCAAATCCTTCCCTTAATTGATAATTCTCTTCTTGGCAGTCTACTATTCTATTGAGAATTTTCGTTTCCTTCTCCATTTATTTATTAACCTTTAAAGACCCACAAAAGTTGGGGTGCTGTTTGATTCCTTCGGTGAAGAGATTTCACCAATTCAAGACTCGGATATTCTTCCTAAAATGGAGGTGATTCTAGCACATTACCGAGAGCCTACATATATACAGTGCAATCATTTTTTTAGGGGTGTGGACGAAGTGATTTAAAAAATAGAGACTTGGTTTTTTTTTTTTGTGAATCCTGAAGTACATTGAAGAACAACAGATTCTTGGTGCAAATCATTCAACTTCGAGAGGTTTATACATCATCAACATTCAATCTCCAAGTTAAGCCCTTTCATGGAGTTCAGAAGGCAGTTGGAAGGCTTGAGGATTCAAGATTCGTCAATCATGCAGAGGTGTGATTCACGTGGATTCGGCAAGTAGATTTTAGGCTTTGTGGAGAGGATACATGAACACTGAGTAATATCTCTTGTATTCACACAATGACTATAGTGCATGATTCCTTCCCGTCGTTTTTTCCCTTTTTGGGTTTTTCCACGTAAATCTTTGTGTCGTGCGTGATTTAATATTTGTCTACTACTTTGTGCGATTGATAGCTTTTCATTATTCAAGTTAATTTATTTTTGTGACTCGATTAAGGAATTTCATTTGGTATCGAGTGGGTTCGCTCTTTATTTTTTTTGTAGAATCGTTGTGTTCTTGAGCAGGATCCTTTTGATTTACAATGGAAAGCGCCAATCGCCCTCCGATATTAGATGGCACGAACTTTGATCATTGGAAAGCCAAGATGGAGGCCTATATGAAGGCTATTGATGAAGATGTATGGATGGCTTGTGAAATCAAATACACTCCTCCGACAGAAACAGAGGGTGAAACCTCTACACCTAAACCCAGTGCAAAATACTCTAAAGCCGAGAAGACTGAACGAGCTGCTAACAGTTGTGCACTGAATATACTTTTCACCTACGTGGATACAAAAGAGTTCCACCGTATCTCGACATGCAAGTTTGCAAAGGAAGCATGGGATATTTTGGTTACTGTGGACGGCCCACGGAGTTTATGCGGTTTCTCGTTTGAAAAAGATTGTGATTGTTAGAGTCGCCACCCGGATTTGAGGTCCGAACCCGAGAAATCGATCAAAAATGACTCGTTTGCCCATTTGAAAAAGATTTCACTGATCATGGCGGAACCAAAGATTTCTCGGATTTGGGGGTTTGGTTACGAGAGGGGAAGGGTTTTACGGCACCCTTTTCTCGTCCGTCCGCAGAACCGCCTCTACTCAATATTTTGTGGGATTTTGGAAATATTTGAAACTTGATTTATTCACAAAAATAGGGAATCGGGATGGGAAAACACATAAACAAGTGCTCAAATACGAACCAAGTGATGGTGGATGCTTGTGCAATGTACAATGCGATGGTGGAATAATATAAATAAAGAAAATGACAATGAAAGAGAGAAATAGGACTTAGAACACCATATTGAGCAAAATTATTTGACTTTCCGACACTATTTTCATGTTTTGGAGGGTTTTGATATAGAATTGAGAAAGACATAAAACTACAAAGTTGTAGCCCTTCAAATTATCTACGTTTTGATATATAATACGCCCAAAACGGAGTTCGGAGTAAAAAGTTATGGCTGAAACACTGTGACTAACATTCTGTTGGGGTTTGAGCGCTCAAAGTGGATTGGCTCAAAAGCATGACCTTGGCGCTCAAGGTTAAGGCCTTGGCGCTCAAGCCCTTTCAGAATCGCCAAATTCTGCTATTTTATGACTTTTAATATTCATACAACCCCAACTCAATGATTATACTTTATTTTCCCAAAATTAGACAGAAACATGGACTTTGAAGAATTTTGGAAAGTGAATACCAAAATAACAAGTTTCAAAAATGCTTTTCTTGATACTTTTCAGACTTTGTAGGCTCATTTCAAGTATGAGGAACTTGAATAAGCCTCTGAGGTCCCTCAAGACCAAAAAGCGATGATTTTCACATGATTTTTTACCTTTTCGGCTATGATCAAGGCTTGAACTTGTGGTTTGATGAATGGATGGGTAGTGGCTGTGTTTATGGGCTATAGATGAAGTATTTTGGACAGAGAAGTGTGAGTGTAGGGCTGATTGAATGATTGATTGAGTGGATAATGGAGTATTTGAGCTTAAAATGGTGATTTTGGCTTGGATGAGGTGGGTTTTGATGGGAGAGCTAGGTTTGGACGAAATTGATGGAGTGTATGGGCTGTAAATGGCTTATTAGAGTGAGAGAGGGGCTGTTGTAGTTGGCTTTTCAAAGACCCATGTGTTGTAGGCCTTTTTTTAGAAGGTTTTTGGGAGTTTTGGAGGTTGAAGTGATGGAGGATGGTGGCTATGGAGGAGAGAGAGTGGGTTTGATCTGATGGGGGGAGAAAATGGCAGTAGTGTAGCCAAGAGGGTGAGTGAGGGAGTGGAGGAGGTTTATATATAGAGAGAAATGGGAGGGAAATGGGTTTAACTTTTGAATTGGGCTCGAGGGGTGATTAAGGAGATGTTCAAGGGTCTAAGAAGTGTATTTAGGCAGTAGAAAACATAGGTAGACGCTTCTCTTGCAGTAGAATATCATGATTAGATTCTCTACAAAAAACTGATTTGGCTCAGAGTTGAGCCCTCAAAGCCATGGGCTTGAGCACTCAAGGTGGGATTTTTGGGTTTGAGGGCTCAAGGTTGGGGCCTTGAGCGCTCAAGGTTGTTGCTCAAAAAGGTAAAAATTTGCGGGGCCGTCCCGGGTGCTACCGAACTCCGTTTTGTGCATGGTTTGAAGCGTTGAAAATCTTGAAAGGTCTACTTTCTAACCCAAGTGGTTTGAACCCAAGATGATTTGTACATCAAAATGTGTGACCATTTTACCCTCAGATGGTCGGAAGAATGAATCGTTTCGGTAAAATTGGCATATCTCCCTCATTTTAAAATGGATTGGGACATGTTATATATCAATAAATAGGGTTTTGAATGTACTAGAAGATGGTGTAGGCTTAGGTTTGGTTTGAAGAGGTTTTTGGGTAGTTGGAAGGGTATTTTGGTTGGTTAAGTTTGTTCTAGGAGGGTTTAGAATGGTTTAGGGTGGATTGGTGAGTTCAAGCCTTGTTCTGAGCCTCAAGGTATGCATGATTGGTCTATTTCATCATTGGGAATGCTTGATAAGTTTCTCGGGTCAAAATCGGGGTGTCTACAGTTACGACTCATGAGGGAACTGACATAGTGAAACAGGGGAAGTTGCAGCGCATTACAACTCAATTTGGGATGATTCGGATGGAGTAGCATGAAACTTTCGATGAGTTCTACTTCAAGCTAAATCATATTGTCAACACAAGTTACTCCTTGGGTGAGCCAATTACTCCTTTCCGTGTTATTAAGAAAATATTGCGTTCTTTGCCGAAACGTTTTAAAACCAAAGTCGATATTTTAGAGAGTAAAAAGAAACTTGCTCAGATGTCTGTTGAAGATATTGTCGGTCAATTTCAAACTTATGAACTCACCCATTTAGAAGATGAAAACGTTTCTACGCCTAAAACTTCAATAAAATCAATTGCTTTTTCTAGCAAACAGAAAGAGTCGAATGAGTCAGACAGTGATGATAATTATGATATGGAAGCTTTGGCCATATTTACTAATAAGTTTAAACATTTTTTTTTTAAGAAAAAGACAAACGAGAATGAAAATAATGTTAAAAAGGGTAGAGGTAAATTGGAGTCTTCTAATAACAAGGAACGAAAAGGAGTGAGAGGACCACCCTCAGGGCCTAAGTGTTACGAATGCCATGGTTATGGACATTTGGCTCAAAATTGCGCTAATAAGAAGGCAAATAAGAAAGTCTACAATGTTAAAACTTGGGATGATGATACTGATAGTGAAAAATCAGGAAGTGAACTAGATGATGAAAATGATGGAAATAATTATTTAGCCTTCACCGGGAAGTTGAGTAAGGGAGAAATATTTGAGAGTGATGTTGAAGAAGATTTGGTTGATTTTGATGAATTAAAAGAGGAGTATGACAGCTTGTATAATGAGAGTGCTAAGATCACCAAAGAAAACATTAAACTGAGAAGTAAATTTGAAGTAGCTAGCACTGACTTAGCTAAAACTTTAGCTACAACTAAGGACTTGTCAGAATCTTTGGATTGCCTAATGCAAGAGAGAGATATCTTGAAGAAAGAAGTGGTTCAACTCAGGACACAAAACAAGGGTCTTGAAGAGTTCAACACAATGAATGAAGGTAAAATAAATGACCTATCAATTGAACTAAAAAATGCTAATGGTATTTTCAAGCGTTTTAATGCAAGGTCCAAAGCACTAGATAACATTCTTGGGGTTCAAAAGCCAACCAATGATCGATCTGGGCTTGGATATCATGCATCATCGTCTAACAAAGGTGAAGGAGGACAAAGTTCTCATGAAGAGGAAATACCAAAGGTTCCTGTAAGTTCTACGATATTTCTGAATGAACGAACGGAGGTAAAAGCAAAACCTATACAAAATAATATTAAGCCTAAGATGTTCTATAAAACGCGTGAACATATTGAAAGGACTTTTATGAGTAAATTCATTCCTATTTGTCATCATTGTGGTGTTCATGGCCACATTAGACCTCAATGTAATAAATTTCATGCCACTCATACTTCTCATATGCACTTTGCACATTCTCATGATTATAAGAATTTTATTCCTACATGTCATTTTTGTGGAGTGAAAGGTCACACTCGACCATATTGTTTTAAACTTCATGGGTATCCTAATGTCTCTTCCCGTTATTACCATGTTAATGATTATGGGGGTAAAACCCGAAGACCTAGACATAGGGTGACTCCAAATAGACTTAGTAAGACTGTGAATCCTAAACTTGCGGGTAAATTGATAGGGGAAGTTGAGAATGTCAAAGGTAGACCTATTTGGATGAGAATTTTGGACATGAAACCACGCGCTAATTTATCTACCAACCCTCATGATGACACTGCATCATCCGGAGGAGTTGATCATGCCTTTTAAGGCTTGGTCTCAAACCCATAGCCTAGGTTGGTTTACATTCCCTGTCTTTTACCTAAAGCTATGGTTTGTGTTGAGTTATATCTTTATTGTTTAGTTTGTTAGCCTTTTCTTATTAACTCAATAAATAAATAAATAAATAAATAAAAATTTCAGTTGATTATATGTTCACTATGTTGCTTTATATTTCTATTTGTAGTTTTTCATTCTCTATTTTAAACAAAAAAATTCATTTGTCTACCTTGATAACAAGTTTTTTTTGGGGCATCTCCTAGTGCATCTTTGTGATTGAATTGGTTGTTAAAGGTATTTTTGGATAAGGACATATTAGTTGTGTTTGCTTTTGTTCTATTTACCTATCATATGGATTGTTGTGATATTGGTTGGAGCAAGGTCCTGCCTCTGTGTTTCTCACTTGTTCACGACAAAGATAATGTGCTTCCATATTCCTTCCTGACATTTCTTATGAAAGTGAAGGGGTCTTTATTTGTTTCCCTTGAGATTGACCACTATGCAGTTATGATTTTGTCAAGCCCATTTAGTATAAGAAAAAATAATGTGTGGGAGTTTAGTTGAAAAGTGTAATGAGATTGGGTTCTTTTTCTCTCTCTGATTTGGGTTTTTCACTTAGTAACCCCAGCCTCTTTTGCCTCGATGCTTGATGGCGTTAGTCAAACGGTGGAGAGTTTCGGGATTGTATTATGTGGTTAGCTTGAGTTCGTAGCCTTTTTGACTCGAGTAATTAAGTCCGTTGGGGTATTCTCTATACCTAGTGCCCTAAAGCCTTTTGGTTTGGGTGTCACTGGCCTAAAGCTCCATACACGGGTCAATTAGAAAGCTTAAGGAACCTCGGCATTGCATGACCACATTCTGAGAATTGGATTGAGTTAAGGGGGTTCTTTAGTCCAATGATAAAAATAATTTTAAAAAAATGCATGGGAGTTTGGTTGAAATTCACTCAGTATTTGTGTTGAGGGGGATTGGGTCATTGAAAAATCCAAAAAATTGCTTGGTTTGACTTCTTGAGGGGGAGTTCTTTAGACCTTCCATATGTTCATAAGAAACCAAGGATTTATGCTTTTGTTGAGCCGAATTGCCTTTGTCGTGTTTCACACTCACACCATTGTCACTAAGGTTTGACCTATGCTGTCTCCAGTATACTCGTATCCTGTGATATGTTCATAGCATGATTGCATGCATTAGCATTTTCGTGTGCTTATTTGTCAATACCCTTAACCATCATTTGATTTTGTGGATATGCTTTAAATGTGTGTTTAAACTTTAAAGTATTCAATTTTAATCTTTCCTATGCCAAAATTTCTTACTTAGTTGAGTGGAAGGTGAATCCTATCATAACTTTTATAATCCTAGCTACATATATATGAGACATTGGTGGTCTACTCTATTTCTTGCTTCAAGCTTAAAGGTATTCTTGTCCTATTTAATGAATCGTTATTTGGCAACCACACGATCTAGTCTATTCTCTTGCCTTAGTAAAATATTTTTTTGTTACCCTTCCAAACTCTGATAATCTGGTTATTTGTCTCACTCTTTTGGTAGCCTTCTAAATGTTGTTTCAGTTCTCGCTGGCTTATAATATGGTTGATCCGGCTAGGAAGTCATTACCTCTTTTTGCTTATTATATGGTTATCAATTATCGGTGTTGGATAGAATTCCTTTGTCCTTCTATGACAAAAAGGGGGAGAACAAGTTATTCTAATGCAAATGGTGGTTGTCTTGTGAGTTGTTTTGATGTCTCTTGCAGGTGTTCTCTAACAAGTGTTTAGTTAGGGGATAGGTACTTCATTGCGTGTATTTTGTTTTGTCATCGAAGTGCCAAGGGGGAGATTGTAAGCTCCATATTGGGTTGGCATGTTCATGAACAAAATACACATTTCCGTGTATTCTTTTTTATCTAGTTGTATTATTTAATGTTCAAATTATTTTATTTTTTAGAGCGTCTATATTAGGATGTGGAAAGGAATCTCCAAAGTATCTCATTTCTTATTTTGGTAGCGTGAGTTTTAAGTCAAGCTTTAGGAAGTTTGGTTGGTGTTATTTCAAGAAGGAAACATTACTCAAACAAAAGTCAAGTGATTGCATATATGGACTGATTTCCAAGACCAAATCCTTCCCTTAATTGATAATTCTCTTCTTGGCAGTCTACTATTCTATTGAGAATTTTCGTTTCCTTCTCCATTTATTTATTAACCTTTAAAGACCCACAAAAGATGGGGTGCTGTTTGATTCCTTCGGCGAAGAGATTTCACCAATTCAAGACTCGGATATTCTTCCTAAAATGGAGGTGATTCTAGCACATTACCGAGAGCCTACATATATACAATGCAATCATTTTTTTAGGGGTGTGGACGAAGTGATTTAAAAAATAGAGACTTGGTTTTTTTTTTTTTGTGAATCTTGAAGTACATTGAAGAACAACAGATTCTTGGTGCAAATCATTCAACTTCGAGAGGTTTATACATCATCAACATTCAATCTCCAAGTTAAGCCCTTTCGTGGAGTTCGGAAGGCAGTTGGAAGGCTTGAGGATTCAAGATTCGTCAATCATGCAGAGGTGTGATTCACGTGGATTCGGCAAGTAGATTTTAGGCTTTGTGGAGAGGATACACGAACACTGAGTAATATCTCTTGTATTCACACAATGACTATAGTGCATGATTCCTTCCCATGGTTTTTTCCCGTTTTGGGTTTTTCCACGTAAATCTTTGTGTCGTGCGTGATTTAATATTTGTCTACTGCTTTGTGCGATTGATAGCTTTTCATTATTCAAGTTAATTTATTTTTGTGACTCGATTAAGGAATTTCAGAATCGATAGCTCATAGGTCAAAAACGGAGTTCGGACGAGACTTGCACACCTATTTAAAGAGAAGAAAAACAGAATTGCAGAAACTGCATGTGTCTGAACTTTAACTCAAAACCTGCTTTTGTACAGTCAAATTTAAGGAACAAATCTTATATGGACAGAAAGATACACGAGTCTAGTTTCGGAAAAATCAAACGGTATGCGTTTTTGATACCCGTGCTAAAACTTATAAATGTTTTCCCAAAGTGTGTCAGTGCAGTCTGCATAACTCGAATTTGATAGCAGCAACATCCAAAATTTCTACAGAGCTCTATACATGGAATCAAAGTCCGAAATTTTAACCCAACAAAGAAAACCCATGGAGGAACTCTCAGCAAAATTTTCAGAAAATTATGAGTTGTGAACCCCAGTCAATAAAATCCCCAAAAATCAGTTAGAAACAAGACCAAGAATCTGCAGATTTACAGAGATGCAAGAATGGGATGAATTCAACTAAAATTCACCAAGAACTCTTTCAAAACTCCACAATCAAGGGTCTTCATGGTGTTTAATCATAAACCCAACAACAAAACATGAATTGAACATGAAAATTAATGAAATCAAGTAGAAGAAAGCATGTAATTACCAAGTAAAACTTCAATCTTAGGAAACCTAGAATTTCTCTTGATTTCTCCCTTCTTCCCTTCCTATTCTCTTAGCCGAACTCTCTCTTCCTCTCTATTTGGTTCAGGCGGTGGAAATAAGTTCAGGAGAATAGTATAGAACTTCCTAGCTTATCCCTTCAGGAAAAATTATCTAGTAAAGCCTACACACATGCCACCTATTGTTTCTCTATTTTTTTTCCAAGCGGTGGTGATAATCAGATTACAAAATATGGGGTCTTATTAGGCTCTAAGGAAAATAATATAGTGTGGTCATGTCCTCACCTCTATTGTGTACCCAACCTCCATGTGTTTCATATTACTCCAACTAAGCACATGCAAAGACATATATAAAATCACACAATTTAACTAGACTAATTAATCTAGTAATCTACGGGGTTAACTAAAATTCGACACTTAATTAAGTTATAAATGCAATTAAAATTCACGGGTATTACACCTACGAGTCAAGTCCGGGGTGATGCGGCTCGGGGCCTTAGTCAGGCCCCATGTCCTCAATGTGACCCTCTCCTCGGGAACTACTCTTAGAGGCATTACCGCAGGTCTCGGAGAGGCGGGGGGACTTGGGAGTGCCCTCTACGAGAACCTGCGTTGAAGTTCTACAGCTGCCCGCAGGGGGCTTTGTCCCGAGCTCTAATCGGACCAAGTCGATTGACCTCGGAGCCCGAGGGGTCACACCAGATGTCAGGGGCTTGATCGAGGCACCTCTGACAGTCTGAGCGGCTCATTAATGGGCTCAACTTACGGTAAGCCACCAACCCCGCAAGCTCAACCTGCAGGGCTACTTAATTGATGAGAGTCTGTTGACAGGTGACTTCTTTGGGAAGGCATGGCCGAGGCACCGCTCGAGGGACAGTCGTCAATCCATGCATTGAATGCAATGGTAGGGACGGGGCACGTGAGGTCCCCGAGGAGCGTGCGGGACATGCTCTTCCTCGCCTATAAATATGGACCTCACCCCTCACACTTAGGATCGTTCTCTCTCCCTAAAAAACTACACTTTCTCTCTCTAGAATTCTCCATTAAACTTCTTCCTTCGTTGTTGACTTAGCCATCGGAGTGCCTTCCTGGACCACCACCGTCCGGGCTAGGCACTAACGTGGTTGCTCCCCTGTGCAGGTCCCCCTCTGGCGTACCCTAAGAGCTTCAGCCTTCTTCTCTGGCGAATCCCTAGGACCCCAGTGAGGTCCAGCCTAACATCTCCCCCTTTGTATAGTACCAGACGACCAAAGGGGTCATTCTTCTAAAGCGCCTCCCACACAGGTTTAAAAGAAATGTGATTATAATTGCTTAATTTAATCACATTTTTCTACAAGTGTGATAAAATGTGTTTATTTTTGCCACGCTTTGTTACAAGTGTGATAAAATGTCTTTATTTTTACCATGCTTTGTTAAAAGTGTGATAAAATGTATTTATTTTTACTAAACTTTGTTACAACCATGATAAAATATATTTATATTAACCACGCTATGTTACAACTGTGATAAAAATCTTTTTATCACATTTTTCCAACCGTGATAAAATGTGTTTCGCATACTTTAGCCACACTTCAATTACAAGTGTGATAAAATCTGTTTATTTTCACCATTCTTTGTAACAAACCATGATGAAATGGGTATTTTAATCACGCTTTGTTACAACTGTGGTAAAAAAAAAACATTTTTATCATAGTTTTTTCGACCTTGATAAACTGTGTTTGTGTATTTTAATCATACTTCGATTACAAGTGTGATGGACTAGTAAATACTCTATTGTTTATTTTTTGTTTTTAAATTTAATTTTTTGCCTTATGCATCACTTTTGGCAATGAGACAAATGTTAATCGCTTTATGCAATGCCTCTGTTGACCAAAATATGAGCTTAATCTCCAAAGTAGAATCTGGCAGAGACACAGTGGCAACAAAAAATGTTTGTTGCCAAAGAGAAAACATGTCACTAACTAATTGCTCCCTAAGTTTCTCTTTATATGAATTCGGAAAGTATTGGTCCTCGAACTTCACTTCAAACTCGGCCCAAGTTATGTTCTCAACGTCCGGTTCATCAACATTTCGTGCCTCCTTGGCCGCTTTCCTAGCGTCCCTCCACTCCACAAGAACTGATTGCCACCACTCATTAGCTTCCCTGGTAAGTTGGCAAGCCACAAGACGAACCCTCAGATTGTCCTCGGTAATATCAAGCACATCGAATAATTTTCGGATTTCCAATAGCCAATGGTTGGCAACCAACGGATCAACATTAAGCCCGTCGAACTTAGGTGGGTCCATGTGACAAAACTCCTTAGCCACTTCCATGGCTCAAGTAGTAGTATTAGCCCTAGCATTTTGAGCCAAAAGGTTGTACGCCGGAAGCGCAGCCACAAAATCGGTCATAAGTGGATTCGGTGGGTTTTGCTCTCTCGGTTGTTGCACCTCTTCCTCACGCCTCTCATCTCAACCCCATGAACGTTCCCCATGTTGACTAACCTCATTATCAACCCGTTCGTTTCTACCACGCCTAGCATTTTGACCCCCTCTAACGGTTGCACCACGTCTAGCAGCTCTCCTCGGCGGCATGGTTCTAATAAGATTATAAAAAGAAGAATCATTAAGCCCAACATTATTTCAAATAAGGTCAAAGCCTCTACATCAACCCAACATGGGTAACAACTCAACACTATGCTCTTCAACTTATATGCACCTCGATATGCCAATGTGATGATCATGAATGTCACACAAGCACACAATGAATGAGAAAATATGATTTTCATGAGGAAACTTATGCAGTGGTTTAAGCCCTGAGACTTGAAGTCTTCCCCATTGTTCCTAAGTATTCGAACCTATGCTCTGATACCAAGTTATCACGCCCTCAATTTTAATAAAACAAATACAAATAAAATCCACGTAGGATAAGTCAAAAGTCATACATTCCACCGTTGAAAGGTCAAGGTCAAAGTCAAAGTACACAGAGTTTTTATAAAGGGTACCCTTACCCATGCATAAGTAATGAATAATTAAGAGTTATTACATAAACCAAGTTTTGTCAAAAGATTGAAGGAATTAAAGTTACAAGATCATCTCCCAAAATATATATAATCGATGGAGAGGATAAAATAACTCTATGTCTAATGAGCTTCATGATATGCATCCACACACCAAGCATTCTAATCACGTGCCTTGCCGAGTACCTGAAAATGATAGGTTGAGTTCAGTAGGAAACTTTTCTACTAGCACTAAGGGTATAGAGAATGAAAGATGCGCATGAATGAGCAAGCTAAAACAGACCAAGATAGATCAATTAGATGATGGAATGTCCAGTAGATGCCCCAAAGATCGAATCAAACATAAGTGTCCATAGATTTCCTCATAAACAATACATTTCGTGTCATGGGATCAATACTTTCAAAACACAGACATTTTCATAAAACATTTCATTTTTCACCTCTTCACAATAACCATTTATTTAAATAGGGAAATGAATCTCTTTGCCGGATTTCGTGGGCTCCGAACACCCCTGCCGGATTTTGTGGGCTCCGAACACCCATGGCTAAGGACGCACCAAGTGGTGGCCCTAGAATATGCAAATCATCATTTTCAAAAGTTTATTAAACAATCGAGTGTCCAAAAACATCCATGTAATTCATTTAGTTCAAAAACTCGTAGTGTATCGGTTGTAGCAAAGTTAACAAGTGTCCAAGAACGTAAGAAACCAAGACAAATCATAAAGATGTGCCACGATATGTTACCGAAGCTCAGAGGTCAATTGGAGGAGTCTTGGAAGGGTCAACAAAGGCCTGGAGCAAAGGAACATGAGAATGAAACTATGAATCTTGAGAAAATCTGACATACTGATAGGAAAAAGCATATTTCTCTCAAAATGAAAAGGCTATGGACATGAGACCAATTGAGTTTGAAAGTAGACTTATAGATCTTTTCAACGGTCCAAGAATTGCCTCAATCGGAGTTTGGACAAAGTCAGGGTGTGCTCGTGAAGTTGGGTCAACAATCTGCCAGAACAAGAGGAGTCTGGATCGATCCAAAAGGTGTTTGGATTGATCCAACTAGTCTGGATCGATCCAAGAAAGGTGTGGATCGATCCAAAATGTGGCAAGTGCAGAACAGAAGGTTTTAGATCTATCTGAACAACTTTGGATCGATCCAACTTACGTTTGGATTGATCCAAACGGGTTTCAAGTGAAGTTTTGACAACTTTGTTCCAAACAAATGGGGCTTCAATCCAAGGCAAAATTTAGGTTCCAAAGTACAACAAAGCATCATTGTAGCATGTCTAAATATCCAATCAAAGACCAATCCAACAAAGTATGGAGAATCAAGATTACACAAGCTCAAACCCAATTTCCATGGAGGTATAAAAGTTAGGTAAAAAAATCAAAGAGAGATATGAACATTATGCAATAATTCAAACAATATACACTTAGAGGAGGTAGAAATGGGTTCCTTACCTCAATGGTTTAGCTCCAAGGATGGGAGAGTGAAAGCTCTAGCTTTTCCTTGCAAACCCAACCAAAATGTGCTTGCTCCAAACAAAATCACGGAGTCCTGGACTCCAAGACATGCGTAGATGACGGATTTGAGGTTGAATCTTGAGGAAAATGAGGTGTGGAGGTGTGAATTTGTGGAGAGATGGAGGAATTTTGGGAGAGGAGTAGAGAGATCGAGGAAGTGTCGATGTGCTTGGGAGGGTGGAGTGTGTGAATTTTGCTCCTAAAACCCAGCCATACACATATATGTATAAATCCACTAATTGCACTCACACCCCTAGTGTCTCTAATATGTTTTAAAGACACCCCAAATGCAATCACCAACTCACATTGACCCCAAATTGTGTTTTAAAACATTTCTCATATTTTTCCAACATTATTTCCAGAAAATTATATAAAAACACGGGTCCTTACAAAAATCATTTCCAATCTCCATATTTAAGCAAACCCAACAGATTGAAAAGAAATCAAGTCTAGTCCGCTTGCTAAGGAAATACATCGATACCGAGAATTTTATCAAACAATAAACCCATAATCATTTTCGAATGTAAACCCATAAGCATATAGTGTGTATATGTATATGTGTATCTATAGTCTCAAGATCTCAAGAATTTTTTGAAGATTTCGGGAAACAGTTGGATTTGTGGGGCAATCCCAAAACACCAACTACCCCACAAAGGGGCACAAGCCCTGTGCAATCCAATTCCAGTTCAGTCATTCACCCTTGTCACCAACCACCCACCACTGCTTCATCCCTTTTTACAGAAGCCCACATAAGGGCAATCCAGATTCTATATTTTCTAGGTTATAACAAAACAAAAAAAATACCTTTCTACTTGTTCAGACACCCAACTTCGACGAGTTGACAATCGTTCGACCACCAAATTCCGGACAATGTTATTTTGATCGGATCTATTAAGCATTGGTGGTCGCATCAGGTTTCCCCTCTTTGACCAGGATTTTCACGGTGGAAGATTTGGGGTTTCAACCTAATTTGTAGCGTGCGATAACAAAGGTAGGGATGGAAATTTTCCCATATCTAGTGGATACCCACCCCACCCCGCCTATATGGAGGTAAGCTCAATAGTATCGGGTATGACAAGATATGAAGAAAACCCACTCGTGTATGGAGTCTGTATGAATTTGTAATCCCCCCCCCCTCCCCCCCCGCGAATACCCGTACCCGCTCTATACCCTCCCCGTACCCAGTTATACATAATACATATACTATATTATATATGTACATATAAATAGGAACATACATATAAATCTTGAGTGTAATTAGCAAATCTTATCAATTACAATACTACCTATCCTAGACTACTTAATATTCAAAGAATATAAATTAAGATTATATTTCTACATATAACTATCAAATTATTTCAGTCTTGACTTTATTTATTTATTTATTTGGATATGGGTATATTCAGGGAAACCCCGATTCCCATCGGGAGGTGGGTTTGGTTCTTTATCTAACATCCCTAATAGGGATGCGGGTAGGGATGGTGAAAGACCCTCCAATTGGGTATCAAATATGGAATGTGGTCCCCAGATTCATACCCTACCCGTTACCATGGGGAAAGCAATTTCCATATTTGTTGGAACTATTGTTTTGGGCTTCATTGAGTGGGGATGCGAAGTTGATGTCATGTTCTACGTCAAGTAGTATTGTGGGTTTGTAATATCGTTTAAGAGTAATTAGATTTTTATCTTTGCCAAAAACTTGATATCGTCTAAGAGTAATTAGATTTTTATCTTTAGCAAAGATATGTGCACACTACATAACAATAACAAAACTCATTTAGTCCCCAATCATTAGGGGTATGGGCGAGGATGATTTGAGATAGATCTAACTTCTGGTAATATGCACAAAGTGTTTGCTCTCAAAATTCCAATGAAGCAGTGCCCCCCCAAACTTCCAAGAACCGAGGAGCTATAGGGACGTTTTGCTGTACATTGAACATAATATTTTAACTTATAGTAGCTTACAATAAATATTATTAAATGTTAATAATTTATTATAGTATGAATATTGAGACTATTAAGGAAAGCTGGAAAGATATATGCAATTGGTGGATTGCTAATGCGGTAGAGCTTTTGGATGTCCTACACTGCATTTGATCTCTTTCCCCACTCTCCCATGTAATAAATTAGGAATGAAGAATGACTAAAAAAGAAAATAAAAAGAGGAAAAGATATATTATTCATTTTCCAATAATTGACATTTTGGTAAACATGTACGCAATTATTAAATTAGAATAGACAGGAAAATGAAATATGGGGATAACAAGAATTACACAAGGGCAAAAAGTAATTTTTTATTATTTCATTATCCTCCATTGTCATTCAACCATATAAAATACCAAACAAATCAACTACTCCCTTTGTCCGATTTTATTTGTCAATTTTAAAAGGCTGTGCTAACTTTTAATTTCTTATATCTTCGAATCTACAATGTTTTTTATTATTCTGAAAAAGCTTATATTTTATAACTAATCAAGATCTATCAAACAATATCTATGTTGCATATTTTTTAAAATTCATGTTAGAAGATATAACCGATTAACCGAGGACATGATTTTTGAAAATTGACAATCATATACTTGGATAGAGGGAGTATAAGCTAATTACGGCTCTCTAAAAACAACAAACAAACACCTTCGAAGTTTATCCACCATATTCACATTTTATCCCCATTCTTCTTCATCCCAAAAAACCTTATCCTCCCAACAAACAAGTTGTTATAGATTATGACATTTTTTTTTAGCTCAAACAGAGTTATCATTCTGTTACAAATGAATCTTTAATGAGGCAAGCTCTTTTCCAATTGGGCCACGTCAGCTACCATAGCAACAACGGATTCGGGGGTGGTGCTGCCCCTTAGGGGCAGCATCCATGTTGCCTTCCCAAAACTACGTAGTTTTGGTCCATTTTGCTAGAGGGACAAGAGAGTTGTTTGGCCCTCTATATTTCCTTGTTTCTCCTTAATTCAACCCACCAAAACAACGTCTTTTTGGTGTTCCAAACAAAAGCCCAGCCATTACATTCCAAAATTATCTTCAAATCCTCAACAAATCCTCATAACAAAAACAAATATCCTCTAATAACTTAATCATCCCTCAAAAAAGACAATCTCCTAAAAATCATTGTTGCGATGGTGGTTGTGAATTGACACAAAAATCAATAAACTCGTCATCATGGAAGAATTGCTTGGCCTCTGTAGGAATGTGGATTGATGAATGCCTTACTCGATCAAATGCCATCTCCTTAAAAAAAAAAAAATAGTCAAGCAAACAAGAGGTAAGATTTTAATCTAGCAATTGGAACAAAAAGATTTTAATCTAGCAATTGGAACAAAACAATAATCGAAATATAAGTACACTAAAGACCTCTGAGACTAGTGCACTGCAAGATGGTTGAAATAATAAATGCGCCATTTGTGGATAATAGGGTGTTTCGCCATCTACATTAAATATAATAAGATAACTATAATATGGATGTTGTCATTTTCTTCTTTTCAAACAATCGACGATATAAAGATTAAAATCTTACCATTGGTTGGTTTGAAGGTGGACTTTGGAGAAGTACCTCTGCCCCGGATTGTTGAATGTCCTAAGAAATTTTTACATCAACAAGTTAAATGAGGCATTTTATTTCTAACAAAAACAACTTTCGACAAGAGCTGCCCAGTGATTCACCTAAAGCCCTTAAGTTTTGATAAAAAATTGTTACTGTATCAACATAAATACATGCTGAGATGTATTTTGGGGGAAATAGGGTTTTCGTCTGGGCCACCAAAACGACGTCGTTTTGGTGGTTTAAATTAATGAGAAACAAGCAAAAATATAGGCCAAACAACTCCCTTATGTCTCTAACAAAATGGACCAAAACTACGTAGTTTTGGGAGGGCAACATGGATGCTGCCCCTAAAGGGGCAGCACCACCCCCGAATCCAGCAACAACACCTATTTCAACTCGAGCACAAATGACAATTTAAGAAAAGGAAAATGATTTTCACGCCTTCTTTTGGATAATGTTATGGGTATACTAGACATGCACACCAAGCTGATGTGACAATTGATGAGAAGCCCAATGTGGTGTCCCCCAAGAAAATGGATGTCTCCTCATCTACCACATTAATTTGGTGTGCATGTACAGTGTACCCATAGCATTGTTGCCCTTCCTTTATCCCCAAACACCCCCTTTATGTCTTTATTTACATTAAAATTACCAAATTACCCTTACATTTTTTCATATGAAGGACAATTTAGTACTTTCAAATAAATAAAGACAAAGAAAAGAATATTTAGAGATAAAAGGGAATGTGAAAATTATTTCCCTTAAACAAAACCTTAGCAAAAACGAAACACTTTTCGGTTAAATAAAAAACAAATCCCTTTCTTTATCCATTTTGTCAGAATTTTGAACTAGCTTCCGAATAGCATGTGGGGACCAAATCATGTGGGTGCAAGTCGCGCGACAACCTCTTTACCATACATTCCACGGAGCCCAACTAGTAAAAAGAGGTGTCAGGTAGGGGTGTCTAGCGGATCATCCGATCTGTTCGATTTGTCTTAATCCGAACTATCCGTTGATCCACCCAAGGTATGTATGGATGGGTAATGGTTCTTGAAGATGCCAATTGCACGGTTTCGGATCAGATTCGGTTAAGTTCCGGTTAAAACCGAACAGCCTGTTCACAAAAAAAAAAGAAAGTGTATTCATTTCTCCTCAGTCACCCATGTTTACACTTTACCCACTAGGGCCGGCCACTACCCTAAAATCCTAAATCTAATCACTCTCAATTCTCAAAATCTCATAGTGTCACTCATTCTCTCTGCCTCCCATGCAATCGACATCCATGGGGTACCTCCCACATCACGGTCTCACTGATTTTGTGCTATAAAAATATTGATTTTGTGTTAAAGTGATGCTTAGTTTGTGTAGTGTTGTTGTTGCTGCTCATGGAAACTATTGTTTGTGTGTGATTTGGATTTTGGAGGATGTTGCTGCTAATTTTGTGCTATAAAAATGTGATGGGTTGTTGAAGTTTAAGTTTACGGCATTGATTCTCCTAAATGGGCTGAAAAATAGGCTTGAAAAATGATTGAGTCGGAAATAGGCTAAAAATATGATTGGAAAATTTTCTAAATTTGCCCAAGTTAGAGGCCCATTTGTCATAGCCCAATCCGTCAAATCCATCTGGAACGGATCCGTCAAATCTGGAACCAAACCGATCCATCCATATATCATCTACGGATGCTTCCGGATCTTGAAAACATAAATCCGTTAGTACTGGTTCAGATAAAATCCGGAACCGAACTGTGGACACCCCTGATGTCCAGTATCAAATGTTGTGATGTCCAAAAACCACTAAAATAATTTGGGAAAATTGCTTAAAAATGACACTAGGGGAAAATAATTGCCAATACATGATGTAGTTTTCCCAAATTAGAGATACATGGTTAGAAGAAAAACAATTGCAAAGAAATGGCACGGGGGACAAAATTACCCTCGACTAAAATTTGATTCTCAATACAAGGTTAACCTTCTAATCCAGACTTTTAATTTCCGGACTTTTTATACAAATTTTTTTTTGACGATCCGATCCCTCCAATGTGTTCAGAAGGTGTTTTCAAGGGTCCTCGCGAAAAATCTTCAAAAGAAAACACCGGGAAGGGCTTGATCCAAGCAATTTTTGCAAAAATATATAAATACAGTTTTTGCGAAAACTGCTTGAATCAAACCCTTCTCGGTATTTTTTTTTTGAAGATTTTCCGCTTCAACCCTTGAAAACATATTCTGAACACATTGGACGGATCGGATTTTTCAAAAAAATTTCACAACACAAAAAAAACCTATTTTTTTCTTATTTCCGGGAGTGTGGATAAGAAAATTTCCCCTCAATACAAACCCAACCCTCTTCTCCAAATTCACGTGAAAACCCCATTCAAACTCTAACATCCTCTATCCCTTTTCCCGTCTCTGCTAAATCGCTCTCATCGAATTTCTGTCCATCAAGCCCTTGGTGGTGGTGCAGGTTCTCCCTCCCTCGCTCTCTCTCCATATTTATCCATGTATCTATGAAGGCGCTGATTTATTTATTTGCCAACTTATGATTTCCAAATGTGGATTTTTGTTTATGTTTTGGCTTCAGCGTATGCATCGATTTTCGTGGAATCTAAAGTGACCCGATTATCTGGTGCGGATGCTGACGTAAATTAATGTCTCTGTCTTCTGTTCCTTATTGTGCAACATATTTTCCTTAAATTCGTATTGATCCGATCCTCTGGGACAAATGTTTTTGTAAGATAATGTAGTCCGTGTAAGGAAAATATGTAGAAGGTGGTAGCAAGACAAATGAAACTTATCACGCAAACAAGGTGTTTGGTTAAATGTCTCAACAAAGATGTATTCTCTTTTTATTCTCAGGGACCAACTTGGGGGCAATTAATTTTTTGAAGAGTGCAACCACATTCCATGAATAGTGCAACACAGGAATAGGAATAGTGCAAAGAGAAGAATATATTTTTAGAAAGTGTGACTTGACAACACACTACAACCCTGTTTGGACCAACTCGGGTACAATTAATTTTTTGAAGAGTACAACCACATGCAACATAGGCGTAGGAGGAGGGAGAGTGAGAAGGTTGATTTAGGGGTTTTTTTTTTAGACAAGGCTATTTTGATCAACACCAAAATTGGTACCATGCATGTGCAATTAATTTTTTCCTTTTCATGTTGGGAGCAATTTCTAAAAACTGTTCCATGTATTGACAATTACTTGCCCCTAGTGCCATTTTTAAGCAATTTTCCCAAATAATTACTCCTTCATTCACGTGGTAAAATGAGACTGATCTAAATGATTAATTAACTCTCAATTTTTTTTGTTGCACAATTTGATAACTAGATGTTCAGACCGTGCTCGGCGATGGACGGTTGAGATTTGATTGGTAGCGGACAATTTAGATTTGTTTGAACAAGAAGTGATCCGAGCTATCCATACTCACACATTTGACTCCTATCTAAAGCAAAATAAATTTGTTTTGGGGCAACCCAAAATAAGTCACCTGACTATAAGTGTTTTTTGGATTTGTCTTTATTCAATTTTTTTTCGTATTTGTTAGTTTTGTGTCAAATTTTTGTAGATTTTTTATTTGTCTCAAGCAGAGGAACCATAAATGTTAAAATATTAATATATTATGGCTTTTACCCATTTTTATTTTAAAATCAATAATGCTATGGGTACACTATTTGTACATCCCAAATGCACATCACCCTGATGTGGCAAGCAAAAAGAAGCCCAATGTAGGGCTCACCCCAAAAATGGGCTTATCCTCACTTGTCACATCAGGGTGGTATGCATTTAGAGTGCACAAATGGTGTACCCATAAAATTTTTCATTTCGGAAAACTACATTTAACTACAAACTTTGAAAGCCAAAATGATCGGTTGAGATGAATGAAAGTTAGTGGTGGCACCATACTATCGAGTTATCGAGTTAAAAGGAGAACTTTTGTTTTGATTGATATAGATATTGATTAATTAATTGACTTTTTTCTTGACCATAGTAAAGCGTAACAACTTGATTTGCTTTGCTTAGATTTCCTGTTAGGCTAATAAACTCCTTTGGGAAAAAAAAAAAAAACGAATTATTGGTTTTTTCATTTTATTTTTATTCATTTTTTTTTTTGCATTTATTGGTTTTACGTCAAAATTTTGTGGTTTCTGGATTCCTCTCGACGATACGAATCTAACAAGCATAAATTTATGATCAAAGCAAATATTTTTGAATAAAGCCAAAATTAATCCAATAATTCAAGTATTTCGGCATTATTCAAAAAAATATTTGGTTTGACCATAAATTTATACTTGTTAGATTCGTCTCTCGTTGAGAGAAATCCAAGAATTACAAAATCTTGACGCAAAACTATCAAATGCAATTTTTTTTTTTAATAAAGACTAAAAAAATCAATACTCCATTTTTGGTTTTTTTCCCAAATTAAGGAGCGAAAGGAATTCTTTTTGATGATTTCCTATTCCATTGTAGATTGAGGCACCCATCTAACTGTCCGGGCAACCAGTCAACAATCTCGTTGTTTGTTTGTTGAGGAAAACTTAACCTAATAATTCACGAGCTACCTAACGCATTACTACATAAGCAAGTTGAAAAATGCACCAAATCCTTTACTTTTAATGGGATCACCTGGGTCAGCTGCACTTCGCTGAAATTGAGAGCCCCACAATTGTCACCTACGACGACACCGGTCTTCTCTCTCTGTGGCATGGCTTATGAACAAAGCTATAAATTGAGCCTCTGGCATCTCCTTTGTAAAGTAGAAGAAATACATGAGCAATTACAGAGAGATAGTGGGGCTGAGAGAGTGCGAATAATTTGTAATTCCTCCATACAAATTAGAAGATCCTCAGCCACACGTGGAGTACACGAATTTGGGGAATCATGCACGTTTTTTTTAGTATTTGATATTGATTATAAAATTTGCTGATCCTCTTTGTAGAGTACCCAAAGTTGGAGAAACCTGTTCTTTTAAGTATTTCATAGTGATATATATGGCTCGTCCTATGTTGGTTTCGGCATTTGCTCTAGCCCTTTTGGCTTATTCTTCAGTGGCCTCTGCCGAAATCGTGGAGCATCATTTTCATGTAAATCTTTTTCTTCAAGGAATTTAAATCACTCGATTTTTGTAATTTCTCATTCCATTATTCTAGATTAATTTCTCGTACGAATCTTGAGATATGTTCTTATTTAGAGTTATATTTAGTCAATAGTACAATAACTGTATTATTCTAGCTAGGTTAATTTCTCGTACGAATCTTGAGATATGTTCTTATTTAATTTAGAGTTATATTTAGTCAATAGTAGAATAACTGTATTTTTTTTTCGCATACGATGCATTTGCCTCCTATTTTCTTTTCTTCATTGTGCTCTCTTAAAATTCTTCGAAGAATCTCAAATTTCAACTTTTCCAATGGTAATTCACTACCAAGCACTTGAGCTTATGTCTCTTATTAAAGTTTTTTTTTTTGGGTTTATCCGTGAAAATACACATTTAAAAAAAAAAAGAACAAAAATGAAACGGAGCAAGTAGTACTTTTATTTTCTCCAAACATATTAAATACACATGCACAAATACACACACATAAATGCATATTAAGCATATTTGGAAATGTAAAGTTCGATCAACACAATATATATGTTCCTTATAATTTTTTTTTCAGGTGAAAAATGTATCTATCAACCGGCTCTGTCATGAGCAATTCATCACTACTGTGAATGGAGACTTTCCTGGCCCGACTATAGAAGTTTATGAAGGTGACACATTGGTTGTTCATGTCCTCAATGAATCCCCCTACAACATTACCATTCATTGGTAAGCACTACATGTGTCCATAAATATAAATATATACGTGTCTATATATGTATACTACCATAAACCCGTGCTTTGCACGAGATTCTTAACTTTCTTTTTGAGTTTGTATTTATACACCTCATTGAATTACCTTAACTTGATAACATTTGTTTAAAAATTCATATTCATAAAATCGAGGTTAAATATTGTGAACTTCGGTAAAAAAAATAGTTAACATAAGATGTACGTATATAAGTTCCTATTAAGAATTCAAGGGGTGCCTAATTATTCACATCCACATTTCCATACCCCATCCCTCTACACACTTACGTAGTTTCAATTTTCTTCCTTGTTTCAAGTACAAAACTCTGATATGAACCGTTGACTTTGTAGAACACGAAAAAAAACAACAAGTCTTCAAAATATCAGCACAGTCAGCTATTGACAAACGTGTGAACCCGATGTAACTTGTTATGCAAAATGAATGGTAAACATATATTACTGTTAAACCTTACAATTTTCAAAACGAAGTATAACTTATTTACATATTTTTGAATTTCTGATTGTACATAAATATATAATAGATTTTAAGGTTTTTTTTTTTTTTTTTTGTGTTGTACGAGTTGAACGGTCCGGGTCACAATTTTGAGTCCGATATGTGGATAACAATCGAGAGTGTAAATGAGTATGAAGGGATGGGTATGGTATAGAGGCATGGAGCTGGAGAGTATGGAGAGGAGCTTGTCTCTTTGTGAATCTGGTCATTTATAGTAGTTTATGGGGAGTTTTTCAATAAATTATTTGAATTTATCATCATCTTTTAAAAATAAATAAAAAGAAGGTGATTTTATTACACTAGATTTTACAACACTATATTATCTACAACTATCATTACTCTAGATTTTATCTATTGAAAAAATAAGGTGATTTTATCACTCCTCTATAAAACACCAACTAAAATCAAAATTTTCATTTTATTTTATAAAATTCATTAAAAAACTCTGCTTATATATCCAACTTTTAACGGGACTTTTACGTACAAAAGAATACATGATTGGCTCGAGCAAAAAGTGTACTTGCCGCTGCCTGCCACTTGGTAATTTTTTAAGAATATCGGTCCTGGCGTCCGAACGCTCATCACAATTTATAGTTGTCCATCTGTTCAATCAATTAACCGGAATTTAAATAAAATCTTTTCTATAGAAGAGTTAAATTTTTCAATGCAAGAGTTTATTTATAATTTGGACAATCCAATATATTTTTAGAATGCCGAGATGCAAGCGGGGTACCCCACGCGATACCTACTAGGCATTGAAATAATTTCCGTACATGGTCAACTATAAATGCTAGACCACCTCCACAGCCATAACTGTTTGTTTGTTTCGTGTGAACAAAATAATGATCATAATTGTCAGCAAGGTTGATTCAAAATGAACTCCAGTTTGTATGGGACCCGTTTGTGGGTTGCAAAATAATGATCAGAACTTTTTAATTAATTTGAAATATTCTTTCATGAGACCGTGTAAAAAATCAGTTCATTTGGATATTAGTGAAGGTTTGATCAATTTATTGAATTTTTATTCCGACAAATTCAGGAAAAATTGATCAAACTGTTACTGATATCCGAGTTAGTTAATTTCTTACAAGAACCCTTTTAAACACATTTAAATAAATTGAACGAATTATTTGTGTGGGACCCCAATATGGTGCCACATGAGGTAGTGTATATCAAATAGTACCCATAGTCATTTTATTCAAGCAAATCCAAGATGTGATTTGGTTATTAGCCTTGTTCGGGATGCTTATCAAATATTTTTTTTTTGATAACCAAAAGTTTGTGCACATCTCAATTAATTTCGGCAGAGAGGTTATCAAATTTTTTTTTTTGATTACCAGAAGTTTGTGCACACCTCGAAACGACCGGACATAACCCCAGTGATTCCGGGATGGTTATCATTAGGCTATGAACAATACAAATTTTATCGGTATCTGATGCATTAGATTGACTAATTCGGGACCAATCTTGTTTGGACCTATATGAATATTGAATCTGATATAGGATAGAAAGACCAAAAGGTCGATCTTAATATATAACATTAGATGACTTACCCTTTACAGGCTTATTAAGTTTCTAAAGGAGTCTGAATTCATTCGATATATATTGAATTGTTTTCGGCTCTTAATGTCGTTAAAAGTATTAGCGACATAATCAACATCAAAACCTCCACCAATATCTTTCCCAATGCATGTGATCAAAGGCTTTTTTTTTTTTTTCTTATTGAAATTTTCATCTTCCATGCTATTGAGCAATCTAGTCTGCACATGTTTCAAAGCTAAAAAAGCATTCTACATCGTAGACTTTGTCATGAACAACATCAATATTAGATGAATTAATCTGTCAACAAGAGAATAAATTGTGAAATTTTAATAATGCTAGAGTCACACATTTTGAACCACATACAATCACACACCCTCTCACATGTGGTGGGACCCACAGTGGGCCCCACCACATGTGAGAGGGTGTGTGGTTCAAAGTGTGTGACTCTATCACTATTGGTGAAATTTATTGTTTTGTTCATTACTTGACGCAAGAGGAGGAAAACAATACTTTTTTTTTTTTTTTTGTAAATTACTAAACTTCATCTAGATTTCAACCATATTGTGTGCTTTGTAAATTCCTCACACAAGACGAATAAAAAATAAAAATAAAAATAAAATTGGCGAAGTACTTACAAAAGTTACATAAGTAAAAAATAAGCAAAAAGTAAATTTAGTCCTAACTTACGCCTAACCCTAAGTGCACACGTTTTTCGTCTGGGATTGGGGGACCATCAACGTTGATAATTGAACGGACGGCTATGATTGCTCACTACAGAAATATAGTGATCTTATTCATTACAGAGCCCCAAATCCTTTTCTTCTAGCTATTATTATTAACATAACTACCACTGTATGTATGACCCGAAACTTAATTAAAGAGATTTCTCTCCTTTTAGGTATCCAATCAGTAACCTTTTAGATTTTAGTATGAATTATTGTAGGACTAGTGTAATGTAGGATTTTGTTCTGACTTTAATCAGTTACACTCGTTCACGGATAGTGTAATTGCTCGTATAAGTATTAGTCGAGGTATGCATAAGCTAAACGAAATATCCGGAGTTATATATAAAGAAAATGCTTATACTCCCTCCGTCCCAATTTGTTTTCTCACAATGGGAATATGTGCAATTTCAAACCCCTACAAAATATATTTCTCTATATTATTTTTTAATTTGTTTTATACCAAATTAAAGTGCTCATTGAGTACTTTAATTTGGTGTAAAAAAATTTTAAAAATATTATACAAAAGTACATTTTTTTAACATCTACAAAAATACATGTTTCCCCAAAGCAAGCAAACAAATTGGGACAGAGGAGTAATAATTAGGTAGAAAAGTGCAAAAATTAGCCATCAAACTGTTCATCAGGTTAAAAAAGTTAGTTTTCTAAAATATAGTAATGTATAGGTATGCCGAAACATGTGACGTGTTTCCCAATTGCATTATTTTTCTATTTTTCCTCCAAAGCATGCACTTTCAGTAGTACTTAATTATGAAGAAATTCCCCTTGTCAGCAAACTCTTGGGGCTACTGGAAGTTATGCATAATCGTTATTTTCAGGGCTCCGAAATTAGTCGAGGCGCACGTAAGTTGGCCTAGACATGCCAATAAAAAAAAAATTGGCCCGAACATCTGATTATTAAAAAGAAAATTAAAGTAGTAAGGCCCCGGACTAACTTTTGATGCGTTTTTTTTTTTTGTGCGGTGTTTTTGTCTTAATTTTTATTAGAGTTAGGTCAAATTTTAACACGAGTGTTCCAGAGTCTTTTACAGCGTCTTGTATGAGCCTTTTCCGAGTTTGGAACATAGTTTTGTCACTTTTTCGATTCTCTCATGAAGACGAACGATTTGATGTACGTAAGAGTTTGACCCAAATGTAGTAAGAACTGAAGAATCAAGAACATGACACCAAAAAATTAGCCAAACGGGGCGTCACAGCTTCAATACATGTCTTGATATTCTTGTAGGCATGGTGTTTTTCAGCTACGGAGTGGATGGGCGGATGGGCCTAACTATGTAACTCAATGCCCGATACTCCCTGGAAATAAATATATATACAGATTCACCATCACAGGTCAAGAAGGGACCCTTTGGTGGCATGCCCATGCCAATTGGCTTCGAGCAACTGTACATGGAGCGCTAATCATCCGACCAAGAGAGAGTGGTTCCTACTCATTCCCAAAACCCTTCGGAGAATTCCCAATTATCTTGGGTACATTCCAAACCCTTCTATTTATTCCCTGTCAAGTTTTTATCAAACTTCATAGTTATAAATCCATGATAGTTGTGCATAACAATGGCTTATTTAACTTTTTAGTCCCCAAAGTATTAGCGAAATGTCAATTTTGTCCCCAATATTCAAATCGTGTCTATTGAGTCCCCAATGTTCACAATGCGTGTTTAAATGGTCCATGTGTCTAACTTCGTCTGTCTTCTCCGTCAAATGCGAGGGCTTATTTACCTTTTTAGTCCCCAAAGTGTTCACAAAATGTCAATTTGCTTCCCAATATTCAAATTGCACTTGCACTTGATGAATCGGAGCAACCGTTTGTTTGGGTGGTGAAAAAGATAGGGGAAACCGACGAGACAGGAGAGGAAACTTGGTTGAAATCGGGCCAATAGGGTCAGGTCCAAACCCATAAACTCCATGAACCTCCGTACAATGGACAATGGTGTATCATCCTTCTTTGCGGATAACTTCACCGGATTTTCTAAATGAGGTAGGCTACTCACCCAGATTATGTTGAATCGGCTTGGAAGTGAAGTAAAGATTATATCCCCTTTTGACCAGAGACCCGTCACCGCAACCTTACCCGCACTGAGTTGTTGAAACGAGATTCCAATCCCAGGAGAATCCATGACCGAGAGTCACAACAGATCGCAAAAACCCCAGCGTGGATGGAACGGGTTTGGAACACGATCGTATTGTGTGGTTCGATTGAACGTTTAGGGTGATTAAAGTTCTCAGATCCCCTTTTTTATATTTGTGGTTGCTTGTCATGTAATGGGTTGAATCACCAAATTGGAACCCCCCTGATGTGGATGATGTTAGATCATGGGTAGAGACCAGATGCATCATTGCCTATGACCAGACCGCACCATAGCTCTGAATGCCTCTTAGAGTCACAGATCACCTATTTCGATTTTTGGGTTTGTTGTTTCTTGTTCTCTCAAAAAAGAGATGAGCATACCTTCAATTAGTGGAAGACAAAGATCATAATCCAACAGATTGATAAAGAAGGTGGAATAGAGATGATCTGGTAGATGTTGGAGATAAGGGCTTTGAAGTTGAAGAAAGCTATGTGGGGATGAAGTACCGAAGTTACCCTTGCATTGACGGAGAGGATGGATGGAGTTAGACCCAATGACCATTTAAATACACATTGTGAACATTGGGAACTCGATAGACACGATTTGAATATTGGGGACCAAAGTGACACTTCGAAAATACTTTGGGGACTAAAAAGGTAAATAAGCCCAAATGCAAGGGTAAGCTGTGGGGTGAAATTTCGAAATTTTCCTGCATTTAACAGAGAAGACGGACGGAGTTAGACACAGGGACCATTTAAACACACATTGTGAACATTGGGGACTCGATAAACACGATTTGAATATTGGGAACGTAATTGACATTTCGCGAATACTTTGGGGACTAAAAAGGTAAATAAGCCGCATAACAATTAACTAGTCTATTAAGCAGTTATAGATGTAACTCATTTTTTGAATTAATTAAAAACATAAAAAGTTTGCATGCATAGATTTGTGTCCATAGATTCCGACATTGTTGTGTCCCTAACCGTTTGATATACCGTATACACGGGTCCCACAAAATATTGAGGGATTCAAGTGAATCGGATGATTTTGAACACATCCCCTTGCCTTGAGTCTTTGTAGCATTGCTCCATCTATATTACTATATGATCAAAAATTTTGCAAGAAAGTATTTGAAAATTTAACAGTAATGATCAATTCTATTGTGATTATAGGAGAGTGGTGGAATTCTAGTATTATGGAAATCGAGAGACAAGCACTAGCCGACGGGCATGGGCCCAACGTTTCCAATGCTTACAGCATCAACGGTCTGCTTGGTAAACTATATAATTGCTCGTCCGATGGTGAGTGATATGTACCATTACATGTCGCGTTTATCCTCAGAAGGGTATTAAATTGGGGGGTCCTGTAGGCTAGTTCCCTATAGGGTACGTTAGGATCATCCATCTTTGCAATCAATGGTTCAAATCGCAAATGTATTTTACCAGTCAAAGAACAAAACAATCTGAACCATCGATAGCAAAGATGGATTGTTAACATTCAGGGAATTGGAGGTAGCATTTTACTGATGTTAAGTCATGGATTGGTTTCTTCACAAGGACCGCCCTACAGAATCTCCCACTCAATTAAATTGCTAAGTGATCACTTAGCTAGATTAAGAACCCCTCACATCCTGAACATATGTTGATTTTTCTTTGTTCAGGCACATATATGCTGAACGTTGTACCGGGAGAAACATATCTCTTGCGTATCATCAATGCTGCGCTCAATAACCAGCTCTTCTTTAAGATAGCGAACCACAAAATGACAGTCGTCGCCGTTGATGCAACATACACCGACCAATTGCTCACCGACGTCGTCGTCATATCACCCGGCCAATCTGTCGATGTACTACTCACCGCCGACCAACCACTAGCCTCCTATTACATGGCGGCACATGCCTACGATAGCTTGGGAGCTGCATATGATGAGACAATCACCACCGGAATCATTATGTATGAAAATGCCACAATATCAACCCCACTGATGCCGACCCTACCTGAATCCAACGACACTTCTCTTGCCTTCTACTTCTATTCCAATTTGACGAGTCTTGTGAATGGGCCTCACTGGGCCCCAGTCCCACTCGAAGTCGACAAACACATGTTTGTGACAGTGGGCTTGGGCTTAACCCCTCATGGCCAACAATACTTGTGGGGCTCCTTTAGGGCTAGCATTTGCGGCATGCATGAACAATGAATCTTTCGAGTTGCCTACCAAGTTATCGATGTTAGAAGCTTCTTTCTACAATTTGACGAGTGGGATCTACACCACCGATTTTCCAAGTGATCCACCGGTGGTGTTCGATTTCACGAATACGAGCAATGGCAACGTAATGAATACTTCACTCATCATGACATCGAGGTCAACCAAGGTTACGAAATTGAAGTTTAATACCACGGTTCAAATTGTGTTTCAAAACACGGCTTTGGTGAGTAAAGAGAACCACCCGATACATTTGCACGGGTATAACTTCTATGTTTTGGCCCAAGGTTTTGGTAATTATGACCCTCTAATTGGCCCAACAATGTTCAATCTCGTCAATCCACAAAAACGCAATACCCTCGGAGTGCCCGTTGGAGGGTGGGCCGTCATTAGATTTACGGCAAATAATCCTGGTACGTTTTCGCTATTTGATCTTTACACCCGTTTCAGTTTCAACAATATATTTATTTATCTTTGTATATTGTATACTATAAAATAATTGCTCCATCCCATTTTGTTTCCTTTTTCATAACTGATTAAAAGTAGTTTCAAAGATAGAGAACAAGGGTTTAATACTCGAAATTTCATTAAGCATTTTTAGGGCGACATGCATTTTTAGGGCGACATGCATTAGTTGAATGTCTTCAACAAAATTGAGTTCCACTTTTGGTGCAAGATCACCTGTGACCAAACTCCCTGCGTTTATGTGCCGACGGAGTTTGGACCACAGAATTGTGTGTTTTTATTTTTTATTTTATTTATTTCTAAGTGATCCAATGGCTAGAAATTGCTCCGGCACAGAGGAATTCGCCACAAAGGATCACTGGCCTCCACTTTTGAATATGGAGCAAACAAAATGGGCAAGTAGCTAAAGAGATAAACGATTGCCAGTTTTCAAAAACTGGTTCTCTGATTGGTTTTCTAAAAAGGGGCCCATGGTGGGTCCCTCCCACCTTTAACTCCATAAAAAGAAAAAACAAACATAAAAATCAAACAAAAAGGATGGAAACAGTTGTGCACCTGTACACTGATAGTGAGGTCTCATTCGCCAACAGCTGTGTATCACGTTGTCCGGAGATGATAAGAAAGGTCAAGTTGTACGGAATCCCCAAAAAAAAAAAAAGCCAGAAAACCGGTTTGGAAAACCAAATAAGGGTGGATTCTCAAGACTGGTTCTCAAAACCATAACCGAACAAGACCAAAGACTCGTAAATGCAACCGTTTAGCTATATAATACTTATCTACTTGCTGAGTGCTAATTAGTTTTTTCGTTGAGCTGCCTTAATTAGCAACATTAAGTGATAAGCACTAGTCCTCACCAAACAAACTGAATTAAGTACTGAAAAGTAAAAACCCATAAAAACCCTTAAAAGAAGAAGAGTAATTTTTTAAATTAGTAATTGCTAAAATCAACCGTTGATTTTAGCAAATGATTTTCTCATTTGCTTCAACCCTTTGATTTTATGGGATTCCCATTTTAGTGAATGGGAAAGAAGGCCGAAGTGAAGAGGGAATGGAATGCAAAAGATGGCTAGCTCATGCGGTAGAACTCTTGAATGCCCCACACTGTATCCCGGAATTGAGTCTCATTTTCCCCTCCCTACGTAATAGATTAGGAATGCCGAATGACAAAAAAAAAAAGATGGAATGGAATGGAATGGAATAAAAGAATCTAATTCTATTATTGAACTTTTGGCCTTGTTTCAATTTCTGTCCTAAATTCAAAATCAATTTATTACGTTTTATGAGACAGGTCATTCTCTCACAATAAATCGAGTTAAAAACTAATTTAAGCCAATTCTTGACTTGGAACAACCTCTTACCGCTTACAAATATGCAAAGCCATTGAGTTTCCCATTTGCTAAAGGTTTTACTTTTAGCACCGCCAATTCTCATTTAGTAAAAGTAGCAGAGAGATTTTAACAACTTGGTTTTAGCAAAAAAAAAGTATGTGAGAGAAAATTGACTTTTAACACCTTAGCTTTTATCGAATGGGAAACAAAAGTGAATTTTGAACAACTAAATTCAACTTTTATGAGAAATTCCATTTTAGGAAATGGGAAGGGAATAGCTACAATACGCACTCATTAAAAGTGTGTACAATATACACCTATTGTATAGTTCAAATTGTGTCACTTCATTGACAATCGTAATATTTTTTATTGTTTCATTACTTTTCAACGATATGATTCATAACAATTTCTAATAATATTTTGGTATGTCTCTCGTAACTTTTATAAAAAAAAATATAACTTTTATCAATAAGAGGTAATCAATTTAAAACTTTTATAGAGATGTGTATGATATATATACACCCAAATAACTTCCCCAACCGACTCTATGGGACTTTATCCATTACAGCACTCATATAGTACATGCTCACGAAGCACTGCCACTACAGCAGAAGGTGAAGTAGTAGCTTCGCTGATGGATTGTCAAACGATAAGTAATTCACGATCAAAATATTTCAATTATTCTTAATAATTCGCCCTTAACTTACGAGAATAGAGTGTATGGATTGCAAAATTGATACTTTTTCATAAGTTCTAAAAATTTGATGGCAAGTGCAGGTGTATGGTTGATGCATTGTCACTTCGATACGCATATTACGTGGGGCCTAGCGACTGCTTTTGTTGTTGAGGATGGGCCTACGCCAGAGACTTCTTTGCTGCCACCTCCACCTGATCTACCCTTTTGTTTTGTTAATGCTAAGAATAGAAGATTTTTTAATAAGGATGATGATAACGCAAAAACTATTTTTGCTAATGCCAAAACTTTAGCGCATAAATGGTTTGTATTTGTGTGGTCTGGCTCTTGGCCTGCTTTTCTGGTACCATGTCTTCTTGTATTTGTGTGTTTTTCTTGTACCTTGCTTAGGAGACAATACTATTATGCGTTAAAGTTTTGGCATTAACAAAAACTATTTCGGCATTAATATTTTTCTTTCATTAATCCATAAAAAAAAAATCATACGGATTTTCTATATAGTTTTGCTCTTCGGGCTCTCTTTGAACTTTAATCCATTAGGTACATATTCTTTGGGGTGAAATAGTATTATCATAATTCTCAGATCCTCAACAATTGGCAAGTGAAATTACAGGGATTCCGGGTGCTGCGTAGCCCTTGCTGGCATCATTTTGATGATGGGAGAAGTCTACCACGTAGTGCTCTTCAAGTACTATAAGTGTACTAAAAATCAATTCGATCAAATATCGTTAAATGTCACATCGGAACACATATAACTTGAAAAAAATCAGAACATATATAACTTGAAACATGGATGAAAACCATTGAACCCACTTTTTCAAGTTACTTATGTTCCATGAGGCTCTTCACGATATCAGATCGAGTAGATTTCTCCAAACCTTGTAGTATTCGATGAGCTCTACGCGGTGGACGTCTCTGATCGTTGAATATTCTCCTCTCTATATTTCATTTTTTCACTACTATTTCATTAATGTACTCCCTCCGTCCCCATTTATTTGTCCCTTTTGGGAGTTCGTGCCACTTTTCAATTGATTATATCTCGTAATATACATTGTTTTATATGATTTCGAAAACATTGTTTTATAGAATTAATTGAGATCTATCAAACAAGATCCATATTGAATATAAAATTCATTACCGATTAAAAGTTATAGCTTGTTTTTTATCCGGTTAGAATTGGACGAGGGACCAAAATTTGGGGACGGAGGGAGTACATGATTTATGCTACTCTAACTCGTAGTACAATACTGAATAATGTTGGATGCCTATGGTAACAAGTTTTTGTGAGCTGATTAGCATATATCAGATGTGTTTATTTAGTATGGTCATTGTTTTTGTGGTGTTTGATTATTGAGGGTGTGGTGTCCAGATTTCTAGATGACCCTTTTGAGTTAACTCTTTTCCACCGTAGTGGTGAGATCTGTCTCTCTTGGTACCTCTGAACAAGAAGCACCCGCCGTTAGCACCCATCTTGGCCGGAAGTTGGCCAGGGAAGGCACTCCGACGGTCTAGTAAGAGATCTGAGGAAGGAGGAGGTACCAGAGAGAAAGTGTAGAGTGAGAAATGTTGTGTACCTTCTAGGGTTCTCCTTTTTTCCTTTATATAGGCTCTCCTGATTTGGGCTCTAAGCTTAGGTGCAGATTGGTCATTTGGCTCAGATGATGTCACGCTATGGTAACCGCCTCAAATGCATCATCCATGATGTGTCCGATGAATCTGCCTTCTGCATTTCTAGTGAGTCACTTCGGGTGTACCTAGCTCGGGTGACTCTCCCGGTTCAATCTCATCTCGGCAAGTCGTTTCGATTTTATCCGGCTCGGATGAATCGTTTGGATCAAACTCTTCTTGGCCAAGACGCTGGTACATCCTCTTTACTATTTGATTCATACCGACTCAGAACGGTTATATTGGGCTCGGTTGACACTGTCTCGGTATGGTCATATTGGCTTGATTGACACATCTCAACATGGTCATATTGGATCGGCTCGGTTGGAACCGTCTCGGTAGAGTCATATTGGCTTGGATGGCACCGTCTCGGTACGGTCATATTGGCTCGGCTCGGTTGGAACCGTCTTGGTAGAGTCATATTGGCTCGGATGGCACCGTCTCGGTATGGTCATATAGACTCGGCTCGATTAGAACCATCAAGGTAAGGTCATATTGGCTCGGATGGCACCGTCTCGGTACGGTCATATTGGCTTGGCTCGGTTGGAACCGTCTCGATAGAGTCATATTGGCTCAGATGGCGCCGTCTTGATACGATCATATTGACTCGGCCCATTTAAGCTTAGGATTAGACTTCGCCTTGTTCGGGGCCTGAGACTTTGATCTAAGCCAAGCTGTGACTCATCTGATCGTTATATTTCGGCCCACTACAATAGCCCCTCAACTCTTGCCGAAAGTGTTTTCTTTGAGGGAGGAGTTGACATAAATAAGAGCCGTACCATTTTATTCTTCTCTATAGCCGAGCTTATATTTCTTCTTGGTTGACTTCTTTGCTACAGATTGTGTTTTCGAGCCTCAACAGACCTTAAACTCATGGCCTGGCCAAAATTGCTCAACATGGCGGCTCTGTACTACCACCGAGTGAATATAGGAACCTGTAGAGGATAAGTTGATGATTTGTTTATGCGCCTAGACGAAGCCATTTGGTATCTCTTCTGAGGTGTTATTGATTGTGCCTGGCCAAAGCAGAGGCATTTTTTATCACGCCTAGCCGAAGCCGTTTGGTATCTCTATCAAGGCGTTGTTGATTGTGCTTGGCCAAAGCCGAGACATTTTCATCAAGCCTTGCTGAAGCTGTTTGGTATCTTTATCGAGGTGTTGTTGATTGTGCCTGGCCAAAGCCGAGGTATTTTGATCACGCCTAGCCGAAGCCGTTTGGTATCTCTACCGAGGCGCTGTTGATTGCTTGGCCGAAGCCGAGGCATTTTTATCACACCTAGCCGAAGCTATTGGGTATTTCTACTGAGGTGTTTGTTGATTGTGCCTAGCCAAAACCGAGGCATTTTTTATCGCGCCTAGCCGAAGCTATTGGGTATAAATACTGAGGCGTTTGTTGATTGTGCCTAGTTGAAGTAATTGGGTATAAATACCCAGGCATTTGCTGATTGTTCCTGGCCGAAGCCGAGACATTTTTTATCGCGCCTAGCCAAAGCTATTGGGTATAAATACCGAGGCATTTGTTGTTTATGCCTGGCCGAAGCCGAGACATTTTTTACCGCGCGTAGCCAAAACTATTGGGTATAAATACAGAGGCATTTGTTGATTGTGCTTGGCCAAAGCCGAGACATTTTTTTATCGCGTCTAGCCGAAGCTATTGGGTATAAATACCGAGGCGTTTGTTGATTGTGCCTCGAAACTTTGAGTTGCTTGTCGTTCATCACTTCGGTAATGGTCGGTTCGGAAATTGCTCCTCGTAATGCTGAGTCGCTTGCCCTTCATCACTTCAGTCATGGCCGGTTCGGAACTTGGCTTGAAAATCGCTCCTCGAAACGCTGAGTTGTTTGTCCTTCATCACTTCGATTATGGTAGGATCAAAACTTGGCTCAAAATGGCTTTTCGTTAACGCTGAGTTTGTTGTTGGTCGGTTTGGAACTCGGCTTGGAAATAGCTCCTTGTAAAGTTGAGTTTGTTGTTGGCCGATTCGGAACTCGGCTTGGAATTGAAACGCTGAGTTAGTTGTTGAATGGCTAATTGCTCGACGGTCATCACTTTGGTTACGGTCGGTTTGGAATTCGGCTTGGATCATTACTTCGGTTGTGGCCGGTTCGGAAATCAGCTCAGATCGTTGCTTCCGTTACGGTCGGTTCGGAATTTGGTTTAGATCGTTGCTTCTGTTACAGCCAGTTTGGAACTCGGCTCGGAAATTACTCCTCGAAACGCTAAGTTACTGAATGGTGAGTTGCTGAGTGTTTGGACTCGGAGTGAGTCCGACGATGCTTGGTAGAATGGAGACACGAACATGAGGGGTGGTTCTGGGCCTTTGGAAATTGAAAGACCCTTAGATCGGTCAAATTTAGTTTTCCTCCCATGGATTCTTAAAGAAAAAGGACTAGGAAAAGGTGAAAAAGAGAGGGAATGAGGGAGATCTAAAGGTTGAACACCGGATTCTAGGTTGAGATCCCCAGTAGAGTCACCAATTGTGGTTTCCAGATTTCTAGATGACCCTTCTAAGTTAACTCTTTTCCACCGTAGCAGTGAGATTTGTCTCTCCTGGTACCTTTGCACAAGAAGCACCTGCCGTTAGCACCCATCCTGGCCGGAAGTTGGCCAGGGAAGGCATTTCGACGGTCTAGTAAGAGATCTGAGGAAGGAGGAGGTACTAGAGAGAAAGTGCAGAGTGAGAAATGTTGTGTACCTTCTAGGGTTCTCCTCTCTTCCTTTATATAGGCTCTCCTGACTTGGGCTCCAAGCTTAGGTGTAGATTGGTCATTTGGCTCGGATGACATCACGCTACGATAACCGCCTCAAATGACATCATCCATGACATGTTGGATGATCGAACTGCCTTCCGCATTTCCAGTGAGTCACTTTGGGTTTACTTGGCTCGGGTGACTCGCCAGGTTCAATCTTGTCTCTGCGAGTCATTTCGATTTTATCTGGCTCGGATGAATAGTTCGGATTAAACTCTTCTCGGCCTAGACGTTGGTACATCCGCTTTACTATTTGATTCATACCGACTCAGAATGGTTATATTGGGCTCGGTTGACACTGTCTTGGTACAGTCATATTGGCTCGATTGACACATTTCAGCACGGTCATATTGGATCGGTTCGGTTGGAACCGTCTCGGTAGAGTCATATTGGCTCAGTTGACACATCTTGGCATGGTCATATTGGCTCGACTCGGTTGGAACTGTCGCGGTAGAGTCATATTGGCTCAGACAGTCTTGGTACGGTCATATTGGCTCGGCTCAGTCAGAACCATCAAGGTAAGGTCATATTGGCTCAGATGGCACCGTTTCGGTACGGTCATATTGTCTCGGCTCGGTTGGAACTGTCTCGGTAGAGTCATATTGGTTCGGATGGCACTGTCTCAGTACGGTCATATTGACTCGGCCCATTTAAGCTTAGGATTAGGCTTCGCCTTATTCGGGGCCTAAGCCTTTGATCTGAGCCAAGCTGTGACCTATCTGATCGTTATATTTCGGCCCACTACAGAGGGTGTTGTGTTCTTTCCTGGGGTAATGCCCATCAGTACTTGTGTGGATTGTTTCAGTAATGAATTAACTTTCCCCTTTGGATAAAATAAATAAATAAATAAATTAACTTACCCCAAAAGAAAATGTTAGACAAGAGAAGCATCATGTAACAACATACAGTACAAATTTTCATACTCGATGCTTCTCTTTCATTTATTTTTCTTTTCTCGGTTTGACGGTTAGGAGTGTTGGATTAAAAGCAGACCATTCTTGCTAGGATTAGAAAATTTACAAGAGAAGCTCGTATGGCCTAGCCTCAAGTGGTTGCTAAGTTTCGATGTTTGTCTATCTATCCACCAAAGTCACCGTGTTGGATACGCTAGCGGCTTACAAAAGCACTAATGTAGGCATTCGAGGTCTATAGTAGCGTTTTGGTACACCTTTACCAACGCTTTTGGCTATTTGGGAATCTCGACTTACTTGTAGTGGTACTATGATGTTTAATCTTTATATTGATATAGAAAATCCAAGTATTTCGGTTTTATTAAAAGCAATTGAGTTTTGATCATAATTTTCTACTTGTTAGATTCGTCTCGCCAAGAAGAATTTAGAAAACCACGAAATTTTGACGCAAAATTAACAAATGCAAAAAAAAATTGAATAAGGACAAAATGATTTTTAAAAAAACTGGTTTTTGGTTTTTTACCCAAATGAGGCCTTTATCTTCAAAATCAGGATGAATATTCAGGAAATAGAAAATCACATGCAGTACATTGATAATGAAATAAATGACAGGACCTAGTTAAATGTACCCTCACTTGATGTTAATATATGTTTTCTCACATGTTTTATTAATCGGGCGGCTCTACGTAGATATTTGGGTGGTCATTTGAACATCATCAAAAAATAAATTCTTTTAGAAATACGTGTAAAATTTTTATTTTAATTTTATTTTTGCCATCTTGAACACCCAATCCAATAATATATGAACACCCAACCCAAAATGTTTGAACACCAAATCTAAAAATATTTGAACACCCGACTCCAACAATAAGCCCACAAAAATTTGAGCAGCCGACCAAATTAAAACCCATAATCTCAAAAGAAAAAAGAGAAAACGGAAAGAATTTAAAAGAGCAAAAGTACGAAAATTCAAAAATATGAAAATTAGGGCAAATATACCTCCGACCCTGCACAATCCCAAATATTCCCACTTGATATACTAGTTTTTCAAGTTAATTTGGAAAAATTCTATGAGATTGGCCCCTGTAAATATCTTGAATGAAAAAAAAAATTCATAAAGTTCATAAACACTAATACAGGAATGAAAAAATCCCACTAAATTGCAAGATATCAACCATTTTTGTCATGGTAAAATTAAATTACGAGTAGCTATATGCTTGACCGTTCGGGTGATTAATAATTAACTAGAATTTCGTCCCAAGCGTAGGACTATCGACCGGTGTAGCACAATAAATCCGGAAGTACCGGAGTCGAACCACAGAGACGGTCTACGGTGTTAAACTCAAACGATGTCGGCTTTAAGTTTGTAATTGGCTCTCAGGTAGCCACCCCTTGCTCAAATAGTTGACTAACTAATTGAATTCAGCTAATTTAACAACTGGACTTTTGAATTTAACAAGGAGAACATAGCCGTGGGCACTACGGTGTTCGCAGCTAGCCTAGTTCACATTCACTCGGGCCACAATTACTCAATTAATAGATTTAAAAATATGGAAAAGACAATTCCAACAAATGCGCACCGTTTGTTACCAATCTCTGCGCATTTAAAATTGGTAATGCTAGGTTTTGTTTGCTAGAAAAGTTCCGTATTAAAAAATTGCGCATTAATTAGAGTGATTCGGCATCGAGGTGGAACATAAATTAGCCTAGCCACGGAACACCTTGTCCCGTTGCCGCACTCGATACGACTACTCACGCATTATTGAAGAAGCAACAATAACCACGCAAACCCTAGATCTAAACATCATTAAACAACGGAAACAAAGATAGGAAGTAATATTGAAGATTGTGCAATGAAATTACCCTTGATTAATTTAAGCAAAACATCAAAACCACGCTGAAAATCTTGAAAACAAGTGCTGAGAGAGAATATCAGATCTGTAGCCGAAACTTGAAGAACTAAAAAGTCTGTAAAATTCGTGGAACCCTAATTAACCCTAAAAACGGCGTATTTATATCTCTCCTAAAGTCAAAATCCGTAACAAAGTCAAATGTCAGTTATATGACCCTCGGTATCGATACAGGAGAAGTCCTGTATCGATACCCGTGCTTTCTGTTCCCGTATGATGCAATCTGTATCGATACAGGACAATCCTTGTATAGATACCGGCTCCTCTAAAATGCCTTCCAGGCTTGTTTGGCTGTCCCCACTTGGGTCCCACTGGTTCCTTACGTGCCTGACCGCCATATGTCCACTTCACGAGCACTTTTGCGACCTGTTTCCTACAAAATAACCAAAGACACGAACAACCAAAAACACACCGCATCAAGTGAAAAATGGAATAAAATTGCACCTCTAACGCGCTAATTCGCCCTACTTAGGCGCTTATATCTACGACATTACGCGCCTATCACTATATACACACAATCTCGTCTCCTTCTCATTACTAGCAAGTAGCATTATACTCTTCCATCCCAAAATGAATGTCTAAAACATCTATTCACTCTTCTTAAAAGATCAACTATATTTTGCAATTTATAATACTTTTACGATTTTACTTTTTACAAAAAAAATCATCTATATTTTACGATTTATAATACCAAGTGAGACCTATCAAACAAGATTCACATTGCATAAACAATATATAATAATTTAAAAACATAGGTCATTTTGTCATAGGTGTGAAATGTGAATGGTAGCTTTGGACACCCATTTTAAGACAAAGGGCTTATATTATGTAGCTATACACGTAAGTCGGGACACTGTTAAGCATAATTTCTGTGTCTGCCATTGTTGATATTAATAGAATTTTTTTTTGTTTGCACGCGTAGACTTATGGTTTCTAGATTTAGAAGAAATTTATGAACACTCTTCCAAGAATTTCTAGAGCCGCCACTAATCCCTTAGGTAAATCAAAATATTTTTGCTACCATGATGTCCATTACAAGAAGGCTTATGGAATCCTTATGGAACAAGATCGGCTTTGTACCGATCAATGGCCTCCTTTCGGTAAAAAACCGGTTTTTGGTTTTTTGGTTTTTCTATTTTGTCCTTATTCAAAATTTTTTTGCATTCATTACTTTTGCATCAAGATTTGTGGTTTTTGGATTCCTCTCGACGAGATGAATCTAACAAGTATAAATTTATGGTCAAAACTCAAATTTTTTTGAATAAAGCCAAAATAGGTGGATTATTGGCCAATAATCCACCTATTTTGGTTTTATTCAAAAAAATATTTGATTTGACCATCAATTTATACTTGTTGGAGCATTACTAGTGTATACTCAAATACAAAAATACACAAAGATAAGTATTTTGATACACAAAAGAGGCTCACAATAGTATTTGGATAAATACTTAACGTTAACAACATTTGTTACAAATACTCAACTTTTGGCATTTGGATACTCAAAGCTACCAATCTTTCTCAATAACCAAACTTCAATAACCAAATTTTGGGGACCACACCGTATCAAAAGTAACAACATTCTCACTCCATTTTTCGCATACTTAATTCAAAACTCAATTTTTTTGCACTTTTTGCCAAAATTTGAAATTATCAATTTTTAATATTCACCAAAATATGTTCAAGATTAATCTTATTTTAAACGTATTGTGAATATCTTTTCAATGACAATAATATTATAAAAATATATATGTACAATTTTAAAGTTGTGCCCATTTTATGAATAAAAATAGAGTGAATTGTACCTTTTTTTAATTATTATGGTCACAAATGAACTATTGTAGAAGGGTAGATACTCAAACTTATAAACTCATTAAACGAATAATCAAAATGTGATGTGACAATATTTGAGTATCCATATTTGAGTATACAACTAGTGATGCTCTTAGATTCATCTTGTCGAGAGAAATCCAGAAACCACAAAATTTTTATTCAAAAAAAATTGAATAAGAATAAATGAAAAAACCAAAAAATCAAAAACCGGCTTTTCGTTTAATCCGTTAAACCCATTTGCACCCCACAACATTGAGGTGGGCATTGATCTCATCACTCGTAGCTTGCTGCAAATGGCAACATTTCCTGGCTGTGGTATACTGGTATAACTTGTCGGTTCAGTAACGTCTGGGGAATCTGTAATTGGGTAAGTGAGGACAATCGGGGGGCCTGTACTGAGGGGATTCACTGCAGACATGTAGTGATCCTCCTCGGCCGTCCGATCGACGATTAATAATCCTAATAAATTGAGATTAAAGTAATTGTAAAAATATTTTTTTAAAGTGTAAGATGATCCAGACCGTTGATCGCTGATCGGATTGCAAGAGAGATTACTACATGTATGTAGTGAGTCCCTTCAGTACAGGAACCTGGTTCCGAGTGAGGAGGGCCTTCGGCGAAGGTGAAGATTGGATACGATTTGGGGAAGATAAGGTTTGAGATTGAATTTTGCGGGACTTGGATCAGTGGATGTTATTTGGGATAGAGATAAACGTGGATGGATGTGAATTAGAATTAGATGGGCTAGAATTACACATGATGTTGAGCCAAAAAAGTGATGCTGAAGCAGTTGACCACATCCACCACATAGGGCCGGCCTTGATGTTTGGGTTGCCCAAACCCAATTCCAATCTTGGTTGCCCACTTACTATTATGGTAAAAATAAAATGACAGTCAGGGAAAAAAAATCAAGGTTTTATATTGTACTTTGAATTTGAATAACATAGAAAAAAAAGTCACAATCAAAATTTGGCCCCAATTATACTGTTTTATGATGAACATGATCCGATTTAAAGAAACTTCTCATTGAATAGATTAAAACAAATCCTTCAATTGAGTCACTATAAAACCTTATCTACGAACTCATTTTCAATCGAGATCATAATCAATCTATTTAATCTGTCTTGTGACATGATACTTCAAAAGTAAGTTTTTATCAACTTTAACTTAGAAAAACTCCTCCATGAGAAGTAACTGTAATTGGCTGACCTTAATATTGTAAGGGCCCGAAGCAAACTCTCAATATTGACACCTACATCTTCAAGATTTTTTTTTTTTTACAAAATTATAAAATATAAAAATTAAACCTAAAATGATGCAAAAATAAACGTTAAAAGTTATGATTGAAAGAGCTTGTTTTGAACAAAATAAAAGAGTTTGTTTTGAAGAAAATATGATTGCCAACTCTCAATAAAGATTTTTTTTTTAATCCTGTGTAAGAAAATATCACTTTTCTATTATTATTGTGTTTGTCAAATGCAAAATTTCTATCAGAGTGATAAAATTATGTGATTTTCGTAAAATTGTGGTTTGAGAGGAAACAAAATGATCCATAAATAAGGGAAAGAAAAAACAGAGAGAAAAAAGAGGGAAGAAAGGTCAATAAGTGTAGAGGCCAAAGTTAGATGATGGTGGAGCTCGGGAATCGAAATCCAAAACCCAGAAACATTACCAAAGCATTCGACCACGCTGGCAAAGCGTTGCCTTCTGAAATATATGGGGACTTAATAAACTTTATACATAAATTTAAGGTTTTTTTTTTTGGGTTGCCCAAGCCCGGAGGCTTGCGAGGCTTATCCCTGGGCCGGCCCTGCCACCACAGCATAGCATCAACAATCTCCACTGTACAGGCAAATGTTATTTGCTAATTTCATTGTTATATTGTTTGTATTCTCTCCTCTCTCTTCCACAAACGAAGAAGTACGTATTTTTTAAACTTGATGTATTAACAAGAATAATTTAGGTGACTCAAACTAGTGGCACAATTTCAAATAATGTTGGATGCCTATGGTAACAAATTACGACCAAAAGCTAAAAATTACCTGTGGACGGCCTACGGAGATCATGCGGTTTCTCGTTTGAAAAAGATTGTGATTTGTTAGAGTCGCCACCCGGATTTGAGGTCCGAACCCGAGAAACCGATAAAAAATGACTCGTTTGCCCATTTGAGTAAGCTTTTACTGATCATGGCGGAACCAAAGATTTCTCGGATTCGGGGGTTTGGTTACGAGAGGGGAAGGGTTTTACGGCACCCCTCTCGCCCGGTCCGTGAACCGGCCTCTACTCAATGTTTTGTGGGATTTTGAAAATATTTGAAACTTAATTTATTCACAAAAATAGGGAATTGGGATGGGAAAACACATAAACAAGTGCTCAAATACGAACCAAGTGATGGTGGATGCTTGTGCAATGTACAATGCGATGGTTGAATGATATAAATAAAGAAAATGACAATGAAAGAGAAAAATAGAACTTAAAACACCATTTTGAAACGACACTATTTACATGTTTTGGAGGGTTTTGATATAGAAATGAGAAAAACATAAAACTACAAAGTTGTAGCCCTTCAAATTATCTACGTTTTGATATGTAATACGCCCAAAACGGAGTTTGGAGTAAAAAGTTATGGCTGAAACAATTATTGACTAACTTTTCTTTGGGATTTGAATTTCCAAAGTGGCTTGGCGCTCAAGCATGACTTTGAAGCAGAGTTAAGGCCTTGAGCGCTCAAGTCCTTCCCAGATCACCAAATTCTGCCATTTTATGACTTTTTCAAGTATGATGAACTTGAATAAGCGTACTGGTCTCCCTCAGCAAGACCAAAACAATGATTTTCACATGATTTTTTACCTTTTCAGCTATGATCAAGGTTTGAATTTGTGGTTTGATGAATGGATGGGTAGTGGCTGTGTTTATGGGCTATAGATGAAGTATTTTGAACAGAGGAGTGTGAGTGTAGGGCTGATTGAATGATTGATTGAGTGGATAATGGAGTATTTGAGCTTAAAATGGTGATTTTGGCTTGGATGAGGTGGGTTTTGATGGGAGAGCTAGGTTTGGACGAAATTGATGGAGTGTATGGCTGTAAATGGCTTATTAGAGTAAGAGAGGGGGCTGTTGTAGTTGGTTTTTCAAAGACCCATGTGTTGTAGGCCTTTTTTCAGAAGGTTTTTGGGTGTTTTAGAGGTTGAAGTGATGGAGGATGGTGGCTATGGAGGAGAGAGAGTGGGTTTGATCTGATGGGGGGAGAAAATGGTAGTAGTGCAGCCAAGAGGGTGAGTGAGGGAGTGGAGGAGGTTTATATAGAGAGAGAAATGGGAGGGAAATGGGTTTAATTTTTGAATTGGGCTTGGGGGGTGATTGAGGAGATGTTCAAAGGGTCTAGGAAGTGTATTTAGGCAGTAGAAAACATAGGTAGACGCTCCTCTTGCAGTAGAATATCATGATTAGATACTTTCTGCGAGAAAAGCGATCTCGGCTCGAGTTGAAGCCAGCTTGAAGCCATGGGCTTGGCCAAGGTGGGATTTTTGGGTTTGAGCCTTTCGAAATTGCTTTCAAAAGGTAAAACTTTGCGGGACCGCCCCGGGTGCTACCGAACTCCGTTTCGTGCGTGGTTTGAAGCGTTGGAAAGCTTGAAAGGTCTAATTTCTAACCCAAGTGGTTTTAACCCAAGATGATTTGTACATCAAAATGTGTGACCATTTTACCCTCAGATGGTTGGAAGAATGAATCGTTTCGGTAAAATGGGCATACCTCCCTCATTTCAAAATGGATTGGGACATGTTATATATCAATAAAGAGGGTTTTGAATGTAATACAATATGGTACAGGCTTAGGTTTGGTTTGAAGAGATTTATGGGTGGTTGGAAGGGTATTTTGGTCATTTTGGTTGGTTAAGTTTGTTCTAGGAGGGTTTAGAATGGTTTAGGGTGGATTGGTGAGTTCAAGCCTTGTTCTGAGACTCAAGGTATGCATGATTGGTCTATTTCATCATCAGGAATGCTTGATAAATTTTTCGGGTCAAAATCGGAGAATGCCTAATTGAGTGGGCTAACTGCTAAACCAATGGGAAGACTTAAATGATCATGTTGTTGATATGGTTTGGACTATTGAATTCCGTTCAAGATTTTTTGGATTGGATTGGATCCGGATTTGGATCCAATCTGATTTATTGATGGGCCTACTCTAACCAATTTACTTTGTTAACTTGTTCCACCTCTGTCTATGATTTTGTTCCTTTTCCATCTCTCTCTCTCTCTTGCCCGCACTGAATGCACCCACCTATCATTCTTTATTATACTGGTCATGAAGTGAAAGGGAGTCTCTCAAAGGTTATGTGCATTTTTTCAATTGTGCAATATATATATATATACTTAGACAAAAAAATTGTAAGGACAAAAGATGCTCAAATAAGATCAATGGATGCAGAGGATGGAATTAGAGCACCACGTAGACTAAATTTTGATGAGGAAATACTATGGGCTACGCCAAAAGTTGTGGATGTTGACATCCCCTGAACCGGTATGATATTTGAGTCCGAAGATTATGCTTATCAGTTTTATAATCGTTATGGTGGATTAAAGGGATTTGCGTTATAAAAGATTGGGTGAATAAAAATTAAATTAAAATTAAAAAAGATAGAGAGACCCATAATATTTTTATTTGAGTTCCTATGCTGTATTTCCAATCAAAATTCTTTGTAAATGATAATGACAAGTAACAGAAAATGATGACAGAGACAGCCAGAGAGGGGCAAAACCAGAAAAGATACATGGGGAATCGATCAAAAGACGATGCATTGATTCCATCATACCTAACTAGTAACTAGAGTCGAACTGAACTACTCCGTAATATACATGGGGAATCAATTAATTAAGGTGGCCTTATTTTATGGTGTCCAAAATGCTTTTTGTTTCAATCTAAAGATTTTGTGCTTGTTTTGTCTTATGTACTGTTTTAAAAACCGGATCAGTGAGTGAACTGGAAAGATACCAAGTGAATGAGTCACCAGTTCACCCGCGATCGAACATGAATCAAACAGTAACTTCATACTTATGTTGAAAATATACTATAAATATATAGTATTCTAAAATAAGAATATAAGAAAAATAGAAAATACTTCATAGAAAGTTTGAGAAAATGAAGGAGTTGTGCTACAAATTTGTTCTAGTATGTTTTTCTGCAATCCCATATTGCTGGGAAACATTAGGGTTGTCAACAGTCAGGATTTATGCGGATTGGTATGAATTTGAAGACCGAACCAAAAATCTACGGTCCGGTTGCGGGACAATTAAAAAATTCATGGTTCGGTTCACTGTTTGTCTACATATTATTACATTCTACCCAAAAAAAAAAAAAAACAGATTCTAGATTCCAAATTCAAAGCCTAGATTAAAAAAAAAAAAAAGATTACCAGATTCCAAATTCAAAGCCCAAATAAATAAAAAAAAAAACCCACAGATTTCCAAGTTCTAAATTCAAAGTCAAGATTAAAAAAACAAGAAAAAGAAAAAAACATATGCAGAGGTCGCTAAAGAAAGCCAGTGATAGCACACCAGAATATATCAATAGCAGGTGGCACCAGAAGACAACAGTGATTGTGGCATGATTAGGGTTGGCCATTTCCTCTGACCCGTTTGAATCCGATCTGATTTCCGATTTGAACGGATCGACAATATTAAGATCTGTTTGGAGATTGGATATGATATGCAGATTTTTTTTTAAAAATGTTTGGGGATCAGGTAGGGGGTGGAAATAGGCATGTCCCGGCCCCGAATCCGCTCCGAATCCGTTCCCCAATCCATCCCCGCCCTGCTCTGCCCCGTCTCCGAATCCCCGAATATAGGAGTCTATTCATGAGTAATGAAACTTTTTGGTCCCAAAAAATTTTCTCCAAAAACATGGGTCACACTAAATTTCCTCTAAACATTTAATTATAATTAAACTTTGTAATATAATAAATGTGATTAAATAAAAATGCATCACTATAATTTGAATACCTCCAAACTAAGTTGACATCTACTCAACTATCTACTCAGCTATCAATCATATACATTCTTTAAAATAAACACAAAAAAATAAAAAATAAAAACAATATTTTTCCAATCGAGCCGTTGATTTTGTTGTTCCTATTGATGAAATCAATTGTGTAAACTTTCTTCTTGATCAAGTTTAGAAAGCTTTTTTCGATCGGGACCCAACACTACAAGAAAAATCACATTTGGTGACTAAGAATTTGGTCACTAAAAGGCCCTATTTAGTCACCAAAGGTCTACCATGACCAAAAATAATTTGGTCGCCTAACCCTACTCGTAGAAAGGTATTGGTGACCATAGCAAAGGTATTGGTGACCAAATTTGCTATGGTCACAAAAGCATAACATTTAGTGACTAGAACTTGGTCACAGTTGTATCCTTTGGGTGACCGCGTAAATTTGGTCACTAAAAAGTGGTGGTCACTAAATGGTACTATTTGTTGACCACAAACTTTGGTCACCAAAAACTAGTGGTCACAAAAGGATACACTTTACCTACCAAAACAGTAGTCACTGAATGGTTTTCGTGACTAGTTAATAGCTGTGTAGGCGACCAACCTTTAGTCACAAAATCTTCTAATTTCTTCAACCAAAAAAAAGCCAATTTTTTGAGCTCAATCTAGATCCATTCAAATAATGATTTCATAATGTTTTTGCTATATACAAGGCCCATTACAGAAATTACTCTAGCATTTGTAGAGTTCAAATGATATGCAGATATGCTGCAAAAAAGTCATAAGTATGCAATCCCCAGTCTCTCGACCACGAAATCATACTATTTTGATAGTCTAGGAGTTTGCCCACATGCTCTACACAAGAAGACATGCCTTCTGGTCTTGGCACGAACGATGATAGCCAAACACACTACGACTTCTTCATAAAGAACCGAGTCGGCCCTACTCACAGCAAGCTCAGTGATTTTATGAAAATATAGCTGCACCAACGAGAATGATTGTAGAGGCAAATTTAACAGGTAGCCAAGTTGCAATCAAACATAATTGTGTACTTTTGGTGGAAAAAAAAGGTTAGACCATATAACTGAAGCTCCCCAGACAGTACATGTTTAACGAGTAATTTAATGTCAACAGGAACTCCATCATCTTTTTGCTCGGGTTTTTTTGTTATTAGGAGCAGCAACAATAACTACAATTACAAGCAATCATTACAAATATAAACTCCTCTAATATGTAATCAAGCCACTGCAAAATAGAATTAGGTCTTTGATTATAAACTTCATGGATTAATGGATGGTCATGGTAAATGATTAAGTGCTCAAATAATAATATCTTATTAACTATATTGGAAAATACAAAACAGTTTAGGTTGTTCATTTGACTATCCATGGGAAACTATTGAGCCGCCTATGGCTTTTAAATGGGTAGTTTGCATTGGATTGGTTTGTGGGCTTGTTTTTTGAGGCTAGTTGTTCAAATATTTTTGGGGCAGGTCAAATATGAACATGGTGTTTAAGAAAGCGATAAACTAAAATAAAACCTGAAATATTACAAGTATTCTAAACCAATTTTTTTTACGGTGTTCAGGTGACCATTCTAAACTCTTAGTAAAGCCGCCTATGAGCGGCCTATGCATTTAACAACAACACCTATTTCAACCTTAGCAAAAACAACAATTCCAAAGAACGTTGGGATCCATCTTTGTAGACTAGATGGGCTTAGGCCTAAGGTTGATGAGGGTTTCCTTACAATAACCCTAGGATTATAAATACTCTTTTAATCTCTCTTATTTAGTGTGTGGTAACATAATTAATTTGAGTGAAACATGTTGAGAGTGAGAAGGGGCCACTTGTGGATTCCCTCGGAGTGGGAGCCGGTGATAAGTCCCCTATATTGTTAATTAAGGGACTTATCTCCCTTATTTTTGTCAGTCATACACGCGGTTCATAGCTTTTATAGATTTGATATTGTGCGTGGGTGTATTTTGTTAGTTTCAGGGAAAATGGGCGAATTTGGTGATTTTTGACGCCATGGGTTTGACTAAGAAGTACTTGAGTACCCAAGGCCACGTGACACTCCGCCACCAAGCCCTGAGAGTCAAGGATGAAGCACCATACAATGCTTGGGGAGACCAAAAGGCCAGGAGTGAACAAAGGAAGAATTTTTCCCTTTTTGAAGAAGGATGTAGGTAGCAGCAAATTTGAGATACCGGTAGCTTGAAAATGGGGATACCGGTATCCCTAGAGGAAATCTCACATTTTGTAAGGACATACCGGTAGCTTGATAATTGGAATATCGGTATCCCGGGGACAGAAAGGAATTTTAGGGAGATACCGGTATCTTGATTTTGGAGATACCGGTCCATGCAAATTTTCTGCGACTTTTTGTGCCCGATCTAAAATTTCTTGTGGCACTTTTGTAATTATTTGGCACGACTTTTTGGGCCTATAAAAGGTCTTTAACACCAGAACTTTAGGTTTAGCTTGGTTCTTCTCCTTCTCTCTCTACCTCCATTAAATATCTCTTGGCCTAGCTCTCTCTTCTCTCTAAGATTTACATGTCTTACACTTATATTCAAGGTATTTCATCTTCTTTAATGTTGTAGTACTTGTTAAGACCTTCATATAAATCTAGTTTATTTTCGTTTTTATTGGTTAAATCTTATCTCTCATTTTCTAGTTATTTCCTTAGAAAACTCTTGTTCTTAGTAGTTGTTTGTAATTTTCTCATGTATTAATGTTGCAGGTAGACCTATAATCTTCCATAAAAATAAGTTTTTAATGTTATTTGTTATGTTATTTATTTTCCTTATAAAAGTAGTCATGGTTCACTTAGTAATTACCGAGTAGTCGTTATAGGCTCGGTCATGGGGTGATTAGCACCCCGTGACTTAGGTTGATTCACTCTCCTCGCCATATTGCAAACTTTGCATGTTAATCAAAGAGTTAGGATTAATTTTATGTAACAAAATTTAGATTAGTTAATTCTGTTGATCACGCGTAGCCCAAGGCTCGACCACTTGGCACGTGTGATGCTTCGGGCTATGTCAATCAAAATGTTTGTATAAATGGCACAAGAATCCTATTCTTTGTGAAACACCATTTCTAGTCAAATGAGTTTTAAGTACCAAATCTTCCGTTCGGGGACGTTTAACGACACCCCGAGCTGGTCATTTTAGAGGAGAATGAATCGGCCTACGGCATGAGTGTTGTGAACCCCTTGACTTAGCCTTGTTTTTAACCAGTCTTTTAATCTCACGTCTTTCGTGAAGTTAAGTGAAATCTACCTCCCAAACTACAAAAGCCAAGTTTGCCGCTTTAAGGCTAAAACCTTCACTTGCGAGTCAATTACCACGCTCAGCACATAAGGTTCCTGTGGACTCGATCCGGACTTCCTATTATTATGCCACTCGTCACCTGAACTTTACGCTTGGGGAAATCAACATTTGATATACAATCCAAGGACGCAAGCATTTTTGGCGCCGTTGCCAGGGAACCAATGGTCAGCTCCGCGCTAGTTTGTCTCGCGCCACGCCACTGTGAGTATCCCGTTTCATCAGTACATATCGCTTAGTTTAATTTTGTTCAACTAGTATAGTTCTAAGAGTGGATACCTCTAACCAAATAGTTGATTGTTTAAATTGTGGTTTAACGAAGCTCGAGGAAGTGTATTAGTTTTTAATTTCTGTCATATATATATATATCGAGGCGGCGGAATAGCCCTTCAGAACTGTTTGTGGTGAGGCGGTGGTATAACCCCTCCAGTCTGCTGTTGTTGGTTTATGCAATACTACGTGAGAGATCTTCACCGGAAAGTGATTGAGTTTGTAAATCCGTTCGCCAACATGGACGAGCGTGAGCAACCACCACCACAACCAGAGCTAGAGTAGTCCATGCGACAACATCTTAACCCCACGTGCCAAGTACCACCATCACCCATAGTTCATCCCAGACCTATTGCCAATCATGTTGTTTACACGATTAAGCCCACCACGATTTCCATGTTGTCGGCTTTTTATGGTATGATCTCAATGCCCTTACGATCACGTGAGGGACTTTTTGGATCTTGTGAACACACTTGTCACGGTCCCGACTGAACTTGAGTCCGCACGCATGAAATTATTTTCTTTTTCTCTCAAGGACCAAGCCCGAACATGGCTTTCAACTCTAAAACTGCTTTCCATCACTTCATGAGAAGAAATGCACGATGAATTCCTCAAAAAGTACTATCATGTGCATAAAACTGTTGAGATGAAAAAGCGTGTCTCAAACTTTGCTGAAAAACCAAATGAACCATTTTTCATTGTATGGGAGAGATTTAAAAATCTTTTGACTGCTATCCCACATCATGGTTTTTCGGTAAATGAAAAGATGCAATTTTTCTACGAGGGCATTTCACATGGGACTCGAAAATTTATTGACACCATGTGTAATGGTGAATTTTTAAACTGGGGTCCGCAACAATGTTATGATTTTCTTGACCAACTCACCAAGAACAACCAGTCGTGGGATTATTTGGATCCCTCAGACAAGACCTATCAACCGGTGAGTGCGAGTGCAGGGACTAATCAAGGATCGGGTGAGAGAGGGAAGTTTGTGCTTAAGGAACAAGATGATTTAAATTTTAAAATCTCCAAACTCACTAAAAAGTTGGAAAATTTGGAAATAAAAAGCGTGAAGGAGTGTGTATTTTGTGTAACTCAAGGGCATTCAACCGATGATTGCCCGACTCTACCGGGTTTGAAGGAAATCCTTCATGGTGGGGTAGCGGAACAAGTGGAGGTCAACGCCGTCGGTCAACGGTACGACCTTTTTTCAAACACCTACAACCCTGAAACCAAGGACCATCCTAATTTTGGTTAGGGGGGAACCAATCGAGGGTAGGCTCCAAGGCCACCCCCGACCTATAACCAAGGCTATCGACCTCCCCAAGGTCAAAATCAAAGCCAAGGTCAAGGTTGGTACCCCCCAAATCAACAACACCATGTGTCTAATTTTTATCAACCACCTCAAAAACGCTCATTGGAAGACACCATTCAATTCTTTATCCAGAGTCAAACGGTTACCAATGAGCAAAATGCTCATGCGTTGAGAGAGATCCAAAGTCAAGTGACTCGGTTAACCACGTTCGTGGGGCAGGTTCAACAAGAGAAGGGAAAGTTCCCATCTCAACCTTAAGCAAACCCCCAAGGAGTCCATTTGGCATCCACCACGTTGGGCCAAGACCCGAATAATCTTGAGCAGGCTAAGTCGATTTCCGTCTTGAGAAGTGGTGAGGAGATTGATAAGACTATCCCTCTGAAACCCATTCCACCCGTGGTCCCCTCTGCTCTGGTTGTTGTTGAGGAACTTTATTCGAGTGGCACGGTTGTGCCACCTAAGGTTGTGGAGCAAGAGCTTCCCGTTTGTGCGTTTCCGGCACCTTACCCCCCAAGGTTGAAAGTGCCGGCCAAGCCTTCTTCGGACATCGAGGTGTATGAGGTTCTAAAGCAAGTTAAGATCAACATCCCTCTTTTGGATGCCATTAGAACCATACCCAAATATGCTAGATTTCTTAAGGACTTGTGCACTGTAAAATGCAAGTTGAATGTCCAAAAGAAAGTGTTTCTAACCGAGCAAGTGAGCTCCATCATCCAAAACAACATAGCTCCCAAGTATAAGGACCCCAGGTGTCCCACCATTTCCATTGTCATAGGAGGAAAGAGGGTTGAGAGAGTTTTGCTTGATTTGGATGCGAGTGTGAATTTGCTGCCATTTTTTAGTGTATGAGAAACTAGGCTTGGGAGAGATGAAACCCACGAGAGTGACGCTTAAATTAGCAAATCGTAGTGTCCGAATTCCTAAGGGTCTAGTGGAGGATGTTTTAGTCCAGGTGGACAACTTTGTCTACCTCGTGGACTTTGTGGTTCTTGACACGTGTCCCATCGCCTATACTTCACAGGCACAAACACCCATCATTCTCAGACGCCCCTTCTTGGCGAATTTCGATGCGGTCATTCATTGTCGTAATGGGTTATTGAACATGACGTTCGGGAACATGAAAATGGCGGTGAATGTGTTTAACATTGGGACTTAAATGGGAGACGATGATGATGTTCATGAGGTAAGTCTTATTGACACTTTGGTTCAAGAGCATGTAGACACTATTCTTTACACAGATCCACTTGAGGTTTGTCTCACCGCTAAGGAGGGCGTCGTTTTTAGATTCGCTCGAGGTTGAGTACTTGTACTCATTGTTAGAAGTAGGGGATGTTTGTGGTACGAACACATGGTATCCTAAGTTTGAAGATTTGCCCTCCCTTCGAGAGAAAAACCCTTCCAGCTAGTGTCCAACCACCCAAGCTTGAGTTGAAAACCCTCCCGGACACTTTGAAGTATGCATTCCTCGGTGTTAGCGAAACCTTCCCCGTGGTGATTTCCTCTTCCCTTGAGGCACACCAAGAGTTCTGTTTATTAGTGGTGTTGAAGTGGCACACAAAGGCCATCAGTTGGTCCATTGCCGATATTCACGGGATAGATCCCTCGGTTTGCACACACCACATCTATCTCGAAGAGGATGTGAAGCCGTCTCGCCAACCACAGCGTTGCTTGAATCTAATCATGAAATACGTGGTTGGGGCGGAGGTCTTAAAGTTGTTGGATGTTGGGATCATCTATCCTATTGCAGATAGTAAGTGGGTGAGCCCTATCCAAGTTGTTCCTAAGAAGTCCGGCATCACGGTGGTAAAAAATTCCAATGATGAGTTGATACCTTAAAGGGTGACCACCGGATGGAGAGTTTGATTGACTAATTGTAAGTTGAACGCGAGCACGCATAAGGACCACTTTCCTCTCCCATTCATAGATCAAATCTTGGAGAGGGTAACCGGTCATGCTTTTTATTGCTTTGTCGACGGGTACTCCGGGTATAATCAAATAGAGGTCGCTCTTGAGGATCAAGAAAAGACCACCTTCACGTGTCCCTTTGGTACTTTCGGTTATAAGCGCATGCCTTTTGGCTTGTGTAACGCGCCCGGAACCTTTTCAAGGTGCATGATGGGCATTTTTAGTGACATGGTGGTGAAAAATTGTTGAAGTCTTCATGGATGACTTCTCAGTGTTCGGGGACTTGTTTGAGTCATGTCTAGAGAACCTTGAGCGTGTTTTGGAGAGGTGTGAGGAGAGGCACCTTATTCTCAGTTGGGAGAAGTGTCATGTTATGATGACCAACGGGATTGTGTTGGGGCACATTGTGTCTTCGAAGGGGATAGAGGTCAACAAGGCAAAAATTGATTTGATTGCAAACCTCCCTACCCCTAAGTGTGTGAAAGACATTCGGTCTTTTCTTGGGCACGCGGGTTTCTATCGCCGTTTTATCAAGGATTTTAGTTCCATATCGTGTCCCTTGTGTCACCTCCTCTCGAAAGACGTGCCATTCATTTGGACAGCCGCGTGTGAGGAGGCCTTTTCTAAGTTAAAATCTAGTCTCACCACTCCACCGATTGTGCAAGCTCCCGATTGGGATCTTCCGTTTGAGTTGATGTGCGACATGAGTGACTATGCGATTGGTGCCGTTTTGGGCGAAAGGAGAGGTAAAGAGCCATGTGTCATTTCGTATGCGAGCAAGACTCTTAATGATGCTCAATTGAACTACTCCACCACGGAGAAAGAGTTGCTCGCGGTTGTCTTTTCGCTCGATAAGTTCTGGTCTTACTTGATAGGGTCGCCTATCATGGTCTTCATGGACCATGCCGCGTTAAAATATCTTATGACTAAGCAAGGTGCTAAAGCACAGTTAATTAAGTGAGTCCTTTTGCTACAAGAATTTGACTTAATAATCAAAGATAAAAAAGGAGTTGAAAATGTGGTCGTGGACCATTTGTCTCGTCTTAAGTTTGAGGATCGCTCCTCGAACATTCCTATAGTTTACACATTCCCGGATGAGTAATTGTTCGGTGTCTCATCTTGCCTGTGGTTCGTGGATATTGTGAACTACTTAGCCATGGGCCAACTTCCTACTATTTGGACTCTGCAAGAAAGGGGGAGGTTCTTATTTGAGGTGAAAATATTTTTCTTTGATGATCCTTACCTCTTTAAGTTCCGGATCAAATCATCCAACGATGTGGATCAATGTTCCGTTATTTCCTTTTGCCACACCGGGGCATGTGGGGGACATTTCTCGGCCAAGAAAACTTTCACAAAAATCCTTCAATGTGGGTTATATTGGCTGACACTCTTTAAAGATGCTTTCAAATTTTGTAAAACGTGTGAGAGCTGTTAACAATTGAGAGGAGTGACTAGGAGGAACATGATGCCCTTAACCAATGTCATTGTTGTTGAAGTCTTTGATTGTTGGGGCATTGATTTTATGGGGCCATTTCCAATGTTTTTCGGATATCTCTACATCCTTCTTATGGTGGACTACGTGTCCAAGTGGGTTAAAGCGATCCCCACTAGTACGAACGACCACAAGGTGGTCGTTGAGTTCTTGAAAGAACATATCTTGGCTAGGTTTGGTATTCCGCGCGCGATCATTAGTTATCAAGGGACCCATTTTTGCAATAGGCCCTTTGAAACTTTAATGTGTAAGTACAGTATCACACACAAGGTCTCTACGGCCTATCACCCACAAACCAATGGTCAAGCCAAACTTGCTAATAGGGAAATTAAGCATATTCTTGAGAAAACAGTGAATCCTAATTGAAAGGATTGGTCTATTCGTTTTACCGATTCCTTATGGGCCTATCGAACCGCGTATAAAACGGTGTTAGGGATGTCCCCTCACCGCTTGGTTTATGGCAAAACGTATCACTTGCCGGTTGAACTTGAGCACAAGGCCTATTGGGCCATTGAATCTTTGAATTATTGAATGCCCGAAGCCGGTACGCATAGAAAGCTCCAAATCAATGAGTTTGAAGAGATTCAGAGAGATGCATATGAGAGCACGGCCATTTATAAGGCTAAAGTCAAGGAATTTCATGATAAAAACATTCTAAGGAAGGATTTTCATGTGAATCAAAATGTGCTTTTGTATAACTCTAGACTCCATCTTTTTTCGGGAAAATTGCAGTCACGGTGGGTTGGGCCATATTTTGTGCATCAAGTGTATCCTCATGGGGCGATAGATGTTTTTCATCCTAAAGATGGTCAAATTTTCAAGGTGAACGGTCAACGGTTAAAACCATTTTTGGAAAATTTTAATGAAGAGGAGGAGGTTGAAAAGTTGGTCGATCCGGTCTATTCGGACGACCCTCCGGTTTAAAATTCTTGTGTGATTTGCCCGTGGAGTCTTTGTGACTTCACTTTTCACGGGGAGCTAATGCGTACCTCTGAACTTCATTGTTTGGAGGGCCCGACCCTTTGCTCCCTCTTGCATTGGGTTTCCCATCATTGAATTGGGGCTAGCTATGCACGCCGGCTAGACAACAATGCGGATAAGATAACACGAATGCGTCAGTGACATATGGCTCGTTTATAAAAGCCTTTCTGATAGGAGTAGTTCGCAACTAAACGCCCGCGCTCTTTAGATCAACCCCTGGCAAAGAGTGAACTTCCGTGAATGGGTGGGGGCGCTTGAATATTCTCATGCTTATGGCACGGCGATAGGGTCCGTCTTGTGCTCTGCCTTCTGTGGAGTTCGTTGGACTTGATTGTCTGACGGGGTATTGTGTGCGACTTGGACGCTCTGAGTTCTGACATAACAAATTTCTAGGAGAAGTAAAATCCGTGGAGTTCGAGAGAGCTCTAGTGTTTGCCATGCTCGAACGGTGTTTGGACGGTCCGGTATAGCCACATGAGTTTGGCTACGTATGGCCTAGCCACAGTCTTAAGCTTGGGAAGAAAGTAGTACCCGTGCGATCGCGTGAAGATCATGGTGCTTTTCCTTTTTCATTGTACATATTGTAAATATTGTTTATTGTCAACCCCGGATAACACGAGCCAGACGGTTCTCATATTGTTTCTCTTAGTAGGTAATCAACAATTAAGTCTTGCGCAGGGTGACCATGCTACCATTCCAGTCTTGGTAGTTTGGGCCTAACTTGGAAGTGAGTGCAGCATTCAGGAGCTCAAAGCATGGGTGCGATGAAACGTCGCGGTTGTAAGTCCTATAAAGTCGCCGAGGATGGACTTGTACAATTAGCTGTGGTCCCGGAGTGGGGTCGAAGGAGGAAGCCTTGGAAGCATTGCTGATGACAAACGGAGTAAGTGATAGAAAAATTCCTCACACTTGGTCGAGGTCTTGGAGGTTGACATGCCTCCCCGTCGGTACAATATTTGTTCCCTATCTCTCTTTACTTGTGTTCTCTTGCATTGAGGACACTGCAACTTTTAAGTTGGGGAGAGGGAATAGTGTAGCGTAGCATACATATTCAAGTTTAGTTTATTTATGTGTTTCAATTTCCGTCAAATGGTTCACTTAGTAATTACCGAGTAGTCGTTATAGGCTCGGTCATGGGGTGATTAACACCCCGTGACTTAGGTTGATTCACTCTCCTCGCCATATTGCAAACTTTGCATGTTAATCAAAGAGTTAGGATTAATTTTATGTAACCAAATTTGGATTAGTTAATCCCATTGATCATGCGTAGCCAAGGGCTCGACCACTTGGCATGTGTGATGTTTCGGGCTATGTCAATCAAAATGTTTGTATAAATGGCACAAGAATCCTATTCTTTGAGAAACACCATTTCTAGTCAAATATGTTTTAAGTACCAAATCTTCTGTTCGGGGACGTTTAACGACACCCCGAGCTGGTCATTTTAGAGGAGAATGAATCATCCTAGGGCATGGGTGTGTTGTGAACCCCTTGACTTAGCTTTGTTTTTAACCAGTCTTTTAATCTCACGTCTTTCACGAAGTTAAGTGAAATCCACCCCCCAAACTATAAAAGCCAAGTCTGCCGTTTTAAGGCTAAAACCCTTACTCGCGAGTCAATTACCACGCTCAACACGTGAGGTCCCCGTGGACTCGACCCGGACTTTTGGTTATTATGCCACGTGTCATCTGAACCCTACGCTTGGGGAAATCAACATTTGATATACAATCCAAGGACGCAAGCAGCTGGTTGTGGCTCCCTGGAGAGGTTTTTCATCTCGTCTATTGTGTAAATATATTCAATGGAGTTTTCTTCAGATTTCTTGTGCATGTTTGTGCACGTGTGTAACCCTGAAGCACAACAATTTTCAAGTTAGGGGTAATTTCTCAAAATAAGTCACTTGACTACAAGTGTTATTTGGGTTTTGTTTTTATTCAAATTTTTTTCGCGTTCATTAATTTTATACAAACTTTTTGTGTAATATATTGGTTCATCTATACGAGATGAGAATTGGAAAAACAAAAAACTATGACTTTTATCCAATTTATTTTTGGTGATATCCAACTTTTATTATTTTTAGCCAGGAAAAAAATCCCAAAAGGCCAAGTAACTTCAAGCCCAAATATGATCAGTCAGATGAATGAAAGTTCGTGAAGGCACCAGATTATGGAATAGAAAAATCAGCTAATATTGATAGTATTAATTGACTTCTTTGTGTTGCCCCATATAGCAACACAGGGGTGAATTGTGTATCCCAAAAAATAATGCGGAATTAAAAAAAAAACTAAGTGCAACACCCAATTATAAAATTAACTTGATTCAAGCACACATGCAATAATAAATGACAACAAATAAAAAGTAGAGAGAAGAGAGAAATCAAATGCAGAAATTTATCGTGGTTCGGTCTGTAACTTCACGGCTTGCTAGTCCACTCTCCAAGTGTCCAACTCGGGATTTGTTGCACTATCTCCAATAGTAATACTTCCTAGCTTCGCGGGTGCTAGAGAAACTTTTACAACGAGGAATTTATCCCCAATTGCTCCAACTATTTTTAACTCCGGTGTTAGTCACACCTAACTTAACTTAATGCTCACTCCTCGTTAGTTAACACTTAACCAAAGTGATTTTCTCTCCAAAATCACTCACAAAAAGATAAACTCTCAAAAGGGGTAACACTCCATTTTACAATGAAATCTCACAAATTAAACACTCACAAAAGTGTGAATGAAAACAATATGAAGCTTTGATTTTTCCTCTCAATAAATAGCTCAATTGATGATGCTTTCTTTTCCAATTATCTGCACATATTTCTCTTCAACAATTGGTCCCCTTTATTCTTCGAAAATATGAACGTTGCATGTAGACATTGATGGAGACCTTCAACTTTGAAAATGAGCCACTAGATTATGGCCTTAATTGAACAACAATTAAGCAACTAAAAATCTTCCTTTTCTTGCTCCTTAGCCGTTGGACACATAGCCTATCATTAAGGCAGTGAAAGATTTTCTCAACAAGAATTTCTCCACTAGCCGTTAACCTTGATTAGGAAATAAGGTACCCCATGCATTTTGGGATAATTGAACCAAAATTAAGCAACCATGCCAAATGATTCCTGTTTGATGCAGTAGCTGTTGAAACCAATTAGGCAGCCATAACGTAATTCTCGATTTGCCGATTTCCCTTGTAAAGCTTCTTGGCCATTTCAAATTGAGAAATGAGCTTTTCAAAATAAATATAGGAAAAGATTTGTCCGTAATCTTTTCCCTTTAAATTTAAATCTTGGTTATTGGAGATAGTGATTTGGTGTACGTAGGATATTTGCTTATGTTCCCCAACCCAAATCCTACAAAATAATATTTATCCACGTGAATATCAAATATCACAATTTAAATCATATTTCTCCAATTAATAAAATCAATTTTGTTATCATCAAAATCACTAAGGTTCTATAGAAACTTTTGGGCTAACACTTTGGTTGCACTTTTGCATTGCCCACGTTGGAATTTATTGTTGTTGATGTTTTCCTTGTCCATTGTTAGATTGAGACACCCATCTAACTGTCAAGACAACCAGTCAACAATCTCGTTGTTTGTTGAGGAAAACTTCACGGAAATACACGAGCTGCCTAACGCATTACTACTTAAACAAGTTTGAAATTGAGCCTCTGCAATTCAGAGCATCTCACTTGTTGTCACCTTCTCTGTCTCTTTCTGTGTGTGTGTGTGGCATGGCTTATGAACACAGCTATAAATTGAGCCTCTGGCTCCTTTGTAAAGCACCAGAAGCACCCATGAGCAATTAGAGAGGTAGTGGGGCTGAGAGTGTGTGAATAACTTTTACTTCCTCCATACAAATTAGAAGATACGTTGCCACTCTGTGGAGCACCCTGAATTTGGGAAATCACCTTTTTTTTTTTTTTTTTGAGCATCTGAATTTGGAGAAACCCATTCTTTTGAGTATCTCATATTGAGATATATGGCTTGTCCTATGCTGGTGTCGGCGTTAGCTCTAGCCCTTTTGGCTTATTCTTCAGTGGCATGTGCCGAAATCGTGGAGCATCATTTTCATGTAAAAATCTTCTTCTTTTTTTTAAAGGAATTTGAATCACTTGGTTTTTTGTAATTCCTCATTCCCTCATTCTAGGTTAATTTAGTACGAATCTCGAGATTTGATTATGCACATGCAATGTATTGTAGTGGGATGAATACTTGGAAACACGTAATCCATGTATCCATGTATCGCGTTTGTTCTTATTTGGATTTATGATTAGTCAGTAATAGAATAATTATTTTCGCATAAAAAGATTTACCTCCTTTTTTCTTTATCAAAGCTTTTTTGGGGTTTATGACACTGAATAAACTTTTTTATCCCCCAAAAAACACATTTAAAAACAAAACAGCAAAAATGAAATGGAGCAAGTAGTACTTTTGTTTTCTCCAAACATATAAACATTCATGCAGAAATACATGCATATTATGCATGCTTGGAAATGTAATGTTCAACACAATATGTTTATTATAAAATGGGTTTTTTTTTATAGGTGAAAAATGTAACTATCAACCGGCTGTGCCATGAGCAATTCATCACTACTGTGAATGGAGAATTTCCTGGCCCGGCTATAGAGGTTTATGAAGGTGACACATTGGTCGTTCATGTCTTCAATGAATCTCCCTACAACATTACCATTCACTGGTAAGTGTTATATTAGTGTCCATATATTTAAATATATTCATGTCTATATACATACACTAGCGTAAACTTGTGCTTTGCACGGGATTCTTATAACTTTCTATTTGAGTGTGTACTGTATACACCTCATTGAATTGCCTTAACTTGATAAAATTTGTTTAAAAATTCATATTCATAAAATCGAGGTTAAATAATTCATTAGCAAATATTGTGAACTTCGGTTAAAAAATAGTCCCTTTATCTGGATTTATTTGTCCCTTGTTCTATTGCAACCGGATAAAAATTAGTGATATCCTTGAATTTGTAAGTAATTAAATGTCCAATATGATTTTGTTTGATAGATCTCGATTAATTCTATAAGACAATGTTTTTAAAATTACAAAAAACGTTAGAAATTAAAAGATACTATAATAATTTGAAAAGTGCCATAAACTCCCAAAATAAACTAACAAATCTAGATGGAGGGAGTAGTTAACCTAAGATGTATATAATTTCCTATAAGAATTCTATGGTGCCTCATTAATCACATCCACATGTGGGGTATCTAGGGTAGCATTTTCATAGCATTTTTCAATCCACAACAAAATAGCATTCCAAAAGTCAAGATCAGGAGGATAATTATATGGTTGATAATTAGGCTGAAGGTGATTTAAATTAATTCTATCGTCAACGCCTAATTCTATAATATATTAGATGAACACCTTTCCATATATACCCCATCCCTCTATCCCTTTAGAGCTCGTTTGGATGCGGTAGAAAGCTCCCTGATGAGGATGTCCCTGGCAGGGCTGGCCCAAAGGCAAGGCCCACAAGGTCCAGGCCTTGGGCACCTGAAAAAACCCCTAAAAAAGGGGCACTCCAATAAATTTAATTTTTGGGTTAGGTAGGAGTCTTTTAAAAGCCCAAAATGTAATATTACAACAAATAAATGGCCCATTCCAGTATAGGCCCAACATACATTAAAACTCCTAGTCCTTCATCCCATTTTATGTCCGAGGGGTGTTAGGCACCCCGCCCCTAACACCCCCTCCCCACCGACCCCACCTCCCATTCCCCCAATACCCTCCCCCTTTTAGCAGCCAAACTTCCGGTTTTTTTTTTTGTTTCTGTTTTTTTTTTTTTTTAACTTTATGTATTTAGTTACTTATCTAATTTAGTTTACTCAAATTAGATTTGCAAGTAAATGAAGAATTTCCTAGCCCCACTATAGAGGTTCATGAGGGTGACACATTGGTTGTTCATGTCTTCAATGAATCTCCCTACAACGTTACGATTCATTGGTACGTAAGTATCACTAGTGCACGACTATATTTCCAGCTAGCATTAAACGGGTATTTGGTTTTAATCATTTGGATGATATAAAAAAAAACTAAGGGAAAATCGCGAAATGTGTTAGCCCCGTTCGTGTTGAAGCAATAGTGATGCCCGTTCGTGTTGAAGCAATAGTGATGTTTGGTAATTTGAGTGCTGAAATGCTAATGTCAACCAAACCCATTCGACTTCCTCGAACAGGGGCGAGATAGAAAAATATAAACATGTCTATATGTATGTATAACATAGAGTGGTGGTATAGATTTATTCGGATAATATGTCTAAAAAGTAGTAGTATAGATATATATATGTCTATATGTACGTATGTATAACATCGATGTAATAAAATAGATCAGTTTTCTTTTGAAAATGTCTCGGCATATAAACAATGCAACATTCCAAGTCGTCCGATCATATTATGATGCTAAAATGATAGCCATTGGATAATTTCTTTCAAAAGAGATAGAAAAATATATTATCCAAATAAATCTTCACTCTCTCCTCACTTTTAGGCAGTGTTTTCTCATTTAAATGTTGCATTTTTTGATCAAATCGGAAAGTTACTATAAATTGTAATTGATGATATGTGTAAATTACATTGGATGGGTACGAGTCAGGTTGAGCGCGTAGCTTAAATTTAGAAATGTTTAGAGAAGTGAAAAATAGGCAAAAAAATTCAATTTAGTCCTAACTTAGGCTCAACCCCTAGTGCAAGCAAGCAAACTTTCAACTTGCTATAAGGAAAAAAACATTTAACTAAACATTGAATAAAATGTAAGTGGAGTTCTTTGACCAAGGCAATGCACCTTCCCAGCAGTAGGGTCCCAACTGACATTCCAACTGAGTCCCCAACTGAGTCCCCAACTGAATGATTAATAAGAACCATCTATAGGAAAAAAGAGCAAAACAAAAGTGGGTCCCAACATCCATTTATATGTAACGGGCGAGTTTACGCTATTAGTATTTTGTATTTTACTTGAAGCAAAGTTATTTTTCCTAACTAAATAAACCAAACGATATTTTTGTTTGCCTTTTCTGAATTTTTATTATATGCACATTATATATTTTGAATAAATTATTCTTCTCAATGAAAGAAATCTAAAAAGAAAAAACATTTGCCAAAAGCAAAAACATATTAACTAAAGATGAAAAAGCACCAAAAATTAATATTATTGGTATATTTTCACCTTATATGAACTATTTTTTCAACTTTCGTCCACATTTTTATATTTTTCTGGTTCCTTCCATCGAGACAAATGATTGATCCAAAATTTTATTATGAAAAACTAAACAAAAAATTACGAAAACTAAATAATACCATCCAACTAATTTAGTAGAAACAAGTGGTAATTTGACATTAGGCTGAAGAAAAATATATATATATCTTGATATTTTAAGTGTTTGGAGCTACTTAATCATAAAGCTGGGACAATTTTATTAGGATAAGGGTCCATTTGGAACCTATGGCTGGCTTTTGGGATTGTAAAGTATAATTAAGGTACAACTTGCTAATTTTTTTAATTAAGTCCGCAGTCCATTTCCTCAATAAAAAAAAAACCAAAAAGTACTTTCACCCACCACAAACAAATACAAAGTTATTGTGTTATTGTATTGTTTAAGGATAGTGATTTCTGCACCTCTTTTTTCACAAGTACATCCTCTTCTTTTTGTTTTGCCGTTTTGTGAAAATTTTACATATTGAATTTAACTAAAAGACCAAAAAGAAAAAGTGTTCACTTATAAAAAAAAAGTGTGAAAATCATTTTGTAATTGACTTGGCAACTGTTACCAAATTTAAAAATTTGAATGCCACTTACAAATTGTGTCTCGATTAACACTAGGTGAGTTTTAGGAATGTTGATGAAAGCATTTTGTGTTCTCATTGGATAAAATCACTTGAGTTTGTGAGATGTTTAATATGGGATGATAAAATTACTAGGGTGGATTTTACCAAATTGAGGAAAGGTTTTAATAAAATCAATGATTTTAGCAAATGAGAAATAAGGCCTTAAAGTACTTGGTCTTAAATTTTGATTGTTGAATATGCCTTTGTTTGCAAACTTTTGGTGTTCCTATTCCTATTTTAAGGGAGTTGCGAAAAATTATTTTTGAAGATTTTGATATTCTAGCTTTTTACAATCAGCTTAGTGTGTTGATGAAAATTTAAAATAACAAATTCTCGGATATATTCTTCAGATTTTAAAAAACTAAAAGAAAATTAAATTATGAAATCCCAAAGCTGGTTTTGGGCAGTTTCTGGAGACTTTCAGATCAAAATTTAGATTTATATTTTATAAAAGCTTTTTTTTTTTCTTTTTACAGTAATTGTGCGAGCTTTTACTATAGATTAATCATAATTTCTCGACTATGGTAAATATGTTTATCTATTTCTACTAATATTTAAATTTTAAAATGTGTGCAGAATCTAAAATAATAATATAAAATCTAGATCCACGGCTATTTGTAAATAGGCGAACAATCTAGAAGTATGATGAAATGCGGGTCAGTGCGAGTATTTCCCATTATAGCTTCAGTAGATGTGAGATGAGTCGGATTTACGAAGTAACACACTTAAAAGGAAACGGAGGGAGTACTTGGTTCGGAAGAATTTGATAAGAAAAGGTGATAGTATATTATTTGGTTTGTTTTACAATTGAAATGAGGGGATAAAGATAAAGTACAGGGTCTAAAGTGGATTGGGGGTATTGGAAAGGGTATTAGAAGAGGTATTATTCATGGGTCTGGGCAATGCGTGCATAATTAGCACCCTTGGGAGGTATTAAATCCAAAGGGCCATAAATAATACCCATTTGCAAAATTGTCACAAACCATGGATGAAAGTAATTATCCGTCTTATAAATAATACCCATTCTGATACCCCATTCAAATGAGCCGTTGTGTCGTTGGAAATACTAACAGACCCAGCTATATAAAAGGATAACTGCCCTTGTTATTAAATAGGTACTTGTATATATCTTGATACTTAAAGAATTTATTTCTTTTTAGGTCTCGAATTTGTAACCACTTAGGTGCATGAATTCTTGTAAGACTAGAAAATATAGGACTTTTGGTTCCGCTTAAATGGGTTTCACCCAATGAGAAATAATGTGATTTATCATTTGGGAATTAGTTGAGGTTTGCACATTCAAACATCCTGATTGATAAAGAAAATGCTTACAATAATTGGGATGAAAATGCTAAAATAAGCCTCAATTGTTTATCAGCTCAGGTTAAAAAAAGTATGTGTTCTAACATATAAAGGAATGTATAATTACACACCAAAATACACATACAGCAGATTCAATTAATGTCTTGATATTCATGTAGGCATGGGGTTTTCCAGCTACGGAGTGGATGGGCTGATGGGCCTGAATATGTAACTCAATGTCCGATACTCCCTGGAAATAAATACACGTACAGATTCAACATCACAGGCCAAGAAGGGACACTGTGGTGGCATGCCCACTCCCAATGGCTTCGCGCAACTGTATATGGAGCGCTAATCATCCGACCAAGAAATGGTCACTCATACTCGTTCCCAAAACCCTTAGAAGAATTTCAAATTCTTTTGGGTACATTCCAAGCCCTTCTATTTATTCTCAGTCAAATTATATCAAGCCTCATAGTTTATAAATCCATGATAGTGGTCACATAATAATTAACTAGTCTATTAAGCAGTTGTATACGTGGGGCCTACACGAATTGATTTGTGTTTATAAATTCTGACACTATTGTGTCCTCAACCGTTCCGCATACGTTGGGCCTACAAAGAAATTGCAAGTACACGTGAACTTGTCCGTGCTCACACAAGTCATCATGGCAATGCGACCGAAATTAACGAGTCTTGTATTAACTGAATAAAAAAGGTTTCTACCTCAAATAAACACCTTCAGATTGCAAGAAAATATTTGCAAATTTAAGAGTATTGATTAATAAGATTGCGATTGCAGGAGAATGGTGGAATTCTAGTATTATTGAAATTGAGAACCAAGCACTATCCGACGGGCATGGGCCTAACATTTCCAATGCTTTCACCATCAACGGTCAGCCTGGTGATCTATACGATTGCTCATCAGATGGTGAGTGGTATTTTATTCAAGTTTGTGAAATTGCAAAGTGATGAGTGACTACTTTGGTTTAGGATCCGTTTGTTTCGACATAAAATATTTTTGTTGCTATTTTTTGGTATTTGGTTGACAAAACTTGGGCAACAACATTTTACGAAAAATGGGGAAAACAACTTACCCATGGAATTGCGGTAAGCAGTTTTGCGGTGAGCAATTCTCTCTCTTGGTTAAGAATTCCCACTCTCAGTAATTGGTATCAAGGTCCACTTATTCCCTTGGCAAAAAACTAATGGAATTAATTAGAGCCGTGGAGAGATGATTGCTTAACTTGTGGTTGATATTTTTCAATCATCAGCTAAATACCGTAAAATTGAAACGAGAAGTTTCTTTTATCAAAAATAGTTTACATGAAAAACATTTTACAAGTAAAAATATTTTACATAGAAACAAGCGGAACCATAAATTGAGATAATAATCAAAGATGTAAAAATGTGATATGTACTAGTAAATGTGACATTTATCCTCAAAGAAGGGAATTAAATTTCTTAGTGATCATCTAGCTGGATTAAGAACCCCTCACATTTTAAATATACGGGATTTTACTCTGTTCAGGTACATATACGCTGAAGGTTATACAAGGAGAAACATACCTCTTGCGTATCATCAATGCTGCCCTCAATAACCAACTCTTTTTTAAGATAGCGAACCACACAATGACAGTCGTTGCCGTCGATGCCAGTTACACCAACCCAATGGTTAGCAACATCGTTGTCCTAGCTCCAGGCCAAACTGTCGATGTACTACTGACCACCGACCAACCACTGGCCTCCTATTACATGGCAGCACATCCCTATGATAGCTTAGGATTTGAATATGATAAAACAACCACCACCGGAATCATTATATATGAAAATGCCACATCATCAACCCCACTTATGCCAATTCTACCTGCCTTCAACGACACTGCTACAGCCTTCAAATTCTATTCCAATCTTACGAGTCTTGTGAATGGGCCTTTTTGGGCCCCAGTCCCTCTTAAAATCGACAAACACATGTTTGTGACGGAAGGCTTGGGCCTGGTCCCTTGCGGAGCAAACAATACTTGTACGGCGTTTTTAGGGATGCAATTTGCTGCAAGCATGAACAATGAATCCTTCGAGCTCCCTACCAAGTTATCAATGTTAGAAGCATCTTTCTACAATATGACGAGTGGGATCTACACAACCGATTTTCCTGATTATCCACCATTGGTGTTTAACTACACGGATAAAAGCAACAGTTTGAATACCTCGCTCGTGACTCCGTCAAGGTCAACAAGGGTTACAAATTTGAAGTTTAATTCAACGGTTCAGATTGTGTTTCAGAACACGGCATTGGTGGGGGTTGAGAACCACCCAATACATTTGCACGGTTATAACTTTTATGTTTTAGCCCAAGGGTTTGGCAATTACGACGATGTAATTGGGCCGAAAATGTTCAATCTTATCAATCCACAAAAACGCAATACCTATGGAGTGCCTGTTGGAGGGTGGGCCGTCATTAGATTTACGGCAAATAATCCAGGTACGTTTTCCCTTTTAGATCTTCACAGCCGTTTAGTTTCCATACATATTAATTTACTATTTAATAAAATAATCCCTCCGCGCGTTCCTTTAATTAACTCACTCTTGAACCGATATTATGAAATCTTTTTTACTAATCGAAAAAAAAACACTCATACAGTACATGCTCACTGTCACCGTAGCTGAAAGTGAAACAGTAGCTTCATTGACAGACTATCTAATACTAACAACTAATTCACATTCAAAATTTCAATTATTCATAATTAATTTCACTTATTTTTACTTAATCAGTTACAAGAAAATAAGTAAAGGGAAACAAATTGCGAGTTAAACTTATGAGAATAACATGTATGGATTGCAAAATGGATACTTATTCATAGGTTTTGACAATTTTGATGGCAAGTGCAGGTGTATGGTTAATGCATTGTCATATCGATACACACTTGACATGGGGCCTAGCGACTGCTTTTGTTGTTAAGGATGGGCCCACGCCGTCTACTTCTTTGCCGCCTCCTCCACCAGATCTACCCATTTGTTCATTTTCCGCTAAGCAAATAAGATTTTCTAATATGGGCGGTGATAACGCAAAATCTATTTTTGGTAATGCCATATCATTCACACATAAAATGCTTGTATTTGTGCGGTTTGTCTCTTGGCCTGCTTTTCTTGTACCATGTTTTATTGTATTTGTGTTGTTTTCCTGTATCATGCGCAGAGTACAATATATTTTTGGGCTAAAATTTTGGCGTTAACAAAAACAATTTCAATGTTATTATTTTCCTTCTATTGATCAATAATAATAAAAAAAAAGTTACATGGATTTTTGTGTGGTTTGCCTAGATGGCTTGATTTTCATTGTCATTTTATTTGTGGTGTTATTGAACTTTCTTTTATACTCGGTTTTGTCAAAAAAAATAATTTTGAATTTTTTTAGACTCAATGGAAATGCTCCGTTTTGGTCATCAGGATAGATCTTCCGTGTCCAACCATAACCCAGCCCATTAGAAAAATACCACTTCAACCCATTCCAGTCCAATAAGCTTAAGCTCTGTAACAGGTTTTCGATTCTAATATCTCTGGCCCATCTATCTACGTTATAGAAAGCCCAGTAACAGTAATACGGTGGACGGTTCCGATAAAAAGATAAAAATGAAAAAAGTTGCTAGGCTGTTAAAAGATCTCTAATCGCAAAACAAGCCCTCGACCCAAGATAATTTTGAGACCCAAAATAATTTGACACGATGTTTGATTTGTACAGTAAGCTCAAAGTTTTAGAAATTTAATTATGTAAAATTCAAAATTATCAAAAATAATTTAACACGAAGTTTGATATATATGATCAAATTTCTAACTCAAAAATAATTTAACACGAAGTTTGATATCTATGATCAAGTTTTAGAAATTTGATTATGTAAAAAATTATTTTTTTTATCTTTTTGAGGTGAAAAATTACCAGCGAAAGTTTCACGTTTGGGTGTCTTTTGTTGGAAGCGGGGTCTTGTAGTGAGGTAATTAAGTGGGTCCTTTTGCTACAAGAATTTGACTTAATAATCAAAGATAAAAAATGAGTTGAAAATGTGGTCGCGGACCATTTGTCTCGTCTTGAGTTTGAGGATCGCTCCTCGAACATTCCTATAGTTTACACATTCCCGGATGAGTAATTGTTCGGTGTCTCATCTTGCCTGTGGTTCGTGGATATTGTGAACTACTTAGCCATGGGCCAACTTTCTACTATTTGGACTCTGCAAGAGAGGGGGAGGTTCTTATTTGAGGTGAAAATATTTTTCTTTGATGATCCTTACATCTTTAAGTTTCAGATCAAATCATCCAACGATGTGGATCAATGTTCCGTTATTTCCTTTTGCCACACTGGGGCATGTGGGGGACATTTCTCGGCCAAGAAAACTTTCACAAAAATCCTTCAATGTGGGTTATATTGGCTGACACTCTTTAAAGATGCTTTCAAATTTTGTAAAACGTGTGAGAGTTGTTAACAATTGAGAGGAGTGACTAGGAGGAACATGATGCCCTTAACCAATGTCATTGTTGTTGAAGTCTTTGATTGTTGGGGCATTGATTTTATGGGGCCATTTCCAATGTCTTTCGGATATCTCTACATCCTTCTTGTGGTGGACTACGTGTCCAAGTGGGTTAAAGCGATCCCCACTAGTACGAACGACCACAAGGTGGTCGTTGAGTTCTTGAAAGAACATATCTTGGCTAGGTTTGGTATTCCGCGCACGATCATTAGTGATCAAGGGACCCATTTTTGCAATAGGCCCTTTGAAACTTTAATGTGTAAGTACAGTATCACACACAAGGTCTCTACGGCCTATCACCCACAAACCAATGGTCAAGCCAAACTTGCTAATAGGGAAATTAAGCATATTCTTGAGAAAACAGTGAATCCTAATTGAAAGGATTGGTCTATTCGTTTGACCGATTCCTTGTGGGCCTATCGAACCGCGTATAAAACGGTGTTAGGGATGTCCCCTCACCGCTTGGTTTATGGCAAAGCGTGTCACTTGTCGGTTGAACTTGAGCACAAGGCCTATTGGGCCATTGAATCTTTGAATTATTGAATGCCCGAAGCCGGTACGCATAGAAAGCTCCAAATCAATGAGTTTGAAGAGATTCAGAGAGATGCATATGAGAGCACGGCCATTTATAAGGCTAAAGTCAAGGAATTTCATGATAAAAACATTCTAAGGAAGGATTTTCATGTGAATCAAAATGTGCTTTTGTATAACTCTAGACTCCATCTTTTTCCGGGAAAATTGCAGTCACAGTGGGTTGGGCCATATTTTGTGCATCAAGTGTATCCTCATGGGGCGATAGATGTTTTTCATCCTAAAGATGGTCAAATTTTCAAGGTGAACGGTCAACGGTTAAAACCATTTTTGAAAAATTTTAATGAAGAGGAGGAGGTTGAAAAGTTGGTCGATCCGGTCTATTCGGACGACCCTCCGGTTTAAAATTCTTGGGTGATTTGCCCGTGGAGTCTTTGTGACTTCACTTTTCACGGGGAGCTAATGCGTACCTCTGAACTTCATTGTTTGAAGGGCCCGACCCTTTGCTCCCTCTTGCATTGGGTTTCCCATCATTGAATTGGGACTAGCTATGCACGCCGGCTAGACAACAATGCGGATAAGATAACACGAATGCGTCAGTGACATAGGGCTCGTTTATAAAAGCCTTTCTGATAGGAGTAGTTCGCAACTAAACGCCCGCGCTCTTTAGATCAGCCCTTGGCAGAGAGTGAACTTTCGTGAATGGGTGGGGGCGCTTGAATATTCCCATGCTTATGGCACGGCGATAGGGTCCGTCTTGTGCTCTGCCTTCTGTGGAGTTCGTTGGACTTGATTGTCTGACGGGGTATTGTGTGCGACGTGGACGCTCTGAGTTCTGACATAACAAATTTCTAGGAGAAGTAAAATCCGTGGAGTTCGAGAGAGCTCTAGTGTTTGCCATGCTCGAACGGTGTTTGGACGGTCCGGTATAGCCACATGAGTTTGAGCTACGTATGGCCTAGCCACAGTCTTAAGCTTGGGAAGAAAGTAGTACCCGTGCGATCGCGTGAAGATCATGGTGCTTTTTCCTTTTTCATTGTACATATTGTAAATATTGTTTATTGTCAACCCCGGATAACACGAGCCAGACGGTTCTCATATTGTTTCTCTTAGTAGGTAATCAACAATTAAGTCTTGCGCAGGGTGACAATGCTACCATTCCAGTCTTGGTAGTTTGGGCCTAACTTGGCAGCGAGTGTAGCATTCAGGAGCTCAAAGCATGGGTGCGATGAAACGTCGCGGTTGTAAGTCCTATAAAGTCGCCGAGGATAGACTTGTACGATTAGCTGTGGTCCCGGAGTGGGGTCGAAGGAGGAAGCCTTGGAAGCATTGCTGATGACAAACGGAGTAAGTGATAGAAAAATTCCTCACACTTGGTCGAGGTCTTGGAGGTTGACATGCCTCCTCGTCGGTACAATTTTTGTTCCCTATCTCTCTTTACTTGTGTTCTCTTGCATTGAAGACACTGCAACTTTTAAGTTGGGGAGAGGGAATAGTGTAGCGTAGCATACATATTCAAGTTTAGTTTATTTATGTGTTTCAATTTCCGTCAAATGGTTCACTTAGTAATTACCGAGTAGTCGTTATAGGCTCGGTCATGGGGTGATTAACACCCCGTGACTTAGGTTGATTCACTCTCCTCGCCATATTGCAAACTTTGCATGTTAATCAAAGAGTTAGGATTAATTTTATGTAACCAAATTTGGATTAGTTAATCCCATTGATCATGCGTAGCCAAGGGCTCGACCACTTGGCATGTGTGATGTTTCGGGCTATGTCAATCAAAATGTTTGTATAAATGGCACAAGAATCCTATTCTTTGAGAAACACCATTTCTAGTCAAATGTGTTTTAAGTACCAAATCTTCTGTTCGGGGACGTTTAACGACACCCCGAGCTGGTCATTTTAGAGGAGAATGAATCATCCTAGGGCATGGGTGTGTTGTGAACCCCTTGACTTAGCTTTGTTTTTAACCAGTCTTTTAATCTCACGTCTTTCACGAAGTTAAGTGAAATCCACCCCCCAAACTATAAAAGCCAAGTCTGCCGTTTTAAGGCTAAAACCCTTACTCGCGAGTCAATTACCACGCTCAACACGTGAGGTCCCCGTGGACTCGACCCGGACTTTTGGTTATTATGCCACGTGTCATCTGAACCCTACGCTTGGGGAAATCAACATTTGATATACAATCCAAGGACGCAAGTAGCTGGTTGTGGCTCCCTGGAGAGGTTTTTCATCTCGTCTATTGTGTAAATATATTCAATGGAGTTTTCTTCAGATTTCTTGTGCATGTTTGTGCACGTGTGTAACCCTGAAGCACAACAATTTTCAAGTTAGGGGTAATTTCTCAAAATAAGTCACTTGACTACAAGTGTTATTTGGGTTTTGTTTTTATTCAAATTTTTTTCGCGTTCATTAATTTTGCGTCAAACTTTTGTGTAATATATTGGTTCATCTATACGAGATGAGAATTGGAAAAACAAAAAACTATGACTTTTATCCAATTTATTTTTGGTGATATCCAACTTTTATTATTTTTAGCCAGGAAAAAAATCCCAAAAGGCCAAGTAACTTCAAGCCCAAATATGATCAGTCAGATGAATGAAAGTTCGTGAAGGCACCAGATTATGGAATAGAAAAATCAGCTAATATTGATAGTATTAATTGACTTCTTTGTGTTGCCCCCATATAGCAACACAGGGGTGAATTGTGTATCCCAAAAAATAATGCGGAATTAAAAAAAAAAACTAAGTGCAACACCCAATTATAAAATTAACTTGATTCAAGCACACATGCAATAATAAATGACAACAAATAAAAAGTAGAGAGAAGAGAGAAATCAAATGCAGAAATTTATCGTGGTTCGGTCTGTAACTTCACGGCTTAGTCCACTCTCCAAGTGTCCAACTCGGGATTTGTTGCACTATCTCCAATAGTAATACTTCCTAGCTTCGCGGGTGCTAGAGAAACTTTTACAACGAGGAATTTATCCCCAATTGCTCCAACTATTTTTAACTCCGGTGTTAGTCACACCTAACTTAACTAGCGTTCACTCCGGTGCTAGTCCACACCTAACCAAGTGATTTTCTCTCCAAAATCACTCACAAAAAGATAAACTCTCAAAAGGGGTAACACTCCATTTTACAATGAAATCTCACAAATTAAACACTCACAAAAGTGTGAATGAAAACAATATGAAGCTTTGATTTTTCCTCTCAATAAATAGCTCAATTGATGATGCTTTCTTTTCCAATTATCTGCACATATTTCTCTTCAACAATTGGTCCCCTTTATTCTTCGAAAATATGAACGTTGCATGTAGACATTGATGGAGACCTTCAACTTTGAAAATGAGCCACTAGATTATGGCCTTAATTGAACAACAATTAAGCAACTAAAAATCTTCCTTTTCTTGCTCCTTAGCCGTTGGACACATAGCCTATCATTAAGGCAGTGAAAGATTTTCTCAACAAGAATTTCTCCACTAGCCGTTAACCTTGATTAGGAAATAAGGTACCCCATGCATTTTGGGATAATTGAACCAAAATTAAGCAACCATGCCAAATGATTCCTGTTTGATGCAGTAGCTGTTGAAACCAATTAGGCAGCCATAACGTAATTCTCGATTTGCCGATTTCCCTTGTAAAGCTTCTTGGCCATTTCAAATTGAGAAATGAGCTTTTCAAAATAAATATAGGAAAAGATTTGTCCGTAATCTTTTCCCTTTAAATTTAAATCTTGGTTATTGGAGATAGTGATTTGGTGTACGTAGGATATTTGCTTATGTTCCCCAACCCAAATCCTACAAAATAATATTTATCCACGTGAATATCAAATATCACAATTTAAATCATATTTCTCCAATTAATAAAATCAATTTTGTTATCATCAAAATCACTAAGGTTCTATAGAAACTTTTGGGCTAACACTTTGGTTGCACTTTTGCATTGCCCACGTTGGAATTTATTGTTGTTGATGTTTTCCTTGTCCATTGTTAGATTGAGACACCCATCTAACTGTCAAGACAACCAGTCAACAATCTCGTTGTTTGTTGAGGAAAACTTCACGGAAATACACGAGCTGCCTAACGCATTACTACTTAAACAAGTTTGAAATTGAGCCTCTGCAATTCAGAGCATCTCACTTTGTTGTCACCTTCTCTGTCTCTTTCTGTGTGTGTGTGTGGCATGGCTTATGAACACAGCTATAAATTGAGCCTCTGGCTCCTTTGTAAAGCACCAGAAGCACCCATGAGCAATTAGAGAGGTAGTGGGGCTGAGAGTGTGTGAATAACTTTTACTTCCTCCATACAAATTAGAAGATACGTTGCCACTCTGTGGAGCACCCGAATTTGGGAAATCACCTTTTTTTTTTGAGCATCTGAATTTGGAGAAACCCATTCTTTTGAGTATCTCATATTGAGATATATGGCTTGTCCTATGCTGGTGTCGGCGTTAGCTCTAGCCCTTTTGGCTTATTCTTCAGTGGCATGTGCCGAAATCGTGGAGCATCATTTTCATGTAAAAATCTTCTTCTTTTTTTTAAAGGAATTTGAATCACTTGGTTTTTTGTAATTCCTCATTCCCTCATTCTAGGTTAATTTAGTACGAATCTCGAGATTTGATTATGCACATGCAATGTATTGTAGTGGGATGAATACTTGGAAACACGTAATCCATGTATCCATGTATCGCGTTTGTTCTTATTTGGATTTATGATTAGTCAGTAATAGAATAATTATTTTCGCATACAAAGATTTACCTCCTTTTTTCTTTATCAAAGCTTTTTTGGGGTTTATGACACTGAATAAACTTTTTTATCCCCCAAAAAACACATTTAAAAACAAAACAGCAAAAATGAAATGGAGCAAGTAGTACTTTTGTTTTCTCCAAACATATAAACATTCATGCAGAAATACATGCATATTATGCATGCTTGGAAATGTAATGTTCAACACAATATGTTTATTATAAAATGGGTTTTTTTTTATAGGTGAAAAATGTAACTATCAACCGGCTGTGCCATGAGCAATTCATCACTACTGTGAATGGAGAATTTCCTGGCCCGGCTATAGAGGTTTATGAAGGTGACACATTGGTCGTTCATGTCTTCAATGAATCTCCCTACAACATTACCATTCACTGGTAAGTGTTATATATTAGTGTCCATATATTTAAATATATTCATGTCTATATACATACACTAGCGTAAACTTGTGCTTTGCACGGGATTCTTATAACTTTCTATTTGAGTGTGTACTGTATACACCTCATTGAATTGCCTTAACTTGATAAAATTTGTTTAAAAATTCATATTCATAAAATCGAGGTTAAATAATTCATTAGCAAATATTGTGAACTTCGGTTAAAAAATAGTCCCTTTGTCTGGATTTATTTGTCCTTGTTTCTATTCAATCGGATAAAAAAATTAGTGATATCCTTGAATTTGTAAGTAATTAAATGTCCAATATGATTTTGTTTGATAGATCTCGATTAATTCTATAAGACAATGTTTTTAAAATTACAAAAAACGTTAGAAATTAAAAGATACTATAATAATTTGAAAAGTGCCATAAACTCCCAAAATAAACTAACAAATCTAGACGGAGGGAGTAGTTAACCTAAGATGTATATAATTTCCTATAAGAATTCTATGGTGCCTCATTAATCACATCCACATGTGGGGTATCTAGGGTAGCATTTTCATAGCATTTTTCAATCCACAACAAAATAGCATTCCAAAAGTCAAGATCAGGAGGATAATTATATGGTTGATAATTAGGCTGAAGGTGATTTAAATTAATTCTATCGTCAGCGCCTAATTCTATAATATATTAGATGAACACCTTTCCATATATACCCCATCCCTCTATCCCTTTAGAGCTCGTTTGGATGCGGTAGAAAGCTCCCTGATGAGGATGTCCCCCCAGTGGCTTTGGCTGAAGCAAGGCCCCCACAAGGTCCAGGCCTTGGGCACCTGAAAAAACCCCTAAAAAAGGGGCACTCCAATAAATTTAATTTTTGGGTTAGGTAGGAGTCTTTTAAAAGCCCAAAATGTAATATTACAACAAATAAATGGCCCATTCCAGTATAGGCCCAACATACATTAAAACTCCTAGTCCTTCATCCCATTTTATGTCCGAGGGGTGTTAGGCACCCCGCCCCGGCCACCCCCCCCCCCCCCCCCCCACCCCCCATTCCCCCAATACAGCCAAACTTCCCGTTTTTTTTTTTTTTTTTTTTTTTCTGTTCCTGTTTCTGTTTCTGTTTTTTCTTTATTTTTAACTTTATTTATTTAGTTACTTATCTAATTTAGTTTACTCAAATTAGATTTGCAAGTAAATTATTTTTTTATATTGACATCTATATTTGACTTTATATTTTAATTAGTTAATTAATTTGTCTTAAAAATGAATAATAAAAAAAAAGCTTCTTAAAGTGAATAATATTACAATCATGTTTAAAAGTAAATAAATAAAAACTTCTAAAAGTGAATACATATTACAATTAATATAATATAAATAAAGTAAATAAAGGAATTAATATAATTAATATAAATAATATATTAGAGGGTAATTAAAAGAGAGAAGGAAAGACAATCATATTACAATCACATTTTAAAGTGTCTAAATATTACAATCACGTTGACAATGTTCAGCCCTAATCAATATTGCCACCAAATTGTGGTCCCTGATGACGCCGGTATGTCGTTCCACAATTGAACCCGTACATTATAAGCAACAGCCCATCCTGCAGCTTCACTCGATTTATTCTGCCACCACCATATTGGGATGGGTGGTACAGGGTGATGAGGGCGCAAAAAAAGTTGCACGAAGTGATTGTTAATACGGCAATAAATATTTCTGCCGTTTGTTGAATTTGGCCGATGGGATCTCGCGGCAAGTGAGTAAAGCAAAATCTAGCATTCGCGCCAAATGTAAATAGTACAATGTTGTAAATCGTGATGCGATGACTATCCCCAAACTCATACATTCCATCCAATATTGATCTGGAGCCGTAGGCTTCCAATAGCTCAGTGACCGTAGTACATCATCTGCCATATTTTCTACAGGATAAACCGCATTGTAGAGAACTCTATTCTGATTAATTTCTTGGATAAGATCATGTCGTACTTGAACCCAGCTCTCCTCAGTGCCATAGATATGCGTGGCTATCGCTCTGAATCCACAATGACCATCACCTTTGACGTCTTTGGTATGAGACATATACTGCTGGAATTGCCAAGGTAAATCACTGAATGTAATTAACCTCCTCCCTCTCTCTCTTTCCCTCTCCTTCTCCACCCTTTCCCCCCCTCAGTATTTTTCCCTTTCCCTTTCCTTCATGTAGATGCTTACATGCGACAGGAAGGTATGCGTTGTCCACTTTGCTCAGCTTTTCCCACAGGACGACCTCTATGTTCAGTGTTGTATGATGGGGCTCGAACACTACTATTAGACGGATCTGCCATATCCACAAACCTGTCTATCATTTGCTTTCGCATACGTGGATCCATCCCCTGTAATATGTCAACCACGAAGATGTCTCGCCGGGTTGTTCTCCTCATCATTGAACCGGTCAGCGTGCATAGAGAGCCCCACGCCAATGAACGTGGATCTTGGATAACGGAATCGACATGCCGGGGAACGATAAGCCCTCAAATCATGCATACATGGCAATCCATGTGTTGATCGACGAATTTTGCGCTGAATCGCCAGGGGGGGGTAGGCGTCTGCCGCGGATTCTAGCTGATTTTCGATCAACCCCATTGCATATAATGAAACGCGACACCTGATTTCATCAAAAATGGGGTCACGTAAATGGTTGTGGCGTGGAATGTTGACAGATTTCTGGAACGACTTCTTAATTTGCCCAAACTGATTTGTCAACATATTATCTTATGCTTCAAAAGATGTTTGGAGCGATGACATAGTTGTACCGCCCAAATAGCACTTTTAGCTTCAATGTGCGCATCTTCGACCCTCGTAATAGAATAATGCAATTTGTTTAAATAGAAAAGTTTGAACAAAGTAGTATAATATAATGTAGAAAAATTTGACTCAAAAAAATTATAAAGTGACTATACCTTTGACTTGAATTGCTTCCGAGGTGCATACATGTATCTGTCCATGCTGTAACAAATCGCTCTTTGTACGGCGTTAACCATGTATCCGCAAGATAAGTTATGACACGCGGATATTGGCTATACTCCTCGCACATGGCAGCCCACCTATGTTGGTAAGATGATGTGCTAGATGAATGAATTAGGGACCGCCATGAATTGCAAAAGTCCGGAAAGAACCCACCAAGCACCTGTGCCGTAATTCTTCATTACGCGACCGATTTATGTGCCAAATACAAAGAATGTGACGTGCCATTGGGAAACATGCTTCAATAGCGCCTATAAGTGCCAAATCACGATCCAGAATAAACATCAATGGCAACGGTGCCCCCTTTCCAACCATCCACTTCTTTAAGGTATTCAAGGCCCATGTACATGTATCTTCCCTCTCATTATTAAGATATGCGAACATAAGCGAGAAAGTTAGATTTGTGGATGTGATACCCACAACCTCCAATAGTGGTTTCCGATACTCATTGGTTTTGTATTTGGCATCAATTAGCCAACACGGATGAAAAGTTGATGATAGCTCTAGACTTGTAGGATGAACCCATACAATATCTCAGATTTCGTTGGTGTCTTGATTTGTCCCCAAGTCGTGGAGGTACCCATTCTAATTAATTGCTCTAACACATATTGAGTAGTAGTTAGACCATCCCGTTTCGCTTCCTTGTTAATGAAAATGGCATTGTAAATGCTTCTAATTCCCGTAGTGTTTGACGGATCTTTTTTCTTCAAAATAGTAAGAATTTCACGCATTAGTGCGGTCTTTGTTGGCCATCTCGACTACAAATTGTTTCTCCATTGGTTTTAGCCTTGATGGGTACTCTCGTGGCCTCAATATTTTCTCACTGGTTCATGGTTATGGAGACCACAAGAAAACCCTTAAACCCCATTTGGCACCGCCCCGAGGTATTGGTATACCTCGCAACTCAAATGGACACTCACATTTTTTAGTCCCCAAGATTTCTATGCAATATTAGCTTTTCAACCCCACGGTCGCGGTTTGTACTTTCCTCCTCTCTCACAACCAAGAATCCTCGGCAAATTTTTTCTTAAATTAGAAGATTTATTAATAACCACCACAATACCATTTTCTGCACCAACTCTTTCACCCAAGTTAACATATCTTCTCTACTTTCAAAAAATCTATATATAAAAAAAAACAAAATAAATTAATATGTATAAGTAAAACATTATCCGGGCTCATCATATTTATCTACTTTCAAAATGAATGACCTAATATGCATAAGAGCAAATGAAAATAACTAACCCGATTACTAAAATTGGTGTGTAATCAGCGATCAATAATTGATGCTCTTCCCTCACTAGGAACATCATTCTCAAATAAACAACCATCCTGGATAGTAGTAGCCATCCATAATGTTCTTTGATGAATTACTTAAAAAAGAAAGAAATTCTCAATGAGGAAGAAGTGAAGTAGTAGTGGGAGAATTAGGAAGAAGTGAAGTAAAGGAAAGAATGTAGTAGTATAAAATAGATAAGAAGGTAAAAAAAACCTGGATGAGTGTTGTAATTGAAGATATAAGAAGATAAGTGGTTGTAATTGAAGATAAGAAGGTAAAAAGAAAATCCGAATGAGTGGTTGTAATTGAAGATAAAGAAAATAAGAAATCATCCTAATATACCTAATTAAATAAATAAGATTAAATAATTAAGAAAAAATATGTAAATACAAAAATATTAGATAAATAAAAAACAAAAAATATAAATAAATAAATAAATTAAAATATATAAAAGATAAAAAAAGATATTAGATCATATTAAAATGATAAAAGAGAAAAAAGATATTAATGAACGAGATAAATAAATAAATAATAATTGAATTAAATTAAACAATTGAATTAAATAAATAATTAAATGAATTAAATAGTTAATTTAATTTATATAAAGAAATGAAATGATATAAATAAAGTAAATAAGGTAATTAAACGAAATAAAGTAATATAAATAAAGTAATTATATGAATTAAAGTAATATAAATAAAGTAATTATAGAAATTAAATTAATATCAATGAATTAATATAAATAATAAAGTAATTAAAGTAATATAAATAAAGTAAATAAATGAATTAAAGTAATATAATATAAATAAGTAATTAAAGAAGGGATAGAGGGGCAAAAATGTAATTTACGCGTGTCAGTGGGGTGGGGCCCAAAGGCCATGTCGCTGATGTCACAAGAGATTTCCTTTATGTCCTTCTCTTACCTCTTCTGTTTTCTTCATTTCCCGATGTGGGATTGAAGGAAAAAACCAACCCCTTTTTCTTTGGCAAAAAGACTTGGCAATATTGTGTTCCAATCAAGGTACCAAGTGACAGAGAACTACTTCTACTGCTGTGAAAGACGAAGAACAGGAAGAAGAGGCATCACCATTGAAGGTGTTTGGTTGTTCCACTAAACCCAGTGGTTCCTCTTCGAATTTTCTAACCGTAACTAATGCATAATTGCTTGATTGCCCCGTCTGCTACGAAAACTTAAGCATCCCTATTTTCCAAGTTTGTATATTAATTCTGTGTACTTTTCTAGATGGGTTGAAGTGGCACGTCTATAAATACTCCCACCTTTTTGTGCATTCAATTTTTTATGGGGACATAGTGAGTATATTATGCAAATTTTTACTTTCAACAATTGTTCTCAATAGTATTATTTTAGGGAAAATGCTAAAATAAGCCTAGTGGGTTTAAGGTTTAAAACATGTGTTGAAATGTGTATAAAAGTATGTATAATCGTATTGCGATTGTTGCTGGAAAATTTATTTAAGTGTCATACTCTTAACTCTTATGGGCACAATTTTTATGTTAGGCCTTGGGCACTTTCAACCCTTGGGCCAGCCCTGATAGTTGTCCCATGTTTCTTAAAAACTGGATACATGTTTATAGGTTCCTTTTGGACCCTGTGAACCTTTTAAATTCCCTCTCTTTGAACCTTTTTTTCATATAAATACTTCCCTTCTCTCCCCAAAAAAGTGATATATACTCTCATTCTTTCCCTCTGCTACTACATGTTCCTCTCTAGTCCATCCTTCAACTCCAAAAATCCCACAACTAAAATTTCAAAAAGTCCAAAAAAATACTAACCCCCGAAAACCTTAGTTTCAAGCCTCAACCTTCCTATTCACGTTCAAACATCAACCATCTCAAAACGGGACTACATTTCATAGGATTTTCTAAGAGGTAAAATTTGATCATTCAGGCCACCGTTGGCTTCCTAAGGGGACCCTATTAAACACTCATCTATATTGGAGTTGTGTTTAACACAAAGGGTTACATTTCATAAAAATAAAATTTTCAAAAATCTATTTTGAATTACAACCCATGTGCACCGATGCCAACTCGTGCACACATGTCCTCTTCTGAACCCACATTTCTGAAAAATTGACATTTACCATTTTCCGTAAAATTCTAAAATTTTATTTCTACTTGTAGTCATGTTAGTATTTCCTTTATTATTGTTCAAGAAAAGTCAGTTCGTTACTCGCTTTAACAGCAGTAAAACAACGGGGACAGATGGGTCTCGGGGACCCATTTTTGGGTCCTACACGGCCGATCTAAGCCGTTCATTCATCTCAAAATCAAATTCCGAGGGGCCTTCGCAGAGATCAAGTTGTTCAGACGTTCCTAAGTGCTCAATCCAAAATCACCCCATTTTGTTCAAACCCATCAATGCACTGTCTGTGCACACCCATCGGTATAGGTAGAAGGGTTCCTTTAACAGCTCCTCAAAGTCAGTTTCTAAAAATGTCAGTTTCTAAAAAGAAAAAAAAGTTAAAAACGAATTTTCCAAGCACACTTTAACGGCTCCTTTGGCAAGAGGGGTGAGAAAAGAAAAGAAAGGGATCTGCTCTCCCTTGTTAGTGAGAAAATGGAAGAGAGGAGAACAATTTCTCTTGGGGGATCCAAACAATAGTGAGAAATTAGAGTAGCTCTCCCTCCTATTCCGGCGGCTAAACTCTCTCCTGCGATTTTCCGGCAACTCTCCGGCAGCCAAATCCAAGCTTCAAATCAAAGATCTAGGATCTCCGCCACTACCACTCTCCCCAACACCTCCGTTAACACTGCTGTATTGGGTTCGCAGGTTCTTCGACGACGTCGCCGTTGGTGGTACAGCCGCCTTGGGCTTCCTTTCTCTCGAAATCAAGCTAAAATTGGTGAGAAACAAAAATAGGGGGTAAGCGGTTCAGGTTTCTCACCTATTCTCTCCCTCTCTCACCGCTTTGCTCATCCAAACAAGGGAGAGTAAGCACTCCCCTTCCAGTTCCTTTCTTTTCTCCCGAATTCCCTCGATCCAAAGGGGTAATAAATCATCCAGTTTTAAACAAAAGAATTAAAATTGTGTTAAAACAAGTTCAAACCGTGCGCACCAATTGAGATCCTTGCGCACAAGTTGAAAGCTGAGAAGTTTGGTTTTGATTAAGTGCTTCATATTAATGCATGTCATATTCATTTGCAAGCATGTCATATTTATTCATATGCTTTCAAATTTATTCTAATTACATTTCCATCCCGTTACATGCATCAAGTTTAATAATAAAATATTTTGGCAAAATTCCATGAACATTAAAGTAGAGACTGATCCTCGGGGTTGGCGAGGGGGTGCCGTAAAACCCCCCCTCTTGTAACCTGGTTGAAAACCTAAAATGTTTTGGCTGTGAAGACCATTAACTAAAGCCTTTTTCAAAATACGGCACAAAATGTTACTATAGGTCGTGTTCTAATAATTAATTTTTATTTTAAAACTGACCGTGTCAACCCATGATTGATCGTGTCAATCCATGATCGGACGGTGCTATTTTAAAATAAATTATACATCTATATCTATTATACGTAGAATACTTAGAAATTATTGAAAAAATGTTAATAATTTAAATTGTGTAATATTATCAATGATTTGTAAAGTGACTCAGTAGTGGGATTAATTGATTTGGAGTTCCAGTAAGAGCAACTCCAAGTTGAAATTTATTTTGCAGTTTGGTCACTTTTGAGATTTATGCACTTAGTTGTTGTTTATGTCATGGAGATTTATTTAAGAAATAAATTAAATTCTACCTCAAATTAAAGTAAAATTCTAACAATCAATCATAATAATAGATTTAGCATCAACCTAAGTGATTTTGGGATTTTTCATTACCACTACTTAAATTAAACTTTAAGGTCAAATACAATTCAATAACATATTCTGAGATAATCAATATGGCTTGCTTTCCTCGAAAAAATGGTGCACATTGGCAACGAAATTTGTATTTCCTTAATATAGTTTATTTTCTGTTGTCGCTTTTGACTTTTATGTACTTAATATACAGTTTGTTGATGTTGGCATTGTATTTAAAAAATAAATTGAACTTTACCTATAATTATCAAATCTCTTTAAAGTAGAGTTGTCAAAATCACAATTATTAATTTAGTGTCCACCTAAGCAATTTTGTATTGCTTAATTTCCACTAGTTAAGCTAAACTCTGAGGTAAAGTACAATTCAATATCGTATGGCATTTTTTTTAGTAACAAGTGGTCTTGACAAATTGAATTTAAAAAGTAAAAAAAAAAATGAAAAGAAGCAAAAGAAAATCACTAAAAACGGAAAAAGTTCAGAAATTATCTAATCATGAGGTTAGCTTATGTTATTTTTTAAAACTTTGATCCAGAGTTTCAGCACTGTTTTGATTTCTCTCTTCGATACAAATAATCAAATGAAAATAGATAAAAGTATATGCAAAAAAATTAATATTATTCGCTCGGTAAGAACTACATACTTCGATCTAAGAAAAACTAGAAAAATATTAGTCCAACAAAAATTATTGTTAGAAACCCATAGGGCATTGAACATGTTTAGCGAAAAAAATATGTTGCAATGCCAAAAACCTCATAAACACTTGGGTACAATGTTTAAGAAACTAATATGCAGAGTGGAAAACATGCCAAAACAAGTATAGATATATTAAATAGTCCCAAAATGGAGCGAATTGTAAAGCTGGTAAGGTGGATGGGTGTTAGGCGTGATATTGAAGTGGTCAAGGGTTCGAGCTTCAACGGGAGCAAGGAAGGAAGCTTGGGAGAGCATTAAAATTGTTTTTTGTAAGTCGCTACAATTAGCGACAAAATATTTCCCAGCCTATAATGTATTTGGCGATGAATATTTTCCTCGCAGGTTGCTGTTAGTAGATGGTAGTATCAGGCGCAAGACGGAATATTTTTAGAAATGGCGAGGAAAAAATTTGTCGCTAATTGCCTACCATAGGCGAGGAAAATGATTTTTCCTTGGAAATACCTTTTGCAACATAGTATAGGTGAGGAAATTGGGCCAGAAAATATTTCCTCGCTAATACCTTAGGCGATGAAATTGATGCTCTATCGACAAAAAATTTTCCTTGTCATAGAATGATTTTGTTGTAGTGTAACAACTTCAATCAATGTCCTGATATTATTGCAGGCATGGTGTTTTTCAGCTACGGAGTGCATGGGCGGATGGGCCTAACTATGTAACTCAATGCCCGATACTCCCTGGAAATAAATATATATACAGATTCAACATCACAGGTCAAGAAGGGACCCTTTGGTGGCATGCCCATGCCAATTGGCTTCGGGCAACTATACATGGGGCGCTAATCATCCGACCAAGAGAGGGTCATTCGTACTCGTTCCCAAAACCTTTCGGAGAATTCCCAATTATTTTGGGTACATTCCAAACCCTCTTTTTATTCCCCGTCAAATTTTATCAAACTTCATAGTTATAAATCCATGATAGTTGTGCATAACAATTAACTAATTTATTAAGCAGTTATAGATGCAACTCATTTTTAGAATTAATTAAAAAAATAAAAAGTTTGAGTGTACAGATTTGTGTCTATAGATTCTGACACTATTGTGTCCTTAACCGTTCAATATAAGTGGCTCCCACAAAATATTTGGGGGTTCACATGAATCGGATGATTCAGAATACAACTGTGCCATAAGTCTTTGTAGCATTGCTCCATGTGTTAAATCTATACTCCACTATACTGTCGAAATTGACGAGTCTAGTATAAACTGATGAGTAGAAGGTTTGTGCCTCAAATGAACATCTTGACCTTGAGGTTGCAAGAAAGTATTTGAAAATTGAACAGTAATGATCATTCTATTGTGATTACAGGAGAGTGGTGGAATTCTAGTATTATGGAAATTGAGAGCCAAGCACTAGCTAACGGGCATGGGCCCAACATTTCCAATGCTTACACCATCAACGGACTACTTGGTGACCTATATAATTGCCCATCCGATGGTGAGTGATATGTACCATTACATATCAAGGAATGGTTATTAAATTGCTAAGAAGGGTATTAAATTGCTAAGGGATGGGCGAGACGGTTTAGTAAGGGTTTTCGCCATTGCTGCAATTTGAAAAAGAACCCTAAGATTCTAGTGTGGGATCCCATATTTTAACAAAATGTGGGACTCCCATTTTTTGATCAAATTTTGATCATCCCGACCGTTGAATGTATTTAAAATGTTTGTTTAAGGGTCTACACGAAGAATCATAAAAAGGAAAATGACCAGAAAGAGCTTGTTTCAAGCAGTTTTCGATCAAATTTATATCTACGATTATTATGAAAAACTGCTTAAATGAAACCTTTTTCGGTCATTTTTTTATATGATTCCTTGCATGAATCTTAAAAACATGTTTTAAATATATTAAACGGCTCGGATTATCAAAATGTGATTGAGAAAGGTGATATAAATCTATAGCCTGTTCCTCTTACGCAAAAATCCTGGCTCCATCTTGGTGATCACCTGGCTAGATTAAGAACCCCTCACATTCTAAACATATGGTGATTTTTCTTTGTTCAGGCACATATATGTTGAAGGTCGTACAAGGAGAAACATATCTCTTACGTATCATCAATGCTGCACTCAATAACCAGCTCTTCTTTAAGATAGCGAACCACACAATGACAGTCGTCGCCGTTGATGCAACTTACACAGACCCAATGCTCACCGCCGTCATCGTCATATCACCTGGCCAATCTGTCGATGTACTACTCACCGCCGACCAACCACTAGCCTCCTATTACATGGCGGCACATGCCTACGATAGCTTGGGAGCTGCATATGATGAGACAATCACCACCGGAATCATTATGTATGAAAATGCCACAATATCAACCCCACTGATGCCGACCCTACCTGAATCCAACGACACTTCTCTTGCCTTCTACTTCTATTCCAATTTGACGAGTCTTGTGAATGGGCCTCACTGGGCCCCAGTCCCACTCGAAGTCGACAAACACATGTTTGTGACAGTGGGCTTGGGCTTAACCCCTTGCGAAGCCAACAATACTTGTGGGGCTCCTTTAGGGCTAGCATTTGCGGCATGCATGAACAATGAATCTTTCGAGCTGCCTACCAAGTTATCGATGTTAGAAGCTTCTTTCTACAATTTGACGAGTGGGATCTACACCACCGATTTTCCAAGTGATCCACCGGTGGTGTTCGATTTCACGAATACGAGCAATGGCAACGTAATGAATACGTCACTCATCATGACATCGAGGTCAACGAAGGTTACGGAATTGAAGTTTAATACTACGGTTCAAATTGTGTTTCAAAACACGGCTTTGGTGCGTAAAGAGAACCACCCAATACATTTGCATGGGTACAACTTTTATGTTTTAGCTCAGGGTTTTGGTAATTATGACCCTCTAACTGGCCCAACAATGTTCAATCTCGTCAATCCACAAAAACGCAATACCATCGGAGTGCCTGTTGGAGGGTGGGCCGTCATTAGATTTACGGCAAATAATCCTGGTATGTTTTCACTATTTAATCTTTACACCCGTTTTAGTTTCAACAATATATTTATTTATCTTTGTATATTGTATACTATAAAATAATTGCTCCATCCCATTTTGTTTCCTTTTTCATAAATAATTTGTTACGTTTTTCCTATTGGATCTTTAAACCAATTATATATTTATCTATTTATATTATCCATGAAATAATCCCCCGGCCCCATTTTGTTACGTAATATTCTATTTTCCGACGTCACAATTAGTATTCTTTTTGAAAAGTCAAACAAAAAATGTATAAATTCCCACAAATTTATCTTTTTTCAGAAATGATTAAAAGTACTTTAAAGATATGTAGAAGACAAGGGTTCTATATATACTGGGAATCTCATTAAACTCTTTAGGTCGACATGCGTTAATTGCATGTCTCGTTACAAAATTGAGTTCCCCTCTAGATACGGAGCAAACAAAAGGGGACCGAGACAGTAGCTAATTAAGAGATAAATTAAGTGATAGGCACTTGTCCTTACCAACCAAACTTAATTAAGTACTGCAAAAATAAAATAAAGCTTAAAAAAAATGTTGATAAAAAAAGAAGAAGAGAAATTTAATAAATTTGTATGATAGCTCGCAGAGTATTTGTGTTCCCTTGAATATCTTTCAAAATGTTATGACCAATAATTAAGTGAAGAAGACAAGAAATGGAAGAAAAGAATCTAATTCTCTATTATTGACCTTTCTTAGGCCTTTTTCAATTTATGACTTAATCTCAAAACTGATTATTGCATTTTACGAGATAGGTTATTCTCTCAAAATACATCCACTTAAAAACTCACTTATGCCAATTCCTAACTTGGAACCACCTTTACCCGGACGCGGGGTTGCTGTTCTGCAGTCTCTGCACAGCACCTGCTGCGCACAATCATAGCTATCCACAAGTATTTTTAACGGTTCGGATTGAAAACAAATTGTTCGCGCTAACAATTCGTCTATGTTGTTTGAAATCTAGGCCGTTCATCCAAGTAACAGATGGTTGCAATTGTGCGCTGTAGATGTTGTGCAAAGGCTGCACAGCAGCAACCCCGGGTCCCCTTTACTCCTTACAATTGTGTGAAGCCATTGAGTTTACTGTTTGCTAAAAGTAGTAGCATAATTCTAATAATTTGTTTTAAGCAAAAGGAGTATTTGAGGGAAAATTGATTTTTAGCAACTTGACTTTTATCTAATGGGAAATAAAAGCGATTTTAGCAACCTAAATTCAATTTATGAGAAATTTCATTTTAGCAACATATGGGATTTTTCCCAGTACAACAATCATAAAGTACATGCTCATGAAGCACTAGTACTACAGCCGAAGGTGAAGTAGTAGCTTCAGTGATGGATTGTCTAACAATACGCAATTCACGATCAAACTATTTCAATTATTCTTACTTAGTAATTGGTTCTTCACTTATGAGAATACCGTGTATGGATTGCAAAATTTATACTTTTTCGTAGGTTCTCAAAATTTGATGGCAACTGCAGGTGTATGGTTGATGCATTGTCACTTCGATACGCATATTACGTGGGGCCTAGCGACTGCTTTTGTTGTTGAGGACGGGCCTACGCCGGAGACTTCTTTGCCGCCACCTCCACCTGATCTACCCCTTTGTTTGGTAAACGCTAAGAATAAAAGCTTTTTTAATAAGAGTGGTGACAACAAAAAAACTATTTTCGCTAATGCCAAAGCTTTAGTGCATAAATGGTTAGTATTTATGTGGTTTGGTTCCTGGCCTGCTTTTCTGGTACCATGTTTTCTTGCATTTGCGTGTTTTTCTTGTACCCTGCGCAAAAGACAATACTCCTATGCGTTAAAGTTTTGGCATTAACAAAAACTATTTTGGCTTTATTATTTTCCTTTCATTAATTAATGAAAAATAAAATCACACGGATTTTCTGTCTGGTTTGGCTCTTCGCTTGATTTTTCTTTGTCATCTTTTCGCATCATTCCTTTTGGTTGTCAAAGCAACCTTGGAATACATTGTGTTCTCTTTGAACTTGAATCTATTAGGTACATGCATATGCTTTGGGGTGAAATATGATTATGAATTCTCAGATCCTCAATTATATTGGCAAGTGAAATTACACAATTTTATGTATTCTTTCGCTACTATTTCGTTAATGTAAACGATTTACACTACTCAAACTCGTAGTATGAGCTGATTGGCATATGTTATATGTGTTTATTTGGTATGGTCATTATTTTTATGTATCATTATTGAGGGTGCTGTGTTCTTTTTTGGGGTAATGCCCCTCGGTACTTGTATGGATTGTTTGTGTAAGGAATTAACTTACGCGAAAAGAAAATGTTGGACAATGATGGGGACAAAAATTTTAATTTGTCTTTGTCACGCATGAAAAAAAAAAATGGGGTGCATCCGAGCAGTTGATTTTGGCAATGGCTCGGATTTTATTTTGACAATGAAGTACTCCGATATAAAAAGCGTCAAGATGAAATTAAGACTGTTGAAAACATACTTGAGGGTTTGGACGCTGCCCTACAGGGAGCGCGTCCGAGGTCCTTATTCCCAATTGTCAATGCATATAACTGTGAATGCATTCACTTTTGTCCATGCATTTCATTCAAAACACAACATCATTCTTAAAGAAATATTAGAAAAGCATAGTACATTGAAGGCTTATGCTTGCTAAGTACATTTCAGTCAGTTTGCTGACCCTTTGGGTTCGTATGTTGTTACTTGAGAGTTGGTTTTCGGACATATTTTCATACTCGATGCTTCTCTTTCTTTTCTTTTTCTTTTTTTGATTTGACGGTCAAGAGTGTCCGATTAAAGATAGACCATTCATGTCAGGACTATGAAATTCAAAGGAGAAGCTCTTGTGGTGTAGCCCCAAGAGGTTGCTAAGTTTCGATGTTTGTCTATCCATCCACCAAAGTCACTCTATTGGATACGCTAGCGGCTTACACAAGCATTGATATAGACATTGCAGGTCTATAGTAACGTTTAACACTTTTGGCTGCTTGAGAATCTCGACATTCTTGTAGTGATAGTTGTATAATATCTACTCTGATATTGATATAGATAAGCTAAGTTGTCCGAATGGCCCTGTGGCGCCCTCTTTCTTTGGTAGTTCTCCTTGAAAGTGAACAATGGTGAAGATGATGATTAGTGACAGAGATAAAGCCCTCACTCAAGTTGTGTCTAGGCCTGTGCACTTAACATACCGTTAGCACCGGAATGCACCGTAGAGCCCATGACGGTTCTCCGATGGTCAAGTTAGTAGGTGAAGAAGATGAAGTGTAGATCTAGGGTTTCGAGAGGAGAGTTCTGCGTCCCTTTTCTAAACATTGAAGTTTACCTTTATAGGTGAGCCTTGGCTTGATCTCCAAGCACACCTATGTTCGTCACGTGACTTAACCGCTCGACTAAAGTCACGATAACGAGCCTGAAGGAATATACTGCGAGTCCATGCCTCCAGTAAAATCGTTACGTGTGTAATAACCGTTTGGATGACATCATTTGTCATGATCACGGTTTGTTACGTGCACATGTAACATTAACTGCTCTGCTGACTTAGCATCTAGCCTTTCGGCACATTCTAGCATCACAGAGTCGGTTATATTTCACCCTTTGGGCACGCCCCGAGGTCTTTTGATATTGACTCTGGAAACTCACTAACGAGTTAGGTATAGGATATGTCTTAGCAATATCCGAGACGCCAGACTGAAGACCGAAGCTCCACTATGTCTTTTTGCATACGTTGGATCATAAATGCGAAGAGTCCCTCGAAGATAGTTTCTCAGTGACTAACGAGGTGTCTCTTTATGTGATTGAGGTGCTCGGTATATCTGGACCCCTACATGCCCTATCATATATATTTGATGTTGATGTTTTCTTCCTCATCACTCTTAACCCCATAACAAGTACATTGATAATGAAATAAATAAGACATGTGAGACAATAGGCATGCAAAACTATACCTTTTAGAAAGAAAAAAAATCACAGTACAATGATAATGAAATAAATGACAAGACCTAGTTAAATGTATCAATCACTTGATGTTAATATACGTTTTGTCACATGTTCATTGAATCACTTAGGTAATTCAAAATATTTTTACTAACATGATGTCCATTACAAGAAGGCTTATATGGAGATTTAGGAAAATAATAAGCGGTGACAGAGCTAAGATTAATGGTACAAGGGCCGAGTTATTATAATAAAAAATTCACAATCAAATAACTTTTTATTATTGCTTTAATACTTTTAGAATATATAGGAGTAATAGCTTTAATGATTGGCACTATAATTAGTGGCGTCGGTGCAGTGGTGAGAGGTAACGGCACTTTATTGGGAACCAAATATCAAGGGTTCCAATCCTAACAACTCCACCTGATAAATTTAACACTTGTGTATATTATTCGTGCAAGCAACCTCACACTGTCACACACAGAGAGCATAAACCTTACCACTATATTAAAAATTACAGACACACGAGTTTTTTATTTTATTTGTAAAAGGCGAAGTGGCCGGGCCCACCCATGCCCTGTTGCACCTCCACCACTGATAATAAGTGAACATGCTACATTTTGCAAATTGTTATCCTAGCATTATGATGTAGGACAAGATTAGAAAGTTTTTTTTTAATTTTTATTTGAATTGCTTTAGAATAAGATTTTGATTAGGAATATTTTCGTTTAGGTTAGAATTTTTATCTTTTCATATTAGGTTTGATTTTAATTTCCAATTTTATTAAGATTCTTGTTCTACAAGAATTAGGATTTTATTAAGAGATTTTCTTTTCTTTTTAATGCCGCTTGTTTTGGCATGATTTAGTACCTTTTAGTAAACAAATTTGGTTAAACTTTCTTATTTTATTTCTTTAATTAGTTTGAGTCCTAGTCGAATTACGACTTGTTTCTTCTTTACTTAGTTTGATTCATAGTCAAATTAGGATTTGTTTATTATAAATAGGGATGTAACCTTTCATTCTAAGGGCATTCAATCAACTATCAATAATATTTCTAGAGTTCTCTCTACTTTCCTTGTTTGCAAGGTGTTTATCTTTTTCTTGTCGATTAAAGAGCCCGTCTATTAGAACGAGACCTAACCAATTCGTCTACTAGAACGATATCTAGTCTATTTCTGCTATAATCGAGATAAACACCTTGCGAAAAAAGGAAAATAGAGAGAACTCTAGAAATATTATTGATAGTTGATTGAATGCCCTTAGAATGAAAGGTTACATACATATTTATAATAAGCATTCTCAAACTAAGTAAAGAAGAAATAAATCCTAATTCGACTAGGACTCAAACTAATTAAAGAAATAAACATAAGAAAGCCTAACAAAATTTGTTGCCTAAAAGGTATTAAATCATGCCAAAACAAGCGGCATTAAAAAGAAAAGAAAATCTCTAATTAAAATTCTAATTCTTGTGGACCAAGAATCTTAATAAAATTGGAGATTAAAATCAAACCTAATATGAAATGTAAGGACCCGTATGAAAAATAACTTTTTGGAGAAGTTTCGATTTGGCCGATAAAAAGTTCCGGTAATTGTTCCTTGTATTTTTCTAATCACAACGGTACAATTGGAAGTTACTTTTGATTAAAACAAAGTCATTTTTCACCCATTTTCTTTGGAGAAAAATATGCTGTTTTTTGATTTTGTACTAAAAGTGGGGGGGATGAGAATTTGACGTGATTAGAATTTCAAAATTTTGGAAATGCTCAAAGTCAAATTCCTTCAAGGTTCTACCATAAAATCTTCTCCTCTACGTGATTTCAAGTTTGGGTTGTGTTGGTTCTAGCTTGGAAAGGGGTATTTCAGGTTTGGAAGCTCAAACTCTAGGGTTTTGCATTTCTTTCCCATTTCAAGCCCCAATCTTGAGGTAGGGGAACTGCTTGACCGATCAGGTGATTGAAAATAAGACGAATAAAGATGCGTCCCAAGCGTAGGACTCTCGATCAGTGTAGCACAATAAATCCGGAAGTACCGGAGTCGAACCACAGAGACAACTTAAGTGCTTGACTCAAAAGTGTGGGAGTGTAGTTTTGACAGGCTCTTAGGTAGCCACCCTTTGATTTGATGGAATTTATTAACTAATTACTAGGCTAATTTGATTGAATGCGAATTAATTAAAAGAGCACAACTGAGGGAACCCAGTGTCCGCGATTAGCCTAACTGATATTTACTCGGGCCACTATGACTCTTTTTACTGATTTTAGAATACAAGAAAGGCTTCCTAACAAATGCATACCACCTGTCACCAGATTCCGTGCCCACTCAAATTCCGGTAATGCCTGGGTTTGTTTGTTAGAAAAGTTTTCGTTTTCCCAAAATTGCTTGAAAATTGAGGTAATTCGGCGCCTTGGTGAAATATTGATTTGTCTAGACGTGCGGCGCCTTTGCTCCGCAGCTGCACTCAAGGCGACTACTCACTCATGATTATAATAACTGCAGAATTTGAATGAATCCTAGATCTAAACATGCTTGAAAGATTAAATGTGAGAATAGCAAACGATACCGTAGATTGCAAGGAGAAATCAAATTTATTAGTAATACGAAACACCGAATCCAACGCTGAAATTCTGAAAATCTACAACAAACTTGAAACGTAGAATGCTGAAGGAAGAAAAACTGTAGCCGAACTTCGAAAAAAACTAAAAACTAAGAACAATTCGTGGATCCCTAATCTAGGTTTTAACAAGAGTATATCTACTTAAAAATACGTAACCCTAGTGAAAAACAAATGGAATTCCGGAAAACCTTCGCGAATGACCAAAACGACAACGTTTAAGGGGTCCCATAAGCTCTCGGTAGCGCTACCATAAAAGTTAGGTAGCGCTCCCGAATTGTTAAGGTCGCGCGTTGACCCTTGCTCCTTATTTTGATCGTTGACCATCACCAAAACGGTAGCGCTCCTAATCTTTTTGTTCATTTTTTAAGCTTTTTGTGCCAAACTTGAGCGCTCCAGAGAATTGGGGTAGCGCTCCCGACGAGTTTCGATCACTTCCAGGCAAACTTCGTTCCATTCTAACTCTTGATCTACGTGCATGTACTCTCAATGTCACGAAATTGCACCCTCAACCCTGAATTACCTACAAAATATGCTCAATACACAAAAACACACCGTGCATATATCAAGTGGAAAATAAAGCTTAAACCGCACGTCTAACATGCTAAACCACCCTACTTAGGCGCTCAAAAGCAAGTTTCTCACGCGCCTATCACATCCCCCAACTTGAGCGTTGCTAGACCCTAGTAACGAACGAAACGAAAATAATAAAAACAACACAACGACTCAATTAGGGATACAAGGGTTATGCAACTTGTATGAAATCGAATGAATAATTCAAACATCATCTCTTTATTACCCACAACTTGGTCACATGCATGCCCTAGCAAAAATCCAAATAAATCCATTCCTTGACAAGACTTAAGATAGAATGCTCCCCCGTGTCACAATATCACTCATACTCACCGAAACTCTACATCCCATGTGAGGTGCTTCGTGATCAACGTGGATTGAACAAAATCACCACGTGCCAGTCAAAACAACGCCAAGATATGGAACAGAAGCTCACAAATCAAGATACCACACATTCATAATCTAAATATCGCATGCATGCAAGAGAGTTAAATGACATGCATTGGGTCAACTAAGGACTTCGTTAGGCTTATAACGACCATGGTTGACAAGATAACGGGAAACATGCAAAGGGTGACGGCCTATAGAAGCTCATGGTCAGTCTACCTAGATTGGCCATCACAACACAGTTAACACGAAAACAAACATCACACAATACTAATACAACCCATCATACTAAACAACATGTTACGAATAGATTTTAACACAACCTCCGACCCCACATACGGTCAAACCACCGACATAAAACAAACACTTAACATAACAGAGTTCTTGACCCAACAAACACATGAAATAACAACTCATATAACTAACACCACCACCACACCCATGTCCAACTCTGGGCTTAATCATCCTCACCGAACCCAGCATCAGAATGCCCCTTAGGGTTCCATAACTTTGGTGAGTTTAGGTTTGGAAGGTTTAGAGGTTAAGGTTTGAATGGAGAAGAAGGAAAAGGGAAAATGAGAATGATGAGGTGGAGCGAGACAGAGAGAGAGTGGGGAAGAATCAGATGGTCTCTCTCAACTTGACTGCGTTGTTCTTCTTCTTTTTTTCCTTTCTTTTTCTCTCTTTTTTCCCCTTTTTTTTTCTTTTTCTGGAAAACTTGGAAATTCATAGCAACGGGTCAAAGGGTCAGTTGGCCGTCTTTCCACCTCTCTCTTATCATTAAGATGGGTGAATTTGGGGGGAAAGGAAATGGATTAAGGTTTAGGGGTTCTTTTTTCTTTTTTTTTTTTTTAAAACCAAAGACATGGCACCCAAAAAACAACATTGAAATTTTCGATGCTCTTTTATTCCATTGATTCGAGGCCTTAAAAATGCGAGTTGGACTACCAAATTGACACACCAACCAAACACTGGTTTCCTAGGTTTGACACAGGGAATGACACGGACTGGTTTAATATGGGATCAATGGGACACATTTAGTGGTTTAATCATGCAGAGATGGCCTTATTTCATCCCCTAAACACGTCACCAACTCTAACACATGCATATAAAATATTTGATCATGATCTGTGGTACAAACGCCTAATATTTTATGCAAGTGCGGAAAGTGAAGAACAATGAAACATGGGATGCTTTAAGGACATACTGTGCACAACGTGGGAACACCTACTCAAACTTGCTTATGGTGCGGAAAATACTCAAACATGGATGCCAGATATATGCATGTGAACAAGTTAATCAGGCGATCAACGAGACAAAAATCTAGTATGCTCACCTAACTCATATAAACAAGCATAACAATCGTATCCTCACACTAAAAAATTAACCAAAAATTAAAAAAAATGACCCCTAACCTACTAACAACGCTCAAAACAAAAATAACGTGTACAAGGTACACCCCTTCCCCCAACTTGAAAATTGCTCTGTCCTCAGAGCATGAAAACAAACATAAAAAGAAAAGAATAAGGGAAAGAAATGGACCGTCGGATGGCAGCCAACCATCATGACCCCGACCAATGTATGGGGAACTTACTGTCACCGTTGCGTTTCGTCATTAGAACTGCTTCCAGGATCCGCTCCTTTGGACCTAAAGAGATCCACAACTAGTCACATAGAGCCGCGCCGAAGCTTTATAGGACTTACAACCGCCACATTTTGTGGCACCCCTGCTTGAGGCTCTTGAATGCCACACTCACTCCGGCGGAAAAGCCCAAACTACCAAGGCTGGAGTGGTAGCATGCTCATCTTGCAAAAGACTTAAGAACCAACTACCTACTAGGCAACAAATGACATCAGTACCGCCCGCTCGTGGAAGCTAGGCAACAACAAGAAATAACATGAAATAAAAGAACACCACCAAACATTCACGCAGTCTCACGTGTTTCCTTTTTCTCCCCACCCCCAACTTGAGTTGGAGAGTGGGTGGCTATACAAGACCATCATGATAAGTTAATTTATTATTATTTTTTTGAAAAACTGAAAAGAAAAACAAACACGAATATACATAAATTGTCCTTACTAACTGGATCTGGGCACACGATCCTTCTTTTAATAGCGGCGTGCGAAGCTTTAAAAACCCAAGTTAATGATGGGTACCCCTAATGCTAGGGGTCGGGTCCATACTCAATGAAGAGCATGGTACGCGCGAGCTACCCTTCAGAGGCTTAACTTTTGGTTTAGGTGGCTGAACCAAAGACGGCAGAACCTTGGGCAGAGGGTTGCCCAGAGGCTCGAACATTGGGTCATAAAAGACCCCACAAACTTCCTCTACCGAATCTAACATCTCTAGCAGACTTCCTACCTCTAAAGAATTTAGAGATGACGCCTTCTTGGCGATAAGAGCAATCTTCAGAGGATCCCTATACCAGACTGGATCGATGTGATCCTGAGCGAGCACGTCAATCAAACTTACCTCTTCTACCTCCTCATCATCCTCACCTGAAGTACTAACACTATAGACATCCACCTCCATTTTTTCCTTGCCAATAGATAACTGGACCTTGCCAGTTTTGCAGTTCATAACCGCATTGGAGGTGGCTAAGAAAGGACGCCCTAAAATGATGGGAGTCTTCTCTAAAACCTCGAGACCTGGACTAATGTCTAGAACAATGAAATCAGCGGAAAATTGGAACTCCCCGACCTGAATCATCACATCTTCTACCACACCCTTGGGCACCCTAACACTCTGGTCTGCCAACTGCAGTGTGACAGGAGTAGCTCTCAGTTCGCCAGGCCTAGCCTCAAGTATGCGGAATAAGGGAGCAAATTAACACTCGCCCCCAAGTCCAATAATGCCTTATCGAAAGTCTAACCTACAATAGCTATGGGGATGGTGGGACACCCTGGATCCTTGCACTTGGCAGGAGTGTCAGTCTGAAGAATAGAGCTTACTTGTTTTGTCAGAACCACGTTGTTCTGATTCTTGCGCTTAGTCGTGCAAAGGTCCTTCAGAACCTTCGCACACTGTGGAAAAGACTCAATTGCTTCCATTAAAGTAATAGGGAATTGCACCCTCTTAAAAAGTTCTAACATCTTATGATTTATACTCTGCTTAGGCTTCACCACCAGTCTTTAGGGAAATGGAGCTACTGGCACTGTTGGTGGTGTTGGAGTCATGGAGGCTGCAGCTGTAGGCACCACCACCTCAGGTGACTCCTCATTCCCTTCTACTTCCTTTCTAGGAACATCTACAACCTCAGGAATAGCGTTAGGTGCATAAGCTGGCTTCGAGGGTGAAGCCTGCTGTTGTTTTTCCTGAATGGTCTTGTCAATCACTTTCCCACTCCTAAGAGTGGTGGCTGACTTAGCCTCTTCCTGATTCTGACTTTGATTATTAGGACCTGAAGAATTGTCGAAATAATGGCCACCCGCGAAACTACCCTGTGCTGGAAATCTACCCCTCTCCTACTGCAATTGACTGACTACTGTGATGAGTTGAGACATTTGGGCGGTACAGGCCCCAATTTGTTGCCTAGTTTCGGTCTGAAATGTCGTTTGTGACTGGATCAGGTAATTGACATTATCCTTTAACTTCTGATTACGCGCAGTCATCTGTGAATAACCTAGGGGAGGACCACTAGTGGATGGACCTGCCCCCCTACCAGGCTGTTGCTGGTATATGGGATGACTTGGCCCTGAGGGGGCCTAGATGATTGGGACTGTGGAAATTGTTGTGGCGGGGGTAGTGCAAAGGGTTGAGCTTGACCTCCACCTACGGGTCTGGAATTCGACCACCCAAAATTAGGGTGATCCCTCCATCCTGGATTGTACGTATTCAAAAAAGGGTCCCAAGTCCTCACTGTGTTGACCTCTTCCTGATTGAACTTACTTGCCCCTTTGGCCGCTAGAAACCCAGGGCAAGCGGTCGAGGTGTGCCCTTTGCATTCACAACAAACACAAACTTCCTCTACGCTCACCTTGTGGACTGGACGAGTCTGTCTCACTTCTAATTCCTCCAACCTTTGAGCCATTTTCTCTACCTGAGCCTAAAGTCGCTGGTCATGAATGGTGACAGGGACAATATTGGACCCAGAAGGTCCAGCTCGCTCAAAATCAGATGATTTTAGGCTCTCTGTCTATCAGTTAGGTTATCTAAGAAATCCCACCCCTCATCGGCTATTTTGGACAAGAAATCGTCCCCTTTGCAAGAATACTCTATGTGCTAGATGATCTCAGCGTTGAGACCGAGGTGGAAAAACTCGACTAGTTGAATCCTCTCAAAGCCATGGTGTGGCAATCTGAGGATTAATTCCTTAAAGCACTCCCAAACCTTGAAAAAGGACTCGCCTCTCTCCTATCTAAAACCCTGAATCTGACGCCTAAAACTTGTAGTCTTAGCCTCAGAGAAGTACTTCATATAGAAAGAGTCGCGCACTTGCACCCAAGTGGTAAGAGATTGAGGCTTCTGCATCCTAAACCACATTAGTGTGCCATCCTTTAGTGTTGCCTCAAACAGCTTGAGACAGGCATTCTCGTATTGGGTATTGGACGCAAGGTTGCACACCAATCCCTCGAATGTCCGCACATGTTCGCAAGGGTCATCGCACTCCCTTCCATAAAAAGTAGGGAGGCTGTTCAGGACACCGGGTTTAACAGTGAAAGCATTACGTGCCTCTTGTGTCTCTCGAGGAAACACAATGGGTCCTTCAAGAGTGGACCTCTCTGGGTAAAGGTGTTGCCTCAAAGATGGCTGTTGCGCTAATCACTGATCAGCTATATCATCTACCTCTGACCTAGACTGGTAAAGTGGATTACTGACACTAACTGACTCAAAAGGTAATTTGATATAAAGATCACTAATGGGAATAGACTTTGCCTGAGCTAGGTCTGACTCCGAACTAGAAGATGAAACACTAGGCGACACAGGCTGACCCGACCCTAGTTCTCGTCGAACTAAACGGTGTGTAGGGTCACAGAAATAAAGAGGGTCCTGCTCAGGAGAACCCTTCTTACCTCTACCTATGATGACTAAACCTAAAGGCAAAAATAAACTACGACTCTACACTTTTGAACACTTGTTGCTGTCCCCGGCAACGGTGCCAAAAATGCTTGGCCGACCAGGTGATTGAAAATAAGACGAATAAAGACACGTCCCAAGCGTAGGACTCTCGATCAGTGTAGCACAATAAATCCGGAAGTACCGGAGTCGAACCACAGAGACGACTTAAGTGCTTGACTCAAAAGTGTGGGAGTGCAGTTTTGACTGGCTCTTAGGTAGCCACCCTTTGTTTTGATGGAATTTATTAACTAATTACTAGGCTAATTTGATTGAATGTGAATTAATTAAGAGAGCACAGCTGAGGGAACCCAGCGTCCACGACTAGCCTAACTGATATTTACTCGGGCCCCAATGACTCTTTTTACTGATTTTAGAATACAAGAAAGGCTTCCTAACAAATGCACACCACTTGTCACCAGATTCCGTGCGCACTCGAATTTTGGTAATGCCTGGGTTTGTTTGTTAGAAAAGTTTTCGTTTTCCCAAAATTGCTTGAAAATTGAGGTAATTCGGCGCCTTGGTGAAATATTGATTAGTCTAGACGTGCGGCGCCTTTGCTCTGCAGCCGCACTCAGGGCGACTACTCACTCATGATTATAATAACTGCAGAATTTGAATGAATCCTAGATCTAGACATGCTTGAAAGATTAAATATGAGAATAGAAAACGATACCATAGATTGCAAGGAGAAATCAACTTTATTAGTAATAGGAAACACCAAATCCAACGCTGAAATTCTGAAAATCTGGAACAAACTTGAAATGTAGAATGCTGAAGGAAGAAAAACTGTAGCCGAACTTCGAAGAAAAAGAAAACTAAGAACAGTTTGTGGATCCCTAATCTAGGTTTTAACAAGAGTATATCTACGTAAAAATACGTAACCCTAGTGAAAAACGAATGAAATTCCAGAAACCCTTCACGAATGACCAAAACGACAACGTTTAAGGGTCCCATAAGCTCTCGGTAGCGCTACCATAAAAGTTAGGTAGCGCTCCCGAATCGTTATGGTCGCGCGTTAACCCTTGCTCCTTGGTTTGACCGTTGACCATTAGCAAAACGATAGCACTACACCACTCCTAATCTTTCTATTCATTTTTTGAACTTTTTGTGTCAAACTTGCGCGCTCCAGAGAATTGGGGTAGCACTCCTAACAAGTTTCGATCACTTCCATGCAAAGTCCGTTCCATTCTAACTCTTGATCTATGTGCATGTACTCTCAATGTCACGAAATTGCAGCCTCAACCCTGAATTACCTACAAAATATGCTCAATACACAAAAACACACTGTGCATATATCAAGTGGAAAATAAAGTTTAAACCGTACGTCTAACATCCTAAACCACCCTACTTAGGCGCTCAAAAGCAAGCTTCTCACGCGCCTATCAGGAACGATGTCTTCTCTCTCTAGTTGTATGCTTGTGATTTATTGCATGATAGGCACGCGAAATTCGTGAATTTAAGCGCCTAAGTAGGGTAGAATTAGCACGTTAGACGTACGGTTAATCCTCATTTTCCATTTAATGCGTGCACGTGGTTGGATTTTGTGGGTTTGCGCTTGATTTACATGAAATTGAGATATTTTGGCGCTAATGAGAGGTACTTGGAAAGGCCGCGATGGAACGTGGAGAGCAAACAAGGTTGAGAAGACTAAGTGGTGAAGTTAATTACTCGAAGAAGTGGTTTGTAGTGTCGTGAGCGCTACAAGGAATTTGACAGAACGCTCGGGAATGGCAAAAAAATGGAACAGAGACTTCGAGAGCGCTACACCTAAAGTGGTGTAGTGCTACCAAAAGTCAACGGAGTCAGCGGTCAACGAGGTCAGCCGGTCAAACAACGTGTAAGGAGTTCAGGAGCGCTACACCAAACCCGAGGGCACTACTAGCACAGAAACGGTGGCGTTTTGGGTCGTATGTGGGTCCAATTCCGAATTGTTTTAGGATTTTTAATTGTAAATTGTAAATTAAGCAGTTTAATATAAAAACCCTTTGAACACTCGAAATTAGGGTGACACAATTCATAATTTACGTTTTATTTTCTTAACTTTGGTTGCTATCTTCAAGATTAATTTGGGATTCAAGTTTAATTGAAGTTCTTCAGGTTTTCCAGTTTTGATTTCTTGTTCTTCAAATCCGTTATCTCGCTGCAAAGTTGTGGTATCATGTTTTATTTTTATTCCAATTGTTAGAATCATGTTTAGATCTAGGTTTAATATGTTTGTTGCGTTCAATAAAATCATGAGTGAGTAGATTCATCGGGTATGGCCGCAGGGCAAAGTCGCCCCGTGGCTAGACTTATCGATGTTCAACTCGGGTTCGACATAATTAAATTTTTAAGCAATTTTGGGATATGAAACTTTTTCTAACGAACAAATCCTGGGCATTGCTAGAGTCTTTATTTGCGGGGTGAAGGAATCCGGAGCCTTCCTCTCGACTGCACACGGAATTTGGTGACAGGTGGTGTGCATTCATTAGGAAGCTTTTCCTATTTTAAAAGGTTAAATTTCATAGAGACCTCCTCATCTATACCAATTTTTCATGAACACCCCCTAACCTTTAAAAACGTTCAAACTCACCCCGTCATCTATGCAAAATGCGAAAAGCCCCTTACTCCGTTAACAGAAGTAAAAAAAATGACAACTTTGCCCTTGTAAAATTTTTCAGAGTTCAAATATAACCTCTTCTCTCTCCCTTATCAGAAATATTATTCTTTTTTTCCACCTCTCTCTCTTTCTCTCCCCCTCCGAAGCTGTATCCGAACAGCGACACACCAGTCCACGTAGTTTACAGCTACAGTGTTACAGATGGGGTGTGTTTTAGCCAAAAAAGTTCGCTAACTTATTTTTTCGTCTTTATTTGTTTTTTTTTTTTTGCATTTTTTAGTTTTGCATCAACCTTTTGTGTATCATTAGTTCGTCTCAGCGAGAGAAATCGAAAAAGTATAAAATTATGACCAAAGCTTAAATTTTTTTGAATGAAAACAAAAATAAGTCATAAAGTTAGCTTTTTACACTTTTTTCGATCTTATTCAAAAAATTGAAAGTCCTCGTCATAATCTTTTACCTTTTTGGATTTGTCTCACTGAGACTAACCAATAATACTAAAAAATCAATGCAAAACTAACAAACACAAATTATGACAAAACTAACAAACACAAATTATGACCAAAGCTTAAATTTTTTTGAATGAAAACAAAAATAAGTCATAAAGTTAGCTTTTTACACTTTTTTTGATCTTATTCAAAAAATTGAAAGTCCTCGTCATAATCTTTTACCTTTTTGGATTTGTCTCGCTGAGACTAACCAATAATACTAAAAAAATCGATGCAAAACTAACAAACGAAAAAAAAAAAATCAAATAAAGACAACAAAATGTTAAGCTGGCTTTTTAGCCAAACTTTTAGCCTAAATTACATACCCATATATACATATTTTTCAACAGTTTATTCACTACCATTCTTCTTCTTGTTTAGTCCCACTTCTCCCTCTCTCTCTCTCTCTCTCTCTCTCTCTCTCTCTCTCTCTCTCTCTCCAATAAATAAAACCTCAATTTCAATTCATCAACCCTTGTGTTTCTATGTAATTTTATTCCTTTTATGTACATACCGTAGTCGACCAAATTAATATCAATCAGGTAATAATTTCCGAGTGATTGGTTGATTTAGTTAGCATTGATGGTATTTTCTGGGGTTTGGCTTGGATCTGTTAATTAGAATTAGGGTAATGAAATGATTTGGTTTATTGCAGGATTTGTGAAGAATCAATTGGGAAGGCTATCGGATTTGGGTGAAGTGAATTTGGAGTGGTGGTTCTAATTTCTGTTGATACTCACTGGTGTATCCATGGACAGTCGCATGATCCGTGGACAATAACCTCTCCGTTTCAATCCCAACCGAGAGTTTATCGGCTAAATAGTCTCTTTCTCCAAACTAATTGTCAATGTACTTCACTATTCAAACTATTTGTAAAAATATTCCTTAGCTCAAATTGCGCTCCCCTCATAAAACGTCAATCAAAATTGCGCTAAGTGTGCCACGATGGCACACTCCCTGTAATACGCCACACAAGCCGAAAGCGCAATTTGAAATTGCTCTATCTCACTTCTTTTTTTTTTCATTTCTGTTTTCTGTGTGCTTAATGCACTTAATAAAATTATAAAAAAAGAAACGAAAAGAGAAGAAGCTCGATCCCAAAATGCGCTTTCAATGAGAAAGAGCAATTCCAAATCGTGCTTTCTGCTTACGTGGTTTATTACGGCACACTTAACGCAATTTCGATTGACATTTTATGAGGGTAGTGCAATTTGAAATTGCGCTAAAGAGTATTTTTACAAATAATTTGAAAAGTGAAGAGCATTGGCAATTAGTTTGAAAAAAGAGACTACTTAGCTGAAAAGCTCCCTAACCAAGGTTATCGTTCGCGACCAGCTTAACTACTTAAAACTTGATTCGAATCGGTTCAGCAGTACTATCCCTCCGTTGAACTATTCCTCTCTCTCATTCCTCACTGTGTCCAACAATAACCTTACCGGAGCAATACGGGTCACTCCGACTCTCTCTCGATTTGGCCTTTCTTCATTCGCTTTGAACCCACTATGGCGAGATTATTAACATAGAATGCTGCTTTGGTCATCCCTTCTTCAACTCCTCCCCCGAGATTATTAACAAAGAATAAGGGTAGAGACTAGAGAGTCATGGTTTTTGATTGAGAGAAAGGGGAAAAATGACAATATTTCTCATAAGGGAGAGAGACGAGGTTGTTTTTGAACTTTGAAAATTTTTACAAGGGCAAAGTTGTCATTTTCTTACTTCCGTTAACGGAGTAAGGGGTTTTTCACATTTCGCATAGATGAGGGGGTGAGTTTGGGCATTTTTAAAGGTTAAGGGGTGTCCATGGAAAATTGGAATAGATAAGGGAGTCTCCATGAAATTTAACCATTTTAAAATCGATTATTTTAGAGAATTGTGACCCAAGTGAACATTGGTTGGGGCTAGTCGTGGACGTTGGAGTTCCCACGGCTATACTCTCCATTCTAAATCCAAAGTTAAATAACTTCATTCATTTAGTTAGTAAATCAACTGAATTGCACAAGGGGTGGCTACCTAAGAACCAAGTTAAACTAGAATTCGACACTTTTGAGTCAAACACCGTTATCCGTGTCCGTGGTTCAACTTTGGTACTGTCGGATATTGAGCTACACCGGTCAAAAGTCCTACGCTTGGGACGTGTCTTTAGTATAATTCATATACACCCGGTCGGTCAAGCATTTTTGGCGTCGTTGCCGAGGACGACAGCGAGTGTTCAAAGGTGTAGAGTCGTAGTTTCTTTTGTCTTTTAGTTGAGTCACCATAGGTAGGAAGAAGAAGGGTTCTCTTAAACAGGACCCTCTTTATTATCGCAACCCGACACATCTTTTAGTTTGGAAAGAACTGGGGTCAAGTCAGCCTGTGTTTTCTAGTTCTTCATCTTCTAGTTCGGAGTCAAACTCAGCTGCGTACAAGTCAGAGTCTATTCCCATTATGGTCTTTGTATAGAATTACCTTTTGAGTCAGTTAGTGTCAGCAATCCACTCTTCCAGTCAGAGCCAGAGTCAGTTCCAAAGTCAGAGTCAGAGATAGGCGAAATGGCAGACCAGCAAGTAATTAATCAGCCGTCCTTGAGGCAGCCCCTGTATCCCGAGAGGACCACTCCTCTCGGACCCATTATGTTCCCTCAAGAGACACAAGCGGCACGCAATGCCTTTACAGTCAAACCAGGTGTTTTAAATAGCCTCCTCAGTTTCTATGGGAGGGAGTTTGAGGATCTATACGGGCATGTGCAGACATTCGAGAGATTGGTGCACAACCTTGCGTCTAATACCCAATATGAGAACGCATGCCTCAAGCTGTTTCAGGTGACATTGAAGGATGGCACGCTTATGTGGTTTCGAATGCAAAAGTCTCAATCTTTCACCACCTGGGCACAAGTGCGTGACGCCTTTTATAGGAAGTACTTTTCTGAGGCTAAGACTAAGAATTTCAGGCATCAAATCCAAGGTTTTAAATAGGAGAGAGGTGAGTCATTTCTCAAGGCCTGGGAGCGCTTTAAGGAATTGCTCCTTAGGCTGCCACACCATGGCTTTGAGATAATTCAGCTAGTCGAATTCTATCACCTGGGTCTCAACGCAAAGACAATCCAACACTTAGAATATTCTTGCAAAGGGGACGATTTCTTATCCAAAACAGCAGATGAGGGTTGGGATTTCTTAGATAACCTAGCTGATAGGCAGACGACTTTAGAACCATCCGATTTTGAGTGAACCGGACCTTCTGGGTCCAACGTTGTCCCTGTAACCATTCGTGACCAGCGACTCCAGACTCAGGTTGAAAAGATGGCACAAAAATTAGAGGAACTAGAGGTGAGACAAGCTTGTCCAGTTAATGAGGTAGGTGTTGAGGAAGTATGTGTGTGGTGTGAATGTAAAGGGCACACCGTGACTGCCTGCTCTGGATTTATTGTCGCTAAGGGGGTGAGTCAATTTAATCAAGAAGAGGTAAATGTAGTCAAAACTTGGGATCCTTATTCTAACATGTATAATCTAGGATGGAGGGATCACCCTAACTTTGGGTGGTCGAATTCCAGACTCGTAGGTGGAGGCCAAGCTCAACCCCTTGCGCTACCTCTGCCGCAGCAGTTTCAACAGTCCCAATCGTTCAAGCTCTCACAGGGCCAGGTCATCCCATTTCACTACCAGCCACAGCCTGGTAAGGGGGTAGGTGTATCCACTCGTGGTCTTCCCCCAGGTTATTCGCAGATGACCGTGTGTGACCATAAGTTAGAGGATACTATCAATTTCCTGATGCAGTCACAGATGACATTTCAGATGGAAACAAGACAGCAAGTAGGAGCCCTCACAACCCAAATGTCACAACTCATTACGGTTATCAATCAACTACTGCAAGAGAAGGGTAGATTTCCAGCTGAGGGTAGTGCAACGGGAGCCCATTATTTGGGAAATTCTTTATGTCCTAATGTTCAAAACCCGAATCAGGAGGAGACTAAGTCGGTCACCATTATCAGGAATAAGAAGGAGATCGATAAGTCCATCCCACCAATGCAGAAACCAGCTCCACCCCCGGAGCCGGTTGATGTGCCAAGAGCAACTCCTGAAAATGTCAAAGTCCCTAAGAATGAGGTAAAGGATAATGAGGAGTCACCTGAGGTGGCGGTGCCTGAAGTTGCAACCCTCACGACTCCAACTCTGCCAGTTGTACTAGTAGCTCCATTTCCCTAAAGGCTAGCAGTGAAACCTAAGTTGAATATGAACCTCAAGATGTTAGAACTTTTCAAGAGGGTGCAATTCTTTATCTCTTTGATGGAAGCGATTGAGTCATTTCCCCAGTGCGCGAAGGTATTGAAAGACCTTTGCATGAAAAAGCACAAGAGTTAGAACAATGTAGTTCTGACTGAGCAGGTGAGCTCCATTCTTCAGATTTAGATTCCTGCCAACTGCAAGAATCCTGGGTGCCCCACCATTACCATAGATATCTCGGGCCAGACGTTCGATAAGGCATTGCTAGATTTAGAAGCGAGTGTCAACTTGGTCCCCTATTCAGTATACTTGAGACTGGGCCTAGGCGATCTAAGAGCTACTCCTGTCACGCTGCAGTTGGCAGACTAGAGTGTTAGGGTGCCCAAAGGTGTGGTGGAGGATGTGATGATTCAGGTAAGAGAGTTCAAATTCCCTCCAGATTTTATTGTCCGAGACACATGCTTAAATCCTGAGGTTTTAGAGAAGACTCCCATTATTCTAGGTTGTCCTTTTTTAGCCACCTCCAATGCCGTCATTAGTTGCAAAACTGGCAGGGTCTAGTTGTCTGTTGGCGTGGAGAAGATGGAGGTGGATGTCAATAATGTTAGCACTCTTAAGGAGGATGAAGAGGAGGTAGAAGAGGTGAGTTTGATAGACGCGCTCGTTTATGAGCATATTGATACAGTCTTGTATAGGAACCCTCTGGAGATTGCTCTTACCGCTAAGGAGGCGTTATTTTTAGATTCTCCAGAGGTAAGGGGTTTGTTAGAAATGTTAAATGTTGAGTGTTCAATTGAGGAAGCATGTGAAGGGCAATGATACTTATCCGGTTGTGATCTCTTTGGCCCTTAAGGAGGGTCAAGAGAGGAAGCTGCTTGATTTATTGAGAGAGCATATAGGCGCGCTTGGCTGGACTATGGTTGATTTGCATGGTATAAGCCCAATAGTTTGTACGCACTGAATCATTCTTGAGGATAGTGTGAAACCTTCTAGGCAGCCTCAGAGGCGCTTGAATCCCAACATGATAGAGGTGGTTTGGGCTGAGGTTTTGAAGCTTTTAGATGCGGGTATTATTTACCTGATCGCCCATAGTGAATGGGTGAGTCCCATTCAGGTAATGCCTAAGAAGGCTGGAGTGACAGTTGTTACCAATGAGCGAGGTGAGTTAGTGCCAACCTGGATTCCTACAGGTTGGAAAGTATGCATAGATTATCGGAAGCTCAATGCGAGCACCCAGAAAGACCGCTTCCCTCTCCCTTTCATTGATCAAATTCTGGGGAAGGTGGCTGGTCGGGTTTTTTATTGTTTCCTAGATGGGTATTTGGGGTATAATAAGATAGAGGTTGCATTAGAGGACCAAGAAAAGATCACTTTCTCATGTCCGTATGGTACATATGCCTACCGTCGCATGCCCTTTAGGTTGTCCAATGCACCTGGTACCTTTTCCAGGTGTATGATGGGAATTTTTAGCGACATGGTGGAAAGGATTGTAGAGGTCTTTATGGATGCTTTTAGGGACCCATTCGATGGGTGCCTTGAGAATTTAAGCATGGTGTTGAAGAGATGTGAGGAGTAGCACTTAGTGCTAAACTGGGAAAAGTGCCACTTCATGGTGAACCAAGGGATTATTTTGGGACACATAATGTCCTCTAAAGGTATTGAAGTGGACAAGGCTAAGATAGACTTGATTCGTAATCTTCCTGCTCCTAGGTCTGTCAAGGATGTGCGTTCATTTCTTGGACACGCTGATTTCTACCGACGGTTCATTAACGATTTCAGTGCTATCTTCTGTCTGTTTTGTCAGTTATTGACAAAGGACGCACCCTTTATGTGGTCCGATGCATGTGAGGAGGCATTCCAAAAGCTGAAGCGGAGTCTCACTAGTCCGCCTATTGTGCAGTCTCCTAATTGGAGTCTTCCCTTCGAGTTGATGTGTGATGCATCTAACTATGTAGTCGGAGCTGTTTTAGGGCAGAGGAAAGGGAAAGACCCATTTGTGATTTACTATGCAAGCAAGACACTCAATGAGGCACAGATGAATTACACCACTACCGAGAATGAGTTGTTGGCAGTGGTGTTTGCTTTAGATAAGTTTTGATCCTACTTGGTGGGTTCGCAGATCACGGTGTTCACCGATCATGCAAGAATTCCTGAAGTACTTGATGACCAAATAGGATGCAAAAGCTCGCCTTATTCGGTGGATTCTGTTGCTGCAAGAATTCCACCTCATTATAAAGGATAAGAAAGGTGTTGAGAATGTAGTAGCTGATCATTTGTCTCGTCTGGAGTTCAAGGACCCCACCTCAGATCTTTCCATTAGAGATTCTTTCCCAGATGAGCAGTTGTTTGTTGCTAATGAGTACCCATGATATGCTAATATTGTCAATTATTTGGTGATTGGACAGATTCCTTCCCATTGGTCTACCCAGGAGAAACAACGATTCTTGAGGAGTGTCTGACATTACATCTTCGATGACCCATATTTGTTCAAGTACTATGCGGATCAAATTGTGCGTAGCTGTGTCCCCGAGTTTGATCAACAAGGGGTCATAGAGTTTTGTCATAGTGAGGCGTGTGGAGGTCACTTCTTTGCGAAGAAGACCACCGCCAAAATTCTGTAGTGCGGGTTCCGGTGGCCCAATATGTTTGAGGGTGTGAATGTTTTTTGTAGGTCATCTGACCATTGCCAAAGGCTTGGCCAGTTGTCTTCACGTCATGAGATACCCCTCCGGCCTATTCTTGTACTAGAGGTGTTTGTTTGCTGGGGCATCGATTTTATGGGTCCATTTCGTATGTCTCACGGTTTTGAGTATATCCTGTTAGCAGTGGATTATGTGTCGAAGTGGGTGGATGCAGTTCCCACTAAGTATTTGGAGTCTAAAGTCCTGCTACAATTTCTTAAGGCTAATATCTTATCGAGGTTTAGCGTACCACGCACCATTATCTCGTATCAGGGCATGCATTTCATGAATCGGTCATTTGAAAAATTAATGGGGGAGTTTAGAGTTACTCATAAGGTGTCCACTTCGTACCACCCCAAGACTAATGGGCAGGCCGAGTTAGCAAATAGGAAAATTAAGAGTATTTTAGAGAAGACTGTAGGTGTGACTAGGAAGGATTGATCCACCCGGTTGAACAATTCGTTGTGGGCCTACCGCACTGCTTATAAGACCGTGTTGGGTGTTTCACCCCATTGGCTTATTTATAGTAAGGCCTGCCACCTGCCTGTCGAGTTAAAGAAGAAGGCCTATTGGGCCATTCAGAAAGTAAATTGTAGTTTGAGCGAGGCGGGTGAGCATCGGAAGTTGCAGTTGTGTGAGCTTGAGGAGCTTAGGAATGACGCGTATGAGAACGCTAGCATTTATAAGGCTAAGGTTAAGGCGTATCATGATAGGAACATTCAGCGCAAGACCTTTATGGTTGGTTAGAAAGTGTTACTCTATAATTAGTGTCTCCATTTGTTTCTAGGAAAGTAGAGGGCGCGTTGGGATGGTCCCTATGTAGTGGCTAATGTGTATCCAAATGGTTCAGTCGATGTCCGTGACCCTAAGGATGATAATGTGTTTAAAGTTAATAGGCAGCGTCTTAAACCCTATTTGGAATTTTTGGAAGTAGGTGAACCCAATGAGGAGTTGGTTGATCCTGTTTATACGGATGACCCAGTTGAGTAGGCTTCATCAGCCATGTTTTGACGAGTAGCTCACGCGTACCATACTCTTCACTGAGTGTGGACCCGGCTCCTAGCGATGGGTACCATCATTGACATGGGTTTTATAGCTTCGCACGCTGCTATTAAAATAAGGATCGTGTGCCTAGCTCTGGTTAGTAAGGGCGGTTTGTGTACACTCATGTTTGTTTTTAAATTTCAAAAAAAAAAAAATCCATTCAGACTAATGTCATTTGCATATTTTCGGTAGTTGTGGTTTCAGTCTTTTGGCGGTGTACGCATGCTACCACACCAACCTTGGTAGTTTAGGCCTCACTGATGGGGTTATGGAGGCATTTAGGAGCTCTCAGTTATGAGTGCCATTATGTGTGGGCCGAAGGAGCAAACCCTGGAGTAACTGCAATGACGAGAAATGCAAAGGCAGCAAATTCCTCGAACATCGGTTGAGGTCATGGTGGTTGGCTGCCACCTCAGGTTCACTCTTTCCCTTTCTTTGTTTTTCTCTTTCTTTGTCTCTATGCTTTAGGGATAGAGTGCATTTCAAGTCAGGGGAAGCGGTGTACTTTGTACATGTGTATATTTGGTCTAAGCGTCGTTAGTTAGTTTAGGGTTCAATTTTTAAATTTTTGGTTAATTTTTGTGTCCGGGGATACGATTGTTATGCCTGTTTGTAAGAGTTAGGTGAGCATGCTAGATTTTTCTCTCAATGTTTGTGTATTTAACTCGTTCACATGCATATATTTGGAATCTCTGTTTGAGTAATTCGCACCATGACATTGAGTAGGTGTTCCCACTTAGTTTGTAGTGTGTCCTTAAAAGCATCCCATGTTTTCTTTGTTCATGATAAACCCCCAATATTGTAGATAACCGGAGTTTATCTTGCTCCTTTTGTTCACACACACACACACGCGAATTCGCGCTTAAATTGGTTGATATGCGTGTAGAAGTGTTTTTGTTGAGTTACAGGTCAAACATGGTAACTTAGCGCGTTTTGTGTGCTTTGTAAAACGTGCCGAAATCACAAGGGCCAGATGCCCCATGGCATGCCAACGCCGGGCCCCACGAGCCACGAAACGATGATTTGGTTGAGGCCCGGCAAGCCGAAACATCCCAAGTGGCCGAGGGCTTTGAGGCCACGTGTCTCGCTCAAGCAAAACTCCCGGTGAAGTCCGGGATTGGACAAGCACCCACAAGACCGAGGAGCACCGCCCTCGAGGGTCCCACTACTCATTTAGGAGCTTTGGAGGAAGTCCGGAGGCACGCAAACCAATGAAAGTGATCAAGGGGACAAAAACTAAGTCAAGACCAATCTGGACCGATCTAGATTGTTCTGGACCGATCCAGATTTTCCCAGAAAGTTCCAGACCAATTTGGACCGATCCAAATTATTTCGGACCGATCCAAATTATTCCGGACCGATCCAAACAAATCCGGACCAATCCAGAATTGCCCAAAATTTCAGGACGATTCGGGCCCCTGACCGTCCTAATTACCTGGCCGGTCCAAAAGTGCTCCGAACCATATTTTGTGGACTTTTTGCACTTTCCACTTATGGAAACTTACTACTTTTGTTGTTTTTATGATATTTTTTTGAGAGGGAAAGTGTTGTGTATATAATCATCTCTCTCTCCCTCTCTCTTATCACCTCCATTAGTTAGCTTTAGGTATTTGAAGTTTTTCATTTCCATGGTTTTTCAAGCTTCCTCTCTCTAGATTTCTCAAGTAAGTTTTCATTTCTAGTTAATTTGTCAAGGTTTATTGTTGTAGCTACAATCATTCTCTCTATATAAATCTAGTTTATTTGCATTTCTACCGGTTAAATCTTGTTCTTGTTTTTCCATCTTCTTCCTTAAGAAACACTAGTTTAAATTTGTTGTTTGTTAATTTCTCAAGGCTTAAATGTGTAGGGAAGCTTAGGTTCAATATCAATATCAAGTTTAATCATGAATTTTATTTCCTTCAAATTTCTAATTAGGATTAGCTTAAGCATAATTAGTGAGTAGTTAAATGGACTCGGTCATGGGGTGATTAGCACTCCATGACTTGGGTTTAATTCGTTCTTCTCGCCAAATTGCAAACACTTCTTGTTTAATAAAGTCACGGGTTCATCTTTATGTATCAAAATTCGGGTCTGTAAACCCCTTTGATCGCACGTCGCCCGGGGCATGACCACTTGGTACGTGTGATGCTTAGGGATAGGGCGACTCAAATGTTTGTATAAACGACACAAGAATCCTACACTTTATCGAATACCATTTCTAGTTCAAAGAGTTAGGATCGATTTTATGTACCAAAGTCTAGGTTTGTTAATCTTTTTGATCTCTCGTAGTTAAGGGTTGATTCTCCTTTTCACGTGTGATGCTTGGAGCGATGTCAACCTAGATGTTTGCCAAATGGTTATAAGAATCGTAATCTCAACAAGAGAGGAACGAATTAGCCTAAGTTATGGTTGTTAAAATCCCTTAGACTTTGCCTTAGTTTAATTTGTCATTTTTAATCTTCTGAGTCATTCTAGAAGTAGGAAGAGAATCACCAAACAAAACCACCTCGTAAGTTGACCGTCTTAACGCCAAAACTCTCATTGCAAGTTAAACTCTCGCGCCGGGTGCGTTCGGTCCCTATGGATTCGACCCGGTCTTACCGGTTATTATGCTACCTCTGACCTAGCCCTACGCTTGGGGCGACACTTTCTACGACACAATCCAAGGTCGCAAGTATTTCTGGCTATACGTTGCCGGGGATCAAGCAGTTCGCCAATTTCCGCACTTGCACAAAATAGTAGGCGTTTGTACCACATGTCATAGATAGATATTTTGCATGCATGCTACGAGAGTTGGTAACGTGCTTAGGAAATGATACAAGGCAATCTTTGCATGATTAAACCATTATACGAGTCCCTTTGACCCTATTTCAGACCCGTCCGTGTCAGTTTCTGTGTCAAACCTAGGAAACTGGTATTAGGGTGGAATTAATTTGGTTGTCCAGCTCTGTGCGCATTTGAAAGGCCTTGAATCATTGGAATAAAGGAGCATCGTCGTTGTGGAAAAATTAAAATGTTGCCTTTGGGTGCCATGTCTTTGGTTAAAAAAAAAAACCTTAAACCTAGCCAAAACCCCAACCCTTAAACCATTGTCTACCCACCAATAATCTCATTTTAATGAGAGAGGTTTTCCAGTTCCAAAAAAAAAAAAAAAAAATTACGTCACTAGGTAGCGCTACACCTAAATTGGTGTAGCACTCGTGGACCATTTGTGAAAAAAAACCCCGCTCGAATAAGGGGTCCCTCCCATGTCTTTCTTCCCCTATTCCCATCCGAATCTCTCTTTCTCTCTCTCTCTCTCTCTCTCTCTCTCTCTCTCTCTCTCTTGTCCCCACCATATACTTCTTCTTCTTTCTTCCCTCCATAACCAACAAAACCCTACCCCTAAAAACTCCATTACTCCCTCAAAACTCCACCATTCTTCACCAAAATTCAAGAAAACACTCCTTTTACCCTCATCTACCATAATATTCAACCCAAAATTCCTCTAACCCTCCAAAATTTCCAAATCAGAAAAATCCTAACCCCACCTTTTTAGCCTAAAACCTACCAAACCATGGCACCTAAAAAGCAAAATAGTGGCTACGAGAAAGGCAGTGGCTAGTTCCTCTAGTGGGGCTAAGGAAGTTCCACAGGGCTGGGCTAAACGGAAGGATCGTGAGCAAATTAAGAGGGATAATCAGGCTGCATGGGAGACATCAATTAGGGGGGGGGGGGTGAAGAATAAGCGTCACATTATTGATGATGGTTTGTGGCCAACGAATTACGCCCCTTTCCTCGCCATTCGGGACCATGGTATGCAATATTGGTTTGAACCTAATCTTGGGTACAGTAATGCTTTAGTAGAAGAATTTTATAAGAATATGGTTGTGTCAGAGTCGGGTCACTTATTGACTCCAGGTGCTCGGATTACGTCAAAAATTGGTAACACTCCCTTGTTTATTGATGCGACCGAGATAGCCACTGCTTGGGACTATCAGAGGCCTAAAGGGCCCACAAATTTCCCTAGGCCAGATGAGACTATTAACCAGGATGAGGTGGCTGAGTATTTGTATGAAAACCCTAGGAACGCCAGGATTCCTCATTGGCCAGGCCGGTTCCAGTCGGACTATCGGTTCATCAACCAAGTGGTTTGTTATTATTTCTATCCTAGGGGTAAGGAGGGTGCACCCTAAAAATCAGTTGGGAACCTTTTGTATGCGTTCATGGGTGAGGACACGGTGTGTGATTGGGCCATATATGCTTTTAGGCAAATGTGTGATTTTAGAGATACTCTGACTACTTTAAGGATGCCTTTTCCGTGCTTGGTTACCAAAATTCTTAGGAGCAGAGGCATTCTGGGGAGGCGGTACTATAGCAATGATGAGATGAGACCGGGGGATATGGACTTGTGTGTGTTTCAGTAGAGTAGGGCTCAGTTGAGAGGGGTTAAGGGTTCGATCCTTACTCCACCATCGGCTAGTGCTAGTACTAAGACTTGGTTGGAGACAATATTTGGTTGTGTGACGGGTCTTGCTAAGAGCTAGTAGAAGTTGAAGAGGGAGCAAGCGCAGTTGGCTAGGAATCAGATGGATTTATTTGATAGTCAACACCACTTGGAGGTGCAGATTTCTTGTCATAATCCAGGACCTTTCCAATCTAGACATTGGTTGGAGTTGGAGGTGAGCGATGATTTCACAAATGCATCAGCTAAAGAGGAGGGGCATTTAGATTCTGGGGATGGGGATTGAGCGTAGAGCTGGACTGGGGTGGTGTTATTTCATGTGGTGGTGTGACGTTGATCATGTAATGGGAGTTTGATGTGAGTCGGTGGTTTGAGTCTTGTCATTCTATGTGTTGTGTAATAACTCATACTTTTGTTATGTTTGTGACTGATGTTATGTGTTGAGCACCGATGTGGTGCTGAAGTCGAGGTGGCGGCCAGTCAGGGTAGACTATCCATGCGCTTCTATAGGTCATCACCCTTTGCATTCTATCTTTTCTTTGTGCAACCACGGTCATTATAAGCCTAATGAAGTCCTTAGTTGACCCGATGCACGTTGTTTGACTCTCTTGCATGTGTGTTTTATGTTTTATATTTGATTGTGAATGTGTGGTATCCTATATTTGTTGAGCTTTCCTTGTCATAACTAGTGTTGTTTTGATTGGCACGTGGTGTTTTCTCGTTTCATCCCACGTTGGTCACCAAGCGCCTCACATGGGATGTTGAGTGTTCCGGTGAGTGAGAGTTGCATTGTGACTTTGTGGGAGCATTTTTATCTCTATATTTTTTATGGTGCGGAATTGTTCGAATTTTAGTTAGGGCATACATGTGACGGAGTTAAGGGTGGCGATGAGGAGGAAATTTTGTGTTCACTTGATTTTTGTACAGGTTGCATAACCCTCGTATCCCCTGTTGAGTTTTTAATTTTCGTTCGTTGTTTTTGTCTCGTCCATTACTAGGGACTAGAAATGCTCAAGTTGGGGAATGTGATACGCGCGCAAAGTTCGTGAATTTAACCGCATAAGTAGGGTAGAATTAGCGCGTTAGACGTGCAGTTAATCCTTATTTTCCATTTAATGCGTGCACGTGGTTGGATTTTGTGGTTGTGCTTGATTTGCAGGAAATTGAGATATTTTGGCGCTAATGAGAGGTACTTGGAAAGGTCGCGATGGAACGTGGAGAGCAAGCAAGGCCGAGGAGACTAAGTGATGAAGTTAATTACTCGAAGAAGTGGTTAGTAGCATCGTGAGCGCTACAAAGAATTTGACCGAGCGCTCGGGAATGGAACAAAAATGAAATAAAGACTTCAAGAGAGTCAACGGAGTCAGCGGTCAATGAGGTTAGCTGGTCAAACGACGCGTAAGGAGTTCGGGAGCGTGGTGTAGTACTACCGAGGGCACTACCAACACAGAAACGGTGGCTTTTTGGGTCGTATGCGGGTCCGATTCTGAATTGTTTTAGGATTTTTAATTGTAAATTAAGGAGTTTAATATAAAAACCTTTTGAACACTCGAAATTAGGGTGACACAATTCATAATTTATGTTTTATTTTCTTAACTTTCGCTACTGTCTTCAGGATTAATTTGGGATTCAAGTTTAATCGAAGTTCTTCAGGTTTTCCAGTTTTGATTTCTTGTTCTTCAAATCCGTTCTCTCACCGCAAGCTTGTGGTATCATGTTTTGTTTGTATTCCAATTGTCAGAATCATGTTTAGATCTAGGTTTAATATGTTTGTTGTGTTCAATAAAATCATGAGTAGATTCATAGGGTACAACTGCGGGGCGAAGGTGCCCTGTGGCTAGACTAATCGATGTTCACTTTGGGTTCGTCATAATTAAATTTTTAAGCAATTTTGGAATACGAAACTTTTTCTAACGAACAAATCCCGGGCATCGCTGGAGTCCTTGTTAGCGGGGCGAAGGAATCTGGAGCCTTCGTCTCGACTGCACACGAAATTTGGTGACAGGTGGTGTGCGTTCGTTAGGAAACTTTTCCTATTTATAATCGATTATTTTAGCGAATTGTGACCTGAGTGAACATTGGTTGGGGCTAGTCGTGGACGCTGGAGTTCCCATGACTGTATTCTCCTTTCTAAATTCAAAGTTAAATAACTTCATTTATTTAGTTAGTAAATCAATTGAATTGCACAAGGGGTGGCTACCTAAGAGCCAGGTTAAACTAGAACTCGACACTTTTGAGTCAAACACCGTTCGTCCGTGTCTGTGGTTGGACTTCGGTACTGCCGGATATTATGCTACACCGGTCGAGAGTCCTACACTTGACACACGTCTTTAGTTTAATTCTTATACACCCGATCGGTCAAGCATTGCATATAATTGGTTCTTGACCTCAATTTCCTTGAATTTCATGTTTTTCCCAATTTGTGTGGGTTTTCCCACTTTGATTCTTCAATCTATGAAATTGCTTGTTGTTTGGTGAAATTGAGAGTGAAATTGACCTCCCTCCATGTTTAATTGTTGCCTAGCATTTCCAGTTTGAGCCTAAACTATCCCAATTATGATTGAGTTGAAATTCCACCTTAGAAGTAAAAATCTGCACTGTTTACTACTTATTTGCTTCTGTTCCATATTTTCCAGCTGCTGCCCCTTTTATTTAGGTGAAACTCGGCCACCATTTGATGTCCATTTAGTCCCCGATCACTTATCCTTTCACATATTCGACCTTTGGTATAATTTTCATCAATGTTTTGACTTGAAGACTATGGTTTTATAGACAAATATGTCATCTTATGTCACATGAACGTTTGAAGGTTTTTAGAAAGCGTGCGTGGGTGTGTGCGTAATCCCTTTTTATTTAAAAATGTGAAATGAACTTTGGAAAAAAATGGACTTGCCATGAAATTTGGATAGAATGTTTGGAAAATGAGATGTTTAAAACCAATGTCATCATTTAGTGAAATTTTTATAAAGGCACGCAGAGCCTATGGAATCCAACAGGGGCACGCGGAGCCTATGAAATCCAGCAAAGGGATTTAAATCCCTAGTATAAATGAAATGATGATTTTTCTTCAATGAATGAAGTGAAAAACGAGATTTTTGAACTATCCATTGTGTCTTGTCGAAACTCGATGTGTAAACTTTATTTTAGACTTGTGTGATGAACTTGGTTACTTGAGTGGTGTTTTGGACACTTAAAAAGGACTTTTAACACATGGGTTGTGGGTGGATAATTGGTAGTCACTTGGGTACTTTGGAACTTTCAAAAATTTCTTCTCTTTTACTTGGATATTTGGACTTGCACATGAACATTCTTTGGATATATCTTGCCTCCATGTGCATGCATCATATTCATACACCTAGTGTTAGTAGAATAGTTCTCCAACGAGTGCGTGTGTTCGCCCTATCCCTTTTCAGGTACCCAACTTTGATCGTGCATGATTTGAAGTGCATGACTTGGATGATGAGCATACATGGCATGGAGTTATTTTATTCATCTTTTATGCATTAAATTTTCTTTTGGAGAGATGATAATGTAACTCTAGTTTTTTACTATGGATTTATAATAACTTATGAGATACTATTTTCATTTTCACCTTTGGAGCAAAGGTGCCCAAATATTTGATAGCCAATGGGCTAATGATGTACTTCATTTTATGAAAATCTTATCACTTGACTTATTTGATGTTGAAATTCTTTTATTTAAGTTTTAATTAAGCAAATGAGGGCGTGACATGAAAAGATAACAATTATAACCTAAACGAAAATATTCCTAATTAAAATTTTGTTCTAAAGTAATTCAAATAAAAAGAAAAAAACTTTCTAATCTTGTCCTACATCACATTACTACCCAAATTGTTCTATTCAACTTTCTTAACTACTATATCTACCGGTTTATGGTAGATATGTCCAAAAACCACCTTAATCTAATTGTTTTTGCAACTTCTCTTTTATATGTGCTACACACACTATCTCAGGAACGATTTCATTTCTTATCCAATCTTTTCTAGTCTCTCCAGACCTCCATCTCAGCATTCTCACAGTAGTTACCCATATTTCACTCGCTTCTTGTTTCAATCACGGTCATGATTGTGGGCTTCTCTGGTTTTCACTCTTACTTCCCCAAACAGAGAGAACAAGGCACTTATGAACCATTCTTAATTTTAGATTCGATGGGAAAGTCTCTGTTGAATCAAAGCTAAATGGGTTCAATGGATTCAGGGGAGTTCTATATGTAATGAGAAACGTAAGCTCACTTCTACTCATGATCTTGCCATATGAGTTGGTCTATTCTTGCCCCGAATCCGATTTTCTTAGGGGTGGGTATGAAGGGTGTTTGATGTTTCGATCTGGGTTTATGATATCCACATCGAGGTTGCAGTAGATGGTGGCGGTCGAGATCAGCATCAGTGATGTACGAGAATATTGTTGTACGAGTTTAGGGAATCTAGAATTTAAAATCAGTGTCCTAGATCAAGAATTACTTTATCAGTCGCCATCTACTTCCGAGATCCCTTTTAAAATATTTTTTAAATGCATAAATTTAGTATCCTCCCATGAATTAGTGAATTAGATAGTGCGAGAGTTTAATGCAAAAATCTTTCATTTTATCAAATGTTCATTTTATCATTTGGGGGACTCTCCCACAATTGTTTAGTCCCGAATAACAAGTAGTAGGTCAATCGTCATAAATTTCATGGTAAATGGGAAATAATTATACAAATTAAAATGTGGGAAAGATAAAAAAGATGGAGGGTCATTTTTGTGCTTGGTCGGATTTACTCTTACGTAAACCTGGATTACAAATTTCAAATTCTAAACAATTTTCTGGGTACTAAAACTTTTCCCCTTTCTTTCAGCTGTAGTATATTTTTCACAGAAGTGGGAATAATTAATCAATTAATCACCCATTTTTACCGGCACGAAAAACATTAAGCTTTAGCTTGTTTTACGTTAAAGCAAGAGAGTACATATTTATTTTAGAATATATAATTAACCTTACGTATCGGCAGACCCTGTGTATGCGCGCAAATCATGGCTAGTTTTACCAAAATATTTTTGCACAGAAGCTTGTTCCACTTTATACAGCAAACTATACTTTTCTTGTGCAAAAAAAAAAAAAAACTTATGCTCTTTAAAAATTTTAAAGTGCCTTGTTTATTTACACTTTTTTTTTTTTGTAGATATATTACCAGTTGATAGTGCTTAACTATTATGTTATCTTCCATACGAAGGAGAGATGAGTTATTGCGAGATTTAAGGAGAGAAAGAAAAACAAGAAAAATGTGAAACAGTCTCGCTTGACTTACATTTTATGGTAATATTGTAATTATAATTCCGTAAACACTACTAGTTTTGGGGCAAAAAATTCAGCGAATTGAGGCTTATTTGTGAGTAATTAATTATTCAACGGTCTTGAGTATCACCAAACATTGTGACCAAACACTATTTTCCATCACTTTTTTTTAATCGGCTTCATTGTCACATATTTAGTTGAAAGCTTAGCTTGACTTCCACGTAAATATGTGCAAGAGAATGACGTTATTACACTAAGTGGTCGTGCCTGAAGAACACTCAACAATTTTTCTATATATTGGTGATAGACTAATTAAACTTTTAAAATATTTTTCTACAAATAAAAAAAAACTTTCAACATCCAGAACAAGTCCTGTATATATAGGAAAGGACTCCTAATATGAATAGGATCTTTGGACAACAAACACCCCGCATCTATAAATAAGGAGAAATACCTATGGAAAAAGGTACGTTGTAATTCGTGTTTACATGCTATACGTGTTTTACGGTTTTCTCTAAGTACGTGATACTGACTTAAGCATTAGAGGGCCTTTGCCAATGAGAGGCAAAAATGCTCTAACCGTTTATTGTCTTGCAATGCTAGGGTTCCGGCAAAGAGTGCACATTATTGATCTCATAGAGGCATAGAAATAGCACACCCAAATTTTTCCCCTCTACAGTCCAACAAGCGCATGTGCACTCACTGGTTCTAAGATAGCTCCGCCGCCGAACGTTCGTTGTAATCAAGAAAATATACACTAACTTGGTTGACATATGGTACCTGACCAATGCTATGAAACTTGTAAGTATAATGTGCCTAGTTTTCTGTGTGTAGCAAAAGTAAGCTAACATCGATTTTAGCTTGGTTTACTACGTTACTCAATCCTGTGTTGATTATTTAACATTTTGCCAGCTTTTGTGCTCTTGAAAATGTCCATCCATCGGTCATGACAACCAGTCAACAATCTCTTTGTTTATTAAGGAAAAATTAACGTAATTCACGAGCTACCAAGCTGTACATTACACTGCTTAAAAAACTTGAAAATGCACCGACACTGACTTTCTATACGAAGGTATTTTTCGGTAATTTTGATCGATATACCATAAGTCATTCTCCTTGCATACATTAACAAATTTTGATGAATTGTATTCCAAGAATATAGAAAATATTGTATTGAAAACTTACCCCAAAGCCTTAAGGGAGAGTGCGCTACAGTATACCCCTTGAAAAAGAATGAAAAGAAATATACAGTACGCCCATTACGTATTAGTGCATTTTGGTACTTGGTACGTGTGATTTTAGTACTTATCACATATGGTTTTGGTTAAGTTACAAACCGTTATGGTTTTTAAAAATTCATTGTAACTTTGTTACGTTTCGTTTTATACTTTTTACAAACATTTATGAATTTTTAAAAAATTCATTATTCACATAAATATACACTGCAACCTACCAAAAGGTCCTTAGCAACTAGCAAGTACAAAAAAATACGTAACAAATAACAAAACTATACATATCAAGTATAAAGAATATACGCAAGAGTACCGTATGCCCTTTTCGAGGGACGTACCGTTGATTTTTCCTTCCGTAAGAGATCACTTGATCACCTGTATTTTGTTGAAAAGAAATTTCTAAAATCAGTCCATTGGTTGTCGTTAAGTTTTAAAAAGTGTATTGAAATGTACTAACAATAGGCATGAATATGCATAAAAAAAAATTAAATAAAATACACCGGAGTATTTGATTTGTATTTTCAACCTAGTAGGGTGTCAATAGAAGGCCTCTTGTTGAAATTAAGCCTCATATTTTGCTGTCACGGAAGACGACTTGATCTTCTCTCTCTCTCTCTACCCCGTAGTAGTAGCCATTTCTGGAATGGCTTATGAAGAGAGCTATAAATTGAGCCTGTGGCTCCTTTGAAAAGTACCAGAAATCCACAGAGAGATGGTGGGGTTTAGAGTGTGCATAATTTGTACTTCGTCCATACAAATTATAAGATGCACTGCCCTCCATGAAGTATACCCGAATTAGGAAAACCATGTATATCTTTATGTTGTGCGTGATTCTGTGTTCGGTTTAGATCCTCCTTGCTGTAATAGCAACAAACTCTATATAAACAACTTATGGCTCGTCCTATCTTGTTGGCATTTGCTTTAGTCCTTTCAACTTATTCTTCGGTGGTCTTTGGTGAAATCGTGGAGCGTCATTTTCTTGTAAATTTTTCTCAAACACACTTGAGCCACTTAGGAAGTGTTTGGTAATGTGTTTTTTTTTAACAAGAATTTGAAAGTAGAATTATGTTTATTTTTAATAAAAACAAAAATGAAAAGCATGTTTTGTAATACATTACTTATTAATAGTAAAAATAAAAACAACATAAAACATGTTTGGTAATATTATTTTGTTTGCGATCCTTCAAATAAAATGGATTGAGAGAAAAACCAAGAGAATATATTTCCACAAACAAACGTAGACTATCAACACCTAATTTATGTTTAACTCACTAATAGGACTTGGCTTCTTTTAAGTAACTAATAAGATTTGACTCAGGGTCGACCTTCTACGCCCATCAACTAATTTTTTTTAAAAGCATGCGTCCACAAAAGAATTAAGATAACAAAAGAACCGTATTTTATTTTCGCATACAGTGCAATAAACTCCTATTTTATTTATTCATTTTTGCTCTCTTAATATTTGTCTCAGAGTCTTAAATTTCAACTTTTCCAATGGCCATTCCCTACTAAGCCCCTGAGCTTAGGTCTATTATAAAGTTTTTTCGGGTTTATGGCTGATACATTTTCTTGAAAATGTTTTACATTTTACCATAAATTAAATTTTTTGAAATTGAACTCATTTAATCCCTGCCAAATATTTTCTGACAAATTAGCCACGATTTTTATTCCAAAAAAGACATAGTTCAGATAACCAACATAAAAGGAACGACTTGAGTAGTACATTTATTTTCTCCAAACATATTAAACCCACATAGACAAATGCATACACATACATGCATATTATGCATTTATTCATGTTTGGAGTTCAATGCAATAGGTTTCTTATAAAATTGTTTCTTATTTCAGGTGCAAAATTTAACTATTAGTCGGCTATGCCAGCAGGAAGTCATAAGCGCTGTGAATGGAGAATTTCCTGGCCCCACTATAGAGGTTCATGAGGGTGACACACTGGTCGTTCATGTCTTCAATGAATCTCCCTACAATCTTACAATTCATTGGTACGTAAGTATCACGAGTGTACGACTATATTTCCAGCTACCATTAAACATGTATTTGCTTTTAATCATTCGGATGATATCAATAAACTAACGGGAAAAATGATGGGAAAATCGCGAAATGTGTTAGCCCCGTTCATGTTAAAGCAGTAGTGATGTTTGGTAATTTGAGTATTGAAATGATAATGCTAACCAAACCCATTCGACTTCCTCGAACTGGGGCGAGATACACAGCAATTAGTGTCTTAAAATACACCCAACAAATTTTTTGTTACAAAATACTAGCTTTTCCTTACAAAATTAAAGGTTTTTTTTATAAAAAATTTAAGGATGTATATAAAAATCAGTTTTCTTTAAATAAGGGCATTATTGGATTTTTAAAAATTTCACAATCAGAAAACATAACTCATCATTTCAACTAGGATAAATACATAAGAGATTCTGATTAAGGAAAATGACATCTATTTAACTTACTCTAAAAAGTAGTAGCACTGTAGATATATACATGTCTATATGTATGCATAACATCGATATAATACAACAGAGCAGGTTTCTGCTGAAAACATCTAGGAATATAAACAATGCAAAATTCATGGTCATCCAACATTTATATGTTTTCGATTCTTCTTATCTAGATAAATGATATGATTTAAAAATTTGATCCAAATCAAGTGAGAATTAATTAAGAGAAAACAGTGAAAAACACCATGCATGGAAAAAAAAAAACCACCGTGCCAAAAGGTTGCCAAAAAATTAGGCGAAACGGGGTTAACAACTTCAATTAACGTCTTGAAATTCTTGTAGGCACGGGGTTTTCCAGCTACGGAGTGGATGGGCGGATGGGCCTGAATTCGTAACTCAGTGTCCAATACTCCCTGGAAATAAATACACATACAGATTCGACATCACAGGTCAAGAAGGCACTCTTTGGTGGCATGCCCACTCCCAATGGCTTCGGGCAACTGTACATGGAGCGCTAATCATCCGACCAAGAAACGGTCACTCATACTCGTTCCCAAAACCCTTAGAAGAATTCCAAATTATTTTGGGTACATTTCAAGCCCTTCTATTTAACAACTCTGTATCGAAATTAACGAGTCAAGTTACTGATCAAAAAATAAATAAATAACGAGTCAAGTATTAACTGAATAAAAGGTTTATACCTCAAAGAAACACCTTGAGATTGCAAGAAAATATTTGCAAATTTAACAGTATTGATTAATAAGATTACGATTGCAGGAGAGTGGTGGAATTCTAGTATTATAGAAATCGAGAACCAAGCACTATCTGCCGGGAATGGGCCTAACATTTCCAATGCTTACACCATCAATGGTCAGCCTGGTGATCTATATGATTGCTCATCAAATGGTGAGTACCAGCACATGTGACATTTATCCTCAAATTAAGAAGGGAATTAAATTTCTTATGATCATCTAGCTGGATTAAGAATCCCTCACATTTTAAAAATACGGGGATTTTTCTCTGTTCAGGCACATATAGGCTGAAGGTTATACAAGGAGAAACATACCTCTTGCGTATTATCAATGCTGCGCTCAATAACCAACTTTTTTTTAAAATAGCGAACCACACAATGACAGTTGTCGCCGTCGATGCTTGTTACACCAACCCAATGGTCAGCGACATCGTCGTCATAGCTCCAGGCCAGACTGTCGACGTACTACTCACTGCAGACCAGCAACTAGCCTCCTATTACATGGCAGCACATCCCTACGATAGCTTGGGATTTAGCTATGATAAAACAACCACCACCGGAATCATTATATATGAGAATGCCACATCATCAACCCCATTTATGCCAATTCTACCTGCCTTCAACGACACTCCTACGGCCTTCAAATTCTATTCCAATCTTACGAGTCTTGTGAATGGGCCTTTTTGGGACCCAGTCCCTCTCAAAATCGACAAACACATGTTTGTGACTGAAGGCTTTGGCCTGGTCCCTTGCGGAGCAAACAATACTTGTTCGGGTTTTTTAGGGCTACAACTTGCTGCAAGCATGAACAATGAATCCTTCGAGCTCCCTACAAAGTTATCAATGTTAGAAGCCTATTTCTACAATCTGACGAGTGGGATCTACACAACCGATTTTCCTGATTATCCACCATTGGGGTTTGACTACACGGATACAAGCAACAGTTTGAATACGTCGCTCGTGATGACGTCAAGGTCAACAAAAGTAACGAAATTGAAGTTTAATTCCACGGTTCAGATTGTGTTTCAGAACACGGCATTGGTGGGTGTTGAGAACCACCCAATACATTTGCACGGGCATAACTTTCATGTTTTAGCCCAAGGGTTTGGCAATTACGATGATGTAATGGGGCCGAAAATGTTCAATCTTATCAATCCACAAAAACGCAATACTTTTGGAGTGCCTGTTGGAGGGTGGGCCGTCATTAGATTTACGGCAAATAATCCAGGTACATTTTTGCTATTGGATCTTTTCACCCGTTTAGTTTACATATTTATTAATTCTTTTAATAAAATAATCCCTCCGTTCCATTTCGTTTACTTGGTATTTTACTCTGAAATGTCACAAATTGTTTCCTCTTTGACAACTGATCAAAAGAAGTGGCTCATTAAATAGTGTACGACTAGAGACCTTGTCTTGAAGGTGAAGCAGTAGCTTCATTGACAGACCATCTAATACTCCCTCCGTCTCAATTTGTTGCGCCTATTCCCTTTTTAGAACTTTTCAAAAAATTGTCTATATTTCATAATCTATAATATTTTTTACAATTTCAAATTCTTTGATTTAAAAAATTAATTGAGACCTATCAAACAAAATCCATATTTGACTATAAAAACATTATAGATTGAAAGATATAAACGATTTTTTGAGATGTCCAAAAAGAAAATAGACACAACAAATTGGGACGGAGGAAGTACTAATTAACTGATTCAAATTCAAAACGATTTCAATTATCCATAATTTCACTTATTTTTACTCTGTCAGTTACAAGAAAATAAGCAAAGTGAAACAAATTAGGAGTTAAACTTATGAGAATAACATGTATGGATTGCAAAATGGATACTTATTCATAGGTTTTGACAATTTTAATGGCAAGTGCAGGTGTATGGTCAATGCATTGTCATCTCGATACACACTTGACGTGGGGCTTAGCGACTGCTTTTGTTGTTGAGGACGGACCCACGCCATCGACTTCCTTGCCGCCTCCTCCACCAGATCTACCCATTTGTTCATGTTATGCTAAGCAAACAAGATCTTTTAATATGGGCAGTGATAACACCAAATCTATTTTTGGTAATTTCATATCTTCGGCACATCAAATGCTTGTATTTGTGTGGTTTGTCTCTTGGCCTGCTTTTCTTGTACTATGTGTTATTGTATTTGTATTCTTTTCCTGTACTATGTGCAGAGTACAAGTACAATATTTTTTTGGGCTAAAATTTTAAAGGCATTAACCAGTAAAAAAGGGTTTTGCTAGTAACCACCCAATAAGTTTGTTCCAAAATGAGAATAAACAATTAATGGGCATTCCATGAGGAGTATTAAAATAAGTCCCTTTAATTGGTGGTATTACACGTGTTCTGATTCTGATTTCTTTTAGTGCGGTTCCCAATTACTCATTGCCGGGTACACTTTGGTTTATGCATGTCTTTAAAGCGTTCTGAAATGGACACTGCTAGGTGTACAGAAAAAATAGAACCGAAAATATATCTATCGCGTTTGGAGATTCATTTTTGAGTCTCACATGAGTGATCCGAATTGTTCATTATTCTTAAAACATTTTTTCAATTTGATTCAAACTGTGAGACTTTGTTCAAGTACTTCCAACTGTCCGATTGAGCTGAAATTTTGTGGGGGATTCAAATGGTGAGACTTTGGTTCGAGTACTTCCAAACATCCGATTGAGTTGAAATTTTGTGGAGACCCTCGGAAAAATGTTTTAAGAACAATAAACGGTTCGGATCACTCATGTGGGATCCAAAAGTGGGTCCCTGAATGTTGTCGGTACATTTTCGATCTATTTTTTCTGTACTCGTATGTTTATCCGTTCTGAAATTGTGCCCATTACCCAGGATTTTTTACCCAAGTTAAAAGCAAAAAAAATACTCCTACTTTACCTGCACCTTGGCTAATCTTTCTTCTTTTTTTTCATAATTGGATGCTTGGTTTAAATTGTGCGCACCTCGACTAATTTCAAGACCTTGAATGTAACAACCGGACATAAACCCCAGTGGCCTCAAGATTTGGGATGGTTGACCTACATGGAAGACAGTGGCCCTAACGACTAGGCATAAATACCGTTTTGTGAAAACTACACCCATTTTTTACTACACTAGGAATATAGTATATCCTCCGTTCCAAAATAAATGTCCCCTACGAAAAATCGTGTCATTTTTCAAATCAAAAAATTGAGTACTTTCGTTTATCATTTTTCAAACTTTTTTGCACCGAATTAAAGTACTCACTTTTTTACACCGAATTAAAGTACTAAATGAGTACTTTAATTCGGTGCAAAAAAATTCGGAACACGATACACGGAAGTATTTAATTTTTTGATTTGAAAAATGGTAAGAGAGAGAGTAAATGACACTTATTTTGAAATGGAGGGAGTATTTTTTTATTTTTTTTATGAAAACTCATCCTCAAAATAATTTACCAAAAAAATTTACAAAAAAATTATAGAGTGATTTTTATCAGCCTCTGATCTTATATCATTCTAAAAATAAGATCTTGTTATTGTCTGCTCAATAGTACAAAAACAAAAAACAAAATGCACTATAGTGCATCTTTTACACTTTTAATATATTTGTACGTACCTACTTCATTAAATTTCACACATTTTAACATATACTTTTTCAATATATTAACATAAGAACATAGACGTATGCCAGCATTTTCCTTATAAATTACTCACTCCACACCAAATGGATGTCCAAAACTACTATTCACACTCCATATTGCATTTATAATATATTTTTTTTGAAACTGCATATATAATTCACTATAGCTGCTTGACCGATTGAGTGACTAAAAATAAGAAGAATAAAGACACGTCCTAAGTGCAGGACTCTTGACTGGTGTAGCACAATAAATCCGAAAGTACCGGAGTCGAACCACAGAGACGGTCTGACGGTGTTTGACTCAAAAGTGTTGGTTTTAGTTTAAACTGGCTCTTAGGTAGCCACCCCTTGATTTGACTAGATTAATGTACTAACTACTGGACTGATTTACTTAGCTAATTTAACTGAATGCAGATTAATAAAGAGAGAACAGCTGAGGGAACCCAGCGTCCGCGACTAGCCTAACCGATATTTACTCGGGCCACAATTTCTCTTTTTACTAATTTTAGAATAAAAGAAAGGCTTCCTAACAAATGCGCACCACCTGTCACCAGACTCTGTGTGCATTCGAATTCCGGCGATGCCTGGGTTTTGTTTATTAGCAAAGTTTTTGTTTCCTAAAATTGCCCAAAAATTAAGTAAATTCGGCCCCAAGGTGAAACATTGGTTAGTCTAGATGTGCGGTGCCTTCGCCCGGCAACCGCACTCGTAACGACTACTCACTCATGATTTTAATAACCGCAAAAATCAAATTAAACCTAGATCTAGGCATGCTTGAAGAATAAAATATGAAGATAGCAAACGATACCGGAGATTGCAATAAAGAACGAACTTGAATACCACTTGAAAATCACCAATCTAATAACTGGAAATCCGACAAAATAAACTTGAATGTAACTGCTAAATGTAGAAAAGTTGAAACTGTAGCCGAAAACTTCGAAAAGTGAAAACCTAAGAAAAATTCGTGGATCCCTAATCTAGGTTTTAACAAGAGTATTTATACTTAAAATACGTAACCCTAATGAAAAACGATCGAAATTCCGGAAATATTCTACGCGAAGGCCAAAACGACGACGTTCACTACGCCTGCTAAGCGCTCGGTAGCGCTGCCTAGCTTTAGGGGTAGCGCTACCGCTTCACTATCCTCCGTGTTGACTGTTGACCCTTCGGTTGACCTTTGACTTCTACTACGCCGGTAGCGCTACACCACTTTTGGTGTAGCGCTCAAAAATATTTTGTTCATTTTTTGGATGCTTTTGTGTCCAATTGGAGCGCTCCAAGGAATTGGGGTAGCGCTTCCGAAGGGTTTTGATCACTTCCATGCAAAATCCGTTCGCTTCTAACTCTTGATCTACGTGCATGTCCTTCTAACGCCAAGGAATTTCAGCCACATCCCTGAATTGCCTGCAAAATACGCTCAATACTCAAAAACACCACGTGCACATATTAAATGGAAAACATATCCCAAACACACGTCTATCATGCTAAATCACCTTACTTAGGCGCTCAAAAGCAAGCTTCTCACACGCCTATTAATAGCTTAAAAGATATAAATGATTTTTCAAAGGGACTCGTGAGAAATCAACTCCATCAGATGTACATAAGTGGTTTATCCAAAATCCACCTGCTAACAACGTATGCGTACCTAACAACGTGTAATTTTTGCATTTTCACATTTTGATAGTCCCTATTGGAGGGGACCAAATAAAAATACTCCCTTCGAATTTTGATAGTCCCATACGAAAAGACATGTAATTTTTTGATAAAAAATTAAATATTATAAATAGAAGTGCTTTATTTTGTATCTAAAAATTACATGTTTTTTCATAGGGGGCTATCAAAATAGATCGGAGAGAGTAGTGACCTAGAGAGGAACTTCTTCTTCCAAAGTTAAAACAAAGATACTCCCTCCGTCCCTTTTTAAATGTGTTACTTGGGATTCTGTGCCATTTTCAACGGCTTATAACTTTTAATTTATAATAGCTTTTATGATTTTGAAAATTTTGTATAATAGAAATAATTAAGATCTATCAAACAAGATCCATAATGCATATGTTTTGAGCTTCACATTAAAAGTTATAAGCCGTTGAAAATGACACAGAATCCCAAGTAACACATTTAAAAAGGGACGGAGGGAGTATAAAAAAAAGGGTCCTGACATTAGGCGCATTCATGCGCCTTGTAAGAGTAATATTATATTATTATATTTCAATCTAACATGATATTTTCATACTCCCCTAGTTATTGCTTGTGGATTTACAGTAAAAGCGTCCTCTCTAACCACCAATTTTTTAAATGACAAATTTAACCTGCATCACTTTTACTTCGCTCATAATATGTGGAAAAGATATACACATAGAACATTTGCATAGAAAGTGTGCAAATATTTTTATTTGGGCACACTCGGGGTCCCATATAGATGATTGGATCCAATTCACTTTTTTCAAAATAATGTTTACTTTTACCCAAACCCAGTCTATTTAGTACACAGGCTTAAAATCTCAACCTCAGCCCGGCTCATAAGACCTAAATATTTATCCCAAGCCCTAAAAATATTGGGTTGGGTTGGGTGGACTATTGGGCCGGTGTGCACTCCTAGTGACAAGATCCTTTTTTAGTTTTATTTTAACCCAGATAAATATAAATGAAAAAATGTATATTTTTTCTCATTGACTTGTTCAATTCACAAGTGGTGATTAACTCACATGGTAGAGCTCTTGGATTCCCCACACCATATTCCGAGACTGAATCTCATTCCTTCTTTCCATGTCATAGATTAAGAATGACGAATTAAAAAAAATAGTTTCCGATAAAAATTGTAGGGGTGATTTGGCTAAATCCAAAAAAAATACTTTTTTAAATTTTTTTTCGGTTTGTCCTTATTAAAAAAATTGTATTTGTTAGTTTTCGGTGGATTTTTTGTGGTTTTTTGGCTTGTCTCGACGAGAAGAATCTAAAATATATAAAATTATTTGTCAAACATAAAGTTTTGTGAATAAAGACGAAAAATAATCAGTTTTTTTTGGACGGTACCTTTGTCTTTATTCACAAAACTTTAAATTTGGCTGATAATTTTATACTTTTTAGATTCTTCTAGTCAAGACAAGCTAAGAAACTACAAAAAATCGACCGATAGTTAACGAATGTAAAAAAAAATAAAATTGAATAAGCAAAACAAAAAAAAACTAAAAAACCACTTTGTTGGATTTTTAGCCAAATCACCCCTAGATACTCCACTTTTTGAGAACCAAAATGTGGGACACGTTAGAACAAGGCAATGGAACTTCTATTATTTCGGTCAATATATTGGCTTTCTGTTATGGCCAACATGCGCCAACATCCACTGCAAAAACAGTGCATGGAAAAGCGTAAGAAAGTCCATAAAACCGCGCGTGAGCTTCACAATCTGGCGCATGCATGCGGTGGTTAGATTTTCCCAAAACAAAATGGATGGGAAAGTTTGGTAACGGATTGGATGGGGATCTACTGATCTAGCATTCAATGTATTGCTACTTGGAAAAAAGTAAAACAAGGTTATTTTGGTCAATTCGCTCAACAACTCAAATCAATAAAGAAGGATAGAGAGTGACACTATGCAGTTGCTAGTTGCTAGCAATGCCGTACTCTATGGGAGCCCGTGTAATGCACCGCGCGTGATCACCCAATGGGTGATTTGTAGTAGCTTTTGCCATCTTGCAATTCATAGTATTTTTTTTCGTTGGACTTTCATGTATTAGTACATACTATAAAGCACAGATACTCCGAATTTAGTTGTGAATGAGTATCAAATACCGATATGCCTAGATATGTATTGGAAACAGAAAATAAGTATCTAATAGTCTCTCCGTTCCAATTTTATGGTATCTTTTTCTATTCTAACTAGATAAAAAAATGATTATATCTTTCAATCGGTAATACATTTTATATGCAATATAGATCTTGTTTGATAAATCTTGATTTAATCTAATAAATAAAGTATTCAAAATCACCTTAAACATTATAAATTATAAGATATAACACTTTGAAAAATAGCACAAACACCCAAAAAAAACTATAAAATTGGGATGGAGGGAATATTAAATTTAATGTTTTCAATTTTGAGTTTTCATTTTTTTTTTGGATACACGAGGATACTTAGAAACTTCATGCTCTCTTTTTTTTTTTTGAACGGCAATTTTTTTTTATTAATTTTTGGAAACAAAGTACAAAGATTAAAAGGATCCAAAACAAAAGCATCAAGTTGGAAGTGGGGAAAACCTTCGAAGAAAGAAACCACAACCGACAATCTCATGCCATCAGGACCTTGGAAGGAAAAAACCAACACTCTCAATTGGCCACAAGCCAACCAAGAAGAACACTCAAAGGAACAGAGAAGCCCACCAATCTTGACGCAGCCGTGAGGAAAAAAAAAAAAACCACACCTAGCCAGCAAAACCAAACAAAAAGATGCGATAACAACCAGCCTTAAAGCCCCCTAATCCTAACAAACACATAACCTCACAAATCTAGGAAACTAACATTCGTTCTCCACAAGAGCAATCCTTCTAATGACATCCTCTTCATTACCATCGTAACCAAGACCAATAGACTTATGAGACTCCCACAAAGCCTTAGCCTAACGAAGGCCCTCTAATGCTAATGTTAGTATCATGAACTGGGAGGAAAATGAGAGACAAATGCTTGTAATCAATGGATTACAACGTACACTAGGGGTTTTGTATTTATAGTTGGTCGTTTGCTCGTTCTTTGATTTACTTCCTTTACTGAGGTCATTCTTCCTAAGGAATTCCTTCTGGTTTGGGGTTCGTCCCCTTGGGCAATTGCATTTCTTTGATTCTAGATTCCTTCGAAAGAAGGAATGCTTGCCATGGTACACTACCATGCATATGTACGTGTGGAGTTCTTCCCATATCAGAGTCTTCGTTTCAACTATGGGGTCTCAACCTCTTCCTTCATCCGCAAGGATCATGCATATCTCGTATGCATGGTTGTTAATGAATTTTCTCAAAATATTCCCTTTTCGCCTTGTCTTACAAGGCGGCTTGGTTTTGAAGTTTATCTTCTGAGCGGCCATTAACATGTGATGCTTGACGAGCTGCTACTGCTCGTCAAATTTACATTACGCCTATGTGGCCCGAATTTACCCGCCATTTGTGGCAAGTATGCTAACTTGGTGCTTTCTCAGCATATTTCTAGGTTGCCTTTAGAATTTCTAGAAAACGCTCCTCACAATTACCGTGTTCAAAAGATTTACAATTTAAAATTTTCAATAATATGAAAGTTTTGGATAGTAGGTAATCATTGCGTGATTACAAACTTTGTTGACTGACTGAAATGAAACTCTAATAGTTCAAGGAGGAAGCACGAGGAGGACAAGAGGTGCTCCACTAATAAAAAACTGTTTTTTTCAAACACCAAGACAGGTTATTTTCTCATAATACATTATATAAAAAATCGTGAAAATATCTGACGAAGCGTGTTCAATTTGGAAACTAGTCCTATTTAAAGTTCAAACCTATTGTTTTAATTTTCTTCAAAATACCTGCACACTACAAATCATGAATCGACATACCTCAAGTTTTGGGAACGGATGTGAGCAGGTGAGAGGATTGAGACACCCATCCAACGGTCAAGACAACCAGTCACCAATCTAGTTCTTTGTTAATGAAATTAACCTAATTAATTCACGAGCTAGCTACTTAAATATTAAAAAATTTGAAAATGCTCCATGACTTTCTACGAAGGTATTTTCGATATTTTTAATATTCTACGACATGTAATTCTCCTTTTATGTATTTAACCGGATTTTTGACAACTTGTATTACAAGAATACTAAAAATTCCAGAGTGAAAACTCACCCCAAAGCCTTTAATTGAGGGAGAGTGCGCTGCGGTACGCCCATTATGTATTACTATCTTTTGGTACTTATTACCTATGATTTTAGTACTTGTTATTTATTACATATGGTTTTGGTCAAGTTATGAACCTTTTAAAAAATTCATACAAAGTGACTGTGTTACTTATGATTTTGGTACTTGTTACTAACAGTTATGAATTTTTAAAAAATTAACTATTTACATAAATATTCACTGTAGTAACCTACCAAAAATCTCATTGTTTGTTATGGAATAATTAACCTACTTCGCGAGCCACCTAACAATATATTACTACTTTAAAAACAAATGCTCCAAGACTAACTTTCCCCAAAGGTATTTTTGGAATTTTTGATATTCTACAACAAATTATTCTCCTTACGTACGTAAATTCATTTTTGACCACTAGTATTCTAATTGAAAACTGAAAATAACGTAATGTAAACTCACACCAAAGCCTTTAGGGCTTCTTCCCGCCGACCCACTTTTGTGAGGGTGTTTTTATTTAGGCCCTGCACATGTCACGCTCTATCCATTCAGGCCCTTTCCCATGGGTGTAGCCCCATCGGATAATAATCCATATGCTGTCGCACGCATCATGCATTGTACTCTCTGTCCTCTCTTCCCCCATACTTGTAACTTCTCTCTCTTTACATGCACGCCCAACATGCTTTACATTGAATCTCTCTCTCTAGCTCTCTCTCTCTCTCTCTCTCTTTTAAAACTTTAAATATTTATAACTTTTAATTTATATATCCAAATTTGAAAAAAAAATATTTTTAGAAACTACTCGACGACATCTATCAAATAAGACATATATTGAATATAAAATTATGTGTAGAAAAAATAATAATTTGAGTTTCATTTTAGAGGTGTGAATTTTGCATTTTACGGGTGTGAATTCTTTTATTTTGGAGAGTGAATTACGTATTTTGGTGAGTAAGTTGTGCAGAAGATATGTGAATTGTGCATTTGAGGGTGTGAATTTTTTTCATTTTGGAGAGTGTGAATTGTTTCGAAAAGGTTGTGAATTTTTTCAATTTGGAATGTGTGAATTGTGTATTTTGAAAAGTGAGTTATGATGTGTGAATTCTGCATTTCAGGTATGTGAATTTTTTCAATTGTGATATGTGAATTCTACATTTGAAGGATGTGAGTTCTTTTATTTTGGGGGATGTAAATTATTTAGGAAGGGTATCAATTCTTAATTAATGGGTATAATTTTTTTTTTTTTTTGCATGCATACAATTTCATATTCACAATGGATCTTGTTTTAAAGATCTCATTGAGTAGATTTCAAATATAAGATTTTAATAAAAAAAAATTTGTATAACAAAAGTTATTTTATTTCAAATCTAATCTATAAAAAAAAAGGAAAAGCGAGAGGATGATGAAAGAGAGAAATTTATTGTGGGAGAAAAGGACGGAGAGAGAAATTTAATTTGTCAGGAAAAGTTTTTGCCTTGTAGAGAGAGAAGAGTTAGAGAAAGTTTGGAAAAGTGGCATACATGTCGGCATGCCTTTGTCAAGTGAAAAACCTCCCACGCACGTACAAGATTTATTTAGGATTGAAAGACAAAATGTGGTTTGGACGAAAGCCCCCACAAAAAGTGGGGGCGGCTTGGAATTTTTGAAGCCTTTGCTTAAGCGAGAGTACGCTACTATACACCCCCTTGAAAAGAAGCATACGGTATACACTCACTAAGTACACTATTTTGGTACTTGTTAAATATTATTTTAGTACTAGTTTGGTATAGTTTTGGTCAAGTTATGAAGTATTATGGTTTTTAAAAAAAAGGGAGAGTTAATTAGGCATCCTGTACAAAAAAAATTATTATGATTTCATCCTATGAGATATGAATACTTATGATTCCATCCTGAAATTCAAATAAACTCCAAAATACCCTCTCTCTCCTAATTTTCCTAATAATTATCTCTCCTAATTTCCTAACATTTCCTTCTCATAATCTTTCCTAATTTATCTCAATTTCTCTATCTTATCTTTCAAATCTTCTTCTTTCCTAACCTTTAAATTTCCCTAAAATCTCTCATAAAATTATATCCCTAAAATCTCAAAACAAATTTTAAAAAACTAAAATACAAACTCGGCCTACAAACATGGTAAAATTATTTAACATGAATCATGTGTTAATTTATCAAGTTACAATGTGAAATTATTGACGTGCTGAAGTGAAGCAATAAACCATCTTTTATTTTATCAAATCACTCAATATGGTATAAAAATGTACCATGTTCACATGTCATTCATTTCATACAGTGAATATGATTTATTGATTTATGTTTTTTGATAAACTAATAAACCATCTTTTATTGTAACAAATCACTAAATATGATATATCGATAAATCATGTTCACATATCATTTATTTCATATAGTGAACATGACTTATTGATTTATCATTTTTAATGCAACCAAAATGATAAATCAGTAAACCATATTCACTTTACATAATAAACATCTTTTAAAACACATGTGAATATGGTTTATTAATTAACCGCTTTTACTGATATAAATACCATGAAATCTGATAACAAAATTCACACCGTTACACCTTACATACAACCTTAAAACCCACAGCTTACAAAGAAGGTTTTTGAAACCATCTACCATTGTATAGTATGTGAAAACAACTGCCAATTACAAAAAGCAAAACTAGGGTTCTAAAACTGAAGCATTGAGGAACTTGGTAAAGAGAGAGAGAGAGTGAAAGAGAGAGATCCAACAACTTAAATCTATTCTTATGCTCACTCAAATTTTACCAAGGAAGGTGACGACGAGGATGAATCCAGAGCTTTTCTTGTTCACAGGTGAGGAACTCGGTTGGTCATGGAGGTTTTGCACCGGTTTAATACTTGATCCATTCACACACAAGGACAAATCGGCGACATAACAAAAAGAAGAAGAAGACACTGATCTAGCAGGGAGAGGAGCACCGATGTTGTTCATGGCGGTGGCTATCTGGCGCTGGGGAGAGGAGAGAGAGTGTGTTTCGGCAAGAGGTTTTGTTGACTTCTTCTTCAATTAGAAAATGGAAGGTGATGTTTGTAAAAGTTATTAAAGAGATAGGAGAGAGAATCCCATTGAAAAAGCTAAGGAAATAGGACGTGAATAATGAAAAACTTTCAAATAATTGTTCTAATGGGATAATGGAAGCTAAGGATGGGAAACATCTATACGTGTTTGATTGCTAAGGACGTGAATAATGGAAGCTAATTAAGGATGGGAAACATCTATATTCAAACAAGAAGAATGAAATGATTATGGAAACTATACCTATTTGATTGCAATGCCGGATTTGTAGGATAATTGATTGAGCAATAAATACCACCAAAATAGGATGTGATTAATACCAAGAATATAAAATACTATTACATAATATACTATTAAAATACATAATAGGGGCACAATGGTCCAAATTCAAATTGCAGGATGGAATCATAAAGATTCAAATGTCATAGGGTGGCATTCTAAGGATAATATTGAAAGAGGATGCCTAATTAAATTTCTCTAAAAAAAATTAATTGAACCTTGTCATGTATTTTTAAAAACGTTCACTATTCACATAAATATTAACGGTAACCTATCCAAAATACGTAACAAATACAAAAAAAAAAGTGTAATGCCAAAATCATACATATAACAAATTAAAAAATATATATATTTAAAGAGCAAGGGCAGATCTACATGCATTTTAGGATGGGCTTTAGCCCAGGTAAAGCCCAAAAAAAACTGAAAATTTACATGTAAAATTTTTGCCCAACATTATTCGTATATGGGTTGACCACGTAAAAAAAATTATATGAATTAGCCTATGACAAATTAGATTTCTGATTCCGGCATTGGTAAAGAAGCGTATCGTATGTCCATTTTTTAGGGGATGTAGTGACTACATCCGATGTATCATTGATTTTCCTAAGATCACGGGATAGGTGTGTTTTGTTGAAATTAAGCCTCACGTGTTTTGCTATCCACCTACGACGTCACTAGTCTTCTCTCTCTACACCGTAGTTGTCGCCATTTCTGGCATGGCTTATGAAGAGAGCTGCTATAAATTGAGCCTCTGGCCCCTTTTACCAGAAATTCACAGAGAGATGGTGGGGCTGTGAGCTATAATTTGTACTTGAGATCGATTAATTGCTCTATTTTTGCGTACTTCTTATTGATTTGCCTTATGGCTCGTCCTGTCTTCTGGTTGGTCCTTTTGACTTATTCTTCAGTGGTCACTGCCGAAATTCTGGAGCATCATTTTCTTGTAAGTCTTTCTTAAATGAACTTGAATCTCGCGGGCAGTCTTCGGTTTTGTTTTCTGTTCTTCGCTTACGAAAATTTGGAAGTAGAATTATGTTTATTTTTAATAAAAACAGAAAATGAAAAACATTTCGTAATATTATTTTGTTTACTATCCTTCGAATAAAATGGATTGAAAGAAAAACCAAGACAATATATTTCCGCAAACAAACATAGACTATAAACACCTGATTTATGTCCCTTGTATTCCTCAAAACATGTATGCCATAAATTTCTGATACTCTTCTAAAAAATAAAGAAATGAGAAATACTACAATTTAACTGCAACATAGCAGATATTTAACAAAACCAAAAGCACACTTCAAAAAAAAAAAAAAACAAAAACAAAAGAATGTCATGCGAACCACAAAAACTAAACATCTTGATTTTCTCCTCAATCTTTTTTCTATTTTCAACTATAGCGGGTGAGGAAGTTCAGGAATAACTCATCAACTTGTTCAAATTATATATGTCGAGGTCCAATGAAATAACCATCCAAAGGGTTTCTTGGAGGCTCTCGAAAACGTGTAGACCAACAGAGAGCCATGAGTGGAGGCTTTTGTTGATTTTTACCTTGACCATGGAGAATCGGGGTAGCATCACAAGGTACAATCCCCGTATCATATTTCTTTGATACCTTCACAACGAAGGAGGCATCCGAATCCTCGCATCTCTCAAGAACGCCAAATGCGTGAGTTGCCAAATGCGTTAGTTGTAGAAGAAACACGGCAAGAAGAGGAGATGGCGAAAGTCATGCCTGGAGTTCTTTGGTTTTTCTTCTTCACCACATCTACCCAATCATCTTTACCTTCACTATATACTTTCTCTTTTGTTGTTCGCTCATGAGCAACTGGTACTTGTTGTCCTACTCTCTCCTTTGCAGTTTGCTCTTGAACAATTGGGTAATCTGGTCCTACTCACTCCTTGGCTTTCCATATTAGAATTTAATTGTGCAAGTGTTAATAGGATTCAGTTTATTCTAACTAACGAATAGGACTTTGACCCATAGTCGAGCTTCTACCCCCATCAACTAAAGTTTTTTACAAGCATGCATCAACAAAAACAAAAAAGATAACATTTGATGATTAAAAAATAAAATAAAATAAAATCTATCAATCGTTCAATGCAGCCTAAACAACATTGGAAATACTAGCTCAGTAGGACTTGAACCCTTGTGTCCCAATTGATTTGAACCGTTCAATTTATTTAAAACATTAGTTGAACAATCCTTAAAACACCGAGAAATCTTCTGTATATGATTATAAGAAATCTTCTGTATATAGTCTGTTCAATATAATTATGGGTCGCAAAGAGAAAATCTTGAAATATACAAATCTCGAGATATGATTATGCGGAATAGCAATTTTATTCCCTTGTGCATGTTTTTTTTTTTTTTTTGAGAATAGAGATAAAATTTTATTAATCACCGAGCAATGTCGATAAAGTAGGCCTTAAATGTTGCAACCGATCAGAATGTAGGGAGACCTGCAATGCATTAGTGCATGTTCTTATTTGGGGTTACAATTAGTTAGTAACAAAACCACCGTATTTTATTTTCGCATAACTCCTATTTTTGCTCTCTTAACTTTTCCAATGGCCATTCCCTATTAAGCCCTTGAGCTTATTTCTATTCTTAACGTTTTTTTTGGGTTTATGGTGAAAACAAAACTACCACGCAAGTTGTTCTTTTTTTGTTGGTTAAAATATTTTCTTGAAAATTTTTGCTTTTTTTACATAAATTGAAGATTTTAAAATTGGACTCGTTTAATTAATTCCTACCAATTTTTTCCAACAAATTAGCCACAGAATAAACTTTTTTATTACAGAAAATACGCAATTAAAATAACCAACAAAAAAAGAACAACTCGCGTAGTAGTTTTATTTTCTCCAAACATATTAAACCCATATACACAAATACATATACATACATGCATATTATGCATTATTGGAAATGGTAATGTTCAATGCAATATGTTTCTTATAAAATTGTTTTTCGTTTCAGGTGCAAAATTTAACTCTCACTCGGTTGTGCCAACAGAAAGTCATCACCGCCGTAAATGAAGAATTTCCTGGCCCCACTATAGAGGTTCATGAGGGTGACACATTGGTTGTTCATGTCTTCAATGGATCTCCCTACAACGTTACGATTCATTGGTACGTAAGTATCACTAGTGCACGACTATATTTCCAGCTAGCATTAAACGGGTATTTGGTTTTAATCATTTGGATGATATAAAAAAAAACTAAGGGAAAATCGCGAAATGTGTTAGCCCCGTTCGTGTTGAAGCAATAGTGATGCCCGTTCGTGTTGAAGCAATAGTGATGTTTGGTAATTTGAGTGCTGAAATGCTAATGTCAACCAAACCCATTCGACTTCCTCGAACAGGGGCGAGATAGAAAAATATAAACATGTCTATATGTATGTATAACATAGAGTGGTGGTATAGATTTATTCGGATAATATGTCTAAAAAGTAGTAGTATAGATATATATATATATGTCTATATGTACGTATGTATAACATCGATGTAATAAAATAGATCAGTTTTCTTTTGAAAATGTCTAGGCATATAAACAATGCAACATTCCAAGTCGTCCGATCATATTATGATGCTAAAATGATAGTCATTGGATAATTTCTTTCAAAAGAGATAGAAAAATATATTATCCAAATAAATCTTCACTCTCTCCTCACTTTTAGGCAGTGTTTTCTCATTTAAATGTTGCATTTTTTGATCAAATCGGAAAGTTACTATAAATTGTAATTGATGATATGTGTAAATTACATTGGATGGAAGATTTAGTCGCGGTTGAGTACAGTAAATTAAAATTTAGAAATGTTTAGAGAAGTGAAAAATAGGCAAAAAAATTCAATTTAGTCCTAACTTAGGCTCAACCCCTAGTGCAAGCAAGCAAACTTTCAACTTGCTATAAGGAAAAAAACATTTAACTAAACATTGAATAAAATGTAAGTGGAGTTCTTTGACCAAGGCAATGCACCTTCCCAGCAGTAGGGTCCCAACTGACATTCCAACTGAGTCCCAACTGAGTCCCCAACTGAGTCCCCAACTGAATGATTAATAAGAACCATCTATAGGAAAAAAGAGCAAAACAAAAGTGGGTCCCAACATCCATTTATATGTAACGGGCGAGTTTACGCTATTAGTATTTTGTATTTTACTTGAAGCAAAGTTATTTTTCCTAACTAAATAAACCAAACGATATTTTTGTTTGCCTTTTCTGAATTTTTATTATATGCACATTATATATTTTGAATAAATTATTCTTCTCAATGAAAGAAATCTAAAAAGAAAAAACATTTGCCAAAAGCAAAAACATATTAACTAAAGATGAAAAAGCACCAAAAATTAATATTATTGGTATATTTTCACCTTATATGAACTATTTTTTCAACTTTCGTCCACATTTTTATATTTTTCTGGTTCCTTCCATCGAGACAAATGATTGATCCAAAATTTTATTATGAAAAACTAAACAAAAAATTACGAAAACTAAATAATACCATCCAACTAATTTAGTAGAAACAAGTGGTAATTTGACATTAGGCTGAAGAAAAAAAAATATATATCTTGATATTTTAAGTGTTTGGAGCTACTTAATCATAAAGCTGGGACAATTTTATTAGGATAAGGGTCCATTTGGAACCTATGGCTGGCTTTTGGGATTGTAAAGTATAATTAAGGTACAACTTGCTAATTTTTTTAATTAAGTCCGCAGTCCATTTCCTCAATAAAAAAAAAAACCAAAAAGTACTTTCACCCACCACAAACAAAGACAAAGTTATTGTGTTATTGTATTGTTTAAGGATAGTGATTTCTGCACCTCTTTTTTCACAAGTACATCCTCTTCTTTTTGTTTTGCCGTTTTGTGAAAATTTTACATATTGAATTTAACTAAAAGACCAAAAAGAAAAAGTGTTCACTTATAAAAAAAAAAGTGTGAAAATCATTTTGTAATTGACTTGGCAACTGTTACCAAATTTAAAAATTTGAATGCCACTTACAAATTGTGTCTCGATTAACACTAGGTGAGTTTTAGGAATGTTGATGAAAGCATTTTGTTCTCATTGGATAAAATCACTTGAGTTTGCGAGATGTTTAATATGGGATGATAAAATTACTAGGGTAGATTTTACCAAATTGAGGAAAGGTTTTAATAAAATCAATGATTTTAGCAAATGAGAAATAAGGCCTTAAAGTACTTGGTCTTAAATTTTGATTGTTGAATATGCGTTTGTTTGCAAACTTTTGGTGTTCCTATTCCTGTTTTAAGGGAGTTGCGAAAAATTATTTTTAAAGATTTTGATATTCTAGCTTTTTACAATCAGCTTAGTGTGTTGATGAAAATTTAAAATAACAAATTCTCGGATATATTCTTCAGATTTTAAAAAAATAAAAGAAAATTAAATTCTGAAATCCCAAAAAAGCTGGTTTTGGTCATTTTCTAGAGACTTTCAGATCAAAATTTAGATTTAAATTTTATAAAAGCTTATTTTTTTCTTTTTACAGTAATTGTGCGAGCTTTTACTATAGATTAACCATAATTTCTCGACTATGGTAAATATGTTTATCTATTATGTTTATCTATTTCTACTAATATTTAAAATTTAAAATGTGTGCAGAATCTAAAATAATAATATAAAATCTAGATCCACGGCTATTTGTAAATAGTCGAACAATCTAGAAGTATGATGAAATGCGGGTCAGTGCGAGTATTTCCCATTACAACTTCAGTAGATGTGAGATGAGTTGGATTTACGAAGTAACACACTTAAAAGGAAACGGAGGGAGAACTTGGTTCGGAAGAATTTGGTAAGAAAAGGTGATAGTATATTATTTGGTTTGTTTTACAATTGAAATGAGGGGATAAGGATAAAGTACAGGTTCTAAGGTGGATTGGGGGTATTGGAATGGGTATTAGAAGAGGTATTATTCATGGAGTTTGGGCAATGCGCGCATAATTAGCACCCTTGGGAGGTATTAAATCCAAAGGGCCATAAATAATACCCGTTTGCAAAATTGTCACAAACCATGGATGAAAGTAATTATCCGACTTATAAATAATACCCATTCTGATACCCCATTCAAATGAGCTGTTGTGTCATTGGAAATACTAACATACCCAACTATATAAAAGGATAACTGCCCTTGTTATTAAATAGGTACTTGTATATATCTTGATACTTAAAGAATTTATTTCTTTTTAGGTCTCGAATTTGTAACCACTTAGGTGCATGAATTCTTGTAAGACTAGAAAATATAGGACTTTTAGTTCGGCTTAAATGGGTTTCACCCAATGAGAAATAATGTGATTTATCATTTGGGAATTAGTCGAGGTTTACACATTCAAACATCCTGATTGATAAAGAAAATGCTTACAATAATTGGGATGAAAATGCTAAAAGAAGCCTCAATTGTTTATCAGCTCAGGTTAAAAAAAGTATTTGTTCTAACATATAAAGGAATGTATAATTACACACCAAAATACACATACAGCAGATTCAATTAATGTCTTGATATTCATGTAGGCATGGGGTTTTCCAGCTACGGAGTGGATGGGCTGATGGGCCTGAATATGTAACTCAATGCCCGATACTCCCTGGAAATAAATACACATACAGATTCGATATCACAGGCCAAGAAGGGACACTGTGGTGGCATGCCCACTCCCAATGGCTTCGCGCAACTGTATATGGAGCACTAATCATCCGACCAAGAAATGGTCACTCATACTCGTTCCCAAAACCCTTAGAAGAATTTCAAATTCTTTTGGGTACATTCCAAGCCCTTCTATTTATTCTCAGTCAAATTATATCAAGCCTCATAGTTTATAAATCCATGATAGTGGTCACATAATAATTAACTAGTCTATTAAGCAGTTGTATACATGGGACCTACACGAATTGATTTGTGTTTATAAATTCAGACACTATTGTGTCCCTAACCGTTCCACATACGTTGGGCCTACAAAGAAATGAGTCCGTCTATATGCACAGACCGGTGGGTACCGACGGCGTCGCCGACGCCGGTGTGGGTCCCAAACGGTCGATCCGAGCCGTTCATCGATCTCAGAATCAAATTCCTAGTGGGCCCACGCGGGAATCGAGGCAATCGGACGGCTGTATGAGCTCGATCCAAAATCACCCCATTTCAATGATTGCCTCGATTCCCGCGTGGGCCCACTAGGAATTTGATTCTGAGATCGATGAACGGCTCAGATCGACCGTTTGGGACCCACACCGGCGTCGGCGACGCCGTCGGTACTATTCCGTCGGTCCCTTTAGATTTACCGCAAAGAAATTGCAAGTTCACGTGAACTTATCTGTGCTCACACAAGTCATCATGGCAATGCGACCGAAATTAACGAGTCTTGTATTAACTGAATAAAAAAGGTTTCTACCTCAAATAAACACCTTCAGATTGCAAGAAAATATTTGCAAATTTAAGAGTATTGATTAATAAGATTGCGATTGCAGGAGAATGGTGGAATTCTAGTATTATTGAAATTGAGAACCAAGCACTATCCGACGGGCATGGGCCTAACATTTCCAATGCTTTCACCATCAACGGTCAGCCAGGTGATCTATACAATTGCTCATCAGATGGTGAGTGGTAGTTTATTCAAGTTTGTGAAATTGCAAAGTGATGAGTGACTACTTTGGTTTAGGATCCGTTTGTTTCGACATAAAATATTTTTGTTGCTATTTTTTGGTATTTGGTTGACAAAACTTGGGCAACAACATTTTACGAAAAATGGGGAAAACAACTTACCCATGGAATTGCGGTAAGCAGTTTTGCGGTGAGCAATTCTCTCTCTTGGTTAAGAATTCCCACTCTCAGTAATTGGTATCAAGGTCCACTTATTCCCTTGGCAAAAAACTAATGGAATTAATTAGAGCCGTGGAGAGATGATTGCTTAACTTGTGGATGATATTTTTCAATCATCAGCTAAATACCGTAAAATTGAAACGAGAAGTTTCTTTTATCAAAAATAGTTTACATGAAAAACATTTTATAAGTAAAAATATTTTACATAGAAACAAGCGGAACCATAAATTGAGATAATAATCAAAGATGTAAAAATGTGATATGTACTAGTAAATGTGACATTTATCCTCAAAGAAGGGAATTAAATTTCTTAGTGATCATCTAGCTGGATTAAGAACCCCTCACATTTTAAATATACGGATTTTACTCTGTTCGTGTACATATATACTGAAGGTTATACAAGGAGAAACATACCTCTTGCGTATCATCAATGCCGCGCCAATAACCAACTCTTTTTAAGATAGCGAACCACACAATGACAAATAAGCCGCCGATGCCAGTTACACCAACCCAATGGTTAGCAACATCGTTGTCCTAGCTCCAGGCCAGACCGTCGATGTACTATTGACCGCCGACCAACCACTGGCCTCCTATTACATGGCAGCACATCCCTATGATAGCTTAGGATTTGAATATGATAAAACAACCACCACCGGAATCATTATATATGAAAATGCCACATCATCAACCCCACTTATGCCAATTCTACCTGCCTTCAACGACACTGCTACAGCCTTCAAATTCTATTCCAATCTTACGAGTCTTGTGAATGGGCCTTTTTGGGCCCCAGTCCCTCTTAAAATCGACAAACACATGTTTGTGACGGAAGGCTTGGGCCTGGTCCCTTGCGGAGCAAACAATACTTGTACGGCGTTTTTAGGGATGCAATTTGTTTGCAAAGCATGAACAATGAATCCTTCGAGCTCCCTACCAAGTTATCAATGTTAGAAGCATCTTTCTACAATATGACGAGTGGGATCTACACAACCGATTTTCCTGATTATCCACCATTGGTGTTTAACTACACGGATAAAAGCAAAGTTTGAATACCTCGCCGTGGACTCGCAAGGTCAACAAGGGTTACAAATTTGAAGTTTAATTCAACGGTTCAGATTGTGTTTTAACACGGCATTGGTGGGGGTTGAGAACCACCCAATACATTTGCACGGTTATAACTTTTATGTTTTAGCCCAAGGGTTTGGCAATTACGACGATGTAATTGGGCCGAAAATGTTCAATCTTATCAATCCACAAAAACGCAATACCTATGGAGTGCCTGTTGGAGGGTGGGCCGTCATTAGATTTACGGCAAATAATCCAGGTACGTTTTCCCTTTTAGATCTTCACAGCCGTTTAGTTTCCATACATATTAATTTACTATTTAATAAAATAATCCCTCCGCGCGTTCCTTTAATTAACTCACTCTTGAACCGATATTATGAAATCTTTTTTACTAATGAAAAAAAAACACTCATACAGTACATGCTCACTATCACCGTAGCTGAAAGTGAAGCAGTAGCTTCATTGACAGACTATCTAATACTAACAACTAATTCACATTCAAAATTTCAATTATTCATAATTAATTTCACTTATTTTTACTTAATCAGTTACAAGAAAATAAGTAAAGGGAAACAAATTGCGAGTTAAACTTATGAGAATAACATGTATGGATTGCAAAATGGATACTTATTCATAGGTTTTGACAATTTTGATGACAAGTGCAGGTGTATGGTTAATGCATTGTCATGTCGATACACACTTGACATGGGGCCTAGCGACTGCTTTTGTTGTTAAGGATGGGCCCACGCCGTCTACTTCTTTGCCGCCTCCTCCACCAGATCTACCCATTTGTTCATTTTCCGCTAAGCAAATAAGATTTTCTAATATGGGCGGTGATAACGCAAAATCTATTTTTGGTAATGCCATATCTTTCACACATAAAATGCTTGTATTTGTGCGGTTTGTCTCTTGGCCTGCTTTTCTTGTACCATGTTTTATTGTATTTGTGTTGTTTTCCTGTATCATGCACAGAGTACAATATATTTTTGGGCTAAAATTTTGGCGTTAACAAAAACAATTTCAATGTTATTATTTTCCTTCTATTGATCAATAATAATAAAAAAAAAGTTACATGGATTTTTGTGTGGTTTGCCTAGATGGCTTGATTTTCATTGTCATTTTATTTGTGGTGTTATTGAACTTTCTTTTATACTCGGTTTTGTCAAAAAAAATAATTTTGAATTTTTTTAGACTCAATGGAACTCCGTTTAGGCCATCAGGATAGATCTTCCGTGTCCAACCATAACCCAGCCCATTAGAAAAATACCACTTCAACCCATTCCAGTCCAATAAGCTTAAGCTCTGTAACAGGTTTTCGATTCTAATATCTCTGGCCCATCTATCTACGTTATAGAAAGCCCAGTAACAGTAATACGGTGGACGGTTCCGATAAAAAGATAAAAATGAAAAAAGTTGCTAGGCTGTTAAAAGATCTCTAATCGCAAAACAAGCCCTCGACCCAAGATAATTTTGAGACCCAAAATAATTTGACACGATGTTTGATTTGTACTGTAAGCTCAAAGTTTTAGAAATTTAATTATGTAAAATTCAAAATTATCAAAAATAATTTAACACGAAGTTTGATATATATGATCAAATTTCTAACTCAAAAATAATTTAACACGAAGTTTGATATCTATGATCAAGTTTTAGAAATTTGATTATGTAAACAATTATTTTTTTTATCTTTTTGAGGTGAAAAATTACCATCGAAATTTTCACGTTTGGGTGTCTTTTGTTGGAAGCGGGGTCTTGTAGTGAGGTAATTCACTACAGAGTTTTAGTGAGCCCCATTAGGCCGTCTGTCTCGGCACCGACGACTCGGATTTAATCCAAATGTTCCGAGTTGTTCGTTTTTTTGTATATGACAGTTTTTTTTTTGAAAAGCCTCAGTATATGATAGTAATACATTATGCCGAATTTAGTGGTTACTTCAAATGATAAAAAATCATTTTACAATTTTTAAATGAGAAAAATAAATCTAAACCATCGATACAATCTTTGGATTTTAGCTTAAATACGAGATTAATACAATTAATATTATTCTTTTAGTTCAAAAACTAAGCGTAGATATGCCCCTTTTTGGCTTTGCAATCCATACGCTGCCTTGAATCGCCTTAACTTCATAATATTTACAGAAAAACCTGTGGTTGAAGATCAACTTTTTTATCACACTTTTACCTAGGTGAGATCAACTTTTTTATCACACTATTAGATCATCGGAGAGCCTTCCCTGGCCAATTTTCGGTTGGGTTTGGCACTAACGTCGGGTGTCACTTGTGCAAAGTTACTCAAGCAATCAGATGATCCAACTCACAGTGAAGAATGGGTTAATCAAGAGACCCGTTTGGATGATGCCACCACAACGGATTCTTAGGGCAAATGACACTATAGTCAGGAAAACTTACACCGGCAGATGGTATCGGAAAGTCCTGAAAATATGAAACTTAAAATATACAATGCACCTTGTTTTTTTGGTATACCAAATATAAGGTGCAATAGATTTTCACTTGATATATTGCTCTTTTGAATCATGCCAAATTTTGGATAAAAGATATATAATTCATATCCGTAAATAATTACAATATTAAAAGATCTCAAATAAAAAAATTAATGGGCGTAAAAAATTTAGAGAACATTTTATTTTCGAACGTACGGTATTTTTTTTTATCTGAAATATAATATGACTATCGAAAAGACCAACGCTGGGTACACTGAATGAAATTTCACCAGATTTAAAGCACTAAAAAATGCCTTAAACGTGTTCAATTTGAAAACTAATCCTTTTCAAAGTTCAAACCTTATCTTTTTAATTTTCTTCAAAATTCCTGTAATCCACCAAACCATACACTGACATAACTCAAGTTTAGTTGTATAATCTAAATGATATAGTGATGAGAGAGGCAGAGAGGAATGAGGATTGAAGAAAGAGGGAGAGAGAGAGGTGAGAGAATTGATTTTTCTTTAATCCATTTTTCTTAGAATTTTTCCAAATTCAATATCGTCTATAATTGTTTTGTATAGCATGCCATCTTGTGGGCTCCAGGGGCCCTGGGCACTACAGGGTTGTAGTCCCACAATCGCAGCCGTTTGTTTGCCAATCAATGACCTGGATTATTTGCACTATATTTTCAAGTAAAGATAAATATTTACCTGTAGAATAATCCGGGCTGTTGATTGACAAACAAACAGCTATGATTGGGGGACTGCAACCTTGTAGTGCCCAAAAGCACTACAGGGCCCCACATCCCATCTTGGGACAAAGTCGTCATTGACATTGTAAAATGGGACTGACTAAATGATTCAACCGACGCTATTTGTTAACCCGAGGTAAGTCAGTGGAAGCATGACAACTAGTACTAATAAGAGTATTTCCTCCAAGCTCAAATAGTTGACTCCTATCTCCAGTAAAAAAAATAAAAATAAAAATATTGTGGGCTGTTGGAGATTTTCATGTCATTTAACTTTAAAGTTGGGATATTAGCAGATTAATATATACTCCTAGAAGCTAGTCCAGCCAGTCGATTATTGACTTTATTACTTCATATAGTTCAAATGAAAAAAAAAAAAAAGTAACTGTGCTAGACTAGAAATAACACATTATTATCACATTTGAAACCACCTTATATACTAATAACACTTTTTTTTTGGTAATAGAGAAAAAAATTCATTATTTGTGTGAAATCGCGAGCACAAACTTCTGCCGGCGATAGGCGAAGACCTTATATACTAATAACAATTTACATAACGCAAACCACATTAAATAAAAGTTGTCCTACGAAGTCCACACATATAAAGTCCCACATCAAGTATACATGATTATACAGTACTCAAATGTGGTCATTGTAGCATTGTGTATCGTTATAGTAAGAAATTAGAAACCTTGGACCAAGGCATTGGCAAGGACATATCGACAGGGATGAGCTTGAGAGATCATCTTATCTATGTTTCGAAATTCTTTAGAATTATAGTAGGATTAACATTATATTTTCTCGACTGCCCAATTAACGTTTTTCTAACTTGATATCTGTAATTTGATCCTTTAAATCTATTATTTTAATAAAAATGGTTATGACTTTGAATCTCTAAAAAAAACATTCTAATTAACTCATGCCTATCTGAGATTTGTTTTGAAAGATTTTGAGACCCATCATCCTTAGATTATACATCTACAAAAATCTAACAAAAATCCTGAATTTTTCCTTTAGAAATAGATAATTAGATATAGAGCACTACAAGAAATTACACTTTCAATGACAAGTTTCGGTGACTAACTATGTTTTGAAGGATGACTACGATATATAGGATAATTATTTTGGTAGTATGTTTGTATTACTGAAAAAATTATTAAAAGGGCTCTATGTGGATTTGTTGGGATTGTGTATTTTTCAAAAGAAATTCTTCAAAAGAACATTTGTCCCACATTGGCTAACTAGAGAACATTTGTGTTCTTTATAAGTGTGGAAGTTTCATAGATGATGAGCTAGGCCCAAGAGAGGCCACGCGCGCACACGGGTTGGGCTGAGGTCCAAGCAAATTTGTGAAAATTGATCCGGAAACCGCTTAACCTAATATGCGTTTCTGAAACCTCAAGCAGCAGGGCGGTGCAAATCCCGAATTTGGAGCTTCACAAGACATACTGTCTGAGTTAGCCCACGTTTTTGCCAAATTTATTTACAAACTTTTTGACCAATCAAACACTAAAAAAAAAAATGTGTGTACTGTACTGTACCGTTACAATAAAAAACATGTGTTAAAACAGTTTTTGGTAAATTGATTCAATCAAATTTCTGTGATTGATTTTCCTTCCGAAAAAGTTATTTTTTCACGCCTATATATAGTGCTGTTCTCCAACCATTTCACTCACACCGAAAAACATTCTTACTACAGAATTCATAGAGCAAGAAAGGTCGATTGTGTCTTGTATTTTCCGGTCTTTTCCCCGCAAGAAAAAAGATCGGTGACAGTATACCGATTCGGGCTATTTTATCCCCGGGGGGCCAAATTGGCTACAATCAACTTTGACTTGCAAAGAGGGCGGAGCCGCACAAACGCCTTAAAGAGAAATTACTTAGTCCATGACTCAACCCAAAACACAGCAAGCCCATTTTTCTCGTGGTATTTACTCACTAGTTACAAAATTCTCGGCGTAAACGGTTCCATTAATTTATTTTAAAAGTATTTCCAACAAGATTGTGGACTGTTTTCGTGTCTAGACATGTGTACCATTAATATGTATGCACACGTACTTCCTGAAATAACAAAATCTCCAATTTTTTCAGCACTAGTATATACACAACAACCAACCACAACTTCCCACATACACATGGGGCCCACATCAATAAATGCGTGTGGGACTTACATGCGTGTTGTGGTTGATGTTGTCCCATGCATTTCTTGTTTCAGAAGTGCAATTTATGGGTTGTATGACTTCAATTAGAAGCGAGACTTGAACCCAATTGATTAGGACATGTATTTTAATGAGGAAACATGCTAAATACACAATCATCCAACCATAACTCAATTTACAATCCCTCACACACACGTCGGGCTCACACACAATTATGAGGTGGGCTCTCAGTGTATCTGAAGGGCTGTGGATTGGGTTGTGGTTGAATGGTGGTATACCTATTATTTTGGTTTAACGAAAAAAATTAACTCGTATAGAAGTCAATGATTTTCCGATTGTAACATAAAAATTTAACGTGGAGTGTTAACCCTCATTAAGAAATACTAGGTGAAACCTCTCGTGCTGGCCCCTTAGCTTTGGTTGTACCAAAGCTAACTTAGAATGACCAGGCCACTATTAAAAGGAGAACTCTGCTCTCTGTCCATTGATTATCACTGGACTGATATGTGTAGAAACTGATAGGAAAGCATTAAAGTACAGGGGGGAAAATAACACAAAATATCAGGGAGCCTAAGAGCATGAACACATGAAATATGTCAATTAGATTAGACGTAGAGAGTTTGAGATACAAAGCAATCTTCAAGAATTTCAAGCTGAGGTGAAAGATAACTCATCAACTACAATTTTATTAGTCCATGTCATCTAAAATAACGTGGTTCCACAAACGAATACCTAAACCGTATGCGAAACCACATTCATAAAAACTTGGACTACGCCTGCAATTGAGGAAGCATCAGGGCTGAATCTAGAAAACTTCCACTGATTGGCACTGGCCGCTGCGAAACAAGAGTCATAAAAACTTGGACTATGCCTGCAATTGGCATCAGGGCTGAATCTAGGGCTACCCTTGTTATCATCCTGACATTCTTTAAGGCCAGGCAGTCTGGATTTTCTGTCTCTTTCTATTCCAACACAGTTCATATTCACCACACCTGGCTTTGTTGGTTTCGTGAATAAAAAAAAAAAACAAATAGCAGAATTCTTACACTAAAAAACCAACCAGGCATATATATATATATATATATATTCGGTTTTGAGGTCAAAATGTGTAAGCCTGTTCTAATGATTGAGGAGGAAGACCAGGGATTAGACATATTTGGCAAATAAAACCAAATTACTTCTTGCACCTTAATTACAAAAGAGAATACTTCCTAAAACAAGTACCTGTTCATATCTGTTAATTTATCCCCCGAGCTGCCCTTCTTTGTCACTACAGGAACATCAATAGCCTGGCAAGAGTCTTTACTTTCTGCACAACGGTCCCCACCAATGTTTTGTCCTAAGCGCGGCTCTGAATTCAGTTCCACCAACTCTCCTTCATCTACATCCATCATCTCAACTTGATGGACATCTTCCAAGCTATCCTCATGAAATATGGGATCCAATATGCTCTCTCCTTACTCCATGGGATTAGATAAACTGTACATGGGTTCAAAAAGAGATGTCATTTGCAATCAGGTAAAAGTTAGCAATGGGCTTACACCCAGTATGAAACAACACAAAAACAAGTTAACTGATATTATCACTATAATACTATAGTACACAAAATGCTGCAGGTACCAATGCCATTACATAGAAACCGGCTTCAAAGTTTTTTAATAGATACATAATCAGGTAGGACCCATTTGCTAGAGCTCTTATGCTCTAAACATGCAAGATGTTTTAGTCAGACCTCTTTCAGTTTATCACAATACACTATTTGGGAAATTTAAATATGCAAATGTAGAAAATAAATTTTTCACAATCCATGATTCGATAGAGCAGAATTCACATTAGTGAAACTATGCTAGGGGCCAGACCTTTTACACAGCAAAAAAATTACACGCCGTTTGCACTATACCAATACACCCAGCATTTCTACATCTTTGCTTTTGAATCTCTCGATGTTCATTGCAGACCATCCTAAAAGCAGATCCTAAAGCATGAGAACAGCCAAAACTGAGGTAAACACCTAAGTTCTGTATAACAATTAACATCCACAACCAAACAGAACATACCATATGTATCATAGTAGCAAAAACCAAGGTAAACATGTCAATTCCATACAGGAATTACTATTCACAACACAAGTTAGCTACTTCACAAAATACTGCGAGCAGGCACAAGTAAGCAGATAGGGACAACTGGAAATCCAAAATGATCAAAGCCAGTTGTACACCTTCTGAGCTAGCCACCAATTCAAACACCACAACTCGAACTTCGAGATCCCAAGAGACAGCTACCATTATGTAATCCAATGGCAGCAATTCAAGAGCAATGCAGAATTGGGCAAAGCTCATAAGATCCAGCATCGTATATTTTTCTACTTGCACAAGCTAGCTTCAGTTTCCAACTGTGAACACACAATTTGTTGCAGCTGGAAACTCTCTATCAATGTTTGCAAGGAATCATGGAACATGTATTCCAGAAAAGGGTTCAGCAAATATAGATGGTTATCAATTATTTATAGAAGCCTGCGATATTCTCAAGGTAGATACTGAACGACACCAACAAACCCCAACCCACATATATAACATACAAAAGAATTAACCCTCTCTCCTACCACCCTACACTTTACGCCCGTTAAATCTAGTTTTTTGTCTGCCCTGTAGGTACTCCAAGAAGGTTATGTTTGTAAAAGCTAAGGTGTTTTTTCAGTAAATGAGGGTTAGGTTCTCTAAGAGTAGTTATGGTGTATGAGCTGATAGTGGAACTAAGCGGTAATACCTAAGTTTCACAGTAACCTTAAAAGCGAAAATTTTACCTTCTTTTTTTGACTTCAATCAAGCATAGCTGGTTTATGCAAGGTGACATACCTGATGGCTCAAATCTTAGTTCTCACTTGTTTGGTGTTTTGCATGGCTTAGCATCCATGGAAGGTACCCAACTGAATGTATGAAGAAATCTAGGGAAAAAAAAGAAAAAGGCAGGCTTTGGCTCCCAACTCACGCTGAGTTACATCAATGAGGAGAGTTACCTTTATTAAGAAACACAGCCAGACTCAATTCCACACAAGTTCAGTTCACTTCAGTCCATCCAAAAGGCTTATAGTGAAGATCTCAGCGCTGTCTCCGACTTAACAAATAAGAGACTACAATATCCTAAAAAAAAGGGAAGCTCATTTTAAATAGTTGCTTTTAAGCCTGTGTTGCCACCAATTCCTCTAGGGACAGGAGAAACGGGTATGGTCAACACCTGGTGGTGTAGAAGATGCGAGGGCGTGCCAGGAGACGTGGATCTCCAAGAGAAATAAAGAAAAGCGTTTGAAAATACTAACTAACTTCTTTCAAACAATTGCGAAACTCGAGCTAAAGTTACAACGGTTCGTGGGCCTTGAACAAGGACTTCCACAATTGAAGAAAATTACATCGAAGAAGAAGAGAAGGAGAAAAGAGAAGAAAGAACTAGGGAGAGGTAGAAGATAGACATAGATAGGAGATAGAAGAAGAGGGGATCGATCGACTAACTGCGAGAGTTAGGAGATAATACTAAATTACTTTGCTGCTGTGAGCGTTGTTGGTGCGTGGACCTCCACAATGTTGCATGAAGATCTTTATTTATAGCCTCCGAGTCCCTCTGTAACTTCCCAAATGTAACCACCCATGAATGCAAACCACTATATCCATGTCTTGCATCCACTACCATGCTCTCTTGGAAAACGCATGAGGGCGTGACAAGTGTCCACATCTTGGCCGAAAATAACCACCCATGTTTTCAATGTAATTAGCACATGTTAAATTTGGCCCTTATCGCCTTGCTTTAGATAAAAAACCAACCCCTATAATTTAGGTAACAAACTTACCTCCTAGATTATAGGCAATTCGGCCATAATTATCGAATCCGAATTAAATAAATATAAACTCCCAACCACTTATTTACCACATGTAAAATTTAAAATTTTATGGTACAAACAGCTTGCAACAATCCAATTGTCCTGTGCCAACCGTGGGACCAAACACTAAAATCTTCATCCTCGTAACACCTCAAGTGCTTAACTCACTTTATTTGACTGATGAAATGTCGATGCTGCAAAAAGACTATCCAGTTGCATACGATTAGAATTTAGTGACATGCTTTCACATAGTCTTTCCAGAAACATTTGAGTTTTGATATTATTGAAACAAGAAGTGAACATTATCAAACGAGATATTATTGAATTAAAAAATAATGATATAAAATTAAGTACTCAGATAATAGCACAAAAGTTAAATAAAAACCTTGAAGAATTTGATGCAGAAATAGAGAACAATAATCAATCTTCTGATGAATCCTTAGAAATAAATAGTCAAAACTACTCAGAAAGTAATCCTACAAGAAACAATCACCAAGATAATGGTTTAGGAAATGATAGAATAAATATAATAAGTAAAATGGATCTCATCAAAAAATGGCATGCTAAAGTAAAACTAGTAATAAATGATTATGAAATTAAAGTCACTGCTCTCATTGACACTGGAGCAGATTTAAATTGTATCCAATAAGGTTTAATACCTACAAAGTATTACTACAAGACAACTGAACAGTTAAGCTCTGCAAATGGTAGTAAAATGCGTATCAAATACAAATTACCAAAAGTTCATGTTTGCCAAGATAAAGTTTGTTTTAAAACTTCATTTGTCTTAGTCCAAAATCTAACTGATACAGTAATTTTAGGTTTACCTTTTATTTGCTTACTTTACCCATTCACAACCAATAGTGATAGAATCACTACTATAACTTTCGGTCAGCAAGCAACATTTAGATTTTTAACAAAACCTGAACATAGAGAATTAAAACAATTAAAAGACTATTCAGAATCCCAATCTATTTGTAGGATAAATAAAAAAAGTAAACATCTAAAATTCCTAAAAGATGAAATTAGATATAAAAGAATTGAAGAACAACTCACTGATAAATTTCTAAATCAAAAGATAGAAAAATTCAAAAATAGGTTAGAGAAGGAAGTTTGTTCTAATCTTCCTAGTGCATTTTGGCATAGGAAAAAACACATTGTAACTTTACCTTATATAAAAGGATTTAGTGAACAAAAAATACCTACAAAATCTAGACCTATTCAAATGAATCCTGAAGTTATGGAAACTTGTAAAAAGGAAATCAATAATTTACTGATAATAACATTATTCGGAAAAGTAAATCACCTTGGTCATATCTTGCCTTTTATGTTAATAAAAGTGCAGAAATTGAAAGAGGAGTTCCACGATTAGTAATTAATTACAAACCATTAAATACAGTATTAGAATGGATAAGATACCCAATTCCTCATAAAAAAGATTTAATTAATAGACTAAGTGAAGCAGTAATATTTTCAATATTTGATTTAAAAAGCGAAATTATTTCAAACTAAAATTAGATTTTTAGGATATGATATTTACCAAGCAACTATAGTACCAATTAGTAGAGCAATCCAATTTGCAGATAAATTTCCTGATGAAATTACAGATAAAAATCAGTTACAAAGATTTTTAGGATCTTTAAATTATATAGAAGAATTTTATAAAGACTTTAGAAAGACATGTCAACCCTTGTTTGAAAGGTTAAGAGACAATCCTCCCCCTTGGTCACCTATACATACTTCTGTTGTTAAGGAAGTCAAAAAATATGTCAAGACATTGCCTTGTCTTGGTATTCCTACAGTCAACTCCTTCAAAATTATTCAAATAGATGCCTCTGATGTTGGATACGGTGGCATTCTCCTCCATAGAGTCAATTCCACATCTCCGAGCAAAATTGTTCGTTTCCATTCCGGTCTCTAGAATAAAGCACAAAGTAATTACAGTACTATTAAAAAAGAAATTTTGACAATTGTTTTATGCATTTCAAAATTTCAAGATGATATACTTAATCGAAAGTTTTTAGTCAGAGTCGATTGTAAAAGTGTTAAATATGTTTTAGAAAAAGGTGTTAAAAATATTGCTAGTAAACAAATATTTGCTAGATGGCAATCAATTTTGAGTATTTTATATTTTGATATTTAATATATTAAAGGAGATCAAAACTCTATTTCAGATTTTCTTACTAGAGAATTTTTATTTGGTAAACAATAATAATTAAATTATCTGCATTTCAATCATGGCAGAAAAAAGTATGTAGGGGAAACAGGTTCACACTACAAGTAATCAGCTAGCCCCAACAAGCAGTCAGAATAATCAACTTGTCCTTACAAGTAATCAGCTTGCTATCTCTCAAGTTAATTTAGTAAACAGGTACCAGGTACCACTGACCGAAATCGACGAAAACAAGTTTTGATGAAGTGAAGGGTGGAGTGGATCGATCCACTTTGGCCGGAGCAAGACAGAATGTTGTGGATCAATCCAAGTGATGAGTGGATCGATTGAAACACGATCCGGAAGGTTTTGGATCAATCCAACCCAAAAGTGGATCGATCCAAAGACCATTACGAGCAGATTTTTGACAGCAACAAGGGGATTGCAATGGGCTCCAAACCAAACCAAACATGTTTATGATAAAAAATAACACCACAAGCTACAAGAGGGTATTGCAACAACTAGTTTATGTAGGACAACAACAACAAGCATTCATCAACCTCCAATCAAATCCATGGAACTAGAAAACGGGTTTTTCAAGAACATGAGAGGGAATGATCAAAGATAAGTATAGTCTCCACATTACACACTTCAAAACATTTAGTAATGGTAGAAATTCCCCTACCTCAAGGCTTAGAAGTTTGTGAACAAAGGATGAAGAAAACCCTTGCCTTCTCTCTAATACTCCAACCGAATCTCCTCCTTCCGAAGTAAAATGAACCAAACTCGGGCTTCTAAACACACGTAGGAGGATTGTGTGAGCAAGTATCTTGAAGGAGTTAGGGATTTGAGGTGGTGGTGGAAGAATTTTGGAGAGGAGCAAGAGGGAGAGACACCGGTGATTTTTTTTAGAGAGAGAGATGTTATGTTTTGAAAAAAAAAGCCATATAACTTGTATATACCCCCCTTTGATGCACTTATACCCCCTAAGTTTCAAATGCATTTTAAAAATGCCCCCAAGCATATATTACCATCAAATTGGCCCACTTTACTCTAATTTCAATTTCTCACAATTCCCCAACTCTTTTTTTTTATAATAACTAAATTAATTAAAATCTATGGGTTTCTACATTCTACCCTCACAAAAATTTTGTCCTCAAAATTTGCACAACAAAGCCATATAAATGATCATATATATCCATGCATGATATGCAACATGTATCTGACACCGTACCTGGTAAAATGCAATAACTAAACTATATACTCACATAGATCATGTGGAAAACAACTCCAGATACTTCTCTCTCATCTCGTCCTCTCTTTCCCATGTCAACTCCTCGCTCCCAAAATTATTCCATAATACCCGCACTAGTCGAATAGTTTTACCCCTTAGGAATTTCTTTCGCGTATCCACAATTTGTATCGGCTTTTCCCCATAAGACGCATCAGCCTCAAGCTCCAATTCGGACCATTCTACCACGTGTGATGGATCTGGCTCGTACTTCTTTAGCATAGAAACGTGAAAGACATCGTGAATCCCTGACAATCGTGGTGGCAATGCCAAACGGTATGCAACTTCTCCAATCTTCTCGATAATATCAAACGGCCCAATATAATGCGGTGATAACTTGCCCCCTCGCCCGAAACGTGTCAAACCCCGACGCGGTGATATTTTGAGAAACACGTGATCTCCCACTTCAAATGATAACGGGCGTCTACGACGGTCGGCATAACTCTTTTGGCGCCTTTGAGCGGTCAATAAGCGTTGACGAATCACCTTGACCTTTTCGGTTGTTGCCTCTTGCGCGGCCTTAAGTCTCTTGTGAATTAACCTCATGCTCTCAGCGGTTTCGTTCACTAACTCTAGCCCCACTAGCATTGCTTCACCCAACTCGGTCCAACACATTGGTGATCTTCACAGCCTACCATATAAAGCCTCATAAGGCGCCATCTCGATGCTCAATTGGTAACTATTATTATAGGCAAACTCGACTAACGACAAGTTATCTTCCCAACTACCCCAAAAGCCCAGTACGCAAGCTCGTAGCATATCTTCCAAGATTTGAATCATCCTTTCAGATTGCCCGTCGATTTGTGGGTCGTAAGTGGTGCTAAATAACAAATTTAAGGCAAGCGCGGCTTGCAAGCTTTGCCAAAAATGGGCAATAAAACGTGGATCTCTATTGGACACAATCGATACCAGAACCCCATGAAGTTGAATAATCTCCCGAATATTCAAACAACTAAGTGTCTCAACCGAATCGGTAACTTGAATAGGCAAGAAGTGAGCGGCTTTTGTAAATCAGTCAACTATAACCCATATGGCGTCATGCCCTCTCGGCAACCTCGGCAAACCCGACATGAAGTCCATAGTCACGTTTTCCCATTTTAATTCAGCTACCGATAATGGTTGTAATTCCCCTGCTGGTCGTTGATGCTCCACTTTCACTTGTTGACACGTGAGACACCTAGACACAAAAGTAGCAACATCCCTTTTTAAACCTAGCCACCAAAATTGCCTACGCAAATCGCGATACATTTTTGTCCCTCCCGGATGTACGGCTAATGATAGGCGCACAATATCTCAAGATATAAGCGCCTAAGTAGGGCGAATTAGCGCATTAGAGGCGCGATTTATTCCGTTTTCCACTTGATGCAGTGTTGTCTTTTGTTTTTGGTATTTTTGTTTGTTTTGTAGGAAACAGGCTGGAGGAGCAAGTAAAGTGGACACAAGACATCGGACATGTTGGGAACCAGAGGGACCCAAAAAGTGCGAGCAAACAAGCTTGAAAAGCATTTTAGAGGTGTTTGTATCGTCTGAGGATTTTCTGTATGACGATACCGATGTGCTTATAGGCTTAACATAAGCTATACAGACGATACGTCTGCATTTACCCCGTATCGATACGGATGGCTTAAAACCAGCGTTTGACTTTGGTCACGTGTTTGACTTGGTGGTTATAAATAGTCCCATTTTAGGTCGAATTAGGGGGGAACTTAGCATTAATTTTTCTTCTAAATTTCGCAGCCGTTTTTCCTTTGAAGTTATTACTTTTCGGAGCTTGTTCCATTGAGTTTTTGAAGTTTTGTTTGCTGATTCTTGCTTGTTACGGTAACGTTTCTTTTTATCTACATTAACCTTAGTTCGCGAGAGTTTGTCCGCGTTCTGAGACTCGAATCTTCATTCTAATTCTTATTCAAGTTCAGTAGCATGTTTTATTCCGGAATTTTGGTATTCGTTTTAGTCAATATGAGTGAGTAGATTCGTAAGTATGGTTGCGGGGTGATTAACACGCCGTGGCCAGGTCTGGATCTGTTCTGCTCTTATTCTCAAACTCGATAATTGGAAAAGCAATTTTAGGTTATCAAAGTACTTTTGTTAGACGTATCCGGGCATTGTCGGAGCCCATGTAACGCGGGGAACGGGGGAGCAAAACTTGTTCTTCGTTGTACATGGTTAAACGGCGACAACGAGGATTCGCATCTTTCATGGTATCTTTCTCTCTCTAAAATCAAATGTTTACAGAACATCGAACGGAGCGGAACTATCTAGATCTGGTCACTGTGTTAAGAATCCTACGTCCGTACTCCCTTTTAATTAATTTAAATAAAATCAAATTCTCTTAGTGTAGGTAGCTTCATCAATCAAACCATAAAGGGTGGCTACCTAAGAGCCGTTTCAAATATTACAACCCAAGTTTCTAGAACGCACTTCACGCCTTCTCTATGGATTCGACTCCGGTCTTACTGAGTATTATGCTACACCGGTCTCAACCCTACACTTGGGGCAACCCACTAATTTAGGTCTAGGAATTCGGTCAAGCATTTTTGGCGCCGTTGCCGGGGAAGGCAAGAGGTGTTAAAAATTCGGGTCGTTAGTGTCTTGTGAATTTTAGTTTTAATTTTATCTTTCTTAATTCAAAAAAAAAAAAGAACTTGGTGAACGAGGTGAGAATGGAAGAATTCTGTGAGATGTGTGAGTGTTGGGGGCATTCTGTTTATACCTGCTCCGCTTTTTATGCACTCAAGGAAGCTAACCGTAATAATGAGGCTAGGGTTAGTGTTGTTAATCAGAATTGGGATCCATATCCAAGTACCTACAATTTTGGGTGGTCCTACCACCCGTCTTGTTCATCGTGGTATTCCGAACCCCCAGTGCCACCGCAGGCACTGCCTTTGCCTCTGCAGGAAATACAGTCGTTCGAACCTGCCCAGTACCACATGACCCAATTTGGCTCTCTTTTTCAAGACCCGCAAGGGTTTGATCCTTATTCTACTGGCCCACCCCTAGAGCTGACTTGTCCCCCTCATGACGACGAGCTTGAGGAGATGGTACAGACTGTTGTGCGATCGCAAATGACCTTCACCGCGGAAACCACCCAAGCAATCGAGGACCTTAGGTCCCAGTTGACTCAACTCACAGAGGCAGTGGGACAAATCCACCAGGAGTGGGAGACATTCCCTTCTCCGCCACAAGTCAATAGAAGTGAGGAAGTCGACCCACTTCTCATCGAGGGACGGGTTGATGATCGTTTGGAGGAACTTTTCGAGTTTGGTGGGAATGAGGAGTTTACCCTTAAGGAAGAGGAAGTAGGTTTATCTAATGATGTAGAGGAGGTTGACTTAAGCTTACAACAGTTCTCTGAGTTTAGATGGAATGAGGGGCTCACTGCCCAGTGTTCCATACTTAAGCCTAAGGGAAAAAACGAATCCCCTCCAATGTATCTTCCACTATTGATTCGGGCCGCCTACGTTTTCCTTTTTCGCTCTTGTGAGTCTAGAGATCGAGGAGTTGACCAGCCTTTATGCGCTGAACACTTTTCAGAGTCTGTAGGGGGTGGTGAGTTCCATAACAAATGTTTTTCCCTTGAGTCTTCCCCTCATCGTGATGATATGTTAGAGGACAATTCCCCTGATGGGGTTGAGTTAGTTGAACATCCAAATTTGGAGGGAGTGCAATTATTAGTGGAACCAAAGTCAAGGGTTAATGTTTACAATGAGCATACTTGCAGCAAGAATGATGAAGAGGAGTCTGTGGTATGTTTGGTCGACACGCTTGTTAAGGAGCATGTCGACAATGTGTTGTTTAAAGATCCTCTAGAAGTTGCTCTTACCGCTGAAGAGGCTTTATTCTTAGATTCTCCAGAGATTGGTAGTTTGATGGATTTGTTAGCAACAGGAGAGTTGTGCGGAGTCGCCTGGGACCCGGGCCCTGAGCCATTGTTGGTCCAACTGCCTAAGTTAGAGTTAGAGTTAGAGCCACTATCGGACTTGTTTAAATCTGCTTGTTTTCTGAGTAATGATACTTATGCGGTAGAGATTCCCTCGTCCCTCGGGGTGGATCAAGAGAGGGAAGTGTTAGACATGTGGACAGAACATATACGATCAACAAGCTGGACCGCATATGATTATGTTGTAGAAGAGGCAATCAAGTGGGAAGGAAGCAACGAGCTTCTTATTGAATGTCTTCCTTTTGAGTCTTCCCTTTTTAGGCAACCAGACTCTGTTGGGGTGAGCTCACTCCAACAACCAGTCTTAAAGGAAGTGCAACATGTTGACTTCCTCGGTGTTGACAAGTTTGATTTTGGTTATCATCCATCTATTATAAAATTTGTCAACTGTCTACAACTTGATTTGGTCTTACGGGAGCATTTAGAGATGCTTCCATTTTTAAGACAAACTCGGCAATTGCTTTACTCAAAGTATCTTTTATTTGGTCTGGCCGAGTTCAATTTTTAGTGCAGAACTTAGTGTGGGGTGGTGCATTCATGGGATTCATCTTTGTGGGTTTGATTAATTGTCGCATTCCATGTTTCAAAGATCTCTCTCTCTCTCTCTCTCTCCCAATTAAAATTAATTCAAAAAAAAAAAAACCACAACACTTCTGGTCTGGTATAGCCACCTAATTTCTAGCCTTAAATTTGTGTATCTGGGTTTCTAACAATCTTATTGCCATGTCTCGGATAGTCATAAAAGACGATTGGCTCTGATTTCTTTAAGGAACAACCTTGAGTGATTTAACCTGTTGAGTCATGACTTACCCGGGATTGTTAAGATGACCTTCTCTACACAAATTTAAGTGAGAATATTAGGCAGAAAAGTAGTACTCGTACCTTTCACGTGACGAAAGTGGTGGTGTTTTGGCCTTTTGGTGTGTTTGTGATTTTCTTTTCTATTTGTTATTTCTTGTTGTGTCCCGGCTTCTACTAGCGGGCGGTACTGATGTCATTTGTTGCCTAGTAGGTAGTTGGTTCTTCAGTCTTTTGCAGGACAAGCATGCTACCACACCAGCTTTGGTAGTTTGGGCCTCACCGCTGGAGTGAGTGCGGCATTCAGGAGCCTCAAGCAGGGGTGCCACGGAATGTGGCGGTTGTAAGTCCTAAAAAACTTCGGCGCAGCTCTGTGTGACTAGCTGTGGACCTCGTTCGGTCCGAAGGAGCGGATCCTGGAAGCAGTTCCGATGACGAACCGCAACGGTGACAAAAAATTCCCCATACATCGGCCGGGGTCACGATGGTTGGTTGCCATCCGACGGTCCATCTCTTTCCCTTGTTTTAACATTCTTATGTTTGTCTTCATGCTCTGAGGACAGAGCACATTTCAAGTTGGGGGGAGGGTGTACTTTGTACATGTTTTTGAACATGTTTTTGATTAGAAGAAAGGGATTTGGATGCTTGGGTGTAACTATTCTTGGTTGATGACTGTTAATTAGCACTATAGGGGTTTTTGTGCGAGTCGAAGTCTCAATATGATTTCATGGATAGACTTAAGCTCGTGAACATGATGTTTAAGAAGCCTTTAGTTAGCCTGTTTCGTCTATAGTCGGATAGCGTTTGGTCATTTGGGAACATGCTCTCACACACACACTGTTCCACGTAAGTATTTGCCGGTCTCGAGTTTGGTTCATGAATCGTTGGTAATCTTGTATTTGTTAACTTGTTGAGGATTCTTGTGGAACTCCTTAAAAAAAAAAGAAAAAAAAGGAAAAAAAAAGAAAAAAAGTTATGTGTGCTATATTGTTAATGCTTATCCGGGCGTCCATTGAGTAGTAACTGGACAATCGGGGTATGCTCCCACCGTGTTGTTCACGTCAAAAGATGGATAGACCTTGTGAAAGTATCGCTAAGTTTGGTTGGCTTGGATCTCAATAAAGCCTTTTTGACTTGAGCAATTAGGTCCGTAGGGGTCCCTTAAAACCTGGTGCTCTAAGGCCATTTGGCTTAGGGATAGCCGACCCAAAGCTCGTTAAAGAGTCAACTAGAAAGCCCGAGAGATCTGGCATTGCACGACCACTAAAAGAGGAAAAAGAAAAAAAAAGAAAAGGAAAAAGGGAAGGAGTGTGCTTAAAGTAATATTGGGCTACCAACGGTGTGTGAACTATTCTCGATGATTGGTGAATTTCTATATGTGGTTTTCCCATACATGCATGCCATTTGAAAAGTCTCTATCCGATCGTAGGTGAGAGGATTAATTTTTGTGCTAAGATTGTTGCGAAGTTCACTTGTTTAACTTTGTCCATGGATGAAATATCTTGCCTTTGACTTGTCTGACAGTCACTGTAGTGGTTCAAGAAGCTATTGATTGGGTTGAGTTACACTCAAATGTTTGAGTCCTTTGTGTTTTGTGGGTTATCACTGCTGAAAACCCTCACGAGACTTCACTCGTCCTACCGGGGCCGCCCGGGGGTTTAAAAGATCTATCCTTTCATTTATTTTTATTCTTTCCGTTGCTCGGGACTAGCAACCTTCAAGTTGGGGGGTGTGATAGGCACGCAATATCTCAAGATATGTTTCGCCTAAGTAGAGGCGAATTAAGCGCGTTGTGAGGCGCGATTTATTCCGTTTTCCACTTGATGCGGTGTTGTCTTTTGTTTTTGGTATTTTTGTTTGTTTTGTAGGAAACAGGCTGGAGGAGCAAGTAAAGTGGACACAAGACATCGGACATGTTGGGAACCAGAGGGACCCAAACAGGGCGAGCAAACAAGCTTGAAAAGCATTTTAGAGGTGTTTGTATCGATACAGGGATTTTCCTGTATCGATATCGATGTGCTTATAGGCGAACAGAAGCTATCTGTATCGATACAGGTATTTACCCATATCGATACCGGATGGCTTAAAACCAGCATTTGACTTTGGTCACGTGTTTGACTTCGGGTGGTTATAAATAGTCCGATTTTAGGTTGAATTAGGGGGGGAACTTAGCATTAATTTTTCTTCTAGTTTTCGCAGTCGTTTTTCCTTTGAAGTTATTACTTTCCAGAGCTTGTTCCATTGAGTTTTTGAAGTTTTGTTTGCTGATTCTTGCTTGTTACGGTAACGTTTCTTTTTATCTACATTAACCTTAGTTCGCGGGAGTTTGTCCATGTTAGAGACTTCGAATCTTCATTCTAATTCTTATTCAAGTTCAGTAGCATGTTTTATTCCGGAATTTTGGTATTCGTTTTAGTCAATATGAGTGAGTAGATTCGTAAGTATGGTTGCGGGGTGATTAACACGCCGTGGCTAGGTCTAGATCTGTTCTGCTCTTATTCTCAAACTCGATAATTGGAAAAGCAATTTTAGGTTATCAAAGTACTTTTGTTAGACGTATCCGAGCATTGTCGGAGCCCATGTAACGCTGGGAACGGGGGACCAAAACTTGTTCTTCGTTGTACATGGTTAAACGGCGACCACGAGAATTCGCATCTTTCATGGTATCTTTCTCTCTCTAAAATCAAATGTTTACAAAACATCGAACGGAGCAGAACTATCTAGATCTGGTCACTGTGTTAAGAATCCTACGACCGTACTCCCTTTTAATTAATTTAAATAAAATCAAATTCTCTTAGTGTAGGTAGCTTCATCAATCAAACCATAAAGGGTGGCTACCTAAGAGCCGTTTCAAATATTACAACCTGAGTTTCTAGAACGCACTTCACGCCTTCTTTGTGGATTCGACTCCGGTTTTACCGGGTATTATGCTACACCGGTCTCAGCCCTACGCTTGGGGCAACCCACTAATTTAGGTCTAGGAATTCGGTCAAGCAGCTAACGGTGAATGGAAAATTCTCTCAAAATCTCGTCCCGGCATACGATAGGTGCAAATAAATTCCCTTTAAACCATAAGCTTTGGTCGGCGTGAATCATCAACCCAATTGGTGCCTCCCCACTAAGAAATCTAACCCGTAGGATCCCCGTTTCCTCATCCGCTTGTTGAGCTTCAATAACTCGAGATGATAGAGTTAATTGGACCGTTAAGTTACACAAGGTTACACCTTCATGGACCTCCTCACAATGCAATGTGTAGAACCCCAAGTCCTTCATCATTTTCCATTCATCGATTGCTAAACTCACCAAATGTGCCGGTTTTCTACTTAGCGCATCCGCCATTACATTCGCTTTACCCAGGTGATATTGCAATTCAAAGTCATAATCGTCCATGTGCTCCATCCATCGACGTTGATGCAAATTAAGTTCTTTTTGAGAAAATAAATACTTTAAGCTTTTATGGTCAAAAAACACTTCAAACTTTTCACGATAGAGGTAATTCCTCCAACTTTTCAATGCAAAGATTACGGCTGCAAGTTCTAAGTCATGAGTCGGATAGTTACACTCGTGATCCTTCAATTGACGTGAGCCATACGCTACCACTTTTCCATTTTGCATCAAAACGCACCCAAGTCCCTCCCATGAGGCATCACAATAGACGGAGTAGCCAACTCCACGCTTGGGCACAATTAGTATTGGTGTAATGGTTAAACATTTTTTCAACTCGTTAGACACTGCTTCACACTTGTCATACTACACGAATTTTGCCCCCTTACAAGTTAGTTTAGTCATTGGAGCGGCCAAACGAGAGAAATCTTGCACAAAATGACGGTAATACCCGGCCAAACCCAAGAAACTTCGGATATCAAAGACACTCTTCGGACGCTCCCAATTCAATACCGACTCAATCTTCCTCAGATCCACAGACACCCCATCCTTCGACACCACATGACCCAAGAATTTCACCTCAGACAACCAAAATTTGCACTTACAAAGTTTAACATATAATTGGTGTTCTCTCAAGGTCTCACGGACAATGGTGAGGTGAGATTGGTGATCTTCTTCGGAAGGTGAGTAGATAAGAATATCATCAACAAAGACGACCACGAAACGATCAAGATAAGCCCGAAAAATTCGATTCATCAAGTCCATGAAAGTAGCGGGTGCATTGGTTAAACCAAATGGCATGACCAGGAATTGATAATGGCCATAACCAGTGCGAAAAGCTGTTTTAGGAATGTCCTCATGGCGAACCCTCAATTGATGATAACCGGACCTCAAGTCAATCTTAGAAAAACACGTGACACCCCGAAGTTGATCAAGCAAATCGTCGATCCTAGGCATTGGGAACTTGTTCTTAATCGTGACTCAGTTCAATTTACAGTAATCGATACATAAGCGAAGCGACCCATCCTTCTTTTGCGCAAATAAAGCCAAAGCTCCCCATGGTGATGTACTAGGACGGATGAAACCCAAGTCTTGCAACTCTTGCAATTGTATCTTAAGTTCTCTCAACTCGGCTAGTGCAAAATCATATGGAGGCATAGAAATCGGTGTTGTGCCTGGTAATAAGTATATCGTGAACTCAACTTCCCTATCGGGTGGCAAGCTCGGTAACTCCTCCAGAAACACATCCGGGAAATCACAAACTACCCTTGGCAATTCCCCACGCATGGATAAGTCTTCATCTAAGGTTAAACTAGCCAAGAGGCACGCAATTGAATCCTTTTCTCATGGGCCGCACAAATACGGTTCAAATGGTTCCCGTCTTTCCCCATAAAACTCAAAACAATTACCCTTCTGTGGACAAATTCAACACGGCGGCTTAAACCAATCGATGGTAGCATGGAAAGTTGACAACCAATCCATCCCCAAAATTAGATTGAACCCGGTCATGCCCAACACGATGAAATCAAAAGTAAAACGACGATCCCAAATAATTAACTCACACCCCGGCATAAGGGATCAAGTGATGTCCTACCGCCTAATGGTGTATCAACAAACAAAGGTGGGATATGACTCTCGGTTTCTAACTCCAATGCAAGCACAAATGATGAAGCAATAAAAGAATGAGATGCTTCTGAGTCGAATAGCACTTTAGCAAAGGAATTGAATAGAAGAAATGTACCCCTCACAACCAAAGTCTCCGGTGCCTAAGTAGTGGGTGGTGGTGGTCATGTTGTGGTGCTGGTTATAGCATAGGATCTCCCCGGAACAGTCTGACCTTGAGTGTGACCACCCCTCTAAACGGATCCCTGACTCAGTGTCAAAGAGCTCGCTCCCCGCTCAATGCGTGAACCCTGACCAATTGTGCCCTGTCTGAACTTTGACTGTCCCTGTGCACCTCTATGTTGACTAAAACAGCCCTCGACTGCAGAACAGACCCCGACTCGCTACATACGATTGGTGGCCGACCTGAACCTCCCCGAAACCCCGATGATGTAGGTGCCCAAAAATTCGATTGGCTATTAGATGGTTGGAATTGCTCTCATGATCTCTTTCTCCTTTGGCCCCCATAAGACCCCGTAGGTGCACTCACAGTTGTGGTTGATGGTTTAGACTCCCACCTTTTCACATTCTTACCCATCTCCCACGAATTCTCAAGGCTTCAAGTGCACTCCACAATCTCGGTAAACTTATTAATGCGAGCTGACATAACTAGTAGCTTAAGTGGGTCGTTCAAACCTTTCTCAAATCGCCTACATTTTCTTTCCTCCGAACTTACCAACTCTGGTGCAAACTGAGACAAGGATTGGAATCTCATAGCATACTCCGAAACAGTCATACTTCCATTTTCAAGCTTCTCAAATTGATCTCTTAGTTGCTCTTTGAAAGAACCCCAAAAGTATTGGTTTTCGAAAAGGGTTTCAAACTCAGCCCATGTCAAATCCTCAACATCCGGCTCATCAACTTGTTGAGCCGCCCTCGCCACTCTCCGCACATCTCTCCTACCTGCTAAAATCGATTCCCACCAATTGCTTGCTTCCCCGGTAAGTTGACAAGCTACCAAATTCACCCTCATATTATCCTTGTTGATGGCTAGTGCGGTAAAAAGCTTGCGAATTTCCATGAGCCAATGGTCAACTTCTAGTGGATAACTACTCGCTCCATTAAATGTTGGTGGATTCATACGGCGAAATTCCCTCATCGCTTCCCTAGCCTCCAAACCCTTAGGTGTTTGATTCAACAAGTTAGATGCCACAAGGGTGGCCACAAGATCGGTAGCAAATTGGTTTGGTGGGTTTTGTGCCCCCGTTCGGTGTATCGCTTCCCCCCGTCTCTCATCCTCACCCCCTGGATGTTCACTATGATGACTAGCCTCATCATTGGCCCGCTCATTACGACCCCAACCTCAAGTCCTTCCCCGATTTATGGCCCCACCCCGTCTCATAACTTGTCTCGGTGGCATGGCTCTATAAGAATTTAAGAAAGAAAGATCATTAATCCCAACATTTTTTCAAATGAGGTCAAAGCCTCCAATGCTATCCCAACACGGATAAACAACTTAACACCATTCTCGTTACTTGCAAACATGACACTATATGATGCTTACATGCTCCATGAATGTCACACAAGCACACACAATGGATGAGAAAACATCTTTTCAAGTAAAACCTTGTGCACTAGTTTAAGCCCCGAGCCTATAAGTCTCCCCACAATCCCTAAGTTTTCAAAACCTATGCCCTCGAAATTCAATGAACATTAGAATAAGAAATTCCACATGGACAGTCAACAAGTCCATGGGCCACGTCAAATTTCAAGTTGTCTAATAATTAAAGTCAGCATAAAGGGGTACAATAGTCTATGGTTACCCATTCCCCAAACCAAAATACACAAGTCTAAAAGTTATTACAGATCTGAGTCAAAAGATTTAATATAAATGAGTTACAAAATCATCTCTTCAAAATTGTAAACTTAAGATGATGAGGTAACTCCTTTTTAAGCTTTCAAAAGATGCCTGCAATCACTTCATGCACACCCAAGTAATGCTCCGTGCTGGGTACCTGAAAAATGATAGGTTGAGCTTCAAGCACAGTAGAGGAACGTCTACCAAAACTAAACACAATGAAATGTAGATGCAAGATGAGACATGAGTATGAAGGCTAAATAAGATAACCAAGATTTTACAAGAGTCCAACGAGGCATGTATAAGTTTATAAATCCCTTGTTATCACCCAAATGTGCCCAAAGCGTACCCGATATGTGTCCTCTCTCATAAGTGTCTAATCCGTCCGATGTGTCACATCAACCATTTTATTTAAATTAGATCCTTAGAAATTTCTCGCAACACGTCCATAGGATGGCCCAAGTATTATTCCGGGCTATCTTTCGACCCCGTATAATCTTCCCCTTGGCCAAGGCATAGTTTCTTGCGACACGCCCATAGAACGGCCCGAGTATCATTCCGGGCTACCTTTCGGCCCGGTATCAAGAGTTTCAAGTTCTCATTTCAATTCACGTTCATTGGTTTTGCACAAGTGTCATCATATCACTCATACCTCGGATCGTCACCCAAGTTCACGCATTTCATCAAAAATCTTCAATTCACATATATCCAGTGTGTGTGACCATGTAGGTGTCGTACAAAAATCAAACTGAGCCACCAATTATACTAGGATAGGCTAGGGACGAGTTATTCAATGAGTTGTGAGGAATAAGAGATGATTACGCCAAGTAATAACACGAACAAGCGATTGAAATCGACGAAAACAAGTGTTGGTGAAGTGAAGGGGGGGAGTGGATGGATCCACTGTGAGAGTGGATCGATCCACTTTGGTCCGGAGCAAGACAGAAGGTTGTGGATCAATCCAAGTGATGAGTGGATTGATCCACTATGATTCGAAACACCATCAGAAGGTTTTGGATCAATCCAACCCAAAAGTGGATCGATTCAAAGACCATTACGAGCAAATTTTTAACAGCAACAAGGGGATTCCAATGGGCTCCAAACCAAATCAAATATGTTAATGATAAAAAAATCAACACCACAAGCTACGAGAGGGTATTGCAACAACTAGTTTACATAGGACAACGACAACAACAACAAGCATTCATCAACCTCCAATCAAATCCATGGAACTAGAAAATGGGTTTTTCAAGAACATGAGAGAGAATGATCAAAGATAAGTATAATCTACACATCAAACACTTCAAAAGACTTAGTAATGGTAGAAATTCCCCTACCTCAAGGCTTAGAAGTTTGTGAACAAAGGATGAACAAAACCCTTGCCTTCTCTCCAATACTCCAACCGAATCTCCTCATTCCGGAGTAAAATGAACCAAACACGGGCTTCCAAACACGCGTAGGAGGATTGTGTGAGCAAGTATCTTGAATGAGTTAGGGATTTGAAGTGGGATTTAAGGTGGTGGTGGAAGAATTTTGGAGAGGAGCAAGAGGGAGAGACACCGGTATTGTTTTTAGAGAGAGAGAGGTGTTATGTTTTGAAAAAAAATAGCCATATTACTTGTATATACCCCCCTTTGATGCACTTATACCCCCTTAAGTTTCAAATGCATTTTAAAAACACTCCCAAGCATATATTACCATCAAATTGGCCCACTTTACTCTAGTTTCAATTTCTCACAATTCTCCAACTCTCCTTTTGTTTTTTTATTTTTATAATAACTAAATTAATTAAAATCTACGGGTCTCTACAAAGTAAATGTTGTGATTTTTGTAAAGTAAATGATGATGATTTTATTTTAATCTAATCGTAGTATTTTGTACTTTTCTTCATGTAAATCACATTTTTCTAATATTTCGTTATTGTTTTGTTTTATGTTTTATAGGAGGACGTCATTGGAAAATATAGAAGTATCATCGGCTGGTTCAACCGTAATGCTACACATTCCTCGAGTACAAAGGGAGCTAAGACCTAAGATTAAGCAACAATTTGACACTTTAGATGTTGCTCACAAGTTTTATAACAACTATGGTAGAGCAACTGGATTTGGAACGCGAAAAAAATTGATCAAGATTAAGGGAAAAACTAAAGTAGTAAGAAAGGAGTATGTTTGCTTCAAACAAAGGTCAAGGAGAATATGTGAACCAAATTTTGAACCCGCAATATGGAAACGTGGGTTAATTAGAAAGGGTTGTGGTGCTAAAATGACTGTTGTCAAAGATTACAAGTCAGGTAAGGGGTTTGTTGTTTGTCAATTCGTGGAGGGCCATAACCACCCTTTTGCAATGCCTAGGAAGGTTCATTCTTGCGTTCTCATCGCAAAGTGTCAAAGGCCAATAAAGACTTAGCAGAAAAATAAGTCGCTGCAAATGTGCCAATGTCACAACAAATGGTTATTTTAGAGATGGATGCTGGAGGTCTTCAGAATGTTGGTTTTTTAAAACAAGATTTGTATAATGTTGCAAGGGACAAGAGGAAAGAGTTAGATGGACTTGACATGGATCTGATGCACAAGAATTTTTTTGAAAAAACAACGAAAGAATCCGGGTTTTAGGTTTAAATTTGCACTAGATGGTGAGGGGAGGATGAAACATTGTTTTTGGGCCAATGCAACCATGAGAGAGTCATATCGGTATTTTGGGAACGTGGTGGTGTTTGATTCAACTTACAACACCAATCGATATAAGTTGATCTTTGCACCTTTAGTCGGGGTTAATCACCATGGGCTCACAACGTTGTTTGGGTGTGCATTCTTACATGAAGAAAATAGTGATGCATTTTAGTGGCTTTTCGAGGAATGGTTAAAAGTGATGCCAGCGGGGCCATCGAAGATGATCATAACGGATCAGTGTCTAGCGATGACAAAAGCAATTGCCACTGTTCTACCCAAATCGCATCACAGGTATTACATTTGGCACATCATAAGTAATTGATGAGGCCTTAGTAATTGAAGGTTGGGAGGTAGGGGTGATGTTGTGAAAGATTGTTTGTTATTAGCCCGGAAGAAGCTTGGATTGATGAAGAGTACTCACGTAGATGGTGAAGGGAGTAGTATCCAAATGACTATCGAAACACCTATTATTCATCCAAGCGAAGTTAGTTTCATAGAACCAATCCCAGCGAGGACAAAGGGATGTGGGAAACGACTAAAAAAAGGGAAGGAGAAAGCGACAGTCAAGAAGGGTAGGCATTGTAACAGTTGTGGCAAAATCGGTGTGTAGCATGACAAAAGAAATTGTCCAGTGGTACTAAAGTAATTGTTTAAATGTTTAGATATGTTTCAATTGTAACTTGTTTATGATTAATTGTTTAAACTTGACTTGTCTTAATTTTTTAGCTCTCAAGTTGTCACAAGGTGATAGGTTGAATGGCGAGGATGAGGATGAGGTTGATGATGAGGACGATGTTGAAGTTGATTCTAGAAGTGGGAATTGAAATATGTAAGTGCAACTCTCAATATATGTTGTCACTTGTTTATTGTTGGCAATGACCTTTGAAGCTTTTACAAATTATAAGATTAATTATGAGTTAGAAGCCTACAAACAATACCATGGTTCACATTTCTTTCTTGGGGTTCCATTTATTTTATTTAGTGTTTCTAAAACTTTTTACCATTATGTTCATTGCATTGCATAATTTACCATTTGACATAATTTTCCTTCTTAGGATGTGGAAGGCTTGAATGTTATGACACAAGAGAATGCAAATATTAATGTAGGATATGCTGGTACGTGGGGGCATAGACCTGAATCAATATCTATTTGATTGGGAAAATTAAGGTGCAAGTTTAGTGTAATTGACGTTGTATGATTTTTCCGTATCCGTGTCGTATCGTATCCTAATGACATTGGTTTTATTTCGTACAAAACAACTTCTTTTTTTTTTTTTATACTGAAATGCAATTTTTTGGTGCTGGAATGAGCATAATTGTGCATCTATGATGATGTTTTGCAACCTATTGAAGATAGAGCAGATTGATATTGCCCTTTTGAATCTGGCATGTCTGATAATTGTGAAGACTTATGTTTTGATACCATGCACTCCCATTCCACTTTGATTTTGTGTTTGGTTGCTCAAATTTCTGTGGAGGTAGAAGCCCACTAAGGCTATTCATTTGGCTTGCTGCTGCTGCTAATGAAATGTTGTTGTTGTTATTGCATGCTAGTGCTGCTACTGTTAGGTTACTAGTTTGGTTTGGAAAGGATGCTTCAACTACATGTAGTTGAAAGCCTTTTTAGCTAAATAGTTAGTACTTAGCATTTAGTTGCATGAAAATCTGGTTTGTAGTGAACTTAGAGTGTAGTGTATGTGAGCATGTACTGCCATGGCTATGTGAATGACAGGTTGTTGTTTTCTTGCTCTTATTTCTTTTCCTGGTAAATGAGTATGGAATTAGTATGTTTGTGTGACTGAAGCCCACGGCTTGTACATTTTTTATCCTTAAGATTTGGGTGTGGTTTGTAGATTGAAACAAGGGTGCTGGATCGCAAAGTTGTAGGAAAATTTTGACAGGATTCCTTTGCATTCAGACCTAGCTCGACATGTCGCGTCTCAAACAAATAACACACCAAGCGGTTTCCATCCTATAGTAACATGCAAAATCCAAGAACACATATAAACACAATACGTTTATTCAAAAGCCCATGTCGGGCCGTTCTCATCACATTATCATCCTACTTATCAACAATACAATAAATTGTTGTTCAAAAAAAAAAAAAAACAATTATTCAAAAACCCATGCCGGACCATTCTCATCACATTATCAATTACAATCCAAATTTGGGTTCAAACTAAAACATTGTTCTACAACAATTAAAAAAAAAGAAAGAATAGGGATACAAAGCCAACCATTGTCATGCCAATCATACTAAAACTTGATATTCCCAAAAACAAACTACAATTTGTTCATTGCAAGCTGCTGACATACAAAGATACCGGGGGTTCGTCCCATTAACTGCCAAAAGCAGGTTTTCCAGCTTCAATCCCATTTGGCCAAACTCCATCACGGTCCGTCAACTACGGAGATGCCTTCCCCAGCTTCTACTATGAAATCAAACCTCTTGGAAGCCCAAATAGATGTAGTTGGATTAAATTTTCTTCACTCCTTACCTGCATTAGTTGAAAAAACTGCGAAGTAGTGTGAGTTTATGTTACATATATATGGGGTAAGCTTGGCAGTTGGCAGCAAGGAATTAGAAAGAGAAAATCCAAAATTGCCATAATCTGGTTCTTGAAGCTAAGTGAACAACCACATGTGCTCTTCAATTATGCTCTTTAAATGCATCATGTTAGTTAATTAGTTAATGACTTAATCACCAATGATAAAGCTGAAAGGTGAATATTGCTTTGCTTTTCAAACAGATTAGTGTACCTTTGCTTGTAAGTTCTAACTACTTCTGCAAAGAGAACATACCAAAAGCAAGCAGATCCTTTTCATACAAAACAATAAACACCATTCAAAGTCTATGACCTGTTATCATGCAAATTCAATAGACGTATCATTTAAATGCAAGATGTCATTCACAAGCATTGATCTTGAACCTCCCATATAGGGTGGAAATGAACTATTTTTGGGGGTAAAACAACCAACAGGTTATTGAATACTTCACTACCTTTTAGTCTACAAAACCCTAATTTTCGTGGCTACATTGAGGGAGAAAGGAGAAAAAACCCCTAATTTGATGAAGTATAAACAAAACCCTAATTTAAAGGCCCTAATTTTACAATAAGGGAGAGACCAAAACCTGTGAGAGAGTAGTTGGGAGGAAGGAGGTGGTAATCGCCGGTCAACTTCGGTGGTGGTGATCGTCGTACAATGAGAAGGGGGCAGTGACAATGGTGGAGTGCGTCGGTGGTGGTGGAGGAGTCCAATCATCCGTCAGTGGTTGTTCAGGAGGGGAGAGAGGGGGACGTTGCCTGTGGTGGTCATCGGTGGTGGTGGGTCGAGGTGGGTGGGTCGCGCGGTACGTTGCGGTGTGGTCGCGTGATGATAGAGAGTGAACAGAGGTTTTCTTCTTTCTTCTTCTTACTTTTTCGGGTTTATCTCAACCCAGATCGCCTTCTCTCTCTTCTCACCTTCTTTCTCTTCTCTCAAAAGTTTAGAACGTAAAATGAGGGAGAGGATAGAAGGGAGGGGTTTTGTTGTTTGAACCCTTGACCCTTTGACCTGTTTGGATAAGCAGTAAAGTGGGTCGGGTCTGAGCTCTGGGATTAGGTCTGAAAATTGATCCAATCAAGGATTCTGTTCAATAAGCGAAATCTATATATATAGGTTAAGCTTCACATCCGGACCTTCTGTTTCCTGACCTCCATGATCCACACATTTTTTTGACAATCCAATCCGTCCAATGTGTTCAGCAGGTGTTTTCGAGGGTCGACACGAGAAATCTTCAAAAAGCGGGAAGGGGTTGATCCAAAGCAGTTTTACATAAAAATTGTAATTTACGCTTTTTGCAAAAACCGCTGGATCAAGTTCTTCCCGTATTTTTTTTTAAAAAATTTCACGTGTAGGCAGCTCAAAACACCTTTCCGGCACACCTGGATGGCTCGGATTTTCCAAAAATAATTTACAAAACAAAAAAAAAAATCAATTTTTTCTTATTCTCGGGAGGTCCAGATGTGAAGTTTTCCGTGTGTGTGTGTGTGTGTGTGTGTGTGTATATTCATGTTAGAAGATTTAAGCGATTGACCGAAGACATGATTTTTTTCAAAAGTAGACAAACATAATAGGACGGAGGTAGTATAAGTTAATCACATCTCTCTAAAAAAACCAAAGAAACACCCTCGAAGCTTATCCACCATGTCCGCCTCTTATCTCGAATCTTCCTTATCACACAAAATCTTATCCTCTAGGCAAACAGGTTGTTATAGATTATGATGTTTTAAACCCAAATTCCGTATAAAGGAACGTTTAATGAGGCAAGCCTAGCAAGCTTTTTCTGGATTGGCCAACACCAGCAATCTCAGTGGCGGTTTCAAGAATTTTGAACAGAGCTTTGTATGCACAAATAATAAGAGAATACATAAGAGTCACAATTGTATTTTCTAGATGAATTCTATATTTTAGGCAAAAAAAAATTTTATGGGCACATAAACATTAGTTTTTATTATAGAAAATTGTGGTGAATAGGCATGCATTGTTATTTTATTTTTTTTATTTATTTATTTTACATATGCTCTTATTTTGTAGATATAGAGTTGATTCTTGTCCAAAAAAGTCAGAGCAAAAAATCGATACCAATACACTTATTTCTCTATCTATTTTTAAAAAATTATCATTAAGAGTGTATTTTTATGAGAGAATATATTAGGTCTTTCATTATGAATTTCATGGATTAATGGATGGTCATGATTGATATTCCAACCTAGAGGGGGGGGTGAATAGGTTTGAATCCTGTAATACTCAATTTTTCTTTTGCAAGTAGAAGGATTAGCAAATTAAACGAATAATTGAAATACTGAAGTACTGAAATAATCAAGAGATGAGACAGAGGATTTTTATAGTGGTTCAGCTAACTGCTTAGTCCACTCTTTAGTGATGTTCACCCAAACACTCACCGGTATCCACTATGTTCTCAGTACTTACACCTGGGTTGGATTTCATAGGAGCCAACACTCCTTTACAACAACTCCTCTGGTACACACAGACCAGACACAACTCACTGGTACACGCAGACTAGTTGTCACGCCCTCAAATTTAATAACTCAAAAATAAATAAAATCCAACTAGGACAAGTCAAGATCTCATAAATTCCCTTGAATATTCAAAGTCAACATAACACAATCCCACCATTTCAAATAACAAGTTCTATCCGTTAGCATCCATGACCCAATATGCATAAGTACAAGGTTTACAAGTTATTACAATAACTAATTAGTCAAAAGATTAATAAATTGAAGTTACAAAACCATCTTTCAAAAGTATAATACAAGATGGGAAAATAAGTTCATGCATGTTTATGCTCCATGTAGATGTCACTCAACAAGCATCCAACTTCATGCTCCATGCTGTGTACCTGAAAAATTGATAGGTTGAGCTCATTAGCCCAGTAGGAAAACTATTCTACCAACTCTAGGTGTATAAACATGATACATGCATAATGAATAAGAGTGAAGGTGGACACGGCCAAAGTAAAAGGTTAGGATGGACGGAAGGCTATAATTCGACCACAAAATAACCAAAGTGTATCCAAGTGTCCAAAATGTATCCAAGTGTCCCAAAACGTTGCAAATATCCAACCAAGTCCAAGTAGTTCCCAAAATTCTCATTTTGCATATTGAAAGTCAATTTTTTTTTGTCAAAAACGCCAAATTAATCCAAATTCACCACAACCGATATTTCATAAGAAAACAATCTTCAATTTTAGTAGGGAAGTATCCCTCTGCCGGATTTCATGGGCTCCGTACACCATGCCGGATTTCATGGGCTCCGTGCACCCCTGCCGGATTTCGCAGGCTCCGTGCACCCATGGCCAGGGACACCAAACGGGTGATCCCTAGAGTTCATTTTATCCAATAAGTTCATATTAAAATCATTGTCTTTCAAAAAGTCCCAAAAATCCCATTTCTTTCAAAAGTTCACCATTTTCGCCAAAATGTGTCAACCGACGCATGTCCGATACGTCAAACATAAAATTTGTTAATTTACGTGTCGAAGGGTCAATTTTATGAATTCGAAGTAGATTCTGTGTTCAAAATGGTAGTATAGTTCAAAGATACGATGAGATGGACGATCGGGGACCAAACGGGCATCAAAGGGTCGCCTAAAACCACCCCAAAAATAGGGGAGAGTCTGTGGGAAACAGGGGTAGCAGCCCTAAAACAGGGACAGTGAGCAGATTTTCACCCTATTGGTGTGGAATGTCAACCCAAACATAAATGTAAGGTTCAAGGCCAAAAATTGAAAATGTAGAGTGACTAATGGACCTTAAGGGAGTGTCAAACAACCATCAATTGCAACAAACAAGAGCTCAATTCATAGATCCCAAATTTTTTCTCAAACAATACAATCATGGAAGCAAAGCATGAAATTTAAGGATTGGAGAAACAATAGCAAGTTATATGCTTTATATCACATAGATACAACTAGAGGGAGTAGAATTTGTCTTCCTACCTCAAGGTTTGAGCTTGAAACAAGTGGGTAAATGAAAACCCTAGCTTCCAATGTACTCCAACCCGAAATGGGGTCTCTTGGTGCGAAATGAGTGCAACCCAAGCTTCAAAATGCGTAGAGGAGGTGATTTTAGGTGGGGTTTATGAAGGAGACTTGAAGGTTTTGTGGATTGTTGAGCTTGGAGCAAGAAAAATGGAGGAGAGGAGTGAGAGAGAGGGGTGTCTGGCAGAGAGAGGGAGAGAGGGGGCTGATTTTTGAAAAAAAAATGCAAGTATGATGCCTAATATACTTTCACTCCATTACACTTTCACCCCAAAACTTCCAAATGTACTTTAAGAAGACCCAAATGCATTTAAATGCTCTCTCTTCGACCCCTAAAGTCAAAATTTAATTCCGCACATTTACCCAACATTATTCCGGAAAAATTATGTAAAAATATGGCTCCTTACACTAGTTCACAAACTTCCACTACTGGTACAAGCAGACCAGTTTACAAACTACAACCAAACTCTACCCAGTAAATGGAGGAAAAAAATCCTAATTGACAACACAGTGGATTAGGTTCCCTCTCTCACAAGGTGGGTTTAAGTGTGGTGTGATTCAATCCCTCTAAGTAAGGGTGAATTTACAAGTGTAGGCTTACACATAGAGAGTATAAAAATCTACAACAAAAAACTCTCTTTCTAAAGTCTGAAGAAGATAATCTATAGTGTATATCTCAGACTTGTATTCTTTGAGTATTTGAATGATTGATTCTCTTGAAGGCTTGTTTCATCTTTGGTGAAGACTTCTTTTAAATAGCCAAGAATGGAACCCACAAATTCTTCCAATGACAACTCCAACGTTCATATCAATTAATCCCATGTTTTCTCCTTTACAGCTCAACGATCAAAATATCATTTGCTTTGATTTCTCTGGCCACAAAACTAGACAAATATTGGGTTAAAAATATATGCTCTCATATTTCAAATAGTCCAACGAGTATTTGCAGTAATTGCAAATCTCTCAAAAGTAGCAAATCTCCCTTTTTCAGATTTCAAAAATCAGGAATACGGCTAAATCAAATTGCCCTGCAAATTTCAAATTGAGAGTGAGAAATAATAAATAAAAGTGAGAGAATACATTTGGCATAATTTGATTGATGAAAAACCGTAGAAAATATGCTAAAAAACCAAGTTATCCACACAATTCTACCACACGGCATAGTTGACTGTACCGCACGCTACTCTTCTGGTGCCGCACGGCACTGTCATGTGTCAAACTCACTTTTGCAGAATGCCGAGCAGCTCCCTTCGTTGACGATTTGTAACCTCATGTAATCATCTTTGCTTGGAGAAGAGAAAGGCTACACTATAGCCATGGTTGCTTGGAGTGGGCATCAAGTATAAGTGAGGTTCAATCGGTTTCCTAGGGCTATATATACCGAGCAACGTTCAGAGGAAACCAACAGTGAAAAATGCCATGAAAGTCTCTCTCTCTAAGCTCTGTTAAACTCTACCGATATTGCGACTCACCTATTTCCATTATCCATCATCTCCAGAAACTATTCCTAAATTCTCCCAAGTAAACTCTAGTTGAAACTCGATTTCTCGGTGCTCTGTTTCGGTCCAAAACCATATCTCGACCATCCCTTTCTTCGTTAATCCAAGAATCAAAAGCCCCATTGCTATATCGAGCAAAGTCAGAGGAATTAAGTTGAAGACTTGGATTAGAAGTTCAAGAAGGGTATTCATTGTAGAAGTTTTGATACTGAAGGTAATATATCGGTTTCTTGACTGAAATCCATCATTTCAGTATTCTGAGGGGTGAAATCGGGTCCAAGATGGGCTACCTCCTTTGGGCCTGGTTCCAATGGAGCTTTATAATCAAGAGTCTCCTATTGATCAAAAGCCTCCATAATTTTGCCGTATAGTGAAATCATCATACCATACAACATAATCAACTGAGGAGGAACATTTTCAATCCAAAAACATGAGTTTTTCATTCCAAAAATGATTGAGTTTTGATTGGGTTATGCAGCATAAATATGTTAACTTTCAGTTTCCACCAAAAATAAAAGTTTTAAACTATTTGTCGAATAAACTGTGCCGCACAACACTCTATCTATACTACACGATACACATAAGAGTGCTGCACGACATACTTTTTAAAAACATATTTTAAAATTCATTTTCTTTTAAAAACAGTTTGAAATTGTAATTTTTCGTTCATTATTTATTGTCATTTTCATTAATTATTGCTTCTCTTGAATGATTATTTGTTTACTTGGATAAAGTTTAGCCATAAAATGTTTCTAAATCCCACAAATATTTAGTAAAGACTGATTTTTAATCAGGCGATGGGGGTGCCTTCAAAACCTTCCTCATTTGTAACCTAGCTCTCGAATTCAAAATCTCTGGTTTTTCAAATTAAATTCTTTTTCCAAAATCAATGGTGCGAGCACCATTATTTTCAAAACGGTTTCTTTGGCTAAATCATTTTCTAAAATAAAAACCCGGGTGATGACTCCTTTTCAAAACAAACGACATACTTTCCATTCCAGTGGCGATGTCCACACAAACTTTTTTGTGTCAGGTGTTCAAATATGAATAGTTCAAGATTTTTTTGGGTGCTTAAGTGGCCATCCTAAACCCTTAGTATGTTAACTAAATGAGAAGCACTGTATCATATGGTTGTTAGCACTGTATTAGATGGTAGTTAGGTTGCCTGTTAGTTTTTCTGTTATGTTTGCACTTTCTGTTATCATTCTGTTAAGTGATAGTTTGTTGCTTAGTGTAGGTATAAAAGCCTAACTACTCTTTGGTAATTTGTTGTAATCATCATTTTATGTTGAATCAAAGTATTGTTTTCCTAGTTCTCTTTCATTTGTTATTATGGTATCAGAGCCACACAAGGTGAAAGCTATTAGGGTTTTGATCAAGGAAAGTTGAAGTTTCTTTGATCTTGATTCATCTGAGTACAAGACGCAATTCGGCTTAGTTCAAAATCTGATAGAGAAGCACTCCTGAATTGATTGCGAACAGTTCTTGTTCGAAGAAGTTAGGGTTTCAACAGTTACGAAGAATTAAGGTTTCTGCATCAATTCTCAATTATAGATCTGTCTTGATTCATCTCCAATGGCTACTACAGAGTATTTGCCTCTTGCTCTCTCTTTTCTCATTGCAAATTTTTCATCATTTGCCACTGAGAAATTGGATTCCACAAACTATTTTGCATGGAAAACACAAGTTGAAAATGCGTTAGTAGCAAACTCCTTGTTTGACTATGCAAATGGCGCTGTACGAGTTCCATCTATTACTGTTGTCGATCAAAATGGAAATCAAAACCCTAATCCAGAGTATAAGTCTTGGGAAACAACTGATCACATGCTCATGTCATTTATTATAGCAACAATGAGTTCCTCTATTTTGCCTCATCTTGCTGGATCCAAGCGTACCTGTAAAGTTTGTTAACGATTGGAGGAGAAATTCAGTAGCTTATCCCGGACACACATTCATGATCTCAAGTGTAAGATCTATAGCCTAAAAAAAACTACTACTATGGAACAAAATATTGATTCGATCAAAGCTTCTCCTTCAGAAATTAGAGGCCACAGGTTCTCATATGGATGATGAGGAACTGGTATTCCACACCTTAAAAGGACTTCCAAATGAGCAATATAGAAGTTTCAAGAAAGCCATACCAACTTGTTTTGAGATTGCACCACTCACTTTTCATGGTCTAACTACCATGCTACTTGCAGAAGACTTGTATATGGATTCAGAACCAGTTAAGACAATAACTATCTTACTTACTCAAACCCCAAGTGGGACTACTCCTGTTCTGACTTCTACCACTACATGTGCTTCTAATATGCTTCATGTGCCATAGTCACAGAATAATCAGATCCAATTTCCATCTTTCCCTATGCAGTCACAAATGTCCTATGGAGGTAATCGAAACAACAGAAATGGGAATGGAAATAGGTTTAGGTTCAGAAACAACTACACACAAGGATATCCACAGGGCTTCTCTTTTCCTGTTGGTGCATGTCAGATATGTGGAAGGGGTAATCATCAGGCCTACAACAGTTATTACAAACAGAATTTGGAATATAGACCTCTTTCTCAATACCTTTCAACTGGTCAATCTGGACAATCACGAATGCAAGGCTCACAGAGTTTTACTTAAGGGGCTACATAAGGATAAGGTTTGTGGGTGTCTCAACCACATGGAGGGGTTGCTCAGCCATCATCGTAGACCCAAGCATTTATGGTTTCAACTGATTTTGGTGCTTTGTATCCAGGGTATCCTTCACAGCATTCACAACAGGGGTTTTATCAACTGTCACAGTAGAACAATGGTATGAGTCATCCACTTGGGTCTTTTGTTGCCTCAGCAACACCCCTTGCACCTCTTACAAATCCTTGGTACTTTGACTATGGAGCTTCAACTCATGTTACCAACAATCCATATCAGATTACAGGTCCTACTTACCAAGTTCCCCCAGCAGTTACAGTGGGAAATGGCCAGTCTATACCTGTTTCTCTCTCAGGTAAAGGTCTTATTTAACTTCCTCGTCATTCCTTTGTGCTCAATAAACTACTTCATGTTCCAAATATTTCTCACAATCTCTTGTCAATCCATCAATTTGCACATGACAACAATTGTAAAATAACCTTTGATTCTATTGGTTACATTATCCAGGACTTTCTAACCAACCAAGTGGTTCATCAGGGGTCTTGTCAACAGGGGTTGTATCCCCTTCTTCCTTCCTCTAAGCATGTACCAGCTGCTCCTATTCTTCTTCGTACTCAACCTCCTACTTCTTCAAACCTTTGGCACTGAAGATTGGGGCATCCTCACAATGCTCTTCTACACCAGTTAGCTAGGAAATACAACCTCTCTATCTTTTTCAATAATTCATGGTTTGACTGTTATGTTTGTCATAAGGGTAAAAGTCATAAACTGTCTCTTCCTATATCCACTTCTCACACCACATCACCATTTGAACTTGTTCACATGTCTGTGTGGGGACCATCTCCCATTGCTTCTTTTTCTGGTTTCAGGTACTATCTTTTGTTGATTGATGATTTCACTCATTATTGTTGGTTGTTTCCTTATATAAAAGTGATGTTACTTCACATGTGAAAGCTTTCCAAGTTTTTTTCACCAATCATTTTCAGACTACTATCAAAACATTCAGATCAGATCATGGGGTGAATTTTTGAACAAACTCATGTCTTTCTTCTTCTCCCAATTTGGTATTATTCACCAAACCACATGTCCCCATACACGTGAACACAATGGGCTTGTAGAAAGAAAGCATGCACATATCATTGAAACCGCTATCACTATGTTACAACAAAGCTAACTTGCCTATCACTTTCTGGCTTGAAGTCATTACCACTGCTCTATATCTGATTAATCGTTTACCTCATTCATCTCTGGGATTTGATGTTCCTTATTACAGATTATATAACATACCTCTTGCATATCAACACCTCAGACCTTTTGGTTGCTGTTGTTTTCCTTAGCTTAGGCCATATACTTCAAATAAGCTAGAACCACGTTCTACACCATCCATTTTCTTGGGATATTGTTCTATACCAAGGGATATAGATGTCTAGAGCCCATCTCACAAAAGGTTTATATCTCTAGACATGTAAAATTTCTTGAGCATGATTTTACCTATTCCACTCTTATTTCTCAATCACATTCATGTTCTTCTTACTATTCGGAGCCCTACCTCATTTTGTTGTTCCTTCTTCTTTCCATTATCCTATTTTGCAGCATACTACCTCTATTCCACCACTGAGCAATGTTTCTTCTCATAGTCAGCATACTTCCCCCCTATTTCATCTTCTGATCCTCCATTACAGCACTCCTAACCTATCAATATTCCTTCTTCCTCCTTAAATCCTACACCTTCTACTGTTTCTCCTACTATTCCTTTACCTTCTTAATCTTCGACTTCCATCTCTACTCATTCTATGATTATAAGGTCAAAAAATGGTATCCCTGTTCCTAAAGTTCCTCTCTCGTTACTAGTTCATTCACCTCCTTCTACTAAGCCCAATTCTTTTAAGGAAGCAATGTCATTTCCTAAGCAGAGACAAGCCACAACAGAGCAGTACCAAGCATTAATGACACAAAGGACTTGGTCACTTGTTCCTCTCCCTCCTGGTGCTCCTGTAGTAAGCTGTAAGTGGATTTTTTAAATCAAAAGACATCCAGATGGCTCAGTCTGTAGGTATAAAGCAAGGCTTGTAGCTCAAGGTTTCCAACAGACAGAGGGCGTAGAATTTACAAAACCTTTAGCCGAGTGGTCAAGCAGCCTACTGTCAGAGTAGTTCTGGCTTTGGCATTACAGTTTGAGTGGACAATCAAACAACTGGACGTATCTAATGCCTTTTTACATGGAAATTTACAAGAACAAGTCTTTCTCAGACAACCACAAGGCTATGTAAATTCATAGTTTCCACAGCACGTGTGTCATCTTCATAAAGCTTTGTAAGGCTTAAAGCAGCCCCACAGGCATGGTATGATATGCTTTCTTAATCTCTGATATCACTAGGTTTTAAGAATAGTTTGGCTGATTCGTCTCTGTTTGTGCTTCATCAAGATCATGATATAGTATACATCCTAGTATATGTAGATGATATACTAATTATTGGATCAAATGCAGTTCTTATTCAGTCTCTCATTACTCAATTGAGTATCACTTTTGCTCTTAAAGACCTTGGTACCTTACATTACTTCTTGGGGATAGAAGTCATTTCTACTCCTAAGGGGATAATACTCTCTCAGGCTATATATGCCTTGGATTTTCTCTCTAGAGCAGGCATGGAAGATTGTCATCCTTGTGCCTCTCCTTCATCTTTGATACCTGCTATTCCAGAAGCTCAAATACCCATGTCTAACTCAAAACTATATAGATCCTTGGTAGGATCATTGCAATACCTCACTCTAACTAGACCAGAGCTCTCGTTTGTTGTTAACTCTGTTGGTCAACATATGCATCATCCTCTGGAGTGCCATTATACTGCTATAAAGCGTATTTGACGTTATGTAAAGGGGACCTTGAATCTTGGTCTTGAATTTTCCAAGAGTTTTTTAGTTTTGTTTGCATATTCAGATGCTAATTGGGCTGGTAGTGCATCAGATAGATGCTCAACAGGGGGGTACTGTGGTTTTCTAGGTTCTAACTTAGTCTCTTGGTCTGCTAAGAAACAGACCACTGTAGCTCGATCTTCCACTGAAGCTGAGTATAAGGCTCTTGCCAATGCTGCTGCAGTGATTATGTGGATGCTATAGTTGTTTAAGGATCTAACAGTTGCTCATCTCATTGGTGCTCCTATGCTATGGTGTGACAATGTCTCTGCCCTTTCTCTTGCTACCAATCATGAAAAGCAATCCTGTTTTTCATGCTCGCACAAAGCATATTGAAGTAGACTTCCATTTTGTTTGAGAGAAGATTGCTCTTAAACAATTGTTTGTGCGTCATGTTGCTTCAGAATTTTAGCTAACTGATATTCTTACAAAACCATTAACAGTGGCTAGATTTCTTTTACTTCGTGACAAACTGAAGCTTGCAGTCCTGCCAGCATCAGTTTGCAAGGGGATGTTAACTAAATGAGAAGCACTATGTTAGATGGTAGTTAGCACTGTATTAGGTGGTTGTTAGGTTGTCCGTTAGTTTTTCCGTTATTTTTGCACTTTCTGTTATCATTCTGTTAAGTGATAGTTCGTTTCTTAGTGTAGGTATAAAAGCCTAACTACTCTCTGGTAATCTGTTGTAATCATCATTTTCTGTTGAATCAAAGTATTGTTTTCCTAGTTCTCTTTCATTTGTTATTAAAGCCGCCCATGTGCGACCTAAGCATTTAACAACAGCGCCTATTTCAACCTTGGTAAAAACGTCAAATCCAAAAACGCCTTACCAAAATCGGGTCCCTTTCTTAATCAATCTTGTCAGAGTTTTTGGGACTGGACTTATGATTTATTACTACTATCATATTAACAAAACCTGTTGACCCGGGGTGAGTAAGTAGAATCATGACAGTGAGTAGTAAGGTGGGGTTTAGCTAAATAAGTTAAGCTGTTTTTTACTGTTTCTTTTTTTTGTCCTTATTCAATTTTTTTTTTGTATTTTTAGTTTTGCGTCAAACTTTTGTGACTTATTGATCCGTCTCAACGAAAAGAATCGGAAAAGTAAAAAATTTTGACCGAAACTCTTAAATTTTTTCAAAAATACAGAATAAGTCAAAATAAGCAGACGGATCAATAGGTCGCAAAAGTTTGACGCAAAACTAAAAATACAAAAAAAAAAATTGAATATGGACAAAAAAAAAGGAACAGTAAAAAGCAGCTTAATTTTTTCCTGCATGCTCACAGGTTCGACTCCGATCACCGGTAAAAAAAATTTGCGGGCCATTAATTTTAAAAGTTTTTGTTGGGATTCATCCTGTGTAGACTGAATGAGCTTAGACCCAAGATTGACGAGAGTTTCCTTAGAATAACCCTAGGATTATAATACTCTTGTAGTCTCTTTTATTTTGTGTGTGGTAACGTATAATGTGAGCGAGACAGGTTGAGAGTGAGAGCGGGAGCCGGTTGTGGCTTCCCCGGAGCGGGAGCCTGTTGTGGCTCCCCGGAGAAGGTTTCATCTTGTGTATTGCGTAAATATATTCGAGGGAGGTTTTTTGTGCGTGTTTGTGTGCATGTATGATCTGGAAACACTACAGTTTTCAAGTTACGGGTAATTTCTCAAAATAAGTCACTTGACTACAAGTGTCATTTGGGTTTTGCTTTTATTCAAAAAAAATTCGAGTTCATTAATTTTACATCAAACTTTTGTGAAATATTGGTTCGTATATACGAGACGAGATTTTGGAAAAACAAAAAATTATGACTTTTACCTAATTTTTTTTTGGAAATATCTAACTATTAACATTTTTAGCCCGAAAAAAACCCGAAAAGCCAATTAACTTATTTTGGAAAACTACGTCTAACTTTAAACTTCAAACCCAAATTATCAGTCCGATGAATGAAAGTTCGTGACGGCACCTGATTATCGAATACAAAAATCAGAAAACTAGTTGCATGTCTTGACTAATATCGATATTAATTGACTTCTTTGGTTGCAATTTTCCCTTGCATTGCCCACGTTGGAATATGTTGTTGTTGTCCTATTGTTATGAAACCAAACAAATAATAAGAACTGAAAAGTAAATAAACTGCTGGACACAAATATATAGAAAAGTTAGTTTTCTGGACTACTCAAATATTATTTAGAGTGGTGTTTTTCTTTCTGCCTTTTCTTTCTCTCTTTGCTCGTATCACTTTTGGTTGGACGATACAATGCTATATAGCCAAACCTCAACCAACACATTCAAGACTAGCACACACCCCAAGGTCATCCATTTGTTTCTGATAGCATTTATAACACCTATGTTGTTGTTGATGTTTTCCCGTAGTCCATTAAAGTTAGACTGAGATACCCATCCAACTGTCATGACAACCAGTCAACAATCTCGTTGTTTGTTAAGGAAAACTCGGAAATACACGAGCTGCCTAACGCATTGCTACTTGAACAAGTCCAAAATTGAGCCTCTGGAATTGAGAGCCTCACACTTTATTGTCACCTTCTCTCTCTCTCTCTCTCTCTCTCTCTCTCTCTGTGGCATGGCTTATCCTATGTTGGCTTCGACATTTGCTCTGGCCCTTTTGGCTTATTCTTTAGTGGCCTCTGCCGAAATCGTAGAGCATCATTTTCATGTAATTCTTTTTTTAAAGGAATTTGAACCACTAGTTTTTTTGTAATTTCTCATTCCTTTATTCTAGGTTAATTTCTAATACGAATCTCAAGATATGATTATGCGACTAGCAATGTATTGAAGTGGAAGACATGATACTTGGAAACACGTGATCCATGTATCTCATGTGTTCTTATTGGGTGTTATAATTAGTTAAAATAGAATACAAAGCATTTACATCCTTTTTTCTTTTATTAAAGCTTTTTTTGGGGTTTATGGCACGGAATAAACTAATTATCCCCGAAAATACACGCTTAAAAATAACACAACAGAAATGAAACGGAGCAATTAGAACTTTTGTTTTCTCCAAACATATTAAACACACATGCAACACATACATGCATATTATGCATGTTTGGAAATTCAGTGTTTAACACTATGTTTCTTATAAGGAAATGGCTACAATACACACCCTCTATTTGGGTGTGTATCATATGCATCCCTATAAAAGTTACGAATCAATTAACAAAAGTTACGAATTTTAATAAAAGTTACGAATTTTTTATACAAAAGTTATGAGACACGCCAAATGTTATGAATCATAAAAAATGTTACGAATCATACTACTGAAAAAGTTACGAAACACTAAAAAATGTTACGATTGCCAATGAGTTGGCACAATATGGACCACACAATGAGTGCATATTGTACACACCTTCAAGGGGTGTGTATTGTAGAATTTTCCATCTTGTAATTTTTTTTTGACAGGTAAAAAATGTAACTATCAACCGGCTGTGCCATGAGCAATTCATCACTACTGTGAATGGAGAATTTCCCGGCCCGACTATAGAGGTTTATGAAGGTGACACATTGGTCATTCATGTCTTCAATGAATCTCCCTACAACATTACCATTCACTGGTAATTATTATATTAGTGTCGATATATTTAAATATATACATGTCGCCTATATACTTATACTAGCATAAACTTGTGCTTTGCACGGGATTCTTAACTTTCTATTTGAGTGTGTACTGTATACATCTCATTGAATTGCCTTAACTTGATAAAATTTGTTTAAAAATTCATATTCATAAAATCACGGTTAAATAATTCATTAGCAAATATTGTGAACTTCGGTTAAAAAATAGTCCCTTCATCCGGATTTGTTTGTCTCTCGTTCTATTGCAACTGGATAAAAAATTATTCATATCCTTGAATTTGTAAGTAATTAGATATATGTCCAATATGATCTTCTTTGATAAATCTCAATTAGTTCTATAAGACAATGTTTTTAAAATTGCATAAAACATTATAAATTACAAGATACTACAATAATTTGAAAACGGCCTAAACTCCCAAAATGAATTAACAAATTGGAGGGAGTAGTTAACATAAGATATATATAATTTCATAGCATTTTTCAATCCACAACAAAATAGCATTCCAAATTCAAGATCAGGAGGATAATTATAAGGTTGATAATTAAGCTGCCATACAAAAATGATTGGGACATAAACTTTTTGGCACAACCAACCACAACCCCACTCACATGGGGTGTCGATTCCACATGGGCCCCACGTTCGAGGCTAACACCCCATGTGAGTGGGGTTGTAGTTGGTTGTGTCACAAAGTTTGTGTCACTATCATTATTCTTTCCCATAACTATGTGTTTATTTCGTATGACACCAGCATGGTTGATTCACATGAACTCCGGTTTGTACGGAATCCGTTTAGGGGTAGCAAAATAATGATCAGAACTGTTCAAATTCAGCTCGTTTGGAGTTCAGTGAATGTTTGGTCGATTCATTAAGTTATATCTTGACAAATTTAGGGAAAATTGATCGAGCTCTCTTACCGATATCCGAATTAGTGGATTAATAACTTGGGGGTGGAGCTAGTGTAGGTCTGGGGTGGGCCTCCCTGCATTTTTTCAAAAAAAAAAAAAATTCAACCAGATCTCCCAAGCTAGCACCCAGTACTATTTTTTTCACCAAACTGCACCAAAGAATGAAGAGAATGGTTAAAAGTGTTGGAGATATGCCTTGAATTCAAGACGGTAGAAGAAAAGTGCAAAATTTGGTGCCAAAAATCATTTTCTGGACCTATGGTCCGGACCAAGGAATGCCCCATCCGGACTAGTGGATTTTGGGACGTTTTTGGACATTCTGCCTCGGTAGTCCAGACCACCAAAATCCTCGTCTGGACCATCGATTCCTTGTCTGGACTACCGATGAGCGAATTTGTGCGGCTGCGATTTTTAATGAGGGTCTTGACCTAGTTTTTTTGTACTTTCTTATAAATAGAGGCCTTGGGGGCTATTAGGGTTTGGACTTCTTGAGTGAATCCCTTTAAGGGAGCCCCCATGGGATTTCCCGTAGTGTGTTAGGGTTTCTTTGGTTGTTCCATTGGTGTAGTCTTGAGTTGGGATTTGAGATATCTAGGGTTTGTGTGTGTCTCTTTCGTGTGTGTGAGACATTTGATGCTCTATAGGTCGCGCCTAAGTGATTTGTCCCTAGATATTATGTGGATGCTTCAAATGAGAGTTACAGTTATAGCCAGCTCTGTGTATTTCTCCCCATTGATAGTGAATCCTCTTGCTCTTTCCTCGTGGACGTTCCTCTAGAGCTCTGTGGTTTGGGGGGAACCACATAAATCCTTGTCTATTGTTTTCTTGTTGGTTGTGTTTATATTTTTTACTTCGGGTTTCGGCACAACAAATTGGTATTAGAGCTCCGGGTTCAAACTGAGGCTTATGTTTTTCGCTGGGTTTGTGTATTTGGGGTCGTTTTCAATGGAGACTCGCTTTGAAGTTGAGAAATTTAATGGGAAAAGCGCTTCTTTTAGTTTGTGGCGTATCAAGATGAAGGCTTTGTTGGTGCAACAGGGTACAAGCAAGGCTTTGTTGGGTGTGTTGAAGAAACCTACTAATATGCAGGATAGTGTGTTTGAGGATCTTAATGTGAAGACACTCAATTCAATACAATTGTGTCTAGCCGATGATGTGCTTCGTGAGATTAGGGAGGAAGATTCGGCAGCCGGTATTTTGGTTGAAGTTGGAGAGCATCTATATGACGAAGTCGCTAACCAACCGATTGTACTTGAAGCATCACCTTTATACTTTTCGTATGAAGGAAGGTACGCCCATAAAAGACCATTTAGATGAGTTGAACCGAATTATTATAGATTTAAAAAATATTGAGGTTGTGATTGATGATGAAAATCAGGCCCTTATTGTGTTATGTTCTTTACTTGCATCATATGAACACTTTGTGACTACTATGTTATATGGGAGGGATACTATTTCCATGGAGGACGTAAAATCTAGTTTGTATATTCTAAAGAATTGAGGAAAAAGGTATCTGGTGAGAGTAGTGTTCATGATGATTAAGCTTTGGTAGTGCGGGGAAAGACTAATGGGAGAGATTTGGGCAGTAAAGGCTAAAACCACATATATGGATGTAATACAGTCAATTTGTTTGGTTCACATTTCCAAAAAAAATTCCCAAAAGATTCCTTCCCCATCTCTCACCTCTCCAATCATTAATGATCACATTTCTTTCTCTACTCATACCCTTTCTCCAATCATTAATTCTCATTTCTCTCTCTATCTCTCTCCAATCATTACACATCTCTCTAATTATTACTTTTTTCAAAAACTCATCCAAACACTATCTTAAAAAATTTCTTCTCAAAATTCTAAACCAAACACAGTTAGTGTTTTTATTGTAAGAAATTCGAGCACATGGTAAAAAATTGTCTGAGGGTGAAGTACAAGTTTGTAGAGAAGGGTGTTGCTAGTTGCGTCGAAGATGATCCGGAAGGGTTTGAGGCTACCATTGCTTTGGCAGTAAGTGATGTCGATATCTGTTGTGAAAACATGTGGATTCTTGACTCTAGATGCTCCTACCACATGTGTCCACGTAGGGATTGGTTTGATACATATGAGGCGGTTCACGGAGATACAGTTCTTATGGGGAATAACATGTCTTGTAGAATTGTTGGGGTTGGAACAGTCAAGGTCAGGATGTACGATGGGATTGTGAGGACATTGCTTAGTGTTCGACATATACCATATTTGAGGTGAAACCTTGTCTCTTTGGGTGCTCTTGACTCCGTGGGTTGGAAGTACACTACTGAAGGTGGAGTCTTGAATGCGTCGTTGGGTGCTCGGGTTTTCGTGAAAGGTCAGAAATTGGGTAACCTCTATGTGCTTGATGGTAGTACGATTGTGGGTGCTCCATCATTGGGGTCTTCATCTGTTGAGAGGAATTCTGGTTCAACTATTGGGAGTATGCATGAGGGCATACAAGGACTCTTAAAAATATGTTTTAAATAAACTAAAAGAATCAAGTAATTTGCGAGGGGACTCCAAAATGGGTCCCACATAAAGGGGTGTATATCTAATAGTGTACGCATATTTTATTCAAGCAAATCAATTTGATTGTTTTCGTTTATCTGTTTTGTTCCGGGATGGTTATCATTAATCTATGAACAATACAAATTGTATTATATCATAAAAATAATTTTCACACCCCCTATTTTGATAATTTCAGCCCCTTTTTTTGTTTTGTTTTGTAGTGTAATTTTAACACATAAAATTTTTACTATAGGGGAAAAAACGGGGGTTCGGTTATCAAAGTAAAGGGTGTGAGAATCACTTGCTTTATATTTTGGTATCTGAAGCATTAGAACGACTAATTCGGGGTTCACTTTCGTTGGGACCTATATACAAACATTGGATCAGATATAGGATAGAAAGAGTCAAAAAGTCGATCTTAATATCACTCGTATTAAATGACTTACCATTCATAAGTCTAAATTCACTATGTACTATTAAAAAAGTCAAAATGATATTCTAAAATTACATAATAAATGATTTTTTATATGCCCGTAGAGTACAAAAAAATAGTTATGCTTAATCTGTCTACTAAAATGAAGCATCTTGAATTGTACTTGGCTCTTCATGTTGTTAAAAGCATTAGCGATATAATCAACATTAAAACCTCTACCAACATCTTGCCCAATCCATGTGATTAAAAAAATTGTTGAAATTTCTCATCTTCCATGTTATTGAGGAATTTAGTCCTCACAAGTTTCAAAGAATATATATGTATTATCTTTTCTTTTATTCCCTATTATATTACAACAAATATGTAATATATTTTATGTAAGATATATATTGCATTATATCATTTTATATTATATTACATTACATTATAATATTTTAATTTATAGAAATTATACAATCGACGACTTAAATTTGGTTACCGTAGACTAACCTTTGGCGACACCTATTAATTTAGTAGACACTAACAAAAACTAAGTTCGTGACATGTTTTCTTTTTGGCGACTGACATTTTTGTCGCCATTCTGTCTATTATATTCTACTTTAGCAACTAACATCATATTTTGGTCGACAAAGGCCTTGCATAAGACGACAAACATTTGTTTCGTCGCCAAAAGTGATGCATAAGGCAACAAAATTAAAAAACCTAAAGTAAACAATAAAGTATTTACTAGTCTATCACACTTGTAATCAAAGTATGATTAAAATACGCAAACACATTTTATCAAGGTCAGAAAAACTGTGATACAAAAAGTTTTTTTTTTATTACGGTTGTAACAAAGCGTGATTAAAATAAACACATTTTATTAAGGTTTGTAACAAAGTGAGGTTAAAATATGCGAAAATATTTTATCACGGTTAGAAAAAATGTGATAAAAAAGTTTTTATCACGGTTGTAATAAAGTGTTGTAAAAATAAATACTACATTTTATCACACTTGTAACAAAGCATGAGAAAAATAAACATATTTTATCACACTTGTAGGAAAATGTGATCAAATTAATACCAAAACCGTTTTTGTTTGTGGACCATTTTTGTTTGTTTTTATCATCTCAGGTTAAAAAAAGTGTGTGTTCTAACAAAAAAGTAATGTATAACAAATTCTCCTTCTTGCTACAAAAATCTTTCCCACAAAATAAATTTTGTCACTATATGTTCACTTGTTGTGACAAAATTTTATTTTGTGGCATCAAACCATATAGGGTGGAGTTTATGTGACAAAATTAATTTTGTTGCAATACTTTGTCACAATAAGTGTGGTGGGAAAATTTCCCGCCGGCGGGATATCAATATTGCCCTTAATGATTTTGTCACAATAAGTTTGCCACTATGAAGTTCTGTTTTGGATATATTGTGATGAAACTGTTTGTCACAGCAAGTTGTTATTATTACTACAATTTATTTTGTTGTAAAAGAGTTGAAATTTTACCTATCGTGATGAAAGCAAACTTCGTTGCTATAAGTGTACGGACTTGCTACAAAAATATTTGTCACAATATATTTAGTTATTCTTACAAAATCTCATTTGTTACGACAAGATTACAAGGTGGAGCTCCGGTGACGATACTAATTTCGTCACGATAGTTTGTCACAACAACTTTGACGAAAATTGGGTCTTATTACTTAATATATTTGTCAATATAAATTTGTGGCAATAAAAAAATTAAAAGCATTAGGCTACAAAATATGTTGTCATAATAAAGTACTATTACATATAGGTACAAAATATTTTGTCACAGTATATAAAATAATAATCCTTGATATAAATAAGAAGCATATCTCGATAAATCAAACTATTTTAAAAATCAAGCCCATTAATTTTGTTGTAATTATTGATTAAAGGGTAAATTATTTGACCTCGACCTCCCCTGAGGTTTAGACTTGTATGGCGACCACTTTCTTTTTATTCGAAATAGCACTAACCTCCCCTGAGTTTTATATTTTAGTATCAAAAGCACCTTTCAACAGTACCAACAGCACCAGGGACCCCCTTATAGGTCCCTAACAGTCGATATGAGCCGTCCATTCATTCCAGAATTGAATCCCGAGTAGGTCTATGCGGGAATCACCTCAATCGGACAGTCCTAAGTGCTCGATCCAAATTTTTTTTAATGAAATTGGGTGATTTTGGATCAAGCAGTTACGACCATCTGATTGAGGTAATTCCCACGCAGACCAACTCAAAATTTGATTCTGGAATGAATGGACGGCTCGGATCGACCGTTGGGGACCCACAAGGGTGTCCTCGGCGCGTCGGTACTGTTGAAGGGTGCTTTTAATACTAAAATATAAAACTCAGGGGAGGTCAATGCTATTTCAGATAAAGTAGGAGTGGTCAGTGTACAAGTCAGAAACCTCAGGGGAGGTCAATGTAATTTACCCTTGATTAAATCGTTCTCATAAAGATTTGGCTTGATCGAGTTTAGAAAGCTCCTTAATCAGGATAAAATTACTTTTTTGAATGATGCTTTTTGTTTGATTAAATGTGTAGCAATAGCTGAACAACTTTATTTTTGGCACGAATAAAGTAATCCATAACATCTAATAAATAGATGGTTCTGATTGCCAAAAGAAAACTCACATGGGAAAAGATGGTCCACTATATTACTTTAATGCCTTAAGGTGGATTAAATGTTATTCGATCATGCGGGTGCTAATATTCGATGATCTCTGATTTTTGTGACAATGCTGGAATCAATGAGATGTAAAGGTCTAATGATTTAGATTGACTGTGGTAAGAATTGACTTGTTAATGATCTTAAAAACTACCCTAGATGTTATTGATAACAAACTAACTGTTGTGTTGTACTTGAATATACAATACACAAGTGGCTAATGAACAATTATGATGATCGAGACCATTGATTTTGCTATGCTAATTCATTCATTCATTCTTATTAAAAAATTGGATCGATTGAGTTTAAAATTGGCTCAATCGAGTTTAGGAAGCTCCTTGATTGGGACACAAATTCTTACTTCAATGATACTTTAAATGTCCATCGACATGCAATCAACTTTGTTGTGGGTATTAATGAAGTATTCCATAACATTTAAATGATAGACTGGTTTGATTTCCAAAAAGAAAAAACACTCAGGTGGTGCTTTGATCTTGCAGTCACTGTTCTTAGGCAGAGTCCAGTATAAGTCAATAATGCCTTAAGATGGAAATGTGACCTAATCGCGTAGTCTCCATTATCTAATGATCTCCGATTTTGGTGAAAATGATGGTATCATCGAGACATGAAATCCTATCAATTTTGATCAACCTTTATGAAAAATAAATTTGTAATTACTTTAATTCTACACATTGAATGTAATTGATAATAAACTATGTCTTGTGCTATAGTTGATGTACATGAGTCACATGACTCCGACGCAATCACGGTGATCAAGACCAGTGATTTAGTTTTTCTTATTAATTAGATAATCTTTGTAAAAATTTAAATCGATCAAATTTAGAAAGTTTATTTATCAACACAAAATTTCTTCAACGAAATGAGTTTTTTTTCCCGATCAACTGTGCAGTGATACCTAATAAACTTCATTCTTGGGACGAAAGATTTATTTCACAGATAATGTTAATGGTAGATGATTCTAATCACTTAAAATAATTCTCAAGTGGGGCCCAATTCATACACCATAGGAAATTAATGTGTCGGGGTGCATTAAGCATCTTGTGATGACATTATTGCCAATATACAATGATCTCTGATTTTCCGGTTGCTAATTTAATTCTCAAGATGTAAAATCATAATGCTTCATATCGATCATTTTAAAATATCCACTAAATAATATTGGAATCATAATTAAACTCCACTAAATTGAGGGGTACCGACTCCCATGTACAAATCAGCTTCACGAATGATCCAAATAGTTCATTCATCCTAGAATAATTTCCCCTCCAATTTTGTTTCCCTCCATACCGATCCTTGGGGATAAACTCAATTATCTCTATCTCAATTATCTTCCACAACAATCTGTTTTCTTTCTCTCTCCGCAATTCTAGTAATATATTAAGCTTTTAGTCTGTAGATTCTTTTACAATTTTGGGAGAACTTTCTTAATTTCAATTTCTCTTTGGTCTTTGGCCTTAATTTTTGTCAAACAAAGTTTGGTGCCCTAATTTTAATCTTGTTTGATCTATGCTTTCAATTAGGGACAATATTTGCATGATAAGTTTTTTGCTTTTTTTCTTTTTGCAAAGAGGTGAGAGCTACAGGCTTCTTGAAGTAGAGGAAAAAAACGTCACAGGTCTGTATGTAAGATTTTAATTCCAATTCCTAGAGTTTTTTTTATTGTACTACACTAAAAATGAATGAGATGATACGTGGTTGGAATTGAATGGGTAAATGCTAGAACTAAATGTAGAAAGCGCTGAAACGGTATTATTGGAAGTTGGGGTTTGGATTTATATCTTGAAATTGGTAGTTTAAGTGCAGAATTTGGTGCTTTGCGACTAAAATTAGTTGACAAGTTGCTGTATTGAGATTCTACAGGCTGGAAAAATGAATTCTATGAGCTGAGATCACTATTTTTCCGCTGAATCTGGTTGTAAGAGTTAGGTATTGGCGTCAATTGCTGAATTTTTATGTTGGGAGTGGAACTTTGTAGGTGGATCATGAAATCTCTAACTTTGGCATGCCGAGACTTGTGTACGGATGTGGTAACTATACGCTTAAAGTGGTGAAGTTGTTCTCTAATAGCTCGATATATACTTGGATATCCACATTTACTCACCTTAGCCGTGGAAATTATGATTCCAAAGCGTCAGTTCATAGAGATTTAACATAGTGCATGTGTACTTCCATTTATCATGGTCAATGGAGATTAAGATTGATAGTATAGAAACGGGAATTGTGTTGTAGTTGTTAACGAGGTCAGAGATTCGTCAAGTGTGTTTAAAATGAAGAGGGATTCAATTAGCATCGTCCTTTTTTTTATTTTCTTATGCTTTTCAATTAGGGGCAATGTTCGAATCATGATTTTCGTTTTTTTCTTTTTACAAGGAGTCAAGTTCTTAAACCAAAGGACAGACAGTTACAGGTATGTTGATTACGAGAATCATAGCTATATGTTTGTTTTCCCTCTTTTTCAAGAGGAATTCTTTGAGTTGACTAGTGTGTTCATGTATTTAGATTTTGTGATGTTATTTGTGTGTTGAAGTTAGGTTAATGGTTTGGTTCAGAATTGGGGTCATATTTTGCATCTGCTAGTTTGCTATTATGTTGCTATCTATTTAAGGATTGGATACATCTACATTGAATGTTGTTGTTGTTGCTCTTCTTCATTACTATAGCTTTTCAAGTTTGCTAGCAATCCAAGTTAAACATGCCACATGCAATCAATAACTTGTTAGGATGCTAATTGATGTTTTGATTATATTGATAATATTTTGATTTAAATACTAAAGTTTTTTTATTGAACTAATTTTTTCTAAGGTAGTTGAAAATTTACTTTAAAATGAGTGGTCGAGTTGGATGATTTTTTGTGGAACACCAAAGTGGACTTCACACAATCATTGGTATGTGGTGGTTAGTGCCATAGCACTATAGATCAATACAAGCTTAATTTAAGATATACTCCCAAAATGAGGATGATGGTTAATAACTATATTTTAAGCCAACTAAAAAGTAGAATTCTTGGTTTTCAATTCCTGATGCTACAAGAGTGAAATATATTTAGCTCTTTACACATACAACTTTATTTTAATTTGGTTACTAATAAGAATAGATCATGGATAGAAGTTGGATGCAACTTTAGGGCAGATGGTGCTAAACATACATTGATGGGGTGAGAGATTTTATGCGTACTGCAAGTAATTATGCTGGTGAACATGGCAGAATCAAATGTCCCTGTAAAAATTGCAACAATGTCTACGTTAGGCAATTATCTGAAATTAAGCAACATTTGTTTTTGCATGGTGTTTTGGAGGACTACTCTCCATGGATACATCATGGTGAACCTTCATAATCACTTGAATAAAATGAAGGTGATGAATCATGTGAAAAGGATAGAAGAGATGATCAAGATGAAAACCCTTATAATGATGTTGCTGAAATGTTAGATGACTTGCATAGGGGAACATTTGCAAATGCTAGTTTGGGTGAAGGAGCAAGTATTAATCCACCTACTGTGCCCAAAGGAGAAGTAGCAAAATTTGATAGATTATTGAGAGATGCAAAGTCTGAATTGTATCCAGGCTACAAAAATTACTCTAAATTGTCTTTCTTAATGAAGTTGCTTCATTTGAAAACAACTTATAATTGTAGCAACAAATATTTCAATGAACAATTAAAGTTGTTTAAGGATGCTCTCCCAAGAGGTGAGACACTTCCAAAATCTTACTATGAGGCAAAAAAGTTAATGCGTGATCTTGGCCTTGGTTATACCTCTATACATGCATGTCCAAATAATTGCGTCTTATTTTGGAAGGAAAACAAAGATTTGCAACAATGTCTGAATCCAAATTGTCAAGCTTCTAGATGGAAGCATGTTCCGGTAAGAGTAAAAAGGTTCCTCCAGAAAGTTTTAAGATACCTTCCTATTAAGCCTAGGCTTCAGAGGTTGTTCATGTCCAAAACAACTGCTCAAGATATGAGGTGGCATAAAGAGAAGCTATTTCAAGAGGAGAATAAAACTAGGCATCCACCAGATGCCAAGGCATGGCAAGATTTTGACAAAGAGCATGAGTGGTTTGCTCGAGATCCTCGCAATGTGCGACTTGGGTTAGCAAGCGACGGATTTAATCCATATGGCAATATGAGTAACAGTTATAGCCTTGTGGCTGTGGTTCTTATGCCTTATAACTTGCCTCCTTGGAAATGCATGAAAGAATAATTCTTTATGATGTCTTTGCTTATACCAGGACTAGAGTCTCTAGGTAATGATATTGATGTCTATTTACAACCGCTAATTGATAAGTTAAAAGAATTGTGGGAAACTGGAGTTGAGACATACGATGCGTATAGTGGTGAGACATTCCAGTTACATGTTGCTATATTGTGGACCATTAATGACTTTCCTGCTTATGGGATGTTGTCTGGGTGGAGCACGAAAGGCAAATTGGCATGTCCAATTTACAACAAGGATACATGTTCCCTAACATTGAAGAATGGACAGAGGCAATGTTACATGGGCCACCATCGATATTTGGATCCCAACCACGTTTGGTGGAGAAGTAAAAAGTTTGACGGTAAGCAAGAGCATAGGTCAGAACTGAAAATATTGTTAGGGGAGGATATCCTTGAGCAACTGACTTATGGTGCAAATGTAATATTTGGGAAGCCCCCAAATAAGAGGAAGCGAAAGCGTGGAGAGAAAGAGTTGAATTGGACAAAGAAAAGTATATTTTTTAAATTGCCATATTGGCGGACACTGAAGTTGCGACACAATCTAGATGTTATGCATATAGAGAAGAATACAATGGAGATATTGCTAGGGACATTGTTGAATACGGAGGGCAAGACTAAAGATAACGTGAAGGCTCACATGGATTTAGAGTTAATGGGTATAAGAAAGGAGTTACATCTACAACGAGCAGGTAATAAGTTTCTTATCCCACATCCATGTTACGCTTTATCTTTGCCAGAAAGAAAGAAATTTTGTGAATGGTTTAGCTCTATTAAGCTCCCTGATGGGTATGCATCAAACTTTTCTCGTTGTGTAAATGTTAAAGAAGGTAAAATATCAGGGATGAAGAGCCATGACTACCATGTATTCCTACAAAGGTTACTTCTGATTGCAACACATGGGTTTTTACGAAAGGATATAAACACTATTTTATTAGAGTTGAGCAATTTCTTTAACCAGCTATGTTAAAAAACTGTGGATAAAGTAGTCTTGGAGCAATTAAAAAAAGACATTGCCTTAATATTATGCAAGCTTGAGATGATATATCCACCATCATTTTTTGTTGTTATGGTCCACTTGGCGATTCATTTGCCTCATGAGGTGGAATTAGGAAGTCCAGTTCAGTATCGATGGATGTACCCCATTGAGAGGTAATTTAGCATTTGTTTTTATTGAATTTGTTTTAATATAATACTCTTCTTGAAAGACCATGAGAATTTTTTTTACTTACATTTGAACCTTGAATGCAATAGGTTTTTATGTACTCTTAAGAAATTTGTGCGTAATAAGGCCCGTCCAGAAGGTTCAATTATTGAAGCATACATGGATAAAGAATGCTTAACATTTTGTTCTATGTACTTGCGTGGCATTGAGACGAGATTCAACCAGCAAGAAAGAAATTATGATGGATGTCAAGCAGTGTTGGGAGGTGATTTTTTCAGTTTTCAAACAAAAAGTAAGACCTCTAGGAGCTCCTACCTATACCATGTTGTCAACATCTGATTTGAAAAAGGTTCAGTGGTATGTGCTGAATAATTGTCCAGAACTAGATGCTCTGTTAATGTAAGTCAACTATTTTCAACTAATGTTTTAAGGTGGTAAATAGTATGAATACAATTATTTATCACATGATGTAATATTTGTACTTATATGTAGTGCCCACAAGGAATAGCTTGAAAGAGAGAGCCCTATTAATGTACAACAGAGACAAGAAGAGAATTTTGCTTCTTGGTTTGGAAAACATGTATGCCTTTTATAATTTAAAATGTTAGATTCATGAACTTATGCAAGGACAACAATTTGATTCCTTCTCTCTCTCTTTTTTTTTTTTTGGTATATTAGGTTGCACACTTGCGTGAGAAAGGTTTTGTTGAATCAACAGATAAACTTTATGTGCTAGGACTGGTCCTTGATCCTCGAGTCACAAGATATATGGGTATAGTTGTGAATGGGGTTAGGTTCCAAACCAAAGAACATGAGATGCTCCAACGTACGCAAAATAGTGGTATTGTTGTTAAAAGTGAACATCAAAGAGAGCAAACTGAATTTTACGGTGTTTTAGTTGATATTATTGAGCTACAATACTGCCATGGGAATAGAGTTTTTCTATTCAAGTGTGATTGGTGGGACATTGGCAACAAAAAGACCGGTATAAAGAAAATCGGTCACTTGACTAATGTTAATATATCCTGCAAATGGTATGGAGATGATTCGTTTGTGCTAGCGACTCAAGCAGAACAAGTCTTTTACGTCAATGACATGAAGAATGGCAGTACATGGCAAGTCGTGCAGAAGACATGCCCTAGAAACTTGTTTGATGTTTCAGAGAGAGAAGAAAAAGATGATTGCGATGATAATGATGAAGTGACAATTTCGAATGATGAGCTGTATCAGCAATTTGTGCTTAGCAATGCTAACGAAGTTGAACAAGTTGATGACAAAGATATGAGCCCGCTGAATCGAACAAACGTATCTTCAGACCATGTTCATGCTAATGTTCTACTTTCAAGGGAACACTCGTCTTTGTTGGATGATAGTGATGTTGATGAGGAAGATGACACCTTGATCAATTACAACACTGATGAGGACAGCGACAAGGGAGATGTTGAAGATAGTGACAATGATAGTGATGATGAGGATGAGACTTATTGATAGAAGATAACATGATTATGAGTTTATTTTATTATATTTTTTTGACATTACATTCGAGTTTGCACATTAGTTTTGTGACATTTAGTTGGTTGTTTATTTTAGATATTTACACAACTTCTCTTTTATGCTTTATATGCGGATGAATGTTCTTATCTTGTTGGTGATTGGTAATTGTTTTGAACTCATGAAACTAAAAATATAATATTTATGTCATATACTTATTGTTAAAATGAAAAAAAAGATATGAACGGCAGAAAAGATAGTATTATTGTGTTTCTCTATCTTACAGTCCATGTGAATTCATTATTTATAGTTGAACATGTCCAAAAGAGGAAGACAAATGCTGGAACCAAGCTTCCTAGCAAGGAAGCTTACGAATCATTTGAACCGAATAAACAAGAAAAACAAGGCAAATGATAAGAGGTTTGAAGCTGTGGGGTTGAAGCATAAGCCAACTTCTTATCACGGTTCAATCCATTCCATACCTTCGAATGGAAAAGAAAATGAATTTGGGTTGAGATGGATGAGGCTGACTATAGCCCACCCATCGGTGAGGATGACAGTGATGATAGCTACATTGCCTCTTTTGAGGAAGAGGTACTATATGGATACTTGGTAATATTATCATTTTTTTTCTTTCTTCTGAGAGCATAAATTAAATATTATTGGAAAAACAGAGTGCAATGTAGCTCCACCAATCCATATATCATGACAAAATTTAATGTCCCTGCCATTTTCCACAAAAAGTTTAACATTAGACCAAATAAATTACCCTCTCATTGGCCCACAAGCCCAACATCTTTCCATAGTGTAGACAGTAATCTTCTAGAGCCAATGGACGGAAACCAAGATAACTCATCCAGCTTATACTTGCTGCAAATGACTTTCCTCCATAAAGAATTCCTTTCCACCCCAAACATCCACCACCATTTTAGACAGGCATTCATTCATGGTTCTTAGATCTTTAATACCCAATCTGCCTCTTTCCTTACTTATGGAAATTTTGCTCCAACATATCAGATTAATTTTCTTCTTTTAACTCGCCTCCTCCCCAAAGAAACCTACTTTGGATTTTCATCAATTCCTTTAGCTACGTGAAGTTCAAAGAAGAAAAAGACAAACATGCTAACACTGTCGAACATGGGGAAGAAAAAAAAGAAGGGAACGACATATTACCAGCATGAAGATAATGGGCATTGTGTTTTTCTTTCACAGGATTCTGAGCTAAGGCAGCGAGTCCCTTCAAGATCCCAACGCGAAGCAAACCAATCATCATTAAATCAAGGTGTGGTTACCCAAATTCCACCACCTCTTGATCCTGAGTCGCTAATTGAGGCACCCCCCATTGTAGCATCTGTCAGTGAGCTTTTAAAATTATTTACTTTGTGTTTTCACAATAATTGAGCACTATTTGAGTGTGAGAACTGCATACCCGGCTCAATTTAAGTGTACACCAGTCCATCCTGAATCACTGAGATCAACAATTGGTTCTGAACTTGCAACCTCACATAATGGGGCTAACACAGCTATAGTTCTTTATTTTATGTTGTCTATTTTTTTTTTCTTTATCATATTGCTACTGCTGGTTGATATATCGTGCCCTTCCAGCTTTAAAGAAGTCAAAAAAAGGTCGTGGTGTCACACAAGGTTTTGATGTAAAGAGGCGTTTGAAGACTGGAGGTAAGATTAAAGGAGTTATTTTCGATGAAGATAAGTGGCTACCTATGGGACCTGCAGAAAAGGTATTTAAAATGGAGCTAGGCATCATCACACGCTTACTTGCCCCACTTAATGTCTTCTATTGGAAGCGGATGACTGCTACTCAAAAAGCGCCCCTTTTTGAGCCCCTCGAGGTAAGTACTAAAATCTTATTAAACAAGTAATTTTTCATGTTTTATAAGGAAAAGGAATCACTTTGGGTCAAAGTTAGTGCATGGGAATCATTAGATCTTTTCAATTAGCCCTTTATTTCCCCCCTAGTGAAGTCTTAGAAGAAAGTGAAATGATTGGAGGTATTAATGGCTGATAGATAGGCTCCTCTGTTATTCAAGGGGATGCTTGCAGTATCCTTAAAAAAAATGTATTTTGAATCACTATCTTTGAACAATTTGTTTGAATTCTTATTTTGGGGTAAAACGGCTTCAAATAGAAAAATGGCCAACTGCATGTACAATCTTATTCCTGTCTATTTTGCTAATTTGTGAGATTTTTATGAAGTTAGTGAATTACATATGTATTCAAATAGATGCCTCTATTTTTTTATCACTATGTTTCTACCTTTGCAGAGTGAATTTGAAGTCAAGTTTGAGGACCAACATACAAGAACTGTGGTTGACTCGATAATCGCAATGCATTTTAGGCAGTTCAAGCATCGTAGCCATTTACACTACAAGAAGTTTAGCGCTGAGGAGGCACCTCAACATCCACCAACAGATGTTGAGCCCATTGATTAGATTCGTTTGTGCGAGCACTTTGATTCTAAGGAGTTTAAGGTTTTATTTATACTTCCTTTTATATTATAATCCCAATCATGCATCTCATTTAATATTACCAAATTGTCAAAATAATTGCAGAAACAAAGTGACGCTGGTGCAAAGACTAGGAAGGACTTGGAAGTGAATCACACGTCTGGTTCAAGGTCTTTCATACAACGGTTGTATGAAATGGTATGATTACTAAGATCATCTCTATAACCACCACAAATTTGTTTCTACTTTAACTACTACTCTTGTTTTACTTAATCATAATTACTTTATGTGCTATTATTTTTAAACATTAAACAGGAAAATTTGGAGAAAAACTCAAAAGAAAACTCAGAGACTCAAGAAGAGCCTAGCCAGCTGAAGCTTTATAAAGATACTCACCTAAAGAATGATGATAATTGGGTCCACCCGCGAGCCCGTGAGAACCACGTAAGGAATTTTTTAAGTATTTAATTTTTGTAGTACATTGGATTTTTTAGGTCATAGAAAATTTGTAATTGCAGGAGAAGATGGAAATGATAAAAAAATCAACCAGTACAGGAAAACGGTAATAACTTAACAAAGGATGAGATTTGCGAAGAAATTTTGATAACAAAGACTGGTTATTCTTGTGGTCTTGGCTATGGCGTGAAGCCTTCTAAAGCTACTTCATTAGTAGCATTGGCTCGTATTCAGGCACAACGGGCTGAGGAGGCTGACATGCGTGCTAAAGAGGCTGACAAGCGCGTTGAAGAGGCTGAACGAAGGGCTCAACAATTTCAGGAGGAGATACAAGATCAAAGGAGCACAATTACGGAGTTACAAGAATCACAATTAGATCTCCAACAAGCCTTCAAGACATTCATGGCACGATTTGACGGAAGAGTCCCTTAGGTAGCTACTTTTTAAGGTTTTATTTCTTGACTTTGAATTTGCTGAGAAATGTGCATAAACAGCCCTTTAAAACTACATTGCACGTTGCATGAAATTGTGTTCATTGTGTACAATATAAAAATGAAAATCCTTTTGACCAATTATATAAGATTTCCATCGGTTCATGTTATACTAGCATGAGTCAAATTAGTGCCCCAACAAATACGACACAATAGCTTGACAGACATTGTTGAGCCAAATTCGTCACAACTTAAGCTTTCGGGACAATGAGTGATCCAAGAGAAAGTATGGACATATAGTTTCATGGAGCTTACCTTGCCATAGCACTGAATTTCTCCAATTCCTGATACTAGGGGATTGGTTAAATTTGAAAAATCACTCATAATCATGATGAGCCCTATAACTTTTAAGTTATATTAGACTTTATATATGAAGTTAACGAGGATTTCACCTACTTCATTACCATTAACTTCAGAATGGGTGCTCTGTGAAATATTCAATGAAATAGAGTCCTGGTAGTAGTTTTTATCGGGCACTTTCCACTTCCATTATAAAAAAAAACATACTGAATTGGACACGTATTTAGGTGTCTAAATCGTGTATATAGTGTCATATCATATTCGTGACAGACACATGTCTTGTCTGATACTTCTTGTTTCCTTTGGTGTTGTTCTTTCTATATTGATGATGTTGCAAGGTGATGAAGTTAGGTTAACGGTTTGGTTCAGAATTTGATCATATGTTGAACATGCTAGTATGCTCTGCTGTTGCTATTGAATCTATTTTAAGCATTGGAAACATTTGCATTGTATGTTGTTGGTACCACTCTTCTTCATTCTTTGTTGCACATCCATTAGTAGCAGTTTTAGTGTCAACAGCAGCGACAATTGGTGGCAGTTGCTGCAACAATTGGTTCTAGTCATATCGATTTCTGCATGGATGTTTACCGTATGGACTCATACTGTCATACCTTATGTTATCCCTTGTTTCCTTTTTGTTGGACTTTGGTTGATCTCTTGCCATCCATTCCCATCTCATGGCATATGTGGCATGTGATTATTGAGAGTGTTCGGTGCCAACCTCTTTGGGATGCTCCACTTTCGTTGTGATGATTTAAACCATTTGCTTTTGTACCTTGTACCCTTGTAGTTGATGAATAAAATTCTTTTTGCCTTGATAAGAAAAAAAATGTTAACTAAGTCAAGCTTTACTCTTGTGATTGCAAGTGGTTGAAAATTTTGAAGCTGATGGCAATGAGGTGAACCCCATTTGCGAAGGATTCAGATCCATATGTTAAATTTGGTGCTTTTATTTAGGTTTCAGTTCAAACAATATTTCTTTCAGTACTTACGGAAGTCATCCTGTTGTTTATGACTAACTAACTATTTCATAACTTGTTTTACTTGAGATTTCTTTTATGCAAATGTTTTCTTAGGAAATACTTGTTTCACATGAATATATGCATGGTTAATTTGTGCCTCATGAATGAATTTGGTACTGCGAATTATGTAAGGTTTATGCAACTACCTTTCTGAACCAGTTGTGGACTTGTAATAGTGACAAAATATTTTTTTATCAATGGCACAAGGTTTCCGTAAAATTTTGTCCCAATAGCATCTCTCTCATACCAATATTGAATCAAATAACCTTTTGTGACAAAATCAATATTATTGTGATGAAATTTCTTGTGTAGTAATAGTATGGCGAATTATTTTGTCACAAATGGTGCGTCTAGACAGTTTTTTTTTTGTGACAAAATTGTGTTAATAGTGACAAAATTAGTGATGATGTAGTGACAAAATAATTGTTACTATTTTTTTTTAGTGACGAATTTGTTTTTCCTCACCACAAGCTTATAATGACAAAATTAGATTACCAATTGTAACAAGTTTGTTTTGTCTCAATAGTTTCTAAAGACAAAATTCGAGTTTTTGCTACAAAATAGTTGGTCACTATAATACTTTTGTACCTCGTATGAATATTTTATTGTGACAAACCTCTGCCTAGTGGCAAGAAAAGAGTTACACATTGTGACAAAAAAATTTGTCACTACTAGTGAAACTTTTTGTGAGAAATTCTTTTTGTCACCATAGTTTTTGGTTTCTTGTGACGAGTTTGAAATTTTGTCACAACAATGACGAGTGTGAAATTTTGTCACAACAAAGTTATTACTACAAGCTTGTTGTGACAAAAGGGCGACAAAAATATTTCTTCACTATAACTTTGTACTGACAAAAAGCTAATATATAGTGACGAAAATTTTCATCGCAAGATCTAGAATTTGTTGTAGTGTTACACACCAATATACACATACAAATTCACTTAATGTCTTGATATTCTTGTAGGCACGGGGTTTTCCAGCTATGGAGTGGATGGGCGGATGGGCCCGAATATGTAACTCAATGCTCGATACTCCCTAAAAATAAATACACATAGATTTGACATCACAAGCCAAGAAGGGACACTTTGGTGGCATGCCCACTCCCAATGGCTTCGCACAACTGTATATGGAGCGCTAATCATTCGACCAAGAAATGGTCACTCATACTCGTTCCCAAAACCATTAGAAGAATTCCAAATTCTTTTGGGTACATTCCAAGCCCTTCTATTTATTCCCAGTCAAATTTTATCAAGCGTCATAGCTTATAAATCCATGATTGTTGTCACATAATAATTAACTAGTCTATTAAGCAGTTGTACATGTGGGGCCTACACATTGATTTGTGCTTATAAATCCAAACACTATTGTGTCCCTAACCGTTCGGCATACGTGGGTGGGTCTACAACAAAATTGCCACATCATCAACCCCACTTATGCCAATTCTACCTGTCTTCAACGACACTGCTACAGCCTTCAAATTCTATTCCAATCTTATGAGTCTTGTGAATGGGCCTTTTTGGGCCCCAGTCTCTCTTAAAATCGACAAACACATGTTTGTGACGGAAGGCTTGGGCCTGGTCCCTTGCGGAGCAAACAATACTTGTACGGCGTTTTTAGGGATGCAATTTGCTGCAAGCATGAACAATGAATCCTTCGAGCTCCCTACCAAGTTATCAATGTTAGAAGCATCTTTCTACAATATGACGAGTGGGATCTACACAACCGATTTTCTTGATTATCCACCTTTGGTGTTTAACTACACGGATAAAAGCAATAGTTTGAATACCTCACTCGTGACTCCGTCAAAGTCAACAAGGGTTACAAATTTGAAGTTCAATTCAACTGTTCAAATTGTGTTTCAGAACACGGCATTGGTGGGGCTTGAGAACCACCCAATACATTTGCACGGTTATAACCTTTATGTTTTAGCCCAAGGGTTTGGCAATTACGACGATGTAATTGGGCCGAAAATGTTCAATCTTATCAATCCACAAAAACGCAATACCTATGGAGTGCCTGTTGGAGGGTGGGCCGTCATTAGATTTACAGCAAATAATCCAGGTACGTTTTCCCTTTTGGATTTTTACACCCGTTTAGTTTCCATACATATTTTCTATTTAATAAAATAATCCCTCCACGCGTTCCATTAATTAACTCACTCTTGAACCGATTCTATGAAATCTTTTTAGCTGATCGAAAAAAAACACACTCCACTACAAGAAATCAAGGTTTTTGCGAGGAAATAAATTCCTCGCTAAATGCTATAATTTCCTCACGAAAGGGTTTTTGCGAGGTATTTTCATTCCTCGTTCGTTCCTCGCAAATGGGTAGTCTCCAATTGTTTTTTGCGTTCAAAATTCTATTTCCTCGCTAAAAAGTTTCTTTTTTACTAGAAAATTTCACTTGTCACTAATGAGTGTACCCTTTTGCTAGGAAATCTATTTGCGAGGAAATTCAGATGTTCGGTGATAAAGCATTTCCCTCGCAAAATGGGAAACTTTTTAGCGAGGAAATATCACTCGACACTGATGAGGAACCATTTTGCTAGGAAATTCATATGTTTGGAGGTAAATCATTTTCCTCGCAAAATGGTGCACTCAATAGCAACAATTCAAATTTCCTTGCCAAATATACATGTTTGGCAACAAAGTATTTCCTTTCAAAATGGTGCACTCAAAAGAACAACCCAAATTTCCTCGCCAAATGTACATGTTTAGCGACAAAGCATTTTTCCTTGAAAAATGTTACACTTAGTACCAACCAACCAAATTTCCTTGCAAAAAATGACTTTTTGGTAAGGAAACAAAATTTTGTCGCAAAATAGGAAATATATTTTGCTAGGAAAATTATCCTACACAAATGGAAAGAGTTTTCTTTTTGCGAGGAACCTCAAAATAACATTTTCAGCGACCAAGAAAACCCTCGCTATCCTTTTTTATTCCTGTCATGATCTGCTATATATAGTTCAAATATCTCAATTCATCAAACCCAAAAGCAATAACAGGATCATTAAACCATTCCAGAAATGTTAAAACATGGTACTTCAATCCCAAGATCATAATGCCATGTATCAAAAAGTATCTTTACAAAATCCACAATGAAGGACTAAGCTATATATATGTACTATTAAGTACCAAAAATAAAGGCATCATTCCAATATCCTTCATTGTGGAAGCAAAAAGTAACTTTGTCCTCAAAACATCATTGGTCTCCCATCTACCACTCCATTGCATCTACATCCTCCAAAAAATCATCATCATTATGTGTTGAGCAATCTGCAAAAGGTCACATGATGAAATGTAAAGCCAAAATGTTGCCACCAAGCCTAAAAGAGTTTGAAATTGTTGAGTTGCATCATCAACTTCAATAGTTAATCTAGCCTTTTCCTGCCAAAACTCCCCAAAATCCATGTCTTGGTTAACTCAAATTTTTCGTTTGCTCATTGAGAAAGGCTGGGCACTAGCACAACATGAGAATCAAATAGTTCATACTAGGAAAATCCTACTGCATCATTACGCTTGAGTAAATTGCCAAACAATGTGACACCAATTTATCATATTTTAATTACCAATAAGAAGGTGGGTAATGTTCACCCACTTTTAAGGTGGGTGAACAAAATCGGAGGCACAAGTCATTAACTATATTTTGACAACTCTAACAGCCTTGCAGTTATAGCTAATTAGGACAACTACTGGAAAAATTCCTCTTCTTATAAACTATATGCAAGCAACAAAGAGAATAGATCCCAAGCAGTTAGTGAACGTACACACATGCACACAAACAAAGATGAAGTTCCAGAAATATAGGAGCAAAATCCTAGATGTAAATCCTTAATGTGTAATTTTGTACTCTTCCTAAAATCCAGCCAAGTTAATATCAAGTTCTAATTCTTGGTCTATTGCAAAAATGCAAGCTAATAGATAGAGACAAAATTCACAACCATGGATCAATAACTGAAGCCTATTAGGTCCCAATCAACCCCAATCACTTCCCCTATGCCTCGCCTTCCTAATAGTACTTGTCATACCCAAGGCATAAGGTTCGTGCTTATAGCAGGGTCTGGAAGAGGAAAAAAAAGTTACGACACATTCTTTCCACTTTTGGTGGACAGGTTGAATCATGTTACTTGAAACCCCCGACCATAATCCTGGGAGAAAATAGTAAATTGGCATATTTTTTGAAACATACAATCTGTACCAGTTTTCTTTCATGTGCAAACCTTAAGAGTTTGAAAAAAAAATGTGACACAAAACAAATAGAGTATTGCAATCAAATTTGTAAAGACAGCAAACAGAAGTTTTGACAGCAAATAATCGAAGCTTTGACAGTAAACAATGCTACCCAAAAAATATTTTGACAGCAAATGGTTCCAAAAATAAGAGTAGCGTCAAGCATTCAAATAATTCCATTAAGTAACCCCATCTTACATTTTCCGTAGCAAAACCCAACAACATTCCAAATAGAAAGTAGCAGCAAAAGGGAAACAACATGAGCACTATGAGAGATGAAACCAACAGCTTAAGATCTAGCAGGCAAAGTATTATGTCAGCAACAAAATCACTTCGAAATGAATCCAACTGTTTTAAAAAGTCTCAACCTTGAACACTCGTAAAAGCATAAGGGAAACTCAATCCAGAAGGCATAATAGCAACATCAAATGTAGCAGTAAATAGAGACACAGCAGGAGCAAAACTAGCAAAGACTACCACAAGTAGCAGTAGAAGCATAACAACAGCAGATTTACCACACGTAGCAGTAAATAGTGATATTAGTAGCAGCAGATTTAAGAGGAGGATAAGCCTTTGTAAACCAAAAAGGATACCACCTTGAGAATAACATTTAGAAGGACTTCAGAATGCTTTGAATTTGATGGATGAGGGGTGAAATACCTACAGAAGTCCTGACCGTATATCATTGTCCTGACCCTATGTGAAAAAGTTTACTAGTCTTCTCCTTTTCCCTCAGATTTTGTTAAGCTAGGCTTGGGACCATGTCCTAAACCACGTATGTATCCTTGTTTAGGTCCTAAGACGGCACATGAGAGCTCCTCATTTGTCAAAGGAATAGATCCATTTTCCATCGATTGACCCTGAACTTCTTTTAACTTGTCCTGCAATTTGTGAGTAGATCATGCCTTTGACATGTTGAAAGAACTTTTTCTGGAAGATAAAACTAAATACGTTATGAGATATTTTTCACTTACATATACGGTTTGTGAACCATCAGTCCAATAGTTTCTCTTTTTGCTATAATGAGTCTCCTTCCAAAGCTCAGGCAAGTCAGGATTCATGATCTTCTTTTTCTTTTTCTGGTGAATTAGTTTCATGAAAAAATATAGACTTTTTTGTACTCAACAAATATTGAAATTTGTAAGGAAGTAATAGAGGACATACCATATCATTTTTGACTTTGTAGAAAGGCTTTGATCCAGCTACATGGTGAATCCTTGGCTTAGATCGACTAGCCTTATACTTGTTACACTTTCCCTGCATTTTCAATAGCAAATTAGGAGTGCCCCAATATCTATATGATTTAGAAAATCATGCCACATGTAAGAATTTACAGTAAGAGTTCAAATTGTGAATATACTACCAGTTCTTAACTATAGCGAATAAGTAATACATACCACATAGACGGTGTTCTGCCATAAGTTACACAAATATGTCTAATCTGCCTCCTCTATGTGTTTATTGCAATTGACAATCCCTTTGTGAAACTTCTTCTTGAGGTGGGAGCGGTTATCACAATATCGCCTACCCATAGCTTGCAATATAGCTCTGTTTACATAAGGTGCTTCAGGAAGATCAAAATTTTCCTATTTTCCACAAATTCATCCAGTCAAATTCATATATAAAGACAATAATTTTGATGTCAAGTAAAATGATTCACATTATCTTTCTTATGTGAGTTATTTTTCATCAAATCATCCAAATTTCACCAGAATGCTACTGATACTTACTCGAATGTGCACAATAAACATTTCCTTTGCATCTTGGGACACTGCCTCCCAACTTTTTTCCTGTAAAGGAGCGAATTGCCAAACAATAATACCTAACTCTGTGGAGTACATAGTCAAGTCATCATTGTTCTCACTTGTTGGTCATCCCAACATCCTAGAAAATCCCAACTTCACCTTCTCTCCACGCCCTCAAAACTTAGCTAGTGCCAAACCTTTAGTTCTCCCACGTCCTTTAGTTACAGGTGCATCTTCTGAAAAATGGAAATATAGATTCCTAAGAAACTGCATTTTCTAAAATTTAAAGTGAAAATTGAATTCTCTGCATTTGGACTAGAAATGCTTAGAATTGGTGACTAGGTAGGTGGGAGAGAGAGAGAGAGAGAGAGAGAGAGAGAGAGAGAGAGGGGCAACCCAAGTCATCTATGCACAATGCCTAGAGAGAGCACTGAGATATAGTACGGGTGTGCTATTTTAACCCTTCACAAAACAACCCAAAAGGTAAGTGGCTCTAAGAGTAGCCTTTTAAAATATACAGTGACTTTAACAGCAAACTAAATTGGACTCCAAGGACAGTCCCCTTCGGTATGTCATACCCAATGCAGTGGAGTATAATCAATACAATGAGAACATAAGAAAATATAGACAATGGAAAACAACAGGGAGAAAAAAATTGGGCAGCAGCCCCTCTGCACTAGCAAATCAAGAAATCACAAGAAATCATAGGGACTCACTGCAATTTGCAATCTGCCTATAGTACAGAGGCAGTCAACTGCACAATAAAACAACAAAAATAATAGCTCTGCCCAGACTATGATAGTTCACAATAATGAAAGATCAACCGTGCACAATACCAACACTAGCATGTCACAACAGCGAATATCAAGAGAAGAGACAAACTGGGTAGTAAGTTCTAACACTAGCATGTCACAGGAGACTCAATAACAGACACTAACATCAACCACAGAATCTCAACACTAGCAGATTACTATACTGGGCAAAGAGCAACCAAAGCGAGGGAATTTTAATTTTGCTTCACATGAATGTCCAGTAAAGTTGGTATCCAGACACCAGACCACTTGTCTGACAGAGATTCAGTATTTTGCATAATATATGTACCTAGAGTTAAGGGTTCACTTGCTTGCACAGACTCAGATATGTGTGGAGCAATAGATGAGTTATGTTCTGGATTATTTGGCGTCGATTGCACAGCAGGGGTAAGCACTGATGTTGTAGTCACACCTTGAGGAGTCATTCCACGACTTGTCGTTCCACGACCTCCTCGTCCTCGACCTCTTGTAGACATCTTTGTCTAACTAAAAGACAAAAAAAAAAAAGAATAGACCAACCATTATACACAATATAGAATTGAATGAACATTGAATATAAGGTAAGAAATAGCAACATATGATTAGTACATCAACTTGAAACAACTTGAGGAACATAGCACAAAAATATAGGGTAAAATGAGCATGAATGAGAAATCAAAACAACTTCCATAATAGAGAGTGACAATACCATTACTTCTAATAAAGTTAAAGCATTACATTTTGAACAAATGCTTGACAAAACACACAAAAAAAAAGAGATGGGGTAAAGTTCCTTCTCTCCATCCCTCATTAACTTTGCAAATTTGTCCCCTTCCTCATGAAAGTCATTAGGCATATCAGAACCATGGCCTGAAGAGGTGGAACCAGACCCATCATTAGTGATTGGTGTCAAACAGGAAGAACTGGTGTTTTGCCAAGAATTTCCTCTATCTACGGGGATTTTTGTGAGAGAGGACATGTTTGGTGTCAAGCTGTTGGCCAATATGGGGTCTTTAACACATGTTTATTGTATAACTCTTACTTCGTAGACTCTTTTCTTTGTTTTGTTTCAACTTCCGATCTACCCAAAAAAGAGAGTTAGGATATTAATATATGTGTTAAAATGAAGACACTCTAACATTGTAAAAGGAAAAGTATAGAGTACATGCTCGATCCATAGAATAGCTCCAAAAATTTGTATCTAAAAGTTCTATTCCATAGATGACTTAAGAATGCTGAAACTTTGAGTCAACCAACTTGCTGTTACATAGCAGGAAACAATGCAGACAAGAGAAACCCAAATCTATGAACATCTATTCCTTTCTTCCCTTTCATCTTCACATCTACTTTACTTTAAATAACCACTTACGAATGTTCCTAAATAAGTGAACATAAATTATAACAAGAACTAAGATCATTCATCAAAACATAAACATACCGCGAAATCAAAACATACCAAAGAAGTAGAGATGAAAGCCCTAATTCTGCAAATCTACGTACTAAATTAGCTGTATTTGTTCGAGAGGGAGATTCACCCAATTTCTGGAATACCCATTTGTAAGCAAAGGATCGATGTGGTTCAAAGGATCTAAGAGATTCACTCAGAGGAGGGAGAGGTCTTTGTGTTTGAGACTGTGAGGAAAAGGAGTCGTACGTAAAGTGGATCAACTAAAAGGTGTGTAAGGAAGGGTGAGAGAGAAATGATAAACGGTGCTATTTTTCACCCATTTTTTCCCCTTTGTCCCGCCCAAAATTTTTCTCCCATCCCGCCCTTTGTTTTTTCCACTCCCGCCAATGTTTATTGGAAATTTTGGAATAAGAGATAAATTATTCCTCACCAAAAGATTTCCCTTTACTAAAAATAATTTTGTTACCGATGCTAATGTCTTGGATACTAATATATAATCGACCACAATAACCCACATACTAACGATCAATCCCGTTAATTTGATTTAGTTTGTTAATGTAACCAATCACATAATTTTCTAGCTCAATCGAGTTCAGAAAGCCCCTTCATTATCAGGACGTAAATTTATTAATAAAATTATTTTTTCTATCAGATCAAATGTCTAACGCTACTCAATTAACTTCATTCTGGCACAAAATTATCGAATCCTTATTATTTACTCCCTCCGTCCCATTTTAAATTCTCCCTACGAATATCCGTGTCATTTTCAAAAGTCTATATCTTTTTATTGGTAATGTTTTCAAAGTTTTTAAAAATTTTGTCTGATAGAACTAATTGAGATCTATCAAATAAGATCTATATTGCATATAAAACATATTACAAAATGAAAACTACAAGAGTTTTAAAAAAACACGCATAATCGTAGGGAGCATTTAAATTGGGATGGAGGGAGTAAAAGATAGACAGCTCTGATAGCAAAGAAGTACCTTAGTTGGGGCTCAGTCATGCATTATAAGACTATAATATACCTCTAGACGCATTAATGTGTTTTGATCATGTGGGTGTCGATATTTGATGATCTCCAATTTTAGTGAAACTGATGGCAAAAGTAACGTGTGAAATCCTAACGGTTTAGATCGACTATTGAAAAAATATACTTTGTAGTGACCTTTAGAATTTGTGCATTCAACTTACTTGATAATCTACTAAGTCTTCTGTTGTATTTGAATGTACAGTAGCCACACAACTGCAAAATAATCACGACGATTGAAATTGTTGAGTTCATTGTGCTTGTTGATTGAATTGTTCATGTAAAATTTTGGCTTTATCGAGGTTAAAAAGCCCTTTTATTAGGTTGCAATTTATAATAAACTAATCTTGTGCCATAGCTAAATGTACATTAGCTACACAACTGCAATACAATATTGACGATTGAGATCGTTGATTTTGTTGTGCTCGTTGATTTAATAAGTCATTTAGAATTTTGGCTCAATCGGGTTTAGAAAGCCTGCTCATCCATAAGGAAAATTTGCAACATCTTAGGCTTTTAGCATCCAAAATTTTGATTGCCTTGTAAAAACCAACTTCATTGCAGTAAATAAAACTCCTCGCAAAATGTTTATTCCCCAAAATCTTGTTCCCACCCCTTGGAAATCTAGTGCCTTTTTTTCAAGGGGACAATTAGCGAGGAATTTGGAAATTTCCTCGCACATACTATGGCACAAAAATCACTGTTGCCTTTTAGCGATGAAATTTAATTTCCTCGCAAATAAACCAATTTTTGTTTGTAGCAACAAAAATTCCTCGCAAATTGTTTAGACCTTTAGCATCCAATTAATTTAACACAAAAAATTATTATTTCCTTTTAGTGACAAAATTTCCTATTTCCTCACAAATTGGCTGCAACAATTTGCGAGGAATTTTTTGTAATTCCTCACAAAATACTTGTCTGGCGGGAGAAATTGTTGGCGCCAAAGTTTTAGTGACAAGTTTTATCAAGGAAATATTATTTCCTCGCAAAAAAGGCGTCTTTAGCGAGGAAATTAATTTTTTAGCGAGGAAATTAAAACTTTGTCCCATTACCAAGGGAACATTAATTTCCTTGCAAATAGTGTGCCTTTAGCGAGGAAAGCGTCAACGAGGAAACCAATTTCCTCGCTAAATGCCTAATTTCTTGTAGTGCTCATACAGTACATACCAGTATCACCGTAGCTGAAAGTGAAGCTGTAGCTTCATTGACAGACTATCTAATGCTAACAACTAATTCACATTCAAAATTTCAATTATTTATAATTAATTTCACTTATTTTTACTTAATCAGTTACAAGAAAATAAGTAAAGCGAAACAAATTGGGAGTTAAACTTATGAGAATAACATGTATGGATTGCAAAATGGATACTGATTCATTGGTTTTGACAATTTTGATGGCAAGTTCAAGTGTATGGTTAATGCATTGTCACATCGATACACACTTGACGTGGGGCCTAGCGACTGCTTTCGTTGTTGAGGACGGGCCCACGCCGTCAACTTCCTTGCCGCCGCCTCCACTAGATCTACCCATTTGTTCATTTTCCTCTAACCAAATAATATGATCTTCTAATAAAGGTGGTGATAACGTCAAATCCATTTTTGGTAATGCCATATCTTCCGCACATAAAATACTTGTATTTTTGCGGTTTGTCTCTTGGCCTGCTTTTCTTGTACCTTGTTTTATTGTATTTGTGTGGTTTTCCTGTACTATGGGTAGAGTACAGTACTTTTTTGGCTAAAATTTTGCCATTAACAAAAACAATTTCAAAATTATTATTTTCCTTCTATTAATCAATAAAAAAGGTTACAATTATTTCTGTGTGGTTTGCCGTTTAGCTTGACCATTATCATTTTATTTGTATTCTTCCTTTTGATTTTTACAGCAATTTTGGAATTCATATTTTTTCTTTGGGCTTTGATGTATTAGGTCCATACTTTAAAGTACGGATATTCCAAAGTTAGTCGCATATGGGTATTGGATACCAATACACCTAGATATGTATTGGATGTGGAAAATAATATCTTATATTCGAATTAAATGTTTTAAATTTCGAGTACGTTTTTTTGGATACGCGAAGATACTCAGGAGTACGGCTGGGATTCTTTTAGAATATGACTGAAATTATTTTAACAGGCAAACTGCAAATATAGTTTATGCAATGTATTTATACGTGTATAATTAAATAAATATACATATATAAATGTATATATGCAATATATATGTATACAGAAATATATGCAATATCTATCTATCTATAAATGGATACACAAAATTTGAAACATAAGTTGAAATTACGCGAAACGCTACAAGTTCTAGAGGAGGGGTGAGTTGTAGAACTACCACTAAAAAACTTCACTAGAATCAATTTTAAACCGATTAATCATTTCCCTTTGACAAGCACGCAATCAATCAAAATGAGTGATAAACTAGAAATCTAAAGAACTCAAACATAAGGATATTCGTGGAAACTACTTAGGGTCTAAAAACCCTAAGTATAAAACCACGGCCTAATCTACTAATACTTATAAATCAAAAGGTTAAATTAAGAGTTATAGAATTATTAATTACCAATTTGCCCCAAGCTACACCCAACTTCACTCCTTCACTTAGCTCCCCCAGCCCCTTTTTGATTCCATTGCCTTGACAAGTTCAACACCCCTCAATCTCCATATCAAAGATGACTCCGGATCTTCCGATTTGAAATCAATCAACAATGATGTATGAAAGATAGAATTTTTTATGAAGATTTTTGCAAAACAAAGTCAATCTAGAGTAAATCCATTGAGAGGAATGTACTAGACTGAATAAAAATGATCAATCCAAGCTTAAATCATGTCAAGAGCATAAGCTCACAAAGGAATAAGAAGAGAGGACCCTCTCTCTAAAAGTGGGCTAATTTTATGAAGTGTTATCCTAAATGACAAAAAGGATGCTTATATAATGCTCAATTTCGTACTCCCAAGCTAGGCACAAAGAATATGACACATGTGACTAAAAGCGCTAGTAGACGTGTGCAAATGCAAGAGAAGCACTCTCAAGATCTAAGCCGTTAGGATCAAGGCACATGGACACAAGGGATTCAGACACTTTAAAAAGCAAGGAGAGGCTCACAAGTGACTAGAAATCTAATGCCGTAGACAAAAACATGATTTATTGAAAAAATGAACAGATGCACTAGACTAAGCCAAAATCATGCAACCTAAATCAATTTAATAAACATCCTAAATGCAAACATGATGTACATAATTTATACCTTCCCGGTTTGAGATTCAAAGCAATCAGTGTGGCATTGGCTTGACAACACATCTTGGATTCTTTTAAGTGCTCTAGAATTGAACACTAAAACACTACCTCCCAAACCCCAAATGCAAAATAAGCAAATCTCAGATTCCGAAAGGTTTATCATAACTCCGAAAATGCCAACAAAACTAACATAAGTCAATTGATTGATATACTAATAGAGAAAGATGTAACTCTAGGACCAGACATCAATTTGAGTCAAAGTTGATTGATTCATCTAACTCTTCGAAGGTCCTCTGTTACACTCAGGAGTTTGACTCAAGGTCCGCCTCAAGGAAAAAGATCAAGGGGATAGTTGAGTGATCCAAATTTTATAAAATGCGACGTAGTTTGAAAAAAATGCACGTACAAATGTTTTATGATGCTTGATAAAAATTAAAAAATTAAAAAAAGTGAGTCCTACAACACACCATGAGAGCAACATTTCACATACCGCTCCGTTTTACCTTACCGAGAATATCTTATATTCATCGTACCGTACCGTGTATTTTACTCTCTCTCTCTCTCTCTCTCTCTTTTTGTTATTGAACTTTTTTTTAGACTCGGTTTTGTAAAAAAATATTTGAATTTTTTTAGACTCAATGGAAATGCTCCGTTTTGGTCATCAGGATAGATCTTCCATGTCCAACCATAACCCAGCCCATTAGAAAAAAACCAATTCAACCCATTCCAGTCCAATAAGCTTAAGCTCTGTAGCAGGTTTTCGATTCTAATATCTCTGGCCCATCTGTGTACGTTATAGAAAGCCCAGTAACAGTAATTCATAAAGGGATTTACGGGCCGGTCTAAAAAATTGGAGTCAATGACCTCTGGGTCTAGCTCATGTTGTAAAATTCCCACTAAGGTAACATACCCTACTTTCTACCAAAATTACCCCGCAGTCCAAGTGGAGAGAGAGAGAGAGAACGGAAATCGCTCTCCATCCCCACGACCAAATCCTCATCTCCTCCTCCACCCCACAAGGCCACAACCAACTCCTCTCCATCATCTTCTCCTTCACCCCACAACCAACTCCTCTCCATCATCCAATCCGCCACCGTCCTCCCCGCCGTCCAATCCGTCGCCAACCATGACCTTGCCTAGCACAAGCTTTTCATCCGTGTATGGCGAAATCGAAAAATCGAAGTAGGCAATATAAGATTCATCACTGTAAAAGCATCTCACAATCGTGATTGTTGCAAAAGGCATCTCCAATTTTCAGATCTACAAATTTGCAGTAAACTAGGGAGTCCCTCCAATACAAATTCACAGTAACCTATGTATTTTTTGTTGATAGAAAATTCCTCCAAAGTTTTAGATCTACAAGTTCGCTGTGTTTATACAAAATTCACCGGGTTCTGTTTTGGTGGAATGACAATATGTTTTTGTCCTCCCTTGTAGCGATTCGCCATATTTTTTTACAAATTCACAGTTTTTTTACAAAATTGCAATTATTTTTTTAAAAATTTGCAGGCACCGTTTATTATTTTTTAAAATTACAGGTTTGTAGCCTCTATTTACTCGATTGGTTGAATACTTAATGACTAAATCGAAAGTTACCCGTAATTTTCCCTTTTTCTCATGATTTGTGCAATGCCATTTCACTTTTGAAACAAATAATGGTTAAAATGGGTAATGTTGGCTCACTCCTAGGCCTAGTGGGAATTCGTAGTGAATTTTGTGGCCGGAAAAAGTCACCGGCCAGAAGGTATAAATTCGCAATAAATTTTGCCCACTGGAAAAAGTCACTGGCCGGAAAAAATCGTTGGCCGGAGAAGTTCACTAGTCATAAGTGGAAGATGGAGTAAATTTGTGTTTGGAGGGTAGAAGGGTAATCTTATGAATGAAGTTTACTTAGAGGTAATTAAAAAGTGAGTGTATCCTTAGTGGGAATTAAAGATTGATTTCTAGACCTACTGTTAATTTTCTGTAATTCTTAAGTAAAAGGAGTATGTTAAGATGGTGGACGGTTCCGATAAAAAAGAAAAATTGAAAAAAGTTGCTAGGCTGTTAAAGATCTCTAATCGCAAAACAAGCCCTCGACCCAAGATAACTTTGAGACCCAAAATAATTTAACACGAAGTTTGATTTGTACTGTAAGTTTTAGAAATTTAATTATGCAAAATTCAAAATTATCAAAAATAATTTAACACGAAGTTTGATATATATGAACATGTTTTAGAAATTTGATTATGTAAAAATTTATTCTTTAACTTTTTTGAGGTGAAAAATTACCAGCAAAATTTTCACGTTTGGGTCTCTTTTGTTGGAAGCAGGGCCTTGTAGTGAGGTAACTCACTACATAGTTTTATTGAGTCCTATTAGGCCGTCCATCTCGGTATCGACAACTCAGATTTAATCCAAATGATCTGAGCAGTTTGTTGTTTGCATTAAAATCCGAGCCGTTCGTTGTTTGTGTATGGTAGTTTTTTTTTTTTAATTAGCCTCACTATATGATAGTAATTCATTATGCCGAATTTAATGGTTACTTCAAATGATAAAAAATCATTTTACTATTGAGAAAAATAAATCTAAACCATCGATATAATCTTTGGATTTTAGCTTAAACATGATATTAATACAATTGATATTATTCTTTTAGTTCAAAAACTAAGCATAGATATACCCTTTTTGGGTGTGCAATCCATACGCCCCCTTGAGTCGCCTTAACTTCGTAATATTTACAGAAAAATTCATAGCATTATCATAAAAATATTTATGACATCGAGGCTAAGATGTACAAGTTTTTACATTAAGCAAGGTGTGCGTTATTATTCCTGCACACATGTGGGGTGCATATTCTAGCATTTATAAATCTAGAATCTACATATATGTAAATCTATCTATCTAGAGAAAACATTATTTACACCGGCGTTGTAAACCAAAATTTTCTGATACTGCTTATATGTGGTGAGACCTTAGCTTGGTCCTGATATAGATGTGGCAAAATCTTTCCCATATAATAATATATGTAGTGTGACAGAACAATATTTCCTGAATGAGAAAACAAAATACCACATATTACGCGCTTAAAATACTAGTATTAGCAGAAGGTGAAAAAAAAAATTCTATAATCAGCCCGAAATTTTATGTATGTGTAGGTCAGCACCTGATTCATTTGGACTACTCGTTATTCTCGTGAGATTAAGATCGTTTTTATATCCGGCCAACTTTTGAGGAGAAATTTTGGATGTGAATAAGGTACCACGTGACCAGAGTGAGGTGGTAGCTTAGTTGGTCAAAGTTAATGGGATAATATTCCCCTCTCATTCCTGTGCATGGACCTCTTAAGTTCGAATCTCTCCCATGCCATTGCTGGGACTTGTGTGGATTTCCGCAGCAAGCTTTATGGCTCAATCGGACATTTCATAGCGGGTCGTAAGCCCCAATGGTTAGGCCAATGGAGGGTTTTGGTTGCCCCTTGCCGCCCTTTTGGCAGTTCAAAAAAAAAAAGAAGAAAAGGTACCTTGTTGCGGCATACGTGGTACTCGCAACTCCCCATCACAGCAGTTCAAAAGTGGTTTCAATGGTCTGAATTTTAGGGTTAGGTTTAGGGTCTTCTAGGGGTTGGGGCCTAGCCCACTTGTTTGGGCTAGGTTTTTTTGTGCTTTGCTGTATTTGGGCTTTGTAGGCCATCGGGTGTAATTTTCGATGTTTTTATCATGGCTTTCAAGCCCACGGGTGTACGGATTTTGCCCTTTGGGTGCTCCAACTTTTGGTTGGATCTTGCTCTCTCGCTCAATGTAACTTTTGTCGATTTCTTTAATAAAAATTTTGTGTCAATCAATATATATATAGGGCAAGCTTCAAGTCTGGACTCAGGGACTCCAGACCTCCACGTTACCGATATTTTTTTTATGATCTGAACCATTCAATGTGTTTAAAACGTGTTTAAGAGCCCCCGCGAGAAATCATCAAAAAAAAATACCGGAAAAGGCTTGATCCAAACAGTTTTTCACAAAACTATATATACAGTTTTCTGAAAAATTGCTCGGATCAAGGTCTTCCCGGTATTTTGTTTTTTGATGATTTCTCATGGGGACCCTTAAAAACACCTTTTAAATATATTATTGGACAGTTCAGATTTTGAAAAACCAATTTTTTAAAACTTCAAAATACTCAAAAACCTCTAGTCAAGGATCTCTAGCTAGAAGTTTGCCGCGTGTGTAACATATATAGTAATTGATGTGTGTACTCAAAGCAATGATGCTATTATAAATATTTCTTCTCTTTCATAATCTGTGAACTATAATATTTCGCTAATTAATTAATTAACCGCATGACTGAAACATGCTTCGTTTATAATTTTAAAATATCGGTGGTCAAGTAACATTAAAAGCTACGCAGTTGCGTGTGTCTACATCCTCAATACTAGTCGAACACTAAATTAAGCACAGAGTGTCATTTTTTCCTAACGATGAGCTATATAAATAATAAAGTTCTTCCTATTAATAAAAATTTAAGCGTTTAAATGAATTGTTTGTCAACAATCTAATTCCCTTTCTATCGGCACGAAAAGCATTGTATGCATCGAAGCCGTCGCTTGTTTACTGTATTAGTAAGAGAATATAGAGTATTGTATTATTCTCATATAATTAACTAAGGAATATTGTGTTGGCTCAAAGCCATCATTATCTAAACGGTCTACTGGAGCATCACGTGGAGAGGTACAAGTTCTAAAGAACCAAGTTGAGACATTGACAGATGTATGCAAGAGACAAGAAGATGAGGTGGTGACAATGAAAGACTTGTGCAAATGGCAACAGGAGAAGCTAGTTGATTATGATGAAAAGTTTGAAAACAATTCTAAATTGATTGCTGAGCAAGCCAAGAAGATTGAACAGTTCAAGGCCATTATATCTGCCTTTATGCAGTTTGGGGTACGCTCCTCTCAGTAAGTAATTACTTTTGTGCTTATCTAGGCCTTGTTAAAATACATGTTTAATCTAATATATATCTTGCTGCAATTTCTCTAATTTACTGGGAATGACTATGAGACTTACAGATACCTATTTAAGTCTTTGTACATAATTGATATGGCTCAGAAAAGTCATAGAAACGGTTATGACTTCAATTTGAGGCATAGGTCTAACAGCATGTGCGTTGAAGTTGCGTGCTCTTACTCTTTAAATTGATCTGGGCATTAGACTAGCACCTTAAAAAAACTAAATTTAAATTTTTGTTCTGAATTCTTCTTGGAATTGATGACCAATGCTTCGACAGATGATTTTAACCTATGGCAGATTCTTGATGTGTATGCATGAGAAGCAAAAAAATAGTAGATTTGCCTAGATTTCATTCGCTTCTGTAATGTGTCTTGGTATTTGGTAATACTTGGATGCTGAAATTGCATTTTTAAGTGTTGAATGTATCGTAGTTGTAGCTTAGATGCAGGGACTTGGGTTTTAAAGTAGGAGATATGAACCTCGTTGCTAAAAACTAGTTCATAAGGGTTGAAACTATGAAAAATGGGTGCTGAAACTGGGTTTAGAGGTGCTGAATCTGCTAGTTAGCATGAAGAAATGGTTTTAGAATGCTGAAACTGCTTGTTTAGGTGCTGGAAATGTGTGTTGGATGCACAAATTAACTCTTGTAGTTGCTAAAAATGAATCTTAAGTGCTGAATTTTGTTCCACTATGCCAGAACTTGAGTCGAAATGTTAAAAATGAATGCCCAAGCGCCCAAATAGTTTAATAAGAGTTGGAGTATGATGCTAACTATTGATGCTGTTGTTTCTACATGTGAACAATTATTTTTGCTCCGATGCTTCAATTTCCAAGGATATGTAACTCCTTTTCTGTACATGAACTTAGGTAGCTCAGTGGGGCTATTGTAAAACTTCATCTACGGCAATTGTAATTATTGTTGAGTCCCCCAATTTAAGTTCAAAATGATGAAATTATTGATTTCGTTGCATGTTTAGAATTACAATTTTCAATTACTTTTTCTTTATCTTGAATTGCTACATATTCTAGTATCATTGATGATATATTGAGTATTTATTGTTGTTCTTGCTCTTTTTTCCAGGTGAGCGATGCGATGGATAGACTTGGATTTGGGCATTCAAAGATTTGATCTCCGCTACTTTTGTTTTGGGATATTATCATGATTAGATACATATTTAATATGGAAATTTGTATTAGTTTGAACACTAGATTTGATGAATATTGTTTTGTGGACCTTATGTGGGTGAATTAATGGTGACTGTTGGATTAGTGGATATGAAATTAATGTTATGGTTTCTTTAAAGTATGTAGATTGGTTTTTATGTGAAAAATTAATGTTATGGTATAGGGATTTTTAAAAAAATTCAGTGAGCATTATATGCTTCTCTCATTTGGTATCAAATGATGTGGGTGAATGTTATTTTTGGTGACAGGGCAAGTGTAGTAGCAGTAAACATTGCTACTTTCCGTGACTACAAGTTGTGGAAAAAGAAGAACATTTGGCCACATGCTTGTGGCAAAAAATGCACATTCAGCGACAAGTTTTAAAAGGGGGTTACTGTTATCCATATTTTTGGCGACAAGGTTGTCACTGAAAACGTCTTTCCGGGACAAGTATTCTTGTTGCTGTAAGCATCTTTCCGCGACAAGCTCATTATCTTGTGGCCATTGACTTTTAATGACATGGATTTGGCCACTACATTGGGCCTGTAGCCGAAGAGTATAGGTGACAAAATTTCATCTTTTGGTCACTTTTTTGGGTGTGGCCAAATGTGTTTTTTCTTGTAGTGAAAAATAACTGGTTTTATTAATTATTTTTTAAATAGAAGCTTGTTCTACTTGACAAAAAGCTATCATCGGAAATCATGGATGTAGTGGGCCAAAATATGGGCCGGTTAAAGTATTGAGCCCGAGAAGATTCAACTGAGAAGATCTGTCTTGGATAGAAGAGGCGATAGGCGGTTTCTCGCCCAAAACTAGGTTGATCAGGATGGGTCATCTAAGACGGGTAAACCTGAAAAGATTTGTGAGCAATATGGGAAGTAGTTCAAGTGACGCGTCATAGATGATGTCATCCGAGATAGTTATCAATCGCGCGTGTTTGGCTTGTGATGAGCCATGCACATGTAACCGCACTTCTTACTTCATAGTGACGTTGGCCGAGTGGTTATGATGTGTCGTTCAAAGACGCGTAACATGTGCAATCAATGGTAATAGACTCGGCAGGCTACATATAATATGACATCAGCCGAGCCACGCATACGACTATACGAGCTACGACTGAACTTGGAGCCCAAGTCAGGAGTGCAATATAAGTGTAGTGACGGGAGCCTTAAGAGGTACACACAACTCTCTATTTCTACTTAATTGAGCTCTATACTTTTTTCTCGAGTCACTCATTAGACCATCGGAGTGCCTTCCCCGCCAATTTTCGGCCGAAGTTTGGCACTAACGTCGGGTGCCACTTGTGCAGAGTTACTCAAGCAGTCAGACGATCCAACTCAAATTGAAGAAGGGGTTAATCAGAAGACCCGTTTGGATGACGCCACCACAACAGATTCCTACGGCAAATAACACTATAGTCAGGAAAACTTGCACCGGCAGATGGTACCGGAAAGTCCAGAAAATATATAACTTAAAATATACAATGCTCCTTGTTTTTTGGGTATACCAAATATAAGGTGCAATAGATTTTCACTTGATATATACTTCCACCGTCCCTTGTTATTGCTCCTTTGAGTCGTGCCAAATTTTGGATAAAAGATAATTCATATCGATCCGTAAATAATTACAATATTAAAAGATCTCGAATAAAAAAATTAATGGGCGTAAAAAATTTAGGGAACATATTATTTTCAAGGAAATGGCTACAATACACACCCCTTATTTGGGTGTACCATATGCACCTATTGTATGGTTCAGATTATGTCACCTCATCGACAATCGTAACATTTTTTAGTTTTTCGTAAATTTCAGCAATATGATTCGTAACATTTTCTATGATTCGTAGCATTTTGGTGTGTCTCATAACTTTTACAAAAAAAATTCGTAACCTTTACTAAAAATTCGTAACTTTTCCAAAAAATTCGTAACTTTTTGCAAAAGATCGTAACTTTTTCAAGGGTGTGTAAATAAGGGGTGTGTATTGTAACTTTTTCCTATTTTCAAACGTACGCTACTTTTTTTATGTGAAATATAACACGACTATCGAAAAGACCAACGCTGGGTACACTGAATGAAATTTCACCCGGTTTTAAGCACTAAAAAATGCCTTAAACGTGTTCAATTTGAAAACTAATCCTTTTCAAAGTTCAAAGCTTATCTTTTTAATTTTCTTCAAAATGCCTGTAAACCACCATACCGTACACCGACACAACTCAAGTTTAGTTGTATACACTAAATGAAATGATATAGTGGTGAGAGAGAGGTAGAGAGGAATGAGGATTGAAGAATGACGGAGAGAGAGAATTGCTTTTTCTTTAATCCATTTTTGGAATGGGGAGCTAGTAGTGAGCAACTCACTATAGGCTGTGTAGTGAGAATTTGTTTGTATTATCACCACACGCATACAATAATTAATACGAAAACAGTAAAGGAAATCAACACAGGAATATAGTGGTTCTCCAAAACCGGGTACGTCCACGGGAGCACACAAAATAGTCGTTTATTGAAGAGCGCACACTAGGGTTTTACAATAGAGAGTATTTATAAGAGAACGCTACTCCTATTCCAACCCTAACTAGGATTATAGCCTGAATACCTATAATACCCTTGTAACACCTTTCACGACTGTTTTAAGCCGCTCGGTATCGATATAGGTCTTTCCCTGTATCGATACCCATACATTCTGTTCGCCAATAGATGCCTCGGTATCCATACAGGGAAAACCCTGTATCGATACCGCCTCTATCAAAATGCCTCCCAACTTGCACATTGATACTAGGAACTTCTCCGTGCCTCTCATACACACCATATGAGCCACAAGTTCCAACAGAATTTCAGTCATCCATTCTTGTTTTGAGCGGTCCAAATCTTAATTGAATTATTCGCGCGAACAATTACATTATTCACTATTTTAGATCCGGACCGCTCAAAACACTTTGAACGACCGAGATTCACTCACTACACCTGTAGTCACTATAAGCCCTCCGCTCCCTCCATTTTTCTTAGAAATTTTCCAAATGCAATACTGTCTATACTTGTTTTCTATAGCACACCATGTTGGAGGCTCCGAAGACCCTGGGCACTACAGGGTTGTTGTCCCATAATCAAAGCCATTTATTTGTCAATCAACGATCCGGACTATATATCTTCACGTAAAATAAATATTTATCTGTATAATAACCTAGGCCATTGGTTGGCAAACGAACAACTATGATTAGGGAACTACAACTTTTTAGTGCTTTCGGCACAATAGGGCCCCACACCCCATCTTGGGACAAAGTTGTCATTGACATGGTAAAATTGGACTGACTAAACAATTTTACTGACTCTATTTGTTAACCCAAGGAAAGTCGGTAGAAATATGACAACAAGCTCACATATTTGACTCCCATCTCCAGTAGGACAAAAACAAAAACAAAAACAAAAAAACTGTAGGCTGTTGGAGGTTTTATGTCATTTAATTTTAAAGCTGCAATATTAGTTCAGATTAGTACATAGAAGTTGGTCCAGCCACTCAATTATTGACTTTATTACTTTATATAGTTCAAATGAAAAAAAAAACAGTAACAGTGCTAGACTAGAAATAGTAACACATTATTATCACATTTGAAACCACCACTTACACTACGTACTAACACTTTCTTCTTCTTCTTTTTTTTGGTAATGGAGAGAGAATTTCATTATATGCTACTGACACTTTACATAACGCAATCCGTGAAATCGCCAGTACACACTTCCGCCGGCGATAGGTGGTGACCTTATATGTTACTAACACTTTATACATAATGCAAACCACATTAAATAAAAGTTCTCATACGAAGTCCGCACATATAAGGTGCCACATCAAGTATGCATGATTATATATACAGTACTCAAATGTGGTCATTGTAGCATTATATATGTTTAAAAGCTTGATCCAACTGGAACCATATATCTTTTTTTGAGAAATAGGTAGAAATTTCAATAGATCAACCAAATTACAGCAAGTTCCAAGAGTACAACAACGATCAAAATAAACATCACAACATAAACAAAGACACAAGATAAACAGAAGCTAAACATGAGCTGAAGGAGCATTTCCATCACCGGTGTCCGGGTGAAGAACAAAAGAAGCCAGAGCATGCTTAGCAAGCAAGTGAGCCCGCTGAACATACTGGCGCGCAACCTTTGAGATTTTACAATAGGACAACTTCGAGATCTCCGCTGCCAGGTTGCGCAACAAAAAAGTGTCATGATGATGACACTCAGTCCTCCCTGTGATTTGCATAATTGCATTAAAACAATCAGAATATAGATAAACCACATTATAACGGTTATTTAAAGCCCATTTAATAGCTTCATAACATGCTTGAATTTCTATTTGAGTGGGCGTTGAGTTGTATGAAGATATAGCTTGCTGTGCAATAAGAGATCCATTGGGACGGCTAACTGTAAATCCTAGGCCACTCCATGCTTTTCCCTCTTTCCAAGCACCATCCACATGAAGATGACAGACATGATGATTAGGCTCCTACACAGGACTAGACTTAAGAATAAAAGAAGGGTTGTCTATTGGGAATGTAGCAGTTAGAGATGTGAATTTGGAAAGCCAATTAGAGGCACAGAGGAACCACTGAGCAGAGTCCTTGGCCATGCCAATAGTGGATGCTACATTGAAAGGAATGTCTGAGAATACCACCTTGTTTCTAGTCTTCCAAATGGCCAAAAGAATAGAGATAAAGTGGGATAACCTCTACTTGTCTTTATGAAGCTGAATTGTCCAATTTAACAACCAATCATTAAAAGATAGATCCCGAGCATTGTCCGAAGAGTATTGGAAATCACTAGCATCCCAAACTGGAAAAACTTGTGGGCAGAGACAGAAAAGATGTGTGGTAGATTCATCTAATAATCCACAAAGCGAACAAATTGCAGGACCATGATGCAGCCGCTTAGTAACATTTCCTCGAACTGAAAAAATCCCTTTAAGGCATTTCCATATAAAAACTTTTAAGCATTCAGGGAGATCCAGATTCCAGACTAAATTCCAAACATTATAACCATTGTAGATCCAAGTAGAGGAGGCAGAAGTTTATTGGTGCGGTCTTTGCATGTCATACAAAGATCTATATCTTGATTTAAACCTGTATTTGCCAGAATTTGTGAAGGGCCAAATGAGTTGGTCCGAACAATTTGTGGTAGGCAAAAGGATGGCTAGAACTTCTCACTACTACAAAAACCTTAAACCATGACAGTTAAAAGGTGTCATGAATCACAAAAAACTATCATCTTTGGAGGTGACATTAAAAGTCTAGATTTGTTATGACAGTAAAAAAAGGTTATTGAAACATATAAGATGACAATTTAAATCTGTCATCTTTGCAATAAGATGACAGTGTAAACCTGTCATCTTTACAATCAACGATGATAGTTTTACAAAAACTTTAAACCATGACAGTTAAAAGGTGTCATGAATCACAAAAGATGACAGTTTTAAAGTTGTCATCTTTGAAGGTGACATTAAAAGTCTAGATTTGTTATGACAGTAAAAAAAGGTCATTGAAACATATAAAATGGCAATTTAAATCTGCCATCTTTGACAATCAACGATGATTGTTTTAAACTGTCTCCATTCTAAAAAAAAAAAATTCCAATTCTAGTTCAAACACATGGCTATCGTGTGGCCGCCCTCGCATGACCGCCTAGTGGAGTTCACATATCACCCTCGTGGCACTTGTGTGGCGCCTATGTAGCACTTGTGTGGCGCCTACGTAGCGCTTGTGTGGTTAGCTAATATTTGTTTGCCCCAGGACTCGAACACAAGACCTTAACTTCCTCGCGCGCGCGCGCATGTTACCAACTGAGCTAGCACGCTGCTTGTTGACAAAAGACCAACAAAAATATTTATACTATATTTTCAAAAAAATTTAAGCTGAGTACATTTTATGTCAGTCATCTTTTTTCATCTTATACGTTTAATGACACTTTTTGACAGTCATCTTTTTTCATTAACTTCAACGTTGGTTCTAATTAAAATTGACATTAAAATGGCTTAGTTTCAATGTCACTTTTAAGGAAAATTGACATTCCAAGGTTATCCATATGGGCTTCTGGAAGCACCTTATTTTAATGTCAATTCTAAGCAAAAATTGACATTAAAGAAATAGATAATAATGTCACTTTTATTATAAACTGTCATATTATACCGCAAAGATGATAGTTTTTAGGATAGACTGATATCAAAACTTTATCCTCATATTTTCGATGACAGTTTACAAAAACTGTCATTATTTCAATTTTTGGTGTGTCATCTTTAACCATTATTGTAGTAGTGTCTTGAACAAAAAATCCTGGATTAACTCATTTTACCCTATTCACATTCCAAATCTTCCCATTAATACCTTCAACCAGAAGGAAAGAAACTGTAAGATTGTCTGGACCACTATAAGGAATGAGGTGGTTCAGCGATCTATCCAAATTTGGGATCCACTTGTCATGGAAAAGGCTAATGGATGTTCCATCACCAACTCTCCAAGCAACATGTTGGGCAGTAAGATCTCGACCATAAAGAATGCTTTCCACGCCCAAGAAAAGTTGGAATGGGCTTTCACGTTAATCAAATTCTCCTTAGAATAGTACTTGGGAAGAAGAATGCGGGAGATGAGAAGGTCTAGATTATTGAGAAGATGCCAACACTGTTTAGCTAGCAGAGCATGATTGAAGAGTTTAGTATCCCAGATTCCTAGTCCACCCTCCCTTTTATAAGCCAACATGTTCTTCCAACCAAGCCAAAAGCTAGGTTTTCTATCTTTAACTTTCCACTAGTAATTAGCAGATATACTATTCAGCTTATCACAGATAGCGATTGGGAGCATATATGTAGAGCATAAATAAAGAGGTTGCCCCGCCAAGACAGATTTAATTAAGGAAAGCTTCCCTACCTGAGAAATCTCAGAATTGTAACCCGCAAGTGCCTTCTTTGCTCGATCAATAATAAATTTAAAGCATTGTCGCTTGTTAGCTGTGATCTCCATAGGAAGTTCTAGGTAAGGGACCGGCGCTAAATTTATAGGGACATGGAAGAAATCCATAAATCTAGAAAGTCGAAGGGGTGTTTAGGCTGAAAGTGATGTAGGATTTTTGTCGATTGATATTTTGACCAGAGAAATGGCTAAAATCCTCTAAGACTCTTTTGAGGTGACCACAACTATCATCAGCCCAGAACAAATGTGAAAGAAAGATACCAGCCCTAGATAGTTTGAGACCCGTGCATTTACCAGATGTATCCAAATGATTAAATCACATGATAGTCTCAAGATAAATAATAAACAAATAAGGGGACAAAGGATCTCCTTGACGCAAACCACTGTGGGTGAAATCTCTGTCTGTTGGAACTCCAATGATGAGCAAAGAGAAAGACACAGTTGAAAAACATTGGTGTAACAGGTTAACCCACTTTTCCGAAAAGCCCAACTTCCTTAGAGTGAAAATTAGAAACTTCCAATTCTCCCTGTCAAAGGCTTTGCTCATATCCAATTTTAAAGCTGCTTTGAAATTATTTCCTGATTTAGAATGAGCAATTAGGTAGGAAAACTCACAAGCCAAGAGGGAGCTTCTAGTAAGAAATTAGAACCCTTGGACCAAGGCATTGGCAAGGACACATCGACAGGGATGAGCCCGAGAAATCATCTTATCTAGGTTTCCAAATTCTTTAGAATTATAGTAGGATTAACATTATATTTTCATTATTCAGAAAATTGGTCTAAAGGCCTAGTTTGGGGCTTTAAATGGTATTTAGTCCAGGTTAACTTATTTTAAGGCATCCAATACATTGATAGGAAATATTTGAGGGCTCAAGCACAAAACTAGACAAAAATACCCTGAATGAAAATATTGTGCGCATCTAAGGAGAAAGACTCAAAAAGGAAAAGGTCTGACAGTACACAACGGTCCTAACCCCAACCCATCACTTTCAACATCAACCCATCACTTTCAATTCTTCTTCTTCTTCTTCTTCTTCTTCTTCTTCTTCTTCTTCTTCTTCTTCTTCTTCTTCTCTCTCTCTCTCTCTCTCTCACACACGCACACACAAACACATTAATTGGTGCAGCCCGGCATTTTAATCCTTGAAAGTGATCAAAGACCTTTCCCATCACTTTTCTCTTTCCCCTAACCCATCTCTCTCTCTCATGCATGTGGGTATTTGGGACAAGCCTTGAAAGTCCTTTAATTTTGGGATTGGGTTTAATTTTAGGGGGTTAGGCTTTTTGTGGTTGGTTATAGTGAGTTTAGCATTTTGGGTTTAGGCACTTAGATACACTTTTCCAATTATAGGGTTTTAGTTTTTAGGCACTTTCACAGGGTACCCTAGGATTTAAGCACTTAGAGTGCACTTTTCAATTATAGTATTTTAGTTGTTTAGACACTTTCATATGGTACCCTAGGGTTTAGGTTTAGGATGTAGTTTCCAATTATAGGGTTTTAGTAGTTTATGCACTTTCTTAGGGTACCCTAGGTTTTAGGCAGTTTCATAGGGTACCCTAGAGTTTAGGTTTAGGCACTTTCATTAGGTTTGGGGGTTTAAACACTTTCATTGACTAGTGAGGGCATTTTTGGAATGTGCATGTGATTTGTCATCTTGCATTAATGAAAAGTTGATGTCCTTATTGAAGTAAAGACCTCTTTACTATGTCCTTCCCAAAAACTGACCCTTGATTATTTTCTCAACTGCCCATTCCAATTAACGTTTTTCTAATGTGATATCTATAATTTGATCCTTTAAATCTATTGTTTTTTATAATAATGCATATGACTTTGAATCTCTAAATTAAAAAGAGAAAATATTATTTCCACCGCCGGTGGAAATAACTTGTTATCAATTAAAAAAACAAACCTATCTGATTAACTCATGCCGATCTAAGATTTATTTTGTAAGATTCTAACAACCATAGATTGTACCCATCTACAAAAAATCTATCACAAATCCTGAATTTTTACCTTTTGAAATAGATAATTCGATATAGATTATCATGATTCCATATAACTATTAGAAATGATAATACATTCGTATAATTATGTTGGATGACTACAATATATAGGATAATTATTTTGGTACCATGTTTGTACTACTGAAAAATTTATAAAAGGGGCTCTATGTGAATGGACAGTTTTCGAGTCTAGACATGAGCACCATTAATATGTATGCACACATACTTTCCCAAATAAGTTTACATAATCTCCAATTTTTTCAGCAGTGCTACATATACAAACAAACCACAGCTCCTCACATACACGCGGGGTTCACATTTCTGAATGTATGTGGGACCTACATGCGTGTGTGGGGTTGTGCTTGATGTTGTGTTTTGTTGTTGTGTTCATAAAATTTATTAACTTTTTTACTTCCCTGCCTTGTTTTAGAAGTGCAATTTATGGGTTGTATGACTTCAATTAGAAGCGAGACTTGAACCCAATTGATTAGCACATGTATTTTAACGAAGAAACATGTTAAATACACAACCATCCAACCATAACTCAATTCACAATCTCTCACATACATGTCAAGCCCACACACAATTATGAGGTGGGCTCCCTGTGTGTAACGACCCGAATTTTCATAAATAAAAATTTCGTTTAAAAATATGATTAATTAAATTAAATTTTAGTTTATTAGAATATTTTTCTATTTAAATATTATTTAATTCTTTTGATTCGAATAAATAAAAACCTAGCCATGTATGTGCGTGTGCGAGACCGAGTAACACATCCGTTACACTACCGTGGCACCCGGGGACCGAGTTTAATACCTGATACCTATTCAAACACCGTTCCTACCCTAACCAACCGCCTTGGTACCACCTAGTTCCATTACCTCCCAACCCTAGGAACTTGGTGCTAACTAAGATAGAGTTACAGAGAGTTGGAGAGAGAGATAGAGAGAGAGAGACATGATAGATAGAGAGAGGGAGAGTGAGGTAGAGTGTGAGTGTGTGCATAAGTACACTTCACATGGAAGAATCTTTGTTTGGTCACTTGCACAATCAAGTTAAGGATTTTGAGGGATTACCACCTAGTCTACATTTTGTACCCAAACCAGTTAGAATAAGCCTTGTTATTTTGATAATAACCTATACATACCCACACAATACATACATTTTGTATATATCTAACCCTACAAACATCCCATAACCAAGGTGACCATGCAAAACCTACACAACTAAGAGCATATTTTCCCCCCACTACTACATCCCACCTTACGTCAATGTACTTCCCCCAAGATTCCCCCTTTGCTTGCAAGAAACAACCTAAATCTAGCCTTAAACCTAGGGAATCTACTTGGGTACTTGCCATGTGCCATACAAACACCACATATTGTCCCCCCCACACCAAAACTTTCGGCCATATGTGTGTGTGTGCGCCAAAATTTTTAGAGGGAGAGAGAGGGCTCTCACTTACTGCTTGACCGACCAGGTGACTAAATTTAAAGACACATCCCAAGCGTAGGACTCTTGACTAGTGCAGCACATTATCTAGAAGTATCGGAGTCGAACCACAGAGACAGCTAACGGTGTTTGACTCAAAGTGCGGAGTTTTAGTTTAACTGGCTCTTACGTAGCCACCCCTTGTTTGATAGGATTAATTTACTGAATTACCGACTAATTTACTGAATTCAGATTAAAAATAAGAGTACAACTGAGGGAACCCAGCGTCCCCAACTAGCCTAATCAATGTTTACTCGGGCCACAATTACTCTTTTTACTGATTTTAGAAAAAGAGAAAGGCACCCTAACAAATGCGCACCACCTGTCACCAGATTCCGTGCGCATTCGAATTCCGGCAATGCCTGGGTTTTGTTTGTTAAGTAAGTTTCCGTTTCCTAAAATTGCTCAAAAATAAAGTTAATTCGGTCCCGAGGAAGAACATCAATTAGTCTAGTGGCGAAATGCTTTCGCTTGCAGCCGCACTCTATACGACTAATCACGCATGATTATCTTATTTGCAGAAATTATGCTAAACCTAGATCTAAACATGTTATGCAAATTAAAATAGTAAAAGAAAACAATACCACTGATTGCGAGAAGAAAACAAACTTGAATATCATGCGAAAACACGAATCTAATAGCTGGGAATCTGAGAATCTAAAATAAACTTGAATGTAGAACACTGAAATCGAATGCTGAAAAATATAGCCGAAAAAGCCTAGAATAATAAAACCTAAAAACAAAGTCTAGAACCCTAATCACATCTGTTAGCAGTGTATTTATATGAGAATCATCGCTAACTATAATGAAAACGAGAATACAAGAAAATTAACCCAAACGACTACGTCCCATAGCCGAGATAACGCCTGCAGTAGCGCTACCTAAGAAAAGGTGTAGCGCTACCGAGCCTATTAAGCCTTGTTTGACTGATGACTTGCTGTTTGACCGTTGACTTGAAGCATCTCGGTAGCGCTCCCGAATGGTTATCCCCGCTGGCTCGATTGACCTGATCATCTCACCGTTGACCACAAAACCTATTGGTAGCGCTACATAACTTTTGATGTAGCGCTGAAGAACCTTCTGTTCATATTTGGTGCCCTCTTGTGACAATCTTAAGCGCTCCAGAGAACTAGGATAGCGCTCCCGATGGATTATCATCACTTCCATGCAAAAACAACTCCATACCTTAACCTCCTCAGCTTTTCTTACCCTCGGTCTACGTGCATGCCCTCTCAACAAGTCCAATTGGTGCCAAAACACCTCAAATTTTCGCACTTAAACACAAGCACAAAATCCAACCATGTGCACGCATTAAATAGAAAATGAGGCTTAAACCGCACGTCTAACATGCTAGATTACCTACTTAGGCACTTAAATGTATGGATTTCATGTGCCTATCACTTGCTATATATAGTCACATTTTGTGTTCTTTTGGACCACCCTTTACACCTACTATACTTGTTGTCTCTCTATTTCCTGACAAACCAACCACTTCTATCACCTTTTAGCCCACCTATTTTAGTTCTAATTAGCTACTTGCTAAGCTAATTAGTGAGCAAGCCAGGAGTCTCTCCATCTAAGGATAGTTTTTCGGCTTCCGGTTTACACCCGGAAATTAAAGCAGTTTACTAAACTAACCTTCTAATTAGTTATTTCTAGAATCATTATGATGTTCTAATTAATTTTCTAAGCATGATTTTAGAGTTTGATTGGGTTAATTTATGCATACGTTACGTGAATAAGCATGTTACTTAGTGTTTAAGAAAGAAGATTTCATGTTGAAAGATTAACAAGAATGTTAGTGAGATTCTAATTAGAGTAGTTCTTCGTGAAATTAGAAGTGAGATTAGTAAAATTAAAGTGATTAGAAGTTTATTAGAAGTGATTAGAAGTTATATAATTTTTCTAGACAAGGTTCTAGCATGATTATGTTAACCTTTCACGGAAGAAAGAAAGAATAAATACATTATGGGGATTTTTGAAAGAAAGTATGATATTTTTTTCGATAATAGAAAATTTTTACAAAAGTTTCTTAGAAATGTTTTCGCTAAATCATTGTGAGCATAATTTATGGTCTTGAGAAAAAGCAAAGGAATAAACATAGAGAGTTGATGAAATTTTCTAGAAAGAAAAAAAAATACTAAATAAAGAAAGAGATGATTTAAATGAGATTATTGGAAGAAAAGTTTCATAGAAATTAAAGAGTACATTTTTTGAAGAAATGGAATATTTTGAAAACTCATAACTAGTGGAGCTAAATTTTTGATAAGGAATTTCTAGAAAAGAAGTATATGTTTAATGATTTTAGAGAAAGCAAGTTGACTAGTTTTATTTCCTTGGAGAGAATAAAAAGAAAAGATAGTAAATGAGATTTTGAGGTAAAAAGAGATTGAGAGATTTAGAAATATTATTTTGAAGAAAGTTGGTGAAATAAATGTGCGATTTTATGTGAGAAATTTCTCGAAGAAATATTATATTTTAGAGAATGGGTGAATTTCATTGTATGATTTTTATGTGGGAAATGTCTAGTTGGAAAGATATGAATTTTATAAGAAAGTACGGAATATTGCATGGGCATGATTTGAGCATATGGCGTTGAGCACATACATAATACGATTATGAGACCGGACTTGAAATTTTGAATTGCGATTGACGGGAAAATAGAGATGAGAATGAAAATGGATTTTGGAAATGAGAAATGAGATTTTCGGGAAATGAAATTTGAAAATGAAATGTGATGAGATGAGTTGTTACCACCTCAATTAAGTTCGCGGAGAGAACTTGGAGGAATGATCGTGATGCGGTAGTGCAACAAAAGCGCCACTTCCAATTCGCGAAGAGAACTTGGATGTTTGGGCTAAGTGTGCGCAGCACACTGTGAACAAACCTCATAAACAGACTAGTTAAGTTCAGTGATATGAGACGGCCGAGACTGTGTCGTGTGAGTCGCAGGGTGGATGGACCGTGCAAACAAGCTGTTAAGATTGATGATGCACAACTGCCAAGACCTCGAGCGGAAAGGTTGGTACCGTCAGCTGAAAGGAGGCGTAAACAAACAAATAACTTTCGAGTGGTGTGAGATATATGAAATTTGAAGAAGAATGCTGAAAGAGGCACTGATTTGAGAAAAACACATTTTTGGGAAAATATCGATAAATGAGTTAAAAGTGAGAAACGATTAAGATTCTTGTGAGAAATGACACGTGACAAAACTTTGAGATACCGTAACGAGATATTGTTTTTCTGCGCATGTTTACTCTGATCCACATTGACACGCATGATGCATTGTATGGTTTTACCGCTCATAAGTTATATGTACTGTCTTTACACATATTGTTCTAGAATTGCTACTTAGAAGTTTAGTGTAGTGAACTTCTGGGCTTTGATCACGATATTGCACTCGTGTGACCCTGACATAATACCATGATGTTGCCTGTGGGACTCGGACGTATTATGTCAGACTATCTAGATGGACAAAGACACTATTGTGGAGACTGGTCCTATGGAACAGGGAATGCTACCGGCATGGGGAATAACCCGGCGCAGGGATAGACGTCACCCTAGAACCACCCCAATTACTATTTATATAACGATTTTGGATGTTGTAATTTGGATTGAAGTTTAAGGATTAAACTTAATTATGGTTGTAATGATAATACTATTTAACATACCCAAATCTTGAGGGCTTTACACCATGTATGTGAAGGGTCGTGGATTGGGTTGTGGTTGAATGGTGGTGTACCTATTATTTTTGTTTAACGAAAGAAATTAACTCGTATAGAAGTCAACGATATTCCGATTGTGACATAAAAATTGAACGTGGAGTGTTAACCCTCATAAAGAAATATATTGATCAGATTACATTGTCAGAAAGCGATTGGGTTACCATTTTATTAAAGAGGAACCTCATTAAGAAATATAATCAGATGAGAGAGAGTGAGAGAGAGAATATTAGGTTACCATTTTTGTATCAGCAAAAAAGATTTTATTAATCATAATCTTGAAACAAATACATAGATTAAAAGGATCATGGGCACATCGGCAGAAAGCCACCCGAGAACCAGTCCCAAAGGTAGGCAGGAAGCCAACCCAAACACTACACCAATCGAAGCCGCAAACTGCCAAAAAAAAAAAACCTCCTAACAAAACAGACAAAAGAAAACAAACCTAAACCCAAAGAACAAACTGAAAAGACAAAATCCCTAAACAGCCAAAAGAAAACCAAGAGGATAAACTCGAAAACCGCAAAACCTCGCAATTAAATCCTAAAGAAAGAGTTGCACCATTCTTGAAATCACCGTCTTCCTCCAAGCCATCAAAATCTTCCAAGTCGTCAAGAACATCGATCCTTTCCACTATTTTAGCCTCCTTTATTTCAACCGATTTCTTTAAATTTTAGCTTCACCCTCCACTAAGTTTAATACCCAATGTGGCCACCATATCCATCGACTTTCGAGCATCAATATGGATGCACACATACTTTCCGAAATAACTTAACGTGTGTGGGACTTACATATATGTGAAGTGTTGTGATTAATTTTTTGATTGGTTGTTGTGTTTCTAGATTTATTGATCTTTTTACTAGCGTTCCTTGTTTCAGAAGTCTAATTTTATATTGGTTGTATGACTTCAATAAGAAGCGAAACTTGAACCCAATTAATTAAGACATCTTTTTTTTTTTTGGTGAAAAAAAATGATTTCGAAACATTGTCAGATAGGGATTGGGTGGCTAGCTTAAATAAGGTCTACCATTAGCTCTATATCCAAACTGCTGCCCCGTGGACTTGCAATTTGCAAAAATAATCAGATGTCACACACACAGAGAGAGAGAGAGAGAGAGAGAGAGAGAGAGAGAGCTTTCGACAAAGCCAAGGTAGTTTTAGACCAGCCCCAAGGTATATCTCGTTGTCGTTGAGGACAAATTAAAGTAAATTAGCTACCAAACACATAACAACTTTTAAAACTTGTGGATGCATGCCTTGTTTTAATAAACCCTAGGTGTTCACGTCAACTTATAGCGGTGGAATCATGATTTGGGTAAGGGGCAACGCTATTACACGAGATTCCATCAATTTTTGTTGTATGTTATACGGAGCATATAAAAATGCAAAGAGAATAGTTAACTGTAAAGTCAAGCTTTGTCACAGACTTTTTTTTCGGAGAACATTCTTTACATTGGCATTGTAAACTAAATAGTAGTCTCAAAAGATAGAATAATGACACATGGCGCAATCCAATCAATTTGGAGAAAACTTTTATTTACAACGCCGGTATAGAGAATATTTTCTCCTTTTTTTTCTTTATTAAAATTGAATAAATGATTGGTTCAGCTATCTTACGATATGCATGACTCTCTCTAAACCTTGAGCCTTTCTCAAAGTGCTCAATCGGTTAGGGTTTCGCTGCGCAGGGGGAGCTGCGGCACTGCCCCCTCCCCCCCTCCTCTTTTTTCCCTCTCCCTTCCTCCCTCTCTTTCCCTTTCCACTTCTCTCTTTTCTTTTTGTTTTTGCACGTGTGGTCGGGTATTGTCGTGGTGATTGTTGTTGTAGACTTCCAGCGACGTTACAGGATCTCGGTTGTCACCTCTCCTAGCCGTCTGTGAGAACCGATCTAGCTGTTTCTCGGTGGCTACATCTGTTGGGATTGGTTCTAATTCCAATGATATTAATTTTTTACTTGCACAAGGTTTTAACTAATGGGGAATACCGAAGCAATTGTTGGACATTTCTTTTTCTACCTATTTTGCCATGTACTTTGGCTTTCCAACAGGTGGCTGTCCAACTACTTTGTTGGAACATGCATCAAGTTTTAATGCATGGGTTGTTGGGTAGCTATATATATTTGTTTTGTACGGCAGATTTTGTAGAGAGGGTGGTGGTGTAACCAAGAGTTATAAAGTTGTGTGCAAGTGTCAAGCTTTGGCTTGAGTGTGAGTGAGTTCTTGTATGAGTGAGGTATAAGGGATTGGGTGTGGGATATTCATACTCAAGTGTACTTGTACAATTTTACTCATAAGGAAAGAACGTGATCCTCTCCGTGAAGTAGGCAGGTTGTTGCCAAACCACGTAAATCTTGCGTGTCTCTCTCCAATTTTATTTTTCATCGTGTTTCCATTTGTTGCGTTGTGGTTGTGTTTTGAATATCGGTGCTTGGATGCTTCCGCGTTTCATCCCAACAATATCAGGTGTTCTAATTTATTCAACCCTTGGTTGAAGTCCCCTCCCTCTCGCCCATTCTTTATGTACCCTTAATCCAAAAATAAAATAAAATAATTAGATCGAGCTAGCCTTATTGTTTTCTTGTCCGACTATCCTACCTAGGATTGAACACGAAGATGATATGTCTGCATCAACGTATTCTGTCTTATCGTGTACCGAGGAGCCAACAAATGTGCAAATCACCTAGCTAGAATTGGAGCAGAGCAAGAGGAGGAGTTCAAGATTCTACCCATTAGCCCTCTCTCGATCAGAGAGTTTCTCATTAGAGATTGCCTAAACCTGGAGCAATTCCTGGACTAGGTTCCTGTGTTTTTGTTTTATGGTCTGCCTTGTTAACTATGGGGCATAATTACTATGTTGTTTCTCTAGATTAGTTTTAATATATTTCTGAAGTACAAAAAAAAAAATACTCAAGTCACTCTGATTCTACTCAGGGCCGGCCCCAAGGTTTGGATTGCGCAAGCCCGACCTCATGCTTGGTTGCCCACTTACTTTTAAGTCATACTCTCTCCGTTCCAATTTGTTTGCTCACTACAGTTATGTGTACTTTTTTAAAAGTTTTATAGTTTTCAATCTAGGTGTAAATATATATGGATCTTATTTGATTGATCTAAACTAGTTGTATAAAATAAAAAATTTGGGACAGAGGGAGTGAAAAAAAAGACATAATAAGATCCACAAGAAAGACCGGTGTAAAATTTGGGACAGGGGTAACGACTGGTGCGACAACCGGCTCCCTCACAAGCGTCAGACCACACAAAGGGTGTGTCCTTTGCTAACAACAGGCACAAAGGTCGGGAGATAGCGCTGAAGTCCTTAATGAATCGCCGGTAAAAGCCGGCGTGACCTAAGAAAGACCGGACATCCTTAACAGTTTTTGGAGTGGGCAGATTCGCAATTAAGTCGATCTTTGCCTTGTCCACCTCAATACCCTTAGATGAGACAATATGTCCCAACACTATACCTTGGGTCACCATGAAGTGGCATTTCTCCCAATTCAGCACAAGACGCTTCTCCTCACACCTAGTCAAAACTTTTCCTAAGTTCTCAAGGCATCTGTCAAACGAATCCCCAAAAACTGAAAAGTCATCCATAAAAACCTCAACTATCTTCTCTACCATGTCGCTAAAGATTCCCATCATACACCTTGAGAAGGTGCCGGGAGCATTGCACAAGCCAAAAGGCATGCGACGGTAGGCAAAAGTACCATATGGGCACGTAAAGGTAGTCTTTTCCTGGTCCTCCATGGCTACCTCAATCTGATTGTAGCCGGAGTATCCATCTAGGAAACAGTAGAACGCTCTGCCCGCAACTCTCTCTAAAATCTGGTCGATGAATGGGAGAGGAAAATGGTCCTTCCGGGTACTCGCGTTGAGCTTCCGGTAGTCTATGCAAACACGCCACCCGGTCTGAACACGGGTTGGCACTAACTCACCCTCCTCGTTTCTCACGACAGTCACTCCTGCCTTGTTAAGCACAACCTGAACGAGACTAACCCACTCACTATGAGCAATCGGATAAATGATACCCGCATCTAACAATTTAAGAACTTCCGTCCGAACCACCTCCTTCATGTTGGGGTTCAGATGCCGCTGGGGTTGCCTAGAAGGTTTCACATCTTCATCTAGAAAAATGCGGTGTGTACACACCGTAGGACTAATAACCTTCAAATCTGCTATGGTCCAACCGATTGCCCCTATGTGCTCTCTCAGCAGAGCAAGTAATTTAGCCTCTTGATCAGCCTCCAGGGAGGAGGAGATCACTACTGGAACGTATCATTACCTTTAAGGAAGGCATATTTCAACGTGATCCGTAAGGGCTTCAAATCGTGGTTTCGTGGTCGGACCGACGATGGGAGTGCTGTAGATAATGAGGCGCCCAACGGTTCGAGAACTGGGTCCCAAACGGCGCCGCAAACATCCTCGACTGCAAGCATCTCCATCAAACTCCCTACCTCTGGAGAATCTAAAAATGACGCCTCATCGGTTAGCGCTATCTCCAGAGGATCCTTATACAACACATTCTCGACATGCTCTTGCACTAGCGTGTCGATCAGACTCACCTCATAGACCTCCTCATCATCCTCTACTCGACTATCGACATTAAAGACATTCACCTCCATTTTCAAGTCCCCAAAAGATAATTGGACTTGTCCAGTTTTGCAATTCATCACCGCACTGGAGGTGGCTAAGAATGGACGGCCGAGAATAATGGGAGTCTTCTCTAGTACCTCAGGTATTGGACACGTGTCCAAGACAATGAAATCCACGGGGAACAGAAACTCCCCTACCTGAATCAACACATCCTCCACTACCCCCTTAGGAATTCTCACACTCCGGTCGGCCAGCTGTAGCGTGACCGGTGTGGCCTTAAGATCACCTATACCTAGTTTCAAGTATACTGAATATGGGAGCAAGTTAACACTCGCTCCCAAATCTAACAAAGCCTTATCGAAACTCTGGCCCGCAATAGCAATGGGGATAGTGGGACAACCTGGGTCTTTCCGCTTAATCGGAATATCAGCTTGGAGAATGGAGCTCACTTGTTCCGCCGCAACACGCTGTAATCGACTTTTAGTTCTCCTCGTCAAGTGCACGGCTCTTTCAAAGACCTTAGCAAACGAGGAATTGGCGCAATGGCTTCCATCAAAGAGATGGGAAATTGAACCTTCTTGAACAGCCAAGAATCTGAAATTCACATTGACGCTTCGGTTTTGCCACCAAACGATGGGGATATGGTGCCACAGTGGCAATGGAGTCGTAGCCGCGGTGCGCCTACAACCACCTTAGGTGACTCCAACTCTCTCTCTCTTCCTCAGTACAATTCTCCACAACAGGGGTAACGACTGGTGCGACAACCGGCTCCGGAGGTGGAACTGGTTTTGGCTTCGGAGGGATTGCCTTGTCAATCACCTTCCCACTTCTGAGAGTGGTGATGGCCTTTGCTTCCTTCGGATTGGGGTTCGATTTACTCGCCCCCAATTCGCCTCAAAAAATTCGCACTCGGCAAAGATTGGTGTGAGGTTGAGAGGGAAATCTTCCCCTCTCCTCCCCGGGTTTGCCCAACTGCCGCCGCGTTAATCGGGTCAATTGGGACCTAATGTCCCCTATGGCCTCGCTTGGTCTCGCCAAGAAAGTCAATTGAGACCGCATGAGAGCCTTCCACATCTCATCGGGCCGGTTTTATCCCCGGGAGGATGATTTATGCCCGGGGTGGTCCGTGAGAATGAAGGATCAACCCCTCACACTCCGACTAGGATAACGGTATTGGGGTGCTTGGCCTTGAGGAGGCCGGTATGGTTGCATCTGTTGCTGAGGTGGTGCCTGTGGTGGCACTGGCACTTTAGGATTTCTCAAACTCGGGGCTGGGTGATGAGCCCAACCCGGATTATAGGTGTTAGAGAACGGATCCCAACGTTGGTTCACCGCATTCACCTCAAACATTGCTCGTAGGCTTCCTTAATCATAGGGGGCGGGCAAAAGTACCCACCGCATGCCCCTTTGACACTCGCAGCAGCGCAAACTTCCTCTACTCACATCATTCACCGATGGACTCGCCCCACCGCAAGTCCTCCATCCGCTTAGACAACTTATCCAAATGAGACCGGATGGTGTGTTCTCTCACACCGAGGGGAAAAATACCGACCCACCGGGTCCCCTGCGGCAGCCTATGGCCCTATCAGCGAGGTCGGAAGGTTCCCAACTTCGATGTTTTTCGGCCAACTCCTCCAGAAAATCCCATGCCTCATCTGGAGCCTTGTCTAAGAAATCACCATCTCGACATAGATACTCAATCTGCTGGGCCGTCGCGATGTTGAGGCCCAGCTGGAAAAACGTCACCAACTGATGTTTCTCATACCCGTGGTGGGGAAGAGCCAACAACAGTTCCTTAAACCGCTCCCAACACCTCAAAAATGACTTGCCCTCTTTTTGCCTTAAGGACTGGATTTGGCGAGTCAGGTGTTGTGACTTACTCTCTGAAAAATATTTCTTATAGAATAACTCCCTAATAGCTGACCATGTGGTGAGTGACTGCTCCTTTTGCATGCGGAGCCACTTATCTGCACTGTCTTTCAGAGAGGCAGGAAAAAGCTTAAGGCAAGCATTCTCCCACTGGGCAGTGGTGGCTAAGGTGCGCACCAACCCCTCAAAATGGCGGATGTGCTCATATGGATCCTCATTTTCTCTCCCATAGAAAAGAGGGAGAGCATTATGGGTCCCTGGTTTGACTGTGAAAGCATTGCGCGCCTCCACAGTTTCTATTGGCAGAACTATTGGACCACGAGGGGTGGTCCTCGCAGGATGCATATAGTCTCGCATAGATCTCTGTTCCGCCGCCATCTGTGGTTCACTCTCTACAACGAACAGTGGATTGGGAAATTCTATGAACAAGTCATCAATGGGGATGGATTCTGGTTGATCTACAGACGACTCTCGAGGGATTCCTACTGACTCAGACGAAGAACTAGACAACCCCAACGGACTTGACCCCTGCTCAATCCTAACCAAACGATTAGTACGATCGCGATAATAAAGAGGGTCGGGTTTTTGTGGGATTTGACTACTTTTACCTATTTTGACTTAATTCTAAATGTTATCTACTAAAGATTTCCTAGTGTTATCTAAATAATTTTTTTTTTTAAGAAAATTACAACTAAAGTTTAACAGACACTAACGACTCGAATTCTTAGCACCAATTACCTTCCCCAGCAACGGCGCCAAAAATGCTTGACCAATTTCCTAGACCTAAATTAATGAGTTGCCCCAAGCGTAGGGCGGAGACCGGTGCAGCACAATATCCGGTAAGACCAGAGTCGAATCCACAGAGAAGGTAGAAATGCTCACTAAGTACTCGGGTCACTAGTTTAACACGGCTCTTAGGTGGTCACCCTTTATGGTTTGATTGATGGACTTAACTACACTAAGTGATGTTGACCTGGTTTAAGCTAATTTAAGAGGAAGTACGGTCTTAGGGTTCATAACACGGTGACCAGATCGAGACTGTTCTGCTCCACTTGTTCTAAAAACGGTTGATTCAAGAGAGAAAAAGACACCCTGAAAGATGCGAATCCTTGTGGTCGCCGTTTACCCATGCAATGCCGTTGAACGAAGTTTTGGTCCCTCGCTCCCAGCGTTACATGGGCTCCGGCAATGCCTGATATCGCCTAAATGTAAATGCTTTAGTAACCTTAAATTGCTTTTTTCATTTATCAAGTTCAAAACGGGAACAAGATCAGTATCCGAAATCGCCCGCGGTGTGTTAATCACCCCGCGACCATACTTATGGATTACTCACTCATATTAATTTGAACGAATGACAAGATAATGAAATAATGCATGCTTCTATACTTTGAATGTGAATTAAATCGAAAATCCGGAAAACAACGCGCGGACAAACTCCCGCGAACAATGATTCAACGAAAGCAAAAACGAAAAGTTACCGAACTGTTATGCAAATCTGCAAATAAATCTTCAAAAAAACTCGAAGGAACAAACTCCGGAAAACAAAAACTTCCAAAGAAAACGGCTGCAAAAACTAGGGAAAATTTTTGTGTTAAGTTCGAACCCTAATTCGACCTAAAATCGGTCTATTTATTCCTCCCCGAAGTCAAACCATTTGGCAAGTCAACCGGCTGCCCTTAATGTCCTCGGTATCGATACAGAGGAATACCTGTATCGATACCCGTGCCTTCTGTTCCCAAGTGAACCACTCTGTATCGATACAGGACAATCCCTGTATCGATACCGAGCCCTTGAAATGCTGACTCAGCCTTGTCCGGTCATCCTGGCTTGGGTCCCACTGATTCTCAACACGTCCGACCGCCATGCACTCACTTCACGCGCACTTCACAACCTGTTTCCCTACAAAATAATCAAACAAAACAAAGACCAAAAACACACCGCATCAAGTGGAAAATGGAATAAAGTCGCGCCTCTAACGCGCTAATTTACCCTACTTAGGCGCTTATATCTACGACATTACGCGCCAATCAATAACCAAAACTTTCTCTTACACAAAGATGAAATTGGAGTTGCATAAAATATACTAGGCGTAACTAAAGGCGTATGTGTGTGATGGGCAACCTAATCCAATTAGTTAAAGTGAGATGGACGACATTGTCATTTAGAAAATCTAAAGGGGAAGTTCTAATTGAAGTTATTGTTGTTAGAAACCTCAAGAAAGTCAGTGTAATTAATCCAAAAAGAAGGCATCAAAATCTCAGGTAGGGCGAGAAGGACTCAACCCGACTCTCCTAGGAAGAGAAAGCAAGACACTAACCAACAGCGCTGACTAGTTTCTTCAAACATTTTGCCCGTCATTAAATTTAAATACTATAACGTATTTGTCAACAATTTTTTTATTTTTTTGGTTGCCCTAACCCAAGGGGTTGCCCAAGCCCACGGGCTTGCAGAGCTTATCCCGGGACCGGCCTTATTCTACTCTATAATTATCTCTTTCATTAATGATAAAATAATTATTTTCTATCGATACTAGTATAAATTTTTACGTACATGACACGGTATTCGATGTGTGGTATCCAGATATGATCGCAATGTTTCAGACTTTCAGTGCTAAACTAATCATTCCAATTGATTGCCCCTTTTTTACGGTTACGAAATATATTGTATGCACGGAAATCTTATCTTATTTTACTTTACAACAAGAGAATTAACATAGATTTTCATAAATTTCAAATGTATCGGCAAGAACAACTGTCATATTGACCCACAGTGTAGCTTTTATTTACTTGCTTGCTCATTTATATATACTTTTCACAGCCCCCAATTGTTGGTTATTTGAGTCATGCCAAAATTTGAAAAAAAAAATATACTTTATATTCGTAAATAATCACTCTGTAATCACTCTGTTTAAAACATATCAATTAAAAATATTAACTGGTGTAAAATATTAACTGGTCATCCCATCAGTACCATATATGTGATGCGATCCCCACAATAACTATCTTGCATTACTGTTTCCACGAATTTGAAAAATTAATTTATTACCCTATGCTACCGACAAAGAACACTAAAAAAATAAATAATTAATTATTGTATGCACAGAAGCCTTGGCCTGATTTACTTTAAAACAAGAGAATATGCCGTATATTTTAATTAGTACTTACTCTCATATATTTTTAAAAATGTAATTAATTTAGTAATTACACATTTGTATCGTGCTTGACCGACCGGGTGTCTACGAATTAAACTAAAGACGCGTCCCAAACGTAGGACTCTCGCCCGGTGTAGCACAATATCCGGAAGTACTAGAGTCGAACCACAGAGATGGACAAACGGTGTTTCACTCAAAAGTGTCGATTCTAGTTTTACCTAGCTCTTAGGTAGCCAGCCCTTTGTGCAATTCGATTGATTTATTAACTAAATGAATGAAGTTTGTAAGGACCCGTATTTTTACATAATTTTTCCGAAATAATGTTGGGTAAATGTGAGAAATTGAATTTTGATTAAGAGAGGTCAATGTGATAGTGGGAGAGTGCATTTGGGTGTGTTTAATATGCATTTGAAAGTTAAGGGGTGAAAGTGTAAGAGGGTGAGACTATATAAGAAATTTAATACTTGCATTTTTACCAAAAATCAGCCATATCTCTTCTTCATCAGCCATAGCCCTCTCTCTCACTCCTCTCCTCCATTTTTGCTTGCTCAAAGCTCAAAAATCCACCAAAACCTCAAGTCCCCTTCATAAACCCTACTTAAAATCATCTCCTCTACGTGTTTTGAGGCTTGTATTGCACTCATTTCGCACCAAAGGCTCACATTTCGGTTGGAGCTCATTGAAGGCTAGGGCTTTCATTTCCTCACTCATTTGAAGCTAAAATCTTGAGGTAGGAAGACAAATTCTACTCCCTCTAGTTGTATCTATGTGATGTATGGCATATATCTTGTTCTTGTTACTCAAATTCATCATTTGCTCTCAAATGGGTTTGTTTGAGCTTGATTTTGTGATCTATGATTTGAGTACTTGTTTGATGCAATTGATTGTTGATTTACCTTCCCTTGATGTCTATTAGTTGCTCCACATATCCACTTTTGGCTTAAATCTTCATATATGCTATTGGATTGAAGTTTCATGTTTTGAGAGAAACCCGCAGAAATTCTGGGTTTTCCCAACCGATCGTGCAAAAACTTCCAACCGGTTGGGTAGTTCTAAAGTGTTCACATGTATCTGTCTCTACCCAACCAGTTGGGCAAAAACCACAAACCGGTTGGGCACTTTTGAAATTTTCACACGAATCTGTCTCTGCCCAACCAGTTGGGCAAAAACCACCAACCAGTTGGGATTTCCTGAAAACTTGTATTCGTCTCTGTTTTAGTCCAACCAGTTGGGCAAAAACCTCCAACCAGTTGGGAAACGCTAAAATATCATATTTTCATCTTTGATCCTTCCCTTGAATATTGGACACATCGTACATCCCTCCAACCATATTTTGGCATCGTTTAGACAATGTAAAAAGTTAGTTTGACTTTTCAATGCAAATGATAAATTTTGGGACAAATTGTAAAGTTTTAAGATGAGTTTTAAATCAAAAATATTTTATGGATAAATGTGAACTCTAGGGATCACTCGTTTGGTGTCCCTGGCCATGGGTGCACGGAGCCCGCGAAATCCGGTAGGGGTGCACGGAGCCCATGAAATCTGACAGGGGTGCATGGAGCCCAAAAAATCCGGCAGGGGTGCACGGAGCCCATGAAATCCGGCAGAGGGATACTTCCCTATTAAATTGATGAATGTTTTTCTTATAAAATGTTAGAAATGACATGTTTTGAGTTCAATTTGGAATATTTGGCGAAAATTGAAATTTTGTGTATGGGTATGAAGATTTGGCAATTACGTGGACTTTGATTGTATGCTTAAACTTGGTTTAGAACACTTGGACACATTCTAGACACATGAACACATTCCGGGAACTTAGTGGTTGAATTAAAGCCTTCCGTCCATCCTAACCTTGTACTTTGGCCATGTCCACCTTCACTCTCATTCATTATGCATGTATCATGTTTATACACCTAGCGTTGGTAGAATAGTTTTCCTACTAGGCTAGTGAGCTCAACCTATCAAATTTTCAGGTACACGGCATGGAGCATGAAGTTGGATGCTTGTTGAGTGACATCTACATGGAGCATAAACATGTATGAAGTTATTTTTCCATCTTGTATTATACTTTTGAAAGATGGTTTTATAACTTTGATAGTTCATCTTTTTGATTATTTGGCAATGTAATAACTTTTAAACCTTGTACTTATGCATTCGGGCTATGGACGCTAGTGGATAGAACTTGTTTATTCGAAACGGTGAGATTGTATTTTGTTGATTTGACTATTCCAAGGGAATTTATGAGATCTTGACTTGTCCTACGTGGACTTTATTTATTTTTGAGTTATTAAATTTGAGGGCGTGACAAAGTTACTTAAATATGAATATAAAAGGAGAGTACAGCCGTGAGAACTCCAGCGTCCGCAACTAGCCCTAACCAATGTTCACTCGGCTCACATTTCGCTCAAATAATTGATTTTAAAATAGGAAAAAGTACCCTAACGAATGCACACTACCTGTCACCAATTTTCGTGTGTAGTCGAAAGGAAGGCTCCGGATTCCTTCGCCCCGCTCACAAGGACTCTAGCAATGCCCGGAATTTGTTCGTAAGAAAAAGTTTCGTATTCCAAAATTGCTTAAAAATTTACTCATGTCGAACCCGAGGTGAACATCGATTAGTCTAGCCACGGATGCCTTCGCCCCGCTGCCGCACCCTATGAATCTACTCACTCATGCTTTTATTGAACGTAGCAAACATATATCTAGAGCTAAACATGATTCTGGCAATTGAAATAACAATAAAACACGATACCACAAGTTTGCAGCGAGCGAACGGATTTGAAGAATAAGAAATCAAAACTTGAAAACCTGAAGAACTTGGATTAAACTTGAAGTTGAAAATAATCCTGAAAACAGCAGCCGAAGTTAAGAAAATAAAACATAAACTAGGAATTATGTCACCCTAATTTCGAGTTCTAAAGGGGTATTTATATGGAACCCCCGCTAATTACAATTAAAAAAAACGGAAAAGAAACTAAATTAACTCCATGCAACTAAAACGCCACCGTTCCATAGCCAAATTAAGCTCTCAGTAGCGCTACACCCATTCTTAGGTAGCGGTACCGAATCCCTTAAAAGCCATTTGATCGAAGACCTCCCTGTTTGACCGTTAACTCGAAGTATCTCGGTAGCGCTACACCCATTTTGGTGTAGCACTCGCCAAGGCTCTGTTCAGATTTTGAGCTCTGTTGTGCCATTTTTGAGCGCTATATCAAAACCCTTGTAGCACTCACGACGATCCAAATTGCTTCCCTCGAGAAATTAACTTCACCATTTAGTCCTCCATGGCCTCCCATGCTCTCAAGCTCCATCTCAACCTCTTCAATGTCTCTAGTTAGTGCCAAGACATCATGAATATCTGCAAATAAAACCCAAAACAAAATCCAACCACGTGCACACATTAAATGGAAAATAAGGATTAAATGCACGTCTAACGCACTATTTCTACCCTACTTAGCCGCTTAAATCGACGAATTTCACGCACCTATCATATCAGCAAGTACAATCGTTTATGACTTCATATGCACGCAAATCCTAGCTTATTTTAGGGCTTGTTTCAATTTTTTACTTCTTTGGCTTGTGAGCTTATTTTTTATAAGTTTGGATTGACCTAATGTGAAAGAATCATCTATCTCGTAAAATGCAATAAATTTATTTTTCTTATAAATTATTGTTTGGAACAAACTCTTACTTTTTTTGACATGGAAACTTGTCTTACTTGACAACAAATGGTACCCGACCAATGTGATACACCTAGGCCTCATTTGGATGGTGGATATCCCACCCGGATATGTTTTCACCCCCTCTTAAGAGGAGGCCCCATCCCATATCCCCTTGTTGGCAACGACCTACGCTCTCCCCCATTTCTTTTACACATGGTTCATGTATTTGTTGGGCTGCATGAATATATCTCAAGAGTCATTCATGTATATAGAGTTGTTCATGTATCGAGTCTAAGCGTTTGTTCATGAACCTATTTATTGTCTAATTTTGTGTACTTGTCTAGATACATCTTCGGGTAGTTCTATAAATTGGTTAAGTGTTTGAGTCAGTTTGTAAGGTAGTTGTTTGCACAACATTTCAGTTATTTATAAGAGTATCTTCATTTCAAGAGCACAATTTCTCTTGATCGTTTTTTTGATCCAACAACACTAGCAGTCCCATTGAAACCAAAGAAGTTGAGAAACATTCCATTAACCTGCTGCTCCACTTCAAAGTGAAAGCAATGTTTTGCAATCACGTCAACAGATTCTCATCCTTGTTCACAAAAGGCCCCCTAGCTTGAACTAAACTCAGTTCGGGATTGTCTTGAAAAAACAAAATGAATAAGAAAAAATTCAGAACAAAGCCTGTAGCCGCAAATGATTTGTTTAAAAAAAAAAAGGTTAGTTTTAGGTTTCAGGTTTCTTCAACTACATTCGAGAGAGAAGACCAAAAGAAATGAACATGTGCATGTAAAAAAAACCTAGTAAAAGTCATAGGTTTTGCACTTCCATGTTTATGAGAAGGGATGGTGCGAGAGAGAGAGAAGTGATGGCCAAAATCCAAAAAGTATATATAGAAGAGAATAGGAAGAGTGAGAGGCAAGAAAGAGTCTCCAAAAAGCCAAAAAAATTGGCACAATATTTGGGTAGCCATAATTTGTTTACGCAATTAAAAGTACTATACGGTACAATATGAGCCACTCAACAGTAGTAGTAGTACCGTTAAAACAAAAAAAAACCGCAGCAGTACGTTGTAGTAGTAATATAAAGAGGACTGAGCAAAAAAAAAAACGTAATACAAAGAGGAAAAGGACTCTTGAGAAGGTGACGTGGTACCAATGCTCAGTCATTTGCTTTCCAAAAGCCACAAATAAAGGAAAAAGTGAGAAGGACAACTGGTGCTGCTGTTGACGTAATTGCCCAGCTTGTGTACAGTGGTTTTAGCTTTCAGAAGCAAGAGGATGACTATTTTCAAACAAGTTGTGGTTGCCCATGCTTTTGGGCTTTTTGTTAAGAAAATTACAAAACAAAAATTATTGATACTACTTTTGAAATACCCAACCATTTAAACCTTGCCATGCCAAAAGGAGAAGGGTATTTTCATCCACAATAGTCAAAAATGGCATGCCAACTTCTATTCTTATGTAAGAAGGTTTAGAAAATAACATGACCCTCAAAAAGTCCAATGTTGGGGACGGAGGGAGTAGTTCTATAATTACGAACTTTTTGAACTGATTGAATTTGAATTTCAAATTTTGAAATATTTTAAGGTGTATGCATGAGGGGAGAAGATAATTATTCAATCGTGTTGATTATTTGTGTAGACTGGCTAAAATACATTATCGAGCTTTTGTGCACTTGAAAATGTCTTAAGCGTGTACAATTTGGAAAACTAGTCCTTTTCAAAGTTCAAATCTATTAATATGTTGTAATTTTCTACAAAATACCTATAAACCACTAAACCATGCATCCACATAACTTAAGCGTGGTTTATATAGCTGATATGGTGAAGAGAGAGAGGAAAATGACTTTCATTGTGCAGGGTGACAACCTTGTTTACCTTATTGGGATGTTGTTCATCGTTTTGATGTCCTTTCTCTTGTCCCGTTTAATCTTTGTGTACTATACATTGATTATTAAAAAAAAATTGTTGTGCATAATCTTGCTCTGCGTTGTTTTTGTAACCTAGTTTTAGATTAATGCATGTTATATTTCCTGGTTCAAAAAGAAATGGTGGAGAGAGAGAGAGAGAGAGAGAGAGAGAGAGAGTGGCTAGAGGACTGGAGAAAGAGGCTGAGACAGGTGGATCTTCTTTAATCCATTTTGTCAAAAAAAAAATTATTGAACAACGAAAGGAGATTTTATTAATTTGGTCAAAATTTTGATTTACTTTCCCAATTAAATTTATAAGAACTACTCCCTCCATTCCAAATTAATGGTTCCTTTTTGGCAATTGTGCCACTCAACAAATCATCCATATTTCACAATCTATAATGTATTTTATAATTGCAAAAAATTGTTTTATAAAACAATTCGAGATCTATCAAATAAGATTCATATTGGATATAAAAAGAACCATAGATTGAAAGTTATGGGCAATTCTTTGGGAGATGCCAAATAGTGAAAATGAACTATTAATTTGGGACGGAGGGAGTATTAACTATTTTGTACTATAGCACATCATCTTTGTACCAATTTCTCATTGACCGGGTAAATTGGACTAACTAAAATGATTTGTCTCTATTAACGCTAAGTTTGGCTAAAAAAGTCAACTTCACTTTTTGTTTTGTCTGTATTTGATTTTTTTGCGCTTGTTAGTTTTGCATCGATTTTTTGAGTATTATTGGTTCGTCTCGGCGAGACGAATCCAAAAAGATAAAAGATTATGACTATGACTTTCAATTTTTTGAATAAGATCAAAAAAAAATGTAAAAAACTGACTTTTTGGCTTATTTTTGTCTTTATTCAAAAAAATTTAAACTTTGGTCATAATTTTATACTTTTCTGATTCCTCTCGCAAAGACAAACCAATAATACTAAAAAATGTGAAAAAAAATCAAATAAAGATGCAAAAAAAGTCAGTCAACTTTTTTGGCCAAAACACACCTAATTATTAAACGGAGGTGAGACAGTGAAATGATTAAAGTTTTCCCTCGAAGCTTACTAAAATGATTTGACTGATACTATTACTCCCTCCGTTCTTATTTGTTTGATTACTACGAAAAGTCATCTCACTTTTCAAATAAAAAAATAAAGTATTTTCGTGTATTATTTTTCAAATTTTTTTATACAATTAAAGTGCTCATTGTATATTTTAATTCGGTGCAAAAAAAATTGAAAAATAATACACGGAAGCACTTAATTTTTTGATTTGAAAAAAAGCAAGAGAGAGAGGGTGGGACAAACAAATAGGTATGGAGGAAATAATTGTTAAACCGCGAGGTGAGTCATTGAAAGCATGACAATAACTAAAAAGAGAACATTTTTCCCATCGTTGGCGGAAACAAATATTTCCTCCAAATCAATCACAGCAATCTAGTATAGTAGTGATAAGTCCCCAATGTTGTACATATCCGGGGCTTATCGTACTCATTTATTGCACACAAGCACGTGATTTCGCGCCTTATATGTTTGATTTGCGCGTTGTAGTGTTTTTGCCAAAATGCAGGTTGAACGAGTGAAATGAACGCATAGTGAGCGCAATGAGAACCGTGCCACGTTTATAAGGGCCACGTGCCCCATGGCACGCCATCACTGGGCCTCAAGAGCTGAGACTCGATGATGTGGCTAAGGCCCGGGAGTGAACAAGCATTTATGAGTGTAAAGGAGTGGATGAGAAAGGCCAAGGCACAATCAATAATAGTTGGATCGATCCAAGTTTGAAGTTGGATCGATCCACAGTGGTGAAACAGCCATCAGACCAAGTTGGATCGATCCATGGGTATGATGGATCGATCCATGCTCAAGAAGTACAGCACCAAAATCCTCTGAATTGATCCAGATTGTAGGTGGATCAATCCACTTCACATCAAGACAGCACCAGAAGACTCTGGATTGATCCAAGGCAAGTAGTTGATCGATCCGCTGCTTCAAAGAATTCAGTAGCAACCTCTGGATCGATCTAGGAGTAGGGCGGATCGATCCAGCCTTCACATCTAGACAGCATCAGATTCATTTTGGATCGATCCGGGTCTCACGTGGATCGATCCAAACTTGGTTATTTTAGCAACAACAACACCTGGATCGATCCAAGATGGGTGTGGATCGATCCAAATTCCCTCCAAGCAACAGATTTTATTTGTTTTATGTACTTTCCTTTTATGGAAGTTTTTTAGTTGTTGTGAAAACTTTTTGAAGATATTTTGTAGAGAGAGAAGAGTGGTTGATAAATAGGCCTCTCCTCTCTCCTTCCCACTATTTCTTCTTCTTTTATTTCCTAGGATATTTTTGTTATCCCCTCTCTCCTCCATGGAAGTGGTTCCAAGCTCTCTCTCTCTAGATTTCTCACATGAGTTTAACTCTTCCGTTAATTTGTCGTTAATTAATGTTGTAGCTCGTACTTAGATTGTTCTATCTATCTAGTTTATTTTTGTTCTTGTTAAGTTTCTCATGTCCTTATTTTTCTAGTCATTTTCCCTTAAACATCCTTGTTCCAAACTTTGTCAACTAATTTCTTAAGCATTAAAGTGTTAGGCCAACATAGTATCTTCATTAAAATCAAGTTTATTTAATCATTTGTTATGTTCTTTATTTTTCTTATAAAATTAGTCATGGTTTGCTCAGTAATTATTGAGTAGTTGTTATAGGCTCGGTCATGGGGTGATTAGCACCCTGTGACTTAAGTTGATTCACTCTCCTCGTCATATTGCAAACTTTGTCTGTTAATCAAAGAGTTAGGATTAATTTTATGTATCAAAGCTTGGATTAGTTAATCCCGTTGATTACGCGTAGCCAAGGGCGTGACGACTTGGCACGTGTGATGCTTCGGGCTATGTCAATCAAAATGTTTGTGTAAATGACACAATAATCGTATTCTTTGAGAAACATCATTTCTAGTCAAATGAGTTTTAAGTATCAAATCTTTCGTTCGGGGTCGTTTAATGACGCCCCGAGCCAGTTATCTTAGAGGAGAATGAATCGGCCTAAGGCATGGGTGTTATGAACCCCTTGACTTAGCCTTGTTTTAATTAGTCTTTTTAATCTTCTGAGTCATTCACGAAGTTAAGTGAATTCCACCCCCAAATTACAAAGCCTAGTTTGCCGCTTTAAGGCTAAAATCCTCACTCGCAAATCAATCAACATGCTCAACGCATTCTGTCTCTGTGGACTCGACCCAGACTTCTGGTTTTCATGCTACGCGTCATCTGAACCCTACGCTTGGGGAAATCAAATTGGAATACAATCCAAGGGCGCAAGCAAGTAGTACATAATCACGTGGGTCACTGTCATTGATTTGGAGAAAATATTTGTTTTCACCACTGGCAAAAATAATTTATTCTCAAGTAAAAAGCACTCTGTAATTAAAGTTTTCCCTCCAAACTCACACCTTCAATGCCACTACACAAATGTGTGGGTTCTTGGAGGTTTTTAGTTCATTTAAATTCATAGTTGCAATATTAGTTTAGATGAATAAAGGTTGATCCCGCATTATGAATCCGGGGGAGGTGTTGGGCAATACATTGTGTGCGCCGTGTTGTGCGGCAAAACGACGTAGTTTTGTTCATTTTCTTGTTACACTTCAATAAGCCCTATTTGGAGAGTTAATTTTAGGGTTCAATTTTAAAAGATTTAGACTTTTTGGTGTAGGATATAGTGGTTTTAGGCACTTTAGGTTTAGGTGTTTTGAGTTTAGACATTTTGGGTTTAGGATTTAGACATTTTGTAGTGGTTTTTTCCTTCTTCCAAACAAGGTCTTTGGAAACTTCAGAGGTGTGTCAAAAACTACGTCATTTAATTTTCTGCATAACATGGCGCACAACACCTACCGCACAACACCCACCCCGGATCCACGCATTATTATCACATATGATACCACCTTATACACTAGTTACACTTAACATAACGCAAACCACATTATATAAAAGTTCTCAAACAATTTTATGTCTGTTCATGTACATATAAGGTGCCACATCAAATATACATGATTAGTATATAGTACTCAAAAGTGCTCATTGTACCATTATGTTTATTACATAGGTTGACGTTATTCCAAACTCACAAACTTGGAAACTTCCGAAAAGGTCCAATAAAAAAAAGTACAGAGCTATTTTTGCGCAATTACAGCTAATAAAGGGCAAACTGATTGAATTTTGCTGTGTGAATTGAAATCGGGCTGTTCTTTGTTCCTATTGTATCACACAAATTTCGAGTCTGCGAAAAAGACGGAAAGATGTTGACCAAAATCGATGATTTTATTGATTTGAGAAATTAGGGTTTACAATCTATGTAACAATTTCTAATGAAAGAAAATAATCCTCTGATTCTTCTCTTCAAGAGTTTAATTCGAGGGCTTGATGCTTTTTCTTGATTTGAACGGCGAGATCTTCTTTGATCTTTGTGAAGTAGACGGCGAATTTGATGGATTTTGACTTGAGGGCTTTGAAGCTTCTTCTCAAGTTGATTTACTTGATCTTCTTCAATTTTGTTGAAAAAGATGACGAATTTGTGACCGTTGACTTGAGGGTTGTAGAGCTTCTTCTCAAATCGGTCTTTGAAATCTTCTTCAATTTGGTTGAAGGAGATTGTTGACTTGTGAATTTGGCTTGAGCTATCTTCTGAGCTTTGAAGCTTTGATCTGAAGAGGCACCTTGCGTGACGTGGATTTGAAGAATTCTGAAGGGCTTTAGAGGCTTGATCTTCAGAGCTCTGGAGCTTGTGTGTTGGATAGAGACTTGAATGTTCTTCAGAGCTTTTAGGCTTTGATTTGAAGAACCGTCTTGCTTGATGAAGACTTGAAGCGTTCTGAAGGGCTTTTGGATGCTTGATCTTCAGTGCTGTTGAAGCTTCAATGCCTTGATGTCTCCAAGGAGTTCTGAAGGGCTTCGATGCTTGATCTTCAGAGCTCTGGGGCTTGAATATGTCAATGTGTCTGACTTCAATGTCTTGATCTGTAAAATATGAGAGAGGACACCTCTATTTATAGGGATGGGGAGGTGGAGAGTTATGGCAAGATTACAATTTTTTCCATATCTTTCTCTTCAATTATTTCCTTATTTGATTTAAAGGAAAATAATTAAAATATAATAAATATCTTTCTTTTATTTCTTTTAGGAAAGATAATTATATATAATGAGATAAATAATTTATTTTACCAAGTGACATAATTTAATTAGCCAAATTTGATAAATAAATAACTGTGTCATTTTGACATGTGGCGCCATTTAATTGGTCCTTACATATCTTTGACTTTTGACTTGTAAACACATGGCAACATTTGATTGGCCGCTTATTGTGCTCAGACTTTTGACATACGGACACTTGGCAGCATTTGATTAGCTTGTCCGTAAAAACTTTGACTTTGACTTGTGGACACTTGACGACATTTAATTAGCCAATTTATGTGCCCTAGCAACATGTGGCAGCTTGTGATAGGCCAAAATTTTTACGTGTCTACACCTATAATGCTGGATCCAACTGGGACCATTGCTTCTTGTAAGAAATGTGAATTCTTAGACCCATGCATTGGCAGCAACATATCGAAGGGAGCTCGAGCGATCGCCTTATACCCATATAACTATATTTTTACACAATATATTTGATATATTTTTGTAGAATGACTAAAAATATACAGGGTAATGTTTTGGTAATATCTTTGTATTACTGAAAAAATAATAACAGTGGCTCCATCTGCTTCAAATGGTCTTCGCGCCATTGGTGGTAGGTGTCTCAACCTATGCACCATTAACGTCTATGCAGTACTTTTCAGAATAATTTTTCATAATCTGCAATATTTGACTTCCGTTTCTTATTTCGGAATGTCTGATTTTATGACTTTAGAAGTGAAACCTGAACCCAATGAACACTACTACGTACACAGACCAAGGTGCACCAATGGCGTACCGACGCCGTTGTGAGCCCCAAGCGGCCGATCTGAGCCGTTCATCATTCTCATAATCGAATTCCGAGTGGACTTGCAAGAAAATCGAGGCAATCGGATGGCTGTCTGAGCTCGATCCAAAATCAACCCATTTCATTCAAAAAAATTTGGATGTAATGGGGTGATTTTGGATCGAGCTCATACAGCCATCCGATTGCCTCGATTCGCACATTAGTCCAATCAGAATACAATTCTGAGAACGATGAACGGCTCGGATCGACCGTTTGGGACCCACAATGGCATCGGCGACGCCATCGGTGCATTTGGGTCGGTGTGGAAGGAATTACCGGAACCAAACTAATTAAGACAAAGGTCACTAGCTCAGAAAAGACACAACTAAGACATGTTTTTTAACACAAAATCGACACCTGTTAATAGAAGTCATTTTCTAATTAGGATAAAAAAAAGAAAAAAAGAAGTCGAACATGCAGAGTTAACCCTGATAAACAAACAAATGATAATATTACCTTGTCAGATGACGATTTGGTTGCTCTTAAATACAGTGATGGATGCAGAATTTTTGAATTGAGACTTGCAAAATAATCAGATGAGAAAGGGAGTGAGAATTAATTCTCTTTGACAATGTCAAGGGAGTTTTCTCTTGAAGGCAATTTGTTATCGTTGAGCAAAAGTTAAAGTAATTTAATGGGCTACCTAACACCTATAACAACTTTTAGACAATTTGAAAATACATATACTTTTTTAATAACTCAAATGTGTTTCCGACAACTTACGCACAGTGAAGGAGTCAAAATGAGAGCTCATTAGTTTTTATTGCATGTCGTTCGTCAACAATGCGCAGATAACGGTTTAGTGTAACGTTAAGTTTTGTCTTGAATTTTTTCTTCTTTTAAAAAAAAGAATAATGCTTACCTCAACTGTTTTGTGGTCTTAATTTAATAAACCTGATCATTCGGAGAAATGTTAACTGTAAAGTCAGGTGTGTTTTGAGTTTTGTTCTTTTTTGTTAAAAACAAGTTTATATTGCTATTCCCCTTTCCTTTGTCACTATTAGGCCTTGCTTGGATGGGGTATAAGGAAAGGGTAAATTTTTTTGAGGGGGTATAAAGCTTGGTGTGATACATTTAGCATGGTTTGGGTATGATCCAAAAATACATGGAAATAAATTTTTGACACTTCAAAACTAATCCCACTTAGAATGATAGAGGGGTATTAGTTTTTAGCCCCAAAAGTTATCCCTTGGTATTAGCCAAGAATAATACACCCTCCCCCTTATTTCAACTACAAAACAACCTTGATCCACTCATTTAATCATCCATCCAAACCAAATACTATTTTATCTCCATTTTTTTAACACCACGTCCAAACCAACTACTTTTTATTCGTCCTCCATAAACATCACATTAATGTAAGCCAACCCTCCAAAAATAATACTCTCTCTTATCTTATCCCCCTCAATAACTTATTCCTCTGAAAATAATTCTTAATCCAATTGGCCCCTTAGGAAATTATGTTGTTGGAAAACACTTGTGTTTTAGTAATACCTAATAAATACAAAATGAGGGAGTGCTAATAGAGAAAAGAGAAATGTCAATATCACTTTCCCAAAACCAATAAAGTCTAACTTCAGTACTTATAAAGATATCACTTTATGAACCCAACCGTTCATTATTTAAATCACTCATTTTACAATTTGTGTTGAGAAATCATGGTATTCGAATACCAGTTTAAAGGAGGAAAGGAAATTCTAATTAAGCATGAAGCCTTGGCTTTGCCCATTTATGCCATGATGAGCTTTAGGCTGCCGGACGGCCTTCTCCGCCAAATTGAGGTAGCTATGGCCAGATTTTGGTGGGGGGATAAGAACAACAAAAGGAAAATTCACTGGATGAGGTGGAGTCGTTTGTGCAAACCTAAGTTTAAAGGAGGTTTAGGATTTCGGAGCCTCAGTGCATACAACTTGGTGCTTACGACCTTGGATTGTATCGTAGATGGTGTCGCCCCAAGCATAGGGCTAGGTTGGCAGTAGCATAATAACCGGTAAGACCGGATCGAATCCACAGGGACCAAACGCACTCGGCGTGAGAATTGCCTTGCAAGTGTAGGTTTTCGGCCTTGAAGCGGCAAACTTAGTTTTGTAGTTTGAGGGTGGAATTCACTTAACTTCGTGAATGACTCGGAAGATTAAAAATTACAAATTAAACTAAGGCAAAGTCTAGGGGTATTTTATTACTATGACTCGGGTTAATCCATCCCCTCTTGATGACCGGCTCGGGACATCGTTAAATGCCCCCGAACGAACAATTTAGATTTTAAAACCTTTACTAGAAAAATCTGTTTAACAAAGATTAGGATTTTTGGTTCATTTGGCAAACGGATAGGTTGACATCGCCCAAAGCATCACACGTGCCAAGTAATCAAGCTCTTGGCTATGTGTGATCAAAGAGATTAACAAACCCACCCTTTGATACATAAAAGTGCAACCCCAAATATTTGATAAACAAGAGGTGTATGCTATAACATGAGATAGATGGATTAATCCCAAGTCATGGAGTGTTAATCACACCATGACTAAACCTACTTAAACTACTCACAAACTATAGCAAGAAATAAGATTAAAACGTTGAAGGAGAAGCAAAACATGATTAATAAACTTTAAAACTAATTTTAAATGAAGAACCTAAGTTGGCCTACAACATTAACACTAGAGAAAATCACAAACAATACTTAGAAATTAGAGTTTTCAATGGAAATAGCAAGAACAACATGAAAATACGAAACATGAAGAAAATATAAATAAACAGTAAATTTTTAAAGATTAAAAGTACACTTACAACATTAATGAAGATGAAAACCTTGGATCAAAGAGAAACTACCCTCAAAACTAGAGAGAATATGGAACTAAACTAAGAACAAAACTAATGGAGAAAGAAGGTGAGAGGAGAGAGAGGGAGAGGGAAATATATACAAACACCTTCCATCTCTCTCAAAATATCCTAATAATGCTTTTAATAGAAACTTTCCATAAGTAGAAAGTACAAAAAGTGCTTGAAATGCTTGAAAAATGCTCCACGGATTGATGTGGATCAATCCACTATGGATGTGGATCGATCCACTTTGGCTGGGGTGTTGATGTGGCAGCTATAGAAGTGCAGGAATGGAGCGAGTTTCGATAATAAAGTCATCATGCTGGGAGTTGTTAGCAAGCGGGCTGCTGAATATCTTCAAGAACCTACCTCGTCCATTAACAAGCCAAGCAATCACAATGCTACTCCAAGGGTGGTGAGGTCATGGCAGAAACCTTGTGCAGGGTTCTACAAAGTGAATGTGGATGTGGTGTGGGATAAGGACTCTTTTTCGGACAATGATGGAGTTGTGGTTAGGAGTTGCGAGGGTGAATTTAAGGCTACGGCAAGGGAAGAAATACAGTATTGTGTTGGCGCTATGGTGGCAGAAGCACTGGCCCTTTGTCATGGAGTGTTGCTTGGAGTCAAGTTGGGGTTAAGCTCTGTGTTTTTTGAAAGTGATTTGCAATCGGGGATAAATATGCTCAATGGTCTTTCAGAAGTGAGTCACAACATGGGAGTTATTTTACACGATATTCAACGCTTTGGGCAAAGGTTCTCACGTGTAAGCTTTTCCTTTGTCCACCGATCTTCTAATATGGTGGCTCATGTTTTTGTTTCTAGGAGTTTAGGTGGTATGGGGTATGGTCTGTGGACTGAGTCCCCTCTGTTTTGGTTGCTCGATCCTTTGTCGAAGGATGAGGCCTCTTCTTGATGTGTCGTTTTAATTCAGTTAATAATACCATCTATTATCGTTTTGGCAAAAAAAAAAAAAAAAGAATACTAGTAATTATCTAATCGACTTCTCTAGTAGGCTACATTTGGATGGCCGAAATCTTAGGTAAAAAATAAGAATACGATTAATCGCCCACAATCAAATTCCTAGGAATTTTCTTTGATACGAATATGAATATAGTTATTGGGAATCAAATTCTTAGAAATTTTCTTTGGTAAGAATATGAATATGGTTATTGGGAATCAAATTCTTAGAAATTTAATATCAAAAATTATTTCCTTATGATGTTTGAATCAATTGAGTAATCCTATGTCGAAAACAATATTTTGGAAATGTATCAAAATTATCATTTCTTTTTTTAATGATTATGTCGGGAATCTAAAGTTACCATGGGGTAAGGGAGAGATCAAAGTTCCAATCTGGAATGTGATTCCTAATTGAATGTCATCAAGAAAAATGACATTAAAAATTTTCCCTCTTCCAAACATCAGAATTATGAAAATATGGCATCACATCTCTATTCATGTCTCTTCTAAATGTCATAATCATGCCCAAAAAAAAAGTATCATATGCTCATTCTCCTCAAGATTCCCATCATCCAAACTAAACTTTAGCGTTAATCCATTTTTTCTTAGGAAGCATAGTTGGTATGTGCCACACACACCCCCACACACATCTCCGGTCTAGCACATCTTGATTAATTCCTAACGACCAATCCCACGTCCACCAACGCAGAGGCTTAATTAAAGCCTAGGAAAAAACTTCATAAAAATTAGCTCACATTGATAGCATCCATGAAGTTCCAAATCTAAAACTTACGAGATATGATATTACTATGTCCCAGTCATCCAACCGTACCCATTGGAATCCCAAAAGGCCAAAAGAACAGGAGCGAATGCAAAATTTTCTATTAATGGGGTTAAGAATTTACAAAGACTGTACACATTTTATGTCTTGGAGCAAGATCTTGTGAATCGGATATAGAGTCTTGGGGCAAAATTACCTAAATATCCAGATAAGAAATTTTAATCTAGCAAGGTCAATTGAACCCTCTTGCCTCCTCCCGAGTCCGTGCCCCGGCAAAAGAACCAACTGAATCCTAAAAAACCATGACGTGGACTATTTAAGTTGAGCTCTCGAATATAAAAATTGCACTAAAATACATCAGCACACTTTTTCTTTCTGCCTGTGGTTTTACAGCTAGGCTGATGATCCTAATCCTTTCCAGCTCTGATCCTCTCTCTCTCTCTCTCTCTCTCTCTCTCTACAATATTTTTTGGAATGAAGAGAGATATAAGGATAAGATCGACTTCATAATATACTGGCCCAAATTTTTACATGCAATCAAATGCAACATGTATAATTTGGTAGTATGAGATTAGTTGCGCCGGTGTCGGTCCGATGATCGGCGACGTACATTGCGTAGAGCTCGTTGAGTACTACAAGTTTAACAAAAATCAACTTGATCATATATCGTTAAGTATGTCATCGGAACAAAAATAACATGAAAAAAATGAGTTCAATAGTTTTCATCCACAGTGTTTCAAGTCATATGTGTTCCAATTTTTTTCAAGTTTTATTTGTTCCGATCACGCACTTAACGATATTCAATCAAGTTGATTTTTGACACAATTGTAGTACTCAACGAGCTCTATGCAATGGATGTCTTCAATCATCGGACCGACACCAACAAGGCTGCCTTGGGTGCCGCACAGAACGCTACACAGCATTGTCTTGCGTAGGCTGCCCTCTATCCACATGACACCTTGATTTTATTACGACGTCATTGCTCGCGTCTCTTTCTCTCTCCACATTAATTTCAAGCCAGCGTTAGATTATGATCAGAATACATTGCTCACACTTCAGAGAGTTTCAAAATACAAAAATGAAATGTGCAGGGAAGGCCCTATAGGACCCATTACGGGTCCCGAACGACCGATCCGAGCCACTCAAAAGTTTTAAAATCACATTTTGAGTGGATCCATGAGAAACTAGCTCCGTCTAATATATGAAGATGCTCGATCCAAACTTCCATTTTTCACTAGAGCATGCCCATTTTTTCACTAAAGCTACAAATGTCAGTTTCTACCCTAGAGCATGCCCAATTTTGCATGTCTCTACTAATGTTTTTAAAAACCATCTACTCTATCGTATGCAATCATGATATCGGATTTTTCACATGATTTACAGCTCAAAACTCCCTCTTAAAAAATGTTAAGTATTTTTTGAAATGGGAAAAGAAGTTTAGGTAAAAATAGAGGTTATGTTTGGTTTGATAGTTTAGTTTGGTTTTAATGATGTCATAAGGTGTAATGAGTGGAGCGAGATAGAGAGAGAAATGAGAAAAATGATGATGTCATCAAAACTAAAACTAAACTGGGAAACGAACAGGGTCACAATCATCTCAAAAAGTTTTACTTAAAGATCCAAAAATGCAAGACTCGTGCATGCTAATTCTGCTACTCTATATTATTTCTCCCTACGTTCCGAGAAAATTTTGGGTGCAAATAGGGTACCATGTGGTACCTTTGCACAGCATCCGAGCCATCCAAAAATGCAACAGATGGCTCGGATTGAAAGCGCCGGACGAATTTAAAAAAACAAAACAAAAAGAAAAGGAAAAATGGGTTTGAATCTGAGCCGTCTATTGCATTTTTGGACGGCTCGGATGTTGTGCAAGGGTACCGCGTATACCCTACCCTATTTGAATCCAAAATTTTCTCATATATTCCAGTGGGGAGCACAGGACCAAATCACAGGGATGTTTGGAAAACTCATTTATGGCTTTTGGTTATTTCATCTTCCCATTTTGGGTGTTTGGCATCCAATTAACTCAAAACTTATTCTCACAAAATTATCATTTTTGAGTTTAGAGCATAAAAGTTAAAAAGAGGGTGCGAGAACCTTTTCACATTCACATTTTCCATTCTTATTTTTTACTTAAACCATCTCCAACCATTTTCAAATCTTCAAAAAAAGAACGAAAATGACATATCATAGGTAGATTTTGTAATTTATACCCTCTTTTTTTCAAAAATTTGTACTTTTTGGAGGGACCCATCCTCCTTTTTATCACATCCATTCTTCAAATCTACTTTTGGCTCTTCAAATTTGAAGAACCAAAATAGATTTGAAGAACCAATTCTTCAAAAAGGAGGATGGGATCCCTCCAAAAATATAACTTTTTGAGCAAAAAATGACATAAATTACAAATTTTTCCCTTGATATGTCACTTCGGTTCTTAATTTTGAACGAAGAACAATGCATTGGAGATGCTCTTAGGGCAAAAAGACTGAACCACTCTTACCCTTTTCAAAAAATTACAAGGGCAACCTCAGATTTGCCTATGCAATGCGAGCTTCGTGTTTTTGTATTCCTAAGGTTATTTCCAACGGGTAAAAATTAGTGGAGACTTTCAAATACGCGTCACAGGCATTTGTTAAGCAAAAGAACTTAACACTATATCTTTATAAGAATATCTAAATACATTATTCACACATTAGAAGAATAAATAACCAATGGCAACATAGTAAAAAATCAATCAATAATTTATTTTTGATGATTATACTTTCAAACACTACTCATACTGTAAAATAAATTATGCATGTTTTTTCCAAACCCTCTATAGATTCAATTATACATTCTAATCATAATCTAAAATGCCAAAAAATAAATGTAGAATTCAAAAAACCAAAAAGAGAAGGCTCCCAACCTCCCTTGTACGTATCTTTAGAGATCCGCGGTCTCTATTTTAATACTTCCTTATCTTTAAATAATTATTTGCACGGGACATGCATGACAAAATAACAAATTGATATTAAGTATTAACCATTCAAATTGATTAAATTGGAAAAAATTAAGATATTGACAGCGCGCAGTTGGCATTGCATAAACCACTACTTGTAGTTAAAAAGAAACAATTATCGTTGCGTTCATTGCATAAACAATGAACGCAACGATATACGTGGAAAACTCCGAATAGAGTAAAAACCACGGGAGAAAATCAAAACAATAAAAACAACATTGTGTAATTACAAACGACCATAATAAACAATCGTGAATCCTCACCGACTGACCAAAGGATGATTGCTGAATCCTCGTTCACTGCACCAGGTGTTTGATTGCCGCACACCGTGAATCCTTAAGCCCTCCAAAACATAATCCCAGAAATCCACTGGAAGCGCGACTCAACAACTTGAATCAAACATTGAATAATAGTTCTTGGAGTAGTTGATTGCATGACTCAAAAGTTCATAATGTGAGAGGTACTCCAAGACTCAAACAAATGAAAATCAAATTCTTCGTTCCTTATGGAAAAATAAGGCTACCGAAGTGCATATTACCCATGACCAAACCGCAGCCCTCGTCCAACTCTCTTTGATGCGTGATCAGCTTTTCTAACGATGACTTCTCCTTTTTATAAATGATTACCAAGAATCTTACTTTGTTGAGGAGAATTTACTTCTTGAAATAAATATTCTTTGAATTTGATTAGGACCATAAATATTCTTCCAATTTGATTAGGACCCAAACTTTCCAATTTGCCCATACCGTGCAAATCCTTCCAAATATACCGAGCACTTTCATGCCGTGCATTTTGATGGACTACACACTCACGGACCCTCGTTACAAGACACGTTGATTTCCTTCCACTTCCTAAACAGACATTAAAATAAAAGAAAAAATAAATTACAACTCGATAATAGTGATACATCCAAATATGTTTTTTGTCGTGGAATTGCCAACAAAGAGAGACCACAGGTTATGGACCTTACAATCTCCCCTTTGGCACTTCCATGACAAAACACATTCCATAAAGAAAATCTATCCCCTAACAAAGTGTGACCACATCCTATAAAGCTGCAAAACAAAATACTAAAAAAGAACAGTGATAGGTGCGTAATGTCGTAGATATAAGCGCCTAAGTAGGGCGGATTAGCGCGTTAGAGGCGCGGTTTTATTTCATTTTCCACTTGATGCAGTGTGTTTTTGGTTTTTCTTGTGTTTGGTTGTTTTGGAGGGAAACAGGTCGTAAAGTGCACGTGAAGTGGAAGCATGGCGGTTAGGCCGGTGGAGAATCAGTGGGGCCCAAGTGAGGACGGCCCAAACAAGCTTGGGAAGCGTTTTAGATGGCTCGGTATCGATACAGGATTTCTCCTGTATCGATACAAATTGCATCAATTGGGAACAGAAGCAACGGGTATCGATACAGGACTTCTCCTGTATCGATACCGAGGGTCACTTAGTTGAAGTTTGACTTTGTCACCGGCTCTGACTTTATTAGGATTATAAATACTTTGTTTTGCGAATTAATTAGGGTTCCTCGAAATTAACTTAGGGTTTGAATGTTTTTAAGCTTTCGGCTACGGATCTTTGTTCTTCATTCAACCCACGCTTACGGTTCAATTTTCCAGCACTGCAGTACTTGGATTGTTTCGCGAATTGGTAATTAAATTAAGTTCTTCCCCTTTGCAAGTCATAGTTTTATCTCGTTATCGCTCTTATACTTTGTTCATCAAGCATGCATAGTTCTAGGTTTTTACCGATTCTCGCAGCTTTAATAACTATGAGTGAGTAGTCGCATCGAGTGCGGCTGCGGGGTGAAGGCGCTCGCATCTAGGCTAGTTGATATTCCACCTCGAGGCCGAATTAAATCATTTTTCAAGCAGTTTTGGGAACTGAAAACTTTCTAACGAACAAACCCAGGCATTACCGGAATTCGAATGCGCACGGAATCTGGTGACAGGCGGTGCGCATTCGTTAGAAAATCTTTCTCAGATTCTAAAATCAATAAAAGGATTCATTGTGGCCCGAGTGATTATTGGTTAGACTAGGTGTGGACGTTGAATCCCCACAGCTGCGCTCTTTTAATCATAACATATTTAATCAATTAAATTAGTCTAGGTGTTAATTAATCAATCTCACAAATCAAAAGGGTGGCTACCTAAGAGCCGGTTCAAACTACACTCCGCACATCTAAGTCAAGCACTCCATCGTCTCTGTGGTTCGACTCCGGTATTTCCGGGATTATTTTGTTGCATCGGTCAAGAGTCCTGCGCTTGGGACGCATCTTCATTAGTCTTTTCGTTAGTCACCTGGTCGGTCAAGCAAATAGTCTGTTATAAGCAAATTACTCCCCCATTTTGTCAGGGAAGGACAAAGGTATAAGAGCCAAAAAGGTGAACGAAGCTATATCGCCCATGAGCAAGAGTTTAGCAGGAGATATGAAAGGAAGGGAGTTAAGAATAAGTAATATATAGAGTAGTTAGCAAAAGTAAACATGTAGAACCAGTACCTAAAACCATAGAATGTAAACCACAACTACGCATTGAGAGGCAACTACTACCATAAAAGAAAACTAGGATGTTGGAATGCCAATAACCATAAATCAAGAATAATTTAAGGATATAACCAATAATCCAAGACAAAAACTTCAATAAAATCAAAAAATAGGTAACTACAGTTATACGAAAGTACCCAAAAAGAACATCCAACGAAACAAAGAAAATCCTCAGATCAACAACCAATTGTGAATTGGATTTGTTTTGTATAGAAAAAATATATGAGAGAGATCACAAGCAATTGGGAAAGAAAAAAAAGATACTTCAAATAAAAGACAAAACAAGTAACACATGCCTTATACCTGTTTGATTGTTCCCAGAGAAAGAAAAACTAAACAAGGAAATAAATGGACGAAATCCATTGAAATGAAGAAGGCACTAAACACTTTCCTTTGTGATCCACTTATGTCCCTTCTTTCTTTCTTTTTTTTTTTTGTTAAAAATAACTCTAGTAATAGAAGAATAAGCAAATTGGAGGAAAGAAAAACAGTGAAATGCCCAATTGAATGCTCAAGCAATTACCAAGTGCTTTGAGAAAAAAAAATAGTGACAAGTGGAGTTGCCCAATAACATGCTCAAGCAACTACTTAAAACAAACAAGCAACTTGCCGAAAAATTATAAATTCTATAAAATATGGTCTGACAAAGCCTCAAAACAAAAAAAAATGAACAAAAGTTCACAACACGGCATAAAACCCACTGAGGTACAAGTTTTTGGTTATAAGACTTGAGTAGCAAAACATCATTAACATGTGTGGGCAAATCAAATAAGACCAATCAAGGATATATTGAAGAGGTAAATGCACCATGACATATGAAACTTGTGACAACTGTGAGTGTGTGAAACACGTCATAGAAAATTAAGATCACCATTCAAGCATCAGAAAAAATTCTCATGTACCATTGGACTGTCATGCACTCTCCCCCTCAAGAAGTCAAACCAAGCACTTATCGATACAAAATTTTGTGTCACCGAAAATAGATAACTCCCTCTCAACTTAATATTTAATATTTGATAGAATTTTATAGTCGTGTTTTCCATTTTATCCCATTCTTGGTTTGACGCAACATTGGGAGTAAGAGTACCTCATACTTAATGCCCGGTAACTAAGCGAATGGTCCAATCATGAATGCTTTCGCAAAGTCTATCCATCTTTTGACGCGAATACTTAGAGGGGGAGTACCTCACCCTGATTGCCCGGTTACTCAATGAACGCCCGGATAAGTACAAATAGATATCTTTTCTGTTTCAACTATACTCCTTTTTGTTTTCAACTGCACTTAATGAACCCTTGTATCCAAAAAAACAAATGATGCCATTTTTTCAACTGCACTTAATGAACCATTGTATCCAAAAAAACAAATGATGCCAAAGAAATGGTCAATCACCTAGAGAAAGGACAAGACATACCCAAGTGCATGAGAATCAAACTTGCCTCATTAAGTAATCTCTCGAACTCTGACATGTAGAGGTGGTAGTCACAAAAACTTGTGGCATGATACATTTAACTCCCAAATACATTGCAAGAAAGCACCAAATAGTTAGGATGCTCATACACTATCAAGACATTAAGATGCTCAAATCTCATAGCATCAGACTCAAACCTCAAGGCATCATCCAAAGTGCAGGAAAATATATATTTTTTTGGAGGATTTTAAAAAAATCGAATATTTTTTAATAAGAACTTATAAAATCAATAACAATAAATGACTAAACCCATAGAACTAGGACCAAGATAAGCAATTGAGATCAACATAGACTATGGAACCAAGATCAAGCTTCAAAAAACAAGGTCAACTCCTCTGGATGATCCAATGTCATCTAGAGGGTTCATAGAAATATTCGCTCGAGGTCTTAAGTCTGACCTCCTCACCCAAATAGCTCTAACTTTAATGGGGACTACTTTACTATGATTGTTAGGCATAGGTTTATGTGTCATATCCCTTAATGTTGTATTCCTAACATTAACATAATTAGTATAATTGGCTAGATATTTTTTAATGTTGTCATGTTTTATAGCTCTGTTAAAACGTTCAATTTTATTATGACTAACAAAACTACAAGTCGTAGAGGGATATCCATGCAATTGGAAGCAATTTGGTCTAATGTGTCCTTCAACATTACAATAATGACATGTAGGAATAAAGTTGGCATTATCATGCGAATAGGATACATGTATGTTTGAAGTACGTGATGCATGCAATTTCTTACATTGAGGTTTGATGTGACCCTGAACACCACAATGTGACAAGTAGGCACAAACTTACAAAAATTTACCTCATTGTGCTTTGGTGATGGTATTTTTAACCGTTACACGTTGTGTCCTTACCTTCGGAGGCTTTGTGTGAGCATGTTTGACATTGTTCTCTTTGATGGGCGACCTGGCTTTGTTAGCCATAGGAGTAGTGGGTGCACTGCTGTCAGGCTTGACAAATATCATTTTTCCTCTTACTTTTCACTTTGAAGATCCGTTTATTTTATACCCAAGTCCACCTCTATCCGATGACACTTTTTGAGATGACAAAACTTCATTTAAAGCTTGTGAACCTGCATTCAATTTCTTAAAAGTAGCATTGGCCTTGTAAAGTTCAACTTACAATTTTGTTACTCTCGATTCAAGAAGCTTGTTAGTCTCAAAAATATTATGCATGTCATTTTCTAGATTTATATTTTTTCATTTAAGCAAATCAAATTCATAAAACCATCATTTTTCTCCTTTTAACAATCAAGAAGCTTAGTTGTCAAATCTACAAAATTCTTTCCATCTCTGACACTGTTTTTTTTTTTTTTTATTAGTCTCATTAAAGCTATGCAATTTACTTTTAAGAATGATATGATCGTGTTTAAGCGCATCAATTTCACGCAAGGCTTCAATTTTCTTTTTCTCACGCTCCTTTAACTTGGTGGCTAATCCTACACTAGGTTTTGTATTGAAAGAACGTTTAAAGGTTTTTGCAAACAAAGTCATAGCTTCCACATCATATTTATCCTTATTGTTTGAAATATCACTTATATTCTCACAGTTAGGTTTAGCACTATTTGCACCAAGAAACATAGATGTAGCACATGCAACATATTTAGATTTATCAAAAATCGGAGGTTTAATAACAAAATTGCTTTCTTTTAGTGAATCCATACTAGCAAATGAAAAAATAAGGATCTGCTCGTGAAAAAAAATTCACAAAATAAATATGAGCGACCTGCTCTAATACCAATTGAAAAATTCTTTTTCTATATGCTTTCAAATACTTAACAAGCAAACTAAAAAGAATTTAAAACAATGAACATGAACGCAATGATATACGTGGAAATCCCCAAATAGAGTAAAAACTACGGGAGGAAATCAAAACACTAAAAACAACATTGTACAATTACAAACGACCTTAATAAACAATCGTGAATCCTCACTGACTGACCAAAGGGTGATTGTCGAATCCTCGTTCACTGCGCCAAGTGCATGATTGCCGCACTCCTTGAATCCTCAAGTCCTCCAAATAATCCAAAAAATCCACTAGAAGCGCGACTCAACAACTTGAATCAAACATTGAATAATAGTTCTTGGAGTAGTTGATTGCGTGGCTCAGAAGTTCATAATGTGAGAGGTACTCCAAGACTCAAACAAATAAAAATTAAATTCTTCGTCCTTATGGAAAAATAAGGCTGCGAAAGCACATATTACCCATGACCAAACCGTAGCCCTCGTCCAATCTCTTTGATGCGTGATCAACTTTTCTAACGATGACTTCTTCTTTTTATAAATGATTGCCAAGAATCTTACCTTGTTGAGGAGAATTTACTTCTTGAAATTGGGACAAAGGGAGTAGTAAATGGTCCCATAGATGGATTATTACGCATGCACAGTCTCACATAGAGACTTTTTTTTTTTTATAAAAGATAATCAAATTGCAACAAAATTTGCAAAAAATCATTTACAGTATATTGCAACATAAGTAAAATTTGAATTATTTGACCCCAATATCCATATATTGTGGCTCCGCCTTGACATTTTGAGGTTCCCCTTTCAATCTCCGCCTCTAAAAATTTGTTTAGAAGTAAAATATTTTTCACAAAATCATTTTGCGTGTTGTAGTATAACTCTCAGTAAAGCCTATAGAGCATTCGCATTTGCTTTTTGTTATTAGAAATACACATCTTTCCAATAAATGAGAGAAGAGAGAACCAATTTGGATAATTTTCAATTCGCCGACAAGAGCAACGAATCGGAAGCTATTCATTAAAATACTTCCAAAGTCAATGTTAATAATTCGGTGGAAGAATAATTTTTGTGCAAGTGAGATTTCGCCCATCGTGATTAATGTTGGGGTCAATCCCACCGTCCACTTGTAGGAAGCCCAATTAAAACCGGATCAAAGTTCTGTATGAACTGACATTAAAGGAGTTGATAGCAGCTAAGAAGTTTCGAGCTATGACTGGTGAACTAATCTGTTGATTGGCTTTAGCTTAGCAACAATTCTCCAAGTGGGCTCGACCAAATGGAAGGAAAATAAAAGTGAAAATATAATTTTCGTTAAATAATATCATGTACAAAATATTTTTTTAATTTAAAATATTTAGCATTTGCGTATTCTAGGCGTACCTTGTTTGTTTACTGGTCGCCTTCGTTATAGCATTTGTTAACTCCACCAGTTGCACATGCCAAATAAAATAAGAGGGTAGGCCATTGGGTTTTTGTTTTGGTCATTAGGGTTGGTGAAGGTCAAAAGTACCAAATTTGAATAATGCTGAAAGCTCATTAAACAACAACTTCACAATATATTTATGTTACATTTTTTTATTGCCGCAAACGGTCGCATACTTCCAGTGTTACTGAGATAAATATTAAGGGAAAATTTGTGACATATAAAAGGCAATATCAATTTATATCGATCAATACAATTCGCAAAAATGTGACTCAAAAAGTTAGATAATACATCTTTTTTATCAATAAAACAATTACAAAAATACAGCACGTAATTGAAATGTACACACTTTATGCATCTGTATGAGAATTATAACACAATATTAACTTGCTCATTCATCTCAAACAAAAAGTCATAATCCTAAAACTGTACTCCGCACTCTTCTGCTATATATATAAAATAAAATGCATTCATATCAAATCTACATTGAAGCATCAAGAAAGAGAAAAACTTATTAACGACCCCTCCTGAAATAGGCAGTTTACGGAAACTCCAAAAGAGGCTCTACTGACACCTTATCGCAATAATCTGAACCGATCATCTTGTACAACTCGCAGTAGGCGTGTATATGCAAAAAATCAGCTTGACCTAGAATCGATAGGTATGTAAAAAATTAAATTTCGGTGCAAAAAAAACAACGGCATGGATCATTCTAGAAATTTAACTTCTGAAATGATCCAGACCGTTATTTTTTTGCACCTAAATTCATTTTTTGACATACTTACCGATGTCGGTTCAAGCTGATTTTTTTCATAGACATACTACTCTGTGGATTCTACAAGATGACTGGTTTAGATTATTGCGTTGATGTGTCAGTGGCCCCCTAAGTGGAACTTTAGTAAACAGCCCCTTTCAGGAGGGGCCGTGAATTCGGCAACCTCCACCGGGAAATGTCTCTCTCAATGTGAGAATGAGAAGTTATTATCCTCCAATGAGGCTCCCCAGTTCGAACCCGTGCTGTTAGATAACTAATGAAGTTTCCATTAACAAATTCAAACCCCGACCTAAATACCTTTTCAAGCTCCAGTGGTTCTTATTCACCAAGCAATCGTGGCAAAAAAACCTAGGCTTTTTCTAGCTAGCTTCGACCTCTATATAAGCACTTCTCTTGGTTTGATTTTGACACAGAATATTGTTCTTTTCCTTGTTTCAAAACTTGGATTTTGCCATATATGGCCCGTCCTAAGTTTTTCTTGGCATTTGCTTTTGCCCTCTTGGCTTATTCTTCAGTCGCTTCTGCTGCAATCGTGAAGCATACTTTCGAAGTAAATCTTTCTCAATGCTGTTTGAGTTATTTGGTTTTAACTATATTTTTTTAATTTCTCATTCCGGCATTCTTGGTTTTGATTAGTCTTTTGTGAGATACGAAAATATCAAATTGTTGGAGTGCATGCATGCTTTTGGGTAAATCAGGCCAGCCCTAGGGTAGGCCAACAAGGCGGCTGCCTAGGGCCCCCAGTTATTGGGCAAAAAATAGGGCCCCTCAAATTACGAAATATAATAAATATTATATATCTCTCTCAATTAGTGAGTGGAGCTCAGGTGGTACAATTCGGCTCTACTAATTAAGAGGTCATCTACAATCTTTAGGTGAAAATATTTTTGAACTTTTACAAAAATTGGCCGATGTGTATTATTAAAGCCTTTTGGGGTTTTGTGGCTAATATATTTTCTTGAATATCTATTTTAATTGTTTTTTTCCATGAAATTGAATAAATTAATTGAAATCGTTATCTCGTTCAAATTTTAAAAAAATTATCCACGGAACAAACATTTTATTCCAAAAATATATGTTTTACGACAAATAGCAAGAAACAAGGAACTAAGCGAGTAGTACTTTTGTTTTATGCAGACATATTAAACACCAACACACAATTACATACATATATTCATATTATGCATTTATGCATGTTTTCTCGAACATGGAAATGCAATGCTAAATACAGTATGTTTCTTACAAAAATTGCTTGTGTTTTCAGGTGAAAAATTTAACTACCAACCGGCTATGCCAAGAGCGAGTCATCACCGCCGTGAATGGAATCCTACCCGGCCCAACTATAGATGTTCATGAGGGTGACACACTAGTTGTTCATGTTTTCAATAAATCTCCCTACAATCTTACCATTCATTGGTATGTATTAAGAGTCTTCAACTATATACCCTACCACGTTTTTTTAATAAAAATTACTAACCGACCTTGCCTCCATAAAAATCACGTTTTTTATAGGGAGTTCTTGAATGGATTATTTGATTTTATCATCATCTTTTACGAATACATTTTATCACAATAGATTTTATCAACCATTTTTTAAACTCATAGTAGTCCACAACTATTTTGTCACCTAGATTACTGACCGGCAGGCTTCCCAAGCATGGGACCTTGAAAGATTATTAGGTGTATTGGGTGCATCGATACATCTCGTCCCTTCCCTTTCATTAAAAAAAAAATAGCAAAAAAAAAAAACACTCTTTGCCTTTTTTTGGGACTGATTTTCTTAACTAATCTCAACGAGAACCTAGACATTAGAAAAGTAAACAAAAAATTGATAGAAATTGAAAATTGCCAATATAGACGAGATTACTCTAAATAGCTGTCTGTTTTGGATTTTTTTAGTTTCTAGTAAACTTTTTTCTAGCTTACAATCATAATCATATATTCTTGTTCCTATCTCTCCGAAATGAATTGGGAAAGAAAAAAAATGGTGAAATCAACTCTTGTGGTACTTGCAGTCTATACGATACTTGGTTTTGGATTAATAAAGCGGGCCCCATTTAGGGGACAATGTCCTTTTGATTGACTAAGAAATAGTTCAAGAGAGCGTAAATTGACCGTAAACATTCCGAGTTATTAAAAAAAAGAGTTGCTTACAATTATCTTGACAGAAAAATTCTAAAAGTAAACTGTCAAACTTCTCATGAGATTAAACAGTACTGACTTGTAATTATAAAGTTTGTAAAGTATACCAAAACATATGAGATGGTTATCGAGATTTCATTATTTATCTATTTTTATTAACAGTCCAAAGCTCAATCGCATTAGCCTATTCACAAGTTCAATGTCATGATTTTGCTGTAGGCACGGAATTTTTCAGCTACAAAGTGGTTGGGCAGATGGGCCTGAATATATAACTCAATGCCCGATACTCCCAGGAAATCACTATACATACAGATTCACCATCACCGGACAAGAAGGAACCCTCTGGTGGCACGCTCATGTCCAATGGCTTCGCGCAACTGTACATGGGGCACTAATCATCCGCCCGAAAAAGGGTCACTCGTACCCGTTCCCAAAACCTTACAAAGAAAAGCCAATTATTTTGGGTACATTTCAAACCTTCTAATACGTACCCAGGCAAATTTTACCAAGCTTCAAAGTTTATGCGATCATGATAATGATACATACTGATTAACTAGTTTATTAAGTACTAATGATGATGTAACTCATGTTTTTAAAAACAAAGAAGGGAATATCAACCTGCACAGATTTGTTTCTATAGATTCAGATACAGATGTATGTATTTGTGATCGTTCGATGTACATGGCGCCAAAAAATAACAAGAAATTCACTTGCAGGAGAGTGGTGGAATGCCAATGTTATTGATGTCGAGAACGCAGCACTAGCAGTCGGGGCTGGCCCAAACAATTCCAATGCTTTCACCATCAACGGTCGGGCCGGTGCTCTATATAATTGCTCATCAACTGGTGAGTAATATTACAGTAATTAACAAAACAAGGATTTACAAACAAAAATTTTATTCACAATGATATGATAATGATATTTTTTAAGTTGCAAAGTGGTATAGTGAGTACATTGGTAGACAAGCCGACATGTAAAAAAAAAAACTCTAGATGGAAGCTTTAGGAATGACAAGCCGACATGTAAACATGTTGAACGATTCGGATCATGAAAGTTTGATCAGAAAAGTAGGGTATCGCTTATGGAAGTCATTGGACAAAAATGACTTATGGGATAGTCGGCAGTAAAACATTTATCCCCCGATCATGTAAATCATTTTACCCTTAAAAATGCTTTACTTGATATTTATCCCACCAAAAATTGGGTAAAACGTTTTCCTCAAAAATATTTTATGTCGAAACAAATGGAGCCTAAGTTGTAAACAAAACCTAGGGGGGTGTTCCACTAAGGTGGATTTTTGAAAAAACTAGTTTTTCACGGTTTTTAATGTGATGTATTGTAAGAGAATGACTTGTCTTGATTTTTGAAAAAAATAATTTTTTGTTAGTGGAGCACCCCCTAGTAATCTTTGTAGCAGTACATACAACATTTGTAAATTGCTTGGCAGTCATCTTGCCGGATTAAAAATGGGACATTTACCATCAGGTCACCCTTGGATCCCATAATTACCATCAGGTCAAGCTCAGCTTTGAAAAATTCTCATCAACTCCCCAACCCGTATAAAAATGTCTAAATCATAGGTTACCCTATGAAAGTGCATAAAATTCTTGGGTACCCTATGAAAGTACCTAAACCACTAAACCTTATAATAGGAAAGTGCATTCTAAACCTAAACTCTAGGGTACCCTTATGATTAGGGTACTCTACGACTAGGGTACCTCATGAAAATGCCTAAAATCCTAGGGTACCTTATGAAAGTGCCTAAAATTCTAGGGTACCCTACGACTAGGGTACCCTATGAAAGTGCCTAAAATCCTAGGGTATCCTACGGCTAGGGTACCCCATGAAAATGGCTAAAATCCTAGGGTACTCTATGAAAGTTCCTAAACCACTAAAACCCTATAATAGGAAAGTGCACTTTAAACGTAAACTCTAAGGTACCCTTATGACAAGGGTACCCTACGACTAGGGTACCCTATGAAACTGCATAAAATCCTAGGTTATTTTATGAAAGTGTCTAAACCACTAAAACCTTATAATAGGAAAGTGCACTCTAAACCTAAACTTAAAAAAAGAGTGACTTACCTTGGTGGTAATTAAAAAAAATGACTTACCTTATTGGTAATTAGACATCTCTTTTCTAGACCTAGAGGTAATAATCCCATTAAAAATCCCTCACATTTGGAACCTAAATGTCTTTTTTCTCTGGTTAGGCATATACAAGTTGAAGGTTGTGCAAGGAAAAATGTATCTCTTACGTATTATCAATGCTGCACTCAATAACCAACTCTTCCTCAAGATAGCCAACCACACAATGACAGTCGTCGCTGTTGATGCCAGTTACACCAACCCATTGGTCACCGACGTCATTGTCATAGCTCCCGGCCAGACCGTCGATGCACTACTCACCGCCGACCAACCGCTGGCCTCCTATTACATTGCGGCACATCCCTATGCTAGCGCGGTAAATGTATCTTTTGATATCACAACCACCACCGCAATCATTACGTATGAAAATGCCACATCATCCACCCCAATTTTGCCAACCCTACCTCCCTTCAACGACACTCCTACGGCCTTCAAATTCTATTCCAATCTAACGGGTCTTGTGAATGGGCCTTTTTGGACCCCCGTCCCACTCAAGATCAACAAGCACATGTTTGTGACGGCAGGCTTGGGCCTTGTCGCTTGCGGAACAAACCAGACATGTGAGGGCCCATTAAACCAGAAATTTGCTGCGAGCATGAACAACGCATCTTTCCAGCTCCCTACCAAATTGTCAATGTTACAAGCATTTTTCTTCAATGTTAGCGGAATCTACACCACAGATTTTCCTGAAAATCCGCCGTTGGTGTTCGACTATACGAATTCAAACAACAGTTTCAACACATCGCTTGTGTTTACGACAAAGTCAACGAAGGCCACAAAATTGAAGTTTAATTCTACTGTTCAAATCGTGTTTCAAAACACGGCCTTAGTGGGAATAGAGAACCACCCGATACACTTGCATGGGTTTAACTTTCATGTTTTGGCCCAAGGGTTTGGCAACTACGATGCCGTAACTGCGCCTAAAACGTTCAATCTCATCAATCCACAAAAGCGCAATACCATTGGAGTGCCCGTTGGAGGCTGGGCCGTCATTAGATTTACGGCAGATAATCCTGGTACGTTTTCTCTATTGGATCTTTAGACCAATTTAGTTTCAGTATAACATTAAACTACTAATATTTTTTTATGTTAAATAGTTGCTGAAGAAATAAGCAAATGAAACCGTTTGGCTATATTGGTTCTTAGGAGCAATCCAATGAATATGATGTGTGTGTGATCCAATGCCTACAGATGATTGCGGCCTAATAATAACTTTAGCACCACTGGGACACTTTATAAAATTATTGCAAGCCAAAAAATGACTTTGCCTCTTTAAAAAATGGTCAGAACCATTGGAGATCCTTTTAGTTCTTGTCAAGTTTTTTCTTGCACCGCAATTTAGGGATGGCAATATCGACCGAATCGATGGGTAAACGAACCGAAACCGGTTTTTTTTACCGAACCGTAACCGATTTTTGCCCCGTGGGTGCAGGTGTGGGTTCGATGGATGGAAAACCAAACGGGTTCGGTTCGGTTATGGGTTCACCTGGAACCCGAACCGATACCCGAACCGAACCGAACTTATATTAATTACATAAGACCCTCTATATTATATATAAATACTACATAAACCCTGTATATATATATATATATATATATATATATTTGAAAATTACCCTTTTCCTCTTCATATATATACATAGCATTTGTAGGTAGGGTTTCAAAATCACATTTTCTCTAAATCAAAAAGGCCATGACTAGTGACTTGTGAGACTCAGAGATCGACTTCCACCGACCGCCGTAAGCCCCTCTCTCTCTCTCTCTATCTCTCTCTCACATAGTCCATGGCAATGGCATAAAACGATTTCATGTTTTTTCAATTTTTTTGAGATAATAAAATATCATAAACTCAATTTATTCATGTTTTAGTACTGTTTGGGGCGGGGCAGGATGGGTACAATTCGGTTACCCAAATGGGTAGCTATTTTTTCCTTCACAAAATCGGTTACCCGAAATTACCCGTACCCCGAATGGTTAGGTTATGGTTCATCCTCTCCCTTTTCCGAAACGAACCGAAACCCTGCGGATCGGCCAAAACTCGAACCGATCCGCCCCATTGCCATCCCTACACCGCATCTTAAATGGATATTTATCCATAAGTTCTAAAAATTTCATGGAAACTGGAAATTGCAGGTGTGTGGATTATGCATTGTCACTTGGATTCACACTTGCCGGTGGGCCTAGCGACTACTTTTGTTGTCGAGGACGGGCCCACTCCTTCAACTTCTCTGCCTCCTCCTCCAGCAGATCTACCCCATTGTTAAGAGCTACTTTGAAATATTAGTTGCTCTTTTGTCACATTTCCTTCCTATTTCTATTGATTGCCTAATATTATTGTCAATTTAATTAATTAGTATTTTTCCCTTTTGTTGTTCGAATAACGTTGGAATGAATGTGGTCTTTTAACTTTGAAGTATTTGGTCCAGATTCCTTGTGGTGAAATGATATTACGAATTTTAAGATTCTATATTGTTGGCACGTGGATTTTTTGTTTTGGCAGCAAAAAGACTTTATTAATCAATTGTAAAGTATACAAAGAGTGAAAGCAACAATAACAATGACATAACGGAGCAGACAATAAAGCCACTCGAGCCCCAAACTAAAAATTGTAATTATGCTAGAATAAAGAGCGTATCTGTTATTCCTCGTATAGCACAGTATAAAATTTTCGGGACCTGACCGTGTCGTGCCAAGTCAAAAATATACTTATAAAAACTTAGAATTAACTATAACTCAGAAGAACAGTGGCTAAGTCCAAGTGTCGATCCACGGAGACAATTTGGCTGAGTTACTTTAACTTCGATTTGTTTCTAATTTAATTCAATAAAAAGAGGATTGAATTGATTGATGTTGGAAACTGAATGAATTAAGAGAACAAGTAATTAAATTGGTGGAAAACTAGTGAGAGAAAGATCTAGGGTTTCGAATCCACCCCGACCACATAACTAGGTTGTGCATAGGTCAGGATTTCTACTCGAATCACAATTTGTCAAGAGAATAATTGAGTTGTTAACAGGCATGGACTATCTCATAGCACGGACAGTCTCGCTGGCACAAACTGTCTCTTTCACAGATTGTCCAGTGGCACGATCTGTCTTACGAGTATAATACATCTCAGTTACCCAAGCACAAGCGAAGAAAACCATTGACTGACTAGGTATATGAGAGTGCACACACAAATACTCAATAGATTGAAAGAAGTGAAACGATTCTATTCACATGTAATGAAAACAAGTTCTTAGTTAACTAATCGATTCGAAATAGAAAACCTAGGCCTACACATAAACAAAGTTACTTAATTCGGTGCTTCATCTTCCCCCTACATAAGGGGTTTAGCTGGCCATGGAAGAGATTGGAGCTCTTGGAGTTGATGAAAACTTGAAGAACATGAAGAACAATGGAGTTTCTCTCTCTAGTTAGCCTCCAAAATAAGTTGGGAACCCTAGAATTATGTTTTCATGTTCTATTTATACTAAGGAACCTAAAAGTTACATAAAACACGTCCAAAACGCTGATTTCTGTGTTCGTTTGAGCGGACCAAGATATGGGTGAAACCGGACCAGAGAAGCTGGGAGCTGTACGGACCCGTCGGTATGCTTTGTCCGGACCAAGAATTTCCCTCGTCCGAACAAAGGGTGCTGCAAGGTAGGTTTTGCCTTGTTAAGTGCTAGTCCGGTCCAAGAAAGTGTTGGTCCGGTCCAGAGATGTTGTAACTTCAGTTTCCGCTCCTTTTTACGCACATCTTCCCATCCTCGACGCTTTTAACTCACTCCAAAACACGTTTTCCAAGTTCTCAAAGTTCTAAGGCCTGAAACACCACAAACCAACTAACACTAATTAAGTAACAACCTAATTGGCTTAACAAAGTGTAAAGTAAAGAGGTTAAGTGGGAGCTTTTCAGCACCTATCAGGACCTCTAATTTTAAAATTACTTTGGGTACCCAAAGCGCAAGCCTTTATTGGCTCCCTCGGGGACGGGCATGCTAGCTTAAAGCTAAAACAAATATCAAAAAAAAAAAAGAGTTTCCGAGTCTTATTACTTGTGTTTTCTGAATTTTCTTAATTTCAGTCTATAATTTTATATCTACTTGTTAATTTTCCATTCTAGACTACTGTTTGACGAAAAACCTAATACTATTTTTTTTCTTTTTACCAATCGATCGATAGTTTTAGTGCAATAAAGAAGAGTCCAAACAAATCTCACATTGCATCCAAGATGGAAAATCTCCACTCCAGGACATTACATGATCAATAGATAGGGCATATGTGACACCTCGTATTATAAAAAATGCTCACATTTAATATGGCTTATAAAATTATTGTATTTTTATTGAATAAAAATGGTTCTGGTGTTATTTTGAAAAATATGATATATATGTCGATATCGGAATTAGCATAGCAGAGTAGAATGGGTCACGTGTCAATACTAGGAAGGATCCTTGGTGCCCAAGTATAGGATTTCTGGAAACTAGGTGAGGTGTCTTATGATAAATGGGTGAATCACCTTTGTAATAAATAGGATTAATTCCCCGTGGATTATACAATTCATGTGGACCGGATATTATTAACTAATCTATAGATAATTCTAGAGTTAGTCTTCTTAGTAAAAATAGGTGTCTTCATTCCCCATTTCCATGAAAACCACATGAACACACACAGCACATGCATGGTAATTAGGGGAAGAAAAAAAAAAGGAGAACAAAGGCAGGAATAAAAGAAAGAAGGAAAGGAGAGAGAGAGAGAGAGAGAGAGAGAGAGAGAGAGAGAGAGAGAGAGAGAGAGAGAGAGAGAGAGAGAGAGAGAGTTCAATGATCAAATCAAGGGCTCTGATTTAAGGTAAACTGGGTGGTATACAATATGCTCCTCAAATCTTCTGTGTATTTCTTTGTTCTCTCATTTTGTACATCCTTTGCTGATGTTATGCTTTTGTTGGATTTCATGTTACGATCGTGTTAAAAATTGATATTGTTCTATATGATTTTATGACCACGTTAAAATGCTACGGGACTATTTGGTACGTTGATCATATGGACCTACCAAGATCCTGACCCAGCAATCGAGTATAAGCCAAAAGAAGGTTTGGCTCAAAGAAAGCAAGGAATAAAGTAAAAAGAGGTTTGGCTCAGAGGGGGTGAGGTCTTCCACCGGTCATGTACCGAAAAGGGCCTAGTATGTGGTTCAGTGATATGCATAGTTTTGATTGAATTCATTGATCATTTCCCTCCTTTGTTGAGCAATTGTATTATGTCATATTGTATACTTCCCAGCTTAATCTATTTTTCAGGATGGCTTGGAAAGCGAGAAGGGCGATGGGGTCGGCTATTGGGAGTCACGAGACTGAATTCCTTTTTAGAGAATTTGTAAAAGAAATTAATTTGCATCTTTATTTTACGAGAAAAGTCTATATTGTATGTACAAAATAAAGTTTTTTTTGTAACGACTATGTAGTTTATTTATTTTTGATGGCTCTAAAAATCAGGGTCGTCACAGCATATTTGGCCATGACATGAGTCGCCCTATTACAAGTACGAGAAACATAATGAAAAGAACAAAAAAATAAACGTTGAGCTAAAAAAATAGAATCTCTAATGAAGATATCCAAACTAGATTTAGTAGCATTGACTTCCTTCAACATGTTGATAATTCCTTAAGCATCCCTTTCCACTAGATATTTCTGCCCATCCTCTAAACTTTTAATTTCTAGTGCTCCGCGAAATCCCAAAGCCTCTACCATTTTTGCGGAAGCAACATGAAGTAAGGAAATTGCAGTCACTCCTTTAAGCTGCCCTTTCTCATCTCAAATAATAATACCTGCACCCCCTCACCCTAAATTAGCATCAAAAGCTCCATCAACATTAACCTTCAAAATCCTGGACTTGGTGGTACCCATCGCTGATCATTCGCCCCAATTTGCTCTCTCAATGTAGCCTCTGAACTCCTAGTAGCTTGACAGTGCTCATGAAAATCCTCCACCCATCTAGCATTAATTTGCACTTCGTTCATCCACTCCCTTTTTAAACACCCATTCATTTCGTGTTTTCCAAACCTATGACCAAATTGAATAAAACAATCCTAACTTATCCCATTTGTCCCAATCACGTCTTAGCTTTCCAATAGCACCACAAACCTCATCTATTTGAGCACAATCCATAACCTTAAGTCTAAATTAAAGCGAAAGGGAGAGAGCAACCAAACTCTTTTGGCTCTGTCACAATTAAGTAACATATGCAAAACCGTTTCGGGCCACAGTCCACAAATAGGGCACAAACAATCCACTGGGACTTTCTTTTTGACAATGTTATTATTAACAAACAAAATATCGTGCAAGCATTTCCAAATAAAAGTTCTTACCTTCCCGAGTGCTTTCATATGCCAAATCTGCTTCTATTTCCTTTCATCTTAACTTCCATTACTAGACTCAACACCTCCTCCCACTCGACTCTGTTGCCGATTCAGAAATTCCTTAGCTAACACATGCCGACTTTATTGAGAACTTGCCATTACTTTTCCATTTCTAGATTCACACGTCTGTGAGCCCAATCGAACTTAAAGGGATACTAAAAATTTGCTCAATATCCCTTGGAATGAACAATAGTAGAAGAAGATCCTCTTTCCACATATTCCTCTCCTTATCAATTAAATCCCCAACCTTAGTCCACCAATCGTCGAGGATTTAGGAATAAAATTCTAGGGCACAATGGGTCCAACAACCACGAATCTTCCCAAATTTTAGCTTTATCACCACACGCTACCTTCCATATTCCACCTGGTCCCCCATTAGGGTCCAAGAAAATATCCCTAGTATAGCCCAGGTTTATAAAAAAAAAAAAAAAGACCCATGGTTTGCAGACTAACTTTAGTTTCAAACAAAACCACAATATTTGGTGTATGATTTCGGACCATGTCACCAAAGTTCTGTTTTAAAAAATCATTTCTGCTCCCCCTCCAATTCTAGACAATGATTTTGAAGCTGTCCATTAAGAAATTGTGATCGATAGGAGGTAAACCTGGGGGGTTGAGCTCATTCCTCAAGTCGACCAAAATTGGTTTCCTCTTCTTGTGCGGCTTCAGTGATATCTGGTGCTGTGTCTAGTTCCCAGTGAATTGATTCTTGTTTTCTATCTTCAACCTGACTTCCTTTGACCGCCAATTGATCCCAATCAGGTGACCTATCCCAATCAGGTGACCTGCTTCTATCTCTTTGTCTAGCCACATCATCACTTTGTGATAACTGATCATTGATGACGTTTGCAATTCAGGCATACTCATGCTACGTCTGTGTTGGTAGGAGATTTATGTATGGGGGAACTTTGGGTGTGCGATTGTTTAAGGAAGATGCAGGTTTCTCAGACCCTATTGAATTGGGGGCGGTATGGAGAGAAGTATCTGATGCCTTGATAGGGTTTAGATCTATTACTATAGTGTTAGTGGGCTTGAATGTGGGCTGTTGTGGTATTGTTTCTTGACCTGACCACGTTGGGCCTAACGTTCACCTTGCCTTGGGTTGTATTTTTTTTTATATTTCCCTGCATCAATATTGCTCAGCCCAACTTCTTTTTCCTTTGTAACAGAGGATGAACTCTCTCTTTGCATAGTTTGATTTCGATTTCTATTCTCCTTTTGTATTCCTTGCTGGGCTAGTTATCACACCATCGATTTTTCAACAATAAAAAGTAAACATTTTTAGAAATAAAAAGTGCATACTTCATACATTGTCTTCTTTTATCTCACCACAATGCTTCTTCTAAAAAACAAAAAGTACCCATATCCCTTTGGAAAGACATGAATAGAAAAGATAATTTTGTTACACTCTCCCAAACGAAAGGATTTTTTTTAAAAAAAATAAGGTTACAAACCCATCTTAGTTTTAATAAAAATACATGATCATCTCACAAATGAGTACATATTATGTTTTCAATAAGAAACAATGATCAATGATGCCTCCAAAAGATTCCATGCACTCCCAATGCATTTCACGCCATGCCCTTCATCGAATACCTGAAAATTGATAGATTGAGCTATACTAGCCCAGTAGAAAAAATCTCTTACACATGCAAACTCTATATATGTGTGAGGTGCACAATGCAAGTGAGTGAATTTAGAATACATAAGATTGATTTTAAAAGTCCTTATTCCTTTATGTGCACGCCTCATCACACACACACACACACACACACACACACATATTCACCCTCGCGCACATATGACACTAAATATACTCAACCACACTTGAAAGTTTCAAACTAATCGGAAGTACTTTAATTTCTATTTCAACACCACCCTTAGGACCACCACGGGTTTGTCCTAATCTTTTCTCTAACAATCAACTCTTGTACTTATCAACACACACAAACACTCTAGTCTCTCAACATAACCACACATTTTGATTTCTTCGTTAAACATTTCCTCCACATCGAGATCACCTCTCATAAAATGAACAAAGAATACCACACAACTCTCAACTCCACGAACATAATCAAAACAATCAAGGAATGTAAAGAACAACACGCAACAAATCACACACAACAAACAACACTCCACAACAACACACAACAGATAAGACAACATATCCAACTCCACAAACTAGCGATTCAATTAAGAAATGCGAGAGACTGAAGAATTAGACATTCAAAACATCCCGCAAACAGTATCACTTGCCAAGAACTCAAAATGTCAAGCCTCCCCAAACTCATTCGGTCAAGGACATTTTCGTTATTTCACCACGAATCAAACCCATAAGTATCTCTATCAATCCATACCTCAAAACTGTTGTTCATGTCAACACCTCCTCCCACTCGGCTCTATTGCCGATTCAGAATTTCCTTATCTAACATATATGCCCACTTTACCAAGAACTTGCCATTACTTGTACATTTTCAGATTCACACATTTGTGAGTCCAGTCGAACTTAAAGGGATACCCAAAATATGCTCAACATCCCTTGGAATGAACAATAGCGGAAGAAGTTCCTCTTTCCACATATTTCTCTCCTTATCAATTAAATCCCCAAGCTTAGTCCACCATTCGTCATGAGGATTTGGGGATAAAATTCTTGGGCACAATGGGTCCAACAACCACAGATCTTCCCAAATTTTATCTTTATCACCGCGCGGTACCTTCCATTCCCATCCCATCGCCACCACCTCCTTACTAGCTATAATACTTTGTCACACCAACGAAGAAGTTGGTTTGGGTTGTGCTTCTAAAAATGATGTGTCCGGAAAATATTTTGTTTTGAAAACTCAGAAAAAGAGAGTCTCTTCCCCATTCAGCAGCCTCCACCCAAGTTTTGCAAGCATAGCAAGATTGAGCGCTTCTAAGTCACGGAATCCCAACCCCCCTTTCCCTTTCACCCCTGCTAACTTCCACCATTTCATTCAATGGATCTTCCTCTTCTAATCCACCCCATTCAAAAAAAAATCAGCAATCATAGAGCATAGTGTTTTACATAATCCTAAGGGAATTTTAACACATGACATAACGAAAATTGGCATTGTAAGGAGCCCTGAATTGGCTAAAACTTCTTCACCCTAGATTCCACAGTATCCTTTAGATAGGCTAAAGCAGCCTTCTTCGACCGCCCTATAATGTAAGGAAGGCTTAGATATTTGCTCTCCAGACCACTGTTCGTGAAACCCAAAATCGACAAACAATCCTACTTATTTCCCGCTGTGGTATTTGCACTAAAAAAAAATAGAGGATTTTTTTAATATTACCCAACTGGCCCGGGGCCTTACGATTGAGTAACTACCAAAAAGCTAACACTGCTGCTTGTTTGTCCGTAGAACACAGACAGCCCATCAACGTTAAAGTCCACGGTTGGAAATCAACTTTTACCCTGGGCTATTAATAAGGGAAACTACGGCCCAGATTTATTTTCATGACTTACTAATATTTTTTTCTATCAAATTCAAATTATTTTCCAAAGACTAAAAGAACTTCTTTTTTTTTGGCCATTTGTCATTCCTAATCTATTACATGAGGGAGCAGAGGAATCAAACTTGATCTCAAGATGCAGTGTGAAGTATCAAAGAACTCTACCATATGAGCTAGTCACTACTTACAAAAAACTTCTTGTTATCTAGCTAGTATCTCCCAAGAAAAAGTGAGAAATTTTTTTAACCAAAGTACATTTTTGTAAATTCTCTTTTTGTGGAGCAAGCAATCTTGTGGGGCAGAGAGGGTATTTAATACCTAAAAAAAGTACTACATGTTTCCGTAAGTTAATCATCTAGCCAAATCAAAGTAAACCGAGCTTTATATCCGAATCATTGGGGTCGTCTACATGAATTATTTTTTTTCATTGATCTCTGTCTAAGGTGACCTCTTCCCCTAGCCCTACTATCCACTATTATCATATCACTCTTCTTGAATATTACGTCTGGAGGTCTATGATAAATATGTCCAAGCCACCTTGATGTAGATTGAAAATTTAATAGTATTACTTACAAATAGTGTTTTAAGTTTTCCTTATTTTTGTTTTATTAATTTTGTTAGGAAGTCTTGCAATTTTAGAAATAAGTATTCTAGAGTATTTTGATTCCTACTTGGATTTGTTATTTGATTCCTAGCTCGATTAGGGTTTGTTATTTAATTCCTAGTTGGATTAGGGTTACTTTGGCCCTATAAGTATCATTGTAAGCTTAATAGTAGAATTTGGTTGTTTATTAAATAAAGAAAAATGAGTTTATACTCAAAATTGGTTGTTCACATCGTTCTTAATTATACGCTTCGTTGCATCACACTTCAATCTATTTTAAGCAATAGCCGTTGAAAATGGTAGGAGCTTATGAAGCAAAACTGAGACTTTTTGGTAGGAGGTTAGGACCTGCGGATGGCCGGTGCATTAATAATTAATCTGCCAACTTAGAGCTTTTGACTTAGATAAACTGTTAAACTGTTAAGAGCTTTTGATTAGTAAATTCCCAATAGCTTAATTGGTCAACCCTCTGCAATTTTCTTCATCGGTTATAGCCTCTAGTTATACGGCTCGGGCTGATTAATTTCCTAATCCTCGCCAGCTCTTATCCACTGATCTCTCTCTCTCTGGAATATAAGAAACTGATTCAATTCCAGAGAAAATTTCCATGATGTAAAACTAGTAAACATGGAATTAATTCTGCTGGCAACATTCTAGACCACTAGTTGAGAGCAGTTGGCTTTTTCCTTTCCTTTTTTTTTATTTTTTATTTTAGAGTAGTTGGTTGACTTAAATTAAAATGATGATTTCCCGTTCACTAAAAGTTTGCGTTTAGCACCCCTACAGCAACCATGTCAAACTCAATTTTTATAGGATTTTTCATTTTAGCAAATAATAGTGAAGGGTAATATGGAGGATAAAAGTATTTTGCACATCCTACCTGACATTCTCCTACAAATAAAAGTTGGAGTGGCCGCCAGATTAGAAAACCCAGGGAGAGGCTTCCCCCATAGCCCTCCACACACACTCACTCTCTCTCTCTCTCTCTCTCTCTCTCTCTCTCTCTCTAAAGCGTCTTTCTCGCAATTTTGTTGAAAACACGATATATGTTTAAAAATGATAAAAATTTCATTATGCATATGGATTTCACACGTGTTTGTATAACTCATGTTTCATTTTCTTTCTTTCTTTTTTTTAGAAATTTTTGGTCCAATCCAAAAACTTGAATTCAAAGTTTCCACATGATATGATATTAGACAGAGGCTCATTTTCTATCACATCCTACATCCTAGCCAAAAAAGACGCACAACGGTAGAACTACAAGAACCTTCACATTACAGATCTCAAAACTGGCTACACGGGAATCAAGATGCATGTTACATGATGTAAGTTCTCCGGCCATATTAATCATAAGGGCCATATTAATACTTCTGTGATATGCAGGGCCTCTATTATTGTGGAGAATTTATATCCATCTCAAAACTAATTGGCAATGAGTGGAAAGGTCTCAGCATATATTAAGTAATCACCTATTCCACTCTTAGGTAATGTGAGACAATATTTCTTAACAATTATGTCTCCCTCTCTTTCAGTTGACCACTGATTAGCACAGCGGTTGAAGATTTTGACAACTGTTTGCCAGGAATAACAAGCATGCATGCAGTATTTATCTAATGATGAGGCATAAACAAAAAGCCAGTTGCTTTTAGTTACACTCTAATCGTGAGCATAATTAGTCGCCTAATCGTGTTAACTATAGAGTTCTTGGCAATCTTATTTCAGTTGGCCAGGTCATTTTATTTGTACAATCAAATTCATGAAAAACGGATCAAAAAATAAACATATACGTACAATATTAGAACGTGCGATAAATTTTCAATAAATTCTGTAAACTCGAATAAGTTTACTTTAAATTGATAAAAGAATCAAAAACTTATGAGAGACGTGAATAGTGAAAATGGACTACCTAGACAGGGGGAGTATTTAAATTTTGATAAAAGAACGAAGTAAAAGAAAGAAACACGCATGCTGAGATTAGATTTTTTTTTATATATGAAACATACAGAAAAAACATTTACATATATTTTACAAGCAAGTTGGGCATAATAAACCAAAAAAAAAAAACCTTATTTGTACACTGTTTGGAGCAACATGGATATACGTACAAGAAACCAATAGAAACATTTTGGTATTTGTGGAGCAAGGGACATTCTATAAAGAGAAAAGATAAAGAAAAATGCTACAATACACACTTCTTATTTGGGTGTGTATTACACACAACTCTATAAAAGTTACGAAATTTTTTATAAAAGTTACAAATATTTTGTAAAAGTTACAAATTTTTTGTAAAAGTTACGAGACACACAAAAATGTTACGAATCATAAAAAAATGTTAGGAATCATATTGTTGAAAAATTACGAAAAACTAAATAATGTTATGATTGCCGATGAGGTGGCACAATTTGAACCATACAATAGGTGCATATGTACACCAAACAAGAGGTATGTATTGTAGTCATTTCCAAAGATAAATGCACTAACACTTGTACCAGCAATTGCACAAACTCTCACACATGGTAAATGCGGGATCCACATATGAGTTGTAGGTCCCAAGTATCTCATGTGAGAGAGTTTGTGCGATAATTAGTACAAATGGTAGTGTATGTAGCTGTTCTCTAAACAAGGGAGAGAGAATTTGAAGGATGCCTTCAAATTATTTTGTGTTTGAGGAATTTGATGGAGCATGTATTTTATACATGGCTAATGCCTCAAAGTGTAAATGTCGCAAAAATTGAGGAATTTGTTGTGGAATTCGGAGTTACTAAGCATTTGTGTTTTTTTAAATACAAACAACATAAAATAAATCTCACCCCCACATGATCACCCCCCGGGCTACTTTATTAAACAATTGCTAACCCCATGGACTAACACACAAAACCCTCACCAGATCAATCTTCCATATCGATATATATAGTTAGAACTTATACATCAAACGGAAAGGGCCAATAAGCAGATTGGATCAGAAATTAAATAAAGCTAAAAAGAGAGAGGGAATGTAATTAAACAAAATTGGTAGAATGATAAACACTATAATATGATGCTAGATATCATTTGAGGAAACAGATTTTGTGACTATATTTTGGGTACTGTTAATGTGTCACCAATCAGATTTTACTGGCATCTTGATTGCGGATTTTCGCTTCGTTTGTTTTTGGGTTTTTTGTTGGCCCCTTCCATCGTTGTTTCTCCTTTAATCTGTTTAACTTGATGTACTTGGTGTTATTCAAGTTAACAAAAAAATTTGCCGATCAAAAAATAAATAAATAAATGTATTGGTTGAAGACCAGAAATTATCCTCTCTCTTTTTTTTTAGAACGGAGAAATTATCCCTGATTCAGCCCACAATAAACATATATGTGAGAAATTATTTAGCAGCCGTACGGTTTTCCACGAGTGTTGTGGAATATCTTACTCTTGATATACTAATCTTTGTCTGTGAACGCAAGCTTTAGACGGAACTAAATATCTTTTATTCCCTACTCTATACATTCCAAGGTTTTAAATAGCTGTAGTAGAAGTATCAAATAATACGTAGCGAAAATCAGGTGTAGCATGTGTAGTTGCCATAGTGGTCACGTAGCAGCCAAGAAGAAGGCTAAAAATAAGATACCAAGATATGTATCGGGAATTGGCCGATATGCATGATATAGCAGGGTGTAGCAGTATCGAAGGGAAAAAAATCACTACATACTAGAGCAAGTGGCGGACACAAGATTAATACCAATTTGGTCTGACCCTGTGGGGATGTAAAATTGGGTTTTCTAGGCGTGGACATTGGGATTGGAGGCAAAGTCAAAGGTTACCAGAAGGCTGAAAGTTGACAAACAAACCACGATTCCATGACTGTTTCACAGATTAATTAATTAATGGATTAACTATATACTTGTTGCCCAACTCGATCGAGCTGTTACATAACTAATAATTAAGTCTCCACTGATAACAAATTCAAATAATAATTACTAGTGAAACCCCATTGGAGCTTGGTCTAATTCTCACGCAATCGTGACAAAAACATGGGCTTTTTCTAACTACAAAACGCCTATATAAACATGTTCTGAAACCTTGAGGTTACTGCAGACAAAGCATTCCAGAATGGCACGTCCATTGTTGTTTTTGGCTTGTGCTTTAGCTCTCTTGGCTTGTTCTTCAGTGGCCTCTGCTGATACTGTGAAGCATTCTTTTCACGTAAATCATTCTCTTGGTTTTTATTTTTGTGACTTTCATACGTTACGCAGTCATGCATGTTTTCTCTAGCTTAGAAGTGTAAATTTTGACATATGCATATAGTGTGTTTCATATCATATTGTGGTTTTTTTTTTTTTTCAGATTAAAAATGTGACCATCCAGCGGCTTTGCAAACAGCACGTTATCACGGCCATAAATGATCAGCTTCCTGGCCCAATAATAAAGGTTCACGAGGGTGACAAACTGGAAGTTAAAGTCGTCAATCTGTCTCCCTACAACATCTCCATTCATTGGTATTATTACTATTACCATTTTTTAAGTAAATACACTTAATTTAGTCTTTTATAATAGTACTATGGCCTAGTTTGCCAATTGATAAAATCAAGATTTGATGAAATCAAGTTATAGTTTAGTTTTAATTGTAGTTACATCCGAGACAACTCGTACGTGTTATATCAATAAACATCTGGTTAGTGATGCTAAATCGTTTTTTGTTAATATATATATATATATATATATATATATATATATATATATATGATAAACTTCTAATAAGGGACCCTTATTTAAGTTAAAATGCGGACCTCACCTTTCCAAGCAAAATTTTGACGATCCGAACCGTTCAATATTTTTAAAATCCATTTTTAAGGGTCTCGCTAGGATTTGTCCAAATATAATACCCAGAAGGGCTTCATCTGATCAGTTTTGGTTAAAAACGTTATATATAGCATTTTTTACCAAAACTGATCGGATGAAGGCCTTCCAGGAATTTTTTTTGGACGAATCTTTGCGGAGGCCCTTAAAAATGCATTTTAAAAATATTGAACGGTTCGGATCGTCGTAATTTGGTCCGAAACACCAAAAAAAAGGCTAGGTCCGCATGGAAATCTTATATAAGGGACCCTTATTAGAAATTGTGTATATATATATATATATATATATATATATATATATATATATATATATATATATATATATAGAGTCCCGATCTAGTCCGGGAGTCCCGGATCCGGGACTCCACCTTCCCGATATTTTTTTGACGATCCGAGCCGTCCAATGTGTTCAAAAGGTGTTTTCAAGGGTCCACGCGAGAAATCTTCAAAAAAAAATACCGGAAAGGGCTTGATCCAAGCAGTTTTCGCAAAAACTTTATATTCACAGTTTTTGCGAAAAACTACTTGGATCAAGCCCTTCCCGGTATTTTTTTTTGAAGATTTCTCACGTGGACCTTGGAAAACACCTTTTGAACACATTGGACGGCTCGGATTTTCCAAAAACAATTTTTAAAAGCATCAAAACACCGAAAAAGGCTTCAATCCGGGAAATCCGGGATCCTTGACTGGATCGCCGGTGTATATATATATATATATATATATCCGATCTTTAGAAGATCGATGTATTCATCAAGACATGTATAACAATAAAATTGAATAATAAGATAAGTCCCGAGGGTTGATAACACGGGAGAGCGAGATTTCGAATCTGAGATCTTAAAAAACAGCAAAACCCAAAACACTTGTTCACTAGGTTGCGGAATCTCTTCAAGTTACAACTTTTGCTAGTTTTTTTTTTTTTCGGGAAAAGAGTTTATTAAAAACTTCGACAAATGGTACATCGAGGATAGAAAACCCCAACCAAACACAAGGCTGCTAGAGCTAGTTAGGACTTACGACTATGGCTACTAGTGCAATATTATTACCGAAAGGACATGCTATTAACTTCTAACTAGATTGTCGGTCAGGTGTAAAAAGTTGAGTGTAATTTGCAAAAAAAAAAATTAAAAAATGAGATATTGTAATGAAATCTAAGAAGATATGCATCGAAAAATTCTACGGCTCTGAAATTATTTTCTTCTTCTTAATCAATACCATCACCATGTTAACAAAGTTAATGTCATGATATTTATGTAGGCACGGAATTTTCCAGATTTTGAGCGGGTGGGCAGATGGCCGAATACGCACAACTCAATGTCCCATATTGCCTGGGACTAGTTATACGTACATATTCACCATCACCGGACAAGAAGGTACGCTCTGGTGGCACGCTCACGTCCACTGGCTTCGTGCAACTGTCCATGGAGCTCTAATCATTCGCCCCAAAACGGCTTACCCGTTCCCAAAACCCTACAAAGAATTTCCAATTATTTTAGGTACACACGACTCCCTTCTATTTATTAATACAATTAAGCTTGGAATAGATTACTTGAAGTCGAACAGTGTTCATTCATTAAATTAATTTGTGGTTGCAGGAGAATGGTGGAATTCTAATATTAATGACGTCTATAACCAAGGATTTGCTAACGGAGGAGTGCCTAACAATTCTGATGCCTTCACCATTAACGGTCAGCCTGGTGCCCTATATCCATGCTCATCAAGTGGTGAGTGTCTCAACACAAATTTTATTCAAAATAGTAGAATCGATGATATTCATTCCATCCCAAATTGTTGATCCTGTCGGATTCCAATGTAATTTCTTAATTGTCAATATCTTTCAATCTACAACATATTTTATGTGCAATATAAATCTTATTTGATAATCACTAAAATATTGTCCATTGAAAGATATGAATACTTAAAAATTGCATTGGAATTCGAACAGAACAAACAAACAGAGACAGAGAGAGTATAAAAGTATCGAATTAGTGCTCTTTGTCTATGACAATATATGGTTTTCCTGGATATTCAATCTTAAGATGTGACTCACGTATATGTATTTTGAACAACGTGTATTTTTCTCTTATTAGACACGTATAATCTGACGGTTGAACAAGGAAAAACATATCTCTTGCGTATCATCAATGCTGCACTCAATACCCAACTCTTCTTCAAGATAGCCAACCACAACTTGACAGTTGTTGCCGTTGACGCCAGTTACACCGCCCAAATAGTCACAGACGTCATTGTTGTCGCCCCTGGCCAAACCACTGATGTACTTATTACTGCCAACCAACCACCAGCTTCTTATTACATGGCGGCACACGCCTATGCTAGCTCTCCTGGTGTATCGTTTGATAACACAACCACCACGGGTATTATTATTTATAAAAATTCCAAACCATCAACACCAGTGATGCCTGCCCTACCAGCTTTCAACGACACTCCAACGGCTTTCAAGTTCAATTCCAATCTAACTGGGCTTGTGAATGGGCCTCATTGGATCCCAGTCCCAACCAAAATCGACGAACACATGTTTGTGACAGAGGGCTTGGGCTTGTCCCCTTGCGCAGCAAATGCTACTTGCGTAGGCCCATTAGGGCTGAGTTTTTCTGCGAGTATGAACAATGCGTCGTTCCAATTCCCCACTAAGCTATCGATGTTACAAGCCTTTTTCGGCAACGTTAGTGGCATCTACACAACTGATTTTCCCGATAATCCGCCGCTGGTGTTCGACTACACGAACTCGAACAATGCTCTCAACACGTCGATCTTGACAACGTTGAAGTCTACTAAAGTAAAGAAGCTCAAGTTCAACTCAACGGTCCAGATTGTGTTTCAGAACACGGCATTGCTAGCTATAGAAAATCACCCGATTCATTTGCATGGGTTTAACTTCCATGTGTTGGCCCAAGGATTTGGCAATTACGATGCCGTAAATGCACCCAAACAGTTCAATCTCGTCAACCCACAAATTCGTAATACGATTGGAGTACCCGTTGGAGGGTGGGCCGTCATTAGATTTACAGCTAATAATCCTGGTACGTTTTTCCTATCGGTTTCTTTATTTATTCAAGTATTTATACCATTTGGTGTCGTCATTAATTAGTTTAGGGCCTGTTTGGTGTCGATATTTGTTTTATTATTTACTAATTTTCTCAAATACATAATCAAATAACAAAGTAAATAGAGCTGTTTGTCTATATTCCAATCTTTTACTTTTATAGTGATAAATACATAAATTTGTCCGGCTGTTTCTAAAGAGTTTATTTTTTTCCTAAATACAAACAATTTTCTGATTTTGACTAGCAACCAGTAATAAAATATTTGTAGCCAAACGATTTTGATTATAGTTAATTTTAATTGTTTTCAATTTCAGAAATCAGCCGAAATATATTATTAGTGGATGTAGACTAGGAATGAATAATTATTTACAGTTTCTGAACAAATGATTGAAAATGCAGGTGTATGGTTGTTTCATTGTCACTTAGATTTACACTTGCCGTTGGGTTTAGCGACTGCATTTGTTGTTGAGAATGGACCCACGCCTTCGACAACCTTGCCTCCTCCTCCAGCCGATCTACCCAAATGTTAGAAGTTGCATAGTACATTTATTAGTTAAAAAGGAAGTTGCATTGTGCATTTGTTATCATTGTTTTCTTTTCTTTTTACAGTATCTGTATTGACTGCTTTCATTCTCCTTTAATTGTCATTGTATTCTTTTTCCTTGTTAACCACTTTATAATAAATATGTGATGTTTCAATTATGATGTATAATGTTCACATTCCTAATAGTAATGAAATAATTAGATCCTCATTTACTAAGCCACATTAACGTAGTGTTTCGAATTTCTCTACCACCACACATTCACGTTGGATCAATACATTTTGTTTTGATCCCCGAAATATATATGAGCTCGGTGTTACGGTGGAAGCACTGAATAATTAGATCTCAATCATTCAAATTATACATGTTGTGCACAGTAATGTGTTCTACGTGCACGTGGTATGTACCATTATTGGTAGCAACCTTTATTTTATTAGTAGCGACCTTTCTACGTGCACGTGGTATGTACCATTATTGGTGTTCGAGCAGAGATGAGGCAGGTGAGGTCCAGTAGGGAAAATTTTTTTTTCTTATGAATTGCTATATAGGCTCGCCTCTATATAAAGTATTTTAGAAAAAAAAAAATTATCCATACATAATGACATTCGTGACTCCGTCCTCGTGTTTGACCATCTCCAATTCAACCCTTTACAATAGAGACTACTGATTATTCATAGTCAAAAAGTTATCATAGACAAAGGTACAATATCACAGTCAAAAAGTTATCAAGTTACTCTTTCCACAATTCAACAATTCAAAATATAGAGGCCCATTGTTTTTTCTTTTGCAGTTTCTATAGGATTTCAAAAATTCCTTATGTTCGAGATGGCATGGGATAATAATCTCATCCCTTCATTCTCTTGTGTGTTTAGCGGGAACAATCATAAATCAAATTTTTTTTATGTGAAACTGGGATCGAAGTCAGCAATTTCGTCACTATATAATATGCCGTGTCTCTATTAACTAATTTTGTCCCTCTCTTTCAGCTGACCCACTTGGATTAGGACAAAAGGTGAAGATTTTGACAACTATTTGCTAATAAAAAACAAGCATACAGGCCTTATCCAATAATGAGGGTATAAACAAAAACCCAATTGCTCTTAATCTTTAGTCTAATCGTGCACTTAATTAGTGGCCTAAGCGTGTTAACCACAGAGTTCTTTCCGGGCAAATAATCATCAAAAAGGAAAACATTTACTTTGGAAGGTGCGGTAAATTTTCCGTAAATTCTGTAAACTCGAATAAGTTTACTTTAAATTGATAAATGAACAAAGAAATTTATGAGAGATGTGAATAGTGAAAAATTACAATTTAGACAGAGAGAGTATTTAAATTGATAAAAGAATAAAATAAAAGAAAGAACGACACGAGCTGAGATGAGTGTTTTTTTTTTTTAATGAAACATGTAGAAGATAAATTTACATATAAATTCATAAGTAAGTTGGGCCAAAAAAAAAAACCTTATTTGTGCATTGTTTGGGGCAACATAAGTGCAAGGAACTAGGAACCGGGGTGGGTGTCGTGAACCATGCAGTGCACTATAGGCCATCTAATGTCCGGATGGACGGCCCAGATTTGATTGCACTGCTTGCGCGCACCAATGAACGGATAGGATGCAAATAAGCGGAGATCAAATCTAGGCCATCCATCTGGGCATCAAATGGCCCGTAGTGCTCCACACAGTGCACGACTGTTTACATATAAAATTAACAAATACAATAATTAATTGACACATAACCAAAAATGTCAAATATTGGCAAATGCTTGTCAATGAAAATACATTAGATTAATGGAATGTATTTGAGTAAAGAAACGATGTCGTATTGTTTCTCAGATTGAAAAGCAGTTATTTGGCAGTTACGAGTCATCGCTGCCATAAAAGATAGACTTCGAAGCCATGATTTTAACTGTTAGGAATATGGAGTCCACGCGTAAACTTGTGATGCAAGGCAATTAGCAATTAGAACACGTGGAGCACGTCTTGAAAGGCAATTATCTCCTTAAAATGTAATTATTTGGGTTATTTAGAGCAACGGTGCAGATTCAATGAAAAGCTTTTGGAGAAGATTAACAAGAATTCAAATTCAGACGTGGAGGAGGGAAAAAATTGTCAATTCAAAGTATGAAAGATGGAGTTCGAAGCAAGCCAAATTCAAAACCATTTAGTGGGAAGTTCAACTCGTAAGCAGCGTTTATAAATAGAAGAGATTGAAGAGTGAAAAGCCCCCAAATAAATCTTCAACAAATAGTTATCAAACAAAATGATGCTTGGTTTGTTCATTGGCAAGTACTTTAGGATTTCGAACTCAGTTCGAAGTAGATTAGGAAGTAGTTAGGATTGATTTCAATTGTTCTTATAACAATCATTTGTTCGAAGTTCTCATCATCTTATATTTGAAGTTAAAGGCAATTTCGAAGTAAGTTAACCTTTGATTTATCAATCAAGTATCTTGTTTCTTTTGTTGTTATTTAATTTCCTAAGTATATTGGTTTGATTTTCTTCACTTTTGAAAGAAAAATCATCTTAATTGAGGTAATTGAACCATTGAAAAACACAATCAGTACTTGATTAGATTTGGTTTTCCAAAGTTAATCTGATAGAGGAGATTAAAACTTTCTCTAGCACGCTCACACTCAATTATTTTTCATTGCAAAGAAGTAAAAGAACCAAACAACGACACCCCCAAATCCAATGAACTAATAAAATAACAATATTTTTGTATTTGAGGAGTAATGGAAAATCTATAAATTTGGAGAGAGAGAGAGAGAGAGAGAGATGTGGAAACTTTATATCTATCTCAAAACCAATTGGCAATGAGTGGAGAGATCACAGTATATATTAAGTGATCACCTATTCCACTCCTAAGCAATGTGAGACAATATTTCTTAACATCCCCCACGTGCAACAACATTTAAGATCTATCACGTGTGGCCACTTTTTAAGTTCTATCATCGTGCAACCTTTTTTCTAGTCTATCATCGTGGGAAGTGGGTTGTAATTTTATTTTATTTTTTGAATGTGGGGTAGAATGGGCTCCGCTATAAAATACCTTGTGAAAACTATCCATATCAAAATCAATTGGCAATGAGTGAAGAGGTCCTAGCAATGTGGGACAATATTTCTGAACAAGAGTTTGAGAGGTGACTTCAAATTATGTGATCTTTGAAGAATTTGATGGAGAGTATATTCAATAGTTGATCCCTCAAATTTAAAAGGTGTCCCGAGTGAGAACATGACAGCAATTAAAGGACTTACTTCTCAAAGTCACTAATTAAAATCTCAAAGTCAGCAAAACGTTCATCACACAATTGGAAGTTTTCTTTGGTCAGTAACTTTAAGGCCGTTGCTTAATCAAAGTTTTCTTTGGTCAGTAACTTTAAGGCCGTTGCTTAATCAAAGTTTTCTTTAGTCAGTAACTTTAAGGCCGTTGCTTAATCAAAATACACGTAAATTGGTTCAAACACTTACCTATTAAGAAAAAGATAACAACGAAGAAAAATGCGGTGATTTGCATGAACATTGGGATTTAATATAGGCAAAGTCAAAGGTTACCAGATTTTCATAACGCTGAAAGTTGACCAAACCAATCAAGATTCCATGACTGTTTCATAGGTTAATTAAGTTGAAAAATCCTAGATAGGTTTAATAATTTGCCACGTTTTATCTTTATTTATGAAACTCCAATTGAATATTTGATAATTAATAATATTAATTAATCAATCAAACGAAAGCAGATAATCGAAAAACAGTAGATATACGTGGAAAAACTCTAAATGGTCAAAAACCACGAGAAAAATCAAACACTATAAAATCATTGTGTAGTTAAATCTTACCCTACGATTTGAATCACTCACAATCGCTCTAAGATGTACTTATCGAATCCTCGTACACTACACCCAGTATTTGATTGCTACTGTCTCGAATCTTCGAGCCTTCCAAACGTTCTTCCGGAAATCCACCAAAAAACAACTTGAACTTGATTATTGATTGATGTAGAAACCTCTTAAAACTTTGATTAAAGTAATTCCATCGATCTTGTGCTTCAAGATTCACACTCGATACTTTAGGGTTTTGTGGATTTGAAAACAAGTGGCTCTAATATTCTTTTTCAGCCGTCTGCATAACCCTAGATCTAAAACCGTCAAATATTTATAGAGTTGTCATTTCGATCAATCGCATTGCAAGCCAATTGATCGGACCATTGTAGATCCGGAATTTTTAGCAATGCCAATTAACAATCCGATTGAACCTTTTATCAGTCACTATGCTCTAAAAAACGCATGCCCTATGCAACCTAGAGCCTGTGCCAATATTGGAGATACCCGACTAATAAACCGATGGATCCCATAATCGATCGTCATGTTAAAAATGCACCAAATTGATCCGCAACAAAACAACTAAGACTCTCACTCTCAAATTACATAATAAAAAGATTTCTTCCACTCTAATCCTATACAAACTTGCTACTTAGAAAATTAAGGAAAAACTATAAAATTACAACTCGATAAAAATATGTGTTTTGTCATATGGAATTGCCAAAACAAGATGACTTCGGAATTTGATCCTTACATAATTAATTAATTGATTAACTATTTGCTGGCCAACTCGAGCTATTACAACTAGGGAAAAAATTGCCACTAATGACAAATTCAGCAATTAATACTTATCAACCCCATTGGTGCTTGATCTTCTCACGCAATCGTGTCAAAGACTTGGGCTTTTTTTATCAATTAAATAACTACAAAACGCCTATATAAACATGTTGTAAACCTTGAGGAACTGCACACAAAAAACAACCTAGTATTAGCTTAAAAGAGATAGAGCCTCTTCTCTTTGTTTCTTTGTACTATGGCACGTCCAGTGTTGTTTTTGGCATGTGCTTTAGCTCTCTTGGCCTGTTCTTCTGTGGCCTCTGCTAGAATTGTGGAGCATACTTTTGATGTAAGTCTTTTTCCAATGCTGTTTGAATCATTTGGTTTCTATTTTGTGATTTTCATTCGCTCATTCTTCAACTTCATTTTTGTGGGAGATGGGAAGTAGTTGCATACTTGCATGGATGGTCGTCCGGGCTAAAATCGTCTTTTCACACTTCCGTATGGAAACACATTATTTGAAGTGTTCTTTTATTTGTAGGGGTACAAACGAGCCGAGCTTTGTAAAGCTCGAGGTTAGCTTGTTTAGTAAACGAGCCAAAAATCGAGCTCGAGCTTGGCTCGAGTGTTAACGAGCCGAGCCAGTATAACGAGCCTTCTTAAACAAACCGACCTTTTGTGAGCCCAGCCGAGTTTTACCGAGCTCATTTCCTAAACGAGCCCAAAACTCATACTCAAGCTCTACTCAATTACTAAACGCGTAAGCCGAGTTGAGCCGAGTTTTAATGAGCAGAGTCACGAGTTGCTCGCAAATAACTCGTTCGGTGAGATCCGTATAATTACGTGGCTAGGAATCTTCTATCTTCAAATATCTTTGTTATTCTATTCAACGTATTATGAGTAGTAGGGTGCAAACCTTGAAACTCAAATCTTGAGATATTATTGAGATAGCATATGGTTTTTATTACAGTTATCATCATTATTATCATAGAAATTAATTCCTACACATATTTGTAGTGCTTTTCCTATCCCTGTTAAATTTTTCTTGCATCAAAGTATAAACATTACGCATTCATGCAAGTTTTCTCAAGCTCAGAATTGTAAATTTTGACATATATAGTGTGTGTCTTATCATATTTTGGTTTTTGTCAGGTGCAAAATTTGACCATCCAGCGGTTGTGCAACCAGCATGTCATCACCGCCGTGAATGGGAGGACTTCCCGCCCATTAATAGAAGTTCACGAGGGTGACACGCTCGTAGTTCACGTCTTCAATAAATCTCCCTACAACATTTCCATTCATTGGTATTATTACTATTACCATTTTTCTAAGTGACCTGACTTTGCCTTAGGGCCCATTAATGTTTCAAACGATTCCCACGTAGTGAACATAACAAGAGGATATCACTAAAAAAATAAGACCCCAGAATGCAAAGTTCAGTAGAGATCTAAATCTTGCTTAATTTAGTCTTCGACAGTAGGTTATAATTTAATTTTGTAGTCACATCAGAGACGATTTGTACTTATTATATCAATAACATCTGCAGATTAGCGATGCTAAATCGTTTTCAAAAATATTAGGATACAAGAAAAGTATCTCCAAAACGTTCAGGAAATAGAAATGAAAGGTTCAGATTCTCTTTTCTGTGAATCTGAACAGTTTATTTTCCTTTCCTGGATGTTCGAGGAAAGTTTTCATGTATCATGTCATCCCTCAATCATTTTTGTGGAAATTATCCAACCTTTAGAAGATACATATATTCCTCGCACTGCATGATTTGTAATGATAAAACAAAAACTTTAAAATTACTTTACAACCGTGGATAATGTACTGTCTTAAAGAATGTTGTGTCCGGTGTTATATCTTGATGTTGTGTTTGTAGCACTATTGGTCATCAAGACATATACTATATGACGCTAAAAGTAAATAATAAGATTAGGCTTTGTGAGTTGATAACACTGGAGAGGATTTAAACCTGAGACCTTATAAATCCAAAAACTCTTCGGCTTTGAGATTATTTTCTTTTTCGTAATCAATAGCATCACCCTGTTATCTAAGTCGATGTCATGATATTTATGTAGGCACGGAATTTTCCAGATTCTGAGCGGGTGGGCAGATGGCCCAGAATATGCAACTCAATGTCCCATGCTACCCGGAACTAGTTATACATACACATTCAACATCACCGGGCAGGAAGGTACACTCTGGTGGCACGCTCACGTCCACTGGCTTCGCGCAACTGTCCATGGAGCTCTAATCATTCGCCCCAAAAAGGGTAACTACTACCCGTTCCAAAAACCCGACGGAGAATTTCCAATTCTTTTGGGTAAGCACAACACCATTTATATAAATTTTTCCACCTCAAAATTGATACTTAAGCTAGGTATAGATTGCTTGAAGCCTAACAGTATTCATTCATTAAATTAAATTTTGGTTGCAGGAGAATGGTGGAATTCTAATATTAATGACGTCTATAACCAAGGATTTGCTAATGGATTGCTGCCTAACGATTCCGATGCCTTCACCATTAACGGTCAGCCTGGTGCCTTGTATCCATGCTCATCAAGTGGTGAGTGTCCCAACACAAATTTTATTCCGAATGATAGGATGATATAACATTATTGAATCGCTAAAAAAAAAAAAAAAAAGGTGTTCTGTGTCTATTGCAAATTATGGCTTTGCTAGATTCAATCTTAAGTTGTACCTTGTATATATGTATTTTGAACATACGTGTATTTTTCTATTATTAGGCACATACAATCTTACGGTTGAACAAGGGAAAACATATCTCTTGCGTATCATCAACGCCGCACTCAATACCCAACTCTTCTTCAAGATAGCCAACCACAACATGACAGTTGTTGCCGTTGACGCCAGTTACACCGCCCAAATGGTCACCGACGTCGTTGTCGTCTCCCCCGGTCAGACCACGGATGTACTTATTACTGCCAACCAACCACCAGCTTCCTATTACATGGCGGCACACGCCTATGCTAGCGCTCCAGGCGCAGCGTTTGATAACACAACCACCACCGGTGTTATTGTTTACAAAAATTCCAAACCATCAACACCAGTGATACCTGACCTACCAGCTTTCAACGACACTCCAACGGCTTTCAAGTTCAATTCCAATCTAACTGGGCTTGTGAATGGGCCTCATTGGATCCCAGTCCCAACCAAAATCGACAAACACATGTTTGTGACAGTGGGCTTGGGCTTGTCCCCTTGCGCTGCAAATGCTACTTGTTTGGGCCCATCAGGGATGAGTTTTGCTGCGAATATGAACAATGCGTCGTTCCAGTTCCCCACTAAGCTATCGATGTTACAAGCCTTTTTCAACAATGTTGGTGGGATCTACACAACCGATTTTCCTGATAATCCGCCGCTGGTGTATGACTACACGAACTCGAACAATGGTTTCAACATGTCGATCTTGACAACGTTGAAGTCTACTAAAGTAAAGAAGCTCAAGTTCAACTCAACGGTCCAGATTGTGTTTCAGAACACGGCGTTGATAACTTTAGAAAATCACCCTATTCATCTGCATGGGTTTAACTTCCATGTGTTGGCCCAAGGTTTTGGCAATTACGATGCCATAAATGCATCCAAACAGTTCAATCTCGTCAACCCACAAATTCGTAATACCATTGGAGTACCCGTTGGAGGGTGGGCTGTCATTAGATTTACAGCTAATAATCCTGGTATGTTTTCTATATTGGTTTCTATGTTTATTCAGTTATTTGTACCATTTGGTGTCGTCATTAGTTTTAGGGCCGGTTTGGTGTCGATATTTATTTTAATAATCATTTACTAATTTTCTCTATATATAATCAAACAACCAAGTAAATAAAACTGTTTGGGTATATTCCAATCTTTTATTTTTATATAGTGCGTTCCTTAATAAGCCAAATAAGTGATACGCTTTTAATTTTCTAATTGGTTTCTTTGTTTATTCAGTTATTTTTCCCTAAATATAAATAATTTTCTGATTGATAAGATTAGCAACCAGTAATAAAATATTTATAGCCAAACGATGTTGATTATCCTCAATTTTAACTGTTTCCAATTTACGAAATGAGCCAAAATATATTATTGGTGGATATAGGCTGGGAATGGATAATTATCTACGGTTTCTGAATAAATGATTGAAAATGCAGGTGTATGGTTGATGCATTGTCACTTGGATACACATTTGCCGTTGGGTTTAGCAACCGCATTTGTTGTTGAGAATGGGCCCACGCCTTCAACAACATTGCCTCCCCCTCCAGCTGATCTACCCAAATGTAAGGAGTTGCATTGTAAATTTATTAGCTGAAAGGAAGTTGCAATGTACATTTGTTATCATTGTTTTCTCACGTTTTCATTTGTTTTCCATTGGTTGTTTTCTCACATTTTCATTGTCATTGTATTCTTTTTGCTTGTTAACCACTTGGAATAAATATGTACTATTGTTTCATTTATGATGTATAATGTTAACATTCCTAATATAATATAATTAGATCCTCAATTGCTGAGTAATTATTCAGTCCAAAACCAAATGTCACGTATTGTTCCAAATTTATCTAACACACATTTAATTTTGAGCCGCACAAAAATGTTTGTGCTAGGTGTTCGGGCGGGAGGACGAATAGTTAGATCTCAATTATTCAAATTATATACTATGTCGTGCGCAATAATGTATTAATGTGTTTCATTTATTACATCTTGGAAAATGAATCAACTTTCCGTCTATTTACACTACTAGAATAATTGATAAAGATCACACTACGAAAATTTAAAAGATTACGGTTTTGATGAAACCGTGATAAAGAAATGCAAGGTGAGGCTTTAATGTCACTTTGCTAATAAAACCGTAGTGATTAATCATAATTATCACAGGTTTAAAAGAACTGTGATTATACTTGCTTAATTTAATCACATTTTCCAACAAGTGTGATATAATGTGTTTATTTTTACCACACTTTGTTACAAGTGTGATAAAATGTGTTTATTTTTACCACGCTTTGTTATAACTGTGATAAAATGTATTTATTTTTACCACAGTATGTTACAACCGTGATAAAAAAAAATTTTATCACATTTTTTTCAACCGTGATAAAATGTGTTTCATATATTTTAACCACACTTCGATTACAAGTGTGATAAAATATATTATTTTCACCACGCTTTGTTACAAACCGTGATAAAATGTGTTTACTTTAATCACGCTTTGTTACAACCGTGATAAAAAAAAAAACTTTTTTATCATAATTTTTTCGACCTTGATAAAATGTGTTTGCATATTTTAATCATACTTCGATTACAAGTGTGATGGATTAGTAAATACTTTCTTATTTATTTTATGTTTTTCTAAATTTTGTTACCTTATGCATCACATTTGGTGACGAAAGTAGAATCTGACAGAGACATATTGGCGCCAAAAAGAAAACATGTCACTAACTAATTTTTTGTTAGTGTGTACTACATTACTAGGTGTCGCCAAAGGTTAGTCTACGGCGACCAAATTTACGTCGTCAACTGTATAATTTCTATAAATTAAAATATTATAATTTAATGTAATATAATATATTATGATATAATGCAATATATATTTTATGTAAAATATATTACATATTTGTTGTAGTATAAAATGGAATAAATGAAAAGATAATACATATATATTCTTTTTGGAAAATGTGACATGAAGACTTGGGTAGTCTGGTGGTTGGAGTGTTAGGATAAGAATTGGGAGGTTGGAGGTTCAATTCTTAGCAAATGCATGTTGGGATAACAGTTGGGAGCTTGTGGAGATGATGCCACGAAACATGTATGTCTAACGCGTGATGGTATAGTGAATTTAATCACAGTTTTTTGTCCAAACCGTGATTGTATTGTGTTTTTAATCACGTTATTTGTCCAAACCGTGATCTTAAAACTAATTTCATCACAGTTTTATCTTCAAACCGTGATTGTATTGTGTTTTTAATCACGTTATTTGTCCAAACCGTGATCTTAAAACTAATTTCATAACAGTTTTATCTTCAAATCGTGATGATATTGTTGATTTAACTACGGTTTGCTGTGTAAACCGTAATTGTATAATATTTTTAAACACGTTTTTTTGTTCAAATCGTGATCTTTTACGATCTTTAACCTCGGTTTGTTGTCCAAACCGTGGTCTTATCTTATTTATCATCACGCCTTATGTGTTTCCATATCGGTTTGGACTTACATTTAACCACAGACATAAACTGTGGTTGAATCTTGAAGACTTTTAATAACGGCTCCATCAACCACGGTTTTAAAACCGTGATTAAATTATAAAGATCACGGTTTTTACCTGTGATCTTTTAAGTTTATTGTAGTAGTGTTAATTGTTCAAAATAGGTTAAATTCCATGGAGACCCCCTCATTTATTCCAATTTTCCATGAACACCCCTTAACCTTTAAAAACATCCAAATTGACCCCCTCATCGATTATCGTTAGCCACATTGACCCCTTCTGTAAAAGATCCGTTAAGTTATATTGAATACATATTAAAAATGTTCTGAATTAGATGAAAATGCCCCTTTACCAATATATTCAGTCATGAGGTGCCCTTTCTCTCTCTTTTACCCCATCCCCCCTCTCTCCTCCAGCAGCCATAACCACCAACAACCACCCCCTTTTAATCCCCACCTCATACGCCTCCCTCCCTAAAACCGTCAAACCTCCAATGAAACCAATTCAAATTGGATTAGATGGCCCGTTTATAAGCCATTCTTGGAAATAATAGTAGTTGTTTGATTATCTAAATAGTTTGTATTCTAGAGTTTGTCGAGAAATTATAGTAGTTGTTTTGACACAGTTTTGACGTGGTTGTGCATTTTTTAGGCCTTTATGACCTAATTTCTGTACTTTTTAAAAAAAATAGGAACCTTGCGGCCTCCTAAAGTTTTGTCTTGAGTTCTTGAGATTAGATATTAGGGTTTGTGTGTGTGTGTGTCTTGATCGTATTTGTGAGATATACCCGGCTATTTGTTTCTCACTCTGTGTATAGTGAATCCTCTTGCTCTTTCCCCGTAGACGTACCTTCTTGTTTTGTACTTGAGGGGAATCACGTAAATCTTGTGTTTCGTTTTTCTTTGTTGATTCATTTATATTCTCATACTTCAAATTTTGACACAATAACGATTGTCAAGGTGGCACAATAAAAGCCATACAATAGGTGTATATGGTACGCGCCTTTAATGGGTGTGTATTATAGAAATTCTCAATGTGTATTATAGCCATTCCCTAGCAGCAAAACAACATACAAAGAAAACCAAAGAAAAAAACATTACTAACTACCAGGAGGATTTCCTAATACGGTAAGGGGAAAACCCCAATGAAAGAATTGAAATCGGATCACCTCTTGATTTACTATTAGGAAGAATAAATTAATTAAACCAATCAATATAATTAAATCATAATCTATGTGATTATGCAAGATTATAAACGTAACGAATAAACAACGAGCATAACACACAAATATACGTAGAAAAACCCCAAGGCAGGGGGAAAATCACGGGAGAGAAGAGAGCACTATACACAAAACGTGGAAACAAAGTTTCTTACAACCACGCTATGAGCTCCTTTATTATTAGCTAAGAACTTATTTGTTGACTTCATGAACCGCTCTAATAGATGCTCCTTCGGATTCGACTCCTCAAATCATTGATCTACATAGGACTCCTCCTTTAGACCAATCTCCAATCGCCTTTGAACTCCATCAAAGAACTTCAAGTGTTGTAGAAGATGAACCAAAATATATACGTTGAGAGATATTCCCTAAGCTAATAGATCTTCAGACCTCATCAAATCACTCAAGGAAATAACCCACAAGTGTTATTATTGCTCTCATGAATTTTTTTTCTCTGTATTCACATTGTGGCAACAAAGTTTGTTTTTTGAACCCTAATGAGGTTGTATTTATAGACAAATGAAAAACCTTCATTGTTGCTCGACCAACTCCCTCGAGCAGAACCAATCCAAATAGTCGCTCAACTAACTCGCTCAAGTGAACTTGTTGCTTCTTGGGCGAATTGTACATCTCCAATTATTTTGTTTTCTTAAGTGAAATGCACATCTCTAATCATTTTGTTTCCTTAAACTAAATGTTCTATCTCCAATTATGTTGTTTCCTTATTCTCAGTTTCCTTTCCTCCATGATCCTAGCTTTTTCAAAACGCAATATGTCCATATTTCTTCGAGTCACAACACTACTACAATAATAGATAAAGGTCACACCATGGAAATCATAATGATCACACTTTCAGAAAAAGCGTGATAAAGATTGCATGTTAACCAAATGGTCATGTTGCTAGTTAACCAACAAAGAGGTTGCCTGTTCTATTTTCCTTGCAGTGCATTTTAATACTTGATCAGTACGTTGTGAATGTTGGAGTGATGACTTTGATTAAATAGATTGTTTGTCTCGTGTGTTGTTTTTGTATGTGTGCAGTGTCTAAGTGATGCTCGAATGCTTGATGATGCATTTCGAATATGTGGATTGAGGTACTGATATCTTCCATGGGAAGTCAAAGTCTTGAAAGATTACCGCTTATGCAATTAGTAATCTTGCTTTACAAAACTTAGGTTACAGATTGTATAGAACTTAGGTTATAGATTGTATGGTTGTGGTAATCTTTCTTTACAGAACTTAGGTTATAGATTGTATAGTTGTGTTAATAACCGTTAAGACCCATTCTTTGGATATCCCAATTAAGTTGTAAACTCCTTTATTTTTGTGTTGATAACTTCTGTAAGTAGCTTGTAATTTTTTTTATTGAAATTATTCTTGTTTTTGGTGTAATTGATGTATATTGGTGTAAGCAAATAATTCAGATTAATTGAAATAATATGAATGGCTGCAATATATTTTTTTTTATATTGTGCTAAAGAAAATATTTCACTTCTTTCAAATAAGTGAGATCTTAAATAAGAAAAGATCACACTTATTTATTTTCTATCTCAGTTTTAACCATAAAAGATCACACTTTTTAGATGTGATCATATGTTACATTCAACCACGCTTTTAGAAGAAAAGTGAGATTGAAAAACAAAAATTCACGCAAGAATTATTTTTAATCTCGGTTTTTACAAGAAACAATCACGATTTTTTGCCATGATTGATCTTCTCTTTCCGTCACGCTTTATAAGCGTGATAGAAAATGCCCGACTTACAATCACACCCAGAGCCATCACGCTTTCGTGGGTGTGATGGAAAGTGAAACATCACGCTTAATGGGTTTATGGGTTTTTGTAGTAGTGCAATCTTCCTATATTTGGTTACAAGTCACAATTTTTTCATAATACTTTCCAAGTCACAATCTTCAATTCAATGACTTCTAGCACTGATTGCTAGCAGAGAATGAGGCACTGATTGATGTCCCTGACTTCTCACCAATCAATCAACTAACTATCATATAAATAGGATTTCAATTACATGGAAACGGAACTAGCTAATCACAAATAAAGCACTTACACCCAATATGATAAATTGCAGCAACCATGACAAGTTTATAAACATCAGCATGGTAGGATTTTCATCCTTCGGAAAGCAATTGCCCAGCCAAGCTCAACATTCCAGTTCCCAGCCCTTATAGGCCACAACACAAGCATTTCAGAAGCAAAGAATTTCCTTGGAGTATGCGTAATCAAAGAATAAGAATGAGTGATGATGACTTTCAAGGCCCTGTGGGCATAACACACACCCTCCAGAAACATTCTTCCCCAAGTCCTCACTCTATCTCTTGTCGCTAGCTTTTCCAGACAGTACAATCAGTGGCGGAGCGCGGAGCCAGAAATCGAAGTCGGAGGAGGTCAGATGATTACCTCATGGCCTCTTGACTTTCCTTGTAGAGTTGTAGATTGCAACCTCCTCCCCAAGGGTCTTATAGAGGGGCCCAAAGGATGCAAATTATCCACCCATACCCAAGTGTTTTTCCCAATAATAATTACAGGATTTACCATCCTTTGCCCCACATTCCTCAACCTTAACAACTTCTTCATAGTCCGAAAAGACTCATTTTGTTGACATGGTTGGGTTGGGATAAAATCTAGCTGCGTGTTGGATGGTTCAAAAACTTCATAGGTGACCCAGACACCTTTAACCGTCAAAAAAAATTAAATTAAATAAGCTTTGTAGAACATAGATAGCCAATCAACGTTGGAGTCTATGGTTGGAAATCAGCCTTTATCCTGGTCCAAGTATTGGGTGCTACAAAGATGGGACACTCTGGCCCAACAACATTGAATTTGCTTTTAGAATTTTATTACACTTCGTTGAAAATGTATGCCCAATTTTATTGTTTTTGTATTATTAGAATTCATGAATAAATCTTACAAATCTCTCAATACAAAGTTTACCTCCCCAACTGAAAAACATTCAAAGTTTCTCTCTGAAATTTACCACATCAATTAAATCTGATTCGGAAATACGAAGACACCTACATTCATTCACAGATCGGGACATAGATGTATTCGAAACTCTTTAGCGTGTGCGCGTTACGGTTATCATGTGAGACGTGCGTTTCCACGGACGACGTCTATATCTGTTGCATTTCTCAATGAATTTAGAAAGAAGCAGGGGAAGGAGCAGGGGCATGAGCGAAGTGATCGAATTCAGTGGAAACAGGACCAGGTGCTACCCCTGAGCTCAAAAGTACAAGCATTGCGCGGCGGGGATTGGTTCTCTGCTTCTCACATAGATCCGGCAAAAATACTCCTGCACGTGTAATTAAAAAATATCATAAGTATCACTGAAAAAATTGTAAGGAATTTCGTATGGGGAATGCATGATGTGGTCTTTTTAACTAAAAGGGAAATTCTTTGATTGAAGTGGAAGGAAATTAAGTTTCAAGAAAGGTATATTGTAATGTCATTTTCATAAATTATTGAAAGAATAATATGAAGCATCACAAAAGCAAAGGTTTGATCATAAAATTTGTGTCATATTAAAATAAATCATGAAAATACTTATGAATTTTATAGTATTTAGTCGGAGTTGATTATTTAACAAAAAGGGGTTATTCCAGAAACGCATTTATTCTTAAACTGGCTTAAAATTTGATTTACTACATTTTAGGAGATAAATCGTTCTCCCACAATACATCAATTCAAAAAGACAACTTAAGAAATTTCTAGACGTAATACATCAACTCAAAAATACAACTTAAAGAGATTTCCAAACTTAAGAAAGTTTCTAGAACAAGGTAGTAAAGTCAACATTCTAAATTGTTAGAAACAAATAACACCGCCTCGTGGTGCTCAAGTTCATATATAGTTTTACAAAAGCCATGTAATAATTTTTTCCTCTTACCTTCTCCGGCAGCCAAGTTGAAGTAGAGATCAACAATGTTTGGGCAATTCTGGTAACAATTTGGGGAGCAAAGCTTGGCAGTGAATTGTGGCTCAAGCAAAGAATCCGATGAGATACCGACGGAGTTCCGATCAACCCCGCATGCGCTCACGCACTCATCGGTCTCTATGTATTCAGCCATCCTCTCCACCACCACCTCCGACGTCCTGCACTGGTATTCCACCTTTCCGTCCTTCGCCGCGTAGTTTTCCAACAAACATCTTTTTCCGGATGATGCAATGGAAAATGAGCAGATGTCAGTTGGCAAGTCCTCACATATTATCTCACCTGAAAAAACCAAAAAAAAATAGAAAATACGTAAATTAAATTGCCTACCCGAAAACGAAATTTTATCTGACTTATGAGTTTTGCACGACAAAAATAATGTTCTGAAAATTTGCCAAAAAATAGAAAAAGACGTGCCTGAGTTACGTGTTCATCGAACGAAAATAAATAATTCGTGAAGAGGTTTTTTGGTTACAAATTCTGGATGAAAATAAATAATTTAAACATGTTTGGATAATAACCTCTTTTCTGTACCAGAAAATCCCCAGTCCAAACGCGTCCTGAAATTTTCACATATTCAAAAACATCAAATTCGGCAAAACGGAAATTAGCTAATTCGTATCAAGAATCAATTTCTAACACGCATTCTCAAAATTATAGGTAGTATTTTTAAAACTTGAAACCGGAGAATCATAAAAATACGTGCATGTATTTCTTCGTACGCATACATATAATATATTGCATATTTAGAGAGAGAGAGAGAGAGAGAGAGAGAGGGTATCTATGCGTACCTAAAGTTCCTTGGAGGAGGAGGAGAGAGGAAGCAAAGAAGAGGATGAATGAAAATTTGGCTGAAGAAGCCATGCTTAGAGTCTTTGGAAGGGACAAAATGAGATATGTAAAGGGTTTTGTTCTGATATTTGGAGAAGAATTTGAGGTTGAGAAGTTTGTGTATGAGAGCAAATAGAGGTACCTTGTGTATTTATAGAGAGAGAAATAACGATGAGAGAGAGAGAGAGAGAGAGAGAGAGTATGATTGGCAGAACCCGGGAAAAATTATTGCGTGGTCTTGGAGAATTACGTGACAGTCCACCAACATCTTTCAACACCACATATTTATGCATGACCCGCATCAATGAGTATGAACTTAACATAAATATAATGGCATTGAAGGGGGTAAGGGCATCACGGGGCGGAGTTGGAAAACCGGGACCAAGGGAGGTCTTGTGCACCTGGGTGCTTTGCACCATCAGGGCCGGCCCTGTGGGCAGGCCGGGCAGGCCCAGGCCTGGGGCCTCCCGATTTTTGGGGCCCCGTCTCGTAGAAAAAAAAAATTATATATATAAAAAAAAAATTATATATATATAAAAAAAATTTATATATATATATATATATAAAAAATTATATATATATGAAGGGCCTCAAATTGATAATAGGCCTGGGGCCTCGCGAAATACAGGGCCGGGCCTGTGCACCATGTTGTGTACCTCTCAGTCATTCGATCATGTTTTAGAAGATTCAGATGCATTCGGCAATTTTAATTTATTTTTTATTTATTTTTATTAATAAAAAATCAAAACACATCCGAGTTATCCAAAACATAATCGGACAGCCGAATAATCCACATCATAGTACAAAGCACCCAAGTGCATAACACTCCCCCGAATCCCGGAAAACCATTGAATAATTACTCGTATAGAACATATAATCAATTCTCCCCCTAATCTCACGCGTTCTCTAAATTTTGTGGGACCTGTTCGTTGGAATATTGACTTTTCCACAGTTGGAAGCGAAATTCGAAGATTCGGGACTCATTAATCATTATTATGCACTTTAATAACTAATTTAGACAAATAAATAAAAGTACTAACATTGAATATATACATGATAAAAGTTCAAACTACTTTTGTTCTTGTTTGGGTATTTCAATTTTTTTTCCTGCATTTGAAACCTCAATTATTTATTCCTTGGCGAATTTGAACTCTTTTATTCAATGGACTTTCGTATATTGAATAAGAATTTCCAATGCAAGCCTATTTCAAGCTTCTGCTTTCAAAAAATAATTTTTGAGATTACAAAGGTTTAATTATACTCATTTAATGAACCTTATCATGTGTCTGTGGGTCACATTTTAACAAAATCCTATTTTTTAATCGATTCGCTGTGTATCCTTTCGCATAAAAAGAAACTTGATGTGTTTCCACTAAAGATTCCATCTTTCTACTATAGCCCAAACTCAAAAGTACATGTGTAGTTTTCGCTCAACAGTATTTTTGTGATGCATGTAAAGACAATAACTTATCTACACACTGTAAACAACTGACAAAAATGAAGAAAATACTGTTTAAACAATAATGAAAACTCAGCCATAGTCACATTGTTCCTCCGAATTTCAAGAGTGAAAAGATGTTCCACAACCAGCTCGGCATTCTGAAATTAAATTGCAAGGTTTAGTATCAAATAATGAGCTGATCATTAGGTCCATCACGTCAATAAGCTGAGTCATTCATCTAACAGAGCATGTCAAATAAGTTATTCATGTGAAAAATTAGCAACGTCATGTCTCCAAAGAATTAGGAGTATCTTCGTAATTTACTCATGTCCATATATTTTCCATGATTCATTTTTCCAATTATTTCTATAAAATGCAAATCGTCTAGGTGAGGAGTCAACCGTCGACGACCAAAAAATCAGAAAGTCGTATACGTGTGTATTGGCCACGGCGTTTGTTCCGTCGTTCACGTCAAAAACAGCAAATACTGCCACGTGTCAAATTCTCCACGGTTTGACCACAACGTAAGAGAGAAGTCACAAATTTTGTCAAGTCTGTGTCGTCTATCCTTCGCGTTATCTAGAGTTTCTTCTACGGTAAACGGCTAAACCGAAAATGGACTAGACCGACTAGTTGGCCCATTTATAGGTCATTCTTGGAAATTATATGATTACAATGTTATAATTAACCAATGTGAAACAAATTTTGACCCTTTCGCACACGTGCGCCCTTAACCCGTACTTATACATGTGAACAATTTATCCATTTCATAGTAATCAATGGCTGAACCAGAAATCTAATCGACCCTAGGCTAATCTTTTTCTTTTTCTTTTTTTTCATACTGGCTAACCTATATTAATTTTTTGTTGAGTTAAATTTTACATGTAAAATTTAAACTTTTTTTTTGTTTGTTTCACCCTGGGCTTTAGCCCACCCTCCTATGTGTGTAGCTCCGCCCTTGATAGTATTCGCAACAAATAACACAACAAAGTATGCCTAAGGCATTAACAGAGCAATTAATCAAGATAGTCTTATCCAAAAACCTAAATTCGATACAATATTAAAGCATCAAACTTAAAAGTAATTATTCCAGTATTAGGAGAGATGCATGTCCTTTAAGGCCTGTTATGGCCAAAAAAAAAGTTTGCAAACTTTTTGTTTTGTCTTTATTTGATTTTTTTTCACATTTTTTAGTTTTGCATCAACTTTTTGTGTACTAATGGTTCGTCTCGGAGAGAGGAATCAAAAAAGTATAAAATTATGAACGAAGCTTAAATTTTTTTGAATAAAGACAAAAATAAGCCAAAAAGTCAGTTTTTTACACTTTTTCAATCTTATTCAAAAAATTGAAAGTCTTAGTAATAATCTTTTACCTTTTCGGGTTCGTCTCGTCGAGACAAACCAATAATACTCAAAAAATCGATGCAAAACTAACAAATGCAAAAAAAAAAAACTCAAATAAAGACAAAACAAAAAATTAAGTTGACTTTTTTAGCCAAACTTAACCTAAGTCTAATCAAACTTTTTTACGGGCTAAAATTAAAATGTTGCTTTTTTTTGTATACTACTTTTGAAAATGGAGAAAACATTTTGGGATGGCTTTTTTTGTTTGACATCAAACTACCTCACAAGTTACAAACTGAACTTGGGCCGTTACTTAAGATCTAGAGTCTCGCAATAGGAAAATTTCCTAGGCCCTGTTCGTTTCTCAGTTTAGTTTTGATGAAATCATTATTTTTCTCATTTCTCTCTTTATCTCTCTCAACTGATTACACCTGATGACATCATCAAAACTAAACTAAATTATTTAACCAAACACAGTCCTAGCAATTTGCTTCTTTACATAACAAGATTGGGCTTGAACTTCTCACCATCAACCCAACCCAGTCCAATTAAGAATTAAAGAGCAGGGGAAAGTACCAAAGCCTACCCTGACTTTACGGGCTAATTATTCGGTACTCTTGGAATACCATATTGCAATGCCATGTGATATTTTTCACAAATAAAATATCGACACTACACTATTGTGGTCATTCCTTGTCTCTTAACTACCTAATAAAAGTGAATGATAAAATGTTCTTACCAAATAATTTGTCTCTACGTAAATAATTAAGAATACCACTTAGGCAATGTCATTGGTGCTACTGGAACGTTGAATGATTACTTGACTTTAGGAGACATAAATCGAAGCTTTAAGGACTATTATAAGTAATACTCCTATTACCAGAGTAGGAGGGGCTTCTAACCTTTGTAAATTTTGAGGATCTGAAACTGCTGTAGCTTAACACCATCTATAGAAATTACGTACAAAATCCATTATTGGTTAAAAAATTATTTTCGTAAGTTTATTATTTTTTATTTTAAAAATTACACATAATTTTATATATAAATGCCAAATATTATGCGACGTGAGGGAGTACATAAGTGGACTCATGGCGAATCAGGTTCACACAATTGTCTGCCCAGGGAAAGATAAGCATTTTCTCCTCCAATCAAAACACATTCGACAGAAGAGTGACAGGAAAAAGAAGAACGCAGAAGAAGAGAAATGGCAGAAGCAATTCGAACCTCTTCCTCACATATTTTCTTCTCAACCTCTCCTCTCTATCCTTTCCCCCACCACCCCTTCCACCACTCCACCACCACCAATCTCAACCTCAGAATCCGCTGTAACGCGGTGACGGCAGGATCAACAGAGAGAGAACTCAAAAAACATAGGAAAAAGAGCGTTTTCGAAATCGAAAGCCTAACCACTTGGCTACTGAAGCAAGAACAGGCAGGGAACATAGATGCCGAGTTGACGATTGTGCTCTCGAGCATATCGTTGGCTTGTAAACAGATCGCTTCGTTGCTTCAGAGGTCTAGTATAATTAACCTCACCGGAGCTCATGGCACGATTAATTTCCAAGGCGAAGATCAGAAAAAACTCGACGTCATATCCAATGAGGTCGGTTGAGTTTTTTATAACTCCAACTCCAGTGTTCGGTCCAGTTTACGAGCACCTCCACTAATATTATTTCCGGTAGTTGTGGTTCAGTCAATTAAAAAGGTTGATGTCAAAATGTGCAGGTGTTCTGTAACTGCCTCAGATCGACTGGACGGACAGGGATTATAGCATCAGAGGAAGAAGACGTACCGGTTGCAGTTGAAGAGACTTACTCTGGAAATTACGTTGTTGTATTCGACCCGATCGATGGATCAGCCAACATTGATACTTCGTTAACCACTGGATCCATCTTCGGCATCTACATTCTACGGCCCCGACGAGCAATGCCTTGTCGACTACAACGATGATTCCACGGTAACTCTCTTATGCCTTGTCATTCCATAATAAGATCAACTCGAGTTAATCCAAAATAAACAACTTAGTCTAGATATTTACAGCTTAAATGTTGGGTTCGCTGAACCATCGTTCACCGACTTTAACTGAATGATCGTCCAACGAACCAAACATTACTAAATTTCAACCATCTACAATTCACTGGATGAGCCTATCTACAGACCAGTGAGGCCACTGCTAAAAACCTTTTATCGTGGTCCGCAGGTATCCTTCATCCTTAAACGAGTTTATAATTAGTGTTATGTTACATAGTTCAAAATTAAGAATAGGGAGAAGATTGGAGGAAGAAACTATAGAATCAACAACCGCTGGAAAAATGCAAGAGGAAGTTAGTTGCGACGTTCTCAACAGGAATTCGAGGTTAATCAAACAAGTTTGTAAGAATATGGAGTTGGGTGTTTCGTTTGGGGTAAAATACTATGGACGGGTGATGCCGTAGCCATTGAGGATGATTATTTTCGGCATTATAAGCCTCGGGTGGCAAAATCATGATTTGGAAATAGGCTACCCGTATCGATACAGGGATTCACCCGTATCGATACCGCATGGCCAAGTGGCGAACAGAAGCTTCCCGTATCGATACAGGATTTACCTGTATCGATACCGAGTGGTCTAATTACGGCCAGTTGATTTGCTACGCTAATTTGTTATTATTTTGGATTTATCCGTTTTGGTAACTTTTTCTTTTTAATTGATTTGACTTCCTTTTCGGAACAAATCACTTAGGGTTTCCAGTTTCCTTTCAATTAGGTTTTCCAAGTTCACTTAGGATTTCCAGTTTTCCTATATAATGAGTTGTAAGCCTTAAGGGCTGGAGAGTTGATTGAGTGTTATTGAATTTATAAAAGAGTCTAGAGAGTGTTTTCTCTATACTTTCTTGTTTGTGTTCGATTGTTGCACGTCTTTTACGTAGTTCATATAAGGCGCCTGCATCGGTTGGTGTCGAGCATCAAGTTCCAATCCCTATATGGCGGGAGGGCGTCTTTGGAGGTCGTCGGGGGCGAGATAATCGTCATGGATAATTTGGAGGACATCTATGAAAGAGATGACGAAGCGCCTTGGCGCCAACGAGGCGATTCCAACAACTATCTACGCAATAGCCGCGACCCATCTAAGTTGCCGCCCCTAGCGGTTGGGGAATCCACCTCGCCATCAACCGTATGATCGGCGGCCTCGAGAGGAGGACGAAAGTGCGGATGGTGAAGCGGCTGAAAACTCTTTTGTTACGGGGGCTTTCGGCGTTGGCAGGGCTGGCGGCGGCGGCTTTCATCAACAAAGGGGCAGAGGCTGGGAGATCATGGCTGATAACCGTGATTTTTTAGCCCATGGAGTCCGGGTTTCGAGGATTGACTCGCCTGAGTTCCGGGGGTTTGTATGCTTAGGAGTTCTCGGATTGGGTGCGGCTATGGATGAAGTCCTCGAGTTCAAACAGTGCACGAGGATAAACGGGTGTCGGTGTGCTACCGTGATTCAGGGGTAGAGCCGCGGTATGGTGGCGGCAAGAATTGAAGCTTTCGGATCTGGCGGGGAAAAATCCAAGATTAGCTCGTGGGAAAAATTAAAGAAAAAGATGCAGGTGGCTTTTCTTCCCCACAACTACTCGCGTCTGATGTATCAGAGGCTGCAGAATCTTCGTCAGAATTCGCGTTCTGTGGATGATTACACCACGGAATTCCATCAATTGGTAGCCCGAAACGATCTTGCAGAAACGGAGGAGCAGTTGGTATCGAGGTATGTGGGAGGATTGCATGAGCAGTTCCAGTTTACACTAAATATGTTCGAATTATTCTCTGTCTCCGATGCCTATCAAAAGGCGTTGCATATAGAAAAACAAGCTAGTAGCAGCCTTCTTCGACTCCGTGGAGTGCTACAGCTCGGCCCACAGTCGCCAATACTTCCACCAAACCAATTGCTAGCTTACCCCCCTAATCCACCAAAGAATTGGGCGGTGTGCTGGTTTCTGATTGTTACGGGTCGGCGTGTTTTAAGTGTGGTGAGCCTGGTTATCGCCCCTTTGAGTGTAGAAAGGGCGAACGACCCGAAAAAGCTTTGTTTGTGGATTCTAACGGGACTGTGAACGAGCAATGCGAGTCATACGAGCAATGCGAGTCATACGAGCAAGAGGCAGCTTGTGATGAGGAGGTTGTGGAAGAGGTAGTTGGGGATAACGGTCCGTTATTGGTTGTTCGGCGATTGTGCTATGCTCCGCGTGAGGCAGAGGGCGATTCGTGGCTCCGTGGTAATGTGTTTCAGTCTACTTGTACCATTGGAGGGAAGGTGTGTCGATTTGTGATTGATTCCGGGAGCTGCGAGAACGTGGTGGCAGAAGAGGCAGTCCAAAAACTTGGTCTAAAGACAGAGGCTCATCCCAGCCCCTACAAGCTTACGTGGTTGAAGAAAGGTAACGAAGTTAAAGTTTCCAAAAGGTGTTTAGTTGCTTTCTCTATTGGTTCCAAGTACAGGGATGAAATTTGGTGTGATGTTGTGGCCATGGATGCTTGCCACCTTCTATTGGGGAGACCCTGTCAGTATGATCATAGGGTGATTCATGACGGAGGTGCTAATACATATGCGCTATCATTCAATGGTGTGAAGATTGTGTTGCTGCCTTCCAAGGAGGTTGTACCCAAACCATAAGCTGGGGAAGGAACCACCCTTCTGACAAGAATACAGTTTGAAGAGGAGTTGTCGACAAGCAAAGTGGTTTTTGTGTTAATGGCGAAGGAGGGTCCTAAGTCCTTGGTAGAAGAAGGTGTTCCAGCAATGGTTCAACCCCTTCTGCAGGAATTTCAGGATGTGTTTCAGTGGACTTACGGATGGGTTACCCTACTCAAGGGATATTGACATCGATTGATTTGGTGCCCAATTCGAATTTGCCCAATCGGCCCCATTATCGTATGAGTCCGAAAGAGCATGAAGAGCTGCGAAGACAAGTGGAGAAGTTATTGGCTAAGGGCTTTATTCGTGAAAGTCTTAGCCCGTGTGCAGTACCAACTCTGTTAATTCCAAAAAAAAGATGGAACGTGGAGGATGTGCGTTGATAGCAGGGCCATTAACAAAATCACAGTGAAGTATCGCTTTCCAATTCCGAGGCTGGATGATCTGCTAGACCAGTTGGTAAATGCAAAGGTGTTCTCAAAGCTGGACTTGAAGAGTGGGTACCATCAACTTCGAATCAGACCAGGTGATGAATGGAAAACAGCGTTCAAAATCCGAGAGGGTCTTTATGAGTGGATGGTGATGCCGTTCAGTCTTTCTAATGCACCTAGCACCTTCATGAGGATGATGAACCAGGCCCTTCGCCCTTTTATCGGTAAATCTGTTGTCGTTTATTTCGATGATATTTTAATTTATAGTGCCACGCCTTTGATCAACACTTGCGGCATTTAAGGGGAAGTTCTTACGGTTTTCTTGGTGAAAAAAATTATTTGGGGCAATCAAGAAGTGTGTGTTCTTTACTGATACAGTGCTTTTTCTTGGATATGTTGTATCCAAGGATGGGATTTCAGTAGATAAGTCTAAGGTTGAAGCTATTCGAAGTTGGCCACAACCTCGGACTTTATTCGATGTTCGCAGTTTCCATGGGCTTGCGGCGTTCTACCGTCGTTTTATTCCGCATTTTGGCACTATCATGGCTCCTATAACATATTGTATGAAGGGTGACAGATTTTCGTGGAATGATGCAGCAACTGCTGCATTTCAATTGATCAAACAAAAATTGACTTCGGCTCCTATATTGATCTTGCCGGATTTTTCACAGCCTTTTGAGCTACATTGCGATGCCTTTAAGGTTGGAATTGGGGCTGTCCTTAGTCAACATTCTAAACCTATTGCTTATTTTAGTGAGAAGTTAAATGGAGCAAAGATGAATTACAGCACTTATGATGTGGAGTTCTATGCCCCGTCCGGCATTGAAGCAACCTTTGTATCACTATCTTATTCATAGTGATTTCGCCTTTTATATTCCGATCACGAGGCATTGAAGCACCTCAACGCCCAAGATAAGTTGTCCAGTCGGCATGCTAAATGGGCAGCTTATATTCAGCAGTTCTATTTCTCTATCAGGCACAAGTCTGGTGCTTTGAATCGAGTAGCTAATGCCCTCAGTCGGCGTTCCAATTTTCTTGTTTTAATGCGCACTAAAGTTACAGGTTTTGATGCTTTTCGTGAGTTATTGGCAGCAGATCCATATTTTTCTACTATCATTAAAGATGTCGCGGAGGGAGCCCAATCAGAATTCCACTTGCACAACGGGTTCTTATTCAAAGGAAATTTGTTGTGTGTTTCGGAGTCCAGTCTGAGGTTGAAAATCATTAAGGAGTTGCATGATGAGGGGCATGTAGGCCGAGATAAGACCTTTGCGTTGGTCTCTGCTTCTTATTTTTGGCCGACCTTGCGGCGTGAGGTTTATAAGTTCGTGGCGGGGTGTCATATCTGTCAAATTTCCAAGGGTACGGCTACTAACGCTAGTTTATATATGCCATTGCCAATTCCATCCCAGCCATGGGCCGATGTCAGCATGGATTTTGTATTGGGGCTGCCACGTACCCAGCGTGGTCATGATTCTGTCTTCGTGGTGGTCGATCGATTTTCCAAGATGGCACACTTTATCGCATGCAAGAAAACCACAGATGCGGTTAAGGTGGCACAATTATATTTTTCGAGGTTTATAAACTTGCATGGGCTGCCTAAGTCTATCGTTTCTGATCGGGATACTCTGTTTTTGAGTTATTTTTGGCGTTGTTTGTGGAGGCTGGCCAACACTCAATTGGATTTTAGTACGACTTATCATCCCCAGACCGATGGACAGACAGAGGTGGTGAACCGGTCTTTGGGCAACTTGCTACGCAGGTTGGTGGAGGATCATCTCAAAAGTTGGGATCAAAAGTTGTGTCAAGCAGAGTTTGCTTTCAACCATTCCGTCAATCGGAGCACGGGTTTCTCTCCTTTTCAGGTTGTGTATGGCTTTAACCCGCGCACACCAGTCGACTTAGCTCCTGTTCCAAGCTTGAAGTGTCCCAGTGGCAAGGCCGAAGATTTCATGACAAGTTTACAGCAAGTCCATGCCGAGACCAAGTTGCGTTTGGAGAATAGTACAGCCAAGTACAAGGCAGCGGCCGACAAGAAGCGCCGACTGGTGGAGTTTGAGGTTGGTGATTACGTTTATGCGGTCCTCACTAAAGACCGTTATACAACTCATGAGTGTAAATAAACTTCATTTAGCGTAAAATTGGCCCCGTTGAAATTATTGAGAAGATCAACCCCAATGCCTATCGTTTGAAGCTGCCAACCCATGTGCGTACTACCAATGTGTTTAATGTCAAGCATCTCATTCCATTCCGGGGTGATAGTTCGTCCGAGGAAGATGACGCAAATTCGAGGGCGAATTTCTTTTTAGAAGGGGAGGATGATGCCGTAGCCATTGAGGATGATTATTTTCGGCATTATAAGCCTCGGGTGGCAAAATCGTGATTTGGAAATAGGCTACCCGTATCGATACAGGGATTCACCCGTATCGATACCGCATGGCCAAGTGGCGAACAGAAGCTTCCCGTATCGATACAGGATTTACCTGTATCGATACCGAGTGGTCTAATTACGGCCAATTGATTTGCTACGCTAATTTGTTATTATTTTGGATTTATCCGTTTTGGTAACTTTTTCTTTTTAATTGATTTGACTTCCTTTTCGGAACAAATCACTTAGGGTTTCCAGTTTCCTTTCAATTAGGTTTTCCAAGTTCACTTAGGATTTCCAGTTTTCCTATATAATGAGTTGTAAGCCTTAAGGGCTGGAGAGTTGATTGAGTATTATTGAATTTATAAAAGAGTCTAGAGAGTGTTTTCTCTATACTTTCTTGTTTGTGTTCGATTGTTGCACGTCTTTTCTGTAGTTCATGAGGCGTCCTGCATCAACGGGCCTATAATATTAAGAAATATTTAGAATTGACTGAGTTGAAATTTCTTAAACAGGAAATTGAAGCTCTTGATGATTTGGAGTTAAGATGCTTCAATGTTCAGTGAAGTTCTGATTAAGTTTTCGTTGTTTGAGGGAGCTATATGATGCTAATCCCGTTGTTGTAAGTTTGTTCTTTGGATGTTTTGGTTTATTTGGGTTTTGCTTCTTTGGTTGGGTTTTCTCTGCAGGGTGCTAGTTTTGCTTGATGCTTTGTTTTGTTGCTTTCCGTTTTTGGGTTGTCTCTGCTTTGTTTTTTGGTTTAGGCTGCGTTGATTCTCTTTTCCGTTGCCAAGGGTTTTTTGATGCTACTCGTTTTACTTCTAGATCAGGAGTTTTGTTTGTTTCCCCATTTGTGTCTTTGGCGTTCTTAGTCTCGGGCCCATTTAATTAATGTAATTTGTTTTCAAAGATTAATACATGTTTGCCGATAAAAAAAAAATTAAGAATTGACAGTACAATAGATAGCACGACATACATACTCTGGCTGGTTCATATAACGAAAAAAAAACTCAATGTTTCACTGCTGAATTATTTGATACCGGTACACTAGCTTGATCAAGAGAAACAGAAGTGCATCATCAGCGTTTGTCAACCAGGCAGCAACTTACTAGCTGCTGGATATTGTTTGTACTCAAGTGCAGTGGTCTTCACCATCTCAATAGGGAGGGGGGTGTTCGGCTTCACCCTAGACCCGGGATATGGCGAATTCGTTCTAACACATGATGATATGAAGATACCCAAATCAAGGCAAATTTACTCTTTCAATGAAGGGAATTACGATTTGTGGGACGAGAAATTGAAGAAATACCTCAACCACCTAAAGCAGCCGGGTGCTAACGGGAAGCCTTATTCTGGCCGGTACATAGGCTGCCTTGTCGGTGAGATCCATCGAATGCTGATGTATGGTGGCATCTATGGCAACCCCAAGAACAAGAATAGCAAGAATGGGAATCTAAGGCTGTTGTACGAGTGTGCGCCAATGAGCTATTTAGTAGAACAAGCTGGTGGGAAAGCAACCGATGGCCATCAGCGAATACTAGAAATCAAACCAGAACAGGTACTTTTTCCCATTTTCAATTCAGGAAAAACTCAACTCGAGATCACTTTTCGAAGATCAAGTCTAGCAATGACATGTCAAGTAGTGACCATAATCCAGCTTCTAATGTTCCTTTCGCAGATACACCAGCGTACCCCAATTTTCATCGGCAGCCCGGATGAAATGGACAAATTGGAAAAGTACCTGCACTGAAGAGTCTTGAGCCGATCCTAGGATTCTTATTCTGTGGTATAGCTTGATTTTTTTCCCTTTTCTAATGGTGGAGTCACTGGAGTGTATATACAACATGCCAGTATGGCTATATGATCATTCTTGCCATTATGGCTTATATGTTTTTCATTCTTTTCAGCTAACCCTCCCTTGTTTTTGAAACTCATTGAAAATCAAGCTTGTGAAGGTCTTACCTGTTGAAACTTTTCAAGTTTTTAAATTTCATAATGTGATGAGGTTGAACCAATCTTTTTTCTTGCAGACTGAGCAAGCGACGCGAATCAAACCCACACGTGGTGAATTCACAATACACTGCATTGATCCTTACTGAAAGGCGTGAATGTAAATAAAAACATTTATTAGAGAGACATGACTTTACCAAGAGGTGTGAGTTTTAGTTTTAAATGAAAAACATGTCTTTCCTATGCAAAGAAATTGTATCTTTCATGTAGCATTGCTGTGCTTCAGGGGATGTGAAAAGGAAAAAACAGCTGAGTAGTACCTACAATGGCACTATGAAAAGAAGATGGTATGGAGAGGGAGTGCTACCTATACACCATTTCAAACACATTACTAATTGCGTAGGTTTCATAATTTATTTTGATAATTATTTGAGCTGTTTATTTTAAAATAAATTATCCAAACAAAAAATCGAATTGCTTGGATATATAGTAAGTGTTTGATTCAAATTAATTACAAGTGAGACTTATGATGGTCTATTTTCTTTCAAAGATATAATTTTCAAACCCCTACCAATGTCCGATTAATTAGATATTTTGCATGAATATTTTACATGAGAGGTCTTGTTTTTTCTGCGTGGGAGTTTAGGCCTCCTTTGTAGCTTCTATCTCCTCTCCAAGCAAATGGATGCCCTGTTTGATTTGTATGAGTTTTGGTTACCGTTGGCCCCAATAGCAACACAAGAGAGGGGTGAATTGTCTTTCTAAAAAATAATGCGGAATAAAATAAACTAACTGTAACACCCAATAAAATTAAATAGGTTCAAGCACCCAAACAATAATTGTATGACAGAAATAAAGACTAGAAAGGAGAGAGAAATCAAATACAGAGATTTATCATGGTTCGGTCCGCATCTTCATGGCCTAGTCCACTCCCCAAGTGTTCAACTCGGGATTTGCTGCACTATCTCTAATAGTAACACTTTCTAGCTTTGCGGGTGCTAGAGAAACCTTTACAACGAGCAATATCCCAAATCGCTCCAACTATTTTTTACTCCGGTGTTAGTCACACCTATCCGAGTAATTTTTTTTTCTCACACAAAAATCACTCACAAAATATAACTTCTCACAAGGATGTACAACCCCTTTTACAATGATAGCTCAAATAGAATACTCAAATTAGTGTAAAATTTGCAAGATAAAGCTCGGAGTCGAATGACAAAGGTGGCACACTTATATTTTTCTCTTTGGAGTTTTCTGTCCATTTCACTTTCAATTTGCCTTCACCTTATATGCAGCAAGATATGTCCGTTAGGAGCCTCAAAACAAGTTTGGAAGTTTGCTAACCCATTTGACTTTATTGAATCAATTCCTTAAGCATCAGTAAATAGACGTTAATTTGGAGTCCCATTAGGATTATGGCCAATCCAATATTGCTTGAAATCAATGACTCATATCCATCCGGAATTAAGGCAATGAATTATTTTCTCAACCTCTATTGCTCTACTAGCCGTTGGAGTAATTGCCTTACAATTAAGGCGGTGAATAATTTCTCAATATGCCAATCTTTCCAATTTTTCTCCACTAGCCGTTCCATAATTTACCTTGCAATAGGCACTGATTGGTTTTCAAATTACCAAGCTTTAGCCATCTGAATTGATTTCCAAAGTAAGAACTTGTCCTTTATTTCTATGATCTTTGCTTTTCAAAAAATAGGAAAAGATTTGTCCTTAATATTTTTTCCTTCTTCATATATAACTTGGCTATTGGAGATAGGAAGTTGGTGTAGGATATTTTCTTATGCTCCTCAACCCAAATCCTACAAAATACACAATTAATTAAATGAGCATCAAACCTCATAATATTAATAATATTTCACTTTTAACTAAATATGTCTGTTATCATCAAAATCAATAATGTTTTTCTACGAAAAGGTTTGGGCTAACAGTTACTATTTGTATTATTGACTTCCATCAATTGACAAAAAAAAAAAAAAGCAATCTTTAACGCCACGGACATGTATCAAATTTCATAGTTTTGGATACAAGTGTATCTAGAATTATCCAATATATATGGAACATACACCTACAGTTTTGGAACCACACGCATCGGACCATTTCTGAAACATCTGTCCCAAGCTATATATGCCCTCGGCAGTCGGCATTTCTAAATCAAAAGCAATTCACGATCAGTTGAGGAGAAAAACTTGCATGCCGAATGGGTACCGCCATGTAGTACCCATCGGCACATTCGAACCATCCAAACGTATGAAGCTCGAATGCACCAACGGAAATCATGTGATGGTACCCGTCCACAACACAAAATTTTATCTAAGTTGAGGCTTGGGCTCAAAAATTTTTAAACAAAACAAAGCCCATTAAAATGAAGTAGCTAAGAGCATCAGCAGCACCTACTATAAAACAATTTTTTGAGGCAAAATAGAGAAGAGGAAGAAGAAAAGGTAGGTACAGCAGCTAGGCTAAATCACTGTTCAGCAGCTACTATAAAACGTATTTTTGAGGCAAAATAGAGAAGAGGAAGAAGAAAAGGTAGGTACAGTAGCTAGGCCAAATCACTGTTCACCATACATATTTGAACAGTACCAAGGTATTTTTACCATGGCACTATTCATCAGCTATACAATTTTTTATTCTCTCTCTCTCTCTCTCTCTCTTCTCCTACAGCGAATGATGATGATGAAGTTCGACAACGATACAGTGACCATCAATGGTAATATTCAAAAGAGATAGGCAAGGATCGACGGAGGCGACTAGTGGTGAGTTAAGCATGACAGCAACAAGGATTCCGACATGATTTTGAGTGGATTCCGAGAGGATTTTGACCAGATGCAAGCAAGGATCGGTGGCGGCGAGATGCAGACAAGGATCGACGGCGGTGAGGTAAGGATCAACAGTGGCGAAGTAAGGATCAACGGCGACGAGTTAAGGATGATGGGGCTTTGATCGACAACGGCGATGGTGGACTGCGTGTATCTATGTATGTCGACTGTGTGTGAGTGTGTGTAATGTTTATTTTGTGATATTTTTTTTTGAATTAATAATAGCAGTAATATTTTTAATAAAAGATACTCCTTCTGTCCAAATTTGTTAGTCTACAAACATACTTTTTCAAGTCTTAAAATGTTTGTCCATTTTTAAAAGTCAAAGAATAAAGTATGAAAATTTTACTTTTTTGCCCCTATTCTAAAACTTAAAATAACAACTTAAAAATTAATTTTTTTAAAATAATGTGTTTACATTTTTGAAAAATTTTTTCACTGTATTAAAGTTCTCAATAAGATCTATCAAACAAGATCTATATTGATTAAAAAAAATTGTAACTACATTATTTTTTAGTTTGAAAATTGCGCGTAGTTTCGTAGTGGATTATCAAATTATAAATGAGGAAGTATTAAATAGGGGGATTGATGTTAAAATAGGAAATTAACAAACTCAAAAGGTAATGGAAAAGAAATTAGAATTTACTAAACGGACTAACAAATTCGGACGGATGGAGTAGGTAAAATGGATAGGTGTTAGAGCATCAACAACAGATACTCCATATGGAGATTTGAGGTAAAATAACGAAGGAAAGCGAGAAAATTGAACTCCAATAGATTGGGCAAAACACTGTACACCATACATATTTATATAGTATCTAGGTAAATTAACCTAGACACTGTTCACCCTCCATCCAATTTTTTTATCATTTTTGTCTCTTTCTCCTACAGCCAGAAGACCGACCTCTCCTTCTCCTACAACGACGGCAACAACGATGACCTGCGACGGCGACGACGAAGAATGTTACGACAACCATCGGCAGTAAACGGCGATGGCGAAGAATGCTACGGCGACCATCGACGGTAATCAAAGGTAATGATTGAAACCCTAAATCGTATGATTCGAGATTGTAGCTTTTGATTTCACACCATTTGGGTGGATTCCAACGAGATTTTCGACCAGATGCACAACGGCGATGGAACTTTGGGTAGGGGAGAACTTTGACAAACAAAGATTGTGTTTGGATGTGTATATCTATATATAGTAGTACTCCCTCCGTCCCAATTTGTTGCGCTTATTTCTTTTTTGAAATTTCTTTAAAAAATTATCTATATTTCATAATCTATAATATTTTTTACAATTTCAAAATCTTTGTTTTAAAAATTAATTGAAATCTATCAAACAAGATCTATATTGACTATAAAAAAATATTATAGATTGAAAGATATAGACGATTTTTGGAGACGTCCAAAAAAGAAAATAGGCACAACAAATTGGGACGGAGGGAGTATATATGTGTGTGTAAGTAATATATTATGATGTTTTTAAAAAGCAAAAATTAATATTTTAATAACAGATAAGTAAAATTGATAGTATTATTTGAGTGTTGAGAGTGACATAATTAACTATGTACGTGGCGCACCAATATTTTTGGCTAAAAATTTAGAGTTGAGTGTTATTTTTGTTCTTATTGGAGTATTGAGATTTCAAAGGGATAGGTCATTTTTGGTTCAAATGGGTAATCTGTAATTATCCGAAACCGTCGAACCGAAGAAATTTCACCAACGGGCCACTGCGTCTTCCAAATCAGTTCGAAGCAAAATCCAGAGAAATATCCATCTCCATTTGTCAAAGAAGAAGATGAAACAAGGGCTTCTCACATGGAATCCATCCCTCCACTTTCTCTCTCTACCCACCCCTCTCTCTCCTCCCACCATGCGATTCACTTCAGTCTCCGCCACCGCAGAGTCCTCCGTCAACGAACAGTCCCTCTTGACAGCCAGAGAGAGGAGACAGCTGAGGAACGAGAAGAGAGAGAGCAAGACCGGTCACAACTGGAAAGAAGAAGTGGAGGAGATGCTTAGAAAGAAGCCCAAGGTGAAAAAAATTCCGTGGAAGGAAGAGTTCAATCTGGATAGACTTGGGCAATTGGGCCCTCAATGGTGGGTCCTTAGGGTTCCTAGGTCTTCTGCGCAGTACACTTCTGAACGTCTCGCTCGATCGCTCGAACGGAAGTTCCCTCATATGGATATCAAGGTAATCGGATTGTTCAAGTGCTTGATATGGATTTCAAGATTGATGATTTTACCATTTTGTTCTTACAGTGAATTTATGATGTAGTAAATTAGTTGTAAATTTTTAGTTTTTTGTTGGGGTGATAGAATTTACGCTTTTGTGACAAGTTCAAAAAATTGTTCACACCAATTGGTGCTCTTCTTTCTATAGGATAGCGGTATGACTATGAAACATATTTATGTTGCCAAAAAAAAAAAAACTGAAGTGTGACACTGAATTGGAACACTATTATGTTTTTGAAATAGAAAGTTTGATATGTAATCAACATGATGCTTTTTGGCGTTTTTGATGGTCCTGACGAGCTGCAAACAGTTCCAATCATCATCAAAATGGGCCCGAGAATGGCCAACACTTGGACTGGACAGTGCGGGACTGGGGAGGACCCCCTCGTTGGTTTTGAAACTATCTTTTTTCTTTTTGGGAAGGAAATCCTGGTTGTATTACTATTTGTATCCTGATTTTAGTGTGTTAAAAATAGATTGATTCTGAACCTGGTTTTAGCTTGCTAGAAATAGTATGATTCTGAACTGCTGTAGGTCATTTGTCCCACTTATAAGACGAGAGTAGCTTTGATAAGGATAATCAGACGGATGTGTGGTAAGAAGAGGAAAGGAGAATCAAGAATACATCTGTGAGGTGGTATGAGGGTTGCTTGATGAGATATTTTGACATAGTGGTATGTACACAGACGCTAGATATTGTTTCTAGTAGAAGGAAAGAGGCCAGATATCGTTCTAGTAGACGAAGAACACTCATTCGGCCATAGAAAATCTCTCAATTTTATTGACACTCACACACACACACACAAGCTGAATAATATGCGAGTAGGCTTACATCCTTATTTGTCAATTAAAAAAGGGTAGTTCTAATCCTAGTAGATATCTAATTATGGTAATTCCCTGCTAATCAAGGAAATTAATAGGATAATGAGTACTAACAAGAATAGTAGATTTGACATAACCTAAATCTGAAAATTAGAAACCAATAATATAACAAGATGAGATAAAGTTCTCGCATATGATACTTGTCCAATATCAGTATGTTGAGAGAGAGATAGAGAGTTGATGAATGAATATGGTATATTCACAGGCACTGAAGACCAACTGATGCGCCGATAAGAATAGTGATGTGAATCATGTGATCACGGTTGATAAAATGCTAGGGAGAGGGAAAGACTAAATTGAACGAGGGATTTTTACATTTTTGTGGTTACAAGATGTATGATTCTATTGATTCTAACTGAGCATAAGACCCTTGACTAGGTGACAAAGGATATCATGTGCCGACTTCAATTAGTGGGACATATGACTTTGTTTTGTTTGGCCAGGCAATTGATGCACAATCCAGTTGGGAAGCAGTTAATGTAGAAGACTCATTTGGGATGGGGTAGATTGGTTATTCACGACGATACAGTGATAATTGATTTGGTTGGAGTTTAACTTTAAACATTAATGAATAATGTTAGTATGGTACATTACGAGAATGCATCACATCAGAAAATTGAGTCGCTAATAACTAAGATTTTACCGGGTTCCTACAGCATTTTTGTTGATTATGTAGCGATGATATTTCTCTTCTTTACTGTATAAATTTCTGGTCAATGTGTCTCTTGTACAGTATGGTATGTTAGAAACTTAAATGTATGATGCTGAACATGGGAGTGCAGTTTTAGAACTCTGAGAACTTTGGTTATTCTTATGTAACTTATTGTTCATTCCCAGGTCTATTATCCAGTTGTAAATGTGACAAGGAAACTAAAAAATGGATCCTACTCAGTTAAACCAAAAGCTCTTTTTCCTAGCAATGTGTTTCTGAGGTGTATAATGAACAAGGACATACATGACTTTGTTCGTGAATCTGCCGGGATTGGAGGCTTTGTTACAACCAAGGTCGGAAATACGTAAGCATTTGCTCTCATTGCAGTGGCATTCTTTGGTTTTGTAGAACTACTTGGTTGTAAATTGTTCATTTTATTTTGTAAGCTTCTCCCATCTCATGGGGAAGTTTTTTTTAGCAGAGTTGCAGGGCTGGTCCAGTGCTATGGCTGCCCTGTCCAATCCAATGCCTCAGCTCACGTGATGGTTCAAGTTACACACTCCTTCCCCCTTTATATGCCACTAGCATTTTCTTGTAATGCTCCTTCCATCCCAAAATTTGTGTCCCTCTTTGGAACTTCAGCATTATAAGGGAAAAAATCATTACCCGTCAAAACATAAGGAATTTCTAAAATTACCCTCATTTTTTAAATGCAATTATTACTTTTTGAACTCTGGTGCATTTTTTCACTCCACTTTTGTTACTCAATTTCACTATGGGGAGGAATGGCACAAGAGAAACTGATTTTATCTCTCTCCATGACTAGTCAAAATCTTTGTTGTGGGATCCTTCTAAAATGGGTGCGCTCCCAAGACGGGAGCTCGAATTCGGCGCTCCCAAGATGGGAGCTTGACGGAAGCTCGCTCCCCTCAAGATGGGAACTCGCTCCTAACTAGGATGGGAGCTCGCTCCTAACAAGGATGGGAGCTCGCTCCTAACAAGGATGGGAGCTTATCAGGCCATTAAAGCAATTATTCTCATACTTTTAAGGGTGTGGAAATAAGAATATGAGAATCATATGAGTCAAGAATTTCTGCAAATTGAAAATATCTAACTTCCAAAAAAATTACCCTTTATGATAGGGAAAATTCTCAATAAGTGTCACTTTTCCTTCAATGGTTAAGTATTTAAAGATATTTTATATGCATATTTAAATATAATCTATATATGCTCCTTAAGTGCTCCCAACCTTGGGAACTTCTGGGTGCCTCCGCTCCCGCTTCATGCAACTAAGGTCAAAATGGACAAAGATTATGAGACATCTGGAAATGGAATAATGGACTTAAATTTTGGCACAACGGGAGTAATGAATACCAAAAAATGGGGGGTGGATTATAGGATTGTAAAACTATATGGAGGAATATGGTTTGTATTTTAAGGTTGGGACAACATTTCTGTACCTCTCCTCCAAATTCGTAGAATGGAAGTAAATGGTTCCTTTTTGTTGAATTCTTTCTATTTGATCCCTTTCTTCGTGACTTTGAGGGTGTATACAGCATTGTCATTATTGGTTTCTCAGCCGGTTATGAGTTTATTAATTTGAATTTGTACAAGGGAAACCTAAGTGAATTTGATTACTCTCTTCTTTTTCCCAGTTTCAGATAGCTCATTTACTACTGTTTCTGTTTCTACTGCTATCCTGTGGCTAATACTGCTATCAATGGTTAATACTTTTCTAAAATCATAAATTATAGTCAATCTCATCAGAAGCGGTTATTCGTGTATCTACAGGAAAAAACAGATGAACAGACCCAAGCCATTACCCACTGATGATATGGAAGAAATTTTCCGACAAGCAAAGGAAGAACAGGAAAAAGCTGATGAAGCTTTCAAAGAAGAGCAGCAAAGGGAAGAAACCATTAACCCTGAGAAAATCAATTTAGTTTTCACAGACTCTCAATTAACACCCGGAGAATTTACAGAGTCAACTATAGATCCCAAGCCAAAAAGGCGATCTCGAAAAACTTCACGGCTGCCTACACATGATCAATTAATAAGGGAACAAGATAAGCTGCTTAGACCGGGTTCGACTGTCAGAGTTGTATCTGGTTCATTTGCAGAATTTACTGGTGTCCTTGAGAAACTTGATCGTAAGACAGAAAGAGTAAGTCATCATTGTCCCATGTAACATTTTCAGTTCAATAGATGATATGTTTTCGTATGTGCATTATATATCCAAAATGATCTGAAAGTGTTCAGAATATAATGCTCAAAGGTAAACTACCAAATCCTTGTAACTGAAGTAATTGTTCTACATCCCTCTCTTCATTTATTTACGTAAGTACTTTTTTGGGGCCGCATATATCTATTGTATTTGGAACTGTCAAGGAACTGATTAGTGTTTAAAATTGCCTTCTTGCAGGCGACTGTTGGACTTGCCTTGTTTGGGAAACAGACATTAGTAGACCTAGATGTCAATGAAATTGTTTTGGAGACCAAGTAATGTATGTCTTTTCTCTACAGATGATTATTTAAAGTGTGAGTTATCATTCTTGGCAATTCTCTCTATATTTATAAACGTACGAAGAATTTGAATACTGTCAGAGAGTGGAAATTAAATAGTCCCCATTTTGTTGGAGGGAGTAGACAAAAGGACGTTCTATCTTTTCATTTGGTTTACTTCCCTTCCTCTTTTCAAGGGTAGAATGGAAAATCAAGCTCCTTAGGTTTTTTATTAGGGTTTTCCACTTTTAAAGTGGCATGATATTTATGGTTAGTATGAATTGCCAAGGCAAGAATTTTTGAACATCAAACTTCAGATGTTCACGGCCAAGAAGTATTGGGTACTCTTTCGGACAGGCTCTAAAAGAAGAAGGAAGACTGGAATGCCACTAGGTGCCCGTTATTGAATTCACCCCACCCGAGAGTACCCATTTGGGGAATTCCAGAGCCAAAGTCACTAAATGGGTTAGTCACTAAGCCATGGGACTTGAGAAACTATAGCGAGTCATAAGCTGAACTTTTACGATGTTAAGTTATCAATAAAGGAAGAACATCTTGTAGGATTTGACACTATGCAACCTGTTATTACTTCAATAGTTCAATTATCCAGTTATTTGGTTAGAAGGATATTATGCACCAAGTCCCTCCATATACCTTCACAGCTTCACATGCTTGTTTAATTTTGTAGAATGCATCTTTTTATGTGGACCATTGACCCATGTGTGATCACCAAGATTTAATTCTAGTTACATATAAAATATCTAAATGGTGGGATTTGCATGGAAAATGCATCTTTTTATGTGGCATGCTTTTGCAACTCTTTTTAGTTTATCTTATCTGTTTGGTTTTGCTTGAATTTTAATTTCATAATGTATTACTGGCATTCTATGGTTTTAAATTTCGAAAGAAGAGTTGAAGGTGCAAAAGATGGGGAAATGAATCCGCCTCAACTCTTTGCTTCTATTATTACAAGCTAGAAAACATTTTCCAGCTGTATAGTGGACTGGTGGTCCATTCACTTCAAGCTGTGTGCAGAGATTTTTATGGATACTTTTCTAGGAACCAGGGGTGGGGACCCTACACTTGGCTCGGATCGCGCACTACACCCCTGTAGTGTTGCACCTGTGCACTACAGTCCCCAAGTATTACGTTTTTAATGCTTCAAGTGTTAGAATGTGGTTTGGTATCTGAAGAATCCTCAAGTCCTTTGGAAGATGGATATTCTTGGGAGTGAGTTTGATTGAACAGTTCATTCATGGGATCGGATACCAGCAAATTCTTGAGCTTTTCAGCAGCAACGGTAAAGGAGTCTTGCAGCGATATGGATGGAACGTTTCATGATATTGAAAAGGTCCACATGGAAGACCACCATTCAAACTTCGTTAGTTAGGGGGACAAAAAATGGGACCCCAAGCCCATGTCACATGACTCACAAGAGGGGGAAAGAAGGTTTCTTCACTAACAAGAGTGGGAGAGAAGGGTTTTTTTTTTTTGTTATTTGCCAGGCTTTAATTTTAATGGGAAGTTTTTTTTTTCCCCCCCTCCTTTTTGGATTTACTTTTTGCTTGTTATTCCAGTGTCTTTTTGTGTTGACAAAACTAGGAAATATCAAATCTCCTTCATGATATATCCTGAGTTCCTTGTCCTTGCTTTGGTCGTGATGAACTCCTGATATAAATGCTTCTGCATTAGACTCTAACCTCCGCTGGCACTAGTATGTCATGCTTTATACTTAGAACAATGAGAATGAGAGGAATACAACTCCGGACACAACTACATTCAAAATCATTTTGTTGGGCCCGAGTCTTTCTCATCGTTGATCTGTGATATCACTTTCTTGTGGCCATTTCTAAAAATAGACTTGCGGGTGCGATGTCGAATATCATAAAAGACTTAATTGAAGCTCTTTCTACCACCAATAGATTTTTTGAGAGATGGTGGAAAAACGGTCCAACAAGTGGCATAAGTGCCAGGAGGTCAGGGTTCGAGTCGCGGTAGCGTCATCGTGAGGGAGGAATTGTTGGCTCGAGTGCCCTCATAGATTTGGTTACACAATTTTGCTCCATGTGAGTGCTCAAACAACAGATTTGCAGGTGTGATGTCAAATGTCATAAAAGACTTAATTTAAGCCCTTCCTACCACTAATTGGTTTTAGGAGAAATGATGGAAAAGCGGTCCGACAAGACATTTGATGCATGTGGGATCCCTTACATCAAACGGTTCTGAATATGGTTGTATTCAAAACTTGTGTTCCTAGAATCTTGCATAGAGTTTATTTCTCTTTTTTTTTTTTAGAGAAATGCAACAATACACAACCCCTATAAAAGTTGCGAATCGATTACCTCTTATTAATAATAGTTACTACAAATTGTTTTGTATATTGCTGGAAAATTATGAAATACAAAAAAATATATTATGATTGTCAATGAGGTGACACAATATGAACTATACAATTGGTACATATGGTATACACTTTTAATGACTTTGTATTATAGTCATTTCACTTTTTATCCTAAAAAGAATCCTCACTTATCTATATATGAAGGGTCAACTTGGCCCCCGAGGCTCGTTATAGGTGTCAGTTAGAATCTAAGTGGTTTCCGCTTTGGCTAATAATTCGGATTATGGATTATTGGATTATTTATTTTGTCTTTATTCAATTTTTTTTGCATTTGTTAGTTTTGTGTCAAGATTTTGTGGTTTCTGAATTTCTCACGACAAGACGAATCTAATAAGTACAAAGTTATGTGTGCATATCATACACACCTAAAAGGGGTGTGTATTGTAGATTTTTCCAAATTGCATAGATGAAAAGAAGTCAATACTTATATTAAAACCAATTCTTTTGAAATAACCAAAACTCGCAAACATAAACTAACTAAAGAAGGGTGTAATACTACTACTTATTAGTGAAGAAATATGGCCATGGAATAAAATATTAAATTAGAAAATTAGTTACCAAACAAAAAGATTAGGAAATCAATTGCCTAAGCCCAAGCTATGTATGTTTAATGGATCGAAATTGGAGAAAAAGGTTATCATATATCGAAGTTTAGGAATTAGCCTTGATTGTGAAGGAATATGTTAGTGGAATATAGCATTTGATTAGGAAATAAATTGAATATTGGAGAAAACGTTTACTCAATATATGTAAATATAATTCAATACAAAACATCCGGTTTGCATCAGTTTGAAATTGGAACCATTAACGTAAATACAGATGCATCACCAAGGACCAATAAACAACTAAATCACATGCTTCAACAAGCGAGCGAAGGGACTAACGAGTTAGGCCCGAGTGAAGCGGTACGGACGGGTAATTGAAAAGGAGTGAGGGAACGAACTCATAGCAATGTCACCTTAGCCCACAAAAGCGGAGGTGACATCATCATACGAGGGAGTGATTGAGCGACACTTAGTGAATGAGCTCCCATCCCACCTTACCTTCCTAAGAAGCGAAGGGAGAGCACGGGATGCCCAAAAAATTTCAAAACCAGGACCAAATCCCATTACTACAAAACCAAACCAAATCAAATCATTCGGTTTGGATTGGTTTGGACTGGATTTGCGATTTGACAGTTATTTTGCCCAACCCTAATTGGAATTCAAAAGTGCAACCTCATAAAGCAAAAGAACTTATTGGTTTCTCAAGCCCACGTGATCAAACCCTTTGGTTAATTTACACAAACTTACAAAGTTAACATTAGACCAAGTGAAACTTTGTGATTGACCCATGATCCAAACATAAAATACATCAATATTTCTGGTGTAATAATAATCTAAAATGCAATCCCACATTTGACATAAATTAGGATTCAGTAATGTCACATTTAACCATCCCAGTTGTTCCTTCAATAAGACTATAAAACGTACTGCATTTTGATTTACATTTTGAGGTTTACTAAAAATAAAATCATAATGAGTCCTATTTCTGTCACAGGAGATATGGACACGAGAAATCTTCGCATGAGATGATTCTTTCTCGATTAGACCGTCTGATCCAAACTACCAAAATATGGGCAGACTAATAGGGCGCATGTATAATATGCTACAAAACGGAAGGTCTAATTATTTTTCAAATAAAAAGAAATGTCCATACCATATCATAACTCTTCGATATTTTTCTATTCAATTGGAAATCTCAATTAGTTATTTAAATTGTGCTAAAAAAACTTTAACAGTTGTATAATTTTACCGAGCAGTCTAAAATTCTTGGGCGGATAAATCGAGTAGTCTTTTATGAACGCTGCTACGCGCACAGATGCACGTGTACAGACGGCATACCGACGCCATCGTGGGTCCCATTCGGTCGATCCGAGCCGTTCATCGTTCTCAAAATTGAATTCTGAATGGGCTATCGTGGGAATCGAGGCAATCGGACATTTTGAGTGAAATGGGGGGTGATTTTGGATCGAGCTCATACAGCAATCCGATTGTCTCGATTCCCGCTAATGCCCACTCGGAATTTGATTTTGAGAATGATGAACGGCTCGGATCAATCGGGTGGGACCCACAACAACGTCACCTACGCCGTCGGTACGTCGTCAGTGCATTTGGGTCAGTACCGCTCGTTTTACCGGTCTTTTATTCTTCGCATCTCCCTTGGGTGGTTTCTCGAAATCAACAAGATGCTGCACTTTGGCCATGCATTGCCTGCCGATGTTGGAGGTATATATGAGTAAGACAAAACCTCATCTCTCGAGTCTCAAGTCTCAAGAAGACAGGTGGCCAAAAGCAATTTCTTCGAAAGCAATTATTCAATGGTCTTAGAACACTGTCACGTGGTATTCCAAGATCCTTATTCACCTCACATTATTCTGGAATCTACCGGATCGTGTAGTGGATAACGATATCGGAGTAGCACATGACGGTACCCAAAACCATAGAATAGTTACTCTTTATTTGAACTTCGGGTTTTGACTATAACAAGAACTTGCATGTCGATTGTCCCTATCAATAATTAATAATATATTTTTGTAAAATTCATATGAATAAAAATATGTTCTCGTGGGTAAAAATCCATCAACACATCAGAAGTACTTTCAAAAGACAATTTTGAACGATTGTGATTGTACAAACTGCTCTCTTGGAACAAATGCGAACCGGAGAGGAGTCAAATTCTTCGTTAAATATGTTCTAGTGCAAGGGTAGCTGCACAGGGTTTTCAAGAGAGCCTCCAGCCTTAAAAAATGAGCTTGTATTTTTTTTTTTGTAGTAACTTGTTTTTGTATAACTTGATTTTATAAAATAAATAAAATTCCATTTAAATTTACGAGTAATCAGACAATATAGCTTAACAAAATAAAATTAACAAAGCCCAATTAATTTTCAACTGAAATAAATATGCATATTTTACATAGCGATTCCTCCCCATACATAAAATTTTCTTTACGTTTTTGTCACCGCAGAACTAAATTTCTTGACCCCGTTCTAGTGATTCGTCCCCATCGATACACAGGACCACCTGTTTAGCTGTCGACTGGTCTCTTTCCTTAACAAAAATACAGGCTATATATATACTCCCTCCGTCCCAATTTCTTGGCCTCTTTTGGGGAAGCGAGTTTTTAAAACTTTGTGAAAAGCTTTGTATTGATTTTTTTTTTTTTGCTTGAATCCAGTCAATATTCTTTGTGTGGCCAAATTTGTAAAATTTAATTTATTATATGAAAGTCAAAACATATTCAATATGGATCTTATTTGATAGATATCAATTAGTTTTATTATACAAAATTTTCAAAATCATAAAAACCGTTATAAAATAAAAGATAATAGGCTAGCTAATTAAGATGGAAAAAGTACTTTTTAAGGTTAAAATTGGAAAGTGACCCAATTTTGATGGATGTTTTTAGAAGTAGGACAAATATTTTGGGACATCTCAAAATGGAAAGAAGGACCAAGAAATTGGGACGGAGGGAGTATATAACATCTCAGGCCACATGTGTGTGTATAATAAACCTAGAAGACAGAAAAGCACGCGCATATTAGTTTTTGACAGTAAAGATTTTGGTAAAGTAGGCACAATGCACAATGCATCTTTTTTGTTGTCGGATAAAAACATTCGAATATGGGAGGGTAGTGGGTGTATCTACGCCCACTGCGCGAGTTAGAGTAATCCCCTTCTTGGATGGATTGCCCCATCAACCCAACTTTTTTCTTTTCCTACTCTCTAGACACTCATCAAAGAAAGAACAACTTAAAGTGCACCACAAGTTTTACATTTCGGCCCCTTCACTCTTATCAGAGTTTATTATTACACCCACAACTTTTCTCAATACTCACTTTATTCCCAAATCTTAATTTTTCGTCAAACGATGGTTTTTAACTTGAGCCACAATAAAATAAATTTTTAAGTGCAAACGTTTTACTTGTATAGTTCTACCTTTCCATATTCGAAGCACATACATTTGACTTCTATTAGTGCAGTTGTTTTAGGAAAACAAAGAGTAGTACACAACTTGCCGAGGATGGGGGAAGTAGAGGAATTGAACAATAAACTTTAGTGGGCAATATATAAGGACCGCACTGTGAGAGCGTCATGTGACAACTAATACTCTTTACAAAAAAATTTAAAATATAATAAATTATTCATCATAGATTCATAGTAATTTATATGTATTAAGAAAATAAGACATCTAACCACAAAGAAGTAGTTGAACAATTAACTTGCACAGTCAATAACATTGAATTTATAGCTCTATCCTTCATTACCTAGGCCTTGAACAAGTAAATTTTCACCAAGCTATATGTACATATTTATTTACATGAGAATATCTTATTTACGGATTCTTTGTAAATAGGGGGTTTGCGCCGAGCAAATTCCCGCCGTCCATCCCGAGATCCAATGGCTCAGAGCCGTGCACATACTCTCTCCTCCTTAAATGCACTGAAGATGTTTTTTTTAAAAAAAAAAAGAGTGTGCACGGCTCCTAACCGTTGGATCTCGGAATAGACGGCGGGGATTTACTCGGCGCAAACCCCTTATTTACGGATGATCCGTAAATAAGATATTCTCTATTTACATACTCTCACAGTAAATACCTGACTATAGTACAAAGTACAGACATTTAAGTAGTATCACATGGAGGAGGCCATGAACGTAAATATCAGCATAGTTGGTGGTCCATAACTGCAAAATAGTAGAAAATAAGAGGGCAAAAATCGTGAAGAATCTCATACTACCATATTCCCTCTGTCAGCAACCACTGAGAGAAAGTGAAAGCAGTGTGCAGAGTAAAACCGTAGTATTTAATTTTCACAACCTCCAAGCAAAAGCAAACCCACCACCACCACCACCACCCATTTTCCGAAATCTCACTGGTTCTTCTCTCAAACCCTAGATATAGTAAAAAAGAGAGGAACCAACAGATGGGTTCAATCAAGTGACCCTAGAAAAATTCAGAGTAACAGACAAAGCACAAGACTTTTCAGCTTTCAGCTCAAACCCAGATCGAATATGGCCACAATTTCCCCTTCAAGGTACATCTTAGCACTTTCTGTACTTATTCTCTTGGTCAAAACAATATCTGGGTTCTCAAATTCAACCTTTTCTTTCAAGAATTTTGGCAATGGTTCGAATTATGAGTCCAAACTAGCTCTATATGGTGCTGCCAAGGTTGTTAATGGCGGTTCATCCGTCCAGATTACTGGGTTTTCGAGTTCAGATTCTGGGCGAATCTTTTACAAGAAACCCTTCAGGCTTGTTGAAAGAAATGGTCCCATGAGAACGGTGTCGTTTTCGACGCACTTTACGTTTTCGATTTCCCCTGGAAATGGGTATGCCTTGGCTTTTGTTGTGGTTCCTTTTGGGGTTCCTTTGGGTGTGTTTGATGGTGGTTCTGGGTTGTTGAGTGGACACAAAAACAGGACTTTTGGTGTTGAATTTAAGACATTTGTGGATGGTAAGTATGGGGATTTGAATGGAACTCATGTTGGTGTTGATGTAAGTAGCCCTCTCTCAGTTAAAGTAGACAATGTTTCTTCTCTTAATTTGGTGCTGAATGGTGGAAAGAAATTGCAAGCTTGGATTGATTATGAGGCAGGTTCGAAGGGGCTAGAGGTTAGGTTGAGTGAATTAGGCAAAATGAGACCGGTTGATCCGTTGCTTTCATCCCCAATTGACTTGTCTTATATGTGGACAGAAAGAGAGGTGTTTATAGGGCTAAGTTCATCACATGTGAATTCTACACAGAAGTGCAATCTGTATTCATGGAGCTTTAAGCTGAGGAGTGTACCGCATTGGATGCATTCGCAACCAGTGGATCCTGAGGGTTTATCTAAGAAAACTGAATATCTGTCTGTTCCTAAGAAGAGCGATTGTCTTTGGAGAATAATTGCTGCACTGATATTTGGGGCTGGGTGTGGTGCCTTGGGGGCATTCTTTGTGCTATTTGTTTGGACCCTATTTGGGAAGAGGCCGCCTGTGGTGCCAGAAGAGTATCCTCCACAGCCTCTGGGGTTTGTCGAGTATGGAAAGTTCACTGTAATCGTAGAAAAAGCCGTCGAAGATGGTAAGAAGTAGGGTGTTTGATTTGGGTTTTAGTCTCTGATGTTATGTTGCTGTAAATTCATGTTCTTTTTTGGACTTGTATGTTGTGGGCTTTTGTGTTTTGTTGCTGTAATTTGATGATCAATCATCTAAAATGTAGTTCTGTTAAATACTGTTTATGAGTGTTATGATCATTGAAGTACAGCATCAATTTGGATGAATGGATTATCTAGTGGCTAGATTGTGATGACCTGCTAGATTTTCGTTGCATATATTTTTATAGCTAGTTCGGGAAGTTAATTGCAAATCTCTGCAGATGACTGGGGTGATACTTATCATTCAACACTGCTATTTGTTGACTCTTGAAGTTTTCTAATGTTGAGTATTATCTTTTTTGATGCTTGTTTAATTCGGATGGGTATATTTTTTATACAATGGCAACTGATTTCTGTGATCTTTACGGGGAAAAAAAATTAGCTAATGCTAGTTGTCCATTCCAAATGTGAATGGTATGGAAATATGGTTGATGTCATTGCAAGCATTCATCTCTGGCTTTTGCTTTCTACTGAGTAACAATTGGTTTAACTTCTTTGAAGGCTAAGTTCTTGAGTTGCCTTCAGCTCATAGTAACTGGCCAGGCAGAAAACCATAAACCAAGTCGGCATCCCATAACCTGAAAAAACTGGCCAAAATTCTTCTCAAGCTATATTACATGGACTCGGGTGTGAACACCTTGCGGAAATGTCCACGAAATTGATTTGGTTTGGAAAATAGTTTGATCGATTGTAGGGAGTCACTGCCCGGGTTTGAAGACCATACCCAAGAAACCAATTTTAAAAATGACTCTTTTGTCCTTGGTATAGAAAATATTTTACCGGTCTGCTTTTATTGAGATTTCTCGGGTCCGGGAGCTAAGTAATGAGAGGGGAAGAAATTTAAAGCACTCCTCTCGCCCGGTGCAATCATCGGTCTCTACTCAATGTTTTTTGGAATTTTGAAAATGTTATTTGAATGGACTCTAATCACAAATTCATGCAAGATCACTTTGATGCATCAAAGAGATTAGTGAAATGAAAGTGGATGTTTGTGCAATGTGTCATGAATGACTGGTTTATATGAATTGAACATTTGAATTTCACCAAAACTGCTTGGACTGCCTTGAAATGCCCCAAAAGAACAACCTCTTTCACCACACTACCACACCTTAAAAGCATACTGGAAGCCCGGATTAAGCATTTCTAGGCGCCTGGCAGGGATGTAGACGCCTGGAAAAGGATATTCCAAGTGCCTGGAATGACTTCAGGCGGCTAGATTCCCCCAATACAGGCGTTTGGAATACACCTCAGGCATAAACCTTCCTTTTTCCAAGCCACAAAACAAACAAGTTCAACTTCTGGTGCTCATTTTCTCACATACATGGTGGTAATTGATGACTTTCTAGGCTAAATGGATTTCAAGGATAACCTTATGACATGATAAGAACCAAAGAAGACATGATTTTGGAATGCTTAATAGATGTAAAGAAATATGCTAAACTGATTTCTAGCATGCAACATGACCCTTTTTACACATTTGATGAATGAATGCACAGCTAGAATAGAAGAAATGAAGAAGTCAATATAAATTTGACCATGAAATGACCTTAACAACTATGTTATCGGATACATTTTGTCTTGATGTATTTCCTCTATACCAAATGACCCTCTTTTTGATGTTGTTTTAAATCAATCAAGATAATCATGTATTTCTTAATCTAAAATGCAAGATACTTTCTTTTGAACACTACTTTGTTTTCTAAATGACATGTATCATGCCTTAGAACCACCATCTAGACCTTACCATGTTTATATCAGCCATAAAAGTTATACTAATGTTTCAAATGAATCAATGCATCATGGAAAAAACAAAAAATCAAGACAAGAGAGAAGGGATCCAGGTGCTTGCATTGAGCTAATCCAGGCGCCTGGATCTAGTATTGGAACACAAAATGAAATCTTTCTGTGATGTTTAAGACCTTTCCCAAACTCTAAGCCACTATGGAAGACTAGCTAAAGCCTAGTTGATGTCCCTTAAGGGCCTTTTGAGCAAATTTGGTAGATAACTACCTTGAGAAGCTTGATTAGTGAACTTTTGGTGGAGGTTTGGATGTTTTCTTGTGGTTATGTAAACTGAAAGACGTCTTCTGGGACAAAGACAAATTGATTGTCTTGGTTTTGGTTGAGTTTGATGATGGATGGTTGAAATGTGAGAGTTTTTGATGATCAAAGGGTGGATTTGTGGGCTAGAAAATGAGGAAAACAGAGGAGATGGAATGGAAATATGGATTCTGGAAATATTCCAGTAGAGTAGCAGTAGGGAAATAGGGGAGAGTTGTTCCTCTTGCAAATGAAAGAGAGAGGGGGTATATACAAACTTGAAAGGGTCAAAATGGGTCATTAGATGGCTTAGGGGTCAAATAGGGGTCAAGGTTAGAGGTAATGATCTTCCCCCACTACTCTCTAACTGATTTCTGTAGAAAAATATCCTCCAAGATGCTCATTCCCTCCTTTTTCACCTTGGGGATCAAGTATCTGGAGTGAATCCGGGCCCCTGGAATTGGGGAATCCAAGCACATGGATTGAGTTCGGGTGTCCAGAATGGGAATACATGCACCTGGATTGAGTCTGGGCGCCTAGAATAGGGTAATCCAGACACTTGGATTAGGAGACAACACAACATATGAAATTTCTCGGGGCCATTTCGGGTGCTGTCAAACTCTGTTTTGAGCATGGTTTGAAGAGTTGGAAAGCATGTCAAATCTACTTTCTAACCCAGGTGGTTTGAACCCAAGATGATTTGTAAATCAAAATACATAACCATTTTACCCTCAGAAGGTCGCAAAAATGAATTGTTTGGGTAAAACGTGCACATCTCCCTAATTTCAAAATGGATTGGGACATGTTATATATATAAAAAATAAAAAAAAGGGTTTTGAATGTACTAAACAGTGGTTCAATCTTGGGTTTATTTTGGAGAGTTTTTGGAGGGGTTTCCAAGTTCACAATCAAGCTCCACATGCTCTTATCAAGCATTTTCATCCTTAGAGATGCTTAAGAAGTTTTTCGAATCAAAATTGGGGTGTCTGCATCGGGTATGAATATCGAGTGTGTTGACTGGTAGCTATCCTCCCAAGTGTGAATAGAGAATAACTCCACACTATCGATGACTCCATCACCCATTTCACGTGTTAGCGTTGATGGCTTGGAGCTAATACCGTGTTTTCTCTACTATATATGTATGTGTAGGTGTAAAGAACGAGAGTGTGGTGTAGCAGTGTAACGGAGTGGGTGAGGTTGAGTGAGTGGGAGCCGGAGTTGTTCCCGAAGAGTTTTTAGGTAACTACTATCTGGGTGCATTTCATATATACGAGTAAAATTCTCAGATTTGCTATGTTAGTTGTGTGTGTGGTGACCTCAGGATCCCAACAGATGGTATGAATGCTTGGGTTGTGAAGCGTGGCCATGGTATTTTGCGCGTAAACACACTTGTTCAACGATCGGGAGAATTGAAGTTGGTCGAAAATAGATTTTGGCACGGAAAAATGTCCTTCTCATCTAGAAGATCACAATCCACTAGCAGAGAGGCAGAGCGAAACCTCACTCACTGCTTACGATGATGACGTGTCAGGTCACACTTGCATCATTCATACATGCGTCGTGCCATGTTGGTGTTAGAAACCCGGTTACAAAAATACTAGAAATAAACACGAAAATAGAAATTTAGAATAATTAGAAAACATACCGAGCCAACTTCAGTACACCGAAAATTGGCAAGAGACGTTTCAAGTCAAGGCGAATATCAAAATACTCTTTCCTTAAGGCAAATTCGCCCTCCACTATGGTGCTAATGGAGAACTTAGGTGTTTGCCTCCCAGGAATACCCGACTTTCACCAGTCGGAAGCAGCACTGCAATCCGGTTGGTAGGCAAACCAGGAAACTACGCAGAACTCCCATAAGATTTAATGCACCAAGTGCAGAATGATATGCAATGAAAATGTAAAATGCATGAGAGGAGGAGGGTCTTATTAATAGATAAATAGACACCCGAACGAAAAGGTACGAAACGAAAAGACGTGGTTGTTGGAATCGAACGGAGACACCTTGTTGCAAGCAAACAGTCATGTCCGATGACTTTTGCTGGTTCGTGAATAGATGCATAGGAAAGGGAAAAAGAAAACATTTCAGGCACAATGTTTTGACAAGGAGAAGGAATTAAATTTAATTGAAACGGATTGGTTTGACCTGACCCAGTCCGTGTGTAAAATTTCAGTAAAAAAATAAGAACCTCTTGGGCCAAGCTCATTTTTATCTAATGACTCAACTCAACCCAAACCCAAACCGGTCGGTTTGGTTGGTGGTGTGTGCATGTGTTATATGGACCAAAGCCCACTTTGTCCATGCCCTCTCCCCCAACAAAAGTTATAATGACCCAAAGGGTCAACCATTAATGTCAAACTTAGGATACATATACCCAATGAATTTGTCGTGCTTCACCAATGTGGGACAACACATTTTCCCCTTTCTACCAATGTTCATGTAGACATTTTCACAGTCAATTTCTCATTCACCTTAACTTGATTTTAGCCAACCAATGGTTTGACCTTAATCTCCTATCTATGACGAACACAACAGTATGTGAGTCCGAACACATGGACATGTGTGACCCACTTAAATAATTATTTAAAAATGGATAAAAATCAAGTTTTTCCAACAGTTGGTGTTGAGTTAATGCCACGTGGGATAGGTTCATGCCATATCAGTTGATCCAAAATGCCATGTCAGCATTGCCACATCATTCATCGTATATGACATGGCAGTCCACATCAGAGGTTAGTCGATCATTGCTGAAGTGGTGACACCTAGATGGTATGAGCTGGCATGGAAGAAGATCAGACGGTTCAGGGTGAGATATGGGTCGGTTTATGCCGATTTTGAACTAGTTCTAGTTGTTGCCGGCCGGTTTGTGGAGATTTGTGGCTAGTTCTGCCTAGTTCAAGGCTGTTCAAGGAATTTCGGACTTGTATGTGACGGTTCGGGATGTTTCAGACCATTGTTGGAGGGTTTCAAGCCAGTTGGGTTGTTCCGAAATGAATGATGGAATTGGAATATGGACGACTCCATCATTTAACCAGCGAGGTTAAGCGACATCGTTGGGTTCAAAAACATTCACTGGAAAAAAAAAATTTAGATATAAATTAAATCTTCTTTAGTATCGTCAGCCTTGGGTTATTTGTACAAGGTTAAAATAAATGTTTCCAACTAAATTTGAATCAAATTATTATAACCTAACAAAATAAAACAAGCCTAGTCCAATTATGAGATCCCAATACATAGTGGTTGCCTAGCTTTTTATTCAATGTGGAAACACTAAAAAATTAAAAAAAAAAAATCAGACAACTTCTTTTTTTGGCGTACAACTTTTTATCATAAACACGCTATGTATTTTTGTCAGTGCTAAATGAAAATCTTGAAGTCTCCCCTGAATTAGAATCTTCATTTTTTTAGTCAATTTTTGTGATCATAGACACATTGGGTGAGGTCAAGGAGGATTCGACATGGTCAAGCTCGATCGATAGCCATTGGGTTCAGTTAGAGGCAAACCAAGTTAATCTAATGGAGTTCACGGGATGCTAGGAAAGGCTGGGATTGGAATGAGGAGGTAGAAAGTGACTCAATATAGATGATAGTAGGAGGTCCTAAGAAAGAGTCGACAAGGGCAGACACTACACGAGTGCTATCCACCGGGAAGGATTGATAAACTCAACAAAGCTTAAAGGTTGATCATGGCAACTAGGGTGACTGCGAAAATGGAAAACATTAGTCGGAGGCTGTCTGGTTCAATATGACGACGAAGACCTAAAATTATGTAATAGCACTACAAGTCCTAAAAGGGGTGAATAGAACAATGAATTAAAAATTTAACTACAACTAGTAGAAATCAATCACCCAATCTCCATGACAAATCAACCAATCACAATAAGTTCAATATGGAGAAATTAAACTAAGGAGACGAGACACACGATATACGTGAAAACTACTTAGGGTCTATCACCTAAGCATATAACCATGGCCTTACTCTACTTATATTTCATAATTCATAAGGTACAAGAAGTTCAAAGACAAGGAATTTTACCCACAAGCCACTTCTAATTCCAATCTCCAACTCTTGAACTAGCACCCTATGCTCCTTCTTGAATTCATGAACCCACGAGAATCACCATCTCAATCTCCGCATCACAACAGCTCCGAATCATCTGGCCAAGTAGACTTGAAGGCATGCAAACATAACTAATGATAAAGATTGGATTTTTGAAAAAGTTTTTGGGAAACTAACTCAATCTAAAGCCGATCCCATGAAGGAAAGCAATAGAAAGAGTAAAGATGATTGAGGGAAGCCCAAAACATCTCAAGAAGAGAGATAGCACACAAGGAAAAAAGAGTGAAAGAGGGGGTACACTTTCTCTCTCCAAAATGGATGATTTTCCCTCAAGTGGGTATGTGAAAATGGAAGAAAAATGGCTTTTATATGGTCCTATGTTGTGGGCAAGAAGATAGCCACTTAAAACATGACATTTGGCCACTTAATAGGTCTGGCAGACGAGTGTAAACACAAGCAGACATTCTGATAGAATTTAAACACGTGGAATAATCCCAACAGTTAAAGTCATAGCCCTACATACTCGTGAAGACGCATGCAAACGCAATAAGTTGAAAGCTAAAGCCTAATGCCAAAATCATGGGATTGCAAAACCCAAGCAAAGCACTAATAAGCCAACATTATGCACATTAAAACATGTTATTTTAGATGGCCTAAATGCAAAAATGATATGCATGGTTATACCTCAACGAAATGAGTTTTGAAACACTTGACATGGCTTTAGCTTGATCATGAAGCTTGTGATCTCTTGAATGGAGCATCTAGACTCATCCCTAAGTACTCAACCTCCTAAAAACCCAATATCCAAATTACATACTCCAAAAGACTTGACATAATCCGGAAAATGCCAACAAAACTAACAAGACCTATCATTAGTTGCAGTAATGATTGGGGCTCCATGAGGAGGGTGATAAGCAACCTAGAAATGCTTGTTGAGAGTACTGACTTATGGAGTTGGCGTCAGGTACGGGACGAGTAGTATCATTGATTTGGGAAAGCGAACAAGATAGAACACAATTGTCAATGCATAAGGATAATGTGCAAGAATACTGAAGGGCCCAATAGTGGTAGCACTAGTAACCCAATCTAATGGTGTGTGTGATATTTATGATTAGACGACGAGCAATTGGTCATTGAGGGATGTTCAAAGAAGCTTCAAGTAAAAGATTAAGACGATTTACGAGACAATGCATCGCAGGTTCTCTTCCTTTGTATATTAGTGACGGGTTTTTCTCAAGATATGAATACTTAAAACAAATGAGAGATGGTGACATGGTGTCACTGGATAGTGTCTTGATGATTCGGCTCGAGCGTTTGATGATTGACAGACGCGGATCACGGCATCCTAAAGTGTGATGCAGACGCTCAAGCAAATGGAGGAGCAGAAAGAAGTGGACTCTGTCACAGAGTAAGTTCTTGCAAACATTGGGGATTATGTCAAAATAGAACTTCGGTGTTGAAGGAGAATAGGTTTTAAGTGGGACTGTTGGGAACCCCTCCATTGTTTTTTCAATGGTTAATGGCAAGTTTTCCAAGTTCAAATGCGATGAGGCATTCTTTAAAGAAAAGTGGTGGATGTTGAGCAAATGAAACTCTATCGGGTTTTTCACAATTACTGTTCCTCGTATTACTATTCAAGGGGTGCTCACTACATTATTCTTGTGCGTGGCAAACCGTGGGCACTCTAATCAGATGATGCGAGCACATTGGTTAGGGGTTGCAGAATATCGGTGAAAGCATTATGAGCCAGAGAGATATAATAGATCACGAAGACGTTCCAGAGTTGTGTAGCCCTGTTTGGGGGTGTGACAAAGCTCATCAAGGAATGTAATGTATTGACTGAGACAAGCATCAGCCTCTTCCTAAGTGGTGTATGAGATCATCTAATGGAATGAGCCTTTGGTTGACCAAAATGATGATGAGATGATTCTCTATGTAGATATCTGCTAGAGTGGTAAACCGCAGCTGGTTGTTATGGGTCCTTTGTTTGTTTACGTTGGGTTTCCCCCTTGGTCGGAGGGAGTGATTGTTGACCAGTAAATATCCTCCGAAGTGTTAAAAGTAGAAAATAACTCCCCAATATCAGTAACTACTCCCTCACGCATATCACATGTTAGGACCATAGGACACGGTCTCTTTTTGTTGGCATTTTTCACAACAAAACACACATGTAATTGTATTCCCTTTTATCAAGTTATAATTTATTTTTTATTTAGATTTTAAAGTATCTGTTTAAAAAGTAAATCATGTGTTTATTGCGAGGGCGAGATTTTCAGGTTATGGAAGTGTTCAGATATCAGGATAATCAAGAGATCGTTTACTTTTTTGGCTACTCATTAATGGAAGAGGATATGACAATCAGGGGCTAAAGAAAGGAAGGGAAGCAATTCTAGGATGTTTCTTTAACAATTAATTGCCGCTTTCAGTAATATATCAAGGCAATATTTGCGGCTATCTTGATATACAAATTTTTGATATTATATGTGGTCATATTTGGTTTTGAGTGGACCAAAAGACATAGTGCAGTTCATCCTTTGCCTTTCACGTTAAAAAATATCAGTGGTGATCTCGTGGATTTAGCTGCTCTATAAGGAAGGAAATCAAGCAATCACGAGGATGGCTTTATGGACAATGCTCGAGCACTAATTAATAGAGGAGATACTTGGCTTGAGCAACCGGCCTGTCCTTTAGAAGTCTATTTATATGGTGGCTTTTATGCAATTTTAACAAACTGAAAATATTGAGAGTATACACGGCTAGGTAGTGTGAGTTTGTATCTTGGAGTATGCATGATCAATATGATCACCAAGCTTTTTGATTAACTCCAAGAAGTTTGTCTATCTTTCGATTCAACAAATTGAATCATTCTTTCGGTGGATTCTAAAAGTATCTCGGAGGACTTGAGGATTCGAGGTGTCACATCCTGAATTTCATAAAACATAATAATAGAGAATATCCACGTGGACTAGTCAAAAGTCAAATCTTCTTCCGTGGAGAGTCAAAGTTAAACCACCATACATTGTCCGGGTCCACTAATCCTAAGAAGAGGCACTCGTACCCTTACAACATTGCCAATTACATCATAGTTATTACATCTCTTAAACAAGGTCAAAAGATAGGAGAAAACTAGAAGTTACAATTTCATCTTTCCAAAAATATACTAAGTAACGAAGATGAGAAAATAACTCTTTTCATGCAATGCAATTCCACTCCAAGCTTCCAAGTCATGTGCCTTGATGAGTACCTGAAAAATGGTAGGTTGTGCTCACTAGCCCAGTAGGAAACTTTTCTACCAATGCTAAGGGTATAGAAGGTGAAACATGCACATGGAAATGAGATACACATGAATGAATAAGCTGAAATAGACCAAAGTTTATGTATGGATGAATAACTCAAGTGTTAAATGTCCGTGATGTGCTCAAGTGTCCCACTAGTCCATAGATCAACCCCTAGATTATCACACATGTATCAAGTATCCACATTCAATTTTCTTGGCATTTAACTCTCATTGGTTCGTCTTTTTAGGCTTGAAAGTATGAAATTTCCCTTCCGAGTCTTGTGGGCCTCGTGGAACCCATGTCCGAGTCTTTCGGGCCTTGTGGAACCCATGTCTCAAGACCCACCCAATGGTGGCCCGAGTGAACACAAACAATTTTCTAGTCATCATGTCCATTTCAACAAACTTGTGCCCCTCAAGCGTGTCCAAAACATTCACATAATTCATTGTGTTCGAAAACTCGTAGTGTGTCGGTTGGGGCAAAGTTAACATGTGTCCATGAAAGTGAGAGATCAAGACAAAACCTAATTCATACCATGATAGACTACCAAAGCTTAGAAGCCGCTTCGAGAAGTTTAGGAAAGACCAATGAAGGCCCGGAGTAAAGGAACATGAAAAAAGGAGTTGTGAACCTCGAGAAAATCGGACACCTTGATAGGAGAAATAACATTTCTCTCAAAATACAAAGGCTATAAATATGAGACTAATTGGGTTTGAAAGTAGACCCATAGAGCTTTCCAACGGTTCAAGAATCACCTCAATCGGAGTTCGGACGAAGCCGAGGCGTGCCCGCGAAGTTGGGTCAAAAATCTGCCTTAAATAGATGAGTATTGATACTAATGAAAGGTAGTATCGATACCAGACCACCTAAAATTGAACAGAATGATGGGTATCGATACCAATGAAAGGTGATATCGATATAAAGACCGTTACGAGCAAAATTTTCAGATTTATCCAAAATGGAGGGGGTTTCAACCCAAGCCAAAAATGAGATTTCAAACAACAAATAACCATAGAAGAGGGATATATCAACAACTAATTCATGAATTTCTCAACCCAATACACAAAACCCAAACTCATTCATGATCCAGCTTAATTCCATGGAGATAATCAAGTTAAACAAAAAATTGGGAACAAGAACACCAACAATACAATCATTCAACAAATATACACTTAGAGGAGGTAGAAGATTGTTCCCTACCTCAAGGATTTGCTCCAAGTCAACCCAAAAATGAATTTGTAGATCCCCAATTTGAGCAATCCCGTTTTTGGTCCTCTCGGTGCAAAAAGATGGTACTCCGGGCTGCCAAACACGCGTAGATGATGATTCTTTGGTCAATTTGTGAAGAAGTTTGATAAGCCCCAAATATTGTATATATCCAGGTTTATCTTGCTCGTTGTGATCACACACACGTGCATTTTATGCCTTTATATGATTGATTTTGCGCGAATTGTGTTTTTGATAAGTTTCAGAAAATCGAGTTAAAAAAGCGTGTCCAAAACTCCAAATAATCCCCGGTTGTACCCAGAGGTACCCAAGGTCCCGCAATGCCGTGGAGGACAATCGCCGAAGCTTAGAAGTCAATTCAAGAAGCTTTGGAAGGTTCAAGGAAGGCCCGGAACAAAAGAACAAGACATTTGTAGTTATGAGTCACGAGAAAATCTGACCAACCGATAGAAAAAGACTCATTTCTCTCAAGATACAAAGGCTATGAAGATGAGGTCAATTGGGTTTGAAAGTAGACTCATAGAGCTTTCCAACGGTTCAAGAATCGCCTCATTCCGAGTTCGGACGAAGCCGGGAGGCCAAGAGATCAAGACAAAAAAAATCTCATAATTTTACTCTTTTAACCGGTAGAAGCTTTTTTGCTCAACCGGTTGAAGCTGAACAGAAGATTTTTCAACCGGTAGAAGCTTTTTGCTCAACCGGTTGAAGCTTCGATTTTCTGCAAATTTGGAGCCCGATCAGGAAAGATCTTGTGGCACCTTTTTGTGGACTTTTTAGCACCTTCCTTTTATAGAAACTTTTGAGTTGTTGTGAGATCTTTTAGGATTATGTAGAGAGAGAAAGGGAAGACTATATGGAGTTCTCTCCTCTCTCCTTTAGACACACTCTTTCATTTTTAGTTAGTTTTGCTCTCACCTCTCTCCTCCATTGGAGAGAGTTTAAGGTCTCTCTCTCTAGTTTTTCTCAAGTAAGCTTTCGTTTCTCGTTTAATTACCGTGTATTAATCTTGTTCCTCGTGATTGGATCTTTCAATATATGTAGTTTATTTCCAAGTTCATCTAGTTTTTAGTCTTGTGATTTTCTAGCTTAATCCTTTGAAACTTCTTGTTCTTAGTGATTGTTTGATAATTTCTCAAGTACTAATATTGTAGGCAAATCTAGGATCTTCACTTAAAATCGGTTTTTAAGCTTGTTAATCATGTTATTAGTTTTCTTCAAAATTCTAGACTTGTTTTCTAGCATAATGTGTGAGTAGTTAAGTAGGCTTGGTCATGCGGTTATTAACACTCCATGACTCGGGCTAATCTGTTCCTCTCATCTCAAAAGCAAACACTTCCCGTTGATCAAAGAGTTAGGATTAATTTTATGTATCAAAATTTAGATTTGTTAATCTCTTTGATCTCACGTAGCCAAAGGCTTGACCACTTAGCACGTGTGATGCTTAGGGCGATGTCAATCAAAATATTTGTCTAAATGGCACACGAATCCTAATCTTTGTGAAACACATTTTCTAGTCAAATGGTTTTAATCTCTAAATCTTCCGTTCGGGAGCATCTAACGGTGTCTCGAGCCGGTTATCAAGAGTCGAACGGTTTAGCCTTAGTTGTGGTATTTATGATCCCCTAGACTACGTCTTAGTTTAATTTGCCGTTTTTAATCTTCTGAGTCATTCACGAAGTTAAGTGAATTCCACCAACCAAAATCCAAAAGCCAAGTTTGCCGCTTTAAGGCTAAAAACTTCATTCGTAAGTCAACTCTCACGTCGGGTGCGTTCCGTCCCTGTGGATTCGACCCAGTCTTACCGGTTATTATGCTACCGCCGACCTAGCCCTACGCTTGGGGCGACACCATCTACGATACAATCCAAGGTCGCAAGCAAAGTTTAATGAGGAGGGAGTAATTTGAGCTCAAAGAAACAAGAATGGAGGAGAGAGGAGGAGGGGCTGATTTTTGGGAGAAGAATAGAGTGATTTTTTTTGCTCAAAAATCAGCCACTACACATAAATATACACACCACTAATTGCACTAGCATCCCTAACATTCCAATGTGTTCCAAAGACACCCCAAAGGCAATCACCAACTCATATTGACTCTATATCACACTATTTTCATTTCCTCACATTTTCCCAATGATATTTCCGGAAAATTATTTTAAAACATGAGTCCTTACACGAGGCGTTCGGCAGTCAACCACTTGGTGCGGTGTACATGAATTCGGCAAAACAATTTTTGGTTAGTCGGTGAGGGTTCACGATTATGATTATTGAGATTGTTTTGTAACTGTACAATGATAATTTTTAGTGCGTTGATTTCCTCCCGTGGTTTTTACCCTTTTAAAGGGTTTTCCATGTACATCATTTTTCATCATTTATTCGTTTATTTTTTAATTCCTATTATTGCTTGATTATTCAGTTGCATAAAAAGGAATTTTTCATCACACATAAGTTTTGATGGCTTGGAGCTAATACTGTATTTTATGTGCTATATATGTATGTATATGTGTAAAGGACCAGAGCTTGGTGTAGCAATGTAGTGGATGGGGTGAGGTTGAGAGAGGAGGAGCCAGAGTTGCTCCCTTGTGTATGTGTATGTATATGTGTGGGTTTGATTCATATATACGAGTGACCTTTCTCTATTTTGTTGACTAAGTCATGTGCGTGGTGATCCCAAGATCCCAACGAGGTGTGTGCACACATTCAACTAAACATTCTAAACATTGATTTAGATCATAGGAACTAGGAAGTCAGGTCCCTGGAGCGAGTAATTCTCGCTGCATCATGCAGCCTCCTCAAGGGATTAGGCTTCACATCGTCGTGTGGCACCCATTTTTGGATCTCACACAAACGATCTAAACCATTCAATAATTTTAAAATAATTATTCCAGTGATGTTGGAAAAAATCAGCCCAATTAAATATTTATAAGTAATATATCTAATTTGTTTAATTTTTTATTCCAAATTCACATCCTAAAATCTCAAAGAATCTTGACGAAAAATTACAGAATTGTGTGCTTATCCCCTTGATCTAAACCGCAGATATTGTAGGAATTTTTTTTTGTAAATAAACTTTATTTTAAAAATTATATTGATCGAATATCGATAAGTATCAAAACTGTTCAAAAAGTAAAAAATTATGATAGAAAATCCCAAAAAGGTTCTCTAAAGATAATAAAACAAATTCAAAATAACATACAAACTTTTTTGGATTATTTTTTTTATTCACAAAGATTTTTACTTTAGTTAATAATTTTTTAATATTCATCTTGTCGAGAGGAATCAATTCAAAAAAAAATGGCATAGAACTTACAAATACAAAAAATAAATAAATAATGACAAAATAATTATAAAAACTCAATTATTTATAACTTACTAATAAAAGAATTCTATGTACTGCACGTGGTTTGCATTTTCAATTCCCATCTTGCCCTTCTTATGTGTTTTATTTCCAGTCTTGCCACCCCCAAATAATAGAGACGTGCACCGCTTCACCACCTTTTCTTCTACCTATTCCCCCCATCCGAATATATTAGTCTATTTTGAGAGTTCGTGTCAATTTTCAAATGATTATATCCTATAATTTATAATATTTTATGTAATTTTAAAAAACATTGTCTTATAAAACTAACCAAGATCTATCAGACAAGATCTATATTGGATATATAATTACTTTCCAATTTAAAGATATCACTAATTTTTTATTCAGTTTCAACGAGGGACAAATAAATCTACACTGAGGGAGTAATATTCTTCCACTATCTTTCTCCCACGTTCTATAGTCCTTTCGCCCCCTTCTTTATGATCAGAATCAAAATTAGTCCGGAATTTGGAATCGATCAAGCTGTCTTCATCTCCTTAGAAGAAGATCGAGGAATTTGGACTTGCTTGCCAAGCAAATGGTGTGAAGGATGTGAATTGGATGATTAAAACTAGGAATTGATAATCTTCTTCTCCATAGGTAGATTTGTTGGTCATCTTTCTATTTCCCCCCTTTCTTTATTGATTTTTTTGCTAATGAGATTTTGGGTTGTTTTCTCAATGTCTACGTATTTAGAAAATTTCATCTTTCCTCTATTTATTTTGTTCTTAAGTTGTGTGTGAGAGAGTGGGTGTCAATTTAGGGTATTTGGTTGTTGTCTGTGTCTGAAGTTTTGTGATTTGATATCCTCTATGTGCTTCTTCTGTATTACTATTTGTGTGTTATGGTTTCCATATATTTGGTGCAGTTCTTTTGGGATTGTAGCTAAAATGTATTATGAACATGAGGAGCGTATGAGAAATATGTACATAATGCATTTTGCAATAGGATTAGTGTTTCGATGAAATGTACAAAATACCTTATGTAGGTCTTTAAGTTAACCAAAATGAGAAAAGTCAAAAAACTCATATCCCTTACTTCTAGTTTCTATTTTCTAAATCTAAAAATAAAAAACGCATTATAGGAGTATCAATTATGGAGGTTGGATGCAAAAAATTTCAAAAGACAAAAAATGTAGAAATCAAAAGGCGAAAAATTAAGTCTTCCAAACATCAACTATATTTGTAAATAGTGATCGTGTGTTGTGAGGTGTTGAACTCTGCTATATCTTGTGCCTAGGTGCTACAGGCATATTTTGGCTATTTTGTTTGAAGTTAATTAAGGCCAATCCAATGTTCCTTTTACCCAAGCTCAACAATTAATAATGTAATTCAATATTTCGAATGAGATTAAGTATACTTTGTTATGTTTCCTAATTGTTGATTCTTAATTTTATTTTCAAGTTTTACTATTGCCTTCAATTTTTCACCCTACTTTTTTCTCCCTCTCTTTGGCGCATATATACTTTGAGAGAAAATTTTGTGTGCGGATTGGGTAAGGACACGTGGTGCTCAGCACCTCATCTGAGCCGTCCAAACATATTTTGGAAGGCCCAGATTGAAGGGGCAAATTTGCCTCCAAATTTTGCAAAAATGCCACCCTCAAATCCGAGCTTTGCAAAACATGTTTGGACGCCTCAAATTGGGTGTTGGGCACCACGTGTTCTCATACTTTGATTTAGGATTATTGTGTAACGCTTCCCGCGGCAACCCATGACTCACCTAAATATAACGGAGTTTTTATGATGTATCATGTCATAACTTGCATAAGGCCTTTAAAGCCCTATGAGCAACAAAATTCATTTGTACTTCGCAGTTAAGCGTGCTCACCCTAAAGTAATTCAGGGATGAGTGACCTACCCCATGGAACAAGACACTGAGCAATGAGCACAGGATGACATGTGTAAAACATCAAATTAACACTAGTTTAACCAAATAACCTGGTGAACAGTGTAATTTGGCTACCAATCACTTTCAACACTCCAACAACATTACCTATCTTACCTATCCTCTATTAAAATATTTTTTATACACAAGTTAATTTTTTTTTTTATACAAGATATATGTAAATCCTTATCTGTATGTACATCACCAGAAAGACCAGAACATGGAGAGGTTTTGCAAATTTCAACCACCGCTGGTGAAACAAAAGATACTTTCTTCTCTTCATCTCCTTGCAGCAATTCCATGGATTACTTAATTCATCCTTCCAATTAGACTCTCTCAAACCCAGTCGCCGTCCAAGAATGGGGGTTTTGCAAATCGAATAATTCAACCCCAATCGATGTTGATTGTTGAGGGATTAGGATTCAAACCCAGTCGCCATCCAAACCCATTTGTTGTTGTTCAAACCCAGTAGCCGTCCAAACCCAGTCGTTGTCCATCGACTTGTAGGGGTAAAACGAGCGAGAGAGAGAGAGGGGGAGGGAGAGGGAGAGAAAGAGGGGGCCGTCCTTACTCCTTTGCAGGGAGGAGGAGAGAGGCCAAGAGAGAGAGAGAGAGAAGAGGATTGCGTGTGAACAGTGCTTGGGTATATTTACCCAAAAACTATAAACCATACAGCTAATCTGTTGTAGTAGAGATTCTCTCCTCCTTTTGAAGCTAAAATAGCTTACAAACCCCATATAGCTAATTTGTTGAAGATGCTCTAATAATTCAAGTGGAAGATTCCTTGCCATGTGGGGGAAGGTCTTAGTACTTTTAGAGTGTGATTCAAAATTGTTAGTGTGTGATTCACAATTGTGAGATTGTAATTTGTAAGGACCAAATTTCAGAGTCATCTTGTTTTTGGCAATTTCATATGACAAAACACATTTATTATTGAGTTGTAATTTTCTAAGTAGAAGTCTGTATAAGATTAGAGTTGAAGGAATCTCTTTGTAATGTAATTTGAGTGTTAGTGTTTTTAGTCGGTTGACGGCATTCGAAACTGGAAGATCAATCATGCGATCAATCGGCTTCTCAATCGAGTAACTCTAATTTTAGCACAGGCCGTGGACCGTGGTATGAAACAAGTTTTCAGAGCATGCCGATTGATAAGAGGATCAATCGGGTTGTTAATCGACATCTTCAAAAAGTTAGATTTACAATGTTTCGATCAATCGGCTTACGATGTGATTAATCGAATTGGTAACTCTGTAAATATATCACGTTCTTTTTGGATCTAGGGTGTGCAAGTCGGCTAAAAGAAAAGTGAACCGAATTGTTTGCTCTTCAATATATTAACACCAAGAGGGTTCATTATGGATCTTGAAGCACTTTTGTTCATGGATTATTAATCAAAGCTTCAAGAGGTTTCTACATCATCGATCAAGTTGTTTTCCAGTGGATTTCGGAAGAATTTTTTGGAAGGCTTGTGGATTCGAGGCAGTGACAATCAAATACTAGGTGTGGTTAATGAGGAGTCGACAACCAATCTTAGGTCAATTGCGAGGAGTCTCAATTGTGAGTAAGGTCGTTTTGTAACCGCACAATGATTTTTATAGTGTTTGATTCCTTCCCGTGATTTTTGACCATTTAGGATTTTTCCACGTATATCTTTGTGTTCATCATTTTTCTTCAATTCTTATTTATTTGTTTTAATTAATTAGTAGCAAAATATGAATTTCATAATTGTTAGTCAAACACTTTGACCCAAAGAGATTTCTCATCATTGTGCACTTTGTTTGGTTTGCATTTCAAGATCTATCTAACACGGTCTCCTATAAAACTTTCTTTCTGCCTCTCTCTACTCATTATCCTAGAAACCTCCCTCAAATCCTAAACCGAAGAACTCTAATTGAGCTTTGTCATGGACACTTGATTCAACAAATGGGTTTCACACTCGATTGCATGAATTTTGGGGAGTCTCTTCCGTGGAACCCCATAGGAAATTACGGTTTTTGCGATCGATGCGGCTTCGAGCAATGGAGAGTGAAAGTTTGGTGCACTGATGGTTAAAACCAGTATTGAATACTTGAAACATGAATATGAAGCTCGAGTAGAAAGTATTGATTCCTTTCTCAGGGGAAATGCCAATCAATAAATTGGAACAACTTTGTAAGCATATGAGAATAAACTATAAATTTTCTTAAAATTCTGTTTCGATACAAAATCTATCACATGAGAATAAACCGTTTGTATGATTCTTTGATAGAAGATAGAAAGAAATCACAAAAAAAAGGCAGGTTGCTGCCATTTTGAAAGTATTAAAATTCATCGAAGTTATGTCTAAATCTATGATTTAAAACTAAGAAAAGATAAAAAAATCTCAAAACAAGGAAACACCCTTTCAATTGTCTCAATAACCAGACCAGAAAAAATTCAATACAAATAGATTTGCAAGCCATAATGTATTCAAGAAACAGAACAAAGCACAACATTAGTAATAGCCAGTCCAACAGTTAACTAATATTGCTACTGCATTCCTCTTGCCAAAGACTGGCAACAAAGAATTACAAAATGTTGCTTAAAAACCAATAAAACCCAAAATTCAACACAAATTTTAACTCTCTCATTCCTGAAGCTCTTCTTCTTCATCCTCATACTCTCCCTCCTCGTCAGCCGTCGCATCCTGATACTGCTGATACTCCGAAACCAAGTCATTCATATTACTCTCGGCCTCCGTGAACTCCATCTCATCCATTCCTTCCCCGGTATACCAATGCAAGAAAGCCTTCCTCCTGAACATAGCTGTAAACTGCTCGCTCACACGCCTAAACATCTCCTGGATCGAGGTCGAATTCCCAATGAAGGTCGACGCCATTTTCAGCCCGGTTGGAGGAATATCGCAAACCGTTGATTTCACATTGTTGGGGATCCACTCAACAAAATAAGAGGAGTTCTTGTTTTGGACATTGAGCATTTGCTCATCAACTTCTTTGGTGCTCATTTTACCCCTGAACATGGCTGACGCAGTCAAGTACCGGCCGTGACGTGGGTCTGCAGCACACATCATGTTCTTGGAATCCCACATTTGTTGGGTTAGTTCGGGTACGGTTAGGGACCGGTACTGCTGGGATCCGCGAGAGGTGAGAGGGGCGAAACCGACCATGAAGAAGTGGAGACGAGGGAAGGGGATGAGATTCACGGCCAGTTTTCGGAGATCAGAGTTCAATTGGCCGGGGAAACGTAAACAGCACGTGACGCCGGACATTGTCGCAGATATCAGATGGTTCAAATCACCAACTGCACACACCCAAAAGGAAAAAAATCAGATTCCATAAGAGATGAAAACAGAGCAAGAGAATTTGAGGGGGATTCTTACAGCTAGGAGTGGTGAGCTTGAGGGTACGGAAGCAGATGTCGTAGAGGGCTTCGTTGTCGAGGACCATGCACTCATCTGCATTTTCGACCAGCTGGTGGACCGAGAGAGTTGCGTTGTAAGGCTCGACGACGGTATCGGAGACTTTAGGAGAGGGGAAAACAGAGAAAGTGAGCATCATCCGATCTGGGTATTCCTCTCTGATCTTAGAAATCAAAAGGGTTCCCATGCCGGAGCCAGTTCCTCCTCCCAACGAATGACACACTTGAAACCCTGAAAAAACCCAGATCCACATTACATACTACTTAGGCAACCTTGAATTAACGGGGATCGAGTATCTAGAGTCACTGGATGTATGTGAAGAGAATGATTTGTCAATTTCACAGTTTGTAATCCAAGAATATAGAAAACATTGTAGGGAAAACTCGGCATAAATGCAGGGGCGAAGATACAGAAAAACAAAAATGTTTAAAACACAAGACAAAAACCAACCAAACTTCAACCATTTTTGGGATCTAGAAATTACCCAACTGCAAATTTGTGATCTAGAAATTACCCAACTGCAAATTTGCGATCTAGAAATTACCCAACTACAAACAGAGAAATAAATCTGGAAATGGGTTCAAAAGCCTCGAAATAAGGTTTAAATAAATTTAAAAAAAGACAGAAATTACGCTGAAAAGAAAGAGATTTTAGATCTAACCCTGTAAGCAATCACAGTTTTCTGCTTCCTTCCTGACAACATCGAGCACCGAATCAATCAACTCAGCTCCTTCGGTATAATGGCCTTTCGCCCAATTGTTTCCTGCCCCATTCTGGCCGAAGACGAAGTTATCGGGACGGAAGATCTGGCCGTAGGGGCCGGATCTGATGCTGTCCATGACTCCAGGCTCGAGATCCATGAGAATGGCCCGAGGTACGAATCTGCCGGTACTCGCCTCGTTGTAGTACACATTGATTCGGTCAAGTTGGAGATCTGAGTCCCCTTGGTACCGGCCGGTGGAATCGATGCCGTGCTCGGCGCAGACTACTTCCCAGAACTTGGCCCCAATTTGGTTGCCGCATTGGCCCCCTTGGATGTGGAGGATCTCCCGCATTTTCGAAGAACTAGAGGGAGATCTAGAGATGGGCTTTAGAGAGAGAGTAGAGGGTAGAGAGAGAGTTGGGGAAAGTGGTTGGTGGGGACGAAAGGTATTGACGAGAGAGATTTAAAGAAAGGAGTGGTTCTAACGGCTCGAATTTGAATTTGAATTTGAATTTCGAATTTGGGTTTGAATCGCATCTCACTGAAATTCATGCCAGAGTGGCGTTGCTACGATTAGAAGAAAAACCTGCATGCTAGCGCGTCTGTGCTCATCGCACATCTCGACTGTTCATGATTATTTTGAACGAGTCAAATTTTAAAGAGAAAAAGATGAGAGAGAGAGAGAGGAAGAGGGAAGGATTACGAGAAATATGAGCAATTCAAAAAAAATTTAGAATGTCAAGATGCGCATAACTTGTATTCCCACTGGCTCCGCACGTAGTGCTTTGGCAAAAAAGAAAAACGTGATTTTTTTATTTGAGAAGACAAAGTAATAAATTACAAAAATTTGACGCAAAACTAATAAATTTAAAAAAAAATTGAATAAAGACAACAAAAAAACAAAAAACCAATTTTTTTTTATTTTTATCCATAAACACAAGAGTTATATTCATTAACCAGAAATATTATAAAGGCGACTTCGCGCAAGATTGTAACGAGAAGCATTGTCCATGAAACAGTTCAAGAAATCTAAATCAACAATTGAGAAACAGTCCCAATATATTAAGCTTTAAAAAGTAATTTCTCTGTCACCAAATGATAGTTTAGTTCGCAATACAATAAGACCTTTTTCAAAAAAGAAAAATCAATTTTTTTTCATGAATTAAAAAAGAGCTCAATAAGAGTAAATTGGTAAAAATCATTTGAATTTTTCTTGAAAAAAAAATTCCAATATTAATTTTAATTTATTATTTTGCAAACCGGACTGTAATTTTGGAACATAGTAAGAAGTATTCACCGGTCAAGTAGAAATTGGACGAAAATTTTTTCGCTTTTCGAAGTTTTTCGAAGACTTCCCTAAAATAAGGCTTTTCAAATTTATTGAAGCAAGAAGAATGATTGGTGAAAGTGAACCTATAAATAAAGGTCCAAATAATAGCGGTTATTTTGAAGCTCTTCTCACTGATCTAGCTGCTTATAAACTCCAAACCGAAATGAACAGAAAACAAATTCTCCTGGGCATTCTATATTCGAACACAAATTTGCGGCAATTCAATGCAGATTCTGTTCTGCAAAATATCCAGCACTTTCTGTGTTTCAAAACTGAAAAAAAAAATTCCCCAAAACAATTCAAAATATCAACGAATTTTCTGTATTTCCCAAGAAACTGGACTTCATATCTTGGCACTGACTTGGGGTGGCGGTTCTTTCTCTTTTCAATTTACTCTGGTAGCCATGATTTTAAATCAAAGTTGACACCAAAAAAACAAATCTGGTAAAATACAAAAATGTCGGTAGATGTGCGTCCCAATACAAATACGAGTGCCTGCAAACAGCAGTTGGAAAGAATAGCAGTTGGAGTAATTCCGCTAAGAGCATGCATCTAAAGGAGCCAGTTTTGCGCAATCGCCTATAGATAATTACACTGAAAATGAGCAAAAGACCTCAGACCGCAGGAAAAATGAGGCGCAAACTGGGCAACTAGTTCAATCTGCCAGGATGCTTAATTTGTGAAGCTTTTGATTAAAACTCACAATCCAACTTCAGCAAGATTCAAAGCTGATGAAATGGGCTCTCTTTTTTTTAATTTGCCAACCAAACCTCCCAATTTTCACCTGTAATGGTAAAACAGTACTTGACAATAATTTCCAAAGGTCAAAATGGCCTAAAAAATGGGAGCAAAATCTGAAGGCATTTTGAAGAAAATCCAACAGTTCATTACAAACACCATGTGGATCAAAGTTTTCTGCATCAATGTAAATTCTTTTGTTCAAAGTCCTCTTCTGAGCAAGACGAGCATCTTTATTCCCTATCTTCATTGTAGCCCTCGTTTCAATTTTTGGAAATTCACCAATAATTTCATTAAGCAAATCCATACAGGGAGAAGCAATTAAAAATACAACTAACAACTAATGATCCATAAGAAAAGGAAGTGCAGATTATTAGTATTTTTTAACAAATGGAAGTGCATGCTGGAATGCCAAAAAATGTGTTTCTTCAGTACAGGAGTAGCAAAGAGAAGGGTAATAAAAAATAAAAAATAAAAATACAAGGTTGAATTTCACTAGAAAAAACAAGTGCAAGGATGGAGTTGGCATCCACAAAAGATTAAGGACATCAGAACACCAGCTATATATACAACTACAAGAGTTCTTTTACCAATTAAGCAATAATAAAAACACAAGAATCATCAAATCATCTACTTGTCAGGAGAGAGGGGTGGGGGGAACAAGAAGCATCTCAGAGTCAATTGTCCCCATAAGTTTCTTCACTGGCAATCAAAGTGCAAGGATAACATTAGGAAATAACTCATCACTGATGCCCATAGAAATCCACCCATGAAGCATGATACATTCTAATCAAGGAAGAAAAAACAATAGAAACCTTCTCACAAAACTCCAACAAAATAACATGGATTAATTTACAAAGTGATGCAAAGCTCATTGCACAGCATTGACATCATAGAAGTTGGTAAAGCTCAGAGCTTTCTGACAAACTAGGCCAGAGGCATATATGGTGTCAGTCCAAACAACAAGGAAGGTTAACGTAAAATGACTTCAACCTCTACTATGGATACCATTACCATCTCATCCAACTCTACAAACATACTATTGTGTCTTGTTTCAGATAACCATCTAAGAGTGTCTTGCAAAAAGTATTGCTGTATTGATATTCAAAATATAGTGGTGCCAAACAAACACAGTCATCAAATGATAAAATGATAATTCCAATACCACATCCACGGTTAACACAATGAATGTAAAACAATGAGAATGGCAACTAATCCTTAGGAGGAAAAGTGAGCAGTTTATCAATGTGTGCTTCAGTGGAAATGGATCTCAGAATAATGTTTAATATCTTCAATCCCGTTCAAGGAATTACAGAAAGATAACGCAGTTTAGTCATTCATCATTGATCCTGTACAAAAGCAATGGTTTAATGAACAAAGCAAGACAAAAAAACCATGACGTTAGCATTCACTGATGAAATCGGTCGGCTTACGTCTTACCAATTCCAAAGAAATCAGGAGAGCCACAAACATCATGTCACTCCAAAGCAAACAAAGGAAATGCTAGTGAGATTTTAATCCAAAATAAAAACCCTTTTGCCACCTAAACAAACTAAACACCACACGATACTGTGTTAAGAAATGTAGAAACTAAACCTTGAATTAGGATATAATGTCATCACAAGAAAAATGTACCAGGGAGACATCAATTACAATTTCCAATGGCTGAATTGCATAGTTTCCAAGAAAGAAAAAGGATCTCAGCATGGTGTAACTAGAAGGTTGAATTTCACTACAAAATACAAGTGCAAGGATGGAGTTGATATACATGTTGCACTATCTACGAAAGAATAAGGACATCAGAACACCAGCTAGGCGCATAACTACAAGATTTTACCAATTAAGTAAGAAAAAAAACACAAGAACCATCAAATCATCAACTTGTCAAGAGTGAGGGTGGGCGGAACAAGAAGCATCTCAGAGTCAATTGTCCCCATAAGTTTCTTCACTGGCAATCAAAGTGCAAGGATAACATTAGGAAATAACTCATCATTGATGCCCATAGAAATCCACCCATGAAGCATGACACATTCAACTAAAGGAAGAAAAAACGGTGGAAACCTTCTCGCAAAACTCCAACCAAATAACATGGATTAATGAACAAAGTTATGCAAAACTCATTGCACAGCATTGACATCGTAAAGGTTGGTAAAGCTCAGAGCTTTCTGACAAACTAGGCCAAAGGCACATATGGTGTCTCCAGAGAAAACAAGGAAGGAGTTGTTAGTAAAATGACTTGAACCTTGACTATGGATACTATTACCATCACATCCAACTCTACGAACAACATACTAATCATCCTGTACAAAAGCAATAGTTTAATGCACAAAGCAAGACAAAAACCATGACATATAGCATTCACTGATGAAATCGGTCGGCGGCTTACTAATTACAAAGAAATCAGGACAACCACAAAAATCATGTCACTCCAAAGCAAACAAAGGAAATGCCAGTGAGATTTGAATCCAAAATACAAACTCTTTTGCCACCCAAACGTACTAAAGGACACACGACACCAAATGTGTAGAAGTTGATATACTGTGTCAAGAAATATAGAAACTAAAACTTCAATTAGGATATAATGTCATCTCAAAAACTTGTACCAGGGAGACATCAATTACAATTTCTAATGACTGAATTGCATACTTTCCAAAAGGACAAAGAAAAAGGATCTCAGCATGGTGTAACTATCTTCAGTTCCTTTTGAGGGAATTAATCAGATAGATAACGCAGTTTATTCATAACATCATTGATCCTATACAAAAACAACAAACGAAAGCGAAAAAAGCCCGAACACAATTTCCACTCTTAGGCCACCAAAAACGAGAAATTTTTCATCCTACCAAACAAGGCACAGAGATAATTCTCAAACAAGATACAGAAATAACTAGTCAATAATCAAACAGATGTCACGCAATCGACCTGATGATTAGAAATTGTGATTAGAGGCCAAGAGGGATCGATTCAACCCATTAATGGAGATGCGGACAAAGTAAAAGTGGCGAAAATTAATCGCGAGCAACGAGATCCAATTTCAATTGAGCCTGGAGATGCGAAGGGTTATATAGAAGAGAAGAAGACGACCGCCGTATAGAGCCCTAGTTCGACATTTCACTGTTTCATTTCGGTTGGGCCTATACTTTCAAGAGCTACACTGGGCCTATTGTGGCCTTTTTAGGTAAACTTAGTCTACGCGGGTTCGGCGTTTGGTGTTGTCGACTAGGCTCCGGTTGTGTCTCAATTTTTTGAGACCGGAACTTAGCTCAGTATTTTATTTTAAAGCAAATGCTATCATGTGTCCAATAGGCACATACACGTTAAGGTTAAAAAAAGTATTGAAGTATGTAAAAATTATATTGGGATATGTAAAAGTAGCGGTGCTCAGGGTCCGGATTGGTTTGTATTGGCATGAATCTAATCCTAATCCGCGAATCACGGTTTTTTTAAAATAAAATCCGCGTCCGATCCAAAAGTCTCACGATTCTGTTCTAATCCGATCCGCAAGTCACGGATCGATTCTGAATTTGTGCACGGATTTTCATTTTGGACAAATTAATTGAACTAATCTAAACTTGAACATTATGGAATCAAAATAGATAATCAAAAACAAAACGCAAAAACTCATTTTTGGAATTCCAACATAGTAGACTATAAATCTAAGCTTGAGCATTGTAAAGTGCAAACATCAAACTTGTTAAATATGCCAACAAACATATTTAAAAAGACAGTTACAAACACAAAACTAAGATATCATTTTGGAATTCCAATCAAAGTAGGCTACAAAATTTTTAGCTTGAAAATTGTGAATTAGTAAAAGAAGATAAAATCATTTATTTATACATGTATATTTATTTATTTATGTTAAAAATTATATATAATAAAAATCTCACGATCCGGATCAGTTAATCCGTGGTTTCAATAAAAATCATTTTTTTTTTTTTTTTGAATCTGTGTCCAGACCATTAATTCACAGTTAAAATCCACAATGTCCGGATCGGTTCGGTCCAAACCGGATTCACGATTCACCGATTTTTTTGAGCAGCCCTATGTAAAAGTATATTGAAAAGTGTAAAAGGTGTATTGGTGAATGTGTTTTTTTTGTTTGTTTTTGTACTTAATGTGTTCCCATTTAGTACAAACAAGACCTTATTTTAAATAACAGTATAAACAAATTGTATACGTGGAAAAAATGATGATCAACTCAAAAAAAAATTAAAAAAATTGATGAAACCACGTGACCGTATTGAACATTTTAGAGCTCGTTAAGATTTTTAGCAAAGAAGAAAAGGTTTTTGGGCTCGTTTAAGTGGGGTAGACAAAAGTTAAAACGTTGATCAAATTCTCAAGTTACAACTTCAGTCACATAATTTTTGAGAATGTCTTTGCTCCCGTGTCAATCCTAATTTTGAGCTCGTACTCTCAATCCTTGCTCTCACATATTTTAGTGATTTGAAATGCTTTGTAAGAAATTTTAACGCTCGCCCATCTGCTACGTGCTCACACATGCGAACGTGAAGTATGTGACAATGTCGCAACCGACCTATGTACTGCATTTCCAAATATTTTTTTGCATAGACATTTTTTTGTTTAATATTTTCGAAATGAATAACTTGAATCATTATTGTGAATCTATAGACTGCAGCAAAGCCCAAAACATCATGTCTTGAAGGATATAGGTGATAAATGTACAGAGAGGAGCCTAACCCATTTTTAGGTTGAGTAGTACTGGTAATCCTTGGTGCTCGTTTGTTGAGGGAACAAGGGAGATGGGTAATCCGCATTCAAGTGTTGTAGCGATCATTTGCCAAATGCAACCAAATAATTTCTCAACTACACAAAATCGAAAGACCAAAATACCCCTTAAAACTTTTTTATATTCTCATTGCGATCATTTGCTAAATGCAACCAAATAATTTCTCAACTACACAAAATCAAGTATAATCAAATCCTCCTCATTAACCAATCTCTCCTTACGCTTTATAACATATCTATCTCTTATCCACATTTCTTCTCTATCTATTCAACCGTTTCACAAACAAGTCGTTAAAATATTCTATCCACACAAATAAATTCAACAATGCTAGTTACCTAGAAAAGGTATCCTAAAAATTGAAAATAATTTGGGTGTATGTAGTTACCATGTGGTGCTACCTGGGTTGCATTCCAACCATCCAAAAATGTTTTAACTCTTCATTGCAAGAGTTTATTTAAAATCTGCAATATTAATTACTGAGATGGATGACTGTGATAGGATATTACGATCGAGTACCACATGAGATACCCCGTGGTACCAATAGCAAACTTAGAATGGGGCACGTGAGGTCACATGCCCCCACTCGATTCCCTGAATTTTTTTTCGCTCATCTTTTCTCTAGTTGGATTTAGGGCCTACATAGTGTAACTCACATACATTTGGTTGTCTTCTCAACGATTTGAGCTATTTATATTGTAAAGATCATCAATAATTTGTCCACACACAAAATTAATTTGATTGAAAACTTCTAAGAGCTTGTAAGAACATTTTATTTTCACAAAAATTGTTATACCTATATTTTTTCTGAATAAAAGTATTTCCATTTTTTTAATAAAATTAACATAGATATGGTTCAAATATTTGAGGAGCAATTTGAACATAGACAAATTGCATCCGCAGAGAAGTCGAGTCATATGTATTAAGTTAGGAAGTAAGAAAAACAGGGTGCCTTAAGAAAAAAACGAATAGAAATAAGCATTCCAGGCCGAGTCATTTACGAAGAATAATTATATGCATGACGGTGAAATTACTTGGATATTTATAGCGCACCCTAGACGCACCCAAGTTCGGACTGAGGGGGTGTTGTGCATCCCTGTGGCGCAGCTGCGCCGGCATTTTTTTGACGTTCAGATATGGTCACCGCGTAGACCTCGTCGACTACTGCAAGTATACAAAAAATTAACTTGATCAGATATTTTTAACTAGGTTATCGGAACACAAATATTTTGAAAACAAATGGAATGCAAATTGACACAAACACTAGATTAAAATCACTTTTTCATGATATTTGCGTTCCGATGAGGCACTAAAACATATCCAATCAAGTTGATTTTTGGCACACTCGTAGTATTGGACGAGAATTACACGGTAAACTTCTCCGATCATCAAAAAAATGCAGGCGTGGCAGTGCCACGAGAATGCACAGCACCCCCACGTTCCCTCAAGTTCTTCTCTCAAAAAATTACCATGAGAGTGAAATCACTTGGGCTATGTTCGTTTAGGAGTTTAACTCCGGTTTTGTTCCATTTTTGTTTTGCTGACATCATCATTTTTTTCACTTTTCTCTCTATCTCTCTCCACTTATTACACCTGCTTACATCATCAAAACTAAGCTAAACTAAACTAAACTAAACCTCCCAACCAAACACAGCCTTGGATATTTATAACAATTTCACTGAGTAATTTTCGAAATACACTTTAGTATTCGGCATTCCCGAAATAAATTTTCTCGTAGAGCCAGCTAAATCGTGGAGAGACGAAATCCACTCATTATTGTTCCCCTCATTCAATTCCCGCCACTCATTTAGAATCACATATACAGACGTGTAAATAGTTCATCCCAATCCTTTCCTCTCCTACCCCTTCCCCAAGAAAGCAATCAAGCACTTTCGCGGAAATTCAATTTCCCTTCTCCAATCCAGAACCCCATCCCCTTCCCTATAAAACCCACAAAACCCATTTCTCAAAATCATCCAGTCATAATCCCTAATCAATCTTCCAATTTCCAAAGATGGGCATGGTATTCGGAAAAATCAGCGTCGAAACCCCCAATTTCGAACTCATCAAATCCACCCCAAATTACGAAATCCGAAAATACCCTCCTTCCGTAATCGCCGAGGTCACCTACGACCCAACCCAATTCAAAGGGGACAAAGACGGCGGCTTCACCATCCTCGCCAACTACATCGGCGCCTTCGGCAACCCCAAAAACTCCCCGTCGGAGAAAATAGCCATGACTGCGCCGGTCGTAACGACAACAGCCCACTCCTCGCCGGAGAAAATTGCGATGACTGCTCCAGTGGTGACGAAGAAAGATGGAGGAGAGGAGAGGGTGACTATGGGGTTTATACTGCCGTCGAAGTATAAGGCGGCGGAGGAGGCGCCGAGGCCGGTGGACGAGAGGGTGGTGGTGAGGGAGGAGGGGGAGAGGAAGTATGCGGTGGTGAGGTTCAGTGGGGTGGCGACGGAGGTGGTGGTGAAGGAGAAGGTGCAGAAGTTGAAGGAGTGGGTGGAGAGAGATGGGTATAAGGTGGTTGGGGTGGAGGTGCTGGGGAGGTATAATCCGCCTTGGACTTTGCCACCTTTCAGGACTAATGAGGTTATGTTGCCCGTTGAGTGAAAGTTAATTTTGTTTTTTTTTTTTGGTACAGCTGTTCTGTTCGGGCTAGCTTACCCGTACTTCGACCCGAACGTGTTACTTTGAGTCCTAGTTTTATTGAGTTTTATTTGTGGTGTTTGTAAAAATAAGTAATAGAGTTGAATCAGTTGATTTGGTGAATTGGGTTTTGGTGCTCAAACTTGAATCTCTTTTGTTTACATGTTTCTTTTATTTCTATTGCTAATATCTTACATAATTAGTAAACTTCCATTTCTTGGGCATTTTGAGTTAAGATTCATTGCTTAGTAATTAAGTAGATTGCAATCTTTTTGTCCGGTAAATCAGGCACAAGTTTGAGAGAGAGTTTGTTCTGCACACGCCATGCCTTGATGGGAAAGAAACTCATGAGTGACTAATTTCTTTTGGGATTTGTTGTGGAATTGGGGGGCCCTGCTGTCCCACAGGGACTACATGTGTTGCCAATTCTCCATTCCAACCGTCCATCTCCACAATCAACGGTTAGGGTGAGTTTCCGAATGAATTTTATTAAAATGTGATTGATAAAATCTTAGATTTTTGATAAAATCTATTCGGAAACTCACCCTTAGATTTGCAGATGAGCTCTAAGAATACATTCTCTAACCATTGATTATCGAGATGGATGGCTAAGATGGGTTGGCAGAATCTGTGTCCCTGAGGAACCTCATTGCCCCGGGTCTGGAGTACTTTGTTGAACATTTCGAGCTCGGTTCTATTCCTTAGTACATTGCAATCTGTTAGTCAGATACATGAATGAGAGATAGTTTGTTCTGCTCACGCCTTGGTGGGATAGAAACTTACGAGCGATTAATTTCTTCTGGTGTCCTATGGTCACGCTCATGATACGCAATTAAGTCGTTCATTCCTTCCATCTTTTTAGCGGAGGAAAAAGTTGCGATCTTTTAGTAATAGTGAGGGTGGAAATTTACATAGGTCAAGAATGCATTATGCAAACCAGTTCTATGAACTACAATGTGAATTATTTTTATCATTGGAGCTTGAGCAGAATGTGAATGATCATGACAGTAACGGGTAAACATAGATTTTGTGGTTTTAGTTTAATGCAGAAGCAGAATTCTTTTGAACAAATTGGGACAAGGTAATTAGCACACCTATATTGAAGTTCCTAGCTCAATCCACAAGCCATAGGCAAACAGATATAGAACAGATTAAGCTGCTGGATCATTGCTAGCAGGCATGAAGCTGGAACAATGTGATCTGCCGGCAAACATCAAGCTGCATTTTCTCAGTCCTTTTCTTTTATTTTACTGCTTCTGCTCGAAGCAATAGCTTCTAGCTGGTTCAGTGGACACGATGGCTGTGCTACAGCTTGTTGGAACGGCAGTGGTCTGCCGGCAACATCATGACAGCGGCATTCTGTAACCAGTTGGGCCTCGCCGCAAAATTGGTTTTAACATCTAAACCAGCAAGATTTATCAGGAATGGACTCTCATATTATGAGTAAAGTTTCGTATGTGGCAAAATTAATGATGTAGAAATGGGTGATACAAAAGTGCCCCTAACTGTGCTAAACAAGACGTTTATCTGTAGCTTCAAAATAGCCCTGTCAAAAATCAGAAAAATCGAACGAGCCCCTTTATCGTGGCTAGCCTTGTCTTGATCGATAATTGTCTCGGCAACTCATCCGCTCGCAAGATAATATACAATTTTCTCTAGAAGCATTTCTTCTTTTTTCATAAGTGTGAATCTGGTTAGCTTACACATAGCTCAATTGATTCCAAGTTTTTGAAATTAACGGCCAAGTAAACTTCCTCCGGCCCCATGAACTTTTAGCAAGCCAGAGTCTCGTTCAATTAAATTTATAGATATCGACTCTTTTTATGAAGTGGATGTATTACCATCACATTTGTTATTTCTATTATGTGTATTACTGAATTAGATTAGAAAATCAATCTCTCTCTCAATTATGAGATCTCTTGACTAAAAACATTTAAACAATTGGACAAAGAGATTTGGGTAGAAGAACACAAGAAACTACTTTAAAGATTTCAGCACGTCCTTTCAGTATTGGGCTAAGATTTGAGAGGTTAATAAAACTTTGTAGAAACCGAAAAAGGTCCATACCACCTCTTTGAATACAAAAACAGGATCCATTTCAGATGTGGGTGTCAACATATGCACACTTCGATTATGGGTGGGCGAATTAAAATCAGAGCAAAGTTCTGTATGAATAGACCTCAAAAGAACTGATAACTTGAGAGGTTTTGAACCTTAGAATTAATAAGAAAGCAAACACCTACACCACAGATGGGATTGATCCTCAAGGTCCTGTTTAGCCCAATGACGTAGCTAGAAAATAGCACCAGTGAGGGCAAAATTCAAAAATGCCGCTATGTTTGTTGTGTAAATATATACTCCTATATCTTTTTTAATAATCTAACGTGTCTTGATTTTTATTTAAACTTTTTTTGTTGCAGTCCCGTGTGCTCCTAAGGTCGCACTCCGGACTCCAGGACGTTGTCCCCATGGGGCTCTGCCCCCACCCCTGGTTGCACATAACAGAAACGTAAAACTGATTTTATATTTAAATTTCAGAACAAAAACATTTGCTTAACAACTAAGAGATGAGAGAAACTGAATGTAAGCAGAAAATGTACACTGATGGAAACGTAAAGGAACGCAAGGAACAAGAACAAAGATAAGCTCTAGAATTCAATCAGTGGCGAGCGGGCACCGCCTACTTGGTACCCGAGCACGAATCTCGGCCGTGTAAAATGTTTTGGATGGCCCAGGTTTTAAAAAGAGAAAGAGGAGAGAGAGTGGAAGAATACTAGGTTGTCCAAAATATTTTTGAATGGCCGAGATGTGCGCTCCACATCAAATGGCCGTGCCCGCTCAGAACCAAAACTTTTTCCCTAGTTCTAAATATTATATTTTTCCATTGTCTAATACTGGAAGAAGGAAGTCAATTTTATAAAAAGAGGTGAACCTTTCAGCTGCTAGCTGAACAAATACAAAGCATCATAGAGACTCTTCAGCTTCTGGGACATGCAGGTTAAAAGTTGCACTATCCAACCAAACTAATGGGCCCAGCCCAAGCCCAAGCCAACCAAGCCTCGAACCTCGATATCCATATGCCCACGGCCTTGGTCATGGTTGAATTCCTATCGAAATCAGAAAACAAGTGGTGATCAAGTAATAAATGACATTTACATGTCTTTGTCATCAAACCTTGCTCTAGGATTCTTGATCGTCCAACTTTTGGTCTATTTTGAGTCTACATGCACACCTAGATAATGAAAAATTGGAGCCCTCTACAGCTTTGATAAATTTCCTTTGGAAATTCTACTACAAAATTTTCATCTCCCTTTCGCGGTTCGGTTCAAAGGCACACTTTTCTGCCTCTGAAAATCTTCATGCCTAACTGGATCAAGTTTAGAAATTCAAAACTGTCCTTATTTGCCACCAGATAGCAAAAATTCAAAACTATCTTTGGCTTTGTTTTCTTCTGGAAAAACCTACTAGTTGTCCAGAAAGTACTAACTGCTAGAAATTCGAAAAGAAAATTCAAGTCAAGCAGACTAGTTAGGTTTAGGCTACATGTGCCAACTAATTCAAAGCAATAAACAATAATTGCTTTTCAATTTTGAGAGCAATCAAAAAGAAAATTTTGGCATTTTTGTTCATGTTAGGCACTTAGGCTTTTCAGTTTGTGGCATGCATGTTAGCTCTACATCTTCTTCTTTGCCAGAAAGTTCAATGCCCATCGCATCATGTTGGATATTTTAATCTTCTAGTGCCTTGCAGAAACGAAAGTTCTTTGTAAGGAGGAAATTTAGGGTAACTAAATTGATAATCATTAGGGATGAGAATAATGGACGATTAGTTGAAGGGACTAGATGGTGATTTATGTACTGGTGAAGAATAAGGCTAGAACAATAGGAAGAAATCCTTGGCAAGATTCCATCTTTGGTTAGAGTGACTACTCTCTAAAAAGAATATTCTCTTTCTAGAATCACTCTTGAAGTTTGAAAAAAGTCTCCTGAAATGTAGGACGGATGCTCTCTAGAAAGAATATTCTCTCTCTAAAATCACTCTTGAAGTTCGGAAAAAAAAAAAAAAAGTCCCATGAAATGTAGGAGGGATGTCCTATTTAAGAGGCTCTTTTTCTGGGCCGAATCAACTTATAAACTCGGGACATGTGTCACATGGGTTGTGTGCGAATATTTCTTTCATACTGTCAGGCCGCAGTAGTCCCGTGAGTGCTATTCTACGAGTGTCTTTCCACGACGAGCCCTTGATCTTAGCTCCCAAACCACAAGATCTCCAGAAATCTCGGTAAGTAGCATGGTCATGACGTCCCCGATCAAGCCAAAATCGCGACCAAGCCTTTAAATGGCTTCCCCTCGGCCCTTGCCAAGTTGACCAAGGTGGAACATATCATCCGAGTCCATTTGGGAAGTTGATGTCTCTCTTCGTCATGTTCCCATTCTTCGGGGAGTCTCAATCAATCCTCTTGTATTGCCTCTTATCAGAGACTCGGGTGTATAGGATGTGGCACAATCGGGCCACATCTCGCCTATTCCTAGTCTTTTGCTAAATCATGCTTAGGTCATGTCGAGCTAAGGTTGTGTCATGCTTATCTTTTTCTCTTGCCTTTGATCCGCACAAGGTTCCGTGATTGAGTTTTTGTTGTTTGACCCATGAGAACCCTTGGTTCAACCTCTACAGAGGTTTTGCGATTCTATTTGTTTAGCTATTAACAATGAAATAGGGCTTCCGGGTGTGGCCCAATCCAGGCATAGTGAGTGTGGCTCAGCCAGGCTTGAGAGCAACTGGCCTTGGCCCCAATCCGGGCATAGGGAGTATGGCCCAACCGGTCCTAAAGGTGAATCGACATGCCACCTTAATCAGGCTTGAGGGTGACCTGGTATGGCCCCCATCTGGTTTTAAGAATAACAAGCTTGAGAGAATCCAGGGATGTCCCCCAACTAGTTCTAAGGATGACTGGGCATGGCCCTCCAACTGGGCCTAAGGGTGACCCGGTATGGCTCCCATCCGGTCTTGAGAGTAATCGAGCATGGCCCCCCAATTGGGCTTGGCATGGTAACACTAATTGGGCACTCACCTCACCCCGGCATGGCATGGTGCTTTCGGACATTGCTTGACTAGGCATGGCACAACCCGCATGGCCTCTAACCGAGCATGGCAACCGGGTGTGCCCCCACCTAGGCAGGGCAAGGTGCCGTGCATAAGCCCCAATCTGGGCATGACACAATGTCCTCGTGATTCAAGGATCTTTTTTGTGCCAACATTTTTCATGGTCAATGGCATTGAAGTCAAGGGTCTTTTGTCCTCGTCACGTCTTTCTTCTTTCCAAGTGTCGCCTTGCGTGCCACATGTTCGGCTAATTTTTTACCCTCTACATTATTATGCCTAATTTTCCTAAATATTGTCTTCGTCGTAGGCTCATGTCGTTTTCTATGCAATAGCTCATTGGAGAGAAATTGATTCCTCACTATCATAAAAAGACTGGTTCTCGCAACTCGAACTAAAGACAGCAAGGAGCATACAGAACTTACCATCTCTCCACCACGACCTCTAACATCAGCTTTGATTTTTGTTTTCTAGAATTTAATCCTATGAAATTTCTTGGTCATCTTAATAGTCTATATATGAAATGACGTTGGTTCGAATACTTTTCCTAACTAGAAAAGGCAGCAAAGAAGCACCTAAAGTTCGGTTAACTTGTAGAAAAAGCTAGATTGCCACTCCTACCTTTTCTGCAGAAAAAGAGGATTTCAACAGGTTTTCTGATCCAAAGAAGGAATTTGGGGAACATGAAGCCACCTTCTTTTATGGTCTTAATCACATAATACAACCAAATGTGTAAAATCTAATCCAAAGTATGAAAAATAAAGAACAGAATAAAATCTTTGATTTACTCCACATAACAGGGAGAATGTCACTGTGCCATGTATCTGATCTGTGCATAACCAATCATCTATAACCCTTCTTTACCTTTCCCATATCTATACACCAAAACTGAAACTTGCATCTGAAATAATCACATTAATCTCGAGAAGCTCTTCCTGGGCCCTGTTTGGCTGCCATCATCTCCTGTATGGTGAAAAACCCGTTCCCATGTATTTTAAAAGTGTTTGAAGCAATGTACTTCATCTACCGTTTCACTGCCATTATCTACTGAATGGTGGAAATCCCGTTCCCATGTTTTACAAGCGTTTGAAGCGATGCACTTCATCTAACCTTCCAGGGGATAAAAAGTTCGAAACGTTATCTTTTTGAAGAAGCTTTTAGACTTGATCTCCGTCTGAGTCTAAGTTCGGTGATTTGGCCCTGAGATCCATTATTACAAACACAACCCGGAAAAGGGTTCGCGTAAAAATTCTCCTCTAGTTTTGGCGATTCCCCTGGCAGCCTAAGATATGGAGCTCCAAGCCTATCCGAGTGCAACTTCTTAACCTCTGAAGAGAAATCGTCCCAGGACAAAGTACCCTCCTCCAACTGATCAATCAATTGAACAAAGAGTTGTCTGAAATGAAACGAAGAAAAAAAAATTAGTGAATTAGCTCACAACTTGATAAAAAAAAAAGTACTGCTAAATATGAAGTAAAAGTGTACCTGTGAGGTTTTATAGTCTTTCGGAATCCTTCAAACCTTCGGTGCCCTTGAACCGCCTTAGCCATATTCCCATCGTACGTATAAAGGAAAACATCACTTTCTAGTGCCACAATGTAATCTAAGGCAGCAAGCCGATTCTGGTACTGCTTAAAAGGCTCAAGCTCTTCTTCGGTTGCAAGTGTGGAATGGGAGAAAACATTTGGGTATTCCAAACGGAATGCATCCATGCTACTACTACCGTAAATTTCCCCTGCAACTATGTATATTGTTGTAGAGGACGGATACCCCATGGCCTTAAGGAATAAGGCTGCTTCCCTTGGGGACATTGGGCATCCTCCTTGGCTTCGTCGTTCTTTGCCATCTATCTCCTTTTCCTTCCAATGCTTTACACTGTACCTCATAGCACGAAGCTCCTCCGCCTCTGGTGCAGTCAGATTGTGGCTGCAGCCAGTGAATGCAAGCATATCTTTCTCGTATCTGCAAACAAGAACGATCTACTGAGTTAACTCCGTTAATTAGTACTCAACCATTTCTCATCTAATTTACAAAATCCTTTCCATTTTTGACCAAGTCACGCAAACCAAACCAGCTGTTAGATAGGTTACCTTAAGTGGAGGGCAACGTATGGCTCGTTCCCATTCCTTAGTCTATCAACCAACTTGTGCCCAAGCTCCTCAATCTCTGGTGAGTAGCGAAGAGCTTCATAATTGGCGCGGCACCTGATCCTCTGTATGGAAGGCGCGATGCCATTATTAGCAAGTCGTGAATCCGTGTGAGTGAACTTGATCACCTTGTGCTGTTCCAACAACCTAACCATATCTTGTCTATAGTAACTAGCCTGCACATGAAAAAACCATCTAAGAAACAGCTCCGTTGAAAAGAAAGACGAAACGATTGATGACAATGGAGATGGCTTCTACACCTTCGACCACGAAACTGGTGCCTTAAGGAAGGGCTCGATGTCAGCGTGGCTAGGCGGCAAAGACTCAACTATCTCAACATCTTCTTTTAAAACTTCAATAAAGTGCCTCCAATCGAAAATGTCCTTAAAATCACTGCATAGAAGAAATTGGAAATTATTGAAACAAAATATACAAAAAAAACCGCGAATCTCACCTAAAGAAAAGGACAGGGGGGAAGTAAGTACCTTGGGTCTGTCCAGAAAGAGTCATGATCAAGAGAAGGAAGAACCAATGTGGCATTCATAATCTTTGCAACAGCAACCATATCACATATCTAAAAATATACACAACGAAGAGTTTAGCTAAAGACTAAAATTTACAAACAAGATTGAACATTTCATTTGATCCGATGTTGAAGCTTACCCCGGTTCTCATTTGATTCAATCCACCGTTGGCATGAACTAAAATATAACCATTGGTTCCAAAACCAGTCCCTAAATCACGAAGGTAAACGGGTATATCAAACAATGATCGATATTGATAAATCTCTTTGACAAAGAGGGAAATGGGTAAGTGGAGCATACTAATTCGATTCTTTGGCCGGGAAATGCACTTATGATAGTCATCGCTGTTTGGTTTCATCCAGATTTCCGGTGTCTGTAAACAAAAGGCAAGATACAGAGTATTAGCTGAGTAATATATTACCACCAAACTGTAGAAAATGATAAAAATAAAATAAAATAATGAGTAACATGTTACCAAAACTGAAGAGAGTGATTAAAAATATAATGGTACGAGACTACGTGAGGTTTTTTTTAAACAGCTTCGAGAACAGAATAGTATAAGAAAGTGAGGCAAAGAAATGTTTTTTCTTTGCCTCACATCTTGTTACGAAAATTCTCGAATTTTCGTAATGATTAAGGCTTGACACTTAGCATTTGTGCTGTATTAGATTTTAGATCCAAAATTTCTCGGTTGCTATAAACTCAGTGACGGTGGAAGTAAATAAGTAATTTTTCGAGATTAAACATGGATACGCGTGAGCGAATAGAATGTGAAAAACTATGGAAACTTCAAAAGGTAAAAAAGAAAATGATTAGAAAAACAAAACCCCATAAATGTTACTTAGTATTTTGGTCAAAAGTCAACTACCCAAATACTAGTAGAACACGTTTTTGCCGCCCATTAATCGTGGGTCAAAAACAGAACAGGAGGGAAAGTGGAAACCAACTCTTCCAAGCAACGAGAACCATACAAAAGAATTTGATTAATCAATAGTATGAATTTTCAGTTGCTTCCTAGAAGGGCACCCGCGAAATCCCAGATCCGCGGTTAGGTTACTAAGGCTTGGTTTGGGTGAATTGAAAAAAACTAATTTTTTGGTTTTGTCTTTATTAAAAAAAAAATTGCATTCGTTAATTTCGGTCAATTTTTTGAGATTTCTTAGCTTGTATCGACGAGAGGAATTTAAAAAATACAAAATTATTAGCCAAATTTAAAGTTTTGTGAATAAAGACGAAAAATAATCCAATTTTGGATTCCTCTCGTCTTTATTCACAAAACTTTAAATTTGGCTAATAATTTTATATTTTTTAGATTTCTCTCGTCGAGACAAGCTAAAAAACCTCAAAAAATCGACCGAAAACTAACAAATGCAAAAATAATTTAAATAAGGACAAAACCAAAAATACCCAAAAACTACTAGTTTTTTCAATTTACCCAAACCACCACTAAGAAAAAAAACTCCAAAAGACTACTAGGTTGAAAATACTTTCTCGGTACTTCTCCCAACTAGAAAAGCTTGAGTATACTTATTTCGGTGGTCCAAAAAGTATTTTGGACATGATCCGGATTTTGGAGAGAAAAAGAGGAGAGAGGGAGAGAGAAATTTGAGTCATCTTTAAATTTTTAGACAGCCGAGATCAGGCACTGCCTTTATAATGGAGTACATATTTACACCCAAAATTTTATATTCTCGAATAAACCCTGTTAGGCATTAAAAAATTCCTACTCAAATCAAGCTTAATACTAAGATTTTCCCCCAGATTAGCGTCCCAAAAAACTAAAAAAAATCCCTTTCTTTCGCACAAGTTGTCCCAGAAAAAACAAACAAGTAAATACAAATTGAGGAGAAATTACTTTCCGGGCACTTCACCTGTTCTCCTTTACAAAAATCCAAATTCAATCAAAGCTCTATACAACATGTTCGATTAAATAATGAGTAAATTTCTTTTCTTTTTTTTTTCTTTTTTTTTTTTGGTACTTCGGAATTAGTAATGAGTAAATTTCGCCTATGAAGAAAGACCCAAAATCGGAGAAAAGTTCAAAATTTTCCCATTCTTTCTCAGAAACCAAAACAGACTAACGCACAAGGACAAATTACAGGATACTTTCGAATACCCAGTTATGGCTATGCATCACCAAAACTCGAACTCAATCAAGCCCAATACTACATTCTCCATAAATTAATGGGCACAAAAATTTCACCTTTGAAGGAAAACCCAGAATCGTGAAACTCCGGAATTAATCGAGGTGAGCGTAATAAAAAATGATTTGGAGAGGAATTGGGAGAAAATTACTTACTGGGTTATTTTCCAAAACCCGTTTGGGCATGACAGAACCAGATAAAGCCTCGATTTCGTTGACAACCCTCTGGGCCATATCCAACTCGTCCTTGAACGTCTGGAGAATCAACATTCCATTATTACTCTCTCTCCTCTCCCTGTCGCTACTACAGGGGATTAAAAAAACCTTAAAGAGCACACAAAACACCAGCGTCATCATCAACGCCGCGAAAACCGGACGGCCCAGCTTCCTCCCGTTAACCAGGAACTGCGCCACCGTGCACGCGCGGAGCACCGACGAATAATAATCATCCATCTTCGTGCCCTTCTTCTGCAACAGCAAGAAGTAACGGAAGCCGCCGTCGGTGTCTGAAACGACGTTGTTGTCGTATTCGTCGGGGTCGTTTAAATGGGAATAATCTGAATCCTTTTCAATGTCGGTGAGATCTGGGACGCGGCGGCGGTGGGTGGTGAGGCCGTGGGATTTGGGACTCCCACCGGTTGACATTGGACGGAAGTCAAATAACACACACACAGAGAATATTATGAACCGTTGTTTTTGGTGTGTGGCGTCTCTCTCTCTCTCTCTCTCTCTCTCTCTCTCTCTCTCAATATTGGCTTTAAGGTGGTGGTGATGGTGTGTGGCGTCTCTCTCTCGCTCTCTCTCTCAATATTGGCACAACAAAATTGGGATATATATACTCTGAGAGAGAGAGAGAGTTACAAAGGCCTCGAGGACTGTGAATTTGTCAATTAACGAAACTAGAAATGGACTTCATTTGGGGGTGGTAATCTATATAATTAGCTTAGCTTAATTAAATGTCCGAGTCAACTTGCGTAAAATTTGTCCAATTAGCTAAAGTAACGCTATGTTTGGAACTTAGAGAAAATGGTAAAAAAAATAAAAGAAAATAGAATGGAAATGACAGAGGAAAAATTTATTGTATGTGAAACTTGAATTTCAATATTTTTTCTCCCTCCTAATTTTTCTTTCATTTCTCTTCATTTCTTCGAGTTCCAAACGAACCTTAAAGAAATAAAGTTGATTTTTTGGGAGTTTTCTAAGGTATAAATTGAGTTAATCTATCTAAGTAGCTAAATTAAAGAAATCAACATCGGCTTTGATTCAGATTAATTTATGTTATTACCTAAATCAAAGAAATCTAGCTAAAATGATTCTTAGGGCATTCTAAGGCTAGAATTCGGGAGTTACATATTCTTGCATTAAAGAAATCGAATTAAGCTGATTTTTAGTGTTTTTTAGGCAAAAATTGAGGAGCTATTATTATGGCGGGATTCAATCACTCTTCATCCTTGAATTCCTCAATTTCCTAGAATGTGATATAGTTCTCTTTTTTTTCCTTTTTTTGTCATTCGTCATCCTAATCTATTAGTACATGGGAGGGGAAAATGTGACTTAATCACGGAATGCAGTGTGGGACTCGATCCGGGAATTTGAGATTTAATAGAGTTCAATTGGAAGGGCTGTAGCATATCATCGAAAGTTTAATTGATGAGGTCCTAACTTTTATGAAGTTATTGTGTTCTAGCATATCATCAAAAGTTTTAATTTTAATAGAACTCTTGCATACATTAATCGCTATCGTCGTCAATCGTTGATCTCAAAGATGGCAAACAAAATTAATTAACTAGCAGCCAAATTCTTTTTAAAATAAACAACCAGTTAATTCTAATTTACTATACTTTTATATGTCATACATAGGCACCTTGTTTAATAGATCACACTTAATTTTATTAAAGAAAAATTTTTTAAATAGTGAAAATATGCAAAATCATAGACAATTTTTTAAAGGTTCAAAAACAGAAAAGGAATAATCTTTTTGGGCCGAAATGAGTACTATTAATCTTTTTGGAGGATAGGTTTTGGGCAGCTTCCAAGGATGTGTGGTGCTGTCACGAGAAGAACAAAGCCGCTCACTGGCTCGCATCTAGTAGCCTTAGTAGAAGAATTCTATTTCAGACGGATTATATCCTGTCCGGGTTAGATAATATTTGTGCTAGATATTTGTCTCCTTAGTTGTTTCGTTTTTTTTTTTTTTTGGTTCTTATGATCATGTAAAAAAAAAAGATGAAGAAGGCAGAAGGGGCCTAATGTACACGTACTTATTTCACCAAATGTACAAGTGAATCTACATTAAATTTCTCATTTGACTTGAAATATTTCGGATGGAGGATTACGTGCTAAGAAGTAAGAACGAATCTGGGCCACATTCATCGATCGAATAGAAGGGTAGAATAAAATTTGTGTTTTTAATGACAAGATGTTTACCAAAACCAAGGAGTTTAATAAGAATAGAATTTTGAGAAATTTAGATCCCAGAGCAGTTAAATATATTGCTTTGAGATCCCAAAAAATAATAATTAAGCACTTGAATGATTGAGTTGAATTTCGTATTAAACTAAATTATTTGGTTTGCACGGATTATGAATTATTAGATTATTCATTTTGTCTTTATTCAAAAAAAATTTCATTTGTTAGTTTTGCGTCAAGATTTTGTGGTTTTTGGATTCCTCTTCATGAGACGAATCTAACAAGTACAAAATTATGGTCAAACCAAATATTATTTTGAATAATGCTGAAATACTTGGATTATTGACAAAATAATCCACATAATTTGGCTTTATTAAAAAAAATTGAGTTCTGACCATAATTTTATGCTTGTTAGATTCGTCTCGTCGAGAGGAATCCAGAAACCTCAAAATCTTGATGTAAAACTAACGGATAAATTTTTTTTGAATAAGGACAAACGAATAATCCAATAATTCGGATTATTGAATTATTACCCAAAGAAGCCGTAACACAACACCACCCCCAACACTTCAGCTTTTACAGGAGAAATTGTCTTCGGATATCACATTTTTTCTCTCGTGTGACTGTTGCTTCGTTCGTGAACGTTTATTGGGTTCTGCTAAAAAAAAAACCTTTTATTGGGTCCATTTCGATAATTGAAATTGTTTACTCATTATAATAAAATTCAAGACAACACACGATTGGATATCAACTAGCAAATTAATATTATACATATATATTAAGTATTTTAAAACTCAAGAGTGTTTGGGTTTGGGTAAGGCCCTATTACATTCTTTTGGCTATATATTGGTTGAAATCATGTATTGATTGTTATCTGATAAACATTAGTACTTTGGACATATAGTTAATGGTGTAGTGGAGTTCTAAAAAAGTAAATGATTTTGATCATTAAAGTATAAGAGCCCACTACAAGTCTACAATTCGGCTAATAGAGGAAATTGAGATCCCGGCTCCACTGATTTAAGATTGGTTACTGACTTATTATGACAATATTTCCCTATAATGTGAAATGAAATCTAACAATACAAATCGCATTTAATTGCCTGATAACAACATGGCATGTAGCAACCCATTACGTACAATACATAAAAACCTAATAACAAAACATTGGCTATTTCCACATCTCGAATGCGGAAACTTAAGTGGGTATACAAGTCGTGATTGTTAGAGAGAGAGAGAGAGAGAGAGAGAGAGAGAGAGAGGTGTGGCCGGATGGAGCTGATAAGCCCTAATAACTCCCATAAGCAATTTGGATATTTGACATTCCAAATTATATGCAAGTGGAGTGGAGTGCGGTTGGTGCCTCCTTTATACTCTCTCATGCACATGGGCAGAGTTCGATTTCCATAAGCACCCATCCTCCTCGCTTAGTCTCCTAGGATGGAATAGATAAGGATTAACGAATGAAAAAAAAAATTATACTTCCCACACAAGTTAAAGTCAGGAACAAACTGATTTGTGTGTTTTTGCTGTGAAACGCACTGGCTGAAGGAGTCTTTGCAAAACTTAGGTCAAGGGTTGCGGAACAAGCTGTAACCTTTTTTTACCTAAGAATCCATGTTGCCAAGCTTAATTTTTTGACTAAATTTTCATCATATTTTCCTCTCTTCTAAACTTTTAGTGATTTTGCATCCGAATAATTATATCTTGTCTCTTTGAATTACTATTCTTTTATATAGATTGATGGGAGACGGGCGCATAAGGATAAAGCCATGCATTGGTTACATAAGACCTAATTGTAAAACACCAAAAAAATAATCAAAATTGCCAATACATATAATTGAGAAGAATATGTGAGTGAACAACAAAATATTAAAAAATAAAAAATCTCACCAAAATTTTTTTAAAAAAAATTCATTCAAGGCAAAGATTTAAAACTGCAAAATTTGTAACATTATTTTTTTATTTTTTGAAAAAAATTTCAAGTTCTATCTTTTTATTTTATTTTATTTTGTTTATCACTCCTTCCATCCACACAAATAAAAAAAATAAACAAGAGTATAAGGTAAAACTAATAATAAACTAGAAAATCTGTTAGATTATTTTTGAAATTTTTGAAAAGTATTAAATTTTTATCTTTATTTTTCTTCTTTTTCCAGTCCTTCCATCCACGAAAATAAAACATAAAAAAATAATCAAAGTATTAAAATTCTGTATAATTAATACTAAATCTTAATTAAATAATAGTAATAGGAAAATTCAATGGTGTGGGTTTGTTAATCTTTGACCACTTCCAATTTCTCAAAATCGACACAAACCAAATTAGTAAATCGGTGCGAAGGTTCTCTATTCAAGTTGAATGGAGCCACGTGTCGTCAAACAAATGGGTCGCGTCTCTTTTTGGTACTAACATTTCCACAAGTACGTCGGTACATCATGATTTCATTATGATTCCAAACCAAATTATGAAGGAACACCATAAAGACCAAAAAGTGTTGTCACACACGTAATTGTGGGGTCCTCCCACGCAATTTGACCGTTGGATTCATGAGTGACCAACCACTGCTTTCCCTGCCAGATGACTCAGAAGTCAGATCACAATATCATTCCATTTCGATACAGAGGAACTTGGGGTTGCTGCTGTCCCTACACAGCAGCGTGTTGTGCATTTCATGATGTGGCCGTGGCCAAATCTTTATTACCATCGAAATTGCGTAGAGCTCGTCGAATACCACTGCAATGACTTGAAAAACAAAGGTTCAGTGGTTCTGTTTCGGTGTTTGTGTTCATTTGTGTTCCATTTTTTTAGGTATCTATATTCCGATAAGACACTTAAAGATATCGGATCGAGTTTATTTTTAATATATTTGTCGTACTTGACGAGATCTACATGTTGAAAGTTTTCGATCATCGAAAAATTTCCGGCACGACCGCGCCATGGGTGCACAGTAAGCTGCAGGGGGCTGCACAACAACAACCCCAAGTCTGATACAGAGCAGGAAAACTTACTATTAATCCAGGGGTAGCGACCACATACCGATGGCGTCAGGGACTCACTTGTGCATCCCATAAGGTCAATTTGAATCATTTATTCATCTCAAAATCAAATTCCAAGATGCCCTACATGGGAATCACTGTAATCGGACAGCCCTAAGAGCTCGATCTAAGGTCGTCCGATTGTAGCGATTCCCACGCGGGGCTCCTCGGAATTTGATTTTGAAATGGATGAATAGTTCGGATCGATCTTTTGGGACCTAAAAGGGGTCCCCGACATCGGTCAATACGTGGTCGGTACCAATAGCAAGGTTCAGAAATTTATTACCATGTCCAAATTTGTTGGTCATGATTTTCATGATTTTGCAAACTTTGTATTATAAAACTAATTGAGATATATTAAATAAGATTCATATTGCATATTTTTTTTTGGATTCATATTTAAAGATACAAGTAATAAAAAATGACACAAATTTCAAAAATGCACCACAAATGACACAAGTTTGGAAGATTTTAAAATCAGCCTAATGGACTATCTTTAAGGTTTAAAAACTCTATTGACATGTGTATAAAAGTGTGTGAAGATGCATAGTCAATATATCATCAAATATCCTTGCGAGAAATCACTTCAAATCAAAGTGAGTTTTGATCGCATTTGTCTCTCCATCCCTTCACGTTCTTTGACATATTTTGGTTTGGGTTTCATCATGATTTATGGTTCTCACCCCAAAGTGAGATGGGAAATGACATCAAACATCAAATGACGGTGTTGAAAGAGAACTTAATAATCACTCGGATATCAATGGATTGTTTGGGAGCCATACAATATTAGAACCTATCATTTATAATTAAAAATATATATTTTTTACAAAGATTATGATTATGATGTATTTAAGTATATGTCCGTGATTTTTAGACGGAAAAAAAAGGGCTCAAGCATGCCCTGTCAATGGGAAATTAAGTGACGAGGTTCAAATGATAATAAGACTACTTTGGGTTGTCTTTTGTGCAATTTTCAATTTTCACGGTGAAGGGCTCGACCTAAAGAAACTTTACATAAAAGGGTAATTTTCACGTACCTCTCCTGAGGTTTCTGATAAATACAGGACTTCCATTATACTTTTCAAAATTTCATTTTCCTCTGCCTTTCAAATTAATCTCCAAATTTCCCTATTCCGTCAATTTAAGACTAATGGCGTTAACTTTTTGCGTGAAATGATTGTAGTAATCTTCGTATATATGACCCTAGAAACCCTTTTTTTTTGGTAAAAATAGAGTTAAAAAGTTTTTCAAAAAAATTAAACCATTTTTCATTTTTAAGAAGTAGTTTTTAAACAAAAAGAAGCAAACAAAAAAAAATCCCAAAAAAAAGCTACTTTTGAAATTTTTTTTTGAAGAGAGAAAACTAATTTTGAAAAAGTTCTTTAAAACAGTTTTTTGAAATACAAAAGTTTTGAAAACTATTTTTCTTAAATGAAAAAACTGTTCAATTTTTTAAAACTCTATTTTAAATTTTTTTTATGATGGAATATATATGGTGAATTTTACACAAAAATGTAATACTTTTAGCCTTAAATTGACGTAGGGGAAATCTGGGAATTAGTTTGAAAAGCAAGGGAGGACAGTAGAATTTCAAAGTGAATAAGAGAGGTCTCTATATTTGTCAAAAACCTTAGGGGAAGTAAGTGAAATTTACCGAGTGAAATTTACCGTACATAACATTATTGAAAACCTTTTAATCTCAATATTTCTTTTTGAGTGCAAGAGTTAAATAACAGTCCATATTTTCTGTTAAGCTAGGAGGGACCAAGGGGCGAGGGGGGCTATCGGAATAGGTCGTTGCCCAAAAATACAATTGTCTCATTCATAAATTGTTTCTAATTATAAGGTCACTGGTCACATGATTTCAAATTTCTTTTTAAAAAAGTAATACATCTATCACACAAGTATTCATTTGAATCAGTCACCTCATATACATTCACACCCCCAGCTAAATTTTGGGTCCTCATGAAGACTTACAACAATTACAATATCAATAGTAAGGAAGCGCTTCCTAACTGGATTCCGGACTTCCGGACCTCTGCGATCCAAGAAATTTTTTTACTATCCAAACCATCCAATGTGTTCAAAAAGTGTTTTAAAGGCCCTTATGGAAAATATTCAAAAAAAAAATACCAGAAAAAACTTGATCCAAGCAGTTTTTTGTAAAAACTGTATATTTATAGTTTTGCGAAAAACTGCATGGATCAAGCCTTTCCTGACATTTTTTTTTGAAGATTTTCCATTTGCACCCTTGAAAATATCTTTGAAACACATCGGACGGTTCGTATTTCGCAAAAACAATTTTTTAAGTGAAAAAATTAAATTTTTTTTATTTATGGGAGGTCCTTACTAGAAAATTTGTCTCAATAGTAATTAAGAAGTACTACTTATCATAAAATGCCAAAGTCAAATTTACTTACTTGCTTTCAGCCGCACGTGATTCAACAAAAATGTGGATAAACTGTGTGAAAGATATGCTAGAAAATGTCAAAATAGTTGCTCATATTCTTTCTTTTTTGCAACAATCTACTGGCCGGCCAGACCGTCTTTTGCATAATGTTAGTATTTGCTTTAATTCTTTTTACCATCATTCAATTACTTAATGGCATAAATTAACGTCAAAGAGTCTCCCACATCAATGACAGAGCGAGGGTGCTTCTTGAAGTTTTTTAAAGTTTTGTGTGTGGCGGACTTAAGTGAGAGTGACACAAATTAATAAGCCAATAGAGCATACATATTTATATGTGGCTTTCAGTTTATTGTGATGTCAGCTTAAATTTATATTGCTTTTTTAATAAGTTAAAATAGTACTTTGCTCCTAAAATTTATTTCTTTTTTACTTCAACTCTCAAAGTATCTTCATTTTTTTTTCTAATTTGCAGAAAATTATTTTCTACTTCAGCTTATACCATGAAACTGCCACTTGGCATTAATATTTTAGGGTTTTGAGTGTACGTCAAGATGATATTTTGAGATTGATATTGCAACAAATGATGTGTAGAGTTTGTTGTGGCGGTGATGACGTTGAGAGTTTCTTCCAGCGGTCAAGTGGTGCAGTTGACGTTGAGAGTTTCTTCCGGCGGCCAAGTGGTGGTAATAATGTTTAGGGTTTCATGCGGCGGTGATGACACACCACTTTAGTGGTGATGTTTTCTTTTTGTCACCATTTGGGGAATTACATAAAATCCTCCACATTTTTGCGTTCTTTGTTTCTTGTTTGCGTGTTTGTTGGTTTGGCAAGCCTCTCAACACTTGATAGTAAATGTGTGTCACAAAACAACCACTACAACTTGTACGAGTTTCATGTATTGTAATAGACTATTAGTAATGTCAAAGTAGAAGAAAAGAAAAGGAAGTAGAAAATCCACCGTGTAATATGTAGTCAATAATAGGTTTCTGGAATTTTCCTCACCCTTTCATTGCCCTATGAACTGTTGAAAAAAAAAATTGCCCTATGGAAAATAGAAAACACTATAAAAGCATCTCCAATTTTTATCCATTTTTTTAACCAAATTCAAAAATTTGGTAAAAAGCCTAAAAACTCATCTCCATTCTCCAATGTCAGAGACCCATTTTCCAACCCATTTTGCATTTTACCATTTTCCTTACCCAAATTTGGGAGACCCATATTCATCCCCATTTTTCTTAATACTCTTTTACCTTCTTATAATTTACAAATATGTCATTTTGACCGATATTTTGGAAAGAAAACTTGAAAAACACTAGATTCGGTAGAAAAAAGAGTATAGTATCAAAGATGGCATACCCAAATTAAGTTTTTGACCCAAATTTCCACCCAAATATAGGTAAAAAAAAAAAATATCAGGGCTGGAGATGCTCAACTTTTGAACTGACATTGACCCAACTTTTGTACTGAATAATTAATGAATTTTTTTTCGCTGTCAATCAAAAAATTGAAATTGGCCCAGCTTTGCACAAGTCACTGAATAACTTTTTTATTAACCAAGTCACCCTAAGCAGGCATATTAAAATCAAAAGGGCCATAAGGGATTACCCAATCCTGATGTAATCATGAAAAGAACTGGACAATTTTTCCTGTTAACAAAAACCCAATACGGCACCTGGATTGGTTAACTTGGCCCTGGATTGACTTGTTCTCTTTAACCAATAGCTGAATGATAACTTGTTCCCAATTTCCCATATGTATTAAAAATGTATTATTTGATATCACCGACAGTTTAAATTCTTTTTGAAAGTGACCAATAATGAGTTTATTTTGGGTGAAGAGGGTGTTTGGATGAGTGTTTTCCACCTTTTCATTTTTCCCTTTTTACATTTTAGGTGTTTGGATGGTGTTAGACTAATAATGAGTTTTGGTGTAATCAACGTTTATTCCTTCTTGACTTTGAAAATTTTAAAACTTGGAATCAAATTTAGGAAGTGTTTAGCGTTTTTCTTAATTGTCGATAGATTTATTAAAGCACCGTAAACATAAATATTATTAGATTTTCCACAACACATTATCTATGAATGTATGAGCAAAACTCAAATGAATAATTAGAGGTAGCCTGTTAGATTAACATACGTGCATGTTTTATAGAAACCATTTGAAAAACTTCAAAGACACAAATCAAATTAAGATGTTTTCACAATTAGTTCTAAATGTGCAGCATGGTTAAACGCAACAAAAAATATATGAACCTTAATAATGGTAATTCTTACTACACCGATGATGTATGTAGTGTTTGCGATTTATGGAAAGCTTCGCTTGAAAATTTAGTTTTGTGATACCTCCAAAGCTGCCATTTTATATGTTCACTCCTATGAATCTGCAAACAACAAATGAGAAAAAATATTAGTAGCTCCATGAAAATGAAGACTAATGCAGAGAAAAATACGAATCTTCAAACACTAACAGAAAGTGAAAGAAATTTAAAACAACTTAACGCGTAAAAGAGAAAAATTGGTACAATTTTATAGACTTCTAGAGTTTTGAAAATTACCAAACAACTCATTTGTTAACCAATCTAGTTTTATTTGGAAATAGGGATTTCCTTTACAAAATTCACTTCTAGGAATTAATCGATTACCAAATGGGGACTTTAAAAAAAAATCTTTTGAAAGCAAAATCATGAATTGTAATACCCAGATTTTATGAAAGTTTCCTTTTAAAATTAGTTGAAAATGCTAATGGGGGAGTCCGAACATTTCTTTTGAAAAATTATTCACATAAGGAACTAATTATTTAGATGACTTTGTAATGTTGATGATTTAACTTTCCTTTCCAATTAAGTTTTAGAACATGTTACTACCTAAGAATTTTTTCCATGTGTTTGTTACAACTAATTTTGTAAATTAGGTTTGATAGAAAAATTCAAAAGGAGATTCACATTGCCGTAAATATTCAAATTATGGGATTCTTATCCAATGCGGTTTAGATTAGGATTCTCTTTTGAACTCATTCCAATTTTATTTTATTTTTAAAAAGTTCCCGTAAATCGAGTATTGGTCAAACAAAAACAGTAAGTTAATTCCATCCAATCAATAGATGACACTTGTCGCAACCATAGCACTCCTCATGAAAAGTTATTCTGCAATAATATATAAGATATGTTGATACCTCTCCACTCATTGTCAATTGATTTTGAGATGGATATAAAATTTTCACAAAGGTCTCCACCTATCGCCGGCGGCAGTCTGTACTAGCGATTTTGCAAATAATGAATTCTCTCTCTATTCCACAAAAAAAAGAGGGTTAATGGCCTGGACACCCCCTGTACGTATACGTTTTCCCCCAAACACCCCCTGTACCCAAAAAATCTACAATGACACCCCATCTATCTTCCAAACTTTACCTAAACACCCCTTATCATCACCCTTTCATCTAAAATCGTCTCGAATCTCAAAGTTCTGGGTCATGTTTTGATGATCCAACCCATTCAAGTTGTTTAAAACATGGTTTTAAGGGTGCCGCAAAGGAAATCGCCCAAAATTTGATCGGGAAGTGCTTGATCCAAACAATTTTTCGTGTATGAAAAATTGTTTGGATCAAGCACTTCCCGATCATATTTTGAGCCGATTTCTCCACAAGTGTACTTAAAACCATGTTTTACATAAATTGAACGCTTTGGATCATAAAAAAAACTGATGGTTCTAGACGATTTTAGATGAAAGGATGACGGAAGGGGTGTTTAAGTAAAGTTTGGAAGATAGAAGGGGTGTCGTCGTAGATTTTTTGGGTGCAGGGGTGTTTGGGGGAAATTTATACGTACAGGGGATGTATAAGTTATCAGTGATTTCTATTATATATTTTCCTATAAGGTCAATGCTCCGCATCTAAAAATGTCAAGAAAAAAAGTTTTCTATGACAAGTGTTTTGTTTCTGTACCCATTTTTTGTCAAAATATGTGTTGTCCCTTAAAGAACAACATGCGTACTGATCCAATTCGGATCGTCTGTTCTCGGTAATTAATGGCTCAGATCTACTAACTATTCGACTTGTGAAAATAAAAATTGACCTTGAGAAATTAAAAATCATACGCCAGCCGAAACTGGTACTATTGGAGCAAGGCTTTTACACCAATTTTTCCTTTGCTTGGCTGGACCAAATAAAAGCTTAACGCGGAGGATCTCATCAAAAAAAGTTGAAGCTACCAGTTGTATTGTGGGGCTTGAGTTGCTTATTTGTATATGGACGTACGATATGACTTTACAGACACACTGACTCACACACACATGTATGTATACACACGGGGGATGCTAAGATGAAAGAACGGTATGGATAGTTCGAGTGGGACCCACTTGTCAGTCAGTACATATTCGATTCCAATGGATCGATACCCCTCGACTTTTCGATATACACACACATATATCAAGAAAGTATACTTCCCAACTCTGTCCCTATCCCATAATTTGTCTCGTCAGAAATTTTCAAAAATTTTCAAGCCAAAAATCAATTTTCGTCGTTTTTTTTAACATTGTTTGAAATATCTCATTGTTGACACTATATACCAATAATATGTATTTCTAAAGATGCATGTTTAAATTGAAAAAGGGATGAAATTTTCAAAACCAAAATTATGAGACGGAGAAGTATTCTACAAGGCATATGATATAGAGAGACATTTGATGTATGGCAAGGGACATCACCTGCTGCTCCCGGCGATTCCGAGGAGTTCCAGTCTCGTGTCGATAATCGGAAACGTTCACGTCGAAGAGCTCGCCAAGTAGAACAAGTGTACCTGAAAATTAGCTCAATTGGATATCATTTAGTACTTAATCGAAACATTTTTATTTTGAAGAGAATGCATCCAAAACACTAGATCATACCCACTCAAACCCATTATTGCCAAATTATATCTGTACCGATCAGGTACTACATAGTATGCGATTGGACTAATTTTTGGTACACTTATTCTACTCGGCGAGCTCTTCGACGTGAACATTTCTATCATCGACACAAGATCAGGATTCCCCGAAATCGCCGGGGACAGCAGTTCCCCTCTGTCCCACTCACACGGTTGTGGAAATTTGGAGGGTGGGGTAAGCCTAAGATACAAAGTACTTTTCAAGATGAATTTCAAATCTTTAGGAAAAAGCTACAGTATTTTGTGACCGCGGATGACTTAGTTTTGCAAAAGATTTTGACAACTCATTTGCTAAAATCATGGTTGATTTTAGGAAATGAGTTGAGTTGCTTTTAATCATGGAAATTTCAAATCACAAAATTAAGTGTTTCCGTTTATTGATTTTCAATTTTTTTCGCACCAAATTAAAGTACTCGAGATGGGTTGCTAAAATTTTTTGCAAAACTATGTCTTACTCGTTGGCATCAAAATTAATTTGCCAAATAAGTTTTTAGTATTCCATTTAAAAACTTAAAAATTTAAAATAATAATTATAATGATGCACCCATTTGATAATATTTTGGTGTAATTATCGTATTTATTTATTTTGCCTCGAAGTAAGGGAGAAAGGAGGAGAAAATAGTCGAGTTGCACGAGGCGACAAGGATTGGCAAACTTACACAAAAAACTCTTTAACTTTTCAAAATTGACAGCAAATTTGACTTTTTGGTAACGAGGTTTTTGTTATCCTTTTTCATTAAACTTTAATCGTAACAAGTGGTTCGACACGCGAGTAGATTTCTCTAATTAACATATACTTAACGGAAATGATTTGGGTACACTACCAAGTTTACCCCAATTGCACCCTACTTCATCGGGGTCGTCCAACGCTTTTTTGGACGGTCCAAATTTAAAGTGTTTATGACCGGTCATAAAACACTTTAAATTTGAACCGCCCAAAAAAGTGTTTAGACAGCCCCGATGAGATGGGGTGCAATTAAGGTACCCATATATCGGGTACCCATAGCACGATTCTATACTTAATTCCATTGACAGACAGATTTTTACATGTGATTCATGCAATCATGACATGAGCTTTTGGTGTTTTTTCAGAATCCATTTTCTCACCATTTTTGGACCTCAAGAAAGGGGCTGAATGATCGAAGTTTTATGTTAATAAAAAAAAAATTCGAAGTTTTATATTTTTAAGTATATTGTGACATATGAATGAAACTGACATTCTTTCTTCTGATCCCTGCCGGCCTTCACATTTTTAAGAGTTAAAAATTAATGCACTTGTTTTCTAAAAAAAATTAGTCAGATGTGTTGTAAATTTTCACAAGAAACACTAATTGATTGTCAAAAAATTTCAGTCCCTATATGAGTCATGAATCTTGGGGTCTGGGGTTGGTGTTGCGCATTGGGTGCACAACACGGATGCTGTGCCACCCCTTTGGAGCCAACCCCGGGTCCTGTAACTATATTTTCAAGTTGATTGGACACTAATAACTATATTTTCAAACTGTATTTTTTGCGAAAATGGAAAAGTCCAAGAAACTGTTGTGGGTGATTTTTTTCTACAAAGTTGTAAACTAAATTGTCACCAATCAAACAATTACTGGTGTCCGATCATCCTGAATTTTTACACGGATAACTTACTCCACGAGGCAAATAAAATAAACGATTTGGATCAAATAAGGGACCCTAAATGGGCCCCAAAGGGGCTGCACAGCATGCGTGTTGTGAACCCAGTGCACAACACTAATCCCAGACCCATCTTAAATCTTGACAATCCCAGAGGCAGCTTTAGGATTCTAGTTCAACGGCAACATAAATTTACCCAAAATTATTGTTTCCAAAATAAAGTACAAATTCATTTTGCCTGATTTACTTTATTTTTTTGAGTTATATTATCTACTTCCTCATAAATTTAAGTAATGTTTTGTTCACTTTGCCTTCGTATGAATGATTCAATCCAGACAACATTAAAGAAAATTTACTTTATTTTGTTGAGTTATATTACCTACTTCCTCGTAAATTTAAGTAATGTTTCTTTTACTTTGCCTTCGCCCATACTTGCTATTCAGTGATATTTTATCAATATTTCTCTCATGGAAGTAATGTTGGAAAAAATTCATCACCGTTGCCGTCTCCACCGTTGCTGTAAAAATTAGAACACACACCGTTAGATCCGATCCACCAAAGAACTGAGGGGCGGTGCTGTGCTTCCCATGCACAGCACCGTGCTATGCAGCCTTGTGGCACCGCCACACCGGCATTTTTTCAACGATCGAAGACGTTCACCGCGTAAACCTTGTCGAGTACTACAAGTATGCAAAAGATTAACTTGATTGGATATCTTTAAGTAGGTTATCAGAACACAAATACTTTGAAACCGAATGGAACACAAATGGACACAAACACTGGATAAAAACCACTTTTTCATGTTATTTGTGTTCAGATGAGGCACTAAAAGATTTCCGATCAAGTTGATTTTTGTTACACTTATGGTATTCGACAAAGTCTACATGGTGAACGTCTCTGATCGTCAAAAAAATGCCAGCGTGGCAGCGACGTGGGACTGCGAGGGCGAGGGCCCTCAGTGGGTCATAGGAACCCTAGAGATCTAGTCCTAAATGTGTACTCCCTTTGTTTCATATTATTTGCCTCCGACGGGAATCCATGTATTTTGCACGCAAAAAATAATGTATAAGCAAAAAAAAAAATTCAACAAACTTTACACCAATTTAAAGATCTCATTGAGAAGAAAAAATTGGTGTAATTTTTTTTCGAAAAAAATTCTCATAAACACGCTATTTTTTGTGTGCAAAATACACGTACGGGACAAACAATATGGAACAGAGGGAGTAAATCATTTGATGGAGATGTTTTCCACGTATGAGGCCAATAGGGATTTTTATTGATCATGACTCTTTACCGACTGAGAATGAGATTGAGAATTATAAAAGGGTAATATGCTATTCAATAAAATAGAGTAAGTACAAAAACTTCATAAACTTTTTTATTTTTCCTTCTTATTTTTTCTATTGGGGATCATTAGTGATGATAATGTTTGATCACTGATGCACTAGTAGAAAAAAAAAGAAAAAGAAAGAAAACTTTAAAAAATATTCAATATACTAATTTTATTTTTTGAAGAATCGCTATGAGGGAAATTTATTTTTTTTGGCAGTCTAGTGGATAGAGGCCTATATGCATCATGCATGTTTCCTCCATTTGGAAACGATACTTTGAAGAGAAAATAAACAGACCATGACTATGATAATGTAAAATGCATAAGTAATTATTCACAGTCGATGAAAGTTTATATAATTGGGTCTAATTTTATGTCAAAATTAAAGCTCTACTAAAAAAATAAAATGCAAAACTATTTATTTTTACTTTGAAAACATATAACAATCTAATTTTACTTCTATTAGAGTATTTAATACTCCAATTAAAGTAATAAAAAAGAAGGAAAATACTAATAAATTTAGTTAAGTAATATTCAAGGGCATTTCGGTCAATTACTAACAAAAACTAACGGTGTTATGAATTTAATGGAATGGGGAATTTGAATAATAGTTTCAAAAAGTAAGGGAGGTCAATGTCATTTTAGAAACCTCAAGGGAGATCTCTGCATTTGTCTGAAACCTCAGAAGAGGTCAGTGAAATATACCCTTATACAAATGAAGTAGACTTACCTAGTGAAGAGGCAACGCCTAATGAGTACTTGATTCTGTGAAGAGGCAATGCCTAATTTGGGTGGATATATCATATATCTAGTGGTCCAGTGGCGTAACCAGGAATATGTGTCATTGGAGGCACTATAAAAACAAAAACTTTGGAAATAGCTGACAGCATCCCATCGATCTACGTCTTAATAATCGTCGGTGATGTGATTGCGGCTTGCTTATTTTATGTCCCTCCTCGTCACTCTTGTCATAAAATAAGTGGGTTTAATTGAGGATTCTTCTAATGACGACATACTTGATGAAGAGTATGAACCCAGAACACATGTTGCTTGAACTAGTAAAATGCTTAAATGAACCTCGTGTAAGAAGTTGATAAAAAAAATTTAAAAAAAATTAACATCGATGAGATGGCATCCCAGATCCTCCGTGCCCAATACTCCTGTGCCTCAATGCCCGAGGTGTTTTGGACCATTGAATTGTGAATTTTCTTTTATGGTTTAATATTTCTGAGTGATCCAACAGCCAAAAAATCCTTCGCCTCAAAGGTGTTTCAGCATAAAAGATCCGAGCTCGATGAGACAGAGGATTTGATGGCAGAACTACCAGAGGAATCGTCAAATCAGATGATGGATGACATTAGGGGGAAGATGATCACCGTAGATTTGGGAAAATTATTCAATGCCCCTTTGCCCCAAGCCACTCTTTTTCAGCCAGGGTTAGAGCCAGAAATACCGATAGGTGGGATAAAAAAAACACTTGTGTTATAATAGTTGCGAAAAGAAATAGTTTCCAAAAATAATTGTTTTCAATACATTTAACATTTTAAGTATTTTTTGATATATAAGATATGTATTTTATTTCAAAAGACACCGGTGACTTTTCATATTTTAAAGCAATGCACAATGGCCTTTCAAGGATTAGTCCTAAAATACATTTTTTCCAATATACACATAGATTTCATCCGCTCGTTTCATTGCAAATTTGCAAGCCGATTCTACACAACTTTCGTTGCCAAAATATTATAGGAGTATTCTTTTAATGTAATGGATGCTTGGGGTGATTTTGTGAGTTTCTTAGCTAGCTTGACACCTCATTCAAGCGTTGGTTCTTCAAACTGAGCCTTTATTTGTACGGTGATTCAATAGGCTTATTTTGGCCTAAAAAGTTAAGCATATTTTTTATTTTTTGACTTATTATGGTGAAAAGAAAAAGGTTTTTTTTGGCTTATTTTGGCCTAAAAAGTTTGGCTCTTGTCCCAAAACTGTCTTTGAGGGAGAGAAGCGGCTCGAAGAGATTAATGCGGAGATGAGAAGAATCCAACTAGAAGAAGTGGAAGCCGCTACCAAAAAAACTAAGGAATTTATGGTGTTTTTTGGGCTTTGGTGTTTTGGGGTTGGACTGGGCCCATCTTTGGACCTAATCCATTTTAGGTTTCCTTTTGACATCACAGGTAGGGGTGCCCAACGGATCAACTCGACCAACCCGAACTGTCCACGAACCCATCCAAGGTATGTTACGGATGGTTGCGGTTCGAGAAATATTTGTCTGGCGGTTGTGGTTACAGTTATGGTTTGGATCGGGTTTGGTTAAAACCGACCAATCCATGGACAAACTGTATAAAAAATGCTTGTGGATCCGGCTGTTACCCGATCCATCAAATATGCAACCGAACCGACCCATCTGTATGTCACCCATGGACGGTTGTGGATCTTAAAAATGATAATCCACTATGAGGGGTTTGGGTCGAGAACCGACCCGAACCGTGGACACCCCTTGTCACAGGCAACTCTACATAGCCTCTTGGGTAAAAAAAAAAAGTTTATATTTAGAATACATGTAATATTTGTACTTTTATTTAAGTTTTGTCTTTTTTGAACACCCAAGCTAAAAATATTTGAACATCCTACCCAAAAAGTTTGAACAACTAACTCAAAAAAATCAACCCACAAACCAATCCAAGGTAAAGAATCCAATTAAAAGCCATAAGAGGCTCCGTAGTTCCAATAGATTTACAATTAGACAATCTAAACACTAATACATTTTATATTACATGTAATAATTTGGCAAATGTTAATCAAAAACAGTTTTGACATTATCACCACCCAATAATTTTGTCTTGAGTTTGTTTCAACACTTATTCTTATACTGTGAACATCTATCAATCTAGGAAATTCACAATTAAATACATAATATATTAGCTCCAAACAAAGTACATACTCTTAATGACAAAATTAAAAATATTTAGAGAGCAAAAAGTATCTATTGGTTTGGATTTTACGCTCTGACTTTTCTTTGATAACAATCAACTTTATATCTACAAAAAAAAACAAAAGTATATGTCAAAAAAAAAATTGTGTGAAAATATTTGCCAGACGATTTCCTATAATAAAACTAATGTGTTTATATGCCGATTTAATTTTTCTAGGCCTAAAAAAAGAATTCGCTGAGAACATGCAATTGTGACATATATATTATGTATTTTCGTATTATTTAGTCTCATTATTCAAACAAATATAAAAAAAATTGTGTATATTTGGCCAATTAATAGAACTAGTAGAGTTAAGGTAAATTTTTAACACCCTATTCAATATTCCTGGAGCTGCCACTGCTTTTTGTTGGCTCCTTGCCATCTTTGGAGGGGGTCTTGGATGACATTTATGCTTGAGTGCTCAATCTCCTTCAGTATTTGTACTTCATGTTCAAGATTATCTTTTGCTAATAAAAAAAACAAAAAAGCTAAGGAATCTAGAAAAAGAATAAGGTTCCAGGTTTTGGATGTGACAAAATTATCATTAATTAATGAGAGTGGAAGGACACCTTGGTCCATATTATTTTGCTAATCCATTTACTAACGAAGTTAAAGGTAGGGTGAATAATGACTATATTCATTGGTGTTTACCGGGTCCTATATAAAGAGATGGGAGGGTGGTTGATTCAACATTTTGTTATTCATGAGGGTCTAGTCTAACTTTTTTTTTTCCTTTTTTTCTTTTTCTCTTCTAAACTTTTGTTAGTAGTTTTCTGTCAATTGTTTTTTGATTATCTGTTTATCTTGACCATAGAAATATAAAATGTAAAAACTTATGACGAAACCTTAAACAAGTTCACCTAAAAGAAAAAAGTAATACAAAACAAATAGATTTCTGGAGATTATTTTATCTTTTTTTTAAGTTTGATTAATTTTTCCAAACTATTACATTAGCACTAGCAACGTCACATGAAGCATTAACAACTTCTACACTATTCGTCAAAATTTGCAAGCTTCTAATGCCTGCCGGAATTGCCCATTTTACAGCTTCCAAGACCGCTAACGCTTCCACATATGCGGATGATAATGCATAAACGCAAGAACATCCATAAGCAAGCTCCACCCCTTCTAAATCAAGCCCCAGACCTACCTCCTCCCAAAGTTTAACCGCAAACTCACACTGAAGAAAAAGGTGGGGGGTAATTTGAAAACATAAATTGTCTACCAAAAAAAGTTACAGTGCTAAAAGTTACTTTCAAAATTTGTCTTTATTTAAATTTTCGAACAAATCAATTTTTCATTCATTCTTGCGGAAAAAATTTTAGTGTCAAGCAGCTACCACATTGTTGTAACCGTCGGCACATCCTAACCGTCCAAAAGTGATTTCAATGGTCCGGATTTTAAAGAAACTCTTCAAGGGAAGAGTTCAAAATTTAAACCACTAATTGTTAAAATAGACGGCGTGATAGAGCGCTACGGATACCACGTGATACTGGATCCAGGGATCTGGGAGGGCGGCATCCGAGTTATTGATCTCGGTAATCAACAGCTCTGATTTCATCTTTGCAATAAATAGCTCGGATCTGCAAAGTGCTAAGATGAAATCAAAACCTTTAGAAACACACCCAACAACATGAAACGCCGTGTAGGGTCCGCATTGAAAATTTTCTCCATTCTTCTACCTCACATAAGAGTAGAACCGTCTGGTCGATGTTCGCTCCATGATCACTTGTGACCAAAGATGTAGGAATAAATGCAAAAGTGGATGGTCAAACCTTAATAGCAAGCAGGTAAGATTACTCCACCAAAAATAAAAAGGAAAAATTCGAACAAGATTTATTTTCCCACCAAAGAGAACAAAAACAAGCAGTAGCCTCAAACTAAGAAAGAAAACTCTTACTGCCGACAAATCACCAAGTTAATACAGTGCCATCACATAACTTTATAACAAGACTCCGTGACAAGTAGATTGAAAATCTGCTTAATTATACTTTCAACCATTCCAAACAAGGGCAAAGCCCCCAGCAAAACTTAGCAGGGTAGTAGTCCTTCAAGTATACCTCTCTGCTAAAACCAATGATATAGAAACTGAAAGGCCTTTTACGACCAACCATTGTGACTCGTGTCACCGGAACAACAGAGATTGTATGCCTCTCACATATGACGCGGGCAGTAGGGGGTACTGGGGCCCTTTCTGCGATTACTTCAGAGGAAAACTTGTTCAGGAAGAATGAATCTGCGAAAAAGGCAGGAGCACACTGATAGGCTTGAGTGTTGCATAACTGGACTCCTTTGGCTCTGTGGAAGACTTCGTCTGGAACTGAGGCGGCCCCACTTGTTGCACTTACTTTTCGAGTAGAAACTGTCTTCCTACAAAAATAAAAAGTGAATACATCCTTAGACCTTAGGTGTAATGCCAATATAGGCATGTCCAGATAGATGTATATACAAGGAAAAAGGGACCAACAATAATTTCTACTGTCCTCATAGAATGAAGAAAACTTTCAGGTTCCAGAATGAAATAATTTTCAGAAGACAAGCTAGGTAGATCAGAGGCTGCAATGCGTGATATAGCATAAGGAAGAAGTCAACCAGAACAAAAGGACACAACGCTGAGGATGCAGAGGAAGTTAACTGTGAAGTGGAGAGTGCAATGAGCCGGCTATATTTACTTACTCTCATCAGAAATTTTAGACCCCCAAACCAAGTCGCAAGACTTAGTTTGGTTTATTTGAGAAAAGAAGCCCAACCAATACCAAACAGAGTCATAATAGGCCTAATGTGGTGAACCGGTCAACCCATATGGTGCAGGTTGCCACTTGCCAACATGTCATATGCAGAAAATAGGTTTGAATTTAAGACACATGGAACCCCACAACACCCAAAATATTATGATGTGTTAGTAATGCAGGAAACAATCTGAACTAGTCTGAACCAAAATTCAGCCAACATTATCTTTACTCTGTCCAAAAGAGGAAGCATGTCATTTTGTACCCTTCCAACTAATTTGGACATCTGGCAAGGGAAGTGTCCTAGGCTAAACTCCGGTTTAACTTTATTCTTTCCTGACAGCTAAAGAAAAAAGATGAATATCAAGGATTATATTACTTGACAAATCAGTTAGAAGAACATAATATCTCCCCCAGAGAATTTTAGCCGAGAGAAGAGAAGAGGATAGTTACAAGTTCTGCAAGAGTCACTATTTCCAGATTTTCGCAAACAACTTTTGCAAATCTAAGAAAGACCATAACTATTGAATTAATTCTAGACCATCCTACCGTTGACCATTGAAGCTCATCTGTATTTCCTTTCTTCTCATTTTCTTTTTTGGGTTGTTGAAATTTGAAGTTTTAGGCTCATTCCTTAAATTAGGTTAATTGATGGCTTTTTCTGCATTATGGCCATGCAGGTACTGTTTCATCAAAAAACAAAGCAATACATACCATCTAACTATGGCAATATTGCGTTTCAAGAGAGCACCACTGCCTTCACATGTCTGACATTTAATCAGCCCACGAGATCCACAGGTTAAACAAGGGATCTTTCCCTTGCCATCACACTTCGCACATCTGCAGGGACAAAACCATCCAATAAATCATGTTACACCCGATTCTGACATCAACATAATCTACTAAGTATCTAACTAGTAATCAGGCTCTATAGTTGGCAAAGAGGCAACTGATTCATGAATAAAAGATTGCTTCCACATTCATGAATAAGGTAATATATCGACGGAAATTGGAAAGATCACATTGTGTCAGCTCCATCCTTATGAGCAATCAGACCCCTCCCATAACAGGCAGGACATTGTGACATCTGATTTTCCTTGTAAAATCCAGGTTCCTGATCAGCATTGCAAGTAGAACATACAATATTCCCTCGTCCTGTACAACCTACAAACAAGCTAAGGCTGCGTCAGGAATCGACAACCCTGGCAGCTATTAAATGAACACATGTACTCATAAGAAGAAAATGCGTGTTTCAGCTTTTAGTATGATAAGAATGCTGACAAGATAACCAGAGTGATCGCAACATTAAGTTAGAGAACATAGTCTCAAATTGCTACAGTATGGATCAGGTAATCACTTTTTGGGTTGAATCCAACATTTCTATATGCTCAGAGCAGGTCACAATTCATCCCACATTTGGAAGGAAAAACACCACATCCAATCATGATTTTTTCCATTTGATAACAAGGTGTCCAAGCCAGCATACGCGCCCCTCAACTAATCCCTGGTGGACCAATTCTATCATCCACTAAGCAGGGGGCATTTGAAATCTGAGCAAACCTCTACAGCACCTAGGAGGCTTCGAACACGAGACCTAGGAGAAAAAAGAATCCCTAGTCCCAGGCCTTGACCATCGTTGGGGTTAAGAGACACACCCTACGCTTATAGACAAAGGTTGCGCGAGAATAGACCCAAGGAAAAAGGCTGCATGATAATAAACCCCAAGAGGCTACATGTGATAAACCTAAAAAATAGATAAAACGTGTAAGATGTTGGAACATAGTCTCAAACTGCTTGGTATTTAAATCGTCGTCCCTCAATGTGCGTGAGGGACATCTCCCTAATAGTAGGCTTTTGGACAATTAGTGGGGGTAGGAATACGGATTAAACAAGTGTTATCATGTCAAAATTTCATGTACCTAACTTTAGAAAGTCCAATATTGCAACAGTTAACTCATACCTGGGCATTTTTCAATAGCTTCAGAATGAGGAATCTTGGATCGCGATTCTTTGTGAGGTATAAATAAAACTGGGAATTCAGACCTTAAATCCAATTCCCAGATTGCAAGTTCAGGACCCTTATTCTTTCCACCAACTTTGCCACCATGGAATGGCTCTCTTTCTGTAACCTTTTCCCTCTCCTCGATGAAAGTATCCAAAGTTCCAATGTAGACATTGCAGTCTTCCACTGCCTGAATTTTCCAGGTCCGAGCAGGACGACTCCCCCAACAGCAGCGATGGCCAACATGATCAATAAGCAATTCTCGTATTTCTACCTCATCCAGTATTTGCCTACACAAATAGGTCAAGAATCAAATGGTGAGTTTCCCCACTCTCACTTGAAGTCTAATACCAATGGCTAAAGCTGTTAAACTGTAGATGCAACCCCATCCAGCAGGCAGGCCCATCATTCATAATCAAGCCAAAGATAGATGTATGGCCAGAAATCAGCTAATTTACAGTTTTTTCAAAACTCTAACCAAACAATTCCATTAACTTTCCATGACACAGCCATGTAGTATTTCTTTATTTTCTTTTTTCTTACCATTCTGTGTGATTGGAGTGCTAAGTGACTATCACACAAGAAAAAGAATTAAGCAAGACAACCAGCACAGATCAGGTGAATCATTTTCATATTACCTCCTCCTATGGCATCATAGTGTGCCTTGTATCTTTCATTCAGCTAAAGCAATGGATTACTAATGTAAATTATCAAACAGCCACAAGATAAAAAATAAATAAATAAATAAAAATTGCATGATAACATAAAAATCCAAGTCACCCAAAAAAAAAAAAAAAACAACAACAACAAAGCTATGTCTCCAATTAACTATTCTTGGAAGAGATAATCTTATTTACGGAGGATCCATAAATAGGGGGTTTGCGCCGAGCAAATCCCCGCCGTCCATCCCGAGATCCAACGGCTCGGAGCTGTGCACACTCTCTCTCCTCCTTAAATGCACTGCAGGTGTAAAAAAAAAAAATTTGTCCACAGCTCTGAGCCGTTGGATCTCGGGATGGACGGCGGGGATTTGCTCGGCGCAAACCCCCTATTTATGGATCCTCCGTAAATAAGATTAGCTCTTATTGGAAAAGGAATATTATTGGACCCTGATAAGAAATGTTCCTGAACCTCACCTCTGAAATTCATTAATTCCACCATAATCTACTCCGTATCCAACCTGATAAGGAATAGCTTGCTCTGCAAAATGTGGCTCACAGTTCATAAGCCAAAACAATACAGCTATATGGAATAGGGTAATTGCACAGAAACAAAAATGAAGCTATTTTGTTGTCAGAGTTCATCATCATGTGGTCTAATCACAAGAACATACAGAAAACTCTGAAACTATATGAAAGATAAGTATCATGAAAGCAAGCAGCATGAATCAGACCAATTCAAATTATTTCTGTAAAACCCAGTAGCGTTACCAACTATACAGTGCCGGAAAACTACTTTACAAATCTAAATTGCCTAAAGTTTCATTTATGAGTTCGTTGTCTAACTAACCTATACCACGCGCTATCCTTGGATGAACTAAAGGTTATCCCATCCAGCTCAAGGACCAAAGGCAGCAAGGTCAGTTATTGGAAGACCAAAATTTGATACTTCAACTTTCTTTCTTTTTGTGGATCAAAAAAAAAACTTTCTTTCTTTTTTCCCTTTTTTTTTTTTGCTTGGGTTAAAATTTGGCAGAGTGATGCAACATAACCCTGAGTTGTAATTACAAGCAAGTTGCAAAGTCCTTAATTCCATTCTTTCATTTGTTTCACTAGGACACGAAACACCACCACATCCAAATCTTACTTTTCTTATTGCAACTCATCAGTATGATACCATAGAACTTTCATGACATAAAAAGAAACTCCCCCGCCACAGTGACCCATTACCATAACTTTCCTAGTATGAAGCACCGATGATCTATGACCATATTCATGTCTCTGGGGGCAGGCGACAAGCCAGAGACATGAATAGGACAAACCACTTTGCGCATACATTGAGTTCTAATACTATTCATGGTGGGACACCTGAGACACACATGGGCACGAGGCAGGGTGACTTCCATAAATTTAAAATCTTTTCCGGAGTAAAATATTTATCACTTCAAAATGGCAATATAAAACAGATGTGTATTTGTAATATGCATACAAATCGGTTGATAATGCATTCAATAGGAGTCCTAAGAACTAACCTAAGTATTTAGTGATCACAACGAAGGTTTGCATAACTAAATAAGCTATTTAAAAATAAAAATAAAAAATCTGTGCCCGTGTCCCTATTTTTTGAGAATTACTGTCGCACATATCCATATATATGTCCGTGTTTGTGTCCGTACATAGCTTTCTAGCACGTAGGAACACGATCAAAATATTATAAAGTATAATTTACCCCCCCAACAAAAGGGGGAAAAGCTATGCTTTTGATCCTAAAAATAAAAATAAAGCTTTGCTGAGGTGCTGAATCTTTATCATAATATCAATGCGTTATGTAAATGTATGTCTATGATTGTGCACGGACTGACATACATAGTGAACACTATATTACTATTACAGTTGGGTAGAAATTGAATTGGGATTTACCATCAGGATCAGGTTCAGGGGAGCTAATCAAGGGGGCGTGCAGAGAAGGAGGGTAATATCGATCTGAAGAAGCAGTAGCAGCAGATCGAATCTCGTCGACGCTGACTTCAGCTCCGGCCAAAGAAGTCGTCGGAATAACGGAACCTGCCCTTCCGACGTACTGATACGAACTCAACCTCTCGAGCTTCCCTCTCTCTCCTCCAATTTCCTCTATCTTCTCTGCTTCACAATCCAATTACAAAATTCAATTAATTCGATACTAATAATATCACGAATGAATATGTAAATGGGGAAAAACCAAAAGGAATCGAGCGTGTGAACTGGAAATGAATAACGTACCAGTGAGCAAAGGCTCCTCCGCGTTGTTTTCCTGTTCCATTTTCTTCTTCCTGGAGAGAGATCAATTTTTTTTAAAATGAACTCATAATTTGCTATCTATTTATGGAGAATTTTTCATTGCCGACCGCGTGCGTGGCGCCTAAAGTTTGTATATCGGCTGTCAAAAACATTTTGAACATTTAAAATTTAGCCAATGCGTGCTAATAGGAACACGTTAAGGTTGAATAAATGTATTTAAATATGTGAAAAATGTATAAAAATATGTGATAGTGCATTGAAAAAATATAAAAAGTGTATTGGAGTTTTTTTTTTGTATGTTTATTTTGTGCCTATTGGACACTCAAGACCCTAAATTTTATAGAGAGAAAGAGGCCAGAGAGAGAGGAGAGTGTGGGAAAATTTTGGAGTCTTGGGTCCCTGTAGTGGGGGGCTCATTACAGGGTTATAGCGAGCCCATCCGGCCTTCTATCTCGATAATGAACCTTCAAATTTTAATTGAAACAATGAATGGTTCAGATCATTTAAAATTTAAATTAAATTCGAGCCGTCAATGTCAAAAATCAAAATGAACGGCAAGATTGGTCTAACTATAAAGCCCCCGAATCCGACCGAAATTCGCGTTCTACGCACTATATGGCCGTGACCACTTGACACTAAAGATTTTTCCTAATGAAATTTGCTTAGGGGGTGTTCCACTAACTTGTTTTGTTTTAAAACTGCCTTAGTTTTTGTGTCCATGTGATGTATTGTGAAAGGATGATCTGTCTCGGTTTTTGAGAAAAAACAGTTTTTTGAAAAAACTAAGTTAATGGAACACCCCCGCGCAATACGTGACCGTGACCGCTCCGCACTTAAGATTTTCTCAAATGAAATTTGCCTTAGTCGTTAAGAAAACAAATCTTATTACAGGAGTCTACTGGTAGACGGGGAGTTTGGACTTTGGAAACATCCGACCATTTGGAGTTACTGAGCAGTCGGTACCAAGAGGCAGGGGCGACTTCACCTTATAGATAGTGGAGTTAGCCGACTCCACGGGTAACAAAAAATTACTATTAATTGTAGTAATTTTTTAAAATATTTTCATAAATGAACCCCTAGATTTAATAGTGACACCACTGCATAACTCCTAAAAATATATAAAAGTTGATTCCTTGTGTGATTTGTTTGAATCCTTATCACTCTTTTTGTTATTTTGATTAAAAGGGGTTGATTTGTCTTGCTAGGTTAAGCTTTAAATGTGATTTTTATTGGAACAAGATTTTTAGTTGTCATTATTGTGACGTTTTAATTTGATTTATGGTTGATAAAAATATTTAATGTTTATGAGTGACCCTGGACTTCCGAACTCCTCGAGTCACCACTATCGAGATGGACGACCATATTAGGCGTAGTTTTCCATTTCATAAAATGGACATTTGCTAAAATCAAGTGGGTGATTTTTTCAAATGAAGTGGGGAGCTGATTTTATCTCCAATGAATCTAGACTTGTGTATGTCCAGATTCATTGAAGATAAAACCACCTCTCCATTTCATTTGATAAAATCACCCACTGATTCTAAGCAAATGTCAATTTTATCAAATGGAAAACTAAGCGAGCCTCACTACACCTCACTACAAGGCTCCCAAATCTAAAAATTTGGATCATTTAAAATACTTTTGGATGAACGAAATTTGAGTTCTCCGCACTACATGGCCGTGACCATGCGGCATTAAAGATTTTATCTATTGCCTTTTTTTTTATAACCGAGGAACAGTCCTATAACAGGCCACTAAGGGCTAATTTTTCAAAAGATTTTAGCACCCAAGTGCTAAAATTATGATATTTCAAATCAAAAAATGAAGTGGTTTCGTGTATTTTTTTTCGATTTTTTTACACCAAATTAAAGGACACGAGGAGTACTTTAATTTGGTGCGGAAAAAAAAATCAAAAAATGATACATAGAACTACTTTATTTTTTATTTAGAATATCATAATTTTAATACCTGGCTTTTAAAAAACTAGGCCTAAGAGGATTACTCTCAAAGTTAGGCACTCACCCTAAATCCTTAACCGCTAGGACAACCACTGGTTGTTAGCTATTGCCTTAGTCGATAAGAAAACAAATCTGATTACACAAGTCTACAGGTAGATGGGGATGTGGTATTTGGTTTTTGGCTTTGATATCTCATTGGTCCACGCGTAGACTTGTTGGTGTTTGCTTTTGGGGGGTAAAATTGATTGGAGTATAATACTCGCGTCTACTGCAATTTCGTCCGAAAAAACAGCAAATATCCGATTTGGTCCCCAACTATCCTTCACTTTTCAGTCGTTTTTAAGAGTTTTTTTTTTTTAAACATTTTTATTGTGTCATCACTGACATGCATGTGTTCCATAAAGGGTTAATAATCTACTTGCCCCTCTAACTATTCAATTTTTATTTACTTCCCCCTCTAACTATCCAAATATTATCTGTCACGCCCTCAAATTTAATAAACCAAAAATAAATAATATTCTCGTGGAACAAGTCAAAGTCTTCCATTCACCCTTTGAATAATCAAAGTCAAAATAGCTAAATTCTCACCTTAAATAATAAACAAGTTCTAACTACAAGTACCATAACCCAAATGCATAAGTATCAAGTTTTAAGAGTTATTACAATAACCAAATAGTCAAAAGATTAACAAATAGAAGTTACAAGACCATCTTTCAAAAATATAAAACAAATATGGAAAAATAACTTCATGCTCAATGAACTCCAATGCTGTGCATCCACACTTCATGCATCCATCTCATGCTCCATGTCGAGTACCTAAAACTTGATATGTTAAGCTCACTAGCCTAGTAGAAAAACTATTCTACCAACACTAGGTGTATAAACATGATACATGAATAATGAGTGGGTATGAAGATGGACACAACCAATGTGTAAGGCTAGGATAAACAAAAAGTTTTAACTCAACCACTAAGCACCCGAAATGTGTTCACATGTCTAAAAAGTGTCCAAGTGTCCCAAACTAAGTTTAACTATCCAACCAAAGTCTAAGTAATTGTCAAATCTTCATATGCGTACATAAAAACTCAATTTTCACCAAATATTCCAAATTTAACTCAAATATGTTATTTTCAACATTTTATGAGAAAAAAATTCAGCAATTTAATAGGGGAGCATCCCTATGCCGATTTTGTGGGCTCCGTGCACCCCTGTTAGATTTTGTGGACTCTGTGCACCCCTGCCAGATTTCATGGGCTACATGCACCCCTGTCAAATTTTGCGGGCTCCGTGCACCCATGGCTAGGGACAGCAAATGGGGGATCCCTAGAGTTCATTTTATCCAATAAAACACTTTCGATTCAAAACTCATCTCAAAACTTTATATTTTGTCCCAAAATTATCATTTGCATCGAAAAGTCAAACCAACTATTTACATTATCCAAACGATGCCAAAATAAGGTTAGAAGGATGTGCGATGTGCCCAATATTCAAGTGAAGGATAAGAGATGAAAATATAATATTTTAGCATTTTCCAACCAGTTGGAGATTTTTGCCCAACTGGTTGGACCAAAATAGAGGCAAACACAATTTTTCAGAAAAATCCAACCGGTTGGTGGTTTTTGCCCAACTAGTTGGGAAGAGACAAATTCTAGCGAGAATTTCAGAAGCGCCCAACTGGTTGAAAGTTTTTGCACGACTAGTCGGGGAAACCCAGATTTTCTGCCGATTTTTCTCAAAACATGGAATTTCAACCCAAGTGCATATACGAAGTTTTAGGCCAAAATTGGATATCTTGAGCAACAAATGGACATCAAGGGGGGGTAAATCAACAATCAATTGCATCAAACAAGTACTCAAATCATAGATCACAAAATCAAGCTCAAATAAACCATTTTAAAAGCAAATGATAAATTAGATGAATTCGAGTAACAAGAACAAGATGTATGTTATACATCACAAAGACACAACTAGAGGGAGTAGAAGTTGTCTTCCTACCTTAAGATTTGAACTTGAAATGAGTGAGAAAATGAAAGCCCTAGCCTCCAATGAGCTCCACCCGAAATATGAGTTTTTGGTGCGAAACAAACGCAATACAAGCTTCAATATGCGTAGAGGATGAGATTTTATGGTAGAATCTTGAAGGGATTTGATTTTGGTTAAGATTTGAGGTGTGTTTATGGAAGATTCTCAAGAGAGAGGGAGAGAAAGAGAGGGCTATGGCTGATTTTTTTACAAAAATGGAAGCATTACACATGCTAACATACACACACTTCTTTACACTTACACCCCTAATCTTTCAATTGTGTTTTAAAAAGACCTAAATGCAATCACATGCTCTCTCATTGAACCCTTGAGTCAAAATTCAATTCCTCACATTAACCCAATATTATTCTAGAGAAATTATGCAAAAATACGGGTCCTTACATTATCCATTCCATCCAATCAACCACTTTCCATCCAATTCATTGATGGAAAATATAACACGTTGCCCTTTCAAGGGCATTTACGTCTCTTCACTTATCAATTTATGTATATATTCTCTCCATCTTCTTCTCACCTCAAACAAATTCAAACAAGAGCAATCAGAGGAGGTTGGGACTGATCATTTGCCTTTTTTCGGAAACAAAACAATACCCATTTCCCATAAAAATGATAAATTCATATGGGAGGTTGATACTCATTATTGATTTGACTCACAATGACAAAACCCCACTAATTTACAATACACGAATTAGACTGAAGAAATACTCGATGTACATACTAAACACGTTAGAATTGCAGAAAACCTAATCAACGTGAAACTAAACACATAATTCATGAACTCACTTGAAATTAGCAATCAAATTGAACAAATCCTTAGAATTTTCAATATCCCGGCCATTTTCCATATTCCAAATTAAGCAAACCCATTTCCAATAACAAAGATTAAAGAAATGACTGTTGTTTGGCCCCATTAAAACTTCCAAAATTGCAAAAGCCTAATCAAATGTCAAATGAAACTAATAACTCACGACCTAAGACAAAAGGAGCAATCAAATAATACATATATGATAGGTGAAGAGACATAAATGTCCTTCAAAGGGGTTAGGGTTATGTTTTCCATATGGAAAGTGGCTGATTGGATGAGATGGATAACATTTGGATAGTTAGAGGGGAAAGTAAAGTCAATTGGTAGTTAGAGGGGGAAGGAAATAAAAATTGAATAGTTGGAGGGGCAATTAGATTATTAACCCTTCCATAAAACTAAACTTCAATAATTAAACAATACGCTTGTAGAGCAATACAACAATATTGCATATGCAAAATAAAATTGTTCTACCAATATAACTGACATTCTGTATAAGGCAATTGTAAAAAATTATAAAAATATCTTTTTTTCTATATGTACTTAGTTGTACTCAAGGTCTGTTTGGCCGACTCTTTTTCTCATTTTCAACTTTTCTTTTTTAAGTTTTGGGTGTTTGGTTGTCCAAAACACGTTAACTCAAAACTCATTCTCAAAATTTGACATTAGAGAGAAAAAGCTAAAAGTAAGCTGGAATGAGCTTTTTAACTTCTCATTTTTTTACTTTTCTCATTTTGATTAACAAAAAGATTTGCAAAATATATGTTGCACATATTTCTCAAACACTACTCTTTTTGCAAAAGACATTCTGCACATTTTTCACAAACACTCCTATCAAATTCAAGATATATTCTGACCATAATTTAAAAAGCCAAAAAGTTGAAAATGAAAAAATAAAAATAGGAATCTCAAACACCCCCTCATATCTTTTTTTTATTATTTTAATTTTCTCGTATCTCCAAAATCAAAACCTATTTCTTTGTTCGATTTTAGTTTTTGGAAACCGGTTTCTACTTTTCCAGTGGGTCCCCCCACATGCAATCTTTGGTTTTCTCTCTCCACTCCATTTCTAAAAATACTACTCTATTAGATACCTTATGCAAGATGGGTCCGTGAGGCCCACTATGAAGACCCACAGGAATTATTCGCGCCGGTCATTAATTTTTTTAAATAATTTTTTTAGTTATTCCTAAAAAATCATCTCATTCAAAAAATTATAAGTGGTTGATCTGTCTTCTAATAATTCATTCACAATTTAGGATCTTGAATTTTGACATAATTTGAAAGAAAGTTAGACAACTGGATCAAGTACTTAAAATTATATGATTGACCTGATTTTTTTCTAGATGACTAAAACAATAATTTCAAAACTAATGAACAGTTTGAATCATCTGTGTGAGTCTTTGAACTAGACCTTATGGATCCATTTCGCACAAGGTATGCAATATAGTATCATCTCTAGCAATGGAGAGGAGACATAAAAGTAAAGGCTGCAGGTGGGGGGGCCGACGAAAAAGTAGAAACTAGTTTCCAAAAACTAAAACCGAACAAGGTTATTTATATCCCATATAAGTACACGCTTTTATAGATCACAAGTCAAATTAGACATGAGAGATGATATGTCAAATAATACTTGGGCAATTGGAGTAATTATTCCATGGATAAGGGGGTCGGGGCAATTCCCCAAAAGATTATAGAATAATTGGTTGAGCAATTTGACATCATGGTTGGAGTTGTTTAAAATTTTCATTCATCCGCTCGACATGTCAAAGAGGTTATTAAATAAATCATTGCCGATCTCCTTTAGCCTCTTCAGTTGCTCTAGTGCTGGATCAATTGCTCCAACTGCCGATTTGGGTCTTTGGTAGTCCTTTAGTTCAGTCCAGTTGGTTTTGGCCCAGATTCAACCATGCACGTGTCCTTCCCGACTAGCCCCTCTCAAGTTTCTGGCTAACCTTTGCTTCCTTGACTTCATCTCTTATGCATTCAACCCATGCCCTCCAGCCTATGCCTCTATCGGGGTTTGATTCTCCGTTTATAGATCTCCCATTTTCAACAATTACGCCTTTGGCCTGCACCTTTGTCGTGCCTTGATTTCTGTTTCGTCCTTTGCATGCTCCATATCAGCCTCCTTTTTTCAAAATTGGGGTTTTTTTTTTTAAATATTAAAAGGGTTTTTCAAAACTGTGGGTTCTTCTTATGGGGTTTATGTGTGTTTCAGTTAAAAAATTGGGTTTTAAAAAATAAAAAGGTGTTTCCTAGGCCATATGGATGCATGTGTTTTTGTCTATCTTGCAAGTTTTGAGCATAGTGCGGGAGTAAGGTATAAATTGTGTTAGTTTCGAGCAGTGGACAGGAGTAAGGCAAGTGTTGTGCTTGTGGAAGTTTTGTCTCAAGCTTATGGTGGCGGGACTTCACGTGGCCGCGGCAGTGCAAGTCTCTGGCGAGGAGTTTTTATGTTTTACTTTTTTTAATTATGTTGAATGTTGCATGTTTCAGATTGTATATGTGTCTCTGTTATGTAGGCTAAAGCTTTGTAGTGACAATTTAACTTCGTAAAGGTCCCCGCCTATCGCCAACGGCAGTTTATAATGACGACTTCACAGATATGAACTTTTTTTTTCTCTTCACAGATATGAAATTCTTGTAGAGTTCTACAAAAAAAAATAGTATTGACACCAATGTCCTAGTTTCAAGCATTTCTTTGCTGAAAAGAATCCCTAATGGGCCGTTTGGATGGCCTATTAGTTTTGGAGGGATTAAATAGTAAGGGGGATAAAATAGTCAGAGAGATTAAATAAGAATGGTGGACCCACAGTTAAGAAAAAAGGATTAAATAGTCGATGATTTGGATGAGGGATAAAGAAGGAAGATAAGGAGGGCGGATGATGTAAAAATTTGTTAAAAGACTATTTTACCCTTGGATTAATTTGTTTTACTTTTAAACCATGGAGGTATAATAATTCATTGTAATATTTTTATGTAATTTAAAAATATTAAATAGTAAAAGCACATTTAAGTTCAGTGGCACAAGGTTGTGCGTAAAAACACATTTAATTGATTTTCCTGTGTGCTACTTTAGGATTAGTTGGGCAAAAGATTTTAGCAACTCATTTGCTAAAATCATGGTTGATTTTAGCAAATGAATTGCTAAAATCTTTTGGCAAACTAAGCCTTAATTGGAACTACTCTTGAACTATCGTGTACTGTACTACTTTTAGTTGGTTTCACCGTGGCAACCACACAGGATAATTTTCCTGACTTCCTTGTTTATATTGATCATATCAACAAACAAATCCACTTATCTTCATCTTCTCTTCTCTCACAAAATCAGATCTAATTTTTTTCTTCCCATCTTCCATGGCCAATCAACACGTAAACCACTACCACCATGAAATCTCTCTCTCTCTCTCTCTCTACATCAACGATGGTAAAAGGAGAGAAAATTGGGGGTCCGATGATCAACCCTTTGAAAATGTTAATTTCTCTTCTTTTTTTTTTATATTCAAGATCTGGTTTTTGTGCTGATTTAGGTCCGAAATTGTGGATGAAGGAGGGTAGCAAGGTAAAAGGGGGATGGATGAGAGGCCGGACTAAATACAAGCACCCCCCTGCTTGTATTTAGTCCGGCTTGCCCCTGATTATTTAGCCACCGGCTATTTAGTCAGTTAGGCTAAACATCCAATCACTCTTCATCCCCCAGATTCAATAGTCATTAGTCAGGGTCTCTTATGCATCATCTAAATGAGCTCTAAATACATATTTTAAATACTACTATGATAAGCAATGGGGTGGCTATTAGGATTTTCACAACCATGCTAAATCCCTACATATCTTGAAAACAATGAATCACCGAAACGAAAAACAAGTGATCGTGCGTAATGAAAAAATAAAAAAAGAAAAGAAAAGCGAGACACATATACGTGGAAAACCTCAACGCAAGGAAAAACTACGAGAGACACACCAGTCCACTATGAAATTGAAATCAAGAGTACAAGTCTTCTCGCAATCTCTCTGAGATCTGCGTTTTCTTTCACCTCTCTCTCACTGTTTTCTCTGAAAACGTGTTACCCTAATTACAATAGCATGTCACTAGAAGATATACCAACTACCAGCAGTGTTAAGCTTGGCCTCAAAAAACCCATTCACAGACATCTACAAAAGTGTGAAAATGGTCCAATAAAACATTTACACTTTAGAACAAAAAAAAAAAAAGACAATCTAGCTATTTCCTTTTATTTTCGTCTTGAGTTACTTTTTTTTTTTTTTTTTGCTTTTGGTCATACGTAATACTATTTTACTTTTTGACTCCTCTCATCGAGACAGATGATTAATCCAAAAACTATATCTTGAATCTAACAAAAATTCGGATAAGGCAAACAAAAAACAAGACAAATAAATAAATAAAAAAGAAGCAAGACAAAGCACTCATAAATTTTTAGTACTAATTTAGTAGTAAATCCATAATAGCGTTTGGTTTAATTCAATATGTTTATTCTAAAATTTTACTATAGTCAACATTTCCTTAATTGAATGATCATGTGCCCAAAATACAAGATTTTTTTTTTCATTCATCATTTCTAATCTATTACATGGCGAAAGGGAAATTAGAGTCGATCCCGGAATGCAGTGTAACGCATCAAAAAACTCTATCGCATGAGCTACCCATTGCAATAATACAAGATTGTCATGGGGGAGTCTACTCTTCAATCCTTCAATAGATTGAAAACTACTCCAATTTCTACTTCAATGGTCTTGGTCGCATCATTCGTTTCGTTGAAATTACCGAGAGCATTAAGCATGACATAAATATCTCACATTCTCACTAATTACCATTTGATATGGCTTTGCTCCAGTGCTCAAAATCTTCTTTTTTGTTTTCAAGAAAATTTTGTTCCTAAATCATACAGTATAGAATGAAATCTAAACAATTAGATTTTTTGTATGCTTGATGTTGTTAACGAGCTAAACAAGATGAACATCGAGGTAAGCCTAGAAAATATTATTGTTTGCCTGCTGAAATTGTTGAGAGGAGTTGGAGTAAAAATTGATCAGTTTTCACTTTAGTCTGAAAATGTAATTGTTGCCACACACAAGAGGGGGGTGAATTGTGTATCTCAAAATAAATAAATAATGCAGAATTAAATTACTAAATGCAACACCCAATAAAAATAAATAGATTCAAGAACACACATGAAATAATATATGACAGAAAATAAGGAGTAAGGGAAGAGAGAAATTAAACACAGATTTATTGCAGTTCGGTCCGCAATTTCATGGCCTAGTCTACTCCCCAAGTGTCCAACTCAGGATTTGTTGCACTATCTCCAATAGTAACACTTTTCTAACTTCGCGGGTGCTAGAGAAACCTTTACAACGAGCAATCCATCCCCAATCGCTCCAACTAGTTTTGACTCTAGTGGTAGTAACACCTAACTGACTAATTTTTTCTCACACTCAAATCACTCACAAAAGATAAATTCCTACAAGGGTGTACAATTCCTTTTACAATGATAGCTGAAATATAGAACACTCAAACTAGTGTAGAATATGCAAGATGAAGCTTCAAGTTGAAAGGTAAGGATGATGGCACACGTAATTTTTTCCCGTTGGAGCTCACTGTCACTTTTCCACTTTCATTGGAAGCATATCTTCACTTTTTGGAAATAATTAAGCAAAACGTTGGAAGCATATCTTCACTTTTTGGAAATAATTAAGCCATTGCATTATGACCTTAATTGAGCCAAAGTAAGATTATAAATTCATTCCATTTGCTCTCCACTAGCCGTTAGGATTAATAGACTTGCAAGAAGGCAATGATTGATTTTCTCAACTTGTAATTCCACTAGCCGTTTGAACCTTGATAAGGAATGAAATCACCCTTTAACATTATTCTTTTTCTTCCTTAGCCTTCTATATATGCTTGAAACCCAAACTAGCCGTTAGATCTTAGTCAATAAATTGATAGCCATCAAATTTCCATTTCTTTGCAAGCCAAATGCATCTTAGAAATTTGAATACCACTTTCTGTTAGGAACTTCAATCACGTAGCCAACATTTCCTTTATTTGAATTAGTCGTTTGAATTCAATTAGGTTCCATATTCCATTGACAACATTTGCATCCAATAAAATATGAGAGTAAGATTTGTCCTTAATCTTCTCCCTCTTCATGTATATCTTGGCTATTAGAGATAGGATTTGATGTAGAATCCATCCATATTTAACTCAACCAAATCTTACAGAATACAATTAATTTAAATGAGCACCACATATCACAAAATCAATTATATTTCTCATTTTATAAAATATGTTTGTAGTCATCAAAATCAATAAGGTATTTTAAGAAATCCTTTGGGCTAACAGTAATTTTTTATGAAATAGTTCATTGTGAACCACATTCCTATTTCAATAGTAATTACAAAAATAAGACATTATATTCTAATTCTTCCATAAGATTTGTGTAATACAAACTGATCAGCATTGGAGTAATTATATTTATCAATTGATTTGGGGTCCTCCCCACCCCGAATTATTTCTAACTTCCAAACGAGGGGTTCAATGGGTAATGCATTAATATGAGATAAAAGGGTTCTAATTTAGGGTTATATTTTTTTTCCTTTTACAAAATATAGGTTTTGAGTATATTTATCTGTATCTGATCAATGTAGTTTTTTACTTAATCAATGTTTTCGATGAGCCGTAAAAATAAAAGATTTAAATCATCAAAATAAATCTTAAGAAGACACAAAATTAAGGGGTGTTTTAGGAAAATAATTATGCCGGATTAATTTGTGTATTTATTTTTTTTTCTTTCTGTTTGGTAGTTTTGCGTCAATAATATTGTAGATTATTGATTCAATTGGACGAGATAAATAAGAAAAGAAGAAAAAATGAACTAAATTGAATTTTCTTTGAATATTATAAAAATTATTCAAATTTTGGATTATTTTGTCTTTGGTGAACTATTTCAAGATTTTGGTCATAGTTTTTTTTTTTTATAAACTTTTTACATTCTTCTTTTCAAGACAAACGAAGTAATTTATAAAAAAATTAACGCAAAACCAAAACGTTAAATGAACAGAAGATTCTTCCTCATCATAAGGAAAAAAAAAATTGGGTGTTGGGTGGTTATCACACCCGAACATTACATCTAGGTTGTCTAAAAGTATATTGGACGACACAGATTGAAACCACCTCTCTCTCCTCCTCTCTCTTTCCTTTTTTTTCTAGTTTCTCTCTCCAAATCTAAACTGTTCAAAACCGAAATGAACAGTCAAATATACGCACGTAGATACCACGTGGTATCTGCTCGGCACTGAAAGCGCGTTCCATTCCATTGCAAGCTCATAGTACTCTGTAAAATACACGTTATACGTGGACGAATGTGTAGAAAAATATCGTACGGAGTAAATTTCGAAACGGTATCTTGACTCTTGCCAACGACCATAGCGGCGCCATTAATAACCAGTGGAGCACAAAAGTTTTCCCTCGTCACATCATGAGGTCCATTAATTTAGGGTTTTTTACTCTTCGAAGCGTCCAAAATCCAAATACTACACGTCTTTGAAAGCAGTTCATTCACATACACGACTGATATATGTATATGAATGTATCCATGTATCCAGGGTCGACTTTTAAGTTACGCACGCACAGTAGTGCTTTGGTTCACACTATGGATGTGAGTTACGAATATACTTTTGTTACGTGCATTTTTGTTATATTTTGTATGCAGGACCGGATCCGATGTTTGTATTGCCCGAGCCTAACTCCGATAAGCGAATATGTATCTTCTAGTTAGCTCTGAATTTATTTTATTTGATACATCGCTTTTTCAATAATTAAACTCAATTATTTTTAAAAAGTCCTAAAAATGCTATTTTTTTTTAAAAAATGTATGGAGTGATTAAGTATCACTGGCCAGTTATGATTTCTAATCCTCCGAATTGGATTGTGGGTAATTATATTTATCAATTGGTTTAGACTCCCCCCCACCAGGAATATTTCTAACTTTCACACGAGTGGCTCAATGGGTATGGCTCTAATTTGAGATAAATGGTTTAATGGGTTGTAATTCGGTCTCATATTTTACGAGTATTTATTTTTTTACAAGGTATATATTTTTTAATAGATTTACCTATATTTGATCAATTTATATCAAGATCGATGCAGTTTTTTACTTAATCAACGTTTTTGAAGAGTTGTAAAAATAAAAGATTTGAATCATCAAAATAAATCTTGAGAAGAAGCAAAATTAAGCAGTGTTCTAGGAAAATAATTAAGCCTTTTTTCGTTTATTTTATATTTTGTGGTTTTGCACCAAAATATTGTGAATTATTGGTCCGTTTTGAAGCGATGAATTAGAAAAGAAAAAAAACGAACTAAATTGCTTTTTCTTTGAATAAGATAAAAAATAATTTAAATATATGGATTATTTTTGTCTTTGGTAAACTATTTAGATTTTAATCATATAATTTATTTAATTTTTACATTTTACATTCTCCTTCCAAGACTAACTAATAATTTACAAAAAAAAATAAAATTATAATTGATGCAAAACTGATAAAGTTGAAAAAAAAAATTGAACAAAGAAAAAAATACTAATACTCAGAGCAAACTGAAACGTCAAATGAACCGTAGAGAATTCAAAAAATAAAATAATGAAACAATAGTACTCCACAAAATACACACTTTATGCGTGGACGAATGAGTAGAAAAACATTTGTAAATTTCAAAATCATGACTCTTACCAACCAGGGTAGTGGCGCCATTAATAACCACAAGCTTTCCCTCTTCACACCGGCAGGTCCACTAATTTAGGGTTCTTTGATGATTCACTCTCATTCTGCAATTGGGCCAATCGATACCACCTGAAGAACACTGAAACCAATCAAGAATTACATGTCTTTAGCTACGAAGGTAATGTTTGATCATTGGGTATGCGATTTGCTTTGATTACTTAATTAATTCTGTTTACTACGAAGTAATGTTTGATGATTGCTTGTTGTCATTCTGATTTGTTGTAGGGGGTTAAGACTTTGTCGATTTGTTTAATTGGTTTCTTAGACCATCTCCGATCCTTGCTCAAACTTTAGTAGACGGAATTTTTTTCCAAAAATTGACTTGTTGCGTTTTACAAGACTAGTCATTCTTTCGCAATACATCGACTCAAACAGCCAATTTCTAGAACAATGGAACAAGGCAATGGCCAAAACTCAAACTTAGCATATATTTAAGTAAAAACTTCATTTGTGGTGTACCTGTAAATTTGAAGACATGAAATAGCCTTCAATTATTTGAGTCTTCCATGATTTGAGCAAAAATTTTAAGTGAAATTCCATTTGGTATGGGGTAGAGTGACTTTTAAGGAGATATTAGTTAAATTTTAAGTTTGACTGGTTCGAGATGCTTTTACGAGTGCAAGCGTTATCTTACAAGGGAAAATGCATCCTCTTTTTTTCTTTTCCTAAGATTTGATTCATATTCTTAAACTTTCTGATTGCGGAGTTCGAAATCAAACCAGTCGTGCTCTATTATTTTGATGTTTCTGTTATGTATTTTCTACTTATCAACGGAAATGACTTCTATATGGAGTATATGGTACAAGAAATACTCTTTTTTGTTGATGTCTAGCCCAAGATGTTTTTGAATTGTTCCTCAATAATCGTCAGCCTTATCTATTTTGTTAAATAGCTTCAACAAAGTTTGATTTGAACTCAAATGATAAAAGCTGGTCAAGTGCTCACATGGTTTATCCTTTTATTTGGCGGAGGACAGATAATTGCATGAGGGATAACCTTATCTTTGGAAAGGCATTATGGAGAAGCTTTCCCTGTTCTTCTGTTTTGGAGGGAAAACATTGAAAACAATGTTTTTCTTGGCCTTCCTAGTTTGCATGCTACTTGATTTTGGGGGAACTGTATCAGCATCCTCTTACATGATTGGCCTCGGAAGCTATGACATAACAGGACCAGCTGCAGATGTGAACATGATGGGATATGCAAATATGGAGCAAACTACTTCTGGACTTCACTTCAGGTTGCGAGCTCGTACATTTATTGTGGCAGAACCTCAAGGAAACCGTGTAGTATTTGTGAATCTTGATGCCTGCATGGGTTCACAGCTTGTTACATTGAAAGTTCTCGAAAGGTTGAAATCAAGGTACTGTTATATATGTAAAGTAACAGATAGAAGGATAAGCTCTTCCCCTTTGGGATCCACAAATAATTTCTCTGAACGAATGCTCTTTTCAATTGATCTTTCCGATTTTCTTGGTGATTGATTTTTCGGTAAAAGAAAGAACGTTGAGGTGTCAAACTGTTGTCAGTTAGCTGGTTCAAGTTTTTGATTGAAGGGTGGTCTGAGTGCTATCTCTTATTGAAAGATCTTTTGTTACTTCTTTTTTGGAAGGTATGGCGACTTGTATCGTGAACATAATGTTGCTATCAGTGGCACTCACACTCATGCTGGGCCTGGTGGTTATCTCCAATATGTGACATATCTTGTAACATCTCTTGGATTTGTACGCCAATCGTTTGATGTCATTGTTGATGGGATTGAGAAAAGCATTATAGAAGCTCATGACAATCTTCGTCCTGGGTCAATTTTTTTAAATAAAGGTATGGAAGTTGATTTATGATTCATATTATCTCTGGATCTGACCTTTCTTTTTCTTTATCTATTCTATCATACATCCATACATTTTTTATTTTATTTTTATAGTTGCTATCATGCTATGCTAATCCCCCATCCTGGTTTCTCAGGGGAGCTCTTGGATGCAGGTGTAAACCGTAGTCCAAGTGCATATCTCAACAATCCAGCGAGCGAACGGAGCAAATATAAATACGATGTAGATAAAGAAATGACTCTGTTAAAATTTGTAGACGATGAGTGGGGCCCAATTGGCACTTTCAGTTGGTTTGCTACGCATGGAACTTCTATGAGCCGTACGAATTCATTGATTAGTGGTGACAATAAAGGAGCTGCTGCACGATTTATGGAGGATTGGTATAAAAAAAAGGCTTCTGAGAATGAACTTGGAAGTTCAAATCCTGAGGAAACTGAAGCCCTCGGGATCCCAAGAAGAGTGTCCAACGTAATTCCTAACCTTCATGAATATCGTAAGTTAAAACACATTTTTTTTGTTGGAATTACGTGGTTAATTTTTTTCCCCTTGGCAGTGGTTGGATTTGTGTCTACAAATTTATTTTGGGAATTACAAGGTCTGCTTAATGTACTACATATACAAGCCAAATTATTCAGACTGACAGTTCCAGCTATAACAGTTACTCTTTGTAACTACATGTGAATTTTCTAGATTATTCTACATCATTTTCCCTATTCAATGACAACACTAGATTTTGGTTTCAACTTGAGAAGTACATACAGAAATCATGAAATGAGTAAAATTTTTGGCCTTACCTGATTCTTAATTTAGATGTTAAACTTACAGATAAAGAGTTGATGGAACTTGCTTCGTCCTTCCAGTCTTCTCCCGGAAAACCCACAACAAAAACTTCAAGTATTGCAAGAAAGGTCAGAAGCGCCCTCAGGCAAGCTGACAAGCCTCAATTTGTATCTGCGTTCTGTCAGTCAAATGTGGGCGATGTAAGCCCCAATGTACTTGGTGCATTTTGTCTAGACACTGGGATGCCATGTGATTTTAATCACAGTACCTGCAATGGAAAAAATGAATTATGCTATGGCCGGGGTCCAGGGTACATACTATTGGAACCTTTCAAGTTTCTTGAGACATAGCGCTTGGCATTCGCCATTCGGTATTATGCAGACTTAAACATCTGCACATCTTTTATTCGGCAGGTACCCTGATGAATTTGAAAGTACACGTATCATCGGAGAAAGGCAATTTAGAAAAGCAGTTGAACTTTTTAATACAGCATCCCAGCAAATAAAAGGGAAGGTTAGATACCAACATGAATATGTAGACTTCTCTAACCTTGAGGTCACGGTCTCAAAGGCAGGAGGGGGTTCTGAAAAGGTGAAAACATGTCCTGCTGCAATGGGCTTTGCTTTTGCTGCAGGAACCACTGATGGACCTGGAGCTTTTGATTTTCAGCAAGGAGATGATAAGGTAAGTCAAGTTTCCAGTGCATAAGCAGACCTTTCAATTCAATCATAAACCTTGTAGTGTGTCAAACGTTCATGAATTCTGTTTTCTGGATATTGCGTCAGGGAAATGACTTCTGGAGACTGGTGAGGAATTTTCTAAAAGCCCCAGGTGAGGAACAGGTCAAGTGTCAGTATCCAAAGCCTATTCTGCTTGATACTGGTGAAATGAAGGAGCCATATGATTGGGCGGTGAGTTGCGGCTACTCCTGTGTATTTATAATCTCCATAGTCCATAGAAGCTAAAGTTGGAAACCTCTATATTTCTCAAATAATGGGGACATGTAAGGAAGAATAATTTTTTGTTTGTATATTTTTAGTTGTTACACATGATAATTGTTTATGATTAATGTGACGACAAAGAACCAAAACTACTATAATAGTAACTTGCTATTCTTACCTTTTTCATTTCAAATATAACAAATTAAACAAGGGTTTTACGAGGTTAAATTTATCAATAGTTCTTATCTTTTGCTTTTGAATAAATAATTGAAGCACAAGTAACTTTTTAAATTATAAGTTGAACCTTGCCATGTCCCATCTTTTCTAACTTTAGACACTTAAATCCCAGTGTGTCCCGTATCTATTCTGCTTTTGCCCTATCTTGCCTGACACGCATAGGGGACCAGTTAGGTCTGTCAGTGCTTCGTAGTCTGAACTAATCTACAGTGAGCAATTTGGCTAGGCATTGGTTTCTACTGATCTAAGTGCTGACATGCTCTATGTTGCAGCCCTCGGTACTTCCAGTTCAAATATTGCGTGTCGGACAACTTGTCATTCTCAGCGTACCTGGAGGTTAATCAGTTCTTCTCTTCTCTTGCTACTTACTTTGCCACTCTAATTCCGCTACTTTGTAACGCTCCCACATTGAGCAGCATTATTCAAGGAAATCCTGCACATCCAGAATCCTTTTGGTTTCCATTTTTCAATTTCCAGTAAATTTACCGAGTTAAATCACTTGTCTTTCCACACTAATTTGTATTTCCATGTTCTCCTGATTACCTTAATTTGTATTGCGTGCCCCTTGCAGAATTCACAACCATGGCTGGTAGGCGCCTCCGAGAAGCTGTTAAGATGGTTCTGACTTCTGCAGGCAAAGGTGAATTCAACAGCAATGTCCAGGTTGTTATTGCAGGACTTACGAACACATATTCACAGTATGTGACCACTTTTGAGGAGTACCAGGTCCAGCGCTATGAGGTCTGTTTTCGAAATTCTCCAATTCACCTTGCATAAAAATTTTGCATCAGATATAGAGACAAAATCAAAAGGAAAAAAATGGAGTCTTGAGACGAAACCTGCGTGCACATGTTTTGGCAGTTCAATCGCATAGCTTCAACTGATGTGTGTAAATCAAACCAAACCAGACTAAACCTTTTTGTCTTAATTAATCAAAGTTGGCTAAATCTTTATTGTTTGCAACATCCACTGTCAACTAAATTTGAACTGGCTTGTGTCCATCCAAATCGTTTCTCAAAAGCATGGACGCGTTTGATTTTCAGGGAGCATCTACTCTCTATGGTCCACACACACTCGATGCCTACATTCAGGAGTTCAGGAAACTAGCTATGGCTCTTATCAGTGTTCAAGCTTTTGAAGCCGGCCCACAACCCTCAGATCTCCTTGACAAGCAAATCAGCTTACTTACACCAGTAATTGTCGATGCAACCCCCTTAGGTGTTAACTTTGGAGATGTGAAAGTTGACGTCCCATTGAATTCCACACTCAAGAGGGGAGACATGGTTACAGTCACTTTCTGGACTGCTTGCCCAAGGAACGATCTCATGACTGAGGGCACATACGCATTGGTTGAAATTCTTCGGGGAAAAGACGAATGGATTTCAAAATATGATGATGATGACTTTTGTTTGCGTTTTAAATGGTCAAGGCCTGCTAAACTAAGTCCCACAAGCTATGCAACTATAGAATGGAGAATTCCGGCTGATGCAGTCTCGGGTGTGTATCGGATAAAGCATTTTGGTGCTTCTAAGGGTCTTTTTGGCTCGATCCACCATTTCACAGGTTCGTCTAGTGCCTTTGTAGTAGCATAAGTATACAGCATTTTCAAATGTGAGATTAGAAGATTTTTGCTGCTCAAAAAAAAAAAAGGTGAGATTAGAAGATCGGTTTTATTATCAAAGAGGCAGTCTGAGTCAAGAGTATGGTATTTGGAATGCAAAGGAAATAATGTAATGGAAAATAGAATAAAATAAATCATTGTTGGACTGAATGTTGGGTGCCTAACTCCATTTTCTTGCTTTTTTGGGTGGAAGAAACACTGCATTTGCAATGCATGTTGACCACTAGACTCAATGTTGAGTGCCTAAATCCCTTTTCTTTTGTTTTTTTGGGTGGAAGAAACTCTACATGTAGACCCAAAAAAAAAAAAACTAAGACCGAGTCAAACATTACATGGTTAGACCGGTTGGTTGGTGAATTTGTTTTCCACACAATTTATTGGTCCGATTCTTAGAGTCAAGCTCCAAGAAAGTAATTTCTCGTGAATCTCCTAATTCCAGTATAGATAGTCTGCCTTTGACTGGACATAAGAGGGAATTGATTGAGGTGTCCGTAAATTGCCCAAGCCGCTGACCGTTGGAAAGAGAAATCCATAAAAACCAAGAAAATGGAGGTTAATTTGGTAAATTAGATTGTCCTTGTTGGAACTTTCCTTGTGAGATGTGCCTAAACCTGCGGACAGAATAAGGTGATGTGAAATCTGAAAATGATGTCAAAGTGTGCCCAACCGTAATGTGGCTTGGACCCTAGGACTGTTGACCTTCTGTATCTTGCATATACTGCAAAGTTGGCCGCATTAAACAGAGAATGTGACCCTACAAAAAAAAAACAGAGAAAATGAGATGTAGTAAAGATATACAATTTCACAGCACATGTCATCTCTCATGAAATTAATAGTGATCGAACTAATAATTTCTAGACTTTTTGTGATACTATGGCGTGTTTGAAAGTTTTATTTTTTGACTTTTACCATTTTGCTTTTTATAGTTGGATCTTGCTAATCTCGTTCAATAAGTGGAGAATAAAGGTACATAAAGACAAACGAGTTTGGATTCCAATACACATGTCATGGATAATAGTAATACATTTTCACGGATAATAATACACTTTTCCGAATATTAATAGACTTATGCGAATATCAATGCACCTCTTACACATTATCATCACCTATTGGGTAGAGGTTATCAATTTCCTTTATATTTTTGACTTTTTAGACTATGACCAAAATGAATTTGTAGAGTGTTTGGATCATATGTGCATAATGCATTTTGTAATTGAAGTAGTTTGTGAGAAAAATGTGTCGTCCTTTTTATTGTCGACTAAGTGTGTGTTTTGAAAAGTTAATGCGTAAAAATTTGTACAATTATTATTGAAAAGTGATATTGGTATTTTCTAAATTATTAATGACACTCTAAAAAGGGAGTGTCAATATCACTCTAAAAGGAACTGATATTGGCACTCTCCTTTTGAAGTTCAATTAACAATTGGGAAAAGTACGAGCTGGTCCAGAAAATGTACTCCCTCCGTCCCAATTTTATAGTCTCTTTTGGGAATTCGTGTCACTTTTTAAAGTGTTATATCTTATAATTTACAATGTTTTAGGTGATTTTGAACACTTTGTTTATTAGATTAAATCAAGATCTATCAAATAAGATCCATATTGCATATAAAATGTATTACCGATTAAAAGATATAATCATTTTTTTATCTAATTAAGATAGAACGAGAAACCATAAAATTGAGACGGATAGAGTAATAGACTTCGCACCAGTCCCATGGAAAAACCAAAATGCACCGCTACAAGGCAATGTCGGTCCAGAAAAGATGGAAATGGTGGTAGGTAAGCTGGTGGATACTTTAAATGTCCGGGCAGCCAATGCCCGACATTTGTTCTCTCTCTCTCTCTCTCTCTCTCTCTCTCTCTCTCTTTCTTTTCTCTTTTTATTTTACATTTTAAATTTAAAACTCTCAAATCATATGAAAGTGCCTAAATATCAAATTGTATGAAAGTGCCTAAACTTTTAAAATCCTATGAAACCGCATATATCTTTAGGGGGAGTTCTTGAATGGATTTTATGAGATAAAATGGAAAAGTTGATTTTAGTTGGTATTTTATAGAAGGTTGATAAAATCACCTTATTTTTTCAATTGATAAAATCTACTGTAATAAAATATTGTAGACCACTAATGTGATAAAATCTAATGTGATAAAATCAACCCTCCTTTGATCTATTCATAAAAGATGATGATAAAATCAAATAATCCATTCAACATTCAAGAACTCCGCCTAAACGTCCAAATCTTATGAAAGTGTTTAAACTTTTAAGACCCTATGAAACTGTATGATACTCTAAGTGGCTAAATCCAAAAAAAAGAGTGACTAGCCTCAAATAGTACTCAAAGAATGACTGATCTTGATGGTAATTGCTCCTTAACAAGTTGGGGAGTGCCAATATCAATTTTTTATTTTTTTATTTTGCCATTTTGAAAACTTAATGGGTGAAGTGAAGGATAATTTTGGAAAATGAAGGTAAAAGTTGATGTAAAAAGTGTAAGGAGAAGATAAAAGTTGATGTAAAAAATTTAATAATAATGTTTTTTATACTAATAAATTGGATTTGCGAAGCAGCATACTTAAAAATGAGGGCGAAGGAAGTATTTACCTAGATCCTTTTTAAAACCTAATGAGAAAAGTAAAAATTGAAAAATCAAAAAGATTCTCTCCCTCTACTTTTTTTGTTCTCGATCACACAAATTGAAAAATGCATTTTGCGAAAACTCATTAAACAACCTCTGTGAAATTACCCAGAAAGCATGTCCTATGCTTTGGAGGACTATTTTATTCAATTGGTGTTTATTTGGATCGTACAAATTTCAATCAAACATTCGATAATCCATCTACGACCTTTATTGGACAAAAACCGAAAAATGGTTTTTTGGTTTTTTTCATTTTGTTCTTATTCAAAAAAAAATTATATTTGTTAGTTTTGCGTCAAGTTTTCGTGGTTTATGGATTCGACTGGACGAGACGAATCTATTCGTACGCAATTATATAGAGTATATTTTTGCATTTATAGATTCGCCTCTGGCCCAAATGTAATCCATAAACCAATGAAAAACTTCTACAAGAAAACTAGCAAAACAAATGCAACAAAAATTTGAATTAATATATGCGCATACGTATATAGCCAACCAGCAGCAGAGCAATTATATAGAGTATATTTTTTATTCTGATAAGTGGCGAAACAATATCTATATCAATTGATATCCTCACTTCATAAAAATAAAAATAAAAACTATTCGTACGCACGCTCCGTGTACAAATAATGCACGGATGGTACATCTTGACTGTCTGTGCGTGTATTTAACGGTCCGGATTTTGAATAAATAAATAAATAAAGCTTCAATGTAAGAGTTAATGAAACAAATTTTTTTTTAATCCGAACCATTGATTCATGAAATGGACAGTCCAAATGTGTTCGTGTGCGTACGTATGTGTGTATGCAGGCGTAGTCAGACTGTTCACTTCATAGCTCTGTTTGATACATGACTAATAGCAATATTAACCCTTCAACTCTGTGTAGTCTATGAATTTTTAACCCTCAAAGTGGAATATATTTTTAAAAACAAGCCATTAATTTTTTATTCTCATAAGCATTTATTATACAATTATAAAAGAATTGCAATTAAACAATGGTTTATGCAAGAACCATCTTTATAGTACTAGGAATTTCACGATATTGAAAGTTTACCATAAAATCTCTTGTATTAAAATCGTTAGAGTGGTGACTGTCTTATTTGTGCCCTCCGACGGTCAACTCCATGCTTCGCATCTCCTATTCCTTTAATTCGTACTAGACTATAAATGTAATGAAAAATTCATAAACAAAGTACCAAAGTGGTTGGGGGCGAAAACATCATTTTCCCCTACATTTTCATAAATTATAAAGGTCCTGTTCGTTTCTCTGTTTAGTTTTAATTTTAGTTTTGATGACATCATCATTTCCCTATCTATCTCTCTCCACTTATTAAACCTACTGACATTATCAAAATTAAACTAAATTATCTAACCAAACACACAGCAAAAAAAAGCAATTTCCTAAATGGCTCATTTAGACAAGTGCTCATGGAACACCTCCACTAAAACTTTGTGTGGAAACAACACATTAGCTGATGGAACCCACACAAATATGTGGTGGAGAAGGTCCCTAGAGCACCGTGTGATGGTGTTCCAGGAGCACGTAATAATCTTTTTTGTTCCGAGGGGCACTTGGTTAAGTTTAACAAATGATGTTCTTTTATTGCATACTACTATTAATCCAATATGTTAATTTCAGATGCTTATTCAATGAGCTGTATTTTCTAACTACTTAAATTTACCGTGGTAATAACAACTACTCCCTTTGTTTTAAAATAATAATGGGGTAGTCTATTACAAAAAACATATGCAATTTTCGGATCAAGAAGTAAAATACTTCCGAGCATAATATTTCATTTCTTAGATGAGTTCCAACCATAGAAATTGGATTACACATGTGGCTAATTGGGATGCTATGTACTTGGACGAATGTATTTTTTTCTAGACGTATTCTTTTTCTATCAACCAAGCGAAATTCAACACTCATCCCAAAAAAATATATACAAATCGCTCATTTTGAAGGAAAAATCCGAAAAAAGAGAGAAAAAATAACCGTAGTCTATGATATTTTCTTACAACAATGGTAGAAATTTTTTTAAGGAATGTTACGAGTTTTTTTTATTGTGAATTGCAAGGTTGTGGATTTTAATTTCAACTTTTAAAAAGGGTAGCATTGGAAACTAAAATGGTTTCCTATCAACATGCAATGATGCAAATGCTATTGGTTTTATGTTAAGAATTTGGTTGCTATCACTGACAATATGATTCAAATCTCATTAACTTCAAATGACATCATTAATTTTGTTCCTACATAAACAAATGTTCACAGGGTCAACCGAAGTTGCCAGGAAATATAACCGATTGAAAACTAGAAGTGATAAATCCTCCTCTCTCATGATTTTTGAACTTCACCTTTTTTTTTCCTTTACGTTTACGCAGGTATCTAAGCCAGTCACATGTACGTCGATTAATTTTGGACAACTAATTCTTCCGTCCACCAACAGTGTTGGTTTTTTTTCAAATGGGGACGTGAAAAGAATCAGTTTCAAAAGAAAAAAGAAAACGTGAAAAGTTTAAAGCATTTCTTCTCTGTTGGAAAGTCGTATGTTCAAGCTGTAAATTGGTAGGTTGGAATTTGGGAGTATATTTTAATTTTCTATTTCCACCAATTTGTGGAAAAGAAAAAAATAATAAAATATTATTGGAATTTTCAAATTCTTATGACTTGTACGTGACCACCTTTCTCCTGCCCCACATATGTATTATATAGTGTAAAACTAAGAATTTGCTTTTGCTTTTGCTCCAAGAACAGATAATTGTGTCGATCGGAAGAGACGTGACTTTACTTGTTCAATGGATTTATTGAGCGTTCGAATTTTATTAATTATGACATGAAACAACTCCAATTTTCGTTTGTACTCTCAAAAGTTGCTATTCAAAAATAGGTACGAATTCTGAAACCAAATTTACGCGTTTGGACTAACATAATTATTCTTAAATATGATGATGACTTAGTTCGTGTGTTACTGAGAATCCTCTTTTAACTTTTGGTCATAATTTTTAAAATTAACCAATCTTCTCAATGAGATGAATAAAAAAAAGTGTAAAAATACACAACAAAATTGGAAAAAAAAAATGCCTACAAATAAAAAAAAATAAGACAGTAAAATTGGCCTTTTCAAAACCGCGTACGTCTTTTGTTAAATTTTTAAGCTTTTAATTACATTTCACTCTTTTTAGATTCTTCTCATTCAGAAATACAATTAATTTAAAAAATTAGATGGTTCATTTTATCTAGAGCAAACTGTATCACAACATTTTTCGCATTTTTTATCGGAACCATTAGTGTACAATATTTATTGAGTTTGTCTCCTGTGAAAAATTAAGTTGATTAGATAATCGTAGGTCTACGATTCACGCCAACTTATCTTGCAATGCATTCTCCAAACTAGATTTGTTTAATTTTGAAGACAAATGTGATCCGATCCCATAACAATCACTGACTTTATGAATGATTTTGATGTTTATTTTTTAACTAACACATTACATTTTTAAATTGTATTATTTGTATAGAGCAGATTTATTAATGATGATGCACACTAAAAAGACGATAAATAAACAAATCAGAAAATAATTCGCTGTGGACGGCCGCGCAATGGAGCTACTTCCAGCCCCCCTCCAAATATTTTCTTGTGTAACGATGTTAATGTGACGACTGATGATGCAAATTGTTTATTTCAAATATCTGAATGTTTATAATGTTTAAATCATTTATGAAAAACGATAAAATTGATTGGATATCGGCATCCAACTAATCAAACACTATGGCCTCGTTTGATTCGGATACTATGCACCAGGGATAGGATTAAACGCGTCCAATCCCATCTAATCCATTGTTTGGTTCCTACAAAAGTAGCTGAGATTAGTAATCCCAGTACAAAAATTATCTGATATGGTAGGTGCTGTGTAATCCCATGGGGGGACTAATTAGTCCGGGATAAAAGCACACATGGGATTGAAATATAGTTTAGGAAACCAAACATGGGATTGACCGAAACGTGGGATATCTCAATGTTAATTCTGCGTGAATCAAACAAGAAATTGTGTGAGATTCAACACTAAATTAGTCCTAGGATAAATAATCCAAAACTATCAATCTCAGGATTATTAATCTCACCTATTTTAGTCCGGAATCAAACGGAGCCCTATTTGATTTAAGAGCAGTGGGTGGTTAAGTTAATTTGAAGTCAAGTTTTACTCATACCCGAGTAAGTTACTGCACACCGACGTCTACAAAATGAAGGCTCGAATCATTAAATGTAATCACAAACAAATCGTCACATTAGAATGTCGTTAGAAAAGAGATTTTAAATGGCCCGAAGTGAGGATCAATTCACCTTCATAAAAACCATTTAGAACTTGTTAGTTAAAAATTAGCTTGACCGGATTTTGAACAAATTGTACTTCTTCTTTTTTGAAACACGTCAAGTATATCATATCAAAACGTCATCCGGTACCAATTACAACAAAATACATGAAAGAAGCCCTAATCACTAGCAAGTGAAATGAGAAGGCAATAGGCTTACTAGGCCACCGACTCGCAGACACACTTGTCGAAGCAGACCCGACGCATAGGGGACGGAATGATGAATCTGATTCAAGTGGTAATGGTAGAGAACCCCAAAGGATTCCTAGCTCCATCCATAACCCCATGCAGCGCAAAGTAATCGGGAACAAATAAAACAAAAACTCAAAAACTCAACAAAACTAACAAAACAAAAACTAATTAATCAGAAACTCAACAAAACTGGTGCATCCGAAAACCAATTGATACGCCCCACTGAGTATCACTGAGCCATACCAAGTTCCAAATCTAAGAACCCATTGAGTCGCCCCACTGTGTATCCCGAGTCACGCTCGAGTTCCACCGAGTTCACTGATCAGTCGCTTCCTCGGATGACAAACAAGCTTCCATAGCCGCCGCCGGTGGCATCAAAGAGCTTTATTAGCCGGAGGAGGCCGAGACACCCAAAATCAACCCGTTGTCAGGTCCAAAAAACATCTTGAGGAGAGGAACAGTGGAGGTATAGGGGGTTCGAGATTTGGAGAGTGGTCGATTTCCGGCAAGGGGGTGTGGGGAAAGGTGAGACGGAGAGGAATGGTGCATGGGTTTCCGGCGATGGGGGACAATGAAACCAGCAATAGATTGATGATGGGTGTCTGGCGAAAGGTGGGGAGAAGGGGTGGGGTGGAGAGGCGGCAGCCCCACCCCTCAAAAACTCAAAAAATAAGAAGGAGAAAACGAGGGTTAGAGTTTGACGGATGGAAGAGGAAGAAAGGAAAAGAAGAAAAAACGAATGGAGGGAAGGAAGAAGGCTGAAGGGAGGAGGAAGAAAGAAGGAACGAAGAGAGAAGGCCGAATAGAGATGAGCCGGCAGCAAAAAAGGAGTCTCCCAAGGCAGTAGTAGGCCTTTTTTTTATTATCACATTGCCATTCTACTATATTGTTTATTGAACAAATTGTACTTTACACTGTAAAAATTGAATAAAAAGTATGAGTCCAAAATCTAAACATAGAGCAAAAACAACAAGCTAGTGTAAATTTTTAGCCAAAAAAATTGGTGCACAATGCATATAACTACCCTGTCACTCTCAACACTCCAATAATACTACCAAATTTACCTATCTTTTATTAAAGACTTGCAACTGATGCTCACCTCTTCCATCGCCATCGATTGTCAATCATCGCCACATCGTTACCTCGTCCATCACCATCAATCGTTGTTGAATCGTTACCTCATCAGGTCTCCATCTATGTTGATCTCTGTCTATGTCAATCTTTGTCTCCATCGCTCGTTACCTATGCACTGTTGATGGTCGCCGTCGATCTCTGATAGGCGCGCAATATCACAGATATAAGCGCCTAAGTAGAGCGAATTAGCGCATTAGAGGCGCGATTTATTCCGTTTTCCACTTGATGCGGTGTTGTCTTTTGTTTTTGGTATTTTTGTTCGTTTTGTAGGAAACAGGCCGGAAGAGCACATAAAGTGGACACAAGACATCAGGCATGTTGGGAGCTGGTGGGACCAAGTGAGGACGAGTAAGCAAGCTTGAAAAGCAGTTTAAAGCACTCGGTATCGATACAGGAATTGTGCTGTATCGATACCGGTTACCTCAGGAGCGAACAGAATGTATCTGTATCGATACAGGCATTTCACTGTATTGATACAGGCATTTCACTGTATCGATACCGGAGGGGCTTAAAATCAGCCGGTGGTCTTGTCACGTGTTTGACTTCGGGAAGTTATAAATACCCCATTTTTAGGTCGAATTAGGGTTCGAACCTTGTTTTACTCTACTTCTAATTAGCAGCCGTTTATTTTGCTCTGAAGATTCTACTTTTCGGAGGCTTTTCCGTCAGAGTTTTGCGCTTTGTTTTGTTATTTTTTTGCATATTGCTTCCGTACTTCTTGTTTTATTTTCATTGACTCTTAGTTCGCGGGAGTTTGTCCGCGGTTTTACTTTCGGATCTTCGTTTCGTTCAATATTCAATTATAGAAGCATGTTTAATTTCAGAATCTTGTCAGTTGTTCAAGTTATCATGAGTGAGTAGTTCTTTAGGTATGGTTGCGGGGCGATTAACACTCCGTGGCCAGGGCTGGATTTGTTCTTGCTTCGATTTTACAATCAACAATGGTAAAAAGCAATTTTAGGTTATCAAAGTGCTTCCGTCGGACGTATCTGGGCATCGTCGGAGCCCATGTAACGCGGGGAATAGGGGACCAAAACTTGTTCTTCGTTGTACATGGGTGAACAGCGACCACGAGGATTCGCATCTTTCGGGGTATCTTTCTCTCTCTAAAATCAAACGTTTTTAGAACCTTGAACGGATCGGAACTATCTAGATCTAGTTACTGGTGTTATGAACCCTACGACCGTACTTGCTTTTAAATAGTTTAACCAGACTAGTTTTACTCTAGTTTAGGTAATTTTCCCAATCAAATCACAAAGGGTGGCCACCTAAGAGCCGTGTTAAACATTACAATCCGAGTTTTTGGTAAGCACTTCCCGCCTTCTCTGTGGATTCGATTCCGGTCTTACCAGGTATTATGCTACACCGGTCCCAGCCCTACGCTTGGGGCAACCCACTAATTTAGGTCTAGGATTTTGGTCAAGCAATCTCCATCTCCGTCGATGGTTGCCGTCGTTGAACAACAACTTCTGGCTGTAAGGAAAAGAGAGAGAGAGAGAGAGAGAGAGAGAGAGAGAGAGAGAGAGAGAGAGAGAGAGAGAGAGAGAGAGAGTTAAAATATTGGATGGATGATGAACAATATTTTACCCTGCTGCAGCTCTCTTTTCTTCTTCTTCTTCTCCATTTTGCCTCAAACGACATGTTACACAAGCTGCTGCACATGCTGCAATATTGTATATTTTAGTCGAATTGAATTCCTTTTTTTTTTTTTTGCGAGTCCTAAAAAACAAACGATTTGATTTTAGTTTTTTTGTAGGCATGTATCGCAAGGGATGGAGTCTTTAGGAGCCAATCCCCGGTCAACACAACCACGTGTTGCCCAACATTCATCTCTTTAATGCTACACATTTTGTGAGGTCCATTGCTTAACAATGAATTATAGGTTAATGGTTCTATACGCTTAATAACACATTCTTGTTAGATCCACCACCTACTAAAATGTGTGGCAGTGCACTAAGCTTCTTCTCTATCACTACACATTGATAGGGATAGTAATTAACTTTGTCCCGTCCCCGCCTCGACTCGAACGGGTATTCCTCGATCCGATAATTTAATGGGATTGGATTTGGTAATTGCTTCAACTGCCCCATTCTAACCGACCCGACTCCTATTATTGGTATTCATATTTTTCTATGTGTGTATATTTATATATTTCATTGTTTTTATAGAGTAATAGCTAAATACCCGATAGCAAATCACTTATGTCTTTGGTTTTTTCTTTTTTAAAGTACATTTTTTTATAAGGCACAACACTTGTCAATATTTTTATTTTCTTGTCAAATCATTGTAAAGAGAACAAATGTAGAGAAAATTGTTAGACCACCTCCATCAGTCTCGCCATCAGCTTTGGCGAGACCTTCTTGGTGAGTTTTTGGCAAAAATCAACACCCAACAGGCTTAGCAATGACCTCGCCAAGAAAATCGCGGCTATAGTACCTCGCCACAGGTGGCGAGGTTTGGCGAGAGATCACGAGCTTGCCAGGTGAAGTTCTCTCTCTCTTTCTCTCTCCTCTTGTTCGGAAAAACAAATCACTACAGGGGTGATCGTAAAATCGATTTGACCGAAGAGGGTTGAAGGTTGAAAGTCTCGTCCTTGCGATGTCAATGGTGTGAGACTCGTCGTCGGAGAAGATGGCCGGAGCTCGCACACGCCGATGAAGTTCCGTGCGTGTGAGAGAGTGAAATCCACTCTCGCGGTTGACATGCATGCGCCATACTTGTAGAAGACAAGTCAAACTGTTTTTTTTTTTTTTTGTTGAGCCAAATAACTAGTTTGTTGGGTGGAGGTGGTATTTTTTTGCTAGCTATATTACTGTATGAATTTTTTTTGAGCTTGTTGGAGATGCTCTTATAGTGAATGGAGATCTAACTACTCCCTCAATCCGGCACTTCCCCGATTCCCCCGCTCCAACTCTGTCTGGATAAAAAAGAGGTAATTAATTATTCATCCAAATTTTGGATATCACGTACGTTTTCATCCTCCTATTTTTATGGGGTTATGTTTTCATCCTCTTGTAATGTGATTTGTCATAATTACCCTTTCTTCAATGAAATAAGGACTTCCTAAAATCTAGTTCCTTTTTTTTAGGGAATAATGGATTTTTCAAATATTGTTAGTTACAAAAAATTTCTTTTAATGATTTTGGATAATCACGGATTCAAAAATGGGATAATATTACTTTGGATAATCAGGGATTTCAAAATGGAATGATTTGGTTTCCATAAATAATGATTAATGGGGAGAAACGTATCATTTTTGCCACAATTATTGTATTGAAAAATTATACAAGCATCATGGTAAAATATCTGTAGCCATGGTAAAAATGTTAATCAGCAGCAATAATTATGGAAAATATGAAGTGTTACATCCAACTCGTATTAACATGTTACATCTAAACATGGTAAATTTAATACATTAATAAGGAAACATGATAAATTAGTTAATAAATTACTACGGAATCATGGTAAAAAAATTCTTATCACATTTTTACTTTGAAAACAGACCATGCATCCTAAAAACATGGTAAAAAAAATGTCATTTTCAATAAACATGGTAAATTCAAATAAACATGGTTAAAAAAAATATCCCTACGAATGAACATGGTGAATTTGAATAATACGAATACCCCGTATCAAATTTCATGGTAAATAATTTTTACTATGAAAACAAACAAATCATGCATCCTCAGAACATGGTAAAAAAATATGTCCCTTCCAGTAAGCATGGTAAATTCAGGTAAACATGATTAAAAAAAATGTTCCTACTAGTAAACACAGTGAATTTGAATACTAGTCAAGCCATAAGGATCGTGGACCAATCAAGGGAAGACAAACCCAAACTAGATCGGAAAAAAAAAAAAGAAGAAGAAGAAGAAATCGAAAAACAAATATACGAACTTGAGTCGCATCACAGCACAGTCAAGCCATGAGGATGGTGGTCAAAGATGGATGGTGGTGAAGTGGTCGGCCGCGAATGAGGATGGTGGTCAGAGATGGCAGTGGAGGACGTCGACTCCTTGTTTCGAGAAAGAGGACTGTCGACAGCAACGTTGGACCGCCATGGGTGAAGGTTTTGATCGGCGGTTTGGGATTGCGTGAACGACAAATTGGGATGGTGATCTGGGACTGTGTGAACGATGAATTGGGATGGCAACCGGTGTGAAGTTTTAGTCCCCAAAAATGACATAGAGATTTTCCTTTTTAGTTTACAATGGGGATGATGATTGTGCGTAGATTGTGGGATTGGATTTTTATCTCCCAATCCCTTAATTATAGGAATGGTCCTCAAAAAATTGAAAAACATCCAAATATCTCTGCCTATGTATGTAAGTTTTAATTTAGTCTTCAATCTCTTAATATGTTACAATTATATAATTATATATAAAGGACATTTTAGGATTTTTTTTTGAATCTCGGGGTGAAAACATAACTCCTAAATAAGCTTAAGATGATTTTCTAATTTCATATGACTAAAAAGATAATTATTTAAGTATCCCGATAAAAAATGAGACAGAAACTAGGAATATTAAATCCGTCTCCAATTCGCTGCATCGCCATCCCTACATATTGATAAGCTTCATAGCTTTTGTCCTAGGCCCCACGTCAATTTGCGGTCACCGCGGGTGAACCGGGTCTACACATAAAGTGGCGGTTCCCATAGCACTGAATATTTTTTCCGAATTGTATTCATGAAACTGGTGTGTGTCACCCCCTTGTCACACGACAGGTACTTTCCCACCACCACCACCGTCACAACAGTTGCATCCGCCGTCCCTCTCTCTCCTCTCTCTACATTTCCTTACCGTTACTTTGATCAATTCCGAAGATACCCAGTTTACCTCTCTCTCTCTCTCTCTCTCTCTCTCTCTCTCTCTCTCCAATCTGCCGCCTTGCGTACATTTCTGTACCCCATTTTCTACTCCCCTCTCTGTACACTCTAAGAGCTCTCAAATTCTTCCAATCGACTCTTCAATTCCCCTCAGATCCAGAAACCCTCTCTTTCTCTCTTTAAACCCTCAAACCCATCTCCAGACCTCCTACCCCCTTTCACGCCCACTGACAAAAAGAAAACCCTAATTAGATGAAAGGGTCGAGCCGATGGTCCACGATCGGGCTCGTATCGGCCTGGTACGCATCCAACATTGGGGTTTTACTGCTCAACAAGTACTTACTCAGCAACTACGGCTTCAAGTATCCGATCTTTCTAACCATGTGTCACATGACGGCCTGCTCGCTCCTCAGCTACGTCGCTATCGTGTGGATGAGGCTAGTGCCGCTGCAGACGATCAGGTCTCGTGTCCAGTTCTTGAAGATCGCGGCTTTGAGCTTGGTGTTTTGTACGTCGGTGGTAAGTGGGAATATCTCCCTGAGGTACCTTCCGGTGTCGTTTAATCAGGCGGTGGGGGCTACGACGCCGTTTTTTACCGCTATTTTTGCGTATTTGATGACGGTCAAGAGGGAGGCTTGGCTTACGTATGCGACTCTAGTTCCTGTTGTTACAGGGGTTGTCATTGCCAGTGGGGTAATCCTTTTATTTATTATCATGTCTTAAATTTTTTCTGCATTTTGTGAATTAATTTTTTTGGGTATGCTTTGAGCTTGGTTCTTGTTACTGGTGGTTGGAATATACATGAATTAGAAAATATACTCACCTATTAAGGGCGTACCCAGTGCATGAAATTTCCGCACATGCAGAATCTGGGCAAGGGTTGTTGATGTGCTCAGCCTTACGCTTGCAAGCAGACAGGCTGTTTTCAAGAATCGAACCCGTGACCTTTGATGCCACAATGGGAAAGTCTTTATGACTACGCCTAGTCTGCCCTTGTATCAAGGAACTAAATCTTCTCGGTCAAACAATCCAATTGGGTTTCAATAGTTCTAATGGTATGTAGCTTGTAGTACTAGTAAATTTGGAGGGCGTCCTTGATTTCAAGTTGCGTTTTTGTGTTTTTGGTGTCCAGAAAATCGCAATTGGTACTTCTTAGATCTTGTGTTGCATATTATTTATCTCTCATTGAAGAGATTGCTTTTGTTAATCTTCATCTTTGGTGTGTAATTGAGGAATACTCAACTAGAGAAATTGTGTGTTAGTTTCATCACACAATTTCTTAATGCTTCCTCTACACTACGATTATTAATGTGGGAAACCAGGGAATGGTGGAAAGGTTTAGAAACCATCTGTAATTTATCTGTGACGTATCATGAACTTATTTGAAAGTTAGAACATTTATGTGCAAATGATGTCTTACAAGTATTGGGCAGTGGGCAAGAATGCATCGAAGAACAACCTAGCTTAATTGACATTGCAAAGGCTTCAAACTATCAAAATGGCTGATATGGCTTCTATTTATAAGTGTCCATGCTCAATAGTTTAGAAAAGTGATAGAAACGGTTAGAACTTCAGTTTGGGGCCTAGGATCTAAGAGCATGTGCATTGCAGTAGCTAAAACGTGTGTTGTGTGCTCTCGCTCTTCAAACTGATCTGGGCAGTTGGTGAGCACCTTCACAACTGACAATTTTTTTTGGCTAGCTATGAATGGACTAGTCCAATGGGTACCAAAAGTTAGGAATTTTCTTGCTAACTTCTGACTGTCAGGTAGCTTCTGATTTTGTATCACTCTTTCTAAAAGCACTGATGGATAAGCTCTAAGAGTTGGTGACCTGTCATGATTTACCGCCTTCTGCTGTAATATTTCATGTAAAGCACGAGTATAGGCTATATCTCGTAGATTTGATCGACCTTCTGTTGATTAATGTGAGATGCTAATTCCTTTTATTTTTAGTAACCACTTTCTTATTTGAGGCTTCATGAAAAGAGGCTAAAGGTAGTTCAACTTCATGCTGATAAGGGCTGGCATTTAGTGCATCTTTTTTTGGTTGCCTGATCCCATCTTTTGTTTGTTTGATGGTAATTTGTTTTTGCGGATTACTATTTTTCTGTGTTGAGGGAGGGGAAGGGCGAGCAGAGATAGAGAGAGTCAAATCTCATTAAAAACTATAGTAATGATCACTCCATCAGTAGGGGCTGGAGCTTAGGTGTCATTATCTTGAACTCTTTTACAAATACAACATGTCTTGTTCCAATTAATCCATTCGGGCGAAACAGATTACAATGTCATGATGCGCCCATTCCTTCAGTATTTCTGGCTTACGGAAGTCTGTTTGTTGGATACTTCTCCAAATTGTTGCCACATATCAGTTAGCACATTGTGACTAAGCCCTTGCAGCTCTTCAATATGATCGAACGAGGTGCAATCATTTAGGATCAGTTCCATGCTAGAGAACACTTTTATAGCTAGTCCTCCTCTGTGAAGAAGAATGTTTTGAATCTTGAAAACCATGACTTCAAAAGACGAGCACAGCCAATGTGAGGTGGTTGAGATGTTGAGTGTGGGTCATTCCTGTGTAAAACCGGTGATGAGGTTTGAGTTTATATTGCATAAGTGGGTTTGGACACAGACACAATATCTAGTTCTTTGCTGCTCTTTTTTGTTTCCTTTAACACCAGTTGTATTATGAATTGCCCGTCTTGAAATGTTTCAAAAGGAACCGCTAATGTTTTCTTATTACCACATTGTTGTGTTGCAGGGTGAACCAAGTTTTCATCTATTTGGTTTTATAGTGTGCGTTGGTGCTACAGCTGCAAGAGCATTAAAGTCGGTGCTTCAAGGGATTTTGCTGTCCTCAGAAGGGTAATGACTACTTTTGTGTTTTATTTTTTACCATAGAAAGGTCTAGAGATATTGGGGGCATTGTTTTTATTTCACAATTATCTATGTAATTGCCTTACTAAAAATTCAGACTGTACATGTAATTGTTCTCCAGGGAAAAGCTGAATTCTATGAACCTTCTGCTGTACATGGCACCAATGGCTGTTATATTTTTACTTCCTGCAACACTGTTTATGGAGGAAAATGTGGTTGGGATCACAATAGCTCTTGCCAGAAATGATATTAAAATAGTATGGTATCTGCTCTTCAATTCTGCCTTGGCATATTTTGTGAACTTGACCAATTTCTTGGTCACTAAACACACCAGCGCTTTGACTCTCCAGGTATGCCACGTTGTCCCAAAAAAGCTTCTATCTGGTTATAATTTCATATTATGTGTTTGTTGTGCAGTCATTTTAGTGATATTTATGAAGTACATGGGACTTTTTAATCACTTGGATGAGCTAAGCTAATTGAGTAACTTTGTGCTCATCATTTTTACTTTATCAGCAACCAATAGGAGGACCACTTCTACTTTTTAGTGTTTATTTTCGAGTCGGTAATATAGCCAAGAGTTGGAATAATGAATTGCTGATAAGTCATCCATTCAAAGTACCTTAATCAGTTATTCACCTTAATGACCAGACAAGGTTTGATGGGTTTTTTTTTTTCCTTGCTCAGTGAAAGTATTGTTAAAATAGTTAGATTAACACCTTGGAAGATGATTAAAAAGTCCCATGAACTCTTAATCTGATTATGGTTCTGTCATCTATGTGTGCAGAACCAAGATGTTAGTTGTTGTTCCACATGTGTTGGTAGCTGGTTGGATATAGCGTTACTGTTGATTTTATACTCTTGTCCTATCCCGACAAGGCAGAAACAGAATTTCCTTTACCATTCCTCTTCGATAACTGTGTTGCACTAAAATCAGTCAGGAAAGTACATAGGATCAAGAAGGAAATTAATTAGCAGTTCAAAAATTGTAAGAAAGAAACTAATTACAGTATAATTATTAATTAGTACAACAACTACTTTTAAAAGAAAAATTGGTATAACAAACTCTTCTTTCTTTTATAAGTAATCAATTTTTTTGAAATGGCGTTGATGCCACGCCACCCATGTACACAAATTAATACCAAAAACCCAATCCTGGAAAAAAAGGCCATGTGAACATTAAACACTAAGATTGAGCCCAGAACCGAAGAAGTCAATATTTACTCTCAGAGATTGAGAACAACTTCTATAGGATGTGCTAGATTTTATATTCTGAGAAATTCTCGATTCAAGTGGCTTTTATGTTATTATGCTGATGTTAGGGATAGTTTCTATAGGCAGCTACTCTCTAATAAGTATGAAACAGTGAGGAAAACTGTAGGTTTTAATTTGAAATAGAAGATTCTTTTTGCAATATGTTAGCTCTTCATTTTTTCATTTTTTTTCCCAAAGCTAAATTTTTAATTGCTGTTAACACTTCACTTTTGTTCTACAAGTAATTACTTTAGGAGCTGCATGTGAAATGGTCTTGAGTTACGACATAGAGTTGTTTTTCACTTCGTAAAATCATAAACAAATTGTGCGATGTTTGAAACACAAGCAGGATTGTTGCCATTTTTCTTCGTAAAGAAACATTTTACGAGCAGTTTCAAGATCTTAACTTCTGACCTTCACAAACCAAGATTTCGTTGCTGGATTGACGGAACATATAAAACAACTTGGGAAAAGCGCAGAAAAAGACTATAAATAGCTAGATGATTAAATACAATCACCTCAAATTCTGCTTTAATAAGGCTTATCGAGTATCCAAATCAAGCCTCTCTCTCGATTCTGTCAGAGTACTTGTGGCACCTTTAAATTATTGTCAGGGATGTCCAGTTGGCAACATCGGACACAGTTTATAGGTCTACGACTCTACAAGCGTTTGAAAACCAGTCCTCCATAGAAGAAGTATGTCTGTCTGTATAACTCTGGATAGTGGGAAGATCAGGTTAGTGAAGGGTGGGAGGCAGCTGATTGATGTTAGTTGGTTTCTAAATAATCAATTATTTATGGGTTCTTATCAAACTTGTGGACATATGGACGTACTGGAAATCGTGCATACACTATGCTTGTGCAATGAACATCTCAATGATAGAGAATAACTGAAAAGTTGAGAGGATATGATTTGATGAGGAAAATATGGAATTTTCCATCCCAACAGTTGGGGTAGTTTTGTTGAGTAAAGTTTTTGTAAAACATTTAACAATAGGGTGAGATGGCTTTACTTCAGAGTTCACACAAACTGAAGTGCACTTGATTGTTGTACGATGTGAGGTAAAAGTAGGCTGAACTTTTTTAAACTCACTTTTGTTGAGACAGAGGAACCACTTCTTGACTTTGAGATGAAAAATGAGTGTACACCACTACTTAACTAGAATCCCTTCTTTCTTAACCGCGAATTTCTCTTCCTTTCCACCCCACCTAAAAAATGGACAAGCTGACTGGGATGTGAACTGTCTGTTCGATACTTGTCATTCGAAAACTCTTTGATCCTATTCTTGACCGACCCTTCATGAACTTTTTGGTGAATGCAGCTGGAGGACTTCGTCCAATTAGTTTTTGTGTAGCAACAGTGTATATCTGTGGCACCTCCTTGGTGCTAGTAAAATTTTTAGAAAAATTGCATCTTTCGTAGAAGTTGAACTTGCTTATCTATAAAAAAAACATTTGTTGTTCCAAATCGCCCTAATATTTCTGCTTGAGTTGTGCTTGAATGAGGAAAGGTCACTGAGGGCCTGTTTCTCTGACCGGTTATAAGCATTGGATTTGCATATATTCAAATTGTTATGGTCCGAGTCGGCTATATAGTTTGTCAAAGTATGGGACATGTAATAGCATTGTAATATCATGGGAGTGTGGTATTATTAATCTATTCACTATTAGTCCGATGGGATTCATTATTAATCTTGTCAAACAAACAGGCCCTCCACGTCTATGCTTAATGAGAAATACTTCAATTCATCTAGCTTCATTTTCTACTGTCTTTCTATTGTCTCCCTCAAATGAGCATCTTTGCTGACACTTTACCTGTTGTTTTAGCTCGTCAACTTAGATATTAAAATCTGTGAATGCTTTTTCCAGGTACTGGGAAATGCAAAAGGTGCTGTTGCCGTTGTTATCTCCATTCTAATATTCAAGAACCCAGTCTCAGTAACAGGGATGCTGGGCTACATGCTTACGGTCCTTGGAGTTATTCTATACAGTGAAGCCAAGAAGAGGAGCAAATGAGACCCCTTTCCTTCTACATTATTTTTTCTCGTCACACGCCTTTTGAAAGCCATGCTCGTAATGCATGCTCGAGCTGAATCATTGTTTCATTTCCATTTATTCGTTTCTTCAAAATGGGAAGGTGGGGTTTCTGCCCTGTTTTATCAATGGACTGATGCTTCAAAGTGGAGAAATATCCATGGAAGAGCTTATTGTCCTTTCTCCTTCCAGGTGAGGGGGCAATTTCAGCCATTACTTACTGGGTAGACTTGGACTCAAACCAAATCTCTCTCTCTCTCTCTTAAATTAATGCCGTTATTCTTTTTTGTGAAATCATGAAAGGCGACATGATATCCATACAATTGCACGACCATTAAAGGTTGAATTATACTGTTGTAGAAACTATGTATACTTTATCATTGATTAAATGTACATGAGAAAAATTCTCCTTGGTACTTAACAGGTGTTGCTTGGCTTGTTTCCTTTTTCGTTCTACAGTATGGGAGTGTTTGCTTTTGGTTTTTGGATTTGAATGTCTTTCTTGTCACTAATTTGATAATCCTAGCTACGCGGTGTTGCTTTGCTATCGCATATTTATAGCTGCCTGGCCATCACTTGAACGAGTTAGGACCCTCAGATGTGCCGCAAAATGGAATCTATTGTGGTCTTATTTTTTGTCACATGAGGATCGTTCATCTCGAATTGAATTGCAGTCATTTTAAACAATTCGTAGCCTTATTGGTGCTTTGGTGACATGCTTCCCACATGGCCCATTGTCCTTTGTAAAGTCATCCACTTTCATGTATTGGGAATTTGTTGTACATTCCAATGATCAGCGCTCCAGTTGCTTCAGTTTCTTTTATCCTAATGTGATTCCAATAAATTGTACTAAAAAGTATCCTACACACACACACCACTCTAATACATTGGGAGAGAACATGGAAAATTATACTGGCTTGTAGTAGTGTGGCCTTACTCGTGATTGGGTTACCACAGTTACGTGGCGTCCCAACTCCCTTCAGAATCACGTGTTCGTTTGGGCCGAAGACTGGGTGTATCAATTCTGTGCGGGTATACATTAAAAAAAGGAGGGATCCCTCATTGGGGTTTGGTGTGGACCTCATAGATCCCGATCGAATTTCGATGAAGCCCTTCAATGTCATTTTTTTGGTGATTCATCGTGGGACCCTTTAAAACACTTTTTAATGAACGGTTCGGATTATAGAAATTCAATTAGGATCTATGATATACAAATTTATGAAAAACTGTTCGGATCAAGTCTTTTTCGATTTTTTTTTGTGATTTCTTACGCGAGGACCCATAAAAATATGTTTTAAACACGTTGAACGGTTCAGATCATTGAAATTCGATTGGGATCTATGATATTCGATTGGGATCTATGAGGTCCGCAATAGTAAGTGAGGGATCCCTTGATAGATTAGCTCTCTCTCTCTCTCCTGGAGGTTTATGGGGGACTGACTCCTCCAATGGCAGATCACAACGCGAAATCGAATATTTCCTTTGCTAGAACTATCGCCATTAGCGCATTCGCTACTTCATTCGCTATTTCTTGTTCTCGTGTATGATTTTGAGCTCTGAAGTTTAATTCCTGAACGCTTTCATGAGTTATCGTTTTCAAGGTCGGCGAATCAGTGGTGATTTTGAAATGGTCTGTGAATGATTGTATACGAAACCCCTTGCATTCGCGAACACTAGTTCTACAGCTTCGTGCGCAGCACGAGTGGGATGCCCGTGTGTTGTTTGTCCTTGTGTTCCATGCTTTTGTGATTACCTTGGTTTACAAAAGTTTGTCCACAGATGTAGAATTTGATTTGAAATTTAACACGTGAATACATGAAAATTTTGTTAATAGTAATATTTGGTTAGAAAATTTGTTCCATGCTTTTGTGATTTTACCTTGGTTTACAAAAGTTTGTTCATATAGTAATGATGTTGGATATGTTAGCTGTAATGTAAAGAAGTTGAAGAGAGTCAAAATGTAGGTTATTTTTATACTTTCATGGTAATAACTTGTAGCACGAAGTGAAAGAAAAATGTCTTGCAATGATACTTAATAAGGTATCAGAAGGAAACATAATAGCTTCATTGCTCGATTTCTAATGCAAAATATTTCGGGTGGTTCTTTGGAAAGTCAAACATTCGAACATCTACTGTGAAGAAACCTTTGATGCCAAGCTAAAAATAGACAAAATTTGAGGATATCTGCACAATAACCCATCAAAATCAACCGCAAAAAATATGATTTATTACACAACTATCTAGCCTTTTCTCAAAAGATTGATTCAGAAACAACTTGTTAGTTGTTACACATTCTCTGTAATCCATGTGGGGAGTATGCACATACATATAATATACAACAACCTGTATGCATATAATAGGTCAATATAACAGTCGTTTGCAGCCTTATAATATAGAGCAAGACAGTTTTTCATCAAAATGAGCCAATAGATAAAAATATAAAATAACTTGGTTGTGCGTCCCCTACGTCAGGGCTTCTCGCTTTTCATGGATGTGTCTCCCCCTCTACTATTGCATCATTTGCCCCAATGACGGCCTTTCTAGTCTCATCCGTAATCCAATTGTAGAAAGAAGATGGAAGCTTCATCCTTAATCACTAATCCTGGATCGGAAATGCTAACAGGGCAGGAATCAAAGTGGGACCTCTTTCCCGCCTATGTCTATCTCCTGTCAAGTATGCCCCCCGACATGAACTATGTACCACAGGTCATACTCTTGGAAAGATAGAATTCAAATTCATGAGCACAATATTAAGCTACAAATGTAACTCCTGAGGATTGACCACTGTTCTAAATATAGTAAAGTGGAGAATTGTTGTTCACTGGATCACCGGAGTCCAGGGGTTTTTCCTACCATTGAAGTAGAAGCCTTGGACTGAGACTTCCGAATGAGAGAGACAAAAAAGGGCCTAGTTTCGTTGGAAAAATCAATGCAATTCTGACACGGAGTCAAATCAGAATGAAAAGTACATTAGATCAGTTGCATCAATTGAATTCCCTATTCCCATTTTCTGAATATAAACAGGGGTCATCTTTTAGGAACTTGACGAATTTTGAAAAAGAATCTGACCATAAAGATTAAAGTTTTGATTAGCAACAGTATGAATCGCATCTCCACTAGAAAACATTTCACTTCAAATACCTTGGACTGTAGCAAATATTGAATACACGACTTGTAGATATAGCATTGACGACAACATTGATACTGCTGACATTTGACTTGAAGAGGAAAATTACTCTTGACTTGAGCTGCTCTTGGGATTCCCCATCGTAATTCTCCATCACCCGCCTTGCCATAGACTAATGTAAGCATCTAAATAGCAACTCTTAAGTGTATTTAAATTGAGAATTTTCTACCTCAGAAAGAGCACAACATCTCCAGAGAGAAGCTTCTTCTTGTTGACAAATCCACTCCAATAAGTTGTAGCGAGGTGCCTTCGGGCGGCACCTCGGATAGAAAAAAAGTAAAACAGAAAGTTAGACAATTAAATTGGAAACTCAAATCTGCAAAGTTTATATCACACTGCGTCAAAGGCCCATTGTTCCATTTAAAGGAAAAAAAACACTGTCAACAGTTGAAACACATGAAATTCATGTTTTTGTAACGAACCAGAATAGATGTGTTGGAACCTCCATTCTGTGCCATATAAATCTTTTGCTACAAGTTCTTGTGAAGGCCTTTGTTGTTTATAGTCCAACAAAAAAAGAAAATGGAAAACTTATCCTAAAGCATAGAAGAAATTGGGCCATGTGTGTACATGCTCATGCCATACAAATCAACTGGATTCAAATGAAAAACTAAAGTATGTGGAAGTAAGAGTAAAATTACAAGGGAGAAGAAGTAGTCCTCAGCAGCCCGACGAGGGACAGAGAAACCTCCATGAGTGCTAGTATCAGAAGTAGTGAGGGTCTTGCAGAACATGTGGGGTGTGGTAGACTTTGCCACACCTTCGATGCAATTTCCCCGTTTCTCCATTTCTGTTCAATCTGCTTCACGCAGTATATTCAGATATAACATATTTACCCGTAAAAGGTTGCAAATTACTCATCAATGAACCACAATAAAGGGTACCCAGTGAATACCAAGAAACACCATTCTAGAATATCATTGAGCTCACTTCGTTAGCATTCTCAATGTCCTATTCCTAGCACAACTGTAATTCAGTTTGCATTTGCTGGCTTTTCATTTGAACCACTTCTGGTACATCAGGTAACACAATCAAAGGAAGCAGTTTACAATTACACTGCAGATAATGTACACAAGTTGGCTTGAACACCCTATTATGAAACAAATGCATGCCAAAATCCAAACCAAACGATCCTTCTCAAGGGCCACCTGCAATCCTTGCTCCATCAAAATCTTGATATGGTATCAGAAACTCCTGTGGTTGCTGATAAAATCTTTTTAAAATTCCCAAACAACCTAACACAAAAAAACATTTTTTAACCATTTCTTGTGAGAAAGCTATATGCTCAAATCCTTTTCCGAACATGTGATCAAATTTTGGTGAAATATCTATCTCACCAAATAATGGTTTATACCCAATCTACCCTCCAATACACCCACGAATCTTTGTCAATAGCTCAATAGACACCAACTTGGTATACTTTCTTCAAGTTGCTTATTCCTCATATGATGAGAATTAGGTTCTTCCATGACTTAAAAGCCACTTATTCCTTGTATTCATGAAAGATTTTCCAATCATTAGAGCTGAAATGCAGAATCATAAAAACACACAAATCTAAACACTCGGCATAAAACTACATTACCACAACTCACCTGCATATTACTTGTGGGTAAACCTTGTTAGTGGCCACCTCCACCTACCAACAAAACAGAGTATTTCATAACAAATAAAAAATTAGCTAAAACTGTCAAAGCAAAAATAAACACATAGGTTGTGTTCTTACTGGAGCGATTTTCAGAAAAAATGAAATGGTGGATTCCTTACCAATGCATACTTTGTTTATTTTCTAGAGAACCACACAAGCATTTCATTACAAACCGGCATTCTGTTTATATTCTAGTGAACCACATGTTTTCATTAGTCTAATCTGGTCTATTTCTCTCTGCTACAATAACCAACTTTCTTTAACCTGGAATCTATTAGGATCAAGCAGCACCCTTTGGTTGATTGGCCCAAGCTTGTTGGGTATTCTAGTTCATTCCTAGACATAGCCCCTGCTATTAGGGCTAAACTCAGGACCAAGGATAAACTTCATAGTTGGTTGTAATTAATTACCATCCGTCTCTATGCCCAGGTTTGGTAGTGATCAAAATATAGACTATTTTGATTGTTCTTTCTCTGCCCAGGTTTGGTAAGTGTCCTAATCAGGGTCGGGTCGGGCCAGAATCCTAGAAAGCTACTGTTACAAACAAAGGCCCCTAAATTTTTAGTACTCTTGCACCCGCACCTGCGTTAAATCGATTCTACCTTATACGAAGGCCATTAAATTGCCAGTGTGCGTTCAAACATGTAAATTGATCATTAAAAACAGCAGAACAGAGAGATAGACGAAGAGACGAACACACACACACACACATAGGGGTACCTGTTCGATTTACGATTTGCGTTGTTGCTGATTGCACAGGAAACCTTAGATTCTGTAAAAGAAATCCAACGCGAACAAAGTTTGGGAACACTTCTTCCTCCTCTTTCTGAGCGTCTTGGAGTCGATCGATCTTGCATCGTTGGGTCGATTGGTGGATTTTGACTCGGTGATAGAGACGATCGGTAGGAACAGAGGGGGAGAGAGAGCACAGTTCCATGGAAGAACCGTCGTGAACCCTAGAAAACAAAACCCTGAAGCCTGAACCAGTCCTTGGTGGTCCGACTTACAGAACCACCGTACGCAAAGCTCCAGTCAATCGATCGCGAGCTTCGAATAGCCTTGAATCGCCACTTTCTCTCTCTCTCTCTCTATCGCCTGGAAGCTCTCTCTCTCTTGGAAAAAAATGAGAAGGGACACAGAGGGAAATATGGAGAAAGTTTGGAAGGGGTATTAGCAAATGGAAAAAGACCCTTGAGGACAACCAAATCAGCCGAAACTACGAAAATACCAACAGCGGGCAAACCAAATTGATGGGTAAAATCGTCCAAATTGGACAAAAATGGCCAAACACTAAATTAGAAGGCTCTCTCTATTATAGCCTTCGGATTTTGGATACCTTGATTATTTTAAAGAAGAATTCTGGAAACCGGTTCATGAATTTTGCTTATCAAGGTCAGCGGATTAGTTGTAATTTGTTCATTCACCCTCGGCGAGAGTGTACTCATTATGTGGCTCACATAAAGTACAAAAACCGTTCATTTTGTCAAGATTCCTTTATTAGGAGCCCATGCGAATTTTGAGTTCAATCCAATATCAGTGAGCTCTTGACGTAAAAGTTTAATATTTTTAGTGATAATTTTAAAGAAAAATTAAATAAAACTCTAGATTAAATAGTTACTTATATTTGATTGGGTTAAATCTTTGTGTGGCCTCCTAATAAGTCAATGTGGATATAATGAATGATTTCGATCATCCAATTAATATTCAAAACAAGCACACCCTCGCCGAGGATGAAAAAGTAAGGGTGAACAAATTTGCCCTCCAATTTAATAAGGTTATGTATTTAGAGTTTATCGAAAAATAAAGAAATTACGCAGCAGAACTACTCACACAATTTGATTTTCCTCGCCAAAGCTTTGAATTGCCTCGCCAATGGTATAAGCTAGGAAAAATTTCACCGCCACATTTCCTCGCCTATAGTGTCGCAAAAGGTACTAGCGAGAAAAAAATAATTTCCTTGCCTATTCTGATACAATTTTTTTTGAACTGCCTATTCCTATACAATTGGCAACAAATTTTTTCCTCGCAAAGATAGGCGAGAAATAGTTTTGGTAAGAAAAAATTTCCTCGCTAATTGGTTAGAAACTAAAATTAATGTGTTTCTAGCACCTTTGTTGGCGCCCCAACTCTTCGCGACCTCGCTGTTATCAAACTCAACACTTAACCATCACACACCAACATTCCTTTCATGAACCATGTGTATATCCAGATCCGAAGGACTAATAAAAGAGAAGGTTTCAATTTAAGGTGTTTGGTCATTTGTCATTTCCTGCCCATTTTACCCTCCAATTGCAAACAGTGTATTGTGTATGTGCTTTTGTCTTTGCTCTGTAATTGTCTATTGTGTATATGCTTTTGTCGTTGCTCTGTGTATGTCATTTTGTCTTTGCTCTATTTTATGTTTTATATATTTGGATATATAAAGCACTCCCTCCGTCCCTAAACTTTTGACATTTTTTGGATAATGTGTCATTTTCAAATACATATATCTTTCAATGTAAATGTCAAAAAATATATAATATGAATCTTATTTGATAGATCTTAATTAGTTTTATAAAACAAAGTTTTCAAGATCACATAAAACTTTATAAATAAAAATATATAAGCAATTTAAAATGACACGCAACCCCCAAAAAAGTCAAAAGTTTAGGGACGGAAAAAATATTTTGGATGGATGAAATCCCCTTAATGACTAAGTTATTAAATGAAACGTGAAAAAATCCCCCCAAAATCAAAAGTTATAATTTTGTTGCAATAACTCGGTAAATCTTTTGAGCTACTATTCACAAGTTAAAGTAATTCTCTTCCTAACTTCTTGAATAAAGAGTCTAATTTTGTGAATTCTTTAAAAATTAACTTGTTAATTTGTAAAAAGTTTTTTTGAAATTAAATTTGGCCCAATTTTTGTTGAGTCTGGTAAGGATGCTCTTAGTTTGTCTTATTTTTTAGGAGTTTATCCGGGTAATCAACAGTCTGCAGCTGACGTCTCGATTTCTAGACACAATCCACAGTAACAAGATATGGAGAAATCTCAAGACCATTCAATGTATCCAGTGGTCTCTCATAATTCATTGAACAGCAAAACAAAAATCCTTGGCCATGGAAATTTTATATTCTTTTCTTATGCTTTTCTCGAGAGGATAATACGGAAGGATTTACATCTTTATTTCGAGTCTGAGTATCACAGTAGCTTTTGATTTCCTTTCCTTTTGAAGATCCTCAAATCTCTGGTAAGTAATTTCTACCTCTGTTTTTTGTCTTTCCCAATCTCTATTTTCTTTTGTTACTGAAGAGTAGAGGGCTGATAAAAGCAAGTGTTTCCAATTCAAGGTATTTGCGTTTTATATCCATTTAACTTGTCTTGCATGCAAGTGATTAGATCATAAAATCGACAAGATAATTGTTGTCCAAGTTAATTTACTAATTGCCAGTATCAAATGTTTGTTTTTTAGTGGCCTATGAAAATTCACAATCGAGATCGAGAGAGTGGACAAGGAGGCAACAAGACTAAAGATGAACAAGGTATTCTCTGTTTTCCTTTATCTCTGCTCCTGGTTCTTGCGTGCACACAGAGGGGCAGAAACCCTAGAAATGGTACTCCATTAATGAAGAGAAATAGATAGTCAAGCCTTCAAATTTTCCACTTTGGAACATAGGATTGTTTAGGCAAATCCGTTAGTATGGTTGCTGGGTTTGTATATCACTTAATTACCAGGGAAATAAACTGATCAATTTGGTACTTTTTTTGTTTTTTTTTTTTGGGGGTAATTATCAATTTGGTACTTGCTTTATACTGTTGTAGCATTATTCTGAATGAATTTTGTATGTTTCTTCCCTGTATCTTGTTAAGTACTTTTCCTTGTGGTGGATCGTTGGGCGGAGAATTGAAGAAGAAAAAATAGGGTTTGAGAAAGGGAAAAACATTTTTCGGATATTTGGTCATTTGAGAGGCTTAAAATTGCAAGAGACTTGAAGGAGAAAATCTAGGAAACATTCATTTTGTTAATTTCTTATATAGCTCGTACACAATGATGGTTGTGTGTTCTAGATGATATGACCTTTGATAGTCTGTTAGGCTTTATAGATTCATGAAAGTCTCCGGGATCCATTTGGGTTTAAAATAGGATGCTTACCATGGACACATCACACAAGATACAACTAATTAGGTTATTTTATTACTAAGGTTAGGGTACACTGGATTACTATTGTTTTCATTTACAAGTTGATATTCAACAAGGATTAAGTTATGTACATTTAAGGTTCAAAGAAATTGGTTCCATTATTGGGGTTTCCTATAGAAAAAATAAGAACAAGAATCTACTGGAAATGTAAATCAAGAACAGAATGAAATTCCTTTCATTTCTCTCTAACAACTGTTTTTCGATGCTTACAAACCAATACCCTTTTAGATATTCATTGGTGGCATGTTAGGCACAAATTGTGATCCTTTCCACTGAGCTCCAGTCTCATAACCAGGATATTGAGCCCTATAATAGCAGAATGAAGTGACATGATTACTCTTGCCACATATATCACATGGTTTCCTTGGAAATCTATTGCCCTGTCCTTTGCCTCTATTAAACCCTCTGTTAATAGGTTGAGCAAACTGATGTGGTGCATAGTATTGAGATTGCACAGGTACGTTAAGCTGCAAAGGTTGATTTGTGGAATGAGACAACACAGGAGCTGGAGTTTGAGACTGAGATTGGGCTAAAGAAGAGGAGTTAGTGGCCATAAGAACAGATGTATGATTTGGAACTCCTGTAGCTTCATCTTCTTCATTCATCATTTCAATATCTTCTCCTTTCAACATAGTGACCAACTCTTTAAATGTAATGTTATCACCTCGAGTTCTAATCGCAGACTTACATCCTTTAAATCCTGTCTTCAAACCTCTGAGAGTATGAAATATTAACTCATCTTCTCCAATAGGACTACCCGCAACCTATAATTTCTGTGCAAATTCCTTAATCTCGTCTAGATATGCATCCATAGTTGTGGTTTTCTTATGATTATATAAGCTATTCCTGATTTCATGCTCGTGTGTGCGAGAAATTGAGTTATATCTGTTACTCAAAGAAAACCAAACTTGACTACTGGAATAAAGCCCTAAAACATAGGGCAAAGTTGTTGATGACAAAGAGGCTATCAAACATGATAAAAGTTGAGAATCAACCAATTTCCATTAGGCATATTCTGGATTTGCACACATTTCACCATTAGCAGTTCGAATTTGAGCCGACGGACATACTACCGTACCATCAAGATAGCCAAGAAATCCATTTGCAGACATAACATTTTCTACTTCTGTTTTCCACAACAGATAATTCGATCTATCAAGTTTGATATTAACTAGAGAAGTAAATTTTGATACCAGAAAGGCTAGGGTTGGAGGAATTGTTACTGTAAGTGTTGCCATTCTTGTAATCAGCAATTGAGAAGAAATCTGAGAAATCGCTGATGAGAAGATTGAAATCAGATGAAATACGAATATTTCTGATGAAGAAATTGCTTCAAGATTTGATGATGACGATCAAGCACAAGATCGTAAGACTCGCGTCAGATGCTCTGATACCATTTAGAAAAACAAGAACAAGAATCTACTGGAAATGTAAATCAAGAACAGAATGAAATTCCTTTCATTTCTCTCTAACAACTGTTTTTCAATGCTTTCAAACCAATACCCCTTTAGATATTTATAGGAGCCTTCACCGACCTCGGAGCATTAACCCACATAACCAACTACACTTAACAAATATAAACAGTGTTTAACCGACATAACAAAAACTCACTAGCTATTTTATCTAACACTAATGGGTCTTCCTTACATTTCCCTCCATCTCTTTACTGCTGAAATTCCTCATATACTTTCCTTTCTTTGAAATTAGTGAGATAATATTGATCAATTTGCACTGATTTTGGACATCTAATGAATTCATGGATACTGTTTGAAACAAAATTATATTTTTATGCTTATTAAACGTCAATGAGAATGCAAAATAAAATTAGACCAGGTATAATTTCACTTTTGATCAGTTTTCTCCATACTCTAGGTTTTCCTCTTTAATTTTGTGATTTGTGACTTTCTACAGAATCAATTAGCCGTTCTTGCTAAAACTAAAGCACACAAGAAGTAACCACCTTTGCAGATATCGGTATGCATACCTCACACAACTTTATCAAATGATTTTTCATTCTTACACCATATAGCTATTAGATTTTATCAAATGATTTTTCATTCTTACACCATATAGATATTAGATTTTATCAAATGATTTTTCATTCTTACACCATATAGATATTTAAATTAAATTGGGGAACGTGTGCTTGATTGCAAGTTATTATTAGTTTTTTTCCAAAGTTTCTCCTTTTTGAGGCACTGCGCTTATGAATTATCTATCTTTCTTATTATGATGTGGTTTTAATCAAGGATAGATTCAAATTCCCCGTTTCTCGGTTTGCAAAGAAAGATAAATTTGCAACTATATTTCAAATTAGTACGATGTGAACGTCTTTCAAATTTTGCAGGTGCATTACACTTTTTTTTAAAATTTGATTTGACTTATAATCTTTGTTCTTCGTTTCTCTTCTATTACCTTTCTAAACAACAATGCACAGTTTTATCTTCATTTATAACTCTTATTTAGAAAACCTACATGATTCATAGTATCTGTGGAATTGACCAACCAAATATAATGAACTAACTGGTTCAAATTTTGTATATTTTACGAGAAAAAACTCGTAATATGGAGATTACAGTTAACGTCGCATTCACCTAAAATGGAGACTCAAGTTTAAGTCTCCTTAAAACTTGCTATAAGAAAAATTGTTATGTATTCTTTATGTTCATCAATACTAATATAAATATGCAGTTGCGTGCCTCACAGTTCATGTTCAAGGATGAGCGTTGGCATCTGGAACGATTCTTTGGGGTTGTATGCATTTGGTGGACCTTGCTGGAAGCCAAAGAGTCGACAAATCTGTGGTTGTAGGACATAGATTAAAGGAGGCACCACTGATCAATAAATCTCTTTCTGCTTTAGGAGATGTGATTTCGTCCCTTTCCCAGAAGAACTCACACATTCCTCATAGGAACAGTAAACTGACGCAGTTGGTCCGGGATTCACTTGGTAAGATTACACATACGCCAGATGTATAAGAAGTAAATAATTGCAAGTTGTCTTTCCTGTCTATGTAGGTTTTTGGGCCTTACTATTTATCAGAAGGGCAATCCAAGACTCTAATGTTTGTTCACATAAGTCCAGAGCTTGATGTTGTAGGAGAAACAATTAGTACACTAAAATTTATTGAGTGTGTTTCAACTATTGAGCTTGAGTAGCTATTGTGATATTTCCTCTGTTTGACAAAGAGTAAAAATTTGAGGAAAATGAAAGGAAAATATTATTTGACCACTGGTTCCCTCATGCATGAAATTGAAATTCAATGTTCAAATGGTAAGTTGTTTTTATCGTATGTGTGCACATGCAGACGGGTGAACGTTAGCATTTTGGTGTTGATATATACATATGTAGAAGTATTGACCCAATTACAGATTTCATAAGATTTCATTGCTTGTGGGAGACACATGAGTAACGAACCTACTTCACAATTTAACAACTGCTGAGAAGCTCTATCACTGTATCTCATATAGGAAGAGCATTTCTAGAACTTAGTTTCTTATATAGTCTTTTCTCTCAGACAGGTGCAGCGTGGCCTTACAACTCAATCGGTGCTGGATTAAATCCAATGGGAAACAACACCACAACGACCCTAAACTCGGATTGGCACTACAGTTTTGTATGAAAACATAGTGGCAGCAATACTTTTGGTGTGCCTCTTTGCTTCCAGCATAAACACACATAAGCAAATCTTTTGATCTCTCCAATTTGCTTCCTCTTTAATCTTGAATCAATTTTAATAACTGTATTCCAAGGTTTAGCAAACTATGCTAAAACCAATAACTCTCCTATGCCCACACTTCTTGCTGTTAATATCGGCATTCAACTTCCGCATTCCATCTTGTATTTTAAGATATCATCCTCATTAGTCAAACTTCAATAAAAGTTCTTTTAACCTACCTCTAAGAAAAATCCGAAATAAAATACACGGGCATAAAATTCGTGCAACGCACGTAGCCTTGTACCTAGTATATTAAATATATAAACCTTTTAGACGTCTTTTCAACTCTATAATTTTATTCTTTAATCTTAATTATGATTTTCACAAATTTTGATCCTTGTGTATAGTTTCTCAAGTCCTAATTCTTATTTCATTTATTTTGTATATTTCTTATATTTTTTTCCTCATAATATCATTTTGTTTGGATTCAACTCAACATGACGAATGGTTAATCAAAAAAGATGAATGTGAATCTATCAAAAACTAAATAAAACGACTTTATAAACAATGATGCCCTTAATCATAATTTCCTGATAAAAAAAACTAGACTACAATAGAAATCGTTGCCTTTTTATTCTTTTTAAAATATTCTTATTATGTTATAGCTTATTTTACTAATTTTATTTTCTTTTTGTCAATTCTCTCCTTATTTTAATTGTTGGTCTCTGCGAAAGGAAAATAACAAAAAATAGTAGAACTCAAAACTACTTCACAAAAGTTTTCATTTCCAATTATTACAAGAAAATTAGCAAAATATATCTTAATTACCAATTAAATGCAATGGCAATGAATTTTTTTTCCCCATTTATCATTTCCCTCTTTAAATGGAACTAATAATAATATGGTAGTGAGTAGCTAATATATTTAATTCTCTCACCATTGTGCACCATTGTGACAATATCGATATCTACATACAAGTTTAATAACAACTTATACGTACATCTAAATTTATGCAGTCCTAAAAATTATTTCGTCACCCGAAGTCAACACTAGGCAACGAAGTACGATTTTGTAACCCAAAGTGTAAATTTGGCAGGGAAATAATAATTCATCGCCAAATGCAATTTTTTGGCAAGGAAAACTCCATTTTCATTCCCTTGTTAGTTGCATTTGGTGATGAACTATTATTTCCTTGCCAAACTTTACCCTTTTAGCGAGGAAATAAATTTTCGTCGCTAGTAAAGGTGATGAAAATGAATATTTCCTCACCGAAACGTTACATTGGCAACGGATTTATTATTTTCCCATCAAATGTTACCTTTTGGTGATGAAATTCAATTAAGATGATGTTACCTTCTAGCAACGAAAACTGATATCCTTGCCAAAAGGTAACATTTGGCGAGGAAATCAATTTTCCTCGTCTGGTTTCGCCGCAGTAGGCCGATTTTGTTGTAGTGATAGGGGTCATAGGAAAGTTCTATAATTGATGTGTCCCTTAAATGGAACAGATCAATTGGTTCCAAGTCTTCAATCTGGTGATTGTGCGACTTTAAGAGTTTGAATATACGTTTCTCCATTGGATGACTACTGCATTTTCTTCTTGTGCAAAAATGGGATGGTCTTACGTTGAAGTCCATTATGAGGAAACCTGCACTTCCAGGTACAGCACAAAGCAGCATAATAACTTCCTTACAACGACTTTTGTCCATTTTTCCCCTAAATACCCCCATCATCGACTCACTTTCATTGTAAAATTCTTGCACAGGTTAGGGGCAAAACAGTTGACACAGGCCCAAAAAAGACTTATCCGTCCATAAAAAAATGGAGAGTCCACAAATCAGGACCTATTGGTAATTGCCAAGAAAAAATGTCTACAACTTTAAAGGGAATATTTTTTAGAAAACTAAATTGGGTCTCAAGTCTCAACCAAATTTAGATTCTTTAGTCATGTGTTGTGTGGGGGAAGCTTCACCGGAGATGCCTCTTTGGTCCCTAGTTCGGTATGGATGGGAGGTGGAAGGCTTTGAGCTTGACCTGAACCTTGGAGAGATGGCGTGAGAAGATGATCTGGGTTAGCGCCTAGCCCGAACGTTGGTAGTCCGGGAAGGTACTCGACGGTCTAGTGAGTAACCAAAGAAGAAGAGTGAAAGCAAGAAGTTTAGTGAGAGAGAGTTTATGCGTGTAAGGAGAGAGAGTGTCTAGAGATCGATTCAGAATGAGATTGTTGAGTTCTCCTTTTATAGGCGAGGGGTGTCTTGCCCTCCAAGTCCCTCGTGCGTCTCGAGCTGAATCATTGTTTTGTTTCCATTTTTTGAAACGGAAAGGTGGGGTTTCTGCCTGTTTTTATCAATGGACTGATGCTTCGAAGTAGAGAAATATCCATGGAAGAGCTTATTGGCCTTTCTCCTTCCAGGTGAGGGGGCAATTTCAGCCATTGCTTTTGGTTTTTGGATTTGAATATCTTTCTTGTCGTTAATTCGATAGTCCTAGATACATGGTGTTGCTTTGTTATGGCATACTTATAGCGGTTTGGCCAACGCTTTGCAATTTCATACTTATACCTGTTTGGCCATCACTTGAACGAGTTAGAATTCTCATATGTAATGCAAAATGGAATCTATTGTAGTCTCATTTTGCGTCACATGAGGGATATCACATGATAGGATCGTTTCTCCCCAATTGAATTGCGTTCATTGTAAAACTAAAACCATTCGTAGCCTTATTGGTGCTTTGGTGACATGCTTCCCACATGGCCCATTGTCCTCTATAAAGTCATCCACTTTCATGTATTGGGAATTTGGTATACATTCCTATGTGATCTGCCCTCCAGTTGCTTCACTGTCTTTTATCCTAATGTGATTCCAATAAATTTGTCAAAAGTATCCTACACACACACCAGTCTAATACTAAATTGGTTGAGAACATGAAATAAATATATATACTAGACTGTAAAATATACTCTCTTCACAATCACGCATTTGTTTGGGGCGAAAACTAAGTGTATCAATTCTGCGCGGGTGTATATTGAGAAGGCTGTTGAGGTGCCTCGTGGCTAGAAGCGGGGGTGTGCAGCGCCCCAGACGGATGGTCAAGATTGCACGGCACACCCCCGGATCCCTCGTAACTATGCCCTAAGCTGCTGAACAATGAGAGTTTGACATGCAATTCTTTAACAGCTTTATATATCGCGTTAAGATCATTTGGGTTCGTTAATCTAAGTGTACCGTTCATATCACATTAATTGCATAGCGTGATCTTTATCCTTCCCCCATCAAAATTGTATCAAACTTGGGAGAAAATTGCCTTTTGTTAAGGGTTCGTTAATCTTAGTGTAATGTTCATATCACATTAATTATATATTGTGATCTTTTTATTGCGACCAGAGCGTAGAAATCAAAACAAAAATTGATGTTGAATAATCAAGTCCAAGCTCTGATGACACTTTTGAAGTCTACGTAGTTTTCAAAGGCACGTCAACGTTGTCTTCGGAGAATTGGGGATTTGTGTTGAACCCTAATTTTTTTAAATGCTAAGTTGTTTAGGCCTTCGTATATAGAGTAGTTAGCTTATACTCCCTCCGTCCCATAGAGTTTGATTACTACAAAAATACGTGAGATTTTCAAACTAAAAAAATAATGTATTTACCAAAATAATTTTTGAATTTTTTTTCATCGTATAAAAGTTTTCGATAAGACCTATCAAACAAGATTCATATTGACTAAAAAATTATTTTCGTAAACACGTTATTTTTTAACTTAAAAATTACACGTAATTTCGTACTGATTAAACTTTATAAAACGGAGGGAGCAGTAAAAATGACATTTTCCTTGAGCACAATAAGTAAGAATTGCTAGAGATGCTCCAAGAAGCAAGTTGATCTTGCGTATTCGTGGTGAAAATGCTCTTACTCTGTGACATTACTTAAATAAATTGCACACACGAGGCCACGTTGGTGATCCAATCTTATTGTCCCAATGACTCTGCTCCAACAAAGAAAAGGAAGGATAATACTAAAATAAAGGGGTGGTTTGGGTGAATTAAAAAAATTAATTTTTTGGTTTTTTTGATTTTGTTTTTATTTAAATTTTTTTTATATTTGTTGGTTTTTGGTCGATTTTTGTGGTTTCATGACTTGTCTCGACAAGAGAAATCTAAAAAGTACTATAAAATTAGTAGCTAAACTTAAAATTTTGTGAATAAAGACGAAAAATCATCCAAAAAATGATATTAGTAGCCGAACTTAAAATTTTGTGAATAAAGACGAAAAAAAATCTAAAAAATTATACTTTTTAGATTTCTCTCGTCGAGACAAGTTATGAAATCACAAAAAATCGACCGAAAACCAACAAATACAAAAAAAAATTGAATAAGGACGACATCAAAAAAACTAGTTTTTTTCAATTCACCCAAACAAACTCAAAATCTCCGCATCATTTTCGTTTCCCACCCCGGGGTAACGTCGCCCCCCACTATTGGACCAAAATCAGAGATTGCAGCAACTGCAGAAGAAAACTAACCGTAGGTAATCTAAACCTACGAACGTAAACACGTATAAATGGCGGGTGACGATTGACAGCACGGAACCAACAAAAACCCCAATTGCGCCATCCACCTCCGCTTTTGCTTTTCCCGAGATTCCCCATTTCCATATCAACTCTCTCTCTCTCTCTCTCTCTCTCTCTCTCTCTCTCTCTCTCTTTATATATATAAAAGACATGCTTCTTGGCTGATGTAGAGTCCGAGCTTCATTGTTGAGTTTTCCTCTCTCTCATCTGGAGGTTTTGGGGATTGAATCCTCCAATGGCAGATCACAACGCGAAATCGAATATATCCTTTGCTGGAACTTTCGCCAGCAGCGCATTTGCTGCTTGCTTCGCTGAGGTATATCGTTTCTATCAGTTGCCTTTTTCTTCTTCTTTTTTTTTTTTTGCGATTTCTTGTGCTCGTGTGCGATTTTGAACTCTGAAGTTTAATTTCCTGAACGGTTTCATGAATTATCGTTTTCAAGGTCGGCGAATTAGTGGTGATTTTGGAATGGTTTGTGAATGCTTGTATGCGAAACTCCTTGCATTCACGTATGGACATCGATTATTTTACTCCCGAGTTCTAATTCTGGAACGGGTTTATGAATTTTACTTATTGTTGATGTTGGCGAATTAGTGGTGATTTCGGATTGATAAATGCATAATCGTCAGTTTGAATTCCTAAATAATTTGATGAGGTTATATGTAGGGTTTATGGAAAAATTGGAAATGGTTATGTATGTTGGATAAAGAATTTACGCAGCAGAACTGCTGAATAGGAAAGTTATATAGTTGATGTGTCCCTAATGGAACAGAAATTGGTTCCAAGTCTCAATCAGGTGATTGTGCGCCTCAGTTCTATCAGACTGAGCTGGATGTAAGAGTTGTAATAGTATATGATTATCATCGGATGACTACTCGTCTAATGTCTTTTTGTGCAAAAATAGGGTAGATTTGTTAGGGATCGACCAAACAAACACACTACACACACAAATAAACCGAAACAAAGAGCACAAACAATTTTACGTGGTTCCCCAAAATCGGGTACGTCCACGGGAGAGATCACTTTTCACTATATTGGATGAGTTACAATGAGATAAAAAAAAAATACCCAACCCAATGCCACACTCGCTAGTATTTTTATCTCACACACTCACCAATTTGCTCACGCAATATCTCTCAACACACTACAATTTTCTCTCTCTTTTCTTACACACACACACGGTACACACACACATTTTTCTTCTCTGGACTGTGCTCTCTTTTTCTCTTCTCTACTTCACATGGCACACACATAACACTGCTCTTTAAATACAAAGCATGAAAAAGTCTAGAATTTTCCAAGAAGCATTTGAAGCTTGCTTTAAACAAACTCCTTGGGAACTCACAATGCACAGCCAGCCAATTTTATTTCCTCCACCGAAGAGTTCCCATGCAAAACTAACACTATTTATTTCTTTTCCATTTTCCAAAGTCCACATTTAACTTGGGAAAAAACCCAACAAGATTTACGTTGAAGTCCAATGCTAGGAAACCTTCACGTTCTGGTCTTGCCCAAAGGAACATAACTTCCTTATAATGACCTTTGGCCGTTTTTCCCAAAATGCCCCCATCATCCACTTACTTTCACTATACAATTCTCACAGATGTTAGGGGCAAAACAGTCAACACAGGCCCAAAAGAGACTTATACGTCCATGAAAAAACTGGAGTGTCCACAAATCAGGACCCATTGGTAAAATTGCCTAGAAAAAAATCCAGTATGTGTTGAGAAAACAAAATTGGGTCTCAACCAATTACAGGTTTTAAGTATTTGTTGTATGTTTGGAATGAGTTTTAGATTCTTTAGTCATTCTTTTTATGACAGTGAAGATAGAAGGGTTCCTTAAATGATACACCTTGTTTTATAGGTATTTGATTTAAGATGTTTTCCTACGGTTGTCTGATCCACATACTTTTGACCTTGTGCAGCTGTGTACTATTCCGTTGGACACTGCTAAGGTTAGGCTTCAGCTCCAAAAGAAACCAGTTGCAGGGGATGCTTTAACTCTACCAAAATATAAGGGAATGTTAGGTACAGTTGCCACTATTGCAAGAGAAGAAGGCCTAGCTTCTCTCTGGAAAGGCATTGTACCTGGATTACATCGTCAATGCCTATTTGGAGGCCTCAGAATTGGGATGTACGAACCTGTATGTTTCATATCTACTTCCAATGCTTGACCAAGTTACTTATGCTCTTTGTACTGGCAGAATCGCTAGTTCTTACGCATGACTTTGTGTATCAACAGGTTAAGGCCTTCTACGTGGGTGATAATTTTGTTGGGGACGTTCCTTTGTCCAAAAAAGTACTTGCTGCACTTACTACGGGTGAGAATACGTGGTAGATGGTTTTGCAATGGTCAACTTTTTACTGCTTTGCATGTTTTATGTTGGAAATTTGTGTAACTTGTGTAGTTACCTTGTCAGAATTTAGATATATAACTGGGTTATTTTATTCAACCGTACCCATTCCTTTTCTGCTTCTTGATCTCAAGTGGCGTGCCTGTACTTCAAATAGGCGCTGTTGCAATTGCAATTGCAAATCCTACTGATCTTGTTAAAGTTAGACTCCAAGCTGAAGGAAAATTGCCACCTGGTGTGCCAAGGCGTTATTCTGGTGCACTGAATGCTTATTCTACCATAGTCAGACAGGTCAAAATTCCTATCCCAATAGACCTCTCATCTCTTCTTCCAAGAAAATATAATGTCTATTAGTCTGGTGCTTTTACCCAATTTAAGGAATTTAGATTTGTAATGTAGGAAGGAGTTGGGGCTCTATGGACTGGGATTGGGCCTAACGTTGCCCGAAATGCAATTATAAATGCTGCTGAACTAGCTAGCTATGACCAAGTGAAGGAGGTAAATTTACTCTCTGAGTTAACTCTCTTTTTTGTAATGTATTATTGTGCTCAATAAGCTATATTCTGAATCCTTCTCTATGCAGACAATTCTAAAGATTCCTGGGTTCACAGATAATGTTGTTACTCATTTGTTATCTGGTTTGGGGGCTGGATTTTTTGCAGTCTGCATTGGCTCTCCAGTTGACGTGGTATGTTATTCTCAAGTTCCAACCTCTTCTGTTTCAATGTTTTTCTGGTTGCTGGAGGAGATCCTTTTATTAGTCCGCTGATGTTTTAGAACTTAGGGTGAGAACTAAGGGCATGTGGCAAGTCAATAGTCACTTGAGAACCTTCCTCATATTTCCCGTGATTGTGTGTTTATCTACTGCAACTGTCGTTATTAGTGCTCTTCTGCATTTTCCTGCTATGATCACATCCATTAGCCCCATAACTTTTGCTCATGGTTGCATGTTGACTTATGTTGAAGCATCATGAGGTCCTGTTAGACAGATGTACTAAAAATCCAGAAGCTCTTATACCATGAGTTTATAAGAGAGGATGATTTCGAATCAAAACCTAGTCTCAACTTAGAAAGTCATCTTGACATAATAGTTCACATAAGTTGGATCATTTGGTCAGTATAGTTCGTTGTGTTCTTAAATTAGTTTTATAGAACCTGTATAGTTACTAGTTTTTCAAGAGTTAAGGTAAATAGTCATTAGTATGGCATTTGTTGTCTCCTATTTTTGGGAGGCGAAGAGATTAAACAACCTTAAATGACTCGTGATCAGTCTTGTAAGTTGTCTAGTTTTGCATAAATGCATGATAAATGGGAGGAACTGCCAACTATAAAAGTCAGTGCACAGACTTTAGCACTGTGCTTTCAGATCATGATCATACTCATGAGGGTGCATTTTGCATTATGTCAGTTTTAGTTTCAAGAGTTCTCATATCTTAACTCAAACCAAGTTAAAAACAGAACTCGATTGTTTGGCTGACAGAAGTCACGGAATGGTCTTGCAATCATGTGGAATTATATGTATGTCAATACCTTAAATAGTTAATTTAGATCATTTTCCCGAAATTTCCGAACACCTCTGGTAGCTATTTTATATCACTGATCATCGAATGCTTTTTATTCTAGAACAGTGTAGTTGAGATTTATTCAAACTTTGCTTTCTTGAAAGTATACTTGGATTGAGACATACGACTTATTGAGGCAACTGTACATAATATTATGGTGCAGGTTAAGTCGAGAATGATGGGGGACTCTTCTGCGTACAAAAGTACCATTGATTGTTTTGTCAAGACTTTGAGAAACGATGTAAGTATGTCATTTTTCCACCTTGTTTACCGAATTGTTCCTCCTCCTTTTCACAAAGATATGTTCTTCTTGTAGTTGTTCTTTTCCATATAGTAGTAAAATGTTGAGGATAAGGAGTGATCTTAGTTCATGACGTACATAGTGGTTTAACCAGTGTTCTTATCCATTGACTGAGGAATACAATTGACCCCACTTAATTTTTCAAAAAATCCCAATTATGGATATAGTTATGAATCATTTTTAAGTGTATTTGACCCCGTAAATAGGTAAAGTATTGTTTGAGGCTCCTTACAAAAGTAATATAAAATTGCCCAAAAACAATAAGTGAAATTAAGAAATATAATTTTGCTCCGAAAATTGAAAAGAGTAAGTTTTTCCAAATCTAATGGGATCAATTCAAGAGATGAATGATAGGTTGATTGTATTAATTGAGAAAGACTTCTTTGAGTTGCCTTTTGAATGAGACTATCCTGTATGACTTCTAAAAAAAAAAATTCAGCAAAGGATTTTTTCAATATAAATTAAATGCGATGTTTATTATCTTAAAAAACTGAATCCCCAAAACATGTCGTGTACGATTCTGATCAAGATTGATTCTGATCAAGATTTTGACCCCACTGCCCAACTAGCCTTGCTTGGTCCCTGTTCTTATCACTATTAGATTTGGAAAGAAATGCTACAGAACTCTGACTGCTTCTGGAATCTCGGTATTTTGATGAAAAAGAAGATTTGGAAAGAAATGCCAGAAAACTCTTGACTATTTCTGGAATCGCTGTATTTTTGTAAGAGAGAGAACAAAAATTATGTACTCGACAGTTGATTTGTGCCTATCTACGAATTGTAATATGCCTGGAGAGATTGAATCTTTTTCCACATAGTAACTTTCATCCCCTGGTCTAAAGCCAACTATCACATAATAAGATCATAAAAGAAAACTGCTTTATTGTGATCTAGTTGGCTATCTTCTTAGCTAATGACTTTTTTTTTATCGGCTGCTAATGATTGTTATTTAGCTGGGCTTGTATTTACCTTTTTAATCTAGCTTTTCATGAACGTTTGAATTGAACGTGCGAAATGGTGATTCTCAACAGCCTCTGACCCTCAGAATTTTCTCTGGTTTGCAGGGACCTTTAGCTTTCTACAAGGGCTTTATCCCGAATTTTGGACGGTTAGGATCTTGGAATGTGATCATGTTTCTGACATTAGAGCAGGTAAATGTCACAAACATGAGAGACAACAATGTTTTGTAGCTTGCTTTTCTTCCGTTTGGCCGAAAATTTACTCAACTGTAAACTAAACTGTGGTTTTGGGACACGGAGATATGTACTTTCTCTGCAACTCATTTTTTGATTTGTCCACTTATCGCGTAGCCTGATTTTCCGTGTTATATTCTTCTTTTCGTGACAGGCTAAGAAGTTTGTCAGAAGTATCGAGTCATCTTAAGATTAGAGGATAGACATCAAGACAGTGAAGCCTAGTTGCTGGTGGATTTCAAAAGCAGAATAAGAACTTATTTACCCCTGGGGTTTATTGTATCAATTTTTGATAATAAAGGGTCCTTGACGAAAGACGGTAGGAAAGAATTTATCAACTTGGCAGATTTTTTGTAATGTTCGCGGCATGGTACGCCATAAACATGTTCTCTTTCAACTAGATTTCCATTTCTCATGAATTTGACTAAAATACCATCCGAGTCTGTAATCGAATTCCCTCCACAAATTCTCATGGCAAGGCAACCATGAGAGGGATTGTAGATTTAGTTTGTTTTTTGTTTATATTTTCATCTTTCCGGAAATGCACCTTGGTGTTTTTTTTTTTTTTTTTCCAAAAATTAATGTTGTGATTTTGTTTATGCTTATTTGCGTATTGTCGTTGGCGATGGGTTACCTATTTTTTTGGGTGAAATAACGAGAAAATTAAACCCTGCAAAAAATAAACACTAAACATAGAAATGGAACTTGGTCACGCAAAGGAGTAATGTGACTAGCTTAGGCTTATTTGCGTTTTGTTGTTGGTGACGGTTACCTAACTTAGTCATTTACTAGAACAATCAACCTGAGCCTTTCTGAACAATTTAACAGATTTCGGGTCATATAGTTTTTTACCTTTAATGATTCCCGACCAAAATTTTGTGAACCACTAAAAAAAAAAACCCAAGGAAACCTTAATACATGTTAAGCTAGAATTTGAAGCATAGAGAGTATGAACATCATAGAAAATGTGAACGAACATAAAAAAGCGCCTAGCAGAATGAGTACTTTTAAACAATGGCTTTTTCAGCATACGCCCTACGAGTATGTTTCGCCCTACTGCCTTATAACGTTGTGCCGACTCCATTGCGACCCCGAACCGCATTATGTAGACGAAGGAAGCGTCGCAAGAAGTCCCGAAACAGCCCTTCGAGTCCCTTTTTTCATGCAAAGCTCAGGGAAGTTGATTGGGAGCTGATCTACAAGCTCCTATAGGCAAAAGAGACGCATTTCACTGGCCGGAGATCTCATGGCCAATTTGGCTCAACAACAGGCCAACGAAGTGCGCATAGCGCAGCCAGCAGCTGCACTTCTTTTGGTTAATAACTGGAGGGTAAAACTCATCGGGTAAACATTTCTATGGATTTGTAAAATGAGACATCATCCTGGAAACGAACCAGAGAGAAATGGAGATGGGGCAAGAAAAATAGATGGGCTTTTGGTGTCTTCAATGAAACTAGAGGAGGGGCCCTTGTGATAAATTAATTAACAAGTTTATGTTCTTGCAGAGCCCTTGTGACCATGCCTTCTGTCTCGATTGTGCAGTGATTCCATCTGCTATCTGTAAGGCCATGCCCAGTAAATTTTTTGGTCAAGTTCAAAATCTACCAGAAACCCCATTTGCTGACTACCCTACGATGCAGGGCCCCCATCCGCCACTGCCTAATTTCACAGTGCCTGTTAACTCAAATTTGGTTGTGGGTCCCCCTCCATTTGGTTACTCTCCTTTTCCACCCGAAGGGGTCTTCCGTTCTATGGTGGTCCCTACGAGATGGCACGGCCGGAGTCAGCACCAGAAGTCGGAGCTGAACAGGGGTCTCTTTGTTCTGCTCTTTTGTCTTGGTCTTAAACTTGTGCTGCATTTGTTTGTTCAAATGGTCGATAACTGTATAGACTTTTATCTCTTATTCTCCTGTTTTGGCCTACATAGTTTGCCCCTTTTTTCTTTTTTTTCCTGCTTGCTGTTTCTTGAGATTTGCTGTTGTTTGTCGCGCATCGAGTGGCTAGCGTTAGATTGATGATTTATCTTTCGGCCCCTTGTTTTTCACTTCTTTTTTTTTAAGGGTAATTTTATCTGTTGGGGGGCTACACTTGAATTAGGCTATGTTCTGGATATTCATGAATTAGGCTATCTTTTGAGTGAATTAGGATCTGATAACTGTTAGGTATGAATCAGTTCAGGAATACAGCCATGAAGCTTTAGGAAGTCTTTTAGAGTTAAACACCCCTTTTTGCACGATCAGAACGACGAATCTCTTTTATGATAATAATAATAATAATAAGAAGAAGAAGAACTTCTTTATGGTACAATATATTCGTTTTATAAGTTCGTTGTACTGTCTCTAGTATTTTTTTTAACGGAATCATCGTTGTAATTGGAACTACAATTTTTTGAAGTATAATCACAGCGAATAACAAGGATCCAATCAATAACTTTCCACTCACACAATTACAAAAGCTTTGTATCGTTCTCTGCATAAAGATACAATTCCAAAAACCCCTCAAACCATGAACTCCCAAAACTCATCAAATCTGAATCAGGTATGGCACCTGCTGTTTTCTCTAGTCACAATTCCAAATCAATCTCTGTGAATACACATGATTATACACAAGAGAACGAATCATTCTGGAACAATTGGAATGTCCTGCCTGAACAAGGCTTAGCGCAGCTCTATCACACTGTCCTCAAAACCCTCCTCATACAAAAGCAAGCACAAACAAAATAAAAAGAACAAACAAACAAATTCAGCTTAGTTTTTGCTTCTCGAAAATCAACTTTCGAACCCTACCGAGATACTCCACATCAAATTTCACGTACAATTGCTGCAGTTCCCGGCAACCCATTAGTATATACATATCTATATCGTCTTCAAACTTCTCATAGAGTGCCGGAATGGTAAGAATAATAAGAAGGCCTGACACAAAGAGAGACACAATCGTAAGAATGACAATCATTCTCAAGAAAACAAATTGAGGATAAGTAACACCAGGAACAAAAACTAGGTTCTAGGAATCTTATTCAGTGCCAGTCTAAAAAAAATGGGTATGAAAGTGGAAATCTAGACAAAGTTGAAACTTACTGGTGTAGCCCAAGGTAAGGAAATCAGTGAAGCCCCCTATGACAGAAAGTAGACACATATATGCAGCAACTCTGAAAAACATTCTTGTGTCCTTTCCCAGAGCAATATCCTTCGATGTTGAGAGCAAAGCATTAATGTGACTGCGAATGAAACCTGCTATTTCAATTACCACTTCTTCTGAGAGATACAAATCTGGTAGTGGTGGAGGTGGTCTGTTGAATACAGAAACAAGCATTTCAACCATTTAGTTTAGGCAACTGATAAAACTTCCCTGGAAAACCTCAGATGATGCAGCAATAATTCTGAGAGATTCATATTCATTCAAAAACGAACTTTTAAAGCTCTTAGGGTGCCAAAATGATCATACGACTTTGGATAGAGTTTCTTCGTGAGAATGGAACAATTACTTTTGAAAAAGAGTTTTTAAGTGCAAAAAATCTTCTTCCATTTATGTAAGTAAAAAAGTATAAAGCATTAGTGGCAGCACAGACAGCATCGGCCCTGGGGTAAAGCCGGCGGTGCGGCAGCTTTAGGCCTCCGAAATTTAAGCAAAATTAGGGGCCCATTTCCGATATAAGATGTTAATATTATACATATTTGTTTTTCCCAAGTTTGGCAAGAGGTTTGTTCCTGCCTTGGTGGTCAGCGTATGCCTTTTAAAACCGAGAGGCCCACGGTTCAAATCCCACTAGGGCCTTTTGGCATAACAACTATTTTACTCAATTTTCTGTTGGACTAATATAAAACCGGGAGGCCCATGATTCAAATCCCACTAGGGCCGTTTGGCATAACAACCATTTTGCTCAATTTTCTGATAGATTAATATACTCCACTCTTGCATATACTCTTTTCTTATTTTTCTATTCGATCAATATATTTTTCTTGCACCTTTGTCCTTTTGTATTGGTTGTAGATTTTACTGAAGACCAAAAGTTCAAATCTTTCAACATCATAAATGGTTGGATAATTTTTTAATTTTATTTTGTTTATTTCCATTTTACCTTTAACTTTTTATACTAAATACAAAAATAAAACAATTTTGACTATTAAGTACAACAATATAATTTATTTTCACTCAACAAATTATGATAAAAATAATGTTTGCAATAAAGAATTCTCTTATTGTTAACAATATTATTTTACAATTAAAGTTAACAACATGATTAGTTTGAGAATGAACGGACTTCATTATATGTGCTTGATTCCTGTTGTCTTAATGGTATAAATTTTTTCAAAAGTTTGTTTAGTTATCTTATGAAGCTAAAATATCATGTTTAATATCATTTACATATATTTGCCACATATATTGATTTTTTTTTTTAAAAAATGATCCAGGGGCCTTTTTTAAAAAATTCGCTTTAAGCCTCTATAATATCAGGGCCGGCCCTGAGCACAGAAGCTTTAAATTAGGCATTTTATCTTCATGATGAGAGGGCCAACCATAGACCAACAAAATGCTTGACATATAATGGCAGGTCGTGAAGTTGGACCAGAAAGAAAAGCAGAACCGAAACAGTTACCATGCAATTCATCAAGCTGGACATTAAAGCAAATGAATATTTAAATGCATACTCCACTTGATGTTTTACTACTTTGATCTACGATTCCTTTTCTTCCTAAGGAGTACTTCTACCTTCTTGTCACACAAGCAGAATAATCAGGATACTATTGGAGACTTTGTATTAAGCTTGTTTTATTAGGAATTATGCCAGGAGGACCTAATCTCCCCATAATCCTTTCTATACAACCTCAAATTTCATGCCGAAAATTTGAAGTAAGCTTCTACACTGGTGAGAGCCCAATGCCTATTTTCACTATCTAGGGAATGAGCTGCATATATAATTTCAATAAGCTTCTTTTCCGAATCCTTCGTGTTTCCCTCTATCCTTTTAATGAGTAGTGATTAACATAAATTTCTCCTCTTCTTTCCTACAAAACCATTTTCATTTCACAAGAGTTAAAAAGTATCCAAATGTTAAAGAAGAGTCAAAGTACCCACATAAACCTCAGCATATGGGCTTAATTTACAGTCAATTAGTCAAATGAAGCAAATGAAATAGATTGTACAATTTGTACTAGTAAACCATGTCTGATTCCAAACTCTGAACAATGAACGAATAATTAAGGGATCAAACAAAAATCAAAACATTGAAGCAACAGGGAGAAATAGTGGATCAAAACATCGAGCATATAGGGTCAAGAGTTATGTATCATAAATTACTTTAGTTGGGTACTTAACGATTGACAAACTCCATTATCTTACTATGTCGAAGCATAAAAACATCAGAAATCATTGAAGGTTACCGGTTTAGAAGTTCTGCAGATTTGGCCCAGAGGAAAAGAATGACAAGTAGGAGCAACAGAACACTAGAGACAAGTGAAAGAAGCGTATAGCCAGATTTCTCAAACACCAACCAAACAGCAAGAGTTACAAACAGAAACCAAACCGTAAGACTTTTTCTCCTCCATAGCATCACATCTGCAACTGTTGACAAAAGAAATTTTAAGGTTCCATTTTGGATAGATGTGCATTTCAAATGAAGAGAAATTTAAGGCTCCGTTTTGGATAGACGTGCACATGCAGTTCAAATGAAGAGATTTTTTATTCAATTTCCATGAATGTATCAAACTAGAGTAGATGGACCATAGGTAGGAGACATGATCCTTGTATTGTCACAATCGTCAATGTGAATGATTTTTCAAATCGCTCTTGTGAAGTAGTTATTTCAATCATGATAAACCTCCCAAACTCTATGCCATGCCCATATCTAAGCTATGAAATCTAAATATGGGCTATTTTTACTGAATTATAATGTCAAATCACTTCGTTTTGAATCCTCATTTTTTAAACAAAGCTTAAAAGGAGAATGGGTGTTCAAACATTTATCGCAATGAACTAAAGACACCCCTAATAAGCTACCAACTGTACATTTGGGATATTTTCATTGTATATATATAGGTGGATTTTCTAGTCCACACTCCCGGATTTAAGGAAAAAATGGGATTTTTTTGTGTTGCAAATTTTTTTTTTTGGAAAATCCGATCCGTCCAATGTGTTCAGAAGGTGTTTTCTAGGGTCCATGCGAGAAATCTTCAAAAAACAATACTGGGAAGGGCTTGATCCAAAGCGGTTTTACTTAAAAGCGTATTTATATATTTTTTGCGGCGGCTGATCAAGCCCTTCCCGTTTTTTTTATGATTTTCCGCGAATGCCCTTGAAAACACCTTCTGAACACATTGGACGGATCGGATTGTAAAAAAAAAATTTGTATAAAAAGTTCGGAAATTAAAAGTCCGAATTAGAAGTTTACCCATATATATATATAGGACCCCCTTCTAGTGCGGGATCCGGACTTCCGGACCTCCATGATCCGAGAATTTTTTTGACGATCCGATCCGTCCAATGTGTTTAAAATGTGTTTTCAAGGGCTTAAGCGAGAAATCTTCAAAAAAATACCGGGAAGGGCTTGATCCAAAGCGGTTTTTACGCAAAAACGTATATTACGATTTTTCGAAAAAACTTTTGGATCAAGCCCTTCCCAAAGATTTTTTGAAGATTTCCCGGCGTGAATGAAAACACCTTCTGAACACATTGGACGGATCGGATTTTGCCAAAACAATTGGCAACACAAAAAAAACACCCCAAATCTTCTAATCCAGGATCCCGGACTAGAAGATTAGGGTATATATATATATATTTTAATCAGGTATTTTCATTGTATATAGTAACATAAAAGCCTTCATTTACATCTATCCAAATGTAAATGGAGTTCCATAAATAAGTAGTCACTGAACTGGAACATTTCTGGTCTCAAAAACAAAACAAAATAAGCGAATTAAGAAAAATTCTCTTTCATAATCCACTAGCCATTGGATAGAGGAGAAGATAACAAATGTGGTAAACCCTCATTAGAATAACAAGATTAGTAACTTCTGCCAGTTGATAAAGAATCTAGCATAGTAATCAAGCTATAGAATAGCAGAACCACCAAATGAAATCAGGATTAATGCTCCAGAATTCTGATAAAAATTTGACTCTGACCCACCCAGATCAAAGATTTTCCTTACTTGAACATAAGCATGTATAGAAATAGATACATAAAAAGAGAATCACAAAACCAAAAAACCATAATTGGAAATGGAGAATGTTAAATGCTTACCAAGTCCTCCTCCAAGGATCTGATGAACAGTTCTCTGCCTGTTAAACAATCGATCCGACGAACCCATCTTCTTGAAATTGAAAAAACACAATCAGAACTCCAGACCAAACGAAGGTTTAATCGAAACCCAAAAGTTTGAATGCGATGGTGTCTATAAACAATCAAATGGAACAGTTCCGATGCTGATCCACAGCCAAGTTAAGTATTTTTGTATGAGTAAAAAGATATCAGACACCTATGTTTTCTTTTGGAAAAGCAAAGTGCAGTTTTGTTCTGTAAAGGTTTCTGTCGACCTTTTCCTAGTATAGGACTATAGGGGATATACATACATGAATACGATCGGTTGTTGTATATACATATACATGTACATGCGCATACACGAATATTTGTAGATGACTCTGGAAAAGTGGGGTAAGTGATGAGGTTACAGCCTAAAAGTCTTGAAAATCCACTCATGGTTTTCCTTATTCCTCCTTTTTCTTTTTAACAAAATGGGAGTATAATTTACTGGTAGATATACGTAATCCTATACAGATACAGACAAAGACATTCCTACATGTGGGGCGGTGGTTATTTTATTTTCTTGCCTAAAATCTAATGTTGAATACTTTTCATATTGTGAATTTTCAGTTCTAGCGAGTGAATGTTATGCCTTGATCGGATCAAGAAAGAATTTAGTATGACCCGGACACTCTAATTGCCAAACTAAAAAAAATGGTGACATTGGATAGTATTTTACAAGGGATAATCTAAAATAGAGTTTAAAGTGTCTCAAATTAATCTATGATTTCATCTTATAGCTACAGAATCTATATGTATAGACTGTATGTGTATAGAGGTTGCTCCATGTAACAACTTTGAATTACAACAAATTTGATGAAATTCTATTCTTTTCTTTGTTTGCTCCTTCTCGTTTTCCCAATCGATCCAACTCAAATGAAGCTCAATTCTTACTCTCTCTCAATTATCACACAACTGCTGTTTCACACAATTTTAAGAAGGCAGTCTAATGTTAACACTTTTACAAGTGACAATACTCGCTTTTACGATCAAGAAAATTCAAGAACCTAGAACATGACTGAGAAGCGTCGCTTAAATTTGCACTAAGAATAAACTAGAGGACAAACAACACCGTGAGTCATAGAGATAAAGATAAAGATAAATAGAATAAGCTTTTTCTAGTGAAAGAAGTATCTAAATTTTCTATGGTTATTGCATCATAATCTCATTTAGTCATTTTTTTATTTTTATTTTTGGAATCATGATCCTACTGAGACCATATCCAAAATGGTAGAATATCCACAATTGAGAATGCAATTGAAAAATGGACACAACACAAACTATTAAAACTGGATGTGTATCCCTGAAATCCCATGTAGGAAGAAGCACACATAGTCAAGCTTTCCTGTAACAAAATGGGTGAAAAAACTAGTGCAGTGGAAAGATCATTATTCCCAAAATTTATGTTTTTACAGTGTTTAATTGAACAAGAAAAGTGGGATAAAGGAAATAAAGTAATAAAAATGTAAAACTACTGCACACCCTCTGAAACTTGCACACATGATGTTAAGTTCACGATGCGAGCTCGGCAAATCAAACTCGCCGGAGATCAAGACTTGCCGGAAATCACAGACAGTGACACATAAACGTAAAACCTATAAAGATTTCGTCTGGCTCACATTCTCTTCACTTGTAGTACTTTTGTTTTCATTTTCTGAGGTGCCAACTTCAGCAATGGCCGCGTCAGGGACCGGGGCTGGGGCTGGGGCTGGGGTTGGGGTTGGGGTTGGGGCTGGCGATGGGGAGGAATCCATCAAGCTAGCTGCTATTGCAGCTTTCAAATCCTCATCTTCCGCTTCCGAAAGCATTTCCGCTTCCCCAAACTGACTCGACGGAACCACAATCTCTCGATTTTGATTTTGGAGGCTTCCTTGAGCAGGCCTCTGGCCGGAGTTGCACGATTTAGTTATCCTCTCCGCATCTTCAGGTAAAAGCCACTGTCCATAACCATTGGAAGCATCTGAGGATGTGATGGGACATTCCTTGGGGAAATTTCCCCTCACTAGAAAAATGCTCCAGCCGAAGCCCTTGAGAGTGTCTAGATATGCTGAGAGGTAAAACTTTGATAGGTGCTCGGGGGCTGCATAGAGACTGTCAAAATTGTACCACTCTCCGTTCACTTTCCTGATACAGAACCAATGGTCCTGCAAATGGCAAATAAAAGCATTTTCGAGTTCTGGATCAATCTGAGCAGGTTCAGCAACAGGACTGTTGAGCGGAATGACTTGTAGGTCCCATACCTCCAATGCTTTCTCTAAAACCTGCAACCGGAATTTTTTGAACTAACCGAGTCAATAATGGAATTTCAGATTGATGCAAAATGATACAAGTAGTCGGTGCAGAAAAGAACAAAAAGCAACCAGTTGATTTATCCAATAGGAGAAGCATTTCGCTTGTCCAACAGAGTCTCGCTTCAGTAAAGAGAGAAATGAGAGATTCAAAACATATCAGGCAAAAATAATAATAATAAATAAATAAATCACTTCAGCAGTTTAACTAGAAAGTCCTCTGTCCATTTGTCATTTGGTCAGAGGGGAGGGGGTGAAGGGGTGCACTCTCTGATATTCCAGCTCTAGAAACACTAAAATGCCATTTTCCAAATGATAAAACTGTACTAAACTGCAAAATCAATACCAGGGGCCTATCAGTACCCCAATCACAAAAGCAAGCAAGCTACTCAAACCATGTTTCTTTACCATGAAAATAAAACCAGCCCAGTATGACCGCCGTATTTTTCTTTGCAACACATATCCTTCACTTGTCCTTAAAGCCAATCTTCAAGAAACCTTTCACTCTCGTACACAAAACTGTAAAGTTAACAGATTTTCTACACTCCTTTATGGCATTCCACACTTCCGGCAGACAGAATGTTCACAATGGCAGTTCTACGAACAACACAATTGCCAGGCACCAATGACCAATGTCTCCAACACTAAAAACAGTAACCAAACCAAACTGAGTCTTATGTCCCAATCAATTGGGGTCAGCTACATGTATCCTTTTTTCCCATTGAGCTTTGTCAAGGGCATATTAGGATTCATATCATAAAGATCTGACGGGGCTTTTACGTGCTACCTTTACGCACAACCCTCCTCCTTTATCCGGGCTTGGGACCAGCTGGGAAAAAGATGAGGCTTTAAGCACATCCCGGCAGAGGTCCAACACTAAAAACAGCGAGTGAAACAATTTTCTCCTCACAGATAAAGCTGAAAAGACATCAGATGATAAGACCGCTACTCATGTACCTCCTAGAACACACTAGTTTCACGAACAAAACAAGAGTATGTATGAATCAATATCACAAATACACTGGTTGTCGTCTTGTAAGTACGATTCTTACAAGGACAACTCTATCGCTTAACCTTAGTTTTTGGAGACCCATTTTCAACATCATCTACTTTGTGTCCAAATTTTTCCGGTGGTATGTATGATGCATTAAATCAATAGAACTTGAAGGCCAGTCTTTGGCCTACAGTGAAATGGGAATGCACTTGAATGATTGCAGGATCATCTTACGTGGTGTTTCGGGTTTAGATTTATCTCTGATCATTTCTCTTTAGCTCTTTTGGTTTGAAAATTATCCCTTCGCATTTTTCTGCATTCTACATGAGAATTCATGCATTTCATGGTTACAGTAGACTAAAAAGGACCTGAGACCTCTAAGTTTTTCAATGTTCAACAAATATATCAAGGCAAGGATTATCAGTCTTGGGGTTAAGATGTTATATGGTGCCTATCATTGCTAAACGGATTTTGCTCGAAGTGCAGATTGTTCAAATTAATAAGGGTATCAATTGGCATAAGATTGCTCTCATCAAGCTTTGTCCTTCCTAGATCCCCCATCACAAAACCTCACAGCCCAAATTATTAAACGAGCCATCAACCACAAAGCCTTAGCTCATAGAACAGGAAATTCATTCTGTCATACATCGAAAGATTTTTTGTAGGAGTAATGCTGTAATGGACGGTAAGGACCTATATGATATCTCCTTGGATAGTCTTTTTGGGTGAGTTCATGGATCCTACTTACATACTCAAGATTAGCGCAACAAACTTTCAGTGTGGGATTTGGTTCTTAAACCTGGTGCACTCAACTGGTACAGTGTGGGATGCAGTTCTTAAACCTGGTGCACTCAACTGATAAGGCATAAGTCATGAGTGACCTTCCAAATTTGGACCTTTTAGGAAGGGGCATACAAGGCTACAGACATTTAAGCTTTCATAGTCCATCCATAGCTATGTTGTCATCAGAATCTAATTACGACTAAAAAGTTGTAATTTCCAAATGAACTTTCAATGTCAAAACTGTACCGTACTATATTCACAGTAGTGCAGTTAAACAAGATTTCCCCACCTGTTACACTAAGGAGTTACAGAAAGCTATAGTTTGAATTCTGCATTGTTATACTAAATCTTTGAAACTGTGAATTTACCTAAGCTGTTAAAGGTGGTAACATAAAATGGTAACATAGTGTTTTATCTAGAGTAGTGTGCGTGCTTGTACATCGATCTCGTGGGAAACTACAATAGAAATTATAAAGGAAATGTTATTTTAAGTACTTTTAAAAATATATAAAATTGAAGTCCATGTTGCCAGCGGCGAGCCAGCCAAATCAACAATATAAAGGACTTACTTTTATCAACATCTAAATAAGAAGATATGGACTTTATTTACCAATATCGATTCACCTTTTCACCCATAATTCACAGCAATTTCTGATTCATTATAGGTATTCCCATCAATGACCGCCGGGATCGTATCAAATTGTCCAATAGGACATATACAAATAGTGAATTGTACGGTTCAAATAACTACATGACCTTTTTTCAATGGGGCTCTTATACATTCTTCCATTAAGTCGTGCGCCCGATAATTAAGTTTTTGTATCTTTTGTTTGGCCTCCTGTAGCTTCTTCAATAAACTTTGGGTATTAGCATCATTCAATAGAAACATGCCATGTTGACCAATTATGGAATTGCCATCTAAGGAAGCAGTCAAATTAGAACCAACAAAACTGACCCAAAAATTCAGGGTTTGGTTGATGGGTTTGGTCGGCTTTGGTTTTGTAAAATAAAACTTTCCCATTTTTGGTTTGGACTGGGACCACTGGGTTATTTGGAAATTACGCGACCCTAACCGAAATCAAACCAACTCTATTTGAGAATGTTCAATTTTCACTCATAAGTTTCAATCTCAGCCAGACATCCTTGCTGCGATCTAACAACCCATGTTTACCCTACTTATATTAACTTTTGTGGTTAATAGTTAAACCTAAAATGGTAGACCTTTTCTCTCTCTTCCTACACAGATGCTTTCTAACTCCCTCTCCAACCCAATCTCACGAAGAAATTAAGAACTGAAGACGATCTTAGGGGTAAAAATGCTTCTTCGATCCCTTTCCACGACCTAGAGATAAAATGAAGAAGGACACACCGCTAAATCTAAAGTTGTTATTGTTGCTTTACAATTAGGTGCGTAGATATATCAGTTTTTTCTTTGTTTCTGTTCATGTCACTGTTTGATTTTAGCTAAGAAGTGCTCCCATGTGATTTACATTTTTTGTTACTGATGGATGATGAAGCCCACCCCTAATGCCCCGAAATCCTCTACCGAACCGAACCCTTCAAACCTGTTTTGTCTATTGATTGGTTGGGGTCTGTATATGTATTATCCACCCCAAAGCACTCGGTTTGGTGCTACATACCCCCACATACCAATTACACCCCTATTCTAACCTGTATGCTATAACACATGCAAATAAACTATGAGAAATAGTTGGTTCACTAATTTTTCTACAGATATACTCAAAAATCAGAATCATCTAAGCTATGCTGCCACAACCTATAGAGCCATAGCCCTTTAGCACTTACACCACCACTTAAACTAGACTTGTGTAGTTTAGGTGGGAAAGCCTCATGCCTTCAACTGAAACGATGAAGGAGTGAGTGATTCCCACATCAATTTGGAAAAAATCTTTGTGCATATTAAATGGGAGAAGCACTCATGGTCTTCAACTTTGTGTAATCAGCTTGTAACTGTTGAAGCATCGAACTCAAAACCAATTGGCAATGAGTAGAGAGGTTGCCTATGCTCATATATACTAGTTTTGGAGGTTATAATTGACCGGCGTGGGATAAGCTCCAACAGTTCAAAAATCAGGAAAACCACAAAAGTTGGTTTTAAAACTAAGAAATCAACAAAAAAATGTTCGAAGTTAGGGTTCTATAGAAACCTAAACTGATCCATATTCCCCAGCCCCCGAAGTGTTGCTCTCCACCATTCATAATAGAAAAGTTTTTAATCTATCAAAGTTCAACTAAATTAAGCTCCAAACAAAACAACTACGTACAAAGCAACCACAACAGTGGAATTAGAAACAACTCCTATCCAAAAATTCCAACTCCATTTAGTTCGAAAAAACCACTGCAAGATCCTTTGTGCATGTAGGGGAAAATATAGAAACCTTAAGATTTGCCAAAGAATTGACCGAGTAACAGCTTGAGCAGAAAATTTATCAAATTTATGCCTTCTCAGTCAATAAAGATACAACAATAAGTGTTTAATCCTCAAATTTTTTTCTCAAACCAGTTTGTACATGTATAAACTAATTCAGAGCCAAAAATGCTCAAACCACACATCAAATTGAAACCTCAGACTCTGCCAAAGAATCTACAGAACTAACAGCTGGAGGAGAAAAGTTATCAAATTTATGCATTCCCCGCAATGTTATTAAAGAAAAAAGCGTATAATCCTCAAATGCCCTCCTCAAACCAATTCATACAGATACTAACAAACTCAGAAACAAAAATACTAGAACTTCACGTGAAATTGAAACCACTGGAGCAGAAAAGTTATCAAACTTAAGAATTCTCATTGAAGATATTACTAAATCAGAACCAAAACATAACAAAACTTCCTATGGAAATAAAGATTTTCAAGAAAAGATATCAAATTTACAGAATTAATTTCTGGAACAGAAAATTCATCAAATTTATGCATTATGATGGAAGACATTGAGGAAAATAAGCGTTTAATCTCTTGTCCTTCTCAACCCAGTTTGCACAGATATTAACAATATGTAAGGAAACAGAAAAGTTATCAAATTTATGCAATCTCAGTAAAGATATTATAGAAAACAGCGTTCAATCCTAATGTTCTCAAACCAACACAGAGAGAGAGAGAGAGAGAGAGAGAGAGAGAGAGAGAGAGAGAGAGAGTAGTGAGGGTGGGGATAAAACCTGAATACTGAAATCGCCGTCGAGTGAGACATTGTGAGATTCCTCGGTGACGAAACTAGTAGCGTGGCCGCCATCGCCTTCGAGCATCATCTGACGCTCCTTGCGATCGAGATCGGAGGCCAGAGCAGCCAAATCGAATTCCGAGAAGAAGGGACCCTGTAACACCGTGTTCACGCAATGCACCGCGCATAACTTGGACTCTTGTACCTCGTGGTACAGCATCCCTCCATTACTTGGACCTTCCATTCTCCTTCTCTCTCTCTCTAAGAAAACCCCAAAACCCTAGATAGATTCGCTTCTGTCTCTTCCGTTCTCTGGACGACAAATGTTAACTTCAGGCTTTGTTTACCCGAAGGTGAAGAAATGGATATAATAACACGTTTCCTTTTTCGTGTGTTTCTCCCTTTGTTTTGGGGAACCAGCTCTCTCTCTCTCTCTAGGAGAATTTTCCAATGTTAACTTTTAGTGTGCATCTTGGCTAGTCTGAATTTTAAATCAACTCTTCACGGAAAAAGAGTTTGAACTCTTCCCTAGAAGTGTTTAAGTAAAATTCGGACTATTGATCGAAGAAATGAACAACTGCAGTGTACACTCAGGCACCACATAGGACGGTGTCCGCTCCACACTGAAAAATTTCCCCTCTATAGTACCAATCCTGTATCCAATTTTAGATTTGGGGGGGCCATCCCAGGCACACAACAATTGCTCAGAGACATTTACGTTGTAGGTCTCGTTGAGAATTTCAACGGCACCAAAAACCATGTTGATTGGATTTTGGATCCCGATTAAGTATTTTTCAGCACACATTTACTGTATTGAAAAACACATGCAAATGGGTTTTGAAACTAGTTATGAATTTTTCTTGACCATATCTAAAATTTGAACGGTTCTAATTATTGTTATGTACCCAGGAAGGGGCCACAAAGTCCGAAACCGGAGAGAATTTAAGAGAATTAGTAATGGAGAGAAGCTGGTTCCTTTTTTTTTTTGGCAAAATTGGATCCTATTCGACTTTGAGGTTGGACTGAACCGCTCATTTGCTTTAACTAATGGTTTGGATTTGTTCGGTAAGAGTGAATCCAAGTCATTCATTATATCTATATATGATTCAGATTGGACTATCCCGTCTCCGAAGAGGATCCAGGCTGTTTTTATCTCATTTTGAAGTTATTTCTTAGGGTTGTTTAGCTTCTAGAGTTTTCATTGGGTGGTGATTTAAACGCTCTCCTTTTCTATACCACACATCTATTTTTGTTATTTTATATTTAAAATAATTTATAGAAATATTAGCCTTTCATTTGTATTATATTGTATATTTGGATTGACAACATTGTAAATTTAAATCAAAAATGATACGGACACACCCTTTTAGCCACACTCTATCACACTTTCACTCACATGCGAGTGGTCCCCACATGTGATTTTCACACCCGCACGTAAGTGAGGGTGTGGTAGAGTGTGGCTGAAAAGGGTGTGTCTGTATTATTATTCAATTTAAATTACAAGAAATATAAAATACAAATAAAAAAGGGAGTGCATTTGAAGACAAAGGGAGTGTGAAAATGAATTACCTTTCTATTACATTTTGTGGGTGGGTTATAAAGTTCTCATTTTTACATTTTGGGGCGTGTTTGGCTTAGGGCATTTCCAAGGGGGAGCCACTCCAATTTTTAGCTCCTTTGCCATTTTCCTTGTCCCCCAACAGGGAGCCATTTATTCCGGCCTCCGGACAAAATTGGTTGGGGAAATGGCTCATGCCGTTTGTGCAGCATCACATTTTCCTCCCCATTTTCAACTACCAAACCCAACAAAGCAAATAAAAATCACCAGATTAATACTTCTCTAAACTTAAAACAAACTTAAAATACCCAGATTTGCCAACAAATCTAGTTTCAAATTAACAAATAAAAAGTAAATTGGAAACAAGAACCATACCCAAATCGTGCTTTGCCCGCCAGACCTCCGATCGTGGGCTTCCAAGCATCGGTCGTCGCTCCCGAAAGTCGTCAGAGAATGCAAGTGATAAGAGATTGATCAGGGTGAGAGATCTATGTGTGTGTGTGTGTGTGTGTGTGAGAGAGAGAGAGAGAGAGATGATCAGCTTGAGAGACAGAGGGGAGAGTTTTTTGCCTTGTTCACTTCCCTTCTTTGCCCATTTTAAAAAAAAAATTCAAAAGATTCTTTCTTTTCAAAAAATTTCTCTCTACTCGTCGCCTTACCATTTCATTTTCTCTTTATCTCTCTCTAATCATTATTTCATTATTCTCATTTTTAAAAACCCAACCAAACACTATTTCAAAAATTCTTTTAAAAAATTTATTTTCAAAACTCATCCAACCAAAGCCTTTTGTGTTTTGAGATGAAGTTAAAAGGGTAGTTGCAACATAGTTGCTGGAGGGAGCCAAATTTGGCGCCGACACCACTAGAACAATTTAGTCAAATTATGGCCAAAAATACTGTAGCAAACCAAAAATGGCATTTGGCACCCAATAAGTGGCTCACACCACTGGAGCAGTGTGTTCAAATTACTATATGGCTTGCATTTTTACGTTTTGGGTGTCAGAAGCAAATTCTAGAATGATGCAGGAAAACTTTCACGTGTGGAACCATGATGACAAAATCCGATAAATAGCAAACAAAATTGAAAAACAAAACAAAAAAATTGAGTGATGAAGTTTTCACAGAAAAATGAAAATCACTCAACTGCTGCAAGAATTACGCAAACAATGTCACATGATATTTCGAAAATACCCCATACTTTCATCTATGCCATGTCAATAAAGCTTGTTGTATGCACCTTATGAGAAAAAATATAACCCAGAGAGTTGAAGATGGCTGAGTATGAACATTTTTTCCGAAGTTGAAGCTATTTTTTGACCCGAGTACATTGTCGAAATTATACAAAATTTGTGAAATCGTGACAAATCCGATTTTTACTTTAATCCATGACAGTCGTTGGATCACTTGAGTCATTTCGTAATGATTTGGCCTGAGACTATTGATTACTCCTTGAGAAGAGATGCTGGAGAAAAAAAGAATCACTTTCCTTTTCTTTTCTGAGTTTGTCCAACCCCAATCCAAAATAACCTAAAACTGCATACATGCATCTTTCTCTCTTCAGTCTGCTAAAAAAAATAAAAATAAAAAAATCTGTAAGCAAAACAATACAACCAGAAGTCCCAAAGTCTCTCTCTCCATTCACAAGGGCAATGACGATTTTTGAATGCCAAACTCTTTAACTAAATCACCATATCTTTCACTCTGCAATTTTTGAATTGCATCAATGCCTGGCTTCTGTGAATGTGTTTCGTCTAGCATTCGCTAATTCTGCCGATTGTCTTTCTAGGCAAAACTGCAGAGGTTACCACCATATCTTCTCCCGGCAGACTCGGAGCACTAGTTGTCAGACAAGTAGGTCATAGTGGTTCTTCCCACTGTACAAGAGCCTCACCACTTTCCTTGGTTTTTTCCCTTTTCTTGAAACTTTGCCAAACTCAGTTCCATATTCAGCAATGGGAATAAAACCGGACCCCAATCCCCCTCTTGCATGCTGCAATTTGATAGAAAAAATAGATTATTGCGCTGCAACTGTAAACTGTTAACATTAAGAGAAGAATCCCCAAAAGCAAGAATGAAAAGGCAAAACTTGTGAGCGACCTGTTCAGTCGTCTCTCTCGACAGAGACAAAAACTTATTCTTCCAATGCTATCCATGCTCCTTATTTTTCCTAAGAGACCCTTTGGATTGTGAGAAGGGAAAGAAAGAAAGATTTGTGTTTCACGCCATATCTCACCAAACATGACGAGATTTGGTGATAAATACAATGGACCACTAAAGATTCTTCTCTTTTCTTTATGTCTCATCTTTTCTCACTATTCTCAGCTCATTTACTAATCCAAATGAGTAGAAGGATTCTACTTTCTTTTCTCTTCTCACCCTTGATCACAATCCAAGCCCAAGGGAGCTGTTAGTATGATCCCATCTTAGAAACATTCTCTAGACACTATTTTATCCTCAATACTTGTCCTCAAACAAATCATTGATTAAGTTTCTGCAGTTCAAAAAAAAAAAAACAAATCATTTATTTCTTTCCAACTGGATACACTTATATGCGTAAGTATATACCAACCAAATCAGGAAAGTTTTTACTATGGCATAGTATGTAGCTCAAAGATCCTGACACCTAGACTGGACAAATTATCAAATTGAAATGAGTTTTTCAACAACAAAAATACCTCATGCTCTGGTATGTATACTGTGATTGGTTGACAACACAACTTCGACAGCACCTAATGGAGAATGTGACCATTTTATCAGCATATAAAATCAAGCCATTATAAACATAGTGAATTCAACAATAGAGTGTTACATATTGTCAAACAGGATGCAAGAAAATACCCACATTTAAAAATCAACACCATTCTTTTAAATCTTTTGGGTTTTTTTTAATGGGAAGCAGCTTTAATTTCTGACTTTTGTTCTCTTCAAAGAACTGAAGAAACGAAACATTCATGATTCATGCTTAATCCAATGTCAAAACGTACTTTCACAAATATCAGAGAGATTAGCAGAATACTTGAGTATAGTGATAACATATGAAAACGCGGTATTGGGTTTCCTAGGAGTTAACCATTTATTTATTCTTTAGCTCTGTATTTTACAATTACATATAAGTACATTTATGGCTTTCCATCTGTGTAGAAAAAATTCGATTCTACACTACATCAACCAAAGAATGAGTTGTATTCTTGTTCCATTTACATCCCATTTATTGGTCATATTATACACTTCGTCACCACCCTGGATTTTGAAGTACTACTCATGAAGTATGTGAGAAAACAGTAACTTATCATGGCCAAATTTCAATTTGTAGTTTCAAGGGGTACCTTATCAAGCTAGTCTCTTGCAAAGAAAGATGCTTTTGCACTAATTCTCCAATCACTGTTTGTTTTCTCCACTTTCCATTCATTTTGGCATCAATAACACAACTTGTTCTTCCCAAGTTTGTCTTCATGGGAAAAGAAAAGGACACAAGGGATGCGGAATACACATCCACCCCAGAATAAAGGATGCCTTGATTCCTTCTTCCCCAATCTTATTCCATTTAAAACAGGAAAGAAGGGCAAATCAGGAACTACCTCTCTTTTTTAATCCGTATTTGAACCTCAAAAAGAAATACAACAGTGTTGATGATAAAGTCCAAAAGACAAGCTACTAATTTGCACCATAAAATCAAGATCTAGAATATAAAACTCAACTCAATAAGCCTAAATTCCAATAACTATAATCCATCTCCAGTGGGCTCTTTGCGATATCATTGGCCAAATTCAAGGCAACATCCACACACACAAAAAAATAATAATAATGAAATAATGAAAAAGACGTCGAGTGTATCTTAATCATTATATACTAACCAGCAGTTCTGACTCTCCTCCCCAGAAATCAGGTCTTCCAATGCGTTGGCAGTAACTAGACAAGGTTTTACAAGAATACAGTGAACAGCTTCCAATAATCAGAATAATATGAATCATAATAAGAAAAACAACAGCATTTCTACAACAGGTGCCAAGTAAAAGGCCTCACCGACTCAAAGACTGCTCAACAGTAATTGCCATCAAGGCCTCTTCATACTGAAGGTGTTCTTTTTCATTATCACAGATAACTTCTTTTACAGCCATCCGTAGTTCATCTGCATGTACGTGTCACAGTGAGTTCTGCATATATTTTTGCAATCTAAGCACAAATCTCTTAAACAAACAGTCTCTTACAGAAAACTCAGTCACACAAGATTGGAAAACAGTTCCGCCAGATAACAGGAAAATAAAGTACAAAAGCGCAAACCTACGCAAATAGCATCTCTTCATGTGCTGAAAAGAGAAGAAAGAAGGGAAAGGAAGAAACCTAGTACATGAGAAGGTTTTCCAGTCCCACAGGTTTAATTATGCACACAAGGTAAAACATGTTGAGTATCTTAGTTGGCTGAATTCATACTTCCCTTGTTTTGCATTTCAAATAATTGGATCAAAAGTCATGGAGAGCAAAAAAACAAAACCACTCAAGAAAAAGAGCAAATAGTGGAGGTGGTGGGAGTCGTTATGTTATCGGAAAGGCTTAAGAAAGTACATATAGAATAATTTAAAACAAGTTCTATGCCCTTGAAATATCAACCAAGTACATCTTGAAAAAAGAAAGGGGGTGTGGAAATGCATTTGTTAGCCAATTGAAGTTAGGAAGGCAACCCTCACATGAATAAGCCTTGAAATAGATTACCCACACAAGCAGTAATTCTATTGCAAGAATAACTACCATAATTTGAAAAGCACCACAACCATTCAACCACAGCGACAAAGAGAAGTATGAAAGCATGCAACTGTTACAAATTGCGCAAATGGAAGCTCCATAATAATTACACCATTGACAATCCCATTGGACCTGAAACAAATGAAAGTGAAAGGTGCATGACTTAAATGCATACCTGCATTTTCTCTCTCTTCCCGCGGATCAAGTGAGATGCCTTTGTTCAAAGACATTCCTTTGACCTGATTTCATTGTAATAATTATTGAAGTAGAAACGCAAACAAATGTTGTTACTTGTCAATGAATTCCAGATTCCGAACAATACATAGAAGTTCAGTGCTCGGAGATGAGGATACCAGAAGCAGAAGAATACATTAATACATATAGTAAATTCTTCACATGCCTGATGATGTGATGCATTAACTAAAGTTAGAGAACACGAAAAAAAATCTCCACCATGGTTACGGACTAAAGTCAAGTTAATCTTAAAACAAAAATAGAATGTGAAAGAAGATGGACAATTGTTAGAATACAAGGAAACGGGTACATCAGTTGATCAGAAAAACTACACGACAGGATATATATAAACAGTGAGCTTCCTATCCAAACCACTAAATCCGGACCTACCATCCGGACCTCACTTTCCGGACCAAATTTCAACGATCCAAACCATTAGATGTGTTTAAAACGTGTTTTTAAGGTCCAAAGCGAGGATTTGGCAAAAAAAATACCCAGAAGGGCTTGATCGGAGCAATTTTTCATAAAAATGCACATAATCCAAACCGTTAGAATAGTGCATTTTTATGAAAAACTACTCCGATCAAGCCCTTCTGGGTATTTTTTTTTCCAAATCATCGCGTTAGACCTTAAAAACACGTTTTAAACACATCTAATGGTTCAGATCGTCAAAATTTGGTCCGAAAAGTGGAGGTCCGGACGTTAACAGGTTGCGGGAGTTTGGACCGGAAGTTTAGTGTGTATATATATATATTAAGCACAAGGGAGGGGAAGACCCAAATTGACTTTAGATGCGGTAGTACGCAAAGATCTGAGTATACTAGGTTTAAGAGATGAAGTAGCACTTGACAGAGCTCAATGGAGAAAAAGGATTCATGTAGCCGACCCCAATTGATTGGGACATAAGGCTTGGTTTGGTTTGGTTTGGTATTAATGCTCTCTGGTTACTCACAAAATTTTATTCCAAGCCAGTGTATCTACACTTCCAAATCTAATGAAAACATGAAAAGCTAAGTAGCATTCAGTACCTTTCAAGGAAGAGTGGTAGTCAGTAAACTATATTATTTAGTCACTTCTTCCTAGATTTCTGTCAACTCAAGACAGTTATGGACTTATGGTCTTATGGGTATTGAGGCGATCTAAGCCATTAGAGTCTAACTTCAGTGGTCCGCATGAATATTCATTTACAACGTGCTCTTGCATGCTTAGGCTTAGTTTGCCAAAAGATTTTAGCAACTCATTTGCTAAAATCAACCATGATTTTAGCAAATGAGTTGAGTTGCTAAAATCATAGAAATTTCAAAGTACAAAATTAAGTGGTTCTATTTATCGTTTTTCGATTTTTTTCGCACCAAATTAAAGTATTCGAGACTTTGAAATTTCCATGATTTTAGCGACTCAACTCATTTGCTAAAATCATGGTTGATTTTAGCAAATGAGTTGCTAAAATCTTTTGGCAAACTAAGCCTTACAGTTACAACTACAACAAACTTTCCATTAGAATTTCATTTGTTATTAAACGGTTTAAAATAACTGTTTTAAAAAGTTCAAACAAAATAAGGAATTATTTGTCATCCTCAACCATATTAAAGACAATTTTCCTTCATAGGGCTAATTTGTTCAATTAAGACCTCCAATCATTACCACACATGTTATGTTGTGACTGAAATTGGTAGAAAGTTTAAGGGGCATGGAGTACAGTCAGGATAGTCAGATATAGCTTCACTCTACTGATGAAATGACATCGCACATGTTAACCATCATTACCGTCAGAAATGGCCATGAAACTGCAAAAACCAATGCCAATACCAATGCAACTAGAGTGGATGAAAAAAGAAACCCGCCAATACCAATGCACGAAATAGACAACGGCCATCACCGGTGACTTTCTGAACTGAATAGTGCTCGAGCTTCTTCATGGCTGGTGAACCGCCTCCACTAGAAAACAAAAAACACAACTTGCTTGGTAAATTTGACCATGGTGATGATTTCTAGTTTTAAGGATTTATTAGTAATGTAAACACCCTTTACTCCGAGTCTAAGTAAAAGCAGCCTAGAACCGCCTGGAGATTTCATATTACAAAGGTTGTTTGGGTAAGTTCCAAGCGCAAAGTTGACATCAAAAAAGAAGCAAATCCCGACTGAATGTGGAAGTTTGCAAGCATAATGCAACAACTAACAAGTAATCCCCAGACTATTTATGCAGGGATTATCTATACCACAATCCCTTTATAGATTTGGTTAATGCTCTTATGACTATCTAATCAGGGATCCAATTCAGAAACATTTTCAGGAAAGAGAATAATAAAACGCAAGACTTCCTCTAGGTTTACTTAGAAAAGTGCTAAAAAAACGAAAGCAAGAGATCCACTCATTCTAACTGATAAGGTGCCCAGGGTGAGCCCCAATAGCTCCACCAGTGTCAGTTCCAAATCCTATTACTTATGGCCAATAAGCATTTACAAACAAGCGAAACTAATTCCTTCCCCTTCGGTCGGCCTAGTGAACTGAGAAAAAATAGATATAGACCATAGAACCTACTGTAGCTATTATGTTACTGATTAGCTATAAAACACCCAAAATTCGAAACACTTCCTTCCGCCCATCCATTATTCCTGGGTTGGGGAGATATAATGTACTGAATCTCAAGCAATGGCTGAGCAATCCCCCTGCCAATCGTTGCATCCACATTCAGAAAATAGAGTCCAACAGAGGATTTATATCACAATTCCATGCCTAAGCCTGCCAATTATTTGTATTGTACTGAACTAATAAAGGGGTACTATTTGTCCAGCACTCCTGCTACAACAAGTTTTAGATCTTTGGCCTTCAAAAAATTGCTTACAACACGGAAAGACCACAAATTATTGAGACGTGTAGATTAAAACGAGATTCAACGAACACAAAAAGAAACCTCAAAAAAAGGGACAGATTATAAATGTGGGTGTGCAAATGGGAAGGAACAGGAAGACTTACAGAGGTGGTCCGATTCGAGCAAAGAACCGATGGGGGGTGTTTCTGAAAAATGGGGTGGAGGTGGAAATTGAAAGTAAAGGAGGGGAGATGAACTCGAACTCAGCAAACCCATGTTTCAGCTGCTCAAGCAAAGTCTCTGCCAAAAAAATACAAGGATTATCAGTGCAGAAAAAGAAGGGAAGATGAATCGGAACTGAAAATCTAAGTCGCGTGGGCATATATGTTCGTATGTATCGATGAAGACTGTGTTACCATTGGAGGGATTAGACGCCATGAAAATGAACCAAAAGTTAATAGTGAGAGAATAAACAGCCGTCAAATGAAGCAGAGAGAGTGATCAAAAAAAAAAATGAAGCAGAGAGGAGGATGACGAGAGATAAGGAGTTGAACACAACGACGTCGTGCTTTGAAATACTATATATGAATCTTTCTATATGTACAGATACATATGTATAGAGGACCCATTTTTTGGTCTCACACGAACGATCCGAGCATTCCATTGATCTTAGAATGATTTTAGGGGGACCTCGCAAAAAATCAGCAATTTCAATGAAATGGAAAGATTTTAGATAAAGCACTTACATATGTGTGATTGAGGATAAAGCACTTACATATGTCTGATTGAGCTAATTTTTTAAAAAGGTCGCTTGGAAAATCATTCTAAGATCAATGAATGGCTCGGATCGTTCATATGGGACCCAAAAGTGGATCCCCGAGATGGTTTGTACACATTTTATATGTGCCTATAGTTTTTCTGCTAGCAATATCGTGTCACAAAATATTACTCCATCCTCGTTTCCCTTTATTTTAGTCAAATATTCCATTTTTTACCATTAATAAATGTGTGTCCTAAAAATTTAATGACTAAAAGTTTGTAATTTTACCTTTTGAAAAATTTGTAAGCAAAAGTGGAGGATAATTTTTAAAAATGTACCAAAAAATAGACGTGAAATGTGTAAAGTGCAAGTAAAAGTTGATGTGATCAAAGTTATAATGATGATGTCTATAAAATAAGTTGAATTACAAAGCTACAAACTTTAAAAAGGAAACGAGGAAGTACCAATAAAGAAGGGGGAAAGCCAAAAAAAGCAAAAATAGAGACATAATGCTAAAAATTTTGGTCAAAATTTGAAGGGAAATCCCAAAATTAGTCTATTGGGTTGTTGTTAAGTTATAAAAGTGTATTGAAAAAGTGTATAAAACAATAAAAAAAGTACATTGAAGTTGGTATTTTTTTAATCTTATTTTTACCTTAATGTTAACTTAGTGGGCTGTCCATAGAAGCGAAAGACCCAATTTTGAATAGAAGCTCAAGAAGTACACAAACTCTAGGATCTGTTTGGAAACGAAAAAAAGAAAAGAAAAGAAAAGAAAATGATGAGGAAAAAAAGTGTGAAGATATTGTCGAGGAAAATAATATTGCGTTCAAAACTTAGTTACTTTTTTCAGCAATGCTATATACAAGGAAAAGATTTGCAGGGAATTACGCAGGGAAGGTCCTACGGGGTCCAGTACGGATCCCGAATGACTAATCCAAGCCGCTAAAAAACCAGCTTCATCCAATATATTTAGATGTTTGATCCAAACTTTCATTTTTTTTTTTTTCATCTGAGTCATTCAAAAATGAAAGTTTGGATCAAGCATCCACACACATTGGATGAAGTTAGTTTCTAACAAGCCCACTTGAAATGTGTTTTTAAAATTTTTGAGCGGCTCAAATCAGCCATTTAAGATCCGTACTGGGCCTTGTAGGGCCTTTCTTGCGATCTTCCTTGCACATATCATTTTTTATTATTTTTCTCATTTCTTTCTAAACCAAAAAGGGGGATGGAATTTTGTACTCCTTTCCTTTCCTCTATTTTCCCTATATTCCAAACTAACTCCGACTAAAGTTGAGTAACGATTTATTAAAGGCATAGTTAAAAATTTGAGAGGAAGAACTATGTATGTAAATTTCAGTAAAAACTTTAGTAAAACTTAATTTTGTATGAATTTGAGTCCAGGATTGAAGTATAATTAGGAGATTTTCAGCGTATTTTGGTTCTATGTAACAAAATTAGAGTAAGTGTGGAAGATGTGCTTCAAAGTTTTAACACTCTCTTTTACTTCAATCTCTATAGTGAGATAGAGGAAAACATTACGGCCGCTGCATAAGTCAATGAAGACAATTCATTAGAAGCGTACTAGCGTTGAATCCGTGTTATTCACAAACGAGATTAACTTGCCGCATAATGTCTATATATGACACAATATTAAACAAAATTTATAGTTTCCTGGTGTTAATAACAAAACCGAACTATTGATCCAAATTAAACCTTGATTTACCGTAGTCGCAAGAAAAATTTCTCCTTACAATTGCATTCTTCAAATTATCTCTATACACTGATTTGCCATTACACTATTTAGGAAACTTTGACATTGAAAGTATACCGCTATAATTTGGTTGAAGCCAAATCAAATAGTGTCATCCAGGAATCCCCATGGTCTTTTTCCAACCCAAATTATTCACTCTTGGAATAATGGAAACCTATTTTTGTTAAGATTAGCAACGAACTTGGCATAACTTTGGGAGGAAAAATAAAGTTGAACTCATTTGAACCTGGTTCGGTGTAGTTGGGGTGCTACGGTTGCGGTTTGAAGTTGAACAAATTCAAACCTACAGAACAAAAATAAAATAAAATGGAAACACCATTTTTGGAACCGGATTGTAAATTAGCGACTAAAGCCATTGACATATCCTTTTTACAATTTTTTTTCATTACAACGTCTTTTCATTTTCGAACAAAGAATGTCATTAGAAGACATCATGCAAAAAAAAAAAAATTGTCCCTCAAATTTCATGTAGTAGTTTTTAGTTTGGGAAAACGTTCATAGAAACAATACCCATACTCATCAATAGTGGTCCATATTGTGTCAACTCATTAACAATCGTAACATTTTTTAGTGTTTCGTAACTTTTTCAATAGTATGATTCGTAACATTTTCTATGATTCATAACATTTGGCGTGTCTCGTAACTTTTGTACAAAGAATTCGTAACTTTTATTAAAATTTGTAACTTTTGTTAATCGATTCGTAACTTTTATAGTGGTGCATATGATACACACCCAAATAGAGGGTGTATATTGTAGCCATTTCCTTGATTGTAACCATCGAAAGAGATCATGGAATGGAAGAATATAATTGCAAAATGTGAAGTTACAATCAACAGTTGGGAAATTGGGAGTTGGACGAAGTTTATAAGTGGACAGATTTTTTAGCAAAAAAAGAAGTAGGGATGTGAAGAAGGTTGAAGGGAAGGAAATGAGAAATGGAAAGTGGAGAGATGGTTACATTGGGGATGGGGACACGTGTAGGTTTCAAACATAAACAGATTCGTGAGTTTTGTTTAATCTTTCTTTAAAAAAATTAGAATTATAAAAAATTAAAATTTGGGATTTGGAGGCTTTTGAGGGCTTAAATGCATTTCGACTTTGTTTGAAATCTGACAGGGCGGAAATATGTTGGACACTAATTATATAACTAAACATAAATAATCATGTGTGCAAATGATAACTAAAATTAACAAATATTGCAGAGATGTATAACCTTAAAGTTGTACACAGCTCCCAAGGAGCACAAGTACCTTAGACACTTAACAAGACAATCTTCTAATGTACAATAAGACAACCGTTCAACCAACACCAATTACTGTACAATTGGAAGCCCATGCAAAAGTTTACACTAGGGAATCAAGATTAGTAAACAGGGAAAATACACACCATGTTTTCCTAGTCTATTAACAAGCCGCCAACTTTAATCCTACAATCAGCTTAACCAAAAAGCAAAAAGGGAATGCCGAATGCCGCTCGATTACCCGACTGTCGTGTCAATGAACTCGGTCTCAAAACAGTTCCTGAGAGCATATCCAGTTGGGGGGCATGGAGTTATATAGGTACGGAGGATCCTATACACAAAAATGTTGTTAGCTATGAAAAAACCAGACCAGCTTACTTATGTGCGAAGTTTTCAGTGGGAGAGGTTCCAGTCGTGTCCCTCAACTTCCAATCCATGGGAGCTGCCTTAGGCACGTACTTTCCTCTTCCACAACCTGGTGTTGAAGGAGAAGCAGCCGAAGGTGGATAATGTCGCCAAGCATTGGTTGTGATACTACCCGATGTGACCTGCGACCATCTCTCCCCGTGCTGCACAGACAAAGCTGCTGCTAATGGTTGTAAATTAGGCCTCCATGTAAGGTTTCTATTATCCACAAAGTTGTTACAATGTGTCTTGGAATGGGTACTACTCCCTGGTTGAGCTCTTCCGCGGCACTTGTAGCCTTGTTGGGAATCTAATATCCTCAGATTCCCAATTCCTCGACCAAAACTTGGTGTTGTCCACTTCTCAATGGTATTATGTGTTCCTTTATATGCATTATGCACTCTGGAATCCCAACATTCCTCTGCCACGTCCCCATCCAGAACCAGCTCCTTTATATACCTCCCCAAGATATGATTTGGAGCTAGAAATTTCCCCATTGTTCTCCGGCATTCTTCTGCCACGACCCCAGACAAAACAAGAACCTTTATAGCTCCCCATGGAATGATTTTCTTGAGCTTGGATTTTCTCCATCTGTTGCATTTTTGTGCGGGTATTGCGATTGTGACCTGGCAAAAATCATAGGTTGCATAGATGAGAATAAGATTTGATATCGGAAATTGACCAACAAATTAAAAAAAGAAGAATTTGAAACATGGTTCGACTTGGCCAGCTTCCATGGAACTCATGCCATAGTTGCATTTCGACAATATCATTTTCCCTTATCATCTAGCAACAAAAATTGCATGAAGTGCCTAGGGATTTTTTTTTCGAAAAAGTAGAGACGATAAAGATGTAGATAGAACTGCATTGAAACTGTCTACATTGATTTTATACTCTAGCCAACAACTGAACTGCTACTTTATTTCTTTCCCAGAGTCTAAATCATTGGTGATGCACCATAAAATGTCACATACAATAATGAGATGTGTTCAGAACTGAAACTCAGTTATCTTTTACTAGGAGATGGAAAACTGATTATGACATATACTCCCAAAGCTAGTATACCTTCTCGGGGAAGCATACGCCCTCAAGGGGACGAGGAACATGTTGACTGCTATTCGGCAACTCATAAGACATGCATCTGCAAAACAGAATGCTAAATCAATTCAATAGGGATCCACCTTATAAGAGAAAATAGAATTACAGAAATTGAGTAGTTTTGACTTACATGATATCTTTTTCTTGACATTCCTTAAGAGGACTAATGAAACCACTGATTCCAATGCTAGAGAAGAGACCAAATTAAACAATTACTTGGGTGTGAGTGTTAACATGAATTTAAATGAAATTTGAACTTACACTACAACCTTCCACCATATTACAAGAGTTGTACATAATGTTTCTTGTAACGTTGCACACCATAAGTATAAATTATGTATCTTGTTAGACAAAGAGAGTATTAAGTATTATCAAATACTGTGTTACATGGACTCGGTTACAAGTATCGGGTGCAGGTGTAGGTCCAAGTGTCGGGCCTTCCTAGACTTAAATCTTAGGATACTGGGATGTGTCCCACAACGAGGTACGAGTACAAGGGCACGTCCTGAACACCTGTTTGTAGTATATATTGCATGACTAGACCAGGTTATATATTGTAAATTATACTTAGTCATGTATTTAAACAAGAAGAATTAAGAAAATTGTGTTTTTTTCTATTTCATGTCCATGTGAAAGTCTAGAAATATTGTTTTTCTAGCTAATTTGGTATTCTTTTTCTATAAATATCATACAATTAGAGGATCCGAATGACCAAATGGATACACGTGTCGGACACAGGACAAGGGTACTTTAGCCAAAATGAAGGATCTATATAACATTGATCAAACACTATAAAGAGGTTGATTGTACAATCAATCCGTTGACTGTATCAGGCAAGGTGAAAAAATAATAACTTTTGGGGATATGACAAAATGCACAAGGACCAATGAAGTTGATTGTAGTAGCATGTAAGGTGAAAAAATCATAACCTTTAGGAATATGATGAAATGCACAAGGAGTCAAGGACCAATGAAATCCAAACACTCCTAAAGATGGTAGTATCCATGTTGGACACTCCAAAGACACGCGAAACAGAAGGGACAATTAGGACATGCCACCTAGCGTGTCCATTAAATTATAATCTTTTTTATGGTGGTACATGACAGGCGGGACACGGGGAACACAAATGGGGACACAACATGATGATTTTTCTAAAAAAATTATAAGCTTTTCCAGAATAAAATATTTATAACTTCAGCATTATCGCGTAAAAAATGTAATATAAAACACATGTATGAGGATAGGCGTACATCATCAATGGATAACGCGTTCGGACAGGAGTCCTAACCTAAATATTTAGTCGTTACAACCAGGACTAAAAATTTAAAGAGAATTAGAAGAGAGAAAAACATTCCCCAGAGTGTATAGTCAACGTGTTACATCTGGGAGACGGGTAAGATCAACTATCTTACCTCGAATCAGTATCAATAGTTTGTTTCACCATTTCAGCTGGTTTCCCCTCATTTTGTTTCTTACAAGAGGAAAGTATTTGAGATCGCAGCTCTTGGTTCGTTCTCATGTACAAAATGTTAACCTTGGTTGAGTTCCTTTCAACTTCATTATCCTATAAATCATCAATAATGCTCAACACAAATCAAAACATTAAGGATAAACTTCATGATACTCATAAGTATAACTCTCTCAGCAAATATTTTGTACCTCTAATTCAACCTATAATTTTTTTGTATGACACAACGAGCGATCTTCATCGATGAAAGGAAGCTTGAAAATGGCCTACAAATATTACAATAAGGTACGGTGACAATACCTTGACATAATAAAATACAACTAATTAACAAAGTAGAGCGGACACAAAAGTACGACGAGAATAAGCAAACCTGCCACGTGAAACGTTTTCCCTCTTCATCGACGTCAAAATCTATTCGTTGAAAAAGTAATCAGAAACACAAGGGAGAACAAAATAAACTAAGCCATTTTTGTCTAAACTCACAGCATCATCGTAATTTGACACAAAATGGGCTTACCATAAGGATAAAAATAAATGAGGTATTCACTTTTCATAAGTGCTTCATATGCTCTCGGAAGTGCATGAGCACTGTTCACATCAATTTCTCGTCAAACTCCATTTGCCAAATTAGTGAAATAATGGAAGGAAAATCTTAAACAAAGAAACCAAGCCTGAAAATACCTTCTCGGTGGCAGAACAGCCATCAGTTGATCAAACGGCTTAAATGGTGAACCTTTTTTAAGGTTCACTTTCACTTGCGACAGCCCTTTGAAGTCTGATGTGAATGGACCGTAATGAAATGGATAGAACCTAACATATTTATTTTCATCTAGTCATTAAAATAGAAAATATGCAAACCAATTGTGGTAGTTAATATATTTGACAAAACATTTTACCAAGTCCACGATGGAACTCCACAAAAGTAATACTGAAGAACCCAACATAGTCCTTCTGTATACTTTTGTACCTACACATAATCAACCCAACAGACTTCATCAGGTTAATCAGAAACTATTGATTCACATATCTTAGCAAATTTAGTTGATTCAATAGTATACCACTTCTTTCCTCGTTCTTTCCATATCCTCTTTAGTTTCTGCAGCAAATTTCTCCTTGTAGTACCTCTCTCTCCAACCTGTTGTACCCAACTTCACCTGCGAAATAGTTTCGCCATTCACTTTAATAAACTGCTAAAATAAAGTAACATGGACGAAGAATATGTGGCTTCAAGAAAAATAGAATTCAAAGGGTGGCATTACTTTGTCTAGCACAAAACTTCCATTTTTGAACAAGTCCGACCTGTCCCGAATGCAACTCTTCACCTTTTGATTCAAATCCTTCATGTTTTGCAGAGCCTGTAATACAAGGCGGCAATACCATAGGCGAATAATAACAAAACTGAATAATGATAAAACGACAAATAAAATTCAAAATTGATCCGATAGAATTGTTCCATTTTTTATTATTTGTTGTCCCTCATAATTCATAATAGAGTAACAAAAATAATTTTCCCGTACTATCATGGCAGAATATCACCTAGCAACAAGACATTATGCAGTCACCCATATATCAATTAACATCAAATGTTCCTCTTCTAGATTTCTAGTCCTCTACTTCTTGTTTATATCTTCCATTATCTTTTATGAATAGTTTCCTTTTTCAATGATTAATTCATGTGCAATTTCACCTACTTCCGATATTTTACAAGCATTCGGTGATTCAAAGCTCTCGACTGCTGTAGCATCAAAACTTTGAGAGGTTTGAACCTTTCCACTTGCTGATGCATAAAGTTCAACATCAGCACCAGTTTCTTCCTCTTGTTCTTGTTCTGCCTAGACAGAATATAAATTTATATTTAGCACCAAGTTGAAGAAACAAAGAAGCATACATCAAGGCATTAGTCTACAATAATCAATTCTAGAGTAAATCTTAGGTGTAGACAACAATCGATACGCACATCATTTGTACATTTTGCCATGATTCTCCCGAGCCTACGCTCTCGAATTACTGTTCTCTTCTTGAATATTCTCTCTTCAAATGTTCCAACCGATAGCATCAATTTTTCAACTCTTTTCAATTTCACATAACACTGTTTCTTATCCCCCGCCTGAGAGAAGAAATCAACAGTGAAGTTATCTAATGCTTCCAACTTTATTATGGTAGAGTTAAATGAAAATAAATGTATCATTACCCGTTGCATGTCAACTAGATAACCACCCAGATTTTTGAACTCCACTCTATACACGTGCATGAGCAAGTCGATACCACCCTATTAAGGACAGCACGGAATCCATCCAATGTGTCATTGCATTGCTTTAAAATACACATCACTTATTAAATTTAAACATGTTCAGAAGATAAAAAGAACCTCGTGAATTTCCAATGTTGGCATGTATGGGAGAAAATCATTGCCCAAGAAGAAACAAATGAAAATGAAATCATCAATTATCCGCTCAAGATCAAGCTTTACGTTCTCAGGAGGATCCACGATTTTTATGTCAAGCTCGAGATATTCACGGAATATCCAAAGATGTAGAAACTACAAAAGTAGGAGAAAACATAATCAGGACATTGAACATGCATAGTGCCGGTTTGGTCAAGTCAAAGATAAAGCAATAACCGTACCTGATAAGGTTTTTTCACAAATTCTTTATTTCCACCTACTGAACGAGCCTGTTTAGACGACCCTCTATAATCCGATTGTTGTGGCTTTTGACCAAGGATATCCTATAATATTTGTCAAAAAGAAGAGAAGGATCAAATGAAAATCCACCGGATAGACACACTTTAATTGTTTTAGAAATTAGAAACAAATAACAAAGAGCTTGAGATTGTAAACGAGGCGGTGTTCCATGTTTATGTACAGTAATAGATTATGCCTCTGTTTAACCACCTCAGCATTTTAGATGTGTATTGTCATACAATGTAACCAAAAAGAAAACTATGAGATTGCTGAAGTAATACAAAGAGTAGTTAAACAAAAATAAGAGATTGTTTACATAGTACATCGAGTACTTCTATAGATTTCGAGGAAAGCATAATCTGTACAATCCAATGTGGTTCAAGACCTTGCGATACAATAAGACACAGTGAATTTGGTTAAACTGGCTGATTTCTGATCGTGCCATTACGGTTTTTAGGGGGTAGACAAGCCTAAGGCTATGAATCCATCAACTTTGAACTCCATTACCTAGTAAAATGTAGACCAAATTGGCTACCCAAAAGGGCAATAGATTAAGTCTTTGAACACACGTACTTCAAGAAAACATGTACAACACCTCAAATAGCTAATGTGGAAATCTCTCATATAGTTTGGCTAAGAAAAAGTAAGTAATACCTCTCTCAGTATCGAAAAATGCACTTCATGAATGGCCAAGGCCAGCATAATCAGATCTGCATCCTGCATGACGATGTATGTATGATAAAGGGACTAAAGGAATAAATGCGACATCGTAAAACACCAGAAGCTCTATAAAATGTTGGTACCAACCCATAAAGACAGTGATTTGTGTTTGGATCATAACCAGGGGAGGCACGCTGAAGCCTTACGAATAACATAATTTTGTGTTCTCCTTCACCAGGGACATTGGCATCTGACAGAATCACCTAATCATACAACAAGAATAATCTATACTAAGGAAAATGCTATGAGATAAATAGAGTTGAGTCGTTATATGTAAGAATAGATAAGAGGAGGATAATACAATCCAACCTTCAAATCCTTCCAACCAACATCATTTATTAGGCGCTAATCAATATAAGATTGGAGGGACTTTGAGAGATCCTGCATAAAAACCATTCCTGGTGTGATGACATTCGAATCAAAAACTTCAGATTCTTGTTTTGGAAACAGTTGTTTTCCTTCCAATTCATGTTGCCTCCTCAACCTGGTTTCCTCAGCATCCTATAACAAACAAGACGAGTAGTATAAATACTATCAAAATCAAGAATCTGTAGTCAAAAAATATCTTTTGCTTGACATGATGAGGATTGAGTAAAAAATCCACCTTAATTTCATTGTCCTTCGACGTTCGGAAACGTCTTGACCTTTGCCGATTAATCTTCGCCCGAGGTGCGACTCCGTCTACATGAACATCACACTAAAACAAATTAATACCAAAGCTAACTAAATCATAACTTCCCCTTAAGTCTTTTCAGAATGCTTGTTGTTAGTCCTATGTTCTCTTTGCAGTAGTGAGTCATGAGTTCGGGAATGTTTTTTCCACAGATTGTTTTCTATAGGGCAAAGTCAAGGACATCATGTATGCCAACATCAATTTCATCCAATTTTGTTTGCTACATGAACATATCACTAATTATTGTGCAAATTAACGTGATTGTTTAGAAGAGCAAATGAAGTTGTCCAAAATTAGAAAGGAGGAGCAAATAATGTCCGAGAAAATTGATTTTTGGCATGAATGATCTTCACCCAAGTTCTACAAAATGGAGACTTCCATTTTGGGTCCAGGATAGACCCATGAAAGCTCAAAACTGGACATGACTGGAACTGAGCTCAATCCGCATTTCTCTTCATTGCGTACATGTTGAAACCTCGCCTTTGGGCTAGCTAGTTTATTTTTTCTATTGCTTCAAATTCCTTCCATGATATGTTAAAACAAGTACTTTACATTTGATAGAGTGGAAACCAAAAAACAAGAAATGAAGAAGAGCTCACCAATAGCCATGTACAATAGCTTTTGAGGCCTTACAATGGCGAAAAGACAATCAATGTACTCATGAATATTTTCAAACACTTCCTCGAAAGTTGTCGGAGGTGATGTCTGAAAAAATAGACAGGAACATAAATCACACATAATAGAACATCTTCCAAAGGAAGAGAGGATGGTTTTGCAAGATTCCTATGATCACCAATTTAAACAAATGAACAGTTGTGAATAAGAAATTGCACTGTGCTACTGATTGTAAATTGATCTGCGATATCGAGTCATTTGTGGAATCTAGAAAGCATAATAGGGAAACAAAAATAAAAAGGATGGCGAGAAATTCAATCAAGTTACATTACACATTGGGTATTAATTGATGGTTGTATTCGACCTACTTCAATTACTTCTACCAAAAGACAAAATCATAACCTTATTGGATATGCCCAACCAACCTCATATATGCTTGATCAAGAAAGTATTTTGTGGAACGGTGACATCATGTCTTGGCAGCTTGTGCCTAAGGCGAGGTCCAGGCCAAGATGGCCTACCACTCAGTAGTACCACCTCGGCTTCAGCCACCCCTTTCGGGGTCAAACCATTCCCAACTATTGTAGAAGCCATATAGCATCGAAATGGACACGCGACACACACAACACTCCGACACCCAAATTTCAAAAAAAATGGAGGACATGATATGTACCTTAAATTTATTTATCCTTGTATCATTCACAAAAGTATTCCATCAAAAAGCTTTCCACCATTTACTTGTTCTATAATTAATATAACATCGTACATAATACAAAAAACAAAGACTTTTCCAAGCTTTAACAAGGGTCTACTAGTTTGTTTAACACCCCGACATGTATTGCGAGTGTCCAGAGCATTTTTTGGAGTGTCTCCAAAGTATCCAAGCTTAAAACATTGAGAAAAACTAGGACACTTTGGGTTTAAGTGTTAGACGTGTTCGGAGAGTGTCGGTGTCTGATAAGTGCCCGACACTGATACGTTGCCTTTGACGAAGTGTTTGTGCTACATAGAGTAGAAGTTTCATTCATGTTGGAAGCTAGATATGGGTGTCTCTCAAGGTCTTAAACAGCGGAAACAGGTAGCATAACGATAAGTAGTAGCGGGATCATCAAAGAGAATCGAATGCAGCAGTTGTGAACTTTATAAAGTCATTTTTTATGTCAAAGCACTTAAAAGCGATAATATATCAAACGCACGGGGAAATTAAAATCAAATACAAAGCGATATGTATCGTGAATCGGCCGAAATGCGTTATACGTACATGATCCTCCTGGTCCTCTGGGTGGAAGCAGGGGTGGATAATACCGTTCATGTCGAGATAGAAGTTATCAAACTTCATCCCATTAGGATCAATATCTTGTTCTCTCTCTAAAGTAGCGTTAACTACTACCTTTGGATACTTGTTAACCAACCACCTGAAAAATAATGGGACACCCATCTCTCTCTCTCTCTCTCTCTCTCTCTCTCTCAGAGTAAAGTGTTTCTCAGTACAGAGAGCTCACAGCAACACAAATTACTATTTGAAATTGGAAGGATAAAGAAGAGCACAAAATGGGATAGGTATATGAGGAAATATGCATAGAGAGAGTGTTTCTCAATACAGAGAGCTCACAACAAACACAAATTACTGTTTGAACTTGGAAGAATAAAGAACATAAAATGGCATAGATATATGAGGAAATATGTAGAGAGAGAGAGATGGATATGCGGCCTTGTTTGGTTTGGGTTCTTAAGAACCGGTTCTCTAAATCATTATTCAATTATTACTCTTATTTTTAAATATTATTTTTATTTTTCTCTCTATCTCTCTCTAATCATTAATACCTATTTTTTAATTATTACCCCTATTTCTCCCTCTAATCATTACAAAAATCAAAACTCAAAACTAAACCAAACACAACCTGCGAGTGCACGCGAGCTGATGAGAGGGAGAGAAGAATGATGGATATTTGTTGGGAACTCTGTAGCCGTCTTTTCAACTACTGCTACTTGAGGACGAGACTGATGAGAAGCTTGCTCACGAAAAAGTTTGGCGGTTAAAATCGTCATCATTGCTATCAATGTGCGTGTACCACAATTTGCTCTTTTGTTTTCGAGAACGTTAATTAAAAGCACTTCTTTTGTTTTGTTTTTCCAGACTCTTCGCGGACCTAGACTAATTTCATGATCTTATAAGTAATGACTAGGGATGGCAATGGAGCAGGGCGGGGCGGGTTTTTGGCATACTTGACCCAACCCGAAAATTACAACATGGACTACGACCCGATCTCTACCCCTTTCGGGTATTTTTTTTTACCCGTTCGCTCCGATCGAATCGGGTTTACCATTCCGCCCGCCTCTCGCTTCGTAAGAAATTTTAAAAATTTGTTAATCTAAAAGAAAAATAAAAATAAATACCTATAAATAAAGTGATATTTTAGTGTAATGGTTAAAATATTAAGGTAAGAATGAAAGTTTTTTTAGTAGAATGATAATAAAATTAGGATAAATATATAATATTTTTAGTATAATGATAATTAGATTAAAATAAAAGTATAATTTTATATATAAATATATTTCTCGGGGGGAATGAATCGGGGGTAATATAAACCCGACCCACCCAAACCCGCCGGGTTTTCTAATTTCCCCTTACCCGGCATCTCGAAATGTTGATAAAAACCCGTCCCTAATCGGGGCGGTATATGGGGCGGGTTAGGGGCGGGGCAGGGCATTTTGCCAACCCTAGTAATGACCAGATATAGGGGTGTTTTGGCTAAAAAGTGATTTTTTATTTTTTGAATTTTTTTGTTTCGTCTTTATTCAAATTTTTGTAGCATTTGTTAGTTTCGTGTCAAGATTTTGTGGTTTCTGGATTTCTCTCGGCGAGACGAATCTAACAAGTATAAATTTATTGTTAAACCAAATATTTTTTTGAATAAAGCCGAAATACTTGGATTATTCGCCAATAATCCAAGTATTTTGACTTTATTCAAAAAAAATTGAGTTTTGACCATAATTTTATATTTGTTAGACTCGTCTTGTCAAAAGTAATCCAGAAACCACAAAATCTTGACGTGAAACTAATAAATGCTAAAAAAATTGAATAATGACGAAACAAAAAAACCAAAAACCACTTTTTAGCCAAAACACCCCCTAATTTCAGTGATCTCAAAAGTTTGCTACTCCATGTCTCTCTCTGTCCCAATTTTATAATTCTATTTGGAAATTCCAACTTAATAAAGATGCATAATCATTGTACTTTTAAAAACATGTTTTTCTTATTTTTACCCTTCATCATTACACTTTCTTACTTTTTTATTATTTTAAATTTCAAACTATAAGGGTATAATAGGAAATTCCTTAACAATTACCTATTTAGTTTTTGAAGTGGGACAATTTTTTTTGGGACAACAAAAAGTGTCAACTGAGACTATAAAATTGGGGCGAATGGAGTATTAAGGAAAATTAAGCCTAAAAGCTAAAGTGGAAACAAACCCGTCTCAAGGTAAGGCAAGAACACTTTGTCATTAAAGCACTTCTTTTGTTTGGCAAGGTATTTTTTTTTTTTTGGTTCATTTACATTTTTTTTTTCCATTTGTTCATATCACATCAAATTTTTTACTTGTTGATTCGCTTCGCCAAGAAGAATCGAAAAAGTAATAAATTATCGAAATCCAACATTTTTTTAAATTCAGACTCTTTATTTAAAAAAAGTTTTTAAGTTTGGCTCATAATTTAATCTTTTCCAATTCCTCTTTTTTAGACAAACCAACAGATAAAAAAAAATGACGTGAAATGAATAAATGTGAAAAACAATTGAATAAAGATTAAAAAAAAAACTAGGTTACTTGACTTTTATTAATCCAAACTTGGCCTTACCTATTACAACCATATTGAAAATAGTAATTTAATAAACATAATTTAATAGTATGAATTTGAGTTAAAGACTGAAAGTAAAAATTTAGGAGGCCTTTCTTATATTTTGGTTGGAAGTAACAAAATTAGAATAAGCACGGAAAATGCTCTTTTTTCCACTTGATTTTAACCACTGAGCTGCTAAAATCAACCATGATTTTAACAAATGAGTTTAACATGTGCTAAAATCATGATTTTAAAATCAAAAAATGAAGTGATTCCGTTTATCGTTTTTTGTTTTTTCCGCACAAAATTAAAGTACTCCTCGTGTACTTTAATTCAGTGTGAAAAAAAATCGAAAAACGATACATGGAACCACTTAATTTTGTGATTTGAAATACCTACTCCCTCTGTCTCAATTTTATAGTCTCTTTTGGAAGTTTGTGCCACTTTTCAAAGTGTTATATCTTATAATCTACAATGGTTTAGGTGATTTCGAACACTTTGTTTATTAGATTAAATCAACATCTATCAAACAAGATCCATATTTTCATATAAAATGTATTACCGATTGAAAAATATAATCATTTTTTTATCCGGTTAGGATAGAACGAGGGACTATAAAATTAAGACGGAGGGAGTATGATTTTAACACCTGAACTCATTTGCTAAAATTATGGTTGATTTTAGTTGCTAAAATCAAACGAAAAACTAAGGGTAAAATGCTTCAACTCAAAGCTCTAGCAAACACTCTCCTTTTACGAGTCCTATCGCAAAAGTCAAGGAAGTCAATTCTTTAGAAACGTATGTTTTACTGAGAAAAAGTTGTACTCTCGTATTCTTCCATTTTCAAATTTCCATCTCAACTCTCTGTAGTTTCTCTGTTAGAGCAAGTGCATCAGGCAGGGAAAAAATTGAGCCAAAAAATCCGGTGAACAGTGTATCAAGCTCTTTTATCACTCCAACAATATCATTTATTTTACTCATCCTCTATTAAAATATTATTTTCCCTTTTTTGTTTTCTTCTTCTTTCCATTTCAGATTTTGGAGAAAATTTTGGGTGCGTGTAGGGCGGGGGGGTACGCGTGGATGCCTCTTAGGTGATCCGGCCCGTCCCAAAATGCAAATGACGGCGGCCGGATTGAAACCCATTTTTAATTTTTTTTTTTGCTTTTTTTTTAAAATCCGGCCAGTGACTTTTTAATCCGGAAGGTCCCGTCAGTTTTTGGGGCCGGCTGGATCTAATCTATGAAGCACCACGTGGTGCCCTACCCGCACCCAAAATTTTGTCAGCAACTAGTATACTCAGATTCAAAACACTTGGGGAGAAATATTAAACTAATGTATTCCTGGTGAACAGTTCTTTGCCTAAGAGGAACTACAGCAGATACTCCATATGCATAGAATTAGGTAAAGTACAGAAGTTTAAGTCAAAAAATGACCTACAGCAGATTTGGCAAATGCTTCGGTACAATACATTCAGCTACTGTGCTTCGGCACTAGTAGCGAAGTACTATTGACAAGCAATTAATACTTTATCATTTTCTCTCTCATCCATCCCTCTCTATTGCTCTCTCTCTCTCTCTCGGGAATCTGGCAATGAAGAAGAAAAATGGTAGAAAGAAATATATTTTAATGGAGTTTAAGGTAAAATGAATAGTATTGTTGCAGTGTTGATGGTGACATGCTAGCTATATACACTATACATAAGGTATTTTGGCNCCAAATTTTAGCTTAGCTGCTATTTTTGCTCTAACTTACCTAAGCACTGTAGCTGGAGCAGTTATACAGAGGCGAGTAGAGAGACTGCTGCAGGCCCATTTTCTTGATTTACATAGCTAAAATAGCTAAAAATCACATACAGCTAGACTGATGTTGTCGCTCTTAGCTCTTCTTTTGTGAATCAAAGTAACAGTACTTATTTCCTTATTAAAATAATGTTACGTGACATTCCTTTGGGAAGTTGCAATTTTGTAAGCAAGTTACGGATCTGACAATATGATTTCAAAGTATCGGTTTTTATTGGCAGGTATGATTAAGAGGGGCCGTCAATATCAAATCTTGACGATTTGACACAACTATATATATTGAGAGAGAGGGTTCAAGAGACACAAAATTTGTCAAAAAATATGACATTTTCAATCCCGTTTTCTTAAAAACCAAGGTACCCCTTAAACCCACTTAATCTATGTATATTTAGTACATACTTGTTGTATTTGATGTTTGGTAGTGATAGAATTTGAACCCATGCATCACAAAACCCTTTTTAAAAAACATACCCTGTTTTTTTATAATCTCCCTGTTCAAAAATCATAACTTTCGGGTCACACCGATACCAAGTTAGGAAAATTGTCTAACTAAAATGTTGTAGATCTTGAAATTCTCTTAAATTTTGATATATATATATATATATATATATATATATATATATATATATATATATATATATATATTGTGCCTTAATCGGAGTTCGGGTAAAAAGTTATGGCCGGAATATGGTGGCAATTACTCTACGTCGATATTTACCCTATTTTTCCTACATCATTCTTAGCCGATATTCCCTATTTTCCTCTGCGGGCGGTATTGAACACAAGATGCGATTGATTGAGGTCTTTAAGTACCGTTTTTATACAAAACCGGTATGTACCGGCCGGTACGGCACGGTATCCATAACCTTTTTTGTAAGCCTGCTTAATTAATTTTTATATAAATAAATAACTTCATTAAAAAAAAAACTAGCTTCTGCACGATGAACAAACAAATTGACACGGAAACATAAGTGCTGGGAGACATCCCATTCATCAAAGGGGAACAATACACTGGCAACTGTTCAACAAACACCAACCACTATACAATTGGAAGCTCATGCAAAAGCTTACACCAAGAAATTAAGATTAGTAGCAGGACAAAATACACCATGTTTTCCAGGTATGTTAGATAGCGAAGCCTACAGCCCCAATCCTGCGATCAGCTTAGCAAAAAAAAAAAAGGCACCCCCTCAAATCCCTGACCTCTTGTATCAATGCACTCGGTCTCAAAACAATACCTGTTTTTAAAGAGTTTCACCACATTTTATAACTGAGCATATTCCAGTTGGGCGGCATGGAGTTTTAGGTATGGAGGATTTTGTACAACAAACATAGCAGGAAGAAACCACCTCCTCTTAATTGCGCGTGAGGGAAGTTTTTGTGGTAGAGGTTTCAGTCGTGTCCCTCAACTTCCAATCCATGTGAGTCTCCTTGGGTACGTATCTTCCTCTTCCACTGCCTGAAATTGAAGGAGCAGCCGCCGGAGATTGATTATGTCCCCAATTATTAGTTGGTACTCCGCCCCAAGTCTCATGACCATTTTCCTCTTCCACGGCATGACATAGAGATCGCAAGTTTCCCACCGCGTTCAGCTCCAAGTTTCAAGAACACTCAGTACGCTCATAGGAATAGGAAGAATTGTTCTTTGGCATTCCTCTGTCACGACCCCAGCCAGAATTAGCGTGCATCTCCCCAGTAAAACGATTTTGCTGAGCTAGAATTTGCTACATCAGTTGCATTTCTGTGTGAGTATCGAAATTGTGACCTGGCAAAAATATAGGTTATTCACGAGTGAATAAGACTGGTTTAGGAGATAGTCAGATAGACCAACCAACAGTCCTGCAAAACCTGGTATGATTGGATTGCTAACGTGGATCTCGTGCCACAACTGAGTTTCCGCGATATCATCTTCGCTTATCACATGGTGACAAACATTATATGAAGTGTCTCGCAATATTTAAAATAAAAAAGGAGAGAGAATCAAGAAGCTTCAATATATAAACATAAATTCTACATACATCCATCATGAAGCTTCAAAATATGTATAAGCATCAAGCTTCAATACATAAACATGCTACTACACTTTTAACCTAAATTTTTGAAGTAATACACATTTACCGCCCAGAAAAAAATAAAAAAATTGTATATTTAATTCCTGTTGTGTCCCCCTAAAAAAAATAATTAAATTTATTGGACAAGCCAAGTGGCATGTCCCATATGCATTTGGTCGTGTCCCCCGAATGTCCCTGTACTCCGACCTCTAGGGGTGTTCTGCTACATAGCTTACGAATGAAAAAACAAGTAGGCAGTAACAATGTAGTTGGAATTAATCTTCTTATTTCTTTGTGCACAATTGCAGAAAACAAGTAAACACTCAAGGTAGGTAGATCCAATATTCAGGCCCAATCAACTGCAAGTGTTCTGTGTGTTTGTCCACGTCTAAATTTGTGTACCTAATTATTACCTATCATCTCTCGGAATCTGCTGCGTCCAGTCTCGTATGGTCCAGCACTGTCCAGTTTTGAGCTGTTGTCGGCCCATTCGGGGCTCAAAAACACATATTTGGGACCGTTCACATTGTAAAAGTCACAAAGCAAATCTTGCATGCTAAAAATCGGTTTGATATGACGTTGTCTGTTGCATGAACAAATCACGACTGCAAGAAAAGGAAGTCAAATTCGGGGAGTTATACAAACAGTACTGTTCCAATCATATTTATGGGTCCATGAGAAACCCAAAAAGCTCAAATACTGGACAGACTAGACCAACCATAAGGAACTGGACCTGAGCTCAGTCCGCATAACTCTTGATTGGATAGCTAGTTTTGATTATTTCTTTTTCTTCAAAATTACTGTTCTGTAACACCAGTACTTATCATTGGAAAGAGATGAACCACAGAAAAAGAAAAGACGAAGAGCTCGCCTATGGCCATGTACAACAACTTTCAAGGTCTAACAATGGCAAAAAGCCTATCAATGTACTCGTGGATATAGTTGAACACTTCTTGGAAAATTGGAGCCTTGGAGGTCAGGCCCGAAAATAAACGTGAATATAACTCAAATAACATAACATTTTCCATTGGAAAAGAAGAACTTAGTTCTCCATAGCTTGTATGGTCAACAATTAAAACAGATGAACAGAGTTGTAAATTAGAAATTGCACTGCCATTCTGTTTGTCATTATACATTAACTGTTCTTGTCAGCCACTTGGCAGTAACGAGCCGCTGCAACATGTGACGATACTGGTCGCTTACTATCATAAACACGACAGAGGAAGAAAGAAAACTGGTAAAGCACAATAATTTGAACGTGGAAGATGGAGCAAACAAGAAATGATTGAATCTCATAAAGTTATGACCTTGTGTAGAGATCTAACATCTAAGTACCAAATGTAATGTAATTAAAAGGTGAAAGTAGAAGGCAAAAAAAAAGTCTTTGACTCTTGAATACTAGAAATAAAATTAGCTCAAATGAAAGTGAGGCAACCAGCTGTTCTTATCAATCGCTTGATTTCTGACACATGGATTCTCTAGTGTTTGACGATGGTGTTCCTATTTAGAATAGTTCCATCAAACGAGTAACTTTGCGGCCCATAACTTTAGGATGTCCATACTACTTGTGAGCCAAAAGAGCATACTACTTGCACATCCCGGTGGTCGAACTCTAGATGGGGATAGTCGAATTTATAAGGTATTCTTAACCGCCCACACTTGTGTGAGAAACATGTCGTGGCTTTAGTAGCAAAAGCAGGAGCTAGAGCAAGCACTTTCCATAAAACATGAAATTGACCGCAGAAAGACAAACTTCAGACCACGACCAACTCACCAATTTCGAAAAAGACTAATTTGCCAGGAAATGAGTATGACAATGTCTATCACAATACCTACCCCCTTTCTCACTAAGCGGTCATTTAGGGACCTTAGCTGGTGATCCGGGCTGTTTCCCTCTCAACCAAAAGCCCATCCTCAACAAATCATATGCTATGATTTTACTAATTCATAAGTTTTTTTCTAAATCAACTTTTAGCCCGTTTACAGTTAAGGGATAAAGCTTTTATTTTGGGGAATGTTTAGATTAACAAGATGCAAAGGCTAGAAAACATTTGATTAACCCGCCAACCAATTAAGGGAGAAATGCACCAAATAACTCCTCGTAAGCAATGCACGTATTTTTTCAAATTATTAGAAACGCAGTAGTCACAAATATTGCCAAAGGTTAGGTCATTCTCAAATCATCCCCATCCTCAATCGGGACTAGATGGGTTATGTTATTGTTGTTGTAGTAGTAGTACCAAATAAATCTGAATAAGCAGATAACAAGTGCACTAAAGTAGAGAACTCACATTGGTCGATGAAGGCAGCATAGGAATTGTTATAATAGTGTGTGTTGTCCCACATTGCTTATCTAAGTTGTGTTACGTGTTACTCAATTATATAAATAATAGTCATGTGTGTTAGGGTTAATTCCACACCTTATACACTTTTCTCTTTCTCTCTCTAAACAACATGGTATCAGAGCTAGGCTTTTAGACAAAACTCTGGATTGTTGATGGTTGGTTTCCCTTAATGTGTCGTTGATGGTTGATAGTTTTCGTTTGTGTTGAATCCGTGTTTATCACTCCATGTGTGAGTCAGGGGTCTAATGTGCAAGGAAGTGTTACAGCTTGTCCCACATTGGTTAATTATAACCTCCAAGCTAGTATATGAGCCTGGGCGGCGTCTCCACTCATTACCAATTGGTTTTGAGCTGGATGCCTTAACATGCCACAACATCACTTGTTTCCCCAATTTTGAAAAGGCGAATCTTTTGTGAGAATTCTCCTCTTGGTGAACAACTTCATTGCACTACAGTTTCTGGGAGGAGGAAAAGAATGAACTTATCAACTTAATGCCGATAGTGGAAAATTGAAACATTAACTTTGTGGATTTGAACTTTATTTCACCTTAGTTTCTGGGAGAAGGAAAAGATTGAACTTCATTGCACAAACATTGGATGTTGTGCATATAAATCTTCTAGAACCAGTTTTTTCCCATGGGCAGCTGTTTGTTGCTCTTTCTTGAGCTACTACATTCGTTAAAATAAGAATTGTGATAGAATCATCCGATATTCAAAAAAAAAAAAAAAACACCACCATCCACTCAAAACATTGTCTTCATTGAAATATTAAGTGAAGCACAAAGTTGATGAAACATTATTGATTGAAGATATACCCAAGGTATGAAGAGATTGCCAATGTTCTTGCTACTATGCATAACATCACTGCAACGATAGCAAAAGATGCAATCAAATGCTGAACGATAGACATATAACCCACAAAATACAACGTTTAAACAGGTTTGGTAGCCAACACACATCTTTAACCTGGAAAACTTGCACCAGAATAGAACTTGTTAATAGCCCTGAACTTTTTTCATGAGGACCTTATTTTATGCCAAGCCCAGCATCTTTGGTATGTTAACTCCCATTCCCCTCATGTTCCTGTAGTATTAAGTCTATATATAGTATATAGCACTAAACCATGGGGTTTTTTTTTTTTTTTTTACTTGTCATGCTTCCAACATAAAATGTTCAGTTGTATGGATCAAACAGCGAGATTTGAGGCATTTCTAATGTCCTTATCAAACCAAACTACTGATTCAAAAGGCAAGATATCATAAACAAAAAGGCGATATGCAACTCCACATGTATTCGTTGATGTTCATAGAAATTATGCTATCTAATTATTTAAGCAACTGTAGCAGGCTAGCAGCATGGCCACGAGAAAATGGATAAATAAAAAAATCAACAAGACAAGGAAACAAACCGATAAAGTAGGCTGTCATTTGCTCCAACACCATAACTGTGGAAGCATGCTTCCACAATCTCTCCGTTAAAAGTGCTCAGAGTAAGGGAAATGGCCCAGGCCCTTCCATGGTTAAGAAGATTATTGTTGTACTTCACTCTGGGAGAACGATCAGTCGATCACGGATTGCTGAGCATGGCGGCTGCCTTTTCTGCCAATGATAAGGTCCAAAATTACCTTCTTTGGCTTGACATCAAATTTTTCATGCTGAACATTCTCAATGTGCACATAAGTGATGGAAGCATCAAGTTGCAAGGTACCTCACTAAGAAACAATCAGCACCAACAATTTACCCAAGAAATTGTCAACCCAAACGGCATTTATTTGTGAAATGAGGGCTCTACCCGAGAAATTGTCTACCCAAACGACATTTATTTGCAAAATGAGGGTTCTAAGCCTTGAATAAGCGGGACCATCACAAGGAAAGCACTAAAGACAATCCAACAGTATCCTTAAACAGAACAGGTCAAGAAGATTGGCATTTTAACCTTCCTAACTTATGAATAATTTCAAATACAAAGATCCTTAAAATCAAAATCTCATAGTTCAATTGTACCACCCATGAGGCCAAGCCACATTTCACAAACTATAGGATTGCTCGATACTTGTTGGAACTTGTGGCTCATATGGAGAGGTACTAAGGAGCTCTAATGAAAGGCCAGATGCAGGAGCGGAGCTATGGCAGAGCGATGGCATCTGGCCTATCGCGGGTCCAACTATTGTCATGAGTGGCCCGTAGAGGCGAATAATTTGGGGGTGCGCCCGTGGTGCGGTACTGAATTATTAGGGAATAGAGTAAAACTATATATACTCTCTATTGTAAAAACCCTAGCTGATTTTTTATCATAATAATACAGACTCGCTCTCACTCCCGTGAACGTACCCGATCTTGGGTAACCACGTAAATTCTTGTGTTGATTTCCTTTACTATTTTCGTAGTTTGCTGTGTGCGTGTGGACAATACTCCAGTGAACAAATTGCGCAAAGCAATGAGGTAGGCTTGGCACTATTTTCAAGGCCCACATATAATCTTTGCAGCAGGTGGTTGCACATTCGTGCCCAAGATATCAAAATCCCAAGGATTTAAGTAATTGCCAACTCCACCGCTCGATAAAACAGATCATAGTACTAAAATCCAGGAGACCAGGTCCACAATCTCCTTTCCCTCCAACCGAATCCAAATCCTTCGAATTCTATGCATGCCATGATAAAACAGAGCCAGAGAAGCATGAGTACATCAGCGGGCGCTAATAAGAACCCACTCATCATACAATTAGCATCATTTAAGACAAATTTTCGTTTCGAAAAGATAAGGAGATCTGTTTGGGTGCATTTAAAGTAGATGAGGGGGTCTATGTATAATACAACCTATAAAAACTGGATTCAAGAGTCTCAAATAAATGACAGCAAATTTGGTCCAACTCCAGAGAAATAGCAGAAATATTTGGAATTATTTTCAAAAAAAATTTCATTTCATTGAAATACATACACTAACAAGATTCCCAAAAGAGAACCCCTCCAAATCCTCAATATACAAATGGAATAACAGCTTTCCTATTCTTGGGATAATCCTCCCCAAACTTCTCCAAATACCACTTGTGATTCGCATGTGCCCTAGGCACCAAGTTAGCACAGGTGTAAAGGAAAAAACCAAGCCCGGCCCAAGACCAAGTCATCAAAGCCCAGCCCAGCCACTCCACCACCTCCCCCAAATAATTTGGGCAGCTAACCATTTCAAACCACCCTCCCCTAGGTATCTTGTACCCTCTGCCTTCACTTTTCAACCGCAACAAAACCATATCCGAAGTCACATTCGCCGCCATACCGCTTACAAAAACAGCCAACCCCCCGGCAAACCGCCACCAGAACCACCCATCACTTTCATAGTCAGCATAGTGAGAAACCCATCTGGCTTGCAGGTAGGAATTCAAGAGGTTGAACGCAAACGCTATCAAGGCGACGCTAACCGGGAAACCACCAGCGGTTTTCCGGTTGCTGTTTTTGAAGTAGATCTTGAGTGGGTAAATGATGACGCGGTGGAAGTAGTGGAGGAGGAAGAGGGAGATTAGGGTTAGGGCTTTTGGGTTGGAGTGGTTTCGGCCCAAAGGGAAGAGGAGGAGGGTTAGCCAAAGGGTTGGGCTTTCCATGAGGAACCAGGCTAGAGGTGGGTAGATGGTGGGGCCCCATCCAGGACGGTGGTGCTTGCCGTAGGGGGCTTGGAGGAAGAGGAGAGCGACGGCGGTTGGCGGGCCGGCGGCGAGGAGAGAGAGGAGGCTGTAGTGGAAGAGGGTTTGGTCGGAGGACATGTTTTTGTTGGGTTTGGGGATCTGTGAGTGTGAGTGGAGAGAGCTCGTTGATTGATGTGCATCTGTGCTAAATGGCGTATAAGTAATTATTCAGTAGTACAGTAGCACGGCTACGTCTGCTTCGGATTATCGAGCACGAAACATTTGTGTGTAGTTTATTATACAATAGTAGTCCATCATACAAGGAGTTGTTACGTTGGAGTGTCTCAAAGTATCATGTGATTGTGCTCGAAGTGTACTAAAAATAAATAGGCCGTATGCTTGTGATTAATTGATCTTCTTCTTTTTAACTCATTAATTAATTGACACTATGGCCTCGTTCTCTAATAAATTTTAGGTAGATTTTATGAAAATCTCATAAAATGAGCATTTTATGGAGATGTGATAAAATGAAGTTGTTTTCTCAATTGATAATAGTTTTCCTAATAGATTTTAGAAGAATTTTATCAAAATCTCATAAAATAATTTTTATATTTTATGTGTTGAGATTGGAATGTCATAAAATGTAAAATTTTATGTACCTAAAATCTATTGAAGAACAAGGCCTATCTCTATATTTTGCAAAATTTATAATTCCTTTAAAAGACAAAAAAAAAAAGGAGTAGATATCAATTTGGGATTATGAAAATCAATTAACTATATAAAATTGTACTGAATTGCGAATAAAAAATTTAAACAATATATATAGTATAGTATGACTGTTTGAAAATTAATGTTCTTGTTCGTTTCCCAGTTTAGTTTTAGTTTTAGTTTTGATGACATCATCATTTTTCTCATTTCTCTCTCTATCTCTCTCCACTCATTATACCTGATGACATCATCAAAACTAAACTAAATTATCTAACCAAACATAGCCAATATGACTTTAAAAGTACGATCTCTGAAAAAGAATCAAATAAAGCACAAAGAGAGAATAAACAAATGTTTTAGGCCTTGTTTGAGTAAATTGAAGAAATTGATTTTTTGATTTTGTTTTTATTCAAAAAAAAAAATTACATTTATTAGTTTTCGGTCTTTTTTTGTGGTTTCTTGATTTGTCTCCACGAGAGGAATCTTAAAAGTATAAAATTATTAACTAAACTTAAAATTTTGGGAATAAAGACGAAAAATAATCCAAAAAATCGATTTCCTGGTCGTCACCTTCATCTTTATTCACAAAATTTTAAATTTGTCTAATAATTTTATACTTTTTAGATTCCTCTCATCGAGACAAACCAAGAAACTACCAAAAAAAATCTATCGAAAACTAACAAATGCAAAAAAAAAATTGAATAAGAACAAAACCAAAAAAACTAAAAAACTAGTTTTTTCAATTTACCCAAACCAAGCCTTTAGTACTACTAAAGAGGAATATTAACAAATATTTTTATACTCCCTCTGTCCCAATTTTATAGCCTATTTTGGGAGTTCGTACCATTTTTCTAAGTGTTATATCTTATAATCTATAATGTTTTATGTGATTTTGAACACTTTGTTTATTAAATTAAATCAAAATCTATTAAACAAGATCCATATTGCATATAAAATGTATTACCGATTGAAAGATATAATCATTTTCTTATCCGGTTAGGATAAAACGAGAGACTATAAAATTGGAACGGGGGAGTAAAATTTAGTTCAGTAGAGAGTCTAGAAAGTTGACTAGTTTTTTTTTTTAAAAAAAGTACTACTTTTTAGATATGTTGTTAAAAAAAAAAAATTGTGCTTGAGTGAGTACTGGGCACGAAATTCTACACAAGGTCAACAAAATTTTCTTCCCTTTTTGGGACATTTATTTGGTCATAATTTTGAGGGGTGTAAATGGTCTAGATCAAATCGGATTGGCATGAATTCAACCCTAATCCGCGAGTCATGATTTTTAGAAAATACAATCCATGTTCGGATCAAAAGTCTCATAGTTCGGTTCCAATTCAATTCGCGAATCACGGATCGGTTTTGATTTTATCAACGGATTACATGTTATATATAAACAAGTAACAAAGTTATATAATTGAAATTTTACCTAATGGTATAAACACAGCTAATTAGAGAAGAGACATTCGTTGGAATCTCACACTAATTGTGTAAACACAAATACACAACTACTAATTGAATCTATTATATGTTGTCACAAATCATGAGTTTATTTACTCCAGATGGACAATATTAGACTGTTTTCATGGGTCATCAATAAAATTACACATTCAAATATGGTTATCAACCTAGTTTTGAAAGAGATCACAGTTTACCACAGAAATAAATAACAAATACATATAGTAGAAACTAGTGTAACAGTTTAACCTCTAAGGGTTGGTTTTCCAAAAGATAAAATGGACATTTGCTAAAATCAAGGGGGTGATTTTAACAAATGTCCATTTTAGGTGATAAAATCTCCAATGAATCTGGACATACATATGTCCAGATTCATTGGAGATTTTATCACATTCCCATTTCATTTGCTAAAATCAAGGGTGTGATTTTAGCAAACGTCCATTTTATCTTTTGAAAAACCAAGCCTAAGTTTTGAAAGAGAACACAGTTTACCTCAGAAATAGATAACAAATACATATAGTAGAAACTAGTGTAATAGTTTAACCCCTAAGTTTTGAAAGAGATCACAGTTTACCTCATAGTCTGTCTAGTAGAAGTTTATGTAAAATTATGTGTGTGTGTGTGTATATATATATATATATAGAAAATCTTCTTGTCCACACTCCCGAAAATAAGAAAAAAATGGGTTTTTTTGTGTTGCAAATTATTTTTGGAAAATTCGATCCATCCAATATGTTCAGAAAATGTTTTTAAGGATCCAAGTGAAAAATCTTCAAAAAAAAAATACCGGAAAGGGCTTGATCCAAGCGGTTTCCCCAAAAAGCTATATTTATATATTTTTCGCGAAAAACTACTTTGGATCAAGCCCTTCCTCGGTTTTTTTTTTGAAGATTTTCCGCATGACAACCCTTGAAAACACCTTTCAAATTAGACAGACGGTCGAATCGTCAAAAAAAAATTTGGATAAAAAGTCTGGATGTGAAGCTTAACCTATATATATATATATATATATATATATATATATATATATATATATATATAACAAAAATCTCACGGTCCGGATCGGTAAATCCACGGTTTCGAAATCAAAATTCGTGCCCGGACCGCAAATCATGGTTTACTAATTTTTCAATCCGTGTTCGGACCATTAATCTATGGTTAAAATCCAAAAAGCGCGGATCGGTTCAGTCTGGACCGAATTCACGGTTCACTGATTTTTTTGTGCAGTCAGAATAATTTTCCTTTTTAAATTCCGTTTGTCAAGACCAATAATTAAAAGAAAATGGTAATGTGTGTCCAATAGGCACATGTTAAGATTAAAAAAATGTATTAAAATGTGTAAAAAGTGTATAAAGATATGTGAAAGTCAATTAAAAAATGTAAAATGTGTATTGAAGTGTGTATTTTATTTGTTTGTTTGTGTGCTTAATGTATACCCATTAGGCACACGTTAGCATGACCCATAATTAAAACCAAAAGATTTGACACGAAGCTTTTTAAATTCCGTTTGTCAATACCAATAATTAAAACCAAAAGATTTGACACGAAGTCGAATTTGACGAAAATATGTTAGGATAAAAAAGATGACGATGATAATACCCATTTTTTTTGTCCAATCACAAACAAAGACAAATTTTACAATCTCGATTAAAGAAATATAAGCCATACTTTTCTTGCACCACAGTTGAAAACAGCATGATAAATAGCTTCTTCAAAACTACTTGCAAGTCTACCAATGACAAAGGGTGCTTCTATGGGGTATGAAGGTAACTAAATACTTAATCCTCATAATGAACTTCTTCCAAAAAGGCTAAGTTTTTCAAAAGATTTTAGTAATTAAATTGCTAAAATTAATTTTAATTTAGCAGATGAGTTCGTCTGGTGCTAAAATTATAATTTATTTGACCATGATTTTAGCACATGGTGAATTCATTTGCTAAAATCATGGTTGATTTTAGCAAATAGGTTGCTATTTTTTTTTGAAAAACCATCCCTTTTTCATATTAAAATCGGCATTGAAGGGCCAATCATATGGATCTTTCAACGGCCCACAAACACGTTTTCATTCCTGGTTAGAACCGCGCGCCTAAGGTGAATATCTCAAAACCATACAATTCATCATAAACGTGCACCACTTTGTACTTCTGGTTACGAGAATCAAATCCCGGCCCGGAGCTATCCCACAATTGTTGTGCGGACAAACTAAAGGACATTTAGGGAAGCAGGGGCTCTGCTGCCCCAAAGGGCCAGCAGGCCCTGCTGACCCGTAAAACGGCGTCGTTTGCTTACATTGAAGGGGACTTAATTGTAGCTCTCATTGTCCTTGTTTGGCTGCCAATAAATGGGAACCAACAAAGCAAGGCAGGTGGCAACAAAACAATGCAGGATCAAAGAAATTGATCAAGTAAAGCGATCAAATAACTGGAACTGATTACTTCACAAATAAAATAATTCAAGGCTACATGTCAAAGAAAAAAAAAAGTAATAAGGAGCAGATTGGGACCAATTAAGGAGCAAATTGCCTGGCACCATATAACATCACCAAAGTCGGTCATTTCAAAAAAAATACATGCAACACCTAAACCCAAAATTTTGTCCACAAAAACAATTCCAAACAGATTTTTGTCCTCTACAATTGTCTTCTAACAACTTAAATCATCCTTAAAATTAATTGTGTGTGTAACCCAAAAAGTGAGATGAAACAATTATAAATCAATATTGTGAGGATGGTTGTTGATTCATGATATAATCAATGAACCCGTCATCGTGGAAGAATGACTTGGCCTCCATGATGTTGTGGATTGATGGATCAACGGTAATATGCCCCGCTTGATCGAATGCCATCTCCTTCAAAACAAAAGAGACAAGTATAAGATGGGATTCCTATGAGATGTAAGATTCTAGTCAAATAACTGGAACCAAACAGTTATCAAAATTAAGTAGACTAAACACCTCTGAAACTTGTGCATTGCAAGATGCTTGAGATAATAAATGTGTCGTTTCTGGATAATATGGTATTTCGCCATCCTACATAAAGTATCATTAGAAGTAATTACAATATAAATGTTTATCAATTTTTCATTGCAATAAATAGACATTTTGAACTCTTACTGTTGGTCGGCTTGAAGATGGAATTTGGAGAATTCGCCCCTCACCTCCTCCATGAGAATCAATTGAATTCATTGCAACACCATGAACAATTTCAATGCCCTAACAAGTTTGTCAAACATTTGTAAGTTTATTGCACGAAGTAAAGACCAAAAAAAAAAAAAAGATTGTTTTCCTGTTTTCTAGTATATTTAGGACTTAACCAACCATGAAGGTAATTAGTGAGTTGTTCCTTTGCAAGAATCTTATTGGCAGAGCACTGTTACACATGTCATTCTTGTATCATTGTTTCCATTTGTAGACACTCAATTATGCCAAAGAGTTTGCACTGGAAAAATGTTCTATTGCAAACTGCTACATTTGCATTGAAATTTTTTTCTATAGCAAACTGCTACTGTAAACTGCTACTTTTGAAGTATTAAACTAATAAGTGGTATGTAGTAGGGTACTGTGAGAAATGTGAATAAATGTGATTAAGCAAGACACATGAGTTATGACAAAAATTATTCGACATCTATTATAAGAAAGTAACATTAATACCTGACTAAATTGAGATTGTGTGACACCTTTTGGCTTCTTTCTCAACTTCTCATGCCAAGACTTTAGTCTTTTACCACCCTTGGTTGCACGAACTGTCACTTTTTTTTTCAAGCCTTTTACCATTTTCAACTTAGGATCGATCGAATCTAATTCCATGTCAATGCCGGGTACATTACTTGAAGCATCATCACCATATTTGGAAAGAAAGATATCATCCACTTTCGCACACAAATTCGTAATAGTATCCTCAACCAACTTAAATGCTTCATCATCTTCAGATGCCCGAGCTGCTAATGTCACCATTCTAGGACAAAGATGCCTATACCGCGCCGATAGTACCAACTTCCGATCAGTCTCCTCCACCATAACTTCTTTTCCCTTAGATGAACAACTCTTTGCATCTAGCCTCCATCGGCGTAATATGTATTTCTCGGGTATTTCCATGACATTCATTTGCGAGAGCACTTTGATTGCATGACCACATAGAATTCCAAAACTCTCAAATTTTCGACAACTACAACAAACTTCTCCAATCGTTTTAGCTCCTAATGCATCAAGTTTCACTCTACCCAACACAATATATTCTCTTTTTTTCCCATACTTGTGAATCACACATCTAATTTCATCTCCGAACTCCTTCAATTCTTTCACTATACAACCAAGAGACATGTCAAACTCTTTGTGGAACAAGTCAAATATAGGAGGAGTGTAAAATTTTGCAACATGAAGTAACATAGGACAACTTGGAAACTTGATTCTAACCATCTTTTCTCTAGATTCGAAAGACGCTGCTTTTTCATTGTATCGCCTTGTCGAAACAACAATATCGAGTTGTGTTAAGAATTGATCAAGGTTGAGGTCAGACTTTAAGTGTTTCTTCAATTTGGCATTCAAGCTCTCACTTAGTTGCGTGCTTCTCATCCCCGCAGTGTAAGACCACTTCATGTATACATGTGCCCACTTTTCTCTAAGCTCCCAAGTTTTCTCCATCCATGTATTATCCTTCAAGTCAAACATTTTAAGCAAAGATTCCCAAGCTTCAATTAATTCACTTTCTTCTTCATAACCAAATATGCAAGCATTTAAATCCTTACCAAATGTGGAATGTTCCCCAAATAAGTAGCCTAAATGCTTCATTGCATTTTGATTAAGGTGAAAAGTACACAATCCGTGTTTCACATCCGGCATAACTTGAGAAATTGCGTTAGCCATTGCTTGATCTTGATCAGTGAAAAAGGTGAAAGGCTTCTTTCCCGACATTGCTTCCAAAAATTTTTCAAATAGCCACACAAATGAAGGGATTGTTTCATCATACATCAATGCAATACGAAAATCACCGTCATCACGGAAATGGTTAAAGCCGATGAAAATAGCCAATGGTGACACACTCTTTATTAGTTCGAAAAGTAGTGTCAAAAGACAATGTATCCCCGAAAAGCTCATAATCTGTAATCATTTGATGGTCAGCCCAAAAAATATTGGTTATCATCTCATCTACATCCAATTGCATTCCATGAAAGAAGTAAGGATTATCAATAGTTTGTTTCTGAATATATCTCAACAAACTCCCTGCTTCACCATATTGTAAATCCCTCCCTCTTCTAGAACGCAAGTAGGTTTTAATATCTTCTCGCATGAACCCGACATTTTCCTTCCCTCCTGATTGGGCACTAATGAGATCGTGTGACAACTTTAGAGGTAACCCAGTAGCCGCAGCAATTTCAACATTTATACCTTGGGACTCACACAATCCTCTTTGAGTTCTCATCATGTGAGTAGTTTCAGGAAGATGTAACAAGTGATTATGGGTCTCGTGAAATTTTTTCACATTCCATCTCAATGAAGCCCTATCAAATGATATGTATATCAATGCTTTGCAATCAGTTCTTGTGTCCCGTCTACCAAGTGATGTCGTGAGAGTTCGTTTATCGTGGCCTTTAACTCCCTCATTGCTACAAACATATTTTATATTAGTCACCATACCATCCTTCTTTCTTTTTACTGCGTAGTCTTTTCTAATGCTAAACCCTAGAATCCTTCCATATTCGTTATAGAACCGAAATGCAGCATCTTCCGACTCAAACTCCATACCAATACATGGTGTACATTCCTTTAATAACTCTTCACTGTGTTTAATAGACCCCTCGACTCTATCTTCCTCCATTCGAACAAGAAATAGTCCAAACAATAAGTACCAAAATCTGAAATGAATTAAAAATTCATATGGGTCAACATTAAGTAATATATTACAGAGCAAATCAAGAGCATTACCTAATATATTATATTTTTTTAGATATCGGTGCTATATTGTTTAATCATTCGTCCTGAAAGAGTAAAAAGAAGGAAAAGATTATTCTTAATAGATAGCAAACCAAGATTACTTTAGTTAATGTTTCGGTTAGACACTTGTGAACCCAGATAAATAAGCAAAAAGATGACAGATTCACCTCAGATGAAATTGCAAGAACGATGCTATACTTCCCAACATAACCACAAAAAAATAAAGAGAAAAGGAGCATACCTTTCAATGGGGGAGCAGCAGAAATAGAAGGAGAAGCATACGGATCGGCGGTCGTGAAACAATCAGAAGGAGGAGGAATTGATCATGGAAGTGAAACGATCAGAAGCCCTATCACTCGATGTGGGAGGAGGGAGATATTGGCGGGAGAAATAGATAGAGATTTAGGTTGTCCTGTTGATTTTGGCTTCACCCCCATCGAACGACGTCGTCTGGGTTTTATCTAATAATCTGGAATGAGGGAATTTGTTTGAGCCAAACAAATGGCCCCTTCATTGTAAGCAAGCGGCGCCCGTTTTCGGGTCGGCCAGGCTCTTGGCCCTTTAGGACAATGCCCCCGCCGACATTTAGGGAGTGTTAAACTACACTTGGTCACAAGATTCATGACTTCTAGCACCCCTTCTTTTTTCCAATTGCTTACTAAAAGTAAACCATTACAGATGGACCTGATACGAACAGATCGAGCTACCAGTGCAAAATCTCGTAACCTGTAGTGATGAATCAGTTGTTCCGCCGATTCCATTTCTTTTACTTGTAAACGCTGGGGATACAATGAGGTTATCCGTTGTATCAGTAATATCAGCTTCGATTGGATGGCATTTTGGAAACTGAAATGACTCAGATCATTCCTTTCCATGCTTTACACACTAGCCGGACATCCTCTAAGAAGAATGTCAAAGAAGATATGGGAATAACTTCACTTTTTTTCTTTGTTGTTCGCCGGTCTATTCTTGTTCTTCTAGTTTCTGATACTGCATTCCACACCTTGCTAGGTTGCAGCCGCAGAGACATCAACCCGTACGTGTAGTTCTCAGAAGAAAGAAAAAATTTGGTCTGCTTACGCAAACAAAATGGCCAAATGTTCTACAAAGAGAAATTTAAGCATCCATTACATAAGTAAGGTGGGAGAAATAAAACTTCACATGGGAAAGAATCTAGTTGATCTTCAACTTCAATGACTTCGAGTTTTTAAAGAACGATTTTGACAAATTAAAGAATTACTTTCGAGATACTTTTGCTATGTAGTAGTATTGTTTCATATAATTACCTGCCACTTTATTCCGACAGTATCTAGAGAGAATATGTATATGCAAAGCCCTGTAAAGCTTAGATTAATTGGTCACGAATTTGCAAAGCACTATGAGTTGAGTGTGTAATTCCTATATATAGTGAAAAACTCTTTGTGGAAGTACCCGTTTCATTTGGGGAACCACATAAAATTTGTTTGTCTGTGTGTGTGTGTTTGTGTTTTTGACTATTTGGTTTGGGTCCTTCGGTCACAACATTGCCATCATATAAAGCTAGACGTTGATGTGAAAGCAACCAAAGGGCTTGCTCCTGAGAGATCACCAGATCGAATCATAAAAAGGCCAAATATTCCAAACCTTGGAGTCACAGGAGATTTATTCGGCTGTTAACTTAATAAATCCACCAAAGCAAATGCTTGTGCACAATACACTACTACTATATTTTGTTGAATTTTTTAAATATTTTGTGTAAGTTTCAAAACTTATTTAGTCTTAAAGTTGTTTTACTGTCATTTAAGGAATTAATTGAATATCAAATTGATTATAAAATTTCTGTAACCTCCGTTTTAATTCCATAACCGATTATTTGAAATAAAGTTATTAGCCATTTGGCTCATTATAAACAATCAGTTTTTATATTGGTTAATTCATCATAAATACATTGATTTTTTAGCCGTTTGAAGGCTTGACCAAGGCCTTATAAATACCTGCCTCAAGTACTCTTTTTGAGCACTGAAAAACCACTTCCCAAACCCTTCTTCCTACTTAACAAAATTTCCAGTAGCGCCTCTGTTTTTCCAGTCAAATTTTCTTCCTAAAAATCATAGTGTTTAGTAGTTTAAATATATTTGGGCAACTCGGTTCGTGGCTTGGTTCATATCCTCCCTGTGGACGTGAACATTGGAAGAGGGAGCTTGTGAGTATTTCGGGTTGAATCTTGGAGCCGCTACAATCCGTTATTACCTTCACGTAGGGGAGGACTAGTGGCTTTAAGACAGTGCAACACGCCTCCCGACTGTGTCACAGGCCAACTTTTCTTTTACTTGTTTCCTCAATATCTAGCTATTGTTTTATGCTATTGATTTACATTACTCTACCAATAGTATAGCTTTTGTTTTATGCTCTTGATTAAACTAACATAAACTTTATTTTTGTGCTAGTGTCATCACATATTTTTCTATCAATGACAGAGAGTGTTTCTGTGTGGTATCAATCTCTGTAAATTCTTAATCCTCATCTTGAACTTCTTCATCTCTCTGCGCTTCGTTTCATACAGATAACTGAAAAGGTTTGTACCGGAGGAATTGCGGTTGAACACCAAAACTTCACCATTTCTTATACTCCCAAGGGGAACAAGTTTGTTGAGATTTGGAAAACCATTTTCCTGCTTTGTGCATGACGAAGAAGAATCGTTGGATCTCGAATAGTTTGTCAAGTCTGCTAGAATGCTATGCTTCTTGAACCAATATTGATGGTTGGAATCTCCCAGACTCCAGATATCAATTTGAGTAGGGGAAACATTGTGTGCCAAAGCAAGAGGAAGCGCTATTTTGAATAACTTTTGTGTGCCTTGCCACAACCAGGAGGAAGCGCTATTTTGAATAACTTTTCCTCGCTTACATACATCCATAGAGATGAAGTAGTCATCCGAACTGACATACCAATGCATAAATCGCTTGTTTGTCAATATTGGGTTGCTCTAACGGAAATCTATGTCGAAGGGCCGATCATATGAATCCTTCCACGGCCCACAAACACGTTTCCATTCCTTATCAGAACCGCCTAAGGTGAATATCTCAAAACCAAAAGATACGGCATAGACGTGCACCACTTTGTACTTCTGGGTACGAGAATCAAATCCCAAAGCTACACCACAATGTTTGTGTGGACAACCTGAAGGACATTTAGGGAGTGTTACCCTGCACTCGGTCACAAGATTTATGACTTGTAGCAAACCCATTTTTTTGGCATCGTTTACTAAAAGCAAACCATTACAGCTGGACCTGATAGGCTGATACGAACAAATCGACCCAGTCCAAAATCACGTAACCAGTAGTGAAGCTGTTGTTCTGCCAATACCATTTCTTTTACAATGAAACGCTGGGGATCGAATGAGGTTATGCCTTGAATCAGTACTATAGGTTTTGCTTTGATGGCATTTTCAGAAATGAAATAACTTGTCAAGATCATTCCTTTCCATGCTTTACACGCTAGTCGGACATCTTCGCGAAGGTGTCTTGCTGCAACTTTAACAAGAATGTCGAAGATGATAGCTTCGGGAAGTTCCTCACTTCTTTTCTGATGATGTTTTTGGCAGATTTATTCTTGTTCTTTTTCATGGCATCATATTCTTCCGGAACCTATTCAGAGTCAGTAATTTCAGCAAGTGCATTCCACATCTTGCTAGGTTCCAGCCGCAATTCTCAGAAGAAAGAGAATTAATTTGGTCTGCTAATCTGCTTGTACAAAACAAAATGGTTGATAGGTCGAAACAGAAATCAAAGCATCATAAGGTAAATTGGTCGACTATAAATTCACATGGGAAAGGATGAGTCAGGGATGGAGTCAGTAATTCCACTACGCATGGGCAAATCTTTTTTCTAAAGTACTTTGCAGAGGGGAACTTATATAATTTGTAGGAATTTTTTTCCCTATGTAATATAGAAGTTTTTTTTTCTCCCTCTGCAGGGGTGGTCGCCCCTGCTGGCCCTCCTCTTCCTCCATCAATGGACTCAGTAGGATATGCAACTTCAATGAGTTGGACAAGTTTCTGCCCTGAATCCTCAAAGGACCTAACTTGATCAAGATCACCACTCCTCGTAATTTGAGCAGAACTATAATACCTTTAAATAAGAGTTCCTTTTGATTTTAATTTATGCAGGCCTTCTGGGGATAAATCCAAGAGAGTTGGATTGAAAACCATATTCACACAAAGATGAGAGTGTTGAGAAATCGGTCAAAGCACAACACACTCAACGGGCGAAGAACAATCAAGTAAAGAACGCAGCTAGAGAAATTTTTACGTTGTTTCTCGGCAGTGTGAATGTGTAAATCATGATTTTTAGACCAACTCAAGAAATCATGCACAATGTATATGCACAAGGAAAAAAGTTACAGTTTTGTTTTCCACTTTTTGGTTCAATATTTTAGAAGAGTCTAGAGCAGTTCATGCACCCCTCGACTTATCTCTTCCCGATCAAGTCAAAGCAAGCCATCACGCAAGGACTCGGGGATTCACAAGAACATTCTTTGTGGTAATCAAACCCCAATGGTCGAATCTTGGTCAAGTATGTGGAGAGTATACCTACCTATTGGGATTCCACCCCGTGTAGGCCAATTGGGCTTAGGCCCAGAGGGAGTGAGCTAGGGTTTTATGTTGTATCTCTATAAATACTCATTATAGTCTTGTGTATTAGGGTGTGGTAGCACAATGTAGAGAGAGAGAAAGAGAGTGTGAGAGGGGGAGCCGGTTGTGGCTTCTCCCAGAGAGAGAGATACACGAGAGAATGATGAGGTTTCATTATTGTGAGATGAGAGTGTGAGTGTGTAACACAAGATCACAGATTTCCTCCGGATTATAGTGAAACCCCCCTCCCCGTGGATGTAGGTCCGATTTGGCCGAACCACGTATATTTATGTGTTGTGTTTTCTCTCGTTTTACTGCTTCTATTGCGTGTGGTGCGTTGTTGGAATCCTAACACTACCAACCAACCGAACTGACCCTTTCGGCATAGAAATTTACAATCTTAAAACATCAAATAATTTCATGTTACACTTGTTTCTAAAATTGGTACAATCCATACAATTACCCATGTATTTCACCATGGGTTTTTCTTTTCTTTTTCTTTTTAAGCTCCTGATTTCAAGATTATTCTAAGTGATCATATCTAAGCGTTTATGTTGTGACAAAAAATTAAACAAAATATACACGCAGAGAGAGAGAGAGAGAGAGAGAGAGAGAGAGAGAGAGGAGAAGAAGGGGCTTACCGATGCCGATTCAGGAGAGTCGGACAGAGTGGAGAGGCTAATAATATAGGAGTAGACAGAAACCAGTCCTCGTGATGATAAATCAACAGAAAGAATAAAGGAGATTTAGTAGTGGACCTAGTCCTATGAGATTAGTTATTAGGAGGGTCCGTGTAGCGCTCCCTCTTCGCTATATGGTGCAGGGCTATCTCAATTGTTTATCTCAATAATCAATGATTCTGATATGTTTATTAACTCTTGCCAATAAAAGTTAATTCTTCCGGGCAACAACTATTTTAAAATTTAGATTATTGGAAATATTTTTAGACGATTAGAATGAGGTGTTGCACGGGGTATCAACACAGATGGAGACGCTAAAGGACCGATTTCTTCCAAGTCACCTTCTACTTGAGTTTTTATTTCCTTTTCTCTTTTTAGGTGAGGATTTTTTTTTTAACTGATTAAGTGTAGAATTGGATTAAATAATTATTTACTTTAAAAACAGATGGATATTATCAGTGTTTGGTATTTATTTTTTGTCAAAAGTTTTTTTAAAAAAAAATAAAAAACTTTTTCCGATAGGGAAAAAAAATAATATAAACGTATTAATTGAAACTGAAAAACTGCGTATAAAATGATCCTGAAGACACGTACGGCAATTGTTTCGGACTTTTTTTTGTCTTAAGTGAATTCATTTGTACATTTAGCTTGCCAAAGAAAAATAATTGAATTTGACTCGAATTTATAAAATATTTATACAAGACGACATTAAAGATAATGACCTAAATTTAGACCAAGCTTACCTACAATATGAATCAAAGAAGGGAGTACTCCCCTTTGGCCGTATGTGTGTTCTGAGAATTGGTATTACCAAATAGACTTAAAAACAGTTTCATTGTGTTTTACAAGACATGTCATTTTTTCACAGTAAATCAACTTAAAAAGTCAAGTTAAACCAATTCTTGACTTAAGTAAGTTTCTAGAACAATCCATAATTATTCGATTGTAAATAACGTAGTTCTTATGGTAATTTTTTAGTTTTAGTCGAAATAAAATGGATACTGCACAGTCCAAATGTCAAATTTGGAGGAACTTTTTGGATTTTGATTGTTTCCAAGTCACAAAATCCTTAACGATCAAAAAAAAAGTCACAAAATCCTTTTACGAAATTTATTCTGCACAAGTCATCCAAACAATGATCATTGTGTCCTTTTTCTCCGGAAATAAGGTGGGCCATGGATGGAGCTAGGAATTTCACTACGCGGAGGCAAGTTTTTTTTCTAAAATATTTTGCAGGAGCGAGCCTGTATAATTCATAGGAAAATTCCTTTTTTTCTATATACAACTAGAGGTTTTTTCTTTTCTTGCAGGGGCGACTGCCCCTACTGGCCCCTCTCTAACTCCATTCTTGAGGTGGGCCATGTGTACCCATATCGATAAATTACAATTTATATTAAATCAATATAATACTCTCTCCGTTCCTAAATAAGAGCCCTATTTTCTCTTTTGCTATTTTTTAAATTAAAAAATGAGGTATTTTCGTGTATCATTTTTTGAATTTTTTCGCACCGAATTAAATTACTCATCAAGTACTTCAATTTGGCGCAAAAAAATTCAAAAAATGATTTATGGAAGTAGTTAATTTTTTTATTTCAAAAATGACACGACTTTTCGTAGTAAAACATTATTTTGGAACGGAGGGAGTAATATTGTATCCCATTGCATTTATGCCACATTTAGTTAGCATAGTAGTTCGTTGAGTTCCCACAACAAAAACCTTAAGATACACTATTAAGGATTAACCAAATTCAGTTTGATACATAAGGTTTGATTTTTTGGATTACTTTTCGTCTTTATTCACAAAACTTTAAATTTGGCTTATAATTTTATATTTTTTAGATTCCTCTCGTCGAGACAAGTCAAGAAACCACAAAAAAAATCGACCGAAAACTAACAAATGCAATTTTTTAATAAGGACAAAAAGAAAAAAACTAAAAAACCAATTTTTTGGATTTAGCCAAATCAGGCCTTAGTCTTGTTAGACTCAATGTTAAAAAAAGTAGATGCCGAAGTAAAATTTATATAGACGTATTAGTGGTAGTTTTTAATAAAATTTTATTGTTAATATTTCTACGAAATTTTTAGTATCATATGGTGGTCGGTGTTGAGTACATTATGGTGGCCGGAGCACATGACCGATACTGGTAATGGTCAGAATGTGTGACTTGTATTTTTAAACATGAATGCCAAAGTTGCCATTTCGAGGAAATGAATTAAAGAAAAAAACATTCACAATTAAAATGGTCAAGGAAAAGCTCATTTGTAGATACATGCAACGATTGTCATGACTTTGTTTTAATTTTTGGTTTTTTTAACCAGGAATTTTGTTTATTTTAGGTCTCCCATTGCAATACATAGGTTGATGGGTGTTCCGCTAAGACAGTTTTTAGAGTAAATTAATTTTTCACAATTTTTTATTTGACGTATTGTGAAAATGACATGTCTTAATTTTTAGAAAAAAACTTTTTTTTATTAGTAGAACACCCTTAATCACACCTTCAAAGCCCCCAATTCATAAAAAGGAACATTTATACCACGAAATCTAGCAGAAATTAAAAGTATAAAATCTCAAAAAAATAAAAAAAAAAGGTTCATTAGAGAAATATAAAATAGTAATACAAACAGTTTAAAATATATATATATATATCCAGACCTTACACCTCATCTTTGAAAGGGCCTTTTCTTTTGCAAGACTTGTACTTTCATGGGGTTTCGGACTTTCCGTTGTTAAAAAAATAATTGTAACACAATTATTCGAACACAACTTCTCACATACATATGAGTCCCACGAATATTTATTACGTGGAATTCACGCTTATGCGAGAAATTGTGTTTAGTATTTGAAATTCCTATTTTGCTACCAATTAATCAACGCAAATAAATAAGAATTGAAGAAAAACGATGAACACAAAGATATACGTGGAAAACCCCAATACGGGTAAAAACCACGGGAATGAATCAAACACTATAAAATCATTGTGTAGTTACAAGTAATCTTACTCTACGATTTGAATCACTCACAATCGCTCTAAGATGTACTTGCCGAATCCTCGTACACCACACCCAGTATTTGATTGCCGCTGCCTCGAATCCTCGAGCCTTCCAAACGTTCTTCCGGAAATTCACCGGAAAACAACTTGAACTTGATTATTGATTGATGTAGAAACCTCTTGAAGCTTTGACTAACAATCCATGAAGAAAGTGCTTCAAGATCCACTATCAATACTCTAGGTTTTGATATATTAGTGAACAAAAGGGACGGCTCACTTTTCGTTAGTCGGCTTACCCTAGATCTAAAAACATGACATATTTATAGAATTCTCAATCCGATCAATCACATCGTAAGCCGATTGATCGAGTCATTGTAGATCCGAAATTTTTAGAACTTGTCGATTAATAACCCGATTGATCCACTCATCAGTCCATAGACTCTGAAAAACACACGCCCTGTGCAACCTGCAGCTTTGCCAATATCAGAGGTACTCGATTGAGAAGCCGATTGATCGTCTCGTCCCGAACGCCGACAACCGACTAAAAACACACACACTCAAATTACATTACAAAGAGATTCATTCCACTCTAATCCTTTACAGACGCCTACTTATAAATAATAGAAAATTACGACTCGATATTTAATATGTGTTTTGTCACATGAAATTGCCAAAAACAAGACAACTTTGGAATTTGGTCCTTACAGTATTGTATTTGTATAATTGCATTTCTGACATCTCTCAGAACTATTGGAAATGACCCGCACTTATAACCCCACCCGTTAAGTGGCTTTATCTTTTATGACAAGTAGTAGACTAGTAGTGGTTAGGCTTCATTTAATTGCACCACTTGGCTTCAACCCTCGTAGTTACAATTTGGTTTTAGATTCTCTCTGGTTCTTAATTTGGATATGGCTTGGTTTTCTAAAAACTAAAATGGAAATTTGCTAAAATCAAATGGTTGATTTTAGCAAATTAAGTGGGGAGGAGATTTTAGCTCCAATGAATCTAGACATATATACGTCCAGATTCATTGGAGCTAAAATCTTCTCCTCACTTCATTTGCTAAAATCAAGCACTTGATTTTAGCAAATTTTCATTTTAGTTTTTGGAAAACCAAGCCTAAATGTGGACATCCAAAATCTGTACTATACATTCGACTAATCAAATATTCGAATTTGTTAAAAAAACTATTACCCAAGACGATCCAATTCCTTATGATCTAAACCCATCTAGTGATTCCTCGATTCAGGGTGAGTTTGCTAACCAAAAACTTTTAGCACTCTCAACCATTTGCTAGTGGACAAAGGTGCTTTTAGCACAAGGAATATGTGAGAGAAAATTGTTTTTTAGCAAGTTTGCAGCTAGGGGGGGAACAAAATGATTTTTAACAACTTAACTTTTAACAATTGGTACTAAAATGAGAAACTCGCCCTCAATTGACCATGTAACCCTCCTCATTTCACCGCATGTCCCTGTTTCCAACTTGAGGTCCCCCCCCCGGCGGCCAATACTTCCCATTTCCCAAATCCTTGTAAATCATGTTTATACATTTTTAATGAATCCAAGGGAGGCGTTGTGCAGTAAATGTTGTACGTCATGTTGTGCGGCAAAACTACATTGTTTTGCTCATTTTCTTAGTATATCGAAGGCCCCTGTTTGGGGTTTAATTTTGGGGTTCAATTTTAGGAGATTTGGACTCTCTAAGGTATGGCATAGTGGGTATAGGCACTTCAGGTTTAGGATTTAGACACTTTGTAATATTTTTTCTTCCTCCAACCAAGGCCATTGGAAGCTTTGAAAGTGTCACGCCCTCGAAATTCAATGAATAATACAATAAGAAATTCCACGTGGACGGTCAACAAGTCCACGGGCCACGTCAAATTCCAAGTTGTCTAATAATCAGAGTCAGCATAAAAAAAGGGTACAATAGTCTATGGTTACCCATTCCCCAAACAAAAATACACAAGTCTTAAAGTTATTACATATCAAAGTCAAAAAATTTAATATGAATAAGTTACAAAATCTTTTCTTCCAAATTATAAATTTAAGATGATGAGGTAACTCCTCTTTAAGCTTTCAAAAGATGTATGCAATCACTTTATGCACACCCAAGTCATGCTCCGTGCTGAGTACCTGAAAAATGATAGGTTGGGCTCACTAGCCCAGTAGAGAAACATTTACCAAAACTAAACACAATGAAACGTGGATGCGAGATGAGACATGAGGATGAAAGCTAAACAAGATAATTGAGATTTTACAAGAGTCCAACGAGGCACATATAAGTTTATAAATCTCTTATTATCACCCAAGTGTACCCGAAGTATATCCGATATGCGTCCTATCTCATAAGTGTTTAATTTGTCCGTTGTGTCGCGTCAACCATTTTATTTAAATTAGATCTTTAGAAATTTCTCATGACACGTCCATAGGACAGCCCAAGTATCATTCCAGGCTATCTTTCGACCCCGTATAATCTTGCCCTTGGCCAAGGTATAATTCCCCGCGACACACCCATAGAACGGCCCGAGTATCATTTCGGGCTACCTTTCGGCCCCGTATCAAGAGTTTCAAGTTCTCATTTCAATTCACGTTCATTAGTTTTGCACAAGTGTCATCATATCACTCATACCTTGGATCGTCACCCAAGTTCATGCATTTCGTCAAAAATCTTCAATTCACATATATCAAGTATGTGACCATGTAGGTGTCGTACGAAAATCAAACCGAGCCACCAATTATACTAGGATAGGTTAGGGACGAGTTATTCAACAAGTAGTGAGGTATAAGAGATGATTACGCCAAGTAAGAACACAAACAAGCGACTAAAATCGATGAAAACAAGTTTTGGTGAAGTGAAGGAGGGAGTGGATCGATCCAGAACGAGAGTGGATCGATCTGGTATGAGAGTGGATCGATCCACTTTGGTTCGGAGCAAAACAGAAGGTTATGGATCGATCCACTATGATCCGTAACTCCATCAGAAGGTTTTGGATCGATCCAACCCAAAAGTGGATCGATCTAGAGACCTCATGAGTAGATTTTTGACAGCAACAAGGGGATTGCAATGGGCTCCAAACCAAACATGTTTATGATAAAAAATTAACACCACAAGCTACAAAAAGGTATTGTAACAACTAGTTTACGTAGGACAACAACAACAAGCATTCATCAACCTCCAATCAAATCCATGAACTAGAAAATGGGTTTTTCAAGAACATAAGAAGGAATGATCAAATGCAAGTATCATCTAGACATCACACACTTCAAAATGCTCAGTAATGGTAGAAATTCCCCTACCTCAAGTGAAAGAAAGCTTGAAACCCACGAATGAGCAAAACCTTAACTTTTCCTCTAAGCTTCAAGTGAAATTCTTCAAACACTGGGATGATACAAGTGCACCAATGTGTAGATTACGAGAAAATAGGAAGGTTTTGTGAAGGAGTTAAGTTTGGAGATGAGCATTTGCTTGGATTGGTAAGGAATTTGAAGGAGAGAAGCTATGGAGGGAGAGAGGGAGGCTGGCTGGTTTGGGGGAGGATATGGGCTCCTCTCTCTTTCTCTCCTCTCACCACACATACACAAAATACACACACACCACACAATATAAAAGAGATTTCAATAATTACACTAAAAACCCATATGTGGCTTATGTAAACCAATTTGACCCCAACACTACACATCACACATATCCTCTCATCATTTAACTAACTTTAACAAATATACAATTCCACACATTACCCCAATGGTACTTATAGAATAAATAAAAAAATAAAATTTTACGGGTCTTTACAGAAAATGTGCACAAAAATCAAGCAAAATGATGTAGTTTTGCCGCACAACACCTACCGCATATTGCCCACCCTAGATCCATTTTTGATACTATATACATAAAGTAAAATACAAATGCACTTATACACACATTGTTTTGAAAATAAATTAACAAACGCTACATGCAACATTGAGAAAAGAAACAAAGAATGCATGATGAGGTGAGAATCATGCTACAGGCACACAAAGAACCACACAAATCCCATGTGGCATGTGGGCGGCACAATTTTCTTCTTTTTTTTTCTGAAAAAAAAACTCCTGAAACAGGGCCATGACCCCTATGTATCTCCAACCAGACAAAGGTAAAGAGAGAGAGAAAAGAAGAAGAAGAAGAAGAAGAAGAAGAAGAAGAAGAAGAAGAAGATCTAACCAGCCCATCCCCCGCCGTCGGTGTCCTCCACCACAAACGACCACCACCACCCGCGGCCACCAAAACCTCAGCAACTCGACTGACAAAAACCTTTTTTGAGTAAAAAAATTGGGCAACCAAGGATCATGTGAGAGGCTTTTGGTGATGTGTTTTGACTTGTAAGGTAAACCAAGAAAGTATGTAGTGATGGGTTTATTGTTTTGGTGGTTCGCTGAAAGGATTTCATATATAAAATTGATTTTTCTGATGGGTTTAGATTGTTTTAATGGATTAGGCAACTGGGTGCTCCTAAAATCACGTGGGTGTTAGAAGATCTAGAATCTGGGGGGTTCACTGAAGAAGAAGACGGGATTTGGATAGAATTTGTGGTGGTCGCCGCCTGTGGTGGAGCCGATGCTGGCAGATGGTTGGATTGTAATTTAGGGGAGAGGAGTGTGTTTCAAAAGCTGTTTTTTAATTTTATTTTAAAGTTAATATAGGTGGGGCCTACTGCCACATAGGATTTGTGTGGTTTGTGGTGTGTCATTTTGTGTGTCTCTAGCATTTTTGCATTATAAGTACATTTTTACTTGGTTCTCCAATTGCAAACTCCCTCTGTCTCAAAAAGAAAGTTGTTTTGGAAAATTCAAATTTTCATTGAAATATAAGGACGATGCACATATTTTTTTACTTTCCAAAATTGCCCTCATAATTATCTTAATACTTGGTTTTGAGTTTTTTTTTTAGTTGCCAAAAGAAGGAATGAGAAATGTATCAAAATTAGACATTTCAATCCATAAGCCAAATGGTTTTTTTTTAATTATTATTTTTTACATTTGTTAGTTTTGCATCGATTTCTTGTAAATTATCTGTTCATCACGACGAGAGGATTCTAAAAAATAAAAAAAATTAAAAAATTTAAAAAGTTCACTAGAGACAAAAAAGAAATTAATTATTTTTTGTAGATTATTGGATTATTTTGTCTTTATTTACAAAAATTTAGTTACTTAAGTAATTTTTTACTCTTTAGATTGCTCTCATCGAGACAAATCAATAATCCAAAAAATTTGACGCAAAATTAACAAATGTACAGTAATTTTTTTTGAATAAAAACAAATTGATTTATTTTGCTAAATCACCCCTACATATGTGAGAGTAAAAAATACCAAAAGAGTTTGATTAGATGAAGAATTAATTTTGGGTGGATAAAGTTTGGAGGGGATAAGATAGTAGTGTGCAGTAGTATTATTTTTGGAAGGTTAACCCCGATTGATGTGACTTTTATGGAGGATAAATAAAAAAGTAGTTTTGTTTGGATGAGATATTAAAAAAAGGGGATAAGACGGTATTTGGTTTAGATAAGGGATAAAATGGAAAATAAAGTTGTTCCGTAGTTGAAATGGGAGAGGAAAGGGATAAAACAAGTCTTCTCGGGCCGAATTATTTTTGAACGGCTTGAAACCCGTCTAAATTTTATCCGTCCTCATCTTCCGTCAACTGTATTAAATCGGAAGGGGGAAAAGCTTATCCGAGTGAATTTTGTGTACCCAAACTTTTCATGTCAAACCCTTATCCGGTTCCCTTATACCGCATCCAACCGACCCGAGGGTTAACAAATTCAACTTTACATGCAACTTGTTTTTTTTTTGGGTGGTATATATACTTCTACAATTTTTTCTGGAGTACTATTGTCTCCCATTTTCTTTCTTTCTTTCTTTTTGTTTCTCGCACGTAATTCTGATTCATTAACTTCTCCAACTTCGATTCTCATAACCAGTCGTTGTCATGGATTTCTTAAATAAATAACCTGATCTCCCTCCTCTCTCTCTCCCTCTCTCTCTCTCTCTAGGGTTTGAAGTTGAACTGTTGCACTCGACAGCACAGTCGAAGACACACACACACAAACTACTCTGTATATCTATAATTTTACCTAATTGTTGGGTCCCAAGTCTTTGTCCGCATTAAACAAGAAGCTTTCGTGTTCCCTTTTTTCCCGCTTCGCATCGAGCTTGTTGAAGCTTCACTGAGAATTTGTCGTCGATTGCATTGCCTATTCAGGTTTGAACTCTTTCTGTACTTTTTTTTTTTTTTTGCTTTTTCTCTTTAATGCAGGATTTATGTGCTAATTCGTACAATGGAACACACTTGCACAGCTCCGGCGGTAGGGTTTTGCTTTTTCTGTTACGTTGTTTGGTTGATGAGAAAATGGAAGAGAAACGATTGGAAATCGGTTATGCATGTTGGGTTTTCACTAGTTTGGAACTGGAAAATCAAGAATTGCGCTGAATTGAGGCTGTCAGAACTATTTCGTTCATTGAGCTGTCAATGAGTATTGGCTTCCATTTTTCTGGGACCTTGTTATTTGTCCGTTGGTTGGTTCAGTTTTCGTTTGACTAACTGGACGGTTACTGATGTCGAATTGATCACGAGATGCTGTTAATCTACTTTTGGGAAGTCATAGGTTCGATTTCGTAATATGGTGTTCTTATTCGGTTCATACGGGGCTTCCATTTGATTTTATTAGTGTAAAGTGTGTGGGTTTGGGGGCGGGGGTTGTTGCTTTCGTCATGGAAATAGGAGTCCTTTACTTGTCGAGTACTTAAAATTGTACTTTTGCTACGGTGCTATTAAGCTGATTACATGCAGTTTCCATTTGCAGCTGCCATGTGGGCGGGCAATTGTGGATATTCTCTTTATGTATCGATTGTGTGTAATTTTATGCTATAAAAGCTGTTGCCTTTTACATTACAACTGCTTTGTGTACTTTTCCGTTCAATGGTAGAAATTTGTCGGTGTTGTCTGTTTCTCAAGGTTGACATGCTTTAAGATTTTAATTTTTGCTCCAGTTAGGTCATGAGTTTCATATTGTCAGAGAAAGTTTTATATTTGTGGGAGATTTGGATATTACCAAAATAGAAGCCTAGCAGAGCAGTGGGAAATGTTGTTTGGTGCCAGTTGAATGATTGCCAGCATGGACTTAAATGCCTCGCCACAGCCAGAAGAAGATGAAGACCCTTTTGAGCCTCCATTTGAAGAAGAAACTGCAGAAGAACATAAAGTAGGACATGTTGAACACATAGAGTCTGCTGTTGAAATTGCCCGCCGGGTATTTCACTTTCTCTTGAGATGTAATTTACGCATTTAATTTAAAGTTTGCATTATTGTTATTGAGACCAGCTTCCAAGTTTTTACAGGAGGTTTCGTTCTCTGTGTTATCGCATATCTGGTATTGTTCTGGCCCTGGTAGTTTATGAAGGTTTTTGGACATTTTACCAAAGCCAAATACTTCGATTGTATACCATAGTATTTAGAAAACACATCCTTTTGTTCTTTCCATCTCTCTGTTTTTGTAGCAGTTATCTTATCTTTTGTAATGAATTTTTTGGATTTGTTATTGGATTCTTATGACTTGATAATTAGAGGCTACTGTTTATTCTCCATTACCCCCCTACTGTAATTCGTTGTGGGTTTTGTAATCCGGAGTTTTTAGGGTAAAATTGTTAGAACTTACAAGTAGAAGAGAAGTTTTCGTTCTTCAGAAGGAAAAGGCTAAGATAGTTTTGATTTTGGAAATAGAATGCAAGACCCGGGAGTCAAATCTTGGATTTGAAATATTCCAGGGTCCACTGCAGTTCCAGTTTCTGTAGAGTATGTCTGTATCGGCTAGAATTTTTCGAAATGATATTTTTCGTAGTTGCTACATATTCTATCTGCAACATGGCAATACAAATTTTTTTTTTTGTTTTGAACGGCGACATGCCGCCGATATAAAGACAACAAGCCATGTGAAAAAAAATTTGGGGCAATGATATTGTACCGTAGAGAAAAAGTTTATTCTCTGTCCTGTTTCTGATGATTGGACTTAAGAGGGCAGCCTTGAGTAGGTGCGTGTTACACTTGTCATTATAATTGGACATCATTGATGTTGGGTTTGAAATGTTAGGGGGAGACATTTTTTATCTCGTTTCTATCAAGTCCAACTAAAGATTTGGCTCAATTCGTTATGAAATCACCTATCAGAGTCCTCAGAGTGGATATGAGCAACAAGTGGGCAATAGCAAGAGGAATTTTTACACCTTTATGGTGCACCATCAATAATAGTCAAGAGGATAGTGGATACATAAAAATACCAAAACCAACTAAAGAAGGATGAAAGATAAATTTATAACATAGGATTTAAGCCCAATTACGAGTCTTTAATAATTTTAAAGGAATTCCAAAACCTATCACTACCAGCGCTCTTAGAGTCATACCATAACTAATCAAGTAACCTAGTAACCTCGTACTAAGGAAAAAGACAAAACTAATCCTTGCTAAGCAACTCGCAATTGTCATGCAGGCAAGTCAGAAATCACATAATTGACGGGAATGACATTTTATTGAGGAAGCAAGATGTTGCAATGAGTTGCCTTAATTTTGCTTAGGCTTTGATTGCTCCTGCATAATAAATTCGGTTTTGTGGCTTGATATTTTTCTCTCTTTTGATTTTGTAGTTGGTCAGCTTGGAATTTCCTCATTCTGAAATGTTTATGGTTCAAGATTCCAAACCTCAAACAATGCTTTTTCTAATGCATTAGTGTTTTTCTCATAGGAGGGTTAGACATTGACCTCTCCCTCCCAGATTTCTTCTTTCTCATATGTTCCTTTTTTTCTGGATGAACACAGACACACCTGTTAGTGTGAAGTATCAGACCTCGCATTAGTGTTTCTATGTGGAGAATAGTAGGAATTATGTATTCCATTTGTCATGGGTCGATAGTTTGTGTAATAATTGATGCTGTTTGCTTCTTATATTAGGAGCGTGAAGAAAGACGTCAGCGACTGAAAAGAGAACGCCCGGATGACAGACCAACTCATCCACCTCAGACATCTTTATATTATCAAATGTACCAGAAAAACCATAGACCCTATGACAGAAATAAGCTTCCCCCTGGTAAGTTTTGTCCATTTGATATGGTCTGGGTCTGTGATATTGAATTGATGTAAACAGAAAAGGGTTTCGCTAATAAAAGTTACTTATGTTATTGCAAAAGCTAATGCCAAAAATACAATGGTTTTCTATTGTGGCTGTTTGCTGCGTACATGACAGTATGACATAATATCATTTGTCCTTTTTTAGTTTCAAGCGGAAATATTAAAATTTGGCGTGTGCTGTATTTAACCCCAGCTCTAGGTCTGGGTTATATTTTCTGCTGCATGATTTACAGTCATGACTCATGACTTTGGCCTACTTGATGTCCTGGCCACTATTTTCTCAGGTCAAGAGTTCCTCATTTTGGTACCATATAATGGGATATAGGAATTCTTGTGGCCCCTATCTAATTTGGAACCTTGAATAGAAGTGTGAATTCGAGAACTGGTTTGCTACTTTAGATTTATACTTGATTCAATAACAATATTCATAACCATCTCTCTGATAACTTTTTGTTCTTTGTACCACAGGTTGGTTGGGTTGTCCTGCATTTGGTCAAGAAATAGGTTGCATGATTCCTTCGAAAGTTCCGCTTAGTGAATCCTTCAACGACTCTGTTCCTCCTGGTAAAAGATACTCTTTCAAGCAAGTGATTCATCAACAGAGAGTTTTGGGAAGAAAAGTAAGCGATGTTGTCTCGTCTTCCATCCGTTTGGCAAATATAAGCTGTCACATTGTTTCTATTGTCAAGAGTGTCTTTTCGTTTCTTTTTTTGGTTAGAATAACTGGTCCCCATGTAACTTATGTCTTCTGAGATAGGACTTATTCCTTTAAGATGTTCATTGGGATATTCCATTTGAGCAGATTAGTCGAACAAGTTACTATATTTATATCCAAGATATTAGGTTTTCAGCCTTAAGGGACTTCTAAGCTAAGGAAAAAGGGGCATAGTATTACTTATAATATTGCTGATAAAAACAAAACAAAACAAAGTATTATTTATAATACTTGATTCAAGATACCTGCCATGGGAAAACATGGTATCTAAGTTGGGGTGATAGACACAGCATGCTTACCAGTCACGATATTCGCAATCCGTTTGAGGTACCAGTATCTGACTTCATATTCATAATTAATAGGTTACTGCTATATGAAACTCTTTTGATGAGGTTGACCTTCTGTTCCTTTCTTATTTGCTTCCAGCATGTTTGATTTTTGAGAAAAAAGAGGCTTCTCACATAAAGTCCAAACGCATCAAGTCTTTTATTGGGTTCCTGATGGCTGTATTCAAGGCCCTCCTACATAGGGGTCTTTTGTACGCGCCATTAATCTTGGAAGTGGAAATATTTATACCCACCTAGCATCATGGATGTAATTGTGAAGCCTGGAGTTTAACTTATGATGTATCTTTTAGATGAGAAATACTTGCCTATTTTTGTATCAGAAGTTAGGTTTTGTTGCTTACTAGGAGTTGAAGTTAAATCTTCTTCACTGATATTTTCAGCTTGGTTTAGTGATTGATCTTACAAATACTAGTCGATACTATTCAGCATCAGATTGGAAGAAAGAAGGTATTAAGCATGTTAAGGTGGGCAGTGGCCTACTTGGCCAAGTTTTTTTTCCTTCTTATGATTTATGCGAATTGAAAATGAAGTCTTTCTGACCTTTAATGACTGTGATGCTGTTCAGATTCAGTGCAAGGGGCGTGATTCCGTGCCCGACAATGAGGCTGTAAATTGCTTCGTTTATGAGGTAATACTTTTGTAAGATATATTTGATCATTTATTATTATTTTTGGCTATATGGTTCATTGAAGGAGAGAGTAAGTTTTGACCATTTTCTCATATTTTTCCTCGACTGTGGATAACACTATTACGAGGAGAGAGAACCTTAGCCGCACAATTCGTCCACCTAGGGCTGTAGATCGCACATTAGTGTGCGAATTGAAATTTTCATCCAAAACTGTTTAGAATTTGCTGACTGATACACACAGCCTCGTGAGCTCAGTAGATGGAGTTCGGACTTTCTTTTATTTTGGCCTATAAGTAAGTGACGAGTCACTTATTTCCTAGAATATTCTGGGTTAATGGGCTGTCAATGCACTAGAACCCATGCCACACAGGCACACACCCACATAGTGTTCTCTCTATTTATTGAAATCTGTCTGTTGCATGTTAATGCGTGCACAATCAATGCACCACAACAAAGAGTTATTGGAGGAATGAAAACCAAAGGATTTGACGCTATCCTATGCAGCAGAATAAAATGTACTGCTATATAATTACAATACATGTGGTAAACAAGTGTATGTTATGGTGGTAATATGTAAATTTCTACAATTATCTTGTAGCCATTCAGATGTTTTGTGTTTAATAAATTTTTGTTTGCGTTAACAGATTTCACAGTTTGTCTCCCGTCATAAGCACGCAAAGAAGTATGTTCTTGTCCATTGCACGCATGGGCATAACCGAACTGGGTTTATGATTGTTCATTATCTGATGCGGTCACTGTCCATATCTGTTACACAGGTCTGGTTTTTGGTTTTTCGATTTGACTTTGGACTTGGATTTTTTGTTTCACAGAAGCCTTATACTTCGAATTTAATTGGCTTTGCTGATGCAGGCAATTAAGTGTTTTGCTGATGCTCGTCCACCAGGAATCTACAAACAAGATTATGTTGATGCCTTGTACAACTTCTATCATGAAAGAAAGCCGGAAATGGCTGTTTGCCCTCCTACTCCAGAGTGGAAAAGATGTTGTGATCTTGATCTTAATGGTGAAGCAATGCCAGATGAGGATGACGATGGAGATTCTACTGCTCCTCTGCATGTACCCATCTACTGAATCATTTACGTTTGGTTTCCAGTTCTTCATATATGTTTCACACATTTGTAGGCAGACTTGAGTAACTTGACGTGAGTAACTTGACGTGAAATGCATTCATCGGTGACATTTTTTCTCATTTGTATGTGTTTTGCACTGTGTAAGCATAGCTGTTTCCAAGATTGGCTTTTGAGGCAAGATGTTGGATTTCTATTTCTTGTGAAGTATATATTACCCTTTCTTATTTCTATTTGCCTCTACATTACCACTTACCAGTTGAAAGTATGTTTCACATATACTCACCGGCTTAGGTCTCTATTCAATTGGAGCATTCTTCTTTCTAAGTTTCATTTAGAAAAATGATGGATTAGTGGGTCCTAGGCTTGGGTTTCGTCTACACACTCCAGCTGCCTTCTTTTGAGTAGTTCAGCTGGCATTGAAAAACAGATGGAGACTCTCCAACCACTTCAACAGAAATTCCTGCACTTGGGGTCACATCTCCTCTTATATGGAGATAAGTAAGTCGCTTTTCTGGGTAGACTTGCTCTACCTGCAGCTACATCTGGTTCTATATCCTTATGTTATCTTACCTTCTTAAAAGGCCTTTCCGATTGCTTCGTCCTCTATTTAAGTTACTACACCCCGCTGATCCTTTTGTCAGCTCTGCTAGTTAACTTTGCTATCAAGGCATAGCATTCTATGGACTCTTCCACCCCATCCAGATGAGGTATCCCAACACCTTTTCTCCAAGTCAACCAAAATCTTCTGGGAAATAACACCCTACTCTTATTACCAAGGTCTTCCGAGTGGGATTTGAAATGTCCACAGTGACTATGCCACACCAGATGGCCTGTTTTAAGTTTCCCAGTGCCAGCTCCAACTTCCCCAGCTCTCTTTGGTTATTTCAAATTTCCGTTTCATCATCTTCATATATGACTTATTTGGCCAATTTATGATATGATATGATATGTAACGCCCTACTCCAATTTTAATGTCTCTGTTTTTCAGGAGACTCATGAGACAGATGCAGTAATGACAAATGATGATGTTTTGGGAGATAGTATACCTTTGGACCAGCAAGAGGCACTACGGCAGTTCTGCTATCAAGCACTGAAATTGGGTACAGGGGTAGGACCTTCAGAAGCATCTCTTCTATTTTTATGTTGGGTTTCATTTACGCTCACAATATCTCCTTCTTTTTTTGGCAATTATACTAGAAATCCAGTTATGGTATAAGTTCAACAAGTATCACTTCGATAGTGAAGTCTGAATTCCAGATTTTGCTGTATGATTATACTTGATTCTTCTTACTTGTGTTATATTTATCTTTTCTGTATCAGGTAAGAGGAAACTCGCAATTTCCAGGATCACACCCTGTTTCACTTAACAGGTACAAATCTTTTCGTCATCGCCAATGATTATTGAAAGCTTTTGTCCATATTCTAAAATAGCAGTTATATTATCATATGTTATTAGTTTGCTACTTAGCATCATTGTCAATTTGTGTTTCTGTCTCGGAATTAGAGAAGATCTTTTGTCTCATGGTTATTTTGCTCCAGCCCACTTACAAAACTTCCGTTATTGTGTTTGCCATTCACTTAACATGTTTCTAGCAATTTACGAGGCATTAGAAATGATTATCTTTGTGCATTGAATTGGGGTGTTCTTTTGTCTGATGAAGTTGGTAAAAAATATTGGTTATAAGATTAGGTAGCACTGACGAGGCTTCAAGTTCAGCATTCAATGCACCATTTTTTTGTGTGTCGTTTTTTTTTTTTTTTTTTTTTTTTTTTGGGGGGGGGTCCCACATTGTTAATTATATGAGCCTGGGCGGCCTCTCCACTCATGGCCAATTGGTTTTGAGTTGGATGCTTTAACACTGTATCAGAGCAAGGCTTTCGGAGGCTTTTGACGAGACCCTCTTGATTGATTACCTCGTTGTATGTGCCTTAAGCGCACCTTGTTTCGGTGTTTGTTGTGATCCCTTTGTTATGGATACGTTGTTTACCTCTTCACGTGCGGAGTGTTAGAGCATGTCCCACATTGGTTAACTATGATCTCCAAAATTAGTATACGAGCCTGGGCAGCTTCTCCACTCATGGCCAATTGGTTTTGAGTTGGATGCTTTAACAAGTTCCCACACCATAGGCTGTTGGAGTCTTGGAGAAGTGAACAATGTAATACTTTTAATTATTGCTATTACATTTTGGACTAAGACCTATTTTTGCCTGGAATGAAATCCCTCCATAAGGAGTTCTCATGTGAAGATAGTGTTTGGTGTGACTATGTGAACGAGCCATGTATATTATCATGTAATATATATGCAAACAATTTATTGTTGTTTATGCTGCAGTTCCACTACGATAATATACTTCATCATATTCTTATCTGATGTAGCCAATCCGCATTTTCCTTGTTCCTATCTGATGTCTAATCAGATTTTTTTTATGTTGAAAAGCACTTGAAAACCAATGCCCTCTCGCTGTCGGAGGGTTTGAGGTTCTTTCTATCAAAGCTTTCATGTCAGAGTAATGATATTGGTCTTCATTTGAGTGCAAACGAGGCAATGTGAATATAGTTACCAAATCTTCGATTACCTAAAGAAAGCTCATCCTGACTTTTAAGTTGTCTCGCATATATATGCACATCTTCTCATCCGTGAACTTATTAAATCTTAATATTTGTTTTCTGCTGTAAGCAAGTTGAGTATCATGTTCTACTCGTACAAATGGGGAAGTTTGAATCAGTTTTTTGTTAGATCACAAATTGTCAAGCATGGTTAGTCAATGGCCCCCAAAATGTGTATCTAGCTATCAAATGCTCTCCCTCACATGCAATCTGGTCTTGCACTTGGAAATGCAAACATTTATACATTGAGATAATATAATATGACATTGAGAGAATATAATATGACGATGGGAAGACTTGAACCCTAAACCATCCTCAACCTGGGTATTGATGCCGTGTTACATCACCTACTGTCCCGAAGGCTCAGTTGTTGGGCAATGGGCCAACAATGTATATCTAGTGACCCAATGCTTCTTATGTATATTTGGTATTTTTAATACTGAAATTTCGTTCCTGGGTATAGTCTCATTGTCTATATGATGTGACAGTTATTTTCGGCTTGCAGGGACAACCTACAATTGTTAAGGCAACGCTATTATTACGCCACATGGAAAGCGGATGGAACACGATATATGATGCTAATAACCATGGATGGTTGTTACTTAATTGATAGAAATTTTAATTCCCGAAGGGTCCAGATGAGATTTCCTTGCAAAAGTGGTAATGAAGTACGTATGCAGATGTTTCTGCTTTTAGGAAGGTTTTTGGCCTGTCAAGCATTTTTGAATGCTCCCTCAGTCCCATGTTGCTTGTCCAATGTTGGATTTTTGGATGTCCCAAAATGCTTGTAATCTTCGAAAATTCAAAAGAAGAAATGTGTAAATTTTAATTAACCAAAAAAAAATAGTGTAAATTTCCTCAAACTAAGCCTCATCAACGATTTGTAGTTTTAGATGTAGAGAACAAGGGGAAAATGTTGTAAATTTAATCTAACTTGTTAATTAGATGGGCATTAATTGTATGTTCCCTTGAACTCAAAGCGGACCAGCAACATGAGACGGAGGGATTTTTATTTTTCTTGTTGATGATCTTCAATCTGATTTAATTGCAATCTTCTCTGAAGGCTTTAGCTGAGAAGACTCACCACTATACATTACTGGATGGGGAGATGATAATTGATACTTTGCCAGACTCAAAGAAGCAAGAAAGAAGATACCTGATCTACGATCTCATGGCTGTTAATCACGTCTCTGTTGTAGAGGTTGGAACACTAGTTGAAATCCTATTTGATTCAATCGAGGATACTTTCTAAATCTCATTCTTGCATGTATGTGGTATACATTCTTTGCCTATGTTCCTCTCGACAAGCTTTTGATAGATGTTACTCCTTTTTCAATGAACCGTGAGATGTGGCGGTGGTGTATCAGATATCTGATTTTGGAAATTTCTTCTGTTAACCTGCTTGTGTCCAATTGGATTTACTACTCATGCACTGGGTAAATGTTGCATACGGAGTTGGTTCTCTTCTTTTTTGCTGACATGTAAAGTTAAGGTGTTCACTCATGAGGTATAGCATGCAAGTTCAGCTAAACTGATGCAATGATGACTGAAGCCATCATCTTCTGATGGTTGATTGCCTCCTAGATAAGTTGGATCAGTTTATTTTTTGGGGTTAGAAGTTAGATCAGTTTTTTAAATTCCCTTGCACACAAGATGTAACACTCAGTAATGTGAGTGAAAATACTTCACGGCTCAGTAATGTGAATGAAAATGCTTCACAGCATACATTTTGCCATTTCTCTTACATGTTGGGAATCAATTTTTGAAAGCATGAGTGTTGGATGATTTTTATATCATCATTGAAGCCTTGTGTGTTATTGATTTTAAAATTCTTCTATTATCCGTTTGGCAATTTTGTGATTAGCAAATCTTTGCAGCGGCCATTTAATGAACGGTGGAAAATGCTTGAGAGAGAAGTGATCGAACCTCGCAACTACGAACGCCACCATATATACCAGAGTAGAAATCCGCAGTACAGATACGACTTGGAACCATTCCGGGTAAGTTTTGAGGTCTACAGATAGATATTTACAAGTAAATAGATTTCTCTTTTGGGACTGGTTCTTGATTGGCTTCAGAGATTTACCAGGTTAGGAGAAAGGATTTTTGGTTGCTCTCTACTGTCAACAAACTTTTGAAGGAATTCATTCCAAGGCTTTCACATGAGGCAGACGGTCTCATTTTTCAGGTGCTTAAGGTTTACATGCAGTGGTACATGCTTGAGAGTTTTATAACTTTAATACAAGGAAGTTTTTCTGGCCATGTTTCTTCACTAACTTAAAATTTTAAGAAGTTGTCCAAACTCTTATATCTCTGGTGGCTTGAAAACAAAATACTACTATTCTTCACTTCATACATATCGAAGCTATGCAGCACTGACACTAACACGCGACACGACATGGACATGACACCGACTCTCCTAAACGCAATCTTTTTTAGAAAATTGGAGGACACAACACGTTGGGGACACGTTTTAAATAATATTTATGTATATAATCATATGATACAAAGGCTCTATTTCTAAATATGGAGCACCTTATATACCTTAAGTCTTATTTATTGTTATGTCAATCTCAAAAGCACTCAAACAAAAAAGGATTTTATCATCTATGGGTCTTTATAATCAATAAACTAATGTATGTCACAAAGAAGAAAGACTTTTCTAAGCTTTACCAAGAGTTGTAACTACTCCCTCCGTCCCCATTTATTTGTCCCTTTTGGAAGTTCGTGCCACTTTTCAATTGATTATATCTTGTAATTTACATTGTTTTATGTGATTTTAAAAACATTGTCTAATAGATTTAATCGAGATCTATCAAACAAGATCTATATTGAATATAAAATTCATTACCGATTTAAAGTTATAACTAGTTTTTTATCTGGTTAGAATAGAACGAGGGACCAAAATTTAGGGACCAAATCCTGATGTGTTCTGCGAGTGTCTGGAGCATTTTTATAGCATCCCCAGAGTCTCCAAACCAAAAATGCTGAAAAAAATTAGACATTTGGAATTTGAGTGTCTTAACACGTGTCTGTATAGAAAAGTGCCCGACACCGGTACCATGGAATCGGACAAAGTGTCCGTGACTCCGTGCTGTATAGTATTGAAGTAATGAGTACTGCGACTGCTGGATTTGATTTATCCTAATATTGACGAGATAGTTTCTAACTAGCTTGTTTAGATTATCGAGTTGTGTTTTTGTCCTTTCAGGGCTGGGATGACCCCTATGTTCCCCGAACACACGAAGGCCTCTTGAAATGGAAATACCCCGAACTGAACTCTGTTGACTTTCTGTTCGAGGTTGAGTTTACAACTTAGAATTTATGTCTTCCTGTATCGTATTGCTCCCCCTTTCTTTCAACTGAAAATTGAGGATTCCCTACTTGTCTAAACAGAGGGTTGATGATCGCAAACTACTGTTTTTGCATGAACGAGGGAAGAAGAAACTGATGGAAGGGAACAGAGTCAAATTTAGTGGTTGGTGGATTTCTCCCTTTGCACTCTCCTTTTTCTTTCCTTTTTTTTTGTGGTTTGGATTTGCCAACATTGTCTGCATTTTGAGCACTCATCTATATTTTAACATTTTCATGCTCGTAAAATAGCACAAATGCGTATTCATTGGTTCTATCTCAAATCACATGGGAAAGTTGTCACCTTGTAAAGAATTGGGTAGTTGCTTGAGACAGTGTTCTAAAACTCGGATAACTCGGCCGAGAAGTCGCTCCTCGGTACCCGACCGAGACGACTACACCATAGTCGGTGGAAGGTCTAGTCAGAGATAAGTCGGCATTAGTCGGCGAGGCGGCAAGTTGAGATTAATCGACGACTCGGCGAGTTGTGAAAAAGTCAGAATCTGGATCGGAAGTTTGATCAGTAACACACCTCACGATCGTCTCTCGATCTCTGCTTAGATCTTGTCGTCTGGTACTTCATCGTCGCCGTCAGATCTCGTTGTCTGATCTCCCATCGTCTCTCTCTCTCTCTCTCTCTCTCTCTCTCTCTCTCGGCGATATACAGAAAAAGTTTCATTTCGTAAAGGAAATGAAAGGTTTTAGTGCTATACAACTGTCACTGTACAGCTGCTATGACTCAATTGCGTTAATTACACTTTACCCCAATATTTTCAGAAATATCACATTTACCCCATAAAACTATTAAAAATTACAATTAGACCCCTAAACGAGTAATTGCTGGGCGCCCGAGTACTCGGCCTGGAAGCTTGAAGGTGCGCGACCGACCTGGTAGTCCCTAGCAAGTTTTAGAACCTTGGCTTGAGAATCCAACTTTGGAGCTGGAGTCTACATAGAAGTCCTTACTTCCACCGTAACATATCCAGTTATAAACCTACAGCATGTTTCTCTGTACGTCGTGTCCATTTGTGATTGAAGTTTGGGAGCAAGTTATGGCTGGCTAGTTTCCTATAGGCATATGTTTCATTAAATGGCCCTTGAAGGAATTCAGAAATTTTATATAGCAGATCAACGCGCTTAAAGCCTGAAAACACAATATAAACATTTGATTTTCTAGTTGAGTCTTGGGATGCGTTTCCCTTTCATGCTGCTGATAATGTGGAAGGGGGGACCTCTTTGTTCAGGTCCCTGGAAGTCATTAACATTTGGTTGCATTGTTTACTTCATGTATGTTGGCAGAACAACTTCCAGACTTCGAAATCTTTCATTTTCCAATATGGTGTGGCTTGACTTAAGCTTTTTATTCCGATGCTCCTGCAATTGGTGTTTCTTCTTTCTTTGGGTGCTTCTTTTGGTTCTTTGTTTCTGAGTTGGCCGAGCGTTCCTTGTACTCTAGTTCTCTATCTTTTTTCTTCTTTCATTTTTGTGAATGAGATATCATCAGAAGATCAACATATAATATACTAAGGATAAACCTTCAACAGACAAAGCAAGAAACTAGGTTATGTAATTTTGTTGGTAGTTCACTTGATTTAGTTGCAAATGGTTTGCAGATGATTCTGATCCTGCCTCATTCTCCGGGAAGATTATCGAATGTTCATGGGATTCAGAGGAAGACATTTGGGTCTGGATACGCACAAGGACAGATAAAGCCACTCCAAACGATTTCAATACCTACAAGAAGGTTCTCCTCATTGCATTCGCATCTAGTTTTTTTTTTTTTCTCTCACATTCATCAACTTAGACAAATGTGCTCTTGGGTTGTAACAGGTGATGCGTAGCATAAGGGATAATATAACTGAGGAAGTGTTGTTGAATGAGATTCACGAGATTATTCGCCTTCCCATGTATGCTGATAGGATACGTACTGAGAGTAAAGCCCATCACCACTCTAATTCAGTGCGACGTAGGTGAGGAGCCGAAGGAACAAGAGTAGTCAAGATAGTGAAGGCTGGTTTTACGGGCCATGTCTGCAAGGAATGGTAAGCAAGATTAGGATGTAATTATTAATTAGGTTCCTTAGTTTTATAGCCTTGTAATGTGTGCTATGCTGGTGAGTTGTATGATCCAGTTGGTACACTTTAGTTAGTTAGTCCCCACATTAGGCCTCTTTAGACTTTTCTTTCTAATAGCAATAGGATCATTATGTATATAACTAGCATTATCAGGTTTTTCTCCTCTTCTTTTACTTAGTTGTTGGTAAGTTGTCTAAAAGTTAGCCGTTTTCAATCAAAGGGTCTAAGCTTTGTTAAAAAGTTTTTGCACACCTTCCACCTGTGAATATATAGTCCGATGAAACCTCAAATTGTTTCTCCTGTTTTACCATTGTCTTAATTGCTTTCTGTTCTTCCTTCTTCTATTTCTCTGGAAAAGGATAACTGCTGTTCCTCCTTTCTTTTGGTGTACATCTGAACTTGCTTTGTGACACGTCTGGACATTAGGGATTGGTTTGCATTTATGGTGAATGCTCAAGTATAAGAGGGATTTGGAGGGGATATATTTGATGTGATGTTTTTGGACCTATAGTTGAATTGGATGTTGAGGGTATCATGCTTATGGAAGGATCATGGTGAATTTGTCTGTTGGTTAATTAGCACCTTCAATTAATTGCACAGTTACTAGTTTATTTGTTGTTGTTGTTGTTGTTGTTGTTCTTCTTCTTCTTCTTCTTCTTCTCTTTTGTGAAAATTTCGAGAGAAAGGTCACGAAGATTTCAAGTTGTCTAAAGTTATTGAAATATTGTTTGCATTCTGCGTTATCAGATTATTGACTTCCGGTAGGAGTTAAACCTGTGAATGGTCACACAAAGATGCATCTTAAGAAAAACACAAACTCAGCACTCACACTCGGATTCATAGGAAAACAGTAGGCAAGTCTGCAACTTTTTTCAAGTTGGATCAAAGTCCTGGCAAATTCTGTGCATTTCTGTCGAACAAACTTCAGTCGATATTCAACAATCCTGTTTCAGAATTCAGATAACAAATCGTCACCATGAATTTATAGCATTGGCCACCTTATTGTCTTCGTTTTAGGGAAGAGGTAACTAAGAACCATGTATGCTTCAAGAATGTGTATCCGAAACCAACACTAACATACAGGTTTCTGCGGGTTGTTAAAACACCAACAAATATAATGTTTTTGTTGCTATAACAGGTGAAGAACATATAACCAGGGACGGATCCAGAAATTCAATCAAGTGGAGGCATCTTATTAATTGTAATCGTGAAATTTTTTTTCCTAGTCAACAATTTTTTTTGGGACAAGAAATCATGTAAGATTGAATCTAAACCTAATACGGTATTAGACAAGAAATTATTGAAGGCTATAGGGACCATTGTGAAAGATTTCTAAAATTAAAAAATTTCTAAGTTCATCATTTTGTTACATTTTCTTAAAAAGAAGGGAGAAAATTAAAATTCAAGAAAAAAAAATACAGGATTTATTATTTACCATTATAGGTTCAAAATACTATATAACAAAACTACTGGGTTGTTATACAATAAATGTTGTTGGTCTAGTTGCAAGAGAGAAGACATTTGTTTTGGAACTAGAGGTAGAGGGTTCAAACCTCAACAATAGCTCTTATTTGACAACTTTTCAAATTTTATGGCTTAAAAAAGAAGAGCCAAGAGTCGAACACACAACCTCTAACTTAGTGTTAGTGTGCCTTACCACCAGACACCACACAAATTATGTTGCTAGATTCCGACTCAAACAATATATATACAAAACTTATTTTTCAAAATTATTTTATTTTATTTTATTTTTGCATCGACCCGTGGGGGTCAGTGGAGGCACGTGCCCCCTTTGGATCCATCCCTGAGTGCAATTGCATTCTTCGGTCCAAACCCGGATTAAAGGACATTTAAGGCATTAAAGACAGTTTTTTTTAAGAGCTTTTTTCGAGGGAGGACATAGTATAAGGATTATTAATGGAATAAGGACATCAACTTTTTCAATAAAGCCAACAGGATATTTTGCCAATAGGTGACAAAAATACCCTGCAAAGGCCTTGTTTGGCTAACACAAATAATGAATTTTTTTTTTCCATATTTGATGACGCAGATTACGCAATCTATTGACTTTCCGAGAAGGGCCTTGTTTGGCTAACACATAAAATGAAATTTTCATTTTTCCTCATATTTGGTTGCGCAGATAACCTAATCTGTTGACGCTCCGGGAAGGGATTTGTTTGGCTAACATAAAAAAATGAATTTTTCATTTTTTTCATATCTGCTTGTGCAGATAACCTTATCTGTTAAAACAAAACATGTCTTTTTTTGGTTCTTTTTTTCCAATTAGCACAAATATCTTTATCTGTTGATTTTTTCCAATTTACAAAAAATTGATGGCATAAACACCCTGGGCCACTTTGCCAAAAATCCAAAACATTTGTCATTTTTTAAGGGAAGGACAAGAAACTTTTGTAATTGAACATAAAAACAAAAAAAAAATGACATTTTTAAAAGGAAGAACAAGGAACTTTTACAATTGAATGTAAAGACAAAAAAAATTTAGTGAAATGTTGCTAATTTTTAAAAATTCTAAATTCGAACATAAAATTCAAAAAAATCTCCACCCCACCTCCGGCCGACCACCATCCACCTCTGGCCGACCATTTCCAACGACCAAAAAAATTAGTGAGATGTTACTAATTTTTAAAAATTATAATTTCGAACATAAAATTCAAAAAAATCACCACCTCACCTTTAGCTGATCACCACCCCACCTCTGGCCGACCACTTCCGGCAACAAAAAAAAAATTGCGACATGTCACTAATTTTTAAAAATTTTAGTTTTGAACATAAAATTCAAAAAAATCATCACTTCACCTCCGGCCAACAACCACCCCACCTTAGTCGACCACTTTCTAATTTTAAAAAATTATATCGAACATAAAATTCAAAAATCTGGAAACCTTTTCTACTCGAGAAAAGTACGTTCTACACAATACTCCTTGCATTGATCAAAGAGAAAGGTGTTTCTTATTGTAAGCCTATAGGGTCAACGTTAGCAGAGCCCTTGTTACAATGACCTTTTGGTTCATTTGTAAAGTACCATGTCCTTCATAAAATAAAAAACAAAAAACAAAAGCACCGTGTCCTTAGGTTGAAAACGAAAAAAAAAACCTATATTTTTGACTAATTTTTTCAAATACCTTCATATGTTTATTGTTTAAGGAAATATATAGGTAATTGATTAGCATAAATGCATTTATTAGTTATTTTTCGTATTTACACACTTCAATTCAATATTTAAATAAGGAATAATGCTAAAATGCCATTATAAATGCACTAGAGTGTTTTTTTTCTCTTTATTTTCTTTTGAAAAAAAAAAACTTTGAGAGGCTAGGAGGTAAGTTGAGAATTCATGAGTTGCAGGAGTAAGAGAATATTGTGCACTCTCTTGGACTTCTGTATTAAGGCATCTCAACATAATACTATAAAGCAAATATATATGGTAGTCTATTGCAATCTAGCCTCTGTTTCATGCCAATAAAATCAATAGATTACCAAATATGTACGTTGTATCATGCTAGCAAAAGGAGACATATATGGTAATCTGTTATAATTTGGTCTTTGTTTAATGTCAATAGCAACAACAAATTACCAAATATGTGTAAATCTGTATCATGCCAGCAAAGCAGATATATATATATATATATATATATATATATATATATATATATATATATATATATATATATATATATATATATATATAGTAGTCTGATGTAATTTGGCCTCCGTTTCATGCCATTTACAATAATAGATTACCTAATCTGTGTTGATCTATACTTTGTATCATGCCACCATAGCAAATATATATAGTAATCTGTTGCAATATGGCCTTTGGTTCATGCCAATAACAATAATAGAATTATCGAATATGTGTAGATCTGTACTTAAGTAACATGCCAGCAATGTATACAAATATGGTAGTCTTTTGCAATCTTGCCTCTGTTTGATGCCAAAAACAGCAACAAATTACCAAATATGTGAAGATCTGTACTGTGTATCAGGCCTGCAAGGCAGACATATATGGTAGTCTGTTGTAATCTGACATCTGATTCATGCTAATAACAATAACAAATTACCAAATATGTGTAGATCTGTAACAGATTATGTACTCTATATCATGCAATCAAAGCAGACATATATAGTAGTATCTTACAATCTGGCCTCTAACCAAATATGTCTATATTTTTACTCCTTATCATGCTAGCAAAACTAAAATGTTAATTGGTTCTTTGCATATTCCAAAAAAACAAATAAAGTTATTTTTACACCTTATATTCCCTATAAAATAAAAAAATAAAGTTCTTCATCCTCCGTAATTTCTTTTTAGTTTTTTGTGTTTATTTTCGTCTTTTTAAAAATTTTGTTACATTTGTATATATATTTTGGATTAATCATCCATCTCAACGAGAGGAGTCTAAAATTAAAAAATTATGACCAAATTAAAAAATATATCACTAAAGACTAAAAAATTTAAAATTTCCAAACAACTAGTATGTATGTATATATATATATATATATATATATATATATATATATATATATATATATATATATATATATATATTGCTAGGTTGTCGTCTTATGTGAAAACAGGGTCAATCTTTTGGGTTGACTTGCAAGCAGTTTGCTGTGTACGAGCCATCTCAATTTTACTTTCCCACATAAACAAAATGCCAAACAAAATTCATGTAAAAAAAAAAAACCCAAATTCAGTTAATTACTGTAGGAAAGGTCAGCGCGTCTGGTGACGTGGCATTTGACCAGCCCGTAATGGATAACCACGTGGCTCGAGTAAAATTGCAAGAGACACGTCAGCTTGCATTTGAATTTAGTAACAGGCAAATGGACATCGCGAGAGACAGCCTTCGCGGTATTACATATCCAAACTTCGAACATTTCCGGGAAGGGATGCCCTCAATAAAAGAAACATCACCTTAGAAAGACGTTCACCCCTCACGAGACCCTCAATGAGGAAGATTAACGCGACGGGGAACAAAGAACGCTCTTGCGAACACTGAACTTGGCTCGCAACGACTCCTGACCTAAAGGCAGGGAAAGGCAAGTCGATACGAGCTCGTAATGGGCCTTGGCGCGAGCCAAAAGGCTCGCGACCATGACCAACACAGCGGGAACAGGGGAGATACAAGTGCTTTGGTGGCTTTGAGGGATTAGGGGCTGCCGCGAGGGAAAACGATGCACTGGAATGACGTAATGGAATCTTCCTAACGGCCAGTGACATCACCCACATCGCCTAGGTATGCGGAAAGAGCACATGTCACCATATTATTGGGGAAATGTCTCGCCCCCATGATTGGGTGCAGATCCTTATAAATATGAGACATTTCTTCACAAATTCCAAGAGAGATCTTCTGATTCATCTTTGGGACCACGGAAATTCTAGAGAGAGAGTGACTCTGAGCCCTGGAAACAAGAGCATTGCTCTTGCTAGCGCTCACGAGCCCAGGTTTTCATCTAGAACTGTGATTTCGAGGATGAGTATGATCTTAAAGGGAATGAATGGAACACTGCTGCCTTCTCTTTCTGCGTATTTAGCCTAATCCTTCACCCCTTACTCGCACTCTCTCATTCCTGTTTGAGTCACTTGTTCTTAATTCAACCGTTAGTTATTGTTTGCCTCTCCAAGTTAATTTGATTTTAACTTAAACCAAGAACCCAACCTACAATTACCAAACTCAAAACAGCAGTCGAAGAAACCTCTTAACATAATACAATTAAGATAATAGAGTCGCCCTTTTAAGTTCAATGAGCACACAATAAGCATCCAAACAAACAAAAAATGCACTCCAATACACCTTTTACTACATTTTTTTATATATTCCTATAAATTTTTCGTATATTTCAATACTTTTTTTTAACGCTTACGTGTGCTTATTGGACACACGTTAATTTTTTTTCAATAAATAAATAAATAAATGCATGCAAGTAAATATCCAATCATCATGTCATCAAAATGCAAAGGAGGCAAAGCATAATTTCCTATTACGTGGCCCCCACTTTCATGTGATAGCTACAAAGTTCTGAGTTCTAAAAGTAAATGAATTAGAGTTGAGATTTGTACCGACACACCTGTCCACATAGGGACCCAACTAAGTGCAATGACAACATTACTGTAGGTGTGTTGAAGTGGGAACCTCCCCCCCTTCTTTGATTGAAATTAATACTGACGGAGCATTTACTTCCTCCCTAGCTTGGCTACCTTTGACATTATTGCTAGAGATAGTGGTGGAGTTGCTCAATGGTGGCGTTGTGGTAGAGTTATGGTGACATCAGCTCTTTCTATCGAGGCTTGGGCCTTGCGGGTGGCATGAAAGATGGCAGAGGAGGCAAATCTTAGTGAAGTTATCTTTGAATCCGATTGTAAAGGCTTAATTGATTGTCTTCATGAGTCGAAGTCTGATGCGCCTTGGATGATAGCTTCTATTGTGAGTGATATCAAAGCTTGGGTTAAACACAGAGGATGGATTTTCAGGTGGTGTAGGCGTGAGTGTAATAGAAGGGCACACTGGATAGCAACTAATGGTAGATCTCAGAGTTCTGTTTTTTTCTCCGGGTTATATTCCGCCCGAGTTAGAATCTGTATTGCAGAGAGATTTCCCACAGTTCTTCCTTTTATATAATTCTTGACATTTCAAAAAAAAAGAAAAAAAAAAAAACTGTACAATATAAAGCTCCCCCACCCGCATAAGCGAAAATAAAGGGTATTTTTGTCCATTAGTGGACCTAAGACAGGAAAACATTGCAATCAATGGGTCTTAACAAAATGTTGCTTGGACCAATCGCCCATTAACCCACTAATATTGGCCTCTAGCCCAAAAAATTGTTTTTTTTTTTTACCCAAAAAGACGGCTTTTTTTCGAACTTCTTAAATTTTTACTGAACTTCTTTCAACTATGCTCATGTTTTACATCTCATATTACTCTTTGGTAAGACTGTTTGGTTCTTTTTACTTCTTTGCAATGGAAAATAATTGTGTGCGAGCGTGCCAGAGAGAGTTTCAATCTCCTCCCTCAGATTAACTTTGGAAAACCAAACTTAATCAGGCGATTGTGTTTTGTTGGTTCAATTACCTCAATTAAGAGGATTTTTCTTAATAAGTGAAGAAATGCAAACCAGTAAACTTAGGAAATCAAAGAACAATAAAGAAACAAGACACTTCGATTAACCAATCAAAGATAAACTTACTTCGAAATTGTTTCCAACTTCAAATACAGAGTAACAGAACTTCGAACAAGTGATTGTTGCAAGAACAATCGAGATAGGGGTGATTGTTACAAGAACAATTGAGATAAATCCTAGTCTAATTCCTAATCTACTTCGAACTGTGTTCGAGATCCTAAACTACTTCGAACTGAGTTCGAAATCTTAAACTACTTTGCCAATGAACAAACCAAGCATCAGTTTTTTGATAGCTGTTTGTTGAAGATTTGTCCGGGGGCTTTTCACTCTTCAATTTCTTCTATTTATAGATGTTGCTTGTAGTTTGAACTTCCTGCTCCATGAATTTGAATCTAGCTTGCTTCGAACTCCAACTTCCACTTTGATAGTTGGCAGTTATTCTTCCTTCACGTCTGAATTTGAATTCTCCCTTCTCCCAGAAACTTTAAATCTGCACGCTGGCTTAACAAACTCAAATGATAACGTGTTTAGGGAAATAACTGCTTCCTAGAAGTATTCCACGTGTTCTAACTGCCAATCGCCTTGTTTCTCAAGTTTATACGTGGAGCTTGTGCGTTTAGCAGTTGATATTATGGCTTCGAGGCCAATCTTTAATTTAGTAATGGTTTGTAACTGCCAATAACTACCTTTCTAAATTGAGAAGCAATACGACATCGTATTCGGTGCATTTTATCTTATTAATCCAGTGTGTCTTCATTGACGAGTAATTGTCAACGTTTGGCACTTTTGATTACGTGTCAATTAATCATTGGATTGGTTAAATTTATATGTAAACAAAGACAAATGATTAATTCAAAAAACTTAATACAAGATCAACAAAGTTTTGAAAAAGATTTTGGAGGCCTTGTTCCCTTCCATTTTTTTTTTTCATTTTCAAAAATAATTTTCAAAAAGATTCTTTCTTTTCAAAAAAATTCTCTCTCTATTATTTCATTTTTATCTCTATCTCTCTCTAATCATTACATTATTATTCTTATTTTTAAAAATTCAACCAAACACTATCTCAAAAATTCTTCTCAAAATTTTTTTTCCTAAAATCTATTCAAACACAACCAGAATACTCCAAAAGTAAAATTTAGGCAAAAGTTTTGCCCTTAAACAACCAAGGGGTTGTCCTATTGAATTTGCTTTCTTCTATGATTTCATGCTCGAAATCTATGAAGTGTTATTTATCTCTTTCGGAGTCGATGCATAAACCGATTTAGTCCCGACTTTAATAGTTCTCCCACTAATGGACCATTGCATGTAAATTTACTATGAATCGAAAAGGGAAAAAATCACAAATAATGATACTATACTCCACATGCGAGATGATTGAAAATTGAATAGAATTATGAAAAAGGGAAGTGTAAGCTCAAGGTTATTTCAGTTGGTTGGTTAATGTGTTTGCTCTCTACATAATTAATATTCTTGAAATTGGACCGTAAAAATATACTCTTAGTAATCTCTTATGAATCCCTAGTTCTGATGTGAACAGTCATTGTGTAAGCCAGTCGAACCAAACGCAAGAAAAATGTAAATTTGCTGAAAACGGCATATCTTGTGACAAGAGTTGTGCACTGACTGCGGTGTCCCTCCATTGCCAGTCTCCAAAACTCTCCGATCTCTCTGCGCACCGATCGCTACAGAAACCTCAGCTAGGGTTTTTCGACTCGACTCAACATATACGAATCGAATCACAGAAAATTAATCGCATCCTCGGCATGAGGGGTTTTTTCTGATCCACCATTTCAACAATCTCCCCTCTTTGTGCCTTCGCATATCCATCAACCAATCGACGACGATATTATGAGGAAGACTAGCGTTCTCTTGATTTTTCTCTTCGTTGTTGCTTCCTTGTGCTTCGTTCATGGCGTTTCGGAATCGAATTCGGAGGGGGAGAAGAAGAAGAACAAGTTTCGGGAGCGAGAGGCTTCCGACGATTCCCTTGGTTACCCAAACCTGTAAGTCTTTGGTTCATTATATCGACATTTTTCTCTGTTTGGTTGGTGATTTTGAGTTAGCTTCCGTGATTTTGAATTGGAATTTGGAAAAGTTGGGATGTGCTGTAATTCTGGTGTTATTTTTTGTGGGTTCAAACGTGATGTTGATTCGTTGTACTCCGTAGTGAACTATGTAGGAATTGTGGAAAATAAATGTTTCTATACTATAGGCCTAGTTCAGGTGCATGGAAAGATGAGAAAATTATTTTTGGTTTAGATTTCTTAGTTTCTTAGTCTTCTAAAAGTTGCGGGACAACGACTTCAATTTTCCCACTAAGAAACACTTCGCTGCAAAATTGCAAAATTGATACTGGCAAAAAATGAAATTTTATTTATCCGGCAGGATTTTTTGTCAACCGAACACATGGGAAACTTAATTTTATTTTCATTTAGTTCACTTTACTTCACTTTCTTGATAAAATATTTCCACGCAACATTCTCGACAATTTAATGGAGTAGAGTAGAGTAGATAGGTTGGATTGTTTCATTTGTTTTAAATTTTAAATTTTGTGTTGGAGGTACTTGCATGGCTTCAGAGGTGACTGTGTATTTATTGTACTTGTGGGTTTGTGTAGGGACGAAGATGAATTGTTGAATACACAGTGTCCACAACATTTGGAGTTGAGATGGCAGACAGAAGTTAGTTCTAGCATATATGCGACCCCCTTGATAGCTGATATAAACAGGTGAAAGAGAATGATAAACTTTCAAGAATTTTATGTGACTAGTGTTAACTCTGGTTGTTAATTCAGGTGGCCTGCATTTGTTTGTTCTTTTCATTTAAGTAACGTTTTTCCTTGTCGCTTTGTTTTCTGAATAATTGATGCAAACCAAATCAAAGGATAGATTTAATTAGAGATAGAGGATCCCAAATGGGATTCAAGGAGCAAAAGCTCTCTATGTTCTTTTATCAATATATCAAAAACTACCTAATGAGGACCTAAGACACCTATTTATAGACCCACTACCACTAAAGACACAAAATGACACTATTAACCCAAAAGTTACTGCATCATGAAGGTATAAGAGGAGGTGGAGGTAGAGCGTTCATGGTGAATAATGGAGATGGAATTGATTACTTTGACAACCAAAATCATTTTAGGAATGAGATTGAAGAGTTAAGTATACAAATTGCTACCTTGAATGATAAGGTGCAATTGTTGATGATGAAAAAACAAGTTGCTATCTTAACTAAGAAGGTGCATCGTTTATTACATCATGGAGGTATTCATGATTATCATGTAAAGTCTAGTTTTGACTACAAGGAGGAGAACAACATTGATGATGACCTTGTCGAATCTTATGGACCCTTCGATCCGGACAAATTTGAGGAGGAGATGATCCTCACTCCGGTTGTGTTTGAAGAGGTGAAGGAACTCGGTTGTATCAATGGTTTTCCCATCTTTGACGAATATCCAAGTGAAGGACTTGAATGTGTTCTTGAAGATGGTTGTGTCTTTGAGGTCGAAGGTGAGGGCGAAGAGTTGCCCATCTTTGATGAGTCTCGAAATGAAGACTTTGTAGGTGATTTTGAGGGAGTTCCCATGTATGATGAGTATACAAATGAGGATGATATTAGTGGTGATTTAGATGATGTTCCGTATATGACAAGTTTGAAGAAGAGTTTTGTGTTGACAATGAAGAGGGTAAACTTGTTGATATGATATGATCAAGGAGAATTTCCTTGTGGATAGGCAAGAAAGCAAGGAAGTGATAATTGAAGACCCTTATGCTTTGGTTGTGTTACCAAAGTTAGATGAAGTTGTTTTTGACCATCCACCAATGAGTGAAGAGTTTGGAGAACCAAAACTTGATGATTGCTTCCATTATTTGCCTTCCGAGTTGCACATGGTGCATGTGGTGTTTGAATTGGCTCCTTTTCCTTGCACATGCTATTCAGGATTACCAAAAGAACGAAAAGATGATTTTGGACAGCTTATAGACCCACTACCACTAAAGACACAAAATGACACTATTAACCCAAAAGAGAACAACAACTATTTGAAACAACTTGAAGACCTTTTGGGTATGGTATTCAATCAAGCAAGTCTTGTGTATGATCCGAAGTTGAAATTTCTAGATCCTATGGTTGAAGACTTTAGCAATGTTTTGAAGCCAAGTGTCATTGCAAATGTCGAGTGGGTTTTGATTCATAAGAGGCATGCCAAGTGGGTGGTTTCTTGGCACGTAAGTATGGACGCGGTGGATGTATACAAAAAGAAGCTCATATTGAAGATTGGTTGTGTTGAGGGTGACACATTGATCAAAGAACGCAGCAACATGCCTACTTTGAAGCTACACAATAAAACTTTACGTTATCTTTATTTTAGTGTCTTATGTTAGTGGTCCAACTTGTGGACAAGTTGTTTTCTTTAGAGGGAGAGTCTTGATGCAGTAACTTTTGGGTTAATAGTGTCATTTTGTGTCTTTAGTGGTAATGGGTCTATAAATAGGTGTCTTGGGTCCTCATTAGGTAGTTCTTGATATATTGATAAAAGAATATAGAGAGCTTTTGCTCCTTGAATCCCATTTGGGATCCTCTATCTCTAATTAAATCTATCATTTGATTTGGTTTGCATCATTTGGTATCAGAGCACTGAGCTCAGATCCTGACCATTGATCTCACTTGAACCTCGCCGGAACCCTACTTCTCGCTACAAAACGGCGCCGGAAACCTTGCTGGAAAATTCAAATCACCTCATTCCCCTCGAAATACCTAGATCTATCCATTTCTAGCACATTTCGACTCTGTACGAACCCAGATTTGGCCTAATCGACCTCTGTCAGACCTTCAAACCACTCAATCAAGCATCAATCGACCCTTTAACCCTTCGAATCACTGCTATAAACCCATTTCGAGCATTTTTTACTGCTGTACGACCCTTTTTGCACTTGATTCTTGCTGTACAGTGCTCGAATCTTGCTTACAGCAATTGAATCAGTCATTATAAGCCTCAAATCACTATTTCGGTGCTCAAACAGGGAGACCCAGCCATCAAAACTCTATTTCGGTGCTCGAACAGGGAGCCACAGAAGTCTAGTCACTGTGTCGACCTTCAATCTGCCATTTTCCTGCATCTACAGTGTTCAAATCTGCTGGATAATACTCTTTCACTGTTCGAATCACTCGTTTAAGGTTCGAATTGCCTTCAGTTGAACTTGAATCAGCTGATTAGTCTTCTTTTGGCACTCGACAGCAGTGGTAAGGTCTTAGTTCTGCACTTTTGACACTTAATCTGTGTTTTAGCTTTGATTTCAACTGGGTTTCTCTCATTTGTTGAAGTTTGAGGTGATTTGTGTTGATTTACGGCTTTTTTTTGTTGCGATTTGGTTGATATTTGGAGTTGTTATCAGTGTTTGCTTGTGATTTGTTTGAAGTTTGGGGTCCCAATCCATTGGGTTTTGCTTGCCTAGGGTTGAATCATTGTTTGAAAGTTGATTTTGGTGTTCTAATGGCTTATAGAGGTAAAGTGATGCAAACTAAATCAAATGATAGATTTAATTAGATATAGAGGATCCCAAATGAGATTCAAGGAGCAAAAGCTCTCTATATTCTTTTATCAATATACCAAAAACTACCTAATGAGGACCCAAGACACCTATTTATAGACCCGCTACCACTAAAGACACAAAATGACACTATTAACCCAAAAGTTACTGCATCAATAATATTGAGATTTTCAGGTAACAAATCTAGGAAGAGAAGACCAATTTTGATCATCACTGCTAGAGCCTAGAATTTTTAAGAAAAAGCATTTTTGATAAAAAAGGAAACTGGAAAAAAAAAACCTCAATTTGTTGATATTGATGTACTGCGAGTTTGTTATGCTTGGTTGTTCCATAAGAAAATTAACTATCCCAAACTAATAAAACTAAGCATTATAATAATGACCCATTAAAAGACATGGGCAGCTAATGTTGGACCCAGACCTATTGGCTTTAGTACTTAATTGTTGAATCTGCGTGCACCATTCCATGTACTTAATTAACCACACATTAGCTCATTGACATGCTGAGCTCGCCTTTTGAATCCATCATGATGTTCCAAACGCTTGTTAGGTGTTTGATTGCTTACTGATTGATCGATCTTTAGTTTGGAAACATATGCTTTTGCTTCTTTTTTTTTCCCATGCTTATTTTGGTCCTCCCCAAGGCTGCATGTATAAATGGAATTACCGAGAGTGAACAAAACAGAAAACATCACATCGGCGTTCTTCACTAGCATACTTGAAGCTGCTTCTAGGACCTCAATTAATTGGCCTTTTCTCCACTAGAACAACCAAACTCTGGAAAGATTTTGCTAGCTTTCTGGCACAACAAGGCCACTTGAGCAGCTATAGTCGAAGTGGTTCCTTCAAGGCTATGCTCCATAACTCATATTTCGGCCTGCTATCGTTTTTTGTACCTTGCTCGTCTTTGTTTGCACTTACACTAGTTTTATGTAACTTGACATTTCAAAATAATTACAGGTGAAATTTGGCAGTAACAACTCAAACTAAAACACATGCAAAAGTTAACCCAATCTTAATGAAAAGTAACCTTCAAAAGAGTGGGTCCATAAGAGAAACCATCAATCTCCATCAATTAAAAGCGTTAGAGGGACTGTTATTTTTACAAAAATAGAGGTTTTGTTGGAAACCTATTTTTTTCATTGACTCGAATTAATCCAGGATTCAATCTGTTTATGTTCGTGCACAATCTTAGTCTTCTCGCTTTTTCTCATTCTTTCCTTTTCCTATTCATGTGGTTCAATAGATTTTGGTACATTTTTGACTATCATACTCTTGTTTTATACATCAGTGATGGAAAGCTTGACATAGTTGTTCCCTCTTTTGTTCACTACTTGGACGTATTGGAAGGCTCTGATGGAGATAAAATGCCAGGTATGACTTGTGATATACATGGGTAACGGTATTACTTTACCTGCTTAATGCCTCATGGTGATTGAATTTATTGGACTCATTGGGTTTCTAGTCTAGTGAGAAGTAGAATCTTGTGGGCAAGTGTTCACTCTTGTCCTTTTTTGGTTCTTTGTATTGACTATTGAATTCTTTTAAAGGGATTCTTTTGTCTTTTTAGTTCTAGAGATTGGAGCAGTGGGGATATATAACTTGATTCTATTGTTTTTTCGTTTTTGTGGTGGGCTTACCATCCAATTCTTTTGGAATTTTCGTTGTCCTCCTTTAATAAAATTTTATTTGTTATTGATGGTGAAAAAATAGAGAAAGGGATTAGGGAATGTATATTTGATCTGTTGAGTAGTTATACCTGCCTTGGAGAACATTTTATCAATTGCAAAATAATTCATCAGGGTGGCCTGCTTTTCATCAGTCTACTGTACATTCAAGTCCTCTCCTATACGATATTGACAAGGATGGTGTGAGAGAAATAGCTTTGGCTACCTACAATGGAGAGGTGCTGTTTTTCAGGTATCTCTCCTATTTTAATTCTAGCAGTTGGTTTTTTCTTTATCCAAGAGTTAATGTAATTGGACTCCATTATGTTTAGAATGAAGAGCAGTTCAATTTAATCTTGTATAGGATTTCTGGCTACATTATGTCAGATAAACTAGTGATACCCCGATTGAAAGTTAAGCAAGATTGGTATGTGGGTTTGCATCCAGACCCAGTAGATCGTTCTCATCCAGACGTCCATGATGACCTACTCGTACAGGAGGCTCTTATGAATTCAAGGACTCGTAAGTGATCATCTGCGAATCTGTTCAAATGCATTTGCAGTTATTTGATTCTTAGGTTTTCTCTTTGTCAGATGCTTTTTTGTCATCTCTTCAGCTGAGATGTCAGTATACTATTGACATGGTAATTTTGAATGTGTAGTGTGTACTGATTTGACTGTTATCAGGCTATGTTGGTACACATTAAGAGCATGGTCCATGGTGGTTTTTGTTTTGATTCTACTATGAATTTCTGCTGTTTACAAATTTAGTGGACAATCTTTCATCTAAATCACGAGTTGAATATCTCGTAACATACTTCATATTTTGTTTATTTGATTTTGATGCAAGTGTAGATGAACATTTTAATTATGTGTTTGCGTTTCCTCTTGATAGAACTGAAAAAGCAAATTTATGTTGGTTTAGTTCTTTTCTTTTCAGATTTTGGTGCAGGTACAAAGGTAAATTTGTGTTGGTTTAGTTCTTTTTCATTTTTGATTTTGTTGCGGATCTTACCATGTGAAACTTCAAAGATGTTTAAGTCTTAGACATACCCAGAGCCTCTTTACATTACAGGTTGCAGGCATCCTGGTGATATCATTGGTTAATAGGTGCCGATTGCTGTCTTTTTCTCATGGTTGGTTTTGGTAGTTATTAACAAATGTTCAGTGATTCATGCTTTCATAGAGTTTCATTGAAGCCCCCATCCCTTGCTTTCTTTTTTGTTGGGAGCAAGATTGGTGTTGAACTCACAACTGATGATTACGTGAAGTGCACTTCTTCTGTTCATGACTAAATCAGGAACTGTTGGGTACCTTTGTAGATATTAATGGAACTGCAACTGGATCAATCACCTCAAATTCAACGACAACTGAAGCTCAGGCTCACACAGTGAAAGCAACCAATATAGAGAATCAAGTGAAGAATAACGATAGTCGTGTTGAAGCAGAAGTTAAGTTGCCAGGAAGCATGGAGAATAGTACTTTAGACTCTAGATCAGCAGAACCAATCAAGGAAGAGAATGCAAGTCATGTCGAAGCAGAAATTAAGTTGCCAGGAAGCATGGAGAATAGTACTTTAGACTCTAGATCAGTAGAACCAATCAAGGAAGAGAATGCAACTAATAGTAGAAGACGCCTTCTTGAAGATGGTGCCTCAAAAGGGTCAGAGGCAGGTGGTTCTGATTCCAAAGCTAATAACAATCGAGATGTTCATGAAGCAACTGTAGAGAATGATCAAGCTTTGGAGGCGGATGCTGATTCGTCTTTTGAGTTATTCCGAGATAGCGAGGAGCTGGCTGATGAGTATAATTATGATTATGATGACTATGTGGATGAATCCTTGTGGGGAGATGAGGAGTGGAAGGAAACACAACATGAAATTGTGGAAAACTATGTGAACGTTGACGCACACATCTTGTGCACTCCTGTAAGTGTATTGGAAGATGGAGCTTTTCATTGGAGATGCTTGTTCGATATGATTATGAGGTGTAATTTTTGTTGTTTTCATCAGGTAATTGCTGATATAGATAATGACGGAGTCTCGGAGATGATTGTTGCTGTGTCTTACTTTTTTGATCATGAGTGAGTTCCCTCCCTTAACTATGTAATGCTTTTCTTTTCATTCTGCTCTGTCATTCCTAGCTGGTTAAATTATACGGAGTATTTAGTTTAGGCAACTTCCAACTTCTGATGTGCCCAAGCAGCTCTTTTATATGTTTTTCTTAGATATAACTCCTGTCCTTCGACAGTTACAGTATATGGGTAGTCTAAGGCTTAAAGATTTTCTTTCAAATCTGATTCCTCATATTTGAGTTTTTAAGTGTCCGTGTGGTCCATTTTATGGTTTTGGGTACAAAGATCTCGTGTTCCTATCTTTTCGACATAACTCGAGCTAAAAAAATTTAGTGAGAGTGCCAAGTTTTATGGAGTTTTTAAGAAAAAAACTGAGTGGGTTTTTTGAATCTCTAGTCCTAAGGTAGTTGATTGTCCAATGTATTTCCCAATCGCGTTTACTTCGGCATGCAAGTTTCCGTCCTATTTGACATAACTGGAGCTCAAAAAGTTGAGCTGCTACGCACAAGACTATTTAACCAAATCTGAGTGGTTTTGAATGCAGTCCAAAAAGTAGCACATTTCCTAAACCCCATATAGTTCAACATATGCATGTTTTTTACTCATGAGTTCGAATGAAATCATTTGTCTATCTCTTCTTTCTTATTTATTTTTGCTGTTTCCGCTCACTAAAAGCATGTTTGCATTTTGCTTTTGTCTGAAAGACTGTTTCATAGGCATGCCGTCATTGGAAAACAGACATTGGAAGCACAGTTTTCTTTTTAAGAGGCGTGATTTTTTGAAACCTGTTTTCATTGAACTGCTAGGGGTTGGGAAAATATACCAAACTTTCCTTTGTTTGGGAATGAACCTTAAAGTGTAAAACGAAATTTGGTTTTTTGAAACTATGGGCTTGTGTAGAGTCGCCAAGAATAATGTTTTTCATTGCTTGACTTTCAACATAATGAAACCTAGTGCAGTTGTAAACCTAGTTCAGTGTATCAGAAGGGAAATGTTTCTACAGTTGTTTGTTATTATTTTATCCATCCTTCATCAAAAGCATTATCAGGTAGTTCAGGTTAGATTAGTTAACTCCTGGTCAATTTCCTTTGCCAATAGATAACTTCAAGTTCCAAAAATGCTATTTGCTGCAAATGCTAGATTTAGTGTATGAACTAGTTATGCCTTTTTCCCGTTGATACTGATGAGATGCTTCAAAATTTTTGTTTTTTTCCGTTGTAAATTCCATTTTCTTTTCTCTTGCTGCAAACGAAGGCAAAAGATGACTCTGTCTGTTATGTTTCTCAACTAACTCAGTGTAATGGCCAGGTACTATGACAACCCTGAGCATTTGAAGGAACTCGGTGGAATTGAGATTGGAAAATATGTAGCTGGTGGTATTGTCGTTTATAATCTCGATACAAAGCAAGTTAAATGGAGTGTACAGCTAGATCGAAGTACAGATACTGGAAATTTTCGTGCTTATGTATATTCTTCCCCGACTGTCGTTGATTTGGATGGTGATGGGAACTTGGACATTCTTGTCGGAACTTCTTTTGGCTTGTTCTATGTTTTGGATCACAAAGGTAATCACCCAGACAACTGCTACTGTTTCATTATTCCTTATTCTAGACTTAATGCTTGCAGTATGGTTTAGTTTTAAGTATGCCCCTCCAGAGGTTTTCTCTTACTATGTTCACCATGATGTTTTTTTTTTGGATAGTCGCTTATCATGATGTTTGAAATCTGCTCATTGTGCAATACTAAAGCTTTTCAACAACTATCACCAAAAGTGATGCCTGGGCATTTCGTTTCCTGATTTTTTTTCCTGCATTTGAACAAACAGAGCCTATAACTTTTGGGTCTCCCTCTACGAATTGTTTTTCCTGCTTTTTTGAGCATGAGCTTATTAGAGTGCGCTACCTTGTCCACTGACTGCTACGTCTGAGGATGGGTAGTTCCTGGTGCTTGTCAGTTCTTCCAAGCCAACTGTCTTTGGGTTCGAGTTCACAGATACTTATCAGAATGAGAGTTGGTTGACCGGAAAGAAAATTCACCTCAATTACTAATTGAGTAAAGTTGATGCGATGCCTTGTTATTTTAGTGTTAAATTGGCAATTTGGCATACATGGCAAAAAGATTGATGTTGTGGATGGATATTTTCATAAACTGCTTTTGATACTTGGGATTTTGACATGTTTCATTCTTTTTGGCTATTGGGTTGCTGATATATCTGCCCTGATTCAGGTAAGGTGAGGGAAAACTTTCCTCTTGAAATGGCTGAAATTCAAGGAGCTGTAGTTGCAGCTGATATCAATGATGATGGCAAGATTGAATTAGTCACTACCGATGTACATGGAAATATTGCTGCATGGACTGCACAAGGAAAAGAAATTTGGGAAACACATGTTAAAAGTCTTGTTCCACAGGTATGATCAATGATGTAGCATCTTATTTCCTTAATTTGGTTGCTGTGTGGATTGGGAAGTTGAAACCATGAAAGTGGTGCCACGTACATATCGGTGTCCTTAGTAAATACTACTGTTATCTTCAGGGACCCAGTATCGGTGATGTTGACGGGGATGGCCATACTGAGGTTGTAGTCCCGACACTATCGGGGAATATATATGTTCTTAGTGGCATGGATGGGTCAATTGTACGTCCTTATCCCTATAGAACTCATGGGAGAGTGATGAATCAAGTTCTTCTCGTTGACTTGAGCAAACATGGGGAGAAAAAGAAGGGTCTGACTATCGTTACTACGTCGTTTGATGGTTACTTGTATCTGATAGATGGTCCCACATCATGCACTGACGTAGTGGACATTGGTGAAACTTCGTAAGATCCTTTCAATCCTTGCGCTTTCAGCACATCGACTCTTTTATTTTTTATCTGAAATTCAGCTGAATTTGAAATGTTAACACGACAGATATAGCATGGTACTGGCAGAAAATGTTGATGGTGGTGATGATCTCGACCTTGTCGTGACAACAATGAATGGCAATGTTTTCTGCTTCTCCACCCCATCTCCACATCATCCCCTCAAGGCAGAATTGAGCTTTTATCTAATTTGTTCTTGTTATAGTGGCATCTATAGTAACTTAAAATGAAGTGGAGTGTAAGCTTTTGCTCTTTTTCAGGCATGGAGAGCTCATAATCAGGGACGGAACAACGTTGCTAATCGCTTCAATCGCGAAGGGATTTATATTTTGCCTTCTTCCAGAGTTTTCCGTGACGAAGAAGGCAAGAGTTTCTGGGTTGAAATTGAGATTGTAGACAAATACAGGATTCCACCTGGGGGGTCCCAAGCGCCTTATAATGTCACTGTAAGATATGCCCTCCTACGTTTCGTAAATTTTGTCGTTGTTACGTCCTATGGAGACTGTGACTCTTAAGACTCCTCCAACCTCTCACTTCTTTTGCCCCACCCTGTCCCATAATGGTGATTTGAACCGTTTATCTCACAGGCCATTCTGAGAAGAATGTTGCACCTGAGCAAATCGTATTTTGTGTCATAAAATGGGTGACGAATATGATTTCAAACTTAAGGAATCTGTTTTGTAAAACAAAATTCGATTTGTTCATGTGCTTGTCGATGTTCGATCGAGATTTTTTTATTTTATTTTTGTTGCAAAGATGGACTTATGAGATGAATGGTTGGCATTAATAGCCGGAATGGGGAAAAAGGAAAATCAAACGATTGGAGGGGTCTTGTGTGGAGCTGACCACCATTTGGTTAATCTTTGGGTTGATCTGATAATCTTATGTTGCTTGAAAACAATGTAGACAACCATGTTAGTTCCGGGCAATTACCAAGGTGATAGAACAATAAAGCAAAACCAGATCTTTGATCGCCCTGGTAAGTACAAGATTAAACTTCCGACAGTGGGAGTTAGGACCACGGGTACAGTTTTGGTGGAGATGGTGGACAAGAACGGAGTATATTTCTCAGATGAGTTCTCCCTCACTTTCCATATGTACTACTACAAATTGTTGAAGTGGCTTCTTGTCCTCCCTATGCTGGGGATGTTTTGTGTGCTTGTTATCCTTCGTCCGCAAGAGGCCGTGCCATTGCCCTCGTTTTCACGAAATACTGACTTGTGATAATTAGCTTGTCACAGATTCAATTACTGAATTATCAAAGCTCTTGGAATACATATGTAGTGACCAGTGCCCGAATCATCGAATAGGAAAATGATGAACGTTGCTGGTGTTTGCATTGAGCAGAGGAAGCTAATGAGGTCGTGTTCGCTGGAAAAGGTCTGAACTGTGATTCGATGATACCTTGTTAAACCTGTTGTAATGTTTTCGGACCCTGTGATTTCTTTGTTTACCATTTTTTTTGCGTTGTCCGATGTAATTTTGGTCTTTTGACTATTATTGAGGTATAATCTGAGGGAAAAATGATATTTATCGATACTGATGTCTCGAGTAAATGTTTTGAAGTTTTTCGGTATTCTGGGTTCCATGGTGTTGTCCCTGAATAGTTCAAGCAGAAGATCAACTCGATGAATTGAACCTGATAGAGTTTACTGTTTGATGTACCGTTTGTATACAGAATTAGGTGCTTTTATTCCGAAATTTTTGTATTCTGGCAATTAAATTGGACGTTTTATTCAATCGAACCAAAACCGCTGGAAAAATCGTAAGCACAATTTTCTCACTTCTAAAGTGGAAGCGTTTCCGATATAAGGGAGAAAAAAAGCAGTAGCAGCATTCAACTTTTTTTTTTTTGGGATCAAATGCAAATTCCATTTCAAGAGGTCAAAACTCAATCCTACAAGAATTAATCAAAAACTTTGGAAAGAGCGAGCTAACACTACGTACACTAGGACACGAGCAAACCTCTATGGGCGTAAGGCTCAAAGAAACGTTACCGCTAAAAGCAGACCGACTCAATATGGCGTAGGGTCTGGCCAAGTATTAGTAGAGGAGCAACCTTCAATCCATTGGAGCGGTCCTTTTAATTAGCAGGTGACGTCGGCATTCACGGCGTAAGGAAAAACAAGTTCCCCACAGCCACAAAGGGATGCTTCAGTGCGAGTTCTTGCTGACACATTAGAACTCCGGGCGCGACATTTGGCCAGAAACCCACAATGAGCCAAACCTTAAATCAAGCACCACAACCGGAACAAACAAAAACTAACAAACAAAACTGAAAAAACAACACAACAAAACAAGGAAAAACAACTGAGTCAGCCCGAGTTGACCCCAAGAGTCACACTGTGCCACCTCATAGGCTCCGAGTTCATGCCGAGTCACTACTCTGGGAGAGCATAAGACCAGATTCCATAGCCGCCGCCTATGGATCAGGAACCTTGTTATGATCACAACAATTAGTTAGAAGAAAGTGGTGTTGTGACATTCTTTTGTAACTGTTTTTCTGTTGTAATTCTGTTGGCTGTTAGGCCGTTAGTGCTGTATACGAGACATTAACTAATCTCTCTCTCTCTCTCTGTGTATAAGATAGACAACTAATCTCTCTCTCTCCATTCATTGAAATTCCTGTAAACAACTTATGGGCGGGAATAAAGAGTATCTTTTTTTCTTTTTCCTTCTTTAGGTTACTTCTTCTTCCTCAAACATTACATTGGTATAAGAGCGGGCTTTCCTCAGCCTGTGAATAATTCTCTGCAATGGCCTACGGGACTAGGAGCCAAGGCCTCAAGGAAATGGAAGATGCAATTCGTTCTTTGAAGGAAGGGCAAGGACGAGCAACAAAGGAGAGCGAAGAAATCAAGAACACACTGAAGGATTTGGGAGAAATCAAAGAAATGTTAGCTGTTGTTACCCTGAAATACGATCAAATGGCTGCGCATGTCTACGGGAAGAATCAAGAAACGAATCATGGGAATGGCGATGATCCGACGCTGGAATTAGGTCTACGCAATGGCCAATTCAGAAATGAGGGTTCCCACAATCAATTCAGGAATGAGGGTTTCCAGAATCAAGCCAGGATTGAAGGTTATCAACCCCCATTTCCATACGGCCTTGGAACCAGGAATGCTAAAATCGATTTCCCCAAATTCTCTGGAGAAGATCCCACTGGTTGGGTCTGGAAATGTGAACGATTTTTTTACTATAATTCGATTGAAAACACCAGTAAAGTTAGGTTCTCCATTTTATTTCTGGAGGATAGATTGGGCTTTGCAGTGGTTACCAATGGTTTGAAAAAAACCCACTGTGTAATCAATTGGGTTACGTTCAAACAAGGTGTAATTGCTAGGTTTGGGCCTGACCTAGATGAGGATGCAGTGAGGGAATTAACCAAGTTGAAGCAGATTACCACGCTTAGGGATTATCAAGAACAATTTGAGATCCTAGCAAATAAAACCCAAAATCTGCCAGAAAGTTTCTTTGTGAGTTGCTTTATCAGTGGATTGAAGGAAGAATTAAAAGCTAATGTGTTAATGTTTAAACCCACAAATGTTACCCAAGCCATAAGTTTGGCCAAGCTTCAGGAGTACAACATTGAGGCCATCACTGAGAAGGCTAAACAGGGGGCTAAAATGGCTGATCATCCTCTCAACCATCAACCACGAATATACCCTGCTTCCAGTTTTGTTAAAAGAGAGTTACCTGAAAAATCCTAGATCCCTAGGTTTAATAATAACACCAGATTTACGTGGAAAACCCCAAATAGGATAAAAACCACGGGAAGGAATCAAAACACTAAAAATAACATCGTGCAGTTACAAACGACCTTAGCTTACAATTATAGCTCCTCACAATTGATCAAAGGACGATTGCTGAATCGACGTTCACCGCACCAAGTGTTTGATTGTTGATGCCTTGAATAGAATAGCTCAAGCCTTCCAAGAATCGTTCAAAAATCCACTGAAAGTTGAATCATAAGAATTATTTAGGTCGTAGAAAAGTTTTTGAAGTTGATCATGCTACTCAACAATCCATTGGTTGTACTCCAAGACACAAACAAAAGAACACCCGAGAGGGTGCTACTGCGTCTCGCTTTTTTCTTTTAAAACGTGGGTCATAAAATTCTTCTATTAACTTCCTTTTTTTTGGTCTAGAGTGGCTCCCAAATGTTTTCTTTATAATATTACATCCAAAATCTTTCTAGGTTGAGGAATATTTCTCTTGAAGTAATAAAATCTTTCCAAGTTTGATTAGTCTCAAATCACTCCATTATTCTAATTTGATTAAGCCCATATGCCTGTGCAAATCATTCCAAATATACAGAGCACTTTGATGCTCTACAAATTGATGCCGTGCACTTTGATGGACTACACACTCACGGTCCCTTGTTACAAAACATGTTGATTTTCTTCCATTTCCTAAATAGACATTCTAAAAATAAAAGAAAAAATAAATTACAACTCGATAAACGGAATACATCTAAATATGTGTTTTGTCTTGGAATTGCCAACAAACAACAACCGCTGGCCTATGGACCTTACAATCTCCCCCTTTGGCACTTCCATGACAAAACACACTACACAAAGAAAATCTATCCCCTAACAAAGTGTGTCCACGTCTTGTAAAGCTGCAAAATAAAACACTTAAAAAGTACCGTCTGTTATCAGCAAATTACTCCCTTTTTTGTCACGGAATGGCAAAGGTAGAGGAAGCGGTAGACAATATGAACAAAGCAAAAAAAATAGGGCAAGCAAAATATGTCCAGCAGCCATAAACCACAAAGAAAATACAGTAAAAGTGAGGATTTTAACGTGGAAGAAGAAATGGAATTGGGAAGTAGAAGAATGCACGGAAGGATTTCTTTTTATTTTTATTTTGTTTAAAGAGACTCACTCCTTTCCTTTTTGGTTGTTAAGAGACTCACTTCTTTCCTTTATGATCCAATAATGGGAAATACGCATGACAGAGATGACAGGAGGCTAGCCTAAAGAGATGCTCAAGCAACTTACAAGGAGCTTGGAGGAAAAAATTTGACAGTGGAGTTGCCCAATAAAGTGCTTAAGCACAAAAAAGATAGTCAAACACTTAGTAACAAACTAAACACTCCGTAAAGTATGCTCCGACAAAGCCTCAAACCAAAAAAAAAAATGAACACAAAAGTTCGCAACACGGCATCAAACCGACTGAGGTACAAGTTTTTGGTTATAAGACTTGAGTAGCAAAACATCATTAACATATGCGGGCAAATCAAATAAGACCAATCGAGGATATATTGAAGAGGTAAATATATCACGACATATGAAACTTGTGACAATATTAAGATCACCATCCAAGCATCCGAAAAATTCTCATGAAACATTGGACTGTCATGCACTCTCCCTCTCACAAAGTCAAACCAAGCAATCATTGAAACAAAATTTTGTGCCACCGAAAATAGACAACACCCCCTCAACTTAATATTTAATATTTGATAAAATTTCATAGTTGTGTTTTTGCTTTTACCCCATTGCTGTTTGACGCAAATATTGGGAGTAAGAGTACCTCATACCCAGCCCGGTTACTAAGCGAATGGTCCAATCACGAATGCTTTCACAAAGTCTATCCATCTTTTGACCTGAACACTCAGAGGGAGAATACCTCACCCCGATTGCCCGGTTACTCAATGAACGCCCCGATAAGCATATATATAGATACCTTTCTTCTTTTTCTTTTTTCAACTGTACTCCTTTTTCTTTTTCTTTTTCTTCTTTTTTTTTTCAACTGCACTTAATGAACCATTGTATCCAAAAAAAAAAAATGATGCCAAAAAATGGTCAATCGCTTAGAGAAAGGACAAGACATACCCAGGTGCATGAGAATCAAACTTGCCTCGTTAAGTAATCTCTCAAACTCTGACGTGTAGAGGTGGTAGTCACAGAGACATGTGGCATGATACATTTAAACCCCAAGTACATCGCAAGAAAGAACCAAATAGGATGCTCATACACTATCAAGACATTAAGACGCTCAAATCTCATAGCATCAAACTCAAACCTCAAGGCATCCACAGTGCAGGAAAAAAATTATTTTTAGAGGATTTTAAAATAATCGAATATTTTTTAATAAGAACCTATAAAATCAATGACAATAAAGAAATAAACGTAGTGTTCCAAACTAGAGAAAATATAAATGACTAAACCCATAGAACTAAGTGCAAGATAAGCATGGAGATCAACCTAGACTATGGTACCAAGATCAAGCTCCATAAAGCAAGGTCAACTCTTCTGGATGATCCTATGTCATCTAGAGGGTTCATAGAAATATTCACTCGAGGTCTCAAGTCTGACCTCCTCACCCAAATAGCTCTGGTTTTAATGGGGACTACTTTGCTCTGATTGTCAGGCATAGGTTTATATGTCATATCCCAAAATGTCGTATTCCCAACATTAACATAATTAGTACAATTGGCCTGAGATTTTTTAATATTGTCATGTTTGATAGCTATGTTAAAATGTTCAATTTTATTATGACTAACAAAACTACAAGTTGTTGAGGGATATCCATACAATTGAAAGCAATTTGGTCTAATGTGTCCTTCAACATTACAGTAATAACATGTAGGAGTAAACTTGGCATTATCATGCGAATGGGATACATGTATGTTTGAAGTACGTGATGCATGCAATTTCCGACATTGAGGTTTGATGTGACCCTGAACACCAGAATGATGACACGTAGGTACAAACTTAAGAAAAATTTACCTCATTGCGCTTGGTGGTGGTATTTGCAACCGTTACAATTTGTGTCCTTACCTTCGGAGGCTTTGTGTGAGCATGTTTGACATTGTTCTCTTTGATGGGTGACCTGATTTTGTTAGCCACAGGATTAGTGGGTGCATTGTTGTCCGCCTTGACAAATGTCATTTTTCCTCCTGCTTTTGACTTTAAAGATTTGTTTATTTTATACCCAAGTCCACCTCTATCCGATAACACTTTTTGAGATGACAAAACTTCATTTATAACTGGTGAACCTGTATTCAATTTCTTAAAAGTAGCATTCGCCTTGTCAAGTTCAACTTGCAATTTTGCTACTCTCAATTCAAGAAGCTTGTTAGTCTCAAAAATATTATGCATGTCAATTTCAAGATTTATATTTTTTTGTTTAAGCAAATCAAGTTCATACAAAGCATCATTTTTCTCTTTCTCACACTGCTTTAACTTGGTGGGTAATCCTACACTATGTTTTGTATTGAAAGAACGTTTAAAGGTTTTTGCAAACAAAGCCATAGTTTCCACATCAAATTTATCCTCATTGTTTGAAATATCACTTATATTCTCACAATTAGGTTTAACACTATTTGCTCCTGGAAATATAGATGTAGCACATGCAACATATTTAGACTTATCAAAAATCGGAGGTTGAAAAACAAAATTGCTTTCTTTTAGTGAATCCATACCAGCAAAATAATAATAATAATAATAATAATAATAATAATAATAATAATAATAATAATAATAATAATAATAATAAGGATCTGCTCGTGAAACAAAATCACAGAATAAATATGAGCGACCCACTCTGATACCAATTGAAAAATCCTAGATCCCCTAGGTTTAATAATTTGCTAGTTTTTTTTTTATCTCAATAAAAAAACATCAATCAATTATGAACCAATCACAAACAAAAAGCAATTAAACGATGAACACCAGATATAAGTGGAAAACCCCAAATGGGGGTAAAAACCATGGAAGGAATCAAAACACTAAAAATAACATCGTGCAGTTACAAACGACCTTAACTTACAATTATGACTCCTCACAATTGATCAAAGGACGATTGCCGAATCCACGTTCACCGCACCAAGTGTTTGATTGCCGATGCCTTGAATAGAATCGCTCAAGCCTTCCAAGAATCGTTCAGAAAATCCACTGAAAGTTGAATCATAAGAATGATATAGGTTGTAGAAAAGTTCTTGAAGTTGATAATGCTACTCAACAATCCATTGGTTGTACTCCAAGACACAAACAAAAGAATACCCGAGAGGGTGCTACTGTGTCTCGCTTTTTTCTTTTAAAACGTGGGTCATAAAATTCTTCTACTAACTTCCTCTTTTTTGTCTAGAGTGGCTCCCAAATGCTTTCCTTATAATATTACATCCAAAATCTTTCTAGGTTGAGGAAGATTTCTCTTGAAGTAATAAAATCTTTCCAAGTTTGATTAGTCTCAAATCACTCCATTATTCTAATTTGATTAAGCCCATATGCCCGTGCAAATCATTCCAAATATACAGAGCACTTTGATGCTCTGCAAATTTACGCCGTGCATTTTGATGGACTACACACTCACGGTCCCTTGCTACAAGACATTTTGATTTCCTTCCACTTCCTAAACAAACATTCTAAAAATAAAAGAAAAAATAAATTACAACTCGATAAACGGATTACATCCAAATAAGTGTTTTGTCATGGAATTGCCAACAAAAAACGACCGCGGGCCTATGGACCTTACAACCTAAAGAACTAGAAGAAAAGATGGCTAAAGGCTTGTGCTTTAGGTGCAATGAAAAGTACACCAAGGGTCATCAATGTAAGAAAAAACAACTCTATGTTATGGAAGGGGAACAAAAAGATTCTGATAAGGAGACATCACAAGAGGAAGACAATGAAGAAGAAGTTCAGGAACAAGAGAGCGATTTGCAGATTTCCATCAATGCTTTGACGGGTCAGTTTCTTACGGGAGAATAAGAGTGCATGGTTCTGTTAAGAACAAGACGGTAGTAATCTTGATTGGTATAGGGAGTACACACAATTTCCTCAGCCATGAAGTAGTTAACCTATCACATGTCAACCTATCACAGTTCAATAGTCGGAGGGCATTCAGGCATTGACAAGACCATAAGAAGACTTAAAAGAACTTTTTATTGGAGAGGCTTAAGGAAAGATGTATAGGTTTTCATTTTTGAGTATTCTATTTGCCAAAGTTTTAAGGGGAAACAAGTCCATTCACCTGCATTACTACAACCTTTGCCAATTCCAGAGAATGTGTGGTCTGACATTTCAATGGACTTTATAGAAGGTCTTCCAAAAGTCCTAGGGTAAAACCACCATTTATGTCGTTGTTGGCAGGTTAACAAAGTATGCTCACTTTATGGCTTTAGCACATCCTTATATTGCTAAAGATGTGGCACAATTGTTCTTGGATAACATTTATAAACTGCATGGGCTTCCAAGTACCATAGTCTCTGATAGAGATATTGGCCTTGTTCGTTTCCATGTTTAGTTTTAGTTTTAGTTTTGATGACATCATGATTTTTCTCATTTCTCTCTCTATCTCTTTCCACTCATTACACTTGTTGACATCATCAAAACTAAACGAAACTATCTAACCAAACATAACCACCTAGTCTCTAGTAGAGATGTTGTATTTACTAGCTCATTCTGGCAGGAATTACTTAGACTATTAGGCATTGAGCAATGTTTAAGTACAACTTACCACCCTGTAGACACCTCGATTTTGACCCAAAAAACTTATCAAGCATTCTTGGTGATGATATAGACCAATTGTGCATACCTTGAGGCTAAGAACAAGGCTTGAACTCAGAAAACCAACCTGAACCATTCTAAACCCTCCTAGAACAACCTTACAGCAACCAAAATGACCAAAATACCCTTTAAACCATCCAAAAACCTCTTCAAAATAAACCCAAGCCTACACCATCTTCTATTACATTTGAAGCCCTCTTTATTGATATATATACGTATTAATCTGTTTTGAAATGAGGGAGATGTCCTCATTTTACTGAAATGACTTGTTTCCCCGACCTTCTGAGGGTAAAATGGTCACACACTTGAATGTATAAATTATCTTGGGTTTAAACTACTTGGGTTAGAAATTAAACTCAATAAGCTTTCCAACTCTTCAAACCACGCATGAAACGGAGTTCGGTAGCACCCGGGGCAGTCTCGAAAAGTTTGGCTTGCAGGCCTTTTGAGTGCTTAAACCATGCGCGGACATAAAATTTTCAAGGCATTTTTCAGCTGGTTTTCCACCTAAACTATGGGCTCCCCCTAGTTTCTAAGCTTCGTTTTCATGCCAGAATCCCTCTAATAACACTCCCTCTCTAACTTGAATTGCAAATTACATTTTCCTCCCATTTTCTCTCTATATAAACCATCCTCCACCCATTGTTTAAGGACCCCCACCCCTTGGATGATCTCTTACACTCTCACACCCTTCATCAAACCAAAACCACTCTCTCTCAACCTTCAATCATGTTTTACACTCTCTCTCATCCATTTCCATCATTTTTAACCTCCGAAACACCCAAAAATCCCATCTTTAAGACCAAATACACATAGGTCTTTAAGATACCAACTAATCCTAAACTCTTTCTCATTGTAAAACTCCATAGTTAGCCCCTATCTACTATAATCATCCATCAATTGCAGCTCCATCATCCAAAATCAATTAAACCCACTTGATCATGCCAAAAATGTTCATCTAACCTTCAATACACCCCCATTCACTCAATCAATCATCCAATCACCCTTACACTCACACTCCTTTGTCCAAAATACTTCATCTATAGCCCATAAACACAGCCACTACCCATCCATTCATCAAACCACAAGTTCAAGCCTTGATCATAGCCGAAAAGGTAGACAATCATGTGAAAAATCATGTTTTGGTCATCCTGAGGTAGACTAGTGGGTTCATGGAGGTCCTCTATACCTCTAATGGACTCACAAGGTCTTAAACATTCAAGAAAATAACTTTTCAAAACCCCAGCTTCAAACAGTTTGAGCACTCAATGCCAGCATTATGAGCGCTCAAGCTGTTTGAGCACTCTTCATGTTTTGTGGTTTCTGATCATCTCTTATGTTGGTATTGTCAATATTATGGCTGCTTGTTGGTTCATCTTTTCCCAAATCAACTTATTTTGCCTCTGATCATTGATCAATGAACCCTAAAAGCCATAAAAGCAATGTTTATCATCATCAAGCCATGGATGATCCCATTCCATGAAATGGACAGTGTACCTCACTTCCTTTAACCATGATCCGAAAGTTTCAAGTTTATGCCAACATCATAGAATGGTCAAAAATCACAGCCCTTGAATGAGGGTTGAGCGCTCAAAGCAAGGACTGTGAGCGCTCAAGCTTCACTCAGTTTTGGTACTTCAATCTTGTTTACTTCAGTTATGTGTTCTATTTTCAGTTTATGAGGTGTGTGTGTGTTGATGTTTGGCTAAGCCAACCTATTCACGAAGTGTGTGTGTGTGTGTGTGTGTTGATGTTTGGCTAGGCCAACCTATTCACAAAGCACGTGTGTGTTGACGTTTGGCTAGGCCAACCTGATCTCTTTTCCCTCTCACTCTTATCATGCTTGTGTGTGGTCCAATGCTCATTCTCCACTCATGTGGACACCTCAAGTTTATTTTATTCATGTTGGTGAAATTTCAATACATTATGCATCATCATATATCATGTTGAACTAGTTTGTGGTCCAGATGAGGGCAGAATGCTGCAGAAACACTCAAATCCAAGAGATGGCTTGAGCACTCAATGCATCCCTTTGAGCGCTCAAACCGTCTTCTAGTCCAATCAAATCATTCTCTTATTTTAGCTTGTTTTTGGCATTTTGAGTATTCTGCAAAGTTTCAAAGCATTGAGCCTTCATTCCTTCTTTACTATTCGCCTCATTTTGGTCCATGGATGAGTTTAAAACCCATGATTATGTCATTATGTCATTTTGTTTAATGAGTCAAATGCTGTTTTTTTTAATAAAAAAAATGGTGATTAAAACATGTTTTCATCAAATCAGAATCTTTAGGAGCATCATAAGCATGAGTGGGTCAGAGGAGATTAAGCGCTCAAACTCACACCTTGAGCGCTCAAGCTCCTGCCAAGGGATGAGATTGGTCTTCGTTTTTGTTTGCTGGCTGTGTCACTTCTAGCCATTTCATTATTTTTAATCTTGTACAAAAACTGTTGTTTGCTATTTTGTGTCTTTGTTAGTTCGTACTTGAATTCCTTCATCACGCATGTAGATCACAATACACATGCATACACCATAGTTCCATTGATGTGCTTATCATTGTTTCATGATTCCCATCCTTATTTTCCCGTACTTGTTCAAAGTTGAGTTGTATACATTTCTTGTATAATCTCACAAAAGTCAAGTAGAGATCGGTCTTTTAACCGGGCGAGGGGGGTACCGTAAAACCTTTCCCTTCTCATAACTGAGCTCCCGAACCTAAGATAGTATGGTGATGACGGGCCAATAATCCTTATCCATTGAATGAGGCATGAGTCAATCGAGTTCGGTTCGTCGGGGACAATCCGCTAAAATTCGAGTGGCGACTCCGAATCGATCGAGGTTCCTCTAGAGGTGTGTCCACACACCCACAGACAGATGGTTAGACTGAGATTGTGAACAAAAGTCTGGAAAATTAATTAAGATGTATGTGTGGGGAATATCCTAGACAATGGTCCAACTGGCTCTCCCTTGCTGAATGGTGGTATAACTCTTCTTGTCACTCTGCCATCAAGACTACTCCCTTTTATGTAGTCTATGGATAGCCACCACCTGATCATAACTTCATGAATGTCGGAACTTCCCCAGTAGCAGCTGTGGAGAAGTGGGCAAGAGAAAGGGCTTCAATACTAAGGATGTTAAAGGTGAATTTGCAACTGGCCCAACATAGGATGAAGCATTATGTAGACAAGTTAAGGATTGAACGCGAATTTGAGGCATGAGATTAGGTATACTTGAGATTGCAACCCTATAAATAGTCCTTTCTGGCTTTACAAAGGAACATGAAGTTGTCCCCACATTTCTATTGGCCTTTTCAAGTCATTTCAAGGGTGGGAAAGGTAGCTTATAAGCTGCAGTTACTTGATTCAGCTCGTATCCACCCAATGTTCCATGTTTCTTTGCTTAAGAAGAAAGTGGGTTAGCATGTTATACCTAGCCCAGACCTTCCCCCTATTAGTGATGAAGGTGTTTTACAAATGGAACCAGTGGCAGTGTTGGAAGAAAGGATGATCAAACGCAACAACAAAGCCGTGGTCTAGTGGCTAATGCAATGGTCAAGGACTTTCCCTGAAGATGCCACCTGGATAGACTATGAGGAGTTTAAATCGAAGTTTCCCAATTACCAACCTTAAGGATAAGGTTTTTTCTTAGGGGTAGGGAATGCTATGATCACAGCAGTTTGTTAGAAGAAAGTGATGTTGTGGCATTCTTTTGTAACTGTTTTTTTGTTGTAGTTCTGTTGGCTGTTAGGCCGTTAGTGCTGTATACTAGAAATTAACTAATCTCTCTCTCTCTCTCTCTCATTATGTATAAAAGAGATAAACTAATCTCTCTCTCCATTCATTGAAATTTCTATAAACAACTTATGGGTTGGAGCAAAGAGTATCTTTTTCCTTCTTTATGTCACTTCTTCTTCCTCAAACATCACAAAACTATATTTGCCGGAGGGGCCAGGTTGCCCTAGCATCACTCCTCGTCAGATCTGAAACAAAGAAGGTAGAGGAAGAGCTGTGACAAGGTGGAGAGGGGGGTTGTGTAGACACCCCAATTTGAACCTACGAAAATCCTTGGCAATCCCCGATGATGAAAATGCCTGATAAGAGCATGCGATGCTTGATTGTGAACTTGGAAACCCCTCCTAAACCTCTCCAAAATAAACCCAACCTTGCACCTCCTTCTAGTACATTCAAAACCCTCTTTTTTGATATATAATATGTCTCAATTCATTTTGAAATGAGGGAGATGTGCTCGTTTTACCAAAATAACTTGTTTTTCCGACCATCTGAGGGTAAAATGGTCACGTTTTGATGTACAAATAATTTTGGGTTCAAACCACTTGGGTTAAAAAAGAAGACTTGATAAGCTTTCCAACTCTTTAAACCATACACAAAACGGAGTTCAGTAGCACCCGGAATGGCCCCACAAAGTTTGGAATTTTGTGCTGTCTCCAAGTCCAGACGCCTGGATTCCCCAATTCTAGGCACCCAGACTCAATCCAGGCGCCTGGATTCCCTATTCCAGGTGCCCAGATTCACTCCAAATACTTGCTATCCAAGGTCAAGTGAGTGGGGAAGAGCGTCTTGGAAGATTTTATGAGGATTTTTTTGCAGGAATTTTCAGAGAGAGAGAGAGTGGAGGGAAAATAAGGAGAGTCTAGGTGCACCCTTAAGCCATCCTAAGGGTCCATTTTGGACATTTCATGCTTATGTAAAGCCCCTTCCCTCCTCCATTTGAAGAGATCAACTCTCCACACCCTCTCTTTACTATTATGCTACTGAAATACACCGAGAAATTCCATCCCAAACAACTTCCTCTCAATCTCTCTTTATTTCATTCAATTTCAACCTTTAAGCCCATTTTCTTACTATTCTAACTCCACACTTTCTCATCCTCAACAATCAAACCTCCACCAAGGTACCTACAATTTGGTCTTCATAGTTCTAGAGGCTAAATCTCAATCCACTCAACCACCAAAATCACCCAAACTTACATCCCAAGTTCAAAAAAATCAAGCCTTAAAGGAAGATTCTTCTACTAAACTGTTCAACTAGGCCTTGAGGGGAACTCAACCAAGCTCACATTGGTCTTCTATATTAGTAGAGGGCTGGGAAGGGATTTGAAAATCATCAAGAAAGAAATCTATTTTGTGCATCAGTACTCAATCTAGGCGCCTGCATTGAGTCCAGGTGCCTGGATTCACTCCATGCAGGCGCCTGGATCCCTTTTCCTCTTACCATATTTTATGTTTTTCTTGCAGTCTAATTAGTTCATGATAGTTCATCTACATGCATTAATGTTAGGATAATCATATCTCATGTTTTAATATTCATTATAAGGGGTATTTGAGTGTTTTAAAGACAAAAACCATGGCTTTGTTTGGTTGAGAGTTTTGAGAAGAATTTTTTGAGAAATATTTTTGAGATAGTGTTTGGATGAGTTTTTTGAAAAAGTAATAATTAGAGAGATGTGTAATAATTAGAGAGAGATAGAGAGAGAAATGAGAATAATGATTGGAGAGAGAGGTATAAGTAAATGTGATTAATGATTGGAGAAATGAGAGATGGGGAAAGAATCTTTTTGGAAATTTTTTAGGAAATGTGAAATGAACACAGTGCATGTTTTTCAAGATTTTTATCATGATATGAAATTGATCTTGAGATTCATTTCATTCATAATGTCATTAAACATCATTTAGAGTGTGTGTGTGGATAAGATAGGAGCATTGCACTTGTGGTTTATTGTGGAACTTGGAGGATGGAAGTGGCTATTTGAGTGGCCATCCAGGCGCCTGGATCTGCTTAATCCAGGTGCCCAGAAAGCTATCCAGGTGTGATATGTTTGATGTTTGTGATCAATTTTTGAGACACCTTGGAGTAGTTTGAGCATGATTTGATCAAGTTTCAATGTTCTATGCATATAAATCATTCACTCATGGAATTTTGCACAAGCATCCACCCATATCTCATTGATCTTTTTGATATATTTTTCATGCTTTCACATGAATATGTGTACAAAGTCCATTCAAACAACATTTTTAAAATCCTTTAAACATTTAGTAGAGACTGGTGATTTCACCGGGCATGAGGGGTGCTTTAAATTCCTTCCCCTCGCGTAACCTAGCTCCCAGACCCAAGAAATCTCATTTTGCGAGGCTAGTAAAATATTTTTCATTCAAAGGGCAGAAGAGTCATTTTTCAAATGGTTTCTCCGGTATGGTCCTCAAATCTGGGTGGCGACTCCATTCAACCAATCAAAACCATTTTTCAAACCGCAAACAATTTCGTGGACTCACTTCGCGAGGTGTTCATAGGTTGGTTGGGCGGAGGAAAGCTTGAGGGTGGAAGAGATGGGATGGGTAGAGGAGAGGAGAGGAGAGGAGAGGAGAGGGAATCTATTATTCAGTGGTTCAAAAAGGCATGGGGGTGATGGTACGACGGGGCGGTGAGAGAGTGAGAGTGAGGGAGAAGCCCAGGGCCAGGCGGACCCCCCCAAGCAAAACCAAATGGAGAAGAGAGGAAGGAGGCATGTTAGGATGGGCAATGGGAAGAAGGAAGGAGGGATGACGGCAGAGGGTGGCTAGAGTAGGGATAAAATCCTAGAAAATCTCTATAGTAGAGAGAGAAACTCTCTTTCTCGAGAGCCTTTATTGATCCCAACGTTCAACTTCATTCAAATGATTCTTTTTAATCGAGTTTTTTGTTTTTTAATCTATTACATGGGGAGGGGAGAATGAGACTCGATCTTGAGAAGTAGTGTGGAGCATCTAAGAGCTCTACCACATGAGCTAGCCATCACTTTCCTTTTCAATCAAGTTTGCAAAGGTTAATTTTAGGCAAAGAAAATTTGTTTTCTCGTGACGAGGCTAGCAATCGCTAATACAATATTATTTTTTGTGGTTTTTTTTTTGCGTTGGCTAACTGACACGTATGCTAGGTTCTCGTTGCAAATAAGCACACTACATTTCAGACGTGGGACTCGAACACAAAAAGCTTTGCCACCCCATTAGCCACCACCCACTCTTGTCGCAAAAGGTATGTAGCAATGGTAATTCACCATTTTCGACTGTTTATTCCTGCCACAACAAACATTAATTCTCTTAACATGGGCTTGGCTGACGTTTGTCAAAGAAATTTTGCAACCCCCATTAGCTACCAATTCATTCCATGGGGACCCGCAACAAAAGGCTTTAGCGATGGTGTATTCCCATCACAAAAAGTATTATTTCTCATAACATAGGTCAGATCAACACTGTCACAAAAGTTTTTGCACCCCCTAGAAGCCACTTTACTCTAGTCGCGAAAGTGCTTTTGCGACGGTAATATACCATTTGTGACTGTTGATTTTGGCTGCAAAGAGCAGTAGTTCTTGCAACACAGGCCCGACAACACAAAGAAAAAGCGTGGTTATTGTGATGAATTCATTTATTGGCCGACCCTTCAATTAGAAATGGGCTAGCCCCGTTTTCTTTCTTTTTTAATTTTGGTGAGATATGAACCATTCTATGATATGGCCACACTGGATCCACACATGCAATGTAAACCTATGGGAAACTAGCGTAGCTACCCACTGCCACACCTCCCACTTAAATCCCGACTCCTGAGTGCCACCAAAGGGAAATCGAACCCTGCCATATTGCACCACAGGTACGTGCTAACCATTGGGGCAACCCTTTTTCCACTAACATTCACGGCTATTTTGGCTTAATGGGGTAGTTTCCCTAAAAGTGCTAAAAAGTAATTGATGTATTGTGAGGAGATGACCTATATTGAAATCTATGTTTCTTTCTTTTAGTAGTTTTAGTACGTTTAGAAAAAAATGGGAAACCTCATCACTTTGACTTATTTTTTCATCCTTATTTAATTTTTTTTCTTCGTGTTATTTAGTTTTTTTTCGCATTGTTTAGTTTTTCGTCAAGTTTTTTTGTTTTTTGTTTTTGTGTCTTATTGGTTTGCCGACAAGAGGAATTAGAAAAGTAAATAATTATGATAAGAACTCACTTTTTGAATAAAGACGAAAAGAAGTCAAAAAACAAATATTTGAGTTTGGATCATAATTTATACTTTTTTGATCCCTCTTGACAAGCCAATAATACAGTAAAAAAAACAAACAAAAAAAAACTAGAAGCAACTAACATGAAAAAAAGGCCGGTATTTTGGAAGGGTCCGAGACTTTAGAGAGAGAGAGAGAGAGAGAGAGAGAGAGAGAGAGATTTGGGTGGTTGAGTTCCCACCCACAACCCCCACCACCGCCCCCCTTTATCGTTCTTGTCCAGCTCCTTAAGCCCCCCTCTGATCTCTCTTATTTCATCCTCATCTCTTAGTCCCCTATTTGTTCCAACTCTCTCTTATCTCTTCTCCTCTCGGCTCCTTCCCTCCCTCATGGTTGTGAGTGGTTGAAACTCTCTATTTTGAGAGATGATTTCCTCTTACCCCTCCATTTTTGAACACAGGGGGGCCCGATCTTAAGTACCTAGGCTCCTAGATCCGATTGGTTTCGCCAACGGATTTTTGGGAGCTCTTTAACAGCTACGATGGTGGCATCTGCAGTCAATCTGGTGGTGGTCCTTCAGCCTGTGGCGAGAACGAGTTTCAGAAAGATGTAGGTCTAGTCAATCCACCCTCCTTCACGAGTGTGTCTGATGGGTCCGTCCTCGATACTGATTCTTGCGCCTTTTTGTTTTGTTTTGTTTTTGTTTCATTTTCTTTGTGTTTTTGCTATAATATCTTCTCCCTTGAACCCTATAGGCCGTGTAACTTATACTTGATTTTTTTTTTATCAATATAAGTTGCATTATCCTTGTTAAAAAAAGAGAAAAACGCAAAAAAAAAAAATCAAATAAGAACAAAAAAAATAAACGGTGACTTAGGCCCCGTTCCGCTAAAAAAAAAAGAGTTTTGGTTTAATTAAAAAACTATCTCATTCCACTAACAAAAAACTATTTAGTTTTTTTTGCAAAATTAAAAACCAAAAAAGCAAAAAACTAGTTAGTAGAACAAGTTAGTTTTTTTTGTAAAACTAAACGTACAAAAAACTAGTTTAATGGAAGAAGTTAGTGGAACAAGGTCGTTTTTTTGCAAAACCAAAATCCAAAAAACCAGTTAGTGGAACAAGTTAGTTTTTTTGCAAAACAAAAACATTCAAAAACACATTTCAAAGATGAGAGAAATTTATTTACGGATGTCAAAAACTAAACTAGTTAGTGCTGTCATTTTGTTATATTTTTTGTTGTGGTGTTATTGTATATTTTGTTGTTCGTGGTTATTTCTCCTTGTTTGGACTCTTGTGTACCTCAAATTACTATTTCAATAATATTTCTATCTCTTTATTAAACAAAAACATTAAAAAAATCAAAATGAGTAGAACACCCCTTATTAGGCCCAGCCCACTCTCGTGGGACCCAAAATTCCATCCCATTTCAAAAACTGGTAACGTACTCAGGTCTCTCTCGCTCTCTTAATTTGCACTGGTTTCCCGCCCTATATATCTCTCTCCCTCACCTCACCTCACCTCACCTCACCTCGATCAGTCAACACTGTTATAGCCTCTCTCTCACTTTCTCTCTGGGCTTACTGATTCAATCAAAGATGAAACGGAATCGCAAGCTCAAGAAACCAGACACTTCTTCCAAGGTACATTCATGTCATCTTTGAACACAGTCTCTCTTCCCTGCATTCAAAACCCTAGCCTTTACCTAACACTTCAATTCCTGATAGACGGCGACATTGATCTTCTTACTTTACAATGTGATTTTGTCAACTGTTTGTTTTTGTTTTGCAGCTGATTTTGAAAGAAGTCATTGGATTGACCACGAAGAGTGCAAATGGATTGGCTTCGGGTATTTTCAGTCCGAACTGCGTTTATTTGGCGGGGTGTGTGGTAGTGGTTTACAATGTGGGAACGGAGACCCAATCCCACCTCATGGTGTCCAATAGAGCGCCTAAGCCATTGAGCTGCGTTTCCGTATCAAAGGATGGGAACTTTGTTGCAGCTGGAGAGGTAGGATTGTATTTCTCATTAGCGAAGTCGCATAATTTTGAATACTTTGATACGATTTTGTAAATTTATGATAAAAAGATGTTATTTTGGAGAGAGAGAGAGAGAGAGAGAGAGAGAGAGAGAGAGAGAGAGAGAGAGAGAGAGAGAGAGAGAGAGAGAGAGAGAGAGAGAGAGTTCTCAAATTATGGATTTCTTTGTAGAGCCCTTGGTTTTTCATGATGGTTATGCATATCGAGCTATGTAATAAGTGTCCGTATAAACCACGAGGGGTACATCTATTGAATTTCTGAAACTAGAGATGTAAAACCCTAACTATCAACGAGGAAGAACAAGAAAGGAACAAAAGAGAGAAAAGAAAATTCTGTTGTTCATTCTCTGAAATCTGTTTTTCGTGATTACAACTCAGAGCCTTTTTGGCTCTATTTATACATCCCTCAATTACCCTTAACAAACTAAACTGACTAACTACCATTACCACACTAATCTATCACGTGTACCGCACTTGACTCAATGACCTTGACTAATACTCCCCTGCAAACTCAAGGGGGTATTGACCACCCTGAGTTTGGATTGAAGAAACACAAATCTGTCTGCTGATAAAGCCTTGGTAAAAATATCTGCAGTTTGGTCAAGAGTACCCACATGAGACACACAGATCTGTTTGTCAAGAACTTTCTCCTGTATGAAATGGTAATCGACCTCGACGTGTTTTGTACGAGCATGATAAACAGGATTGAATGCCAATGCAATGGCAAATTTGTTGTCGCACCAAATCTGATGAGGAAGAGAAATAGGCACACTCAAATCTGTTAACAGTTGATGTACCCAGGAAATATCAGCTGCTGTTTGAGCCAAGGCTTTGTATTCAGCCTCGGTTGATGATCTTGCTACTGTATGTTGTTTCTTTGCGCACCATGAGATCAAATTAGCACCAAGATAAAGACAGAAACCAGTAGTTGATCGTCTATCTAGGTGATCCCCAGCCCAATCTGCGTCTAAGAAAGCTGTTAAATGCAAAGATCCAAGAACAAACAACAAACCATGATGTAATGTCCCTTTAATGTACCGTAAAATACGTTTCACAGCAACATAATGACTGCTTCGGTGCATGCATATGCTGACATGCCAGATTAACAGCAAAGGAGAGTTCAGGCCTAGTTAAGGTTAAATACTGTAGAGATCCAACAATAGTTCTGTACCATTGAACATCCGGAAAATCAGAATCTTGATCCAACACAGGTGGTTTGACAGAAGAAGGAGAAAGACATGGTTTACAATCTGCCATGCCTGCTTTGATCAACAAGTCATTTGCATATTTGGCCTGAGAGAGAAGTATATTCTTGCCAGGATAAAGAACTTGAATTCCCAAAAAATAACTGAGAATACCCAGATCTTTCATCACAAATTTGGAACTAAGATTCTGAATTAATTCATTGATGAACCCTTCATTGCTACCAGTGATAAGGATATCATCTACATACACTAAAACAAGAGTAATACCTTGAGCATGTTTCAGAGTGAACAATGATGTATCTGCCTTACTGTTGCTGAACCCATTAGCAAGAAGGAATGCAGAAAATGTAGAAAACCAAGCTCCTGGAGTTTGTCTTAAGCCATACAAGGATTTGTTCAACTTACACACATAATTTGGATACAAATTGTGTTTATATCCCAATGGCTGTTTCATGTAGACATCTTCCTCAATATGGCCATGTAAAAAGGCATTGGATACATCCATTTGTCTGATGGACCATTGATTGTGCACATCAAGACTTAGAACCACTCTCACAGTGGGTTGCTTAATCACGGGGCTAAAAGTCTCTGTGTAGTCTAAGCCCTCAGTTTGTTGATTACCATTGGCCACTAGTCTAGCTTTATACCTAGCTACACTGCCATCTGAGTGACGCTTAATCTTGTAAATCCATTGTCACCCGATAACATGAGCATTGGGAGGAGGTGAAACCAAAGCCCAGGTGCCCTGTTTTACTAGAGCAGAATATTCCTCTTCCATTGCTTCTTGCCAAGCTGGATGTGTAATGGCCTCAGTATAATGCTTAGGTTCTGTATCTGGTAAAGGTATTGCAGATGACATAGTGGACAAAGCAAAAGGAGTTTTAGGTTTAGAAATCCCATTTTTTGATCTTGTTGTCATGGGATGAGTGTTTATGGAAGAAAGTTGAGAAACATTAGTAGATTGTGACACTAAACTAGAAGTAGCATGATGAGATTGATTATGAGAAACAGGAACAGCATGAGGAGGAGATGAAATCACACGAGTAGAAACTAGAGAAGGAGAATCAGTAACATTAGATGAAACACTAGATGAAGAATCATGAGAATTTGAGACAGAAGAAGACAATAGAGAAGAAGAAAAGGGAACTGAAATTTGAATGTCATCAAAAGATGTCAATGAAACACTGAATTTAACTGTGTCAGATGGAGAAGTAGAAGAACCAGCAAGAGAGAGAAAAGGAAACTCAGTTTCAATGAATTTTACATGCCGTGACACATAGACTTTTTGAGTTTTGGGATTGTAACACTTATAACCTTTTGTTGCAGGACATACCCTAGGAAGATACAAGGAGTGGATTTAGGTTCCAATTTATTACCCCTATAAGGCTTGAGCCAAGGGTAACAAGAGCAGCCAAAAGTTTTCAAGAATTGATAGTCAGGTGTTTGATTAAACAAGAGACAGTTTGGAATTTGAAACTTAAGAGTTGGATGAGGCAACCGATTAGCAAGATAAACAGCAGTAGTCAATGCCTCCAACCAGAATTTACTAGGGAGATTAGCTTGAAGAAGAAGAGTAATAGTGGTTTCAATTAAGTGTCGATGTTTTCTTTCCACAACTCCATTTTGCTTTGGAGTGTGAGGACAAGTAGTTTGATGGATCACACCACTGGACAGAAACATATGCAACAGAAAATGATTCACAAATTCTCCACCATTGTCACTCCTCACAGTTTGAACAGTGGTATTAAACTGAGTGGACACATAAGCTTTGAAGTTACTTATGGCATATTTCACCTCAGACTTGTAATGTAGAGGAAACAACCAAGAGTATCTAGAAAAATCATTAACAACTAAGAGATAATATCTGTAACCTTTATTAGAAGGGATAGGGGATGGTCCCCAAACATCCATATGAACAAGATCAAAAGGTGCATAACCATGAGATTGAGACAAAGCAAAGGGAAGTCTCTGACTTTTTGCCATATCGCAACAACTACATGTAACAGAAAGAGGACAACTTACAGGTAAGTTGTACTGTTTTATTACTGAAGAAAACAAAGAAGAGCTGGGATGACCAAGCTTATTATGCCATAAGACTACTGAAGATGAAGATGGTATGCCGACAAGAGTTGTGGGAGTGATTCCAGAAGAAGAAGCTTTAGAGAAGTCCATAATTGGGTAAAGACCCCTGTGACAGGGAACCTGATAGAGAATTTGAAGGGTTTCCTTGTCCTGTATCACAAGGCCATTAGAATCAAACACAAGTAAGCGCTTATTGTCTTTAGCAAATTGGTGGACAGAAAGAAGATTATGAGTGATATTTGGAGAATGCAAAATATGAGAAACAAAATTGTGCTGAAGGAGTAGGCAATATGCCTTTACCAGTATGTGTAACCCTAAGATGAGAACCATTACCAACCATTATACCTGCATTGTGAGAAGTTGGTTGAGCAAGGTCCAGATTCTGCCAGTTATTGGTGATATGATGTGTAGCTCCACTGTCAAAGTACCATTGTGGAGCATTAGAAGGGTTGGTGGTTGCAGTTTGATGGACAGATCCAATGGTTGATGATGCAAACTGTGGAACAGCCTGTGGAGGAGCAATGAAAGAAGCTTGAGATGACAGATGGTAAGGTTGTTCAGGAACACCAAAACTCCCAGTGAAATGAGCTTGTGGAACAGATGTGTTTGCATTAACACTAGGTCCTGTCATAGCCCCTGGAGCATTATACCCAAAATATCCATTGAAAGGCATGGTTTGCTGGAGATTCAGAGGCACGTTGTGTTGATAATTGGTAGGTATACTCTGTTGAAATGTAGGTCCTCTTGCTCCATAAGAAAAACCTGGATTCCCCATTGGTATCCCTTGAGGAAAAGTAGTATTATTCATCATCCATGGGTTATTAGTACTCAGTTGAAAACCTGAGAAACCAACTGGAGCTCCTGTTTGAAACTGAGGCTGAGCTGGAATACCAGTTTGTAACTGAGACTGTACAGATCCTTTATAGAAACAAAAATCTGTCACATGATTGTTTCTGCCACAGATTGCACATGGTTCTCTTGAATATCGAAATCCTCTATTATTTCTTCCTCTGTTGAAATTTCTGTTAGACTGCTGATAATACTGTTGTTGAGGGAAATTCATTTGTGACTGTGCATACTGTGAAGAGGAAGACATTGGAACATTCATTTGTGGCTGAGATTGAACACTAGGACCACTATTCTGTGATTGAAGATGCTGTGGATTCTGAGAAACATGTTGTGCAGAGTTAGGGTTTCCATGTGTGGCTACCAATACAGTTGTGACATCAGAATCTGAAGAAGTTTCTTGAAGTAGTTGATGATCCTCACTATTAAGCAGATTGACTACATCATCAAAAGAGATATTGGATCCTCTTGTCCTTACAGCCGTTTTAAAACTATTAAAAACCTTTGGTAATCCCCTCAACAGATGAAAAATAAGATCTTCACTCAAAGGATTTCCAGCAGCCTCTAGCTTCTGTGCATACTCTTTGATAGTATCAATGTAGGCTTCTACTGTTGATGTTTTAGTAAACACTGAACAGCCTACACTTAAGATTTTGCACATTGCTCTTTGTCAAAGAATTGAATCTGTTCGACAAAGACTCCCAGACTTGTTGCACATGCCTTAACCCTAACACGTATGGTAAAGTAATTTGTGAAAGAGTAGCCGTCAAACAAGAAAGGAGTTGTGTATCTATCAGATTCCATAGCAAGAAATCAGGATTTGGTGATTCGACTCCTTCACTATTATGAACAGTTGTAGGAGGACATACTGTAGTTCCATCAAGGTACTCGATAAAACCATTGGCTATCATCACATTTTCATCTTGTATGCGCCACAGCAAGTAATTGGAGCCATCCAATTTTACAGTGACGAGAGAATGGAAATTGGAGACCAGAAAAGCAAGTGAAGGAGGCAATGTTACCGTTTTCGAATTCGAGGATGAAGATGCTGACGATGTCATTCTTGAATTCAATCTTGAGTTGAATCAATTTTAGACTTGAAATTTCTTGTATCTTATTCTCGTATCGTTCTCGGGATCTGAGCGACTCACGTCTTTGATGGCTCTGATACCATATTGAATTTCTGAAACTAGAGATGTAAAACCCTAACTATCAACGAGGAAGAACAAGAAAGGAACAAAAGAGGAAAGAAAATGCTGTTGTTCATTTCTCTGAAATCTGTTTTTCGTGATTACAACTCAGAGCCTTTTTGGCTCTATTTATACATCTCTCAATTACCCTTAACAAACTAAACTGACTAACTACCATTACCACACTAATCTATCATATGTACCGCACTTGACTCAATGACCTTGACTAATAACATTGACTGGTAAATACCCGGCTTCATGTTCAAGGGGTCGCCAGTTCGAGTCCCCTTGCAGGTGGCTGGAGGTTTGTCCGGCTGTTAACTATTGACTTCAAGGCCCCTATATTAGTCTCTCTTGGACCAGGTGGACTGGACAGGATACCGAGCTATCTAAATGAATGAACAAACCAACACACACACACATAAAGACATAAGTTATGATGTTGGGTTTGTGGAAAAGCTCAATGGATGCTGGAAATTATGGCTGCATTTATTCAGTCTGCCCTTTTATTGGGATTTAACAGTGGAGAACCAAAATGGCAGAATCTTGGCTTCTAGTCTTTAATGGTTTATACGCCTTTAAGATTGGATTAATTTGGTTGTAAAGAGTACCGAAGGTACTGTCTGCATATGATAATGACTGTTATGCATGTCCATGGTGCGACATTGTATAGGTGCATACCATGTTAAATCCTGCAGGCTGTAGCATTCTGATGATATCTGATTTTTAGTGGGATTCTTGTGCATTACTGGAAACTGAATAGTTAAGGGATACTGGAAACCTGATTGGAAAAGCTTTCTTGGGGCTTGACAACTTGAGATCTCATTTTCATACCACTTGATTTTCTTGAGATATTTTCGCGTTTTCATTGTATAAACTGTGGATATGGGCCATATGGCTGCATTAGAGTGCCACCAGAAAAGATGGAGCCAAGGAGCCATGCTAAGTAGTTGGGACCGGGCTTTATTGATTTGGATTGAATGGGACTAGCCATTCAATCTTATTGGGGATATGAAAAATAAAAAATTCAGTTAGCTGGTTCAGTTTTCTTGGGTTTGGGCTGATTAAACTTGAAAGAAATTAGAGGTATGTTAAGTGGACCCTCGTGATGGTATAAAGTACCTGTGTCGGACACTAGACACTCAGATAGTGATGTTGGATATGTGTCCGATTTGTTTAGCAAGACAAATCTATAGAAAACCCAATTGTAATTCGAGTTTATCATGGAAGTATGCATAAACCTCTCTTATTATCCATGAAATGCGCTATAGAACCTTAAAGCACCATTTTACGAAAGAAAATATGCAAAAAATATAAACAATTTTGAATATTTTGCCGTTTCCCCGTATCCTTGAAATGAGAAATAATTGAATCCGACACCTAGATACATACCCGCACTTGAGTTCAAGTAACATAGCACTCTATTGTAAGAGGGAAGTTTTTTCAATTGAAAATGATGTCAATAGAAATAGTAGGCCTACTTATACAAAAAGCAAAAAAGGTAGGTCTTTTCAGAAGTATTCAGTTGCAGTTGATATCGCTCAGGTGAAGCATTGGGGAAAAAATCTGCTGACCTTTTCCTTTTCAGTGTATTTTCCTTTCGTTTGCCTGAATTTGTTTAAGCTAATGTTGCAGTCACACCATCAGCCTGCAGTGCTAGTATGGAACTGTGCGAGTATGGCTTTGTTATCTGAACTGAAAGGCCATCAGTATGGAGTGATGTGTACTGGCTTCTCACCTGACGGTTAGTTTGAACAAGTCCGTTGGATCTTCCACACTTGCAATATGTTTTCACATCTTGCTCCTTGCAATTAAGATGGCATCATGATAATGTTGTCACCAATTTTTTTTTTTTCGTTTGTTAATTGAAGCTTCTTATCCTTCCTTTATAGGCAAATATCTAGTTTCTGTTGGACTTCCTCAAGAAGGATACATATGCCTGTGGGATTGGCGAAGTGGGGTGTTAGTTACAAAGGTTAAAGCATGTTCATCTTGTTCTTCTGTTGAATCAGTTGTCTTCTCATCAGATGCAAAATTCATTCTGACTGCTGGGAAGAAGCATCTAAAGTTATGGAAAGTTGGGTTATCGATAAAAACTCGTGCAAATGTTAGGGTCAAGTCTTTGGCTATGCATGGGAAGCCCATTAACGTCGGTTTCCAGAAAGGATACTCATTCATAGCTGTTACATCTCGGTTTTGATTAAAAAGTGGCCTTGTTAGTGGTGATCAGGCTGGTGACATTTTACCAATCTATGCATTGACCGACACAGGTGCCTTAACTTTCATTGTTACGTATTTGTTGTGCTTAAGATACTTCATGATCTTTATATATTCTTTCTTTCATTTACAGGTGTTTTATGCCTTATAGATTCTGGGTTGTCGATACGAAATTCAGTTGACTTGAAGGTACATATAACAAAAGTTTGCTAGTCCAATCAAGTACTTGATATTAATGCCATAATCCAACTGATGCGTTAGCCAGAGTAAACGCACTTAGTGCTGGTGGAATGGTGGTCGTAGTTTCTGTTAACTTGGGCTCTTTTGCAACTTGTATAAAGTGAACCTGTCTGCTTATTAAATGCATGTCACGAGCTGCTATTTATTTTCTTTCTCTGGTTAAAGTTAACTGGTGCACATGCCAGGGTTTGAGAAGTGGGAGGTGAAACCTTTAATTGGTAATCATTGCCTTTTCTTTTGTTTCTTTTCCTTTTGTTTCTTTTCGGTGGTAAGGTGAAATGACTTGCTGTGTTCTTCTGAGATGAATGAAAGTAATAGTAGTGAAAACACCCTAGAGGGTGCCTGCATTTGATCACTATTATGCTGCTATGCTATGATCTGTTGTGTATCTTGTAGTTGCATCCTCAGGTCTCTCAGTTTCACTGGTGCAGCCCTCTTCAGGATCGTTCTCATGATCACTTATTATTTTACTAATTTGTAGCACCTGCTGTTCAGGTTGAGAAAGCTTTTGCAGTATCTGCATCCAACAAGTTGATTGCTTGTGCATGCAATAACGGAGTAGTAAAACTCTTCACCATCGAGTTCCTTGAATATTCTGGAAGTTTACAATACACTGAGATGAAAAGATGCAAGAAGGCATATAATATGGATTGCCACGGAGAAGCTGGCAAAAATGAACTTCCGTCGTCGTCCACTGTTCCTCATGCACTTGCCTGTCAATTCTCAACCTCTGAAAAGCTTGGTTAGTAATGGATCTGTCGTCATAATTGGTTTCACCTTTTACCTATTGTCATTGATTAATGTCTTTGTTCACAGTGGTTGTCTACGGAGACCACAGTCTGTACATATGGGACATTCATGATGTCGACAAGGTGATTGCTTAAATCTTGGTAATTGTTATCCATTATGTGTTTTCCAATTTCATCTTGGCTTCCGTCACCATACCCGCCGGTTCTCTGGATTTTGGAACGCTTTTCCTCTGATATTAGCTTTCAGAGCTTATTGCTTTTATTTGGAATTCAATGTAATAATTTTTTCCCCCCAAATCCAGGCTACCAGGTGTTGTGTTCTAGTTTCACATAGTGGATGCATATGGGATATTAAGAATCTTCCCTGCGAAAACCTGCATGATTCATCTCTGGCATGTGTGGCTAGAGGTTGTTCTGGTGGTGTTTCCTTTGCAACATGCTCAGCCGATGGTACCATAAGGTTTTGGGATCTTTCAATGCAACCTGTTACCTCCGTGAATGACCTGACTCTGGCCACAGACGACAACTCTTTATTGAATAAGCAGGATAAATCTACGTGTTTAGGTAATCACTGTGCTGCAAAGCCTTTACATGAGCATGGGTTTCTCTACGTGTATATGACGCTAAATACGCTGCTGCCAGATTATATCTAAATGTCTTGTTCTTGGTTCTTTTGATATCTGTTTCTATTTCTATCTGCAGTTAGTGCTGGAATTTTTGAACGAGATTGTCTGGAGCTCGGAATTAGCACTCCAGGGTTTCGGTCAATGGAAATTAGTTCAGATGGACAATACCTGGCTGCTGGAGATTGCCGGGGCGACCTCCATATCTATAACATATACACCTCTGAGTATATCTGTCTTCAGGTAGATGAGCCTACATGTAATACCAAAATATCTTCCTTGTTAAACACTAACAACATGATGGACAATTGGACATGGAGTTTGATTTTCTTGTTCTATATGCTTTCCAAGTTTACTCAAATGACCTACATGGCTACATGTAATGCCAAAATATCTTCCTTGTTAAACGCTAACAACATGATGGACATGGAGCTGGATTTTCTTATTCTATGTGCTTTCCAAAGTCTACACAAATGACCACAAGTGTTGGGGATCATATGGCAGGATACTCATGATGCTGAAATCCTGTCACTAAGCTTTAGCATGTCAAGAAAGCATGACTTTTTATCTGGAAAAAGTTTGGAAGGCCATTACTTCCTTGCTTCTGGGGGACGAGATCGGATGATTCGTCTTTACGATGTCAAAAGGTAGGGTAGTAACCCATATGAGCTCGTTCAGGTTTTGGATGTATCTTTTAGTTCACCAATTGTAGTTGTTTGCTCCAGGAATTTTGATGTCATTGGAAGTGTGGATGATCATTCAGCTGCTGTCACAACTGTAAAACTCTCTAGCAATGGCTGTCAAATTCTAAGTTGTAGTGCTGATAGGTGAGTTCCTACAAACCAAGATGGTTCAAGTTGTACTGGTAGGTGATTATTATACAGGAAGATGGTTCTTGGGAAGCTCCCTAGAACCTAATGAATCCAAGTCAACTTGAATTGATTTGCTACTTGGAAGAAGCATATACTCGTCCTCAGAGGGAATGTGATGGTTAATTTGTCAAATCCAACACTTGGGTTGAAATTTACTCTGTTGCATTGACTCGAATGCGGGTACGAGTCCAAGTGTTGGACCTTCTTAAACATAAATCTTAGGATACTGGGTATGGGTCCCCTAATTGGGTGTGGGTACAGGGACACGTCGTGAACACTTGTTGGTAGTACATATTGCATAATTTTTTCAGATTATGTTTCGTAAAATGTATTTAAAAACTTATTTACGAAAAATATGATTTTGCTATTTTATGTCCATGTGAGACTAGAAAATCGCTTTTCTAGCAAAAGTTTTATTCTTTTTTTGTAAATATCATGACAATTAGAGGACCCAAGAGTCCAAAATGGATACACGCGAGTCGGACACATCGACACGGATACCTTCACCAAAATGAACGATTTGTGTAACGTAGGAAATTTATGTTGTGTTGCTAATGAAGTTTGCCATTTTCTCTGGTGAAACTGCCTGCCTCATTTCTCTGATCCAATTTCCCGACACATTGTTATCCCTTCAGTTGCTGTAAGGGCCAAATGGCACACTTCATCTCCAAGTGGAATCTGACTACATCTATGCGACGTTTACGTGTCTCTTTCTTGTTGTAGGAAATTTATGTTGTGTTGCTAATGAATTTGCCATTTTCTCTGGTGAAACTGCCTGCCTCATTTCTCTGATCCAATTTCCCGACACATTGTTATCCCTTCAGTTGCTATAAGGGCCAAATGGCACACTTCATCTCCAAGTGGAATCTGACTACATCTATGCGACGTTTATGTGTCTCTTTCTTGTTGTAGGATTCTGACACTTCATGATGTAGCTATAACAGAAATTGATTGTATTATTTCTGGTCTTCATCATCAAATGGCAACTTCTGGCACTGTCTGTGACATGGCTGTAGATCCTACCATGGAGGTTGCTGTGACAGTGGGGCAGGTAAAAGACTTTTTCAAGTAAACAAAATTGCCAATGCAAATATAGCCTTTACTGCCTTCCTCAACTGACTTCTACTAGTAGCTATGACACTGGCCATGTCTTGTGCACCATTGAAACTGAACCCAGGCTGGTAATATGGCCTTGCAATGTTACAGAAGTATATGATAGGATTTCATGTATAGTCGCTGTTACTTGGGACTGATGAGTAAGTTCCACTGACAGGATAAGAAGATAAATGCATTCAAAATTGCTACCGGGAAGCTCATTAGATCATTTGCGCAAGACGGAAATTTGGGAGACCCAGTAAAAGTAAGTTACGTAAGCATAGTCAGCAGAGCATGGGTATACCTTCATCGCGATGAGCTCATGCTGTAACAAAATATTTTGGCAGGTAATTGTGGATCCAAGCTGCAGTTTTTTGGTTTGCTCTTACTCAAACAGGTCAATCTGCATGTATGACTTTTTCACTGGGGAGATTGTTGCAAGAGCACTGGGGCATGGTGAAGTTGTAACTGGCCTTATTTTCCTTCCTGACTGCAAGCACATAATTTCTGTGAGTTATTACCAAAATGTTCTGTTAATTTGTATGAGTTATGCTGTATTGCATCTATGTCATGAATCATGATCAACTGAAGCCAGGTTATTTACCTAATTCAAAGCCATCCCTGGTTATTTGTGCCCTTGTATCAAGGATGACATGTCATTTAAGGTTTAACTCCTTTCTTTTGATTGAGTGGTTCATGAGAACTGATTTACTACTGGAAAGTCATTGGCAGTCCAAACTATTGGCCGCAATAGAGGAACAAGTCATTGGACTGTAAAATGTCGGGCCACCATCTCAATAAAGTACCCCCCCACCTCAGTTGGTGCTTAAGTAGAAATTTCGGTCCACCAAGCTGTAGCATCTAGTATGAGGAATCCAACCACTATAGGACACTATCCCTGCTGTTTAAACCCTGTACATGTGAAATTTCATTCAGATGAATGTATCACATAGTCGTTTAAAGATATACAAGGTAATTTTCATTTCTATTTTTTCAGGTAAAATGAGCAAATCTAGGAAGCTTCTTTGTTTGTGCTTCCTTTTCCCCCTTCTGTCATCATAAATGCATCTTGATATTTCTTAATCTTCAGGTTGCTGGTGATGGTTGTATTTTTGTTTGGGAATTGCCTACACTTTTGTCTTCAAGGATGCTGCATAAGATTAAGGAAAACTCCAATCCATTTACTCCAAGAAGTGTTGTTCAGCCTGTATTTTTAAGTCGAATCAAGTTTGATGAAGAGGATGACCACCAGAGCAAAGTCAATCCCAAAGAAGTGACACTGCCGAAATGCTCCAAAACAACAAGTAAAAGACATTTTTGTCAAGGAGTCAGTCATCCGGAGCCTTCAGCATTTAAGTTCAGCATTTCCAGACTCCCCAAGTGGGCACAGGCCAAAGTTACTAGCCCTCGGCTCATGCCTATAGATCAGGACTATGCCTCATCCCAGGTAATTGTAAATGGGAACGCGTGCAAATTTAATAATCATGTAATTTAATTAGTAAGGTGTCACTTGAAATTTACAGATCTTCCCACTTCAGGTTTTTTTTTCCCCTCTCTTTCTCTTGCTTGAGACTGTTAAGTTGCCTCAGGATTTTCAAAAACTGATTTTTTAACATTTTCCAACCCCACTCTCAGAAAGAATTCTGTATCCTGGGTAAAAATGTATTACAGCAGTTCAGGAAGAAAGTTACAAATACAACATTGTAAACCAAATTTAACAGTAATCCCCATTATTTTCACTCCTTGTAGACACTCTTACATTCCCTCAATGAAGTCTATAAATGCAGTTCCCAAAAAAAAGTCTATAAATGCAGTTAATTCTTCTAAACAGACGAATTAAACTTTCAAATTGGACTTGTATGTGGAAGAAAAATGAAAGTTACCTACTACATTACTGATAGTGGGATAGTATGCAGGGCATGGCCTTATAGTTTGTTAATTCTGGAAGGATTAACACATGCTCAATATTTAAGGTTCTGATTTATCTGTCTTCTCCTTGCTTCCCAATGTTTGTACCAGCAAGTTGGACTGAAAGTGTTCTCTTCCTCAGTTGGTAGTCATGGGAGCCCTGATGTTCAAACCCCGTCTAAACATGATATCGAAGGAAGTGAGCCATTTCTTGATAGCATTTCCAGACATTCATCTGACAATGATACTAGCCAAGGTTCTCGAATGCCCCAAGAAATGCATAGGTGAGTTTTCATTAATATTCGGCACTGATATTGTTCTGTGAATGCGTCATTCTTCACTTCATGCTCTTATGGTTTCAGTTTTGTGATTTAGGAGGAGCTTCGCTTTGGACAGGCGTTGGTTCACCATTCACACTGTTTGTTTGGATTTACTAAATTCTCCAGGGGTTTGGGAAACAAAAGAAATGAAGGAAATGAAACCGCTAGTGACAGTTCCAAGTATGTGCTAGGCAAAACTTTTATTTTAACATCAAGTCGTTTCTATCTTATGGAGTTATTAATGTAAGAAGCATGAAGATTGGAGACAACCATGGTTACAAGTTTCTTGACGTCAATGATAAAAAGTTTTTCAACAAGTGTCATATCTATATGTTTCATGTCATGCTCATTTAATGAGTCTTCTTGTGAACAACCAAAATCTTGATTTTCTCTGACTAACTTTGCTATGCATACATGGTGCTGTTCTAAATGATAAAACGTGGTCGGTTAGCTTCAAAAATTTCATGCACAATATGCTGAGATGCTTGGACAGGCTTGTTTATTGCCATTGATATTGTGCTGCTTTGCCAAACTGCATTATTAGAAGATTCTGTTCGAAATGAGTTTGTACCCTTGCCCTTCTTGCCTATCGGAAGTATCAAGTCTCTAAAATCAATGACCAAAGCTTGGCATCCCTGTTTTTTTGTTTCACGCTTTGAAACTAAAAGTTTGGTATGCATCAACTCAACTAAGTTTTTTTGAAACTGTCCTTTCTCATGTTGCCTGACCATGATTACAATGCACAATGACTGGGAGTAAAGTAGCTGAAATCGCCATCCTAACTCCAGTGGACTGCAGGAACAACAATGTATACTTGTCATTTATTAGAGATCATAAGGGAATTTGTTTCATTCCTTAAATGTTCTTATCTTATGCAGTAATTTTTTTTAAACAGATAGAGACCAAACTGTGAAGGTGACAAGTGATAACGAAGTCATTGAAGCCTCATCCAGGGATCCTTATGTGGTTAATTTGAAGGACTCTACCTTTTGGCTTAGTAATCATGTGGATGGGAAAGTTCCCTCTTTAACTGAACATGCTAGACTAAACAATCCTGGTTCTGCAAGCCATAACAGCGACCGATTTGAGAAAAGTAATGCTGGTGCATGCCAGGAGGTAGCAGTTTTAGAAGTGTCAGAACAGTCGCAGTCAGAAACAATTGAAAATGGGGTACGAGCAATGATAGATGCTGACAGCTCTTGCATAAATACTGAGAAAAAGGATCCGTTCAAGCAGAACTTTGGCCATTTGTCAGCAAAGACTGAGTTAGGCAGTGTCCTTGCATATGTGGTCAACCTTCTTTCTTTCCATGACTTATGTAATACCCACAATGTTGCATGATGCATCTGAATGTGTTTCCTTACTAGTAGCGCTAAAACAAACAGCTCCTATAAAATTTTCTTAACTTGGTATAGCAAGGTGTTTAGCTACTTGTATTGATTTTCCAGTCTCCACATCTTGTGGGATGCTTGTGATTGCGAAAAAAGAACTACATTTCAATTTCATCTCCCAATTAGAAGTTGATGCAGTAAACTACTTGCCAAATGGTTACTAAAATTGGCTTAAATAATGATTGGGTAGCTCAGCCAAATAAATCAAAATGATTCTTGGGTCTGCCCTCTTTGATGCCTTTTGGCTTTGATTTGAGGGCATGATTCTTCAGCAAACGCAACGGTATAGGGGGACCACTGTTTCAGTGGTATTTTGTGAGCAGCGACTTTGTGCATTCATTGCCAAAGGTTAGGTCTGTCTCCAATCCATTTGTTTCAGTGGTATTCTGGGAGCAGCCACTTTGTGCATTTATTGCCAAAGGTTTGGTCTGTCTCCTATCCATCTCCCGCCCATACCCCCAATTATTGGGGACTTAATGGGTTTTGTTATTGTTGTTGTTGTTGTAGCTCAGCCAAATCCTTTTAACCATTAATTTTAGTAATAATAGTTTCAACGTTCAGTTATGTAGTATGGGTTTGCATTTCCTTTAATCTGAAGTCTGCAGTTGCAAGTTAGTTTTCCACTGTAGCAATAGTGGGACTAAACAACACTCCAAGAGCTGTGCATTTTTTCTCCAAAATGGCTATTGATATGAAGTCAGATGAATATGTGTGCCTTGGTTTCGTGTTTACTATTCTTACCCATTATTTGTGCAAACATTCCACAAATTCTATCAATGTTCTCTATATCTAGACAGGGGAAAGGAAATCGTCAGCAAGGAGAAGTTACTCGGGACAATTCATTCTGCGAAGGGACCTTCTTAGAAGCCATAAAAAACTTTTTGAAACACCAATCACGGATTTTGGTGGAGAAAGGATGAAACGGGATGAAGAATACACCTCACATGTTCCGTTGGGGGACCCTCAAATTCCGGTCAAGGAAGAATCCCAAATGATAGAGACCTGTGAACAGGTATGTCCATGGTCCGTTAATGCAATGAAGACATCATCAGCTTTATTTCTAAATTTATGTATGATGGAGGAACATTCAGACAAACTAAGAACCGACAGTTAATCACCATAATGTTGAGATGATAATCTATCTATGGTATTGTATGCTTGTTACTTCAGGCACATTTAGTTCCCCAAGTTTTAAAGCATGCATCATGAGAAAGTGAGAATATCATTTCTAGACCCTTCATTTTCCTTGTTACTAGCGTAGATTGGCTCTTTTCTTGTTAACCATCTTTACATGTGTGACTATTAGAATTTGCTGGATTTCACTTTTGGTTTTGGAGGAAGTCCATTTAAGGTCACAGTGATTACAGGACCCAAAGAAGTTGATGCCGGCATTGTTGAGCTCGGGTAGTGTGCTCTCGCAAAATGGTTCTGCCGACTGCTCTTCCATTTATGATTCTGGGAATTTGGAATCTAGTTTTGAGGAATGTGAGAGGCAGAATACAATCATCGCATGCAAAGATGCATTATTTAATTTGGAGACAGCAGCTGAGAATGTATTTCAGTTATTTTCTACATTAGGAACTCCGGGAAACAGAGAAGAGATTACGAGAGTATCTGAGGCACTGTTATACAGCAAGGCTACTGAGATCCTTCCATCAGTAGCAAAGAAAGTTCATGTAGTAGCCAGACAAGTACAATCTACCACCAACCCGAGAGGGGAAACTGAAGTGGACGTTTCAAGCTTTGAACCTTTATTAGGAACGTTTGCTGAGAGTATATCTCAAAGGGTTGTAGAAATACTGAAGAACAACAGCGACACTCTCTGACATGATTAAAAATCCAAACAGTTGTGTACAGTGTACAGTATTTGATAGATTATTTCCCTACCATTCAAGGAAGGCTCGCTCTGATTTCACAAACGATTATTGCCGACCACATGATAATAAGAAGGCATTTCTTCAGGTACTTTTTCTTCAGATATTTGGAATTGAAATGGTGTTGGTTTTTTTGCTAGGAAATAGGAATGTATATTTTGCTCTAAAGAGGTGACCAAAAAGATTTATTAGCACTATAGCAATTGATGTTGGATCAACAATATGCATGAACACCGTCTGTTGGGTTAAGGATCAGTGTCTTTAAAAGTATAAATTACAATTTAGAAAAAGTACTAAAGGTGGAAATGTATACGCAGTACTGAAAGTACTAAGAAAATAAGCTAATACCTATGGTGTACCGTGGCAAATTACAATCCTATGACAACATAATATACGTCATTGTTAGAATGTAATGTTTTCCCCTTGCAATACCCTTTTTTTTTTCTTCAAACGATAGGATGTTAGTAAATTAGTATTTGTTAGACTACTACGAGAGTCAAGCTTCTATCTATAGGAGTCAAATCCTATGCCTCTCACTCCAAAGGGCGCTACATAACCATTAGGCCAAACCCCAAGGTTTTTCCCCTTTAAAATATGCTCTCATTGTTTCGTTTATCTTGTCAGTTCTTGTTGCTTATTGGGTAAAAATATCTGGGCCGAATTTCTGAGCTCTTCTTTTCCTGCCTTGTTGGCAGGACCCCAGTTTCATTGCTTGGGCCCTAACAAAGCAAGAGTATATAGAGAGAGCCCAACGTATATTTTAAAGCAGGCCAAAGATATAACCTATTGCCTACTATGTAAATCCCAATCTGGATAGTTCTTGTTGGGCCCAATGGAGCCCAAGCTCCACTTAAATGCATACCAAAACATATAAACGTTCTGCCCAAAAACTAATAGGGAAATCCAGCCTAGGTAGTGCTTGCTGGGCCCAATGGAGCCCTCAGTTTCTCATCAATGTGGAGAAATGAATACTCATGATCTTTTATCACTGAATTCAACAGGGCTGGGCTCCATATCTATGAAAGAATTCTCCCCAAAGAAAGTTCTCAAAAATTGGATCTTTCCTGTTTGAACTCACTCTTTTCTCTTTCATCTACATCCTTTCCATCTCCAACTCATTGGCCTCTCCACTCCACTTTAGCATTAAAAGGGAAAAGGGGAAGAAAAAGCAGTGACCATCTTTGCTTTTCCCCCATCCCTTACACCTTTGATAACCATATTACACTGATGATTTTCATGCAGTTTTCTACTATAAAAAACTGTACAAAAGCATCTCTTTAATTTTTGTAATAATTTCAAGGTATGTCAGTGATCAATGTAGCCCTACGAAAACATTTGTAATACAACCCTAAAGATCTGTTGGAATTTTGTAAATCCCTAAGAAGGTATGCCCAGAAGTTACCTTGTTGCCTGTCTTGCTTTAGTAAAATGCCAAACTCTACATTCTTTCTTGGGATTCCTTCCCTCTGCATGTATATTATATCATCATACCCTATCATTATGTTTTATGTGGTTTAAAGGTAAGCCCATGTGGTATCATAAGAGCTACTCTATTGGTACTGATCCAAGAATCTTAAAGGCTTAGAGTAACCCAGAAATAAAAGTGTAGCCCTATTTATCATACTAAGTTTTGGTGGGAAGGGATGAAAAGGTCATTTTGCTTTCAAGCTGATTTACAAAAACAAATTTGAGGTCATTTTGCCTTGCTTTGTGGCACATCTAGTTCGATTCCTCTTATTTCCACATGCATAGAGATTTTGAAACAGATATGCAATGTAAATGGAAGCTATATTACTGTTTCCTAATAAGGTAAGATGTGAATAAGGTTTTCAATAGGCATGTTGGGGTCCAAAATGAAGACTTTTGTTAATGTGGTGGGCTGTCCATTCACTAGTTCTTTACTCATAAAGAGAGTCACTTATTTATTTTTACTATATGTGGGTGGGGTAAAGGACTCAATTGGATTAGTCCTTTTGCATTCATTTATATATCTTTGGAATGATGGGGCTCCCCTTTTTCATTTTCTTCATCCCTAGAACTGCATTAGCATACTGATATTTCTTTTTGTTTATTGCCCCTAAACAGTGGAACCAAGCCATAGTTTTGTTTGAACCGTGTACAGAAAACAGAATATCTTTTATCATAAGCCTATTGTTTGGGTAATTATGGACATTGATGTTCCAAAGTCTACTACAAGACAACATTATTTGACATAATTGCTTAAGCAAAAATTTTGGAATCTGGGTGCGCGCGTGCGTTCTATTCTTGGAATTATTTCACTTTAGCTACTATTGCGATTTTTTATATCACAATTGTAATGGTATCAAATGCTTCAAAAAAATTGCATTCATGCTCTCTGAGTAACTTTCTTTCCTTTTTGATTGCACCATTGATATGCCACATGGCTTGAATATTAGATAGGAGATTTACAATTTACTACAGAGTTTCATAGTTTTAAGGAAGAACATTTAATAAGGGGGAAAAAGGGTACCCTCCAAAACCATGATTGTCATCCCCTTAATGGGCCCCATTACCATGTGATTATTGTCTCTAGAGCTCCATTAGTGGTAATACACTAGGATAAGCAAACCCTTTTCTCCTTTTCCCTCACCTGTCCCATGCACTACCCCTTTTTTAACATTAGAGGGACAACAATTGGGGGCTTAAGTGGTAAATTTATGATATAAAGAAGCATGACATCTTTAATCATTCCTGCAATGGTGGCATAGCATTCCCTCCAAAATCCAAATAACCATGGGGATCTTATCACTGTCATTTGTCTTGTGTATGTATACCTATGTCCATATTCCTTACATGTATGGTCAGTGTTCTTGTTTAAATGCTTAAAGTGTATTTCCTCTTGTTCTTTTCATGTAGAAGATGACAAAAGAGTAAAGAAAGGAAGGAAAGCTCATTCTCACTGCATTAAGATCAGAGGACAAAACCCTATTGCTCTGACCATATGAATCTGCAGTTCTTTGATAAAAGAATAGAAGGGTAAGCTTTAAAAAGTGACATAATCTTAGGCTTTGCATGCTTGTAACTGTACCAAAGATATGATCATTTGTTACTTTGTCACAATATATATTATTCTTTAAAAAATGGACCTGACATAAAGAGCATTTGGTGTGAATTTCTCACACATGGTCCTATGACTGAATCCTGCAATAATTTTGAATGGTATTTGATTAATGAACATGGACACCAAAATCAAAGAACAAAAGTATAACAATACTAAATTATGAGCTTTCTTTAGTGGGAATTGTTTTCCTTTTTTGAAGTGAATAGTATACCCATAGGTCTCATAAGTATATAAGGTTTAGTTTGTATAGCATTAAGGTATATCTATATCCTTTGAATAAAAAAACAGTATCTCTAGATTAAAGTTATATTTGTTTTTCTTTTCGGATACGATGCATGATTAAATGTCTCACATAAATAAAGATCAATAAATGTGAAGTAATTTTTGTTTTATTGAGAAAAGTTTACGGGTCCATCTGTATCATTGCCAAGTGAAGTCTTAACTCGAGTGTCTCTTTCATGTAGGGTCCAGACACAAACCACGTCTCTACTCGATTTTTATTTGGTTGATAAGTGGGTCCAATGCTTCTTATTTCGATATTTTTCAACTACGGGAGATAAGTTCTTTCCGTTTTAACCCTAAAAAAATCACAAAAATCCCTATTTTGATGTACCATCGCTAATTGAAGTCTTAACTCGAATGTCTCTTTAATGTAGGGTCCAGACATAAAACACGTCTCTGCTCGAGTTTTATTTGGTTGATAAGTGGGTCCAACATTTTTTATGTCGATATTTTTCAACTATGGTAAGTTTTTTTTTTTCTTTTTAACTTTACTAAAAATTACAAATTTCCCTATTTTGATGTAGAAGTGAAATGGTGATGAGGATGCCCCTATTTGATTGTGACTGAGGTGAAGTATGACCATCTCAAATCTAGTTATGAGCTGATGTGGTACGAAAAATTTGGAACATGGAAAATGATTTCTCTGAAAACAGCATTTGTGTCTACATGCATTATTACAAAAATGATAGGTACAAACTCTCTCAACCACTCCCCACCACACCTTCTCTCACATATGTGGTGGAGCTCACCATGTGGGTCCTAGTGGATTCCAACACACATGTGAGAGAGAGTGTGGTGGGGAGTGGTTGAAAGGGTGTGTACCTATCATTGTTCGCATTATTATGTATATAATGTTTTCTAGTGGAAAATAAAGATGAGGTTGATCAGATAGGAATGGCCCACAGATGATAGTGGGGGGAGAATTTTTGTCTCAAATCTTTGTATACCCACTAAAGTCATAAATTTGCCATGGATTTAGGAGTAATATATTTTTTATCAAATAAGAAAGCCACAAATTTATAGAAAGACAAACCCCACAGAGAGAGAAAAACAAGTAACAAGGGAAAGAGAGACAAATATTGAATCTTTTAAGGATAAAATACAGAAAAAGGCAAAGGTTGAGGACAGGAGATCGCTTTTATGCCTCATGCATGCTCTCCACTTCTCTCTCTCTCTCTCTCTCTCTCTCTCTCTCGCTCTCTCCCACACATACACACATATTTTGAGTTTTTGTTTCATTCTATGCACAAATAACATGTCACATGTCAAGGCAGGACTTCAAGCCCGTATTTTGGGTGCAAGATCTCTGTTTCCAAATTTCTTGTGTCTCTGTGTCGAGGGAGTTTTGGCCATTAGATTCTATGTTTTGTATTTATTTTTTTTATTTTCAAGTGATCCAACGGCTGAAAATAGCTCAACAAGGAGAGAAATCTGAAACAGAGAATTTCTGGCCCCTATTTTGAGCATTTTGGTTTTTCATATTTTGCTAGAAATTTTATTTTTTTCATACATCAATTCAAATATCCTAAAAAAAAAAAAAAAAAAACTAAAAAGCCAAGATTAGTTTAATGGAGCCTCAATCCCCACCAACCAAATATTAACAAAGGCCCCGTCAAAATGTTTATTAGTTTCTCCTTTTAGGTTTACTCATGCATAAGTTGATAATAGTACTATTTAGTCGAGTGATTCACTTTTTCCACATATGGAAGGATAATAATGTCAAATAAATGAACAAAAAATATAAATGGTAAAAAATATAGAAAGTCGATCGTAGCAAAGTCCTTTCTTTTGACATCATAAGGTTAAATGTACTCAAAATTTCATAAATATATCTGCATTATTGCCATTAGGTACGCTCATGCACTAATGCACTACAAAATGTCATCGATTCCATAAGATCTCATCTTTGCAATCGAAATCATTTAGTTTATATATTTCAAAGAGTATATTATCTAGCAAAAAGTAAGTTATTGATCAGGTGACTAGCAATATCCAACAAAATTAACTTCGATAAAAACAGTGTTCAACAAATTCTATGAAAATATACTCCCTCCGTCCATTTTCAAGTGATCCATATGAGAATGTGTGTAATTTCAAATCCCTAAGAAACATATTTCTCTATATTACTTTTTAATATGTTTTATACCAAATTAAAGTGTTCATTAAGTACTTCAATTCGGTGCAAACAAAATTTAAAAATGATATGCGAAGGTACATTTTAAATGTTTTAAAAAATACACATTTTTCAAGTAGATTACTTAAAAAAAGACAGATGGAGAACCATTTAAATAATGATACAATTGCAGCGAGAGGCACCAAAGGCATGTAAAACATAATGAGTACCAGTTGTAATGCCTTGATAACGTATCGATGGGCTCGTAAAAATCACTCAGGATTTCACACAACTGATCAGAGATGTTCATTAATTTTAGAACTCCAGAATTCGACGCTAGTGTGAGCCTTGTCCTTCTCCCTCACTTCCCCATGTCCACGATACAATTGCAGCGGGAGAGACCCCAAAGGTATGTAAGAAAATAATGAATACCGGCTCATAATGCCCTGATAACGTATCGATGGGCTCATAAGAACCACTCGGAAATTTCACACAATTAATTAGAGACGTTCGTTAATTTTAAATCATTAAATTTAGAACTCCGGAATTCGACCCTGTTGTGACCCTTGTCCTTCTCCCTCGCTCATGTTCATGTGAAGGAGTGATTGCTCAAAAAAAATGTGAAGGAGTGAGAGTTTAATGGGCCCCCGTGATTCGGCAACCGAAAGAAGTGGGCCCGGAATGGCCGGGTAATAATGTAGGTTGAAGCCGGCGGCCTAATAATCTCGTGAATCAGCGGCGGGTCTGATCCGCCTCAGAAGAAGCCCATCAATCAGATCACTCACATTTATTCCAGTCGTACTAGATTATTTTTCCCCACAGACGTATATACACAGACGTACATGTATGTATTCACAGTGAGTCAGTGATAATGCACGTACGGTCCAGGCTATAAATATTCTGTGCGGTGATTCGAGAGGAACCACGTGTAAGTGGGCCCCACAAAAAAAAGAAGAAGAATCCAGTTTGTTTTTTTTTTTTTTTTGAAAATGTCAAGTCAATTCCATTACGAAAAATGCCTGAGGGCAATACAGATTTCATCATAAACAAATAGGAATGAACCAAAACTATCAAAATTTAGACGGTGACACCCCTGCTCGAGGCAGACCAACAACTAGGCTAGGTTAGGAATCTGTCCACGATCTGCAAGTAAAGATCCTAAGGGAAAACAGCTCAAACCCTAACACTAATCACGAGATGAAATCGAAGTAACAAACAACCGAAAAAGGGATAATAACCCACCTATCAGAGGGGTAACCAACTAAACCAAAACAGAAAAATAAACTAAAAATAAAATAAAATAAAATAAAAATCCTCCGATAGAGTAACCTGCCGACAGATCCATCGCGTCGGAACACCGTCGGCTTATTAGAGGAGGGCCCAATTCGAAAACACCTTCAGCAACTCGACCCTAGATCTGACCCAGTCCAAAATGAAAGGCGAAGCAGCTGCGACAGCGGGAAGAGGACAAGCAGAGCAACGACGGCAACGGGAAGATGAGAAGCGGAGAGGTAGAGGTTGGGAGAGGAGAGGTAGGAGATGGAGGCTAAGGGGAGAGGAGTGGACCAAGAAAATGGGGGAGAGGAGAGAAGGTCGGTTGGAAGAAGAAGGGGGGAGGGGGAAGAGGGAGAGGCAACGGCCTCATCCCCTCCCTAACAAAACCTAAAACTTACTTTCTCTCTCTAGGTTTTCTTGAGGGGTCAAACTTCTGCGAGAGAATCCAGTTTGTTTGGGAGTCTAATTTTTAGCTTTTCATTATCAACTTTTTAGCTTTTTAGTTTTATGGATTATGGTCAGAATGTGTTTTGAATCTGAGAGGAGTGTTTGGGAGAAATGTGCAGAATGTATTTTGCAAAATGTGTAGTGTTTGGGAGAATAATGAAAAAATGAATTATGAATTGGTGGTTTACAATTTTGCCCTTGTTTCCTTATTATGATATTAAAAATGTGAATGAATATTATTTTTAGCAATTTTTTAAATTCATATTGGGAAATATTTTTGTAAACCAAACTTGTCCCGTCTAATTTTGATTTTTTTTTTGCTGCCAATTGTAGACACCCCAATTTGGGCCAACGAAAATCCATAGCATTCCTGATGATGAAAGTGAACTTTCAAACACGCTTAGAGCTTAGAAAGGATGATTGAAATTTAACCAAAACCTACCAAACACTTCCAAACCAAAAACCAAAAGAAATCGTCAAACCTATTTCATGCACTTGAACCTTCCTCTTGCACCTGAAGCACATCCCTTCAGGCGCCTTAACCTTCCTCTTGCACCTGAAGCACATCCCTTCAGGCACCTGAACCATCCTTAAGGCACCTGAAGCACCTTCAGGTGCCTTAACCTTCCTCTTGCACCTGAAGCACTCCCTTCAGGCGCCTGAAGCCATTTCATGCACCTGAAGCCATCCCTTGAGGCGCCTGAAGTATTTTTCCAGAATTTTTAAATTTTGAGTGGGAAAATTGGATGTAATGATTATGATACGATTTTGGTTGATTCTATAGAGGAGGAGCGTCTAGGCACTAATTGAACCCCTAGGAGGCCTAAACCAACCTTTAAAGGCTTATAAAAACTTCCACACCCTTCATTTGAAGGGGTTCCACCATTTTTCTGAAAAAAATCAGCCATATTCAACCACCTCACTCACCTAGAAAACATCCAAAAACCATAGCAAAGCCTCATCCAAACTTCCATCATCCAACCAAAACCCTTTTTCACCATTCAAATCATCCATTTCAAGCTCAAAAGGTAGTGATTTTGCCTAAATGGTGTGGAAAAGTTCTTTTTGAGGGAAGTCAGTAGGCTCATGTTGGTTCTCAATATCAACAATGGGTTTACAATGACTTAAATATATCAAAAGAGTATTTTTCGTTCAACACCTGAAGCAGCAGCTTCAAGCACCTGAAACAGCAGCTTCAGGCTTAGTTCATTTCACTCATTTTCATCTTAAAATGCTTTATTTTGGTCTATAGTTATATTGATGGTGGATTAAATTCCAGGAGCAAACTGTTTACTTTCTGTTTTCCACACAAAAAAGGTGAAAATCATACTTTTAAAGGGGAAAAATGACCATCAATATAGCCAAAACTATGTATTCATCACAAAATTTCTATTGAAGGTCATTTTCTTTGCATGCAAGAGTGGAAAGTCTCTGTTTTGCTATTTGAATGGATGAAAAAAACATGTTTTATGAAAAATAAATGGTAAATGGTGTTTTATGGTACAAATGAGTTCTTAGATGAAGCTTTCCAGTTTGTTTGCCTCTTAGAAGAGTTTTAACATCATTATTTTATCTATTCTAGTAGCAAAACAAAGGTGAAAGTTGTTTGATCAGGCACCTGTAGCTTCAGGTGCCTGATCCTCTCAGCTTCAGGCTTTGAAACATATCTTTAGGTGCATGAAGAAAAGTTCAAATATCAGGTTGTATTTTCCAAAAATTGTCTCAAATGGTTTATGCTACTAGTTTCAAAGTCAAGATAGTGGTAAAAATGAGTTTTGAGTAAGCACCTAAAGCATTGGTCCCTGACACTTGAAGCTATTGCTTTAGGTGCCTGATCCTCTCAGTTTCAGGCGTTTGAAGTATTCCTTCAGGTGCTTGAAAGAAAACAAAAAGGTTGATTTAATCTTGCATAAATGGTTTCAAAAAGCTTTTGTGTCATTTTATTCACAGTTTATAGACATTATTATCAATATTCATGTCATTCCACTATCAAGCCATGACATTTGCATGATCACAAGCATCCACTTCCATATGATTAATTGTGATGATCTTTACATTGTTATCTTGTTCATATGATTTGAGTTTAAAAGGCAAGTGCCTTCTAAAAATCTCTTAAGTACTTAGTAGAGACCGGTTTTCACAATCGGGCGAAAGGGGGGTGCCTTAAAACCTTCCCCCTTCGTAACTTAGCTCCCAAACCCGAGAAATCTTGGTAACGATGTGCCGGTAATAGCTTTTTCCAAAATAAGGGCAAAAGAGTCATTTTTGAAAAATCGGTTTCTCGGGTGCGGTCCTTAAATCCGAGTGGCGACTCTAAAATCAAAATCAGATTTTTTAAACCATTTTTGCGGGTGTCCACACCAATATATTTTACTCTTTATTTTTTTTTTTTTGGTAATTGGAGGTCTCCCTAGTAAAAATTACATGTAAAATGGAAGTAAATTATGTAAAAACAAAGGAGGTGTTTGAGATTAATTTTTCACTCTGTCTTGTTTTATTGAGCATGACTGGAAACCCCTAAAAAAATCCCACATGAATCAACCCCCCAAAAATCAACACAACCTCCTCCCCCACCAATAAAATTTCCCAAGAAAATTCAACCAACACTCTTTCCCAACCCCTCTTTCTCTCTCTATCCAATTTCCCACCGGAGCTGCAGAAATACACATATTACAAATCACGACCTAAAAAATTCTTACCCAAACCTGCCATGGATCTCCCATCAGAATAGCACCATGGATCTCCCACCAGCCATGAACGATTTCAGAGCATGAACAGAGCAACGAGAGTCAGTGAGTATCTCAGGGATTTATTCTGACTTCTCTTTCCTCTCTGTCATTTGTTGTGGTCGGTAAAAAAAAGGGGATCCAGGGTAACGTAAACAAGGGGCTGAAGGAGGACAAGAAATTCAGGGGGAAATTATAATCAGAATGAGAAATGAAAAAGGAGCTCCAAAGCTCTTTTTGTTTCTACTCTAGAATGTCAAAATTGGAGAACGAGTTTTGTGGGAATGGATACTGAGGAGTGTTGCCCAAACACCAAAAAATTGAAAAAGAGAATGGAAAAACGGGAAAATGCATCGACCCAACACCCTCTTATTCCCTTTTGTTTTTCGGAAGAACTATTCTACAGATATCGACCGGCGTCAGGGACCTTGTGGTGGGGTCTCAAATGATTAGTCCAAACCATTCATTTATAGCAAAATCAAATTCCGGGTGGGCTCATGCAGGAATAGTGGCAATCGGATGGTCCTTTAGCTCGATCCAAAATCACCCCATAGTTTGGGAACCACAAAGGGTCCCCGATGCCTTTTGTACAAGGTCTGTGCAAAGGGGGTTGGTACCCCTTGTATTTCCATTTTTCGGAACCACTTTAATACTCAAAAGTTTTCATTACTACACCTTCCGTCCCATTTTAAATGCTCCCTACGTATATTCGTGTCATTTTCAAACGTTTATATCTTTTTATTGGTAAGGCTTTCAAAGTTTTTAAAATTTTTGCCTAATAGAACTAATTGAGGTCTATTAAATAAGATTCATATTGCATATAAAATACATTATAGAATGAAAACTATAAGAGTTTTAAAAAAAACATGCATTATAGTAGGGAACATTTAAATTGAGACGGAGGGAGTATTAATCTATTTCTATACGTCTCAATGTATATGCCCAATACTAGCTCGGAGAGACATCGACCGCTTTTGTGTTAACCCGTTAGTTTTGTTTTAAAAATCTTTCCTGATGTATAGAATGTTAGCCAAAAAAAAAAGTGTAGAGTTTTGGATATTCTAGTATTTTTACACGAGCACCAATGGAGAGATTATTCAATGTTCCTAAAGCATCACCACGTGGTGTTTTTAGACCCTTTTTTTTAAAACCATAGTTGAGTAGGACCTACACAATTGTCTCGCATCCCCTGCATCAAATTTGTGGTGAAAAAAAGATTCTGACACTTTCAAGGGGATTGTTTAATTTTGGCAACTCAAGGGATTTGCTATGGCTTCCTAAATAGGTTTGCACTTCATTGGTGAGTTTGAGGGAAAATTATGGGTTCTGATTTTCGAGCTCCCTTTTTTGATGCAGACACTCCAATATTTAATGAAGTTATAAAATTATCATTTTTAAGATATAAAAATTACTGGAGGCACTCTCCACCAAATTATCTTCTCATTTACTAAGGCACTTCAAACGAAAAAATGAACCAAAACCAAACATAAAGATTAAGTTCTAAACATTAACATTACGTTACAAACATTAAACATCCACAACATAAACATTAAGTTCGAAACATTAAACATGCATCTATGTTAGATTGTTTCACGTCACTTTGCAAAAAAAAACTAAACATTGTTAGAATTCTCCAAAATAAACAACACACAATTGAAAATGTTGATGTTGCAAAATCTTCATAATGGATACGACACAAGATCTTTATATTTTAGTACTCATTATCTACCATTTTCCCCTCAAAATCTTCATAACGACCGCAAATCTACATTTTAAAACTCATAGTGAGAAAAATAAAGCACATAACCAAAGTCAGAGAACTCTTAAGAGGAAAAGTAACAGAACTCTTAAGAGACTTTGCATGGACAAAATGATAGTTCTACAATCATAGGCCGAAGACTACTTGTCCAGATTGTCCTAGTACAGAATATGGAGACAATAACATAAAGATTCTATCAATGAAACATTACATATGTGATGCATATCAGATTTTGAAAAACTAGCAATTTATTGCGGGGGGTGAAGCGGCTATAAACGCTTTTGTTGCGAGGGCATTCGGCGTCAGTAGGGCTAGCGGCAGTGGCTACTATCAACAAAAGAGTAGAGGCCGGGAGATCATGGGAGATCATGGTTGAAAATTGTGATTTTCGACCATGGGAATTTGGTTTGAAGATCAACTTTCCTGAGTTCGAGGGAGGTGTGACATTAGAAAAAATCTTGGAGGCTGATGAAATGAATGATGCCACTGTTGTTGACTAGCCATTTACACAAAAAAATATTCACGATCTGATTGTGGATTGGAATAAAGCGCCAATTTTTTATGAAGAACTGATGAAAGATATTGTTGTAAAAGAAGAAATTGTCCAAGGGTTTGGAAAAATTGTCCAAGCAAAAGTAATGGTTGATCTTGAACCTGTTGGTGTTAATTCGAGCTTTTGGTGCAACGAAGGATTATTTTCTATTTTGGTTGGTGAGAATATCAATCTATCATAAAAGCAATTTTTCTTGTTTTACAAGAATTAGGGTTTCTACCTAGTATTTTATTTCCTTTTGAGATTTAGGGTTGTTGTTAGTATAAATAATTGATGAAAACCTTAGAGCAATGCAAATTTTGAGTATTAATGAATGAAAAAAGAGTCTAGAGAGAGTTTTCTCTAAACTATCTCGTTTATGTTCGATTGTTACACGTCTTTTCTGTAGTTCATAAGGCGCCCTGCATCAATATGGAACTAGGCAATTTAGTGACGTGTAGTAAAAGGAGTTAAACAACTATCTGTTTTTTCTTTTTGTAAAAAAAAAAAAAAAAACTATATGTTTTTTGGAGTGCTTGAAGTAAAGGAGAAGAATAAAGGTTTTTTTTTTGAAGTGTTTGAAGTAAATTATAGAACTTGCAAAAGAGTAATTTTAAAAAATTATTGTAGCTTGAAGCCTCTGCATCAAAATTGAGACTGCGAATATTAGTTCCCAAAATTATTCCTTGCACCTCTCTCTCAGAAAAGTGTTTTGATCTCACCACCAAGTGTGTGGGTCTCACACACTTCTATGAGATGATGGAACATTGTTCTAGATGCAAAATAATTACTCGAGTTTTTTTTTTTGAACGAACTCAGAATTTTTGATTACTCAAAAACTGCCCAAAGGGCTACAAACCCCAAATCGGAGCCCATCGAAGGGTGAAAACCCCCAACAATCGGGTTATCCATGTGATTTGGATGAGAATACACCAAGTACATAGAGCAACTACCCATGAAAGGGAGTAAAGATTCCGCACAGGGAATAGGTAAACAACAAAATAAACATAAAATGGCACCGGAGCACCCCAAACCAAAAAACAAAAAAGAAAAGCACCGGCTGAGGAAAGAAACATCGTCGCCGTCGCCGTTGAACCGGGAGATATTATTCATCGGTGAGTGAAACCAGACTAACCCCTTCAACATCTCTTTCCCTATCGTACCCCACGAAGAAGAAGCGGAAAGGTTCGAGTTTGATGGTTGTATCTATGATTTTAAAGTTAAAGGACCTCATAGTGATTTTTTCAAGCGGTCAAAATGATAATTTCTCAAATTAAAATTAATTCTTTTCTTTAAATTATTTACTTCTGAGTTCTAACAAGTCCGGGTAAATTTATACTACATGGTAGCTATTTTCCATAACATATTATCCAGCTATAAAACAGAGCTCAAAATATTTCGAGTTATAGCATGCTCTTAAGTTTGGTTTATTTATTTAATTTCCCAATCATGATATATAAACAAGTTTATAAAGTTCGAGTTCTCAAAACAAAAAGCTTAATTATTACTACGTCAGTTTAAGCATGGGTTGGAAGGTCCAACCGCATGCATATATACGTGTATACACAATAATTATTTATGGATATGTAAATCATAGATATATAATAATATCTAGTATTTATATCTACAAAACATCAATAATGCTACAACAATGAGACGCACATTGGCAAATGCAAGTGCTAATAAAAACAGTAGTTGGACGGTAGACAATATGCTCAATCACATGCTCATTAGTACCGGAGCCGGCCCTGATCTTTGGGTTGTCCAAGTCCTACTTCAGGTTTGGTTGCCCAAATAGTACATTTTAGTATCTAGTCATACAAAATATAAAGATATACAACTCAAAAAACAGAAAAAATCAAGGTTATTCCACCTGGCCAAGTATTTTTAGTGTTTTAAGTTAGAATTACGTCAAAAAATTAACATCAAAATGTAACCCGGTTATGGTGCTTTATGGTTCGTACGATCCGATTTAAAGAAACCAATTTCTACTCGCATTTTTTGAAGCATATTCTTCGATTGAGTCATTGTATTTAACTTATCCGAGAACTCGCCTGTTCCAATAACTTTGATTTTTTATTTTTTCTGATGCAGAACAAGTAGCGGCCCAATTCTATGATCAGTTGGACCGATCGAAGCCTAAGAGGCCCAAACAACTTTTAATTGAAAATTGCCAAATTCGGCAATTTATCGACGAGCCCGAAATAGGCCCAAACTTGGTGGGCTGAAGTAAAATCGCTCTGCGATCAATACTCACCACCCTAATCGTGACTGATGGTGGGATTTCGCCAAATTCATTCGTTTAGGCCTTCAATTTAGTAATTTTGCTATTTTAGGTAATAATTAGATTACGAATTACTCTTAGCGTGTAATTCCGTTTATGTTGTTTCCAATTGGGAATATCTTATTTTTCTTTCTAGTTTTCAATTTTGGGAGTTTCCCCAATTTTTGGGATACTTTAATTTTTAGGTAAGTTTTGCTAGGGTTTGCTAGTTTTCCCTATAAAAGGGCATGTAACCTCTATTATTGGACAGCTTTTAATCAAATATAATTCCGAGTTATATCTCTTTCTTCTTGTGGATTCAAGAACCTCGTGGATTCGAGACTTATTCTCGTTTGAACTAGTACGCAACTAGTTTCTCGTGGATTCCGCTGCTGTTTGGTTCTTTTACTTCTTTGCAATGGAAAATAATTGTGTGCGAGCGTGCCAGAGAGAGTTTCAATCTCCTCCCTCAGATTAACTTTGGAAAAACCAAATCTAATCAGGCGATTGTGTTTTATTGGTTCAATTACCTCAATTAAGAGGATTTTTTCAACAAGTGAAGAAATGTAAACCAACAAACTTAGGAAATCGAAGAACAAAAGAGAAACAAGATACTTCGATTAAATAATCAAAGGAAAACTTACTTCAAAATTTGTCTCCAACTTCAAATACAAGAACTTTGAACGGTTGATTGTTACAGGAACAATCGAGATAATCCTAACTACTTCCTAATTTACTTCCTAATCTACTTCGAACTGTGTTCGAGATCCTAAACTAATTCAAACTGAGTTCGAAATCCTAAACTACTTTGCCAATGAACAAACCAAGCATCAGTTTTTTGATAGCTGTTTGTTGAAGATTTGTCCGGGGGTTTTAACTTCTTCAATTTCTTCTATTTATAGACGCTACTTGCAAACTTCCCGCTCAATGAATTTGAACACTGGCTTGCTTTGAACTCTAACTTCCACTCCTCGAGTTGGCAGTTGCTCTTTCCTTCACGTCTGAATTTGAATTCTTCTAATTCTTCCTCCAAAAGCTTTGATTTTGAACCTATACAGTTGTTTAAACAAACTCAAATGATTTAGACGTTAAGATGAATAACTGCCTTTCTATAAGTACTCCACGTGTTATAACTGCCAATTTGCCTTGCTTCCCAAATTCACACGTGGAACTTATATATTTAGCAGTTAATCCCATAATTTCGAGGTCAATTCTTTCCAATAACAATGATTTGAAACTGCCAATAACCGTTTTTACATTTAAACACGATACGACATCGTATTCACCCAAATATGTTCTCTTAATCCAGTGTAATTGTATTGACGAGTAATTGCCAATGTTTGGCTTTTCCATTACATGTCAATTAATTATTGGATTTGTTAATTTTATATGTAAACAGCTGCGTCATTTTCTATTTTGGGCTTTTTAATTCATTCTCCCTCCGTTCCTTGAAAAGAGTAGTCTATTCTATTTTGGGTTATTCCTAAATAAGTGTGATGTTGAAAAGTTAGTGGGAAAAGTTGGTACATTTTCTATTTTTCTCTTAAAAAATAGTTTCCTTTTTGAAAAGTTAGCGGGTAAACTTAAATAATGATGTCTCCATCAAGGGCAGTAGTGGAAAATCAATGTAAAAATTGAAATGAAATGTGTAATGATGATATTTTTTTAGTAAGTTGAAATTACGAAGCTACACACTTAAAAGGGAACGGAGGGAGTATATTTGAGGAGAATGACATATCTTGAAAAACATGAAAAGTTAAAAAAAAAAAACGTGAAAATTCTCTAGTAGAACCCCGCCTCATTTTCAATTAAGATCATAGTCAATCCACTTAATGTCTCTTGTCACATGGTAATACGAATGTAAGTTTATTAACTTCAACTTAGATAAATGTAAAAAAATACGCATGATTGTAAGAGGTTTTCATTTTAAGAAAATAAGAAAGTTTTCTTTCTCCCAAGGAAAATTAATGCTACAGAGCCATTGAGCTTCAAAAAATACCTACGATTATAACTTATTTACAGACTGTGTGCAAATGTGGTGTTTGCACACAATGGATCTCGGTTGTCCATTCCATGATCCAATAATTTGGAGGTGGTGCTCATTTTTTAGAAGGAGGAGAGAGAGCACACCGTTCCGAAATGTTGGATTTCGGAATGGACGGCTGAGATTCGCCATGTGCAGACACCCCGTTTGCACATGGTCCGTAAAGAAGTTATTCTCTTTACCAATCCAAACATCTTTTTATTTTTTTTTATTTTTAATCTTGGGTCTCTTGCACGCAAGTCAGACTAATCTTTAAAATTCCTCCGACAACAATTTCCATATTTACAAGTGAGGAGAGGGGACAAGTGGTGGAGCCATGATTAGATGTCAAAGATGGCACCCAAAAATATCTCTAAAGTAATGTAATACCTCCAAAATACATATTGCAAGTAAACCATCCACAATACCCAAAACAAAGTATACATAATTGATGCTGAAATTCAATTATCAGCATTAGTTTTTGAAAATGATGACTCTTCAAGGACCTAAATAATTTCAAATAATCAATTCTTACTATTCAAAAAATAAATAAAAAATCCTAAGGGGTTGGCAAACAGGTCTTGTATTGGGACTTAGTGGTTTGCTCCCACCTATGGCCTTAGGTTTGATTCTCTTTGTCAGTAAACTCTTGGGGTCACTAGGGGTTATGCTTGGTCGTAACCTCCAGCGCTCCAAAATTAGTCGAGGTGTGCACAAACCAGTCCAGACATCCGGTTATCAAAAAATAAAAATAAAAAACTTGAAAAGCACTACAACAATAGGTGGGAGCAAACCCTTAATTATTGCTCAATAAACAAGAGTTGAAGCCCGTGCATCGCACTTTCTCCTTTAATGTGCACCACAACAAAGAAATTAACAATTTTTTTTTGATAACCGGGATGTCCGGGTTAGCTTGTGGGTATCTCAACTAATTCCGGAACGCTAGAGGTAACGATCAAGTATAACCTCCGATGCCCCAAGGTTGGGATGGAACAAAGAAATTAACACTTTAAGAAGAGATACAATGTGAGAACCCATCCATCCCACATCAGTGGGGATGACAAAATCAGTGTAAAATATATAGCTAATTGAGTAGCTACTGTATAACTTAAGGTTAACTGTTTGAACGATGTGGTTAGGCTAAAAGTTAACAGGTCAGTTGGCGTGGGGCGTTGTAGGTGATATTAGAGCTTGCACCGACTAGAAGTGTGAGGCGAGTCCCCCGAGGAGACGTGCTTGGGTGGCTTGACAAGGGAGGAGCTTGAGGTGCTTGGGTGGTTCTCACATGAGACGTGCTATTGGTCTCATATCGCTTGGTGGGTGGTAGTTATGGATCATGGGGTGTAACGGGGACGTTGCAGCCAATGTGGAGAGATTGTGAGAACCCATCCATCCCACATTGATGGGGATGGGAAAATAAGTGTAAATATATAGTGAATCAAGTAGCTACTTTATAATTTGAGATTAACCTTTTGAGCTATGTGGTTAAGTTAATAATTAGCAGGTCAACTGATGCGGGTTGTTTCATAGAGGGGCAACCCTCTTTCTTCCTTGGCAAGTTGAGGGAAACAAGGAATACAAAAAATTTACCGCTAGATGACAACAAGAGTGAAAAAACTTGTTCATTTCACATTTTTAAAACGTTTTCCAAAAAGATTCTTTTTCATCTCTCATATTTCCAATCATTAATCATATTTCTCTCTTTCTCATACCCATCTGTCTAATTATTATTCTCATTTGTCTCTCTATCTCTCTCCAATTATTACACATCTCTCTAAATACTATTACTTTTTCCAAAAATACATCCAAACACTATTTCAAAAATATTTTTCAAAATGTTCTTATCAAAACTCTCAACCAAACACAGTGATATGTGTGATCTGATAATTAGGGATGAGACTACAAGCCATTAGAAAGAACAGTATACTTTGTGACCAGTAAAAAAACCAATTGGTTTAAGTAAAATGTCAAGCCTCATTAACCCCAACTCTTTCTCCTTATTTTAACATCTTGTAAACAAATTCCACTTTAATTACTTTTGTCAATTTTTATAAGAATGACCAGGAGGAAGTGGGGGTGGCCTGTGCCACTCTCCCCTCCAATTGTATTTCCATCTTGGAAGTGAATCCAAAAATTGCTCGTAAAAATAATTAAACCCCAAACATTAGGAATGAGTAAACCCCTGAGTCTCAGGTTAAAATCACTAGCCCAAACCCTTGTAATTAAACAAGAATACTTTGATGTAGTATAATGATGCCATGATATGTATTTGGAAAAAAGGCCTTCTACCCCCCATGCACCAATATAATTTCTGTTTAGATCATCATTTTGATCGAACCCTTTGGAGTGCCTTTACATATAATTAATTAATGCACTAGACTATTGATGTGCATGAGCAATGCAGCTAGATTTGATATGATGGTAAGGAATTCATAATCTAAGGTCACGAATTTTATTACTCCTCCTCTTCTTTTTCTCTCTCTGAGGATGATATAAAAAAAAGTGGAATGATGATTGTGTGGGTATATGTATCGCAAGTGACTAAACGTGCAACTAAATATGCCCACTTGAAGAGTTTTGATTTAATCTTTCAGTTTTATGGCCTCGGTCTACCACTTTACACATTTTGATACATTATTTGACGGTCGACCACCCGAAGTGAATTATACTAGGTAGGAGCATCTTTAAATTTGATTTTTTTGGCCAATATTGTAAGATTGGGAGTCTTTCAAGAAAAGGAAATCCATAGCATAAACTTTTGATAGGCCAATATGACAACCAGAGTATTGTTTTGAGCTTCAAAATAAGTACTGTATAAAGGTTCACATAAGTTTGACACCAGAAGCTCTTTCTTTTTGCTTTTTGTTCTTGTGAGAGATTTTTTTGTTATTGGAGGGATATATATTTGTGTATGCTATTTCCCTTTCTTAGACCGACTCCCCAGGAGACACTGGTTGGACATATTATGCGATTTTTTCCCTCACTTTTCTTACACTTTTCCTGTTTATTTTGTATGATCTTGTCCAATTTCCATATATTACATCCTGACTTAAACTCAAAATTGATATTTATTGCGTTTTATGAGACATATCGTTCTCTCACAATAACTCGACCTAAAAACTTACTTGGGAGTTTTCCAATGGATTATTTGATTTTATCATCTTAGATTTTATCATCATCTTTTACGAATAAATAAAAGAAACGTGATTTTATCACACTAGTTTTTATCACACTATATTATCTACAACTATTATCACACTAGATTTTATCTACTGGTAAAACAAGTTGATTTTTATCACTCCTCCATAAAACACCAACTAAAATCAAATTTCTCATTTTATCTCATAAAATCAGGGTGAGTTTTTGAATGGATTTTATCTAGATTTGATAAAATCATGCCTTGATTTTATCCATTCGTGAAGAGAATTGATAAAATCTTAGATTTTTGCATTAAAATCTAAGATTTTATCAATTCTTTTCAGGAATGGATAAAATTAAAGGCTTGATTTTATTAGATTTTGATAAAATCCATTCAAAAACTCACCCTAAATGAATTTTGATTAAGTCAGGAATTGGATTAGTCTCTAACTCCATTCAACAATACTAAATATTATCAAAATCCGATTTATAAATAGATATGATCAAAATTTCAAAACATTATATCAACTGAAATAACAAAATTTCATCATTTCAGGTTGTGTGCATGGGTACTGAGTTGATATAATTTTCTTGCAAGAGCTTTCGCATGAGTTCTTAAATCTCGAAACTCATTCTTGTGAATTTTAGTAATTTGAAATATTTTCAAAAGATACTCTCACGCTTGCATTCACGTTTCTGAAAGACTTGAGTGCCAACTGGGTGTTGCGTTCCGTATCTCGATTGTCCAAAACACTTTTGGACGGTCCAATTACTTTTACCGGTAAGAGTTTGAAATCCGGTCCGTCCAAAATACTTCTGGACCGCTGTGAAGGGGCTTTGCGGGGGACGCGGGTTTGGTGCTGTCTCTTTGGGGACATGGATGTTGGCCGCTCACGGCCGTTCGTGATCGGTCATGGACGACTTTGATCACATTTTATCCAAACAAATTTAAACCGTTCGCCGCCAAACATATCTGAGCCGTCCATAGATGGGCGTGATCGGCTTAGAATCTATGTTGTCCCTAAGGGTCCCTCGTTTCCTATGTGGGTACCACGTGAAGCGCCACGCTATGCCCTATTTGCATCCAAGTTTTTCTTGTGAGCCAAATCCAGTAGAGAATAGAGCAGAATCCCCCTTCACGTAGAATGAGCCACAAAAATTAGCCATGTGAACCAAATCTAGACGGGAATCGTCCTTCTCATTTTTCAAACAATCCTTAGACGTGAGGAACCTGACAACGACGTCGTAACTTAGAGCTGTCGCTTTTTATTAATTCCTCTTTTGTTTTCCACCGTTTTTTTTTTTTGGCCTAGGTGTAAAAACATAAAAACCCCACAGGTTACACCAATCCTATCATTTTGACGGAAAATAAACAAAAAGGAAAGCCGAGAAAACAAAAAGGAAAAAAGCAAATGCAAAAAGAAAGGAAAGCGAAATGAGAGTGCAAGTGAGATTAAAAAAAAAAAAGAAGAAAAGAAAAAAAAAGAAGAAAGAGCATTCAGATAGATAGGATTATATGGCGTGATTTGTTACTTTTGCTTTTTTCATCTCTTTCGATAGGAATCTTTGAAATTCGGTGCCAAATCCCTTAAATTGTTATTAAAATGGGCAATTAGATTGGTAAAGTAAGCTTAAAGAAAATTGTCGTAGTGCTTAATCTACTTACTTCTGCGGAGCTTACCAATCCAAGCTCGCAACCTTTGTAGTCGATTCACTTCGGTAGCAATTTGTACTCAGGGTCATCTCACCTCACGCAAGCACGTGGAAAGGGTTTGGAGACACTTTTCATTACTAAAAAAAAGAAATGGTAAAACCAGATTAAAAAAAAAAAACAAAGATCGTTAAAGTAAACTAATTTTGATGGGAAAGTCTAGAAGCATAAATTAATGTACTAACTAATGTATAAAACACACATGTGATATTTTTTTAATGGATGACTGCATTCATATATTGATGTGATAATGATAGATGTATTTTTAGTGTAATACTAGTTTATAAGTTATTTGGTGTCTTTAATATTACTCAATTTTATTTTGAGTGCTCCATCAACAATAGCAAAGGAAGGCCATGGACTTGGGATATTTTCCCTACTCGAATTATGCATTGTTAAAATTTTACAAGATTTGACCTCTTTATAAAAGTGATGGAGCCAACTATACTAGTAGTATTAGTTGGTCACTAACAATTAAGATTTCAAAATATAGTTATAAAGTTATATGTAAACATCTACTAATCCTAAAAGGTCAAATCGTAAAATCTATTTCGACTCCAATGATCGGAAGTCGTAATAAAGATCAATACCATATCAAAAAAAAATATTTGTATTCAACTAAATAGTACTTCAGTACGAATCTTATCGGTACTTAAAGCAACTTCAGCAGCTTGTGTATAAATTTGGCCAAAATTGCTGTTGAACAGTATTTAGCTACCCCATTACTACTAAGGGTGAGTTTCCAAATGAATTTTATCAAAATCTGATAAAATCAAGCCTTTCACGAATGGATAAAATCAAATGCTTGATTTTATCAGATTTTGATAAAATCCATTAGGAAACTCATTCTAATACTCCAACAATCTTCTCTTCTATATCATTTTCTTCTTCTTCTTGTATATTTTATTAGTAAGAGAGAGAGAGAGAGAGAGAGAGAGAAAAAAAAACTATATTAGAGAAAGAGAAAAAAGAGAGAGAAAAGAATTTAAAGTTGGATTGTTTGTGAACAAGGTTTCGGTACTTAGACAAGTACTGTAGCCCAATAAGGAGTCTAAGCTATAATACCCAATCTGCTGCAGCAGATGTTTTGAGGTTTTCAGTACTTTTCTTTGGTTTTTTACCCATTTTCACCCATTTACCGTATCTGCTGAAGTTGCTCTTACATGAACTCTGAAAATACAGAGTGTTGCTAATCAATTTGGTTCTCGGTACAATTCTATTTCTAGTTCATTTTGCTTAGTTTCCATAATCATTTTATTCGTTTAAAATGAGTAGATAAATCAGAAACCAACTCATGAGTCCTTAGGTTGAGTTTCCGAATGAATTTTATCAAAATCTGATAAAATCAAGCCTTTGATTTTAGCTTGATTTTATCCATTCGGAAACTGAGTTGATAAAATCTGATAAAATCAAGCCTTTGAATGCAAAAATCTAAGATTTTATCAACTCAGTTTCCGAATGGATAAAATCTTAGATTTTATCAAGGCTTGATTTTATCAAATCTTGATAAAATTTGATAAAATCCATTCGGAAACTCAGCCTTAATGTGAAACCAAATCACAAACCAACTTTTTCCTTAATGTGAAACCAAATGAGTCCTTAATGTGAAAATAGATGAGCCTACTGTTGATAAATAATGGGTAAAAAAAACCCCAAATAATGGAAAAAAATTTGGGTACCAAATGGGTTGGTGGAGCTCACATGGTACCTAAACGTTGGATTAGAGCTGTCCAAAAGTGTATTAGATAGCCCAAATTGAAACCATCTCTCCTTCCAAAATCGAAATCGACGACGGCCCAGAATGTGACGTGGTATTCTCTCGGCACTGAAAAATTGTTTGAGATAATGAAAACCTTGTTTGGGGCGTAAAAAGGAAATGAAAAAGGGGGTAAAGTCGTACTTTTACACTATATACCGACCGTAGAGAAGTAAAGCATCCAACGGAAAAGTGAAAAAGAGTAAAAGAGTTTTTCTCTCCTTTTCCTTTTTCTTTATATTTTCCCCCTTTCCTTTCTCTCCAATTCCCTCCCGCTCATCTCTCTCCTCTCTCTCTGTTCCGTTGGAATCCAAATCTCTCTCTCTCTCTCTCTCTCTCTCTCTCTCTCTCTCTCTCTCTCTCTCTCTCACACATTGTGTGCGTGTGGGTGTGTGTGGGGGTCTCATTACTCAGTGGAATTAATGCTGCCTGTAACATGAGAAGCTGGAGAGTGTGGAGGATTGAATCTTTTCACCACCGGTTATGAATCCCACCGCCGAACAACCACCACCGCCACAGCTACCGCCACCACAGCCATTGCAACCCCATCGCTCCTCCTTCAGCTGCGACCGCCACCCGACAGAGCAATTCACCGGCTTCTGCCCTTCATGCCTCTGCGAGCGCCTCACCTCACTAGATCCCTCATCCGCCTCCTCCTCCCGCCGCCCCTCCAACGCCTCCGCTAACCCTTCCTCCACTACCGCCGCTGCACTTAAAGCCATCTTCCGCCTTCCCACCACCGGCACCGACCTCAACAACAATAAAAACAAGAGTGCTAACAGTAACAGTAAGAATAAACCATCTTCTACTTCTACTACTTCTCTGTTTCCGGAGCTGCGGAGAACGCAGTCCTTTTCGGCGTCGAAGAACGAGGGTTTCTCCGGTGTGTTCGAGCCCCAACGGCATTCCTGCGACGTCAGGGGTCGGAACACGCTCTGGTCCCTCTTCAATTTAGACGACGAGAGGAAAAACAGCTGCGATCGCCCAATCGAAGTTGAAGCTCGAAACTCCGTCTCCTCCGTCGTTACCGGTCCCGTCCTCGAGTCCAAAGAAGAGGAAGAGGAGGAAGAAGAAGAAGAAGAACAATACGACGACGTCGATTCCAACGACGACGATGAAATTAGGGTTTCTCATGCTTCCAACCGCGATGAAATCAGGGTTTCCAATTATTCCAACCACGATGAAATTAAGGTGTCTAGAGACGCAAATGCTGTTGAAGAGACGGGTGTAGGTGACGCGGAAATCGTCGAGGAGGAGGAAGAGGAGGAGAAATTTGATTTTAACACGGAGGAAATTAAGACTATGAAAGATCACATAGATCTGGATTCTTCACAAGCGAAGAAGAAGAACGCAGGGAATTTCACGCTGTGGTCGGCTGCATCGGTGTTCAGTAAGAAATGGAATAACTGGAGGCGGAAGCAGAAGATGAAGCAACGGAAGAACTCGGGGGAATTGTCCACAGCATTGCCCGTGGAGAAGCCGATTTCGCGACAGTTTCGGGAAACACAGTCGGAGGTCGCGGATTACGGATTCGGCCGGCGTTCTTGCGACACCGATCCGCGGTTCTCACTCGATGCCGGCCGGATCTCCTTCGATGACCCTAGGTACTCGTTTGACGAGCCTAGGGCTTCTTGGGATGGGTACTTGATCGGCGGGAGCCGGGGAAATTTCTCCCGGCTTCCCCCGATACTGTCAGTGGTGGAGGATTCTCCTCTTGTTCACATTACAAGGTCTGACGCTCAGATTCCGGTTGAGCAGCCTAGGAACAGTAATTGTGGAAATGGGGATGTTATTGTTCCTGGTGGGACGGAACAAACTAGGGAGTATTATTCGGATCCGGCGTCGCGGCGGAGGAAGAGTTTAGACCGGTCTAGTTCGATAAGGAAGACGGCAGCGGCAGTGGTGGCGGAAATTGACGAATTAAAGGGTGTTTCTAATGCTAAAGTGACGCCCGCTACAGTTGATTTGGTGGGTGAGAGAGAGTTGAGGCATTTGAATTCGATTTCGTTGAGGGACGACTGTTCGGAGACATTTGAGTTGGGTTTTAGGGACAATGGTACAGTAATCGGAAATGGTGGGAATGGAGAAGGAAAGGGTTTGAAGAAGTCTCGCCGGTGGAGGGCGTGGAATATTTGGGGGTTTATACATAGGCGAAATGGAGGTAACAAAGAGGAAGATGAAGAGAGGTACAAGTATGGTAGTAGGGGAAATGGGGTTGAGAGGTCATTTTCAGAGTCTTGGCAAGAGCTAAGGAGGGGGGAAAGTAGTGGTGAAGTGAAAATTGGGGGATTTAATCGAAGGGTTTTTCGAAGTAATAGTAGTGTGAGCTCGAGGAATTCGTATAGCATGGGGGGATCATTTGGAAATGTGGGAAAACCTAGCGTTGAGACGAATGGAAATGGTAAAAAGAGGAGGGAGGATTTTGGTTTGGAGAGGAACCGGAGCGCTAGGTATTCGCCAAACCATATCGATAACGGGCTTTTGAGGTTTTACTTGACACCGATGAGGAGTAGCAGTCGAAGAGGGGGATTGGGAAAGAGTAAACCGAATAATACGCAGTCAATCACGAGGACTTTGTTGCGAATGTACTGATAAAATCCAAGGTCCAAATGTGTTTTTCTTTGGTTTAGTTTTTTAGTTTGCTGCATTTGTTGTGTAAGCACACTTGCTATCTATGTATTATTATTGGTGGTTGGTTTAGATAAGAGGTTACCCTGCATTTTGAATAGCATGCTTCTTTTAATAACAGCTAAAAAATCTCTCTTTTGTCTCTGATCAATGATCATACTGTTGTCTTCTGCATTTCAATGGTTTTGCCTTTTATGTAATGAATTTTTATGTTCTCAGATAGTGGGTGAGATATGCTTGCATTTGGACCCCATATTGGTCACTTTTGTTGTTGTCCTACACAGTTGCTGAGTGGTGAATGTTTAAAGGTATTAATCCAGGGAATGTCCACCTGAAATGTCGGTGTATTGTATTGTCTTTTGTTGGAATGGTTAAGATATACCTGGTTCAAACCCCTTTGCCCAAGCATTGCTTTTTAATTCGTCGTTGTCGTTTACACGCCACCAGTTTTCTAAAATTTGGCTGCCTAGTTCCCTGCCTAGGCACTAGGCAGATGTCCAACGCCTAATCTACAGACTAGTCAACGCCTAATCCCGGGTTAGACAATAGGTGGCCGACTAGTCTGCGCCTAGGCGCCCCACTTTGCTCGACTAGTATCCCTTGACTTCCACCCGACTAGCGCCTAACGATTTTTAGAACATTGGATGCCACCTGGTTATTATGAGCTAATTAGTTTGTCGTATCAGTTGCATAGCGTCCTCATTAGAAAAGAAAGGATTATGGTTTCTCACTAAAAATATTGCCATTTCTTGCCTGTTTTATTCATCCAAACAAGTGAGACTAGATTAGGTTTTATCATTGAAAAATTTGACCATTGCTTGCCTCTTTTATTCATTCAAACAAGTGATATAGTCTCACTTCTTTTCTTTTTTCACCAAATCCGTAAAACAGACTGTAAGAGCTATTCTCTTCCAGTTTCTTGATTTCACTTACCCATCCTGGTGGCATAGTTGCAGTTTAAGTATTGTTTGGCTTTGCTGAAAGGAGGACTCTAGGAGCTTCCATTGGGCTGTTATCAATGATTTAAGGGCAATGAAAGAGCCTGAGTTGTGGGTGTTGATTGAGGAAGAAAGCAGATTCTGTCAACTAAGCATATTTGAAGCTTTATGATGTTGGAAGCTGGATATATCTATTAATGCCAATGTCTCTGCTTGTCTTTTAGTTTTGTTCATATGAGAAATGTCCAGTCCCTGTTCCGGTTCGACAGACGAATGTGTTCGGGTGAAGCAGGAGGGCTACAATGTTCCAAATCTTGTTGATATATCCACTCAATGAAAGATACAAATACACAATGCCAAGAAGTTGGAATGACAGACTAATGGAAAAGACCTACTGAAACAGAGCATTGTAGTTTTATGATCCAGAAGAGACCAGTTCTTGCCCCCAATCATTTTTCTCCTTTGCTTCCGCTTGTATGTATTATTCTGTACCCTGTTAATTGAATTGTTTAATGAAAGACAGATCAATTGCAGTTCATTAGTTCAGTTTTTGTTTCTTGGCTTCCTTGTAAATGTTTATTCCCACTACTTGTACTACAAATAATAATATGCTATGGACATGGGTCTAGACATGTATGTGCTTAGAGCTGTTTAATGTGCCTGGGTCCTACGTGCATCGCTTGGGATCAACGGCACAAATTTGCTCGGATCCAAATAGATCTGCACCATCCATTACTGAACTGATCTGTGCTGTTGATCGCCGAGCATAGACGGCTCGGATTGGTTCAGCACGCATGTTAAGGGACAGCACGCACCACTATCCGGATCAACGTGTATCAGAGCCACATTTGTGTCTATAGCATTGCTGTTACCATATCAGTTTGCTTGATCTAAACAGCTACTTATGTATGCTCTAGTCAGTGAAAATGGATTATTCATTAACTAAAATAAGAACTACATCAGTTCATTGATCTGTTGCTATCATCTGTTTTGTGCTGTTCTACACTTTCAAGGATTAGAGGCAGTCCTTTCCCAATCTTAATTTTCCTTTCTCATTTTTCTTTCCACTCCTTTTTGGGAATAAAAATCAACTGCATCTTTTGGCGTGCCGCATAATTGGAATGAGGATTTTGTCCTAGGGCTACTATAATGAATCATTTCTTGTAACAATCCTCTCAGGATGGATTTGTGCCTTCAAACTTCAAAGTGCATAGAAGAAGGATGACCAGAAAATTTGCCGATAAACTGATAATTTGGTTACAGCAAAAATGTGCAGAAATGTTTCCTAATAAACTGAAAATCTTGATTTCACTCAAGTCTCTTTTCAACAACAAAAAATGTGCAGCTTATATGAGGAGCTAGTATCTTTTTGTGAGGAAAGTATTTGAACCCATGTGAAGATAGTTTTTAAACCCATGTATGAAATCAAGAAAGTGACAAGAAAATAGAGGCCATTTTACAGTCAAAAGAAATGCACTAGTAGGCCAACAAAAAAAAAAAAAGGAACTTTGACCAAGAAAGCCAAAAAAAGAAGTTGTTTAAGCACCAGTTGGCACAAAACCCATCAGCAAAACGGAGAAATTCAAAGGCCAGCAATGATTATTTCTCAAAGAAAAAATGGGGTTTTCCTTTTCTTTTATTAGGAAACCATAGGAATAAAACAGATCAACATAATAATTCAATAAGCTTGAGCACATGTAGTAGTCCTTTCTCTTATATATCTAAAAGCTCTATGATCAAAAAACACAATTGGCACTGAAGTCAAAAAGTTACAAGGGAAACAGCCCACCATGCTCCTTCGTGAGGAGATAAAAGGGAGAAAAAGAAGGAAAAGAAAAAGATCAAAAGAGGCTCATAATCCAATGCCAAGGGGATGTCAAGAAAAAAGATAAAAAGAGGCTCAAAGCATACTTGCCAGTAACCTCAGTGAATTATTAGACATTTTGACAAATAACATTCACTAGCATGTGACAATGTGCTTCTCGCATCTTGAGTATCAGTAGTTGAAGATGTCATTGTTGGCATCATTGGGGAGTTCTTTTCACCTTTCCCTTGCGGTACTACTTCGCTGTTCGTTACTCGGGAGTATTTAGCCTTGCAAGGTGGTCTTGCTAATTCACATGAATTCCACCTGTTCCATGCCACTCGGTCGGGACGGACTGTAAGCCAGTGATGCTTTCAGCTATTGGACTTTCGTCATCTAGGGTGCAACATTCCAACGCTTAGCCTAGAAGCACAATGCTTGTATTTCTCTCTCACAACCCCCGTTTTCGTGGTTTAGGCTGCTCTTTTTTTTTTCTTCTTGCTGCTACTATGGGAATTGCTTTTGCTTTCTTTTCCTCTTTTTGCCATGATATTTTAGTTCACCAGCTTGTCTCCCATCTGCTTACGGATTCAACAACAGTTCAAAAGATTGACCTAGCATATGCACCTTTTAATGGTCTAAATCACCAAAAGTAAAAGAAACGGTGATCGTTAGTGCTATGTTTGGAATCTTGAATTTTTTAAGCAAATGAAATCAGAAGGGAAATAAATTTTTTAAGAAAACATCTATTGCACACAAATTCCATCAACCAAACAAGTAAATGCAGACAACCAAGAGAACAAGGGGAGAAAATCCTAGGACAAAATACTATGCTATTGACAGTCATAAACTTTTTCAACAGAGTTGTTCTACCATAGCCAAATTTTGGATTATAATTTCGTCGGACGGATCTTTACAGTGCTTGCTTTTATCGGATGAAGTCGTTCTTGTTTGTTTAGTGGTTCCTATACGGTCACGTTGCTTGGTTGCTTACGAGTGTGATCATGTGACTAATTCCGATTGAAAGAAAACAATTCAAGTAGGGAAATCGAAAATAGAGGCGTTTGGCTTAATGGTTGTGTAATGCTTATTGAGAGCGTGAGGTCTAGGGTTCAACTCCTATGACTAGAAGGTTGGCTATCATAGTAATCTAAGAAACACTAACATACTAAGAGCATTCTCATCAGGGGAGACAAATCTCCCTGATGGCTAAGTTGTAGAGTGAAAGGGGGATAAAATCCCCCAACATCAGACTCAACAGTTTTTTTGTAAATCTGCAAAAGTTTTAACTTTGCTGCAGTAACTCAGCAAATTCTTTGAGATATTGTTCACAGGTTAAAACAATTCTCTCTTCTGACTTCCTGAATAGAGAGTTTGATTTTGTGAGTTTTTTAAAAAGTGACTTGTTAATTTATAAAGGTTTTTTTGAGGTTAAATTAAAGGCCCAATTTTTGTTGAGCCTGATGAGGATGCTCTAAAGGTCCAGTTTTTCAAAAGATTTTAGCACACATGTACTAAAATCGAGGAGTACTATAATTTGGTGCCAAAAAAATCGAGGAGTACTATAATTTGGATATTTTTACATTACTTATTTATTCTTTGATTTTCATTTAGAATTCAAGACCCTACATTTTGAAAGAACCTTCAGGAAAAGTTATAAAATTGTGGGCTTGAAAAATCATTGATCTGAACCATAAGAGTCGTAGGGCTCGTTGAGAAGAGTATCTGATAAAAAAATTATCTTGTTTTGACATTGATAGGTATAGAAAAACTCATATTTTTAGTGTTTTGATACCTATCGATGTCCGAACAAGATAATTTTTTTACTAGATACTCTTCTCAATAAGCCCTACGACTCTTATAGTTCAGGTTAATGATTTTCCAAGCCCACAATTTTATAATTTTTCTTGAAAGTTCTTTCAAACTGGTAGGGTATTGAATTCTGATCAAAATCAAAGAATAGATGAGTAAAGTAAAAATACCCAATAGGCCTGATTTTCGCTCAAATTACCTTAATAGTTATTTTAAAATTATTTAATGTTTCGAATCGTTTGTGTGGGACCCGAAAGTGGGCCCCACAAAATTACATTTTGCAAATGCTTCTAAGTCATTAGGTCGAGTTGGAAGAAGAAATGGGCTTTGACCCATTAACCATATTCGGCCCAATAGGTACTATTTTGGCCCACCACACACTGCAAAAAAGCTTGTATGCAGAAGGCTGAATCCAATCCACTTACCAGTGAATACTTGGCAATGTTTTGATTGAAATTAGCCGTAAGAAGAAACTTTGATGTGTCAAAGGAGTTGTCGGATTGGATGTAGAGTAGAGCTAGGATTTGAGGTCAGATTTATTTAGCTAAGACAAGAAATAATTTTTCAATGCAAGACCAAAAGTTCCATAAACAATAAACATAGTACTAAATTTGAGCTTTGCAAAAGTATATATATCAGTCAATGAAATGCTCATGTTTAAAATAAAACGCTCAAAAGTGCTTTCTCTTACCTTCTCTCGTGTTTCAAATGTCACGTTCAGAAGTGTTTTTTCTTGCCTCCTGTCGTGTTTAAAATGAAACTCTCGCACCCTAATTACTTAGTAACTGCGATATAAATAGGTAAGGCCCAATGGCTGAAATTGCTTTGGCAAAACACAAAATACCATTTTCGCAGCAATATGTGTGCAACGTGGAGGTGGACCCAGGGCTATTTGCTTGTCTGCATTCCCAACAAAATCATATACACATCCACCTTGTTTTTTTTGTGATAGCAAGTAATCTGACCAATAGACCAGCCAACGGGATGACCAATCTTACTGTTCCCTGGCAACCAATTGATAGCAAGCTAGTGAGGATTGAACATAACAGGCTGCAGAATAAGCTGGAAAAAAAACTGATAAACTGGTAATAGACCATTAATAGGCTGCAGATCACAACATAAGATTTTGAAATACTTGCACGAATAATTTGCCATGGTTCGCTTTGTTAACAGGTCACTATCGACGAAAAATAGAATGACACCAAAGTTTGATACCAAATTAAATTTCAAAGAAAGACAACAACAAGAGGGGAGATTATTTAGTACTTTGACAGTAATGCTATAAGACAGGAAACCAAGCTAAAGGTCGGGTTAGGACAACCCAAATGTCAGGACCGGCCCTGTATAAGATCATGGTGGTATACCGGTGGACGGCCCAACCGGCTTCTTATACGTGTACCACTTTGCAACCAAGAGATAAAATCCTAGATTCAGCACACTCAACCCAGCCAAAAGCCAGAAGAAGTAATCCAAATGCCCATAATTCAAGTTATCAGGTATCCAACCAGCCTTCCCATCTCTAGTACTAAAATCAGTGACCACATTCACAAGCAATGAGCTCAAATAATTCCCCATAGCCACCGTTGCTAACGACAGGGCCGAGCAGAGGCTTCTCATCGCATCCGGAGCCTGCTCATAGAAAAACTCCAACTGCCCAATGAAAGTGAAAACCTCAGCACACCCTATGATGAAATACTGCGGAATCTGCCAAAAGACCGAAATGGGTACGTGCTCGAGTTCATAAAAATCGTGTTCCTGAACCATTCTCAACCGGATGAGTTCTAAAGTCCCTGCAGCCAACATGGCGAAAATACAGATAACTAGCCCAATTGCCATCCGTTGGAGCTGAGTGAATCCGTTTTTGTGGCCAGTGAATTTCCTGGCAAAGGGTACGATTACTTTGTCGTAGACTGGGACCCAGAAGATAACGCTCACGGTGTCAAAGAGGGAGAGGGTGGCCGAGGGGATTTGGAATGAGGAGGTCATGTGGAGGTCCATTGTGTTGCCCTGAAGGACAAATAAGGTGCCCATTTGGCTGTAGGCTGTGGTGAATATTATGCCTGTGGCTAATATTGGAAGCAATCTGATTATGGATTTGAGTTCTTCGACTTGGGTTACGGTGCAGAGTCTCCAGCCATCTATTGAGCCTTTGATTCGATCGGATTGCGTCTCCACTGCTGCCTTATCAAAGAAACTGATCAGCAGGAAGAAAAAAGAAAGGTTAGTTGATTTTAGGTGCAGGGCTGTTACATATCCAGAAAGTATATCCAGAAAATACCTAGAAAGAAAATGCAGCAAACTCTTCCACGCAAGAGTTTTGTATTTCTTGTGCGCAAACAAAAATGCTAAATGTCAAGAAAAACTATCCAGAAAATACCCGGAATAGTGAATCTGAATTACTCATTCCCAAATTTTGGGTAGTTTTTTTTTGTGCATGCAGCACTCTTGTTTCTTTAGGTGTATATATCCGCTAGTGTTAAACTTCAATGAGATGAGTCAGATGACGGATGAGACACACAAAATGGAGTTTCGAGGAGCAAGGGAGGGAGGATATGGAGGGGACCTTACCCATGATTCAATATGGGATCGGCTTCGCTCCATACCCTCACGTCTCGATACTTCTCGATAACCTCTATTTGTGGGTTCCACCCGAGTCTAAACCGATAATCGAAAGTTTAGCTTGCAAAGCTTACAAGATAGAATATTTTTGCGAATAAATTTCATTGGTCATCTACGTGAACAAATGGTAAGTTGTCATGTAAGTAGTGCACACTAACAAAAAAATTTTAAGCTTAGATTTCCATTTTATCAAAGAGAATACAATTTGTTTATGTACCTATGGATGTCGACCAAACGGAAAAGAAACCACAAAACAAAGAACTGAACTGAAACAAACCGACATACCACAAAATGTAGAAAGCTCAAAAACATGGTTCCAATTCATTTTCATCTTTCTGCAATAGATTGACTTGAAAAATGTAGAAAACATCTTCTTGAGTCTATTAAAACATGAGAAAAACTTGGGTGCCGGTTGGATATGGTCACGCAGTGTCCGATTGCGCATTTAAGCCGTCTAAAAGTCTTAGAGATTGCCCAAGTTGCTTCCCCCCCTCTCCTCTTTCTCTATTTGCAATCTAGACCATCCAAAACACTTTCGGATGGTCGAGATGCGCGGTCGAACACCACTTAGCCATACCTGACCGGCACCCAAGATTTTCACATTAAAACAAGGTTACTTACATAAAATGTCTGAGAAATAATCATGCCAAACATTTCACTACATATTCTTCAGCATTTTATAAACTGAAAGAAGAAAACAAAAAACTATAACAATACCAAAAAACAAGCATAAATTATAGTACGATTTACCTTAGTTGTTCTGTGCGATCAAGCTTGCGGCTTCCCTTAACAACACTTTCTCCCTCCACAACCTCGTACAAGACAGACTTATCATCCGGGACTCGAACCCGAGCCTTCCTAGACGAAGCAACCACCACCTGACAAATCCGGGTCAACGGACTCCCGCCGGGTCTCTGGTTCCGGTACAGCCTCGTACCCGTAAAGAAACTCACAACAGCCACTGCCATCGCCACGGCCGGGATACCGAACCCCCATCCCCACCCCACATTGGTCTGTACCCAAACAAGCACGGTAGCGGCCACGAGCGCACCAATGTTGATTGAGAAGTAGAACCAGTTGAAGAAAGAGCTCTTGCTCTTCTTCTCTGTTTCGTCGGAGTCATCGAATTGGTCGGCACCGAAGGACGAAACACAGGGCTTGATCCCTCCGGTGCCGAGGGCGATTAGGTAAAGTCCCATGTAGAAAATCCCGGTTTGGTAGCCTGTTGGGTGGCATACTTTTTGTGAGTCGCACTGGGGTTTGAGTCCGTGGAGAGATGCCGATAGTGTTAGTAGTGACATCCCCTGTTTCCATCAAAATCAGAATTCGTTCTTTTCAATGATTGCTAAAAGTTGTATCATTCATAGTTCATTGTATTCTTTTCATAATTTTAGTACATTGTTTCATTCTTAGGTGTCACATAATTCATGTTTATATTGAAAAGACAATGAGAAAATACAATACATTTCTTTTCAAAATGCTACAACCACGCACATTTTCAAACACAAGTGCACAGACACACTCGCAAAGTGGGTGGGCTTGACATTACATGCTCATGGAGCCCACACGCCTTGTGGGTGTGTGCATGTGTGTCTCGTTGGAGCATCTCTCATTTTCTTTTGAAGTGTGAGGTCTCCATTTTCAAGATAAAGGGGAATTCTAAAATTTGTAGGAGTAATATACTAGTGCATGCCATGCCGGTGCCCATTTTTTATGGTCCTTCGAATTTCAGAGAGGGGGAATGAGAGGAGATAGTGAGAGAGAATGTGATTTGAATTTTGAGAGAGAGAGAGAGAGAGAGAGAGAGAATGTGGTTTAAAATTTTGGGTGTGGTGGACCGGTAGAGGAAAAAGATAGAAAAAGAGGGAGAGGAATGAGTTGGCAGGGATACAGATAAGATGTAATACAATGATTGAGACAAAAAATATAACTGAGACAAAAAATGCTCTCTATTATAATATAGATTTTAAGATGTAATATGATGTTTAACAGAGGTAGTAATAAAAAATCCGCAATCCAATTGGATTGAAGAATTTGAAGACCTGTTATTGAGACTTTTCCTCGAGAAGTAACCTTTTCTAAACCCGAAAATACTATTTTCTCTAAAGTCTAAAAAATACTAAAAGCAAAATGTTTTATAAAACAATAGTTTGTGTTTTAAAAACTAATTCCTCAACAAGAATTGTAGAAAATTACTACTGTAGTATTTAAATGCACATTCATAGAAATGGGTGCGAATTATTTTGATTAAGTGTTCAGGTCAATTTTCGCATAAGTGATCACGCACTTGTTTGCAACTATGCATAACGGGTATAGTCGTATATGAAAATTTATCAAGAAGGTTTAATGTTGTTGAATAGTTTGAATGAGACTTACAAAGACATAGATGATAGAGAAAGAAGCAATGGTCCAGTATCTTCCCAAGTAGGCATCTGCTAGAAAAGCTCCAATCAAAGGGGTGACATAGCAAGTACCAGACCAATTTGTGACATTGCTCACTGCTGCAACACTGCTCTGGTTTAATTGGAACTTGAGGTAATTCACCAGGTTTGTGTTGATCCCGTAATACGCCAATCTTTCGCAGCATTCGTTTCCTGGTAATTTCAAGAAAGAAAATTCGACGTGAGTTGTCGCTTTATGTGTATGTGATCGAGTCACAAAAGAAATTGATCATTTGTAAGGACTACACCGTGCAGTTTGGACTCGGGAGCTTACCATGCCGAGACCACTTTGATGGTACTTTGAATTTGTAACGAAAATTATTTTTGGAAATAAATTTATTTGGATTTATTTCAACAAAGTAATCCTAAGCAATATTTTCTATATTTATTTACCCTTTGTTTCTTACCACTTAATCTTTGTAATTAATTTCCGAAAAACAAAAATTTCCAATCCTGAATTCCTAATTTCAGACCCGATTGAGAAAAATTTCTGAAACCGCCCATGGATCCGGATCCTCTCCAGTCCAACATTTGAACAGTGTAGATGAGGGTTGTTTCGTCCCGTCTAAATGTTGGACCAGAGAGGATCCATTTCCGTAATTCATACACATAATTTTTTTGCTTCTTGTGCTCATTTCAGTTTAAAAAAATGCTAGAGAAAATGATTTTTTTTCCCGAAATGATATAGCAAAAAGAAATCAATAGTTTCGGAGAAATTTATCATGTTCTCTGCTACTCAAAAAGAGGACATGCATACCTAGAATATATGGGCAAGCTTTCCAGCTGCCAGTTTCCTTCTTAATGGCTGGATTTTTGCGGAAATCAGTTGTACCGTCTTTAGTGTACATCTTTTTCTCTTCTCTCTCTCTAGGGCCTTTGAGCTTAAGAACCGCTCAACAAATATTTATGCATGAGAAAAGCAATGTATTTTATGTCCATAAATAGGAGAAACTAAGAGAAACTTTTGGGTGTAAATGGGTACTACGTGGTACCCCATTTGCACTGAATCCGAGTTGTCCAAAAATGCAATGGACGGCTCGGATTGGAAGTGTCGGAAGGATTTTAAAAAAACAAAAAGAAAAGGAAAAACGGGTTTCAATCCGAGCCGTCTGTTGCATTTTTGGACGGCTCAGATGCAGTGCAAGGATACCACGTGTACCCTACCCTATACGCACCCAAAATTTTCTCCATAAATAGAGACTACAACTCTGCATCTACATAAAGAAGTAGGGGCGGAGCTATATAGGGTCAGGTGGCCTCGGGACTTTCAATTTTCTATTTTTGAGTATATTTTGCATCTATTTTAAAATTGGGGTGGCCTCCCAATTTTTATTGAATTACGGTGAATAACCCATTGCAATGATGATACTGCGTTCGTCGAGTCATATGATAACGATAATAGTTGAGATTAATTTTCTAGTTTATCGAAACCGTCATATTAAAACTCGAATGACTAGATTTAGTTTTTAAAAAATCACCAAACCAACAGGGGCGACCGCACAGAGGGACAAAATTTTACTACTAATTATATTAATTTTTAAAAAATATTCATAAATGAACCCCTAAATTTGGTGGTGACACCACTAGAGATAACTCCTAAAAGTTCATAAAAGTTGTTTTTTGTGTGGTTTGTTTGAATCTTTGTCACTCGTTTTGTTCTTTTAACAAAGAGAGGTTGATTTGTTTTGCTAGCTAGGTTGAACTTTAAAAGTAATTTTTGTTAGAACAAGATTTTTAGTTGCCATTACTGTAACGTTTTTCTTTAATTTATAGTTGATAAAAATATTTAATATTTATGATTGACCCCAGGCTTCCGAACTCCTGGAGTCACCACTGCGAACCAAGATTTTTTTTCATAATCCAGTCTCCTCCAACTTTGATTTCTAGCTCTACCACTGATCAAAAGCCGGTCAGCTAATTATTAGCTTGCTCACCATTCTTTTTTTCATGCACGTAGCTTTAATTATCCAAACTATATACGTATGTGTATGTATTTACAAAATACTACTGTACTACAGTACAAAATATGAATTGAATGAAGCCAGCTTCCCCCCGGTATCTTGTTTTGTTCATTGAAGAGTCTGTTAGAAAGCAAGAAAGTTCGACTTCCGAGAATGGCACCCCACTCGATAGGATTAATGTTTAGATATCCGAACATTTAAAGAGAGATATGTCTGTAATTAATAAATGCATATTACAGGGGGTTATCAATGATAAATGTGACATAACTTTCTGTGTTTCTGGAGGCACAGTTTTTTAGAAACAAGAATTTAATGCCAAAAAGCAGAATGTGTCCTATTTTTCACAACATCTACAATACTTACGGCAACATCTGTAATACTTACTTTGGAAATACCATACACTAAAACCGCTTTGTGTACCATAGACGGAATCGGAGTTTAGAAAGTTGGGCTTGGATTTGGAATGTAATGTTGGGTCTAACGTACTCACGAGCACCAAATTAAAAGAGTCATTGACTGTGTCGTACCGTATCAAAATTATATTTATAAAAACTTAGAATTAACTATTACTCAAAAGAATAGTGGCAAAGTCTGAGTGTTGATCCATAGAGACAGATGGACTAGATTCGATTAATTCTAATTTAATTCGGAAAAGATTGATTGATTGGTTGGTTTTAATTTTTTGAATGATTAAACTAAGCAAAACAATAATTTAATTGGAGAAAACTATAGAGAGAAAAATCTAGGGGTTTATAATCCACTCCGACCGCGTAACAAAAATATGCATAGGCTAGGGTTTCTACTCGAATCGTGATGTTGTCAAGAAAATTATTGTGTTGCCAACAGGCATGACCTATCCCATAGCACGGTCTGTCTTGTTGGTACAACCCCATCTTTTTCACGGCCTGTCCAGTGGCACGACCCGTCTTACTAGTATTACCCATCTCAGTTATCCAAGCACAAATCAGTAAAAACTATTGATTAACTAGGCATTTGCGTTGCGCACCACAAATACTAAACGTAATGGAAGAAGTAAAGTAATTTCATTCATATGTAATAAAAAGAGTTCTTAGTTGAACAATTGATTCAAATAAGAAACCTAAATACTATACATAAATAAACAATTTTTTGGAGCGGAGCTTCATCTTCCACCTAGATGAGGGGTTTAGCCAGATATGGAGCCTCTCTTCAACTTCTGAACCGTAATAATGACCTAGTATCATCATTTTATAGTGCTCATAAATCTCTTGGAGTCCAAGTAAAAGAAGAAGTTTAGGAAGTCCAATCTCAAACAAACTTCCCAACAATCCCGTTTTTGTCTTCTGCAACCAGCTTCCAGTCCAATTTTGACCTTTAAGACGTTGGAATTTGGAAAACTCATAGACAGGAAAGTTGTAGGAAATTGAATTTCCTTTCTGGTGCCGCATACCTTGCCTCAATCGGACACTCGAGCTAAAATATATGGTCAAAATACTGAAGGCTGTCCAGATTCCTATTCAATTCGGGATTGAATGATTTTCTTTCCAAATTGCCCTTTATTTGGCTCAGTGATCTCCAAATCCTACAAACACATTAAACTAATTAATCCGCATCAAGTAACAACATAAATGTCCCATAACTTACACTTTGCTAGTCTCTTAGCAAAGAAAAGAACTAAGCAAATGAAATAAACAAAACTAAAAGAGATGTCTTTTAAACCCCCAGGCGATCCCGGTAGGACGAGTGAGGTCTCGTGAGGAATTTCAGCAGTGATTACTCACAAAACACAAAGGAATTGGATACTTTAAATGCAACTTACACCCAACTGACAACCTCTCAAAGTACCACAATGAATGCAGGCAAGTCAAAGACAAGATACTTCATTCATAGAAAGAGTTAAACAAGTGAATCCTCGTATCCAACCTAGAACAGAAATTAGCCTTCTCTCCTACGATCGGATAGAGAATCATCACATAGCATGAATGTAAGTGACAACCACATAAAAATTCACCAGCCTTGAAAGCAATTCACTCACTATCGATAGCTTGGTGTGTCTCTAAATACACCCCCTCCCTTTATTCAACCGATTCCTTTACTTTTTTTTTCACTTTGTTCTCATGTGGTTATACAATGTCCAGATCTCTCAGGCTTTCTAGTTGATCCTTTTAGCAAGCTTTAGGTCGGCCATCCCTAATAGCCTTAGAGTACCAGGTTTAGAGAGACCCCTCGGACTTAATTACTCAAGTTGAAAAGGATTTAGGGTGAGACCCAAGCTAATCACATTCAACCAATGCCTTCACAAAATCAATCCATCTTGTAATGCGAACAATACTGTGGGAAAAAACCCCGATTGCCAGAATACTCAACGAACGCCCGGATAAGTAATATCAATTCAGCACACGATGTTTCTCTTTCAACAGAAAGGGTTCCAATTAATCCGTGGGTAAATCAACTCATACCAAACTATCAATGACATGTGAATCAAATTCAAGGCCAGTGAATGCTCAAGCAGGATAGTGTGCGTGCGAAAACATGAACTCAAGTGATCAAACGCTATCCAACTATAGGTGAAATGGGCTAACCAAATGCTTTCTATCAACTTTTCATTCACAAGCTTAAATCGATCTATGAACTCGTATTAAGACATCAACTCACATAACAACAATCACTGCACTAATCAACAACTATCAATCAAGAATAAGTACGTTCAAGCATCCAACTTCCTTGGTTCACTTCTTTTTTTTTTTTTTTGGATTTTCAAGACTCTAAGTATAAACAAAGCAAGTAACAAAGTAATCTCTAAGGATAAACAAAATAAGTAACAAAGTAATCTCTCTCCCCCAACCTGAATAGTGTGATGTCCTCATTGAATACACAAACACTAAAAGATAAGGACATAAATAGAGAGAGAGAAAAGAGATCACCTCGAACTAGCGAACAACACAAGAGAAAAATAGGTTGGGAAAGAGACCCCCCCAACGTGAACTAAGCAACGTGCATGTGTGAAGACTTCCCAAAAATCTCGTTTTTGTCTTCTGCAGCCAGCTTCCAGCCCAATTTCGACCTTTAAGACGTTGGAATTTGGAAAACTCATAGACAGGAAAGTTGTAGGAAATTGAATTTCCTTTCCAGTGCCACAAACCTTGTCTCAATGGACACTTAAGCTAAAAATTATGGTCAAAATACTGAAGGCTGTTCAGATTCTTGTTCAATTCGGGATTGAATGATTTTCTTTCCAAATTGCCCTATATCTGGCTCATTGATCTCAAAATCCTAGAAACACATTAAACTAATTAATCCGCATCAAGTAACAACATAAATAGACCCACAAGTATAAATTAGAGGGCTTAATTTGGTACAATTAAGCACCTATGGAGTTGTTTGGATGATGGATATCACCCCTCATAATTTTTTGGGCTCACCCTTATCCTTGGTTTGGCAACTTGATTTTGCTCCCTGATATTTTTTCACCCCTTCTTCCCTTCTACCCATGGAGGCTCTTTCCCCTGATAATTTTTGGACTGCCCTCACCCTCCCAAAAAATTATCAGGGTGCAGAGGGTTAAATTTTTGACCAATACACCCCTCCCCCAACTGACTGATTTTCAATAGAACATGTGGTCGGAAATCTCAGAGTGAAGTGGTCGGAATCTCAGAGTCGTTGGAAGATGCACAACAATGGTCGAAAATCGCAACCACCAATTGAATTTTCTCTTTTTTTTGGGCTTCATTCACACACACACACACACATAGAGGGAGGGAGAGGGAGAGAGAGGCCATGGTACTGGAAAACCCAGATCCAATATGTTTTTCCATGGTCGGAAATCACCCAACACGATTTCAAAGAGAAGAAATGGCTGCCATGGATGGTGGTAGGAGTGGGTGAGAGAGAGAGAGAGAGAGAGAGTTTGGTCGGGTCTGGGCATAACCCTTTTCAATTTTAGAGGAAGAAAGAGGTAGACGAAAGGGGGCATTATTCAATTTCAGAGAGAGAGAAAGTGGCCATTATTCTAGCTTTTCTTTGTTCAATTGTAATTTTTTTTTTTGTTTTAACTAGTTTTCATTGGGTTTTACAACAATAACTGGGCTTTTATTGGGGTTTTCATTAAAAATATGTTTTTAGAAAATATACTTCAAAAATTGAATTTCTTAATTAGATATTTATTATAGCTTAAAATTACCGAAAATAAATTAAATATACTGGATTTTGCATTTATATACTTAATTTGATACATAATTAAGTTTAACACTTCACAAGGGCAAAAGAGTCATTTGACAATTTTTTCCATCATCCACCCCCTCTTATTTTTAAGTCATCCAAACTAAGTCAAAAGTTATCCTTCTGTTTAATCCCTCATCCAAACCATCTACTTTTTTATCCTCCCTCCATAAACATTACATCAATGTGGGTCAACCCTCCAAAAATAATATCCTCTCTTATCTTATCCCTTCTAAAACTTATCCCCCTGAAAATAATACCCCATCCAATCGGGGCCTATCAGTCATTCATCTTGTAAGAACTAAATTGATTCACACATCATCCAAACAATCACATTCTTTTCGAACAATTACATCATATGTGAACGGATATCGTAATCGTTCACATCGTTTTCTGAAAAAATACATCTCATTTGAAAAGATGATATAACCAAACAGATCAAGATCTCTCCAAAAATAAGGAAAATTAAAAATGTTCACATAAACCCAAGTTATTTTTATTTTATTTTATTTTGATCAGTATTATTTTTATTCTATTTGAACTATTGTTATTATGCTTTTGCCATTACTGCAATATATACATTTTCGGTCTTCAGTTATTTTTTTTGGTAAATCAGCTTGAAATAGAAGAAAGACTGACAAATATACAATCTATAAGGGGCATACCCCAAGAGGAGAGAAAGAAAATAAAGGAAAAAAAAAGAAGCTTGAAGAACCTACGCGAACCTACGCCAAATGGCTACATAGGGCTATAAAAAAATGCTACATATGTTTCCTATTCGAAGAGGGAAAAGAAATAAATGACAAGATGGGGGCTATAAAAAAATGCTACAAATGTTTCCTATTCTAAGAGGGAAAAGAAATAAATGACAAGATGAGCGCTTGAACACCAATGCAAATCGTTTACCAAAAAAAAGAACACCCATGCAAATCCAATAAACACTGGACTACAACTTTGAAGTTTGAGGCAGCCCTTATAGGGGACATGTTTCTTGGGCCGGATGGCCCACTTGAATAGACTACCACCATTTGCTTGATTGAGACCACCGGACCTACCCAAAAAATATTGCCACTGATAAAGGGCCTACCCTCTCCCTATTCCTCTTCCTCTTCCTCTTCTACAAATGGAGGAATAAATTAGAAAGATTGAAAATTTGGCCCATAGGAAGTAGGGCTGCATGCCAGCAGTGGCCCGCTCAGCTTAGCCCACATTTTAGGACTTAGGATTGATATTTCGGCCCGAAATATTGGATCGGGTTTCATTTTGAGCTCGCTTGATAAAGGGCCTGGCCGCCTGGGCTTGATGTCAACTCTTTGAGCGCAAAACCCAGCCCGCATGTGATATTATGACATATGCTTTTTAAGTAATTGTAATAGAAATTGAAATATGATGTGTTTGTGGTACTGAATATAATTTATGATGACATGAATAACGAACTTATCTGACAATAAAAAACTTAATAGCAAAATTGAGCTTTTAGAGTTTGTTATGTACTCTGTTTTTCTTGGTCATACGCCATAAACGCCCGTTTAAGAATAACTTGAGGATTTTTTGTAATTTTGTCTTTATTTAATCTGTTTTTTTGTTTGCATTTGTTGGTTTTGTGTCAAGCTTTTGATGATTAAAGGTTGTCTCGACGAGAGGAATCGGATTTGAGAAAATTATGACTTTTACCTAAATATTTTGGAAAATATCCAAGAAAATATCTAAGAAAAGAAAGCTAAAAACAGCTTAAGCCGGCGTAAAGAGATACCAAATTGCATGCAAAAAGACACAAAATTAATTCTAGTGTAATTTTTGAACCAGGAATTCTGCTGGAACCCCCTAAACATATGCCAAGCACTAAAAAATAAAGTGTATATACAAATTGAAAAATTCCAAAACTTAGGGCTATTTGAGACCCAATTATGTTTTAGATTCTGAATTTTTTTGATCATAGTCAAATTCTGTAAAAATGTTTAGATGAAATGCACATAATAGGTTTTACAGAAGAGCTTTAATTGTGTGTGAAAGTATAATAAAATCCAAAAAACTTCTTTAAAAATTCTTTTGAAAATGAATTTTAGATTCTGCATTTTCCAAGTTTATTTGTAATGCATGTTGACAATGAGTTCCATAACCAAATTGTTAAAATACACAATCCAAAATCCAAACATAAGAGCATTCACAATGACCTAATCAAAATTAAAAGATTGCTAACATTAGCAATGTTTACTTCAAAAAGTGTTCACACGGTAATAGTCAAATTTCACAACTTCTTACCCACTAACCAAATTTTGGCCCTCAAATAACTAAAACTAGTAACCTCTTGCCAATAACCAAATGTAATGGACCCAGATCTCCTTAATCAAATACACCCATCATTACACCAAAACCATCTTTCTTTTCTCTCTCAACAATGTTTTCTGTTTAAAAAATCCTTTTTTCTTTAAAAACAGATTTCAAAAAAGTGTTTTTGAAAAATTATTTTCTATTTCTAACTAAACAGTTTTTATTAATTAGTTTAAAAACAGTTTTAAAAAAGCTATTCTATGTTCGTAGTTTTTAGTTTTTGTTGTAAAAAAAATTGATGTGGCTAGTTTTGATTATCTAATTTTGATTATACCATTGTAAACCTCTACATTACTGACCTTCCCTTAACTTGGATAATCAAAAGGTAATATGGCAACTTTTAGTTACTCAATTTTCGTTAGGCCATTGTAGATGCTCTACTAAAATAGCGGATTGGTATTGCTTTAAATGACCCCCTCGTAATGGATGGCGAGATTGGCCGGTCTCCTAAAATTAGTCGGAGTGCGTTGGTCCAGACCTGGCTATAAGAAAAAAAAAAAAAACTACTGAAAAGGTAGTACGGACAATCCAAGGTCAATTTCCTGCTGGGATTCGATGGATTAGGTAGGTTGATGAGCTATAACTTACCCATTGTTATTTACCAAAAAACAAAACTTACCCACCGTCTGTTTAGTCGTAGCTTTGAAATAAATAATCCATGATGTCTTTTTAAGCACACCGGGTATCTGACTAAACGACATGATAGGCATTTCTCAACCATCATTATTTTCCCCTTTTAGTTAATTTTGTTTTCTAATCAACCACGAGTTAAACTCATATTCTTGGGGGTCGTTTGATAAAGTTGAAATCTGAAAATTGAAAATTGAATGCTGAATTTATTAAGTAAATAAGTTGTTTGATATATACTGAATCATAAACACTAAAATAAATAAGTTGTTTGATCTGTATATGTGAGCTGAAGTATTCAATTCATTAATTTTCTTATTTTACCTTTCATATATTTATACTGGAGTGCATAATGAAAAAAAAATCGTACATTTATCAAAATAATAAAAATATGCAGAATATTGACAAATGGTGGTATTAAATTTAATAATTTTCTTACTTTACCTTTCATATATTAATATTAGAATGCAAAAATAAAATCAATAAATAAATAAAAAAATCTGTATATTTATAAAAATATTGACAATATAATGGTATAGCTGTGGTGGTGGTTGTGATTGTGGAGTGGTGGTCTCGTAGTGGTAATGCAGTGACAGCAATAGTGGTGGGAGTGGCAGAGTGCTGGTGGTGTAGTGGTGGTGATGGTGTTGTTTGTAATGACCCAAATTTTCGGTCCATTTTATTTTATTTCTTCAATGTAAGTTATATTTAATTTTGTAAATTCTTTTTAAATCATAGAGTACCTAATCTTGCATTTAGGATCCTATCTATATTTTCTCGGTACTCAAGTCAAATTCTAAAACTACTATATATACGGCAATTATCCAATCCGGGATCTTAGATTGAAGGTTTTTTGGTGTTTTGATTCTTTTAAAAATTATTTTTGGGAAATCCGAGCCGTCCAATTTGTTCAAAATGTGTTTTAAGGGTCCATGGGAGAAATCTTTTAAAAAAAAATATCGGGAAGGGCTTGATCTGAGTAATTTTTTGCAAAAATTGTATATTACAATTTTTGTGAAAAACTGCTCGGATGAAACCCTTCCCAGTAGTATTATTATTTTTTAACATTTCTCACGTGCACCCTTTAAAATACCTTCTGAAAACATTGGAGGGCTCGGATTTTCAAAAAAATATTGGGAAGGTGGAGTCTCGGATCCGGGATTCCCGGATTAGATCGGGACTCCGGACCTCCATGATCCGATCATTTTTTTGACGATCCGAGCCGTCCAATAATCACTACCCTACTTTCTCCTAAGTATATTAAGCGCATGCGTGCTAGTTTTTAGCATTGCGGAGTGGGAGAATTCGATCCCTGCATCACACGGCCAAAAGAATAGTGATATCTGTTGTTTTCAATACACACACACTCACACGCCGTGGACCCACCCGGGTAGGACCCACCGTGGGTCCCACGCACGTGAAATGTGTGTGGTTGTGGCAACTAAGGGAATATGTGTGTCCCAATCACTTTTGTGGCCAAAACCGTGGCCTCCCTATTTTGTTCGGTCAAACAGTTTTCCATGTTTTGTTTAGCCAAACAGATTCGCTGCTTTGTTCGGCCAAACAGTTTCCTTGTTTTGTTTAGCCAAACAGTTTCCCCTGTTTTTTCGGTCAACAGTAACCCACGAAGTGAGATTCAAAATTTTTCTATAGAAATTACATTTTAGCCCTCCTAGTTATTTAGTATTATGTTTTGGCCTAAGTATTTTATATACTATATTAAATTTAGTCCACTATTTTATTAATTGTGATGTTTCGGCTCAAAATATTAATAATAAAGTTATTTTTGGTTGCAAATAAACCCATTGGTTGATAAAGTCCATTTTTCAACTCATTGTCATAATACAAGTTTAAAGTTAACAAATTTATTTATTTTTATTTTTATATACACACTGTGTAGTTTCTAGTTAATAAATATGGGTGACAAATAATAATTATATTTTAATGGTAATTAATTTTCATTTGAAATTCCAGAATTATTTTTTCTCTTTTATATATATCCCCTTTCGTTCCTATTTTTTTGTCCCTACAAAAATTCGTGCCACTTTTCAAATAAAAAAAGTGTTTTTGTGTATCATTTTTCAAATTTTTTTACACCAAATTAAAGTACTCATGGTGTACTTTAATTCGGTGCGAAAAAATTTGAAAAATGATACACGGAAGTACTTAATTTTTTATTTGAAAAAAGGCAAGAGAGAGAGAGAAAGAGTGTGTGTGGGACAAACAAATAGGAACGGAGGGAGTATAAGCTAGTAAAATAGTAGTTACTTAATTCTAAGTTAATAAATTGCTATCAGTAAAATAGAAGTTAGTTTTTCAGAATTTCTTAATTTTGTGAGAACTTGCTAAGCATGATTGTATTACGTGTTACTTTATTGTGTATATCAATTATTGTGTTCTCATGTTGTCAATTTGTGTTACAATGTTGAAATTATGAAATTTTTGTTACGATTGTACATGCTAATTCGAACATAAGTTTCTTGGGATGATTTTCGAGGTGAGGATCACATACGTTATTATGTAATGGAAATTCATAAAATATAAGTGAGGTGTTGTTAAGCTGGCAAAGGTCTAGTGTGTGGGGGACGGTAAAGGACCCTGAATACAGTATTTGGGGAACGGTAAAGTGCCACAAATATGGTACAGTATCTAGGTGTGTGTGGAGGACAGTAAATGACTCCAGGTATAGTGTCCGAGAAACGATAAAGGATCTAGGATACGGTACAGTGCCCAGAGTGTGTGGAGGACAGTAAAGGACTTTGCGTATAGTATTTGAGGAACGGTAAATGGCCTCGAATATGGTACAGTACCCAGCATGCGTGTGTTTAGTATTGGCAAAATGTGTCAGTCATTATGGGAGGAAAGAACATTGGGAAGAGGATGTAAGAATTTCACGTCGATTAAAGGCTAGGAAAGGAATGAATGACATGTTACTGTTCAGAACTTTTGCTAGTTATAAACTGTTAAATTGCTAGTTGTAAAGTAAGGGGTTAGTAGGGTTGGGATTATCTATTGAGGGTCGACTCATGGTGCTACGACCCACCACTCTAGGTACTAATGAAGATGGAAAACAACAGTACCTTCCGTTAGAGGACCACTTTCATCACGAGAACAATCCAATTCATGGCGAAGAGTTTGTTGAGCCATGGGTGTTTTATTAGTAAAAGCTCTATTACATTTTAAGTACTGTTATTTGAATACCAAGAAGTGTAATCTTATAAGGTGAAACTCTAGTTATTTTGAATTAATGTAAGGCTTTTTCTGTTGACTTTATTGTCTATTTTAATAAATTCGTTTTAAGGTTATATAGTAGTTCGGAAAAGAATTTATTAACGTGTCTGAAAATCAGGGCGTTACATTGTCAGTGGTGGTGGTAGTAGTGGTGAGATTGGCAGAGTGGTGGTGGTGGTAGTAGTGGTGTAGTGGCAGAGTGGTGGTGGTGGGGTGGCACCGTGTGAGTGGTGGTGGTGGGGTGGTGGCGGGCAGCAGGTGATGGTGATGGTGGTGTCAGTGGTGGTGGTTGTAGCGATTGGAGCACAGTGGTGGGAGTGGCAGAGTGGTGGTGGTGAGGTGGTAGCATTAATGGTGGTGGGAGTGATAGGTTAGTGGTATAGTGACGGCAGTGGTGGTGAGAGTGGCAGAGTGGTGGTGATGATGGTGTGAAGGGTAATGGATGAATGAAACTGCTCATAAATTTAGTCAAAATTAAGTAGCACGAACCTACTTAATTTTTGTTAACATTTTAGCTTACACTTTTAGAGCCACTTAATCTTTTAAATAATTTAAAATATGCTTATTAAATCTACTTAATAACTTATTTCTTAATTCATTCAGTTTGAAGTGCTGAATCTAAGTTATCAAACAAGGTCAATCTAATCTCCCTGAGGTTTTGTCATACATCTGATCTGACATTTAAGGACCAATATGTGTCTATGTGCGATATATATTAATTAGCATAGCCTCTTTAAAAATATATTCTCAACTTCTCATCTAATTTAAATCTAAACATAACCTTACAAAGATTCGTAAATTGTCACGCCTCTCAACGAGAGATTGGTGCATTGGTAATCACCTAATTAATACGATTCTAAGAGAGCTTTTAATTCCTATGTTGGGTTAGTCAATATGTTATTTTGTCCTAATTCTAATTTGGGCCGTGGCTAGTTGACGGAAGATCGGTCCATCAAATTAGTCGATTCATTGAACCACAAGCCAATTTATCAACAAGGAAAAAAAAATGCTCCCATCTCTTGAATTCCACGTACAAATACTTCTTGCGTGTGGATTTATCTATTTATAGGCATATAACTATGATATCTGAGGATTAGACCAGCAGATCGGACCATGTTAAATTCAGAAATGGCAGTACTACACTTAAGGTAACCAAACTAATTTTTTCTTAATAAAGACAAAAATAATCTAATAATCCACAAAATTTAGATTATTTTTTATATTTAGTGAAACTTTTTTTTAAAATTTTGATAATAACTTTTTGATCTTTTAGATTCTTTTCGTCAAGACGAACCAATAATTCACAAAAACTCGACGTACATACGTAAAACTACCAAATGCAATTTTTTTAAAAAAATAAAGATAATTTAGATTATTTTTTCCAAAAGATCCCTTAGTTATTGAAAAGTTGTAAAAAGTGTGCGTATAACTTCACTAATGGCAATACTGAAGCTAAATCCAGTAAAACTAGTTTTGTAGTGGGTGTATCCCAAAAGGGGTGCATGGGCTGGTGGTTGGACACTGTTAATCTTCTCTGGCATCTTTCTTGGAATTAACTTTTGAGGATATGAATTTTACTATTTTTCAAAGGCATCTCTTGTATATTCTTTTGTCTCATATTTGTTAGACACAAATTTTTTAAGCTCCTTCTATTCGTGGACTACTGAGTGTGGGTAGAATCAAGGGGAGGTCTCACGCGCTCGGGGTAGGAGTTCTTCTCTAGCCGTTTTAAAACATATACTGAAAAACATTTTCATATATATTGAATTCTAAGAACAAGATTGATTGTGTTCTTTATGAACCGGTTCTCCTCCTGTGCAAAGAAGATCGAGACAAATTCCCTTTCCTTTTGTTTCGGAAGGTTCTATGGCAACATGTACTATGATAACACAATAATCCTTTTGGTTTTTTGTTTGTTTTGGTTGTAAGAGTTTGGGTTAATTTTTTGTGATTGTGCCGTTTTCATTTTGCTCGTGGTATTTCTGGTTGACTTCTTGCCGACCTTTTCATTTTGGTTCTCAAGTGATTTTTTACTTGTGTACCTAAGATTCGTTTAATCTTTGTATTCTTTTTTCAAAGATTAATGAAATCTTTTTTGCCGATCGAAAAAAAGATAGCCCGGGCATGTGGGAAAATGCTCACCAATAATTTCAACCAAAAACCACATATATTTCTTCCTAATTAAATAATGGGCAGGCACTAACCAAATAGGTGGATAAGGAATCTAATAACTTAATTTTCAAAACATAAATTGGGTCGAGGGAAAAAATCCACTTTCCACTTTATGTAACATGCAAGAAACCAGTGGGAATTCGACCCCGGCCCTTGGATTTTTCCTCCAGAAATCTTGATTTCGAAGGATTTTTTGTATTTCACCTAACTAAAGAAAAACGACATTGCAGCAATATTGCCTACAGTGACACAGTCCTATATAAGTTTGCGTTGGCCAGTCATTGCTGAGTGTAAGTGGCTTGACATCGGAACTTACAGAAAAAAACAGACAACTTAACACACACACACACACACACACATATACACACAGAGAGAGAGAGAGAGAGAGAGAGAGAGAGAGAGAGAGAGAGAGAGAGAGAGAGAGAGAGAGAGAGAGAGAGAGAGAGAGAGAGAGAGAGAGAGAGAGAGAGAGAGAGAGAGAGAGAGAGAGAGAGAGAGAGAGAGATGGAGTCTTGGATCAGAGTTTTGATATTAGCTGCATGTTTGTTTCCAGCATTGGTTGAGTGCAGGGTTCGTCACTACAAGTTCAATGTAAGTTTGTGTACCATTTAGTAACATTTCAGTTCAATCTTCAAAACTTTTTCTCTTGTATGGAATGGTTTTTTCATTTCATGCATGATACTCGATCCATACATGGAAGGTCATGATGAATTTTGATAATGCATTGAACTTGAGAAGTTCTAGTTTTATGCCTAATAATGACGATTGTCAAGTAAGATGAAGGTTTGGTCTGGTCGTTGAAACACTTCTTTACCGTTAGGGTAGTTGTCCCACATTATTTGGGTATGAAATGAGAGATTATGAACACTTGGATTTCTCCACTTATTGTTGACCGGTTCTAAGTTAGATATAAATTAAGTTTATGCATGGTATCAGAATTGGTCAATTCCATCACAAATTTTCTAACTCGAAACTAGTCACTGCTAATTAGTTTTATAAAATTTTCACACTTACGATGTCTTGGAAGTGTAACGATATATACGGCGTAGTTGTAGGGAAGTATTTATTTTTCGGTAAATAAAACTTAAAGTGGTCGTAACGGTGAAGTATTAACCGAGGTGAAAAATTCTACATAAAAAAAAAAAAAGTATGGCGAAAAGCCGGATATAATTACTCCAATTTGTATCGTGAATCTCATAAAGCACGCAAACATTTAGTGTTACCAGTCGGAAGGCCGAAAAACTGATGCGTTGAGTTCAATTGAAAGAACTTCAAATTTCATTTTTTCAAATCCACATTAGCCTGGTATTGTGCATCTGCAAGAAATATTAGTAGGAGAGATATACGAAGACGTGTCGATCAACAAGTAAATTTTTTTTTTTTGGCTCTTTAATCCGGTTCTTAATTTGATAATTGTGAAACTAGTTAGAGTGCGTATAAACCAACCGAAACACCCGATTCTCAAAATAATAGTTTAGTGACCGAAACGTACGCCCGGCCGCCGAATACTAGTGTACTAGTTTTTAAGAAAATCATGAATACTAACCTCTCCATCTCATAACATCCACCCCATGCATTCTTCTTCATGCTTCTATCTTGCTAGTTACTCACAGATGTTTTGGTGGGCAACCTGCGCAGGTGGTGACGAGGAAGGTGAGCCGGTTGTGCTCATCAAAGCCGATTGTCACCGTCAACGGCCGGTTTCCGGGGCCAACTCTCTACGCCAGAGAAGGTGACACAGTTCTCGTCAAGGTCGTTAACCACGTCAAATACAACGTCTCTATCCATTGGTAAGATATCGCAAAAAATCACCTACCTTGTCACCTTAATTAAATTACAAGAAACTCCCTACAAAAAACTAACCTTCCAAATAACATAGTTCGGGACAATACGGTCATTTCGCATCTAATAATCCAATACGCTTTCGGTCGCGCGATTGTGGCTTGCGATTATTTTCACTTTGATAATTTTTCGCCTTTACTCAATTCTTTTTACCATTTTAACAACAACTTTCTTTACTTTCTGAATTGATATATGCAAAAAATAAAAAAAATTTATAAAACTTTTTGAAAGACAAAAAAACACGGATGACGATTATAAGTAACTACATATTACTAGTAATGACTGAATGCGGAAAAGCATAAGGAAAAAAAATATCAAAAACTTTGTCTAGACAAATAATGATGCCCCTATATACGTAAGAGCATCCCCAATGACATACTCAAAAATAAAAATACTCAAATTTTGGTATTTAGACACTAAAAAAGAGCTCATAATGATATTTGGATAAATACTCAAAGTTACCAACATTTTTTTTTATAAATACTCAAATTTTGGCATTTGAATACTCAAACTACCAACATTTTTCCAATAATCAAACTTGCATACTCAAAACTACCAACTTTTCCTCCTCTTTTGACTATGAACAAAAATAAACCACTGTAGAGCTTCGTATTGCTAATTTTAGAAACTCATTAAATGAATACTCAAAAGATGATGTGGCAACATTTGAGTATGCCATTAGTGAAACTCTAAGTTAAAAAGAATTATGTTATATATGTTCAAGTAAAAATTTGTCTTGTCTTTCGATCCTACACAGGCATGGTATCCGACAACTGCGAACGGGGTGGGCCGACGGACCTGCATACATTACACAATGCCCGATCCAGCCGGGCCAAAGCTACGTATACAACTTCACCATTACAGGCCAACGAGGCACGCTTCTTTGGCACGCTCACATTTTATGGCTAAGGGCGACGGTCCATGGCGCCCTAGTTGTTCTTCCTAAGCGGGGCGTTCCGTATCCGTTTCCCAAACCCAACAGTGAAGTCGTTGTCATATTAGGTGAGCCCAAAATAGCTATAATGATTCAAATTCTGCTACGTACCAGTTGGTAGAATAAATCATTTGTTACTCAAATTTTTAAGTGATTAATTTTTGATGAATGAAATTGCAGCTGAATGGTGGAAATCGGATACTGAGGCTGTGATCAATGAAGCATTGAAATCGGGTTTGGCCCCGAATGTATCGGACGCTCATACCATCAATGGACATCCAGGACCCGTATCCAACTGTCCCTCGCAAGGTACTTTAAATAAAAAACAATCGTTCAATTGTCCGCCTACTGAATGGACAATAAAAATACTCTTTTACCGGTAAGAATGTTATTTGACCAGTAAGAGTGTAAACACTTTTACTGGTAAGAATGTACTATTATCGGTCAAAGATAACTTTTATTGTTCACTGATTATGCATGCGACATTCTCTATATCGATGGTTCGGTGTTATTTAAACCGTTGGATCAAGTGAAAATGTAACAATAATTTTCACGTGATCCAATGTCCAGAAATACACTGCATTACTCAAATAGGTGTATAAATGTGACCACCACATCTTTGTTTTGAGACATTTTTTCATGTGCAGGCGCCGGGTTCACATTGAATGTACAAAGTGGCAAAACATACCTGCTACGTATAATCAACGCTGCCCTCAATGACGAGCTCTTCTTCAAGATCGCGGGACACAAGCTCACCATAGTCGAAGTCGATGCCACCTATGTAAAACCCTTCAAAACTGACACCATAGTCATCGCCCCTGGCCAGACCACCAACGTGATCGTTAAGGCCAACCAAAACGCCGGCAAATACGCGTTTTCGGCCTCCCCCTTCATGGATGCCCCAATCGCCGTTGACAACAACACCGCTACTGCCACCCTCCACTACTCCGGAACCCTTTCCAATTCCCCCACAAGCTTCACCACCGCCCCTCCCAAAAATGCCACCCCAATTGCCAACAACTTTATCGACTCCTTAAAAAGTTTGAATTCCAAGAAATACCCGGCCCAAGTCCCCACAAAGGTGGATCACTCCCTTTTATTTGCTGTCGGGCTCGGGGTTATCCCGTGCCCGAGTTGCAAAGCGGGTAATGGGAGCCGGGTGGTGGCTAGTGTCAACAATGTCACGTTTGTTATGCCCACCACTGCTCTGCTTCAAGCTCATTTCTTCAAGATCAAGGGTGTTTTCACTGCCGATTTTCCCGGTAATCCACCGATCGCTTTTAACTACACGGGTACTCCGCCAACTAATTTGCAAACGCAAAATGGGACGAAGGTTTACCGGCTGGCTTATAACTCTACGGTCCAAGTAGTTCTGCAAGATACCGGTATTGTAGCCCCAGAAAACCACCCTGTTCATTTACACGGGTTTAATTTCTTCGCCGTTGGGAAGGGGTTAGGGAATTACAATCCAAAAAATGATCCAAAAAAATTCAACCTTGTTGATCCGGTCGAGAGGAATACAATTGGAGTACCAGCTGGTGGATGGGTAGCTATTCGATTCCGTGCAGATAATCCAGGTAAACTCATCACATTTTCCTTTTCTCTCCAATTTTTATTACAATTTTTTTTTTGATTAGTTCTAAATTTTTAGTATGATTTTTTGTCTTTTGAAATTTGCAGGAGTTTGGTTCCTGCATTGCCATTTGGAAGTACACACCACATGGGGGCTAAAGATGGCATTTTTAGTGGACAATGGAAAAGGGCCTAATGAGTCTGTTTTGCCACCTCCAAAAGATCTACCAAAATGTTAGTGTTGTTTTGATTTCAAACACATCAAATGAAAGGTAGAAAGAAGAAAAAACAAAGTAAAATAGGTGAAAAGTTTGCCCAAAAAAGAGATCAAACTGAAGAAAAAAGAGTCAATAAAGAGTGAGCAGAGAAATCGGATTGTTTATTGAGTAAAAGGAAATAATATATTTGTTCATGTTTTTTTTTTTTCCAATGATTTTTTGTGTAGTTTAGCAATTGTACTGATTGTTCTTATAATACAAAAATATTGTAGTGTGCCAACTATTGTAATGCAAACATAGAAATCGGTCTCTTTATTCTTATGCATGATACACATACTATGAGTAATGTTGATGGTGATGCGGGAAAGCAAACCCAAGACTCCAACCGCACCCAATCTTAATTGATAGTATTTAATGTTAATTTGAATAAAAAAAATTCAAGTGTAAAGTAAATCAAAATTAAACAAACCAAACATGAGAGAAGGAGAGAGGGAATAAAGAGAAGGATAGAGAGAGACACAGACAAATTTACGTGGTTCAGTTTACTTTGGGACGAAAACTTAGTCCATGGACAATCGATCGATGGCTTCACTAAAAAATGATCAATACTTAAAAAGAGTTAGAAAGAAGAAGTTGTGTAGAACCCAAACTCACCAAAGCCTAAAACAAAGGCAACTCTCTCAAACAAGTATTTATGCTAACAAATAAGAACCAAATTGGGCTTTGAAGTGCCTAAAAAATGAAGTTTGCACACTTCTGTGTACCCAACCATTCAAACGGACTTGATCACCGTCTAGAGGGAATATCTAGAGAACTCCCAAAATTCCAAACCTGTGAATCCCATTCGGAAGGTTATTCTAGAGACCAATACCTCATCAATTTTCATCGGTTGAAACATTTCCAAAATATTTAATGAATATATTGGTGAATATGTTTAATCTAAAAGGTGTATCTATTCAGGATAAATGAATAAAAGAGACCATCAAATAAGTGCAAAAGTTGTACATATTTGTTCAAGTTAAATGACTATACATTCCCAAACTAAAATGTGTGATTATTGTTAGGGACAAAAGATTAGACATGGCCATTATGCATAGACATTTGATTATTGGGTTTAATTAAAGAGAGGGGAATTTACCAGCCACTCCAAATTTTTTTGCTGCAAATGCTCAGCCTGCTCCTAACTTTTCCGGTAGAAAATGCCGGCAGCAAATGCTAGGGCCCATTCTCTCTCTCTCTCTCTCTCTCTCTCTACCCACCCCACCTAAATCCAGGTTACTCTATGAAAGTGTCTAAAGCTAAACCTAAATTTTAGGGTACCTTATGAAAGTGCCTAAAATCCTACGATACCCTACAAAAGTGTTTAAACCACTAAAAACCTATAATAGAAAAGTGCAACCTAAACCTAAGCCCTAGAGTACTCTATGAAAATGCCTAAACTAAACCATAGGGTACCCAATGAAAGTGTCTAAAAACTTATGGTACTCTATGAAAGTGAATAAACCACTAAAAATCTTACAACATAATAAGAAAGTGCGCCCTAAGTGCCTAAGCTCCAAAAAGATCATGAGTGATTGACTTTAATGGTAATTAAAAAAGAATGATTAGAGTTGGTGATAATAAATATTTGTTTTTGTATCGACCTATAATAGAACCTTAAATGGATGTAATCTTTGGCCAACTGTCACACTCCTGGTTAAGTAAGGATCAAACACGCGATGGGGAACTAGAATCCCCTCAGCCTAAAAGCCCAGGCCCCGGAAGAGACCATACCATATAGCATCCACCAAACTGAAGAACACGGATAGTAGATGTGTTTATAAAGGTTTGGGGTTTCACCAATTGAGATGTTCAGATAGATGAGAATTAGGATATTCAATCTAGAACTCTCTCCCTAATACTTGTTATTGGCAGGTCGTAAAATACGAAGACATTCTGGTTCGTCTTCGTCTGTGCATGAAGAAATTGAATGAGCAATCAATCGGGATTGGACTTCATTGTATATTGAGTCCAATTCTTTCTTAACTTCGGTACACAATAAATTCTAGTGGATTAATGGGTCCAAATATCATCTCAAGGATGGTCTATGACGTGCCTTGAAGCATCCATTTGTTCTCCATTTTTATCCACTTTCATCGCTTGTACAATTTTTGCACCAGCAAATGTGTATTACTACAATGGAAGAGAGAGGGAAGCACGGTGCGGAAGAGAAAGGGTTACATTGTGGCACGGTTTCCTGTCCTAGAGTTTTTGGCTGTGTTCGGTTCATAGTTTTGAGGGAGTTTAATTTAGTTTTGATAATGTAAGCAGGTGTAATAAGTGGAGAGAGATAGAGAAAAAAGTGAGAAAAATAATGATGTCAGCAAAACTAAGAGTGGCCCAAAACTGGGCCAAAGCTGCCAACCGAACAAGGCCTTTGTTTTCCCAGTACGTACATTTTCAACTCAAAATCATGTAAAAATATTCTAAAAGGAGAAATCAATCCTGCGACAAAAAATGCACCCGAATCTGACCCTGCTCCGGATACATTTTCTTCTTCCTTCTGTCTTTTTACTGGCGCTTGGTTGACTTGTAAAATTGTGGTGGGTTAGCCGATTCAACATGGGCTCTGACCCAAGCTAACATTTTTTTGAACTTGGGCCAAGCTAACCTTTTTTTTTTGGGGTCAAGGGCCCATGGGCTGCCCAAGCTACAGGCTAACTTTATATACTCCTTCCATTGAAAATGTTAACTCAATTCTTTACTTTTTTTGGCTATTCCAAGACAAATGGATTTGGGGACCCTACTGTAAGTGCATGGCACATATTCGGCCGTCAGTTGCGAAAATGTATGGTTCGGATCAAATCCAAATCTATGTGAGAGCCATTGCTTGGATTTGATCCGAGCCGTGCATTTTTGCAACGGCCGTCCGGATAAAGTGCATGACACAGTACCATGCAACTAGTGCACAACAGACCCCTTGTCCAAGACAAATAGCCAATTTAAAAAGTTAATATAGAAAAGTTGGTACTTCTTTCTTTTATTGGGTACAATTATGTACTATTTATTAAAAGTTGGAATCTGGAAACAGGAGCAACAATTTGGGATTATTAAGTTTCTAAGTAGTCCTTTAGTTTCGATTAACGAAGTATTGAGATTAAATTCTTTCCATCACACCCATGGTGGGACCCACTGTTAGTTGATTTCAGTAATCTGAACCACTAATCTTATAGCGCTCGTAAGGTAGTATCTCTATGTAAAAAATCAACTTCATCGCATATCAATAAATATATAAAAAATTAAATTTTGGTATATAAAATAGACGGTCGTGGACACTTTTACTTTAAAGTTATTGAAAGTATCAGGCAGTCCGTTTTCTGAATCGAAATTGAACTTTTTACATACCTATCCATATCCGATCAAGTTGATTTTTTTACATATATATACTATTTTGCGGTCTCTACAAGATGAACGGTTCAGATTATTACAACAAACGTTTGGTGAAGCCCACAAATGATGATAGAGTTGAAAAGTGGGGAGTTTACTCTCCGAAGTATTTCTTGTTGATTTTTTTGGTAATAAGGAGAATAACCTTTAACTTTCAAGAAAACTTGTTTTGTTTTGTTTTCCGCTGAAACAGGAATTTTATTAATTAGATATCGGATCCAAGGAACAAACCTTCAGGGAGACAATATTAACAAGCCATTGGGGGATAGGATCCCCCAAAGCTCTACCTTAACACTCAATAAGGCTTGCTTGGCTAACGAATGGGCCGTCTTATTACAATAACATTTAACGTGAATAAAAGTGCAAGACAAAAAAGAGGAAGCAAGTTGCAAGCAATCCAAAATTACTGAGTTGCGTTCCGAAAAAGATTTATCTGGAATTGTCAAGGCCTATTCAAAGCAAAATTAAGAGTTTCCCTGAAACCCCTAGCTTTCGTAGTGCGAAGAGAGAAAAAACCATGGAATCTAGCAGTGAAGGTCCCCACAACCGAACCTAAATAATCACGGGCCAAAACTCTGATTCCCACGCATGGGGCTGTTAATAGTAAACTTATTTTGTTATTATCTATTTTTTTCGCTAAATAACTATAAGCCATATAAGTAAACTAACTCTTATGGGGTCATTTTATATGGTTTTTTTTTTTTTTTTTTTTGACTTTCCTTATGTCCTCTTGTTTTGTTATTATCTATTATTTTGCTAAAAGCAACTACATATATGGGGCCATTTTATATGGGTTTTATTCTACCATTAATTGTTCCCTTTCATAGTGCATGATAGAATTGATTTTCAAAAATTAATCGAAACAAGTGCAAACTGACTTGAATTGTTCCCTCTCCTAGTGCATGATAGAATTGATTTCTAAAAATTAATTGAAGCAACTGCAAACTGACTTGAACACTTCGAGTTGTAAAAACACTAACCTTATTTTAAATTTTACGGAGTATTTTTTTTTAGCAAACATAAACATATATTTATAATCAATGATAAACTATTACAAAGGACTCTAATAACATGATGGTCCCCAAAAAAGCAAGAAATAAAAACAAAAATACAACAAAAACACTATAAAAAAAAAAAAAAACACCGGTGTCGAAATTCATTGATCCGCTCGTAGGAGTGGCATGATAACCATGACGTGCCTCCAGCTGTACTTAAGCACGCTTTGAATTGTTCTGGTTTTAGGGTAGGGTCATTGACAAAATTTTCAACTAATTTAATGTTTTGCAAGTTGTACGGTGTGGCCACATGATGAGTGATGCCCCCAACCATATGAGCTTTCCAAAAAGCAACAAAGAGGAATCTTTCTATTTAGGGAAAGTCACACTTTATAGAAAATAATCTCTGTCATTCCCAAAACAACCATAGAGTCAGACTTGTAGACATTAATTAGTTACCATTATAAAGTGGAAAAAATTATTCGTTCATTACATTAATGTGAATCCAATTTAATTAGTATATGTTAAAAAAAATAGTATGTTGTCCCCTTTGGATGTCCGTCTTTCTTAATTAAAATTTCAAAATTGTACAAATCTAAATCTAACATGTCCATCAAAGTACAAAAGTTTTGAATTTTCAAAATCTATATTCCTTGCGTAACTGTCTTTCTTAATTAAAATTTCAAAATTGTACAAGTCTAAATCTAAGGGCATCACTAGTGTTATACTCAAACACAAAAATACTCAAGAATGAGTATTTTGATACACAAAAGAGAGTCTCACAATGGTATTTGGATAAATACTCAAAGTTAACAATATTCGTTACAAATACTCAATTTTCAGCATTTGGATACTCAAAATTACCAATATTTCTCAATAACCAAACCTCAATAACCAAATTTTGGGAACCACACCCCATCAAAAGTAACAACATTCTCTTTCTATTTTTCAAATACTTAATTCAAAACTCAATTTTTTTGCACTTTTTCTCAAAAATTGAAATTATCTTTTTTTTTTTTTTTGTTGGGGTTGATATTCAGAACTATCATGATAGATGGAAAGGGTAAAAAATACAGCAATAACATAAACTATACTAACCTCGAGGAAATTCAGAACTATCAAAGAAAAATAATTAAGGGTCCAAAGGAAATATGTTCAAGATTGATCTCGTTTTAAATGTATTGTGAATATCATTTAAATGGTACTAATATTATAAAAAATATATATGCATAAATTTAAAGTTGTGCCCATTTATGAATAAAAATAGAGTGAATAGTACTTTTTAAAAAATTATAGACACAAATGAATCATTGTAGAAGGGTAGATACTCAAATTTATAAACATATTAAATGAATACTCAAAATGTGATGTGGCAATATTTGAGTATCCATATTTGAGTATACTACTAGTGATGCTCTAACATTTCCATCAAAGTACAAAAATTCTTAATTTTCAAAATCTATATTCCTTGCAAAAAAAATATTACTATGATAACTTGTGGAGACAAGAAAGGTAAAATATGAATTCAGATATCTTTTCATTCAAATTTGGGTTTATTAAATATATGTGTAGGTTCGTGTTCTTGGTATACTTTAATTTGGAGAGGCAAAAAATAACTAATGGTCAAGCAAGGAATAAGAGAGTGTGTATAGGGGTGAAAGATTAAGCCAAGTATACAAAAAGAGAAGGTAGCAGTGTTTAGTTCATTCCCTTTCGAATCATCATCATCCTTGAATCATAGTTCCAGAAGAAAGGTGAGCTCGTGAGCACTGACAAGAACGATGTTCTCAATTCCAAGGCCCTAAGTCACTTCCTCTCTCTAGAATTTCTGTGCTTCAAAGATGAATCAATCACACTCTGAGAATTCGCGAAGGAATGCCCTATATTTATAGGGATCTGCACCCAATCATTGGGCTGTAGACATTTTTCCAATAATATGGTGATACGTGCTCTTTTTGTATACCTGAGCGATGTGGGTGACGTCACTGGCCGTTAGGAAGATTCCTTGGGCTAATTCAGTGTGCGTCATTCCCTCGCGGCGATCCTTAATCCTTTAAAGCCTCCAAGCCACTTGTATCTCCCCTATTCCCGCTTTCTTGGTCATGGTCGTGAGCCCTTTAGCTCGCGCCAAAACCTAACTCGAGACTCTTATCGACTTTCCTGCCCCTGCCTTTTGGTCAGGTGTAGTTGCGAGGTCAATTTGCGTATTTGCGTGCGTGTTCACTCCTTCCCGTCGCGCCTACTTCCTTTGCTAAGGGTCTCGCGAGGGGTGAACTTCTTGTAGATGGTGCTTCCTTTTGTACATAGCATTCCCTGCTTAGTATTTTGCCGTTCTTTTGTGCTCTTTCGCGAGGCTATCACATTCGCGGTGGGGCTTTGCCTTGGCCATCTCATCCGAAAGGACCGTTGTGCTTTTTCAGACACATCTTCCCCACGAGAGTTGGGCCTTGCAGCAAGTGCTTTTCACCTGCTAATTTAGCCAATGTCTGACGTGTCCATTAGTAACCCTTCCTTTTATGTGGCTTGTTGTTATGGGTTGGTCAACTGCTTATTTGTTCGATGCGCTGACCTTTTCTACAATATGTTATCATAAAAAGCTAGAATTTAAAGATGAACACTATATTTCTCGAGAAACAGCAAACATGCAATATTTATATATACCTGTCAATAGAAACTCTCCCTGGACATATGCATACGTACGGTATTTACAAATTGACCATCTATTGTATTAAACAACGAAAAATCAAATTCAAATCATATAAAACACTTAAAAATATCGACGTGTCAAATTTGAATTGGTTAAAGCAATGAGTTGGGCATTGAAAATATTTTTTTTTATCCAACCCAATGCTGGCTCCACATGACCTCAGCCGTATATTAATATATAGTCGTCTATGATCTCCATTATTGTAACTTGTGCTGCATTATGTTAAGTGCAACTGTTCAGTTGAAATAATTAAAAATAAATGTTGTTTGGGTTCATGAGGAGTGACAATGAAGGAAATAAGAAAACAAGGTAAAATATTAGAGGTGGTACTAATGTCAAAACTGTTTTTGTTTGTGCCAAAACCATTTTTGCTTGTGCCAAAATTGTATTGCATAAAAACCTTGTACCATGTGCAAGGTACAACTCTTTAATGCACCACAGTTTTGACATAAACAAAAATAGTTTTGGCATTATCATTTCCCAATATAATTTTTTGTTATTTTTTATTTTTTTAAAAGGAAGTTTTGTGGGGAAACACAGAATAAACAACCAACCACTTCAATGGGCTGCAGGTGGAGCCAACTACTATTCAGTATATTAACATTACTTTCAACCAATGAAAGCAACCCTTTCTATTTCTTTTTCATTCAATGGCACACAACCAAACAAAAAAAAAAAAAAAAGAATTGAAGAAAATTGGGACAAAGATCACCGACTTCAAGGGTCATTTACTACTCCCAAAATGAGAAAGGCACAACAAAAGCCTCCATCATACTTATATGGTGTCTGAAGTCTATACACACTTGAGTGTGAAGTGTGTGTGAGCTCCACACACTAGGTAAGTATGTTGGAGATTTTTGTTGTACACCTATCATTATTGGTTTGCTACTCGTATGTATTTTCGGAGTGGGAGACTATGTTGTCTTACAGAGACGAGCAGTAGGCTCGGCTAACCCAAAAACTACGTCGTTTAGATGGGTTCTTAAATGTGTTGTTAAAGCTCTGTTTGACACACGATTTATTGATTTTTCGGGCCTACTTCAGATCTCACAAATTCAAACTGCTCATTATTCTTAAATCTTTTATGGGTTCTTGAAAAAAATTAGCCCGATCTGATATCGGTAAAGACTTTTTCAGAATTTGTAGGTTGTCTTATGGATTCTGAAAAACCCTTACCGAATTGAGCTAGTTTTTTGGCAAGAAGCCATAGAAAAACATTTGTGAAAAATAAGTTATTTTTTTGGCAAAACAATAAAATAAAAATTCAAACGAGTGTCAAATGGGGCTTTAGCAACAAAATTTGGAATCCCCTCATACCCCCAAAACGACGTAGTCAGGGGCGGTACTAACTACTCAGGGAGTGCAAGGGGGACCTTGTGCCCTGCACCACCCCAAGTATCCTCACATATTATACTAGTTTTTGGGTTAATTAAGAAAAATTCTATGGGATTGACCCCTGCAAGTCCCTTGAGTGAAAAAAATTCTTAAAATTTCTATTTGTGTGAGGTAAAAACTCCTAAAATTTCAAGTTATCAACCATTTTTAGACTACTTTTGTAAAATTTATCAATGGCTATGCACATAAATATAATATTGTGTGTTATTCGGATTTCGCAAATAGTGACAAATGCTTACAAAATACATGAAAATACATGATAGGCACGCAATATCGTAGATATAAGTGCCTAAATAGGGTTGCTTTAACACGTTGTTATCTAATTTATTCCTTATTTTTCACTTGATGCGTTGCTTAGGTATGTTTTTGTGTTTTTGTTAATTTCTAGGGAAATAAGGCTGTTTTAGCACCAAGATTGGATTGCAGAGACTTAAAGGCCGTGAAGACCAAGTGTCAGAGTGGATTCTTGAGGAAAACAATTTGGACCATCGCAAACGCTACCGGGATTTGATGGAGCGCTCAAAAGTGGCACAACAGAAGTCAGAAATTGAACAAAAGCTTGGGGAGCGCTACACCAAAAGTGGTGTAGCGCTACCGAGAGGATTAGCGGTCAACGGCGATTAGGGAGGTCAACGGTCAAAATGGGAGATAAGGGTTAGGTAGCGAGAGCTTAATAGGGTTGGAAACGCAGTCATTTTGGGTCGTTGCGGGTCCAAATCCGATTTGTTTTAGGGTTTTAATTGTAAATTAAAGGGGATTCCATATAAATACCCCGTTATAACTCGAAATTAGTGTTGGACATTCATAACTTTATTTTTCATTAACTTTGACTGCTGTTCTTAGTTTTATTTTTCAGATTCAAGTTCAATTCAAATTTTCAGATTTCTAGCTTTGGATTGGAGTTTTAGCATTGTTAATCAAGTTTATTCTTTTTGCGCAATCAGTGGTATTGATTTCTGCTTTGATTTTCATTTTACAAGAATGTTTAGATATATGATTTATAATATTATCGTTGCGTTCAATAAAATAATGAGCGAGTATCGTATAGAGTGCAGCCGCAAGGCGAAGGCGTCCCGTGGCTAGTTTGATTAATGTTCTTACCTCGGGATTGAATTAATTTAATTTAATTTTTGAGCATTTTTAGAAGACGAAAACTCTTCTAACAAACAAAACCCAAGGATCGCCATAATTCGAATGTGCACGGAATCTGGTGACAGGTGGTGCGCATTTGTTAGAGATCCTTTTTCTTATTCTAAAATCAATAAAATAAATAATTGTGGTCCGAGTAAACATTGGTTAGATTAGTTGCGAATGTTGGTTTCCACTGCTGTACTCCCCTTTTAAATCCATATTTAATCAAGTTAGTTGGGTAATGTAGTTAGTAAATTAATCTCATTGAACAAGGGGTGTCTACCTAAGAGCCAAGATAAACTGTGAACCCGTCATCTTTGAGTCCTGCACACGTTTGTCCGTCTCTGTGGTTCGACTCCGGTACTTCCGGATATTATGTTGCACCAGTCGAGAGTCTTACGCTTGGGGCATGTCTTTATTTTAAGTCACCCGGTCGGTCAAGCAATACACATGCATATAATATTGTCTGCTTATATATATATATACCGGCGATCATGTCAAGGATCCCGGATTTCCTGGAATGAAGCATTTTCGGTGTTTTGATGCTTTTAAAAATTATTTTTAGAAAATCGAGCCGTCCAATGTGTTCAAAAGGTGTTTTCCAAGGTCCACGCGGGAAATCTTCAAATAAAAAAACCGGGAAGGGCTTGATACAAGTAGTTTTTCGCAAAAACTGTAAATAATCGTCAAAAAAATATCGGGAAGGTGGAGTCCTGGATCCGGGACTCCCGGACTAGATCACTACTATATATATATATATATATAATCCGGGATCCAGACCTCCTAGATCTGAGTATTTTTTTGACGATCTGAGCGGTCCATTGTGTTTAGAAGGTGTTTTCAAAGGTCCATGCTAGAAATCTTCAAAAAAAAAAAAAGAAATACTGAAAAGGCTTGATCCTACAATTTTGCGAAAAACTGCTTGGATCAAGCCCTTCCCGGTATTTATTTTGGAAGATTTCTCGCATGATACCTTGAAAACACTTTTTGAACATATTGGATGGTTCGGATTTTTGAAAAACAATTTGCAAAACAAAAAAAACACCCCAAAACCTCGAATCCGGGATCCCGGATTAGAAGCTTGAGGTATATATATATACACGTGATTCGGCCCTTGCTTGACTTAAATCCTGTGTCCTCGGATGGAAAAGGAGGCAGTAAATGTCTCTCTCTCTTGTGAATGTGATCATAGAAAGCTCCTAACTTGCGATGGATAGGGATTCAAATGAGCTGAGCCTTTCATGAGTCAAGTCAAGGTTATTTATTTAACGAGTCTTCTTAAACGAGATAAGACTATATAAACGAGTCGAGCCACGAACTACTCGCGAACAACTCAATTCGTTAATTTGCAGCCCTACCTAGACGAAGCCACAATCAAGCAAGTGATGTCATTCCTTTGATTTCTCAATAACGAGTACTATATTTTATACAACATATTTTTTATGTTGATCCCACAATAGAGCTCATAATTTGCCATAGATTGCTATTGTTTTAGTTTTTGACCCCATTCATATATAATATATATTGAAAAATTCTGTCCCCTACCTATAAGTTTTACCCCGACCAATTAACGCCAGCAAAAATGACTTCTCTCTCACCACAACTAATTTTACTGAACAACTGTCGCAAGACTCAACGAATTCTACAACCCCGTGGAAAAGAGGAAACACTACACGTCTACACCCTATCTAGGAGTGGAGGTGCGTTGGGGCCGGCAGGGCCTGCCTTGTTGGAAAATATTTAAGATATAATATTTTATTCGGTCCCATAAATGGGCGCTGCTATAAACACAGATCCAAATCCTCTATGAGAATTTGTTTGTGAGAATCTTGTGAGGATTTGTTGTGGGTTTGACAACACAACAAAAAGGAGATCTAATGGCTCACAACTGCCTTCCTTGTCTTTGTATCAAAACGACACTGTTTCATAGGAAAAAAATTGACAATTTGATGGAAATTGGGAAGACACTACAAATGGTCATTTACTTCTTTGTTTCTTGTTTTCTTAAACTGCTGCCAAAATGGCCGTGTTTGAGATAAGAAGTTGAAAATTGATTTCATATAAGTATATAAATTTAGTCTAAAAAATACATAATTCTTAGAAAACAAAAAAATCTATTGATGCTTATTTTTAAAGACAAATTTCTCATGAAAGATGTAATTTGGATAATTTTGGAGTAAAATTATCCTTTTTGGTAGGCGAAAGTTAGTAGTATTAGTTGTAATTAACGAGATTTGATCTTTGTACCTTTATCAAAGGTTAACATATAATAATATTATTATTTGTTCTCCAAAAAAATAAATCCAACGGACAAACTTTTATCCTCTGAAAAAAAATGAGTTTCCATTGTGATTCTTTAAGCCAATTGAAAAAAATTAAAGAAAAAAATTTGAGGTAACGGAGAATCTAACAATTTGGGGAAAATTGAATAAAGGGAAAAAAATTACTCCATCTGTCCCAATTTCTTGGTCGTTCTTTCCATTTTGGGATGTCCCACTTCTAAAAACATCCATCAAAATTGGGTCACTTTCCAATTTTACCCTTAAAAAGTACTTTTCCGATCTTAGTTGGCTAGCCAATTATCTTTTATTTTATAACGGTTTTTTTTTTAATTTTGAAAATTTTGTGTAATAAAACTAATTAATATCTGTCAAACAAGATCCATATTGAATATGTTTTGACTTTCACATAATAAATTAGCCTCACAAATTTGGCCACAGTAATATTGACTGGATTTAGGGGCAAAATAGAAAAATCAACACAAAGTTTTCACACTCCTTAAAAACCCGCTTCCCCAAAAGGAGCCAATAAATTGGGACGGAGGGAGTAAGACATTTGAAAATTGGCAAAAGAATAAATCTAGGAAGTACTAGAAACAAAAGGAAGGGAGTTGTGAGTTATTGGATCTGTTTTTTGGTGTGTTGTCAAACCCACAACAAAACCCTCACAAGATCTTAACAGAGAAATCCTCATAGAGGATCCGGATCCTATAAACACTGTTTAACTTTGTGATTTGTGTAAAATGTGTACTTATTTTTTCTATCAGTTTGTTACGTATGCGCTACAAAAGTTTGAGAGCCAACTATATTTATTTCTTTTTCAAATTTGGAACTTGATAATTCAAACAATATTTATTCTTGCCTTTTCTGTTTTTAGAAATCAATTTTATTAAATTTGGGTTTTTGTAAACCAACTGATTCAAATAAGCAAACTGATCTTTTAAAGCAATGGGAAGGAAAATGATAATATGGCTGGAATAAACCTAAAAGTATAGGTTTAAAAAAAAGAGCAAAGAGATCAATTTGTGGAAAATGGTCTCCAAGGGAGGACTTGTGCGCACTAGTTGAGACTGGTGCTCACAACTTATGCAATAGACTTGGTTTTTGAAAAAATTATTTTAAATATATGTAAACCCTGTTTTAAACACACTACCAGTATGTGGAGCTAGAATGTTTTTAAAGGGTCCCCTTAGGAGGCTAAATAAGTGGCCCAAGGCCCCACTTTACCTTCGAAAAATGCTTGAGTGATGCTCTTTTAGACCTAGATGATGATGTTTCTAAAGTTGCTTGACCGACCAGGTGACTAAAAATAAAGACGCGTCCCAAGCGTAGGACTCTTGACTAGTGCAACACAATATCCGGAAGTACCGGAGTCAAACCACAGAGACGACTCACAGTGTTTGACACAAAAGTGCAGAGTTCTAGTTTAACCTGGCTCTTAGGTAGCCACCCCTTGTTCAATGAGATTGAATAATTAATTTACCGATGGATTCACTAAATGCAAATTAACAATGATAGTATAGCTGAGGGGACCCAACGTCCACGACTAGCCTAATCGATGTTTTCTCGGGCCATAATTACTCTTTTTACTGATTTTAGAATAAGAGAAAGGATCCCTAACAAATGCGCACCACCTATCACCAGATTCCGTGCGCATTCGAATTCCGGCGATGCTTGAGTTTTGTTTGTTAGAAGAGTTTCCGTTTCCTAAAATTGCTCAAAAATCAAGTTAATTCGGTCCTGAGGTAGAACATCAATCAGCCTAGCTGCGAAGCGCCTTTGCCCCGCAGCTGCACTCTATACGACTACTCGCTCAATAATTACAAAAATTATATTAAACCTAGATCTAAACATACTTTGAGATTTAAAACAAAAATAGAAAACAGTATCGCAGATTGCAAGGGAAAACAACCTTGATTATCAATACGGAAATGCCAATCCGAGAGCTATCAATTTGAAAATCTGAAGTAAACTCGAATATAGACTGCTGAAATTGAATGCTGAAAGTTTTAGCCGAAAAACTTAGAATCATAAAACCTAAAATTAAAGTCTGGGACCCTGAAACGAGTTATAAGAGGGTTTTTATATTAATCCCTCGCTAATTACAATTAAAAATCGGAAGAAAACATAAAATCCGTTGCACGAAGACCAAACGTTGTCGTTCTAATGCTGAGTAAACCAACCGGTAGCGCTACCATGAAAATGGTGTAGCGCTACCGCGTCCCTTAACTCCCCCTTTGACTGGTTGACCGCTGAACCGTTGACCCATCTAAACCCTTAGGTAGCGCTACACCCCTTTTGGTGTAGCGCTCCGGAACCTTCTGTTCATTCTTGTGCCTTTTTGTGCCATTCTTGAGCGCTTTAGAGAAATAGTGTAGCGCTCCCGATGGGTTTCGAGCATTTCCATGCGAAATCGACTTCAACACTTAGTCTCCACAGCTTTGCTCACTCTCAAACCTCCATCACGGCCTTTACGGGTATCTTCCATTAGCACTAGAACACCTCAATTCCCTGCAAATCAAACACAAACACAAAATCCAACCACGTGCATGCATTAAATGGAAAATGAGGATTAACCGCATGTCTAACGCGCTAATTGTACCCTACTTAGGCGCTTATATCTGTGATATTGCGCGCCTATCAGAAGTCTGGCTAGTCAGAACTACTTGAGATATGAGAGTGAAAAGTCTGGAATTTAAGATGGTATTTTCAGGAGGTTTTTAGGTGGTTATGGAAGCTGGTGAGTAAGAGGAAATATGAGATGAATGTGTGGAGTGGAGCTAAGGTTTTCAGGGGGGCTAAAAGGTGACAAGATAGATGGATTTTAGAGTGAGTAGTAGTGTGTATTGGCATGTAATAGTGTGTAACCAGGTTTTTAGAGGTAGAAGAGGTATTTATAGGTTGAAGAGGTGCAAAAAGGAGGGTCAAAGGGATCAATGGAAGGTCAAAAGGTCATGGAAACATGGACCCAGGTTTTAGGGAAGTGAGGGCATCTGGACAACCTCAGGAATCAATCCCTCATCATGAAATTGAGACTCGTGCACATGAGTTGAAACTGGTGCACATAGATTGATTCTGGGGTGCAAAGAGTTGACTTTGGTATTTTGGTAATTTTTGTTGAAGTACTTTTGAGCCTAGGTTTCAACAACTGCTCATGGGTTGATTTGAAAGGAGTTTTTGATCTTTGAACTCCTTAAGAGCATTATTTTGAGCTTATCGAGCATGTTTAGCCTATTTCATCATTGGGGGGGCTGTTTACGCCATGGACCGAGAATCATAGAGGGCCTAAATTGAGGTGTCTACACCTTTCCTTCACTTAGTCTTTGGATGGCCTTTGGTTTTAGAAATTGGAGGACAATGAACATCATTAATCAAGTTATCCACTAAAATTTCATTTGACATTTGAGACCCTTCCTCACTTTGGAATGTATCACGACACCAATGTGATGGTAAATACATGGTTGTTATTTGGTATCAATCGTTATGAATAAACACACTTATAATTCATGTGTCAACAAAGAATTTCCCAAAACTTGAAGTGCTTGCAACTATATGTAGCTGTCCCACGATCCCAAAATACTTCGTGCTTTTTGCTATCCATATTCCCATGATACTTTACAACAAATTCATGACCACTATCATGTAGCAGCGAATATAAAGTTGATCTTCCAAACAGCTGTTGAAATTTTTAAAGCAAAATGGTGTAAGAATTCCACAGGCTTGCTCTTCCAATGGTGACATAGTTCTTAAATTAGAACCTTTGTACTTTTGTAACATGGTTTCATGAAAATCAAAGATCTAATTTCAGAATTATTGGTTACTAACTTGTTTAACAAATTTAGATGGAAGTGGTGGAACCTATGGAGGGGATCAATCTTATGGTGGATCTTCGACCATCAAGCGTCAGGAGAAGAATCAGAAGGCAATTTTTCAATGAATGCTCAAGTGTTCAAGAGAGTGATGGTATGGATAAGAGTAGAGTGAGTCTCTTGGTACTCAAAGACTGTTGGATGTTAAGAAGGAATTTCAGGAAACTCTTGCCACTGGGAATTGTCTGGGGGTATTTCACTCGGATAGTGATGCTTTGAGGATAAAGAAATGATAGTGAGCGATTTCAATAGGTTTGCTACTCTTTAAAGGCAGCCCACTTCCTGCTAATGGGGTTCTATAGGTTTTGAGGGTGGTCTTGGCCTGCTTTGATTTTGGATCATTGAGCGCCTTAGGTGTTTAGGCCACCCCTGTTAGGTGTTTGGTTTTGTAACCTTGGTTGGATTCCCTTCCCTTTTCCCTCAGCTTGATGTATCCTTTGTCAAGTTTTCTTTAATAAAATATTTTTGCCGATCAAAAAAAAAAAAAAACTTGTTTAACAAATTTCTCCGAATTTGTATGAGAGCTAATGAACCACTTTATGAAAGCATTGATGCTTTCTGATCTTCCTATGGTAGTCATCCCTCCAAAGAAGTAATCACATAGGTAAGTTGGCACCGATAAGTGTTTAATTTCATACAAACCCATGACATGCTTGTTGGAATGCAAACTATACTTGGCAATGACTTGGCCCAAGTGATCCTTAAACTCTTAAGGTGTTTCTAAGTGGTATAACATATAAAAATTAGTACGTGCACCACGTCTGATATTGATTGTGAAGAATAACTGTGAACCAACTTCTAAATTTACGTGTAATGTGCCACATGCAAAAGCTATGCTTTGTGGAAGGAAATTCTTTTCTAATCACTTCACTCATCCATGGATCTTGATCAATTAAGATTGTCTGGGGTTGTTTCTTCATTAAAGTTAGAAAAGTCTACAAATCACAATGAAACAAGTTAGAATGCCAAAGAAAGTATACATTTGACAAGAGAAATTATTATTATTATTATTTTGAACAATAAGAGAAAAAAAAATATTATCTTGCTAATTACCTTAAACAACCATTGAAAAGCACTTGTAGTCTCGTTTTGAAGAAGTGTGCGTCCAAATAATACTATCTTTCCATGATTATTGACTTCACAAAAATACCGAACCGCATTTGATATGCATTAATCTTGTAAATGCGCATCCACAAATCTTTGGTACCAGTGATTAAATAATTTCTCCTCCATTTTTTCTCCATTTGATATGCATTAAGGTTCATAGTAACTTCTCACAATGGGTAGCTACCCATGATTAAATAATTTCTCCTTCATTTTTCCCCTGATTTCTAGCCAGCCAAATATTTTGCTTGTAAAAACTACCCTTAACTTTTGAAAGGTTTCAATTTTGAAAATGAATTTAGCACTTCAAGTTTTGATTACCACACTCAAATATGTGTCTTTCCATTTATAGCATGGGAACAATGCTCCGTGCAACTAACAAATGGCAAAAAAAAAAAAAAAAAAAAAAAATTGTCATTTTTGTCAATTGACGTTGTGCCCGTTTGATACACAGACCAAAAAAATAAACCAACGTAATTCTTTTTTGTCCCGTACATCGAGTACAATGATAGTTTTGCCAAAGAGCATATTGCTTTGCCAAGTCTTCTCTACCAGCAACGTGGCAGACTCGTATGTGTTTATTCACAATGAACTCCATCTAAACGTTGCATCATATATATATGATGATGAAAGCTATGCTAATTAGACATTAGTTTATTATCTTGTTAACCTAATCCTCAGGTGTAATCTGAGGTTTTTCGTTAATGCCGACATTGATTTTAGGATAGATAACATAACCCCGTTTTTAATATTAATCCTAGTACAATGATAGGCAGTCTCGATCATTTTTAAGATTTAAAATGCATGTAAACCCTAGTTAACTTCCACTAACCTCGGAGATTAATTTATACCGCAACTCGGAACTACCTCCATATACTTTTGATTTAAATATTCATCATGACCGCAGAATTAGGGGAAAAAAAAGAAGAGAGGCTTTTCATTATTCAAATAAAACAAAACAAAAAAAAAATATTGAAAGTGGCCGGTTTTAAAACCGTAAGCTGGACTTGGACATTTGAATTAGAAAAAAAAGTGGTCGGTTTATGAATTTGATTTTCTCCCGAGAGAAGAAGTTCTCCGTTTGTCAGCCTCCTTTTTGCTTATTTCATTTTATTATATTTACGGTTTTTGGTTGGTTGAGAAATAGTTATGAAATGGATTCTGTCAAAATATATAATCAGTAATGATCTGGAAATGCACAATTCAAAAATTACCTCTGGATATAGCTTTTTAGTTTTTGAGTATATTTCATTCAAAAAATCGTAATCTTCACATATCCAAATATTTTTGAGGATTCTTATTAATCATTATAGATTAATAATCAATAATAGACAATCCAAAATGTAAAACCAATTGGCTTCCAAACGTGCCTTAAAGATCAATGCTACAATTTGAAAATGGTGGATTTCTAAAGTATTGAGCAATAGGTTTGAACTTCCAATGCACAATAATTTTTTATTTTTATTTTTAATAATTGAATGTCCGGAACAATTTGCGCACAGTTGTATTTGATCAATGTGAATCATGTTACCTTTAAAAAAATGAACAAGGGTCTTCTAAGGCCTCGTTTGATTCGCGGACTAAAAAAAGTGGGATTAATAATCCTGGGATTGATAGTCCTGGACTATTTATTCTGGGACTAATTTAGTACTGAATCTCACACAATCTCCTATTTGATTCATGCAGGATTAACATTTGGATATCTCATGTTTTGGCCAATCTCATGTTTGGTTCCCTAAACTACGTTTTGGGATTAAACAAGTGGCATTTTTGCAATTTGCTGGATTTCCCTTCCGCGTTCATTTTATCCGGGACTAAACAATCCCACCACCCCCCAGGTATTGTGTAATCCCATACGTATTGGATAAAACTTGTCCCGGGATTGTTAATCCTATGCCATTTTTGCGGAACCAAACAAGGGATAACGCGGGATTGGACAAAAATAGTCCAATCCCACCCTCCTAATACCCGAATCAAACGAGGCCTAAAGGAACAACAGTTCCATTCAACTTCATTCCCACCACAATAAAAATGTTAGTCACATAGGCACCGACCACGGATTCGGTTCACAATTATGTCTTGTGTCGTGGTCGGTATCTATGTACGTAACACTGCTCTTCTTGGAAAACAAAAAAGGGCTGAAAGGGCATTGCATTAGAGCATTCAGTCACATGGCAGGATTTAATTGGGCATAACTACCCTAATCATTATTGCTATGGACCACCTGATAATTTATGAGCAAGTTCATCAACCTCCTTCATTAAATATTAAAATTAATTTGGGTATGGGTGAGAAGAATGATGATAATATATATATATATATATATATATATATATATATATATATATATATATATATATATATATAGATAGATAGATAGAGGACACCTGCCCTGATTTGAGCCATGCAAGTCAACTATATTTAAACTCTCTTCTCCTTCCGTTGTGCTTGTGGTTAGCACAACACAACTAGAGTCATAAACTAATCAGTGCCTTATCTACAAGAGATTAAATTAATCAACCCATAGAAGTTAAGTTGGCCTGGGTTGGAAAGCTCTCAGGTGCACAGTCAACTTCTTTAGGGATAGTCTATACGTAGCTTTTTCTTTCTGACTTTAATTAAAATTTATTCACAAGTGGGACCAGTAGTATCGACGCTAAAAAAATTCAATGGCGCTTAGGCGTAAAAAAATTAATTTATAATGAAGTTATACAAAAAACGTCTACAAGGCATTAGAAAAGCAACTAAGTCAATTGGATGATCACTTTGTGCTTCAAATATCTTTGCTCTGACTTTAATTAGGCTATTCACAAGTGGACGGTAGTATTAGCCCTTCAGATCGAATTAGTTGAGGTGCGCGTAAGCTGGCCTAGATACTGAGTTATAAAAAAAATAAATAAGGCATTAAAAAAATCAATTGGATGATCACTTTGCACTTTGTCCTTCAATTAATTTTGCCTACTTGAAATTACACAAGTAGAACAACCAAGTAAGGATGAAGGCATTTCTACAAATATATAGGTGATGAAAGTGAACGAGGTGTGGTAAAAAATATTTATAAATTTGAAAAAAGTTAAATATATTTAAAAACGTTAATGCAATGTGGGGAGGGGCGGATTTAACGAGTGGTCAGGGGTCATATGCCCTCCCTGAATAATCTAGAAAAATTAATAGACTTCAATAAATCTCTTTTATATTTTATTTGTCCCTCAAGATCGAATAAACATGCTAGTTTTGTGTAAGAACTTAACAAACTAGTACTCCTATGAAATTTTAAGGTTAATTCATACTATGTTAAATTTGATTATTTGCTACCCTTTGATATAGGGTCTTTGCTAATGAAACAGACTGATCCAAGTAAGAAAGAAAAAAAAAAAAAAAATTTGTGGGGCCCACTTGTACTTTAAAATACAAGTGGGCCCCACAAATGTATTTTTTTGTACCCTCAACAGCTGCAATGTTACATCTATTCTAATATAATTAGGATTTTGTTGGTAATTAGGGTTTTTAATATCTTCTTGAGGTAGAATATACTCCAATTTTAATTGGATTCCACTTTAAATATGTCAGAGTTCGGGCTTTTGATTTTACAAAATATCTATGATATTGCTCGATTAATTGTGAATTAATTACCACTCTTGAGGTATGCTGTGTTATTTCTTTTACCCCTAAAATAGAAAAAGTGCCCCTACTATTTCTTTCTTGGATTGATGGTTAGAACTGGTCTGGTCAAAGGCAATCAACGTAGGGACTAAAAAATTTACAAAAAAATTACTTTCTTACAGTCTGACCCCAAGCGTTCGTTGCCGTGCTATTGTTAAAGTTTGACAAAGCGCAACAGAACACTTCAAACAAAAAAAGAAGAATGGTCCTTAGTGAGACGGTGATTATTAACACACAATGCTACTACTACAGGGAGAGTTTCCAGATTGGGCAGTCGAATAACTTATAATTTATTTCTTGATTTGCCTGTTTTGGTAAAGAGTACATTAATTATCATCACTCAAAGGCGTGATCACTGCTGTAGCCTCTGACATGAATAGATAACTGAAGGAATCAATAATGGAGTGTGAAGAGGACTAACTACCCTTCTTGATTAAATTAGTCTAAGAATTGGATGCAAAGCTGGCTAGGGAGTTTTAATTAGCATTCTAATAAGGAAAAGAAAAAAGTATTGTCATCAACTACAACTGTAGGTCGCGTGACTGCGCGATAAAATAGAGTATGCAAGGACGGATCCAATATTTTCAAGCTCTGTGGACTATAATCAACCATAGAATAATTGCTAACGACATCTCATGTGGGAATGATTCATATGCTAAAAGCGTCTCAATATTAGCAAAAAATGCATGTACATATAAATATATATCTATCTTAGTGATTATTTTAGTAAAATTATAACTTTTTTGGTATTGTGTGTGTAAAATACATATGCCTATGAAACGGATTCTAAATTATAGTAAAGGAGCAAGAATGTAATTTTAGTAGGATTCTTTTATGCTTAGGACAATTTCGCTCTAATTGTAGTGTCAAATTCTCAAAATGAAGTAAAAAAAATTAATTTATCAGTACAGAAGTTGGAGGCCAGTGGCCAGTGGGGTCAAGTATTCACTTGACCCAATGTCCCTCCACCATGGCTAAAAGGAATATTGCTCTTAGTTAGAGTCACTTCAAAAGTTGAGTAGCACAATTTGGAGTATATGAATCACAAATCATCTTATGGGTTTAAAAAGCACTCCACATTAAAAGAATTGGGATTTTAATAGTTACTCTAATATATTTAGTATTTAATTTAAGTTTTTCATTTTAATCATAAGTTCAGCTGCAACAAACTCTTAACATATATTGGAGGATTATAACTGATGAGATTTTATTTATAGCAAAAGCAAGTACGAAGAGCATACCCTTTATTTTCTTGCCTCCTATGCTTCAAAAGAAAATTAAAGAAATTCTTATGAAAAAAGAAAGTTGTTCTCCATCTCTTTTCTTTCCATATCCTTTTCTCTTACTTTTAACTTTCGTTACATATTATTTCCTTCCCCTTTTTCTCTTGAAATTCAAACCAGAAAACTGCTTTCCTCTCCATTTTTCTCTCTCGTTTTCTTTACAAAACCAAACATAGAAAAATATTTACTGTCTGCATAATCATCTCTCTTTCTCCCTCTCTCTCAAAATTTTTCATTATTCTTTTTTGTTTCCATTTTTTTTTCTTGTTTGAATCTTAAGGAAAGGAAGGGAAGGGAAGGGAAAATTAAAAATCCAAGACAGCCGCCACGTAATTCCCCAACATATCTCTTTCTCACATATAATTTCTCCTTACCGAAAAAAAATAAAGAAAAGAGCCAATAATTTTTTTTCAAACAGATTTTTTTTTTTTTTTGAAAAATAAAGAAACAGACCCTTTACTTGCTACAAAGCTATAGTGACAGCCATTGCCAGAACTATAATGCTAGATGTCAACACACCACGCAGTCAACCCAAGAGCCATCACCAAACTTCATCATTTTTTGTGATTGTTTTTTCCCTACTCACAACAATACCCATATGGATCTGGTTGAGCAATTGACAGATTGTCCTCCTTAGTTTTTCATTGGGCAGCCGTCCCCCCCTCTCTTCCATTTAATTAAAGAACAATTCTTAAGCCCCAGCCCAGTCCCCACAATCACCACCTAACCAATCACAAACCAACATCTTTGATCTGTCTCCCTCTTCACTCTCTTCTTCTTCTCATACTCTTTTTTCCTTTCCCCTTTAGATCTCTTCTTTCTTATACTCTTATATATAACAAACAAGTACAGTAACTTCCACTTCTCTAATTCCCTCTTTGACTCTCTGTTTTCCCCTGTTCTTCTCATCTGGTTTAATTCCTCTTTCCCTTCAACCCTTTTTGATTCATATCATGAGCATATCTACCAATATTCTCCACCAAAAAAGGTGACTTTTTTCATGGGTTTTTTGGAGAACTGTTCATTTCTTCTATAATATTGATTTGGGTTTTGTTCTTTCTTAGGCTTTCTGTTTAGATCTTGCTCAAAGTTCATACCATCAAGATCTTCTTTTTTCTGTAAGTTTCTTTCAATTTTCCTACAAATTGGAAAGGTGGGCCTGGCCTCCTTTATATTCCTCTCACATCATGCCCATGTCAAAAAAATTGTCATATTCTCTTCAAATGCTTCTTTTTGGTCATCAAAACCTCCTCTTCTCTGCATTTCTTTTATAAGACTTCAAACTTCCCTATAGAGAGAGAGAGAGAGGAGAGGGGTGTAAATTCATTGGCTTTTAGTCTTTAGATGCTCACCGACTGAACACTGTAATTTCCCACTGAACAATGAATAGAGGAATGGAAATACTAACCCAATCATCATTCATAAGGGACTCAAACTGGTTGTTTGAAGAAAGCAAAGGATCAAAATGGACGCCAGAAGAGAACAAGAGGTTCGAAAATGCGCTCGCGTTATTCGATAAGGACACACCAGATCGGTGGTACAATGTGGCGGCGATGATACCGGGAAAGACGGTGAGCGACGTGATCAAACAGTATCAGGAATTGGAAGAGGATGTGAGTGATATAGAGGCTGGATTAATTCCTATCCCTGGGTATAACACCAGCTCTTTCACTTTGGAGTGGGTAACTAGTAGTAAAACCTGTGATGGGTTTAAGGAATTCTATTGTCCCGGCGGAAAGCGGAGGCCTTCGGATCAAGAAAGGAAGAAAGGTGTGCCCTGGACAGAGGAGGAGCACAGGTAATAGAGATTTCACAAATGTACATGTCAGTGTACTTGTAAGTTATGTTTACTGTTAATCCCGGGTAAACACAGTGGTAGTCGCCTGACAATCAGGCTTTAGAAAGTTTTTATTTGAGATTTGACTCTCACCCGCATGAAGTTTTAATACCCCGATAGTTACTATATTCATTACTGTTTCGAACTGATATTCAAATGTTCCAAACAGATTGCATCTCAATGCATAAGAAGTTCACGAAATTGAAAGTTTTAGAGGGGTCATATCGATGTGTTGATACAAGTTTTTCTTGCACTGGTTTTCCTGTATATTTCTCTTGTATAGTTGATCGGGTATAGAAGAGAATAAATAACTAAAATTTTGGATCTAAGTTTGAAAATGCTTAATTATTGGATGTCTTTTTCTATTTCAGCGCAATTTCGTGATTTGTGTTTATGCTTAAAACTCTCAGGCAGTTTCTGATGGGGCTTAAAAAGTACGGTAAAGGAGACTGGAGAAACATCTCGCGCAATTTCGTGACAAGTCGAACGCCTACTCAGGTGGCTAGTCATGCTCAGAAGTACTTTATCAGGCAGCATTCAGGAGGTAAAGATAAGAGGAGATCAAGCATCCACGACATCACCACCGTTAACCTCGCTGAAACGAAATCCACTTCACCGGATAACAACAGACCTCCCTCAACGGGTCACTCTCCCACGGTGGCTCACGCACGGCAGCACTCAAACATGAGTGGCATGACCGCAACACTATATAGTTGGAACCCACCAAATGGCAGCCTGCTATCACTCTATGGACCTGGAGTTTATGATCCAGTTTTCCAAATGGATTCTACACAATTTCAATGGTCGCAAGCAGATGCATGAAAAAGCCTAGTTCAAAAGGCTTGTGTGAATATGATGATGAAGGCATGAGTGAATATTTTTTGGGATTAGACTTATGAGAAGATCAGTGAAAGAAAGTGGGTAAATTATGTAGGTGAAGTTTTAGTTGATTCCAACTCATGATGTTCCAATTCTGTTTGTAGGCCTCGGTGACATAAATTTCTTGATGTTGTAATTTCCTGTTGCTCATTTGATGTTCATTTGATGTTCACTGTGAATTTGCAAGAGCCAGAAATCAAGAATTCTTCCAAACCCTTTTGCAGTTCTTTTATTCAGTTAAGTTTTGTATCAGTTTGACTAGCATATCTTTTGGGTATCTTTTTAAGTTAGTCTTCCATATGTTTCACTTGGACATCTATGGTTTTTCTATAGAAAATGGATGAAAATGCTAATCTGTGTGTTTCACAAGGAATCATTTTGAGCTCTGATCTACAAGCATCAAAAAAGCAAATTGGAAGCGGTCGATTCGAGCGAGAAAAAGCAATATCCTGAGATTCCTAGTCCAAATCTGCCGACTCAAAATACAAATTCCTACAAGGACATGGTATAAATATTGCTTTCCACAGCTGCATGCTTGTCTTTTCTTGGTATGTTCCTCCTTGCACCATGGATGCTTGTGTTTTTATGATAACTCGGGTGTTTGGACTAGCTTAAGAACACCTCGACTAATCTTTGGAGACACCATGCATGATTATTTGACTGGACTTGACGATCTGACTTTGTCGACAGTGGTGCCTAAGATCCACTAACTTCAGCATCATATGCTTCATTGCATCTCTTTTTTGCTTTGTTCTATACTTGAGGATGACAATGCCTCTTTTTAACTTTGTTTTTTAGATATTTTCTCAAGATGGGGAAGAGAATCCTTTTAGACATATCAGTCAATTCCTAAATTAAAGAAGAATTGAATGCATGAAAAAGTGTAGCTATTTCAACCACCTTGGTCGTAGACAAAATTTCCAAGTGGTTGCAGGTCGAACCCTCTTATAGTAGTAGTCCAGAACTCCAGATGCCGCATGAGAGAGATTTTGTTCAGCTCGAGCCTTGGTGTGGTGTGGACGTGCACCTATGGTTTGAAGTTCCTATGGTCACGTTTACAAAGGTAGCTATTCAGTCGAGCCTCCACCTTTTTGCTTGGCAGAAAAAAAGAAGAAGTTAATTAGTAGCTATTTTTGCCTTTCCTTTTTGGCTTTTCTTGAATTTTTTTTTTCTTCCCTTTTCCTTTCCTCTAATACCTTAGTGGTTAAGATATTCTGAACCACTAATCTTGGAGACAATGTACTTGCATTTCAAGTGAGTCTGGTTAACTAGTCTTGATTCTTTAAAGCATCATGATTCAATATTTAGTGCTTCTTTAGGGTGTCATTATATTTTAAAAAAAAAAAATCATGATGAGGTCTTAAGTGTTCACCAAACCCCGCACTCTTTTCACAATCTTGTTCATTAGGCAAAGGTATCTAGTGGTAAAGATCATATCTTTTTGATAACTTTGTGTTTGCCTCGATGGATCCACTACTCTGTAGCCCAATCCCAACGTCTATTAGTGGTAACCAAATAAAAGCTAAGACAAAACTCCATATGTACTGAGCTAACAGAAGAATTTATTGGTAGCACGGAATAATGTCAAACCCAAACTAAAAGCTTTTTCAAGTTTCCGATTGTCAAGTGACTATCATTGTTCCAATCCTAGAGCTTTCGATTGGCGAAATCATATCGTTTTCGACAGATATCAGTAAATGGGTTCAAGATTCACCCATTGGTAGGAAAGATTTTAAGTTGACCAAACATTTCTTTATACTAAAAAAAACCTGTGGTCATCAAATGCATTTCATTATAAACCTTCTTTGTTGCAAGTTGTCTACTATTAGTTGTAAAATCAATGTGGTGTGCTTCACCAACAATCATGGAATGCCTTATGCCAACCCTACACTTTGTTTCTGGTCCTGCCCACTAAATCAAAGAATTCAAGGAAACATCAAAATTCCAATGGACTTTTTTTCAAAAAAAAAAAAAAAAGAAGCCCCACTTTCTTTTCCATAGGACTTTCTTTCTACAACTTGCATAGGCAACCACTTTGCTTACTTTATTCTATTTTTGATGTGTCCCTCAAGTGCAATGTAGACCACATGCAAATTTGGTGTTTTGTTTCTGTTTCTGTTTGCTTAGATACATCTGAGACCTTGCTTCACAATGACTCCAGGCACAGAGCATTGCTATATAATGCTAATTACAAGAGAGAAATCTCTTGGTAGAGGTTCACGTGAGGTTAGTTTTATTTTTTTATTATTTTTTATTTTTGGTACACAAGAGGGCCTAGGTCCTAGGAAACATAAATACTTGACGCAATGGCTCTAAGAACTCCAAGACCATCACGGTCATTGTACAAATTATCCAACACATCTGGTGTCGCTTGATCAAACACTTGCTCACCCCGTTCCAACTGAAGACCCAATCTAGCAAGATTATGTGCACAACTATTTGCCTTTCTCCACCCAAAAGTTAAGTCAGATGTCCATCCCATTTTATGTTGCTCATGGATCAAAAGATTATGTGAGGTTAGTTTTATTACTAGCCCATTGCGAGGTCTTAAATTTTTTGGATGACTCAGGGGTGTAATTCGGATTGACTTGCATGTACCTCAACTAATCTTTGGAAATGAATTTCACTATCCACTAGCGGGGCAAAACCCTGTATGAACTGTTTTGGGAGATTTTGATGCATGTCAACGACAATTAAAAGGAAAAAGTGAAAAACGTATTGCTATTATTATAATTAATATTCCTGTTTATAACTTGCATATTGGAATTGAAAATTGATTTTCGAACTCCAAAAATTACTATCTGCACTCCAACTCCAGATAGTAATTTGTGGAGTTCAAAAATCACTGTCCATTGGAATTTCTTCATGGGTACAAGCACATGTGGACAAATACTATGTGTTAGATTTTTTTTATTGATAATAAATATTCTTGTTGCCACATGTTGCATAATTGTCAATGAAGTAGCACAATTTAAATAATGCTCAAGAAAAGTATGTATTGATCTGCAATTGGAAGAAAGCATATAAAGGGATGAAACAATGGCTTTTGGTGGGGTACATGACAACCCCCAAAGTTTTGTATGTTTCATTGGACATCACATGTCAATTTGTATGGTTCGACAACCTTTATGGATTGGTAGAGTAGTAGCCACTTGACAATCACAGGTCTTAAAAAGCTTTTGATTTAGGGTTCGACTCCACCGCATGCGATCAATTCCTTTGTTGAGCCAGTTCACATGATTGTTTGCCCCGACTTTAATTGGGTATGTGCTCTGTTGGTAGACGATGAGATTGGTTTCCTAGATTAATTTAAACTTAGTCGGATACTAAAGGGGTGTTCTAATAACAAAAAATAGTTTTTTTCCAAAAATCAAGACAAATCATTCTTTCACGATACATCACATAAAAAAATTGACTTATTGGAACACCCCCTAAGTGTCCAAAAAAAAAAAAAAAACTGTTTTTCCAATAAATTACAATAGGACTTGTGCATGTGGGACCTCTCACTATTATGGAACTTATCGTAAGACCTTAATGTATAATCTTTATTTATTTATAAATTTCGGTATCATATTCCCTTTTTCTAGTAGTCTCTTTTATTAGAATTAAATTAAATTCTACTATTGGTGGGCTTTTTAGTGTCTGCCAAATATAATGGGCCTCACATAAAAGAATATTGACTCACAAATTTTGAAACAAACTTTTTGTTTTTTTTGTTTTTGAACCATAAACATAAGAAGAAACAAACTTTTGATTAACCACAATATTAGCCTTTTGTGATTCTTCGATTGGGCCGCACTTTGATTTGTTGGCCCATTTTTTGTTTTGCTACTTTTGGGACAGTGGATGAAGGCCCAAGAATGATGGGAGAATTTGGATTGGTCCCAAGACAATTTTGATTGGGCTACAGTTGGGAAACAAACTTTTGATTAACCACATCCTTGGATCACACCTTGATTGGGCTACAATTGGGAGAATTTGGTACATGGAAAATGTCCTTTTTCCTTCCATTCACTTTCACATTGGAGAAATTACAGCAGAACTTCAAGTGTGTTGTAATAGATAACTATGGTATTCTAAAAGTCTACCGTAGTCGGTGTCTAAGCGTTAAGTGGGGATTTTTGACCGGAATAGCGAGAGCTAACTATCGAGACTTTGGACCATCCGAACACATACTTCCCATGATTGGATTAAAATTGGCTTAGGAGGCTGGCTAGTGGGTTGCTAGGTGCTATGCGCCTCTCCTCCATTTGATCGATGTGTAGCAACTTTTAAAACATTGGATAAATAGCACGAGATCTATGACTTTTGTTGTAATTTTTAGGAGACAAAACGGTAAGTGGCATATGGTGAGTGGTGTGAATCATTGTTGGGAGAATTACTATAGGGTCCACTATAGCTATTTCCTAACACTTCTAGTCCATAACATAATTTCCAAAGAGAAGCAATCACACACGTGAGCAAAAGACAAAAAAACCCTCGGTTAAAAGCAAAACCCTAAGGGTGATGCGACATGCTGGGCATGTGTTGAATTGCGACATGTTGGGTGATGAGGACATGCTGGGCATGTGTTTGGTTTCCTAAGGGTGGTTTCCAAAAAATTAGATCATGTTCGGTTTGGTTTTGGACAGCTAGTCTCCACCTTTATCCTGTGGGCCCCCTTAGTGGCAGTGTAATTTTTTCTCTATCATCTTCAATTAAGGAAAAACTACTCTATTGCATATTTTGTGCGAGATAGGTCAATGGAACCCACTTTGAAGACTCACACCAATGATCCGAGCTGTTCATTAATTTTTAAAATACTTTTTTTAGTCAATCCTAAACAATCAGCTCATTCGAAAAAGTATAAGTGGTGGATCCGTCTTCTAATTATTCATTCACAATTTAGGATCCTAAATTTTGACAGAAGTTTGGAAGAAAGTTAGACAACGGGATCAAGTACTTAAAGTTATACGATTGATCTCATTTTTTTCCAGATGACTCAAAGAAGAATTTTAAAACTAATGGACGGTCTGGAACATTTGTTTAAATATTTAAAGTGCACCCCACGAACCCATCTCTGACAAAGTATAAACTAGAGGAGTATTTTCTAAAATGGAGAGAATACAGAAAGTACTACTGTCATTTAAAGGGGCCACAGAAAAAAGTGGAGGCCAGTTCTCCAAAACCAAACCAAATATGGCCTTAGAAAAGCGAGAGCGAGAGAGAAAGAGAGAGAGAGAGGTCCTGGGTCATTAAAAGCAAAACCCTGAGGGGTGATGGCGACATGCCGGGCATGTGTTCCATCACATGCTCTTCTTTTTGGGCCCCCTTTTTTTTTGGTAGGGTACCCTAGGATTTCTACCCTATGAAAGTGCCTAAAATCCTAAGGTACCCCATGAAAGTGCCTAAAATCCTAGAATACTCTATGAAAGTGCTTAAACCACTAAAAACCCTATAATAGGAAAGTGCACCCGAAACCTTAAGGTACTTGATAAGCCCCAAATGTTGTATATATCCGGGCTTATCTCGCTCGTTGTGATCACACACATGTGCATTTTATGCCTTTACACGATTGATTTAGCACGAGTTGTGTTTTTGATGAGTTTCAGAAAATTGGAGCTAAAAGGTATGTCCAAAGCTCTAAATAATCTCCGATTGTATCCGGAAGTACCTAAGGTCCCGCAATACCGTGGAGGACAATCGCCGAAGCTTAGAAATCAATTCAAGAAGCTTTGGAAGGTTCAAGGAAGGCCCGGAACAAAAGAACAAGAAATTTGGAGTTATAAGCCTCGAGAAAATCTGTTCCACTGATAGAAAAAGACTCATTTTTCTCAAGATACAAAGGCTATGAAGATGACGTCAATTGGGTTTGAAAGTAGACTCATAGAGCTTTCCAACGGTTCAAGAATCGCCTCATTCCGAGTTCGGACGAAGCCGGGGGCGTGCCCGTAAAGTTGGGTAAAAAATCTGTCTGACCAGTCCATTTTGGAGCGATCGAAAGGGAGGTTGGATCGATCCAACTTCATCAAAATTTCACCAAAGCCTTTTGGATCGATCCAGCTTCATCAGTTCTTCAACAGACCACTTTGGATTGATCCAAACTCATTTTTGGCTATTTTTGACAGATTTTAGATTGGTTTAATATATTTCATTTATGAAAATTTTCCACTTATAGTATGTTTTTGAGACATATAGCCAACGTAAAGAGCTTTTAGTATAAATACCCTCCTCTCTCCCTACTTCTTCTACTTCCTCCTTAGTTAGTTTTCTAGTAAAAACTCCATAACTTGTTAAGCTTTATCTTTCTAGATTAATCAAGTAAGTCTTCATTTTCTTTTAATTTCTTGTTGTTTAATGTTGTAGTTACTCGTTAGACCTCTATATAAATCAAGTTTGTTTACGTTTTTATCAGTTAAATTGTATTCTCTCTTTTTTAGTCATTTCCTTTTTAAACTCAAGTTAGTAATTGTTGTTTGTGATTTTATCAAGAATTAATGTGGTAGGCAAACCTAGGATTAACCATAAAAAATCTATTATTAAGTTTATTAAGCATGTTTTAGTTTTCTTCCATATTCTAGACTTGTTAACTAGTGTAATGGGTGCGCAGTTTAAGTAGGCTCAGTCATGGGATGTGTAAGGACTCGTATTTTTACATAATTTTATCCGGAATAATGGTGGGTAAACTTGGGGAAATGAAAACTTAGTTAAATGAGTCAATGTGGGAGCATTAGATTGCATTCGGGTCTTTTTAAAACATGTTTGAAGCTTAAGGAGTGTAAGTGTTAAGTGGGAGGTGTATATACACGTGTGTATACAAAAATATGAATAAAATCACTCATTTTATCCATCTTCCACAGCTTTCCCCTTTCTTTCTCTCCCTCTCTCAACTTTCCTCCATTGTTACACCTCAAAGCTCCAAAATTCACCAAACCTTCAAGTCCCCTTCAAGAACCCCACCTCAAATCACCTCCTCTACGAGTATTGAAGCTCGTATTGCGTTCATTTCGCACCTAAAGCTCATATTTTGGGTTGGAGCTCATTGGAGGCTAGGGCTTTCATTTTCTCACTCAATTTAAGCTCAATTCTTGAGGTAGGAAGACAAATTCTACTCCCTCTAGTTGTATCTATGTGATGTATGGCATATATCTTGTTCTAGTTGCTCAAATTCATCATTTGCTCTTAAATGGGTTTGTTCGAGCTTGATTTTGTGATATTTGATTTGAGTACTTGTTTGATGCAATTGATTGATAATTTACCCTCCCTTGATGTCCATTAGTTGCACCACATATCCACTTTTGGCCTAAAACTTCAAATATGCAATTGGGTTGAAGTTTCATGTTTTGAGAGAAACCCGAAGAAATTCTGGGTTTCCCCAACCGGTCGTGCAAAAACCACCAACTGGTTGGGCACCTTTGAAATTTTCACATGAATCTGTCTCTGCCCAACCAGTTGGGCAAAAACCACCAACCAGTTGGACACTTCTGAAATTTTCATATGAATTTGTTTCTGCCCAACCAGTTAGGTAAAAACCACCAACCAGTTGGGCTTTTCTGAAAACTTGTGTTCGTCTCTGTTTTGGTCCAACCAGTTGGGCAAAAACCTCCAACTAGTTGGAAAACGCTAAAATATCATAGTTTCATCTTTGATCCTTCCCTTGAATATTGGACACATCGTACATCCCTCCAACCTTATTTTGACATCGTTTGGATAATGTAAAGAGTTGGTTCGACTTTTCGATGCAAATGATAATTTTGGGATAAAATGTGAAGTTTTGAGATGAGTTTTAAATCGAAAGTATTTTATGGGTAAATGTGAACTCTAGGGATCACCCGTTTGGTATCCCTGGCCATGGGTGCACGGAGTCCGCGAAATCCGGCAGGGATGCACAGAGCCCACGAAATCTGGCAGAGGGATACTTCTCTATTAAATTGATGAATGTTTTTCTTATAAAATGTTGAAAATGATATATTTGAGTTAAATTTGGAATATTTGGCGAAAATTGGATTTTTTATGTATGGGTATGAAGATTTGGCAATTACGTGGACTTTGGTTGTATACTTAAACTTAGTTTGGGACACTTGGACACATTCTAGACACATGAACACATTTCGGGTACTTAGTGGTTGAGTTAAAGCCTTTTGTTCATCCTAGCCTTATACATTGGTCGTGTCCACCATCATACGCACTCATTATGCATGTATCATGTTTATACTCCTAGCGTTGATAGAATAGTTTTCGTACTGGGCTAGTGAGCTCAACCTATCAATTTTCAGGTACTCGACATGGAGCATGAGATGGATGCATAACATTGGAGTTCATCGAGCATGAAGTTATTTTCCCATCTTTGTTTTATATTTTTGAAAGATGGTTTTGTAACTTTTAATTGTTAATCTTTTGACTATTTGGTTATTGTAATAACTCTTCACACTTGAAACTTATGCATTTGGGTTACGGGTACTCGTAGTTAGAACCCATTTATTATTTATGGTGAGAATATATCTATTTTGACGTTGAATATTCAAAGGGTAAACGTAAGACTTTGACTTGTTTTACGTGGATAATACTTATTTTTGGTTTATTAAACTTGAGGGCGTGACAGGATGATTAACACTCCATGACTTAGGTTTAATTCGTTCTTCTCACCAAATTGTAAACACTTCTTGTTCAATAAAGTCACGGGTTCATCTTTGTGTATCAAAATTTGGTTTTTTAATTTCATTGATTTCTCGTGGCCGAGGGTTAATTCACCTAGGTACGGGTGATACTTTGGGTGATGTCAATCTAAAAGTTTGTCTAATTGGCTCAAGAACCCTAAATTTTATCGAACACTATTTCTAGTTCAAAGAGTTATGATCGATTTTATGTACCAAAGTCTAGGTTTGTTAATCTTTTTGATCTCTTGCAGTTAAGGGTTGATTCTCCTTTTCACGAATGATACTTGGAGCGATGTCAACCCAGATATTTACCAAACGGTTACAAGAATCCTAATCTCAACAAGAGAGGAACGAATTAGCCTAAGTTGTGGTTGTTAAAATCCCCTTGACTTTGCCTTAGTTTAATTTGTCATTTTTAATCTCCCCAGTCGTTCTCGAAGTTAAGAGAATTTCACCAATCAAATCACAAAACAAGTTTGACACTTCAAGGCCGAAAACCTACACTTGCAAGACAACTCTCACGCTGGGTGCGGTTGGTCCCTGTGGATTCGACCCGGTCGTACAAGTTATTATGCTACCGTCGACGTAGCCCTACGCTTGGGGCAACACCATCTACGATACAATCCAAGGTCGCAAGCAGTACCATGTGAAAGTGCTTAAACCCTAGGGTACCCTGTGAAAGTGCCTAAAATCCTAGGGTACCCTATGAAAGTGCCTAAACCCTAGGGTACCTTATGAAAGTGCCTAAAATCCTAGGGTACCCTATGAAAATGCCTAAACCACAAAAAAAACCCTATAATAGGAAAGTGCATCCTAAACCCTAAGGTACCCTATGAAAGTGCCTAAAATCTTCGGGTACTTTATAAAACTGCCTAAACCACTAAAAACCCTATAATAGGAAAGTGGGCCCTAAACCCTATGATACTCTATGAAAGTGTCTAAAATCCTATGGTACCATATGAAAGTATATTACTCCCTCCATCCCTTTTTAAGTGAGTACTTTGGGAAACGTGTATTTTTGTGGACATTAAAAAATGTACTTTTGTATAATATTTTTAATTTTTTTTTTGCGCCAAATTAAAGTACTCAATAAGCACTTTAATTTGGTATAAAGAAAATTAAAAAATTATATAGGGAAATATGTTTTTTAGGGATTTGAAATTGCACGTATTCCCAAGATACACACTTAAAAAGGGACGGAGGGAGTATGTATTAAATTTAATCTGAGGGTACATTTGTCTATTAATAATGGAGAGTGGACCTTACACTTTAGAAATTGCAAAAAGGTGGATTAGAGGAGTTATAGAACTAAGAAGTAGACTAGACATGTTACAAAAAGCTATAATAGACCTTAGATGAATTCTTTAATCATTTGTTCCAAGAGCACTCAATAACCACTCTCCACATAATGATACTCACTCTGTCCCACTTTGTTTGTCAATTTCCGAAGATCGAGTCATTGGTCAATCACTTAATCTTTTAATATAAATTTTAAAAATATGCAATATAGATCTTGTTTGATAATTCTCGATTGGTTATAAAATACAAAATTTTTAGAATCATGAAAAATATTATAAATTAAAAGATACAAGCAATGAAAAATTGACACAAGCTTCTGAGATGGACAAACAAATGGGATATAGTATATATAAAAACTATATTGTACTGTCATACTGGTATGATATACAGAAAAGCAAGAATTTTAAACTGTGAAAAGTGAAATAAATCAGGGTATATTGCAAATATCTTTTGTGGGGCATAGATAAAAATCACTGGTATTGAAGACTATCAGTAGTTTTTGTTTTTTTCGTCTCATGCATTGTACAAGATTATGGTCGAAACATTGAAACAAAGTTAACAAACTTTATTCCACGTGCTTTGCACTTTATTGTGTGCTCAATGGATTTGATGTTTCGATTACTATATGCATGATTATTGGAAGGCTAAGAACTGATTAAAATGCAGATAACATCGTGAAATAAGGGGTTCCTATAACGAAATCAAAATAGAAATCTAGGTAGGATTTTGATCACGAATTTGGTTTGAAGGCGTTTTCTCAATAAGAGAGAGAGAGAGAGAGAGAGAGAGAGAGAGAGGATTCTACCTGGAATTTTTATTGTGAAGAAGCCGAGAAGGACGAATGTATGTAGCGAGAGTTTTCAACTTGCCTCTAGCAGCCAGTCAAAATGAGGGAAGGAAAAATGACAAGGGAAGTGGTGAACCTCTTGGAACACTGAAAATTTGTTTTGGATAGCTATAATTGCCAAGAGAGCTCATGTAGAAGATATTTGGTGACTAATTTCACTTTGGTCACCAAAAAGTATATTTATCGACTATTTTTTAATTTTTTTATATCATTGTTGATTTCTGTTAGAACTCATGACTCGTATGGAGAGGTACGAAGAAGTTCTAGGCAAGGCTAGACGTGGAGCAGAGTGGATAAATACTCTCTATTGTAAAAAGCCTGAACAATTGATTAGTAAAAAAAGTATATGCTCTCACTCCCATGAAGGTACCCGGTTTGGGAAATCACGTAAATTCTGTGTCTTGATTTCTTTGCAGTTTTCATAATCCTATATTATGTGTGTGATGTTTACGCTTATAATTCCTGTGTTGACCACCGAATTTTGTGCTCTCTTTCATGACTTATTTTATTTTAGTCACCAAAGCTGGTCACTAAAAATATAATTTTCCTTGTAGTGAACTAAAGGTCTTATCCCAAGAGATCACAAAATCGGATCCCCGAATGCTAAACATTATATAAAGATAGGAACATTTAAAAGTTTGTCCAATTATTAATTTCGTGGGTCTAAGATAGGTTGAGTTGCCCGAGTCTATATGATTATCCTTTAGTTAACTGAGTAGCACTAGCTCCACTATATTCTCATGATTAAGGTTATGCAACTTGGACAATTTTAACGGATAAGTCTTTCAAAGGATCTCCAACATAGATATCTGAAAGGCTCCCTTTATATAAGCAAATTAAGTTGCTCATGGATCACAATACTACGAGATTACGTGAGGTTAGTTTTATTACTAGCCCATTGCGAGGTCTTAAATTTTTTGGATGACTCAGGGGTTTAATTTGGATTGACTTGCGTGTACCTTAACTAATCTTTGAAAATGAATTCCACTATCCACTAGCGGGGCAAAACCCCGTATGAATTGTTATGGGAGATTTTGATGCATGTCAACGACAATTAAAAGGAAAAAGTGAAAATCGTATTACTATGATTATAATTAATATTCCTGTTTATAACTTGCATATTGGAATTGAATATTGATTTTCGAACCCCAAAAATTACTATCTGCACTCCAACTCCAGATAGTAATTTGTGGAGTTCAAAAATCACTGTCCATTGGAATTTCTTCATGGGTACAAGCACATGTGGACAAATACTATGAGTTAGATTTGTTTTACTGATAATAAATATTCTTCTTGCCACATGTTGCATAATTGTCAATGAAGTAGCACAATTTAAATAATGCTCAAGAAAAGTATGTATTGATCTGCAATTGGAAGAAAGCATATAAAGGGATGAAGCAATGGCTTTTAAACCATAAATGAAAAATTGACACAAACTTCTGAGATGGACAAACAAATGGGATATAATATATTTTTAAACCATATTGTACTGTCATACTGATATGATATAAAGAAAAACAAGAATTTTAAACTGTGAAAAGTGAAATAAATCTGGGTATATTGCAAATATCTTTTGTGGGGCATAGATAAAAATCACTGATATTGAAGACTATCAGTAGTTTTTGTTTTTTCGTCTCATGAATTGTACAAACTAGTTTTATTCCACGTGTTTCACACTTTATTGTGTGCTCATTGGATTTGGTGTTTCGGTTATTGTATGCATGATTATTGGAAGGCTAAGAACTGATTAAAATGAAGGCAAAATCTGGAAATAAGGGGTTCCCTGTCACGAAATCAAAATCGAAATCTAGTTAGGATTTTGATCACGAATTTGGTTTGAAGGCGTTTTTATAATAAAGAAGAGAGAGAGAGGATTATACCTGAAATTTTTATCGTGAAGAAGCTGAGAGGGACGAATGTACGAAGCAAGAGTTTCCAATTCACCTCTAGTAGCCTGTCAAAATGAGGGAAGGCAAAGTGACAAGGGAAGTGGTGAACCTCTTGGAACACTGAAAATTAGTTTTGGGTAACTATAATAGCCAAGAAAGCTTATGTAGAGAGCCCCTTGGAGATGCTTTAGTCACCAAAACCATTTGGTACCGAACCCTTGTCGTAGAAGATATTTGGTGACTAATTTCACTTTGGTCACTAAAAAGTACATTCACTACAGCAAAAACTACCTATGGCGAGGAAACCTAGCGAGAAAACACAAATTTCCTTGCCAAATGGGTCTTTATGGCGAGGAAATTGGATTCCTTGTCAAATGGATGTTTTTGGCGAGGAAATTGGATTTCCTCGCCAAATGGGTACCCTTTAGCGAGGAAATTTGAGTTTCCTCGCCAAATTGGTGCCCTTTAGCGAGGAAATCCAATTTCCTCGCCGAATGGGTGTTTTTGGCGAGGAAATCCAAGTTTCCTCGCCAAATGGATACCCTTTAGCGAGGAAATTTGAGTTTTCTTGCCAAATCGGTGCCCTTTAGCGAGAAAATCCGATTTCCTCGGCAAATGGGTGTTTTTGGCAAGGAAATCCTAATTTCCTCGCCAAATGAGTACCCTTTAGCGAGCAAATTCAATTTCCTCGCCAAATGGTTAACCTTAAGTGAGGAAAATGGATTTTCCTCGCCAAAAGGTAAGATTTAGCGAGGAAAAAAAAATTGTCGCAAAAAAGCAACTTTTTGCAAGGAAAATCATATTTTAAAATAAAGTATACAACTATATCTATTATCATATTACACATAGTGTATAAATATGATTAAGCTAGTACTAGTTTAGCCCAACTTCTTGAATATTTTTGTCTTTCTCTTTACAACACTCTTATCTCTTTTTTTTCTTTTTTCTTTTTGTTAGATACGGAATTTTTAATTAATTAGTGGTGTTGATGAACTGAATTTAAAAAGTAAAAAAACAATTATGAAAAGAAGAAAAAGAAAATCACTAAAAATGTAAAATTTTTAGAAATTATGCATTACATTAATTTTTTAAACTTCGATGCAGAATTTATACATTTTTTTAAAAAATTTCTCTCTTCAATACAAATAATCAAATGAAAATAGATCAAAATATTAGCAAAAAAATTAATATTATTCACTCCGCAACAACTACGTACTCCTATCTAAGAAAAAACTAGAACAATAAAAAAAATATTAGCCCAACAAAAGTTATTGTCAGAAACCCATAGGCCATCGAACATGTTTAGCCAAAAAAAAAATGAAAAACATGTTACAGTGCCAAAAATCTCAAAAGCTTGGACACTAATAATGATTAAGAATATAACCTATGTAGCAAAAAACATATGAAAACTACTATATATATATATATATATATATATATATATATATATATATTAAATAGTCAAATGATGGAACAAATTGCAATGTTGGTGAGATGGATAGGTGTTGGGCGTGCCATAGAGGAGGTTGTGTGTTCGAACTCTCGTGCAAAGCAAAAAGAAAGCTGGATAAAGAATATCACATTTTTCGCGCTACAATTAGCGACAAAAAAATTCGTCGCCTAAAATGTAATTGGCGAGGAAATAATTCCTCGCAAATTCATATATTCATCGCCTAAAATGTAATTGGCGAGGAAATAAATCCTCGCCGATTCCTGTAAATGGCGAGGAAATAATTCGTCGCTAATTAACTACAAAAAAATTCGTCGCCTAAAATGTAATTGGCGAGGAAATAATTCCTCGCAAATTCATATATTCGTCGCCTAAAATGTAATTGGCGAGGAAATAAATCCTCGCCGATTCCTGTAAATGGCGAGGAAATAATTCGTAAACTAATTAACTACAAAAAAATTAAATTAAGCCTAAAATGTAATTGGCGAGGAAATAATTCCTCGCAAATTCATATATTCGTCGCCTAAAATGTAATTGGCGAGGAAATAAATCCTCGCCGATTCCTGTAAATGGCGAGGAAATAATTCGTCGCTAATTAACTACAATAGGCGAGGAAAATGATTTTTCCTCGCAAAAGCCTTTTGCGACGGGTATAGGCGAGGAAAGTGAGCGAGGAAATATTTCCTCGCAAATACCTTAGGCGAGGAAAAATGATACTATAGCGACGAATTTTTTTCCTCGCCATAGCATGATTTTGTTGTAGTGATTTATCGACTGTTTTTTTATTTTATTTTATCACTGTTGTTTCCTATTAGAACTCGTGAATCATATAGAGAGGTACGAAGAAGTTATAGGCAAGGCCAGATGTGGAGTAGAGTGGATAAATACTCTCTATTGTAAAAAGCCTGAACAATTGATCAATAAAAAAAGAATTTGCTCTCACTCCCATGGAGGTACCTGGTTTGGGAAACCACATAAATTCTGTGTGTAATTTCTTTACTGTTTTCATATTCCTATATTGTGTGTGTGATGTTTATGCTTACATTCCTTTTGTTGACCACCGAATTTTGTGCTCTTTTCCATGACTTATTTTATTTTAGTCACCAAAGTTGGTCACTAAAAATATATTTTTTCTTGTAGTGAACTAAAGGTCTTATCCCAAGAGATCACAAAATCGGATCCCCGAATGCTAAACATTATATAAAGATAGGAACTTTTTAAAAGTTTGTCCAATTGTTAATTTCATGGGTCTAAGATAGGTCGAGTTGCCCGAGTCTATGTGATTATCCTTTAGTTAACTGAGTAGCACTAAGCTCCACTATAGTCTCACGATTAGGGTTATGCAACATGGACAATTTTAATGGATAACTCTTTCAAAGGATCTCCAACATAGATATCTGAAAGGCTCCCTTTATATAAGCAAATTGCCTAACCCAACACAACACACTTTCTCATAGGTTCTTTAAAAAAGACGAGGCAAATCAAAGTTTTTCAACGTATGACTTGTAAAGCACCGGTCTTTACATCAAGAAGGAAAGCATGGAAGAAAATTGTAAACAAAATTCCTACTGCTTTTGGGTTCCATTTAGTTGTTGGGAATATTGTGTGAGAAATGTATTCACAAGATGATAGGCACGCAATATCGTAGATATAAATGCCTAAAGAGGGTAGTTCTAACACGGTTTTATCTTATTTATTTCCTATTTTTCACTTGATGCGTTGTTTTGGTATGCTTTTGTGTTTTTGTTAATTCTTAGGAAAATAAGGCTGTTTTAGCGCCAAGATTGGATTGCAGAGACTTGAAGGCCATGATAGAGCTTGAGAGCATGGGAGGCTGTGGAGACAAGGTATCGGAGTGGATTCTCAAGGAGAGCAATTTAGACCGTCGGGAGCGCTACAAGTATTTTGATGGAGCGCTCAAAAGTGGAAAAACGGGGCTTAGGAAGTGAACAGAAGGTCTACGAGCGCTACACCAAAATGGATGTAGCGCTACCGAGTGGATTAGAAGGTCAATCGGTCAAAGGGTGGTCAACGGTCAAATTGAGAGTTAATGGGTTACGTAGCCTTACACCAAAAGTGGTGTAGCGCTACCGCGGGCTTAACTTTGCCTAGTAATGGGTTAGCTAGGGCTATTTTGGTGTAGCCCTACCAAGAGCTTATCCTGGCTTTGGAACAACGGCGTTTTGAGTCGTATGCGGGTCCAATTCCTTTTTGTTTTAGGATTTTAAATGTAAATTAAAGGGGATTACTATAAATACCTTGTTATAACTCGAAATTAGGGACCCATTCATTCATAACTTAGGTTTTATTTTTCTTAACTTTTGCGGCTGTTTTCAGGATTATTTCAGATTCAAGTTTAATTCAAGTTCTTCAGGATTTTCAGTTTTGATTTTTTGTTCTTCGCATATATTCTTTCCTTGCAAACATTTGGTATTGTGTTTTATTTATTTCAATTGTTTGAAGCATGTCTAGATCTAGGGTTAATATTATTGCTGCGTTTAATAGAAGCATGAGTGAGTAGTCTTTTTGAGTGCGGCTGCGGGGCGAAGGCGCCGCACGTCTAGACTAATCACTGTTTCACCTCGGGGCTGAATTAACTTAATTTTCGGGTAATTTTAGGAAATAGAAACTTTTTTAACAAACAAAACCCAGGTATCGCCAGAATCCAAATGCGCGCGGAATCTGGTGACAGGTGGTGCACATTTGTTAGGAAGCCTTTCTCTTATTCTAAAATCAGTAAAAGAGGAATTGTGGCCTGAGTAAACATCAGTTAGGTTAGTCGTGGACTCTGGGTTCCTTCAGCTGTGCTCTCTTTATTAATTTGCATTCAGTTAAACTAGCTTAGTAGTTAGTACATTAATCTCATCAGATCAAAGGGTGGCTACCTGAGAGCCAGTTAAACTAAAACTCCACACTTTTGAGTCAAACACCGTTAACCGTCTCTGTGGTTCGACTCCAGTACTTCCGGATTTATTGTGCTACACCGGTCAAGAGTCCTACGCTTGGGACGTGTCTTATTTTTAGTCACCTGGTCGGTCAAGTACAAGAAAAGTAAAGTGAACTAAAAAATAAAATTCATTTTCGTGTGAGTGTTTTGACAAAGAATTTTGCAAGAAACTAAAATTTCTTCCTTTAAGCAAGATATATTTTGCGAAAAAGTGTTTCCTGGTGTGAATTGGAATTGTGTCCCATAACTTTTCTGTAAGTGAACAACGAGAGTGTTGCAAGAAAGCTGATTTAGTTTCATTGGCTAGAAATTTATGAAAATGCAAGATTCTAGATACGTTTCATTGGCTAGAAGTTAGAGATCTAAAGTCCCACAACTTTCCTGCTAACTGAGAATATTAAAAATGCAAAAAAGTTAAACATTATCGTACTTTCTTTTTCTTTCCTTGAGCAGAAAAGCAAGAGTGTAACATCAGTGCTAGCAAGAGTATCGAGTTACACAACCAAAACAAAGGGGAAACTAAAAATTAGTCTAAAATTTGCCTTATAAGGCCGTCCCTAATTATGAATTCTCTGATCGATAAGCGTGCATCTGCAATGACCACCGAATTCTCAGATTGTTGATCAGCTCCCAAACGGACTAGATGATCAGCGCATTCGTTTGCCCGTGGTATATATGATTGAGTTCAGACCCGTGATTCATTAGAGCTTTGGCATCATTAAGTAGGACACTGTAGGTGGTTGGCTGTTGGTCCTTTAATCGAGTGAACTGCAACCGGTGAACGCCCTGCCTTCGTTGAGTTGATATGGCATGTTGTATTCGGACAATACCTTATCTCCAAACAATAGGTACCACGTATTATAGGACGAAAGTGACAACCTGAATTGTCTTCTGCCAACCCTAATCAAACATGATCCAACTTGGATTTTGAGGTTTTTTCCCCCTCCTATCCCACTGGGATTGTCAGATTTCTGTTGGATTATGGATTAATGCCAAGAGAAACTGCTCCATTGGGTGGGAGTCACGAACACCTCGGACAATGATGTGTGAATAGATCAGCATTTGAATTGTTCATTTTATAGAGTTCGCTAAGTACTTTATTTGTACAGAAGAATTAGGTCAATCGAATATCGATAACTACCTGATAAGACAATATTTAATAAGTGAATGATTACTATGGCTCGTAGACTGAACTGTTGGACAAATATATTTCTAGCTATCATGTAGTTATTAGATATCATGTTAACTTGAATTTGCACAATCATAAAGATATGTCGAAAGGTTGTCCATGGCGGAGGCACCAAGAGACAACAGGGGTCAGCCGATTCCTCTGACCTCCAATTTTTAGTAGGAATACTACTAATAAACGTCCAAAATTTACTATTCGAGCCCTCTTTAATTTTTTTCCCCCTAGGGTAGTATTATTAGATATTTGATACCTATAAGGGTGGGAAACAGCTTCTCCCATTTTTCGAATTCACAAATTCCCTGTCTTCCTCTTGTGAACCACGAACGCTACTTTCTTTGGGCTTTGGCGAACATGGACGCTAGGGATGACAATTCTGGTCTATCCGATCTGGTTCGATTTGTCCCCGCCCCGTTTGGGTTGGAGTTTCCTGGATCGGATCGGATCGGATTGGATTTAGAGGGAAAAAATTAAAAAAATTGGGGACCAAGATGGAGATAGTTGTACATACTCCCGATATGTTCCCCGACACGTTTCAAGACCCAATTTTTATTACACATCTAATATATTATTCACATATAGACTCCTAGAATTATTGTTAATTACTAGAATTCCCCACTATATATATATATATATATATATATATATATATATATATATATAAGTCTATAGAGTACATTGTAATACACTTCATCATTCACATTCTTGAACATAATCAACCAACGCCTCCTTATTCTAGGGGGTATTTTATCTAGATTATTTATTTATTTATTTATGATTTGGTGACTTTCAGATCGGGACGGGAATTCCCGATCCCTGTTAGGAGTGGGGATGGATGGTGGAGATATTTATTTATTATCTAGGGATGGATGTTAGGATTGGAGACGGGAATGATCAAATCCATCCTTGATCCGCCCAGTTACCATCCCTAGACGCCAATGGTCTCCAAGATTGCTATCGTCATGGATGTGTGTGTGTGTAGAAAACAATAGTGAACATAAACCGTTTCCCTTTTCTTTTTGGATTTCAAGTGCTCAAAATCCAAAATTTGCACTTGTTCAAGAGTTTGAAACCAGATTTCAACAATAGGAAGAAAGCAAAGAGGATTTGGGAAAGCCTATCTCTTCTTGGTGAAATCCAAACCCTAGGTAAATTTTCCCCAATTTTTGTTATAATTATTTGAGAGATATGTGTATACAACGAAAAGTTGATGGTTATATATTACATTGGTGATGAATTTACAAATAAGACTATCGTGCATCATTTTCAAAATATGAAAAGTAGTAAGGGTTGCTTGCGAAGGAAAGCTACGTTTGTTTATCAATGTATAAGTACTTTTTGGTATGCTTGTTAATCTAATGGTTTCTTCGGATTAGCAAGTAGGAAAAGCGAATCAATCACGCATAGTTTTAATTCTTGGCACCTTGAATAAAAAATTCAGCTCCGCCCCTATCGTCCACCAAGAACACTGTAATTTCATAGTGCAGTTGATGCACTGGGCCACGCGCGGGTCCAAATCGGACAAGATTCGACTTAGATTTTTAGTTTTTCACTGTTACGCCAGCCGGGATTGTCGTATTTGTGTCGGATATTATGGATTTATTCGAAGAGAAAATACCTTTCTTGGGTATAAACATGAACGTACACCTAGGACAAAAACGTGAGACCAAATTGGCTTTTCATGATAACAGCCATAGTGGGTCTACGTGCCAAACTTGTTTGTTTGTCTAGAAAATAATTTCAGACATTGTATGAGAGAGAAAATGCAAGACCAGCTTGGCTTGTCATTTTAAAGGCATAAAGGGTCAATTTTACATGATTTTCAAGCTGGCCTTCTAGTTCTCGCCTGACACAAATGGAGATAGAATCATAGACGAGGCCAAATTCGGTATTATATATGTTTTTTGATAACTCGGGTCTTCGTTTCAGAGAGCCAATAATTTCAGAAAGCAATATGGTAGAAAATCGGAATACAAACAGTTGTGCGTAATGAAAAAACGGAAAAGAAAAACGAGACACAAGATGTAAGTCAAAAATCTCAACGCGAGGAAAAATCACTGAAGTCACACCAGTCCATTATGAAACCGAAAAATAAGACTACAAGTCTTTTCGCAATCCCTCTGGGAACTGCATTTTCTCTCGCCTCTCTTTTTTTTCCTTGAAAACTGATATATTAACCAACTGCTGAATAAATAGGTCGGGTCCTATGACCGAAATTACACACCAAGGTCCAAAATATGTCAGGCCCTATGTCCCTGTGGGGGCTCCGCCTCCTACACCCACCTGTGAGATAGACCACTGTTGAATGTTCTTTGCAACCCAACACAATCCTGGTCAACATCCACTCGAAGGTTCAGCTAATGCCAAAGTAAAACATTGTACATATGCATGCACAAAGCGTAATTAAGTTGAATCTCACATCAGAGGCTTTATGAGGCTTCCAATTATCAGGCGATTACCACCGCGCCAATTCCTGATACTTCCATCGTCCTGTGATCGCGCTAAACAAAAATTCTCGGTACGATCCTACAGGCAAATGTCACTATCTATACAGTAAAAATAAAATTTGTGATTGGATGAACGATTACTGTCGACTGTCGCGTAGTATGAAGTAAATATTATCCCGAACATGCATGCATTCAATCTAATAGAATCCATTGAATCTAGGTTTGCTGCCCACTATATGTGTCAACTTGTCAGTTATCCGTAAGGAAAAGGTATGGTTCACCTTAGATTCAACAATCCAGTCTTCGAACCTAATTATGAGAGAGAGAGAGAGAGAGAGAGAGAGAGAGAGAGAGAGAGAGATTTGCCTACTTGCAGTTGTTGTGGTGTTGACTGTTTTTCATATCCACCTCTTCTATACCAAACGCTTTGGCAAAAATTAAATAAGAGAAATTTAATTTGTGATTCCATACGAAAAAGATCATTATGATCTCACCCCATGTAGTTTAAATTGTTATGATTACATCCTATAAAATGATTTCTGGACAATTGTACCCTTATTAGGTATTTAATTAGTATATATGTTAATTTTTTCAATATTAATTGGTAGGACTAAAAAATCCAGTGCACAAGTCATATATCCTTTAACGTCCCTTGATTGGAATCTTTTAAATGTCTGTTAAGAGTCCTAAAATCTTGGTTTTCAAATCAAATTTTCTATCTTTTCCTTTAGTGGTTCATTCTAGCCGATTTAATTCCTTAGTTTAAACTGCATTTGACTTTAAAATGCTTTAGTCCTAAACAATACTAGTTCTGTTACTTATACATCAACACCAGTTTTACCATTCATTTTCGAATAATTCAATTCATTAGGCTAGATGTGGGATCCGGAAAGTTTGAATTCAACAATTCCTCAAGTGATTCGTTAAGTAATTTCGTCGATATCGAAAAAGGTATTATATATCACCATTTTTTGGATTTTTCTTCATGATACAATTACGGTTCATGAAGCCCAATTCAATGGTTGAAAAAAGGAATCATCATCTAACATTAATCCACAGGTGGCATTTTTCACACATAAATCATGATATCCTATTTCACCACATTTGTTAAATCATCATTAGTCGATATTCCATGAGTGGCATTTTTCACACATAAATCATGATGTCCCAATTCACCATATCCCATTAGGTTGTGTCATGAAAAAAAGGCAAATTAGTCAATCATGTCCGCAGTTGTAATAAATAAGTGGAGATGGTTCAGTGATGCACCATATTTAAGCGTACATTAATAGTTAAAATGGTAAATCAGTATTCCAAGAAGTCACATACTCTTAAAACATATCATTTTAAAAACTATCATCTAACCACAGTAAATTAGTAAACTAGAATCAATATTCAAAGGAATATGTGGAACAAAACCCAACAGAATTCTTCCATTCAAATTACAATCCAAAGACTACAAGATTCTCAACATTGAACCAACTTCAAACAGGTTTGGAAATTGACCATCAATTGAATAACAGAGGATATGGTACATTCATACACCATAGCTAAACTTTCAATGTTCTAACAAAGATAAATCAGTATTCCATTATCTCACAGAGTACATGGTACAATCATACACCTATACTAAACTAATTCATTAGTCGTGCACAAAAAACAGTAAATCAATAATCCATAACTAATTACCCCAAAATTAAAAACCCATTTCAATGAAACAAATACCCAGCTCTCCTCCAATCTCTTCCATCCCAGCCCCAAAAATCCAACCTAAGAAATAACCCTAAAGATCTAACAATACCTGAAAACAACACAAGAATCTCCCAAATCACTAAATCTACTGAATAGATGGATCTTTAATCATTCACAGCCGAATAAAACATAAGCAAAACTAGTAACGAATCATTTCGATACACCATCGTTGCAATTTCAAGTATTCCAATCAAATTCAAGTGGGTATCGAAAGGTGGATCGAAGAAGACAAACCCAGATTCCAATCATACGTCAGTTAGGTTTTACTCTGGTGTGGAAATCGGTAGCCACATCTCCTAATCGTCCATCCGGTAGCTCCCAGGTTTGAATTCTTCTCCTTCGTCGCAATCTGCCCTCGCAACGGGATGGTGGGTTCTCCGGTGATGTTTGGTTGTGCGGTGGTGGGTTGGGACGATGTGGGTAGTAGTTTTATTTTAAAAGTGATTGGGGATGGTTTTGGGACAGTTTCCCACTGAAGTTTTAGTGATTGGGGACGGTAATAATTCCATAACCGACTTCAACATAATAATAGGAAAAGGTTTCAAAACTGCTCGAATTAAGTAAGAGATTTAAGATTTTGAAACTTCTGTGGGACGTTTATTGGGACTATTAACTGCTCAAATCTTTTAATAGATAATAGGAAATTTGAAAGGCAAAAATATTCCATAAGGTCTTTCTGGGTATTTTTCAAATTTTGAGATGGGATCATAACTATTCAAATTCATTGGGATGGAATCATAACCTTTTTTTTTTTTTGTATGGGATCTCTAATTAACTTCCCCATTAAATAAAGGTTTTTTTATTTTCTTTTTCAAAAAAAATTGCATTTTTTTAGTTTTGTTTTGTGGATTATTAGTTTGTTTCGACGAGAGGAATCTAAAACGTAAAAAATTATTAACTAAACAAAAAATTCTGTGAATAAAGACAAAAAAATCCAACAATTCATAAAAAAAATTGGATTCTTTTGTCTTTAGTAAATTAAAAAAAATATTTTTATAATATTTCTAGCTCTTTATATTCCCCTCGCTGAGACGAATCGATAATACACAAAAAATTGATGCAAAACTAATAAACACAGTGGTTGTGTTCGGTTCATAGTTTTGAGGGAGTTTAGTTTAGTTTTGATGATGTAAGTATGTGTAATAAGTGGAGAGAGATAGAGAGAAAAGTGAGAAAAATGTTGATATCAGCAAAACTAAGAGTGACCCAAAACTGGGCCAAAGTTGTCAACCAAACAATGCTAGTATAATTCTTTTTGAATAAAGACAAAAAACAAAAACCATTTGATGGTTTATTTTTGCCAAAGCATTGAGGATATTCACTACTCCTCTGTCGTACTCATTTTTTTTACTTATTCTCCTTCAAAACTGTGAGCTTTAATTATTTATTTCAGGCTCAGTTTCCACTAAAATATTTTTAGTATGTTTAGTATTTTTAGACTATAAGTTATCAAATCAGCATGTTATGACTTTAAGTGTGATAGGCACGCAATATCACAGATATAAGCGCCTAAGTAGGGTAGAATTAGCGCGTTAGATGTGCGGTTAATCCTCATTTTCCATTTAATGCATGCACGTTGTTGGATTTTGCGTTTGTTTTTGAAATGGAGGAATTTGAGGTGTTTTGGCGCCAATCGGAGTTGTTGAGAGGGCATGCACGTAGACCGAGGGTGAGAAAGGCTGAGGAGGCTAAGGGATGAAGTAGATTTTGCATGAAAGTGATCGTAATCCGTCGGGAGCGCTACTCTATTTCTCTGGAGCGCTCAAGATTGGCACAAAAGGGCTTAGAATATGAACAGAAGGTTTTGGAGCGCTACACTACCGATATGGTCAAATGGTCAACGGTCTATGTTGTACGGAGCAGAGGAGATAGCAAAGCGGTAGCGCTACCTAGGTTTTGGGGTAGCGCTACCGAGGTCCTTATCACGGCTTCTGAACGGCAGCGTTTTGTGGTTTCGCGTGAAGATAATCTCGTTTTTCTGGATTTTTACTTGTAATTAGCGGGGGTTCCGTATAAATACCCCGTTATAACTCGAAATTAGGGTTCCGCATTCATAACTTGGATTTATTTTTCATTAACTTTGGCTGCTGTTCTTAGTTTTATTTTTCAGATTCAAGTTCAGTTCAGACTTTCGGATTTCCAGCTTTGGATTGAAGTTTTAGCATTGTTAATCAAGTTTATTCTTTTTGCGCAATCAGTGGTATTGATTTCTACTTTCATTTTCATTTTACAATCATGTTTAGATCTAGGGTTATAATATTATCGTTGTGTTCAATAGAATAATGAGCGAGTAGTCGTACAGAGTGCGGTTCCCGGGCGAAAGCGCTTTGCCACTACTCTGATTGATGTGCTACCTCGGGACCGAATTAACTTGATTTTGAGCAATTTTAGGAAACGAAAACTCTTCTAACAAACAAAACTCAGGCATCGCCGTAATTTGAATGCGCATGAAATCTGGTGATAGGTCGTACGCATTTGTTAGGGATCCTTTTTCTTATTCTAAAATAAGTAAAAAGAGTAATTGTGGCCCAAGTACACATTGGTTAGGCTAGTCGTGGACGCTAGGTTTCCTCAGCTATACTTTTATTTTTAATTTGAATTCAGTAAATTAGTTGGTAATTTAGTCAAATAATCCAATCAAACAAGGGGTGGCTACCTAAGAGCCAGGTTAAACTGCAACTCCAAACTTTTGAGTTAAACACCGTTAATCGTCTCTGTGGTTTGACTCCGGTACTTCCGGAAATTGTGCTGCACTGGTCAGGAGTCCTACGCTTGGGACGCATTTTTAATTTTAGTCACTTGGTCGGTCAAGCAAAGTGCAAGAAATACCAAAAATGCCGTACTAAAATTTTAACCTTGGGGTGAGTTTCTACTACGGTATTAAGTTATAGTAAAAAACAGGTGTAGTTTTTCTAAATGGTATTTTTGTGCCATATCTGAGGAGAATGACTTGTGTTGGAATCTTGAAAACTAGTGAAGATATCAAAAATATCGAGAATAACTAAGATACCATAGTGGAAACTCAACCTCACTCCCATAAGTATTATTTTTTGTTGTTGTAATTGTGCATAAGTTGTATCAATCCTATGTTATCCCCAATTAGTGTAATCTCCATTAGCTAAATTCAGCTCCATCCTTGACCACTATTTCCTACCTAAAAGAATGAGTGTATTTCAATTCAAAACATAGCCTATAGAGCATCATCAGCTTCTCTATTTTAATTTTAAAGTTAAAGTAGAGAGCAAATTCTTCCAAAACCTCAAAAATCAGTCTCACCAAACATACTCACCAATTTGAAGATTTTTTTATTTTGCTATAGTAACTTAACAAATTTGGTGACTGTTCACTCACCAAAAGAGGAGGAGGGATGGAGGAGTACGTAATAGTTTGAATAAAAAGTCTGATTCTGTAAGCTTTTGATAAAGTGATTTGCTAAAGTTTGAATAGAGAGTCTGATTTTGTGAATCTTTTGAAAAGTGACTTGCTAAATTATAAAAGATGTTTTTGAGGTTAAATTTGGTATTTTTTTTGGTGTGCCAAATAAGGATGCCCTTAAGCACCTTATTATATCTAGGCACCATTTTTCAACAGTCAACAATTCTATATACTTTCTCTCAAATTATGGAAATACAACAAACCTACCCTATTGCACGAGAGTGAGTGGAGGGTATGGTATCTGGATTGATGAGGAAGATGGTATTAAAAATCTAATTAATAATCATTTCATTGCTCTATTCTGTGATTAAACTAACAATACTCCCATACATTGGAGTAATTGGGTGCATAGTGTGATATCCCCTAAAGATAATGATAATTTGGATAAGAGCCCTTCTAGAGAAGGGATTTTCATGGCTGTTAAACATATTGGAGCTTATAAAGCTCCTGGACCTGATGGATACCAAGCCTTGTTCTATCATAAATATTGGATATCATAGGGGATTCTCTATTCAATCTTATTAACTCTTGTTTTGTTAATAGAGCTATCCCTAAAGATATGAATCATACCAATATTGTGCTTATTCCCAAAGTTGATAATCCTAAATCTATTACTCAATTTCGCACTATAGGCTTGAGTAATGTTTCCTATAAGGTGGTTTCCTAAATTATTGTCAATCGTATTAGACCCCTTTTGGTTAACATCATTAGTCTTTTTCAGTCTAGTTTTATTCTTGGTGGACAAACTTCTGATAATGTTAGGGATTATTACCTCTAGGTCTAGAAAAGAGATATCTAATTAGCATTAAGGTAAGTCACTCTTTTTTTAAGTTTAGGTTTAGGGTGCACTTTCCTATTATAGGGTTTCAGTGGTTTAGGCACTTTCATAAAGTACCCTAAGATTTAAAGTACTCTAAGATTTTAGGCACTTTCATAGGGTACCCTAGTCGTAGGGTACCCTAGATTTTAGGTTTAAGGTGCACTTTCCTATTATAGGGTTTTAGTGGTTTAGGAACTTTCATCGAGTACCCTAGGATTTTAGGCACTTTTATGGGGTACCCTAGTCATAGGATACCCTAGGATTTTAGGCACTTTCATAAGGTACCCTAGGATTTTAGACACTTTCATAAGGTACCCAATGTAACGACCCGTGTTTTTAATTATTTTTCTGAAAATAAAGTTGAGAAAATATGAGGAATTGATTAAAATGTTTAAGTGATAGATTAATGAGTGTGTTTGATTAGTTTGGGCCTTAAAACAATACACAAGCTAGTACGGGGACCGGGGGTGTTATTTCTTTAAAGTATTATATGTGGTGTGAGAGAGGAGTGAGAAAATCACTTCTCATCCTCCCCCAAATTCACCAGCCCCTCTCCCTCTCTCTACTCCTCCATTGTTCTTCATTTCTCCTCTCAAATTCCCCCAAAATCTCCACAATCCAACCCAACCCTTGCACAAATCCTTCAATATTTGATCATTGGAGTTTGAGTTCCTCTTTTCTTGGCATTGGGAAAGCTTAATTTGGTGAATTTTAGAAGATTGGAAGCTCGGGCTTAGAGTCAAGTTGAGTCTTAAACTTTTCTTCACTTGAGGTAGGGAAATATCTAACCCTTCTAAGTGTAAATGTTGTGTGTATGTTTGTATAGTCATGGGGTTGCTAAGTTTTCCTTATCTTGTTGATTTCTTTGAGCAAATCTTATACATTGGTGATGTGTTGTGTTAATTTATTGTTTGAACCTCTTTATCCTCTTAATATGTTCAAATGGAACCAAAAAATGCCAATAGAAAGCCCCATGGATCACCCCTTGAGTTGTAAAATTTTGGATCTGGTGCTGTCCTATCGATAGAACTTCATCTCCTATCGATAGGAGCCTCTGATGCCCTATCGATAGGACTTTACCTTCTATCGATAGGACTTTCTGATGCTTCAGTAGTGGCCAATCTGATCTCTCTCCTATCGATAGGACCTAGCCTCCTATCGATAGGACACCTTTTTTTTTTTTGAAAAATTTCATGAATCGTGATCCTTTATTTGTGGCTCGTTTGTGTAAGTTGTTGGACACATGTTAGGGTCTGAGAGGGTCATTTGGACACCCTTGACACTCGGGTCAAAATCTCCTTTAGGGACACATTCGGGTAACACAAAACCACGAAGTTTTCTATGTAAAAAGTAAGACATGAAAGTAAGATGAGAAGACATGTGGACACCGTAATGGTATTAAAGAGCATGAAATGAACTTAATAAAGTAAAAATGTGGTAATGATGACACGGGGCCCGAAAGGGTATGCCCGGAGTGAGACGGGGCCTAAAAGGGTATGCCCGGAGTGACACGGGGCCTTTATGGCATGCTCGGAGTGACACGGGGCATATATGGCATGCCCGAAGAATAATTGAATGCTGAAAGAAATGAGATAGGCATATCTATCGAATGTGTAGGACACATGAGACGTGTCAAGTACGTGTCGGGTGTTAACGGGTACGAGGGATGAGAGTAAATGGAATCTAGTTGATTAAGTGACCCCTTTCTAGACCTATCACCATACCAACTCTTTCGTAACTATTGTTGCATGACTTGTGCTTTCTTGTCTATCATCCATATTCATCTCATTTCGCTTAGGAGTATTAGATATTTTTCTACTGGGCTAGTGAGCTCATCCTTACAATTTCAGGTACTCATCAAGGAACATGACCATGGCGTGCTTGGAGTGCATCCATGCATTGTTTTGAAAGTTAACAGAGGAGTTACCTTATCATCTTAGAAGAAATATTTTGCCAAGATGACTTTGTAACTTGATTAAATCTTCTCTTTTGACTATGGGATTGTAAACACACTTTAAATTTATGTACTTGTATATTTGGGTTCTCGGGTACCCTTAGACTATCGTAACTTGTTGATTTTGACATTTATATATTTTGTTTGGACTTTGACGTGACCCACGGACTTGTCTACCGTCCACGTGGATTTTCTCTATGAGTAATCTTTTAAAATTTCGAGGGCGTGACACCTAAGTCGTAGGGTACCCTAATCATAAGGGTACCCTAGAGTTTAGGTTTAGGGTGCACTTTCCTATTAGAAGGTTTAGTGGTTTAGGCACTTTCATAGGGTACCCGAGAATTTTATGCACTTTCATAGGGTAACCTATGATTTAGGCATTTTTATACGGGTTGGGGAGTTGATGAGAATTTTTCAGAGTTGGGCTTGACCTGATGGTAATTATGGGATCCAAGGGTGACCTGATGGTAAATGTCTCAAATGTTATTATATGTCAAGAAGTTATTCATACTCTTAGGAATAACAAGGCTATAAAGGGTGGTATGATTTGGAAGATTGATTTTGATAAAGCTTATGACAGAATATCTTGGGACTTTTTACTTGATTCTCTCAAATATTTTCATTTTAATGAAGGTTTAATCGCTTTAATCATGAGTTGTGTGACTAACATTGAATCTTCTATCCTTTGGAATGGTGAAGCCCTGCCCCCTTTTAAACTAAAGAGGGGATTGCGTCAAGGGGATCCTCACTCACCTTACCTTTTTGTTATTTGCATGGAGAGACTCTCTGCTAGAATCAACCAAAGAGTTTCTAGTAATCATTGGAAAGGTATTAAAGCTTCCCCTAAGGGACCTTGTCTATCTCATTTATTCTTTGTTGATGATATCATGTTATTTGGTGTTGCCACTGTGGATCAATGTAATGTTATGAAGGAGACTTTAGATTTTTTCTGTGTTGAGTCTAGACAATTGATCAGTGCTCAGAAGTCAAAACTTTTTGTCTCCCCTAACATTAATACTAGAACTGCCAACAACTTGAGCAACATATGTGGTTTTGGTATTACCAAAAATCTAGGAATGTATTTGGGACATCCTCTCATCCATTCGAAGGTTTCTAAAGAGGATTACCAATACATCATTGAGAGACTTAACAAGAAGTTAGCTGGTTGGAAGTCTGATTCTTTAATTCTCATGGGTAGAGCCACTCTAGTCCAATTTGTCACATCCACTATTCCCTATTATACCATGCAAACCACCATTCTCCCTGCTGCGGTTACCAATCAAATTGATAGAATCAATAGAAATTTCCTATGGGGTGACAAGGCTGACAAGAAAAAAGTGCATTTAGTTAACTGGAATACTGTTTGTAAACCTAAGATATTGGGTGGTTTGAGTATCCGGAAGGCTAACACTTCCAATTTAGCCTTACACTCTAAACTCGGTTGGCGCATTTCCACTAAGAAAAGCCCCTGTGGATTCAGGTTCTTCACAGTAAGTATCTTAAGTATTTTAAAAATCATACTTTTAGAACTTGACCCACTAATAAAAGAGCCTCCCACACTTGGAGAAGTATCATCAAAGTGAGAGATTTTGTTGTTAAGAACATTAAGTGGATTGTAGGTAATGGTAGAGATATCTCCTTTTGGCATGATTGGTGGTGTGCTAATAATGTGCTTGATACTAGGGATCAGAATACTCATACTGATAATGTTAAAGTGGTTGATTTTATTACTGCTACCAAGGATTGGAATGATTCTTTAATTACTCAAACTGTGGGAGCTCTTGATGCTACTAGAATTACCAACATCCTTCTTCCTAAATATGCTGAGTTTGAAGATACTCCTCGTTGGGTTTTGAATCAAAATGGTAACTTTTCTATTAAATTTGCTTATGACCACTTAACTAATTATGGCAATCCTAATGTGAATTGAAATTGGATTTGGAATCTTGGAGTTCCTGCTATGTTGAAGGGCTTCTTATGGACATGTATGCATGGTAAATTACTTTACTAATAATCAGAGATGCATTAGAGGCCTGTCTAACATTGATACCTGCCCTAGATGTGATAATGCCAGTGAGAATATCTTTCATCTTTTTTTATCTGCCTTACTAGTGCTAATGTTTGGTCTAGGTTCCTTAATGTTTAGGTTCCCACTACGGGCGATTTGGAAGAATGGAGAGGTTGGTTGCGGTCTAACATCAACCAATCTAAAGTTGGTTCAGGGGGTTTTTCTAACTCTGATTTAATTATAGTTACTCTTTGGAAAATATGGATTGCAAGGAATAAGAAAGTCTTCGAGGATATAAACCCAGATCCTACTACAATCTATAGAGAATGCCTTGTATTTCAATCTGAAATTGTTAGCACATATGTTGATAAATTCCCAACTACTACTCGTCAAGTTAAACTTGTTACTTGGAAATTTCAGGTATGGGAAAAATTAAGCTTAACACTGATGGGAGCAGTCGGGATAATCCAGGGCCTGCGGGATTTGGTGGAGTTTTCAGAGAAGAGAGAGGCCATTGGGTTCTGGGATTTTACGGAAGACTTGCAGATTGCACAAGTTTGGAAGCTGAGCTCTGGGGTATTTTTAGAGGCCTGGAGATGGTCCAAAGCCAGGGAATGGAGGCGATTGAGGTGGAATCGGACTCTGCCACGGGCATAGCTTAATCGAAGGGGAGGCTCTTGCTCACTCACCTCATAAGACTCTCATCAAAGAATGCAAGGCTGTGCTTGCTACCACTGGTTGCTTCTTAAACCATACCTATTGTGAAGGAAACAAAGTTGCGGATAAACTTGCCAATATCGGAGTGGAGCAGGAGGACAAATGGGTTTCACACATTGTTCCTCCCACTGATATCATGCCCCTCCTCAAAGTTGATATGAGGGGAGTGGCGTATGAGAGAGTTTAGTTTGTTTGTTTGATGTTTTTTTTCTCTATGTACCAAAAAAAAGAGAGTGAGTGGAGGGTATATCGTCCTACATTGGATCAATAAGAAAAATTAAATGAGCAAAGGTCCTTACGCAAGTTTTTATTTATGTTTTATATTGTCCTTTCTTTCTTCGTCACTCTCCAGGGAAAAGAAAAAGAAAAAGAAAAGAGTTTGGCTAAGTGAGAATGAGAAAACAATAAGTGTTGCAGCTTTGAATTTCACAACTTTATGACTATTAGAGGATTTTTTTTCCCGTTAACTTCCGGGCCCCGTAATTAATCAAAGTGCACATAAACTGGCCCGAACAGCTGCTTATAAAAAAAGTGAAAAAATAATGAAGAAACTATTAATCTATGATTAGCACACCGGCCAACCGGATTAACGTTTTATTATAAGACCCATTGGAAACTCTTTGGCATTTTCTTTTGTCTCCCTTGAAATGACGCTAAAGAATAGAGAACCCATCAAGAGTTAGAGATTGGATTCATTGCCAGAATAAGTTGAAGTGCGCGGTAAGCTGGTCCGATCACCTAACTATCTATGAAAAAAGAGTTTTGTGATTATAATTTGAAGAATGACGGGAAATGATAATTAATCTAACAACGTAGGAATGCAACTCACCCAGAAGCTATTTTCTGCAAGTTTCAACACATCATATTACTGGGACCGATGGGTGCTGAACAAAGGGATATCGAAAATGTACTAATAGCATGTGGGACTCACTTTGGGTCACATAAAAATAATCCAAATTCTTCAATAATTTTTCAAGAGATCCTGAAAAAGAAAAAAGATCAATTGAATATGTATAAGTGGTTGATCCAAAGTTCAAGTTATCATTCAAAATTTGGGATCCTAAATTCTGAGTGAGAAATTGAATTATTTGATTACCCACTTACGCATATCCAATTAAGCTGAATTTCTTTTAGGGTCATTCAAAAAATCATTGTAAAATTAATGAAAGATTTAAATTGTTCGCGTGGAACCTTAATAAGGGCTCCAAATTCCGTTAGTACATTTTCTTTTGGTACCCCTCACCATGCCTTCTATTTTCAACATATAAATAATTTCATCGTAAAACCCTATTGTTTTAATGTATAGACCATGCCACGTCGAGTCTCTGTAACACAAGAGAATTTCCGAATGTAAAATCATTACGTTAAAACCCTTTTTTTTTTGTGTGTGTGTGTAAAACTAGAAAAGAAGAATATTTAGTTGTGGTGTTACAATAACCCCGAACCAAGTCATGCAATGTAAATTACGTTCTTGTCTAAAAGAAATATTTACCAGGTAATTTATACAAAAAAAACGCTCATCAATGCAAGCCTTCTAAACACCCGGCAGTGCACCTTGACACTCCATGCGACACCATGGTGGATACTTGAAATGGAAGTGTTGAGCATACACTTGCCCAGTAAAAAAAATCTCTAATTTAAGCTTCCTGCATATGATATGAGACGTGCGAAGAAATTTTGATCATTCTTTTTGAAAACCAAACGTTTAGATAAGATTCAAACAAAGATACTCTTAAATGTTTAAATTGGTTTTCAGATCAGTAGTGGTTAATTTAAACGGTTTGTTATATTGAATTGAATCATGGCAAACAAAAATCAAGTTCAAGTTTTTTTTACCATGATTCAATGTAACAAGCAATCTGAATTTACCATGTTACTAATTTGGAAACAAATTTGTGTTATTAGTTAATTAACCAATAACACAACATATTTCAATGATTATGGTAAAAACATTAACTAATGTTTTGTTGTGTGCTTGGTTGTTCCCCTTTTTCTCATTTTTATATATTTAGTTATTTTTGCCGATCAAAAAAAAAAAAAACACATTAACTAATAGGGTTAATTTCACTAACCTCCCCTGAGTTTTGCATTAATGTCACTAACCTCCCCTCAATTTTCTGATATTCCACTGTGTTCCCTTGCTTTACAAAAAAAATGTCAGATTCCCCCTTTTCCGTCAATTCCGTTACAAAACCATTAAGTTCATTAGATTCTCTCTTTTTATCCCCATTTTACCCCTCCCTCTTACCCTCACAACTATAAATACACTACCCCACTCAAAAAATGTTAATTATTTTTCTTTTAATTGTAAACCATTTTTTTTGGCTTTAACTTAGATAATTAGATTTGCAACTTCTCTTCACAGTTTTTTTTAACTTTATAAGGAAATTTTTTTTTATTTCCAAAGTGAAAATTAAATTCATTCACGAAAAATTTGGAAATAAAAAAAATGTCCTTACAAAGTAAAAAATGGAACACAAATTTTGCCCAAATTTTACAGATTTTTATTTCCTGATTTTTATTTTTCCCAAAAAATGTCCTTATAATTGTACACCATTTTTATTTTATTTTGCCTAGATTTTGCTCAAAAAAATGTCCAAATCTGGGCAAAATCTGTGTTCCATTTTTTACATTATAAGGACATTTTTTTTATTTCCAAATTTTTCATGAATGACTTCAATTTTCACTTTGGAAATTAAAAAAAAAATTCCCTTATAAAGTTTTAAAAAAACTGTGTAGAGAAGTTGCAAATCTAATTATCTAAGTTAAAGCCAAAAAAAATGGTGTACAATTAAAAGAAAAAAAATTTAACGTTTTTTGAGTGGGGTAGTGTATTTATAGTTGTGAGGGTAAGAGGGATGGGTAAAATGAGGATAAAAAGAGAGAATTTGATGGACTTAACGGTTTTGTAACAGAATTGACGGAAAAGGGGAAATCTGACATTTATTTTGTAAAGCAAGGGAGCGCAATGGAATATCAAAAAACTAAGGGGAGGTCAGTGACATTAATGCAAATCTCAGGGGAAGTTAGTGAAATTAACCCTTGGAAATAATACCATCCCACACAATTTTAAATTCCCCACCATTTTAAAGTTTCCTTGATTTTAGATAATATCTTGCAAAATTTTCGGCAATTCCAATTTACAATTCCTACAATTAAGAAGATGATAACATAATTCCATAAAATGAGCGAGATGAAAATTTACGTAATGTTAAAAAAAAAAAAGAATGATTATTTTAATTGCCTCATATACAAAAGTAGCAGCACTTTTGTGGGTTAATTAAGAAGATGACGTCAAGGGCATAACTGGCCCCCAAATTTCGACTGGTTAAAAGTATTTTTCAACATATTGGATATAAATTGTTCTATTACCAATTAAAGTACTCTATGATATGTAATGAAGCATTTCAAATTAAGAATGTTGAAAAAAAAACTTTTGAAGGGTCAAAATTTGATGATGTATATTTAGAATACACACTGGTAGTGTACCCATAAACACGTTCTTTTTGACTCACCCTATCCAGCACAGGATAAAACCAATTGCCTTTAGTCTTTAGTAGGCCCCACAGTGTTATAACACATTGCCAACGCATGATTGGATGAGCTTAAGTGCGTGTTTAAATTGGACTAAATTAGCTGGAAAAACAATAGTATTAAAAACCCAGAGAAAGATCTTAAAAAGGTTCGCAAAAGACGAAAAATGATTCAAATTTTTGTAGTTTTGAGATTCTTTTTGTCTTTATTTTCATAAAAATTTAGGTTTGGTTAATAATTTTATATCTTTTAGATTCCTCTCATCTAGACAAACCAATAAAAAAAATCGACGCAAAACTAACAAATGTAAATTTATTTTAATAAAGACGAAAAAATAAACCACTTAATTTAATTTATTTAGCAAAAGCAACCCTAACCCATGTAGTCCTAATTAATTACCAATATGCGTTGAGTTTTACTTCGTTGATTTTTTTTTCTTTTCAAAAAAAAAAAAAAACTAGTAGAGGTCCTCAGCGGGTCAACCAATCTGTCCAATCTACCTAAACCGGCCAAACCGAATCCTCCGCAAACCCATCCAAGGTTTGTGACAGATGGATGTAGATCTTAATATTCTAATTTTAGCGAATTCGGTCCGATCATCCCTATCACCCAATAATTCTTCTTTGATCCGCCCAATCTGTCCTATCTTCTCAATCCACAAGTGAACCGAACCAAACGACATCCCAATAAGAAAGAATAGCATCCCAACGAGGCTGGTACCATATTTTCTGAGCAATCATCGTCTACCCACTGGAATAGTTTGATTTTCTGTGGCGACAAGATCCTCCACTAGAATATATGCTCCCTTTAGAGCATCCACAATGGCCTAACCAAAATTGGATAACCAAAAGTTGTCACATAAACTTTTGGTTATCCATTTAGAGGTTGCTAAAGTTAGCAATGTCAAGTCTCACATTGGTGTTTTTTGTCCATAACCAAAAACAATGGACACCTTCCATCACTTATTCAAATAATAAACAAAACTTGTCACGTCACTTTTTCAAACTTCAAAAAAATGGTTTTGAATTTTTTTTTGAATATTCTTTAAGTACAAAACAGTTTTTGAAAATAAATTTTGAAAAAAAAAATAGTTTTTAAAAATAAAATTTTGAAAAAACAGTTTTTAAAATGAACTTTTGAAAAAAAAAACAGTTTTTTTTAGAAAGAACTTTTGAAAAAAAAAAAAACAGTTTTTAATAGGAACTTTTGAAAAAAAAAACAGTTTTTTAAAATGAACTTTTGAAAAAAACAGTTTTTTAAAATAAACTTTTGAAAAAAACAGTTTTTTAAATTAAACTTTTGAAAAAGAAAAACAGTTTTTTAAATTAAACTTTTGAAAACATATATTGTTGAGAGAGAGAGAGTGAGAGACGAGAGAGAGAGTTGTTTGGTTTCAAGTTTTGAGAAGAATATTTTGAAAAATATTTTTGAGATAGTGTTTGGATGGGTTTTTAGAAAAAGTAATAATTAGATAGAGGTGTAATAAATTGAGAGAAATAGAAAGAGAAATGAGAAAATGATTGGACAAAGGAGTATGAGTAGAGAGAGAAATGTGATTAATGATTGGAGATATTCGAGATGGATAATGAATTTTTTTGAATTTTTTTGGAAATGTGAAGTGAACAAGGGTTTTTGTCATTTTGTGGCATGGTGGGTGTACTTGATTGGGTAGATGTGAGGTCCATTAAATTTGGTTATTGGCAAAATGTTGCTAGTTTTGGTTATCCAAGTGACAAAATTTGGTTAGTTTCTAAGAGGTTGCTAAGTTTGGTTATTCCAATGTGAGCACTTTTTTTAACAAACATTGCTAACCTTAGCAACTTTTTGATTTTGGTTAGGCAAATGTGGATGCTCTTAGAGCAAGTTCAAGAGCTTAGGTAATTTTTGAGCAAAAACACCCAGTGAACAGTGCACTTTTTATCCTCTACCTAACTACATCTCCTTTAACACTCCAACAATACTATCTATTTTACCTATTTCCTATTAAAATATTATATTTTTCCTTTTGTTATTTTCCTCTTTCCAATTCAGGTTTTTGTCTTGGGCTTACAGCCTTACACGTATATTGAGACTTGAAAGGAAAAAAGGAGTCTTGAAAAAAATAAATAACTAATGGATTCATTGTGAACAGTTCTTAGCCATACATACCTAAGCATTGTAGCTAGGGCAATCCTTTCGAGGAGAATACAGAGACTGCGGGAGGACGATTTTCTTGTTTTGCGTAGGTAAAATAGTTCAAAATCAAGTTTACAGAGACTGATGCTCTTAGTGTGTATAGTCATAAAAAGAAGCTTTAAAGGGTCCCAAACTAGATTACCAAAATAATCACCGGACATTGCCAAAAATGAGTTTGGTGAATAATTCCTAGGATATTTTACACCAAGCTTCCTTGAGGTTTCTAACAATTACACTGTGTCCCAATCTTTGAACTTATTGTACCAGCTTCCCTTGAAGGGATAACTTAGCTTGGTTAGATTTACCTCAGGAAAAAAAAAAAACTTCAATTCTTTCCAACCAGTTTAGTCCTGACGAGTCTTAATTCCTTGGTATAGATTCCTCGGGAAAACCTTAATGGCAAAATGGGAGCTACAAAGTTTTTAAATGTAAATAACTTGGATTCGACAAATCTAATGGAAGACTAACAAAGTGAATATAATTGTGCTTATGTCACAACCCGCCCGAGCTACCTGTTAACTTTTAGTCTGATCACGTGCCTCAGAAGGTTAACCTCGAGTTATATATAGTAGCTTGGTCGGAATCGCTAATTTTCTACTTTAACTTTTCATAACCTCAAGAGGTGGAGAAAAGTGTAAAAAATGTATAGCACTTTGCTCTACCTCTAGAATCTGTATGAGCCACCTCTTGAATTCCGGAGTAGGAACAAAGTGCTATACAAAACTAAGTGCCACACCATGGCCACCGGGGGAAGGTTTCTGGGCCAATGCAACGAGGATTTGCATCCTAAGGTGGGGAGATTGTGATAGCCCACTTTGGGCCCACTTTGGGCTAGTATAAAGAATCCCACATCGGTGGGTTAACCTTTTGAGTCACGTGGTCAGGTTAAGAGTTATTAAGTCAGCTCGGGCGGGTCGTGATAGGCTACTGGAGAGTTCTAATGGGATCCGGTGCATTAGTGTTGGTATATATGATCGCGCCCAAAAATAATATAGTTGCAACAACCCACTTTGGTCTAGTATAAAGAATCCCACTTTAGTGGATTATGAAAAGTTAAAGTAGTATTTAAACGATTCTGACCAAGCTCCTATATAACTTGAGGTTAACCTTTTGAATCACATGGTCAGGCTAAAAGTTAACATGTCAGCTCGGGAGGGTCGTGACAACTTAGTTTCCCATTTATGGGAGGCCAACGTACTAAGTTGAAAGGTTAGGGGCGCTATATATTTGTTAGAAACCTCATTGGATGTTGTTGTAAATTACCCTAATTCTTACCATTGTTTCTCACATGTCATTCAAGATATGGTTAAGCTAATTATGCTATTAAGTCCGATGGCTCTACTGCGTGTTTTAAGGGGTTCAAGCAAGTTATGGGAAACATACTAGTAAAATTCGTATTTTTGGTATGATGTGGTTTTTATTTTGTATTGTTAATCTTTCACGCAAAACCAACATAAAGAAAAATCTACTTGAATTTCTTAATAAATAGTCTTGCTCAACAAAACCAAATAAATTTTCAACAAAAATAAAAAAAAAATCTTGTATCATGAAAAGATTCTATACAATTTTATCACCACAAATATTTTTCTTCCCCCTTCCTCTCCCCCCTTAGGGTTTCACTACCCTTGTATGGCAGTGGGAATGGAAAGTCATGGTACTAGTTCTAAACCGATTCTTCTATACCATAGTACATGCTTTGTTCTTCTCTCATCTCTTCTGATCTGTTAAAGTTATTTCTCTTGTTTTTGCAAGAGTTGTCATTTTTGTCTTTGGATGAATATCTAGTCCACAAATCAAGTTCTTTCAGACGATGTTGCTTCACAATGATATCTGTGGAAACAATGCTTTAACTCTACAAATGCTTGTTAGATCTATATGATTGGAGTCCATTGTTTGGGTATATGTTGTCTTTCTATCTTTGGCTATAGCACTTTGTCTCTTTTGAGACTACTAATTCTAGGTTTTGTGTCAGGCTCAATGTCTGGGTTGGGGTAAAAGACATCGATTACCTTGTGTATGTTTTTAAACCAAAGTAAAATGATTAGTTTGGTTTTGTTCATGTTTTTTTTAATTTTTTATAATGAACTCTGTTATGTAAATGTTGTTGAGGTATTATTGATATAATCTTCTCGATCATGTTGACAATAAAAAAAAAAAACTATAATACTAGAACTGTCTTTGCAAGGTCAATAAAGGTTTTGGTGAGGGTACTGGTCTTTAGGACTTTGCTCTGTTAATTCTAGATATATGTAGATCCCTCTTCGTGTGTGTGTATATATATATACATACATACATACATCAGGTAAATTAACTATTCAGTTCATCTATTTTTTATTTGAATATCCGGGGAATCTGATACCTTTGGAAGAAAAGTATCTGTTGGAATTTTGCCCTGAATTTTTCTTTTTTGGAGAATTCCAACTGTGCTTAGGATTTCCTATTGATTGTCTTCCTTATAAATAGAGGCTTTGGGTATCCTTTGGCTATCTCTCATATTGTGCCCTCTCTAGAGTTACAGATCATAGCCGGCTATTTGCATCTTTTCTTCACCATTGATGGTAAACTCTCTCTCTCTCCTCGCCCATGGACGTACCTCAATCTTGGGAAAACCACGTAAATCTTTTGTCTTATGTGATTGCTTGTTTTTTTTGCTTTCTCCTAACTTAGTTGCATTCATAACGTGTGTTTTACAACAAGCTAGTATCAAAGCTTTTGGTTGAAAAACTAGGGTTTTGTTTCCGATTGTGGTTATGGCGGCTAATTTTGAGATCGCAAAGTTTGAAGGGCAGAGTAGCAGTTTCAATCTTTGCAGAGTAAAGATGAATGTTTTTTTAACTCAATAGGGATTGCACAAGGCTTTGTTAGGATTGGCGAAGTCTGGGGTTAGTCCGAAGAATTGGGAAGACATGGATGCCAAAGCTTTGAGTTCTATTCAGTTGAGTCTGACAAACGATGTTCTTCGCGAGGTGGAAGAAGAAATTTTAGCAGCAGGTATTTCATGACGAAGCCGCTCACGAACAAGTTGTATCTTAAACAACGTTTTTATACATATCGAATGTGTGAAGGTACACTTGTTAAGAATCACTTAGACGAGTTTAATCATATTATTATGGATCTGAAAAACATTGATAGTACAATTGATGATGACGACCAAGCCCTAATTTTGTTATGTTCTTTACCACCTTCATATGAAAATTTTGTTACCACTCTATTATATGGCAAAGACACAATTTCTATGGAAGATGTTAAGTCTAGCCTCTATTCAATAAAATTGAGGAAAAATGTGTTGGGTCAGGGTGATGCGCATGCGGAGGGTTTGATTGCTAGGGGAAGAACAATAGAAAGGGAGGAGTTGAGTAATAGGGGTAGATCCAAGTCAGTGAAAAGGAAGAAGGGGAAGTGCAATTTTTGCAAGAAACCTGGGCACTGGAAAGTTGACTGTTTAAAACTCAAAGAGAAGGAAAAGGAAAGCCAAAAAAGGGGTAAAGATATTGTTGGCGTTACTAAAAGCTCAGATGAGTCAGATACGGTGTTACCAGTTACAACAAGTCATTCCCGTTCTGACAATGAGTGGATTTTGGAGTATAAATGTTCATACCACGTGTGCCCGCATAAAATGTGGTTTACTACTTATGAGGCAGTTAATGCTGGTACAATTTTGATGGGCAAAAACATGGCCTGTAAGACTGTTTGTGTTGGAACGATTCATCTCAGGATGCATGATGGTGTTTTTAAGACTTTATCTGGGGTTCGAGATGTTCCAGATTTGAAGAAGAATCTTATTTCCCTGGGTGCTCTTGATTCTCTTGGTTGTAAATTCTACACTGGAGGTGGAGTTTTGAAGGTCTCGAAAGATGCATTGGTACTGGTGGAGGGTTAGCAGCGTAGCAACCTCTATGTACTTCAATGCAGTACAGTTACAAGTGCTGCAATAACGGTTGCCTCATCAAAGGTTTCAGATTCAGACTTGACTCATTTGTGGCATATGCGCCTTGGGCATATGAGCTAGAGAGGGGATGATAGTTTTGAGCAAACATGGTTTGCTATGTAGCTAGAAAATTGAGAAGCTGAATTTTTGCAAGCATTGTGTCTACGACAAGTAGTGTAGGGTCAAATTCAGTACAGTTGTTCACCGCACTAAAGGCACGATGGATTATTTTTACTCAAATCTTTGGGGTCCCGCAAAGGTAACTTCTAAAGGTGATTTTTGATATTTTATGAGTATTATCGATGATTTCTCTCATAAGGATTGAATGTATATACTCAAACATAAAAGTGATGCTTTGAGTACATTCAAACAGTTTAAAATTTTGATAGGGAATCAGACGGGTAAGAAAAGAAAACGTGTGAGAACTGACAATGGTATAGAGTTTTGTCTTGATGAATTTGATAAGTTTTGCAATGATTAGGGCATTATGAGGCATCACACAGTGAGGAAAACCCCTCAGCAGAACGATGTGGTTGAATGAATGAACAAGACTCTTTTAGAGAAGGTGCGTTTTATGTTGTCCAATGCCGGGTTGGGCAAAGAGTTTTGGGCAAATGACGTTTCCACTGTATACTATTTGGTGAACAGGTCTCTATCAATTGCTATTGAGTGTAAGACTCCATTTGAGGTATGGTCGGGTCATAAGGCTGATTATTCCGTACTACCTGTGTTTTGGTGTCCAGCTTATGCTCATGTGAATGAGGATAAATTGGAGCCACGTGCCAAGAAGTGTATTTTCTTGGCTTATCAGACAGGTGTAAAAGGGTACAGATTATGATGTCCAGAAACCTCAATGTTTTTAATTAGTAGAAATGTTACTTTTGATGAAAACTCTATGGTTATGAGGTCTAAGCAAGTTGAAGATGTAGTTGAGGAACAGAGGGTTCCAAAGTAGGTGGAGTTGTTATGTGAATCTTCTAGCTTAGGAAAGAATGACAGTGATCAGCCAATTGAAAAGGAGTTCAAGAGTCCATACACAGATGATGATGTACCAGCAGAGCAACCGCACATTATTGCTAAGATAGGCCAATGAGGGAGACTCAGCCTCCTGAAAGGTATTCGGCTTATTCTGAGATGGAGACCTATGCTTTATTAGTTACTGAAACAGTGGAGTATGATGAGCCTTCTAGCTATATGGAAGCTGTTTTGAGCAATGAGGGTGCGCAGTAGTGTGTTGCTTTGAATGAGGAGATTGAGTCTCTTCAGAAGAACAAGACATGGGAGCTAGTGGAACCCCTGAAAAAATAGAAGGATTGTTGGGTGCAAATGGGTGTTCAAGCATAAGCCAGTTATTCTAGGGGTTGAAGAGACACTATTGAAAGCTCGGCTAGTGGCGAAAGGCTTCAGTTAGAAACAAGGTGTTGATTACACTGAGGTATTTTCACCAGTTGCAAAGCAAAGTTCCATTTGCACTTTACTTGCAATTGTTGCGTGTTATGACCTTGAGTTAGAGCAACTTGATGTCAAAATGACATTTTTGCATGGGGAGCTTGAGGAACAAATTTATATGCGTAAATCAAAGGGATTTGTTGTTTCTGGTAAGGAAAATCATGTGTTCTTACTTCGTAAGTCTTTATATAACTTAAAACAATCTCCTAGGCAGTAGTATAAGCAGTTTGATACATTCATTATAAGCCAAATATACTCTAGGAGTGAATATGACAGTTGTGTGCACTTTCGGAGACTTATAGATGGTTCATTTATTTATCTATTGTTATATGTTGGTGATATGTTTATTGCTGCCAAAGGTGTATACAAAATCAATAGGTTGAAACAGCAGTTCGGTGGTGAATTTGAGATGAAGGATTTGGGTGCAGCAAAATGGATTTTGGGTATGGAGATCAGCAGAAATTGAGTAGATGACAAGTTGTTCTTGAATTAGAAGTCATATGTTTTCAAAGTGCTTGAGGATTTGCCATGCAAAACTTCGAAGCCAGTTAGTACCCTTTTGGCAACATACTTTCAACTTTCATTAGAATTGTCACCACAATCAGAGGATGAGGAGAAGTATGTCTCAGGTTCCATATTCGAGTACAGTTGGGAGCCTTATGTACGCCATGATATGTACTCTTCCTGATATTTCACCTACAGTTAGTGTCGTTAGTTGCTAAATGGGGCGACTGAGAAAGGCACATTGGGAGGCGGTGAAGTGGATACTTTGGTATTTGAGAGGTACTGCAGATATGGGTCTTTTGTATGGGATTTCTAATTTGGGTAATTAAGTAGTTGGATATATTGATTCGGATTTTGCTCGTGACCATGATAAAAGGAGGTCTCTGACAGGTTATGTGTTCACTTTATCCGGAAGTATCATTAGTTGGAAATCAACTTTGCAAGATATGGTCGCGCTGTCTACAACAAAGACGGAGTATATGGCCATTTCCGAAACTGTAAAGGAGGCATTGTGGATGAGGAGAATTCTTTGCGAGCTTGATGTTACACAAGGGGTCATTTCAGTATTTTGTAACTCTCAGAGTGCTATACATTTGACTAAAAATCTGATGTATCATGAACGGACCAAGCATATTGATGTCAGGTATCACTTTGTTTGAGAGGTCATCTCTTAGAAACAAGTTGAGGTGACGAAAGTGGGGACGACGGATAATCGAGCAGACATGTTGACTAAACCAGTTCTAGTTGCCAAGGTCAGGCATTGTTTGGGCTTGGTTGGTATTTGCAGTTGATCGCCCATTGGGGGCAGTGTGGCGAGGTAGAAGAGGGTTGCTATAATTAGTGATTTGGGTTCAGTGGAATTCAAGTTAAGGTGGAGAATTGTTGGAATTGTGCCTTGAATTTTTCTTTTTTGGAAAATTCCGAATGCATTTAGAATTTCCTATTGATTGTGTTTTGTATAAATATAGGCTTTGGGTATCCTTTGGCTATCTTTCATATTGTGCCTTCTCCAGAGTTACGGATCATAATCGGCTCTTTGTATCTCTTCTTCACCATTGATAGTGAACTCTTTCTCTCCTCACCCGTGGACGTACCTCAATCTTGGGGGAACCGCGTAAATCTGTTGTCTCGTGTGATTGGTTGTTTTGTTTGCTTCGTCCTAACTTAGTCGCATTCATAATGTGCATTTTACAACAATATCAAACTCACTTCCTACCAATGTGTGATGCTTGGGTTGTAGTCTTATGGCATCCGTTTTCGATTCCTTCCTACTAATTCTGAAACATAAATTTTATAAACCATATTATTTCTCTTCTTAAAAGTCTCTTGTTTTTCTTTGGGAGAAACTGATAAGCCCCCAAAAGTGTTAATAATGGGGCTTATCTCGCTTTTTTCGATCACGCCGCACACATATTTCATTTCTCTAAACGGTTAATTTTTGCGCGAGGGTGTTTTTGTAAGTTTCCGGTAAAAGGCGAGAATAGGATGTTTCTTAAGGTTATGGTTGAACCAAGGGATATTCGAGCACCCTAGGCCACATAACATCCCACTACCGAGTCCCGGGAGTCAAGGAATGAAGCATTGAACAAGATTTGGGAAGCCTAGAAGTCATGATTATAAGTCGGGAGGTCAAGGGATCAAGGTAGAAAAATCTCAGATTTTTGCACTTTCAACCGGTTGACACATTTTGCTCAACCAGTTGAAGTGAAACAGAAAGTTTTTCAACCGGTTGACACATTTTGCTCAACCGGTTGAAGCTTCAATTTTCTGCAAATTTTTGCCCGATCAAGAAATATCTTGTGGCATTTTTGTAATTACTTGGCACAACTTTTGGGGCCTTTATAAGGTCTTCAACCTCAGAACTTTAGGGTTAGACTTGGTTTTCACCTTCTCTCTCTACCTCCATGAATGTTCACTTAGTTTCTCTACCTTCTCTCTAGATTTTCAAGCTTTCTCACTTAGTTTCAAGGTAAATCTTCTCTTTTAACGTTGTAGTACTTGTTGAGACCTTCATGTAAATCTAGTTTATTTCCGTTTATGTCGGTTAATTTGTTTTCTTGTTTCTCTAGCTAATTCCTTCAAAATCTCTAGTTTTTCATTATAGTTGGTGATTTTCTTAAGTATTAATGTTGTAGGTAGTTCGTAACCTTCCATAAAAATCAGTTTTTAATGTTATTTGTTGTGTTCTTTATTTCCTTAATACAAACAGTCATGGTTCACTTAATAATCACCGAGTAGTCGTTATAGGCTCGGTCATGTGGTGATTAGCACCCCGTGACTTGGGTAGATTTACTCTCCTAGCCGTATTGCAAACATTTCTTGTTAATCAAAGAGTTAGGATTAATGTTATGTATCAAAATTTGGATTAGTTAATCATGTTGATCACGCGTAGCCAAGCGCGTGACGACTTGGCACGTGTTATGCTCCGGGCTATGTCAATCAAAATATTTGTATAAATGGGACAAGAATCCTATTCTTTGAGAAACACCATTTCTAGTCAAATGAGTTTTAAGTACCAAATCTTCTGTTCGGGGTCGTTTAACGACGCCCCGAGCCGGTTATTTTAGAGGAGAATGAATCGGCCTAAGGCATGGGTGTTGTGAACCCCTTGACCCAGCCTTGTTTTAATTAGTCTTTTTAATCCTCTGAGTCATTCACGAAGTTAAGTGAATTTCACCCCCAAATTACAAAGCCAAGTTTGCCGCGTTAAGGCTAAAACCAGCACACGCGAACCAAACAACACGCTCAGCACATTAGGTCCCTGTGGACTCGACCCGGACTTCCAGTTATTATGCCACGCGTCACCTAAACCCTACGCTTAGGGAAATCATATTCGATATTCTAAGGACCCATAATTTTTAATCATTTTTCGAAAATAATGTTGGAGAAATATGAGGAATGTTTTAAAATGTAAAGTGGGGTCAATGTAACCATAGTAATTACACTTGGGTGTATTTAAAACACATTTGAAACTTAAAGGGGTATGTGTGCAATTGGAGGGGGATATATAGCATATGATGACTGATTTTTTTAAAACAAAAACCCATCTCTCTCTCTCTTTCTAAAGAGGCCAGCCCTCTCTCTTCTTCTTTTCCTCGAATTTCTTCCACTTCCCCCACAAAAATACATCTCCAACCACAAATTTCTTCAAGATCCTTGCTCACACAAGCGTCCTACATGTCTTTGGAAACTTGGGTCGCATCTATTTCACTCCGGGAGCTCATATTTCGGTTGGGGTAGCAATGAGAAGCTAGGGTTTTGCTCTCACTTTGATTCCAAGCTCTCTCTCACTTGAGGTAGGGAAATCTCTAACTCTTCTAAGTGTAAATGTGGTGTATATGTGTGTGTAGGCTTTTGATTGCTAAGTTCTCCTTTGGCTTGTTGATTTCTTTGAGCAAAACCCATTTTCTAGTCAAGCTTGTGTTAGAACTCATCATCTCCTAGCTCCTTTGTTAATCTCCTATTGATTTGGTAGATAACTCAACACATTGTTGTTTGATTTATTGGTAATGTTTGAGAATTGTGTGAAATTCATTTTGCATCCATTTTTAGTCCATTGCTTGAATTTGGGAAAAATAGCAAATCTTGTAAATTGGTGGTATGTTGTGTAACTTTGTCATTTGAACCTCTGTTTCTTCTTGATGTCCATTTGGAAACAAGAAATGCCCATAGAGAAGCCTCATTGATCACCCTTTGAGTTGTAAAATTTGGATTTAGTGTTGTCCTATCGATAGGACTTCATCCCCTATCGATAGAAGCCTTTCACTTTTCGTTGTGGCCATTCCGATGGCTTCTTTATCGATAGGACTTCATATCCTATCGATAGGAACCTCTGGCTGCCCTATCGATAGGACTTGATTTCCTATCGATAGGACTTTACCTTCTATCAGTAGGACTTTCTTATGCTTCAATAGTGGCCAATCTGATCTCTCTCCTATCAATAGGACCTAACTTCCTATCAATAGGACACCTATATTTTATCAAAAATTTCATGAATCATGATCCATTGTTTGTGGCTCATTTGTGTATGTTGTTGGACATATGTTAGGGTCTGGGAGGGTCACTTTGACATCTTTGACACTCGGGTCAAAATCTCATTTTTGGACACGTTCGGCTAACTCGGAACATGAGTTTTGCGTGAAATTAACACATGATAGTAAGGTGATGAGACATATGGACATCGTAATGATATTATTGAGCATGGAATAAAGTATGAATGTGGTAATGCAGACACGGGGCCCAAAAGGGTATGCCCGGAGTGACACGGGGCCCTAAAGGGGTATGCCCGGAGTGACATGGGACCTTTATGGCATGCTCGAAGTGACACGGGGCCTATATGGCATGCCCGGAAAATGATCAAATGTTTGAAAAGGAATGAGATGGATATGAATATTGTGTAAAACATACGAGGCATGTTGGGTGCTAGTTGGGCACGAATGACGGGAGTAATGAAATCTAATCGATTATGTGCTTTCTTTCTAGTCCTTTGACTATTCGAACACCCTTTTAACACTTGTTACATAACTTTTGCTATCTTGTCTATCACCCATGTATATTTCATTTCATTTAGAATTGTTAGAAATTTCTCTACTGAGCTAGTGAGCACAACCTTACAAATTTCAGGTACCTACCAAGGACCATGATATGGAGTGCTTGGAAAGCATACATGCATTGTTTTAAAAGCTAATGGAGGAGTTATATCATCATCCTAGAACTTGTATTTTGTTAAGATGATTTTGTAACTCAATTAAGTTTCTTCTTTTGACATTGGACTTATAATAACCATACGTTTATTTTATCTCATTTTGGGGTACGGGTACCCATAGACCGTGGTGTATTTTGATGTTGACTTTGACTATTCTATTTTGACTTTGACGTGACTCATGGACTTGTTGACCGTCCAGGTGGATTATCCTTTTTAAATTTTGAGGGCATGACAGATATACAATCCAAGGTCGCAAGCAGAAACTGTACCCAGAAAAATACTCAAAGCAAATAATATTAATTCTCAAAAATGAATTTTAACTTCATATACTTAATAATTAGAGGAGGAATTTGGTTGGCAGTTTCCCCATTTAATTTAAACAGACTAAAGTTTACAGTTTTTAGCATAAAGTGCTAAAAGCAATTTATGTATGTAATGATAATAATCTGTCTCAAAATCGATGTTTAGCAATTTTTAAAAGGGCAAGTGTTGTTAGAACTTTTAATCACCAATATCATTTTATCACATATATAAATTTTAAATGTATTAACTATTAACATAGAAAACAACGAGTATGAAAAAATTAGAGAAGCAGTAAAAGTAGGAAAATATATTGCTTGTGAGAATGAGAGTCGTGTAGTCACTGTCTTAAGGGTAATATTCCTCCCCTTGTGAAGGTTCCACCAGAGTGTACTAGCCCCAAGATTAAACCCAAGAGTTCATAAGCATTCCTCGTCCGATGTTCACGACCACCGGAAGGTTTGAACGAGTCACGAACCGAGTTGCCCAAAGTACAAATCATAGTATATAGAAACACTTTAAAAACTCTTACAGTACTATCTCATCTATATCTCCCATATGTGTCTCTCTTTTTTCCCCTTCAACACTTGTAGTTATATATAGTTGTAATAGGAGTTTAACTCATTATAGTATTAATGTATAAACATAATGATCAATATAAATTTCTTTTCTTTTGTAACCGATGTTGATTTATCATTCACTGCCTTTTGTAACGAAAAAATAATGAAGGTGATAATTGAGGGATTAATATCTACTATTTATTTTTATTAAAAATACTCCAACAAGTGTTTGGTCTCAGAAAAGAAGCCTATAAAAACACCCATAAAATGCATTTAACGGGTGAAATCCACTCGGTACATGATGTGCTGGGTTTGGTTGGTTGGCCAAAGGGAGTGTACCGGGTGAATTTCACCCATTGAATATATTTTTTGGGTGTTTTTATGGATTTTGTTTTTGGTAGTGTACCAGACCTCTTAAAAAAAGGGGAAACCTTCGTTTTGGTCCTTTTTCTATTGTTAGTCTGAAACTGAAAAAAGGAACACTGAATGTTAAATCAATATGTAGACCCAAAGTTGGAGAAAAAAAGATCGATTAAAATATTCAGCACGTTTAATTTGCTCTATATTTACCTTCTTTGCAAAAAAAACATTTGCGCTACATGTGTGTTTTTACTTTTTTGTTATCCACTTTCTGGGAAAATTAAAAAAATCGGCTGTGGCGTGATATACTATCATGTATGCAGGAGTATGATGATTTTGTCATAATCAATATATGCATGGTTCATATGTCACATAAGAAACTCCCTGCGTGCTAAAATGATTAATTTGTTATTGTGAGATCGGGAGTTAAAAAGATCGAAGAGGATGGGAATATATGTAACGCCGTGTTCGATTTTGGTTACTTGCTTTGATAATACGAGTTCGATTTTGTCTAATTAATCACTTGATTTTTAATAATCACTTGGTTGATAGATGAATATTATCTTCATTAACTACTGTATTTATTAAGATCGTGACGACGTGAGTGTCACTTAAAGCAATTGAGTACTTTTTCAATCAAAACATTCTTCAAATTAAAAAAAAAAAAATCAAATTTATGAGGTACTTTTTAAAAGTTCAAATTTACAAGGCATATGATGAAGGACCCGGGGGCCTTGGAGTGCGCCCCTCAAGGGCGGCTCCTAGCCGTTGATTTCAACAGTCAACGGCTAAGATTTTATCTTGGTAATGGACGACTCAGATTTACAAGAGCTCTGATTCATTGATTGTCAAAGTTAACGGTTCAAAGCCACCTACAAGGGCGCCATCCACGATCTTGCAAGATATAGATGAAGGATCATTAGGGACGGTGGAAGGTATGATCCCATGGCTTTCACTGTGTTCACTTCATATTTTCAAAAAAAAATTCCAAAAGATTGCTTTCCTATCTGTCATCTCTCTAATAATTAATCACATTTATCTCGCTATTCATATTCTTATTTTCAATCATTATTCTCATTTCTCTCTCTATCTCTCTCTAATTATTACTTTTTCTAAAAATTCATTCAAATACTATTTCAAAAATATTTCTCAAAATACTCTCCTCAAAACTCTTAACCAAACAGAGCTTATCTTTCTCATTCTCCCCTCAGCCTATGGGTGGCAAAGGAAGTGCTTAGGCTTAGTTTGGGTAACTTGGAAAAAATGGTTTATTGGTTTATTTGGTTTTGTCCTTATTCAAATTTTTTTTGCATTTGTTAGTTTTCGGTCGATTTTTTGAGGTTTCTTGGCTTGTCTCAACAAGAGGAATCTAAAAGTATAAAATTATTAGCCAAACTTAAAGTTTTGTGAATAAAGACAAAAAATTTAGTCAAAAAACCGGTTTTTTGGATTATTCTTCGTCTATATTCACAAAACTTTAAGTTTGGCTAATAATTTTATACTTTTTAGATTCCTCTCGTCGAGACAAGCCAAGAAACCTCAAAAAATCGACCGAAAACTAACAAATGCAAAAAAAAATTGAATAAGGACAAAACCAAATAAACCAATAAACCATTTTTCTTAATTTAGCCAAACAAAGCCTTAGTGGAAGGAAGCGGGGTCAGTCACCACAGACGGTGTAGTAGGGTAAATGCCACCATTTTGTATGGGACACCCAAAAATGTAATTTTGTGGGGCCCATTTTCGTGTTCCATACAAATGATCCAAACCTTTAAAATAATTATTAAGGTGATCTTGGAGAAAATCGTGCCCGTTGGATGTTTTTACGTTACTTATCTATTCTTTAATTTTCATACAGAATTCAGGACCCTACCAATTTGAAAGAATTTTCAAGAAAAATTATAAAATCGTGGGTTTAAAAAATCATTGATTTAAGAGTCGTAGGGGTCGTTGAGAAGACCGTCTTGTAAAAAAATAATCTTGTTCGGACATCGATAGATATAAAAAAAACACTAAAAATATGAGTTTTGATACCTATCGTTGTCCGAACAAAATTATTATTTTTTACTGGATGCTTTTCTCAACGAGCCCTACGACTCTTATGCTTCAGATTAATGATTTTCTGAGCTCACAATTTTATAACTTTTTCTGAAGATTCTTTCAAACTGGCAAGGTTTTTAATTTTGAATAAAAATCAAAGAATAGATGAGTAACGTAAAAACATCAAATGGGCTTGATTTTCTCCGAGATCACCTTAATAATTATTTTAAAATTATCTAACGGTTCAGATCGTTTGCATAGGACCCCGAAAGTCTAGACGGTTAGTCCGGTTTGTTCGTATTTTTGCTCCTCATATAATTTATTAGGATTCGATTATGGAGGTTAGACAGGAAGATAGTAATTTCTTGTGAATTCCCTAATCCCGACATAAATGACATGTTTTTGAATAGCCCGGAAAAGAGATAAGTCGAGATACTCATAAACTGATGCGGACGTCTCTGCACGTTCCAAATTAAAAAAAACCAGACATGATAGAAAGTACATTAGCAACTATCCCGGAATGTCCTCCCACCCCAAGATGCATGAATCCAACCCACACACTTTCACTATATAAACCTCCCAAAACATCCAAAACATACACCCTACATCAAGAATCCTTCAAAGTTTTCAAACCACAATTTACTCATCACACAAAATGCCTTCCTCTTCAGTATCCATAATCTCCAAATGCACAATTTCCCCAGACGAAAAATCCACAGTCAAGAAAGCCCTAAAGCTCTCTGTCTCTGACCTCCCCATGCTCTCATGCCAATACATCCAAAAGGGTGTCTTACTATCGCAACCACCACTGCCCGTCGACTCCCTCGTCTCGAACCTCAAACTCTCTCTCTCCAAAACCCTTTCTCATTTCCCGGCCCTCGCCGGCCGCCTCACCACCGACCCTGCCGGTCATGTCCACATACTTTGTAATGACTCGGGAGTCGAATTCGTTCACACTAGAGCCAAACACCTATTCGTCGACGACATTTTAAGCCCTCTCGATGTTCCGATTTGCTTCAAAGAGTTTTTTGTATTCGACAATACTCTCAGCTATTCCGGCCACCACAAGCCCCTGGCCGCCGTGCAGGTGAGGCAAACCTATATTTGGGCAATTGGGTTAATTGTTTTTGTATGTCCTATAATGAATCAACATTTTTTTTTTTTTGGGTAAGTAAAATTTTATTAAAACCAAACCAAAATACATGAGAAATATACAAACACAAATTAAAATTGGCTAATGTAGAAATTAAAATTTCCCCTAAGTTTAGTTGGTGTGAAGGAGGATGTCCTCCAGTTATGGAAACTAATGGGTCCGGTCTCGTTTCATCTCATAATTGATCATTTTGTAGAGTTCGCCGAGAAGATTATTTCGTCAAAATTGGCTTCGTCAAATGGGTAGGATTGATAGCCCTGAAATTGATAGTCCTGAAATTGATAGACTATGCGGGATTATGTGCAAATAATCTTATCCCAGGGGCCTAATCTCTGAACCAAACGATGCCTTAGTTATGCACACATTTTTTCCAATACAATAGACAGTCGTACTAATTTGAAATTGAAATATAGCAATTGTATTTTGATCAGATGTTTATTAATATAAAATATTCCACTCGATTTTACAAATGATTTTCTTCTCAAGAATCTCAATTATCACTAAAAAATATCTCGTCTCTCCACCTGGAAAGGGCCCTTTGCAACTTTATCCCTTCCTTTGGAACTTTCCCCTTTTAAAATATCCTCTCCCCTACACCTCACCTCTCTCTCTCTCCTATTTTTTTTTTAAGGATACATCTCCCCTCTCTTGCTGTCTTGTATGCGTCTCTATCATGTTTTTTTCCTCATAACATAAAATAAAATGACAACTCAACTGTTCTGAATTAATTTGTGAGAAATGCTAACGGGTGTCATAGTGAATCTGTTAAGAGTATAAAAAAGTACACTTATACTCTAAAATACATCTTTAAGTGTACTTTTAAAATATATATTTTTGTACAAGTGAGACTCACAAAATGTACTTTTTGTACCCTTAATGAATACACTATAGCACCCGTTAACATGACCCTTAATTTATAGATACCTAGATTAATTGTTAGAAGATTAATTTTTCCATCTAAGAAAATTAGAGGCATTTAAAGTTGAGCCATAACCCTGTATGTTACTCTTCCGTTCTTTTTTAAGTGATATCTTTAGGAAACATGTATTTTGTAGCCGTAAAAAAATACACTTCTAATTTTTTTTACACAAAATTAAAGACTCTTCAATAAGCACTTTATTATGGTATAAGAAAATTTAAAAATAATATTAAAAAAATATTTTTTTTAGGGGTTTTGAAATTGTACGAATTCTGATAGGGATCACTTAAAACAAGACGAAGGGAGTATTATTTGTGAATACAAGCAACAATTATCACTAAAGATGAACTTGGGTCTTTCTGGGTCTTTAGTCTATGTTTTTACTCCTATATTTTTTCGATTATTCTCCTCGAGGCAGAGTAAAAATTTGATTTACTTCTAATCAAAGTTATAATGAAAACACCAAAATACCTCGCCAAAAAATTGGTTTACGTTAAGGGGAGAAGGCGCAATAAATTGTTAACCTTCAATTACGTTTAAGGGTATGTTTTCTAAAGTTGATTATATTTAAATTATGGACATAAATAATTTTATTTCTCTTATTAAGGTTTTTGATAGGGGTGCACACAGTCTGGATTGGACCGGTTCCCTAGAAATTCAGTAACCGGACCATTCCGACCGCTTCTAGAAAATTAAGAACCAAAACCTAACCAATACGCATATAAAACCTGTCTAGATCCAAATTGCAAGACTAGACCGATTTTGCTTCGGTTCCGGTTCTATTTGATTAGAGAGAGAGAGAGAAAGCAACTAAGAATCATTTTGATTTATGTGCACATTACCATAAATAGGAAAGGAAGAAAAAATTAGGAAGCAAATCGAGATTAAAGAATAAGAAAACTGGGTTTTCCTTTGAGTAGCAATCGTGAAATTAAGGTGGAACAAAAGAAAATTGAAACTGGTAATTTGGTATTACTAGATTTATATAGTAATATCTTAAAAACTTTTTAACAAAATAAATGTTTATTCTAAAAAAAAGAAAAAACCTTACTAGGAAAAAAAAACCAAATCAAGAGAAATAATTTTGTACATGTATAAATATATTAGTAATATATATAATATGAATGTTATACGGTCCAGTTCGGTTCTTACCGTGGTTTTTAAATTGAGAATCAGTAACCGAGTCATAATTACTGGTTATTTGTTTTCTTGAACCATAACCAGACCATTAAACTGTGAAACCTAACCAAATAGACCAGTTCGGTCCGGATCAGATTGGTTTGACAGTTAAATCGATTTTCTTGTGTACCCCTAGTTTTTAAGACTTTTTTGGGAGTTAATGTGAGAAGAGACTTTTGAGCAAAAAGTTCAATAAGTAAAAAAAAAAACCGTAAAAGTTGGATAAGAGGAACCGGCCTAATTTTAATTGTCAGTTGTTGAAGCGTAGTAGGCTTAATGCTCCATTCTTTTGTCTTGCCTTGCTTTTCTTTTCGTCTTTTCTAAATTTTTATTATCTTTGATATACTTTTTGATGAATCATCTTTTGTCTTGATGATGAGTTTAAAAGTAAAAATGACCAAAAGGAAAAAAAAATCACAAAAGACAAAAAAAAATACGAAACACATGTCCTTTTGTCTAAGGGGTAGTTTTCCATTTGCTAAAATGGAGATTTGTTAAAATCAAGTGGGTGATTTTAACAAATGAAGTGGATGGGTGCTAAAATTAAGTGGGCCCCATGCTAAAAGTAATGTTTTTCATTTGCTAAAATGGAGATTTGTTAAAATCAAGTGGGTGATTTTAGCAAATGAAATGGATGGGTGCTAAAATCAAATATACTTTTAGCATGGGGCCCACTTGATTTTAGCATCCATTCACTTCATTTTCTAAAATCACTCACTTGATTTTAGCAAATCTCCATTTTAGCAAATAGAAAACCAAGCCTAAGATTTCGTCTTGTATGAAAAAATTTAACTTCAGTCCACATGTTTATATTTTTTTTATTCATCTCATTAGTATGAATTAATCTAAAAAATTACCACAAAAAGTTGACCAAAAAATTACCAAGAGCGAAAAAAATCATTTAGACAAAAGAATGGAGCCTGATTTTCTCCAGAATGAGTCATGGTGCTAAAACTACAAATGATAATGCCAATTTTATGTGAAAACAACAACCCTTCAATTTTTTGCTAAATTTTTGTGATTTATTAGTTCTCATCGACTATTACCAATTCAGCTGAAAAATGACAAACAAGCTGAGTTTTCCGTTTGAGTTGTTTCAAATCAATTATTTTAACATTTGGTAAACTCATTTACTAAAATCAGGATTGAATTTAGCCAAAAAAAACTCAGCCTAACAATAAAAGGTTTAGATAACTTTTGATAACGGTTGGCTCACCAAATTTTCGTGGCTCCATCGACGCAGGTAACCGAGATCGGCGACGGAATCTTCATCGGACTCGCCGTCAACCACGCGGTCACAGACGGTACCTCCTTCTGGAACTTCTTCAACACCTTCGCCGAGATTACCAAAGGATCCAAAAAGATCTCCAAATCACCCGACTTCCGCCGCGACACCGTTTTCAACTCACCGGCGATCCTCCGTTTCCCCAAAGGCGGACCGTCGGCCACATTCTCCGGCGACGAGCCGTTACGCGAGCGAATCTTCCATTTTACCAGAGAATCCATCCTCAAACTGAAACTCAAAGCTAACCAAAAACTAATCACAAACGGCGTCACAGACGGAAAAATAACTGAATTGTTCAAAACCGGAAAGATAAATCCGACGGCTGAGATTTCTTCCTTCCAGTCGCTCTGCGCTCAGCTTTGGCGCTCAGTCACACGCGCCAGGAATCTGGAGAAGACAAAACCGACGACGTTTCGTATGGCGGTTAACTGTCGCCATCGGCTGGAGCCACGGCTGGAGCCGTTGTACTTTGGAAATGCCATCCAGAGCATCCCAACCGTTGCTTTGGTCGGAGATGTTTTATCGAACGATTTGCAGTGGAGCGCGGATCTGCTGCACAAGAACGTGGTTGCGCACGACGACGCTACGGTGCGCCGTGGGGTGAAGGATTGGGAGAGGAACCCTCGGTTGTTTCCGTTGGGGAATCCCGACGGTGCCTCGATCACGATGGGTAGCTCTCCGAGGTTTCCGATGTACGACAATGATTTCGGGTGGGGCCGGCCGGTGGCCGTGAGGAGCGGCAAGGCCAATAAGTTTGACGGCAAGATCTCGGCTTTTCCTGGCCGTGACGGCGGCGGGAGCGTCGATCTGGAGGTGGTTTTGGCGCCGGCGACTATGGCGGGGGTGGAGACTGATGTGGAGTTTATGCAGTACGTGTCTTGATCTGGTCACGTGGCAGCATCGGAGTGGTTGTGGGTATGAGTCAATGAGATGGACGGCTGTGATTGTGAATGAGGTGACTGATTGAAGTTTCTGAAAGTGACGGATTTGTCCTCATTGCATGAATTTGGACATTTTTAGGACCAGTAGTGCTTTACTAGTCAGCTGTGATTTGGGACATTATATTTCCCTCGTTTTCCACGTTGAGCAATTGACTCTGCAAATCTTTGGTCTTGCAAATTTGTCCTAATATTTTTCGTTTTCTTCTTGTTTTTTCGTAGATTTAGACTTGGTTTTCTATTTGTTAAAATAAATATTTGGTAAAATCAAGTATTTGATTTTAGCAAATAAAGTGGGAAGGTGATTTTATTTCTAATTTCTAATGAATGTGTACATAGGGAAAGCCAAGCCTTAATTAGATTCGAGTCAATTTTTTTCGATTAATTGTTTCATCTTGACGAAATAACTTGCTCTCTCTCTCTCTCTCTCTCTCTCTCTCTCTCTCTCTCTATATATATATATATATATATATATATATATATATATATATATATATATATATATATAGCAAGTTAACTACCAGGGACGGGTTTAGACATTGGGGATTGATCTCTAATCCTAAGGCTGTGTTTAAATGATCGAAATCTTGAGTAGAAGTAAGAATATGGTTACCATGAATCATATTCCTAAGAACTTTCTTGCGTAAAAATAAGAATATGATTACTGGGAATCAAATTCCTTGGAATTGGATATTTGGATTAATTCAAAAATATTATGCAGGAAAATATTATTTTGAAAATTTCTTAAAGTCAATATTTCCTTTACTTAATGAATGAGCAAGGAATCTAAGACTCTCATGGGGTAAGAGATGAATCAGATTCTTACTCAGTTTGAGAATGTGATTCGTAGTCGAATATGTTATATGGTATTACATTCCTATTCCTGTCTTTTCCAAACGTCAGAATCATAGAAGTATAATATCACATTCTGATTCTCTTCTCTTCATCAAGAAAAGAAGGTATCACAATCTCATCCCCTCAATATTGTCACTATTCAAATGAAGCCTAAGAGTAACCAAACCAGTTGTCAAAAAAGGGGGGAAATGTTACCATTTGTCAATAATAATCAAAAAAATGCCACATCCATAACCAACAAATGCCAAAAAAAAAAAAAAAAAAATCTTAAAAGTAGGAAATGTCAAATCCTTTGTCAAAAATGGCAAAACAAACGACAATTTGCCATTCTTTTTACAAAATGACACATTGGCGTAGCCCATTGTTATTTTTTTGGCAAAATAACACTATTCATTGCTAAAAAATGAGAATGGCGGAAAAAGACAAGGTAGGACTGTAGATGATCTAAGGGTTTATTTGATTGTCGGATTATTTTTAGGTGGGATTAAATAATGTGAGATTAAGGATAGGGATAAAGAAGACAATTGAGGTCCACGGGATAATAGAAAGGATTTTATGAATACTAGAATTAGTTGTATTGTGTTTGGTTAGAATGACGTATATATTTGAAAACGATGATGTGGATTATTTTTTATCGTTTGAATGTAAAGAGAAACTAATCCTGATGAACTAGACAAGGTAATACAAGGTGGTATTAGTTATGGGGTTTTCTTTCATGAAACAATCTGGAGTTATTCAGTCCCTATTTTAATATTGTGCGAATCAAACACCGGACTATAAATAAAGAGGGAACACGTAAGTCACAATGTTTCGCCTAATCCCAATCCCCCTTCTAATCCGAGCAATCAAACATGCCCAATAATATGTGTTGTGCAATGCAGATGTTGAGCATCATTTGCATCTGTTTTTTCATTCCTATAATTGTTTGTCGCAATGAAATTAACTTATCTTTAAAAATAGACGGTTTTTGTGTTTTTAGCATTTTTGTTAATTTTGATTTTGATTTTGATTTTTATACTTCTTCATTTCTTGTACTTGAGATAAACGATGTGATGTAAAAACTGATAACGATTTCAGTGAGCCCGACCAGTGGTGAGCCCGACCAGTGGCGGTGAGGAGTGGTAAGGCGAATGAGTTTGATGGTAAGAGATCAGCGTATCCTAGCCGTGACGGCAACAAGAGCATAGATGTGGAGGTTGTTTTGGTGCGGTTAACTAAGAGTATCTCCAACCAAGCTCTATATCTTTCTATATTTTAAAAATATGAAAATCAAATGCACTCCAAACAAGAAGCTTCAAAATGAGACAACAGTTTGGGTCATTTTGGGTGACAACAGTTTGGGTCATTCTGGGTTTGTCCTCGTCGGCTCCGAAATGGGACTCATATCATCCAAGACATGTAATATTTTACTTCTGTTCTCCATATTTTAACTCGTCTTGGAGAATTTGATTCTAACGATTTTAGTAGTACCTGAATTTGAGAAAACGAAAGATTTTCTTTATGCTAATCCCCATCATACCATGTTTGATAAACCTCCTAGGTAGCGTGGGCTAACTTCTTTTTAGATTTTTTAGGCTTGTTGAGCAACCGAAAGATGTTGATTGAGTAAATTGCGTGGTGCAAAGGGTGCTTGACGTAGCGGAATTCACGAGAAATTAGTTAACGTACTAGTTCAAACGAAGATAGGTCTTGAATCCTCACGAGTTCTTAAATCTACAAGAAGAAAGAGATTAACTCTGAAATTATTATTGAATAAAAGGTGCCGAATAATAGAGGTTACATGCCCTTTTATAGGGAAACCTAGCAAATACTACTAAAAAATGAAATATCCCGAAAATTTGGGAAACTCCAGGAATTGAAAATTAGAAAGAAAAATAAGAAATTTCCAATTGAAAACAACAAAAATGGAATTACATGCTAAGAGTAATTCGTAATCTACTAACAACCTAAAATAGCAACATTACAAAATTAAAGGCCTAAACGAATGAATTTAGCCAAATTCAACCCAACAATCCCTTGGATACTTTTTTCTTGGCAAACAATAAAAAGGTGGGAGGGGGCAACTAGCTTACTAACCCTCCTTGGGCGTGACCATAGGAGCTCTCAACCCGCTGTAGAATGTTTGATTTGAGTCATAACTATTGTCCGGAAGGACAGACCGTCATCATAGCACCACCACCTAAGTACTAGATGAACACAGAGCCCTTTATGCTAGTCCTGCAATTGGCGAGACTCGAACTTTGTTTGATCTTGTATGGATGGACGGAAGGAGCATGTAAGCCCACTCTTCCATCTAGGCTACCTCTTGGATGGTTAATTTAATCGGACGATTATATCTGGTCAAAGAAAGAAGTCTATCACTTCTTTGTGTTATCCAAGGAAGAAAGCAAACCAAACCCTCAAGGAACCATTACTGGTCATTTTGGCATAGTTTACTAGTAGTTAGGCCACTGTGACCTACCTCCAAGATTAACAAAGAATGCCTAATTTGAAAGGGAAGAAAACAAGTAGAGTACAATTGCAATCTTAAATTCACAACTTCCCAGTCAAGATTGAAGATCAAATATACATACAGCTTGCATCAAGTAGTAAAATTTCATCAAAAAAATAGAGGTATGCTACAAAGTACTAATGCAATAAAAAATCAACTTCCTCCGTTTATTACACTGAACTTACATTCAAATCAATGGATTTCCCTTGATGCTTAAGCATAACCCAACAGATATTAAACCTTGTGGTCCACTTTATACAAATCAATCCGTCCGACGCAAGCAAACAATTAATCAGGCATCCCCCAAGGCCTTCCCACTATACGTTTCGATTAATAACCCATTTTAAAACCCAAGTTTTAAGATGTATACATATTACCAGTAGTTAACTTCCGGCGCCTGGAAAAAACGCCTGAAAAGCCATTGGAATGGTCTCAGAAACTGCGCTCTCTTTTTTCTCCAGAACCAAATGGCAGCATTATATTGCTGGTTGCGTATCGTCCTAGTGGCGGCCCTCCAATCGTACTTCTCCATCTCTTCGCGTGCAGCTTTACCAATTGTTTCTCTTAGTTCATTATCATGCAACAACATCTTCAATTTGTTCACACAGTCATTGATATCTCCTGGGGTAAAGCAAAACCCGGTTTTACCCTCGTTGTCCTCTGGAATTATGTCTATGAGTCCTCCCGCACGAGCTGCCACAACAGGAAGTCCCGATGACATGGCCTCTAAAACAACAAGCCCGAGTGTTTCTGATTCTGAAGGCATCACGAAAACATCTCCACTGGCGTATGCCTGAGAGAGCTCCTCACCTCCCAACATCCCTGTGAATACTGCTGGCATGCCAGCAAACAGCTTTTCAAGATCCGCCCTGCCAAAAGAAACTGTATCAGATAAATACTTTTGTACATCATTCCTACTGGAAAGTAAATATAGGTGACCATTATTGTCTCTAGCTTCAATGGCTGTATAAGTCTAAAATTTCGTCATTGTTGTTATCAAAAGCAGTTAACTGGCTAACAGTTTCTAATGGCTTGCATTCAACATGGTGATGATATCAGAGTACCATCTTTCAAAATTTGCTAGCACATTGGAAACGACAACTAAAACAGTTTTATTATGCAAAATAAATACACACTGACGGTTCCTTTGTAACCTCTATAGCTTTTGGAAGATCATAGGCAATAAGTAGTCTACGCAACTATTGGGTATACAGCGTAAATAAAAATGTCTCGTGATTTCTTGATCTAGAACCTTAGATTCATTATACTCGATTTCATGATCCAGATGGCTAATTGGTGGCTTTGGGTAAAACACAAAGACTACAGTCTACATAGAGTTATGTAGATGCTGCAATGAGCTGACAAAAACATCCTATTAGTCCAAACTGAATTACCTGTATGGCCCATCTCCGACAAAAGCAATTCGTGCCTCTGGAAGCTTGTCCATGACACTGTTCAATCATACATATCAAATGTTAATGGTCACTGTTCTACAATAACTATGAAGCAATCCACACAAGTGCACTGCATCTGTGCATGCTTATTGCAAACAAAGCAGAGTGCAAAAATGATTATAAAAAAAATGCTGATGCTTGTGAAATGTCAAAAGTACAACTTTCATGATTCCAGAGAAATGGCACTAAAGAATTAGGAAAGGATTTGAGGGGCACGGGGCACTATGGAGTTGCAACATTTAGAAAAAGACTAAATCCAAGGACGAAACTATTTGTTGCAATATTTGGACAGGACAGTTAAGATAGAAGGGTAGCAGTGGTAAAGACCTTTGGTAACATTGGGTTTGTTGAACACCTACTTACTGAAATTGGTGCCCCTTCACTGTCATGTATAGAGACCTAACAAGGTAGACGGCTAGGAGATCCACACACACACACAGAGATCACTCTGTTGGAGATAGAAGAGGAGTACCTTTTGAGCAAATCTAAACTCTTCTCAACACCAAGTCGTCCAACGTGGACGATCAATGGCTTATCGGGCTCCCCATTACTGATTCAAAAAGTACAGTATAATATTATCAGAAGAAACTCATATTAAGCAGCGAATGCAACAGCAAGGAAGGAAAAAATGTCCAACCTTAATCTTATTCGCATTTCATGAGAACGATATTGGGGATGGAAGCTTTCAGAATCAACACCCTTATTCCAGAGACGAATTTTGTTGCCTTAAAAAAAACAAAGAATTAACAACAATTCTGCACAAGTGCCATTTGCACAAAACTTTGCATATTCTAATTTCAGAAAAAAACCCAAATACCACCAAAATGCGTCTGAATCAGAAGCAAAAAAAGGAAAATTTACTGTTATTACATTAACCGAGCTACCTACTAAACCTTCTAAGCAAGACATATTCATTCACCTGCTGCTACTCTAGCTGCTTCTAGCTCCTTTGCAAGAGCAGCTGATGGCACTAGTGTAAGGTCAGCTGCCCTATGAAGAAATTCTGTGTAGAAAGAAAGCAAATAACAATTACTGGTTGGCCCATAAAAAGGCTGGATCATTGTCAAGTAGCGAAAGGTTACATACTTATTACCAACCACATAGGCGTTACCAACCAACTAAAGGTATATCTTGGTATGTATCTGCAGGACAAAAAAGTAAGTCATGCTCAACAGACATAAAACCAAACATACACACTTCTGACAATGGTGTACGGCTTTGTAATGAAACATTACTGCAGGGTTTTCAACTAATCCTTAAAAAAACATTTATTCCGTTTGGGACTATCTACTGGTAGAACAAAGATCAATTTAATGGAAACCATGCTAAGAAGTCTATAAGGAAAATCAGTTTGGTCCTACTTACACTGGTACATGAGTGTGATAAGACATCACTAAAGGCACACACAATAGTTTTGCAATAATGAGAGCACCAAAAACCTAGAGAAATAGAAACACAATCTGTTAGTGATACAGAAGCAGACAATTCATCCTTCATAATATTTGGGGGAACAATTGATGGTATAATCAAGCATGAAGAAGAGGAGCAATAGCAAGAATATGATACTCACCATAATACCAGGAGATGATGCATGTATGATATCAGGCTTAAAATTAGCAACCTCTGAGATTATTCTAGGGCTTAGCGCTAATGAGAGGGGAACCTTCTGGTACCAGGGACAGGGGAAGCTGCAAGAAGGGATTGACATTGTCAGAAAAACCAACATTTGTAGAAACAGACCATTGGCCAAAGTGTACTATACATCAGCTCGACACTGTGTATTCGAATTTTGAACTCTTAAATTGGTGTAGAACTTTTGCATCGCCTTGACAGCAGCGGTAAAGAAACTTTGAAGCAACGAAATGCAAGCCAGAACCAAAAATAGAAGTATGAGGACAGTGTTATTACAACCTTCGAGATCCAATCAATTTTGCTCCATAAAATTCCTGGGGCACTCCTTCATGAGTTGTCACAACCATCACCTACAACAGGTATCCCAAAAGCTATTTTGTCAGTTATCAAGTGAAGACATTTGTAGATCATAGCAGGTAAAGTTAAAAGAAAGGCTTTGGCTGTGTAACGCCGTGACAAGTTTCAGCCATTGGTTGACAAAAGACTATCTCCGACCAGGAAAACATCGAGTCACTAAGAGTTTTGACATTATTAAACAAATTAACAGAAAAAGTGGTGCTTCAGACAAGCATGATTTGTTGATCAATTGACACCTTTCAAAGGTCAAACCAAAACACATATTATTGCTAACCAAAATAAAATTATCGAACTTCTTTAGCTAAACATGTAGTTAAACAAGCAGCCAATTTTATCACAAAGACAGTAAAGCTTGCTACGATGACTCAGTTGAAACGTCCAACTCATCTCACCGGGGTGTAAGAACCAAAAGGCTCAAAACTCAGCTCACATGGTCAAGAACTAAAAGGCTCTTCTTGTAGAAATCACCACTAAAATTGATTTAAATATTAGGAAAAAGAAAGTAATGTACCTCATCTCCCATTTCCCTTAGATACCTAATGAAATTCTGGAACCGATTTTTGTACCCGGAAACATAACTGCATAATCAATAGAAAACAGGCAGAGGTTAAGGAATAGTCACCACAAAACTTTTACTCTATTCGTAAAGGTCATTTCACACTGAAAAAGGTCACAAAAAATGCCAATGGATAGACTCTGAAGACCAGGTTAACAGGATTTTTATGCATACAACTTCAAGTTTAGGTTGACTCTCTTGGCATTGGACTGGGCAATTCCACTTTTATTTGTAAAAGTGCAACAAAGAAGCTATTTCCTCCAATATATGATAGTGAACTCTAAGTAAACCAAGTCTACTTTAAATACAATGACACCTTGGTTCCTTTTTCTTTCTTTCCTGGGTCCAAGAGATTCAATACAAGTATGCAAAAGAATGCAGACATGCAAGGCAACAACAACAACAACAATAACATAACTCATTTAGTCCCCAATAATTGGGGGTATGGGCGGGGGATGAATAGGAGACAGACCTAACCTTTGGCAATAAATGCACAAAGTGGCTGCTCCCAGAATACCACTGAAACAGATGAATTTGAGACAGACCTAACCTTTGGCAATAAATACCCAAAGTGGTTGCTCACAGAATACCACTGAAACAGTGGTCCCCCTATACCATCGAGTTTGCTGTGGAATCATGCCCTCAAATCAAAGCCAAAAGGCATCAGAGATGGCAGACCCAAGAATCATTTTGATTTATGTGCACATTACCATGCTTCTTTCATTCAACATCCAGAGCATTGGCGTTGCACAATATGCAGACATGCAAGGCATTTGAACAAAACCAGAAAGGCAGTTGGAACATTCTAAGAGACGGTATTCCAATATGTTTCACATCAAACACAAACACTTTGTCTCACATGTGCATTCATTGTTTGTTCCTACAGCAGCTATAAAATCTGAATGCTGTATTTTCTGCACAATTCCATCAATTTTTAAACTCAGAAAGAAAGGAGGGAGAGGGGAGCATAAGCAACAATATATGGAATTGAAGGTTGAGGCATGTACCCAGAACTAGTTTTTGAGTCCAGCATGATGCAAAAGTTGAATATTTATTAGTTTAACCTTGATATACAGAACTATTGTAATGGGTATGACAGGAATATCCAAATTTTATAGACATAAACCCAGAGATACGAGTTCCAAACAAAGTGGAAAACATCAACAGGCACCTATATGTCATGTACAATCAAATCACAAATGAGAATTTTAATTTTCATGTTACTGAAGCTAACAACATTGAGTTGAATTCATAACAGTAGGTGGCATAAGAATATCCACAATTAAGATGCCTACAGTTACCTAAGAAATCAGGCGAGAAGCCAACAGCTACTCTATTGAAAACTATACAAATAATTACAAGTTTAAGAGGGCAATGAGTAATGGCTGCAGTACAAAAACCACCAAACACCATACAAGATAGCAACTTATATTTTAAGTCGGATGTAATAATGCACCAATACTGAGGGTATCACATCCACTTATTATTAGTAGTGACAGCTCAAAATAGTAGAAGCCAGACGACAGAAAAATTCATATAAAGATAAATTAAACTCACGGAATCAAGTGCCGTTTAATAACTATCAACAACAAAAATCAGTACAAGCTCAATAAAAAATTCACAATTTTCAAAACATCACCAATTAATACCACGAAGCTACATGGTATATTCCGTAGAATTTATACGCCTAATTCGAGAGCCATGATTGAACTTGCATCAGACTCATGCTACAAAGGAAATGCTGTGTTGAAGTCAAGAATTTGATATCCTAAATCCACACATCAAATACATCAGCTGAATGAGAAAGCTGACCAAGTTACGGATACAAATACAACTCTGTGAGACAAAATAGTAAGCGAATGTTTGTTGCAGCTAAAATCATGGTAAAATATGATCATTGAAAGCAGAATCCAAAAACATCAAAAGAAACCTCTCAAAACCCAACGCTTATTTGTCATGGTAAGTTATTTAAGTCTACAAGAAAAAATCCAAAGGTAGGTTTATGAGATGAACAAAAATTATTTACACCCAACTCATTAACCAATGTCATTGGGAAACCCAACTTATATGCCTTAAATCCCACTTTGTTCACTTCACATTTCCAAAAAAAAATTCAAAATGATTCTCTCTCCATCTTTCATCTCTCCAATCATTAATACTCCTTCCCTCCCTTTTTAAATGTGTTATTTTGTAAATCCAACTTATTACAGAAACATCGTCATTACACCTTTCACATCAACTTTTTCCTTCACTTTACAATTTTCACATCAACTTTTACCTCTACTATCCAAAACTATCTTCTACTTTTATTCATTAACTCTTTACCCACTAAATTTTCAAAAGGGCAAAATGATAATTGTACAAACTTTTACCCATTAACTTTTCAAACCACACACTTATTTAGGAGCAGCCCAAAAAGGAAAGTTAAATACTTAAAAAGGGACGGAGGGAGTTACGTTTCTCTCTCTCCCCAATTATTACACCTCTCTCTAATTATAACTTTTTCTAAAAATCCATCCAAAGACTATCTCAAAAATATTTCTCAAAATATTCTTCTCAAATGGAACAACTAATTTTGGGACCGATCCGTCCAATACTGGGGCCCAACTAAAGCCGCCACAAAACCCGTATGGACTACCCCAATACAAGAATTGATAGCACACAAACGGAGTCGAACCAAAATTCTTAAGCTTCCTAGCAGAACATGTTGCTATAATTTATTTTTACAAGCAAGAAAAGCTAACCCATTGAACAGTTTCAGAATCTACATCAACAGGAAGCAAATAACAGTTTCTAATAAGCACAACATCCAATTACAACATGTCAACATCACGTTCACAAACACTAACATCTGATTCAACTCATCACCAAAATCATCAAATTGACAACAAAAATCAAACAAGAAGGCAATTAACCAAATGGGTCCCCATTATTTGGACTTAAAGGCAACAAAAAAGGTTCCTCATAAATGTATAACTAATTCAGTAGTACATAGGGACTCACGCAAAGGGGGATGGCTCAACAAATAGAGCAATACGACGAGGCTTAGAACTGACTTCTGATTCGACCAAAAGAGGTGGGTTTTCCTCTTCTTCATCTCTGAATTCAGTAATTGTCATGTTGTTTGATGCAACAGAAGTCCTCTGGATCAAAACACTACTGGGTCGCTTACACATCAAAGAAAGGCCAATGGGTTGTGGTTTTTGAGAGGGGAAACAAGAGACTCTGAGAGGGATTTGTGGTTTAGACGAAGAAGAGGAAGCAGAGGAGGAAAGAGGGGGGAGAGCGCGATTTATAGAGAGAGAAGTGGACATTTTGATTAATTGCTGAGCTTATATGTATGGGTGACTTGTAGAGGGAGATGTGTGAGTTGGGTATTTGTTTGATTTCGTGTGTGTGTGTTCCGGAAGGAATCCAAAGACCATTGGGACTCATATGAATTGGATATTCTTTTCAGAGGGGCTGGAATAATTAAAGGTATTGAAAGTATATGCTGGTATTCTCTTTACCCAGTGGGGCTGGAGTAGGAGTATTTTTGTTAGACGGTGGGATCACAGTGTCACACTTTCTATTCCCCCGGCTTCAATTTAACCTTTTAAGAATTACAACTAATTAAAAAACATAATTATTACATTTGTTATATTTTTTCTTCCTCTTTTTACCTTTCGAAACATCATTATTATTACGTATACCATACAAAAAAAGGTAAAAGTGGAATTTCATTAGTTAATGCCTCGTAGTTTTGAATTGGGACAAAAAAAAAATAGAGAACTAAAAAGTGATGTTTGGGACCAAAATTTAGGGACGGTGGGAGTATTTTTGTTCTACAGTTAGTGGTGTTAGAATCAACTTAACTAGAAATGTTCTTCTGGTTCAGTTAAAGGCAAACCCATCAACGTTGAGACTTTCTTATTATCGAATTCACAAGAAAAATGTATGTACTTTCTTGAGGTCTTGTCTAACTTAGGTCAATTATATAAGAAGCAAACCTAACACTCATACCATTGATGGTGGTAGCCTACTAGGCAGGGTGCTTCATATTCTCAGGGGATGCTCAATTTCGAGTCTTGCCAGTGATAAGGGATTGTGGAGATACACACTTATACCCACTTTGTACCTAGGTGGTGTCATGGTGACGACATGTTCTCGTGAAAAATAGGTATGAAACAGTGGGGCTTTGGTTGAATCACTTCTAACCATCCGATTGAGTTGATATTTTGTGGGACTCCTCGAAAAAATATTCTAAGAATAAATGAACGATTCGGATCACTCGTGTGGGACCCAAAGTGGGTCCCCAAACGTGCTCTGTGCATTTTCTGTGGACTTCGTTCTGTACCCGTACGTTTATCCTTAGACATATACATGGTAAAGTGCCGAACTGCCCACAGACACTACATGATTGACCTACTTCTATATAGCGAAAAACCCGTGCTATGCACAAGGTGAAGTGACATTTTTTTTTTTGATAATCGGATCTCCGGGCTAGCTTACATGCAACTCAACTAGTTCCAGGTATGGGTTCCCATTTCCAAAGAAGGCAAAGATCAGTTTTGCTTGTGGGAAAGGTTTTAAGGAAAATGCTTGGTTAATGCTTGACCGCAATGAAGTGAAGGAAAAACTTACCAAAAAAAAAAATGTAAAAATTAAAAGATCTCCTTCAATGTAGCTTTCCAAGCAACAGATTGCAGATATTGATGAGTCGAATTTTTTTTAATTTTTGATCAAGACGAGTTGAATAATGCAGCTAAAAAAAAAAAAGATGAGTTGAATATTGAAGCACCCATATGTTCATATTTTTTTCAAAGCGGAGTTCCTGTAGCGATCAGGGGACCATCGCTTACACTTGGCCGCAAACTGACACGGTTTGACGCCAATAGGTTTGGCCTAATAAGTCTCTTTGACTTATTTTCTGTTCTGATTTGAATTTTTTTTCGCTTTAGTCAGTTTCGTGTTAAATTTTTGTGAATCATTAGTTTCTTTACGAGAAGAATTGAAAAAATAAGCAATTGTAATTGCAAGTATCAATATTTAAATATTCAAATCACAACATTTGTTCATAAAGTTTTTCACAAACACGCACTATATTAGTAAATCAGGATAGTATTTCCATCTTGTATCATTATCAGACACACTAAAAAATAAAAAATAAAACCATCAAATTAATTTAACTTCAAAAACACATTATATAATTTAGCAAGCAAGTTTTCCAAAAACTCACAAAATCAAATTTTCTATTCTAACTTCAACATATTAAAGGAATAATTAGTCATAATACACAATATTTTGCCTATTTAAAGGGAAGGATACGGAACATTTCAAATTCAAACATAAAAAAAAAGAACATTTGCAATCAAACCTAAAAACACAATATTTTGTCTATTTAAAGGGAAAGACAATGAACATTTGCAATCAAACACAAAGACACAATAAGTGGCCCTATTAATTATGCTATTATAAATGACAAGATACGATCAAAAGGGTTATCATGTACGTGTCCTATATTTTTTGATCAACCAATACATGCAATTATAAAACTATGATACCAGCATATGATTGGGTAAATGCATATTTTGCATTTGTAACTATTTTAAATGCAAAATATAAAACCTATCATGCTATCACCATAAAAGTCGTAATCTAAAATTGCAGGCGATGTTCTTTTATTCTATACAATAGGCAAAATATCTCCCCCCCACCTTAAATAGCATGATAGCATACTCTCATGTGCTATCATACAAGTTCTTGAATAAAAGAACGTCATGTAGCTTCGTCATTTGAATTGGGTGGTTGATTATTTGATTTTCAAATTATCTTTGTACGTACATTCAGAATTAGAAATTTGAAAATGTATATAATACCATCCCAATTCAAATTATCTGGAATTGAAAATTAAATTATCTTGAAAATCAAAATCACTTGATTTCAAAGATAATTTGAAATTTGTATAGGGTGGTTGTCCTGGCTCAACCACCACTCAGTCCCTCTTTGGTTGTTATATCTTGGCTTTGACCATCAAGAATTAGAAGACTAAATTGGGTTGAATTAAGACAAGTGAATTTCACACCCCATATTTTGATAACTGCACCCTCTTTCTTGTCATATAATGAAACTTTTATGTGTGAAATGTTTTGCTATAGGATAAGAAAGGGGATGCAGTTATCAAAATAGGGGTTGTGAAAATTATTTCCCTAAGTTAAGGATCATAATATATGCATATTATGCAAAAAAGTACTATTGACAAATTAAAGCGTATAAATCATATTCAAGTTTTATGAAGTTTAGTGAGTTGTCACTAGTTTCACGAGTTGATCGTCATTTTTTAAAGTTTTTGTACAAAATTAAAACTTTTAAAAATTAGCGAAATGTCACTAACTTTTTGGGTCGCCGGAATGTCTGAGGTGGGGTGGCGGTCAGAGGTAGAATTTTTTTTTTTTTGAATTTCCTATAAAAAATTACAAGTTTTTAAAAGTTAGTGAGATGTTACTAATTCTTTGGGTCGCGGGAAGTGGTCGGTGGGAGGTGGGGTGGTGGTTGGCAAGAGGTGGGATGGTGATTTTTTTTTGAATTATATGTTCGAGAATAGAATTTTTACAAATTAGTGACGTCTCACCAATTTTTTTTGGTTGCCAGAAGTGGTCGGCCAAGAGGTGGGGTGGTGGTCCGCCGGATGTAGGGTGGTGACTTTTTTTGAATTTTATGTTCGAAATTAGAGTTTTTAAAAATTAGTGAGATCTCACTAATTTTTTTGGTTGGCGTCGGCCAGTCGACCAAGAGGTGGGGTGGTGCTTGGCCGGAGGTTGGGTGGTAATTTTCTAAATTTTATGTTCGAAATTAGAGTTTTTAAAAATTAGTGACTTCTCACTAATCACTAATTTTTTTGGTCACCGGAGATGGAACATCAGAGGTGGGGTGGTGGTCAGCTGGATGTGGAGTGGTGATTTTTTTGAATTATATGTTTGAAATTAGAATTTTTTAAAATTAGTGATATCTCACTAATTTTTTTAGTTGTCGGCCAAAAAGTGTGGTGGTGGCCAGCTGGAGGTTGGGTGGTTATTTTTTTGAATTTTATGTTAGAAATTAAATTTTTTAAAAATTAGTGACATCTTACTAATTGTTTTGGTCACCAGAAGTGGTTGGCAAGAGGTGGGGTGGTGGTCGGCTGGATGTAGGGTGGTGATTTTTTTGAATTATATATTCTAAATTAAAAGTTTTAAAAATTAGTAACATCTCACTAATTTTTTTGGTCACTAGAAGTAATCGACCAAGATGTGTGGTGGTGGTTGGCCAGAGGTTGGGTGGTGATTTTTCTAATTTTACGTTCGAAATTAGAATTTTTAAAAATTTGTGACATCTCACTAATTTTTTTGGTCACTGGAAGTGGTCGGCTGGAGGTGGGATGGTGGTCGACCAGAGATTGGGTTGTGATTTTTTAATTTTATATTCGAAATTATAACTTTTAAAAATTAGTAACATTTTACTAATTTTTTGTCTTTATGTTCGATTACAAAAGTTTCTCGTCCTTCTATTTAAAAATGTCAAATATTTTTTGTTTTTATGTTTGATTTTAAAAGTTCATTGTCCTACCAAAAAAAAAGTAATATAAAATAAATAAAATAAATAAAAATACTAATTTAGATAAATAGTACAAAAGCAACAAAAAAAAGTGAGAGGTGCGTGAACAATGCCTAGTACCGCACCAAAATTATTCACCTAGGTTGTGTTTGGTTTGGTTTTGGGTTTTGGTTTTTGTAATGATTAGAGGGAGAAATAGGGGTAATAATTAAAAAATAGGTATTAATGATTAGAGAGAGATAGAGAGAAAAATAAGAATAATATTTAAAAATAGGGGTAATAATTGAATAATGATTTAGAGAACCGGTTCTTAAGAACCCAAACCAAAAAAGGCCCTAGTGTAGCAATAATAGATTGGCTACTGCACAGTGCAATGACTTGACATCGTGGTAACATTGCCCAGAAAAAAAACACAGGCCTAATTTGGCTTAAAAGTGGTGTTTGGATTATTGGTTTTTTCGTTTTGTTTTTGTTCAATTTTTTTTTGCATTTGTTCGTTTCGCGTCAAGATTTTGTGATTTATGGATTCCTCTCGACGAGACGAATCTAAAGAGTATAATATTGTGGTCAAAATTTAAATTTTTTTGAATAAAGCCAAAATAGGTGGATTATTGGCGAATAATCCACCTATTTTGGCTTTATTCAAAAAAATTTGAATTTTGACCACAATATTATACCTTCTAGATTCGCGTCTCGCCGGTGAATCCATAAAACCACAAAAATCTCGAAAACTTGGCAAAACAAAAAAAAAATGAACAAAAACGAAACGAAAAAACTAATAATCCAAAAACCACTTTTAGGCCAAATTAGGCCACAATCAACTTAAACAGTGGACACCTTTCAATTTTTGTCAAACGAACTCGATATTGCAGTTGGGCACTGCACAATGAGATTTTTTATTAATTGATGGTATTGTCATGTGATATCACCCTAAGCGTTAACTAGTACCTTTACTTGTTGTAGACAAAAATGCATCTCGTTTTGTGTTTTGGTAGCTATTTATTTTCATTTGAAAGCCATTTCATATATATATATATATATATATAATTTTTTTTATATATATATATATAAAATTTTCATTTGTATACGGAAAAAAAAAAAATTTGGCGCCTTTCTCCGGCCTGCCCACAGAGCCGGGCCTGGTTGTAGATTCCCTTTTTTTCCCCCTTGTTTCTGGGGATACTTTTTTTAGGTTTCGCCTGCGAAATACGCTTACCTGTGACGAACACACGAATGTCACCCAATGTGGAAGCCTTCCAATCCAAACCTTGCCTCTCGAACGCTGATAATATTGCGTCTCCTAATAACCAAAGATAATTGATTTTTCCTTCTTTATTGTTTTTGGTCCTATATGGGTCCAAAGTTCCCAAAAGACCCATTTTCGTCAGTGATGCTTTAATCTAAGCAAGTATCATAATCATTTGAATCAAGATTTACTTTAACTTCCTGCGAATGAATTGACGGATTTGGTTATTTGTATTGCTATCAATTCCTTCAGAGTTCAGAAGGTCTTAGTTCTCCGCGAATCATTGAAGCCTTGGGTTTTCGGTACGAGTCTGGAGATAGTATCAGGGTGGGGTGGAATTTCTCTCGATCATTGTGGACGGTGATCCGAAGCAAGTGGTTCAAACGAATAATAATGAAACAATCTACTTAGATTGTGATTGGATTGTTTTTAGGACTTGAATTCAATTTATAAATCTCATTTTTTCGCACATGTTGACTCTGATTATGATAGGATATCCCACTCTCGCATAAAACACTTCCTATTAGAAGTTATGGTGACATCTTGGGGTTCTTCTTATACTTACGTACCACTGCACAAAAGTTCGCCAATCCAATCCTGGGTTATCCGATTCTTTGGATGAATAACCTGATTTCAAACAAAAGAAGGCGATTGTTCAAGCGCTTAACAATTTGTTTTCAATCCAAACTGTTAAAAACACTTGTGGATGGCTGTGATTGTGTGCATCAGCTGCACATCTACAACCCCGCGTCCGATGACATGTTGGACGGATGATTTTCCCCTTTGGCTGTCTTCCCTCCCTGGCTCGAGGTGATGTTAGAGCCTCTGGCCCTTCGCTATTCTAGTAATAAAATCTTCTTCTTTACGGGTTTAATTTTTTTTGGGAATTGATATTTAGACTTCCCATTTTGATATTGGCACTTCTTTTTTTATTTTCCCCTATTAGGTGAAGGTATTAAACTATCCTTGTACGGAGTATTTCGTAAGCAAGAGATTACATACGTTAACTTCTTGCCATTTGCAAGTTGCTGGTATGTCTGTTGCTTGTCCCAACCAAAAACTTTTGTATTTTTCCCCTTAGGCTGTGTTTGGATGATTGAAACCTTGAGGATGAATAGGAATATGATTATTTGGAATCAAATTCCTAAGAATTCAATACCTAGAGTAATTTCATTTCGGTTTTTAAATTAATTCAATAGTCTGATGAGAGAAATATTTATTTTAGAAACTTATCAAAGTCAACTTTTTTTTTTCAATGATTAAGCCTGGAATCTAAGATTTCTCTGGGATAAGAGCGGGACTAGATTCCCAATCAATCCCGTTATGTGATTTTTAGTTGAATGTGTCATTAGGAATCATATTCTTATACATGTTTCTTCCTAACGTTAGAATCATAAAAATAAAATATATCATTCTTATTCATCCTCAAGATTTTGGCCTTCCAAACTCAGCCAGATTCTTCTGTGGCCTAAAACCTCAAGTACGTAAATATCTTAGGATCGTATAAGATATTCCATGGGATATCCTCCAGCTTTAATTTGTTGTCTTGTGGGACACATAGACATAATGGTATTCATCTTAACCTCTATGATTACCTTTTGTGACATCATTAATTTTGTTAATTAAATATGCATAATTTTTATAATTAAATAACCCATCAGTGCCCTGCGAATCTGTTATTTGTGGATTTTCAGAGTGGAATATTCCTAAGAGGGACCCAGCGTCGAATGAGTCTAGATGAGTGCCTTATCCAAGTTTTATTAAATTTATTATAGAATTTTCGTAGTTCTACGCATTTTGTAAACTTTAAAAGTATAAAGTTTATTTGTCCGCCTGCAATATTGTCTTTTTCAAAAATCTAGCATCTGTATTTTAGGAGTTGTTTGAAAAGCTTAATAATACACTTTTCATATATTTCGAGTGAGCTGCTTTTAGCATTATTTCTTAAATTTGTGGTTGTATCTATGTATCTATCATTGTAGATTTATTTTAATTTGCACCTACCAAGCTTTTTTCTTAATAAAAGTTAGAAAAGATCAATCAGTAGTACTTGTAAACGACTATGTTGACGAGAATTCGATGTGTAATTAGAAATCAGAATGTATTATATGTGTTGTCCCGACATAATGATCAAAGGCTAGTTGGTACGTGAAACATTAAAATTTTAGTTAGTTGATATTCCTATAATTCATACCTGCTATGTTTATTATTTATGATTTCTAAGAACTCTTCAGTAGTAACTTGACTAAATTTCCACTAAAAATATTTTCTGCATTTTTGGTATTTTCGCACTTACATTCTAACTGGTAAAAATACAGAAAATACCATTATTTTTTATTGAGGTGCCATTGCTCTTCACTTTTTTTGTTTTAGGCTATAACAAAAGTCAGGTTGTTTATCCTATTTGAGCTTTTTGAGTTCTTTCATTTTTGTATGTGAGGAGAATAAACTGTTTGAGAATGTGGACAAAACAGTGAAAAGCCTAAAAAATCCAACAATCCCTTAAGGGAAATGACAACTGAATTGGACTCAAAGTGTCCTGTCGGGCCGCCAGTATGCTTGCACGGTCACACCTAGACTAATCCTTGAAGACCAATAATCTCACTATCTATTGGTGGCGACTACTTATGGTTTAGTTTTTTCATTTTTTTGGGGCAAACGGTTACACCAAAGAATGTGCTTGCACCTATCATATATATCCAGGGTGGAAAGTCGCACATGTGCATAATTTTCCAAACAAGGGACTGCTTTAGGGTCACACATGAAATTCAAATGGTTCTTGTCGTTTCAAAAGATTGATGTGTCAATTTTGTCCCCATCTCAAATTGAAAAGGACATATAGAAAAGGTACCTAACAGAAATAAAGTACTTTGTAAGTAGAAGAAGCCTCTGATTAACGAAGTGAGAATTTTTATTTTGAATTCGTCAATGTAAGGTGTGGATGACCTGAATTAATTCATCTACCTTGAAAGGTGCCAACTCAAGACTGAAGTAGTCAAAGGACTATGCTGCCCTTCCCATGTCACTGAACTCAAAATGTAACAAAATCGATCGTTTGACAAAATGTCACCGAACTATATAAGAAATTGGGTGTTGCTTATTAGGTTATGACGGATGTGTAATTATGAAGAACATTAATGAGTTATGGACAACACATAAATGTATGTATACATGTGTAACTGTGTAAGGTTTAAAAGATGTTGGAACCACAAAATATATAATTATTCCTCCATTTTAACGTAGCGCGCTCTTTCTCTCTCTCTCTTTATGTTTTCTTTTAGCAGAGGGTACGATGAAGGATGATTCTACTTAATCCACTTAACTATACAATTGCTCTCTCTCTCTCTCTCTCTCTCTCTCTCTTTCTCTCTCTCTCTCTCTCTCTCTCTCTCTCTCTCCCTTTTGCGTTTAAAGAGTGAGAAATGAATCTTCAAACTTTCCAATTTCCATGTCATCTATTTATTTATTTATTTATGATAAACTAAATACAATAAAGATAAGGGTGCCGAAACAAAGGGTATCAAAAATGTGCAAACAGTTTGCGAGGTTAATTTTTTGGTCCTACATGAACAATTCGAACTGTTCATTTATTTTAAATAATTTTTTGAGTGTCCCTGCAAAAAGTCAATTCAATTATATATGCGTAAGTGGGTGATTCAATTCTTCAATTTCTCATTCAAAATTTAGGATCCAAAGTTCTAAATGAAAACTTGAAGTTTGGATCACCTACTTACGCATATATAATTGAGTTGATTTTCTGTAGGGACACTCGTATTGAATGGTTTAGATTATTCATGTGGGACCCAAAAATGAGTCCTACAAGCCGCTTGTACATTTTTGATATTTTTCGGGTCAGCACCCATAGTCGTGTCCAACTAAATAAATTATTATTTTTGGGCAAATTGGCTCCCTTAAAGTACAAAAAGTAATTAAAAAATAACACAAAGTTTTAGGTGCCCCTTGGCGTGCACTTGTTGCAAGTGGTTCTTCAACTTGCAACAAGTGTTATCAAAACTGTATTTGGTGTGCACTCTAAAGATTTGTTGAGAACTTATGGAAAAGAAAGAAAGGGAAAATTAAAAAAATCTCCCTTTCATTATTATTTTTTGGATAGAAAGAAGAGAAAAAATAGCAAATTCAAGTATCTTGCACAGTGAAATTTTCCTTTCATTTTTTCTTCTATTTTACTCCATTATTTGTTTCCATTTGTTTCCTCCCATTTTGCTTTGAAACACAGCGTGAGATGCTTTTACCGTATGTTTCATATCTGGATCTCATTCTTGGGTCCTGTCCGTAAAAGGCCAAGTTCGGGCTATGAAGTTTTACGAAATTTAACCTTAGAAAATAAACAAAGGCCCAGGCCCATTAATTTGTCAGAAACCATGAAATTCTGGCGTCAATATTTTGGATCAAAACGACAAACTATTCTGATCCTAAATACTTATTACTATTGGTTCAAAAAAATACTTAATACTATCTGCGTCCCAAATTGTTTGTCATCTAAAAAAGACTTGTATTCGGATAAAGGAAAATCGTATTTTCTAGAATAATTTTTTAAATTTCTTTACAACAAATTAAAAGTACTTATAATGAGTTCCTTAATTTGGTGTAAGAAAATCCAAAAAATTATGTACTGAAGTAATTTATTTTTGAATCCAAAAATTACACGTCTTTTTTTATAACACAAGCAATATGAGTTGGAAAGAGTACTGCTCATGGCTCAGTTTTTGACCACCCAAATAAACCCCACGATTTGATGATGGGTTTTATTTTTGATAACTAAAGGTAATTGGGTTAGCTCACATACTAATTAATTTTTCAATGGATTTTATGAGATAAGATTTTGCTAAAATCAGTTGAGGATCCTAGATTTTATCAAAACTCGATTTTATGAGATAAAATCCATCGGAAAACTCAATACAAATTGGCTCCACAAGAGTTGAAAAACAAAGGGGCTGTTTGGGAGCTTTATGATTGCATTTTTCATTGTGTGGTTTTGCATGTTGAGTGTTTGGCAACTAAATTGTAAAATGCATTATCTATATAAGTCACAATCAGAGGCAAAATTTGATAATCAGCCTTGGGTGTATTTTTGCATTCTCATTTTGCATTTTGGATAAAAAAAAAAACTTCATCACAAATATTTTGTTGCAAATTTATTTTGCACATAACTCCAAACACTCATACAAATTAGTAATATATTCTGATCATAATTAAAAAATTTACAATCACAATCGAAATGTAAAATGCAAAAAATAATAGGCTCCCAAACGGGTTCTAAGGGGTTTCTGAGTGTGGTGCTTGTACTGGTCCTAGAGAAACATGACTAGAAAGCAACCCAAATATATATAGGGGTGCCAGGATTAATAATTAGACATCTTGTTTGAGGAACTTATTTATGTCTCTATCCTCGTTGGTTTGAATAATTTAGCATTAATGCTACATACACACCCTCCCATACACACCTTCGCTCACACCCACTTTGGATTGCTGACATGAATCCATGCTGTGCTCAGAGAGATGATCCAATATAAATTTGTTATCTTATATATTTTCTCAAAAAATCTATTGACAGATATAAAACCTGGAAAACAGATCGAGATTAGAAAAGTACAAAATATTTTCTTTTTCTCAGAATTTATTCATAAACCCAAGTGATGTTCATGTTTTCACTCGATATTTTACAAAGTAACTGAAAACCGCAAAATAACGAAGTGAATTGAAATACTATTGGCTCCCATAGAAAAAAGAGAACACAAACCAAGCCTTATGTCCCAATCAATTGGGGTCAGCTACATGAATTCTTTTTCTCTATTGAACTCTGTCAAGTGCTGTTTCATCGTTTAAATCTAGCTAGTATACTCAAATCTTTGCATACTACCGCATTTAATGTCAATTTGGGTCTTCCCCTCCCTTGTGCATTTCTACCCGAAGCTATCCTATCCACTCTCTTAAAAAAAGAGAACACAAAAAACCTAAAAAATGTAAAAAGAGGACAAAAAAAAAAAAACACTGAAAATGTAAAAATAAGCAAAGAACTACTTTCAAAGTGAGAATTTGAGAAATGATTCATAGTGTGTCCATTAATTATTCATTTAATTTGCCAACATGTTCCCACCTATTTTTTAAGTAAATAATATCTTTTCTTAGAATTTATTCATAAACCCAAGTGATGTTTTCATTCGATATTTTACAAAGTAACTGAAAATTGCACAATAACGAAGTGAATTGAAATACTATTGGCTCCTATAGAAAAAGGAGAACACAAAAAACTTGAAAAATGTAAAAAGAGAACCAAAAAAAAAAAATGAAAATGTAAAAAGAAGCAAAGAACTACTTTCAAAGTGAGAATTTGAGAAATGATTCATGGTGTGCCCATTAAATATTCACTTAATTTGCCAACATGTTCCCACCTATTTTTCTTGGTTTTGCATCGAGAATTGACGCATGTCTCTAAAGTCTATATCCCCTTCAATCCCTACTTTGTTCCCACTATTAAACCTTCAGTTCGACATCTTTTGTACTCTACTCTAGCTATACGTATTCCTCAATTTAGAACTGGCCACCACAAAATAATATTAAAAAAAATGGGAGGATAAACTAATTACTGAAGCAAAATCATATTTTCATGTTTGGGAAAAAACAAATACAAACTATAAATGTGGTTGTCTACTTGCATGAAGGAAGAATGAAAAATTATCAAATAAATTGTTGTTCGAGATCCTGCCTGATTTATCCCGTGGCTCACTCTTCCTGCTTTACATTAGTAGTCTTGATCGAAATCGAAATTTATTTCTACTAATCCAACTTTGGTCTATGCAAGCACCTTCTTCCATTTTGCTCGTCACTATTCGTAACTTCCTACATAACTATTCATTAATATTAGAACTCTAGATGAAATTTGTGCATACCTGACATGAGCCTAAAAATAATTGATGCCAACTAAATGAAATTAGAAATCGAAATCTCAATTGAGTGAATAGGAGAAACATTCATGAAGAATTCCGAATTTCAAAAGGATAGAAATAGAGTAGAGAAGAACACAAGAGGAGAGGCAACCCAATTTTTGGACGGTGAATTTCGTTTTAGAACTTTTACCAATTCTTTCCTTCTTTGTGACACCACACTACTGAAGTTAAGTTGTGAACAAAACTTTTTTGCATGAAAAATATGAGCATATTAGGTAACCTTATATAAGAGAAGTAACATGTACTAATACCAAATTTCGAATTCTGATCATCCCGCTAATCATTCCTAAATTAACATGATTTTTAAGTGTTTTTCATGTTTGAAATAAGTTATCCCACAAATCAAGGATTTCTTAATTAAGCAAATTCTTTAAAACAATTTAGAAAATATTAAGTAAATAATTGTGTGGGGTAATCAGTTTGTGGCACTTGTCGCGATGAGAGTCATCCTCACGAAAAGTCATCCTGCAATAATATATAAGATTTAGTTGGTATCGTTAAATTCAAATAAATCTCAAATCTCCAAATCTTTCTTAATTTACCTCAATTTCTCTCTTGTATCTTTTAAATCTTCTTCTTTCCTAAAATTTTAATTCTCTCTCTCTCTCTCTCTCTTCCCTAAAATCTCAAAACAAAATTAGAAAAATAAATTAATTTGCAGATGGCATGATAATATGTGACGTATTTCGGAACCAAAAATCAAGAAAACTACGCAAACGAATTATGAAACATGATAAAATGTCAACAAACATGATAAATTAATCATCTACCGGATAGATTTCAAAACACATATAGCATTGAACATGAGAAATTTAAAACAACGAGCCCTATATATTTCGGCAAAGTAAATTAATTACAACTACCGAAATCATGTTAAATTAAATTTCTCAAATACCATGTTCATATACACCAATATTCTTTGATAATATGGACTTTGTCCCTCATTAAATGAAATGGATAATAAATTTACCACCGTTAGGTACACATTGTGTTCTAATAGGAAATGGAGAGACTGGTGTGCGCTTTTTGGTGTGGGGTATCTGAGTTGTCGGATGTGTTTTCAAAGGTCTTGCATTTTTCTTCGCACTTTGCAGAACCAAACCATCCATTGCTAAGATGAAATCCAAGCCGTTGATAGCCGGATACCGGAGATCAATGACTTAATTGGACACGCTAAGGCCGCACACCAACACCCTGGTCCGCTCAATTATACCATGTTTTCTGAAAATCTGCCATGAGATGGATGAACATGGTAATGGCAAATTAATAAACATGATCATCGAACATGATAAATTTATTATTTTGGTCACAGTAAGTAAACTATATTCACTGACATGATAAACAAATTAACATGACTTATGTGTGGAAAATCAAGTATATAATAATGTCTAGGATAGCTTATGCATATGTACCTCGACTAATGATGTGGGCAGTAGCCCCAAAAAGGAGATTAAATAGTTGGCTTATTTTATTCGACACCCCGTAAACTATACCCATTTATCACTTTCACCCCTTAATCATTTGTGGACAAGGCAAGAGATCTACTCTACTTACCCCCTTTAATTGTTTAAGTGAATCAATTTCACCCCAACATCCCCTAACATCACTTGAAGGGGTGAAGTTGATTGCCCTACACATTTAGGGTTAGGGGGTGTTGAATAAAAATAAGCCTAAATTTGTTTACTCGTTTTAATTTTTGAATTGAAAATTTTACAAAGGCCAAACTCCTTGCCGAAAGAGAGTTTTTTTTTTTCTCAGACAATATGATCGATGCTTGTATAAATTAGATTTTAACAAGGGCCACCTCTTGTATCTAGTCGAATCTTAGACCCCAAGCTTATTGAAGCGTTACACAACTATTGGGGCAAACCCCAAAATTCTTGCCAAATGAGTTAAATAATCTCAAATGCAGATACAATTATTAGATAGGCCATTATAAGAATAGTGGAGATCGAATGTCCCAATTAACCATCCATTATGAGGTGCTTGTCTATCAATCTACATTAACCAAGACTTTAATTGACTTGCATAGTTTTTTTTTTAGGTAAAGAGATAGAAGAATATTATCATCCAAAACCATCAGCCCAAAACTAACCAACAAAAAACAATCAAAATAAAACCCTCGACCTACAAAACTACTGGCCAAAAAACCACCTACAAAACAAACAACAAAAACATACAAAATAACAAAAAAGTGCAAAAAAAAAAAGTACTCTGAAGCAAATCGCTGGAACTGTCACCCACTGCTGCTGCCACCATTGTTGTCAGGAGTCTGGATCTGGAAACCCTAGATATGGCTCCCCCTGGTCCAAAAATTGGGCGTGGTCACCCATACTGGAACGAAGAGGATCATCCGCCATGTAGGGATGACAATTTCACCAAAAACCAATGGATACCCGAACCAAACCAATTTTATCGGAGCTGTTTTTTTCATATTTTTTCCTATCCATGGGGCGGGTTTGGTTTTCAAAATATGATAGCCAGTGCGTTTGGATTTGCGTTTGGTTTTAGTAAGTATTCGGCTAAACCCAAACCCAAACTGATCCATATAATATTTCTTATGTGATATATATATAAACATGTTATATTTTTACAGACATGTAATTTTTATTTTTCAATTCATAACTTTCAGTGACTTTTCATTTCCTTTCCCTCCTTATTCTCAAATCCCTTATAAATCTCAAGAGTCTCTATAAGAACCTCTTAAGAAAAGTTTTATTATTTAATTATTTCTTTTGATTATGTTGGAATTTAGACGTTTAATGGTAAAATCATATGGTATGTTACTTTTTTTTTTATTTTAATATATAATTCTTCCTTCATATGTTCATTAATGGAATGAATATTAATGCAGGTTTGGTGCGGTTTGGATAAAATCCAAATCCATATGGTTTGTTTATAGTGCACTAAAATTCATACCCGTTGGATATCAGTTTGGATTTGGGTATAGATAAATGCTTTGGATTTAGGTATGGTAATCGCAAAACCCGGACCAAACCGATCCATTGCCATCCCTACCTCCATGGGGAGTCTCCAAACATGAAGGAAGTGTATCCATAGTGCAGATCAGGGAGGCGGGTGGACGGGGTGTGGAGGGAGAGGGGGAATGGAACAGCCGCCATGGCTGAAATCCAGGGGAGGGCCGCTCCCCTTTCTCTCTCTGTCTCTCACTTTTCAATCCTGTTGACTTCCATTTATTTGTCGACTTGCATAGTTGTAAACCATAATTCACTCAAAAAATGCTAATTCCGGTCCATAGATTTTCGAATAATTTTTCATACAAAGAACCGGAGTTTGTAACTTTATTTAAAGGATTAAATATCTACTTCGTAAACTATCAATTTTTTTTGACTGCCCCCTTCAACTACCAATTGAACTTCCTTCCCTCTTCAACTATCATTTTCTTATTTACTAAGAGACAAATCATGTTTTCCATCCAAAATTTCTGACGGAAACTGTTAACCTTTTTTTTTTTTTAACTAATGAAAAAAGAGAGAGGGTAATATGGGCATTTCATACACTTAAAACAATATAAGCGACTAAGGATTTTCAATCTATTAATCAAACCAAAGATTTGCCGAAGGATTTTCACTTTTCAATCCATTGTGGATCTTGATGGCATCAATAAAGCTAGGATAGGAGGGTGCAATAAATCAGATAACCTTCTAGTTAGTTTACCAATTTGGGGGACTTTTTTGCTTTTAAATCCATTGGGGCTTTTTCTGTTCAATCACCATTTTTCAACTCTGAACAGTTTTCATCAATAAAGCTAGGGTTTTAAGGATGACATGGATCTTGAGGGCTCCCACCGGAAGAAAACCAACCTGTAAGTATCGAGTAACAGATTTTTATTTCAAAGAACCCACTTTTTGGGATTGAAGATGTTGGAATTGAGTTACTTTATATTGCAATTTTATGCTGTACAGAAGGAAATGACAGTTGGAGGGGGAAGGAAGTTCAATTGGTAGTTGAAGGGGGAAGTAAAAAACAAAAAAGAAGTAATAGTTTAAGGGGCAAGTGAAGTAGATATTTAAGCCAAAAGACTAATATAGGCATAGGACTGACTTTTCCGTCCATCAATTGGATGAAAAATGTGATTTGTCCTTATTAAAGGAAAAAATTATAATTGAAGGGGGAAGGGAGTTCAATTGGTAGTTCAAGGGGGGAGTTAAAAAAAAAATTGATTGTTTGAGGGGCAAGTAGATATTTAACACTTTATTTAAATTTGTTACATAATTGAACAAGTTTCATAGATTAACCACGGTGGATTACCATCCCTACTCCTCCTTTTATCATACCCTGCTCCTGATTTTTTTTTTTTTATGCTGTACGGACGAAAAATTAAGTAATTTAACGAGTAATAATTCATAGTTGTCATGAATCCAAAAATTTGACATACGAAGATCACACAATCAAATATTAACTATTAATGTCAAGCAGAAAATAATGTATAAGTACTTTTGAATTAATTACTTTTATAGAACTGCTGAATTAACAAAGTTGAAAATTGGATGCCCAAATTTAATAAATTATTTATAAGAGACGGAATTGTAAATCTGTTGGGATCCACCCCGTGTGGGCTAGATGGGCTTAGGCCCAAGGTTATCTAGGGTTTCCATAGAATAGCACTAGGTTATATTTATACTCTTGTTGTCCCTTTGTTTGGTGTGTGGTAATACAATGTGAGCGAGATAGGCTGAGAGTGTGAGAAGGGAAAGCCGGTTGTAGCCTCCACCTGCCAGAGTGGGAGCCAAATATTGCTTTCTGGAGAGGTTTTTTTCATGTCTTTATATATTTTGTGAATATATACGGTTGACGGAGTTTTTCCTCAGATATATTTTGTGTGTTTAAATGCGTACGTGACCCAGATTGCACGACAAAATCAAACACAATGTACACAAGGACAATACTGCAATTCGGTATAATACTTGCATTATTATGGTAAATATAAAAATCACAAATAGTAATTTTTTTTTTAATGTGACCTCACGTGCTCCCCTGGTGACTTGATGGAGTATCTGAAACATCGTGCTAGTGTAATACACCCTAAATCCCAATTTATTAGTCTCTTTTGGAAGTTCATAGTATTTTTTAATTGATTATATCTCGTAATTTATATTGTCTATGTGATTTCAAAATATTGTCTGATAAAACTAATTGAAATCTATCAAACAAGATCCATATTGAATATAAAATTTATTACCGAATTAAAATTATAACTAATTCTATATCTGATTAATGAGGGATCAAAATTTTGAGACGGAGGGAGTATTTTGTTACGGACTTAAGATGCAATATTACTATGACCTTTCATTTCAAAAATATACAATAAATTACTATCTACGTCTCTTAATTTAAAAAATGTGTTCATCTCATCACTTTAAATGCAGTACAGATAGTGGTGCAAATGAGCCGGGTCAAGCTGAGCTTTGTAGTACGTGAGCTTGGCTAGTTTAACTAGCCAAGTTCTTTTTAATGAACCGAGCCAGGGTAATTCACTTAACGAGTCTTCTTAATACAAACAAGTTGAGCTTTTGCAAGCTTGTTCACTAAACAAACCTAAAAATTGAGCTCGAGCTTGACTCAATTATTGTTTGAGCCGATTCCAACCGAATTTTAATGAACCGAGTCACGAGCTGCTCGCGAATAGCTCGATTCATTTGTGGCCCTAATTGCAGACCTGTTCTACTACCCCTTTGCTACTATTAAACTTTCCCACTTACCATACAAATTACTTCAGCCAATACTTCCCAGTTCTCCACAACATGTCTTACAAAATAGCTGTTGATCCTAGCATCCCCCATTTTCCTCCCACCAATCTTATTATAGAATTTACCATTGTGAGTGGTGTAGGAAATTGATAAACCCCACTTGAGTACTGAGGGCACTCGGGTCTTCTTATTTCTTTGTTTTATTATTGCCCTTTCCACTATAAATTTCTAATAAGCTAAACCAGTAGGAATCATTAAGCAAACAGTTTCTAGCTCCTATAAGAATTTGGAAAACACAAAAAATGGGTATTTATGCTTATGTTTTTCTCTTTATGGCGTTCAATATATTGGCTTTCGAATATTCTCAAGCTCAACAAGTGGATGCTACTAATTCCTTGTTCCGCTCTCTATACTCATTCGGAGACTCTTTTGTTGATCCGGGAAACAATGATTACATATCGACTTTTGCTAGGAGCAATTTCCCTCCTTACGGTAACGATTTTCCTGGCAAAACCGCTACTGGAAGGTTTTCAAACGGGCTGCTATTTCCCGATTTTCTTGGTGGGATTTTGAACTGGTTTTATTTCGTAGAGAATTTTTGTCGATTCTTTTTATTTTTTTGTGAAGTGGAAAGTAATTTTAATGCTAATTTTTTGTGGGTTTTTTTACGTGCAGCATATTACTTGGGTGTTGGAAGGTACCAGCGTCCATACTTGGCCCCAAATCTTGACTATAAGGAGTCAGCGACTGCAATTAGTTTCGCCTCAGCCACAAGTGGATATGACCCAAACACTGCCAACAAAACCGTCTCTCACTGTCTCTCTCACATGCATGAATTTTTTCACGAGAAAGGATAGAAGAAAGTCTAGGGGCACATACCAACCACATTCACTGGTGTGGGACTTGCTTCAAAATCTCATATGAGTGATCAGAACATGTCAATTTGTCTAGAATATGTTTTCAAGTATTCCTGAAAAAAAAAAGAAAACTCATTCAGATACTTGTAAAGGCTCGATTGATTCATTAAGGTTTCAAGCCTTTAACAAAACTTTAACAAATTTATTAAGCCTTTCCCGATATCTGATTGAGTTGATTTTTTTTTAGAAACCCTTAAAAATGTATTCTAAACAAATTGAACTGCTCCGATAGATGCTCCAATAATTCATGTGAGACCTCGAAGTAGGTCTCACACGAGTGGGTGTGGCTGGTATGTGACCGAGTGTGTGTACCAGTAGTCTCTCTCGATGAATAGAGACACTAACACTTGCACCTACGTGGGATTCACGTATGAGTGATAGGTCACACGTATCCCATGTGAGAGAGTGTGTAATTGTTGGTACAATTGTTAATGCTTGGCAAACCTGTCTTTTCATTTCTTGACATTGGTTTGTGCATTTTAGACCTGTGTAGCTAGCTAGGGCAGCAAAGGAGCTGAACTTCAAAATGTTCAAATTTGTTCTTTAAGCGAACTTGAGTTGAGCTCGAGCTAAATAAAAAGATGACGAGCTAAGCTTGCCTAGATTTGAATCGAACTCGATCTTGTCACGAGCGGCGAGCCTTAATGAGTTAAAAGTATTAGATATTTGTGTTATCATACAGGTCTTGAAATTCAAATAATTTTTTTTTTTGTATGTAAATAAGTTCAAACCTATATTAAATTGTATAACCATATTAATATTTAAATTTTATGGTACTTTTTAATGTTTTACATGTGCAAGCTAGAAAATTTTCATTATGTACATGCAAAAATTTATAGATATTCAAAATTATATGTGAAATTCTTATGACATACACACATGCATATATCTATATTCCACGTTCACGAGCTTAATAAAGCCGGATACATGCTACTATTACTAATTTCAAGCTGTGATTGCCATAATTTTCAGAACGCAATCCAAATGTGGGACCAGCTGGACTATTTCAAGCAGTACAAAGCCAAGCTCCAGAAGAAAATTGGAAAGAAGAAAGCCGATAATCAAATCAAGAAAGCCCTGTTTTACGTCAACGCCGGATCGGACGATTTCGCTTTCAGTTATTTTCAGGATGGCGATGGCCGGCAGAAGACACTCAGTCCTCGCGCATATGGGCAGTACTTGCTGCCTTTTATACAGCAGTTTATGCAGGTTTTAATTTGGATTCAACACCCTTTGAATACCAATTCATGAAAGTAGAGTAACAGCAAATCGTATACTTAGGAATTGGAGAAATGAAATCTATATTGCACTAAACATCTCCGAATGCATTTTAATTATTCTTTTGATAAACAATAGGATGTTATTATATTAGTTAAGTTAAATTACTACAAAAGGTATCGACACTGTTTTATCGGCTTTGGGCTTATTGCCTTCCAGTCAATTTGAGTTTGAACTTTTAGACGAAGTTGTGAGACCCTTTGAACAACGCGCTCAACTCACCAACACACAAACATTGAAGATCTTAGATGCTATGAATCATAGAAAACAAACTAGAGAAATTAAGGGAGAGAGAAAAAGACAGAACGCACAAGATTTGCGAAGCTCGACAATTGCCTACTTCTTAGAAGCCATACTAGTTCACTGTGAATCAATGGGAGAATCTCTCAAAGTCCCTCTCTACAAGTACAAGCTTTCTCATAAAAGAATATGATGTTGTAACTCTAAAAATCTGATTAAGGGCCTTGAATTTGTGTTCGGTTCGTGTGGTCTTGACCAACTCGACACAGTCATGACCGTTTTCACAAAAGTCGGTCCTGACCAACTTAGTCACGGTCCCAACATTTTTTACAGAAACCTCAGAAACCTAACCAAAAGTGCTGAAACTTCATAAATTGGTTTTCGCAAGCCCAACAATAAATGAGGGGCTCGTTACTTTGTTCACTCTGGCAAGAACACTCAAAAGAAACATTCAAAATTTCTTTTGTTACATTTCAGGGATTGTTGGATGAAGGGGCTGAAAACATCGCAGTAAATGGCCTACCACCCTTGGGTTGCATCCCTGTTGGTATAACTCTGCTTCCTAAAAATCCAACAAATTCACTAGTTGACAGTGATCGGACCAAACGCAAGTGTCTCGATTACGTGAATGTCATATCGGAAGATTTCAACGTTTTGCTCCAGAATGCTTTGGAGGAAATGCAGAGCAAATGGCCGAAAACAAAGATTGCTTACATCGACTTTGAAGAACCACTGCTCCATGTTATACAGAACCCAGATGATTACGGTTTGTAAATAAATTCATAAAATTTCACAAGGATTTCTATCTATTTGTCTATACGATATGCTAAGCCCGCGTAGTTCATGAGCTAATCTCTCTTTTTTTCAAGAAAAACTAAGACAATCGAAGAAAATTTCACGTTGGTAACTTCTCACACTATTTTTTTTTTCTCTAGTTACTCTCCTACGAAACTCGAAATTGATAACATCTCTCTTTTTATTTTTCTTTACAGGTTTTACTGAAGTGAACAAGGGTTGCTGTGGGACTGGACTAAAGGAAATTGGCATACAGTGCAATGAAACGACTCCGTTTTGTGCTGATCCATCCAAGTACGTATTCTGGGATGCAGCACACCCAACTGAGAAGGCATATGCAATCATTTTCGCAAGCAATGTTGCAGCCATTGACGATGTCATTAGGGAATAACTTGTGGTCATCTTGGGTCAAATTTCACACGAATGCGCCAATTAAGAACACATAAATATAGCAGAGAATATAAATAATTTTGCAAATCTGCAACTGTAGTGGAATGTAATGTAATTTGCCTTATCAAAATCTTGAAATATCAAGTTGATTAAGCTTCAAGAAAATGCAATTGATTTGTCTTGGTTCAAAAGAGAGGATTCAGAGTTACGAAATCTGTAAAACAATGACTTCTCTCTAGTGATTTGAAAATTCATCAGTCCTGTTCGATGCTAAAAGTGTTCTGTTGGCAATTTCTAGATTCTGACAAACCATTGGAGTATGTATTTCGTTTGGGTTTGGGGGGGATAGGTGTCTAGCATTATGTCTAGATGCTCCGAACTTTTGATTTGAAGCGTTGATGAAAAGATTGCGTTCATGCTAGTGCTCACTTTGGCTCTTTTTTTTATATTTTTATTGGTAACAAAATTTTATTAAAACTCGATAAAGGGTACATTGAGGAAAAAACCAAGTACTACCACAAAGCAAAGCAAAGTATAGGTAGGGAAAGAAAAAGACCATTTAGTGAAATGCTGAATTGAGAAAAAAAATTACAAGAAACAAGAAGTAGACCACATTCGGATACCAAAAATCATTGGAAAAGCAGTGAGATGATTGATAACCCCAAGCCTGTGACATCACTCCAGAGCATAAACATCAGCAGCACTAGATCAAGAGGCATCAGCATATCCATCTCACTTTGGGTTATGAGAAAGGTATAAATCATGGAATTAGCATTGTCACTTCGTTTTAATGATTAAACAATGCATGTTTTGATTTATCTTAGTACCTTTGATTAATTTTTTGAATTTATTAGAAAAATCTTTTTATGACTAAGGCATGTAGTAAGGAAGTGCTCTATTAGTGCCCTAGCGCATCTAGATGCTTGCCTTGGCAACCGCTCTGGTGGCATCGTAGCACATCTAGGACGCTTGTTTTTGAAAGCACTCGATTGGCGCCACAGCCCTCCTGAAGCACTATTCAGGTGTTCTTTAGCCTTGGTTGAATAGTGTTGTGTGTAAGCGTTTTGAAAGTGCTGTGACACTTAGGGATGGACATGGGGTCGGATCGGGGTTGGAGACTACTATCTCCACCCCCAATCCCCAAATCCTTTACTCATATTCATCCCCTATCCAATCTCCAACGGAGATTTATTTTTATCCTCCATCCCCACTCCAAATGGGGAATGCACTACAACAAAAAACACCATTGGCGACATATTGTTGGTGACAAGTAACCATTTTGTCACCGAAAATACCTCTAAGGTGACACAACAAACCAGAATGTCGCTGAAGGTTAATTAACAATGGCGACATGTAATTGTGTCACTGAAACGTACTTTTCGGTGACAAGCTCTTATTGCTGTCACCAAAAGTATACCTTCGGCGACACAACAAGCCAAAATGTCGCTAAAAGATTAATTAGTAATGGCGACATGTAGTTGTGTCACTGAAACTTATTTTTTGGCGACAAGCTTTTGTTACTGTCACTGATAATATACCAATGGCGACATGACAAGCCAGAATTTTGTTGAATGATTAATTAGCAATGGTAAAACATGTAGTTATATCACTAAAACTTCCTTTTCGATGACAACATTATTTTGCTATCTCCAAAAGTTAGAAATTTAGGTGCCAAAACAACAATTTCTTGGCACAGTAATAAAATGAGTGATCTGCTCCAACAGAATGTGCATATAAATTGATCATTAAAGATTAGGGAGATGTTAATGGCACGGAATAATCTACTTGTTTTGACTTCTCCACTGTCATTTAGCATTTCCAAAATGCCCCTTTTAGAATTTTCGTATACACAAACTCAAATTCCTCTTCGTATCCCAAAGAAAAGATTTTCTTCTTAAAGACATCAATTGATAAGATAAAAAATAAATAAATCGCCGAGAACTTCTCAAATCTTTGGGTGCTTTGGCTAAATAAGTCACTTGGCTTATTTTTTTGCCTTTATACAAAATTTTTCCACATTCGCTAGTTTTCGATCTTTATACAAAATTTTCACACCTTTGTTAGTTTCCGATAAGGGTAATTCGAAAAATAAAAAAATTATGATCCAAACTTAAAACATTTTGAATAAAGACAAAAATAAGTTAAAAAGTTAGATTTTTTGGCTTTATTAAAAAAATTTGAGTGAATCATGAGCTTTTTTTTTTTACTTTTTCGATTCCCCTCGTCGAAAAGAATCAATAATCTACAAAAGTTTAACCGGAAACTAACAAATGTGAAAACTATTGAATAAAGACAAAAAAAAAACCAAATAACTTATTTATTTGAGCATAATAGTTTTCCATAATTTAGATTGGTAGGGAGGGCAATTGAGACAATTTAGAATATTGTGTAATAAATGTTCGTGGCAGGAGCAAATTATTTCGTGCCTTTAGAATCTAATTCTAAAAATACAATCTTTTTTTTTTTTTGAGGTGAACAAATTACATTATCCACAATGTGCTCTAAAAATATATAGCTCCTAGGTGAGGCTCCTATTATTTACCAAGTCATTTGCTCAATTGTGGTCTTCAATGGGCTTCTCATACAAACACCCATGGGTGGTTCCTAGTAATAGCTTCTACCACATTAATTATAAGAAAAAAAAAATCATGGAAAAAAAATTATAAATCGTGAAGTAGTCGAAGGACATCAATATATTTTTTTTATAGACACATTTGAACATTTGTTATTTGGTTAAAAAAAGGACCAAACTAATTTTTTCGGATTAAAAAATTTAAGCAATCGTAATTTAAATAATTTTATCGATCAATTATAGCACAAGTGAAGCTGTAGCCTGGTGGTTAAGGATGTGTGTTTGCAAGCAAAAGGTCTTGGGTTCTAGTCTCGGCGGAAACAAATGTGCAACGCGTCCAGGGAGTACTTCGGCAGTGGCCCCACTGACATTTTACTTTTTTTGCCATATGAGCATTCATTTTTGGCGACACACTATTGTTGCTGATGGGACCTTTTTTGGCGACAAGCCTGTCGCCGAAAGTTTGTTTTCCGTGACAAGTGTTCTTGTCGCCGTAAGCGTCTTTCCGCGACAAGCGTATTTCCTCTGTGGCCGTTGACTTTTAGTGTCACGGATTTGGTGACTATAGTAGATCATGTAGCCGAAGGGTATGGGCAACAAAATCTGTTCTTTCGGTGACTTTTTTGGGTGTGGCCAAATGTGTTTTTTCTTGTAGTGATGGGTATCCCCACGATGATTTCGAGGATCCAATCATTTTTCCTAGAGTAACAAGTACTCCTTCCGTCCCAATTTTATAGTCCCTTTTGGGAGTAAGTGCCACTTTTCAAAGTGTTATATCTTATAATCTACAATGTTTTAGGTGACTTTGAACACTTCATTTATTAGTTTAAATCAAGATCTATCAAACAATATCCATATTGCATATAAAATGTATTACCCATTGAAAAATATAATCGTTTTTTTTATCCGGTTAGGATAGAACGATGGACTATAAAATTGGGACGGAGGAAGTAAATAGTTATCGAAACCCTATTACAAATCATTTTCCCTAAAATTCAATCATTGGGCAACCCTTGGGCGTGTAAAACTTAATGTATTTGCAGAACAACATAAATAGTGTAGAAAAATAGAAATTTTGAAGAGTTCTTATGTATATTCATGACATTAATTAAAATTGATTAAATGCAACATGAGTTGTCTAGTGGATAACATACATAATTGTTTCAAAGGAAAAGAGATTACAAGTCTACAACTCACTGTTGATATGCCCAAGAAACAGAATATGATAATAGCAAATGATAATTATTCAAAGAACAATACTGACTACCTTCAAGTAATCTCTCAACCAACAAAAAAAGTCCCAAATCACCCAAAACAAGTGTCATAACTAAAATGGAACAATAATTACAGTGAGACCTATATGTTTAGAGAAATTTTGGTGTAACCCCATATATTTGGAGAAAATTCAGTGAGATCCCAAAGTTTCATAATTCATTAATAAACCCCTATATTTCGGGAATTCGGGGACGGGTGGAGTGGGGCGTGGAATGGATTCGGGGCGGATTTGGGGCGGGGACATGCCTATCTCCACCCCTATCCAATCCCCAAAGATTTTCAAAAAAAAAAAATTCTCCATATCCTATCCAATCTCCAAACAGATCTCCATATTGCCAATCTGTTCAGATCAGAGATCAGATCGGATTCGGATGGGGCGGATGAAATGGTCAACCCTAGTGACACTTAACACTAGACAAGTGTCACAGAAGCGCTGCTACACTCCAGATTTCTAGTCTCTTCAATGTCTAGGCTTAGGTCATCGTTCTTGCACCTATAGAACATCTTTTTCTCTATGTTAGGGTACAACTCCAGATTTTACCCATTCTAGCGAAAAAATCATTCTCCTCTTAGTTTCTTGAGGTTTAGTGCATCAATTTAGACCTTGTGTTTGATCATTCCCTTGCCATATCAATTAATCTTCTAATACTCCATGGGCTACCAAAAATCTTCATTCATCATGTTATTCATCTCATGGTTGATTGCCTTGGTTCCTACATGAGTAGGTTGGAATACTGTCATACAACAATTTTCAACGCTTCAAGATAGTCTTTGAGATAGACTATACAATTTAAAATAGGTTGTGTCACCTATTAAGTCTGGTGAGATGAATTGTACTATGTTGAGATAGCATATAAATAGTATGGGTCTTGAGAATCTTTTTGGTGATTATCTTTAGGGATCATGGACTACATCTAGATTGATTGATTTTTCACTAAAATCTTCATTCATCATCATGTTATTCATCTTATGGTTGATTGCCTTGGTTCCTCTATGAATCGGTTGGAATACAACACTTTTCAACGCTTTAGGATAGTCTCTGAGATAGACTATATGATGTAAAATGGGTTGTTCACTTGTTAAGGTTGTTAAGATAGCATATACAAAGTATGGGTCTTGAGAATCTTTTTGCTGATTAACGGTAGGGATCACTACCCTTACGATGGCCTTATTTTTGTGTTGAAAGGATGCCCTAGGTTTTATCACAATTATATTGTGAGTTTGGAAAAGGAAAAAAATATTATTGTGGAGAAGGAAAAGAAAGGCCTAAGAATTGAACCTTGTACCTATTGGATAGAAAAACTAAGCTTTTCCAATGGGCTAGTTGTTAATTATATAAGTAATAGATCAAATACATATTACATACCTGGGTGTACCTATCCGGGACCCGAATTTAAAAAAAAAATTGAGATCTTAAGTCGGCCGCCTTGCTTCTCTTAGTCGAAGGTAGTGTTGAAATGCGCCAGAAACTCTGCGCTTGCAGAGTCCATCATATCTTCAACCATGTGCGTACATGGCACTGATTGCTGGGTGAATGATGGGAATCCTAGAATTCTAAGACAGCCTGTAAGCACCAAGTTCCGGAGTTCTTTGTTTTGGCAATTTCGTTTGACAAAATATACATTTACATCGAGTTGTAATTTTATTTTTTTAAAGTGTTTGTTTAAGTGCAAAAATGAATCATCTCTTTATGTAATGGTTGAGAGTGCGGTAATGTTTACATATAAAATTAACAAATTCAATAATTAATTGACACGTAATTAAAAGTGTCAAACATTGGCAATTACATGCTGTTGGAGATGCACTGGATTAAAGGGATAAAATTGAGCAAATGCGATGTCGTATTGTTTCTCAAGTTGGAAAGGCAGTTATTGGCATTTACAAGTCATTGCTAAAATAAAGATTGGCTTTGAAGCCATAATATTAACTGCTAAACGTATAAACTCTACGTGGAAACTTGTGAAACAAGACAAATTAGCAGTTAAAACACGTGGAGTACTTCTGGAAGTCAGTTATTTCCTTAACATGTTAACATTTGAGTTTGTTTAAACAAACGTGCAGATCTAAAGCTTATCAAGAAAGATATAGAAGAATTCAAATTCAGACATTGGGAGAAGAATAACTACAAACTCGAAGAGTGGGATTTAGAGTTCGAAGTAAGCCAGAGTTCAAATTCGTTGAGCGAGAAGATCAAACTACAAGCATCATCTATAAATAGAAGAAATTGAAGAGTGAAGAGCCCCGGACAAATCTTAAACAAATAGCTATCAAAAAACTGATGCTTGGTTTGTTCATTGGCAAAGTAATTTAGGATTTCGAACCTAGTTCGAAGTAGATTAGGAAGTAGGTTAGGATTTATCTCAATTGTTCTTGTAACAATCACCTTTATCTCGGTTGTTCTTGTAACAATCACCCATTTGAAGTTCTGTTACTCTATATTTGAAGTTGGAGACGATTTCGAAGTAAGTTTATCTTTGATTCATAAATCGAAGTATCTTGTTTCTTTATTGTTCTTTGATTTCCTAAGTTTGTTGGTTTACATTTCTTCACTTATTAAGAAAAATCCTCTTAATTGAGGTAATTGAATTAATAAAACACAATCGCCTGATTAGATTTGGTTTTTCTAAAGTTAATCTGATGGAGGAGATTGAAACTCTCTCTGGCACGCTCGCACACAATCATTTTCCATTGCAAAGAAGTAAAAGAACCAAACACAGGTAGTATGTATTTTAGTGGTGAGTTGAGTATGTTATTTTAATAGTTTAGAAGTTGCTCAAGACTTGCTCGAGCAACATGTCCAACAACTCTTCTGCCAAGAATCTATAGAAAACTTTAGGACTTGCGTGAGCAACCTGTCGAGAAAATTATGCGCAGACAACTCTCTATAAATACCGATGTGCTAGGGTTCTTTCATTGTCTCGCTCTCATAACTTAGAGTAGCCGCACTTTTTGGCAAGAGAGAAAAAAAAGTTTCCTGATCTTTTGAGTGATAACCTTGGAGTTTCTACGCAATCGAATGACCGTGCAACTACATGTTCATCTCCAAGAAGTTCTCTACAATCTATGAGTGATTTCTAGGGAATACTTTTGTTGTGATTCCGAAAGTATCCAAGGAAGGATTGTGCGATTCAAGGCATTGGCGATCAAGATCATTGGGTGCGGTGTACCTGTAATTCGGCAGGTGATACTCAGAATGTTGTAAGAATTTACATCATTTGGATAAGTATATCTGTAACTGCACAATGAATATAGTGATTTTGATTTCATCTCGTATTTTTTTACCTATTTAGGGTTTTCTACATATATCTCTATGTTCTGGGATTTGACTGCTTGCGTTATTTTCTGTTGGTAGTATTAACTAGTGATTCACATTCATACTATTAGGATTTTTACGGATTTTTAGAGAACCCTGATTTTTCACAGCCCTTCAAATTCACCATTGCAGTCCAAGAGCCCCCCAGTGATCTTTTTACTTGTTCCTTTATAGTAAATTGTCCATGATTGGGAATAGACATGAATGCTTCTTTCTTTCTTTCTTTCTTCCTTTGTAATATAGCTTAGAAAGCTATAAATTAGTAAAGAGCGCAAAATTTTGATTTGTAACAAATGAGATATACACCATTCGTCCCCTGATTATTTCTTTATCTTTTTTGATAGGATTAATCTACCGTCCGCCCAATGGGCAGACAATAAAGTGTATAGAATCTCAATTCTTACATGTAAGAATTATGATTGTTACTCTTCCATGTAAAAAGTATGATTGTTTTATGTTTTACCGTCCACCTAGCAAGCGGATAATAGAAAGATCCTTTTTGATAACCAAATGTTTGGGTTAGCTTGGGCACTTTGACTAAAGTTAATGACCAAACAAATCTCTAGTTTCTCTAAGATTTGGAAAGTTTGTAAATACTTATTCACATTGCACGTGCACGTGTATGAGCGATGGCACAAATGGAAGCGCAAAAGCGGCTTTTAAGAAATTTCAAACTATTATACTAGATGGAAGAGAGGATAGAGAGCACAATAACGTTGTAATAGAATTGAGAGAGGGAGCGGAGTGTCCACTGAAAATTATGGAATCCGACTACGTGTACGCACAAAGGTGCACGGATCATGCACGTACACCATGCGGGGGCCCCACTGCAGGCCCCAAAAAAATTATAAAAAAATACCATAAATTTTAAAATATTATTTTAGGAGTCCCCGTAAAAAATCAGCTCAATTAGATGTCGGCAAGTAAGTTTTTGTCCCTGCGAATCTAGAAAACATACTTGCCGACATCCAATTGAGCTGATTTTTTACGGGGGCCCCTAAAATAATATTTTAAAATTTATGGTATTTTTTAAGAATTTTTTTGGGACCTGGAGTGGGCCCCCCATGTGTGTACGTGCTCAATACGTGCACAATTCGTCCGTGTACGTAGATTTTTTTGAAAATTATGTGACTTACGGTACCTAATAGTCCAGTTTGGAGAATTATCACGTGTACCATACGTACTCATTAAACGTCCAATGAGCCTCGGCCACGTACTTTGTCATTTGATGATTTAAAAAATCCCAAAGTCCAAAATCCAATTCACCAAGGGGAAAAAAACTACTGTTTGCTACGCCACATATCATTGGATGGTCCCGTGACACTAGCTTTGAGAGATCCACAATATTTAAAATTAAAGTACGTAGTGTGCTACATCTTGCGTTATAACTTAAACACATAAAGTTTACTTTTATAGTTCCATTTATTTGACAACCCAAGAGTCCGACATTGCATTCAAAAATATTTTGTGAACCCTCTGACAAGCCTTGTATTTTCATTTGCACAGTTTCCTTCTAGTGTGCCGTGTGCGATATTGTATTCGAAACTATGTTTAAATTTTTCTTTATTTTATAATTAATTTTTCGTAATTTGTATTCTCGTTACTCCCAAAGGATTTTGCATAGTTTTAACAACCACCACCTACAACCACAAGGGCAGATGTAGCCCAACGATTTGTAGTTGTTTTTTGCTAACATTTATTTGGAAAATTATCTGTGAAATAATCGCCTTTCTTAAAATATTGCATTCATACACTACAAGAAAATGGGTCATTCCCGGTATTTCAGTAAATGCCAGAAAAGTGACTTTTTCCGGCATTTGTTGAAATACTTGGGAAAAAAATGCCAGAAAAAGTACTATTCCCGGCATTTTTCCATAAAATGGTGGTAATAGTTAAATTTTTGAAAATTCTGTATTTTATACTCTAAATATTTTTGTTTGACCTTTAGGAACCAAATGTGTGCTAGCACAGTTGGTAATGCTCGCGCGCATAGTGGTGAAGGTCACGGGTTCAATTTTTGGGGTGATCGAGCAATTTGTCCCAATTTTGCTTGCCACTTGTGCACCACGCATGGCGCCACGTGGGTTCCATGCAGGCGCCACGTGGCCCCACATGGGTGCGACGTGGCATTTTTTCCTAATAAAATAATCGACTTTTCCCGGTATTTGTGACAACTTTTCCCGGCATTTGTTAGTATTAACAGCACGTGTAGAGACGACATGTGTAATAAATGCTGGTAATGGCCTTTTCCGGCATTCGTGGTGGCTTTTCCGGCATTTATCAAAATGCCGCTAATAGTGAAATTTGGCGTAGTGATAAGCCCGTGCATGGTTAGATGTCTTGTTTGGTTTGGCAAATTAAACTCCAAATCATGAATCCCATGGGCCTATGAATTCCCTCGTTAGAGTGGATTGGTACACCCAAGGGAACTAGGTCTTGCTAATACTATACCAAGCCCACCCATGCAATATTACCAACTTGCCCATGGTTCTAAGGATAAAATTCAACTCTTAATATAGTATAAAGTTATGGAAAAAAAAATTATGTTAGACCAGTAGTATAATGAATAATCTCTGTAATCTTTTTCTGTGATTACCGTAGTTAATTAATTTTTTTGTTCAAAAAAACATGTGACGATTCTCTGTAATCTATTCTAAGATTAACAAAATGGGTATAATCTCATTAATTTTTTTGGGTGATTAATAAAATATCTTACACTATTTAAAAAATGTGAATAAGCTCTGTAATCTAGTTAATTGAATAGACGCAAATTTACGTAAATAAAAAGATTATAATTACAGTTTTAATCTGCCTATATAAATATTGACATAGCAAATCAGAAAAAACTCGCAAACCATCCCTAACAAAAACTAGTACGAGGGAGCTAAAATGGCATCACCGAAGGCTTTGTGTTCCCTTTTGGCTGTCCTATGCTTAATCACGGTGCAAGGTTAGTAGTCTAATTACAAATATTTTGGCTTTGTTATGTGGAGTACCCCATGGAGGCTTTTTCAGATTTTTGGTTTTATTTTTAATTTTTGGCCATGGTGATAACTATTAGTGCAGTGGTTCCAAATAAGTTACAATAGCAGGCCGATGTCGCTTCATCAATTCGAACCCTTCGACATCTACCACAAGACTAAGCCTACCATTACATCTCAAGAGATTTATTTTCGCCACATGGAGATTTATTTTAAAACCTACATATCTCAGGATTTTTCCACATTAAATCCCCAAAATTACGCATTTGTCTTTCCATCCATTAGACGGTTACGTTGAAATTTATGAAAAGAAAAATGATAAAAAGATTCCAAATGGATAAATGTAGTTTCTTTGATTGCTTTATCATTTTTCTTCTCCTTTTTTCTTAACTTAAATATATAAATGAAGGGAATTTGACTTAAAAAATTGAAGGAGAAGACTATTAATTAATACATGGCTGGATTATATGACGTAATTTTGACGTAAAGATTATGTCCTATAAAGCAATACTTTTTAAAGTCTGTCAGTTTTGGATTACTTTTGTCATTTGCACACAGTTTCAAACTTTTGATCATAAATTTTATTTTTAGATTTCAGTCATTGAGACGAACCCAACAAATTTTGACGTAAAAATTAACAAAAAAACAAAAAATTAAGACAAAAATGAGACAAAAACACAACATTGAGTTTGGCAGAATTGACGCTAGTTATTATTTGACATATATGCAGGTACTGCCGAACATTGCGACATATCTTCAATCACTGCAAGTGTCACGAAGAATGGGAGTGTGGTGGGAGGACTACCGCAATGGAATGTTGTTATAAGCAATGCTTGTGATAACTGTTCACAGTCAAATGTCATAATGTTGTGCCCCGGATACGTCGACACGGTTGTAGGGTTGGACCCTAACATCATTCAGTTAGATGGCCCTCATTGCGAAGTGTTCAGTCCTATACTTCATGATGAACCCGTCAAATTCACCGTTGGAACCAAAGACAATTATCCTCCAAATGAGCCTACACCAGTATCTTCCGTAATCAGATGTGTACCATAGGGAATAGACAAGAATAATGTTTCTTTCTGTCTTTCCTTTGTAATAACGCCTAGAAGGCTATAAAATTAGCAAATAAAGCAAAGATTTCGATTCGATTTTTTTTTTGTTTTTGAAAGGGAAACATGCCATTGTCATTAGAAGAAAGATCCATAAGGATCAAGTACAGATACAAGAGAATAAGACAAAGGCAAAGCAAGTTGCTACAAACGGAACAATATCTTGATCCGAAAGAAGCATGTTGCCAGCAAAAGCTGAGTCATGAATGATTTGTTTCATATTGTCTTCGACTTCACGGCATGCCTTAGAAGTTTGTAAGTAAGTATTAAATCAAAAAACATTTGTGTGTATTTATGAGTGCAATTGTGAATGCTTGTGTAAAATTGTGTTTAACAAATTTTTAAACGTGAAAGCAAAAATTGAGTAAAAGCGTATAATAAGAATTAAGAGCGTGAGCAAAAATCCTACTAAAAGATTATGTGACTAAGGATGCTCATCTTCTTGGAAATGCATGCTATCATTGGGCCTTGGTGGTGCTTTCCCCTGTGGACCTGCGGCTACTGCACCTTGTCGTAATACTTTCTGGTTTTTTAACCAAATCAAATCAAGCCTTGTGTCCAAATAAATTGAGGTCATGTAGCTTTCTGTTTCTTTTGTTCACGGAAATTGGTAATGAAGATTTTTAGTGAATAGGAAAGTATTTCAAAACAATTAACAAGTACGGAGTATATGATACTAAAAAATGCCAGATTGCCTAGATTTATAGTTTTCCTAGGTTTTAACTCTCAATTGAAAAAACTCACCAATCAATCAAGAAAACAAAAGCAATCAAACACATATCGTCAAGATATGCGTGGAAAACTCCTAAATGGGAAAAAAAAAAAAAAACCACAGGCGGAAATCAACACACTAAAAACCATCATTGTGCAATTATAAAGTGACCTTAATTAAAACAACCGTGAACCTTTACCAACTGACCAAAGATCGAATTGTTGAATTCATCTACACTGTAACAAGTGGTTCATTGTTGCACGCATTGAATCCTCAAGTCCTCCAAGATATTTTCAGAAATCCACTAGATGGGCAACTCAAATAGGTGAATCAAAGATTTGATGAAACTTCTAGAAGTTAATCTTATTGTTCGGTGGTCAATTGATCTTGTGTACGTGTGATTAAAGAAACTCAAACGAAGACCCATTGAATGTTTTCTGAGATTTTAGAGTGCTTGGTGGTTGTCTTCTATTTCATAGATGCAAAGCCCTAATAAGCCTCATATTTATAAGCTACATAAATCTGTCCAAGTTCCTCGAGTACATTGCTAAAGAAAATATGTTGATAGCACACTGCATATATAAACTCGTGACTTACCTTAAACTCGATATCTCAATACAAAATAAAAAATTGATTTCCTTTCACTTCCTAAATAGACATTTTAAAAATAAAATGAAAAATAAATTACAACTTGATAAACGGGATACACACAAATATATGTTTTGTTTTGAAATTGCCAACAAAAACAGACCATGATTTATAGACCTTACAGATACAATAAAGTTAGAAGGAGTGACGTCTAGATTATGCAGCGGCCTTTTGGGTGGCTCGTCGAACTATCATAAATACGTCTGTAATTAAGACTGTTATATGTTTGATATATCCTAAAACAAAATGCTTTAGTTGTATCTATCTTTTTCGTCTTGTTTAATTTTTTTTTTTTAAACAGAATTTGTAAAGGAATCTACAGATGCTAAATAAAATTCTCATTATCGTTATTAGTACATCAAATGCAATGCATAGTTGCCATAAGTGAAATTATTGAAAAAGCAAGGCATAGTTGCCATAGAGGCTTGAAAAGCCTTTATACTCAAATAGGGATCGATCATGCAATTTTTTATTCATTAGCAAGAATAGTAGTCAACATGACTACACGTTAGGGTTCGTACATCGTATACACCATGTTTAGGTTTACTTAACTGATCAAAATTATAACAAATTGCAAGTTAATTCTTCAACGACAACGGTCACTCAAACATTAGATTGACCGAATAGCGGTTACTTCGATTCCCAACACATTTAGTTTGAAAAAATTAGATTGACAAGCCAGAATGAAACCAGTAGTCCTTTAGATCAATAATCATTTGGTTATGATCATGCAGTTATTGACATCCGATCAATCTATATGATGTGGATACGTACCTAGATAGGATGCTTTTGGCTCTTGCTGTTGTTGCAGATTACCAAGGAGGAGGAATTCATTTGTTTTTTCAACATGTATTACCTTGTAACTCTATATTGGATCTTTTCTCAGTTGACTCCTTGTCAACCAAAACATTTACCGTAGGCTGGTGGCATGTGATCGTCGTGAGGTTGGGTGTCAACTTAGTTGGGATGTTTCCTCACATTGTGATGCCCTATTTCTTTCATCCTATTAATCTTTGTAATCCATCCCAAAGATTAATAATATTTCTTTTGCCTTTAAAAAAAAAGGGTAACCAAATGACCGCTACTCTATTCATGCAACAATTAACTTTTGGAGAACTCCTTTTTCAGTCCCTCAACTATCAATCGCAAAGATTTTAACCTCTATTTTTTTTTTGTCCCAATTAGGTCCAATCATTGCCATTAGATCACCGGCAAGAAAAACGAGTAAATTTCTCATCACAGTAGGATTGCACCAAGGGTCATCGTTGAGCCCGTACCTTTTCACGTTAGTTATGGATGAATTGACTAAGCAGATTCAAGAGGATATCTCATGGTGTATGTTGTTTGCGGATGATATTGTCCTTTTAGATGAAACGACTAGTGGTGTTAATACTAAATTAAAAATTTGGCAGGAAGCATTAGAGTCTAAGGGCTTTCGGATAAGTAGGAGTAAAACTGAGTATATGGTCTACAAGTTTAGTGATACCAGAAGTGCATATGAGAAAAGAGTGATGATCCAAGATCATGAAATACAAAAGAGAGACCAATTTAACTATTTAGGCTCTATTATTAGTCAATATGGAGAGATTGCAGATAATGTGACTCATAGGATCCAAATGGGATGACTCAAGTGTAGAAGCGCTACTGGTGTACTGTGTGACAAAAGGGTATCAACAAAATTGAAAGAAATTTTTTATAGAACTTCCATTAGACCAGCGATACTTTATGGGACAGAATACTGGCATATTAAGAAGCAGCAAGTGAACAAGATAAGTGTAGCAGAAATGAGAATGTTGAAGTGGATGTGTGGTAAGACTAGACGAGATAGGATTAGAAATGAAACAATTCGCGAGGTGGTAGATGTAGCACCTATAGAGGAGAAGTTAAGGGAAAATAGGCTAAGGTGGTTTGGAAATGTCTATCGTAGGCCAACTGATAGAGTAGTTAAGAGAGTGGATGGATAGCTTTGGGTAAAAACGCATAAGGGAGGGGAAGACCCAAATTGACATTAGATGCGGTAGTACGCAAAGATCTGAGTATACTATGTTTAAGCGATGAAACAATACTTGACAGACCTCAATGAACAAAAAGAATTCATATAGCCGACCCTGATTGATTGGGACATAAAGCTTGGTTTGGTAAGTCCAATCAATAACACCACTTAAGCCAATGACGGAAAAGCAGTAATGGCTAGTCTATGTGACCATTTTCCTGGGTCAGTATAGGAAAATCAACACGTGTTTTTCAACCTATCCCTTCCTGGGTCTATGTGACCATTTTCATTGGAGATTAGTCATTCTTTTCAAGTACGTAATTAATTAGTGCAATTTCCTCAAACTAATAAATCAATCTGATATTTCATAACTTTGATGGCTGAAATATTCCATTACATTCCCCAACAATTGCAGAATTTTCCAAATTATTTAAACGCTGCTTCTTAATAGGCTAAGGAGGACAAGAAGCTAGCTCTGAATGAGTTCATCAATGGCTGCAACATTGCTCTTGAAAATGATTTCATATGCCTTCTCAGTTGGGCGTGCTGCATCCCAGAATACATACTTGGACGGATCAGCACAAACCCGTTTTTTCAGGTTACAAAATACGCTAACAACATTGTGCACGGTCCCGCAGCAAGTCTTGCTCACCTCAGTGAAACCTGGCAAAGAAAACCATTTTATACATAATTGGTAGATATGCAGGATATTTTCATGTTCCTCAGGAAATTTTATGCATTTTACACTGACCGTAATCATCAGGCTTCTGTATAATGTGTAATAGTGGTTCTTCAAAGTCGATGTAAGAAATCTTTGTTCCTGGCCATTTACTCTGCAGTTCCTTCAATGTACCTTTAGCAGAGAGTTAAAATCTCCTAATATGGTGTTCACATACTCAATTTGCGAGGTTGTTGAATTTGTAGGAAACAGCGTGATATTAACAACAGGGAAGCGACCCAACGGTGGTACACCGCTCACCGCGATTTTTCGCGCCCCTTGCTCCATTAATCCCTGTAAGGTCACAAGAAAATCTGATAGTTTGATTTTTTATGTTTTTGATACAGAGAAGAGAGGAGAGAAATATGTTGTATGTACTGGTATGTATGTGATATTGGAGGCAGAGTGAGGTCTTGAGAACTTTTTATTAGAATCATCCCTCAAAGCTAATTGGCTGCGCAGTTATATATATGCTGCGTTCGGGTCAGGCTCCATTCTACCAACCTGGTTTTTCAGATTTTCATGACTTTCTAGGCCGGTCATTTAAAACCAAAAGGCCACGTTAGTGGAACGGGGCTTGAGTTTGGATTGTCCAAGGTGAATGTCCAAATTTTTTCGGTTATGAATCGGAATTGAATGGGCGTAGGATCCAGAAACCTGTAAAAATTCCAGTATGAAAGGCAGCAAGTACTGGTCATATTCTTGAGGACTGCGTCTCCATCGCACGCCCTTGACTTCGCGAAAATATGTGAAGGCAAAGTCATCAGAGCCCGTGCTCACATAATATAGAGCTTTCGCGAATTGGTTATCGGCTTTCTTCCTTCCAACTTTCTTCTGGAGTTTGGCTTTGTACTGTTTGAAATATTCCAGCTGCTCCCCCATTTGTATTGCTTTCTGAAAAATAGTTCACTTGGTTAAAAGCTGAGGTAAATAAGCAAAATTACGATAACAACAAAAACAACAAAAATAGTTCACTAGTAAATTTATCGATCGATCAAGAGAGAGAGAGGGAGTACTGTTTTATTTGCAGTCCGTGGATCATATCCACTCATGGCGGAAGCAAAACTTATTGCCGTTCACTACAACAAAATCATGCTATGGCGAGGAAAAAAATTCGTCGCTAGAGTATCATTTTTCCTCGCCTAAGGTATTTGCGAGGAAATATTTCATCGCCCACTTTCCTCGCCTATACCGCGTCGCAAAAGGCTTTTGCGAGGAAAAATCATTTTCCTCGCCTATTGTAGGCAATTAGCGACGAATTATTTCCTCGCCTATTGTAGTTAATTAGCGATGAATTATTTCCTCGCCAATTACATTTTAGGCGACAAATTTTTTTGTCGCTAATTGTAGCGCGAAAACAAAAATGTGATATTCTTTACCCAGCTTTCTTTTTTGCTTGCGCGAGAGTTCGAACTCACAACCTGCTCTATGGCATGCCCAACACCTATCCATCTCACCAACATTGCAATTTGTTCCATTATTTGACTATTTAATATATATAGTAGCTTTCATATGTTTTTCGCTACATAGGTTATATTCTTAATCATTATTAGTGTCCAAGCTTTTGAGATTTTTGGCACTGCAACATGTTTTTCATTTTTTTTGGCTAAACATGTTCAATGGCCTATGAGTTTCTGACAATAACTTTTGTTGGACTAATATTTTTTTTTATTGTTCTAGTTTTTTCTTAGATAGGAGTACGTAGTTGTTGCAGAGTGAATAATATTATTTTTTTGGCTAATATTTTGATCTATTTTCATTTGATTATTTGTATTGAAGAGAGAAATTTTTAAAAAAAGTGTATAAATTCTGCATCGAAGTTTAAAAAATTAATGTAATGCTTAATTTCTAAATTTTTTCCATTTTTAGTGATTTTCTTTTTCTTCTTTTCATAATTTTTTTTTTTACTTTTTAAATTCAGTTCATCAACACCACTAGTTAATTAAAAATTCCGTATCTAACAAAAAGAAAAAAGAAAAAAAAGAGATAAGAGTGTTGTAAAGAGAAAGACAAAAATATTCAAGAAGTTGGACTAAACTAGTACTAGTTTAATCATATTTATACACTATGTGTAATATGATAATAGATATAGTTGTATACTTTATTTTAAAATATGATTTTCCTTGCAAAAAGTTGCTTTTTTGCGACAATTTTTTTTTCCTCGCTAAATCTTACCTTTTGGCGAGGAAATTGAATTTTCTCGCTAAAGGGTACCGATTTGGCAAGGAAACACAAATTTCCTCGCTAAAGGGTACCCATTTGGCGAGGAAATTAGGATTTCCTCACCAAAAACACCCATTTGCTGAGGAAATCGGATTTCCTTGCTAAAGGACACCGATTTAGCGAGAAAACTCAAATTTCCTAGCTAAAGGGTATCCATTTGGCGAGGAAACTTGGATTTCCTCGCCAAAAACACCCATTTGGTGAGGAAATTGAATTTCCTCGCTAAAGGGCACCAATTTGGCGAGGAAACTCAAATTTCCTCGCTAAAGGGTACCCATTTGGCGAGGAATCCAATTTCCTCGCCATAAAGACCCATTTGGCGAGGAAATTTGTATTTTCTCGCTAGGTTTCCTCGCCATAGGTAGTTTTTGTTGTAGTGGTTGGTGACTTCGTAAAATCCAAATTAGGAGCCAAGTAAGGATGCTGGTACGTCGCAGCACCCATATAAGATGCTGCACTTGAGAAGAACACAACAAAATTAGTACAAAAATACGCATCCAACGCGTTACGCATTAATTACCATCAAAAGTAAAATAGTATGACTGTATGAAATTAAAACCGTTAATTATGAAAACCCACCAAGAAAATCGGGGAACAAGAGCCCATTCGAAAACCTTCCGGTTAGGACTTTGTGTGGGAAATTTTGGCCGTAAGATGCGAAATTGCTTCTGGCGTATGTGGGTATGTAGTCATTGTTACCGGGATCAACCGAAGAATCTCCAAACGTGTAGAGGTTGCCAACATGTTCAGAAGCAAATGCCCGGCACTCACTTAAGAGAAAAAGAAAAAGAACAAGAACAAGAAGCATCAGATTATTTTGTGAACCCATTATAATAGAACTTGAAGGTGCAGAACTGAATAATTTGTCCTCGCTAACTCCGCTCTGGTATTTATATGGAAAGCGCAAAGGATGAAGACAAAGAAATTTGACCTACGTGACGAAGATCCTAATCCTTCTCAACTAAGATGCCCCTGTTTGAGGTGACGATGATCTTAGTCCTCCTCATGGGTTAGGAGGAGGACGTTTGCCCCGTTTGAATGATCGGAATCGTTCATTTTTTTTCAAATTTATTGAAATAATCAATCACATCCAAATTATATTGTTCAAATAATATCTGACCATAACAAAATGATTATTGATTTAGAGGTCAATGGGTTTCGTTGGGTTATGTATTTCTTAAACAAAGAGAAAACTTCGTCCCGCATTGTTTAGCTAAAAGAACTTAAAAGGCTATATCACAGCCTTTTAGGAGGCTTATGAATGTTGTTAGCCACAAGGGAACTCCCGTGTGCACATGAAATAGGCCAAGGTCCAAGCCAAATTTGGGGAACCTGAACCACAATCAATTAATTTGGCGGGTATTGTGAACATCGCGTGTAGTTGGTTGGGAAGCAAATTTGGGAAGCCTCAAGGGAAGTTCAAGCTAAATTTGGGGAACCCCGAACCACAATCAATTAATCTGGCGGGCATTGAGAACATCGCGTGCAGTTGGTTGGGGAAGCAAATTTGCCAGACCTAAATTCAAGAAATATTTTTGACTCAAGATCTTTCATTGAAGCAATGGTTTTAGAAACATGTTTCTAATCAGCTCACTAATTGATTCAATTAGCGCCCTAATTGATACTGTTTGATTTTATTCAGTTTCCAAAAACTATGAATTTTCCCGTCCTCTCTTTGGCTATTAAAAGGGGAGCTTTGCTCCATTGTTCAACACCAAAAATTATATTCTCCACTACAGTTTTCTAAAAGCAAGAAGGTCGATATAGTGTTTTGTATTCCTTTTTCTTTTTTTTTTTTTGGTGCACAGTAGGCCAAAACAGAGATTGTGAATTCTGTGTTGTTTTATTGTGGGGATAGCGTGATTTGTTGAACTGTTTGCACAATCTCGGTAGAGCTACGAAATGTCTTAAAGTGAGCGACCTAGTCCGCTACTCAGCCATTATTTCATTTCTTTTGGTAATCTATTTTCATACACAAATTCTGAGGTAATATGTTCCTTATTTTCAAGCAATTGTTCCAATAGGTTTCGATATCTTGCATGTCAATCTAATATTTTTTTCAAGCTAAACGTGTTCTCCAATTATATTAACGGGGTTCTTGGTCAATCTAATTTTTTAGTGATCGTTGTTTATAAAGAACTAACTCTAACCAATTGGTTTGTCCAACTATTTTTTCACCAATATTTCTCCGAAAACAAATTGGTGTTACGGAGGGGTTCAATTTTAAGTCATTTATGAAATTCAATATCACACCTATAAGTCTATATTTAGAGCGGGTCGCAAGGAGTATTGTACAACTAAATCTATGGGGGCACTTCGATCCAACGCGGTTAATCATGATCATCATCCAAGTAAACTCGGAAAGGGTTCGGTGGACGAAACCTCATGTAGACTTACTCTTTCAAATGAAGAAACAAATTCGTGATGAACCCAGAATGACACAGATCGTGATCAGAAATTAAGCTTAGATTCCTTTACAAAAATTGAACAAGATAAAAAAGATATAGTTAAAAAGTAAAACTATGTATATTTTTTAGGGCAGACCAAGCATGAAGCCTTAATTAGGGCGTGTTTGGGAGCCTCATTTTTAATTTTTAATTTTTAATTTTTTGGCCTTTTAGCTTTTTAGATTATGATCAGAATGTATTTTGAATTTGGTATGAGTGTTTGGAAGAAATGTGTATAACTCATTTTAAAACAGGAGTAGTGTTTGGGAGTTATGTGCAAAATACATTCGGTAGGTCTTTTTGTTAATCAAAATAAAAAAAAATGAAAAATGATGAGTCAAAAAGCTCCTCCCAACATATTTTTCACTTCTTCTCTAGATTGTGCATTTAGCAAAACTCATTCTCAGAGAATGAGTTCTGGAATATTTCTCCCAAATAGCTAAAATGAAAAAATGGGAAAATGTGGCTCCCAAATAGGCTCTTACTAGGGCATAGCAGTCTACATGTGGCCCATGTGAGCAAAGCATATTCTATACGTCACTCCTATCCTTACACGATAACACTGCGTTAGTAATTTTTGTAAAAATGGTTTTTTTATTGCTATGAAATTGAAATTTTCTTTCCGGTTAAAAAAATGTAATTTTTGTAAAAAAAAAAGTAAAGGAAAGAGAACGAAATTATTGACAATGTAAGAAGCAAAAAATGAATTTGGCGAACTCATATTGACATTAATGACTAGAAATTGCTCGAATAAGTTTGTGGTATTTTGATTTCTGGTGAATTTTTTTTGCAGCTGTAATGCAAGTCTAGATTCTCCATAAACTATTTTTCGTCTGTTAAAAGTCTAAGCTTAAGTCGTGTCAAATGTTTTATGGGAGTGGTGGTTTAATCATAGGGAAGGGAAGGGAACTCTCCTGTGTAGAGTAAAACTCACAAGTCCCACGTCTAAAGTTTTTAAAAAACTTATTGAAAGAGAATCTAATACGGAGTATATAGACTTCACCCCTATTCGGGTCGTCCAAAACATGATTGAATGGTCGAAAGGTGCACAACACCTCTCCCTGGTCCCATCCAGGTGCACAACATCTCCCCCGAATTCACTTTTCTTGTTGCACATGCACCCCCACGTGAGCTCCTGCCATAAGATTTGAATTTGGGCTTTTTCATTGGGCCAAAAGATCTCTATTCAAGTCTATTGCCAAAATTATGAGAGTGCCCCAAAATTTTGGATTTTTGGGGAGTGCCCTAGGCCCATACATTTTGGGCCTAGGGTTTGGGCCGGCCACAACGACCACCCACACAACTATCAGTGCAGCTCCGACCTGTATGTAGCCAATAAAAGTTTAGCAACTTGCCGATAAGGAGAAAAAAACAATTATGTTAGTTCAACAATATAACGAATAATCTCTGTAATCTTTATCTGAGGTTACCCAAATTTTATTTTATATTTTTCTATTCAACAAATATTTGATTGTAATCGTGTTTAGGATTTACCCCCAAAAAATTTGTTGTTCAAAAAAATATGTCAACAATCTCTGTAATCTTTTTCTGAGATTAATAAAATTTCTTTTGTGGTTGTTCAAGCATATATGTATATAATTAATGTCAGTAATCTTTTCCGAAGATTAATTAAATTTCTTTTTTCCTAATATAAAGACGTGGACAATCTCTGTAATCATTTTACGAGGTTCATTAAATTTATTGTTTCTTTGTTAAAAAAAGAACCGCGTTCATAAGGTTAAGATCTTATATGGGAAATATTCTCTTGATTGGACGGCAACAACAATAACAAGAAAAGTGATCTGACACTGACAGCTATAAGGGGTAGTCGGTCTGTATGCCTGGATATGTTTCTTCTGTTTTACTGTATGTTCCTTTGTAATGTTAAGAGTATGGGATTGATTTTGGTTGTCCTTTAATTTAATAAGCGTTGAATTTAAAATGTTAGTAATGGGTAAAAATTGCACAATTTTCATTTTGTCCTTTTCAAAACTTAATGGGTAAAAAATGGAGAGAGTTGTGGAAAGCGCAAAATTTAAGATTGTAATGATGTATGCTTAAAAAGTTGGATTACGAAATTGGACACTTAAAGATAGATGGATGAAGTTATATATATATATATATATATATATATATATATATATATATATATATACACACACACCACACACACACACACACACCGATGATTCAGTCAGGATCCCCGGATTGAAGATTTTTGGGTGTTTTGAAGCTTTTAAAGATTGTTTTTACATAATCTGAACCGTCCAATGTGTTTAAAACATGTTTTTAAGGGTGCTTGTGAGAAATCATCAAAAACAATTACCGGTAAGTCTTTGATATTGGCATAGCAAACATGAAAAACTCACAAACCACCCCTAACAAAGTCTAGTAAGGGCTAAAATGGCATCGCAGAAGGCTTTATGTTTCCTTATGGTTGTCCTATGCTTAACCACGGTGCAAGGTTAGTAGTCTAATTACAAATATTTCGGCTTTGGTATGTTGAGAACACCATGGAGGCTTTTTCTGTTTTTTTTTTTTAATTAATTAATTATTTATTTTTTTTGGCCATGGTGTGATAGCTAACAATGACATTTTAAAGTATTCAGTATTAGTAGTGGCTAATACGCAGACCGATGTCACTCTATCAATTCGAACCTAAGACATCTACAACAAGCTAGCACTACGTCCCCCTCTACATCTCCAAAGATTTATTTTCGGAACAATGATACATACTGGCCCATTCCGGACCCACACACTGCCATCTCTCACACCAGCTGAGGGGGGGCTTCACGTGTGAGGGGGGTGTGGCAGGTGTGTCAAATGGATATATCAGATCATTTTTGTTATTTTCGCCACCTGGAGATTTATTTTAAAAGCTACGTATTCTCGGGATCGATCTCCTCATTAACCACCAAATGTTACACATTTGTCTTAGCAACCTTTAGATGTTTACAGAGCAATTCACAAAAAGAAAGATCATGTACACAGTTTTAAGCTTTGGATCATAAATTTTACGTATTTTTTAGATTTTTGTTCTCGAGACGAATCCAATAAATTTTGACAGAAAACTTAACAAAAATTTAAAAAATTAAGATGAATATAAGACAAAAATATGCATGTTGGTGAAATGACAAAAATATAAGACAAAAATCGGCTTATTTACCTTTTTAGTCCCCAAAGTATTCGTGAAATGTCAATTTGGTCCCCAATATTCAAATCGTGTCTATCGAGTTCCCAATGTGTGTATAAATGGTCCATGTGTCTAACTTTGTCCGTCTTCGGCATCAAATGCAAGGGTAATTTCAAAATTTCACCCCCACAAAGTTTATCTTCAACCTCTAAACCCTTAGCTTCAACCCCCACACCCTTCTCTCTCTCTCTCTCTCTACAATCACAACAAAACACAAATGTGACCACGAAAAAAAAAAGAAAAAGAGAGAGACAACAACAAACTTGTAAGTAAGAACACTACTATTGAAAACCCAGCAGATCCTTTCCAGTGCAGATTCGATCAAAAATCATTTCCAGTCTCCAATTCTTGAAAAAAAAAAAAAACTCAACCAATTCAAATAAAACATAAACAAAGTGAACACCCAATAGGATTTGGAAATTGGACATCGGAAGAAATTCCAAGTTCCTGATGACCATCATAACCCACACCGGGCTACACCATTTTTAGTTCAAAAAAATTCAAATCTACAAACTCCAAGATTGATTTTCTCGCTACGTACCCACTTGGTTTTGGCTTGACTTTAGTCCGTTGGTGAGCTCCCATGGTCGATTTGTTAGAGATAAGGACACCCACGGCCATATCAAATGGCAATGCAATGATGGCGAAAAAGGGGCGGAGGAGCAGCAGCGGTCGACCCAAACACCCAAACCGGAGTGCTGGTGAGTGGTGGTGTCCATGAAGACTTCATGGTGCCTGGGAAAGCCACGGTTTTGGCCAAGGGGGCCAGATCTGGAACTGTTAGTAGCGAAAAAGGTAAGAACCATGGTCAAGGGTTGATGGGTGTCGGCGATGGTGGTGCTAGAGCTATGGTGGGTAATGTCTCAGGTGATTTTGGTGCTGATGGTGGTGGTTCAAGTGGTTGTAGATGAAGTGGTGCGGGTTTGAGATGAAATTTCGAAAATATCCCTGCATTTGACGGAGAAGACGGAAGGAGTTAGACACAGAAACCATTTAACCACACATTGTGAACATTGGGGACTCGATGGCACGATTTGAATATTGGGAACCAAATTGACATTTCGCGAATACTTTGAGGAGTAAAAAGGTAAATAAGCCAAATCTACATATCTTACGATTTCCATATTAAACACCAAAAGTTACATATTTGTATGTCTTCGCATCCTTTAGATGTTTACGGAAAAATTTACGAAAGAAATGATAAAAATATTTCAAAGGGATAAATGTAGTTTAATTTCTTCGAAGGGATAAATGATAAAAAGACGTCAAAGAAAGGATAAGAAGGGTACTTGAAGCGAATTGGATTTTAAAAATTGCAGGAGAAGTTTATTACATGGATGGATTTTAGGACGTAATTGGGTTCGTTTTTATGCCAGTACAACTTTTTATCGCGTGCTTAGAACTTTTGGCATAATTTCTTTATTTTGGCATGCGTGGTTTCTTCTTATTCTAACTTGTTTTTTTATTTGATTTTCTACTACTTATAAATTAGAAAAAAAAAAAGAAAATGAAAGAGCTAAAAAGTATCAATTTATAAAGTCATTCATTTTTTGGATTGCATTTTTCTTTCGTACACAGTTTTAAGCTTTTGATCGTAAATTTTATTTTTTATGTTTTATAAAGTCTATCATTTATTGGATATGATTTGTCTTTCATACACAATTTTAAGCTTTGATCATCAATTTTATTTTATAGATTTATCTCCTCGAGACAAATCCAACAAATTCTAACATAAAATTTAATAAACAAAATTAAGATGGATACAAGACAAAAACACCACATTGAGGTCTTGTTTCCCATGTGATAAAATGGGACATTTTATGGGATTTCCCATATTAGCACATTGTTTTATGAGATTTTCCATATCGTAGTACATTTTATGACGTCATTACAATTTTAGCACGTGGAAAACAATGCTAGAATTAGGCAGAATTGATCCTAGTTATTACGTGATCTATATGCAGGTACTGCAGAACCTTGTAATATATCTTCAATCACTGCAAGTATACGGAAGAATGGGAGTGTCGTGGGAGGACTACCGCAATGGGATGTTGTTATAAGCAACGCATGTATCAGCTGTTCACAGTCGAATGTCAAAATGATGTGCCTCGGATATGACAAGGTTACAGGGTTGGACCCTGCAATCTTTAAGGTAGAAGGCCATCAATGCATTGTGAACAATAACAATCCTATATTTCATGATTATCCCGTCAAATTCACCATTGGAGACCCATATCCCCCCTATGTGCCTTATCCAATATCCTCCGTAATCAGATGTCTATGATTGGAAAGAAAAATGAATAATGTTTCTTTCTGTCTTCCTTTGTAATAAGGCCTAGAAGGTTACAAAATTAGCCAAGAAAGCAAAGATTTCGATTCGAAACAAGTGAGTTGTCTAGCACATATTGCCTTCATGGCTCGCCCCAGAAGTTTCTAAGTACGTACTAAATCACAAAACTTTTTTTTTTTTTTTTGCTAAGCAAAGAATTTATTAATCTTTGAAAACAAATAACAAAGATTAAAGGGACCCAAGACTAAAAACGCCAAGGGCCCAGAGGGAAAACAACATACGTGGAGAAAAACTCCCAACAGCAGACAAGCCATAGATTAGAAATCCAAAGACATGGAATCTTCTCCCTCCAATACATCAAGAGTTTTAGTTTCTACTATAATTTCTTGTTTTGAAATTTTGACTACCTTCAATTCTAAAAACTTCATAATATTAAAGCTCTTCCTTCCATGAAATTTTACACCAAAGCGGACACTCATCTTCATGTTCTCCCGGGCTTCCTAGATCAAAATTGAATTTCTTTTATGAATGTTGCTACTAACCTCCTCTTGACTAAATGAGTGGGTCCATTGAGACGTCCAACTAAACTTCCTTTCTTCGATCCCATCCTTGAAGCATTCCTTAAACTGTCTTAGCTAACCATCCTAGAACACATCGCTATTTTCAATGGATTTTTGCTCCATAAAGTTGTCCCACGATTAGCTTTCTTGGCCTTATGTGACTTCTCATGGTGCATGAGATCCACATATTTAATAAGAGGTTCATTTGAGACAAGATTTGTGTCATCATAATCTGAAACCCCCGAAGCTGCCTTATCCATCAACACTGAGCCATCCATATAGACATCTAAAAGCATCTCTTGACTTCTCGTCTTCTCCACTGGTTCAACGTCATGAGCCTCATAGAAAAGAGAATGAAGGCCCAAAGAGTCTTCCACAAACGATTCCAAACCTTGAGAAGACTTTAAGCTATTGACATTAGGATCCATATCTGTTCCCTTTTCTAATGATAGGGCCTCCATAGGAACCTGTGAAAGCTTGTCTTCATGAACACTCAACGAATCGTTCTCTGCAAGAAAATTGCTTGATTCCACCTTTTTGTAAGAATACTGCTCCTCTATTCTAACTAAGTATCTTTCCATCTTCAACTAGTTCAACTTTCCCTTCAATTCTTTGGGAATGGTCAGTCGCAATCAAGATTCTGCCCTTTTCGTATGATCCTCCTTTTAGAGTGTTCTCGTCCACTTCAAGAAAGTCACCCCATACACTACCAATATCTTTGAAAGTTTGTGAAGACCATGCACTTAGGGTCCTTCCAAAGCATGAGATCCACACAAATCTCTCCTTTTTAGCTTGCTCACCATTCCACGGTTGAAATTCTTCAAACCAGTTCTTTACCCATTTTTCCATTAAAATTGTGTCTTTGATTCCCTCATTGACAAACGTTATAATTACATACCTTCTGCCAATCGTATTAATTTGGACGTCATGGACATTCTTTGCACTGAATACACTTTCTAGATGTTTTGCAGAAAGAAGCTTTCTGATTTTCGCAATGGCGCTCCTATATAGCGAACCATTTCCAATAGAGTAACACTGAATACTTTTAGTTGCTAGTTTATCTTCAATACCCTTCACCCTTCTAGTGACTTATGCATATGTAGGCCTATCCTCATTAGGTCCCCTTGATTGTGGATGAGATTGCAAAAAACAATTCTGATACCTTATTGAGCTTCTATTAGAGCAAGAAGCTACCAGAAATGCCTTCCTATTTTCCTTCTTCTTGTCATAATTTGCAATCTTAACCACACGACTCCTATCATCTATCAGCAGACCATTAGCTTTATCAATACCCCTCATAACTCCTCCTCAAAATCATATCGAATGAAACCAAAATTGCATCCAGAACTTTTGTTTCTCTTCATGGGAATGAAACAATATTTAACATTACCAAAATTGGAGAAAATTTTTTGAAACCAAAGAATACACACATCCTCCGGCAAGTAATCCATAAACAAAGTATGCATTAGATATCCACAGACCGGAATTCCTTGAAAAAACAGAGGACTAAATCTCTATGATGCGACCGATAGCAAAGAAGAACCAAGGCACCCGAGAGATGTCTACAACCAGAGAATGAAATGGACCAGGAATTCAGCAAGCAAGCACGTGCTGGGAAGGAACAGATCTGATAGGAATAGTAGGTGAAAAAATGATTGGTGGCTTAAGAATCCCTCCCGCAGAATCACAGGTTGAAAGCGGCTTGAAACTGGACGAAAATGATCTAGCAAAGAAAAGGGGCGTGCTGATGATATGGGAAAAACGGACGGCGAGGGCCGCCGGAGATGGGTGTGCTGATGTTGGTTGGATTTGGAAGCCACAAACGAGGAAATAAGAAGAAATATGGGAAGGAGAGGGACGAAGGAGTGGGTCGGAGATTGGCCAGTGAGACAGCCAGAGATGGGGTGTGTTGTGGGAGGCTAGGGTTTCAAAGCTAGAAGATGAAGAGGGAAGAGGGGTAAGAGATCGGCTAGGGTTTCACTTCCCATCTACTAAATCACACAACATGCATGTGCATGTGTGAGTGGGACTGTGAATGCAAGCATGAAAGTGTGTTTTAAAAACTTTCAAACTGCTACATTATGTGGAAGTGAAAGTTGAGAACGCGAGCACTGAACTAAAATTACGAGCTGGAGCAGAAGGCCTCCCTTGCTGACCATACAATTGAAGTCCAGTTGCCAATATATCCTCGTGGTCCTGGGGTGTTTGGCCCATTCCTTCCTCCTTTCTTTATTTTGGTAGTTATACGTACGTGTATATACACACACACCACACACACACATGGTCTTTGCCTTGTGCGTTACATGTGATACGTTTATTTTCGGCTTATTTAACTTTTTAGTCCCCAAAGTATTCGCGAAATGTCAATTTCATCCCCAATATTCAAAATCGTGTCTATCGAGTCCCCAATGTTCACAATGTGTATTTAAATGGTCCCTGTGTCTAACTCCATCTGTCTTCTCCGTCAAATGCAAGGGTAAGCTATGGGGTGAAATTTCAAAACTACCCCTGCATTTGATAGAGAAGACGAACGGAGTTAGACACAAGGACCACTTAAACACACATTGTGAACGTTGGGGACTCCATAGACACGATTTGAATATTAGGAACGAAATTGACATTTCGCGAATACTTTGGGGACTAAAAGGTAAATAAGTCGTTTATTTTGCATGGCCATTGGCATTGTGATGATTTGTTGGAGATGGGTATCTTAGTGAGATCGGTAATGGCAATTTAAGATTGCATAATAAGTTGGTATAACGACGACAGTATTCCATGATCATAATTTTACAATTATGTGTAGACTATGATTTAACGCAAGTAGGAAAAAACAGTCGTAAAACCAATAAACACATAATTAAATTCTGGAAATTAAAAATATGAACAAGAAATAATGGAAATCGGGAAAAATTAGCAAACCGAAAAACAAGCAAGGGCCCGTGTTTCACGCGGTTTCTTTAAAGTAAAAATGGCGCCTCAACGTAGGTATTTGAGGGGTTGACCAACGTTTGCTTCCCCAGATACAGTGGCTTACGTCAATCAAATGGTAACACCAACTGGATAGCCCTGTCGAACAAACTAGTGTCTGTTCTCTCTTCTGAAAAACTAGATGAAGACCAATGGAATAAGAGACTGATTTTCGGTATGTTGAAACAATAGCAGAGACTACCATTTTATAGGTGAGGAGAGGAGCCTCTCATTTTATTGGGGCATTAACCTTGCAAATTAATTTTGCAATAAGAAAAACTGATATGCAATCAGTGGTATTCATATTCATCCATAAACATTGCAATTGATTTTCTATTCAATCCATGGGACTTGAATAATCTGGTAACAGAAATTCCCGTAACTCATATTGCACTAAGTGCAATATTCCAATTGCAATTAAAACAAATTCAATCGGCATAGGATAAAACGTAGGAATTGAATGCACATCCAATGATCAAAGTAAATATAAAACATGGGCATTCAATTCTGAATACAAACCTAACAATCAAGGATTATTATCAGTGCAAGCTAACGGGTCGGGTCAAACCCAGAACTCATAAGCTTCCGGATTGTGAAAAGATAAAGAAGCTTGGGTCCAAGCCCATATAATCGCCTAGCCAACCAGCCAAGCTCAAATCCAGGCCAAGGACCACAGACCTCGAACTTACAGTCCCGGTCACGGTCCGGGCAGGCGGCGGCAGTAGTGCGCGTTCCCTCCTTTGGAAAATTTGGATACTCTAAATAGTCCAACCCGTAGGCCGATTAAACCCACTTTGAGAGACAATTTCTTATTCATTTTGTAATTGGAATTTGCATATTTCTCAACTTAAATAAACTACCAACATAGGAGTATCAATTGCTGCTAAGAGCCCACCTCACGCAGTGTGGGTCCCATTTTAATTTAAAGGGTTAAAACCTGTAAATATTTAATGGAAAAATTCCAATTTTCCAACAATCCCCCACATGAATGAAATTGGCTGAAACTGACACGGAAAATAAAGGAGACTCGAAAGACCTGGAGAGTGAGTACAACGGATCAATCCCACATAAGATAGGTAGCTTTTGGCCTTGAATTCCTTTGTGAAGACCTATCGGATTTACTGTCTGACCAGTGTGTGGTCTCACTTTGAACTGTTCTTCCATTTGTGTAAACCGAGACAATAGGAATCACACTGAACATCAGCTGACACAGTTCTATTCTCACTATTGTGTTCGCTTTTGGCAGTGAACACTCTTCCTAGTTCTACAAGTATTTTTTCGAGAATATTGCCAAAATTCTCAAAGAAGCAGCCCTCACTTCATACTCATATAGGTGACATTCTTATAAAGAGTATCCTGCTATACCCCGCTCGGTAACCTGACGCATAAGAGTCATTAAAAGCAATGCTTAACCTAATATCCTTTATAGGTATCACTGTTTCACACCATAGGAATGGGCAGGAGATCTAGTTTCCTCAGTGATCGTTCTCGGCTACTTGCAAAACATAGTCTCATTGAACCTAGATCTTGGGATCTCCAGTCAACTAGGTTGGCTACCCCCATGGTAACTATGAGTGTAATTGCTTTAACCCCATTCCCTTGGATGTTTTCATCAACTAGCTCTCTCATTTAACCTTTTGATTAGTTGGCCAAACGTTGTCATTTGACTTCACACAGTCAACAATGACAAACCTTACTCGAGAGCAGTTGTCTAATGCATGTCTTCTTATAAAAGTAACCCAAGAGATAGCAGCATTTCGAAGACATTTCCAATCAATTCATTATGTTTGTCAGACTTCCAATTATCTGAGATCATACTAATTACACCTTCCCCCACATTCTAGGATAAGTGGAGATTCGCAATTTCACAAAAGTATTCAAATAACTTTCGCCAAATACCCCCACATTCAAAGGTAATCATAGATTTATACATCACCCCACACGTTCTATGAATCTTAGAACTGGTCGACAGAATTCTCATACAATACTTATTGTCGCTTCATGAGTGGACATGCTTCAATTCACACTTTGTTGTGAATTAAGTCGAATGACTCGGTGCTTCTCTCTTGTCAATTAGAAAGAAGACCATGGCATCTTTGCTTTGACACAAGTCTCACACTTGTGCGATTTCTTATCAATTTGGAAAGTAGATATGTGGCTCTCATTAATTAATTTACGCAAAACAAATGACACAAATGAGGGAGCAATAGGGTAAGCAAAAGGGAAATCCATTTTATTTATAGTGAGAAACTGCTTGCGACTTAGATTGTATCATAGATGGTGTCGCCCCAAGCGTAGGGCTAGGTATCGCATAGCATAATAACTAATAAGACCGGGTCGAATCCATAGAGAACAAATGCACCCGGAGTGAGAGTTTTCTTGCAAGTGTAGGTTTTCGGCCTTTAAACGGAAAACTTGCATTGTGATTTCAGGGTGAAATTCACTTAACTCCGTGAAGGACGCAAAATTTAAAAAAACAACAACAAATTAAACTAAGGCAAAGCCTAGGGGTATTTAACTACCATGACTCGGGTTAGTCCATCCCCTCTTAATAACCGGCTTGGGCCATCGTTAAATGCCCCCGAATGGAAGATTTCGATTTTAAAACCATTTACAAAGAAATGTGTTTGCCAAAGATTAGGGGTTTTCGGTACATTTTGCAAACAAATGGGTTGACATTGCCCAAAGCATCAAGCGTGCCAAGTAGCCAAGCTCTTGGCTTCGTGTGATCACAGGATTAACAAACCCACTCTTTTGGTACATAAAAGTGTAACCCCAAATATTTGATAAATAAGCAATGTATGACTTAACGTGAGATGGATGGATTAATCCCAATTCATAGGGTGTTAATCACCCCATGACTAAGCTTACTTAAACTGCTCACCCGTTACACTAGTTAACAAGTCTAGAATATGGAAGAAAACTAAAAAACATGCTTAATAAACTTAAGAATCGATTTTTTATGGTTAATCCTAGGTTTGCCTACCACATTAACTCTTGAGAAAATCATAAACAACAATTACTAACTTGAGTTTAAGAAGGAAATGACTAGAAAAGAGAGAATACAATATAACCAATAAAAACATAAACAAACTTGATTTATATGGAGATCCAACGAGTAACTACAACATTAGGCAATAAGAAATTAAAAGAAAATGAAGACTACTTGATTAATCTAGAGAGATAAAACATAACAAGCTATGGAGTTTTTACTAGAAAACTAAGGAGGAAGCCGTAGAAGAGAGGAGGGAGGAGAATATTTATACTAAAAGCCCTTTACATTGGTTAATTATCCCAAAAACATACTATAAGTGAAAAGTTTCCATAAATGGAAGATATTAAAGCCACCAAAAATCTGTCAAAAATCGCCAAGAATGAGTCTGGATCAATCCAAACTTGAGGTGGATTGATCCAGAAGTGTCTGCTAAGCATTTGGGATGAGGTGGATTGATCCACTTCTAAGAGTGGATCGATCCAGATTGGTTTGTCCAGCAGATTTTTTGACCCGACTTCATGGGCACGCCCCTGCTTCGTCTAAACTCAGAATGAGGCAATTCTTGAACCGTTGAAAAGCTTTATGAGTCTACTTTCCAACCCAATTAACTTCACATTTATAGCCTTTGTAACTTGAAAGTAATGACCATTTTTCTATCAGTTGGTCAGATTTTCTCGAGACTCATAACTCCAAATTTCTTGTTCTTTTGTTCTAGGCCTACCTTGAACCTTCCAAAGCTTCTTGAATCGACTTCTAAGCTTTGGCGATTTTCCTCCACGGCATTGTGGGACCTTAGACACTTCTAAATACAATCGGGGATTATTTGGAGCTTTGGACACACTTTTTAGCTTCAATTTTCTAAAACTCATCAAAAACACAACTCACGCAAAATCAATCGTATAAAGGCACAAAATGCATGTGTATGTGATCACAACGAGTGGGATAACATTTGGGGCTTATTAGAAACATAGTTATTACAAATAAACTTGGAAAGAAAAACCAAAAAATAAACTAATTAGCTCTTTCAATTCCCACATATACCCCACACTTGGTGAGTGCCACCCTATCCACCTCAAGTTGAGAGGTCGAGATCAAAGACATCTCTCGCAATTGCCTCCATCTCCGCCAAATGTGCCTGAGCCCATGAGTTTAGAGGTTTCTTGCACTCTCATGCTCGGTGCCCAACCTTGTCACAATTGTAGCATTTGCCTTAAAACTGATACTTCGATTTCTTACCAATGCCACCTTTAGGTCCCATATTGACCTCCTTCCTTTTCTACTTTGCAAACTGTTTGCCAGCATGATTCTTCTTCATTCTCGAAGACTGGCCATGCTCCACCATATTAGCCTTGGCTTCATAGGTATTCCCTACATCCCTATCAGCCTTCTTGCTATCCTCCTCAACACGGAGCTTGTAGATCAAATCCTCCATTGTCATGGACTTCTTCTTGTGCAGCAAATTCTGCTTCAAGTCTTTCCAACCAGTGGGTAGTTTAGCAATAACAGCCGCTACTTGGAAAGGTTTACATATCATCATTCCTTCGGCTAAAACCTCGTGTACAATCAGCTGGATTTCATGGACTTGACTCATTACTATCTTAGAGTCAACCATCTTGAAGTCCAAGAACTGGCTGACAGCAAACTTTTTTATGCCATCATCCTTAGTTCTGTACTTCCTTTCTAGGGACTGCCACAGTTCCATAGTAGTCTTCTTGATGATGTATACACTATAAAACGCATCACTAAATCCGTTGAGAATATAATTCCGGCACAAGAAGTCTCAATCCTTCTAGGATTGCACAGCTATCAGACGCAGTCTGTCTTGCTTGCTTCGGCAATGATAGGAGCATCCTCTCTCATATACCCCACAAGGCTGAGAGTTGTGTGGTAAAATTGCATTTTTTGCTGCCACCCCTTGAAGTTCGCACCATCAAACTTCTCGGGTTTCTCCCCGTGGTTCACTGGAACCGAAGGAATTGCCGTAAGAATTGGCTGAGCCATTGGCAACAAAGGGATTTGAGTGTTTGGGGTTCCAGTTTCACTTGTCATTTTTTTGTTTATGAAATTAAGATGAAATACAAGTTAGTGATCAAGATCTTAAAATAAAAAGAAATGCAACTGGAAACAGATAATTAGAGCAACTTCACAATTCAAGTGGAACAGTGATAAACAAGGATGAGGAACTGAACTGTAATCTACCAAGACTAATGCTAATCTTGAATGTAATCAACACATTACTCACGGTTGCTCATGTTGTGCCAAAACCCGAAGTAGAGAATATAACAAAACCAACAAGAAAAAACAAGAGACAAGGATTTACGTGGTTCCCTCCCAAGCACGGAGCTCTAGAGGTACGTCCACGGGGAAAGAGCAAGAGGATTCACTATCAATGGGGAGAAATACACAGAGCCGGCTATACCCGTAACTCTCACTTGAAGCATTCACACAATATCAAGGGACAAATCTCTGAGGCGCGACCTACAGAGTATCAAACGTCTCACACACACGAAAGAGACACACACAAACCCTAGATATCTCAAATCCCAACTCAAGACCAAAACCCTAGGAGGCCACAAGGCTCCTATTTATAAGAAAGTACAAAAAATTAGGTCAAAACCTCTTTAAAACGCGTAGCCGCACAAATTCGCGTAACGGTGGTCCGGACGGGGATTCGGTGGTCCGGACTACCGAGACAGAATGTCCAAAAAACGTCCCAAAATCCACTGGTCCGGACGGGGCTTTCCTTGGTCCGGACCATAGGTCCAGAAAACGACTTTTCGCACCAAATTTTGCACTTTTCTTCGACCGTCTTGAATTCAAGGCATATCTCCAACAGCTCAAACCACTAGCCCTTGTTCCAAGAAAAACAGAATAATCACAATCCAAAACATTTTTTTTTCCCCATCTCAACCCAAAAAAAATGTTCTTTAACATACACTGTTCGGATACCCACTAGCCCAAAAGTCGAAACTGAATTAATTAGTGCTTTGAGTTCAAAAACCCACTGATCTGAAGTAAATCAAACAAGATAATAGAGTTAGTGGGTACAAAAATTAACAAGAATTATAAAATCAATTACCCCTTCTGATCCAATGTTCCTCTTTCCACCAAAATCTGGACTAACAACTCAATTTTCAAAACTGATCATATGTTAGTAAACTAAAACCACATATAAAGTGATATCTCCATGAAATGAAATCAGGTTACCAATTGAAGGTAAACAAGTACTGCCTTAGGGATCAAACAAGTAGGATCAATTGTTTCTCTATTTTCCTTAGAATCTATTCTATGATCTAGTAGCAGAGCCTATTGGCAATTATATACTAATCAACATTCCACAAAAACCTTTCACTGATCCGTAAGTGCAAAACTGATAATCTATATCATATGAAAACCAAACACGTCAGTAAAATATGAATCAAATTATACTTCTGACTATTCAACCCACTGTGTCAATAGAAAATAAGAAACTCACAAGTCTAATGAGAGAATAAGAGCCACTAATAATTTAAACCGTTTCCAAGTTTCCATGACACTGGTTTCGTAACCTAATATTTCCTCAGAATTTTTTTTCCATATTCCAGAACCAACCCACTGTCTTTTATCAAAACTATTTTTCACAAAAATCGAATTTGCTTTAATATTGTAGGAAAAAACAGTCCTAAAAACAGTAAACACATAATTGAATTCTTGAAATTAAAAACATGAACAAAAATAATGGAAACCGGGAAAAATTAGCAAACCGGAAAAACAAGCTAGGACCCATGTTTCACACGGTTTCCTTAAAGCAAATTCGCCACCTCACCGTAGGTGTTTGAGGGGTTGACCGACATCTGCTTCCCAGGATACAGTGACTTACGACAATCAAACGGTAACACCAACCAGATTGTCCTGTCGAACGAGCTAGTGTCTGTACTCTCTTCTGAAAAAAATTGAATGAAGAACAATGGAACAAGAGACTATTTTTCGGTGTGTCAAAACCAATGGAAAGGACTGCCTTTACATAGGAGTTGAGAGGAGCCTCTCTCATTCATGGGGCATTAACTTTGCAAATTGAATTTGCAAAAAACTGATATGCAATTAGAGTATTCATATTCTTCCGTAAACGTTGCAATTGATTTTCTATTCAATCCATGGGACTTAACAATCTTGTAATAGAAATTCCCGTCACTAATATTGCGCTAAGTGCATTATTCCAATTGCAATTGAAACAAATTCAATCTGGATAGGATAAAACGTGGGAATTGAATGCCTATCGAATGAGCAAAGTAAATATAAAAGATGGGCATTAAATTCTGAATACAAATCTAACAATCAAGGCCTATTATCAGTCCAAGCTAACAGGTCGGGTAAAACATAGAACTCGTAAGCTTCTGGATTGTGAAAAGATAAGGAAGCTTGGGTCCAAGCCCATATAATTGCCCAGCTAGCCAGCCAAGCTCAAACCCAAGCCAAGGACCACTGACCTCGAACTTACACTCCCGGTCACGGTCCGGTCCAGGCAGGTGGCGGCAGCAGTGCACGTTCCCTCCTTCGGCAAAATTTGGATACTCCAAATAGTCCAACCCGTACGCCAATTAAACCTACTTTGAGAGACAATTTCTCATTCAATTTTCTAATTGAAATTTGTTCATTCCTCTACCAAAATACACTCCCAACATAGGAGTATCAATTCCTGCTAAGGGCCCACCTCACGTGGTGTGGGTCCCATTTTAATTTAAGGGTTAAAACCCGTAAATATTTAATGGAAAAATTCCAATTTTCCAACAACGCATTCATGCATTGATGTCACTTGGTTGATTTAATTTTTTACTTGGTTGATTTAATTTTTTAGCTTCTGTTTTTCAACGACACTCTATATTTCAATGTTATCATTTTTTTGTAATAATGAATCCCGACCTGGCCCTTTTAGTGAATGGCATTAGTATTGTAATTTAATCTAATATTCACAATTTACAAATGTAGCTTCTTTATTCTTTTTTTATCGTCACCAAAATTTTATAAAAACCCGACAAAAGGTACATCAAGGATTTTACAAATATAGCTAGCTTGCGAAAGAAATCATTATCATAAGTTCAACACAAAAAGTGCATGAATGTAGAAGCACGTCGAGATATGAATGAAAATAACATTCGGAAAAATCAGGCGCCCATTACATTTTTTATAGCATTTTTTTTCCCTCTTTTTTTGTTAAACAATGACTGCCTACACAAAGCAAGAAGTATAGCACATAAACCCATTTTACAAAGAAATTATGCAATTGGCCATATGAGTGTCCATTTTACCTCAATGTGTAGACCCATATAGGTATTCCAATGGTATTTTCATACGCTTTGACGGTCTTTGCATAGGAGTCACGTTTCCTTTTCCTTCATCAGGTTAATAGGTTTGCATCCTCCCATCCATTTGCCTAGATTCAACTTCATTGCAACTAAGGCTCCGTTTGTAAGGACCCGTGTTTCTAAATAATTTTCAGGAAATAATAGTCCGTGTTTTTAAGTAATTTTCAAGAAATAATATTGGGTAAGTGTGAGAAATGTCTTAAAGTGTAATATAGGGTCAATGTGAGTTTGGCAATTGCATTTGGGCACTAGGGAAGCATATTTGAAACTTGAGGGGTGTAAGTGCAAGTGTGAGAGTGTATACACACATGTGGGTCAGTTTTTTGCTAACAAAACACACTCTCCTCTCTCCCTCTACACACCGGCTCCCTCTCTCTTATCCCCATCTCCAAGTTTGCTCCATTTATCCACAAAATCTACACCTCCATACCTCATCTCTTCAATATTCAACCTCATTGCCGTCATCTACGCGTAATTTGGAGTCCGGACTTTCTTGGAATCTGCTTGGAGGATCTCATTTCGGTGGGGTTTCTAGGGCTTCCTTTCTCTCAACTTTGGAGCTAAACCATTGAGGTGGGGGACCTATTTATGCCCTCTCTAAGTATATATGGTTTGAATTATTGGATTGTGTTTATCTCTCTTTTTGATTTCTTGCATAGCTTTTACACCATGGAAGTTGAATTTCAACTTGTGTGAGCTTGATTCTCCACACATTTGTTGGATTAATCTTTGAATTAGTGCTTAGAAATGCTCATTTGATGTTTTGTTGTGGTTTGGAACCTCACATATGACTTGGATTGAATCCCATAATTTTCAAATAGGCTGTCAAAATTTCACTTGTAACCCAGGTGGATTGATCCACCCTTAGGGTTGGATCGATCCAAAACTCTCTGTTAGCACGTTGAACCATAGTGGATCAATCCACTCGTTGTTTGGATCGATCCAAAACCTTCTGATTCACCTTTGGAACATGGTGGATCGATCAAGGCATTCTGGTCCCGATCCAGATCATTCTGGTCACGATTTTAGCATAGTGGATCAATCCACTCAAAAGTTGGATCGATCCAATTTCCCTCAACTTACCAAAACTTGTTTTCGTCGATTTTGGTAGTCTATTCGTGCTTGTACTTGGCATATATATTCAGTCCCTATACCTCGAAACTTATTAGAAAACACCTCCCTAGCCTACCTTGGTACGATTTATGATTTGTCTTGATTCCTCACGTACTTTGACACGTGTTAACTTAACCACAACCGACACACTATGAGTTTTTGAACAAAATGAATTATGTGAATGTTTTGAACATATGATGGTTAAATTGACTTTTAAAAATGGTGATCATTAATACGTCACCATTTGGTGCGTCCCACTAAATGGGTGCACGGAGCCCACAAAATCTGGTAGAGGGATTTATTCCCTATTAAAACAAGTGGGTATTTTTGTTAAGCATTTGAAAATAAATTTTTTTAATGAAAGACACGGTATTTTGATGAAATTGAACACACGACACGAATTCTAACGGTTATGAGGAAATCATCGATGGACACTTGGGTATTGGTTGGGAATTTGGGTATCTTGTGGACACTATCATTGAGCCGATCAATCATAGTCCTTAATAGCTTACTCATTCATGTGTAATATTACTCCTTATGTGCATCTTCCATTCTCTATACATTTAGCGATAGTGGAAAAGTTTCCTACTGGGCTAGTAAATTCACCCTGTCATTTTCAAGTCCTTGGCAAGGCGCATGATTTGGATGCTTGGATTGTGGATGCATGGCATGAAGTACATTAGACATAAAGTTATTTTATCCTCTCCGTATTATGTATATTTTTTGGAGATGATCCTGTAACTTCTATTTCTTAAATTTTTTTGACAAATTTGATAAATGTAATTACTTTATATACTTTTGATACTAAAGCAACTGGGTTCGGGTACCCTTGATGAGGGACACCTGGACTATTCAATGGAGATATGTATGACTTGATCTATCCTATGTGGATAATACTTGTATTTTAGGATATTAAAATTGAGAGCGTGACACCGTTTGATTCGATATAAAATGTTTTCCGTTGTAAAATATTTTCTATGTAAAATACTTTTGCTGAAAATAAACTTTTGTATTTCATTTTTAGGTGTTTGGTTGGCACGTGGAAAATATTTTTCAAAATAATGACTTTTCCGTTGTTTTCTATGTATTTTTCGTGATTGTTCGAGATTGCCCATGGCCAAGAAGGCAGGAACAGGACGGAACCACTGGTATTTCCGAGATTGTTCGAGATTGTGTTGGAAAAATGGAAGAATTGTTCGAATATTTTGGTGAGCCTAAGTATGAACAAAATTTTATTTTTTAGGATGAATGAGAATTGTCTCATTGTGGGAATGGAAATTAAAAAACCAGGGATGCGCCGCATGCTCGCTGTCATTGAACACCTAAACAAGACCGAGGTCGGGGCCGGGACTTAAGATTCATGGGCTCGCGAGTGGTACGAGGTCTGTGGCCTGTGGTCCGTTTACGGTGGTTCAAGCGTTAAATGATGGGCCAACACCAGAGTAATGAGCCGTGGCTAATTACGTATTTAAGGGTGTATCAATCACTCTTATTCCATCAGTTACTTGGATGTAAATTGCCATGTTAAATTCCCACGTTTTCCATCATAGCAAAGTAATGGTTTCGGTTTTTCATTCGGGAAAAATTGATACATGACAGCTGTAGGGTCTTCTAAACCAATTTGGGATGGAAGTAATCCTTTTTCTAATTTTACTTGAAAACAAACTTTCTTGTACATTAATATTTTTTGCGTGAAAACTATGAATTTCTGTCTCGATGACTCCTTGTTCTAGCTTTGCTTCGGTAATGTAGTGAGGGTGGAAAGGATGACGCAAAAAATGGGTTGGCCAAACTGAAAATGATAGGGTACGAGGAAAAATAGGCGCAGCCCAGCCTGCCCCCTCATATAGTGCGTAGCTTTACTCCATCCATTACTTTGAAAAAAAAAAAAAAAATTAGTCTAGGTACATACCCTCTTAGATCACACCCCTTACACTATCCATTTGGTGCTCCCTCTCTCCCTCTCTCTTTCTCTCTCTTCTTCAATTTCTATCTCTCCCCTCCACTCACTCTTCCACTCTCTCTATTTCCATCCTTTTTTTTTTTTTAGAAAAAGATTTATGGTGTAACTTTTATTTTGCATATTTGATGTTGGAATAAGTTAGATATATTTAAAATCTACTCGACAACATCTATTAAACAATACCAATATTGAATAGTATGTAATTATGTATAAAAGATGATTTTTTGGTATACTCTCTTTTTTGCCACTAACTTTGAACTTGAGAATTTAACTTGATTTGACCTCATAAATATCATTGCGTTTGAGCTTATGAATTTCACTGGGTTTGAGCTTGTGATTTTTCACTAGTTTTGAGCTCGTGAATTCACTTGGTTTGAGCTTGTGAATTTCATTGAGTTTGAGCTCATGAATTTAATTGGGTTTGAGCGTATACCACAAAAAATCACTTTTTTCCTATACATAATTACACAATATTAGTTTTGTTTGATAGACATCGTCAAGTAAATTTTAAATATATATATTTCTAACATCGGATATGTAAAATAAAAGTTTTAACATTTTAATATCTAAAAAATAAAAGTGGGGGAGTGAGTGTAGGGGAGAGATCGTAATGGAGAGAGAGAGAAAGAGAGAGAGAGAGAGAGTATGTTTGTGTGTGTGCGCCTCGTGGGAAGGTGTAAGCGGGTGCAATCCAACAAGGTGTGTATGTACCATTGGAATAAAAATCTGTTTGCACATTGCACTGAAATTTTCTATCCATTGGGGCCCACTTCGGTAAGGATGGAGTTAGAAGAGGGCTAGTAAGGGTCATCGCTCCCCACAATCAAAAAAAAAAAACCCTACTATTATATTAATAAAAATATCATCAAAGTATATAGCTTCATTTCCCAACGATAGATATAGCCCACCGATCATCTATTGAAGATTGAAGATACTTGTAAGTTTGCACATAAGTATTATTCGATGAATTTCAACTAGTAAGAAAAATACCACTTGAAATTTCAATTGCAAATTTATTAGCTTGAGGTTCTACGGTTTCTAAGTTCAAAAATTGTATCAAAGATTTTTGAGTTGAGTCAAGTATTGGTAAAAACCAGAAAAATCATTGAATAGTGCGTGGGAGAGATTTCAAAAGTGTGTGAAACACTCTTGACTACCCATTGGCAAAAGTGACATGCCACGGGAGTACAAATTGGCTCCAAAGAATAGTACGTGGGGGAGATTTCTAAGCGTGTGTGAAACACTCTTGACTACCCATTGGGTTGTTAGGAGATTTTCCCCTAGTGGATAGTTGTTAGTCTCAAATCGTGAAACACACAAAGTAGCTGTGCCCCTTCATTTCACAAACAAGAAAATACGAGTGTAAGAAGGAAATAATTTATGATACGTAAATCAAGGATTAGTTGACTTGGGATATGAATAATGGATGATTAATTTGAGGGACTAAAAGAGAATCTGTGGACTAGTCAAGAACAAGACAAAACAGTAGAAAAGACCCTTGGCAAGAATTCATCACCTAATTAGAGCAAGAATCAAGAGTGATTTCTCTCTAGAAAGAGTGTTTCTCTCTCTAGAATCACTATTTGAGTTTGTCTAATTGTTCTCCTCAAATGAGGGGATGGTGCCCTATTTATAGGCCATTCAACCTCTCCTCTGGGCCGAGTGGACTAATAAAGTCCAAACACGTGTTGCACAAATAGTGCGCGAATATTCCTTCTATACTGTTAGACTGCGGTTGCGACACCCGCGGGGAGGGTGCCCCCTCGAGTGCCGCGGGTGCTACTCCAAGAGTGCCCCCGCAGGTGTTACTCTATGACAAAACCTTGTTCCTAGCCACCAAACCACAAAATCTCCAGTAATCGTGAAAAGCTATGTAGTCACGATTTCCTTGGTCATGCCGAAATCACGACCAAGCCTCTACATGGCTTCCCCTCAAGTCTTGGCAAGTCGACTGGGGCAGATCAATTCATCTGGGTCTGTTTAGCCGTCGACGTCTATCCTCGTCATGTTCCCATTCTTTGGTGTATCATAATCAATTCCTGTATTATTCTTGTCTGAGGACTTGAGTGAGATAGGCTGCGACACAATCGGGTCACATTTTGGCCTAAGTTTGAGTCTTTGTTGAACTATACTCGAGTCTCATCGGGTTAAAACTTGTTATGTAAATCTTTTTTTTTTTTCGTGACTTGAATTAATCACCCGATTGTCCCACTTGGTTTTGACTTTAAAAAAAAGGAGAACAATGGGAACAGCCAATGGGTCTTATGGCATTGGAGAAGTAGTGTGTTTGAAATACACAAAAATTAGACCCAGCGGGCATTACCCCTGTCGGGTAGATCCATCGGTTTGGGCCAGGCGGTTGAGACCCAGCGGTTAGCCCCCCTCCCCATCGGCTCTTGATCATTCGGTTAATTAGCTCCATCAGAAAATTGGGTCTCGCAGCATTGGGCCACTCGCGGACAGAAAAGGTCTAGCGGGCGATGCCACCTGCGGCTTGATGGCCCCAACAGATCAAATCTCTAGATTTGAACAACAATTTTTTTGTTAATCCAAACTTCATCCTTTTTCATATTTTCATTATTTCTTTGAATTCTTTACTTATTTTTTTACGCATCTCATTTCTTCAAGTACCACATGTTCGTGATATTTTTACGCTCCTACAACGAGTAGTAGGATAAAGGAAAAGTTTTTTCAAATAAATGTAAAAAAGAGGAATCAACGGTTCCGATAACATTTTTGAACAAACGTGTTATGCCGATTCGAGGATTTATGAAATTGTGAAACACACGAGTGACATTTTTTTCCAACATCCCCATTTTTCCTCCCACTAATGTTTCTTTTATATGAAATTAAAGATAGCAGTGGTGCACAAACAGATAAAGCTAAAACTCACTCGAGCACTAACTGCGCTTTGGTCATCCCATTTGTTTTCGTCATCCTTGCCACCTTCACTATAAATACCGAAGCAAAGCTAGGACAAGGAGTCATTGAGACAGAAATTCACAGTTTTCACAGTCATGAGCTCCAAAAAACAGCAAATGTGTCTGTTTGTTAATGTTTTTCTGTTTAGTGTGTCGATATTTGTCTTTGAAAATGCCCAAGCCCGAAACCTGTCCTCGGCAACTTCCTTGGCTGCTTCCAACTCTATCGCTCGCTCCCTTTACTCGTTTGGGGACTCTTTCGTTGATCCCGGGAATAATGGCTACTTACCAACCGAAGTTAGATGCAATTTCCGCCCTTATGGTAAAGATTATCCAGGAGGCCCTACCGGAAGGTTTTCAAATGGGTTAATGTTCCCTGATTTTCTTGGTGGGTTTTTGAAACGGTTTTAATTCATCAATTGATTTGTGGAAAATTTTAGTGTATGTAATGAGATGTCAATGTTTGTGCTAATTTAGTTGTGTTTTTTCCCTCAACATGCAGCACGTCAATTGCTTAAAGAGAACACAAGAGACCAAATTCCGTACTTGAAAGGGGGGATTAATTATAAGGAGCAACCGGCTGCAATTAGTTTCGCCTCCGCTGGCAGTGGCTACGATCCTGACACTGCCGACAAAAATGTCTCTCTCTCCCCCTCTCTCTCTCTCTCTCTCTCTCTCTCTCTCTCAAACACACACCTATGTTCACTCACACGCACAGCTAAGATTTGCACTCAAGGAGGGGCAAGTTGGGAAAGAATTTTTACAAGGTGATATCGGAAAATAGTTTTTGCTTTTTTTTGTAATTTCAATAGAACGTTTTGGACAAGTTGGAAGTGTCTCAAGCAATTATTTTTGTTTTATCAGGGAAAAAAAAAGAATAAATTAGTCTTTGAAAATAAGTTCACAAAGAATAAATTAATCTTTGTTACTGTGATCAACTCGAAGCTCCTGCATATTCCCCAGCTGCTTACCACAACTCCTTCAATACTATTGTGCGACTAATTTCAAGAATGATTTTCCATCCATGCCGGTTCTGTTTCAGAAAGTAATGTCAATGGCGGATCAGGTGGATAAATTCAGAGAATACCAAACGAATCTCGGGAAAGAAGTTGATAAGTATACAGCCGATAATCAGATCAACGAAGCCGTCTTTTACATCAGCGCTGGATCAGACGATTTTGTCTTCAATTATTTTGGCAATGTCAACTATTACCCGACGAAAAAGGAACTTGAAGATTATACCGACAGGCTGCTGGGTACTATAGAGGATACTATAAAGGTTTGATTCCGACCCCCATTGTATTTAAGAAAATATTGAGTACAAAATACCGAATCAGACGTAGAATTTAAGCTTCAAGTTTTCTTTTGTTACTCTTGTAGGATTTAAGCTCCCTAGGGGCTCGAAGATTTGCAGTAACTGGTCTACCGCCCTTGGGTTGCATCCCCATGACTATCAGTAAAGTTCGTCAAAATCAAAGGGATTTACAAACTGCCAATACCAACAGAGGAGGCCCCCGCAAATGCCTTGATGATGTGAATGGCAATGTAAAAGACAAGATCAACTCTGGGATCCGGGATAAATTGGGGTGGTTTGAGAATTCTCCTGAAACAAAAGGACAAGGACTAAAAATGGCTTACATTGACTTTTATACTCCACTGCTCGACGCAATACAAAACCCAAAACGAAGAGGTTAGTACACAAATGAATCAAGTTTCCTCAGGATCATTAACTGATGGAAATTGAAAATGGTTGGAAGTGAAGTGAAAGAAATCGAGGAAAAAGCAATTTCTTTTGTTTCCTGCATGCAGCTATCTGATCATAAGAAAGAAAAATTTGCAAAAAAGGATTTTGAAAATCCCATTCTATACGAAGCAAAATTTAATGTTTGATATAACTATTGACATCCGATCAAACTGATATTTTATGTGGTTATACAATAAACACACTATGCTATACACAAATGACAGTGGTGGAAACAATGAGGTTTCCACCTGAGGTGGACAGAATTTCCTCTCATGATTTAAACCTTCTATTCTAAACATATTTTATCTTGTGAAAGCGTTATTTAACAGAAAAGAGAGGACAAATTCAAATTGTGCGTAATTGGTTTTTTTATGCAGAACTTTCAACTTGTTTTTTTTTTTTTGCAAGAAACATAATTAGCACTTTACATACACAACTAAGATGTACATGAATTGTAATTAGTTTTTTTGCACTTTCTATCATTGTAATGGTAATCAAACAATAAAAAGTTGGTATTTCTCTCATTCCATCACATTTAACTAGCTCTTACAATCACTTGGACCCCAAGGAACATGAAAATCTAAAATGAATTGCGGTATGAAAATGGTTTTCACAGGTTTTTTTGAGGTGAGCAAGGGTTGCTGTGGGACAGGATTTACTGAAATAGGAACAACATGCAATGAAGCACCACTTTGTGATGATCCCTCCAAGTATGTATTCTGGGATGCAGAACACCCAACTGAGAAGACAAATAGAATCATCTACAACAACAATCTTGGAGCTATTTTCAAAGTCATGGGGGACTAATTTTGAGCATCCGGGTAAAATATCCCACGATATGAATGCCATGATAATAAGTATACATAAATAACGTGGATAATAAATAAGTTTGTGCACACCTTCTCTGCAAGTCATGTTGGAGTCATGTTATGTGTCATCTCTCAATTTCGCAAAATAATACCAGACTGATCAAGCTTCCCTACACCCTTAATTTCTCCAACTAAGGTTCAAATTGTGATAAAAACTCCTTGTTTTGCACTCTTTAAGTTTTCTCAGCCACAGAATGAATATTCTCACAAGTTCTTTTTGCAATTTATACTTTTACCAAAATCAATCATCCATTCATGACATTCCTCAATGAAACATTAGTAGACTTACGCCAAGCAAACATCGTAGAGTGTGCGGCATTTAGTTAAGCAGATTAACGTCTTTTCAGCAACGACAGTAATTTCCAGGTTGATTCACAAATGATGCAACAATTAATGTCTCTCCAGAGAATTTCATCGTACAGCCAAAAATTTCGTCCAACATTTGTAAATTACACCGGTAAATATGAACATTATTCCCTCTCACCAACAATTATTATGTAATCATTTCATAAAACAGGTCAACTATATTCTCTCCCACCCAAGATTACTTCAAAATTACTTACTAGTGCAAGTGGCGTCCGTAATAGAACCTAAAATTCAACTTTCAAAAACAGCAAGCCAAATTGGCAGCTATCATCTTGTGTGGATGATGGCCAGTTCACTACAAAAGGTTCAGCCACAATGATGGGATGAACTGAGGTCATATCTTCATCTCAGACACAGCAGAAACAATATGTTCCTTCAGGACTCATACCTACGCAAATCAAATCAGACAGTGCTTTTGCCTTTTTTTTGTCCTGCATACGAAATAGCAAATACAACTATTATTCGAAGGCTTCAATTGCCATCAACTCAAATTCAATAACCGCAACATTGCTAAATAATTGTTGGAGAAAGCATAACATTCTTCAGACATTTGAGTTTCAGTAGTACAAGCCATTTTCCAATTGACTCATGATATGAAAACAAAACCTTCCGCATGTTCAGTAGGTTAATCCACGTTAAACCAAAATTCAACTTTTGACATACATATTGATGTCTTATTAAGCTAATTTTTTGCGTGAACACATTATTTTGTGGAGCTTATAAGATGAACGGTTAAGATTATAACAATTATCGCATGGTCGGGACCCCCAATGGGTGGCGCAAATCCCATGATTTGCTCCACGTGCCGATATCCGTAAATAAATTTCTCATCTTTGAAACGTTAATTACAAAGACTAAAAAGAAGTAAATGTATCATTACCAGGGCCGGCCCAGGATAAGTCCAGCAGGTCCCTCGGTTTGGGCCACCCAAAAAAAAAATTCAGTTTATACATAAATATAGTTAAGCTGCCACGTATGGCATAAAGTGTTTGGTTGCCTCAGTGGTTGCTAGCTATTGCCCTATCTCTGTGGCAACTTGAGTTCAATTCCCCATGCTACAAATTTTTTCTACTGTGGAATCTTTCAAGTTCTTCGTTCCCTTTTGTCTCTTTGTTTTTTTATTTTTTTTCCCACGTAATCCACAATTTTACAAAAATCACCACTTAATTATACTTTGTTAAAAATTTTACATTTAACAAACACAACAATAATGTAGAAGTGATATTTTCTTATATTGATTTAAAAAAATTCTAATGATGGAAAATTTTAAAAAAATGAATGAACTAACACGGTTTATTATTGTCTTTTCATACAAGTCATAGTTAAAATATAAAGCAAAATTATTTTCTTTATAACAAACTCTTACAATAATATCTTTTTACATTTATCTTTGTATCCTTTTTGTTTTATTTTTTTGTATTTTACAATTTTTTAAAATTAAAGAACTCTTGAAGATGTAGGGGGCCAAATATTGGGAGTTTGCTTTCATACAATGAGAAGCTCTCTTTGAATTGGATCTTGTTCATAGTGTATCTCTGTAATAGGGATTACATTTTGATTGTGATTTTTTTGAAGTTATTCAAGTTAAGTCCAATGTAAACTTGATTTTTTTCCTAACTTGTATGTCATCTTATTTTTTTGACTTAAGAATAAGTGGGCAACCAAAATCAGGGTCGGCTAGACAACCCAAACGTTAGGGCCGGCCTTGATCATAATGAGGGAAAGCATCCCAACTATATTGAGTTCTATATTACATTATCCACCACTGTACCATGCATATACCTTTACAAAAATGTTAGGTACACACAAATTACCCACACTCACACAAGTGTGTGGGCCACACACTTGTGTGACTGTGTGGGTAACTTGTGTGTATGTAGTGTTGTTGATACGTTTATTCCATCAATTACTTTGGAAAGGGGATTGGCCATGACTTGTCATGTAAGAAGTGGTTTATTTATTTATTTATTTATTTTTTGTCAAAAGTGAAATATTTATTCATCTGAAGGCGAAAGCCTAAACATCAGACAAAAGAGAACCCCATGGGGGCAAAGTGCACGTCCACAAACCGGACCCACTATTGGAAAGGGCATTCTGAGAACAAGTATGTCAGAAGGTGGTGCTTGAATGATCACCGCAATGTCAGAAGGTGGTGCTTGTGCGACTGAGCAGCTTTTCACAATTGCCCCTGCATCAGATTCAAGGGATATCCGAGTAAGGTGAAGAGCAATTCCCAATTTTAAACCATCCCAAATTACCAGAGTTTCCGCAACACGAGACAATTTGATCCTAGGGTGCAAAGTTAGTAACATACTAATGACCTTACCATCTAGCCAACGAGCAATAGCAAGTAATGAAACATGTGCACCAGAAAGAAAATTTCAGACCCCCACTTTCCCTCCAAGTCTCCCACTAACGGTTATTATAGTACTTATGATGATTTCCGAGGTTGCATGATGTTTACCAACATGAATGCATGCATCATCATCAAACCCATTCTTTACTTTGAAAAATGTACAGAACTACTAGTTTAACTTTTTAACTTTGAGGGCCTGATATGCCCTCATTCCAAAAGTTTGATAAAATAATTGCGCATTCGAAATGGAATGTATTAAGTTATAAATAATTAAATGGGTTTAATAATCATATTTATAATACCTTAAATTTTAAATGCCTCATAAAATATATGCCAGAAAAATCTAAAAAAATTAGGTAGCCTAACTTAATTTTGAGTGAATTAATTAATACTTGTATAATCTAAATTGTCTCAAGTTGTTTCGAATACACATTCTCTTCTTTTTGAGAGTTGATAGTACTATATATTACTATAAATGAGCTATCATGCACTATTTTCAAAATATAAATTTTTCTTGGCTTTGATCTCAAAGAAAAATTACATTTATTGGTGTCCCATTTAACCTTTTTTTTTTTTTTTGGTAAATCAGAAATATATTAAACAACTAAAGGATAGAGTTAGCTTGCATTAGAAGTGCAGCAATCTGAGTACAAAGATAGGTAAACATGATACTAAAAGGGCCAGTCAAGGATTTGCCTTAAATTTAGGCTATCCCTTGTCAAAAACTCTCTTAAAGCTAGAGGTGGTGTTAGGAGCACCACCAAATCTTCACTTTGTTCAGCTCCAAGGTGCGCTAGACAGTCTGCACATTCGTTAGTGGATCTCGAAATATGATTGAGTGTACTTCTAGTCCGGGAGAGAAGATGTTTCCCGTCATTCAAGATGTTGAGGATAAGCCAGATGAAAGTTTTTAATTTTTGAGGAAGTTTGATTTTCCAAAACCACAACCAGCCCTTCATGTCATTGATATCTTTATTAATAAAATCATATGCCACAGAGGCAATACAAATGCCGTTGGGAGAGTTCACCCAAAGAGGGGTGATCCGTAGCCTGGGTATACTGAGGTAAAGCAATGTTAGCAATCTCATTCAAGATATCAGTGTCCACAATATGTTCAATAAGATGGAGATTCCACTGCCCATATTCTATAATCACTTCAACCTTAGTATAATAATTGATGTGTTGTTCAAGATACAAGTCAGCAAGCGGACCCGTGCCACACCACCAATCATTCCAAAGGTCAACCAACTTACCATCACCAATAGTCCATTTGATACCCTTTTCAGAACATCCCTCGTATGTATAATACTTCTCCAAGTAAATGAAGCCGATCGATTACATGGCCAAGATTGCATAGAGTGATTTTAGAGATATTTGTCTCTGAGAATTTTGGTCCATAGACAATCATCATTTTGAGAAATTTTCCATCCAAGTTTGGTTAGTAAAGCAAGATTTTGGCTTTTGGCTTTTTTCAAACCTAAACCATCAAGATCTTTACTTTTGCAAACCATATTCCAATTGACAAGATGGATTTTCTTTTTATCCGGAGTATCCCCCCATAAGAAGTCTCTATTAAGGCGATCCAATTTATCCCACACATTCATTGAGAGGTGCATAGTTTGCATGGTGTAGCTAGGGATGGTGGATGAGGAGGCCTGAATGAGAGTAGCTCTACTGGCTAAATGTAAGGTATTCGCCTTCCATCCCCCAAGCCTACTTTGCACTTTCTCAATAATGTGTTTGAAGTGGTCTTTATTAGATCTCTTGTGAAGGAGAGGGACTCCGAGATATTTTCCAAGATCACTAGTAAGTGCAATCCCACAAAAGTTGCTCAATCGACGAGCTTTGTTCCAGGGGACATTCGGGGAAACAAAGAGTTTCGACTTGTGAAGATTCACAGTTTGCCCAGATAAGTCACAAAACTATTTAGCACATCCATGATATCTTTACAAGTCGAGATATTAGCTTGCCCAAACAAAATGAGATCATCTGCAAAGAATAGGTGTGTGAGTGGATCGAAGTTTCTAGAAACATTAATGCCTCTCCAATTGCTATTAATGCATTTGTTTTCAATAAGGATGTAGAGTCTTTCCATGTAAAGAACAAACAAATATGGGGATAAGGGGTATCCTTGCCTAAGGCCACAGCCAGGAGTGAACTCCTCCAAAATTTCTCCATTCAAAATAATAGAGGTTTTAACATTCGAAACACAGCTCATGATGAGGGCTGTCTAGGAGGGGTTCTAAGTCAATTTTGAGCAAAATACCTCCCTTTTTTCCTTTTTTGAACGTAGAGAATGCAAAATTTCCTGAGTAATTATGATATTATCAGCAGTGGATCTCCCAGGGATGAAGCTACTTTGAAAAGGGCTAACAATTTTTTCAAGAAGAGGATGAAGTCTAGCAACGATAATCTTGGTTATGATTTTATAAGCCACGTCATTGCATAACCTAATCGGTCTAAACATTTTAATCATATCTGGGTTCTCCAATTTTTCTCCAATTTAGGAATAAGGGTGATGAGGGTTTTATTAACTTCACTAAGGATGGTATTTTTAGTGAACCAGTCTTTAACAAAGTGGCAAATGTGATCTCCTATCGTGTTCCAATATGTGTGAAAAAAGATAGCTTGGAAGCCATTCAGACTAGGGGCTTTAAAGGCAGGGATACTCTTTAACCGTATTCCAAACTTCATCATTAGACATGGGTAACCAAAGGGTTTCATTATCCTCAATGGATAGAATGCAATGCGGATTAATAAGTTGGTAAGTACCAGGAGTGTTATCTTGGTAACAAAGAGGTCCTTGAAATAGTTTTGGACAATCTCTTTGATCAAAGTGGGGTTGTCAATCTAGGTGCTACTATTGTCCTTAACCACATTTATTTTAGCCTTCCAACGTCTAATGATGGTGGACATGTGAAAATAACACGTGTTTCTTTCACCCATGACAATCCACTTAGACATAGACTTGTGGAACCAAAGAAGTTCCTCTTGGGCAAGAATATTATTATACTCATAAATGAGGCCTTTTTCAAGTAAAAGTAGATTATGAGAGAAATTGGAACTCTGAGACTTTTGAACTCCATTAATACGAGCGAGAGTCCATCTTTTCTTTCTAAAAATATTACCAAAAGTATTCTTATTCAAGTCAATAGCAGCCTTAGAAAAGTTAGAGATTTTCTCATGAACATTTCTACCATTCCAACTGTTGGCAACTAAGTTATCAAAGGATGGGTCTAGAATCCAAGCGGCCTCGAATCTAAAAGGCCTATTGATAGGTATGAAAGAACAAATGTCATGTAAGTGAATAAGCAAAGGAGAATGGTCGGAGTAAGTGCAAGGGAGTGTCTGGATCATACCTTCAGGAAAAACGGATCTCCACTCTTCATTATAGAGACCTCTGTCCAATCTTTTTGAATGTTAGCTCAGCATTGTTTGCCATTGTTCCACGTGAATTTAGGTCCAGAAGCTCCAAGGTCTACCCGGTTGCAATTATTGATATTTTCTGTGAATCTTCTCCTTTGACTATGGCAGTTATCAGGGGTTGTACTACGGATCTCATCCAGAGTAGCAATCTCATTATAGTCTCCCGCGGCACACCATGGCAGGTTGTTTGAGATTGCAAAATCTCTAATCCCTTCCCAAAAGATTTCATAGATTCTTGGGTTCGGGCTAGCGTATAGAGCAGAGAAAACCCATTCTTTGTATCCATTCCTTTGGATCTTCACATTTATCACTTGATTTGTAATGGAAATAGTGAATATGGAGACTTTGGTAGGGTTCCAGAGGACCCAAATACCTCCAGATCTTCCATTCGGGTCAATAAATGTGTCCTTAGTAAATCCCTAATTCTTCAAGAAGAGACCCATAGATTGGAGACTAACCTTAGTCTCCAAAAGGGCAACCACATCTGGTTTATGCTGTCTAATCAACTCACTAAAATGCTACTTGAAACGGTCGTTCCCAGCCCCTCTATAGTTCCATACGAATTTTAAAGCTGTCCATTAAGAGGTCTTGATCTAGAGTAGGTATACCTGGAATGTGAAGCTCGTTTCTAAGATCCACCAAGGTTGGATTGTTCTTTCTGATGGGTTTCATTGATACCTGAAATTGACACCCTAGAAATTGGTGTATGGTTTTGATCTTTAGACTGAGTTCCTCTGGCCACCACGAGACGTCTATTAGGTGAGAGGCTTCTGTCTCGACTTCTATCTCCATCTTCACCTTGTGATAACTGACCATTGAGAGATGTGATTCTAGCAAATTCGTGGTATGTCTGGGTTGGGAGGTTGGTAAAATACAGTGGGATTTTAGGGGGGAGTGTGTTAGAAGAGGAGGCGTGGGTTTTTATCGCAAGGGTATAGATAGTAGCATCTGGGATTGAAATGTCTAAAACCCTAGTAGGGTTGAGATCTATAACTATTGTGTTGGTGGGCTGAAATGTAGTTTTTTGAGTTTGGGCTTGGACATTTTGCTTGAGAAGGGGATTGTGCTCAAATTTGTGATCACCCCGTCCTGAAGTTCCTTTTCATTTTTGGGCAATTGGGTTGCTCATTCTAGGCTTGACCAAGTTGGGCATAGCATTGATTCGCCCCTACTGGGCCATAGCCCCTTTGTTTTTACCAGCCTCATTATGGGATGGCATATTTACCTTGTCTTTCGGGGGAGTAATTGGGCTCTCCTTATTCTGATTTGATGCTCTCGTTTTGGGCTCCTTGGTTGGGTTGGTTTGCATAGACCCATTGGGCTTGTTTTTATAGTGATTCTTGCGAACCACTATCATCCACTCACCATAACCCAAATCATTAGGCTCATCAGGTACAATAGTGTCGTTGAATTTCACAACCTTTGGGTCAGAGATGACAAAGCTACCAATGGTCGTTTCTGGTGTTGCATCTTTTTCCGGCACCGGTGATGTCGAGCAGCTCTCCTTCCAGTGGCCAACCCAGCCACAGGAAAAACAAATAAGATGAATGTGTTCATATTCGATTATATAGTCATACTTACCGACGGCGATTGAAACTTCAAGCGGTTGACTCATATCGATTTCAATACAGACCTCAACATAGCTTCCTCTAAGACCATCAATGGTATTTATATCGGCTTTAAGAGTTTCCCAATTTGGCAGCAATAGTTAATAGGCACTCCTCGTCATCATATTCATAGGGTAAGAATTTGAACCTAAGCCAAACTACTGTTTTGATGGCGGGAGCCATGTCAGCTTTAAATTGGGGCTGCCATTTCTGAACGGTGACATAGTGGTCCTGGATAATCCATGAACCTCTTGTATAGACTTTATTGTAATCTTCTCTGGATTCAAACCTAATTAGATAGAAGCCCAAACCAAGGTCTACCAGAGTAAAGAGCCCTTCGAGATCCCATAGGTTTGAGATTCGATCCATTAATGGTTTATAACCCATGTTTGTAAAGACCCGTAAAATAATGTTGTTTTTCGTAAATTAATATTGGAAAAGATTTAAAGTGGTTAAATGAGGAGTAATTATGTGTTATTTGTGATTGGGGTTTATTTGATTTACACATGTGAATTGTGGGCTTGTGTGTAATTATTGGAGAATGTATAAGAAGTGGGTGTAGGGGGATTAGAGCAAAATCGCCCTTTCTTCCTCTTTTGGCAACAAACTCCCTCTCTCTCTCTACTCCTCCATTGCTCTCTCACTCAAAGCTTCAAACCACTTCATCCCAACTAAAAACATTCATAACCCTTCACTAAAATCAATCCCTCTACGCGTTTCCAAGCTTGGTTTGTGCTCGCTTTTTGCTCGGAGGTGAACATTTGCTTGGAGCTTGGAGTAGGAGAAGCTAGGGTTTTGAAATCTTCCATTGGGAGCCCAATCACTCTTGAGGTAGGGAATTTCTATCTTCTCTAAGTGTTTTGAGGTGTTTAATGTGAGTGGTGTAACCACATTTGATCATTTACTTCAATTCTTGCAAGAAAACCCATTTTTCATGTTTCTTGTTTTGGTTGGGTTTGATTCACATTTTTTGATGTTGTGCTAAGTTAATTGTGTTGTTGTTTCATTACCTTGATGCCTTTGAGTCTAATTTTTGCCTTGAAGTAATTGGGTTGAGCCCCATTGTGATCTAAGTGAGAAAAACAATTTTGAATTCTACTCAGAACACTCGTATCAATACCACATTCATGGGTATCAATACCCAAATCGTTAAATCCATTGTTTGTTGCTCAGATCAATACCACGCTCATGGGTATCAATACCCGCTCGTTAAATCCATTGTTTGTTGCTCAGATCAATACCACGCTTCATGGGTATCAATACCCAGCGTTACGTCCATTGTTTGGTGATCTCAGTATCAATACCACTTTCATGGGTATCAATACCCAGCCGCTTACGTCCAATGTTTGGCGATCCGTATTGATACCACTTTCGTGGGTATCAATACCCACCGCCTCAGAAGGCGATTTTTTTACCCAACTTCGGGCACGCCCCGGTTTCGTCCTAACTCCATTGAGGTGATTCTTGAACCGTTGGAAAGCTCTATGAGTCTACTTTCAAAACCCAATTGGTCTCATATTCATAGCCTTTGTATTTTGAGAGAAATGTGCTTTTTCCTATCAAGGCGTTAGATTTTTTCTCGAGGTTCATAACTCCATTCTTATGTTCCTATGCTCCGCCTTATTTGGTCATTTCTAAGCTTCTCAACTTGACCTTTATTTATTTGGTAATCTATCATGGTATGAATGATATTTTGTCACGCGATTTCACGCGCGTTCTTGGACACATATTAACTTCCATAACCAATACACTACGAAGCTTTTTGAACTAAACGAGTCACATGGAATGAACGTGAGGTGTAAATGAAAGAATGAAAGTGGATGACACGGGTCCTACGGAAGGATATGCCCGAATGACACGGGGCCCTCACAAGGGGTATGCCCGAATGACACGGGCCCTATGTAAGGGGTATGCCCGAATGACACGGACCTATTTGGCATGCCCTAATCTTAGTAAATGATGAAATTAAACGAAACAAGGGGTGTGTGAGTGATTTGGACACCTACGGAATATCGGGTACGTATCGGACACAACGGCACACCGGTTAATCTTGGTCGAGCATATGGAATTCTAATTGTTTATATCTAAAATTGGGGCTTTTAATTGAGTATTTTGTGAAATCTCCCTTTTTGTTGCGTGCACTCCATTAGCATTTCATCATATTTAGATTTGATAGACGTTTCCTACGAGCTAGTGAGCTCACCCTAAAAATTTTCAGGTAATCAACCCGGAGGAGCATGATGTGGTGCATGCATGACATGTTTTGGAAGCGATAATGGAGTTACCTTATCATCTTTGAGTTCACTATTTTTTGTTAAGATGATTTTGTAACTTAATCTTGGTTTATCTTTTGACAAGGAGATTTGTAATAACTCTTGTATGTACTCACTTCATTTGGGGTATGGGTACCCGTAGCTTGTTGTAATATTGACTTTGACCCAGTAAAATTATTTTTGACTTTGACTGGACCGTGTGAAGTGTGGACTTCCACGGAATTTATTATTATTATGTTTCACAAATGTGGGGCGTGACAACTTGGTATCGAGAGCATATGTTCAAAAAACTTAGGAACCGTGGGAAGACTTATAGTCTTGGGGCTAGACCATTGCATTTAGGCTTCATGAAAATATTTTCTCATGCATTGTGCATTGTGTGACATTCATACGCATGGAACATCTATCAGCATTGTGATTACCTGTCAAGCATAGTATGGTGTTGTCTACCCGTGTTGGGAGGCGTTGGAGGGTTGGACCTCGTTTGTAGTATTGTGAGCTTAATGAGACCTCTCTTTCTTATATTCTTATAGAATTATGCCGCCAAGAAGAGGTGCTAGGCGTGGTGGGGCAACTAACCGGGCGGCTGTGGCCTAGGGGTGGCCCGTCTTTGGGAGAGTCAATGATGAAGCTAGTCAACGCTGATGAGAGGCGTGAGGAAGAGGTAGAGCAATCGCAACCTCAAAACCCACCTAACCAATTTGCAAACCGATCTTGTGGCCGCGCTTTTGGCCTCCAATGTTATCAACCAAACTCCTAAGGGCTCGGAAGCTAGGGAAGCAATGAGGGAATTCCGCCGTATGAATCCACCAACCTTTGACGGGGCTTGTAGTGATCCGCTTAGGGCGAACCATTGGCTCGCGGACATCCGAAAACTCTTCAACGCACTTGCAATCACCGAGGATAGTATAAGGGTTAATTTGGTGGCTTGTCAACTTACCGGAGAGGCTTAATGAGTGGTGGGAATCAGTGTTATCTACTAGGAAAGATGCTAGGAGGATGGATAGAGCGTACGGGTGTTAATGAACCGACGCCTTGAAACTCTCACGCGGGCAGAATTTGAAACGATATTTGAGAACCAATACTTTCCTAATCTTACAAAGAGCAACTTAGGGATCAATTTGAGAATTTGAGGAAAGGGATATGTCCGTGATCGGAGTTCGCGTTGAAATTTCAATCTTTGTCCCGATTTGGCGCCAGAGTTGGTGAGTACCGAGGAGAGAAAGTGTAGGAGGTTCGAGAAGGGTTTGGATGAGCCAAGCGCGCTTAGTTATTGCGCCGCTGGCTAAGACTTTTGCCGAGGTCGGGAGTGCGCTAGAAACCTTGAGGATGCTTGGGGCGAGACAACATCGAATGTTAGAAAAGAGGAAGCTAGGCCGACAACTACTACGGTGAGTGCACCATCGAAGCTTTCATGGGAGTCAAGGGAGAAAGAGATCTAGAGAACAATTCCAAACGCCGTGATAGCCAATCGAAGTTTTCGGCACCTACTTTTTCGGTTTTCGGTGGTTCCGTCGACCACCGACAGGTGTGCCACAATTGCAAGCAACCGGGTCATGTATGCGAGCCCAATGTCCTTTCTTTCATTCCAAGTTCTCAATCAAGAGTGTGCCGCTGGGTTCATGTTTCACTTTGTGGTAAATCAGGGCACGCTGTTAGAAATTGTCCAAGAGGGAGGAGGAGCACGAGCGAATCGGTTCGTGGTGCCAGCCGCAGGGGTGGACACAAAGTGTTAGTCGGCCGAGGGGTTCTCACGGCCGCCCCGCCCACAGCTACCACCGGGCGTGGTCCGCTGCTTTGTTGAACGGGTGCGAAGTTCTTCGCACCGAAGTCGTGGTTCCGCTTTCGTGGGTGGTCACACCCGAAGTCGATAGCCCGGGAGAGTTTATCATATGATTACCATAATTATATCGCCATCACACGCCACTTCGTGGTGCCGAGGTCTCCTGCCAGTGAGGGGTACATTTCTATTGTTCAACTCATTTGCTAAAGTTTTATTTGATTCGGGAGCATCTCATTCATTTATTGCATCATCATTTGTCGCGCCTTTAGAGTTGGAGTCCGAGGAGCTTAGTCCACCATTGTTTGTTGATTCGCCATTGGGTGGTAGAACTCCGCTAGATCGCATATGTCGGGATTGCGAAGTTGATTATTTGGGAGCGCCGGTTTGTATTCGATTTTATCGTATTTGGGTATGTCCGGTTTGACATTATCTTGGGTATGGATTGGTTATCGAATGATCGCCAATATTGATTGTTTTAAACGCCGGGTTCAATGTGTGTTGATGGCGATTGTTTTGAGTTTTTCGGGAACGACGGAACCGATAGAGCCGTACTTATGTGGGCCGCGGGAAAAGGAATCGATTACATGTCTTTTGGCTAGTTTGACGCTAGATGAGAAATTTTCCACTCGCTGGAATTGCCGGGGTAGTTTGTGATTTCCTGGATGTCTTTCCCGGAGGAGTTACCGGGCTTGCCACCCGATAGGGAAGTCGAAGTTTACGATAGATTTATTACACGGGCACCGCTACCGATTTCTATGCCTCCTTATCGCTTTGCACCTACCGAATTGAGGGAGCTTAAGACGAAATCTACAGTGAATTGCAAGATTTGGGTTTTATCCGTCCGAAAGTACTTCTGCGGGGAGCACCGCACTATTTGGCGCAAAAGAAGGATGGGTCACTTCGATTATGCATAGACTACCGTAGTTAAATCGTGTCACCGTTAAGAATAAGTATCCTATGCCTAGAATCGGCGATTTGTTCGATCAACTTCGAGGTGCTACTTGTTTTTCCAAAATTGATTTGAGATCCGGGTTATCATCAATTGCGAGTTCATCGTGAGGATATTCCCAAAACTGCTTTTCGCACTCGATATGGCCATTATGAATTCGTGGTTATGCCATTTGGCTTAACCAATGCTCCTGCTACTTTCATGGATTTGATGAATCGAATTTTTCGAGCTTATCTTGATCGTTTCGTGGTGGTCTTTGTTGATGATATCCTTGTTTATTCTCCTTCCGAGGAAGATCACCAATCTCATCTCACCATTGTTCTTGAAATCTTGAGAGAGCACCAATTGTACGCGAAACTTAGTAAGTGTGAGTTTTGGTTATCCGAGGTGAAATTCTTAGGTCATGTGGTGTCGAGAGATGGGGTTTCCGTGGATCCGGGGAAGATTGAGTCGGTTTTGAATTGGGAGCGTCCGAGAAGCGTTTTTGAGATTCGAAGTTTCTTGGGTTTAGCCGGGTATTACCATCGTTTCGTATTAGATTTTTCGCGTTTAGTGGCACCGATGATTAGATTGACTCGCAAGGGAACCAAGTTCGTGTGGGATGACAAGTGTGAAGCGTCGTTTAGTGAATTGAAGAAGCGCCTAACCTCCGCACCAATTCTTATTGTACCCAAGCGTGGAGTTGGCTATTCTGTCTATTGTGATGCCTCGCGGGAAGGGCTTGGGTGTGTTCTCATGCAAAACGGGAAAGTGGTAGCGTATGGGTCACGACAGCAGTTGAAGCAACACGAAATGCGTAATTACCCAACTCATGATTTGGAACTTCTTTGCGTTATTTTTGCTTTAAAAAGTTGGAGGCATTACCTCTATGGTGAAAAATTTGAAGTATTTTCCGACCATAAGAGCTTAAAGTATATATTTTCTCAAAAAGAACTAAACCTGCGTCAACGCCGTTGGATGGAGCATTTAGAGGATTACGATTTTGATTTACAATATCACCCGGGGAAGGCGAACGTAGTAGCGGATGCGCTAAGTAGAAAACCGGCATATTTGGCGAGTTTGGCTATTGATGAGTGGAAAATGATGAAAGATTTGGGGTTCTACGCATTGCATTGCGAGGAGGTCCGCGAGGGTGTCACCTTATGTAATCTAACCGTTCAATCGACGTTATCTATTCGGGTCATTGAGGCACAACAAGCGGATGAGGAAGCGGGCAACTTTCGAGTCAAGTTTCTTAGCGGAGGAGCACCGATTGGGTGGATGATTCATGCCGACCAAGGTTTGCGTTTCAAGGGGAAGCTATTCGTACCTATCGCGTGTCGGGACGAAATTTTGAGAGAGTTTCACCATTCACCGTTAGCCGTGCATCCGGGTGGGACGAAAATGTATCACGATTTGCGTAGGCAATTTTGGTGGCCGGGAATGAAGCGGGACGTTGCTAATTTTGTATCACGGTGTCTTACTTGCCAACAAGTCAAAGCGGAGCATCAACGACCGGCGGGGGAATTGCAACCGTTACCGGTAGCCGAATGGAAATGGGAGAACGTGACTATGGATTTTGTGACGGGTTTACCGAGATCGCCGAGGGGACATGATGCCATATGGGTGATAGTTGATCGATTTCGGAAAAAACTGCATTTCTTGCCTTTTCAAGTCACCGATTCGGTAGAGGCACTTAGCCGTTTGTATATTCGGGAGATTATTCGACTTCACGGAGTTCCTTTGTCTATTGTGTCCGATAGAGATCCGCGTTTCACCGCTCGATTTTGGCAAAGTTTGCAAGCCGCGCTTGGTTCCGACTTACTATTTAGTACTGCGTATCATCCGCAAACCGATGGGCAATCCGAGAGGACGATTCAAATTTTGGAAGATATGTTACGGGCATGCGTGTTGGATTTTCGGGGTAGTTGGGAGGATCATTTGCCGTTAGTCGAATTTGCGTATAATAATAGTTACCAATCGAGCATTAAGATGGCACCTTTTGAAGCTTTGTACGGTAGGCCGTGTAGATCACCGGTATGTTGGACCGAGTTGGGAGAAGCAACGATAGTGGGGCCCGAATTAGTCTATGAAACCGCCGATAGGATGAGATTGATTCGCAAGAGGCTTAAGGCCGCGCAAGAGGCAACAACCGAGAAGGTCAAGGTGATTCGTCAACGTTTGCTAACCGCCCAAAATCGCCAAAAGAGCTATGCCGATCGTCGTAGACGTCCACTATCATTTGAGGTGGGAGACCATGTGTTTCTTAAGATATCGCCGTGTCGGGGTTTGACACGTTTCGGACGAGGGGGTAAATTGTCACCGCGTTACATTGGGCCGTTTGATATCATTGAGAGGATTGGAGAAGTCGCTTATCGCTTGGCATTACCGCCACGTTTATCAGGTATTCATGATGTTTTCCATGTTTCGATGCTAAGGAAGTATGAGCCGGATCCATCACACGTGTTAGAATGGTCTGAATTAGAGTTTGAGGCCGATGCGTCTTATGGGGAGAAACCGATACGGGTTATGGACACGCGGGAGAAAATTTTGAGGGGTAAGACTATTCGACTAGCCCGGGTATTATGGAATAACTATGGGAGCGAAGAAACAACGTGGGAAAGAGAGGATGAGATGAAAGAGAAGTATCCGGAGTTGTTTTCGACGTGATTAATGTAAGTACTTGGTTTATTCATTGCATTTTATAGGATACGGTATCCGATATGCTTGACATGACATGCATGACATATATGGTTGTTGATTGGGTACTTGAACAAATTTTGAGGACAAAATTTTTCTAAGGAGGGTAGAATGTAAAGACCCGTAAAATAATGTTGTTTTTCGTAAATTAATATTGGAAAAGATTTAAAGTGGTTAAATGAGGAGTAATTATGTGTTATTTGTGATTGGGGTTTATTTGATTTACACATGTGAATTGTGGGCTTGTGTGTAATTATTGGAGAATGTATAAGGAAGTGGGTGTAGGGGGGATTAGAGCAAAATCTGCCCCTTTCTTCCTCTTTGACAGCCAAACTCCCTCTCTCTCTCTACTCCTCCATTGCTCTCTCACTCAAAGCTTCAAACCACTTCATCCCAACTAAAAACATTCATAACCCTTCACTAAAATCAATCCCTCTACGCGTTTCCAAGCTTGGTTTGTGCTCGTTTTGCTCCGGGAGGTGAACATTTGCTTGGAGCTTGGAGTAGGAGAAGCTAGGGTTTTGAAATCTTCCATTGGGAGCCCAATCACTCTTGAGGTAGGGAATTTCTATCTTCTCTAAGTGTTTTGAGGTGTTTAATGTGAGTGGTGTAACCACATTTGATCATTTACTTCAATTCTTGCAAGAAAAACCCATTTTTCATGTTTCTTGTTTTGGTTGGGTTTGATTCACATTTTTTGATGTTGTGCTAAGTTAATTGTGTTGTTGTTTCATTACCTTGGATGCCTTTGAGTCTAATTTTTGCCTTGGAAGTAATTGGGTTGAGCCCCATTGTGATCTAAGTGAGAAAAAAACAATTTTGAATTCTACTGAACACTTTCGGTATCAATACCACATTCATGGGTATCAATACCCAGCGCTCGTCCATTGTTTGTTGCTCAGTATCAATACCACGCTCATGGGTATCAATACCCGCCGTTACATTTGTTTGTTGCTCTGTATCAATACCACGTTCATGGGTATCAATACCCAGCGTTCTGTCCATTGTTTGGTGATCTGTATCAATACCACTTTCATGGGTATCAATACCCAGCGTTCTGTCCAATGTTTGGCGATCTGTATTGATACCACTTTCGTGGGTATCAATACCCGGTATGCGTAAGCGCGATTTTTTACCCAACTTCGCTGGTACGCCCCCGGTTTTAGATCGAACTCCGATTGAGGTGATTCTTGAACCGCTGGAAAGCTCTATGAGTCTACTTTCAAACCCAATTGGTCTCATATTCATAGCCTTTGTATTTTGAGAGAAATGTGCTTTTTCCTATCAAGGCGTTAGATTTTTTCTCGAGGTTCATAACTCCATTCTTATGTTCCTATGCTCCGGGCCTTATTTGGTCATTTCTAAGCTTCTCAACTTGACCTTTATTTATTTGGTAATCTATCATGGTATGAATGATATTTTGTCACGATTTCACGCGTTCTTGGACACATATTAACTTCGCCATAACCAATACACTACGAGCTTTCGAACTAAACGAGTCACATGGAATGAACGTGAGGTGTAAATGAAAGAATGAAAGGGATGACACGGGGTCCTACTGAAGGATATGCCCGAATGACACGGGCCCCTCACAGGGGTATGCCCGAATGACACGGGGCCCTATGTAAGGTATGCCCGAATGACACGGGGCCTATATGGCATGCCCTAATCTTAGTAAATGATGAAATTAAACGAAAACAAGGGGTGTGTGTGAGTGATTTGGACACCTACGGAATATCGGCATGCGTATCGGACACAACGGCACACCGGTTAATCTTGGTCGAGCATATGGAATTCTAATTGTTTATATCTAAAATTGGGGCTTTCGTGAGTATTTTGTGAAATCTCCCTTTTGTTGCGTGCACTCCATTAGCATTTCATCATATTTAGATTTGATAGACGTTTCCTACGAGCTAGTGAGCTCACCCTAAAAATTTTCAGGTAATCAACCCGGAGGAGCATGATGTGGTGCATGCATGACATGTTTTGGAAGCGATAATGGAGTTACCTTATCATCTTTGAGTTCACTATTTTTGTTAAGATGATTTTGTAACTTAATCTTGGTTTATCTTTTGACAAGGAGATTTGTAATAACTCTTGTATGTACTCACTTCATTTGGGGTATGGGTACCCGTAGCTTGTTGTAATATTGACTTTGACCCAGTAAAATTATTTTTGACTTTGACTGGACCGTGTGAAGTGTGGACTTCCACGTGGAATTTATTATTATTATGTTTCACAAATGTGGGGGCGTGACAATGTTTCTGCCCAAAAGTTTGATGATGAGGCATCCTGTGTGATTTTGTCATATGCGTTTCAGATGTTCCTTTGAGAAATTTACTCTAATTTTGGAAACAGTTTTGGGGGCCTCTACTTCCATATCTTCTTCATTGCTGTCTTCTTCAAACTCTGAAATCCGTGAGCTCTCACATTCCATGGATTGATTATGGACATTTATGAGTGTCGTTTTAAAGGATCCCACCCTAGCTTATGACTTTGCCTTCACTTGATTGGTTTTTCCTTGCTCCATGGGGTCTTCATTTGATGACGTATTTTCCATCTAGCAATCAGTCAGATTTTCTGTATGAAGGTTACTTAGCTCAGACTCCATGGGGCTCAATTCGTCATGGGGGTTGTATTCACCAGTAGAGCTCTTGATTTTCTTTGTGCTACGTTCGAGATGATCCATTTCTTCCGATGATTTTGAGTCAAGTTGGGCGTTTAATGTTGAATCTAGGTTAAGCATGTTAGAGAGAGAAGTAGTTCTTTGTCTAGTTAACCAATTCTACCTACTCTGACAATTTGAACACTCAACTCATATAACCTTTTTCCCATAGTATAAGCATATGTTAGATTAGTACAAGAGTCAATTTCACGTTCTAACTAAACGCTACACAACCATTGTAATTATGGAAAGTTGTTACTTTCGAGGGTTTCTTCTTAAAGAGTTGAATTTTCTATGTGACACTTGAAAAATAAAAATTAAAAAAAGAGGAGAGTAGTTCTTTGAATTAGCAGATACTTGAAAAACTTACATATGTATCAAATTTTTTACCCCACTGGAAAAAAAAAAAAAAAATTACTCCCTCCGCTCCAATTTTCTTGTCGCTTTTGGAATGTTTCAAATTGTTTGTCCTCTTTGAAAAGTTAAAGCAAAATTAATTCAATCTTTCAATATAACCAATTTACCAACAACAATCATTTCACTCAAAAATTGAATTACAAGGGCATTATTGGAAATTAATGAATCTGTTTAATATGAATGTATTTATTAAATGCTTGCATGTCTGCTTAAAAGGTAAGTGACCAGCAATTTGGAATGGAGGAAGTAATACTACAATATCTAAACTCGACGACATCAAGTTCTAGATAATAATATTCAAAAATGCTACTTGTACAACTATTTCGGCTCCAACCATTTACAACCCTTTCACATATACGTGGGGCCTACACCCCTAATTGTGTGTGGGCTCCATTTGTATGTGAGTGAGTTGTAAATGGTTAGAGCCGAAATGGTTGTACATGTAGCATGATTCAATAATATTTTGGTATTTGAGGGGTGAGGGCATTTTCTAAATTTGAAGAGAGAGCAAGAAAATTTGATGAGTTACTTCAAATTATTTGATGTTTAAGGAATCTGCTACGCCACATGTTCCATGCTTGATCCCTCAAATTTCCGGAGATCTGTTCAACCTTGAATGCTACCAGACGATCCTACACCAATACTCCCTCGAACTTGGAAACCAATAACAAAAATGACTGGCATAATAGTAGATTCCTCAACAAAAAAAAAAGGGTCATGATTTTGTAATAATTCAACCAAACGCTCATGTTATTGTGATCAACACCAACTCCTACTCAGATATATTTCCCAGCTACTTGTGGATATTACCACAATATCCACAAGTTCATCGAATACTAGTGCGACTACAATAACTAATTTCAAGCTTTACCTGTCTAAAACAGAAGGCCCTGTAGTGAGTTGCTCATTACATGGTGTAGTGAGTAATATAGACCGTTGATCTCTTCAATTAATGTCTCAGATGTGATTTACACTATTATCGGTAATAGTGCACTTTGACCGGTAAGGGTGCATAGCGAATGTAAACTATTGATTGTGGAGATCAACGGTCTCAATTACTACGCCTGGTTCCCCACTTCCTCTAAGTTCCCATCCATGCTGGATCTGTTTCAGAAAGCAATCCAAATGTCACTATGTACTATTCTGTTAAAAAGGATCTTACATGTTTTAATGAGGCGAACAAGGAACAACACAGTGTGTGTGTGTGTTTGCCTGAGGGGGTACACTTGTGTGTGTTTGGGTTATTTGTGGGTAAATTGTTTGTGTGTATGTATCATTTCTGGTGAACAAGGGTTGCTATGGGACAGGGTTTACTGCAATGGGAAAAAGCTGAGGAAGAAAAGACCAATTGCGTGGTGCTCGATCGGCTGGTCTGCTCTGCTCATTATTTGTGTTTGTCTTTCATTATTAGTAGGTTCACGCTCCACCACCACTAGTTGTGCAGGAGCTTGGAGCCAGACGGAAGAAGCCTTTTTTCCAGAAAATGGACTGCTGCATTATGGCGCCAACTCAGGCCAGACAGCGGGACAAGCAAGGAGCACCGATCAGAGAAACAGCTGCGGACACCACAGGATTCACTGAGGATTCAAGAAACAACTCAGCTTTTTACCAATGTGTCCAAGTACGCTGTCTAGGATGTAGCACACGCAACTGAGAAGACATATCAAATAATCTTCATCACATGCAATCTTGTGACAAATAAATTCGTGCACACCAACTTTTCTGTAACTGCAGTTGGGATAATGTAATGTATATATCTCCCTAAAAATCATGAAATGATATCAGGTTGATCAAGCTTCAAGAACATGCGTTAGAATGTATTGAATTCAAAAGAGAAGACAGAGCAACAAAGGAAAAAGTACTCCGCAAAAGAATGACTTCTCTCAAATGAATGTCCGCACTATTTTGCAATTTGGCAGGCCTGATCGCAGCAAGAGGTGTTTCATCCAAAACTCAGATATGAAAGATAACAAAGAGATAATCCAGATTGTTTTAAAAAGAACTATATTGGAAGGATAGTACGAGGAATGTATCAAGTAGCATAGAATGAACAAGTATTAGTGGGTCACTGATGAATACATACGGTTTTGAAATTGAGATTATCATGCTCTGTAGACTGTAGCGCTGATCTCTCAAACTGAGGTTCAAATTACAACAAATTGATTTGATCATTTGTCCAATCTTTAAGTCTTCTCACACCACAACAAGAATATTGTCACTTTATCTTCTGGGATTAATAGTTTTCAAAAATGAATCATTGGATCCAAATTCGTCATTGAAACCTTAATAGACCTGTCAAGCAACCATTTCGGACTATGTGACATTCAATTCAAGCAGAGTACAATACTTTGAGTACCAACTGAAATTTCCAGGTTAATCCATTACAATATCACAATCAGCTGCAAATTTACACAATGAGAAACACAGGATAATTAATTCAAGCAATGTTACCTGTCTAGTAACATCTCTATGAGAGGCTAAGAGGCCTATGGCACAACGGCACCAAAAGTCCACTTAGGTGCCAGGAGAAAGGACGCGAGGAGTTCAACTGCTCTTCCAAGCTGCCAAGCTAATTATTCTAATGATACTGAATTTCACCAAGCAAAACATGACTAAGTGAGGTGCTTGCCTATCAATCAACATTAGCCAGGATGCGGAGAATCTTCCTAGCTAATACAAAGGCAAAACGAAGTTGTCAACCCCTGGATCGAATCAAAAACTGAAATAATCTTTTTCGAATTGTGAACTGCTCTGATTAGGTCATGATTCTAAAGATCTGTTCAAAGATATCACCTTTGGATTGTAAAGACATTGTTAAAGGGATAATTGTATTCCATCAATGACAAGCTTGCCATAAATGATGAATTAAGGATCACGTACTCAAATAGAGAGATCTATTGAAAGAGATAGGTGTTTACTCTCCAAACACACATTGAATATATGGTGGAAGGGAACAAAATAAATCATGAACCTGTTTACTCTTGAAAATCAACGACCAACAATTCAACAGTTCAGTGGAAGAGATGAAGCGACACTACGTTCGACGAGCTCAGTTTGTTTGATGGGCTCACAGATACGCAAAAACCCTCAAAAGATTTTGATTCGAGTCTTGAAAATCACGATCTAGTTTCTTGAATCCTTCCTAAAAGGATTTTGATTTGACCCTTGACAAGCCAAAAAAATAATTTATTAAAAACCCCGAAAATTAGCTACACTCATTTTCAGTCTGCAAAAACCCTACCCCACCCTAAGCAAAATACGAGTTCACGACCTTCTCCAAATTGTAAGATTCTCACGATTCTCTGACTCGACTTATTGATTCCTTACGTGATTCTACTCCACATGTGATTTCAGGTATCGGTTCATATCGTGAATCGCACAATTTTGACGGAAGGGTAACATAAGCATTTTCCGTTAACCATTGGACAGAAGGGTAACATTGAAGTCGTCAAAGTTTTACAAGGATAAAATTGAAGATAATAGATTATTTCTGCTGGCAGTGGAAACAAATGTTTCCTCCAAATCAATCATAGCGGTCCACGTGATTGTGTACTATTAAACTGGACTACACGTGGACCGCTGTAATTTATTTGGAGGAAACATTTGTTTCTGCCGGCGGTGGAAAGAATGTTTTCTCAAAATTGAAACCATAATTCTTAAAAGGAAGATTTTGAAACCTGTAGCATTTTTCAAAGACCAAAATAGAAGATGAGCCATATTTAAATGACATATCAAGCAGACAAGCACAAAGATACAGAAGGGCATTCCAAAATGAGGGTATTTAACCAGTAGAGAAATTAACTAAATGTAACCCCACAACAAATTTAAACACCATACAATACCATGAACTCTCAGAACAAGGGAAACAAGGAAACTAACACAACAATAGGAGACTGCTGAGCATTGGAAACATAGTCACCCGAAACGCATGAACAAGGTTGTTCTGATTCAAAGTACAGAGAGGAAAACTGGTGGAGGGGTGGCCAGTACCGAGGTAATGGACTCCAAAGTTCCCATGGTCTGTACAGAACCAGACTTTCAAGCCAATAAACTCCCGTCTAGTGCCTTCAATTCCATGTACAAGTGGAGATATCTTCAAATCATCTAGCTCAAGTTCTCCACTGAACAATGCTTTACAGAGATGATATCTGTCATCTTGTTCTGAAGGAGAAGGTTAAAATTCAAATCAACATCAAGCCAAATCTACAACTACAGTCTAGGTTGGATCATTGCCCGTTACCAAAAAAAGGTTCTGCCACCTCTTTGGGATAAATGCAGGTCATAACTTCATCACAGACACCACAGAAATTAAGTTCCTTCAGAAGCCATACCAATGCAAATCAAATCAGACATTGCACTTTCTTTCTTTTAGTCATTCATTGAAATAATCAATACACGTATCATTTTAAGGCTTCACCATGAAATCATATTCAACAATCACGGCAAAAAATTCTTCAAACATTTGATTTCAGTACAAGTCATTTCCTTACTAACTCAACATGAAAACCGAAACCTCATGCAAGCTCAATAGCTTAATCCAAGTTCCTTCACAAAATCACCATAACATGTACCAGATCAGAGCTACACAAAACAACTACTCTTCCACATGCCTTCTCTTCTAGTCCTCGTCAAATACTCACATTCGTGATCCGACCTTCTGTGTCATTGTCAAGGACATTGCAGGTTTCGGAGCCATTGTGTGCCTATAATCCTCCAGCAGGATGTGAAAGACGATAACATGGAAGCTCCAACTGCGTACTTGGCAAAACACCTCGCTTCATACTCCGCACAAGGCCAACCCAATTTAACTGACCAGAAACATACTCGTAAATTTTCGCGTATCCCCATTTTCAGGGTCAAGAAACTGAAACTGCACCAGATAATCTTGAAGTTTCCCACACCTCAATCCCTTCAATACCTTCTCTAGAAACAAACAGCCTATCTCCACCGCCTTCAATTTTATTGATCACCCCTCTCTCTGAATCCTCCACTTTATCCACATAATTCCTCCTATATGACTCTTCACTAAACCTACATTCTCTCTCTGTATTTCCTTCTCCCTCCACAACCCTTGACCACACCTCCAACTCACCGTTTCTCCCCACAAACACCTGCTTCCTGTAACAATGCATCACGCTGTTATTACCTCCACCGCTACCATTGTTTCTCAAGCTAGGGTTTTTATCCACCAAATACACCCACGGATCCTGCCCTAATTTACGCAAATCGGCCACTGCTAAATCCCCCGATTTCGAACATACCTTGAATATAATCTCCTCCTCGGAATCCACCGCCACGTCGGCAAACGAGTCGCCGTACCTGCTGCTCCGACCAGACCCCGGCTCGTTCGTTTCCCAAACGATCGACCCAGATCTCGGGTCCCACAACCGGACATAACCAGCATAACCGAACGCACTCGAAGTTACAGAGCTCCCAAAAACGATCCCGGACCGCGGCAAGTACGTCAGTTTTCCAGCCACCGTCGTTTTCGTCGAGCTCCCCGTTTGCCGACCGAACTCCGATGAAACTTTAAGCGTCGATTTATCAATCGTTAAAACGCAATTCTCTTTATGGTGACAATCAAAGGCGGCAAAGACAGAGTCAGCCGAGTCAGCAATAGCGGTGACTCGTGCTTTATAAATCCTAGGATCCGATTTGTCCGTCCAGTCACAGGACCCGACCCGACGACCACTAGCGAGGCTATAGAAGTGTATCCCACCGGAGTTTTCCGATCCGACGGCTGCGATCTCAGGCAAAACCCGTTTTATCGAGGTGAGATCGTTTAGGTGAGTTCGAATCGTCGCAGAGTGAGTCAAATTCGAGTCGTAGCCAGATATCTGACCGCCGTGAGCGATTAACAAAGATCCGTCGACGTCGTGGACGGAGAAGGAGGAAACGACGCCGTGGGAGTAAGGTGTGATGGTGGTGGTTAAAGAGGCGTCGACGCCGTTAAGGGGCGGTGGCGACGTGGATGACTTTAGGAGGGATTCGATGCCGTAGTAGGAGGATTCTTCAAGAAGTTCTTGTTTGGTGAAGAGGCGGAGGGCGGTGGAGGGGAGGCGGTTGGTGCGGAGGAGAGAGAGAAGGACCGAGAAGATTTCGGGGTCCCGGTCTATGAAAATGGGGTCTGGAGAAGGCCGGTTTGAGAGGGCGGCGAGGAGGGATTCTGGGCCGGCCGATTGGAGGGTTGAGACTGTGGTTTCGAAGAGCTTGCCGCCGGCGTTGAGCTTGATTCGGTCGGCGGGGATAGGTTGGAGGGTAATTTCGGAATTTTCGTCGTCCATGTTTGGGATTCTGTGGTTGGGGACTTTCTGGTGAAGAATTGGAAGTTTGGATACGCGTCGGATGGTATACGGTTATTCTCTTTATTTTTCCAAAATTACTAATGGAAAGGAAATTTATTTTTTGCATTTATTTTTTATTTACAATCTACACGCTACTTTGTTGGAAAAAATAGGCAAAAGTGCATTATGGAGTAATAGTTTATACTCCTTCCATTCTTAAATAAGAGCCTCATTTTCTCTTTCTTGACATTTTTCAAATAAAAAAACGAAATACTTTCATTTATCATTTTTCAATTTTTTTGCACCGAATTAAAGTACTCGACGAGTACTTTAATTTGGTACGAAAAAATTCAAAAAATAATTTACGGAAGTAGTTTATTTTTTATTTGAAAAATGAAACGACTTTTCGTAGTGGAACATTATTTTGAAACGGAGGGAGTACTTTACCTTTTTTGACCAAAAGATAATGGTATTTCGAAATGTGAAATAAGGACATCCCTTTTGAAAGAGATTTATGGGTAAGGCCAAAAAAAAAATGTTCAGCAGCAACACCCCACCATCCGCCGCCGCTGCCTCCATAACCACTTGCATACCCTCCACTACCACCTATGTCACCACCTCCATCACGGCGGCCACCGTCGTGACCTCCACTATGACCACCTCCTCGTTCGACACCATTGACCCTTGCCCTAAAATTATCATGATGCCATTTAGCTTCACGACAAACTAACCGAAAACCAACAACCTTTGCTTCTAATGTCGGTACCCCAACCAAATTCGATGTATCAAGCCATCTCCACCTACTCTTCCCTTCACTTCAATTACTACCGAAAGTGGGTCTCTCTCACATCAACAGTCCACCCTCAATTTTGGAAACATTCCTAGACAATTGGACAGAATGGAATGCGAAATTAAAATGTTCACATCGGGAAATCAAACTCAACACATAGTACCCTCCAAACACAAACAAATAGATTTAGTTTGATGTCGGTGGAGTAAGGTTTTAGTTTTTTTTTTTTTTTCTTATCGTATTTTAGTTTTTGATACATTAATTTTGTTTTTGATACAGCTCTCACCTTCTTGACAAAGGGTGGGTTTTTCCTTTCTCTCTCCACATCACACTCTCGATTGCACTCTCTCTTTAGAACTCTCCTCCACCTTCCTCCCTCAGTCACTGACTTTACCTAGTTCAAAACCTCTCTCAAAAGATGGCTGACCTTACTCTAGGCATGGATGTGTTCGACGCCGCCAAAGGATTCATTAACAGCACTGATCGCAACAGATACCACCAAGTCAAGAGCAACTTGGGGCTTACTCTCTCTCCCACCCTCAACAAGGACGGGACTGTCATAGTGGCGTCTAACGTCGCCGCCCTAGTAACGCTAGGACGGGGAAAGTCCTGTTCAGCATGAATGGAGACGTGCTCTCCCTTGACAACCTCACCACCCTCGCTCAGAGGGAGAATCTACCTCCTCCTCCTCCTCCCCCCTCACTGTCGAGGCCAAGATGGCCTTACTAAGGAAGGAAGTATTGGCTCTAAAGCAGGCAAGGATTTAGCCCATGACCTCGAGGTCTGGGGGCAGACAAGGACGAGGAGACCCCAACCAAGCACGAGGAACGAGGGGCCAAAAGCCCCGATATTCACCTGTCTCAGCCCAATCATCGAGGTGGACAGTCGAGGGAATGCCTTTGTCATCCCCCTAGAGCGCGCCTTTTTCCCGGGATTAGCAAACCCAGGGGGAGAAAATGAGACGGACTAAGTACCTAGAGGATAGCGCCATAACCTCTAGCTCTAGGGCTCCAAACGTCTGTGGAGACACTGACTACGCTCGGCAGGTTCAAACGCCGACTACAAAATGGGGTCAGATCCGACACAGAGGGGCAAGTGCACTTACCATAATGAGGTGGGTCATTACACAACCGGCTGTCTACCATTCAAAGCCCACTTGGAGAGGCTGGTGGCTGAGGGGCTCTTGGAGGAATGGATAAACAGAACGAGAACACCATGCCCCACCCGAACACAACCCTAACTCCCCCCTCCACTGCTAGGGCAGCCACCATTAGAGGGAGGGTAGAGGGGCCGAGGAGGAGTAGTCGACACGATCCATGGTCCGGTGAGCAAGGACAAGGCTGAGGCAATGCATCAGGAATTGTCGTGGATAGAGCAAGGAATGCAAGTGCTTCCGATGGGGCAACCCCCGAAGTGAAAGTATCAAGAGCCCGAGGACCCATTCACCATCTCCTTCACTGAGCTTGATTTGGAGGGACTGCAGCTTCTACACGAGGATGCCCTCGTGATCGAAGTTGACATCGATGATATGGACGTCCGGCGAACATTAATCGACTAGGGGAGCTCCACTAACGTCCTTTACTATTCGGTATTTAAGGCCATAGGGCGGACGCGTGACGAGCTAACCCCTTCAGACACCCCACTCGTGGGATTTGCGGGGCACCCTATGTACCCTCTCGGGAGCATCACCCTCCCCATTTGAGTGGGGTCGATGCGACTGGAAGCCAATTTCATGGTAGTGGACTCGCCAAGCTCGTATAATGTCATCCTTGGGCAGGGGTGGCTCCGTGCCATGAAGGCGATTGCCTCTTCCCTTCATCAGTACGTCCGCTTTGTCGGCACGTCCGGGAAGTAGAAGACCATTTGGGGTGTCCAAATGGCCTCCAAGAAGTGTTTCGTAAATGCTATCCAGGTGAAGGACCGAAAGGAAAGTGGAATGCCGAGGCAGGTTCAGTGGATCAAAATGTCAGAGTCCATTCCTGTCCTTGATGACGTTGGCTGCCTGGCCAAGGAGAAAGCCATTGAGGACCTCACTAAGGTACCAATAAACGAAGATAGCAGCAGGTACTTCATGGTGGGCTCCGAGCTCTCCAACAACGAGCACAATGACCTAGTTGGTTTCCTCCAGGATAACGTGGAGGTTTTTGCATGGACACCTTACGAAATGCCGGGTGTGAGCCCGGATTTCATCATGCATAAACTCAACGTTGATCTAGCTAGGAAACCAGTGATACAAAAACCAAGGCGGTCCTCGGCCATCCACTCGGACTTCGTTGTAAAGGAGGTTCAGAAGCTCACAGAGGTCGAGGCCATCTGAGAGGTACAATATCCCACTTGGCTAGCCAACACTGTGGTGGTAAAGAAAAAGATTGACAAGTGGCGAGTGTGCGTGGACTACACCAATCTCAATGACGCCTGCGCGAAGGATTGTTTCCCACTCCCTCGGATAGACCAATTGGTGGACGCCACCGCCGGACACACAGGTTGAGCTTCATGGGCGCGTACAGAGGGTACCACCAGATAGCCATGGAAGGTCTTTACAATACTCAAAGCGCACAAACTACGACTCAATGCCGAAAAGTGCGCCTTTGGAGTAAGCTCAGGGAAATTCTTGGGGTACCTCATTACTCGGTGGGGCGTCGAGGCAGATCCTAATCAGATCGCCGCTATCTAGAAGCTCCAGGCCCTAACGACCATCAGGGAAGTCTAGAGACTCACTGGGATGGAGGCGGCCCTGAATCGCTTTATCAGCAAATCTTCAAATGCCTGCCACCCGTTCTTTGAGTCTGTCAAAGCAAGTAAGAGAGCGTTCCAATGGAGCGCTGAATATGACTGAGCCCTCAGCAAGCTCAAGGGGTACATGCAAAAGGCGCCCTTACTTGTCATGCCGAGGGAAGAGGAGGACCTCTTCCTGTACCTGGCAATGTCAAAGCACACAATGAGCTCTCACCCTTTTAACAAAGGGTGGGTTTTTCCTTTCTCTATCTACATCACACTCTTGACTGCACTCTCTCTAGAACTCTCCTCCACATTTCTCCCTTAGTCATTGACTTTACCATCGGAGTGCCTTCCCGGACCACCACCGTTCAGGCTAGGCACTAACGTGGTTGTTCCCCTATGCAGGTCCCCCTCCAGAGTGCACTAACAGCTCCAGCCCTCTCCTTCGGTGGGTCCTTAGGACTTTAGTGAGGTTCAGCTCAACCCCTCTCCCCTCCATTCAACACCAGCAGTCCAGGGAGGTCGTTCCAGTGAAGCGCTCCTCACAAAGAGTTAAGTATTCAACCAAAAAAAAAAAAAGACAAATTCAACTTGTACGTAATTGTTTATTTATGCAAAACCTTGAATATCCCTGTGTTTTTTGCAAAAAACATCATGAACATTTTACGTACACAAGTAAGATGTAGATGATCAAATTGTAATTAATTTTTTTGTAATTTCGATCATTCTAACGGTGATCAACCAATAAAAATTTTGGTATTTTTCTCATGCCATCACATTGAACAACCTCTTGCAATCACTTGGACCCTAATAATTGTGAAAACTCTATATCCATCTCAAGACCCATTGTAATGAGTGGAGAGGTCTCAGCATATATTAAGCGATCACTCATTCCACTCTTAGGCAATGTGGAACAATATTTCTTAACATCCCCCCTCACGTGTAGCTACATTTAAGGTCTATCACGTGTGACCACTTTTTAGGTCTTATCATCCTTTCTGCTGGTCTGTCATCGTCGGTGTGAGATTGCGATTTTTTTTTAATTTGGAGTGGAATGAGCTTTGCTCTGATACCATGTGGAAACTTTATATCCATCTCAAAACCAATTGGCAATGAGTGGATAGGTCTCAACATATATTAAGTGATCACCAATTCCACTCTTAGGCAATGTGAGACAATATTTCTTAACAATAATGATATATGTACAATAATTAGTCTCCAACATGTGTGTGTGGGCTCCACACACCAAGTCATTGTGATGGAGCCATGTTAGAGACTAATTGTTGTGTATTCAAAACCTTGTCCTAATTTTCATTCGTTTCCTACTCTAGTGCTTTCTCAATTATGCTTTGAAAAAGTGTTTGGAAGATAATTGGATAGAATTAACCAAAACGTGACCGCTCTTATGGTTTGGTTTTGGTGAAGTTCTAAACAAATATTTGTTAGGTTTTGGTTTTGATTTTGATTTTTTTTTATAACCGTACAAAATGGTCTGATTCCTTGTTTACAAGAGAATCAGACCAATTTGACCATGAACACCCCTAGAGAAAACGTAGTGGAGAGAATATATTATTAGTCGGTTGTGTAGGGGCCCTCTTCCCACAAAGGTCCTAACAAACCAACATTTATACTAGCCTTAGCTTCTAGGAGGACTCATCTGCCAGGCGAGGGCCCTAGGCAAGGTTCGTCCTAGCCTTTCAGCTGGGCAAGAGTGCTCGAACGGAGTGCTAGGGGAAGTGCGCTCAGATGGAGCACTAGCTCGGATGGAGCTCTAGACAAGAAGGCCTAGGCAGAGCCCTTAGGCAGCTCAAGAGGTTCACAAGAGGCCAAACCCCCTTAGACTTGCCCAACGGTCTCCCAGGGAGGGTTTGCAGGAATGACGAAGTAATAGGGGCTAGGTTATCAAGGCGCAGTCTAGACCTTATCAGCCTTGGGTCTCAGATGGACCCCCTCAAAAAGTTATGCCCGGATAGAGGTATGTATTTGCCTCAACAGACTTGGGGCCTCAGATGGACTCTTCCCCCTCAAAGTTGTGCCCGAATAGAGGTCTGTATTTGCCTCGGCTACCTTAGGGCCTCGGATGGACTCCTCCCCATTGGGAAGCTGTGCCCCGGTGGAGATCCGTATAGTCCTTGGCTTCCTTGGGGCCTCGGATGGACCCCCTTGGGAAGCTATGCCCAAATAGAGGTCCACATAGGCCTCGGCAGCCCATAGGCCCTTGTCCCGAGCACCATTGGAACCGAGTCAATCGACCTCAGTAGCGGAAGGTCATGTCAGATGTCAAGGGCTCGATCGAGGCACGCCTGACAGTCTGAGTGGCTCATTAATGGGCTCAACCACCCCATATGCAATGCATTTATGGTGATAGTCACCTACCCTGTAGGCGTACTTGATGGACGGGAATGTCAACGTGACAGGTGACTCCTATGGGAGAACACTAGTCGAGGTGCCCCTTGAGGATCAGACGTCAATCCTTGCATTTGATGCGATGGTAAGGACGGAGCGCGTAAGATCCCCAAGGAGCGTGGGCGACTCGTTTTTCCCTACCAATAAATAAGGCCCTCACCTATCTCACTTAAGGCGGTGGCAGGACACTCTTTAATCACTTTCTCTCTCTAAGTTCTCAACTATATTCCTCCCCTAGTCGCTGACTTTACCATCGGAGTGCCTTCCAAGACCACCACCGTCCGGGCTAGTACTAACGTGGTTGCTCCCTTGTGTAGGTCTCCCACCGGCGAACCCCAAGAGCTCTAGCCACCCTCTCCGACGAGCCTCTAGGGTTCTAGTGATGTCCATCCCAGCTCTTGCATCCTTTTAAGGCGTGCCCCTAGGACCTCAGTCTCCTTCTAAGGCGTGTCCCCAGGGCTCTTGCCTCCTTCTTAGGCATACCCTTGGGACCCCGACTTCTTTCTTAGGCGTGCCCCCAGGGCTTTGGCCTCCTAAGGTGTGCCCCTGGGACCTTAGCCTCCTTCTCAGGCATGCCCTCAGGGCTCTGGCCTCCTTTTCAGGTGTGCCCCAAGGCTCCGACCTCCTTCTAAGGTGTGCCCTAGGGACTTTAGCCTCTTTCTCAACCGTGCCCCTAGGATCTCAGCCTCCTTCTCAAGCATGCCCCCAGGGCTCCTGCCTCCTTCTGAAGGGTACCCCTGGGACCCCGGCCTCCTTCTTAAGTGTGCCTTAGGGCTCCGACCTCCTTCTAAGGCATGCCCCTTGAACCCTAGCCTCCTTCTCAGGCGTGCCTCCAAGGCTCCTGCCTCCTTCTCAAATGTGCCCCAGGGCTCTGGCCTCCTTCTCAGGCGTCCCCCTAGGACCCCATCCTCCTTCTCAGGCATGCCCCCAAGGCTCTGCCCTCCTTCTCAGGCGTGCCCCTGGGACTGCAGCCTCCTTCTAAGGCATTGCCCTAGGGCTATCATCTTCTTCTTAGGCGTGCCCCCCACGGTTCCCGCCTCCTTCACAGCCGTGCTCCTAGGACCGCAACCTCTTTATAAGGAGTGGTCCCAGGGCTCCGGTCGACGTGCCCCTGAGACTCAAGCCTTCTCCAACGTGCTCTTAGACCTTTGATGAGTTTATGCCAGTCCTCCTCCCTCTCTGTACATAACCAGATGGCGAAAGAGGCCATTCCGGTGAAGCGCACCCCCCACAAGTTGACTTAAAAAAATCACAAACCTAGCCAATTAGAGATCACCCACTAACAAAATCTACTACGAGAGATCTAAAATGGCATCTCAGAAGGCTTTGTGTTCCTTTTGGTTGTCCTATGCTTAATCACGCTACAAGGTTAGTAGTCTAACTACAAATATTTTAATTAGCTTTGGTACGTTGACTAAAAAGTAATAAGTTACAAGAGTAGCAGACCGATGTCGTTCTATCGATTTGAACCTAAGACATTAACCACCAAACATTACACATTTGTCTTAGCAACCTTTAAAAGTTTTCGGAGCAATTTTCAAAAAGAAAAATCATGAAAAGAATCCAAAAGGATAAGTGTAGTTTCTTCAATTGCTTCATTATTTTCTTACCGATTGTTCATCGCGTATAAGGGTGTATGAAGCGAATTGGATTCAAAAAATTGGAGGAGAAGACTATTACGTACATGGATGGATTATAGAAAGTAATTGGGTTCGTTTTTATGCCAGTACAACTTTATATTGTGTGAGTAGAACTTTTGGCATAGCTTCTTCTTATTCGAACTTGATTGTTTATTAGATTTTTCATTATATATTTGTCAGGAAAAAAAATTAAAGATCTAAACGCAATAATTTATAAAGTCTATCATTTTTTGGATTACATTTGTCTTTTGTACATACTTTTAAGTTTTGATCATAAATTTTATTTCATAGATTTCCTTCGAGATGAATCCAACAAAAATTAAGATGAATACGAGACAAAAACACATCATTGAATTAGGAAGAACTGACCCTAGTTTTTATTTGATATATATGCAGCTACTGCCGAACCTTGTGACATATCTTCAATCATTGCAAGTGTCACGAAGAATGGGAGTGTGGTGGGAGGATTACCGCAATAGAATGTTGTTATAAGCAAATAAAGTAAAGATTTGGATTCAAAACGATTGAGTATTGTCTTGATGGCACGCCCTAGAAGTTTCTAGGTAAGTATTAAATCACAAAATGCGCATGTGTATGTGTGAGTGGGACTATGAATGCGGGTGTGAAACATGTTTACAAAAATTTCAAACTATTACGATTTGTGAAAGTGAGAATTGAGAGTACGAGTACAGAACGAGAATTAAAAACGGGAGCAAACCACCCTAGAGAAAGATTATGTGACTAAACATGCTTATCTTGTTTTTTTGGGTGAAGGGTGAAAGAATCCATTAATCAAAAACCCTAAAACAATCTATCAGGTCAAAACCAACCAAATTAAAAACCGAAAAATACAAAGAAAGTACAGGAAAAATAGAAATTACAGAAAAAGGAAGATCGCTGGTGATATCATGCCACCGTCATCGCCGCCGCCGATGTTAGGAGTCCGGATCTAGAAATCCCAAATCCGGCTCCCCCTTGCCCAAAAATTGGTGCTATCCGCCCATGCAAAGAGGGGAGGAGGTCAATCACCATGGGGAGTCACCGGAAACCAAATGGGAGAAGTAGATGGGGAGATGAGTGGAGTGGAGGAAGAAGAAGGTGAAAGAGGGTGGGGGGGGGGGGGGGCATGCTCATCTTCTTGGAAATGCATTTCAATCAATGTGGCCCATTATGTGATGGACAGTAAGGTGGGCCTTGATGGTGCTTTACCCTGTAGACCACACAACTGGAGCCCAATTGCCTATATACCCTGCGTGGTCGTGGGCTGTTTGGTCCATTTCTGTCCCCCTTTCTTGTACGAGGTAAAGATTATTTTGGTCGTTATATATGTAGAGGGCGTATCCGTAGACAATTTTTTTACACACACATTTTAACACTATCGATGGCTGAGATTAAAACTTAAAAAGAATTTTGAAAAAATTGATTTTTCGCAATTTTTTATATAATATATTGTAAGAGAATAACATATCTTGATTTTTTTTTTTTTTAAATTTTAGTAGAACAACCACACTCCGCATCTCTCACCCGCTCTCGCTTGTTCTCTATCCTCTCTCTCCCCTCACCATCATCCACAGCCAACCCAACCCCGTCTCCTCCCACTCCAACACAGCGCCGGCACTGCCTTTGTCACCGGCTACTCTCAACGCCCTCAGCGACCAAATTAACCATTGTCAACTTCTCCTCTAACTCCTCTGAAGCCGACATCTCTGACCTCGCCTTTGTCAGTCTCTCTTCGCCGTCGACGAATCGGCCTCTGTACCCTGTTAATTCATCGATTATTCTCTGAAGAATCTCAGTATGTGGACTGAATTTATGAGTTAGATTATTCTGGAAAAGTTATGATTTTGTTTCTTTCTATCTTTTTATTTGTGAGGTCAAACTGTTGAAACCCAAAAAGACAAAGTGCCTATTTGGGGAGCCGAAAATTGTATTCGTGACAAGTGAAGTCAATCCTAGATCACTTGGATGATGGTTTCAGATGGAGGAAGCATTCAATTTTTTAATTCTTCGATAAAGATTTTTTTTTTTTTTTTTTCGAGAAGAAAACCGAGGGTTTTTTGTGGTTTGAGAACAGGAACTAGAAACAAAGACTTCTGCATATACAGGGGTCAAAATATGAGAAATTGTATGCTGTTGGAGAAGAGGCCGCCATCGTCCGGTTTTGAGAGTGTTTGCGGTGGCCATAGAAGAAACAGGATTGTGTTGGAGAGAGAGAGAGCACGTGACTGGGAGGGGCTTTTTAATTTTTAATATCAGCCACTGGGTTTCAATGGCTGAGATGGAGTATTAAAATATATGTGTTTACGGATCCGCCCCTATATATATATAGTTTCCACCAAGGATTCCTTCAATTCATCAATTTTTCAACAAAATTTTTATGCTCTAAACCGTCTAATATGTTTAAAAAATATTTTTATGAGTCCTCATAAGAAATCATTAAAAACATTGTCGAGAATGACTTGATCTAATCAGTTTTTGATAAAACTATAAATATACGATTTCTATCGAAAGCTAATCGGATGAAACCATTCTTGGTAATTGTTTTTGATGATTTCATGCGAGGACCCTTAAAAACATGTTTTATGTATATATAGACAAATCTTCTAGTCCAAACCCTCTCGAGAATAAGAAAAAATGATTTTTTTTGTTTTGCAAATTATTTTTGAAAAATTCGAACCGTCCAATGTGTTCAGAAGGTGTTTCAAGGGTCAACATGGAAAATCTTCAAAAAAATACCGGAAATGGCTTGATCCAAACAATTTTCGCAAAACTGTGGATTATCAAAAAAATGGTCGGATCACGGAGGTCCAGAAGTCTGGAGTCCGGAAGTCCAGAGGAGAAGGAGACCCTATATATATATATATATATACACAATAAACTTTCAATAAGAGACCCTTATTTAAAAATACCATGCAGACCTACCCTTTTTCGAATTTTCGGATCAAATTTTGACGATCCGATCCGCTCAATGTTTTTAAAATGTGTTTTCACGGGCCTACGATACGAATCTCCAAAAAAAAATACCCAAAAGGGTTTGATCCGAGTGGTTTCCGATAAAAACTGTATATGTATAGTTTTTATTGGAAACCACTCGGATCAAGCCCTTCCGGGTATTTTTTTTCGGAGATTGTTCGCGTAGGCCCTTGAAAACACATTTTAAAAACATTGAGTGGATCGGATCATCAAAATTTGGTCCGGAAAGTCGAAAATACCCCTAGGTCCGCATGAAAAGTTAAATAAGGGTCCCTTATTAGAAGGGGGTTCTATATATATATAGACACAAGAATTTTCACGTGATAGCTCCCTCACTTTGCTATGGTAACAGACTTTCATTTCCGGATCGAATTTCAGTGATCCGAATCGTTAGATATGTTTAAAAAGTATTTTCAAGGTCCAATAAGATGATTCGTAAAATAAAAATACCTGGAAGATTTTGAACTAAGCAGTTTTCAATAAAACTCAGTTTCCTATAAAATTGAGTAGTTTTATTGAAAATTGCTAGGATCAAGCCTTCTAGGTATTTTTTTTTCACAAATCATCGCGTTAGACCTTAAAAATATATTTTAAACACATCTAATGGTTCACATATATATAGGTGGATTTTCTAGTCCACACCTTCCGAAAATAAGAAAAACATGGTTTTTTTTGAGTTGCAAATTATTTTTGAAAAATCCGATCCATACAATGTGTTTAGAAGGTGTTTTCAAGGGTCTACGCGAAAAATCATCAAAAAAAATATACTGGGAAGGGCTTGATCCAAGTAGTTTTCGCAAAAAATGTAAATATATATTTTTTGCGAAAATTGCTTGGATTAAGCCATTCTCGGTATTTTTTTTGAAGATTTCTCGCGTGGACCCTTGAAAAACACCTTCTGAACACATTGGACGGATTGGATCGTCAAAAAAATGTTTGGATCGTGAGGTCTGAGAAATTAAAAGTCCGGATTAGAAGCAAACCACACACACACACACACACACACACACACACACACACACACACACACACACACACACATATATATATATATATATATATATATATATATATATATATATATATATATATACGGAAATCTTCTTATCCACATCTCCCAGAAATAAGAAAAAAAATGATTTTTTTATGTTGCAAATTTTTTTTGGAAAATTCGATCCGTCCAATGTGTTCAGAAGATGTTTTCAAGGGTCCACGCGAAAAATTTTCAAAAAGAAATACCGGGAAGGGTTTGATCCAAGCAGTTTTCGCAAAAACTGTATTTATATATTTTTGCAAAAACTGATTGGATCAAGCCCTTCCCAGTATTTGTTTTTGAAGATTTTTTGCAAGGACTCTTGAAAACACCTTTTGAACACATTAGACGGTTCGGATCGTCAAAAATAATTTTGGATAAAAAGTCTAAAAATCAAAAGTCCGGATAAGAAGCGGAACACACACACACACACATATATTTCCTCCACACAACTAGTAACACAACATTTAACACAAATGGTATCAGAGTTAGTCCAGACCACAAGTGTGATTTTTTACATCGCTAAGGGCAAGGCTGGCCCTAATATTTGGATTGCCCAAGCCTGGCCCCAAGCACGGTTGCCCACTTGCATGACTGATTCTAATATTTTGGAAGCCTAAAGCAAAATTTTAAAATTAGGGGTCTTTTTTTTTACAAAAATAATTTATTATACGTGGGCAACTATAAGTAAAATGATTAAACATAGAACTTTATTTTTGGAATTTAAATAAATTAAACTGTTAAAGTTTTTTACACCATTAGAAAAAAATAAAACAAATATGATGAAGTACCGATAATGAAGTACCGCTCATACTCTACGTTTTCCTCTACTAATCAAGTTATTAACTTTAATTGTAGGAATATTATTTTTAACATTAAAAGAAATTATATTTTTCACATTTTATTTTTATGAAAGTTTTTGACGAGTGATAAGAAATTATTTTGATTTATTTATAGTTAAAAGTGTTTTTATTTGTCAATTTGATAATAAAAGTTAAAAGGAAAATTATAATAAAGTTAGAAAATAAAAGAAAAAACTTTTCAAAGTATTTATGATGCAAAAAAAATTGAACGTTTTTTATCTCAGTAACACCTATCATACTAAAGTATTCCTAATTAGGGAAAAAGGCGAAAAAAAAAATATTTTGCCTAAGGAGCCTTTCATAAGGCTTGAACCTGGGACATACTAGATAGGTAAAGGCACCACTGAAGCAGGTATATCACTGAGCCGACCTTGCTCGGGGGTGAGATCCTAATTATTATTTGAGGTATATAGATAATTTTTTTTTTATAAAAGTTTGCAGTGGAAGCATCATAAATTTTTTTTTTAGGCCATCAAGATACTTATCTTGAGAGAGTAGCGTAGTAATTCGGGATTGGTGGTTTTCTAGAATAATTAAGGAAACAGTTCAAGAAGGGAGGAAAAAAGAATAGGCTCAGGCTTTGTCTTTTTCTTTGATGAGGCCGGGTAAGAGCATCCTCTGTTGGGATTCTACCCCGTGTGGGCTACTTGGGCTTAGGCTCAGAGGGAGTGATTAGGATTTTTTATGTGTACTCTATAAATACTCGTTGTTGTCTTGTGTATTGTAGTGTGGTAGCACAATGTAGAGAGAGAGGCAGAGAGTGTGAGAGGGGAGCCAGTTGTGGCTCTCCCGGAGAGAGAGATACACGAGAGAATTGGTGAGGTTTCATTATCGTGAGATGAGAGTGTGTAACACAAGATCATGGCCATTTCCTCCGGATTATAGTGAAACCCCCCCTCCCCATGGATGTAGGTCGTATTTGGGCGAACCACGTATATTGTGTATTATGTTTCTCTTGATTTTACTGCTTCTGTTGCGTGTGATGCATTGTTGGAATTCTCACAATTGGTATCAGAGCTTTGGTTGAAGCACCGGAGAGCGCAGAGCAGTCGGAAAATCACTCGGAGGCCATTGGAGCACTGTTTGAAGCTTTGGTCGGACAAAATAGGTGACGAAACTTGTTTTTGATCAAAGGGAAAGGTGCAAATCTCAGAGATGAGTCCAACGGAACCTTACACATGTTCAGTAGATTAATCCATGTTTAACCAAAATTTAACTTTTGACATACATATCAATGTTCAGTCAAGCTAATTTGTTGCATGGAAACATTATTTTGTGGGCCTTACAAAATGAACGGTTCAGATTATTACAATGATGCACGATGGGACTCACAATGGGTGGCACGAATCCCATGATTTGCTCCACATGCCAACATGCGTAAATAAATTTCTCCCTTCTTTGAAACGTTAATTGCAAAGGCTAAAAACAAGTAAATGTATCATAATGAGGGAAAGCACCCCAACTAGAAGTATATTGAGTTCGATATTATATTATCCACCACTGTACCCTGCTTACCTTTATTCCATCAATTACCTTGAAAGGGGATTGGCCACGACTTGTCATGGAAGAAGTGGTCAATTCAAGTCATGAAACACGTACACCAAAAAGAAAATTTCAGTCCCCCACTTTCCCTCCAAGTCTCCCACCAACGGTTATTATACTACGCATGATGACTACCAACGTGTATTATAGTTACCATGCATGCATCGGCATCAAACACTTTCTTTTCTTTACTTAGAAAAGGAAATGACTACAATACACATCCCCTATTAGAGTGTGTATCATATGCACTCCTATAAAAGTTACGAATCGATTAACAAAAGTTACGAAGTTTAATAAAAGTTACGAATTCTTTGTACAAAAGTTACGAGATGAACCAAATGTTATGAATCATAGAAAATGTTACGAATCATACTTCTGAAAAAGTTACGAAACACTAAAAAATGTTACGATTGCCAATGAGGTGGCACAATATGAACCACATAATAGGTGCATATTGTACACACCTTTAAGGGGTGTGTATTGTAGAATTTTCCCTTAGAAAAATGTACAGAACTATACTAGTTTAACTTTTCAACTTCGAGGGGCGATATGCCACCCTCGTTCCAAAAGCTGTTTGATAAAATAGTTCAGTACTCGAAATTGAATGTATTAAGTTATAAATGAAATTCCGATTTTGGCTACCAATTAATTAAAGCAAATAAATAAGAATTGAAGAAAACGATGAACACAAAGATATACATGAAAAAATCTTAAATGGGCAAAAACCATGAGAAGGATTCAAACACTATAAAAATCATTGTGCGGTAACAAAACGACCTTACTCACAATTGAGATTCCTCGCAATTGACCTAAGATCGGTTGCCGACTCCTCGTTCACCACACCCAGTATTTGATTGCCGCTGCCTCGAATCCACTAGCCTTCCAAATGTTATTCCGGAAATCCACCGGAAAATCGAACTAGAACGAAGATGTAGAAACCTCTTGAAGCTTTGATTAACAATCCATGAAAAAGGTGTTTCAAGATCCACAATCAACGCTCTTCGTGTTTTTGTATTGAAGAACTAACAAAAGAAACGATTTTCTTTCTTTGAGCCGACTCTCCTTGCCCTAGATGTTAAACAGACGACATATATTTATAAAGATGTTAATCCGATCAATCGCATCGTAAGCCGATTGATCAGAACATTGTAGATCTGATTTTTGGAGAAACCCGAGTAAGAATCCGATCGATCCCTCTTTTAATTGCTATGCTCTGAACTTTGTTTCAGACCATGGTCTACGGCTGTGCTTAAAATCAGAGTTACTCGATGGAGAAGATGATTGATCGCATGATTGATCTTCCCGTTCTGAATGCCGTCAACCGACTAAAAACACTAAATCTCAAATTACATTACAAAATAATTCTTTCCACTCTAGTCCTATACAGACTCCTACTAAAAAAACTACAATTTGATATCGATATGTGTTTTATCACATGGAATTGCCAAAACAAGATGACTCCAGAATTTGGTCCTTACAATAAATACTTCAGTGGATTTTAGCACCGGTCCTGTGCTAAAACTCAAGGTGTTGCCCACCAAAATTTGTAAATTTTTAGGCCCCCAATAGGTAGTTGTGATGCCATAGCTATGAAGGAAGTACCTTAGGCATTTTAAGCCTAGGGTGACAAATTCGTAATTATGCAATTCTAGAATTTTGCATTGGGCCTACTTGAGTCTGACCTGAAATGGCCCAACAATCAAGACTCATTGCCTGCGGCCAAGGCATACAACATTTTTTGGGCTTCCATTGTTGTTTAGTGCTCCGAAAAGCCAACTTTGCCTTTTAAGGAAATATTTGAATTGCCAATTACTTGGGTAAAGAAAATCTGAATTAAATGGCATTTTTAAAAAACATCTTATAATTTTCTTTAGTTTTGTTATGCTATTATTTTTTATTTTTTCAATTTTGGTAATTTTTCATGAATTATTGATTCAGCTTTCTTTTCTGAAGCAAATCAATTAGGGTTTAAGTTTTCCCTATTCAATAAGTTGTAAGCCTTAAGGGCACGGTAATTAATCGGGCCCTTTTTTCATTTTGAAAGAATAATTTTTGGCATCCAAATTCCCAACCCATTATACGTACAACACTTTTTCAGTTTCTATTTGAAATATAAAATCTGGAGATTGGAGTATAGATCACTAGGGTGGTCGAAAAGACGAAGAAGAAGTTTGAAAGTTAGAAGTCAAGAGGAAAATTAGAGTGGGATATTGAAATTAATCAAAGGCTAAATTAGTGCTAAATGTTATTCCTTCTCACAAATCTCAAGGTAATTTTAGGTATTGATTCTATTTTTTAAGGGTTTGAAATTAAGGGAAAATTATTGAAATGGTCCCTGTAGTTTCACCCAAGTCTCAATTTAGTCCCTTTAGTTTCAATTGCACTCTAACAAACCCTGTAGTTTCAATTTTGGTCGAATTGAGTCCCTGCCGTTAACTTTCGTTAGCAAATTAGACGGAAAACCCAATTTGGGGATTTCTTGAGGGTTAAACTTGTCTTTTCACCCACTCTTCTTCTTCCCCAATATGTAACCCTAACCCTAAAAAAAACCTTCACCACCCATCCCCATCGTCATTTGAACCGCGCCACCACCTGTTACCGCCATACCCACCACCATTGGGTCACCATCAATCATTCCTGGTACTTGCGCCACTGTCATAGGAGCTCCACCCACTCTCTTCGCCATCGTTGGAGCCTCACCGCCTTTTCCCGTTGTAGTTTGGTCAGCACCAACAAGTTCTGGCACCCCCTAAGCGCTGGATTTGCTCGTTTTCCATCACCACCCGACTGGTGGTGTTGCTCAGTGGCCCAACCAGTCAGGCCAAACTATGGGTCTGAGTTTTATACTCAGATTGAGGCTTTTCCACCCTTGTACAGCCGTCTTCCGCCTCCGTGGAGATTGTTTGTGGCTCGGTTAGGCTGGAATTGGCCATGGGTTGAAATTATTTGTGGGTTTTAACTTAAATTAGGGTTAGGGTTACATATTGGGAGGAAGAAGGGTGGGTGAAAAGACAAGTTTGACCCTAAAAAAATCCCCACATTGGGTTTTCCGTTTAATTTGCTAACGGAAGTTAACGACAGGGACTCAATTCGACCAAAATTGAAACTACAGGGTTCGTTAGAGTGCAATTGAAACTAGAGGGACTAAATCGAGACTCGGGTGAAACTATAAAGACCATTTCCATAATTTTTCCTGAACTTAATTGTGTTGTTTAAGGTTTAGAAGCATTGTTTAATTTATCTGGGCTTGATGATTGACTGAGTTGATTTGTTTATCCTATTGGTAGGACCTTGGGGAACATCAATTATCAGTGAATTAGGGGGAAAGTGAAAAATTTAATCTCTGGGGTTTTTTTAATTGCTTGGGAATAGTGTTAGACTTTTAAAAAGGAGGCCCTATTTGATAATTAATTTATAGATAATCACGAGATTATGCTGGAATTTTGCAGATTTTTAATTCATCATGGCTCCTGAAAAGTATATGTCTAGATCTAAAAAAGGAAAAAGAAATAAAGAAGCAGATGAATATTCAGAGAATGAGAGTTCTAGTGTGGTTGAACATTCAGAGAATGAAGAATAGATAGTAGATATGGGGAATGAAGAAAAAGAAAATTTAGGGGAAGATGTGGATGTTGGTGCATAGGAACCTAATGAATGCGTGAATGAGAGTGACCATGAAGATGTGAATGATGAGGGTCAAAATGAAGGCTTGGATTGTGAATATGAACCTATAAACATTAATGATCCAAGCAATTGGGAAAAGTTTGATCAAAATTTCTTAGTTTTTTGTTTAGGGAAAGTTCTTAGTTTATTTTATTTATTATAAAGAATTAGTGTATGGTCCATTATACATGTTTGTACCATGCCTAGTCCACCACATCTTTTTATAAAGTTGCCCATCCACTCCAAAACATTTTGTAAAGCGTCAAGTCCAGTAACCTTTTCTATTGAGTCAAAAATGCCTTCACTTGTTGTATTCCTCGTTTTAATTTCAAAGCACCGCCCCTCTCTCCCGCGCCCCCTTCTGCGGGAGCCTCGCTGGTGTTCACCTCTCTCTCTCTCTCTCTCTCTCTCTCTCTCTTTCTCATGTGCACTAGTGGGATTTGATGCCCATCGGCACAGCTCAAGAGATAATCGACAATTAAGCTCCCTCAGTTTCTAACTAGCTTTCACAAAAACAAAAAATACGTACAGAAACGACAGTCCACAACTTACCATTCATAGAATATGAATAGATTGATCCTGAGAGTAAGGCCTATATTAAAGTCCACGATGTTTGAAAAGGACAGTACCCCTTTGTCCCTAGTTTCAGCAAAAATAAAGGATACCGACCGAAGTTAAAGGACACTCTGAGTTGAAATGCGCTGTACTGATTTATGGACGTGGGACATGTGGTCCTCATTGGACCATAACTTTCGCATCCATGTTGGTTTCATTCTTGTGCATTTAGATCGAAAAACATAACGAGTTTTAAAAATATTTTGAAACGCAACTTATTTGTGAGATTGCGTTGGTCTTAAACAAGCTTTAGTCAAACCGTTTTACAAGTTGATTGCGGTTAATTTGAGTAATAATTGATGATAAGACAAATGAGATAAGTTACATGCACCTTGTTTGAACTTGATTAAAAAATATGAGTTTACAAAAAAAAAAAAAAAAATGAAGCTCAACTCTTGGATGTTTTATGTCATAACAAATCAACTGTGAATAAGGTTTCAACCACTAAACAAAAGCTTGAGCACGAATATCTTGATTAGTTCATCAAACTTATTAACATAACTTAAATTTGGAAAAGAAATCACGAATAAGATAAAGCTAGAGAAGAATAAACACAGATGACTTCAATCTAGTTAATATTTTGTACATTTTTGTTGTTTGTAATCGAGGTTGCCAAATATTTGATACATAAGACGACTTCAATCTAGTTAATATTTTGTACATTTTTGTTGTTTGTAATCGAGGTTGCCAAATATTTGATACATATAGCCGCTCAAGTCACAGAAGCCACTAACTAAAAGTTCTAGATCGTAGGTTGGATGGTCCAAAGTGATGCATTTCATGTGATTTAAATTTGTAATCTGAGCTTTTCAACATAGTTATCAAGAGCAAATACTAAATGTACAATTATTCATTATATATTTCATAAACTTGTGAATCTTACTAAGGTAATTACTTATTCCATATCCTTTTTTTTGGCAACTTTTTTCAATTTTATTTTAACAGGTTTATCATTTGATATGTCTCAAAAGGTTTATCTATGCGGAAAATTGAATAAGTCGAATGACATAAAATTATCTTTTTCTCTTTCGCGGGTCGAGTTCAACTAACAAGTCGAAGAAGTTTATGGTTCATTTTTACAAGTGACAATTCAAAGCTTTTTAAGTACAATAATTGAGTTGTCCTAATAAATGGTGGAACTATCGGAAACAGCTAAAAACACCCTTGAGGCAGATGGAGCATAACATTTCATCTTCCTTTTCAATATATGTAGCATGTAGGCCATGTTACATGTTTGTGTTGTCTTCATCTGTCTGTCACTTAGTTGGATTTAGGGCCGCTAGTGTACTTATTCACTCAGGTCCTGCCATGCTCCAAAACTGTGCCATTTAGCTCACTACCTACTTCCCCAATTCCTCTGACATGACCATTTTTTTTAATAATGGGCAACACAAATATGTATGATTGTGGAGAGAACAAAATCGCAACGTTACGTTCGTATATAAGCATCTAATAATTTTTAACTTATGGTGTTTTCATCATTGTCATTTTATTTACTGTGTAATGATCCAATCAGAAGGAAATGTACCCTCGATGAGATTGATCTCTTCTTTTCAAAATGGTCTAGCGGTGAAAAAAAGGGTACAAGTCATTCTCATTTTTTGGCAAACACGTATGTGTATGTCAGAGAGAGAGAGAGAGAGAGAGAGAGATCTTTGAATTTTTGTCTGAAGCCACCAATATAAAGGCCAAGGGAATAATGAGATGAGATTTTCGTGAAAAATTAGTGTTGGTCCAATTGAAATTAGAATAAGCCCAATTAGAATTAGAGTGAGCCCAATTTAATTCATTAGAAAAAAAAAATGGCACTATTTAAATGAATAGTAGTTGAAAAGGGGACACGACGGAGATTATTGAAAGAAAAAAAAAATGCACTGGAAATGGAAATGCACCGTTGCATAAACATTGACATTTTTGAACAAATACTATTCATGGTCTATTTTTGGAAATGACTTGTGCAAATGGCACAACCATTGAACTTACCCTAAGAATATAAATACCCACTCCATCTTGAGCCTAAATGTGAGACTTGCAACTACTTAGGAGTAAATTATTTGTTAGTTAATTGGTTCGCAAGTACATTTATGAACCACTAATATTTATGGAGGTTAGTTGTCTAGTCGTTAATGTAGGTGGCATGACTTAGTATGTGTATGTAAATACGAGTGAAATCAATCAATTAAAATTCATGAATATTAAAAGTCCATTATTGCGGGCAATAATGGACCTTTAATTTCACGAGCAACTACATTAATCGGACTCTAGCTTTTTCTTCTAAAGTTTAACATCTCAGCATTAGGACTCTCAATGCATTTTTTTTCCTGTCACTCTGATTCAATAGTTTCATGAACATGCTATATAAAATTTCTCGTGCAGATAAAAAAAAATTATAATGATAAGCCTTCAATTCAATTATTTTCAAATAATAGTATAGGATAGTACCACTGCCACCACAACTTGTTATTTCAAACCAAGAAAAATACTAAAATAAACTATAATCAGAACCTTTTACTTTTCTTTTCTTTTCTTTTTTTTTTCCTGATAAGCAATTATTTGAATGTCTAAGGAAAGACATGGGTAAGTGCAGTCATTTTCAATTCCATACTCTATCCGATTTTTCCCTAAAAAATTTAGGGCTTGAGAAACCTTCATCGCCTCATAGTGCTCCAAAGGCTTCGTTCATTTGTCAAGAATGTTATGCGAAAAAGTTAATCCTGAGAAAAGTGAAATGAAGTGAAGTAAAGAAAAGAAAAATTTATTTCCCTGTGAGTGTTCACTTTATAAAGGATTTTTCCAAGAAAGTGTATTTGGCACAAGCAAACTTTCCCACAACACATAATTCATTTCTTTTTTCAGGATGCATTTTGAGGGAAAGTGAGTCCTAATGAGAAATATATTTTTGTGGGACCCATTATTTTCTTGGTAACTAAACACCCCGAAAGTTATGGGAAAGTTGATTTTCCTATCCTTTTTCATGCTTTCTTGACAACTGAACGAGGCATAAGGTGACTAATCTGGTGCCAAAATCATATTGGTTCTGTGTTTGTCGAGTGTTTAAAGATATCCGATGAAACTCATTTTTTTGAAATGGAGTACCTTCACTGTATCCTATGAGTTCGTTCAGCTCAATAATGTAGTCTCGTAGCTGGGGCCACAAAAGAGAGCTTTCTTATGGACATTGGTTCCAACTTTTTTGTGAAACTCAGGTATCTAATTTAGTTTTCGCTCACCTTGACTAATCTTGAAAATTCAATTTACCATTACCTTATAGAGAGACTAATAAAACACGGAGCAAAGATTGTATGGACTAGCCTCAACTTAATGAGCCACTGTAAAACAATTATCTATATACACAATTAACTTGATTGTGACGCAGAAATTTGATGGGGCGGACACTTTAATGTGATCAATCACAAGAGATTAATGCGTTTTGCAGGCCAAAAGTAGTTGAGGACAAGTCCATGTAACATTTACTACTACACAAGACCAATCTACTAGTATGTTCCTATAAAAATAGGAAAATGCTAGCTAATGTGTGTCCAATAGACACACGTTAAGATTGAAAAAATGTATTGAAATATGTAAAAAGTGTAAATAAATATGTGAAAGTGTATTGAAAAGTATAAAAAGTGTATTGAAATGTGTTTTCTTTGTTTGTTTGTGTGGTTAAGGCTTATCGTGTGTTATTGGACACACATTAGCAAGACCCAAAATAAAAATATGCATATATATGACATTGGTTCTGACATTAAAATACATATAATAACAAATCGACATTATTCTTTTTGCATCAAGTTTCCAAATATATCAAAAAAAAAAACAAATTAAAAGGAAAAACAATTGAGGGAGTAAATTAAACGCTTTTCACATTTCTTGAAATTCTTTTCACGACTTCTTCTTCTCCTCCTCCTTTTTCGTCGCGACCCTTCCATCAGTGCCGGCCATCATCGCATACTTATCCTTCCTGGTGAGATTTGTGCATTCGAACCCCAGAGTCCCTGCGAGCACCCTCTGAATATAATTCGCAACTTCAATCGCCGATTTCCCACCTTTGCAAGTCAATTCAACAGGCAATTGGTTGAGGAACGTGATCTCGTACGTAGGCCTCGGGTTCATGAACACAAAATACGGGTCCAAAAACTTGTACCCCCTCACTGTCGTCCCATAGAAAACGCTCTGCTTTGTATTAATCGAGACAGGCACAATCCTATCCGTAAGCTCAGCAAACAATGCACTAAACCTCAACAAAAAAGGCTCTCTACAAGTAGTCCCTTCGGGACATATAACCAAATCACCTTCTTGTAACAACCGCTTGATATTCTCCGCGTCTTTTTCCCTCTCCCTTGATAAAGCCACTGCTTTAATCGGGGAAATCATCTCCGAAAACTTACTTATACTATAAGTAACGCAACTGATTTTTCTTCCCAGAGCAACAGCTGTAACCACCGGATCTAATATGGTCCGGTGGTTGCAAACAAATAGAACACCACTTTGGCCTTGTTTTGGGGGAGGGGGAGGGGTGCCCTTAACAATAAGTTTGACTCCAAGGATTTTGTAGTTGTACCAAACTATTTTTTCGGGCAAAGGGATGTTGAGATATACCCTTAGGATTGAGAGGATTATGCCTATGGGCATCCATAGGAAAGCTAAGAGAGCAATTAGAGGGGTAGGTCTTTGGACTAAACGGCCCTCATGAAATATGACCGGACTTAGAAGCTTGTTTCTTGGTAGGGGCTCACATTTTGTTCTTGGCACCATGTATCCTTCCTGCAATGATAATAAGGTTGTCATTTTTTTTTTCAATCGATATGAGAGATCATTTACATCATGCATGTATGAATTGCTAAAAATTACAAGCCCGGGACTCTGAAGAATTGATCTTCCAATAAGATCGAATCGATTCCATTACCTTTAAGGATATACAAATTAAAGGTGCCCAACTAAGGCATTGAAGCAATACCATGGTAGCTCAGTTGTAAGAATATGTCTTGTCGTGTTGTGTCGGTCCTTGCCTAATTAGGTGACAAGCACATCCGTTTTATGGGTTGTCGGTCATCATTTTGCCTATTACCATCTTCATCAACATGTGTAACATAACACATTAGATCCCCATCCACCCGTGTTCTTTACTAAACAAATCGCCAAAAAGATCTTCAACCACGGACAATGTATCCTTCTGGTGAAGCATCTCTTGATCAAATGAGGCTCTATTTCTACGAGTAAGTCAATTTCGTCCTTGTTCAAATCAAGATATTTCTTTCTTGATTTACCTACTAATCAACTAAAATTCATTTACAATGGAAAATTTGGAAATTGCAATAATAATTAGGATATTATTCCTCGTATATAATGTCTTCCTACAAGAAATTTTTTCAGTGCTTAGCGGATACCACGTTGTATCTGTAGCATCCTATCACAACCATTCATCTCAACGATCAATGGTCCAGAAAAATTTCTTTAAAATCCGGATGGTTGAACACATTTTTAAGAGGCCAAGATATGCGCTGTGTACAGCCACATAATGTGTGCCCGGTACTGAAAAATTTCTCCTTTCCAGGGGACATTAATTCAAGGCCATGAAGAAAATATTTGAAAAAGAAAAGTAGGTTGGTCATGAAGGAAGCATGTTTGGAGCTGGTAACTTGGTTATTGACAAAAAGCTAAAGAAAAAGCTAGAAATCAATGGAAGGTAAGAAACTTCTAATAAAGGGGTCGTTAGGTAATTAATTTTATCAAACTGTCACGTTGTACCAGAAGACTTGAAATCACTTCAAATTTGAAAAGGGTTTCGTAGAAACAACCCAATCGGTGGTCATCACGAGAGAAAACAAAAAACATAACTCTTGAGTCGAAGAGTCTAACTTTCGTCCGGAAGAGCAAGGGCGGAGTCATGAATTTCACTACGCAAAAACAAATTTTTTTCTAAAACACTTTGTAGGGGCGAGCCTATATGGGTTTTTTTTTTTCCTAACATGAGCGACTGTCCTTATTGGCTCCATCCTTACGGAAGAGTCTCCCTTTTGATCACTTAATTGGTTGTTTCTAGCATTTTCTAATTTGAAATGGTTACTTATAAGAGTAATTGGCTTGCATGGAGAGAGAGAGAGAGAGAGAGCGAGAGAGAGAGAGAGAGAGAGAGAGATTCATGTGCAATACGTTGTGCAATAAAAGCTCTTCACCAACCAAACAAAAATCCAAAAAAGGATCACAATCCCTTTGTTAAACTAATTAAATAAGCAGCTTAAAAAGCCACCTAATCTGAATCTCTAAACAAGTTTTAGTTTCTTGCACATAACACCATGATCATAAAAGGCTTCACCAACCCTATCTGCAAAAATTAATGACAAATACAAAAAGAAAGAGCAAGTCTACGTAACTCTACACTCTTGTACTACAATTTTACCCGATCAATAATGTGGTCAATTATTTTGTGGATGTTTAAAAACAAAAATCCGATCAGTTGTTAAAAAATAACAAAAAAACCCATAGGTAATTGTATAGTATATTTTTAAGATTCTGGTGGCCCCGGTCTCTAATAGTCCACCTCTGGATCCCTGTTTGGAGAAGAGTATCAGTTGATATGTCATAATCGTTTATTTTTCAAGAAACAAATCACCGATCTAGGAATAAGTTTTCAGTGCCGAACGGATATCCGCGCGTCTCGCATCTAGCTGTCTGTTTTGATTTTGGACGTTTCAGAATATGGAAAAAGAAATAGGAGAAAGAAAGTTTCGATCTGGACTGTACAATATAATTTTGGATGTTTCGGATGTAGCGTCGGGCACCACATCAAGCTCGGTCACGTGGTTCTCTCCCGTGTACAAAATATTTTTTAAGAGATAAATTAAGAGAGAGAGAAAGAAAAAGAGAAAGTTTACTTGAAACAATAATTTACAAATCATTTTGCACGATAGCCGAGGGTCGTTTTTTTACTAATGGTTGAAAATAACAACTCCATGCATTTGTTAACAAGCCAACATCACGTTAGCATGTTGTACGTAATTCTGTGTCCGTATCATTTTCACAAAAAACAATTTGACCATTTTGGGCAAAGATAGAGAGAGGAGGTGAGAGAATCGAACCTTGCAAACGGACATGAAATCATGGTCAGTCTCTCGGTCCCCCAACCCCAAATCCGGTAATTCACCCCCGAATTCTCTCATTACTGCTGCCCTCTTACATTCTCCGACCAGAACGCCCGGTTTCTTCGCGAACCCGGTTGCCCGACCGGATTTCGACACTTCCAGTTCCGTCCCTATCACCTTATCAGCCCCCAAAAAATTCTTACAAAAATGTTCCACCATAATCCTCGGGTTCGCGGTCACGACGTACCGCTTCCCGAACGAATTGAACACTTTCCACGTCCGCGGGTGCACGTCCTCCGAGTAAAACTTCGGCAGGACAGCCCTCGAGACGAGCTCAATGTCGCGGACTTTTAACCCGGCGAAGGATATGAAAATGAACGTTTGGATTGCGACGGATTCAGATACGAATATGTAGGTAAAGTAGACGAAGGGGACGGATAGTAAGAGAAGGAGAGCTCGTAGCAGGCTACCGGCTTCAAGAGCAACGAGGAGGAAATAAGGGAAAGCGCTTCTCGATACGAGGAGCGTGCCGTCGAGGTCTGCTGCGACCGTCTGGTTTGATCGTCCGTTGGTGCTGCATTTTGAGATTGGTGGGAAGGGACAAGGAGCACCCATGATCACCATGAGAGGAGAGAGAGAGAGGGAGGAGAGGAGAGAGAGAGAGAGAGGGGGAGAGGTGGTTTTTGGTTTTTTAAAGTTTGATGGAGTGATGTTTATGTCAAGGAGGTGAGGGGGAGGGGTTTAAAAAAGGATTGGAGAGCATTCGCACATGCATTGTTTGTTTCTAGTACATAGTATTAATTAATTTATATAGGAATTATCTACCGTCGATTAGCAATGAGCCTATTTAATAGCATCTGCGAAGTTTTCCATTGTTTTTACGGTCCTCTAGTTTATATTACTGGTAAGATAGTGATTTTTACGGTCCTCTAGTTTATATTTGCCATTGTTTTTTTATTTTGTTAAGAACGTGATCGATAAAATATTGTTTATATACTTGTGAATTACGACATTGCGTTTTTACTCGTTCCGTTTTTCATACAAGCTAGGTAGCGTATTGTTGTAAATTTACATGAATTAAAACAAAAAAAGAGAATCAAATAGTATGGCAATTGAAGTTAATTTGTGTCATAATATTCGTTATTTTTTGTTTAGTCACGTTACTTCTCGGATTAAAGAATGTAATCACCTTCCTCTATAATTTTTCGAGATCTTTGGATTGATGTGGAAAAAATCCCTATATCATGCACGAAAGTACTTCAATTTTTGCTTGAAAAAATCCCTAATATTATGCGGAGTATGTATGTGGATGAGAGAGGGAGAGGTATTAATATGGGAAGACTTTTCTTTGGTTTTGTTGTTTTTTTTGGTGTTTGAAGATTAAATTAGGGTAGTTGGAGAGAGAGAGAGATAGGGATGTAAAGTGGTTGAAGGTCGTTACCAACGCCTACTGTTCATTCAATTAGCCTTCTTTCTAGGTTCTTGGCGCCGTTCCATTATGCCTTGCTTAGCTTTGGCTAAGATTGCATTAATTTAGCCAAGCTTTCCATTTTCTTTTAAGGCATTGAATTTAATTGAAACTACGGTGTGCTTTGAAAATTATTGTATACTCCCTTGTTTGTCTATTTTGAGAATTCGAGTTACTCAAAGGGAGATCATTGTTACTAATTTCAAACTTCAATTTTCACAATACACCCCTTCCTTTTTTGTCATTCCAAGAAAATTTTTAGCCCTTTGATACAAAAAAAAAAAAAAAGGCCAAAAAGAGGAAAATTGAAAAAGTATGGCATCTGGGCCAATTAATGAGCACATTGAGTAGTCTTTGGGTAGAAGTGTCAAACGGGCCGGGCTAGCACAGAAGTGGGCTAGATGGGCACGGCACGGAACTAGGTCAGGCATGGCAAAACATGATCTAGACAGGCATGGCACGGAAGTGGGCTAGACGTGGCACGGGGCAAGGCCTTTGGCACAACACAACAAATATTAATTTTTAATGTACCAAAAAAATTATTTTTTAATAATGAATTTTCTAATTATATGTTATAAACTTTTTAAGAAGTCAATACAAATATTTTGCGAATCTCAATACGCCAAAACTCGGCCACATTATACGAAAAAAATTGAATTATATGTTATATATACTTTTTAATAGGTCAATATAACTGTAGTTATTAGATATACAATTTTTGTTTTAGACGACACTCAGAGATGTGTCGGCACGGATACAACACGATTATAAAATGACATGAGACAACTAAGTAAACAGGTCAGCATGGCATGACAATATTTAGAAACGACACAGCATGACATGGTACGAAACATGGTTGACACAAATTAAATGTGCCATGTTGGCATGACGATTTTGCCTCACCATAGTGCTGGCCAAATTAAAGTTGGAGGAAAATTTTGTACGATGTGATCACTATGCTAAAAGAAAGATAACGTAACACGTTTAACAAAAAGTGGAGGGTAGAAGTTAGTTTTCTAAAATCTTTTGCCAAGCATGAATGTCATTACTATATGGAATTTTCGGTTTATTAATTAATTAACATGTAAAATTTGAATAAAAATGCCAATAAAATTGTTCAACTTCATCTCCTGTTCATGAATAGACACATGATTACTTGTATTGCATGTGGTGCTGTTTTCCTATTTTTCACCTCTAAAGTATGTTTACAATTGCATACTTCTCACATGAGTTTCATTCAAAATGTATGGAAAGATGTGATATCGTTTTTACTATATAGTGTTTGTAAAGCGCGCAAAGGCGATCTACATGTGAGAATTATGTTGACCATGACTCTTACTCAACTAAAATCATACAACGAGTGTGCATGGCATGGTACTACTACAAAAAAATTTAAAAGATAATGATTTTTATCTGTGATCTTTATAATTTAATCACGGTTTTACAACTGCAGTGGATCAAGCCGTGAATTAAAGGACATAAGATCCAGTCATGGTTTTCGGCTGTGATTAAAGTTATGCCTAACTTATACTTAAAACTCATAAAATGGGATGATAAGTAAGATAAGATCACAGATTTTATGAAGAACCATGGTTAAAAATACTATAAGATAACCCCAAGGGGTTGACCTAGTAGTGAAGACTTGAGACTTAAGGGTTTGCTCTCTTCTAAGGTCTCAGGTTGGAAACCTCGTAGCTACTATCGAATCATTCGGTGTCAGTTCATACAAAGCTTTGCTTGGTCCCTTTGTTGATAATTTCGTTTGAATTTGAGAAAGGGGGGTGAGTGTCCATGGAGGAGAGAGGGTTTTGGAGAGAGAAAAGGGCATGGATTTGGAGGAGAGAGGGTTCTATCGGGAGAAAAGGGCATGAATTTGGTTGGGTTTTAATGGTGAAAGTGTTAAACTAACAAAGTTAATGAATTTGCTAGGAGAGTTAGTGTGTTCCGCAGTGTAATTTCTCACATATTTGTTCTCATTAGAATCATAGTAGGATTTTTATCCATTATTCTAGTAGTGGCAGGAGCACGAGTGCGAGTGTAGAAACTTCTTTTGAAAACATCTTATATTATTGACATTTACTAAAATGATGACTGAGAATAGTTAAATAAAACGAAGATTAAAAAAGGGAGAGATCATTACTAGAGGATAGCGTAAAACTAAAGGCATCGACAAAAATTGTGTAAATACAACGAAAGCTGTAATTGGCATTCAACATGACTTTTTTGGAGTCTTTTTGGGTTGTGTGAATGCTTTCAGCCTTTAGCATACTCTATGGTGTCGTTTGCTTTGCACTTTCCTTGTACTATTTTGTTGTTAATCAATGAAGGAAATGACTATAATACACACCCCTTATTTGAGTGTACTATATGCACCTATTTTGTGGTTTAGATTGTGTCACTTCATCGACAATCTTAATATTTTTTAGTTTTTCGTAACTTTTCAGCAATATGATTCGTAACATTTTGGTGTGTGTTGTAACTTTTACAAAAAAAAATTCGTAACCTTTGCGAAAAAATTCGTAACTTTTCCGAAAACTTCGTTAACTTTTTGCAAAAAATCATAACTTTTACAAAGGTGTGTATCATACACGCCCAAACGAGGGGTGTGGCATTTTCCATCAATGAAATATTGCTTTTTTTGCTGTTAATATATATATATATATATATATATATATATATATATATATATATATATATATATATATATATATATATATATTGGAGTCTTTGCATGCATAATAAACTCATTACTTCGTACGATAAAAAAAAAATCCCTAGTTGTTTGTGATATCACATAAAACATTTTTCAAATACTGTATATACGTGAATCGTTTACCTATTGGTTCATGAGAAAGTTATGCAGTGACAAGTTAACCAATGCAGTTGCAGCATTGGGTTTTGTTAACAGGAAAAAAAGTTGTCCATTTCTTTTCATGATATATCATGGATTGGGTACTCCGTTATGCCTTTGTATAACAGAAATGCTACACGCACACATCACGTATAAATCACTTTCAGTGGCGTAGCCAGGAAATTGGGTCAGTGAGGACACAATTCATAAACGTCAGTACTTTTGTTGTGAAAAAAAAATCTCTTAAAAAATCTAACATGTCTTAATTTTCATTTTAAATAAGTCTCGCTTAACTTACATTTTATGGATAGACGTGTCTCTTTGACTATTTGGTTGTACTCCTTGGCTTCCAAGGGGGAGATTTAGGGTTCGAGTTAGTGGAGGTCTGGCTCCGTGAACATTTAGTTTTGAGGCAAAAATTCAATATATTGAGGCTTATTTATGAGTAATTAGTTTATTCAGTTGTTCTGGGGCATTGCCATGTGATGTCCTAACTCCCTTCTCCATCACTTTTTCTTATGGGCCTTCTCATCACATATTCAAGTGAAACTCATATCTTTAGTCTTGAGTCCCACATATATACGTGCATGAGTATTACATTATCACACCAAGTAATGATGCCCAAGGGCACTAATTAGTTTTTTGCATAAAAAAAAAAAAAGAAAGAAGTGATGTACCAATTTATATTTTTCTACAAAAATGCAAAAAAAAAAATGAAGAAGAAATTCCTCCCAAAAATACAGTGTGGGCACAGGCCCACACTGGTTCACATGTGGCTCCGCCACTGATCACTTTGTGGGATAGTGACGGCTCCAGAAATTCTTATGAAGGGGTGTTCTAAATTGTATTACGGTCCTCTAGAAATCATAACTGATAATAAGACTAATTTGCTTGACGCCGTCCAAGCCACTAGTGTAAAACCCTATCTTGTCTAGGTTTATAAATTTTCTTTAATCTAATCTCTTTTAAATATCGACCCATCAATCAAAACTTTAACCAATCAATGAAACAAAATCAAACAATCGAAGAACACCGATTTACGTTGAAAACCCTAAATGGGAAAAAACCACGGGAAAGAATCTTGCACTAGAAACATTGTGTGATTACAAATAGACTTACTCGATGACCGTGTATCCTCACCACGAATCCTAAGCCCTACTTGTCGAATCCACGTACATCACACCCTTGCATGATCGCCATGTCTTGAATCCTCAAGCCTTCCAAATGTTTTGCCTTTCGAACTCTACGAAAGGACTTTGATTGAGAAACGTTGAATTGAATATGAATGAGAAAACCCTTTGAAGATGATCTTGATCTCACGGCATTGGACGGCTTTCACAAATCTTCAAAGTTCATAAACCCTAGCACTCTATAATGGTATTTCGAAGAGAGAGGCACAAAGGGTCAAAAATATGTCTGTTGTGGTAATTAGAAAAACCCTAATCGCTGAGATTTTATAGTTGCTGAATCGGGCATTTTTGCCGGCTGTTTTGCTCGAGCAAAAAATCCAGCAAAAACAAACAGAATGTTTTGCTAATAAAAAGGCCTTGAAATGCTAGAGCAAAACGTGCGGCTTGCCTTGTGCATTTTTTGCCGACTGTTTTGCTTTAGCAAAACATCCAGCAAACTCCATCAGAATGTTGTGCTAGTAGAAATCTTTGGCACCCAACCTTGTCGTCAAAATGAGCAATCCTTCTTGACTAAAAAAACTACCGCACTCGAACAAAAATACATATTAAGATGATTCATTTTGCCACACCTAAAACAGACACTCTAAAAATAAATACCAAAGATTACAGTGCCATAAAAATACGATACACCCAAATGTAAATGTTTTGGGCATGAATTTGCCAAACTAAAGGAAGCTCGGCCTATTGGGCTTACAACTAGTGTGTACCTGTAAGGCTTCAAAAAAAAATTCTACTACTAATTATCAGCAAAAAAAAAAAAAAAAAACAAAGTAATTAGCATATTACAGTTGCCATCGACGACTTTCATATTTTAAAACCATTGCATAATAGCATCATTATCAATAGTATCAAATATATAACTCTCAATACATACTTCATAGCTGAAAGACTTCTTTCAACTATTGCAGTAGCCAAATTATCTCCTTTTTTAGCATGAGCTATTATAGTCAACTACCAAGCCCTAGGATATTATACATTTTCTAATGTACACCATAGTGGATCACTAAGGCACTAAAATCACATAAAACAGTAAAACTCCACTCATCGAAATTTCAAGGGTTAACGGTTCGGAGATCTCAAGGGTTCCTTTGGCGTTTATTTTAGCACTGCTAGTGTTTTCTTAATTCTTTCCATTTAATTTCATAAAACAATAAAACTCCACTCACCAAAATTTCAAGGGTTAGCGGTTTGGAGATCTCGTGGGTTCCATCGACGTTTACCTGGTCTTCGACTTCGGCATCGCTTGTGTTTCCTCAATGCTCTTCATTTTTATTTTATATTCATAGAGATGCGAGACAAAAGAATAGAATATACTTCATGTTCTAGATCCGTCTTCTAGCCATTTTTCTTTTTGATAAATTACAAAAAAAATTCTTTTTGATTAATTACATATTAGTCCCTTCATTGTGGGTTGGCCTAAGTTTGGACCAAGATTTGAATGGGATGGGCTAAAATTTTTTTTTATGAGATCGGCTAAAATGTATCCGTTTTTGGGATTAGGTATTCAAACATTTTGGGTAGGGTGTTTAAAAGTTTTGGATAGGATGTTCGAAAAGACAAAATTTTGAATTTTTTGTTACATGTATTTCTAAATTTTTTTAGTGTATTTGGGTGACCACCCTCGGATCCACATGGAGCCGCCTATTGTGTGGGCTCGCTTCGGGGTCCAACACTAATAAAACCAATTGTTAATTCATTTTAAAATATGTTTTTGGTAGGCCCCGTTGAAGATCAACTTTATCGGATAACTCTTAAGTATTTGATTAAATCGTTATGGTGCTTAACTGTGCACTAACTAGAACTCACAAAGTGTGTTGGTCGATTAAGACAGCAAGAAGGTGGTCATGGAAGTCCAAATCCACTAATTAAGGAGTGTGTAACAATTCATTTGCTCTGAAAAATGAATGACGCTTAAGTGTCACCTATATCTGGTCGTCGGGGCAAGTGTTAGGCCTCGATGCATAAGGGAGCCAAGGTGGAGCAGCCGTTGGTGTGGATCTTAGTGGTAGTAGCAAATATTCAAATGAAGACTTTGAAGTCCAAAGAGTGGAAAGGTTCTTTGTGATCAACACTTGCACATGGGTTATCCTAAGTGTTGGGGGAAGCCCAACAAAGAGCGCTTTCAATGCAAACTTCAAAAGGGAATCTTAGAATTCTATGATTATGCTGATTTTTTGATTTTTTTTTTTTTTGTGGAGCCAATCAAAAACATATTTTAAAATAAATAATTAAATAGCTAGGATTATTCGTTTAGTACCCCAAAATGAGCCCCACAAAGAGATCTCTAGGCACAGATTAGTGTGAGTAGAATTTCTATGTATTCTCTCTGTCCTAAATTGTTTGCCCTTTTTGGGTTTCTTTGTATTTTCCATGCAAAATCTAATGTATTAGTATTCATTTTTTTTCAAAATTTTTTACACCAATTAAAAGATCTCATTGAGTAGAATTTTCTTGTGATGGCTCCCTCACAAAAAAAGTGCGGGAAAACGGTTGTGGGCTATTGGATCCTTTGTCCTTCATGCAATCCAACGGTTCACAACTGTTTTCTAGCACTTTTTTTTTGTGAGAGAGCCCTTATAGAAAACTTCTTGTTTTCATAAATACATATTTTTTGCATGCAAAAAGTGCAAGCAATATGGGAAATAGGTAGTATTAATTTAATACGCTAAAGTAGGGTGTGACCTAGTTAATACTAAAAAAATTATCGAACTTTGAGTCTCAATTCCTAAGTGGGAGCAAGATTCCCAAATAACTCCCTTGTTTGCATAAAGCTTGGCTTCTGCACCCCATTAGTTTTTGAATACTCCCTTGTCCATCACCTCATGACTGATATCCTTTTCACCTCCCACATCATCATATTCTTCCAATTTACTGTGTCAGTTTCCTTCTTTGGAGAGAGGGGAGAGACAAAAGGACAGAAAATCGAGCTTTTTATGAAAGTAACGTTGTTTTCGAAACAATTTAGGAATCTACCGTTGTTTTCAAACTATTTATAAAAATACCGTTGTTTTGTACTTCTCATTTTAAACCTGAGATCTTTAACCACTTCTCAGTCTCAACCTTAGAAGTCTCCCAAAATTTCATCCGACGTTTCTCCGTCCAGTGTGGATGTTTGGCTAGCACGTCTATATATATTTTTCATGTCTAAAATGAGAAGTCGGTTTTATTTGAGTTTCTCTAACTTGGAACATACTTCCTGTATACTAGTTGTCTACCATACATACTTCTCGTATCTAATATGAGAAGTCACTTTAATTTGTATTTAGAACACTTATTTTGGAAAGTATTTTAAACAACCCATTTTGGACCTGAGAAGTTATTTTACACATCTCATGTTGGACCTGGGAAGTTTAATTAAAGATCTCATTGTGGACCTAAGAAGTTCAACTATCTGCCAAACATATTTTGTTGTATATTATCCAAATACGTCTCATTTTGGACTTGAGAAGTATTTAAAGTATCTCTCATATTGGACTTGAGACTTTTTAACCCTCATTTTTACAAACTTCAATTGTCTCATTTAGAGTTTGGGGTGGATGGGCTATTAATATGCAAGTCTTTAAAAAATATCTGAAATATTTTGAAAATGTGATAAATGTTTTGAAATCTTTTCAATACATACTACTATTTTCAAATGTCCGAAGATGTTTTGTACGTTTTATATTCTTTACATGCCCCTAGCAATCAATATGAATCTCAACCCTACCACTTTGTTACTCAGGTAAAAGAAATGTAAAGTTTTTAAACAAGAAATAAAAAACGAGACCAAATATTTATTAAAAGAAAAACTCATTATTTCTTTTTCTCTCTTGTAAAAATAAATAAGTGTGGATTATATATTTAATTGGCAATTTTATGTGCTTCTTCCCATAGAGGAGCAAATGTAGATTGCTTGCTTAACTAAACCACGAAAAATAATAGTTGGAGTTAAATCTTTAAGTTGCATTTAATGAGACTGAAGAAACAAAGAAATCAGTGTCCTCAGAGGGAAGCAGAAAGGAATATTGTGAATGCATCATTTGAGAAGGCAATGTTGGAGCTTCGACAAAGCTGTAATGTACCCCAATCTATTGAGTGGAATGGTTTTGGACCGCAAACATCTTTTCAATATATGTTACTGCCACTTTGGGGCCCAAAAAATTGAAAAAAAAAATTGAATTTTAGGAGTTCGGGTATGTTTAACATTTTAAGGACTTGTTTGAAGGCTCTATGTAATGTATAGAAGCAGGGGCCGTAGGCATATCTTGAAATAGCAATAAAGCCACCAGTGGACTGCATATCATTTAAAACATTGAAGAATTGGGATATTTCTGATGGATATTGCATTTAAGATGAGGCCCCAATGTAAAAAATTTAATTTGAAGCAATTGAAAATATATATTGTGTAATGAAACTATCAGTTAATTTTAATGCCCAGGAAAGAGGTATGTTTGTATGCTATGGTGAATAAAACCTCTAAGGAAGTGCTTTAAAATTTCAAGTTGTGTGGCCAAGAAATATGGGAAGAGAAGAACACCCAATTCAAGTGTACGAGCAAAACAATTTCTTGTCTGGGTTCATTATATAACTAGTCAACAAAAGCTTTTCACTTTCTAAAATCTACATGTGTATACCATTCACTTGAACTTCACCCAGCTAAATACCCCAATCGAAACCCTAAAGAGATTTAGAAAGAGAGAGAGATAGAGACATACTAAGAGAGAGAGACACGAAGTGCATGCATACCTTGCTAGAGGAGAGAAGAGCAAGATCAGTGAGGAAAAAGCTCTCGGTTCGCTCCTCGTTTTTCTCTACTTCAATCTTCCTGAGGACGCTAGTTTGAGAATGACGAGTGTTTTCATTGGAGAAGGGGGGAAAAGGAGAGTTAAAAGTACTTCTCCGGTTCACTATGAGTTATATAAAATACTTCTCGGGTCCAATACGAGAAGTATGTTCTCAATTCGTATACCCGAAATCTCTTATACTTCTCGGGCACAAAATTCAAATAAAAATGACTTCTCATTTTGGAAATGACAAGCATGTATGGACACGTTGGACAGACATACACTTTGGATGGGGACACGTCAGACGAAATTTTAGGACACGTCAGACGAAATTTTAGGAGACTTCTAAGGTTGAGACTGAGAAGTGGTAAAATATCCCAGGTTAAAAATAAGGAGTACAAAACAACGGTATTTTTATAAATAATTTGAAAACAGTGGTAGATTCTTAAATTGTTTTGAAAACAATGGTATTTTGATAAAACGCTTGAGAAAATGAGAGAGAGGAGAGAGAAAATACAAAAGAAAGGTTTCGAGGGTGAACAACGAATTGACAATAGGAGGATCTTCTACGAAGGTAATGTATCATTTTACCTAGGCTTTTATTGAGCCTGATGTAGGCTTGATTTGGACAATTTTCATTTTAAAATAATGAAAACGGTATTATAAAGAGGTTGTTGTGCTTACCTTAAATCATGTGAAATACTCCATCCTTAAGCATAATTGGGGGTGATTAGGGCTTTCGAGTGCCACTTCAGTATGCTCCATTCGCATCCAATGATTAAAGAAAAATAAATAAATCTATAACCATTGTATGCTCCATCTCACCTATTATTTTACCCAAACCGACCGAATGAGATATTGAAAGCCTTGGATTCAAAAGAATCATGTAAAAACACTCGACTTAATTTAGAAACTCAATCTACCGTGTCAATCACTAAACATTATCGCGGCTGCAATAAGCTCTAGACGTCATCAACACCACTTGATCATAGAAACAAACTCTCGAATTCTTGAGCACCAGTAATTGACTTCCAAAACAAACTCTAAACGTCATCACTGACGCAACAAAAATCTAAACCTCATTTTTTACCTCAATTTGACAATGTCATCTCAAGGCAAAAATAAAACTCTATTGGAATTGTGCCTTGAATTTTCCTCTTTTGGGAGAATTTCAATTGTGTTTAAGATTTACTATTGTGTTTAGGATTTCTTATTGATTGTGCTTCTTATAAATAGAGGCTTTTAGAGATCCTTTGGCTATCTCTCATACTGTGGCCTCTCCAGAGTTACGGATCATAGCTGGCTCTTTGTATCTCTTCTTCACCGTTCATAGTGAACTCTCTCTCTCTCCTCGCCCGTGGACGTACCTCAATCTTGGGGGAACCATGTATATCTTTGTGTCATGTGATTGCTTGTTGCTTGACCGAAATCCTAGACCTAAATTAGTAGGTTGCCCCAACCGTAGGGCTGAGACCGGTGTAGCACAATACCCAGTAAGACTGGAATCAAATCCACAGAGAAGGCGGGAAGTGCTTACTAAAACTCGGGTAGTAGGTTTAAAACGGCTCTCAGGTTGCCACCCTCTATGATTTGATGGGAAGATTAACTAAACTAAGAGAATAACTTGTGTAATTTCAACTACTTAAAAGCAAGTACGGTCGTAGAGTTCATAACACTAGTGACCAGGTCCGGACAGTTTTACTCCATTGGTGTTCTAAAAACGGTTGATTTTAAAGAGAAAAAGGTACCCCGAAAGATGCGGATCCTCGCGGTCACCGTTTACCCATGTACAGCGAAGAACGAGTTTTGGTCCCCCGCTCTCCGCGTTACATGGGCTACGACAATGCCCAAATATGTCTAACGAAAGATCTTTAATAACCTAAAATTGCTTTTTTACTTGTTGATTCTGGAAATAGGAGCAACAACAAACGCAGACCAAGCCACGACGTGTTAAGCACCCCGCGACCATACCTAATGAATTACTCACGCATGACAAATTGAACAAATATCGAGATTCTGAAATTAAACATGCTTTCGTAATTGAATATAGATTAAAAACAAAGACTCGAAAACAACACGGACAAACACCCGTGAACAGAGATTAACGTAAACAAATAAAAAGTTACCAAAACAAATGCGTGGAAACAGCGAACGAAACTTTAAACTTCAATGTAAAAGTCTCCAGAAAGTTAGATCTTCCGAGGAAAATCGGCTGCCAAAATTAATATGAAGAAAAACTATAATTCGGAACCCTAATTTGACCTAACATCGGAGTATTTTACCCTTCTTGGAGTCAACACACGTGGCAAATCAAACGGCTGGTTTTAAGGCACCCGGTGTCGATACAGGGAAAGACCTGTATTGATACCCAGACATTCTGTTCCTGTATGTGCACTCCGGTATCGATACAAGGAAAGACCTATATTGATACCAACACCTTTAAATTGACTCCAAGCTTGTCTGGTTGTCCTCACTTGGGTCTCACCGGTTCCCAACATGCTTGACCGCCATGTGTCTATTTCACACGCTCTTTCTGGCCTGTTCCCTACAAAACAACCAAAAACAAGAAAAATCAAGGACAACACCGCATCAAGTGGAAAATGGAATAAATCGCGCCAATTCGCCCTACTTAGGCGCTTATATCTATGACATTGCGCGCCTATCACTTGTTGTTTTGTTTGCTTTCTCCCAACTTAGTCGCATTCATAGCGTTCGTTACAACAAACTAATATCAGAGCTTCTGGTTGAAAAACTAGAGTTTCGTTTCCGATTGTGGCTATGGCGGCTAAGTTTGAGATTGGGAAGTTTGATGGGCAGAGCAGCAGTTTCAGTCTTTGGAGGGTTAAGATGAAGGCTTTACTAATTCAACAGGGATTATGCAAGACCATGCAGGAGCAAGAAAAATCTGGCATCAGTGCAGAAAATTGGGAAGACATGGATGCTAAAACTCTGAGTTCGATTAAGTTGAGTCTAACAGACAATGTTTTTCGCGAGGTGGAAGAAGAAACTTCTGCAGTAGGTATTTGGCTGAAGTTGGAAGGCATCTATATGACGAAATCGCTAACGAATAGATTATATCTGAAACAATGGTTGTATACTTTCCGTATGTGTGAAGGTATGCCAATTAAGGATCATTTAGACGAGTTTAATCGTATTTTGATGGACCTGAAAAATATTGATTGTAAAATCGAGGAGGAGGACTAAGCCTTAATTTTGTTATATTTTTTACCGCTATCGTATGAACATTTTGTTACAACCTTGTTGTATGGGCAAGACACCATATCCATGGAGGATATTAAAGCCAGTCTTCATTCGAAAGAGTTGAAGAAAATGGTGTCAGGAGAGCTTGATGATCATGCAGAGGGATCGTTTGTTAGGGGAAGAACGAGAGAAAATGGTGGTATGAGTAATATGGAAAGACCCAAATCAACAGTTAAAAATAAGAAAAAAGGGAAAGTACAATTATTGCAAGAAATTGGGGCACTGGGCAAAAGACTGTTTAAAACTCAAGGAGAAGGAAAAAGAGGACCAAAAAGGGGGTAAAAATATTGCCGAGGTTGCCGAAAGTTCAGATGAGTTAGATACTGTTTTAATCAGTTACAATGGGAGATTCTCATTGTGATACAGAGTGAATTTTGGATTCTGGGTATTCATATCACATGTGTCCGCATAAGGAGTAGTTCACCACTTATGAGGCGGTCAATGGTGGAACAGCTTTAATGGGCAACAACAAGCCCTACAAAACTGTTGGCTATGGAACGATCCAACTCAAGGTGCATGACGGTATTGTGAGGACTTTATCGGATGTTCGGCAGGTTTCGGAGTTGAAGAAAAATCTTATCTGTTTGGGTGCTCTAGATTCCATTGGTTGTACTTTCACTGGTGAAGATGGAGTTTTGAAGGTCTCAAGGGGTGTTTCAGTGCTGATGAATGGTTAGAAGCGTAACAATCTCAATTCACTCATGGGCAATACAGTTACAAGTTCTGCAGCAACGGTTGCTTCATTAAAGGTTTTGGGTTCGGATTTGACTCGATTGTGGCATATGCGTCTTGGGCATATGAGCAAGTGAGGGATGACAAAAAACAGAGCAACTAGATTTTTGCGAGCATTGTGAATACGATAAGCAGTGCAGGGTCAAATTCAGTACAACTATTCATTGCACCAAAGTCACGGTGAATTATTTTCACTCGGATCTTTGGGGTCCTGCTGAGGTAACTTCTAAAGGTGGTCTTTGATATTTTATGAGTATTATCGATGATTTCTCTCGTAAGGTTTGGGTGTATATGTTAAAACATAAAACTAATGGTCTAAGTACATTCAAACAGTTTAAAATTTCGATAGAGAATCAGATGGGTAAGAAAATAAAATGTTTGAGAACTGACAATAGTATAGAGCTTTGTCTTGACGAATTTGATAAGTTTTGCAGTAATGAGGGCATTGTGAGACATCACACAGTGTGGAAAATCCCCCAGCAGAACGATGTGGCTAAACGAATGAACAAGACTTTTTTGGAGAAGGCGCGTTGTATGTTGTCCAATGTCGAGTTGGGCAAAGAGTTTTAGGCTGAAGCCGTTTCCATAGTATGCTATTCAGTGACCAGGTCTCCGTCGACTGCTATTGAGTGTAAGACTCCATTTGAGGTATGGTTGGGTCATAATGCTGATTATTTCGTACTACGTGTGTTTGGGTGTCCAGCTTGTGCTCATGTGAATGAGGGTAAGGTAGAGCCACGTGCTAAGAAATGTATTTTCTTGGGTTATCAGGCAGGTATGAAAGGGTACAAATTGTGATGTCTAGAAACCTCTAAGTTTTTAATTAGTAGAAATGTTACTTTTGATGAAAACTTTATAGTTAAGGGGTCTAAGCAAGTTAAAGATGCAGTTGAGGAACCGAGGGTTCCAAAGCAGGTGGAGTTGTTATGTGAATCTTCAGGCTCAGGGAAGAATGACAGTAACTAGCCAACTAAAGAGTTCAAGAGTTGAGACGCAAATGATGATGTACTAGTAGAGCAACCATGCATTATTGCTAAAGATAGGCCAAGGAGGGAGATTCGGCCTCTTGAAAGATGTTCGGCTTATTCTAAGATTGTGGCCTATGCTTTATTAGTTGCTGAAACAGTGGAGTATGATGAGCTTTCTAGCTATGCGGAAGCTATTTTGAGTCTCTTTAGAAGAATCAGACATGAGAGTTGGTGGAACCGCTGAAATATTGGAGAATTGTTGGGTGCAAGTGGGTCTTCAAGCGCAAGCCAGGTATTCTAGGGGGATTTGTTGTTTCTAGTAAGGAAAATCATGTATGCTTGCTTCGTAAGTCTTTATATGGCTTAAAACAGTCTTCTAGGCAGTGGTATACACGGTTTGATACATTCATAATAAACCAACCATATTCTAGGAGTGAACATGACAGTTGTGTGCATTTTCAGAGACTTTCAGATGGTTCATTTATTTATCTACTGTTGTATTTGATGATATGCTTATTGCTGCCAAAGGTGTATCAGAAATCACTAGGTTGAAACAACAGCTGAGTGGTGAATTCGAGATGAAGGATTTGGGTGTAGCAAAACGGATTTTGGGTATGGAGATTAGCAGAAATCGAGTACATGGCAAGTTGTTCTTGAATCAGAAGTCATATGTTCTCAAAGTGTTTGAGCGCTTTGCCATGCAAACCTCAAAGCCAGTCAGTATCCCTTTAGCAGAACACTTTCGACTTTCAGCAGAATTATCACCACAGTCGGAGGATGAGGAGAAATATGTCTCAGGTTCCATATTCGAGCGCAGTTGGGAGCCTTATGTACGCCATGGTATGAACTCGTCCTAATATTCCACATGCAGTTAGTGTCGTAAGTCGTTATATGGGGTGACCGGGAAAGGCACATTGGGAGGCAGTGAAGTGGATACTTCGGTATTTGAAAGAGACTATAGATGTGGGTCTTTTGTATGGGGTTTCTAGTCTAGGTAATCGAGTTAATTGTTATATGTTGATTTGGATTTTACTGGTGACCATGATATATAAGAGGAGGTCTCTGACAGGTTATGTGTTCACTCTATCCGGAAGTGCCATTAGTCGGAAAGCAACTTTGCAAGCTATGGTTGCGTCTACAACAGAAGCGGAGTATATGGTCATTACTGAAGCTGTAAATGAGGCATTGTGGATGAGGGGAATTTTTTGCGAGCTTGGTATTGCACAAGAGTTTACTTTAATATTTTGTGACTCTCAGAGTATTATACATCTGACTAAAAATCTGATGTATCATGAACGAACCAAACATATTGATGTTAGGTATCACTTCGTTCGAGAGATCATCTCACAAAAGCAAGTTAAGGTAAGGAAAGTACGAACGACGGATAACCCAGTGGACATGTTGACTAAACCAGTTTCGGTTGCCAAGTTCAAGCATTGCTTGGGCTTGGTTGGTATTTGCCGTTGATCGCCCCTTGGGAGCATTGTGGCGAGGTAGATGCCGAAAAGGGTTGCTATAATTAGTTATTTGGGTTCAGTGAAATTTAAGTCATAGTGGAGAATTGTTGGAATTGTGCCTTGAATTTTTCTTTTTTGGGACGGAGAATTCCAATTGTGTTTAGGATTTTCTATTGCATGTAGGATTTTCAATTGTGTTTAGGATATCCTATTGTGTTTAGAATTTCCTATTTATATGCTTCTTATAAATAGAAGCTTTTAGAGATCCTTTGGCTATCTCTCATATTATGGTCTCTTCTAGAGTTACGGATCATAGCTGGCTCTTTGTATCTCTTCTTCCCCATTGATAGTGAACTCTCTTTCTCTCCTCGCCAGTGGACGTACCTCAATCTTGTGGGAACCACATATATCTTTGTGTCCTGCGATTGCTTGTTATTTTGTTTGTTTTCTCCTAACTTAGTCGCATTCATAGTGTTCGTTAGAAGCCGAATTGAGTAGAAAATAAATTCCAATAAATTAGAAAAAAAGAATTGAAAGTCACATATTTGCTCTAAGTACGTATTCTCTTTGATCGATGTTGTGGAAGCCAGTAAGTTATTGAACGACGGTAAAAGGAATATGTAAATTCTAAATTCAACCTAATAAGCTCACGTTAAGGTTTAAAAAGTCACACCAATGAGCTGACATTAAGATATTTTTTGTTTTTATGTGTTCTTATTATTAGCTCAATGGACTAACAATAGAAAATCCCAAAAAAATAAAGAAAACAACATCATGAAAATGACACTCCGGCCGGTTAGTAAATTGTTTATAAATAAAAAATAAAAAATAAGAAAAAACGAGGAACGATTTTGGCATTTCTTGGCAACTCGCATATCTTTCATATATGCATTATACGCACATTTTTTTATGAACCAAGTGCGGTTAAAAGCAAGCAATTAAATTTAACTTAAGAATTTTATGATTAGGTACTTCTTTATTATTATTGATATTGTCATCGTTGCATATGTGTAACCAATTAACTTCTCAAATGCATACGTATGTGATAGATGGATTACATTTTCCAAGAGAATATTGGACACACATGATTAGTGACCTTTACAATTAGAAACCTAACGGAATCGAGCCTCAATGAGTTCTTAGCAAGAAGAGTCACGAGTCGTTTGAGAGCAGCTCAACTCATTTATAACCCTAGAGACACGTCATTCTTTTTTCATACATCAAGTAAAAAAGTTCAAAAAGTCAAAATGCAAAAAAGGCCCACCTTAGGAGAATGGGGCCTAACTAGTGTGAATATTGCACTTTTATCATGAGGTAATGACCTTTAGCATACGATAAAACAAGGGGTACCGGTGGGCTACGCCTTCTTCAGTATAGTCGGAGTGCTAAACAAAATATTTATTACATAACTACCGAATATACAAATATAGTCCAATTTTCGAGGGCCCCAGACGGCCGCCTGCTAGGCCTATGTCCAGGGCCTAACAAATCGGTCTATTGATAAATCATAGTAAGGACTAAGTTGAACGCAAGGAGGAAGTAGATAAGAAGCGGTAGATTTTCAAATTCCAAAGCACTCTAACTGCTCGATTGGATGCGGGATGAATTTGGTGGAGAAGGAAGGGCGAGAGAGGTGGTTTGTACTTTTAGAGTTTGATGGAGTTATGTTATGTTGAGGAGGTGAGGGGTAGAGGAGGTGTTTAAAAGGGATTGGAGAGGATGTGCATATTGTTTGTTCATAGTACATATTAATTTTTATAGGGAGCAAGGGACCTATTTAATGGCCATCTAAGAGGTTTCCACTTCAAACATAGAACGAAAAATATTAGGATACTGATTCTTTTACATTCTCTTTTGTATTTGCAGTACTAGTCTTGAATAGTTTTTACTCTTGTCAAATTAAGAATGCGGTCATAACATATTGCGTGTTTTTATTCTTGTGGATTTACTTATTAAGTATTTCATACAAGCTAGGAAGCGTATTTGTGTAAATTTACATGAATAAAAAAGAAAAAATCAAATAGTGTGGCACGAAAGTACTTCAATTTTAATATTAAACACGAAAGTACTTTAATTTTGGTTTGGAAAATGCACATATTTTTAGAGAAATATTGGGAGTAAGGAGTATGTATGTGGGAGGAGTAATGTGGGAAGGCTTTTCTAAGGTTTTGTTGTTTTTAGGTGTTCGAAGTTTAAATTAGGGTAGGTGAAGAGAGAGGGATAGGGATCTAAGTGGTTGAAGGTTGTTACCAACGCCTACAATACATTCAATTAGCCTTCTTTTTAGTTTCTTGGCGCTGTTCCATTATGCCTTGTTTGGCTTTGGCTAAACTTGCGTTTAGCCATCCTTTCTAATTTCTTTTAAGATATTGGTAAGTTAGTTGAAATTGCAGTGTGCTTTGAAAATTATTGCATACTCCTTCCATCTCATATTGTTTGTCCATTTTGAGAATTGGAATTACGTAAAGGGAGATCATCATTACAAATTTCAAACTTTACTTTTGACTGTACACCCCTTCCTTTTCTTGCGTTCCCGAGAAAATTTTTAACCCTTCAATATTGTGACTTTTGAAATGGAAAAACAATTTGGGACAACAAGATGAGGAAATTAAAGATGATTGTGTGCCAACAAACGAGCACATTGACCAGTCCCTTGGAGAAACAATTCCACCCACTGTACGTGGTGCTGGCCAAATTAATGATGGAGGAAATTTTGTATGAAGTGATCACTTGTTGATATGATTGCCTATGCTGAAAGACCAATAACATAGTTCGTTATCAAAAAGTGGAGTGTTGAAGTTATTTTTCTAAAATCTTTTGCTAAGCATATCATTACGATATGGAATCTTCAGTTTGTAAAGAATACGACGGAGTGAGTATTGTTTTTATCATAATCCCTCCAAACTTTACATAACTTCAAGTTTAACCTCATCTTTATCAAAATTCTACATCTGTCACTGCCCGCACCGATACACCATGTGCTTATAGCAAAATAATAAACCACAAAAGACTTGCACAGTGCCCCCCAATTTCTCCTCCTGGTTAGGTCAGAATTGAGCCAATATTGCTTCTGAATTAATTAACAAATGCAAGCCGACAAATTGGGCACTTTAATTACTTCTAGAAATATATACAAAAGTCTCTCCCTATTGGCTAGAAATATTCCTTCACAGACACTTTCAAGTTTCGAACTCAATCAAATATTTTAGGTTAAACAATATTTTTAACAACTTCAGAGCGGCTTTACAAAGTTTTCATCAAAAGGGTAGGTATCAACGTCAACAACCTCAATCAAACACCCCTTCTTTTTTTTTCGTAATGCAGGCGTCCTGGGCTAGCCTACTCTTGGATTAATCCTTACAACTCCTCTCTCAACCTTATATCAATTGCTTACGCGTGAGGTAAGGTGGCCGCTAGAATTGATACTAAAGAGAATTGAACCTTAGACCACAAGAAGGAGAAAAACCGTAAGTCTTAGTCCAAACATATTGTTGTCTCCATCTTTTATACTTACTCCTTTCGAATTTGTTAGACCATTTTTGGAGTTCGTGCCATTTTTCAAATGAATATATCTTATAATTTATAATGTTTTATGTAATTTTAAAAACATTATCTTATTGAATTAATCAAGATTTATCATAAAAGATTTATATTTGACACATTACCAATTTAAAGATATTACTAATATTTTATCTGGTTGTAATACAACAAGGGACATACAAATCCAGAAAGATGGAGTATGTTACTTTTGTGAAGAAACAATTTATCTTGGAAGTAATCAAAACCCATGTAAATGGGCAAAACCTTAGGGAAAATCTAGTGGATATTGTGGTTGAGGTTAGGAGCTCTTTGCCTTCCATTGTTTTTCTCTCATTAACTTTACACACAAGCTGTTGCCAACGAGTTCCCACGTGCATCTGATAAGCTAGCTTATGGCTAACTAAGCTATAGCCACAAAGTTGTTGGCTCAATAAATATATTAATTTAACCACAGGAATGGATCCTCCTCTCACGGCTGGTGTTGTGATGGACAATTGCGATTATGATAGTGTTTTGGCTTAAAACGTTAGCGGCTTAATTTTTTTGTCTTTATTTGATTTTTTCTCGTTTTTTAGTTTTGTATCAATTTTTTGTGTATTATTGGTTTGTTTTGGAGAGACGAATAAAAATTAGTAAAACTTAATGATCAAAAGACCAAAATAAGTCAAAAAGACAAATTTTTATACTCTTTTTTTATCTTATTAAAAAAATTGAGAGTTCTAATCATAACATTTTACTTTTTTAGATTGCTCTCGTCGAAATGAACCAATAATATACAAAAAAAATCGATGCAAAACTAACAAAATAAATAAATAAATAAAGACAAAAAAATAAGTCAAACTGGCTTTTTAGGCCAAAACATCACTATACATGAGTACGATGGTTACAGACTAAATTAAAGGCTTAAACCGTTTAGCAGGAAGGCGTAACTTCATTATTAATATCTTCAACGCATCCCTCTTATAAGCGTACGTATATGCATGGTATTCGTGTTATACTGTTATGCATGGTATGCACGGGTATACCAGAAAAAAATAAATAAATAATTGTGTTATTTTAATATTTTTTTTATCATTTTTCAATTTACGACAAACTATTGAATGTGTAAATTTTTATAAAGAGAGAAGGTTTCAGCCCAACAAAAGGAAGGGATGAGTATTAGTGATTAGGTGAATTTTGTGTAATTTTTTTTTTTTTTTGAAATTTACTATTTTGTGTACGTAGGACCCGGCCGGAAGGAGTATTTCATTATGAAGAGCCCATTGCATGCCCGTCCACCGGGCTAGGAGGCATTTTCAGGTAGGGGTACAAAGAATACAAAGAGTTCTTTAAACGTTATGTAAATAGAAATTACAGTATTTAAAAAATTATTTTAATTTTTTCAAAAATTACAGGATTTTTTTTTTTTTTGGGTAGGGATCGAACTTGCAATTTTACTTCACTTGAGTAAAACTTTCCCGAAAATAATTTTCCAGCACCGAACCTTAACAAGATAACATAGAAATTATTGTGTCAAATACTCCTTCCGTCCCCAAATTAAAGTAGAGTATTCCATTTTGAACTGTCTCTCAATACGTATGTGTTTTGAAAAATTATTGGTTAAAGTTTGTACGATTATTATTTTTCCCTTTTGAAAATTTAACAGGCAAAGAGTTAATAGGTAAAAATGGGAGTTAAAAATTGATGTGAGAAGTGTAAAGTCGAAGTAAAAATTGATGTGAAAGATATAATGATGTTGTTTCTTCAATAAGTTGGATTTACGAAACAACACATTCAAAAAGGAACAGAGAGGAGTACTAGGGTTTTTGTTTTTTGTTATAATTGGATGTCCGGGTCAACTTATGTAAACTTCGCGTAATTCAAGAGCCGTAGAGGTAACGACCGGGCATAACTCCGGTGTTCACAAACAAATTTAATTCGTATAATTAGAACTACTATATTAATATTGTGTTCTTCCATGGGGTCAGCCAACCTTACTACTACCTACCTACTGTCGCCATGTGAGTTTGGAAGTTGGTTTGCATTAAAACAATTCACATGCATGTTTACACCATTTGCGTTGCCAAATATATATATATATATATAAACTGATAGCACAGCCTTTTTTCTGCCCAATCAAACAAAAGGGCTTTCTAGCTCATTCTCTTGTTATATACATATATTTTGATAGTATCTAGAGAGTTTGGTGTATGGCCTACACAATTTAGGAATTTCTACTAATTAAGGAATTCAAGAGAAGAATTTAGAGCTTCCACCAACTTGGTTGGAAGAACTTGGGTGGTGTCCCCATTTCCACAAAGTAGTAATGAAGTCTAACCAGAAAAGAAAGAGACCGATCGATCAATTGTCGTGGACGCTGGACAGTAGCCCTAGTTGCAAGTCAGAAAGTCCCCTCCACTTTCGGTTCTACTGCCTACTGGTATTATAGCATACTTTTAGTAAAATATGAATAAAAATGTTATATTTTTTTTTTGTTAAAACAAAAATAACACCTTGATTCAATTCTCTTGTGTGGTCTTTAAATGAAAGCATTTGAATTTTTTTTTTTTTTTGTGATCTGAAATCACTTATCTTATAGAACACTATTTGTGGAAAATATAAAGTTTTTTAAATACCTATAGGTGAATCCATTAATATAACATATAGTATAAAACTTGTTTAGAATCAGAGGTTACATGTACGTACCACGCACTTCAGAAACAAATTTCGGCTCTGTTTGGCAGTAGAGCCATTCATACCCGAAAGCATACCTGATCTCTAGACTTAGTTATCCGTTGTTAACTTTGTGGTCCTGGATTAAAATTCAAGGATAGGGCCACGACTAAGGACTCAGACTTTAAAAAAATTAATATAGAAAACCAAGGTTTCTGAAAGATGATATTCAAAAATCGACTTTGGGTTTTCTAGGTGTTTTGAATAATTGAATTTCAAAATCTCAAGAAAGTCCTCATACCAAGTATATATCAATGACTCGTGGTACAATAATAAAATAGAAAATGCCATATATGGGTGCCAAATTTCACAAAACTTGGTACATTGGGAGTAAATTTTCTCCATAATTAAACTTCTTGGTAATTTCATGTATTCTTAAAATATGAGAGAAATATAAAATAAAATAAAATAAAAACTTTATGAATCTGAATTTTCGGATGGTGTCGGGGTATTTTGCTAACCCATTAATACTTATGTCACTATGGTACATGATACTCGTGTCACTGAATGCGGTACATGTCGAGAGGCGTGTAAACTTGCTCAACAATGAAAACGAACTGAATAATGATTAGGGGTGGTTTGGGTAAATTGAAAAAATTAATTTTTTGGTTTTTTTGGTTTTGTCCTTATTCAATTTTTTTTTTGTATTTGTTAATTTTCGGTCAATTTTTTGAGGTTTCTTGGCAAAGTTGGATTATTTTTCGTCTTTATTCACAAAACTTTAAGTTTGGCTAGTAATTTTATACATTTTAGATTCCTCTCGTCCAGACAAGCCAAGAAACCTAAAAAAATTGACCGAAAACTAACGAATACAAAAATTTTTTTGAATAAAGACAAAACCAAAAAACTAAAAAACTAGTTTTTTCAATTCATCCAAACCAAGCCTGGTAGTATTAAAGGGCACATAGAATTGCCGATTTAACTCTCAACCATTTAATCGGTCTGTTTCCTTCCCGTAAATATAGAGACAATTATGGACCAGATGAGAAATCCCTTTCTTTCAATCACTCATCATTGAACTAAATATGGGGGTGGAACATTATTAAATGGATGACATAAATGTACTGTAACATGCATTAATATACGGGGGAGACTGAACAATAAAGCAAAATTATTATTACGGGTTTAATTGAGATGAACAGAGTCCTATGATTATGTCCAGTAGTACTAGAGAGTATGTCATTTGGTTATTGGAACCCCTTGAGCAGACTGATCAATAAAGTCAGATTGGGACTTGGGATCTGTCTAGAATGGAAAATGCTAATAAGTGCAAAGAAAACTTACCCAAAAAGTACCCAGAACTCGAAAATGAGTGGTTAAGATTGACTCGGAGTGAAACTGAACCACTCATTTTTTTAATTCTGGGAACTTTTTGGGTAAGTTTTATGTGCATGTAGCACTCTTGGTCTCTAAATTGGAGGGCGTGTGTTTTGTTTTTTGTTTTCCATTTAGGATTAGGAATAGACGTAATTACTCAAAAACCAACCCAAATAAAAGAAAAAAATAGGAAAAAAGAGGATTCAAGAGGCTTGTAAGGATCAAGATTAAAAACAATTGAGCCAATTTGATATTTTGGCATTATTACCGTACTCATAATTTGCAACGACCCAATTGCAAGAGTGAAGCTCTATAAACTGAGCTATATCCCCCGAGCCAAGTGGAGCATGGATGAAGGAGTCTAATGCTCTGAAAATTAGATTATACTAAACTTGATCACAACAAAAGTCGGGGATATGAAACCCTTGAAGCATCAGTAGAGATAACAGTATTTACAACATTAGAAGGAAATAAATCTAGCTAGAATAACAAATGATTCAATTTAGGAGTCGCGAACTTGGACAAGATTATCGGCACACTTGTTTGTCCCTTGAACACATGAACTAGAGCAGATTCCTCAAAGTTTAACTATCAGGAACCTGCAGTTAGATAATATTTGATTTACTCGAATAGTGAAGATGATTGTAGCTTGAATTAACCAGTTGATGCACTGCCATTGAATCAGTTTCAACTATAATCCTTGGGGTACTAATTTGAGCAAATTATTTGGCATTGTTTCCTTTGGAAGTGGGATGTTTCTAAGTTATAACTTATTGATGACCCAATAATTCACTCAGAGTTCTGGCTCAAGACCCAATGGTTTCGTTGGGCCAGTCCTGGCAGGGCTGGGCCGAGTAATTAGTCCATATTTAAAAGCTTTTATCATTTTCTGTTACTCCCTCCATCCCTTTTGTTAGTGTAGATCAACATTTCCATTTTGGTTTGTCTCTTAATAAGTGTGTATTTTAAAAAGTTAATAAGTAAACGTTTGTACAATTATTATTTTTCTTTTTTGAAAAGTTAGTGGGTAGAGAGTTAATGAGTAAAAGTAGAGGATAATTTTAGAAAGTGAAGGTAAAAGTTGATGTGAAAAGTGTAAAATTAATGGAGGTAAAAGTTTATATGAAAGATGTAATGATAATATTTTTTTAATAATTTAAATGTACAACGCAACACACTTAAAAAAGGACAGAGGAAGTATCATTTTCAATGTTTTGGGCAATATATATATATATATATATATATATATATATATATATATATATATATATATATATAGAGGTTAAGCTTCTAATCCGGACTTTTTATACAAAATTTTTTTTAACAATCCGATCTATCCAATGTGTTCAGAAGGTGTTTTCAAGGGCACTCGCGAAAAATCTTCAAAAAAAAAAAACCGGGAAGGGCTTGATCCAAAGCAGTTTTCGCAAAAATATATAAATATAGTTTTTGCGAAAATTGCTTGGATCAAGTCCTTCCTGGTTTTTTTTTTTGAAGCTTTTTCGCGTGGACCCTTGAAAACACCTTCTGAACACATTGGACGGATCGGATTTTCCAAAAAAAAAATTGCAACATAAGAAAACCATGTTTTTCTTATTTCCGGGAGGTGTGGACTAGAGAATATATATATATACATATATTGGTAACAAATAAGAGCGGAGGAGAGGTGGCTGTGTGGTGATTTTTCTATTAATGAACATAGGAAATAGCAATCTTTTTGTTTGTCTCCGAAAAAAGTGACAAATAAAAGTGAAGGCTTGAACGGTTTTAGTGTGAGCGTGCTAGACTGGATTGCAGTCTAGTTGTTGAGATAGATCTCATGCCTTCTGATAGGCGCGTGAGAAGCTTGCTTATAAGCGCCTAAGTAGGAGTTTTTAGCATGTTAGACGTGCATTTTGAGCTTTATTTTCCAATTAATATGTGCACGTGGTATTCTTGGTGTTGGAAGTAATTTGCAGGTAATTCAAGGTTTTGGGTGCGATTTCGTGATATTGGAAGTACATGCACGTCGATCAGGAGTTGGAGGTGAAGGGATTGTGCATAGGAATGGCCGAAACCCGTCGGGAGCGCTACCCCAATACCTTGGAGCGCTCAAGATGGCACAAAAATGGTCCCAAAATGAACAGAATGTTTTTGAGCGCTACACCAATATCAGTGTAGCGCTACCGGCATGCTAAGTCAATGGTCAACCCAAGCATTTGATGGTCAACCCAAGCATTTGATGGTCAACGCACGCCAATAGTGAAGCGGTAGCGCTACCTGGAAAAGGCTGTAGCGCTACCGAGCTACTATCTGGGCATACTAAACGCTGTCGTTCGGTCCTCTCCGCGGGGAATAATTTGATTTTCGTTAGATTTTCGTTAGGATTAGGAGATTAGTATAAATACTTATGTTTTTACCCATGTTAGGGTTCCAGGAATTTTAGGGACTTTTTTAGTTCTTCAAGTTTTCGGCTACAGATATGGTGTTTTTCTGTTCAGCATTGGTTTTAAAGATTCTTAGCATGGTTTGATGTTCCTCTTTCATTAATCAAAAGTATTTCCATTGCGCAATTTTTGGTACTACTTTCTGTTCTTATTTTCATTGCTTAATCATGTTTAGATTTAGGGTTTGTATTATTTTTGCTGTATTTTCAACTATGCGTGAGTAGTTGCATAGGGTGCGGTCGCGGGACGAAGGTGTCCCGTGGCTAGGCTGATTTATATTCCACCTCGGTGCCGAATTACTTTAACTAATGCGCAGTTTTTGAATACGGAATTTTTCTAGCAAACAAAACCCGGGCATCGCCCATTCTAAATTGCGCAGGAATTGGTGACGAGTGGTGTGCACTTGTTAGGAACTGTTTCCATATTTTTAAACCTATTAATTAAATCATTGTGGCCCGAGTAGATGTGAATCAGACTAGTTGCGGGCACTGTAGTGCCACGGCTGTGCTCTCCTGTTTAATTCAGAGTTCAGTAATTTAATTAGTTCAATTTAGATAATTAAGTAAACGGATTGAGCAAGGGGTGGCTACCTAAGAGCCAGTTACAAACAAAGAACTGACATAGTTTGAGTGAAACACCGTAGACTGTCTCTGTGGTTCGACTCCTGTACTTCCGGATTTATTGTGCTGCACCGGTCGATAGTCCTACGCTTGGGACAAAATCTTAGTTAATTATTAATCACCCAAACGGTCAAGCATTTTTGGCGCCGTTGCCGGGGACGGTGACGTGTGTTCAAACGGTGTTAGTTTAGTGTTTGTGAAATTTCTAGGTTGAGTCATCTATAAGTATGCACACACACCTTATCTCTCATACATAAGTATAAATAGGTGGGGAGGGATCCGGTGCTTAGCGCAACTCTCTCTCACATGGGAGACAAAAACCCAACAATCACCCCCTCTCATATGTGAGGTAATCGCTAAACCTGTAGCGTTGTCCGGTTGCAATCCATCCGCCACTCTAACATCTATCCTGTCAAGAGAATATCCGCAACTCCCCTTTACTCACACCAGAGGCTTAGCTCGCCAGATGATCTCACACACCATCTGCGAAGAGGCTGACTCCATCTCTAACACTGCATCCCCCACCGAGCTCCACGACACTCCTAAATTGGGATACACAACTCGTGAATCCGGGACATCATCCATCATGCTAGATCTCCTTGGCTCAACCTAATTTTCTGCTCTAACAAGCGCCTGCATCATCCCAATACGAGTAAAACCGCACCCTAACAAGGTACTCACTCTAATAAATGTATCCCTACAAGCCAAATCTTCCGCTGTTAATCATGATCCTACACCCCCTAACCAGAGTGTCAGCACCCCCTAACCAAAGTGTCTGCATCCTCATCTGAATGCTCCTGATCCCATCATCCACAAGAACTACACCTTCGAAACCTATATCTGCTATTCTCTTGCAAAACAACCCCGGGATGCTTACTCGAAACTTGGATGACCCACATCTCCAACCGAGATGCAACAATCCGCGTCCGTCAAACCCCAAACGCTCGTGCCTAATCACAGGACACAATCTGTGACTCCATTTGATAAGCCCCTAATGTTGTATATATCTGGGCTTATCTCGCTCGTTGTGATCACACACACGTGCATTTTGTGCCTTTATACGATTGATTTTGCGCGAGTTGTGTTTTTGAAGAGTTTCAGAAAATTGGAGCAAAAAGGCGTGTCCAAAGCTCCAAATAATCTCCGGTTGTACCCGGAGATATCCGAGACCTCGCAATGCCGTGGAGGACAATCGCCGAAGCTTGAAAGTCGATCCAAGGAGCTTTGGAAGGTTCAAGGAAGGCCCGAAACAAAGGAACATGAAATCTAGAGCTATGAAGCTCAAGGAAATCCGACCAACCGATAGAAAAAGGCTCATTTATCTCATTATAAAAAGGCTATGAAGATGAGGTCAATTGGGTTTGAAAGTAGACTCATAGAGCTTTCCAACGGTTCAAGAATCACCTCATTCCGAGTTCGGACAAAGCCGGGGTGTGCCCGCGAAGTTGGATAAAAAATCTGCCCGAACAGACGAATCTGGATCGATCCAGATGTGGTGTAGATCGATCCAAATACCTCCGGCCATCATTTTTGAGCTCTTTTTGCACTTTCCTTTTATGGAAACTTTTGTTTAATGTGCGTGCTTTATTAGATATTATGTAGAGAGAGAAAGGGAAGACTATATTGGGCTCTCTCCTCTCTCCTTCTCCCATCTCTCACTCTCCCTCCTTAGTTTAATTTTTGCTCCTCCATTGGAGGATTTTTAAGGTCTCTCTCTTTAGTTTTCTCAAGTAAGTTTTCATTTCTAGTTAATTTGTCAAGGGTTATTGTTGTAGCTACAATCATTCTCTCTATATAAATCTAGTTTATTTGTGTTTTTATTGGTTAAATCTTGTTCTTCATTTCCTAGCTAAATCCTTCTTAAACTCAAGTTTACCATGGTTGTTTGTTAATTTTCCAAGTATTAAAGTGTTAGGCTAGCATAGGATCTTTGTTAAAAACCAAGTTTCAAAGTCATTAACCATGTTCTTTATTTCCTTTATTAAATTAGTTAGCCTAGTTAATTTAATGTGTGAGTAGTTTAATAGGTAGGGTCATGGGGTGATTAACCCCCCATGACCAAAGTTAGTCCATTTCCTTGCGCAATTTAAAAAAGGCTTTCAACTTTGTCGAGCAATGAATCGGGATTCACTTTTATAAATCAAAATTAGGGTCTGTAAACCCTTTTGACCGCACGTCGCCCGGGCTTGACCACTTTGGTACGTCGCGATGCTTGAGGGGATAGGCTTACTCAAATGTTTGTCTAAGTGGCACAAAGAATCCTATTCTTTGTGGAACACATTTTTCTAGGCGATGGTTTAGTTTCTAAACCATTTGCTCAGGTGCACCTAACGGTGGCTCGAGTCGGTTACCGAGCGTGAGGATTTGGTTAGCTTTGGTTGTGATCGTTATGAACCCTTAGGCTTTACCTTTGTTAACTTAGTCTTTTCGTATTCCGTGTCGTTCACGAAGTTAAGTGAATTCCACCAACAAATCACAAAAGCCAAGTTTGCCGCTTTAAGGCTAAAAACTTCATTCGCAAGACAACTCTCACGCCGGGTACGTTCGGTCCCTGTGGATTCGACCCTTCTTACCTAAGTATTATGCTACCTCCGACCTAGCCCTACGCTTGGGGCAACACTTTCTATGACACAATCCAAGGTCGCAAGCATTTTTGGCGCCGTTGCCGGGGACCCAATGGTCCATCTAGCGTGAGTTTTTCCTTGCTCCACTGTAAGTATCCCGTTCTTTTGTATAGTTTTTCTTATTTTCTGTACATTAGTTGTTTTATTAACGAGGCGGCGGATTAGCCCCTCGGAACTGTTCTTGTGGTGAGGCGATTGCATAACCCCTCCGTTCTGCTAGTCCTAGAAAATTCAAAAAAAAAAAAAATGGCATACTTTGAAAGTTGTTATGGAGAGGTCTTACAAGATGTAACCAATTTCTATCAACTAGATCATGAGTCTTTTTCACAATGTTGGGAGCGTTTTAAATGTTCAATTTGCTCTTGGTCAAGGTTTATGTATGAGTTCGGGGATCTTCTAGTTGTCTTTTGTCGAGGTTTAAATCCGTCAATATGTCAATTTGATTTGTGTTCTAATGAAGAATTATTGGATAAAACTCCCGAAGAGTGTTGGGACTACCTTGAGGAATTAGCCCAAAAGCCCCAATATTGTGAGTTGACTGAAATTGGAATAAGGCAAGAACTTAGTGATACATTGGACAAATTTCTCGCCACGAAGCCAGCATATTCAATTGATTTTGAGAGTTTGTGTCCTGTAATTGAGGAGGTGCTGCCTGTAGCAATTTCGAGCAATGAGCCATTAATGTGTGATGATTCTTTCGAAAATTCCTTAACCATTGAGGTAATAGAACCATTGTTCTTTAATGAATGGGTTATTCCAGCTCAAAAAGAAATCTCAGAAGTTAAAGGGGATGATGAGCCTATTTTTTATTATGCTCCCAAGAGGATTCTGAGTGTACCCTTGATAGGCCTTTTCATGAGAAAACTTTTGAGGTTAATGTCACTAGCACTTCCATTGAGTCTCCTCCACCACAAGAACTTGAAAGAGTCGAACTAATTGATTTTCTGGGTGTTGATAATTATGATTGTGTTTACAATCCACTTTTACTAAATCTTTTCAACACTTTGAAAATGAATTTGGTTCACATTATGCATTTGGTGGAACTATATTTTCTAAAGCGACTATTGCTATCACTTTACTCTAAGTATCTTATCTTATGGCATGGTCGTGTACAATTTTTAACAGAAGGCTTGGAATGGAGTGATATGCTCATACTAATAACTCGTCATAGTACGAAGAATTTTTGGATTCCACATGAAGGATGTTGTGTATTTTGATGGTCCGGTATAGCCACCCGAACTTGAGCTACGTATGGCCTAGCCACAGTCTCTAGTTTCGGGAAGAAAAGTCGTACCCGTTAATCGCGTGAAGATTTGTTTGTTGGAGACTCGGCTATCACGGAGCGAGTCGGTACTAATCATTTTCTCTTAGTAGAAATGATGAAAAAGCCTCTCATTTGGTCGAGGTATAAGGTGGTTGACATTCCACCTCGTCGGTACATTTTTATCCCTCCTAGTTCTTCATTTTCATATTGTCTTCATGCTATGAGGACATAGCACATTTTAAGTTGGGGGGAGGGTTTACTTCGTGCTTTGTTTTATATCATGCTTTGTTTTATATTAAGAGTCTTGAAATTTCAAAATTGAGAAAAATTGAAAAAAATTGATGAATCAAGGAATTAGGATACTTGTGTGTGCTTATTCTTAATTGATGGCTTCTAATTAATGCTATGATGTTTGTTGTGTGAGACGGAGTCTTGATACGATTTCATGGATAGATTTAAGCTTGTGAACATGACGTTAAAGAGAAACACTTGGTTAAACCGTATTGCCTATAGTTGGATAGCGTATGCTCACTTAAATTCATGCTTTCGCACACGCATTGTCCCAGTTGAGCATTCACTGGCTTTGAATTTGGTTCACGTGTCATTGATCCCTCGGTGTGAATTAACTTGTCTATGAAATATTTGGAGCCCCTTTCTTTGTAAAAAAGAAAAGAAAAAGATGATGCATGTTGTATTGTTAATGTTTATCTGGGCGTTCATTGAGTAACCCGGCAATCGGGGTTTGCTCCCACTGTATTGTTCGCGTCAAAAGATGGATAGACCTTGTGGAGGCATTGTCGAATGTGGTTAGCTTGGACCTCACTATAAAGCCTTTTTGACTCGAGCAAATAAGTCTGAAGGGTCTCTTAAAACCTGGTGCCCTAAGGCCATTTGGCTTGGGGATGGCCGACCTAATGCTCGCTAAAGGGGTTAACTAGAAAGCCCGAGAGGTCTAGGAATTGCACAACCACATAACAGAAAAAAAGAAGAAGAGATTCATTCGAATAAAGGAAGGGGTGTGTTTAAAGAAATACCGAGCTATCAATGGTGTGAGAACTGTTTTCAAGATTGGTGAATTTCTGTGAGGTTTCTTTTCACACGCATGCCACGTGAGAATTTTCTATCCGACCGTAGGTGAGAGGATTAATTTTTGTGCTAATTTTAGAAATGAAGTTCACTTGCTTAACTCTTTCTATTAGTGAAGTATCTTGTCATTGACTTGCATGGCGGACATTGTGGTGCTATGTGAGGTTGTCGGTTGGGCATGAGTACATTTCAAGAATTTGATTCCTTTGTGTTTTGTGGGTGTTCACTGCTGAAAACCCTCACGAGACTTCACTCGTCCTACCGGGGCCGCCCGGGGGTTTAAAAGACGTATCCATTTTAGTTTGTTCTCTTAGTTGCATTTGTTTTGTTTGCTCGGGACGAGCAAAGTTCAAGTTGGGGGGTGTGATAAGCCCCTAATGTTGTATATATCTGGGCTTATCTCGCTCGTTGTGATCACACACATGCGCATTTTGTGCCTTTATACGATTGATTTTACGCGAGTTGTGTTTTTGAAGAGTTTCAGAAAATTGGAGCTAAAAGGCGTGTCCAAAGCTCCAAATAATCCCTGGTTGTACCCGGAGGTATCCGAGACCTCGCAATGCCGTGGAAGACAATCACCGAATCTTGAAAGTCAATCCAAGGAGCTTTGGAAGGTTCAAGGAAGGCCCGGAACAAAGGAACATGAAATCTAGAGCTATGAAGCTCAAGGAAATCTGACCAACCGATAGAAAAAGGCTCATTTCTCTCATTATAAAAAGGCTATGAAGATGAGGTCAATTGGGTTTGAAAGTAGACTCATAGAGCTTTCCAACGGTTCAAGAATCACCTCATTCCGAGTTCGGACAAAGCCGGGGTGTGCCCGCGAAGTTGGATAAAAAATCTGCCCGAACAGACGAATATGGATCGATCTAGATGTGGTGTGGATCGATCCAAATACCTCCGGCCATCATTTTTGAGCTCTTTTTGCACTTTCCTTTTATGGAAACTTTTGTTTAATGTGTGTGCTTTATTATATATTATGTAGAGAGAAAAAGGGAAGACTATATTGGGCTCTCTCCTCTCTCCTTCTCCCATCTCTCACTCTCCCTCCTTAGTTTAATTTTTGCTCCTCCATTGGAGGATTTTTAAGGTCTCTCTCTCTAGTTTTCTCAAGTAAGTTTTCATTTCTAGTTAATTTGTCAAGGTTTATTGTTGTAGCTACAATCATTCTCTCTATATAAATCTAGTTTATTTGTGTTTTTATTGGTTAAATCTTGTTCTTCATTTCCTAGCTAAATCCTTCTTAAACTCAAGTTTACCATGGTTGTTTGTTAATTTTCCAAGTATTAAAGTGTTAGGCTAGCATAGGATCTTTGTTAAAAACCAAGTTTCAAAGTCATTAACCATGTTCTTTATTTTCTTTATTAAATTAGTTAGCCTAGTTAATTTAATGTGTGAGTAGTTTAATAAGTAGGGTCATGGGGTGATTAACTCCCCATGACCAAAGTTAGTCCATTTCCTCGCGCAATTTAAAAAAGGCTTTCAACTTTGTCGAGCAATGAATCGGGATTCACTTTTATAAATCAAAATTAGGGTCTGTAAACCCTTTTGACCGCACGTCGCCCGGGCTTGACCACTTGGTACGTGCGATGCTTAGGGATAGGGCGACTCAAATGTTTGTCTAAGTGGCACAAGAATCCTATTCTTTGTGGAACACATTTTTCTAGGCGATGGTTTAGTTTCTAAACCATTTGCTCAGGTGCACCTAACGGTGGCTCGAGTCGGTTACCGAGCGTGAGGATTTGGTTAGCTTTGGTTGTGATCGTTATGAACCCTTAGGCTTTACCTTTGTTAACTTAGTCTTTTCGTATTCCGTGTCGTTCACGAAGTTAAGTAGATTCCACCAACAAATCACAAAAGCCAAGTTTGCCGCTTTAAGGCTAAAAACTTCATTCGCAAGACAACTCTCACGCCGGGTGCGTTCGGTCCCCATGGATTCGACCCGGTCTTACCGGTTATTATGCTACCTCCGACCTAGCCCTACGCTTGGGGCAACACTTTCTACGACACAATCCAAGGTCGCAAGCACCATTTCTCCACAGTATGCAGCTGGATATCCCGGAAAGAATCTAGTCACAATAACGCAGAAGAAAAAGAACCTACGATGCATCGTCTTATCTCCATTTCAATCTTTCTATCCGGAGCGCCCGTGAGCATCCCATATCAACCAGCAGCCCAGCCGTCTACATAGACTATCAACACACAATCTGATTCCATCCCTAGCACACATGTACGTCTCAGGTCGCGACTCCTCGTACTCCCGTGTCTATCCCTGTGTGTCACTGCAACTGCTGCTCATCTTGTCCACGTCATAAAACATCCATACTACTTGACTGTGCCTGACATTAGCTCCAACTGTCACTGCACTTCAAGCCTGTACGATGCCCCTCATCCTCTTCATGCAGCCCGAATCAACACTACAAATCCCGATGAAAGGTCTTCGAACTCGACTGAACCAGACTGCTTTCGATCACTGCTGACCATCTTTGATCTATTCCACTAGTAAGCGCATGTGTCATTAACCAATCAAATGTATCCACAACCCCCAAACCAGAATGCAACACCTGAAAGAATGTATCCTTACTGACTAGCTCTCCGACAGATCAACACAGCTCAACCGTTGTGAATATGCAATCATCTGATTGCCCCGATCAACCTTCGATCTCTGCAAAGTTTGTCTAATGCTCATGGTGTGTATTCTCCAACTCCGCTAGTATCTGCCACCTATCCTCCACTTCCGCACTCACCGTCAGATCTCATAGGTCTCATCATGCCTCCTTATTCATCCACGTTCCATTCCCAGCTTTCCTAGCACCCCCTAGACTCCCATCGGATCTCCTCGATCTATCTTTCTAGCAAGCGCCTGTGTAACTACCAAACCGAGCATCCATGCACCCCCAAACCGAGTCCAAAAACTTCGTAAGTGTGTATCCTCGTTTGTTGACCATGACTGACCATCCTTGGTTTGCCTCTGATTGAACCCAATGACTCACGATCGACACTAATCACATCCGATCCTCCCCGATCTCTTCCGTTGTGCCCGGACCCACAGAATCTGACTCGAATCACCCAAATCTGAGCCCACCAATGAATCTAGGACAATTCAAATAGCTAGGAATAAGCCTCCACACAACCCAAAACACCTCTGAACACCAATTTTGGCTCAAAACAAGCAATAACAACTATTCCCGAGCCTCTTTACAAAAAAATAGAGCTCGTGGTTGGATTCGAAACATCGAACCGAATGCGAAATCAGTATGAACTGGACCTGAATCGGTCAAAACACATCTAGACCGGTAAAAATACATATCCTGGTCTATCCCCAAACCGTTACCCGGACCAAATGGGACGGAGCCTAGTCCAACCATCTGGTGAACCGCCGGTTTGTACTGGTTTAACCTTTTTGACTGAATCGATAACCTCTTTAACCTCATTGAACCCCTAACCTGACTCCTTTGACCCTCTTGACTCAGACCTAAGACGAAACAGTTCAAATGGTTCACTAACCTGATCCATTTGCTGATGTGGTTTGACTTGTTAATGTGGCATCTGATCTGGCGCTGACGTAAAGCTGTGTGGCTGCTGACTCAGCATCTTCTACACAGTTCCGCGCGTGTTTGACATGTGCTACGTGGGATCTGATGAGCCGAAATTTATGTGCCGTTTGGCAACGCGTTGAGCATGTTCCGGCGCTAAGCCACAGTGCCTCTGCCTCTGCCTGCCAACCTTCAAAATGCGATTCTGACCAACTTCAGTCACCCCACGCAATGAGCTTTACACTGTTGGACTTCTCTCGACGAGACAAACAAAACCCCATGAGAAAAACTACCGAGCACCTTCATTTTTTCTGATCTTGATCCGATCGTTTCAATGGCGTTTTCTGGTGACTTCCTTCTTCAACCCCGCTTTGATACCACTTGTTGGGATCGTCCCCGGCCACACAACGTACACAAGCACACCAATGATATATGATGAAAAACTCTGTATGTGTATATATATATACGCATTATGCACAACAACCATGAAAAAACCTCTCCGGTAGCCACAAACCGTCATCTTGTGCGCTCAGTTTCACTCCTCTGCTCACTGTGTGCTCCGACAGTCTTCCAAGGATAACCCTCCCTCCCGTAGAAGAGAGCTCACAGCTTTTTAAACCCTCTTTCTCTGGCTCACAATATGCACACACACATCCAATCCCTCATACATAAGTATAAATAGGTGGGGAGGGATTCGGTGCTTCGCGCACCTCTCCCTCATATGGGAGACAAAACCCAACAATTCCCAGATCTTGGCTACCTCTATCTTCTTGGAGAGAGAAAACGGGAAAGACCCATAACCTTATCTCCTAATTTTATGGGTGGTTAGGGATAAGTTTTGTCACATCCCACTCCAACAAGACATAACCTATACAAAGTGGATGGACATGTGACACCACCTGCACACACCTTGGGAAACCCACAATCACATGAGATAGAAATAAAATAAAAATAATTGCAACCCTCAAACATAGGCACACAACATATAAAATTACAACGAACCCCATAGTCAAACACAGACTAAGCATTCACAACTTTCAAACATTTATACAAGTCCAAAGTACTGGACTACAGCACCACCACACCATCCTCGCAAACCATTTTATATATACATAGCACCCACAGTCTGACAAGTGTTACAAAAACAACTACTAAGAACAACTGATTGGCACTGTAGTTGGACCGATATCTAGCTCATCCAGGTATCTGCAACAAAAAAGGTTACAGGAGAATGTATGTTAGCATCATAATAAAAAGAGATGTTCAAGATCTGGAGATGGATTGTAGTTTTTAAAAATCAACCACTGCGTAAATACTTCAACCAACTTTCTCAGTTTATAAAAACTCATATCAACAACACATCCAAAGAAGATTCTCAATAATCAAATTCTCACCCATTTCCTCACAACAAATCACATAAATTTTTACCAAATGCGCCAATGAGTCGTCTACCTCACGACCAAGAGTTATGACAGTACTGTTACCTTGCTCCTAGACTCACATAGAGTGGCAGTGATGAGGGTCATTCTTAATTTATCACCAATGGTAGGTGCAATCCACACAGTAAACAAGAACTAAGCTTGCACTACTCACATTTGGCACTACCCACGAATGCAAGTTGCCAACCTTGCAAACTAAAATATTAGCACAGCCCACGAATGCAAGATGCCAACCTTGCAAACTAAACATTGGCACAAAAGGCATAAAAATTCTCTTTCTATCCATTCAAAAATATTTGATCCATCCAAACAAGAATATTGCTGCCACGTACTCAAAAAAATAAGTATCGAAGGAGCTTTCACAAACAATAATAATCATAAAACAATTTTGAAAAAAAAAACACAACATTTCTATTTATTATAAAAGCTGTACATTCTTACCTTACAAAAAGACCAACTTCGCTAAAACCTCTATCTTCTACGATCTAGAGACATAACCGTGATCCTCCTCGCGTTATCCTCACTTAAAAATAAAGTTTATAAGACATGCATAAGTCTCACGTTCACCCCCCATGCTTAAATGCAAGTGAAATGCATGAATATGCATAAAACAACATAATAGCCTTATGGTCTGCGAATTTACAGAATTAATCTACACATCCTTTTTCCACAAAAGTTTTACCACATGCACTAGACACATATAGGAACATCATATCAAAAATTCAGAATTTTTTGATCTTGATAACTAGTATTTTTAAACCAATGCCAAACAGACTAGTCACTCATTGTAAAACTACAAAAACAAATTTTTTTGTCAACTTTAAATCAAAAACTACTATATCTTAGAAATAATTAGGCTATATAGCTTATATATTCTGGAATCCCTATGTGTCTAGTTTCTAGCAAATCAAGAGGAATGAGAATTAGAATTTTCTAGGCCAAGTTATGCCTGTTTTCGTGAGTGTGGCAGAGCTGCCGGCAACTGGTTCAACAGACAGCAGTTCAACAAATTTTTTTTAATAAATTCTATACTTCACTAAAAATTTTGAAACTTTTACACGATCTATATTACACATAAATACAACTACGGTTAAAATATCATAATTTTTGGAGTTGAAATACCATAGAAGAAAATTCGTACCTTTTTCTCAGAAAATTTTCCAAGCTTCTCTCTCTCTCTCTCTCTCTCTCTCTCTCTTCCTTATCCTTTAAGGGGTGAGGTGGCCTCCCTTGTCAAATTTTCCACAAGAAATTAATGAGGCTAATTAAAACCAAATGAGTCATTCCTCTCCCATAGCCACGTTCACCCTTCTCCTTGACTTCTAATTTTTTTTTATGCCACAAACTACACACATTCTTGGAACACAAGAAAATAAGGTATTTAATGTACATATTCAAACTATACATGTACTATTAATAACATGACACGTCACACACTAAATTGCATATGACATGGAAAATGTACATGAAATGCACATGCATGCTAGGAACGAGTGCCGCAAGTTTTATATTTATCTCTTATTAATCATTAATCTTTCAAATGACTTTTAAAACCTAAATCAATCTATTCTAATATATGAAGGGGGAGTGGCATTTTGGTGTACATCAGTTATTGAGGCTGACTCACAAAATTAATTTTCGTTACTATCCCTCAAAAAATAACTATTTACAATCATTCTAACCTTGATTCCCCATTAAGTTCAATAAACGAAGGGGCAAAGAAAGAAAAAAGAAAAGAAAAACGCTTACTCTGTGAGGAAAATAACAAACTGCTCCACTTCTTTAGTGAACAAACCGTTCCGCGTGAAATTTGGTTCAGGAACCAATTCTCCTCTCTATCACCAAATTCTAATTCAAAGATTGTTGGCAACGATTTAGTGGGTTTGCAGCCACTATGGTGTATGGTCATGTTGGAATCTTCCATATCTGCAACTTTGAGATGCTATTCCTTTCTTTTGTTTCTTCCCAGACAAACTATACCACTAATTCAAGATTATAGACTTAATTTGCTCAAATATTTTCCATTATGTTAAGAGTTTGGGATTCATTACGACTCACTCCCTGTTCTGGTAATTTTAGGGCTTCTTGGATGCTTCTGTTTTTTTAGACGATAGTAATTTGGAATTCGAATTTGTACTTCAATAAGTCTTTTGCTTAAATCTTATGGGTTCATTCAAATGATTGATGGTTACTAATAAGCATTTGACAAATATCATGGAATGATTGTTTTAAACATCCTGTGTTGTAGATATAGTTCTTTAAATTCGTCTTGCTCTTATGGGTTCATTCGACTGATTGATGGTTATCAATACGCATATAAGAAATATCATAGAATGACTGTTTCAAACATTCTATCTTGGAGATACAGTTTTTAAAATTCGACTTGCACACACATTGCGTGTGCTCAACCCCCATGTAAGAGAAAATGGATGCCTTACACAAGTTTGATTATTTTCCAGGCATACATTTTACTGGTTACTAGAGGCTAGGTACATGCGATTGTGTGTCCCTATACGTTTTTTTTTTTTTTATCTCATCAAGGTTCGACTTGCACACGCATCGCATGTGCCCCAACCTCTAGTTTATCTTAAGTATAAGGCCAAGACAAGCAAATCATTAAACCGGAACCAATTGGCCGGTCATAAATATAATCATGGCCCAATGATAATTAATATGAGTTTGGCCTTTAATCATTCATCATTTGATCTTTGAAGCCTGATTTATCCTGAAAGCGGAGGGCATGTCCATTTGTTATGGCCTGTGACTAAATTTGGGTGTAAACACTTAGTCTATTCATGAACAAAGGAAATTCAGATTTCCAGCCCTCCTTCAAGGAATAATGAGATATTTTTACTTGTTTCAAAATGATTAGTCATTTGCCGCACATCTTTTTTTGCTACTCCTACCGCCCCTTTTAATATTGTCTACTATGCAAATACATGCAATTTTTGAAAAAATAAAAATAAAAATCATTCATAATTTTTTTCAATTTCTTTGCACTAAATTAAGGATGGCATTGAGATCTTTAATTTGTGCAAAGTTTTTTTCTTTTTTGCAAGGAAATATGTTAATTTTGAATCCGAAAATTACACTTGTCACATGGGACATTTAAAAAAGGATGAAGACAGTAATTTTTTTTTCCCCTTTTACAAAGCTCAGGGGAAAGAAGAAACATCAAATTGAAAACTAGAACCATTCCTAAAAGAAAAAAGATTCTATTCGTCACTTGAAAATTCCAAAAAAAAAAAAGTTGTTCGAGCATTAATTTCTAACCCTTACCTCAAATTTTCACTCAAATATAAATAAAAGCTTGAGTTGGTATCACCTACTCTAATCACAAACCCAATTTTTATTTTGTATGCAAAATTTTCTTAAAATTATCTCAAAAATATTTTTATTCCTTTCTCCCCTCTTTTCACTAGCCTAAATCCTCCTCTCCTTCACCATAAAGCTCACCACCGCTGCCAGAAACCACTGTAACGTTTGTTTGGAACATGTGGAAGAGAAAGGGAAATAAGAGAAAATAAAATGAGAGGAAAGTGATAGAAAAGTAGAAAGAAAATTTAACTATTCACAATACTTAGATTTATTGTTTTCTACCTTCTTTCCCTCCATACGAAACAAGAGGAGGAAAAGATTTTAACTTTTCTTCTTTTTCCCTCATTTTCCTTAAGTTCCAAAGACACCCTAAATCTCACCGCCATTGCCGCCGCCACCACCACCACCACCAAGCTAAAAATGCAGCTTTCACGCGCTGAAAATCCACTACGATTGACCACCCCCATAAATTTGACGGATGCCCTAGATTTGACACCGAAACACCACTACCATAGTCAACCACCACCTACCACTGAAACCACCAAAAACTAGCTATTTGAATTTTGGTTCTAGACTGGGTGAAGGAGTAGAGTTGTGTTTTGGGTGATTTTTACTTAAACTTAAACTTGAATTTGGGCAAGGATGGAGGGTCTTATACTCTTATTTATCAAAATGGACATCTCAAAACAAGTCCATACCTACTAACCAAGCCCAAATTTTGGCCTACATTATCAACCCATTAACCAGCATGAAACTTCCAATTTCCAATCTCTCAAAGATGGGCAACGGGTCTTACTTCTTCGTCTTCTTCAATTAGAAATAGTGTTTAAGTCTACCAAATCCATGAATAATGGACTGCACGAAACTCAGCAGTGCACGTTGATCGGTGTAGCGAAGAAGAAGAAGAAGAAGAAGAAAGCTACGGAGGAGAGTAGCCAATCCACTGTATCAAAGCCGGCGCCATTTGATGTTCCCATTGAATTAGCGATTGAAATCTTATCCAAATAGCCTGTGAAATCCCTACTACGATTCAAATCGGTATGCGAATCCTGGTACGCTCTCATCGAAAGCCCTGAATTTATTTCCAAACACTTAACCCACTCCAATCTCGATTCCACCACTCTCCTTTTGATCACTCGTAATTTCGAGACGCGTAGTTGGGGCATGTACTTGCACTGCTACAACAACAGCGATGTGTGCAATGTTCTTATCAATTTAGATTTCCCATTTCTAAATGAAGAACATGATGATTATGAGCTTTGTATTTTTGGCATCTGTAATGGCTTAGTTTGTTTGAAGATGACCGACTAGGGTCCCTTATTTATTTGCAATCCCGCGACAAGACAATTTCGGGAAATCCCAGATTACAAATGGTGGGATGATGGGGTTACATAGATTGAGATGGTCACATTTGGATTTGGTTTCCATCCCAGTATAGACGATTACATATTGATAACGATTATTCATCAGTTTTCGATCGCCGATGATGATAGCGAACTTTTTGTCACAACTGATATATACACAGTGGGTACTGATACTTGGAGAAAGCTTGATGTTAAGATGCCTTCTGATTTTTATCCATGTGATTTTTGGGACTCTTCAACTTTGGCTTTTTGCGCTTCTACTTTGGCCTTCCTAAATGGAGTTCTCTATTCGAAAATGTCAAATTTGCGACTTCATAATTATATGATTGTGTCATTGGACTTGGATGATGAGGAGTTTCGGTTAATAAGAATGCCGGAGTGTTTGAACATGATTTTTGGCCAACTGGTAGAACTAAAGGATAAACTTGCTCTGACTATTTATCCTCCAGGGGAGAGATTCTTTGACGTGTGGGTATTGAATGAAGACCGGAGATCATGGACTAACCAATTTAGAGTTGGACCTTTAGCAGATCTTGTGGGTTGTTTGGAAAATGGTGCTATTACACTTGTGGGATGTGCAGAAAATGGTGAACTGGTACTTAAGGTAGGTAAAATATCTGGTGGTGTGAAGTTCTATTTGTATGATGCAAAGATCCAAGGAATTAAGAATCTTCCTTTTGATCAAGATCTGTCTGTGTCTCGTGTTTACATGTATGTGGAGACTCTGCTTACGGTCAAGAAAAACGATTGATCTTGAGAAATACAGAAGTCATGGGTAACAAGAAGAAAAAAAAATAGCAAACGCAGCTCTGAACTGGGGGAGTAGACTCAAATGTTAGATGTTTTGAATGGTTTCTCTATTCATTCTTATTTCACGTGCATTAGTTTAACTATGATTCGAAATAATTGGTTCTGAAAACTATGGAGTACTTCTTTTAAGTGAACCTGTACTATGTATGAGGTGGAATGTATTAATTTTCTTAGCTGACACTTCGTTTCGCTCAGCTTATTTGAGACTCAACATCGATAATAGTTTTTTTTTTTACTTTTTTAAGAGATGGATGCCTGTTAACTGTATCATTTTCGACTCAACGTATCTTACCTTGGCAACTCAACACTTTCTTGAGATGTTCAAGCATCAACGGAGGAATTTTGAAATGGTCTATAAGATTAAATGAGCCCAATTGAAAATCGTTTACGTATCCACGGACGTCATCCTCCCTTTCCTGCAATTACTTCAATCAGATTCCTCAAATTTTCCTAGCAGGAACCTGCAGTTGGATATTATTCGATTTACTCGGATGGTGAAGATGAATATTGTTGCTTGAATTAACCAGTTGATGCACTGATATTAATCAGTTTCAAGTATAATCCTTGGAGCGTTAATTTGAACAAAAAACACATCCAAATTGAAATCTTCCAATTTACATCATACTTTCTTCCCCAAAACGAGCAAATCGAAGGGAGCTACAAACCTGAGCGAAGCTTGAAACATAGAGATGCAACCAAGAACATCCAAACCAGCTACGGAGGCGAGGGAAATAGGAATAAACCAAAAATGATGCTGATTTAGAATGATAATGATTTGGTTTGGCGGCGCTTGCAGCTCCTTATTTGCAAATTTGTTGCACTTTGCAATAACACAAGTTCTTCTCTGTTTTTTTTTTTTTTTTTTTTTTTTCTTTTCAAACTAGCACCTTAATGGTTCTGAAATGAGTGCAATGGTTTCATTCTAGGGTACAATGGCTGTTACTGAAGAGTGCAATTTATTTTTATTAAGACTGCAATGCTAACAAACTCGATTCAGAAAAGTTGATTTAGAACTCAAATAAGCTTGAATTACACTTGCAACTCAGTCTTCCTCATTCGGGTGCAATGCGATTCTCAGATGTTGCCAAAATAATTCAATCAAGGTGCAATGTTGCTGCATGGTGCCTGAAACTCAGCAATATTTATTTTTTGGTAATAAAGAGGAGTCTTAGGAGGGGTGGTAGTTGTAGCAATCTTTTCTATTGATGAACACACGAAATTCAAACTTGGAATCCTTGAAGGCAATGCCAGCTCAAAAGTCTTGGGGATCCAAAGCGGACTTTTTAAACGAGGCATCTATACATTTTGTGTACAAAAATTGATCAACACACAGTCGTTATAAAAAAACCATTACAAAAAAGTTACTGTTACACAATTTAAACATATAGTAGACGTTCAAGCCAATCTGACTGTATTCCGGCACAAACTATAATAAACTTGCCTATCTAATTGTTGTTATCCTCGCAACTGGAACATTCGAGAGGTGTTCAAGCATCCGAGGACGAATTTTGAATGGTCCATAAAATAAAATGAGCCCAACTAAAAATCGTTTTCGTATCCACGGATGTAGATGACCCCAGTTCCCCAACAAAAATATGAATATTTTTATAACTAGATAAAAACATAGTTGTTATTATTGTGCCGAAACTCAAAGTTAGATAATATAAGCAAATAAATAAAGAAAAAACATTATGAATTCAAGGGATATCTCCAATGAGTATATTCATATATATATATATATATATATTTATATAGAGATTCATCTCGAATTCTCTTTCTTTCTATATATATATATATATATATATATATATATAGATCAAAAACCAAGTCTTTATTTTAGAGATCCATTTTAAAACGGATTCGAGGAACCTGTAATGCCCCAATTACAATTGTCCTTTGAGCAATCAACAAGGTTGTAATCCCTAATTATAGTCGTCTCTTCAGAAATCAATCAACAATCTGGAGAGAAGGCAAGAGGAGAACGACGCAAACACCAGAAAATCTCCGAAACTGCGATGCAAAAGAAACTACGCGTTGCAGTCATTCTGCAGGGAAGAAATCCTTGGAAAGCTAACCGCGTACAACACTCCACCACCCCAAGCCTTAGTGTTGCCCCTCCATGCAGCCCAAATTACAACAAGCACCACTATCGAAAAAGACAGGTCTACCCCTCCCACTCCAACAGGAGGCTGCCAATTGAAGGGGTACAATTGGAAAAATTGTCCTAAAAGGGAGGCTGTCGCCTGAGAGCATCTCCTACCCATCTTCAAATCTCCATTTTGAAGCATCAAATCTCCATTTTAGAGAATCTATGCCCTCCAACCCATCTCTATTTAGATTTTCTAAAATGGAGACTAAACTCTCATCCTTCATATTTGGAGAATCTCCCATGAAATGGAGACTCGTCTCCATTTCTCCCTTTTCTCTTAAAATCACTATTTTATCCTTTGTATGTATCAATTGATAAACAATTAGAATAACAACCATATCTTATTTATTTTTTGCTAAATATTCTTCAATGATATGTAACTTTTACATTATATACTCAATTTTTATAAAATTGATATCATTGAAAAGATATTAATAGTATCTTCAAAATGAGCCTAATATTAAATAGATATAAACACACTTTGAAATTACCTTAAATGTACATTCAAACTATTTCAACTCTCATATTTTTTTTTTCATTTACACCACTTGCCTCCTACCCATCTATTTGTCTTTTTTTTAAAAAAAATTATTTACTTGAACGTCAAGAAAAAGAATTCATGGAGAAGGACAAAAAATGAAATTATGGTGTTTATACCTATTTACTTGTTATTATTGATTTGCTTCAAGCCTCTTTATTCAATTTTTTTTGTATTTGTTAGTTTTCAGTCAAATTTTTGTGGTTTTTTGGTTTGTCTCGACGAGAGGAATCTAAAAAGTATAAAATTATAAGACAAAAGTTTTGTGAATAAAGATGAAAAATAAACCAAAAAACCTATTTTTTGGCTGAAAACTAACAAATACAAAAAAAAAATGGTTTATTTTTCGTCTTTATTCACAAAACTTTAAGTTTGGTTAATAATTTTATACTTTTTAGATTCCTCTCGTCGAGATAAGCCAAGAAACCACAAAAAATTGACCGAAAACTAACAAATATAAAAAAAATAAAATTGAATAAGAACAAAACCAAAAAACTAGTTTTTTTGTATATAGCCAAACCACCACCTAGTTTTTGTGTCCGAAATATTAGAAGTGGCCATGGTGACATACTGACCTAGGTCGTTTAACAAAACTCTTGGTAAAGTGGTTTTGGACTGGCCTTTACGGCATGAAGCGAAGACCAATCTTAAAATGGGCCACAAGATTCACAAGAAGGAATCCATTACTTGGAATTGAATTGAAATAAGGATCCATTCTGCATGTTAACGCTCTCACGCCCTGGAGCAGCCCACGAACATATCACCGATGTTGAAAACAAGTGTTTTTGGTGTTTCTTTTTTTTAAATGGTTTTTGGTTTGTTTAGTTTGGCTCTTTTAAGTTGTGTAGTTTGATACTACTTTTTTGGTATCTTATCCACAACCGAAGGGCTTATATAAGAGAAGCTTTAAAATTGAAGTTGTTTGGTTATTTGGGCCAATTTTATCCACCAATTTTAGATTCTGCCTGTTGGTTTTGTTGTGGTTTAGTTGCCAATACATGACCTCTTTGGTCTTTTTGTTGCTTGTTTTCAGAGTAAAGTTTGCACAACTTGGGTTTGTCTTGTTCCTACTTTTCCGAAAAATCAAATCTGATAAGAGCATTCTGGAACCATAGAGCTTAATTATAATCCAACCTTTCCACAAAACAACAAAACAAAAAGCCTAACAAAAGGGGAGACAAAAGGGAGCCCATTTCAATTGCCAACAGTTGAGCTCAATTATCATCAATAGGCTTTGTTCGGTTTCATTTTTTGCCCTTTTTTAGTACAACTTTTCTTTCGAAAGTTTTGGGCCCACCTGTTAAGATTCCCTGGCATTTTGCATTGAAATATTCATTCTCTCCCTGCCTCTTGCAACGGACACGGGGTGGGCTGCTGTATCTTGACCATCCAGAAATATCCATCGCTTCCGGATGGGCCGGTCCCGTGATTCAGCCCAAGACTTTTTGATCCGAACCGTCCGGTCTGAGATAAAATCTGGCCGGCCCATCCGTCCGGAGAATCGGACAAATTTGGACCGGATGGTCTTATGGCAGTCTTTGTGCGGTGGCTGGCTGCACAACAATACCCCAAATTCTCTTGCAACATTTTGGGCCCCACCTTAAATTTTCCTAGAGCATGGCCAAGCAATGCTCCAATGCCTCTAACTAAGGGTCTAATCGATCCAGTTCGGTCTGACTTTGATATATTTTTTGGACTAAACCGGACATTTCTGTTTGGAGAACTTTAAACCGGACCGGTCGAAACTAGATTGGTGTGGTTTTAATCGGTTTGGACTATTACAGTCTGGTTCGGCCGATTTTGTCAATTTCTAAACCTTAGATCTGGTTAAGCAGTGAGAAAAGTATAGACCTAGAGAGAGAGAAGAGGGAGGAGCACCAGCACCGGCATGAGGACAACGGAGAGGAAAATATGAAGAGGAATCGAAACGGGGGCCAAGGACTACTCTGCTTCCGCCTTGATTGCCGCCTCCACCAGTTCTTTTTAAATTCAGTGCCGTCTAGTAGCCAGACATGTTTTTTCAAAAACAAGCCAAGAAACCAAACCGATTTAAATTTTGGAAAATGCTTAAACCGGGACTGAACGGGGATGGAAAAAATTGGGGACAAATCGGCGAATCCGGTCCGGTCCGGTCCATTTTTTGGGTTTTTCGTTTCGCTCTTACTCCTAACTCTAAGTGCTCAAAACTGATGTCCCAAATGTGAAAATATAATACTAATTGTTCTTCATCTGTCTATTTGCTTTTACAAATGGAACATCAAAAGCTGAATGATTGTTTTGGTTACGTAAATTAGATGCATTCAACAACTTATCCTACCATGTTTTCGTGATTTTTTTGAGTTTGTTACAATGACCGTAGAGATTTCAAAATTGGGAACCATTAAAGAGAGGTGTTCAATGTCACTAACCATAATTTCTCCAATAGTTATTTATATTTATTAGGCTTCGCGGGCACCCAATATGGGTGGCCTGGGATTAACAATTCGCCTGTCTCATGATTTACTAGGTTTCGAAAATTTAGATGTGATTTGGAAAGTATTTTTCAATCTCAATTATGTGTTGTGTGTCTTATTTCTGCTATGGTTAATGGTGTATGTGCAATAGGATAGCATGGGAGTATTTTTTATATTTCAGGAGTTCCTCGGATAGTAATTTGGTACGAGTAATCTGTAACGTTTCATTAAAGTGGGAGTTGATGTGAAATGCCACTTTGAAAAAAGATAAAATCGGGTCATGGGAGATTAGGCTTGGTTTGGGTAAATTGAAAAAATTAGATTTTTAGTTTTTTTAGTTTGTCCTTATTCAATTTTTTTTTTTTGTATTTGTTGGTTTTCGGTCGATTTTTTTGTGATTTCTTGGCTTGTCTTGACGAGAGGAATCCAAAAAATATAAAATTATTAGCAAAATTTAAAGTTTTGTGAATAAAGACGAAAAATAATCTAAAAAATTGATTTCTTGGATGTCACCTTCATCTTTATTCACAAAACTTTAAGTTTGGCTAATAATTTTATATTTTTTAGATTTCTCTCGTTGAGATAAGGTAAGAAATCACAAAAAATTAACCGAAAACTAACAAATACAATTTTTTTTTGAATAAGGCAAAAATCAAAAAACCGAAAAACTAGTTTTTCAATTTACCGAAACCACCCCTAAGAATTTCTGGGATTAATAAGATAAATAGGTTGTTGGTTGGAGTTAATCCTTCGTCCATATATTTTAGTAATTTATTTTTAAAATCTGTCATTTTTATTGTTTATATCTTTTTATATTGATCTCAAAAAACATGAAAATATGAATCTTAATTGATAAATCTTAATTAGTTATAAAATAAAAAATTCACAAAATCATGAAAACCATTATAAATTAAGAGATATAAAGAATAAAAAATATCAGATTTTGGAAATGTTAGTAATAAATATGACCGGATGGAGTAAACGGTACTGTGAGTCGGTTTCGGTTTCCTTCTTTTTTTTACTATGACCGAAATTCTTCACTTTGGTTTATTTTTTTCGTTTTTAAAATTTTTTTTCAAAAAGATTCTTTCTTTTTCCAATTTTTTTTACATTTCTCTTTCCACTTGTTATTTCATTATTCTAATTTCTCTCTCTATTTCACTTCAATCATTATCTAATTATTTAAAAATATATATATTTTAATAACACTTTATTTCAAAAAAAATTAAAATTCTTAAAATTTTATTTTCAAAACACAGCCATAATTTCTTAAATCCTTACAAAATTTAAAATTAAACTGGACCAATAACTTAAAAACGCCGAACCATATCAAATAAAATCAAGTCAAGTCAAACCAATTACGCAGTATGAACAAGTGATGTTATCACAACTTGTGATGTGCATTTGGAGTATCAGATTCATTGCCTTCTTGTCAGTATTCAATGCCAGTACATCTGAAAAGGCTGGTATGATTGTAACCACACGTCTTTCTTTCGGAGGGGCCCAACCACGTGAGTCACTCGAACACCATCATGTGTACTCTACCTTATCTTTACTGGATCTGAGCATAACATTATTGTATTAGCAACTCAAATTTTTTTAATAAAGTCAAAATATTTAGATTATTTGCTAATAATTCAAATATTTCGGTTTTATTCAAAAAATATTTAGTTTGATTATAATTTTGTACTTGTTATGTTCGTCTCGTTGAGAGAAATTTAAAAACCATAAAATCTTAACGCAAAATTAACAAATACAAAAAAAAAAAGAGAATAAAAACAAAACGAATAATCCATAATCGAATTATTAGCCAAAACAGGCCATTGTGGTTAACTTTGCTACTACAGTTTTTAACTTTGCTACTGTAAAAGCAAGATCTGTTCTTTAAGTTGCAAATCTTAGTTTGTTAGATTACTGAGATTAAAAAATCTTTCCACCTCAGCTTTAATTTGGATATAACTGTGATTAAAGTTATAGTCTATTTTATTTTATTACAATTTTACAAAAAACTGAGATCTTATTAACTTTCATAGCGTGAACTTGATGACACCCCCCTATTACTAATTTATACCCCCAACCCTTACTAATTAATAACACTCCCCTATTACTAATTTATACTGCCCAATACCCCCTATAAAATTACCCCCATACCCTCCCTTATACCCCTCCCATTTACCCCCAGTTTTTTTTTACAGTTTTTAAAAAGAAACCAAATGGCATTTTAAATGTTTTACTAACTCTTGCGATTTCCTTCAGATCAAAAAATGAAGTATTTGTGTGCTTAATTTTTTAATTTTTTTTGCACCAAATTAAACAACTAATTGAGATCTTTAATTTGATAAAAAAATTTAAAATTTTATAATTTAAAATTTGACATTGTTGACTTGCTTTGCATTATCCTTCGGATCAAAAAATAAAGTATTTTCACATTAATTTTTTTACTTTTTTTTGCACCAAATTAAACTACAAATTGAGATCTTTAACTTGATACAAAAAAATTTCAATTTTTTTATACTTTAGAATTTGAAATTGTTGGGGAATAACATAAAAATTACTAATTAGTTATTATTAAACACATATAACTAGAAAGGAAAAAAAAAAAGCAAAAATTAAACTTCGAAATATTATTGAAATGAATAATAAAAAATAATAACTGAATATTATAATTTTAGATATAACTAATAAAAGGAATTATTTATTGAAAAGTATAATTACTAATTAGTTATTATAAGTAAAAAAAATGCATAGTTAGAAGAAAAAAACAAGCATAAAAATTAGGTGGTACACAACATTATTAAAATGAATAATTAAATATTTTAATTTTAGATATAATTAATAAAATTAATTATTATATCATATTTATTGAAAATTATAATTAATTTAATTAGTTTGTATTTATTTATTTATTTTATCGTAATATTTAATATTACCCATGCACAAGGGCAAATAAGTCATTTATCCATTTTTTACATCATCCACCCAACTTTATCCCCCTTTATCACAAATTCATTCAAACCACGTACTATTTAATCCCCCTTTCTAAACATCACATCAATGTGGGCCACCTTTTACTAACTAATACCCCTTACTATCTTATCCCCCCTTACTATTTAATCTCACCAAAACTTATTCCGCATTCAATCGGGGCCTTACGAAAAACCAACACCGAGAACACAACACACACTTCAAACAACACAGAGAGACATTATTTTTACATGGTTTGGCAAATCACCTACTCTACGGGCAGCAGATTTCACTATAATAGAGGAGATTACAATCACTCACCAAAACCTCAAAGTGTATACTCAACCCTTCTCAATTGCTACTCTCTCTGGTACAAAATCAAGGCAGATTGGGTAGCTATAAATAGGCTGAAAATTAGTCACTATTTCTTGTTCACACTTGAACAAGTTGGGTGTGAATGAAATCTTCAAAAGTCTACAAAATGGGTTGCATTAAATTGGAGTCAATCTTGATCAATTTGGCACATGGTAATGCAGACCCTAATCTTCAACAAATACTCCATCCGTCCCATAAAATTTGATCACTACGAAACTACCGTGCATTTTCAAACTAAAAATATATATATTTACCAAAATAATTTTTTAATTTTTTTTGCATCCTATAAAAGTTCTTGATGAAATCTATCAAACAAGATCCATATTAACTGTAAAATTATTTTCGTAAGCACGTTATTTTTTAGCTTGAAAATTGTATGTAATTTCGTAGTGATCAAACTTTATGGGACGGAGGGATTAGTTTTTGTACTGCTTTATATTTATCCATGCGAGTAGGTTGTGTTGGATTTCATATTTCCCACCCCGACGGGTTGTACTAGGAAGTACGCAATTTTTTATTTTTTATTTCTCTTTATTTTGTTTTGTCCTCCCTGTGATATGCCCTTTGTAAGTTGTACATTCGCTTAACTCCTTTTAATTTCACGCTAAATTACTCAAAAAAATAATATTTTGGCTCTAGTCATTTACAATCTTCTCATATATATGTGGGGTCCACACACAATTATGGGTATATACTCCACGTGTATATGAGGAAATTGTAAATGGTTTGAGTCGAAATAAGGCTGCTGATAATGCCAAACCCTCTTTTGTTCCTACCAAAACCCCTTTTGTTCCTACCAAAACTTTTTCATTCCTTTACTAAATTGCCCCTCATATCTCTGTTCCCCACAAACCCACCACATCCTCCCCATCTATCTTTCCTTCTCCTGTACTTTTTTTTCTCGTGCACGGTTGGCTAATCACCATTCACCACCACCATTCGTTTTCTTCGGCTGAATTCTTCTTCATGACCCTGCTACTCCTTCACAAACATCCAATGAGTTTCTAACATTATTATTCAAAAGCAAACCCTATCAAGTCTTGCAAACAAGTAATCATATTTGTGATTTGCAAATAATAATCTTCCTCAGTAGGTTCACATCTCACCCTTGGATTCCCAAAAATCATTTCATCCAACGGTTCAAGATCACTTGGTTTTATTCTTATTTGCCCATCATTTGTGGGGCAGTCAACTCAGTAAAAAAAAATGAGTATTTTACCAGAGGGATCCACAGTCTTAAAACGGTAAAACGAAAGGCACAGATGGTGCACAGATGGGTCTCGGGGACCCACTTTTGGGTCCCACACGGAAGATCTGAGCCGTTCATTCATCTCAAAATCAAATTCCGAAGGTTACCGCGCGGATCAAGTCGATCGGGCGTCCCCTAAGTGCTTTCGATCAAAATCACCCCCATTTCGCTCATTACTTGTTGAACGAAAATGGGGTGATTTTGGATCGAGCACTTAGGGACGTCTGATCGACTTGATCTCCGCTTGGGCCCCTCGGAATTTGATTTTGAGATGAATGAACGGCTCGGATCTGCCGTGTGGGACCCAAAAGTGGGTCCCTAAGACCCATCTGTGCATGCACATCTGTGCAGGTAAAAAGGACTCTTAGATGAGAGGGTCGGTATTTAATTAGCTGAAACCCAAAGAGGAAATTCCGAAAACCATTTTCACCCAAAACACAACCACTAAGTATAACCCAACTGCTTCTTGATTTCATTGATCAAATGGAAATCCACCCATCTGACATGAGCCAAGGGGAGAATGACTATGAGGAGGTTCAGCGCCTCATTGATCAGACGGAAATCGACCCAACTGAAATTAGCCAACGCTACAATATTGACGATCAGGAGGTTCAGTGCCTCTGTGACAAACTCAATGATGGTGCCAAGAAAACCGAATTCTTCTTCTCTTCACCTTGCATTTACAGGGTGCCCAACGAGCTTCGTAAGCTGAAAGAAAGCGCCTACACCCCTCGCGTCATTGCTATTGGCCCTCTTCACAGAAAAGACCCACACCTCCAAACACCCATGCAACTCGTGAAGATGAGTTACGCGAAGAACCTACTTCTTCGAGTGTCTCAAGTAATGGAGGGCCAGGAATCAGCAGAGCTGAAGAATCTCACGGTGTTACGAGAATGTATGGAGGCAATAAAGGCGTCATTAGATGGTGCGAAGAAATGCTACCCGGAAGAAGTGACGCTGGATGTGGAAATGATGTTGGTCGATGGTTGCTTCATCCTTGAATTTCTCTACAGATATTATTGCTTCATCCGTTATTATTGCGGCGGTTTCTACTCAGAGGTAAGGAAGCTTATAGTGTAACTACATTTCAATTCTATCACCCTGTTAGAGGTGTCCTTTTTACTTATCCTGGATGTGGAAATGGTTCCTCCTAACTCAAAGGTAAAGAAGCTTAGAGCATCCATTTTCCCCTCAATTGGTATAGACTTTTTTAGCATCTTACTCTCTCCGTTCCATTTTAACTGTACTCTACAGAGAATTGAACTTTTTAAGAAATCAAAATTTTTGGAGAATCGAGTACTAGCTGTTAATGCATATTAATTTCCTCAAAATATTGGTTTCATTTTCCGTTATTGTCCTTTGCTTCTTAGAGTTATTTTTTTAAATCTAAACACTTTTTTGTTTGACTGGACTATCATTTTTGATATCCAAAAATAGAATAAATAACTTACAAAATGGGACATAGGGGGTATTTGATGCAGCGAGAAGCCTTCTTTTACTAAATTATTTGCAAGAATAAATTTAAACAAGTTTCAACAAGAGGTACCTTTATGAACAAACGATAATTGAGTAAATACTCATTTTTTCTTTAATAATCAACAACCAAATTTTAATGTTACCCTACAACTTATTTTATATTAGAAACTAGGACCGAAAAGGAAATAGCAAAATAGGAAGCTGAGTCCCGGTTAATAAAGGATTAAAGAAAAAAGGAAACATTAAACTAGGAAACTAATTACCCTAAGATCCCTAATTTCCTAATTCGAATAATCCTAGCAAGATATAGAAATAAATATTCCTACTATATTAAGACAAGCTAGGAAAGTAAAATCTTAATTAAATAAAACACAACTACTAAAATACTAATATAAAATAGTAAAATAAAATTCCTATATTTCTAAAATACTTCTAATATTGGTCTTCATTAGTATTTCTTAGTAAGGACCGGTACCAATAACACAAAATTTGACAAAACAAATTAATGCCAACTACCCATTATGGAGTCCCATGAAAATGATCGGAGTTGTTGAATTTGTTTTAAAATGTTTTTAGAGTACCAGTTAAAAAAATAATTCACTTGGATATTGCTAAGTGTTTGATCAGAATTTGTCTCTAAATTTGACAGGATAAAAACCGAATTCATTACAAAAAAATTTGACAAAATCAAACTAATTATCTAACTAATGTAAAACAAGAAAAACACAAGGCAATTGATGTCTCTAGCCTATACATTGAACCTGGCGCGTGAAAGATAGAAGAACACAAAGATCCAGATGATCTGATGGACAACTAAATATAAAAGCACCAGTGAATTTCCAAAGCTACAAAATCTGACAAGCCATAGCACATATATCATTGTGAAGCAATTCAGAAAGAACTCAATTTGTAGACGAAATATTAGTTCAAAGACGAGAAAAACAACTCTCGAAAAAACGAGAGACATAACTCTCACAAATTAAACGACAAATAGTTAATTTGAGGAGAGACAAGAGAAAAGCAAAACACATACTACATAATAGGAGAAGCAGTTCAAAACTAGGACCATAGTCTTCCCCTCCCATCACCATACAAGGGTAGTTAAACCCTACGGGTCAAGGACAAGGAAGAAGAAAAATATTTGTGGCTGCTAGGATTTACACACGCCAAGGGGCTGCTGCTGCTTGGGCTAAGGCGCACAAGGCAGTCAATTTAAGCACCAATTTTTGATCCAAAATTAAGACCTGAGATAGATGCAATCTCATATGTAATACATATTTAATCTAGGGCCCGACATAGGAGGAAAAGAGAGAGGTCTGTTTCAATTGAAGGATTATACCATGTATCTTGATCACCTCTAAGATTCTTCTTTATGAGTATTAATTATAGTACGCTTTAATTTTATTGTTCTATCCGTTCGTCTTTATTAGTCAATTTTGGATAATCGTGTTGTGTTATAAATTTTCTATATCTATCAATTTATAACGAGTTGTATGATTTTAAAATTTTCGTATAATAGAACTAATGGGTATGTATAAAATAAGATCCATATTGTTTATATTTTAAGATTCTTATTAAAAGATATGTATAATTTTCAAGAGATGTGAAATGGACAAACAAATGTAGATGGAGGTAGCACTTTGGTAGTGTCTAAGCTGTTTCAATAAGCAAGTTTCATTTATTTATTTTTTTGCGTCTAAGCTGTTTCAATAAGCAAGTTCCATTTTTTGAATCTGTTCTATGTACTGTCTAATGCAACAACAATAGCTTCCATTGAACTATGTTTAGTGCCGGAGTCAAGAATTAAAGTTGAAGAGGGCTAAACTATGTATGAAAGAACTTGGTGCATGATGATTTTCCAAGATTAACCTCAAGAGTTACTTTTGAGTGTTGTTCATATCCTCTCATTCAACAACACGCAATATATAGGACCCAGAGATCCAGTTGGACGGTAGTGCTCTACATGATTGTAGTGCATAATTGGGACCATATAAAGTAATTTCAACAGTTCAAATATCATATTTATTTTACTTGTAAAATAATTTGGAGTACTAAAAACACTTTCGATAGCTTAGACTGTGCTCCATAACTCTGTTGGCACCTTTGTCCTATAGAATCCCGGATTCACCAAAATTAGTGTACTCAAAATGAATGTTTTTTTTGTAATTAATGGATTGTGAGCTAGGCTGTTGGTCATTCACAATCACCCGCTCCAAGTTTCAGAAAGAACACTACTCCCTCTGTTCCAAAACACTTATTCATATTGCACTATTCACCCTTTCCAAAAAATTATTTAAATTTTGTTATTTATAATATTTTTTATGATTCTTTTGTATTATTATAAAACTAAGAGTCTGTTCCAAAATACTTATTCATATTGCACTATTCACACTTTCCGAAAAATTATTTAGATTTTGCTATTTATAATATTTTTTGGGAAATGATAATGCCAAAACTATTTTTGTTTGTGCCAAAACTGTAATGCATAAAAGGTTTGTACTTTGCATATGGTATAAGGTTTTAAGCATTAGAATTTTGACACAAACAAAAACGATTTTGGCATTAGCACCACCCTATTTTTTATGATTCTTTGTATTATTATAAAACTAAGAGAATTCTAACAAATAAGATTCATATTACATAAAAAAATACATTAAAACTTAAATTAATTATAATAATATTTTTTAAGAAATTCCGAATAGTGGAACATAAACATTTATCATAGTAGATTATTTGATCGGATCAATTAAAAATCTATGTACATTGAAATAATCTCTGTAAATTAATTGTACAGTTGCAGATCTTTCAGCACACAAACTCATGATTCATTTGCTCGGTCCTTTTCTCAACTTACATAATTGCTATTAACTTTATACGGATTTGCATTCTTTAAAAATCTCTGTTGTTAGTTTAAATTCTGTTCATCGCAAGGGAAAATAGAAACAATAAGTAAACCTCAAAACTATGTCGTTTTCGTTAATTCAAAAATATGCATCAGATATTTTAATGAACTTAGAGTGTTTTGAAAGATCTGTATTTTCATCCGTGTTGGGAGTGAAGATTAACCAAGCGGTAGCGCTACCAAGGAAATGGGGTAGCGCTACCCATAGCCTAATTTTCGTCCAGAATGTTTAGGAGCGCTACAGGCTTTTCCCTGTAGCGCTACCGAGACCTTAAAATTGTCTTTTTAGGGTTTCGGCCGACTGTATGTGTTATAGGTTTTTGTATCACTTTTTCAGAGCGTGAAAAAGAGAGAGAGGCGAGAGAAAACCAATCTCAGAGAGATTGTGAGAAGACTTGTACTCTTTGATTCGATTTCATAGTGGACTGGTGTGGCTCCCGTGGTTTTTCCTCACGTTGAGGTTTTCCACGTATATCTTGTGTCTTGCTTTCTTTCCTGTTTTTATTACGCACTTGTTTGCTTGCTTTTTCTGTGATTCATTGTTCCCAAGATCCGTAAGGGCGTTTGTGTTGTAGGATTGAACAGGTGTTCGTCGTTAATCCTTAACAACCCGATCTCTTAATTTTAATTAATTTAAATTTGTCTTGTGTTGCTACTTCAATGTTTTGATTTGCGCAAGTTATTGTACAGAGTTAAGAGAAAAATGTTACCTCGCTAATTATTACAAAAGGCAACCAAATGTTTTCTCGCCTGATAAGTACATTTTGCATGCCAAAAATATTTATAAGCGACAAAAACTTATGTTTCATTTGCTGAGAGGATACAATTTGCGAGAAAATGTATTTTACTCATTGCTTTAAATTGGCAACGACAAATTGTTTCTTCTCACCAAATGTGTATCATTTGCAAGGAAAAATACTTTTGTCTCTAGATTTGACTGCATTCGGCTACTTGGTTGAAGTGTAATGTCAATTCCAAATAATTTGTGAAATAAAACGAAGATATACTAATGCAAGTAATTTTGCGTTTCAAAAAGCAGGGAGCAGATCCTATTTTTGTTAACGGTTTAACTCGCATGACCTTACAGCATGACTTGCTACTCCTAGAGAACCAGATTCCATTCTCAGTGCTTGAGAGATTGTTCCCACTCACTCTGGCTCGTCTCCACAATCACTTGTCGCTCACCGATTATGTGTTTCTACGAAAGGTGGACGAGCTGATGCGTCCAGAAACTTCTTGTTGGCCTCGTGACTGCATCCTTTGGGTTTCAGGCAACAAAATCAATACTTCTAAACCTGAAGAAAAAGTTCAAAGTGAAGAAGTTGTTTCAAGTTACAAAGAAGATTCCACCAACACGGGTAGTCCAGAAACTTCTTGTTGGCCTCGTGACTGCATCCGTTGGGTTTCGGGCAACAAAATAAAGAATTCTAAAACTGAAGAAAAAGTTTCAAGTGAACAAGAAGTTTCAAGTGGTAATGCTAAGCGCTACCAACATATCCTCCATAAACTACATGATGATTACCTTCCTCAAGTAAAACCAAAAAAAGCACAGGCTGACCTCGCTGAACTATTGCCCTCTGCATCTGATCTGGTCTATGCAGGAGTCAAGTTTATACGCGGTACAGGAGATGATCTGTTCAAGGTCAAGTTCACTGAACATCCAGGCCTATTTTGGTGGTATCATAGAGCTTGTTTCGAAATCCCATTTCTCCTAGTAGAAGACTCGACGGAGTCAGGCCTCAGGAACTTCATTGCCTTTGAACAGTGTTGCCCCGGCCAATCACAGCACTTTACGTCTTATGCGATACTCATGGACATGCTTGTGAACTATGATGAGGACGTCCAAGTGCTCGAAAATGCCGGAGTCTTGCGTAACTGCTTGGGTGCCGCTAAGGATGTCACCGAGCTATTCAACAATCTATCCAAGGAAGTTTCTTATGGAGAGTTCTTCTTCTCTGACACGTGCAATAGAGCCATCAAGTATAGGAAGCATTTTTGGCCGAAGAATATGGCACACTTGAGACACAAGTATTTTGCTTCTCCCTGGACGTTCATAGCTTTCTGTTTGGGCTTCGTTGCTTTTGGTATTACCGTTACGAATTTCATCCACGGTTTCCTTAGATAAACTCCTGTGATCACGACCATTTTGTCATGTTTCCAAGATGAACTTTTAGAGTATCCCTAAGAGCAATGTTTCTGTGTTGGAACATAAGTTTGATCTATGAGTGGCCATGTGTGTGTGTGATTTAGAGACAGAGAGAGTTGAAGAGTAGGGCCGTACAAACTGAGTATTTCGGTGCATCATGAGATGCCATTGGTTGTTGCATTATTGGAGTGTATTGTATAATATAGTTTAGCTATATATCTTTGGGCTTGTGTGTTATGTGCAATTTGTGGGAGAAAGAGAAAGTGAAAGAGAAGAAAAGAGAGAGAGGGCAGAGAAAGGAGTAACGTGGGAGCGCCTTCGGGGGTCTCCCATCACCAGTTTGGGTATCTGTGCATGAGAGTGTGAGAATGAATTGTATTGTTTGAACGGTTGTATTATTTGACAGATAATTCAAAGTACTGTGAGTTTGGCTGTGTGTGAATAATTTTTCTATTTTTCCCATCATTCTGAATGTATGGCTACAGAAACAAAGTAAGTTTGCATTTTTCCTTGACATGCATGTTTGTCTTTGGTAGCCCATTGATAGTATCATTTCCTCTTTAGCGTTAGTGTTCAACTTGAACAGTTCAATTAAATTTAGTGATTAATACGAGACTATCAAGTCCAGTTTGTTGATATTGGGGGCTAGGTTTATTCTTATAAATTCAAAAAGAACTTGACAGAGCCACAGAGAGGATTTCTCCGACTCCCCCGCACGAATAAAAAAACCAAATAAGGATTGTTATCCAATGCAACTAGCCAGTCTTACTTATTTACAAATTGCACCCAAAAAAAAAAAATTAACTGCAAAGAAAAGTGTCGGTGCACGGGAGGGAGGCCTCTCCTCATGTGGTCGAGTGTCCACCTGAGTTAGTTGTCTCACCTCATCAATCAATGCCTTTAGGTGCATCCATATCGCTCACCTAAGTTTAGTTAAGATTATCTAGGAATTGCTCCACTTTTGGTAATTTACCCTTTTTTCTTCCATGTTAAAGACTAGTAAAACCCAAGTTTCCATTTTAGAACAAGAAAAATGCAAAACCCATGGTCTGTCTTTCCACCTTCCTTAGTGGGCACATAATAAGCAATGGAGTTGACATCGGTTTGGGTCGGTTGAGAATTTTTACCCTACGTAGTGTAAAAAAATAGCCAAGTTAGTAACTTCCGTTACCAATTTAATGGAATTTTATCTTGGGAATTTTGTGATCATAAAAAAATAGCCAAGTTAGCATCTTCTTGCAAGCAAGGCCTCGAAATCACATGATGTAGGTATGATTCAACACGAGTCTCTTCCATGAATTTGTTGGCATTCACCCTTAAACTATCTTTGACCTTGTGGAGAAATGACAAAAAAATAGAGCAAATATAGGCTGCCCAAACTGGACAGTAGCAGTCGGGAAACACAGAAACAGGGGAAGAGAGAGGGGACTCTCTGGAATTTTTATTTTTATTTTTTTAACTTTTCAAATGGGGCAGCCGACCTTACCTTTTCTCCTTTAACATCCCTTAAATACTAGGGTCATACAAGATAGATAATAGGCTTGGACTTTCCCAAACAATAACCCCCGTAAAAAAACAAAATAAGTAGCCCAAAACACAAACATATTATATGGTACGTCCAAATACAAAATAAAAACTACAAGCCCAATTAAAAATAAACAAAACCCAAAGCATTAATTAATTTTAACACTCGCCCTTAATGCTTTGTGGTGACACCCAACATTTCTCAAAAATATTAAAACTTTTCCTTTGAAAAAGCCTTGGTGTAGATATCTGCTACTTGGTCTTCGGTAACACAATACTTGAGTTGAATCTCTTCATCTTCCACGGCCTCTCAAATGAAGTGATGCTTGATGGCAATGTGCTTGGTGCTGCTATGGTAGACGGGATTCTTTGTCATTACAATTGTGGATTTGTTGTCACACAAAATGGGCACAATCTCGGCCGTCTATCTTTATGGGGTGCATACCGTATGCTATATCATATTTGGAGCCACAAAATCTCATATTTAGTGTCACAAAATCTCATATTGTCTCATATTTGGTGCCACAAAATCTCATATGGGGGGTGTGCATTGTAGCATCACCCGTTACAGTAATATCCAAGTCTAAGCCGAATCCCGTGTAGTCAGCGTATCACAAATTGAACCGAATCAGTATGCTCATCAAACCCAAAATAAGTTGGCTGCCCTTTTACACTTCTAGATGGGAGCTCAATATTTTAGCAACCCAAGAGCAAGTAGAATCGCTCCTAGAGCACATATTAATGAATTTGAGATTAAGTTATAGCTCCATGTAAACACGTTGGCGCGCCAGACCAATGGAACCATGCTACGATGGACCGGGTCAGGATTTTTGGGTAAGACGAGCAAATAGTTTGAATAGTTTGTTAACGCCAACTGCATTTCCTTCAGATTCAGCCTTCCATATTCAGGGCAATCCTATAAGGACAAAATACAATATGAAAGAAAAAGAGAGGAAGAACAAGACTGAAGATTTCTTTTATTCTGTAATCTCACCTGCCTTTTACAGAGAGGACCCTCCCCTTTTTATACTACACAGACTTACAAGAAACAGAAATGAAGTTGATTGGCTAGCAAGCCCTCACACAGATTGATGACCTGTCATTTACTACTTAACTACCTTAACTACCAACTAATAATATTGTTGCCTAATCCTCCTTAACTACCTTTCAAACCAACAGCAAAAATACAACAGAAATACAACTTAATGAGTATATTTCACACGATATCATACCAAAAAACAAAAGGAATCTTCTCCAGCGGGAAGGTGCACCATCCGAGACCATATATACAACTTTATTAATTGTTTCAGGCTAAAAAAAAATAAAAATAAAAAAAGAATCTTCGGCGGCATTTTCTTGACAAGTAACCGTGTCTGATCGATTTCTTTTATTTTTATTTTTAGTTTTTAGTGTGGAGTAGATAGTGTGGCCATGGCGAGTGAGTTTGTATTTTTTGAAGACTGTTTACAGGAAACAAATACTAAATTAGAATTAAGAGGCAGCGAACCGATCTACCAAAGCATCTTTGTATAAATCAAGATCCTCTATATTAGATTGTTAATCACTAACTCATTTAAAAAAATTAAGTTATATCTTCAACCCTCTCACTCACATGTTGCCAGCCTTCCATAAACATGCAGGCAAAATATATTCAAGCATTTAATATCAGATAGGCGGTGATATTTGAACACATAATCTATTGCCTACTCTAATACCATATTAGTAGATTATTGTCCACTAACCTAATTATTTATGTCTTTTAACACTCCAGAACCATGCGAAGGGTTGATTTTTATCCGAACACTGTTTTAATGTTTGAGTTCCATAAAGAATGATACTCCAGTAATCTTCTTGAATTTGATGTATTTTCTTCAAAACATTGAAGGCAAGTCATTTCTATTTTTATTGGCAAATCTTGTTGTAACAGAGAATTTTCAATATATGATTAAAGTTGTATGAACTAGCTAAACAAAAGAAGTGGAATAAAAAAAAGAGAGATAATCTTATTTTTTGGAATATTTATTTAGAGCTAGTTAAGTAGTTAACCCTACAAATTACTCTGAGTGTGAGGCCTCTATAATTATATATAGATCCCAGGAGGGGGTCTGGTTCACCCAGCTGCCTCTTGATTTCATTGATCAAATGGAAATCTACCCAACTGAAATGAGCCGAGGGGTGAATGGCTATCAAGAGGTTATTCAGCGCCTTACTTCAACAATCCGTAAAGGTGCCCAGAAAGCCGAATCCTTATCTTCAGCTTGCATTTGCAGGGTGCCCCAAAAGCATCGTAAGCAGAATGAAAGTGCCTACACCCCTCGTCTCATTGCTATCGGCCCTCTTCACCGAAATGACCCACACCTCCAAACACCCATGCAACATGTCAAGATGAGTAACATGAATAACCTATTTTGTCGAATCACCGAAGAAATGGAGAACCAGGAAGCAGAGCAGAAGAAGATTTTACAAGACTGTGTGGCGGCAATGGAGATGTCTATAGAAGATGCGAAGAAATGCTACCCGGAAGAAGTGACGCTGGATGTGGAAATGATGTCGGTCGATGGTTGCTTCATCCTTGAATTTCTCTACAAATTCTTTGGCAACCCACAGGTAAGGAAGTTTAATTACTGTAACTACATTTCTCGTTTTTACAATGGCTACTTTATTAGTTAACAAAACTTGATCTTCTTTTTTCACATCAATTGGTACTTTTAGCCTGCATCCAAATTTTTAAAGTAGCGAAATAATCTTTTTTTCTTGACCGGCCGCCAAAAAAAGACTCTTGACACAAACTCGTTCCATTTTGCACTTTAAGGTGATTATTAGTAGTGTTGGTTAAAGTATAAAGAACCAATATACAATTCTTCGTATTGTTTCTGTTCCTTAATGTTAGTCCACTACGAAAAATGAATAGGAAAAAACTACAATACACACCCCTTATTTAGGTGTCTATGATATACACCATTATAAAAGTTACGAATTTTTTGCAAAAGCTACAATTTTTTTTGTTAAAGTTAAGATTTTTTTATTTTATTTTATAAAAGTTACAAAAACACTAAAACGTTACGAATCATATTGCTAAAAAGTTTCGAAAAACTAAAAAATGTTATTATTGCAAATGAAGTAGCACAATCTGGACCATACAATAGTTGCATATGGTACAACCAAATAAGGGGTTTGTATTTCAGCCATTTCCAAATGAAATAATGTATGATCATACAAAATTCTTATACTAGATAAAGAACTAATTAAGATACTTAAATTCCCGTCATAAGAATTTTGAAATATTATGCTCGGATTTACTACTCTATTTCTTAATCTGAAGATTGCATGTCATTCATACCGAACTAGCATTTAGTCTGAAAATTGCATGTCATTCTATTACTCTCTCCCGTAACTTTTTTTTTTTTTTGATCCGACTCTCCTGTAACTCACTCTGTGTTTGCCATAGTTGCAAATACATGAAAAGGGAAAAAAATGTCAAAGTCTTAGTAAAAAATATAAAAAATGTGTTCTTCTAAATTTCATCTTTAAACGGAAATGATGTTGATCGATGGCTGCTTCATCCTTCAATTTCTCTATAGATTCTACCGTTATTACTGGATCGGTAAGGAAGCTTAGAGCATCCTAATGTCTCCCTCGATTGGTACTTTTAGCGTCCTGATTTTTAAGTTCCAAAATGCTCTTTTTTTCTTGATCGGCGGCAAAAAGTACTCTTGATATATACCATTAAAGTTTGTATTTGTCCCATTTTAAGCACAACCCTTATTTGGGTATGTGTGATTGATTCAGATCTGATTTTGGAAAATTAGCAATTTATTAGAATTTTTTTTACTATTTCAATTTTAGTATTCTGTTAGGAGATTACTAGTATAGAGTTATTTAGTTTCTTAATTTTAGGTTGATTCAGTTTCCTATTTTATGTTTTTTTGTTTTACAAGAATTAAGGTTGCTAGTATTTTATTTCCTTTTTAGTTTTTGTGTTGCTGCTAGTATAAATAATTGATGTAAGCCTTGGGGCAAGAGAGTTGTTTTATGAATATTAATGAAAAATTGAGAGTTTTATCACTATTGTTTGTTCAAGGAGGGAGTATCTCTAGTTCAAACAAAAATCGTGATTGTCATACACATTATAAAAGTTACGATTTGTTTATAAAAGTTGCAATTTTTTTTTATAAAATTTACGAGAGACACCAAATTATTACGAATCATAGAAAATGTTGCGAATCATATTGTAGAAAAGTTACGAACAATTAAAAAATGTTATGATTGCCAATGAGGTAACACAATTTGAACTATACAATAAATGCATATTGTAGCCATTTCTTTATTAGTGATGTTAGTTAAAGTATATAGAAACAACATAGAAGGACAAAAATAGGTCTTCTATGCATTCCTAAATGTTTGTCTGTTACGAAAAACAAATAAGGTACTTCCCTATAAAACGATTTTTTCACACCGAATTAAAGATCTACTTAAGATCATTAAACTCGTGTGAAGAACTTTTAAAGATTATGAGCGTAATTGTTTTATTTTTTATTTTAAAATTACATGTCATTTCGTAGTGACCTACACAATGTTTCCCAAGTTCTTGTCAATTTCTCTACATGCGTGTAATTTTAAAATTGTTTATGATTTTTTCCACCTAAAATTTTTAAAATTTTAAATCTTCTTCAATAGCAATAATTAAGATCTATCAAATTAGATCCGTATTACATACTCCCTCCATCCCATTCTGTATTTGCTTGGCACAGTAGCTAGTTACTAGTAGATAAAAAATGAACTCGAATATCGAAGTGTTAGTGGGTGTTTGGAGTAGATTAACTACAAAATTTTATTCGAGTATCAACTTCATACGAATTTTACTTTTAAAAAAATTTCTCACTTTATTTTAAAACTTGTTCACCTCAAGGAAAATAGAAACAATTAGTAAACCTCAAAACTATATCGTTTTAGTTATTTCAATAATATGCATTCGATCTTTAGTAAACTGAGATTGTTTAACAGTTTATTTTTATTTATGGAGTAAAAACTTCGAGAAATCTTTATTTCCTCATCGAACTACAATTACTTGTGCAATGAGTTGAATTAGAGAGAAAAAAAATTAATATTCCTCGGTTATCGGTAAAAAAGGTGATAAAATTTGTTTTTTCTTCCAACAGACTACAATAGGCGGGGAATTTGCTTTTCCACATTAATCGCTTGTTTTTATTACAAAAACATGATAAAAGTTGTTTCCCTCACCTAATGAGTACAAGTTGTTTCCCTCACGTAGTAGAGCCATCCTTGAGGATTGGGTTGCCCAAGCCCGCTTACATGCTTGGTTGTCCACTTACTAGTAAGGCTTAATTTGGCCTAAAAGTGGTTTTTGGATTATTGGTTTTTTCGTTTCGTTTTTGTTCATTTTTTTTTGCATTTTTTCGTTTTGCGTCAAGATTTTGACGTTTTTGGATTCCTCTCGACGAGACGAATCTAACGAGTATAATATTGTGGTCAAAATTCAAATTTTTTTGAATAAAGCCAAAATAGGTAGATTATTCGCCAATAATCCACCTATTTTGGCTTTATTCAAAAAAATTTGAATTTTAACCACAATATTATACTCGTTAGATTCGTCTCGTCGAGAGGAATCCATAAACCACAAAATCTTGATGCGAAACGAACAAATGCAAAAAAAATTGAACAAAAACGAAACGAAAAAACCAATAATCCAAAAACCACTTTTAAGCCAAATTAGGCCTAAGTCGTAAAAAATAAAAGACATAGAAGTTGGAAGGGAAAAAAAGAAGAGTCATGGTTGCATTGTACTATTAGTTTGAATTACATCAAAAAAATATAATTCAAATTGTAACCCCTTTATAATGTTTTATGAGTGGCACGGCACAACTTAAACTAAACTTCTCTTTGCATATTTTTATGCAAATTCTTCTCAGTTGAATTGTTGTACTTTAACTTATCAAAAAATTCATTTTCACTTGGGATTTATAGTCAATTCACTTAACCTCTCGTGGCATGATAGTACAAAAGCAAGTTTTCGTCAATTTTAACTAAGAAAAATAAAATTCAAAACCAAAAGATACAACTATGAAAAGATACACGTAAATATAGACTATTATAAGATTTTTTTTTATAAAGAAAATAAGAAATTTTTGTTGTTATCATAACTATAATATATGTCCAAAAAAAAACCATTCGATTCTCAATTATTTATATCATAACTCAGTAATGTGTGTGTCACAATTATTTTGTCGAACACGTAGAATGCAAACTTTTAATTCACAAAATTCAATTGACAATTGACGATGGTTACGAGCAGATTTTGATTACTTCATGAAATGCCAAAGAACGCGATGAAGCATCAACTTGTTTGAGTATCATACTTCTTCATCACGCGACAGCACAAAAAAGAGAGCCTCAATTCGATTCTTATTTGGGATTGCCATCTAGCATTAGTAAGAACCATAAAGGAAACAAAAAAAATCCAATTTTCTGCAGATCCCAAATGAAGAACTGTAAAATGTGTGTATCCTTACCACCCATTGCCTTTGATCTTTAGATCCCTATGTCATTCAGAGAACCAAAAACCTTTGGATCATTGGAACCGACAGAAACCGCCAATCTGTATAGACAGGTTAGCGCTATTGGGTTACGTTGCCGGCCAGCGGGGCTTGACGCCGAGACCTCCACGACTTCAAATTTCGAAGAGGGAGAATCGTGTTGGCAAAGATTTGCCTTAATCTTTAATTAATGAAAGAGAAAATGGACACCAAAGTTGGCAAATGATGCCGACTCACTTCTCGGGGAAACACGGAGGAACAGAGTATGTGGGGGAATCTGAGGGACTGATTTTTTCCGTACTCATAATTTGCAACGACCCAATTGCAAGATTGAAGCTCTATCAACTGATTTTTTAAAGGCTGTTATGGTTTTCTGTTTTACTATCATTTTCAATGTTTTGGGCAATATTTTATTTTATTGGTAATAAACAAGAGTGGAAGAGGGGGCTGCGTCTTCTATTGAAAAACAAAGGAAATAGCAATCTTTTTGTTTGCCTCCGAAAAAAAATGACAAATAAACGTGAAGGCCTGAAAGATTTTAGTGCGAGCGTGCCGGACTGGATTGCAGTCCAACTGTTGAGATGGGTCTCGTGCCTTCTCCTGAATTTGTTTCATAGGTGATTAGTGTGATCCAAAGGGCAGAATTGCACGTAGTGCCTTACTAAAATGGGCTTATAATTTCCCACACGGTTTTGAAAAGTGAAAGCAAAGGTAAAAGTAAAATCCAACTATATTAATGATGATTAACAAAGATGGGGGACTAGGAAACGTAAATAACGAAAGCTAGGCTGGGCTATGCTCAAGTTTGAGCAAACGAAGGAAACAATAAAATCTACGTGAGTTGAGGTATAAAAACTCTGAGAAGAGTTGAATTTTTGTAAGCATTGATCTTGTTGCTTTGATTTTGAACTTCTCGCCAAGAAATTGGTTACCCGGTTGATGATGATCTTCTAAGTTGTTCCTTAACTTCTTAAGCTATCCGTGGAGCAACTTTTCCCTCTAAACTGCACAAGCCTAATAACTACAGAGTCCATTGTACTCAAGCCTCTTCACAGAGTTATTCCTACAATCTTTTTTACCGTAAATCTTGGATGGCCAATAGCTAGCTGAAGGCCCCAGGCCTTGGCTACCTCTATCTTCTTGGAGAGAGAAAACAGGAAAGACCGATAACCTTATCTCCTAATTTTATGGGTGGTTAGGGTTAAGTTTTAGATTTATCTCTTATTAACCATTAATATTTCAAATGACTTTTAAAACATAAATATATTTATCTTAAGGGGGTGTTCCACTAAAGTAGTTTTTTGAAAAAACTAGTTTTTCACGGTTTTTTATGTGATGTATTGTGAGAGAATGACCTGTCTCGATTTTTGGAAAAAACTGTTTTTTGTTAGTGGAACACCCCCTAAGTATTAGGCCATGACAAGCCAATCATTAAACCGGAACCAACTGGCCAGTCATAAATACTATCATGGCCCAATGGTAATTAATATGAATTTGGCCTTTAATGATTCATCATTAGATCTTTGAAGCCTGATTTATCCTGAAAGCAGAGGGCGTATCCATTAGTTATGGCCTGTGGCTAAATTTGTCAAATTTGGGTGTAAACACTTAATCTATAAAGGAAATTCAGATTTGCAGCCCTCCTTGAAGGAGTAATTAGATGTTTTTACTTGTTTCAAAAGGATTATTCATTTATCACACATCTTTTAATATTGTCTATTATGCAAATACATGCAATTTTTGAAAAAATGAAAATAAAAATCATTCATAATTTTTTTCAATTTCTTTGCACTAAATTGAGGATGGCATTGAGATCTTTTAATTTTGTGCAAATTTTTTTTTGCAAGGAAGTACGCTGATTTTTAATCCCAAAATTACACTTCTCGGAGAGGACATTTAAAAAGCAATGAAGACGGTAAACTTTTTTTTTTTTTCCCTTTTACAAAGCTCAGGGGAAAGAGTAAACATCAAATTGAAAACTGGAACCAATTCCTAAAAGAAAAAGATTCTACTTTTCGGTTGAAAATTCCAAAAAGAACAAAAGTTGTTAGAGCATTTCTAACCCTTACCTCAAATTTTTACTCAAATATAAATAAAAGCTTGGTTTGGTATCACCTACTCTAGTCACAAACCCATTTTTTATTTTGTATGCAAAATTTTCTTAAAATTAGCTCAAAAATGTTTTTTTATTCCTTTCTCCCCTCTTTTCACATGCCTAAATCCTCCTCTCCTTCAACATAAAGCTCACCACCGCAACCAGAAACTATTGTAAGGTTTGTTTGGAACATGTGGAAGAGAAAGGAAAAGAAGAGAAAATAAAATGAGAGAAAAGTTAGACAAAAGCGGGAAGAAAATTTTACTATTCACAATAGTTAGATTTATTATTTTCTACCTTCTTTCCCTCCATGCCAAACAAGAGGAGGAAAGAATTTTAACTTTTCTTCATTTTCCCTCATTTTCCTTTAGTTTCAAAGACACCCTAAATCTCACCACCAAGCCAAAAATGCAGATTGCACGCGTTGAAAAATCCACTACCATTAACCACCACCATGACCTGTTTGTTTGGCTTTATGTTGGATATCTGTAATAATTTCTGGGGGAAGAGTTGGAGGGAGCCCTGTTATCTTTTTTGAGATAACATGACAGATAGAGTTGCCAGTCAAACAAACATAAAGCCAAACAAACATAAAGCCAAACAAACAGGTCATTATTTTCAAGAATTTTTATTTGAATCCCTAGTCAAAATTGCCAGTCAAACCCCAGTCAATTACCCAGAAATTGTCCCTGGTTTATCCTTTATTTGGGATACCCTTTACCACAAAAATCCAGATAGAGTTGAATGTCCAAAAATAGACCCCCTTTGCAAAGAAATCCCCTTAGAATGGATGGATTGCAAATGCAATTTAATCTATAGTATCCCCTTAGCATGTATAGATATGTCCAAATTTGTAGACCTTTCTTTAACCTACCAAGGAAAAGAGATCCAAGTAACCCCCATGACCTTGCTCGACCATGGTTTCCTTCGTCAGTTAATTTTCACTTCCCCAGAACAAACCACCAGAGTTACCAGAAAAATAGCTATTTGTGTCAATAATATTTTCTCGTCACCAAAATATGATGCAGTTAAATGTCAAGTATTGATCCGAAGCAAAATGCCCGAATGGACATCTTTTGGGACTATTATTCCGGCTCAACATATTATGCATGTTACAGCAAATTGGCCATTTAATAAGAACCATCCACGTATCTTCCTCATGTGCTGTGAATTTCCCACTTGGATTTGTTCAAAGTCAACCAGAAGTCAAATTAGGCATCACATTGCTTACCAAGTTGCAAGAAACCTTGGAGATACAGATGAAAATATCTACAGCCTCTACACCTATAAATTGTTCAGTGAAGATCCAATTTAGAAGATTTGAACTATTGAAGATTTAGGAGAAGTTCCATTTTCTTACCACACCAGATACAAGAAATTAGTTAACTTCTACATCAGTTATTTAGAAGTTCATGACATATCTGACTCAGACATGGATTTCTCCCAAGAAAATAATGATGGGCAGAATTCGTGGAATGAAGATGATGGGCGTGATTTTTGGGATAATTTATCCCCTGAATTACTAGCAAGTATAGACAACATGATGGAATAAGTTTTTCCTCTCTTGTAAAAACTTTTCCTCAAAGTAAATTGTACTCCCTCAAGTAAAAGCAAGTGCAAGCTTCCAAGAGATATCTACCATCCAACAAAGCAAGTCACATGCAAGATTCTCCTCCACCGAAAGTAGAGACAGCATCATGCATGCACCGAAAGCTGGAGAAAAGTTACCCCTTTAGTCAAAAGTAAAATAATTATAGCCCACATGGCTGAGTCACCCCGCACTTGTAAAATAATTGTAGTCTCAGGACCTTTGGTTATAAAAGGATCCTTTAAATTTTGTAATAAGCAGAGTTAGTTTCAGAGTGAGTTTGAGAGTTCAATTGTTTTTCGTTCTCTCCTTTCTCCCAACCAGTAAAAGCTCTTTTGAGCATAGTCATCTCCCACTATAGCTCCTTTGAGCAGAGTCATTTCATTCCACCACTTGTAAACATGTATTCAAATTGAAGTTCTGAATCAAGTCATCGAATTTTCAGTAAGTTTACTTGTCAATTTTCAGCACTATTCACATACTATTTGAGTACTATTTAGCACTATTTGTCACTATTTAGCACTATTCACGTTCACTATTTAGCACTATTCACGTACTATTCACGACACTATTCATGTCACTATTCACGCTACTATTCATTACTATTCACATTGCTTTCGTTCTTTTCCTTTAAGACTTTCGTTAAGTAAAATTCCTTTCCTTTGTTCAATCTGTCTGTCTGCTCTGGCATGCTCTTCTACTGTGTCTGTGCTTCCGCCCCCCCATGGTATATATATATATATATATATATATATATATATATATATATATATATATATATATATATATATATATATATATATATATATATATATATATATCGGACTTTTTATTCAATTTTTTTTTTGACAATCCGATTCGTCCAATGTGTTCAGAAGGTGTTTTCAAGGGTTGCCGCGAAAAATCTTCAAAAAAAAAAACCGGGAAGGTCTTGATCCAAGCAGTTTTCGCAAAAATATATAAATACAGTTTTTGCGAGGAAATTATGGCATTTAGTGAGGAATTTATTTCCTCGCAAAAACCCTGATTTCTTGTTGTGATAAAAAAACTCTACCACATGAGCTAGCAACCGCTTTGCATGGAAATAATTGATTCCCTTATAATTAACTTTTTAGCAAGAAATTTTATTTTCATTGCCGTCTGTTTTAGCAATCTTATACTACCTCCATTCCAAAATAAGTGTCTCTTTTGGGATTGCGTGTCATTTTCAATGGCTTATATACTTTAATGTAAACCTCAAAAAATATGCATTATAGATCTTGTTTGATAGATGTTAACTAATTATATTAAACAAGATTTTCAAAATTATAATAAGTAGTAGAAATTAAAAGATATATAAGCTGTTGAAAATGGCAACAGTCCGAAAAGGAAAACTTATTTTGGAACGGTAGGAGAATTCTTTCTAGTTTTTGATTTTCTAGTCAAATTAAAATTTTCCATTTTTGGCAATTTTTTTATTTCTTTTAATTATTAAGACTTGATTTGCAATCAAGACCTAAATTATTTTGTTTTCCTTATTGGTCTAAGGTTTCCATGGCCCTACAAAAGCTATTGTGAGCCTTAGGACTAATTAGTTGTTATTTGATTAAAGAAAATTTAAGGAGAGTATCTCCACAGCTCAATCATTATTTGTGATTGTCCTTGTTTTACGTCATTCTAATCCATACGCTTCTTGCATCAGAAAATGCAAATAATAGGCTTTCAAACACCCAGAAACTCCCCTAAATAGAGATGATGTATGGTACCCCGTACCACTCTTCTTTAGTTCTGGGAAATGCCCTGGCCAAGGGCCCCTCTCTCTTGGCTACGTTGTACTAACAACGTTGTTTCTCTGCCTCATCAATCGATCACTTAAGCTAAAGCGTAGCCACCTAACTAGAAAAACAGTTACCAACCATGACCAAAGTTGTCTCGGAAGGCCGGCATGTGGCCGTTCTGCCATTTCCATTCTCCAGCCACGCCGGCAGCCTCCTCAGCATTGTTACCCGCCTTGCCACTGCCGCCGCCCCAAACGTCACTTTCTCCTTCTACAGCACTCCCAAATCCATCGAAACCTTATTCGCACCGGCGAAGAGAGTCCCCGGAAACATAAAGCCATATGTGGTGTCGGACGGGGTTCCGGATGGGTACGTGTTCTCGGGGAAGCCTCAGGAGGAAATTAACTTTTACATTGCGGCTGTGGAGGAGAGCCTTAAGGGAGTTTTGAAGGCGGCCGAGGCGGAGACGGGGCAGAGGATTCGGTGTGTTATGTCGGATGCATTTCTGTGGTTTGCCGGGGATTGGGCGGAGGAGATGGGCGTTCCGTGGGTGTCGTTTTGGTGCGCGGGTGCTAATTCATGTGCGGCTCATTTTTACACTGACCTGATTATGGATACTGTTGGAATGCATGGTAAGTGATTTTTGGTACTAGCTAACCCAATAGGCCGTTCTACTAACTTTGATTTTTGGTTTTTATTTTTACTTTTTGCTTTTTTAAAATGATACTATGTTTCATATAACGTGGAAATTATTTTTAAAAAAAGTAAAAAAAAGCCTAAAAGCCACTTAATAGAACGAAAATAACTTCGTTTCGGACCATTTGCAAACACCCTGTTTGTAGATGGGCAAATCTAGGTCATGCATTCCGAGCTCCAACGACTTAGAATGGATTTTTGTTTTTTAATATGAAATGCTTTTTAAGGAAGAGAATGAGTGAGCATTGATCCGAGCTGTTGGATCTCACCATTTCGGAATGCATGACCAAGATTTGCACGTCTTCAAACAGGGCGTTTGCAAACAGTCCATAGAAAAGTTATTCTCTAATATAACGAAGCCAAAATTTCTATTTGTTTCGGGTAGAAAACGTTTTCTAGTGTTTGGTTGAGATATATAAATCATTAATATGACAAAACAATCGAACTAGTACAATTTTCTATAAAAACAAATTATTTCCTTCCCAAATGGAAAACAATTATGCATACCTGCAAAATGACTAAAATACCCTTTATATGATATAATCACTCACCTCAATTTGTATTCCAATCACTACTATGGAAGAAATGTTATCGAATGATTTTTGTATCATTTTTATTTATTTCTCAAAGTTTGAGCTTGAGTTTTCCACTCATTTACTATAAATGACCAAAATTTAATTGGTAATTAAAATATATTTCCCCAATTTTCTTGTAATGATTGGAAATGAACTTTGCGAAGTACTTATGAGTTCCACTATTTTTTGTTATTTTTCTTTACCAAAGAGTAATAGTTAAAATTACGAGAGAATTGGCACAAAGATAATAAAATTGTTAAAAAAAGGTTAGAATCAGCGTAAGATTCTTTTAAAAAGAATTGAAAGGAGACAAAAGGTCTCCGTGATTTCTATCGCTGTCGAATTTTATTTTTTTTTTATCAGCAAATTATGATTAAGTTTATCATTGTCTATTGCTCTATAAAGTTATTTTATTTATTTTTTGTTAGATTCTCATTCATATTGTTTGATTAACCATTTGTCATGTTGAGTTGAATCTAAATAATATGAAATCATGAGAAAAAAAACAAAAGAAATTCGCAATAACAAAATAATAATTAGGATTTGAGAAACAAATTTTGTAGAAACTGTACACAGGGATTAAAATCAGAGAGAATCATAATTAATTGGAGAAAAAAACTTAAAGAGGTGAAAAGACATCTAAAAGGTTAATATATTTGATATTTGAAAGGTGGTACTTGAAAAGGATGTTGGTGTGGTAGTCAGGTGTTGTCTGCTAACAATTGATTGTGAAGGGAAAAGATCAGAACTGCTTAGAAGGGAAGTTTGTACGTCTCGAAGGATCATAAGACTCGTTCAAAAACCTTAATGCCCCTGCTTAAGTTATAAGCTCTCCGACTGACCCAGTAAATAACATAACATTGAACATTGGAAAATATGAGCAATTTAAATTATCTCATTTACTCATTTCACCTCCAGTTTTTCCGATTAACCCGTCTTCTTAATGGCCAACTACAGATACTGCCGGGAGGGAAAACGGCGTCCTAAATTTCGTCCCGGGATTTCCAGAACTATGTCTCGGGAATTTACCCCCGGGAATCCTGATTTCGAACTCGGAACCTCCATTCGTAATCATGTTACACAAAATGGGCCGGGCTCTACCCAAAGCTACCGCTGTTTTTCTCAACTCCTTTGAAGAAATAGATCCTGAAATCAACCAAGATCTCAAGTCCAAGTTGAAAATGCTCCTCAATGTTGGCCCATCCAATTTACTATCATCGTCGTCGCTGCCACCCTCCTCATACTCAGACGAGTACGGATGCATCCCGTGGTTGGACAATTTCAAAGCCGTCTCAGTTGCCTATATCAGCTTTGGAACAATGCTTACACCCTCACCGCAAGAGGTATTAAAATGAGAAATAGTCTGAAACACAGGAAAGGAAACCAGAAAACAACCCATAAAGTGGCAGTTAACTTTTATGAGTTGTTTTCTGGGTTTGCTTTTATGTTTCCGGCCATACTAAAATTTAAAATTGGCTTAATGAGACAAGTAACTTTTCTCTAGTCAATTAGATTAGTAGTTTTTTTGTTTTTTTCGGTCAACAGATTGTGGCATTAGCTGAAGCACTAGAAGCTAGCGGCACTCCCTTTCTCTGGTCTCTCAAAGACAATATGAAAGAGTTTTTACCGCAAGGTTTCATGGAGCAAACAAGCAGGCTAGGAAAAATCGTGCCATGGGCACCTCAGCAACAAATTTTGGCGCATAGTTCAATAGGAGTTTCCGTAACTCATTGTGGGTGGAACTCGGTATTGGAGAGCATTGTAGCTGGTGTGCCCTTGATTGGAAGGCCATTCTTTGCTGATAATCTATTAAACGGGTGGATGATGGAAAACGTGTGGAAAATTGGTGTGAGGTTGGAGGGAGGAATTTTCACAAAAACTGGCACAATGTCGGCTCTTGAACTGGTTTTGAATCAGGAAAAGGGTAAGGAAATGAGGAAGCAAATTGGAAAGTACAAAGAGTTTGCATGGAAGGCTGTTGGACCAGAAGGGAGCTCAACTCAGAATTTCAATACTTTGTTGGAGGTAATAACAGGGTACGACCTTTGAAATTCGAATTATTTTTCATGTAGTAAAAACATCGTAAGTGTGTATTTTGAAAAGCTAACAATTCCAACTATGTTGGGAACAATAAGAACATTTATTATCTTTAGAAAATTTCCTACTCCGGAGATCATTTCACTATAGTTTTTTGTAGTACTCCCAAGGTCTTCCAAAATAATGTTATTTTGGTACCACGAGAGAGGGACTAAGTCAAAAATTTCACTGCACAGGAACGAGCCTATATAAAACTATGTTGGCCGAGATTAGCCTAACTCCTTAGTGATTAAAGGAGAAATTGACAATTGGACAAAACGAGGGGTACAAACCAAAACACCTAGAAAACATACCGACTGCTCTTTGAGACCCACTTTTGGGTCTCACATGCACGATCCGAGCCGTTCATTCATTTTAAAATGAAATTGCAAGGGGCTCCGCGAGAAATCATCTCAATCGACGTCTATTGATACTTGATCCAAATTCCACCTATTTCATGCAAATTTCATTTTAAGATGAATAAATGGCCGAATCAATGCGTGTGGGATTCAAAAGTAGGTCCCTGAGAGTGGTCGGTATATTTTATGGGTGTTTTAGTCAATACACGTAGCAGGGTCCTTGACAATTGATGCCAAAGTGCTCTCGGGTGAACACGGAAGTGAACAAGGGAAATGGGGAAAAATCTGGAATTTCATTCTTGAGTTTTAATAGTTCATCTTCTTTAGAAAAGTCTAACACAAGCTTTTGTAATTCGTACTGACATCCATGGGCTTTGGGCCTAGACACTAGACTTCTATTTTTGGACCAACCAACATGACCCAATTACAAATTACAATTTTTAGGTCCATTTACAAACTTTACATTTTAGCCCAAATGCAAAAATACAAAAATTACAATTTCTAGGTCCATTTACAAACTTTACATTTTAGCCCAAATGCAAAAATACAAAAATTACAATTTTTAGGTCCATTTACAAACTTTACATTTTAGCCCAAATGCAAAAATACAAATAGGCATTTATTTTTACACTCACCCTTAATGACTTGTTGTGTGACACATAACATTTCTCCAAAATATTTAAAACTTGTCCTTTGGAAGCGCCTCGGTGAAGATGTCCACCACTTGATTTTCGGTCTTACAATACTTGAGTTGAATCTCATCATCCTCCACAGCCTCCCGAATAACAGAGTATTGTGCATTTGAAAAGAATTTATAGCAATATGTGGGGTTTTTCTTAAAATAAAACTTGTTAAAGCTTACATTAGCTTTTGGAATTCATTTGTTCTCTAAAAGATAAAATGGACATTTGCTAAAATCACACCCTTGATTTTAGAAAATGAAATGGGAAGGTGATAAAATCTCCAATGAATCTGGACATGCTTTTATCACCTAAAATGGACATTTGCTAAAATCACCCCCTTGATTTTAGCAAATGTCCATTTTATCTTTTGGAAAACTAAGAAGAAACTAAATTTCTCGAATATATTTGGTTCAACATTGAATGCATGAATTTTTTTTTTTTTTTTTATTTTTTCCATCTCCATTTTGAATCCAGGGTGGTAGGTGTTGTGCGCTATGTTATACGAGCAAAACAACATAATTTTGCTCATTTTCTTAGTAAACCTCCAAAGCTTTAAAGGGCCCTGTTTGAATGGTTGATTTTGGAGTTCAATTTTAGAAAATTTGGGCTCTTTGGAGTAAGATATATTGGGTTTAGACACTTGGATTTAGGCACTTTGGGTTTAGGGTTTAGGCACTTTGTGGTGGTTTTTTCTTCCTCCAATTAAGGCCTTGAGAAGTTTCAGAGATATGCTAAAAAATAAAGCAAAATGACGTAGTTTTGTCGCACAACACCCACCCTAGATCCCTCCAATCTCAACACCTAATCATTACAGAAGAAAAAAAATTGATCTTTAGTGACAACAATTTTGTCACTAGGTTGTCACTAAAATTGTGTTGCTAAAGTATTCAATGACAAATTTTTAGTGCGTTATCACTAATCCCATAATTAGTAACAGTTTAGTACCAAAAGTAGACACTATATATGTTTCAGCAACACACTTTTAGTGACACGTTGTTGCCACTAAAACTCAATTTCTTTCTAGTGAATCCAAAGCACCTCTAGCTAAAATAAAATAAAATAAAATAAAATTCTAGTCGTGTCTCGTTCTTCCCCTCCCGCCCCCTAGGGTTTTCGCTACCGGTAGCAGGAGGGGAGGGTTTTAGTCTTGATAGGTGTTTTATTCCTCCACGGTAATGTTTTTGATAACTCCTCATTTTCAGTGCGGGTTTTCCTCTCTCAATCTCAAATATGAGACTTTTTTTTTTTTTATACCCTCTGTTCCTTTCTCTCAACTTCCCCTTCATCAATGAGGTGCCGATACAACTTAACCCAGTGGTGGTGGACTGGTGGTGATGGTTCTAGATGAAGGAAAGCGGTGGCTGGGGCAATCCAATGACAAATCAGGTCGATTATCTTGCCAGCCTCGCTACTATGGGTATTTGAATTTTTAATCAGTAAAGTCTTCTGGAACCATTGTGTGGCTAGGAGAGGTTGTAGTCGTTGAATGGCTATACCTGAGAAAACTATGTTCCTTCTTTGGTTTTCTCATGCATCCTTTGATTAAAAATGGATTCTATTTTGGCGATTATTTTTGCATACCTGTGTTTCCGATGACAAATGAAGTAATTACCGTTTTAAAAAGGGGAAGAAAAAGTCTCAACACCTAGGCTCCGTTTGTTACGATGTAAAATGCTTTTGCTGAAAACAAACTTTTGTACTTTTATTTTTGGGTGTTTCGTTGGTACATGAAAAATATTAGTATTCAAAATAATGATTTTCCCGTTGTTTTATATGTATAGATATAATGAGCATTAGTCTAAGGGAGACAGAGGTTGGATAACTAGGAAATAAGTTTTTGTCACGACATGTGGAAAAAGAGGTATGTACGTGGCCGACGGTTGGTTGGGTGCTGGTAAAATGACTTACGGGATTATTCCACGTAAGTTGTTTTCACCTACTTGAGGAAAATCATTTTCTGGAAAAAAAAAAATGTTTTACGGACCTATTCCGCAACCAAGCAATAAAAATTAGATAAAATATTTTGGGAAAAATATTTTACTGTCAAACAAGAGCCCCAGTGAAATACATGATTGAAAGTTTGATCCATCACACAAAGCGTCCGAAAGATGCGAGGTGGAGGTGGGAAAAGATTCCACTATGCCAATTTCTTCCATTTGACTTTTAGATTGAAATCTCTTTCTCCCTTTATACTATGGTATCCTAAGGATTTCTTAATGTCTGCCACAACCCATTCGTGCGAATGGCAAAAGGAAAGGAAATGAAAGGAAAAAAGAAAAGCCTTTTCTAAAGTGACAAGACTACATTACATCATTTTCATTCATCAATACACAATATTGTTTCCAATCGTTAGGAATATCTTTTGTTGGTAGTAACTTTGATAACTACAAAGGATGTCGATAATGTTCCATTTAATTTTACATCGAATGGTCTCCATGTGAGGTTAATCATTTTGACGGAATACCGTCCAAGTAAAATCAGAATCGATTTTCTTGGTTCGCAGAGGGTACGATCCATAAATTGGGAAATTCGCTTCTTCGATTTGAAATGGACTTGAGAGGTTAAGTGTAGCTTGATCTTGGTCACTGAGGACTTAGTAGCAAGAAGTTAATGTGCATATATAAACATATATTGATAATTCAACAAACACAAAGCACACATGGGTCCAGAAAATGAAAAAAATTTGGGTGCGTGTAGGTAAAGGGGCGTGACACGCCAAGACTTGCTGAGATCCGAAAACCGGCCCAAAAAAAACAACGGGCGGATTGAAAACCCACTTTTTATTTTTTTTTGCTTTTTATAAAAATTGCCCCGTGATTTTTTAATCCGGAACCGTCCGGCCGCATTTTGGACGGCTTCGGATGTCTACTGCACGGCACCACGTGGTGCCCCATTTGCACCCAAAATCTTCTCCCAGAAAATAATACAAGAGAAAATCAGAATGCAAAGAAACATTTGAAAAAACCAGCTCCGGAACAAATCTACTTATCTCAATGGGTGGAAAAATATTGATCTGCATCAAGCTTGAGCCCGGTGCTGTTGTAGTCCTCATAGTGTTAAATAGCGGTATCGGTTGCGGTATCGGTGTATCAGTATCGGGACGTATCGGCGATACGTTGCGGGAATCAGGGGTAGCGGTCGTGAATTTTTTAACTTTTTTGATGTATCGGCCAATACGACACGGTACGTGTCGGTATCAGAGTCTTCATATTCTGAGATGAACCAGCCAATATGGTACATTCAAAACTATGGTAAGTCGTCACCCATTAATGATGTCTTCCCTATTATTGTTGGAGAGGTCAAGAATCCGTCACCAAAGTTGATCAGCTGTAATATACAAAATCCAAGTTCGATTTTCCAAATCTAGGCCCTCCGGGTCCAAAAATGATGGAGAGAGTAGAAGATCTTCTCTCTCCCTAAGGTGGTCAGGAATTAAATAAGGAAAACCATTTGGTTTTGTTAATACTGATTCTCAAAGAGCTATGTGATTTGAAGAAACCAATAATGTCTACAAAGGATGAATTCTAGGGCATTATTTTATCGGAAACGAAAGTACTGTAGGGAGGCTCTACCAAGGTTTTAAATCTCGGTATCGGTTGCGGTATTGGTCACGGTATCGGTGTATCGGTATCGGGACATATCGGCGATATGTCATGGGAATCGGCCGTCTCGGCCGTGAATTTTTAAAAATCATTAGCACTATGTAGAAAACTTGAGTTTACACACTTTTTTTTCTCATTAGCTTAATTAGTAATATTTTAACCAATATTAGCACATATAATTGAACCAAACCACCATGGTAAGGTTATAATACAAAAATAAGTGCACCATAGAGTTCTTACAACACGTAATTACGAGTCATAACAAGATTCAAGCTCAATAGACTAACTGATCATAACAATAAACACACCATAGAGTTCTTGGTGTTCTAAATTATAATCTCTCATTTTCTTTTTTTTTTTTTTGGCTAATTGTTGGTTCACCAATAATTTTTCAAAATGTTTGAGCTCTGTTTTTTTTTTTTTTTCATATCGGCTGAGACACCGATGCGTCTCATTTATCGGCCGAGACAGGGTGCAATTTTTTCTCACACAGAGATATCAGCCTGTATCCGTATTGGAGGCCCCAAATACTGCTACGTATCGACTGATAGGAGATGTCTTGGCCGATATTTAAATCTATAAGCTCTACAGTGCAGTATCCGAATCTTCGGATCAACAATCAACGGTCCTAACGCGCTTACAAACAGTGAAAATGATCCCAGTTGTGATCATATAAGAGTTAAAAATATTTTGATCAAGAAAAAGATCCCAAAAGGTTTGGGAATGGATGGAATTTTATACAGAACGCTGATGCAAAGATTTATTTGGCAGCTGTCTTGTTATAGGATGATTGCTTGTGATGTGCACGAGGGCCCCCATCGAATGTCACCAAAATAAAAATATGAAACTCTCCCCCAGCTGTTATAGGACCCATATATATCACCTCATATCTTCATCAGAAGTGTCCCCCGATGACGATTATGTTAGGAGTCGAATTTATCTAGGTTCTTCTTGTGTGCTCGGAGGCTTAATTCATTGGAAAGTATTCACATAGTCCATTACATTATGTGGACTCAATATATATTGAATAACTCATATCCACTTAAAAGGCTAAGTCTTGTGCTTGCGTCCTTGGATTGTATCTCAATGCTTTCCCCAAGCGTAGGGTTTAGGTGACGTGTGGCATAGTAACCGGAAGTCCGGGTCGAGTCCTCAGGGACCGAATGTGCTGAGCGTGAATATTTGTTTCGCGAATGGAGGGTTTAGCCTTAAAGCGGCAAACTTGGCTTCGGTGATTTGAGGGTGGATTTAACTTAACTACGTGGGTGACTTGAGATTAGAAAGACTAATTAAAGGAAGGCAAGGTTTCGGGGTTCTCAACACCCATGCCTTAGGCCGATTCACTCTCCCCTAAGATAACCGGCTCGGGGCGTCGTTAAACGACCCCGAACGGAAGATTTGGTACTTAAACTCGATTTACTAGAAAAGTGGTGTTTCTCAAAGAGTAGGATTCTTGTGCCATTTAGACAAACATTTTGATTGCCATAGCCCGAAGCATCACACGTGCCAAACGGTCACGCCCTTGGCTACGCGTGATCAACGGGATTAACAAATCGCAATTTTGATACATAAAATCAATCCATACTTTTTTATTAACATGAAAAGTTTGCAACATTTGTGAGGAGAGTGAACCAACCCAAGTCACGGGGTGCTAATCACCCCTTAACCGAGCCTAAACCGACTACTCGTTCATTACTAAGGGAAACATGGCTATTTTTTCTAAGGGAAATAAAAAACATAACAAGTAACCAAATAAACTTGATTTTGATGAAGAGACTAACTTAACCTATCACTTTATACTTGAAGAAACTAGCAACCAACCATTCAAACCAAGTGTTAACTAGGAAAATAGCAAGTTAAACAAGGAAACTAAATACTTAATGGAATTGAAAATAAACTTGATTTCTAGGTAGAACTAAGCAAGAGCTATAACATTAATAAACATGAAAATAACATAGGTCCAATACTTACATGGGAAAATCTAGAGAGAGAGAGCTTGGAATTAACTTCCATGGAAGAGAGAAGGAAGAGCAAAACTAATATCTAAGTTAAAGTGTGTGAGGATAAGAGAGAAGGAGAGAGGAAGAGATATTATACAAGTAGTCTTTCTCTCACACCAAAAATATCCTAAAAGCACTAAAGGTGAAAGTTTCCATAAGTAGAAAGTCCAATAAGTGGTTAAAACACTTTTTCGGATTGCTAGGTATTGATACCTATCAATACTGGTATCAATACCTGCATTTAAAAGGCTACCCGAAAGGCCTGGGTATTGATACCAAGGTTTGGGGGTATCAATACCCAAGGTTCTCGCGGAAGCTTTTCTTCTCGAGAGGTATTGATACCTATCAATACTAGTATCAATACCTGTACCAATTCTAAGGCATTTGAGGTTTCTTCTTCTTTCTTCGCCATCCATTGGCCGTGTGTGCTACCGGGCATCTTCCAACACACTTCCGAACATCGTGCGAGCTTCGGGAAGAGGGGCACTTGGTCTCGTGTGTGCTTAATCACTCCCGGATTACGCCTTTAGCCTTCCGGCTTGATCTTGTGCCTTGTAAACTTCCCGAGCCTTAGCCAAATCTTCATTTCTTGGCTTTCGAGGCTCGATGGGGGAATGTCATGGGGCTCTTGGCCCTTGAATTATTGGGATGCTTCCCAAAAGACTTCAAAGCGCGCCTAATGCACTTGTTTTCCCTGAAACTACCAAAAATACACTTCGCGCAACATCAATCGGATAAGGCATTAAAATGCGTGTGTGTGTGAACAAAATGAGTTAGATAAGCCCGGGTATATACAACATTGGGGGCTTATCATCTTGTAAGTGATGAGTCATCCAATTGTATATTAAGGTCTAACTCCTTTTTTGATTATCCAATGTGAGACTCCAATCTTTCACACATGTTCTCAACAATCTCCCCGTCGTATGTGAACCATGCATTGGGTCTAGCTCCCCTTCAATTTGATCGACTTGACTCCCTCTTAAATCTTGATCTATCTCTCTAACACCGTGTTCAAACCCGGACTTATTTACCTCACCTACTCTATCATAAGCTACCATACTCCACGAGAGTCACCTTTGCTTGCCAACCAGGTGCAGCCAGGTGCCGCACGCACTATGAATTTTTCTTGCTCCAGCGAGAGTACCCACTCTACTAAGAGCCACCTTACTGTCAGCTACTTGCTTCATCGAGAATTCCAATGGATTTTTCCCCGAGAGTCTCCGTGCAAGCCCACAACCACTGATGCTTCCAAGAGAGTCCGTCCATGGATCGTCAGCCATCGGCTTTGATACTACTTGTTAGGAGTCTAATCCGTCTGAGATTCTTCCCATGTGCACACATGCCCAATCCATTGGGGAGTATCCACAGTGTCTACCACATCACGTAGACTTAATATACATTGAATGACCCATATCCACTTAAAAGGCTAATCCTTGTAAGTGGTGAGTCATCCAATTGTATATTAAGGTCCAACTCTTTTTCTGATTATCCAATGTGGGACTCCAATCTTTCACACATGTTCCCAACAGATTAATGGCAGAAGTTTAAGGTAGCTGCATGCAAGTGGGAATCAAGCTTCTCAATCAATACGTAGGATCTTGGAGGAAGATTATTTGGGGGAAGATGATGAGATTATTAGCAATTTTTCTGTTGCAACTTAATTCTGTCAACAGTGGCGTTTGTTGGGGCTTTTTGGTTGGGTTTAATTTGTTTGGGTTTTTGGTTTGGGTTTTCTTTTTGGTGGTGTTTTCTTGTTGAGGGTTTGGTTGGCTTCTTGCTAACTTCCGGTTGTTTTTCTCTTTTGGTTCCTAGCGGCAGGTATCTTTTGCTGTGAGGGGAGTCTTCCTTTTGGGTCTGCCTCTTCTCCATCTTGATACCTCGTTGCTTGATTTCCGTTAATCTTTGTAATTTGTTTTCAAAGGTTATAAAATTTTGCTTTTCAAAAAAAAAAAAAAAAAAGTGGGAACCGGGGCCTGTAGTGTCACCTCTGTATTGAGTAATCACAATTGTTCATTCTGCAGTTAACGGGTGTGATTTCTCACTATAAGAGTGTAGTACAATCTTGTTCGGGTGTAAAATAGGTGGTTAATTAGTACGTTAGGGCCACCCTACCTAATAATCTGAACTTTTGAGTTTGATATGGATCTTCTACGTTCCAGACATGCAGCACTTTTTGAAAGGTATTGGTTGCCCTTAGGTTTCTACCGCCCCATCAAAACACAAGCAAAATAAAGTATCTCTCACACACGGTATTTGGCTCATAGGTGATGGAACTACAAATGCAAGCGAATTCAACCCTACTAGCCTTGGAAATAAAAGTTGTTTCGAAAATTTACTTCAGCCAAACTTTTTTTTATTTTTTATTTTATTTTTCACATGGATTGAGTCAAGAATCTAGGATTCCCGTTGATAAAAAGAAATCAAAAACCCTTTACCTTTTAGCCGGACCAAACGCAACCGTAGGAATGCAACTTAGACCGTGTGAGTGGCACTTTGTCCTGGTAGGGTTGTGGTGGGCTACCCCTCATAGCTAAGCCCAAGCCTACAACCACATATGACAGTCTCAAAGGCCCAGGCCTGGGTGGCAAATCAACTTGAAGGACAAAGAAACATTAAATCCAATCCAAAATATCCTTGATCTTGCATATCAAAGTGGATCCCACACGTTCCCTCCTACCATCAATCGAGGGCTACCCTTTGACAGTGGCCCCTCATTTGGGGTCAGGTTCTCTCTTGAAATTTAAATGGGACGGGTACTACCGAGAAGCCTCTGCAGTCATATTTTGATTATATTTGTCTACAATCAATTGTCTAGATTTTAGAAGATTCTTCTTAGTGGGAATATCTTGTTTACCCTTCATTTGACAGGCTAGAATCTGAATCCAAAAATTCAAAGTGCTCTCAATTTTGCACCCACGAGGTATAAAATCATTGAAAGGTTGATTGAAACTGAAATTTGGGTATTTTTCCACTGAGCTTGAATTGGGTGGAGTCATAGCTTGTCACTAGTCACCACCACCATCACCACCAAAATTCATTATATATATATAGAGACAGTGATATTTTGGAAATTCTATTCTCTTACCAGCAAGATAAGAGACACCCCCTATTGCTGCTGAAAGTTGCATGTTGCATGCGAAGTTAGTTGTCACAAGTAAATTCTAGTAGCAATAGAATAATTTGATATCAAGTGATGAGTCCGATTTTGTACACTCACTTTTAAAAAGAGTGAACATTATCTTTACTTTAATTGGTGAAAATTGTGTAGGGTCAACGGGATCAATACTCTTTTCATAATAATGTGATTAGTTTGTAGGGGAATATTCCACACTTTTTTCGCCAGTCAAGAGTGAATGTAACGTTTATTCTCGTTTAATGAGGTTGAACGAAATCATTCTGCCACGTGATGATATCACTGATTACAAAAAAGAAATAAATAAATAATATCACTCTGACAGGATGCCAAGGCCGACACAAGATATTTGGAGGCCTTAGATCCAATTGTCAAGTTGAATCCCTATAAATTTTCACAATTAAACAACAATAATGGAAAATTTTGTTTATATTGTTATTGTAGTCCATATTAACAATGAACATGCTTTGGCTCTAGCGGCATAAATGTTTCCGTAGTTTATTTTTGACATCCGTTTAATACATGGTGGTTCGATTGATTTTTTGAAAAATAAACACTTCAAAAGTAAGTGTTAACGATAAGATTTGAATTTGGACACAAAATGTGAAATAATTTCAACACACCATTGGACCAAAAGAAATATATTTGCATGTGATACGGAAAAATTACTAATATTTATAACTACTCGTAATAGGAGCCTTTTTTGGCCCATAACCCAACCCCAAGTCCGTGTCTCTTGAGCCTTGCCCTAAGGTTCAGGGCCAGCTCTGAATTTCTTGAGGCCTAAAGCGAATTTTTTAAAGGAAAAAGAATGGGCCTTCAATCTTTTTTGCATAGTGAATGATACTTGAGAAAGAAAATACATTCATATGGAAGGCAATGCAATAATTTGAGACCATAGGTACCCATAATCAATACATTAAAAATTGTCATTTAAAGATTACTCTTCTCGCGTTTTTAGCCACAAAAGTACTAATAAAACTTACATAATTAAGTTTCTCTACCATAGCCTTTTCAATAGACAACATAGCCAATCCGTTCGGTCTTTTTCTTGTGACATCGTCGACCTAAAATAGGTTTTGATCAACTTTAACTTCAAAAAACCTATTTCACCAGAGGTAACTGTAAATCAGAATAGTCAACAGTATTCTGTACGCAATCCACACATTCAAAAAAAAAAAAAAAAACTATCCATTTTCTTCAAGTAATTGAACACATCAATAGGCTTTCTTAGCTGTTTTGGTAAAATTTCTCTCAAGACTTTCAATTCCGAACATAATCTTTTCCCTCAATATCAGAAAGCTCATTTCTTTCCAAAATATTTTCAAGATTACGTTTGGGTCCTTTCACTTGGGCCTTATTTTAAATTAGGCCCTCAAATTTTTTAGACAAATTAAACATAATTTTTTTATTGATACCTAGTAACTATATGAACCTCTATTATTAGGGGCTCCAAAAAATAGACAAAATTTGGAGGCTTAAAGCGGTTGCTTTACGGGCTTTAGCCCAGAGTCGGCTCTGCTAAGGTTGGCCCTTTCAAACGATGTACATGCTCGGGAGAAACTGGAACTAAAAAAACCCGTATAATTTCGTGATTCTACTAACAATCAAATACATAAGATACAATTACGTAATTGATACGTACGATGTGATAATATCGAAAGTTACACTGCATCCGATAAGTCCTGATTTTAAGCTAAACCTAGCTCACACTTCCCTCTCCAAGAAAAAAGTGTAACAATCGAACATTTAGAGATTTGCATGTTCATGATTAATCAAGGTATACTCCAATTCGTATCCACCCCCATCGTCACAGAATGATTTTGCGGTCGGAAGAAAATACTAAGTTAAAACTAAATCATATCCTACAGTAACAAAAAGCTGTTGTGTATTTTTGGAGGCATATCTGCTCTTTTACTTTCATCATTGCTTTTATATTTGATCCAGGGCACGTTATAAACTATAAAAAAAATATGTAACAATAGAACACAAACAAAAAAGTTTAGAGAAAATGCTCTCTAGACTCTTTTATCATTCCAATACTAAAAATTGCATTGCTCTAAGGCTTACATCAACTATTTATATTAGCAACAACCCTAAAACTCAGAAGGAAATAAAATACTAGGTAGTAACCCTAATTCTTGTAAAACAAGAAAAAATGAAATAGGAAACTAAATTAAGAAATTAAATAACTTCATACTAGTATTCTCCTAACAAAATACTAAAATTGAAACATTAAAATAAATACTAATAAACTGCTAGTTGTCCAAAATCTTATTTGCATCATTCTCTCGAGCTTGAAAAAAACTCGTTCTCGAGTTTTTGTAGTGTAGAAGAATTTGATTCGGCTTTCCTTGTCTGCATAAGTCTTATATATACTTCAAATTAACCTTCTCAAATCTAAACTTTGAGGATTCTTTAAAAAATAATGGGGCAATTTCCAATGTAAGGCACAAAACCCGTGATTTAGTGCTTGCGAAAACTTCAAGAAATTTCCAAAAAGGATCCACAAATTATCCTTGTATAGAAGTTTTATGCTCACCATCGTAGTCTTCAATAGGATTAAAAAAATCATCACCACCATGAATTTTGGCATTGAATTTAAAGGTGAGGTTGAGAGATTCCATATATGATAGATTGATATTCTCACCAACCAAAATAGAAGATAATCGTTTGTTGCACCAAAAGCTCGTATTAAAACCAACAGGTTCGAGATCAACCATTGTTTTTGCTTTGGCAATTTTTCCGACCCTTTGGACAATTTCTTCTTGTACAATAATATCTTTCATCAATTCTTCATCAAAATAATTTTTTGTGTAAATGGTCAGTCAACAAAAGTAGCATCATTCATTGCATCAACCTCCAAGATTTTTTCTGGTGTCACACTTCCCTGGAACTTAGGAAAGTTGATCTTCAAACCAGATTCCCATGGTCGGAAATCACAATTTTCAACCATGATCTCCCGGCCTCTGCCCCTATGTTGATAGTAGCCACCGCCGCCAGACCTGCTGATGTCGAATGACCTCATAGCAAAAGGCTTTATAGCCGCTTCACCCTCCATACTTTCGTCCTCCTTTTGAGGCTGCCAATTATACAGACGATGGCAAGGTGGATTCTTCCCAACAGCTAGGGCAACAACTTGGTCGGTTAAGTTGGCTATTGCAAACAAGTGTCGTTCTAGTTGTTGGAAACCGCACCTTTATTCGCACCTCCTGCACTACTTCATCTCTTTCATAGATGTGCTCCAAACTAGCGGTACGACCCCCTCGACCTCCGACATGTCCTCTGGCCATAGTCAGGATTGGAACTCAATGTTCTAATCATACCAACTGATGTAGAGAGGCACATTGAAATAAGAACGCGAAATAAAGACAATCACGAATTTTGTCTGAACTAGAGGTACTCCCTCCTTGAACAAACAATATTGAGAAAACTCTCAAATTTTTATTAATAATCATAAACAATTCCCTTGCCCTAAGGTTTATATCAATTATTTATACTAAGTAGCAATCCTAAAACTAAAAAGGAAATAAAATACTAGCAACCCTATTTCTTGTAAAACAAGAAAATAAAATAGGAAACTGAATACCTGAAATTAAGAAACTAAAAACTTCATACTAGTAATCTCCTAACAAAATACTAAACTTCAAATAATAAAATAAATTCTAATAAACTGCTAGTTTTCCAAAATCTGATCTACATCAGTATTCGCTTCGAGTGCTGCTGCTCTATCCCCTTTTGGGTTGGTGTTGTACGTGTACCTCTTGGTTGACCTCTTGTTAACCTTTGTTATTTCCCTTGGATCCGTGGTGGCATATGGTTGTGATGCCTTATTCCTTCGGTTCTCATTAATCTTTGTAATCCGTTTTCAAAGATTAATAAATTTCTTTTTTTCCGTTGAAGAAAAAAACAAAAGCTGTTTTTTTTGTTTTTTTACTGGTACAATCGGGAATGGACCATTTTTTTTTTAGGGGTTATCCATAGCATTTCCTACAAGCATAATTATTACAAGAACATTCATAAAACAAAATCCAAAATCCAAAATTAAACAGGTTCCATTTTAGGAATCATCACACGATTTTGACTATTCTATCCAGAAGGATCCTCTCTGGTCCCGTTTAGAAATTGGAAGGTCCTTTTGGGACATTTGTAGGTCTTTTTTTAGCCCACTCGAGGAACTATTATATTCATCTTTCAAAGCTTGTTGAAAATATCAACGATTTTGAAAATCATATTGATCGATATCAATCAACATGTACTTGCAAAAATCTTCTCTCGGGGTACAATGTTTACAACTCCAATCTTTTATTCTTTCAACGTAAATGTGTTCTTAAAGCTTGTTGATTGATATTCAATGATAATTTTTTTCAACATAAATGTGTTCTGAAAGCTTGTTGATAAATATCCACTCAACATAATTTTTCTTTAACATAATTCGTCTAACGACCCCGATCATCAAAGTGTATCGAGCCAATTAAAACCCTACAAAATACCCAAATAGTACCGTCCCGGACTGGAGGGTACCTTAACACATGGGAGTAACAGTTTACAATGCATCATGACCGTTAGTAAAGAAATCATGTTGCAATCACACGCATGCAGGCTGTATAAGATGACTTTTTGAATTATTTTGTAAGCATGTTAGTTGCATAATTAGCTTAGCTTTATTATGAAGAGATTAATTAATCAATAACAATTATACGTACTAACTAACTAGCACTGCCTGTAATAACGTATCTATACGGTAACTAACTCATAATTTCGATGTCTTGGCAAACTAGAGATGAGAAAGCAATAAGTATTTCACCATGAGGTCCCACGTTCGAATCTAATAGAAGCCAACCATCCCAAACCTTAGGGCCACTTGGAGTTTGCCGGATCTTTACCTTCAGAACCCCGGAATTAGTCAGAGGTGCACATAAGTTGGTTGAACATCCGGTTATCAAAAAATAAAATAAATTAAATTGTGCAAGCACATGTTATTAGCAAATGAATCAGGACTATATAGATTTTCATTGATAACTCAAGTGTTCAAGTCAGGTTACATACATCTCGACTAATCTTGAGAGTCTAAAGCCACCGCCACTACTAGGGAGCACAATTAAATTAAAGCCAGACTCTACTTGGAGTTGGAGCGAAGCTACTTATCGACTAATCCCACTTGAGAGATTTTGAACTTGAGACCTTAATTAATCAATACCAATAATCCTAGCACTGCTGGTAATAACGTATGTAGACGGTAACTACCTCATAATTTCGACATATAAATTATAGTTAATCACATCTGCACATGTGATTAGCATATGAACCAGAACTCTGATTAGAAGAAATTATTAAGCTTAATTAGCTTGACTTTTTAATCGGACAAATGTTGGTTTATGATATTCCTGTTACATGATCTTGTAATTAATTTTGATTTTTTTTTTTGTGTAAGAATCTAGCAATTAATTAAGTTGGTCTTTGAAATATATTGATTTCCTTATATATCTAAATTTTATTTCAGATACCCTGTCTAGGAAAACAAATGTTTTTAACAAAAGTTTAACACTGTTTTTTGGTACACTTTGTTTATTTAATTGCATGAAGTGTACTAACAAGCTTGGTGCATATGGTGCCTGTTTGGAATTGGCAAACATTTGCTAGCTAATTGGGTCAGTGGATGTGAATGTACAAATATATCCTTTTTAAAACTTTTGGTACGTTTTTTCCCAAATGAAATCAAAATTGTGAAACCCAAATAATAAAAGGATTTCTAACTTTTGCCAACAGAATATCGTTATCTACGAAAGGGATTTAAAAAAATACTCATTCTGACTTATATTGATATTTTTTATTGTGAAATTTTTTAGTTTTTAAGGTTACATTCAATTATGCGTCTCGTAAAATAAATTTGATTAGACTTCAAAATCTCTCCGTATTTTCACTTGTGATAATATTTCAGATGTCATCTTTGGAAATTTTTAAAATATTTTTCTTTAACTTTTAAAGAAGATTAGTATTTTTAACCCCAAGGGGCTGGTTGGCCTAGTGGTCTGGGACCAATTTATACGGAGCTTTACTCTGCATTTAATTGGATTTTCTGAAAGTGTGTGCTGGGTGCTCCCAAGATTAGTTGATGTACATGTAAATATGTCCCGGACGTACACTTGAGATATGTATATAATTAATAATGAAGAAGAAGAAAATTAGGATACATTCCAAAATAAAATAATGAACTAGTAATGCCATCCGCAGAAAGAGAAATTAAATTTCATGAATTAACAGTTTAATACCCTCCCCTCGAATCAATGCAGACGCCACGCCCCCCAAACATATTTCACATGCTACTGTACCCCAAAAGATACGCATCTATCACCTCTATTAATTAATCTAAAGCCCACATACTATGAATCCATACATTTAAGGACATACAACAGTTCCAACTTGCTAGTTTTTTCCACTAATTTCTTCTAATTAAGCAATAATTTTAAATAAGTTACTCCTAAAGTACCATAATCAAGACAGAAATAGTCAGCCTTAGCCATCCACGTTAGAGTCTGTAAAGTGTAAATTGCATTGCAAGGTACTTATATAACATATGTTTGACAACAAATGTCATCACAAAATATAGGCAATTTTATTATGTGCACAATCTAAACACATCTGGCCGGTTGACAAACATTAATCTCATTGAATAACGAGATATCTATATGCATCAAATGGTTCAATATACATCCATTTTCAAATCTGTGTGCATAATTGGCATGCGTTCTCCTATTTTAGTAATCCAATATTTTTATCATACATGCATATATGTTCATACAGGCATTGAGACATTGAGACTAAAATAGTGTGCATGTGAAAAAAGTTTAATTGTATGAAAATGACTGTGCATTTAAACCTGTTGACCATAGAATGAGTATAAAAAGTTCTGCTCGTGCAGGTTCTTAACAATATGTTTTTCTTGCACAAAAAACAAGAAATTAAAAATGTTTTGGGTGTCTGAAATTAATTAAACAAACAATAAATCATGTGTTCATGCTTGAGAAAAGGGACAATGAACTGTCAAGAAATTATGAATTGAGATAAAAGAGAGAGTCAGTGTTATTATAAGTAAATGATTTTACTCGAAATTCGTTGTTAAGCTGCTGGTACTTAAACATAAATGTTTTAATTAGTTGACTAAGAAAGTTTATTGTTCTTGTAATTACGCAAAGGTTGCCTCGTATTTGTGAAAGTCGAAATAGACTTTGTCGGTGTTGTTTTCCTCCAGGGGGAATTTTTTTTTTTTTTTTTTCTGGTGGTGTGACACGATCGGGGGCATCGCCGCCGTCTATGGATGTGGAAACATAGGTTGCGCTAGTGGCGGTAGAAAAATATTGTTTGGAGTTTTTAAATTTTAACCCACGCAACCCTCCTTTACTTTTACTTTTACTAATTCTTCTCAATTTAGTAACTACCGGCGGTGGTAAAGAATACAAGTATATATACTCTAAATATACTATGACAGTTACCTATAGAGGCGGAGGCATGTAGGGCTGGGGGTCGCCCTGCCCCCCTCCCCCTCTGGTTTTCTATTTCGGAGTATATTTTTCATATTTTTAAAGATATTTTTTTTTTTATAAAATAGCATAAAATTTCAAAAATAATTAATAAGTTTTATAGAAGGTCATGTTTGAGTCATTTAAAGGTTAACTCTTAGATGAATCATTGATTCCATTTGTCAGTAATAGTATAACACAGGGTATTATCATGCAACAATAAATTAAGATGTATGCAGACAACCCTACAAAACTTAACATGTTAAGACACACAAACACACACACACATATATTCATCGGGGGTCGGGGCCTACACCTCTTGCCCATTCCTATAGACATTTACGTATAATTGACATTAAAATCAGCTCATAAAATTTCAACCAAATATTGAAAGTGCAGTCTCTTGAATGTAAAGTATAACAACTAGCATGCTGAGACTCCGATTATTAATAATTATACATCATGTAATTATTGTGCATTTAATTTGAACTAATAGGATTAACAAAAAATCATGTCCTAGATATTAAACCATTCAAAAGGAGATTCCAATTCCAAAGTTTAGATAAAATAAGGAAAAGTAAAAGAAAAGTAAGCAATATGGTAAGATGATTAATAGTAAGTTTTTTCAATAAAAATTTAACTTATGCTTTTTCAAGAGACGCTGGGAAGCCCACAAGTTTCACCTTCTCTTTCCACCCATCCTCTCTGTAACCCTATTTTTCTTGTTGTATAATCATTTAGTGCCTTTCATTTATATATACAAAACAAGTCCTCCCCTTTGCTTCATTACCTCATGCTGATGTAATTGGGTTCTTGAGGAAGCATATATACACCCATGATAAATTTTTATTACATTTTATTAAAAGTTTTGCAAGTTAGAATTTATACAAATGGTGTCAAACGTTGTTCCATCAGCCAAACAAACCATATGTGTGATGCAATTGCACTAAAATTTGAAACTATAAATTTGACTATTTAAATTTGATTTAAGCTCTCTTCTTGATTTTGATCTCCGTGTCAGTAGTACGGCACTATTGATACTGTTGTCGATCGAATCAGATTATGCACCAAAAAAAAAAAAAAATTCCGATGTTCAAATGAGCAAACATGGCCAAAAATGAATATTCTCTAAGTTTGGGAGAGAATGTACGTTCCCTAATGATAGATGATCAAGTGGTTTTTCTAACTAGTTTGAAATGAAGATACTCGGAGTTTGGAGAGAATGTACATTCCCTAGCCTTCGAGATTCCAAGGCAACCATCTTAAAATTGACAACATGAAATTAGCAATGAGACTTAAATAGCAACCTATCAGCTGGGTAGATTATAATTTGGGTAAAGCTTGATGCATGGTATGAATCCTATGAGGAAGGTAGCTAGGTGTAGATCACGACTTTGACAGATTCCTGCAAATAATATGCTGGACCTCATGCAAGGTCGATTTCAAGGGGGCCCTATATCTGGTTCCTATCTCATCCCAATTCACTTTATTTATGCCTGTTCAATTTTTAACCAATAATTGTAGCATCTATATTTTGTAGATGGTTGTTTCTCTTCCATTTGTAATAGTGGGTTCATTTATAGGTTCTTTTTTTGGATCAACTTAATTATCAGAATTGTTTGTTTTAAAAGTTCGTTGAGAACATCAACCGTGCATTCCCAAATCATGTTAATAGGACATCAATCTATACATCATGTGTGTATCAATCAATAATTTATTTTGAGATCAATGAATTTGATTCAGCGTGTCTATCTAATATGTTTCTAATGTGTGTATAAATGTGCTCTGGAGTCGTATTAATCACGATTTGATCAGCCCATTTTTTGGGTGATCGATGTTTTCGACAGAGTCTTAACAAATGAACAGTTCCAAATCATCCAAGTAGACTCAGAAAAGGTCTCAGAAATAGGCCCAACTGAATAAGTTGAACTACAATTAAGAGAAAAAAAGTGGTCTTGTCTTGAGATTTAGAGATTTGCTTTCTCCTAAGGTCTCAAGTTCGATTCTACTTGTCAGCTAACTCTTAGGGCTAGTAGAGAATACAGATTATGCTTGGTCATTACCTCTAATGCCTAGGAATTAGTTGAGACGCGTGTAAGCTAACTTGGACATCCGGTTATCAAAACGAAAACAAACTTAAATGATCAATGCTGATGGAGGAACGCTATTTTTAAGTAGAAAGTCTGAGGGTACGAAGGTGCATCTTATTATTGTCAAGTATCTATGGCAACAATGAATTGCTTTTACAATAGTTACATTTGATGATCTCAGAATGACATAAAGATGAAAATTTAGCATAGATTCCTCTACAAATGCTGAAAAAAAATACTCCATATTCAAACAAGACACAAAGATGCCCAAGAAAAATCAGTAGTATGTTTTTGGGACATACCGAACATATATAGTTTTAATCACATGAGCCGAGCAATCTAATTCCTCTCTCCATTCCAAAATAATAGTCTAGCTGGTTCTCAAAACGATACGGTGAAGATAATGCATTTTTTCAAGAAAAATTGAAATATTTTTTTACCAATCTACTAGAATCAATGAACTCTTTTAATTCATGAAAAAAATTTATTATTTTTAACTTATCGTTTGCGAAGCGGACTATTATTTTAGGACACAGAGAGCATTAGGAGAAGAGATACCAAAAGGGAATTGAATAAACCTAGACGTCACTCTTCCTAACTAATTTCTACTAGTTGCAGTTCGGCTTGAAATACTTTTCGCAATAAACACAAAAACCAAAAACTTCATTATCAAGTTTTGCTAAACGAGAAAATGAAATTAATTATGGGGTGTTCCACTAACAAAAAAATAGTTTTTTTCTAAAATCAAGACAGATCATTTTTTGACAATACATCACATAAAAAACTGTAAAAAACAAGTTTATTTTAAAAACGGACTTAGTGGAATCCATGAATATTAAAATACATATAAGAAAAGGTATTTTTTTATGGTAACCAAAGTAATTCGTAACGTTAATTATGTGTGTACGTTGGCATAAGTATCCATTCTTAGTCAGAATATAGAAAATTGCAACAAATGATCATGAAAATACATAAGAAATCACCATAAAAATTACGTGAAACAAGAACTGTACGAAGCTTACAATGAGCTATAAATATATACTATGACTCTACTTTTCTATGTTATTCATTAATCCGTAGCTACAGTTAAAATATACTTCACATATCCAAAATATTTACCTAAACGTAAGATTTATAACTCAAGGTCTGCATACACATGACTACTTTTCTATGTTGTTCATTAATTTAAGTATACTCCTCATAATTTGTGTATGCATTGTGTATCATAGCTTTCTCCGTTGCAAAAAAATAAATAAATAATTGGAGATTTATAACTCAAGGTCTACGACGCAATTATTCAATGATCTTGGATTAGAACCACAAACAGACAGATGGTACAAATGGGTTTTGGAGACATCTGGAGTAATAAACGATATCATCCATCACATTTGAGCTGCAGGACCACAAAAATTAAGCATTTTTATTTAATTACCAACTGTTTTAGTTTAAATTTATAGTCAAAACTCAAATTTTTTGAATAAAGGCAAAATAAGTTCAATAATCCAACTATTTTGGTTTTATTTAAAAAAATTTGAGTTTTGACTATAATTTTATACTCGTTAAATTCGTCTCGTTGAGAAAAACTCAAAAACTACAAAACCTTAATACAAAGTTAACTAATGCAAAAAATTAAATAAGAAGAGAATAATTTTTTAAAAATCGATTTTTGATTTTTTACCCGGCCATTCGTGTGGACCTATTACCTGCCCCATTATAATTAAAGTTTATACCCTTGAAAAAGACCTTTTGTTTTCACGCGTTAAATCCCGCGGGACCCACTTGAGGGGCATTTTGATGGGAACGGAGTACTAAAGTCTAAAACACTTTAGCACGAAAAATTCTTCAATGCCCTTTCCCAGGCCTCTCCTCAACAACACGTTTCTGTAGAGTTCTATAAAATGACAACTTAACGAGCTCTATAAAATGAACGTTTCTAATTCTGTTATATAAGACAGAGAGGCCAACAAAGCTCAAAACTCGGACCCGACTTAAATACTCCCTTGGCCCCATAAATTTTGATCATCACGAAACTGCGTGCAATTTTTAAACTAAAACTTTATGTATTTACCAAAATAATTTTTCAATTTTTTTTGCATCGTATAAAAGCTATTGATGATATCTATCAAATAAGATCTATATTAACTAAAAAATTATTTTTGTAAACTCGTTATTCTTTAATTTAAAAATTAAACTTTAGGAACTGTACGGCAATGTGTGAGAGGAGATATCTAGTTTTGGGCATTTGCGGGATCCTTAGGAAAAAAGGTCCTGTACATTTTATTTTCTACTGCCTTCGTTTTATAAAATTTAATTACTACAAAATTATGTGTAATTTTTAAATTAAAGAATAACGAGTTTACAAAAATATTTTTTTAGTTAATATAGATCTTGTTTGATAGATATCATCAATAGCTTTTATACGATGCAAAAAAAATTGAAAAATTATTTTGGTAAATACATAAAGTTTTAGTTTAAAAATTGCACGCAGTTTCGTGATGATCAAAATTTATGGGGCCAAGGGAGTATTTAAGTCGGGTCCGAGTTTTGAGCTTTGTTGGCCCCTCTGTCTTATATAACAGAATTAGAAACGTTCATTTTATAGAGCTCGTTAAGTTGTCATTCAAGTGAAAAATTAGCTTGATCAAACATCTATGGGTACATAAACGAATCAAATTTGCAAGGGAAAATGTGATGACAAAAAATAATCTGAAACTTAAAAATACTCATTTTTTTCTTAGTAAATCTGTACGTTCATATAACTATCAATTTATCAAGCTAAAAGATCAACTAGTTTTACAAAATTTTACGGTTTGGATAATTAGTATGGGCGAGATAGAATTCACAAAAACTCAAAATTGAACCGCACTGAAAAGAAAATAAACTGGACTGGACCTCTTCCCGCCATCACTAAGGGTTTGTCCACTAAGAAAGAATTATTTTTTTCAAAAATCGAGACAGGTCATTCTCTAATAATATATCACATAAAAAATCGTGAAAAATTAGTTTTTTCAAAAAGCTAACTTAGTGGAACACTCCTTAGACAGGTTAGTCTCCCACAATACATCACATAAAAACCGTGAAAAACTAATTTTTTTTAAAAAAACTAACTTAACTTATTGGAACACCCTAAATAATCACTCCTTCAGCACCCCCTTCTAAATATCCTATTAATCATTGCTACTCCCACTAATTAAAGATGCCAACATGGGTTGACAGGACCCCAATCTCACTCTCTCATTGGTTGACACCACCTCATCCCTTCCCTATTTTAGTCAACTACACACTAGACAGTGACTCACTCCGATTAAAGTGATTAAATTTAGAGGTTTTGCGATGCTTTTAGAATAGCTTGTGTAGCCTATTTTTTAGCTTCACACGGTTAATTTTTGTTGTTCATTATTCCCTCCGTCTCAATTTCTTGGTCCTTCTTTCTATTTTAGGATGTCCAAAAATATTTGTCTCACTTTTAAAAACATCCATAAAAACTGTGTCACTTTCCAATTTTACCCTTAAAAAATACTTTTTCCATCTTAATTGGCTAGTTTATTATCTTTTATTTTATAAAGATTTTTATGATTTTGACAATTTTGTATAATAAAACTAATTGATATCTATCAAACAAGATCCATATTGAATATGTTTTGACTTTCATATAATAAATTAGCCTCGCAAATTTGGTCACAGTAATATTAATTGGATTTAGGGGCAAAATCGAAAAGTCAATACAAAATTTTCACACTCCTTAAAAACTCGCTTCCCCAAAAGGGGCCAAGAAATTGGGACGGAGGGAGTATTTTAAAGGATTTTTTTGTTGAGCTGACAATAAGGTAATGAGAAAATAAAAAAAATACAAGTTTAAATATATATATTTTTCATTTTTCTATACACTTTCACGCATTCATATACACTTTTCACACATCGCAATATATATTTAAGTCTTAATGTTAGCCCAATTGGCTGATTTTAGAATTTTCCTATCTTAGAATATGTTTCTTGTGGTTCCGTAAAAAATTAGTTTAGTTAGATAACTCCAAGTATTTGATCTAAACATTTAATTTTTATTTAGAATGATTGGATCAAGCACTTAGCGTTATCCGATTGAACTAATTTTTTACGATACCATTTGAAAGATATTTTAAAAATCAAAGAACGGTTCAAACTGTTCTTGTAGGACTCAAAAGTACTCCCATGCATATGCACACATAGTTTTTCCACTAAATTGTGGAACCATGAGTATGACGATGATGACTATGCAGACGGTGTAAAGATCAGAGTGTTAGGCCCACGTCAAGCTCTCCCATGACTGATATAATTTGATTAGTAAATTGAAAATAAAGATTTTGAATTATTTTTAAAAATCAACTCAATCAAATAACTATAAGTGTTTTATAAAATGTTTAACTTTTTTATTCAGAATTTAAGATTTTAAATTGTGAATGAGTTTTAAAGATTTAGCTAAAGTTTTCCACTCCAAAATTTATTTAAAATTCATGTACGAATCAGTTCATTTATAAAACATCTAGAATGAACCCTCTACGCCTATATGTGCACTGTCGATGCATTTCTTGTCGGTGCTATAGAATATTACAGATTTACAGTTAAAGATAAGGGGGAAAAAAACATGAGGAGCGATTTTCACACCCTCCAAAAAGGGGTTGGGGATATCAGTTTAAAGGGTGTGAAAATCAATTACCAAAAACAAAACATGGATGGGTAATTTTGGAATTAACAGATAAAGAAATTGTGCGGAGTGGATAGTGGGATATTATAGGATGGAAGGAGGCGGGGACAACAGGAGAACCCTCCCCCCAGGCGACAAAATCCCCGTTCAAACGGGGAAACGTGGGGGTTAATTTTTTAGTATTTATTTATTTAATTGATTAAATACTCCTATTTTGTATGTTTTTCTTTCCTTTTTCTTTGAAGAATGTGAGTTACACAGGTTGCTTTTGACATTGACTGCTTTGGCCTTAAAGTTGCACCTGAAGCCCCCACCACGGCGGCTATTTCTTCCACTACCACCTGCCTTTTCCGCCGTGGCGCCACCCTTTAGAATAGCTTTTTGGTTTTGATACGAGGAGTTCAATTTAATTTTCCCACTTGGTTACGTTATTTGACATAATTCTTTTAGGCGTGAGGTGATTCCATTATTAGACCACTCAAGAGGAGTTTTTTTTCCTCGGTTTAATAATTCAGATGTCCGAACGACTTAGAAAAAATTTAATTTAAATTATTAATTGTTTATCTGGACAAGAAATCTAAAACATGCTAATTTTATTAAAATTGTTTTAAGATACACTAACAATGAAAACAATTCAAAACATAGTTTTTTCAAATCATTTTAGGCCTCGTTTTTTCTGTGCTAAAATGGGAAATCTCATAAAATCTGAGATTTCTCATTTTACCACATTGATATTATGAAATTTCCCATTTTAGTGCATGAGATAAAATAAAAATACCAATTGATTTTGTAGGATTTCTCATTTTAATAAAGGGGAAACAGGGCCTTAATTGTAATTAGTAATTTGTTTTCAAGTTTGATTCATGTTTCCTACTTTTTTTGACAACTCTCATTAAAATTATGGGTGGCATGGGCAATGTCCCTATACCGACAACCAAACACTTAGATAGTAATCTCTTTCAAACCAAAAAAAGTCCAAAAGGTATGAACGACAAAATCAAAATTCTTCCGAAAAAAAGTAAAGAAGTTGGAGTAAATTAAGTTAAAAAAACAGTTCATCATAACTATATGAGAATTGGAAAACCATCAAATAAAGCAAAGTATTCAACAAATTAACTTAAACTGAATAGGTAAGTGGAATTAACTTATTTAGGAGAAATGTATTGATGCATTTTAAGAGAGTAACTTTTCGCATAAGTCTGTTTTGTGAAACAACATCCCGGTAGAATCCTTTTGTTTTAAATTTTCCTCATTTTGTTATGTTTCTAATCATACTGTAATAGTGATGGTAGGCCGGGAGGGTCCGACCAGACCGGTCATTGGTCCCCCTGAGCCGTCGATGGAAAAGGGCACATCTTCTTCTCCTTGTTATGAGCCGGCGGGTGGGTAGGTGGTGGGGTTCAGGGTTTGATGATGCCCGTGATTTTTTTCCCTTTAAAAGCGTGTGCCTAAACCATTTGTGGCCGGTCCGAGGTTACGGCTAGCCTTAGACAGCTGCACCCAAAAAAACTATGGTTCACCAATGTATGTCAAAATGTGTAATTATTTTTTATTTAAAAGATATATATTAATTAGACGCATTATTTGTCAACTTTATTTGCATCAATTTAAAAAAAATGGTTAATATTTTAAATTTACGTAAAGAAATTTTAAAAAATACAAAATACTTTATTCTTTATTTTGCAAAAATTGTATGCCTTGTCGTCATAAATTAGAAATTTGGGGGAGAGAAAGTAAATACCCCAAGATTTTTTTATTGGAATTAACTCTCCATTTTATCCTCAATATTTTATTCCTGTAAAGTCATTAGATTAGGAAACGGAAACTCTATAGTGCGGTATCTGAGTCGTTCATCACGTAATCAATGGTTCTAATTTCATCTTGTCCCTATTAGATTTGAGCAATTCATTGTCAAGATGAAATCTAAACTATCAATTGCAGAGATTAACTCACAGATGTTTTCCTAAAACTATACTGTACACTACAAGATTCCTTGATCTAGTAGATCATGTTTTAAATTAATCAATAAACATTTAAAGTAGTAGTAGAGTCAGAATTTTGATCGGAAAATGACGTTGTTAGATGGAAATCCACTTGTATTGTTCCACATTGTTAGCAAGAATATAAGGAGAAATGTTAAGTTGAAATCGGATTTTGCAATGATATTTTTTTTAGTTAAAAATAATAATAAATGCTTGATTGTGGTCCTTAAATGAAAGCTAGTGATATATTTTTTTTATGATACTTCAATTTTTTAAGAACATAATTTTTTAAATAATTTTTTTTATATCAAAAATCAAGTTATTTGGATGTTGATAATTGCCTAATCTACTTTTATGAGTGTAAAACAATATTTTTAAAAGCAAGTGGTGGTCTGTGCCATCTCAATCCTTTGTACGTACAGCTGTCTATGGTTTAAAGTTCTCTCTATGTTAATTTTTGTTTAATTCAAAGATAGAGGTAAGAGGTGGCTATTTTTGGAGGTGACCCCAGAAAAAATTTAACAAAATGCTATTTGTATAGGAGAAATTTTAGTTTTACAACTAAACTCTAAAGTCTTGCAATAACTAGATTTTGTTGAAATTTTCAAATTAGAACTAGCTTTTTAATCCTTTAAGGTGAAGATGTTCATATGGATTTTCAATATTTCTGCTTTTGCGTTTCATATACAAGTTCGTCAATTTTAGGTTAAAATCACGATCGTAATTATTATTATGAGAACTAATAAATTGCATATGTTAGAATAATATTTTACCCATTTATCAAGAGAAATGATAATACAAAAACTATTTTTATTTATGCCAAAACTGTAGTGTATAAAAAGCTTGTACCTTGCACAAGGTACAAGGTTTTTAAGTACTATAATTTTAGCACAAACAAAAACGGTTTTAGCATTAGTTGGCATTACACATTTATCAATTAGTATAACGATATTTAGTTGCTCTTCAGTTACCAATTTGGTTGATTGGTATGTTTGGAATTTGGATTCCAAAAATCCAGTTTTAACGGCTAGTTGAGTTGATCACGAGGCCCACGATAAACAAATCCTTTGGATATCTTGTGTGACAGCAAATAAACCCCATGGAATATACATACATTAATGGGGTCAAATAGCAAGTTGTATAAATACTGAGATCCTGCAATTTTCATCGGAAGATGTGGTAAGGGGTAAGCTATAACTGGAAGGTAGGATTCGGATCTTACATATTTATTGACTCTTTTCAAAATAAAAATAAGAATTTCCTTAGAATGGGGAGTGGTTATTTAGTGTCACGTAGTGCTTTCAAGTTCATTTTTTCATTCAACAGTCAGGAGTGTTCGGGTGCTTACACACAACAAACCATTCACATTGGGACTACTAAACACATAAGATACTATTTTTCATGCCATTTGACCGTAAATATTAAACACTGGTCAATTATGTGATGAGCAAACCCACTAATCACCAGAATAAAACTCTTGGAGTTATTTCAAAGGTCTCTACGACCATATATTTGCACGCATCCCATAAGCTAAATTATGGGCTCTTAGTGAATAAATGGCGAGAGAGAACTTTGAAGCACCACGTGACAATACTCCGTAACCAAAGTACAATGCTTTTCTATCTGCAATGGCAGCAGAAGATGTTGGCTAGAGCCTCCACCCAATTAATTAATGCAGATCCAAATTTCAATATTTTTGCTTGATGTCTCCACATTTCAATATTAACCAGCAGGAAATTGATTTGGGAGAAAATTTATGATTTTATTCAACCAAGGCAGTAAATGAAGGGGACCAACTGGTACAACTGGTTTACAAAAGTCAAATATATAATGAAATTTGTTTCCAAAAGTTTAGGTTTATAGAAGGCAGGCTCTATCAACCTGTGTTTCGAAACAAAAAAGAATTTTTGCCATATTAATTTCTCCAAAGTACACAATATTTCACAATGGATTTATATTTTAGGACTGGACTTTTCTGCAGTTTCAGTTTGGATGGAAAGTAGCAATTCAACTATCTATCTTGACAATCAGTATTCTAGGTTTGAAGTTTTTCGTTTCACTATAATACTTGTAATTAAAAAATTGTTGATCGGTAGATCTGAATTATTAAATTTATAAAAATACTTTTAAGCAGCTACATTTGATGGATGGCCGTTTGCAGTTTAAAACCAGCGGCAGAGAAACCAAATTCTATATTTTACCATTATTGTTACCATTGTGTATACACGATAATAACGATGTATACATTTAAGATTTAAATCATTTAATAGCTCAAATGTACCACATAATGTGTACACATTTGGAAAATGGTTTTGCTAATTCTAAAATTATTTTTGTTACCGTTAAAATTTAGTGCATAAGAGCACCTCGAAAATTTATTTCAAATTTGGAGATGTCAAATATTTTGAAGGCAGATATAACAATTTTACATTTTTTAATGACACCTCGAATGTTCCTCCTTTCTTTTTTGGTAAAAAAAAAAAAAAAAAAAAAGGAGGAACATTCGAGGTGTCAAACTCTACATCTTTTGAATCAAATTGGTAATGTCAAATTTACGAAAGATTTGAGTTTGCATTAGAAAGTAAGATTGGCTAGGATTGTGGTATCAATTTTAACAGGTGAAGCTCCACATGAGATTTTGATTCCTTGAATTAGAAAGCTCAAAGAGATTTCTACCCACCCAATTATACGTAATTTTTCGTTTCTAATCCCATCTTGAAATGTATTGTAACACATCTATATTACCATTCCCATTCCCATTTTAACTCATATGATATTAATTAGTAGCACAACATTATGCATCATATAACATGCATTTGGTAGAATTCCTCGTTCTGCCACGTGATCCATCCAACTTAAACTCAATGATTTGCTGACATAAATAATTAATCTAATTTTTTTAAGCAAACCCAACAAAAATTTCCAAAAGGAAAAGAAAATAAATACTTCCAAAGATTTAGGCAACAATCCTACATTTTTTAGGACAATTTTTAAATTGTCATTGTAGTAGTCAACTCTTGTTAGTCTAATTTCTTAATGTTTGTATTGAGCCGTTACGGACACTCATTTTAGGCCTATAAAAAGCAGCTCGACGGCTAATGTATCGAGTCCTCAAGTCTCCCTCTCTCTCTCTCTCTCTCTATCAAGCCAGTCCCCAAGAATCGAATCACAAGTGGAATACAGGGAATTGAACTTTCCTCTCTCTCTGTTTCTTTACTCATAAGTGGGTGCGTAGTTAAATACTCCATCCAAAAGTGTCGTTTTATTGCTTCTCTTTATACACTGGTTGCTCCTATTTTACTACTATTTGGGAAAAAACAGTTTGCGGTAGCTATTGCTGCTTTTGAGGCCTATATCGCCGCCTTCCGACGGTTTTTTTCGGCCACTGCAGCAGAAATTAAAGAAATCAGTGGAGGATTGTTATAATTAAAGGGCCACATTCAATTCGTGTAGTTGCGGTTCAGTCATTTTTTAGGCTAGCTGCAGCAGAAGCTCTTCGAATTTACTCCCCCTCACCCATTTATTTCTCTGTCTCTCTCTCTCTCTCTCTCTCTCTCTGTGTGTGCCAAATCTTGGAATGAAGAATTTCAACTCTCTGTTCTAATCGTTACCCTCTGTTTCCACCCAAAATTACCAAGAAAAGGTCAGAACAGCTTTAACTGATCTGGGTTTCGAGAAAAAGACTCGTGAAATACAAGGTATAATCTTGGCTTGTACTGGTTGTTCTTTGTGTATTTGCTGAAATTCCTTTTGGGTTTTGGTTTTCTTGTGGATCTGGGGATTGCGGATTTTTTGTTTTCTGCGAAATACCCAGTTTTTGTTTCCAAGTTTTGGTTCAATCGGGTGTGTTTTTTCTTGTGTTTCAGATCTGGGAGTGGCGTTTGGAGGGAATCGAAGACAATGTTGGGTCAGATACAAGCAGAGGAATCCATGGTCTACGCCAGTAACGAGACGGAAACCAATGGAAGTCTACAAGAAGAAAAACATGGAGGAGTTGATGGCAAAGAAGGAGAAGATGGTTCAGGTTTCGGCGTCAAGAGCTTCCTTTGGCATGGTGGCTCTGCTTGGGACGCTTGGTTCAGCTGTGCTTCCAATCAAGTACTATCCCACTCACTCCCTTAAAAAAACTACATACTGATATGTGTATATACGATTTTGACTCGTTTCAGGCCATGATTTCAATTGTCCAAAGTGTTTATAATGGTACAAATTTATCAAAAGTTTCTTACGTGTGACATGATAAAACACTTACTATATTCAGAATCTTTAATAAATTTGTAAGCTGCAGTTTGGGTCATTTTTGTGATTTTATTTTTGTATTGGTTTGCTGCAGGTAGCACAGGTGCTGTTAACGTTGCCGTACTCGTTCTCGCAGCTGGGAATGGCATCAGGAATAGTGTTTCAGATATTTTACGGAATTATGGGCAGCTGGACTGCGTATCTTATCAGTGTCCTCTACGTTGAGTACCGTACCCGGAAGGAAAAAGAGAATGTCAGCTTCAAGAACCATGTCATTCAGGTTTTTGTAACTCTCCATCACTCTCATTTTTTACCGGGTTCAACGGTGAGAGGTGTCCGGGACATTTTCTGCTCACCTAGACTTGTCCCGTCTCTAGTCCGGTTAAAGACAAGTCATCTAAGAAATTTCATTTTTGCTGGTTGACCTGAGAAAAATCTCAAATCATGATTATTATGTGGAGAGCAAATTTACTAACTAGCCGGGCTATAACACACTCTCTCAATTTCTCTCCGAGTAGAAATTCACTGACTAATAAAATCTCTCTTTTGATTCATCAGTGGTTTGAGGTGCTTGATGGGTTACTGGGTCCGTACTGGAAAGCAGTGGGTCTAGCCTTCAACTGTACTTTTCTTCTATTCGGGTCTGTCATACAGCTCATCGCTTGTGCAAGGTAAAAGCCATTTCATTGTTTCTTTATCCATAGTTTGGCCAGCTGTGAGTCATGACTTCGAATTCTCTAAAACCAAAATCAGTCCTTGGACATATGATAAAAATGTTTTCTTACCGGTGAGAGAGAGCTCTTTTACCGGTAAAAGTGCACAGTTCACTTTTACCGGTTAAAGAGCACTTCCATCATTTGCCCACTGGCCAAAGGGTAGAATTTTCCGACCAAAATTTTACCAGTAGTATTTTGTTGCATTTATTTTATCGTTGAATTACGTCAGAATTTTCTCGGAGATTTCATTTGATTCATTAACCGAAAATGGTTTGAACTAACTTGTAAGAGTAAAATTATCTTGTTGTAAGCGTTTCACAGCCACTCGGACCAATTTAGTTGTTACGAGATTAATTAATTTTTAGCTGGATTATAATATAAATATAGCTCGTTAGGGCATCCTATCTCTGATGATGCTACTAATCACTTACTTATATCGGTCTATGTTATCACATATCGGCCGATATTAAATCGTATCATCAGAACCGGTTTTTTTCCCTTGTTACTATTTATGGCTGATGTTTGGTGGTTATTCTGATTGGAGCAGTAACATATACTACATCAATGACAAACTCGACAAGAGGACATGGACATACATATTTGGAGCATGCTGTGCGACTACTGTGTTCGTACCCTCATTCCACAACTATCGGATTTGGTCATTTCTTGGCCTCGGGATGACCACTTACACTGCTTGGTACTTGACCATAGCTTCTCTTGTTCATGGTCAGGTAATTCATTTTTCCCCATTTTTCTTGTGGACCCACGCAAATAATCGAATCGAAACTGTTCATTATTAAAATCTAGTCGAGGACATCTATAATGCCCAAAACCAAATTGATTTGATATTGTTTTATCAATGTGTCCCGAAATCATGAGAAGTACAAAATTATTTATGGCGTGGTCTACGTTCTTGAAAAGCTCCTCGATATTAACGATTATGATCATCGAGCTGAGCTTGGAAATAGCCGCACTAATGGCCAAAACCAGGCCGTCAAAGAGGATCAAGCTCCTATTTTAGGCAATAAAAATTGTCTACTATAATTTTGAATTTTTTTATGATGCTACAATAAAAACTTGCATTTGTTAAAAAAGTAAAATAATTCTTTTTAAAACTCATTTGAATTTCAGAATTTAGTCTAGTGACACGTCTAATGCAACTTACCCAAAACGTAGATTGCGTTATTCGTGTTACGCATAAGCATGCGGGATGCGCTTTAAGTATGCGTTAGCTGATCGGGCCGGACACCGTGCATTACTTATACTCGTATTGATGAATAGTACTATCTTCTTTTGCCAGGTTGATGGTGTGGAACACTCAGCTCCAACAAAGCTAGTGCTGTATTTCACCGGCGCCACCAATATTCTGTATACCTTCGGTGGACATGCTGTCACTGTGTAAGCTTTTTATCTACTTTTCTACACTTCTTTTTCTGTATTCTTTTTGTTAAAAAATAGTAAATAAAAACATTTTAACATTTCCACTGTCTTTGTTATCTTCTGCTTCTTCTCCTTTCTAAGCTGCTTCTCCTGCGCAGCTTTTGCCGGCCACTTTGGGGTTTGAGACCACAGACAGAACCATAGATAACTCCATTCACCTGTTCCCTTGGAAAAAATATACACTTAACATGGCTCTTGTTGACTTTTTACCTGATACCTTGAACCAAACTTTTTAAATTTCGGCCCTCTCGTTGGCCCGAAACGTTTGTGCGCATTTCAATATCGTTACACCCGGATTTATACCTGAGATGAAAATTGCGTGAGTACTAGTCCTCTTAAAGGCACCGGTTCTTTTTTATTCGCAAATCAGTTTACGACCGTGGTGCTGCTATTTCGTTATAATTTTTGTCATTAGATCTCATAAGAATCTTCTCAATTTTCAATATTCTTGTGCAATTCAGATAAAAATATAGTCGACATAGTCCACGTACATCCCGTTACGTTCCAGTGGATTGTTACACTTTTTTAATTTTTACGGTTAACAAGACATGTTATTTTCTTCGCATACATCAATTAAAAAAAATTTACTAAAAAAATCAATCTGAATGGAAGGGGGCCGGGCCAAATGATTTGAGGGGATCCTAAAACTATCATTAGCGGATTTCCACAGTGGTTTATATTTCGAGGATTGTAAATTTTAGAATCCAATGCCCATGCTCGGAAAGTGTATTGGATCATTCAAATCATTACACATGGGTTTTCCCCAATTGTCCAAAGCCCGGCAGCTCCATTATTGGATTAGTTTTTTTCATTTCTCTCTCCTGATTTTTAATTATATTACTTCTTTTCTTTTCTTTTTTATCATGATTTTATTTATTAATAAGTAACAATAATTTACTGGATTACAAAAACCCTGATTTACTGCCGGTGAAAATAACAATACGGTAATGGAAATTTTGCAGAGAAATTATGCACGCGATGTGGAAACCCCGGAAATTCAAGTACATATACTTGATCGCGACGCTCTACGTTTTCACGTTGACCCTCCCGTCGGCTTCCTCAGTCTACTGGGCATTCGGTGACCAACTATTGAATCACTCCAACGCGTTCGCCCTCCTCCCTCGGACACATTGGCGAGACGCTGCCGTAATTCTAATGCTCATTCACCAGGTCTGATACCATGCATATATGTTTTCTGGTTAAATAATTTTTTTTTCCCAGAAAGAAAGAGGTGGTGATTTTTTCACACTAATCTCTTTTCCAAATTTTTGGGTCCTCTTGCCTTCGAAATTTATTTTATGGCCTTTCATGCTTAGTTTTATATTTCGATTACTATTATATAACTAATTAGAACATAATTATGGGCTGAGGTACTAAGGGCCCCACAAAGGTCCTCTCCTCAACCAAAAAAATTTTTTATTTTTATTTTTTCATAGTTGGAAAAAATCATGCATGCATATAATTTTGCTCCTTAATAATTGACATCACTACAAATTTAAATGGTTTTTGTTTGATAACTAAATTTAAATAATTTTTTTGTGGTTTATTACAACCAAAGTTGAATTCTAATTATCGTCTTACAAAAGTTATCTTCTCACATTTACCCCCTTTAAATCCGTAGCTCTTCTCCTCTACATAGTAAAGACATGTTATTAACGGTCATTCTATTTACACACGTTTGAATTCCAGTACACATTTTGATGATCACAATCATTCATGTTTGCAATATGGGTGCAGTTTATAACATTTGGGTTCGCGTGTACGCCGTTGTACTTTGTGTGGGAAAAGGTGATTGGAATGCATGACACAAGAAGCATTTGTTTGAGGGCATTAGTACGGCTTCCGGTGGTGATACCAATATGGTTTTTGGCCATAATCTTCCCCTTCTTCGGTCCCATTAACTCCGCCGTTGGTGCACTCCTTGTTACCTTTACCGTCTACATCATCCCATCTCTTGCCCATATGCTCACTTACAGAACAGCCTCCGCCCGTCAGGTATTTCTCTATTTAAATGAGACTCGCTATAATTTCACTTGCCGTCATTAGTTATTTTCGTAACTCTTAATGCATTTACCGTTGATCCAAAAAATTAAAATGATCCAACATCGTTATTTATCTTGTTACATGCACATGAACTCAAATAGTGATTCAACCGAGATTTATCAAGAAAAATGACTCGAATTATTGAGAGTGTGAGACCGTTGAGACCGTGGTAAGCTTTCTTTTTTATTACAAAGAGAGGCCACCCTAGAATTTGTTGGGCGGGGTGGGGAGAGAGAGAGAGAGAGAGAGAGAGAGAGAATACAAAAGCATTAAAGTCTTGGATTTGGAAAACATTGCAGACCTGATTGAATAGGTGGCCTGTCTTTTTCATTTACTATGCTACAGTTGTTATTTTGAAGAGATGGCCAGCTTTCATCGTTGAATCTTTTCTGCCCCCGAGAAATTGGACCTACGATACTTACCATTCTAAATTTCTAATCAATCAAGTTGGATAACTAGGGTGTCAACCACTTTCTTTGAATTGTAACATTGATTGAGGAAAAAAATTGTTAACATTGACAAGAAGTTTTCCTGAAAGTTTTCCTGAAAATTTTCCAGAAAGATAAATGAATAGTTCAGATTTAAAATGACGTGAATTTGAAGTCTGAACTATTTATTTATCTTTCTTAGATATTTTTCGGGAAAACTTTTCCTTTATCCCGCTAACCCTATAGAATGAAACTATGTTTACACAACTTTTTTTTCTAAGCTAAATGCCACTCCTTTAAAATTTGAGTATTTTTTCTCAGTTTTTTTTTTTTTTTTTTGTCATTTGTCATTCCTAATTCTTTATATGAGAGAATTAAATTCGATCCCAGGATGCAATATGAGACATCCAAGAGTTCTATCACACGAACTAGCCATCACTTGCGTTTCAGTTTAGCTTGTACCAAATTGAGTTGCAACCTGTCACAAGTCCCATACCATACTAGGGAGAATGAGTGTGATAACTAAGTCCCAAAATACTAAAATTTGCAAGTGCAAGGACTAAAAGCGAGACCCAAGTATAAGTATTGGGAGGCTGTGTAATAACACTCCCCAAATTGCTTTGTTTTTGGACTCAATTGCAGAATGCCGCAGAAAAGCCTCCTCGTTTCTTGCCCAGCTGGGCAGCCATGTACGTGGTGAACATCTTCATCGTGGGCTGGGTTTTGGTGGTCGGATTCGGGTTTGGCGGATGGGCTAGTGTGACCAACTTTGTGAAGCAAATTGACACATTTGGACTCTTTGCCAAGTGCTACCAATGCAATCCTCCATCGCCATCACCACCAACACACTGAGCCGACTCGCCACAACACGGCCGAGTTGTGGAAAACCAAACTCAGTACACCCCCCTACGTACCCCTCTCCATATTTTGTATCATACTTGGGGAGGTAGCAAGTAGAAAATTTCTCCCTCCATGTGGTGTGTGTGTGTGTGTGTTGGATTCCCCCTTTTTCCTTTGCCTTTTTTCTTTTTTGGCATAATATTCTAGATGGTTAATATATTGTGTTGAATTGTGATGATTCCTTTGCTAATTATATCAATATATTGATTAGTTTTTAAATTTTTGGGTTCTTCTCCTTTTGGTGTATTTTTGTAATGCCATTATTACTTGCATGTTTCCAGAGTGGATTAAAATCTAAAGAAATACAGTAGTATGGGGCGTTTGGGTTATTTTATGATATATGTGGGTTCATTGTCAAAGGTGGATTTGAAAATATGTAAAAAGACCCTTTTGACCTAAGATTCTCTTTGAACGAGTTAGCCGCTGGACCCGTCCTATCCACATGGGTTGCACGTTTGTTCCACTGACTTGAGAAAATATGAATGAATCTCCCATATTCTTTTTCCATAATCAATGTGGCGTTTCCATTAATTGCGTACATGTGATGTGAAATCCAAGATTATTGACCCTCATAACTTTTTTGTATGTTTAATTATAGTATGAAGTACTATTAACCAAGGATTTATTAAGGCCATTGTTTTTGTTTTTTGTAATTTCAAAATCAAGAAAGCATCTGATGTTCAATCATAGCCGATCATCGTGAATATTAGTGGTTCAAATTTGGGAAAATATCTTACGCGTAAGATAAATGAATTTAACGGAAAATGCTTTTGGTCGACTGAGATCACTCAATTAATGATACTCTATAGTCCAAAAGTGGAGTGTTGAATGTCATTTTCTTTCTAAAAAAAAGCACATGCCTCACAAAAATAAACAAGGGATACGGTTGTGTCCAATCAATTAGAGCTCAATTTGCAATTTGTTTAATGGAGAGGAAATAATAGAAAAAAGAGAGAAATGAAAATAAAGAAAATTAGAAGAAGCTAACATTTCTTATGTGATACAAGTACAACTAGGAAGGATTGGATTTCACTCGTGGTAAATCTTCCTATGAAAGAAGAAGATAGAAAGTGACCATTTAGAGTAGACCTCTTTTAATACTCTCACTAGCCAAATTTTCTTGTCTATTTTCACAATTCCGGGCATTTTAAAAAATTATTTATATTTTTTAATATATAATGTTTTAAATATGCAATATAAATTTTATCTGATATATCTTGGTCATTTCTATTAAAAAAAAATTTCCAAATCCTACAAAATATTGTAAATAAAAAAAATACAAGACGCGCACATTAAAAAGTGAACAAAAAAAAAATAGGACTGATACATATTGATAGTGAGCAGAGGTTTGTGTTCAAAAAAAAAAAAGAAAAAGGTTGAGGTTTGGGATTGGAACTATGCAGTCGGGCCAGACTGTTAATCCTGGGCCAACAAAATGCCATTAAATAAGTGGGTGGGGCTCCGAACTCATGAGAGCCCATCAAACAGGAGCTAAAAGTTATTGCACGAGGGCTAAACAGTAGTGAGAGTAATAATATTCCACACCTCACGATATAGCATGTCCCACACAAGATCATATGTCCCACTTGCATGTACAATCCGGAAAGTAAAAATTTAAAGGGAACACCGAATGTATTCGTAACTTTTTTTATAGGGATACATATAGTATATACCAAAATAGGGGTAGGTGATGTCCTTTCGGAAATAACATGGGTATTGGCCGATCACGGACGTTCATGAGCAATGGTAGATAGCTCAGATCACAACTTGTTCAAATAAATATGAAAATTCATTACCAAATAGATCTAAGCCGTTCATGGACGACTACGGACATTTATGATCATTTGAGCACCCATGCTGTTTGAAAGGACAGATATGAGATCTAATTTGGTACTCATGTAAATCAAATAAATGGACCCGAAGAGTTAAAGACTGAGACATTTTTCATTATACGGTAAAACCTCGCACTAGCTAAGAAGATTTTTACATCCTCTGCGTCTAAGCATTCGAAAATGTATTTGACAATAAAAATTGAAAAACAAGACCAGTGAAACGAAGAACAAAGCTAGCTGAATATCCCTTTCGTTATCTTTTCCAATACTTACTTCCTTTACCCACATGGACGATGGATTGATCTGAATCCTTCATTCAAATCTTGCTCCCTCTGGCCTTGTTTGTTAGGGAAATATGGGGTTGGGATGGGATATGAATTTGGAGTGGATCCCAAAATTCATTGTTTGGTAACATTATTTTGGATGAGATTTGTTTTTCCCAGCCAATTAATATTCTCATCTGTATGGGATATAAAATCCCATGGGGGGTGGGATTTGGAAGGAATTTGGAGATTTTCGTGCAAAAAACCGGATATCCCCAGCACTATCTCGCCAAACACAAACACCGAATATGAATTTTTCCTATCCATTGATATCCTGAACAATATCTCAAGGATTTCAAATCTCACCTTTATCCCATGGGATCTCATATCCCATCCATTTATCTCCAGTCAAACAAACAAGACCTTTATCCACAAGTAGGCAAATCGAAATGGTTATAACAACAACAACAACAATAACATAACCCATTTAATTAAAATAATTGGGGTATGGGGGATGGATAGAGAGACAGACCGACCTTTGCAATAAATGCACAAAGTGGTTGTTCTGCAATCCACTAAAACAGATTTGGATTAGAGATGCAGGCTAATCTTTGTGAATAAATGCATAAAGTGGTCAATCAACTACAAAATACCACCAAATAGTGGTCCCCTACGCCGTTAGCTTTGTTCTTGAATCATGCTCTCAAATCAAAGCCAAAAGGCATCAAAGAGGGCAGACCCAAGAATCATTTTGATTTATGTGCACATTACCATACTTCTTTCATTTAGCATCCAGAGTATTGGCGTTGCACAATTCAAATCGAAATGGTTGTATTTCTAAATTCATTTGAGCATTTGCTTTTTCAAATTGTGGTTACATTATGGGGCTGTCTTCGTAGCGTGCGTAATAAGAATCAGTCCGGCTATACATATAGACGTACGCGTAGAAAATAAACACAAACAAATTTTTATCATTCGTTGCAACAAATTAACGGTCTTGATTTTAAATACTCTTTGACAACTCTCACCGGTCAAAAAGCAAAGGCCAATCCAAACCGTCGAAAATATTTTTTGGTGGTCAAGATGTATCGTCCGTGCAATATACGTACACAAACATTCGTACACAACTTTGTTTTTTAATAAGAATGGATCCCTAGAAGTGCAATTCTTCTCATGGCCCAGTTGAACAAGGGGCTTCGGCCTTCATATAGTAGAGGCCTAGATGGCAGTCCAGAAGTACTATAGCAAGAGTTAAACGAGCCTCATTTCATTTGCGGATTAGTTCTTGGATCCATAGAACTAACTGAATCTTACTGTACATCATCTCTTGTTTTATTTTTGAAACGGCTATCGTGATTAATAATTTTGGGATTAATTTTATCCTTGTATGTGCAATACTGGCCTTCTTTGGGTAATAATCCGGATTATGGATTATTGAATTATTCATTTTGTCTTTATCCAAATTTTTTTACATTTGTTAGTTTTGCGTCAAGATTTTGTGGTTTCTGGATTCCTCTCGACGAGACAAATCTAACAAGTATAAAATTTTGTCAAAACTCAATTTTTTTTAATAAAGCCAAAATACTTGGATTATTGGCCAATAATCCAAGTATTTCGGCTTTATTTAAAAAAATATTTGGTTTGACTATAAATTTATACTTGTTAGATTCGTCTCACCAAGAGAAATTTAAAAACTACAAAATCTTGACGCAAAACTAACAAATGCAAAAAAAAAAAATTGAATGAAGACAATGAATAATTCAATAATCCATAATGGTATTAAACACTATTTTAGTATTTTATTCTCTCCAAATGCTATTTGTATAGACTATATTTCGTGCAATTCTCCCCCCACACACACACACACACACACACACTCTCTCTCTCTCTCTCTCTCTCTCTCTCTCTCAGCCTCTCAGCATGTGAAGATCACCATCTCTAGACTCTAGTCGAGCTTTAATTTCAAGAACCCACCGCCCATGAAAATTTCGTCTACGCCACCGCGATGGAGATCTTTGCAACGAAACCAAAACTACCGCCACTTGCCCCGTGTCCCAATTTTTGTAATTTTCTTCTTCGGATTACTGTAAAACTTCAACTGGGTTAGTTTTTTTTTTTTGTAATAATATGCAATGGAGATTTTTTTTCTTGTTCGAAACCAAAACTTCGTTTATTTATTGTTCGGATTTCTGTAATTTGATTTAATTGATTTACAATTTCACACCAAGTCAGATTGGGTCTGATTTAACTATGTTAGATTTTTTTAATCATTCAGTGTAGAAGGCTTCATTATTGAAAATCAATACAGGTTTGTGTATGTATATATCTAGGTATATCTACATGTAGATTGAAAGCGTTTTCACCTTCTCCTCTCTCTATTGTTTGTTGTGGTGGAAAAAGGGAATCCAGAAGATAACATAAACATGGGATGAAATTTATATTTTGCTACCAATCAATTAAAGCAAATAAATAAGAATTGAAGAATAACAATGAACACAAAGATTTACGTGGAAAAACTCTAAATGGGCAAAAATCATAAGAAGGAATCAAACACTATAAAAAAATCATTTTGTGGTTACAAACGATCTTACTTACAATTGAGACTCCTTGTAATTGACCTAAGATCGGTTCTCGACTCCTCGTTCACCACACCCAGTATTTGATTTCCGCTGCCTCGAATCCTCGAGCCTTCCGAACGTTATTCCGGAAATCCACTAGAAAAAACTTGAACTTGATTTTTGATTTAGAAACCTCTTGAAGTAACGATGAAAGGATTAAATATCCATTGATCTTGTTTTTGCTTCAAGATTCAACCTTGATATTCTAGGGTTTTTGTGTGTTTGAAAATAGGGGCTCTAATCTCTTTTTGTAGCCAACATACTTTAGATCTAAAGACGTGATGAATTTATATAAGATGACATTCTGATCAAGCGCATCATAAGCTGATTGATCAGACCATTGTAGATCCGATTTTTTGGAGCTGCCTGATTAAAATACCGATTGATCCCTCAATCAATCCATATGCTTTGAAACACGACCTGTGAAACTTCATTCCCTTCCTTCACGACATGAGCTAAATCAGAGGTACCCGACTAAGAAACCAATTGATTCCATGATTGATCTTCTCATTCCGAATGCACCATATTGATCAGGCGACAACCAAGCAAACTACTAACTCTCAAATTACATTGTAAAGATATTCCTTCCACTATAATTCTATACAGACTCCTACTCAGAAAATTACAACTTCATAAACAATGGGATACGCATAAATATGTGATCTGTCAAATGGAATTGCCAACCACAAAAAGGACACAGCTCTTTGGAGCTTATAGAGAATGAGGGGTAGAATGGGAGAGTAGAAACTGTGGGAAAATCAAAATCAGAAATAGAATGGGAAAAGGAGTTTGGGAGTTCTTTTTGGCTTTTGGCCTGCATTGTTAAAAATGGCGAACAATTTTTCTGAGAATGTGTTTTGAAGGCTGTCGTCCAAACACTAAAAAAGAGAGAAACAAAATGGGAAAAGGTGAGAAAGAGTGAACCAAACACCCTCTATATATATAATCCAAGGAAAGGTTGGATTGAGCGGACAAAGGAGAGCATGCGGCGGAAAAACTTTGTTTATTGACGTATAAAAACTTAAAAAAATATCCTCAAATGTTTCGTAGGCAGTGAAAGTCTTAAAAAGCTACAAAAAAAAAAATACCCCGGAAATGTACGAAAATACCCTCTCTGTTGGGTGGTAAACGATGGGATTGGAAAGATTTAGCACGACTAATAGTCCACGGACTAGTAACTAAAGACTATTAATCCGTCCATTTTAATCCGCACCCAAATTAAACGAGACCTAAACAAATTAGAATTAAAATTCTTGGGCCTCTTTGTTGACAGAGTTACTAGTGAAAAGTTATAACATATACAGTCCCATCGAATCACAAAACTTCCTTATGTCACCATAGCATTTGTAATTAACTTCAGCGAGAGAGGGGCTCTAGCCAGACACGAGCTTCAAGATCAATTAACATGTATTGCAAAGCAAACATAAAATGCAATTTCAAGTGCCAGTCAAGAAAGAGCCGACGAGATCCTAATAAAGAGGTTACCCAAACTACTAGCTAGGAATAAGCACATATAAATTCCACGAATTTCAATGGAGTTGTTTAGGGAACGCAGACCTCCTTAGGAATGGGTGATGTATGGATCATGTCGTGGTCTAAATGAGAATGAGATCGTTCATTGTGGTCTAAACAAACGATTGCGTGCATTACAATCCTTTGGAAAAGATTGTAAAAGTGATCCGACATTGTCTTACTCATGAAGGACTTAAAATTCTATGAAATATACGAAAAGAAACGAATAAAATAACAAACTATCTGAAAAGTTGCTAATTGATAGGCGCGCAATATCTAAAGATATAAGAGCCTAAATAGGGCAAATTAGCGCATTAGAGGCGCGATTTATTCCATTTTTCACTTGATGCGGTGTTGTCTTTTGTTTTTGGTATTTTTGTTTGTTTTGTAGGAAACAGGCCGAAAGAGCACATAAAGTGGACACATGGCGGTCAGGCACGTAGGGAACCAGTGGGGCCCAAGTGGGGACGGCCAAACAAGCTTGGAAGGCAGTTTAGAGGATCCGGTATCGATCGAGGGGATTATCCCGTATCGTCTGATTTTTGCATCATCTGAACGTAATGTATACGTATTGATACAGGACTTCTCCTGTATCGATACCGAATGCCATATAATGGGCAGTTTGACTTTGTTTCGGATTCTGACGTTAGTAGGGATTATAAATACCCCGTTTTGGGGGATAATTAGGGTTCCACGATTTTTCTCTAGGTTTTAGCTTTTCAAGTTTTAAGCTACGGATCTCCAGTTCTTCATTCTGTTTTACGCTTCCAGTTTTATTTCCCAAATCCCAAAGATTCGTGATTGTTTTTATGGATCGGTAATTAAATTCAGTTTTTCCTTTTGATTTGTGTTTTTATTTCTTATCGTTCTTATATTTTATTAGTTAAGCATGCATGGATCTAGGTTTAATCGATTCTTGCAATTTTCATAATCATGAGTGAGTAGTCGCGATTGAGTGCGGTCGGGGCTAAAAAGCCAGATCCGCTAGTCGATATCTCACCTCGGGGCCGAATTAAATCATTTTTCAAGCAATTTAGGGAACTGGAACTTTCTAACGAACGAACCCAGGCATTACTGGAATTCGAATGCGCACGGAATTTGGTGATAGGTGGTGCGCATTCGTTAGGAAATTTTTCTCAGATTCTAAAATCAGTAAAAAGATTAATTGTAGCCCGAGTAATTATCGGCTAGGCTAGGTGAGGACGCCGGGTTCCCACAGTTGTGCTCTCTTTATTATTTCGCATTTAATCAGTTAAATAAGTTTAGTGGTTGATTAATTAATCTCATAAAATCAAAGGGTGGCTACCTAAGAGCCAAGATAAACTGTGAACCCGTCATCTTTGAGTCCTGCACACGTTCGTCCGTCTCTGTGGATTCGACTCCGGTACTTCCGGATATTATGCTACATCGGTCGAGAGTCCTACGCTTGGGACGCGTCTTATTTTTAGTCACTCGGTTGGTCAAGCACTAACGTTGGAAACTAGAAGCATGCACGAAGAAACAAACTAATTTGCATGAACTTAAACGTTGATAAATCTAAGAAGTTGAAAGTAAATGATTGATATTTGAATGTATAGGCGCGGAGCCCTTGGCTTGCCTTATTTTCCTCTTGTGTAGCTATGTATTCCTTGAAAAATAGCACGAAGAGCCCTGAAAGTGAGCTAGATTTCAACTTCCGCTAAAACAGGTCCCACTTATACAGAAAAATTTGAAATATGTACAACCATTGATATTCATAGCAATTACTTGACTACTGCAACGCGTCCTGTTTGAATCCCTAAAAGCTACCATAACACATGCTCCCTCCATTTCTTAAAAATAGTAGTATATTCTATTTTGAGTTGTTCATAAATAAGTGTTATGTTAAAAAGTTAGCAGCTAAAAGTTAGTTCAATTTCTATTTTGCCTTTAATAATAGATCCTATTTTGTAAAGTTACTGGGTAAAGTTTAATTATGATATTTCCATAAGGCAATAGAGGAAAGTGGATGTAAAAATTGATTTGAAAGGTATAATGATGATTATTTCTTAATAAGTTGGAATTACAAAACTACATACTAAAAATAGAACGAAGAGAGTACTTTTCAGGACCTGTTTTTACTTGTTTGGATGCATGAACCACTTTGGTTATAGTTCTGAGTAATTTAGGCTTTAGAGCATCTCCACTAATCCAAATTTTTACTCAAATTAAGACTTTATTTGATATAACTCCTTCCAACCAAATTGTAGGGTGGAAGTTTTAATCCACACCATTGAATGGAAAAAGGGCAAATAAAAGTGCAAAAAACAGAGCATTGGAAATTTGGTTCTAGATTTGGTGATGAACAAATTTGGTGAAGGAGTGGAGTGTGGTTTTTGGTATTTTTTACTCAAATTTGAAATTGGTGAAAGATTTGATGAAGGGCTCTTATGTCGCAAAATTACTATTGTAGCTAGTCCCTTTCCTATCCACTTATGTTACGGATTGCATTCGGACCTCATAGTTCTGGATCAATTCTCGATGATCCAAACTGTTCAATGTGTTTAGAACGTGTTTTTAAAGGTCCCCACGAGAAATGAGAAAAAAAATACCGGAAAGGGCTTGATCCCTTGAAAGTACATTTTAAACACATTGAACGGTTCGGATCATAAAAATTTGATCGGGATCTATGAGGTGTGAACGAAGTCCGCACTTTAAGGGTGTGGATTGGAAGTTTAGTGTTATTGTAGTTGCTGTAAATATCAAATAATAGGGTTGTAAAAACAACCTGTGATTCGCAAATCCGAACCGGACCGAACCAAACCATAGGTTTTGGATTGGGTCCGTGGATTAATTGTTTGAACGCGGATTGAAAAATTTGAAAATCGTACTTCGCAGTTCGGTCCATGGACTTTCAAAAAAAAAAACTATGGATAAACTGAAGCAGACCATAAGAATATATATATATATATATATATATATATATATATGTATGTATATATATATATATGTATGTATATATATATATAAGCAAATTTTATAGTCCAAACCTCCCGAGAATAAGAGCAAATTAATTTTTTTTGTGTTGCAAATTATTTTTAAAAAATCTGAGCTATCCAATGTGTTCAAAAAGTGTTTTCAAGTGTCCACACGGGAAATCTTCAAAAAAAATACCGAGAAGGCTTGATCCAAGCAGTTTTATCAAAAAATGCATATTTAAAATTTTTACGAAAACTGCTTGGATCAAACCCTTCCCGGTATTTTTTTTGAAGATTTCTCACACCCTTTAAAATACCTTCTGAACACATTGGATGGATCAGATCATCAAAAAAATATTTGGATCACGGAGGTCCGGATGTGAAGCTAACCCTATATATATATTCCCGATCTAGTCCGGGAGTCCCGGATCCGGGACTCCACCTTCCCGATATTTTTTTGACGATCCAAGCCGTCCAATGTGTTCAAAAGGTGTTTTCAAGGGCCCACGCGAGAAATCTTCAAAAAAAAATACCGGGAAGGGCTTGATCCAAGCAGTTTTCGCAAAAACTTTATATTTACAGTTTTTGCGAAAAACTACTTGGATCAAGCCCTTCCTGGTATTTTTTTTTGAAGATTTCTAACGTGGACCTTGGAAAACACTTTTTGAACACATTGGACGGCTCGAATTTTCCAAAAACAATTTTTAAAAGCATCAAAACAACAAAAAAGGCTTCAATCTGGGAAATTACTATACACGGAAATCTTCTTATCCACAATCTCAGAAATAAGAAAAATGGGATTTTTTGTTTGCAATTTTTTTTTTTTGGAAAATCCGATCCGTCCAATGTGTTCAGAAGGTGTTTTCAAAGGTCTACGTGGAAAATATGAAAAAAAGAAATATCGGGAAGAGCTTGATCCAAGCAGTTTTCGCAAAAACTGTATTTATATATTTTTGCAAAAACTACTTAGATTAAGCCCTTCCCGGTATTTTTTTTGAAGATTTTCCACGAAGACCCTTGAAAACACCTTCTGAACATATTGGACGAATCGGATCATCAAAAAAAAAATTTGAATAAAAAGTCTGGAAATAAAAAGTCCTGATGTGAAGCTTAACCTATATATATATATATATATATATATATATATATATATGAGTCCCCTTCACATCTAGGATCTGGGACTCCATTAGTGCGCCATCTTTTAGTGTTGCCTCAAACAGTTTGAGACATGCATTCTCGTATTGGGTATTGGATGCGAGGTTGCGCACCAATCCCTCGAATGTCCGCACATGTTCGTAACGGTCATTGCACTCCCTCCCATAGAAAGTAGGGAGGCTGTTCAGGATGCCTGGTTTAATGGTGAAAGCATTACGTGCCTCTTGTGTCTCACGAGGAAACAAAATGGGTCCTTTAGGAGTGGACCTCTCTGGGTAGAGGTGTTGCCTCAAAGACGGTTGTTGCACTAATCGTTGATCAGCCATATCACCTTCCTCTGACCTTGACTAGTAAAGTGGATTACTAACACTGACTGACTCAAAAGGTAATTTGATATAAATACCACTAATGGGAACAGACTCTGCCTGAGCTAGGTCTGACTCCGAACTAGAAGATGAAACACACTCAAAAGATAATTCGATATAAATACCACTAACGGTGTGTAGGGTCATGGAAATAAAGAGGGTCCTGCTTAGGAGAACCTTTCTTACATCTACCTATGATGACTAAACTAACAGACAAAACTAAACTATGACTCTACACTTTGGAACACTCGCTGTCGTCCCCGGCAACGGCGTCAAAAATGCTTGATCGATCAGGTGACTAAAGATAAGACGAACGAAGACGCATCCCAAGCGTAGGACTTTCGACCAGTGTAGCACAATAAATCCGGAAGTATCGGAGTCGAACCACGGAGACGACTGAAGTGCTTGACTCAAAAGTGTAAAAGTGCAGTTTGAATTGGCTCTTAGGTAGCCACCCTTTGATTTTATGAGATTTGTTAACTAATCACTAATCTAATTGAACTGAATGCAAATTAATAAAGAGAGCACAGCTGAGGGAATCCAGCGTCCACGCCTCTCCTAACCAATACGCACCTCCTGTCACCAGATTCCGTGCGCATTCAAATTCCGGTAATGCTTGGGTTTGTTCGTTAGAAAAGTTTCTAGTTCCCAAAATTGATTTAATTCAGCCCCGAGGTGAAATATCGATTAGCCCTGACGTAGGCGCCTTCGCCCCACAGCCGCACTCAAAGCGACTACTCACTCATGCTTATACTGATTGTAGAGAACAAATTAAACCTAGATCTATCCATGCTTGACGAATATAATATAAGGATGATGAAAGATGATACCGTAAATTGCAAAGGAAAAAATGAACTTGATTATCAATCCGCAAAACAATCTGAACACTAGAATTTTGGAAACAAAATTGAAAGCGGAATGCTGAACGAAGAACTGGAGATCCGTAGCCGAAAACTTGAAAAGCAAAAACCTAAGGAAAATTCGTGGAACCCTAATCTGGGTTAAAACATAAGTATTTATACTTAATCTCCTAAATCCTCAAGAAATAACTACGAAAATCCAAAAAATATCTGCGCAAAGGCAAAACGACGACGTTCCATGGCCATGTTAAGCTCTCGGTAGCGCTACCTAACTTTAGGGGTAGCGCTCCCGAATTGTCATCTCTGTGCTGACTGTTAACCCCTTTGGTTGACCTTTGACCTCTAATACGCCGGTAACGCTACACCACTTTTGGTGTAGAGCTTAAGAACTTTCTGTTCAGTTTTTGGGACCTTTTGTGCCAAACTTGAGCGCTCCAGAGAATTGGGGTAGCACTCCCGACGAGTTTTGATCACCTCCATGCAAAATCCGCTTGCTCCTAACTTTTGATCTACGTGCATGAACTTCCACTATCACAAAATTGCACTCACAACCTCGAATTACCTGCAAAATATGCTCACCACTCACAAATACCACGTGCACATATTAAATGGAAAACGAAGCTTAAATGCACGTCTAACATGCTCAACCACCCTACTTAGATGCTCAAAAGCAAGCTTTTCACGCGCCTATCAACATAATCCGGAAAACCCCAACAAAACTAACACTTCTTCTCCTCCTTAATTTTGGATACAGATCCTCTATGAGGGTTTCTTTATGAGAATCTTGTGATGATTTTGCTGTGGGCTTGACAACATAATAAAAAGGAGATCTAATGGCTCACAATCTCCTTCCTTGTTTCTAAATCAAATTGGACTATGATTATATTTTCACTGAAAAAATTCTTGGATTTTAAACGGAATACGTAAAAGTGTTTGGATAATATCTTCATAATATATTTTATTCAAAATCTAAATGATAATTGACTCAAATCAAACAGCCTCGAAACCGATTTTCATTTCTATTTTATTTGTTCATCTCATATGTGACATTATGTGGTTGATGTTGATCCTCAAATTTTTTTTCTATAAAATTTTCAATTATGAAATCAAACATTATTATCCAATTGATTAGGTGATAGAAATATGATAAAATGAAGCATTTTTTGATACAGATGTCGAAAAGTAATTGATTAACATATAAATTTTGGATTATAAAAAAAAATTCAATCATGAAATCAATCATTATTATCCAATTGATTAGGTGATAGAAATTTAATAAAAACAAAGCATTCGAAACAAATGTCGAAAAGTAGTTGATTAAAATATAAATTTTGGATTGTAAACGGAATACGTAAATGCATTTAGATAATATCTTCATAATATATTTTACACAAGAAATTTTTCAGTGAAAATATAATCAGAGTCTTTTGATGTAGAAATAAGAAAGGGAGCTTTGAGTTATTGGATCTCTTTTTTGTTGTGTTGTCAAGTTCATAACAAAATCCTCACAAAGAAATCCAGGGGATCCGGATCCATTAATCTTTATGCGGCATCTGTTGTGTAAGGCGAAATACAACCGATAACCACAATGACCATAAAACCAACTAGAGGGGTTTGCTTGACCTGGCAATGCAGGATATTCAAATGCAGTCTTGGAAAATTTACCCCGATACAGTCTTGGAAAGAAAAATCAATGGTCCAAAAAAAAATTTGATTTCTCTTTCCTAAACTATTTTGGAAAAAATATCAGATCCTAACATTTTCGCTTTGCGCTCACCCCAAATGTGAAATTGGAAATTATAGTGATATACTCAAATGCCTTTGGTTGAGGTAACGGTTAACCAATATTTTATCCATCGAGGTAGTTAAAGTGACTAGAATATATGATTGTCTTAATCACGTGACTAAAATAGTTGATAGTCTTAATCAATCCATCGTCATCTGTGGAGTTGAAAATAAAGGAAATTAAATTTAGCTATTGTTTTTTCTTAGCAAAAGAAATTCATTAATCATTTGAAACAAATTAAAACAATTAAAAGGAACCAATGCAAGAACGGCATCACAATGAAGCCCAAACATCTCAACTACGTTGGCACTGTTGAGGTAAGGGGTAATTGATATTTTATCGATCGAGGCAGTTACAGTCCCTAAAATATACGATAGTCTTAATCACATTCGTCATTTGTGCGGAGTTGAAAATAAATGAAATTTTAGTAATGGTTTTTGCTCAGCAAAAAAAGAAATTTATTAATTATTGGAATAAAATTTCAACGATTAAAAGGAACCAAGACAATAACGACATCATAACAAGCTCCGGACGTCATTTTGGGCGATTTTCAGGGTGATTTTTAGGAGTTGATTTCTAGCATCTCGGATCCACGGAGGTCTCAACTAAGTTGACACCCTAGAACCATGACAATTATATGCCACCGAAGACCCCCAGATGCCAACCATAAAAACACCTACAGCCACCCTGTCCAAAACAGAGGATCCAGGTGCTCTCATCAGAGTACAAACAAACGTTCCACAAACAAACTGCAAATAGAACATTATTCCTCGAGTAAATCCCAAATGAAATATTCAAAAGACCACAGCCCTATTTATTGATCGTGAAAATTCACTAATAGTCAGAAGAATTTCGTGTAAATAAACATTACTATATAATATGACATATGAACACAGATATAATTATTTATACAGTTATATATATATATATATATATATATATATATATATATATATATTTTTAGCGGACCCCATCGTCTATGTAAATATTGAATATCGGCATACTAATGATGCTTGCTGATAAGTAAGTACTAATTACTAACAGACCAGGGCTATTCATGAGTTCGCCTAGTTGGTTTGGTCGACCCGAATCTGGTCTGCTCGCACCGACATAAAATGTACAGATTATCATCTCCAGGCACCCTAAGATATACAGGTAAATTGGGACTCTTCCACTTCTTTTTTTTTCTTTTTCTTTTTTTTGATAACTTCTAGAATTGTTAAACTCTTCCACCTTACCTAAATCCCTAACGGGATAAGCATTAACAGTCCAACCCTGGTCACTCGATTCCAACCTTATCAACACGCAACAATCTAAACATCACTACTAGTGGGACTCCGGATCCGGGGGCCTTGTAATACTGTCTAGGGACTATAGGGTTATAGTCTTAAAAGTGCTTTCAATGGTTTGAATTCACGAATTCATTTCTTACCGGTAAGAAAGCATTTTTACTGTCTACTAACCTAGACCATTGACTGCCAAGTTGGATGGCTTTGATGTGCGCTACAATCCTTTTGCTCTTCGTTGCGCTATAGGGTCCTAGAATCCCTGGGACTCCACCTCCTAAAATTCCTATAAATACATAACGCAACTCTCGCCTCATTTAGGCTTGAGTTAAATTCATTTATACAGTTATCCTGCACAAATATACTGATTTAGGCAATAGAGAGATGTTGTTTGGCACTGCACCGGCATCTAGTTCTAACTTTGGGGTGGAATTGAGGACGCCGAAAAAAAATATTGAACACTAGCCCGACTGATTTACTGTTATTATAAAGCGCGAGAATTGTAGTTTTAATTAAATTGTACTAGTGTAAAAAGTGGGAGTTATAGTTTCCATCGTTATATTCGAACTTCAAAACAAATATAATCGCAACCTAAACACGTGCGGAAAAAAGTGGTAAATATTATCCATCCTCAAAATATGGTAAAAAATTAAGTATATACCAGTGAACATGATAAATTCTGGGAATTTGAGAAATATCGTTTGTGTTTGAGTTAAGGATGATTTTTTACCATGAAACTTGATTAGATTTACGTATTACTAAACATGGTAAATTTTAATATTTACTCAGAATTCATGGTAAAATAAGTACGTGTTAGTATTTAATTTATCCAGAATTCAAAGTAAATTAAGTACGTTATGCATCAGTAAACATGGTAAAAACACCTCAATGATCGAAAAATAAGGGAAAGACACCTCTGCCTCCATAATCTCAATAATCGAAAATCTTTCAAGGACCAAGAGCACACAAATATTCATCTACTTTGCAGGAACTTCGACGTCCATAGCGACACGAGATTGGAATATATATCTCCTTGTCCTTGACTTCGACATCAAGAATCCCAATTGCAAGACTTGAATTGATCAAGATTGCAGAATTTCATCTCCCATACCGTCATGAATTTTGTGCTCCATGACTTCCTGTCTTAGCAGCCATCCCATTCATCTTTATGGGACTTTATGACCTGAAGCGTGCAACCGAGACAAGAAGAAAATCAACAAAGAGACTCGACGATGGGCAAAAACGTACAGAAATTATACTAACACAAAGACAAAGATTAAAAATCAGTGTAATCAGTACAAAGATGAGGAAGACAAAGATTAGGTACAATTAGTGAAAGCAGATCATTGACGCCGAGTTCGCCGGGAGAGGACTGTCGACGGTACGTGCAACAGCTAGTGGTGAAGTTTTCGAACGGCGAAGTTGGATGATTTGGTACGGCAGTTTGTTACTCCCACTGGTGAAGAACGTTGGTTTTGAGACCACGAAATCTTTCAGCGAAAGAAGTTGGGACAATGGAACCACGATGGCAGGACGGCGAAAGTCAGTGATTGAGTTTGATTGGGATGACGATGATCGTGGAATGTACAAGTATTGATTTGGGATTTATGGTGTTGATTAGGGATGAGTTTGAAGGAGTGAGATATCAGGGATTAGGTTTTATCCCAAAATCCCGTAATTGCAGCAGAAGACATCCTAATTTTGAAATTGATCCACTTTCTATCACCTCCTATATGCAACATTTAATTTAGTCACCAATCTCCTAATATGTTATAAAATCATATATTTATATATAGATAAAGGGCAATTTAGGGTTTATTTGAATTTCGGGATGGAAATATAACCCGTAAAATGGCTCGGGATAATTTTCTAATTCCAAGTGAATAAAATGATGATTATTTTTAAGTGCCCCATCAATTTATTTAGAAGTATATAAATCAATTCAAATCCACCTCAAATTATCGGGTCCCACTTTATTTTTGTCTCAAAGTCCAAAACTATCCTATTTTTTTAACAAATATGGCCAGAGCCAAAAGTGAGATAATTTTGGTAAGAGAAAAGATAGATGCACTAGCACTTTGAACCGACAACTACATCAACTCTCTTACATGAAATATGTGAAACCCACATATGAGTGATAGGTCTCACATATCCCGTATGAGAGAGTTTGTGCAATTGTTGGTACTAGTGTTATTGCATGTAGCAAACCCCATCGCTGAGCTTTGTGGTTGAGAAATCATATTAGTTGAGGAACGTTTTTTTCATCTTGAATTCTCATATTCATTATAGGCCAACCACATGATATACAAAGTAATATTTTCCAATTAGTTTAATCTTGTTTGGCGAGTTGACATTTTCCACCAATTCCATGAGAGAGAACCAACCTTTTTAAACAGAGGCAAATTTATGAGAGGTAAATGCTACATCGCATTTCCCTATTTAGGTGCGGAGGATATGCAACTTCTTAAATTGCTTTAATCTTTATTTTATTTTGCTTAAAAATAACATTCGCTTGCAGATTCATAATATTCAAGTAGAATTTCATAATATTTCTTCAAAATTTCATTATATCAAGAGGAAAAACTGATAACACAAATGCGTATTATGATTTCAAAATTAATGTGATAAATTACTACTCAATAGTTAGGGATGCAAACCAACAACCTGCTCGCGAGCTCGAGTTTTGATACTATTAGGCAATAAAATGTTGGCAATGACCAATTTTTGATTGACAAATTACAGCCTGCTACATACACTAAGTGAACTACAACCACACATTTCGTTTTCAAGAAAGATATCGGGGTAAGATTTCATGGTCTAGAGAGTTTTCCTTGAAACTATTGAAGATAACATTAGGGTCCATATTTCGTGGCCTATCAACTAAACAGATATCTGCCATGGTCTAAAAACAGAGTGATGCATTACCTGATCACAGGTGTATCAGTACTTAGCCAAGAACACCTACTCGAACCTCCACAACTGGAGAACGGTAATCTGCGTACATCAATTAACAGATATGGACGGAGCCTATCAATAGATCCATAGATACCCGAAAGTCCTAAACCATTTCGACGCAAAGAGCATAGAAAGGAGGGTTGGCAGTATGTCTGCCCAATTGGAGATGGATGCTAGGCAGATGTTTTAGAAGGTTACTGAACCATGTCCAGTACTAACTGGCCAGACGGTGGTTGACGAGGAGGTTTTTGAAAGCCTTCTCTTAAAAATGTTCGGTGGCTTCCTGAATAGCTCAATTCTGCATTCCGCTAGCATTTACAGGGTGCCCAAAGAGCATTTTCAGCTGAAGGAAAGTGCCGACACCCCTCACCTCTTCACAATTGGCCCTCTTCACATCAATGAGGAACACCAGAAATCACGGGTTATACAAGATATCGGGTTATACAAGATATCAAACAGAAGCATACCCATACCTTGGCATGGAGGGTAAGTGCCTTTGGATTACCCTGCGATAATCCTTATTCATACATCCCAAAGACATGAATGTTATAAAGAAATGCGGTAGTTGAAACAAAAAGCCATTGATTGCTACGTGGAGTATGTTGGCGAAAAGCTCACCGCAGAAATGAGGCTAATCGATGGTTGCCTCATTCTTGACCTTCATTTCAGGAACTATCTTCATGAAAATCGAGAGGAGCATGGTGGAGATGGAGCATTTGACATCCAGGACAAGGTAGTGTTGCAAACTTGCAATATTATTTTTGAAAAATTGCAAAACTTAATTCTCCTATTACCTAGAAAGAAAAACATGAACCATTCCGATTATTCGTGTGGGACCCGGAATGGGTCAAAATAATTTTTTTTTATACATTTTCTGTACAAAAAATTTGTACCCATATATTTTCCGGTTGTTTTAACTAGTTCCCATGGCATTGAAGGTGATGACATTACAGAAGTGATGTCATGGAAATGAGGTGTGGATGACCTCACCCAAGAGGTGAGCAAGAAAGTCTTCGGCAGTGAAAACTAAACAGCAATCGATCTCCTCCGTATTAGCAATCAGATCCATCAAGTTTTTGAATAATATAGACTTGGTCCCCAAACTTTCATTTTATAAACAAAGGCCACAGTTTCTAATTTTAGTTATCGAGAAATAGATACTGCTGTTATTTGATGAGTAAAAAAGAAAGATTGTAAAAAAAACTATCAATACTAGTCAATTAGTTCGAACGACTAATTCTTTTATTGACTAGCTTCTGAATAACCTGTGTGTTTTTCTTTATAACTAAGATATATAGGCCAACATTTACTTGCATCCCTATTAATCCTGGAGGCCAATGTGGAGAGCTCAATTGAAACTTGGGCAAAACTATAATAAAGCTCCATATATTGGAGGTTTTTAGTTGTCCAAGTCTATTTTGAATGTTTCTCCTCCATCTCCTTAGACCTTAGGAGGGAGAAAACCGATAATTCTCAGGTCTTAACCACCATGCCAACTCCTTGGAGGTTTTTTTTTTTTGATAAAGAGATAAAAATATCAATAAAACCACAACCTGATACAATAGAGTCTAGCAAGCTAGAACAAACAACATAAAGAAGTAAATAAAAAGAAGCAATTACGCAAAACAACATCAAACATCAACTAAGAAACTAAGAGAGATTTCTGTCATCGATGTCTAGGTGAAGAACAAAAGAGGGTAGAGCATGCTTGGCAAGAAGGTGAGCCTGTTGGACATCATTGCATCTAACTTTTGAAATTCTGCAATAGGTCAACTTGGCTATGTCGTCTCTAGGTTGTGAATCAAAAAGTGTCATGATGATGTTAGTCAATCTTCCTCTCTATCTGCATGATGGCATTAAAACAGTCAGAGAAAATATAGATAGCATTATAATTGTGTTTTAAAACCCATTTAACTAATTATTGAATTGTTTGAATTTCTGTTTTGGAGAGAGTTACTGCTATATGTTAACATGGAATATTGCAATGAAACTTCTATTTGGGAGACTAACCGTAAACCCTATATAACTCTATCCATTTCCCTCTTCCAAGCCCCATCGTCATGGAGAACATATATATGTTTTTTGCTGCACCAAGAATCAAAATATGATTTTAAGAGAAGGGAGGGAGATTTGTTGTGAGAAGTTGGAGCTTGCAACTATAAACCCTATCCCACTCTATCACGACAAGAAATTTGGGATCTACCAACAGTTTTATTAGCGACGGTTCAAAAAACTATCGGTACAAGTGGTGTATAGTAACGGTTTGAAAAGCGTTACGAGAAACAAGACTATAGCGACGGTTTTAGTTCAACCGTTGCTAGAAAAAATACTATAGCGACGGTTTTCATCAACTGTTACTAGAAACAGGACTATAGCGACGGTTTTATTAAATGTTAGTAGATTAATTTTACGCCACCAAAACTAATTTTTCTTATTTATTTAATCATTTTCTCATAAAAATATGCCTCGATCGGGTTTAGAAAGCTTCTTACTTATCAAGACACAATTTCATTAACAAAAATATTTTTTTTTGTCCGATTAATTGTGTAGCCGACGAACTTCGATTTCGGTGACAATGATGAGATGTGAAATGCCAATAGTTTAAATCGACGCTTTTAAATATGGAGTTTGTAATTACATTTAAAATATATACGTTAAATGTAATTTATAACAAACCATTAAACCGGATTAAAAAAAGAGAATTTTAATTAGGGATCTTGGAAGAATATTACCTTTATGATGCAATCCTGTCCATTTTGAATCGTTATGATTACATCTTGTAAATGTTTTTTCTGACCTTATTGCCCTTACTTTTTATTTTAGAGTATATATCATAATATAATTATAACTTGTAGCGGTAATTTCCATCCTAAAATCTCGGTTGTTTGCCATCCTAGTTATCACATCAGTTATAGGATGATTCAATTCATGATTTGTTTCCGTCCTTGGCCTTTTTTTGAATTATAGTTCTATCATTTCCTTATATTGAGGTGGTTTTGAATTTCAAAATACTCTAGTCCCAAACAAATCAATTTACCACGCACAGATTGTTTTTTCTACTGCAATCAATCAACTCCTCTTCCAATTTGCATTTCCAACTCTTTAGCCACGTCCAGTTCAATCACAATCAATTGTTCAAGCAACTTTGCACGGTTTCGAAGAGGTATTCTTCGTCACCAATTTTTTTAGTTCTTTTGTGTGCAACAGTAATATTTCTTTTTTTCAGTTACTCAATCCCATGGCAAACTTTGTTTTTACCCACCTAACTTGTTGTGAGTTGGTAAATTTCTACCACAAAATATGAAAATTTGATCACATCAAATCGATTTTGGTATATGTTTTCATGCCAGTTGTCCAGTTTGAATGATCAAAACAGTATACCATGTTTCCTGTTTAAATCATATGTGTACTTTTCTAAATAAAAAATCAAAGCCCGATTCACCATGTTTGTCTAATGTAAAGTTGATTTCAATCAATTTATCAAGCAACGTGGCACGTAGTTTCGAAAAGTTATTCTAGGTTACCATTTTTTAAGTTTCTTGTTGTGCAACGATTTTAGTCCATGTCGAACCTTTGAATACTGCGAATTAAAATTTACCTATTTTAGTCGACATGAATTCAACTCAAGTTCTATGTTTGTTGTAACTGTAATGATGGGAAGCCAATTGACTATGTTCCCATTTTTTAATTGCCCTCCAGTATCTTTGCAAAACTGATTCTTAACTTGTTTGAGAGGTCACTTCGTATGGTAAAAAATGGATTACTCCCTAACCTTAATGGATGTTTCCGTGTTTTTGTGGTTGTAAAAATTAACATAAATTAACTTATACAGGTTATGATGATCCCTAAAAATGGTTTACTTGGTTACCTGGATGGCATGTTCTCTTAAAATGATGGATTCAACAGCTGCATATAATAAACATGGTAAATTCGTAAACCATTAAAAACATGGAAGACCAGTAAAACAGGTCCATTGTATTAACTCATGCCCATGCATCTGTAAACCATCCACCCAAACAAAAAAAAAATCAGCATGCATTGCACTAACAAATAACCTACTAATAATCTAGCTAATAATCCTGCTAATAAACTTGATATCAACTGTTGTTCCATGTGCCCTGTACCAACTGTTGTTCCAATGCCAGTGCTCACTCATTTCTTCGTATGGGTGTGTGATGGTTTTTTGTACTCTTCGCCGCCTCCGGTTGCTTCTGCTGAGTTTGGCTCCTTGTTTCCGGCATCACTCATATGCTGTGAAGAGGACCACGAGAGCAGAGCAGCTCATCGTTCAAATAATCAATCTGTAACATGGTTGGCATGCCTAGGAACGGTTTTAATTCTAATTAATTTATGTTATTACCTTTAGCGGATTTGAATCTTCATTGGAAGGAAGACCATCGTTGACCTTAAGCGCCTTTGTAACGACTTTTACTGACTTGTATCAGTGGTTTTAACTCCTGCAAAAAAAAAAAACTATAAGCCGTCAAATATCCAAACATAGGGCATACACCATGGCAGATCAACAAATCATGGAGAACCATATTCACCATATAGTGTCCTACACCACATTTTCATGGGTAAAATGTTAGATATTAATAAACCATGTAAAAAACATGTTTGAAACATTAGATATTTGCAAACCATGTTAGTCTATACACTAAAAAACATGCTACCATATGGACGGCGGTAAGCAAAACTGGTCATTCAAAACCTTGATCACTGGTTCTTCATTTTTTTAAGAGGGCAAAAAAAGGTTCTCTATTTCAATATTTGCAACTAGGATGCCACCTTATGTCAATTGAATGGTATACTAGTATCCCATGGCCGTTTAGGGCAAGTCCTAACATTACTATGTAATTCATGAACAATGTGTCCTCCATGATTGGCATCCAAAAAAATCATGCTATATTACTCTACCAATAATTCATGCTCTCAAGTAACCAATAGCCCATGGTCGTTTACGGTAGGTCCTAACATTACATGGTACAAACATACACCATAACAATTTTAACCGACTAGTCAGGCTAAAAAATGATAATGGACTTGTGAGCCATCACTATGGGCTAACAATGGTACATCAACAAACCATAACCAAACAATTGAACCAAACGAATTACTTTTTGGTAACAAGGCAAACTCTTGATGATATAATGTCGCATACCACGATGAAGCTTTCGTAAATCTAATTACTTTTGTGAGCCATGACTATCAACAAAATCTGGTTGATACTTTTGTTATTACCTGCAACGGGTACGGATTTTTCCCTCACTAGGGGGACACCGTCAACCTTTGGTCTTCTTACAATTCCTTCCGTGGTTTTAGTCCCCGCCCAAAATGTGTAAACCATAATTTCATACTATAAAACTTTTACAAATTTGTGAAGCTTGTCGAACATCAATGATTTATCTCATGCCAAATCAAAAACATCAATGATTTATCCCATGACCAAATCAAAACCCAAGACCAAGTTAATCCATGGCATCACAACAACACATGCTAAATAACAAAAAGTACTAGGATCGATTTTCCTTTTGTTTGATGACCAGAAAAGGTTAATCTATGACAAGCAATCGATGTTTATGGCACAACGATTCACCATACCAATAACATCAATGCTCCAACCCATGGATATCCTATAATCCATGTCAATACACGTCGGAATGCAAAAAATATAGCAAGCATGCAAAAATCATACACCATAAACACCCTCGTATCTGGAGTAGAATTGCGAGCCATGATTAACCACCTCTATACTATCCAAAATCCTTGAAAACCATTGTAAAATACACGTATTGCGTAAAAAAAAAAAAAATCAATTCAAAGTTCCAAAAAAAAACATGGTGTAATTGTAATGTTGAGTTCAAAAACTTACGAGCCATGACTAGCCCCTTCTTCTCGTTTACCAATTACGCCATTTGTGCCGTTTTCTTTGACTAATGTTGCCGCCTCAACCTCTTTTCATGGTCTCAGTTCTTCGCAAAACGGGTTTCCGAAAAAAATGGCACGATGGGATTGTGGATGCTACAAATCCGAAAAGGATGGGATGATTTGGTGTTTGTGTGGGGTTTCCCCAAAAAATTAGGGATTTGGGATGGATCGGATATGGGTGGGACAATTTGGGGGATGGGTATCACAGAAAAAGTCGGGATCAGCAACTGTTGAGTCGGTTTGGGTAATGGGTATTTTGTCACCAAAATGTTAGGGATTTGAAAGGGTTGGGATGGTTTTGAAAGGAAAGTTGGGATGAAAAAGAATGGTAAAGGTTCCGTAACAGACTAGAAAATATGAAGAGGTTTCCAAGTGACCGAAATTTGTGGGATTTAAAATAATTAAAATGTCGTCAGCTTTTTGGGATGGTTGTAGGACTATAAATATTCCCAAATTCTGTCAACGAAATCTATGAAATGAAAAAAGGCAAAAACAAAAATTAAGGGCTTTTTGGGTATTAATTAGAAGTCAGGATGGAATCATAACAATTTGAAATCAGTAGGATGGAATCATAACCTTTTTATTTATTTAGGATGGCTAATTAACTTCCCCTTAAAAAAACTGATTTGTATAGCATAAACAAGATTAAAAAAAGAAAATTTATAAAAAGGCTTATTTTAGAAAAAGAAAATTTATTAAAAATATGATATAAGTAGGTGTTTGTATAATGGGTGTTCAAATGGGGAGCATAAAACAATGAGAATTAAAAAAAAAACTTATTTCTATAGTATAAATTGGATTTTAAAAAATTATTATAAGGCGGTTGTTAAAAAAGAAAATTTTTGCCTTCAAAAATAAAAAATATATAAGTTGGTGTTTGTATAATGGGTGTTCAAATGGGGAGTGTAAAACAATTGGAATAAAAAAAAACTTATTTGTATAGTGTAAATAGGATTAAAAAATTTAGTAAAAAGCTTTTGTTAAAAAAGAAAATTTTTTGTGTTAAAAAATAAAAATAAAAATTATTAAAGTAGTGATATTAGTAGGTGTTTGTATAAGTATAAAATTTATAAAAGAAATGATATTAGCAGGGGTTTGTATAAGAATAATCCGGTTTGTATAGTATAAATATTTAAAAGGTGCCCAACTGACATAAGTGGTGCCCAAGCTTAGCTGGTTCACGCGTGCCCGCACGCAAGGGAGGTCTTCGGTTCGATTCCCAGGAGGAGCAAAATTCTCAAATTTCAGCTGCCATGCGTGCTGAAACGTAGGCGCCACACGAGTGACACATCAGCGACACCTAGGTGCCATGCAGGCGCCAAGTGGGTGCCATGTAGGCGACACATCAGATTTCACGTGGGAGCCACGTCATTCGATGAAAGTTTACATTTATTTAAAAAAATAAAAAAAAAATTATTTTTAAAAAAACCTATACCTCTATAGCGACGGTGCAATTGCGATACTTTGGCTGAGGGTTCTCGAACCGTCGGTATAGCCTAAAAGGGTCTTTAGCAACGGTTTTTGGGTTCTTTTGTAATGCTTTTAACTGTTGCTACAGAACGATTTTCTTGTAGTGTATGCAGTTCCCAAAGGTCAACATTTTTAATTATCTTGATATGAATTGTGAAAAGGTTCAATATAGCTTATGCTTTACCGAGTGAAAAGTAGAGAGTAAAATCAACATTGGATGCCAGTCATGAGCCATTTTTTCCCCAGGAAAATGCCCTTTCAACTTATATACCAACATGTTAAGAGGCCAAGTGTGCAATTTCCAATTATCAATTGGATGAAAATTGAGCCTTGCCCAGAGTACCACCATGAATTTGGTTACACAATGTCACTTTCCGTGACCGCTCTAAAAACAAATTTGCGGTTGCGATGTCGAATGCCATAAAAGACTTAATTGAAGTCCTACCACCAATTGGTTTTAGGAGAGTTGGTGGAAAAACGATCTGACAAATGGTATCAGAGTTAGGAGGTCATGGGTTTGAGTCACGAGAGCATCATCATTAGGGAGGGATTGTGGGGCCTGGAGTTTCCCCATGTATTTGGTTACACGATGCCTATTCCTGCGACCACTCTAAATACAGACTTGCAGGTGCAATTTCGAATGCCATAAATGAAACCCTTTCTACCACCAATTTGTTTTATGAGAGTTGGTGGCATAGCGGTCCGACAATATATATATGAGAAATTGTGGGCTCAATATGTTAAGCCTTGCCTAGAAAAAATTCTGAGGGCTGTGTTTGGTTTATAGTTTAGTTTCATTTTGATAATGTAAGCAGGTGTAATGAGTGGAGATAGATAAAAAGAGAAATGAAAAAAATGATAACGTTAACAAAATTAAAACAAAACTAAAATCTCAAACCGAACATAGCCAAGGTAATTATAGGTTTTTCCAAATTGAGGGTGGCCCTCGCCCCCCATAGTCCAACTTTGGATCCGGCTAAGTAGCTTCTTCTTCTTTTTTTTAAATTACTGTCTCGCTCCTTCACAACGAAAACTATAGTATTTTTTTAACTTTCTCACAAATTTCTTCAATTAAAAAATGCACAACAAAAAATATACTCCTAATCTTTTTATACTACATCACTTCACTGTCCTACAATTTTCTCAGTCACAATAATATTTTTCCGCATCAATTTTTTTGACAAGTGAATGAAGCCTTGGGAAAGAATAATTAGATCACAAACAACCATTGCATGATTCAATCGAGATTGCAATAATAACTAGTACTACCTCCATTCCAAATTGCTTGTCACTTATGCTATTTTGAGATGTTCCAAATTCTTAGGCCTCTTTGAAAAGTCAAAATAGTACTCCTCAATCTTCCAAAATAACTCATTTACCAACAACAATTATTTCATTTAAAAGTTAAAATATAAGAGCATTGTTGGAAATTAATGAATCTGTTTCATGTGAATGCAGTTATTGCATATCTACGCAAAAAGTTGAAATTTCTAAAATTAACGGGTCCATTAGTTATACTCGGATAAAACCGACCATCTATCCATTATCTCGCTTAGTACATAGGAAGTGACAGCACAACATGTTCACAAAGCAGCTCCTCTGTTTTAGGAGACATATTGAGGCTGCAGTTTTTTTCCTAGTAATTTGTGAGAGGCATGTCTCAGCCGCTGAGCTCCATTATGCATATGTTCGCGAACAACATTGAACTCGGAGTTCGATTCGTCAAGCAGCTTCAACATATCGATGGTATGGACCACTTCGAATGCAGATTCAACGATAAGTGTTTTCTCCAACAATTCCATCAATGGCTGGCGAATAACGGGTCCTAGATTGTTTTCCAGCTCCTTAAAAGGCCTCTGGTTCAATTGCTGAGGGACATTCAAAAACTGAGGGAGGACATGGTTGGCACTGAAGTTCTGGTATCCCACAAGATTGTACCTTATTTTGTTCAACCGAAAGGCTCTTCTGCATTCATAAATAAACAAGAAACGAAGTCACAAATAATATCTGTACGTAGGACTTTTTCACCAGTATTTTTTTCCGTATCATTCTATACTGATATTCTTGTATAGCATACCTGTTAATTCAAACAAGTTACTTAAGCTGGAATCATCTTCATCCTTACTATCTTCACTTGCCGGACCTGAAAAATATAATCTTGAGCAAAACTTACAGGAAGCATCACTGTCCAGTGTCCATCAATGCTTTCGTGCTAAGGGATTTTTTTTGGAGTGTTCAAGTGACTACCCTTTAACAAAGGTGGAGACATCACTGTACAAAATGCCCACCCCAAATAAAACCTTTCTTAATGGGAAATCTAATTATCTCTGTTCATGGAAATCTTTATTCAGAATTTTTCACCAGAATGATGTGCCAATGATATGTCTTGAAATCACAAGTCACCTACGGAATGAAAGCAAGGCTTGTATAGCATTACCTTTTTTAGTGTTGTCTTCAGGAGGAGCATACCTGATTGGAGGTAAAGGCCGTTGTGTAACAATTTCAATATCTGTAATCCTAACATTAACATCAAAACTGATGAGCACGCAAGGACGTTGTGTAACAATTTCAAAAAAAAAAAAGTAACATCAAAACTGATGAGCACGCAAAGACGTTGTGTAACAATTTCAATATTTGTAATCCTAACATTAATCCATCATTAGTTCACTGACTCTCATTTGATAACATTATTTGCACTTCATGTATTTTGCACTAAAAAAATAGCAATCTTGAGTAGAGGGGTCATTGAGAATTTTGATCACAAAATATCATTTAATTTATAGTGTGATCCACCATGAGCACACAATGACGTGCGAAGCTCGCACTAGTTTTCCAAAATAAGATACTCCCTCCGTCTCATATGTTGGACCTTTTTACCTTTTGAACGTCTCGCAGAATTATTTATATGGCCTTCCTTCGGTCAACCCAAAAAAGCATTTGCTTTGAAAGAGAGAGATGCAATGTTATGGCCTTCCTTCGGTTTTGAATTGAGGATGAAACCACTGGGCCAAAAGTGAAATGGAGTCAAGTATGTTTATGGGCTTGTTTTCAACATCAGTGATATGCTTATGGGCTGCTCTAGAGCAACAGAGTATTAAAAGAATGGATCCTCATTTCAAGTCCAAGTAATTGATTCCTTCTTGTGAATCTTGTGGCCCATTTGAAGATTGGTCTTGGGCCTTCATGCAGTAAAGGGAGATCACCTTTATAGTAACATGTAGAGAGAGACAAATTGAGGTATGAGTTTTGGCATGGGTGGAGCCACATATGGTCTAGTGGGGTGATCACTTGATCCCACTGACTTTCATATTAACCTATTAATTCTAGCATAAATTTAGTGTATTTTAGGAGTACTCTAACACCACAATTTTAATGAAATTGTCCCAAATATGAAGCAAACTCACGAAAATTATAAACTTGCCCTCCTCCTAGCATTAGAATTTCACTAACAACTAGTCAATACACATCGATAATTCCCATTGAATGCTAAAGAAGTTAAAATTTGCAATTGCATTTTCTTATATTACAAATACAAATTTGTAAACCTCTATGCGTATTTCATGAATGTGGAGAAATATCAGCGTGTTAACACTTCCCAAAGGGCTGTCAACCAAGTAGTGAGTATGTAGCTATTAAATTAGCAAATAAGAGTAAGATAAAGTATGTTTCTGATTATTGACTCCACTACCCCAAATTCCTGGTTCCACCCCTGAGTTTTGGGGCTTGCCGGAGTACTTAAACACTCGGCATAAAATCTTTTAAATTTTTCATAAAGTTGATATATATTTGAGATATAACCCGAGATCCTTTAAGAATTGTACATGTGTTATTTAGGCTCAAGTGAAATGATATTACAGGGCTACCATCCACAAAACATCTTTCCATTCTCTGCCATATTATAATTTAGGGCATTCTGAATCGGCGTGGACGATTCAAAATGCAAATTTTGTATGTAGCCTCAGGCTATTTTACGTAGTATAATAAATAAATAGTAGACGTAAGGTGTTTCTTCACGTAAGAATTAATAAGTACATGAAATATACGTCCATCAATGCCCTTTCAAATTGATTTCCTACCAAAAAAATATATATATTATTCACTTTATGGACGACAAGATGAATCTTCTGAATCATTAATACGGACTCAAGTTAAGATTCACAAATTAATTAAAGTTCAGGCGAAGTATAGAGGAGAGGTTAACCAAGGTATTTCAACAAATCACTCTTAACATTTGAGTATAATTGGTTAATTATCATGTGCAATGACGGAATCAGTGGTTGACTAATGGGGGCCTAAGCCACCCTCAGTTGAAAATCTCCACAGCATTTTTATTTTATTTTAAATATAGTAACTTTACATCGTGGCCCCCCTAAATATTTTATATTTGAAAGTAAAGGCTTGGATTAATCAGACAAGCCTCTCTCGTCTTTTAAAATAACTTTGGTTGATATTTTCATCGAGAAGGAAATTGGTGCGAACATTAGTTCCGATTCAATCATAATTGACTTTCTGAAGCTGAGCAATGTCCTTCACATTCCATTCTGCTACATGGTTGATAGGCGCGTGGGGAGCTTGCTTATGAGTGCCTAAGTAGGGGGATTTAGCATGTTAGACTTGCGATTTGAGCCTTATTTTCTGATTAATATATGCACGTGGTGTTTTTGTGTCTCGAGTATAATTTGCAGGTATTCTAAGGTCATGAGTGTGATTTTGAGACATTGGAAGTTCATGCATGTCGATTAGGAGTTGGAGGTGAGCGAATTTTGCATGGAAATACTCAAAGCCCGTCGAGAGCGCTACCCCAATTCCTTGGAGCGCTCAAATTAGGCACAGAAGGATCCCAAAAATGAACAGAATGTTCTTGAGCGCTACACCAAAAGAGGTGTAGCGCTACTGGTTCATTAGAGGCAGCGGACAACGGGAGGTTCAATGGTCAACGCACGGACTTAAGCAGGGCGGTAGCGCTACACACATTTCTCGGTAGCGCTACCGGATGGCTATGGCGCACAGTAAACGCTGTTGTTCAGCTTATGCACGTGAATGATTTCCGATTTTTGTTTGTTTTTCGTTAGGATTATTAGGTTTTAGTGTAAATACTTATGTTTTAACCCAGATTAGGGTCCCACAACTTTTATTTTAGGTTTTTGCTTGCCAAGTTTTCAGCTACGGATCTCCAGTTCTTCATTCAGCTTTACACTTTCAATTTTATTTCCAGAATTCCAGCGTTCAGATTGTTTTTGTGGATTGATATTCAAGTTCAGTTTTTCCTTCGCAATTTACAGTATCGTTCTTCATTATTCTCATATTATATTCGTCAAGCATGCGTAGATCTAGGTTTAATTTGTTCTTTGCAATCAGTTTAAGCACGAGTGAGTAGTCGCCTTGAGTGCGGCTGCGGGGCGAAGGCGAATACATCCAGGCTAATCAATATTTCACCTCAGGGCCGAATTTACTTAATTTTCGGGCAATTTTAGGAAACAGAAACTTTGCTAACAAACAAAACCTAGGCATCGCCGGAATTCGAATGTGCGCGGAGTCTGGTGACAGGTGGTACGCATTTGTTAGGAAGCTTTTCTTTTATTCTAAAATCAGTAAAAAAAGGAATTGTGGCCCCAGTAAATATCGGTTAGGCTAGTTGCGGACACTGGGTTCCCTTAGTTGTGCTCTCTTTATTAACCTGCATTCATTTAAATTAGCTTAGTAGTTAGTACATTAATCTCATCAGATCAAAGAGTGGCTACCTAAGAGCCAGTTAAACTAAAACTCCACACTTTTGAGTCAAACACCGTTAGCCGTCTCTGTGGTTCGACTCCGGTACTTCCGGATTTATTGCTCTATACCAGTCAAGAGTCCTACGCTTGGGACGCATCTTTATTCGTCTTATTTCTAGTCACCTAGTCGGTCAAGCAATGGTTGAGGTAACGCAATGGGCAACTTTTTCTCTTTCAATTTTTTTTTTTTTAGTTTATAAGAGTACCTAGTTATGGTATTTTACATTGGATATTTTTTAAACATTTAAATGCTTTAGATTATCGAATCTTAGAATTTCAAAATCTTTTTGTTCAGGTGGAGACCTGTGTCCTCCTCGTATATGAAATCTTCATTCTGTCCTAGATCATGTGAAAGTATGAAGCCCAATAAAATTACAGAGGGTCACCTTCAATTTGCTGGCAAGGTATATTTATTATAGGATGGCTCACCATCAGTTATTATTTTTGTAGAAAAATGAAAAAAAAAAGTACTACCAAAATTTGAACCATGTTCTTCTAGGCCCGAGTCACTTTTACTGGATGGCATCAAACATGTTGGCAACGACAAACTTAGGGTTGTTAAAAGGAAAAAGAATTCAAATCATATATTTCTGTATTAATTTGATAAGATTCATTCTTTCTGATGACATTTCTATGGTACATATTTCATAGGTTATCTTTAAATTAGATGGATATCTACGAATCACATCACTCTTGATCTACCAAAACAGCTGTAAGTATATATACATCACCTTTTTTTTTTTTTTTTTCGAAAACTTGGTCCGCTAGAACTTAACGATTGAAATTTCACAATCTAGCTCCAACAGTAAGATACAAATGGTCACCTTCAGTTTTAATGCCTCCTCATTTCACATTATAGCAGGGTACAAATGGTCACCTTCAATTTTAAGGCCTCCCCATTTGACATTTGAGGAGTGATTAATTCATATGGTTAGACTTTTCAAAAAGGGTCCTTCTTTTGTAAGTTCACCAGGCTTATTGGAAATTAAAAAAAGACAAAAGAAATACACACAAATGCAATTAACAATATCCGATCACGCACTTAATGATATCTGATTAAAGTTCACTTGGACTGATTCATGTGGTTAGACCTTTCATGTGTGTTTCAATTTTTTTCAAGTTTTATTGTGTTCGATCATGCACTTAATGTTATCTGATCGAGTTGATTTTTGGTACACTTATAATACTCGACGAGCTCTACGCGATGAACGTCTCCGATCATGAAACTGACACCGGCAAGACCGTGTCGAGTGACAAAAAAGCATGCTGCGCAACCCCCCAAAAAAATAAAAATAAAAAAATGAGAAAGTAAAGGCTTGGATTAATCACACAAGCCTCTCTCGTCTTTTAAAATACCTTTGGTTGATATTTTCATCAAGAAGGAAATTGGTGACAAAATTAGTTTTAATTCAATCATAACTGACTTTCTGGAGCTGAGGAGCGTCCTTCACATTCCATTATGCTACATGGTTGAGGTAACGCAACAAGCAACTTTTTCTTTTTCATCTTTTTTTTTTTTTTTTTTTAAGAGTACCTAGTTATTGTATTTTACATTTGATATTTTTTAAACATTTAAATGCTTTAGATTACCGAATCTTAAAATTTTAAAATTGATATTTTGTTCAGGTGGAGACCTATGGTCTCCTCGTATATGAAATCCTCGTTCCGTCCTTGATCATGTGAAAGTATGAAGCCGAATAAAATTACAAAGGGTCACCTTCAATTTGCTGGCAAGGTATATTTATTATAGGATGGCTCACCATCAGTTATTATTTTTGTAGAAAAAGGAAACAAAAGGACTACCAAAATTTGAACCATGTTCCTCCAGGCCCACGTCACTTTTACCGGATGGCATTAAACATGTTGGCAACGACAAACTTAGGGTTGTTAAAAGGGAAAAGAATTCAAATCATATATTTCTGTATTAATTTGATAAGATTCATTCTTTGTGATGACATTTTTATGGTACATATTTCATAGGTTATCTGTAAATTAGATGGATATCTACAAATCGCACATCACTCTTGATCTATCAAAACAGCTGTAAGTATACATCACCTTTTTTTTTTCCAAAACTTCGCCCGCTAGAAATAAGCGATTGAAATTTCACAATCTAGCGCCAATAGTAAGGGACAATTGGTCACCTTCATTTTTAATGCCTCCTCATTTCACATTATAGTAGGGTACAAATGGTCACCTTCAATTTTAATGCCTCCCCATTTGACATCTGAGGAGTGATTCGTGTGGTTAGACCTTTCAAAAAGGGTCTTGCTATTGAAAGTTCACATTATAGTAGCTGTAAGCGATGGACGTCTCCGATCATCAAATTGACACCGGCGCGACCATGCTGAGCGACAAAAAAGCATGTGCACACACACACACGGAGATTTTAATTTACTTCTTAAATATCACTTCAATATGGGTCCACCTTAAGTAACACAACCTACAATTTAATACCCCTTCTCACCCAAAACCATACACTATCCAAACGGGACGTTATTGACTGCCTGGCCTGTTTCTGAGCCCTCCAAGACTGTTAATATTTTGACATCGTCGAGAAATTAAGCACACCAAAATTTTTATTAATCAAATATTGTTTTATGTGTTCTCTAGACGGATTTATCTCTAGAAATGATTTTATCCACAATTGTAATATTTTTTAAGCCCATTTTTCTGGAGCTAAATGAGTCCCAAAAATATATTAAGCGTTATCCAATTATCATGAATTTTTTTGTTCCTAATATTTTCAACGAGGTCTAACATATCTACAGTTCTAATCATCCAAAAAGACCCAAAAATGTTCGAGACAGAATAGTTCAATCCTTTAAGGGGGCTGAAGAGTCCTATATTTGGTCATTGGTGGGAAATTAAAAGAATTGCAAAACAACGAGACACATAGGATAGTTACTGAAAAAAAGCCTAGACATAAAATATATATTAATCACCCTACCCCTACCCGTTACCCAAAAAAATTGAGAAAAAAAAAAAAAAAAAAACTCTAACGGGGCAGCGTCCTTCACATTCCATTCTCCTACATGGTTGAGGTAATGCAACGAGCAACTTTTACTTTTCCAACTTTTTTTTAAAAGAGTACGTAGTTATTGTATTTTACATTTGATATTTTTTTTTAATACATGCATTTAACGCTTTAGATTATCGAATCTTAAAATTTCATAATCTATTTTGTTCAGGTGGTGGCCTCCTCATATATAAAATCTTTGACCATGTTAAAGTATGAAGCCGAACAAAATTACAGAGGGTCACCTTCAATTTGCTGGCAAGGTATATTAATTATAGGATGGCTCACCATCAGTTATTATTTTTGTAGAAAAACGAAACATAAGGACTAATAAAATTTGAATCACGTTTTCCAGCCTCGCATCACATTTACCAGATGGCATTAAACAAGTTGGCAACGACAAATTTAGGGTTGTTGAATGGGAAAATAATTCAAATCATATATTTCTATATTAATTTGATAAGATTTATTCTTAGTGATGACTTTTGTATGGTACATATTTACAAATCACATCACTCTTGATCTATCAAGACAGCTGTACGTATGCATCACCTACTCCCTCCGTCCTATAAATTTTGATCACTACGAAATTATGTATAATTTTTAAACTAAAACATAATGTATTTACCAAAATAACTTTTGAATTTTTTTCATCGTATAAAAGTTCTCGATGAAATCTATCAAACAAGATTCCATATTGACTAAGAAATTATTTTCGTAAGCACGTTATTTTTTAGCTTTGAAAATTGAACGTAGTTTTGTACTAATCAAACTTTATGCGTCGGAGGGAGTATTTTTTTTTCTCCAAAACTTGGCCCGCTTGAACAACTAAACCATTGAAATTTCACAATCTTGCTCCAATACTAAGGTACAAATGGTCACCTTCAGTTTTAATGCCTCCTTATTTCACGCTATAGCAGGGTACAAATGGTCACCTTCAATTTTAATGCCTCCCCATTTGACATCTGAGAAGTGATTCATGTGGTTAGACCTTTCAAAAAGGGTTCTGTTGTTGAAAGTTCACTAGGCTTACAGAAAATATAGAAAAAGACAAAAGAAATACACAGAAATGCAATGTGAAATTCTAGTTGTAAGGGTAAAAGTATGCATAAAAAAATTTCGGAGCGATATGAAGGATGAGTGATGTCTACCCTAACCCCTGTTTTCAATTCCCTCCTTCCTCAGCCCTATACCCAAAAAATTTAATAATTATCCGCCCCAGTTATGGAGTGATTCACGTACGTGGTTAGAAAAAGAAAAAGAAAATCTAAAATCTGCCTTGTTAGGAGTCTAATTCACTTGAGATTCTTCCCATGTGCACGTAGGCCCAATCCGTTGGAGAGTATGCACAGAGTCCATCACATCACATGGATCCAATATACATTGAATGACCCATATTCACTTAAAAAGTCTAAGTCTTGTAAGTGGTGAGTAATCCAATAATATATAAAGGTCCGACTAGTTTTCTGTTTATCCAATGTAGGACTCCAATCTTTCACATATGTTCTCAACAAGCCTATTGATTTTTGTTAAATTTAAAAAAGTGTATTAGAATATATGAAAAGTGTATAGAAAAATGAAAAAATTAATTGGACCGTGTGTTATTTTTTTGTCTTGTTCTTGATTTATTATTAGCCCAGTAAACAGTCAATAGAATGACGCTATATATAAAAAGGAAAGAGTTTGAAAAGAAAGTAATAACCTCGATCAACCCTTAGAACAGAGGATAATGTAAAAGTACATTGATATTCAAGAAAAAAATGTGCTGATATCTGTAAAAATTTATCAATGTGTGTGAAATATGTATTGACATTCAAACTTATTTGTCATTATATTATATGTATAATATTCTCCTTCACTTGATGGGGAGAGAGCTTAGCAGTATCCAATTATAAAAAATAATTTAAAAGACAAACGATGTAGCATGTTTTAGCTGATTCGAATCATCATATGGCAATGAAGGTGGTGACATTACACAAGTGACGCCATGGAAATGAGGTGTGGATGACCTCACCCAAGAGGTGAGGACGAAAACTCATCGGCGGTGAAACGTATGCAAACAGCAATCTCCTCCTTATTAGGCTATTAGCAATCAGATCCATCAAGTTTTTGTATACTATAGACTTGGTCCCTAATCTTCCGTTTATAAACAAAGGCCACAGTTTCTAATTTTAGATGGCGATCGACAAATCGATACTGCTAGCTGTTGTTCAAGTAGAAAAGGACTGTAAGGAAACTTTTCAATACTAATTCAATTAGTTCGAATGACAACATTTAATACTATTGATTAGATCGAACAACCAATTCTTTTATTGACTAATTTCTGAAGAGCGTATGTGTGTTTTCTTTATAACTAAGGTATATAGGCCAACTTATTTGCACATTGATTAATCAAGAGATTCAAATATTCAATGCCACTGTCCACTTGTAGAGAGCTCAATTGAAAATTGAGCAAAGCTAGAATACAACTTTGTATATTTGGAATGACCATAAAAAGTTACTCCCTCCGTCCCAATTTCTTGGCCTCTTTTGGAGAAACGGATTTTTAAGGGGTGTGAACTTTGTATTGATTTTTCTATTTTGCTCCTAAATCTAGTCAATATTACTATGACCAAATTTGTGAGGCTAATTTATTATATGAAAGTCAAAACATATTCAATATGGATCTTGTTTGATAGATATCAATTAGTTTTATTATACAAAATTTTCAAAATCATAAAAACTGTTATGAAATAAAAGATAATAGGCTAGCCAATTAAGATGGGAAAAGTACTTTTTCAGGGTAAAATTAGAAAGTGACCCAATTTTGATGGATGCTTTTAGAAGTGGGACAAATATTTTGGGACATCCCAAAATGGAAAGAAGGACCAAGAAATTGGGACGGAGGGAGTAACATATAGTGCATATATAAGAAGTTTCAAACCTCAGACCTTAGCAAGGAGAAAACCTTGGGCTAAAAACTTTATTTTCCTATTTTGTTCCCATTCTCTTTTCAAACCAATTATTATCATCTTCTTTTTTCGTCTTTTTTTTTTCCCTCTATGTTTCAAACAAAGCCTTGGTACTTCCAAAAAATTGAATGGTTGATTATAAACATCTACAATTATTCAATTAAGTTAATTCTTGAAAAAAATGTTTTACATTTAATGGCTGGTTCAAATAATTTGTGTGGCACCCCAAATGGGCCCACAAAATGATATGTGGACAATATCTATCACAGATTTGTGCACAAAACATTTCTCTGTTTATAAAAGCACAGTGCCAATCACACCATGATCCGGAAAAACTACCATTAAAACTGATACGTAAGCAAAACCGCATTCATATTACTCGGATTTCCAATTTTATCATCGCATCCAATATTACTCACATAGTAGGGGCAGAGTCAAGATTTGAACTCTGAGGTGATCCTAAAAAAGATCAATATATTCTAACCGTCAAAGAATGCAAGAGCGGCTGCACTTGTATGTATGGATGGTCACACGACCACCCAAAAAAAAAATTTCTTTGAATGCTTGCAGAATATTTTAGGTAGTCCAATGTTGAACACTAGAGGCTTGGTTTGGGTAAATTGAAAAAACTAGTTTTTTGGTTTTGTCCTTATTCAATTTTATTTTTTTTTTTGCATTTGTTGATTTTTGGTCGATTTTTTGTGATTTCTTAGCTTGTCTAGATGAGAGGAATCTCAAAAGTATAAAATTATTAGCCAAACTTAAAGTTTTGTGAATAAAGACGAAAAATCATCCAAAAAATTTTTTGGATTCCACATTCGTCTTTATTCACAAAATTTAAAGTTAGGCTAATAATTTTATAATTTTTTAGATTCCTCTTGTCGAGACAAGCCAAGAAACCACAAAAAAATCGACTGAAAACTAACGAATACAAAAAAAAATTTGAATAAGAACAAAACAAAAAAAAACCAAAAAAACTAGTTTTTTCAATTTGCCCAAACCACCCCTAAATTGAACATCTTGCCCAATAAAAAAACCCAACTATTGAACACTTGGGCTAATAAAATAGCCCAAGTTCAATTCAAATTGAAACCTAAAAAACTAAAGCTTAAATAGAAAAGGCATGGGGGAAAGGGTTAAACGCATACGCAGACATAAGTCTGTTTTTTTACTTCTTCTCTGGTACTAAGCAAAAAAAAAAACCTTCTTCACTGGTGCGACCAACTGCCGACATGCGAAGTCTCTCTGGTGCGACCGATTGCCGACATGAAAAGGCTATTATTCAACAGTTTCAAAGTATGAAAACTCGTTTTACCGTAATTTGTCTGCCATCAGTAATTGGAATTTCCTTTCTCGATGAAGTCAGTCACTCAAGAAAAATATTACCAGATGCCATCACAATAATAGGTTACGAAATTGCAGGAAAAAAAGCTAAGCTAGGCTTTCTTTGGCTAAATTGGGGAAAATGGTTTATTGGTTTATTTGGTTTTGTCCTTATTTAAATTTTTTTTGCATTTGTTAGTTTTCAGTTGATTTTTTGAGGTTTCACGTTTTTTGGTTTATTTTTGTCTTTATTCACAAAACTTTAAGTTTCTCTAATAATTTTATACTTTTTAGATTCCTCTCGTCGAGACAAGCTAAGAAACCTCAAAAAATCGACCGATAACTAACAAATGCAAAAGAAATTTGAATAAGAACAAAACCAAATAAACCAATAAACCATTTTCCCCAATTTAGCCAAACAAAGCCTATTAACCAGAGAGTGTGATTGTCTAATTGTACTTTTATATTTTAGTTATTGTATATTGAATTGGTCTTCCACTTAATCTGCCAACATAATTACTACCTTAGTAACGCGGGCTACTTTGCAATATTTTTCTAAAGTGTGATAAATTTGTACTATTACTATTATTTTTGCACCCTTTAAAATTAAATTAAAAAGAACTTAAGATTGATTGATGATTGAATATGACTAGAAGATTAAAACTAACAATTTTCATTTTTCTAGCTAGTTCAATCAATGATGGAAGCAATGAATGACTGAGTACGATGGTTAAACCACACAAAGCTAATTCGATCCATGATGAATGACTGAGCATGATGCATGGTTAAATTACACTAACAAGCTAATTTATTGTGTTCCTCAAGACATGTTATTCTCTCACAATGCATCACATAAAAAAATCAATAAGCCACCTTAGTATAACACCAAGGGTTTAATTGCATCTACCCCTAGTATGTTGTGGAGTCATTCACGTGGTTCGGAAAAAAAAATGGAAAAAAGAATTTGAAGAAAAATGCTAACATCAGCCCTTAAAACGGAGGACAATGCATAGAAAATACATTGATATCTGAGAAAAAAGGGGAGTACAGCTGTTGCCCTTGGCAATGAAGGGGATGACATTACACAAGTGATGCCATGGGAATGAGGTGTGAACGGCCTCACCCAAGAGGTGAGGACGACGAGAAGTCTTTGGCAGTGAAAAGTGTAAACTACTGAGTAGTAAAAAACAATCTCGCCCAGGAACAGATTTAGAAATTCTCCACACTAAGTAACTTTTAGTACTTTTATCGAAAATTAGCTTTTAGTACATACTGTAGTACTTATACAAATGGTCACTTTTAAATCTTATTAACTACTAAATGTACCTTTCCACAACAAATGCATTTGGTCACATTTAATTTTGATACCTACCTTCACTGATTCACGTGGCTAGAAAAAAAAGGGTATTGAAGGGGGTGACATTATACAAAAGTGATGCCATGGGAATGAGGTGTGGATGACCTCACCCAAGAGGTGAGGACGAGAAGTCTTCGGCGGTGAAAAGTGCAAACTACTAGTAGTAAAAAACAATCTCCTCCTTATTAGTAATCAGATCCGTCAAGTTTTTGTATACTATGGACTTGGTCCCTAAACTTTCACGTATAAACAAAGGCCACAGTTTCTAATTTTATTTATCGAGAAATAGATGCTGCTGTTATTCTTTGAGTAAAAAGGAAGGAATGTAAGAAAAACTTTCAATACAATTCAATTAGTAGGAATGACCAATTCTTTTATCGACTAGTTTCTGTTGAACCTATGTGTTTTTTTTGTTGGAAAAATTCTAAAATTAGCCTACAATGCTATCATTAAGGTATAAGAAATACTGTATCAAAATATGTGAAAAATGTATAGAAGTGTGAGAAAGTGTAGAGGAAAGTGAAAAAATGGCTTATTTACCTTTTAGTCCCTAATGTATTACCGTTTCGCCAATTTGGTCCTCCAATTTTTAAAATAACCAATTTCATCCTTAAAGTTTAAAATTTGCGTCCCGTTAGTCCCTCCCACAGATGCCGTTCACTCCCTCTGTTAAAATGGACGTATGCACAGACGCCATCCACTATGGAGGGAAAAATCCCGCTAAAATCCATCTCCCTCTCTCTCTCTCTCTCTCTCTTCCCACAACCAGGTTATAAAACCCACTTCCATTTTTACAAAAACAGAGCATGAGCACAAACTAACAAAAATAACAGCACAAAAAACACGGAGAGCATCAAGATGGACCAGATTTGCTACTGTAGAAAGGTTGGGAAAATCACCACATCGTGGACTGATTCAAACCTAAGCAGAAGGTTCATTGGATGTGAACAATACGGGGTAAATACACACACATTGAACAATACTCCATTTTGTTATTTCTATCTATTTTACTAAACGCCATTACATCTCTAAATGTTTACAATTTCAGCGTGAAGGTGCTTCTGGCTATTTTGTGTGGGTTGATCCCCCAATGTGTGCAAGATCAAAAGTTGTGATACCTGGATTGCTGCGATCAATAGGGAGGCATGAAGCTGAGAAGAAAATGCTGAAGAAGAACAGTAGGCTAGTGGTTGCACTTGCTGCGTCCTAGTGTTTGTTTTTCTATTTGGTGCTTTGTCTTTTGGTGTACTAATAAAAGGGGTAGTAACTGGGGTTGCGAAGTTATATGGGTGGCTTTTCTTTTGTTGTACGTGCCATGTTAATGCAAGGTGTGAAGGTGGCCAATTTTGTTGAACCAAAGTGTTTTGATGTCTGATGGATGCATGTAAGGGAAAAACAATGTAACTTATTGTTATTAAGTAATCCTTACATGGCCCCATTTCGTCCGATTCAGTATTGCATGAACATAAAGCAGAAAACATAGCACAAAACCATAGCATTCCAATAAACCAATTCAAACATCACATGCCTAACACAGAACCATAGCATCACATGGCAATAGTAAACATGAGTAATCCTTAGGCCTTCCATAGTTCAAAACAACAAACTTACTTATGCCTTCCATAGTTCAAAACAACAACCTAACTTAGGCCTTCTACAGTTCAAAACAACAAACTAACAATTCTAGACAAACTAAAACATGAGTAATCGTTGAAGTGTCTTCAAATATCCATCAAAAGTAAACCCATACTACATAAACTACGTAATACCTACTGCCCTCCATGCAACTTGTTTGTGTTGGCATACCTAATTCCAACTTTTTGATTTGGTATAGTTGTCACAGTTGAAGCTTGTGATCCCTATGTTGCTTGGTCGTATTTAGATGGGAGAAACACCTGCAAGGTTTGACCTTTATTTAGTAATCACCATGGATTGAAAAAATGGTAATAGTAATTACAATAACATAATAAAAAAAAGTGTAATACCTGACTACCTATTCCCCCACCCTTGATTTTTGACACTACTTCGTCTGGCCCTTAGCTGCATTCCACCCCTGACTTTTGCACCGCTTCCTTTGACCCTTACACCACTTCCTTTAACCCTTACACCATACTGTTCTCGAGCCTGTGGCTACATATTTACATCACCTAAGTTATTTTGTGACTAGATTCCTACTCCTCCAACTCTAACCATCATACTGGTGGTCTTCCTCTACCCCTTGATCTACCCCTTATGCCTATTGGAAGTCCTCTACCCCTTGCAGATGATTCTTCAACCTGACTACCCATTGAAAGTCCTGTTCCCCTTGTCTGAAGTCCACCTCTTGTTGCTCTGCCCTAGACTGACTCTGAACAACCCTTGTTACTCTACCCTTAGACTGAGTCTGAACTCCCCTTGCTCCCTTTCTTACATCTTCAGTACCCTCAGGAAATGGTGTGGTACAGGTTCTCCTGTTGTGGCCATGCACCCCACACCTTCTTCAAAATACTGAGTTTTGTCCTATTTTTCTCAATTTGGTAGGGTCTTTTGGATTCAAGTATTTCTCTGGGCCTAGGATTCTCTTCTTTTTTGGCCTTCCAAGTTTCCTTCTTTCATCAAGAGACAACACTGGAGTGAAACCTATCTTAGGCCACATATTGTAGCCATGAATAGGGTTAATCAATGGCTGGTATGTCCTCAAATAACTGGACATGGAGTGCAAAGAATGGATGAAATCCTCTGGCCTTTTATGTCTTTCGTGGATGGCTGCAATAGCATGGGGGCAGGGTATCCCAATTAAGTCCCATCTTCTGCAACTGCATGTTCTTAAATTCAGATTTACTGTGTATTGTTCTTTCTCCATGTGCCTCACTTGAAATTGTAAATCACCAAACCACACTGCATTACAAGCTGCTGAATAATTCTTTAAATTCTCTAGCAAATTGTAAGGGTTTGGTAGTAGCTCATTTGTAAATTTCTTAATCCATTCTCTTCTTACCACCATCCTCTTACTCATGTAACACCTAATCCACTCCAACATTTCTATAATGGGCTTCTCTCTAGCCTCCAATATAGCTCTGTTGAATGCCTCACTCAAATTATTGCACACCATGTCACACTTGACATTTTCATTGAAATGAGACCTACTCCAATGCCTTGGGTTTTCACCAACCAGTCATATGCTTGAGGGGCTGTAGCCTTCATTTCCTCCATTGCATTATGGAATCTAGGTACATGGGATGCCCTAGCAGAGAACCAGAACTTGTCTTCAAGTGAGAGACCACTGAATTGCTTCTGGAAGTTGCTCAAAATGTGCTTGCAACAATATCTATGCTCTGCTCTTACCATCTCCTCATTCAGTAGACTTAATAATCCATGTGATAAGCAAACACAAAATACAAAGTGATGAAGTCATTGTAAGTTGTACAAATGTGTATCATTGAGGATTATTCTTCAAATGTAGGGATTAGTAACCACCTTTTGTCTATCATTTATCATGGTCCACTCGTGTTCATTTTCTGATGTAATCTTCCAATCCATCTTCTGTAGTGTCATAAACCATGTCCATGTGTCTTTATTCTCATTCTCCACCACACACCATGCCATAGGGTACATGGCATTTTTTGGGTCCACTCCAACTGCTGTTAAAAGCTAGCCACTGTTTTCCCCTTTCAAATGACAACCATCAACTCCAACAATTTGCCTGCAACCCCTTACAAAACCAGTTTTAATAGCATGTAGGACAATATACAACCTTCTGAATTTAGGCTGCTCACTTTCATCCAATGGTGCATCCAGTACAACAGTTAAACCTGGATTGGATCTTCTAAGCTCCTCACAGTAGTCCCACAACCTCCCATATTGTTCAATGTCAGTACCATATATGAGCTTACCAGCCTTCCTCTTAGCCTTGTATAATTGATTCCTAGAAACATCTACTTTGAGGTCTTTCTTCACCCTTTCTTTAAAAGCAGCAATAGGCATATAGGGATTTATCCTTAACTCATCCATAAACTTTTTAGCTATGACTGTTGAGGTAACATTCCTATTTTAGTATGTTTTCCCACAATTGTGAACCCTTCTATATGTTCTAACTTGGTAAGTTGATTTTAGTAATCACCTTGGCAGCATACAACTCCCATTGACATTTCTTCTCACACCTGGCCCTAATCGTCTGCTTGTCATTCTTAACTAGTTTGACATTCCTTTGTTTCTTAATTGCATACTCCTTGACAGTTGCTTTAAACTCTTGAGGGCTACTAAACAACATTCCAACCCTAAATTGGGGATTTGCCATATTAGTATCAGGCCTAAACTTCTTGAAATGGTGCTTCCTCCTATTACTATTTTCTTCATCACTTGACCTGTAATAAGTATTTTGTGAATCATATTTGGAATCACCATCACTTAACACAATGTCTAAATCATCCCTATCTACCTGTCCTTGGTCTTCATTATTCACCTCAACAAATTCTTGATAGTCATCAACATAGGTTTCATATAAGTTATCATCATCTTCTTCATCATAGGAGTGATCACTATAATAGACATCAAGATAAGATGATGTATCATCTTCATCTGTGCCTTCCATCTCTTCAACCACATGCTCTGTTCCTCCATCTACACTACCAATACCATGTACACCACCAAACCCATCTAGAACATTCAAATCCACACGACTAGGCCTAGTGTTATTCATAAATAGAATGGCAGACCCAAAATCAGGTCCAACATTTTCTAGCCCAAAATCAGGTCCCATATCACAAGCTGCATTCATGGACGAACTACCTAATTGGTTATCAACAACCTTCACTCCTCCAACCTCCTCTAAATACATTACCACAGTCCTATTCTTGTCCAAAAATTTTGACATTTCATAGGCTATTTTATCACTAGTAATATGGACAAGCCCAATATCCAAATTTAACCCAAACAACTTATAATAAAAAGTCTTTATCAGCATAGCCTAGATCCTGGGCCATAGCATTTAACTCAAGTAAAGACATAACATCAGGGTCAATCCCATGGACTATTTGAGTTTTACCTCCAGTGTAAACCTTCGTGGGCCTGCACACAAATCTACCACCATGGTGCACTTCAATTGCAAAATAAGGGGGCTCCCTGCATTGGCCTGCACCAAAAGCCCAAACCCAGTCAGATTAGTTTGTCAAAATGGACTTTAAAAGCAAAAAATTTGGTCCATACAGTGGACACAACAAACAAGGTGCTTTTTTCCCCAAAAAGACAAACAATGGAAACCCACATGGGATGGATTCCAATAGCTATTCAACCCCACTTCACACACACACACACACACACACATAAACATAGATATGCTTATTTATTCCACACACACACACACCCCTATTTTATTATTCCAACTACTATTCAAACCCTCTGCACAACACACAGACACACAGATATATGTACTTTGTTTCTGCTTATGGGCATAAACACACACACAGACCCCTATTTTATTACATATATACATGGTTTCACATGTATATACCTGGGAATGGGATCCAATCACCTTTGTCAAACAAAAATGGAAACATGCAAATTAGAAAAAAGTTGCTACGAAGGGTAAATACATACCTCTACAATCGTCATTCGATTCTTTATGCTCCATACTCAATCACGATCGATGACCCACACAACTATTTAGGGTTTTCAGGAAATAGGGAAGATGATCTCCATTCCTCTGTCAACATGATCTCTCTCTCTCTCTCTCTCTCTCTCTCTCTCTCTCTCTCTAACGGGGTTGAAGTCGAGGTAAACGGGGTGTAAACGTGTGGATGTTAAATACCACTGATACCCTCCATTTTGATGGAGGGAGTGGACGGCGTCTATGGGAGGGACTAACGGAACGCAAATTTTAAAATTTAAGTACAAAATTGGAGGACCAAATTGGAAAAACGGTAATACATTAGGGACTAAAAAAGTAAATAAGCAGGAAAAAAAAGTATACTAAATTGTGCTTTTTTTTTCTTTTTTTTTAAAGATCTTTAGTTCCGTCTACCACACCTGGCATTTAGTTATTAGAACAAAATAATTAGTATACTAATGTTAGTTTGCAATCGCATATGGCACCTGCGGTGCTATGTAGAGACGGATGCAGGGGGCACGTGCCCCCGTTGACCCCCACTTATCAATGTAAAAAAATAATAATAATAATTAGGAAAATAAGTTTTGTATATATATTATTTGTTTAAGAATCTACTAATATAGACTAGGCGTTGCTTGAGGTGTGCGACCTCTATGTTGAAGGTCATGTGCGACTTTTGCTTCTACTTTTTTAAGCCACAAAATCGAAAGGTTTATCAAATAAGGGTGATTGTTGAGACTTGGACTCTGGACCTCTAGTTCCAAAGCCAATACTTTCCCTTTTGCCACTAGACCAGCAACACTCATTGTACAACAAATTAGTAGTTTTATTATATATTTTTAACTTTTATAATTGTAATAATAATTCTCGTAGTATTTTTTTTTCCTGAATTTTAATTTTCACCCTTCTTTTTAAGAAAATGATGAGAAAATTGTTTTAACTTACATATTTTTTAATTTGGAAGATCTTTTAGAATGGTCCCTCACCTTCAATAATTTCTTGTCTGATATTAGGTTTAAAATCAATGTTAAACGATTTCTTGTCCCTAGCAAAATCATTGACTAGGAAAAAAATTACACGATTACAATTAATAAGATGCCCCCACTGAATGAGATTTCTGGATCCGTCCCTGGGACTATGTATGACCTAAAGAAGTTTGGTGGCTATGGAGGACCTCTGGTGGTGATTGGTGTTGATGGTGGTGTTCTTACTCCTCTTCTTGCCTTCTAAGATCACCCATGACTTTTGGCTCCCACACACTAGCTAATAATTTACAATGTGCATACAAACCCACTTTTGTTTCTCTCTCTATTGTCTAATTTTCTCTCTCACTACATTAATTTCCCAGCCTATGCCAGCTCATCTAGACACCCAACTGCCTAACCAGCTACGCTGACACAGGTACCACTTGCAGCATCACACCGCCATGGCCCCACTTAAATTTAAGTACGTACTCGTCCGGTGAGAAATCGAACCGAAGAGATTGATGAGGACTATTCTGAAGGCCTGATAATGGCACTCACTCTAACCACTGAGGCAATACCATGTGTGTTCCATAGTATATATATGTACGTAGCTTGCAGGGGTCTTTGCTTGCTCAAACCCATCACAATACTACACAACCATTTTCACCAAAACACTACCTAGTACTAGACAATTGCTTCTTGATTTCATGGATAAAAAGCAGTCTCACTCAACTGAAATAATGATTCAAGAGGAGAATAACCATGAACAAACTCTTGATGGCCTTGCAAAAAACATCCATAAGAAAATTGGCGAAGGAGCCAAAAATACAGAATCCTTGTTCTCTACTGCTTGTATCTACAGGGTGCCCAAAGAGCTTCGAAAGCTGAAGGAAAGCGCCTACAACCCTCGCCTCATCGCCATTGGCCCTCTTCATCGATATGACAAACACCTGCCGACGCCAATGCAAGACGTGAAAATGAGCTACGCGAATCATCTACTTTGTCGACTGACCGAAAACATAAAAGATCCGAAAATTGCCGAGGGTGAAAGGGTCAGTATTTTACAAAAATGTGTAGCTGCAATGCAGGAGTCTATCGGCGAAGCGAAGAAATGCTATGCGGAAGAAGTTACGGTGGATGCGGAAATGTTGTTGATTGATGGTTGCTTCATCCTTGAACTTTTCTATAGGTTCTACCTAAAGGTCCTACACCGCCTTAGGAGCTCACATAAAGAAGCTACTAATGGAGGAGATCACGGTGGCAGCTCAAATGTAAGCAAGCATGGAGCATCTACATCAACTCTTACTACACCCCTTTTACAGGTACCTTCAACAAGGCTTGATCTTCTTCTCTGTCAAAAAATCTAAAAATGCAACTTTAAAACCCAACTCCAAACATAACTGTACTGAAACCATTAATGTGTCCGAAGCATAGTTTTCAACAAGGAGAAGATCTGACGAGTGAGTCATCTTTTCTTTTTCCTTTTTTCTTTCTTTCTACACTTCAATATATTCTAACATACATCATACTCTCTGTCACATTTTGATAAGGGTTTTTCTATTATCAGTCCACTGAGCTGATAATAAAGCAACAAGAAAAGAATTTTTTTATTGTCAGCCCAGAGGCTGACAATAAAGTAACAAGAAAACAAAAAAAAAACTCAAGTTTCAATGTATTTTTTTCACTTTGTTATACACTTTCACATATTTCTATATATTTTTTAAACATTTTAATATACATTTTAAGCCTTAATGTCAGCCCAATGGGCTGATTTTAGAATTTTCTTTTTGGGTGATAATTCTATCTGGGAATTTCAACGTCCCAGGAGAATATAATAATTACATTAAAAAATATTTTATTTTTTCAATTGTGCACTTCGCTTTCAAATTTGACCAATATATATAATAATACTTCATTTTAAACATAAGGGTAATATTGAAATTTTGCCAGGACTGTAAAGTTGGTTTTTAGAACATATTTTTTGGACGTTCGAAAATGAAATATAGCACTATCGAAGTGAGAAGCTTGTAATCAAGGACGAACCATGGTTTTACCTTTGTGATTGCGAAAATATGGACTTCAAATGTAAAAGGACAAACTGCATTATGAATATTCATCTAATCTACGAAAAACTATAAAACATAAAAACTTTAATCAACGTTGTTTGTCAAATGCCTAAAAGTACCAAAAGTGGAATTTTGGTTTAATCTAATCTATCTACTAAATTGAGGCTTCTAGTGGTGGCAAGTCTATGTAGTTTGGGGATACAATTTTATTTTCTATATAATAGTTGTATTTTTAAAAAACCTTGTGGTGGCGACTGCCACCACTTGTTCCATGTGACTCCATTCGTGCTTGTAACACATTCAATGTCGCGCTAGTCCACTGACAAATATGTACCATATAAAACTTGGTCACACTTTTTTCTCCATTTCTCGTATAACACAGATTCTCAATGACAATGTCGATGCACTTAATTGGAGCTCACCTACGATTCTTCTTGGATTTTAATACGGTATTACATGCGTATATGACGATAGTCAATGTAGTATTTTTTTTTTCATACTTTATATATCAATGGTGTTGGAATTTGGGCCGGGTCTAGGACCAAATCGGGTCGCCCATGTGGGCATGACCCGGTGACCCATTCATTATAGAGTCTTATCTTATCTTCAAGATAAGATAGGAGAAGTCAAATTAATCCTAGACTCTTAGGATTGTAGGACTTCTAAAACATCTAGGATGCTCACTCTATATATTTTCTACAACATATTTATAAATGATAATAGATGCACACAATATTATCATTCATTGAGTTCTATGAAACTCTCTCCCTAGTTTTCTCTCTCTGTCATTAAAGAGCGATTTGAAAACTTTTACACGTTGAATAGAGGGTGATACTTGAACCTCGTAGTATCACTCCATCACAGTAGATTGTTGTTGTTTTAGTATGTGATCCATAGTATGTAATCAATCCACCAAAAGATTCGGTTTGGTAAAAGTTCGCTAAAGGTAACTCGAACCACCTGTTTCCACATTCGTCATTAAAATTTAACATTGGTATCAGAGCTGTATTGGATGTTTTCGTGCTCTTTTGTACTTGAATAGCCATATGTATTGTGATTTAGAGATACATGTTGACTGATTTTCGTGCATGTTTTGTATGGGTTCGAAAAACGTGATTTTTTGAAACATCTCGGAATCGCTTCAAAATTTTACACAACGTAACCCATAACATGTAGATGAAATCTGGAAATTTTTGTGTTGATCGGAGCAACCGTTTGAGAGAAAAATGAAACCCTAGTTGTTTTTTCCGAAACTTTGAATGAATGGTGTTTTCACTACGTTAAGTTTCTATATGCGAGCTATGTATATATGCGTAGATAATTTCAATACCTTCACAGCAATATATAATAAGTTTGATTTGGAGTTACAGTTTGGAAGTAGTGACAAACCGTATTTTGGGGTTGTTTTTGTGAAAATTCTAATTTTTGGAGAAGATGAACAGTACCCGAGGGATCTGTTCGACAAATTGTAAATCAAAAATTGCGTTGTTTGATTGTTTCCGACTCATACAAACTCCGATTTTAGTTTGGTTTGGTCCATTGGACTTCAAATTCAATTTCCTATGTTTCTGAATTTTTCTGAATTTTTTTAGTAATTTGTATTTTTTAAATTTTTAATACAAAACAAGGAGATTGGAGGACGATTTTTGGAGGCATTTGAGGTCCAATGAGATCCAAATTTTTTGTGCAACCTCTTGGATATATTACCTATTTAATGGTATAGTTGGTTCAACTTTTCAGTAATTGTCCTTTTTTTTTTTTGCAATTTTGGCTTGTTATTTATTCTTTGAGAATTAGAATAAATCCTAAAAATTGATAATAATTGCATGTGAGATACTGAAAATTCAAAATATATTAAAAACAACATGTTTTAATTATTGGAGGCAATTCATGTTGTTTGTGGCATGTTTGAATACTTTTTGATTTTGTTTATTGATCAAATTATTCATGTTAAAGCATTATTAAAATTGCTTAGTATATAAAGTGTGTTATATAGTACTAGAAAATTTATTTCATGCATATTATATGCCATATCCAGTGGGAGGTTGTTCAGTGGAGAAAAATATTCATATATTTTTTCCAAAAAACTAAAATTTTGCGCGTGAATTAAATTAAATTTAATAATAAAATACTTAGAGGCACAAGAGATGATTAGAAGTTTAGCAAGTTTTTTATTTTGCAACATGTATTTTATTGTTATTATTTAATTTAGATTTTTTGCGGCAAAGTAGTTCTATTGTGTTATTAATAATCCCATGCACATTTTCTTTTGATATAAGTTAAAATGGAAGCTAAGTATATAGTAACAGATTTGAACAAAGTTGAGAAACTGGGAAGCGACACTTATAATATTTGGCGCTGTGAGATCTAGTTTCTCTCAAATGAGCTTGAGGTCATGGACACTCTCAACCACAAGTAGGTAAAATGCATTTTCCCCATTATTTAATGTCCATCAGGTTAAAATTTGTGTTCCTAGCATTATTGTAAATTGTGCAGTTATTACCATATCCCTTATGAAGGGTATTTTCAGAATATTCGAAAAAATTTATTTTTCACTTTTCACAACGGACATGTATATTGGGACATCTCATGCAAATGTTACATGCTTCTCATATTGGGATGCCTCATAGTATCTATTTTCAAACAATTTTTCTTGATAAATTCGAAAATCCAAATAACATTAGCAATTTTGAGTTTAAGAAACACCGAAAATAATAATTTTGAACAAAACTTATAGTATATTAAAAGAGGTTTGTTACTTAATTTCTTTCGTCTTAGGCCGCCTTTACACCGGTGGCTCTGGCAAGCAGCAGCACAAGACCAAAAATACCGGACCCTATATTTGGTAGCAAATGGACTTCGATCAACGTACGACTCGACTTGCTACTCCTCGAGAACCAGATTCCATTCTTTGTGCTCGAGAGATTGTTCCCACTCACAGTGGCTCGAATATGCACCGATGAGATTTCAGTCCCCATTCTTGTCGATTTGTACTTTTGCAACCTGATGAGTCCAGAAGGAAAAGAGGAAAAATACTATCACATCCTTCGGATTCTTGGAAACAAAACGGCGAACGGGAAAAAAGAAGAGAAAAAATACTATCATATCCTCCATAAAGTTCACGAGTATTACCTTCCTTGTGATGAAGAGACAGAGACAGAGAAAGAGAAAGAGAAAGAGAGAGAGGAAAAGCAACAGAGCGAAGCTAAGCGAAAAGAGAATGAGGAAAAGAAAAGCAACAAACGTGGCGAATTCTTGCCTCCAGCATCAGAACTCGACTTTGCTGGAATCAACTTTGTTGGCGCTAAAGCTAAAGGGAAAGATATACTCAAGGTCACGTTCCATGGACCTAAACGGTGGATTCCATGGCCCAGTTTCGAAATCCCTACTCTAGGGATAGACGACCCCACAGAGCCATTCCTCAGAAACTTCATCGCCCTTGAACAGTTTGTTCCTCGGGTTTCGCAGCACTTCATGTCCTACGCATTCCTAATGGACATGCTCGTAAACTCTGAGAAAGACATCGATGTGCTCGTAAAGGCTGGAGTCTTGAGTAACTATTTGGGTCATAGCAAGGACGCTACCGACCTATTCAACAACCTATGCAAGGAAGTTGTGTTAAAGAAGTTCTTCTTCGATGAAATCTGCAGCAAAGCCACGAAGTACAGTGGGCATTTTTGGCCGAAGAATTTGGCATACGTTAAGCGAACCTACTTTGCTTCTCCATGGACGTTCATAGCTTTTCTTGTGGGCTTTATCGTTTTTGTCTCAACGGTTACATCATTTGTCCTAAGTTTACCTTGATAAATGCGGATGATCAAGAATGTTAGCGAATGCACTTCTCAGTGTTTTTTTTTTTTGTGTTCTCAGTCAAAGTCAGTATTGTTGGACGTTTTTTATTATTTTTTCTGTTTCTTTTGCTGCACCAATTTCGTAATAAATGTGAGATTTACATTTTCCATTTGTCAGACATCTCTTAATGGATGGTAACTTTTCAAACCACATTTCTCTTTATAGATTAACCCATCATCCTTGGGATTATCTAAGTCTCACTTTATTGCTAGGTTTGTCTCCTTAATTTCCTCCACTGTATCTAAACGCAACGATTTGAACGATTGAATTCAAAAAGAAAAAGATACAAGCTTAACAGTACAAATCCAATTATTTTTTTTTTGTGTGTGTGTAGGTACGAATCTGATTATCTTATAAAACGTTAATCACTTGGCCAATATTATACATTATTTTATTTCCCGGCGAGACACGTTTGTAGATCATGTGCAAAGAAGAAATTGAGGGGAAGTTTTTCAAACCTCAACAACGTTAATCCTATGCAAGTCACCAATAAAAAATACCCTCTCCCTCCCTTTTTTTACTGTCAACTTTTCTATTTCAAGTTATTCCTCAATAATTGTGTTGTAGTGGCCCGAATTATGTTTCTCACAAAAGGCCTAACATGCTGACTCTGGCCACCATCCAAAGTGAATTGCTGATGCTTGGGAACCAACTTCCTTTCTTTTTGTTGGAGAAATTGTTTGAACTCGCTATGGATAAGTTTCAGAAGAAGAGCCCTAAACATTCTCTCATGGATTATGTCCTTTTATACTTGGGCAAAAAGATGAGTCTAGAACCTGATGAAAACACAAACACTACTAAGGCTACTGATTGTTGTCTCCCCAGTGGTGAAAAGAGTGTCCTTTCAATTTTTGACGACACAAAAGAAGAAAGTATCCCTCGCAACAAAAAAGGAAAAGGCGAACCTGGAAAAACAAAAGAAGAAGGCGGCCCTGGCGACACAAAAGAAAAAAAATATTACCATATTCTTCACGTTACACATGACTATTACCTTCGCTTCAATCCACCGAAAGAGACAGGTTGTAGGCTATTAATCATGCCTTGTGCATCAGAGCTCAATTATGCAGAGTCAAATTTGTAGCAGGCACTGGTGAAGACCTATTCAAGGTCAAGTTCGAAAAGAAACAACGTCATTGCAGGTGGTTTCATAGAGTTCAATTTGAAATCCCACAACTGACCATAGACTATACCACCGAGCCATTCCTTAGAAGCCTCATTGCTTTCGGACAATGTTCTTCCAAAGTTTCAAGTTACTTCACCTTGTATGCATTCCTGATGGGATTGCTCATTAACCCTGAAAAAGATGTCCAAGTGCTCGCAAAAGCTGGAATCATCCATAACTATTTGGGCACCACCCAAGCTGCCGCTGATCTCTTAAACAACCTCTGCCAAGAATTTGTACTGGGGGAATTTCATTTCACTGGAGCATGCAGGGAAGCCACCAAGTAGAACGAGCTTTGTTGGCCTAAGAATATTGCACACGTGAGACACACATATTTCGCGTCTCCGTGGACAGTCGTTGCTTTCTTTGTTGGTTTTATCGCTTTTGGAATTGGCATCACACAATTCATCCTTAGCTTCTTTTGACAAATTGTGTAATACTAATTAATTGAGTATTTTGAAATCAATGTTTGTAATCAGTATGTAATATTTGTGTCTTAGGGTGGCATGTTGAGATAAGTTCAGCTTAATTATTGTCGTGTGCTTGTGATGGAGAGTTGAGGAACAAGGAAGAATGTGGTGTTTAAGAGGACCCTTTTCAACAAAAAAAAAAAAAAAAAGAAGAAGGAATTTCTCGAACCAAAATGCCATTCAAAAGTTCTTTTTTTGCCGACGGAACAATCTTTTTGAGAGGGATTAGGGAGTGGGTATTTCATACAAGAAAATAGGTAATGGATCTTGCACTTTACTTATAACACTTCAATATGTGTAATCGCTAACAAAAAAAAATTTGAGTTTTAATGACAACAATGTGTCACTAAAAGTGTTCAGCTGAAAGTATTTCATTGACAACTCACTAAAAAGTTGTCACTGAATACTTTCAATAACACACTTTTAGTGACAACATAGTGACAAAATTGTTGTCACTGAAAATCAACTTCTTTTTGTAGTGAATTCGTGTTTAAATCACACATATGGACACTAAAAGATAAATATTGGAGTGTTAATCAAAGTCAAAAAGTAGAGTAGCAAAATCCATGCAAAAAAAAAAAAAAACATGTTCTAAGAATAATGGTATATGATACACCAAAAAATTCATTTTTCAAAAGCCAATAATCTAATTAACAATAGTGAAAAAAAAAAAATAGCAATTACAATTGGTTGAAATTTGTGAAGCAAAACAGTAATTTTATAGTGGAAGGTTGCGACCGAGGATGGCTCGTGCCACTAGAAGGCTCCGTCCTACTAATTGTAACAATGATACGTACTCGTGAATTCATTTGAGCCCAGTAAGCCGAAGGGGCCACTTTTGATCACGTGGTTACAGAAAATTTAGCTACTTCTAAATGATACTATAAGGCTTTTTACAAGATGGCAGTAAAATATTGGCAATGACCAGCTTCTGGTTAATTTAAAGGAGAAATTTTCAAGTTCGTAAAGGAAAACACCATTAATTATGCAAACAAGAAAGATAGGCCCCTTGGATAGCGGCTGAAGATGACATTTAAGGTCCATATTTCGTGGCCTATCAACTATGCAGATATCTGCCATGGTTTAATGATAGATCACAATTACAGTACTCTTTTTTCTTTTCTTTTTAACATAACTAGATGTCTGGGTTAGCTTGTGCGCTCCTTGATCAATTCCGGGACCCTAGAAGTAACGACCGAGCATAACGCCCAGTTGCTCGAAGAGTTTGCTAACAAGTAAATTTGAACCTGAGACCTTAGATTAGAACAAACCCTTAAGTCTCAAGGCAAGACAAGACAACACTACTTTACCAACTCTTATGGTTCACAATTACAGTACTTAGCAAAGAACGCCTACTCGGACCTCCACAAGTCGAGACCACTTAACATCAATGAACAGATCTGGATGAACCAATATATAAATCCACAAACCCCAGAAAGAGGCTCAAACCCATAAAGTCCTAAACCATTTTGACACAAAGCAATAATTGTGACACACTGAAAATGAGTCACTCACCTTTAATTGTTCTTCCTTTTGGCCAGAATCCTTAAAATACGGCAACTCAATGATCTTTTTCCAACTTGATGCAGGACAAGATATACACCCCTATTATTTATGGAAATATTATTTTAGTAATAATTTTTATTTACGATTAGTATTAGGAGATTTTATTTGTGTTGCCTGTTTTGCACGTTTTTAGTTTAGTTTTGGGTAGATTTTATTTTTATTTCCTTTTAATAATAAGTGTTCTAGAGTATTTTTATTCCTAGTTGGATTAGGATTTGTTATTTGATTCCTAGTTGGATTAAGATTTGTTATTTCATTCCTAGTTGGATTAGGGTTACTTTGGCCCTATAAGTATCATTGTAAGACTATGGCATATGTAACTTTTATTCAATCAATACAATTTTGAGAATTTTCTCTCTTTTCTTGTGGATTCAAGAACATCTCGTGGATTCGAGAACCTATCTCGTTTGGAATAGTACGTTAATTATTCTCTCGTGAATTTCGCTGCGTCAAGTGGTATCAGAGCAGGTTTTTCCTGGCTGATGGCACCAAACAAAGTAGAAGACACACCCTTCAACGTTGCTCAAGGGCTTGCTGATCAAGGAGCAGTAAGGGTTGAAGAAGATCGCGCGGTGGGATTTGCCCAACGCCGTCCTCTTAACCAGAATCGGGAAAGCGCGGTGGAATTTGCCCAACGTCAGCCCGATAACCAGATTGTAGTTGGGAAACACCCAACTAATTGTGCTGATAGTGAAGAATCAGAACCCGATTTCAGGTCTTATGATAATTTGCCTAAATTAAGTGGTTATGAGTATTTTGAAGATATTTTAGACTGGATTTTTAATATTGAAGATTTCTTCGATTATAGAGGGAATTCGTCAGAAGGCAGTGGAGCTTTTTCTTTTTAAAACTTACGTGTCCAAAATTCTACAATGGTGGCTAGATATGCAATCTTTAAGAGATAGATTGGGCAAGCGTCGTATTTGCGATTGGTCAAAAATCAGAGAACGTTTGACGGATAGATTTGTGCCATGGAATTATGGGCAACTTTTGGAAGATAAATATATGTCGAAGCAACAAAATACAATCAATGCATCTACCGATAATGTTGATGAAAAAGCTTTTAAAGAGGAGGCAACTCAAGTTGATGGTAAGAAAATTGATAGGGATTTGGATGATGAGAAAAATAATGGTATTGTTATTGGGGATCAAGTTGTTGAGGACCAAACTAATTTTTCAAAGGAGGTGATCAATGCTCCCACCTTATGTGATGGCTACATGGTCACACCAATATTTCTTAATGGGTCGATTATTAATATGTCAACCAACGCTGAGATGAGGATACAAAATCAAGAGAACACACAATGTCAAGTTTCCCTTATTGATTTTCTTGGAGTGCAACAGTATCATTGGATTTCCAATATTCATCTTATTGATCTTATCAATCAATTGAAATATGCTGAGAAGATATCTTTGGAAATAATTTTTGGTATGAAGCTTTTTTGGAAGAAAATCAAGCGATTAAAGTATTCCAAGTATCTATTTATTTGGCATGGAAGATGGCAGATTCCTAACGAGAACTCGAGGACGAGTTCTTTTGAAGAAAAGGAGAATGATGCAGGACAAGATATACACCCCTATTATTTATGGAAACATTATTTTAGTAATAATTTTTATTTACGATTAGTATTAGGAGATTTTATTTGTGTTGCCTGTTTTGCACGTTTTTAGTTTAGTTTTGGGTAGATTTTATTTTATTTCCTTTTAGTAATAAGTGTTCTAGAGTATTTTTATTCCTAGTTGGATTAGGATTTGTTATTTGATTCCTAGTTGGATTAAGATTTGTTATTTCATTCCTAGTTGGATTAGGGTTACTTTGGCCCTATAAGTATCATTGTAAGACTATGGCATATGTAACTTTTATTCAATCAATACAATTTTGAGAATTTTCTCTCTTTTCTTGTGGATTCAAGAACATCTCGTGGATTCGAGAACCTATCTCGTTTGGAATAGTACGTTAATTATTCTCTCGTGAATTTCGCTGCGTCACAACTGCATAATTTACAATATCCAACTTTGTCAAAAAAGAAAGAAAGAAAAGGTTTTGTTTGAAACTCTCTCTAAGAGCAAATCCAATGCTAAATGGAAAATGGCTATAGCCATTGCTATAATTTGGCACCAAAAAGTGATTTTTGGTGCTAAAATGCAACCCAGTCTCCAATGCTTGGTTGTAAAATAGAACCAAACAGTTCCAAATTTAACTAACTTTCTCACCAGCTCACTTTTAATTACGTTTTTAACCCTCAATTCAACTATGTACGTTATTTTCAACCCCGTTGTGATCCAATTTTTTAACCTCCATTCCCAACTATTTTTTAATTACGTTTTTTTTATCCACTGTTTCAATTCTAGTAAATAAAAAAATAAGGTTGTGTTGAAGTTAAAATATTTTGACAAAAGTTGTGAAAGAAAAAAAAATGAGGACAAATTTTTTTGACAAAAGTTGTGAAAGAAAAAAAAATGAGGAGAAAAAGTATCTTGACAAAAGTTGTGAAAGAACAAAAAAAAATAAGGAGAAAGTATTTACCCCGAGAAAATAAATTAACCTAAAATAACAAATAAAATGGGGAAAGGAAAAGAAGAAAAGAGCTAATAAAGGAAGTAAAGTGTGAAGCAAAATTACTGCTACGAACTCATCTATGTCCAGTTCAAAAAAAAAAAACTCATCTATGTTTCTCTCTCTGTGTAATGGACGAACTCTCTCTTCCCCAATTCTACCCAATCGGAAGACCTCCCCTCTCTCTCGTCGATCAAAACCCATCTCTCTCTCTCTCTCTCTCTCTCTCAAACCCACCCTCTCTCTCTCTGTCGATCAAAACCCGTAACTTTCTCACCAAAACCCTAAGTCCGATCGGCCATGGTTGCAAGATTCCGGTGCTGAATGATCAAACCGAGGGCGCCATAGCAAGATTCCGGTGCTCCAGTGTTGCAGACAGCAGCAGATTTAGGCGACCATAGTAGATTCCGGCGACAGGAGTAGATTCCGGCGAGTGTATGGGATTCCGGAAAAATTCCGGCCATATTCAGGTAAACTCCGGTTGGTTTTGTGAAGATGAAAGTTATCCTTGATGATGTGGCAAGGATGACTATAGCCATCCTTGGTTGTATATTTGCAACCAATTATCCAACTGATGCATTTTGCAACTGAATATAGCTATGCACTGGATTGAAGATTTGCATTTTTTGGTTGTATAATAGCAATGCAACTGGATATCCATCCCTCATTGGATTTGCTCTAAGATGCAAAGCCCAGAAAATCAACTTTCACACGCTGAACCAATCTCATCGGAAGAACAGGATCATCTAGAAAGGAGTATCAAGAAAATAAAGAGTAAAACTACGGATACATCTCAACCTGAAGGTGCTATTCCCATGGAATCCGAGTTAAACAATTCCTATCAAAGCATTGCTGCTGATATCCCAATGGAGACAAATCAACGAGAAGAAGGTCGGGGGAAACAGGTAAAAGTAACCCAGGCCAAATGAAACCCCCTGAGAAGGCAAGATCCTTCAAAGCAGTCCTCCTAAATGCTCATGTTCCTTCAATGGATATATTGTGACAAACAGAATCTGAGTTTGATACTGATAGTGATGACGAAGGCATGGAAACAGAGACAGCAAAAACAGTGTCTAAAATTAAGGTGGAGTTTTCCAAAGAGCACATTAAACGGATACAGCAGAACCACAAGGGTTGCCTCATCATTAAACTTCTAGGCAGGAATATGGGATTTAAACCTCTTATGGATAGAATCTCAAACCTTTGGGATCTTGAAGGGTTGTTCACCCCTGTAGATCTAGGTTTGGGATTCTACCTAATTCGGTTCAAATCCAAATCAGATTTTAACAAAGTCTATACGGGGGGCCCCTGGATCATCCTAGATCATTACCTCACAGTGAGAAAATAGAAGCCCCAGTTCAAGGCCGATATGGCGTCCGCCATCACAATAGCAGCGTGGTTAAGATTGAAGTACCTACCTTACAAATTCTACGATGAAGAATGCTTGTTCACCATTGTAGCTAAGCTGGGAAAGTGTAAAGACCCGGGATTTTCATGAAATTCTTTATATCTTTTACTCATTTTTAAGTAATGTGAAAGAGTGGGTTAATGTTTTAAAATGTGTTTCGTTCTAAGTATTATATGGGTATGTATATCTCGGTGTACCGAGGGTCTAGTAAATGCTATGAATACGTGTTGCGATGTTGTGTGGGTGTTTGGAGGTGTTAAAAATGTGTTAGAAATGATCGGGGTTCGATTTGGTGAAGTTGGTAAAAATTTGGAAATTTTCAATCCTAGATACCGGTATGGGTTTTCTTGATACGGTATCTAGCTTCATTTTTTCATCCGGAAATCCTAGATCTGCGTCACGGGTTTTCTTGATACCGGTATCCGGCCTCTTTTCTTGAATTTGAGGCTTGACCACGGACTTATAAAAGGGGTCCTATACCCATTTCTCACCTCCAAAGCCACGAAAACAAACCCTAACTTCATCTCTCTACCTTCTCTCTTCACCCCCACCTCAAATATTGTGATTCTAACCTCATTCCACCACAAATCTTCAAGATCCACACATTGGAAACGTCAATCTCCCTTGTATTTCGGATTTTTGCACTCAAAGAGGTAAGAACTCTTGATTTGGGTCTTGTTTTTTTGCTTCACCCATGTTTTTCCCTCTCTCTCTTTGATTGTGAGTGAAACCTCACCCTTAAAACTCGTTTTTAACTTGATCTTGTTTTTAACTTAACGGCGTAGTGGAGCTTGGTAGAGGTGATTTTTTTTTAGATTTGGGGATTTTTCTCCACCTAGGGTTTCACCGCTTCCACCATTTTTTCAAAACAACACCTTGAGGTAGGGGTTTTTACTTGATTGATATGTGATATGATGTTGATTTTGTTGCTATACCCCTCGTGTTGATCATGAATTTCTGAAAATTTTGAGAAATCACCATGGATGTGGGTTTTGAGCTTCATTGGTTCTTGATCTATGTTTTTGGTTGATTGAATCCTTAAATTGGTTGATGTTAATCCTCCCTTCATAGCTTGTTAGTTATTGACATACATCACATTTGTGTTTGGACTATTACAATAGACTTTGGGTTGAAATTCCATGCCTTGGGGCAAAAAATCTGCACTTTTCAAAGATTGTTTGGAGTAAAGCCTAGTAATAACTTAAGGTATGAAACACGTGTTAACTATCATTAATTATTGAATAAATGTACATGTGGTTAGACGGAAGGGTTAGGAGATCAACGTCATGAGTGTCACGTTAGATCACGAAAGCCTTGCTTTCGGTGAGTCATCGAAGAAGAACCCTATGAAATCCAAATAAATGTAGAAAGAAAGAGAGAGAGAGAGAGAGAGAGAGAGAGATTTTGAAATTTATAGAATCCAAGCGATGAGTCGATGAACAAAGTGAACCTAAGGTGCCTTGGACACGTGGGATACATGGGTGCGTGAGGAGCACGTTAGGACACGTGGGAAGTAATTGACCATCAGTATAGTGTCAGGTATACGTACACTCGTACACATGTGTAAGAGATGTGATAGGTTGATTGTTGATATATTGAGTGGGCACGTGGGTAAATCATGGACACGGTGTTGTGTAGTGGTATTTATATGAACTTGTGGTAGGCCTTGGTACGTATGAGACACGCTGGTGCTTGTGGAATATATTGATGAGTGTGTGGGCAAAAGGGGGGGGGGGGTGTTACATGGACTTGCGAAAATACTTAGACTAGCGTATGATGGGTGAGTATATTGGTATATGCATGTATGTGTGAAATGTATGGGAACACGGTGATTGGTATGCTATAACTAGTAGGCGTATGTGCGACATTGGTTGGTGTGAGTGGTTGATTATAACGGGAAATCTTGGTAAGAAAACCTTTAGCCGCGTGCATAAATGAGAGATGATAGTCGAATGGTAAAAGTGATTTGCTTCGTGTGAAAGTGGTTGGGTTCCATCAATTAGAATATGAGGGGAATATATAAGCTTTTCATGAAAAGAAAAATTATGGTTTGTTGTGTGGCCCGAGGGATATCCCATGATTGGTTATTGGGAGTTTGGATTGTGGAAATGTATTGGGTGATACGACAAGCGTTTTTTACTTCAAATGGTAAGTGTAAAAAAAAAAGAAGAAACCTACTTGTAAATCTTGATTTTGCTTGATGTTCTTGTTCAATACATATGATTTTGTTTGTATGTTTTTCTCGAAATCGAACCCAAAAGGGGACACCCCTCTTGGCGAAGTGAATGCTCACCCCTTTCTTTGTTTTCGAGGTTTAAATTCGAAGTGCAAGATGGAGTGCATGGTGTGCATGGCATAGTCAAATCATGGCATGAAGGATGATTTGAAACATTGTAAATTTTTATTTATTCATTCTTTTGTAAAACAATGTAATATTTTTATGTAAAATCAGATGGGGTATTGGGTGTCGATGTAACATTTCTTTTAGATTTATATATTTCTTAAGAAAATATTTATTTATTTATGTTAAAAATCGAGGGCGTGACAGAAAGCCCCTCAAAGTCGACACCAATACCATTGATGGACTGAGAGGAAGCTACGCCAGAGTTTGCGTTGAATTGGATCTGAGCCAACCAATGGAAATCTCAGTGGCAATTGGAAGGTATGATTATCAAATTGAGTATAAACGTATCCATCTCATTTGTTTTTCTTGTGGCAGGGTTGGGCACCGAAAGGAGGCTTGCAATCTCGCGCCGGCACTAGAAAAAATGGAGGCTCCCATTGAGGCTGACACCAACTCTACAAAACATGACCCAAAAGCTGTGATATACAACGGCACTATTGTTCCTGATGAATAGAATGAGATAGGGTATGGGGAGTGGATGTTGGTTATGAGACATAGTCACAACCGAACTAGGTCTCCTGGCCCAATACCAAGCATTTCATATAAGGATAACAAAGGTAGAGCCCAAACTATGTTTAAGGAATCCAGTCACCTTAATGGTACTACAGATCCTGAGGCCGGCCTAAGTAATACTGGCCTTGGTAAGCCCATAAGCAATTCGACCCATCATAATAAACCCACTAACAAGCCCTTGATGTCCAAACCCAAGCCAAACTATTCGGAAGCCCAAAAAGAAAAGGAGTTTCTTCTCCAAGTGATAATAAATTTGATGTCAACCCACTCCTCAAACAACAAAAGCCCACCTACAAGCCCACTAACAATATTGCTATAGACCTCAACCCTAAATCTCCTCCAGAAATTATCCTACCTGACGCCAACACTCTCTCTTCGTCGGATGTACTTTGCTCCACTTCCAAACATCCTTCAGAAAATATTCCCCCAGATATAAACCTATTACCAACTCAAACTTACCATGAGTTCGCTAGAAATCCTACCTACAAGGATCAGTTACCACAAAATCAGGATGTTGTTAGATGCAGAGACCGAAGCTCTTCACCTAGCAGGGGTTTTATGGTGGACGGAAGAGGTGAGTCTGAAGCTGAAAGTCAAAGACCATTTTCTCGGAAGCTTGGGACCTCACAAGGTGTCGGCAAAGCTGTTCAGGAAGCGCCGACCATCGATGGTGGACATGAGGAATTTTTTTAACCCCACAGGTTGTCTCCCTCTTGATTCTAATTTCCTCATGGACGGTTACAAAATACTTGTTTGGAATTGCAGAGGTGCTGGGAATGATCGGTTCAGGAACAATTTCAGAGAAATTTCCGACAGCATTCTCCTGATATTATGGCCCTTCACAAACCCAAAGTTAACTTCCAGTCTATGGGTTTTTTCTTCAGTAATTTGGGCTACTCTAGAGATACTTTCTTTGACCCTAATGGGAGGTCAGGAGGTATTTAGGTCATCTGGGATCCCTCTAAAGTTTTCGTCTTTACCATTGACATCAAACCACAAGTCATTCACGTAAAATCCGAAAAAATGGGTACGAAGACTGGATCTTATCGGCCCTTTATGCGAGCCCTAATCCTAGAATTCGGGATATTCTTTGGGAAGATCTTAAAGATTTTGCCAACAATAACACCCACGCCTGGTCAGTAGTTGGTGATTTCAACAAGATAGCAAAAATTGAAGAGAGCAGAAGCTCTTCAACCAATACAGGTCACTACCAAAGACGAAAATTTATGGACAACATCGACACGTCCCAACTCATGGACATGGGAGCCTCTGGTCCTAAGTTCACTTGATCAAATGGCCGTCAAGGCTCAGCCAATGTCCAGAAGAGGTTGGACGGAGGACTACGTAATGAAGATTGGCGTGCATTGTTCCCAAAAGGTATGATCCAAAACTTACCTCGAACTTATTCAGATCATTCCCCTTTACTTGTTAGCCCCTATGGCATGTATATTGCATCCTTTATACCTAAACCTTTCCGGTTTGAAGCTGCTTGGATTATGGATTCTCGCTTTGGTAATGTTGTGATTTCGGGCTGGAATGGTAATAATATAAATGATAAAAATCACTAATTTTTCCAAAGCTACTTTAACTTGGAATAAAAATATTTTTGGAAACATCTTCAGGAGAAAACGTTTGGACTCGGCAAGTATTAAAGACGTTCAAGAGTCTCAAAGCCGTAATTTTTCGCACAATTTAATTTCTTTGGAAAGAGAGCTTGTGTCTGATTATAATAACATTCTTGCTCAAGAAGAATTACTTTGGTTTCAAAAGTCTAGAGCCAATTGGATTGTCATGGGGGAGAGAAACACTTGTTATTTCCACCTTTCTACTATTATCAGACGTAGAAAATCCAAAATCTTTTCTATCAAGGACAATAACAACATTTGGTTAGAGGATCCTGAGACTATTAAAGATTTTGTCCAAAACTATTTTATTGACCTTTTTCATAACCAAAATGACACTCAGGGGACTTGTCTTCTCATTGACAATCATAAAACCTTTTCTTATAAGGACAATGAAACTCTCCGCCTTCCGGTTACAAATTCTAAGATCTAGAATATGGTTAGAAACATTGCCCCTTTTAAAGCTTCAGGCCCGGATGGCCTCCAAGCCATTTTTTACCATAAATTTTGGAACATTATTGGTGAGGATGTTTGTGACTTTGTCAAAAAATGTTTTGCCAAGAGCAACATTCCTGAGGAGGCTAATAAAACCCTTATTTCTCTTATTCCTAAAACGGATAACCCGGATAATATCAAAATGTTCCGGCCCATTAGTCTTTGCAATGTGAGATATCAAATCATCACCAAAATCATTGTTGCTAGATTAAGACCCCTCCTTGATAAGATTGTTAGTCCTTTCCAAAGTAGCTTCATTCTGGAAGGTCTAATAGCGATAATATTATTATCACCCAGGAAATCCTTCATACTCTTCGCACAAAAAAAGGTAAAAAGGGTGGCATTCTTCTTAAAATTGATCTTGAGAAGGCATATGACAAAATATCTTGGAATTTCCTGCTTGATACTCTCATATTTTTTAATCTAGACCCTTCGTGGACAGCCCTCATTATGAGTTGCCTTTCTAGCGTTAAAACCTCTATTCTTTGGAATGGAGAAATTTTGGATGAATTCTCGCCAGGGCGTGGCCTTAGACAAGGGGATCCGTTGTCTCCGTATTCGTTTTATGCACTAGAGAGTCTGATGCTCTAACGCATTTGCTTTTTGCGGATGATCTCATTCTTTTTGGCCATGCTAATAGGGCTAATTGCAAAGCTATTATGGATGTTCTTAATGAGTTCTGCTTGCTTTCGGGTCAAATGGTTAATCTTTCCAAATCTAAACTTTATGTGTCACCCAATGTTGCCCATAGCAAAGCTCGTCATTCGAGCAACTTTTGTGGCATAGCTCTCACAAACAACCTTGGTAAATACCTTGGAGTTCCCCTCCTCCAAAAAAGAGCTAATAAAGAACATTTTAGAACCATAATAGAGAAGGTCCAATGTAAGCTTTCGGTTTGGAAGGCTAATACCCTGCATATTGCGAGAAGAGCGACCTTAATTCAGGCCTCTTCGTCCACTATCCCTAGTTACACCATGCAGACTATGAAATTTCCTGTGAGTGTGTGTGACAAACTGGACAGATTAAATAGAGATTTCTTGTAGGGGGATACTCCGGAGAGGAAGAGAATTCACCTTGTCAACTGGAACACTGTTTGTAAGAATAAGGATTTAGGTGGTCGAGGGTTGAGAAAAGCCCAAAATCAAAACCTTGCTCTCCTCACTAAGCTCGGTTGGAATCTTGCGAATGGCGGCAACAGTTTATAGAGCCAAATCCTTAGGAGTAAATATCTCAAACATAATACTTTGCAAACTTGGCCCAACAATATGTCTACTTCGCATACTTGGCGGAGTATCATTCACATGAGGGATGTTCTTAAAGCCGGTACTAAATGGACTATTGGTGATGGCAATAGTGTGGATTTGTGGAATGACTAGTGGTGTGGCAACGGCCAGCTTGCCATTAGACACCCTGGGCCTCATACTTTGGCAAACACCAAAGTGGTGACATCATGGATAATAGGGTGTGGAAGCTAGATAGTATTGACCATATTGTGGACAATGAATCTCGTACTGCCATTTTGAATACAATCCTCCCTATGTTCTCGGAAGCCGCTAACCATCCATCTTGGGTGGGTTCTTCCAATGGTGTTTGTTCTGCTTCTACATCTTATGATTTTATATGCAAAGACAGTAATGATGAGAAGGGTTGGAAGTGGTTTTGGAAAATAAAGCTACAACAAAAATTTAAAACTTTCCTTTGGCTTGTTTTCCATGATAAACTTCCAACTAATTTGCTTCGTGCTAAAAGGGGAATGACCATTTCGGATCACTACCCCAGATGCAACCTCTTGTAGGAAAATTTTGGTCACCTACTTAGGGATTGTACTAAAGCTACTGCGCTTTGGGACAAAATTCTCTAGGGCCATTTAATGCGAGCTAGATTTCATAACTCCACATTGGATTGGATTTCGAGCAATTTGAAAAGGAATAAAATGCTGCATCTTGGAACTAAAATTCCTTGGAACACACTCTTTTGTACTACTATTTGGCAAATTTGGAAAGACTGCAACCGTAAAAGTTTTGATAATGTGGATTCCAACCTCAAAGTGAGTTCCAAAATTTCAATTTCATATGCTACAGAAATTGTGGAGGCTTTTAAATCCCCTCTTCTTAATGCCCTCCTATTAATCGTCTAATGTTTTGGTTTCCTCCTAACCTAGGTAGCATCAAACTCAACACTGATGGGTGTTGGTACGAAAGCACCAAGAAAGCTGGATTTGGAGGCCTCTTTAGGAATGCTCAAGGAGAATGGGAGCTCAATTACTATGACAAAATGGTCGCAAACTCGAGTTTGGAGATAGAGATTTGGAGCATCTATAGGGGACTTACTATAGTTCTGGAAAAAGGATTATCAAATGTTCATATCCAATCTGACTCCCAGACAGCAGTACTACTATTCAATGATGGTGCATCTCTAAATCATCCTTAGAGAAATATTATCAGTGATGGGCATTATCTATTGAACCGAACAGGAAGCACTCTGACCCACACCTACTGCAGTGCGAATGTTTGTGCCGACTTTCTTGCTGGATTGGGAGCTGAGCAAGAAGAAGAGCTGGTGGTGACCAACAGTCCCCCACTTGGCATGCAGGAGTTCATGATAAGGGACAGTTGCAATATCCGCCAAATTTTGGACTAAGCTGCTAGCATTTAGCTCGTTAGCCTACTAGTTTGTTTTTTTTTTTTACTTTATGCGTTTTGTTTATGCTGTTTAAATCTTTGATGTGGTTTGACTCTGGTTTATATGTTCTATTCCTATTCCGACGTACCAAAAAAATAGAGGAAATAAGTCACTCGAATGACAATATGGAGAGTGTCTCGACCCCGGGACAAAGATGTTTTGCCCCAACGCGAACGAGGCATTGGGATGGCAAGAAGCTACCTTAAAGGCTGACAAAAAAGAGGTTCTTTAAATGCTTCAGGGTGATCTCATTATAGGCATGGTTAATAAATCTAGTCCTTGCATTTTAAGGATGCCCAACGAGCTTTTTTAGCTGAAGGAAAGTGCTTACACCCCTTGCCTCTTCCCTATTGGCCCTCTCCACATCGATACAGAACAACTAAAATTGAGAGCCATGGTGGACAGCAAAATGGCATATGTCTATAACCTCTTATGGAGAAGGGGTGTTGAATTACTTGACGCTCTGAAACGAAATCATCACGTCCACTAGGTTGCCCTACATGAATGCTTTGAAGAAATGGAAAAGTTAGAAGATCAAGCGAAGGCATGCTACGCGAAATACGTTGAAGAGGAGCTCACAGCAGACAGGATGTTGGTCGATGGTTGCTTCATCCTTGAACTTCTCTTCCGGTACTATGTTCAAAAGTATCCAAAAGAGCATGATGATGGAGAAAGTGGAAGAAAGTGCATTAAGCGTCTCAAGGTAGTGTTACAATATTATTATTTTTCTTAAATTCCAAAACGTAACATTATTACCTTAAAAATAATTGATGACTCATCGGCTTTGTTGGAAATATTAATGTTATAAGTTATGTAAAATCTGTTGGAATAAATTAGGAATATTGAATTACAATAAATTAGGAATCCTGAGATTGATAGAATCATAGAGATTGGTAGAATTACGGATTCTTTTTTACCTTCTTGTTTTGGCCTTGATTTGTTTCCTTATTTTGTTAGTTCTTATTTCCTTCCTTGTTCATCCATCAAAAGTATAAATATATGTGGCTCTCACTCTTTAGAGTTAAGCCGTTACACAAAAATTCTTCTTCTTCTCTAATTCTCTTCTTGGTATCAAAGCTACAAACTTTAACCCTAGTTCTTCATCTTTCCATAAAACCTACGCCTTCCTAGGAGGCTAGCCCAATTCTACCGCCCTCCTTCATAGGCAGCTAAAATCACTGCCTCTTTTGTTGGCCTTTGGTACGCCCCATTTATACATAGCTCCTCCATCCACTTTCGGTCGCCATTTCCAGATTCATGGACGTAGTTGATTTCCACTACAGTTCATCATCAATTTCCCTTATTAAGTCCTCTAGTGGTATTCTACGCTGGTCTTTGGTACACCCCATTTATACACAGATCCATCGTTATTGCTAGTCCCTTTTTCAGGATTTTTTTATGTCTCTGATGTGGTAAGCGGTCTCGATTTTCTTCCTTTTTGTTTAGGGCTACCGGTATTTTTGGGTAGCAAAATTATTGTTTGGGACTACCGCAAGTGTTTCGATAGCAATATTATAAAGTTTGCAGTTTTGTTTTTGGCTGATTGTGTTGATATTGATTCCTTGGTGGTGGTGATTTATTACACAATATGACTACTAAATCAAGTTCGAAGTCTGTTCCTAAATCAAAATTTTCTCTTTCTCAACATACACCTGCTCAACATGTTACTAATGTATTGTTGAGTGGAAAAAATTTTACTACATGGAGTCGATCTTTCTGACTCCATGTTGGAGGCAAAGGCAAGTCCGGTTGGCTTCTAGGAACCGAGAAGGAACCCGCAAAGGATGATTCTAAGTGGGCGCAATAGGACATTGACAATTTCACTATTTTGGGTTGGCTCTTCAATTCTATGGAGGAAAGTATTTACAACATGTTCATATACTATGACAATGTTTCGGTTTATGGGGCTGCTTTGCAACAAATGTATGTGCATGCCCATAATGATGCACGTATTTTTTAGTTATATCAAGATATCTCTCATGCATCTCAGGAGGCCTTGGGACTTTCTATGGCTGAATTATTTGGGTATTTGCAGTCTTGTTGGACGGAGTTGACCCAATATGAACCTTTGAGTGAATTTCCTACTGAGGCGGCTTCAATTGTGGTCAAAAGGCAAATCGTCTACAAACATACTAGTTCTTGATGGTTTTAAAGTCTGAATTTGAACCTGTCCGAATTCAAATCTTGAACACAACACCCAAACCCTCTATGTATGAGGCCTTTGCTACTGTCAATGGTAAAGAGAGACGACGTCGGCTAGCCATGTGTTGATCGGGTTCTGTGATCCCTATTGCTGATCAGATAGAACTTGCTGCCAATTCAAAACCACACCCAGCAAATGGGACCATTTATTGCCACCATTGTGGTGAAATTGGTCATACTACGGCTCGTTGCTTCAAACTTCATCCCAAGCTCAAGCTAAAATTTGCAAGGAACCGATCTTTGGGTCCAAGTTCTTCTTGCACAGCTGCAGTTGTCAAGCAAGTTGGTGGTTCAAGATCCTCTACACAAGCTGAAATTACCTATCTACAATCTCAGATTGGTCAACTTCAACAAAAGCTTGGTTCTTTTAAGGCTAAGGGAGTATCTCAATCTCCAATAGCAACCCTTACTACAGGTACTAAGATTGCTTTTCATGTTCGGTCCGAGAGACCTACTTGGGTTTTGGATTCTGGAGCCAATTATCATATGACTGGTGAGTTGTCCTTTTTTTCGTCATGTGTCCCCACTTATAATCAAACAGTTTGTCTAGCTGATGGATATATCTCTCATATCCAGCATAAGGGAGATGTTGCCCTACCTTCTAACATCACTCTTACATATGTTCTTCATATACCTAAATTTGCGTTTAATCTCTTATATGTGAGTCGTCTTGCAAAAAACCTTCATTGTGCTATCATTTTCTTACCCACTCATAGTTTATTGCAGGACCTGAATTCGAAGAGGATTTTTTGCAAAGGATATGAGCGCGATGGGTTATACTACTTTGGGTAGCCTTCGTTGCCGTCATCAAACCTTCAAGCATCTATTTTTCCCAAGTCTAATAATTATGTGTTTTCCCATAAGACATTGAATTTGTGGCATGCCCGTTTAGGACATGCAAACTTTCAGTATTTGTGTTTGTTATTTCCTTCGTTAAAGGCAAATTGCAAGGATCATAAGTTTCAATGTGAGGTCTGCGAGCTATCTTAGCACACCCATACTACCTATATTCCTCGTATGAGCCGTGCTCCTAGTATTTTTTATCTTATTCATTCCGATGTTTGGGGCCTTCCCTAGTCACTGCTTTTTTTGGTCATCGTTATTATGTGACATTTATCGACAATCACTCGAGATGTACATGGGCTTACTTGCTAAAACGAAAATCGGATGTGTTGCCCCTTTCTACTCAATTTCTGCAAATGGTTAAAACTCAATTTCAAACTATCTGTTCCGATAATGGGGGTGACTACATTTCAAATGCATTTCGTTCCCAACTTAATGAGCAAGGTATCTTGCAACAACTCACATGTCCATCCGCTCATGAACAAAATGGTGTGGCAGAATGTAAGAACCGTCATATCATGTCTGACGTCTATTGTTTACTATGTGGAATGAATGTGCCCAAATCATACTAGTATATGGCTGTTCTTACTGCTATATATCTTATTAACCGAACTCCAAGTCAGATTTTGCATGGTATAGCTCCTTCACAAATTATTCACCCTAATCGTCATCTTTTTTCCCTTTTACCCAGAGTTTTTGGCTGTACTTGTTCGTCCAAAACCATAGCCCCTCTCATACTAAGTTGGATATAGGTGTTATGATCTTATATCACGTCACACATATCACTCTGTTGATGTCACCTTCTGTGAGGATCTCCCTTTCTATTCTTCTAACCATATTTTGCAGGATCCTGTTCTATCCTCATCCATGGAGGAGCCCACACGGAGTGCTCGCCCAATTCCTATATTGGACTCGGTGACAGTGTCTCCTCCTTCACAGGTCCTTGAGGCTCCTCTGTTGCAGACACCATCTCAACATCCTCGCTCTCAATCTCCCTTTCTAAAGCCCTATTTGGCTTTAGGTTCAAGTACCAATTCCCCTTCTTTAGTTTCATGTCCTCCTCGTTATCCTCGTCGTGAACATCGTCCTCTTTCTCATTGTGGTTGGCTTAGCAATTCTAATTATCCTATCTCTCAGTATGTTTTTTATGATAGTCTCTCATATTCTTATCGAGCTTTCCTTGGTAACCTTGAGTCAGTGCCTATTCCTCGGTTAATGTCAAAGGCTCTCCAAAATCCCAAGCGGGTTACTGCCATGCAAACAGAGATGGCTACTTTGGAACATAACCACACAAGGGAGCTTGTGCCATTACCTGTATGTGAGAAGACTATGGGACGTAAATGGGTCTATAGTGTGAAATATGTTGTTGATGGGACTATGGATCGGTATAAGGCCCGTCTTGTAGCCAAAGGGTTTACCCAAGTTTCGGGCAAAGATTTCGGGGCTACGTCTGCTCCTATTGCTAAATTAACCACTATTCATCTTCTGGTGTCCTTAGCTGCATTTCACTCTTCGCCGCTTCATCAATTGGATGTCAAAACTGCATTTCTCCACAGTGATTTACTTGAGACCATCTATATGGATCCACCACCAGGCTAAGAGGGAGTATGTTGGGCAGGTAAGTCGACTACTTAAGTCTATTTATGGACTGAAACAATCCCCTAAGGCATGGTTTGGTCATTTCAGTTCTGTTATCTTATCCTTGAACTTTGTCCAATGTCACTGGGATCACACTTGTTTTATTCGTCGACAACCTGATGGTCGGTGTATTATATTGCTGGTATATGTTGATGATATTATTATTACTGGAGACGATACATTCAACATTGCTCGGGTAAAACAGGATCTTGGCCAAATTTTTTACATCAAGGATCTGGATCTGCTCAAATATTTTCTTGGTATTGAGGTTGCTCGTTCTCGTCGTGGGGTTTCTCTCTCTCAAGGAAGTATGTCTTAGACCTCCTTCAGGACACTGGCATGATTGGGTGTAAACCTGCCTCTACTCCTATGGATCCAAATGTTAAATTATCAATCGACTCGGGTAAGCAACTACCCAATCCAGGTGAACACCAACGTTTGGTTGGTCAACTAATTTACTTGACAAATACCAGACCAGATATAACATTTGCAGTTAGTGTTGTCAGTCAATTTATGCATGCTCCTCACACGACTCATATAATGCAGTCTTTCATATCTTGAGATATCTTACAACTTGTCCTGGTCTTGGCTTGTTCTTTGCTGCTGATTGCCAATCTGCCCTTTTATGCTTCACCAATGCTGATTATGCAAGGTCTAAGACTGATCAACGTTTCACCTCGGTTTTCGTTACTTTCTACGGTAATCATCTTATATCATGTAAAAGTAAAAAGTAGGCTGTTGTTTCTTGGTCTTTTGCTGAAGCTGAATATCGGGCTATGGCCCAAGGCACATGTGAGATCCTTTGGCTTCGATCTATTCCTGCTGAGTTGGGTTTTGTGCAAGAATCATCTTAACTATTTTGTGACAATAAGTCTGCCATCATGCTGGCTTCAGATCCGGTTCTTCATGAGAGGTCTAAGCATATAGAAGTGAACATTCACTTTATTCAAGAGAAAGTTCGAGCTGGCACTATAATTCCTGCATTTTTTCCATCATTAGAACAGACTGTCGATGTTTTCACTAAATCGGTTGGACCATCTCTGCTCAAGTCATCGATTGTCAAGCTGGGTTTGATTGATATCTTCGCAACAATTTGAGGGGGAGTGTTGGAATAAATTAGGAATATTGAATTAGAATAAATTAGGAATCCCAAGATTGATAGAATCATAGAGATTGGTAGAATTACGGATTCTTTTTGGCTTTCTTGTTTTGGCCTTGATTTGTTTCCTTATTTTGTTAGTTCTTATTTCCTTCCTTGTTCATCCATCAATAGTATAAACATATGTGACTCTCACTCTTTAGAGTTAAGCCGTTACACAAAAATTCTTCTTCTTATCTAATTCTCTTTTATCAATTAATAGTATACAAAGAGTCAAAGATACAGAAAACTTAAAGATCGAGGCACACATAAATCTCTCTCCTAAAAGAGATGTGTCCGCTTGCACCTGGTTGTGTGAGTATGTGACATTCCACCCTAAAAATACATCAATCGTATAGGAAGTTTTGTGTGGAGCTAGAGATTTTGCTGTGAACCAAGAACCGTCCGTATACTCAAAAACTGAAATACAACATCTCCACAAAGCTCACAATATCTAAATGAATATCAACTATACTTCTGGAAAATATCCCTGCTCCCTATCTCCTTTGTGAGCTATACACATCATTATATATAGTGTAAATAATAGGTACATTTAGGTATCAGAAAATATCCTTGTCTAAACGCATATTCAACAATGTTTACTATTCATTATCATTTGGAGTTTGTAACAAGAAGATCCTTACATTGATAACATGTTGACTCGGGCCACTGTCCAAAGTGGCTTGTTGATGCTTGGGAACCAACTTCCTTTCTTTGTGCTGGAGAAATTGTTTGAATTCACTGCGGATAAGTTTTAGAAGAAGAACCCTAAATGTTCTCTCACGGATTATGTCCTTTTATACCTGGGCAAAAAGATGAGTCCAGAACCCGATGAAAACACAAACACTACTAGGGCTACCAATTGTTGTCTCCCTAGTGTTGAAAAGTGTGTCCTTTCAATTTTCGACGACACAAAAGAAGAAGGTGGCCCTGACAACAAAAAAGGAAAAGGCGAACCTGCTAAAACAAAAGAAGAAGGCGGCCCTGGCGACACAAAGAAAAAAAATATTACCATATTCTCCACGTTATACACGACTATTACCTTCGTTTCGATCCACCGAAAGAGACAGGTACTAGGCTATTAATCATGCCTTGTGCATCAGAACTCGATTATGCAGGAGTCAAATTTGTAGCAGGCACTGGTGAAGACCTATTTAAGGTGAAGTTTGGAAAGAAAAAATGCCATTGCAGTTGGTTTCATAGAGCTCAATTTAAAATCCCACAACTAACCATAGACTATGCCACTGAGCCATTCCTTAGAAACCTCATTGCTTTGAACAATGTTCTCCCCAAAGTTTCAAGTTACTTCACGTCATATTCATTCCTGATGGTTGTTCGTTAACTCTGAAAAAGATGTCCAAGTGCTTGCAAAAGCTGGAATCATCCATAACTATTTGGGCACCAACCAAGATGTCGCTGATCTCTTGAACAACCTCTGCCAAGAAGTTGCACTGGGGGAATTTCATTTCACTAGAGCATGTAGGGAAGCCATCAAGTACAACGAGCTTTGTTGGCCTAAGAATATTGCACACGTGAGATGCACATATTTCGCCTCTCCATGGACATTCATTGCTTTCTGTGTAGGTTTTATCGCTTTTGGAATTGGCGTCCCACAATTCATCCTTGGCTTCTTTTGACAAATTGTGTACTAATTAATTGAGTATTTTGTAATCAATTTTTGTGCTCAGTATGTTATAAGGATTATTACCTCTAGCTATAGAAAAGAAATGTCTAATTACCACTAAGGTAAGTCATTTTTTTTTAATTACCAATAAGGTAAGTCACTCTTTTTTGGAGTTTAGGTTTAGGGTGCACTTTCTTGTTATAGGGTTTTAGTAGTTTAGGCACTTTCATAGAGTACACTAAGATTTTAGGCACTTTCATAGGGCACCCTAGTCATAGGGGTACCCTAGAGTTTAGGTTTAGGGTGCACTTTCCTATTATAGGATTTTAGTGGTTTAGGCATTTTCATAGAGTACCCTAAGATTTTAAGCACTTTTGTAGGGTGCCTTAGTCGTAGGGTACCCTAGTCATAGAGTACCCTAGTCAAAGGGTACCTAGGGTACCCTAGTCATAGAGTACCTTAGAGTTTAGGGTGCACTTTCCTATTATAGGATTTTAGTGGTTTAGACACTTTCATACAGTATCGCTTTGACCTAATGGAAATTTTTCAGAGTTGGGCTTGACCTGATGGTAATTATGGGATCCAAGGGTGACCTGATTGTAAATGTCTCTATGCAATATTTGTGTCTTAGGGTGGCATGTTATTGTCGTGTGCTTTTGATGGAGAGTTGAGGAACAAGGAAGAATGTGGTGTTTAAGAGGTTCCTTGTCAAAAAAAAAGGGAATTTCTCGAACCAAAATGCCTTTCAAAAGTTTTTTTTTCCAGACAGAACAATCTTTTTGGGAGGGATTATGGAATGGGTATTTCACTAGGAACTTATCAAAGGAATGTCTCACCACCTTCAGGAGCAACTTATCAGTTCAACAAATGGTCAACATCTGAATCTTCATCGTCCAGTAGCTTAGTAGTTATAAAAAAGTTAAATGTTACTTAGATGTTACTCACACTTTTAGCAAGTTAGCCAATACCGAGAGTACCTTGTGCTTGACAGTAGAAATGAAAATCTCCATATCCACTGTCTCCCTTTTGCCCATGAAACAAAGGGGGAGCAATTCGTGACTTGTTCCTAAACAGAAAATGCTAGGAAAATCATCATTTCTTGATATAGGAAGGAAGATAAATTTATAAATACAAAGATGTCAACCTCACCAATCGAGTGTACTAGCAAAGAATATTGCTTGGCATCGTTCTTGTGGAGACCTTCAAACTACAATCAAGTTCACATACGAAAGGAAAACTCTGCTTTAGCAAAGAACATGATAAACTACAATAAGAGATGCAACATATTACAGAAATAGAGAAGAATATAAGAGAAGGAGAATTACGGAAACGATCAACAAACTATAAATTTCCAAAGTGAATTGTAAAATTAAGGGAATTATGGAAACGATCAACAAACTACAAAATAGACGTGTCAATACACCCCTAGAAAATGCCAAAAAGGAACCCAAACAGAGCCCAAAGTACCCATTGATGATTTTACTTGGCTTTTTGGAAGTAACAAATCGCAACATATATTTCAGGGATAATGCAAGCACCGAAGAAACCTATTAAGGGAGACAGCATGACATTTCATTCTTAAAGAAATCCGTCAAAGAACAGAAAAGATACCAGACAGCCTGGAGCCAACATGGTATCCTTAATCTTGGATCAAGAGCAGAATGGGAGCTGAATTACGGAAAGTGCTAGGAAAGTTCCCAACTCCACAATGCGAAGTGGGTCGTGCATTTTGCAATAACTTAAGAAGCAAACCTTGAAGTTGGCAAACAGTGTCAACCTTAATCCTAATCTCCAGTTTCCATAAATTGTTGCCAAAACCCAGGAGATTACGAACTAAATAGAATAACCATGAAATTAGTATCGGACTGAGAAATACCGGACGTACTCAGCCTTAATTTGTAGAGACACAAGTAGCTTTATGTCTCAATGAGTTCTTGCTATCACTCAAAGTATCCCATGCCTTTGTAGCTTTGGCGTAAATATATGCCATGCCCTTCCTATGATCCTATCATACGAAAGAAAGAAAAAAGTTCAATCCCATTGGTGTAGATACCAAAAATAAAAAAGTCGAACTTCCAAATTATTTGAAACAGACGTGAAACAATGACTTGTTACCAAAATGAAATTTTCACAACTCACCAGTTCTAATTGAGCCATTGAGGGAAGACATACTGGCCATCTAGAATTTGGGATTCAAAGAGGCATTTTACAAACATCGTTACGTGGAAAACTACCGTTGGGCTAGTTCAATCGTAAAAAACGTAAGTACAAAAAAATGTTCGACTTTCCTATATTCTTAATGTGTCTAGTAGCATGTTAAGTTTTGGGAACCATGCATCAAACTTTCACGCGATTACTTTTCCCTCAATACTTGTCTTGCAAAAATCATAGGAGTAACATTTTTGCAAAGAATATTGTTCCTACTTTGGTTTTACATAGTTAAACTAGTATTTAATTAATTCATAAGTTTTATCTATCAAGAAAATGCATAAAGGAAAGTACTTTTCATTTTCCATTACATTCACTATAATTTTTGTTGGGGAAAAAAAAAAGTACCCAAAATTCCCGCAAGCAAGACACAAGCGATATTTACGTGGTTCCCCCAAAAATTTGAGGTATGTCTACGGGACCGAAGTCCGATTCCACTATCACCAAAGTTCGTACAAATGAATTACAAGAGATACAAAGATCTCACAAACACCCTAAGGTGTGTCCAACAAATCACAAAATAACAAGAGGAAAGATCTCACCAAATTTGAGTGAACAAAACCCTCCAAACTGCTGCAAATAAAGAGCCAAAATTGAGCACAAAGCTGTCCCAAATAAGCACAAACTGACTGCCGGAAAATCTTCAGTAGAAACCCGAAAATGATGGCACATGCACTTGACTTGGACTGATGCAAGACACAGGCACACACTGTGCACTTTTTCGATTTTCTTCTTCTCAAACAAAAAGGCTAGCGAATGATTGTGGTAATGGCAGATCGATGGTTGGAGGAAAAATTGACTGAATAAAGCCAACCAAATGTTTAATTGTTGAATCCATTTAGCTTCCCAGAAAAGCTAACAAATATCATGTGCCAAGTATGTGCCTTCATAACAAAAAGATGTAGAAACTTCTACCCACAAACAAGCCCACTAATTTTAATAATTTGGACCAAAACAAATCATTTGGGCTAACACAAAATTTATTGGGCCACCACAAAAAATAGAATAAGGAGGGACCTAACAATTTTCTCGCAAATAATTTTTCTATACTTATTTCTTGACAAGTGAATGGAAAATATGTAAAGGTAAGGATTTATTTGATCTTCTTCATCGGTAGTGAAATTAAAAACCACTGGCATGCAACAAATGATTGTATAATCAGTAAGTTCCAAAAAGAGGATCAGAAAGCCAAAATTCGGAGGAGAATAAGCGGATCGATGTCACAATGGTACCTTTGGCATTGGTCATGATTCAATTCGCCCGCAACTGCCCAAACCAAGTAGATTGATACAACATAGCAAGTCGGTACAGTCGATGGAAGGGAGAAGAAGAAAAAGCATTTGATTTCGTTCGTGAGATACATGGAAGGATGGAACATCTCCTCGAGTAAAACATTAAATTTTTTTGAATAAAGTCAAATAATCCACCTATTTGGCTTTATTCAAAAAAAAAAAAGAGTTTTGACCATAATTTTATACTTGTTAGATTCGTCTCATGGAGAGAAATTCAAAAATCACAAAATCTTAATGCAAAACAAACGAATGGAAAAAAAAAATTGAATAAAGACAAAAGTGATTTTTTGGTTTTTGGTTTTTTACCCAAAGCACCCCTTAGATTGGTATCTAGTGCCCAAACCCAAATCCAAGGAAAAGGTGAGTTTCCACTACAATATTTTCAATATTTTTGATGTACTTAGACTACAGGTTAAACAACTAGGCTAGCTCAGTTTGGCCACCAACTGTTGCATCTAAAAAAGGAGGTTAGGAGTTCGAATCTTCTCTTTCTAGGGACTTTTTCTTCTTTTGTTTCTATATTGTAAGGGCATTCTTATTAGGAGCACCAAATTTTTAACCAAATTTAACTTTAAGAACACCTTTTACAAATTTAGCAAGTTACTTATCCAAAATTCTCAAAATCAGATTCTTTATCCAAATTTTATTAAAAAGGTTAGTGAATAGTAAGTTAACAAAGTTGATACGTTACTGTAGCTTGTAGCTTAACAAATTTGCAAAAGATTTGTTAAGCCTCATTTTGGAGGATTTTGCTACATTTCACTCATCAAATTTAGCTTTTAAGGAATTTGATGAGTGAGATATTGATGTTCTAATGGTTTGAATTGGTTAACCATTATTCTCATGTCTTATGAACTCTTACAATTGACGTGTGATGTGATTTTCTCTCTTCTATCGATTGAGAAAAAAAAACCAAAAACAAGGCTTCAAATCAATCTACTTACATACATCAATTGATTTAAAAACATATAACCCAAAAAAATCAAAAATGCAAAAAATATCTTGGTAAAAACTCAGCTCAGACTAAAAACTTCATTAATGAATCATGAGCTTTGGCCACTCGATCAAGACATGAGAATAATGGTTTGCTCTATCCAAAAATTTTTGGGTTTGAAATCACGTATGTGTTGTAAAACTCTTATAGGCTAGTCTACATGAAGCTTTGCTATTAATAGGCTCCTTGACACCTGTGGTGTTCCACTGTTCCAAAGCCTAGTCGTAAAAAATTAGTACTTCCTTGAGAGAAAATTTTGGATGCAGATTGGGTAGGGACATGTGGTGCCCAGAACCCAATTTGAGCCATCCAAACACGTTTTGGACGGCTCGGATCTGATGGGATAAATTTGCTCTATAGAATTAAAAAAAAACACCACCCTTTGGTTTTGGGCCGTCCAAAACGTGTTTGGACGGCTTGGATTTAGTGCCAACCACCACATGTCCCTACCCAATCCGCACCCAAAATTTTCTCCTTCCTTGAACCTACTTTAGCACCTCTCTCCACATTTAGTTCAAGTTTCTTATTTGTGACATGCGAGGTCGTCAAATGAAGATCTATTACTTGCAACTATAATTATTTGCTAGTCGCAAATCAATCAGTTATATGTTCTCATATTTAAACTTAAATACTCCCTCCGTCCTATTTTAAATACTCCCTACGAATAGTCACATCATTTTCAAACACCTATATCTTTTTATTGGTAATGTTTTCAAAGTTTTTAAATTTTTTTTTCTAATAGAACTAATTAAAATTTATTAAATAAGATCCATATTGCATATAAAATACATTATAAAATGAAAATTATAAAAGTTTTAAAAAAATAGGCATAACTGTAGGGAGCAATTAAATTGGGACAGAGAGAGTAATTTCTTTTCATTATCTTTTAACAACTTAATCTACTCTTACTATTCCAATAATTAAGCATACAATAACCAAAACATCAAAACCAATGAACACGAAACGACATGGCGTAACATCTTTAATATTAATGATTCTAATATTAATCGATCATTAGTTCAATGACTCTCATTTGATTACGTTATTTGCTCTTCATGTATTTTACTTTTAATAAAAAATTAAAAAAGAAGAATTTTGAGGAGAGGGGTCCGTGAGAATTTCATCAAAAATATAATTCATTGTGTGATCCACAATGAGCACACAATGACATACGAAGATCCCACTAGCTAGTTTTCCAAAATAAGATAGTAAAAGGACCAAACTACCCAAAAGCTTTTTTTTTTTTTGGGTAAATCGGAAATGGATTGAAAACTAAAGGAGTTCAAAGTAGTGCAGCAAGATAATTACAGACATAGAAGGCAACCAAAATGCAAGATCTAATCCAGGATTTGCCCAAGATTCAGACTATCCCTAATTAAAAATTCTCTGAGCGCCAGTGGGGGGGATGAGACCACCACCAATTCTTCATCTTGTTCAGCCCCAAGGTGAGCCAAGCAGTCCGCACAATCATTGGCAGATCACGAAATGTGACTGAGTGTGCTTCCAGTCCGGGCAAGAAGGTATTTGCCATCATTAAGAATATTGCTCTGGGGGTGATTCATGTTGGCGCCTTCGTTGAAAAGGAGAACAGCAGTTTGGGAATCGGACTCTATCTGAGAGTTTCTCCATCCCTTTTCCAGGATGATGGTGAGGCCTCTATAGATGCTCCATATTTCTGTTTCAAGGCTTGAGGAAGTTCGCATCTTCCCAAAGAATCCCAACTCCCAGGCACCTTCTTCGTTTCTGAACAGCCCACCAAATCCAGCCTTTCCTGTGGTTTGGTTCCAACACCCATCGGTATTCAGCTTCAATGATCCTGGATTGGGGGGAAGCCAAGGGATTAGTGCATGAATATGCGGGCCAGCAGGAAGAGGGGAATTAAAAGCTTCCACGATTTCGATAGCATAGGAATGTAATATTTTGGAGCTCACATCCGGCACCATATCAACATAGTCAAAGCTTTTTCTGTTACGATCTTTCCAAATTTGCCAAATCGTGGTGCCGAATAAGATATTCCATGGCATTTTCATTCCAAAGCTAATGAGCTTTTTCTTTTTCATATTAAAAGAAATCCAATCCGACGTGGAGCTAGTAATTTTATCCCTCATCAACCGGCCCGAGGGGATTGTATCCCATAGCTTAGCAGCTTTGGGACAATCCCTAAACAAGTGCTCCAGATTTTCCGCAGAGGAATTACATCTTGGGCAAAGATCGGAAGGTGTAATTCCTCTACTAGCACGAAGGAGGTTAGTAGGAAGCTTGTTGTGAAAAATAAGCCAAAGGAAGGTTTTTAATTTTTGGGGAAGTTGAATTTTCCAAAACCACTGCCACCCCTTCGTGTCATTGGGGTCTTTATTGAGAAATTCATAGGCCACCGAGGCAGAACAAATGCCATTGGGGGATGACACCCAAGAGGGGTGGTCTTTCGCATCCACATATCGAGGGAGAGAGATCGCAGCAATATCAGTCAAGGTGTTAGTATCCACAATGTGAGCAATAGAGATTAAATTCCATTGCCCATTATCTATGATTTCCTCCACCGTAGAGTTATTGTTGGTGTGGCTGCCTGGGAAATAATCAGCTAAAGGGCCAGGACCACACCACCAATCTTTCCAAATATCGACCAACCTACCATCACCAATGGTCCATTTTATACCCTTTTTAAGAATGTCCCTAGTATGTGTGATGCTTCTCCACGTGAAAGAAGCCGACCGATTTCTAGGCCAAGATTGGATAGAGTGTTTCTTAAGATATTTATCTCTAAGGATTTTAGCCCAAAGGCAATCATCATTTTGTGAAATTTTCCATCCTAGTTTAGTAAGTAAAGCAAGATTTTGCGTTTTAGCTTTCTTCAAACCTAAACCGCCCACGTCTTTGCCTGTTATGAAACGATGGATACAATGTTATGGGCCCTTCTTCGGTCTTCAATTGAGGGTGAAACCACTGGGCCGAAAGTGGAATGGGTCAAGTTTGTTTATGGGCTTCAGTGATATGTTTAGGGCTCCTCTGGGGAGCAATATTATTAAACGAATGGATCTTTATGGTAAATGCTAATGTCAACTCATTGGTTGTCAATAAGAAAGAAAGAGGACCAAAAAACATTAGTTGTCAATAAGAAAGAAATAGGACAAAAAAAACATAGTTTTCGATGTACCTTTAACACTTTTCAAGGCACTTTTACACATTAGATCAGAAATTGTGTTTTTCGTCCTCTTTCTCTCTAGTTGAAAATGTTTGTTTGGATGTGTTTTCAAAAGAAATTTTTGAGAAGAATTTTTGAGAATGTGTTTGGTTGAATTTTGTGAAAATGAGAAGAATGAGATAATAATTAGAGAGAGAAATTAAATAATAAGGTAATGAGTGAAGAGGGAATATTTTTTAATAGAAAGAATCTTTTTGAAAAAAAATTTTGAAAGGGGGAGAAAAAGGCAAGAGAACAAGGCCAAATTTATATTTTGAACATATCTGTTGGGGATCCTTGAAGAATTGTATTTGTGTTGTTTAGACTCAAAGGCCTCGTTTGATTCGGGTATTAGGAGGGTGAGATTGGACTATTTTTGTCCAATCCCGCATTATCCCTTATTTGGTTCCGCAAAAATGGCATAGGATTAACAATCCCGGGACAAATTTTATCCAATACGTATGGGATTACACAATACCTGGGGGGTGGTAGGATTGTTTAGTCACGGATAAAATGAACGCGGAAGGAAAATCCACCAAATTGCAAAAATGCCACTTGTTTAATCCCGAAACGTAGTTTAGGAAACCAAACATGGGATTGGCCAAAACATGAGATATCCCAATGTTAATCCTGCATGAATCAAACAGGAGATTGTGTGAGATTCAGTACTAAATTAGTCTCAGAATAAATAGTCCAGGACTATCAATCCCAGGACTATTAATCCCACTTTTTTTAGTCCGCGAATCAAATGAGGCAAAATGACATTGCTGCTGGGTTACCATGAACAAAACATCTTTTCTTACTCTGCCAAACTGTAATTTGTGGCGTTCTGACTCGGCGAGGACAATTCAAAATTCAAATTTTGTATGTAGCCCTAGGCTATTAGTCAGCATAGAATTTCTTTCTTTTCTTTTTTTCAAAAGTTTTAGTTGATCCAATATTATACGTATGAAATATGAGTTCATCAATTCCTTTTTAAATTTATTTCTTACAAAAATATTATTCTCTTTAATGGCAACAAGATAAATCATCTGAATTGTTATTACAGACCTAGGAGAAGATTCACAACCTAAAGTATAGAGGAGAGGTTAACCAAGGTGTCACTTTCAGATCCTGTTCAGTTGATAAGAGATGAAAAGAAAATAATTATGTGTTCCATTAGCCTGAAATAGTCATACAATAATGGCATAAAATTATTCTCAATGGTCTAATTTCCCTTGCTAATAGATTCTCAAAAAATTATATTCCATTGAGAGCCTTTGGAAGTAAGATTTTTCTTTATTCTTCTCCCTATTTGTGTCTTCCTCGTCTATTCGAGATAAGGATTTTGATGTACAAATATTTCCATGAGTATCTCAATCAAATGCTTGAGTATCCTCCAACGTTGAATATCAATTTGTTTCTAAACCTAAAATTAGTCATTGATAAAATCAGTATACATCAAATATCATAGAATCAATTATTTTTTTCTAACACAAATTTTATAGACATACTTTTTTTGGTAATTGAAATTGTCGATGTTTTGCTGTTATCAAACTTAATAAGGTATCAAAGAAACTTTTGGGCTAACAATTTCACATGAACCTGTCAAAAAAATAACGAATCCAAACAATTTGTCAGATAAGGTTGTATACATGTACAAATTTGATAAGTGATTTTGCATTCCAAAAGGCAGGAAACGATACTCCCTCCGTCCCTTTTTGAATGTAGACATTTCTATTTTGGACAGTCACTAAATGAGTGTGTGGTTTGAAAAGTTAATGATAAAAGTTTGTACAATTATCATTTTTCCCTTTTGAAAATTAGTAGATAAAAAGTTAATGGGTAAAAGTGGAAGATAATTTTGAAAAGTAGAGGTAAAAATTAATATGAAAAATGTAAAATAGTGGTAGCAAGACGATCGAAAAATGTTGTTGTAGTTTTTTTTTTTTATCAGAATGCAAATTCCATTTCAGGAAGCCAAACAGCACTTACAAGAGTTAATCAAAAAACTTCGGAAAGAGCTAACACTACGTACACTAGAACACGAGCAAACCTCTATGGGCATAAGGCTCAAAGACACGTTACTGCAAAAAGCAGACCGACTCAATGTGGCGTGGTGTCCGTCCGAGTATCGGTAGAGGAGCAACCCAGAGCTCAATCCATTGGAGCGGTCTTTAAAGCGGCTAACGTTGGCATTCACAACGTAAGGAAAACAAGTTCCTCACAGCTGCGAAAGGATGCTCCGGTGCGAGTTCTTGCTGACACTTCAGAACTTTGGGCACGGCATTTGGCCAGAAACCCACAACGAGCCAGACCTCAAACCAAGCACCACAACCAGAGCAGACAAAGACTAACAAACAAAAACCAACAAACTAACTAACAAACAGCAAAACAAAGAGAAAACAAACTGAGTCAGCCCGATTAGACCCCAAGAGTCACACCGAGTCACCTCAAAAGCTCCGAGTTCATGGTGAGTCGCTACTCCGGGAGAGCAAAAGACCAGATTCCATAGCAGCCGCCAACGGATCAGGAACCTTTATTTTCCGGAGGGGCCAGGCCGCCCTAGCATCACCCCACGTCAGATCTGAAACCAAGGGGCAGAGGAAAAGTTGCGGCAAGGTGGAGGAGGATCAGGCAGTGGAGGGAGGTTGGGGCAGAGGAAGCTTGAAGGTGGAAGAGGGTGGGCGGAGGGGAGCTGTGAGATGGGATGGTTCAGACAGGCGTGGGGGTGATGGTACGACGGCGGGCGGTGAAAGATTGGGGGAGGCGGGCCAAGAGGCGGAGCCCCACCCCCCCAAGTCGAACCAAATGGAGAAAGAGGAAGGAGGGAGGATAGGATGGACCAGGGGAGCGGAAGGATAGCAATAAGAAGGAAAGAAGGACGACGGCGGAGGGTGGCTAGAGTAGGGATAGAATCCTAGGAAATCTCTATAGTAGAGAGAGAAACTCTCATTTCGAGAGTAATTTCACCTTTAAAATGTTGTTGTAGTTCGCCTAGCGCCCGTGATGGTACTACCAAAGAAAATGAACATGAAAAAGATGTGTCAGGGAAAGCTAGCGAGACCAAAACTGGTGGTTGTAATTCGCCTCGTGACTGTGTCCTTTGGGTTTGTGGTGGTACTACAAAAGAAGAAAAACCGTATCCCGATCAAAATGAAAAAGAAAAAACCATATCATATTTTCCATTTGCTGCTCGAACATTATCTTCCAGGGAAAAATAAGAAACTAGTGGAGAAAAAACTACATTAGAGGTTTGTGAGTCAGACCTCGACTACACAGGAGTCATGTTTGTACCCGTTGAGGATAAGAATCTATTTGCCGTCAATTTCAAAGAACGTAACTGCCTATCTTGGTGGTTTCGTAGGGCCAGATTTGAAATCCCAACTCTCCATATACATGACTCCACAGAGCCATTCTTCAGGAACCTCATCGCCTTGGCACATGTTGGAACTTCTGGCTCATATGATGTGTATGAGAGGTACCGAGAAGTTCCCGTAATCGATAAGCAAGGTGGGAAGCTTTTTTGGGGGTGACGGTATCGATACAGGAGTTTCCCTGTATCGATACCGGGGCAACAATGAGCGAACAGAATGTATGGGTATCGATACAAGGTTTTCCCTGTATCGATACCAGGTGGATTAAATCGTCTGTGAACGGTGTTAACAAGGGTATTATAGGTATTAAGGCTATAATACGAATTAGGGTTGGAATAGGAGTAGTAGCCGCGTATAAATACTCTCTATTGTAAAACCCTAGTGTGTGCTCATCAATAAACGATTATTCTGTGTGCTTCCGTGGACGTACCCGGTTTTGGGGAATCACGTATATTGTTGTGTTGATTTCTTTACTGTTTTCGTATTGATCATTGTGTGCGTGTGGTGATAATCTCTCTAACAGCACAATGTTGCCCTAATGTTTCGTTGCACTTTACTTCATATGCAAAGCTCATGGACATCTTAATTTACTCTAAGGAGGACGTCAAAGCGCTTCAAAAAGCCAAAGTTATACATTACTACTTGGGCTCGGACAATGACGTCTGTGATCAATTCAACAAGCTGTGCAAGGAAGTTGTACGAGGGCAGTTCTACTTCAATGATGAGTGCCAAAAAGCATTCAAGTATATTAAGCGTTGGTGGCCGCAGTTTATGGCATACTTGAGACGTATGTACTTTGCTTCTCTGTGGACATTCATAGGTTTTCTGTTTGGCTTTGATCGTTTTTGGGATACAAATTACTAATTCATCCGCAGTTTCCTTAAATAAACGCCGACGACTTGTCGATTGTTCAACTAGATTTTTTGTAAGCGTTGTGAGTTGTCTATCTGAATAAGTTGTGTGAGTATAGTAATTCCATATATCTGAATAAAGTCTATGTTTGTAAGAGATTGTGTGAGATATTGTGAGGTGAGAGAATGGTTGTAACTATGTAGTGTTTATTTGGTTTAAATAAAAACGGTTGCTTCATTTGTGTATATTAATCTGTGTGCTTTCAATTGTAAAAACTTCAACCTACATATTGTGTATATTTGAACTAGATACTGATGAAAGACGCTTACACATGTGCAATGTCGCATTATTCAACTTACGTAATTACTGTTAGTGTTCGATCTAGCAAAATTTTCTCTTAATACTGGATCATTCAAGTCATTTGCTATATATTATTGGGATTTGAAATTCCTACTTCGGTGAAAAAAATAAAATCAAAACGCAATAAGTACGTAATGAAGCAAAAATACAAAGAACACCAAACATACATGGAAAAATCCTAAACGGGAAAAAACCACGGGAAGGAATCAAGTACTATAAAAAACATTGTACAGTTACAATCGCACTTACTACACAAGTGAGAATCCTCGTTCCTCACAATTGACTCAAGAGCGATAGCCAAATCCTTGTTCGCTGTACCCCGTGCTTGATTGCCGCCGCCTCGAATCCTCAAGCCTTCCGATTATTCTTCCGGAAATCCACCGGAAGTAACTCAATAATAAAGATTGAAAGTGATTCAAACTCTTTGGAGAAACTTGGAAGAACTTTGATTGATTGAATCTCGAAGACACGACAAACTAGTGCCAAACAATATTTTTCTCTCTCAAATATATCGCCTGTGGCTGCTCTCCAAAGTGGTGACATTTTTGTGTAAGCCACAAAGTTAATTTATAGACTTTTATCCACCAGCAAAAATGGCTTGAGCCACTTCTCCAGCCGTGAAACAGAATCAATAAAATCTCCTCATAGTTGAATGCCTAATCATGCCATAAAGAATCTCTCCATGATTGATTTGCCAAATCATGCCATAAACTTAGTTGAGAATCTTGTGCATTTTTTTCATTGCCAATTCCTTCCTTGTTTGAGGAAGATTTTCTTGGTGTAGAAAATCTTTCCATTGCTCTTCAAACTTTCCAATAGACCGCATATCAATCTTGTGCAATTTTGTCCGTAAAATTCACTACTACCAAACACGTGCACCTTGACGAACTAACAACCCTTGTTGCGTATCTGTTTTGTTGCGTTTAGGTTTTAGATTTTCTTCTCTTTATTTTTCTTTATTTCCTCCTGGGTTATGCCCGTTGTAGACTGTATATTCAGTTATCCTTTTTTTCTATTTCACGCTAATTTACCCCAAAAAAAAAAAACTAACAACCCCTGGTCCTATGTTACAAAATAAATTTAATTCTTTTCACTTCTTATACAGACGCTCTAAAATAAATAAAAGAAATTACAAATGAATAAAGCGAGATATATGTGATAGTGTGTTTTGTACATCAAAGTACCAACCAAAAGGAAGCTCGGCCTATGTACCTTACAGGATTGACAAATTAACATAGATCCATCCTTAGAAGAAACTAGAAATAGTCACATATGGATAATTTCTCAAATAAGAATAATCGAAATGGATCTATACAAATGCTAATAGCATAGTATGATTGAATACCTCGAATTTATAATAATAGACAATAATTCATCTGCTAGCCTCTCATTTTACGAGTAAATAGACCGATGAACAACAATATTATGATGTGAAAAAAAATTGATCATCCAGAACAAGATGTCCAACGTCTTTATATTTACCGATTTTCTACCAAGATCATGATCTATTCACTTTAACTAAGTGGATTCAATTATTTTATACTTTCGGGGGTCCCTATTTTTCAGTTACTTGTGTCCATCAAAGCTACAAACACTTCAAGAAAACCAAAAGAATCCCAGAAAAAAAACTCGCCCAGAATCAATGGAAAATTGTAAAGTCACTCGTCGTAAAACAGAGGACTATGAATAGCCATTCCATTCTTTCGACCCTTTCACTTTACCATTCCTCACCTAATCAATGATCCGCATAACCCGATTGTGGCGATTTATTAGACACATGGGATGACGTATTCCTCAGGTTTTATGAGATTTCATGGGTACTGGATCCCCAGGTGAAGGAGAGAATCCTACAATCAAACATTTTTCCTTTTGTTAAATTATTAATTACAATCAAGCATCTTATGAATACAAAAAGACATTGGGTTTAATGGAGGATTCATGGTAGTGTTACAAAGAGAGCGAAGGCAGAGGACTCTAGCTATTTTTAGCAAATTCTATACCAGTAAGGCCCATTCTATTTTTTTTACTTTTCGTAATTATTTGTTTAGGTTTTTGTCATAATTTTGGAGATTTAGTAATTTTTTGCGAGAGTACAAGAAAAAAAAAAAAAAAGAAAAATATCAAAAGTTGAAAATTTTCATATAAGACAACGAAATAGCACCGAAGTTATTTGTGTTGAAAAGTAATTAAGCTTGAGTTTTGCATTTCCCACATGGGAATATCAAAGTCAAAGATTGGATATGCATTGGAAGATTGTGTGAAGACTTTGGAAGAGGAAGAGTTTAATTTGAAGTTGAAGACGGCCGCCGCATTTCACACTGAAGTGTTCACACCCATTTGTATGTCTATATAAAGATGTATTTGTATGTATTGAAAAGAATGAGTGGTTGAGAAAATAACACAAAAGTGTTCTTGAAAGATTAAGAGAACCCCAGTGGGGGTTTCTCCCCACACTCAGTGGGAGAGAACAAATCATGAGTGAAGTGATTTGAGATTGAGGTTGAGTAGAACTCCCTCCGTTGTATTTGTATCTACCTCATATAGTGAAATACTCTCCTCCCGTGGACATACCTGATTTTGGGGAACCACGTAAAAATTCTTGTGTATGTGTGCGCGTGTTTGTGACGCTTCCGCTAATATCAGTGTCTCTCTATCATTCCAACAGTGGTATCAGAGCTCTAGGTGAAAGCATAGACGATTCTGGGAAAACCCAGAGGAAGATGAGATCGGAGACCGGAATACAATCCAGTGCTATATCCGATGAAGAGCCAGGAGGGCTAAGAGCTCAGGTTCGAGCATAGGACTGAGCATAGACGAAGTTTTGTTGGAGAAGACAAAACAGAGCCGGTACAAAGCCGACTCATGAGAAGTAGCCAACAAGAAGTTGCTATCAAAGGCCAGGAGGGCCATGTTAGAACCATTCAATCCAGAACAAGACCGAGTTCAAGCAAATACCAGAGACGGCTAATTTTTTGAAGTGAAGCAAAATCACTTTTGAAATTAGAAGAAGATAGAGCTCGTCGATACGAGCTCATTGGCGCAGACAGTGTCAAATTTGGAGTACGATTGAACTCCCACGAGCCATTTGAAGAATGGTGTTTCCCCCTTAAACTTGAGTCTGGGGGTTTCTTCATTCCAAGCATTGTCTTCATTCTGATGAAGACTTCATGCTTGAGGGGCTTCGTGAAAATATCAGCAGCCTGATCATATGTCCTGCAAGAAACTAGCTCCACTTCTTTTGCTTTCACATGCTCTCTGATGAAATGGTAGCGTGTGTCGATATGCTTGCTTCTTTCATAATGCACTGGATTCTTTGCTAGTGCGATTGCGGAGCGGTTGTCAACATAGATCTCCGTGGGTTTTTCTTGAGAAATTCCCAAGTGATTCAGCATATTTCGGACCCATATAGCATGACAAACAGCTGAGCTAGCTGCTACATACTCAGCTTCACAAGATGATAGTGTCACTATCGCTTGTTTCTTTGATGACCACGTGAAGGCCGTATCTTTGAGAAAGAAAGTAAATCTGGTAGTACTCTTTCTTTCATCCAAGTCTCTTCCCCAATCACTATCTGAATAGCCGACAAGTCTGAAGTTTTCAGTACTTGTATAAAACAGTTCCTCAGTGACTGTACCCTTGACATAGCGCAAAATCCGTTTGGCAGCATTCAGATGGGATTGGTCTGGTATCTCCATGTATCGGCTGATAAGACCAACACCATATAGTATGTTTGGTCTTGTGCACATCAGGTAGCGAATGCTTCCTACCAGACTCTTGAAATATGTCGGATCAACGTTACTGACTTCGCTCTTTCTGAGTTCCACTCCACTTTCAACTGGAGTAGTTACTGGATTACTTTTCTCCATGCCAAAACGCTTGAGGATGCTTTTGGCGTATCCAGCTTGAGAGATAAATATGCCATCATCCCCCTGCGTCACTTGATTCCAAGAAAGTGTGCCATCTGTCCGATATCTGTCATCTCGAACTCTCGAACCATACTTTGTTTGAAAGAATCAAACATAGCTGGATTGTTGCCTGTGAAAATCAAGTCATCAACATACAGGCATACATACAGTAAGCTTCCATCAGCTTCCTTCTTCATATAGAGTGCATGCTCGTAAGGGCACTTCTCAAATCCATTCTTCTGGAAGTATGCATCGATCATTGTGTTCCATGCACGTGGCGCTTGTTTCAATCTATATAGCGCCTTCTTCAACTTGTACACTTTGTCATAGTGTCCTTCCTTCACATATCCAGGTGGCTGCTCGACATAGATTTCCTCCTCCAGAAATCCATTGAGAAATGCAGTCTTGACATCTAATTGATAGATCTTCCATTTGTGCTGAGCAGCTAATAAGATCATCATTCTGATCGTCTCCATCCTAGCAACTGGGGCAAAGACTTCGCCATAGTCTATGCCTTCTCTTTGTTTATAGCCTTTAGCTACAAGCCTAACCTTGTATCTCTGAACTTCTCCTTAAGCATTCTTCTTTGCTTTATAGACCCATTTGACACCAATGGTCTTATAGCCTTCTGGAAGATTTGTCAGCTCCTAGGTTTTGTTTTTCTCTATGGACTGAATCTCTTCATCCATAGCCTTCCTCCATTTATCTTCTTGGTTAGCCTCATCGAAGCTAACTAGATCACAAGTCATTTGCAGACAAAACATTGTGAAGTCTGCATCCAACGGGTCTGTGTTACGATATAGATCATCCAGGCTTCGCGTTCCTCTAGGCCTCATGTCTGAAAGCTCTTCTGTAGCTGGTGAGGATGGTTCACCTTTTTGTGGTGAAGGGAAACCACGAGACGGTGATGGCTGCTCTTCTAATCTTCTAGGTACTTCCCTAGTCTGTACCTGTTCTTCATCTTCAATAGTCAGCTCCATATTCCTGGTAGCTTCTGTCTGATCCCAACTCCAAGATTCATTTTCAAGGAAAATGACATCTCTGCTGTATATCACCTTCTGAGTGACGGGATTGTATAGCTTGTATCCCATCGTCCAGTCACCATATCCAATAAGGATACACTTCACTCTTTTGTCTTCAAGTTTGGTGTTGTTTGCCTCTGGAACTTTTGCGTAGGCAACACAACCAAACACTCGGAGATGCGCCACACCTGGCTTGTAAGTGGTCCATGCTTCTTGTGGTGTCTTTGACTTCAGACTCCTCGTAGGACATCTGTTGAGTAGATAGACCGCACATTGAACTGCTTCGGCCCAAAATCTCTTGGGCAGATCCTTATCTTCAGCATGTTTCTCGCCATGTTGAGGATGGTGCGATTCTTCCTTTCAGATACACCATTTAGCTGAGGAGTGTATGCTGGTGTACACTGTTGTCTAATTCCTTACTATCTAAGGAATCCATCGAACTAATCTCCAGTGTATTCTCCTCCTTGATCTGACCGCAATATTTTGATGTAGTAGCCGCTTTCTTTCTCCACAAGAGCTTTGAAGTCTATAAACTTCTCGAATACTTCTGACTTCCGTTTGAGAAAGTATACCCACGTCTTCCTGCTATAGTCATCAGTGAACGTGAGGAAGTATACGCTTACGGTCCCGCTTTGAGATTGGTTTCAACGGACCACACACATCTGTGTGTACTAGCTCGAGCGGCATGCTTGCTCTCCAATCAACTTGTTTCCCAAAACTGTTGCGGTGTTGTTTGCCAAGAATACAATTTTTGCATACCTCATTTGGATGTTGGATATGAGGTAGGCCTTTGACCATCTTCTTATTCGCCAACATCTTCAAGCTTTCAAAGTTGAGATGTCCATATTTGAGATGCCATATCCAGTCTTTGTCGTTGATAATGGCATTAAAGCATTTTGGCGTGTCATGAAGAACAGTTAGCGAAAACATCCTGTTCTTCGCCATCTTTACTCGAGTAACCAGCTTCCCTCGAGCATCTGTGATTGTAAGTTGCATATCCTTCAGGCTAATTTGATAGCCTTTCTCCAGGAGTTGCCCAAGACTAAGTATATTAGTCTTCATGTCTGGAACATAGTAGACATTGGAAATGAATGCATGATCACCATTCTTTTGTTTGATCACAATATTCCCTCTCCCTTGAACTGGGACTTTGGAGAGATCGCCAAAAGAGATATTTCCTGAACCTTTTCATCAAGTTCAGTAAATAGATGCCTTGAGCCAGTCATATGATTACTAGCTCCGGAATCAAGGAACCATGTACCTTGATCTTGTTCGGTGGAACTGTGCGCCATGAGATTCATTGAATCTCCTCCTGTTGGCTCCTTGTTTGCATAGTTGGCTGTTTCGCCAACTTGATTTAATGCTAGCCTTCCTCTGCATTCTTTCATGTAGTGACCATACTTCTGGCAATTGTAACATTGAACGTTGCTTTTGTCAATATTCGATCGGTTGTTGTAACCACCTCTTTTTCCTTGTCCTCCACCTCTGCTGCTTTGTTGTCCACGACCACTTCCTTTTGGAATATGGTTTTGATTTGCTCCTTTGGAAAATCCTCTGCCTCCTTTACCTTTGGAATTTGAACTTCCAGAACCTCTTCTGTGAGAACCATAGGTTCATCCTCTCTGTGATGTCCCCCCTTGCTCGTGCCTGTCTTCATTGAGGGACAACTTCGTCTATAGAGCCTGCGCCACGGCTCTATCATCATCTCTGTGCAACTTCTGTTCATGGGCTTGCAGTGAGCCCACAAGTTCTTCGATAGACATGGTTGTTACATCTTTAAGTTCTTCCAGCGTAACAACAATGAAGTTGAATCTCGGATCCAACGATCGAAGAATCTTCTCTATAACTCTCGTATCTGTGAGAGCTTCTCCGTTTCTTCTCATCTGGTTTGCAACTGTCATGATTTGACCATAATACTCAGAAATAGATTGTGGAGGTTTCATCCGTAAAGACTCGAATTCTCCTCGTAGAGATTGAAGGCGAATCCTATTTACTTTGTCAGCACTTTTGTATGTTTTTTGCAGCATCTTCCAAATTTCTTTGGAAGATGTAGCGGAGGCGATGATCTCGAACGTCATCTCATCAAGTCCTTGGTAGATGATGGACCTGGCTTTGCAATCCTTTTTTCTTTCGGCATGGAGCGTGGTTTTTTGCTCCTCCTTCAAAGCTGCTTCTGCTTCTTTTGAGGCAGGTTCCTCGTACCCATTTTCGACAATCTCCATGACTTCTTGAGCACCCAGTAGTGCTCTCATTTGGATGGACCAATTATCATAATTGTCCTTGGTGAGCTTTGGAATAAGTGCTGGTGCAACTCCGTTGGCCAATAGATTTTTTTAATAAAAAAAAAATTTAATAAAAAAATCTGCTCTTAAAAAATTAAATGGCACACGACCCCACTTGAAGTAATTGGCACGACCCTACTTCAAGAAAATTATTTTGGTTTGTCTGATCTATTCACCACCTTTAAAAAGAATTGCCTCCAGACTTTGTAATGAAGCCACGTTGGTTTAGAGATTGAATGCCAATTTGAAATTACAAAGCCACGTTGGTGAGAGAAATTGAATGGTCCCACTTGAGAGTCACACCAAATGTAATGTATTGTAGCCAGTTGTAACAAGTGGCGGTAGCACACGATATTTTTCCTTGGATTCCTTATTGGCTTGCCTTGAAGTCTGACCCGAGAACCACAGTAAAAACCCTTGTTTCTTTCGGAAGTGGGTTGAGAAAAAAAAATGAATTTTATAACCTTGGTAGACCACAAGCTTCCACGTGCAATAGTGTGTTGTCTGGTGTGGAAGCAAAGAAATCCAAATGGAGTTAATGCCAACTTGGATCTACAACTACTTTATTTTGAATTGATGATATTGATCAGACAACCAATTTATCACCTTGAATTGATCACCACTTTTATCACCTTCAATCTGGAGGTGAGTTTGATTTCACAAAAAACAAATCATTTTGCTTTTTGTTCTTCTCGACCGAGCAAGTCAAGATTCGTCACTGCAGCGAACACGGCATCCACAATCGAACAGCTCTTGCGGTGGCAACGTCGGAATTTGTCACCGGATTGTTGTTTCCGGCTGAGAAAAATTTCAATCAGCACTCAAAAATTTTATTTTGAGGGAGCTAATTTCTAGATAAAAAATTGCAGACGACGAAAGCCGAAAGGTATGCCTCTTTTTTTTGAGAGAATTTTTTTGGAATGAGCCTGACCTCTGATACCACTGATGCAAACAGAGGAGTATCAAACACAAATTCTCTCAAACTTTGTATTTCATAAACACTCTGAGAAACTGGATTTCTCTTACACACTTTGATCACTCGTATTTGCATACTTTTACAATACAATTACAAATCTATTTATAGGCTTAACAATCAGAAAAAACAAAATGAGATAAACTCTCATTTATTATCAAATCACAAAAACAATCACGCAAGTTAAAAAAGTCATCCGCTTGATTTTTGAACAGTATTCCACGTTTTAATTTAGGGCTGCCGAGAACCTACTTGGTTCTCTCAAGTTTATCCTTTTTCTTCAATTTGGTCCCTAATTGGTAGCAGCATCTCAAGGCCAAAATGGCACAATGCAAGAGCGAATATTCACTTAATACATAACTCTTAACCACTAACATTTACATTGCAAGTATTTAACAGATCACAGTAATGGAAGTGCAAAAATAAAGAACAGGTAAGTTGATTCATTTTTTAGCCTTTATCTTATCTGATTTTCTAGAATCTTCACCGTGACATACATCCTAGCTCCGAATTTAACCACAAACTATGGCCATCAAATTTGGAGCCTAGATACATGCATACATAGCCCTCCTTGGCCTGTCGCTCGTTCTTCGTTTTAATTGTCATTCTTTTCCTCCTTAATTCTGTTAATCTCTCTCAAGATCTGAGAATAAGATTCAAAAAATTTCGATTGTAATGGTGGCAAAATTAGCTAAGAAAGTACATGTAACCCTATGAAGTTGGCCAAGTGGTCTTTGTTAACCCAAATATTTTTTGAGAAATACATTATTGATTTTGATGATAACAAACATATTTTATTAAAGGAGAAATATAATTAAATTGTGATATTGATACTCACTTAAATAATTGTGTATTTTGTAGGATTTGGTTGAGGTACACATAAAGAGAGATTCTACACCAAATCACTACTCCAATAGCGAAGATTTAAATTTAAAGGGGAGAAAATTAAAGACAAACCTTACTCCTATATTTATTTTGAAAAGCTCTTCACTAAATTTGAAATGGCCAAGAAGCTTCACAAGGGAAGTCGGCAAATCGAGAATCAAGTGATGGTTGTCTAATTGTCTTCAACGGCTACTGCATCAAATGGGAATGATTTGGCATGGTTGCTTAATTTTGGTTTAATTATCCTAAAATGCATTGCGTACCTTATTTCCTAATCAAGGTTCAACGGCTAGTGGATTCGTTTTAATCTTTGTATATTTTTTCCAAGATTAATGAAATTTTTTTTTTACCGATAAAAAAACAGTTAAAAAAACGACCAAATGGATGTAATTATAGAAGAAAGGCTCTCTCTTGAGATTTACTTTTTCCTCCCTGTATGCAATGAAGTGTCTAAGAACAGCATCCTAAGAACAACATCCTTAGTTTGATGTCTAACCAAACTGAAATTCAAGCTCGTTATGAAGCCATTAGATGGGCTTTAAATCAAAATTATAATGTGGTTTATGTGTTTTCTGATTATTTCAATACAATTATGCAGATAGCAAGAAGGGTTGATTGTCATCATCATGACACGTTATTGTTGCTCAACCTAGCAACGGAAGTGACAAAGCTATCGTTTTGAGGGATCTCGAAGGTTGCATGCTAGTACGTTCAGCGGGCACAGTTAGTTGCTAAGCATGCTTGACATCTTTTGTTCCTCACTTGGATACCAATGATGGATCTCCTTTTTACTCTAATTAATGATGTTTAACTTTTGTATCTACATTATGGTACCTTTGAGACTTTTGGGCCCTTTCGGTAAAAAACCGATTTTTGGTTTTTTGGGTTTTTCTATTTTGTCCTTATTCAAATTTTTTTTTTGCATTCGTTAGTTTTGCATAAAGATTTTGTGGTTTCTGGATTCCTCTCGAATGCAAAAAAAAAAAAAAAAAAATTAATAAGAACAAATGAAAAAACCAAAAAACCAAAAACCGGTTTTTTAGCCAAAGAGGCTTTTGTATGCTTGATATTTCTACCTAGTTCTAAAAAAAAAAATCTCACTTGAAACTATGCTGGTCAACAACCAAGAAAGGTACAAATTCAGAAAATTTATTTAGGGAAAGTTTCCAAACTATTAGTAATCCTTTATTTAATATGAAATTTATTGGAAATTGTAGGTACTCCGAAAGTGAATACCTAAGTGAATTTAAACCACTCATTCTACTTTAAGGTAAGTTTTGGGATACCTTTTATGGACACCTGGCATTATTGTTCTTTATTCAAATGTGGTCCCACAACTTTTAAGTTATAATTTCACATAAATTTCAAATTTTGACAACTGTTATCAGTACTAATAATCATAATTAGGGTGTTTTCTTCAACAGATTTTTAGGGTATAAAATCTCACATTTTATGATACTTGAATCTCAGCACATAAAATGTAAAATTGATTTTATGAGATTTTCATAAAATCTTCCGAAAATCTATAGGAAAACCACTACATCTTATCAGTTGAAAAAATAACCCTATTTTATCACTCCTTCATAAAATATTCATTTAATGAATTTTTTATAAAATACACTTAAAATCTATAGGAGAGAACAAGGCCTTACAACAATAATGCAGGGATGAAAATGGATGAAGCTTCTATATATAGATAATGACAGCAGGGGCTAGCTCTTCACATTCTCAAACCCAGAACAATTCTAAATTATCTATTTCATTTTCACGCCCCCAAAAAACCTATACCAGAACAAGACAATTGCTTACGCGATTTCATTTATCAGAAACCATATTTCCACTCAACTAAAATGAGTCTAGGGGGGAATGATCAGGACAAGAATATTGAAGATCCTCCGAGCCTTCACGACAGAATCTTTCAAGGTGGCCAGAAAGCCGAATCCTTGTTCTCCCATGCTCGAATTCACAGGGTGCCCGGAGATCTTCGCGAGCTGAACAAAAGTGCTTACACCCCTCGCCTCATCGCTATAGGCCCTCTTCACCAGGACATAGAACAGCATCAAAAGTCTATGCGAGATGTTAAAATGGTTTACACCTACCACCTATTAGATCGAGCGACCAAAGGAAAAGAGGACAACAGGAAAGAATTAAGCGAGAAAAGAAGGGAGGTGCTACAAGAATGTGAGAAAAAAATGAAGGACAAAGAGTTCGTAGACAGGACTAAGAAACACTATGCAGAAGAAATATACTTGAATGACAATCAGATGGCGGAAATGATGTTGGTCGATGGTTGCTTCATCCTTCAACTCCTCTACGCCTCCTACTGTGATAAAAAAACCAAAGAAGCCGAAAAAATTACCACAATGGGAGGAGACAGTGGCAACTCGAAGGTACGTAAGGTTAAGAGAAAGACCGGCTCCGGCTTTTTGGGGTCCTAAACCGGTCATAATAACATATCCAAAAAAATTGTTAGGTAAAGCAGTATATATTTATATATATCCAGATTTTTTAGTCCACACTTCCTGTAAATAAGAAAATAATGATTTTTTTTTAGTTACAAATTATTTTTGAAAAATCCGAGTCGTCCAATGTGTTCAGAAGGAGTTTTTAAGGGTTCACGCAAGAAATCTTCAAAAAAAAAATACAGGGAAAAGCTTGATCCAAGCACTTTTCGAAAAAACTGTATATGTATTTTTTTTGCGAAAACTGCTTGGATCAAACTCTTCCCGGTTTTTTTTAAAAATTTCTCACATGGAACCTTGAAAACACATTAGACGGATCGGATCGTCAAAAAAATATTTGGATCACTGAGGTCCGGAAGTCCGGAGTCCAGACTAGTAGTGCCATGTATGTATATGTGTGTGTATATATATATATATATATATATATATACATGGATTTTCTAGTCCACACCTCCCATAAATAAGGAAAAAATAATTTTTTTGTGTTGCAAATTATTTTTGAATAATCCGAGCTGTCGAATGTGTTCAGAAGGTGTTTTCAAGGCTCCACGCAAGAAATCTTAAAGCAAAATATCGGGAAGAGCTTGATCCAAGCAGTTTTCACAAAAACTGTATATATATATTATTTGCGAAAATTGCTCGGATCAAGCCCTTCCCGGTATTTTTTTTTTCAAGATTTCTCACGTAGACCCTTGAAAACACCTTTTGGACACATTGAATTGCTCGGATCATCAAAAAAAATTTGGAACATGGAGGTCTGGAAGTCCGGAGTCAGGATTAGAAGCTTACACTATATATATATACGGAAATTTTTTAGTCCAAACCCTCCCGAGAATAAAAAAAATTTGATTTTTTTGTGTTGCAAATTATTTTTGAAAAATTCGAGCCGTCCAATTTGTTCAAGAGGTGTTTTTAAAGGTTCAAGTGGGAAATCTTCAAAAACAATACCGGGAAAGACTTGATCCAAGCAGTTTTCGCAAAAACTGTAAATATAAAATTTTTACGGAAATTTCTTGGATCAAACCCTTCCCGTTATTGGTTTTTGAAGATTGTCCGTGAAGACCCTTGAAAACACCTACTGAACACATTGGAGGGATTAGATTGTCAAAAAAATGTTTAAATCAAGAAGGTCCGGAAGTCCGGAGTCCGGAGGAGAAGGAGCCCTATATATATATATATATATATATATATATATATATATATATATATATATATATATATATATATATATGATTTCTAATTTTGCATTCCGAAAAGCAGGAAACTATGCTTTTGTTGGAACAAAAATGTATAATAGGCATCACTTAAAACTTTTTGTCTCAGGCGTTGAGTAGCAGCGACAACGGGGAACAACCAAATGGTGAAAAACGAAAGTTAGATCCTATTTTGGATAATATTTTGATTGCCAACATTATCAAACACGACTTGCTGCTCTTCGAGAACCAGATTCCTTTCTTCGTGCTTGAGGATTTGTTCAAACTCACAGTGGATCAGATCCCGGGGGGAAATAAGTTATCCCTCACCGAGTATATCGTTTCGTACTTTGCAGACATTATATGTCCAGAAGGCAATAATGGTGGTAGGGTGAAGAAAACTGGTTGTTGTTCGCCTAGTGACTGTGTGCTTTTCGTTCGCGGTTATTCAAAAGAAAATGTACCATTGGAAAAAAAGAAGCCATTGGAAAAGGTGTACCATCATATTCTCCATTTAGTACACGATTATTATAGTCCAGGTGATCAGTGGAAGGATAAGCGATGGGAAGATGATCAAAATTCTGCAAAGAAGTTTAGTGCATTAGAGGTTCGTGCATCAGAGCTCGACCACGGAGGAGTCAAGTTTGTACCCGTTGAGGGAAACAATCTATTCGATGTCAAGTTCAACGAACCTAGAGGCATACACTGGTGGTTTTATCGGGCCACATTTGAAATCCCAACTATCGTTATAAACGATGTCACAGAGCCATTCCTTAGAAACCTAATTGCCTTTGAACAATTTTGCCCTGGGGTTTTGCCGTACTTCACGTGGTACGCAAATCTCATGGACGTGTTAATTAACTCTGAGAAGGACGTCGAAGTGCTTAGTAAAGCCAACGTTATACGCAACTTCTCAGGCACGGACGAGGATGTCTCTAAATTGTTAAACAAGTTGTGCAAGGAAGTGGTAGCAGGGTTCTTTTTCGAGGATGCCTGCCAAAAAGCATTCGAGTATAGTAAGCGTTGTTGGCCGAGGTATATGGCATACTGGAGACGTACGTATTTTGCTTCTCCGTGGGCGTTCAAAGGTGTCTGTTTGGCTTTGATTCTCTTTTTTATACAGGTTGTTAATTTCGTCCATATTTCCTTGCGTAAACGCTAATGATCACGGACATTGTCAATGTTTCAACTAGAGTTACGGTAAGCGGTGTCTGTATGAATAAAGTCTGCAATTGTTAGTATTGTAATTCCATATATCTGAATAAGTCTATATTTGTGAGAGTGTGTGAGATGTGTGTGAACAGTGTGAGATATTGTGATATGAGATAAAGATTGTAACTTTGTACTCTTTAGTTAGTTTTTTTGCGGATTCAATGATTATCTTCATTATTGAAAGAGAATTTGTTGAAGATATCGACTCATATTCAATGATAGATGAATTCTACGGTCTTAAACATCGTAAAGTCCAACTTCAATAGTGTACACTTTTTTGTACTTTTTGTTAAACTTTTCTTTTGTGTATTTTTGAATATTTACCTATTTATGCACAAGTTTGAATTAGCCTATGATAGATTAGTGTCATAAATCCGCCTTGGTTGACTTTCCCGTTTGACGTAAAATATGCATTTGCAACCCAATAATATCATTTTGTCATTACTTTAGTCACATAATCCTTCGACACTCCGTCCTTCGCGAAATGAGAGTACTTATAAAACGCTTAAACACACGCACTTTGCCCATTAATATTCGACATGCGTAATTACCATCAGTGTTCTAGCAAATTTTGCTCTTAATACAAGATGCTTGAAGTCCGTTTGCTATTATTGAGATTGGCGAATTCTTAGGTCACACCTGGAAAATTTCTCAAATTAGAATAATCGAAATGGATCCATAGAAATGCTAAGGTTAGTTGGCATAGCAGCATAGCAACATGGATAAACCTACGGGTACAGAGCAACCCGCATAGAAGAAGCACAAAACCCATTCAAGAACCCAATTTTTGGTCTTCACACAAGTGATTTGAACCGTTTATTATTTTTAGAACATTTTTATTTTTTGATTGAAATAGTGGGGCTTTGGTTGAACTACTTAAAACCGTCTGATTTAGTTAAAATTTTGTGGCGCCCCTCGGAAAAATGTTTTAAGAATAATGAACAGTTCAAATCACTCATGTGAGACCCAAAGAAGGGTCTCCAAGAGTTCTTTGTATATTTTCTGTACAAAGCCTTCTGTACCTGTAGCACAGTCCAGCAACATTGAATACCTCCAATTTATGTGACCTGACAATCATTCACGTGCTACTCTACCATCTCTAGTCGTGGAGTTAAAAGACATATTAGTGTAAGAAACTAACAGTTAGTATCAAAATATTTTATTTTCGGTATGCAGTGGTGTAACTAAAGTGTAGTTAAGGTGATGTTAAAATTACCAGTAACTAGCTCAAAAGTTAACTTTAACTCTGGCAGTAACCAACCCAAGGGAGGGAAAAAATTTGGGGTGCGTGTAGGGCAGGGTACATGTGGTGCCCTGCCACTGCATCCGAGCCGTCCAAAAATGCAACGGATGGCTCGGATTGAAACCCATTTTTCATTTTCTTTTTGCTTTTTTTTTAAATCCGTATGACACTTTCAATCCAAGCCATCCGTTGCATTTTTGGACGGCTCGAATGTAGTGGCAGGGCACCACGTGGTGCCCCATTTGCACCCAAAATCTTCTCCAAGGGAGGAGAGAGATAGAAGGGGAGGAAAGGGGAGAGAGAAAGTGGGTGTGCAGAGGTGGTGCAGGACGTGAAGAGAGAGGTAAAGACAGTGGATGAGAAGAAAGAAAAAAGTGTGGCCCATAATGTACTACTCCCACCGTCCCAATTTTATAGTCCCTTTTAGGAGGTCGTGTCACATTTTTCAAAGTATTATATCTTATAATCTATAATATTTTAAGTGATTTTGAACACTTTGTTTATTAGATTAAATAGAGATCTATCAAACAAGATCCATATTCCATATAAAATGCATTACCAATTGAAAGATATAATCATTTTTTTATCCAGTTAGGATAAAACGAGGGACCATAAAATTAGGACAGAAGGAGTATAATTTTATGTGTATGGATGTACTTTTTTTACATTTTAATAACATTTTGACAACACAACTATAACACTTTTTAACTTAGGAACACATATTATAACAACACATAAATAAAACTCATTTTTTATAATTTTGTGTCATATAATAAGATATTTTTAACTCTACCCCTAGGGGGAGTTTGGCTAAATTTGGTTTTTTGGTTTATTGGATTATTTGATTTTGTCCTTATTCAATTTTTTTTTTTTTCGTTGTTAGTTTTAGGTTGATTTTTTTGAGGTTTTAGCATTGCCGGCGAGAGGAATCTAAAAAGATAAAATTATTATTAAATAAAACTTAAAAGTTTTGTGAATAAAGACAAAAATAAACCAAATTGGATTATTGGTTTTTGGTTTTTTGGTTTATTTTTGTCTTTATTCACAAAACTTTAAGTTTGGCTAATAATTTTATACTTTTTAGATTATATAAACGGCGGCATGCAATGAAAACCTCAAAAAATCAAACTAAAACTAACAAATGCAAAAAAAATTTGAATAAGAACAAAATCAAATAATCCAATAAACCAAAAAACCAAATTTAGCCAAAGCACCCCTAGAGATGGCCTAAACCTATGAAGCAATTATCACGAATTTAGCTGTCACACTATTTTTCCACTGCTGTACCTTGAAAATGACAATACTAGTGCCACAATAGACACCTCTGGCATTTTCCCACTGAGATATCTTGATGTACCCTTTACGAAGTTTTCACTAATAAAATTTTTGAAAAAAGTAAAAATTGATCCTTCCAGTATTGTCAAATTGATGTCATTAGGCTACAACTGCATTTACATAAATTTAACAAAATCACTCTTCCATAGTATGGTGTAATATGCAAAATGCACTGTACCAAGGCACAGATTTAATTCGAGCAATGAATTTAATTTAATGGTTTATTATTTGGATCAAGTAAATCCAAGAAGTGCAGTGTTCAAATAAACGGCCGGATAAAGTATACTACACTGTTTAGCGCGTTCTACACACTAGAGAATCCCCGATTAAATCCAAAGATACATGCTTACATAGCCCTTCCCTTCTTGTTCTCTCGCTCGTTCTTTTTTTTTTTCCGCACTCACTTTGCCTCTTAATGTTGGCTACCGCAACCTCACTACTCTCTCTCTCTCTCTCTCTCTCTCTCTCTCTCATTTTTGTCGTTTTTCTTCATCAAGATCTGAGAATAAAATTCCAAAAAATTAGGATTGCAATTCGTGCTGAAATTAGCCTAGCTAGAAAACACATGTAATCCTTGGAGGTTGGCCAAGTGGTTCCTCCCTAGTAAATTCTTAAATTCTTTTCTCCTTACCAATAACTGTTGGGGCCAAGACCACCTCACCCCACACAAAAGATGAGTTATAGGGATTGGTTTGAGGTGTGTGCCAAAACGATGTATATACTAGCAATCTAGATATAGCCATATAGGTGATCTTCCTAGTCTTTGTATTCTGAAAAACTGAGATATGTATAGTTGTATACGGGTTTTTTCCGGGAGTTCCATTCTTGAGTACTATTTTTTTCATTTTCTTTTGCTCGAATTTTCTACTGTGCTTCCTAAACAAATAAAATAAGTAGCTTTTATGTTACTCCATCTGTCTATTTTTAAGCGTGTAACTTTGTAATTCTAACTTACTAAGAATTAACTTTTACCGCTACTTTTCAAAATTATCCTCTACATTTAACATTAACTCTTTACCTATTAACCTTTTAAAAGGCAAAACAATAATTGAAATTTTTTTATCCATTAATTTTTTAAAATTGCACTTACTAAAGGACTGTCAAAAATGGATTACTACACGCTTATTTGAGACGAAGGGAATACAATCTAATCCCAATCTGTTAGTTAATTGTCATGTCTAATTATGATCCCTACAAAGGGTCATCTTTAGGCCTAGTTTGGGTGAATTGGAAAATTTATTTTTTGATTTTTTTAGTTGTCTTTATTCAAAAAAAAATTGCATTTGTTAGTTTTCAATCGATTTTTTGTGGTTTCTTGGCTTGTATCGACAAGAGGAATCTAAAAAGTATAAAATTATTAGTCAAACTTAAAGTTTTGTGAATAAAGACAAAAAATAATCCAAAATATAATCCGGTTTTTTGGATTATTTTTCGTCTTTATTCACAAAACTTTAAGTTTGGCTAATAATTTTATGGTTTTTAGATTCTTCTCGTCGAGACAAGACAAGAAACCACAAAAAATCGACCAAAAACCAACAAATACAAAAAAAAAAATTGAATAAGGACAAAACCAAAAAACTAATTTTTTCAATTCACATAAACCAACCCTAATTTGCTAGAATGGTTGGGTCCGCTTAGTGATTGAATGATTGGGATAAATTACATACTAGTCCCTCATCATAATTTATTTGCAAGGATAGGTTCTTGGAACTTTATCTATAACTATATAAGATGATCTAAATGGTTCTAGAAGAATTAATTTCATACATGTATCTTGTCACAATATTTGCTTAATTTTGTGTACTTACTTTATTGTTTACATTTTTATGTTTATAAAACGTTATCAACACAAAGTTTACACCAAAAAGAGTATCTGCTGGAAGTAGTGTACTCTATTTGAAAGTATTCTCTTTAAAGAATAATAAGGTCGCTGATAGGAGCCGTTCCACCCAAAGAAGTTCGCGGAGTTATGAGATGCCGATAGGGTTGGCCATTTCATCTGCCCCGTCCGAATCCGATCCGATCTCCGATCCGAACGGATCGGCAATGTGGAGATTTGTTTGGAGATTGGATAGGATATGGAGATTTTTTTTTTGAAAATGTTTGGGGATTGGATAGGGGGTGGAGATAGGCATGTCTCCGCCCCCGAATCCGCTCCGAATCCGTTCCCCGATCCGTCCCCACCCCACTCCGCTCCGTTCCCGATCCGCCCCGTCCCCGAATCTCCGAAATATAGGGGTTTATTCATGAATTATGAAACTTTGGGGTCACACAAAATTTTCTCCAAACATATAGGGTCTCACACTAAATCCCCGTGTTATGTTATTCAGAACCTGCTAAGTGCTAAGTTTGTGGCAAAATTAAGAGAAATGAAGACTAATGACAATTTATTGTTGTTCAAATGTGAAGAATGTGCTGGGCACGCTTTGATTTCTTAATGATTTGCTGCTGCATATTTTGTTTCATTGTCATGGCTGGTGTGTGTGCTATCCAGGGGTTGCCCAATGATTGGCTTTTATGGAAAAAAATGATTTGTAATTGGGCTTCTACTGCTATTTACTTGTAACTCTAGGGAAAATTATTTGATCCCCGAATCTCCGTGGGGATCCCCGTTCTCCATTTGGAGTGGGGGTGGAGGATGAAAATAAATTCCCGTTAGAGATTGGGTAGGGGATGAATATGGGAGGGGGATTTGAGAATTAGGGGTGGAGATAATACTCTCCGACCCCGATCTATCCTCATGCCGATCCCTAGATGTCGAGGACAAAAAGAAAGAAAAAGCAAAGCATCTACTTTTTAAAAAGAGAGACAGATTATTATCCACGTTTTGTGTGTATGTCTTTACGGTAAATTTTTCAAAGTAGGTAGGGCCAATTGATGGACGCTGCTGGGGTACAGATAAAAATGAGACAGAAATGGTAAAGATTGCGTTCGGAGACTCACTTTTGAGTCTCACACGAGTTATACTTTTGCTTTGAAGCAGTGAGACTTTGGTTCAAGCACTTCTAACGGTTCGATTGAGCTGATTTTTTGGGGGTCCCATTGAAAAAATATTTTAAGAACAATGAACGGTTCGGATCACTCGTGTAGGACCCAAAAGTGGATTCCTAAATGCAATTTGTAACATTTTTGTCACATTTTTTTGTACCTCAAGGTTTAACGCCAATTAAGGGGGTGTTCCACTAAGTTGGTTTTTTGGAAAAACTGATTTTTCACAGTTTTTTATGTGATGTATTGTGAGATAATGACTTATCTCGGTTTTTGAAAAAAAAAAATTTGTTAGTGGAACACTCTTAATTGTTTTTTTCGAACAATGATAGCCATACCAACCAAATAGTATAGACGGCGTACCGACGGCGCCGGGGACCCCGTTATGGGTCCCAAAAGGTCGATCTGAGTCATCCATTCACTCCAGAATCGAATTCCGAGGGGGTCTTCATGGGAATCACCTCAATCGGATGCTCCTAAGTGTTCGATCCAAAATCACCCCATTTTGTTCAGAAAAAATTGAATGAAATGGAGTTATTTTGGATGGAGCACTTATGAGCGTCCGATTGAGGTTATTCTCGCTTAGACTCCGTCGGAATTCGATTCTGAAGTGAATGGACTACTTGGATTGACCGTTTGTGACCCACAACGGGATCCCCGACACCGTCGGTATGCCATCAGTACCATGGGCGTCGGTACCTCTCGATTGACCGGTTTTTTTCATTTTGCAAATGGGTCCAAGTCAAAATTGGAGGCACAATGTACGGAGGAAAAACACAGTCTGCTGTTGGGTTTGGAGAGAAGGAAAAAATCATTGCAGTCTCTCTGGTCTTCTTCGGATTTTGATACTAACAATTTTTAAAATATCCTCATCTTTCAATTTATATTGTATTTTATATCTATTATGGATCTTATTTGATAAATCTCAATTAGTTTTACTGTAAAAAAATTTTAAAATCTCTAAAAATATTATAGGTTGAAAGATACGAAGAGTTAAAAAATTACATTGAAATCCAAACAGACAAACTATTTGGAACTGTTAGCCCAAAGGTTTTCTCAAAATACGTTATTGATTTTGATGATAACAAATATATTTTATTAAAGGAGAAAATTAATTAAATTGTGATATTTGATACCCACTTGAATAAATATTATTTTGTAGGATTTGGTTGAAGTACACAAAGAGAGATTCTATACCAAATCGATCATTATCTCCAATTGTCAAGATTTTAATTGAAAAGAAAAAGATTAAGGACAAATCTTTTTTTTATTCTTTGGAAATTCAAAGTTCATGGTTCAAACGGCTATATCTAAAATGGGAACATGCATATTGCTTGAAAGGAAACAAGAATAGAAAAGATGTTGATGTCTCTAACGGCGGAAAGGGAAAAATAATGTTCATTGGATCTTGGTGAATAAAAGGAGAACACAAATGAAGCGCCAAATTGTGAACCAAACATTTCTTAATTGCATGGCCTTGGTTCAACGGCTTTAAAAGGATTTGAGTATGGATATGCTTCATTAAGCGAATAATACATTGGGTGGCTTATTTCCAAACATGGCAACAACGTTCAGATTTTTAAAGAATAAATAGAAGTTGTCGTTGCAGCAGAAAAATGGGTAGTGAATTGAAAAAGAATGACTTTCAATTGAGCTTCAAAGTTGGCTATTTGTTGAGAGAAAAAATCAGAGTTTTATATTGCTTTTATCTACACTTTTGAGAGTGTTCAATTTGTGAGATTTCATTGTAAAAGAGAGTGTGACCTCTTGTGAGAGGTTATATTTTTGTGAGTGATTTTGGAGAGAAAATCACTTGGATAGGTGTGACTAGCACCGGAGTCAAAACTAGTTGGTTAGGTGTGACTAACACCGGAGTTAAAAATAATTGGAGCGATTGGGGATATTGCGCGTTTAAGGGTTTCTCTAGCACCCATGAAATTAGAAAGTGTTAATATTAGAGATAGTGCAGCAAATTCCGAGTTGGACACTTGGGAAGTGGACTAGGCCGTGAAATTGCGGACCGAACCACGATAAATCTTTGTATTTGATTTCTCTCTCCTTTCTACTCTTTATTTACTGTTATACAATTATTGTTTGTGTGTTTGAACTTATTTAATTTTATTGGGTATTGCAATTAGTTTATTTTATTCCGCATTATTTTTTAAATACACAATTCACGCCCCTCTTGTGTTGCTATCTGAGCCAACAGGACCGGATGGAGCATCATCTTTATCTATTTCTATCATCTTTATCTCATGAGGGTGAAGGTGGGACACCATGAGGAAAAACATGAGCATAATAAACTTGGAGAAAATGTTATTAATCATATTTTTCAAAAGTTGTGAAATTTACATGTAAAAGTTACGTGACATTAGAAAATATTATGATTGACATTAGATGGCACAATATTGATTATACAATAGATACATTATAATACACATCTTTAAAATGTGTGTATTATAGCCATTTCTATAAGTTTTTGTAGGCGTACTCGGATTCATAATTGTTGAAGGCAGCTAATGTGATGGGACAATGGGGACACTTAACCACACCAATAATTTCTTCTTTTGTTGGATTCGTGACAACATTTCTTCAACGTCTATTCACTATTTCACTCACTGGGGCTTTTGGCTTCGGCTTTTCCAATTGCTTGTTACCACGCCTGGAGATTTCATAATAAATCTGTTATCGTCAAAACTATGCCCAGTTGGATTATTCCAAAATTTCAATTGGGGATGCAAGTTCAATTATACATATTCATATGGTCTACTTACGAGATTGGTATTAGTCACTCCATACATGATTTTTACAAACATTTATGATATCACGTGACGTGACTCCATACATCATCTCCTTCAATTATTGAGATTTCATTCTTCAACGTTTTAGATTATTCTGTGAAAATATTATTGGCCTTTTTCGTTTAGGAGTTTTAGGTCGGTTTTGATCCTATTTTTAGTTTTGTTTATATCATCATTTATCTCTATATCTCTCCACTTATTACACTTACTTAGATCATCAAAACTAAATTAAACCTACTAATCGAACAAAACCATTATTACTCATTGGAGTTCTCCCGGTTCCATATTCGAGGAGTGTGAAATCCTAAGTTCTCAAGATTGTGGGACCTGATTTCTTGTTTGATTTTCTTCTTCTACAGTTGTCTTTAAATATATGTGAATTAAACTTTTTTCCGACCACAAACAACTAAAATTTGGTCATTGCCAATATTTTAGTGCCATCTATTGGAGGCCTTTCGATTTTGAGAAGCATCTAGTACAAAACTATACCTTTGTTTTAATTTTTATCCCCTTTTTCCCCAAAAAAATAAAAAATGTTATTGGTATCCAAAAAATGCACCCCAAATGCACACCAAGTGGGTTGTGTGATGGAAAGAAACCCAACGTGGAGCCCACCCAAAAATATAAGTAGCTCCCCATTCGCCACATCACCTTGTGTGCATTTGGAGTGTATTTTAGGGGCACGCATAGCATTGTTAAAAAAAAAAATTAAAGGTGATCCATTTTGGCTTATTGGGTTTCACAGTTAGAGCATCCTCTTTTGACTACCTATATCATCATTTAGAGAGCCAAACCCCCCAAACTCCCAAAAAATCAAGTTGTCTATTTTTCCTACTTAAAATTATTTTAGCTACAATGCCTACTTAAATTTGGTGCTCCCAATAAAAATGCTATTAAATTTGGTGCTCCCAATTCCCTCCTCTCCCTCGTGTTCTACACCCTTCCCACCTTTCTCAGCTTCTCTCTCACTCTCACACTACCTTTTCCAATTTTTTAACATTTTTTTTATAGATAAAGTAAGGGTGGCACAACTCACTAACATGGGAGAACGATTTTCTAAGGAATTTTTTTTTTGTTATACTTGAGGGGAATAGTAAAATTATGATAAAGAGTCTGATTTTGAAATTTTTTGGTAATTGACTAGCTAAATTTATAAAAAATATTTTTGAAGTTAAATTTAGTGTAAAATTTAGAGCTCCTGATAAAGATACTATTAGATATGAAAGTTACGTATTAGTTACAGTGTTTGTGTGTGTGTGTGTGTGGGGGGGGGGGGGCTCACATGTACATTGTGCTTATGTAAATGTGTATAGTTGTAGAAAACTTGCAAAAACAGTGGGTATTATTTGTAAAAGAGTTGATGTTCGGAACTAAGTGAATTGTGTTGAAAAATTTCCTTACATTCTTCCTTTTTTACTCTTTACAAAAATTTTGTTACTCTTTACAAAAATAGTTCTATCCATTTGTCAATATGTATAGAAGGCCTCAAATAATAAAATGAAAAATGAAGGACAAAGTCATAAGTACGCAAAAGTTTAAGGGATGAGGTCATCCCCACCTCATTTCTATGGCATCACTCGTGTAATGCCATCACATCATGGCTTCAATGCCATGGGAACCAGCTGGAACAACTTCTTTTGTCGTTTTTGTAACTTTATTCCATTTTTTCTAGAGATAATCTTATTTACGGATGATTCGTAAATAGGGGTTAGCGCCGAATAAATTTCTATACGGTTAATTCTGAGATCTAATGGCTTGGAGCTTGTGCACAGCTTTTTTTTTTTACACTTGCACAACTCTGAACCATTGGATCTCGAAATAGATGACAGAAATTTTCTTGTCGTAAATTCCCTATTTACGGTAAGATTATCTCTTCTTTCTAACCACATTTCCTTCTGAAAAGGTACATACTTCTGACAACCACGTGAATCAACTCGACAACGTTACTGTCAGCACCTTTATTACTTTTTTTTCTAACCACATTTTCTTTTGAAAAGCTACGTATTGCTGTGCAAAGCTGCACAAACCCTTAGCCATCCGATTGTATTTTAGATAGTTTAGATGGGTTTTGATTTTTTACCAATAAAAATAAATAAAGATTAAATTAAAATTTTCAAATGCACCGGGTCATTCAAAACATGATTGAATGGCCGAGAGTCACACTGTACAGTGCACCGCACCCTCTGGGTCCAAACATCAGAATTGTGCCATTAGAGCAATAACAGCATCACAACATATCCAGAAAATACATCCAGAATTTAAAAATGAATAGCGCAGTAAATTATGGGTGCCCTTTCTGGGCACTTATACATTCTAGAACAATAAACTGGCGACCTTTGGGCAAAAAAGCAATAAATTAGTTTTTTTGATTTATTTGTTGTCTATTAAAAAATTTATATTTATTAGTTTTGCGTCAAGTTTTTGTAGTTTATTGATTCGGCTATGAAAAATCCTATATCGCCTAGGTTCAATATTTGCTATGTATGAACCCTCAATTGAAAAATTCACCATTTAATAATCAATCAATATATAAACCAAGCGCATAAATAAAAAACAATAAAACGAAGAACGCGCGATATACATAGAAAATCCCTTAGGGGGTGTTCCACTGAGGTGGTTTTTCGAAAAAAATGGTTTTTCACAATTTTTTGTGTAATGTATTGTGAGAGAATGACCTGTCTCGATTTTTGAAAAAAATAGTTTTTTGGTAGTGGAAAGTATGGTAAAAATCACGGGAAGAAATTCAACACTATAAAATATTGTACCATTACAAGTAATCACATCCAATGATTCTAAATCCTCACAAATCGTCGTAAGAACTACTTGTTGAATTCACATTCACCACACTTAGTGTTTGATTGCCGCTACATTGAATCCACAATTCTTCCACTAACCTTCATATATCCTCTGAAGGCCAACTCAAATTATTTAATAAAAGTTATAAGAACTTTTTGGAGCTATGCTTGTTGCTCAATGATCTATCGACCTTCTTCTTTTTAATACAAGATTCCAGCAAAAAATCCCCTTCAATATTTTTTGGGATTAATTAAGAGGAGTTCTGGAGCAGCTCTATCATAAGTGGTCATTTGTTAATACTAACAGTCCTCTTATTTATAAGCTGTTGAAAAACATACAAGTTGCTCGAACAAACTTCTGTAGCCTATCAAGCATTTTCCTAAATTAACGTTGACACACATCAAAATCTTGATTTCCTAAATTAACATTGCCATATTCGCAACTCCCTAATTTCCTTGATCTTCTTCTTTATTGAAGTTGCTAAATAATGAAACATTTGATTGCATTGATCTCCCTTGATTTTCGTCCACCTAAAAACTCAATCTTTCAGTTACACAATATTGATTTCCTTCTACTTCCTAAACAAACAGTTTAAAAATAAAAATAAATAAAATAGAACTCAATAAATGAGGATACAAACAAATTTGTGTTTTATCGTGAAATTTGCCAATATAGATAGACCATGGCCTATGGTCCTAACAGGCTCGACTAGACAAATTCAAAAAGTATAAAATTATTGTCAAAACTATTTTTTTTAGTACAGCTGAAAATAAACTAATTTATTTGATAAATTTTGGCTTCATTCAAAAAAAAAAAAGTTTCCACAATAATTTTATACCTTTCAGATTTGTCACATCGAACAAATCAATAAAACACGAAAACTTGATGCAAAACTAACAAGCGCAAAAAAAATTGAATAAAGGCAAAATGAATAAACCAAAAAAATGGTTTAAACTTTTTTTTGCCAAAGGAGGCCGAAAGTTCTTCAAGCGGTGCTTTCCTTGAACCTAGCGAGATTTAGAAAATGCACTGAAAGAATTTTTTTTTTTTTTTTTAACGCCTAAAGGGAAATTTCTTTGCTATTGTCAACACATATTAATAAGCGGGGTTAAAACAAATGAAACTTAAATTAAATTTAGAGGAGTGATCGGCGAAGCAACCATTCAACTTTGGAGTGCTGTCCGTAAGAAGTGAAAAGAAAGTTTACGGGCGTAAATCATTTCATTAAATATATACTACCTCCGTCCCAATTTTATATTCCCTTGTTCTATCCTAATCGGATAAAAAAACGATTATATCTTTCATTTGGTAATACATTTTATATTCAATATGGATCTTATTTGATAGATCTTAATTTAATCTAATAAACAAAGTGTTCAAAATCACCTAAAACATTGTAGATTATAAGATATAACACTTTGAAAAGTGGCACGAACTCCCGTAAGGGACTATAAAATTGGGACGGAGGGAGTATTTTTAAGTGGAACTCGGTTGTGCTGCTTGTCCTCCGGAGAGTTGTTTTGTACGACTGTATAGGTCGAATAATAGTCCAAATTTATTTCTCTCAATTTAGAGAGAAAATTTTGGGTGCAAATAGGGTATGAGTGATGTGATGCTCCTTTGGCATGGGATACACTTTTTTTTTTTAAAATAAAATTTAGACAACACTTTCAATCTGGACCGTTAGTTGCATTATTGAACGGTCCGCACGTGCCGAGAGGGTAACACGTGGTACCCTCCCCGTACCCAAAATTTTCTCCTCAATTCGTGTTAGTGTGTATGCTTGGTCAGGGTATTTTGGCTAATAATCCGGATTATGAATTATTGGATTATTCATTTTGTCCTTATTCAAATTTTTTTTTGCATTTGTTAGTTTTACATCAAGATTTTGTAGTTTCTGGACTCCTCGTGACGAGACAAATCTAACAAGTACAAAATTATAGTCAACACTCAATTTTTTTAATAAAACCAAAATACTTGGATTATTGACCAATAATCCAAGTATTTCGGCTTTATTCAAAAAAATATTTAGTTTGATCATAATTTTTTACTTGTTAGATTCGTCTCGTCGAGAGAAATCTAGAAACCACAAAATCTTGACACAAAACTAACAAATTCAAAAAAAATTGAATAAAGACAAAACAAATAATCCAATAATCCGGTTATAGATTATTACCCAAAATAGCCATGAATCCATGGGGTGCACGACAGCTAACGCCAGAACCCCTGGAGCATTGAGAGGTCACAGATTAAGAAATGGGTACCAAAAAAAAAAGAACTAGGGAAGTGATTACCATACCCTTCAAAAGTGTTATCCACACCCCATTTTTGTAGTCTTGTGAAATTTTCATCTTTAAAAATAAAATTGTAAGGCAAATAAAGGGGTGTGGATATCAATTTGGGGGTGTGAATATTAATTACCAAAAAACTAAACTAAGAGACTGTGTGTAATATTAATTGTAACGTCCCGCATTTTCGAAACAGTTATTTGTTTTCAAATTATGTTTTTTGTAATTATTATGAGGCCAGGAAAATATTTTTTACTATTATGGTTTGGGTAAATTGAAAAAACTGCCATTTTGGTTGTCTTTATTCAAATATTTTCTGCATTTGCTAGTTTTCGGTCGATTTTTTGTGGTTTCTTGGCTTGTCTTGACGAGAACAATCTAGAAAGTATAAAATTATTAGCCAAACTTAAAGTTTTGTGAATAAAGACGAAGGTGACATCCAAAAATTTCGTCAAACTTAAGTTTGACTAATAATTTCATCTTTATTCACAAAATTTTAAGTTTGGCTAATAATTTTTTTTTTTTTTAGATTTCTCTCATTGAGACAAACTTAGAAACCACAAAAAACGACCAAAAACTAACAAATGCAAAAAAAAATTGAATAAAGACAAAATCAAAAAAACCAAAAAATTATTTTTTTCAATTTACCCAAGCCAGGAGTATTAAACAGGGGTGTTGGTGTTAATTTTTTGGCAGATGATTTGTTGGGGAAATTTAATATGAGTGGGAGTAAATTCCAGTACGGCTGGTGGGCAGATTAGTAGTAGTTGGCTTTTATGGAGGTTGTCTCTTGAATCGGGGGCTATATATTTGTAAGGCAGAGAAATGAGGGAATATTACACACAATATTGTTCTGATTTGTATTAGCTAGAGAAAGAAAACTCGTTGCATATATGATCGATCAGTGGCTATTTTCAGAGATTTCCACTCCCTTCGTCCCTTTTTTTAGTGTCAATATTTTGATTTTGAGCTGTTCATTAATAAGTTCATGTTTTGAAAAGTTAATAGATGAAAGTTTTTACAATTATCATTTTGTCATTCGGAAAAATTAATGGGTAAAGAGTTAATGGGTAAAAGTGAAAGATAATTTTAGAAAGTTGAGGTAAAAGTTGATATGAAAAGTGTAAAGGAGAGGTAAAAGTTGATGTAAAAGGTGTAATAATGGACAAAGGGAATATTTTATATTGAGAAGGTTGAATTAAATACTTTTGGTCGAACCCAAGACCACAAGTATCCGACTCTACATTATCACGTGACTACCAACTGCACCAACTTACTTTTCGTTAATATTATTCCAATATCTAATATATAACACATGTACATTATATGCACTAGATACAGCGTACATATATCTAGTGTATATGCATACTTATAGTATGTATCTATATGAATTGTATCATATACTCCCTTTTTTTTTATATCCACACTTTTTTTAATATCTTTTTTATATATCTTTTATCAAAAAAATACACTTTCAACACTAAAAAACAAAAAGTAGAGTGTGGACATCAAATAGGGAAATCTGGAAATCACTCCTGCTTTTTTGAAAGGAAATTATATATACTATTTGTACAAATTCATGAAAAATTATTCGGATCAAACCTTTTCCGGTCTTCTTTTTTCCGATTCCTATGACGTACTCTAAAATACTTATTTTAAGCACATTGAACGGTTTGGATCACCAAAATATGACCGAGAACTATGAGGTCCATATTATAACAGAATCAGGAATCCTTGAGTAGATCCTTACTATGTATATTTATTATATGTAGATAAAAATAACACATATATCATACATATATTTAATTTTTTGAAAGTTTGATTTTTTATTTTTGACAAAAATATTTTTTTTTAACTTTTGTATATTGTATGGTACTATATATATAGGAATCATTGTCGACAATATAAATATGTCATCAGCGAAAGTTTAGCTTTTTCCGATACACATTTTGTCGCCAAAAGTTCCCTTTCAGAACTATCACCGACACAAAAATGTCATTGCCAAAATATTCAACTTTTGTCGATACACATTTCATTGAAAAAACTTTGGTCGGCAAATATAATTCTTAGGAAAATATTTCCTGCCAACCTTGCTTTTGCGGACTACATTGTTGACACATTTATTTTTCCTTCGCCAAAAAGTCTATATTTACCGATACGAACTATATTTTTGTTGGCAAAAGCATTCTTTTGCTGACAAAAAATACATTGCATTGGCAATCTAGTCGCCATAGCATTTTGTTATAGCAATCATGAAAGCCGGATGGTGAACGAAGCCGCTAACATAGAAAGGAAAGCGAGAAGACGATGAGGTGATGAAGGAAACCACTGCAACCGTGATAACACCACCCACTACCGGAGAAGAGGGAGAGAGCAACCATCATCCAACTGACGTGAATCTCACGCCCAGTCGAACCCCAAGAACGACCGCTAAGATTTGCCAAAACAGACTCCATAGACAGCCGGGAGAAACAAACCACCAAGATCCCGTCCGCCGCCTCCCACAACGGGGCATTCCTAGTCGATTTGTGTTTGTTTTTCAGAGAGAGAGAGGGAGTGTTTTTTTTTTTTTGTAAAAATATAACCTTATTACTAGTATTATTTTTGTATGTGGAAAATGAAATGAACAATGATGTGGAGTGCAAGACACTTTTTATCTTTCGAATCGACATTTTCGATGTGGCAAATAAAGAAAGTCCAATGTGAGGCGTTGGAACTTTATTCATTCTTGTCATCGTCAATGAATAATATCATTAAAAATTATAAAATCATGTACGCATATCATTTTCCAAATGAAATTACTAGGAAATTAGTTCAAACAAATTGTACATGCCTTGATGGTTAGGCCAGCTAGCATATCAACCAATCAATATGATTTGATTTTTTTTTTTCTTTCTAATCTTCTGCTAACACCAAGAATGGAGCTAGGGGGTGACTAGTAGGGGAAGTCATTCCCCCTACAATTTAAAAAAGTCTTGCTATTACATTAGTAAAAAATATATTACACACACACATTTTTTCGTTTTAAAAAAAAACCAAATAGGAACAACTTTAATATTTTCCGAGCTATGATACAACTTTGTACTAAAATTAGTTTTAATGAGGTTTGATTACAATCCTTTTAAAGACAATAATGCCCATAACTAATAACCCAACTCACTTGGCCCGTTCACTTTTAAAAACTAAGGCCGATTGAAGTTTCGGAAGCCCAAAAACTCTTTATTGATTTCAGTAGAAAGATAAATGTTAACACTTATGCAATCCAAGTTGTTATAAGAAACATGTATAGTTTCCATATGTATTAATGTTATTTTGTATTTTTTTGAGTTAGTAAAACTTCACATCATTGTCTCTCTTTATTACTCCCTCCGTTCCATAATATTAGTCCCTTACAAAATTACGTGCAATTTTCAAACTAAAAAATAACGCATCTATAAAATAATTTTTGAATTTTTTCCACACTGTTTAAATGTTCACAATGAGATCTTTTAAACAAGATCTATATTGATGAACAAATTATGTTCATAAGTAAATTATTTTTTAGTTTAAAAATTACACGTAGTTTCATAGAGAACCAATATTATGGAATGGAGAGAGTATAATTTTTTTGATTACATATATTTGTCCTCCTAGGTAAAAATTCTGGTTTTTCGTCCCTGGTTAGCACTGATAACAACATATAAGTGGATATCTGCCACAATATTTTTTTGATGGGCAACAAAAAGATACTCCCTCCATCCGTTTTTAGATATGTTGCTTCGTAAATCTAACTTATTAAATAGATATTATAATTTCACCTTTTACATCAATTTTTACCTGCACTTTACATATTTCAAATCAAATTATCCTCTATTTTTACTTATTAATTATTTACCGATTAACTTTTTAAAAGGACGAATAATTTAATATTTGTACAAAAATTTACCAATTAATTTTTTAAAAAACACATTAATTAAGAAGTAGTCCAAAATGTAAAAATCAATATTAAAAAAAATACGGAGGGTTTATATATTGAAAACTTGATAAAGGTAGTACATCGGAAGAAAAAAATACTCCAACATGATAGACACATGAAGCAAAGTGTTGGACACTTGGACCCCAAAACAAAAACCTCGAAAACCTCAAAACAAAAACCTCACCCCACAAGAAGTTGGACAAAGAGGTAAAAATATCTTTTAATAATTTGACACTACCAAACAAAGTTCTTTTGTTATGATTTGACCGATCCTTCCTGCAACCATGCATTGATGTGTGTTAAAAGTGGCGCTGGATATTAACAAGCTTTTAGGGTGACTTGACTATATGAACCCTGCTAGGGGTACCTTAAATTTTACACCGAAAATGTACTCCACTCCTTCAAGGACCTATTTTTGGATCTCAGATGAGTGATCCGAATCGTTCATTGTTCTTAAAACATTTTTCTGAGGGGGCCCACAAAAAATCAGCTCAATCAGACTGTTAGAAGTGCTTGATCCAAAGTCTCACCGTTTCAAAGCAAATGTTTTGATTTGAAACGGTGAGACTTTGGTTCAAGCACTTTTAACCGTCCGATTGAGCTGATTTTTGTGGACCCCCTCGGAAAAATGTATTAAGAACAATGAACGGTTCAGATCACTTATGTGGGACCCAAAAATGGGTCCCCGAAGAAGTTGAGTGCATTTTCGGTGCAAAAATATAGGATACCCCCAGGTTTTCCGTGACTATATACAGAGTAATATTTTATGTGTTTTCGCGAATTAGAATATGAATACCAGAATACTGAAAATATCAAAAATGATAAAATTATATTAGGGGGAGTTTTTCAATAGATTTTATGAGATAAAATGAGAAATTTGATTTTAATTGGTGTTTTATAGAGGGTGATAAAATCACCTTGTTTTTAATAGATAAAAGGAATAATTAGTCATAAATACACAATATTTTGCCTATTTCAAGGGAAGGACAATGAACATTTGTAGTCAAACATAAATACAATGAACATTTCCAATCAAACCTAAAGATATAATATTTTGCCTATTTAAAGGGAAGGACAAGGAACATTTGCAATCAAACATAATAAAGACAAAGAATATTTACAATCAAACATAAAGACAAAGAACATTTGCCGTCAAACACAAAGACACAATAAGTGGCCCTATTAATTATGTCATTATAAATTGGAAAATACGATCAAAAGGGTTAACATGTACGTGTACTATACTTTTTGATCAACCGAAACATGCAATTATAAAACTATGATAGTAGTATATAATTACGTAAATGCATATTGTGCATTTGTAAATATTTTAAACGCAAAATATAAAACCTATCGTGCTATCACCATAAAAGTCGTAATCTAAAATTGCAGGTGACGCCTTTTATTTTGTACAATAGGCAAAATATCTCTCTCCCCTAAAATAGCACAATAGCATACTCTCATGTGCTATCATACAGGTTCTCGAATTAAAGAACGTCATGTAACTTCGTCATTTGAATTGGGTGGTTGATAATTAGATTTTCAAACTATCTTTGTACATGCATTCAGAATTAGAAATTTAAAAATATATATAACACCGTCCCAATTCAAATTATATTGAATTTGATAACTGCACCCTCTTTCTTGTCATGTAATAAAACTTTTATGTGTGAAATTTTTTGCTATAGGATAAGAAAGGGGGTGCAGTTAAATAGGGGGTGTGAAAATCATTTCCCTAAGTTAAAGATCATAATATATGCATATTATGCACACAAAAAAATACTATTGACAAATTAAGACGTATAAATCGTATTCAATTTTTATGAATTTTAGTGAGTTGTCACTAGTTTCAAGAGTTGACTAATTCGTCATTTTTTAAAGTTTTTGTACCAAATTGAAAATTTTAAAAATTAGTGAAATGTCACTAACTTTTTGGGTCGCCGAAATGTCAGAGGTGGGGTAGTGGTCAAAGGTAGGAGTTTTTTTTTTTTTTTTGAATTTCCTATACGAAATTACAAGTTTTAACAATTAGTGAGATGTTACTAATTCTTTGGGTCGCGGGAAGTGGTCGGCGGGAGGTGGGGTGGTGGTTGGGCGGATGTGTGATGGTGATTTTTTTGAATTATATGTTCTAGAATAGAATTTTAAAAAATTAGTGACATCTCACTAATTTTTTTTGGTTGCTAGATGGTTGGCCAAGAGGTGAGGTGGTGGTTCGCCAGATGTGGGGTGGTGAATTTTTTGAATTTTATGTTCAAAATTAGAATTTTTAAAAATTAATGAAATCTCGCTAATTTTTTTGGTTGGCAGAAGTCGTCGGCTAGTTGACCAAGAAGTGGGGTGGTGGTTTGCCGAAGGTTGGGTGGTGATTTTTCTGAATTTTATGTTCGAAATTAGAGTTTTTAAAAATTATTGACATCTCACTAATTTTTTTGGTCACTGGAAATGGATGACCAGAGGTGGGGTGGTGGTCTACCGGATGTGGAGTGGTGATTTTTTTGAATTATATGTTTGAAATTAGAATTTTTTTTTAAAATAATGACATCTCACTAATTTTTTTAGTTGCTAGAATTGGTCGGCCAAGAGGTGAGGTGGTGGCTAGTTGGAGGTTAGGTGCTGATTTTTTTGAATTTTATGTTCGAAATTAAAATTTTTAAAAATTAGTGGCATCTTACTAATTTTTTTGGTCACTGGAAGTGGTTGGCCAGAGGTGTGATGGTGGTTGGCCAAATGTGGAGTGATGATTTTTTTAAATTATCTGTTCTAAATTAAAATTTTTAAAAATTAGTAACATCTCATTAATTTTTTTTGTCATCGGAAGTGGTCGACCATGATGTGGGATAGTGGTCGGCCAAAGATTGGGTGATAATTTTTTTAATTTTATGTACGAAATTATAAATTTTAAAAATTAGTAACATCTCACAAAAATTAGTAACATCGGCCAGAGATGGGATGATGGTCGGCCGGAGATTGAGAGGTGATTTTTTTATTATTTTATGTTCGAAATTAGAACTTTTAAAAATTAGTAACATTTTACTATTATTTTTTTGTTTTTATGTTCGATTGCAAAAGTTCATTGTCTTTCCATTTAAAAATGTCAAATGTTTTTTGTTTTTATGTTCAATTTCAAAAGTTCATTGTTCTTCCCTTTAAAAATGTCAAATGTTTTAGATTTTTAGCTAAGTGGTCCTAGATAAAATCTTGTGTGATAACAGTTGTGGATAATATAGCGTGATAAAATCTAGTGTGATAAAATCACTTTCCTTTTATCTATTCGTTACAGATGATGATAAAATCGAAGATGATAAAATCAAATAGTCCATTGGAAAACTCCCCCTTAATAGAAACTCAACCTTAATCATACTCTCTTCGTCCCATAAAATTTGATTCCTACAAAATTACGCGTAATTTTCAAGCTAAAAAATAACGTGCTTACGAAAATAATTTTTTAGTCAATATGGATCTTGTTTGATAGATCTCATCGAGAACTTTTATACGGTGCAAATTTTTTTTGGTAAATACATTATTTTTTAGTTTGAAAATTGCACGTAGTTTCGTAAGGACCAAACTTTATAGGACGGAGGGAGTACGTAGTAAAATACTCCCTCCATCCCAAAAAATACAGTCCCTCTTTTCATTCTAACCGGATAAAAAATTGATCATATCTTTCAATCGGTAATGCATTTCATATGCAATATAGATATTGTTTGATATATTTCAATTGAATCTAAAATACAAAATTTTTAAAATCACTTAAAATATTATAGATTATAAGATATATTATATTAAAAAGTGACACGAACTCCCAAAAGGCCAGGACTATATTATTGGGACGGAGGGAGTACAATGTTTTGAAATTAAAAATTAACTATTACATTGAAAGTATACGTGTCATGCAATATGTAAATGCACTCATCCAGTAAAATATGTCATACGTACATTTAGAACACAAGTTAGAATACTACTCCCTCCGTCCCAATTTTATAGTCCCTTATGGGAGTTCATGCCACTTTTCAAAGTGTTATATCTTATAATCTACCATGTTTTAGGTGATTTTGAACACTTTGTTTATTAGATTAAATCAAGATCTATTAAACAAGATCCATATTGCATATAAAATGTATTATCGATTGAAAGATATAATCGTTTTTATATCTGGTTAGGATAGAACGAGAGACTATAAAATTGGGACAGAGGTAGTACTAGCTAGTGCCTTTTGACTTTTCCATTAATTAGAAGACGTGTTTCCGCAAGGTGTATGGTTAGGAGATTATGCGATATTTTTTCACTTCACCTCACGCCCACTTCGATAAGGATAAACCTGGAGGTACAGAAAAAATGTATAGACAATGTATAAAGTTCTGTCGGGGACACACTTTTGGGTCCCATATGAGTGATCCGGACCGTTTATTGTTCTTAGAACATTTTTCTGAGAGGCCTCACAAAAATCAGCTCAATTAGACGGTTAAAAATGCTTGAACCAAAGCCGCACTATTCCAAATAAAAAATAGTGGGGCTTTGGTTCAAGCACTTTTAACCGTCCGATTGAGTTGATTTTTCGTGGAGCCCCTCGAAAAAATGTTCTAAGAATAATGAACAGTTTGGATCACTCGTGTGGGACCGAAAAATAAGTCCCCGAGAGAGCTTTGTACATTTTCTGTACATTTTTTTCTGCACCCATAGCAGGGTCCCATCGATAAAGAAGATAAATTAGTGGATCTGACTACAGGTACAGAGGGAGGTGTATCGAGAATGTACCAACCGCATTCGGGGACCCACTTTTAGGTCCCACACGAGTGATCCGAACCGTTCATTGTTCTTAAAACATTTTTTCGAGGGGCCCCACAAAATTTCAGCTCAATCGGACATTTAGAAGTGCTCAAACCAAAGTCCCACCGTTTCAATCAAAATTAGAAGTGCTCGAAACGGTGAGACTTTGGTTCGAGCACTTCTAACCGTCCGATTGAGTTGAAATTTTGTGGGGTCCCTCAGAAAAATATTTTAAGAACAGTGAACAGTTTGGATCACTCGTGTGAGACCCAAAAATGTGTCCCCGAATACGGTCGGTACATTCTCAGTACCCCTCCCTCTATACGCATATGTTTACCGAAAATTAGCAATTTTACGAAATCAGTAACAATTAATAATTTGAGAATAGCCAAATGTAAAATAGTTACAATAAAATAATTGTGCAGCTTTATAATGTTACATTTTTTGAGATAATGAAATAAGCAATTAACCCTTAATTTTTTTGATATCATCGATAAAATCATGAAAAGATTGGTGAAATTGAAGCCCAATACTAAAACTACTTGTCAATGAACAAACCAAGCACCATTTGTTTGATAGCTGTTTGTTGAAGATTTGTCCGGGGTTTATCACTCTTCAATTTCTTCTATTTATAGATGCTGCTTGCAGTTTGAACTATCATAACAATTATATTCGTCCGTGTTTGGTTCTTTTACTTCTTTGCAATGGAAAATAATTGAATGCGAGCGTGCCAGAGAGAGTTTCAATCTCCTCCCTTAGATTAACTTTGAAAAAAATCAAATTTAATCAGGCGATTGTATTTTATTGGTTCAATTACCTCAATTAAGAGAATTTTTCTTAACAAGTGAAGAAATGCAAACCAATAAACTTAGGAAATCAAAGAACAATAAAAAAACAAGATACTTCGATTGATAAAATCAAAGGTAAATATACTTTGAAATTGTCTCCAACTTCAAATATAAGATAACGAGAACTTCGAACAGGTGGTTGTTACAAGAACAACCGAGATTAATCCTAACTACTTCTTACACTACTTCGAACTGGGTTCGAAATCCTAAAACTACTTGTCAATGAACAAACCAAGCACTATTTGTTTGATAGCAGTTTGTTGAAGATTTGTCCGGGGTTTATCACTTTTCAATTTCTTCTATTTATAAATGCTGCTTGCAGTTTGAACTTCCCGCTCAATGAGTTTGAACTTGACTTGTTCTGAACTCTATAAAGTTTCCACATCCTAATGGACCGAACTCCCACTTGTCTGATTTGCTTGTTTTGTGTTACACTTCTGAAGAGTCCCTCAATGCCAACCTTTTGAAGATTAACAAAGTGGTATTTCCCTGAATGAGAAAGGTGCTCGGTGTTACTGGACCCCTACAACATCCATGCAAAAAATCATTTTGATCGGACATCAATAGATATATGAAATTTTTAATTTCATTTGGCGAAATGGATGGTCAAGGACAACTTAACTTAAAAATCTATGACCACCCATTTTACAAAATAAAATTCAAATTTTGATATGCATGTCGATATCCAATCAAGATATTTTTTAACAGAGATGAAATACTTTGCGCGTCCTATAAGATGAATGGTTCATATCAACATTTAATTAACGATGATGCCCACAAAAGTGGTGTTGAAAAAGGGGGGTTTACACCGACAGTGTAAAGAATGTTCTTTCTTAAAATTAAATACTGCAACATAGGATATTGTGACAACGATTTTTGAAGGTTAAAAAAGAAAAAACAAAAATGGGAATGGCTATAATACGCATCCATTGAAAGTGTGTACCATAAACACCTGTTGTAATTATATTGTGCCACCTCGTGGCAATCCTTACATTTTTTAGTATCTCGTTTCAAAAATTTAATTCATAATATTTTCTTTATGATTTATAAAATTTTGGTGCGCCTCATAACTTTTATACAAAAAATTTGATTTTACTTGGTGTTGAGGTCAAGCCCATGATCAAATTAAGTGACGTGATGGTTCCGACTAACAATTGCAGTGGACTTGACCCTATCAAATCTGAATTGGGTCATCACGAAATGGGCCAGACCATGTGCTAATGGAGAGTTGGGAAATCTTGTGGGTATGAGTGACTTCCTTGAAGAAGCAATATGGATGCTACCACAGGAGATAAAAACCGAAGGCAGTAGGGTAAATAGGAGGTCGGCTCACGCTTAACAAGATATAAAGAGAAGGCAGTAGCCTTGGAGGGACATACAGATCACGGAATTACAAAGAGAAAACGGCAGAGAGATCATTGAGAAACGACAGGGGCTGCGGTTCTGATTTGGCTACAGCTATGTTCGGCTAATAATCTCTTCTTAGGGTGTAGATGAAACCCTAACCAAGTAACTTTGTTTTTATATTAATTTTGGGTTTTAATTATTGATACGACCGTTGTATAACTTTGAGATTTATTTTTATGATTTGATCTTATTCTTCCTATCTAGAGTTATGTGTTTGTTTTCTGTGATTGCAAATACATAGTTATGCAACAATTATCTTGGCGCATAGAATTGTGAATTAGGATAATCTATGCCTAGGGAAGACGAGTCGTGCCTAGATTAATTAGTTTTAGAATCGAAGACGATTCGTGCCAACCGAAGATAGGTTGTGCCCGGTTTTCAATTACATGCTATTTTTCTTGTCGATATTGCTAGGGGTTGTTACTTTTAGCGAGTAATTGTCGTTTCGGTAATTGATTTTCCTAAATTAATATAATTACTTGGTTACGAAGTTAGGGTGGATTCGAAACCCTAAGACCTTTTTCCAAGTTATTTAATTCACCACCTTTCTTACTTTTAATTGTTTAGATAATTTTAGAAACCAATCTCAAATCACTCTTTTTCTCGAATTAATTTAGAAATCGATTGAAATACTCGCAACTTAGCCTTTAATCCCTGAGGACGATACTCGGAATATTTGCCACTATTCGGAAGAATAGTAGTAATTGTTCAGTTTAATTAATTATTTTTGGTGTGAAAAACGACCTACCAGATAGGGACAAATTTTCAAGTGTGATAGGGCCAAATTTGAAATCCCAACTCAGTATACACGAACACGAACCATGGAACAGTGTTGCCCTTGGGTTCCATGCACGCTAGTTCATGCCGCACGCAAAGCTCATGGACCTGTTAATCAACTCTGAGAAAGATGCCGAAGTGGTTACAAAAGCCAAAGTTACACAAAACTACCTGAGCGCGGACAAGGACGTCTTGTATCTTTTCTTTTTTTTTTTGGTACATCAGAAAGGAAAGAACAGAGCAAAACAAAAAATAAACAACTAGAAGAACAACAAATCAGCAACAAGAGTGATCAACCCAAATCAACATGATCGGGTTCCAAAGAAGAAAGACCTAGATCCAACTTCCACCGGGCGGGGTCTTACTACACTTTGCCGCCGCCGCCCGTTCTTGAGTCTGCTCTTCTTTGCTTTGCACGAGCCACCCACCACAACCTCCACAGAAGCCATAGAAGCCGGATCCCAAGATCCATCACAGATTGGTGATGGTCAAACCAAAATGGAAGAGATAGGAGGCGATTCAAACTCTCACGAGGAGAGTGACTCAGCCCAGATCTACATGGAGGAGAAGAACCGGGGGCTGGGGAAACCCTAAGAGAGAAAAGTGAAGAGCACTTTCTCTCTCTAACGTCACACCCTCTCTCTGGTGTGTCTTGGATCTTTTCAACAAGCTGTGCAAGGGAGTCATAATAGGGGAATTCTATTTTGACGATGCGTACCAAAAAGCATCCATATATAGTGGGATTAATTGGCCGAAGTTTATGGCATACTTGAGACGCACATAATTTTCTTCTCCATGGGCGTTCATAGGTTTCTGTTTCGCTTTGGTCACTTTTGCATTACGTATTACTCAATTTGGCAGCAGTTTTCATATATAAACACTGATGATCATGAACATTGTCAATGCTTCAACTAGAATTGCTATGAGCTTTGTCTATGTGAATGTATAGCTTCTTTTTAAATGCCGATGATCATGAGCATTGTCTTGTTTGAACTTGAATTTCTATCAACATTGTCTATATGAATGTATAGCAACAAAGAAGTCTCAAGTTTGCCTCTCCTTTAACGTAAAATATCTATTTTTTTCCCGAAATATCCGTTAAACTGTCACCCATCTCTCTCCTTTGTAGCTGAACTTTCTAAATCCTTTATCTAGTCCCCAAACTACCACCCCTAAAGTGCATGTGGTCCAAAATCCAACTTCTATTAGTGAGATGGACGGAAAATCACTCATGCTCCCAAAACATGGGATTATGGTCCCTATAAAAAAGGGCAAAAACGCCATTCCCTTCATATGTCCCCATTCTCCCATCATTGATTGATAAAGAGAGACAATACAGAGCGAAAGATAGAAAGAGGATCAGTTGAAGCTTGATTTAAGCAAAACTTTCTTTCACATGGGAAAGGCGATCGACTGTTGCATAATGTTCTAGCCTTGCTTGGAATAAAGTCCCAGCATCAATAGAAACTACTGTCAAAAACGCTCTGTTCCGACTTCTGCATTATGAGTGGAATATTATGAAATATGTTTCACCTTGCTTTTGTAATTCACAGAATGTGCTAACATTGGCAATTGGCTGTCGACTTGTCTTCTATTAGGCTTGGGGCCGGTATATGTTTATATATTTGGTCAGCTGCACTGAGATTAATTTACTTGTATGGCAGGTCTGGTATTCTTGCTTTCATGATATCCAAGTGTCAACCAAATTGGAAATGTAGAAGATGAGTTCTATGTGTGTGAGGGACCGTTTTAGTGAGGGATTTTTTTTGGTGATCTGGTATTAATGAGCGATCTAGAGAGATCTGTTTTTCTCTGTTTTTCCATCCCACAAGAATATCCGTAGAGCTCTGTTTTTCCATCCCACAGGAATATATATATATAAGATAAAACTTCCAAAAATTAAAAGCTGTTGGAGTTCTCGCAATCTTGCGGCACTCACCTTTCCGAGCCAAATTTTGACGATCTGAACCGTTCAATGTTTTTAAAATGCATTTTTACGGGCCTCCGCGAGGATTAGTCCAAAAAAAAATACCTGTAAGGGCTTCATCCGATCAGTTTTGGTTAAAAACGTTATATATAGCGTTTTAACCAAAATTGATCGGATGAAGCCCTTACGGGTATTTTTTTTGGACGAATCCTCGCAGAGGCCCTTAAAAATGCATTTTAAAACCATTGAACGGTTCGGATCGTCAAAATTTGGTCCAAAAACACAAAAAATGGCTAGGTCCGCATGGTAACTTCAATAAGGGACCCTTATTGGAAGTTTATCCTATATATATATATATAAGGGTTGACAGGATTTGAAGGAAAATGTGGAAGTATTGGCACCAATTGATGTCGAGAATAACTTTTTTACCCTTTGGAGGGTTCTTTTTCATCCAATGAACTAATGAGAGTTGGATTTTGGGCCACATGCACTTTAAAGGTGGTAGTTCATGGACTATATAAAGGATTTTGAAAGTTCAGATATGAAATAGAGAAATGAGTGATAGTTCAAGAGAAAACCCTCCCCTCCTTCTTAGGGTTTTCTACAGCCGCCACTCCCTCCTCCTTTCTCCCCCCCCCAGGATTTCTACCCTATGACGGGGACGGGGGGAGGGGATCTCCACCCTTATGGGTGTTTTCCCTTCTTCTTTCCTAGATCTAGTAGTTTCTAGCTTTCTTTCCCGTTTTTCGAATAACTGCCGCTCTCCTCTCCTCTGGCCATCGCTCCACCGTTCTCCGTTTTTTTAAAGCCTACCTCCTTTGCTTTCCTTTGCGCTGACCGAGTTCCCTGGCGGGTTGCCGAAGGTGCATCAAGACCTGTGGTTGCCTGAGGTGAGCTCTGTAGTGTAGGTGTTAGGATCTTGCTTGAGATGAAGCTTTGGCCTACAGATGGGATGTGTTAGAGCAACTTGCCTTCGACTTGAAGTGACTGGGTAGAGTCGGTGCGACTCAATGTTGGCGACTCGGTTCTTTGGGTCATTGACTAGTTGTTAACTTGTAGTTTTATTATCTTTTTATATTTGTCGTTTTGTTGGTTTTTCTGCCCTGCGAGCTTTTCTCATCCCTTTGAGGATGATTTGGATGGTTGTGGTAGTTATTGTTAGAGTGGCAATGCATTGCCGGTATTTTGCTCATGTTTTATGTGAGGTCCTAAAGTTGGTTCTTGTTTAGGCCTCCTTGAGTCTTCGTTCTCCTCTTTGGGGGAACGGGGGCTGTTCAGATGTATGATCTCTTTTATCAATGAAACTTTTATCATTTGACAAAAAAAAAAAAGAAGATAGTTCAAGGGATATTTTGAAAAAAAAAAGTTCAATATGTCTTTGTAGCACAATAGTATCATTTTCTCATTACCTTATTCGCATAATCCCTTAACACTCTGATCTCGCTCTCTGGAATTTTAGTACAATGAGATAATTACAAAAAAAACGCTACATGGTTGCGCTTCCACTCGCATAATCCTTTAACCAGTGTTCTAGCAAATTTAGCTCTTACTATAGGATTATTTAAGTCCTGCTTTTATTAGAATTGGCAAATTCTTATAGATCCATCCTCAAAAGACAGTGTCACTGATATTTTCCTACCTCAACAAGAATCAGGAAAAACAACAACGGATCCGTAGAAATGCTAAGGGTTGGCGTAACATTATTGAATACATCCAATTTATGTGACTAGACAATCACCCATCTACTAGTCTCCCATTTCACGAGTAAATAGCTTATGAAGAAATATTGGAAGCGTTAAACCCAAACCACAAGTAGTGCAGTGAAAATAAATGGAGACAAGAAATGCACGATTTACGTGGAAAAACTTAGGGACCTAAATAACCCTAAGCTAAAACCATGACCTAACAATGCTGCTTTATTCTATTAATAAAAAAGAAGTACAAATTGCGAAATAGTAAAAACTTTACCCAAGCCCATATTCTCGCCAATCTCCAATGCTCCCAAAGCTTCTTCAAGATTCAATAGATGAACCACAGACTTCACGCCTGATCTTTGGATTCAACCGACTCCGAATCAATCTCCAAAAGATTTGGCCACAAAAGTATACGGCACCATGAACCACGAACAACAAATGGATGAATGATAATAAATGTGTTCTCTTGGCTTTTTGGGGGCCAGCATCCACCTTGTACTCGAGCGCCTCCTACTAGCGCGGGACAAGCGTATTGGAAGGACTAACTGCCTTCGTCATGTATGGACACCATTGCGAAGCAGGGGGGGCAGGGCCCACCCCAACCCAATGGTCCCCCCGCCCCTACCTTAAGGCATTCAAGTATAGTAAGCGTTGGTGGCCGCAGTTGATGGCTTACTTGAGACATACATCCTTTGTTTCTCTAAAGCCTTACTGAGATTCTCCGAAGACTTCTTGAGGCGGAGTTGATAAATTATACATCCTCATGTGGGATTATATTGACTTACTTCAATCTGTTTGGCTTTGATCGCTTTTGGGATGCAAATTACTAGTTTCATCCGCAATTTCCTCAAATAAACGCCGATGATCATGAACATTGTGAATGGTTCAACTAGAATTGCTGTAAGCATTATCTATCTGAATAAGTCTGAGTAAGTGTGAATATTGTAATTCCATATATCTCGATATGTCTATGTTTGTGAGAGAGTGTGCTATGTGTGAGTAGTGCGTGAGATATTGTGAGGTGAACTCCCACCAAATGTGAGTCTGTGCCTTCAATTACAAGAACTCCCACCAAAACATTGTGTATGTTTGAACTAGAATTGCTCCATCTAATTCACAGTGGCGGGTGCAGAATTTATTATGCGAAAAGATTAAATCACATGTATTCATCAATTATCAACAAAATATCATCTTCATGTACTGATATAGCGCTACACAGAAATGTAGGTAGCGCTACCGCTCTGCTTAGCCCATAGGTTGACCGTTGACCCGCTGTGTTGACTGTTGACCTTCTCTTCTAATGCGTTTGTAGCGCTACACCTATTTTGGTGTAGCGCTCAAAAACATTCTGTTCATTTTGGGACCCTTTTTAAGCCATCTTGAGCGCTCCAAGGTATTGGGGTAGCGCTCCCGACGAGTTTCGACCACCCCATGCATTACTCACTTGCCTTCAACTTCTGATCAACGTGCATGGCCCTCCAAAATATTAAAATCGCACTTGCGCCCCTCAATTACCTGCAAATCACACTTGCAACACAAAAACACCACATGCACGCATTAATTGGAAAATAAAGCTTAAACAGCATGTAAACTAAGCCAAAACCCCCTACTTGGGCGCTTATACGCAAGCTTCTCACGCGCCCATCAGCAGGCTTCAGCGTGGTGACAACAACTCAAACTCACTCGGCAGAGGTGAGGCAAATCAAAGATCAGTTCATGGGATAAACTAAATAAGAAGATGCGAGTCACTTTTTTACCCTATAACTATACTCGTTTGATGTACCAGCGCCTACAAAATCTTCGGCAGAACACACTTTCCATCAACGATTACACCATCAAGTACTTTCAACTTGTGGCCATGAATGATCTTTCCGAAACAGAGGAACAGTAGATTTCGAGGTATGTTAGTGGGTTGCGTCAGTAGTTCCAAGATGAGTTGAATATGTATGAATTATGCTTTGTGTCAAATGCTCATCAGCGGGCGTTGATGTTGGAGAGGCGGTTCAATAGGAGGCCGACAACAACAAACTGGAATAGTGTTGGTAGAGCACCTAGGGGGGCTGTGCCATGACTTGCGCAACTAATCCTCAACCCGCAGTGCCAACATCAAACAAACCAGGAGCTTTCGGGTTTAAGTGCTACAAGTGCGGTGAACCAGGGCACCATTTCTCTGAGTGCAGAAAAGTTGATCGTCTAGGGAAAGCCTTACTTATAGAAGCAGATAGGGACCAGGATGATGCAGTTTTTGGGTATGATCAGGAGGCTATTTATGACGGGAGCGACGAGCAGCCAATTAAGGAAGAAGAAGTGTCGGGAGACCTGGGGCCGTTATTGGTTGTTCGAAGGGTGTGCTATGCCCCACGAAAGGCTGAGTGGGAGTCATGGCTACGTAGCAATGTCTTTCAGTCTACCTGTACCATTGGTGGCAAAGTTTGTCACTTTGTGATCGATTCTAGTAGCTATGAGAATGTGGTGTCTGAAGAGGCAGTACGAAAGCTAAATTTAAAAACTAAGGCACATCCACATCCCTATAACTGTCATGGCTAAAGAAGGGCAGCAAGGTAAAAGTTTCAAAACGATGTCTAGTATCCTTTTCAATTGGTTCAAAATATAAGGATAAGAGTTGGTGTGATGTTGTGGCTATGGACGCTTGCCATCTGTTATTGGAGCGCTCATGACAATATGACCGAAAAATGGCACATGATGGGGGAAACAATACGTATAGTCTGATGTTTGGAGGTACAAAGATTAAGCTTTTGCCTTCCAAAGATGTAGCACCCAAACCTCAAGCAAGGGAGGGTACAAATCTACTATCCAGGGCGTAAATGGAGGAGGAATTTGTCGAGTCTGGTGTTGTATTTGTGCTAGTGGGAAAAAAGCTAGAGAAGGACCAACCAGGAGAAGAGATACCCGAAGTTATAAGGCCTCTTTTAGCAAAATTTGTGGATGTTTTTCCAACAGATCTGCCAGAAGGGTTGCCACCTTTGCGGGATATCTAGCATCAGATTGATCTCATGCCTAGTTCAAGTCTGCCAAATCGAGCCCATTATCGTATGAGCTCGAAGGAGCATGAGGAGTTGCGGCGACAAGTTGAAGAGTTGTTGTCCAAAGGGTTCATCAGGGAGAGCCTTAGTCAGTGTGCAGTCCCTACCTTGCTAACTCCCAAAAAAGATGGGACTTGGAGGATGTGTGTGGATAGCAGGGCCATTAACAAGATCACTGTCAAGTACCGCTTTCCAATTCCTAGGTTGGATGATTTACTAGATCAATTGTCAAGGGCGAAGCTATTTACCAAACTGGATTTGAAGAGCGGATACCATCAAATTCGGATTCGGCCAAGAGACGAGTGGAAGACTGCCTTCAAGACTCGAGAAGGCTTATATGAGTGGCTGGTCATGCCTTTCGGTTTATCAAACGCACCCAACACTTTTATGCATGTGATGAACCAAGCGCTACGACCATTTATTGGTAAGTTCGTAGTGGTTTACTTTGATGATATTCTTATATATAGTGCCACTCCAGAACTTCATATGCAGCATATTCAAGAGGTGTTGATAGTATTGCGGCGTGAAAAACTATTTGGGGCATTGAAGAAGTGTGTGTTCATGTCAGACTAAGTTCTATTTTTGGGCTATGTTGTTTCGAAGGATGGGATTAAGGTAGATGAGTCGAAAGTGGAGGCAGTCAAGCAGTGGCCTTTACCACAAACTTTGTTTGACATTCGTAGCTTCCATGGCTTGGCGTTGTTTTATCGCCGTTTTATCCCACATTTTAGCACAGTCATGGCACAAATCACCGAGTGTATGAAGGGGAAATAGTTTACATGGTCTGAAGAGGCAACGAAGGCATTCCATGTTATTAAACAGAAGCTAACAACAACTCCTGTTCTGATTCTTCCTGACTTCTCACGGCCATTTGAGTTACATTGTGATGCGTCTAAGGTTCGGATAGGGGCCGTCCTTAGCCAAGATTCCAAACCTGTGGCGTACTTTAGTGAGAAGCTTAGTGGGGCAAAGTTGAATTATAGAACTTATGACATGGAATTCTATGTAGTGGTACAAGGGTTAAAATATTGGTACCACTACCTTATTCACAGCGACTTTGTCTTATATTCTAATCGTGAAGCTTTAAAGCACCTCAATAGTCAAGACAAGTTGAAGCATCGACACACCAAGTGGGCTGCTGCTTGACCGTTCGGGTGATTAATAATTAACTAAGATTTCGTCCCAAGCGTAGGACTCTCATCCGGTGTAGCATAATAAATCCGGAAGTACCGGAGTCGAACCACAGAGACGGCTAACGGTGCTTGACTCAAAAGTGTAGAGTTTTAGTTTAACTTGGCTCTCAGGTAGCCACCCCTTGCTCAAATGATTTAATTAATTAACTAAATTAAACTGATTTAACTACTAGACTCTGAATTTAAAAAGGAGAGCAAAGCCGTGGCACTACGGTGCCCGCAACTAGTCTGATTCACATCTACTCGGGCCACAATGATTTAATTAATAGGTTTAAAAATATGGAAACAGTTCCTACCAAGTGCACACCACTCGTCACCAATTCCTCAATTCCCATTAGCACCAAATCACCTCAATTCCCTGCAAATTAAGTATAAACACCCAATGCAACCACGTGCACATATTAAATAGAAAATGAGGATTAAATCCATGATAATTAGGCCAATTCTACCCTACTCAGGCGATCAAATGCAACCATTTCACGCGCCAATCAGTTGCCTATGTCCAACAGTTTTCTTTTCTACTCAAACACAAAGCAGGAGGTTTGAATCGGGTGGTGACACCCCTTAGTCGCCGTTCTTCGTTCCTTACCCCTATGTGTACAGAGGTACTGGGCTTTGATACTTTGCCTGAATTGTTGGCTTTTGATTCTTATTTTTCCAAAGTATTTGAAGCTATAGCGGTGGGGAGCCATCCTGTGTTTCATATCCACGATGGTTTCTTGTTCAAAGGAAATTAGTTGTGCATTCCAGAGTCAAGTCTGCGACTCAAGATCATTGCGGAGCTACATAAAGAGGGGCATGTAAGGCATGATAAGACCTTTGCGCTGGTGGCCCATTCCTATTTTTGGCCTACTATGAGGCGCGACGTATATCGGTTTGTGGAGACTTGCCATATCTGCCACATATCCAAAGGAGGAGCTACAAATGTGGGGTTATATATGCCACAGCCTATTCCATCACAGACATGGTCAGATGTGAGTATGGATTTCGTTCTTGGACAACCTCGAACCCAGTGTGGTAGCGATTCTATTTTTGTTGTGGTGGATCGTTTTTCTAAGATGGCGCATTTTCTTCCTTGCAAAGCGGCGAATCTTTATTCTGATGTACGATTATACTTTTCTTTGAGTCTATCGTTTGCACGGGTTGCCAAACACTATTGTTTCTGACAGGGATACCCGTTTTCTTAGCCATTTTTGGCGTTGCTTGTGGCGGTTGGCTACTACACAATTGGATTTTAGTACTGCATATCACCCGCAGATAGATGGTCAAACGGAGGTTGTGAATCGTTCTTTGGGGAATCTGTTGCATAGTTTGGTGGGTGAATATATCAAGACGTGGGACCAAAAGCTGAGCCACACTGAGTTTGCTTATAACCATTCTGTGAACCGCAGTACTAGTTTGTCTCCATTTCAAATTGTTTATGGGCTTAGACCGCGGTCTCCTATCGATTTAGCTCCAGTTCCTAATTTGAAACGGGTACCTAAAAAGGCTCAAGACTTTATGGAGCAGCTTAAGGAAGTGCACGAGGTCACACTGCAACATCTGGAAGCCACTACTGCTAAGTACAAGCAATCAACTGATAAAAAGCGCCGTTTGGTGGAGTTTGACGTTAGGGATTATGTGTATGCCGTTCTGACCAAGGACCGTTATCCAAAAGGAGAATATAACAAACTCAAAGCCCGCAAGATTGGGCCCGTGGAGGTTATTGAGAAAATTATTCCAAATGCATATCGTTTACAGTTGCCTAGCCATGTGCGCACTTCTGACATATTCAACGTGAAGCATCTGATTTCATATTTAGGTGATGGTTCGTCTTTGGATGACTCTAATTCGAGGGAGAATTCTTTTCAAGCAGGGGAGGATGATGTAGAGTGGGTCGCGTCCACATTCCTTGAGCGGTTGGACCGTACATGGCCCAAGCGGCGCAATTAAGTCATGTAGATTTTGGCCATTTTTTTCGAATTTCTACTTTTGGTAATTTTTGTAATTTATTTGATTTTGGCTTGATTAGCAAGTCAATTTTTTTGTTATTTGTTTCCTAGTTGGATTAGGATTTCTTTTTGTTATTTGTTTTCTAGTTGGATTAGGGTTTTGAGTACTATAAGTATCGTTGTAAGCCTATTGGCAGAAGGTGGTTGTTTATGAATTAAGAAAATCGAGTTTTTACTCAATATCGTTTGTTCAAAGAGGGGGTACCTCTGGCTCAAACATTATTCGTGTTTTTTACTTGTAAATAATTTCGTAAAAGGAGGCTGCCCTGCATTAGAATACCTCCAGTTTATTGTACTGGAAAATCATTCATCTACTGGTCTCTCATTGCACAAGTAAATAAACTGATGAACAAAAATATTACTTCCTCCATTCCAAAATATATAAGTGTCCCTTTTGGGACTGCATGCCATTTTCATCGGCTTATATTTTTTAATGTGAACCTCAAAAAATATGCATTAGGATATCTTGTTTTTTAGATCGTAATTAATTCTATTATACAAAATTTTCAAAACCAAAAAAACTATTATAAATTAAAAGATATAAGCCATTGAAAATGACATGCAATCTCAAAATGAACACTTATTTAGGGAGGGAGTACTACGATGTAAAAAAAAAAAAAAAAAGTCGGTGATCCCTTATACTTCAGATTAAAATGAAGAATCTTGTTAGCATCAGCCTTAAACTTCAAATTAAACTTCTCGAATTCAAACTCTATTTAAAACTCTTAAAAAATTAGGACATTAATTTCCTTCCCAACTTGCTCTTGGTGTGTGATAAATATAAATTTCTTTGGTGTAACTTCGTTAAAATTCCAACTTCCAAGAAGGATCCACTTTACCAAATATGTGATTTAGCTGGATGTCCTCATTCCCTTGCATCTTCCTACACAGGCCATTGAATAATAAGTTAAAGGGAAAATTCTGAGCAATCAGTCCTACGAAGGACTTTCGTAGGAAATTTCTTAGCATGTAGTTCTGCATAGGCTTGCCAAATCAGTCAAAAAAATTAAAAAGGCCTCTAAAGCACTCAAAAAATCTCAAATGGCCTCTACAAAAGCAAGCTATGAATTAGGCCTATGCCAAAGCACACAAGGAATCCTGAATCAATTTTAACAATGCCACGGCCAACTAAAGTCTACTCCTTCACCTCCAGAGGTACTAAAGTTTGTTGCTTCAAACTCAACTTTAGGCCTGAGTGCGTCTAAACAAACTTCTAGCGAGCTAAGCAGGCCTCCAGGTTTTTCTGAGGCCTCAACTTTCAAAAGCTCTGCACTCAAGAGGCAAGACACCACACTCGGTGGGGGGACAAATGTCTCATTTCAAGCCTTCGAAAACTCACAAACAGCAGAAATGCCATAACAACAAACAATATGATTAATGAAATGATTTCAGGCAACAATAGCCAACATTCAAAAACTTTTCAAGAATTTTTGGACGATAAGCTATTTCCAGCCCCGGGGGGGGGGTGGGGGGGGGTGTAGGTCTCGTTGAATGCAAAGAGAGCAAGAACTATACCCCAAAATCAGACCTGAGATGAGTCAATAACAATTTAATCCTACCATCAGTCATGAGGGAAGGCCTGAATTGCATGTCACGCGTGTTGTAGAATAGGAGGAACAACATGCAGTGTTTTATATTGATTCATTTGTGGTCAAAGATGCTCCTCCTCCCTTAGTTAATGAAGATCTTTTGGCATTGTCCAACCTGCCAAAAGGCATTACATGCGAAGGCCTGCTGTAGGCCTTGAGTTTGTAGAATGGCACTAGCATTGGACTGGTGGGGCACATCAAAAGAGAGTCTTATTCAATTGGCTTGTACAAAAGCGCCAACATGGTTTCAAGTAGACCAAGTAGGGAAAAGTTATTCCTAGCTAGGCCGAACAAGCATCTCTAAAATATTTGGCTAGGTTCGTTGTGGCTATCAGTCATTCAGTAGGCCTTATTTTAGTTATATCAAGCCTTTCCCCGTTGAGGTGAAGTTCCTTCAAGCTATGGAGGAGTTAAGTTTGTACCCATTGAGAAAAATAATCTATTTGATGTCAAGTTCAGAGAACCTAAACGGCTATGTTGGTGGTTTCATAGGGCCACATTTGAAATATCGACTCTCATCATACGCGACCACATGGAGCCATTCCTTGGAAACCTCGTTGGCTTGGAACAGTTGTGCCGTAAGGTTTCGCAACTCTTCACTTCATACGCAATGTTCACAGGCATGTCAATTAACTCTGAGGAAGACGTCCAAATGTTTAGAGAAGCCAAAGTTTTACATAACTACTTGGTCGAGGACAATGACAAGGACATCTGTAATCTATTCAACAAGCTGAGCTAGGAAGTTGCAGTAAGGGACTGCTATTTCAGTGACAGATGCCATAAAGCTTCCGAGTATAGTAAGCATTGGTGGCTGAGGTGTATTTTGCTTCTCCGTGGTAGTTCAAAGATTTCTGTTTGGCTTTGGCTCAATACTTCAACTAAAATTGCTACGAACCTTGGCTATCTGAATAACAGAAATACTATAGATACTAACTAGTATACAAATTAACTATTATACTAAATACTTATGTGGCACTTTTTTAGGGGATGAATCTATCTGTGTATTCAATAATGTAATAATGTGGCTGTGTCATGTGTATATTTAGTGTAATATTTACTATATTAGATAGTGCATGTAGCATTGCTCATCAGGATAAAACGGTGTCACTGTGAGCTATTGTTAGTAACTTTGTAGTGCCTATTTGGTTTACATAAAAATGTGAGCGAGTGATTTGTGTATATTCTATATGTGTTTGCCTTCACTTTCAAGAACTTCCAGCAACACATTGTCTATGTTTCAACTAGAAATTGCTATGACCATTGTCTATCTGAATGTATAATGAATACAAATATATATATATATATATATATATATATATATATATATATATATATATATACCCTGTCACATACACAATGTCAACTGTACATCACACTGCTAACTTGCAAAACCAAGATAAATCAAGCCGGGCCACCTAATCACTGGATACATGATATAGAACTAGTGGGGGCTCAATTCTATGAATCAATTGGACCAACCGAAGCCTCGAGGTCCAAACAGCTTTTAAGTGAAAATTGCCAAATTCTACAATTTATTGACGAGTCCAGATTGGCCCAAACTTGGCACGGCTGATGGTGAATTTCAGCCAAATTCCTTTGTTTAGAGGCCTTCAATTTTGTATTTTTGGTATATTAAGAAATAATTACATTTTTTTCAAGAAAAAAAAGAGGTTATGTTATTAGATAGGTAAGCGGTCACCAAAAAGGGATTGTTTAGCCAACGAATGGGCAAGCCTATTAAGAGAACGCTTAACATGAGTAAAACAACAAGAAGAAAAAAGAGGTAAAAGCTTTACACAATCAGAAAGGATAGAGCTACAATTGGAGTAAGATTTTCCTTCTAAAGACAAAGCTTGGACAATGTGAAGAGCATCACCTTCAACTATGATGCTTGCGAGTCCTTTGTTTACTGCCAAAACAAGTGCTTCTCGAAAGCCCAACGCTTCAGTGGATCGAGGGGAGAAGAGTGCAATGACAGGGATGGAGAAAGTAAGTACCCAGGATATTTCCGAGATAATCTCTAGCCACAACACCAACACCCACCCGACCAACATGCTTGTCAACCGCAACATCAATGTCGAGTTTGATCACACCAGGAAAGGGTGGAAGCCACGAGGACGGGTGGGAAGGGGTTATGACTATAGAGGATAAATAAATCAATTCCTGAGCCTTTTTAAAATCTTCGCATAAAGACGCAGCTTTCTCCAAAACAAGAGTACAAGTCTAGCTTTGATGCTCAAATAGAGTGTGGTTTCTCCTCTTCCACAAGAACCAAGAAATAGACGCCACCAGTCCATATAAATCACCATTATCTCGACAAGTATAAGTGATAGAATCCCACCAGTCCTTGAAGGAAAGGTTACTCTAAGAAGGTGACACAGCAAAAGCAAAAGGAGATCCTTTCCATACCTCACTGGATACTTTGCATTGGAACAACATATGCTTAATAGTTTCAGGAGAAGACTTACATTTGGGACAATAAGGGGAGACATCTATGTTTTTACGATTAAGGTTGAAGAAAACAGCTAGAGCACCATGACCACAACGCCATATGAATGAACGAACCTTGTTGGGGACAAGGAGGGACCAAATATTTTTCCAAAAATTAGGAGAAGAAGATGATCATGTACTAGATTCCCCATGCTCTCTGGAGTGACAAGGACTGTTAACAAGTCTAGCTAGCCAGTATGCTGAGCGAACGAAGAATATACCGTTGTCTATTGAGTGCCAAATCCCTCTATCAGCAAAGCCCTGGGTGCTAATAGGAATTGAAAGAATAGCATCCACATCCATATCCAAGAATAAGGACTTAATAAGATTGATATTCCAAGTGTGAAGCTCTCCACCAATGAGATAAAAAACAAACCGTATGTGTTGGTGAGGAGAATCCACAGGTGGCGAAGGGCTAAGGACTTTGAAAGAGAGTGACCGGGGAAACCAAAGATCATGTCAAATATGTATCGATGTACCATTTCCAACGCACCAGTGCTAGCCCTTACATTTCCCTTTAAAAAATCGTTGAAATAGGGATTGATTGTCATTTAAGAGTCTCCACCCTTGCTTTGCTAGGAGAGCAAGGTTGAAGTCATGAAGGTCACGAAAGCCAAGACCTCCCCGGGTTTACAAATTAGTATTAGCGAATACTTCCATTTATGTCGATTCCATTTGGGAAAGTCTTGTTTTTCTTTCTAGTTTTCAATTTTAATAGTTTCCCTAATTTCTTGGATACTTTATTTTTTAGTAGTGTTTGATAAGGTTTCCATATAAAAGGTCATTTAATTTCTTTATTCCAGTAGTTTTTAATCAATAACAATTCTGAGTTTAATCTCTTCTCTTGCTGATTTAAGAACTTTTGTAGATTCAAAAACTAATCTCGTTTGGAATAGTACGCTAACTATTTTCTCGTGAATTCTGCTGTGTCTGACACATTTCAATTTTGTGAAATTCTCTCCTCCCATTTGCATAATCCGAATAGGAGGTTTTATATTTTGGTTGAGATTTTCCTCAAGTTTTGTGAGATTTCAAGGATTCAATGGAGACCCCTCTAGATTTCTTTTGGTGTCCACTAAAGAATTGAGTGGGGGAATGATGATTAAGGCCCTGTTCGTTTCCCAGTTTAGTTTTAGTTTTAGTTTTGATGACATCATCATTTCCCTCATTCTCTCTCTATCTCTCTCTACTCAGTACACCTACTGACATCATCAAAACTAAACTAAACTATCTAACCAAACACAACTTAAGTAATTTGCAAATTGATGGCTATGAAATTGAGGCGAAGGAGAAGATGGGGTAACTGGGCTAGACCAAGAATTCGGGATTCGAACATTTTCCAACATGTTGGAGTACTTGTTTCAAAAGAGGAAAAGGGATGAGAAAAAGAAATGGGCTAATGGAGGATTCATGGCCCAAAAACCATGCCTTAATTCCATGTCATGTCTATCTGAGCCATTCATTCAAGCAATCAACGGCTCAAATTCACAGATAAACATGAATGGCTTAGATTTGTTTAGGGTGAGATGACATCCGATCTGTTAATTACTCAGGTAGACGGCTCGGATGAATGACATGGGGAGTTGGAACAGGGTTTTCGGGACATCAGATCTGGTTCCATTCTATAGTTGATATGTTTTGGTGGTGGTTTTTTTTTTTTGACAAGTTTACTTGATATTTTTGTAGATTTACATGATATTTTATTTAGACTGTGATCAGCTGTAAGCTTCGTTTATCAAATAAGAAATGGATTTGAAATCATTGAAAAATGTCGTTCTGGTGACATAATTGAGAGAATCTGCTGTTAGCTTGGTTAATTTATGTGTCCTGTTCTTCATTAACTTCTTCCCGTCGAAGCAACTCCCTAGTAGAGTTGATGAAAGAGGGATTGGAATCCCTCCCAGACTTTGTTTTTACCGGACTTTTTTTTTTTGCTCTTGGTCGTAACTTTTTAGGCTCAGTAACTGTAAGTGGATTCAATTGTTTTTACACTTAAGGCTTTGTTCTCCAATACATTTTATGTCATAAAATAGGAATTCTCATTTTAGTTGGAGTTTTATAGAGTGGTCATAAAATGACATTGTTTTCCCAATAGATTTTATGTAGTTATCATAAAATCTCCACAAATGCATATTTACCAAAATACCCTCATTTTCATTTCATCTACCATTACTCCGATGTAACATTTAACAATTAGACCAGACACTTTTGCTGGAACCCAATATGAACCAGGTTTGCCACTATTTTCCAAACAATAAAAGTCTATATTAACCTTTAAGGGAGCATCATGTCTTTTTTTTTTTTTTTTAACATTACTTTCAATATATCATTTTTTTAGAACTCATTATTGAACATCCACCATTAATACGCATCCCCAATTGCACACAAACCCAAAAAAAAAGAAGTTATAGTTTTCAATCTCCTTGTTTACTGCACATTACATTACCTTGTCGGTCCCCTCTTCCCCTATGATCTAACAAAATTTGATTTCGAATTTCATTCAATAGTGAATCCATGTATTCATCAACCACCGCGAAATCCAAATCTGACTGGATAGGCTCATTAGCCTCATCATGAAGCTCACAGGATACTATGTCGTTATTTACGTAGTCCTTATTCTCCTATCGGCGCTCCTGAAATATTTGTCTGATGGACAATGAATTCTTATGTAATTGTGGAGCGCCATGAAGATAAGATTAATTTTTTTGTAGCCTTCTAATTTAAACTTCTGGGCCTTCTTCATCATGGCCCATCGAGCTTTCTACACACCAAATGCGCGCTCAATGCAACTTCTTAGGGAAGAGTGCACCCTGTTGAATCTTTCCATCGAATCTCTCATTGGCCTCCTCCTTCGTCTAAAATCATCTTGGTGATACATATACCCCTTGAGTTTCTAAGATCATTTAAATCTGAATGTCCAGACTACAAAAGTACATCATGGATTTTGGCAACATAAGTTTATAGATCTATAAGGATGTCATATATTCGTAATTTTGGGGAGTATATCAGAGTTTACCTGTCGCCAGAGTTAATTTATGTACGTTGCCGGAGTGGAGATTGGCGAAGGGCAGCCTGAGAGTGACAGAGCCAATGATCAGTTGAGGTAGAAGGAGAGAGAGAGAGAGAGAGAGAGAGAGAGAGAGGTCAGGTGTGGTGGAGGGGTGAGGTGGGAAAGGAGACTGGATAGCAATGGAAGTTCTGTTGTTGTACAGTTTGAAAGGCAGGAACTAATAAAGGGTAAAATTGTAATTTTACATGCCATAATGGGTGGGGCCAAACTTTGACAGCTCTCTCTTTGAAATTTTTTTTAAAAAAGGCAGATATGTCATTTTATGTATTGAGAAAACAATGAGATAAAATATCCCATTTTATATCATAAAATGGGTTGGAGAACCGACCCTAAGTAGGTTTCAATTTTTCAGTAAGCTTCGTCAATAAAAGATAGAAACGCTGAACAAATTCCTGTAAAAAAACAAAGATCAAACCCGATCACACACACCATGTCCATTTCAATTTTGCGAAACCAATATAAATCAACCTTCGTCACCTAATCACTGGACAAATTTCAATTTTGCAAAATCCCTCCCTCCCATGTGCATAATCTGACTGGAGGTTTTATATTTTGGATGAGATTTTCCTCAAGTCTTGTGAGATTTCATGGATTCTATGGATCCCCTGTGGATTTGTTTTGGTGTGCCAACTACACAAGTAGGGGAATGGTGATGAAGATGAGCAACTGGGCTGGATCAAGAATCCGGGATTTGAACATATTTAGAAACTAATACTTGTTTCAGAAGAGAGAAAAAGGATGAGAAAAAGACAGGTTTTAATGGAGCTTGGATTCATGGCAGTGTTACAAACAGACAAAAGGCAGAGGAGTCTGTTTTTAGCAATTCTATACTTGATAAGTATGTGATACTTATTTAGCCTGTGATCAGCTGTGGGTTATGTTTATCAAAACAAGAAATGGAATTTGCAATCACTCTTTTATGTCGTCCTGGTGACATGTGTGAGAATCTGCTATTAGCTCGGTTAATTTATGCGTCCTGTTCTTCATTTTCTTAACATAGTCGACGAAAGTGAGCATAACTCCTTTTGTCTCTTGGCAATTTTTTTTTTTTCTTGGTCATTACTTTTTGTGCTCGTCAAGACAAATGATCAATCAAAACAATTTGACACGTATCTACTGAAAATTCAAAAAAAAAAAAAAAAAATGATACAAGATACATTGGCAAATATTTTGCCCAAATTCTTTCCTATTTCACAAGTATGCCCATCCTATAGCTGAAGAAAAGCTTAGCCAATTCAGCTTAGGGGCTTCTATGTTCAAGAACTGTATATTTTTTTGCAAATAACACAGTTACTAGAAATCAATCTTCCAATAATGCTGCCCTCTTCAATTCTCAATCTACTACTCTCCCTATTCCACAAGTGAACTCCATAACTCTCCCTACTTAGCTGCGCCAGTTTGGCTTCCACCCATTTGGAATTAACCCGGCTAACCGGGTTCGTGAAAAGCCCCGATATCCTAGTCCAATCCACAGGGTAAAACGCGATAGGTGGTAAGACCGTGAAATTACAATCATGTCCTTTCGGCGTTCTCTCAACCACTCGGGAAACCAAGTACGGTCCATTATGGCCCCACTTGTTTCCATTGAAAGTGGACGTGAACTCCGCCATGAACTTATGTAGGAGTGTGTGGTTCTTGTCGAAAACAAGAACCGCATTGTTTAGCCTTGTCCAGTTACCAAATGCGTCGACGCTTTGTGCACCGATCGAATTCGTTAGCCCCGAGAAATCCTTCAAGACAATGAAATCCGTGTCCAAATAAACCCCGCCATACTTGTACAAAACCGCGAGCCTGATCAGGTTCGATAAATTCTGCGCGAATGAGATTTCGCCTGGGTCCGTTTTACCCCTCTTGAACTCGTCGAACCACAATTCGGCCGGGGTGTCCTTGAACAAAAATGACAAGTCTGGTGTCACTGCAAGGACCCTAAACCCAAACTCAAGAAGTGGTTTCAAGATTTCATACCCAACAGCAGAGTCCATACTTCTTGATAGAATTACCATGCACCCATCTGGGTTGGATTTGAATAGACTTTCCAAAGCAAGAAACTCTCTTTCCGAAAACGCCCTCGCCGGAGAAATCCACGTCATGAAAAACTGAATTCGGCACCGATCATGGCCGAAAAGCTCCCGGATTCGACCATCAAATTGTCTGCTCAACCTTGTGGACTTGAATAGATTGAAATTAGGCAGCTTTTTCTTCAACCAGTCAATTCTTTCTTGATCAGTAACATTGCCGGGTGGCAACAAAGAACTACGATCCAACTCTTCAATTTTCGCTTCTTCAACCTCTTGTTCAATTGGAAAAATCACTTCATGGGTCGAAATTCTCCTCAATTTCTGTGGGTTTTCGAGGGTACTACGGAGCCCCTGTGGACTTCTTGCGGTGTCAAGAACGACTGAGTGGAGAGAGAGATTTGAAATGATGCTATCAGTAACTACGATGAGAAAGAAAACCACGGCGAAGGAGAAGATGGGTATTTTGGCTAGGCCAAGAATCTGGGAATCAAACATCTTTACAAACTAGTAATGAATCTTGATTGCAAAAGAATGAAAAGGGATGAGAAAAAAAGACATGGGTTCAATGGAGGTTCATGAGATTGATACAAAACAGAGAGAGAAGACAGAGGATTTCATAAAGAGATTTCAATCTCCCAGTAAACACACATGGAATTCCTTGAATCGCTGTGCTTATCTAAATTATCTTAATCGTTGCCTAAAGCGTGTTTTCGGTCAAACTTGGAGACTTTCACATTTTTTTGCCAAAATTCTGGTCTAATTTGGCTGATTCTGGCGATTTAAGAGTTAAGAGAGAGAGAGAGAGAGAGAGAGAGAGGAGAGTGTGTGTTTACTGTTTGTCTTGGTGTTATGCTACGGTGGTAATGTTGGTTAATATGTTTGTGGTAAATTTGTTGTAGGAATCAGCAGTGTGGGCGGTGTGCCCTCTTCGGACGCATTTCGATGACGATATTGTTTAGAACTTGTCGAATATATCAGCTCTGGCGAAATTAGGTTGATTGAACGTTGATCTTTAACATATTAATATTGAAAAAATAGGGGTTCCGCTACCGTATGCGTGTTTATCTGTCAAAGATAAAAGTGCTACCTAAATTAAGTAAGTTAAATGTTAAAATCCGCAATAAGATTAATTTGGTTCTCTCTTTCACGGTGGGATCTTTAACTTCTTCCCTGGAGTAGTTGATTAATTTGATTAGTCAGGTGAAAGTCAGCAAAATAAAATCAAAAGAAGCGTTGAACCTTGACTATTGCCTTTGAGGTGTGAGTTATGAAGCTTCCAAAAAAGAAAGACTTTTATTTAGTCGGTCCCATATTCCTTTAGAGTAAAAAAAGGCTTTCCAATGGATCAATAAATTTATTTAAACTCCGAAAAACTCCTTTGGGTAAAAAACCAAAATGGTTTTTTGTTTTGTTCTTATTCAATATTTTTTTACATTTGTTAGTTTTCGGTCGATTTTTTCTAATTTTTTGATTCGTCTCAACGAGAGGAATCCAAAAAGTATAAAATTATTAACCAAATTTAAAATTGTGGATAAAGACAAAAAAAATCCAAAAAACCGATTTTTTGGATTATTTTTTGTCTTTATTCAAACTTTAAATTTGTCTAATAATTTTATACTTTTTAAATTCCTCTCATTGAGATAAGTCAAGAAACCACAAAAAATCGATGTAAAACTAACAAATTAAAAAAAATTTGAATAAGGAAAAAAAAAAAAAAAACAATTTGGTTTTTTTAGCCAAAGGAGGCATAAAGGAGATGGATTGTTAGAAGTTTTGGTCTATTAATGGATCCGATTCAATGTTTGGAATCGTTCATCTCGTAGAACTTGTCAAGAACTTGCATAAGCCAAAAAAAATCATAATCATCAAATTTGCAATAAGTTACTCGAAAGCGGGGGGCATGTTGTCCCCATTTGAGTCGTCCGTCCTCTGCGATCAACGACCCAAATCAGTACAGACCCAAACAGATATGTGCCATTCATTACTAACTGATCTGGACCGTTGATTGCCGAGCACAGATGACTCGGATGGAGTTAAGATGTGTGCTGTCCCTTTTAAGTCTTGAACCGGAGTCCCTTAAGTTACTCATGTGAATAAATTTAGTTATATTCTCTGAAGAACTGGGTTTATATCATCTTATGTGCTAAGTCCTTTTTTTTTTTTGGCAAAATAAATATAGAACAATTAGTCACCGATCAAAATCTAATCAATATAATTTTTGGCGTGATTAAAGTTCTCAACGAGTTCTACAAGATGAATAATTTCGATCATTGAATTAGACCCATCAGGTCGAAAATTGCTCAACTTCACAATGTGCAGTTTTCACCCAAACTGCTGACAATCCATCTTCTTAAAGATACTGCTTTAGAGGTTAATTAATTAAAGATGCACGTTATTTGAGCATCAAGAAATGAAACAAAATGAACACGATCATGATGAGATTAGGGATAAAGTTATAGGTGATGGGGAAATGTGGGTCAGAGAAATAATTGAGCACAAATAATCTCATACAACAATTGGCCTCACATGTCTGGTGACTGGTAGTGCCCAAGGTTAGAAAACTCGTTTCGCACTCTCAGGGCGGCCAAACACCTACTAGCTTCCAAGCCAAGTACTCGACTCCTAGTCAGGCGACTAGCCTCTGGTTATTCGGCAAAGAGCCTTCTATCACCTAGACAGCGAGTACTCGCCTTCCAAACCTTCTTTTCGAACACTAGTAATGCCAATGTCATTTTCCCTCTTTGATAATTCCCCTTTTTGTAATGCAATTTGCCTGTCCAGATTAAGCATAAGTGGATTTGATTTATGGCACTCCATATATATAGCTCATCACTATTGGAGCCCTTTCTTTTAAACATGAATGCTACTATATTATAGCAATAGCACGTTATTGGATAAGCTCTGAAGCAACTATAGGTGCTAAATTGACATTTCAATGAGTTTGGGTATTTATACTTCAAAGGTACTTTAAATTCTTCCTTTGTTTGATTAAAGTTTGCCCATTGATTAAATCTAGCAGAACATATTAAAATACACGAGATATAAAAGTTACTTTACTTTTACGTACTTTTTAAAAAATAATTTAATAATAAGAGAGAGGGGTACTACCGTAATTCCAACTTTATAGTAAAGTTACGGTTTATCTAATTTTCAAACATTGCAAAAGTCCACGGATGAAATCAAGTAACTCAAGGCCTCTTTTGGTAATAATCCAGATTATGGATTATTAGATTATTCATTTTGTATTTATTCAATTTTATTTTTGCATTTGTTAGTTTTGCGTCAAGATTTTGTAGTTTCTGGATTCCTCTCGACGAGACGAATCTAATAAGTATAAAATTATGGTCAAACCAAATATTTTTTTGAATAAAGCCAAAATACTTGGATTATTAGCCAATAATCCAAGTATTTTGGTTTTATTAAAAAAAATGAGTTTTGACCATAATGTTGCACTTGTTAGATTCGTCTCGTCGAGAAGAATCCAAAAATCACAAAATCTTGATGTAAAACTAACAAATGCAAAAAAAAATTTGAATAAAGACAAAATGAATAATCTAATAATCCATAATTTGGATTATTACCCAAAGGAGGCCTCAGATGTTATTCACTTTAGTGTCATGCGGAGTAGTTTAATGACTGATGCAGGACAAGATATACACCCCCATTATTTATGGAAACATTATTTTAGTAATAATTTTTATTTACGATTAGTATTAGAAGATTTTTTTTGTGCTGCCTATTTTGCACGTTTTTAGTTTAGTTTTGGTTAGATTTTATTTTATTTCCTTTTAGCTAATAGTCTAGGTTTCCAAGTAATACTTTTCTTGGTTGCTAGTCTAAGTACTTTCCTTTTAGCTAGGACTTCTACTAGTATAAATATGGATGTAGCCTATGGGCATATTTCAACTTTTAATCAAATATTATTTCTAAGATTTTCTCTCTTTTTCTTGTGGATTCAAGAATTCTCGTGGATTCGAGAACCTATTTTTAGTTTGAACTAAGATGCCTTGGTAGTTTCTCCGTGAATCCATTTGCGTCAAGTGGTATCGAGGCGGGTTTTCCCCGGTGATGGCACCAAACAAAGTAGAAGACACTCCCCCGGCGTTGCTCCGAGGGCTTTGTCGATCAAGGAGCGATGGGGTTGAAAAAGATCGTAGCGGTGGGATTTGCCCAACGCCGCCCCTCCTTAACGGGGGAAATCGGAAAACGCGGTGGGATTTGCCCAACGTCAGCCAATAACCCAGATTGTAGTTGGGAAACACCCAACTAATTGTGCTGATAGTGAAGAATTAGAACCCGATTTTAGGTCTTATGATAATTTGCCTAAATTAAGTGGTTATGAGTATTTTGAAGATATTTTAGACTGGATTTTTAATATTGAAGATTTCTTCGATTATGAGGGAATATTCCGTCCGAAGACAGGTGGAGCTTTTTCTTTTTAAAACTTACAGGTCCAGCTCTACAATGGTGGCTAGATATGCAATCTTTAAGAGATAGATTGGGCAAGCGTCGTATTTGCGATTGGTCAAAAATCAGAAAACGTTTGACGGATAGATTTGTGCCATGGAATTATGGACAACTTTTGGAAGATAAATATATGTCGAAGCAACAAAATACAATCAATGCATCTACCGATAATGTTGATGAAGAAGCTTTTAAAGAGGAGGCAACTCAAGTTGATGGTAAGAAAATTGATAGGGATTTGGATGATGAGAAAAATAATGGTATTGTTATTGGGGATCAAGTTGTTGAGGACCAAACTAATTTTTCAAAGGAGGTGATCAATGCTCCCACCTATAATGGCTACATGGTCACGCCAATATTTCTTAATGGGTCGATTATTAATATGTCAACCAACGCCGAGATGAGGATACAAAATCAAAAGAACACACAATGTCAAGTTTCCCTTATTGATTTTCTTGGAGTGCAACAGTATCATTGGATTTCCAATATTCATCTTATTGATCTTATCAATCAATTGAAATATGCTGAGAAGATATCTTTGGAAGTAATTTTTGGTGTGAGACTTTTTTGGAAGGAAATCAAGTGATTAAAGTACTCCAAGTATTTATTTATTTGGCATGGAAGATGGCAGGTTCCTAACGAGAACTCGAGGACGAGTTCTTTTGAAGAAAAGGAGAATATGCAGGACAAGATATACACCCCCATTATTTATGGAAACATTATTTTAGTAATAATTTTTATTTACGATTAGTATTAGAAGATTTTATTTGTGCTGCCTATTTTGCACGTTTTTAGTTTAGTTTTGGTTAGATTTTATTTTATTTCCTTTTAGCTAATAGTCTAGGTTTCCAAGTAATACTTTTCTTGGTTGCTAGTCTAAGTACTTTCCTTTTAGCTAGGACTTCTACTAGTATAAATATGGATGTAGCCTATGGGCATATTTCAACTTTTAATCAAATATTATTTCTGAGATTTTCTCTCTTTTTCTTGTGGATTCAAGAATTCTCGTGGATTCGAGAACCTATTTTCGTTTGAACTAGTACGCAACTAGTTTCTCATGAATTCCGCTGCGTCAATGACTACTTTGTTTCCCCCTTTTTTGCTTCGGGATTTGGGGATGAGAAATGCTAGGAACACAACTATTCCGAAACAACACCAAACACGACTCCTCAAATACATGCGAGTTCTGTGTAATAAATGTGTGTCGGACGCACATTTATGTGAGAGGTTGTGTTCGGTATTGTGTCTGAATAATTGTGTTCTTATCATTTTGGTCTAGGAATTTCGGTATTACAAAATCAAGAATTCGAGAGAGAACAAGAAACCTGAGCATCCTAACGTAACTAACATAATCACCATGTGTGTGCACAAGCGGGAGCACGAGCTTGAAACATTTTTGAATGACATCTCAAATTACTAACATTCGCAAGATTGAAGACTGAGAACTCAAGCACAATGCGAAGATTGACAGCCGGAGCACAGGACATTTGAAATGATTATGTGACTTGTGGGCTTTTTATATTGTCCAAGTTCAGCTAACTTTTTTGAATCTTCTACCATTTATTTTTTGTGCTGACATTTGCCAAAGCAACATACTTTTTCTTTTCACTAAAGAAGAGTACATTGGTCAATTTTTGCGACATGATTAATTCCTTCGGTGACATGAAGCATGGAGCTAATAAAAACCAACAAAAAAGCACACATGGAGTAAATTGTGGTTCTTCATAACGTAAAGTTCTGTTATCACGCATGAATTACATAAACAGAGAGATCTCTTTATTTGGAAACTCAATTTTTGGTGCTAGACTTTGAGTTTTGGTACCTTGCTGCAGGGACGTAGCCACGATTCTCGGTAAGCGGGTGGATAGAACATGATTTTTTGTATTGCCCTGACACATTTAATTGTTGGATTGTTTTTGTGAGGTATTGGATACGATGGATATATGGATAGGGATAGAGAGGACAAATAGAGTTCATGGGATAATAGATTGGATTATATGAATTCTGGTATTAGTTGTGCATGTCTTGATTATTTTTTACTGTTGTACGACGAAGAACGTAATCCGGAGAATGATTGCTAATACGGGTCCTCCCACTGATATAAGTTAATACCCACATGGGGTAATAAATGGACAACTAGTCTACTATCGTCCAATCCAGATCACACCCGTAGTATCAAATTTAATCTCAAAAACACTTTTTATAATTTAGCAAGTTATTTTTCAAAAACCTCACAAAATCAGATTTTCTATTCTAACTTCACTATATTAAACTATTCTTGTTTTCCAATGTACCAAAAAAAAAAAGTTATTAAACTATTCTTCCTTTCTACTCTTACTCCCCAAAAGTAATAATAGAAAAAGTGAACGATGTGTGAATAGTGCATGAACAGTACATAAACAGTGCCTTTGGTGCATGAACAGTACCGCACCAAATTTGTTCTTGTAGTAAAGTTAAACAATCAACAAATTGGTGAGGCATTTGGTGAGCCTAACTTTTTGAGGTTTTTTTGGAATTTGCTCTCTACTTTAACTTAAAATCTAATTTGTTAAGCGACGTATTGATGCTCTTGGTCCTGTGTGCAACCAAACACCGGACTATATGTGGTCTCATCCTTTAGTGTCACCTCTCTTATCCTACCATCAAACATTCCCAACTCTTGACAACCAGCGAAATATTTCTTGAGGTGAAAAGTGCATGAAAACACGTGACTATAAACTAATATCCGGAAAATACTTATTGATATTCAATTCGGTTGGCAATCTATATTACCTTACACAATAGTTTTGACAAAATATTCTACGTGGCATTTCCATGTTTCAAAGATATCTCATTTATATTTTAATAATATCTATAATCATGCCCAAATCTTATCTTAAAAGTTGATCATGTCCTACAAGTCTTGTGTTTCCGCGGTCTAAGAAAACTTGCCTTTTCAAAATAAAGCGGATCAATAAAAAATACCAAGTGAAAGAAAACTCATTTCTAGAAAAGAACAATCCTTTCATTTGGGAATTTCAAATTTAAAAAATCCTCTCTCTCTCTCTCTCTCTCTCTCTCTCTCTCTCTCTCTCTCTCTCTCTCTCTCTCTCTCTCTCTCTCTCTCTCTCTCTCTCTCTCTCTCTCTCTCTTCCTTTTTCAAATGATTTTGGTTGTGAAATGGATATTATAAATTTGATAAATCATAGCGAAAAAATAAGAAAGAATCTCTTAGTGATACTTTAAAAGTACATATTTTTTGTTGTGCATGAAGCACTTGATTTTATTAGATGTTAGTAGTTTGGTTTTCCTTTTTCTTTTTTGGCTTGGTTTTTTTTTTTCTTTTTGGTTTCATTATTGAGCTTGCACAATCATGACAGGGGTAGTGGCATGATAGCACCCTATTTGGATGCTGAAGATGATTTGGGTGGATTTGTAATGAGGGTGGATTTGAAAGTGGATATTTAATGAGGGTGGATTTGGTAATGAGGGTGGTCCCACCTCATAAGAAGGGTGGATTTGTTAGTGAGGTGTTTGGATGGTATTTTGAGAAGGGGAATTAGAAAGGTGGATTTGATAGGATAAGAGGTCAAATGACGTAATTGCCCCTATTTTATTATTTGAATAAAGAAAATGGATTAATTTCTTAATAGTTACAGTAAATACGTAATAAATACATAAAAATTACAGAAAATACATAATAAATACGAACAAATATTTAAACCATATTTTTTGGGAAAAAAATTTCGGGTTTAAAAGTTAATAAATTAATTAACAATTGAAAATTAGTTCAATTAACAAAAGACCTTTTTTTTTGTTATTTGAATGGTGAGTAGGTTATATATATATATTGATTGAATGGAGAGTACATGGTGATTAGGGTGAATGGTTGGTGGATTGGTAGATAGGTGATTGAATGGTGGTTTGTGGTCGAATGTTTGATAAAATATTTACTACAAATAGAAAAGAAACTCATTTTGGTATTACAAGCAAATTTCAAATTAGAAAAACAAGTGTTGTAGTTATATTTGTTACGCCCTAGGCTTTTATTTTATTTTATTTTATTTTATTATTAATAAGCATTATTTACAATTGGGTTTTGTCTTAGGGCCTAATTAATTTTTATAAGCACACTATGGGTTATGTGGGCTTCGGGGCTTAGTGGGCAGTTAAGTTGATTATAAATACATTCATTAATTAGGGTTTGTTATTAGTTAACGATAGGAGGGGTAGAGAGAGAGCCACTGCTGCGCGATCCTTCAAGGTGGGGTTTGGTTCTCAATCATCCGTTGAATTGGTAAGTAATTTTTCTTTTCTCTCTCTCCATTAGTTGGGTCAATGGGGTTTGATAGGTAGAAGCAGTAATTGGTAAGTACTTGTGTGCCACGTTGGTGCCACTTTGAAGGCGGTGCTTGTCGTTTCCCTTAGAATACTGGAAATTTTTGGAGTAAAATATTTGTGATGGAAATTCTCGTTGGTAGTTCATAAGGTAACAGGTGGCCTTAGGCCTTGTGGTGCTTTGATAAAGTGCACGGTGAAGTCAGATTATGTGAGTTTTAAATGGAATTGCAATGGCAGTTGACACGTTGAAATTCTCATGATGAATAATGGGGTTTTGGTTGGGTTTTTATAGCATACAACAATTTTAACTTATATAGGCGATATTTAAATTAGTTAGTTATTTAGTATTCTTTATTTCCTTGTACAGGTTAATCCTCCTTTTAGCGTGTTCGAGTTGCATTTATTTTGGACCGAGGTGAGTGATTAAGTATGTTACGTACTTTCGAACTTTCCCGTGTCCCTTAAATTATTTGTCAAAAAAAAAAATGGAATTGTTATTCGGAAAAATATTACATTTGGTTCTCTAAATTGGCACGCGATAAAATGCTTTCTTTTTGGTGAGATCTTTATGGATATTGTTGGGAACTTTAATTATTGGAAGACCAGGGAAATTATTCCTTTGTATAGGTGACCCTGGCCATAAGGGAAGAGACCGTTAGGCTTTGACCACTTATGCTCAACGGTGCCTTTTTTCTTGGGATCGACTTAGGGAAGAGTACCATGGTTTGCCAACACCTGGTGACTCTAAGTTCGATATTGGATCCAAACTTGAGATAATTATATTGTTGGCCATGGTACTATTTGGTTGTGGTTCCCCATTGTTATTGGATATCATTTGTGATCACCATTAAAATTTATTATTTATTTTATCTTATCGTGACTGCCAAAATATTTGATATGGTAATTTAATTTCATCCATGTTTTAGAACTTTATTTATTATACATGCTTGTCATTCACTGAGCTTGTCAGCTGACGGATTTAATCCAACACCATTTTCAGGTAAATCAAGTAAATAGGTGAGGACTCTGGCGGCGTCTTGGGGAAACTGTTGTGTCGACCTCCGTAGGATTACATGCATCGTAGTTTTTATTATTTAATTTATTTCGCTTCCGCACATGGTTAAACCTTGTTGGTAAAAATAATTATGGGATTCTTTTCGTCGATGGTGGATAATTTTGTTATCGTTTGGTTCATGGGATGGTGTGCCCCATGCTTTAATGAGATAATTTGGTTTAATTTTGTTTAAATAAAGAATGGTCTCTTAGTATTAATTAGTTTATTTTATTTTAGGCTGCGTGTTCCATAAGTTGGCCTTGTGGTTCACGGCCGGTCATTTCCCGTTTTGGGGTGTGACAATATTTTTGTAAGTTTGAATGGCACGCCGGGCTTGGAGCGAGGTAGATGAAGAAACTTTGCTCCAATACCTTACGTCCCTCATAGATGAGGGTGTTTGGCAATCTGATTTCGGATTTCGTCCTTCGTATTCAGAAGTTTTGAAAAATATGATGCAAGCTCCTTTCCTTGGTTGTGGTATTACAAAAATGCATATTGAACACAAGATTACAGATTAGAAGTGAGACTTTGTCTATATCAATAAGTTCTGTCAAATTGAAGGATTTGGATGGGATGACTCTAAAAAGAAATTGGTGGTGAAAAACGAACAAGTTTGGAACAATTTTGTCCAAGTAAGATTTCATTTAACAGGCTTGGTAAATATTTTCTCTAACTCTTATTTAATTTATTATTTAATTTAACTTTGATTGTTTTTTTTTTGTTTTAAAATGTAGGGCCATCCACGATTTGCAAATTGGAATGGAAAACGATTTCCTAATTACAGTCGATGGTCTTATTTCTTCACACCTCAAGACGGTGGGGAAAATGAAGATTGAAGTCATCGGAAATTTTAAGAATTAAGCTGAATTTCAGAGTCAATCTTTATTTTAGAGAGTGACTTTGTCTTTGTAATAAAGTTCATAATGTATTTTTGTCTTAGTAATAAGTTTGCATTTCAATAAACGGTTCAGACTCCATAGTACATAAGTTTACTCCAAATCAAAGATAAATGCTAATAATATACAACCTACAAAACCTAAGAAGAAAATGAAAAGATACAACAGTTTTCCATCCAATACGGATATTGAACCACCATCACTTGTTTGTGACGATTGATTGTCTTTCATCTGAAAATTCTCCGTATGAAAATTCAGTAACCCTAGTTCTGCTTTGTCAATTGTATTGTACATTTTCATCAAAGCCCTCAAGTATCCATTAACTTGGACTTCGGCTTCCTCCCCAGTGTTATATATGCCCGAACAACGTCCAATGAAAACGACCCAATACGACTCTTCATTTTGACTTGCTATTCAGAAATCTAAACCAAAACAAACAAGAGGTGATATAATTTGGATTAGTTCAATAAACAGTAGTTTTTGAAGTATGTATATTAGGCTCAGATGTTTGATTAATTGATGCGCATTGCACAAGTTGGCTACAAATCATGTTGCCAAATGGTGATTAAACCCTTGGTCATCCTAAAGTGTCCTGCCAATACAAGCGCGTTGCCATAAAAAAATTTGCCTCAAATATTATCATTGCCTTTAAAGAGGATGGCAACTTTCAAATTAGGGCAAATACATGTAATCATAAACTTACGCTTATATATTATATGGTTCAATATGCAGTTTTCTGGGCTTTGTAGCAAAAGCCAAATGATGCCAAAAAGGCTAGTCATTTGTGCCTTTGACACACACACACACACACACACAAAGAAGTCTTATGGCTCAGAAAAACTGCATCCCGATCACAATCCGTCACTTGGCTACAACTTATGTTGCCAACAGGTTTTTAATCCATCCACCGTCATAAGTTGTCCCTCCAAGACGAATTCATTAAATAAAATTTTCATTATCTAATTCATTATTGCCACACAAACATGCATGTAATGCCCAGAAAACATTATCTATGCCCAGAAATCTGCATGTAATGCCCACAAAAACTGCATGTAATGCTCAGAAACTGCAAGTAATGCCCAGAAAAACTGCATATAATGCCATTAAATTGCATATATGCCCAGAAAACTGCAAGTAATGCCCAGAAATTGCATCTAATGCCCAGAAAACTGCATATAATGTCATGAAACTGCAAGTAATGCCCAGAAAAACTGCATGTAATGCTCAAAAACTGCAAGTAATGCCCAAAAAAACTGCATATAATGCCATAAAATTGCATATATGCCCAGAAAACTGCAAGTAATGTCTAGAAACTGCATCTAATGCCCAGAAAACTACATATAATGTCATGAAACTGCAAGTAATGCCCAGAAAACTACATGTAATGCCTAGAAACTGCATGTAATGCCCAGAAAACTACATATAATGCCATAAAACTGCAAGTAATGCCCAGAAAACTGCATATATGCCCAAAAAATTGCATATAATGCCCAGAAACTGCATGTAATGCCCAGAAAATTGCATATAATGCCATAAAACTACGTATAATGTCATAAAACTGCAAGTAATACCAAGAAAAACTGCATATATGCCCAGAAAACTGCTTATAACACTAAAAAATTGCATGTAATGCCCAAAAAACTGCATATAATGCCAAGAAAAACTACATATATGCCCAGAAAATTGCATGTACTGCCCAGAAAAACTACATAATAGTCCATCAACCTTGCATAGAAGCCCAAAAAACAATCTCATGTGGATGTAAGTTCATCAAACTCAGAAATCTAAACCGTAACAACTCATATTGTAAAGCATCATAGCTCAGAAATCTAAACCACCACATCTTATAATATAAACTGCATCTAAACCATCCACCCACACACACACATTACAGATTAGATTTGTAGGTCATATAAATGGCTCAGAGATTAAATTTGTACCTCACATCACCCCTTTGGGACAACATTATGTTGCCAAATGGGTTTTTAAGCCATTGGCAACAATAAGTTGCACTGCCAAGTCGAGTGTGTCGCCGTATATTTGTGCCCTAATTTCTTCACTGCCATTACAAACCTGAAACATAAGACAGAATTCCTCATTAAGAACCATGCATAAACAACTACATAGTACATTTATTCAAAATACATAATAGTAGTACAAATTGTTAGAGTCAATTAGAGTTATTACAGTCATCCATATTGTAAGAGTACTACAAATGTTTTCTCTGACTTCACCCATCTAACCAAAGTCCTAAGTTGTTGGACCTAGCTTTCCTTGTAACAAGCTTATAATGTTTCGGGACAATATAGAACTCCTCAACCCTTTTATCATTCGCCAAAATTATTGCATTGGCGGTTAACGTATCGTCCACATCTAGGTTAAGCTTCTCAAGCTGGGCAAACACTCCACCTCTTTTTTCCGACATTCTTTGGTCGAAGCCTACGACTTGAATGAGCTTCACCATGACCTCTTTGTTCTCCGCCAAGTAACTTCCAAATGCATCATTAAGTGCTACTTGTTTTGCCTCGGCTTTTGACATCTTCTTAACCTTCTTGGCCGGGGGGGATTTCCAAGGGAAGCGTTGGGAGTAGTGGCATTGGCATTGCTAGTAGGAGTGCTTGGGTTTGTGGCAGGTGAACCACCTCTAGATAGGTCACAGAAGCTACCACCTCCAAACATGAAGTCACCATTGGCAAACCGTGGCGTGTAGCAATCATTGGTGCCAACAAAGGATTCATCGTGGACGGCTTGTTCCATTTCTTCTTCCGAAGCATCGTCCTGAATTTAAGGCGGATCCCCTACCATTTCACAAGTTGCCATATCTTTCCCAAATAACATTTGCCATTGTTGAAACATGGGGAAGGCCTTCCCATTCATCCCATTGGCTTTGGGGTGGAACTACACATGTAAAAAATATACAATTTGATTGAGTAAACACTAACAAGCATGGCCGAGTTATAAATGAAGGGTGGAAAAAGTTACCTTCACGTAATCATCCCACACATCCGGCGAATCCACGACGATTGCAGTAGTGTTGTGGTTCCAACTAAAACCACTTAGCATTTGCAAATCGGCAAGCAATCCATACTTCTCCTTTCAATTCTTAACCTTGGACTCTATGTTTGGGGTAGATTTTATGGTTGTCCCAGGCAACATCTTGTGGAGTAGAATCTCCACTGCCCCGAAAAAGCCCGACTTGAAGCCATTTTCGGCTTTCCACTTTACACCATCTTTGAACTCCTCAAGCATACATGCAAGGAGTGCTTCCTCCTCCTTCACACTCCAAAGCCTCCGGCTTTGTTTCTCCTTTTCATTCCCCTCATTGGCCGGTTTCTTCCCCTTGGCCTTTAATGACTTAGATTTGGAAGTTTGTTCGAAATCCATTGAATGGTCGAATAAGTTGATGTTGAACGATATAATTATTTGTAACAAGAAACTTCACTAACATGTCAATTCAATAAAACGGCATGTAAAATCCACACAATAGTCATTACAAATAGAACGACATAAAATCCACACTATAGTAATTACAAATAGTACATGTCAATGAATAAAATTACAATAATTTAATAAATTGATCAAACTTATAACTACTCCTCAGCTGGACCATTAGCTAACCAATGATTGTACATTTGAGTTGTCAAGTTATCTCTCATTGGGGTCCATTGGTTGGTTGGCTCGATGGTATCAATGTACTCATCCGATGGGACTATATGCACATTGGCTTGTTCCCAAGCAGTGTATTGTTGTTCAATGGGATCAACTTCCATTTCCCGCTTGATAAGGTTGTGGAGAAGGCAACAAGCTGTGACTATGTGACATTGAGTTCTAATGGGATAGTAAGAACAAGATCTCAATATTGCAAATCTCATCTTCAACACCCCGAAACATCTCTCAACCACATTTCGAGCGCTAGAGTGCTTCATGGTGAAAAACTCCTCCCGGCTCTATGGTTGGTGACCTTGCCTCCAAATGTTAATGTGGTAATGTTGAACCCTATACGGGGCTAACAATCCCGACCCATTGTCTAACCGGCATCGACGAGGTAGTAACGACCTACAAAACGCATTGTGTAAGTGAAAGTTATTATAGTGACGTACCCTGTGGACTTCTCAACCCATATGACCTCATCAATGCGTTGCGAAGCACTCTCAAATCCGAGGTAGATCCTTCCCAACCAGACAACGCGTATATGAATCTCAGGTTTCGACTACAAACTCCTAAGACATTTAATGCGTAGTCTCCCTTCCTTGACCTATATTGTGCCCTGTCTTCCGCTGCTCACATGGCAGGTACAAAAGTACCATCTAAAGCCCCTAGGCAATTCTGTTACGCACAAATCTTAGTACTGATATGTTCAAAATATGGTAGATAGTGAAGTGAAAATATTTATATGCAATTGGGCAAGTCAATTTACCTCAAACCACTTCCACCTACTATCCGGCTCGTTAGTGGGAACAAGTTGCGGATGATACCACAATTGATTGTAAAGTCGTAAGACTGCCAACAAAACTGCATTGAAATGCCTACTAATTGTTTCCCCGAACTGCACAAAATGGAACTTCGTTGGCCTATTCTTGTTATGGTGTGCGAGGATCCATAAGAAAATAGCAACTTTCTCTACGATTGTGACGTTCCTAGAGTTTTTTAAGCCTCCTTCCTCCAGTAAATGGCACAACCTCATGAATGTATGCCTATTTACTCTCAATTGGTCGTGACAATTTTTATCATTTCCACGTACTAACCTATTAAGGGCATCTACTTGGTTTTGGTAGACATTAGGGTTCAAACAAAGACGGGGCCTTCATCGAATCCTTGTGTCCATAAAGTTGTTGATTAAGTATGGCATGAGAGTAGTATTCACTACTCTCATGAAACATATGATTGCTATCAAATCATTACGTCTTGCGTTCTTCCTTTGTTCACAGATCGTTAGTCTTGCCATCTGTTTTTGAAAGAAACATCTTACGAAATTAGGGGGTTCCCAAATCGATTCAAAAACTGCAAGTAATGCCCACACATAATAAGAAATAATGACAATCTCTAAGAACAAAAGCATGCAAACAGAGTTTTCTAAATCAAATCTCATATAAGGGAAAAAAAATAACACTCTAAAACCCCAACTAATCAGCCCATAAACAAAGTTTTGTAATAACAACCACCATGGCCTTTGAACACAAAACCTTTTCAACTCCAAAACCCACAATCAAATTAGGGCAAAAAATCGCAGTCAAAAACTCCAAATCAGAGCCATAAAACTGGGGTTTCTACTCACAGCCATGGGTTTTGAACATGAAACACCATCTAGGGCAACATTTGAACTCTAAAATGCACAACTAGGAGAGCAACAATTAGGTTTTTGATTCACGGTTCGGTAACCAACAGTGATTCGAATAATGGGTTACCAACAAATTAGGGAAAAATTTCAATTCATAAACCCTCAACCGATCGAAAAAAATTGGGTTTTAGAATCAAACCACAAATGGTTTTCCAACAAACAACATCAAACAGATCGAAAATGCTATTTTTCATACCTCAAATTGGTTGAAGAAGAGTTGATGAAGATGACAAACCAAAACCCAAAACCGATCGACTTCGTCGCATCTCTCTCTTCTCTGTTGAAACTATTGGTCGTATGTGGTAGATCGTACACAGAAACTCCTAAATCACCTAGATTTGGAGGGGTAGAAATGGCAGAGAAAGATCAAAATCCACCCTCGTTAGCTAACGACAGGGTCTCACCTGTCGTTACCAAATCCAGCTGCAACTAGAGTACCACGCCCAATGTGATCCAAATCCAGGGCACAAAATAGCATCCAAAAAGGGGATTAGGGTGGGCCCGGGATTACATATTCGGGTGGAACCCAAATCTGGGTGCCTACTCCCACATCCAAACAGGGCGTAGGTGTGGTGGTATAGCATTAGCCAGAACACTAGATGAAAAGAGCACTCCATGGTTGGTTAAAATTGTCGAACTTCATCAAGTGCCTTTAGGCACGAGCAAAGCGCTAGTACTAATATATTAACCATGTCTAAAGGGCGGTGATTAGCAAAATCATATAGTAAAATCAGTATAGGTCTATTTCTTTTATTGTAACCCTCAAAATTGGGCAATTCCATCGTAGTTGCCAGGTTAATCCACAAAATTGAGTACAATGTTTAATCACACAAATTTGGAAATTTGAAGGATACAATCATCCCACTTGACTAACAGGTCCTTTGGCAAGATGGGTGAGAAAAGAAAAGAAAGTGATCTTGTTTCACACACTAGTGAGAAAAGAAAAGAAAGGAATGTGTTTTCTCACCATCTTGTTTGGATAGACAAATTAAAAGAGAGAATGGTTTCTCACCCTTTCACACCAATCTTGTTTGGGTAGACAATATAAAAGCAAAGATAAGAGAGTGTCACATATATATTTACCACAATACCTTTCTTTTCCAGTTTGACTTCCTTTCTTCCTTACTTCTTTAAGCAAAATGATGATGATGGGCTACTTGGATTCCAAGTCCATCCCAAGAACATTATATTCAATTTCTACCAAGTAACGTACAGCTGAAGCTCCATTTTGGTTTTTAACGCAAGTGACAAACAAGTGAAACACAATATAACCATCCAGCCTCAAAATAGCATTAGTATAGCAGCAGCTCCAAAATTTGTATCTATTTAAATTAGGCCTCAGCAAAAATGCAAGTGCTTAATTATGTTGCATCTATTTAATTTTGCAACTTTGCAATCCCAAGCACCAGCAGCATAAAGAGTCATTGCACAGATTGACAAAATGGAACATGAGTATATAACGATCTCAGCAAGTAGTCTAAATTAGCGGCAGTAAACATACAAAATCAGCAGCATCAAGAGGATAGTCAATATCAACAGTAAATAATATCCACTTCACCAACAAAAAGTGGACAGAAAATGAGCATAATCATGGGCCTTCATGAACTATCACCAGTCTTCAAATAGGAATAACAGATCACAGCAACAGTAGAGCAATAACAGAAAATTCAGAACGAATCAGTAGCCTAGTTCGCACATCCATGCGCTATCTAACAATAACCCTTATCAAATAGAAGAAAAACAAGATGATAATAGGTCATACATAACAAGGTCATCAGACAAAAGTTCTTTCTATTCAATACTTCCATCACTAAAAGAATATCTTGTTATCACCAAGGATATCACAAAAAATCCTAGTATGAGCTAGGATACTTGGTACGAAATAGTCAAAATATGAGCTAGGATACCTCATGATTACAACGTTATGCACCTTCTAAACGTCCTTCACATAATAGTCAAAATATGTTCACAAAATACTTGCAATATTTCACAAAAAACAGCCTAAATGCAAATGTATCACCAAGGTTATGGCCTCCAAAGCTTAGCTAGAAACGCTTTTGGGGATCATACATCATGTTCTCCAGAGTTTCCTTGCGATACTCCACCGGGGAACCAAAGAATGCCATCATTCGCTCAGGCTTGTTGATAAGGAATAAATATGCTTCTGTGCGTTGGTATGGCTCAATTTCGATTTCTTCAAGTGCCTTATGTAGTTGTCCAGTTGAAACACACCCATGAGCTTTCTCCATCATAGCATTACCTTCTCTTATAGCCGATGCTAGGTCTTGCATTGCTGCCTTTATTTCCTCAACTTTCGCACCTTCTCCATGTGGCAACCTTCTTCTCTTTTTCTTTTCATTCTGAGGAGATGGCGTGTCAAGCTTGTCAAGATTAATGAAGCTCTCCAGTGTTGCTTCATTCTGAGACACCATGTGATCAACGCTTTCAATTGTGTCGGTAGGAACATCAATTGTAGACCAGCGACGGAGTTTCTCTTTGGCAGTTGCTGCACCTTCTCCAGTAGCCCTATCTTTTCCAAAGATTTCAGCCAGCTTATCATAATTGCTAATGGGTGTAGTCATCCATTTTTCAGCACTTGGTTGCACCTATAAAAAAGACATATAGAAAAGATGAGAGATTGCATAGATGAAGTAGTAAATATACATTAAGTGATTAGTTAAAGAGAGTTTAATTGATTAAAACACATACCATTATCAATTCTTTCCAAACTTCAGGCTCAGCACTGAACGTCCTTGTTATCAGGCACCAAGCAAATCCACTTGTCATTCTCTTAAATAAATCGTAGCACTCACCAAAGTGCTCCTTGATAGTTTTTAGCCTATTCCTAATTTTGGTCTTGTCAAGATCCATGTTGAATGCCTCCCGTAATTTCTTTATAACGTTATCATAAGCAAGTGTTGTAAATGTTTGATTGACCCTATTTCCTTCTACATGTTGGTTGTATAGTGCATCAATCAATGCATCATCCATTTGGGGTGTCCACATAAACCTCTCAGCCTTCTTACAATCTTCATTGATTAGTTTTTTCTTACCCATTGAAACTCTACAAATATTGCCACAAGTACACACAAAGAAACAAGGGTTAATTTAAAGAAATATATTAGCAGTGACAAATAAAAGTTGGTACATGGTAACAAAGTTCTCCATACAAAAATCAAGACTTGCAATATGGAAATACAATTAGCCCAAAAATCTGTGGCATGCAATAGAAAATGCAAGTGCTTAATTATGTTGCTTCTTTGGATACATAGTCAGACCACATGGTGGCTGCAATCATATTCCTTGTCATTTCTCCTCATTTTGTGTCTTCACTATTATCTATTGGTGCTTGCTCCTCATTTCTTGGTATAGGTCACCTTGCAAGTTCTCGATCTACTTCAGCGATGAGTTCTTCATCCGGATCCACACCCATGAAAAAGTTATGTATAATGCAAGCAGCTAGAATGATATTTGATAGTGTGTCAACGGAGTAGTTAGGTTGAGTGTTTCCTATAATAGGAAACCGCTTCTTTACCACACCAAAAGTTCTCTCGATTACATTGCGTAAAAAAGCATGTCGAAGGTTAAACAATTCACAAGCATTTTGTGGTGGATGGTTGGAATACTCTTTCAAATGATAACGCACACCTCTATAAGGAGTAATAAGCCCGCTCCTTAACATGTATCCAGCATCAACAAGATAGTATTTACCTATTAAAAAAATGAAGTGCATGACTACAATTTTATAATATAAGGTTTGGAAAAAATGAAATTCATCTAAGAATGATTTTTTACCGTTAGGAATTTTGAGTTTATCCTCTCTCATGAGTGCATTTTTAATTATCCTCGAATCGGATGCAGTCCCCTCCCATCCAGGGAGGACATAGGTGAACCTCAAGTCAAATGTACAAACAACCAGAACATTTATTGTTGAGTAACCTTTTCTACCATGATATCTAGGTGCATCCACACTAGAGACTTTGACAGCAACATGTGTTCCATCAAGTGCCCCAAAACAATCCTAATATGAATATCAAAAACTTAATCTTTAGTAAAAGTTTATAGGGAATGTACATTGAAAATTTAATGTAAATGCAAAATATTTACCTTAAAATATGGGTAGAACCGGTTACTAGTTGATATTTCCAATGGAACTTGTGAACCCTCAGGTTGCTTAAGAAAGTGTTCTTCCATTGATATCACAGCTCTTAAGAATCTATGAAAATGACGGCTTCTTGTTTCACCAAAGCGCCAAAGAAAAAAAAGAAATTTCACTATTAGTTGCACTATGTGACAACAAGTAAAATCCCTTTGCAACTTGTTCCTCAACAGTTGCATATCTTGTAGGTCCCAGCCCACCATATCGTTGAGAAGATCACATAAATCATGAAATGCACGCGGCCCCATACTAATAATATCACGATTAATCTTAAATTTAAGGTTATCCATCAAGAAATCTCGAACTTTCTCTTTGTTCATGCCTAGTATGAGGCAATGACAATGATATTTTTGCCGGTACTTTCGAACCAAATACCAATATACTACATAGCCAAGAGCTTGAACAGCCGCTAGTTGTCGTCGCCGATTCCACGCACTGAATGATTTTTTAGGCCTACTCATTTATCCTCTTTTTTTTTTGACAAAATGGAATAATTATTAACACAAAGTTCACCCAATAACTTAACAAAAGAATCAGCGAGAGAGAGAGAGAGAGAGAGAGAGAGAGAGAGAGAGAGAGAGAGAGAGAGAGAGGAAACCATAAACAGGCAAGTATAGAAGCAAAATCAACGTATAAGTTGAATACAGATTATGAACATGTATCAACACTGATTGATATGGTTTGAGGCAAGAAAGAACATGTATGAACATTCATCGAAAAAACAATCATGTATGAACATGCAGTAGATCTAATTTTATTAGAAGCAAGAATCAAAATCACCCTTATACAAGATGAATATAGAGTATATATTCACAAAAATGGTAGAGAAGAATTTTGCATAAACTTACCTGAGAGCTCTCTATGCAATGGAGGAAAATGAAGTGCAGATGACATATATCTGGAGTATATAAGGCTGTGGTGGAGGGAAAAATTGGAGGGAAAAAAAAGAGGGAAATGTGAAATTGGGGCCGAGGAATGTGTATGCTATTTTATGCCTAGGATAGAGGAGTGTTTTTGTAAAATTAGGAAGGGTAGAATTGGAAAATCAAAAGTTTGATCTACCCCAGCCATTTCTCTCGCTCGAAATTGCACCACAATCGGTGAGAAAGAGAAATGGCAGTATGAGGGAATCAGGTTTCTCACGCTCCATCACCTTCTCCCTCCATTTCCCACTTCTTTGCTCATCCAAACAGAAGAGCGAGTCCTCTCCCCCTCCGTTTCTTTTCTTTTCTCTTCAAATCCTTCAATCCAAAGGGCCTGTAAATGCCACTCATTTGATAACAATGAAATTAGGTTTTGAACAACTCTGCGGAAGACCTTTCAGACTGTTAACTCTAGCTAAAACATTTTGTTATTTGTTCAGTTTTCATGCTTTTGAATTTTGTGAAACATGCTTTAGGACTTTAAGGTTTGGTTGGAGGCGGGGCCAGCTAGGGCACTAGTCACTTACTACCTGCTAACATAACTATCTGTATAGTTGATTGAGTTGTCTCAAAAGTATAAATCTCGTCAAACTCTATTCGATTTTTTTTTTTTTGCCACAAAATGGTAAAATTTTCAGGACAGTTAGAAGCTCAACACTATCATCTCATATTTCTCTTTATATAAGAACTTCCATTGACAGAAAATCTCAACAAAACAGGTGGTACCAATATGAACGGAAGCATCCTTCTTTATCCGCCGCTGATGTATTTATCGCGAACCCTTAAAAAGACCAACAAAAGAACTCAACCTGAAGATGCAATCTCACGCCAGAGATTATAAGCCACGTCTTTGAGAATTGTTTTTTAATTAATGCTCTAGTTTTCCATTTTATCTAATCTGCTTTAAGGCTTTGTTATGGCCTCCATAATCCATATGCTTCGTGTATTACGTTCGTCCATGCTTGTAATCTCTGGGGTTTGCCTCTTGTATTACAACGTAGTTCACTAGTTATTTTATAATGAGTGTCATTCAAACTGAAACATCAAATACAAATCTAGAACATTTTACGTCACATTTACATAAGGGTGAAATGTCCGAAACTAATATTAATTCATGCATTACGTGTATCATCGAAACTTGATGACCCATGTCATTTTCATATCTACGAATATTTCATTAGCAAAAACATCCAAGTCCCTTTCACTTTTGATTTTCATGCATAGGTCAAAAAGAATCAAACCACCCCCTTAAAAACTCAACTGCCCTCTCTCATTAGCCAATCTCTTCATTTCTCTCTCAGAAAAGAATCAACCCACCCCCTTAAAAAATGGCGGATGCGATCCCATATACAAAATTGCACGAAAGACAAACCATGCAAGAACACAAATAAGTGACAGAGAAGTTTTGAGACAGTTCTCTTTGTTGTTAAGTGCATTCATAGCTCATGTAAGATAACTTCAGCTATGGAAAGAGTACAACTTACCTGATCATTGCGTGCAATATAAATTTAACATTTATTATCACCACTTACCGTAATACTTTTGTCTAGGTCGACTCTGACATAATCATGAACGGAGTAATTAAGACCCAACAATTTACATTAACCACCTAGCTCTCGAAACACAATGGATCAATCATGTTATCTTTGCTCCATTCTTCTTATTTGTGGTTTTAATCTCAGGTATTGATTCAGCAATAGCAACATCCACTTCGGGCAATGAAACTGATAGAATTGCCTTGCTTAATTTCAAGAATCACATAACTGAAGATCCATTTCAAATGATGCCCTCTTCGAATGATTCCCTTCATTTCTACAATCGGGTAGGTATTAAATGCAATCCTTCCAATCAAAGAGTCACCATTTTGAACTTGGAATCCCAAAATCTATTCGGCTCCATTCCACCCCTTCTATAGGAAACCTCACATTCCTCAGGGGAATCAACCTTCAAAACAACAATTTCCACGGCGAAATCCCTCAGGAAATCGGTCTCTTAATCCAGCTTCAGCATCTCAATTTGTCCTACAACTCATTTTCTGGGGAAGTCCCTAGCAATATCACTCACTGAAGCTCACAGTATTTTATGCAGATGGAAATGAGCTTTTTGGGCAGATTCCAGAGCAACTCAACTCTCTGTCCAGTTTGCTCTTTCTTTCACTTGATGTCAACAAATTTTCTGGTAAAATTTCAGCTTTTATAGGAAACCTTTCGTCTCTCAAGCGAAATAATCTACTAGGAGTCATACCAGAAGAAATTGGGTTATTTTGCCGTTCCTAGCAATGAGATTTTAGGTACTATTCCTTTGGCAATCTATATATCTTCCTTGTACCACTTTAGTGTTGCTAACAACAGGTTACACGGGTAAATCCCACAGGATTTGGGCCATACCCTCCTAATCTAAATATCTTTCTTGGAGGATTAAATCATTTCACAGGGTCAATTCCTGTCTTCTTGTCCAATGCCTGTGGGCTTCAGAAGGTTGATTTTTCTGAGAATATGATTACAGGGCATGTGCCATTAAGTTTGGGAGTCTTGAATGGTTTGTTGCATTTCAACTTTGATGATAATCAACTTGGAAATGGGAAAATGGGAGGTCTAGATTTTATTGATTCCTAAAGTAACTGTACTAGTTTGGAAGTGTTGAGCTTAGCAAGAAATCAATTTGGTGGACAATTGCCAAACTCCATTGCAAACCTTTCAACTAACCTCAAAACTCTTACTTTGGGTTCAAATATGATATATGGAAGCATTCCTGATAGGATAGGAAACCTTGTCAATTTGACCCTTTTTGGCCTCGAGAATAACCACTTGAATGGCATCATCTCCGATAGTGTGGGGAAGCTTCAACAATTAAGGAAATTATACTTGAATGAAAACAGATTCTCAGGGATGATTCCATCATCCCTTGGTAACTTGACATCATTAACCAACCTCTTTTTGCAGGAAAATAGATTGGAGGGACGTATTCCTCTGGAATTTGCAAAAAAATACTTGTGCTGAGGTATTAATAACCTTAGCGGCATCATACCAAAAAAAGTCATCAGCCTCTCTTCGCTTTCAATTTCTCTGGACTTGTCAAATAGCTCTTTGACCGGTTCATTACCATTTGAAGTGGGTATGTTGATAAATCTCATGGAGCTTGATGTTTCAAGGAACAAATTGTCGGGCGAAATTCCAAGTAGTATTAGCAGTTGTCTTAGTTTGAAGCGCCTGCTTTTGGAGGGTAATTCCCTACAAGGAACAATTCCTGAATCTTTAAAAGCTTTAAGAGGTTTAGCAGAGGTAGATTTGTCATGCAATAACTTGTCCGGACAGATCCCAGAATTTCCTGGGAAGCTTTTGTTGCTCAAGAAACTCGATCTTTCTTTCAATAATTTAGAGGGCCAAGTGCCAATTGAAGTGATTTTGGAAATTCCAGTGCAATTTCTATAATCGGGAATAATAGGCTGTGTGGAGGTGTTTTAGACTTGCATTTGCCTTTATGTTCCCAAGTTGACCAAAAAGCATCAAGAAAATTTTTTGCCGCAAAAGTAGTTATCCCTGTAACAATTGGTGTTATTTTAGGCCTACTCGTGTGCTCTTTCACTGCTTGTAACGTGATAAGAAAACTAACCAAGAGACCTTTAGTTGCTTCCTCCCCCAATGATTCGAAGTGGAGAATTTCTTACAGGGACATTGTTAAGTCAACTAGTGGGTTTTCCGAGAAAAATTTGATCGGTTCAGGTAGTTTTGGTTTTGTATACAAAGGAATTCTTGGTGGTGCTGGTGCAGTAGTAGCAGTCAAAGTACTCAATCTTGAAAAGCAAGGTGCTTCCAAGAGTTTCATGGATGAATGCAACGTTTTGAAGAGTATACGGCAACGTAATCTCCTTGAGATCATAAGCACATGTTCCAGTGTTGATCAACAAGGTAATGACTTCAAAGCTCTAATACTCGAGTTCATGTGCAATGGTAGCCTAGACAAGTGGCTCCATCCAGGAAATGATGAGCAAACTCAAGCTAATAAGAGTTTAAAATTTATCCAAAGACTGAACATAGCCATATCCCTTCTGCATTCGAATATCTCCATCATCGTTGTGAGATACCAATTGTGCACTGTGACCTAAAGCCCAGCAATGTTCTATTGGATTATGATATGACAGCCCACATCGGCGACTTTGGATTTGCAAGGTTTCTTATTCAAGCATCAAATGAGCTTTAGAATAACAAAAACTTGTCTGTGGGGCTGAAGGGTTCTGTTGGATACATTGCTCCATGTATGTCAATTAGACAATTAAATCTGGCAACCATTACTTACTAATAATCGTTGGTCATAAAAATTCTTGTTACTTCTACTTTTTTTCTTACTAGTGTCCGTTTTTTTCCTTTCAGAAAATGGTATGGGGGCCCAAGTATCCACGCTAGGAGATGTTTACAGCTATGTGATTCTCTTGATGGAGATGTTTACTGGTAAGAGACCAACTGATGGCATATTCAAAGATGGACTAAGCATGCACAACTTTGTTTCAATGGCTTTGCTCGAATGCGCGAGGGAAATAGTAGACCGGTCATTGCTCTTGGAAGTGGAGGAGGAGCTTGATCATGATAAGGAAGAAGAAAGAATGGAAGAGAGAGATATAATCAGTGATGGAGATCCCCAGAGCAATAGTGCTAGAAGTTTAATGGTATTGGACTGCATAGTTTCAGCGCTGAGAATTGGACTTTCATGTTCTGCTTCACTAACGAGTGAACGGATTCCAATGAACATTGCTGCAAAGAAAATGCATGCCATTAGAGACTCGTTTCTTAGATGTACGAAGACGAGTTCAAAAAGATATTAACATGTCAGTTTTCTTCCACGGATTTTTACTTCTCTGTTGTTCATTTGATGCATTCTAGTTGAAGAACATATTTCATAAAGCAGCTCCACTTTTCTCTGTTGTACAGTGTTTGGTATTCTTAGGAAGTCAATTTTTAGAGTTCCATGAATCAATACCCACATACTTATATCCACACTAGTTATGCTGCTCCGAACCGTTTGAAGAGATTTCAATTTCCGTAAAGTCTTTCGGGAATTATGGGATTAATGCTACAGCCAGAATTATGATTCTGATGCCGGACAAGAAAGAAGTAGAAGGGAAGAGAGGCACACAAGGGTCAAAATCCAATTTCTCAACCAACTCTTATTCTCATTAATCAATGTCTAACAATTACATGGTCGAACATCTTATTTATAGACTCATAACCGTAATGGAAATCAAAAGAAAACATTAAAAATAACCTAATTAAAATTGCCTCGTACACTTAATAATTAAAATAACAAAATTACTGAAGACATTTACTTGACCTAAAAAACTTAAATGTGCACCTCAGGTCCATGGCCTTTACTTTTAAATAAGACGTTCGACGATGTATTCCATTTCATCAAGGACCTTAAAATGTCTTCTAAATGATGTTTCCAAAGTGGACAATATGGTCCAACCAATCAATGTCTAGGCCATCAGATTCTGTGGAAGGATTCAGTGGTCACTGTTCACATTCTCGGCTCCACTTATCAAGCTATCACTTTGAGAATCCTTCTCCTCCTCCTCCTCCTTAATTTTCTTTATGCGGCATCTGTTGTGTATGGCGAAATACAACAGATAACCACAATTGCCATAAAACCAACTAGAGGTTTGCTTGAGCTGACAATGCGTGATATTCAAAGTAAAGCGCATATGGTTAAGGATGTTTTACTCTATAGTCCTGACCTTTTTTCTTGGTTCTATAGTTTTTTTTTTTTTTAATCAATTGGTTCTATAGAGTTTGATTCCTCTCTCTGTGAAGTAGTAGGATCCATGAAAATTTATCCCGATATGGTCCAGGAAAGAGAAATCAACGGTCCAATGGAAAAATTGATTTCTCTATCCTGGACCATGTTGGGAAAAATCATCGGATCCTAACATTTTCGCTTTGTGGTTAGGCAGCATCTGTTCATTTTTTCCAAGTGATGTGATTTGACCTTTTTTTCTAGAAGTATGCCCTCTTTGGTATTGCTAAAGTTTTTCTTCTATTTTCTTTTACCACTATCCCTGAGCCAATTATAATCAGACATCAACTTCAACTCTTGAAGATTTGTTACCGGATAAAAATAAAAAATAAAAAAAAACACCAGTAATAGTTGTTCTTATTGTTCAGTAGGTTCAGTTGATGGAGATGCCCACCGACCTTGAGAATTCATAAATGAAAGGAAAAAAGAAGATTTATAAACATGAGAAATTCTACAATAATAGTAGAAGACATTTTAAGGTCCTACTCCACTCCAGTCTCCATTTATTTAACGAAAATACTATAATAATTAAAGAAGCAGAAGCTATTATAAAAAAATAAATAAATAAAAAATAAATAAATAACATGTAACCTATTCGTTTCTTCTGTCATTCCTCGTGTTAGATCTTTGAAACGTTTGTCTGATTGCGTACATTTTGTTCACGACAATGTTCATTGGCATTCGCGTGCTTGGAAGTGGAGCAGAACACAAAAGTCCAATTTTTAGCACTGAAACTATGCAATCCATTACTATTCCAGTAGTAGAACAACTGCTCTGTGAATCTTTATCACCGGTGATGGCTCTTTCTTCATTTTCCACTTCTTCATTCTTAACATCAACCTTGTTATCTTCTTCTTCCAGGAGTAATAATCGGTCCACTATTTCCATTACACGTTCAGGCAAAGCCATTTCAACAAAGTTGCGAATGCTTAGCCCGTCTTTGAATGTATCATCAGTTGGTCTCTTTCCAGTAAACATCTCCAATAAGAGAATCCCATAACTGTAAACATCTCCTAGTATGGTCACTCGGCCCCCCATACCATTTTCTGAAATTTTTATGGAGAAAAAGAACTTGTCATGAAAATACTACTATTACTAGTTAGAAATTATGCAAATGGGGTATCAGTAATATCTGTTACTGATTCTAGCCAAATTGAAAGAACAACATACCTGGAGCAATGTACCCTATAGAACCCTTTAGCACCTCAGATAAGTTCCCAGTGTTGGAAAGACGGTTCGACGTTTCAGTAACAAAACTTGCTAATCCAAAGTCACCGACATGAGCTGTCATATCATCATCCAAAAGCACATTGCTTGGCTTTAGGTCACAGTGCACAATCGGCATCTCACAATGATGATGGAGATATTCTAAGGCACAAGCAACATCTATGGCTATGTTCAGTCTCTGAACAAATTTCAAACTCTTAGTTTGATTTAGCTCACCATCTCCCAGATGCAACCACTGCTCTAGGCTTCCATTGGACATGAACTTGAGTACTAGAGCTTTGAATTCATTGCCTCGTTGATCAACGGTGGAACAGGTGCTTATAATTTTTAGGAGATTGCGATGCCTTATACTCTCCAAAGCACTGCATTCATCCAAAAAACTCTTGGAAGCGCCTTTCTTTTGAAGGTTTAGTACCTTCACAGCTACAATTGCATCATCACTCCCAAGAATTCCTTTGTATACCGAACCAAAACTACCTGAACCGATAAAATTGTCCCCGGAAAAACCATTAGTTGACTTAAAAAGCTCTGAGTAAGAAATTCCCCCTTGCCAATCGCTTGTGGAGTTTTCTGTTAAAGGTGTCATGGTTGATTTTTTTATCATGCAACAAGCAGCCAAAGAGCACAGAAATATGGTTGAAACAGCTGCAGCAGTAACCGGGATAACTACTTTGGGGGCAAGAAATTTTCTGGATGATTTGGTTTTGACTCGAGAACATAAAGGCAAATGCAAGGCCGAATCACCTCCACACAGCTTATTATTCCCAAGGATTGAAATTGCACTAACATTTCCAAATATCCCTTCGGTTGGCACTTGTCCCTCAAAATCGTTAAAAGAGAGATCAAGTTTCTTGAGAAGCGAAAGCGTTCCAAGAAATTCAGGAATTTGTCCAGATAAGTTATTGCGTGAAAAATCCACCCTGGCTAGACCTCTTAAAGCTTTCAAAGATTCAGGAATCGTTCCATGTAGGTAATTACCCTCCAAAAGCAAGCGCTCCAAACTTAGACAACTGCTAATAGTACTAGGAATTTCACCAGACAATTTGTTATCTGAAATGTCAAGCTCCATGAGATTTACTAACTTGCCCACTTCAAATGACAATGAACCAGTCAAAGAATTATTAGACATGACCAGAGAAATAGAAAGCGAAGAGAGGCCAATTACTTCTTTCGGTATGGTGCCATTAAGGTTGTTACTACTAAGGTTCAATACCTGCAATTTATTGCAATTTCCAAGGCTTGGAGGAATACTTCCTTCTAGCCTATTCTCCTCCATAAAGAGCTTTGTTAATGATGTCAAGTTACCAAGGGAGGATGGAATCAGCCCCGAAAATCTGTTTACGTTCAAGTATAATCCGGCTAACTGTTGAAGTGTTCCCACACCATAAGGAATACTACCATTCAAGTAGTTCCCTTCCAATCCTAAAAGGGTCAAATTCACAAGGTTTCTTATCCCATCAGGAATGCCTCCATATAACATATTAGATCCCAGAGTAAGTCTTTGTAGAGTGGTTGAGAGGTTGGCAATAGAGCTAGGCAATTCCCCACCAAACTGATTTCTCCCCAATCCTAAGACTTCTAAACTTGTACAATTACTCAAATATTGTATAAAATTTAGGCTACCCAATTCTCCACTTCCAAGTTTATTATCATCAAAGTTGAAATGATTCAAACCTTTCAACATTCCCAGACTTGTTGGCACAGTCCCGGTAAGACTATTTTGAGCATAATCAACCAGCCAAAGGCCAGAAGCATTTGGTAAGGAAACAGGTATTGGTCCTGTAAAATTATTTAAGCCCCCAGCAAATATTTCAAGATTACGAAGGGTAATGCCTACATTTGGTGGGAGCTTACCCTGTAACTTGTTTTGAACAACATTAAAAAGGTAAAAAGAGGAAATGCTGTAGATTGACAGAACCTGGAGAGAAGACCAACTTGTTCCGGTATGCTTCCTTGTAGACTATTCTGCATTAGCGAAAGAACATAGAGAGATGAAAGGTTTCCAATGGAAGTTGGTATTGTTCCAGAAAGATAGTTGCTCTCAGCTACAAGATAAACCAACTTGGAAAGTGAGTTGAGTTGCTCTGGAATTGGCCCAACAAGCTCATTTTTCGTCACACGAAAAATTGTGAGCTCTCTACATTGACTGATATTACTTAGGATTTTACCAGAAAAAGAATTATAAGACAAATTGAGATGTTGAAGCCGGATTAAGCGGCTGATTTCTTGAGGGATTTCGCCGTGGAAATTGTTGTCTTTCAGATTGAACCCAGTGAGGAATGTGAGGTTTCCTATAGAAGGGAGAATGGAGCCAAATAGATGTTGTGATTCCAAGTTCAAAATCATGACTCTCCCATTGGTGGGATTGCATTTGACACCTACCCAACTGCAGAAATGAAGGGAATCATTCCAAGAGGGCATGATTTGAAATGGGTCTTGAGTTATGTGATTCTTGAAATCAAGCAAGGCAATTCTATCAGTTTCGTTGCCAGAAGTGGATAATGCTATGTCAGATGCCAAAACTAAGAGCAAAAGCACAAGAAAAATCCGGGGAAAATGAGAGTGCTCCATTGTGTTTGTTGCTAATGAAGTCCTCATTTCAAAACTGATGCAGCGCAGACTATGGAAACGAAAACAAACGTGCAAGAGAGACACGAACGAAAGATCGACCCAGAGGTACTCCCTCCTTAAACGATCAAATATGAGTAAAACCCTGTTTCTGAAATTCAATATCAACTAACTCTAGCCGCTTAGGCTTACAACTTATTATATAGGAACTAGAAACCCTAACTAATAATCAAGGAAAAAACGCAAAACTAATTAAAAGGAAAAATTCGGAAATAACAGAAAAACATCGTAGCAAGCTAATTAGGACACTCGGTATCGATACGGGAAGAATCCTGTATCGATACGGGTGGCTTCGCTCGCTCGCCGATCTCGGGGTATCGATACAAAGAAAACTCGTGACGATACCGGCAAATGCTTATGTTGATTCTTAGGCCTTTTAGGCCTCGCGGGACGCAACCCGGCCCATCCATGTTGACGCAACCCGTCCGCATCATCCTCCCCGGCTTGAAAAGAATTCGCCCTCGAATTGCAATCATCAGAAGACGAACTATCACCCACAAACGGAATCAGATGCTTGACATTGAACACATCCGTCGTGCGCACATGGCTAGGGCGATTTAAACAAAGACGCATTTGATTGATCTTCTCGAGGACCTCCAAAGGCCCAATCTTCCCCGCCTTAAGCTTGTTGTATTCCCCTTCCTGAAAGCTTATCCTTGGTCACAAGACAAAGATATACAAAATCACCCACCTCAAATTCCACCAAACGACGCTTCTTGTTTGGCCGCGCTTTATACTTGGAGGTAGAGACCTCCAACCGCTGGTAGCCTCATGTACTTCCCCGCAAATGTGCCATAAAGTCTTGGGCCTTCCAATGCACACGCCAAATCGGGCACCGAGCAAGATCTACAGGGGACCGCTGGATTGCACCCATGTAATCCCTGAAATGGAGAATGTCCCGTACTTCGATTCATCAATGGTTGTATGCTAACTCAACCTCGAGCCAATTTCGCATCCCATGACCCAAGCCGCACCCCACCAAATCAAGGTAGCATGTTACCCAAAGAACGATTGACCACCTCAGTTTGGCCATCAGTCTGCGGATGATATGAAGTACTAAAATCGAGCTGTGTGTTTGCCAATCTCCACAAACAACACCAAAAGTGGCTCAAGAAATGCGTGTCCCTGTCTAAAAACAATAGATACAGCGGCCCATGTAAACGATAAACACCGGCCAAAATACAATCGTATACCTTAACAAAGATCGGTGGTCTTCGTGGTAAGGAATAAAGTGAGCCATTTTCGAGAACCCGCCCACCACCACATAAATAGAATCCTTGCCTCATGAGTACGAGGAAGACCAAGGACAAAATCCATACTCACATCCTACGGTTTAGCGTAGGATAGGCAGAGGCATATAAAGTCCGGCGTTAGTGGCCCCACCCTTAGAAACACAACAGATATGACAAGCTCCCACAAACCGGTAAACATCCCGCCTCAAAGTAGGCCAAAAATATGATGCAGCCACTAAAGCAAGGGTCTTATCACGACCCACATGCCCCTCATTATGCAAGTCAGTAATAATTTTGAGCCATGACAGACTCACTGAACACATAATGCATTACCCTTGAATAAAAAACCATCATGAAGGTGAAACACACTCGGTTCCCCCTTTGAAATAACATCCAACACATGCGAGAAAAAAGGATCCACAGCCAATAGTTCACGAAAAGAATCGAAACCAAGTACCTCAGTGCGCATGAGAGTCAGCAAGGAAGAACGACGGCTGAGGGCATCAGCAACTCGATTCAATGTTCCAGCCTTGTGCTTAATCACAAAGGTGAACTGCTGGATATAAGCTGCCCACTTAGCATGTCGATGGGAGAGCTTATCCTGGCTATTCAAATGTTTCAACGCCTCATGATCAGAATACAACACAAAGTCACTGTGAATGAGGTAGTGGTACCAATGGTGCAAAGCCCGCACAACTGCATAGAACTCCACATCATATGTGCTGTAATTCACCTTTCCCCCACTAAGCTTCTCACTGAAGTAAGCAACCGGCTTCGAATCCTGACTAAGCACAGCCCCAATTCCCACCTTCGAGGCATCACAATGTAATTCAAATGGTTGCAAAAAATCTGGAAGGATTAGCACTGGAGCACTCGTTAACTTCAACTTGATCTCCCTGAAAGCCTCTGTTGCCTCTTCTGTCCATGTAAAACTTCCGCCTTTCATACACTCTGTGATCGGCGCCATGATAGTGCTGAAGTGTGGAATGAATCGGCGATAGAACGACGCCAACCCATGAAAACTCCGAATATCAAACAAGGTCCGTGGTTCGGGCCATTGTTTGATTGCCTCCACCTTTGATTCATCCACAGCTAACCCATTCCCCGAAACAATGTACCCCAAAAACAAGACCGAAGTCATCATGAAGGCACACTTTTTCAGACCCCCAAACAGCTTCTCCCTTCGTAGAACTTCCAAAACTTCTCTTAAATGCTGCATATGTAAATCCGGTGTGGCACTATAAATCAGGATGTCATCGAAATAGACTACAACAGACTTACCAATAAACGGCCGCAGCGATTGGTTCATCACACGCATGAAAGTACTAGGCGCGTTTGACAAATCAAAGGGCATAACCAGCCACTCATACAAACCCTCACGAGTCTTAAATGCAGTCTTCCACTCATCCCCTGGTCTGATCCGAATCTGGTGATAGCCACTCCTCAAGTCCAGCTTGCTGAACACATTGGCCCCTGATAATTGATCCAATAAATCATCTAAACGAGGAATAGGAAATCGATACCTCACAGTGATTTTATTGATAGCCCGGCTGTCTACGCACATCCTCCATGACCCATCCTTCTTTGGAGTCAATAAAGCCGGAACTGCGCAAGGACTAAGGCTCTCCTGAATGAAACCCTTGGACAGCAACTCTTCCACCTGTCTACGCAACTCCTCATGCTCTTTTGGGCTCATTCGCAATGGGCTCGATTCGTAAGGTAGCACCGGGCACCAAATCAATTTGGTGTTGAATGTCACGGCGGTGGCAATCCCTCCGTAACTCCTCCGAAAAACATCCTCAAATTCCGACAAAAGTGGGCTGAATAATAACCGAATTACAGACCTCGGATTGATCCCCGGCCCAATATCCTTCCCAACTAGAACATAAGCAATCCCGCACTCTGCAATTTCCTCTTCCATCTGGCGGCTTTGCTAATAGGTTAGGACCCACCGGAGTCGGCTCCTGTAGAAGGTAACAGTTTGATCTTTGTACCACCGTAAATTAAACTGTAAATGTTAGTCCCTCCGTCATGTACAACTTTACGATCATACTGCCATGGTCGCCCCAAAAACAGATGACAAGCATCCATACTCACAACATCACACCATGCACTGTCTTTATATTTTGAAGCCATCGAAAAAGAAACCAAACAAATACTTAGAAACTTTTACCTCATTCCCTTTCTTCAACCAACTCAATCAGTAGGGGTTGGGGTGTGCCTCCGCCTTCAAGTTCAATTTTTGCAATCTGCTTCCTCGACACCACATTCTCACAATCGCCGAATCAATCACATAGCGGCAAACTTTGCCACCAATCGTGCAAGTGGATCGAAAATGTTGTTCTTGCTAACCACGTGTCCCTTGATTCTTGGGGTGCATAGCACACCCTTCGAACCACCAGCAGTGGGCGACCCCGTGTCACCTGCACATTCTATCTCCTCCATCTCCCCATTATTGTCATCGTATATAGCCTCCTAGTCATAACCTTCAGTTGTCTCCTAAACAATTCCCTCCTGGTCTAAGAACAAGGCCTTTCCTGGACGATCGCCTTTCCTGCAATCCGACATACGATGACTTGGCTCGCCACACTTAAAGCATTTAAAGCCGGGCCGTCGCCGCTTTGTTGGTTCTTTGGTATCTGCGGGTTGAGGAATAACCGCACGCATGGATGGTGCAGCCGCTAGCTTGTTCAACAAAGATCGTTTCAATTACCCGATGGCCTCCTATTGAACCGTTTTTCTAACACTAAAGCTCTTTGATGGGCATCCGAAACAGAACACAAATCATACATCATTAACTCATCTTGAATTTGTTGACGTAAACCTCCAACATACCTTGCAATCTGCTGCTCTGTAGACTCCGCTAAATCGTTTCTGGCCACAAGTTGATAGAACTCTTCTTGTAATCGCCGGCGTAACGCTGTTCTCGTGAAGATTCTCAAGCAATCTCCGATACATGATACGGGTATAGTTATGGGAAGGAACTCCGCCCGCATCTTCTTCTTTAGCTTTTCCCAATCGGAATCTTGGACTTCCCATTCCGCCCTTCCGAAGTTTCCCCAAATTTGCCGCCACCACGCGAAGCCCTACCCCCAACCTCGGTTGCCACAAGAGGAACCCTCCTATCCACGAAACCCCTTTGAAATCCATGATTTCGTCTATAGCATTCAGCCAGTCCAGAAACTCCTCCGGTGATAGATTACCCTGAAATTCGGGCAGGTCAATCTTGATACTCCTCTCCCATGATTGAGAGTCATGGGTTCTAGCCACAACCTCCCTGCCCCTTCCCTGTTGGTGGTAATGACCAGCAAAAGGGTTGGAACCTTCATCATCCGAAAAACCCTCCTCCTCCCCGAGGATTAGGTCCGACAGACGGGCGGCGCGAAGTCGGATTTCCAACTTCTAGGGCCTCAAGGCGCTGCATGATTGCCTCGAGTGTCAACCCCATCCGATGAAACCCGTCCTCAATCCGAGCTTCTCGAGCTACTTCATCCCGCTCATAGACTTCGTCAAGATCGGCCCGCACGGGTTGCCTCGCCCACCCCCGACCTCCAAAGACGCCCCTCCGGTACCATCTCAGGATTGGAACTTGCGACTCATACTAACCGACGCAAAATAAGCAGACTATGGAAACGAAAAACAAACGCGTGTAAGAGAGACACATAACGAAAAGATCGCGACCCGCAGGTACTCCCTCCTTAAACGATCAAATATGAGTAAAACCCTGTTTCTGAAATTCAATATCAACTAACTCTAGCCGCTTAGGCTTACAACTTATTATATAGGAACTAGAAACCCTAACTAATAATCAAGGAAAAAACGCAAAACTAATTAAAAGGAAAAATTCAGAAATAACAGAAAAACATCGTAGCAAGCTAATTAGGACACTCGGTATCGATACGGGAAGAATCCTCAGACGATACGGCGGCTTCGCGTCGCCGCTTAACACTCGGGATTGATATACAAAGAAAAACTCAGACGATACCAACAAATTTTTATGTTGATTCTGCGCCTTTTTGTTTCACGCGACGCTAACCTGTCCATCCATGTTGACGCAACCCGGTCTGCATCAAAAACTAATCCAATATGTAAACACAATTATTTGAATAAGGAATCATAGTCAATATTTCTTTAGTCTTGGTGGCCCAGATAATTTATTATTGGATTAAGTCTTCCTAGAGATATTTCTTTGGCAATACTTAAAGAGAGTAGTTTGATTTTTTGGAACAACTCCACTAGCGTGTGGGTTTCAATCTGAAAACAAGCTCAACTTGATGGAAAGAGTTCAAAATTGACAGGGACATGGATGTTGACTTTTGGTATCTAATTTTACTTTTGGCTGCTAAAATTTTTTCATGGAAAGATAGGATCAGCATTTGTTGGTACAAAAATGAATAACTGTTGTTAAAATAAGTTTTTGCGATGAAAAAGTTTAATAGAGTTTCATCTTTCTTTTTCTTTAATCAACTATTTTTTAAATTTTTGTGGAACATTTTTACTTTTTTGGTATATCTAGTCTAAGCACACTTGAAAAGTGATAATGTTTTATTAAAAACTTTTCTGAAAATGGAAAAAGTTAGAGAACTTTAACCTGGCATTTTGACTCTTGAACTTGTTTTTTTTAAATTTTCCATTTTTATTGAATTGTGTAGAAGTACTGTAAACTTGTTTAATTTTTAGATAGGCTGCACTACATGTTCCCAAGAGGTAAAAACAAATTGATAGCTCTGCACTCGAGTTTATGTCCAAGGGAATCATAGAGCAGTGGTTGCATCCTAGAGACAGTGAGTGATAGGCACATAACAAAATAAACAAAATTTGTAGTATATGTATGCCTTGCTGGATTGTAAAACGATCTTCTTTTGATAACCTATGTGGCTATGGCTTCGGGCCATCTTACTATACGCCTCGCTGGATTGTACACAAAATTTTAAAAATAGTCTGTAGCGCCTTTCCAAATAACCCTATGCAGAGTGTACGCGACATGTGATGCTACCCACTGCACTAGGTAGGCATCTTAATAATTGCCGATCAAAAAAAATTACTACTGATTGACTTCATAGTATACCAAAAATGTACATCAAGAAAAGTGAAGCTTCATTTACACACAATATTAATATATGCTTTAGATGGAATCCATCATCTGTAAGTGTAACCAATTTAAATCCTGCAGAACCTTTTGTTCCTTACTGATAGCCTCTAATCAAACACAACTAGTAAGAAAAAATGAACAGGCCGGCCTTGGGCACAAACCCACTAGGCCATCGCTTAAGGGCCACAAAATAGGGCCCCCAAATTTCTAGAATAATAAATACACATAAGACAATTATTTAGCAGAAATGTGATATTAGTTCAGCCGTAACACCCTCTAGCTATAACCAACAGGTCCGATGTTTGAATCCTTACTAAGAAATTCTGAATATGCACAAAAAATTAAATACTACCATGGCACCAGAAGGTGATTTTTAACTTTATTTTGGACAAAAAAAAATGTATATACCAATTTTAAAAGGGCCCCATTATTAAAACACACTTAAGGCCCCAAAAATCTCAGGGCTGGGCCTGCAAATGAACATTAAAAATGCAAAAACTAGTGAAGAAAACTAACCTAACTAATATCATATCCTATTCACCCTCTTAAATTTCATAAACGAGTCTCTGATAGCATGCATTTTCTTTGCAACAATGTTCATTGGAATCCGGTTACCAGGTAATGAATCAGAACATGATAGTCCGATTCTCAGCACTGAAACAATGCAATCCAATACTATTCCACTTCTTGCATTACTGCTCTGGGGATCTCCATTGCTGATTATAGCTCTTTCTTCCATTTTCGATTCTTCATTCACATGATCAACCTCCTCATACTCCTCCTCTTCCAAGAGCAATGATCCGTCTACTATGTCCCTAACACGTTCTAGCAAGGCCGTTGAAACAAACTCGTGAATGCTTAGTCCGTCTTTGAATATGCCATCAGTTGGTCTCTTCCCGGTAAACATCTCCAACAAGAGAATCCCATAGCTGTAAACATCTCCTAGTGTGGACACTTGAGACCCCATACCATATTCTGGAAGGAAGAAAAATAATTATAACAGTGGTAGTACAAGCAGAATTATGAAAATGAATTATCAGTAAACAATGGTAGTAAGAGTGAATAAACAAAATACCTGGAGCAATGTATCCAATAGAACCCTTCGGCCCCACTGATGAGCTTTGGTTGTTCGAAAAATCATTCGCAGCTTGAATAAGAAACTTCGCCAATCCAAAGTCGCCGACATGGGCCGTCATATCCTTATCCAATAAGACATTACAAGGTTTTAGGTCACAGTGCACGATTGGTATCACGCAATGGTGATGGAGATATTCCAATGCAGAAGCAACGTCTATGGCTATGTTCAGTCTTTGGACAAGGCTCTTATTAGGTTGATTTTGCTCATTATGTCCCGAATGGAGCCACTGGTCAAGGCTTCCATTTGGCATAAACTCAAATATCAGAGCTTTGAAGTCATTACCTTGTTGATCAACACTGGAACATGTGCTTATGATCCTAAGGAGATTGCGATGCCTTATACTCTTCAAAGCTTTGCATTCATCCAGGAAACTTTTGGAAGCACCTTGCTTTTCAAGATTTAGTACTTTGATACATACAATTGCACCATCATCGCTGAGAGTTCCTTGGTATACAAAACCAAAACTACCTGAACCAATTAAATTTTCCTCAGAAAATCCATTGGTCGACTTAACAAGTTCTTTGTAAGAAATTCCCTGCTGCCAATCCATTATCGAGGATGAAACTAAAGATATCTTGCTTCGTTTTTTAATCACATTATAAACAGCCAAAGAGCACAACAGTATGGCTACAATAATCCCAATACTAACAGGGATAACTACTTTGGGGGCAAGAAATTTGAGTGAAGATTTTGTGTCATCTTGAGAACATATAGGCAAATGCAAGTCCAAAACACCTCCACACAGCTTATTATTTCCAACTATAGAAATTGCACTGAGATTTCCAAAAATCCCTTCCCTTGGGATTTCGCCCTCCAAATTATTGTAAGAAAGATCGAGTTTCTTGAGCAGTAAAAGCTTTCCAAGAAATTTTGGTATCTGTCCAGACAAGTTATTGTGTGAAAAATCTACCTCTGCTAAACCTCTTAAAGCTTTCAAGGATTCAGGAATTGTTCCATGTATGAAATTACCATCCAAAAGAAGGCGCTCAAAACTTAGACAATTGCTGAGACTGCTAGGAATTTCACCAAACAATTTGTTATCTAAAATATCAAGCTCCATGAGATTTATTAACTCGCCCACTTCAAATGGCAATGAACCAGTCAAAGAATTATTGGACAAGACCAGAGAAACAGAAAGCGAAGAGAGACCAATGACTTCTTTCAGTATGGTGCCACTAAGGTTGTTACTACTAAGGTTCATTACCTGCAATTTATTGCAATTTCCAAGGGTCGGAGGAATACTTCCTTCTAGCCTATTCTCCTCTATAAAGAGCCTCGTTAACGATGTCAAGTTACCGAGAGAGGATGGAATCAATCCCAAAAATCTGTTGTCATTCAAAAATAATTCGCCTAAACTGTCGAAGCATTCCCACATCATCAGGAATACTACCATTCAAGTAGTTCCCTTCCAATCGTAAAAGGATCAAATTGACAGGATTTTGTATCCCATTAGGAATGATTCCATATATCATATTAGAACCTAAAGTAAGTTTCCGGAGGTTAGTTGAAAGGTTGGCAATGAAATTTGGCAATTCCCCTCGAAACTGATTTCTTGCCAATTTCAACACATCCAAATTAGTACAATTGGCCAAATATTCAAGAAAATTTAAGCCATCCATTTCACCCCATCCAAGTTTATTATCCTCAAAGTTGAAATGATACAAACCTTGCAAGATTCCCATACTTGTTGGCAGTGTCCCAGTAAGACGATTTTGAGCAAAATCAACCAAAAGAAGGCCGGAAGCATTTGATAAGGAAACAGGTACTGTTCCTCTGAAATTGTTGAATCCCCCAGCAAATATTTTAAGATTAGGAAGAGTAAGGCCTGTATCTGGTGGGAGTTTCCGGAGAGGAGACCAACTTGTTCCGGTATAGGTCCTCGTAGGCTATTTTGCATGAGCGAAAGGATGTAGAGAGACGAGAGCTTTCCAATTGAAGCTGGGATTATTCCGGAAAGATGGTTGATCTCAGCTGCTAGAGTAACCAACTTGGAAAGTGAGCAGAGTTGCTCCGGAATTTGCCCAACGAGCTCATTTATTGTCACCCAAATTATGGTCAGCTCTCAACATTGACTGGTATTACTTTGGATTTCCCCAGAAAACGAATTGTAAGACAAATTCAGATGTTGAAGCCAGATTAATCGGTTGATTTCTTGAGGAATTTCGCCGTGGAAACTGTTGTTTACAAGGTTGATTCTAGTGAGGAATGTGAGGTTTCCTATAGAAGGTGGAATGCAGCCAAACAAGTTTTGGGAATTCAAGTTCACAATGGTGACTCTTCCATTGGGATTGCATTTAACACCTACCCAATTACAGAAATGAAGGGAATCATTCCAAGAGGACATGATTTGAAATGGGTCTTGAGTTATCTGATTCTTGAAATCAAGTAAAGCAATTCTATCAGTCTCATCGCCAGAAGTATTGGAAGCTATTGCAGATTCCAGAACTGAGATCAGGAGCACAAGAACAATCCGGCGAAAGAAATTAGAAGGCTCCATTGGTTTGTTGCTAATGAAGTCCTGATGTCAGGACTCAATATAAAATATGTGTAAACAACGTTGTATCGTACGAAAAAATAGTCAATGTGATGTCTTTCTTGGCCCAAGACAATTTAATTATTTGGTTGAAATGATTAGAAGCTCCTAGAGATACTACTCCCTCTGTACCATAAAGTTGTATCACTACGAAACTACGTGTAATTTTTAAACTAAAAAATAATGTATTTATCAAAATAATTTTTGAATTTTTTTTGCATCGTATAAAAGTTCTCGATGAGATCTATCAAATAAGATCCATATTGACTAAAAAATTATTTTCGTAAGCACGTTATTTTTTAACTTGAAAATTGCACGTAGTTTCGTAGTGATACAACTTTATGGGACGGAGGGAGTATTTTTTAAGCAATGAAAGTGGTTGGTTGGAAGAGTTCAATTACTTCAATACTGAACGGGAGACGGATGGAGTCATTTCATTTTGGCCACAGAAATGTTACAAAAAAATAATAAAAAAAATTAGAGGATTAGTGGATTCGGTGAGCCCGTAGTGAGTAAACTCACTACACTCATGTAATAAACAATTACGGTCATCTGTTCGGCAATCAATGGTCCTAAATAAGATGTAATACCCCAAATATGGGGATAGATGGTGTTTAGTCCCACATTGGTTGTTTAGATGAGTTATCTTGGATATCTAACAAATCATGTGGGCTACTACTATTACCTTGAGCTTAAGCATTTTGGGCCATGTGGTGTGGCTAGTGAATCAAATCAGGGTATTGGGCAGTGGCCTACATGGGGCATTACATAAGATACTTATTCTTCATGTAAGATAATTCGGACTGTTAATTGCTGAATAGACGGCCGTCAGTGCTCATTCTAGACTTTTAGTAAGCGTACTCACTATAAACTCCCCAACCCCAATGTTAGACGATACAGAAAATGTTAAGAGAAATTCCAAATAAAAGTGAATTGAATGTGATAGGTGCTGAAAAGCACCCATTAATCCTTCCAATTTATGCTTTGTTAGTTAGGTTATGTAGTTAACTAATTAGCATTAGCTGGTTTGTGGTGTTTCAAGCCTTAGAAGCTTGAGAACTTGGAAAACGTGTTTTGGAGTGATTTTAAAGCGCTGAGGATGGGAAGATGTGCATAAAAGGAGCGAAAACTCAAGTTGCAGCATCTCTGGATCGGACCAACACTTTCTGGACCGGACCAGCACTTAACACGTTAAAACCTACCTTGCAGCACCCTTCGTCTGGACGAGGGAAATTCTTGGTCCGAACGAAGCATACCGGCGGGTTCGTACAACTCCCAGCTTCTTTGGTCAAACGAACACGGAAATCAGTTTTTTTTGACGCGTTTTATGTAACTTTTAGGTTTCCTAGTATAAAGGGAACATCAGAACATAATACTAGGGTTCTGAATTATTTTGAGAGACAGCTTTAGAGAGAGAAACTAATTGTTCTTCATGTTCTTCGCGATTTCTTCGATTTCAAGTGTTTCAACTCTCTCCATGGCCGGCTAAACCCCCTATCTAGGGGAAGGATGAAACTCTACACCAAGTAACCATTCAGAATTTGGTTTCATAGATCAATGGAATCGTATTTTTATTCGTTCAAACCTATTGCGTATTTGTATGTTGGCTTTCAAATACCAGTTCATATAACTGTTTTCAATGTCATGTTTGGAGTTCTGAGATAGATTATGCTCGTAAGACGGATCGTGCCGCACTGTGAGACGGTCCGTGCTATGGGATAGTCTATGCCTTTTAACAAACACATATTTTCTTGATGATTATCGATGGGGATTGCAAGCCCTAGCGATAATCCTTCATGATTCGATTATCAACCTAATCTATGCGAAAGTTGTGGTTATGAGGGTGGGTGGATTCTAAACCCTAGATTCCCTCTCTATCAATTTAAATCATTTTTAATTATTGTGCTTTTTAGTTTAATTATTTCACAACCAATCAAACATTTTTTTACCGAATTAAATTAGAAGTTAATTGGAAATAACGCAACTCAGCCAGTTTGTCTCCGTGGATCTGTGGATCGACACTCAAACTTAACCGCTATTCTCCGGAATAAAAGTTAATTCTTGGTTATTAAGTATTTATTTTTTACTCGATACGACACGGTCAAAATGCTTTTTATCTCAGTTTTGGCACTTGAGATTGTCTCCTATAGGAAAAAAAAAATCCCGGTGAATTGCTTCCTAATCATAGTTTTGGCACATGAGATTGTCTCCTGCGGGAAAATTGCTTTTCTATACTTAGTGAATTCCTTCCCATTTCACACCGATAACTCCAAAGTTGAAGATCGTTCTGATTTTTGGTAATTATAGCCGTTTGGGCAATGGGCATTAAAAAAATTTAAAGGGAATCACAACAAATACATGGAATTTCCATGTACAAGGCCAAAAAATTCTTTTTTGTAACTGATTTTTGTCTTTATTTAAAAAAATTAACTTTGGATCATACTTTTTTACTTTTTCAAATCATCTCGTCAAGAAGAACCAATAATCCAAAAAAGTTTAACGAGAAACTAACAAATGCAAAAAAAAAAAAAAAAACAATTGAATAAAGACAAAAGAATAAGAAAAGTGTCTTTTTTAGCCAAAACAAGCCTTAGTCCCGTCCCCCGTCATGGAAGGTATAAAAAAGATCAAATAATCAACTTTCCAATAACTTTCTTTCTGTTTACTTACCAAGAAAGTTGTGAGACTCACAACTCCAATTTTATCACTAGAAACACTTTCCCGCAAAATACATGCTACTAAGAGGAAGAAATTTTAGCTTTTCCTACAAGATTGCTTGACAATAGAACACTCGCAAAAAACTAAATTCTTTTTACTGGTAATCGGCCCTATAGTGCGAGCTGTTGATCTCAGCAGTCAACAACTCGGATTTTATCTTGGCGTTAGACAACTCGAATCTACAAAGTGCAATCCTTCCCTCCCAAGATCATGCAATAACCATAATTTCACTAAGTGTCACAATCTTTCATACTCATTTCAATGCAGTTTGTCTTTTAAGTGTCACAATCTGCATAGTGTCACAAAGTGCAATCCTTCCCTCCCGAGACTCGCCACCACTAGAATTTTTTTAATCTTTCATACTCATAATTCAGTTTGTCTTTTATTTTTTAATTACGTATTTTTGCCACTACAAAAATAAAATCCTGTCTCCGTTCCTGGTTGAAACAATTAAAAACTCCTAGAGATATTTTTTAAGCAATGAAGGAGGTTGGTGGGGAGATTTCAATACCGAAAGGGAGATGGATGCTTGAGTCATCTCATTTTGGCCGTGGAAATGTTACCAAAAAAAAAATAGAGGATTAGTGTTAAATGATGGAGTATAGAAAATGTTAATCATCCAATTAAAAATACACTGAAGGCTCCATAGTCCTCACCAATCAAACAGGGCCTAAGTTGGGAACCTGGGGGGTGCCGTGCATCCCAATGCACAGCACCGTGCTGTGCAGCCCCACAGCGTGGCCGTGCCGGCATTTTTTTGACGATCAGAGACGTTCACCGCGTAGACCTCGCCGAATACTACAAGTGTGCCAGAAATCAACTTGATCGGATATCTTTAAGTGCCTCATCGGCACACAAATAACATGAAAAAGTGGTTTCGATCTAGTGTTTGTGTCAATTTGTCTTCCATTTGTTTTCAAAGTATTTGTGTTCCGATGACAAACTTAAAGATATCCGATTAAGTTGATTTGTTTACTATAGTAGTAGTCGACGAAGTCTACGTGGTGAACGTCTCTGATCGTCGAAAAAGTGTCGGCGCAATCGCAGCATGGCTACACAACATGGCGTTGTGCATCCCATGCACAGCACCCCCCTAAGTCCCCTTAGTTGATAACCTATGAAGCATGGACATTGGATACCTATACACAGTACGGGCACGAAGCGATACGAATACAGGTATATGAAAAAAAAACCTAAAAAAAATAGGATACGGATACGGCTAGGGTACTTTAGATAAGAGACATTTTTAAAGATTTTCGGTATTGTATTACCCATAATAACAAGAACAGTGCTCAAACTATTCTATTTTTCTTATGCAATATGGTTTGGTGTGTGTACATGGTTACTTGCTCAATTATTGAAGTTTAATTGCATCAAACATATGTATGATACAATAAAATGTTCAAAAAACATTAAAAAGGGGATATTTCTCATAATCTCAACACATATCCCATTCTAAAATGTGAGTTAAAAATGGTAACAAATCTATCTTTTCCATTATTTCTAACAATTTTACCTTTACTACTACGCAATAAGTGTCACAATCTTAATTTCAAAAAAAAATTGGATACTTGTCGTAAAGTATCCAAAAAGCATCCGATACTTCGAGAATTTAAAAAATAATTTTTACAATTATGAATACTTCTCTGATATGTATTCACGGGTATCGAGTGACTATCGGTATTCAATACGGATACGATATGGACACGACTCCCATCTAGAAGTATACGTGCTTCATAGTTGATAAAAATCCTAATTAAGTCCAATCCTTCCCTCCCGAGATCATGCAATAACCAAAATTTCACTCCAACCCAAAAATTACCGAAGGCATCTTATTCTCCTGAAAAAAAACAGCGAGAAAAAGACCCAGCATCATTTCTGAAGTCATCCCAAAAATCAGGTTTGATCGGACATCGATAGATGTATCAAAAATTGAATTTTAATTTATAAAATGGACGGTCTTGGATCAAGCTGATTGCTTGCATTAGTATACAACTATGCGGGCTCTACAAAAATGAACAGTTCAATTACTACAAAAAATACATAGTGGAGCCCACAACAAGAAATTAAAGAATTTAAACTCTTCTTTCACAGTGCTTGTACCTAGTGTTTCCCATTTAGATGTTCATGACACGTATTTGTGCATATGATTCATGGCCATCCATGTTATAATTGGAACCCCAACAATTGACTTCATAATGACGATCAACAAAAAAAAACAATGGACTTCACAATATAGCAAAATGTACACAAAGAAAAGTGAAGCTGCATTTACACACTATATTAATAAATGCTTCAGATGGAAATATATAATGCATCATTTGTATCAGTAGAACCCTTTATTACACTTATGATAGCCAACTAATAAACCCAACTAGTATGAACAAATGAACATTACAAAAGCAAACACTAGGGAAGTAAATTAATAAACACAACTAGTATGAAAAAATGAACATTACAAAAGCAAATACTAGGGAAGAAAATTAACCCAACCAATATCATTTCCGATACCCCTTCTCAGATTTAAGGAATGAGTCTCGGATGGCATGCATTTTATTCGCAATGATGTTCATTGGAATCCGGTTACCAGGTAGTGAATCAGAACATGAAAGTCCGATTCTCAACACTGAAACTATGCAATCCAATACTATTCCACTTCTACCATTGCTGCTCTGGGGATCTCCATCGCTAACAATAGCTATTTCTTCCATTTTCAATTGTACGTTATCCTGATGATCAACCTCCGCCTCCTTCTCTTCCAAGAGCAATGATCCATCTACTATGTGCCCCACACGTTCTAGCAAAGCCATTGAAACATAATCATGAATGCTTAGTCCATCTTTGAATATGCTATCAGTTGGTCTCTTACCAGTAAACATCTCCAACAAGAGAATCCCGTAGCTATAAACATCTCCTAGCGTGGAAACTTGGGGCCCCGTACCATTTTCTAAAGGAAGAAAATAATCATCACAATATTGGTAGTACAACGAGAATTATGAAAATGGATTATTAGTAATCAATGGTAGTAAGAGTGAATAAACAACATACCTGGAGCAATGTATCCAATAGAACCCTTTGGCCCCAAAGATAAGCTTTGGTTGTTCGAAAGATCATTTGCTGTTTGAATAAGAAACCTAGCCAATCCAAAGTCGCCGAGATGGGCTGTCATATCATTATCTAATAGGACATTGCTGGGTTTTAGGTCACAGTGCACGATTGGTATCTCACAATGGTGATGGAGATATTCCAATGCAAAAGCAACGTCTATGGCTATGTTCAATCTTTGGATAATGTTTAGGCTCTTATTAGGTTGATTTTTCTCATTATGGCCCGAATGGAGCCACTGGTCAAGGCTTCCATTTGACATGAATTCAAATACCAGAGCTTTGAAGTCATGACCTTGTTGATCAACACTTGAACATGAAGTTATAATCTTAAGGAGATTACGATGCCGTATACTCTTCAAAGCGTTGCATTCATCCATGAAACTCTTGGAAGCACCTTGCTTTTCAATATTTAATACTTTGACTGCTATTACTGCACCATCACTGCCAAGAATTCCTTTGTATACAGAACCGAAACTACCTGAGCCGATCAAATTTTCTTCACAAAATCCATTGGTTGACTTAACAAGGTCCATGTAAGAAATTCCCCGCTGCCAGTCCTTTTCCGAGGATGCAGCTAAAGGTTTCTTGGTTGATTTTCTTATCTTGTTACAAGCAGCCAAAGAGCACAAGAGTAGGACTAAAATAACACCAGTAGTTACAGGTATAACCACTTTGGGGACAAGAAATCTTCTTGATGATTTGTGTTCAACTTGAGAACACAAAGGCAAATGCAATTCTAAAACACCTCCGCACAGCTTATTATTCCCAATGATAGAAATTGCACTGAAATTTCCGAAAATCCCTTCGGTTGGCACTTGGCCCTCCAAATCATTGAAAGAAAGATCAAGTTTCTTGAGCAACAAAAGCTTCCCAAGGAATCCTGGGATCTGTCCAGACAAGTTATTGTGTGATAAATCTACCATGGCTAAGCCTCTTAAAGATTTCAAAGATTCAGGAATTGTTCCTTGTAGGAAATTACCCTCCAAAAGCAGTCGCTCCAAACTTAGGCAACTGCTAATACTACTTGGAATTTCACCCGACAATTTGTTCCCTGAAACATCAAGCTCCATGAGATTTATCAACTTACCCACTTCAAATGGCAATGAACCAGTCAAAGAATTATTAGACATGACCAGAGAAATGGAAAGCGAAGAGAGGCCAATTACTTCTTTCGGTATGGTGCCATTAAGGTTGTTACTACTAAGGTTCAATACCTGCAATTTATTGCAATTTCCAAGGCTTGGAGGAATACTTCCTTCTAGCCTATTCTCCTCCATAAAGAGCTTTGTTAATGATGTCAAGTTACCAAGGGAGGATGGAATCAGCCCCGAAAATCTGTTTACGTTCAAGTATAATCCGGCTAACTGTTGAAGTGTTCCCACACCATAAGGAATACTACCATTCAAGGAGTTCCCTTCCAATCCTAAAAGGGTCAAATTCACAAGGTTTCTTATCCCATCAGGAATGCCTCCATATAACATATTAGATCCCAGAGTAAGTCTTTGTAGAGTGGTTGAGAGGTTGGCAATAGAGCTAGGCAATTCCCCACCAAACTGATTTCTCCCCAATCCTAAGACTTCTAAACTTGTACAATTACTCAAATATTGTAGAAAATTTAGGCTACCCAATTCTCCACTTCCAAGTTTATTATCATCAAAGTTGAAATGATTCAAACCTTTCAACATTCCCAGACTTGTTGGCACAGTCCCGGTAAGACTATTTTGAGCATAATCAACCAGCCAAAGGCCAGAAGCATTTGGTAAGGAAACAGGTATTGGTCCTGTAAAATTATTTAAGCCCCCAGCAAATACTTCAAGATTAGGAAGGGTAATGCCTACATCTGGTGGGAGCTTCCCTTGTAACTTGTTTTGAACAACATTGAAAAAGTACAATGATGAAATGTTGTAAATTGATGAAGGAACAGTACCTGAAATCCCATTTTCGGAAACTTGAAAAAAGCCTAAACCGGAGAGGAGACCAACTTGTTCCGGTATAGGTCCTCGTAGGCTATTTTGCATGAGCGAAAGGATGTAGAGAGACGAGAGGTTTCCAATTGAGGCTGGGATTATTCCGGAAAGATGGTTGATCTCAGCTGCTAGAGTAACCAACTTGGAAAGTGAGCAGAGTTGCTCCGGAATTTGCCCAACGAGCTCATTTTTTGTCACCCAAATTATGGTCAGCTCTCCACATTGACTGATATTACTTGGGATTTTCCCAGAAAACGAATTGTAAGACAAATTGAGATGTTGAAGCCAGATTAATCGGCCGATTTCTTGAGGAATTTCGCCGTGGAAACTGTTGTTTACAAGGTTGATTCCAGTGAGGAATGTGAGGTTTCCTATAGAAGGTGAAATGGAGCCAAACAAGTTTTGGGATTCCAAGTTCAGAAGGGTGACTCTTCCTTTTGTGGGATTGCATTTAACACCTACCCAATTGCAGAAATGAAGGGAATCATTCCAAGAGGACATGATTTGAAATGGGTCTTGAGTTATCTGATTCTTGAAATCAAGTAAAGCAATTCTATCAGTGTCATTGCCAAAAGTATTGGAAGCTACTGCAGATTCCAGAACTGAGATCAGGAGCACAAGAACAATCTGGCGAAAGAAATTAGAAGGCTCCATTTGGTTTGTTGCTAATGAAGTCCTGATGTCAGGACTCAATCTAAAATATGTGTAAACAACGTTGTATCGTACGAAAAAAATAGTCAATGTGATGTCTCTTTCTTGGCCCAAGAGAATTCATTATTTGGTTGAAATGATTAAAAGCAAAAGCTACAAACCACCCGGTGAGTGGTCGTAGAAATGAGAGTAGCGAAGAGAGTAAAGGTTGTCTTTACTCCGACAATTGAAAGGACAGCTCCTAATCTTTTTTTGAACTTTACCCTTTAACAATGTTTAAACTACTATATTGTACAAGTACGCACTCTTCAATTGTAATTGGTTTAGTAGAAAAGAAAAGAAAAGAAAAAAGGGAAATGTTTAGGGCAAAAAAATATACTCAAGGGTTTCACTTGCATTTTCAAGTACACTTTTAACGTACAAGTGTAAGTTAAAGGTGTACTTTAAATTACAAGTGAAACCCAACAAGTGTGTTTTTTTATACCCTTACGGCTCGTTTGGATGGGGTCTTGAAAAAAGCATAAATATGGGAGTGCCTTATTTACGTCCGAAATTCACCGGTATGGAATGAATTCATTAAAAAATAAGTCAAGAAAAATAAGTTATTTATCACCCGGACTAAATATCACCCCTTCAAGAGTGTTATTTATGGATTGACCTGCTGCAGGTCCATATTTATGACCCCCCTAATAATACTGAAAATTACCATTGTACCCCTTTTATACCCCATCCCAATACCCCTCCCAAGACATTGGCATGTGTTGTATTTTCTTCTTTTATTATTTGAAAATGTACTAAAAAATTAGGAGTATTATTTACCCAAAAATAATAAAACATTAATTAGTTTTTATAATAAAATAATTATAAAACCCAAAAATCTCGTTAGTATACATTCTTTACCCAAAAATCTTGTTAGTTTTTTGACATACTTTTTGAAAACTCCTAAAAGATGATCCGATTCAATAATTTTTATAATGAAAAGTAAACATATAAATTAATTTTTATAATAAAACAATTAATATAAAAATTAATTACAATTAAATCTTATAGCTTAATTAGTTATTGAGTTTCAATAATAAATAAATAAATTATTAGATTTGTCTAATTAAAAAACACATAACTAATAACGAATATTCACACAAGGGCAAAAAAGTCTTTTGACAGTTTTTTACATTATTCACCCAAATTTAATCCCCCCTTCTCACAAAATCATCCAAACCAAGTACTACTTAATCCCCCTCCATTAATTTCACATCATTGTGGGACCACCCTCCATATATATTACCCCCTACTATCTTATACCCCCTCCATATTTAATACCCCTAAAACTAATCTGGCATCCAATCGGGCCATTAAGAGCATCCTTATATGACACACACACACAAAAAAACCAAATTTAACCTCAAAAACACTTTTTATAATTTAGCAAATCACTTTTCAAAAAATTCACAAAATCAGATTTTTTTTAGATATTTCTAGATATTTTTGTAGATATTTTTAGATATTTTTTTACATATTTCTAGATATTTTTTCTCAAAATTTTCACATCATTCAAAAGTACTCGTTGAGATCTTTTGAAAGTTAAAAAAAATTAAAAGTAATTTCAAAAATATTTTATTTTTAAGATCAAAATTGGTTGGTTGGAAGAGTTCAATTACTTCAATACTGAAAGGGAGATGGATGGAGTCATCTCATTTTGGCCGCAAAATTTTACAAAAATAAAAAAATAAAAAAAAATTACTAGAAGATTAGCAGATTCGCTGGGCCTGCAATAAGTAAGCTCACTATACCCCTGTAATGAGCAACCAGAAAATTACTTGGTTTTTTGTAACTGATAAGGCCAAAAAAATCTTTTTTGTAACTAATTTTTGTCTTTACTAAAAAAAATTTAATTTTGGGCCATATTTTTTTACTTTTCTGAATCCTCTCGTCGAGAAGAATCAATAACCCACAAAAGTTTAACGAGAAACTAACAAATGCCAAAAAAAAAAGAAGAAAACAATTGAATAAAGACAAGAATATGCAAAGTGTCTCTTTCAGCCAAAACAAGCCTTAGTCCCGTCCCCCGTCACGGAAGGTATAAAAAAAGATCAAATAATCAACTTTCCTGTTACTTTCTTTGTGTTTACTTACCAAGAAAGTTGTAAGACTCACAGCTCCAGCTTTATCACTAGAAACACTTTCCCGCTAAATACATTCTGCTAAGAGGAAGAAATTTTAGCTTTCTTGCAAGATTGTTTGACAACAGAACACTTGCAAAAAACTAAATTCTTTTTACTGGTAATCGACCTTGTAGTGCGAGCTGTTGATCGTGAAAAAACCCTAGTTTGCCTAGGTTTATAGATTTGCTATGTTTTAATCTTTTTCAAATATCAGCCAACCAAACAAGATGTCAATCAATCACACAATGGAAATCAAACAGATGAAGAACACAACGATATACGTGGAAAACCCCAATACGGGTAAAAACCACGGGAAGGAATCAAAACACTATACTCAATGTGTAGTTACAAGTAATCTTACCAACGATCGTGAATCCTCACCCATCGAACCTAAGAACTACTTGTAGAATCCACGTTCACCACACCCAGTGCTTTTGACTGCTGCCGCCTTGAATCCACAAGTCTTCTGTATGCCTCCCGGAATCCACCGAAGGACTTTGAAGCGCCTCTCGAACTCCACGAAAGGACTTTACTCAGAGATTGATTGTTTTCAACGAAGAACAAACCCCTTCAAGATGATCTTGAAACTCACGGCATTCACAAGCCTTCACAATTCTTCAGGGTTCACAAACCTTAGCCGCCGAAAGTGATGAGAGATGGAAATATTTGTGTTAGGGTTCTGATCACTGCAGCTCATCTAATTTTCGACCTAATGGATGAGATTTTATAGTTGCTGAATTCGAGCATTTTTGCCAGCTGTTTTGCTCGAGCAAAAAGTCCAGCAAAATTAAACAGAATGTTTTGCTGATAAAAAGACCATGAAATGGTCGAGCAAAATGTGTAGCATCTAACACTTTCCATGTGCATTTTTTTGCCGACTGCTATGCTCGATCAAAATGTCCAGTAAACTCCATCAGAATGTTGTGCTAGTAGAAATCCTTGAAATACTTGAGCAAAACATGTAGCATCCAACCTTGCCTTCAAAATGAGCAATCCGTCTTAACTAAACAACTACCGCACTCAAATAAAAATACATATTGAGATGATTCATTTTCCACACCTAAAACAGATACTCTAAAAATAAATACCGAAGATTACAGTGCCATAAAAATACGATACACCCAAATGTATATGTTTTGGGCATGGATTTGCCAAACCAAAGGAAGCTCGGCCTATTGGGCTTACAATCTCCCCCTTTGGCACTTCCATGACAAAACATATTAAACACTAAAAACTGTATCCCTGCAAGCTGCACCATAGACAAACGCTTCTCCCCCTTTTTGTTACGGAAGGACAAAGGGATATGAATAAATATTGAATAAGGAATCAACCAAAGAATGAAAGCATTTAACGGTTATATGCTAGGCAAGTACTATAACTCAAATGAAACCAATATAGGAGAAGCAAGCAAAATAAATAACAAAACATTGATCTAACAATATCCATAATTAATAAAGTCTCCCGTAATAAACGTATTACTAATCCACAACCGAAATAATAGCAAAGAGATAATCAAGGTACTAATATTGTGCTTTGAAAACTAACCAAGGAAAAGAATCGGTGAACTCAATCTCCAAAATAATGTATTCCTTAAAGAATATGAAATATCCTTATGACCAAATGAGATGAGAGTGAAGACATAGAACAAAAATAATTGATGTCATACTAAAAATGATAAAAAAAAATTTAAAATAATAATAATAATCTGACTTTCATGGACATATAGAAATATAAAAATTTGGTACGTTTAAGGCACACCCAAAAAGCATACTCGCAAAGTCAAGTGATGGTAAACACCAGTAATAAATAAACACACAAATAAAACATGTGCTAGCACTTATGCCATAACCTATCATAGTGGTATGAAAATAAAAGATATAGCATAGGTCAAGACATAGTGACGAAAGTGTGTGTGTGAGTCACAACAAATGACATTAAGCTCAACCAAAATTCACAAATACTTGGTTTCTCATGAACACACAGGAGGTCTAAAATCTCCCCCTTAAGAAGTCAAACCAAGCATTTTTGGATTTGTCAATGAACCAAACTCCCCCTCGACAAATACTAAGTGAATTTCCACCTTCCTCTCATGCATTTTTATTTTGTATTTTAAAACAAAGAACCTTTTTAACTAATTTCAATTCTCATAATGTGGTCGTGCAATGCCTAAGTCCCTTAAGCTTTCTAATTGACCTATGTAGCGAGCTTTAGGCTAGTGACACCCAAACCAAAAGGCCTTAGGGCACTAGGTATAGAGAATACCCTAATGGAGTTAATTACTCAAGTCAAAAAGGTTACGAACTCAAGCAAACCCCATATTACAATCCCAAAACTCTCCACCGTTTGACGCGAACACTCACTGCTTACTGAGGCAAGAGCCCCGGTTACTAAGTGAAAAGCCCAAAAATGCAGATAATATGAATCCAATCTCATCACACTTTTCAACTAAACTCCCAAGATAAAAATTACAAATAGTATCCATTTTCAACTAAACTCCCAAGACAATATCACAAATGCTTAACGGTCAATCTCATGGGAAAAATAAAGACCTTCTCAAGTTTTATGAGAAATGACAATTAGTGATATGGGGGCACATTATCTTTGTCGTGAGTAAGTGTAAGACACAATGACAAGACCATGCTATAACCAATATCACAGCACTCCACATGGATAGGTAAATAGAATGAATGCAGCCATAGCTATTGTGCCCTTATGTAAAACCACCGTTAACAACCAATTCAATCACAAATATGCTCTAGGATATGACACCTTTTTTTTATAAAATGATTAAGACAAATAAAAACAATTGTAGAAGAAAGTCATGTTGCGAGCAAATAATCTAAGAAACAAAAAATTTGTGATTTTTTTTTTTCGTAAATGAAGGGAGCTACATATTTTGCAAAAAAAAAAAATCAATGTAAACCATAGCTAAAAATGAATGATAGGCAACGTATATCAACCTAGACTATGGAAATGAGATCAAACCTTAAAAAGTAAGATCAATTCCAGATGATCCAATGTCATCTAGAGGATTAGTAGGCAAATCCTCATAGGCTACCAAGTTTAACTTTCTTACCCAAATAAGTTTAGTTTTGACCTTTCTAACAATTTTGGGCATGTGTTTGGCAATTACAATATTCCTATCCATAGGTTGTTGTGTCATTTTATGTCTTGGCCTATGAATGTTACTCCCATAGCTATTTGTATAATATTGAGGTGGAGCAATAGAGTATCTAAAAAGTTTGAAGCATCGTGGTCTAATATGTCCATTCATTCCACAAAAATGACATGTAGGAACCAATTTGTCAAGAGTATGTGGACTTTCTACATGTGTGCGATACGTATCTGCCATACGAAATCTCTTACAATGAGGTCGTATGTGACCTTTGATGCCACAATAACGACAAATGGGAATATGTTTAAAAGAGTTTACCTCACCACGCATGGTAGTGGTACTTTTACCTACGGCGCATTGTTTCTTTGCCTTCGGAGAATTTGCCTCTGTGCGAGTTCCTTTGACATTGGTCTCGTTGATGCGCAACTTGGCTTTATTGGCCAGAGGAGGAAAGTGAGCACTGCCACTAGACTTAATAAATATAAAGTTTCCTCTTGCCTTTGATGATGAATCACTTTCTATTGAACCAAGGCCTTTTTTGTTTGAATCCATGTTTTAAGATACCAAGACGTCCTCTAAAACTTGTGAACCTGCATCCAAATTCTTAAAAGTAGCATTGGCCTTGTCAAGTTCAACTTGCAAATTTGCTACTTTTGCTTCAAGAAGTTTGTTAGTCTCAAATAAAATATGCATCTTATTTTCAAGAGTCAGATGCTTCTGTTTAAGAACATCAAGTTCATGCAAGGCATCAATTCTCTCTTTCTAGCTATCATGAAACTTGGCTGTGAAAGATAAAAAATTCTTGTTATCTTTTTCACTATTTTTATTTTTATTAATCTTTTTCTTAAAAGAGCGTTTAAATTTTTTGGTAAACAAACTTATATCTTCCATATCATATTTATTATCAATATCCGAATCATTGGACTCAATATGATTAATTGTAAAATCCAACAGTTTTTCCAGTTTTGCTTTAGAATGATCAAAGTTCGTTTTATCAATTACTTGAGGGCAATTAAAATTCAATTCCATAGCAAATAAAAAATTTAAGGATCCGCTCGAGAAGAAAAATTCACAAACTTAATATGAGCGACCCACTCTGATACCAATTGAAAAAACCCTAGTTTGCCTAGGTTTATCGATTTGCTATGTTTTAATCTTTTTTAAATATCAGCCAACCAAAAAAGATGTCAATCAATCACACAACGGAAATCAAACAGATGAAGAACACAACGATATACGTGGAAAACCCCAATACGGGTAAAAATCACGGGAAGGAATCGAAACACTATACTCAATGTGTAGTTACAAGTAATCTTACCAACGATCGTGAATCCTCACCAATCGAACCTAAGAACTACTTGTCGAATCCACGTTCACCACACCCAGTGCTTTTGACTGCTGCCGCCTTGAATCCACAAGCCTTCCGTATGCCTCCCGGAATCCACCGAAGGACTTTGAAGCGCCTCTCGAACTCCACGAAAGGACTTTACTCAGAAATTGATTGTTTTCAACGAAGAACAAACCCCTTGAAGATGATCTTGAAACTCACGGCATTCACAAGCGTTCACAATTCTTCAAGGTTCACAAACCCTAGCCGCCGAAAGTGATGAGAGATGGAAATATTTGTGTTAGGGTTCTGATCACCGCAGCTCATCTAATTTTCGACCTAATGGCTAAGATTTTATAGTTGCTGAATTCGGGCATTTTTGCCAGATGTTTTGCTCGAGCAAAAAGTCCAGCGAAAACAAACAGAATGTTTTGCTGATAAAAAGACCATGAAATGCTCGAGCAAAATGTGTAGCATCTAACACTTTCAATGTGCATTTTTTTGCCAACTGCTATGCTCGAGAAAAATGTCCAGCAAACTCCATCAGAATGTTGTGCTAGTAGAAATACTTGAGCAAAATATGTAGCATCCAACCTTGTCTTCAAAATGAGCAATCCGTCTTAACTAAACAACTACCGTACTCGAACAAAAATACATATTGAGATAATTTCTTTTCCACACCTAAAACAGACACTCTAAAAATAAATACCGAAGATTACAGTGCCATAAAAATATAATACACCCAAATGTATATATTTTGGGCATGGATTTGCCAAACCAAAGGAAGCTCGGCCTATTGGGCTTACAGATCTCAGCAATCAACGGCTCGGATTTTAACTTGGCATTAGACAGCTTAGATCTGCAAAGTACGGAAACGAAATCAAGACCATTGAAATCACATCTAACGATTCAGATGTCGCACTACAAGGCTGCCCTACCGCACTCCATTTCCAAGAAAATTCAGGATCCATGAGGGGAAATAGTCGTGTGATGTCTCTTTCTTGGCCTACAGGATTGATTATTTGGTTGAAACGATTAAAAACTCCAAGAGGCTAAAGATATTTTTGAAGCAATGAAGGAGGTTGGTAGGAAGAATTCAATACCGAAAGGGAGATGGATGCTTGAGTCATTTCATTTTGGCCGCGGAAATGTTACCAAAAAGAAAAAATAGAGGATTAGTGTTAAATGATGGAGTACAGAAAATGTTAATCATCCAATTAAAAAATAAACTGGAGGCTCCATAGTCCTGACCAATCAAACAGGGCCTTAGTTGATAACATATGAAGCATGGATACCGATACGCAATACAGGCAGAAAACGATACGGTTACACGGATACGAGAAAATTATAAATAAAAAAAAAAAACTAGGATATAGATACGGCTAGGATACGTTAAATTAAGAGACATTTTTTAGATTTCCGGCATTGTATCACCCATAATAAAAAGAACGGTGTTCAAACGCTTGTATTTTCTTAGGTAATATGGTTTTATGTATGTCTACGTGGTTACTTGCTCAATTATTGAAGTTTAATTTTATCAAACATATGTATGATACAATAAAATGTTCAAAAAACATTAAAAAGGGGATATTTCTCATAATCTCAATACGTCTCCCATTCTAAAATGTAGGTTAAAAATTGCAACAAATATATCGTTTCCATTATTTCTAACAATTTTACCTTGCGACGCAATAAGTGTCAGTCTTCATTTCATAAAAAATTGGATATGTGTCTTAAAGTATCCAAAAAAACATCCTATACTTCAAGAATTTAAAAACTACTTTTGTAATTGTGGATACTTCTATGATACGTATTCACGAGTATCGAGTGACTATCAGTATCCGATACCAATACAATGAGGAGTTGTTGCGCGCAAGCTGCTGTGCAGCACGTTGTGCATCAAAACGACGTTTTGATGCTTTAATGGGTCACTAAAATCTGCTTGGAAAGGCTCCATTTGGACCCCTTAAAACCCAACTGTAGATTCAACAGCAAAATTGTCTTCTCGTTACAGAACCAGGCCCAAGTAAACTAAAGAATGAGATCCTATTAATTGTAAGTTAATTGAAGGATATCTAGCTCTGGCAGTTTAAATTTCATTCGACAGTATTCGAATGTGCACAGAAGTATTACTTCAGTAACTACTAACTAGTATTCGAGACTATCCTTGTGTAGTGCTGAGATTCTGTACTCCAGCAACAACATAGAAAAAACCAACATATAAATCTAAGGTAAGCAATTTCATCTTCCATCATGTGCTGGGGGACACCGGGCAGGTTTAATAGGATCTCATTCTTTATTTTACTGGGGACTGATTCTGTAACGAGAAGACAGTTTTTGTTGAATCTGCTGTTGGGTTTTAAGGGGTCCAAACAGAGCCGCCCTTCCTAGCAGATTTTGGTGATCGACCTATTAAAGCATCAAAATTGCATCGTTTTCATGCACAGCAGCTTGTGCGCATCAACTTGAAAACTGTTATATTTGGAATATTTTTTTAAAAGACAAAAAAGATTATATTGGCAAAAAACTCGACCTCATCCCCAATATTCAAGAAAAATAAAAAGTCAACACAAAATATCAGCTTGATAAAACATCAATAAATATATCAAAAATTAAGTTTTAATTTATGAAATGGACAGTCTTGGATCAAGTTGATTTTTTGCATTAGTATACAATAAAATGAACAGTTCAGATTACAACAAAAACTGCACAATGAAGCCCGCAGCAGGAAATTAAAGAATTTAAATTCTTTCATAGTGCCTGTACCTAGTGTTTGCTATTTAGATGTTCATGATACGTACTTGTGCATATGATTCGTGGCCATCCATTGTCTAATTGGAACCCTAACAATTGACTTCATAACGCCGATCAAAAAACAAAGAAAAAAAATTGACTTTATAATATAGAATGTATCATTTGTATCAGTAGAACCCTTTATTACACTTATGATAGCCTCTGATTTTGGAGTAAGTCTTTTTTCAGTTAATAAACACAACTAGTACGAACAAATGAACATTACAAAAGCATAACACTAGAGAAGAAAACTAACCCAACCAATATCATTTCCTATACCCCTTCTCAGATTTAAGAAATGAGTCTCCGATGGCATGCATTTTATTCGCAACGATGTATATTGGAATCCGGTTACCAGGTAGTGAATCGGAACATGAAAGTCCGATTCTCAAAACTGAAACTATGCAATCCAATACTATTCCACTTCTAACATTGCTGCTCTGGGGATCTCCATTGCTGATTATAGCCATTTCTTCCATTTTCAATTCTACGTTATCATGATCAACCTCCGCCTCCTCCTCTTCCAAGAGCAATGATCCGTCTACTATGTGCCTCACACGTTCTAGCAAAGCCATTGAAACATAATTGTGAATGCTTAGTCCATCTATGAATGTGCCATCAGTTGGTCTCCTACCGGTAAACATCTCCAACAAGAGAATCCCATAGTTGTAAACATCTCCTAGCGTGGAAACTTGGGCCTCCATACCATTTTCTAAAGGAAGAAAATAATCATAACAATATTGGTAGTACAACGAGAATTATAAAAATGGATTATTTGTAATCAATGGCAGTAAAAGTGAATAAACAACAAACCTGGAGAAATATGAATCCAATAGAACCCTTTGGCCCCAAAGATAAGCTTTGGTTGTTCGAAAGGTCATTTGCTGTTTGAATAGGAAACCTTGCCAATCCAAAGTTGCCGAGATGGGCTGTCATATCATTATCCAATAGGACATTGCTTGGTTTTAGGTCACAGTGCACAATTGGTATCTTGCAATGGTGATGGAGATATTCCAATGCAGAAGCAATGTCTGTGGCTATGTTTAGTCTTTGGATAATGTTTAGGCTCTTGTTAGGTTGATTTTGCTCATTATGTTCCGAATGGAGACACTGGTCAAGGCTTCCATCTGACATGAACTCAAACACCAGGGCTTTGAAGTTATTACCTTGTTGATCAACTCTCGAACATGTGGCTATGATCTTAAGGAGATTACGATGCCGTATTCTCTTCAAAGCTTTGCATTCGTCCACGAAACTCTTGAAAGCGCCTTGTTTTTCAAGATTTAGTACTTTGACTGCTACTACTGCACCATCATTGCCAAGAATTCCTTTGTATACAGATCCGAAACTACCTGAACGGATCAAATTTTCCTTATGAAATCCACTGGTTGACGTAAGAAGGTCCATGTAAGAAATTCCCCATTCCCAGTCCTTTTCCGAGGATGTAGCTAAACTTTTCTTGGTTGATTTTCTTGTCTAGTTACAAGCAGCCAAAGAGGACATGAGTAGGACTAAAATAACACTAGTAGTTACAGGTATTACCACTTTGGGAACAAGAAATTTTCTCGATGATTTGTGGTCAACTTGAGAACATAAAGGCAAATGCAAGTCTAAAACACCTCCACACAGCTTATTATTTCCGATTACAGAAATTGCGCTGAAATTTCCAAAAATCCCTTCGGTTGGTACTCGGCCCTCAAAATAATTGAAAGAAAGATCGAGTTTCTCGAGCAACAAAAGCTTCCCAAGGAATTCTGGGATCTGTCCAGACAAGTTGTTGTGTGACAAATCTAGCTCTGCTAAACCTCTTAAAGATTTCAAAGATTCAAGAATTATTCCTTTTAGGAAATTACCCCCCAAAAGCAGGCGCTCCAAACTTAGACAACTGCTAATACTACTTGGAATTTTACCCGACAATTTGTTCCCCGAAACATCTAGCTCCATGAGATTTATCAACTTACCCACTTCAAATGGCAATGAACTAGTCAAAGAATTACTGGACAAGTTCAGATAAATTGAAAGCAAAGAGAGGCCAATGACTTCTTTTGGTATGGTGCCACTAAGGTTATTACTACTAATGTTCAGCACAAGCAATCCAGTGCAATTTCCAAGTCTTGGATGAATACTTCCCTCTAATCTGTTTTCATGCAAATAGAGGCTTATTAATGATGTCAAGTTACCAAGGCATGATGGAATCAGACCTGAAAATTTGTTTTCGTTCAAATATAATCTGCCTAATTGTTGAAGCTTCCCCACACCATTGGAAATGCCACCATTCAAGTAGTTACACTCCAGGCCAAAATGTTCCAAATTCACAAGGTTTCCTATGCCATTCGGAATGCTTCTGTATATAACATTTGTACCCAGGGTAAGAGTTTGGAGATCAGTTGAAAGGTTGGCAACTGAGTTTGGCAACTCTCCACCCAACTGATTTCTTGCCAATCTCAACACTTTCAAACGTGTACAATTACTCAAGTCATCGATAAAATTTAGATCACCCATTTGCCCACTTCCGAGTTTATTATCATCAAAATTGAAATGTAATAAACCAATCAAGATTCCTAAACTTAATGGCACGGACCCAGTAATCATATTTTGAGAAAAATCAACCATCTAAAGCACGGAGGCATTGGACAAGGAAACAGGTATTGGCCCTGTGAAATTATTTATGCCTCCAAGAAAGAGTTTTAGATTAGGAAGCGTATGGCCCACTTCCTATTGGATTTCAGCTTGTAACCTATTGTTAGCATCACTAAAGTGGTACAAGGAAGATATATTTTAGATTGCCAAAGGAATAGTACCTGAAATCTCATTACTAGGAACGACAAAATAACCCAATTTTGACAGATACCCAATTTTTGCTGGTATGACTCCTTGTAGATTATTTCGCCTGAGCGAAAGAATATTGAGAGATGATAGATTACCAATAGAAGCAAGAATTTCACCGAAAAAATTGTTGAGTTCAAGTGAGAGAAAGATCAAATTGGATAGAGAATTGAGTTGCTCTGGAATCAGCCCAAATAGCTCATTGTCATCTAAGTAGACGACTGTGAGCTCTTTATAGTGAGTGATATTACTTGGGATTTTCCCAGTGAATGAATTGAAGGACAAATTCAGATGTTGAAGCCGGATTAATCGGCCAATTTCTTGAGGAATTTCGTTGTTAAAACTGTTGTTTTGAAGGTTTATTCCAGTGAGGAATGTGAGGTTCCTATGGAAGGTCGAATGGAGCCAAACAGATTTTGTGATCCAAGTTTAAAATGGTGATTGGTCCATTGGTAGGATTGCATTTGACACCTATCCATTTGCAGAAATGAAGGGAATCATTCCCAGAGGGCATGATTTGTTGGTGCAAAAATCCGGGAGTCATCGGGAAACTGAAATTATTGATGATGGAATTTGTTTCAAGGCACGTTACTATGTCACTTTCCGAAAACAGTATTCGCCTCCACTGTTCGGTGTGCACCGAGTTGATAGCAAATCTGTCTAAGGATACAACGAAGCCCAATCAATTCAATGATCTTTTGCCTGTGTCCGCACAAAGGACAGACAGAACACTGAGTCGAATTTGTGATCAAATGAACGAAGGAATTGCTAGCACCGTTTCTGCAGAGTAACGGTACAGCAAAACTAGAAAGCAATCTGTTGATATTTTGGCAGAGTAACAAGGCAAGAATTTCATCTAAAATGAATGTCATTTGGGTGTTATATATAGACCCAAATGTACCTCTTCACTTAAGGATACGTCCCTTAATGAATGGACATGAGTTTGGGTCACAACTCTCCAGTTTGAGTTGCATCCGTCTGCAAACCACTGTCTGAAATTCGCGGACAAACCATCTGGTATTGATACCCCAAACCGGGGTATTGATACAGAAACATTATGTTCACGAGATAACCTGCTGGTATTGATATAGAACATTTTGTTCGCGAGATAACCTAAAGGTATTGATACCAACCCATTCCGTCTCGTACGCCACGTCAGCAACACCTTACCGCCAAATGACAATAAGAAAGGGCGCCTTGTAGGCGCCTCACGCCGACATGCTAAGTGCAAAGTGCCCCACATTGCAGCCCACTGCCACGCTCACGCACGCATGCGCGCGCGCGGGTGCGTATGAGTGTGTTCCATCACAGATTGCGTCGGTAAGGCACGTAGCACCATAGGTGTCATGCCACTTTACACTGTGAACATTATAGAAATGTTCCCATATATAAACCACTCAACCTTTTCTTCAATAGCCAATGTGAGACAAAACCAAAACATTACAAAAAAAACTTTCTAAAAGGCACAAGGAATATTTTGATAAAACCCCAAATAAAAACCCATTTATTTTGATAATTTCCAACATGATTTGAAAAGGGTCTTGAGTTATGTGATTCTTGAAATCAAGTAAAGCAATTCTATCAGTCGCATTTCCAGAAGTATTGGAAGCCATTGCAGATTCCAGAACTGAGATCAAAAGGACAAGAGCAATCTGGCGAAAGAAATTAGAAGGCTCCATTGGGTGAGTTTTGAGTTTTGGGTTGTTTAGTTCCTTGTTGCTAATGAAGTCCTGATGTCAGTAGGCAATCCAAAATATGTGTAAACAAGTTTGTATCGTACGGAAAAATAGTCAATGTGATGTCTCTTTCTTGGCCTAAGAGAATTTATTATTTGGTTGAAATGATAAAAAGCTCCTAGAGATATTTTTTTAAGCAATGAAAGAGGTTAGTGAGAAGAGTTAAATATTGAAAGGGAGATGAATGTTTGAGACATCTCATTTTGGACCGCAGAAATGTTACAGAAAAAATAAATACAGGATTGTTGTTAGCTGATATAGAAAATGTTAAATTATCCAATCAAAAATACATTGTTTCGTTCAGTTGTTTGGAATGTTGTGTGAGAAATGTATTCCAAAGGAAGATAAAGTGAAGTGAATTATAGGAAAAGAAAATTTAACAGTGTCTTGTGAGTGTTCTGTTGACAAAGAATCTTACAGGAAAGCTAAATTTCTTCCTCTTAACAGGATGTGTTTTGCAGAATAGTATTTCCTAGGAAAAAAGTTGGAGTTGTAGGTCTCACAGCTTTCTTCTTAACTAAACACAGAAAATTGTGAGATTCGTCTTTTTCTAAAATTTATGTGCAACTGTGCAGGGCCAAAGGAACTAATATTGAAAAGATTACACAATTAGATTAATTATATTAACGTTGATCGCATACCCCATGTGGGATAATATATCCCATGAATTCTTTGGGATTTTCAGTTTTTTTTCTTTAATGCCCAAACAGCCACAATCACCCAAATTCCAGACCTCTCTATTACTAAGAACGATCTTCAACTTAATTTAGAGTTATCCATGTGAATTGAGAAGGAAGTCACAGAGTACAAGAAAACAATCTCGAAGATAAAGCTATGCAATAGTGTGAGGAAATTCAACCATTAAATATCTCATCTAGTAATCCAACTTGCAAAGTGCGCTGAGTTACTCTGGAATTTCCCCAACAAGCTCATTTTTTCTCACAAAAAATATGGCGAGCTCTCTATATTGAGTAGAGGTGTCAAACAGGTTAGGCTTGCATGGGCATTAGCACGGCACGTTTAATTAGCAACAACTCCGTTCAACGCTGCAGCGCGCTTGCCCTCCTCGTGATGTCCAATTTCTAGCAATTAGTAGAAACTCCGTTCACCTCTGCAGACCGCTTGCCCTTCCATCGTAAGGAGGGCAAGCCCTTCCAAGTTCCTACTTTGCAGCTAGCTGAAGGGAACGCATCAATGACGAGGAGGGCAAGCGCGCTACAGAGCTGAATGGAGTTGCTACTAATTGCTAGAAACTGGACTTAAATAGTCCTGTATTTATAACAGCTAAATTTGCTGGAACACTAATGTGTTAAGAAGAAAATGATATCAGTAAACTACAAAGATAAACATAACAAGGAACTAAAAGGCAAACTTAGTCTTTTATTATAGCATACATTCAGAAACATTCCTTTAGAGATACTTTTAATAATTCTACTTGGAAACATGCAACATGTTCATGATCATCGCGTTTATTTATGTATGAAACTACGGACAAATTGAGCAATCGACATGCCAAAAGCGATTAAGGCCAAGCAGAAAGCTATGAACTTCCACGGAGAAGCAAAATACGTGCGTCTCACGTGTGCCATATTCTTCGGCCAACAACGCTTGCTATACTTGGTGGCTTTGTCGCACGGGTCAGCAAAGAAGAACTCTCCTAGTGCAACTTCCTTCCACAGCTTGTTGAATAGATGGGTGGCGTCCTCACTGACACCCAAGTAGTTGCGCACGACTCCAGCCTTTTCAAGCACTTGGACGTCTTTATCAGAGTTCACAAGCATGTCCATGAGGTATGCATAGGACGTAAAGTACTGCGAAACGCCAGGGCAACACTGTTCAAAGGCAATGAGGTTCCTGAGGAATGACTCTGTGAGGTCGTATATTCTGAGAGATGGGATTTCGAAACAAGCCCTATGACACCACCAAAATAGGCCTTCAGGTTCGGTGAACTTGACCTTGAACAGATCATGTCCTGGACCGGGTACAAACTTGACTCCTGCGTAGACGAGTTGTGATGCTGAAGGCATGAGTTCAGTAAATTCTTTCTTCTTTGTTTGATGATTAGGAAGGTAAAAATCATGTATTTCGTGGAGGATATGATAGTACATATTGCCTCTTCGAACTTCTTCTTCAGATTGAGAGTTCTTCATTTTGTTGCCGAAAACCCAGAGGAGGCAGTCATGCGGCGAACAAGTAGTTTTTGATCTGTTACTCTTGGTGGAATTTTGTATTGGACTCATCACGTCGTGAAAGAAGAGGAACACATAATAGGGGAGCAAATGGGTCATCTGGATCTGAGTCACAGTGAGTTTGAACAATTTCTCAAGCACGAAGAAAGGAATCTGGTTCTCGAGGAGTAGCAAGTCGTGTCGTACCGTGCAGATAGTCAAATTGTTACCAAAAATAGGATCTGCTGTTTCTTCTCCCTGCTTGTTGAAATGCATAATTACTAATTGAATTAGAATATCCGTATTTGACAATGTATTTGAAAATGATATTACGCTTCAACAGAAGTAGTCAGACGGGACGAAATCTTGAAACAAAATTATTTTCCTTGTAAACGGTACACATTCAAGGTGAAAAAATCAATTTTGTCGACTTTTGTTAAAAAAAAAAATACCTAAGAAAAAAATGTCCCAATTTGTATCCTTTCAGTAACGAATTAAACATAAGTTTTGTGGCTTACAAGTATTTTTCCAAGCAAATTGTACTAAATAGGTGAGGAAAAGAACTTTTATCACGTTTTTGAAATGAAAGCGAATAATTAACAAGGAAAAATATTATCCCCGCCAATTTATGTTTATTGGTGAGAATGAAACACATTTTTTCGCCTTCTCTAATAATTAGCGAGGAATAATATTTTTTCTCTAATTCTACTCATTGCGTAAGTAAATTATACTACTTTGTAATTCCATGAAGAAATCATATATTTTGTCAAATTCTACTTATGTCGCCTTCATCATTGAGGTCATGTAACTTTCTCCTAAAAATTAAGATGCCTTCGGTGAATTATACTGTATATTTCGCCTCCTAAATTTTAACGAGTGGTGACGTTACATTTCCTCATCTATTTTGTTGATGGTAGGTACTTAACATTATTTTAAGACGAAAGTGAGAGAATTGGCGACAAACATTTTTTTAAAAGCGAGTAATAATACTAGTTGCTTATTCTGATCTTAAGTTTCGTCGCTATCATAAATATACTTGTGAATACTATTGGTGATAAAATCTAATGCTTTAGAGACAAATTAATTCGTCCTCAACAATATGTAGTGCTTTAGAGACAAAACTTATTCGTCACTACCACTACCATAAAAAAACACATTTGGCCTTTAGTCGATAAAATCTTACCATTGCTGACAAAAAAGTTTAGTCACTAAAAACTACCATTTCTGACTAAAATATTTTAGTAGTCACTAAAAACTTACCATCGCTGACTAAACTTATATTTGTAGGAGCTTTGGCAACTAAACTATTGAAAGATAAGCTTGATTCATATTTTTCACGTGGGAATTAAGACTTAAGAGTCAAAGATAGGAGTGCAAGTGGGAAGATTTTGGATTGGCAAGGCAATGGGTTTTGTGGACTTTGGAGATTGCATTCTCGCCTCAAGCAATCTCCTATAAATTGAGTCTACTATGCAATTGTATTTATGTGGGAAAATAAAAGAGAAATGAGAGATCAGAGTAAAGAGAGACGCGAGGGAGCCCTTTATGGGCCTCCCCCCACTACCAGTGGGAGGGAAAATTATACAGTGCATATGAAGAGTGTGTGAGACTAAAAGAATGTGTGTAATTGTATTCTTGTAGAGATTTATACAAAGAGTAGTGTTTGAGTGCGTGCTATCACTCTCTTATTTTCCCAACATAAACTTCATAGTAGTTGGCAAATGCACTGCAATTGTTGATTACTCTTTAAAAAAGCAATTTAAAAATATATACTCACAAATAGGTGTTAATTTTAATTTTATAATTTGATGTTAATTGCGAATATAAAACATATAAAAGTTTCTTAAGTATTCGTTTTGTCAAATATATGGTACGTATATATTTATTACTCTAACTTTACACAAGGACATAGATAGCTAGTAGTTAAGTGGTCTTGAGTTCAAGACTTGTCATCTGCACATTCCAAATGTGTAATACATAGAAATACTGTATGTAGGTACTCAGGATGTTCCAAAAGTTGCCATGCTCACTTGGTGCAAATTTTTTGGGTAATATTAGCGCGACATGGCAAATTCTTTTGCCAACTAAAGAATTAGTCGGTAAATGTTGGATACCTATGCCAACTAAATATTTAGTCGGTCAATGTTGGTTGCCAACTAACGACTTCTATAGTTGGGAGTTTGGTCGATGAATCGCCGCCAGAGAAATCCTTTGCTGACTAACAGCAATTCACCGACCTAACTCCCAACTATAGAAGCTGTTAGTCAACAATTCCTTTTAGAAACTAAAATTGTACATTTGGCAACTAAAATTTTAATCAGTAATTGTGTTTTTTCTTGTAATGATCGGTCAATGGTGTTGTGGTGTTAGGACCTGTTCATCTAACATATTTGGTGACATAATTGATCCTAAAGATAAGTTTTAGGTAGAAGCTAGTGCTTATAACTTATGTGACATCCAATATATATAAGAGAAGAATGTGTGAAATTATATATTGCATGTTTTGACCAAAGAGAACATAAATAGCAGAATTTTATGAATCCATCTCTAATTTTTAGGTAAAACTTCTAGTCCAAATCTCCCTAAAATAAGGAAAAAATGATTTTTTTTATTTTGCAAATTATTTTTGAAAAATCCGAACCGTCCAATGTGTTCAGAAGGTGTTTCAAGAGTCCACGTGAAAAATCTTCAAAACAAAATACCTAGAAGAGCTTGATCGAATAAAATTTTTTACAAAAATTGTATTTTTACATTTTTATGAAAATTGCTTGGATCAAGCCCTTCCCGGTTTTTTTGAAAAATGTCCCACATTGACCCTTGAAAACACCTGCTGAACACATTGGATGGATCGGATAGTTAAAAAAAATACCTTCTAAACACATTGTAAAGTTGGCATGTTGTACAACTGTACTTTTGTGTTTTTTTTATTGCTATATTTATTAAAAATTAAAAGGCTAAGGGGTAGATTAAGATTTTGCGAGAAGCAGTATTAGAGGGGTCCTTGTTCACTCTTAGAATCTCTCTCAATACGTTTTTTTCCTACTGATTTTATATTTTTATCCCATGATATATACAATTTTCTTTTACCGATTAGAAAGAAAACTCGACATCTCTAAGTTGTAGATGCTCTATATAAGCTTCCTTAATTACCTCTGAGTTGCCATTGCCCATAAGGTAGTATCGGTAGAGAACTTCAAGGATGAAGCAACCATCGACCAACATCATTTCTTCATCCACCGTAACTTCCTCCGCGTAGCATTTCCTTGCATCGTCCATTGATGCCTTTATTACCTCCACACATTCTTGTAACACCGCTAACTTCTTACGCTCTGCTAATTCCGGGTCCTCCATTCCTGTCAGTCGACAAAGTAGGCGATTCGCGTAGCACGTCTTGACATATTGCATGGGTGTTTGTAGGTGTGGGTCCTTTCGGTGAAGAGGGCCAATAGCGATGAGGCGAGGGGTGTAGGCGCTTTCCTTCAGCTTACGGAGCTCTTCGGGCACCCTGTAAACGCAAGCTGAAGAGAAGAAGGACTTGGTTTTCCGGGCACCTTCGTCGAGTTTCGCCCCGATGGTCGATGTAAGGGGCCAAACAGCCATCTCATTGTCATTCTCCCCTTGACTCCTTTCAGATGGGTGGAATTGCTCTTCATCACTAATATCAAGAAGCGTTTCTGTTAAACTCATGGTAGTGTTTGGGTGAAAATGGTTTTTGGATTTTCCTATTTGGGTTTGAGCTAAAGACAAGTCCTCTCTAGTGATCTATATATAGAGCAGAAATTCTATTCGCATCCCTTTTTATCTCAGTACGCAGACATGGTTCATTGTACAATTTCCTTTTATCACTGTATTATTTACTTTAATTAATAAAATCTTTTTTTGTTGCTATTTACTATCATGTGGTGCCCCAGCACTTTTATCCACCACACTTTTCCGTAAATCCGTAGACCTAGTACTAAACCCCACGAAAGCATGTGGAGAATAAGAGTGTTTTACAATTTCCTTTTATCACTGTATTATATCTACTTTAATTAATAAAATCTTTTTTTGATGTTCAAAAAATGATTCATTGTACACTTCTACCCTTTTGAAATTGAGTAACTATATATTCAGTGGAAAGCCTTGGGTCTATTTTAGGTTTAATAAGCCACTTGGCTTTTTTATTATTATTATTATTCAAAATTTTCTCACATTTGTTAGGCCGCGGCCTTTTTTTTTTTGGATTGTTGGTTCTTCTCGATAAGAGGAATTAGAAAAGTAAAAAAATATGATTCAAACTTAAATTTTTGTGAATAAAGACAAAAATAGCTTTAAAAAAAATTCATTGTTTTAGCTTTATTTAAAGAAAATTCAGTTTGGATAATAGTTTTATACTTTTCCAATTCCTCTCATCGGGATGAACCAATGACCCATAAAACTTGACGCGAAACTAACAAATGCAAAAAAAATTGAATAAAGAAAAAAAAAAGGCAATTGAATGGCTTATTTAACCAAAACAGGCCAATAGCATTCTATGAAATTCCAAACAAAAAAAAAAAATTCAGCCCAGATTTCGAAACATGTCATGCTTACCTTCGCCATTGCACCTATCCATTCCTCACAAAAACTACCATTACAATGAGGCTCAGTTTTCATGGCAGTAATTTCAAGGGGAATGAGAATATGATATCTTGTATTCATGATTTCAACGTTTGGAAGAGATAGAAACGGAAATGTGATACCAAACTTTTCTGATTCTGACATTTGCAGAGACAGCAATACATAGGAATGTGATTCGTGATGACATATTCAACCAGGAACTACATTTCCAAACTGAGTGAAAATCTGATCTCCTTACCTCATGGGAATCTCAGATTCCTAGATCATTTATTAAGAAAAAAGAATGTTGACTTTAATAAATTTTTAAAATAATTATTTCTCGCGTAAGATTACCGAATTAATCTAAACATCAAAATGCAATTCCTCCAGAGATTAAATTCCTAGGATTTCAATTCGCAGTAAATGATATTCCTATTTCTATTCCTTTTTCTACCCAAGAAAATTTTCAAGAATTTAATATTTCTACTCAAGACTTTGGTCATCTAAACATAGTCTGAGAGTCTAAGAGCACAAAATGTTTATATACCCACACGGAAGACAAAAACAATGCATGAAAGAAAGGCTGAGTCATTGACGTGAGGCATTTGTTGGTGCACTTTGCTATTTACTCAGAAAACTATCTAGAATTTGCAATCTAATGTGTAGGGTTTAATCTAGTTGTTATGTAGCGCTCATTTAGAAAGTGAGGTTTAGGGTTCAAAAAAAGAAACCTATTGTTGTGGGGCCTACTCAAAATGAATTGGAAAAATTACCAAAACATGGCAGTGACCTAGATTATTCACCACTTATGGTCTAACACCTCAAAATTCCCAATCCATGATAGGAGTATGTTCTAAAGTAATCACCAAAACATGGTAACCACGCATAAAGTTGACACTTTTGTCCTTAAAATGAAAATATCTGACCTCTCTCACCAAAACCCATTCCAATTTTCTCAGATCAACAAAGATTTGATCTGAGAAAATTTAGCCATTATTTGATCTGATCAAATTTAGCCATTGGTAACAATGGCGGATATTGTGATCAAATTTAGCCATTATTTGGCCCTTTCTTTTCGCCAGTCTATGTTGTGATCTTTATTCTCGAATGATGTGATCCCGACCCATGTTATAATTGCTCTATACTCAAAGTTGACTTGGTCTTGACATATAGCCGTAATCGGCACCGCCCAAGGCTGGCCCTAAGTAATGGATTGGGGGGACAGAGAAAAAATTATTAAAGGAAAAAAGGGTATGATATTTTTATGGTCACTCTGTTTTGGTGATTTTAGGGTGAGTTTTAGTGATTTTGATACTTGGGACTATTGAAGTGGTAGATAGACCTAGCCAATTTTCGCTTCCCAATAACGAAGAAAAGAGCAAAGCATAGATTTCATACTCAAAAAAGAGCAAAGCAAAGCATAAATATACCCACACAAAATAACTTTTTATGCTTTGCTCTTTTCTCCTCTCACAAAAAGTTATGAATCTCGAAGCTGTCAAACATAATCAAAATGAGTTTTATCTTTTTAAGTGGGGACATCCAATAAAATTGGAACTGAACACAGTCTCTAGTTCTCGGTGGTGTGTGAGCCATATTTATTTTGATAGGGGTGTCTAGGTAGTTTGTGTGTACCTCGACAAATCTCAAGGACCTAAAGTTTTTTTTTTTTTTTTTTGGTCATACGATATACATTAGCGGGGATTAGTGGGAAAGTTAGTTAGAAGGTTAAACAACCAAAGGGAGCTCAATGTCTCTCCATAAACTTGAACTTTAGACCTCACCCTTGACAAGCAAGGGGTACAACTAGATGGGCTATCAGCCACATTTAAGGCCCTAGAGTTACCGACCGGGTAAATCTCTAATTGATCAAACTCATTGGGGTTAGTGATCAACCAGGAGCCCACCATTCTGAGTTTACTCATTCCACTCCTGTACCATCATTGATCAAACCAAAAAAGGAATTGATTAGTGATCCAGGGCATTTTTCGCGTCCGAACAGATTCGAATACAGACCACTCATAAGAAAAGGTTGTTTGTTTAATTAAGGCATTTGTTCCATACCCTTTATGGTTTTCTTGTGTCAAGTCCTCTAAAATGACCTGAAAAAAGGAAAAGAATTGTGTTCTAAAAAATCCATTCACAGGTTTGAGCTTCATAATCTTAACGAATCAAATACCATTGTCATTTCTTTGGCGAATGATTTCCCCACTCATAAATATTAGATTCCTGCAAGTTTTGAGAGATTCTTTGTTGGTCCTGAGACATCGGCATTGACGGATCTAGTAAAATGGGGCAAGACAAGGGGCACCTTATGATTTCCGTCCCTAATCACCGAACCCATCTACATTCCCCATTTTCCCCCGATATCCAATGGAGGAATTGTTTTATCTTCCATCGCCGCCCCAGATGAGAAACAGAAAGCTCCGAATGCAGATAAAGTGGGTCAAACCGTTCAAATCACGTCAACAATGTGTTTCCTACAGTGTTGGGGATTCCAAGTTCAAAATATTGGTGACTCTTCCATTGGTTTGTTTGCATTTAACACCTACGCAATTGCAGAAATGAAGGGAATCATTCCAATAGGGCTTGATTCGAAATTGTTATTTAGTTATTAGATTTTTTAAATCAAGCAAAGCAATTCTATAAGTTTCATTGCCGGAAGTAATGGATTCTTCTGCAACTACACATGCTTACACAAATACTTTATACGCATACTCACATTTCTATGGGGCAGCGTGTGAATTTTTCACACAAATGTCAATATGTGTAAAGGGGACACGGGGTTCCCGTAGTACCCCTCGGGAACTATAATCGTATAGTGCCACCATCCGACTATCCATTTGGACAATTCATAGCTCGTATTTAATCCACCATCCAACTATCCATTTGTGTCGTGGGAATACAGATAAAAAAATAAATAAAAGAAAATAAAAGGAAAGAAACAATCAACGTAACTAGAGGTGGCAATTTCTAACCCAACCCATGAACCCACCCAAATCCACCCACTCAAAACCCAACCCAACCCACCCATATTAAAATATGGGTTATAAATGGGTGAACCATATTAACCCATATATACATGGGTTTACGTGGGTTCAAAATGGATTGACCCAAAATTAAAAAGTTATCAGCAAAACAAGATGGAACAACACAATGGAACATTTAAGCAACAATCCAAGGGTTTCATTGGCCGCCCGCTACCTCTCTCGCTTCACCTTGAATCGACAAATATGAGATCTAAAAGTTGAACTTCCGTCTCTCAAATCTCACCAAATCTGAGGCCTTTCAAGGCTTCTTTTTAGCTTTGATCGCTTGCTTATCACTTCCGTCTCTCAGGTACGTGATCTTTATTCTACATTTACGGCACTCAATTGATGTAATCGTTGTCGTTCAATTGTTTCCAATGTGACCATCGTGTTTAGAAAGTGGGGAAATGTGTTTGAAGCTCGATCGTCAATACCGTTGCGTTTTTATGAATTATATTTTTCAAGAATGCGTGTACTTAATTGAACTTTCACCATCTTTTCTCGTATGGGTATTTCTGATTTTTGTCCTTAAATTTGATTTCCCCATAAACCCAAGGGTTTCAAGGCCTAAATTTAGGAATTTGAACGCTAAAATTTCTTTGGGTTGCTCTGCCATTTAATTGGCACTTTTATCTTTTAAAACTGTGATTAACATGTTATAGGGCACCTAAAATGGAAGAAAATATTGACGAGAATCTTGACCAATGCTCTTCGACTACTGTTAGACGGAAGAGGTCCACTTCTGCCGTATGGGATAACTTTGACAAGTTACCTCCAGGTGCTGATGGAAAAAAATGGGCCAAGTGTAATTATTGTGGTAAAAAATATCGACGAGAATCAGGAACGTCGAGTTTACTACGTCATAATTGTCCTAACAAAGATCCTCATGAGTTTCCTCCTTCTATTGAGATAGATCAGGAGACGTACAGTAATGCTACCACCTAATTCCAATTGGTGGATATTCATGTTTTGATTTTTTAAAAAAATATACACACGAGATATTGCTTTGCTAGAAAATTAATAGGCATGTTCGTTTCCCAATTTAATTTTAGTTTTAGTTTTGATAACATCATCATTTCTCTCATTTCTCTCTCTATCTCTCTCTACCCATTACACCTAATGACATCATCAAAATTAAACTAAACTATCTAACCAAACATAACATATATAATTTGGCTGCCGCATCCTAATCAAAATCACTCCTTTATAGGGAATGCCGTTGGGAACTATTAAAATAAAAAAATAAAAAGAGTTGGGATTCTGGGAACAACATATTATATGTATATGCATATAAAATGGCCATTGGGAATAAATAAGTAAAAAATAAATAAATAAATTATTGGACACTTATTTTAACTAATGAACCCTTTTAGCTATCCCATAAAACTTCACATGATCTCATTACATAACTTATACCTTAACTAAATCAACTGATCGATCTCTAAATTTAGCTGTATGGACACTTTAACATGTAAAAAGTTAACGTACACATAGTGGATGCTCTTACATGGAGTATTAGCTAGGTAAATATATAGTCCCCTAGTGTACGTAGTCATATTTTTACGACCAGAATGCGGTGCCCAAAAAATGTACAGATCGCTTAGGAACTCTCTTGTGGGTCTCACAAAAATGATCCAAACCGTTAATTCATCTTAGAATAATTTTTCGAAAGGCCCTGTCAGAAACCAAGTTAATTGGACATCTGTAGATGCTTGATCTAAGATGCCCCTGATTCAATCCAAAAAAAGATTTGAATGAAACAGGGGGGTCTTAGATCAAGCACCTATAAATGTTCGATTGAGCTGATTTCTAGAGAAGCCCCTTGGAAAATCATTCTAAGATGAATAAACGGTTCAGATCGTTTGTGTAGGACCCACAAATGAATCTACGAGCACGATCTGTGCATTTTCTGTGTGTATGGGTCGATACCCATATAATTTTTGATATTTTTAACGCACATCGTGATAAACGTGAGACTAGCTAATCAAGGAGAATAAGTACCATTGATGCAGAGCTAAAATTCTGATTCCCGGCATGAAACATGGTGTAGGACTGTTCTTTTTTTATTTTTGTGGGGTGAGAGTGAGACAGACTTGTAGTCCACGGATGCTAAAGTGTTTCTGGATCACTTTAATTTTTGGTTCTGTGATACTGTCAAACCTTATGAATCACAGCTAAATCCATTGAAGCTGCTGCGGGCGATCACCACTGCGCTTTCAAGGGATTGGGGGTACCTGCTGTGAGGACAAATCCCGGCCCGTCACCAGCCCATTAACATAATCCTATTCACTCATCCACTGAGTATGTATGACCTGCAAAAAATCACATTGATCAGACATACGTAACTACTTGAACGAAACATGTCGGTATCGCATTAAAACATGCTTTGTTCATACTGTTAGGCGAGCCATAAAAATCATTTTCAAATCAAATTAATGGTCTTGGTACTAGAAAGAGGACTCGGGGTTGCTGATGTGCGGTAGCGCTTACTTGGCAAGTCTTTAAAATATTGTATCTGTACCCCATGGCTGTTGTCTTTGGAATTTTTCCAATGATCGGAAACGTTCACCGCGTAGATCTTGTCGAGTACTATAAGTGTACCAAAAATCAACTCGATTCGATATCGTTAGGTGTCTTATCAGAACACAAATACCTCGGGAAAAAAAAATTGAACACAAATGAACACAAACACTTGAACAAAACCGTTGAACCTATGTTTCTCAAGTTATTTGTGTTTTGATGAGAATCTTGGCCATATCCGTCGAGTTGATTTTTGTCTTGCTTGCGATCTTCGACAAACGCCTCCGATTAATGAAAAAAAAGCCAAGACGGTAGCGTACAAGGGTCAACACGCTACTGTGCAGGGGGCTGTACAGCAAAAACCCCAAGTCCCTAGAAAGACGCCAAAATAGGCCCTCACTGCAAAGTTGTCCCTTGGAGGCACAGCATGAACCCCTTATCCATTTTAAAGTACCACTAGTCTCTCTCTTCCTTTCCTTTTTTTTTTTTTTTTTTTTGATTGATTGACAGAGTATAACTTTATAAAGCTCAATAAGGTACATTGAGAAGTAAAGAAACATGACAGATCTCTTAATGTGATGCCAAAAGACAGAGAGAAGAGAAGTAAAATTCCCCTAAAATGTTCTGAAAGTACCAATATTCTCGACGAGATCTAAAAATTAAACGGTCTTCATCGTTAAAGTGGACCTGAGACCCCTCCACACAATCTTTGTAAAGTCCAAAGATTAAGTTTGTGAACCCAAGTGATTGCATGTTGCATGCCTGGGCTATGATTTTCACATATTTGGGCTTGTTATAAGCTACTCTATACCACTGTTGCTCCTTCTTTCTGATCTTGTTTATAAGCTCTGCTCTGTTGTGCTGCTGCTTCATTGCCATGTGACCGCATGTATTGGGACTCTCAAATTCAGGCTGTTATGAAGGGCATGCTTTTGGAAATGGCCAAGGATCTAAATGGAGGGCTCTGTCTCTGCTACTGTTTTGGGGTTTCTTATGTTATCTTGTATGATTATAAGCTTAGGCTCTGTTGTTTGGCTTTTTCATTCAACTCTTTGTTGATTGTTTTTTGTATTAGGATCTATGCTTTTGTTGCTGGTGTTGTCATTTCCCTTTCGTTTTTTCCGTTTACTCGATGTACTCATTGTCGAGTGTTCACAAATCAAATTTCTTGCCGTTTCAAAAAAAAAGGTGTGCAAACCCCAAGTGATTGTGTGGTAGAAGGAGGACTTGGAGTACCACGTTGCAGTGTACTTGCGGTACCGAATAATCTCTATCCCATAACCCTCTCCAACTCTATTGCCCGTGCCAACATAAAACAATAGTGCTACAGCAATCAACCACAACCGCCAAGGACCAAGTCACTAATGTGTAAAGAACCAAGTCATACAAATCAAAAGACTAAATATTTAGTAAAGGGTAACTCAGTTATAACTTGCTTTTTATCATGGTTCTGGGAGGTCTTTTTATTAGTAGTATGACTTAGTCCTTACACTTTAGTGACTTGTAGTCTTTGATTTATATGTCTTGGTCCTAGCTCTTTAGTGACGTGGTCCTATGTAATTGTGGTTGTATGCTGTGACTGGTTTCTGTGTCTATTGCAGGAGAAAAACTTGGGTGCCGAGCACGATATGCACACATGGTTTCGAGTGTGTATCTCAATCGTCCAAAAGTATTTCAACGGCTCAAATTTCTCTCAACCTCTCTCTCTCTCTCTCTCTCTCTCTCTCTAAAATCTGGGTCATCCAAAGTATCTTTGCGTGAAGGGTAATGGCAGGCACCCAAGTTTTTCTCCCGTTCTATTATTCCTTCCATTCCAAATTGCTTGCCCTTTTTGGATTTTCGAGCATTTTGCAAGCAAAATTTAACATATTAACATTCTTTTTTTTCAAAAATTTTATATCAATTTAAAGATCTCATTGAGCAGAAAAAATTGGTGTAAATTTTTTAAAAAATAATTCACAAAAACACAGGCTTTTTTTGGTTTAGAATTTCGAAAAGAATATTTTGAGAAATATTTTTGAGATACTGTTTAGATGGAATTTTGAAAAAAGTACTCCCTCTGTCCCAATTTGTTTACCCCTTTTGTGGAAGCGGGTTTTTAAGGGATTTAAAAACTTTTTATTGACTTTTTTGTTTTGCTCCTAAATCCAGTCAATATTACTGTGATCAAATTTGTGAGGCTAATTTATTATATGAAAGTCAAATCATATTCAATATGAATCTTGTTTGATAGATATCAATTAGTTTTATTATACAAAATTTTCAAAATCATAAAAACCATTATAAAATAAAAAATAATAGACTAACCAATTAAGATGGGAAAAGTACTTTTTAAGGGTAAAATTGGAAAGTGGCCCAATTTTTATGGATATTTTAGAAGTGAGAAAAATATTTTGAGACATCCCAAAATAAAAAGAAGGACTAAGAAATTGGGACGGATGAAATAATAATTAGAGAGAAGTGTAATAATTAAAGAGAAATAGAGAAAGAAATAAAAATAATGATTGGAGGTAAGGGTATGAGTAGAGAGAAAAATGTAATTAATGATTAAAAAGATGAGAAATAAAAATAGAATCTTTTTAAAAATGCGAAATGAACAGAATAATTATTTTTGTGTTCAAAATGCATGCTCTCTAAAAGTGGCAAGTTTGGAAAAGCAATATGGGAAGAAAGGAGTATTTAACATAAAATTGCCACGTAATTGCTTACGCAATTGCTTATACTTCAGACCACTACTGTCCCGTACAACAGACGAACATTTGGCGGAAGCTTTGCGGACAGAGCCAGACAAAAGCAAGTCGAAAAGCCATGTCATCTTTCGCCGCCGTTACTCCGCCGTTCGACGCCGATGACAGCGGAAGCAGCAGCTACGTCGAATACGATTCGCAACGTTTTGACTCGTTCTCTAACTTTGCTGACGGAGAGTCAGCCACAGATGACGCGCTCTCGACGGATAGGAACGGAACCAGTGGTTTTGTGGAGTCAAACGGGCCAATTCTTCCTCCTACGGCGGAGATGGAGGCGGAGGAAGGGTTTGCACTTAGAGAGTGGCGCAGGTACCTGTTCTCTACCACTGTACATAATATGTTCGAACATAGCGATAGATGGAGTTGTATGGGTTCGAATCACGTCTGTTTCTATATTGATGACGAACTGGATTTCTACTTGTTAGGTTGGGGTAAGATGAGATTGTTGTATAAACGTAGCCTTTGTTTAATGAATTTTATCTGCACGATAAAAAAAAAATGATAATTTAAAATTTCAGGGAGTTTTTTTCACACAGATATAGAAATTCTAGGGTTTTTAGTGAACTTGATAATTTAGTGACCTTCATTTCATTATAGTTATTGGTTATCCAGCAATTGAATTACGCTCTGCACAAAAAGTGGGTCAAGTTCGGATTTGAATTTTTAGAATTGATGCATATAATATGCTACCATGAGTCAATTTGTGCTTTGACATGTTCATATTTGTGGTCTCATGTAATGTTGAACTTGATTTTATGTTTGTACAGCTATTCCTTTTTCTGTTGGACTATGTTCTGCATATTCTTCTAATTGTGAACTGTGAACACTCATCGCTTCATAATACAGAGTACTTTCTGCTTTCGTTAGAATTTGGTTATTTGTTGTTTGGTGTCTTCTGTAACAAATTATACATGCATGTAACTTGGAACGGCAAACAAAGCAAGCTAGTCCAGTTCAAGCTCATGCTCAACTTGGTAACAGCTCGTTGGAGATCAGGTTGTTACCTAAGCAAATCAAGCTTGATAAATTTTAAAAAAAAAGCTTTCAAATCTACAAAACTCGACTGTTCAGCTTATGTTGGGAGAAAAATGCAAGCTACTCGTGATCAGCTCGATTGAAGTTCATTTTAGATTGGCTCCTCTAATAAACAAGCCAAGCTTGCACACATTTTTGGGACTCATTAAAGTTTCAGAACAAACTTGAACGATTTATTGCTCAGCTCATTTATTAGTCCTACTCCTACGTGTAAATTTTATTGTGAGATGATGTTCCTGTATCGAAGTATCAATTTGAGATACTTTACATCTAAATGATTTGAGAGTGGATTGTCGGTGTTTTTTCTGATTGTGAGTGAATGTGCAGACTGAATGCGATTCGATTGGAGCAGAAGGAGAAGAGGGAGAAAGAACTATTAAGAGAAATAATCGAGCAAGCTGAAGAATACAAAACAGAGTTCTACAGGAGGCGGAAGCTTGCATGTGAGAACAACAAAGTTGCCAACAGGGAAAAGGAGAAGGTAATATCAAAAGGGGGAAGTAGAAAATTAGCTGATTGCCTCACACATTTCAATGTGGCTTTTGTTCTCTTCTAGTACGTTGTATTGGGTTTATGCCTTGAGCTCCTACTTAGTCTAGACACTAGACATGCTTGTGTTGGGATTGTGTAGATTTTAGTATTATGTGTTTAGTAGAACTTTGTGTGGTTCCAATTTTCAGGTGGATTCTATGCTGCCAAAAACAGTCACTTAAGAAACACCAAATATTGCCTATGCTAGCATGTCGGGTCAAATGGAATCAACTGTGTTTTTAAATTTTGTAGCAGATTAAGAAACACTGGGTTTTTTTTTTTTTGGTATACAAAGGATAATGCTTCGACGGGCCGTCAAAGCATTACCCCACACAACCGTGGCCAAAGCTTAGAACCCACCTGGTGCTCTAAGTGCTGAAGAGTAGGTTTAGCCCACCAAGGAGACTTGAACCCAAGTATTGCGTGAGGAAATTTGTATTTACTCATTGAAACTAACCACTTGCTGGCACTATGCAGACATTTAAATCTCGTGAAATTCAGATTGTCAGAGCATTCTTGTTATGGTCCTCATTGAGCAGTTGACCTCAAGCCTCAACACCACCATCAGTGTCTGCCTCTAACAAGAAACTCACTATTTACTGCATATATCAGAGAAAGGATGTTCAAGTTTTGAACTGAATTATTACTCCTAGCAACTTTGAAATCTCAAATACTCTGGATATAATCAAATCTTCAAATCTAAGCCCATGCCTCATATTTTGTTTTCCTGACTTGGATCCCTATTGCAGCTGTTTTTGGAAAAACAAGAGAAGTTCCATGAAGAAGCTAACAAGAGTTACTGGAAAGCAATTGCAGAGCTCATCCCCAATGAAGTAGCAACAATAGAGAAGAGGGGAAAGAAGGATAAAGCAAAGCAGCCCACCATTGCTGTGATCCAGGGCCCCAAACCTGGTAAGCCAACTGATCTTTCAAGGATGCGCCATATACTTGTGAAGCTGAAGCATAATCCACCACCTCACATGAATCCACCGCCGCCGCCACCGCCTTCATCAGAAACCGAAAAAGACGGAAAAACAGGCCCCTTACCTCCGGTTGCAGCCACCACTTCTCAGCAGGCCATTGTAGCTCCCAAGGGTTTAGTTGTTGCTTGAGAGAGGGAGCATGGTTGCATGCTATATATGATTCTCTTGTGAAAAGCTATTAACGTAAAGTATATTGTTGAGTTTGTATTATAGATGACTTCAAAATGTAAGTGGCTTGTTAGTTTGAGAGATATATGTACATTTTTCTTTTGTACAAAAGCTGGTATCTATCAGATGGTATTGCAGTTCGAAAACAACCCTATTGTATTGTAAATGGTTTGCTATGCTTCATTCCCTCATCCTTGTAATATTTTTGTGAGGTTGTTTTTGGATCAATCTTTATTTTGAATCTATTTGTTTGAAGAATTGGTCATTAGAGGATCCAAATGTTCTCCTTTCATTCATTACTCCTTATATCATACATGTATCGCGCATAACTTCCACCTGTACGATATTGTAGACGTATTGGTAAACCAGTTGCTTTCTTCTCATACGGTTGCAGGATCGAACTTGCAAAGCATAATATCGATCCAGTACGGCTTACCAGTACCATATCTCAATTCCTTGTTCATCGTGAGAAAGAAAATATCTCATACTAATCTTGAGATAGATATCAGAACACAGGTGTGTTTGGAACCATTCCATCAGTCCACAGTACCTACATGCATCGGACGGTGACATCCCAATCCACAGTACCTACATGCATCGGACGGTGACATCCCATCAGTGCACGTAGTACCTACATGCATCGGACAGTGTCACAAATGTGTTCGAAGACCTCCAATGGATGCACATAGGATCCACACGCGGCACCGACTAAATTCTATTTCCCTGTCACCGTTCACCAGCAAATGGCTTAACCGACAAATGGAAACAAACTTTCAAAAACAAAAGAGTAAATGGTAGATAAGGAAAGAAAGGAAAGATGCATAAATGTGATACACATCTTCTAGCTCAATTAGCTACACAAAGGACATATAGCAAAGCAATATGAAAAGATGGCAACCCAATGACTTTTCATCTAGTCCACTCCCATCTCTAACATAAACATACTAATAAAAGACCATATACAACTAGTTTTGGGGGGTAAATTTTATTTTTCTAGGGTAAATGAGCATATACAACTGTAAGGCTGACAAGAGGCATAGAACAAGAAGAACCTCCACAAGAACAAGACCTTTTCGCTAGGGAAAGCATATACAGAGGGAAAAAATCAAAAGAAGAAGAAGAAGACAGACTAAAACGAAAATAATCTAACTCAAGACACCGTACATACATCACCGAGGAAACATCTGTGTCGTAAAGTGAGAGGTCACCTCTGAACTACCACCAACCAATCCTCGAGAGTTATGTGCCTGATGTACCCCAGGCTCCGTCAATAGCTTCTCATTGAGTATTACTTCTTTGGAAAGCATCTCCACCACTTGCTTCATTCCTGGTCTTTGATTAGAAGCTGCTTGGGTACAAAACAGAGCTACTTTGATGAATCGAATTACCTCGTCCTCTGGGTATGCAGTTAGTTCAGGATCAACAATGTCTAGTAGCCTACCTTCTTCTCTCAGCTTCCATACCTGCAACATTTTGTTGATCAAGTCAGCAAATCAATGAAATAATGCCTTAAAGGTTTCGCCTATGGTACACAAAATTGCACGTATGTCTACAGTTTATATGCTAGGCAGCTAGGTAGAACCTTGTCAGACTCTGAACTTTTACAATTTCAAGGTCATAATCTATTTATGTCTTTTCCGTTACACGGTCTTGAGTAGAACTCTACCTCAAAAGGTAGCTCATGAAGTGAGGGTGTCTTTACACTTATATACTTCATATTACTTTGGTATCCAAGCGATGTAGGACTTCGTTTCACACCCTCCCTCACATGCAACATACTCACTCGGCAACACCTGTCTCGTGCAGGGGAAAGACGCACCCTACCCATCTCCGGTACCTAGCTTTGATCTTGGGTAGAACTCAACCCCAAAAGCTAGCTCATGAAGTGAGGGTGCCCTCAAGCTTATATACTTTCTATTAATTTGGTACGTAGGCAATGTGCCCTCAAGCTTATATATTTTCATTTTTTGCCTGTTTACTTGACAACTTAATGAATGAAATATAAATATGATATGAACAATGGAGAGTGCAATTCTACAACCTACCCATTCCACCAGAACCAACAGATCTGCCCCAAATGCTGACTTGCTGCTACTTCTGCCACTTACTATTTCGAGCATAAGTACCCCAAAACTATATACATCAGCCTTCTTTGTAAGCTGTCCCAACAATGCATACTCTGGAGCTAGATATCCCCTGTGAAAACAAAACTGATGAATAGTGACGGGAAAGGATAACTCAACCAGATACTTATGATGTAATTAATTATCGCAGATTGCTTGGATCACAACATGATAACATGACAAATATGGAAAACAGAACTTCAGAGAGTACCATCTACACTTGCCAAACAGGCATTATCTGAAAATATCAGCTTTTCTAAACTATAAGGTAAATCATAACAGGTTCAGACTTTCCGAAGGTTGCTTTTAGCAACAGGGTCACATAACCAGCTGTGGGAGGTGAATTTAGGATGAGAAGTAACTAGCACTAAGGCCAAACGAAATTGACGGGAAGAGGTGTAGCAATGGAGAGAGCTCCTGGCCTTCTCTTGAGTCTTGACTACCTGCCGAGAACAGATCATCAAGCTCTCTGCCTTCTGTTGACTGATCGCCAAGAACCAAGCATTGAATAGTAGCAGACCACTTGGAGGGAACCGAGAATGCCATTCAGGTGGGGGAATCGTCGGGTCAAGGAGGCTTAAATAGCCGAGGAATGGTAAAGCGTGCACCACCAAAATGATTACTTTCTGTCACATCAGCCAATTAAAAAGAGCTGAGCTGACAGGTAGCCACATAGGCATGCCCCAGATCACAAACAGAAATCTTACAGAACAGTAATGATGACTCTTGTTAATGGGGGGGATAACCAGCCTTAGGGTGGTTAGCCAATTCACTTATAAATATCAGCAGCAGAGACAGCACACGACATGTGAGAAATACCTTTAAAAATACTCTGCAACTGTTTTTCCTGGTTCTTTTCAGCCCTAGAAGTTCTCAGACAAGTGAGTCTTGTCCTGGAGTATACATTCGAGAAGAAACTAGTTTCATTCCAATCAAATGCCACCAACGGGAGTGACACTGACGGTGCATTGTTTTGCAGGAAAACAGGGTTACCCAAACGATAATAATCACTACTTTCAAACCAGAACTCAAATAGTAAATTTCATCAGTAGTGGAGGCACAAAACTAACCTCCAGCCCTGCAATTAATTTCAAAGAAGCTAATACTCACCAATTAAAGCATACACAAGATAATGCACCATTTGAGTGCAGACTAAGAGTTAGGCGTCAACCTTCTCTCATCCTCTCTCATCCCATCAAGCAACCGACCAAAAGATAAGTTCCAATAAACTAAATAGATTGCTATCAAAAGGCAAATCTAATAAATCATCAAACTAATAGACTATAATCTGCTCATAATTTTTTTAACCCGTACTGTCATCCTTATCAACTTGGCCCATTCCATTTTGGGACATCCCCGTCCACTTTCCAAAAATATCAATAGAAACTTGATAAAATTCCATTCTTGCCCTCGTAATTAAATAAAACTAGTAGTATTTCTATCAATCAAATTTCAAATCGGAGGGCATATTTGAAAAATGAAGTACTTTTTGGAGCAATCGTTATGCTTCCTTAAAAAGTTGGAATCCCCAAAAAGGACTTATGAAAATGGGACAGAAGGGAGTACAATACTGTGAATATACCTAATTCTCTCTACAACTACTTTACTAGATCAGTGTACATGTACCAGGTAACTTCGACTACTAAGGAGTTGACTTATCCATGAGAGACCACTTACAACAATCCAACAGGAAAATAATTCAGGTAGCCCATTGACATATAGATATAAGAATGTAATGTAAAGAAAGATTATTCTTACATTGTTCCAGCCACTCGGGTACTAACATGAGTGACGTTATCAGGAAAAAGTCTTGCCAGCCCAAAATCTCCTATTTTAGCATGGAAGTTTCCATCAAGAAGTATATTGCTGGCCTTTATATCTCGGTGAACAATATGTGGTTCTGCTTCTTCATGAAGAAATGCAAGACCGGAAGCCGTGCCCATACAAATAGCAGCCCTCCTACACCAATCCAAGAAGATATGTTTACTTTTTGAACCTGCAATAGAAGACTTCAGACATCAGTTTGCCTAAAACTCAATAACTCGTTATTCTAGTATAGTGAACGTATAAAACACCAAATCTTCATGGCAGACAATTTCAAAACCTTAATCCAATCTAAAAGTCTAAAAGAACAGCTAAGTACTGACGGAAATAACAGATTATTTTGGGAAAAGAGAAACAGAGAAAGCGAGGAAATGGAAGCAGGTGCTTTCAAACAACCAAATTAGGTTTGCAAAATTACAAGGTCATAGATTATCTTACTATTATCTTACCAAGGTCTTCGTTTCTTTAATAAGGACTGATTATTTTAGTACTGTGATACTATCCACTACATGATTTTGAGAAAATGGAGTGAACAATTCAGTCTCAAATTTAGTACTCCCTCCATCCCAAACTACTTGCCCTTTTTGGGGAACCGTGCATTTTGCATGCCACAAAAAATGTATTAAAATGAGCAGTTTGGGATGGAGGGAGTCGTATGTTTTACATTGCAATCGTTTTCCCTCCAATTCACTCCAATTGAATTCAGAATAACCTCACATCTAATTTGGATTTTCGGATTTACCAAGTAAAGCACTAGCAAGGCTGTTGTTCTCGAGATATTCGTAGACCAATATCCGATAGCTGCCCTCAACACAGCAACCAATTAGTTCAACAAGGTTCGGATGACAGACTTTCGAAATCATATTGATCTCTGTCAGAAATTCCTTGGTCCCTTGCTTTGACTCAGCAGACAAACGTTTGACAGCAACGCAAGTACCATCCCTTAAAACTCCCTGCAGTTACACAGAGTACAGAATAATAAGCAGCAAATCCCAAAAAGCATGAAGAAAACCAGAACCAGGCTACAAGAGCATGTCAGCAATCGACAATTTCTACCCTCTTTCTCTACCTTCGGCAATTGACTAGTAAAGTGATGCAGAAAAAATCACATTGATCTTACCCGATATACAACTCCAAAACCTCCACCGCCAATTTTGTTGGATGCATGGAAGTCCCTTGTTGCTGATCTCAGTGAATTATAGCTAAAGAGCCTCACATTATTGGTAGCAATCTCTAACCATGCAAAACCACGTAAGATAGACAAGAATGTAAAGACGTGCAGAATATTGAGGACACAAGCTAAAAAGGAAAGACAAACAAAAAGAGGATTAACGAACAAAAGTAAAAGAACAATATGGAATAACCATCCTAATTACTTAACAACGTCAAATCTAAATCTTAGACAAGTTCTAGGGTCCATATACACTTGATGCTGAAGTCTATGTATTTAGAGATTCTTTCACTTTTTCGCAAAACAGCCCAAAAAAAGGGCAAAGGGAGAAATGTGAGTCATTGTTTGGTAAAACAAAGATTTCAAGTCACAATTCTCGTTTATGGGACACTTTTAGTTGTTTTCAAAGACACGTATGGTTCAAGGTAGAGGCCGTAGAGATCTTGAAGTTTTTTCCTTTTCCATCCAGCCTTGATGTGGATTTTAACATGCACTTTCGCGCTTTTGGTATTATGTTTCACTTAAACAAGAAGATCGGTGCAAAAGTCCGTAGCATTCATTATGTTTTTTGTTGGAACTCAAAGTTAATGCCATAATTAGTTAGATAGGCATGAGACCACTTCACAGGCTCATTCTTGAGACCACTGACCACTCTACATGCTCATCTTGTGTTGGCTCTTGAGCCCAGAAGCTTTCAATAGACGTTAAACTGCAGTGCCCATGAATAGTTGTTGATTAACAATTCAATAAGCATAGACTAATCACCACTAGTTAAACAACTGAACCAGAACCATTTAATAACCTTATCCTGAAAATGGTGCAGTTTAAGGAGTGGATTGTAAGCGAAGTCCCACATCGTCTAGACACCAAAGTAATATGAAATATATAAGAGTGAGGGCATCCTCATGAGCTAGTTTTTTGGGTTGAGTTCTACCCAAGATTGTGTAACACGGTATCAGAGATGGGTAGGGTGTGTGTCTCTAGCCTGCACAGGCAGGTGCTGCCGAGTGAGCACGCTGCACATGAAGGAGGGTATGAAGCGATGTCCCACATTGCCTGGGTACCAAAGTAATATGAAATATATAAGCATGAGGGCACTCTTACTTCATGAGCTAGCTTTTGGGGTTAAGTTCTACCCAAGATCGTGTAACATGGTATCAAAGCTGGGTACCAGAGATGGGTAGGGTGCATGTCTCCAGCCTGCACGTCGGATATTGTGCTGAGTGAGCATGATGCACGTGAGGGAGGGTGTGAAGTGAAGTCCCACATCGCCTAAATACCAAAATAATATGAAATACATAAGCGTGAGGCCACCCTCACTTCATGACCTAGCTTTTGGGGTTAAGTTCTACCCAAGATCGTGTAACAAGATCATGTAACATGGACACCCAAAGAAAAGGATGAAAAATGTTAAGCTCGTGTAAAGCTATATATAGAAGACCTATATATCTGGTTATTGACAAGCATTCCATGCAAAGCAATAACGGTGGATACAAGTTTCCTATATTACAAGCTCACTGTCAACAAATGTAGCACAGATGAAGTAGGCAAGCAATTGGTTTTAGACACAAGCAGATTCAAAAGATTATCCCAGACTCATAAGTTGTGTGCCAATATATGCTTATCCACCCCATTGACAAATATGACTATTTGTATTGCAATTGCACATCTTCTCCTTTCTGTTTACGTAAAAAACCAAAATCCAGTCTGACTTTTAAAGCTGAAAAATTGAAAACTATAGCACATTAAAAAACTGGAAAATGAGATTTTTGGAACACTCGGCTACTACTTTTGAATAAATAGCTTTTGCTGTAAGATCAGCTTCAACAACACCCACTAAGAATCGCCTAATGAAGTTCAAACTTCAAATTATTAAAAAGAAAAAACAAGTTTAAACTTCAAACCCATCTCCCTAGCTCAAAAAACAAGTATCACAAACAAACAACAATAAAAGAAAGGAAAAATCTACAATACACACCCCTTTTAAGTGTGTACGATATGCACCCATTGTGTGGTTCATATTGCGCCACCTCATAAAAAAGGACCTGAAGAATCGGTCATTCGTAACATTTTTGTTTGTTTCGTAACTTTTATACTAAGAATTCGTAACTTTTAGATAATATCGTTCGTAACTTTTCGTGTGTTTTGTAACTTTTCTTGGATTTCGTAACTTTGAGATAAAAAAATTATAATTTTTCTCAAATATGATTCGTAACATTTTTGTATGATTCGTAATATTTTTATATGATTCGTAACTTTTGCACTAAGTATTCGTAACTTTTAGACAACATGATTCGTAACTTTTCGTGTGTTTCGTAACTAATCGTGGGTCTCGTAATTTTGAGAAAAAAATTATAACTTTTCTCAAATATGATTCGTAACATTTTTGTAACTTTTCGTAACTAATCGTGTGTTTCGTAACTTTTCATGGGTTTCGTAACTTTAATTTGTTAGGTCACATGTTGCTCAGGTTAACAAGTTACCGATTCGTAACTTTTTGTTATTGATTTGTAACTTTTAACGATCCAACGGTAGATAGCTTGGGTACATATGATACACAACCAAAAAGGAGTGTGCATTGTAGCCTCTTCCTAAAAGAAAACCTCTTGCTACAACAAGTACTGAATTTCAGTGACATGCTAATCAAGTTTCTTGAAGCCTTTTGATTCTCTGTGTAGGTATGCACAAGCCGTCAAAAAGGACTATCTATCGTGTGCTGTTTCCCTTTTTTGACATATATTGTATCCATATCCAGCACCGCAAGTGCAAATATACAGGAGAAATAACTATACCCAAAGCTTAACGTATCGAACCATAGGATACATATCATTATCACGTAGAAAAACAAAAATTAATGTATTAAACGAATCATAGGATACATCATACTCCTGCATATTCATATGATTTTGACAACACAGAGTATGCAAACATTTGCATAAGTACAGACAACATGTTCATTTCGTTACCTTCTACTTGAGTCTCAGCCTTCCGCTTACATGATCTGCATGCTCCAAAGCGACAGTAATTCATCCCTTTTGCTCCCATAAACTTTGATTATGCCCCCACAACCAAACTCCTCTTCAATACAGAACTAAAACCCAACTTTCAGTCGCCCAAACACTATTTTTAAGATATCTATCCGAGCCAGCTTACGCGCACATGGACTATTGCACAAATACTTTTTTCCTGTTTGTGTAAACATCTACGCACATAATTAGTAACCCAAAAAAGACACACCCGAATGAAAATACAATCACTTATTGCAGCATTCAAATAAAAACCCAACCTGTGTTTGGAGCAATTTCGAAACCCAGGCAGAGGGAAAACCCTAGATTGTTTTGCAAGGGGAAAAACACTAGACCCTTCAAGTGAGCAGAACTGGCGAAGACCCATTTATCCTAAGAATATTTAAATACGTGTGAATCTGCATGTGTAGTATATTACAAGTTATTGGTTTTTTTCTTCTGGGGATGGGAAGTTTTTGACAGAGGACGAGAAAGGGGCAGCCACATAGTTGGCCTTCAACCGAAGAGGAGGGCAAAAGCGACTGATGATGGTGACTTGGTTTTTACTTACTGTTTAACGCGCGATGGTGGTTAGACGGCGGTTGGTGTTAGAGAGAGAGAGAGACCAAACGGTTTTCACACCTTCTATAATTTTTCAGTGCCGAGCGGTAGCTGCGCGGGATCGGGACCGTTTATTTTGATTATAGACCGTTCGGATTTTGGAGAGAGATACAAGGAGGGGGAGAGAGAGAGAGAGAAGAGGGAGAGAGCTTCAATCTGGGCCGTCCAATACAATTTTGGATAGCCCAACGCAATGCGACGTCGGCTCAGTCCTCATTCAGTACTCAAAAAAATTTCCTTCGTGGATAAGGGAGTGTTTGGGAGTATCATTTATTCACTTTTCATATTTTGCTTTTTTGTAGTTTTTTAGATTATCAGCAAAATGTATTATGAATCTATAGAGGATTTGAGAGATGTGTAAAATATATTTTATCATAGGAGTAGTATTTGGACATAAGTGCAAACTATACATTTTATAAGTATTTTTATTAACCAAAATGTGAAAAGTCAAAAATAAGAAATCAAAAAACTCTTTTTCTTCTACTTCTGGCTTTTGGCCTTTATTATCAAAATTTGTTAATGCATTTTGCTTAAAACTAAAAGATGAGAAAAGAAAAAATTTTAAAAAAAAACAAACAAATGAACAAACAAAAAGGATGAGAAGGATCTTTTTCTTTTTATCGTTTAATGTTATACTCCCTCCATCCCAATTTAATTGCTCCCAACGGCTATGTGTGTCTTTTTAAAACTCTTATAGTTTTTTATTTTTAATATATTTTATATACAATATGAATCTTATTTGATAGATCTCGTTAGTTCTATTAGACAAAATTTTCAAAAAATTTAAAAACAGTATAAATAAAAAGATATAAACTTTTAAAAATGGCACGGATATTCATAGGGAGCAAATAAAATGGGATAGAGGGAGTAATACCTACTTTGCTATTCGAAAGAAAGAAAATACTATTACAGCCCAATGAACTATTAGTAAGGCAAAGAAAATAAGTATTATAAAACAGTTTTTTATATGTTATAGTGCTTTGGAAAGTGTGATAAATGCATCAGAAATTGTATTTTTTTTATTGTTCTTCCCTCATCGACTAAAATAACAAAAATCCCTCACACAAATGCATAACTCATGAACCACAAATTTCGTAATTAATCATAAATATTCATAACTTCACTTTCTTACCATACACACTTAATAGTAACTATTCCGAATTATGTTACATATATCAAAATAATTTATCAAATCATTACTACTAAAGTCGCTGAACTTAATTATATAGCATGTATAAAACGAGGCCATAATTAGACTATAAAATCTTATCCTATAGTGGAGTAAATTGATCCTTTGCAATAATAATGTAACAAAATAATATATTATTCTACTGTCCCTAGAAACATAGACAACTTGTTCTATAGGCGTACCTACTTGTGTTTAGGTGATACTGCAACAAGTATATTCTCAACTATTTTGAGAAAAAAAAAATACAGATATTGAGCATTAGGAGACAATTTACTTATTAGCCTGTGGAAATAGCGGTTGTTAGAGAGATTAGTCCAATTTATCATAAAAATTATTCCTTACAAAAAAAATTATATTACTGTCATAAGACTAAGCAAATAATAAAAGAATTTTACATAAAAGTAAGACAAATATTGAACACAATATATGTATAAAATAATTCTTCAAGAACTATTAAAATCAATCTTTCAGACCGATCTTATTCTCATTACCTTTCTGTATGATTCTTTTATTTCTCTTCTCTTATTTCTTTCTGCTTTTTCAATCGTACAAAACTGAACGTTTTCATTCCGTATATATAGACTAAAATATCAGAGGCTATAATAAGTACATATGCTATTCCAACTATAATTTTGCCTCCGAAGTCTTCCAAGTTGTCTGATCGTGGGTCACCCATATTAATAAGTACTCTGACCCCTCTTATTGTTCAGAGTACTCTGTCTCCGGTTCTTTTCGAAAAGAGGATATTCTGACGGGGTGTTCACTAAGTGTTTTTGTTTAAAAACTGCATCGGTTTTTGGAAAAAAGTGATATATTGTGAGAGGATGACCTGTCTCGATTTTTGGCAAAAAACAGTTTTTTTGAAAAAAACTAGTTAGTGGAACATGGCCTCAGTATAATTGTTTGTGAAAAGAGGATATTTTGTCTGATCGTGGGTCATCCATATTAAGTATATTCTGAACGTTTTTTGGTTTATTTTTGTCGTTATTCACGAAACTTTAAGTTTGGCTAATAATTTTATACTTTTTAGATTCCTCTCGTCGAGACAAGTCAAGAAACCTCAAAAAATCGACCGAAAACTAACAAATGCAAAAAAAAAAAAATTTGAATAAGGACAAAACTAAATAAACCAATAAACCATTTTTTCCAATTTAGCCAAACAAAGCCTAAATCCTCTTTTCGAAAAGAACCGGAGACAGAGTACTTTTCCATGATCTCCTATTCTTTGACCCCTCTTATTATTCTATTTCTATTTTGTGTTTTAGTAAAATTTTCACCGTAGAACTTCCACTAAAAACAAAAAAAAAATGAGGTGTTTATCAAAAAGGGGTGTGAAAATTACTTGCCTTTTTTTCTTTTATAATTTGAAAAACAAGCTTATGAGTATTACTATAGCCTAAAGAAATAAAACAAAATGATTCATGTATTTTTAACCCATTATGCTAGAATATTTTCAATGCACAAGTAAAGTATATTGAAAAACAAATTCATATCATAAGTATAGACTTGGATAAAGATATGTCTATCAAGTCGGTCCTCCTCAAGCAAAAATCTAGTTCCGCTCTGTGTCTCTACACAACACCCAACTTAAGGCAAAGACGCATCAAACCAGGATGTTTCACAACAAAAACACATTCTTAAGTCAGTTTGTTCCAGAATAGAACTTGGGTGGGAGATATAATTTACTATGAAATGTCTGAATTACCCTTAATTTAGACTTATTAGTGTTGAGTTGCATTTTATATTGCATAAGAAGAATATTGTTAAAATTATCACAAATCAGTAAACTATCTTTTAAATCAATTGTCGTGGAACAGCACCGACTATTACTACTCTAAAATATACTCCCACCGTTCCTTTTTATTTGTCCCACACTCTCTCTCTCTTACCTTTTTTCAAATCAAAAAATTAAGTACTTCCATGTATCATTTTTCAAATTTTTTGGCACCGAATTAAAGTACACGATGAGTACTTTAATTTGGTGTAAAAAAATTTCAAAAATGATATACGAAAATACTTTATTTTTTATTTAAAAAGGGCACAACTTTTCATAGAAAACAAATAAAAAAGAACAGAGGGAGTAATAGTATAAACAGACAGCCCTTACACAAAAATAAAGAGTCGACCTGTACAGAGTTGCAAGATCAGGAAGGCAGATATTCCTACTGAAAGCACAGCTTGTGGGACATAGAATTGACAATTGGATATATTACTGTAAGTGGTTCCAGATCTTTACTCCTTAATCTCCGGGGCTAATTTTGCCTAAAAGCAAAAAGCGGATTATTAGTTTTTTTTTTCTTCTTTATTCAATTTTTAGATGCATTTGTTAGTTTCGTGTCAAGATTTAATAATTCACCTATTTTGGCTTTATTAAAAAAAATTGAGTTTTGACCATAATATTATACTCGTTAGATTCGTCTCGCCGAGAGGAATCCAGAAACCATAAAATCTTGACACGAAACTAAGAAATGAATCCAAAAATTGAATAAAGAAAAAAAAACCAATAATCCGTTTTTTGCTTTTAGGCCAAATTAGCCCCCAACTAACATACACCACCACGTGGTTTGGTCAATCTTGTATTTGAAAAACATAATTGGTTCAATTTTGTCTCATTATCCTAAATGAAATTCCTTAATTGAGTCATGGAATTAACTTAACTTGAGTAATTGGAAAAACAATCAATCGCATAAACTGGAAAAATAATCAATCACGCAAGACACAAAGATTTACGTGGAAAAACCCAAGACGGGAAAAAACCACGGGAATGAATCATGCACTATAATCATTGTGTGAATACAAGAGATCTTACTCAGTGTTCGTGTATCCTCACCATGAAGCCTAAAATCTACTTGCCAAATCCACATAGATCACACCTCTACATGATTGATGAATCTTGAATCCTCAAGCTTTCCTATTGATTGCCTTCCGAACTCCACGAAAGGTTTTTGCTCTGATTAAAAGTAGAATTGATGTAAGAACACCTCTCGAAGATGATATTGATAATCAAAGATCCAATCAATCGTTTTAGATTCTTTGAGGTGCACAAAACCCTAGCCGTTGAAAGAGATGGATGATGGAACAAAGTGTGTTAGGGTTATACAGCCACACTCATCTAATTTTCGACCTAATTTGTGATATATATAGAGCAATGATGAGAAATAATCTGGTGTAGTCGTTGCTTCATAAAATGTCTGGTTTGCTTGAGAAAAATAATTCTGCTTCAAAATCTTCTAAGTGATAAAGGCCGATGTTGCTTGGAGTGATTCCCACTGTCAAAAGACTTGACTAACAACTACCGCACTAATGTGGAAAACTAAAAAAATACAAAGTGTGAGATTCCTTTTCACATCCTAATACAGACACTCTAAAAGAAATAAATAATTTGAATACAACTCGATAAAAGGGAATACACAGAAATGTGTATTTTGGTCATGAACGTGCCAACCAAAAAAGGAGCTTGGCTTACGGAGCTTACACTAAATATAATCGTAATCTACACTCCCAAGGACCTTCTAGAAATAGAATAACATTTTGGCCTTGTTCGGTTAGTAAGTTTAGTTTAATTTAGTTTAGTTTAGTTTTGATTATGAAAGCAGGTGTAATGAGTGGAGAGAAATGAGGGAAATGATGATGTAAGCAAAACCAAAATAGGGCCAAAATAGGCCCAAAACTCCCAACCGAATACTGCATTTATATTTTAGGTTTATTTTAGGTTTCTCTTGTCGAAAGGAACCGAGGGTGCCGCATAGCGTGCTGTGCAAGAGCCATCTTTTATTTCAAAAACGCAATTGGTTCAATTTTGTTTCTCATCATCTTGTATATCCTAAATAACTTTTTATCTCTTGTCGAAAGGAACCGAGGGTGTTGCATCGTGCTGTGCAGGGGCCGGCGCTACTGGGCCGGTGTTAGTCCAAGGATCAGAGACGATCACCACGTAGAACTCGTTGAATACTACAGTTACCAAAAATTAGCTCGATTGAATATCGGTACGTGCCTCGTCGGAACATTATTATCTTGAAATGTATGATTCCGAATGGATCCAAAACACTAGATCAAAGCCACTGCAACAAGTTATATGTGTTCCAATGAGGCACTTATCGATATTCGACAAAGCTAATTTTTTGTACATGTGTAGGAGTCGACGAGCTCTACGTGGTGAATGTCTCTAATTATCGGCACACAGCACATTGTGCAACACCTATCCCGGGTTCGTCCGAAAGAGTTTTTCTCACAATCCAAAAACTTAAACAGACAAACTTATTTTCTGAAAATTATCATTGATGTGTAGTAACTTGCACAAAAAAGATTTGAGTTGTTTTAACAAAATTTCATGCTTAATAAGTTTCGTTTGGTCGACTGGACAATCTTTTTACAAGGAGATAGTAATATAATTTTCGAAAAGACAAAAATAAGCCCAACAAAATATGGCTCCATATAAACACATATAACTACATTTTGTCCTTGCGCAATTTCACAAGCATGCAGTTCAGTATGATTAATAGTTTTCTGAGTGAGTTTTCAATTATTTCAATGGCCAGGGACGGAACCATATAGAGGAGTGTGTGGCACAGGCCACTCCCGATTTTATACAAATAAAAGTTGATTAGATACTTATCAATGTCCGAATAATATTTTTTACAAAAATGATGGAAAAAAAATGGCAATTTGAAGAATGAATTCAAAGCTTAGGACAAAGTTTTGTGTGTAACTCAATAGTTTTATTTTTCATATTCTTACTGATATTATGCAGCAATACAAGTGGACTACCATCAAATAGCGCTGATCTCACAATTTAATAAACCTTAGATCCGCAACCGTACGTTATAGCTGATTTGGCTTCCATGATGCACAATTAATTTGACTTTTGAGATTACATATATAGCATGAAGACGACAAACACAGATGTCCAAACTTTCAGCATAAGTTACTTGTTTTTCAAAACCCATAGCTACATAAAGAAGTAAGAGGCAACTAAAGGTTGGAAAGGGACTTAATACCATTTTCACATATCATGTTTTACGAAATCATTATGCTCAAGTTGAAATTATGAAAAGTAAAGAAGATGCCGAAAACGCCAATGGAAGTCAATAGGTCCAATATTGCTTACCAAGAAACCCAAGCTATATTTTCTATGCGGGTAGTTGGAACTTAGAAAGAATCAAGATTTTTTTTTGGGAGGAATCACGAAAACGAGGCCGAGAACAAAGCTAAACTAATGAAGAAAATAGAGTAATGTAGCTGATCTCAATTGATTGGAGCTTAAAGATCGGTATACCTAGGTTTTAGTTGGATTTTGTGTAATTGAGGATATGAAAGTAGTTTTTGGTGTAAGGTCACAAAAGAAGTTGGAAGTACCTTGTAGCTTGATGGCTTGTAGAACAATTGCGGAGTGAAACAAGACTACACTGATAAGACACCTCTAGGCTCTATGAATAATGTAGTACGAAATTGGATACCGTTTCAATGCCATTGGCAAAAGGCATATTTTATCCAATTCCAATTTTTGTCATCGTTACGAACCTATAATCACTAAAAGTTTGACTAAAAACTGAGAAAAGCAACAAAAAAATAAATAAATAAAGACAACTAAAAAATCTTTAAGTCAATGAATGCTTAAATAGGATTGACAATGAGAAATCTACCTTTGTATGGCTGGATAACATACACCCATTAGGCCCCTTGCACAATCAATCGGTGATCGAGTAACATATAACTGACAGAAAAAAAAAAAATGTGTACTTTTTACGTTAATGTGACACTAGAACGATGAAAAGCATAAATGGAAAAAATCATAAACAGATAAAACTTGAAAATTGCGTGAAAAATAATCAACGCTTAGAGTTAGACGATATGTCCTTAAGACAAATTTATAAATTCATACATAGGTACGAACGCAGATTTCATACCAATTCTTTCTGTAGCCTGTTGGTTTGAAGTGTTCTTCTTGACCATCAGATCTCAGGTCCGAGAGTTGGTAGGCAAGATTCTAAAATGAACGCAAATTTCATGTATAAGAAATCACGGGAAAAGGGATCCTGAGAGCAAATTTCATAATCAGCAGCCAGCAGGAATGTGGCTGGAATGTCACAAGGTTGGAATATGAAACCGCAAGGGGTTCGAGTTCTTGCCCACAGGGTTAGTCTCTGTGGCTGCAAGGTTGTATCATGTGGCCGCGATGTTAGAGAATGTGGCTGCAAGATTAATGCATGTGGCCGTGTGGTTAGTATGGCTGCAAGGTTAGAGATCGTGGCCACTAGGTTGGAGAATGTGGCTGCAATGTTGAAGCTAATGTACTAGCAACAAACTAAACGCGAAGAAAAAACAAGATGCAGAAAAATGCAGTGTTTTGGCCAGTTCTGTAGTTTAGATACAAAAGAGTTAATGTAGAAAAGTTGTGACAAAGATTGTCACATTCTGATAGCATATCAATCACATTACAAGTACAGTACAATAGACGGCCAGGAAGCACCGGGAAAAAAAGAATTAGACCGCCCAGAGGTTACACTACATCGCAAAGGATCCTGAGAAAATGTAGTTAAAGACAACTTGCTATCAGGTTTCACTAAAACATAAGATGCCACTCTGGGGGGGTCACTTCTTTTGTTGAAAGAATTTCTATCCATTTCTTCATAATTGATCTTACAACAATAAAACAAGTGGACTCAATCCGAGATTGAAGTACCAATTTATGTATCCAACTGACTTATCCCATTGCCAAGATTAGTGTCTTCTACTTCGCTGTCGTCGAAGCAGTTAGAGCGGTTGTTGAAGCTTGGCTCGGAACTGGCATTACTACTTGTGGCAAGAGGAGAGTCCCACGTCGTCCTGCTTTTTGAGGACCCTGATCCCACACTGGATGCGGAAGAATCCGGAGTATTTGTCACTACAGGGCGTAGATTACCTGGAATGCTTCGCCTTATGTCCTGCCCAAAAACACAATTATGGATAAGAATAAGATTCCAACATCCATAGACAAGACCAAAATAGAAGTGCAGAAGTTCAAACCGTGATAAGTGCAACTTGTCCAGAACTAGCAGATAAAAAAATAAAATAAAATAGAAAACTTGTCCAGAACTACAGCCTAGGCATGTGTGGTGCCGTTTCGGATGTATGATTTCCATTTCAAAAACACAAAAACTTGTATAGCAAACAACTTTCCTTTTCTGAAAGCAACCCACTTTTCACAAAACCACCCAAACACAACAAAATGCAAGCATTAAGCAACATGAATTGCCTTTCAAGTGCTATGAACAATTTGGGTGAACACTAACAATGCGTTATTTAGATATGGTTAAATAGAGTTTCGACAACTTCAGTTAACTTGCAAGTATATCCCAGATTGGGTATTCCAGACAAGATAAGGCTGTGTTTGGATCATGGATTTACGCAGGCAAAGAAAATCAATAGGGAAACCAATGATATCTTCCTATCTCTTCCTTTTATCCTTTCTTTCCATCCATAGGTCCCTTCATAAATCCATGATTCAAACTCAGGCATAATGATGTATAGAGTAAAGCTGTTAGTACCATATGTCTCAAAGCCATGTCTAGTGATGATCTTGAAAGCGTTCTTCCAAAGCCAGATTTTTCTTGGGATGACAGAGACTTGTCTGAGGAGTTGTTCGTCTTAGAGACATGGCTATCCTGCTTTGGCGGAGCTAGTTTCCTCATGTTCACCACTCGTTCAACCATCTTAGTGCCCATTACCACAGGGCTCACATCATCATTGCAAGTCAAATCAGCTCTACTCATTGCAACCACACGTACTCCATTAATATATGTACTACCTGTTGAAACCCGTCCTCTTGAAGATGATCGAGCACTAGGTACCACTGGTCTAACCCTAGACGCTGAAACTGGCCTTTCTGGCAACGATGTCTTCACATTTGTGGGACCTGACTTTGTCACTCTATTTTTCAATGTGGGTGTTGTGGATCTTGATATGGGCTTGGAAGCTGCTGGTAACGAGGGTCTGGCGGTTGGGGTAGACGAGCGAGCCATAGGTCTTGTTGGAGTTGAAGATCTTACCGTAGGCCTAGTGGAAGATGGCGTTGCTCGCAGGGTAGGAGTGGAAGCTCTCGGCTTTGTGGTTGTGGGTAATGTGGCTCGTGAAGTAGGTGTGGAAGCTGTTGAGGGCTTTGTTTTTGCGGGTAATATGGTTCGCCCATTTGGTGTTGTAGACCTAGAAGCAGCTGATTTTAGTCCACCTATTGAAGATGGTCGTCTATTTGCAGCCATGGAAGCATTTGAATCAGTGGATAAAACCGGTTTACTGGATGTTTTGTTTTTACTTGGAGATGGTTCTGCAGGGGGATTAGCTGGCTGCAACCCAAGAAATTGAGAATACAGATACATGAGTTAGCCAAATTATGCCACATAAATAATCAAGATAGTCCACGTTCTTAGTAGCATGGAAATTATCACAGGAAAAGAAATTCAGAGATTAATTCATCACGAGTCAAATCCAGCTATGCTCAGTAATACCAATCGAAGTCCTTACCTCAGATATAGGAACAGCAGGATGGCTTCCCGAAATGTCAATCTCGTCCATTCCAATTTTACGCGTTTCCATTTCCAACGAGGGCAATACTGAGCTTCCATGTTGAGCAACAAGCCTGAATACAAAATGACTTTGAGTAATCAGCAACCAGTAAAACATGATTTTGCCAGACTATAAGAACATAAAAGAATCTGCAGCTGATGGAAAGCAGTAATGATTGTATCATATGCAAGTTGCAACTATCCGTGGAAATACAGAATGTATTTGATGAAACAAGAAAACTTCCACAACTTCAATGGAAATATTGATTGATTGGTACATTGTCTGGAAGGCGGATTAGTAGGGCCATTTCTTGACTCAATGACATTCATTGTAACCAAAAAGTGTGCTTCAATCAATTTGTTTCTGTTTTCGAAAATAATTACTTAGAGAATCAAATGCATTGACTTATACGAAATCAAAAGCAAATAATATAATGGCCCTGTTCGTTTTCCAGTTTAGTTTTAGTTTTAATTTTGATGACATCATCATTTCCCTCATTTCTCTCTCTATCTCTCTCCACTCAATACACCTGATGACATCATTAAAACTAAACTAAACTATCTAACCAAACACAACCAATATAAGCTATGACTGTTGCAACAGTTGGGGTAGTATTTTCCAAGTTAAGCGGAGAACATAAGAGTCCATGTCAGGACCTACTGAAATTGATTAGTAAAAGATTCAATCATTTAAGAGGAAAACCAGTGGCACGACACCAAGTAACCCTCTATTGGCAAGAGCGATTCATAGCTGAATAATTATGCAAAAAGAACCATGATTTCCTGCATTTAATTCAATCAGATTCCTGAATACAACCAATCCATGGTGTTATGAACATCTATAAAAATGTCAAGACCCCCCACTTTGCTACATAGGCACGCAATACATAACTACAAACAGGTTCATATCTCGTTATCTTATGGTGAAACAGACCAGGCAAGTTAATATTGTGTAAGCAAGTCAAACAGAATGCCAAGATTGACTCAAAATGCAGAAAGTCAGTAATTGTTATAGCAGTACCAATCATAATCAGTCTTATCACTTTCGTAGCTCAGAAAATCATCCGCTCCACTCTTCCATTCAGGCAATGTTGATGTTACACCAGGCAACAAAGAGTTCTGTGCAGATTCTGCATTCAAAAGATACAACTACCCCATAAATAGCAACTCAAATACATAAACACAAAACGAAGTAAAAAATGTCTCAAGCTGATATTTGAAATCAGTTAACAGTCAATTCAAAAGTAAGAAACTAAAAGCAGTTGATTCTTCTCATAATACCGGATTCATCCCCAAAATTATTTGGATCCTGTAGAAAAAATTGGCAGGTCTCCTTCTCGCGGCTCCACAAGTCAAGGGAAAATTCAACATCATTGTCCACCTCCTTCATCACCATCCCAATGCTCCTACTCTGTACAGATGCCTGCATTTACGATTCCACAACTTCACAATTACCATTACTAATGACCAAATCTCAGAAACAGATCAAAAAAAAGTCCTCACATATGAGAAAATATATATGTAGTATCATTTTTCCTCCAGACATGTGTAATACCGTGAGCCACCCATAACAAACTCGCACACCCAAACACAAAGAAACAAGGATATTTACTTGGTTCGGCAATCACTTACTCCAAGGGCAACGGATTTGTGTTATGGACGAGATTTTACAATACTCAAGTATCCCAACCCAGTGTACAAGTCCTCATAGAATCAATCAATTTTGCTGCTACAAATTCAAATCTATATAAAAAAAAAAACTGGTATAGATAACTGGCAATTTGGTATGTGGTGGTGCTCTTCTTCAAGCTAATGTCAAGTTGAATCGAAGAAAGTTCCAAGAAGAGGGCTATGGCTATTGGCTAATCCCCAAGCCAATTCAAGCCAACCATCTTTAGATCTTAACATGTGATGAAATCCAACAACATGAACATTGATCACGATAGAGCATTGTCAGAGGTCACAAGATCTGAATACAAGGCCGAAACAAGAAACTTGGCAGTATTTAATTGAACTATATTACAGATGGGATCTCAGTAAGAGGTTAGAATCAAAAGCTACAGCCTTTTCTAAGTATGATTCTTAGGCTCAACATTTCTTCGAATATGTGCGCTACAGTTTTACACGTAGCCCGCAAAAATTAATCTAAGCTTCGTTTGAAACTTTAACAGAGTTCGAAAAAAATATTTCGGAGATTGGTTTGTTTTATGATTCAAGTCGATTTCAAATGAGCTCGAGCTCGAATACTTGGTTGTTTTAATAACCATACACGGGCATACATTTAGACACACACATATATATATTATACACACACACACAGATTTGAGTTGTGGGTTTGTGGTAGAACTTACAGCCATTGATGGGGAAAACCAAAGCTGATGAATGTGTGCAGAGAGACTCTGAACGGAAGTATGAATCTATGGAGAGAGGAATTGGGTTGTGAAGAAGAAGAAGAAGAAAAAGAGCAGTGATCTCAGAGAGAGAGAGAGAGAGATGTGGGGGGAAAACGAGGAAGTTGATTGAATCTAACAGTCAGCTTGCATTTGTTTGTTTGTTTCGTTTTGGAAAATGGACGTCTGAGAATTCTATCTCCACCGTCTATTTGCTCTGCAATTAATGGTTTAAATTTGTTAATGAATTTTTACCCGTCAATAAATTTGACAAATGGAATAGATGAGAACTATCTTGATCAGAGTTAATTACTAAATTTGAACCATTAATTTGGCTAATATATGAGTTAATTAGTAACTTGGATCCAGAACTTTTAGCACTCCAAAGCATTACAGGATTATAGCTCACTCAATCACGTTGTCCAAAAGCATATTCAATGATTTAAAATGAATTCTTTCGGGTAAGAAATAATTTTTCCATAGAAGAATTTTATTTGAATACAAACTATTAATTATTAAGATGAACGATTAAGATAAGCCTTACTACCATGTAACACTTTGGGGCAACCGGATCCAACTTCTTTGGTTTTCTAATGATTCCTTTGACGAAGGTTTGTCACTGTTTGTTTCTGACAGTTTTCTTAAAAAATGTGAAGATTTGAATTTTATTTATTTATTTATTTCATCTTCTCGTTTTTATTTTTTATTTTCTCGTCAACGTGTGTCCCCAAAAACAAGCACCATAATCCCCAAGAATTAAAATGTTATTTATCCGATATGTTTGTTTAAAAGTCATCTCATATCCTAATTTATTTATTTTATTTAAATAATAAATAAGATGGAGTAACTTTTTTCTTTGTCACTTTATCATAAAAAGTCGTACCATGTTTTGGATGAACAATAACATCTATTTCTCAATATAATTTTCCCATATTTTCGTAACAATTTAAAAGTCTCAATTATAATTTTTACATAGAAATACTTTATATTTCCCTCACTTAAAAATAACATGTCTTCTTATAACATACTATAAGTTACGAGACGGAAAGAGTAAATTGGGTAACTATTTATCATACTAACTTAATTTATATCACCACCAAAAAAGACCTAAAGAAAAGTATTGTAATAAACTAAGGGAAGTGTTATTGGCACTCATCTTTCCTCTGTTGACGCTTTCTTTTTCGTCTTTATTTGGTAAATTTACTCTTTCACTTTATATGTAAAAGACAAAAAAAAATGTCAATAAAAAAAATGAGAGTGTCAATATCAATTTCCTAAATTAATGGTAGTTGAACAAGTTTGGTAATTGACTATGTAAGCTAGAAAACCAAACTGGTCCCGAGAATAGTTGAGATTTGGTGTGCATTGTAGCCTTTGATCCGTGTTACTTATTTGTTTATCAGTTAAAAAAATAAATTATTAAAATGGATAATAACCAAAATAATTTGGCATTAGATTGCTTATTTGCTTATATTACTTTAATTGCTCCTATATTTAGTTTTATAGTATAACATATATATTGGAACTTGACACTTTTGAGATTATTTTCCTTCAACCAATTCTTTAATTCTGAGGATTTTGATAACAATCCATCTATCTGTATGCACACCCGCACGCACGCATCTTAACCGTCCATTTCAACAAATTAATGGTTCAAATCTTAATTACTCTTTTACCAGTCAAAGAGTAAATAAAATTTGGACCATCGAAAATACTTTTAGACGGTCAAAATGCATCATTCGTGTATTGTACGTCCATGGCTGCTTCGTTTTGATAAAATAAATAGGGAATATATACCATTGCCGTCCAAGTACCAACTCAAGTTCTATATAGTTACTTTCTGCTCTAACTTTATGGATGGTCTTTGCAGTACATTTAATGATTTTAAATTCAAAATCCAACTTGAATATACCATATCAATACAGTAGCTTATTGGGTAAATTACACTGACCTCCCCTAAGCTTACTGACATTTTCACTGACCTCCCTTCTGGTTTTGAAAATTACGTTAACATCCCTTACTTTACAAATTAATATACACATACCTCCCTTGCCGTTAAAATTGACTTAACGGTGTTAACTTTGAGTGTTAGAAGACCATTATACCCTTCATTACAAACAATTTATGTTACATTATCATTACATATTTTATGTTAACACATATTGACGAAAAACAGTAAGATATTAAATTGGACAAACCTTAAAACAAAATACACTATATGTTAAAAAAAAGGGCTGAAAATTATTTAAATAAGGTAAAAGGAAAAAAATCCACTATGTATTAAAAAAAGGGATTAAAATTATTTAAATAAATTAAAAGGAAAAATCCACTATATATTAAAAAAAAGGGATTAAAATTATTTAAATATCTGAAAATTGTTTAAGGTTTGTCCAATTTAATATCTTACTCTTTTTTTTGTCAATATGTGTTAACATAAAATATGTAATGATAATGTAACATAAATTGTTTGTGATGAAAGGTAAAATAGTCTTCTAGCACTCAAAGTTAACACTGTTAAGTCAATTTTAACGGCAAGAGAGGTATGTGTATATTAGTTTGTACAGTAAGGGAGGTTAACGTAATTTTCAAAACCAGAGAGGAGGTCAGTGCAAATGTCAGGAAGCTTAGGGGAGGTCAATGTAATTTACCCTAGCTTATTTAATTTTATCTGAAGTTCAAATTTCAAATTTCAAAATACTGCAACATTAATAATCTACTCCTGGCAACTATAAAACAGTTATTCACTCAATATGTCAGTTAGTGCAGCGACAAAATATTAATAAATTAAATGCAGTTTCGTAGTAGACTTCCTCAAAATAAAATATACAACAAATCAACTTGAACCTGAAATCATACCACACGGTGAAGCACCTAGGTCAACCTTGCTCTTGATATTTTTTTAGATTTTTTTTTTGGCAAACCAATTACGCCATTAATTCAAATTTATAGCTCTATGTGCAAATACTAGTCAACTCACGTTGTACCAATCTTGTGCCTTCCTAGATTACCACAGGTTCAAACCCAATCCCTCTCCACAAGATAGAATAGAACCGAAGCAAGGGGCGTGCTGTCCCTGCATGTTGTTCTCATTCAAGCTATCCGCGCTCGGCAATCAATGGCCTACATCTGTTCAGACCCAAACATATTTGCACCTTTCATTACTCAAGTCTAGAACAAACCCATTTTACGAAACTGAATTTTTGGATAGAGAACAAAAAGAACAATTTCAACCCATCTTTTGGATAAAGAGAAATGGAAAACAAAGATCAAGGGAGTATTTTCCCGTGCCTTTAATTCAAAATTCCCAACTTTTCTTTTTCTTTTTCTTTCAAAAGATGCCACAGATTCAACGTGGAGTTTTTCCATGCTTGATTCCTCGGGAAGGACGAACCCATAATTTGAAAGGCAGGCCTTAGAACTTGGACCTGGCTTTCCCTGTGCAATTTCCAGCTTCGATGTTTATCATAGCTTTACATAAAGCTAAAACAATGCATAACGAATTGGGGGATGTTTCTGTCCTTTAAGACGTCTCCATCCAAGTCATTCGTTCTCGGCAATCAATGGCTTAGATCTGTTTGGACTCAAATAAATCTACACCGTTCATTACTAAACTAATTTGGGCTATTGATCGCCGAGCACGGATAGCTCAGATGGGGACAACATAGGGACAACACGCCTCCCGGGTCCGTGCGTAACATAAAAAGAAGTCGTTACATAAACCAAAATGGTACACGCAACATTGCTTTAGTACACACCAGTGTGTACCATAGCTTTGTTCATAAACAACAGATTGTCAAGCTCTACACGATGAATTAATACAGACTAAAACTCGAGCACCATCGTCATAAAAAAAGATTGTACATCTTTTTGCTCTCCAACAGAGCCGTTCAGAGAATAAAAATATTAATAGAACTATGGGTACATCATTTGATGCACGCTAAATGCACACCGCACATTATGTGGAGCCCATCTCGGGCTTCTACGCAAATGATTTGAGATTTTATAGTTCCAAAGACAACACTCCAGTGAATCTCAGACTGCGGAATTTGAATTTTCGAACTGTTTCTGAGCTATTTTGTGATTGTGTAGCACTCCTGCTGTCCAATGCACAATATTATGCTGAGCCTGAGCGACAGGAAGATGAGCAGCTGCAAAAAGACTCGGATGAAACTAAAAGGGTGTGCACAGGCTCTCGCTATTGCAGGGGAAAGGGTTGAAAGTAGGTCATCTTACCCACGCAAATGGGGAGGTTGTTTCTGCTGCTCAAACTCGTGACCACCGGTCATATTGGAGAAGCTAAGACTTGCCAAACATCAAATGACACAGTAAAATCATTGGAAAGTCTACGGAAGATGAATATGATTTATTAATTCTATCAATTTAGAAGTCTTGACAAAGAAGAGAAGCTACTAATTTAGTTCTGCAAAACTGGTCTCTAACAGCAACTATACCAAAACCAAGATCGAAACTAGTGCTGTAAATCAAAAAAAGGGGAAGGTGCAGAGAATGTACGCTTTGGTCAACCCATAAATTGAGATGGTTAATCCAAAAATGGAGGTAAAATCAATGTATTGAGAGACACTACTCAAGGATCGTCAACATCGCTTCCACCAACCTGAGCTTCGGGACTGACTACATAGACGCTTCCGTCAGGACCCAAGACCTTGAACCTGACAAATGAAGTACAATTCGAATTCAAAATGGACACAACAAAACTGGTAATGCCTATTGCAAATTTCAGAACAATTCTCCAACAGCAGGTTTTTGTTTTCAAAACTTCTTTTAAGAAGACAACACTCATCATTTTCGTATTATAGACACTGTTTAGTGAAGGATTTTCAAGAATTCAAAATCATCTTTCACTGTTTTGTTTGAAATGGACTCTTTTACCAAAATTCCTCTGAAATGCGGTGTAATTCTGTCAACCAAACAAGCTTTCGAAAGAGTGTTCCAGACTAATTCTGAAACAACCAAACTTGCACAATATTTCTGTACCTCTCAATAATGAATTTCCCTTCCTTGTACTTTTGGCTCTTTTCATGAGCAGCCTCCTAAAGATCACAAACGGATACATAAGAAAATCGAACTAAGGGACTAGGAGCTGCATTAAAAATGAAATGCAGTATCTTACATATTTCCAGCCAACAATGGAACCACATCCAACGCAGAATATGTCAACAACAGTATGCATTCCAGTCATCATCATCCGCTCTTCTTTCTCTCCAACATTGACATTCACACTATCAAAGTTGAGCAAAATGATTTGAAAGGCATCTCATACCAATATGATCATTTGACTACAAGGAATTCAAGCAACTCTGATGGAGTGGAAATTTGACGAAGGCAGAAGTATCACATTAACACATCCATTCATGCATAGATAGCTTCAGATGCAACCACACAATCATCTGTATAACAAAAGACCTCAGTTTTTTAATCCTATCCAAAAATAAAGATTGCCGAATAAATCCTACGGCTGATATAACATCTCTCTACCTCTCCTATTTCTCTCTCGAAATCCCTCTTCTACAATTGACGCAATCTGTTCAAAACTCTAGCTATCAAGAGGTGTCGCAAGGGAAGAAGGAAAGTCCTTTTGTATAGAATGGGTCATAGTGTTGTACCCATAATTGGACTCTTTGCCCAATTTATTTGTGTTACTTAATTACACGGTTACCTCCTCTTAGTCAAATATATGAATGGGATTAGGTATCTAAGATTTTGATGTCAGCTACAAGTAATTGTTCATAATATACAAAATTAATTGTTCCAACTTCCCACCGACGTACCGTTACCAATTTTGATATCTATAGATAGTAACATAACAATTTGACTTTGTCGTTGAGAGTAATGTATCCTCTCTCCTATCTTATTTGTTATTATTTCAAATTTTGAAACATAAACATAGGCAAAGGTCTGCTGAGATTCATTCTTCCTTCAGAACTTCAACCTTAAGTTTTGTTTCTTCAAGTGATACGTTTTTAAAAAGGTGCATCTCACTAATGAGCACAGATTCCAAATATTTGGATTGCATTGTAGAGTATTATATGCATAGTTCTGCTTTGAAATTTCAATATGTCTTATGTTTCATGGACAAATCTTTGAGATTTCATAACTACCACATGTTTAGCCAATTCTCTTTGACCAAGAAACGTCAAGTCCACATATAGTAGAGGTATCATATCTTGTCTAACCCTTCGTGTGCGAGCATAGTTGAGTGTCTGAGTACATGTTTGTAGTCTATAAATAGAATAATAGACTTGTTTGCTACATCTTTGAGTGTCATTGTATTTTGCTATCTAGCATTCGGGGATCTAGCTTTTTTTTGTCGAGTCAACTATTGAAGTATTACATGGTACTCTTTGTAACTTCAAAATTGAAAGTCATAATTTCAAATTGTCTTCAAATTTAAGATGCAATCCCTAGCTTTTCTTCTAAAACTTACCAACATTCCATCAAAATTAAAATTACTAATTTTGATTTCACTAAATATATCTAATATTCTAATATGGGAGTCAAATTAAAGATATCGTCATTATGTTTTCAATACATAAAAATTTTATAAATATAAAATCTATAATTTGAAAGTTATTCAATTTTATATATAATGAAAAGTGAAAAGTAGAAATGGAGATGGATCTCATTTTTGTGTTTGGTTCGTTTGTAGTTATTCAATATTTTTTATTGTTGGGGAATGAATTGTGGGGCCTTTAATTAATTTAGTAAAGCCGAAAATGGTTAAAATTGAATTTGTGCATGGTGGGTTAACAAAAAAGAGTAAAATCCTAGCTGGCAAGTGACAACAAAATCAATTCCAAATCCTATTAGAAGAAGATTAATCTAAAAATGTACGGATTGCTAATCTTTACCATATCCCCTCTCTCTCCCCCCACCTATTTTTCCTCTCTTTTGCCCTTACTTTTTTCACTCTCTCTTTTTGCCTATTTTACTTTCACAATTTTACTGGTTTATAATAAAGAATATGAATATACGACGGCGAAAGGGAAGTTAAGAGTTATGGCGAAGCAAATTGACAAGAGAAAGGGAATTATTGACGGAGTGATTGGAAATATGATCAATGACAACAGTACTAGTGATTTTGTGGACAAAACTGGAGTATTTACGTGGATGGTGTAATTGATTCGTATCCGCCTCATTATTTTTGTCCTACCGATCAAGAATTGGGGAATGATTTGTCTTCAAATTTGCCTTACCGGTCTAAGTGTGCTATATAATAAGCATATTTTGAGTAATGATTAATGTCACATAAAGAGAGAGATCGCAACTTTTCAAGAATAAGATGAGCAATTAATGACATTTTGCTTCATATATGTAGTTCATTGTTCTGATGCAGAAATAGTCATTGTTGCTATCTATGAGGACACACAAATCATGGAGATCGGTAGTGAGGAACAGATTCATACTTTCTGATGAGGTATACTTCTTTTCTTTTTTGCAAGGACAGATTTTGTTTATTTACATTCCATCAAGTTGATTAGATACTGAAGACAAAGGAAGATTATGTAGCTATGTATCCTTATTTTGTGTGTGTGCATATGTGTTTACACAAGCATCTATTGTTGTTCTAATGTATAATGCAACTCATTATTTCTTAATCCAATTTAAGACTTTGGATTTGTTCTTTAGCAATTTAAGGGGTGCACATTTATTTGGTTTGTTTTTGGCTTCTCTTAGAGCTTGAATGTATATGATCCTTGAAATAGCTAGGGTCTTTAGGGAGTCAATAAATTTTTAATGTTACTCATTGTTTTTCTACTTTATTTCATTTCTTTTGAATAACTTGCCATTTTAACATTTGTAGCTAGTGTGGCATGCCTAATGGCCTTTGACATAACCCTTGGTTTGTGTAGTTTTGTGAATTGAATTGGCTTTTGTTTCGTGAGGGTGTAAGGGAGTTACTCAAAATCTTAATGTGCGGAGTTACCTTTAGTTCTATGACAATCCCATTGAAAATTTGAAATGGACAAGGAAATAGAATAAATTATTTCTCAAGTTCTTATTGTGTCAAATTCTCATTAACCAAAGTTTTGATTGGGTTTTTATTGATTCAGGTGTGAAGATTGGTGCCTTGAATTTATGTATGCTTTGGCATACAAGATTTTCAAGGATGGAGTTGAAGTGAAACAGCAAAGGAACTCTCCGAGTGTCCTAGAATCTCTCTCATGGATAATGAATATGAAGAGAATTTCCTAATTTCCATATTTAATTTCTTTTTTGCCTTGTGCTTTTCTGCTTGTTTGGTACTTTGGTTAGTTATTTGGTTTTAGAATGAGTACTAGTAGGTCGATAGATGACGGTGCGAGAAAATGAAATTTGATAGAAATTCAAGCTGAGTATACATTCCTATTGTTTTAGTCACCATTATTGTTTCGTCCATATTCAATGTACATGTACAACCCTGAAACAAAACATATTACATTATTTTTAAATTTACTTTCTAAAATTTAGCTATACTTTTTAAAAATTTGTTCAGAGAAAATACATCCCCTAAAATTCTTTGGGGGCTGGTCACCAGTAGAGAAGGATAATTTGATTTTAGTGTCTTCACAAAATGTTGCGTTATGCCTTTAGGCACGGGCAATTACTAGTTAGCCATCAAGATAAAAAGAGGGCTGAGTCTACCTTACATAAAATCTTCAAAATGTATAAAGTATCCGGGAAGGACACTTGACACTCCGATAATGGTATGAGATTAGCGTCAAACATGTTCAGTAGACAATAACTTAGGAAGCATGTTTTCTAACATAAGTTTCACACTAGCTATGCGTAGAACTCCTCTAATATGCATTGAAGTCAAAGACAATTGGTAAACGCCATTTTTAGAATATGCATTGAAAAGGTCAAAGACAATTAGTGTACACCATTTCAGCAGGCATATATTAATAATGCATCAAGGTTTTAAATGTTTCTACATGTCCCCGTATCCTTGAAATGAAAATCAAATGAATCCTATACTTAGACACACGCCCTGCATTTGTACCCGAGTCCATGTAACATACGTCCTAGTTACCAGCAATCTATGAGTTAAAGTGGGAGAACTAATTGAACAAGGAGCACTGAAATAAACGAAGTCTTACACTTTATTGAAGAGATAAGCCTTCCCATACCTGCAGTGGAAAGACTGGAAGCACAGAAAACACCATGTTACAATTTATACCTGTATAGTTGTAAGGTGTACTAAGAGGTATCATTAATCAAAGGAAAAAAAAATCTATACATTCCCCACGTTAATGGTAAAATAAGTTGAAACTATAACCATAACTTCCTGCTGTACATGGAAGCATTCTTAAACTACCAACAAGGGGAGCAAATAACAATGAAGTATGAACAGACCATGAGCTGGACCCTGGTATGCCCATGATTGACGCATGGATCTCCTCCAGGTGATAATTGATGTGCAAGTACCCAATGATCCCCTTTGTTTGTCTGGAAAACAGCATGGAATTGGCCTCTTTGGACTAAATTCAAGGCTACCCATATCTCTTTTATGGCCAAACCTTCACGCGTCTTGGATTAAATATCACTAATATCCCACCAAATATGGGAAAGGAATATATAATACCTTGGGCATGTGTTGTTATTTATCCCCTCACAATTATTCTTGTAGGTTAGCTATTAGCCTTGAATACTTCTATCTGTCCCTTTTTTTTTGGTCCATCTTCCCATTTTGGGACTTCCTGAAATATTGTCCAAGTCAAAGGCCAAAACTTTTGTAGGTTCTCAAAAATATTTTTCACGAGATTGACACGAAAACTTTGAAAAGTTGGGTAAAGGGAGAATTTGGTAATAAATACTTCTTGATTGACTTGAAGTGCATTAAATGCATGACCTCTGAAAATGTTTTAACTCCCAAAGAGGACTAAAATTGTGTGACGGAAGGAGTATGCGAAAAGCCTCATAAGGTGACTAGTGCATTCCATGTTGATATTCCAACTCCTAGTAGAATGAACATCTGAAACAACGGGCAACAGCCAACAGGAGTAACATGAGGGAAGTATAACAGGCAAAAAAAAAAAACAAATTAGTTAGGTAAAACCACTCCGACTATATCGATTGGAAGGCATTCAAAATGAAGCCAAAGGCTCAAAGCAGGTTCTAATTCCAAATCAAGACAGATAATATATAGTGAGAATCGAAAGACACGTGGAGACACGTAGAGAGACAATGCTGTCATGGTTATGTTAATCCCGATGTTACTCATTTCCTGCACTAGGAAGGCTCTTGATGAAGTTAGCAGAAACAATGTTGTTTGTACAGACACTGATCAAAGGCATATCAGACAGGGTTTGCTCGGTTTGAAAATGTTTAGTCCCCTGAAACTAATTCAGAATGTACTTAGTCCCATCAAACTCCATGGTTTCATTCAACTAACTAAGTCTACAGCATATTGCAAAGAGAGGTAAGCTGCATACAATACGACAAAATGTTTCGAGAACCAAATGGAAAATCATGAAACAAATTGACATAGTTTGATATCAAATGCACACAAAGATGAATCATCACTAGAAACAATTTGGGAATTGAGTATATATACAGTGTTTAACTCGGAAGCGATCGTTAGAAATAACACTGCCTGTGTTCTTGATGCAACTCAGATTATATATCACTGACCTATTCTTGCAGAACTAAAGTCTTCACAATGATTGTTGAAATAAAATTAAACCGCATAAAAAGATCCAAAAAGACAATGTGAAGTGTAGATTCAATATTTTTTTATTATTTTATCAGCAAAGGAGTGTAGATTTAACATTAGCGGAACGTGGGTCATAATACTACCCAAAGTGAATCTGATCCATACATTTAGCGTTACCGAAATTATACGGGGTCTTTTTCCTCAAAAATATCACCTTCCTAAGAAAATTGCAATTTTGTTCACCCTTACTTTGTTCACCCTCGGAGAGGTTATACTCATTTTGTGTCTCATTTCAATGATCGAAAGAGTTTATTCTGTCTAGATTCACTTGTTAGGAGACCACGCAAAAATCGAGCTCAATCAGATAAGATATAGATAATTGCTTCATGCCTTCATCTAGAATTTTCTTTAAAATTCTCACTAAAAATTTTGAACTTCTAGATCAAGTACTTTCTAATATTGGACTGAACTCATTTTTGGCATAAGCACCACACAAATGGATCTGAACAAACTAGACAGTTTTGATTATCGATGCGAAACATAGAATGAGTACATCCTTGCGAGGGTGAACAAAGTGAGGGTGAACAAAAATTGCTCTCTCTCCCAAGAATTGTTGTTACCCAGAAACGTCCAGCATGCTCAACAGTAATCAATTAAAACTTGAATTTCAAAGCATTAGGATTAATATAATTACATTATTGATCAAGAGTTGCATTATTTCTGCAAGGCATACGTAGCACACTAGCCCTTCGTAAATTTGAATCCCATTCGCATTTTCGGGAAAAAAAAAAAAAGAGAAGTGTAATAGTAATTGGTTTAAAACTCATACAGTGACAGATACCGGAACAGAACAGGTATTAATACACACACAAACACACGGAGAAAGAGAGAAAACCTTAGAAAGGATGTCTTCCTTGAGAGCAAAATGGGTCTGGCAGTGTTTGCAGCTATATATATTCCCTTCAAGTTTGATCAAAAAAGGCCTACCCATGTCTAGAATCAAACAGTCTCTTCAATCTAAACCAAAAAGAAAAAAGAAAACGATCGCCTTATCAGAGAATAAACAACTATGTGTGTATACGTATATGAAAGTAAAAATTAACCCACCAAACGCAGAAGTGAAATTATCGATCCGATCAAGCAAAACAACAATCAATAACAAATGCAACGCACACCCATTACATAACGGATTAAGTATCGTCTTACCAATTACAGATACGAAAAGGAGATCACAGATTGCAAGATGGGCTTACCAGCAGTTAATAAGAGAGTGGGAGACACAGAAAAAGGAGCACGAACCGGCAATCAACAGCACAAACCTCCAGTAACCCGCGTCTATTTATAAACGAGAGAGAGAGAGAGAGAGAGAGAGAGTATTGTGATTAAACATGAACCCCGGGAGAATAATGTTTGGTAGGAGTATTAAAATGTCCCCGCCCACCACGTAGCCATGTTTCGGGTGCATTGAATAATTATTTAATTGTCCTGGAGTATAGTCACGTAATACGGAATTATTTTAATGCGACAAATTAATGTGAAATCTATACAATTAGCCAAAGACCCCACGAGAATTAGTAGTGTTAAGGTATCTCACTCATCACGTGTCCTAAGAGCACTGAATAATTAAACTGACATGACTCCCACGTTTTGCGCCAAATTGTTGCACTTCCATTCCAACTACGTTACTTTTACCACTACCCATTCTCTATTTTCCCCAGGTAAGGAATAAGTTACATCAATTTAAAAGCAATTTCAATTATATGAGACTCAAAACGTAGTAAGCCTCGGCACATTTGGGTTGTCCATTTCGGTTTTGGGCGTTCGGGATTTGGAGAGAGAAAGGAGAGTGTTTTAATCTTGGCCGTCCAATACACTTTTTGATGGCCCGAATACAATGTTCGTGTACCACATAAGCTCAACCACGTGGTACACATTTGGTAACAAAAAACAATTTTTCCAGGGTAAGGAATAAGTTACATCAAGTTAAAAACAATTTCAATTACATGAGACTCAAAACGCGGTACCCTCAACGCATCTGGGCCGTCTATTTTGGTTTGGGCCAATTCGGATTTAAAGAGAGAATGAGGAGAGAAGGTGTTTTAATCTCTACTGTCCAATACATTTTTGGACGGCCCGGAAACAAATTTCGAATACTACGTAAGCTCGACCATGTGGTACACATTCGGTACCCAAAAGAATTTCCCTCAAAATTGTTATACTATCGGTACACAAGGATAAAATCACCCTCCTGGAGAACACCCTTGAGATCACATCTAGACCATCCAAAAGTGTTTTGAACGGTGCAGATTTAAAGCAACTCTTCCATGTAAGAATTAACTCTTCTGTGAAAGAATTTCTTTTCAATCAGACGGTTCATTGCAGAGATGAACAGTACATATGTGATTTCCAAGACCCCCGGGTCCGTTTCGATCGTCCTGCATAATGAATCTTCGTCCGCCACTGCCTGGCAAGAGTAATTCACAACTCCTCCGTTATGGTGTAACTGCTCTGTTTTGAAAGGGAAAAAATTTCCCCCATTTGGAACCTAAAGAAAGAGAAGGAAATAAGAACAAGAAAATAACCATAAATTAATCTTCAACTTTCTCCACATTCTCTCTCTTTAGCAGTAATTTCTTCCTCTTCTCTTTTCTTCCACATTTTCCAAACAGAAAATTTATAGACTTCTACACATTTTCTTATAATTAGACGACCTGCCATATGATTCTAGGACTATATTCACCAACAGAGTCCCAATTCCAGTTATTTTCTTCTGCTTGCCTATGTTGACACCAACGAACATGTAACACATTCGTCTCTCTCTCTCTCTCTCTCTCTCTCTCTCTCTCTCTCTCTCTCTCTCTCTCTCTCTCTCTCTCTCTCCATCTAAACTTACATAATTTGTAAGTAAGACACAAAATATCATAAATTCTGCCACAGCAAACAACTTAAAAGGGAGTAAAACAGAAAATTAACACAGAAATAAGCAGAAAAACAATCTGTAACATGGAGTCCATATAGCAGAATCCATATACACAGCCAAAAGTATCAACGAAATAATGAATTACATCAAAAATTCACATTTGACGCCAAAATCTCAATACCATGGTCTCAGGTTACAGAAGCAAAACTTCGGATGAAACAAATTATTAAGCATGATACAACTAATAGAAGCTTTTGAATCTCCCCTAAATATTGTAATATTTCAATCACTGGTGCAATCCAAAAACGGCACCTCTGACAAATGCTCGGAATAAAAATCAATTAAGTAAATTTTTCCTTCACGAATAGAAACCTGCCATTTATAGATGCTTTTACAAGGGGAGTCCGTCATGAGGAACTCTTGTCTCCACTTTTCCAACTCTCTGGGGAGGCCATACAATGTGGGTAACCCTGCCTTGAACCAAACCCAAAGGAATCTGCCAATATGATCAAATCAGCAACTGCTAAGGTTGAAAAGAGAAATCGCATATACTTTGCCACATAAGTTGATAACATGACACTATTCTATAGTACCAACACCGAAGATTTGAAGCTTTATGTTTTCCAATTATAGTTTCCACAAATTCCTTCTCCTTGAGCAGAGAATGTTGGATGTCCATTATGTTATCTTAAACGGTACCACCTTATGACAACGTATTTGGCAAACTTCACACTAAAATATTTCAGACTATATGCTGCTTAAATGATATGCATTATAATTTACTAAAGAAAGGGGCGTGAGCAGAAATGAATTCCAGATCTTCGGGAACTCTTAGGTTATCCCCAATGGCACAACCAAAAGTAAAAAGTTTAAAAGTTAGCAATGTTGACCTCAAAAATGGCTTACAACCAAGCTTAACAACCTTACCAATAACCAAATTTGAGCCTTTCAATAACCAAAGTCAGCAACATTTATCTCAATAACCAAAAATAGTGGGTCTACTCACAATAGTTACTCCATACGTTTTCCGTTGTTTGAAACTCACACTCTACAAAGTAAATGCTTTATTGGTAGGTGAAACTCACTCCCCACTTTGGCAAGTGGCTGTGCATTTAAAAATGTTGGTCACTTTATGGATTTTATCATTTTAACAAATGCTCTCCACTTTCACTTATTTTACTAGAATGCCATTCATGTAGACCATTAGATTGAGAAGGAAAAAACTAACCCGCCGGATTTGAATTTTTGCCACCTCATTTTGATTATGCCATTGCGGACCTCAACATCAACATTGCTAAAGCTTAACAACCCCTTAAATGGATAACGAAAAGTTGATGTGGCAATTTTTAGTTCTTTTTTGGTTATGCCATTAGGATACCCTTAGATACTAGCGATTTTGAGCAATCACTTCTCTAAAGGACCTCGTCTAGCTTACTTTAGCTTTACGCAGATTGCAGAGTTTACCGCCTAAATTGTTCTTAAATACCATCAAATATATGAATACTACATGGCAATCAGACTTGCACATTAATAACTAGGCAAACACATGAATACAGAGGTCTGTCATCCCTATATAAAAGGAAAAACACCAGTCTGCAGACACCAGAATGAGGAGATAGGGTAACATACTGGACCAAAGGATCTCGAATCCAAGCTAGAAGCAAAATTATCTCCCTCAACCCAACAATGGCCTTCTGGAACCCTTACAGCATCATAAGAATATGGACTGGAGATCCAGTCACCTGGCAAGGCAGTTATTCTCTTTACATGTTTCTCCTTGTGGTCAGTAGGGGAGCTGCAAAAGATCACAACATCACAATAAATACTAACATCGAATTTGGCATTTGTAGCATTTCTCATGCGTAAGTGGAAAATCAATTACTAAAACTTGCGAATATATTAAATAAGCACAAACTGCTGATCACACAAGTGAAAAAGGTACACACTCAAAACCTGTTGGATAGAGATAAGGGTGCATTATATAGCTCATATTCATACAAAGTATGATATAAGCTCTCCGACACTCATATACATAAAGCCTAGTATCGATGAACGTCCGATTGCAGTCAATGACACTACAAGTCACAGGGAATAAAGACAGTGGCGACTCCGTGAATATATGACCATGGGGTCATTAATAAACTTTAAGTCAATCTAATGTAAAAAATAAACAATTATAGTAATGTAAAAATCGCATATAAAAGCTCAACTAAACTTTTCAATTAATAACTAGAAGATACTTACCAAAAAGCATATGTTAATACAATATTTTCAGTCTTCACAAAGTGAAATCATAACTACATGAACTTCTACAATCGCATAAAACGGGATTTCATGTTTTGGAAAATTGCTGCATAATAAATTCATTGTCAATAATCTCGAACACTTCCTTTCCAATATATGTGAAGTGACCATTCAACCTCCAATTACTCATTTGGTTACACAACTTACTCATCACATATTTAATTTCTGAAAAAGCTATTTCTATTGTTGCGGTCGCGACTGGCAAAAATAATGCTAACTTCACTAGTAAATAGATAGACTAACTGATGTATCAATATACATACCCATTCATCAATACTATGTCAATGTGTGTGTATTTAAAGTTTCGAACTCTCACTTTATTTCTAATTTTGTACAAATTAAGCCTAAAAAACATTGAAAACAAACGGCCACTATTAAATCCCAAATACAAGTTTGGCGGAAATATAGAAATCTTTACTTGAGTCAGTGGTATTGATGATTCGAGAGAGAGATGATGCAACCAAGGGAAATTAACTACTCCAGATCGTAACTTTTTCAGCGGTGGATCTCAACTTTTATGAGGGAAATAATCTGGTGCGATGGTTCATGGTTCCAATGCAGGTTCAAAACTAATTTTAAATATTTCCAATGTGGATTTCAACTTTTACAAGGGAAATAATCTAGTGCGATGGTTCCAATGTGGGTTCAAAACTAATATTGGATGGGTTCATTTGGTAACTTATCAAAAAAATTTGCAAAATTACAGGAGAAATTCTCGATCAATAGGGTCACCCGACCCCACTGTTCAAGACATAGCGTCACCTCTGGGGGTGTGAATGAACTATTACAAGCACATGCAGCTCGGTTGAAAACAAAGGCAATAGTTTTCTAAGCAACCTGACTACCATACCCAGACCAGCACTTAAAATTACCACAAGAAACTGGGATCCTACCAGGCAAAAAACTCTGAATACAAAGTTAACAACCATACAAGTTATTCACTTCATATTCTAAAGAGGACACAAAAGAATTCAGAGGAGCCATCAAAGAGCAGCAATTAAAACTAACCAGAAAACTACCACGTCACCATGTGAAAACTGGTACTTTTGAAGGCAAAATTTCTCCACCAAAACGTAGTCATCTGCAACCATATTATCGTGATTTATGCAATGAATTTTGCTTATCCAATGAGAAACTTTGTCAGAGTTTTATCTGAAAATTTTACCAATTGCCACCCTTGAAGTGCTGGTAAGGGGATTGAAGGTGGGAGACATAGAGACACCTCGAACAGAAACAATACTTGCATAACGATCTGAAATGGTAAGCCCTACAAGCCCAAATGTGAAGCACTTCTTAGCAATACTCCACAAAAGATTTTGGCTTCCCATATCAATATCTGCACAAAAAAAGTGTGTCACGCGGAGAAGGAACTCATCTGCATAAATATGTCAAGAAATAAATAATAGTAGCAGTCCTTTGCAGCATGTTGCTTTATTGTGAAATGTTATCTCATTTGGTTACTTGAAGAAACAAAAAAAGTGCATTTCTTAACCAGTCACAATACTTATAGTTCCTCATTGACTGCACCCTATAACTATTTGGAAACTTATTTCAAGCAAACTTTCATTAAGTCCAATCTTCCCAGACCCAGAGTATTATGGGGCCAATGTGGGTGTAAAGATCTTGGGTGATACATGGCAAGGTATAGGATGTGGTACTGTATCCAGCTGATACAAAGTTTTCGTGTAATCCTGTCCCACGTCAAGACAAGTGTTTAATGAAATTACTTAACATTAAGTTCTACCAACCATTGATTTGCAGCAAAAATTTTATATTATGCAACATACAAAAACTCTTAAACATCTTTGATGGTACATATGCTTTACACGAGCAATACCCAACAAATGACCACTAAAACTACATTTTCCGTTTGATGAAAAATATGATCCCTTTACCAAACCCAAAATTTACAAACATAAACTCCTAATATCCTGTTCAACATGGAGAATAGATTAGTAAGCATCAATGTGAATAAGGAGCAATATGAAGGATACAACGAACCTAGAGTAGTCTGTTTTCCTGTGCCAAGAGAACATCAAATCGTATTTGGACGCCATAGAAATTAGAAACATCTAATTATCACTCGGAAAATACCCTTCCCTGGATATAGGAGGCATGCAAAATATTTTGATTCTCTCCCTTGTTGTGCAGTCTATTGGCAAAGTAAAAATTAGAACATAATAAAGAAAAAGGTTCTTAAAGACGCTAGTCGGTCCCAGGTCGGTCGGTTGCCGACTAACGACTTTTGGCTGACTAATCGCTGACTTTTGACCGACTAGTTGGGTTTCAATCAAGTCGGGGGACATCCGTCTAGTGACTTTGGCTCGACTAGTTGGCTGACTTGGCCGATTTTTAGAACACTGTTAAAGAATGTTTGACTATGGAACCTTCCGAAAACAATGCCTACCTCTTTTCCCACTTGCCCAACATTAACAATCACATGGACAATACTTCCAGTTTAATCTTATTCTAAGCTTCTTTCTTTCTTTCTTTCTTTCTTTCTTTCTATGAAAATAAAGGGAGGACATAGTAGTCTCCTTTCAATATTTTCTGCACTTCCATAGGCTTTACCCTTATAGTACAATCTATGGTATGACTGAAGTCCATTGTACAAATTTTGCGATTGCAAGACAGAGAATTTTTCAACAGAAATGTTCAGTTGACATGATCGGTTTAGCAATGCAGTAGCTCTTTTGTAAACTGTAAAACCCACCAAAAATTTGGCTCCATACATATATATATATTTTCTATCACCAATATAAGAGCAAGTTCCCCTGTTGGTGCCAAGTGCCAACATGGCAATGCCAAAGCCCTTTTTTGCCTTGCTACAGTGTCAAAAAGCCAAAACAGATAGCAATAATGTTGCAGCGGTTCGGTGTCACTTTGGCACAATCTTGAATCTAGACCATTACATTAAATTATATATCTATTTTTCAGTGCACATTAAATGGATAAAATTAATTTCAATATTCAACTCAAAATAAAATGGCAGGGATGAATTTGGAGAAATAGCAGCCATTTTTCGGCATCAACAAATGGCGAATGGTTGAACATAGATTTTGCCACAAATATGCCAAGTTATGGAAATAGCGATGCAAATGGCTATAGGGTGCAGTTGCTCTAAGTAGTTAAATTGCTATGACTTGATTCAATGCATTCAACCGACTTTAAAAATAAATGGCTTTTTTGCAGTAATTGATTAGGAAAGACAGCCCAAATCATTGAAAAGAGTAGTGTGAGAACTTAAAGCTAACAGAGGTGGTGCTGCGGTGGCCCGACGGACGCAGCTGTGTTGAAACGACAAACGGCGAGAAAGATAGAGAGACTACCCGATTGACGGCAGTAGTGACGGATGGGGGTTGATAACCCCGTCGCCGGCGGTGGCTCGGAGACTGAGAGAGGGCCGACGTAGAGAAGTTCAACCGCTAGGGCTCAAGGGAAGGAGGGGAGAGAGAACAAAATACAACAATGATTCTTGGCGGACCCCACTCCTCTGTCGCTGAATTTGACCCCCTGCTAAGGGTTAATTCACGTCCATGCCTCTTCGAGTCATTTACAGTAGAAATTATAAATGACAAATTGCACCTACAAAGAAGGTGACTTCTTTTATTATGGATCATTTTGCAAATAATTCATAATTCGGATTTTAAGAATATTCATTTTGTCTTTATTTAAATTTTTTTTACATTTGTTAGTTTTGCGTCAAGATTTTAGTTTTTGGATTTATCTTGACGAGACGAATTCAACAAATATAAAATTATGGTCAAAACTTAAAATTTTGTTAATGAAGCCAAAATTAATATAATAATTCAAGTATTTTCGGCTTTATTCAAAAAAAAATTTGGTTTGACCATAAATTTATACTTGTTAGATTCGTCTCGTTGAGATAAATTCAGAAATCACAAAATCTTGACTTAAAGAAATGACCGAATCCAATAATTCAAGAATTTTCCAATGAAACTTGAACAAATAAGGCTGAGTTTCCACTAAATTTTTAGTCCTCAACATAATGGCAAAAGCTCATTCGTTTTGCCCTAAAAATACCATTTGGACCATTTTATAAAAGAAATGACTTCTCTTCTAGTTATAGACAAATAAGTGCAAAATACCGAAAAATATCATTTAGTCAATAGGAGAAACTCAACCCTAACTATTCGACTCATTTGGTTGATCTACCTTGTAATGCCCTCAAATTTATAACTGAGATAAATAATAAGTTTTCCACAAATAAAAGCCAATATTTTCATAGGTCAAAGTTTTACATCAATGGGTACCTATATCCTAAATACATCAGTAGTAAAGTATCAAGTTAAGTACATAGTCAAAAGATCAAATAATAAAGAGTTGCAAATTCATCTTTCTAAAAGATACTAGTAAAAAGATGATCAAATGACTCCTCCTCTAGAAGCTTTCAAAAGACATGATATGCATTCACACGTCAATCATCTACGTCATGCTCCTTGCTGGTTACTTGAAAAATGATAGGGTAAGCTTACTAGTTAGTAGGAAATATTTCTACTAACACTAAAGGTATAGAGAATGAAATGTGCATATGAGAATGATAATCATGAATGTAATGATCAATGGATACAACGAATGATTGAATCAAAATTTAAAAGTCCACAAAGTTTCCAAGTGCCCAACCAACCCATTTATTGACCCTCAATCGATCTTAAATATGTCATGTGTCCTGTTCTCCGATCTATCATGTCATTCATTGCTTTCCACATTATCAACTTATTCACAATGCTAATCTCTTATTTAAATAGGGAATGTATCCCTATGTCGGATTTCGTGGGCTCCATTCACCCTTGTCAAAGTTCACATTATCCATTTTAAAGTCATCAAGTGTTCCTCATGTGTCCAAAGCACGAACATTTCCCTTTCGTTCCAACTAACGTGCGTTGTCGGTTACCACTAAGTTTACGTGTGTCAAAGTACATTGGGAAACCAAGAAATATCATCAATCATACCAAGATAGGCTAGGAGGAAGTATTTCAACAAGTAGTGGGGTGTACGGTATGAATAAATCAAGTATATGATCAAATGAATCAACAGGAGATCAAAGGAAAATTTCTGAAATTAAAACACAGGGGTATCAATACCAAGTGATAGTGGTATTGATACCTGGATACCAATTTGCGAACAGAATGCTGGGTATTGAAGCTAGGGTTTCTTTCTCTAATTGAAGCTAAGGAACAAATTTCTACTCCCTCTAATTGTATATTAATGAATTGTTGCATTGCTCTTAACTTTGTTCCCATTGCAAACCCAACCGAAATATGCCTCCCTAAGGTGAATCCAAAGGTACTCGAGCTCCAAATTTGCACGTATAAGGTGAATCTAAGGTTGGATCTTGAAGTGGTGGAATGTAAGAGGTGAATTTGGTAAAGAAAATGAAGAAATTTTGGAGGGGAAAGAGAGAGAGAGAGAGAGAGAGAGAGAGAGAGAGAGAGAGAGAGAGAGAGAGGCCAAACAGTAAAGAGAGAGGGAGAGTGTGTTTTGCTTTCAATTTTAGCTCTAACACAACATATATTTACATCTCCCTAATTGCCACTTTAAACACACATTGGCTCCATGTAACGCCCCGATTTTTGAAAGCATTTGTTAAGACAACTAATTAGGAGTAATTTAATAAAAAGAGTTTCCATCAGAGTACATGTTGAAAAACGTGAATTGCAACCCATTACAAAATACTTAGTATGGTTTGAGAAATTAATATTACAGATCCAACATTAAAAATAAATGGGCGGGTTCTATAGATTAAGGTTCAACTTTGGATTCCACGGCTCCTCCCGAGCTTGGTCTACCAGAAAACCCTTGACTCGAAAATAGCCGTCTCCTTCGACACCAACAGTATCTGCTTGATCACAGTCTGACATAATATGTCTGATTCGCGAAGCAATATCATAGTATTACAATTAACTACAATTCATATATATTCAAAATGAAGTGCAAAATTGAACATGTAAATGATTTATTTAACTAGCCTTTAGCTTACATTTTCTTCTAAGTTCTTAACCTAGAGAACAACCTCCCAAATAACCACTAAGGACTATGACCAATCCGTGATTAAACTCCCCTTTTGCTTGCCCTGACTGGGAGCTCGGACAGAAGGCATAAGTTATTTACTTAATCCAACCATCAACCGCCTCACAATGATGAATTTCCCAGGGACTGACTGTACCACTGGGCTATGAGTGACAACTGTCAACCCCTGTAGGTATATAGCCGTGACTCGGTCTATAATACATCCACCCTTTTAACACCTCAGAATTCAAATGAAGTAATCACAGATTGTCATATCCTAGAGTTTCGCAATCATAGCAGACTGTCAAACAATTCTCCGAAACAATCACTTGGCGGAACTAACATTCAAAACAATCTCGGGGTAACTCCCCATCAATCAATTCCAATTCACTTTTCTATTAACCTCATCGTCTATGTGATATCTCCGTACGAACACCAAACCCGGGATCCTAATCGTCCAATCTAACAATCCAACAATTTTCACAAATTTCATAATTTCAACATTTTCGTAATTGTAACACAAATTAACAAACTAAGAACACAACAATTGATGCATGCGATAAGGTAACACGTAATGTAATCATGCTTAGCAAGTTCTAACATAATTAAGTAATTCCGACATACTGACTTCTATTTTACTAATAGTAATCTATTCATTTAGATCTACTATTTTACTAACTTATATATATATATATATATATATATATATATATATATATATATATATATATATATATATATAGGGAGAGGATCCGGTAAGGACTCCTCGCATTTTAATAAAAATGCGGACCTTCCCTCTCCCGGCCAAATGGTCGGGATCCGAACCGTTGGATGTGTTTAAAATATGTTTTCAAGAGCCTACACGAAGATTCGGCAAAAAAAAATGATCGAGAAGGGCTTCATCCAAGCAGTTTTCATGAAATATTTATCCTACGGTTTGTTATGAAAACTTCTCTAATTAAGCCCTTCCCGATCTTTTTTTTTGCTGAATATTCGTGTTGGCCCTTGAAAACATATTTTAAACACATCCAATGGTTCGGATTCCGACCATTTGGCCAGAAAATGGCCGGGAGAGGGGAGTTTCACATTTTATTAAAATGCAGGAGTCCTGACCGAATCCTCTCCCTATATATATATAAATAACTTTGGAATTTCAATCAATAATTACTTACCATTATAATATAATTATTTATGAGCCACTCATATTCACACTATATATATATATATATATATATATATTTGTTAATTTTAAACTTGTATTAAAACAATGGATTGAATAATAGACTTTATTAACCTAGGGCTTTAATTGTAACAAAAAATGACTTGTTTTAATTATTTTGGACCGAAACGAAATCTTAAATAAACTAGCGGGCTAATTAGATATAAGATATAGAATAGTTAGGCCAAAACAACACATATTAACTAGGAGGGTTAAAGTGTAATTTTTTATAAAAGTAATAAAATTCCCACCCGGTCACTGCTCTTGGTCGACCAACATGGGAAAAGAAGAATATATATATATATATATATATATATATATATATAGGGTAAACTTTTAGTCCGGACTTTTAATTTCCAGACTTTTTATAAAAAATTTTTTTTGACGATCCGATCCGTCCAATGTGTTCAGAAGGTGTTTTCAAGGGCCCTCGCGAAAAATTTTCAAAAAACATTTAAAGGGCTGATTCCAGTTAGTTTTAAGCAAAATATATAAAATACAGCTTTTTAAAAAACGCTTGATCTATATATTTTTGCGAAAACTGCTTGGATCAAGCCCTTCCCGGTATTTTTTTTTGAAGATTTCTCGCGTGGACCCTAGAAAATACCTTCTAAACACATTGGACGGATCGGATTTTCCAAAAAAAATTTGCAACACAAAAAAACCCCATTTTTTCCTTAAATCCGGTAGTGTGGACTAGAAAATCCACCTATATATATAGGGTATATATATACGAAAATATTCTCCTAAGGGATCCCGCACCAAAATTTGGTGCGGACTTGGCCTTTCCGGATCAAATCTTGACGATTCGAACCGCTCAATATTTTTAAAATGCATTTTTAAGGGTCCACGTGGAAAATCTTCAGAAAAAAATACCGGGAAAATGCATTTTGAAAACATTGAGCGGTTCGGATCGTCAAAATTTGATCCGTAAAGTTGAAAAATGCCTTGGTCCGCACCAAATTTTTGGTGCGGGATCCCTTAGGAGAACGGGACTCTCTCTCTCTCTCTCTCTCTCTCTCTCTCTATATATATATATATATATATATATATATATATATAGGGTAAACTTCTAGTCTGGAATTTTAATTTCCGGACTTTTTATACAAATTTTTTTTTGACGATCTGATCCGTCCAATGTGTTCAGAAGGTGTTTTCAAGGGCCCTTCCGGAAAATTTTCAAAATATTTAGTGCTGATCCAAAGCAGCTTTAAAAAAATATATAAATACAGTTTTTGCGAAAACTGCTTGGATCAAGCCCTTCCCGGTTTTTTTTTTTTTGCAGATTTCTCACGTGAACCCTAGAAAACACCTTCTGAACACATTGGACGGATCGGATTTTCAAAAAAAAATTTGCAACACAAAAAAACCCCATTTTTTCCTTAAATCCGGGAGTGTGGACTAGAAAATCCATATATATATATATAAAGAAGAAAAGCCACTTTGGCAGATCAAAACAAGGCCACTGTTTGGCCGATCAAAACAAAACGAAGGCCACTGTTTGTGGCCGAACAGAAGGCCACGGTTTTTGGCCGTGTGACGCTAGATTTCTTTTTTTTTTTTCTACTTCGTAACACAAAAATTAATACCCACATGCTTAATATACCTAGGAGAAGTTAGGAAAAAAGTAATCTACTTAAACACAAGATTAGCAGACCCATTATTTTTCTCAAAACACTGTTCCTCTTCTTCTTTTCTTGGCGCTAAAGCACACCATTTCCGTTCGGAAGAAATAGTACCCATAGTTCTACTTTAACTCTACATTAGCAAGTCACATACATAAAAATAGATATATTTAGGGATGTAAAATTTAACTACCTCTCCTCAGAAGACAAAGCGGTAGTTTACGGTTCAAATGGGAGAGTTGCAAGCTTGAGCGTGTGATCACCACAATGCTAATGGTGGCTATTTTCAAGCTGTTTCAGTGTGGAACAGAATTGCTTGTCGTTGCAATTGGTCAGATCAAACTTGTCATTGCACTTGTCACCAACTCTGTATTGGATTTTCAATGTGTACAAACATTTTCGCTAATTGTGGGCATTAGGTTGCTTATTTTTCCGTTATTAGCTGCGTAAACTTGTAATATCGTTATTGTTAATACTATATTTCTTCCTCTTTCAAAAAAAAAATTACATTTTTGCCAACTTGGAGCAATTCTAGTGGTGGGAAATGGCATGAACCATTCCTATTGTTTGGCCAAAAGTGCAAAAAACCCTAACCTAATGGCCACCCATTTGCTTGGCCATAAATTGGTGCACCCATATGTCCGCTCAGTTTCACCCATTTTTGCCACATCACAATAACAACCACCAAATCGTCCCTCCATCTTATGTGTGTCCGGTTTAGGATGTAAGGGATATTATTGAAAAAAATGGTATTGTAAAGAGAAAACATCCTTCACACCAGTAGTGTAAACTAAAGTTTCCTCCAAATCGATTGCATTGAGCCATGCATCCATGTTCTACCTTTTTAGACCACTGTTCAATCACATGACTCAATATAATAGATTTGAAAAAAAACTTTAGTTTACACCGCTGGTATAAAGAATGTTCTCCCCATTGTAAATAGCAATGAACCATTGCAACAATATAAGTGCCATTTCTTTTGCCAGATGACACTATTCACGGCCATTTTTTGGGAATGACTTGTACCAAAATGGCAGACCACGAGAACTACTCTTAAAAATACTACTCCGTACTGAAATATGAAAGCTACTACAATTTGACATGATCAGGATTTTTTTAGAACTTAAAAGGAGTGTAATTACAATATAACATCCACAAACTGCCAAATGCATGGTTTTTTACCCGGTCCATATTACAGAGTCATAGACAATACAACCGAACTGTCAAATTTCATAGTTTTTACGAGTTGGTTGGCCAGGAGATAAACTCATGCAAGCAAAATGAGCTCAAGAGAAGAACCCAAAGGTGTCAAAAATGGTGGTGTGAAGCGGGTCACTCAAATGGGTCGCCCAGTTGTTAAGCGGGCCTTTCCCGGTAGCTGCAGCTTGGACAGCAAACCCGAGGAAGGCGACCATGGCTAGCCGGGCATGCTTGATCTCTGCTAGCTGAAGGGTGGCCTTCTTCTCCGGGTCTGCTGCCAGGCCGAGCGGGTCAAAGAATTTGCCACCGGGGTACAGCCTCTTTTCCGGGTCGAGCTCAGCGTTCCTCTGGAACTCAATGTAGCCAATGACTAGGACCTCGATCCAGATCAGTGTGGTGATGGAGAAGGGAAGTGGTTGGCCCAGGTAGGATGACCCGTCAATTAGCTCCACCTGAATAGTTAAACCATTAGCAAGTCATCTCACTAATTTTTTTTAATGACTCGTTATACGGTTCAATAGACCGACTAATTTCAAACAAATTCAGAATCCACTAGCGTTTTTTAACGACTTGTTATACGGTTCAATAGACCTACTAATTCCAAACAAATTCAGAATCTCCTAGCAACCGATTCGTACGGTTCAATAGACCGACTAATACAAAACTTGTAGTTTCAATCCACATTTTCTAAAACCTATACAATATTTCTATATATTGCTGCACTTTTTCCACATTAGCAACCGTCCAAGGTTTTAAGGCTCTCATAAGCGTTTTCTTTGCTACATGGATGAGATGGTCATCATTCCTAGATTCTTCAAACACATATCATCATGCTTAAAGGCATGCCTCTTTAAAATGTTAACTAGGATTTTTAATGACTTCAGAAGCACTCATATGAACACAGACGCGGACACTGACACTGACACAATACCGGACACGTGTATGACAAGGAGTACTTAGGAGTGTCGGTCCGTGCTTCATAGATGGAATTGTCCTTTCGTATCTTGCCTTTTACAGCAATTTCCAATCACTTATGAGTATAGCACTTGAAATTTCACACATTTCTTTGATCTTGTGAAAGGAAGAGACATATAGAACATTGTGATTTGTAAATGATTCTCTTCACTTTTCTCTACCTACTCTTTTCAAGATAGAGCCGTGTTTTCAAGATAGAGCCCTGTTATGAAACAGGGAAAAAAAAAACTGGAAAATGGCATAGGAAACGGCAGCCGACAGCTTAAATTCACTCGGGGGTGCACTGTGGTGCTACTCAATACCAAGTGGATCTCACCCGTCAACTGCCATTTTTTTTCCCAGTTCCAAACAATTTTCGCTTAAGATATGGAACTAATCCAATGCTCATATTCGATCGTCAACAACTACGATTTAAATCAATTGTTTTTTCATATATAATCTAAGTTGAGATTTGGCTAAAAAAGTCAACTTAACTTTTTATTTTGTTTTTATTTGATTTTTTTTTTCATTTGTTAGTTTTGCTTCGATTTTTTAATATTATTGATTCGTCTCGGCGAGACAAATTTAAAAAGGTAAAAAATTATGACTAGAACTTTCATTTTTTTGAATAAGATCGAAAAAAATGTAAAAAAAAAAAAAAGAATTTTGGCTTATTTTTGTCTTTATTAAAAAAAAAATTAAGCTTTGGTCGTAATTTTATAATTTTTTTATTCTTCTCGCCGAAATGAACTAATAATACACAAAAAAAAAAATTAGATGCAAAACTAAAAAATGCGAAAAAAAAAATCAAATAAAGGAGAAAAATAAGTAAGTCAAATTTTTAGTCCAAGACACACCTAATTCGATGCTGATATCGTTAAATAATCCCACACTATATCACTATGAAAGATGGATATATACATACCTTTCCAGCATCTTGCCAAGTGACACCGGTGAGCCACTCAACCGTGAGCGCGCCCAGCGTAGCCAACATGGCCCATCGTCCATGGATCAACTCACACTCCCTAAACCTCTGCAGCCCAAACACCTCGCTGTACGGCTGAAACGGCGTCGACTTAACGTCCGAGGTCTCGAACCGGGTCCCTATAACATCCCCGGCCAAGTTCTTCGCCAAGTTCTGGTCCAACGAGTCCAAATCAAATTGCAAGTACTCGGCCGGTTTCCCCAGCCCGAACGGGTCGAACCCGTAATCACCGACCAAGCTCCCGTCCAGGTATTCTGGGGCCTTGGCCCCTGGGTACCACAACGGGCGGTCTGTGTCCTTTGACACGGACCGCTTGGGCGGGGCTTTCTTTTTTCCAAAACCGAACCGGGCTTGGATCCTGACAGCTGAGGCCTGGATCCTGCCCGGCTTGGATTGTTTAGCGTCGGGAAGGCGTGTGCCGAGGAACGATGATGTGGCAGCGGCGGAGGTGGTGGTGGCCATTGGCTGTGGACTAATGTGCGCTGGGGGTGTGGAGAGGATATGGGGGAAGTTGAATTGTGTGAGTTTTGTGGTTTTAGGCTTTGGGTTATAGCAAGGGGGACATTATCTGGGTGGTGGAATTTATGACCGTTGGATTTTGGAGCGTATCCATCTGACGGCTGTGAGAGTCTCGGGCCTTATCTGTTGCCTTATCTGGTTCGTGGTTACTGGGTGATAGTCACTTATTTGCTGGAAAAATGTTCCTTCGGTGATGTTTTGTGGTTGACATTGCACAATGCAGATATTCTCCCCTTTCCTTTTCTCGACTGCACGAATGTCCGGGTCAACTTACAAACATATTAATTAATATTTTCTCCGATTCAGTCAAAAATAGGCAATCGTGACTAATCGACTAAGAGATTCACAAAAAATATTTAATTTTTGCAACTTATCAAAAGAATCGAACCCTAGTCAATTATACAGATCTTCTCTTTTATGTGTTAGTGGCCCCTAATGAGAGATGGGTTTTATGAACCTTTTACTGGACGTTCATATCCTCTTGATATTAGTGCTTTTCCAGCTTGTTGGTTAGAAGCCCGCTGTCAACATTGGGCATGAAGCATAAAAATGCAAGTTAGGTTTTCTTTATGAACCCATGAAGATTTTGGTACAAAAGAACAAGCTGGCCTCGTTAAATCTTTCTAGTAAATAGGCGCAGGGTCGAATTATGTGCATACGATACATTTTAAGGTCTTGAAGTTAACAATCGGATAATTAGTGTTCTTAATCTTCATGTCAAAAGGGCACCTATTTAGCTGTAAAGTAAAACTTTACGTACTTTGCCATATTTCACTTCTCTACACCACCAGCTTTGCTAAGTTGCAAGCAACTAATGCTTATAAAAAGTAGCATTTTACTCTCCGGACTAATCTTGATTATAAATTTGTATAATGGATAGCAAAAACTCATCATTAACAAATCGATATTTTTCTTTGAAGGCCTTTCTAATTAAAACTCGTCCTTGGAACATCATGGACTGAAATCAAAGGATATGTAGAACACCATTTGATTTTAGCGTAACCAAGCTCTCTTCCATAATTAAGCTAAACACGTGTAAATTTTAATTATAAAGAAAATGGTGAGGTTCAAACACATGATCTATTGTTTGTTCTGATACAATGTTAAAGTATTCAACTCAAAACTAATTTGCAATGAATGGAGAAGCCGTCCAATTAGCTGATACAATACTAGTTTTCCTCACGAATTGCAAGCAACTTCCAGCCATTCTCCAAAGCCTCGAGAAGCTTTTTCACGAGCACACCAATTTCACGTCACCTTGGATCGATCCATCATGACAATCTTCTGGCAGGAATGCATTGAAAACATTCGACCCTGTCAAGCTGTCCACACTACACATCGTGTTACTATTTCTCAAACATGTCAAGAACTCAGCATCCCAGGTATCTCCAAAGAACAAGGAACTTCGCTCCATCCTCGTATCGATATTTTCCTGCATTCATATTAACGTATAATGCATTTGCACATTGAAATTATTGTAGCTTAATTCGGTAAAAGTATATGAATCATTTTGTTCTATTTCTTTATGTTGTGACAACACTCACATGCTTATTTGTTTGTTTGTGAACGAATTTGGAAAATTAGAATGTAAAAATCGTGTTTTTACTAAATCAAACCTCTTTTAACAAGAAGCTGTAAAATAATCGTGTTTTTAAGAAGCTGTTTTATTAAAAAAATGATATAATACTACTCCTAAAAAATTAGATGTCATAATTATATATTTAAAAATTGCTGGGGGCCGGACATCACCCAGCCCCACATACTTTCGCCACGGGTTAGGTCAATTTAGACCTTCAACTATAGAGTTATTTGGGCTTCTGGCCTTCTATGCCTGCCCTCTCCTAATGTTTTTCGGCATTGATTCGTGAGTATGGTTTACCAACCAAATGTCCATTTGTTGAAAATATAAATAATTAAGTTGTCCCTCTTTCAAACAGTTTAAGTTTTTAGATGAATTGACGGTTAACCAACTTATATGGTATTAAAGTTAGGTTTTCGGAGACTTTTCCCCCTTGTGCTATATTGCTATAGTTACAATTTGTTCCATTGTGATCCGTATGTTCCGGTTCCTTTCTTGACCTCTTCACATTGACTTATTTTTCCGTTCTTATTTGAATTTTTTCCGCATCAGTATTACGTCAAGTTTTTTTTTTTGTAAAAAGTTATGGCTAGATCATCATGGACTGAAATAAAAGGATATGTGGAACATCATTCGATTTTATGGTGCTAGCGCACTGACTATTTGGATATTTTCCTTTACTTTTCCATTTCATATTTGTTTCGTTCATTTAATCAACATCCAGGTATTTGGGAACTCGCAATCCCCTTTTCGAGTCTTATGAGTCTCGTGGAATCCTTTTCCGACTCGTATAAATCTCTAGAAACCCTTAACTAGCATCACACCGAATGGTGCACCTAGTACCCCATTTTCCATAGATGATAACTTAGGTTACTCATTCTCATCTATCATTTCCACTTATCAACAATATCAATAGAGAAGAACTTATTTACAGACGGTCCGCAAACAAGGTGTTTGCACACCGAGCACATTAACGTCGTCCATCCCGAGATCTAACGACTTGGATAAACGGGCGGATTTTTTTTTGTTTTTAATGAGGAAAGAGAGTCCATTGATTCAGCCCGTTGAATCTCAGGATGGACAGCGTGATGCTCGGTGAGCCGTCTGCAAATAAGTTATTCTCATATCAATATCGTTCATCACAATATGCATATCAAGCATCATAAGTTAACCCAACTCCACAAACATAGCAACCAACACTCCGATAAAAATAAAAACAAAAACATAGCAACCGACATGAAAAATGCAATGCTTCCAACTGGTACCGGTACTTAGGAAAACAGGTTACCGATACCACTTGGGTTTATCAGGAAGATCTCCAAAGTGTTCAACCATGCTTCATATGCCCAACATACGATGAGCTAACACTACGATCGCACAAGTCACATCACAAACATGTAAAGGAAGGAAGAAATCCTTGCCACACTTGGTTTTGAGCAAAACCCTAATCCAATCCAAAGATTCAACCTCTAATCGACACATACCAATCTCCTTCAAGCTCCACTATGAAATCTAGAACAAGGATTAACCAAAAATAAAGTTCAAATTGTGTGTGTGTGTGTGTGTAAGAGAGAGAGAGAGAGAGAGAGAGAGAGAGAGAGAGAGAGAGAGAGAGAGAGAGAGAGAGAGAGAAACGGGTTAAAAAGAGAAAACTAAGCGAAAAAAATGTGTTTTTTACCTCCTTGAGTGAGAAGTTCAAAACCCAAGTGAAAATGAACAACGGAACGCATAGATCTTCGAGATTTGAATGGAAATTGAGTGTTTGGGTGAGTTTCTTAGATCTCAAAGTCGTGGGTATTAAGTGTAAAACGAGTAAAGAGACCCCTTTTATAGTGAGCTGGACACGTAGGAAAAATTGCAGAAAAAGCAATCACGTCTTAAGCATTAAATAAAAGTAGTGGTATCGGTAATTAAACTCTCTCGCTGCTCGGCGTTACCTGCATTCACTACTTTTTATTGGTATGGGTAGCCACCAATTTTTTTTTGAAATTTGCACTACATCCACAGGTTCGACCCTCGACTATGACCAACACATCCTTAACATTTTTAAATCATTTCACATCATCAAAATAAATACCCCGCTATCCACAGAACCCCCGATACATCAGGATGCACACACCCACACCAAATAATTTAACTCGAACTTCAACTTCTTTTTCGTCAACATAATAATAGAACTGGAATTGAAATACACGAGTCTATGCATCTCCAATCTAAGTTTTCGATTGGAAGAGACATTTCAAATCTAAATCTGGACCATCGATTGCTGCAATTAATGATTAAAGATTTTGTGAAAGGCTCGGTAAAAGAAAAAAGCACATAAGCCGATTGATTTGCGAAACTAGAAATGTTATGGGGCTGTTTAGGAGCCTCAATTGTTTTTTTAGTTTTTGTATTTTGCATTTTATATTTTTGGCTTTTAAGATTATGGTCAAAATGTATTATGAGTTTGTAGAGTATTTGGGAGATACGTGGCCTCTACATGGACAAACCTTGTTTGTTTGGCTAGTCTTTTCTCTCCTTCTCGAGTGCTAGATCATCGTAAGGGCTGCAATACACTTAATTGATCCGGATCAGTCCATCTCTTCTGGTTGGCCTCATTCTTAGAGATCAAGATAGAAAAGATGGCTTATGCAGAATGTATTTAACAACATGGAATAGTGTTTGGAAAATAATGTACATAATACAAGGATTTTTGTTAACGAAAATGGGAAAATTGAAAAAATAAGAAGTCGAAAAGCTCATCTCTTCCTACTTTTCACTCCTCTTTCTCTAACAACCAGTAAATATTAAAAATCATTTTGGTGGCTTGGATTCGACCAGTTGTGTGCCAAACAACTAGAATGTAAAATGTGAAAAACAATCATCCAAACACATTTGTATGTAAGAAAAACTAGGGTGCCAAATGGTTATGATACACGTGGTGCCGAATTTGCATCTTGGCCGTTCATAAATATTTTGGACACGACTCAGATTTTAAAGAGAGAAAATGGAAAAAGATATAGGAAAGAAAGAGGGAAAGTTGAAAGACATCTGAACCATTAAAGATATTTTTGAACGATCGAAATACAATGCTTGGCTCCACGCGTACGATACCGCTGGCTCCCGTGTTTTCTCCTCCGGGTGACTTGTAAGTACTCCGTAAGGACCGCAATCATTTTCCAAACCATAATACTCGAAGTCAAAACTTCAACGCACAGTCGCCCACAATGAGCACACGTGTCAACGCAATTCGCACGAACATCTAATATCCCAACCCAACCGGGTGTACCCGGTCACCTCCCTTTTCTCCCGGTGCCAGCTTTGTACGGACGGCTAAAACTCGCACACCTTTTACCCCTTTGAATCGGTCACTTAACCCAGTTCACCTCTCTCTCCACTCGGTCCTCTCTCTCTCTGTTGTTTTCTTCTCTCCTCATATTTCGGTTCTGTTTCTCACTCCTTGATTTCCGATCTTCAAGGTATGTTTTCTCTCTCTCTAGATCTGTTTCAGTTTTTTCATCTGTATACATATGCATCTGATATGTATACCGATAGATATACACATATGATAAATCTGTCAAAAAAAATCTCTCTCTTTTTTTTCCTTTCCGAAATTTTGTGTGTATTGCTTATTTTCCGATTCCTCTCGTTCGTACTAAAAAGATGATTTTTTTGAGGAAAAAGCTAGAAAATTTTGGACGAATTAGGTCAATTACGAGAAAGATGAGTTAAACTGTTCAAACTCAGCTTAAGTATGGTATCATGTGAGCTGCAATTCGTTGAGTTTGTGGCTTTAATTTCTGGAGCACTGGTTTTTTGCTTGAACATTTTCTAAGATAAATCACTCATTAGTTTTTGCAGGCCAGGGTTTTAGTTTTACAAGAACGTACTGAAAATTATTGTATATAAAACTCTAAAGTAAGGATTCATGTTGGTTGAAAGTTTATTGAGCCTGATTTATTTTTTTGTTTTTGAGCTAAATTTTTTACTCTCTCACAAATTTAAGTAAAAGTTTCACTTACTTTGCCTTTCATAGGAATGATCCTGTGCAGACAATATTTAATGAAACCTCATATATTTCAGTAAAGAATACAAAATTTTGGAGCAATTTTGAACCCAGGTGGTTCGCTAGGTACATGGTAGAGCCACCCATGAGTTTTTGTCTATTTTGATTGGTTTTTGTCCAATTTGAGTATCTCAATTCCGTATTTTGTTTGTTTGTTAACATTCTTGGATCATTGGTTACTAATTACTTTATATTTTGGTGAAGCAGTTAGTTCTGTAAAAATGCTTCATTTTGTCTATTCATGAACAGCTGGCTTTGAAAACTCTTTTGTTGCATAGATCTTGAAAGGTTCTGGAACAATCTCTGTGTTAATTCCTAGCATTCTTGTTTCGGATTTGTTAAATTTTAGGGAATTCACTTTTAGTAATGAAGCCTGCCAAAGGTAAGGCGGCAGTGAACAAAGTCTCAAAGGATGCATTGAAGACCGTCAATGACAGGTTAGCTATGCTTTAGGCACGATTTTGGAAACTATGCTTGGAAGGTTATAGGGAATTTTGGCTTCATGGATATGGAATATTTTCTTTAGTGCAAGGATATTGGCTAACTGTTCCAATTTTAGTCCATTGAGTTCTATTGAAATTTAAATTGTATCTTCAATGGTGGATACAATGGTGACAGGGATGTAGAACTGATGGATGATATCTATCTCTCTGCTTTTTCAGAAAGGTTGGGAAGAGTAGCAAACCAATATCGAAGAAGGCTGGGTCAGCCAAGAAAGACCCCAACAAGCCTAAGAGGCCTCCCAGCGCCTTTTTTGTATTCCTGTATGACATGATCCTCTTTTTGCAGTTTAAGTAGAAATTACTTTGTGGGTTTTCTACATAGTTGAGAAATATCCTTCCATTTGGTCCATAATGTTCCAGGGAGGACTTTAGAAAGACCTTCAAGGAAAAACATCCAAATGTGAAGGGTGTCGCAGCTGTAAGTTTGTTATGGGCATTATTTTTTGCACTTTGTCAAATGTATCACGTAGACCACCTCGGAGTATAAGATACTAATTTCATATCTACATCATATGCTTGAAGGTTGGCAAAGCTGGTGGAGAGAAGTGGAAGTCCCTGTCCAAATCTGTAAGTACTTGAAAACATATCCTAAATTGAATAGGCCCTGTTTGGATGTATTGCTAAACTGAAATACGACCCGCTTTTTAGTTATTAGCTTTGATGTCAAGTTTCTATATATTTGTTTACATAAAAGCTGCTAAGGTCACTGCATAACCCAATTTGATCTGGCATATGTATGATTGATAATTTGATGTTATAGCCTGATGAAAACTACTGAAATACTTGCTAATTAACCGTGGTCCTAAAGGCCCTGTGGTCTTTTTCACAATTTCGGGGGGTTTTATGAATTTAGTTATTGTTCAGTTTTGGTCTTATCAATGAGTCAGCCATTTGTGATCTGCAGCTTTGAGTTGATTATGGTCGGAAAAGGCTAATTGCTTTGCGTATTATTTATCTTGTCTGCTCTATATGGTTTTGGCAGGAAAAAGCTCCCTATGAAGCCAAAGCTGCCAAAAAGAAGACCGAGTATGAAAAGGTTATGAACACCTACAACAAGAAGCAGGTGAACATTTTGCTATAGCATGCTGACAGAGAAATTTTTATGTTCAATGTAGTCCCATTAGTTCCCTTATTTTTTCTATTACTCGTCTGTATTTTCTGCCAGGCAAGCAAGACTGATGATGCTGATGAGGAATCTGAAAAGTCCAAATCTGAGGTTCATGATGATGATGAGGAAAGCGGGCAGGTAATTCCTTCTTCGAGTATTGCATATGGTATAGAATGTCTATAGTGAACATGTCAACAAAAGTCAAATGTTTTAATGATGCAATGAGAACATCTTACTTGGAACTTCCAGGGGCAACAACCAATGACATGTCTGAGTTTCCCCCAGGGAAATTTTTTACTGTAAAGGGTTTCCTTCCAAGTACAATTTTGTGAATGGGGATTTCTTAACTGGGCATTCCAATGGTCTTAAAACTACAAAATCATCTACAGGAGACTGTTTTTATGTCGTCCCTTAGAAATCTTAGTCAGGTTCATGGGAGAGAACCTCCTGTGTTACAATGTAAAGACCACTTTCCTGCTTCAGATCGATGTTGAAAATAAGGGATGGAATAAATTTTGGAACCAAACATTTACTTGCTCCCCTCCCTTTTCCATTGAGTTAACCAATTACTCACATGGCTTAACTTTCTGTAGGAGGACGAGGAAGACGAGGACGATGACGATGAGGAGGATGATGAGGATGATGACTGAAATTTGATGTTTCCTGACTTGTATGTGTAAGGCTCATCCAGGGCATATGATAAATATATTTGTATGCTCATATTACCGGGTAATGTGTGATTTCTGGAATGGTTGAACATGAAGACCATGCTTTGTGCATTGTTGTATTATCATGTAAGATTTCTGGTGATCTCGGGTGAAAGTATTTCTTAGCACTTCTTTTAGTTTTGTGGACGCTCTTTAGCCAGCCTTACATTATATTTTGTTGTCAGCATGTTACCATGTAAGTCCCATATTTTCCGACTAAGAACCATGTAAAGAATGCTGGTTTCGCTAGGAGTAGGATCAGCTTCTTGTTCAGCATCTAATTTATCTTTTGTTGACGTTTTTCGGTTCCCTACAGCATCTAATAGAGGGGAATTGTTGCCTGTCCTATGTATCAAAATGTTGGCCTTAGCCTTTGCCTTCCAATTATTTCATCTTTTGTATTTGATTGGGCAAATGTTTCATTGAAATTGTTAAATCCCATAAGCAATTAACATCTTAGGGAAACTGATTGCATTCGCTATATTGTTTCAACACAAATTACCATCTGGCAATTCTGGGATACGACAACAAGAAGAAAGGAGCTGTTAGATGACTTATAAGCAGGTCAATTTATTCAGGCTCAATTTGTCTCAATCTTAGTGCTGCGTGCACAGCATCTGCCGTCTGTGTCGGCTGTGGTCCATTCTTCGGCTCGGTGGCCATGGTGAGCTGTGGTCCATTCTTTGGCTCGGCAGCCATGGTGGACTAGAAGCTATCCGGAAATGGAGGTTGAAGAGATTAACACTGATGAACACGACCTGAACTACAACATTAGAAGGTCAAAAATAACTTATTTTTTCGGTCACACGAGTATTCATGACCTGTATACTTGACGACTAATTTCCAGCTAGGGTCCTCCACCCGCCACCACCTCAGCCAGCCATACTCCACATCCCCATCCTTTCAAATCCGAAATCCAACCACCATAGCCCCCCACCCACCCCTAACGTCCACAGCCCCTCTCTGCCACCACCACCTCCTCCCTCTTCCACTGCTCTCATCTCCAACCCCTGCTCTGGTTTTGGGCCAGATCTGATGGCATCATGAAGCAAGGGTGTTTCGGCTCCCCCTCTGGCGAATAAGGACCAGTCTCGAGGCAGTATTACAGGCAGTAGTTTGGTGGCTGGAGTTTCGTTTTAGTTTCTTTCTTTTTTTTTTTGTTTGTAGTAGTCTAGTTTTGGACTTTGTCATCCCTCTGTGGATGTTTGTCGTCGATTTCATCCGCATGTTTTTTTGCTTATGGTGAAATCGACATGTTTTTTGCTTATGGTTTGAGTTGAGTGTCCCTTAGGGATCCTCTACTACTAAATCGAGGACAGACCGTACACTGGTACTTAGTATTGGTCTGCTTTTGCGAGCCTCTGAGCTAGTGAGCTTGTTAGTAGTGCTGTTGCAGCTTGCATCTTAAATATTAGTAGCAGTTTTGGTTCATTCTTCTATTATGTAATGAAATCTTTGCCTTTCTTAGGGCTTTTGGTGAAATGAATGGCCTGTATCGATAATTAAAAAAAAAAAAAAAAAAAAAAAAAAAAAAGGAACTCTCCAGAGGGTGTAGAATAAAGAATTTCTTCTATATTTAAATGGAATAAAATACAATTCCAACATCATTCGGAGTCTGCTGACAATGGCCAACATTCATACACAGGTTAACAAATGTGAGTCCAAAAACGAACAAACAGAAAAACCTATGTACAACAAACCATCTACTATTTACAAAATACTTTCCAGCTACTGAAAGATGCCCTACTCATCGGTAACGGGGATCGTAAGCGACGAGCATTGGATCCGGAACAACAAGAGGCAACTTCTCAATGTACATCACCAACCTGTTCAAATTTTCCTTCGCGATTGAAGTCAAGTCAACGACTTCGCAGCTGCTGGTGTATATCCAAAGGTCACCGGAGTTCACTCTCTTCAGACTATCTCGACAGAAGGGGCATGATTGAGATCGAGCACGCCTGAAGCAAATATTTGAGGAAAGATTAAGAGAGTAAATCATCTGAAGGCCGCAAATCCAATTCTACGGGAGTCGAAAATATCGATGAAGCTAAGACACTAAACAGCCGAAAGTGCCCTAATATTCAGCTACGGATGAGCAGAGCATGTAAATCTATGAAGATCATAATATCCACAACTTAAGTTCTGTACTATCTCCATAAGTAAGGTCATAAAAGCGCAAAGTCATGCGGAGACTCGTACAAACAAACACATTTTGTTTTTAAGACAAGGGTAAAAGAGTGAATTGACACAATTCACCTCATTTCCTTTCAAACAAGGACAAACTTTAAGGAACGGGAAAAAGTATGTTTTTGGACCAACAAACATGGACGGAGGTAGTACCAAACTAAACGTCCATGTAACATCGACAATTGAAATAGGGTGGTGTTAAAAAAAAAAAAAAAAAAAAGGTTGTGATTTTCATACTCCTCCATATCTGCACTTATTTTTTGTATTATTCGCGAGGAAGAAAAAACCCGTTTCCTTCGTTCACTTTTTCAACCATAAACAGCTAATATATGCATACATCTTCTAGTCTTGATTTTGGACAGGGATATGATATCCTTGAAAAGATTTAAAAAATTCCATGCTCAATCCCAAAGACCATCTTGCTCAAATGCTAGAATGGATCTTTTTCACATGGCAGCTCAATATAGCAGCCAAAAGTTTAGGCTGTGAAGATTTGGCATGCAGCCTTTGAAGATCAGAGCAGACAAAATATCACTCATTCAGAAACGAGTAAAGGAAAAATGGTATGCTGATAAGCAAAAAATCATCAATTGCTCACCAATTTCTGTAGCACTTCATACACATAGAATGATTGCATTTGGGGAAGACAACCTTGCTGTTTGTCTCCAGGCAAATGCCACATTCTTCTTCTCTCTCTATCTCAATTTCGGACAGCTTACCCTTGTCCGTCTCATCTCTTCTTTTGTACTTGGTTGCACAAAGCTCTCTCTGTTTCCTATCTTCGACGTCGGTGATTCCTCCCTGAAGTTGCAATAAAGAGGGGAATATGACACCTGCACTTAGATGAGTTCATGTGAGGGCTGCAGCTTCCATAGAAGGATGTTTTCTCCGGTCCCAAATTTTTGAACTAAAAAACATGACCAATCTTGAATGATACTTTGCTAAGTCATCAATTGTACATGGGTCTCGTTTATTTGACTAGACTAATAGCGACAGGATTACAAATACCACATCCCTCGCAGATTGTGTCACATTTTCTGTGGGATTTCATATTTGACCATCGTCAAAAATTGAGAAAAATCAGTCATTCACAACCTCTGCTTAAGCTTTGTGGCCCTATCTATTTGTTCGGAATTCGGATTAAAGCATCAGACTTGATTATAACTCAAGGGAATGTAGGTCCAACAATGGATGCCACTCATGCCAGGCTATCAAATGCCCTCCCTCATAAGAGCACGAACCCAGCTCACCCGTCCATATTTGCAGAGAATAATAATGCAACCGGAAATAAATGTGGACAAAGAGACCTAAAATCAAAGACCTCCCTAAAACAAAAGCTTTTACACAGCATTCAGACCAAAAGATTTGAGGGTAAGAGTAGTGGTCCAGCAATACATACGAAGCTATCAATCGACAATAAACAGTACCAACAACACATCATTTTTCACCAGAGAGAAAGGGTAACATTGTAAATTATAATACATGTAGTTTACTCACCGTAGAACTCTCTAATACTAGCTTTTCTTTCACGCAATGACATGATAGTCTTTCCATCTTCGTAAGCCTGCAAATTCCCATCATGTTAACGCACTTAAATGCCCTTAAATAGGGAAAAATATCCAAGTAAGGGATCATTGGCAGAGGGGACAGAAAGAGTGTAGAAAAATGAAAATGACCTTATAAATAAGGATTCTAAGAAATCCGAGGGCACTCGCAAGGTTACAATCGGTCCATCGAACAAGAAAGAGAAAAATGCGTGCGCAAGGACTATAAGACAATCTCATCTGCAGGCAAGCCCCTTCGTATTCTTGTGGATAATCAGAAGCCCTGTGTCTCAAGAGAAAATACTCTAGTCAAACAATGAGAAAGGCCATTAAGCTCTGAAAAAATAGAACTTACTACAATTCTCCTGCCTTCAAAAAGTATATACATAAGAACCCCATGAGTGCATGGGAAGAAAAACTAATGAAGTTAACCTTGTTCCCCTATATCCGGCCTAATCAACCGACTAATCGAGAGAGCATCTCCCCATCCCAGCCATATCACAGCCGGGCCAAAGCTCTGTATAGACTAGCCCAAAATAGTACGCGGGTGGGGCAGACCAGAAATTAGCCAAGTTTAGTGCAGAATTTTTTCAGTCCAACAGACAATTCATAAGCAATCCGTAAGATCTCCACCAACTGAATATATAAAGGCACACTCTTATTTTGTAAAGATGTGCAAACAAATCAGATTCTTGCCCTGCGACTAAGTGCTAATTCTCATCAGAGAGAAAAAAAAAAAAACAAAATAAATCGAAACGACAACCAACAGTTTGCTACAGTTATGAAGAGAAAATTCAAACCAAACCAACACCGAAACTACGTCTCAATCAATTAATTAGGTCAGCTACATAAATCTTTTTTCCCTGACAGCTCCGCCAAGTGCTACTTGTTAAGTTAGTTAAAGAAAAACACAACACAAAAAGTTGAATTTCCTCAGAAAAATCGAAAAATCATAACTGGAAGAATAAGCAACAGAGATGCAGAAACCATAACATAATTCTGTCCACCAAAAATTGGTTGTAGAACTAGCAATAATCTTAGATCTCCAATTTTGGCCGAAATTCAATACTGAAGAGAGAGAGAGAGAGAGAGAGAGAGAGAGAGAGAGATTTACAGGGTGTTAGCATGTTGAATATCAGCTTGAAGAGCTTTAAGGGAATCTTTGAATGACTTTCTCATGGCCCTCCTTCCAAATTCCCAACTCCCATCCAACAAAGAAACTCTCAACAAGAAATCTGAAGATCCTCTCTCTATCTCTATCTCTCTCTCTCCCCCCTCTTCAGAACACCGAAATAATCTTCATATTACAAAACAACAAAAACCCACATCAGGAAATTCCAAAAAATCGTCCCTTCTTCCAGCAGTCTATTCTTGGAGTAGAACAAAACCCAGAAAAAGTTGAAAGAGTGACACCCAATTCACTGTGCGTCTCTCTCTCTCTCTCTCTCTCTCTCTCTCTCTCTCTCTATAAGACAAAAAAGAAAGAGAAAGAGGGCTATAGTTTCCTCTCTATGGATGTATAAATACGGAGTCTGCTGCTAGCAAAAGAAGAGGGGTAGGTGTCTCATCCTAGAAAACACTAGACTGCCAAATTGAGTTATGCATCTGGGCGTCTGTTATGTTGCGTTTCCAATGGAAATTCTCAAGGCTGAGGTGGGGGCCTCCACTTTGCTCTTTCCCCACAATTTTCGCTTGATCCGCACGTCATCTAGAATAGTACTACGTAATATACTACTCCATATCGGGCCTGCACTGACTACTTTTTTTTTTTTTTACATAGAATTGAAAAGATTATATTAATAAACGTCAAACGGTACTTAAAAAAATAAAATGAAATTCATTGCAAAGGTCTTAGATAAAACCAACTAGTCATCTTAATGGAAAAAAAAAAAAACACAAGGCAATTGATGTGTTTCACTCTAACCCAAACATGACCTAACGCAAACAACAGCAATTACAAAATTCATATCTGGAATCAGCATTTCTGAAGAGGTTTAGTGCTAGTTAAAGATAGAAGATAACGAATACCTAAATGATCGGATGATTTCCAACCAAGCATGCTGCCTGCAACTTACTAAAAGTGGAATGTTATACTACTACTACAATTACTTGAGCGTTTTTAGAGATTTCCCCATTTTTCGCTAAAATGCCCTTCAATATAGGCCCACAAACTTTTTTCTTTTGAGGAGAAACTTGACAATTGATACATCAAAACGGGGGAGGAAACCGAAAATCAACCAAAGATTGAATGCAAAAAAAAAGATACAAAACAAATGAAAAAACACACAAACAACATCCACCCAAACAAAGAAAAAAGGTTCACACCATGCCACATCCGCAACCCACCATCGATAACAAAGAAATTATGTCATGCCACCTCCGTGACCTAAGACAATAAGGCCGATGCCGAAATAGATCACAAAAAAAAAAACTAGCACCTAACCTCACAGAAACCCCAAAATGCCCACCAATTTACCATGGTTCGATTCTTGGGATCAGGAAGCAAGAAAATAATTTCTTCTGAATCCCATCATCTCAGGCTCTCGGCATTGATGGTCTGTCTTTGACTGGATTAGAGAAAAAAATAGTTAATGTGCACATAAGCTGGTTAGAATACCCTTGATCATTGAAAAAAGAAAAAGAAATGCCCTTTGGCAGAATCAGTTTATGCCCAACCCTCCATAACATCACCCATTTTAATGGAATTCGTGTATATATTTGACAGTGTCCTGGTAGCACCCAATAATAAATTTTCTTTCAATTGATTACCGACAACATTTGTATTGCGATTCTTAAACAATAGTAATACTGTGTATAATAACTATAGTGGTGATTAATGGAGCCCTGCACTGCACTAGTGAACGGTAAAATTAACCTCTCAAGAATTAATCGAGTGCATATAATTAAACTAATGAATTATCAACAAATTACATATGTGCACGGCATATTTTTTTATTAACCAATACGAGATTGTTATTTGATGTGACATTTTACATAGCAATATATTGCTCAAAATAAACTCTTATGGTGGATCATCTCACCAGATACTCTATTATTATGGACAATTACGTCAGAATAACTAATCTATATGAAATGTAGATTAGTTATTCCTAATCTATTAGATGGAGGAGGGAGGATCGGACACGATTCTGAAGTGTAGTGTAGGGTGTAGTGTAGGGCATCCAAGAGCTCTACCACATGAACTAGCTGTCGCTACTTGCGATCAGACCCCTTTTCTTAAAAAGTATTATATATTGATATTATTTGACTATTAAATTATAATATGTAACACAATAAAACCATATAGTTACGATATCTGATTAACTTAACTTGGTTTTTTTTTCTAGATACGAGCTCGAATAGCTGAACGGGCAAAGGTGCCTCTGCTTCCTACTAGCCTTTACAAAAAGAGTTTGCTAGATCAATAAATGGGTACGAGAAAGCAATAAACACTTGTTGTACTTTATTTGGTAGCAAGTTCAAATCCCTCAGAGTACAATTCTACCGGATTGTTAATTTCGGGGATCCAAAATACATAGAGAAGCGAGGAATTACCCGGACATCCAGTTATAAGAAAATAATACTAATATTGAGGCTGGTATGTATGGAGACCGAGTTATGGAACAAAATGTGTGGCACACATTTATTTTGCCGAACACGAGAAATTAACGTGGTGGTACGACATTCACGTCATTTGGATTGTTTCACTAATTACGTGGCAACTGGCGGCAACAACTCTACAGGGTGTGGTGATAAATTAAACAAAGACAAGCCAACCAAAAACCACAAAAGGAAAATCTGATGACTTGTCTCATAAACAGACACGTTATAGATTTGCAAAAAACACTGATTATATATATATTTATTTACTACTTATTTATCATCCGCTTTGAATTTATACCCTGATACATTTCAAAAAAAAAAAATGTCAACAATTATAAGTGTTTTTAGAAGTTCACTACCTTGTAACCGATTCGAGAGCCCCGATACGGTGATACCGCACCAATTACTGTTGCGTGAAAATCAAGTGCAATATTCTTCTCGTATTGAACGTATGAGATAACAGTTTTCGTGTTTAGGGAATTTCAATCACGTCAAGTGGTATAGGGGTTTGAAGGCGTGACCTAAATAGGTAAAATGTCCTTTGATGATCAGTAGTTCAAATTATGTTTTTCTTCTTAATTAGTAGAGACATATTTACGAGTGTCATGTGAATCAGAAAATAGGTCAGGGTTATATTGGATGGGAAAAAATAAAAGAAATTGATGGAAAACTTACAGGGGTGCACAAATAGCAAAATGGAGTAATTAAATTAATTAGGTTAGGTTTATGGCAAAAAAGTAAAGTTTCTTACCTATTTGAAAGTACTATATTCAACTGATAGAGATTAAGAAATCTCATCAATATATCACACCCCATTAAGTTCTTAATGATTACCGTGATTAACAATGATATGGAATGGGTCAACCCCAAGACAGGAGACGTGGTCTCGGGTTTGTGACTTCTTAGGTATTATCAGCTCTTTTGGAATTAGTTCGTATAAAAATTTTCTCCGACTTTAATTGGACTCTCTAGTCTCGCAAGTTAACAGTGAAATTAGATTGCAGGATAAATAGATACATCAATACGGTTTTAGGTCTAGAGCTACTCAAACGGCATTTGCCATACCCGTACAAACAAACTTTTAGTACTATACTTTTAGTTTTGCTCCAAATGAAAATGGGGTTGTTGTGCACCCTTCTGCCGTCCGGTCGTGTTTTGGGCGGCCTGGATGTGTTTTTATCAGTGAGAAATCAAAACACATTTAGACGTCCAAAATACAATCGGACAGTTGGGGGTGCTCAGCTCTAAGATTTTTTTATTTGTTTTTCCAAAATTAGACTATGTTTTTTACAATTTCTCGGAAACTCTAGAGCCTATCAGCCGGTAAGATTTGTTTTGTTCTGTGAAAGTTACATATTGTTAGTTATACTAGTTAGTAAGGTTTGAAGCTCAGTTAAATGCGTGGAGTATATGTTGTCCAGCACTTTGCTGGTAAGATTTTTTTTGACAAACATTACCAATCAATTTTTTTAAAAAAATAAAAAAAAATTGTATTAGATTCAAACCAACACTTAAACTAATGTGAAGAAAGATACAGAGTATTAATTAAATTATCCTTCAAGCAAATGGCAAATTTTCTTTATCCATTTACCAAATAGAATAAGTTAAAAATAATTAAATGCCCCCTAATTATGATTGGTTACCACGATAACGACTTGCCAACCTCTAAAAAACCAAGCCCTGGATAAAATTGCTAATTGATACAGTACAACCAACATTCGGCGTCATTTGTAGAGTGAGACGCAACCATGTGCTTCCGAAAACTCACACGTTAAAGTAAGAATTTAATGGCTAAATAAAGACGGCAAATCTACCAATAAGGATATACCAAATCAGCCCTTAGGGTTAGTCTAGTTTTAGTTGGTGTATTTGCTCCCGACATAATTGATCGGAGTTCAATTCTTGAACTTAAGTCAGTAGAAAGTAATTTTCACGTGAATCTCCAAGTCTGGCATGGATGGACTGCATTTGACCGGATCGGAGAGGAGATTAATCAATGTGCTTGTAAATCACCCCGACATAACTGATCACAGTTCGATTCTTGAACTTTTAAGCAAGAAGAAAGTAATTTCCTGCGAATCTCTAAGTCCAGCGTGGATCGATTACCTTTCACTAGACCAGAGAGGAGATTAATCAAGGTATGCATAAATTGACCCGAACACCCATGACCTTTAAAAAAGAAAAAGTAAATAGATAAATTAGGCTTGGTTTTCCATTTGCTAAAATGGAAATCTCATAAAATCAAGTGGTTGATTTTAGCAAATGAAGTGGGGAGGTGATTTTATCTCCAACGAATCTGGACATATTTTCCATTTGCTAAAATGGAAATCTCATAAAATCAAGTGGGTTGATTTTAGAAATGAAGTGGGGAGGTGATTTTATCTCCAATAAATATATGTCCAGATTCATTGGAGATAAAATTACCTCCCCACTTTATTTTCTAAAATCAATCACTTGATTTTAGCAAATATTCATTTTAGCAAATGGAAAACCAAGAAATTCTAAGGGCACAATAATGGTGTTTCAATTCACGGAACCCTATAGAACAAAAGATAACCCCTCAGCTCCTCTCCTCTCTTCTCCTTTATCACTTCCTCTCATTGATTTGTCGGTAAACTCTCCATGCATGGCTGGATCTGCTCTCCAGTCAGTGTGGGTGGCCGGAATCTTAATTTTTGGAACAAGGGGAGGCCGATCTAGGCCTCTGACACCGATGACAAGCTGCGGCGATGACACTTGTAGTTTCTTTTCCGCTCTTTTATTTTTGTATTTTTTTGTTGTTTGTTTTGGCCGGTGATTTAGTATTTTGGTGGTTTCGTATCCTGGTTTTGTGCCGATAGTGTAATTTAATGCATTTTTATCTCTTTACCAGGACATGCATTTGATTACCACCGTAAGATGTCATTCCCTACCCTCTTATATTAGGATATACTGATATAGTAGGTTTCTTGTAATTTGTTTTTTTTGGTTCCTCATATGCTATTCTTGTAAGGTTCTGTTTGTTTGACCGAATATGAACACAATCTTAACTGCATATCAAAAGAGGCCCGATATCCGGTGTTTCGTTAAAATTTTCATCACCCAGATTAAAATCCCATTTGATATGTAATCTCAACACCATAAAAATATACATGCATGCGGATCCTAAGGGTTCATTTGTACTTGATTAATAACGAAGAGATATAGTATTATTTTTCATAAGATATAATATCATCAGTCTAATAATATTCATAATAATAAATGTCCTGCGAAATCATACGCACAATCTTTTTCGAGATTTCTTACCCGACAAATCCCTAATTATGTCTGGAAAAAATTTCAACCAAATGTAAAAATATCCTTCAATTGTCGGGATCTTTTATTAATACTTTTAAGACTCGTTTGATTCACGGATTAACTACCTACGAAAAGGACTAATTGTACTTAATCCCGATTTATCATATTTTCAGTTCATGAATTGATTTTCGGAATCATAAATCCCAGTAATAATATTATCCTTGTATGTGAGGTACATAGGTGATTTGGCTAATTTGAAAAAACTAGTTTTTTGGTTTTTTCGTTTTGTCCTTATTCAAAAAAAAAAATGCATTTGTTAGTTTTCGGTCAATTTTTTTGTGGTTTCTTAGCTTGTTTCGACGAAAGGAATCTAACAAGTATAAAATTATTAACTAAGCTTAAAGTTTTGTGAATAAAGACGAAAAATAAACCAAAAAACTGGTTCATTTTTTGCTTTATTAAAAAAATTATTGCTTTTGATCATAATTTTATACTTCTTGAATTTGTTTCGACGAGATAAATTTAGAAACTACAAAATCTTGACGAAAAACTGAAGAAGGCAATTTTTTTTTTTGAATAAAGACAACAAAAAAAAACCAATTTTTTCTAATTAGCCAAATCACCCCGGGGGGGTGTGGGATTGCAGGGGATTAAGGGGTGCAGCGGGAACTCATTTTAATTAGATATGATAAATTATAAAAATGTGCTCAAATGTTTCCTAGACATAAAATGGAATCCAGAGTGCTGCTTTTTGGCACATGCTAGGTACCATTCTCTTAGCCCAAAACGACGTCGTTTTACTCATTTTCTTTGTACATCTCCAAAGCTTCTATGGGTCCTTTTTGAAAAGTTAATTTTGGAGTTCAATTTTAAAAAATTTAGGCTTTTTATGGTAGGATATAGTTGGTTTAGGCACTTCGGGTTTAGACACTTTGGGTTTAGGGTTTACGCACTTTGGGAAATTAACTATCCAAACAAGGCTCTTGGAAGTTTTGAAGGTGTACCAAGAAAATGAGCAAAATAAAGCCGTTTTGAGCGAAAAGTAGGGTGCCAAGAAGGGGCGAAAAGCAGGGACACGGGGTGGCTGCCGCACAGCAGCTGCTGTGTACCATCCGAGCCGTCTGTTGCTCGGATGAACAGTCCAAATTTCATCTTGCACACACGGCAACAAACGGTTTGAATGCAAAGGTGTTGAGGTGAAATCTGGATAGTCCATCCGAGCAACGGACGACTCGGATGGTGCACAACAGCCACCCCAAATCCAGCAGCACCCCTTGATCCCATAAAATACTTAATACCGGGAAAAAAAAAAACCTAAACAGCCCAAGAAAATTACAGAAATGCCTTCTTTCTCTATCTGATATTCCAAAAGTAATTTTCGTTATCAGTCAAACATGGGATTAGATAGCAAATCAAATCGAGGGTTTGATGCTATTGAAGTGGGACAGGGACCAAGTAAAAAATATAGGCGAAATCAAATTGGGTGACGTACAAAAAAAAGGTATATTTGCTCAAGTGTATAAGATTCAACCAACTGTTGACTACAAACACAATATGGAATCTTGGTTTCTCCATGACTTGTGTCAAGAATGTCTTAATACACTCACCGTACACGCAAAGCAAGCTTTGGCTCCAGCTTGCGGGAAGTAATTAAAAACTGTGTGTTCCTTAAAAGTCATTAACTTCAATGAAAGAAACATAGGATGAATCCATATTGTAAGAATGAAAAAGACGTAGGGTTGAATCCATATTGTAAGCAAAACATTTGTCCATGCATATACGAAACAGGTAAAACAAAAGAACGAATCAGATTGATCCCATTTCTGGAATTGTTACAGCGGTTCACAGATTACATTACCGATTTGCAAGTATTATGTACAAGATGAATAAATGAGGCACGACATAACCGATTGTACCTTCCGATATGGCGATATCATTTTGTGAAGTGAACTCCGAATAACCCCTCGTTTGTTGTATCTTCAAACAGATTCTGGAGAAGTACACGCAGACTTTACATGTTCAAAATAAGAGTCGTATTAAAACGATGAAACTGTAACTGTATAGAGTGCCTTCAGGACTAAACCAATAACTTTCTGATGTAAATTTCTGACGGCAATGTGAATTTCCAATAGCTATTCTTCGTCGATGGCGTTGTGAATTTCTGCACGACATCCTTACAAGTCATTTTGAGAATCAGAAGCAATCTTCAATTTGTGCATCAACCCTGATGCTGACAAGTGAATAAACCCCAGACCCCAAATATTTCAACCGCCGTATCATTTTATCCCCACAACACATACTTGATACTTCGTTATGTTAGGAATCGTGAATTGCTTGACAGACTCCTTTAGCTGTGACATCCATATCCCATTTGAACATTGAACTGCTTATCTCTCAAGATAAAAAGCCTTTTCTCGTTGGATCATCACGATACTTCCCAAAAATCGAAATTCTTGATCAACAGATGAACAGGACCATTTTTGTTCAATAATACCAACAAATTATCGGGTTCCAGAACAACGAAAGCTTATGCTTTCTTCAATTCAATTCCAAATTCACCCACTGTTATGTCAATCTTTGTATTCTAGTTCTACTTCTATAACAAGAAGCAACCTTAGGTAGGAAGTGCTATTCAAGAATCTCGCTTACCATATCGCCTCTGCCTTTGCTGAAAGGATTGTAAAGCCATTACGAACTCGGTTTCTCCAAAATCAGGCCAATGTGAATGAGTGAAGTACAACTCAGTATAAGCCATCTGCCACAGCAAAAAGTTGCTAACTCTAAGCTCACCACTAGTCCGTATAAGTAGATCAGGATTTGGGATATCTGTGCAGTTCGTTTGCAATTCCTGCTCGATTAAAAACTCATTAATGTCTTCGGTTCAATAACACCGGTCTTTGACTTTCAAAGCAATGCTTTGGCATGCTTGCACAATGTCATGTTTGCCACTGTAGCTAACTGCTACGATCAATTGGAGTCCTGAATTATGATTTGTCCTCTCCTCAGCATAGGTTATCAGTTCCTTTAGTTGATCTGGGAGCTTTGATGAATCCCCGATACAAGAAAATCGAATATTATCCCTGTTCAAAACTGTCAAATTAGTTGCTTTATCAAGCATATCTTGTGAAATCCTCGAGTACATCCATAAGAATGTTTAAAAATGGTAAGGCATCCAAGTAGAAAGAAATAAGAGGTTAAGATTGAGACTATGAGAGTAACGATATGCAGATCATGTTATTGGGTCCATGTGCTAACATTGGTGGCACCAACCGCATCACCAGTAGAATTTTCAGAAATTTAAGGATAAACTCTCTGTGATGTAGTACTCAAACCAACAGAAATGATCACGGAAGATATTTTTCAACTAGAAATGCCAGACTTAAATTAAGTTCCAATCCTCAGGAAACCTGTAAATAAAATGCTAGTATTTTGACCAAAAGATCTATGGTATGAGCAATTTTCGAACAGATGATGTCCACTAGGGTGCTTCCAAATCAAGATTTAACAAGAAGAATGCAAACCTCCAAAAACCAAAATGTAGTAACTGATGATAAATTGAAGATGCCATTTACCTAAAGGACAATTCATCCACATAACTAATGTGAATGCGAAAACCAGTAAGTTATTCCACCCCCAAATAAGTTAAATTTCAGTACGTGTGTAAAATAATGAATGCAGTAAAGGAAAAACATGGAGCATAGTTTAGGCTGCGAAAGTGTATGATGAAATTTTTGTCCACTCTGCAAAGAATATGCTTCTGGCATGATGTTTTCACTCTAGGATAATCTGATTTTCAACTACAATCAAAACGTTAGTGAAATAACCCTAACTCTTAGATTATTCTAAGTTGTATCACCATAAGCTCATTGGTGTTTCAAAATTCAAAGGGTATATTTTAATCAGTGGGACTTTAGTTCCATATAGTTTGTAACGGACTAACGGTCCTGTTTCCAACTCTTCTTATGAGCTTGAACACTAAATCTTACTAAAATCCTGCACAAGAGATTATTCAGTGCCTTGCGACACTGGCACGTCACATGTGGTTCCCCAGGCCTCTTTTCCACCACACATTTGGGTGGGGCCTACAAACTTGTCTTCGGCCCCACATCAAATGTGTGGTGTAAAGGGGGTCAGAGGCATTGAAGAAATCTTCCCAGCACACACTAAACACTATTATACTAAACATCATTTGACTTAAAAGAAAAACTTACTTCATGAAATTGTTCAGTTCATCCTTCATCCCGCCTTCAAGCAAGCGCATCAAGAACCCTACTTGTACCTGCAACACCCCAACAAAAAAAGAACACCCACTAAGAAAGTTCACAAAATATGAAAATCAAAAGCCCCTGATGCAAAAATACATACTCCCTCCGTCCCAATTTGTTTGTTCAATTTGAAGAATTCAACCTATGAAGGGGACAAGATCATAACACTTTCAAACTTGAAGTTTCCACAAACGACCTCGAATTCTCATTGCACTTGTCACTTCAAATTAAGAAAAGAGGGTAAAATAGCATTTTTAAGACTTCTTCATACGACTTTTCCAAATAGACATATAATTCGAAGCAATGCAAAAATCAAAAAGTGGACAAACAAAATGGGACGGAAGGATTACGAATTAGCATGCCGTAGAATACGTAAAAACCTCCCCACGCAAACACAGAGAGGCAGAAATCCATACAAAATTTAAACTCAATTGAACACGCATAGTTAAAAATTGAGACCTTGGGTCGAAGCCAGTTATCAGAAGAGAAAGCAAACACAGTAAGAACCCTAACTCCCCACCTACAACACATCTCCACCATCCCCTTCAAAGCCCTTAAACCCGCTTCGTAACCCGACACAGCAGGCAACCCCCTCATCCGGGCCCACCTCCTGTTCCCGTCCATAATCACCGCCACGTGTCCCGGCATCGCCTCCCTCCTCAGCCCCGCCGGCAGCGGAGGATCTTCTCCCACTCTTCTTCCCCTAACAACGACGGCATCGTCTTTTTCTTCCTCGATGGCAATGTTCCGCGCAGTGGCGCGGAGAGGTCGGGAGGGGCGTGGAGTGGGTGTAGTGGTGGTGGTGCGGCGGAGGAGGAGTGGTGGGGGAGGAGAGAGAAGGAAGTAGGTTAGTGAGAGCATAGTACTGGAACAATGGAGAGAGAAGGGAGGCTATGAGCGTTTTGCTGCTAAAGTCTGATAAAACGAAGACGAATGGTTGGATGGTCAGACCTTTGAATTTTGGTATTCGACGTCGTTTTGGGGTTACGTAGGGGGTGTTTGGATATCTAACTTTTTGCTTCACTTCTTTGTAATTGCATTTTGCTGTGAGCAAAACTCAGTGTGCAGTCGTTTTAGGGTACCAAAAATTTCCAAAGATGATGGGCGTCTCCACTTTGTTACCTCTTACAATTAAAAAAAAAAAATGGTCTCAAATCTTTAATATTCACTTTAGGCCGTTGGAAAAAAAAAATGGATTGGCTCTAATTTCCATTGAAACTTGGAAAAAAAATTCAGTGCTGGGTGGGCACTAGGTAGCAAGGCCATGTACATTTGAGGCGTCCATTTCTGTTTTAGACGGCTCAAATCTATTGGGTTGCTTGGATGGACAACCTAGATGAGCCGACTGCTACAATGTGACCTTGCCACCTGTTACCCACCCGAGACTAAAATATTTCTTAGAGGAAACTTGGGTTGGAGTATTTGGATCTGTAATTCTGTATCCAATTCACTGCCAGTAAGCATGAAGTCGGCAGAGATCTATTTGATGTCTCTAAATAAGAGTGATCTTGTTCAGTTGCTCCCATAGATTCCAAGTCTGTTTGGTAAGCTATGGAGGAATGTCAAAAATGAGGCCTTACTACAACTTTGTAGTGAGGTGTAGTGAGTCCAATCCAGCCGTCCACCTTAGCACCAACATCTCGGATTTAATTCAAACTTCAAATGATCCGAGTTGTTCATTGTTTGGATTCACATTCAAGCATTTATTATCGAGATGGACGGCCGAATGGGCTCATTACAACCCTGCAGTAAGCCCCTCACCACATGGACTTGTACCCCCGCTTCCCACTAAGAATATTGGAGTGAACAATTTCTCAACCAAGAACTTGAACAGTTGCTTCTAACGGCAAAGATCCCTCCATCCGATAATCAAGGCAGAGATTTTTTTTATTGTTATTACATGCGAGAGAAGAATACAAGAATATGAATTACATCAAACTGGACATAAGCCTATGGAAAAACAAGATTCTTGCAGCGGACTCCAATTGATTTGAGCCATAAGGCTTGGTTTGGTTTGGTCACTTTGGTTGGTAATACTCAACAAACCTATCAGAGAACCTGCACAAGATATTATGTTTCCAAACAAACCTCGGAGGGCAATGCCAGCAAATTCGGATGTGAATCTACAGCCACAGTTCAGAAAAAAGCTACATAACGCTGCATTCACCGTCAGGAAAACACACAGAGAGAGAGAGAGAGAGAGAGAGCTCTTCCATACGGATGTAATCAGGTCTTTAATACCACAGATATTATTCTCAACAATAACTTCTTGATAAACTCATATTAAGGTTCTCAGTGCCATAATGCACAAATGGTGTTATCGACTTACCGCCGATCAGAACAAAAGACTACAACACTACTTTACCCACTCCCAGGGTTCTTTTAACAAAAGTAATTCAACACAAAAGAAATCAGGAAAGGCAAAACTTTCAATCATTCTACAAAACTCGGCCTATAATGAATCCACAACATGGAGTCATACTTACATTATTCCCGTGCCTCCAAACATGGCTTCAGCCATCAAACTCATGCAGCCACCGCCTCCTTGTTGGCAAACGCAATGCCCTTATCAATACTAGCCTTCAGTTCTGGCTTGAGGGCTTCCACAGCCTTCTGCTCATACTCACTCAATCCCTGGAGGTCAGAAGAAATCACTGCCTCAACCCCTTTCTTCCCAAGCTTCACCCTCGATGCAAAGAATGGAAGTTCAGTGAGTTCAGACTCTACAAAACAACACTCGTACACATCACTATCTCCGTCAAGAGCGCGGAGAGAAGATTCGACGAATCTCGCCGCTGCATATGCCATTGACAGGGTGGCAGACCCCGCCCCAGCCTTCGCCTCCACAACCTCCGTCCCCGCATTTTGAATCCTGACAGTTAGCTCTTGAATTTCCTCATCCGTAAAACTAACTGAAGGTTTCGTTTTCGAGAGCAGGGGCAAAATGGTAATCCCGGCATGTCCTCCAATCACTGGAACATCAACATCAATAATCCTCAAGTTCTTCTTCTGGGCGACAAATGTATTTGCCCTAACCACATCAAGAGTCGTGACGCCAAAGAGCTTCTTTGGATCGTACACCCCCTTCTTCTTCAAAACCTCAGCCGCAATGGGAACCGTCGAGTTAACCGGGTTGCTTATAATGTGGATGAAGGCATCCGGACAGTTATCTGCTACAGCCTCAACCAAGGACTTCACTATGTTGGCATTTATGTTGAATAGATCATCACGGGTCATACCTGGTTTTCTTGGAACTCCTGCCGGGATAACAACAACATCCACCCCTTTTAGACAACTGCCCAGTTCAGAAGCTCCTGTGAAGTCCAATGTTTGAGAGGGAGTGTTGCAGTGGCTGAGATCAGCAGCGACTCCCTTGACATTTGCTATATCATAAAGGTGGAGTGCTGAAACCAATGGGGACATCTTGATCAAAAGCGCTAGGGGTTGACCGATTCCCCCAGCTGCTCCAAGAACTGCTACTTTGTAAGAAGCCTGGGGCTGAAAGTTTTTGCGTGATGTCTGGTTTTGTTTCTGGGATTTTGGATGAAAGCCGAAAGACGATGCCCCCTTGAGCCCAATGAAACTCTTAAGACTGTTCCTGGGATTGAACCTCACACCCCAGGCGTTTGATTGTGGATTGAGGCTCAGTTTTGGGCCAAAGGATGTGGTTGAGCCAATTGAAAAGGTTGCTGCTGATGTTGCTTCCATCTTGTACCCTATCAAATAATAAGAATATCAGGGGCTTGTATCTAAGGCGTTTGACCAGATAAAGTTGCTCATACTCCGAAGAAACTACAAAAATGACAACAAATTGAAGCATGCATAAACATGCATTCTACTGTTTCAAAAATTTTACATAATGCTAAAGTCCAAAGTACTCCAGTAATATTTACCTACTCAAGCAATAAAAAAAGATAGATTTGTAGCTCCAATGTGCAATATGGCATTACAAAGAAACCATCAGAATTGCACAAGATGCTGCTGAACTAATACGAGGCAATGATTGATCATTTTTTCCCCACAATGGGACTCTTAATTTGGTTATTGGTTGTGAAGCTTGTAGTTTGTATAGTTGGACTTTCCAGTGTAGTCGATTGTCCGATTTAATATACTTCTCACTATGTATTCCTCCATGTAATGTCACAATGGAAGACATTCTCATCTACAAATAAGTTGAAGTTCACAAATCTATGGTACAGATGAGTTTGCAAGTCACATCCGCAGTACACCATGGCATACGATGTTTCAACTTGCAAGTTTTCAATCTCAAGATCAACTCCGAAATCACGGCAAAAGAGTGCATTCAAAAGGTAATGAAAATGCAACCAAACAAATGGTCTTTGACTCGAAACAAAAAAAAAAATCTGGTCACCATCTAGAATGAAGAGAAACATAATCTGCAGATTCTGCACAAGTAACTCTACAATTCAGTCTTGGCAAATCGCTTTTTGGTGTATTTTCATCTTGGGACGATGCGAAAACAATTATTTCTTTGTCGAGAGTCAATTTTGAATGCAAATTGTTCAAATTAGGAAACTTTTAATAGAGGAAGAACACACCGAACAACTGTTCATTTCCACGGCAACCAATTGAGACAATGCAGTAATAACTAATAACCTTGTTAAATAATGCAAAATCTAAAGGGCTCCAATACCTTTTGGCTGTTGTGGTGGGTGAGGGAAACAGGAGTTAGATTTGGTTTATCACTTCACTGACTATTACATTTACAGCCTACATGGTATGACCTGGCCTAACAAGGGCATTTCCGAAAGTGATGATGCAAACCTTGGAATAAAAATAAGAGCTATATGCAGCACTAGCATGGACGCTGACACGGATATGGACATGGATACAGACACGGACACGGAAAATCTAAAAAATGGACACAGACACGGCGGGGACATGACAAAAATAAATTAATTAATTAACAATTATATATGTAAATATATTATATATGTATGCAATAACAGTTTATATCCATAAATATATATACTTTTCTTTTGATGTGTAAGATATTTACATTGTTATGCATTGGTATATAGGGATGTATATACATATAAGATATACACACATTTGCAGAGATATATACATTGAATATATACCAATACACACACACACATATATATACACACAAATATATGTATACACGTTCAGAGAGAGGGAAGGAGAGAGAGTGAGATCGTGCGAGTCAACGTGTGTAGATATGGGACACGGCGACACGCGTGTCCATGCCATGTCCCCCTCCAAAAAATAATTTAATTTAAGGGACACACCAATACGTGTCCCCATGTTCCATGCGGGGACACGGCGACCTCTAGAAGTGTCAGTGCTACATAGCATAGTAGCCTATTTAATTCTCTTCATTATATACATAGTGAAATCTAGTTAACCTAACTCTTGTATTCACTTCATTCGATATATACGAAAAAATATCGTGAGCCATGAATGTACCCAATAGCACATTTCGAAACCCCATGAATCTGTATCTGGCGTTCATTGTTTCCCTTGTGTGTTGTGGTTTGGTTGATTTTTCAACTCATTAAATATAAATCAGGATTTGCGGAGATATTCGATGAAGGAAAAGAAGAAGTGGCATGTTAATATGCTTAATAAAACTGAAGGTAGTTTACTTAAATTATAAGGTTCAAAAATAATGATTCAATTCAGTGATCCGCTTAAGAAAATTAGACAACTGTAAGCTACAGAGGTCAGAAACCTAGATTTGCTACATATAACTCAATATTGTTTGTCGTAAATTAGCGATTAATCCAATCAAACAAAACAAGCCAACCCAAACTCATAAATCTTTGAAGCTACAAATCTACAAACCTGTGGAGAAATAAGAACTTCCCAATTCTAGAATCTAATTAAGAAAAACGATACTGGGGGATAGAAGATGAGGAAGAAAACAAATTAAACATACCAAACTGTATAATTCAAAGAAAATGGACGGATCGGAATGAATTCATAAACAATAAACCCAGCGGCACTCAAAATCTAATACTTTGAAGGAGTTCGCAAACTGATTTCTCAATCACACACACTAAAAAACACAATCAGTTAAAGGAAACACGAGCTCACAAATCTCCAAGTCTTTGTACAACAAATACGAAGAATTAGACGCGAAAAAATGTACGAATATTGGAGAAGAAGAAATGCAATTACCTAGCACGATAGAGTGATCTCTCAAGTTAAGAGCTAAGAACAAAGGACCGAAATTAGAGACTTGAAGATTGCAATTCGGGGCCAGGCCTCTCTTTGGTTTGTTTTCTCCGCCGTTGAGCCTGGAGAAAATCTACGAGGAGAGAGAGAGAGAGTACCGCGTGTCGGCGTGTGTAATGAGAAAACCAACAAGGCAACCACAATTGATTGGGTCACGTGATAAAAAAAATAAGAAAAAGAACCTTTTGGTTGGGTCACCGAATCTCCCGGGGAAAAAGAATCTCCCGGGGAAAAATTTATGAACAATGCTATGGCTTGGTTTGGGTAAATTTAAAAAATAGATTTTTTTATTTTTTTGGTTTTTTTCTAATTCAAATTTTTTTTTGCACTTGTTAGTTTGTGGTTGATTTTTTGTGGTTTTTTGGTTTATCTCGACGAGAGAAATCTAAAAAGTATAAAATTATTAGCCAAACTTAAAGTTTTGTGAATAAAGACGAAGGTGACATTTTTTTTGATTTTTTGGATTATTTTTCGTCTTTATTTAAAAAACTTTAAGTTTGACTAATAATTTTATACTTTTTAGATTCCTCTCGTCGAGACAAGACCAAAAAAATTCAACAAAAAACTAACAAATGCAAAAATAATTTGAATGAAGACAAAACCCAAAAAACTAGTTTTTTCAATTTACCCAAACCACCCCTATATGGAACCTTTTGGTTGGGTAAATTCCGGATTTGGAACTTGGAGGGCGTCATCTGAGCCGTTGAACGTGTTTTCAATGGTTCTGATTTTATCTTGACACTTTATTTATTCAAGTCGTCCATTGTCAAAATGAAAACCGTTGATTGCCGAGATCAATAGTTCGAGAGCCACCCTATAGGGTCCCCGGGTTAAGTAAATTTCACTTATATTCATGTATGAAAACGAGAGACGCTAGTTAACAATCATTCGGACACAATATCAAACACAACTCTTCACCTATATGTGGATTCCGTGCAATAAATATATGTGAGACCTACATATATGCGAGGGGGTGTGTTTGGTATTGTGTTTAAATGATTGTGTTTCTAGTATTTTTTTCGGTGATGAATTTCTTATGTATTCAATTTTCATTTTACTGACACTCAACTAACTATTCCTTTCTAGCACGCACACAAAATATATATATATATATATTTGGAGCTGTAAAAAATAAATAGTTAATGATAAATTTTACCGTTATTGATAAAACAACTCCTCCAATAAAATAAAGTCATTTTAATTCACAATAACTGAGAGTTGATAGTTTCTATTATTTTTCATTATTAGAAAGGGTGAATTTTTAGAGATAATTCACTTTTGAATCATTTCATCACGTGTCTTGGACAGACAATTGTCGATCGCATATAAAATTACAATGAGTTTATTATTGGGTAATGCTACAATGTGCACCCTCTAAAAATTACTCAATATGAGATTTTGTGAATCAAAATATGAGATTTTGTAACTCTAAATATGAGATTTTGTAGCTGGAGATATGAAATGCATATGGTATGCACACTCATATGAATAGTTACAAAATCCCATATATTTCCCAAAAAATATCATATTTGGAGTCACACAATCTCATATTTGGGACTTCTGACAGTTCTTCTGAATCGCTACATTACTCAATGATCTCATATTTGGAGCCACAAAATCTCATATATTTCCAAAAAATCTCATATTTGGAGCCACAAAATCTCATATATTTCCAGAAAATCTCATATTTGGTGCCACAAAATCTCATATTTTGAGTCACAAAATCTCATATTTGGTGTCACAAAATCTCATATATTTCCAGAAAATCTCATATTTGGTGCCACAAAGTCTCATATTTTGAGTCACAAAATCTCATATTTTGTGCCACAAAATCTCATATTTTAAGTCATAAAATCTCATATTCGGTGTGGCAAAATCTCATATTTTGTACCACAAAATCTCATATTTTGAGTCGCAAAATCTCATATTTTGAGTCGCAAAATCTCATATTTTGAGTCACAAAATCTCATATTTGGAGTCACAAAATCTCATATATTCAATGGTCAAAGGTGGCACAAATCCTCACACGTCATATGTGGCGCAATCTCGGCTATCCATCTGTATGGGGTGCATACCGTATGCTATATCATATTTGGTGCCACAAAATCTCATATTTGGTGCTACAAAATCTCATATTATCTCATATTTGGTACCACAAAACTCAAATTTAAAGCCATAAAATCTCATATCGGGAGTGTGCATTGTAGCATCACCCAAAACTCAAATTTGTTTTGTATCATACTTGAAGAAGGTATCCATTTTCAAAGGCTTAAAGCAGCCTCACGCGGTGCAAGTGACAGTTACCCAGAGCGATAGGACAAACAGAACAAACTTGACGGCTAGAACATGTTTGGCTCTTTTGACTTTCTCTTTAGTCATGAAAGAAATTATTATAATATACTTCAATAACAAAACAAAAATATTTAAAAAGGTTACTAATACTAAAAATACCAATTGTCATGAAAATAATTAATTTAATTTAAACACAAGAAAAGTCAAATACAATTACATAGCTGACTTAACCCACCTACAGGCAGCCACCACACTCAGTTAGACACTTCAGTAACAACTAAAATAAGAAAACAATAAGCCAGCAAACAATGAAAAACTTTGATTTCCTTGCCCTTACATGTTACTAAAAAGACATCCTTTGAACCGGATGCCAGATTAACTCCGGGTGGATTAAATAGTGAGGGTGGATAAAATAGTACGGGTATTAACGATTAAGAAACTTGAATGTGGATCCTCCTGGTCGGTTAAGAAACTCGAATGTGGGTCCTCTTGATCACAAAATTATACTCCTTGCTATTTTTTTCCACCCTTACTATTTAATCTATCCAAAGCTAATCTAGGGACCCTGACATTGAGTCCTTGTTCGGATGGGTTTCCAAAACCCAATCTCCAATTTAAAACTAGTGGGGCCTTCTGACCCAAACACATTTTCTCTCACCTTCCCATTTTGGGAAACACTCTCCTAATGCACAAATTGTGCAATGTTAAAGTTTTTCCACTTCTCTGACTATAAGGCCATCTCTAGTAGTGTGGTTAAAGACCCAAATTAGTTAGCCACTAACACAGATGACTAACATTTTCTCTTTTTTTCTCCGTAGTAGTGTAGTTAAAATGTGTAAGAGTTAGAAAAATACTAGTACAGAAGTTACCTGGGAAAACTTGGCTTAGCTACAAAGAGGAAAGAGAAGAGAGGAGAGAGAAAGAGAGACATGGTGCTGCGCCTTCTGACCCACCCAGAGGAGAGAGAAATGAGTTTTCCTGGAAAAAGTGTAACATAACATAGGAGAGAATGGATTTTTGTGTATTTTTTATATTTTAACAAAACTTTAACAACACTACTATAACACTCATTAACTTAACAACATATTTTGTTATAACAACATATAATGGAATACACTTTTTACACTTTTGTGTCATATAACAACACAAATTTAACTTCACCACTACGGATGGCCTAAGGAATTCAACCTGATCTAAATAGAGGAATTACAGTAATTAGCATGTGAACCTTATAATGTAACAACATAACAAATACTATGCATCAATTCTTACACTCACTTCATTTGATACATGGTCAAATTGGTGTGAGCCGTTGACGTACCTATTTGCACTACATAATTGCACGTTTAAAGAACCACGCAATTCTCGCATTAAATACGGGAAAAAGGATGGATCGAAACAATTTCAGAAATTATAAACCCAACTCCTCTGAAAATGAACTAGGTACTATGAAGCACAAAACTCTCAGTAAGAAAAAAAATACAAACCCACAATTGCCTAAAACATATCACTCAAACAAATATGACGAATTAAAAGCACAAAGTTATACAAAGATAAAATGTGAAAAAATGCGACTACCTCTAACAATTGACTGATCTCAAGTGAACAAAGAATTGAATAATCTATAAAAGAGAAGAACAGGAAAGAAATGATTTACCTGATTGGAAAGATTGTTACAGGTGAGAAGTGTAGGGAACATTAGTAAGGAGAAAAATTTGGATGCAACTAGGGTATGGGTGATGTAATATCTTCTCGGCACATTTGGATTGTCCAAAAATAAAATCAATGGTCCGAACAGAAACACACTTTTTCTTTTATTTTTATTTTTATTTTAAAAAAAAAATCAGGACAACACTTTCAATCTGAACTATCAGTTACATTGTTGAATGTCCCGGATGTGCTAAGAGATACATGTAGTATTACCCTACCCATGCGCAAATTCATCTCATTAATCGGGGCCCTCTTCTCATTAGCTAGAGTTTTAGAGGTAATCTTATACTCCAAATAACATTGCACATCCTTTGAAAAAATAATAGTAATAATAACATTACACAAAATGATCTTCCCTTGAGACTTAGGAGTTTATTCTCATTTAAAATCTTTGGTTCAATTTCCCTTGCTAACAAACTCTTGAGGTCATTGAGAGTTATGACAGGTCTTTATTTCCAAGGTCTCAGAATTAATCGAGGTGCGCACAAGTTGACTCAAACATGGCGATTATAAAAATAATAATAATAATACTCCCTCCGTCCCAATTTCTTGGCCTCTTTCAAGGAAGTGGGTTTTTAAGGGGTGTGAAAATTTTGTATTGATTTTTTTATTTTGCCCATAAATTCAGTCAATATTACTGTGACTAAATTTGTGAGGCTAATTTATTATATGAAAGTCAAAACATATTCAATATGAATCTTGTTTGATAGATATCAATTAGTTTTATTATACAAAATTTTCAAAGTAATAAAAACAGTTATAAAATAAAATATAATAGGCTAGCCAATTAAGAACATCCACAATGGTCTAACCAAAATTGGATAACCAAAAGTTGCCACATAAGCTTTTGGTTATCCATTTAGAGGTTGCTAAAGTTAGCAATGTCAAGTCCCACATTGGTGTTTTTTGTCCATAACAAAAAATAATGGACACCCTCCATCACTTATTCAAATGATAAACAAAACTTGCCACATTACTTTTTCAAACTACAAAAAATAGTTTTGAAATTTTTTTAAAAAAATATTTTGAATTTTCTTTAAGTACAAAACGGTTTAAAAAAACAGTTTTTAAAAATAAATTTTGAAAAAAAACATTTTTTAAAAATAAACTTCTGAAAAAAACAGTTTTTAAAATGAACTTTTGAAAAAAAAAACAGTTATTTTTAAAAGAATTTTTGAAAAAAAAACAGTTTTTAATAGGAATTTTTGAAAAAAAAACAGTTTTTTAAAATGAACTTTTGAAAAAAACAGTTTTTTAAAATAAACTTTTGAAAAAAACCAGTTTTTTAAAATTAAACTTTTGAAAAAGAAAAAAAAAATTTAAATTAAACTTTTGAAAACATTGTTAAGAGAGGAGAGAGAAGGTTTTTGTCATTTTGTGTAATGGTGGGTGTACTTGATTGGGTAGATGTGGGGTCCATTAAATTTGGTTATTGGCAAAAGGTTGCTAGTTTTGGTTATCCAAGTGACAAAATTTGGTTAGTTGCTAAGAGGTTGCTAAGTTTGGTTATTCCAATGTGAGCACTTTTTTAAACAAACATTGCTAACTTTTGCAACTTTTTGGTTTTGGTTATGCCATTGTGGATGCTCTAAGATGAGAAAAATACTTTTTAAGGGTAAAATTGAAAAGTGACCCAATTTTGATGGATGTTTTTAGAAGTGGGATAAATATTTTGGGACATCCCAAAATAAAAAGAATGACAAAGAAATTAGGACGGAGGGAGTAATAATCGAAGAGGATTGGGTCGAATTTCTCCTGGGGGTTTAGGGGAAAGTGTTCGATCCTATTTTTCTCAGTGCTCGAATTTTTCCGTTGAGAGATCTTCATCGTTCCCCATTGTAAGCTAGTTTAACGGCTGTGATTCAATTTTGAGAAAATATGTTTGGAATTTTTTTGACTTCTTTTTTAGTCAAGGAAATTGTCAAGGCGCGCAAATATTTGACGTCGCTTGGTTTGTACTCTTTAGTATTTTTTTTTGAACTGGGTTTGGTTTGTACTCTGTAGTCTGTACTCTGTATTTTCACTCTTATCCTCAAAAACCCTCTCTACTATTGTCACTCTCATCCTCCTAACCAAAACCCTTCTCTCTCTCTCTCTCTCTCTCTCTCTCTCTCTCTCTCTATCCACTTGTTCCCCGAGAATGGCTCCGGCGGTGGCTACGACGGACTGGTCTCGACTGCCCGGAGAAATCCTGGTACTTATCGCCAGACGCCTCAACAAAAAATCAGGCGGTGGCGATCGTGGTCCGCCACCAACTCAGCTCGACCTCCTCCGTATCGGAGCCGTATGCAAAACCTGGCGCTCTTCGCTCTCCCAACACTACTCCTACTCCTCCTCCACCACCTTCCCCCTAAACCTCCCTTTCCCTATGTTCCCAAACCCCTACCTCAACCCTGACCGCCAAGGCCACTTCTCCCTCTCCCACTCCACCGTCTACCTCCTCCAGCCACCCTCCTCCACCACCTCCGTCTTTTTCCTCAGACTCCAGAAAAACGCTATGAACAACAAATACCATCCTCTCAACCCTCTGTCCAAGTACAGCGCCGAGCGTGTCCCGGCCGTGTGCTCATTCCCATCCTCCCTCAACCTTCTCGACGACGCCATCCAGGTCTCTGAGATCGCCGACGCATACGATCTCAACTACGTGGACGTCAGCGGGACTGGGACTGAGTTCTCGGCCGCAAACTACCTCGAGGCTCAGTCCATCCTCGTCAAGCAAACTACGGTGGGGAATGGAATCGTGGCCACTGTCATCGGAGGCCGGCTGGGGTTCTTCAGGCTCGGCATTGACCTCAAGTGGACCCTCATCGATTCTAAAAACAACACCTACCACGACGTTGTTTACCGCGGTGGCAGCGGGAGGTTCTACGCCGTCGACTACTGTGGAAGGACGGTGGCTGTTGGTGGAGATAAGGCCGAGCCTGAGGTGGAGGTGATTGTAGCATCCGGTTTGCCGGAAATGGGCGCGTGTCAGTTCACACGCCTCGTGGAGGGTGACCACGGGGACGAGCTGTATTTGGTGTACCGGTACCTGGACCCGGGACACTATAGTGTGATCTCGCGCGGGGCGGTGACGTGGGGGATGGTGAAGGAGCAAGAACACCCGGAGATGCCCAGTTACTTTCAACTCTACAGGCTTAACGAATCGGAGAAAAAATGGGAGCGGGCTGTTGTTGGTTTGGGCGACGATAGGGTTTTCATCATCGGGGATGACTACTCTTTTTCAGTGTCGGCTCGAGATTACCCTGGGCTGAAAGGGGGGTGCATTTACTTCTCGGACACAATGTGTTACGAGAAGAATGACAAGAAAGCTGGCATTGCCAAGTCCTGCGTGCTTACGTGGGTCCATGACTTGAAGGACGGTAGAACCGGGCCACTAGCCGACTTCCCTGACCACTGGCCTGCCTTCTCGCCTCTCCCCGCTTGGCTTGGGGTGCCCCCTCTGGTATAGTACCTATTTGGCTCTGGCCTATTAAGTGAATCCACATGATTTGCATGTCTAGCCATTGAACTCATTTATCTTCGCAAGTGTTCATATTCTTGTATTCATGTCTAGCCACTGAACTCATTTATCTTCATAATTGTTCATATTCTTGTATTGCCTTTGTAGCTTTTGAGATATTCTAGAAACTTGCATTTTTGGTGGGTAGGGGAATACGGGTTACTGGGTAGCATGAACTTGAAGTACTGGTCAATTTGAAAATGGATTAAGTGGAGGATTGACAGTATAACTGAAATATTTTGAACTATTTGTGTATTTACTCCCCCAGCTTGGCTCAAGACACCTTCTTTTGTATATACTTGCCCTTGCCTATTAAGCGAAATCATATGATTCACATTGTTTAGCCATGAAACTCATATATCTTCATAAATTTGTTCATAATCTTGCATTGGATTTGTAGCTTCTGATACTCGAGAAACCTTGCATTTTCGGTGGGTGGGGAATTTATGAATTTGCTTTTGCTGTTTGTATGTCCATACAGACTTGATAACTGATTTTGCATATTACACTGGTGAGGGATCGATTCTTCTTAATAAGCCCTGTTATTCCCTCAAGCAATGAGTGTGAGCCTTGACATTTTATGTTTTTCGTATGGAATAAATTAACTATTTAGGTGATTTATGTTGATTTTTGCTGACATATAAGGCTATAATATGTTGAAACTGGGATCTTGCTTTCATCAAGTATAGATACAGACTCTGGTTGTATCTATTTGTACATTTCAATAGATGTCTTTTGGGATGTTCATTTGATAGGACAGGGCACAGGGGCTTTTGATGTGGTTTGATCTGTTTTCTATTTCACATCCTTTATCTACCTAGAAAACACAATGCTAAATTCTCAGCTCCCCAAGATTTTTGCATTGATTTTGAATTGTGGAATTTGCAGGAAGAGATGCTGCTGCAGAGAGATGCTAGCAATCCAAAGCAAGATGTGCCTGAGGTTCCATTTCAACCATTATTGACTTTTGTTTTTTCTGACATACACAGCTTGACGCAGCTTTGATTTTTAGGATGCCTTCTGTTTCTTAGCACACAAAAACAGCCCATATTTGTGGAAATCATTGTTTGGGGCAATATATTACGGTCTAGGGATATACTTTGTTGTGGAAAAGCATTTTTTACCAATATCCTTCACTGAGACTTGGGGAGTACTTGGATAATTTGAGAATGGTCTAAACAGGGTAAGAGTAGTGCATGCTTCTAAAATGGGAGCCTGGAATTATGGTTTTTGAAGTGATTATAATAGACAGGCAGTGGTTTGGGGAGTGATTGATGAAATGTTGAACCGAGTTCAGTAATAGGATGTAGAAGCTCGGGCTAAAAGTTTGATATTGCTTAATTTCATGACAGTTATGGGGATCAATTGTAAGTACGTAGCTTGGTTGTATGGGATGAATTCTAAGCACAAATTTTAGTCTTAGCCAAATATTTCTTGATGTGTAGGTTGGTTTTTAAGTTTTCTTCTCTCTCTCTCTCTCTCTCTCTCTCTCTCTCTCTCTCTCTCTCTCTCTCTCTCATTCTTATACCCAATGAAAGGACGAATCACGTATTTATTTTTTGTAATTGTGCCATCTCCCGTGATAGCTTTATCATTGTTTTCCCTTCTTGTTCATGGCTGCAAATGTAAGCTTTATGATGTCACTGTAGCTGGTGTTGAAAAAACGTCTAATCGCTTTTCAGCCAACTACCCAAGCAAAGAAGAAAGCTGCAAGAGCAAAACTTAGAGGAGATGATGCCTTCAGACGGCAAGACTATTCGATGGCTCTGGATGCTTACAAGCAGGTACCTGAAATTTTTGTTTGCTCCCTCTGTCTCTCTCATGCATTATCTTGTAAGTTCCATAGTTTCCTGGGTACATGATTGCCTTGTGTGGAACAACTGAATGAGAATAGGCTTTTGAGGACTGGAAGTTAATTGGAGTTCCTCTATTAATTGTTATATTGATAGGATTTGACTATGGTGATTGTAACTAGATGTTGATTTTTGATTATCTAATGCATTTTATTGCTTTTCGTTAAAAGGATTTTATCCTTAATCATAACTAAAGTTTTCTGTTGTCTCATATTCTTTGAAGAAGTTTTTATCTCCTTTTTCGATTTTGTTCCTTCATTGCATTTACTAGCAAATTAGCCATGCAAGCACCCACGTTCTTTGACAAAATCCATCAACTTAGATCAGATGTCTCTCTAATTAAAGAAGGGGGTGGGGGTGGGTACCGATGTCATCAGAGCAGTTTTGTTTTGATTGGAATGATATCGTTCCTACTTGTTTAAGTTGCACAAGTCTTAATATGGGGAGAGCACATTCTTTTTCTCAATGTTCAAACTTCAAGCAGTTTTAGCACCAAAGAATTGGCCTAGTCTCATGTGTTGAAAAAATTAGTCGAGTACAGATGACTAGCTAAATGTAGGAGAGAACTAGTTTGGTACCATAATCCAATCTAGTTTCTGCTACTTGGTTTTTGAGTAGTGGTGCCGTTTGGAGGTGGAAGGTATCTTACTTGTGGAAGAGATAATTGGTGAAAATGTTTAAATGCTTAGATACACAATATAATTAGGATTTAAAAAAGACCAAGTAAACTGTTTACTTGGAAGTGAGAACTGTCACTTTGGTTCTGGGATCCAAATATTTGATAGATGTGATTGTTATTCTTTCCTTCACTGTTTATGGAAATCTCATGCTTTTTTGTTATTGCTGATGGATATGCAGGCAATTGATTTGGATCCCACTAATGGTACTTTGCTCTCCAATAGAAGTATCTGTTGGATCCATATGGGACAAGCCGAGCATGCCTTGGCTGATGCAAAGGCCTGCAGAGCTCTGAAACCTGATTGGCCCAAAGCATGCTATCGGGAAGGTCACGCTTTACAACTATTGGAGGCAAGCTCTCAAGTTTCAATCTTCTGTTTTTGTTTGTTAAAAGTAAAGTTTTAAGGAACATAACCCTGTTTGTTTTGTCCTATTTTTTCCTCTCACCCTTGCTATTGCAGAAGTTTGAAGAGGCAGCCAATGCTTTTTATGAGGGTTTGATGCTCGATCCTAAAAATAAGGATATTTTACAGGCTTTCAGGTTGGGGCAAAGGCCGTAAAATGGTCTTCTTTTCTGTGCTTTCGACTATTGTTATTGCATTCTTTTTTCTTCTTTTTTTGAATAGCGATACAAATAATTTTATTAATCTTTGAACACAAAGTAATAAAGATAAAAGGGAAGAGAGCACAAATGGCATCACAACGCTAGTAAAGCATCCCAAATTATGTTGGCATCCTAACCACACAACAATTGTATGCTGTTCACTACCCAAGAGAAATGAAAAGGGTTGGCAAGGAACCAGCTAACAACATGATACAAATGAAAAGAACCAATAATTTTGACTCTAACATCACCAAGGCACTTCCTCAAAGCATGTAGCAATAGCAGACATCAATACACTATGCAGAGCCAAAGCAGAGTCAAAACCATTCCCTGCCAGTAAGGACAGTCATATCCTGGATTAGAATTGAATATCATCTCTAGAACCCTTCAGAATTCAAATATTATAGACATAATCCATAAAAGAAATGTTGCATTTGCTAGGTTCAGAAGTAGCCCAGAAAGCCAACTTAACCTTGGATTCAATCAAAGCCTCCCATTTTATTACGAGCCGAACATATTACTCAAATAATTGTAGCTGGATTAGCAAACCACATTTTCTTGAACCCTGCATCCACATTCTTTTTGAACTTCCAACCCTCCCACCAATATAACAAGCTCCTGAATCGTGATAGAACTTGGAGGGACCCATTGTAAGCCCCACCAATAAAGAATGTCTGTCCATATGGCCCAAACCCATCGGCAATTGAGGAAAATATGATCACAATACTCTATGCTATCCCCACAGAATTTGCATGAAGCATTTTGAACATCAATAATGCCCAACTTAGCGAACATCTCCCCCAGACTTGATTCTATCAAGGAAAGCAAGCCAAGCTAAAAAATGGACTTTGGGTGGAACTATGTTTTTCCAAATACACCTTAATGGAGGAACCGCATGAGTTTGCTCTACAACTGGTACAAAAGCATCATACAGAGATTTAACAGAAAAGCTCCCATCCTTTGAGGCATTCCAGAGAAATCAATCGGCTTTATCCCTCAAAGAAAGAGAACCCTGTAACCATGTCCCAAGTCTGTTAAGTTCCTCCAATTCCCAAGCAAACAATCCTCAACTAGCGGCACCGCTAGCTTTGGGTTTGTGGTGGCTGTTTTGGGTTTGGTTTCTTTAGGCATTTTTGTTTGGCTGCTATTTTGCACTAAGCTGTTTTTGATGGTTTTTTCCTTTTCTTTTTCTTTCATTCAACCTTGGTTGGATGCCTCTTCCCCCTTCTTGATGTACTCTTGTCGAGGTTCTTCAATATTTATTTATTTTAAAAAAAAAACAATAAAAAAAACTAGGAGCACTGGTCCGTGGCTCTGTTTAACTGGCTTTGTGATGCTTTCTGCTCTACTTGCAATGTTTGCAGGGAAGTTGCTGAAGCTTTGGAGAAAAGGAAAGTTGCTCTAGCTGTGGACAACGAGAAGTTGCTCTAGCTGTGAAGAAAAGTTAATGTTGTTGACCATATGAGGGACCGGAACGAACTTTGGCTGATTCCGAGCCCCTGTATATCTCTCTTGGGTTATGCAGAGATTATGCATATGTAGAAAGCTAGGATAATACTAGTTCTTATTATGTTTTTGCTAAATTAGAGTTGCGTTCCTTTGGTTTGGAGAGAGGCATATTTGGCTACCTTGTGCAATCCTAGATCTGTTCTTAGTTTGGCCATTTATTAGGCATCTCGTATGCAGTATGTACTCCCCGGGTGGGATACTTAACGTGTTAGCTTAGCACTGCACGGGTGGCTACACACAGCGCCTAGTATCCATCGTTTACGGTGGTTATACTTCTGGATATTATAGTTAACATTGGTGGAAAACTTTGATAGATTCGGGTCTGACTATGATGCTCCCAAGCCGTTTGGCAGCATGATGCTCCTACTAACACCTTATTTGCCGTTGGATCATCAAAAATGGATTTGGGTTAACTGAGCAGGGACGGGAATGTGAAACGCACCCCAAACCCGAGCTGTTTTCCAAAACTTTATTCTGTTTCATAACTTAAATGTGATTTGAAGCTTCTTATTGTTTGAACCACTTAAGGAATATTGGTGTGAACCAAGTAACCTGAAATGACAGTCTTTCTCAAATACTATCGTCTAAGAGACTTGAACTAAAATACATAATGCATAAAACCCAACGTTCCAAATTTTATAATCGTCTCTTTCTGAACCATGTTCTTCTCCCTTCACTGAGAACCTCCGAGGCAGTACAAGCATTTTGGCCACAGTTGAATGCAGCCAAATTGACAGCCATCAGTGCACCTCTGTCGTACTGAACAGCTCCCCTGCTTACTTGAGAAGCACCACCTGCACTTCATCATCACGGGCGCACTTTTCTGAGGCACGATGAAGATGTTTCGAACCATGAGAATCCTGACTTACAATCACTGTGTTCAAACAGCACCAATTTCTTCAATGGAATGTTCCTTGGGGACCTTCAAGTTTAATTGTTGTGTATCCCATCCGGCTCCTTTCAACTGCTCCGTGAAATGCTGAAACCTATCTTCCAATTCCACTAAGCTTTGGTCAATCTGATCAAAGCAATCGGTACTACTGTTGCAATTCTGATGGAGCCAATACGTCTGCCACACGCTTCGTAGAATTGTTTGACTCGTGGCTCCAACCTGAAGCATGTTTGAGAACTTTAACCCAAGTAGATTAATAATAGAGGCATAGTTGCTCACAGGTTCTATATGCATACCTTGAAGGTCACGAACACCTCAAAATCTATTTTGCTTTGTTTGCTCACAATGAGGACGTATTTCTCCCTCGCATATAATTTCAGAAGCATCTTCACCTGTAACAACCAAGAAAAAAAAATCAAGTCTCCATTTCGGTTGGCCAGAGAGCTACTTCACTTCAGATAATCGGCTCTCATGAAATTGATAATTGATATGAAACATGAAATTCAGCGCAGCAAGAGATTATCATGTGCTGGTACATCAATGCTGCTTCTTTCCTTAATGGCAAGGTTGTGTGTATTTATATTTGTATACAGTATACTTCATGCCATACGGAAGAATATCAGGATTTAAGAGTGTACTAGAATGCCATCTGCACGCTATGTTCAAGTCATCGATTACTTACTGCATCCATAATTGTCTTTTTTGCACCAAAAGACGTGTCATTCAAAGAAAATGTATCAGCTAGGAGCCTAGGATTCTTAAGCATAAGCTAGAAAGTCATATTTGGCACCATTTCATGCACCAAGAAAGTCGGCAAGGCACGTTTGAGAAATGCCCGAAGTCCAGAAACTTATTTGCTATCACAATCCATGTTTGGTAACCTTTCGTGCACCATGAAATTTAGCCTGGCACGTTTGACAAATTCCCAAAGTTCAGAACTTATTTGCAATCAGCCAAGCAGCCTTGCCACCCAACCAAAGGTACATGACAGCCTTTAAATCGTAACGTCATTCCTTACTAGGCCAATTTGCAGCTATGCAAACTCCTAATAATCTTTGGAAGTGTTTCTAGTGCAAAATAAATGACTTGAAACTGATATCTTCAGAACATAATCACGATCTAGTGTTGGAAGTTGTACTATTTTCCAGTAAGTTGCAAGTACTATTTTCAATCCAGTTTTCAAAAAAGATCAATCTAAAGTGTTAGTGAACTCAAATGGTCTTCACATTTCAAGTTCAAACATCAGTGAGCCCAGATCAAGTTCAAATGGCCTTTCCATCTCAGTTAATGAGGTAAAACCAACTGATAGCTTCTGATGCCCACAAAACATTTGTACAGATCAAGCGGGAAAGACTAAGGCAATACCTTGTAAACAGAAATCTCCCCAGCAAGCATCTCTTCCAAGGACACTCCAAAGATGATTCGTGGTTTTAAAAATCTTTCCCAAGATAAGATATTTTCCAGCCTGTTGCAATCAGCACATCCTGATTCGAAAAATACCAATACTTCCTTATTGTGAGTGAAATGAAATAACTAGAATGGGACAAGGAACAAGCGAAATACTACAGTACCTGGTACAGAAGCGTGTTTAACATGTGATTTTGCCAGTATTCGAGCACGCTTGAGATTTATCTGCCAGACAAGAGAGTATTAAATAGGTTAACTCAAAAATCAACATTCAGAAAGAACCATTTTATCTGAACTTCTATTCCCCAGATCAGCAATGTGTAGGAATTATTGATTCAAAGAGACAACAGAAAAAACTTAAGGATGCAAACATGTAGAGTAGAGCAGGGTTTTCGAGTGTTCAACTTGGCTGTTCAAAATAGTTGAACTTGAGCTTAACCTGAGCTTATCTAATTGAGCCAAACTCAATTTCAAAAACAAAGTCAAGCCTAGGTTAAAGTCCCATTAAAGGGAAAAAAGAAAAACAATTTTAATCAATTAATAGATTACCATAAATAAGATTTACTCCTACTTAGTATGAAATTGTGTTGACGAGACTACTTAAGCATTTTTTATTTATTTATTTTTGAACGGCGTAATTTTTTTTTGAACAGCAAAAAGGAAAGGGATTATAAAGTAAACGAGCCTACTTAAGCTAAAGCTCAGCTTTTAAGTAAACGAGCCTACTTAAGCTAAAGCTCAGCTTTTAAGTAAACGAGCCTAAAGTTTGCATCAAGCTTGGTCACTCAGCCAAATGAACCGAACCCAAACAAGCTTCAAATAAGTTAGCTCAAGCTGTTCATGACCAACTCAGTCTGTTTCCAGCCCAACTAAAACTTCATTCTTTCTGCTGTACCAACTAAAAGTTGCCTCCCCAACTTAGATCAGAGGGAGATGGGTAAGGAAAACCATAAGAGATATCTTACATTGTTAAATTGAAGAACTGAAAGAGATTGATAACGTAACCAAAGATGTAGTAGCCGCATGGTCAACCATGTCACAACTAACACTGGATAAGATGTTGAGAGACCAGGTGCATCCTGCATTTATGTTTCCAAACTCCAAAGTGAGAAGCGTCATCTAATGAACTGGTTGCTGTTATTGTCAAAGCGCATAATGTACCAGAAGCACGATGCCTAGAGCAAGGCCAAGCAACTGAGCAGCAACTTCCCAAACTTCCTCCTACCATTTGACAAAATAAGTTTTAGAAAGAAACTAATCACAGAAAATCTAATGATCCTTGTATGATGCACCACAGCAGTGAAATTCAACAAATTATAGCACGACACTACAACTTAATAAAATCATCATTGCAGCAAGTAAAATAACAGACCTTAGCTGCTACTTCTCCCAGATTTCCCGAGATTGCAAAATGGTTTTGAATCACACGAAATGAAGGATCTTTTAGTCCCCTTGCAACAGCCTGTTCAGTTTCATTCGGTCAACGTCAAGTCGTGATAGATGTTATGGACCTAAAAAATAGATAACTTATAGGTGCACATAACTGAATTACTGTTAAGGGAGTACAACAATACAAGAGGGAAGGGGCAGCCTAAATTAATTTTTCATGTGATGTAGTGGTAAAAAAGGCTATGAATTTTTAATCTAAATAAACATCTAAAATATGACATAATGGAATGCCAAAAAGATGCATTTAGTGGATCCGAATTGAATGGGAAAGAAGGCTGGCTTGGGTTTAATTTTGTCAGTATCACTACGATAAGCAAGCTCTTAATTCCAAAAAGTTTATGTGCTAACGATAAACAAATGGTTAATTCTACTCATCTCTCCCCCCAAAAAAAAAAAATCAAACACAAGAAAGAAGATAAAGTGATATGTATGTATATGTTTATAGCAGGTAGTCCTAAATTAATCCACACACACACATACACACACAGAGGAAAGTGGATAGTGTGTATATACACACACACTATACAGTTCAACAATGATAAACTAAGAAATAACATGTCGAAGCATGGCTCTACAATACCTTAGTAAGATTCCCAAGAGATGCCAGTGGTAGAAAATAGCCAGGGTACAACTGAGTAGTAAGATCAAAGACACTGCATTAAGTAGTGACAAATAAATGGCTTTAATTAGCAGGAACAAGAAGCTTGATTAAATCACAACCAAGAGCATACTACAATACCTTCCTAAACTGCCAATGAAGTCTGCATACATGCGCCACTGTTTAGGGTCATCATCGAATAGATTTCCAAACCGCCCACCTGAAAAGATAGGCGATAGCTAGAGTTACACATTCAGAATAGCTCTTTCTGCCCCTCACTTAATTGACCATTCCCAGACCGATGAATAACCGCCCAACAGCACCAATGCCATCCTTGGTTACCCATCTGCAGAAAAATTCAAGCAACTTCAATTCAGATTCAGAATATGTCCCACGATCAAAACTAGCGGCTCTCTCTTCCATTGAACTATTGCAAATGCACATGCTGCAATTTGAACAAAAGGAAAAATTTTCCAAGAGATTTTCTTCTACTTAAGGTCATGACATGCCCTCTCTTCAGTCTCCTAGACAAACAAAAAATTGCAACTAAAAATTTGAGAGTGCATAGAACAGACCACAGAACCCAAAAAATTAAATGTTACCTGATCGCAGCTGCAGAAGCAGCAGCAGTAGTTCCAGAGAAGCCCACACCAACAGCCTGCATGTAAGTGAATATAATTTATCGCTAAATACAATCCATCCTAAATCTGCAAATCTATAACTTAAAACAACAACAAATGAAAACACAAAAACAAGCAAATAGTCCAACTGATTAAACATGCGTGCTACGAACATGAAGTGCCAGAATAAAGTGTCGATAACAAATGTAAGAATGGCAAAACAGTAGAATCATCAACTTTGAATATTGAGAGTAGACAAGTCACATATCTAAACACCGCACAGGAAAAATGAACCAATAGCTTTATTAAACTAGAATGGGACCGCAAGAGAAAAGATTAAAGGTACCCAACACCTCTTTTAACACCTCTTTTAACTTTTCCAATCTGTTGTGGAAAGTAATATTCAACATTTCAGTTAGTAAATAATAATATCCCAAAAATAAATGGACATGTAGCATCTCAATTCTCAATCTAAGGAAATGATGTTAAAAAAAACTAATTCTCATATACCATTTTTGTGAATTCCAATTTCCAGAATATATGAAAGCCAAAACATGGGGTGGTAGGGAAATTTAGCATTATATCAGAGCTTGTTAGTTCATGATTCACATAACAAAGTAGAATTAATGGCCTGGGTTAGATTGACGTGCCTTTAAGAGACTTGAAGTCACTAAAGCATGACAAATCCATGCAGTAACATTGGTAGGGAACTGTAACAACATATACTCCAAGTAATCATCTGACACTGATCCTGCATTATATTTGAAAAAAAGTTCAGAAAAGTGTTAAAAAAAATAATATAAACTATAAATAGCAAGGTTCATATGTGTTTCCCAACACTTGTGACAATGTTACCCCAACTGAGGTAGTCAAAGTAGGTAACACAAAAGAACAAGAAGTAATCACCTCATCCACGGTGACAAAATTAGGACAGCTTAAACGAGGTCAACAATTAGACTGATTCAACACACTCCATTTAGGTGTAGCATATATCTTCACTGTCCTTCAAAAGATCTAATTTGATATCAATAAAAGTTAATTAAATTGGAGTGTTTCTCGTGTTCCATGGTCGGATATACCCACCAAAAGTAATATTCAAAACATCCATACAAGGTGGCTCTGTGCCACAGAAATCAATCCAAATACTTATGATTTTAAATCATACTCACTTCTATAGGACATGACATGAATTATTTTCTAACGACGTCACAAGGAGATTTTTTAGGGAAACTTCCTGCAAAGTGCTGCGAATATGTGCATAGATACCCATATATGATGTAAAATACCTGAGCCTAAAAAAAAAAAAAGCTGAAAAGATATTCGTACCTGGGAAACCTGCGGGTAAAATAAAATCTCTGACAATATCTGGCAACCAAGACAATTCCACAATGGAAAAATGTGAACCTTGGAACTTATTAGATTCGACCCCTTTTTCCTCGAAAAAAGTTCTTACTTTCCAATCATCGTCAAATATGTACCTGTCTTGTAGTACCAGCACATGAGACCACTCACGTAAATGCTTTAAGCATACTAAAACAAAATCAATACAGCAACATCAAGATCATTTTGAAGTGTCATTCCCACATTCGCTACCATAACAAGGAGCAGAAATCATGCAGAATACCTTTTCGAAGTGCCATTTGCATATCTTTCCATTATAATCACATTCGGCTCTGCATGCCCTCTGCAACAGACAACACAAGGAAGCAGTAAATCATTCTATGACAATAATCCTGGACACATATAAGAATGCAACCACCAAGTTAGAGTTACAAATCCAGATCCAAACCCCTCCACAAAAAAAACTCTTCATTTGGATAGATAAGAATTTCCAGATGAAGGTCCAAATGAAGGCATGTGACAACGTTATTCAATCAAAACATCCTTTTGGTCCCAATGAAGGTCCAACTGATTTGATAGGTTAGAAATGGATGGCGGTTAAGTTAGACAACTTTACACAAACCGAAAATTTGAACATTATGCTCCCTATTTGTGCTCCTATCTAAACTGTTTTTAGGCTTAAAAGATGAAATTTAAATTGTTTTTCTCTTGGTAACTGTGTATATGGCCTCAAAATGCAAGTATTCTAACTTCTAAGAACTATAGCTATGCAAGTAGCCCAAATATGCACATATACCATCAAAACGTAAATGTACTACTATATGATCACTCAGGTGTCCGGCCACTTATCGCGCACTTCAGACTAATCATGGGAACCAATCCCACCATCCACTAACCCCACCGCCCACTATACGGTCACAATGTAATGAATTGAATTGAGATTTCTGTTTCGTTTTTCTAAAGGTAATTTACCTCGGATTTTCAGAATTCTCGGGGTTTTCACTGGATGGTTCTGTGGAAAGGGAAGAAGAGCAGTGAACCTGATGAAGATGACGCCCAGCTTTCGATCTTCTGAACCTTTTGGAGGAATGGAATGCAAATGTTGGAGAGGAAAATCGAACAGTACATGCCATAGAGTGCGTTGAAATTCCTTCTCTCGGATTGAGCAAACGAATTGGAGTCTTCTTCCTTCCTTCCTTGGAACATACACGATGATAATGGCGCGATTGCTCCTCTATCGCATTCTGTAGAACGGTTGAAAATCCAAAGTAGTTGCGTGGCAGTTGTGGGTGGCACCATTCTTTACTACCAAACCAATCCATTTTTTTCTTCTTTTAAATGCTATACTAGAAAAACTATTATAACCCGTCCGTCCCGAATTTTTTGTCCATTTACGTGAATGTGTATCATTTTTCAAATTCCTATATCTTTTAATCAGAGGGGAGGTGCGGCTGTGTTAGTCTGATAGAGAAAAAGAGGAGTAGAATAGTGTTTGACATTTTAGGGGCGTAGGGATATATATATATATATATATATATTATTTTTTATTCATATATTATATATGGTTGGGTCAGTTTCCACGGGTCAGATTATTTAAACCCGAAACCTGAATTTCCCCAAAAAATAACCCAAACCCGACCCGATGTAACCTCGAAACTGCCCATTATCCCTTCGTTTGGGTCGGGTAATCGGGTTGCGGGTAAAATGGTCACCCCTAGTTTCCATTATGATATTTTCAATATTTCGATGGTATTTTCATTATTTTCTTACAAGTTATTTTCCTCATATACATCACAAAAATATTGTTTAGTGGAGACAACACCCATTTTGATAACAATAGAAAGATAGTATTTTTATTGGGAATTCACCCTCAATTAAGATAAGTGTAGCGAAAATGAGAATGTTGAGGTGGATGTGTGGTAAGACTAGACGTGATAGGATTAGAAATGAAACAATTCGCGAGATGGTGGGTGTAACACCTATAGAGGAGTAATTAAGGAAAAATAGGTTAAGGTGGTTTGGGCATGTCTATCGTAGGCCAGCGGATGTAGTAGTTAAAAGAGTGGATAAGATAGCTTTGGGTAGAAATGCACAAGAGAGGGGAAGACCCAAATTGACTTTAGATGCGGTAGTACGCAAAGATCTAAGTATACTGGGTTTAAGCGATAAAGTAGCATTTGACAGAGCTCAATGGAGAAAAATGATTCATGTAGCCGAACCCAATTGACTGGGACATAAGACTTGGTTTGGTTTAATTTAGTTATAAAACCCTGCATTGATAGCACCCATGTATTATTTATATTCTAAATCGTTAGGAATATACTCTCAATTAAAGTCAATATAAAACCCTATATCAATAGCACCCATTTATTATTTGTATTCTTAATCATTATTCGCGCAATTTTTATGTCACATCCATCAGAAGGCTCAGATATTTTTTCTTAGATTTCCATTGAAATATTTGTCTTTTGTTTTTTTAGCTGAGTTGAAATTTCTGTATTAGTAGCATGAGAAATGATCCTTTCATAAAATAATACCTCTTTTTTTTTCCACATGATGTAAAATGTAACGCACTCACTTCACGGGAATTAGCATCTGTTCATTTATAAGAGCATCTCCAATCCGAACGTCCTCTAACACCCTTTTTAGGACACAAATACGAAATTTTCTATCCAAGTACAGAGAGCTACACTATTTATATCAACTCCAACCATAATACTTTATTGTTCAAAAGTCTTCTCCATTCCTATCTAAACTCTAACAATTCTCCCATCCCTCCAAGATTCAAATTATTATATTTTCAATATTGATATCTTTTTAAAAGCACAGCGAATACTTGCTAATGGTACTAATCTATGAAAAATACATGAAACCCTTTAATCAATTGAGTCATCCACATTAAATCATATGAAGGTCCCTTTTTTCTCCTCAAAACTCACATCGTACTGGGTACAAAGACATGGACACACTAAATCATATAGCTATATTGTATCCATTCTCTTCTTTAAACACATTCCAACAAGTGATCAAATGAAGCAAGAAATTAAAAACTTGAACATGACGAAAAAATTGCCATTTATTGTTTTATTACATCTGAAAAAAGTGACAACTCTTGGACAACAATACTATGATTGAGAAACCAAAACCAGCCCCAAAACCAACCAACTTGGATCTCACATGATCACTTCAATCCCGGAGCCGACTCCTCGAAAAAACTAGATTCAATTCCTTCAAACATCATCCATCTCAGCTTTGAAGGCATGGAACCTCTTCTATATAGAAAAAGCAACAAAAATGAATACTGCTATAGACAAGAAAACTCGACCCAAATCAAAGAATATCAAATGCATCCAATCTGCTGAGCATCCGCATTCCTTGCGTATATATAGCCGGTGACTCTGAAAGGCCAAAATCTGCATTAACAGCTAATAGTTATATATGGCCTTGTTATTAGTAGTAGCAATTAACACCAAGTCATACCATGTGCGTGTGGATCATTTAGACTGATCCAACGGTTGCAAAGCCACATGATATGACTCCGCGGTATTTGTGGAGCATTACTGGTACTGTAAGTTGTATGATTATAAGCATGTAAGCTAGAGTTAACTAACCTAGCCATCAAGCTCTGAAGAATCCCCCAGATGATGACTCAACTCCCACATTGAAGTTATTTGATTGATCTGTAATTCACGAACCAATAAGGATAAATGTATATTTGTCTTAGTATGGAATTTCAATGTAAATTGTGTCTAAAATTCTTGTATGTGCTTACTGCTTAATGGTGTTCGAGAAACAAAGAAGCATGCCCCAATAACAATGTAGCACAGCAGAAGAACAAACCCTTTCATGTAATGAGAAGTTCCATCCTAGAAGATTAACAAAAAGATGTGTATTTAATAAATAATGACTGATAAAACACAAATCTATGGTTAACAGCATGTAAACTAATTTTTTTTTCCTTGAAGAGGGCATTGTAAGCTATTAATGAACTTGCCTGTAAAGTGAAAGCTGTGACAATAATAGACAGTGCAAGAGAGCCGGTTTCAAGGAGATTGAAATCAAGATCCATCTTAACACCAATAATCCAAGCAACAACTACGCATAACGGAACCTGTGACATAGTAAATTAAACGACAATAAAAATGTTTTCCAGTGCCTTTGATCAAAATCGTGCTAGTTTGGATCAGATTGATATGAATGCTCACCACAAACATGGCGATTTGAGTTGCGGATCCCAAAGCGACTCCCAAAGATATATCCTGCATTATATACCACAAAGAAGAAAATCTGCAATCAGATACTCAAAGTTAACCTGAATACAGTTACCGAAGCAAGAAGATATCACTGACCAACTTGTTTTTGAAAGCAAATATGATTGCCCCAGCATGCTCTGCTGCATTTCCGACTATTGGTAGCAAAATTATGCTGATGAAGCTGACTGAGATGCCCCAAGATTCTGATGCATTCTGTTAATGAAACGGTATGTGTTTGGTTAATACGAGAATGACGCAAAAAAGAAAGTTCTTTACATCGAACAACAACCTAGCCAGTTCAGTAACAAAAGATGATTTCAACGGTTGGTTAAAGTGTCAAGTTAAAGAATTAATAAGAGGATTTCAGTTCTAGGGGCGAGTTAAAGCTCCTAGTTGGAAAAGTGCTTATTTTGTTACCTCGATTGTGCCCACGACGAATTCAGACAGTAAAGCTATGACGGCAGTCATGGCAGCTAGCCAAGCAAATCCACTCCAGAATCCAATCACTGGTGCTTCTTGTGATGTTAGATCATCACTATCATCTTCTTCCTGGTAATTTGCAAGGATAATAACGAAAGTGAGGCATTCAAACGCATTCATCTTGTGAGAAACTAAAAGGTTGGTTCAAGTGATGGTGATGTTAAAAATACAAGCTCGTAGAAAAGAGCTGTATTTAATTAGAAACAAGGGTAACACTGGGAGCGGGTTGAGGTAGACTGGGGCCACCGCAAACAGTGTAAAAAAAAATCCCTCTTTGCATAGTTATAAAGTATTTGAGCTTAATACATCCCTTCTAAAAATTTGAATCATAAATAGATAAAAGAAATGCTTACCTAAAACTGGTTAAAACAGTGAGGTGGCTCCATTAAAACAGTTTATCATTTTCACAAATTTAATGACAGATTTTTGTCGGCTGCCAAGTGGTGAAAAAACATCCGACTTTTACAAGCAGTTTAAGCAGGCCCAAAACTTTTTTGAATGCAGAGTGCGTTTCAATTCATGTTAGAGCTGTTTTCAAATGTATAGTCCTCCCTCCAGAGAAAAATTAAACAACAACCTCCGGTGTTTCGAACAATTGCCGGTGTGTCCACAACTGGAAGACAAGGTAAGCAAAGTAGCCAATAAGCATGACAATGCTGCAAACTCTCGACAACATAAGGGTTGGCTTGGCAGTAACAGCAACTGAATCCCCTGCATACCGGAACATCAAGGGCAGCATGTGGCACAACAACGCCATCAACAAAAGGAGCATGTTCACGTCTGCCTGTCTCTGTCCAATTAGATGGCCATATCAATAAACTATTACTCCGGTAAAAATGTATTTTCAAGTCCTTGAAAATTATTCTCGCTAAGAATGGATAAGATATGAAAACAATGACTAACTTTTTTTTTTTCTTTCCAAAAAACAGTTTCTGAGCAATATTCCACAAAAACTGTTTTTACTTACTCTGTCAAACTTTTGTTCCTTGGTAAGGTTGGCAACGCCACCACAGAAGAGAGAGGTGCCAAGAACAAGGAGAAGGTTTGATAGGATGGAACCCAGCAGAGAGTACTTCACGACATCTACTTTGTGTTGGAAGAGAGCAAAAATTGCTATTATAAGCTCCGTTGCATTCCCACATGTCGCGTTTAGAAGCCCTCCCACTGCAAGACCAAATTATTGAAGGTAATTACAAAACGCTCAGTATCAAAGAAATTCGAGTAGGAGAACTTCATAATTTGAAAGAATTATACCAGTGGGACCAGTGTAGTAAGCAATTTGCCTGCAATATTTGAAAGAAACAACACCAAACACAGAGAAAATAATCAGGTAGCTGCTTGTACAAATTAATGGACACCAATTAAACAAAAACAAAGTAAGACAGTGGTTGAGGAGCCTTACTCAGTCAGGAAGCTGACCCGTTCCGCTAGCGGCGTGAGCCCAAGTAAGCTCAAAGCAAAAACCCAGGGCTGTTTCGGAATATACAATAAAATATGTGGTTAGATTAAACAATCAAGATATCAGCAGTGAATCAAAAGCAATTGTCTAATAGTTTTCTAAGCAGAGAGTAGGTTATTATCTATCTGCGACCTAGGTACATCATAGTACACTTACTGAAATTTGATATTTGATATGAATATACTACCCAGAAGGAAGTGGTAATGTCCTTTTAAAGCGATACCACTAGCAATGATTGAACCTTATCAACTATCATTAGATGTCAGAAAACTTACCTCTCCAAAACCGTAATATTTTGCTACAATAGCTACTGGAATGGCCGGAAAAAGAACAGAAAGCTTAGTCCCCAAAAAGACCTCCTGAAGATTAGCCAGCAACAGTCTAGCAAGCCTGCAGGGGACTTTGGCAACGAGGGCCATATCGGACTTTTTGCGCAAGGACGAGGACGACATGTTATGCGCCGTCCGGCCATGCCTTGCCTCCTTGCTCAGGCCCTTGATGTTGCCATTCTCCATCAGCCATGGTTCCGTTGAAGCCATGTTTGATTAATGAAACAGGAACAAAAGTACTTCTTCTACACACTGTAACAGAACAAGACAGTAAGGATACAGTGCCCTGCAGACTAATATGTCTTTAGTCCGATATGGGGTTGTGTCCATGTGTAGACAGTTATAAATAGGACAGATGACATTACCTTTTTGAGTTTATGAATCTTCCACGAAGCTTCCGGCTTTTTTTTTTCAGAACGAGATCGCTTGACTCCACTTGATGCCACATATCCTCTCTCAGTTGCACAATGTGGTAGTACTTCAAAAAATAAAATAAAAATTGAGTGTGTGTTAAATCGTTCAAGACAAGGTGTGCAGGACAGGTGCTGAGACGGGACCTTTGCTATTTTGTGAACACAGTATGTGTGTACGTATGCATATTAACGAGCTATTAATTTTTTTATTTTTTGCAAGTCAAGCCTATATATAGAAAATGATCATTGTCCATGCTCTTTTACCAGTCCATCAATAAGCTATTAACTTAATTAAAAAGTTTGTCCATTTTAGAAGACCGTGTCAATTTTCAATTGTTTATATCTTTCAATCTATAATGTTTTTCATGATTCTGAATTTTTTTTATATTAGAACTAATCGAGAACTATCAAACAAGATACACATTGCATATTCTTTAACATTCTTATTAAAAGATATAAGCAATTGACCGGTGACACGATCTTCAAAAATTGACAAACAAAATGGGATGGAGGGATCGTAGTCTTTGTAGAGGTATGGATATTCTGCGCATGTATTATCAGTTTGATAACCTAAATCCAGTCACATGTAAATAAATTCTCTAATATTTTAATTTGTTTAAGGCCAAAATTGGAGAAAGAAGTCTACTTTTCAAAAGTCTAATCACAGTTCTTCCGTTGGTTGAATGACCAACTTCCCTGCAACTTCTTTGCTCTTCTGTTTCTCAGTGGGTAAACCGAGAACTTCTTTCCTGAATAAAGATTCTTGTAAATTGAGCATAGTTTAAGTGGTTGTATCCTTGTAAATTGTGCTAGCTAACTTAATGTAAAAAGACAAATGAAGAAAAAAATAAAGATTCTTTAGTTGGGTCACAAACTATCAGAAACAATCGATTGGATGAGCCGAATCAGCATGAATCACACAGAATACATTTCAAGCTTAAACACACGGCGTATGAAAATTAAATGCGAAGGATATTTAATTATGAAGCTAATATTAAAATAAAGACATCACAAACTACTGCAAATTTTCTTGTTTTACATGTCGAGCAATAATTGCAAAAGAGTTGATAACGTAAGACGGATACTTGCTTTAGTTCACGCAAGTTCAAGCTACATTTGACAATAGTTGTGATTTTGATTCAAGCTTTAGGTTTTCATTATCTATCTGACCCAGATAATAAAAAACACCAGCACTAGTATTTAGGACTTATACATGGTCAAAGGGGGAGAACGAAAACGTCAAATACAGTACCGTAAATACTTGTACGAAGTACGGAAAATTGTACTTGGGTCTGAAGCTTCCCTGAAATTTCAAGACTCGAAAGAACACAGAACGGATATTTGAGACTTGAGGGTGTTGGCTCTTAAACGTCTTTAGACTCAAAATCAGAAAAGGACAAACCTCCATGTTAACCATGTCTAAAGGCAAGTTCTCAAATCACGTCCATTCTTGTAGATATACACATAACGTTTATCCCAACAGAATCTGATGGACACGTCTAAGAAGCACCACATATAACCAAGATATGAAATGTTACGTACGAAGTACAATTGAGCTAACCAAATAGACAAATTTAGGAAGCTTCTCCCTTCGTTGTGTTGTGTGTCTTAATCACCACCCAAAGGTAGCCATCAAGTGACCTATAAATTACGTATCTAAAGATTCTAAACTGTAGCAATTTAAAGAATTTTCGTGATACAAATTATGTGTAGAAGTAAAAGTGAAAGAAGAGTTCGTGTTGTGCTCTTCTCATGTCATCGTTCATGCATTCCAAGTTCTTTAGAAACACAATTTTTCCACTCGGTTCAATCCATCGATCAAACTTATTTCTAAGCATTGCATTTCCCCTTACATCAGTGGAAATTTAGAGGTTTTTCCCGTGAGTGTCGTTGCTCCATTCCCACAATCCTAGCCTCTGCATTTGGCAGAGCAACTTTTTATTGCCATGGTTATGGGTATAAACTTCATTCGATTCAGTATCGAAATCCTCTGGTTTCTTTACCGAAGTTTTATGTACAGTCAATGTATTTCTCATGAATTTGTCAATGGAATAAGTTCATGCTTCCTACTGGAAGATGAATTAAATTGACACAACGATGAAGTTTTTACTACAGCAGTCAATATGAATAACTTGGCTACAATGTTCCTTCATTGATTATTTTATAGAATATTCATGTGGTTCACTAATCTAATTTTTGCCTCCTAAAGCATATGGTTGATTCAGTTCCAACTATATGTGTAAATAAGCCAAGCCGTTCGAGCCCAACTTGATTGGCACTATTAGAACTACTTAAGATTGCATGTATATCTTTTTAATCCAATTCAGTTTTCAAACCAAATTTGAACAGCCACTAATCAGTTCGACTCAACTCTGCTTGTTTAGTTCGATCACCCTAGTTTTGGTAATACCCATTACTCAGTTTGACTCGGCTAGTTTTGGTAATACCCATTACTCAGTTCAACTCAGCTAGACTAGGCTCGTTTAGTTCAAGCACCCTAGTTTTGGTATTGCCCATTACTGAGTTCGACTCGGCTAGTTTTGGTAATACCCACTACTCACTTTGACTCGGCTAGGCTCTGACCACCCTAGTTTTGGTTTGGTAATATCCACTCCTCACTTCGACTCGGCTAGGCTCTGAGCACCCTAGTTTTGGTAATACCCACTACTCAGCTCGACTCGGCTAGGGTCGTTTAGTATGAGCACCCTAGTTTGGCAATACCAATTGAAATGAAATGGCAATAGAATTAGGCATGTACCTGATAAAATCTGTCGGTCACATACTTAAATCTTCTTGGTAGGCATGAATCCTCCTTTTTAAAATCTGTTATCCTTGTCGTCACAATTTTTTGTTCTTCTATTAATCAATTCGTGTATAATGACCCAAACCTTCCAAAAAAGCTTCACGCAAGAAACCCAGAAAAATCTGGATAGGCATCCGTCGTTATCAAGTAGGTACATCAACTGCCCCTCATGTACGGACGACTGCAGAACTTATCCTACACACCACTACTTGCGTCTGTGCCATACTCGAGTCACCTTCGCCGAAGCTTCGTCCATCTACTTCAACATGTAGTGACAGAGGATATAAAAATCGTGGGGATCGCTATTTCTGTCTCTCTCTCTGGATTTTACCAATTTTGTAGTACTAATAATTGAAATGGAATAATGACTGGATGAGATGATTGTATGGGGAATTCTAGGGTTTTCTTTGGGTTCCATGATTGAGGAGAATAAAGTAGTGGTTATTGAATTTTAGAGTGAGTTTTCCAAATGATAAAGTTAAGATTTGTTAAAATCACCCGTTAATTTTATTCAGGGAAATTTTTCTCATTTGATAAAATTATGTGGTGATTTTAACAAATGTTAATTTTATTTCATTTGTTAAAATCACCAACTATCCAACTTTGTTGCCAAGGGAATGAGATATGGATCCGGGGTTGCTGTTGTGCAACTTCTGCACAGCACCTGCTGCGCACAATCGCAGCCATCCGTTACTTGGATTTCAAACAACAAAGGCAAATTGTTCGCGCAAACAATTTCTTTTCAATCCGAACCGTTAAAAACACTTGTGGACGGCTGCGATTGTGCGCAGCAGGTGCTGTGCAAAGACTGCACAGCAGCAACCACGCATCCATGAGATATTGAGTCTGAAGAAACGAAAGAAAGAGATTTTGTGTGAAACAAAGCTTCTAACCAAATTGTTTGAATTGAGTATTTTAGTGAAAATTGGATTAAAAAAGCAAATAAATGAAATATTTTGATTTGCTATTTTCATTTCTCGCCCAATCTCACAAAAAATGGCAAGATTTTATGCATGGCCGTCACCCGCCCCATGCGATTTCCACAATTTACAGAATCCTATGAGGTTCATATGTTCAAAATTGGACCCCAAAAATGTGTAGTGGTGAATGGTGCCCCAAACCCTAAACATTGAGCAGTGGTAGGGGTATCGGGCACCCACGTAAGTGTGTCCAAAATCACAAAAATTCATTGAGAACACTGATTGTATCATTCAATATGCAAAGACATTATAGTCATAGACTCATAATACTAGTGTCAAATCCGATTATAGGAAGAAAAAAAAGGTGGAATATGACGTTGCAATATTTTATGTAAAGATGGATGAAATATTTCGAGGCATAGAAGGCGATGCTTTCTTTGAAAATTGGTTCGATTAAAAGATTCTAATAAAGTGTGTTATTGGTTTTAAAAATTTGTAGAAGACACGTGAAGATACAAAATAAACAGAAACGTGACTCGCACAGTGATATTATAGGGTCCATAGAACTATCAAGAAATATTTTAGTATTGGGTGGGCATCAGGTGTCAAGACCACGTGATGCCCGCCAGCTCATTCGGACCATCCATCCGTGTTTTGAACAGCTCAGATTTGTTAGGATAAATTTATCCTTCAAAATTACAAAAATACCACAGAACAACTCCAACAGATCTAAGCCATCCAAAGCACGTGTGGATAGCCCGCATGAGCTGACAAGCACCACGTGGCCTTGCCACCTAGTGCCCACTCGGCACTGGAAAATTTTCTATTCTGCAACATGTAAGAAGCACCAAGATAGTGTTTGTTGCCTAAAATTAATTGCGTCTCAACGGCTTCAAAATGACAGCATTTTATTTCAGTCGAAGCCATAAAACTTTCTGTTCTATGCAAGAAATTGCATCTAGCAATTTGAATGAATCAAAGTAATAGACTTCCAGTTCAAATTTTTTACCAATAAACGAATACAAGGCAGCCAGATACACAGGGAGCATCCAAAAGCTCAAAAAACTGAAAGGAAGCAGATGAAAGTACTAGAGAAAATTATCACCTATTGCGACATCAGCAACTTTAGGGAAGTCTTATGCCCCCAGTAACTCGTTAGAACATAACCCATACGCCCAAATTACAACCTACACAGTTCATCATGAACCCAAGATCACCCGTATAGACTTTCAACATGAGAGTATCGCGGCAAGCAAACTAAAGCAGGAGGAATGTTGATCAACTTTATCCAAGCGAGTACAAGTTGAACTGCAGTTAACTGAGAACTCCTGAAGTTTCAGTTATTCCATGGGCAGTTCTTTCTCCAGGCTTAATGCAATACACACGGGATCCTAAATGTTGTACTTCGAGACCGGCTTTCTCACACCCATTGAAAAAAAGGGACTCATCCTCCTTCCCAATTCTGCGCCTCCAACTCATTAGAAATGCCGGATATGGTAGTCCCAAGCACTTGTCTGTTGCGCAAGTCACAGATATAATCAGGCATGTAAAACTGGTCTCTGCTTTACCAAAACTAACAGAATCAGCAGCATTTACCTCCATTCTGTTCATTAATCATCTTGGAATCTGCTTCATTAGCTTTGGGCTTGTAAGACTTGAGGAGAAAGGACAGCGTCTTTATCAGATTAGCATACTGTTTCACATCTACACGCAACAAAGTAGGAACATGAAAACAAGAGTGTGGAACACAAGACAAGAAAATGGCAGATTTATGAACTTACAAGCTAGTTCTGATTTCAAGTGATAAGATTCATAAGAAAAACATTTGGAGGAAACCGGTAAGTGGCTACTTAAAAGAACTCAGATTGTATGACACCGTGTTCCTGCCACTTCAAGTTTAGGGAATGGATGAAGTAAAGCCGTATTATGAAACCAAAGAAAACGTGATTTCAAGGGGATGATGTCCTTTATAATTATCATTTCAATTTTGGAGCCTATATCAACCATTTTAGAAGAAAGGTAAACAACACATGACAATAAGATTCTGAGTTCAATCACCTAGTAAATGCAAAGATTTGAAGTTTGAACTCCTTAAGAACCCCACTGGAGCAAGCATATAGAAATAATGAGATCCATGCTAATGACATGAAGTGATATACTCGAAGTCTTTCCTAAAATCACAGCTCAATCCCGATCTCCCCCACCCCAGACTTCCTGTATCCTTCAATGTTTTTCTTTTCACAAGCTCTTGACAATAATAAGTACTCTCAGACATACTCGGGTATTAAGTCGAAGTCAGATGGCATATTTGTAGAACAATACAGTTAAATATGCTCAGAAGCGAATTTGAGATGAGGCACTTACACAACAATATATCGCTAGCAATAACCAGACCCCAATCTGGCTCAGCAGATGGAAAGGCCTCGCCCCATGAATCTGAAAACATGTATGCTTGCTCAAATATTCATCATATCATCAGCGGAAAGTTAAAGAAACATAAATGAGAGATTTACAACTGGTATCATGTCACACGTTCATTCCATCAGTCGTAAACTGGAACTCAAAAATCCTCATTGAAAGAAAGAAAAAGTTTTCCACTAATCATGCAAACAAAGGTGAACAGCACCAAGTCCTATCCTTAGAGAGGTTTTACTGGTTGTCTTCCTTACAGTTCCAGACAAATTAAGAGCCATAATGCTTAATGGGTTACATGAGGAAGGACTAACGCTTTACGTGAGGAAGGACAGGAGAAATTCCATTGACTCTACAATTATGAGCTATGTTCTCTGCAATTTCTTGGTCGTCATAGTCTGATGTAGTGATGTCAAGTTGGAATGATTTTCTCAGGAAAATGGCCAAAGCTCCAGTTCCACTGGCACCAAATAGAAGATGAACATCAGGAATACAATCAAGGCAAGAAAATACTCAAAACAAATACAAATATTTGGTAACTAGACATATCAATTTGTACACTCGGAGATATATTTTCATGTAAGGATAAGAAACAACATGCAAAAAGCCACCCAGTTTGTACCCCATAATAAGGGTCTGGGTGAGGTGGACTGGGTACCGCACTACAGCTGTCCGGATAAACCTTCAGCATTAAATGCACACAGTACTTGTCCTCAAACTCACAACCTAAAAGTAGGTTGGTAGCATGTGAAACAACATGGAAATTGAAGCCAAGAGGCCTTTGTCCCAACGGCAACAAGAATGCACTTGGGAGCCAGAGAAAGGAGGTCAGGTGTCCTAAATCCTCTTCTAAGGTGCTAATCCAACTATTGTAACAGTAGTGATCTCTGCTGATTAAAACAAAAGGACTAATAAGTACAACCGTGCGAGAAAAACATAGCTTCAGGTGCTAATTCTGAAGTTGAGTAGCTTCTACTTTAGTTACCAGCCATTTGAGATTTGAATTTGTCAAACTTAATGCTTGGAAAAGTAAAATACAAAGGTCTTGTTCGTTTTCCAATTTAGTTTTAGTTTTAGTTTTGATGACGTCATCATATTCCTCATTTCTCTCTCTATCTCTCTTCACTCATTACACATGCTGACATCATCAAAACTAAACTAAACTATCTAACCAAACACAGCCAAAAACACTGAGGCACTCAAAAGGTGTGCAACTTAAACAATAAAAAAGTAGCATTGTACAAAACAAGGGCACAGAAGGTTCTGAAGGATGCAAGCATAACAGGAAGACAAATGAAGGAATCATATCAGTTGACAGGTTGATATAGTTGCAATCTAGAAGAATCTGGGACTTTAAGTACATGAAAATGGACATGCCTGCCCAATTCAATGACGCGCCGCCCTTCTATCCATGACCTGTTTTGACCTAACCATTCTGCAAATGAAAATGTCCCTGGCCAAAGCAAATTAGCGTTCAGCTCGTGGAAAGAAAATTCTCGAATGAGCAACTCCTGCAAATAAGACAACACACGGATACAGATGTAAAGAACCTTAAGATACGACACACTAAGCGTGCATGAAGATCCAGAAACCACCATTTTGGTAAAGAACACCACATGTGATAGAAATACGCTCCGTATGGAGAGACATGGCTATAAAATAAAACAACCTAACACTATAACACTCTTTGCTCCTAACTCGTAGAATGCTTGGCTCTGTATCTGTACTAGTTCACTTTCTGTGTGTTGATGTTTTCTCTTGTACAGGGAGGTATGACTCCCTTGCAATCTGTATTTTTTTATTTTTTCTTTCTAATGAAATTGTGGATAGCCCAAAAAAAACATTTACATGTGATAAGTTACAAATGGATTTCGATACAGAGTTTGGGAGCTTTATAATTATGAATTAAAAAATCACTATGTAAGGGTGAGTTTTCCATAAAAAGCCTGTCTCTAGCCTATGGTCTTTAGACAAGTTGTTTCCACTATTTGGACTTTTAGTTGATATATCATATATGTGAGGAGAGTCCCGTCTCAAAATTCATATTTTTGTGGGCTTTATACCATTTAGTCCATTTAAGAGTGATTTGCAATCTCCATGCTACGGATTGGACATATATAAAGATTTCAAAGAAATACATCTTGTCTTCATCTACTTCATCTTCGAATCTAGTTTCAAAAGCTAGCTACAGCTATCCATCTTATACAGTTGTTGAACTACAACTTAAATCCCTGCATTTGAAATCCAGAACAATCCAAACAGAACCTCAGATTTTTCTTCTTTTTAAAGCTCAATATGCCCGCCCAACCGAATTGAGTCCAGTGGCCCCAGAGGGAACTCAAACTATCCATCCCTTGAATGCAAGCCAAAACTAGCTGACCCGTCCCTTGGCGTTAACAGACCCCTGGGCCTTTTCTGGGTAATAACAGAACCTTATACTTATTCAATAATTAACAAGTAGGACAAAAATCACAGAAACCGAGCCATGTACATCTTACGATAGTCAACTGCTAAGAACCACGGACATTTCCAAGAAACTTGGGTGTCATTTCAAACACCGACAATCTCTGAACACCATGCCGGAGTCGCGTCCTAGAGTGTCTTGGAATATCTTTATTCTTTTGAAAATGGACCCTTGGGAGTGTACATTTTCTTCAATTGGGAACAATGATGTGCACTTTTCCATACTAGAGGCATACATTTCCATCCATCACTTGGTCTTTTCGGTTATGGAATGCATGGTCTCCTTGTTTGACCTTATTGTGGTTTAATATTTTTGTTGGTCTATGAATAAAACATTCATATATAGGACATTCAAAAACATCTAAAATATTTATTACCAAAGCATCCTCGACGTGTCAGATCCTTCATTTCTTGAAATTCGTGTGCCGGCTTGCCCTTGTCATGCCACGTGTCGGTGCTGTGCTACTTAGGTCTATTGTTTCTATTTCACTGTTGAGAGCGAAAATCAAGTTATAACAGTATATGCGTCCAATACATCCCCATATTGTACAACCCAAATACTCAATCAGGTTGGCTTAAGTAGACTACAAATTGCACTCAATCTGGTTTGGTACCAAGAGATCAATCCAAATTTTTACCATCTAACCTAGCCTATAAACCTAAACAGCGATTTAAACTCTGATAAATGACAAAAAAAATAATACACCGTCCAAAATCACATCCCCATTAGCTCAACAACTTTCTACAAACTAAAAAATCCAAGAGAATTAGCATTAAAGCATAAATGAATAAAAAAGTGAACTAACAAATAACGAAGCAACAGATCACCCCAAGTAAAGAGCAAATAAATCAACCAACAGGGGATATACACTATATGCCACATGTGGGTATTTCTCAAAATAGGAATTACACTGACCATTCCAGGAAATTGGTGACCTCTCTCCACGTAGCTCTGTTGAGTCTCTTTCGTTTCATCTGCAAACAAGACCATGAACTGTTTTTGATATACGTATACACACACACGCACGCAGAGAGAGAGAGAGAGAGAGAGAGAGAGAGAGAGAGAGAGATTACCAGTAGAGGAGCTACCATCGTTGTCATCGAAAAGAGAAGATGGGGAGAAAAGAGCAAAATCCATGGCTACACCGCCTGTGCCTCTCTGCCCGAAGATGGGCATACGAGGAGGGCTCGTTAACCGATCTAAAACTCGACTTAAAAACGTGTTTATCGTACACGCTTTCTATGCTTTTTATGTAATATGTTGGGAGAGAAGACTAGTTTTGGTATTTGAAAAAAACAGTTTTTTGTTAATTGAACACCCCTGAAAGCATCCTTATCTGATTCCCTACTTTAAAAGTTAAAGTAGAGAGCCAAATCCCCAAAATAAGCCAAAATCAGGCTCACCAAATGGTTGATCAAATTAGTTAAGTTTCTAACTTTGCTACAGTATTGCACCAAATTAGGTGTGGTATTGTACACTCACCAGGGCACTATTTACGCATTGTTTATTTTTTTTAAATTACTTTTCGGGAGTAGGAGTAGAAAGAAAGAAAAATTTAATACAGTAAAATTAGAATAGAGAGCCTGATTTTGTGAATAAATTGAAAAAAGTGTTTTTAAAGTTAAATTTAGTGTAAAATTTGGTACTTCTGATAAAGATGCTTTGAGTGTGAGTAAAAATTATGGTCCTAATTCTCTACTGTATTTCTTTGACAATAATGTATTTATATGGAAGTATATGAGGGGCCGATACATGAAAATAAGAAAATCCGTATAAATGAAAATAGTAATTAGATAATTTTAGATTTTCCAAATTGAGTGTGTCCCTATCTTCCAATAGCCAACTTTTAGTTTGATAAGAGAGCAAAATCCATGGCTATGCCGAGCTGTAGGAAATTGGGAGAAGACCCTGTTTACATGGGCTTTACCCAGAACTCGTATTGGTTAGATTAGGGAGCTTCGAAATAATTCTTCAAAATACTCCAGGCTTCTGCTATCAAATCTTCGCTCTTGTATATTTTAGTAGGTTGATATACTTCGAAAGACGTTTTAATACTCGTGCTTCTGCTTACACATATTAACGGAATTATGTGACTTAGGATTCAACTCATCTAAGGAGATAATAGTATCGAATATGAACCGACCAAAATTTTATAAATAGAATGTTAAATTATTAATTTATAACGCTCAGTACTCGTATGAATTGGGTTCTAGATAAGTACATGTTACACAATATACGAAGAGTGTTGCAAATAACTGTTATATTTGAATTCTTCTCCCGATTGAACTCTTTCTCTTTTCGTAGGTTATGGTAGAGTAGAGATTTCCTTGTCCAAAAACAAAATAAAAAATACATCCCATAATTTTGCCATAAAAAAAATCGTTTCATTTTTTATGCTAATCAATGATGTATATGATTATCAAAACATTTACGTACTAATTCAAAGATCTCAATTAAGTCTATAAACTAAAATTTGAAGATTGTAAAAAAATTCCACACAAAGTATTTCATTTTTTATTTAAAAAATAGCACCACTTCTTGGCAAATTGAATTTCGGGAGGGAGATTCGTGCGACAATCTTTCATGTGATCTCTTAAAAAATAGGTGACTTTTTTTAAAAATTGGAATCACCGTGATTTATTGAACTGTTTCTTTTGTAGGTCTCAATACTTACGTCAAAGAATTAGGTTGAACGAATTCGCAAACTCTGGTCGACTACTTTTGAAACAAATTTGTTTTGATCGAGTCTCTACTTAATTTTTCAGCATGAATCTTTTCAGTATCAAGGTTTACAAATTAAACGGCTCGAATTCTTAAACTGATATTGATTTCATTTCGTATTACACTAAGAATAACGAGTGAAATTGTCGCAAGAAGAAATTTACTATTACAATCTGGCTGGGAAAAATAGTTTTAACTTTTAAGCAGCCACAAAGGTTTTTCCGGTCCTCTTTTAAAATAATATTCCCTCCGTTCCAATTTTATAGTCCCTCGTTCTATCCTAACCGGATAAAAAAATGATTATATCTTTGAATCGGTAATACATTTTATATGCAATATGGATCTTGTTGAAAAGATCTTAATTTAATTTAATAAACAAAGTGTTCAAAATCACCTAAAACATTGTAGATTATAAGATATAACACTTTGAAAAGTGACACGAACTTCCGAAAGGGACAATAAAATTGGGACGGAGGGAGTATAAAAAAAAGCGGGTTATTTTGGTTGATTGGTCACCGGGTTTGCTCTCCACATAATTGATCAGGGTTTGATTTTTTGCATTAGGCCACAAGTCCTGGCGTGGATGCTCTGCCTTTGACTGGATTGGACGATATGTGTAAATAGATCAAGACACGCATGACCGTCAAATAAAAAAAAAAAGGTTTAATCTGGTAATTTAGTACTCCATTCGTCCCTAAACTTTTGACATTTTGGGGGATTGCGTGCTATTTTAGATTGCTTATATCTTTCTATTTATAACGTTTTATGTGATTTTGAAAACTTTGTTTAATAGAACTAATTAAAATCTATCAAATGAGATCGATATTGCATATTTTTTGATATTTACATTGAAAGATATAGGCATTTGAAAATGACACACTGTCCAAAAAGTGTCAAACTTTAAGGGATAGAGAAGCGTCAAACTTTAAGGGACAGAGGGAGTAGAATTTTCTTGGCTGTGTTTGGTTTGTAGTTTAGTTTAGTTTTGACGATATAAGTAGGTGTAGGGGTGTAATCGGTTCGGTTCGGTTCAGGGGTGATTTTGAGTGAACCGGACAAAACCGGTTCAGATAGAACATGGAACCGAAACCGGTTGTTTAGAGGTCGGTTCGGTTCGGTCCGGTTCGGCTCGGTTCGAGGTCGGTTCGGTTCCTCCCACAAAACTTTTTCATTGATCAAAAACGAAAACGATCAAAGACGAAATGAACATTTACAGATCTACAAACGAAAAGAACATACAAACATTTACAGATCCACGAAAAGAATGATCAAAACCAGTTCGTCTATTAGTGATTCTACATCGATCAAAAACGAAAAGAACATTTACAGATCTAGATTGATTGAAAAAACAAAATCATTTACAGATCTACAAATCAATACATTATAATATAAAAGTTCTACAATATATATATATATATATATATATATATATATATATATATATATATACTCATGTCCGACAGAGAGAAAGAGATAACAGATCGAGAGGCAATAGATCTGAGAGAGAGAACACACGTACTCGATCTTCTGCTACGTTAGGGCTTTGAATCTTCTTTTTCTTTTTCTTCGTTGTTTCCAGATGCCGTTGAGTCATTGACGTGTTTGCCGACGATGAACGAAGGCTAGAGAAGATAAACGATCCATCATCGCCATAGAGAGAGAGAGAGAGAGAGGGGTTTCGCAGCTTTCGCTGGGATTGGGAACTGGAAAAGTGAGAAAGATCTGGCCTCATCTCCAGTGTTAAGTACTAATATATAGTACTAAATATTAACTACGTAATAAATATCCTTATTTCCAATGGAAAACCAAAGAGGTTTGCTAGCCATGTGGATAAGGCTGTGGCACTTTATGCTTGAGGTTGCGAGTTCGAACCCTGCCGCTTAAGTTTTGAAGGTATATAATTATATACCGGTTCGGTTTGGTTCATCAAAAAATCTTCTGAACTGAGAATCGAACCGGGTTTCAAATTTTTAACTTATCAGGAACCAAACCGAACCGGCCAATCAAAAAAATCGAAAAAATAAACTGGTTCAGTTCAGTCGGTTTTTTGTTCACCCCTAAGTAGGTGTAATGAGTGGAGAAAGATAGAAGAAAAAATGAGGAAAATGATGATGTCAACAAAACTAAACTCCCTAACCAAACAGGGTTGTTACTTTGTTGCCTTATATGCACCTTCTGAATAACATCACTATTTTCTTTTCAAACCTACAATTTTCCCCCCAATAATATATGACTGGTGATAATCAAAACTGTTTTTGATGATGCCAAAACTCTAATACATAAAAAAATTGTACTTTGCACATGGTACAAACCTAAAATATGCACTGGAATTTTGACACCAACAAAAATTGTTGGCGCGTTATCTATAAACTCTCAGACTAAAAATGAAATTATCTGCACGAGATAAGAACACTGTGAATTTTTGTGTAGACTATATATACACAACCTATTCCGTACATTTCCAATCACAAAATAAATTGAAAATTAAGATAAATGTAATGTACAAGATAAAGTTCGATAAATAACAATTACTTTTCGTATATGAAAAGAATAATGGCTTCAATTTAAAATGCCATTAGATATTCATGCATTTGTTTTATCATTATACTCAATCACGCTGTCATTCATATAGGAGTAGTATTAAGTAGCAATAATATTATTGAATATGAGGGTATTACAAATTTTTAATAGGGGTTATGTTAATAGGTGTTTTTTAGATGAAGGGATAGAAATATCATAAAATCAAAACACTAAAGTACACAAATCAAAAAAAAAAAAAAAAAACCCTAAAATCTACCAAAAAAACTAAAACTACAACAACAAAAAAAACCAGAAAAACAGAATGAACTACCAGTGCAATTGTCGTCGCTGTCACGCCATCATTGTCACCCGTTGGTGTGGGAGGCCAGACCAGCCTCCCCTTAGTCCAAAAATCAAGATTCTGACCCTATGCATGATATATATATATATATATATATATATATATATATATATATATATATATATATTGGGTGCAACGGAAACTTATGTGCATGATATATTATGCATTTTAGTAGGTGTTGACCTATTGAGAACAAATCTATATTATAAAAGGGTTCAGTTTTTTGAATCCCTCATATTTTTAGCCCTTGGATTCAATGGATGGTCGAGATTGATTTTCACGCCAGCCCTTAAAGGCTCAGATCAATTAAGCTTTTAACAAACGGTCAAGATACATTTTTGGGCTCAGATTTTTCCCACCTAAATGTTTAGTTATACTTGAGAACTCAAAAACGTTGCCTAATTATTTTGGTACTCTCTCTCCCCCCCTTCCTTTCTCATGATCACTGATTTGGGAACACAAATTTCACTCTCTTTGTCAATCATGCAACAGTCACAATTGAAAAGAAAAACTTCAAACACGTAACAACCAAATCAGTAAATCGAATAGGCAACGTTTGGAAAGAGATCCCATAAATTGAATTTTTGGGATCTCATTTCTAATTTATATATGAGAGGAAACAAAGATGATCTTGAATTTGGTTGGAAATACTATTGGTGCATCTCTTCTCTCTCTCAATTGAGTTCTCTCCCTCGCCGATACCAATTTAAAAAATCATGATCAACATGTAGCGACGATCAAATATTCTAGAAAATTTCCCTTTGCGATGACTTCTGGTTTTCTAGGTTTTTCTTTTTCTCTATTTTAACTCCGCCTTCTTCTTCTTTTTTGTAAACACTGTCTTCTTTCTTTTATTTTGGAAAGATTTTGATGCAGATCTGGAATTTTTGTGGTTCTCAACAGTTTTGGAATTATGATGGAATTCGATTTAGATTTTTTCATGTGATGACTTCTACATTAGTTCACTTCGTCATTTTTTTTAAATTAAAATCCATTTTTATCAGTCATTTGGTTTTCTAGGTTTTTCTTTTTCTCTATTTTAACTTTGCTTTCTTCTTCTCTTTTTTTTTTGTATACACTGTCTTCTTTTATTTTGGAAAGATTTTGATGCAGATTTGGAATTTTTGTGTTTCTCAACAGTTTTGGAATTTTGATGGAATTCGATTTAGGTCGTTTCATACTTTCATGTGATGACTTCTACATTAGTTCACTTCGTCAATTTTTTTTATTAAAATTCATTTTTATCAGTCATCTTTGCGCAGTTTCAGTGAGTTTTTTTTTGGGGGAAAGTTATTCCGTGATTGTTGTCTATATTGCAGAGGTTTTCTGAATTTCAAAAGTTTGTAATTGTGAACGTATAAGGTTCACGACTCATACAGTTACCTCAAATAGGGGTTGATTTAGTTTGTCTACTTGGGGGAAAGCATTCTCATTTCTAATTTATATATGGCCAGGTTTAGATTTGCAGTCAATCTTTTGATTCGTAACAATGTTCATGTAAAACTTATACACTGCTAATCGATTATCACCAGTGTACGTAGAACGAATATTTTTTTGACTAATAAAGAGTTTAAGGGGAATTTTTTTCCCTCTAAATCTTAATGTAAAATCTTCGGTCATGGAATCTCATTAGTTTACGTAAGATCAAATCATAAAGTCAAAATTTGTGTTAGAAATTGAATCTTCTTAGTTTATGTACAGTCAAATTTTGTTCGGTTGGAGTGCCTTCAGGCACGGGTCATTTACTAGTATAATATATTATGCATGATACGCAAGTTACTCCCACCTTAATTACAGTGAAAAATCGTCATTGATCAAATCCTCAACGAATCTTGTTGTAAAGGTGTCAATGACCGCACTATAAGGTTGTAATGCGGCATCTAAGCTTTTGATCTCGGTAATCAATAGTTCGGATTTTATTTCGGCAATAAACGACTCGGATCTGCAAAGGCCGAGATGAAATCAATACAACTCGTCAATGACTCAATGCCTTTATTGTGTGCTACGTGGCATATTTAACCATTAAATAATTCATTTATTTCATATTGAGCGCACTAATTTAGATTTCAGTAAACCGCGTAGCTAGTACATATAAATGGAATCGAGTGCGTATGATTTTTGTCGTGTGATTATTAAGGTGATGTCCAAAAGTAAGATCCGAGTCGTATTTGATACTAATCTATAATCGTTCATTTTTATAGAGATAACATATAAGTCTACGAAACAATAGATGACGTTGTGCGTAATATTATATGATAACTTATACACGTACTCTGATCTTTTGAGTGGGATAAAGAATAAGGGCAAAAGCAAAGAATAAATTTGGTCGTTTGGTGGAGAGATGATGTGATTCTATAGGTATGGATTAAACAATACCATCTCAAGTGGTATTTTATGATTATAGACAAAGAGTATCATTATAATAGTGCCTTATTACTAGTTTCATGCATTATACGTGGAACCAACTAATCAAAGAAAATACTCGAGGTCACATATTATCCAAGTGTCTAGTCAGGACCTGATATTTTGGGAGCCTAAAGCAACCTTTAAATTGGGGCCTTAAAAAATGTAAATTAATCTATATATATATATATATATAGATTAATTTCTCCTCTAGACTCTGAATTTTCAGACCTCTGCGATACGAGTATTTTTTGATGATCTGAACCGTCCAATGTGTTCAGAAGGTGTCATCCAATGTGTTCAGAAGGTGTTTTCAAAGGTCCACATTGGAAATCTCAAAAAAAAAAAAATACCGGAAAGGGCTTGATACAAGTAGTTTTTCACAGTTTTTGCGAAAAACTGTTTGGATCAAGCCTTCCTGGTATTTTTTTGAAGATTTCTTGGAAGGACCTTGAAAAACACCTTTTGAGCATATTGGACAACTTGGATTTTCCGAAAATAATTTACAAAAAAAAGAAAAGAATTTTCCTTCAATCTGGGAGTCCGGATAGGAATATATATATATATATATAATATTAATAACCATCACGGGTCCAGTTGCCATTCACGTTGGGGTCAGGGGATTCAAAAGATTCTAAAATTTTCTTCCTGTTCGGTTTAGAGTTTTAGTTTAGTTTTGATTTTGATAACATCATCATCACCCTCATTTCTCTCTCTATCTCTCTCCACTTATTACACCTTGTGACATCATCAAAACTAAACTAAACTACCAAACGAACACAACTTTGACCTCAAGAATCGATTCCTAATTAATTATGTAAAGAGCCCAAACGCACCCTAATAATCCAGAGTAAATTATGACGACACAACATTTTTAGAAGTTTTGGTGGAGAGAGATTTCAAAGATTGACCCAATTGAAGTGAATAATAGCCAACACCAAAATATTGTAACACATCATCTCTCATTTGATTTGTACACTTTCCAGACAGATGGAGTATATTCTCAGGCATTGTTTGTTTGGTGGGATTTAGGGATGGGATGGTGTGTGATTCAAAATTCCGTGTTTGTTTCCCTTATTTTGGATGAGATTTGAAATTCTATGGATTTTTTTTATCCCAATCCATATGGGATATAAAGTCTTATTTTGGATGAGATATTGAATTTCCAATGACAAAAATAACAAAAAATGTTTTCCAATGGCTATATCCCGTTGAACACAAACACTGGATATGAATTTTCTTCATCTATTGATATCCTGAGTAATATCCTAAGGATTTCATATCCCATCCATATCTCAAGGGATTTCATATTCCATTCATTTATCTCTAGTAAAAAAAACGAGGCTTTATACTCTTAGGGTGTGTTATTTAACAGATTTTTGGGACATAAAATCTCCCATGTTATGACACTCAGGTTGGTACTTTGTACTTTATGAGTGATTTAATTGATCTCTCTTCTATCGATTGACAAAAAAAAATCTCAACACATAAAATGTAAAAGTGATTTTATGAGATTTTCATAAAATCCTCCTAAAATCTATAAGAAAACCACTACATTTTATCAGTTAGGAAAACAACTCCATTTTATCACCTCTCCATAAAATGTTCATTTCATAAAATGCATCTAAAATCTATAGGAGAACAAGGCCTTATACTATATCCATTCTAAAATAATAGTCTACTACAAAAAGTCGTGTTATTTTTTAAATTAAAAAATGAAATACTTCCTTGTATCATTATTCAATTTTTTTGCACCGAATTGAAATACTCGTCACTTCAATTCGGTGTGAAAAAATTCAAATAATGATACACGAAAGTATTTTATTTTTTAATTTAAAAAATGAGAAGAGAGGAAATGGGACTAAGTATTATTTAACGGAGGGAGTAGTTTAATTTAAAATTGTTTTGCTAAACGTGATGCTTTTGATTCCATTTTTAACAACTGAACTCTCCCTATTCTTTTCGCTTATTAAAAAAAGCTACAGAGCTGTGTTCTTCCCAGAGAGTTGAGAAGAGAGAGAGGGAGAGGGAGAGAGAGAGAGAGGGAGAGGGAGAGGGAGAGGGAGAGGGAGAGAGAGAATGGTAGGACCATCGAGGCCACAATTCGTTCTCTTCGGTTCATCAATAGTACAGTTCAGTTACAGTGATGAAGGTTGGGGTGCTGTTCTCGCCGATATCTATTCTCGAAAGGTACAAAGTTCTACCCGATCCTCCTCCCCTCCTTTTCTTTTCTTTCACTTCGATTGATTGATTGATTGCTAAATCCAATTGGGTTTCTCATATCTCGACACGATAATAATGGAGGGTTTGAATTTTGGATTCCTCTTCTTGTTTGTTTTCTGGGTTCTGTAGATCTTTTTGTTTCAGCTCGAGTGTCATTTTACCTTGTGTTTCCCGACAACATAATTGGATCTATCGATGGTGGGGTTCCACACATCTGTACCTGATTAAATTCAATTTCTGTGTTAGTTCCCTTCAAAATCTCACAGAGGCATTGGTAATTACCTTAATTCAGATTCTGGTAACTGTTTAATCCATTACACATGTTTTGGTCACTGGTTTCCTGAAATTTCCCAAAAAGGGTTTTGTATGAATCCAGTGGGTTGACCTGGTGATTAAGGCCGGAACTTAATGGTTTGCACCCTCCTATTCGGAATTTCTTTGGGTTGGTCAACTCATGGGCCAGTATGCCCTGAGTTTATCATCTCCTGCTATTCATGTTAGGAGTGATACACCAGACAGACATTACCCCTAGGTACATTAGACAGACACCCTAGGGCCTAGGTTCTGGTCACTGGGTTTTCCCTAAAATTTCCCAACAAGGGATTCATATGAATCCAAGGGGTTTAGAGCTGAAAATAGAAATCTTGGAACTTATACGGTTGTCAGAAAAGGAGAGTATGGAGTCGCATGTAGCTTGGAAATCCAAAAACATTGACCCAATACGATCTGAAAATAGAAGATTGGATTTGTGGCTCCATCTTTGCTATGCTGAATTGTTATCTTTTGATCTATTTGCATGGGCTAGAGTACAGATGTCTGATGTTTTTCTCTAATTATCATATTCATCTAATTTCATTTCAAGGATATTGGGACGCACTGGAACATTCAGTATTCTTCACATATGATTTCTATATTCTAGCTTAAATACTGGGGGCTGCGATCCTGGGGTTGAACCTTCCTTGAACTTTCTGATTTTGCCTGAGGGATTGGCTTGAGCATCTCGCTTGGGCACCTAGCCTGCACATGTAGCAGTTCCGTTAGTGCCTAACCGGATGATGGTGTGTCTGGGAAGGCACTCCGATGATCTATTAAGGCTTGGTTTTCCATTTGCTAAAATGGATATTTGCTAAAATCAAGTGGGTGATTTTAGCAAATGAAGTGGAGGGATGCTAAAATCAAGTATAGCAAATGGAAAACTACCCCTAAGTGGAGGAAGACTATGGAAAGTACAAGAAAGTATTAGGGTTTGAGAGTGGAGTGAGTTGTAGCCTTTAGGGCTAGTTGATGTACGTTTTATAGTGATCTCCTGACTTCCCCTCCAAGTTAGCACGGGTTAGGCACGTGGAGTAACTGCTCGGCTGGCATCACCCCATAGTTTTAAATCTCAATATCGGTCGCGGTATCGGTGTATCGGTGTATCGGTATCGGGGCGTATCGGCGATACGTCGCGGGAATCGGCTGTCTCGGCCGTGAATTTTTTAAAATCATTAGCAATATGTAGAAAACTTAATTGTAGACTCTTTTTTGTCTCTCATTAGCTTAATTAGTCATATTTTAACCTATCTTATCACATATAAATGAAACAAATTACCAGGATAATAATCTGTATCAATTATCTCTCTGTCAAAATCAATCTACAAAGATGCAATGACACAAAGTCTACAAGTTCAACTATTGAGTGCACGTGTAAACAATTCCCTATATTCAACTATTGAGTGCACGTGTAAACAATTCACTGTATATCAATTCACTATATGTCAAAACTAATCTACAAATCTATACGTATGAAAGCACGTGTAAACAACAAATTATCACCGCACTACCCTTTTTATTTTTATTTTAATAAGCACTAGTAAATCGAGTAGTGAGTACTATTGTGAATCTGGGATTCACTTTCCCAAATACCTTTACCCATTTTCTTCTTCCCGAGAAAACCCAGAGAGTCGAGAGACCGCCTCACCGCCAAAGCAACGCCGGCCGTCCCAAGTGTGGACTCCCAATGTTTCCCCCCTCTCTCTCTCTCTCTCTCTCACACACACACACACACACATACACAAGAAGAGGGACGTCTGGTGGTGCTGTTATGGAGTTCAGCCGTTCAACAACTGCCATGATTCTCGCAAAAAGTCTTCAACCCACGTTTGGAGCAACCCACGTTTGGAATAGGGCCAGATCTACAAAGTATAAACATCAATTTTTGGAAAATACCTTTGGTTCCCTCCTACAGTTCTACCGTAGAAGATTGAACACCTTGCTTGGTAAGGCCGCCATTTGTTCAATCCTTCTACCCTGACCCCTCAACTCTGTTTTCTGTTCACCGTCTCGGCCGATACTGTCTGTATCGGATTCCGTCTCGGCTGATACACCGAGACGTATCGGGATCCGGCCGGTTCATATGCGATTTTTTTATTCACACCGCTATATCGGTGCGTATCCGTATCGGAGACCTAAAATACCGGTACGAACCGGCCGATATTTAAAAGTATGCATCACCCTTGATGAAGGGGATTGAGGCAGTTACTTGCACATGCCATGAGCTATCTTTCAAACCAATAAGAGCTTGATGTGTGTGATAACCATCTGGCTGACGTCACACCTAACATATTGGATCAGGATGGTTAAGAGCACGTACCCAGACATGCCTTATGAGGACGTTATGTGTCATACCGGCCGAGACTGATTTGGCATATGTCCGAACCTCCCGGTTTGGCCTGTGAGGTAATATCTGGTCGATTCAGATAACAAACGAATCCAAGACCTATTATAGGGGTTCCATGCATAGCTTGGGACGTAAAAAATATGCATATTATTGTGCCACTGTGGTTTGATTGGACCCTCTGGACCCTTATCGTTCGGCCCACTACACCTATTATAGGGGTTTCATGCATAGCTCGTGAGAAACTTGACATAGGAAATACGCTTGCTAAGTTATTGTCCAACTAAACATGTCCGACGAGGATTCTATATCCTTTTTGAGCGTCAAGTGTCCAATTTCATTAATTGAAGGATTCATGTAACATAGCTTTTGACTTTGCTATGTATCAACAAATAACCATGGTTTGCCTTTACTAAGAATTTGATATCCTGTGTATGCAGTACATTCTATTGACTGATATTCAAAATCAGAGATATTTGATATTTTAACCGTATGAACTATGAAGTTTACCCACTTTGCCACATAGGCGTGATTAACTGATAAATCTCTGATCTCGCGGTTTTTATTTTCATTTACCTGCTATAAGATGTTAAAAGTGGATCCCCTCTATCAATATTACTGCTGATTTTTGCTTCAACTGGCTTAGGCAGATATTTTCCTGCGAGGATATGCGGGTTGGAATTCCAGGCGTGCTGTCCAAGTTCTCGATCAAGTTTTTCCCAAAGTATGTATGATGTGTTTTTGTTTTGATTTATTTTCTCTCCTGCTCATTGACCTGTTGGTGAATAGCTTAGTTGCAAGAAAGATATTTCTTTAATTGGCCCAAGCTTATTTATTTATATTGTGTTAAGCTAACTCCGATCAGGCATCCTTGCTTGACCAATTTCTATCTCTTTGATGCTGATGTTTCATTAATATTCTCAATTTAGGATGCAGCTGTACAGCCTTCTCTAGTGATAGTCTATCTTGGTGGTAACGATTCAATGCATCCTAGCCCAACTGGCCTGGGCCCTCATGTGCCTCTTCCAGAATATATAGAGAACATGAGGAAGATAGCTATTCATCTCAAGGTAATTTTCTTGGAGAGGATACTATTTTGCTGCTATATTATACTCCCTTCGTCCCATAAGTTGCTCCCTTCAGGAATTACTTGCAATTTTCAAACTTAAAAATAATCTATCTACTAAAATAATTTTTTGATTTTTTTTGCACCGTTAAAAAGATCTCATCGAAAACTATAAAACAAGTTCGATATTGCACAAAAAAATATTTCAGTAAGTATATTATTTTTAAGCTTGAAAATTGCATGTAATTTCGTAGGGGACTAACTTTATGGGACTGAAGGAGTATTCTATAAACGAGATTTCTGATTACCTTACCATGTGATGAAAGGGCCGATCATATATGTTCTGTTTATATTGTATCATGTGTAACATACTCTCATTGGATAACAAATGTACAAGGAAAACTTCGTCCTTTTGATTTCCATAAGCCAACTCAATATTCTAAACAGAATTGTCAGTTGTTTGTCTGCAAAAACCATTGAGTTCAAACTTAGATGGAAGTTTGTTTTGCATCTCTGCGTGTCTTAATTGTAGTACTTGCTCGAATTCTTTTAGTATGAATTCAGAGCTGTATTTTGTTGGCCAGCCTTAAGCTATTCTCAACAGTATTTTGTTCATTTTCTAACAGAATTACATTTTGTTAGCAGAGCCTTTCAGAGAAGACGCGTGTAATCTTCATGGGTGCTCCTCCAGTGAATGAGGAAAAAATCCGCGAATTTACAGGGTGCTTTTATATTCCTTTGACTATCTTTTCTTAATATCCTGGCATCTTTCTGCTCTAACACTGAGCCTGTTTTTTATGCACATTGAAAACGCAGTAACAAATTTGACAAATTGGGTCGGACAAACGAGGCCTGCAGACAATATGCAGAAGCACTAGTAGAGATGTGCCAGGAGATGGATGTCAAGTCAATTAATCTATGGACAGCAATTCAGACAAGGGATGATTGGTTGACAGCTTGCTTTACGTAAGTTTGCTTTGACATAATAATTCTTGTCCTTGTTTGACTGCCTCCAGCCTTTTCTCATTGTGCAACCTTTATGCACCTTTATTATGATTACCATTACGTATCTGCTGCCGGATGCCACAGATAGATTTACCTGAGCCACCGATCATTAGAGGAGTTATTTACCTATGCTAAAATGAAATGCAAGCATGCATTGTATGCAATTCTTCAGATTTCCTCTATAAAATATACACATGTTGCTGTGTGAATAGTGAACCAGTGCACGCCTATCAAATCACCGTGAAGTGGAAACTATAATTTGTTAGTTGGAATGTTTCCTAAAAAGGGATGGAATGGAATGGTCATTCCTTGGTCTCCCAATGGAATGTCGTTTACAGTGGTGAATCATGAGTCCATTGGTAATAGAGATACTGTTGTTTTTGTAGCAGACCAAATTTTGGAATGAGCATTCCAGGGAAATGTCCGTTCAGCTTCAGCTTCAACTTCATTCCACTGATCCATACACTTTGTAATTGCTAAAACATCTAGACATCTTCAGAGAAATGACTCAGGAAGTTAGAATACTTGCGCATCATCCATAATTGCTTCACCGGAATACTAGATAAGCTTCATCACGCTTCTCAAGAGTTGCTTTTGAGTGAAACTCAGAAGAGTTTCTTCCACGTGATTCAAGAAATCACAAGCGTCATCATTTCACATAGCTATGTAATTTCTTTTGGAATAGAGTTTCTTTTGGTTCTGTTTGAATCTCAAGAAATGACAAGTGTCATCGTATCTCATAGTTGTGTAATAAAATAACATTCCCTTCAATTTCAAGAGTTTTCTGTGATTGTTGCAGGATGCTTGCCTTGAACATGTCAATAGACTCTATATATTCACGACCCATTGTAAACCTAAGAATATGATTATGCAGTCAATCTTTTTTTTCAGCTTTCCATTCAAATACTCTCGTAACTAATTGGATTCTCTTGTCTTTTTGCCGCAAACTATGTTCTGTAGTAGACACAATTTGTTAAAAATCTGATTTCTTTGTAATTCAGGGATGGAATCCATTTGTCATCGGAGGGAAGCAAGATCGTGGTGAGGGAGATATTGACAGTACTCAAAGAGGCTGAATGGGAGCCAAATCTTCACTGGAAGTCATTGCCAACTGAATTTTCTGAAGATTCTCCATACGATCTTGTCGGTCCTGATGGTAAGACCACGATAAACGTCTCTGAGACAAACTTTCACTGGGAAAACGAGTGGGATTAGGTTCTTTGCGAGCAATGTATCAACCCTTTGTTGGTGTTTTGTTGACCTGACTCGTCCTCTGCCATTGTTTATTGAACTTTTTCTCATGATCGTGTCCCGTTGAGTTTTAACTTGCAATGTATCTTGGTCCTTTGTAGAATATTTTGCGAGTACATATAAATTACTTTTCTCATTTCAATGGTTAATTGGGTGTTGAAAACAGAGGATGAAGAATGAAAGAAAGCTCGCCAAACCCATCTCAGATAGTGAACTTTGGGTGAGCATTATCATGCTGTGTTGCATTGGTTGTTCTTTGATTTTCAAACTGTACCTGCAAATGTCTTAGGCGTCGATGTAGTAACATTAAATTTGGACGAACTTATGGCTGATGGATTTCCTAAATTTTTCTCAGGTTTTGATAGTTTTTTCCCCCCCTGATTTGTCTTAACAAGAGGTGGAATATCAAGAAGATATTGATCCAAGTGAAAAAGGTTCAATATGGAGAGAAATTTGCGGTCTTTTGTGGAATTAACAAAATCTAGAAAGAGACTCAGTTTTTGTTATCAGGTGTCCAATAAGGCAGTGGATGTTTTGGCAAGGAAATCCGCAGAGTTGCAGAACACTTTTGTTGATTACTACATTGCTACAATCACTGCTTGAGTTGATTGCCGGTTAGGCATGAACTGGGAATTATGCCCGGCATGTATGAAAAATAATGAGACAAGGGTGCAGTCATGTCATGGTGCAATTTTATACAAGAAACAGAAGAGAAGATTTAGTTGATGGTTTTGTTATCATTTCTAGTTATTGTCACTGAATATGGAAGGCTGTATCGGCATCTAGGAAGAATCAATTAACAAAGGCTGAGGTGACATGGTTACATTGGGTTGGTGCACGAAGGGGTATATTATATACGGAAACTCCGTGTATAACTTATTCTCTTACCATAAACTAGGGGGGCTCCGTGCACGCACGAAGTCTCGTGCTCATGCTTGTGTAAACGACCTCTTTATTCCATTGTTGATTGAGTAAGATCGGAAAAGGAATGCAGTAATGATGATATATAAGGGATGAATTGAGTAAGCAACTGAAGGGGTATAAGCACCTCACCAATACAACTGAAACATGGATGAACCTCCATAACAAAGGCCAATGCTTTCTTTTCTTTTTCTTTTTCCATAACAAGCAATTCTATCAATCTCATGTACCTTCAATCCTTATAGTAACACCTTTTGCTTCTCTAAAACCCAAAAATGCATTTAGGATGGGTGGAGATAATGGGGTGATAGTTATGATAGATGGTTTTAACTATTTTGCCCCTAGCATTTATTAAATGACACGTTAATTGTAAATACTTAATTTTTGAAGGGGTAGCCTACGAAAATCACTTTTGTGACGAGACTTCAAAAAAGGGAGACACTAAACTGGTGTTCTCCTTTAGATATCAGAATATTTATTCTGTCCATGGTTTTAGGCGGTTGTGATTTTTAGGACCTGCTTTTGTACCGACTATGAAAATACCCCCCAAAACCTATCCTAATTACATCACACCATTGCCCTAGAGCCTGGCCCAAACCATAACAATGCAAAAATGACATAACTAACCTCAAACTAAAAAAAGCCCGAAGATGGAAACAAGGGCAAAAATGGAAACAAAAAAGAAAGCCATGCTTGAGCTGAGGATTTCTTTCTATTGTAGGAAGGACAGAGAAATCTCTAATGTTTATAGAAGAGTCTTTCCCCCGCCAACTTATTTCATTTTCAGCCACTTCCAGTTAGTAAGAAAAGGGGTCCCTGCAGTAGGAAATGGATGGTTAGATGGAGGAATCCGCAATCCGGGAAGTGTTGTGCGGCAAAACACCTGCCGGATTCATGGAGGAGGCACTACACGGTGTAGTTCTTTGGGGTCCCTACACCATCCTTTCTTCTAGTAGGCCTCTACTCAATCTCATTCAGCTTATGTCTGAGTAATTTACACCCTCGCCCTCCAGACTCCAGTAGTCATTAGAGGGGGCGCTTCCCCATACGCGTGATGGGGAATGGCTTATGTACGCAGCCTCCCACCACTAATTTTGCAGTGTCCACTGGCATCGGACGATTCTAAACAAACTTGTGTTCTGTTTTGTGCACCAAAGTATGTGCAAGCATACTTTCAGTATAACAATTTACAAACAACAATCATGACAAAAAATATCCACGCGCACGACCACACATTCACTTAAGCCGGGGACTCCACATTGGACGATCTGGACCGTTGATATCGGATCAAATGACTAAGAGAGCTCAATACACGCATGTAGTGAGCTCACTCACTACAGACCCCCGGATCCAAATTTATCGCCCTTTGGATATCACTTGATCCTATGCAATCCTTCCACCCTGCAGTTTTGATCGCAATTGTATTGTACTAAAACAGGTCAGTAGTTTTGGGTTTGGCTTCCATTCTAGCGCTAATGATTACATGTTGATTAGGATTGTGCTTTACTCTAGTCCCGTCGAGAAAGCCGAAGCACTTAATCTGGGCTGATACGCGATGAGCGCTGATAGTTGGGAGAGAAATGGATGGGCAAAATGGTGAAATACAGCGGTGGAATTTGCAGAAACTGGAGAATTTGTAGTTACAGACCATGAAGTATCCGGTGATTTCATGAAGTCGTGCAAAACAAGAGCAAAGAAAGGAAGCATTGAATTTGTTGGGAGAGATGCGATCAGATCGATGGGATGTGCTGAATATGGTGAAATCTTTGTGGGATCTTCTTTCTGCCATTCCAACTTGTTTATGCATGGAGATTTTACTAGTCGTGAATATCAAAGAGGAACTGTAAAAGGGTCCATGCGCGTGGGCTGTTCGGTGTGGTCTGTTCAGTCTATTTTTTTTTTTGTCAGCAGATGGTAAAGAAGCCGAGTCCAAAAAAGTACAGAAAAGAAAAATAATGGAGAATGAGAATCCAGGTGGTTGGATAATGGAGAAGGAGAATCCAAAAACTCCTCTAAAATTGGGTGGCAAACATTGAAAATGCAATCCTCTAAAAAGACAAAAGAAAAAGAAAAAAGAAAAAAGAAGCCAGAATGCCAAACTGCAGAATTCAAAATGCAAAATAAAGTCTCCCAAACGCCCACTATATTTACTGTACACTGTTAAGGCTGAATACAAGACCTTCGGGAATAAAAGATGAGATCATATGTAAGACGATTGGCCTCCTCTTAGTGTTAACATTTCTATTTTAGGTTGTCCCTTAATAACTATGTGTTTCGAAAAGTTAATAGGTATAAGTTTGTACAATTATCAATTACCTTTTTAAAAAGTTGTTGAGCACTATTTCATTGGCTTGCATGACTGGAAGTAGGGTCCCTGCGTACAAATAAACACAAGAATATTCACACGAAACCCTACCAGAATCAAGGTCCATTGTGTCCTGGGTCTTTGTATCATATGAAAAGAGCGTCAGCTCACCAGAAAATTTATGCTCAGTCACTAACAATTCACCATTTTCCCCACCTCCCACTACTGTACTATAACCATCTTCCCCTTCTCCCATAAGATTTGCAATCCTCGGGACATACCCACCTTTAACTTGGATGGTCCAGGTACTATCGTTTTCATTCAACACCCAAACATCAAAGCCTCTAACATCAGAAGAAACAACGAGTGCAAGTTTATCATTTAATTCCACAAATTGCCAGCTAGTTTCATCCCAACTCCTATCCAAACACACTGGTGTTCTAATTTTTCTAAACACCTCATCACCCATGTCAAAGGACATAACAAACACTTGATTAGTTGGGACTACACATGCCGACCAATAGAAAACACCATTCAAGACTACTGAAGCAGAAGTCCCACGAATTTGCACGATGGCTTCATTGTTCTCCCCAAAGAACAACGAAAGCTTATTAACATCAATTTCCGTCCAAGTATTTGTGCTCATCACATACAGATCAGCTCGGATATTGTCTCAAAGGGGAGTAATAGAATAAAGTACTATCCTAATCAACTTGTAATCATTAGCTCTGGGATGGAAGCCAAACCCAAAACTAACATGCATGTCAGGTATACCCTCATCGAACCAATTCCATTCGACACCTAAAATTTCCTGAAACTTTCTGGTGGAGGGATGTTAAATCTATCGAAAGCATGTAAACCATACAAGACTTACATAATGAAGCGCAACGGAATACTTCGAGCTTTCGGAGATCAATGAACCGAGGCCCGCTCTACAAGCACAATCCGTAACCACGAACAAGAACCCGATCACCATTTTCAATCCTCGTCGCGTAGAGAAGACTACCAGAGCCTACTCTTAGTATCCACACCGCAAATCCTAGGGTTCGTAGATGGAAACCCAAGAGAGAGAAGATATTGATACGAGAAATATTTTAGGGAAAATGAGAGAACTAGAACTCTTTTCTTGTATCTCTCTCATATATCTGCAGGACTATATTTATAAATAAAGTCCAAGAGTTTAAGTTCTCTTTAAACTCTCCTAACAGATCGAGATAAGAGTCCATCTCTTATCATCCTTCTAACTAACCCAATCACTTAACCCATGTGGACGATCCGTGTGTATTGGGTCCGGTTGAACCGACCCATAAATACTAACAGATTGCATAAAATCAAGGGATATCCAACCTGAGATAAATGTATGCAGACCAATCCATTACAGATACCAACAATAGTTAAACAACTTCGCTCGTCGTACTCCCAAGGGCAACCATTGTTCCTCCTATCCAAAAAAGCGAAATCGAGATTGACACGGTCGTTATCAAACCCATCGTTTTTATGATCGGCATTATCAAACCCATAGTTGCAAATTAATAAGATCTCGTCGCTATCGGTTACTAAATTAATAGTAGTTTCTAGGAGAGAGGTGGGAATGAGAGAGACCTGGGTTCGAAGATGTTTGGAAATAAAATCAGGGGTTTCAATCAAATCATACCAGGTTTTATAGACGGACTTGAATCGCAAGAGGGATTTCACTGGCAATCTTGATAGGATTTCAATCGTTATCTCAAACGGCAGATCATACCAAGTTTTGCAGACAGTTGACTGGCTACCCACCATAGCTACTGTTGCTGCTTCTTCTTGGCCTGAAAACACCCAGGCCTTCTTCACCAATAGATTTTAGGTACCATTAGGTACATAAAATATGAGATTTTATGACACTTCAATCTTAACACATAAAATGTAAAAGTGATTTTATGAAATTCTCGTAAAATCCTCCTAAAATCTGTAGGAAAACCAATACATTTTATCAATTGGAAAAACAACTTCATTTTATCACCCCTTCATAAAATGTTCATTTTATGAGATTTTCATAAAATCTACATAAAATCTATTGGAGAACAAGGCCCGAATGGATTTTGCTCATTTTCTCAACAGCTTTCTATCGGTGGAAGGTGTTATAAAAGCTCTATATGTAGCTCTGTATGGATGACCTTGGAGATGTATTGGTTTGTGTGATAGTAGTAAATAGGTTGGTTGTATTAGAGAGCTTTTGTCTATATATGTATTGTTCAAAACAAAAGAGAGATATACACAAGCAAAGAGAGAAAGAAAAGGCAGAGAGCAAAAAATACCACTCTGAATAATATTTGAGTAGTCCAAAAGATTAACTTTCTACATATTTATCTCCAACACTTTGTTTACTTTTCAGCTCTTATTATCTACTTGATTTCATAACACGTTATCAGCACGAAGCCCTAGCCAACTGAGAGAGGTAAATGTTGTATACTCCATTCATACAACTTGTTGGTTTTAGATACACTAATCCATATTCATCAAAATGAGTTTTTTTAAGCATATAATCTGCTACAACTTTCTTTCAATTTTGAATTCGGAAAGTACAAAACCTGACATTGGTATCAATTTTCATAAACTTTTTAAACCACCAGTAGCTAAATCTTAAGTTCATGTCTACTATGCTTTAAATGGATTTTTTTCTCTCTCGTCATATTGTATACCAACAACAGTATAAGGAAAGAAGAAGAATTATTGTACTAGAAGTACATATCAACTATGAATCCTGAAGTATTCTAATTATGAAAAAAAATGAGAGATTGTACCTGAAGTACATATCACTTATGAATCCTGAAGTATTCTACTTTTAAGAAAAAAAAGGGTGAAAAATACCAGAAGAATTTTACCCCAAAAGGGGGGTAGAATATCGAAGTATTTTTGGCAACAAGGTGGATGGGTCTTCAAAATATTGAATCCACCACGCCGCCTTGAACCTGTGACCTTCCGTAAGGGAAAGCACAAGTTTGGCCACTGAGCTAACCCCAGTGGTTAAGTATATACTAACAATTTTATTTATTTATTACCTATTCTCAATGTTTTAACATCTTAGCAGATGTATAAATTTTTATAATACTGTGTAAAATGAGCACAAATGTTACACCCATATACGTGCAAGTAAATTTTTAGATTGAGGTTTCTCTTTCTGCAAATGTTAGTAGCCAACTGTTCTCTTTAATTGAATTAAAAATGAGCTATTAATTGGCCTCACATTCACTTCTATCTATATCTCCTGTGCATAAAAATTAGTATTGGAAATAGGCATTCATAAAGAGGAATTTTTATGCTATATATGCCACTTCATGCTTACTTCATATATCTCTTGGGCAATAGCCCAATACAAAATGTCACTGATCATCATAGTGATCCCGAGATAGATATTGTTAAAAAGAAATTTTATACTTCTGATTATTTCATTATGTTATTATAGAATTATTTGTCTAATCAAAGATATCTTGTTTTATAGACAATGTCGAACTACACAAAATTGGAATTTACTGCCCTTGACATTTCGGGAAGAAATTATCTGTCATGGATCCTTGACATAGAGATTCATCTCGATGCAATGGAAATCGAAAAAACAATCACAAATGGCAATAGTGCATCCCTGAAGGATCGCGCAAGGGCCATGATCTTTAACCAACATTACCTCCACGAGGACCTGAAGTCCGAGTATCTCACTGTCAAAGACCCTCTAGTTTTGTGGAACAACCTGAAGGAAAGACATGGGCACCAAAAGACAGTCATGTTGCCTACAGCTCGTTATCATTGGATGCACCTAAGATTTGAAGATTACAAATCAGTTAGCGAGTATAATTCTGCCTTATTCAGAATTGTTTCACTTTTGAGACTGTGTGGGGAGAAAATTACTGAAATGGATATGCTAGAAAAGACATATTCCACGATTCACCCCAGAGACATGAATCTATCACAAACATATAGACGGAGGGGTTATGAAAAATACTCAGATTTGATATCCTGTCTCCTGGTAGCTGAACAAAATAATGAATTATTAATGAAAAAGCACGAGTCTCGCCTAACCGGATCTATACTGTTTCTAGAAGCAAACGGAGTCTCATTCCACAGTTAGGGAGGTGGCCGCGGCCGTGGCCGAGGTCATGGGCGTGGACGCGGACGGAGGCGTGGGGGCCATAACTACCAAGTCCGTGGAGGACACATCAAGAAGCCCAGCAAGAAAACTGATTTTCCCCGGAAGTGGAATAAATGGGATATGTTGGATGTATCCCAAGGAAAGGGAAAAGATTTGCAAGCTAAACCTTTTAAGAATACATAAAATTCATGTTACAGATGTGGAGTGAAAGGTCATTGGTCGCGTACCTGTCGTACGCCAAAATATTTAGTTGATCTTTACCAGGCATCAATCAAAGGGAAAGGAAAAGAAGTTGAAACCAATTTTCTTGATCAAGTTAATCAAACTGACCCTTTTGAACCTTTTAATTTTTCATCTTTTGATATGTCTAATTTATCTGTTGGACCTAGGGGGACAAAAGATGATTTCTTTGATGATGGAGATGACTACCCTGATTGGTCAATGCATTTGGACTAAATAAGTATATTTGCTTATGTTTGAAATAATAGTCTAAGGACTAATCTATCTTTCAATAATGTTGTAAGGGACATGTCATGTTGTATTTTGCTTTTGGAATAAAAGTTTCAAGATGTGTTTCAATTACTTATTTGTGAAATCTTTAAATTTGTATTTTTTCATTTAGGGGCATGGATACTACTAATGATACATTATCAAATGCAAAAATAAACGGTGAAGATATCTGTCTCGTAGACAGTGGTACGACACGCACTATTCTTCGAGATAGCAGATATTTGAAACATTTGACAAAGATAAAAACTTATGTCAATACAATATCAGGTTTTGCAGACCTAATTGAAGGCTCTGGAAGAGCAAATATTGTTCTAGCAAACAGAACAAATTTAAATATTGACAATGCTTTGTATTCTACCAGATCCAAAAGAAATCTGTTAAGTTTTATGGATATACGTTGTAATGGTTATCATATTGAAACCACAAACGAAGGTAGAAAAGAATATTTGTATATCACTTCTAATGTGTCTGGCCGGAAGCTAGTATTAGAAAGATTTTCTGCATTATCTTCTGGTTTATATTATACGACGATTAGAACAATTGAATCATATATTGTGATGTACCATAAGTGCTCCAACGCAAAACTTTTTATGCTATGGCATGATCGCCTTGGGCATCCAGGTTCAATAATGATGCGTCGTATTATTGAAAATTCACAAGGGCATCCGTTAAAGAACCAGAAGATTCTATTACCCAAGAATTATCCATGTAATGCCTGTTCACAAGGGAAATTGATAATTAGACCATCAATCTCCAAAGTGATTGTTGAATCACCATCATTTTTACAAAGAATACAAGGAGATATTTGTGGGCCAATACACCCACCATGTGGACCATTTCGATATTTCATGATTCTAGTTGATGCTTCAACTAGATGGTCACATACCTATTTATTGTCTACACGAAATGTTGCATTTGCTAGATTCCTTGCTTAGATCATTAGATTAAGAACATAGTTCTCAGATCATCAAATCAAAACAATTCGCCTTGACAATGCTGAAGAGTTCACATCTCAGACATTCAATGATTACTGCATGTCAATTGGTGTTGATGTTGAGCATCCTGTTGCGCACACTCATATCTAGAATGGTTTGGTTGAATCTTTTATTAAAAAAATTCAGTTAATTGCTCGACCATTACTTATGAAAACAAAATTGCCAGTTTCTGCTTGGGGACATGCTATTTTACATGCTGCATCTTTGATTCGTGTTAGACCAACTGCATGTCATAAATATTCACCCACACAGCTTGCTCTTGGTCAACAACTGAATATCTCTCACTTAAGAGTTTTTGGTTGTGCTGTGTATGTGCCTATTGCACCACCCCAACGTACTAAAATGGGTCCACAATGTAGGCTTGGGATTTATTTTGGTTTTGATTCTCCATCTATCATTAGATTCCTCGAACCTCTAACAGGCAATGTGTTTAAGGCACGCTTGGAGGATTGTCATTTTGATGAATTAGTTTTCCCACCATTAGGGGGAGATAGGTCGAAGCCAGAAGCTCAACGTGAAATTACTTGGAATATTTTGGCATTATCTCATCTTGATCATTGTACTAATCAATGTGAACTAGAAGTTCAAAGGATCATTCATTTGCAAAGTATTGCAAATAAGTTATCGGATGCATTTACAGATGCAAATAAAGTAACCAAGTCTTATAGCCAATAGCCCAGCACAGATCAAAATTCCCACAGGACAAATTACTAGTACAACAACTGATGAATCTAAAGCACGCCAGAAGCGTGGGAGACCTGTTGGTGCCAAAGATAAACTTCCCTGGAAGAGGAAAATCCAAGGCAAACAAATTGAAATCCCAGAAATAGTTGATACTCCTGAGGGGATTAAGCTAATAAATGTAAAAGCTCATGAAGAGGCTAAACCTACAAATGAAAGAATGAATTTATCAATATTTCCTCCTACTACTGAATCTCCCGAAGAGAAATTTCCCGAAGAGTTATTTCTTGAAATGAACAGGTACCTGAGAATAATGAGATCTCAATACATTATATGAGTATGGGAGAAATGTTGGACATAAATAAAACCGTTGCCAACAACACGTTTTCATTTAAGATTGCTCTTGACATTACTAGAAGTGATGATGAAAGTGAACCACAAACTGTCGAAGAATGTCGATGCAGAAATGATTGGCCAATGTGGAAAGGAGCAATTCAAGTAGATTTAAATACTCTCGCAAAGAGAGAAGTATTTGGACCTGTAGTTCAAACCCCTGGAGGAATACAACCGGTGGGATACAAATGGGTGTTTGTGCAAAAATGCAGTGAGAAAAATGAAGTTGTGCGATATAAAGCACGACTTGTTGCACAAGGTTTCTCACAGAGACCTAGAATTGATTATGAGGAGACATATTCTCTCGTAATGGATGCTATCACATTCAGATTTTTGATTAGCTTGGTAGTTACAGAATGTTTGGACATGCGTCTAATCGACATTGTGACAACATACTTGTATGGATCACTAGATGTTGACATATACATGAAGGTCCCTGAAGGATATACTATGTTTGAAGCATCCAGTTCAAAACCCCGAAGTGTTTATTCGTTTAAGCTACAAAAATCTTTATATGGGTTGAAACAATCTTGTCGTATGTGGTACAAACGCCTTAGCTACTACTTGTTAAAGGAAGGATATCAAAATGATCCTATTTGTCCACGTATTTTTACTTAGAAATCAAACTCTAGTTTTGCAATTATTGCGGTTTATGTCGATGGTTTAAATCTCGTGGGAACTCCGGAAGAGCTCATAAAAACCGCCGAATATTTAAAGAAAGAATTTGAGATGAAAGATCTTGGCAAAACAAAGTTTTGTCTCGGCCTGCAAATCGAACATTTGCCAACTAGAGTTCTAGTACACTAGTCGACATATACAGAAAAGGTTCTTAAGCAATTCTACATGGATAAAGCACATCCATTGAGTACTCCTATGGTTGTTCGATCACTTGATGTGAACAAAGATCCATTTCGTCCCCAAGAAGAGGGAGAGGAAATTCTTGGTCCGAAAGTACCATATATGAGTGCTATTGGTGCACTTATGTACTTGGCAAATTGTACACGACCATATATTGCATTTTCAGTCAATTTATTGTCTCGATATAGTTCAGCTCCAACTCAACGGCAATGGAAAGGAATTAAACACATATTTCGTTATCTCCGAGGAACGGTTGATTTGGGTTTGTTCTATTCAAATGGATTGAAGTCTCAATTAATTGGATATGCAGATGCTGATTATTTATCTGATCCACACAAAGCTCGATCACAAACAAGATATGTGTTCACTTGTGGTGGTACTGCTATTTCATGGCGTTCTGTGAACCAGACGTTGATTGCTACTTCTTCTAATCATTCTAAAATTATTGCAATTCATGAAACAAGCCGTGAATGTGTTTGGTTGAGATCTATGATACAGCACATTCGGCAAAAGTGTGGATTATCCTCGATCAAAGATAGCCCGACCATATTACATGAAGACAATGCCACATGTATCACACAGATTAAAGCTGGTTCTATCAAAAGAGACAGAACTAAGCATATTTTACCAAAATTCTTCTACACACATGATCTCCAGAAAAATAGTGATATTGATGTTCAGCAGATACGTTCTAGCGACAATCTAATAGATTTATTCACTAAGGCATTACTAACCGCAGTATTCAAGAAGCTGGTTAACGGTATTGGGATGCGCCGACTCAAAGACATCATGCAAAGTTGAGGGGGAGTAATTGATTCTTAGAGATAAATGATTGTACTCTTTTTCTTTCGTCTAAGGTTTTGTCCCACTGGGTTTTCCTTAGCAAGGTTTTTAATGAGGCAATCTATAGATAGTTTTCACTATGTACTCTTTTTCCTTCACCCAAGGTTTTTCCCATTGGGTTTTCCTTGGTAAGGTTTTAATGAGGCATGATTTTAGTATTTAGTCATCCAAGGGGGAGTGTTATAAAAGCTCTGTATGGAGCTCTGTATGATGTATTGGTTTGTGTGATATTAGTAAATAGGTTCGTTGTATTAGAGAGCTTTTGCCTATATATGTATCGTTCAAAACAAAAAGAGAGATATACATAAGCAAAGAGAGAAATAAAAGGCAGAGAGCAAAAATACCACTCTAAATAATATTTGAGTAGTCCAAAAGACTAACTTTCTACATATTTGTGTCCATCACTTTGTTTACTTTTCAGCTCTTATTATCTGCTTGATTTCATAACAGAAGGAACCCTCGTCAAAGCTTCAATTTTGTTGTCGGTCATGAAATGTGGGTCGGATGCCCATGGAGTTGGGCTTCCACCGACATACGTACTCGAGAAAGATGGCCCAATAACTTTTGTGGGCTTGCTACCTCCCTCGTTTTCTTTTTGATCAAGAAAAACGGTGGGAGGGGACAACCAACGTAGCGACAACCCTTGAACGTGACCATAGCCATAGGGGCTCTCAATCTGTCGTAGAATGTTCTATTTGAGTCATAGCTACTGTCCATGAGGACAATCCTTTACCACAGTTCCACTTAGGTACTAGATTACAATCTAAATGTGGGGTTGAGAACTGTCCTGCCATCTGGGCTACCTCCATTAGTGGTTTGCTGCCTCCCTCATTGATGCAATATTTTCTTACATGAAATGCTAATAACAATGTGAAAAAAGACAAGAACAAGAAAAATAGTTTTCAATGCACTTTAACACTTTTCAAGACATTGTAACATACTTGGAAATTGTATATATATATATATATTTTTGTCATCTGCCTTTCTTATTCACAAGAATCACAACCCAATAGATTTTCCTTTTTTGTTTATTGTAACTCTTCGAACTTGAAAATGCTATTACCCATTTTCCTTGAACTTGAATCTTTTGAACTAGGGAGAAGAAAAATAGAATCAGAAGGTTGATATCTTTGGACCTGTCGTGGGTTAAAATCCCGTGGGGAGGAGTTTGACTCTAATTGTGTTTGGTCAGAATGGGGTTCGAAGTCATATACATTCTGCTAGGGTATGACCCCCCCAAAATTAATCTCAAATGTGTGTTTGAGGCGGACATGGAATCCCATAATTGGTGATGATTTCACAGTTTAGTGCTTATCTAAGTAAATTGATTTTACTTAATTGGGTCTAGCACGGTTGACCACTCTTTCACATTTTTAGTTGAGAGGTCAAGGGGTTGAATTTAGCCAAAGGCGAGAACCGATACTTGCTCCCCCTTTAAGGGGCTTTCTTTTCTTTCTTTGTTTCTTCCCTATGATGTAAATCCACATATCAAATCATTTTACATGGTTACTAATTCTTTTAAATCAGTACCAAACCTATTTAAAAAAAAAAATTCGAAACTACTCGGTTTGGACTAGACTCGCAGTTTGACGGTTATTTTACTCACCCATACGAAGAAAGTGTTTAGGAATTTGACTCAACGAGTCTCTAAGATAAAAACATGGACTGAATATATCGGTTCTTTTTTCTTTTTTTTTTTGTCTGTCAAGGAACCTTTTTAACTTTTGTTCATAAATCATAATACTTCACTTGTTAAATTCCTCTACTCGTGATAAATGATTAATCCAAAATTATATAACAAGAATTTAATAACATTTAGTCTTTTTTTTTTTTTTTTTTGTCAAGAGTGAAATATTTATTCATTTGAAGGCGAAAGCCTAAACATCATACAAAAAGGAACCCCAAGGGAGCAAACTGGATGTCCACGACCGGACCCACTATTGGAAAGGGCTTTCTGAGCACAAGTATGTGCAGGCCGATAACATCTACATTTAACAAAGTTAAAACCACAAGAAATAAATTGATTCTTCAAAATAAGACAATCCTGAATGATCATCGCAATGTGAGAAGGTGGTGCTTGTGTGACTGAGCAACTTTTCACAATTGCTTCTGCATCAGATTCAAGGGATATCCGAGTAAGGTGAAGAGCAATTACCAGTTTCAAACCGTCCCGAATCGCAAGAGCTTCCGCAACACGAGACGAGTTGATACCGGGGTGCGAAGTTAGTAACATCCCAATGACCTTACCATCTGCCCCACGAGCAATGGCACCTGTTCCAACTGTACTCGTGTTTCTAGATACTGCTACATCCACATTGATCTTAGTTTCATTGCCGACAGGACGTTGCCACACCAAAGTCTCCCATTGAATCACCCTGTGCCTTGCCACTAATAGCCTCTGTAGTCCAAACTTTGTTGTTGAAACTAAGATCATTCATTGCTCGCCAAATCCACCAACAATAAAGAAGATCCAAACCCATAGATGAAGAAGGTAGATGGTTTTGATGGATGCATTCTTGAATGCATTCCCACCAAACAGTCATAAATTGAAACTCAATAAGCTCCCCTAGCCTTAATCGAAAAGGGGAAAGAATACATTTAGTCTATTTACTTAGAAGAAATGCGTACCTGTTTCTGTGTCTGTGTGTGTGTGTGTGTCAAGGAACCTTTTTTTACTTTTGGTCATAAATCATAATGCTTTACTTGTTAGATTCCTCTAGTTGTGATAAATGATTAATCCAAAATAATATATTAGTAAAGACAAAAATAACATTTACGGAGTAGTCTATTTAGTTAGAAGAAATGAATTGTTTTAAAGTAACTACTAGAAAATGGGCCTTCTGTCCCTTTTTAATTGTGTTATTTCGTAAATTTAACTTTTTAAAGAAACATCATTATACTTTTCACATTAACTTTTTCACTTTCCACATCAACTTTTATCTCCACTTTCCAAAATTGTTCTTCACCCTTCCCATTAACTTTTTTTCCACTAACTTTTCAAAAGGGCAAAATGATAATTCTACAAACTTTTACTTATTAACTTTTCAAAACACACGCTTATTAAGAGACAACCCAAAATAGAAACATCAACACTTAAAAAGTGACAGACAGAGTACCATTTAGTCCGTTTACTCTATTTAGTCAATCAATAATGCTAGTCACACTTTCAACAACACACAACCACACACCCTCTCACATGTGGTGGGGCCCACCCCATGTGGGACCCACATTGGGTCCCACCACATGTGAGAGGGTGTGTGGTTGTATGCGGTTGAAAGTGTGTAGCTCTATCACTATCGTTAGTCAATAGTGTGAACTGGGCAAGGGAATCAATTAGTAAAATCTTTGTATTGATTGAGTACATAAAGAAACAACAAGAAGTTAGATGGAGTGTTATCGTAGGTTCCTTTTCTTATTAGCAACTCAACAGAGCTTGCAGTTCCTTCGGGACATCCGATAAAATTGAAGCGATACAGAGAAGATTATCATGGCCCCTATGCAAAGATGACATCCGCAAATCGAGAAATCGAGCCTGCATGTTCTTTAAAGTGTCAAGAAAAAGTAGCCCGCGATCAAGTCCATCTTGTTTTTACCCGTATACAATCTTTCCTATATTTTGAAAATGGATCCTCCCTAGTCATTGCTCGACTTAACAAGTCTGAAAATGAGGATGGTAAAAAGAGAAGAAGTGATTTTCGGCATAAGACTCAATTCGATTCAGTTAGCCATTAGTGTAGTGAAGAGAGTGAAATTGCATCAAATTTGACATTAGTTTGAAACCCATTCCGTCCCTCTTACGAAAACTCAGTTCCTGCAGTTATCGATAAATGCGATTCAGAAACACTTTTCTTGGTTCAAAAGGTTAAAAAAGAATTCAAAAGTAATAATTGGGTGCTTGGATAAAAAAAAAAACTGTACACATATTGAAATGATTTTTTCTAGGGATGGTTTACATAGGTCTTATAGGGATGGTTTACATAGGTCTTACAAAACGAACGACTCTGAATATCAAAGTGAAACTGGAAAAGGGTCCATACGTGAGGACTGTTCTGTCCATTTTCTCCCCAAATGGCAAAGAAGCTGACTCCACACAAAAGTACTGAAAAGGAAAAAAAAAAATGTTCGTAAAAAGCCAACCGTTACCATTCAAAATGCAATCCTCTAAAAAGACAAGGGGGAAAAAAAAAAAAAACCAGAATGCCAAACTGCATAATTCAAAATGCAAAATAAAGTATCCTAAACACCCCGTATATTTGCCCTACGTTGTTAAAGGCTAAATATAAGACCTTCGGAAATAAAAGGTGAGTTCATATATAAAACCTTTGGCCCCAATCTTTACCGGATACTAACAAGTTCCATTGCCCTTTTGATCGTTTAAATTTTCAGATGTATAGCCAGATGCTAGAAGAGTGAACTTTCCCTTCGTTGGATTATGGTAGTGAGCAGAGTCTAAACAAAACTCCTTCCTGGAACGGATTACCCTGGATTGTATGCTAATAGAAATTCTTCAGTACAATTCCTTATTCCTCTAGAACGTGTTTTCGTAATTTAGAGGGTGAAAGAACAATTGGGATTATTTCCAGCAGTTACAATACAAACTACGCAAGTAATGACAGTGACAAGTGTCCAGAGGGAAATATTGGATTATAAAATGGGATGTCCTATCCGAAAGCCGATAAAGGACTCACAGGGAATTCGTTTCTGAAAACTATGAGAGAGCGGCATAGCAAGAATGAATGCACCTACTACATCCTTCTAATGCCACTCCTAACGTAATACTATTTTTTTACTGACTAGATTGCTGAAATGATTAGGCATAAAGGCCACTAGAATTGATAATGGAAGTTTACTGATGTCTATAGACTATGCTCAACCAAATATTCTCTTCGGGTTCTTGTATTTCAGTGCACCATGAATGACTGCACCCAACGCCACCCCTAATTCCTAGTTCCTACTTAACTGGCAATCAACTCAGCAGCGATTGTAGCAACATTTGCATCATCGAAGTCTCCTTCAGATAAATTCTGCAATTTCTTGTTTGTGCAAAAAAAATGCAGTGATACTTTTTTTTTGGTAGCCAACAAAGCTACAGAATTTAGAATTTAGCAAAAACAAAAAAGAAACCCTCACCGAAACTGATGACGGTGAAGAAATATGTACCAAAATAACTACATATCCATGACAAATAGAGAAAAGAAGACCGACACTTCATACTCCAAAAAATAGCAATGGGTGCACAAATATCAACACATTCGCCTCATCCGATGATCCATTAACTAGAAGTTGAAACATAAATTCCGAAATATAACAGCCGATATTATAAAGTGTCAACATATACTACGTATTCAAAAGGAAGTAGTAACAGGCTCAAACATGAAACACTGGATCCGTGGATTGTAGAAACAAAAGGATTCTTAAAATTAGTTTCCAAAAGATACTATTTTAATCATAATTAAGCAACCACAACCAAAATAATAATGAAACAGAGAAAGCATTCAAAACAGAAACTCACAAGTCACACCTGACTTGAAGTTGATTCTGCAAAATCAAATGCTTTCCTTAGTCTTGCTCTACTGGTTGAGCACTATTTCATTGGCTTGCATGACTGGAAGTAGAGTCCCCACATACAAATGAAAACAAGAATATTTGCCTGAAACCTGCCCAAAATAAATATCCACAGTGTCCCGAGTATTTGTATCAAATGAAAAGAGCTTTAGCTCACCAGAAACTTTATGCTCAATCACTAACAATTCACCATTTTTCCCACCTCCCACCACTGTACTATAACCATCTTCCCCAGCTCCCATAAAATTTGCAATCCTCGGGAAAGACCCAAGTTTAACTTGGTTGGTCCAAGAACTCTTGTCTTCATTCAGCACCCACACATCAAAGCCCCTAGCATCAGAAGAAACAGCGAAAGCAAGTTTATCACTTAATTCCCCAAATTGCCAGTTAGTTTCATCCCAAGTCCTATCCAAACACAGTGGTGTTCTTGTTTTTCTGAACACCTCATCACCCATGTCGAAGGACATAAGAACCACTTGATTAGTTGGGCGTACATATGCCGGCCAATAGAAAGCTCCATTCAAGACTGCTGAAGCAGAAGTTCCACAAATTTGCACGATGGCTTCATTGTTCTCCCCAAAGAACAGTGAAAGCTTTTTAACATCAATTTCCGTCCAAGTATTGGTGCTCATCACATACAGATCAGCTCGGATATTTTGTTGAAAGTGAGCATCATAATAAAGTACTATCCTAATCAACTTGTAATCATTAGCACTGGGATGGAAGCCAAACCCAAAACTAACCTGCTTAACATTTGTACTCTGATCGAACCAATTCCATTCGGCACCCGAAATTTCTTGAAACTTTCTGGTGGAGGGATTGCATAAAATCAAGGGATATCCAACGGAGGACAAATGTAAGCAAACCAAACCATTACAAATACCCACAACAGATAAACAACTTGGCTCAGCGGACTCCCAAGGGCAACAATTGTTCCTCCTAGCCATAAAAGGGAAGTTGAGATTGACACGGTCGTCGTTAAACGCATCGATGCAAATTAATGACATTTCATCGTCATATGTTACTGGATTAAGAGTAGTTTCTAGGAGAGTTGTGGGAATGAGAGTGACTTGAGTTCGAAGATGTTTGGAAATAAAATCAGGGGTTTTGATCAGATCATACCAGGTTTTGCATACGGACTTGAATCGCAAGAGGGATTTCACTGGCAATCTTGATAGGATTTCAATCGTTATCTCAAACGGCAGATCATGCCAGGTTTTGTACACAGTTGACTGGCTACTTGCCATAGCTGCTGCTGCTGCTGCTGCTTCTTCTTCTTCTTCTTGGATTTTGCTTTCTCAACAGCTTTCTCCTTCTTTGGAACCCTCGTGGAAGTTTCAATTTTGTTCTTCGGGCATGTAATGTGGGCCGGATCTGCCCATGGAGTTGGGCTTCGACCGACGTACGTGTTATCCAATTGTTGTGGGTTAAAATCCTGCAGAGATCTGGAGTTCGACTCTCATTGTGTTTGGCGAGAATTGGATTCAAGGTGATGAACATTCTTTCAGTGTATGCCCCGAAAGATGAAAAGAAACTCAACCAAAAAAATAATAATTTGAGGTGCACATGGAATCTCATATTTGGGCCATTAGGCTTATCAAATAAACTGGTTTTAATAAATATGTTTAGCTCAGTTGACTACTTTTGTACGTTTCTAACGGAGAGAAAACTTTGTTTGCGGATTGGGCAGGAAAGTGTGGTGCCCAACACCTAATCCGAGCCGTCCAAACACATTTTGAACAATTCAGATTTGAGGGTGGCATTTTTGTAAATTTTGAGAGCAAATTTATCCATCAAATCTAAGTCGTCCAAAATGTATTTAGATGGCTCAAATTGGGTGCCGGGCATCACGTGTCCCTAGTCCCTACTCAATCCGCATACAAAATTTTCTCCTTTTACGGAGCTTTTCTTCCTTTCTTTTTTTCTCTTTCTTTCTTCCCTGTGATGTTGATTAAGGCCGTGCTCCACTAACTGACTCTCTGGCTTTTTGATTTTTTACAACTTTTGAAGCATGTCATTTTCTCACATGCATCAACCTAGAAAACATGAAAAGCTAAAAAGAGTTTTTAGACTTAATTATCTCGTGGTACAGTTGATATAGTGTCCACGGTTTGTACTACGAAATTCATATGTGATGCAAAAATCCCTCTTATTTTTTTTTAATGTCTATATTTAGTAGCCAAAGTGAAAAACAAAAAAAGTTTTCATCTTTTTGTACAAGTGAGTTTTTAACCAAGAAGTTGTTCGGGAATTTGCCTCAACTAGTCCCTAATATTATTTGAATCTCCTCATCCCACGTAGAAGTGTAGAGCGTGTCGCACGAGCAAAACATTGACATGACATGTTTAGTGTTGGCACAGAACGGTATAGTATAGGCCTAGCACCCCACGAACGCTAAGGTGGGCCGGATTGGGCCATCATTTTGGAGCCCACGGCAAGGCACGAGCACCGTTAGGCACGGGGGGGCTGCGAATAAAACTAAGACAAATCCCTTTCTTTTGAAATTCCTAATATGATTATGGGACAAAGAAGACTGCGTGATGTGGGTGTTATGGCCTCTAAGACTAAAATCCGTTTTTTTTCTGCTGAATTCAACTATGCCAACATCATCATGATTCATGACAACTGCAATGGGGGTCTTTCTCTCCTCTAGTTTTGTCCCTCTTTCTGGAGCTACGACTCTCCTTGCTTCCATTTCAGCTTTCCTAGTTTCTTTACAAGTATGAGTTTTTTGATGAATTGCTCAATTAAGGTAATATATCTTGTATCCTCTACTTCCGTTACATTGATCTTTGAAGTTTGAATGTTTTCTTTTGATGACTTTCGTCCAGCAACCCTGTTTCTTGGAGACTGAACACTACCTCCACTCGTAGGCATTTGAGGATTTCTCGTCTTCGTCCCGGCACAGGTGATCACCCATCAACCGCTGGGAAGGTTTTCTTCGTTCTGTTTGTACATTTTCTGGATTGTTTGCTAACAAGCTTTGACAGAAGCTTCCATTAGTTGATCGTCTTTTTTGCTTCCACAGTATACTTTTAGCACCCGAGAACAAAATTGAGATCGGGAATAATCGATGATCTTGGAGTAGTAAAATCCCTTGGAGAAACTAAAGCAAATCAAACTAACTAATTCCCCATTAATAAACACATCGACAGATAGCTCCAATTATAGAAACAATGATCAAATCTTCATCTATTTCAACTGAAATCAAGTAAATAAATCTGTTCAGGGGTTTCTTTTGGGTTTTCTTTGAGATTTTATTCTAGAGAGAGAGAGAGAGAGAGAGAGAGAGAGAGAGAGCAATCTGTTGGAAAATTAACTCTCACCTAAACATCAGAGACAGAGAGAGAGAGAGAGTGCGCGAGTCGATTGGTTGACAGAGAGAAAGAGAGCGAGTCAAGAGAGTCGATCGGTTGACAGAGAGAAAGAGAGCGAGTCGAGAGTTGTTGAGAGATTTTCTGTAAAAAAACCTCTAATAGAAGGGATGGGTTTTTACCTTTACTCTTTCTCTCTCACGAAACTTCTCCATCCCCAAACAGTGCCAGATTTGGGGTGGGGGCTCCCCCGGGGTCGGTGTGTCCTCCACCCCTCAACATCTTCGCGTTTTCAGTCTTGGAAGGCTTGGTGCTTGGTCCCTTTTGCTGTTTTTTGGCAGAGGTGTTGTTCCGACTTCGGGGGTTCAGTCCGGTTAGGTGAAGACGGAGTTTGGTGGTCCGGTGCTAGATGGCTGTCGGTGAGGTGTTTTATTTTCCTTTTGGTTTTGGTCCCGGATTCGGTGGGTGGGACAGTGGGCAATAACGTGTGTTTTCGTTTTAGTTGTTGTGACTAACCCAAGTTGTTTCTCCGTTGTTGGAGATGTAGATCCTTTGTTGCGCGCTTGCCGGCAACGGTTGTGTTGGTGGGGATTGTAATGTCCAGAAATGACAACATCTCCGGGTCGGCTCGTGGTTTTCCTTGCTGGTTGGCATCGTGTTGGTCCATTGTCAGATTGGGTTTGTGCATTATTCGCACATCGTAGTCCAAGTTTCTCTTGGTTGTCTGATGTATAATATGTTATTGTAACCTGATTTGTCATAATGAAATATCTACATTTTCCTTGCCAAAAAAGAAAAGAAAAAAAAGAAGGGATGGGTTTCTTTAAGTTGGACCCATTTCTAACCCATTGCCAACTCATCTAAACCCAAACATCAGTGGGAATACTCTTTCTTTTGAGGTAGCCAACAAAGCGACAAAATAAGGAATTTAGCAAAAACAAAAAAGAAAACCTCATCAAAACCAATGTTATCAATCTCGTATCGGTCTGCGTACCGTTTTCTCTACTGGAACGGTACATACTGGTACCGGAATATATCTCGGTACCGTTTCGGATTTACCGTCATTAATATTTTTTTTATGTTTTTTCCATATGTTTTTCATGTTCAAAAAACCTAAAGTACAATAAATGAAAACAAGTTCTAATATTTTACCGTGCCTAGACACTTGAAACCTGAAGGTACCTAAAATATATACACAAAAGTTTGCCGATCGTTTTTGTACCTAAAATATATACACAAAAGTTTACCTAAAATATTTTACTTTGCCTAGACACTTGAAACGAAGTTGTCCATTGTCTATCGTGCATCACGAAGCATTTGCCGATCGTTTTTGTGCCCAAAAATCCAAAAAAATTATGAGTTTTCTTGTACCGGGCGAGATCCGGAAAACGGCCGGTATAGCCCGGAACGGCCGGAATAGCCCGGAACGCCCGAGATATGGCGGTATTTAGGCCGGAACGGAACAGAGTGCTGAGTATCCCGTTTTTCTTTCGGTACGGTACATCTCGGCCGGTACCGGCCGGTACGGGACGAGATTGATAACTTTGATCAAAACTGATGGCAGTGAAGCCATATGTACCAAAATAACAACACATCCATGACAGAGAGAAAAGAAGACCTACACATTCATACTCCAAAATTGCAATGAGTGCACCAATATCAACACATTAGCCTCATCCGATGATCCATCAATTGGAAGTTGAAACATAGGCCCTGAAATATAACATCTGACATTATATTCATCAAGTTTCAACATATATTACATATTAAAAAAGGAAGTAGTACCAAGCTCAAACATGAAACACTGGATCCATGGATTGTAGTAATAAAAGGTTTACTAAAATTAGATTCCAAAAGACACTATTTTAAGAATAATTAAGCAACTGCAACCAAAATAATCATGAACAGAGAAAACATTCAAAACAGCAACTCACAAGTAACACTTGAGTTGATTCTGCAAAATCAAATGCTTTCTTTTTACTTTGTTCTACTTGTTGAGCACTATTTCATTGGCTTGCATGATTGGAAGTAGGGTCCTCATATACAAATCCACACAAGAATATTCGGCCGAAACCTGACCAAAATGAATTTCCATAGTGTCTCTGGTCTTTGTATCACATGAAAAGAGCTTTAGCTCACCAGAAAATTTATGCTCAGTCACTAATGATTCACCATTTTTCCCACCTCTCACCACTGTACTGTAACCATCTTTCCAATGTCCCATAAAACTTGCAATCCTCGGGAAGGACCCGACTTTAACTTGGCTGGTCCAAGAACTCTCGTTTTCATTCAACACCCAAACATAAAAGCCCCTAGCATCAGAAGAAACAACGGGAGCAAGTTTATCATTTAATTCCACAAATTGCCAGTTAGTTTCATCCCAAGTCCTATCTAAAAACACCGGGTGTTCTTATTTTCCTAAACACCTCATCACCCATGTCGAAGGACATAACAAACACTTGACTAGTTGGGACCACACGTGCCGGCCAGTAGAAAACTCCATTCAAGACTGCTGAAGCAAAAGTCCCACGAAATTGCACAATGGCTTCATTGTTCTCCCCAAAGAATAACGAAAGCTTATTAACATCAATTTCCGCCCAAGTATTGGTGCTCATCACATACAGATCAGCTCGGATATTGTCTTGAAGGGTAGTAACAGAATAAAGTACTATCCTAATCAACTTGTAATCATTAGCTCTGGGATGGAAGCCAAACCTAACCTGCATATCAGGTATACCCTCATCGAACAAATTCCATTCGGCACCGGAAATTTCCTGAAACGTTCTGGTGGAGAGATTGCATAAAATCAAGGGATATCCAACGTCGGAGAGATGTAAGCAAACCAAACCATTACAGATACCCGCAACAGATAAATAACTTGGCTCACCGGACTCCCAAGGGCAACAATTGTTCCTCCTATCCAAAAAAGGGAAATTGAGATTGACACGGTCGTTGTTAAACCCATCGTTGCAAATTAATAAGACTTCATCGTCATACGTTAATGGATTAAGAGTAGTTTCTAGGAGAGTTATTGGAATAAGAGTGACTTGAGTCAGAAGATGTTTGGAAATAAAATCAGGGGTTTTGATCTGATGATACCAGGTTTTGCATACGGACTTGAATCGCAAGAGGGATTTCACTGGCAATCTTGCTAGGATTTCAATCATTATCTCAAACGGCAGATCATTACAGTTTTTGCATACAGTTGACTAGCTACTGGCCATAGCTGCTGCTTCTTCTTCTTGGCCTGAAACCGGATATCACCCACAGGAATTTGCTCAATTTTCTCAACAGCTTTGCGTATCAATAGAACCCTCGTCAAAGCTTCAATTTTGTTCTTCGGCCATGTACTCCTTTGGCAAAAGACAAGATTATGGTTTTTTAGTTTTTTTATTTCGGTTTTATATAATTTTGTTTTGCATTTGTTAGTTTTGCGTTAAGATTTTGTGGTTTTTGCATTTCTCTCGGCAAGATGAATTTAACAAGTATAAAATTATAGTCAAAACTCAATTTTTTTTTGAATAAAACTGAAATACTTAAATTATTGGCCAAAATTAAATAAAAACGAAACGAAAAAAATCAAAAAACTATAATTTTCTTTGCCGCCAAAAGAGTTCGTAAGGTGGGCCAGATCTACCCATGGAGTTGGGCTTCGACCGACATGCGTGTTATCCAATTGTTTGGGGAATGAAGGCCCAATAACTTTGGTACTGAGTTCGATTTAGTTGTTGCAGACTCCCACATTGATGCAGTATACACCCCTTATTTGGGTGTGTATCATACACACCCTTGAAAAAGTTACGATTTTTTGCGAAAAGTTATGAATTTTTTGGAAAAGTTACAATTTTTTTGTAAAGGTTACAAATTTTTTTTGTAAAAGTTACGAGACATACCAAAATATTACGAATCATAGAAAATGTTACGAATCATATTGCTGAAAAGTTACGAAAAACTAAAAAATGTTACAATTGTCGATGAGGTGGAACAATCTGGACCATACAATAGGTGCATATGGTACACCCAAGTAATGGGTGTGTATTGTAGCCATTTCCTTTATTTATTGGAACTCTTCGAACTTGAAATTGGTGATAATTTCACAGTTTAGGGTGGGTTTGGCTAAAGTAGTTCATGCTACTTCTAACTTTTTGCTTATTTGAGAGAAAAAGCCACAAGAAAAAAGTTTGCTAGTTTGGCCTAAAAAGGGTTTTTCTTTTTTCTTATGAATTTCAGTTACTTTTTTGGCCTAAAAAGTTTCCAAAAGTTTGCTAGTTTGGCCTAAAAATGGCTTTTCTTTTGGAGACTTTTTAAGCCAAACCTTCTATCTTTTCTAAGCTTTTTTAAACACAAAAAAGCCACAAATAGCAAAAAAAATTTAAGCCAAACTTGCCCTTAGGCTTGGTTTTCTAAAAACTAAAATGAAAATTTGCTAAAATCAAGTGGTTGATTTTTGCAAATGAAGTGGGGAGAAGATTTTAGCTCCAATGAATCTTGCTTAAATGAAGCAAATTGATTTTAATTGGGTCTAGCTCATTTTGCCACTCTTGTACACTTCTAATTGAAAGATCAAGGGGTTGAATTTAGCCAAACGTCAGATCCGATAATTGCTCCCCTTTAGGCCCTGTTTGGATGCCGGAGATGGCACCCGGATATGTCAAGAAGCCGGATTTGTAATCCCGGTCCCACACATATCCGGTGTTTGGTTTGCACAATTGAGAAGTCGGATTTGGCAAGGCTGGATTGCAAATCGGGGGGAAGCCGGATTTGCCAACGCTAGCCTTACCCCTGTCGTTGGCAAATTCGGGTGAAAATGGGTCCATTTTACCCCTCCAAATCCACCCATGTCCTTACAAATTACAACCAGGGAAAATGGAAAAACATAGAAAAAAAAAAAGAAAGCAAAATGAAGGGAGAAGCGAGAGAGACAGAGAGAGAGCGCTACCGGCGCTGTGGTTACCAGAACCACCATTGTTGCCGCTTCATTATTGTAGGCTTTTGGGTTTTGATTTCTACCATTCATCAAGATGCAAAGCTTCCGGCTTTAATTTCCATTGTCTTTGGGTTTGATCGGTGGAATTTTCGTAGGTCGGCTGGTTTTGATTTCTGCTGTTATATCCGTAGGTGGGTTTGGATTGAGAAACCACAGACACACACACACACACACACACACACACACACACACACACAGAGAGAGAGAGAGAGGGGGGGTAAAGTATATTTTTTGTACTCTGATGAATTCGGACCAAGTAAAGTGCATCCATTTTTCGATTAAAAAAAAATGGTGCAGTCATTTACTATTTTTCTTGAATCTGGAACCAACTAAAAAATTATACTGTACAAATTATACAAATGTATTTTAAAGAGTATTTACATTGGGGGCAAATTAGTTGTTTGGAAATTTATCTTATCATATCTACCTTCCAAATCCCCCTTGTTAAAATACCATCCAAACGCCGGATTACAAATCCACCATTCTTAGGAGGTGGGCCACCCTCATTAAAAAATCCACCCTCATTATAAATCCACCCTCAAATCCACCCTCATTACAAATCCACCTAAAATCAAATCCTGCATCCAAACGGGCTGTTAAGGGGCTTTCCTTTCTCTCCTTCTTTTCCTATTACGTTGATTTAGGCAGTGTTCCACTAACTTTTTGGATTTTAAACTTTTTATAGCTTTCAAGGCAAGTTATTTCCTCGCATTCATCAACTTAAAAAGTGTGAAAAGCTAAAAATATTTGTTGGTCTTGATTATCTCGAGGACTCTTAACACAATTGATATAGTATCCCACGATTTGTACTTTACAATTCATACATGATGCAAAGGATCTCTCTTATTGTTTTGGAAAAAAAATTGATTTCAATGTCTATATTTTAGTAGTCAAAATGAAAAACAAAAAAGTTCTCATCCTTTTTTGTAGAAGTTATTTTTTAACGAAGAAGTTGTTCAGGAATTTGCCTCAACTAGTGCCAAAGATAATTTGAATCTCCTCATCCAACGTAGCGGTATAGAATAGGCCGGGCTGGCACGAGCACAGCACGATATAGGCCTGGCACAACACAAACACTAAGATGGGCCAAGCTGGGCCATCATTTTGGAGCCCACGGCACGCACAGGGCACAACACAGACACGTAGAAGGGCACAATAAAATTATAAAGATACTAGTAATAAACATTTAAAAAAAAAAACACAAACTAGCTGTCCTTAACCCCTGAAACTTAGGGGTGTACAAGAAAACCGAAAAAACCGTGAAGCCGGACCGACCGGACCGAACTGGTTTATTTGGTTTGGTTCCATGGTTTAATGGATTGGTTCTGGTTCTAAAAAAATGAGAATTGGATATTTTGGTTTGGTCCCTGATTTCATAATTAGGAACCGTGGTTTAAACCGAACTAGTCCATATATATAAGTAAAAATATAATATATACACTCATATATACTCACACACACCTGATAATTTTGCCAGCTTTAAGTTTTTTAGTTGCATCTGCCATATATATCAATAATAATATACGAGAGTATTCTAAATAGTTGTTTTACTTATTATCGGAGTTCTTAATTTATTTGACAGTTGGTTAATTTATTTTACGAAGAAATTGCAATAATTTTGTGGACAATTTTTGAATGCTAACATGGTTTAGAACCGGAAACCAAACCAAACCGGACCGGTCTGATGGTTTGATGTAGTTTGGTTCCATATGTGTAACGGTATGGCTATGGTTTTTAATTTTTGAAACCGTTAGATATGGTTTGGTCTTCGGATTTCTATAAAACCGGTTTAAACCAGACCATGTACACCCCTACTTAAACCTATAGCTGTACATGAAAAACACAAACTACTTAAAACTGTTCTACTTCTACGGTTCTACTCTTAACTCCAGAAATTTTGGATAGCCTCGTATGCCTAAAGGATTGGGAAGATGCATGTTTTGGACTTCAAATCTCACGATATTATGGAATACTTTTCTAACTTAGATATAGAAAGTGACTCCAATGCGTAATGAGTCAAGATTCCCTATGATTAGTTTAAAAGTATTGTCTTCACTTTGTATTTTTTGTTTTATTTTAAGAAATACATATGATTGATAGTTGAGTAGGTGTCAACCTAGTTGGGATGTATTCAAAGTATAGTGATGTATTTCTTATTTATAATTACAATCATGGTATTACAAAGTTCATTTATCAATTTAAAAAAGTAATGACAATTTTTCAGAAGTATTTTCTAGTTTCACAAGGCTCGATTATGCACCAACACAGGCGCGGATTGTCATGGGACGTGGCTAGGCTAAGGATATTCTAAAAAAGTACGGCATGACACTAGCACAGTTATAAAATAGGCCAACACGGCACAACTCGAAGCACCACGGGAATAAATTTAATGAGTCGTGGCCCCGGCCCATTTGACACCTCTAAAATTCTCACGCGCATGAGTAGCAATCTCATCTCATTGATTCACACGTACAGGGCAGCTAAATTAAAAAAACTGAGAAAAGTTGTGTAAGTACCAAGATAACAAAAAATCAAAAAGTCAGCCTAAATGGGAACGATTGACTTTTTGGGTCTCTAGGTCGTCTGCATTTTTTAATTCAAAATGCAAAATAAAGTCTCCCAAACACACTCTATATTTACTGTACACTATTAAAGGCTAAACATAAGCCCTTGGGAATAAAAGGCGAGTTTATATGTAAGACCTTTGGCCTCATCTTCAGAAGAGTGAATTTTCCCTTTGGTTGGATTCAGGTAGCGAGCAGAGTATAACAAATGCCTTCCTGGAGAGCAGGATTATCCAGGATTGTATGCTAATACAAATTCTTCAGTACCGTTCCGTTTTCCTCTAGAATGTGTCTTTGTTATTTGGAGGGTCAAAGAACACTTGGGCTCATTTCCAACAGTCACATTACAAACTTAAGCAAATAATAACAGCAACAAGTGTCCAAAGGGAAGTATTGGATTAGAAAACGGGATGTCCTATCCTACAGCCTCTAACTGCTGCCTTGCAGGGAATTCCTTACTCAAAAGTAGCAGAGTGCGGCATAGCAAGAATGAATGCTCCTACCACCTCCCAACACTTACCTCCTCCTAGCGTAAATTTTTCTTTTTTTACAGATTGGAGTGCGGAAATGATCTGGCATAAAGGCCACCAGCATTGATAATGAAATTATACTGATGTGTAGAGATTATGCTCAACTAAACCTTCACTTCTGGTTCTTGTATTTCAGTGCACCATGAATGACTGCACCCTTGTCCCATTATTTCATGTACGCCGCCCATGATTCCTAGTTCCTACTTAACCAGCAATCAACACAGCACGATTGTAGCAACATCTGCATCATAGAAGTCCCCTTCACCTAAATTCTGGGATTTCTAGTTTCAACAAAAATAAAAATGCAGTGATACTATTTTTCTTTTGGTAGCCAACAAAGCTACATCAGTTCAAAAAAAAAAGAAAAAAAGAAGCTACATAATTTAGAATTTGCAAAAACAAAAAAGGAAAACCTCATCGAAACTGATGACAGTGAAGCCATATGTACCAAAATAATAACATATCCATGACACAGAGAAAAGAAGACCTACAAATTCATACTCCAAAAAATTGCAATGAGTGCACCAATATCAACACATTAGCCTCAACCGATGATCCATCAACTGGAAGTTGAAACGTAGGCTCCAAAATATAACATCTGACATTATATTCATAAAGTGTCAACATGTGTTACATATTCAAAAGGAAGTACTACCCGGATCAAACATGAAACATTGGATCCATGGATTGTAATAACAAAAGGATATTCCTAAAAATAGTTTCCAACAGACACTATTTTAAGCATGATTAAGCAACTGCAACCAAAATAATCATGAACAGAGAAAACATTCAAAGCAGCAACTCACAAGTCACATCTGAGTTGATTCTGCAAAATCAAATTCTTTCCTTATACTTGTTCTACTTGTTGAGCACTATTTCATTGGCTTGCCCGACTGGAAGTAGGGTCCCCACATACAAATCCACACAAGAATATTCGCCCGAAACCTTACCAAAATAAATCTCCGTAGTGTTTCGGGTCTTCGTATCATATGAAAAGAGCTTTAGATCACCAGAAACCTTATGCTCAATCACTAACAATTCACCGTTTTTCCCACCTCCCACCACCGTACTATAACCATCTTCCCCATATCCCATAAAAGTTGCAATCCTCGGGAAAGACCCAACTTTAACTTGGTTGGTCCAAGAACTCTTGTCTTCATTCAGCACCCAAACATCAAAGGCCCTAGCATCAGAAGAAACAACAAGAGCAAGTTTATCACTTAATTCCACAAATTGCCAGTTAGTTTCATCCCAAGTCCTATCTAAACAAACTGGTGTTCTTATTTTTCTGAAAACCTCATCACCCATGTCGAAGGACATAACAACCACTTGATTAGTTGGGACTACACGTGCCGGCCAATAGAAAACTCCATTCAAGACTGCAGAAGCAGAAGTTCCATGAATTTGCCCGATGGTATCATACTCTCCCCATTCATTGATCTCCCCAAAGAATGGCGAAAGCTTATCAACATCAATTTCCGTCCAAGTATTGGTGCTCATTACATACAGATCAGCTCGGATATTGCCTTGAAAGCGTGTATTAGAATAAAGTACTATCCTAATTAACTTGTAATCATTAGCTCTGGGATGGAAGCCAAACCCAAAACTAACCTGCTTAACATTTATACTATCATCGAGCAAATTCCATTTGGCACCCGAAATTTCCTGAAACTTTCTGGTGGAGGGATTGCATAAAATCAAGGGATATCCAACGTGAGAGAAATGTATGCAAACCAAACCATTACAGGTACCCACAACGGATACACAACTTGGCTCATTGTACTCAAAAGGGCAACAATTGTTCCTCCTATCCAAAAAGGGGAAATCCAGTTTGACACGGTCGTTTTTGAACCCATCATTGCAAATTAATAACATTTCATGGTCATCCCATATTTGTTTCATAAAGGTTTCCAGGAGAGAGGTGGGAACGAGAGTGACCTGGGTTCGAAGATGTTTGGAAATGAAATCAGGGGTTTCGATCAGATCATACCAGGTTTTGCATACGGACTTGAATCGCAAGAGGGATTTCACTGGCAATCTTGATAGGATTTCAATCGTTATCTCAAACGGCAGATCATGCCAGGTTTTGCATACAGTTGACTGACTACTCGCCATAGCTGCTGCTTCTTCTTCTTGGCCTGAAACCGATAATTACACCCACTGGATTTTGCTCATTTTCTCAACAGCTTTCTCTATCTTTGGAACCCTCGTCGAAGCTTCAATTTTGTTCTTCGGGCATGTAGTGTGGGCCGGATCTGCCCATGGGGTTGGGCTTTGACCGACATACGTGTTATCCAACTGTTTCGACAACATGGCCAGAAAAAAAAGGAAAGGACGCTGCTACTGGTACAGAAGTTATTGTTAAAAAATGTACAAAGCGCTCTCGGAGACCCACTTTTGGGTCTCTCATGAATGATCCGAATTGTTTATTTTTCTTAGAAATTTTTTTCGACGGGCTCCACAAAATTTCAGCTCAATCGGACGGTTAAAAGTGCTTGAACTAAAGTCCCACCTTATCAATCAAATAGCCCATTGGAAAAATGTTTTAAGAATAATGAACAGTTCAGATCATTCGTGTCAGACTAAAAAATGGATTTCCGAGAGCACTTTGTACATTTTTTGTACATTTTGTGTACAATAGCTTCTTTACCTGTAGGATTACGGAAAAAGAAATGTATTGAGAAAGAGAGCCCATTAAAAACGGGTCATCATTATTTTCAGCCCGACGCTTTCTCACAGCAACCCTAACTTGATGGAAATGGGATTGTTATAGTTATAATTTGACACCAATTTCCAATAGTGATGTAACTAAAAAATGACATGTACCAAAAAATGGAGACCGGGAGCTACCAGGGTTTGCCGGAAAATAACCGGAATATGCAACCTCCTGAGGGGTAGTAGTAGAATTTTTCCTTTAAGTAGTTTAGATTTTTTGAATTTTCTTTTTAGTTTTGACATTTTCATTTCAGGCTGTCTCTTAATAAGTGTGTATTTTTAAAAACTAATGGATAAAAGTTTGTACAATTATCATTTTGCCTTTTTTCAAAAAGAATCTTGCTAATATGTGTCCAATGGGCACACAATAAACATACAAACAAAAAAAACACACACACACACATCAATACACTTTTTAAACTTTTTCAATACACATTCACATATTTCTATGTATTTTGCACACATTTCAATACTCTTTTTCAACCTTAAGCATTTTCTTTTGAAAAATTAGTGGATAAAGAGTTAATAAGTAAATGTGAAGAATAATTCTGAAAAATAGAGATAAAAGTTGATATGAAAAGTGTAATAGAGATAAAAGTTGATTTGAAACGTGTAATAATGATGTTTCTTTGACAAGTTGGATTTACGAAACAACATACTTAAAAAGGAACAGAGAGAGTAGATTATTTTCAAGTCTTTGTTTTGTAAGACAAACAAGTATTTTGGGACAGATGTAGTAGTTGAATTGGGGTTGAGTAATTAAAAAAATTGTTTTGTCTTTTTTTCTGGTAAAGAGATAAAAAAAAAACCTATTAACCAAAGCCCCAGTACAACAATCTACCAAAATCTACCAAAAAAAAACTACAAGAAACAAAAAAAGAAAAGAAAGAAACAAACAAACAAACAAAAGAGAATAGAAATTACAGGAAAAGAAAATCGCCAGAGCCATCGCTGGAGTTGTCATGCTACTGTCGCTGTCGTGTTGATGATGGAAGTCTGGATCTGGAAACCCCAGATTCGGCTCCCCCCTTGCCCAAAAATCAATTTTCGGCTGCCCATGCAATGCGAAGAGGAGGTTGATCGCCATGGAGAGTTACCGAAAACCAAGTGGGTGAAGTAAAAGAGGAGAGAAGAAATGGGAAAGAAGATGGAAGGGGGTGGAGGGGGAATGTGGCGGCCTTTCTTTTTGGAACAAGAGCTACCAACATTTTATACCAAAACCCAAAGACAATACAATGATTCCAACAATAATGAACCAAAGCTAGTAAAAAAAATTAACAATGACACATATTGCATAATCAGACTAACCATAGGTCGGGCGTAGAGCCAATCTAAGATCTTGTAATATAGATACCTAGCTGAAAAGAGGGCAAAGGGTTGGAGTCGTGGAGAAAAGTGAGGTGGTTGACGGAGACGGAGGTGGATGGATGGGGTTTGAAGAGGTGAGGCGAGTGGAGAGTTGGAGGCAGCAGCCCCACCTCCCCCAAGCAACCCTGGCTGTGTATTCCAAGAGATAAGGAGGAGAGTTTTTGAGAGAGGCGGTACCAATTTAACCGGACTACAATCCGAAACAAGGGAATTAGTACCTCGGCTAACTTATTGACGTCTTTTTTTGCTAAGTTTTTTTCTCTTAATTTTTATTAGATAGGTGTGTAATATTTACATCACATTTTTTAGGCTTGACGAGAGAAATCAGAACATGATAAAAAAAATATGGAATTTTTTGATTTTTTATAAGACGACAAAAAAGATCAAAAAAAAAAACTTTTTCGTCACCTTATACGCACTTTTTTGATCTTTGGTCTTTGTTTATATACTTGCCAATTCCTCTCGCCGAACCAACAATGTGAAGCAAAGGCTTTGCCAAAAAGCCTCAAAGTAAGTTGGGCCAAAGGAGGTGAAACAAACATGCTTTTTATAAAACTAAATCGAATTCCTTTCTTTGACATGCCTATGGGACAAAGAAGAACTGTGTGATATGGGTGTTATGGCCTTTGCAAAATCCATCGGGCTGGGAAGAAGAGAGATTATTTAGTGCTCTGGAGCTCCAGAGGTCTCTCCCACCACACAATTTGGGGTGCTTCCACAAAAATGTAGCCTGGGAGCCCCCTCCGTGAAATTCTCCTGGAGCAACAAATAATTTCTCCAGGATGAGGTAGAAGAGCAATCAAGAAATTTACAAATTCAGAATTCCTTTGAAATTTCAAGTGAGAAAGCATGACACAAAACTAAGCAATGGCACTATTTCACAGCGTTTAGCTCTTCTTTCCCTCTGCTTGTAATAGTAAGATTAACTTAATGAAGCCATGGGGCACACACCCCCAAGTTAACGCAAGTGAATCCTCCAGCCAACCATCCCAAGTTATTGTATCGATTCTCCTCCGTGCTCGTGCAGTTTCGAAGCCAAGATCATGGACCTGTTTGTATAACAACTATACCTCAGCAAAATTTCTCCATATTTCAATTGAGTATATGTCTATAGCTATATGATGAAGGTGAAGCCACATGTACCAAAATAACTACATATCCATGACAAACAGAGAAAAGAAGACCTACTCATTCATACTCCAAAATATAGCAATGGGTGCACCAATATCAATACATTAGCCTCATCCGATAATCTATCAACTGGAAGTTGAAACATAGGCTCCAAAACATAACAGCCGACGTATGTTACATATTCAAAAGGTAGTAGTACCAGGCTCAAATATGAAACAATGGGTTGTAGTAAAAAAGGATTCTTAAAATTAGTTTCCAAAAGACTATTTTGAGCAAGTTTGCGCAACAGCACCCAAAATAATGATGAACAGGGAAAGTATTCAAAACAGGAACTCAAAAGTCACCACTGAATTGATTTTGCAAAATCAAATGCTCTCCATTTTTTGTTCTTCTTGTTGAGCACTATTTCATTGGCTTGCATGACGGAAAGTAGGGTCCCCACATACAAATAAACATAAGAACATTCACTCGAAACCCAACCAGAATAAAGATCCACAGTGTCCCGGGACTTCGTATCATACGAAAAGAGCTTTAGCTCACCAAAAAATTTATGCTCCGTCACTAACAATTCACCATTTTTCCCACCTCCCACCAGTGTATTATAACCATCTTTCCCATTTCCGATAATACTTGCAATCCTGGGAAGAGAACCAACTTTAACTTGGTTGGTCCAAGAACTCCTGTTTTCATTCAACACCCACACATCAAAGTCCCTTTCAAAGCTTTCATCGGGAGAAACAACAAGAGCAAGTTTATCATATAATTCAACAAATTGCCAGTTAGTTTCATGCCAAGTCATGTCCAAACACTCTGATGTTCTTATTTTTCTAAACACCTCATCACCCATGTCGAAGGACATAACAACCACTTGATGTGTCGAGGAATACACGTGCTGACCAATAGAAAACTCCATTCAAGACTGCTGAAGCAGAAGTTCCATGAATTTGCGCGATGGTATCATACTGCCCCCCATTCATTGATCTCCCCAAAGAACAGCAAAAGCTTATTAACATCAATTTCCGTCCAAGTATTGGTGCTAATCACATACAGATCAGCTCGGATATTTTGTTGAGAGTGAGCATCATAATAAAGTACTATCCGAATCAACTTGTAATCATTAGCACTGGGATGGAAGCCAAACCCAAAACTAAGCCATATAACACATGCATTCTCACCGTACCAATTCCATTCGGCACCCAAAATTTCCTGAAACTTTCTGGTGGAGGGATTGCTTAAAATCAGGGGATATCCAACGAGAGATAAATGTATGCAAACCAAACCATTACAGATACCCACAATAGATAAATAACTTGGCCCATCATAATCCCCAAAGCAAGGATTGTTCCTTCTATCCAAAAAAGGGAAATTGAGATTGACATGGTCGTTGTTAAACCCATTGTTGCTAATTAACGAGATTCTATGGTTATCGGTTACTAGATTAAGAGTAGTTTCTAGGAGAGAGGTGGGAAGGAGAGTGACCTGGGTTTGAAGATGTTTGGAAATAAAATCAGGGGTTTTGATAAGAACATACCAGGTTTTGCATACGGACTTGAATCGCAAGAGGGATTTCACTGGCAATCTTGCTAGGATTTCAATCTTCATCTCAAACGGTAGATCATGCCAGGTTTCAAAATCAAAATTCGTATTCAGATTGCGAGTCACGGTTTTTTATTTTTTGAATCCGTGTCTCGACCATTAATCCACGGTTAAAATCCAAAACGTGCTGATTGGTTTGATCTAGACCGGATTCACGGTTCACCGGTTTTTTTGAGCAGCCCTACGAAAAACTATGAATGGAATGGCTTAATTTTTTTAAGAAAAATTATCGAAATGGTCCCTATAGTTTCACTCGAGTCTCGATTTAGTCCCTCTAGTTTCAATTGCACTCCAACGAACCCTGTAGTTTCAATTTTGGTCGAATTAGGTCCAATCGATAACAGACATTTGTAAAGATGACGGAAATCCCAATTTGGGGGGTTTTTGAGGGGCAAAACTAACTTTTTGACCCTCATTCTTCTCCAATTTGAAACCCTAACCTTAATCCTTTGCTTTGCAGGAAAAGGTAATTACCCAGGTAAAAAATCAACATTTTTCTCAAGTAATAGTTTTATTAAAAAGCATCAAGGGATGCCACCCACATACAAAAGAAAGCAAAGAATAAAAGGCCAAAAAAAAGACAACACACACATACTCACATGTATACACTCCACTTCTCCATTGACAGAGCCTCATTCTAAATGCCGAAAATACCAAACATTTCAAGAAATTGATCAAGGGAAGGATAGCTCTCCCTCAACTCACAACTAAACAAACTAGAAAGAAAAAGACTCTTAATTTTTGGCAATGACGTCTTGTCCCATTGCCTTTCTCACCTAATAAGTCTCAACAATCTTGAATGAGCCAAAGTAAAATTAGCAAGGTTTTGAAAGGTCCAAACATTGAATTTTGGCATGAATATCAAAATGTACATGGAGAAAATAAGATTACTCAAATATTCTAGAAAGGGCCCCTGCCCTCACCACCTTGTCCGCCAATGACAAAGAACATCATTTTTTTTGGTCAAATTCTAGCAGATTTTTGTTAACCCAATCCCTACCCAACCCAACCCAAGTTATTTCATGGATACAATGCCCAAGATTAAGTTTCTACAAATCTATCGTAACCTTACTCTTTTTATAACTCAGGCGTCCAAACTAGCTTATGTGCATCTCGATGAGTAATCATAGGGTACCAATCCCGCCAGTGGACGACGCCAGTGGATCGTCCACTGGCGTAACTTATTGATGGGAATAAAAAAGGGTGATACTTGCAAGCACAAAAACACAGGGAATATACTGAAATTATGTCTGTCAAATTCAAATTGATGTTACAAAGCATAAATTTAAACATAGCAAAGATAGCTAATTTATGTGCAAAAGTAATTGAATCGAGAGAGAGAGAGACAGAGAGAGATCGAGAGAGAGAGAGAGAGAGAGAGAGAGAGAGAGAGACCTTCCTTGTGTATGGTTCGAAGCTCGTCGGAGTTCAAGAAGGAGGCCCCCTCCTCACAGGAAGTGGAAGCGTCTTCTTCGTCGGTGTGGTAATTTGGAAGGCTTGGGTGACGAAGTAATGAGTACTAAAAACACAACTCTGCTTATGGCCTTTGACGGAGGCAAGGAAGTCCTTTGATTTGTTGGTAAAGGGTTTTCCAATCAATAGTCTCAATCCTGTATCGGGTCTTGGATTTCAACACATTCTCAGAGCATCTTTTTTTATCCAATAAGCATTGCATATATGGTCTCCATTTCATCATATAGTGGCTTTATGACTGGTGATATAAGGAGGGTTAACATTTTTTCTGGTGCCTTTGAAGCCACAACCGAATTGTTCTTTTGGCAAACAACCTTCCGATCTTTAATGATCAAAACATTGCAAACTGTCCCAAATTCAGAATATGTACCATTTGGGCATCCTTTGTTACTTCTTCACCAAGATTTTTCTCAAAAAAATTGAGGATTTTAGCTCCTCATTGGCAGTCTTTCTCTTTCCTTTCATGACAAATTTGTACACACATAACTTCTTCGCTTTGAGGATAGTTCCACGGAGAGAGTTGCAAACTAACATAGATGAAACATCTGACTCTAACACAACATACCCATAGCACTTGCCCTTTTTCCCCTGCTCCAAAGTCACCTTGCAAGACTATAAAGTTCCAAACTTGCAGAAAATTTCCTTCAATCTAGTAGAGGTAATTGAAGTATCGATGTTCTTGATAAAAAGCTTTACATTGCCTGGTGTTCTAGTTGGAGGGTCTATCTGATGAACAACTTAGCTAGGTGGATCACAATTCCCTATCAGTCCATCCGAACTTAATTTTTCTCTCAATTTCTGGTTCCATTTATTGCTAAACGAATGAGATACATCCACAAGCATCCATATTGATTCGGAAGCAAACATAACAGCACCATTTTGTTTCCCAAATTATGTTTTCCATGTTCCTCAATCTTGGAACAGTTAATTTCTTGTGATAAAAACTTCTCATTAATTCTTAGATTTGAGGCATGATTAGACTTCAACCCTTCACCTTCTTCTTGTCTGTGAATTCTGGTAGTTTGGTTCACCTTCTCAGGCAATTGATCGAACAGTTGGTCTACCTTCCCCATTCTCCATTTCCAAAGTAATCTTCTTTGTGGTAGTTGCTAATGGTGCATAAGTTGAATTAGTGGGGTTTGATTGGTAAAGGGCAATGACATACCTGAATTCTTGGATCTCCTTACAAATTCGATAGTCATTTCGGTGGGTATGGTTTGAAGCTCGTCCACGTGATTCGAAGATCGTCGGAGTTCAAGAAGTGGAAGCGTCTTCTTCGTCGGTGTGGTACGCGACAGTGGTGGTCGTCGTCGCCGGTGGTGGCGGTCTTCGTTGTCTTTCTTCTTGGTTCTCTGTATCCAACAAGAGGGGAGCGGGGTGAAAGTAATGTGGATTTTTTTTGTTTTTTTTGTGTTTTTATTATATTCCACGTCATGACACAGGTCCAACCTGTGTCATGTCCCAAAAACGACGCCGCTTGATTAGTTCTAAAAACTCAGGTACTTCAAAGACGATTTCTACCTATATCGACTATTATTTATTGATCCGAGACATTCTTCTTGTAGAAATTATTATAACGCAAATGATGTACAAATATCTCGTAAATAAAATAAATTTTTGAACTTAATCTAAATGATTTCCTATTTTCTAAAATGAATATGGATACATTGAATCATATCCCATTCTATATCAACAATTATTAGGAGACTTTAAATTCATTTTCTATCTATATCATAAATATTTTAATGATCCGAGTCATTCATATTGCAGAACACAGAAAAATAAAAATCTTGTAAAAGTCTCAAATTAATTGAAAATGGATTGGTACATGATCTTAATGAATTTATGTTCCTTAAAATAGGTTTGGATGTACCGAAACATAACCGGTTTCAACATAATCTCGCGTTTTCCTTTAAACCGACGTCGTTGAAAGCTTTTTTCCTCCCCTTTACCCTGTACCTTTCCTGTCCGATCGGAATCATATCCGGCACCGACATCGATTTGATTTTGGATTCCGGAAGAAAGTTGAAGAAGATGGGAAGGCTTCTCCCTGAGTTTGCCGACGACGATGAAGAACTCTATCATATGCAATTTTTTTTCTGTGATTGATAGTATTGTTATTGACTTGCAGGAGAACTCTATGAAGAACTAAATCTTGAACTGGAAAACTCGTTGAAGTTTGAACAAAGTAAGCATGTTTCCTTCTCAATGTATCGGTCGGATTGAAAATGATTGCACTGGATTAAATTAGTGTTGGGCTAGTTCGGATGCCGATTGGAACTCAATGTATGGTTTTGTTAAGGGAAATCCAAATGAGCCACTATGCAGGGTTTGGTGTAAGTGTTCATATCAGCTTTGGTGTTTGCAATCAAAAGAATTGATCTTATTGAAAAATCGATGTCTTATAATCATACATCTTGAAGTCCATATATCATCCTAATGTCTTTGAAGGTATTAAAATTGTCACATTTGATTTATTTAGCCAATTTAGGAACTTTATCAATTGTAGTGCTCCAGATGTGTGGTCTTTCTTTTCATGTTGATAGCATTGCAGTATTGTACCGCTCTAGTAGGGTTCCAATTGAGAGCTATATCCCAACGCCTACGTTTTACTTTTAGGTCTAGGCGGTAATTAGGCATTTTTTACAATAGTCTCCACAGTCCAAATTGAATTAATGAAGAATCTAGTTGGCTGCCAAAGAGATTTCAATGTCTTCATTAAGTTTCAGCCAGACCTATTAAATAAAGGCGGAATACCGTCTATTAACCATACACGTGTCTCTTTTCTTTAAATGGACGGTCCAGATTGCATCAGGGGGAGGGGGTTCGTAAGTACGAATTTCGCACAATATGAACTTTGTCAAAATTGTCGGATCTCACTATACAGTGAAGACGACTGGATTAGTTGACCATGAATCGGGTTGGTATTTTTCATATTTTTCCAAAGTATTTTGGGAGTAAATAAGTAATGGTATAATGTCGAGGATGTCAACAAAATGTACATACTGCAATTGATTTCGTTAAAGTAGATAACCTAGAAACTGCAAATGCATGCTAAGCATTAAGAAGACGTCCTATGAAGTTAAATTCGTCTATCTATTAAAAGAAGTGCTAGTACAAGACCCTTAAAGTTAAAAACCAGATTGCAGTCTGGCTTTGGGGTTTGCAAATCTGATACACTTGCAGATCGTACCAGTGCCAACTATGTTCACTTTTTTAATGTACCCTTGCTTCAGTCGGTCAATAATTTGTTTTATGCAATACTTGGCTTAACATGGAACTTGCTTCTATCTAGCATTTGGAAGGAAGAAGTAGAAGGCTTTCTGTTGGTATCAATCTCTCTTGTAAAAGGGTTTCTGGGTATTCAGCTTAATAGACTTGATGCTTATTTGCAGGGAACTTGGAAACAAGAGAAAAATGAGCTACTTTTGAAACAGTTTGGTATCAACTACAAAAAACTTCCTCCAATGTTCCGTCAAGGGTCATGCATTCTTAGGAGAGTTAAGAGACTGAAGACAGAGGTTACTCCATTTTCTTGACTTTCTTTTTTCTCCTACTTTTATTTCGTTTCGTTCATTTTTAAAAATGAATTGGCTTCTTCTAATTTAAGTATGCCCGTGGTTTGAAACTTTGAGTTGAATTGAGTATTAGATTTCACAGTTTTTTTAACTAAGATTTTATGAACTAATTTACATTGCTTCAGGGGTAGTTTGATAAAAATGAAAAATATAAGTATTGGAAAGTGTGGAAATATGTTAGTGCTGAAAATTGATGATGGAATATAATACAGTGAAATATTAGTTGGGGGTAAAAATGAGTACTATATCGCAAGAAGCTATGTCGGCCCCAGCTAGAGAGTTGCACCTACACATGTGGCGCTATCTCTTGGACAAGATGCCACCTGGTGAGGCTGACAAGTAGGTCCAAAGCCTGTGAGGATGAAATGATAGTAATATGGGACACCACGAGGAAAAGTGGCATATTGTACAGACCCTTTTTTCGGAAGCACATTTTAAAGTAAAGTTTAATATTTTTACAAACCATTTTCATCAAAATTCAAAGATTAACCAGGATTTATCCAAGGATCTGGATGGATATTCTACCTGATTACTGATTCTGTGTCCTTTTGGGGGCCAAAATCTACATGAGGATCTATTAGTGCTCAGCATTGGTTGGGGTAATATTGTGCAAGACCATGATAGTGAGGCTTGGGATTTTCTGCTTGGCTTTACTGCCACCTTACTGTGCGCTGTGCCTGCTTAATTCAGGGAAAAAGACACCCTTCTCTCCTACAGATAGGCATGATGCGAAGTAGGCTTGAGTCTTTCGAATATCTGTTGCTCTCCTTTGTCTTTGCTTGCCTGCACTGTCTAACTTGTTAAAGCTAAAACATTTATCATCTTTATTCAGGTGGAAGATGTTGTGGTCTATTCAGGAAATATAGCACCAAGAAGCTTCTGGAGTGGACATCCATTTCTCATGACTGAGCTAGGTGGCTTTGAAGAGGACATCAACAAAGTTAAACCTGAGTATCTCAAGTCCTTTGTGTTTGAGCACAAGTTGATGCCTTCTACTTGAATTGTGGTAAGAATTGATGGCCGTCACTTTCACGGGTAAATATATACTACATGTTTAGTGATATGGTCCTCTGTTGCTTTGACCAACTCACAGAAGCTCCATAGTAGAGGAATTCTGACAGATAGTTCAATGAGTTCCTCTTAGAAGTACCAAATGAACCTGGGCGCTGCTTTGTAGGATGTTCTTAGTTTGAAAATTTTACATGATTACTGGCTACTGAGTGTTGGGAAAGTGTAATGCTTAGAACTTTTTGGCTTGTTTAAACTTAGATGTTGCCAGTGGAACTCAACAATTCAGTTTTATGCCTCTTCGTAGATTTTCTGAAGTGCATGAATTTGAGAAGCCAAACGATGGGCAGGCTTTGAACCTTATGAATTCATTTGCAGTGGCTGTAATTGAAGAGTTTCAGGATGTAGTTTTCTCATATGGTGTCAATGACGAGTTCAGGTAATAAATTTGTTTTAGACTTTTAGCTTCTTCTTCTTCTTCTTCTTCTTCTTCTTCTTCTTCTTCTTTTCTTAGTCCTACCTTTTGATTCAGCACATTTGTGATTTCTATTAATTTTTTTTGTTTTTGTTTCAGCTTTGTTTTGAAGAATGATTCCCAGTTCCATGAGCGGCATGCCAGGTTTCTCCTTCATCGTTATCTTTTCTTCCTATACTATTGTGATGATTTTTCCCAATACATGTCATATGTTGGAAATCATTCCGTGCACCACATGATGTTTACTGGCCGTGGGATCTCTTGGCTAACATATGCTTGGCATGACAAATGGCTAACCAACCATTCAAGCGAAACGAGAATACCTTTCGTATCTGTCTAAATAATAGTCTTGAATCTTGCTATTACAAGTTATGCTGATTTGACAGAATTAACTGTTGGCATGAGATCTACTTCTCGGAAATTTACATAGGTTGAATCCAAAATTCTATGAGTGCTTTTCACAACTGAAGAAAGTCACTAGGATAGCTATTCTTTGCGAGATTTTCTAGCTGAAGGATTGATATTGCCGTCCTTGTTTTCTTTAGGATTGTAAGCTTTAGTTCAAGAGAGGCAGAAACTTTTAGCAACCAGCCCCGTCCTTAAAACAGACTCTGTTCTGTGGAGTAGGGCCTTTCTAGGCTCTATGGAGCCCTTGCACTCTTAGTAGAAGCATGTTGATTTGGTCTTGATATAAAAGCTAGTAACATTAGAAGTGTGTTAGACCCTATCCTGGTCTCTTGATGTGAAGTTTCAGTTGCAAGTGATTGATGCAACTCTTCCATTCAATGTGGACTTACTGTGATAAATCACCTTTGCAGTGGCATTGTGTCTCTCATTGTATCATTTTTCTCTTCCAAGTATGTAATGAAGTGGAAAGATTTCTTCCCATAGAAGGAGTTAAAGAAGGCTCCAAGTTTTGATGGACGGGCTGTATGTTATCCATCAATGGAGATTCTTCGAGATTACCTAGCATGGAGACAAGTAGATTGTGAGAACTTGCTTCCTAAGTTGCCCCTTTTTGGTTTTGAGATCTCTTAATATTAAACCAAAACAAAGAAGTTGCATGGCAATCCTGTGCTAAAACAACATTTTTCACGATGACCTCCTTTTAAACTCACTGCTTCTACTGTGTTTACAAATTATAGGTCACATTATACAATACTTGTTTCTGGATGTTTGTCAAGTCCGGCAAGAGTAAAAGTGAAGCTCAGGACTACCTAAATGTGGTAAACTTTTTCGGGACTCATTTGAGAAGAAGTGTTTTTTTTTTTTTTTGGCAAAGCATTATTCTTTCAGTCAATGCTACTACGTTTTACTCACTGACATACAATTTAGCCTTCTTTTCTTTCTTCATTGATCGCGTTTCTATCTTTCCTCTTCGTTTCTCCTTAGTGGTTGTTGTTACAATAATTTCCTTACATCCCATGGCCACTAGGATGAATTGGATTTGAGGTTCATTGACTTGCAAGCATGAAGGCATGAGAAAACTTGTTGAGCCTTGCTTTGGCTTGTGGCTTCCCACAGTCTTATGCCCCTGTTGACTTGCTGTCAGTCCTTTAAGCCCTTTCACCTTGGTCAGACATGGAACTATAAATGTATGCAGCCCCTATTTGCTGATGTCTATGTCGCACACGTCATTGGCTCAGCGCTTATGCGTCCATTCAAAGAGTGTCTCGACCGATGACACCAGATATCATTAGGCTGAAACCAGATAATCATTTTTTTTTGTATGCCATACGTCCCTCATATGTTGTTAACTTGCTACTATAAGCTCACTGTTTTTGACCTTAGGTTTGACTTCTTTTTTGAGTCCTTGCCTTTTTGATACTTTAGGCCCTTGGCCCAGTCTCCGCTCTCCCTGGTTAAGTACTTTCAATCTAGCAGCCTAGCTGCCTGTGCCGCCCCTAAATCTTGGACATGTTGGCACAGGTTGGAGCCCCTTCGTGAAATCAAAGAGCCGGTCCTCTTCTGTCCTATCATAAACGTCCATGTACAACTACAAAATAATAAATTCTAATTTAGCATGAATCAACTCAAAATAAATGGTTTCATGAGTAGAAGAATGCACATAACACTAGATTTTTGTGTATTCTGCAAGGTACTCAAGCGCAAGAGAAAAATGAATTGCTTGCCCTGCAATTTGGTATTGACTACTAGACATTACCAGTGATGTTCTGTCAGGGATCCTCTGTTTTCTGGGACAAGGTCGTTCTTTTTGTCTCCCCGACATGAATAGTGTTACTCTTATTTCCACTCAGAAAAAGTATGACTTGCATGTTGTGCATTGTATCATTACATTGCCAAAAGTCAATGATGCTGAATGGGCAAGGCCTCTATTCATGAAAAAATTGTTAAAAAGTGCAAGGATCAAAACCTTGGAAGTGTTCCTGTGTTCCTGAAAAAATTCTTAGGAAGTGCAAGAAACAAAATAGCAATGGATTCACGATGGAGTTTTTTTTTTCCTTCTTTTCTTTCAATAATATTTCTTTTGTTAACTAGAGTTTCAACTGTTATTAAGATTTTCGTTCTTTAAATGTGAGTAATTGCAGTGGTTTTCAACAGAGAATCTCGTCAACTATAAGTGTGGCTGTCTCTGTCTACTACATTGTAGAGTCTACAATTTTACACTTACATTTTGTATGCAGGAAGATCTGACTGAGATATACAATGATGAACATGAGGGAAAATGTCGGAAGAAAGTTGTGGTGGAACACTATAACATAATTGAGCAGAGCTTTTGGAAAGCAGACCCAAGCATGCTAGACAAAAAGCACTAGTTGCTTCGTCTAATTTTTCCGATCTAACAGCAACCTTTTATAATCCGATTGCTTAAACCTTAATCCAAGTGTAGTGGTAATTTCACGATGAAAAGGTAGTGTAGGTGCTTTTATTATCTGCTTGTATAGGTGATAAACTGCATGCATGTGTTTTTTTGTGCATGTGGTAGATTGTGTGAAAAAAAAAAAGGATCAACAATTGAATTTTACCAACACATCAATGATACGCTATAACTTTTTTTCACCTCGCTTCAACTTTATGTCTGAACATTCATTTTACGACATCTTTGGTAGATGTTGTGAATCCGAAATGGAGGTGTTGGTTGTTTTTCACATCCGAAAGCCATATTTGTTTCCATCTTTCCATATTGCATCATTAGTCAGGACGACATAGGTACCTCCCCCACGCGGATTCATTAAGTTGAATACATACGATGCTTTTAGGAAGGAAAAATGGGACAGGGGAGGGGGGCTGTTGATAAATTATTTATGTCATGTTTTAGGAATGTTCAGCTTGAAGTTTTCACTAATCGAACACTCTAAATTTCTTGCCCTCCAAATTGGCCTTACTCGAGCATCAAAGTTGGGTTTACAATGCTATTATTATAGTTGGACAGTCTACAAGTGGTACAAGCTGTTCAAGGCTCTAATAAAAGTATTGTAAAACCAACTTTGATTGCTCAGGTAAGACCAATTTGGAGGGCACGAAATTCTGAGTGTTCGATTGAGGAAAGTAGTGGACCTACCTCTGTCTCGACACTTCTGTCTGTTCTTTGTACAATTTTTGCTTATTCATCTAAAATTTTCAGGTGTAACAATTCAAAAGGTGTGTCATAAAGGGACAAACTTCCATTGTAACACCCCGACTTTTAATAAATGATAAAAGGAATTTAATTTTTGGTGATCTGCTGATCGTTAGGATTAAAAAATATATTTTTGTGTGATTTAACGCCTATAAAATAAAATAGCGTTTTTTTTTTGGTATGTGTCAAATTTGTTTAGAACATTTTAGAACATTATTTTAATCCTACTAACAACATCCGGACATGAGAATGCAGCATAAGTCGCCATGAGGCAACTAGCCTTGGAGCCCAAGTGAAGACCTTCCGGAAACTAAGCGAGGTGGCATCCTTTTATTGGGTGCTTGGTGGGCAAGTAAAGGGGCTTCCGGAATTGGTCGAGTTGGCGTGCTAAGATTGGATTAAGCCCCATGGTAATAATTAGGAACAAAGCCCCTAAGTTGTTCACCGAATGAAGACTAGATATTTACCAAAGTGTAGTTAAGTTCTAGAGCACCCTTTGTTGGTATAAATAGAAATATTCACTCCCCGTGTATACCCACCCCCACCCCCGTGCGTACACCCCATTAGGAGAAGAAAGAACAAGAAAAGAGGAAAAAAAACTAGGAGAGAGAAAACCAACCGATTAAAAGTGAGGTGAGTCTCAATTCCCCTCTCACTGCCGATGCATACACTTGCACCTTGGTATGTTTCCTTAAAATCAGTGAAGTAGAAAGAAAAAAAGAAAGGTCCATGGTGGAATCAAAGAAAGTTCAATCGGAAGTTTATGAAAAGGAAAAACATATACTCCTATATATATACACCTAGGAAAATTGTACTCTTAATTTTATTCGATTAATTAACAATGTCGATTGGAAATAAAATCAGTCGGGACCGATTTGGTTTATGAGTTCGTAAAATTTCTCGTACATAATTTATCCCTTGAAGTTGTTAAATTTGCTTTAGGGCTAAAAAAAAAGAAAAAAAGAACCAAGCTTATTACGCATCTAGCGGCTCAGCTCGACTTGTTACGTAGTCGGACCAAACTCGAGCTCAAATTTTAGTCACAAAAACGACACCATCATCGTAGCATTTAAGATAAAATCGAAACTTGAATTATTCTTGGGCCTCAATAAAACTTGCTAAAAATAAAAATAAAAGAGCATCACGAGATATGGAGGGGGTTTCAGGGACCTTGCACCAGTCTTCTTTTCCACAACATTTAGCATGATGATGTTTGCTATAAATTTCTTCATAGCCTGATAGCCGTACAAATCGAGCTAGGAAAAAAAAAAGGAAAAGAAAAAAGGGCAAGCTTAATACAACTATAGTAGTTTCTAATCTGATAAATTGAAAAAAAAAAAGTTAGACGCACTCACGCTAAATTCTGGTAATACAGTTTATGATTAAAACATTATTAGAAATCCATAATTCAATCATGATTTTAGTATTTCTAAATTATTAATGCTTTCTTCTAGGGCCCGGTACGTCCCAATAGATTTACGGTAAGGTGCGGAGACAAGGTGAGTTATGAATTATCTCTGTTACATGGGGTTTTTTCGCAAAAATTTATGTTCTTATCAAATTATGATTATTTATATGTGAAATTCTTTTTAAGCAAATATACTATGGAATTCTAATGCTTTGCCCAGTCTATTGAAAAAAAGTACTATCGATATATCCAGACGATGTCCCCTGAATCTAAGGGACGTTAAAGATACCAGTAGGAATGGTGTTATAAGGGCGGAATGGATGAGGCACAACCAGGTGTCCAATTGAATTGATCAATTCAACATGTTATAATGGGGGTCGCTCCCTCTTAGCTGGCACCGTAATCGTCAGATGGTATATCGTATATGTTTATGGCATGTTATGTTTATATGCAAGCTTGTTTACGAATTTTGGTTATAGTTCAAACCATGGGAAAAAAAAAACTGATCATGCCATGATTTTCGTTACAGTTGAATCCATGAAAAGCTGATTTTATGACTTATGCTTTATTGACGGAAAGTTTTTCTTAAAATTCCTTGGTAGATCATGTAACTTTGATAATTCATAATCTCACCCAAGCAATGGCTTATGTCATTAAAATCTTATCTTTTCAGGTGATCAAAATTAGGACAGGCTAAGTACCTATATTATTAAGCTCTCGTGGTTGTGTAATCAATAAGGGAAAAAATGTAACTCACATAGCCGTTAACATAATGAATGAATGACTGTAATAATTTAAGTTTGCTTCCGCATATGTTACGTTATTTTCTTTAAAAAAAAAAATTATGACTATAGAGGCCTTTGGTGAGATAGAACAACTATTGTATAGAGAGGCAGCTCATAAAAACAACCCCTGAACAAGGGGTTATACTTTACATGCATTCTTGTTGGCTTTATACCAATGTTGTCGTACTGATTGTTATCTCATGAAGTTTCTACATGTATTACCTACATTTTCATTACCCGCGTCTAAAGCAGAACCGGGGTCTCCTCTACACTTGCACTACAGGGGTGTAGTGCACAGTCCAAATGTGTTTTAAATAGTTCAAATTGTAAAAAATATCTGTAAGCTCTAAAAACCCGAGCTCTTTTGTGTTGACAATTCCATTTTACAAAATACACATTTTGTGTATCCCAATTTATTGAATTATATTTCCTTTTTCTTATTTTTCTGGAATGTCTGTTTTAGGGTTGTGGGAAGAAATTGTTTTAAATGTATTTCGATTGAGTGCGGTATTTTTTAGTCAAAATGGGTTGAATACATTGAAGAAGACCTCAAAAGTTGCATTATTTTTTAGTCAAAATGGATTGAATACATTGAAGAAGACCTCAAAAGTTGCATGGTTGGTTCAAGAATGTTCAACTGCTGGTTTAGCTCGAGCAATTTCAAGTCTATCAGTCAGAAAAACATATTGCTTGGTTTGTTGGATATTTTTGCTTGACCAAAGCATTAAGCGACAATGAGCAATTTCTGCAACTATAAATACAAAGCCATTAGGTCATTTTGAGATAACAGTAGCCCCACTTTGTTCCCTGCGCTCCTATTCATTGTTAACACATTATTGGTTACTAGGGTTAATGAATCTTTAAGGACTATAAAGGTTTGTGAGTGGCTTATGGTTAAGATTAGATGATTATTTGATCATTCAATGCAAGTTTAAATCAAATCTAGATGTTCCATGGTAAATTTTCCTTTGAGGGCACATGGTACAATCTCTACTTTGATCTATAAGAACATTTGTCCACTCTGCTTATGCCATATCTTCGTCATCCGTGAAACTAAACTACTAACCTTGGTTTCAGATCCCCAAGTTCGCAAATCAAAACTTACAATTTGTCTCAAGCCGGACAATGATCGTAGAAATAGACATGAATGCTTAAAAATGCACAAAGCAAATATATGCACGATTTCGCCCCATCTTCTAGCTACAAGAAGCGTGGCCATTTTTTGAATTTGAACAAAGCAGCAACAACTAGCAAAGACAACATCATCTCCTCTATTCCAGGTAGGATGTGGCGGTTCTCTCCTCACAGTATATGCACAATGTCATAAGAAAATCTTTACAGGTGTCAAGGAAAGTGGTAGTGTAGCATAAAATTAGCATTAAAGAGAAAAATAATTTTTCCGAGGCTAGAAGGCTCAATAGAATGGCAGTACTGGGAAATTCATATTCTACGTTGTGAGAGCATGCTTCATTAAGTTCCATAGCAGTACCACATTGCTCGACTGGAAGCAACATATATTGATGCCCGACCCTTGGAGGCACAAGGTTTGATAAACCAGTAGAAATAGTAAAAAGCCCAACCTCGATCACATCACCATAAAGTTCTAACTAATCCAACTGGTATATGACCTAGCAATGGCGGACCTAGGAATCCAACCCAATGGGGCACCTCATTAATTAAAATTGTGGAATTTTTATAGTCAACGATCTTGCTAAATAAAGATATTTATTATGGATTATAAGGTTTATAATGCATACTTTTAATAAAATAAAAAAAGAACTAAAATAAGCACAGAATTAATTCTACATTTTTATTTTTGAGATATAAGTGTGCATGCTAAATATAACGTTATATTACATAATTGTGCTAAATATATATATATATATATATATATATATATATATATATATATATATATATATATATATATATATATATTTGAGTTTTGAGCGAGGATTAGCGGGGGCACATGTCCCTGCGTGACCCCCCTTGGATTCGCCCCTGTGACCTGGTTTCTACCACCTTTGGATGGTTAAGACATGTCGGAAAATATAGAAAGCAAAGGATTAAGGTTAGGGTTTCAAATTGGAGAATAAGGAGAGTCAAAAAGTTAGCTTTGCCCCTCAAAAAACCCCAAATTGGGATTTCCGTCATCTTTACAAACGTCTGTTATCGATTGGACCTAATTCGACCAAAATTGAAACTACAGGGTTCGTTGGAGTGCAATTGAAACTAGAGGGACTAAATCGAGACTCAAGTGAAACTATAGGGACCATTTCGATAATTTTTCTGAAAAAAATTAAGCCATTCCATTCATAGTTTTTCGTAGGGCTGTTCAAAAAAACTGGTGAACCGTGAATCCGGTCCAGATCAAACCAATCCGCACGTTTTGGATTTTAACCATGGATTAATGGTCGAGACACGGATTCAAAAAATAAAAAACCGTGACTGGCAGTCTGGATACGGAGGATTAACCGATCAGAACTGTGAGATTTTTATCACATATATATATTTTTAAAATAAATATACATGTATATATAGATAATTTTACCACTGTACTACCTTGCATTTATTGCACTTTATTACTTAAATATTATTATTATATTGGACTGAGAGTTGAAGGGGACTCTTTTTTTAGCTGGATCCGTTGCTATGTAAAACAACTAAGTTGGCAACCATTCGCTGAAACATTTGATGATTGGTTTGCCATGGATATTTCATAAGCAGTGGAACAACTATTTTGGGTTTTATTTTTTTGATTCCATAATGTTGAAGTTTAGATTTGTTCAATTAATTTGTTGGAATGTTTAATAAGTTTTCATTTTTTGTTTCAATGTTGAGATTGGGTTTTGAATGAGTTGATGATTTATAAGAATAAATTGAAAATCTGTGGACAAATCCGGAACTGATTCGTGACTCGCAGATCAGATTGGAATCAAATCGTGAGACTTTTGGATTAGACACAAATTTTATTTTCAAAAAACCGTGAATCGCAGATTAGGATTGGATTCATGCCAATTCAGACCAATCCGGACCGTGAGCACCCCTAGTTTTTCGAATTTCTTTGTACCGTATTAAAGATCTCATCTTGATGTAAAGAAACTCAAAGAATGATGCACAAAAATACTTTAATTTTTATAGGAAAATTACACGTAGAACAATTTTGGACGGGAGAGTATTGCTCATTTCTCCAGGAGTTGAATCTTTAAACAAGTGAGAACAAAATAGAATAAAAAATTTGATAACTTTGAACCAGTTGTGGGTTAAAATGCACCCAAGGTGCCTGTAGTGAGTAAGGTCACTACACGTCCCCTGATCCAGTTAAAATCCTTAGAGAGGAGTTTGACTCTCATTGTGTTTGGTTAGAATGGGGTTCAAGCCTCAGGGAGATGTAAATTTTTCCAGGGTATGACCGAAAAGAAAAGAAAAATCTGGGACAATGAGGAAAAGGAATTCAGGGACAATGAGGAAAAGGAATTCAACCAAAAAAAAAAGGAAAAAAGAAAAAAATGGGGCGGACATAGATCTCATAATTGGTGATGATTTCACAGTTTATTGCTTATCTTATACAGTAAATGATTTTATCTAATTGGGTCTAGCTCAATTGGCCTCTTTTGTACACTTCTAATTGAGAGGTCAAGGGTTTGAATTTAGCCTAAGGCAATAATCGATAATTGCTCCCCTTTACATGGCTTTCCTTCCTCTATTTAACTAGCTTTTTGACTTTTTATACTATAGCTTTGAAGGCATGACCATTTTTTCTCACATACATTAACCTAGAAAGCCGTGAAAAACAAAAAGCCAAAATTAGCCTTGATTATCTCGTGGACACAATTGATGTGGCTTTCTTCGTTTTAGGCTTTGGTCTTCAAAGTCTCTCACACAGTTTCCAACAAGTTTTTTTTATTTAATTATTACTCTCATGTTTCTATCTCTCTTTCTCCACTCATTATCCCAAAAATCTCCCTCAAAACCTAAACCAAACACAACTGTAGTGTGCCGTGATTTGTACTTTGTAATTCATACATGATATAAATGATCTCCCCAATTGACAAAACAAAATGATTTTAATATCTATATTTAGCAGCCAAAGTACAAAACAAAAAAAAAATCGTCTTTTTGTAGCAGTTGTTTTTTAACCAAGAGGTGTTCAGTAACTTGCCTCAACTAGTCCCTAAAAAGATTTTGATTCTCCTCATCCCATGCATACAAAGCAATAACCGTGGCAATCTTTTAGTGAATGTGCTTACCCATATATTGTAACATTCATTGATGCGGTGTTGCCATGAATACTTTTTAGTATACTAGTTTGTAAATTATTTAGTGCTTGTAATAATTACACATACGGGGCAGCCAAACATAAAAATTGGAAAAAAGTTTGTATAAGATATCAAAAAATTAAAAAGTCAGTCTATAAGAAAAAGATTGCCTTTTTTGAGTCTTTTCGCTGTCTTATATGAATTTATTTCAAATGTAGGCCTGTGTTTATATACTTTTCTTATCCATCTAGACAAGCCAAATGACGTGATATAAAAATTACTATATCGGTATATCCCATTCTAACAAAAATTAAGAGAAGACAAAAGTCCCAAATAAGTCAGGTCGAAGGAGGTGGATCCGCACAACCCAAGTTTCGGCATACTGCAGCTTTTCAGGCCCTTCGACGCCAAATAAATCATCATCTTTAACGCCAGTTAGTTTCATCCCAAGTCTCATCCAAACACACCGGCATTCTTATCCTTCTGAACAACTCATCATCCATGTCGAAGGACATAACAATCACTTCATTGAAAGGGATTACACACGCTGGCCAATAGAAAACTCCGTTCAAGACTGCTGAAGCGCGAGATCCAACAATTTGCAAGCAGCTACCAAACCTCCCCAAATTGTTCATCTCACCAAACAACACCGAAGCCTTATTGAGATCAATCTCCCTCCAGGTATCAGTCCTCATTACATAGAGATCAGCTCGGATAAAGGTTTTCGCCATGAGACCAGAAAAAAAACACTATCCTTATCAACCTGTAATCATTAGCACTGAGATGGAAGCCAAACCCAAAACTAGCCCGCTTAATTTTTGCAAACCGATTGTAATCCGGACAATCCAACCATTGCAATTCTGAATTCGGAATTTCCCGAAACTGTCGGGTGGAGGGATTGCATAGAACCAAGGGGTATCCAAAGGGAGATAAATTTATGCAAACCAAACCATTACAGATACCCCCAATAGAACAATTCTTCTTCTTTGAATACTTCCAAGAACAATGACTATTCCTCCTATTCAAAAATGGGAAATCGATATTGATAGGGCCGTTATTAAACCCATCATTGAAAGCAAAGACATTGCATGGTTTTCCGTTTTGCGATTGTAAGTGGTTATAAGGAGGGAGCTGGAATTGTGAGTGAAGTGGGTTAGATGTTTGGAAATAAAATCAGGGGTTTCGATCAGATCATACCAGGTTTTGCGTACGGGCTTGATGTTGGAATTTTCACGAAATTCCGATGAATGAAACCGGGACGTTTCGGAGGGTCTAACGAGGCAACCAAACGGTCTACTCCAGATTCGATGAATTTGGACGAAGAGTAAATATCTAGCAGTTTCGTATGATTATTGCCCCTCATGAATTGAGGTTAATGATTCAATTCAAATCAGGAGTTACAACAATTCATTGTGCTGATTTATTTTGATTCAATTCCTCAATTGAATGGCATATTCATTTTCGTATTCATGGCTTAAGGCTCTTCATCAGCTATAAAAAGGCAGCTTTGGCCTTTGGTTTTCATCACCAGAAATTGGAGAGAAATCGTTCTTGTGAGAGTGAGGCAGACAAGAGTTACAGTTCGCCAAGGCTTCCAGCGGTGGTGTTCCGGTGGTTGTGATTTAGCCGTTGTATCCTCGGACGAAGACGCCGATTCAGTCTACAACACCCACGGTAGGCGGCGAATCTTTGTTAAGGAGAGTGTGGTTACACACGACTCGGCATTCGTTCGACAGTTTGTATCTCTGTTTTACAGTTTATGTATTTTCAGTTTCCGTAAATTTTTGTGTTCATTTTATTGTAATCTGTTCATGCATATATATATATGAGAAGTAATTGTTTTTCGGAATCACGATTACTGCTGTAATTTTTCCAACATTTGAATCGTAATGGGGATTTCACTGGCAATCTTGATAAGATTTCAATCGTTATCTCAAACGGCATATGGAATGTGGTCCGTGCTACAGTTTTTTTTTTTGTTGGGAAATTACGATTTCCATAAAGCACAAACAAAAGCAAACTCCAAGGGACTAGCCCTTATTCAATGTACAAGCCCAGAAAATCACTGGGAGAAACAAATAAAACAAGAAACTAACCCCAAACAATCAAGAGAAAAAAATACGCTGAGAAATACCCTAACTAGCAGCAATGGATAGATTCTGTGAGGAGGATTTGATACCTCTCCAAGAACTGATACAAGCACGAATATCTCGAATAATGATAATCTTCAAAGAGTTACAATCCATGCTTTGCTGCTGAAAAATCCTACAATTGCGTTCCCTCCACAACCAGTAAATAGTTGCTGCCATCGAAAGCTTAAACACCATATGAGACATGGACGAGCCACCCTTATGCTGTCTTGCCCATGACAAAATCTCAAACGAATCCATCAACACACTACTAACTCCATTACAGTCCATAATAAAAGACCAAACCTGCCAGGTGCAAGAAAAGAAAAGATGAGAATGAGACTCAACTTCTCGAAGACAGAGCACTCAATTGAGATCCATTCGCATTCCCCAAGAAGAGAGTCTATCTTTGGTAGCTAGTCGTTCCCGAATTGCTAACCACTCAATAAAAGCCCAACGTGGAGTGTAGTGATGAAACCAAATCATATTATACTAAGGAAAAGGAAGATTTGGAGTCCTAAGAGCCTCCCAAGCAGATTTAACAGAATACTCACCATTTCCCATAAGGACCCACACGACGGAATCAAGAGAGTTAGAATCAACACCACCTTCCCAGTTGATTGGCTACGCTCCATAGCTGCTGCTGCTTCTTCTTCTTCCTCTGCTTCTTGGCCTGAAACCCAGATTAAACCAACGGGATTTTGCTCGTTTTCTCAATACAGCTTTCGGTGTTTCTGTGTTTGGAAGTTGTGGAAGAGAGGAGAAAGAGAAGAGAAAATAAAAAGGGGAAAACAGAAAGAAATCTCCTTTTTTTTTTTTCTTTCTTTTGTTTGATTTGTGAAAGAAAGAAGAAAATTTGCACTCATGGGAGAAAGAAGATGAGAAAAAAGTAGTAGTTAATTTTCTCTTTCATTTCTTTTCTCTTCATTTTCCTTTCTATTTCTATTTGAAAACCAACAAATGAGAGGAATTTTTTAAAATTTTCTCTTCTTTTTCACATCTTTCCTCAACTTCCAAACATATCTTGGAAGTTCAAAGCTTGAAATTTGTTTGTCGGGCACGTAATGCGGGCCGGATATTCTCAATGGCTTGGTTATCTGACCGATTCAGTTTAAATTGCTACTGATCAGAAAGAGCAAATAATTTTAAATTATTTCCGAAAACTAGTAAAGGAAAAGCACTTTATATTCATTTTATATATTAAAACAAAAAACTTTGAAGGAACAATACAATAGTATGTTACTAGTGCAGTATATACATAATGTTGACTGTACCAAAAAATAGATATATACATAATGTTGTAAAATCTGCTGCTTTTGCGAGACAAAGTTTAGAAAAAATGAGCACCGCTACGTACCTAGAAAACACATCTAAAATTTACCCAGATTCATTTACTGGGTGCCCAAAAACCTAGACTTTGTAAGAAAAAATAGGTAGTTGTAAAAAAAGTGAAGGCCCAAATATCGTTAAATTTTTCATCTTCTTATTTGAGCTAAAATACTATCCATGTTTTCCTAATTTAGTTGTTTGATAATTTTAGTACTTTATGTAATTTTTTGTTTAGTTTTTTGTCGTATTTTTTGGATTAATCAGTCATCTCAATGAGAGGAATCAAAAAAGCACATGAATTGAAACTTCTGGTTGTTGTTGTTTTTTTTTTTTTTTGTAGTGAATTTTTTTTTTCGCTTTTGGTCATAATGCTTAATTTTTTGGATTCTTCTAGTCGAGATAAGTGTTTAATCAAAAAAATACAACGTGGATCTAACAAGAATTCAAAAAAGACACCAAAATATTGTTTAGTTATAAGAATTGACTTGTCTTCAAGTAAGTGCAAAATGCTAATTAGTCCATTTACTCCATTTAGTCAATAGCGTGAATTGGGTCAGGATAATGGATCCTTCTCTAGTGATTGCTCACTTAATTACTAAACAAGTCTAAAATTGGGGATGAATTATGGATATGAGAGCATGACATAAATGACATGTTTGATAATTGTAATAGTTACGAGGAGATTTGAAATGAGGCAAGATCAAGATTGCAATTTGTAGTGAGTAGAATTGTAAGGAATATGCTTGCTCAACTTCCATATTTGTTTCGCAACGAATTAGATCATGCAAGGGCGAAGGCATATGGGGGCTGGGGGTGCCCCTGCCCCCCTGGTTTTGAAAAATTAATTATTTCAATACTAATCTTGTTGAAATAATTGACATTATTATTGTAATATCTTTTCATGATCATAATAATTTTGGTTTCATTTATTAAAAAGATAGGTAATTTTATATCTTCATCAATGATTTTTGAGAATTTTAATTTGCCATCTTAAACTAATATTTCCCTTATGATTCCACCCTAATGCATTTGAATCATTATGATTCCATCCCATAAATTAAAATTGGACCATTGTGCCCTCATTATAATTACTTTACACACAATTCCTTCATTCTTTATCTTTTTTCCCCAAGAATCATGCTCCATTATATCATTTGCGAAGTCAAAAGTTGGTCCGAGAATCATGCTCAATTATCCTTCAGTATCCCATTTCGAAATTAAAAGGAAATGGCCATGGACTGAAGATCTCATTTCCCCATCCCAAACAAATAAGATCCTTAGGATCCCATCCCATGGATTTTGAATGTTTATGAATTCATCTTGAGATTTAAATAATACCGAAAAAGCCCTTGTTTTTTGTTTTTCCCATTTTTAAATTTGTTTGAAATTAATAACTTATTTTGCAAATGTTATTAGTCCTCAACCCCATCCCACAAAACTGTTGGAAAATTAATGCTATTACATTCCACTAATATCGGGTAGTTTTTAAAAACTTTTCACATTAGTAGTCGGTTACGGAGTAATATGGAAGGCTAGTCATACCAAAACCCATCCCACCTTCCTTATTTTACGTTGAGATAAACCTAGGACCAAAACCACCCCAACCACCCCCGATTTCTCTCTCATCCCACCTCTCTCAGCCGTGTTCAAAGAAATCCCCAAATTTATCGCTTCCTATTCCTTTTCTGGCGTTCAAAAAATCACCTACCCAATCTAATCTCATCTCATCCCAAATCGAATTCTGGATTTCATGTGCCACCTCCCTATTACCGAGATTCATAGCATTTCACCATCCCATTTATAGAGGAAAATGTGATCCCGAATGTGAGAAACCGAAGCAACTTATTTCGACGACGAATGTTGGACGCGACGGAGAAATCAAGGTCCCCAATGGCAACGAGCAGGTTGTGTCGTCCACCGGCGTACCACCACTATCACCAACCGGGACCTTGCAGGTGTGAAACACCAATCGTTGAACGAAAAAAAGACACACAAAAAAAAAGGCTCGTAAGTTGATTTTCCGATCCAAAGTCGATGACTTACATGGTGATGGATGATCTAACCCATTCTTTCTATTTTGGGTTTGACCTCTGTTAATGTGATAAAGGAATTTTTTTTTTTTGGGATCGTCAACGTAATCAAGGATAGTAGTGTTTTGGTTGTGGGTTATTGTTGTTTGGCTGAGGTTTGGTTGTTCGGTTGAGTTCTTTTTTCAAAATAAATTAGGAAAATTAACTTACCATGATTTTTCATGGTAAATTAATGTTGTTGAAATTTTGATTTTGTGGATGATTTACAGAAATTATCATAAATTTATGTAGATGGTACACTAGCGTATAGAGTTACTTCAAGTTACATGTTTTATTTGTAGAAATTTCTCGTGTTGTTCATGGTATATTCATATGTACTTTTTGCTAAGTGCTCACCGAGTGCTAATTTTTTTGCATTCATCCACTAAATTTTTTGCTGGAGACAAGAGAGTTCAATTTACCATTTTTATATACCATAAAATAACAAAACATGTTTATGGTAAAACAGAAAATCATGTTCACTAATTAAGGAAAATAATCGATTTAAAATAAATTAAGTTTTCGATATGGTAAACCATTTAACCATATTCACTATGTGAAATAACCAACCATTTATTGTCTTATCCACTTGATGAACCAGTCGACATGGTAAAACAATAAACCATGTTCTTTGTAACAAATTAGTCAACAATGTAAAATAACCAAAAAAATGTTCACTGTGTCATTATGGTAAAACTGTAAACAATGTTCACTAATTAAGGAAAATAATTGATTCGAAATAAAGTACCCAATATGGTAAAACGACAATAAAATACATACATGGTGATTTTATTTATCATGTTTTGAGTGGAAAAATAACTAGTCCATTGTAGGATATTCCAATGAGATTAATATGCTGAATCAATGCACCATATTTGGTGAGGTATCACACTAGTATATGACTGGATATTTTGAAATTCAAAAACCAAAGTTATGGAAATGGGAACAACCGTATTCAAACAGGACGATTGGGATGATATTGGTTAGTAATCCTCGTTGATTGCTTGCCCGGATTTATAGCACAACTAATTGCCCAATTAATACCACTAAAATAGGACCACGAGATTTGCAAGATCATAAACTACAATGACATAATATAGTAATATTATATAATATACTAATAAAATACACACTAGGGGCACAATGGTCCAAATTCAAATTACAGAATCGAATCATAAAGAGTCAAAAGCCATAGGATGGCATCCTAAGGAAAATATTGAAGTAGGATGGCTAATTAAATTTCTCGAGAAATATTAAGGAAATTAGGAGAGAAATTTTAGGAAAATTAGGAGAGAGAAATGGTGTTTTGGGGTTTATTTAAATTTCAGGATGGAATTATAAGTATTCAAATCTCATAGGATGGAATCATAATGATTTTTTTTGTGCAGGATGCCTAATTAACTCTCCCGTGATTTTTACACCCCTTTTTTTATAATCACCCCCTTTTGTCTTTTATTGATTTTTTCGCACAAAAATTCTACTAAAACAAAAAATTGGGTGTGTATCAGAAAGGGGTGGAAATCAATTGCCTTTCTTTCTTTCTTTCATAATTTGAAAAATAAGCATATGAGTAGTGTTGTAGCCTAAAGAAATAAAACAAAACGATTCATGTATTTTTAATACATTAGGCAAGAATATTTGCAATGCACAAGTAAATTATATTGAAAAGTAAATCCATATCACAAGTATACATTTGGATAACGAAATGCCTATTAAGTCGGGCCCCCTCGAGCAAAAATCTTGGCTCTATTAATTGTATGTTCGAAAATTTCCTTTTTATCCTGCCAAACTAGTATGAGAGAGGGAGAGTACAGTATGGGCAATAGGGTAAAAACACAAGCAAGAGGTGGAATAGGATTAGCCGATTAATTAGTAGTAACACCTCCCCCATGGGATTGACTAATTTTGACAAACCAAACAAAGGATTAGGGGACCCACGAGATCTAACAATCCAATCCCCCCATCTACAAGGGTTATCAAACATCTCCAAAGATATCTACATGATGCGAGTATACTTAATGAACTTTTCCTTTTCATCACTTGTTACGTGACTTGATATATGAGATATCTTTCTTGGCTCTCATTCAATTTTGAAGCAATCTGCTTGTGTAAGACTGGATAGCTAAGATAATCTTTCTTAATATCTCATTCAGTTTTGAAAGACTTTGCTTATGTTAGATTCAGTATTTGAAAATATTTTTCTTAATCTCTCATAAACTTTGAAGGAAAAATTGCAGGGGTCATTATGGAAGACAAAAACTTCAGATAAATTAAAGTTTGAATCATGCTGATTTTGAAATTGAAGGTGAAACCTTTAAATTATGTGATATTTGAAAATTTTGAACTAGTAGATTAAATTTTGAGTTGGAATTTGAGCAAATCGTGAGCTTGTTTGTCGAATAAACTGCATGCAGCAGGTAAGTTGGTTTACAAGAGTTCTCAAACTTAAACTTAACAAAGTTTTTCAACTTTCACCAATGATAATAGACATGATGCGACTATACTGATGAACTTTCCCTTCTTCACCTATTACGTGGATTCATAGCACATCTTTCTCAATCTCTCATTCAATTTTGAAGGAATCTGCTTATGTAAAACTCGGTGTATAAAAATATCTCTCAATATCTCATTTGCTTTTGAAGAAATTTGCTTATGTAAGATTGGGCTTTTAATAATATATGGGATTATTACATCTAGGTCTAAAAAAGAGACGTCTAATTACTAATAAGGTAAGTCATTTTTTTTAATTACCACTAAGGTAAGTCACTTTTTTTTTTTTAGTTTAGGTTTAGGGTGTACTTTCCTATTATAGGGTTTTAGTGGTTTAGGCACTTTCATAGAGTACTCTAGGATTTTAGGCACTTTCATAAGGTACCCTAGGATTTTAGGCACTTTCATAAGGTACCCGAGTCGTAGGGTACCCTAATCATAAGGGTACACTTTCCTATTATAAGGTTTAGCGGTTAAGACACTTTCATAGGGTACCCGAGAATTTTATGCACTTTCATAGGGTACCCTATGATTTAGGCATTTTTATACAGGTTGGGGAGTAAATGAGAATTTTTTAGAGTTGGGCTTGATCTGATGGTAATTATGGGATTCAATCAAATCTTAGACAATCAAATCTTCAACTTCCATTTCTCCAGTGACAAACATACATACATAACCATAGAATACCAGAGTTCGATCAACTTGAAATCGTCATCAATCTTTTTTATTTTTTATTTTATTTTTATTTTTATGAGGAAATCGTCATCAATCTTAGTTAGCGTAAAATAAGGTAGAGCCATCCAAGCGGGTAATTGTCAGAAACTTCCTAGGAAGTTTTGTTGGGTAGTGGGACCCAAGCTGGTAGTAATGATAATGGCTGTGTTCGTTTGGGGGTTTTGGGGGCAGTTTTGACACTATTTCAGTTTTGATTACATCATCACTTTTTTCACTTTTCTCTTTATCTCTCTCCACTTATTACACCTGCTTACATCATCAAAACTAAACTAAACTGTGCAACCGAACACAACCAATTCAACTCTTATTTAGGGCATCCACAAGAGGCTAAGTAAATGCCCACATCCACAAGATGCTGGGTAAAAATAACTCAAAAAGTCAAAAAATTAGTGAATTGTGCTTTTGGAGCCAGATCATTATCTCATAACACATTACATAAAAAATCGCAAAAGCCAAAAAGTAAAAAAAAAAAAAACACTCTTAGTGAAACACTCCTACCATTTTAAACGGCTATATGTCAAATACATGATTGTCTAGCCTCAATAAATTAGAATGTGCTACGGTGTCTCGGTAAAAGGAACAACGAACCTAGAAAGGATCTTGTGGCTTGCTTCGTTTTATGCAGTGGTATGGACAATCTGGACTAGCAGAAATGACAAGGTTTTTAATAACAGAGCAGTGGTAGTGATGGACATCATTGAGCTATCAAAAGTAAGAATGGCGATGTGGGTCAAAGGGAAATATGATATCAAAGACTACTCCATTGATGATTTTCTGAGATGCTTGGAAGGTATCAGAAAGGTAAAGATTTGAGAGTCTTTATGTGCATGCAGGGATAAAGGTGGATGATTTACCTGAATTTCTGAAATCTTGATATCCTCGTGCTCTTGATTTTGGAGTGCTCAGTCTGTTTTGGTTTCGGCATCAATTGACTGGATATGGTCTTTATCTGAATTGAAAAAGTAAATCTGTGTTGAGCTTTTCTAATGGACTTTAGTCGAGATGGCTGGAGATTTTGGATTGGGGGATTTCAACTTTGAAGATGTTTCAGGAACTTTTCAATTGGTAGGGCTGGAAGATTTGGAGAAAAGGATAGTTTAGTTCCGACAGTCCTTTCTTTCTCTATTTTGTTTTTTATCCAATTTTTCATTGGATATTTCATTTTCTTCCCATTTTGTACATTTCTCCTTTCTTTTTTCTTCCTCTCGATGTACCCTTCGTCGAGTTTTTAATAAAATTCTCGTTGCCGATCAAAAAAAAAAACTATACACACTCGAGAAAAACTTGGGTGAAAATAGGGTTCCACGTAGTGCCCCTCGGCACATCCAGGCAGTCTAAAGTGTATTTGAATTTTCTGGATTTGGAGAGAGGAACACGAGAAAGGAAGAGAAGAGAGAGTCGAGTGAGAGAGTGTTTTAATTCGGACCGTCCAATGCGCTTTTGAACAACTTGGATGTGTCAAAGGGCACCACATTAGTTGCTCTCTTGTTTGCACCCAAGTTTTTCTGGGTACACGCTCTTGTATTATTCAAATAAACTCTCAAGTTTAATAGTAAACAATGGCACAAATTTTAAAATGAACCAACAAATGCAGCTAAGGGTATTTTTAGAATAAATTGGTTTTTCACGATTTTTTTATGTAATGAATTGTGAGACAAATGACCTGTTTTGATTTTTGAAAAAAACTGTTTGTTCAGTGGAACACCCAATTATGAAAGGGTATTGAAAGTTGACTCAGGCTTAGTTTGCCAAAAGATAAAATGAGGTTGATTTTAGCAAATGAAGTGGGGAAGTGATTTTATCTCCAATATATCTGGACATATATTAGTTTGCCAAAAGATAAAATGTGGTTGATTTTAGCAAATGAAGTGGGGAAGTGATTTTATCTTCAATGAATCTGGACATATAAATCTAGAGATAAAATCACTTCTCCACTTCATTTGCTAAAATCAACCATTTGATTTTATAAGATTTCCATTTTAACAAATGGAAACCAAGCTTCAAAGGAAGCAGTATAAAACTAGAATAAGAGATACAGGGTGTCAGTCCAGAAACACAAATAAATGAAGGCAGCTATGAATTTGTACCCTTGGTAGTTTAGCCATTGCGCTCTCTCTCTCTCTCTCTCTCTCTCTCTCTCACTCTCACTCACTCACTCTCTCTCTCTCTCTCTCTCTCTCTTGAAAAGTTTTTCCTTGCAGTGTTTGTCGGAATCTGGTCTGCACACTCCATTTAATCAACTCTTTCAGGTACTGAATTCTAAACCCAGCTTACATAGCTATAATTTTTCTCCTTGAAATGTGTAATTCATCGCTCCCACTAGGCTTGTACGTATACTCCTTATTTAGGCGTTGTTCTAAGAAATTGACTTTAAGTTCTCATAAAACGCAATAAATCAGTTTTTGAGTCAGTTTGGGAACAAGTCAGTTTCTAGAATAATGCTAGGAGGAAGATATATTGGAAATATGTGAATGAGACCGGGGCATTCGGAGGGTCTCTCGAGCCAACCGAAATGACTCCTCGTATTCCGATGCTACGGTGTTAATAGCTGGTTACAGTAATACACAACACCCCCCATGATGTGAAGTTTATAGCTCTAATTCATTGTGGCAGTTTCAACATTCATTGTGGTTTGGCTACTCAAGGGTCATTCACATTCCTTATATGTTTGCAATCCCGAAATGATGAGCACACCAGAAATTCAAGTTCCATCTTGCACCATTCTGATATTCCGTCCTTTTGTGAGAGAGAGACAGACTTTGTTAGCTCACCAAGGCAGCCGGAGGAGTTTCAGAGGCTTGTGGTCTAGTCATTTTATCCTGAAAGATAGATGCCGACGATGCTACAACACGCTTGGTAGGCAACAAATCTGTCTTAAAGAGACTGTTTCTAACACAAGACTCGGCTCGTTTTTTATAAACATTGTTTATATTGAAATTGTTCTCTGGAATTCTGTGGTTGCCATGTATTTTTCCCAACAAGATCAACTTACTTGATGGCTAATACTCCTCCCCCTATAATCGCCAATTGTTTAGTTGTTTTTGTATGTCATCTTCTTTTTAGTTTGTTTTATGTGATCTATAAGAAAATTGTACTTTTTAAATTGGGGAAATGCGGCAAATTTCACATGTTAATTGACCAAGTCTCATCGCCAATTTGAAACAATTTAGTTTGGTACTAACTCTTTATTCTGTCAACACACACACAAAATAATGCAGATTTCTGTTCATGTTGTCTGTCCTTTTGTGCATTTTTTGTGGGATTGTTTAAATTGTTACTTATCGGGCAACTATGTATTCCTTTTAGATATTTAATGATCCAGTGTTGAAGAGACAGACAAGTAACTAAAAAGAACTCGCAAAACTAAATAAAATTGAAAATGACTCTATTGACTTGCAATCCAAATAGACTCTCGAGTTTAAAAGTCGAAGTTTCTGTAACTATAGCACGGACTAGGTTACTATAATGTACCATAGAATGCCTGTGTTTGTAGGAGACATGGCGGGAGAACCAGTCAATGTGAATGAGTTCCAGGAACTGGCAAGACAAACCCTTCCAAAGATGTCCTTTGAGTTCTACAATGGGGGAGCTGAGGACCAACAAACTCTAAAAGAGAACACAGAAGCATTTCAAAGAATCACGTTAAGTATTAAACCTGTCATTCTTATTAGCAGAAAGGACACCAATTTAAATCACTTTTTTGGACTTTTCAGTTTTCGGCCTAGAATTCTTGTAGATGTGAGCAGGATCGACATGTCAACTGCAATATTGGGTCACCCTGTATCGGCACCAATCATGATTGCTCCAACTTCGTTCCATAAATTGGCTCATCCTGAAGGTTCGGATTTAGTTAATGAATTTTAACTCTAATTTCTGCTTGAGTATTTATATGGTTTTGGTTATAACAGGAGAGGTCGCAACAGCTAGAGCAGCAGCTGCAAGTAACACCATAATGGTATCCATACTTTAATCCCCAAGCTCAAACTTTTAGTTTGTCTCATTGAATAAAGACCCATACCTCATTGCAGGCACTGTCCTTTTTGTCTACTTGCACGGTGGAGGAGGTTGCTTCCAGCTGCAATGCTGTTCGGTTTTTTCAATTATATGTATTCTACTCTTCTCAGCTCTAGTCAGTTCAAGTTCCTTCATGTGATATTTTTTCGTTCTTTTGGAATCACCATTTAGCATTTACATTATGTTGATCCCAATCGGACAATCAGAATTCAGTTTTGTATCCCTTTCTTGATAGATATGTAAAAGACGGGATTTGACAGCTACGCTAGTGCAAAGTGCCGAGAGATATGGGTTCAAGGCTATAATTCTTACTGTTGATAGTCCGAGGCTTGGTCGAAGGGAAGCAGAAATAAAGAATAGGTGAAATTTTATTTCTTTCTCTTGGGGTTGTTTCTCCATCTGATATTGCCAAATGCGATGGTTGTGCAGAATGATTGCTCCTCAAATGAAAATTTTTGAAGGTCTCCTATCAAGTGAAGTGGCTTCCGTGAGTAGAGCATTACTTTTGCCCCCATATGCATTTTAAGTATGATCACGAACAATGCATTCAGTTTGTTCTCTGTTCTAATCTCATGATGCATAATATTCTACTACTTTATATAACAGTTGATTTAGTTTCTGACCGCATATTTTGGGGTGTGGACACCAAGCAAACCATGCGAACAACTAGACTCCACAGCACCTCTTCCCAAAAGAATACAAATAAGTGAAATAAGTGAATTCCAATTATTTTGTTATTGCAAAACTTGCCATTGGGTTAAATCTTTGTGAATGTGGATAGTTGGATTACTTGATAGGCCTTTTGTGAAAACGATCTTCCCTAACGACTGCCATTTGTACAAGTGTATGTAGATTCAATGGGTATCGAGTCACACTTGTAGTGAAAAGATCATGGTGATGTAGAGGTGCTCATTCAACTAATTGTCTTTTTGATAGATGTTTAAAAAGTATTATAAAAATTCAAAAATAATTAAAAAGTAAGGAACAATTTTCATTCCGAGAACACTAATAAATTGTAGTGAATGATACTGTGTTCGTTGAACAATATGATAACAACAGTACTCGAGATTAATTTTTCAATTTACAAAAAAACCATCCCATAAAACCTTGAATGACTGGATTTAATCTTGAAACAATTATCGAACCAAGATTTCTTTCATTATTCGGCCCCCTCCGACTTCAACTCCAGGCTCTACCTATTTATGTCTGAAATAGAGATATATGTGTTCTATTTTCTCTCGTCTTTGTTGTTTTCCTTTTTAGTTTCTTATTATTTACGACTCTTCCACCCACAAGTAGCATATGCTAGCGGCATTTATGTTGTCAGTTGCAGTTTTTGATGGTTTTGCTGCATATTTTGGGTTGTGGACACCAAGCAAACCATGTGTACAACTAGTCTCCAAGGACCCTCTTGCCCAGAAGAATAGAATTAAGTGAATTCCAATTAGTTCAACAACAACAACAATAATAGAACCCATGTATTGCATAAAATTGGGGTTATAGGTGGGGATGATTGGAGATAGACCTATCATTTGGCAATATGCACAGAATGCCTGCTCTCAGAATAACACTGAAACAATGGCCCCAAAAACTCCGAAACCAAGAAGCTACAGGGACCTTTTGCTTTAGAACCATGCTATCAAATCAAAGCCGAAAATCATCAGGGAGGGGAGGCCTAGAGACACAAAACACTCAATTCTTTATTGCAAAACTTGCCATTCGGCCAAAAAAAAACTCTTGTGAATGTTGATAGTTGGATTACTCTTCTATCAACATTCCACTAACTGAAAAGATCAAGATGATGTAAAGGTGCTCATTCCACTATCTTTTTAATAGTTGTTTAAATAGTGTTAAAAAAATTTGAAAATAATTAAAAAGTAAGAAAGAATTACCATTCTGAGAACACTAAATTATGTTGAATGATACTGTGTTCAACAAATAATATGATAACAACAATACTTGAGATAAGTTTTCAAAATTTTAAAACATTCCCAAAAAAGCTCTAATGCAGGATGTCTCGGGCTAACTTGTGCAAAACCTCGGACTAATCCCTCCAGCCCCTCCCACAGCCGTTTCATACGGTTACGTGTGGGGGTGAGGTGGCCCCAAGAGCTGCTGGCAAGGGAAATCGAATCTGAGACCTTAGGGGAGCAATCCCTAAGTCCGAGGCCAAGACCACTTAGCCAACCCATTGGGTATCTAATGACTAGATTTAGTCTTGAAAAAATATTGAACCAAGATTTCTTTCATAATTTGGCCCCTTCCGACTTCGACTCGTAGCTCTGCCACTGGTTATGTCTGAATAGAGATATATGTTGTTTATTTTCTCTTGTCTTTGTTCTTTTCCTTTCTGTTTCTTATTTATTTGCGACTCCTCCACCCACAAGTAGCATATGCTAGCGGCATTTATGCGGTCAGTTCCATTTTATTACGGACTGGCTGGTTATACTTATACATACTGGTGGGCATAAAAAAAGTGGACAAGTTGTCCAGTTGCGTATCTTTGCTTACCCTATGTCTTTTGCACGTCAATCAGTAATCCGTACGAACAACAGATTCAGGTTCTGTTGCAAGTCACTGTTCAAACACGTATCTCCCTATGTTTGTTGCTGAAGTATGTACCTTAGTAACTTTACTATATCACGTATATTTACTGTTAGATTAGTAACATTGATCACTGACTCTGCAGGATAATGGTTCAAAACTTGAAGCTTATGCAACACAGATACTCGATTCTTCTTTTTCTTGGAAGGTATAATGTAATAATATACTTGTTGATCTACTTATTGCTACCTGATAATTTGGCCACACAGTCAACCATAACAAATATGTTACTCTTGGTTCAGACATCTCCCTTGGTTGGAAGTATCATTTGAAAAACATTGTTAACAACTACTCCTAAAAACAATGTTTTTTTAGTAGTTATTTTGTTCATTAACGTCGTAAGGTGGTTGTCTTTACATTAGTCTTGCTTTCTATAAGCTCGTTAAAAAATTTCAGGACATAGAGTGGTTAAGATCTATCACAAGTTTGCCAATTCTACTCAAAGGGGTGCTTACGCCTGAGGATGGTAATCTCATGACTCTGTGTTACATGTTTGTCTTTCTGGATATGGAATATTAAGGAAACCTATGATTGGTTAGTGATATTGTGATACTTTTTCAAGTTGAAATAATTAATGAGCATGAACCAAACTCATCAAGTCTCATGTCTTCTACTCATGTTTAATTTGACAAGCGAAAATTGCTTATACTGTGGTGTGATATTCTTGTCAGCAATAAAAGCTACGGAAGTGGGGGTTGATGGGATTATTGTCTCCAATCATGGAGCTCGCCAACTTGATTATTCTCCAGCCACTATCACTGTTCTAGAAGAGGTAAGTTGCATTTGAGTTTCTTCTCAGCTTAGTTGATAACATCTCTTGCAGATATGCCAGCAAATTGAATTCAAATATGTGCTATGGTTGTATCTCACATTGAAAATATCATGCGGGTCATGGAGATTTCCATGCATTAGGTAACCTAACTAAGCCAGGGAAAGGGAAAACAGAATTCATGTAGATCTGAATTGGGTACAGAACTAATTTTGCTTCTCCTCCAGTTCTAGATTTTCCTAATATGACTACCTAGTTTCTAGCTTCCAACTTAGTTATTTCAATGCTTGAAGCAATTGTAAGACTTCTAAGTATGTGGTGATGGTATTCCAACTTAGTTTCAAGAAAATACTCCCAAACAAGTAATGTTGTAATGCATGTCTCCAAACATGGTGTACAAATCTACAACACTTAATTTTGTACAATTTGTGCCCTTTTTTCTTCTTTTTCTTTGTACAGTTTTCTTCTCATCGTAACAAGCATAAAAAATAGTGTATTGGCATTTGAAGAATTGGAGTTTTTGCTTGATAAGACCTATAACTGTTCCATAATTTATCAGTATCTGAATATCTAACAAAAGTACTTCGAAATGTGCTCCTAAATGTTAAATTAATGTGATTGAATTAAATCCTCAAATGCATTATTACTCTTGTGCACACCATACATCGCGTAAGTGCATGCATGACAAAAGGCACTAATGAATGGGATACTTACAAGAATTCTACTATGATCCCCTCTGTTTTGTTTTTCCTGTATTTAAGATGACTTCTAGCTTAGTTTTCGTACATTGTGTTTGATATAACACCACATTATTTTGTTCAAGCCTCCTTAGGAATGGAACATAGGCTTCATGCCAAGGCAAAAAAAAAATTTGGCCAACTAAAACATCATCTGATAGCCATTATGCTGCAACCACAAACCAGGATGAGTTTTTATTCGGTGCACTGGTAAAAAGGTCTTGCTGGCAAGCATGTTCGAGTCTGAAAGAAGCCATTATGCGTATATGATGCCACCTGGCTACGTTTGTATCCAGTCCACCCATTCCTGCCCATCCCGGCACCCTCTTTATTGAGGAATACAACAGGGGATGCAAGAAGACACCTCCCAACTCAAAACTGGAATATCTGCCAGTCAAAACTGTTGTCCACCTATTTCCCCAGGGACAGGAGAAGCGGGAGTGGCCAACACCGAGTGGTGAAGAAGATGCGAGGGCGTGCCAGGAGATTTGAATCTCCAAGAGGAATGTAGAAAAGCGCCTGAATGTACTGACTAACTTCTTTCAAGCAATTGAGAAACTCGAGCTAAAGTTACAAGGGTTCGTGGGGCCTTGAACAAGGACTTCCACACTTGAAGAAAATTACATAGAAGAAAAAGAAAAGATTTCGGAAGAGGGGGAGGAGTAGGAGATAGACATAGTTAAAAGAAATCGATCGACTAACTGGGAGAGTTAGGAGATAAAAACTAAATTAATTTGCTGCTGTGAGCTGTATTGGTGTTGGAACCCCTGTAACGTTGCAAGGAGGCTTTTATTTATAGCCTCTGAATCCAAGCATAACTTCCAAAAACTGTAACTGCCCACGATCTTCTGCCATGAAGCCATATCTTCCATGAATTTCGGCATTTCCTTGAAGATGTGTGGGAAGATGACAAGTGTCCCTTAACTGACCGAAAGTAACTGCCCATGATCTTAGTGTAATTTTAACACATGTTAATTCCGGCCTTAACCGCTTGTTTTTAGATAAACGACAACTCCTAAAATTTAGGCAACAAGCTTATCACCTAAATTTTAAGTAATTCGGCTTTAATAAAAATCCGAATTAAAATCAAAATGAATCTTAACCACTTTCTTTGCCACGTGTAAATTTTGAAATTTATGGTACAAACAAAAACCGAAGACAAAATTTAACTACAAATCCTTTACTGACTCGATTACTTGTTGGAGCCTAACAACATGGGTTATAATAATTTTGTCCAAGTTATTTGTAGTATGAGTAGTCCATACACTCTTCACATTTCTTCTAAGCCACAATAGTATTATGGTGTCGGACAAACAACAGACTCAAAAACTAAGAAGTGAGCATGGGGCTCCAACTTTAAACACCCATGTCAACTTTTAAGACATTGGTTTTGTTGAACACATTTCAAAGCAACTGTAGGAACTTTGAGTTGCACATTCATATAGGTGTGCCAGTTTCTTTAGAATCTAGTGGACCCACATTTGGTTCTCCAAAAGCTGGGAAGGAAGTATTGTTTTAGGAAGCATACATAGATTTGGAATAGACGAGTGACGAGAACATCACAAATTCTCTGGATAGAAGTTTTTTCCTAGACTGGGAAAGCAAAAAATATTGCTGCGTGGTCTTGAAATTACCTTACCTTTCTGTTAGGCGCTCTTCATGTTTCAAAGACAAAAAGACGGTTACTGTATTTTGAATGCAGGTGGTCATTGCTGTTGGAGGGAAAATTCCTGTTTTCATTGATGGAGGTATTAGGCGGGGTACAGATATCTTCAAGGCGTTAGCTCTTGGTGCAAAGGCTGTTATGGTAAGCTCTGATATTGAGCTTTTGACATTTCCTCACATGACTAATGGCAACACATTCTTCTGTTGCTTTGTTTCGTATTGCACCACGAGAGAGTATTATATCTCATAGGTCCAATAATGGCAAAAAATTATACAATTATATCTCACAAGGTCAATATCATCTTTTATCTGCTCTTTGGTTGTTGTATCTCCTCATTGGTCCTTTCATTGTTTGTAATTTCTCTTCTACTATTGCAGATTGGAAGGCCAGTCCTTTATGGATTGGCAGCAAAGGGAGAACAGGGAGTTCGACAAGTCATGGAAATGCTAAAGAATGAGCTTGAGCTAACCATGGCGCTTTCCGGATGCCCTACTTTGAAGGATATCACAAGAAGTCATGTGAGGGCGGAACAAGACAGACTCAACTAGAGACTTTGGGTTGACAAAGTCTAGAAATGTTGGCCAATTTTTCTGCATATTAACATTATTCAATAGACATGTTTGTACCGAAAACTATGAACTAGTTTTGTGATAATGTATTTGTGTTATGTTTGAGGGAGTGGAAGATCGAATTTTCACTGTGCCCTTGTTGATGTAAAAGATAGATGGTAATGGGGAAACTTCCACTGACTGATGAAGTTTGTCAGTTTAAATATGATGCCTGTGAATCTTTTGGTCACATTCAGAGTGGAGAAATTTCCATTTTCTTCTTCATCTTTTATAGACGTCTCACGTATTGGACGGGGAAGCTCTACTCGTATAGTTGGCATGACTGCATTGCCTTTCTTGGTCATCCAATTTATTCAAATTTTAACATCCCTATGATAGAAGGAAAGAAAATCATGATTTTGTCAATAGTATCCTTCTTTCTACAAATACACTCCAGAAATTTCCTAAGCCTTATGAACAAATACATTTAGAAGGGTGACCAGCTTACATGAATCGACACCACAAGAAAAAGAAATATCGGTTGCCCATTATACTTGGCTTAAATTCTTGATTTATTTCTTGGCTGATGTGGAAAACCCCACAGAAACCTCGACAATGGAATTGGCCATTCTCATTAAGAAGTATCTAGGTATTATTTTTATTTGTTGAAACCATACAAGAATCACTTGGTTGATTCAGCTCCATCTCCTCTCTTTGAAATTTGAACAACTGCCAAGGAAAAGAGGAAGGCTTTGAAACATGGACGGACACACCATTTCCAAGATGAATAGAAACAAAGCTTTGATGTCTTTTAACTAATGCATCACTAACCGAGTTGCTCTTTTTCACACCTTGTAGCTCCATAGGTGAATTAGTGGTACTACCCACTGAGCCAAGGGTCCGTGAACTCAACTGAGTGCTTAAGGACAAGCTTCCAGATTTCCACCACTCCAAGGATTCAAAGTTGCTGAGTTCAATTGTGGGCTCATGGGAGTCCTGTGGCCCATTTGCTGCGGCCTAGATTGCTGCTGCTACTGCTGGGATTGTGGGTTCAGTTGCTGCTGAATACCAAGAGTTGAGGGCGACCCCACCCGTGGCAGTGAAACAACAGCTTGTAGGGGTGAGTTTGTAGCTCGTTGCATCTGCTGCTGCTATTGTTTCTGCTGCTGCTGAGGTTGCTGGTTCATGTAAAGATTCATCCCTGTCATCAACTTTGGTGGTCCCATGGCCCCATTGTAGTTCGCTGCAATGGATTAGCGTTAGCCTGATTTAGAGTCTGGCCAAGCATTGAAAGGCCAGTGGAGTCCGGGTGCATTGGCATTCATAGACAAGGTTTCTCCTTGGCTCAAGAGTTTCAGTGGATTAAGGTCATAGAGGGGGATCTAATCTGCTGCATTTACTCCTGAAATCATCTTTTGCAGCTGTCATAATATCATTTGTGGAGAGAAAAAAATAACCTGGTTTTTCAACAAAAGTGGTCTGATGCAAACCACTTTGGCAGTGGCTTCAGCTATTAGAGCTTATGTTAGCTCTTGGAGTAAGCTTAGGAAATCTGATGGCAACAGGTTAATATGCTTGCATTGGTACAGAGTTTTTGAGGCCTCCTAGTCCTTGTTGACATGTTTGTCGGTTGCAGAGTTGTATTTTAGCTTGGTCTGTTTTCAGGTCTAGTTTTTGCAGGGATGGTTTAAACAAATAGATCTTACACAACGAATGGCTGAACAGGGGAACTAGAAAAAGGGCCCATGTGCATGGACCCATAATTTTACTGTTGGGTCCATTTTCTTCCCCCAAATGGCAAAGAAGCTGAGTCCAAAAAAGTACAAAAAAAGCAAAATTATGGGTAGAGGATCTTGAAGAGGTAAAATCCCAAGTAGTTGAATAATGGAGATGTCAGAATGACAATCCAAAAACCCCTCTAATGCGAATGCCTATTCTAAAATTAGGTGGCTAAAAATTCCAAATGCATTCCTCTATAACAACCATAAAAATAAAAATAAAAATAAGAGGGAAAAAGAAACAAAACAAAAGCCAAAATGCCAAACTGCATAATTCATAGAGAAAAAATATATACTCTGAAATATAAGACCTTAGCCCTCATCTTCATTGGGTACTACAGGTTCCATTGCACTTTTAACTATGCTATGCGCAAGGAAGTTTACACCGAACTATACACAAAATATGAGTAATGTGAGAACAAAAGGTCGAGTTTTGCAAACACGTTTTTAAAAAAGCACTCACATTCTGTGTATGACTCGGTGTTAGTTTCCTCGCACATAGCATTTTTGATAACTGCATGTCTGTGAAAAACAAACAGAAAAGAAGATCGGTGCATTTGTACACCGAAAAAAAAGCAATGGGGCCACCAACACCAAAACATTAGCCTCACGATGCTACATCAAATTGGAAGTAGAGACACAGGCTCCAAAATATAATAGTCAACATTATATACATCAAGTGTCAACATATATTACATATTCAAAAGGAAGTACTTCCAGGCTCCAACATGGAACACTTGACTGTAGTGATAAAACGATTCTTAAAATTACGTTCCGAAAGACTACTTTGAGCATAATTAAGCAACCACAGTAAAAATAACCATGAGCAGAGAAAGCATTCAAACCAGCAACTTGCAAGTAACACCTGAGTTGATTCCAAAAAATCAAAAGCTTTCCTTTTCTTGTTCTACTTGTTGAGCACTGTTTCATTGGCTTGCATGACTGGAAGTAGGGTCCTTGCATACAAATAAACCGTAGAATATGCATTTGAAACCTGAACAAAACAAAGATCCTTGGTGTGCCAGGTCTTTGTATCATATGAAAAGAGCTTCAGCTCACTTCGTAATAAACAAAAAAGTAGGATGGAGCTTGCATACATGGAGCTGCAGGGTCAGAGTTTACCACAGAATAATTGGAGTTGGTAACTTCCAAATAGGTCCAAAAAAAAACTGAAATATACCATTCTCTTTCAATTCAACTCGCGTTGCTCTTCCAAGTCAACGGAACCTAGCTTCTTTCTCCACGTACTGCCGGTGCCACTCTTCAAACAGCCATCTCCGGAACATTCTTCGCTCATTGCCAGTCAGCCCATGAACCGCCTGGGTCCCGTGGCCCTGCCTATTCCACTTGTTGGTTTTGGGTAATCAAGCCCACCATGTGTTCGTTGTTCCACAAGAAAAATGCTCATTCTGCTACATGTCATGTGCTATAATTAGAAAGCACTTGTAAAAGCTTATTAATGTGAAGTACTAAATCATGTAATAGCATGTGACCAGGTAGTCGGGTACAATATGCATGTCTAAGAGTCAGAGCTTCCCATACTCAAACCTTAGGATATTGAGATATGCATCCAGAATAGTCATCTGTATTGACTAATCTAATAAGAAGTAAAATATTTTTTGATGATATATTGGGATTTTGATAGAAACATATTTGGGAAAATAAAAGCTGATTTTCTTCCGCATCCAATGCTAGAAATGTTTATTTTTGGCTAATGTGAGATTACTTTCCTTCAAATATCATAAGCATTAGAGAGTTCAAGATATTGCAATCACTTCCAAAGATATCAAAGACAGCTAAAGACAAATAGTGATAAGCAGGTTGCACAAAAGACCAAGTACCATCTTCTATTCTCATTCTGGAATTGTTTCAATTCAGTTGTTAAGATCCAGTTCAAAAACACAGATAAAACCTAGTTTGCAGGCCTTCAATAGACATATATTAGTAACATCTGTTATCCCCTTAGCTTTAAGCAGTTCAATAAAAAATTAGATAGATCATGTTTTCTTGTGGGGGCTTCTTATCTATGAAGCACGGATACGGATACGAGATACGGATACGATACGATACGGATACGCGGATACGTAATTTTTCCAAAAAGTCGGATACGATACGTTGGGGGATACGTTGAATATAAAAATATAAAATATATATTATAAATATAATAATTTTTAGTTCCTAAAATTTCATTAGACAGGTTCACCATTACAGCACAGAAAGGGAAAAAAAAAAAAAAAAAACCCTAAAAAATGTATCCGAATACTCTAAAAACGTATCCGATACGTATCGGGAGCGTATCCGAGAGTATCGGTAACGTATCCGAGCGTATCGGAGCGTATCCAAAACGTATCCGAATAATAAAAATTTAATTTAAATTACGGATACTCTAAAAAACGTGTCCGATACGTATCGGGAGCGTATCCGAGCGTATCCGTATCCGATACGTGTCCGATACGCGATACGGAGGTCAAAATAGAGTATCCGTGCTTCATAGCTTCTTATTACAGGGAAGTGAACCAAAAACATAAGTAAATGTAAATGACTAAGAGCTGAAAGGCTCAAAAACCTCTGAAGTAGCAGGGAAAGAGAATTCACTCATCGGCCGGTAAATAAATAGTAAGCAGTTTTGTACAGAATAATCCAATGGTGACTGCACGAAAAGTATGTCATTTTGGGGGGGTTTTGATACGTTTCGTGTCCAAGAATTCTCACAATGGAAACCACAAAATTGGACAAGTAGATTGTTTTCTCACCCACGCGTTGAAGCAAGAGAGATGATGTGGCCACATTGGCATGATTCTCAGTACTTCTTCTCTTGGTATTCCCCTAAACAGATTGAGATTCACTAATCAACAAGGGCAAGTATTGTCGAACACTCAACTCACGTTAACAAGGGCATTAAGATTCACTCGGATGTACTCCTACACACCAGGCCATAGCAGAAATTGCAAACACAACCCATAGAGGCCAAACTATTGCTTCCTAAACGAGAAGAAGGTAGAAAAAACAGCAGATTTAATCACAATTTATTTACTGCTTTGTGTCAGACACAATTACAGATCAAGAGATTATTACGGTTCAGTAGAATTATTTAAACACATCCTTACACTAATCAAGTACTACTAATCTCTTTTTTGTTTACCCATGTGGATTTCAACCAAAAGGCTAACACCAAGATCCAAAGAACAAAACTTAGGGAACACAAATTACGCAAACGAAAAAAAATCAAGCCTGCATTCGGTTTTTGCTGGCAGAATGTCATCTCTTCATGCTCCTCCTGAATAAACTGTTTGTAAGACATCAAGCCTCTCTAAACTCAAATTTCAGGATTACGTGTCTCACTAAAGCTTCATTAGTTTAGTACTTAATCACAAATGAACATATATGAAGTAGTTTATTATCTGTTGTACTCTAAGTAAAACCAGGGCAAAAAAGAACAAATTTAGACATCCCATTTTAGAACTGGGCATTCTCGCTTATTTCTATCCTTTTAATCTGAAATAAAGAAATGAACAGAATTCCAGCGAATCCAGTTCACAAAATTGGGATTTTGCATCCGATGCCAACCCCTTCGCCAAAAAACTTAACACTAACAGAATCTCCAAAAACCCACCACAGAGCTGGGGTTTTGCACCTCATTTTGAACTCAAAACGTGTAAAAATGCATGACTTATGCTGAATTTTCAGATCCAAGTTCCAATAGCTACCTTATTCTAAGTTTGCAGCTTTAATCAAAGAGAGATTGTTAGTATCTGATATAACCAACCTTGATGGATACATTCATTCTAAGACGAATACTCCATAACCAGATTCATTGTTTGACTCATATTCACTCTATTTTCCTCCTGGGAAAAAAACAACAACTAAAATACGAAGAACAAATATCGCTATTTGCTACAAACAGAATGAGCAACATGCATTTCACTTACTGTCTGTCTATCACCACTGTGCTATCAACATCTCAAGTCATAGAAAAGCCCTACAGACGAAGTCCTATTTCTTGAACCCCAAAACTGGGTTCAAAGAACTTTAATTTCAAACCCTACAATCGGTAAGTAAAAACACTTCAACTGTTCAAGTAGGATTTCGGGCGTTGGAACCTAGTTGAAACAAGCGGAGAGAGAGAGAGACCTTCGCCGCGTCCACGGTGATGGTGTGTTCGTTGCCGGAGGTGGAGATTGAGAGGGAGGCGCTGCCGGTGGTGGTGGTCGTCGCTCTCCCTTTCTCTGTACAGAACGAATGAACGAAAATGGGTTGTGAGGTTTTCGAATTTTTTAATTTTGCTTTGTAAAAATATTTTCCACGTCATGACATAGGTTGAACCTATGTCATGTACCCAAAACGACGTCGTTTTAATTATAAGAACTCCGGGACAGCTTTCTACCTATATTGATCACAATTTAATGATCCAAGACATTATTCTCGTAAAAATTATTATAACACATATGATGTATGAATATCTAGTAAATAAAATACAAAATAGTACTTAATCTAAATAAATTTCTAGTTCTTAAAATGGCTTTCGATACATCGAATCATATCCCCTTCTCTATCAACAATTCTTTGGGGACTCTAAGTACGTTTTCTACCTATTCAATTGATATTTTAATGATCAAAGTCATTCATATTGTAGAGCGCAGAAAAATATAAAACATGTAAAAATTTCACAATATTTGAGAATGAATTAGTAGTTGATCGGAATGAATTTATGTTTCTTAAAATAAGTTTGGATATACTGAATCATATCCATAATAGTAGGAGTTGTAACTTGTTTTACTTCCCAATGAAACGACGTCGACGATGAAACTCTGTCCCTCTCCCATTTACTATGTACCTTTCCCCTCCGATGAGAATCATCTCCGGCAACTTAGAGGCTCCGGTCAATCGAAACGACGTCGACTGCTACTCACGACGTTGACTGCTACTCTTTCAAAGCCCATCGTAAAGACCCATCCCTCATTGCACGGTGGAGGAGGGTGCTTCCAGCTGCAATGCCGTTCGCTTTTTTCAATTATATGTATTCTACTCTTCTCAGCTCTAGTCAGTTCAAGTTCCTTCATGTGATATTTTTTCGTTCTTTTGGAATTACCATTTAGCATTTACATTATGCTGATCCCAATTGGACAATCAGAATTCAGTTTTGTGTATCCCTTTCTTGATAGATATGTAAAAGACGGGATTTGACAGCGACGCTAGTGCAAGGCTATAATTCTTACTGTTGATACTCCGAGGCTTGGTCGAATGGAGGCAGAATTAAAGAATAGGTGAAATTTTATTTCCTTCTCTTAGGCTATTTCACATCTTGGGGTTGTTTCTCCATCTGATATTGCCAAATGCGATGGTTGTGCAGAATGATTGCTCCTCAAATGAAATTTTTTGAAGGTCTCCTATCAAGTGAAGTGGCTTCCCTGAGTAGAGCATTACTTTTGCCCCCATATGCATTTAAGTATTATCATGAACAATGCATTCAGTTTGTTCTCTGTTCTAATCTCATAAAACCCCGAATGACTGGATTTAATCTTGAAACCATTATCGAACCAAGATTTCTTTCATTATTCGGCCCCCTCCGACTTCAACTCCAGGCTCTACCTATTTATGTCTGAAATAGAGATATATGTGTTCTATTTTCTCTCGTCTTTGTTGTTTTCCTTTTTAGTTTCTTATTATTTACGACTCTTCCACCCACAAGTAGCATATGCTAGCGGCATTTATGTTGTCAGTTGCAGTTTTTGATGGTTTTGCTGCATATTTTGGGTTGTGGACACCAAGCAAACCATGCATACAACTAGTCTCCACGGACCCTCTTTCCCGGAAGAATAGAATTAAGTGAATTCCAATTAGTTCAACAACAACAACAATAATAGAACCCATGTATTGCATAAAATTGGGGTTATATGTGGGGATGATTGGAGATAGACCTATCCTTTGGCAATATGCACAGAATGCCTGCTCTCAGAATACCACTAAAACAATGGCCCCAAAAACTCCAAAACCAAGAAGCTACAGGGACCTTTTGCTTTAGAACCATGCCCTCAAATCAAAGCCGAAAATCATCAAGGAGGGGAGGCCTAGAGACACAAAACACTTAATTCATTATTGCAAAACTTGCCATTCGGCCAAAAAAAACTCTTGTGAATGTTGATAGTAGGATTACTCTACTATCAACATTCCACTAACTGAAAAGATCAAGATAATGTAAAGGTGCTCATTCCACTAACTATCTTTTTAATAGTTGTTTAAATAGTGTTAAAAAAAATTTGAAAATAATTGAAAAGTAAGAAAGAATTACCATTCTGAGAACACTAAATTATGTTGAATGATACTGTGTTCATCGAATAATATGATAACAACAATACTTGAGATAAGTTTTCAAATAATTAAAACCTTCCCAAAAAGCTCTAATGCCGGGGTGTCTCAGGCTAACTTGCGCAAAACCTTGGACTAATCCCTCGAGCCCCTCCCATAGCTGTTTCACATGGTTACGTGTGGGGGTGAGGTGGCCCCAAGAGCTGCTGGCAAACGAAATCGAATTTGAGACCTTAGGGGAGCAATCCCCTAAGTCCGAGGCCATGACCATTTAGCCAACCCATTGGGTATCTAATGATTGGATTTAGTCTTGAAAAATATTGAACCAACATTTCTTTCATAATTTGGCCCCTTTCGACTTTGACTCATAGCTCTGCCACTGGTCATGTCTGAATAGAGATATATGTTGTTTATTTTCTCTTGTCTTCGTTCTTTTCCTTTTTGTTTCTTATTTATTTGCAACTCTTCCACCCACAAGTAGCATATGCCAGCGGCATTTATGCTGTCAGTTCCATTTTATTATGCACTGGCTGGTTATACATATTGGTGGGAATACAAAGTGGACAACTTGTCCAGTTGCATATCTTTGCTTACCCTATGTCTTTTGCACGTCAATCAGTAATCTGTACGAACAACAGATTCAGGTTTTGTTGCAAGTCACTGTTCAAACACGTATCTCCCTGTGTTTGTTGCTGAAGTATGTACCTTAGTAACTTTACTATATCACGTGTATTTACTGTTAGATTAGTGACACTGATCACTGACTCTAAAAGATAATGGTTCAAAACTTGAAGCTTATGCAACACAGATACTCAATTCTTCTCTTTCTTGGAAGGTATAATGTAATAATATACTTGTCGATCTACTTATTGCTACCTGATAATTTGGCCACACAGTCAACCATAACAAACATGTTGCTCTTGGTTCAGACATCTCCCTTGGTTGGAAGTATCATTTGAAAAACATTGTTAACAACTAATACTAAAAACAATGTTTTTTTAGTAGTTATTTTGTTCATTAACGTCGTAAGGTGGTTTTCTTTACATTAGTCTTGCTTTCTATAAGCTCGTTACAAAATTTCAGGACATAGAGTGGTTAAGATCTATCAAAAGTTTGCCTATTCTACTCAAAAGGGTGCTTACGCCTGAGGATGGTAATCTCATGACTCTGTGTTACATGTTTGTCTTTCTAGATATGGAATATTAAAGAAACCTATGATTGGCTAGTGATATTGTGATACTTTTTCAAGTTGAAATAATTAATGAGCATGAACCAAACTCATCAAGTCTCATGTCTTCTACTCATGTTTAATTTGACAACCGAAAATTGCTTATACTCTGGTGTGATATTCTTGGCAGCAATAAAAGCTACGGACGTGGGGGTTGATGGGATTATTGTCTCCAATCATGGAGCTCGCCAACTTGATTATTCTCCAGCCACTATCACTGTTCTAGAAGAGGTAAGTCGCATTTGAGTTTCTTCTCGGCTTAGTTGATAACATCTCATGCAGTTGTATCTCATATTGACAATATCATGCGGGACATGGAAGATTTCCATGCATTAGGTAACCTAATTAAGCCAGGGAGAGGGAAAACAGATTTCATGTAGATATGAATTGGGTACAGAAGTAATTTTGCTTCTCCTCTAGTTCTAGATTTTCCTAATATGACTACCTAGTTTCTAGCTTCCACCTTAGTTATTTCAATGCTTGAAGCAATTATAAGACTTCTAAGTATGTGGTGACGTGGTAGTTTCAAGAAAATACTCCCGAACGATTAACGTTGTAATTCATGTCCAGGTGTACAAATCTACGGCACTTAATTTTGTACAATTTGTGCCTTTTTTTTCTTCTTTTTCTCTGTACAGTGTTCTTCTCATCATAACAGGCATCAAACATAATGTATTGGCATTTGAAGAATTGGAGTTTTTGCTGGATAAAACCTATAACTGTTCCATAATTTATCAGTATCTGAACTTCTAACAAAAGTACTTGGAAATGTGTTCTTACATGTTAATTTAATGTGACAAAATCAAATCCTCAAGTTCAAAAATTACTCGTGTGCACACACACCATACATCATGTATGTGCATGCATGACAAAAGGCATTAATGTATGGGCTACTTCTAGGAATTCTTCTATGATCCCTTCTGCTTCATTTTTCCAGTATTGAAGATGACTTCTAGCTTGGTTTCTGTACATCGTGTTCGATATAACACCACATTATCTTGTTCAAGCCTCCTTAGGAATGGAACCAAAAAACTTTTGGCCAACTAAAACATCATCTGATAGCCATATGCTGCAACTACAAACCAGGAAGGAGTCTTTATTCAGTGCACAGAGAAATACAACAGGGGATGCAAGAAGACACCTCCCAACTCAATCCTGGAATATCTGCCAGTCAAAGCCGAAGACAAAATTTAACAACCCATCCTTTACTGACCCGATTACTTGTTGGAGCCTAACAACATGGGTTGGAATGATTTAGTCCAAGTTATTTGTAGTAATGAGTTGTCCATACACTCTTCACATTTCTCCTAACCCACAATGGTATTAAAGTTCTTCTCTTCATGGAAACTATCCTTCTGAACCGTTGTGTTCTGATATTTGATCTCTTGTGGGGTGAATTTTTCAGGTGCTTAGGAGAAATGAGTTAATTCAGATGCAGTGGCATGCGTGATTAGTGATGTTAAAAACCGGCAGCATTTTTTTCAGATGTAGAATTAATGTGGTTTCAGTTTATGACGTAGCTTTTTTAATAGGATCAGTTTTGCAAAAGTATCTCTGCATGGGAACTTAGAAACTATGGAACCACTTATACATGGAAGATTATTGACACTCTTTTGAAGGCTGTTATAGGAGCAACTGGATCATGTATGGGAATCAGAAACAAGTTTCTTTTATCAGACCACGTTCTAGGTGTAGAAGGTATGCGCTTGAAGCTGGGGTTTGGATCTATGACAAGAAACCATTAAGAAAGGGATTTTGGGCAATTTCAAAATCCTGTTACCTTTTCCTTGCTCTCCTAACCCAAGTCATTTGTAAAACCTTTTCCCCTTTGTGAGATCTATGTTGAACATACTTCTGTGTGTGATTTGCTTGATACGCACTCGGTCGCTGTCATTAATAAGCACATACCCCTTATGCTCTATAGATTTATGTGCAGAGTTAACATTTTTTAGTTTATTTTGTAGAATTTACAACCTACATGGCAATTTTGGGATTATTCTAAGAAAACCCCATGTGAAGTGATTTTATACCCTTTCTTCGTTCTTCCACCCCTAACTTAACTCAAATAACTAGTGAGGCTAGGCTGTCAAAAAAAACCCGCGAAGAGTGAATCCGAACCAAACCATAGGTTAGGTTTTGGATTGGGTCCATGAATCATGGTCCGGACATGGATTGAAAAATTAGAACTTTGCATTTCGGTTCATCAATTTTCATAAAAATCAGAAAACCGTTCAACTTGGTGTTGTTTATTAAACTTAAAAGCTACTCATGAATTTGTTCCAAAAGTTACAAAATGTGAATGAGGAATAAGTTTTTTTTGTTTTGTGGAGTGTTATAATCCATGGATAAACAAATAACCGAAATGTGATTTTTTTATTGTTTGGGAACTAGACACTAAACTTTTGGTTTGGACACAGATTGGCTTTGGACCGTTATGATTCCCGGATTCATACGAAATGGGACCAAACCCCACCATTGACACCCCACCCCTAGTGAGGACTGTAAATTTTGGTTTGGACACGACTGTTACGATTCTGCGATTCATACAAAACCGGACCATTGACACCCCACCCCTAGGGAGGCCTCAGAAGTTTTAGTTTTTCTAGTGAGTCAGTCTTATAAAAATTAGTGAGACCTTACTAGAGTTTTAGAAAAATTACTGAGATGTCTAAAACTAACCACTGAGACGTGAGAGACTAGACTCACTAGTTTTAGAAAAATTAGTGAGACCTTACTAGAGTTTTAGAAAAATTAGTGAGACTAGTTTTAGAAGTCTTAGAAAAATTAGTGAGACACTAGTGAGACTGGGAAAAACAGACCTCACTACTACTGAGACCTCACTAGGTTTAGAAAAATTAGTTAGACCTCTCTACTTGTAATTGAATTAGGGAGCTCAACAATAACATGAGAGTTTTTTATCCAATAAGTCTATGGATATAAAGCATACAAAGCTCAAACTAATTTTTGTAAGAGAAATAAAATGACAAAACATGAATATGAGCCCAGATTTGTACTTAGCAAAATAAATGGTATTTATATTTCATTTCCAAACAAGATGTTGCCATTTGATCCAACAATTGTCAATAGAATTCCTTTACCTTGTAACCCTACCCACTACTTATCATGGCAATGTGAGGAATTTGCCATTTGCTCCAACATTACAAGACTTAGAGCAGAGGCCAATACAATTCAAATGATAAATGATAGCCAAGGCCAATACAATCACAATCAGTTGGAGTGCCATTTTTTCCCTAATTCTTTCTTCTTAGTGGACATTTGTTGCACCTCTGCACTTAGCTTTTCCACAGTGTTCATTAACTTCATTAACTGATTAATTTCGTGCTCTTTTTCTGCTGCAGCCGACCTCTTCAACTTGTGCCATACTAATTTTATCAGGCTCTCTGTGAGAGGCTAATGAGGAGAAAACTAGCTAAGGATGTGTCGTTGATGACTTGATGTTAAGGAGCTCCCAAGAAGTTGAATAATTCTGTTCATTTGTTGATTTTAGTTCCTCTCTCTTCTAACCATTGCATTTCTGTCAACTATTTTGACCGCTATTTCCATATTGAAATTGTTGAGTTTACACTAGATGAAGTTTTGGTTGTGTCCATTAGTCTAGTAAGGATGAAGAGCAACAGAAGGGAATCCATGTTTCTAATGATTTGCAAGAAGAGATCATCACGGGATAGCAGTGAATTATGCACGAAATGGTGGCCAGCTTGGTGTTGCTGCTAGTTTGACCACAGAATGGCGAAAATTTGGTCTCGGTTAACTTTTATCAAGTTATAGTTTGTATTTGGAATGTAATTGATTACTTTGATGAGCTAGTTGCCCACTGAGCACTGGATGTAGATAATTTGCTCAGAAATGACAAATGAAAGAAGCAGGAATTTAGTAACTTGTACTTTGAGTGCATTTGGTTGCATGGCACACGGAAGTGGTATCCTGTTGGTATCCTTATCTTGCCAACCAAAGGTCATGCTACTGCTGCATAACACAATAATAGAAACAGTAGAAACAGCACCCCAACCTTAAGAAATGAATAGACTTTGGAGAACCAAATTTCTAGTAATGAAAACTAGGAGCCGGCATCACAATTTCAAAGTCAATAAGAATTGATAAGATCATTTCATAAGAATAAATAAGATCACTTCATCACAACAGTTTCATTCTCTAATTATACAATTTCAGCATTCAAAAGTTTTTCCCCAACTTTTGCACACTTTCAGCCTATGTCATGATACATTGACAGAGGGCACAAGGTAGGACACAAGGCAGGACACGGACACAAGACAAGACACGGACATGGACACAAGGACACGATAAGGACACAACAAGTCTTCTACTCTTCAGCATTGTTCCTTGCATTTATCATTTGTAAAAAACTTCTTGTCATATTTGGTCTCATAATATGAGGTTTGGCCACACTAATTAGCCAATGTGGCTTGCATAATTTCTGCCAAGAAAAACAAAAACATTAATCAAAGGGGCTACCAATAAATTTGACATGAAACAGAAAATTAGAAATACAAAAGCTACTTACATTTGTTTTTAGAACTTGGTGCCCTCCACAACAATAACTCGATCCTTCTGATCCACGTGAGGTTCTTCTCGTGTGTGCATAGGCCCAATCCAATGGGGAGCATCCAATATACATTGAATGACGCATATGCACTTAAAAGGCCAATTGTATATTAAGGTTCAACTCTTTTTTCTATTTATTTCCGATGTGGGACTCACCCTTCACTTCACAGATGTTCTCAACAAGCCAATTATACTAGTCGCAAGTATTGATTTACCACAATTAATCAGATGTGAAATAACATGAAATCAAGCACCATCATCTTGATGGACTACACACACACACAAACCTTTTCGGTGAATCACAGAAGGTTGAGTTTGGCGTTGCCTTCAGGTTCGACCTTCTCTTCGTTGAGCTCTCCTTTGCACTCTCTCAATTTAGGGGGTGTTCCACTAAGGCATTTTTTGAATAAAATAAATTTTCACAGTTTTTTATCTGATATATTGTGTGAGGATGACCAAAAACTGTTTTTGTTATTTTTGTTAGTGGAACACCGAGTTTCAAACTAGAGGGGTTTCAAAACCCGCCAAATTGAAAAACCCTTGATCGATTTATTTATTTATTTTGGCTGGGTGCTGGTGGGCCCACCCTTTGGTGTGTCTTTTAGGGCTAATTTGGCTAAAAAGTGATTTTTGGTTTTTTGGTTTTTTCATTTCGTCTTTATTCAATTTTTTTAGCATTTGTTAGTTTCACGTCAAGATTTTGTGGTTTTTGAATTCATCTCGGCGAGACGAATCTAACAAATATAAAATTATGGTCAAAACTTAATTTTTTTGAATAAAGCCAAAATACTTGGATTATTGGCAAATAATCTAAGTATTTTGGCTTTATTCAAAAAAATATTTTGTTTGACCATAAATTTATACTTGTTAGATTCGTCTCACCGAGAGGAATCCAAAAACCACAAAACCTTGACACAAAACTAACAAATGCTACAAAAAATTGAATAAAGACGAAACGAAAAAACCAAAAACCACTTTTTATCCAAATTAGCCCTTTAGTGTGTAAAAATAGTGTCTTTGTGTTCCCAGGCCGACAACGGTTCTGAGGTCTGTGCTTGCCTTTTGGATTCCCAATTCAAGCATGGGTCTAGCTGGGGTTTGGGCGGGATAATGGCAAGAACTAAGGGTTGGCGTCAGATTAGCTTTGCATCTTTTTATTTTTAAGCGGTTGGGCTTCTCTCAAATCATAGGCCTGCGCCTGCCTGTGACGCTTATTCTAGTCGGTAGTAATTTTCAATCTTCGAGTTAAATTTAAATTTTGGTATTTAGTGATACCAAATGCTTTTTGGTTTTTTTTGAAAGAAAAACTCCATCCCATGCTTCCTAGTCCCCTATGAAAAGAATCCACCCAATACATAAATTAAAAAATCCTTTCCAACACCTATATCCAATACTTCCTGGTCCTATGAAAATTAATATTTGAAATTTCAAATGAGCTGCCCAGACCAGTGTACTACCCACAACAAACCAAAAGCCCCTTTGTTGACTACTCATCGAACCAATTGCTGCCCTTGTCTCCATTGCCATCACCTTTCCCTTTTTTTAATTTTTATACCACTTTTCTTATTGTTTTATTCCCCACCAACCATTTGTTTCCCATTCTTTAGTTTTATATAATTTTTGTGTACAACTATTGGGTCATTGTATGGATATTTAAGAGACGAGAAATTTTCGGGGATAGGAGCCAAAGGAGGAATTTCAGGCGTCTTCTGGCGTGTATAAGTGTCTGAGTACTGGGCGGTAAGATATCTTGGGGGGAGGGGCGTGAAGCCAATGGGCGGTGGTGGTGCGTGGTTAGAGTTAAAATTAAATTCTAGCCAGGAAAAATCGAAATGGTCAGCCCGGCCACTTGATTTATCGGGCTTCGGGCTCGAGGTAAACCCAGTGGGCCTAGCGAGACTTCGGTATGGGCGAATCGTGAGGCTTAGCAAGAACTGAGATTTAAAAAGTACTATTAGCTTCCTTATTATAGAGATAGATGCAATTACCCCACACACCCTTAGAACACACTGTCACGAATCCCTAAATCGGCCTACAATTACACATTACTCCACACAACACCTTCTATATATATATATAAGTTTCAAATGATAAGAGAATTTACAGGTTTCTACATATATTTTCTGATTTCTCTCCCTCTCATCCCTTATAAAAGTCTAACCCCCTCTACATGCTGAGGTTCAACCAACAAGTCCCTAACAATTGATCATTTTACAAAGGCTCCACACTTAAGCATTTAAATCAATCCCACACCATTCCTCAAGTTTATTTTCGAACAAAACATTTTAGAAATTTTCGTCTTTACAATAGTACTTTGAATTCTTTATTAAGTAAAGGAAGGAAAGGTAACTACCTCCTTGTTCCTGTTGAAAATATCTTCTACTGGTGTAAAACTGCGAAAAATCTCATCGTTTTGCATGTTAGATGTATCCCTATTAGCGCCAACCCGAAAAATCTCATCGTTTTGCATGTTAGATGTATCCCTATTAGCGCCAACCCGAACTCTTCTAAGGTAACTCTTCTCAAGTGGAAGATTTTAGCAAATGAAGTGGGGAAGAGATTTTAGCAACAATGAATCTGGATATGTCCAGATTCATTGTTGCTAAAATCTCTTCCCCACTTCATTTGCTAAAATCAAGTGGTTGATTTTAGCAAATTTCCATTTTAGCAAATGAAAAACTACCCCTAAGGATATTTTGATGCCATCCAACCTCAATTCTGGAAAATAATATCAGGTATTGCGATGCATCACAACAACCATGATAAATGACGCACTCTATAAAGGATGAATGCGCTATAATGTCACGTCCATGAGAAACATTTACTTTGTAGATTATAGTTCAGAACATCTTAATGTTATATGATGAAATAATACACATTTATTTGAAGATATTTTTCGGTCCACAAAATCAGAACTTAAAATAATAAAAAATAGTAAAAAATGAGTTTAACTTTTTTACAAAGGGTCCTAAAAGGGCCTGTTTACAGAAGACCCAAAAAGGGCTCCATTGACACTTCATCGCAATAATATGAACTGGTCATTTTGTAGGGCTCACAGTAGTATGTATATGCAAAAAATCAGCATGACCCGGCATCGATAGGTTTGTCCAAAATTGAATTTTGGTGCAAAAAAATAACAGTTTGGATCATTTCAGACGTTCAAGTCCTAAAATGAGCCAAATCATTATTTTTTTTCACCAAAATTCAATTTTTGACGTACCTATCAATGCCCGGGTCCCAAAAATGCTCGCGACCTAGTGTTGTCATAGTTAGTGTTGCCCCAAGCGTAGGGCTAGTAAGGCTAGGTCGTTGAAAGCATAGTAACCCAACAAGACCAGGGTCAATTTCCAGAGGGACCAAATGCAACCGGCATGAAGTTTGACTTGCAAAGAGATTTTCGGCCTTAAGACGGCCAACTTTTGAGTGGGTTTAATTTGTTTGTGATATTCTCTCTTTACCTCCTAACTTGAAGAAAATGGGATTTGACTAGAAAATTAAACAAGGGCTTGGTTAGGGGTTCAAACCACCCATGACTTAGCTTCTTTCCCGTTTCTCAAAGATAACTCAAATGAGAGTCGATTTCCTCGCTCACAGTTAGAATATTTAATAGTGAAAATCAAGTTTAACATAAGATGGAGTTTGGTAATGGAAAACTATCTCATTGAGGCATTTTATGAAACACCTAGTGTGCCATGATTCTAAGCATTGTGTGTGTCAAGATTTTGTCTACACCCAATTAAAGAGATAAACAACACCATGTTTTGATCATAACTAAGATAGGGCTATTCATTCACAAACCCAAATTTAGCCCAAAATGATGAGAAATTGTGAATTCCCCTGAGCCATGGGCTAGAAATCACCCCATGCCAAGCTTATTAGACTACTCACACATGATTAAATGAGACATGAAGGAAAAACGTCATGAAAGGAAAATCATGACGAAAACGTAAATAAAAAACACGGATTCATGAAGATTAGAGAGAGTACTACAACATTAATGAAGAAGAAAGTACCTTAAACCAAGTATTTAAGCCCCAAATCTAGAGAGAAGTGGGAGTACAACGGAGTGAATGAAGAAGGAGGTACAGAGAGAAGGTGAAAATGGAAGATGCCCTAATATTATGATGTTTGGGACCTTTTATAGTCCCCAAAGTTACAATTAAAAGGTCCAAAAAGCCCCCAAGTATTTCCTTGGTCGGGTGCAAAAAATGCTGAAAAACCCAAGTCTATGATAGGACTTATTCTCCTATCCATAGTAGAACTTTTTCGTGCATGAATGGCCAATCTGATCACTCCCCTATTCATAAGACTAATTATCCTATCCATAGGACTTCATTGCTTCACAAGAAATGACCAGATTGATCATCGTCCTATCATAGGGCCAATTTTCCTATCCATAGGAGTTGGTTGCTTGCAAATGATGGTCAATTTGATTATGGTCCTATCCATAGGGTAAATTCTCCTATCCATAGGACTTGCTCAAAGCATGTTCTTACCTGTTCGTCCTAGTCTTGGCTTGGCCTTTGCTCAGACGCACTTGGCCTTCTTCTTTGACTTTCCTCTTGAATTTCTCGGCACCGTGGCGGTATGCCACGTGGCCTTGGGCCTTGGGTCATGGATTGACTCGTGTTTGAACCATGGCACCAGAAAAAATGCTTTATTCTCTCGAAAAACCTGTGAATGACAAAAACACAACCTACGCACAATATCAATCAAATAAAGCATGTTATGCGTGTGTGTGTGACAAAAACGAGGTAGATAAGCCCCTTTATTTACACTATCGGAGGGCTTATCACGGGTCAAGCAGATTTTTTGCATATACACACACTACTCTGCTGGTTCTGCAAGATGACCAGTTTAGCTTATTGCGATAAGGCGTTAGTAGGGCCCCTTTTGGGGCTTGCGCCTTAAATAGGATCCTTCGTAGAAAAGTTAATCCCTTCAAAACTATTTTTCTTTTAACGGAAGTACAATATTTTGAGTTCCCACTTTGTGAATTACACAATATTTTTTAGACGAAAAATGTATATTAGCATACAAAACAAAACGTTTTCTGACGATAGTAATTTTATATATTTTTTGATCGTTAAAAGAAGATTATTAAAAACTTGATAATGGTAAATTAAGTTAGTTGGGAAAGAGGGGATGGGATCAACCAAGATTAGACAAAAAAAATCTGAAAGAGCAAATCCCAAATAGTGGGATAAGCCCAAAACATCTAATAACATCCAAGATCAGGCCCAAACAACCAAACTTATCACAAATAAACCCTAGGAGACAATGCAGCTGCAACCAACTTGCCTCTGATTGCCAAACCATCCGGCAGCCACCACCACTATCACTAGAAGCTCCATCACCGCATCACTGCAGTTCAACACCAAACCCCCATCCACCCATTGCTCTTAAGCCTGAGAATCGGTTCCAACCAACAATGCAATTGGCGGGTGAACCGAGAACCAAACGGAGACTAGAAAGAGAGCCGCCATGTAAATACCCAGAAAATTTAACTACTTTTTCAAAAATCACTTTTTGGAGAAGTTTCGATTTGGTCGATAAAAAATGCCGATAATTGTTCCTTGGATTTTTCTAATCAAAATAGTATAATCGAAAGTTATTTTTGAGTAAGGCAAAGTCATCTTTCGCCCATTTTCTTCGGAGAAAAATGTGTCCGTTTTCGGTTTTGTACTAAAAGTGGGGGGATGAGATTTTGATGTGATGAAAATTTCAAAATTCTGTAAATGCCATTGTTTCCAAATGGGGGGTACTTCCTTATTTTCATAAATAAATTAAAGTAAAGACAGTCTTTACTTAAGTTTGATTTATGAAAATAAGTATTGTGGTCTCATATTACATACACAAGTGACATTTGGGTGTGAGGTGTGATTATGTGAGTATATTAAAAGTGTGTGGGGGTGAATTTGCAAAAATTAAAAACTTCACATCTTCCCCCTCCCCAAACCCGATCGGCTCTCTCTCTCTCTCTCTCTCTCTCTCTCTCTCTCTTCTCCTCCATTAACAACTCCTCCAAGCTCAAAACTCTCCCTCCCTCCTCCTTCAACCCCTTCAAGAACCAAGACCATTTTAGGTTCTCTACGACCGCAGTGGAGTCCGGGGTTCATTGGTTTCGCGTGGGAAGGAGGTATTTCGGGTGGAAGCTTCATAACCTAGGGTTTTCTTCTCTCTTCACATTTGGAGCTTAACCCATGAGGTAGGGAAACAATTACTACTCCCTCTAGTTATATACTTGTGATTTGTTGAACATATCTTGTTCTTGACTTCAATTTCTTCATGAATCATGTTTTTCCTCTTTGTATGAGTTTTTCTCATTTTGATTTTGTGATCTATGAAATTCGTTGTTGATTGATGAAATTGGGAGTAAAATTGACCTCCCTCCATGTTTAATTGTTGACTAGCATCTCAAATTTGAACCTAGACTATCACATTTGCATTTGGGTTGAAATTCCACACCTCTATGGTTAAAATCTGCACTGCTGCCCCTGTTTTTAGCCGCTGCCCCTGTTTTCCAGCAACTTCTCCAGATTTTCTGGGTGGTTTCCGGCCACCCTTTGACATCCGTTTGACCTCCAATCGTCCGGAACTTCATATACTTGATATATAGCAACGTGGTAATCCCAAAAACTACTTTGAAATCGTTAAACTACGACTTTGACATGTGTTTTTATTGGACAATTCGTTATACACATCGGACACAAGGCATATAGGATTGGTCGCCCTTTTTGGCGAAAATTGTGGCATTTCAAAAGAAAGGGCACTTTGGTGAAATGAAATTTGGGAAATGGACTTGTTATGAAAGTTTTAATGAAATCTTTGTGATAATGAGGTGTTTTACCCCAATGCCATCATTTGGTAAAATTTTTGATAAAGGCACGCGGGGCCTATAGAACCCTAAGCAGAGGCGCCAAGGGCCTACTGAAACCCTGAGAGGCGGGGGGCCTACAAATACCCAAATAAGGCACGCTGGGCCCTCTGAAACCCTAAGCAGAGGGATTAAATCCCTAGTACCAATGAAAATGATGTTTTTCTTCAATGAAAGAAATGGTAAATGAGATTTTGGACTATATATTGTGTTTTGTCGAAACTCGACTTGTGGAGTTGGTTTTAAACTTGTGTGAGTAATTTGGGTGATCTTGGTGAAACAAAAAAAATGGAAACTTGGGTGGTGTTGAGTACTTGGAAATGAAATGTTTTGAGGTACATAAGATATTTTGGCAACATTGGATACTTGGACACGCTTTTGGGAACGTATGACACTTGTGAGTGATTTTGATAAACTTAATGAACTAATAGGTATTTTTGGGACACTTTGAAATCTTCTTGGACACATCTTACTTGTCTTAGCCTCCGTTATGTTCCTTGATCATCTCCTCTCATGTTAATTCATATCATGTGCACTCATCATATTTATATGCCTAGTGGTTGTAGTTTGGTTTCCCTACGAGCTAGTGAGCTCACCCTATCTTTCCCAGGTACACAACATGGAGCATGAGATTGGATGCTTGTGGAGTGATGCATTGTGTGAAGCTTATGCATGCATGAAGATATTTTTCCATCTCAAGTTTTGTATTTTGAGAAATGACTATGTAACTTTTGGTCATTCAATCTTTTGACAATTTGGACTTATGTAATAATTTATGGGATAATATTTGATTTCACTGTTAGGGCAAGGGTGCCCAAATACCTGATTTACCAATGGATTAATGATGTACATTTTGAAATGGAAACCTCTTCGGGAGGATTTATGGAAATATTTTATCATTTGACTCATTAATTGTAAGGAATTCCTTTATTTTTGTTTTTATAAAAATGAGGGCGTGACACGCCATGGGAAGTAGAAACAGCCATCAGAAGCGTCCAAACGCCAGACACCGCAACACCCCTTACTGTTAAAACATAACCAGACACTCCCAACAGAGTGACTCACTAGTGAGCCGCAAATCAACGAAGGACAGCCGACGAGGAGATGAGAGACCACCACCACTGCAAAAGCAACTGGCGCAGCCGTCAATGGAAAGGAAGAAAACAAAAACCGCAACATCGTGGATCCCACACATGTTTGAACCCTGTGAATGCCGCCAGATCTACACACCGCATCATACAAAATCGTACAACGCATCATACAAAATGGCAAGGGAAAGCCAACCACCAAGATCTTGTCCACTGCTGCAGGGCACCATTTTCCCGCATCTTCCACCATCTACAAAAATAAAAAAAATAAAGGAAAAAGAGAAGAAAAAAAAAATACTCACTCCGTCCCAATTTTATAGTCCCTTATGGGAGTTCGTGCCACTTTTCAAAGTGTTATATCTTATAATCTACAATGTTCTAGGTGATTTTGAACACTTTGTTTAATAGATTAAATCAAGATCTATCAAACAAGATCCATATTGCATATAAAATGTATTACCGATTGAAAGATATAATCATTTTTTTATCCGGTTTAGATAGAACGAGGGATTATAGAATTGGGACGGAGGTAGTAAGAAACAGAGAGAGAGAGGGGGTGGGGGACACGGCAGGGCGCCTTCCTACCTAGATCTAGCCACCACTAATCGTACCTATTATTTTCGTTGTAGAAGAAGGTAGGGTAGTGTGAAGTCAGAGGTTTGTTGATGAAAGTAAAATATTTTAAAATACTCGTTTTGCGAATTAGACAATATATTGAACATCTTTCAATCATCTGGACATTGAATTGTGATTTATGTATTCCCTCCGTTTTATTTTAATAGTCCGGTTTGGTCTCTAATATAGTTTTAAATTGTTTTTATCTTTTAATTTATAATATTTTTTAAAGATTTTAAGAACTTTATCTAATAGATCTAATTGAGATTTATCATATAAGATTCATATTTCTCATAAAATTTATTATAGATTAAATTGTATTAAAAATTTATAAATTACATTGGAGATCAGACCGGACTATTAAAATGGAACGGAGTGAGTATTAATTTATTAGTCAAAGTTTATTGTTCTATTAGGACCTTACATTAAAAAAACAAGTTTCATTAGGTATTTTATTTTGAAAAACATGGTGATTAATTAGCTCCTAAAGTTAATTTTGTATATGGGGTTGTTATATAATGGATTTTATCAAGATTTGATAAAATCAAGCCCTTGATTTTCTTCATTGGTGTTTGAATCTAAAAAATCTACAAATTTTATCAAATCTCTTCACCAATGGATAAAATCAAGACTTGATTATATCAAATTTTGATAAAATCTATTAGTGAACAAACCGAGTAGTTACTAGTTAGCCACTTCAAAAAAAAAAAAAAGTTCTCTAATTTTTTCACCGTTTTCCTTTTCTTGGCAAATGAATAATCAAAAGGGTAGTGTCAATGGCAAAGCTTTTTTTGATTTTGTCGAAACTCAAGTACATGAAATGTTTGTACTCATGCGTAAAGTACAAACTCTTTATACATTGAAATTTTGGCACAATCAAAAATAGTTTTGACATTATCACCACTCTATTTGATTTTCCTGCAAAAATCCATTTGTCAAAGAGCGCTGCTCGGGGTACCCCATATTTTGCACCGAAAATGCACACCGCGCCTTTGGGGACCCAACTTTTGATTTGAAACGGCGAGACTTTGGTTCAAGTACTTCTAACCGTCCGATTGAGCTGATTTTTTTGTGGGCTCTCTCGGAAAAATGTTTTTAGAATAATGAACGGTTCAAATCACTCATGTGAGACCCAAAAGCTGGTTCCCGAAGGCGCGTTGTATATTTTTGGTGCAAAATATGTGGTACCCCCAGGTTTTCCGTTTGTTAAACCCTCACTCTGGAAAATGCTCATTTGCTTCACTTCACTAACTGGCAAAATGAACTGAGCCAACGATGAGATTCCCCGTCTGCCTCTCTCGTGCTCAGTGATGGGTTCTCTTCTATGGGAGAACAGATCTGTCTCTCTCTCTCTCTCTCTCTCTCTCTCTCTCTCTCTCTCTCTCTCTCACCCGATGTAACCCGTCAGAAACCGACCGACAACCGACCAATCCGAAAGTCGCAGTTTCGATCAGTCTTTCGTTAGACGGCGGGTGATGATTTTCTCAACCCGAAGACTTCGATCGGGTAACGGGTCAAAGTAATCTTTTTCCCTGGAACGGAGACGTGATAGATCTGAGAAGATCTTTTGATTTGCTTCCAAGTTCCACCACTATAACCGCGATTTCACTTACTCCACCACCGAATTAAAGAAGTTTGTGTTTCTATCACAGAACTCAATCAAGACGATCTACTGAGAAACCCTAGAAAACTAGAGAGAAAGTATAGAGAGAGAAAGTTCTTTCATTTCTATTCTTTCTTCATATCAAAATACAATGAAAAGCAGGTATATATACCTGACTTAAACCGACTTACAATCAAAAGAAATAAACGGAAAACTAACTGAAAAACAAGACTATAACTATACAAACAAACAACAGCTCATAACTGTGAGTTAACAGAGTTAAAGAGCAGTTAATGAGCTTTACTTACAGCCCCCCTCAAACTCAGGGGAAGGGACTGGACATTGAGTTTGGAAGTAAGAGCTTGAAATCGAGCAACAGATAATGGTTTAGTGAATAAATCTGCAGGTTGAGCCTCCGTACTAATGTGCTGAATGGCAACCTGCTTAGCCACAACCTTTTCTCGTACAAAATGATAGTCAACCTCTATATGTTTGGTACGAGCATGGAAAATAGGATTTGAAGCCAGGGCAATGGCGGACAAGTTATCACAAAAGATTAGAGGAATGCCATCTAAAGGAACATGAAGATCCATAAGCAATTGTTGCAACCAAACCAACTCAGCAGTAGTATAAGCGAGAGCTCTATATTCAGCTTCGGTACTGGAACGAGCCACAGTAGGCTGTTTCTTAGCACTCCAAGAGACAAGGTTAGCACCCAAAAACACACAAAACCCAGAAGTTGATCGTCTATCCAACGGATTACCAGCCCAATCAGCATCACAGTACGAAATCAGAGACAAAGGAGATGGAGTAAAGTGCAATCCTTGATGTAAAGTGCCCTTCACATACCTTAAAATCCTTTTAACAGCTGCAAAGTTGGAGTGAGAAGGAGGATGCATATACTGACAAACAGAGTTTACAGCATGTGAAAGTTCAGGTTTAGTGAGAGTCAAGTACTGTAAGGAACCCACAAGGGATCTGTAGAGTTGTACATCAGGAAATGGAGATTGCAAATCAGAAGATGGAGAGGGCTTTGTGGAAGATGGTGATAAGCTTGGCTTGCACTCCATCATACCAGCCTTGGTAAGAATGTCCAAAGCATATTTCTTTTGAGAAAGAAACACACCAGTGTCATCTCTAAACACCTCTATACCAAGGAAAAAATGTAAATCTCCCAAATCCTTTAAGGCAAACTTAGCCTGAAGTTGAGTTAGCAAAGAGGATATAAAGAGGGAATTATTTCCTGTAACAATTATATCATCCACATAGATAAGAATATATGTGATGTCAGGACCATGAGCCTTAACAAACAGAGATGTATCAGACACGCTGTTCTGAAAACCAAGATCAACCAGATGGCTGGAAAATAAAGCATACCAAGCACGAGGTGCTTGTTTAAGACCATAGAGTGCTTTGTGGAGTTTACATACATATGAAGGTCTAGTAGGATCCTTGTAACCAGGTGGTTGTGTCATGTAAACATCCTCATGAATGACACCATGAAGGAAAGCATTAGTAACATCCAGTTGTTTAAGACTCCAGCCAAAATGAACAGCCAAAGATAAAACCATTCTCAAGGTAGGCTGCTTTATAACAGGGCTGAAAGTTTCAGTGTAGTCCAGACCTTCTATTTGCTGATTACCCCTAGCAACCAAACGTGCTTTGTACCTGGCGATAGTGCCATCAGAGTGACGTTTCAATTTGAAAATCCAGTGACAGCCTATGACATTAGCAGACACTGGTGGTGGCACTAGAGACCATGTACCTTGAGACAACAAGGCCTCATATTCATTAGACATAGCCTTCTTCCATTGGGTACTTTTAATAGCTTCAGAAAATGATTTAGGCTCAGAAGGTTCAGAGACAGAGGTGACATTATCAGAAAAAGTAGTAGCAGAAAGAGTGAATGGGAGTTTAGGTTTGGAAATACCAAGTTTGGATCTGGTGATCATAGGATGAGGAACATGAGAAGGTGGAGGGTGATGGGTGGACAGAGGAGTTAAAGTGTCAGTGTGAGGAGGAAGCAAAGATGCAGAATCATGGGAAGCATATGGAATAGAAGAAGTAGATGTATCTGAAGATGAAGAGACAGGAACAGTGACAGACACAGGGATAGGAGAGAGAGAAAAAGGAACAGAAGAGTCAGAGGCAAGTGAAATATCAAAGTAAAGAGAAGATGTGGACACACATGAAGAAGGAGTAATGGAACAATGATTTTGTACAAGAGAAAGGTAAGGGAACTCAGATTCTATGAATTTGACATGTCTTGATGTGTAAACTTTGTGTGAGATAGGGTCAAAACATCTGTAACCCTTTGTGTGAGAACAATATCCCAGAAAAATGCATGGAGTAGACTTAGGAGACAATTTATGTGGAGCATAGGGTTTTAACCAAGGGAAACAAAGACATCCAAAAGGTTTAAGTATGGTATAATCTGGTACAACATGAAATAGAACAGTGTAGGGAACTTGAAAATGTATGGCAGAATGTGGAAGTCTGTTAATTAGATAGATGCTAGTGAGAAGTGCCTCCATCCAAAACTTAACTGGAAGATGAGCTTGATGAAGTAAAGCAAGAGTAGTTTCAATAATGTGTCTATGAGATCGTTCTGCTCTTCCATTCTGTTCAGGTGTATTAGGACAAGAGGTTTGATGAATAAGACCATGTTCTAGAAACAGATGGCACAAGTACTTGTTTATGAATTCACCTCCATTGTCTGATCTAAAGGATTTAATAGAAACATGAAACTGAGTCTTGACATAAGCAGTGAACTGAGTAACAATAGTCTGAACATCTGACTTGTAATGCATGGGAAAAATCCACAAATATCTACTAAAATCATCAAGAATGACAAGATAGTATTTGAATCCTCTGAAAGAAGCAACTGGGGCAGGACCCCAAACATCCATATGTAACAATTCAAAAGGACTTTTGGCACAAGAATCGGATAAAGGAAATGGTAACTTGTGACTTTTAGTCACATTACATGAGACACAATTAACAGCAAATAGTTTACTAATAGGGAGATTCAGATGTTGAGCTAAGTACTGAAGTAGGGTAGAGTTAGGATGACCTAACTTGTTGTGCCATAGAGTAGCAGAATAAGCCTGAGAAGATGCAGTAGAACAAGAAGAAGTAGACAACAAAGCTTGAGAAGATCTGCTAGTACATGGCAGAATTAGATACAGCCCCTGTTGAGAAGGACCCTGATGCAAGATCTGATTGGTGAATTTGTCCTGAATGACAAAACCAAATTCATCAAATATAAGACGACAATGATTGTCAGATGCAAGTTTATGAACTGACAATAGGTTATGACTTATGGAAGGAACATGTAACAGTTGAGTAAGAGACAAAGAAGACTTAGGAGTGGGCAAAATAGCAGTGCCAGTATGAGAAATAGGCAAAGTCTTACCATTACCAACTGTGACTCCTGTGTTCCCAGAATAAGGCTGTTTTAAAGAAAGATTAGAAAGCTCATTGGTGACATGATTGGTAGCCCCACTATCCAGATACCAATTACCAGGAACCGATGATGAGGTAGTCATGGATGATGGAACAGTAGAAGTTGTATAGGAACCAGGATAGGTAAGAGGATAGGAAGAATAGAAAGGAGTTGCAGGAGATGGAGCAGTGGTACTGTGTGGAGTTATAGCAGGAGCCAAAAGAGCATGAGGTGATGGTGTTGGAAGAAGGCCAGTGGTAAAGTGTGAAAGTACTTGATAGTCAGTGCCAAATGCAGGTGTCACAAGAGATTGCATAGGCTGAACAGGTGGACTTTGATACTGTAGTAGATGAGCCTGTGGATGAGATTGTGCAGGTACATTATAGAACACTGGTGGTTGATACTGCAGATTCAAACGATGATGACAAGTTTTGGCTGTATGATTTGTCTTGTCACAGATTTGACATGCTATTCTGGCTCCATTTCTCTGATTTCTGTACCCTCCTCTGGACCTATTATTAGACCTGAAGGTATTGTACTGTTGTGGATATGATGAAGTATACATAGGAGATGGTTGATGTTGCACATCTGTCATCTGCAGACCATTTTGCTGTGGCAGTTGAACAGAAGATGACTGTTGTTGCTGTGAATATTGTTGTTGTTGTGGATAGTGCACAGAAGTAGAGTACACTGAAGTTGAACCTTTAGGTGCAGCTACAAATGCAGAGGTAGACAAATCTGAATTCACATTCACAGGTGTAGACCTGTTTTTCCTCATTTCTTCTCCATTTAAAACAGTAACCAACTCTTCAAATGATATATTCCCAACTCTTGCACTAAGTGCAGTTTGAATGGGGTCAAACTCAGTAGGTAGTCCATGTAGAGTATAAAAAACCAGATCTTCATCAGACACAGGTGCACCTGCTGCTGCTGACTTATATGCTAACTGCTTGATGGTATCAAAATATGCTTCTAAAGTAGAAGTTTTAGTCACATTATAGAGCTGTCTTTTGAGATCATGGACATGTGTTCTTGACACAGAGTTATATCGATGCTCCAGTATCTCCCAAATTTGACAGGCATGGTCTAACCCTAGAACTAAGGGTAATGTAGCAGGTGAAAGTGTTGCTATAATGCATGATACCAAATGATTATCAACAATTTTCCACAATATGCAATCAGGTTCTGAAACAGTAGGTTTTGTAGTACGAACATTAGATTCAGGAGGACACACTACAGATCCATCAACATATCCAAAGAAATGATTAGCTTTCAGCGCATGTTCAATTTGTGTTCTCCACAACACGTAATTGTGAGAATCCAATTTGATGGTAACAAACGAGTGTATGTTTGAGATCAAGAACACTAAAGAAGGAGGTAGATTCAACTTAACAGTTGTAGATTCAGAACTAGTAGATGTTGAAGATGCCGATGACGAATTCACTGCAGTCGCCATGTGAAATTACTCGTTTGAATGTAGATGATCCTCAAAAATCGAAGCCTAGACAGATGTCGTTGCAGGCTCTGATACCATAAAGAAGTTTGTGTTTCTATCACAGAACTCAATCAAGACGATCTACTGAGAAACCCTAGAAAACTAGAGAGAAAGTTCTTTCATTTCTATTCTTTCTTCATATCAAAATACAATGAAAAGCAGGTATATATACCTGACTTAAACCGACTTACAATCAAAAGAAATAAACGGAAAACTAACTGAAAAACAAGACTATAACTATACAAAGAAACAACAGCTCATAACTGTGAGTTAACAGAGTTAAAGAGCAGTTAATGAGCTTTACTTACATGAATTAGCCAAATATATTTTCCCCTGCTCCATGGATCGGAGCTCATCCCTTACGCGACCAAACAAAAAGAAGAGGAGCTCCAGTTTGGTGAATACAACGCCGCCGCTACGAAAGCAGCCGATGCGATCTTGTCGTCGCCGTGTACCTGAGGTAAAAGTGTGCTCCTCTTTTTGCTTGATACACTTAGCAAAACAATCCCCAAATAAGTTTGTCTTTTTATCACAATTCATTCATTCCCAAACTTCTCTTGGCACCTCTTTGTGCCGCAAACTCATTGAGGCTTCTGGTCTGGCGGAAAAGATGTACTCACTAGATTTGTATAGTCAGAGACTTTCATCTTCAATTGTCAATCAATTATTTTCTGAATGCAGAAAATTTTCTTCCCAAGGCACTTAATTTAAACCACAACTGGTGTATTTATTGATCATGCAAGAGTCAGAATTATCTGTTCGTTTGAATCTGAATTTATAGCTTTAGAATGAGGTAACTCAGGGCTGTTCACACATGCTTGTCAGTTTCTTGTTCCTCAACACAAAGAAAAGCTCCATCGATAACATCTAGAAGTAAAGGATCCCCATCCAAACTGGTGAATCTGAAGATATATGCCATGTGAACTGTCGATTTGTATGCCATTCTGCCTCCCAAGATGCCATCTTTTGAAGAGTTTACACTCTTCATCTGTATATGCAATTCTAATGGAGTACTAAAGTATACGTTGTACTGGAGCTACTAGTAGTTATGTGGATTTTAGGTTTCAAAATATTGATAAGTTTTTTCATGGTGAGTTTTTGATACCTTTGGTTATCTTGCTGATTGAGTATACCAAGATGCACATAAAAAGTGGGATAAGGTTAATGGGTCCTTAATGCCTAAGGTGTATATGTTATTTTCCAAAATTAACTAGAAGAATCTCACGCTCCAAAAAGTTTTGAACTTTCGGGACATCTAGTTTGGTTTATTGCAAATAATGGTGTATGAGCTTTTGTCACATTGTTAGGTTAATGATCAAGAAGATATCAGTTTGGCTGCAGCTGTGTTGTTGATTCAACTTCTTATTTTGGGTACTTTTGATACAGTGTAGTTTGAGTCTTCTTCATGGCTTTCTCCATCTTCTTCTGGTCTGTGAAATTGGCAGTATTAATCTTCTTGTTATTTTTGTCAACAAGTTAGTATTGTGGAATTCGCTGCACTTGATTTTCTTGTTTTTCTGAGGAGTGACTTGTCTGAAGTCTATGATGCACCGACACGCCTCCGGGGTGCCGTATCGCGGTGTCCCGACACGGGGACACGGCGGGACACGTGTCCCGACACGCCACGTGGCATGAGACACGGCTAACGTGCTTTTTTGGATGGGGACACGGATGGGGACACGGGGGGAGAGAGAGAGAAGCCGAGAGAGAGAGAAGACGAGACAGAGAGAGAGAAAAAGAGAGCAAATGAGACAGAGAGAGAAAACGAGAGAGAGAGAGACAGAGACAGAGAGACGACGTACGTACCTGAGTTCCAGCAGTAGCGTGAAGATCTGAGATCTGAGTTTTAGGGCTAGAGTTGTAATGGCGTCGAACTGTCGACTGGAAATGGAACTGTCGGCTGAGGAGGAAGATGATATGATATATATATATATATATATATATATATATGCTTATTTACAGTTTTTACCCTTAATTTTTGAGTAATAATAAATTTACCCCTAAAAGTTTTAAAAATTTCCATTTTACCCCTGAAAGTTTGAAATTTTTTCAATTTTACCCCTGAAAGTTTTAAAAAAAATTCAATTTTATCCCTGAAAGTTTAAAAAAATTCAATTTGACCCCTGAAAGTTTTAAAATATATTATCAATATATATATATATATGTAAATAAATATATAATTAAATAAATATACACGTGGCGTGTCCCCTACCGTGTCCGTGTCCCCATTTTTTTAGAATTGCCGTGTCCGTGTCCGTGTCCATTTCCGTGTCCGTGCATCATAGTCTGAAGTTAAATTGGTGATCCAGTTTAATGCAGGACAAGTCATAAGTGGTGTCATTCCTATGTCTGCGTGTCTTGATGAAAGTATTGAAAGCAAGTTTTTGTCTCTTCCTAAAGAGCTAATGTTCAACATACTTGTTCTCCTTCCGGCTGATGTTCTTTATGATATAATGAGGTACTTGTGCTTCCGTTGGTATAAGATAATGTGCGACCCGGTTTTCATAAAGGCACACCTCTGGCGTTGGAGTGCTGCTGGCCTTTTCATCCAATATCAACATTATTCCTTTGATTCCTACTATGTTGACACGGGGACAAGCGATTGCAAAGTGATGAGCATAAATTTCCAGATTTCTTGTAGAGTTTGGGCCTCTTGTGATGGTCTAGTACTCGTTAGCAATTTAAGTGACAGGTCAGTTCTTCATATCGCGAATCCTATCACCAAGCAGCAAGTTTCCCTCCCTCCATTCAAGTGGAGCCCGAATTATTACTATTTCACATTAGCACGTGCTCGTTCAACAGGGGAATATAAAGTAGTTGGTACCTACAGGGAGAACAATGTCTTCTATTGTGGAATAATAAATGTGGGCAAAGATCTTATGTGGAGAAAAGTTGATACTCGGAATATATCCAGGGATATGCGGCACATTTTCAGGTTTCCTTCACACTCTACAGGTGGATATCTCTACTGGGCTGTACGGGTTCAGTCCAGCTTTATTACTTTTGATGTGGAAGCTGAAGTGCTTCTCGAGTTTCCAGCTCCAAAATATGATATGCCGGGGTGGAATATTTGGTATAAGGAGATGGGGAACTTCCTAGGCTGTATGTTTTGGTCTTCCAAGGAACGATTAGTTTTTGAGGTTTTGGTGTTGGCAGATCCTAAGACTTGTGAGTGGAAAAACCATTACAAATTTGATTTGAATGGGAAAATGGACATGATAAGTTTGTACTTGTTCAAGGAGGCCCCTCCTCAAACGCTTGTACAGCTTCTACCTGTTGCGTGGGTGAACAATGGTGAAGTACTGGTCTTCACTAGATTTGACCGATTTTGCACCAGTTATATTGCTCACAATGTCCAGACAGGAGAAACTTACTCTTTTGGTATGTGCGAGGAGAATATCGCCGTCTTTTGGTGTCCCCATGTCAACAGTCTTGCCTCACTTGATTTGCCACAATAGTTATTATTGGTGCTTGTAGGCGTTCCAGCAGCCTTGTTTTGATGATGCAATAGGATTTGTATTTTTTAATTTAAAGAACTGTACTTGTATTTGTATTATTATATATATATTTTTGAGTACTCGTGTTTGTTTAACAAATACTATTTATGGATGCTGTTGTTTTTTCCTGTTTTATATTTCCTTTTTTTTTATATATACTTTTTTTCTAGTTGTATTGGTAGAGTCCCTTCGCCTGAAATGGTTTTCTTGGACCTGTCTTCATCGTGAATTGTTAATCATGCTTTTGTTTTTATGGTACCAATCTCTCCTTTTCATATTTATACCTTTTTTTTTGCATAATAGGAGGCAGAAATCTGGGCAGTGACCAGCCAGCTGAGCGGGCAGATCGTTTCCTTGTTGCTCTCCTCATTTTTTTCAGCATAAAGCGTCCTCCAAATACTGTGAACGATGAACGGTGCCGAACACTGTTCTTGCGGCTGGTGACAATTTATGAATTGGTGCCAAACACTATTCTTGCGGTTGGTGACAATTTATGAATTGGTGTCGAACACTGTTCTTGCAGCTGGCGACAATTTATGAATTGGTGCCAAACACTATTCTGCTTGCGGTTGGTGACAATTTATGAATTGGTGCCGAGCACTGTTCTTGCAGCTGGCGACAATTTATGAATTGGGGTGGTGTACATATATCATATATGTGATCCAATGGCACCTACAATTCCTCTGTTGCTCTCTCTCTCTCTCTCTTGTGCGCGCTCTTTGAATGGATTGTTGATTCAGACCTCTACAGGTAGATTTAAGATCTGTTCATGTTTCTTCTTTCTTTTTCTTCAATTTTATTAGGGTTCTTCGTTCTTTATAGGATTGGATTTTCTGAGTTTTGTTTACCCGTATGGTTGGGGTATGAAGTACTGGGGCAAAGTTTGTAAGCTAACTTTGTTTAATTTATGCTGATATCGTGCTCCTCATTGATGGATTTTGTGGGTCTCTCAATTTTTTAATTTTTTTTGTTATAACCTTTTAGATTCTGATATGAGTAATACCTTCCAGGTAGGTAAAGATGGTCTCTACGACAAAAGCTTAGGATGATATTGACGCTAGATCCAACAGTAAGAGAAAGTAAAACAAGTCATCTCGCTCAAGTTAAAGCATATATAAAAACTCAGAAATTAACTATCTCATCAAATATATTTCTAGAGCTGTAAAATGCACAATCCTCTCTTCTTCGTCAACTAATGGCTGGACGAGGGTCGCTGAAGAGGAGCCCTTTGGTCAAGTGTTTCGCCTTTAAGTGTCCCCATCAGCATTTGATGATAGCTATGAACCCGCAGCCGAGTTCACAGCTGATGACCTACACAATCTAACACTAGCGACAATTGGAAATGATGTATGCGGTGATGTACATAAAGATGTATGACAGCGTCATGTTTTTTTTAGGAAATGATGTATGCGGTGATGTACATAAAGATGGTACGCGTAGCGATCTTATATCGAGGGTGAATGGAAATAAAGTCTATATGGAATTGCCTGCCACTAAAATAGTTGGGGTATGTTATATGAAAAATTGAGTCGGTATCTTTGATTCATGAGACGTACACGGGTTAATGTAAGTTAGATATATATACATATATGGGGTCGGTTATGCTAACACAACTTTTAACACAACATTTGACACTCCATTTTAGCCATTGAAATGAAGGGCTGAGATTAAAACATACAGTAATGAAAAAAAAAAAAAATTGTATTCTCTGTGTGTGTGGCTTTCCCCTCCACAACCTCCCGAGAATTCTCCTTACTCGCCTCTGATGGAAGCTTATGCCTCCCAGGAAAGCAACAAAGATTCCACTGATTAGCATGATGATACTTTTTTTTTTTTCTCCTTTTGGGTGTTAATTGACAATTAACGGTGTCAACGGCTACTTCTCCATCTTCAAATAGAATGAAATAGTGCTTCTTCAAATCAAAAGTTCACTTTCTTTTTTCCAAAGCACAAAACACCTAACTGATCTCCTCGTCGAGTAGATTTTTCAATAATTTATTTCTTGTTTAAGCTACAAAAATTTGGGATTTTTATTTGTAGAAGTTAGAGTGTTTGTACTTGTATATAAATCAATTTGGGGGACTGGGTGATGTCTGAATCTAACAAATTAGAACAATTGTTTTCCGTCAGATTCCAGCGACGAAGAAGGCGTCGGCCACAAGGGTAAGGACTGGGTCAAGTGTGTTCTTCCTCTTCAACAAGTGTTACATGTGAGAGATCCATCACCGCTCAAAGAATGAAGTTTGGTATCTCTTTAGGCCTCGTTTCATTCGCGGATTAAAATAGGTGAGATTAATAATCTTGGGATTGGTAGTCCCAAATTATTTATCCTGGTATTAGTTTCATCCCTAAGCTACCCAATCCTATGTTTGATTCACTTGGAATTATTTAGGGGATAAATTTTTACTTAAAAAAAAACGAAAAATATTTTTGTTAATGAGTCAAACTTCACTAATCATCTCAATCTGATTAGTGAAGTTTTCTAGTGGGCGAATGGACTAATGAGTCAAACTGTTCTCATTACACCTACATTACTCGGGTTTCGAGGCACATCCAATGGGGACATTTAACTGAATTGCTTAGTTTTGCTCACAGGATCTTCACAACTCATGAATATGATCATCAATATAATCTTTTAAGGCAGGTTGTTTGATATGGATCAGTGAATGGGACTCTTTGCAGTTTCTTCTGGACTTTGTTATTGATTTCGGGGTGAAGAAAAAGAACTAAGCTTTCTAGGCTGACTTATGTCTTGGGCAACAAACCAACGAAACTGAGCTATCTTTTAGGGTACAGCAACCAATACCCAAAATATGTTGCACATAATTTTTTTCGGACATTGGAACTCTAGTTGAAACAAGCAGGAGAGAGAGAGAGAGAGAGAGAGAGAGAGAGAGAGAGAGAGAGAGAGAGAGACCTGTGCCGCGTTCGTGCTTGTCTGATTAGCCGCGTTCTCGGTGATGGTGTGTTTGCCGGAGTTGGAGGTGGAGAGGGAGGCGGGAGGCGCTGCCGGTGGTGGTGGGTTTCGCGGTGGCGGGCGGTCGTCGCTCTCCCTTTCTCTGTACAGATTGAACGTCGAAATGGGTTTTGAGGTTTTGGGATTTTTTAATTTTACTTTGGGAAAAATATTTTCCATATGACATAGGTTGAACCTATGTCATGCCCTTAAAATGGCGTCGTTTTAGTTCTAAGAACTCATGGATACTAAAAGGACGATTTCTATCAATATTGACCATAATTTAATGATCCAAGACATTCTTCTTGTATAAATTATTATACCACGTATGATGTGCGAATATCTCATAAATAAAATACATAATAGTACTTAATCTAAATGATTTTTTAGTTCTTAAAATGGATTTGAATACATTGAATCATATCCCTTCTATATTAACAATTCATGGGGGACTAGAAGTAAGTTTTCTATCTATCTGAGTGATATTTTAATGATCTAAGACATTCATATTGTATAATGAAGAAAAATACAAATGATGTAAAAATTTCACAACATTTGAAAATGGATTAGTACTTGATCGGAATGAATTTATGTGTCTTAAAATAGGTTCGGATATACTGAATCAAAACCATAATAGGAGTTGTAACCGGTTTTACATAAATCTCGTGTTTCCCATAGAAACGACGTCGACGGTGAGGCTCTCTCCCTCTCCCATTTACCCTGAACCTTTCCCTTCGATCAAAATCATCTCCGACAACTTAGAGGCTCCGGTCAATTGAGACAACCTTGACTGCCGCTCTTTTCCGCTCTTTCATCACTGAAGAGGCATCTACTTCCGAGAAAGAACCTCAGGTATATGATTGTTCGTTGTTGTTTTGCCTCGGAACCTCAGGTATATGTTGGTGTGTAGGAATTAGAGTAGTGACTTCTAATCCAACTCGAAAAGAACCCCCTTCAGTTTTAGGTTAGATTTGTCTTTCATGTTCCATTTAATATTTCCTACACTTTTCTCGGTAAATAAGGTAGATTATGCAAGTAGATTATCAACAATTTGACGAGGGAAAGTAATTTGTTGGAAAAGTGAGATGAAACGACAGTCAAATAATTAGGATATGGATTGTTGGGACACAGTCAAATAATTGATGTGTGTGATTTGCAAATTTGAAATGTTCACTCTTGACCAAGAAGCAAAGATTCAAACGCATTACACAGACGTGTAGAGTGTAGATGTCTTTCCAAAAAAAAAAATTAGGATACCGACTGTTGGGAGTTTTGGGACACAGTCAAATACAAAATGTATTTATATTGAAGATGTATCCTTTGAATTCATATATATAAGTAGAAAACATTGTTTCTGTCAAAATTACAATAAACCACAAATAGTACTCCCTTGGTTCCTAATTCATACAGTAGTCCATTATTCCATTTTGCGATGTTCCAAAATGTTAGTCCTTTCTAAAATTGGAAGTAAATTTTTTATGATTTTCCAAAAGTATCCCTCATAAGTGAATACAAGTGTTGCAAGGTAGGTACGGTAAGGGTATAAGAGCAATTGATGGAAATGATGTCACCAAATTTGAATTTAGGTGCAATCATTGCATGTCCCCTTAAAAAATGGGAATTCCCAAAAGGCACTATTAATTAGGAACGGAGAGAGTTTTGATATTATCAACATACAAATCAATAGTAGGGCAAAATTTTAGAGATTGCATTTTAAACTCCTAATGTGTCCTAATGTGCCCATTACTGCAATGAATCAAAGTGGAAAATTCAGACACGTAATTAGCTGTGTCCAACACACATTTGACACGCTTCTTAGCTTGAAATCATATGTTTTTTTTTGGCAACTGAAACAAGTCTCGCCACTCTCATACTTTTGAGCATTTAGGAGATTGTACACGAAGTAAAGATCCCGTTTTACCAATTTGCAAGGAATTGACTTTCTGTGCAATCAAATGCTTCTTGAGCTTGCGAATTCCGAAGTTAGCTGTAAATTGAAGTCAATAAGGTTGATAAAGAGTTGATGTTCTGAAAAGTGAAATCTATTCAGCCCATCATAATCCATATAGTGACACCAGAAAGGGTGCAGCCTGGTATGCATGAAGCACATAGGAAAACAAAATAGCTGTAGGAAGACCCCAACCTCTAGATATCACAAGGATGTATTAGGCTTCTCTTGGTAGTGAACTTCTCATGTTCATTTGACATTTTACAAGTTTCTCTTTTGTTTTAAGTATAAACAAACACATTATGTTCTCCTGTTATGAAGGACGTATTTTACATCCCACCTTGAATATAGGAAGATGCATTTAGTAAAAGTAGTGCTGTCTTGTTCCATTTGTAACAAACGTGCAATGTGTGGGCATACTTGAAAGGAACTGCCTGGGATTGTAGACCTAGGTGACATGATTAACTGATGTTCCATAGTGACAAATGAAACGTCATTAGTTACTTTGTATTGCGCGCAACATACGACCTCTCTTTGCATAAGGAAGCATTTGTAATTCTAACTAAGCGAATTGGACCGGTAATGTATCAGGTTATAAAAAATGGAGAGATGCTTGGGGTTTCACATTTGAGGAACAGAAGAGTGCAGTCTAATGGTTTTATATCACTTGGGAAGGAGAATTTGCAGGTTGGTTATCATGAAAAAGGGTCCTTGCCCTCCCTCTTCTCTCGTTAGAAAAGTTTTGCTAAAAATAGCTCTTTTCTTGCAGTTGATGTACAATGATGGTGATAAAGCATTTGGTACATCCACTGAACTGTGCATTGAGGAGAGACTAAGAATTGCATTTGATGGTATTATAGTGATCAGGTATATCTATCACATCGTAAATATCAACGATTTTTGCGCTTTTCCATCTGTATGTAACATCAACTTCCTCTCTTTCATTGCAGCATGGAAATCTTATGCCCTCGAGATGCTGACAATTTCAGTGAAAATACAATAAAAGGGAAAATAAGAATCACTACTCGTTGCTTATGGCTTGACAAAGGAAAGCTTTTGGATGCACTCCATAAAGCTGCCCATGCTGCACTCTCAAGCTGTCCTGTAACTTGTCCTCTAGCCCACATGAAAAGAACTGTGTCTGAAGTTTTGAGTAAAATGGTAAGAAAGTACATTAGTAAAAGTCCTGAAGTCATTGCAGTTGCTGTAGAAAATCTGGCTGCATTTCCCTCGGACGAGCTCAAGTCACAAGGTGGTTCTGGGACATCATCATTAAGAAAAACAAGAGTTGGTCGTCCAAAAAAGAGACAGCCGACTGAGGTACAAGAGGAAGAAGGCAACAACATCATGCAATCAGTTAACACCGCGCAAGAATGGGAAGGTTCTGATTTCTCGGCTTTTGTTTTTTCACTGTTGTAGTTATAAAAATAAAATAAAATAAATAGAAGCTTTTCTTTCACTGTTCATTTTCCTTTCTTTACATGTATATATGTGTATACATACATAAATTTATTTGTGAATGCATGTAGCCAATACAAAATCAGTTACCTAGGAAGAAAATTATATTTTTCAGTAACTCTGATATGGAATCTATTTGATGTCCAGGGGCTGAATTGTTTCATTGAACTACTAGTCTTGTCGTGTTTAATTTGGTCCAGGTCCAATGTGGTAGTTAGACCATTCAGTTTTGTCCTGTCTGGACCGACCTCCAGATATATGATTTTGTCATCTACTGCCATATTATTTCCTTTGGAGGGTTCATGTCTGGTATGATTTGCCCCCTGGGTTGAGTAGATGATTTAGATTTTAGAGGTTACTAGCACCAAATCGCTTTGTTTTCCTCTCTGCGTTTGGCTTGAGCATTTTAAAATTACTTACCAAAAGACTACTTTGAGCATAATTACGTAACCGCATTAAAAATAACCTTGAGCAGAGAAAGTATTCAAACCAGCAACTCGCTAGTAACACCTGAGTTGATTCCAAAAAATAAAATGCTCTCCTTTTCTTGTTCTGCCTGTTGAGCACTATTTCATTGGCTTGCGTGACTGGAAGTAGGGTCCCCACATGAAAATAAACCCCAAAATATGCATTTGAAACCTGAACATAACAAAGATACATGGTGTGCCGGGTCTTTATATCATATGAAAAGAGCTTTAGCTCACTAAATTTTTTTTGCTCAATCACGAACAATTCACCATTTTTACCACCTCCCACCACTGTATAAAAACCAACTCCCCCGTTGCGCATAATTCTTGCAATCCTCGGAAGAGACCCAACTTTAACTTGGTTGGTCCAAGAACTCTCGTTTTCATTCAACACCCACACATCAAAGTCCTTAGCATCAAAACAAACAACGAGAGCAAGTTTATCATTTAATTCCACAAATTGCCAGTTAGTTTCATCCCAAGTCCTGTCTAAAAACACCGGTGTTCTTTTTTTCCGAACACCTCATCACCCATGTCGAAGGACATAACAACCACTTGATCAGTTGGGACTCCTACATGTGCCGGCCAATAGAAAACTCCATTCAAGACTGCTGAAGCATACTCCCCCCATTCATTGATCTCTCCAAAGAACAATGAAGGTTTATTAACTTCAGTTTCCATCCAAGTATTGGTGCTCATCACGTACAGATCAGCTCGAAGATTCTTTTGAAAGTGAGTATCAAAATAAAGTACTATCCTAATCAACTTGTAATCATTAACACTGGGATGGAAGCCAAACCCAAAACTAACCTGCATAGCACGTCTATTCCCATCGAACCAATTCCATTCAGCACCCCAAATTTCCTGACACTTTCTGGTGGAGGGATTGCATAAAATCAAGGGATATACAACGCGACAGTAATGTATGCAAACCAAACCATTACAGGTACCCACAATGGATAATGGCCCATTGTACACCCAAGTGCCACCATTGTTCCTCCTATCCAAAAAAGGGAAATCGAGATTGACACGGTCGTTGTCAAACCCATCGTAGCAAATTAATAAGATCTCATAGTCACCGGCCACTGGTATAATAGTTAGGAGAGAGGTGGCAGGAACAAGAGTGACCTGGGTTCGAAGATGTTTGGAAATGAAATCAGGGGTTTCGATCAGATCATACCAGGTTTTGCATACGGACTTGAATCGCAAGAGGGATTTCACTGGCAATCTTGAAAGGATTTCAATCGTTATCTCAAACGGCAGATCATGCCAGGTTTTGTACACAGTTGACTGGCTACTCGCCATAGCTGGTGCTGCTTCTTCTTGTTGGACTGAAACCGATTATTACACCCACTGGATTTTGCTCACTCTCTCAAAAGCCTTTTGTATCGGTGGAATTCGGCCCAGGACTATCAAAGGTAAAAATGTTGTTCGCAAACACGACTTTTTTAAACACGTTTTTTAGGTGACTTAGGATTAATTTAATTTTCAGGTTAATCCGTCTTAATCAATGATGAAAGCGTGTTCTAGAAAAACGATTTTTTTAACTCGTATTTTCTAATAACGTTTTTACATATTTTGGGAATAATGTTCGAAAATACGCATTTTATTTAATAAAGTTTAAAAAAAAAACGCTAATCGGTTAATTGGCCCAATTACATCGCTCTTGCTCACATCGGACAGTTAAGTAAGGACTAATAAATAGGGCAAAGGAGCCGAATAGCAGTTATTATTAATATTTGGATTGAAATTTTTTTAATGTGTTCAAAAAATATCTTCAAACTTCAGTTTGTTTAGTCAAAAAATTGATGTGTATGCACGCTAGGCGTACGCAATATGCAAGGACGGTGCATCTTGACAGTTCGTTTGTGTTTTTGACGGTCCAGATGTGGAAGAGTTTTTTTAAAATCCGGACCTTTGATTTCTGAAATGGACGGTCAAGATTTGTTCGTTCACGTACTTGTATGTGTGTACATATGCATAGTTGGGTTGTTGTTTAGTCTAGCTTATCACATGCTCTCTGTTTGAGTTAAAATATTGAGATGACAGAACAAATATCTTTATTGATTTTCCAATTCAAATACGTTGTTTTCTTCTTAAGCTAAAGTTATATATATATATATATATATATATATATATATATATATAAAACATGGACTTCACATTGACGATGTCAGAGCTGGGATTGCTTCGGTTTTTTTTTCCCTTGCCGTAAGTCTATAACAGGATATTTCAGGCCAACTTGTATTGCTCTGTATTGAATTTCACAAGTATGACACGTCCGAACAAGATCATTTTGGCGGCCAAACATGTCTTCATTTTTTCAAGTTACGAATAGGAATTCAAAAATGATTGAGGTACAACAATTAGTCTTCAACGTGACTCCAACACACTTATATGGTATGTAGAGCCCACATACTTGAGTGTGAAGTGTGTGTGGGCTCCACACAACCTGTGCATGTATTAGAGCCATGTTGGAGACTAATTGTTGTAGATGTATCATTATTCATTTGAATTAGATCTGTACCCCTCTATAGCCAGGAGGGAGAAATGTACAGGTCCATGAAGATACCCATAGCATTTTGCAAAAATAAACACACCCTTTAAGATATAACTGACCTGTTCATAAGTTTTTTAATGACTTATTTTAACAATAAGACATAGCATGGCCTTGAAAAACCTGGTTTCAGCTGACAAGCTCTTTGAGCTTTCTCAAAGTTCTCAGTTAAAATAATCTCACCAAGATGGTATGAAACAATGGTTAAAACAACCCAAACTTAGCTTCCGAATATCAAAGGTCAAACAAATTATTTTTTCTTATAGAGTTAGTGTTATTTTACTTTGGTGACAGTGAGTAGTGTGCTTTGGCTCGGATGCCACCTAACAAACCTGTACAAGAGCTCCCTATGGCACCCCAACACCCGGATTCGCTTATTCCCGGCCAGTAGTTCAATATTTCTGTGTCTTATTTTTCTTTTTAGGATAACACATAGAAATATATTGAGAGTATACCCAATCAGTTTGATTCATTGAATTACAATCTATTAACTGGGTGGATTGTTGAGCTCAGATGGTTGCGTTGAATATGCAAGTTTAGTCATCTCCCTCCGGATCATAATATTCCACAAAATTGACTTGGTGCGTTTTATGAAGTTGGTCACTTTCTCATAATACATCAATCCAAAAGATTGACTTAATCCAATTTCTGACTTATTAAGGTGAGGTTTGGCCTAAAAAGTTGGCTGACTTATTTTTCTTCTTTATTTGAATTTTTTTTTTTGCATTTTTTAGTTTTGCAACAACTTTTTGTATATTATTGGTTCATCTCGGCGAGAGGAATAAAAAAAGTAAAAAATTATGACCGAAGCTTAAATTTTTTTGAATAAAGACAAAAATAAGCCAAAAGTCAGCTTTTTACACTTTTTCCGATCTTATTCAAAAAATTGAGGGTTTTAATCATAATTTCTTACCTTTTTGGATTCCTCTCGTCGAGATGAACCAATAATACAAAAAAATCAAATAAAGACCTTGCTTCAATGGATTGGCTACTCTTCATAGCTCCTCTTTGTCTTGGCTTGAAACGGCTGGATATGAAATAGCAAGTACGATGTGAACCGGCTTCTCTGCTGTTAAACGGCGAAGATCACAGAAATGGCTCTGCAGTCTATCATTATAATTCCCATTGGTTATGGTTGTTATCACCCAATTACATCGCTCTTGCTCACGTCGAACAGTTAGTTAAGCTAGTACTTCTACAATTTTAGGAATAATAAATAAGGCGAAGGAGCTGAATATCAGTTATTATTAAAATTTGGTTTGGAAATTTAATGTGTCCAAAAAATATATTCAAACTTCAGTTTGTTTAGTCTAGCTTATCACACGACTATCTAGAGTAATAGCTTGAAGAAAAAAATTGATAAGGCTCTCCGTTTAAGTTAAAATATTGAGATTACAGAAGGAGTATCGTTATTGATTTTGCAATTCAAATACATTGTTTTCTTAAGCTAAAGTTTAAAAAAAAAAACATGGACTTCACATTGACGATGCCAGAGCTGGGATTGCTAAGGTTTGTTTTTTTATTCTTCTATTATAACAGGATATTTAGGCCAACTTGTATTGTATGCGTCATGACTTATTACTCAATGTTGAATTTCACGAGTATGACATGTTCGAACAAGATTATTTTGGCGGCCAAACATGTCTTCTTTTTTTCAAGTTACGAATAGGAGTTAAAAAATGATTGAAGTACAACAATTAGTCTCCAACGTGGTTCCAACACACTCACTTGTTGGAGACTAATTGTTGTGCATGTATCATTATCCATAAGAATTAGATTTGCACCCTTCTACAGCCAGTAGGGAGAAAAGTACAAGTCCGCAAAGATACCCATAGCATTTTGCAAAAAAGAATGCACCCTTTAAGATATAACTGACATGTTCATAATATTTTTCATGACTTATTTTAACGATAAGACATCATTGCCTCGGAAAACCTGGTTTCAACTGATAAGCTCTTTGAGCTTTCTCAAAGTTTTGAGTTAAAACAATTTCACAGAGATGGTATAAAACTATAGTTAAAACAACCCAAACTTAACTTCCCAATATCAAAGGTCAAACAAATAACGTTCGCTTTTAAGTTAACTGCAAGAACCTATAAAAGATACACCACTGAGCGCGTGATTTTGTGCATAGCACGAAGCGTAACACGAGTGGTACAAAGAAGAACTGTGTGATATGGGGTCATGGCCTTTGAGAACTAAAAAATGCCTTCTTCTGTTTTACTAAATGAGAAACACGAGACAAAACAAAGCACTGCCACAATTTCAGAAGGTTTAACTTTAGCACTTTAGCTCTTCTTTCCTATAGCTTGTAACAATAAGATTAACTTAAGTAGTACTCCGTAGGACACAACCCCAATTAATTGTGGCATACTGTAACTTTTCAGGCACTTTGACGCCAGAGAAATCATCATCTTTTGTGTGAGTGAACCCTTTGGCCAACCATCCCAACTTACTGTAGCATTGAGCTTGAGTTTTGGACTCGTTTAATAAAGGAGTCAAGCTTAACACTTCAAAGCTCGGCTCGACTCATTTGTAGAGGCTTGTTTAGTAAATAAACCAGACTTGGCTCGTTTACAACTGAGACGAGTTCAAGCTCGATTTTTCTGCTTGTTTAATAAACAAGTTGGGTTCAAGAGCAACCTTTGTTTAGGATCAAGAGTTTTTTTTATCATTTACATACTAATGCTAGGGTATGTGGCCTTATTGTAATCGCCTTTTTTTTTACATGGGTGGCATCCCTTAATGCCTTGTATATATTTCTTTACTTATCAAAAAAGAAATATAGGCTCCTTAAGAGTATCTCCAACAAAACCTTCAAATGTTAAAAATAAAAAATAAATAAAAAAAGTTCGATGATGTTTTAAGAGCAATAGAACCTTCAAAAGGTTGCTGCAAGTCAGTCACCCATCAAAAGTTACCCTTCAGCAGTCATTGAAATAGAAACTATATCACATGAATATTTAAAATCCTCCACCCATTCATAGATTAACTTAGACACTCAACTAAGTCAAATTACATTCTTATGGAAGGGGGAAAAAAACACTTCGAGGTTCATATATGGGACACATGAATACATGATTATAGCAACTAAAGCATACCAAACATGAATATACAAAAGGACAACTTTGAGGGCACAAGAACCTCTTAACATGAATTCACTGCTGGATTTATACCCTTGTTTCTCTTGGGTTAAGGATGACTCACATTGTACTTGACTTCATTTTCACAACTGGAAGTAGAGTTCCCATGTACAAATAACGCGATATGGGTACTCAAACTGAGCATGAACAAGATTCTTGGTGTCTTATCTCTTAGAATGATTCAAAACGAGGTTGGACTCCCTTGTCTTTCACTATGATTTCATCACATTTTAAACCAGCATGAACAGAAAAAGCATTCAAAACATGAGCTCGCTCCAGAGTCAGTTTGAAAAATTCAACGCTTTGCTGGTGTGCATGACTGGAAGCAGGGTCTCCACATACAAGTAATTATCAGAACGAAATGAGAACTGACCAAAATAAAAATCCGTAGTCTTCCAAGTTTCAGGATCGTAGAATACGAGCTTTAAATCACCACTTTCTCTACGGACAGTCATTGCCAATTTGCCATTTTTCACACCTCCCACCAGAATAACTCTATCACGCTTGCGCACTTGTATTCTACCATACATGTCCCGTTCCGCATAGCATGAGTCCATATTACGTCCAATCCATGTAATTCTGGGAAAAGATCCAACTTCAAATTGTTTAGTCCAAGAACTCTGGTCTTCATTCAACACCCACACGTCACATAATTTGTCACCAGGAGAATTAACCAAAGCAAGTTTATCCTTCAATTCCGTAATTTGCCAGGTAGTTTCACATTCCTCATCCAAGTCTGGCGGTAATCCAATTCTTCTGAACACCTCATCACCCACGTCAAAGGACATAACAATCTCTTCATCAGTTGGTCTTACAGATGCCCGCCAATAAAAAACTCCGTTCAAGATGGCTGAAGCAGAAGATCCATTAATTTCCACGAAGCTAACAAACCCGCCGTAATTATTTGTCTCCCCAAAGAACACCGAAACCTTATTGACATCGATTTCTCTCCATGTATCAGAGCTCATCACGTACAGATGAGCTCGGATAATGGCTTCCTCAATGGGACTAGAATAAAGCACAATCCTCATCAACTTGTAGTCATTAGCACTGGAATAGAAGCCAAACCCAAAACTGACCCGCTCAATTTTTACGAAGGAATTGTCATCCATCTCATCCAACCATTGCCATTCGAAATTCGGAATTTCTCGAAACTGTCTGGTCGAGGGATTGCATAGAATCAACGGAAATCCAAGGCGAGACAGACTTATGCATACCAAACCATTACATATACCCACAACCTCTAAATATTTTTTCCCAGTATAGTCCCAAGCCCAATTCAGAAATGGGAAATCGAGATTGATATTGCCAATACTATTAGACCCATCACTGTAAATTAAAGACATGTAATGTTTTTGGGTTTCATAATTGCTAAAGGTTACTAGGAGACAGGTAGAATTGTGAGCTAACTGGGTTTGAAGATGTTTGGCAATAAAATAAGGGGTTTTGATCAGATCATACCAGCTTTTGCATACAGATTTGCATCGCAATAGGGATTTCATTGGCAACCGCAATAAGATTTCAGTCGTTATTTCGATGGGCAGATGGTACCTCGCCCTTGCTGCAACGGATTGGCTACCCGCCATAGCTCCGCTTTGTCTTGGCTTGAAACGGCTGGATATGAAATAGTAATTACGATTTGCTGTGAGATGAAGAAATACTCTCCTAAATTTTCCACGGCTGGATATGGTCAACAGTTCTCAAATCTTGCCAAAATCCAATTACGTAAAAGATCAAGAAAACCCGCAGTCATTGGTTGGACCAAATCTCCCAAACCCAATAACGTCGGCCTCGCTTATGTCAAACATTTAATGAAGCTGGTAATTCTACAATTTTAACATTTAATTAAGCTGGTAATTCTACAATTTTAGGACTAATAAATAGGCTAAAGGAGCTGAGCAGTAACAACAACAATAACATAACATATCTAGTCCCTAATAATTGAGGGTGTGAATGGAGATGATTGGAGACAGACTAACTTTTGGCAATATACACAAAATAACCTAGCGGCAGTTATTATTAAAATTTGGTTTGAAAATTTGACGTATACGAAAATTATCTTCAAACTTCATTTTGTTTAGTCTAGCTTATCCCTTGACTATCTAGAGTAGCTTGAACAAAAAAATTGATAAGACTCCGTTTAAAATATTGTGATGACAGAAGGAATATCTGTATTGTGTGATGATTTTACAATTCAAATAAGCTGCTTTGTTCTTAAGCTAAAGTTAAATAATAATAAAATAAAAAAATAAAAAAAAAACATGGACTTCCCATTGAAGATACTAGATCTGGGATTGCTTCGGTTTTTTTTTTTTTTGGTTGGGCAGGCATTCCTACATTAGGGATCTTAACCTAGCACGATGGATTGCTTTCCTTCTCGTAACAACTCTTTTTGCCAAGCAAAGGGCCAATTTAGGAATTTATTTCTGTCGTGAATTTTTTTTGTAAAATACTTTTGCAAGGGCGAGGCTATATAATTCATAGAAAAATTTAATTTTTACATATAATACTAGAGGTTTTTTCCCTGCTGGGGGGAGGCGCCCCTCTTGGCCTCCTCCTGCTCTATCCCTGTTTGTAACAAGTCGAACTGCCCCTTCTCTTTAGCTTTCGAGCCGTAAGCAGAGAGAGCTATCCAAGAGGACGGGTGCTTGTTTCCTTCCGGATATCCGATGCATCAAATGATGGTGACAAATCCCAGTATCCGTTGGGATCAACACCCTGCTTCGAATTCCATGGTGCCAATTCCCAACCTTTTGGAGAAGATGGTATTGGCTGTTATTCACATTACAGATCTCCATTTGAGGAGGGAGGAGGATCTGTTGCTTATGAAGCAGTGTAGAAGAGTACAATGTGACTGCTGATCACAGATTCTCCTTGCTTACCAGAATCAAATATGCTCATGCTCCAATAATATGCAGGCTCTATAGTCGGTCTGTCTTCTAGCATCTCCATGGATTTAATGACTGGCTTAAGTGCCTTTAATGTGGCAAAGGAACTTTGAATATGTTATTACCATGGAAGAGTATCAGCTAAGAATGCTAAAGGTGTAAAAGTCTTCCTAACTCGATATCTCTTCATGACTGATCACCGTACATGAAACAAATCAATAGGAGGCCGGAATGTTGTGCTAGATCAACAAAATGATCAATTGGAGGCCTGAATCTTGTATCTATAGTTTGAACCTAGCAGATCAAGTGTTTTGATATCCTGCACAATTTTTGTAAAGATTGGCATTTTGCATAAATGAACACACCCTTTAAGATACTAGTATAAGAACACGTGCTTTGCACGCGATATTTTTCCTTGAGCCTATGAGATACTAAGATGTCTAAATCAAATTATTTAGAAGATCTCATGTGAGATACTAAAATTTCTAAATCAAGTTAGAAGTGATAGTAATACTTGGGAAAATGGGTTCTTAAAAAAGTTTATGAAGACTTTGCTAGCTTCTTTGGTGATAGGCTGATAATTTGGAAGATTCTCGTCTTTGCTTTTTATTTTTATTTTGAAGAGCCTAAAGAAATTATTAATCAATGTAAAGATTAAAAGGATTAAAAGGAACAGGTGCACATGATGGCATCACAATGCAAGACTAACATTCCAAAAGAGTTGACACCCTAGACCCACGACTATCATAAAACATACCCGACCCCCCAAAAAAGCTAATAAGAGATTAACCAAAGCAAACCCAAATAAGAACCCAGGGTGCTCAAAACAGGAGCATCAAACCCCACATGGGATGGACCAGGCGGTGGTACATAGAACTGGCACGAGATTTGACCCCTGTATAAAATTCATTCCAAGACAGCCCCTTAGCACCACAATCATTTCTGCAGCATTGAGACCATTCTAGTAGCAATAGAATTTCAGTATAACTACTGCTGAAGCAATGGTAACAGAACTTCCCAAAGATTTTCCAACCACCAACCAAACAGATTTCTTATTAAATTGCTCTCACACAAAGCCAAACAGATTTGCAGCATCTTCAAGCAATTGTAACCACATACCAGATTTCCATCAAAGACACAAAAACATTTCAATTCTTAAGATTCCAAATAATCAATCCCCCATCTGAAAGTACCAAAAAATCCATGGAGAAAGCACCCAACTAATTAAGAAACAACTGATTTTGGTAATAGGTTCCAAATCAGCAGAGACTCATCGAATGCAAATAAGCCCATAAATGATTAAGCAAAAAAGCAGGACACCACTACCGACTCAAAAACCCTCATATGATAGACACCCTGCAAGTCTCCAAGCTCCATCTTTGCCTGGACTTTTAAAGCTTCCTCCAACAATTAACTTCTTCATTATTCTGAATGCAGCCCATCTTTCATCCACATTTACACTCCTCGCCTCTTCCATAATTTTCAAACGTTTTGAATTGGAAAACCATGCATTGAAAAATCTGAGAGGTTTTGTCTCCCAAACTCTGTCATCTTCCATCAAAAGTAAAGGGCAATCGTCTGACATGATTATAGATAAGCCCCATTATTTGAACTTGAATTTTTCCCACACAGTTTTCTTCAATCAGTTACTCCAAAAGGTCACATTGACAATAATGCAAAACAAAGTCAGGTTTGGTAGTACCTTTCACCAGAAGAAAATTTATAATCCACCTCTGTGAATTCATTTCCTGAATGCCCCCATATAGAGTTGATGAACTCCTTGAATTAGCATTATATCCACTTCCGTTGGTAAGTTTCTCAAGCTTCCAACTTTTGCCTATTTCCCCAATCCTCTTACATTTCATGAGAGTAACTCCCTCATTTAAACACCATACTTATCACTACCTAAAACCACCTTATTTTCCCCAAAACTCCGTCCATGCAACATCATTAATCATACGGCCAGCTCTCTCTTCATGTTGTTCTTCCATGACAATAAGCTTGCTTATGACGTCATCATCATTTCCCATCTAATCTTCCCTCATGATTTTTGTGACTGTCCAAACAGTTTGGGCCTCATTCAGCAGAATTTTATTTTTGTTGCTTATACCTTTAGTTCATACAGACAGTGCAGCTGCAGCAACTGCTGTACAAAACACCACACTTTTGTTTGTTTCTCTTACCAATCCTCACACCATTGGTTTTGGAATGCCTAGAGTTTCTTCAATGGATTTTTGTTTCCTCTTTCTTCAATCTTTAGTTTCCTCCTAACTCCTTTGTCAAAAAATTCTTGTTATAAGGTACCATGCTCCAATTAGAATGTTGGCTTGCTGAAATACCTGATGGTAATGCAACAGGAACATGGATGCTGAAATATCTGATGGGAATCCAACAGGAACATGGATGCTGAAATATCTGATGGGATGAATATGGGCGTCATTTGTTTTTTGCCCCAGTGGATGGTCCAATGCCAAGTTTCAATATGCATGCAATAAGCCCCTTCCACTTCCCCGAAAGGATTTCGAATGTTCCAACAGGCTTCTTGAGACACTCTCGACAGCCACAGAGAATTTATTACCATCATTGATGTGCATGCATAATTTGCTATCAACTGTATTTTCCACTACTGTCGTACTATTTTCAGCAGGGTCAGCCGCCTTTTGCCACTTGCAGAATCTTCCACTTTATCACCCACAGTTTTGGCTACCTCTTCTAATCTTGACAAGTCAGATTCCACATCCTCTGCCAAGCAGCAACACATCGTCTTCCATAGTACTTGGGAACTCTTAATTTTTCTCCACCAATTTTTGAGAGGGATCACTTGATCCTTCTCCAGCCAACCTTCTGATATTCTCTTGTTCCACATCACTCGCCACACGATAAATTGATTCCATAGTGTATCCTCCAGTCATTGTATTGCCACGAGAAACAAATGAATAACCTAACCGACATAAACAATCAACAAAACTGATTAATTTATTTTGAGATAGTGGATACTAAGTAGTAGCACCAATGAGAGATTTGTTTTTTAGCATGACCGTGAGCATTAGTTTAATGTAAATCTTTTACCAATCAAGAATGTTGCCTCCAATAAATGCTAAGAATAGAGACACTAACAAGTAAGAATATGGCAACCACCACCAACCCCATTTCATAGAAGAGAAAGATGGAAACTAAACAAAGAAAAGCCATCTGACCCTCGAAAATGAATCCACGTCATAAGGCTTTATTGGGCTATGGACGCTATGAACCTGGGTTGCGGTTCAGGGATTTCAGTTATACATGAACACTGAGTCTTCACGCCCCGATTCAAAGGAAAAACCCTCAAGATGTAAGCAAGCAGGAGAGAGGGAATTTTTTTTTTTCTTGATATTGGTCCCACATGTGAGACATTTAAAAGAAGAGGGATTACATGTTGCCGATTGGTTGGATTTTCACAAGTAATTTTGGCCATCACGCCAATTTGGATCATTTAAAGAACCATGCTCCAAGGAAGTGCATGCTGGGTTTTCAGTAGCAGATGGCAGAGTTTTCGAAAATAAGAAGTACAGCAAACTACACCTGTTGAAGAAAAATGGTCCACCACGAACATGGAGGGTTACAATTAGAGCTATCAAACTCTAGCTCATAAAGTAAGCGAAAAACAACATCAAACTCATGACTTATGAGTCCGTTCTCTTTGTTTTTTCCGTAAACAAACAAACAATAGATAGACCCAAAAAAAAGTTGATTCTTGAAAACTATCAAATTAACCCATACATCAGTGTATACTTTTATATTTGTGTATATATAATATTGGTTTCTACACACTAAGTTTTTGAGATCCACACGCCCCAAAACCCAATGCCCTTAGTTCAACCTTCAGGCAACTCAGAGGCTATAAATCTTTTCACCTCTATGAATGCAATGTCACCCCTTTCAAGTTTAGCCAAAGCATGGATTTATTTTGGCACATTCATAGCCCAATCACCAATGAAAATAAAAACAAGAAACTCACTTCAATGAGTCAACAAACACTCAACACGGCAACATACCTCAACTCTAAAAAGTATGGCATGAACGTTGTCTTCAATTAATAATTTGAGTAGAAAAATTAGACTTGTGTAACAGTAGTCTACAAGACATGGAGGTGATCCGAAGAATAAGTTTAACCCTTGATCAAATTTGTAGGATACAAATATAACGAGGTAAATACTAAATAGTGAACAAGACACCTATGATAATAGCACGACGAATAACTGATTAAATCTTCGTTTGGTGGCAATGCACCAAACACGCAAAAGAAAGGACACAAAAAAAGCTGAACATAAGCAATTTTATGGGGTCACAATGTCTTTGCACAAGTACTTCAGGAAGGGGAGTTTACTTTGGTGAAATAGGAGTCCAACGAATTATGGGCTTACAAAAACAAATTAAAACCAACTCTTGCTGTTCAGCTATAAACTTTGATTTCGGGAATTGTAGTGGTCGTAATCAGACGAATTTTTTTTCCGAGAAGAAAATTAATTCTAGTGAAATCCAATAGTGATCAAAACTCCTATTTAATTCCGTAGAAGAAAGCAAAAAACTCCCTCATACTCTGCTAAAGAAACAGAAAAGAATCATACGTTATAGACTGGTACTCATAATCTGAGATGCAAAAAACTGTTGAATGATCTAGTAGGAAAACTCCTTTGATTAAATGGATGACCAAAGAGAGGAGCTTACAATCACCTTGGTTGTCGGTGCCATTGAGGTTGAAATTGATGTAGCCAGCTTTACAATTACCTCATCAACAAGTGCCACAAACAAAAACAAGCCATTTCTAAATTAAGTAAGTTAGTAGTTTCATAATGCCAAAATGCTGACGATGCCTTCTCAATTTTATCAATCTCATCCTACATGGAAAGGCAGGAGAATGGAAAGGAAAACTTTAAGGTAAATAATTGAATTCTTTTTCCGAACAACCAATCCTAGCCTGGGTTCCTGTCCACTTCACCCTTTCAGAGAAACTTTGATACTCCCCCCTTCACAAAAATATATCCATTTCAAAATTCAAAGAAGTTGAACCAACAAAAAAAAAAACAGGTGCCAATTTGATGGAATATTTAGTTTGCATTGTTCTGGCTTATTTATGGGAGGCCAATTAATGAAACTAAATTTTCCATATAAAAGGCAACAACACAAACTGAAAAGTGGCTAAACTACTGAAAACTTCAATTGCATGAAAGAAAAATGCTTTATCGGTTACAACATTCACAAGGCAATGGAAAAAACTTATGGACAAAATGGACATGGAGAAGGATGAATCACACCTAGGGGGATAATTGAATGATGAATATGATAAAACGGCAATACATACTAAAGAGAACAATGATTCAACGAAGTTAGGGGCCATATATACCGAGGGAAAATTCAAAACTCTTTAGCATGTGGGTTTTTTATTTGACATTGGACCATTGTATCAAACACATAGTAGGCAAACCAGAGGGAAGCACTCTGCTTTAAGTTTCCAAAGGTTTCAAACTGTCACTGGAACATTCTATCGAACAGTTAGTGGGCAAATAAGAACTCCATTTAGAAACTTTGCATTAAGAGTCTGTAATTTGCACGGTAAGCAGTAAGGGAAATCAAAAAATTGGAGTAATGGTGACATGTTAGGAAAACCCACCGTTTACCAAACTGACTGCCTCCGTTCAGTATGCAAAATCTCCGTGTAGTCTACAGAATTGGACTTCCAGATGTATGGTCGAATGAGATGAGATGTATCACTAATCATCAGCGAGGAGGAGGGGAGGGTGTGCGTGTGTGTGTGTGTGTGTGTGTGTGTGTGAGAGAGAGAGAGAGAGAGTCTGGGAGGGGGTTGCCGTTTGATTGTGTCTTGTGAGTTTGGGAGACGTTGTTTGGGGAGATTTGGAAGAGGCAGGGAATAACATAGAAGGGAAGGGTAATTCTGGAAACAAAAAGTAGACAAATCTTCATACTTTTATAAGGAGTATAAATAGATAAATGACCTGTTTCATACTAATATTTTTCATGACTTATTTTAATGATAAGACAGTATTGCCATGGGAAACCGGGTTGCAGCTGATAAGCTCTTTGAGCTTTCTAAAGTTCTCGTTTGTAATAACTTCACAAAGATGGTACAGAACTATGGTTAAAACAACCCAAACTTAGCTTCCCAATATCAAAGATCGAACAAATAACATTAACTTAATCTGCAACAAACTATTGAAAATATACTACTGAGCACACGATTTCATGCATAGCACAAAGCGTAACACTAGTGGTACAAAGAAGAACTGTGTGATATGGGGTTATGGCCTTTGAAAAGCAACCCTCTATTTGTTAAGGGGTTGAATAGCAATCAAGAAATTTACAAACTAAAAAATGCTGCCTTCTGTTTCAAATGAGAAAGCATGAGACAAAACGGTACTGCCACAATTTCAGAATGTTTAGCTTTAGCACCTCTTCTTTCCTATAGCTTGCAACAACAAGATTAACTTAACTAGTTGGACAAGCCCCCAATTGTGGCATAATGCAACTTTTCAGGCCCTTCGACGCCAGAGAAATCATCATCTTTAGCGTGAGTGAACCCTCTGGCCACCCATCCCCAAGTTACTGTATCCTCCTCCATGCAGTTTCAAAGCTACCATCATAGACCTATTTTGAAAGAATAAAATTGGCCATGGTTGAAGTGGGTATTATGTTTGAGCTATGTGTCAATCATCTAGTGGTGGAATACTCCATTGCAAAAGTTGAGAAGTTGAAAATTAATAGGAAAAGCAAGAACTATATCTTTCTCAATATCCATGTATGCAATTCAGCCTCAACTCCATTATATGGAGTACAGAAGCAAGACATATATGAGCTACATCGGGACATGTAATCTTGTCCACAATGTCGGCAGCAAACACTGGACTTTTGGGGCTCACGAGGTCACATCTTCAATCCCACCCTCAAATGCCTTGAACAAACAAAAAGGTATATATGAGTTTGATAGCGAAGGCAATGATCTGATGACAACCAAACAAGAGCTGTGCCTTTGGTGACACCTAATGTTGACGGATTCAACGGGTAAACTTGTTGTTATACTAAAGTTGCATTAAGTACTTTGGAGCATATGCAGAAGTGTTAATGAAAACTTTTTCCAATAGGCTATATCAAATGTTGGAAGGAGATACAGACAAAAAGTCACAATATAGGAGCCCATACTAAAGTGCGGATGCAACTAGAGTAGCCTTAGGGAAGACCAGGTTACAAAAATAACTACCTGGAACTGGGGATAGTCAGGAGCACTGAAGAGAGTAATCAATTTCGCAGACTCTACGACATCATCTATTGTGTACCCTTCATCCATTCCTCCTAGACCAGGCCGCTTTTCCCTTGCATCAGGACCTTCATGTGATCTGATAATTAACTGTGGAAACAAAAATGTTGCAGGACTAGTCAGGATGGAGCACTAGATTCGACTATAGTCCTGTAAAACTTCCTAAATGCAATGAAACAAAAAATCAGATAAAACCCAGTTTGCAGGCCTTCAATAGACATATATTAGTAACATGTGTTATCCCCTTAGATTTAAGCAGTTCAATAAAAAATTAGATAGCTCATGTTTTCTTGTGGGGGCTTCTTATTACAGGGAAGTGAACCAAAACAAAAGTAAATGTAGATGACTAAGAGCTGAAAGGCTCAAAAACCTCTAAAGTTGCAGGGAAAGAGAATCCACTCATCAGCCGGTAACAGAATAATCCAATGGTGACTGCACAAAAACTACTGTCAATTTGGGGGTTTTGATACGTTTTGTGTCCAAGAATTTTTGCAATGGAAACCACCAAATTGGTCAGGTAGATTGTTTTCTCACCCACACTTTGAAGCAAGAGAGTTGATGTGGCCACGTTGGCATGATTCTAAGTACTTCCTTCTCTTGGTATTCTCCCAAACAGATTGAGATTCACTTATCAACAAGGGCAAGTATTGTCGAGCACTCAACTCTTGTCAACAAGGGCATTAAGATTCACTCGGATGTACTCCCACACACCAGGCCATGGCAGAAATTGCAAACACAACCCATGGAGGCCAAACTATTGCTTCCTAAACAAGAACACGATTACAGATCAAGAGATTATTATGGTTCAGTAGAATTATTTAAACAAATCCTAACACTTATCAAGTACTACTGATCTCTTTTTTGTTTACCGATGTGGATTTCAACCAAAACGCGAACACCAAGATCCAAATTACAAAACTTAGGGAACACAAATTACGCAAACGAAAGAAATCAAGCCTGCATTTGGTTTCTGCTGGAAGAATGTCATCTCTTCATGCACCCCCTGAATAAACTGTTTGTAAGACATCAAGCCTCTGTAAACTCAAATTTCAGGATTACGTGTCTCAATAAAGCTTCAGTAGTTTAGCGCTTAATCCCGAATGATCATATATGAAGTAGTCTATTATCTGCTATACTGTAAAACAAATACTAATTAAAGAAAATTCTTTACTCCATGACAGATTAAGAGGAGGAAAAACCACACAAAGTAAAACCAGGGTAAAAAAAGAAGAAATTTAGACATCCCATTTTAGAACTGGGCTTTCTAGCTTATTTCTATTCTTTAATCTGAAATAAAGAAATGAACAGAATTCCAGAGAATCCAGTTCACAAAATTGGGGTTTGGCATCCGATGCCACCTCTTGCGCCAAAAAACCAAACACTAACAGAATCGCCAAAAACCCACCACAGAAGCTGGGGTTTTGCACCTCATTTTGAACTCAAAACGGGTAAAAATGCATGACCTATACTGAATTTTCATATCCAAGTTCTAATAGTTACCTTGTTGTAAGTTTGCGGCTTTAATCAAAGAGAGTTTATTAGAATTTGATATAACCAACTTTGATGGATACATTCATTCCAAGATGAATACTCCATAACCAGATTCATTGTTTGACTCATATTCACTCTATTTTCCTCCTGGGGAAAAAAAGAACCAAAATACGTAGAACAAATATTGCTATTTGCTACAAACAGAATTGAGCAACATGCTTTACTGTCTGTCTTATCACCACTTTGCTATCAACATTTCAAGTCATAGAAAATCCCTGCAGACGAAGTCATATTTCTTGGACCCCAAAACTGGGTTTCAAAGCACTTGAATTTCAAACTCTAAAATCGGTAAGTACAAACACTTCACCTGTTCAAGTAGGATTTAGGACGTTGGAACCCTAGGTGAAACAAGCAAAGAGAGAGAGAGAGAGAGAGAGAGAACTTCGCCGCATCCTCGGTGATGGTGTGTTCGTTGCCGGAGGTGAAGTGGAGAGGGAGGCGGGAGGCGGTGCCGGTGGTGGGGGGTTTGGCGGTCGCTCCCCCTTTCTTTGTACGGAACGAACGAAAATGGGTTATTAGGTTTTCGAATTATTTAATTTTGCTTGATAAAAATATTTTCCACGTCATGACATAGGTTGAACCTATGTCATGCATAAAAACGACGTCGGTTTAATTCTAAGATCTCTGGAATACTATAATGATGATTTCTACTTATATCGATCATAATTTAATGATCCGAAACATTCTTCTTGTATAAACTATTATAACACATATGATGTACGAATATCTTATAAATAAAATACATAATAGCACTTAATCTAAATGAATTTCTAGTTCTTAAAATGACTTCGGATACATTGAATCATATTCTCTTCCATATCAACAACTCTTGAGGGACTTTGAGTAAATTTTCTATCAATCCTAGAGATATGTTAATGATCTAAGACATTCATATTATAGAATGCAGAAAAATACACATCATGTAAAAATTTCACAATAATTGAGAATGGATTAGTAGTTGATCGGAATGAATTTATATTTTTTTAAAATAGGTTTGGATACACTAAATCAAAACCATAATAGGAGTTGTAACCGGTTTTACTTACTCCTATAATCTTGTCTCGCGTTTCCCTTAGAAACGACGTCGACGGTGAATTCCGTCTACCTTTCTCCTCCGATCAGAGGCTCTCCGACAACAGTCGACAACTTAGAGGCTCCAGTCAATCGAAACGACGTCGACTGCCGCTCATTCGAAGCCCATCGTCAATGGTGACTGTTCAATTGCCCGACGTCGATTTTGGTATGAACCCAATCTTCTACTCCTAAATAATCTTGATAAGCACAATCTATGCCAATCTGCCTATTCCGATAGCTACGGCAGAATCGAAAGCTTTGTACTCTGGGAACTTTGCTGTGAACATTGCGAACTTTACTTCGATAATCATTAGGTCAGTGAATTTCTGCCAGTCAACTTGCATATTTGTTAATCAGTTTCTGTGATTAGTTCTGATTTGTGTTTTGAATTTTATGCACGGATTGAAAACGGTCTCTCTAAGCAGCTTTATTTACGTATGTTTCCTGAAATATCAAGTGCTTCTCATGCTATTGAAGTTAAAAACATGATAGAACCTGTAGGAGTTGGCCCTCAAAATTCTATTGAAAGGGAGAGCGTGAAGATAGATCATAGGGTCTATACCTTTTTAGCATGAGGTCTTACCCCTTTCATTAGAAAAGATTGTGTTGTGAAGGCCATAAGTGCATCCAGCACTGATCACCCTGAATAAAGCATTCTAAACACTTTGGAATCAAGGGATAGGGTTGAACATGGAGCTTCTTACTGGTCCAGTGAAGGTGAAAGTAATACTACAGTTCCTGAGACATTAGTCTAATAAGTTGATTGCAAAGTTGTGTTTGATCACCGATATCCATGAACAACCATTCCAAGGTTAATTCGAAACACCTTTATCCTCGCGTTTTTCTTGTTCTTGTGTTGGACTCCGAATTTCAATTTTGTCTTCCACTGACAACTACGTTTCCATATCAGCATATATCAGAAGAGGCCTTCCTATATATTTCGTGAAGGTGGTGCGATTTCGAATGGGACATCCCAGGTTCCCAGTTGGAATAGGAAATGATTCTAGAGATGAGTTTGAAGCTGGTCATAAGTGCACTGAGAGGGTGTTCATTTGGACATATACCTCACCACAATTTCCAATGGTTCAGGTGAGTGTAATAATTCATATGTGAGTGGCTTAGATTTCTTTTGGTAAGACAAAAGACCGTAGGAAGTCAAAGGTAGAAGAAAAGGGAAACAAGACAGCTTCCCCATTTGTTCTTTGTGGGAAGCAAAATAGGGGAGAAAGGAAAAGATGGAGTAAATCTCACGGGTCTAGCAAAATCAATTTAGCAGGAAAAATTTTAATTGGTTTACTACATTTTATCTTTTCTTCAACTCTCTCATCTTTAACCAACACCCATATGCAATTATTTCAGCAGCTATGTTTAAACTGAAGTAACTCCTTTATGCTCAGTGAGAGAGTCAAGGCTTCCTTGCCTTCCATATGAAGGTTTGGACGTTTATCTTCTCCTTTCTTGTAGAGATACTTGTCAGCTTATGCATATTTTGCATGATGTGGTCTTTTTGCAGCATTGTCACATTGGAAAACTTAAAGATATGGTAACCTCAAGCAAACTTAACATTATGTCAATAGAAGTATCGTGATCTTTATCATAAATTTTTTCGGAAATTATTTGCTTTGTCCATTTTTGGGTTATGAATGTGCATAGATGATGGATGGAAAAAAAAAATCTAGAAATAAGAAAAAAAGAAAGTGGAGAATTTAAATCCATTTCTTCTGTTGGCCTATCATTTGCTGTTGGGTGAAAGATCCTCCCCATATCCATTCAGCTTCAAAAAAATATGTTGAGTTCATTCTTGAAAAAACAATACCAGCTGGCACACTGACTGAGTACTACTGAGGTACACAATTTTGAGATATATTGATAGGAAAATTCAAAAGCTCAATTGCTGGACGATAAAGTGCTCTTTTATAGGTAAGAATGCTCTTTGACCAATAAAAGTGCAATCAAAGAGCATTCTTACCGGTAAAAGAGCACTTTCATCGTCCAACAATTGAGCTAAAGGACTGATATTGATAACCGTGGCAACCCTTGTAATTGCACAATGGAATTAAGATGCATTAGATAGAATGTTCTTGGGACATAAACTATTCTGGAGTTCTGAACCATTTCCTTCTAGTAATGAGAAGGGCGTTTAACGTATAGGCATATTGGATCATACTGACGCATGCCTGCATTCAATCTCCACCAAATGCACGGGAAAGTCAATTCTGAATAATACTTTCACAGCATAAGAGTCATTAAAAAAAAAAAAAAAAGGCTTCTGTTGCTATGCATGGATAGCAGAAGAATTCAGTAATAATAAGCTGGAAAAAACACATACCCTTTAGCCTCATTTACCTTATCTATATGTACCTTTTGCATAAGTTTGAAGCATTACATGAGTACAACTGTAGAAGCCATACACGCATTAAGCTAAAACAGTCACAGGGCAACTCTCCTTTGGCATGTCACTGGATTTCTACGCCTAAAGCACCAATCACCATTACATGCCAACAAAGAGTAGCCCTATGTCTGGTTTGCTTACGAAACTTTATCCTCTTGCTGAATTGCCTATTGAACTGCTTCTGAGGTTTGTAGAGTGATCCATGGACGAGCTTTTATAGAGGGTCTTCATCGGGGCTCAAAAGAGGGAATAAACCTCTGAAGAAATGGCATATCCGACAGAGGTATGCTGTTTTGTATATATCCTTTTTCTTGGCCTTGATCAATTCTTATCTTTTGGCTTTGATTTCAGTGCGGAGAAAGTGACTAGAAGCATTGATGAGAGCTTGGAGAGGTTGCAGCTTGACTATGTTGATATATTGCAATGCCATGATATCGAATTCGGGTCCCTTGATCAGATGATTAGCTGGGTATCATTACTCAATTCAAACTTTAGTTTCTTACTCTTGTTTCAGTTTGAAGTGGGTTGCTTAGATATGATTTCGAGTATGGGATTTATGCTTTCATTTGGGCTTGAGTGGCTTGGTCAGGTTTTGTACCGGGTAATATCGGTATTACAGTTATATGCATGTCGGAGGATATGGGGCTCTTGGAGCAAATCCACCCATCACTATATTGGCTGCCAAAGTCATTTTGGAAAATTATTTGTCAAAATTCATGTCGTCAGCAAGTGAAAATTGCTGCAAGAAAGAAAATGACAATCATCTTGGGTGTCAAACTTGACAACAACTTTGGCTTTGTCAAATTTGCCACATCACCAAGCCAAGCCAACTGATCTCTATTATTGCAACTAAGAAGGGTTCAATCCAAAGTCTGAGATTGTGCCAAAATAGTACACCAACATTGCTATTATTTGTCTTTTTGACATTGAAGCAAGGCATAAATAGTGTTGGCAAAGTCATTCTGATACTAACGGGTTTGGGGTCTCTTGATAGATGCTTATTTGTTTTGTCTTGCTCCTATTTTAAGAATTATTATAACTTGGTTTCAGTAATCGAAGCCTTCCTTTTAGACGATGGGGCAAAGCTGTTTGATATGGTAATATGGTGTTGTCATGTTGAAGACTGACCAGTGTATGTGTGTTTTGACGCTTTGGGAGGAGTGATTTATCCATTAAAGGTGGTAAAGGGAATAGAGGAAGGCCTAAGACAACTTCGGATTGGGTGATAAGAAATTGCATGACTACCTTGAACTTAACTGAGATAACTACGAATAATTGATGGATCCTTTAGCTAACCCTCTGTGATTGATACAAAAGTTGTTGAGCTGATATCTGTTTATAGTTAAGCCATTGATTTGGATTTTCTTCAATTCATTAAATTGTTTTCATGATTTTTGTGTGCTATGTTGAATTTATTCTGTTTTGTTAATCGCTTATTATCTATAGAGTGGTATTGAAGATTTGGTTGTTTTCTTTTTTTTGATTCCTTGAACAGATTGTCAATGAGACTATTCCTGCTCTCCAAAAACTAAAGCAAGCAGGAAAGATCCGCTTCATTGGTATTACAGGACTTCCTCTGGGAGTTTTCACTTATGTTCTTGATTGGGTGCCACTAGGCACAGTAGATGTGATTCTGTCATATTGCCATTATGGTATTAATGATTCTACTCTGGAGGATCTACTGCCTTACTTAAAGACCAAGGGTATGGGTGTGATCAGTGCTTCTCCACTTGCAATGGGGCTTCTTACGGAGAGCGGACCTCCAGAGTGGCACCCAGCTTCACCTGAACTAAAGGTCTTCCTTTGCATTATACAATAATCTAGTGTTAGTGTTACTCTTTTTATTCGCCCGTCTGGATAATTATGGCACAATATACGTTAGTGTATCCTGAGGAGAACTGTTTCTTTAAGCATCTTGAACTACCACAATGGTTTGGTAACTTGAAAAGAATGGTTGGGACAGATGGTTGGCGCTTGTAATCGATTTTGCATGCACGGGCTTTGGCCTCTTATTTGGTCACTTTAGTGAGCTATAGGATACCAAGATAAGTAACGAAGGTGTCATTGGACAAACCACATCAAATTTTAAGAGTCCTATAAGTATTTGTTTTTTGGGCTTCTGTAATGGTCCTGTTGCTTTTATGCCATTTCTCAGTCCGATTGCACAAAAATTGTTTATGCTTATTACCTGCATTTTTTATTCTTTTCTTTCGCAGGCTGCATGCCAAGCTGCCACTGCCTTTTGCCAAGAGAAAGGGAAAAATACATCAAAGTTAGCTATGCAGTACAGCTTGAATAAAGATATTTCTTCCATACCATGAACTCCGTTAAACAGGTAAATGACGTATCATTGTTCATTTGTTCTTACTGCGGCAACTTATTTTGTGTATGGTTCATTTCATATGTGAACCATTCTTCATCTCAATATTATGACTAAACTGTCTTGCTTATCTCGTTTACAGAATCCTTATTGTGATGTCCATGAACGCCCAATTCCGATCTGCTACATTTTATGAACTTGGAATTATAAAGCATACACTGTTTTCTTCCTCAAAAGTTGTTTAGAATCATTGGGTACAAAACAGAGAAATTTATATAAGAAAAATTGTACCAATGAGTAATTGCTAACTACATTTTGTACAAGAAGTGTTAAAGTCTACTCTTTCCCATAGTTCTCTCTCCTTTGACAAATGCTTTAATTACAATTTATCGGTATTATTAGGCGTGATTTATCAGCATTGTTAGGCTGGTTTACAGGAAGCCACCTCACATGTTTCAACTTGCAAAATTATTATGAAGTAGGTATCCTCTATTATTGTAGGTTCAACTTGTTAATGTGCAGATCAAACTTATTATGCCGACTTTACATTTTGTTTCCTTGCAAGTGTGGTACTCGTGAGTCGTGATGTGGTAATTAGAACTATACTTTGGTCATATTTGAGTTAAGTATGGCATCTTTATCTTCTACGACTAAAATGTACTGTCAATTTTAGCTCAAAAATAACCTCCTGCCATGGCTAACCAACATGCTTAAAGAGCAGTATGAACCACGCTTGTTATCCTGGGTTTTGCTCTGTAATTCATGAGGTATTCTTTCTGGAGAACTACTGGGAGATGCTTCCATATTCTGTTGATTTCTTGTGTCGTGTCTTGTATGCAGGAATCTGTGAATCTATTTTTGTTTATGCAGTAACTTGTCATAAACTCATAAGCTGTGATACACGGATCCTCATTTTCAGGCGAAGCACTCGTGTCGATATGACACGATACGGGTGCGGGTGCGGGATACGCACCGGATCCGGCAAAAAAAAAACGGATACGGCAGCAGCAACTGCGATCTGAAGCAGCAGAGACGAAGAGAGAGACGAGAGAAAGAGAGACGAAGAGAGAGAGATGAGCAGGCAAGAGAGAGAGAGAGACAGACAGAGAGAGAGACAGAGAGGGGGGGCTCTAACCTGAAGCAGCAGCAGCTGCGATCTGAAAGCCATCGAAGGGAAGAAGACGAAGACGATGGCGTACAGAGGAAGAAGAGGATGACGTACCTCTTTGATGTCTTTTTTCTTTACCCTTTTTGTTTCTTTTTTTCTGAGCCGTTGGATGAAGAGTGGATCGAACTGTGCTTGGTGATTAATTGGTGACTTTTTTTTTATTACTCTTTCTGTTGGCAATGTGCTGTAAAGTGGCAGAGACGTTCTCATGTGGGACAACATTGGGCAGCCATGTGTTGACTGATGCATGTTCTTCTTTATAACAGCTGTACTGACTGATCAAAAAAAAAAAAAAACAGTTGTACCATACTTTACATTATTAAAATAAGAAAATGGGTTGTATTATGCCATTAAACTAATACTGTATAAGATTATTCTCACAAATTCAGTTTCACAAATAATTAATTAGTTTACATATGAGATTAATTATTTAAATAAAAAATTAATTATTTTACATATAAATTCAATTATTTAATATAAAATTCTAACTATTACACACGACTATCTAACTTGAAGCCTTGAAGAAAATGATCAATAACGCTCTCTGTTTGAGTTAAAATACTGAGATAGTTAAAATATTGAGATGATAGAAGAAATATCTTTATTGATTTTGCAATTCAAATACGTTGCTTTCTTCTTAAGCTAAAAAAAAAAAAGGACTTCACATTGACGATACCAGAGCTGGGATTGCTTCGTTTTTTTTTCCCCATGCTGTAAGTCTGTAACAGGATATTCGGGCTAGCTTGTATTGCTCTGTATTGAATTTTCACGAGTATGACACGTCTGAACAAGATCATTTTGGTGGCCAAGCATGTCTTCCTTTTTCCAAGTTACAAATAGGAATTAAAAAATGATTGAGGTACAACAATTAGTCTTCAATGTGGCTCCAACAACTTACATGGTGTGTAGAGCCCACACACTTGAGTGTGAAGTGTATGTGAGCTCCACACACCCTGTTCATGTATTAAAACCATGTTGGAGAGTAATTGTTGTAGATGTATCATTATTCGTAGAAATTAGATCGGTACACCTCTACAGCCAATAGGGAGAAAAGTACAAGTCTGTGAAGATACCCATAGCATTTTGCAAAAATAATACCCTTTAAGATATTACTGACCTGTTTATAGCATTGCCTTGGAAAATCTGGTTTTCAGCTGAAAGGCTCAAAGAGAAGCTCTTTGAGCTTTCTCAAAGTTCTTAGTTGATATAATTTCACAAAGATGGTACAAAACTATGGTTAAAAAAGTCCAAACTTAGCTTCCCAATATCAAAGGTCAAACAAATTAATTTTTCCTAACGAGTTGGTGTTATTTTACTTTAGTGACAATGAGTACTGTGCTTTGTCTCGGATGCAACCCAGCAGATCTAAGCTCCCTGTAGCACCCCGGACACCTGGATCCGCTTATTCCTGGCCATTAGTTCAATATTTCTGTGTCTTATTTTCTTTTTAGGTTAACGGCATAAAAATATATTGAGAGTATACCCAATCAGTTTGATTCATTGAATTACAATCCATTAGCTGGGTGGATTATTGAGCTCAAATGGTTGCTTTGAACGTGCAAGTTTAGTCATCTCCCTCTGGATCATAACATTCCACAAAATTGACTTAAACTCAAAACTGACTTATTGTGTTTTATGAAGTTGGTCACTTTCTCATAATACATCAATCCAAAAGATTGACTTAATCCAATTTCTGACTTGAGTCAATTTTTGGATATTGATCTTGGCACTCCTTTTTTGTCTCTATAAAATGAAGTTACTAAAACACCCTTGTAATTATGAAGAAAGAGGTAAATGTAATATAAAGTACAAGGGTGGTTTAGTCGCTTCACCTAATAGAGACAAAAAAAAAAGGAGTGTCAATATTAAAATGGGGAGTACCAATATCAATTCCCTTAAATTAACTGCAAGAACCTATAGAAAATATACCACTGAACAAGTGATATCATGCATAGCACGAAGTGTAACCAGTGGTACAAAGACGAAACTGTGTGACATAGGGTTATGGCCTTTGAAAAATAACCCTCTGTTGGTTGAGGAAGGGGTAGAATAGCAATCAAAGAAACTTACAAACTAAAAAAATGCCTTCTTTTGTTTTAAATGAGAAAGCATGAGACAAAACTAGCACTGCCACAATTTCAAAAGGTTTAACTTTAGCTCTTCTTTCCTATAGCTTGTAAGTTGTAATAGTAAGATTAACTTAAGTAGTGCGACTCACCCCCAATTGTTTGTGGCATACTGCAATTATTCAGTCCCTTCGACGCTATAGAAATCATCATCTTTTGCGAGCTTGAGTTTTGGACTCGTTTAATAAAGAGCCAAGCTCTACTCTCCAAAACTCGGCTCAACTCATTTGTAGAGGTTGTTTAGTAAATAAACCGGACTTGGTTCGTTTACAGCTGAGCGGAGTTCAAGCTTGATTTTTCTGCTTGTTTAATAAACAAGTTGAGTTCGAGGGCAGCCTTTGTTTAGGATCAAGAGTTTTTATGATCATTTACATACTAATGCTAGGGTATAGGGTATGGGGCCTTGTTGTAATCACCTTTTTTTGTACGTGGGTGGCATCCCTTAATGCCTTGTATATATATATATATATATATATATATATATATATATATATATATATATATATATATATATATTTCTTTACTTATCAAAAAAGAAATATAGGCTCCTTAAGATTATCTCCAAGAGAACCTTCAAATGTCCACCAAAAAAAAAAAATTGAAACAAAAAAAAGTTCAAAAGGTTACTGCAAGTAAGTCACCCTTCAAAGTTACCCTTCAACAGTCATTGAAATAGAAACTATATCACATGAATATTTAATATATATACATACATATATATACATATATTTCTCCGGGTTCAGGACGACTCGCATTGTACTTGACTTCATTTTCATGACTGGAAGTAGAGTCCCCATGTACAAATAACATGATATGGGTACTCAAAAGGTTACTGCAATAAAACCTTCAAAAGGTTACTGCAAGTAAGTCACCCTTCAAAGTCACCCTTCAACAGTCATTGAAATAGAAACTATATCACATGAATATTTAAAATCCTCCACCCATTCATAAATCAACTTAGACACTCAACTAAGTCAAATTACATTCTTATGGAAGGGAAAAAAACACTTTGAGGTTCATAGATGGGACATATAAATACATGATTATAGCAACTAAAGCATACCAAACATGAATATACAAAAGGACTACTTTGAGGGCACAGGAACCTCTTAACACGAATTCACTGCTGCATTTATACCCTTGTTTCTCCGGGTTAGGGATGACTCGCATTGTACTTGACTTCATTTTCACGACTGGAAGTAGAGTCCCCATGTACAAATAACGCGATATGGGTACTCAAATTGAGCATGAACAAGATTCTTAGTGTCTTAGCTCTTAGAATGATCCAAAACGAGGTTGGAATCGGTTGTCTTTCACTATGATTTCATCACATTTTAAACCAGCATGAACAGAAAAGGCATTAAAACATGAGCTCGCATGCACTAGAGCCAGTTCAAAATATTCAATGCTTTGTTGGTTTGCATGACTGGAAGCAGGGTCTCCACATACAAGTAAATATTAGAATGAAATCGGATCTGACCAAAATAAAAATCCGTAGTTTTCCAAGTTTCAAGATCGTACAATATGAGGTTTAAATCACCACTTTTCTATGGACTGTCACTGCCAATTTGCCATTTTTCACACCTCCCACCGTTGTCATTCTATAATGCCTGGGCAGTCGTATTTTCTTCCTCATGCCCCATTCCACATTCCAAATTTCCTCATAACGTGAAATCCCGGGAAAAGATCCAACTTTAAATTGTTTAGTCCAAGAATTATGCTCTTCATTCAACACCCACACTTCACATAATTTGTCACCAAGAAAATTAACCAAAGCAAGTTTATCCTTCAATTCTGTAATTTCACATTCCTCGTCAAAGTCTGGAGGTAATCCTATTCTTCTGAACACCTCATCACCCATGTCAAAGGACATAACAATCTGTTCATCAGTTGCTCTTACATATGCCAGCCAATAAAAAACTCCATTCAAGATTGCTGAAGCAGAAGATCCATAAATTTCCACGAAGCTAACAAAACCGCCGTAATTATTTGTCTCCCCAAAGAACACTGAAACCTTATTGACATCAATTTCTCTCCATGTATCAGAGCTCATCACGTACAGATGAGCTCGGATAATGGCTTCCTCGATGGGACTAGAATAAAGCACAATCCTCATCAACTTGTAGTCATTTGCACTAGAATGGAAGCCAAACCCAAAACTGACCCGCTCAATTTTTACAAAGGAATTGTCATCCATCTCATCCAACCATTGCCATTCGAAATTCGGAATTTCTCGAAACTGTCTGGTGGAGGGATTGCATAGAATCAGGGGAAATCCAAGGGGAGACAGACTTATGCAAACCAAACCATTACATATTCCCACAACCTCAAAATATTTTTTCCCAGTATAGTCCCAAGCCCAATTCAGAAATGGGAAATCGAGATTGATATTGCCAATACTATTACACCCATCACTGTAAATTAAAGACATGTCATGTTTTTGGGTTTCATAATTGCTAGAGGTTACAAGGAGACAGGTGGAATTGAGAGCGAACTGGATTTGAATATGTTTGGCAATAAAATAAGGAGTTTTGATCAGATCATACCAGCTTTTGCATACGGATTTGCATCGCAATAGGGATTTCATTGGCAACCGCAATAAGATGTCAGTCGTTATTTCGATGGGCAGATGGTACCTCACCCTTGCTGCAACGGATTGGCTACCCGCCATAGCTCCTCTTTGTAAGGGCTTGAAACGGCTGGATATGAAATAGTAATTACGATTTGCTGTGAGATGAAGAAATACTCTCCAAAATTTTCCACGGCTGGATATGGTCAACGGTTCTCAAATCTTGCCAAAATCCAATTACGTAAAAGATCAAGAAAACCCGCAGTCATTGGTTGGACCAAATCTCCCAAACCCAATAATGTCGGCCTCGCTTATGTCAAACATTTAATTAAGTTGGTAATTCTACAATTTTAACATTTAATTAAGCTGGTAATTCAACAATTTTAGGACTAATAAATAGGCTAAAGGAGCTGAGCAGCAACAACAACAATAACAGAACACATCTAGTCCCTAATAATTGAGGGTGTGAATGGAGATGATTGGAGACAGACTAACTTTTTGCAGTATACACAGAATAACCTAGCAGCAGTTATTATTAAAATTTGGTTTGAAAATTTGACGTATATGAAAATTATCTTCAAACTTCATTTTGTTTAGTCTAGCTTATCCCTTGACTATCTAGAGTAGCATGAAGAAAAAAATTGATAAGAGTCTCCGTTCAAAGTTAAAATATTGTGATGACAGAAGGAATATCTGTATTGTGTGATGATTTTACAATTCAAATAAGCTACTTTGTTCTTAAGCTAAAGTTAAATAATAATAAAAAAATAAAAACATGGACTTCCCATTGAAGATACCAGATCTGGGATTGCTTCGGTTTTTTTTTTTTTTTTTTGGTTGGGCAGGCATTCCCACAGTAGGGATCTTAACCTAGCACGATGGATTGCTTTCCTTCTCATAACAACTCTTTGTAACCAAGGACGGAGCTAGGAATTTCATTACACATGCGTGAATTTTTTTTTCTAAAATACTTTGCAAGGGCGAGACTATATAATTCATAGAAAAATTTAATTTTTTCTATATAATACTAGAGGTTTTTTCTCCCTTGCAGGGGAGACTGCCCCTACTGGCCCTCCTCTGGCTCCATCCTTGTTTGTAACAAGTCGAACTGCCCCTTCTCTTTAGCTTTCGAGCCGTAAGCAGAGAGAGCTATCCAAGAGGAAGGGTGCTTGTTTCCTTCCGGATATCCGATGCATCAAATGATGGTGACAAATCCCAGTATCCGTTGGGATCAACACCCTGCTTCGAATTCCATGGTGCCAATTCCCAACCTTCTGGAGAAGATGGTATCGGCTGTTATTCACATTACAGATCTCCATTTGAGGAGGGAGGAGGATCTGTTGCTTATGAAGCAGTGTGGAAGAGTACAATGTGACTGCTGATCACAGATTCTCCTTGCTTACCAGAATCAAATATGCTCATGCTCCAATAATATGCAGGCTCTATAGTCGGTCTGTCTTCTAGCATCTCCATGGATTTAATGACTGCCTTAAGTGCCTTTAATGTGGCAAAGGAACTTTGAATATGTTATTACCATGGAAGAGTATCAGCTAAGAATGCTAAAGGTGTAAAAGTCTTCCTAACTCGATATCTCTTCATGACTGATCACCGTACATGAAACAAATCAATAGGAGGCCGGAATGTTGTGCTAGATCAACAAAATGATCAATTGGAGGCCTGAATCTTGTATCTATAGTTTGAACCTAGCAGATCAAGTGTTTTGATATCCTGCACAATTTTTGTAAAGATTGGCATGTTGCATAAATGAACACACCCATTAAGATACTAGTATAAGAACACGTGCTTCGCACGCGATATTTTTCCTTGAGCCTATGAGATACTAAGATGTCTAAATCAAATTATTTAGAAGATCTCATGTGAGATACTAAAATTTCTAAATCAAGTTAGAAGTTTAGCTTTAGCACCTCTTCTTTCCTATAGCTTGCAACAACAAGATTAACTTAACTAGTTGGACAAGCCCCCAATTGTGGCATACTGCAACTTTTCAGGCCCTTCGACGCCAGAGAAATCATCATCTTTAGCGTGAGTGAACCCTCTGGCCACCCATCCCCAAGTTACTGTATCCTCCTCCATGCAGTTTCAAAGCTACCATCATAGACCTATTTTGAAAGAATAAAATTGGCCATGGTTGAAGTGGGTATTATGTTTGAGCTATGTGTCAATCATCTAGTGGTGGAATACTCCATTGCAAAAGTTGAGAAGTTGAAAATTAATAGGAAAAGCAAGAACTATATCTTTCTCAATATCCATGTATGCAATTCAGCCTCAACTCCATTATATGGAGTACAGAAGCAAGACATATATGAGCTACATCGGGACATGTAATCTTGTCCACAATGTCGGCAGCAAACACTGGACTTTTGGGGCTCACGAGGTCACATCTTCAATCCCACCCTCAAATGCCTTGAACAAACAAAAAGGTATATATGAGTTTGATAGCGAAGGCAATGATCTGATGACAACCAAACAAGAGCTGTGCCTTTGGTGACACCTAATGTTGACGGATTCAACGGGTAAACTTGTTGTTATACTAAAAGTTGCATTAAGTACTTTGGAGCATATGCAGAAGTGTTAATGAAAACTTTTTCCAATAGGCTATATCAAATGTTGGAAGGAGATACAGACAAAAAGTCACAATATAGGAGCCCATACTAAAGTGCGGATGCAACTAGAGTAGCCTTAGGGAAGACCAGGTTACAAAAATAACTACCTGGAACTGGGGATAGTCAGGAGCACTGAAGAGAGTAATCAATTTACTTGAGACTCTACGACATCATCTATTGTGTACCCTTCATCCATTCCTCCTAGACCAGGCCGCTTTTCCCTTGCATCAGGACCTTCATGTGATCTGATAATTAACTGTGGAAACAAAAATGTTGCAGGACTAGTCAGGATGGAGCACTAGATTCGACTATAGTCCTGTAAAACTTCCTAAATGCAATGAAACAAAAAATCAGATAAAACCCAGTTTGCAGGCCTTCAATAGACATATATTAGTAACATGTGTTATCCCCTTAGATTTAAGCAGTTCAATAAAAAATTAGATAGCTCATGTTTTTTTTGTGGGGGCTTCTTATTACAGGGAAGTGAACCAAAACAAAAGTAAATGTAGATGACTAAGAGCTGAAAGGCTCAAAAACCTCTAAAGTTGCAGGGAAAGAGAATCCACTCATCAGCCGGTAACAGAATAATCCAATGGTGACTGCACAAAAACTACTGTCAATTTGGGGGTTTTGATACGTTTTTGTGTCCAAAAATTTTTGCAATGGAAACCACCAAATTGGTCAGGTAGATTGTTTTCTCACCCACACTTTGAAGCAAGAGAGTTGATGTGGCCACGTTGGCATGATTCTAAGTACTTCCTTCTCTTGGTATTCTCCCAAACAGATTGAGATTCACTTATCAACAAGGGCAAGTATTGTCGAGCACTCAACTCTTGTCAACAAGGGCATTAAGATTCACTCGGATGTACTCCCACACACCAGGCCATGGCAGAAATTGCAAACACAACCCATGGAGGCCAAACTATTGCTTCCTAAACAAGAACACGATTACAGATCAAGAGATTATTATGGTTCAGTAGAATTATTTAAACAAATCCTAACACTTATCAAGTACTACTGATCTCTTTTTTGTTTACCGATGTGGATTTCAACCAAAACGCGAACACCAAGATCCAAATTACAAAACTTAGGGAACACAAATTACATAAAACTAAAGAAATCAAGCCTGCATTTGGTTTCTGCTGGAAGAATGTCATCTCTTCATGCACCCCCTGAATAAACTGTTTGTAAGACATCAAGCCTCTGTAAACTCAAATTTCAGGATTACGTGTCTCAATAAAGCTTCAGTAGTTTAGCGCTTAATCCCGAATGATCATATATGAAGTAGTCTATTATCTGCTATACTGTAAAACAAATACTAATTAAAGAAAATTCTTTACTCCATGACAGATTAAGAGGAGGAAAAACCACACAAAGTAAAACCAGGGTAAAAAAAGAAGAAATTTAGACATCCCATTTTAGAACTGGGCTTTCTAGCTTATTTCTATTCTTTAATCTGAAATAAAGAAATGAACAGAATTCCAGAGAATCCAGTTCACAAAATTGGGGTTTGGCATCCGATGCCACCTCTTGCGCCAAAAAACCAAACACTAACAGAATCGCCAAAAACCCACCACAGAAGCTGGGGTTTTGCACCTCATTTTGAACTCAAAACGGGTAAAAATGCATGACCTATACTGAATTTTCATATCCAAGTTCTAATAGTTACCTTGTTGTAAGTTTGCGGCTTTAATCAAAGAGAGTTTATTAGAATTTGATATAACCAACTTTGATGGATACATTCATTCCAAGATGAATACTCCATAACCAGATTCATTGTTTGACTCATATTCACTCTATTTTCCTCCTGGGGAAAAAAAGAACCAAAATACGTAGAACAAATATTGCTATTTGCTACAAACAGAATTGAGCAACATGCTTTACTGTCTGTCTTATCACCACTTTGCTATCAACATTTCAAGTCATAGAAAATCCCTGCAGACGAAGTCATATTTCTTGGACCCCAAAACTGGGTTTCAAAGCACTTGAATTTCAAACTCTAAAATCGGTAAGTACAAACACTTCACCTGTTCAAGTAGGATTTAGGACGTTGGAACCCTAGGTGAAACAAGCAAAGAGAGAGAGAGAGAGAGAGAGAGAGAGAGAGAGAGAGAGAACTTCGCCGCATCCTCGGTGATGGTGTGTTCGTTGCCGGAGGTGAAGTGGAGAGGGAGGCGGGAGGCGGTGCCGGTGGTGGGGGGTTTGGCGGTCGCTCCCCCTTTCTTTGTACGGAACGAACGAAAATGGGTTATTAGGTTTTCGAATTATTTAATTTTGCTTGATAAAAATATTTTCCACGTCATGACATAGGTTGAACCTATGTCATATATAAAAACGACGTCGTTTTAATTCTAAGAACTCTGGAATACTACAATGATGATTTCTACTTATATCGATCATAATTTAATGATCCGAGACATTCTTCTTGTATAAAATATCATAACACATATGATGTATGAATATCTTGTAAATAAAATACATAATAGCACTTAATCTAAATGAATTTCTAATTCTTAAAATGGTTTCGGATACATTGAATTATAGTCCCTTCCATATCAACAACTCTTGAGGGACTTTGAGTAAGTTTTCTATCAATCCTAGAGATATGTTAATGATCTAAGACATTCATATTATAGAATGCAGAAAAATACATATCATGTAAAAATTTCACAATAATTGAGAATGGATTAGTAGTTGATCGGAATGAATTTATGTTTCTTAAAATAGGTTTGGATATACTGAATCAAAACCATAATAGTAGTAGTTGTAACTGGTTTTACTTATAATCTGGTCTCGTGTTTCCCTTACAAACGACGTCGACGGTGAACTCCGTCTACTTTTCTCCTCCGATCAGAGGCTCTCCGACAACAGTCGACAACTTAGAGGCTCCAGTCAATCGAGACGACGTCGACTCCCGCTCATTCGAAGCCCATCGTCAATCGTGACTGGTCTCAAACTACGTGATGATTTTGGTATGAACCCAATCTTCTACTACTAAATAATCTTGATATGCACAATCTATGCCAATCTGCCTATTCCGATAGCTACGGTTGCTTCTATTCTTAGTGAATACTTTACAGAATCGAAAGCTTTGTACTCTGGGAACTTTGCTGTGAAAATTGCGAACTTTACTTCGATAATCATTTGGTCAGCGAATTTCTGCCAGTCAACTTGCATATTTTTTAGTAATCTCATCAATCTGGACAAGTTCTGTTTTTTGCTATGTTACTTGGACTCGGATACGGGTGTCGGGTGTAGGTATGTATCTAGGTGTCGGATTCAACTATTTCTCATTTGAAGGACACGGGAACAGGGCAAAATATTCAAATTTGTTTCTATTTTTTGTGTATTTGCTTACGTAAAATGGTGCGTCAAGGTTCTATTGCACATTTCATGGATAATAAGAGAGGTTTATGCATACTTACATGGTAAACTCGAATTATAATTAGGTTTTCTATAGAAGTGTCGTACTAAACTTATCGGACACATATCCCACACCTTTATCCAAGTGTCGAGTGTCCGACACAGGTACTTTATACCATTACGAGAGTCTGTGTAACATAGATTGTTTGTAACAATTTCTGCCAGTCAACTTGCGAAGTTTTTTTTTTTTCCTTCTCAAAACATTGTTTGCGACTGGCTATGAATCTACTCAAAAGTGATAATGAAGGGCTGATATTGGGAAGTAATCGCCTTTCAATTTGAACTTGTACACGATCACTAGATTTCTCTTTCTTAGACAGCTAAGACTGTGGGATGAAGGAAGTGCTTGTTTTTGTGTTTATTGTGGCTCGGTGCAGATGGAGTCGATACTGCCCTTGCGTCAAAATTTTTGTTGTTTCCAAATGCTTGTTATAAAATATGAATTCATTTTTCTATTAGACAATTACTGTAGTCATCTCAGGGCCGGTTCCCAGGAAAAAGTTTTTGATTGTTGATCGATAAAATTGAAAAAAGAACAAAAGTAATTTAATCAGTTTCTATGATTAGTTCTGATTTGTGTTTTGAATTTTATGCACGAATTGAAAATGGTCTCTCTAAGCAGCTTTATTTACGTATGTTTCCTGAAATATCAAGTGCTTCTCATGCTATTGAAGTTAAAAACATGATAGAACCTGTAGGAGTTGGCCCTAAAAATTCTATTGAAAGGGAGAGCACGAAGATTGATCATAGGGTCTATACCTTTTTAGCATGAGGTCTTACCCCTTTCATTAGAAAAGATTGTGCTATGAAGGGCATTAGGGCATCCAGCACAGATCACCCTGAATAAAGCATTCTAAACACTTTGGAATCAAGGGATAGGGTTGAACATGGAGCTTCTTACTGGTCCAGTGAAGGTGAAAGTGATACTACAGTTCCTGAGACACTAGTCTAATAAGTTGATTGCAAAGTTGTGTTTGATCACGGAAATCTATGAACAACCATTCCAAGGTTAATTCGAAACACCTTTATCCTCGTGTTTTTCTTGTTCTTGTGTTGGACTCCGAATTTCAATTTTGTCTTCCACTGACAACTATGTTTCCATATCAGCATATGTCAGAAGAGACCTTCCTATATATTCCGCGAAGGTGATGCGATTTCGAATGGGACATCCCGGTTCCCAATTGGAATAGGAAATGATTCTAGAGATGAGTTTGAGGCTGGTCATGAGTGCACTAAGAGCGCGTTCATTTGGACATATACCTCACCACAATTTCCAATGGTTCAGGTGAGTGTAATAATTCATATGTGAGTGACTTAGATTTCTTTTGGTAAGACAAAAGACTGTAGGAAGTCAAAGGTAGAAGAAAAGGGAAACAAGACAACTTCCCCATTTGTTCTTTGTGGGAAGCAAAATAGGGGAGAAAGGAAAAGATGGAGTAAATCTCACAGGTCTAGCAAAATCAATTTAGCAGTAAAATTTTTAATTGGTTTACTACATTTTATCTTTTCTTCAACTCTCTCATCTTTAACCAACACCCATATGCAATTATTGCAGCAGCTATGTTTAAACTGAAGTAACTCTTTTATGCTCAGTGAGAGAGTCAAGGCTTCCTTGCCTTCCATATGAAGGTTTGGATGTTTATCTTCTCCTTTCTTGTAGAGATACTTGTCAGCTTATGCATATTTTGCATGATGTGGTCTTTGTTGCAGCATTGTCACATTGGAAAACTTAAAGATATGGTAACCTCAAGCAAACTTAAAATTATGTCAATAGAAGTATCGTGATCTTTATCATAAAATTTTTTGGAAATTATATGCTTTGTCCATTTTTGGGTTATGAATGTGCATAGATGATTATTGTGCAACGCCAATGCACGTTCTACACCCAAGCAACACCTTTGCGAAATGATTAAAACAGATCCACAGAGATGCGCATTACCATGCAGCAGGATTTCCGTGCCTGTTTAAAACATAGTACATGAAAAGGATTTCCATGTTCATTTGTTGATTTATGTGCACATTACCATGCTTCTTTCATTCAGCATCCAAAGCCTGCTAATGTAATGGGTAAAAAGGATTTCCGCCCTGTAATGTTTAAAACAAAACTAGTACCCTTGCCTTTTCCATGTTCATTTCTCTCTCTCTCTCTCTCTCTCTCTCTCTCTCTCTCTCTCTCTCTCTCTCCCCATCCCATGTTTAAAACATTGTACCCTCTCCCTCTCTCTCATTTATCCCATCCCCAACTTGGTCATTTCTAACCTTTTGTAGACACCGTGAAAAAAAAACACATTATCACAATGAGTGAGGCTCTAGCACCAGCCATTGGCGACCAAGCCCCATTTCCAAATACCAATAGCCAGCCAAGCACCACATTTCCCATTTCCATGTTCATTTGCCAAGCATTAAAGCAAAATACATTAACAACAAAAAAAAATATAGCAGCAAGTTGCCAAATGCAAACTTCCCATTTTCCAGTTTCTCCTCAGTCATTCATGATTCATTAGTTTAGCCATTACCCAATTGCACAACAGCTCTAACTTTTGTTGGAACCTGCTGCAACTCTAATTCCATATTGCATTTCGGAATCACTCTTTGAACCCTTTTTTCTATTACACAATCAAATTCCGGTTGCATTTGCATAAACATAACCATGAGGTATGAATCACTTCTGAAACGAGCGAGAAACGAACCACTTGCAAAATACCTTGCATTTCCACCAAAAAATAGAGTTCAAGCAACCAAGATAATCCATTGCGGTGTGGTCCCGCCCTCAAGCCTTCATCGATCGAAGAGGGTTGATTTGTGTGTGGAATGGTGTGGATAAAGAGGGATTTATTTGTATGGAATGAGGGTTGGTTCACGATCGACTCTGAGAGAGAGGGAGAGGGCTGATCTTTGAATGGGGTTTTGTGCATGGCATGGCTTCTTTGCCCCTGCGGTTTGGGGTATTATAGCATGTGGCGTGCACCGCGGATGTTTTCCGTCAACATAATGGATGCCTGTTAGCATGAGGAAAACATAGAATGCATGCACTACGTAAACAAACGTTGCGTGTGTGTAGTTTGAAGGATGCTTTTGAAAAAACTCTTTTCGATAAATACAAAGATTCCTGTTGGAAATAATAAGAAATCGAAGAATTGAAACATGAGAGGGCCGTGACCCCGTGATCTTTGAAGGTGTCCTTCCCTTTTTCAAAAGATACATAACATACAAGAGCAATAATCAATTCTATGGGGCACTTTTGGGGCAAAATTTTTGGATTATTCAAGTTTTCGATATATTATTGCTTTTTGGTATGTTAAATGTGTACAATGTGCGGTGGGATGGCCAATTTCACTCACCCGGACTTAGCTACCCCCATGTTGTGGGGCATTATAGGCACTCTTTGGACATGCGAGGGCCCGGATGAGGTTAATACCGGCTTTACTTTGTAAATTTCTCTTTCATATACATTCCATTTACAATTGGATATTTTCATATCGATTGTTGCATATATTTGCACGGGTTGTTTTGCGGTACCGCGCGGTGGCGCGTTGATTGAGTCTCTGCCACCTTTTTCGCGGCCGGTAGGGCTATTTGGAGGGCTAAGGTCCCACTAATTAATTTTGCTATTGTAGAGATGCATCAACCTGAGCAGTGATCACGGCGGTTTTGGTTTTAAGCGATTGGACCCTCCCCGCTCGGGCTTGAAACGCGTTGCCGGGTCGGACATTAAAAAGGCCCGCGAGGATTGGGAAGTGACTAATGGGCGGCTATAGCAATGTGGAATAACAGGCTTTGATTAGTTGAACACGAAGGCATTCGACCTCCTCCACACGTACCTATTTGGTGAGGACTATGCAGATTTGGTATGAGAGTATAAGCGTACCCTATGTTAGTCGGATGAGTCTTTGCTATGGCCAAAGCGGTGCGACTAATAGTAGGGCATTACTTTTTTTTTGGGCATATATCAAATTCCACTGAAACTCACACTTGTAATTTTCAATTTTGGAACACGTTTGTTTAGGAGTCTCATTTGGTAGGACTTGCACGAGGTGGCACAAAAAGTTGGGAAGCGAGGGGATTGGTGTGCATGACTACTCGGGAGAAATTTTTAAGAAAAGGAACCTCCAAAGTGCACTTGGTTTTCGAGCCCGAGGAGGGAATGAGGAGGAGGCCGAGGATCGGGCCAACTTTGAGCCAACCGTTGAGGAGCCTATACCTGTTAGCCGGGAAGCTCATGCACACGGGGGAAGAGGTGCTATATGAGCTTGAGCCTGCAGCCACGCTATCTGAGAGGCAGACCACGGGACCCCCATTGGAAGCTCAAGGCGGTGATCCTTCTCTTGAAGCGGAGGCGTACGCCTAATGTAGTTTGTACATCGTATGTGTCACCACCAATCTGGATCCCCTATGCCTCCCCCATTGGGTCCTTTCTCAAACTCTCCCATGCCATGCTCACTCAAGTTTGGAGCGTCAAGAACCCCACCTCATGGCCTCGATTCCATTCTTACCGAAGTTGGGTGCTTTCACTCTTGAACGCTTTTGATTGGGGATCTAAATATTTAGCACCTTGAGTTCTCTTTATTATTACCTATCTCTGTTTTTGGTAATCTGGTAAGCTCTGCATCAAAAATCCTCCATATGGAGCCCTATCGCATTACCATTGACGGGCCTGTTGCCAATTCGAGCGTTGTAGTGGTTGGGGACATTCACGGGCAATTGCATGATCGATTTTCCTACTACAGGGATCACGGGGTTTTCTAGCGGACGACAAGGTTTTTGTTTTCAATGGGGATTATGTGGATAGGGGGGCATGGGGTCTTGAAACCTTCCTTCTCTTACTGGCCTGGAAGGTATGAAAAAATTCACTTTTATGCATACGTTTGTTTTCAAATTCAACATGAAAATCAAATCTTTTGCTTGAATTGGGTGGCATTTTGATGGTCTCAAAAATCCTGTGTACTTTAAAGAACCTTTTTGGTAACCTTCCTCTATCGCTTCTTGTTATGATAATCATTTGATGTACATGAGAGTTCATAGCACCCTTTAGTTTTCAGCTTGTCTTTGTATACAGGAGGCCTTTTCTTAGGGCCTGTTTGTTAGCCAGACTAAATACCCTTCTAGGTTCTACTAGACTCCTTAATCCAGTGTTTGTTTGGCTTTTGGGAGCCCAAATTATATATCCCCTGGACTATCCATACTTAAGTAACTAAAATCTTAATTTGGATGTGCCAAGGCACTCTTTTGGACGGTTGTTAGGTGTCTATTACTAGTAGGCCAATGAACAAATAGGCAGTCGACACTTTTTAGAACTTTGTGGATATGTGATTTACGTCATCATACAATGTCAAGATTGCGTGCTTTGTAAGCCTGTACTAGAGTCAAAGCAAACAATTTGGTAAATAAAGCACTATCATGAATAGCAATTTGTGGCCTTGTTAGGTACTTTATTTGTTAAGGATTTTTAGATTTATGTGCCATGGAGATTCTTTGTAACTTAATGTCTCATATGTACTTCATTAAAACATGGGAAGCAAACTTATGGGAAGGTATTGTTGTATAGGCATGAGCAATGTAACCATAAATTTGGATGTACTTAAACTCAATGTGTCAGTGTCCTACTTTTTGGAGAAATAATGTATCCGCGTTTTCATATCGAGTCCTATTCGTATCCATTTGTTGAAGGAATTAATCCATGTGTTCATGGAATTAATCCAACTCTCGTGGTCGCAATTCTTGTATCTATTGTGTGACACGAATTCATTGTAGGTGGTCACAAATTCAATGTATCCTTACGCTTATTGTGCTTTGTTAGTCGTTTTGTATTTTCTATGTCATTTCCATCTTTAATATGAACTGTAAATTGGCAAAATGACATGAAATAGGAAGGGTTGAGAATGGGAACAACTGAATTAGTTGGCCCAGTATTTGGATTTGCTATAGATGATCGGTGCTAAACAGGTTATGTTGATAAAACCTACAATTGATTGAGGTTTGGTTGTTTGACTCCATTTAGTCTATGTAGTGATCAACCTTAAGAAGTGAAACAACTAACACACAAGTGTATTCAATGAAAGAAATGTTTTCAATGCCAAAGTTTCCTATGAGAGTTGTTAATGTCCCACGGATATGTATTCAAAGGCAAAGTTTTCCATATTGGGATTTATCTTGCAAACATTCCATTTTCAGGAAGCTATCTTGCACATTTATGCGAGTTTATTTATTCAGCTTCATAAGAAGTGAAACAACTCGCACATGTGCACTTCTAAAAATTTTGAAACCCAATGAAAGGAATATTTCTATGGTGCCCCACTAAATCTAAGCCATAAGATGAAAAAATAGATGAATTTGAACCATTATATGAAAACCACCACAGGAATGAGGGTGGTTTTTCTCTTTTTCCACGCAATTATACTTACTATGACCACATGCTCTACTTACCACAAACACAGACTTTACTTACCACACGTATAGGCCATAAATTGTGGCAAGTAAATCCTATGTTTATGGTAAGTGATATGTTTTTTTAGTTTGTAGACCCAGTGTTCGTAGTAAGTAAAATTGCGGCACCGGTGCCCCAATCCTTCTTTGGGGCACCACAGCCTGACCCCAGTGAAAGATGAATAAAAGTTGAACCAGGACTAACGAAAAACATACAAGGCCCTTGTTGGTTTCACACTATGCTAGTGTTTCTTTGTACCTTGTTTGAGACTTTTCCTGTATTCCTATAAGATGGAAATTGGAAGGATTCAGTTAGTTGTTTTCTGTTGAGTGGTCATTATGGGTGGGTTTTTGTGTGTGTGTGTGTTTCTTACTAACCAAAGCCGCGAAGCAAGAATAATAATCCAGAATCCACCAGAAGAAAAATAAAACTCTCCAAGAGAAATATTATTGGTGAAAATGAAAAAGATCCCTAGCCTTGTGTCTTGCAAGAGTACTTATACTACACAAAACATGATGGAAGAAAAAGGAAACAAATCAAAGGTCAAATCTGCCTAAGATTGAGTAAACCATTCCTAAACAAACAAAGAGAAAATCTTCCTAAAATTATGCTTGAATGATCTGAATAGTGTAGAAAAGGAAAGTGGAATCTTCCAACAAAATCCCATCAATCATACTGATTTTATTCCATTCTTTCCTGCACCACATACTCTTAGAGTTTCAGTGTTAATGTGGTTTGTGTTACTAGTATATGATTTTGGTTTTCATTCTTGATTGCATTAATTTTTTTTAATATATTCCATGTAAGCACAAAGGGTCAGGCTTTATTTTTCTACTCACTAGAATGTCTTATTTTGTTAGACGACATGTTGTGTTCCTCCCCCTATGCAACTCGAGTAATCTAATTTTGTTGCATCCAAGTATGGTTAAGTGATAAACATTAGCTGGACGATGCATGTTTTTGTAGGTTTCTATGCCTGACAAGTATATCTTCTTTGAGGAAATCATGAATCGAAGAAATGCACTTCGGTTTATGGTTTTAAAAAGGAAGTGCTGACGAAGTATGGAGATGAAGGAAATCAAGTCTATGAAAAATGCGTTGGATGCTTCAAAGAGCTTCCCCTGGCTTCTATTATAGCAGAGCGCATTTATCTCTGCCCATGGGGACTTTTCGGCTCATGTGTGCCACTTTGCAACCTCCAAAGGATCTAAGCGGAGGAAGACTCATAAACCTGAAGCAAGTTCTCTAGCTCTTGGCTCTTTGGAGGATTTATCTAAAGCTAGGAGAGCTGTGTTTGATCCTCCGTGGAAAGGTTCGAACTTGGTTCCTGGAGATGTCTTGTGGTCGGACCCATCGATGAGCCTTGGTCTTTCTTCAAATGAAGAGCGAGGCATTGGTCTTTTGTGGGGCCCAGACTATACTGAAGAGTTCTTGAAGAAGTCAAATCTAAAGGTGATTGATAAAGCAATTTTACCTTTAAATGCTCATATCACTGTGTTCAGTGTGTTGTAATTTCGTACCGTTACATATTTTGTGTTGCTACATAAGCATAGTGTTCTCTTGTTGCACTTCACATAGATCTTATAACTTCGAGTTTTGCATTGAATAAGTATATTTATCGGTTAATCTTTTGTACTTATTGCTTGGCGTAAAAGCTCCCCAACCACCACAAAAAAAAAAAAAAAAAAAAACTTCGTGCCCGAAAAGAAGAAAAAAATCACACAGATCTTTACATTTTCATCTTTGGATTGATTTTTTTTTTTTTTCATTGTGTTTAGGAAGTTTTACAGACTATATGGTCGAATCTAGTGCTTCATCGACTAGTCTGAAACATTGTTGTTTTACTGCTTGCTTAGTTATCGATCACATGAAGGTCCCGATGCAAGGGACAAGCGACTGGTCTAGGAGGAATGGATGAAGGGTACACAATAGATCATAATGTAGAGTCCGGGAAATTGATTACTCTCTCCGTGCTCCGACTATCCCAGTTCCTGTAGTTATTTTTGTAACGGGCCGGTCTTCCCTAAGGCTACTCTTGTTGCATCCACACTTTAGTATTGGCTCCTATATTTTGACTTTTTATCTGCATCTCCTTCCAACATTTGATATAGCCTATTGGAAAAAGTTCTCCATCTATTGGCTTAAGTGCTTAACACTTCTGTGTATGCTTGTTCTATATTTGCTAGATCCAGAGTTAGATGTGCAAAAATGTCATCCTGAAATAACAACCATTTGAGGTGGATTCATTCTTGTTCCAGTTTTAGTGGGGCTACATAATGGAATAACATTCCGTCTTCTCTTTTTAGTTAGTTACTGGTTTGCATGCTTCCTTATTCTTCTTGATATAATATTGGATATGGGCCTTATTTTGTCATATGATTGTGTGGATACTAAAAACAACGCCCATTGTGAGAAGTTGAAATTGGCTCCAGGAAGTGAATCTTCCCCGGATAAAAAACTTCGCAGAAGTTCTATAGCAGTGTTTTTATAAGACCAGCTTGATGATGCATGGATACGTGGCCCCTGTTTTGAAATTCCCTCCAAGTCTTGGGTGTTTCTGTCAAATCTTTTGAGAACAAAGATATCTCTTAATCTACAATAAGACTATTGTTCCTTATTCAAGATAGGAATCCCTTCTAAAATAGTATCGATTGGAAACCTCCTTTCCTAGTTATGTGTTCATGATCTCATCATCAAAGAAGCTTGCATCAAGAAGGCATGGAAAAAGGGCAAATGCTGCCAATAAAAGTTACCCCTTAAAAGGCATAAAAGAGAGCTATTCTTTCACATGTTACTTCTTAATAAATTAGATTTTTTCCTTTGAAATGCGATACTAATTGCAAGTGCCCTGTATGAGATGTCATTACAAAACACCGTTATTTTTGTTCCTTGATGCATTTTCGTTTTAGAAAAAAGGTATCGAATGGACATGTCCAATGCGGGTATGGTGTTAGACGGAAGATCTTTTTTTTCTTCGTTCGTTGTCCTGATAAATTAGGTGGGGTAGCTTTTTCATGAGTACTTGTTATATTTTCATAGAAGAAATTCAATGCCCAAAGCTTGGGGAATATGGGTATGGCACACAGAGAGGACCTAAACCAAAAATGATTTATGTTTGAAAGCATAGATGATATGCTTTTATTCAACGCCTTTCTATTTCCCTCAACGCTGCTTCAGAAAGCCAAATCTTCTTCCTGGAACCCTAGCAGAAAGGAGTCATAGTCCTTTGTTTAATTACGCTGATCAAGTCCTTCAATGGACCTGAAATTTGCATGAGCTTGAACAATTCCAACTTCGACTTGACATCCGAAGACTCACTTGTTAATATAACCTTTTGAACTTGCTTTTGCTTTCTGCTTTGTATCTCTTATGCTTTGCTTTGGTGGTTTTGGTTACGACAGGCGTCCCGCTTAGGCTGTTTTTTGGTTATGTGCGTCTTTGGGATACTACTAGGTGGTCCAAACCACAAGTCTCTTTACTCGACCATTGGAGATTTAGTACTATCATACTCTCCTAAATTATCTCTCCCAAATCACCTATTTCTGAGAGATTCTTGGACCATAGTTGATATACTGAAAGAGGCAAAATAAGCCATCCGCCGAAATAGATTCAAGGTAGGAAAAAGTGGAAAGGTAGACATGTTTTTCAATAGATTAGCATTGTAAAGGCCAACTGGCCAACACTGGCCTTCCTATCTCTCATCAGACTCTTTTAGGAAAAAGCAAATGTTTCCATCTTATTTGACATTTGATTTTAAAGGCTACCTAGTGCATGAGGCTCCTGCTACTTCTGGATGTAGAGAAGGGTTGGATTACGTAGCCTTACCGTAGCGTCAGGGCCACCCTTCGTGACTAGGAGATGTGATGTTCCTCTTTTTAAATAACAATAGGTGATGGAAATTGGGTAGCAAGGTAAATCTGGGTGTCAAAGTTCTGGTAGGGAAAATCAGCTACTTATCATAGAAGGAAATGGTACTTAATTGTTAATCATGACAGCTGACTTTTTGGTGAATCCAAATATTTTCTGAATAACAAGCAAGAATCCCTAAACACTATCTCAAAGGGAATATATTGAAGCATTAGTACTGCCTGTTTGTGATGTCTGAAAACAATATTGATAAATTTCTTGGATTGTATGCATGTGACATTGAACATTTTCAAATTATCGTAGTGTATACAACAAAAGCTACTTCCTTTTAGGGGGTAAGTTTTATGGAAATTAATAGTTACATGTTATGTCTCTGTCTTCCTTGCAGGCAACTGAAGAACGATACAAGAATAAAGGCGCTTACATTGTTCTCGTACCCCCTCATTTTGATTCTCCAAAGGTTTCCGCGGTTTTGAAGCGATTACTTTCCAAGACCCGAGGTACAGATTTTGCTAATCTCTCCACTGGAGAACAGTCATACTCCATTGGTCCCTTCCTCTTTTCCTTTCTTTTTTTAAAGTCATGCCAATTTTCGTACCAATTTAAAGATCTCAATTGTTCTTTTATTTGTTGCAAAAAGATTCAGAAAATTGAACTCAGAAGTGCTTTATTTTTTAATTTGAAAAATGATATGACTTTTCAAGAAGAATAAAAGATTATGGGACGAAGGGAGTGAAATGAACATAGCTAAGGATTTTGAGGAGAAGTTCATCCGGAAATGAAAAGGTGAAGCAAATATAAGAAGATAATGAAGTAAAGAAGCCAAATTTATTTATCTATTACTTTGTGACGTATAGGTACTTTCTTATGTAACGAACATGATGTAATCTGCATGACAGGCGAATCCTTATTATGACTATGAGGATGTGATTGACTCCGACAACGAATTGGACTTTGAGTCAATGGGGTGAGGATCTTCCTAGAAGATTTCATCACCACCCAATATTGAAGCTGGCCATTGTCGACACCCTCTCTCTCTCTCTCTCTCTCTCTCTCTCGATATCATCTTCTATCTTCCCCTTACCCATAGTTGCTTTAATTGAGCCCTTCCATGCCCGATTATCATTACCCTCTCCATGAGTGTCATTGTTTGCAAACATACTAAGGTACTAATTTGCTTGTCATACTTTGACTAATGATCTAGGAATATTGTTAGTCTTTCTACTTTTGGGACAATGTGTACTTTTTTTAGATGTTGATTGAAGGTTATTTTTCTAGGTACACAAAGCTTTCATAAAACTACTGCAGCAAAAATGGAGATTAAACAAAAGGATAAGGTTTTTTAGTTTTTCCCTTTTTCGGGTACTTCAATTGTTTTCACTTTGTTCACTTCACATTTTCAAAAAAAAATTCCAAAAAGATTTTTTCCCATCTCTCATCTCTCCAATCATTAATCATATTTCTCTCTCTACTCATATCCCTCTATCCAATCATTGTTCTCATTTTTCTCTCTATCTCTCTCTAATTATTACTTTTTTCCAAAAACCCATCAAAACACTATCTCAAAAATGTTTCTCAAAATATTTTCTCAAAACTCTCAACCAAACACAATGTTTGTCATTTGCTCAGTTTCATTTTTCAACTGTCGGGAATTGACTTGGTTTGTAGTATGTTTTCAATTTTATTCTTTACGAGTTTGATGGGCTTTTGTTGGATTGTGGTTGGTTATTTTGCAAAACTTAGGTTCTTTTGATATAGGAACTTGAGGTTGTTATATGAGTTTTATGAGGTTATTAACAAAGTTATTGGGGCTCAAGTTTAAGTAGCGGCTTTCAAGTTTGGTTATTTTGTTGAAATTCTCATATTCAGAAAGTTGGGTGAAAGATAGTGTTCGGTTCTGGTGTTAAAAAATTGCAGAGGAGGCTGCACTTTTGTTATTGGTTGATACGCACCTATGAAGTTGAGAAGTTCTAGTTTTTAGCAGAGGCAAAAAATTACTAATAATTTTTTTTCTCTTAAATTCTTCCATCCTTTTAAGCCATTGTGTGTATTGAGCCTAAAAACAACAGGGTTCTCATACAAAGGGATTACACTTTGTTTTTATTTTATTGTGTTATATTATATTTTTTTTTGCATGTAAAACAATGTTAAGGGCTGGGGAGACATCAAGTGGTTGAATTTATTTGAACCAAGACCCTTTCTAATGTATTTTCTAATTGAGCTAGCAATTGTGGTAATTTTCTTATGCACCATACTCTATACAATTGATATATGATCACACATATTAGTTATGGAGATAATATAGTTCACATCTTTAGTGTCTAAATGAGGTTTTCTCTTACGATTTCCATGTGTAACTTGCGCAATTTATGTTCTAGGTCCGCTTTAACGCCTATCAACAATGACAAGGGTAGGCTCAAAATTTTGTGGTTTGCACAGCGGCAATTTGTCTTACCCTTCTTTTGGTTGTCCAAACAGGTAATCCGATTCTTACTTTTTCGAACTCATCTTTGTCATCCACTTTTGTCAACTTGTGATCCATAGGTTTTCCTTTACCTCTCCCTCTGCATTCATGTTTCCAAGACAAGTGAAAACATGAAAGAATAGTAGATTTGGATATGGTTTGAAGGGCATATTCTGGTCCAAAGTATTTTTCCTGTTGCTTACGAAAATAACGTCTGTTGGAAGAAAATTTTGTAGCCTGCAGCAATGAGACTTGAACCCAAATGACATGTTCGTTAAAAGAGCAATGGGTCTAGTTATCGTCTGTAAATTGCTGTCCCAAATATAAAGTGTTGGCAGGAAAGTGTGATCTGAAGTACCTTGAGTCCTTGATTGATATTCATGTGTAATTCTTTGGATATTTCTTCTGATTTCTTACTCGGTATAAGCAATTGTTGAAAGTAAGGCTTGTTTAGTGTTTTGCACCAATTAGGTGCCTTGAAATGCTTGGCGAAGGAGGAAAATGGAGGAAGTTACTACCCTCTTCGGTTAAAATAAGACTTGCCTTTGGAAAATTGCTACTATAATGGAGTTCATACTGATAGGAATCATCTTGACTAGATTTTCAACTTTTATCTTGTTGACGTGATATAATATTTCCAATATCAATAAGGTCTAAAATGGTAAAGTTTGTATTTTTATTTTTACGGTACTTGTTTGATGTTATTGTCAATTTTTTAATTTTTTTTGTTTAGAAAATCTACACGGCTTCCGAAACCTGTCGGAAGCACAACAGAGTTTGTTCTCCAAGGAGCTCTTCACATTCCTTCTCGAGCTAAGGAAATCCCGTATGCCATTTGCAATTGCTTCAACCACCAGGATCTGCCCCTTAGCAACACCTCTGAAGATTCCACTATTCCTTTCTTGCCACAACCAATACACAGTTGCTGCCAAGGTGCAATTGAGAATGGTACAGCTGAAACCATTACCCTTGGCATTGGAGTAAAACCAATCAAGCACTTCCCCCAGTCTACCAAGCATATAGCAGCAACCTGAGATGTTGTTGGCATAGATAAAGTCCGGGTGTTTATGCAGCATTATTTCATGTGTTTCTAAATCCTCTATTTGTCGTAAAATTTGGAAGAAGAACGAATATGGGTTAAGACTCAGCGCATCTATCAGATTTTCAAAAGTGTTGGGGTGTAGATTCTTTGCGAATTCCCTCCTATTTTCGACCTCGTTTTCACTGTCAAAGAAGTACAGCTGTAAATATGCAGGCGGCTCAGTCCATGGATAAAGGCTATTGAGGAAATGGTAAACTTGGCCTTGGGCACAAAATGTGTATAGTGAATAAGAATGCATTGTTATAAGGCCTAATGTGTTTTCGAAAATCAATTGTTTCAAGAGTTTGGCAACTATAAAGTTGTACGAGTGATTCAGGAATTGTGTTCTCAAAGAGCCGTACTTCACCTCTACCAAACTTGGAAATAATATGCAAGAACAATAAGTTTAAAACGAGAGTTGAGAATTTGGAACTCACTGCAGGGATCATCACCAAGGACAAGAACGTCATTCTCCAGGTCAACAAATACAAGCTGCCACCCTGATCTCAGAGAGTCCTCCAACTTGCCTTTATGTCCAAAGAAATGAGCAAGCTCACTGCGGGTATGCATATTGGACTCCTTGCAGCTGCAACTCATGCTGCTGCTACGAATAGCTGTTTCACAATTTTTTGTAACCCAAAGGGGCAATCATTTTTCAGATTTACTTTTGGTATCTTTTGTCCTTACATCTGTAAGGATGTCTTCTTTTGTTTCAGGGCTAGTCCATCTGAATTTGTCATACCCCTTGCAAAATATATTAAGGCGGTCTATCATACCCGCATTTCTGTTGGCATGCGTTTTCGAATGATTTTTTAAACTGAAGAATCAAGTATTCAAAGATATGTAATGATAATTCAAATCTTTTTCTTGGTTCATATACATCTTTGTATCTAGCATCAGGTAGATCTCGCTAGATAAAACAGATGATGGCATCACAGTTTGTGGTTGAGTAGCACTGCAAATTCGTAATAGGAGCTGATTTTTCTCATTCCTCTTTCTCTGAATAAAAAGGTAATTAGACACTGAAACAACACTGAAACAAATGGCCACTTATTTCCGATTGACCAAAAAAAAAAAAAAATGGCCACTCAAGAAGTCATAAATGGCTAGTTCAAACAAATGCGAAAGTCGTAGAGAACAAATACCAGATAAACAAAACAGAATATATATCCAGCAACAAGTCTCTTAGCACTAACAAAGACCCTCCACCCTGTAGTACGAAGATGTCGTTTAGGCTGTCCTGCATACATGTTAGCGGGATTGCCTACTTCAGTATATGTCAGTGGGTAACAATGTACTCATCTAATGTCCACATCCAAGGACACGGACATTTCTAAATTTCACAGATGTTATACTACTTTTATTATTAAGAGTACAATAGTATTTGCAGACCAACATAGAGCTTTAGGCATAGACGGGAGTCTCGCGCATAGTTTCTTCCAGGAATTGTTTGGTTCAAGTTCAGTTCATGCTTCTGTATTCTAATTTTACGAGCCTAAAAGCACAAAGACATTTGCTTGCATATTTTTAACTATAAAGGTTTGGAAACTGTTTCAAATGAGTTTAAACAAATGAAACCTGAAAGAGCTTTTTCCACAATTTACCAATAGAAGGGAAAATGAGTGCATCGGAAGCAATGGAAGCCCACTCCTACCTTGAACTTTCTTGGAGAACAAACAAAAGTATGTTTTGCGTTCTTTAAGGCTTTTGTGGAGGTTTGGTTTTAAACCAGACATGTGATAGAAACCCTCCAAAGCATCTTTAATTATCCTTATAAAAGAAGTATCAGCCCCCACCAATAAGAACAAATCATCAGCAAATGCAAGAAAAGAAATGGATAATGTATCACACTTTGGATAACAAGTGAACTTGCCATCATGGATTTTTCTGTTGGAGAATCGAATAGAAGCCCTCCATAACTAATAAAGAAAGATAAGGGAAGATAGGATCTCCTAGTCTCAGACCTTTCTCACCTTTGAAGAATCCTTACAATCCTCCATTCACAACTACAGAGTACATTTCTGAAGAAATACATATCCTAACCCAATTAATGAATTGGCTAGGAAAATTCAAAGCTTCCATAACCTCAAAAAGGAAATCCCAATCCACAGAATCATAGGCCTTTATTAAATCAATTTTAATAGCACACTTAGCCACATTAGAGTCCCTATGATAGTTCCTAACAAGGTCTTGCATAAGTAGTATGTTATCAGAAATTGCTCTGCCTTTAACAAAGGCTGCTTGAGCCTTGTTAATAGTATGTGGTAACACAGGTTGCCTTCTTTTAGCCAAAATCTTAGTAATAACTTTATATAACACATTACAACAAGCAATAGGCCAATACTCCTTCATAGATTGAGGGCAACTAGTTTTAGGTATCAGAGTAAGAGCAGTTGCATTTACCTCTCGTGGGAGACATCCTGACTGAAAGAAGTCTGTAACAGAGATTACTTCATTGCCCACCACAAACCACTTCTTCTGAAAGAAACATGCATTGAAACCATCTGGCCCTAGGGATTTATCCCCATTAATAGAAAAAATGACATCGGTGATCTCAGCAGGGGTAACAGGAGCTACTAGAGACTCATGAAAGGAAGGAGGAACCAAATTTGCAAATCTAATACCCCTGGAAGGCCTCTTCAATTCAAATTTAGACCCCAACATCTTCTTGTAGAATCTCAATATCTCCCCCTTAACAGCTTGAGGTTCTTCTAATCGAATCTCATTTTCATTACAAATTATCAGAATTGTATTCCTCATCCTATGACTAGCCACTTTTTTATGAAAAAACTAGTATTATTATCCCCCAAATTTAACCAATTGATTCTTGATTTTTGCTTGTACATTGCCTCTTTTGTCAAGCTCAACTCATTGACCTAACCAAGCGAAATTTCCCATAACTAATCAAAATAGGGTCAGAAGTTGTATTAGCACATAATTTTCTGAATATCAGATAATTCTCCCCTGGCAACCACTACCTTATTTTGAATATCACTGTAAAACTCCTTATTGAACTGTCGGAGACAAGGTTTTAGATGTCGTAGCTTAGTATAAAGAAGGGAAAAGGGAGATATAACACCATCAATAGAACATTAAGATGAGCATTTGATCTGATGAAAATAGAACGTTACCCAGAGAAGTCTCACTATCCCAAGCAACAACAATTCTAGCAACTGAGGTAGCAATAGAGTTATGAGTAAAACACCAAACAAGAGGGAGACATTTCCTCATAGCAGAGTCCAAATTCTCCTTTCTTAACTTGGTTTCTACAATACCAATCAATGATAACCTATGAGCCTGAATAAAGTTCCTAATCTCCACCTGCTTGATAGGGTTATTCAACCCCCTGACATTCCTAGAGCAAAAATAGTCATTTCTTCTTAGGCAAGTTCTTTGTTGGTGTTGTGTGTCAAATTTTAGGTTCTACGTTTCTCACAGTTATTTCTGTATATATTTTCACTTTGGGCTTGTATCTTTTAAGTTTTATATACCTTTATTTACCAGAATAACAGGATGCTCTCTTTTTATGGGAAAAAAAAAACAGGAAAACCTCCAACTACTTAATCCTTCAAGAAAGGTACGCAGATGTAGTGCATAGTAATGAAATACATATTAATATCTAAAGGGGACCGACCAATGTGTAAAAGAAATGGTCTGCATTCAAAAGCAGTCAAAGTGCTTAAAAAAACAGAAAAACAAAAAATCGGCAATCACAATGTTCACTATATAGATAAAAAAAAACTGAAACAAAAAAGCACCTTTGGGTACAAAATCTCCCTTCAAGCCTGCAAAATTCGGCAGTTGTCTCATGACTCTCATCCCTATAAGCATACACCATAACCTGGAAGTTCTGGGGTGGAGCCTTAGCCTGAAAGGTGTTAAAGTACAGAATACCGCCAACATACCTGCCATTTAGCCTAATGACCTTGACAAACCTGAAATATTTGTGCTGCAATTAAAGAAAGAAGTAACACATAGTGTTTTATATCAGGGAAAATCTATTGAACCAAAAGTGTTGCATTTACGTGTTTTTTGTAGTCAACGTCAAGAGCTAACTTTGCCATATGTAATCAAGGTGTAGCGGCCATGATCCCCACTGTCATGGCAGCCGCGGTCCTCACCGTTAGCAGTTGAGGTCCCTACATGAGGGGGAGTGAAGGACTAATCACGTGGCCCTCTGCAGGACCTCAGAAGAGGCCACCTGCACGGCCTTACTCGCCGCCGGACATTGATTGGTGTCTGCCCCAACAGCCGTTGATGCCGACCAGCATATCTTTTAGCAAATGGGAGTGCGGTCCCAAGCAGAAAGAGAGTCACTGTTCGGGTCAGTCCAGTCGCCCATAACCGCAGTCGAGCAAACTTGAAGAACGGTGATCCGGAGTCCCTACTGGATTGTTAGAAGTGTTGAGGTCAACTAGAGGCTGGAGCCTCCCTGTCGAGGGGATGGAGGTTCGGCCGTGCTGGGAGGATGAGGGCTCGGTCGAGTAGTGAACAGGTTAGGTGCCCCTGAGGGCTCAAGGACTTAGACTGGTAGGGACGTTGATTTGATGGGTGATGAAAGTGATCGAGGTAGTGTCAGATGACGTTAGCCGAAGCGACAAGCACTCATTACTCGCTCATGTGCTGAGTCAGGTACGGATGGCACATGAGGGTCACGGGTAACGTGATGGACAGGTTTCCCTTTGCCTATAAAAAGGGAATTTGCCCACCTGTTGAGGGGTTCTTCTCTCTCTCTCTCTAAAAACTCTCAAAGATATTTCACTTATTTCCTAGTCACATCACTCACCGCCGGTGATTTACTGGACCGTCGAAGTGTCTTCCCAAAGCACCACTGTCCGGGTTAGACACTAACGCGAGTGTTACCTATGCATGTCTTCTTCTCATGCGAACGTACTAGATTTCAGGCGTAACCCACAACTCACCACCCGTTCCAGAGGGTTCAAAGAGGTCTATCGGAGAAGCAAACCCCACACAAGGTATTAGATTGTTACTCACCAACTCATCTACAATTTTAAGCCGTTAGAAAGAGGGGCAATAATTTTCTCTCATGCCCATTTTGTGTGACTCTAGACTTTCCTCCATAAGCGGACCATACATTTAAGTATTTTTGTTAATAGGTGGGAGGTGAGTTTCAAACACAGGATCTATTGACTGCTTTGACACCACATTAGATTGTTAGCCACCACTCATCTAAAAGATTAAGCTAATGACAAGAGGGACAATATAATTGTTTACGCTCTACAAATAAAAGACACGACATCAGGATACAAACAACTTGCAGATGCTGTCATCTGGAGTAGGTGGAGTAGCAAGAAAAACAGTTTACACCCAGCAATCTGTGCAACTGGCATACACAATAAACTACAAGTCAACCAAATGTGATGACCTGGGTACAAACATTCAACCAAGATAAACAAAATTATGAAATAGCCAAAGCAATTCAAAGTAAAATTACTGAACATACAATAGCAAGCATCAGAGCTGTTGAAGGTAAGACTGCAGTTCCCCAGGAACGTAAAGACCAACAGAAGGAATGCCCCTTGACACACATTTGCATTTAACACCCTGACAAGGAATTCCAAAGTTCACAGAGGACGTTAGACTCAAGAAATAAGGATGATATGGACCCATCTGCCTCTATTGCTTACTTTTGTGCTTTCAACAATTGTCTCAGCCAACTTTTGTGCAACATAGATGTTGTTGTACGCCACATCAAATGCTTCTCCAACAACTGCATCAAGCTGAAGTAAGGATACAAAAAATGATGTGTTAGGTGCTAGAATTATTAAACCACCACCCACAAATCATTGCTCAAAAGAGGGTTGTAAACCTTGTTAGGATCGCAATTTTCTCCTGCAACGGATATTCATTTGGACCATCAAATCTCAGAACTTTCGCCTTTTTACAGGTACCCTTTGTTATTGATTTCGGGGTGAACAGTGTAGAATCAAAAAGAACTAAGCTCTATTCTTTTCTAGGTTGACTATGTCTTGGGCATCAAACCAATGAAACTGAGCTATCTTGTAGGGTACAGGTACAACAACCAATACCCAAATTTTTTTTCGGACATTGGAACTCTAGTTGAAACAAGCAGAGAGAGAGGGAGAGACCTTTGTCCTTGCTCGTGCTCGTCTGATTTGTCACGTTCTCGGTGATGGTGTGCTCGCCGGAGGTGGAGGTGAAGAGAGTTTGAGACCACCTTCGGCGATTGAACAGTCACCATTGAAGATGGGCTTCGAATGAGCAGCAAGCGACGTCGTTTTGACCAATCGGGCGGGAAAAGTACAGGGTAAATGGGAGGAGAGGAGAGTTCCATGACGTCGTTTCTAAGGAAACAGAAGATTAAAGTAACTCCTATTATGTTTTGATTTAGTATATCCAAACCTATTTTAAGAAACACAAATTCATTCCGATCAAGTACTAATTCATTTTAAATTATTGTGAAATTTTTACATGATTTGTATTTTTCTACCTTCTACAATATAAATGTCTTAGATCATCAAAATATAACTAGGATAGATAGAAAACGTACTTAAAATCTCCAAGAGTTGTTGATATGGGATAAGATATGATTCAATGTATCCAAATTCATTTTAAGAACTAAAAATTCATTTCGATTAAGTGCTATTATGTATTTTATTTTCAAGATATTCGTAAATCATATGTATTTTAATAATTTCTACAAAAAGAATGTTTTGGATTATTAAATTATGGTCAATATAGGTAGAAATCGTCTTTGTAATATTAGAAATAAAACAACGTCGTTTTGAGTATATAACACAGGTTCAACCTATGTCATGACGTCAAAAATATTTTAACCGAAACAAAATTTAAAAATTCGAACCTCCAAACCCATTTTCGTTCAATCTGGGTACAGAGAAAGGGAGAACGACGACCACCCACCACCACCGGCAGCTCCTCCCGCCTTCCTCTCCACCTACACCTCTGGCGACGAACACACCATCACCGAGAACAGGCGCGAATCAGACGAAAATTTTATTCTGAAGAGTTGAATTCCTAAATATTGTTTCAGGACCGAAGATTGATGTGGTGCTACAATTACTTCTTCATCTCATGGAATTTGAGGTGATAGTTTTCAGTGTTTGAATTTAGGTGCATTTTGATGGATGTGCTGAGTTTTGGTCAGGTGTGCATACTTCCATCCACTCTTGCTGATATGAGTTTGGGAATGAAGTTCTTTGCTATTGAGTTCGTACAATTGAAAACCGTTGTCAGACATAATTAGCCCGACATTTCTCTCTTGTACAATTACAATGTGCATCTTTGTTGTACATTTAAATTATATTTCAGGACTGAGACTATGGCGACTGAGAGACTCCGGTCAATCGAAACAATGTCGATTGCTGCTCATTCGAAGCCCATCGTCAATGGTGACTCTTCATCACCGAAGGTGGTCTCAAATTCTCAATGGCAACAGTTTCCCCAGTGACATCTGTTCATGATTTTGGTATGAACCCAATCTTCTACTACTGAATATTTTTTATATGCACAATTTATGCTAAGCTGCCTATTCCAATAGCTATGGTTGTTTCTTTCATCTATTCCTCCATCCAAATTCTGGTCAGATTCAGGGCATAAGGGAGTTATCAAATATCTGCAATAGATTTGCTGACCAATAGGTATCTTCACCTAAAAAAGTGTCTGAGTTTTTCTGCTTGTCTATGCACAGAACTTATGGAAACAACCCAACAATTGAGAAATTTACAGTTGTAGGAGTCTTAGAGTACTACAACTGCACTGATTGATGTTTACTATTTTTATGGGTTAAATGTGATCATGTTGAACAGATAAAGTTGAGCTGTCTTGAGGTTGCATTGATGGAATATCATGAATCTCTAGAAGATTGGAGAGTGAAAAACTTGGAGGAAATTGCGAGGAAAGTTGCAGTCCATCGGAAATGCCTAAAATCTGAATATGGATTCTTGTCTTCAAACGATGATGTTTCAGCCAGTAGTATGTGCCAAATCTCTAATCTTATGAGTTTGAGCTGAAACTATGTTTACAAGTTCGTTTGACATGCTTCATATGCATTGTGTTTTGGGCCTTATTATTTTCTTCCAAAGTGTTCTCTTCCATTGTGCATTTTTGTACCACCTTTTTTCCACCTTAATTTCAAGTTTGGAGGATTGGTATCTTGCCTGTTCCCACCTTATAGGTGAACCTATGAAGTGTTCAATTTGGGATGCTACACAGAGTGTCTCTCTTTCGCATTACTAAAAGAAAGAAAACAAGTGCTTGCTTGCCTTCTTTTTCTCAGGTATTGTGGTATCTACACTATAAGATTAGCATCTTTGTGGCTAAATCTGTTGTTAACTTATCTGCTTTCCAGCTGTTGTTTGGCCTGTCTATCAAATGACAATCTCTGCGAACGCCAAACACCATCGTCGCGTCAGATCCACAGAGGTTTGAAGTAATTCTTTAGGAAGTGATCTATCCATGTGCATAACATCCTTACCGCCCAAGCTCTTCGTTACATTCTGGCCTCTGGAATTTCCTCCCCTCAATAAGCTTCATCTGATCCATAAACGGCTAGAGACCAATTTAGCTTCTGAGTCAGAGGTGGTTCTTAAATCTAGCATCCGACGCCCTTTTGACTAAGCTAATGAACAGATGATCTAAAAAAGTGTTTATTGTTGCTTTATTTATGTAATTACTTGACTGAAACTGACTGGTTCAGTTTTGGTTCGCAGGAGCGTGTTGTAAAGGTGACCTTGTTCATATTATCGTCGCAGGATAATACACTGCCTTTCCTAATCATCATCAAATCTTCCTATCTTTCCATGTGGGAAGCTGAGTTCTCACAACGCAAATCAGATATATATATTGTCGTGTACAAAGGGAACAAAGATGTACGAGCTATTATCATATGTCTAGAGTTTTACAATGAGGATACTACTATTATCAACTCCTGAGACTGTTCTGGAGGTACTTCTCCTAAACCACGTAATTAATGTTGGCCGATGACCTATTTACTTATATTGTGGTTACAGTCTTTCGATTAAAACACGTAGTTGTCTTTTTCATTACTGGATTCTTATGGTATGGGACGTTGTGGTGCTACACAATCTTGTTCAATATACGCTTTTGGCCAACTAGGAGAATGAGATGGGTTTCATCCATGATAAATTTGAGTGAAGAAGTCAAACTCGTTATGCATAATCTCTTATCCAATTTTCTTAATCTGGATTCAAGGATATTAGATGGCATTAAATGGGGGATGCTCATTGGAGATGAGTGCCAAAGCTGGACAATTTCTGGCCATCTAAGTCGAATAAAGGAACTAAATGCACATATGAAGCTACTTCTTGTCAACGGTAGAGTCAAGGTAAAAGCAGTCCAGACATTAGCTTTGAGCCTTGGTTTCCTTTTTTTTTCCTGGCACTTCAGAAAATTTGAGCCTCTGTTTCCTCAACTTAAATTTATGAGGCTTAGTTTGGTTCACCATGGTTAGATTTGGTGTTTCCTCAGCTTTATTGATCTTCTGCTTGGCTTTTCAGTATAGAAGGTTACCTTCTTCTGCTTTCCATCCTTGATTCAGGACTGGATGAGAACAAAGAAAAAGGTTTTCACGATGACTCTAAGAATGATGTTTGCGAACTGAGAGCAAAATTAGCATCTTTTGTTGCGTATGAAAGCAAGCCATATTTTGTCAAAAATGCTATGGGTACCCCAAATGCACACCAAGTGGGTTGTGTGGTGGAGAGAAGACCAGCGTGGAGCCCACCCAAAAATATAAGTGGCTCCCCATTCGCCACATCACCCGGTGTGCATTTAGGGTGCATTTTTGGGGTACCCATACCATTGTTCATATTTTGTTGGGTTTGAAAGCAAGCCTTGTACTTCAAGGTTTGTTGAATATTGGGTTCCCATCCACCTTTTGTAGTTTCTATGAGAAAGAAAACCTAAATGAGAGCTCTCTCAGTGCATGCTTTAAGCATTCTCGTAGGCATGGTTAATACCTAAGAGGTTATCCATGCATGCTTCTTAGACTTCCTACATATACACATTGTTAATAACATGATCTCTTTAATCTTTAACGAATTTAGTTTTCTATTAGTACCAAATAACTTTGCTTAACTCTCCAAGGCTGTTTTTGGATCAAGAACTTGAGAAGAAAAGGAATTGCAGAAATCGCTAGATTTAACCACTGTTAGATCCTTTCAACTTTCCTGTTTTCTTTTCCTTACCCAACTCTTTTTTTGTTATTGGAAACCCACTCCTTGATCCAAGCACGTCATAGTGGAATGATTTTTTCCTTTTAGGTCCAGATAGCTCTTTTGATATATTTCTTGTAGCTAATGTAACTGGGTTCATGAATGAGGGAACTCCATCTTCAGCAATCTGTTGCGAGGAATAGTACTACCGGTCTTGAAAGTTCTTCCAGCCCTCGCTAGAGGGGGAACTTTGGTGGTGGTTTTGAACTTGAAAACCCAGCCCCAGCCATGGCCCGACACCTAAGGAACTTGAGGCCATCTTCGACGGCAGTGGGACTGTCGCACATCCCATCTCATCTTCCCGCAAAGCTGCCGATTATCCGAGCTCTCAGTAATTCATCTGTACCATCTTGTGGACTGGGTCAAGCAACTGAACTGGTCAAAAGCCGATGGCAGAATAATGGGATTAATCAACCAGACAACAGTACGGGGTTACCGGTTACCTATGGTTTTCTCTCAAACCTTAATCTGCCCATCAATCAGCACAGAACTTCTAAGCCAGTTCTTAACTCCTCCAACTATTATTCTACATGAAGTTGCCAATCAAACTAACTTATTTTCTTCCCATTGCAAGGACTTGATCAGGCAAAAGTGCGTTTTTTCCCCGGGTGCTTATGTGGAGAGATGAATGCGGTTGGGGTGTTTGGAAGTTTGAAAATAGTTTTGTTTCATTAGTCATAGGGGGGACTCTGAGTTCTTTTGTAGAGGCTGGAATAAAGGAAAATACAGTCATACATAGATAGACGGATAGCACAGGCATCATAGAAAATAGTTCAACCATTTAAAAATTTATTCTTACTGGTCTAAATTTCGAAATTTCTGGGGAACTTTTTGAAACCCATTTAAAAATTTATTCTTACTGGTCTAAATTTCCTCTACCACTTAAGCTTTTCTATATCCATGTAGATTACATAAGGATAAGTTTCAATTGCTCTCTTTATGATATGTTTGTTAAGTTTTTGCAGCCCAAATTTCTAAATCTTAATGCTTTTCCTCCACTCCTCTGTGTATGAACCACTCGTCGTTTTTTCAGTAAAGTAAAACTTAACATTTTTCCAGCAGTAATACGTGCTAAACTTTTCTCTTAACATACCACTGTTCAACAATTGAAGTCAAATCCATGGCCTTCAACTATTTCATTTTGAGAACTATCCCAATTTTTTGCTATTATGCCTCCAAAAGTTTCTTGATGTGATCATTAGCCAATTACATTACTTTTTTCATTTGCGTAGTTGAATTGAGTTTAAAATTGGGGGCCAATGTAATTTAGATCAGTCAAATAGTCAAATTTGTTTTTGTTGTACAACTTTGCATTAAAGGTTGTAGGCGAGCCAATTGAAAACCAAACAAGTTTTGGAACAATGCTACATACACAACAAAAATGTATAACAAAGTGGACAACACACTCGCATGGGGTGTGGGCTCCACACACACTTCACACTTAATTGTGTGCGACAAAACCCAAGAAACAGGCGAGCAATAATAGTTTTAATAAGAGGATTCCTTAACTGGGCCAACGCCAAACTCCTTGATCAATGATTGAAGGAACTTTAGCCCTCGGACATATGCCCACATTGGTCACCACCCTATCACCAAATCTGGCATACAAAGACCCAAGAGGTTACCAATTATCCAACCATAAAAAAGTGCTCTTAGACCAAGGATTTTCCTCATGGTCCATGAGGCATCATAAAGAATTCCATGGTCCAGATGTAATCTCCAGCGTCAAAGTAGTCAAGGATACCAATGGTGATCGCACTTGTTCGCATGGAACTTAATGAACAAACATAAGGCTACTTGGCGAAGCAAGAGTGTTACCTCATTTGCTTGAGATGGCATCTGGAAACAGAGAATCTAAAGAGTTGGCTTTGTCTGAATTTGTTAAGCTACTTCCTCATCTTTTGAAGTTGACATTCTCGTTCCATAACTTCCCTCTACGCACGTCAATATTGCAACATGCTCTGGAGTCTTTCAAATGGCAATGGAACTGAATTCTTTGTTGATAAGCTGGCGCCCCAACTTGAATTACTTCCCATTATCACCAACTTGTTAGTTTTCTAATGTAATCCGATCACCTCATATCTTGTGAGGAGATCTGAATGGTGTACGCTTTTTAAAATCTGTTCAACTTAAGCCGAATTTGTGGGGACTTCTGTTCTCATTTCAAATGGGGTATCACTAATCATTCCTATTCTTCATTACTCTGGCCTTGAAATAGGATATCATTAATCAAATGAGGTGTCACTATATTGCATTAGTAGAAAATTGATGAATGATCTTGCTAGCCTTTGTACTGGTACTGCTTGTGAGAGGACAACACTTGAAGCTTGATTTAAGCGTGGAGAGGTAACTGATCCAGAAATAGGTGATCAACTTGAGAATTTTCCTCATAGTCATAGGTCTAACATTCAACTGAGACAGTCAATTCAAGAGTGGAAAGAGCTTAATTACTATTGTGAAATTCAGGTCATGTGAGGCATAATGTAAGCAGTTCCTTAAGACAATTACATAATAGAAAAATAAGTTGCATACATTTGAAATTTCTGCTCCCTACTTTTCTTCGTTTCCTTGCATACATAAATGTGTTCAGCATTCTGGTGCCTATGTTGTTGGCTTTTGCATCAGAGAATTTAGTGCAGCAATTTTCGGTAGACCCAATGAATTTGTTCATCATTATTACCTGATATTGTCGATTGACATTTCGTATTTTTGAAGTGGTACATCATATATGACTCTTGGCATTCTCATACTTTAGAATTTTGATTGATTTGGAAATGGATTTGTTGTTCCAATTAAATTCCATAGTCACAAATCTGGATTTTTGAACTTGTTTTGTGAGAGAGAAAAGGAAAATTTATTGCTCAATATTCTGAATCTTGTATTTGAAACCAAATTCCACAAAATGAAGTAGTAGAGTCCGAGGGGTTTGATCACATCATTCCATGATGAGGAATTGAGTCAAGCCTGTCAGAAGTTGCACTTAAGCTGCTTGATGAGTTGCTACAATATAGATATAGATGTGATACATCAGTTTCCTGGAATATTTCTTGCCAATCAACATAGAAAGCTGAAGAAATCTGATGAAGCTCCGTAATAAAGATGGAGAACATCATCCATGCTGCTGAGGCAGACTGGTGCCAAACTCTTATTAGCTATATAATCGAGGTCAGAGAATATTTCCTTTGTGATTCTGGGATTATCTATTGTGTGCATTTATAGATAGCTGATTGACCATAAGGTTTGGAACCCCTTATCGCTTAATCTTGTAACTGGGAGTATCTATGAGGTGAACTGGCCTATGTAATTCAATCACTTATCTGATTTGGAATATAAACGTCCACTTAATTCTCAGAATGAATGCCAATGTACACCCAAACACATATTTATCAATGCCTACATGGCTATATAGGTATCGATGAACTCGAGTTTGTACATGATCCTCAACCTGTGGAGGAACAAAGAGTCAATAGAAATTGCCACAAGATACGTTTTGCAACCTAACTTCTAATAAAAGTCGGGTTTTATTTTTAACATAATTTTTGCGTTGGACAGTGCCAAGAGGATCAATATTGCTGCCAGTGGTATGGTAATTGTTCTATTCTCTATCGTAAGGAACTCCCTAGGCCCCAAATGGAATGTTACGGAATGACTAGCTTAGGTTGTGTTTGGACATTAGATTTTGTCATTCTCTACTCACCACAAAATAATCCTTCCTTAAATCCAAGATCCAAACACAGTCTTAATGGAAAAACTGCATGCGCCAAAGTACTTAATGCTACTATGGGATAACGCGTGTTTATCTGTTGAATTCATCAACATTAGGTGCCACCAAAGGCACCAAGCTCTTGTTTGGTTGGCATCAGATCATTGGCCTTCACTATCAAGCTCATATACGCCTTTGTGTTTTGTTTTAGGCATTTGAGGATGGGAGTGAAGATATGACCTCGTGAGGCCCAAAAGTCAGGTGTCTGCTTCTGAGGCTGTGGACATGATTACATATCCCAACATTGCTCATATATATCTTGTTGTTGTACTCCATATAATGTAAGTGGATCTTGAGAAAGATGTAGTTCTTGCTTTTCCTATTAATTTTCAACTTCTCACTGTTGCAATGGAGTTTCAAACATAATACCCACTTCAACCATGGCCAAATTTTGTACTTTCAAAACAGGTCTATGATGGTGGCTTCAAAATTGCATCAAGGAGGATACAGAACTTGGGATGGTTGGCCAAAGGGTTCACTCACATTAAAGATGATGATTTCTTTGGGGTCGAAGGGCCTAGAAAGTTGCAGTATGCCACAATTTGTAGGGGGGGTGTCCTATAACTTCCTTAAGTTAATCTTACTGTTACAAGCTATAGGAAAGAAAAGCTAAAGTGCTAAAAGCTGAACCTTCTGAAATTACGCAAGTGCTTACTTTTGTCCCATGCTTTCTCATTTGAAACACACGAAGGCATTTTTGAGTTGGTAAATTTCTTGATGGCTATCTACCCCTTCCTCAACGAACAGAGGGTTATTTTTCAAAGGCCATAACCGCATATCACGCAGTTCTTCTTTGTACCACTAGTGTAACGCTTCAAGCTATGCACGAAATCGCGTGCCCAGTGGTATATTTTCAATTGGAGGTTGCAGTTTTTTTTTTTTTTGGTGAGAAAGAGAAAGGAAAAGAACTTCAATAAATAGAAGGTAGTTTATAGGAAGGAAACAACATATAAAGCTACAAATTATCATCAGAATAATTCATAGCTCTATCAAAAGGTTGTTCTCATCTCCTTTATTGAATGGTGAATGAAAGAAATCGGGGCCTTCTGGGCTAGAATGTGAACCCTTTGAACGTACTTACGTGAAACCTTTGAGATCCTACCAAAAGTAAGCTTTGAAATCTCCATTCTAAGGTTGCGTAAAAAAAAGGTGTAAGACTAGTGACACTCAGAACTACCTGCAATATGCATGACGGCATTCAAACAATCAGTAAAAATATATGTTGCAGAAAAGTTGTGTTTTAATGGACCATTTAATAGCTTCCAATATGGAGTTCTGTTTGAATGGGACTATTGATGTATGTTGAAAGGGCAATTTGTTCTACCAAAGAGCTTTCCGGGAGACTAGCAGAAAAACCCAAAACACTCGAGTTATTTCCTTTCTTCCAAGCCCCATCCACATGCAGATTAATAATCCTTTGAACAGACCAAGTGGCTGGATAGGGCCATGTAGACACCTCGATTTTGACCCAGGATACTTGCTAAGCACTCCCGATAATAAGAAAAACCATCCGTGAATACCTTAAGGTTGAGAAAAAGACTTTAACTTGCCCCAAACCACCATGAATCACCCCAAACCATTCCCAAATAACCTACACCAATCCAAATGACCAAAATACCCCTAAAAAATACCGAAATAAACCAGAATCAACTGCTGTGCTCAAACCCCCTGTTTAAGCGCTCAAACCCTGTCTAGTTTGTCGATGGCAGAGCATCTAATGATGAGATTCCAACTAAATGGTAGCCACCAAGCCATTTTTCTATTGCTCGTATGCAACTGATAGACCCCAGGGTGAGCCTATATTGTCCCATTAGACCCCCCCATTTCAACAAAACCCATTTTCACCCCCATTTCTCTCTATAAAAGCTACCCTTTTACACCATTTACAAAGGTTAGAGACTCTTACATGCTTTGAGCCATCACTCTTTCCTTGTTAAACAACATTTTCCAGCAACCACCAACCCATTTCATCCAATACTCGAAGCTTAACGCCTCTCTCATCCATCAAATCCATTTGATCCTTGAAGCCTCTCACTAGAATCCACCATCATCCACTCAAAATCAGCCCAAGCCAACCCACACCCAACATAATCTATTCTAAACTACCCACATTGTGCCAACAAACCCATCCAACACTCATCCATCTAGCAAAACCACAAGTTCAAGCTTAAATCAAAACAAAAAGGTGAAATCCATGTGAAAGCTATGGGTTGGTACTCCTGAGGGATACTAGTGGTTTCATGGAGGTCCTCTATACCTCTAATGGACTCACAAGGTCTTAAACATCTAAGAAAACAACTTTTCAAAACCCCAGCTTCAAATAGTTTGAGTGCTCAACAGTTTGAGCGCTCAATGCTAGCACTATGAGCACTCAAACTGTTTGAGCACTCTTCATGTTCTGTAGTTTCTGATCATCTCTTATGTTGGTACTATTACTATTATGGTTGTTTGTTGGTTTATCTTTCCCAAATCAATTTATTCTTCCTTTGATCATTGATCAATGAACCCTTAAAGCCATAAAAGTGATGATTTATCATCATCAAGCCATGGATGATCCTATTTCATGAAGCAAATAGTGTATCTTATTCCTTTTAACTATGATCAGAAAGTTTCAAGTTTATGCCAATATCAAAGAGTGGTTAGAAATCATAGAAACTCACAGCCCTTGAATGGGGCTTGAGCGTTCCAAACAAGGACTATGAGCGCTCAAGCCTTGTTCAGTCTTGGTATTTCAATCTTGTTTACTTGAATTATGTATTTTGTTTACAATTCGTGAAGTGTGTTTGTGTGTGTGTGTGTTAATGTTTGGCTAGGCCAACTTGTTCACGAAGTGTGTGTGTGTGTGTGTTGATGTTTGGCTAAGCCAACTTGATCTCTTCTCCCACTCATTTCAATCATACTAATGCATGGCCCAATGCTAACCCTCCACTTTTGTGGACACCTCCAGTTTATTTTACTTATCTTGGGTGAAGTTTCTATACATTATACATCGTCATACATCATGTTGAACTGGTTTGTGGTCTAGATAGGGGTAGAATGCAGCAGAAACACTCAAATCCAAGGGATGGCTTGAGCGCTCAATGCATCCCTTTAAGCGCTCAAACCGTCTTCTAGTCCAATCAAATCTTTCTCTCATTCCAACTTGTTCTTGGCATTGTGAGTGTTCTACAAAGTTTTAAAGCATTGAGTCTTCATCCTTTGAGCGCTTAAACCGTCTTCTAGTCCAATCAAATCTTTCTCTCATTCCAACTTGTTTTTGGCATTGTGAGTGTTCTGCAAAGTTTTAAAGCATTGAGTTTTCATTCCCTCTATACTGTCTACCTCATTTTGATCCAGGATGAGTTTTACACTCATGATCATGTGATTACGTCATTTTGTTCAGTGATTTAAATGTTGCTTTGAGTAAACAATGGTGATTAAATCATGTTTCATCTAATCAAAATCATTAGGAGCATCAGAAGCATATTTGGGTTGAGAAGGGCTTGAGCACTCGAACCCTCTCTTTGAGCGCTCAAATCCCTAACGGGGGATCAGATTGGTTTAGTCCTGTGGTGGTTTGTGGTGTCATTTATGATTACTTTGTTATCATTTTGCATCTTCTAGCACTATTACTTGTTGTTTGATGTTCTTGTTTGTTCATACTTGCATATCATCATCATTCATGTAGATTCACGGAGCACAAGCATACACCGTAGCTTATTGTTCTGTTTATCATCATCACATGGTTCCCATCCGCCATTCCCATTACTTGTTCGAGGTTGAATTGCATACATTCATTACAATCCCATATTAGCCAAGTAAAGCCAAGTAGAGACCGGTCTTCGAATTGGGCAAGGGGGGGTGCCGTAAAACTCTTCCCCTCTCGTAACTGAGCTCTCGAACCTAAGATAGTATGGTGATGACGGGCCAATAATCCTTATCCATTGAATGAGGCATGAGTCAATCGAGTTTGGTTCCTTGGGAACAATCTGCTAAAACCCGGGTGGCGACTCCGAATCGAAGACCTTCGGAGGGACGTCCACAGGCCGTAAGATAAAGAAGTGGAATTGATCGATTGGAGCTGGGTTCATAAAATGGTACTTCAGAGAATTGTCTTTTGCCATGGATAAATCTGTATTTGCATTGAAAGGCGCATTGTACAAAGTTGGTTCCTCTACTTCTGTATAGCCCAAAGGATCGTTATAAAAAGAAAGAACTTGCTCTGTCATTTCCCAAGTATAGAAAAATAATCCGGTCAATTAGCCAATCCATGAAAGCAACATCCGCAGAGATACCTAGCATTGCATAGAGAAAGTCACTTGCATCCCAAACTTGGGTTGTAGATTGGCACTTGCAAAATAGATGATCAACGAATTCATCCTCTCTATCACGGAGAGGACAGAGAGCTGAGATAGGAAAGATATTCATGCCAAGGGCAAAATTGTCCCTAACAAACAGAATACCCTTTAAACATTTCCAAATGAAAACTTTAATGCATTCAGAAAGAACCAAAGCCCCCTAAGCCAAGACCTTAGGAATCAGAAACGTAAGAAGGATGTCATGAAATCTTGCTCATGTCCCAAAGAGAGCTAGTTGTTGTATGGTGCAAGAGAAAAGATGCCTTGAAAAAGGATAAGATGGCTGAAGGGCTAAGCACAAGAAGGAATCAGGATGCCCAAGCCAATCCATTAAAGCAGGGGCGTACTGTCTGCCCATCAAAGTAACGACTGAAATTTTATTGAGGTTGCCAATGAAATCTTCTGGTCAGGAAAGGATCCAGGATTCTAATTCGGAGGTGGCAACCAAAATCAATATCCTCTCTACCTTCGTCCAACAAAAATAGATTGTTGTAAGTAATTTTTAGATAAAAATCTTAGTTAGTTCTTTAATTTGGTATCAAGTAATATAAGAAAATATGATTGTACTTTATTCCAGTCCCATCGAGGAAGCCATTATCTGAGCTCATCTACACGTGATGAGCTTTGATACATGGAGAGAAATCAATGTCAATAAGGTTTCGGTGTTCTTTGGGTAGAGGATAATTACGGAGGGTTTAGTAACTTCGTGCAAATTGATGAATCTTCTGCTTCAGCAATCTTGAAGGATAAACTTGCCCTGGTTATTTCTCTTGGTGACAAATTTTGTGATGTTTGGGTGTTGAATGAAGACCTGAGTTCTTGGACTACACAATTTAAAGTTGGATCTTTCGAAGGAATGCACTTTATGTGGGATTGCGTGCATATGATAAAATTACGTTGGTGGGAGGTGCGAAAAATGGTGAATTGGTAGTGATGGACCGTAAAAGTGGTGATTTAAAGCTCGTTTGTATGATCCTGAAACTGGGAAGCTACAAAAAAAATTTTTTTGTTTAGATTCCATTTCATTCTGATATTTACTTGTATGTGGAGATCTTGCTTCCAGTCACACAAACCAACAAAACATTGAATTTGTTAAACTGATTGTTGTGTGAGCTCATGGTTTGATTGTTTTCTTGTTCATGTTTGTTTTAAATGTGATGAAATCATAGTGACATACACTAAAAGAATCTGGAGTGTCCAACCTCTTTTTGGATCATTCTGAGAGCTAAAACACTAAGAATCTTGTTTATTTAAGTACCCATATCGCGTTATTGATTCACGCGAACTCTACTTCCAGTCATGAAAATGAATTCAAGTACAACGATGAGAGTCTTGCTTTACAAGGAGAAACAAGGGTAAGTGTATAAATGCATTTTTATGAAAAACTGCCGGATTGAGTCCTTTTTCGGTCATTTTATTTGGTGATGTCTTGTAAGGATGCCTTAAAAACATGTTTTTAAACAAATTTAACAGATCAGATCATCAAAATTCGACCGGAAAAACCGAAGTCCGCATAGAAAGATGGTGAGGGATTCCTCATTAAAACCTCCCTTATATATACAAAAAATACCCCAAGAGCTTCAATCCGGGGGTCCGGATCAGAAGCTCTGGGTATAGGTATACACACACACACACACATATGCAACAAATATCCAATAAGGGCTCCCTTAAATTCTACAGTGCGGGATTTTTTTGTTTGGGATCGAATTTCGACGATCCGAACTGTTAGATGTGTTTAAAATGTGTTTCTAAGGTTTATCGCGTGGATTTGTCGAAAAAAAATACCTGGAAAGTTTTGATAGCCATTTTTGATAAAATGTGTATATTTATATTTTTATCAAAAAATGCTTAGATCAAGCCCTTATGGGTATTTTTTTTTAACGAATCCAAGCGTTGGACCTTATAAACACATTTTAAACACATCTAAAGCTTTGGATCGTTGAAATTCGATCTTGAATGAAAAATCTTGCACCATAGGTTTGTTTGGTTCTTTTTTACTTCTTTGCAATGGAAAATAATTGTGTGCGAGCGTGCCAGAGAGAGTTTCAATCTCCTCCCTCAGATTAACTTTGGAAAACCAAACCTAATCAGGCGATTGTGTTTTGTTGGTTCAATTACCTCAATTAAGAGGATTTTTCTTAATAAGTGAAGAAATGCAAACCAATAAACTTAGGAAATCAAAGAACAATAAAGAAACAAGCACTTCGATTAACAAATCAAAGATAAACTTACTTCGAAATTGTCTCCAACTTCAAATACAGAGTAACAGAACTTCGAACAGGTGATTGTTGCAAGAACAATCGAGATAGGGGTGATTGTCACAAGAACAATCGAGATAAATCCTAGTCTAATTCCTAATCTACTTCCTAATCTACTTCGAACTGTGTTCGAGATCCTAAACTATTTCGAACTGAGTTCGAAATCCTAAACTACTTTGCCAATGAACAAACCAAGCATCAGTTTTTTGATAGCTGTTTGTTGAAGATTTGTCCGGGAGTTTTCACTCTTCAATTTCTTCTATTTATAGACGTTGCTTGTAGTTTGAACTTCCCGCTCCATGGATTTGAATCTAGCTTGCTTCGAACTCCAACCTCCACTCTGATAGTTGACAGTTATTTTCCTTCCACGTCTGAATTTGAATTCTCCCTTCTCCCAGAAGCTTTAAATCTGCACGTTGGCTTAACAAAACTCAAATGATAACGTGTTTAGGGAAATAACTGCTTTCCAGAAGTATTCCACGTGTTCTAACTGCCAATCGCCTTGTTTCTTAAGTTTACACGTGGAACTTGTGCGTTCAGCAGTTGATGTCATGGCTTCGAGGCCAATCTTTATTTTAGTAATGGCTTGTAACTGCCAATAACTACCTTTCTAAATTAAGAAGCAATACGACATCGTATTCGGTGCGTTTTATCTCATTAATCCAGTGTGTCTTAATTGACGAGTAATTGCCAACGTTTGGCACTTTTGATTACGTGTCAATTAATCATTGGATTGGTTAATTTTATATGTAAACAAGGTTATATAAGGGAGCCCTTACTATAAATGCCTCATATATATATATATATATATATATATATATATATATATATATATATATATATATATATATATATATATATATATACACAATAAACTTCCTATCAAGGATCCCGGACCGTGTTACGGTCCGGACCTGTACTTTTTGGGCCAAATTTCGATGATCTTAACCGTTAGATGTGTTTAAAAGGTGTTTTTTAGGGCCCCACGAGATTTATAGCGTTTTAATGAAAAACTGATTGGATCAAGCCCTTCCGGGTAATTTTTTTTGCCAAATCCCCGCAAGGGCCCTAAAAAACACCTTCTAAACACATCTAACGGTTCAGAACGTCGAAATTTGGCCCGGAAAGTGGAGGTCCGGACTCGTAGAGGTTTGGATAGGAAGGAGACTCATATATATATATATGTGTGTGTGTGTGTGTGTGTGTGTGTGTGTGGGAGCTTTCCTGTCCAAGATCCTGGAAATAACCTTTAGTCCGGGAATTTAATCATGGCCGTTGGATCTGATCCAACGGCAGGTGGCAAGGGAAGGAGCTCGTAGGCCTAAACGGTTAAATAATTAACTAGGTCATATTATCCGGGTTATAATCACTTGCGGGTCACCCTTTCTGTCACGCCCCAAATCTAGCAGATTTGAACATCGTGACTGGTCAGTGAGTCTATCCCACCAAAGGCCTCTATCGTCACAGTTTTTTTTTATAAAAGAAAATGACTTCATATATGCGGAAGCAAATATAAATTATTACGGTCATTCATTTATTATGTTAACGACAACTTGGTTACATTTTCCCTTATTCATTATACGACATATTGTAAGCTAAATATTGATACTCGACTCGTCTTTCTATTCCTGATTACCTGAAAAGGGAAAATTGCAAAATCATAAGCCACTGCTTGTGTGAGATTATGAATTATCAGAGTTACATGATCTACCATGGAATTTTAAACCAAACTTTTCGTCAATGAAACATAAGTCATAGGATTAGTTTTTCATGGCTTCCACTATAACCAAAATCATGGCATGATCCGTTTTTCATGGCTTCAACGGTAACCAAAGTTCATAAACAAGCTTATACATAACATAACATCCCATCATATACGATATACCATCCAACGATTTCTGTGCCAGCTATGAGGGAGCGACCCCCGATACGCATAAAGTGAATTGATCAATTCAGTTGGACACCTGGTCGTGCCCCTTTCCATTCCGTCCTTATAACACTGTTCCCATTGGTATCTTTAATGTCCCCCAGATTTAGGGACATCGTCTGGAGGTATCGATAATACTATTTTTCCAAAAACATTAGAATTCCATGGTATATTTGCTTCAAAAGAATTTCATATATAAATAATCATAATTTTAATAAGAACATAAATTTTGAGAAAACCCTCATGTAATAGGGATAATTCATAACTCACCTTTTTGTAGTCGAAATCTATTTACGATCATTTACTTCAGATATCTCGTACCTAAACATAAAATATTCATCTTTTTTTATTATTAAAAACAGGCTAAAGTTTATACCAGGTAAATTCATAAATCGCAAATTCATAAATCGCACCCTTTCATTTTATTATTACTATTATTATTATTATCTCTTTTTTTCTTTTCTTTTCCTCCGATTTGCCAACTATTCTATACTGCCTTATTTATTAACTTAAGCAAATACTACGAGTGTTCAAATTACTAAAATGAGTATAAAATCTTGAGCTTGGGTTCGGTTCAACTTCAAAACGAGTCGAGCCGAACCACTATATAGCTACGTGAGAAGCTTGGTTCATCTCCAATCCTAAATTAATCCCAACAAATTAAAGGGGTAAATTATGGTCAATTTTCTAAAAACAGTTCCCTCTTGCAAGGTTATTTATGGGAGTGTTATCCTTCATTGATATTGATATGTTAATAGGCTAGAGAAGTGCGTCCACATCCTAAGTCACCTTACATATATCTATGGTCAGTGAAATCTTTAATTGAAATCTCAATTTTCTCGACTCTTCTTCTTCTTCTTCTTCTTCTTCTTCTTCTTCTTCTCTCTCTCTCTCTCTCTCTCTCTCTCTCTCTCTCTCTCTCTCTCCCCCCTCTTCTTCTTTAGTTTCTTAGTTAAGGCACTACTATGTGTGTTCAAATTGTTAGAATATTCAAAACGGGTGTCGCAAAATGAGCGTACAACTTGAGTTTGAGCTTGGTTTAGCTACAAAGCTTGTCGAGCAACTTTCGGTTCATATTTTACATTTATATTTTTAGGGATTTACAATGATCAATTTGTATATATGAGCCTTATTTATATTGAGATAATATATTCAGAGCACAAGATTATTATCCTTATCATTTTTTTTACAAACCCTTTCGAATCATTTTCCTACTACCTGGGTTTCGAATTGTTGTAAGAAGTTATTGAATTGAAGTGCACGTGTGGCAGTGGGAAAAGAAAAGGGGTAATGGATGGACTCACCTCCTAGTGATCCCTCTTCTTCTTTTATTTATCTATTTTTTTCTCCTTTCCTTACTTCCACCTTCTCCCTCTGTGCCGTGTGGTGCAGTATGTGCAATGTATGGAGATGCCTATTTATACTACCAACCTTCCTTGCCTAGAAGCATCCTTCATTAATTCATAATTATCCGATGGAATCTTGAAAGATCCAATAAAATCCCCCTAAATCACCCCTAATTATTTTTAAGTGGGTGCATCCAATCACAATAAGCCACATATCTACTTTCCGGAAGATTTTTACTTGGGCCCCAAGTTCCTTTGCCTTGTGGCGAGTCATGCTACATTTTTGTCTTCCGATGCTGTTAGCAGGGCTAAAATAACATCTTAAAAAATTAACACATGCCCAAAAATATGCTATTTTATTTTATCGGCTTTAAGTCACACAAATATATATATTTTAATCCCAACAGTTAGTGGGTCATCAAAAGTTAACTCTATTTTATAATTCTTTTTATCATTTTATTTGTTATTAAAAGTCAGGGAGTTACACTTTCCCTTTAGGATGAGTTCTCCAATGGATTTTATCAAAAATTTGATAAAATTAAGTCATTCATTTTATGCATTGATAAGAAGAGTTGATAAAATATGTAAATTTTTGCATTAAAAAAAGGAAATAATTTTCACACCCCCATTTTACAATCCACACTCTCTTTTTGTCTTTATCTTGTATGAATTTACAATATTGCCCTTTTTCAATACACCTTTTTCATACATCCAAGGGTAATATTATAAATTCATGAAGATAAAGACAAAAAAGGGAGAGTGGCAATCATTTCCCCACAAAAATTTGTGAATTTTTATAATAAAAATATCTCGAAAATCTAGAGAGATTTTTTCGACTCTCTACCCCCAATAGATAAAAACATGGCTTCATCGAAGAACTTACCCTCATTCGCGCTATTTTGAAAACATGATAGACAGAGAAAGAGAGAGAGGCGACTGTGAAGAAACAATCGATCCAAGGAAGACAAATCCATAGAAGAAGAAGATCAAATAATTGGTATCTTTCTTTCTCTATTCTTTCCTTATGCATTTGTTTCTCTCTTTGTTGTCGGTTTAACCCTTTTTTCGTTTGATTTGTTTCTCTTAATCTCAGCGGTATAAGATAATTCCTTTCATTTTGGGTTTTGAATTTTGAAATGAAAGTAATTTTAGCCATCGGATTAGTTGAGAAGAAACTTTAAAATTTGATCACGACCCTCCAATGTGCCACGGAGGACACTTGTGAGAGGGACATTCTGAAAAGCGTAGTGCAATGTAATATAAATAGAGGCCCTTTTCTAATGAGGGATCCCTCACTTTGCTAAAGTGAGAGACTCTCATTTTCTGATCAATTTTTGATAAACTCCCTCACTTTGTATATTACAGTTTTTGCGAAAAAAAACTGCTCGAATCAAGCCATTCCCGATATTTTTTTTTAAAGATTTCTCGCTTCAACCTTGGAAAACACCTTCTGAACACATTGGATGGATCGGATTTTTCCAAAACAATTGGCAACACAAAAGAATACCCAGGGCTTCAATCCGGGGGTTCGGATAAGAAGCTCTGGGTATACACACACACACACACACACACACACATGTACAACAAATATCCAATAAGGGCTCCCTTAAATTCTACAGTGTGGGATTTTTTTGTTTGGGATCGAATTTCGACGATTTGAACCGTTAGATGTGTTTAAAACATGTTTCTAAGGTCTATCACATGGATTCGTCGAAAAAAAAAACCTGGAAAGGCTTGATCCGAGCCATTTTTGTTAGAATGTGTATATGTATATTTTTATCAAAAAATGCTTAGATCAAGCCTTTCCGGGTATTTTTTTTTAACGAATCCTAACACTGGACCTTATAAACACATTTTAAACACATCTAAAGGTTTGGATCGTTGAAATTTGATCTCGAACAAAAAATCTCGCACCATAGGTTATATAAGGGAACCCTTACTATAAATGCCTATATATATGTGTGTGTGTGTGTGTGAGCTTTCCTGTCCAAGATCCTGGAAATAACCTTTAGTCCGGGAATTTAATCATGGCCGTTGGATCTGATCCAACAGCCGATGGCAAGGGAAGGAACTTGCGGGCCTAAGGTGAGTTCTCCAATGGATTTTATCAAAAAAATTTGATAAAATTAAGTCATTCATTTTATGCATTGACAAGAAGAGTTGATAAAATATGTAAATTTTTGCATTAAAAAAAGGGAAATGATTTTCACACCCTATTTTATAATCCACACTCTTTTTGTTTTTATCTTATATGAATTTACAATATTGCCATTTTTCAATACTTTTTCATACATTTGAGAGTAATATTGTAAATTCATGAAGATAAAGACAAAAAAGAAAGTATAAATTGTAAAATAGGAAAAGTAAAAATCATTTTTCTAAAAAAATCTGTGAATTTTTATATTAAAAAAATCTCAAAAATCTATAGAGATTTTATCGACCCTCTACACCCAACAGATAAAAACATGGCTTCGTCTGAGAACTTACCCTCATTCGCGCTATTTTGAAAACACGATAGACAGAGAAAGAGAGAGAGGCGACTCTGAAGAAACAATCGGTTCAAAGGAAGACAAATCCATCGAAGAAGAAAATCAAACAATCGGTATCTTTCTTTCTCTATTCTTTCCTCACGCATTTGTTTCTCTCTCTCTTTCGTCGGTTTAACCTTTTATTTTTCGTTTTTGTCAAACCAGATCTGGTACTCGAAAGAAAAAACCCGACCTTGTCGAATCGATTTAACCACGGTTAGTCATCTCTCTCTCTCTCTCTCTCTCTCTCTCTCTCGCGCGCGCGCGCGTTCAATAGGTCTATACAAATACTTTTAAAACCCTAAAGGTTGCGTTTTTGAAACCCTAAAGTTCGATTTGTTTTAAGTAAAGAAACAATCTCATCTTTTGAGAGCACGCAGCACAGAGTACGATGATCTTGTGTTTAGTACAACAACAATAACATAACTTATTTAGTCTCCAATAATTGGGGTATGGGCGAGGGATGATAGGAGACAGATCTAACCTTTGGCAATAAATGCATAAAGTGGTTACTTCCAGAATAACACTGAAACAGATAGATTTGAGACAGACCTAATTTTTGGTAATAAATGCACAAAGTGGTTGCTCACAGAATACCACTGAAACAGTGGTCCCTTATACCGTCAAGTTTGCTGCGGAATCATGTCCTCAAATCAAAGCCAAAAAGCATCAAAGAGGACAGACCCAAGAATCATTTTGATTTATGTGCACATTACCATGTTTCTTTCATTTAACATCCAAAGCATTGGCGTTGCACAAATGATCTTGTGTTTAGTACATTGGTATTTTTTTTTCTTCACTTTTATCGGTTAATTTTTTGGATTTTACATTGAAATATTGGGCTTCATCTTACTTTAAACTAACAAGCACTAATTGAAATTCGAAAAGAATATATCTTTCTTTCACAAAGCTATACACTTCGAATTATGGGACAATTCCAAAAGAATAAAAAAAAAATTGCATTTGATCCATTCGTGAGTTAGACGCTGCATTCTTAAAATTTAAGAATTCCAAAACATGAACTTCTGCCATATCCTACGTTCCTACTTCTTATACCTGTTCTATTGTAAATCCTAAATTTCCTCACAATCAGACCTTGTTTACACTATCCACTGAATCTAAACAAAGTATCAAAATACTATCATCTATTTTGCATACAAGACCCAACTAATCTTGTTCAACTAGACACTTGAGACCCACATTCACACTCTCCCCCATCTACTCGTGCCTAAGCGTACACACCATACATTCAACAGAAAAAATCATTAACTTAAGAGGATTCAATCAAGAGCTACCATCCATACACCATTATTTTAGGATCGATTTGAAACTTAAAAATCCAAATACAACGTATATGTGCACAAACACACATAAATATGTATGTATATATTCGGGGATTGCACTAGAACAAGAATTTCTGCTGAAAAAAACACGATATTTACCCGATGAGTCGAAGGTTTACGACGAATGTGGAGAAGCGAGGTGAAAAATTGAGGTTGATCAAGAATGCAAACTTGGACCAACGAAAATGGAAACCCTAGCTAGGGTTTCAACTAAGAGGAAACGCAAAGATGCTAGCGATTACAGTATTACACTTGGACAAGGAGAAGAAAGGATGGTTCCACTAAACGGCGTCGTTTAAAAGCCATTTTGGGCTTGGCTATATGATCGATCAAACCCATGACGAGGCAGATCCAAAAGAACAGCTTTGGAAGAGAAGCATTATATCAAGTCGAGATGAGAGAGAAGCCTAATATTACACAATGACCAGACTACCCTTTTATATATTTTTGAGATACTTCAAACATATATAGGCTTCTTATAAGCTACATTCCTTCGATTTACTAGTGATTGTGAGAGAGAGAGAGAGAGAGAGAGAGAGAGAGAGAGAGAGAGAGAGAGAGAGAGAGAGAGAGAGAGCCCCAACTCCCAAGTCTTCCATCACTGTCTTTCGTAGCTGTAGTGCTTTCAAAATGGTTATGAATTACGTTCTTTCAAAATAGTTATGGTTGCACCTAAACTTTAAAGTAATGTAACAATAGATCCATACATATAGAAAAAGAGGTCTAGTACTATACATGAAGAGTTTCCCGTAAATGCACCCAACAAATCCATCATTCCATCCAACAGGTGAAATCCACCAAATACTTTCCCATAGAAAAAATGAAAAATCATTCTTACAGTTGAAACCATTTGCCGTAATTTATTGACATTAATTTGAAAAATGCCATAGGTATACCATTCATGCACACCAAACACTCTGCTTAATATGCATGAATAGTGTACCCATTGTTTATTCCATTTACTATATTGTATAACACATTCAATAGACGGCTAACTACTCCCTCGGAAGTGGGAAAAGATTTTGACGGGAAACAAAAAAATAAGGAAACCATGGTTAAGTTCTTAAGAAATCAGATAAGAAATTTTGGAGAAGTTCTGGAGAGAGAGAAGAGAGACAATGGGTTGTTGATGGTGTGCAACACTACAGCTACGAAAGACAGTGATGGAAGACTTGGGAGTTGGGCTCTTTTTAACTCTCTCTCTTCCCATTTCACAATTGCTAGTAAATTGAAGGAATGTAGCTTATAAGAAGCCTATATGTTTGAAGTATCTCAAAAATATATAAAAGGGTAGTCTGGTCATTGTGTTATATTAGGCTTCTCTCTCATCTTTTGTCTTGATATAATGCTTCTCTTCCAAAACTACTTTCCAGCATTCCTTTCTTTTGGATTTGCCGCGTCACGGGTTTGATCGACCTCAATTTTTCACCTTGCTTCTTCACATTCATCGTAAACCTTTGACTCATTGGGTGAATATCGTGTTTTTTTTCGCAGAAATTATTGTTCTAGTGCAATCCCCAAATATATACATACATATTTATGTGTGTCTGTGCACATATACGTTGTATTTGGATTTTTAAGTTTTGAATCGATTCTAAAATAATGGCGTATGGATGGTAGCTCTTGATTGAATCCTCTTATGTGATGATTTTTTTGTGGAATGTGTAGTGTGTACGCTTAGGCACGCGTTGATGGGGAAGAATGTGAATGTGGGTCTCATGTGTTTGGTTGAAGAAGATTAGTTGGGTCTTGTATGCAAAATAGATGATAGTATTTTTGATTCTTAGTTTGTTTAGATTCAGTGGATAGAATAAACAAGGTCTGATTGTGAGGAAATTTAGGATTTACAACAAAACAACTATAAGTAGGAACACAGGATATGGTAGAAGTTCATGTTTTGAAATTCTTAAATTTTAATCTAATTCACGAATTGATCAAATGCTCTTTTTTTTTTTTTTTATTCTTTTGGAATTGGCCTATGATTCGATATGCGTGTGAGCCCTAAATTATTGAGAGATCAATTTCTGAACCACACCAAGTTCTAATCTTGTAAAGTGAACAACACTTCTACTATGATAAAAGCATGCGACTCTGTGTGTGCGTGTTCATCTATCTCTGTCTGTGTTGTTTTTCCATGGGTAGTTTAGATGCTGAAAGCCTGAAACACATTTTCAGGATTATGGGGATGTCCAATCCACACACTATGAGTGAATCGATTTCTTTTGAGTGTACGGAAATGGTGTCTTTCTAGATTTCTTCCAACTTGTGTTACTTATGCAATTTGGTGCATTTTGCCTTTCCCTCTTTCTTTTTTGGAAACTTATTTTTTCATTGGTTAAACAGCTTCAAAGACATCTATTTGGGGGTTGGAGCTTTGTTAGAGTGGAGAGAAACAAATAAAGAATGGATTTTGTTTTCTGTTTTTACATAATTCGAAGGAAGGAAGGAATGCAAATAGTAGTTTCTGAAACTAGGAAGAAAGACATTCTTGTTGATATTGACGTGATTGACATTGCAGTTACAAAAAAAAATCTCGATCATGGTTCTATTGGTACGCAGATTCAACTGCATCTCTCTCTCTCTCTCTCTCTCTCTCTCTCATCTTTTTTCAAGAATGAATGGTTCTGTTGCTTTAACTTTTTCCGGCTGCTTTAGTTTGCACATGACTCATAATTCACTAGGAGGCAAAAGATTTGTGGCACAAGTTGATTTTTGAAAGTTTGAAACCTTTTAAGCAACCTGATTATGCTTGAAGTAACATATCTGCTCCATGGACCTCTACTTGATTTATTCGACTATTGTTGCTTGGGTTGCAATTAGGAACTTCATATGGGAAGCAAAGGTAGAATGCTGCCTCCTCATTTAAGACAACCTCTTCCTGGTCCTGGCATGGTTCATCCTGATGCATTTGGTCCTGGAATGCGCCTGCCTCCTGGTGCTTTTCCTCCTTTTGACATGTTACCTCCACCAGAAGTCATTGAACAGAAGCTTCATGCACAACATGGAGAGATGCAGAAGCTTGCGACCGAAAACCAGAGGCTCGCTGCTACCCATGGAACATTGAGACAAGAACTCGCTGCTGCACAGCATGAGTTGCAACTATTGCATGCTCAGATAGGAGCTGTAAAGTCTGAGAGAGAGCAGCAGATGAGGGGGCTTCTGGATAAAATTGGAAAGATGCAAGCTGAACTTCAAGCAAACGAACCTATAAAATCGGAGCTGCAGCAGGCACGAGCAGATGCACAGAGCTTTTTCGTTGCGAGGCAGGAACTTGTTTCTAAGGCGCAGAAATTGAATCAGGATCTTCAGAGGGCCCACATGGATGTGCAGCAGATTCCAACTTTGATGTCAGAACTCGAGAGCCTCAGACAGGAGTATCAGCACTGCAGGTATTTTTGACTTATTTGTTGATCGATATTTGCTGGAGAAACCGTTTGGATTGAGGGTAGGAATTGAAGGGAAGTGTTAGTTACAAGGAAGAAGGAAAGGGAGGTATATCTCATCCTCTGTTGTTGCCAAGTGAGAGGGGACGATAATATGTAAGTCCTTTAGTTTGGTGAGAAATAATTTAGAAAGGAAAAGGAGGTGTATAATCCACATTTACTATTAGATCCAGAAGGATATCATTGTAAATGTATCTTGTTTTCGCTGACGCATTAGTCCCTTCACATTGATTTTGTTTCCTTTCAACAGTGTATAAAAAAGTCCAGTGGATCTGCGAACATGCAATAACTATGTTCCCCCCCCAATCCAGATGGATTGTAAGGGTCATGACTTCTTACGATTTATAATTATAGACAGTCGGATTTGTATGCTTTTGAGATGCTCACTGTGTTGTGTGGCTGTCAATTTATTGAGACATAATGACAAGAATGTTTGGGCATTGGGGATCTCATGCCCTTTCTTAAACATCGTGTGAATTAATAATGAACAACGTGTGGCTTTTTATATGTCAATTTTCTATGAGGTGTGGATCTCTGTTTACCAATCCCCAACCCTGCTTATAAAGTGATGGATGTCTGGCTAATAGAGAGTGAGCTCCAGTTTTTTATGAAGTTCTTTCACTATGCTCTTGGAATTTTCATATAACTCCAAATGTTAAGCTCCATTTTGGAGGTGCATTGAACTTCTATAATTTTTCTGTGCAGGGTTACCTATGACTCTGAAAGGAAATTGTACGGTGATCATCTTGAGTCCCTTAAGGTGATGGAGAAGAATTATATGACCATGGCTGGAGAGGTAGAAAAGCTTCGAGCAGAGTTAACAAAAACTGCAAACATTGACAGACGAACTGGTAATTTTAGTATTTATTGTTAATAATGATAAATTGTCTTTTATTGTCAGGACTCTTGTTTTTTCATACTTATCCTTTTCCTTTCCGCATGGGCACTATCATTGCATTGTGTGCAGGTGTGCCTTATGGGAGCACTGGGTGCAAGGAGACTGAGGTTTCTGGGCATTATCCTGGAGGACAAAACACCAATGAAGATGGCTATGCTCAGGTTGAGATCTTCTTCATGCTGATATGGTTAAAAAATGTATCGCAATATGCATACTTCAATTAAAGGAAATCCAATAGAATATTGTGAATTAATATATCACCTATGCCTCGGTAGATACCATATCAATGGATTTGAGTTTCATCTGCCATCTGTACAATGCGAAAAATGACACAGAAGCTATACAACAGACTTAATTTGTAGAGTATTGAACTGGCTTCTGTGAGAGATTTTGTGGCGCTGATTTTGTGCATGAACACACTTCGATTACATCTTGGGCTTTCTTTATAGCTGCTCTTTGTTAACTGAACCTGGACAGGGATACATACTTAAATTTTCCTCATGAAATAAGGTTGATCTTCTGTGTCATTGAATATTGAAGAACCTGGTACAGTTGATTTCCATGTTATTCACTTTTAACTCAAGTACCAGCCATTCACCTAATTTCTCAAATGCCTTTTGTGGACCTAGTTGCTTGAAGAAATCCACATAAGGGCACAGTGGTGTTATAAACATTTCGATATGCATGTTGTGTAGATGAGTTTGTTCTCCATTCCTACCCTTTCACTACGATTAAGGGCCTTATTACAATGTGAACACTTGTTTGGATATCAATAGTTTTATCCTTTTATTTATTGCTTGATAAATTCTTCACTATCAACTGCCTTCTTGAGGCCAGAAAATTAATTGGATGTACACTTCAAAATTTGCTTCTTTCATTATGCATGAATATGAAACCGGGTTAGTGAGTTTTAGAAATGTCATGAATGTGTTTCTGCCTTACTGGCACTCAACAATGCTCTCCAGTAGCAGTCCTTTGGGTTTGGTTCTTGGGCGGTGTATGCCCGTGATCCATTTAATCTTTGTTTCCCTTTCCAAAGATTAATGAAAATTTTTTGCTGATAAAAAAAAAATGCTCTCAAGCTTTTACCTTTTCCTGTAGTTTTATGAGAGCTAAACTGTAGAACTCCCTGGATTCCTATTTGATAGTCCTGCTTCGGGAATCCAACTTTTTTAAGGGGCTTCGTTAGGGGACATAATTTGAACTTTCCTAATTTGCCCCTAAAAATTTATGTTGGAGTTTAAATTGGTGAATTGGGGCTGTTTCCAAATCAAAATAACCACTTTCAAAATTTAGGCATCTAATTGGCACAAAATAGAGGTAAATGTTCTCCTTGATAATTACTCCTCCCAATTGGCGGTGAAGGGGGCGAGGTTTCCCTGGGGATTCTAATATACTCCTATCAAAAGCTGTCAAGGAGCATTAATTGACCTTAATTGAATTTGAAGAAGGGGGGCAAAATGGGAAAATTGCATCCTTTTTTTTATGTTAACACTCTAAATTGGATATTTGAACACCTAAAAAAGGAAAGGTGGACTATCAAATAGGAACGGAGGGATTATAATGCTTAGAGTTTGATCAGGATAGGAATTGTTTGGCGTGGTTCTGGAAAATTGTCTATCAAAATGTAAAATTTGTATGCTGCTGATAAATTTTTACGATCAAAAGCTATTACTAGATTTGTTTTGCTGTGTCTGCTAGTATGAATATTAACAGTTGAGTGGAATTTGACACATTTATGAAGGTTATTTAGTTTGTGCCATTTATGAGCTGAGTCCACCCACTGGGGAATTGTCAATGATATTTTTCCCCCCAGGAACTTCAAATCTGGCGAATCTCCTTTCATCAATTTATATTTTTGGTCAATGTGGACTTAATTTGGGCGATGAAATAGAATTGCAGCCTCAAAGAATACTTGCATTTTGCATAACAGGGACGTGCTTCTGTTCCTGGAAGTGGAACTACTGTTGCTAAGGCTGGTGATGCTCCTACTCTTGCAGCCGCCAGTGCTCAATCCGGACCCACTCCTCCGAGAGCTGGTTATGATCCCCCCAAGGGGCCTGCCTATGAACCACCAAAAGTAACCGGCTATGATGCGCAGAGAGGGGCCAACTATGAAACTCTACAAGGACACAGTTACGATGCACGGAGTGGGCCCCACTATGATGGACAGAGAGGATACAGCTGCGATGCACAGAGAACAGCTGGTTATGATGGGATGAGAGCTGCTGCTGGCTATGATCCACAGGGAGGCTTTGGCGGTTATGATTTGCAGAGGGGACCCGGTTATGATGCACAAATGCAAAGAGGATCTGCTTATGACCCAGCCAGAAGTGGTGGGTATGTTAGTGCAGCTAGAGGTGGCGTAAACCCACAAGGGCAGGTAGCGCCACCCAACAACGCGCCTTATGGGTATGATGCCAGAAGTGTTGGTTATGGGGGTTCTGTTAACCCACAAGGGCAGGTGGCAGCACCTCCTAACAATGCACCTTATGGGTCTGCAACACTGCCTAGTCGCGCTGTGAGTGGTGGTTATGAGGCGGCACCACTACCACCTCGAGGTGGAAACCCTGTACATAGATGAGCTTTTGAGATGTTGACCTCTCGGTATTGGTTTCGCCTGACAATTTATTTGCTATAGTTTCAATCACATTGAGGCTCCTGCGATTGCTTTTTCTCTCTTCCTCCGCCAACTCCTTATGCAGAAGCTCTTGTTGAATATATTGAGGTATGATTTATCGGTTAAAGGTTGCGAGGTTAGCAAAATGGAGCTGCATTTGGATAAAATTTAGGCAATGTCAGGGCCAGTGCATGTATCATTACTCTTTTTTCTTTTACAATATGGCCTTGAGGCTGAAACAAGGATTACTGGTCACAAATGTCTGTTTTGCGAAATTTTAATCAGGCAATTTTGGCCTTGTTCTCTTTCATTTTTTCTTCATTTTCAAAAATTCTTTTAAAAAAGATTCCTTCTTTTAAAAAAGAATCTTTTTTTACTCATTACCTCATTATTTTATTTCTCTCTCCATCTCTAATTATTATTTCATCATTCTCATTTTCAAAAACTCAACCAAACACTATCTCAAAAATTCTTCTCAAAAATTACTTTTCAAAACACATCCAAACACAGTTTTTATCGTTTTTTCTTTAGCTTGTTATGTGCCCGACTAAAATTTTGTTCCGCTGGCTACATGGTTGTATGGATAAGCAGATCAAAGATCAGCAGGTGAAGTTTTGGATACGCAGTTGTAATGTCTGTATGACTTGACAATGGATGGAGAGATAATAGTTACCAGGAAACTCTCTTTCCGGAGAGGAAAATTCTCGTATAAACACGAAGGAGGTGAAAGTTCTTCTCAAACTTTGTAGTTCACAAAGAAACTTCAAGAAAGTAGTTTGGCGTTCTTGAGAAATGTGAGGATTCAGGTGCCTCCTATTGTGGAGTTGACAAAGATAGATGTTGCGGGGGCTGTATTTTGTGATGTTACCCCGATTCTACATGGTCAGGGTAGTTCTCAACAAGAGCCTCCCCCGTGGCTCTTTGTCGGTCTACACGGTTTCGAGAGTCTCCATGAATTCCCTTGGAAGGCGATTTATTGGAGCTCGACATTGTTTGAACCAAGTGGTGGGTGACTCCTCAACTTCATCTACTAGAGATCAAAACAAAAAGAAGCTTCAGGAGAAAATCAAGATGTTAAAGGCCTCGAGAGTTTAGTTCTTGTGGCTAGCACGATCTTCTTTTGTTTTGGTTTTTTGGGGTTACTTCTTAGAATTGTGCTCTGTGTTTTGTTGGATATTTATTTTGTTGTGGATAGGTTTTGGTTTTTTTGTTCTTTTTTCCTTATTTTTCTTTCTCCTGGGGTATGACCCTTGTAGGCTATATATTTGGTTGACTTTTTTTTTTTTCAAGCTAATTTACCAAAAAAAAAAACCTTCAAGAAAGTGTTTCCTAGACGTCCCAAAATGAAAACTGTTGCCACTGCATAATAAATTTTGTAAGTGAAAATATGATCAAAATTGAAAAAAAACTCTAGGGGCAACTTTTGAATTTTGCATTCCTTTTTTATCGTGCTAGTATTACAGAATGTATTTTAAAGCTCCAAAACATTGAAAAATGTGAATGCATAATGGAAAATTTTGGTGATACATAGAGCCTGTATTCTTTTTAGATGAGCTTTTTTTTGGTTCATTCGGCTTCTCGGCAAGCAATCAATTGAAAATATTCCAACAAAGTAATTTTCTTGATATTTTCCTCAACATTTCAGTCATTTCTTAAATACAAAATTGACTCTGTTCCTCTTATTGACTTTTTTTGACAAAAAATGTTAGAAGTCTGTACTTAAAGTCTCAAAGTCTCAAAAAATCACAATTAGAGAAACAATCTAACTTCTGTCTCCAATTTAAAAGACAATTACGAGAAATACCTCTGAAAATAGTAATAATATATATATATATACACACACACAAACACTCACATAGTCACATACAATAGGGATTCGGTCAGGACTCCCGGAGTGTGCTTAAACCGAACTTTGCATTTCAGCCATTGGATCTCATCCAACGGCTTTGATAAAAGATTGTGAATTCACGGGTCAAAATCATAGGATCTGGGTCGTGTAACACTCATGGATAAAAACCCCTAATTGGATCCTCATTTCATTCACACTAAGTTAAACAAGAGAGAGAGAGAGAGAGAGAGAGAGAGGCGATTCGCGAACAAGGAGTAAGACAAATCAGTTACAAGTTTTTGTGCAAAACCCTAGTTTTTTTTTTGCCATTTTTTTGTGTGATTTGGAACTCTCTCTTGAAACTAGGGTTCTATTTGTGTATTGATTTTGTTGAAGAAAGATGAAACTGTGTGTGTGTGTGTGTGTTTCGATTTGGATGGGTTAGGGTTTAGTTCGAAATTAAAAATTAGGGGTTTTTTTCCCAATCAATTTGGGTTCTTAATCAAGGGTTCAGTTTACACTCCTAAAGTTATTTGTTTCATATCATGCATCCACTTGGTTTTCTGCTAAAAAGAGAAGAGAATGAGAGACAAGGAGTATGAACATGAACTTATGTGATATTGGTTGGGAACTATAACAAGGGGTGGGATTCTGTTTGTGTATTTGGCTTGATCATGGTTTAGGGATCCCCAATATTTAGTAGTATGTGAAAGAGGGATTCACTGATAAATTGGTGTTGATCTTAGTATGAATGGCATTGTTTGATTATTGGATCAAGGGTTATAATATGGGGATTATTGGAACAGTTGTTAATTTTATTTTCTCAATCTGTTCAATGTGCTTTGTTTTTTGTACTAAGTTGAAAGTTGAAACAACTTTTGGAACTAAAATTGCAGGTGGGCTCAAATTGCAGCACAATTTTCCAGAAGAACATGAGACAAAGAACTTTTGGTACTCATTTTTGAAGAAGAAACTAATGAAACAGGAGATTGACCTAAAGACCCACAAGCTGATACCCGAAGCAGAAGAGAGAAATGCAAATGTTTCGTTTCTATGGCCTGCATTGTTTCTGCCTTCAATTATATAGTGGTGTTTTGGCTTGGATGCCAATATTTTGGTTTGAATGGCCTAGCATTGTGGGTTTAGTCCTACTTCTAATAGAAGTTATTTCGGTTCTCGTAGGACGTATTGGTGTTCTCATAGCAAGTTTGTAAGACACTGGGGACACTTCCCTTATTTTGGGTTTACTCCTACTTCTAATACAAGTTATTCAAGCAAGTCAAATAATTTGTGGTTCTACATCATTATATCTTTCTTTGTGAACTATTAGTCTTTCAAAGTGGTTAGATGATTGGCTTGGTTGAATGTTAAATCATTTGTGGTTCTGATTCAGGACTAGATCTCTTATGATTATGATTGACGATAAGTAGTTAGCTTTGATTAGTCCGGACTCCGTACATCAATAATAAACAGGTCTTGCCTACTACATTAGGATATTCTTTCTTCACATTATTTTTGGTCAGATATCCTATTTAAGAAGTCCAGTACAACCACAATCGTGGTGGAGCTTAAGCTTCGCTGTCGCTTTTTTGCTGCAACTGTGTAGACATTTATGTAAAATCTCCACAAATAGGTTCCAAATTGTAGTCTTGTTTCAAAACAACTACTAAATAGAAAAACGAAAGATTACATCATATAAGTTGCATCATTTAAGATACATCAAATCTTGGACATGCAACTAGCTCCGAAATTCATAGAATGAGTCGAATGAGATGAAGTCTTTTTCTCTAGTAGCTTACATCATATACGTTACAAATAAAGATTATTTTCACGAGAAAAAATAATGAAAATTGAGAATCTCCATATGCTTGGGAGAATAAGGTAGCCGTGGCAGGCAGCAGTCTTATGAGTTTTTTGTTTTGACCTGAATCTTCTCCTCCCCTTCCAATGCCACCTCCTCTTTGTTTCGGTGATTTCTTTAACTAAATCCATGATCACCCGTTAACCCCCATCAAATGTTGCAAGTAAATGGCTTCTGGCACGTTACTAAAAAACGAAAAACATTCACAATAAGTGTCTAAAACATACAAATCATTCCATCAAAATTATACTCCCTCCGTCCCAATTTAAATGCACCCTACGGTTATGCATGTTTTTTTTATTATAAATCTTATAGTTTTCATTCTATAATGTATTTTATATGTAATATAGATCTTATTTGATAGATCTCAAGTAGTTCTATTTGACAAAAATTTTAAAGACTTTGAAAACCTTACCAATAAAAAGATATAGACGTTTGAAAATGACACGGATATATGCAGGGAGCATTTAAAATGGGACGGAGGGAATACCAAAGACTACATCATTGTAGCTGACTACTCTATCAAAATCGACATGAACCAAACAAAGTTGTGCCCTTCAGATCAATTTCAGATTCAAAATTTCAAGCCTAGTATTCAATCCTTCCCCTACCACACATATATGATATATATGCAAAGCGCTCCTAAAATCCTAGCATCCTATGTCCAAGGCTGTTCAGACTTCATAGTCCATGGTGAACACCAAGCACTTTCAATTACAAAGACATTCAACAGTGCCCCAAGTCCTTACCTTGCATTTTTGGCTATGGAAAAAAAACAAACACCAAAAAACAACAAGAAGATAGCAAATTCAACCTTTGCAACTAGGCACTAGCATCAAAACTAACCAAACCACATCTAATTTGGAAATCAGGAGAAACAAAAATAAACAAACCAATAGGATAAAAAAACATAAAAGGGGAGTGACAACTCCTCCTCAGGAAAAGCCATCTCTGATTCTAGAAATGTGATCGTGCAAATCCATGCAAACAAATCCTAACAATGTCCCAAACCACGTCATGCAAGAGAAACATTCAATGAATAGGCTCACATAGCACATTAAATCAGTGAATTAAGCACACGATTCTCCATTCTAGAGCTACCAAAAGTACAACTTCAATTAAAAAGTGACCATCAGATATAGTATTACCAACTACAGAATCAAGAAATATCAAACCATGAAATATAATTCAAGTAGATTTCTGAATCCATGATTTTTGAACATAAACCCTTGATTTCGAATTGAATTCAGGTCATTTGAACCGAAACCCTTCGTTTCGAACAGATATTGAACCAGAAACAAATTGCAAATCGAAAAAAAACCCCTACATTCGTCTACATACATCAAACCAGAAACAAGAGAGAGAGAGAGAGAGAGAGAGAGAGAGAGAGAGAGAGAGAGAGAGAGAGAGAGAGAGAGAGAGAGTTCACAGTTCGAAACCCTAGTTTCGAGTTCGAGTTCTAAATTGCACACAAAAACACAGAATAAACTAGGGTTTTCGAACAGTGACATGACAAAAAAAACCCTAGATTTGAACCAAAAAGGAGAGGGAGAGAGACCTTGGAGGTTGATTTCTTCTTCTTCTTCCACCTCGCAGGGGCTGTCCAATACAACTTCACTGCAAATAGAAGCTTCTCCGTGTTTAGTGGTTTATTTTCATGGTCAACAATCTGTCTATCCCATATCCTCCCATCTGTAATGCACAAAGAAAGAAAACAAAAAAGTGGCAAGTGAACATTCAAGTTTTATACATAGATCATTCAACAAAATAAAAGAACCATTCCTTGCTTGATTGAATAAAATACAGAATAGCAAAAACAAAAATGATCCTTTGTTTACCAAATCTTTCCACTGCGAAAATCAAAAATCAAAATTTTTTCAACATCCAACACTACCAAAATAAAAAACTAACAAAAAAATGGGTCCGAAATAACGAATGGGTTAAGCTTTTTCACAAACCCTAACCCTAGTTTTGGCAAAAATCAAAATTGATTTTTTTTTTTTTCAACAAATGGGTTCGAAACTGCTCAACACTAACAATATTAAAATCAATTTTTTTGAAGATCCAACACTAACAAAATGAAAATCGACGAGACATTGAATTGCGAGAGAGAGAGAGGGGGAGAGACATCGAATCGAACCCTAGTTTGTGGTACACATCAAATCAAATGCGACAGATAAAGAGAGGGAGAGATACCTTGATTTCCAAACCCAGTCTTGATTTCTTCTTCTTCTTCTTCTAGATTGGATCTCATTCCTCTCTTCGATAGATCGTTTTTCTCCTCCTCTCTCTCTCTGATCATTCTGTGAAATGAAAAAAAGCAGAGAAAAGGGGTTTTGTTTTAACCTGATTTAAGGCTTTAACCTGCGATATTGGGTACTACCCAGTTCCCCTGACCTGCGATAATGGAGACCGGATTTTCTCCCATTTCAGGGAGCCTTGATAAGAAGCGCTCCGTACACACCCACCCACCCCACGAATCCAGTCCACACCTTTAAAATGCGGACTTCATCCACAACTTCATTTTCATGATCCGACCTGTCAAATGTACGTTTAAAAGGTGCTTTTAAAGGTTCCTACCGAAAATCAATGAAAAAAATACCGGGAAAGGCTTGATCCAATCAGTTTTTGATAAAAACTATATACGTATACATTTTTTCAGAGTTGTGTTGGAGAGCTTAGTTTGTTACTGAGGCAAGTTTTTTTTTTCTTGGTAAGAGTAAATTTTATAACCAACCGAAACAAATCAACCAAAGGGAAAGCCCTCAATACAAGCTGTTCCAAAGAAAGAACATACAGACTACTCCAGCCAATAGGTCCTATTTACAGCTTGCTCTAAAATTTTATGAGAAACATGCCAAGAATCACATAAGCTCTTATTTTCCCTTGAGTTAGGGAACTTCCCCATGTGCATGTTCAAGCTAATACTCTACTCAATACAAGCCAAGACCTCCTTAAAGCTGCTATGAAGACCTCCAAACACTTGTAAATTTCGCTCAATCCATAAGTGATAAACAGTTGCAGCAAAGGCTAGTCGAATCACCAAAGATTTGAAGCTCTTCCCTTCGCAGAAACCAATGGCCCAAGCAATTTCACTATCCCATTGCTCAAACCGCTCTAGAGATTTGAAATCTCGCCAAAATATTTCCCCACACTCTTCCAGAATAGCTACATTTAAAAAACAAATTTTGGATACTTTCTTTGGTTTGATTACATAGAACACAAATCGGATCCACTCCCATCCCCCATCTTCTAAGTCTGTCTTTAGTGGAAAACTTCTTTAGACAAGTTAACCATAGGATGAAGGCCCATTTAGGAACATTATTAGAGAACCAAACCACATGAGCATAAGGAACCTCCTCTCGCTTCCTTCGCACAACGTCCTATGTGTGTTTGGCAATATCATCCCTTTCAACTTAATGCAACATGATATCAGAAATATTGTTCTGAATTTGTTGAATTCTGCAACTCCAAGTCCTAGGCCAAAGCCAAGTACCATTTTGTATCATAGAACTCACCTTAGCAAATAAAGCTCTGCCAAGAATAGAAATGGTTCTATCATCCAGCAGCTTATACAGGGGTCCAGTTGTAAACCAATTATCCAACCAAAAGTAAGTGTCTTTGTCCATGGCCAATTACAAGCTTCAAAAAGTGCTGGCCTATATTTCTAAGCTTGAAAAGCTTTCTCATTGTCTAAGAGCAATCCAATGGAGCTTTCATACACCAAAAACAATGATCTTTTATAATATAACTATGGATCCATTTTACCCAAAGAGTTTCTTCCTTCTTGCATACAGCCCATAAACATCTCAACATAGTTGTTTTATTCCATTCCTAAAGAGATTTCAAGCTAAGCCGCCTTCATTTTTAGGAACACCGAACACAAACATCCATCCATTTGACTTTAGCACATGCACTTCTAAGATGTAGTCCAGACAATAAAAAGTTCCTTAGCAATGCTTCAACTTAATTCAGAATTCTTTGAGTAGGGATAAACAATGAGCACCAATACGTTTGAATAAGGAGAGCTCTGCCACCACAAGAAAGGGATCGGTTAGACCAACTATTTATCCTCTTTCAAGTATTCTCCTTTAGTTGGATGCAGTCCATATATCAAAGCCGAGATGAAATCAACGGAACCCCCAAGTACTTTACTGGAAGAGAACCCTTAGGAATAGGAAGCATACCAAGGATCTTAGCTTGAACAGCTATGTTAGTTCCAGAGAAGAAAATAAGGCTTTTTTGGAGGTTTGGTTTTAACCCAGATACATGATAGAAATCCTCCAAAGCATCTAAGTATCCTTATAAAAGAAGTATCAGCCCCCCACCAATAAGAACAAATCATCAGCAAATGCTAGAAAAGAAATGGATAACGTATCACACTCAGGATGATAAGTGAAGTTGCCATCATGGATTTTTCTGATGGAGAATGGAATAGAAGCCCTCCATAACTAATAAAAAAAAGATAAGCGGAGATAGGATCTCCTAGTCTCAGACCTTTCTCACCTTTGAAGAATCCTTACAATTCTCCATTTGAAACAACAGAGTACATTGCTAAAGAAATACAGATCCTAACCTAATTAATGAATTGACTAGGAAAATTCAAAGCTTCCATAACATATCACACTCAGGATGATAAGTGAAGTTGCCTACAATTTGGATATGGATTATCATCTTCAAACGATGATGTTTCAGCCAGTAGTATGTGCCAAATCTCTGATCTTATGAGTTTGAGCTGAAAATATGTTTACAAGTTCATTTGACATGCTTCATATGCATTGTGTTTTCGGCCTTAATATTTTATTCCAAAGTGTTTTCTTCCATTATGCATTTTTTTACCACTTTTTTTCCACCTTAAATGTCAAGTTTGGAGGTTTTTAGCTAGATTGGTATCTTGCATGTTCCCACCTTATAGGTGAACCTATGAAGTGTTCAATTTGGGATGCTACACAGAGTGTCTCTCTTTCTCAATACTAAAAGAAAGAAAACAAGTGCTTCCTTGCCTTATTTTTCTCAGGTATCGTGGTATCCACGGCTCGCGCTATAAGATCAACATCTTTGTGGCTAAATCTGCTGTTAACTTATCTGCCTTCCAGCTGTTGTTTGGCCTGTCTATCAAATGGAAATCTCTGCAAACACCAAACAACATCGTCGCGTCAGATCCATGGAATTTCCTCCCCTCAAAAAGCTTCACCTGATCCATAAACGGCTGGAGCCTAATTTAGCTTCTAAGTCAGAAGACGTTCTTGTTCTTTCTTGCTCTGACAAGTTCCTTTCGTTTGTCCCAATGCAATTTTTTTTTTCTCACGTTCATTTTTCTGTAGTTGCTATGCAAAGTTATGTGCTTTATAAAATGAATGTGAATAAAAATGATAGCATGCTTTTAACCTTCAAGCGCAGAATATCACGTCTTTCCAGCAACCCTTGATTCTTTGATCTGTACATGGCGGTGAAATTTCTTTGTTCTGTACACCTATTTTGTTAGAAGTCTGAATTTCAAATATATTCTTAGACATGCGTGCACACAAAAAAGAAAAAAAGTCTTGGTAGAGTACATGAAATGGAACATAAAGAAGCATCCAGGTGAAATTCATCCAGTACATTGTCAAAATAGAGTACCAGATGAATCTCATCAGTCAGTTTTCATGTTCCATTTCATGTTTTCTTTCCATGTTCTCAACACTTTCCCAAAAAATAAAGAAGCTTCGTGAATCGTGATGAATATTTTGAAACATATCGCTAACCCCTAGAAAGTTTGATGGAATGCCAAGAACATTGAACATAGATTAGAAAAGAGAGAAGGAAACCAATCCTCGAGCCTGAAAGCACCACAAAATCTATGTAAATTGATCAATTAACCAAGGGTCCCAAAGGCTACAAAATAAACCATGCAATTCCCCGTGGGTGTTTCTTTTGATAACTACAAAAATGACCATCATTTTCTATTACTGAGAAGAAGAAAAAACACTGGTTGCTACAACATATGAAAAATGTAACTATCACTCTACCAGCAATCACTCTACCGGCACTGTTCAAATATTGTTGTGGTTGCCTCCTAGTCGGATAAAATCTTGTCCATGTCCTCGAAATAAGGCCAACTTTTCTTCTCTCTCTTGCTTGCCTGTGGAAAAGAGCATCAAAGAAACTCAACAAAAATAATCAAGAAACTAGCATGACATCTACTCCACTAAGTACAAGGACATGGATGCAGATATACATCCTTTTGCATATCTGTGCGACAATTGTATGGTCGACCTCCAGCAGATGAAATAGAAATACATAACTGCAGCATTGCATTTATATCCGCATTTCAGATTATAGGGCTCAAGTCTCAACATCACACCCTCAGGGTTAATGTTTCAATGGTCGAATCAAAATTCTCCATATTAACAGATATGTTCGAGATTTTGAAATAACCGGCTTGATACAGAAATCAAGCTGAAAAAATTGGAACTTTGTGTATGAGCAAGTACACACTTGTGCCAAATCCCGTGTCAAATCCCATGTCAAAAGCAAATGGTTTTGAGATTGTGCCAAAATGGCATCAAACCGGTGTTGTAACATTGCTATTTTTTTTACTTTTTGACCCTCTAGTGAGCGAAATAAATAATTTAGCAATGCCATTTTGGTACCAACAGTTGGACTTACATAAATGCATCAACGAGAACTATTTACATATGCGAGAAAGAAATGCCATTAATGTCAATGTTAAGAGCAAACCTCGTATCTATGGACCAGGGATGTCCATAGAGATTTGCACTCCCCGGGAGTTCGAGTAATCCCATCAGACAACAGCTGTGCAGATATCTCTTCCCAAAGGGCCATTTGCTGCTTCACAACTTGGAATTTACCAAGGAGTTCACCATGCATTTTAATCTCTTCGGGCTTCCACTTGTTCCGTTTCGTAGGCTTGGAATGTTTTAATTGAGAATTTGGTAGTTCCACAGAATCGTTAACCCCAGTTTTTTTCTTAGGCTCGTCACTATGTTTCTCAGGTGGAAAAGATCTGTTGCTATTCTTTCCCACTTGGTCCATTAGTGGCATCAGTACTGACCTCCAAAAATCATCTGATTGCTGAGAATTAATAGGGGAGCTCCCTGGTGACTCCGAACTGAAGTAGTGGCTTCCTCAGACGATTGTCTTTCATATTCAGCGCCACGACCTGCAGTACAAGTAAATACATTGTCATACAGAAACCTATTTAAAATGCTCAAGCCAAACGCAGAGAGGAAAACAAAGCGATTTGGTGCTAGTAACCTCTAAAATCTAAATCATCTACTCAACCCAGGGGGCAAATCATACCAGACATTAACCCTCCAAAGGAAATAATATGGCAGTAGATGACAAAATCATATATCTGGAGGTCGGTCCAGACAGGACAAAACTGAATGGTCTAACTACCACATTGGACCTGGACCAAATTAAACACGACAAGACTAGTAGTTCAATGAAACAATTCAGCCCCTGGACATCAAATAGATTCCATATCAGAGTTACTGAAAAATATAATTTTCTTCCTAGGTAACTGATTTTGTATTGGCTACATGCATTCACAAATAAATTTATGTATGTATACACATATATACATGTAAAGAAAGGAAAATGAACAGTGAAAGAAAAGCTTCTATTTATTTTATTTTATTTTTATAACTACAACAGTGAAAAAACAAAAGCTGAGAAATCAGAACCTTCCCATTCTTGCGCGGTGTTAACTGATTGCATGATGTTGTTGCCTTCTTCCTCTTGTACCTCAGTCGGCTGTCTCTTTTTTGGACGACCAACTCTTGTTTTTCTTAATGATGATGTCCCAGAACCACCTTGTGACTTGAGCTCGTCCGAGGGAAATGCAGCCAGATTTTCTACAGCAACTGCAATGACTTCAGGACTTTTACTAAAATTTTTGCTTCTTGGTCAAGAGTGAACATTTCAAATTTGCAAATCCCACACATCAATTATTTGACTGTGTCCAACAATCCATATCCTAATTATTTGACTGTCATCTCACTTTTCCAACAAATTACTTTCCCTCGTCAAATTGTTGATAATCTACTTGCATAATCTACCTTATTTACCGAGAAAAGTGTAGGAAATATTAAATGGAACATGAAAGACAAATCTAACCTAAAACTGAAGGGGGTTCTTTTCGAGTTGGATTAGAAGTCACTACTCTAATTCCTACACACCAACATATACCTGAGGTTCCGAGGCAAAACAACAACGAACAATCATATACCTGAGGTTCTTTCTCGGAAGTAGATGCCTCTTCAGTGATGAAAGAGCGGAAAAGAGCAGCAGTCAAGGTTGTCTCAATTGACCGGAGCCTCTAAGTTGTCGGAGATGATTTTGATCGGAGGGAAAGGTTCAGGGTAAATGGGAGAGGGAGAGAGCCTCACCGTCGACGTCGTTTCTATGGGAAACACGAGATTTATGTAAAACCGGTTACAACTCTTATTATGGTTTTGATTCAGTATATCCGAACCTATTTTAAGACACATAAATTCATTCCGATCAAGTACTAATCCATTTTCAAATGTTGTGAAATTTTTACATCATTTGTATTTTTCTTCATTATACAATATGAATGTCTTAGATCATTAAAATATCACTCAGATAGATAGAAAACTTACTTCAAGTCCCCCATGAATTGTTAATATAGAAGGGATATGATTCAATGTATTCAAATCCATTTTAAGAACTAAAAAATCATTTAGATTAAGTACTATTATGTGTTTTATTTATGAGATATTCGTACATCATACGTGATCTAATAATTTATACAAGAAGAATGTCTTGGATCATTAAATTATGGTCAATATTGATAGAAATCGTCCTTTTAGTATTCATGAGTTCTTAGAACGAAAACGACGTCGTTTTATGGTCATGACATAAGTTCAACCTATGTCATGACATGGAAAATATTTTTCACAAAGTAAAATTAAAAAATCCCAAAACCTCAAAACCCATTTCGACGTTCAATCTGTACAGAGAAAGGGAGAGCGCCGACCGCCCGCCACCGCGAAACCCGCCACCACCGGCAGCGCCTCCCGCCTCCCTCTCCACCTCCAACTCCGGCAAACACACCATCACCGAGAACACGGCTAATCAGACAAGCACGAACACGGCACAGGTCTCTCTCCCTCTCCCCCTCTCTCTCTCTGCTTGTTTCAACTAGAGTTCCAATGTCCGAAAAAAATTATGTGCAACATATTTTGGGTATTGGTTGCTGTACCCTACAAGATAGCTCAGTTTCGTTGGTTTGTTGCCCAAGACATAAGTCAGCCTAGAAAGCTTCGTTCTTTTTCTTCACCCCGAAATCAATAACAAAGTCCAGAGGAAACTGCAAAGAGTCCCATTCACTGATCCATATCAAACCACCTGCCTTAAAAGATTATATTGATAATCATATTTATGAGTTGTGAAGATCCTGTGAGCAAAACTAAGCAATTCAGTTAAATGTCCCCATTGGATGTGCCTCGAAACCCGAGTAATGTAGGTGTAATGAGAACAGTTTGACTCATTAGTCCATTCGCCCACTATAAAACTTCACTAATCAGATTGAGATGAGTTTAATAGAATCTCAACGCCCATACTTCTCAATGTTTGTAGTTTCCCTGTCAGTCCAACTTCCTCCTGTGCAAACTATTTTGGCCACTTTGTATGGTCCATTCATAGCTTCTGACATAATTACAATAGATACTTGTATGATTAGTCAATTGATCAGATCTGCGTATGTTTTGTAATTTCAAAAGTCCCGGCTTACATAATTACTACAGCCTTTCTGCTTTGCAGTAAAACTGAATGGGGATGAAGAAGCTTTGACTTTAAAATACTATTGAGTTACATGTCTAGTACTTCCTTGTAGATTGAATTGCCTGGTTCGATCTTGTTTAGCTATTCGGCATTGCTTGGTTGAATCACATTGCCCTGGTTTACATTTTTTTTAGGCCAGCTGATGTTAACCATGTGATTCCTGACTTCCTTATGCCATGGGGACAGGGCAATCCGTAAGCTTGAGTTGGAACACTTGTTGACATCACCTGAAACCAACATCTATTCTAATATATATTCTAAGTATATAAAGGCAGAGCACTAGTTTGGGGTCACCCAATAAATGAAGTCGTATGATCTTTTTTTATACCGAAAATGCCGTATTAAAATTTATTTTTAACAGTGCAAGGCAAAAACTGTTATGGACGTAAGAGTGAAATTGCAACATATCTGCCAAACAACTCCTGTCCCCCATGTTTCTTCAACTACTGTTTTTCTTCATCTTAACCAGTGGGAGAAGGAATGTTTGTGGACCAATTCTGCACTTGGTAGCTGGAAGGAGAGAGAAAGTTTGCGCTTCCAATTTCGCAGACCAAATTCCCAACGGCGAGGAGAGGGGGTGGGAGAGAGGAACAATTGGCTATAAGTGAATGTTTTTGTATTTTAGTGTGTTTTTGTTTTCTATCATGGGCACATATAACCACAACATATGAAACAAGAGGATAATATTAGAACAGTTCTTCATCTCTCTCTCTCTCTCTCTCTCTCTCTCTCTCTCCTCATTCACTGTAATTAAGCATCAAGTTCCGGAACCATTTTTTTTTGGGTACAATTTCAGAATATTTATCCAGCCGTATTTTGTTACTCTCTCTCTCTCTCTCTCTCTCTCTCTCTCTCTCTCTCTCTCTCTCTCTCGTAACTAGTTTTAACCCCCAACCCTGCCCATTTGCCACCTATAAGAAATAACAAAAGAAACTTGCTTTTTGTAACCACGCCCACAATCATACACTTTTAATATGTACAAAAAAGTTTGATTTCAAAGGAAAGTCTAATTTGTTTTGTGAAGTTTTGGACTACATTCTTCATGTTCGTCATTTCTGCAATGCTGCCATTTGGTTGGTTATTCATAAACACGTGTTTACTTCTTATCAAAGGACACATTCTACCTACAATAACTCCTCAAAAAAATGGTCCTCCAAATTCTTTTGAAAAGTATATTCCCTCTATTTAATTAAATACACTTGGACACACAATCCAATACAAGGTGTGCGGTCCACACACTGCACCATATTTGCAGTTGATTGGTATGTTTATCATGCTATTGAATTTATTACTTGGAATTAGTCACAAATGCAGTCTTTTTTTTATTGCAATTCATATATTGTTCAATGAGTGTGATGTTGCAAAAGGATAATGCGACGTCACAAAAGACTTACTAATAAGTCCCTTTGTGCTTATTCTAAACAAAATCAACTTGCACACTTATCAAGGGTGCTCGACCTCTAGTGCAATTACTGTACAGAGTTTGATATTATATGATTCTTTCTTCCACTGTGTACTATATGTACGACATTTGTATCTACAACTGGAATTAAAACTAATATGTGTTACAAGCATGTTTTTATTTTGAGTTGTATCCCCCCAATCGTAATTGCTTACAGGCTTTGCAAAAGTCATACAAATGTCTGTATTGGCGTCACATTTTATACTATCTAAGTAACATGTTATCATGTGACATGCAAATTGGTTACTTCATTCCTATTGTTAATAACAAGCTTAGAATTAAGTACTCATGGTTAGTTCTTGCTAATACTGTGGTGTATTGGAAGATCACAACTATTGCTACTTTTGCTTGCATATACTGATACAACAGTTATTGCAGGTTATATTATGGACCACGGTGATCTACTCCAGGGGCCCATTGACCCTAGACTTCTCGTGTTACAGAGACAACACCGCTCCCATGCTGTTTGGGAAGCCAACGTAAGTAACCAGTTTTACATACGAGTATATCTAACATGAAAATTGTAGTTTTCATTTTACGATATTGGTTCATTTATATGACCTTTACCAATGTTTTTCAGGGGAAGCGTCCCGATGATTGTGCTACCATTGTTGTTCATCGAAGTGAACAGAATTTACGCAAGTTGCCGCCCTTGTCGCAGCCCGTTATTCAGTTGATTTGCCAGGCAGGTTTTGGTTCGCTTTTAGACATGCCATTTATGCAGTTGGACCTAGGTTTGCTCACGGCACTGGTTGAGCGTTGGCGCCCAGAGACTCACACCTTCCACTTCCCTTCGGCTGAAGCCACAATTACTCTACAAGATGTGGAAGTAATAATGGGTCTCCCGATTAATGGTAGACCTGTTATTGGGAAGACAGACTTGCCATGGGAACAGATGGTCGAACAACTACTGGGGTGCGAGCTGCCGATGGAAATGAGGAAAGGGAATAAGGTTAGTATGGCCTGGTTGCGGCAACACTTTCCCGGACGGGTCTCAGACGGGGCTACGCAGGCCCAGATTGAGCAGCAGGCACGAGGCTACATTCTCCACCTAATAGGTGGCATTCTTGCGCCGGACAATACATTGCATGTTCACCTATGCTATTTGAAGCTTCTTGAGGACCTTGAGGTTGCTGGACAGTATAGTTGGGGTAGCGCTTGCCTAGCAAGCCTTTACCGTTACCTATGCCACGGTTCTGAGGCGAAGAATCAAGATGTAGGTGGCATGTTCGTCCTTCTCCAGGTTTGGGCGTGGGAGAGGTTACCTTACCTTGCCCCTGGACGTCTTGGGGAGCGGCCCCCTCGCGATGGTGCTGCACTAATTGGACGGTACAATTTTGTATATACTTCATTTACAGGCCTCTTGAATCTCTTTTTTCTTGTTTCTTTTTGTTTGATTTGGCTTTGTGTGTGTGTAATGTGGCTTTACTACTATGTTATTTATTATGGATAGGAATTTTCTTGTTAAGACCCATCTGTGCGCTTTCAATTTAGATGATTCCATTCCAAAAGAAAGATAAATTTCCCTCTCTTATGATGAAACTTGAAGATTTTTTTTCTTTCTAAAACATCCCTCAAACTATATACCGTTTGTTTATTTAGTCCTCAAACTATCAATTTTGTTTACTTCGTCCTCCAACTATTGCATTGCATTTTAGTTGTCCTAATGCTAACAGACATCCATTATATAATGGAAGGAAAGAATTCACATGGGCAGCACGAGCTGGACGGAAAGAACTCACATGGTTAGCATGTGCCCTTTTTTCCCAACCCATCGAAGGGTACAAAGGTCATTCCACGTTCTTTCCATCCATATTGGCGCCAACTCCACTGGGGCTTTAAAAAAAAATACAGACAGCAACTTTGGGGAAAAAAAAACAGAGACACAAGTTCTCTCTCTCTCTCTCTCTCCCCCTTTCCCTCTCCCTCTCCTTTATCCCATCCCCAACTTGGCTGCTCTAACCTGTTAGACACCGGTGAAAAAAAAAAAAAAACCTGTTAGCACAGTAGCAGGGTCTAGCACCAGCCATTGGCGACCAAACCCCATTTCCAAATACCAATAGCCAGCCAAGCATCACATTTCCTATTTCTATGTTCATTTTCCAAGCATTAAAGCAAAATACATTACCAACAAAAAAAATATAGCCGCAAGTTGCCAGATGCTAACTTCCCATTTTCCAGTTTCTCCTCAGTCATTCATGATTCATTAGTTTAGCCATTACCCAATTGCACAACAGCTCTAACCTGTTGGAACCTGCGGCAACTCTAATTCCATATTGCATTTCCAGAATCACTACTGAACTACTGCTCTATTCCACAATCAAATTCCAGATTGCATTTGCATAAACATAACCATGAGATATGAATCACTACAGAACAGAACAGTACAGAACAGAAACCACTTGCAAAATACCTTGCATTTCCACCAAAAAAATAGAGTTCAAGTAACTGAAGATAATCCATTGCAGAGTGGTCCTGCCCTTAATCCTTCATCGATCGAAAGAGGGCTGATTTGTGTGTGGAATGGTGTGGATAAAGAGGGCTATTTGTGTATGGAATGAGGGCTGGTTCAGTCGACTACACACAGAGAGAGAGAGAGAGAGAGAGAGAGAGAGAGAGAGAGAGAGAGAGAGAGGGGCTGATCTTTGAATGGGGTTTTGTGCACGGCATGGCTTCTTTGCCCCTGCAGTTTGGGGTATTATAGCATGTGATGTGCACACTGATGTTTTTCTGTCAACATAATGGATGGCTGTTAGCATGAGGAAAACATAGAATGCATGCACTACGTAAACAAACGTTGCAGTGTGTAGTTTGAAGGATGCTTTAGAAAAAACTCTTTCGATAAATACAAAGATTCCTGTTGGAAATAATAAGAAATCGAAGAATTCAAAATATAAGAGGGTCTGTGACCCCGTGATGCTCAAGGCGTCCTTCCCCTTTTTCAAAAAGATACATAACATACAAGAGCAATAATCAGAATTCTATGGGGCACTTTTGGGACAATTTTTTTTGGATTATTCAAGTTTTCTGATATATTATTGCTTTTTGGTATGTTAAATGTGTACAATGTGCAGGTGGGATGACAAATTTCACTCACCAGACTTGGCTACCCACGTTGTTGGGCATTATAGGCACTCTTTGGACATGCAGAGACCAGATGAGGTTAATACCATCTTTACTTTGTAAATTTCTCTTTCATATACATTCCATTTACAATGGATATTTTCATATCTGATTGTTGCATATATTTGCACAGGTTGTTTGGCAGCCGTACAGTGAGGAGTTGATTGAGTCTCTGCCACGTTTTTGCAGGGCTGGTAGGGCTATTTGGAGGGCTAAGGTCCCACTGATTAATTTTGCTATTGTAGAGATGCATCAACCTGAACGAGTGATGCGACAGTTTGGTTTTAGGCAGTTGGTCCCTCCCCCGTCTCAGGCTCGAAACGTGTTGCACGGTCAGACATTAAAAAAAGGCCCGCAGGATTGGGAAGTGACTAATGGAACGGCTGTAGCAATGTGGAATAACAGGCTGCAGTTAGTTGAACCTGAAGGCATTCCTGACCTCCTCCACGCATACCCTGCTGGTGACGACTATGTAGTTTGGTATGAGAGTATAACTGTACCCTATGTTAGTCGGATGAGTGCTGCTATGGCCAAAGCGGTAAGACTAATAGTAGGGCATTACTTTTTTTGGGCATATATCAAATTCCCTGAAACTCACACTTGTAATTTTATATTTTGCAGACACGTTTGTTTAGGAGTCTCATTCGGCCGGACTTGCCTGAGGAGGCACAAGCAATTGGGAAGCAGGGATTGGTGTGCATGGCCTCTCAAGGGAAATTTTTAAGAAAGGAACCTCCAGTGCACTTGGTTTTCGAGACTGAGGAGGGGAATGAGGAGGAGGGCGAGGATGAGGCCAACTTTGAGCCAGCCATTGAGGGCCCTATACTGCAGCAGGAAGCTCATGCACACGGGGAAGAGGTGGTGTATGAGCTTCATGCACAGCCGCATGCAGAGGCACGGGCACAAGACCCCCCATTGCCGGTTCAAGGCGGTCATCCTTCTACTGAAGCAAAGATGTCGCCTAATGTTGTTTGTACATCGTATGCATCACCCTTACCAATACAGATCCCCTATGGCTCCCCATTGGGTCCTTTCTCAAACGCTCCCATGCTCACTCAAGTTTGGAACGTGAGTAACCCCATCTCATGGCCCTCTGATTCCATTCTTACCCGAAGTTGGGTGCTTTCACTACTGAACGCTTTTGATTGGGGATCTAAATATTTAGCACCTTCAGAGTTCTCTTTATTATTACCTATCTCTGTTTTTGGTAATCTGGTAAGCTCTGCATCAAAAATCCTCCATACGGAGCCCAATTGCATTACCATTGACGGGCTTGGTGCCAATTCAAGTGTTGTAGTGGTTGGGGACATTCATGGGCAATTGCATGATCTGATTTTCCTACTACAGGATGCGGGTTTTCTAGCGGACGACAAGGTTTTTGTTTTCAATGGGGATTATGTGGATAGGGGGGCATGGGGTCTTGAAACCTTCCTTCTCTTACTGGCCTGGAAGGTATGAAAAAATTCACTTTTATGCATATGTTTGTTTTCAAATTCAACATGAAAATAAAATCTTTTGCTTGAATTGGGTGGCATTTTGATGGTCTCAAAAATCCTGTGTACTTTAAAGAACCTTTTTTGTAACCTTCCTCGATTGCTTCTTGTTATGATAATCATTTGATGCACATGAGAGTTCATAGCACCCTTTAGTTTTCAGCTTGTCTTTGTATATAGGCGGCCTTTTCTTAGGGCTTGTTTGTTAGCCAGACTAAATATCCTTCTAGGCTCTAGCATCCTTAATCCAGTGATTGCTTTTGGGAGCCCAAATTATATATTCCATGGACTACCATACTTAAGTAACGAAAATCTTAATTTGGATGTGCCAAGGCACTCTTTTGGACGGTTGTTAGGTGTCTATTACTAGTAGGCGAATGAACAAATAGGCAGTCGACACTTTTTAGAACTCTGTGGATATGTGATTTACTTTCTTATGCAAGTTGGAAAATGTCATCATACAATGTCAAGATTGCGTGCTTTGCAAGCCTGTACTAGAGTCAAAGCAAACAATTTGGTAAATAAAGCACTATCATGAATAGCAATTTGTGACCTTGTTCGTGCCCCTATTTGTTAAGGATTTTTAGATTTATGTGCCGTGGAGATTCTTTGTAACTTAATGTCTCATATGTACTTCCTTAAAACATGGGAAGCAAACTTATGGAAAGGTATTGTTGTATAGGCATGAGCAACGTAACCATAAATTTGGATGGTCTTAAACTCAATGTGTCAGTGTCCTACTTTTTGGAGAAATAATGTATCCGCGTTTTCATATCGAGTCGTATTTGTATCCATTTGTTGAAGGAATTAATCCATGTGTTCATGGAATTAATCCAACTCTGTGGCTGCAATTACTGTATCTATTGTGAGACACGAATTCATTGTAGGTGGTCACAAATTCAATGTATCCTTACTCTTGTTGTGCTTTGTTAGTGGTTTTGTATTTTCTATGTCTTTTCCATCTTTAATATGAACTGTTAATTGGCAAAATGACATGAAATAGGAAGGGTTGAGAATGTGAACAACTGAATTAGTTGAAATTCAAATGTGGCCCAGTATTTGGATTTGCTATAGATGATTGATGCTAAACAGGTTATGTTGATAAAACCTACAATTGATTGAGGTTTGGTTCTTTGACTCCATTTAGTCTATGTAGTGATCAACCTTGAGAAGTGAAACAACTAACACACAAGTGTATTCAATGAAAGATATGTATTCAATGCCAAAGTCTTGCAAAGTTTTCATTGCCAAAGTTTCCTATCAGAGTTGGTAATGTCCCACGGATATGTATTCAAAGGCAAAGTTTTCCATCTTGGGATTTATCTTGCAAACATTCCATTTTCAGGAAGCTATCTTGCACATTTATGCGAGTTTATTTATTCGGCTTCATAAGAAGTGTAACAACTCGCACACGTGTGCTTCTGAAATTTTTGGAACCCAGTAAAAGGAGTATTTCTATGGTGCCCCACTAAATCTAAGCCATAAGATGAAAAAATAGATGAATCTGAACCATTAGATGAAAACCACCACAGGAATGAGGGTGGTTTTTCTCTTTTTCCGTGCAATTATACTTGCTATGACCACAGGCTTTACTTACCACACATATAGGCCATAAATTGTGGTATGTAAATCCTGTGTTTATGGTAAGTGTGATATGTTTTTTTAGTTTGTAGACCCAGTGTTCGTGGTAAGTAAAATTGGGACACCGGTGCCCCAATACCACTTTGGGGCACCACAGCTGGACCCCAGTGAAAGATGAATAAAAGTTGAACCAGGACTAATGAAAAGCACACAAGGCCCTTGATGGTTTCACACTATGCTAGTGTTTCTTTGTACCTTGTTTGAAACTTTTCCTATATGCCTATAAGATGGAAATTGGAAGGATTCAGTTAGTTGTTTTCTGTTGAGTTGTCATTATGGGTGGGTTTTTTTTTTTGTTTGTTTGTGTGTGTGTGTGTGTTTCTTACTAACGCAGCACAGAAGCATGAATAATAATCCAGAATCCACCAGAAGAAAGATAAAACTCTCCAAGAGAAATATTATTGGTGAGCGTGAAAAAGATCCCTAGCCGTGTCTTGCAAGAGTACTTATACTACACAAAACATGAAGGATGAAAAAGGAAACAAATCAAAGGTCAAATCTGCCTAAGATTGAGCAAACCATTCCTAAACAAACATAGAGAAAATCTTCCTATAATTATGCTAGAATGATCTGAATAGTGTAGAAAAGGAAAGTGGAATCTTCCTACAAAATCCCCTCAATCATACTGATTTTATTCCATTCTGTCCTGCATCACATACTCTTAGAGTTTCAGTGTTAATGTGGTTTGTGTTACTAGTATACAATTTTGGTTTTCATTCTTGATTGCTTTCATTTTTTAATATATACCATGTAAGCACAAAGGGTCAGGCTTTATTTTTCTACTCACCAGAATGTCTTATTTTGTTAAACAACATGTTGTGTTCCTCCCCCTATGCAACTCGACTAATCTAATTTTGTTGCATCCAAGTATGGTTAAGTGATAAACATTAGCTGGACAATGCATGTTTTTGTAGGTTTCTATGCCTGACAAGGTATATCTTCTGCGAGGAAATCATGAATCGAAGAAATGCACTTCGGTTTATGGGTTTAAAAAGGAAGTGCTGACGAAGTATGGAGATGAAGGAAATCAAGTCTATGAAAAATGCATTGGATGCTTCAAAGAGCTTCCCCTGGCTTCTATTATAGCAGGGCGTGTTTATACTGCCCATGGGGGACTTTTCCGCTGCGTGGCCACTGCAACCTCCAAAGGATCTAAGCGGAGGAAGACTCATAAAGCTGAAGCAAGTTCTCTAGCTCTTGGCTCTTTGGAGGATTTATCAAAAGCTAGGAGAGCTGTGTTTGATCCTCCGTGGAAAGGTTCGAACTTGGTTCCTGGAGATGTCTTGTGGTCGGACCCATCGATGAGCCTTGGTATTTCTTCGAATGAAGAGCGAGGCATTGGTCTTTTGTGGGGCCCAGACTGTACTGAAGAGTTCTTGAAGAAGTCAAATCTAAAGGTGATTGATAAAGCAATTTTACCTTTAAATGCTCATATCACTGTGTTCAGTGTGTTGTAATTTCGTACTGTTACATATTCTGTGTTGCTACATAAGCATATTGTTTTCTTGTTGCACTTCACATAGATCTTATAACTCGAGTTTTGCATTGAATAAGTATATTTATCGGTTAATCTTTTGTACTTATTGCTTCAGGCGTAAGCTCCCCCCAACCCCGCCTCCCAAAAAAAAAAAAACTCGTGCACACAAAAGAAGAAAAAATCACCTATGTCTTTTCATTTTCATCTTTGGATTGATTTTTTTTTTTTCTCATTGCGTTTAGGAGTTTTACAGGACTATGGTCGAATCTAGTGCTTCATCCTGACTAGTCCTGAAACATTGTTGTTTCTGCAGTTGATTATCAGATCACATGAAGGTCCTGATGCAAGGGACAAGCGACCTGGTCTAGGAGGAATGGATGAAGGGTACACAATAGATCATGTTGTAGAGTCTGGTAAATTGATTACTCTCTTCAGTGCTCCCGACTATCCCCAGTTCCAGGTAGTTATTTTTGTAACGGCTGGTCTTCCCTAAGGCTACTCTAGTTGCATCCACACTTTAGTATTGGCTCCTATAGTGTGACTTTTTATCTGTATCTCCTTCCAACATTTGATATAGCCTATTGGAAAAAGTTCTCCATCTATTGGCTTAACACTTCTGTGTATGGTTGTTCTATATTTGCTAGATCTAGAGTTAGATGTGCAAAAATGTCATCCTCAAATAACAACCATTTGAGGTGGATTCATTCTTATTCCAGTTTTAGTGGGGCTACATAATGGAATAACATTTCGTCTGCTCTTTTTAGTTAGTTACTGGTTTGCATGCTTCCTTATTCTTCTTGATATAATATTGGATATGGGCCTTATTTTGTCATACGATTGTGAGATACTAAAAACAACGCCCATTGTGAGAAGTTGAAATTGGCTCCAGAAAGTGAATCTTCCCTGGAGAAAAAACTTCACCGAAGTTCTATAGCAGCGCTTTTATAAGACCGGCTTGATGATGCATGGATACGTGGCCCCTGTTTTGAAATTCCCTCCAAGTTTTGGGAGTTTCTGTCAAATGTTTTGAGAACAAAGATATCTCTTAATCTACAATAAGACTATTGTTCCTTATTCAAGATAGGAATCCCTTCTAAAATGGTATCTGTGGAAACCTCCTTTCCGGTTATGTGTTGCGCATCTCCTCATCAAAGAAGCTTGCATCAAGAAGGCATGGAAAAAGGGCAAATGCTGCCAACAAAAGTTACCCCTAAGAAGGCATAAAAGAGAGCTATTATTTGACATGTTACTTCTTAATAAATTAGATTTTTTCCTTTGAAATGCGATAATAATTGCAAGTGCCCCATATGAGATGTCATTACAAAACACCATTATTTTTGTTCCTTGATGCATTTCGTTTTAGAAAAAAGGTATCGAATGGACATGTCCAATGTGGGTATGGTGTTAGACGGAAGATCTTTTTTTCCTTCATTCCTTGTCCTGATAAATTAGGTGGGTCAGTTTTTTCATGAGTATTTGTTATATTTTCATAGAAATTCAATGCCCAAAGCTTGGGGAATATGGGTATGGGACACAGAGAGGACCTAAACCAAAAATGATTTCTGTTTGAAAGCATAGATGATATGCTTTTATTCAACGCCTTTCTATTTCCCTCAATGCTACTTCAGAAAGCCAAATCTTCTTCCTGGAACCCTAGCAGAAAGGAGTCATAGTCCTTTGTTTAATTACGGTGATCAAGTCCTTCAATGGACCTGAAATTTGCACGAGCTCAAACAATTCCAACTTCGACTTGACATCCGAAGACTCACTTGTTAATATAACCTTTTTAAACTTGCTTTTGCTTTCTGTTTTGTATCTCTTATGCTTTGCTTTGGTGGTTTTGGTTAAGGCAGAAGTCCCACTTAGGCTGTTTTTTGGTTATGTGCGTCTTTGGGATACTACTAGGTGGTCCAAACCACAAGTCTCTTTACTCGACCATCGAAGATTTAGTACTATCATACTCTCCTAAATTATCTCTCTCCCTAATCGCCTATTTCCGAGAGATTCTTGGACCATAGTTGAGATACTGAAAGAGGCAAAATAAGCCATCCGCCGAAATAGATTCAAGGTAGGAAAGAGTGGATAGGTAGACCTGTTTTTCACTAGATGAGCATTGTAATGGCCAATGCTGGCCTTGCCTATCTCTCATCAGACTCTTTTAGGAAAAAGCAAATGTTTCCATCTTATTTGACATTTGATTTTAAAGGCTACCTAGTGCGTGAGGCTCCTGCTACTACTGGATGTAGAGAAGGGTTGGATGTACGTAGCCTTACCGTAGTGTCAGGGCCACCCTTCGTGACTAGGAGATGTGATGTTCCTCTTTTTAAGTAGCAATAGGTGATGGAAATTGGGTAGTAAGGTAAATCTGGGTGTTAAAGTTCTGGTAGAGAAAATCAGCTACTTATCATAGAAGGAAATGGTACTTAATTGTTAATCATGACAGTTGACTTTTTGGTCAATCCAAATATTTTCTGAATAACTAGCAAGAATCCCTAAACACTATCTCAAAGGGAATATATTGAAGCATTAGTACCGCTTGTTTGTGATGTCTGAAAACAATATTGATAAATTTCTTGGATTGTATGCATGTGACTTTGAACATGTTCAAATTATCCTAATGTATACAACAAAAGCTACTTCCTTTTTGGGGGTAAGTTTTGTGGAAATTAATAGTTACATGTTATGTCTCTGTCTTCCTTGCAGGCAACTGAAGAACGATACAAGAATAAAGGCGCTTACATTGTTCTCGTACCCCCTCATTTTGATTCTCCAGTGTTTCACAGTTTTGAAGCAGTTACTCCAAGACCTGAGGTACAGATTTTGCTAATCTCTACACTAGAGAACAGTCATACTCCATCGGTCCCTTCCTCTTGTTCTTTTTTTTTTAAAGTCTTGCCAATTTCGTACCAATTTAAAGAGCTCAGCAGTTCTTTTATTTGATGCAAAAAGATTCAGAAAATTGAACTCAGAATTGCTTTATTTTTTAATTTGAAAAATGATATGACTTTTCAAGAAGAAGAAAAGATTATGGGACGAAGGGAGTGAAATGAACATAGCTAAGGATTTTGAGGAGAAGTTCATCCGGGATAATGAAGTAAAGAAGCCAAATTTATTTATCTATTACTTTGTAACATATAGGTACTTTTTTTTATGTAATGAACATGATGTAATCTGCATGACAGGCGAATCCTTATTATGACTATGAGGATGTGATTGACTCCGATGAAGAATTGGACTTTGAGTCAATGGGGTGAGGATCTTCCTGGAAGATTTCATCACCACCCAATATTGAAGCTGGCCATCGTCAACACCCTCTCTCTCTCTCTCTCTCTCTCTCTCTCTCTCTCTCTCTCTCTCGATATCATCTTCCATCTTCCCGCCCATAGTTGCTGTAGAACAGCCTTCCATGCCCAATTATCATTACCCTCTCCAGGACCATGAGTGTCATTGTTTGCAAAACATACTAAGGTACTGATTTGCTTGTCATACTTAGACTAATGATCTAGGTATATTGTTAGTCTTTCTACTTTTGGGACAATGTGTACTTTTTTTAGATGTTGATTGAAGGTTATTTTTCTAGGTGCACAAAGCTTGCATAAACTACTGCAGCAGAAATGGAGATTAAACGAAGGGATAAGGTTTTTTAGTTTTTCCCTTTTTCGGGTACTTCAATTGCTTCACTTTGTTCACTTAACATTTTCAAAAAAAATTCCAAAAAGATTTTTTTCCCATCTCTCTCCAATTATTACATCTCTGTTTAATTATTAATTTTTCCAAAAACCCATCAAAACACTACCTCAAAAATATTTCTTAAAACTCTCAAGCAAACACAATGTTTGTCATTTGCTCAGTTTCATTTTTCAAGTGTCGGGAATTGACTTGGTTTGTAGTATGTTTTCAATTTTCTTCTTTATGAGTTTGATGTGCTTTTGTCAGATTGTGTTTGGTTATTTTGCAAAATTTAGGTTCTTTTGATATAGGAACTTGAGGCTGTTATATGAGTTTTATGAGGTTATTAACAAAGTTATTGGGGCTCAAGTTTAAGTAGCGGCGTTCAAGTTTGGTAATTTTGTTGAAATTCTCATATTCAGAAAGTTTGGGTGAAAGATAGTGTTGGGTTGTGGTGTTAAAAAATTGCAGGGGAGGCTGCACTTTTGTTATTGGTTGATACACATCTGTGAAGTTGTGAAGTTCTAGTTTTTAGCAGAGGCAAAAAATTACTGATAAATTTTCTCTTAAATTCTTCCATCCTTTTAAGCCATTGTGTGTATTGAGCCTAAAAACAACAGGGTTCTAATGCAAAGGGATTCTGACTGTTTTATTTTATTATGTTATATTATATTATTTTTGCATGTAAAATAATGTTAAGGGCTGGGGAGACATCAAGCGGTTGAATTTATTTGAACTATACCCTTTCTAATGTATTTTCTAATTGAGCTAGCGATTGTGGTAATTTTTTTATGCGCCATACTCTATACAATTGATATATGATCACACATATTAGTTATGGAGATAATATAGTTCACATCTTTAGTGTCTCAATCAGGTTTTCTCTTACAATTTCCATGTGTAACTTGCGCAATTTATGTTCTAGGTTTGTTTAACGTCTATCAACAATGACAAGGGTAGGCTCAAGCTGTGGTTGCACCAGTGGCAATTTGTCTTACCCTTCTTTGATTGTCCGGACAGGTAATCCGATTCTTACTTTTTCGAACTCATCTTTGTCATCCACTTTTGTCAACTTGTGATCCATAGGTGTTCCTTTACCTCTCCCTTTGCTTTCATGTTTCCAAGACAAGAGAAAACATGAAAGAATAGTAGATTTGGATATGGTTTGAAGGGCATATTCTGGTCCAAAGTATTTTTCCTGTCGCTTACGAAAATAACGTCTGTTGGAAGAAAATTTTGAAGCCTGCAGCAATGAGACTTGAACCCAAATGACATGTCCATTAAAAGAGCAATGGGTCTAGTTATAGTCTATTTTGAAGTTCAAGTTCTCGTACTGTAGATAGCATATATACCCTCTTTACTCATAATTGGCCATGGATTGGCATGGCCACCTAGGATTACTAGCAGCGGAAGTATGCTGCTTCAGATCTTATCCAACTGCGATAAGTTTTCCTTAAAATTCTTGCCTCCCACCACCACCCCCCTTCTCTTGCTTCTGTAAATATAAAGTGTTGGCAGGAAAGTGTGATCTGAAGTACCTGCAGTCCTTGATTGATATTCCAGTGTAATTCTTTGGATATTTCTTCTGATTTCTTACTCGTAGGGATGGCAAAATGTCCCGCCCCTCCCCACCCCGATTAGGGCGGGTTTTTTTATCGAATTTTTGGGTACCGGGGCAGGTACGGGGGGAATATAAAAACCCGGCCAGGTCGAGTTTATATTACCCCGCCCCGTTACCCACCCCGAACCTGCCCCGAAATATATTTATATATAAAATTACACTTTCATTTTAATCTAATTATCATTATACTAAAGATATCATATTTTTTCCATAATTTTATTATCATTTGACTAAAAAACTTTCATTGTTACCTTTTATTTTTAACAATTACACTAAACTATAACTTTATTTACATGTATTTAGTTTTATTTTACTTTTAGATTAACATTTTTAAAAAATTTCTTATGAAGTGGGACGGGGCAGGTAAACCTGTTCCCTGATCGGGGCGGGAACAGGGGTACCCAAAAAATACCCGGTCGGGGTCGGGTTGGGTTTATGTAATAATTTTCGGGTCGGGGACGGGTATGCCAAAAACCCGCCCCGCCCTGCCCCGCCCCATTGCCATTCTGACTTACTCGGTATAAGCATGCATTTGACTATTTTGCATTGTTGAAAGAAAGGCTTGTTTAGTGTTTTGCACCAATTAGGTGCCTTGAAATGCTCGGCGAAGGAGGAAAATGGAGGAAGTTACTACCCTCTTCGGTTAAAATAAGACTTGCCTTTGGAAAATCGCTACTACAATGGAGTTCATACCGATAGGAACCATCTTGACTAGATTTTCAACTTTTATCTTGTTGACATGATATAATATTTCCAATATCAATAAGGTGTAAAATGGTAAAGTTTGTATTTTTATTTTTATGGTACTTGTTTGACGTTATTGTCAATTTTAAAAAAAATTTTGTTCAGAAAATCTACACAGCTTCCAAAACTGGTCGGAAGCACAACAGAGTTTGTTCTCCAAGGAGCTCTTCACATTCCTTCTCAAGCTAAGGAAATCCCGTATGCCATTTGCAATTGCTTGAACCACCAGGATCTGCCCCTTAGCAACACCTCTGAAGATTCCACTATTCCTTTCTTGCCACAACCAATACACAGTTGCTGCCAAGGTGCAATTGAGAATGGTACAGCTGAAACCATTACCCTTGGCATTGGCGTAAAACCAATCAAGCACTTCCCCCAGTCTACCAGGGATCCCTGCACTCTAGTTGCCAAACAAGATAAGAAAAGGATCAATTAAAAAAAAAGATGATGGGGTGATTCATCTTCAGAGGCACGGAGACAACAAACTACATCCACCTGCATACCCCAACTCTAGAATCCGTGATTTCTACACACTCGGATAAGAGCAACCAACCATAGTATTAAAGACCATCTAGGTACATTATTCTTACTCCTAAAAACTTTGCACCAAAGTTGAAGTGGTAATCTCTCCCTAATCCATGCCGACTTAGCTGTGAAAATACCACGTAGTGAGGCAACTGCAGATCTGAGTCCTCCACCTCAGGATGTGGGATAAAACTTGGAGGAGTGCGAGCAATAATAGTTTGGATAAGAGGTTTCCTGAATTGGGCCAACGCCAAACTCCTTGATTAATGATTGAAGCAACTTTAGCCCTCAGAGACATGCCCACATTGGTCACCACCCTATCACCAAATCTGGCATACAAAGACCCAAGAGGGTACCAATTATCCAGCCATAAAAAAGTGATCTTAGATCAAGGATTTTCCTCATGGTCCATGAGGCATCATAAAGAATTTCCATGGTCCAGATGTAATCTCCGGCGTCAAAGTAGTCGAGGATACCAATGGTGATCGCACTTGTTCGCATGGAACTTAATGAACAAACATAAGGCTACTTTGCGAAGCAGGAGTGTTACCTCCTTTGCTTGAGATGGCATCTGGAAACAAAGAATCTAAAGAGTTGGCTATGTCTGCATTTGTTAAGCTACTTCCTCGTCTTGTGAAGTTAACATTCTTGTTCCATAACTTCCATCTATGCACATCAATATTGCAACATGCTCTGGAGTCTTTCAAATGGCAATGGAACTGAATTCTTTGTTGATAAGCTGGGCGCCCCAACTTGAATTACTTCCCATTATCACCAACTTGTTAGTTTTCCAATGTAATCCGATCACCTCATCTCTTGTGAGGAGATCTGCCTGGTGTATGCTTCTTAAAATCTGTTAAACTGAAGCCAAAATTGTTGGGACTTCTGTTTTCACTTCAAATGGGGTATCACTAATCATTCCTATTCTTCATGACTCTGACCTTGAAATAGGATATCATTAATCAAATGAAGCGTCACTATATTGCATTAGCAGAAAAATTGATGGATGATCCTGTTAGCCTTTGTATTGGTACCACTTGTGAGAGGACAACACTTGAAGCTTGGTTTAAGCGTGGAGAGGTAATTGATCCAGAAACAAGTGATCGCCTTGAGAATTTTCCTCATAGTCAAGGTCTAACATTCAACTGATATAGTCAATTCAAGAGTGGAAAGAGCTTAATTACTGTTGTGAAATTCAGGTCATGTGAGGCAAACTGTTGTCAGAAATTGACTCAAATGGGGGTGACTGGATGCAGGAGCTTACGAAGGAGAGTTCTGTTAATGGAGACTAGATTGCAATTGGGGGTCTTTCTGTTTTGTTGTCTCTATAATGGGAAGTTCACACAATTGAAATGTGAAAGAGCAGATATTGATTACCTTGAAAGATCTTGTAAAGGGTATCTGAGAAATAAGGCAAGCAATTCCTTGAGCTAATTATATAATAGAAAATTAAATTGCATGCATTTGAAATTTCTGCTCCCTACTTTTCTTTGTTTCCTTGCATACATAAATGTGTTTAGCAGTCTGGTGCCTATGTTGTAGGCTTTTCATCAGAGAATTTAGTGCAGCAGTTTCAGGCAGACCCAACGAATTTGTTCATGGTTATTACTCCCTCCGTCCAGTAAAGTTTGACACTTTCGGGAGTGCGTGCCATTTTTAAATTGCCTATGTCTTTCAATTCATAACGTTTTATGTGATTTTCAGAACTTTGTTCAAAAGATTTAATTGAAATCTATCAAACGAGACCCATATTACTTATATAAAACATTACAGATTAAAGAAAGTGACAAACTTTAAGGGACGGAGGGAGTACTTGATATTGTCGATTGACATTTCTTATTTTTGAAGTGTTACTTCATATATGACTCTTGGCATTCTCATACTTCAGAATTTTGATTGATCTGGAAATGGATTTGCTGTTCCAATTAAATTCCATAGTCACAAATCTGGATTTCGAACTTGTTTTGTGAGAGAGAAAAAGAAAATTTACTACTCAGTATTCTGAATCTTGTTTTTGAAACCAAATTCCAGAGAATGAAGTAATAGAGTCCGAGGGGTTTGATCGCATCATTCCATGATGAGGAATTGGGTCAAGCCTGTCAGAAGTTGCAGTTGGGCTGCTTGATGAGTTACTACAACATAGATATAGATGTGATACATCAGTTTCCTGGAATATTTCTTTCCAGTCAACATAGAAAGCTGAAGAAATCTGATGAAGCTCCATAATAAAGATGGAGAACATCATCCATGCTGCTGAGGCAGACTGGTGCCAACCTCTTATTAGCTGTATAATCGAGGTTAGAGAATATTTCCTTTGTGATTCTGGGATTATCTATTGTGTGCATTTATAGACAGCTGATTGACCATGTTCAAGGTTTGGAACCCCTTACCTCTTAATCTTGTAACTAGGAGTATCTATGAGATGAACTGGCCTATGTAATTCGATCACTTATCTGATTTGGAATATAAACATCCGCTTAATTCTCAACATGAATGCCAATGTACACCCAGACACATTTATCAATGCCTACATGGCTATATAGGTATCGATGAACTCGAGTTTGTACATCATCCTCAACCTGTGGAGGAACAAAGAGTCGATAGAAATTGCCACAAGATACATTTTGTGTTTTGTTCGAGGCACAATATACCTTTGTGTTTTGTTTGAGGCATTTGAGGGTGGGATTGAAGATATGACCCTGTGAGCCCCAAAAGTCCAGTGTTTGCTGCCGAGACTGTGGACATGATTACATATCCCGACATAGCTCATATATATCTTGTTGATGTACTCCATATAATGTATAGTTGAGGGCCTTGAGGCTGAATTTCATACAGTGGATCTTGAGAAAGATGTAGTTCTTGCTTTTCCTATTAATTTTCAACTTCTCAACTGTTGCAATGGAGTTTCAAACATAATACCCACTTTAACCATGGCCAATTTTTTTGCTTTCAAAACAGGTCTATGATGGCGGCCTCAAAACTGCATGAAGGAGGATACAGTAACCTGGGATGGTTGGCCAGAGGGTTCATTTGCACTCAAGATGATGATTTCTCTGGAGTCGAAGGGCTTGAAAAGTTGCAGTATGCCACAATTGGGGGTTTGTCCTACAGCTTCCTTAAGTTAATCTTACTGTTACAAGCTATAGGAAAGAAGAGCTAAAGTGCTAAAGCTAAACCTTCTGAAATTGTGCCAGTGCTTACTTTTGTATCTTGCTTTCTCATTTGAAATAGACGAAGGGATTCATTTTTGAGTTTGTAAATTTCTTGATTGCTATTCTACCCTTTCCTCAACGAACAAAGGGTTATTTTTCAAAGGCCATAACCCCATATCACGTAGTTCTTCTTAGTACCACTAATGTTATCCTACAACTTCCTTAAGTTAATCTTACTGTTACAAGCTATAGGAAAGAAGAGCTAAAGTGCTAAAGCTAAACCTTTTGAAATTGTGCCAGTGCTTACTTTTGTCTCTTGCTTTCTCATTTGAAATAGACGAAGGCATTTTTGAGTTTGTAAATTTCTTGATTGCTATTCTACCCCTTCTTCAACGAACAGAGGGTTATTTTTCAAAGGCCATAACCCCATATCACGTAGTTCTTCTTAGTACCACGGTTGCAGTTTTTTTTTTTTTTTTTGTGTGAGAGAGAAAGGAAAAGAACTTCAATAAATGAAGGCAGTTTACAGGAAGGAAAGAACATATAAAGCTACAAATTATCATCAGAATAATTCGTAGCTCTATCAAAAGGTTGTTCTCATCTCCTTTATTGAATGGTGAATGAAAGATATCAGGGCCTTCTGGGCTAGAATGTGAACCCTTTGGACGTCCTTATGCCAAACCTTTGAGATCCTACAAAAAGTAAGCTTTGAATGGTGAATACCCTTTAAACATTTCCAGATGAAAACTTTAATGCATTCAGGAAGAACCAAAGCCCTCTAAGCCAAGACCTTAGGAATCAGAAACGTAGGAAGGATGTAATGAAATCTTGCTCGTGTCCCAAAGAGAGCTAGTTGTTGTGTGGCGCAAGAGAAAAGATGCTTCGAACAGGGATAAAATGGTTGAGGGGCTAAGCACAAGAGGGAATCAGGATGCCCAAGCCCCAATCCATTAAAGCAAGGGCGTACCATTTGCCCATCGAAGTGACAATTGAAATTTTATTGAGGTTGCCAATGAAATCCCTCTTGCGATGCAAAAATTTATGCAAAAAATGGTATGATCTAATCAATACCCCTTATTTTATTGCCAAACATCTTCAAACCTAGTTCGCTCTCAATTCCAACTCTCTTCCAATCAGGAAGGGATCCCAGATTCTAATTCGGAGGTGGCAACCAAAATCAATATCCTCTCTACCTTCGTCCAACAAAAATAGATTGTTGTAAGTAATTTTTAGATAAAAATCTCAGTTAGTTCTTTAATTTGGTATCAAGTAATATAAGAAATTATGATTGTACTTTATTCCAGTCCCATCAAGGAAGCCATAATCAGAGGTCATCTGCACATGATGAGCTTTGATACATGGAGAGAAATCAATGTCATTAAGATTTCGGTGTTCTTTGGGTAGAGGATAATTTCGGAGGGTGTGGTAACTTCATGCAAATTGATGAATCTTCTGCTTCAGCAATCTTGAAGGATAAACTTGCCCTAGTTATTTCTCCTGGTGACAAATTATGTGACGTGTGGATGTTGAATGAAGACCTGAGTCTTTGGACTAAACGATTTAAAGTTGGATCTTTTCCAAGGATTGCACTTTATGCGGGATTGTGTGGGTATGATAAAATTACGTTGGTGGGAGGCACGAAAAATGGTGAATTGGTAGCGACAAACCGTAAAAGTGGTGATTTAAAGCTCGTTTGTATGATCCTGAAATCGGGAAGCTACTGATTTTTATTTTGGTCAGATTCCATTTCATTCTGATATTTACTTGTATGTGGAGACCCTGCTTCTAGTCATGCGAACGAAACATTGAATTTGTTAAACTGACTGTGGTGTATAGAGCTCATGTTTTTGAATGTTTTTTTATGTTCATGCTTGTTTTAAATGTGATGAAATCTTAGTGATAGACACTAAAAGAATTTGGAGTGTCCAACCTCTTTTCGGATCGTTTCAAGAGCTAAGACACTAAGAATCTTGTTTATGCTCAGTTTAAGTAGCCAATCGTGTTATTCATTCATGCGGACTCTACTTCCAATCGTGAAAATGAAGTCAAGTACAACGAGAGTCCTGCTTAACAAGGAGAAACAATGGTAAGTGTATAAATGCATTTTTATGAAAAACTACTCAAATTGAGACCTTCTCGGTCATGTTTAAAAACATGTTTTAAACAAATTGAAAGGATTAGATCATCAAAATTTGACCGGGACAAACAAAGTCCGCACGGAAAGGTGGTGAGGCATCCCTCATTAGAACCTCCCAGTATATATGTAGCGGCCCCTTCTAGTGAGGGATCCCTCACTTTGCTAAAGTGTGAGACTCTCATTTCCTGATCAATTTTTGATGATTCTAATCGTTCAATGTATTTAAAACCTCTTTTTCAAGATTCCTGCGAGGAATTATAAATAAATAAAAAATGACTGGGAAGAGCTTGATCCAAGCAGTTTTCGATAAAATTATACATGTAAACGTGTTTTTAAGGGTCCCCATGAAAAATCATCAAAATAAATGACCTTGAAGGGTTTGTTCCAATCAGTTTTCATTCCAACCAATTTTCGGTAAAACTTTATATGTAAAACATATCGAATAGTTCGGATTATCAAAATTCAATTGGAAAATGGGGGTCTTGCACTTTAGCTCATATGTGGGACCCCTCATAGGAAGGTTGGTGTGTATATATAAATATGTACAGTCCACTTCTGGTCAGGGATTCTGGATTTTAAAAAAATTCGGACCTCATTGATCCCGATCAAATTTCGATGATCCGAACCGTTCAATGTGTTTAAAAGATGTTTTTTAAAGCCCCCGCGATAAATCAACAAAACAAATACCTGGAAGGGCTTGATCCAAGCAGTTTTTCACAAAACTATACATATAACAATTTTGTGAAAAACTGCTCCGATCAAGCCCTTCCCGATTTTTTTTTGCTAATTTCTCGCAGGGGCCTTAAAAACACCTTTTAAACAAATTGGATGGTTCGGATCATCGAAACTTGATCGGGATCAATGAGGTGTGGATTTTTTTAAAATGCAGGAGTTTGGACTGAAAGTGTGGTGTGTATCAGTCCACTTCCGGTTAGGGATCCCGGATTTTAAAAAAATCCGGACCTCATTGATCCCGATTGAATTTCAATGATCCGAACCGTCCAATGTGTTTAAAAGATGTTTTTAGAGCTTTTCGCGAGAAATCAACAAAAATATATCGGGAAGGGTTTGATCCGAGCAGTTTTTCACAAAACTGTACATATAACAATTTTGTGAAAAACTGCTCCGATCAAGCCCTTCCCGATATTTTTTTTCCTGATTTCTCTTACGGGCCTTAAAAAAACACCTTTTAAACACATTGGACTGTTCGGATCATCGAAATTTGATTGGGATCATCGAAATTTGATCGGGATCAATGAGGTGTAGATTTTTTTAAAATCCGGGAGTTTGGACTGGAAGTGTGGTGTGTGTGTGTGTGTGTGTAGGGTTTGCTTCTAATCTGGACTTTTAATTTCCAAACCTCATGATCCAACCTTTTTTTTGACGATCCAATCCATCCAATGTGTTCAGAAGGTGTTTTCAAAGGTTCACGCGAGAAATCTTCAAAAAAAATACCAGGAAAGGCTTGGTCCAAGTGGTTTTCGCAAAAAATATACTGAACACATTGGACGGATCAGATTTTCCAAAAAATAATTTGCAACACAAAAACCATGTTTTTCTTATTTCCCGGGAGGTGTGGACTAGAAAATCCACCTATATATATATATATATATATATATATATATATATATATATATATATATAATAAAAGGTCCTACAAAAATTGAGCTCAATCGGATATCGGTAAGTGCTTGATTCAAACAATTTTAAAGACACTAGTTCCTGTCACAGTTTTCGCAAAATTGTTTGGATCAAACACTTACCGATATCCGATTGAGCTCAATTTTTGCAAGACACCCATTTTACTCATTTAAACGAGATCAACGGTTCAGAACATCACAGTGAGGCCCGAAATAAAATCAAGTGTTTTTTTATGAGTTTTTTTAAGTGTGAGGTGAACCAACCCCTATATATATACTAGTTAAAAGACTTCGTGCATGCACGTAGTGTCATGGTCATTGTGTGCGTGTGTTTTTTTTTCCCCGTACTTGACGTCTTTCGTGGGTATTATTGATATGTATGAACAGAAGTTAATATTTTGATGGTTTTAAAATATCTAGTAGAAAACTTTGCACATGTTGGTGATTCATTGGGCTTGCATATGTTGGTGATTCAATTGGACTGTTTTATATTGTTTGGTCTGCTTGAAATAGGACTTCTTCTTTCATTGGCTCATTCATTTTGTATCAGATTGTTGTACCTTGGTCCAGTTTGATTTCATTCCTTTTATCATGTCCCAATTTTAGTACATTGGGCTACGGGTTGTAGACTGGAAGCCCAAGAAGCAGTAAAGAAAAACAACTTTCGATCTGTGAAAAATATTGGAACAAAATGATTTCATAACTCAAGCTAACTTTTAACAATATACTCTGAATAAGAATCCCATGTCGTTGATTAACTAAAGAATTGCACACAAGCTTAATGAGATCACTTAACTTGAAGAAACTTGTTTATCTTTTTATATAATCAACGACAATGATAGCGGACTTCGGGTAAACTACTTCAATATGAGTTGATGTAAATCATATTGGAGTAGCCTTAAGTCCAAAGTAAATCCATTTATTTTAGCATAAGTAAATTCATGCTGCAGGACACCGTTGGCCTGGCATATGGTTGCCTGGCATTAGGCGTTACACTGTCAAAGTCAAGATTGTAGCAAGGCTTTAAATAAAAATCAATCTCTAAAGGTGTATATCCCAAGGGTGTATTCAAGGCTTTCAAGCACTATAACCATCCAATTAGAATAGGAGAGAGAATAGTACATGTCAGCTTCATTTACCCGTTATCAACCAAATTCACATTCACAAAGGCTAAAATGTCGGGAAGAACCAAGTCCTCTGCCTAGTCATTTCCAAGATCAAGTATAATTCTTAAAAAATCCAAATTACTACACCGTAACTCTCTCTCTCTCTCTCTCTCTCTCTCTCTCTCTCTCTCCCCGAATACATGGTTTTTTACGTAAATGCCATCAACAAGTGGCTTGGCATAATCAAGGAAAGCAGCAGCAAGCACCCTGGAATTTCGGAAACTTCAAATTAACATCTGGGGCTACATCAGCAAGATACACATCCACCAGATTGGCCACCATTGTTATCGAAGTCAGTGAACGCTGGTCCCCTTCCATTGACCGTTCCTCTTCAACAATGTAAGAAGAATAAGATGCTGCTACAGCCTGATCCATCAACATGAAATGATCCAAAATCCTCTGACGAAAATAAAAGTATTGACGAAAATAATTTTTTTGGTCATGTTCAAAAAAGGATTCTGGCTGCAACGAGAATATTAGGGTGGATTATTGCATAGATGGGCAAAGTGAGGATTATAAACAAATGTGATAGCAAATTGGAGAAAGTTACAGGCTGGTACCAATTAAAGATTGAATGGGAGAAATTCATTCAAGATACTATGGCTAAGTGCAACACAGACACAGGTGAAGTGTTACCACATTACAAAATTGCTTGTCATATGATCGTGTGCCTTTTAATAGGAGAAAGCAGGTAAAATAAGTCATTCCCCAAGTTACTGTGGCAAAGTGTTCTCGAGTAGAAATGTGACTTGTAAGAAGGATTCACGTTTGCATATGCCAAAAAAGAAAATAATAAATATCAAAATAACTATACGGGAGAACAAACCGTACAAAAAAAAGAAGAAGTCACAGCACTATTCGAGTGATCTTTACATCACTGAGGTGCATAGAAGAATACTTCCTAATTGCTGACAATGATAAGCAATGCATTAGCGAAGCAATATTGGAAGTATTCAATAACATTCTTAGTTGGTAGGAGAGGCAAAATGAAAGGCCATTATCTTTGCGGAACCAAAAAAATTCTCACCTAACCACCCGTTGCATGAAATCTCATATTTGTATCATAATAAACTGCTATCTCCTTAAATGAATTAAAAATAATTTACAAAGCTTCCTTGCAATCAAGCCCTCTAATTGAAGTATCAAACCCTTACATAGGATCCTAGCTCAATCAACACACACATTTCAGTAGACACACAAGCCACAAAAACCAAAGAGCATCACATTCCAAATTTATATTATAACTCCAAATAGTTCAATCCCCAAATTCAAAAAAAAGGACAACCCACATCACATTTTCCAAAATTAAACAGACACCCATGTCAAATGAATGCCTACTGTTAAATTATCCCACATTGCTCATCTAAGCCACCCAACCCTGGTTAATAATTTCTTGAGGTTACTCCACCTATTGCCAATTGGTTTGAGGTTCGAACCCTCCAAGAAATTTAACATGGTATCAGAGCCCAACATTGATCCACCTTAACCACCGATTGGTTGCCATCCAAGAAACCCTAAATCGAAACCCAAATAAAAATCCATGTTTGAAACCCCTCTCCAATCCCAAATTTGACCTCTGAAAATACAAGACCACAATCGACCAATCCACGAACCCAGACTTCAATCATTGTTCATTGCGACTACTGTTTGCGCATTGTTCACTATTCGCGCATTGTTCACTGTTCATCGTTGCACTGTTCATAGATACTGTTCATCGTCGCACTGTTCATCAATTACTGTTCACTGTTCATCGATTAGTGTTCATCCCAAGGTGATTACTGATATGCACTAAAGGTGTATTGTTTCAACGAGATCTTTGAAGTTTGCTTAGTCTACAACATGTACTAAAGGTTCCTTGGTCACTTGGTATACACCTACAACACTACTGATATGTGCTTTGTGTTGGCAGTTGGTGGTGATTATTTGTGTACTAGTAGTGCATTTGTCAGTAGTTGTTCTCGTGGTGGTTTGACTATGTTGGTTTTCAGTTAGTTGGTAGATGAAGTTGATCGGTTGGTGGTTGTTCGTTACTGGTATTGAAGTAGTGGGTTGATTAGTGAGTTGGTTTGTTGGTGATTACTTTTCTCTCTGTTATTTGGCAACATGTCTGAGGAGAAGTTTGCTTCTGGTTCTAGTTCTGGTTTTTTGCGGAGAAGTTTGTTGGTGGCTTCTCATTCTTCTAATAATTGGGTTATTGATTCTGGTGCATCTGATCATATGACTGGTACTCCTATTCTTTCCGGTCATTAGTCTCTCAGTAAACCATCTCGTGTTACCTTAGCTGATGGGTCTACTACCAATGTTATTGGTTTGGGTTTTGTTCATGTTACTTCCTCTCTTACTTTGGACTCCGTACTGCAAGTTCTAAGTTTTCCATTAAATCTTATGTCTGTTAGTAAACTTACAAAGTCTTTGAATTGCTCAGTCACATTCTTCCCTAATGGTTGTGTGTTTCAGGATCTCAAGACGGGGAGGAAGATTGGAGGCGGTGTTGAGTGTGGTGGCCTGTATTACTTCACTGATGATTTACACCCTTACACCTCTCTCTCTCTCTCTCTCTCTCTCTCTCTCTCTCTCTCTCTCTCTCTCTCTCTCTCTCCTAAATAACATGGTATCAAAGCTAGGTCTTGGGTGGCCTCATCTCACATGGTCAAGTCTCCTTTGCCTGAGTCAAATCCCCTAATCTTCTCAATTCGTATCTCCATGTGCATCCGTGGTCAAGTCTCCTTTTCCCGAGTCAAATCTCCTAATCTTCTCACTTCGTACCCACGTGCATCTGGGCTGCACGTGAGGGGGAGTATTAAATTATCCCACATTACTCATCTAAGCCACCCAAGCCTGGTTAATAATTTCTTGAGGTTACTCCACCTATTGCCACTTGGTTTTAGGTTGGAACCCTCCAAGAAATTTAACACAATCCTAACTCATTGAGTTAGCATAAGAAGGTGGAATTCAATTCAAAACTTTGGCTCAATTGGTTGGCATAGGGAAAAAGAGGGGAAATAATTCATAGTTAGTTACCTAAAGACTCTGGCTAAAAGGTTTTATGCAGACTACGCATCATAAGGAAGAATTGGACCAATTGGTGGTTGTGGTTCCAATGCATTATCAGCTTGTCCCTTTGGCATTTTCTTAATTCCTTGGTGCCATCCAGGTTCACCCATAGGGAACGAAGAGGGGATATTGCAAAGAGTCATAGCATCCAAAATGGTAGCGTATTCTTTGCTATGTCCATCATGTTGCTGGTCCATTATATCTCTTTCTTTGAAACCAGATTGTCCATCATTTTCGCACCATCTAGCAACAACCTGAGATGTCGTCGGCATAGATAAAGTCCGGGTGTCTATCTTGGGATTAGCACACAGCATTATTTCATGTGTTTCTAAATCCTCTATTTGTCGTAAAATTCGAAAGAAGAGCGAATATGGGTTAAGACTCAGTGCATCTATCAGATTTTCAAAAGGGGTGTAGATTCTTTGCGAATTCCCTCCTATTTTCGACCTCATTTTTACTGTCAAAGAAGTACAGCTGTAAATATGCAGGCAGCTCAGTCGATGGATAAAGGCTATTGAGGAAATGGTAAACTTGGCCTTGGGCACGAAATGTGTATATTGAATGAGAATGCATTGTTATAAGGCGTAATGTGTTTTCGAAAATCAATTGTTTCAAGAGTTTGGCAACTATAAAGTTGTACGAGTGATTCAGGAATTGTTTTCTCAAAGAGCCGTACTTCACCTCTACCAAACTTGGAAATAATATGCAAGAACAATAAGTTTAAAAGGAGAGTTGAGAATTTGGAACTCACTGCAGGGGTCATCACAAAGGACAAGAACGTCATTCTCCCGATCAACAAATACAAGCTGCCAGCCTGATCTCAGAGAGTCCTCCAACTTGCCTTCAAGACCAAAGAAACGAGCAAGCTCACTGCGGGTATGCATATTGGACTCCTTGCAGCTTCAACTCATGCTGCTGCTGCGAATAGCTGTTTCACAATTTTTTATAACCCAAGGTGGCAATCATTGTTCAGATTTACTTTTGGTATCTTTTGTCCTTACATTTGTACTGATGTCTTCTTTTGTTTCAGGGCTAGTCCATCTGAATTTGTCATACCCCTTGCAAAATATATTAAGGCGGTCTATCATACCCGCATTTCTGTTGGCATGCGTTTCCGAATGATTTTTTAAACTGAAGAATCAAGTGTTCGAAGATATGTAATGATAATTCAAATCTTTTTCTTGGTTCATATAAATCTTTGTATCTAGCACCAGATAGATCTTGCTAGATAAAACAGATGATGGCATCACAGTTTGTGGTCAAGTAGCAAGGCAAATTCGTAATAGGAGCTGACTTTTCTCATTCCTCTTTCTCTGAATATAAAGGTAATTAGACACTGAAACAATCAAGAAGTCATAAATAGCTAGTTCAAACAAATGCGGAAGTTGTAGAGAACAAATACCAGATAAACAAAACAGAATATCCAGCAACAAGTCTCTTAGCACTAACAAAGACCCTCCACCCTGTAGTAAGAAGATGCCGTTTAGGCTGTCCTGCATACATGTCAGCGGGATTGTCTACTTCAGTATATGTCAGTGGGTAACAATGTACTAATATTCATCAAATGTCCACATCCAGGGACACAGGGACATTACTAAATTTCACAGTTGTTACATTACTTTTATTATTAAGAGTACAATAGTATTTGCAGACCAACATAGAGCTTTAGGCATAGACGGGAGTCTCGCGCATAGTTTCTTCCAGGAATTGTTTGGTTCAAGTTTAGTTCATGCTTCTGTATTCTAATTTTACGAGCCTAAAATAACAAAGAAATTTGCTTGCATATTTTTGAACGATAAAGGTTTGGAAACTGTTCCAAATGAGTTTAAACAAATGAAACCTGAAAGAGCCTTTTCCACAATTTACCAATAGAAGGGAAAACGAGTGCATCGGAAGCAATGGAAGCCCGCTCCTACTTTGAACTTTCTTGGAGAACAAACAAAAGAATGTTTTGTGTTCTTTAAGGCTTTTTTGGAGGTTTGGTTTTAGCCCAGACAAATGATAGAAATCCTCCAAAGCATCTTTAATTATCCTTATAAAAGAAGTATCAGCCCCCACCAATAAGAACAAATCATCAGCAAATGCTAGAATAGAAAAGGATAACATATCACACTTAGGATGATAACTGAACTTGCCATCATGAATTTTTCTGTTGGAGAATCGAATAGAAGCCCTCCATAACTAATAAAGAAAGATAAGGGAAGATAGGATCTCCTAGTCTCAGGCCTTTCTCACCTTTGAAGAATCCTTACAATTCTCCATTCACAACTACAGAGTACATTGCTGAAGAAATACAGATCCTAACCCAATTAATGAATTGGCTAGGAAAATTCAACGCTTCCATAACCTCAAAAAGGAAATCCCAGTGCACAGAATCATAGGCCTTTATTAAATCAATTTTAATAGCACACTTAGCCACATTAGAGTCCCTATGATAGTTCCTAGCAAGGTCTTGCATAAGTAGTATGTTATCAGAAATTGCTCTGCCTTCAACAAAGGCTGCTTGAGCCTTGTTAATAATATGTGGTAACACAGGTTGCATTCTTTTAGCCAAAATCTTTGTAATAACTTTATATAACGCATTACAAAAAGCAATAGGCCAATACTCCGTCATAGATTGAGGGCAACTAGTTTTAGGTATCAAAGCAAAAGCAGTTGCATTTACCTCTCGTGGGAGACATCCTAACTGAAAGAAGAATGTAACAGAGATTACTTCATTGCCCACCACAAACCACTTCTTCTGAAAGAAACACGCATTGAAACCATCTGGCCCTAGGGATTTATCCCCATTAATAGAAAAAAATAACATCAGTGATCTCAGCAGGGGTAATAGGAGCTACTAGAGACTCATGAAAGGAAGGAGGAACCAAATTTGCAAATCTAATACCCCTGGAAGGCCTCTTCAATTCAAATTTAGACCCCAACATCTTCTTGTAGAATCTCAATATCTCCCCCTTAACAGCTTGTGGTTCTTCTAATCAAATCCCATTTTCATCACAAATTATCAGAATTGTATTCCTCATCCTATCACTAGCCACTTTTTTATGAAAAAAACTAGTATTGTTATCCCCCAAGTTTAACCAATTGATTCTTGATTTTTGCTTTTATATTGCCTCTTCTGTCAAGCTCAAGTCATTGACCTAACCAAGCGAAATTTCCCATAACTAATCAAAATAGGGCCAGAAGTTGTATTAGCACATAATTTCTGAATATCAGATAATTTGCCCCTGGCAACCACTACCTTATTTTGAATATCACTGTAAAACTCCTTATTAAACTGCCGGAGACAAGGTTTTAGATGTCGTGGCTTAGTATAAAGAAGGGAAAAAGGAGCTATAACACCATCAATAGAACATTAAGCATAAGCATTTGATCTGATTAAAATAGAACATTAACTAGAGAAGTCTCACTATCCCAAGCAACAACAATTCTAGCAACTGAGGTAGAGGGAGACATTTCCTCATAGCAGAGTCCAAATTCTCCTTTCTTAACTTGGTTTCTACAATACCAATCCATGATAACCTATGAGCCTAAATAAAGTTCCTAATCTCCACCTGTTTGGTAGGGTTATTCAACCCCCTGATATTCCTAGAGGCAAAAATAGTCATTTCTTATTAGGCAAGTTCTTTGTTGGTGCTGTGTTTCAATTTTTGGTTCTACGTTTCTCACAGTTATTTCTGTTTATATTTTCACTTTGGGCTTGTATCTTTTAAGTTTTATATACCTTTATTTGCCAAAATAACAGGATGCTCTCTTTTTTAGGAAGGAAAAAAAAAACCAACTTCAGGAAAACCTCGAACTACTTAATCCTTCAAGAAATGTACGCAGATGTAGTACATAATTATGAAATATATATTAATATCTAAAGGGGACCGACCAATGTGTAAATGAAATGGTCTGTTTTCAAAAGCAGTCAAAATGCATAAAAAAATGGGGGGCAATCACAATGTTCACTATATAGATACAAAATAACTGAAACAAAAAGCATCTTTGGGTACAAAATCTCCCTTCAAGCCTGCAAAATTCGACTGTTGTCTCATCCCTATAAGCACACACCACGACCTGGAAGTTCTGGGGAGGAGCCTTAGCCTGAAAGGTGATAAAGTACAGAATATTGCCAACATACCTGCCATTTAGTCTAATGACCTTAACAAACCTGAAATATTTGTGGCAATTAAAGAAACAAGTCACACAGAGTGGTTTATAACAGGGAAAATCTAATGAACCTGTTATTTAGAATAGAGAGAAAAGTGTATAGGGTGTTGAACAACCCTACCACACAAACCTTTATTTATATTATGAGAGAGACTAATACATTACGTAGCTACCCAATGTGGGACAACTAACAATAAACATATTCTAACAGAACCAAAAGTGCAAGCATTTATGTGCTTTTGCTGTGAACGTCAAGAGCTAACTTTGCCATATTTAATCAAGGTATTGGATTGTTACTCACCAACTCATCTAGAAGTTTAAGCTCTTAGAGAGAGGGGCAATAATTTTTTTGTACTCTCTCATGCCCATTTTGTGTGGCTTTAGACTTTCCTCCGTAAGCGGGCCATACATGTAACTATTTTTGTTAATAGGTGGGAGGTGAGTTTCAAACACAGGATCTATTGACTGCTTTCATACCACATTAGATTGTTAGCCACCACTCATCTAAAAGATTAAGCTATTGACGAGAGGGGCAATATAATTGTTTACACTCTACAGATAAAAGACACAACATCAGGATACAAACAACTTGCAGATGTGCTGCCATCTTGAGTAGGAGGAGTATCAAGAACAACAGTTTTATACCCAGCAATCTGTGCAACTGGCATACACAATAAACTACAAGTCAACCAAATGTGATGATCTGGGCACAAACAGTCAACCAAGATAAACAAAATGATGAGATAGCCAAAGCAGTTCAAAGTAAAATTACTGAAAATACAATTGCAAGCATCAGAGCTGTTGAAGGTGAAACTGCAGTTCCCCAGGGACATAAAGACCTACAGAAGGAATGCCCCTTGACACACATTTGCATTTAACACTCTGACAGGGAATCCCAAAGTTCACCGAGCACGTTAGACTACAAAAATAAGGATGATATGGACCCATCTACCTCTATTGCTTACTTTTGTGCTTTCAACACTTGTCTCAGGCAACTTTTGTGCAGCAGGAAATACATAGATGTTGTTGTACGTCACATCAAATGCTTCTCCAACAACTGCATCAAGTTGAAGTAAGGATACAGAAAATGATGTGTTAGGTGCTAGAATTATTAAACCACCACCCACACATCATTGCTCAAAAGAAGGTTCTAAACCTTGTTCGGATCGCAATTTTCTCTGCAACGGATATTCATTTGGACCATCATATCTCAGAACTTTCGCCATTTTACAGGTACCCTTTGTTATTGATTTCGGGGTGAACAGTGTAGACACAAAAAGAACTAAGCCTTCTAGGCTGACTATGTCTTGGGCAACAAACCAATGAAACCGAGCTATCTTGTAGAGAGAGGGAGAGACCTTTGCCACGCTCGTGCTCGTCCGATTCGCCGCATTCTCGGTGATGGTGTGTTCGTTGCCGGAGGTGGAGGTGGGGAGGGAGGCGGAGCCGGTGGTGGTGGGTTTCGCGGTGGCGGGCGGTCGTCGCTCTCCCTTTCTCGGAACAAAATGAAAGAAAATGGGTTTTGAGGTTTTCTAAATTCTTTTTTTTGCGTTGGTAAAAATATTTTCCATGTCATGACATAGGTTGAACTTATGTCACGTACCCAAAATGACGTCGTTTTCGTTATAAGAACTCCTGGATATTACAAAGACGATTTCTACCAATAATGACCATAATTTAATGATCTAAGACATTCTTCTTGTAGAAATTATTAAAACACATATGATGTATGAATATCTTGTAAATGAGATACATAATTATACTTAATCTAAATGAATTTCTAGTTCTTAAAATGGCTTCGGATACATTGAATCATATCCACTTCCATATCAACAACTCTTGGGGGACTTTGAGTAAGTTTTCTATCAATCCTAGAGATATGTTAATGATCTAAGACATTCATATTGTAGAATGCAGAAAAATACACATTATGTAAAAATTTCACAATATTTGAGAATGGATTAGTATTTGATCGGAATGAATTTATGTTTCTTAAAATAGGTTTGGATATACTGAATCAAAACCATAATAGGAGTTGTAACCGATTTTACTTTAATCTCTTGTTTCCCATGGAAATGACGTCGATGGTGAAACTCTCTCCCTCTCCCATTAACTTTCCCGTCCGATCAGAATCAGCAACTTAGAGACTCCGTTCAATCAAAACGTCGTCGACTGCCGTTCATTCAAAGCCCATTGTCAATGGTGACTGTTCAATCGTCGGAGGTGGTCTCAAATTCTCAATGTTGACAGTCTCCTAGTGACATCTGTTCTTCATTTTGGTATGAACTCAATCGTCTACTGAATAATCTTGATGTGCACAATTTATGCTAAGCCAGTCTCCCCAGTGACATCTGTTCATGATTTTGGTATGAACCCAATCTTCTACTGAATAATCATGATATGAACAATTCATGCTAAGCTGCCTATTCCGATAGCTATGGTTGCTTCTTTTATCTATTCCTCCGTCCAAATATGGTCTTTTTCCCCATCATATTAATATCTGTTTTATTCACCTTTGCTGTCTGTAATGATGAATTGGGTATACGCAGTAATTTGGTATAGTTGTTAAAAATCTGAAGTATCCTATGGTTCGTATAGTCTCTTTCAAAAAACAATACTTATCCCACCTCTTATCGATTTTGCATAGGAGTCCTACTAAATACGATGCTGTATCTTTACAATACTGAAAATGGAACCATTAAAGTTTAGTTTACTCAAACTCATACAACCTTTGCAGATATATCGCCAATAAATGTTTCTGAGAATAAATTTGCAGGTGTATTACTGAATTTATTTCTAATATGTTGGATAAGGGCTAGCTTATGTTTAGGTTTCTAGTTGAACTAATCATTGTAGGGGGTGTTTGGGAGCCCCTTTTCAACTTCTCATTTTTACATTTTTGGATTTTGGATGTTTGGGAGCCTTGAGCCAAAATGATTTCTAGCAAAATAAGTTTTCCATTTTTTACTTTAGAGAGGAGAAGTGAAAAAGAGGTGGGGAGGAGCTTTTTGATTTCTTATTTTCCATTTTTCTCATTTTCATTAACAAAAAGCCCCACAAAATGGATTCTGTACATATCTCCCAAACACTACTCCTGTTATAAAATACATTCTGCACATTTCTCCCAAACACTCCTACAAATTCAAAATACATTCTGACCATAATCCAAAAAGTTGAAAAGCCAAAAACTTAAAAACGAAAAGCTGAAAATGAGGTTCCCAAACACCCCGTAGTGTGTTTTGGTTGTGCTTAGTCAACTAGCAACGTGTTAGAGGCTGTTGGTTTCTTTCTTTTTGGCTTTGCAGAATCCACTTGGACCAAATTTTGTTTTTGATTCTACTAAGAAGAAGACACAAGTCATACAAGACGATGGGGATGATACCTCCAACGAGATAGTTGAGAACATAGAGAATTTATTACGAAAGTTTGAGGGTATATGTGCCTCAATTAGGCTCCTCTCACATCTGTATTTGTGTTTGTATGCATGTTCCTTCACAATCTGCAAAATAAATGTATTTGCAGGTGTTTTATGGGTTATCATTATTACCCAATTTTTTACGGAGACTTATTTTGTTCTTCCTTTGCAGTTGCTGAGGGAGTCCTTTGCAATTGCTGAGGGAGTTGAAAATGCATTCATTGGTCTGAAAAATAAGAAGAAGAAACCAGTAAGTTACGAAGCTCGTAGCATCTCCTTAAATCCATAGGAAATTGACACTTTTTGCGGCAACAGTTTACATGGGAAGGAAGTGACCAAGATTGTGAGTATAAGAGGTATGTTTGATTTTTTTATGATTTATTTTTCTTTCCTCCCACAGTGATTTACTACATTGTTTGTGCTTCACGCGAGTGTGCAGCTCCTAAGCAGAGTGAGAATGGTGTTGATTCTCTTGTAGGTATTTTCTTGCATCATGTTTGACAATATCTGACACTATATTGTTGAATTCACTATGTTAATAACGGCTTAATTTAACATGTTGATAAATGGTCACATTCTCCATTAGGCATTGTGTTGTCAGCGTGACAGAAGTTGCTGGGTGAGAGGTATGGTGATACAATTAAACATTTTGGCATTCAAAATGTATCATTACCCTAGTGAATGGAGAGAGAGACTTTGGGTGTTCTGGTTGTATTTTTGTAAAAAGAGAGATGCAGCCAATGCACAAGAAATGGTGAAGCCATTTATTGCCGCTCCAAATTCTTATGAAATGACTTAAGTGATTCAACAGCCGTCGTCAATGTTCTAAAAGAAGGTCTTAAAGGCTGAGTACTCACCGTTTGGCTTGACTACTAGTCGCTCGGCCAACAATGAAATAAGGTTGGCTTAAAAGGGCCGATGGCCACACCAATTGGAAAGGGCCATAGGTCATTGAACTTTACTTTTGGGGAAGAACTCAATTCGTATGCCAATGTTAGACCATGCTACAGTGTAGCGTCGCTATGATGATGTAGATCTCATCCCCATCCGTGAAAAAACGGAAGGGGACTATAGTGTTCTTGTGCATCAAGTAAGTATATTTGACAAATGGCAAATGCTTGCTAAAAAATATCCATCTCGTGTTGATATGATAGGATCCATTTACCTGATGTTAGGTGGTGAGAGTTGTGGTTGAAAGTCTGAAGATTATTACTCGTCAAGCAAGTCTTAGGGTGGATGTGTATGCCTTTCATTATGCCAAGGCCCATGGGAAAGACGGAGTGCCTCCACAAAGCCAACGTCATGCAAAAAACTGATGGTCTTTTTCTAAAAGTCTTGACTGTCTGGAAATACTTAATCCCTTGATATGATTGTTTGAATCTATGGCACCATATTTGAGTTTGATTGGTTTTTGTGCAGTGTTGTCGCGGGGTTGCTGATAATTATCCCGATATGAAATATGAGGAAGTGGTCATTGACAGCTGCTGAATGATGGTATAAACAATTCTCTCATTATGATTATTTATTTTCATAAATAACACCACTACCCTTGTGTTTTCCACTGGAAAACTGGGTCTCATTGTACCCTTGTGTTGTCCACTGGAACACTGGGTCTCATCCTCTCAAGATGAGTGGATGGAAATCTTCATCTCAAAATGGAATTTAGTGAATATAACTAAGTAGTTCTTTCCATTATATAGCTTGTAACCTGTTTTACCGTGTTTCCCATAGAAACGATGTTGACGCTGAAACTCTCTCGCTCACCCTCTCCAATCAGAATCATCTCCGGGGACTTAGAGACTCCGGTCAATCGAAACGACGTCGATTGCTGCTCATTCGAAGCCCATCGTCAATGGTGACTGTTCAATTGCCGAAGGTGGTCTCAAACAACCTGATGATTTTGGTATGAACCCAATCTTCTACTACTGAATAATCTTGATGTGCACAATTTATGCTAAGCTGCCTATTCCGATAGCTGTGGTTGCTTCTTTCATCTATTCCTCCGTCCAAATTCTGGTCAGATTCAGGGCATAATGGAGGTATCAAACATCTGCAATAGATTTACTGACCAATCGGCCGTATCTTCACCTAAATAAGTGTCTGAGTTTTTCTGCTTGTCTATCGACAGAACTTATGGAAACAACCCAAAATTGAGAAATTTACAGTTGTAGGAGTCTTTGGGTTGAGGCTACAACTGCACTGATTGCCGTTTGCTGTTCTATGGGTTACAGTCTCCCCACTATTTGTTGTTTGTATCTAAAACATTGTCATTGCATCTTCTTTGTGTTAAACTAATTTGCTGACATGTCAAAAATGTGACTGCTTTTCACTTACAAGTACTCCCATTGGGTGTCAGCTGGACTAACTACTCGCAAAGCTGGTAATGTTGGTTCCACCCCTGGGTCTGAATGGGCTATTTCTGCTATCCTAAACGATTTTATTTACGTATGTAGCTTTTCTTTGTTTTACCATATCAGGGACTTTTTTTTGGAATGAGCATATTATAATTTTTTTTTGGTTTTCTTATAACATTTTGTTGCCAATTTCAGTTTCTATTCTCTATTGAAGGTTGTGTCGGGGTGTGGATTTATCCTCATTTCTTTCTTAAAATTCTCTTTTGTATTCATTTCCCTTTTTAAAATTTCAAGTCCAAACTAAATTCAGTTTTTAAGTGCTGGATTATGGTTCTTTTATAGCTCTTAGGTTGTCATTCTTTGACAAGCCCAATATGCCTGCCACTTTGCTTGAAGGTCTTACATTCATGATAAGTGATTTAGAGTTTTGGACCATCTAAGTGATGTCATGCTCAGTAGATGATTATGCTTGGCAACATAAGGATGGTTGTGATATGCTGCAGATAATTCATGACCTAAACTGTCTGACATAGAAAATTTGTGGTGATTTCCTGGGACATGTAGTTGAGCTACATAGTTCAAGCTCCACTTAAGTTCTAGATCTTGTAAAGCAAAGCATATTAGAGGGTGGAGCATCTCTAAAGGATCTTATACCAAAAGTGATGAATTCAATAATACAAAAAATGGTTGAGAAATCTGTGGTGGTAAGCTACGTACTTTGTCAAAGGTTTAATTTGACTAATTACAGAAACATGGGTGAATGGAACATTTAAAATTACTGAATCATAATCTTATGTGGGGATGCTATGAAGACTTAGAAATTTGACTTGTGATCTTCCAAAATTGTCTTCATTATGCACAATTACATAGTTCTACACTGTTGTTGGTCTTTAATATGTTATGCTGTACAATATTTTAGGACTTGAAACAATTGAAGGGCATCACTGCAACTTAGAGCATCCACAATGGCATAACCAAAACCAAAAAGTTGCTAAAGTTAGCAATGTTTGTTTAAAAAAGTGCTCACATTGGAATAACCAAACTTAGCAACCTCTTAGCAACTAACCAAATTTTGTCACTTGGATAACCAAAACTAGCAACCTTTTGCCAATAACCAAATTTAATAGACCCCACATCTACCCAATCAAGTACACCCACCATTACACAAAATGACAAAAACCTTCTCTCTCCTCTCTTAACAATGTTTTCAAAAGTTTAATTTTAAATTTTTTTTTCTTTTTCAAAAGTTTAATTTTAAAAAACTGGTTTTTTTCAAAAGTTTATTTTAAAAAACTGTTTTTTTCAAAAGTTCATTTTAAAAAACTGTTTTTTTTTTCAAAAATTCCTATTAAAAACTGTTTTTTTTCAAAAGTTCTTTTAAAAAAAACTGTTTTTTTTTTTCAAAAGTTCATTTTAAAAACTGTTTTTTTCAGAAGTTTATTTTTAAAAAATGTTTTTTTTCAAAATTTATTTTTAAAAACTGTTTTTTTAAAACCGTTTTGTACTTAAAGAAAATTCAAAATATTTTTTTAAAAAAATTTCAAAACTATTTTTTGTAGTTTGAAAAAGTAATGTGGCAAGTTTTGTTTATCATTTGAATAAGTGATGGAGGGTGTCCATTATTTTTGGTTATGGACAAAAAACACCAATGTGGGACTTGACATTGCTAACTTTAGCAACCTCTAAATGGATAACCAAAAGCTTATGTGGCAACTTTTGGTTATCCAATTTTGGTTAGACCATTGTGGATGCTCTTACAGAATGACAAATAAGCCTCTTCCTGTTAGGCATTCACCGTATGTCCGTATGTGTCAGGTATCTGCTCCCTTTGAAGGTACTTTGAAAGGATTGATGAGTCTTTGCTAAAGAACCAGTATTTGGCTAGTCAAATGCACAAGTTTGCGCTGAATGGCTGAATTCTTTCTTATGTTGTCACAGTTAGATGTGTCCATATTCACATAAGTTGTTCATTAGAGTAACAGCACTTGAAAGACAGACATGCTATAATGATCTGAAAACCAACCCCTACTTTTGTGTGCAATTTCAAAGTGTACCCCGTGGATGTGAAAAAGTTCAGAATGCGCCATATTAGCAAATGTTTTGCTTTGAGATGTGTGTTTATGTGGTCATACTAGTTACTTTGAAACATTGAACATTTGTGTCAAACTAATACTTTTTTCAGTCCTTTTTGGGCGGAGAGCGAGCTACTGCATATTTGACAAGGCACATTAGGGATGAACTTGCACAAGGTGCTGCCTTGGAGATAACTGTTCGTTATTATGAATTGGCTGCGGACCTCGTTAGTGTGGTTAGTGCAGAGACAATTTCCTGGATTTTTACTTTTTGGGAAGTGAACCTTTTTGCCTGGATTTTTTTATCTTCAATTGTGCTTGCATTAAAAGCTTTCAATATGGCGACCAGGCTAGGAAAACGGAGTCTTCACTTAAGAGAATACGTCAGGGTGCACAAAGGAGAGCGGGAGCAAGTTCAGATGTCTCGGAAAATAATGTGTCGGATACTGATAAGATCTGTATGCAATTATTTCTTGATATTTAGGTCAGCCTCACCCTTGTGCACATCTCTCTCTCTCTCTCTCTCTCTCTCTCTCTCTCTCTCTCTCTCTCTCTCTGTGAAAATCTTTGAATCTATTTTTTTTTTTGGGCATTAGTGATTAGAATGGCCATGTTCGGTTGGGAGCTTTGCTCTAGCTTTGTCAACTTCTGTTTTGCACTGACATCATCATTTTTCTCACTTTTCTCTCTATCTCTCTCCACTTATTACACTTGCTTACATCATCAAAACTAAACAAAACTCCCTCAAAACTCCCAACCAAACAAGGCCAATACCTTTCTGGTCTGTTTCTCTAATTTTCTTTTGGATGTTCTGATTATTGAACAGGAATATGGGCGCAACCTCTCTGCACAAGGAGTTCAAGCAGTAAAAATTCCGGATTTTTGTTCCTTGTGGCAGGTTGTTGCCCCTACAGACAGGCAAAGCACAATTAGTCTTTAATTTTAGGCATTCTTTTTTTTTTGGTACTTCGGAATTAGTTTTTAGGCATTCAGCTACATTGTTATTGTAACTACCGGAAAGATGCTTTTGGCAGTGAGTGGCCGGGCCTTTGCTTCCATTTCCAACTTGCAAAAGAAGGGTTTTGAAAGCGCGTGGCACCTAGATTATACGTTGTCCATTTTTATCATATTATTTTACCTTAGGGTGGTTTTGTTGTGTAATGCTTTTTTTTTTTTTTTTTCTCGCGTTCATTTTTCTGTAGTTGCTATACAAAGTCATGTACTTTATAAAATGAATATGAATAAAAATGATAGCATTCTTTTAACCTTCAAGCGCAGAATACCATGTCCTTCCAGCAAGCCTTGATTCTTTGATCCGTGCATGGTAGTGAAATTTCTTTGTTCCATACACCTATTTTGTCAGAAGTCTGAATTTCAAATATATTCTTAGACATGCATGCACACAAAAAAAAAAAAAAAAGGCTTTGTATGGTACACGAAAAAGCATCAAGCCGAGGAAATTCATCTGGTGCATTGTCAAAATAGTGTACCAGATGAATCTCATCGGTCAAATACGTTTTCATGTTCCATTTCATGTTTTCTTTTCATGTTCTCAACACTTTCCCAAAAAAGTAAAGAAGCTTCATGAATCATGATGAATATTTTGAAACATTGCTAACTCCTGGAAAGTTTGAAGGCATGCCAATAACATTGAACATAGATTAGAAAAGAGAGAAAAGGAAACCAATCCTCGAGCTTGAAAGTACCACAAAATCTATGCAAATTGATCAATTAACCAACGGTCCCAAAGGCTACAAAATAAACCATACAATTCCCCGTGGGTGTTTCTTTTGATAACTACAAGCATGACCATCATTTTCTATTACTAAGAAGAAGAAAAAACACCGGTTGCTACAACATATGAAAAAACAATGTAACTATCACTCTACCGCACCGGTTCAAATATTGTTGTGGTTGCCTCCAAGTCGGATAAAATCTTGTCCATGTCCTCGAAATAAGGCCAACTTTTCTTCTCTCTCTTGCTTGCCTGTGGAAAAGAGCATCAAAGAAACTCAACAAAAATAATCAAGAAACTGGCATGACATCTACTCCACTTAGTACAAGGACATGGATGCAGATATACATCCTTCTGCGTATCTGCGCAACAATTGTATGGTCGACCTCCAGCAGATGAAATAGAAATACATGACTGCAGCTTGGCATTTATATCTGCATTTCAGATTATAGGGCTCAAGTCTCAACATCATCACCCTCAGGGTTAATGCTTCAACAGTTGAGTCAAAATTCTCCATATTAACAGATATGTTCGAGATTTTGAAATAAATGGCTCGATACAGAAATCAAGCTGAAAAAATTGGAACTTCATGTGAGAGCAAGTACACCCTTGTGCCAATTCCCTTGTCAAATCCCATGCCAAAAGCAAATGGTTTTGAGATTGTGCCAAAATGGCATCAAACCGGTGTTGTAACATTGCTATTTTTTTACTTTTTGACACTCTAGTGAGCGAAATAAATAATTTAGCAATGCCATTTTGGTACCAACAGTTGAACTTACATAAATGCATCGACGAGAACAATTTACATATGCGAGAAAGAAATGCCATTAATGTCAATGTTAAGAGCAAACCTCGTATCTATTGACCAGGGATGTCCATAGAGATTTGCACTCCCCGGGAGTTCAAGTAATCCCATCAGACAACAGCTGTGCAGATATCTCTTCCCAAAGGGCCATTCGCTGCTTCACAACTTGGAATTTACAATGGAGTTCACCACACATTTTAATCAGCTTTTTAATCTCTTCGGGCTTCCACTTGTTCCATTTCATAGGATTGGAATGTTTTAATTTAGAATTTGGTAGTTCCACAGAATCGTTAACCCTAATTTCTTTCTTAGGCTCGTCACTATGTTTCTCAGGTGGAAAAGATCTGTTGCTATTCTTTCCAACTTGGTCCATTAGTGGCATCAGTACTGACCTCCAAAAATCATCTGATTGCTGAGAATTAATAGGGGAGCTCCCTGGTGACTCCGAACTGAAGTAGTGGCTTCCTCAGATGGTTGTCTTTCATATTCAGCGCCACGACCTGCAGTACAAGTAAATACATTGTCATACAGAAACCTATTTAAAATGCTGAAGCCAAACGCAGAGAGGAAAACAAAGTGATTTGGTGCTAGTAACCTCTAAAATCTAAATCATCTACTCAACCCAGGGGGAAAATCATACCAGACATTAACCCTCCAAAGGAAATAATATGGCAGTAGATGACAAAATCATATATCTAGAGGTTGGTCCAGACAGGACAAAACTGAATGGTCTATCTAACTACCACAGTGGACCTGGACCAAATTAAACATGACAAGACTAGTAGTTCAATGAAACAATTCAGCCCCTGGACATCAAATAGATTTCATATCAGAGCTACTGAAAAATATAATTTTCTTCCTAGGTAACTGATTTTGTATTGGCTGCATGCATTCACAAATAAATTTATGTATGTATACACATAAAGACATGTAAAGAAAGGAAAATGAACAGTGAAAGAAAACTTCTATTTATTTTATTTTATTTTATTTTCATATCTACAACAGTGAGAAAAAAAGCAGAGAAACCAGAACCTTCCCATTCTTGTGCGGTGTTAACTGATTGCATGATGCTGTTGCCTTCTTCCTCCTGTACCTCAGTCGGCTGTCTCTTTTTTGGACGACCAACCCTTGTTTTTCTTAATGATGATGTCCCAGAACCACCTTGTGACTTGAGCTCGTAGGAGGGAAATGCAGCCGGATTTTCTACAGCAACTGCAATGACTTCAGGACTTTTACTACTGTACTTTCTTACCATTTTTCTCAAAACTTCAGACACAGTTCTTTCCATGTGGGCTAGAGGACAAGTTACAGGACAGCTTGAGAGTGCAGTACTGGCAGCTTTATGGAGTGCATCCAAAAGCTTTCCTTTGTCAAGCCATAAGCAACGAGTAGTGATTCTTATTTTCCTTTTTGTTGTATTATCACCGAAATTGTCAGCATCTCGAGGGCGTAAGATTTCCATGCTGCAATGAAAGAGAGGAAGTTGATGTTACATACAGATGGAAAAGCACAAAAATCGTTGATATTTACGATGTGATAGATATACCTGATCACTATAATACCATCAGATGCAATTCTTAGTCTCACCTCAATGCACAGTTCAGTGGATGTACCAAATGCTTTATCACCATCATTGTACATCAACTGCAAGAAAAGAGCTATTTTTATCAAAACTTTTCTAATGAGAGAAGAGGGAGGGCAAGGACCCTTTTTCATGATAACCAACCTGCAAAATCTCTTTCCCAAGTGATATAAAACTATTAGACTGCACTCTTCTGTTCCTCAAATGTGAAACTCCAAGCATCTCTCCATTTTTTATAACCTGATACATTACCAGTCCAATTCAGAGGTCATATGTTGCGCGCAATACAAAGTAACTAAGGACATTTCATTTGTCACTATGAAACATCAGTTAATCATGTCACCTAGGTCTACAATCCCAGGCCGTTCCTTTCAAGTATGCCCACACATTGCACGTTTGTTACAAATGGAACAAGACAGCACTACTTTTACTACATGCATCTTCCTATATTCAAGGTGGGGTGTAAAATACGTCCTTCATAACACGAGAACATAAGGTGTTTGTTTAAACTTAAAACAAAAGAGAAACTTGTAAAATGTCAAATGAACATGAGAAATTCACTACCAAGAGAAGCCTAATATATCCTTGTGATATCTAGAGGTTGCGGTCTTCCTACAGCTATTTTGTTTTCCTATGTTCTTTGTGTGTACCAGGCTGCACCCTTTCTGGCGTCACTATATGGATTGTGATGGGCTGAATAGATTTCACTTTTCAGAACATCAACCCTTTATCAACCTTATTGACTTCATTTTACAGCTAACTTCGGAATTTGCAAGCTCAAGAAGCATTTGGTTGCACAGAAAGTCAATTCCTTGCAAATTGGAAAAACGGGATCTTTACTTCGTGTACAATCTCCTAAATGCTCAAAAGTATGAGAGTGGCGAGACTTGTTTCAGTTGCCAAAAAAAACATATGATTTCAAGCTAAGAAGCATGGAGCCTGTTGGGAGTTTAATCCGTCTGAGGTTCTTTCCGTGTGCGCGTAGGCCCAATCCGTTTGGGGGGTATCCACAAAGTCCAACACATTACGTGGACCCAATATACATTGAATGACCCATATCCACTTAAAAGGCTAAGTCTTGTAAGTGGTGAGTCATCCAATTGTATATTAAGGTCTAACTCTTTTTCTGATTATCCAATGTGGGACTCCAATCTTTCACACATGTTCCCAACAGAGCCGATAAATTAAAATAAAAAACTAGGGACACGTCTACCGGCCTTGTCTATTGGGGTCAAAGCGTGTCAAATGTGTGTTGGACGCAGCTAATTACGTGTCTGAATTTTCCACTTTGATTTATTGCAGTCATGGGCACATTAAGGACACATTAGGAGTTTAAAATGCAATCTCTAAAATTTTTCCCTACTATTGATTTGTATGTTGAAAATATCAAAACTCTCTCCGTTCCTAATTAGTAGTCCTTTTTGGGAATTCCCATTTTTTAAGGGGGCATGCAATGATTGCACCTAAATTCAAATTTGGCGACATCATTTCTATCAATTGCCCTTATACCCTTACCGTACCTACCTTGCAACACTTATATTCACTTATGAGGGATACTTTTGGAAAATCATAAAAAATTTACTTCCAATTTTAGAAAGGACTAACATTTTGGAACATCCCAAAATGGAATAATGGACTATTAATTAGGAACCGAGGGAGTACTATTTGTGGTTTATCGTAATTTTGGCAGAAACAATGTTTTCTACTTATATATGAATTCACAGGATACATCTTCAATACAAATACACTTTGTATTTGACTGTGTCCTTTGTGCAACGCCAATGCTCTGGATGCTGAATGAAAGAAGCATGGTAATGTGCACATAAATCAAAATGATTCTTGGGTCTGCCCTCTCTGATGCCTTTTGGCTTTGATTTGAGGGCATGATTCTTCAGCAAACGCGATGGTATAGGGGGACCATTGTTTCAGTGGTATTCTTTGAGCAGCCACTTTGTGCATTCATTGCCAAAGGTTAGGTCTGTCTCCAATCCATCTGTTTCAGTGGTATTCTGGGAGCAGTCACTTTGTGCATTTATTGCCAAAGGTTAGGTCTGTCTCCTATCCATCCCCCGCCCATACCCCCAATTATTGGGGACTTAATGGGTTTTGTTATTGTTGTTATTGTTGTTAGTTGACTGTGTCCCAAAACTCCCAACGGTCGGTATCCTAATTTTTATTTTTTTTGGAAAGACGTCTACACTCTACACATCTGTGTCCTGCGTTTGAATCTTTGCTTCTTGGTCAAGAGTGAACATTTCAAATTTGCAAATCCCACACATCAATTATTTGACTGTGTCCCAACAGTCCATATCCTAATTTTTTTGGAAAGATGTCTCTGCATGTCTCTGTCCTGTGTTTGTATCTTTCTGGATTTCAAGAGTGAACATTTGATTAGCTTCAAATTTTCATATCCACACATCAATTATTTTGAATACCTTACATTCCTGGGCCTGCATTCCAAACTGCTCATTTCAAGGCTCCTCATTACTTTACCTGATATCCTTCACAATATCCAATACATTGTCAAAGTGTCAACAATGTATCAGTCCTTGCCTTTACTCTTAACTTCTAAGACCTAGGTTATTTTTCAGGTACTAGTAAACATATTCTTTCACCTCAATGGATCCAATACATTGAGCTATAGAACTCTAAAAAGCCATAAATGAGATGACTATGATAACAACAGAAACAACCAATAAATAACCTGGGCCAAAGAGTCGAGCATAACACTCTAGAACTCTTAATAAGTCAATCTCACAAAGAGGAATACACAATGGAAGAAAAGGCTTCCCAGAACTTCAACAGTACTCTACAAATCACCAGCAAGTTGGTTAAGCTCAAGTTGAATTTGGTTTAGGATGACTTGTGCAGAAATATGATCTGGAAACACGATATTGGAATTCGCAATAACACATTTAGATAATGATCCCATCGTCAACCAACTCGACAGTAGAGGTACAATTGCCATTAAGCTAATGTGCCATTTAGTAATTGGTAAGAGATTAAGCAAAATCTCACCAATTCCTGACGATGACCGTGACCAGATGCGTGCAACTGCTCATTTTTTTCCCATTACTATTGTTGATCCAATCTCCAATATACAGTTTAACATCTTCGTCACCCGTGGCTCATTACCAGGGATCCCCCGAAAATGTGAACCAACGAAAGACTAATCAGAACAATGTACTTGTTTTGTATTTGACACTCCAAGTATACAAGGTTTGCACCCTTTTTGGTGTCATTTAATGATACTTCCTTATGAACTATACAAAATCTAAGCAAGATAAATCAAAAAGTTATTCGGAAAGTCAAAGTGGTGATCTTCAAATTTGAACCAAGTACAATACACGTAAACTAGAACTTAAGAGCTTTTCCATGCATGCTTCTTAGACTTCCTACATATACAGATTGTTTATAACATGATCTCTTTAATCTTTGAAGAATTTAGTTTTCTATTAGCACCAAATAACTTTGCTTAACTATCTAAGGCTGTTTTTGGATCAAGAACTTGAGAAGAAAAGGAACTCCAGAAATTGCTAGATTTAACTGCTGTTGGATCCTTTCAACTTTCCTGTTTTCTTTTCCTTACCCAACTCCTTTTTTTATTTATTATTATTAGAAACCCCACTCCTTGATCCAAGCACATAGTGGAATCATTTTTTCCTTTTAGGTCCAGATAGATTTTGATATTTTTCTTCTTGCAGCTAATGTACCTGGGTTCATGAATGAGATAACTCCCATCTTCAGCAATCTGCCGCGAGGAATAGTACTACCAGTCTTGAAAGTTCTTCCAGCCCTCGCTGGAGGGGGAACTTTGGTGGTGGATCACACTTGAAGACCCAGCCCCAGCCATGGCCCCACACCTAAGGAACTTGAGACCATCTTCGACAGCAGTTGGACTGCCCCACATCCCATCTCATCTTCCCGCAAAGCTGCCGATTATCCAAGCTCCCAGTAATTTGTCTGTACCATCTTGTGGACTGGATCAAGCAACTGAACTGGTCAAAAGCCAACGGCAGAATAATGGGATTAATCAACCAGACAACAGTACTGGTTTACGGTCACCGATGGTTTTCTCTCAAACCTTAACCTGCCCATCAATCAGCACAGAACTTCTAACCCAGTTCTTAACTCCAACTATAATTCTACTTGAAGTTGCCAATCAAACTAACTTATTTGCTTCACCATTTCTTGTGCATTGACTGCATCTCTCTTTCTACAAAAATACAAACAGAACTCCCAAAGTCTCTCTCTCCATTCACTAGGGTAATAATACATTTTGAATGCCAAAATGTTTAACTATATCACCATATCTCTCACCCTGCAACTTCAGTCACACTGTGATTATTTTGAAAAGAAAAATTGCATCAATCCTTGATTCTGTGAATGTGTTTCGTCTAATATTCGATGATTCTGCTGATTGTTTTTCTTGGCAAAACTGTGGAGGTACCATATCCTCTCCCGATAGACTCGAAGAACTAGTTGTCAGACAAGTAGGTCATAGTGGTTCTTCCTGCTGTACAAGAGCCTTGCCACTTTCTTTGGTTTTTTCCCTTTTCTTGAACTCTTGCTGAGCACAGCTCCATATTCAGCAATGGGAATAAACTGGACCCCAATCCTCCTCTTGCATGCTGCAGTTTGATAGAAAAACAGATTATTGTGTTGAAACATAACCAGAAGCACAACACATAACGGTAAGGAGAGAATTCCCAGAAACAAGAATGAATAGGAGCAACCTGTTTAGTCGTCTATCTCGACATAGACAAAAGATTATTCTTCCAATGCTATCCATGCCCCTTCACTTATTTTACCTTAAGAGACCCTTTGGATTGTGAGAAAGGGAGAGAAAGAAGATTTGTGTCTCACACCAAATCTCACCAAAAGTGACGAGATTTGGTGAGAATTACAAATCAACCACGAAGATTCATCTCTTTCTTTACTTCTCACCTTTTCTCTCTATTCTCAGCTCATTTAGTTAACCAAATTATTGAAGGACTCTATTTTCTTTTCTTTACTCACCCTTGGCCACAATCCAAAGGGGCTACTCGTATGATCCTAATTCCTAACTTATAAACATTCTCCAGACACCATGCTATCCTCAATACTTGTGCTCAAACCAATCATTGACTTCTTACCAACTACAGTTGTATGCAAAAGTATATGTCAACCAATTAAGGAAAGTTTTTATCATGACATAGTATGTAACTCAAAGAACCTAACACTTGGGAAGTCGCATCAAGAAACAGAACTCAACAAAAGCCCAGACTTGCCAAAAGTTCAGCTCAAACCAATCTAGTTGTGCTGATTTAAAGATATCAAATGAGTTGTTTGACAACAAAAATACCTCATGCTCTAATAGGTATAAAGTGATCAGCTGACAACAAAACTTCGACAGCACCTAAAGGAGAATGTGACCATTTATCAGCATTTTAAATTAAGCCATTGTTAACAATATAGTGTCAGATATTGTCAAACACGATGCAAGAAAATACCTACAAGAGAATCAACACCATTCTCACTCTGCTTAGGAGCTGCACACTCACGTGAAGCACAAACAATGTAGTAAATCACTGAGGGAGGAAAGAATAATAAATCATAAAAAAATCAAACATACCTCTTATACTCATAATCTTGGTCACTTCCTTCCCATGTAAACTGTGGCTGCAAAGAGTGTCAATTTCCTATGGATATAAGGAGATGCTACGAGCTTTACAACTTACTGGTTTCTTCTTCTTATTTTTCAAACCAATTAATGTATTTTCAAATCCTTCACCAACTGCAAAGGAAGAACAAAATAAGTCTCTGTAAAAAATTGGGTAATAATGATAACCCATAAAACACCTGCAAATACATTTATTTTGCAGATTGTGAAGGAACATGCATACAAACACAAATACAGACGTGAGAGGAGCCTAATTGGGGCGCATATACCCTCAAACTTTCGTAATAAATTCTCTATGTTCTCAACTATCTCGTTGGAGGTATCATCCCCATCATCCTGTATGACTTGCGTCTTCTTCTTAGTAGGATCAAAAACAAAATTTGGTCTAAGTGGATTCTGCAAAGCCAAAACGAAAGAAACCAACAGCCTCTAACATGTTGCTAGTTGACTGAGCACAACCAAAATACACTACAATGATTAGTTCATACCAATTCAGGAACAGATGTCACTGGGGAGACTGGCTTAGCATAAATTGCGCACGTCAAGATTATTCAGTAGAAGATTGAGTTCATACCAAAATCAAGAACAAATGTCACTGAGAGACTGTCACCATTGAGAATTTGAGACCTCCTTCGGCGATTGAACAGTCACCATTGACGATGGGCTTCGAATGAGCGGCAGTCGACGACGTTTGGATTGAACGGAGTCTCTAAGTTGCCGGAGATATTCTGATCGGACGGGAAAGTAAATGGGAGAGGGAGAGGGAGAGACTTTCAGCGTCGACGTCGTTTCTAATTTCTATGGCAAACACAAGACGAGATTTATAAGTAAAACCGGTTACAACTCCTATTACAGTTTTGATTCAGTATATCCAAATCTATTTTAAGAAACATAAGTTGTGTTTGGTTTGGTTTTGGGTTTTGATTTTTGTAATGATTAGAGGGAGAAATAGGAGTAATAATTAAAAAATAAATATTAATGATTAGAGAGATAGAAAGAAAAATAAGAATAATATTTAAAAATAAGAGTAATAATTAAATAATAATTTAGAGAACCAGTTTTTAAGTACACAAACCAAACAAGGCCATAAATTCCTTCCGATCAACTACTAATTCATTCTCAAATATTGTGAAATTTCTACATGATGTGTATTTTTCTGCACTCTATAATATGAATGTCTTAGATCATTAACATACCTCTAGGATTGATAGAAAACTTACTCAATGTCCCTCAAGAGTTGTTGATATGGAAAAGGGTATGATTCAATGTATCCAAAGCCATTTTAAAAACTAGAAATTTATCTAGATTAAGTAAAATTATGTATCTTATTTACAAGATATTCATACATCATATGTGTTTTAATAATTTCTACAAAAAGAATGTCTTGGATCATTAAACTACGGTCAATAGAGGTAGAAATCATCCTTAGAGTTCTTATAATTAAAACGACGTCGTTTTGATTACATGACATAGGTTGAACCTATGTCATGACGTGGAAAATATTTTTACGAGGGCAAAATTAAAAAATTCGAAAACCTCGAAACCCATTTCGTTCAATCTGTACAGAGAAAGGAAGAGCGACGACCAGCAGCGCCTCCCGCCTCCCTCTCCACCTCCGGCAACGAACACACCATCACCGAGAACGAGCGTGGCAAAGGTCTCTCCCTCTCTCTCTGCTTGTTTCAACAAGGGTTCCAATGTCCGAAAAAATTATGTGCAACATATTGTGGGTATTGGTTGCTATCCCCTACAAGATAGCTCAGTTTCATTGGTTTGTTGCCCAAGACATAGTCAGCCTAGAAATAGGACTTCGTCTCTGTCTATCTGCTTGTTTCAACTAGGGCTCCAACGTTCAAAATCCCACTTGAACAGGTGAAGTGTTTTTACTTACCGATTTTAGGGTTTGAAATTGAAGTTCTTTGAACCCAGTTTTGGAGTTCAAGAAATAGGACTTCGTCTTTAGGGCTTTTCTATGACTTGAAATGTTGATAGCACGGCGGTGGCAGCCATTCAATTGAATGAAAAATGTCGTTGTCCCCAATCTTTCTCTGGACTTTCTTTTGGCTAGGCACTAGTTTCAGGAGATATAGGGCATAATTTCTCACTTACAGGGCATAATCTTGTGTTGGATTCCAAATGCTCTTCAATGCCTGGTCCAAACTACGGAACTTGGTTTCCATTCCAGACTACGAAACTACAATGGTGAGCCAATTAGCCAGTTGGACCAGTTAAAATTTTCGACATCACAGCTAACCAAATGCAATTTGATCAAGCTACTCAAATTCATCTCGTGTTTGGGTGATGATAGATGGACAGTAAATGAAATGTATGTTGTTCATTTTGTTTGAAGCAAATACAAATTTTGTTCTTCGTTTTCTAGTTTTTGTTTTTTCTCAGTAGGAAAATAGAGTGAATATGACCCAAACAATGAATCTGATATGGAGTATTCGATCTACTGGGCACATTATTCCTTACTATTCGTCTTGAAATGTATGTATCCATCAAAGTATGCATATTTGACTGGCACATTGCTCCCACAAGGTTCCTTAGTACTCATCAGCCACATTGCTCCCACAAGGTTCAGAAACCTCTTTCATTGTTCTGTGACTGGCACCAACCAAAAGATTTTGTAATAAATATAAAATACAAATTGATACTTTCATTGCTAAAAATAATTATATCAGAGATTTCCTTGAAAAATACGCCTATGTAAGCATATGTGATTGATATATATATATATATATATATATATATATATATATATATATATATATATATATATAAAAAAGGCAAGGGTGAAGCAATTCACCATGTAAACCTGACTATTGAAAGCCAAATTGTGAACAAAATTAACTACAAATGCAATCATATCAATCAGGAAATCATGCTGCTTCACATCATTTACGTGGAAGATCAAACAACAAATGAGTTAGTCGTGTGATCGTGAGGATTTATGATAAAATATAGATATTTTGTCTAGTGTTTGCATTTGGTCCTTTTTCATGGGATGTGATGTGAGTCATGTGACCGTGTGGAGTAATTGGGAAAGTAGAAACATGGCCAAATAATTTGGTCAATGTCGAGCAATGAATTCATAGTCTTTAAAACCGAGTCAAGGCAGTCCTTAATTGCCAACAATGGGGTGGGTGGAGTTTGACACATCACATGATAGAAGTACCATAATTGATCATCGTTTAACCCTTTTGGGATGGATGCCATCATTTTCTAAATGGGTAAATATCTTTTCATTTGTAGACCAATAATTTCTAGATGTGTCTTGGAGTATTCAGGAAGAACCTATAGTTTGATGAAATTGTGCAGATAATATGTTGGAGATAATGAATGTCATTGACCTCCCACTTTGGTTGGATGGATTTGTTAAACTTACTTTAAACTAACTGAAAAGGTCTTGAACTGGAGTAATGGACTTGTGGAAAATGCTATCTGCTTCCCCGAGCAGTAGCCTTGTGCAACGGTGTTGCATATGACCAAACTAATTGACATATTAAAGAATGAGCTTTAAATGATGTGAAATTGCAGGTGGATCAGTTGTTGCAGGTTGCACAGAAATGCCAAAATACAATTGCTGAAAGTGGATCTGATGGTGTTTCTCAACAGGATTTGCAATCAAACTGCAATATGTATGTAAAGTAGCAAAGTGCCCCTTAGTTCTCTTTATTTTATTATCAAGTTATCATCTTGTGATCCCCTTATACCCCTTTAGTTCAGTTCTTCTATTCTTCTGATTGCCAGTAGTATCTTATAACATGACCTTGGTGTCTTGATTTCCATTTACGGAGCTTGTATTGTGAATCTTCTGATGCCTTGTGAACTGATTTTGGCAAAGCCTTGGTGTTTTTCCACTAGTTCTCATGTTAATATTTTCCGTTAGTGGTTTTGTTGAAACAGGAGTAGCGTGAAACTAGAAACTTAGAGGGTGTGTCCGGGTGATTATCCCTTCTTTGAATTCTTTATAAGCAGTATATAATGGGGGGTTTCCCTTTTACAAAAGCTTTTTCAGTTCTGGGGTATTTACCTATATAAGTTGCAGAGTTCCAACTCTTTTTAGTTTCCTTTTTTTGTTTCTTCTGTTAATGCACCAACTTGTCACAGATATCTGAGGGCATCAATAGTAAGAAAGAATTGATGGATTACTGCTGAGATCAGAAAATTGGGCCAATTGGTGAGTACATTTTATCTTTTATTCTGGCATGTTCTGGAACAAAAAGAATACTATCCATCTCTAAACTACCCAAAGAATGAAACTTTTAGTATTCAAAACTATCCCAGACGCAAGGCTACAAAAGTATTTAGAAGTCAGAGACTCAGAATTAAGGGGTGATGTTGGAAAATGAATGCATTTATTGCATGTCTTCTTAAAAAGTCCTTAAAAGGGACCAAGGTTCATGGGCAGAGGGTGCATCTCTACCCAATTGTGATGGTCTTTGTTTGTTTCTGTCTTCTAGGTTCAACATTTTATTCTCAAAAGCAGTTTGGAAGCATTAGTGAGGGCAAAAAGGGGGTCTGTAGAAATTGGATTGGAGGTTATCTTCTTTCAGTTGGAATGGTGTTTGTTATTTACCTATCCATATTCTTCTCCTTTCTGTGCCTTTGTTCGTGTTGAACTCTTTCTACTCCAGTTCTTCTGTTTTGTCTTCAGGCAATCACCCAATTTTCGGTGGCAGGAATGAACAACGGATAGGAATATTCAATGCTTCGGGCCCTTAGGGTTCTGGTGCTTAATAAGAAAATAAGCTTGTTTCCTAACTCCCTCCAAAATATGCAAATAAGTAAACAAAAATAACTAAAAAAACCTGAGCTAAGGAAGTAAGAAATTGATTGCAATTACCCAAAAAAGAAATTGATTGCTAAACAATTTTGCTTATTCTTTATTTTTTGCGTTATTTCCTATTAAGAAATAAGCAATTACGGATTGCAAACCTACCGGCCCAAATTCCAGCATGGGGAGCACTTAGGATTCTTGTATGGTTGAATATTGCAAGCCACCCATCCTTTTTCAAATCAGCGCTCACAAATCCATGTATATCATTGTCAATGCAAACATTATTTCCTCAATTGTGCTATCGTTGTTTTACTTTTATCTGAAACGAACGATCATTTTTGTAGAGGGATTGAAAAGCTATCCTCGGCATGCTACTGCCCCTAACTCCAGATGCAAAAGATGCAAGATATGGACCAAATGGCAACTATACTGGGTCTTCCAACTGATCGGAACACTCTCAATAAGTTACTATCATTGAATCCCAGACTAAACAACCAGATGAGGAATAACCCCCATTTGGTGGACCAAGGAGCTTTAAGCAATTCCGCAAAAAGGCTGCTTTGGCACTGACTAGCTACCAGAATATGATGATGACACAGAACTCGATGAATTCAAACTCCAATTCAATTCAATGGGAGGTGTCATCCTTCTTCAACAGTCCTAACCAGAATCCATCTCTTTTGACTTTTCAAAGTTCAAACTATGCATAATTCACCGGTTAGTGGCTTTTTAAATACCCAGACCCCGCAGCTGCAGCGGCCTGTGAGTGATAATGGGTTACTCCAACAGAACATCCCACAGCCGCCTCAAGGGAACCAGATATACCACAGCAAATGATTCAGCAACTACTGCAGGATATGAGCAATAACAGTGGGGGAGAAAATGCTAATGGAAATGTGACGAGATGGATTTGGGTTTGGAAACAATGCTTCAGCAAGAGGTACTGCAGCAACTGTAAATGCGGTAAAAAACAGTGTCAGCCCCACACCGAGCAGAAGCAACAGATTTAAAGCTGCTTCCAACAGGGATTCATCTGCAGTTGGTGGAAACAATGGGTTCAACCAGAAAACAACTAATTTGCCGCAAAATTTTCATTTGACAAAAATAATGATTCCAGATATAGGCCATGAGTTCCCAGAAAATGGGTTTTTTAGTAGTGATCTTGATGATTATGGGTTCAACTGGAAGGGATGATATATGGCTTTGGTGCTGCTTATTTTTTTATTTAGGTGAGAGCCATGCAACATATCTCCTTGTACAGGCATTCCCCTCCCTCTTCTTTTTATTCTACCCTTTTCAATTTGTGGAGCTGGTTGTGATGTTTATTGACCGTGTCGTGCCGAGTCAAAAACAAATATTTAAAAACCTGGAATTAACTTTTATTTCGAAGAATAGTGGTTAAGTCTGAGTGTCGATCCACGGGGACAAATTGTTTGAGTTGCGTTATTTCCGATTAACTCCTAATTTAATTCGGTAAACAAATATTTGATTGGTTGTGAAATTGCTGAACTGAAAAGCACAATAATTAAAAGGGATTTAGATTTATGGAGAAGGGATCTAGGGTTTAGAATCCACTCCATCCTCAACTTTTGCATAGGTTAGGTTCATAATCGAATCAAAAGGGATTATCGCTAGGGCTTGCAATCCCTATCGATAATCGTCAAGAAAATATTTGTGATTGTTAAAAGGCATAAACTATCCCACAGTTGTCTCACTTTTGCGGCATGATCCGTCTCGCGAGCATAGCCTATCTTAGAACTCCAAACACAACATTGTAAGCAATTATATGAATGGGTATTTGAAAATCAGTACACAAATACACAATAGATTGAAAGAATAAAATCATGATTCCATTGATCCTGTGAAATCAAGTTCTGAACATATAATCGGATTCGATTAAAAACTCTTAACCTACACAAAATTTAATGGTTACTTGGTGTAGAGCTTCATCCTCCCCCTAGAAAAGGGGTTTAGCCTGCCATGGAGATGATCGACATACCTTGATTCGAAGGTTGCTTGAAGAACATGAAGAACTCTAAGTTTCTCTCTCAAAAGTAGCCTCTCTTCAATAGTGGGAACCCTAAAACAATGTTAGGTTATTATATTTATACCTAGGGCCCTCAAATTACACAAAAACAAGAAAAAAATGCAAATTCCCGTCGACATGGTCCGGACGGGGATACCATGGTCCGAACTATGAATGCAGTGTGCTCTCAGCAGCTTGCGAGGACCTCTTTTGCTCCTCTTCGCATCATTGACGCTTCTAACCACTCCAAAGCATGTTTTCCAAATCTTCGAGCACTCGGAGCCTGTAACACCATTAACCAACAAACGCTAATCAAATAACAACCTAATTTTCCTAACAAAGTATAAGTTAATGAGGTTCAATGGGTGCTTTTCGGCACCTATCATTTATGCACTTGGTACTCCAGTAGGTATTCAGTTTTCCTCCTTTTCTTTCCCCCGTGTTTTGCTGTGGATTTGTAGCCACCAAAGGCTTGCAAGTGTAATCTAAAGGATACAGAACTTATGAACAGCATGAGGTTCGCCTTAGTAGGGACTTCTATATTTAATTTTCTGTGTTTACGCCATTGTTTTTCTGCTTTTAACTCGTATAATTTCCTAGGTGTTGATTATAATTGTTTCCTTGCACTGATTCTCTTGCCAAAGATGAAGACTTTGCAAGAGAGGGTTGAATTTTGAGCTGATTAGATGCACCTGTCAGATTTGACCATGACAGAGTTAATCTTTTGGAATCACTTTTCCTATTTTTTTTCGTGTTTTATGAATTGGCCAAAAATCAACGAGGTTACTTAAGCAACAACACAACAACAACAATAACATAACCCATTTAGTCCCCAATAATTGGGGGTGTGGGCAGGGGATGGATAGGAGACAGACTTAACCTTTGGCAATAAATGCACAAAGTGGCTGCTCCCAGAATACCACTGAAACAGATGGATTTGAGACAGACCTAACCTTTGACAATAAATGCACAAAGTGGCTGCTCACAGAATACCACTGAAACAGTGGTCCCCCTATACCGTCGAGTTTGCTGCGGAATCATGCACTCAAATCAAAGCCAAAAGTCATCAGAGATGGCAGACCCAAAAATCATTTTGATTTATGTGCACATTATCATGCTTCTTTCTTTTAGCATCCAGAGCATTGGCATTACACAATTACTTAAGCAACAACAAATTAAGTGATTGAATATCAATAGTTTTAGAAAGGATGACAACTTGATTTAGAAAATTGATGGTCTATTTTCATAATTATGTCCGATTTTTCCCAAGTAAAAGTGGCCTGAATGCCTAATCATTAGCATGGGAAGTTATGCAAAATGAGCAATCCGAATCACATCAAGGGGCCTACAATGCCCATCCAACATCACTGCATTGGTGCACAACACCCACCCTCAACCATCTTTCCCATTGGCGGTTTTTCAATGTTCTGCTTTTGACATCGTATCCTTACAGTGAATCAGTGTCTTATTGGTAATCAGATTATAAGATCAAATCTAATCACCATTCCCAAAAAAGAGAGAATATCTCGGCTAGAACCAAAGACGTTCAATTTCATGAGTTGGATAAGTACACTTACAAACAAAACTTAAGGTACATAAAAATAGAAGTTTTAGAAAATCAATCAACAAGCTTGTTGTCATCACTATCTATCACCACAGCTCCACCCCCAAGTATTGTGTTTTGGATCATTTGCTACCAACACCTCACACTTGCTGCCAAAGTCCGGAAACTTGAGGGTTCACTGCCTCCCTATCTTGGGAGCCCTCCTAGGAGAAGATCAAAGCTCTGCCTTGGTCCAGTACTTCAACGTGCATCTTCCCAATGGGTCAAGGATTTCAACGTCATATGGATAGAGTGGTCGTCCCACATCTCAAACGTGTGACATGCTGCAAAAGCCCAACAAGGCCAATATACATGAGAAACAAATACTGTAGTCTGTATATCTAACAACCAATTCTAGAGAAAAGCTGCATGTATAAGAAATTTATTGAATATCTGACCGTTTCTTCGATTCAAGGTTATATCAAATATTTAGTGAAACTTAAATGGAAGTTAACAAAATTGAGTCCTTCCTTGTGGGAACTGAATCAGAAGTTCTTTTAACATCACAGCAGGGTCGAGACATCTAGTATTCCAAAACAGGGGTCCAAAACAAGGACGTAAAATTTATGAAGTTCCTTTTTCAGAAACGTTACATCTCTCCGAGCAGTACTACAACAAGATCTTGTTAGGAATTTCTGGAACCTCAATAGAGGATCTGGGGAATACGAATGAGATGATAAATAAATAAAAAATGCAAACGTGCAACAACCCCAAATGACTAGGATCTATGTTGTCTGCCAAGCGAGAGCTACTGTTGCTGCTATTATTTTCACAATGATGATGAAAAATGAAAAGATGCCTCGTCCCAACTATACCAGAAAGATCTACAAGTTATAGTTTGATACAAGGACAATGTAAAAAATAGATAATACAATGTACCATCAAGCTCCACAATTCGCAAAAGATTTCAGTAGACAGTAACCATACTCTGTAATTCTTTTGAATTATACTCTAATTCAGAATGTTTCCAGTAAAGGAATAAAAAATTCACAACTTAGCGAGAGGGTTGTGTTAGTATCCTTTAGCATATGATACGAACGTCTTCGATAAAAAAATTATCCTCTTCGAAAGCTGTGGGCACGGTGGATTACTTGTGTCTTTTCATATCTCTCACTATAATTTTGTGATGGCATATTTCCAATGAAAATAAAAATCTTCCTTTTCAATAGGGTATCCTACTGCAGAGATGTGATTGGTTACATTACATCAAAAAGCAATCACCAAACTTATAGATCTAAGACTTAATCATTGTTATGTATGGCAGTCCACAACTCGTGATGGAAGGCAAAAAAGTTCATTGGGCGAACTATGGAGAATCCTACATTTAGAACACACAAAGCCCAGGCATAAAGCCTAAGATATGATCATTTCTTTTCCTGCTACATACTTTAATTCAGGAGGAAGATGACATGTTGGTAAGAAATAAGTAAAATGCACATGAATCACATAAACAATACGACCAACCATGAAAATTGAAAGAATTTAATAAATTATTGAATTTTCATAAAACAGTATGACGATAATGAGGTCAAGTCCTGTAGTTCCTAGAGTAAGGGATTCCCCTTGCTATAAGATTTTTTGTCATGAGAGCCTGATTTTAGAGTTAACTCTTCTCAGATGCCTCTGTCTTCTTTATTGTTTTCATGTGTTATATTGGAAATACTTACTGAAGCCTATCCTTGGTCTGTGACAAGGCTTTCATGTGGAAGGTATAAACTGATCCATAAGTTCTTTCATTAGATGAGCCTAGAGGACGTAGCCTCACATAAACAGGAACTATTATTTAGGCAATAAGACACAATTGCTTCTACAAGTCATACCAGCTGTTTGTACCATAATTTTCAATTTTTAAAACGTGGCAATAATTTTGGCCAAAAAGATTTTTAATTTGAATTCGGAATTATCCCTAAGCCGAATTCCCTACAATTTAGGAAATAATGCATCTTTTTGAAAATGATAAGGTGGTTACCTAAATTGTAGGAAGCAACATTTATCCTATGATTTTTCCAAGAGGCCAAAATTAACATGTGATAATTATATAAAATCACAAATAGTTAATTTCGGCCATATGGGACATTTGTAAGCACAATATCTCCTAGAAGATCCATCCAAATTGCCAGAAGATATCATGGAAATCTTCTGCCAAATCTAATGATATCTTCTGGAACGAAAATCTTCTGCCATGTCAGCACTATATCTTCTGGTACGAATATCTTCTGACACGTGGCGATACGTGAGAGCATCAGACATTCTTTCAAATGCATGAAGCTTAAATCAAGGAAAATGGGTAGTTATTGCCACATGGAATCAGTTACCACTTTTTATGGGAAGTGGTTACTAATTCCTAGATTTCAGGAGATACGGCTGAGGCTATGCCAAGTTGTCCCACATTTTGCACATGTTGTGGTAGTTATGGAAGTAGTGGGACACTTGGCAGCCCAAGATTTTTTTTCAGGAGCTAATAAAAAGGGATGACCAAGTCAAAGGGACACTTGGCAGCTCTAGAGAAGATTTCTGAAGAAAGTGGGCAGAAGATGTGCTTAGTGAGTCCGAAAATCTTCTGAACCATTCATAAGGGCCGAAATTAACATGTGCAAATTATGAAGAGAACATGGGTAGTTATTTTCGGCCAACTTATGGACACTTGTCACGCCCTTATGCATTTTCAAGAAGACATGGCGTAATGGTTGGAGATCATGGGCTGATTCTACTTTCGGAAGTTACAAGTGGATCCAGAGGCTATAAATACAAATCTTGGTGCAACATTGCAGGGGTTCCAACACCAACAACGCTCACAGCAGCAAATTAATTTAGTTTTTATCTCCTAACTCTCCCAGTTAGTCGATCGATTTCTTTTAACTATGTCTATCTCCTACTCCTCCCCCTCTTCCGAAATCTTTTCTTTTTCTTCTATGTAATTTTCTTCAAGTGTGGAAGTCCTTGTTCAAGGCCCCACGAACCCTTGTAACTTTAGCTCGAGTTTCTCAATTGCTTGAAAGAAGTTAGTCAGTACATTCAGGCGCTTTTCTACATTCCTCTTGGGGATTCAAATCTCCTGGCACGCCCTCGCATCTTCTACACCACTCGGTGTTGGCCACTCCCGTTTCTCCTGTCCCTGGGGAAATCGGTGGACAACACCAGCCCAAGTATCCTATTCATACAGGATGGAGATATTATAGTTTCCACAAGTTTCTTCTTTAAATGAGGCCAAAGGCTAAGGCACACCTTGAAAATTACAATTCACCACATCATCACAAGGCCACATTCAATTAATCAAATTAATATTGGGCCATGCACTTGGGATTAAACTAGCATGGCCATGCACTAGGGAATGTTGCCAACAACGTTACAAGAAGCCATTCCATAAAAAGAACAGGTAACAATAACAGGAGATAAAGATTTGACAAACTAACCATATGTAGTATAAATCGTCAAATGAATCTCTCTTTAGCCTACTCAACAACTTTATTTGCCGGATTCCACCTATGCAAAAAAGGGTTTTGGAAGCTTGAACTTCTGTAGTCAAATCTCCTAGTATACATGAGAAAGCCATCTCAAGCTAATTATTTTTGAAATAAGGCACTAAAAAATGACGGACCCATATGTAGTATAAACCGTCAAATGAATCTCTCTTTAGCCTACCCAACAACTCTATTTTCCGGATTCCACCTATGCAAAGAACGGTTCTAGAAGCTTAAACTTTTGCAGTCGATTCTCCTAATATACATGAGAAAGCCATCTCAAACTAATTAGTTTTGAAATAAGGCACTAAAAAATGACGGACGCTTGGAATATTGAGAAATAGAACTAAGTGCGACTGTAGTTTGTTCTGGAATCCAAACGTAGCATCTTCATGACATAATTTTAAGTTTGCTTGAGGTTACCATATCTTAAGTTTTCCGATTTCATAAGATTAAAATATATTCACTTTTTCAAATGGTTAGACATGTTGAAATATGCTGCAACAAAGACCAAGCCATACAAACTATGTATAAGCTGACAAGTATATTTGTTAAGGATCAGAAAATTTACGAAAAGATAAAAAGTAGTAAACCAATTAAAATTTTCCTGCTAAATTGATTTTGCTAGACACGTGAGATTTACCCCATCTTTTCCTTCCTCCCCTACTTTGCTTCCCACAAAGAACAAATGGGGAAGCTGTCTTGTTTCCCTCTTTCTTCTACCTTTAACTTCCTGCAGTCTTTTGTCCTACCAAAAGAAATCTAAGCCACTCACATATGAATTGTTACACTCACCTGAGCCATTGGAAATTGTGGTGAGGTATATGTCCAAATGAATGCGCTGCACTCATGACCAGCCTCAAACTCATCTCTTGAATCACTTCCCATTCCAATTGGGGACATGGGATGTCCCATTCAAAATCACACCGCCTTTGCGGAATATAAAGGAAGGCCTTGTCTAAAATATGCTACTATGGAAACATAGTTCTGTCAGTAGAAAACAAAATTGAAATTCAGAGTCCAATTGCAAGGGTTGTATATGGATTTCGATGACCACACACAACTTTGCAATCAACTTGTAGACTAATGTCCCAGGAACTATAGGATCACTTTCACCTTCGCTGGACCAGTAAGAAGCTCTATGTTCAACCCCATCCCTTGATTCCAAAGTGTTTAGAATGCTTTCTCAGGGTGATCAGTACTGGATGCACTAATGGCCTTCGCAACGCAGTCTTTTCAAATGAAAGGGGTAAGACCTAATGCTAAAAAAGCATAGACCTTATGATCCGTCTTCATGCTCTCCCTTTCAATAGAATTTTGAGGGCCGACTCCTACAGGTTCTATCATGTTTTTAACTTCAATAACATGAGAAGCACTTGATATTTCATGAAACATACGTAAATAAAGCTGCTTAGAGAAGCCATTTTCAATCCCTGCAAAAAATTTAAAACACAAATTAGAACTATTCACAGAAACTGATTAAACGACTTTCGTTCTTTTCTCAATTTTATCAATCAACAATCAAACTTTCCCCGAGAACCAGCCCTAGGATGACTATAGTAAACTCAGTTGCTCATATCCATAGATAAAGAGATACAGTAATCGAAATAGGTATTCATATTTCATAACAAACATTTGGAAACAACAAAAATTTTGACGCAAGAGCAATACCAACTCTATCTGCATTAAGGATGGCATTTAGGACCGATCGATCTGCCTTCGCCCCGGACCCGATCCAAACGGGGCGGGTATCCGTTCTAAAATTCGGATTTCGGGTCGGATTCAGAGGGAAATTTTAAAAAAATTCGGATTCAGGTTCGGGTTCGGTTTTGTAAACATCCGCCCCAAACCAGAACCCAAAATATTTAGTTATACATTTTTACAGTTTCACCCAAGAGATACACTATATTACACTTAACCCCAACATATATATATATATATATATATATATATATATATATATATATATATATATATATATATATGAAGAGATAGGGTTTTTACTCCACCCACCCACTTTGCTTTTCACTTTTCACGCCTCTCTCAACCATTTATTTACTTGTATTGTTGTTTACTTGTTTGTAATTCTCGGTTTTCTACTTTTCTTGCATCAAACGTAGTTAAAGAAACCCATTACCCACGTTGCATTCGGATTTTCAGAGCCAATCGGGTTATCCGATATCCGTTAGGGGCGGGTTTGGGGATTCTCAAAAAATTCCCGGTCGGGGATCGGAGCGGGTTCGGAGGTACCTAACCCATTCGGGTTCGGGTCCGGAGTTAGCAAAATTCGGCCCCGATCCGACCCGTTGCCATCCCTAATCTGCATTGAGCCACAGTAAACAGAAAACAAGCACTTCCCTCATCCTACAATCTTAGCTGACTAAGAAAGGCAATTACTTCCCAATATTAGCCCTTCATTATCACTTTTGAGTAGATTCATAGCCAGTCGCAAAGAATGAATTGAAAAAAAATAGTTTGCTTTTGTAAAGACGATTAATAATTTAAGACATCCTAGAATGAAAAGATGGACTACCTATCTGAGACGGGAGGGATATCCGAAGGCTGCTATAGACCAGGATTCAGAAATGTTACAAACAATAGAACTTGAGCATATAGGCAAAAATTGTCCAGACTAATGAGATTGCAAACAATTATGCAAGTTGACTTTCACTGACATAATGATTATCGAAGTAAAGTTCGCAATTTTCACGGCAAAATTCCCAGAGTACATAAGAAATTAAATGACTAACCACTACCACGTCTGTGGATAACAAGCTTTAAAGGGAACATTATTTATCTGTAAATTTCTCAATTGTTGGGTTGTTTCCATAGGTTCTATCGATAGACAAGCAGAAAAACTTAGACACTTATTCAGGTACAGATACCTATTGGTCAGCAAATCTATCGGAATAGGCAGCGTAGCATAAATTGTGCATATCAAGATTATTCAGTAGTAGAAGACTGGGTTCATACCTAAATCATCGCGTTGTTTGAGACCACCTTCGTCAATTGAACAGTCACCATTGACGATGGGCTTCGAATGAGCGGCAATGGACGTTGTTTCGATTGACCAGAGCCTCTAAATTGCCAACCATCGTCGGAAATGATCTGATCGGAGGGGAAAGGTACGGGCGAATGGGAGCGTGAGAGAGTTTCACCCTGACGTCGTTTCTATGGGAAACATAATTAGAACTCCTTATTATTATGGTTTTGATTCACTGCATCTAAACCTATTTTAAGAAACATAAATTCATTTCGATCAAGTACTAATTTATTTTCAATTAACATGAAACTTTTACATTATTTGTATTTTTTTGCATTCTACAATATGAATGTCTTAGATTATTAACATATCACTAGGATAGATAGAAAACTTACTCAAAGTGCCCGAAGAGTTGTTGATATAGGAAGAGATATGATTCAATGTATCTGAAGCCATTTTAAGAACTAGAAATTCATTTAGATTACATACTAGTATATACTTTATTTGCGAGATATTCGTACATCATATGTTCTATAATAATTTCTACAATAATAATGTTTCGGATTGTTAAATCGTGGTTGATATAGGTAGAAATTGATCCTGGAGTTCTTTGAAATAAAACGATGTCATTTTTGGTACATGACATAGGTTGAACCTATGTCATGACAAGGAAAATATTTTTCCGAAAGCAAAAAAGAATGGAAATTTTTCAAAAACCTCAAAACCCAATATTCGTTCAATCTGTACAGAGAAAGGGAGAGCGCCGACGGCCATCGCGAAACCCACCACGACCGGCAGTGCCTCCCCTCCCTCTCCGCCTCCACCTCCGGCAATGAACACACCATTACCGAGGACGCAGCGAATCAGACAAAAAGTTTAATCTGAAGTGTTGAATTCTTTCATATTGTTTCAGGACTGAAGATTGATATAGTGCTACAATTACTTCATCTCATGGAATTTGAGGTGATAGTTTCCATGTTTGCATTTAGGTGCCTTTTGATGAATGTGTTGAGTACTTTGGTCAGGTGTGCATACTTCCATCGACTCTTGCTGATATGAGTTTGGGAATGAAGTTCTTGCTATTAAGTTGGTACAATTGGAAAACATTGTCAGATATAATTAGCACTACATTTCTCTCTTGTACAATTACAATGTGCATAATTGTTGTACATTTAAATTATTTCAGGACTGAAGATTAATTATCATAAGAGCTTGGTTAATGGAGTGAGGGTATCTGAGACTGACGATATGGAGAGGGATGTAGAAGCACGGTCTTGAGATGCAGGATCAAAGCCTCACGCTTTCTACTATTTGAGTTTGCTCCTTAGGAGCTAATCTTAGATTGAATTCAACATGTACAATGCATAAAATCGGTATGCGATTTTTTTTTGAACACGAAATCGGTATGAGATTAGCATCATGAAAGAAGAGGTATTTTTCTTTTGGAGGAAGAGTAATGGTAATTAAGACTGCCCTTAGTAGCTTACGAATATACTAACTGTCACTTTTCAAAATTCCAGAAGGGGTTGCAAAGGTGATTGATAGACTTCAAAGTAGTAATTTTTTATGGGGTGATTTAGAACAAAAGAGAAAAATACATATGGTCAACAGGGAGAACGTAATAATGAGCAAGGAAAATGGTGGTTTGGGTATAAGGAAGATTAGAGGTATGAATGAGGCAATTGTATTGTGATGGAGGTGGAGGTTTATTGTGGAGAAAGAATCTCTATGGGAAAAGGGTGGTGTGTTTTAAAACTGGGCAGAGTATGAAAAGGTGGACGCCAGGCACTGAAAGCTTTAGGCATTTTAGAGGGATATTATTAAAGCATTGGAGTTTATAATCATTGCTACATATGGCGTATTTAAATCTAATCTACAGCCGGAGGAAACTATTTGGGAGGTTTGGTGCAGAAACAACGAATCTGAAAGCTGGGGGTGGCAGTTGATGTTCAGAAGATCACCACATGCTTGGGAAGAGGAAAGTTTGAATGAACTATCATCTCTACTGCCCTATGGGGAGATCACCACATGGTTTGGTGTGCATAATTCCATCCACTCTTGCTAAGTTTTGGCTAGGTGTGCATAATTCCATCCACTCTTGCTGAGTTTTGGCCAGGCACTCTTGCTGAGTTTTGGCCAGGTGTGCATACTTCCATCCACTCTTGCTGATATGAGTTGGTACAATTGAAAACTGTTGTCAGACATAATTAGCTCTACATTTCTCTCTTGTACAATTACAATGTGCATATTTGTTGTACATTTAAATTATTTCAGAACTGATTAATTATCATAAGAGCTTGGTTAGTGGAGTGAGGGTGTCTGAGAGTATGACTAAATGGAGAGGGATGTAGCGCGGTCTTGAGATGCAGGATCAAAGCCCCACTTTCCTACTAGTATTTGGGTTTGCCCTTAGGAGCTAATCCTATATTGAAGTCAACATGTACAGTGCATAAAATCCGTGTGAGATTAGCATCATGAAAGAAGAGGTATTTTCCTTTTGGAGGACGAGTAACGGTAATTAAGATTGCCAAGGAGTTTTTCTGTGGAACTTACATTAGCACCTTTCTTGTATGGCACATTGGTAGCAGATTTACTAAGATTTGTACAACTATGAAATCTTCCCAAATAAGGCCCTTGGAACATCACACAAGTTAGAGCCTTTATATTTTGGGTTAGAGCATTCACTGTTCTATAATTATTTGTGGAAGTGGCCACTCCGGATCCGCTGTCGCCATTTGGTATCCCCTTTGGTGTCCTACCACTCCCACTGTTGCCACATGTACACTAAAAACCCTTCAATCTTTTTTCTTTTTTTTCTTTATGGGGAAACCCTTAGTCTGTTATAATACCTTTCTCCGTTAGAATCCGTTTCTCTGTTAACCAAAGGGGCCTTTAATTGTGCGGTTTTGGGCTTTACATTCATGTGCGGTTTTAGGATAAATGTGTGAACTTTAATTGTCTATTTTAAATGATTAGCCATATGCTTATTGATGTTTGATCATAATATTTATTTGCAAACACACATGCATTTGATGAGCCCTACAATTTGAACGATAACCATAATTTTTGTTGTCCGTTAATGCTTTGGAGCAAGTTTTTCTCCTCTCTTTTTTTCTTTATCAACAAATCAAAATGGTGCTTGGAGTGAAAATGAAAATAGTTTTATCCCAGAACACATGTTTAGAACTCTTGATTTGCCCAGAACATGTGGTTGGAGTAAAAAATTTAGAAAACGTTTACAGGAACTTAAATCATCTTTGATTTACTCTAAAAAATGGAACTCTTGTTTGGACTTTAGAGTCAAAGGCAGTCCGAAGAATCAAAAAAAAAAAAAAAAAAGTGAAAGGGCATTTTTCCTAGCAAAAGTAGGTGAAAAGTTCCCTTTGGTTTTTATTAAAAAAAGGTATTCTAACGGAGAAAGGTTTGTATAATAAACGGACTACAGGGTTTTTTTCGTTAAGAAAAAATGACTAAAGGATTTTTAGTCAGTGTGGGGGTAGGACACCAAATGGGGACAACGGATCCGAAGTGCGCAGCCCACTACTCTTTTAAGCTGGCTGATGTGTTCTCTCTGAGGATGGGACTTCAGTGAATCTGTAATTATTGGTAAATCCTTCCAGGATTAATTTAACTTAGTGCACCTCTGAGAAATAATTGTGAGAAATAATTGAAGTGGGGCCATATCTTATCCAACCGCTAGAGATCCCCTCACTTGTAGTAGAACCTTACACTGATTTTCTATAATCTTGGTAACAACAATCCCACAATTATACAGTTTCACTTTATTTGGTCTTGTAGGAGTTTTCCCTTCATGAGATGGGTACTTGGTGCCCTCTTGATGTGATCAAGTTACAGTTGTGATTTCTTTAGGCATGGAACTTCACTCGGGGATATGTTTTGGATATTCATTTGGATTAGGAAGGATATGATGTGGAGGCTAGAGTTGAGGGCTTGTAGAGATGCCTCTTCATGCCTCTTCAACCCTCCCTTGGGTGCGCATTATGGCCCTCTTGATACAACAACTGAGGCTTGGTGCACTTGCATAGCACCCACTAACATGCATGATAAGATTTGTGGATTGAATAACTTAGCTGACCACCCAGAAGAATAGTTTGGACAAGATGACATGAAGTTAATTAACAAAATGATGGAACGCTTAATCACTTGATTACAATCTTTTAAAGAGGAAGTCCTTCCAAAATGAAAAGAATTGTTGTTTTTAAGTGAACAAGAATCCTCTCAACAACACCATGAATGTTCCTATGATCCTTGAACTAGAGCAAAATGAAGTAAAAAACATTTCATTCTGGACAGATTCAACTTATTCAAATCGTAATTGATGAAAATATCCCGTACTGATAGGACTACCATGCAAGCCAAAAAGTAAAATTGGAAATCACAGATATTACATAAAACTACCAAATATTAAGCACCCATCCTACGAGGACCTTAATATAGATTCTGAAACTGGATAGTGTGCTGTTTTGTATTTGTGGGTGATGTTTGGGTGGATATATGGGTGATTGGTCATTTCTGAATCACCAAAAGTTATTGTCTACACTGATACAAAGAAAAAGTTACCGTCTAAATCTCTGTTTCATTTCAACAGAATTTTGTTTATGTGCTTCTCTCTGACTCTAATCATTGATCAGTGGAGTTCACACTAACGATTTCTTAGCACTTGACAAGTTTTTGATGTTTGTTTTTTCTAAATTGTTGCAGAGCTATTCAAAAATCAAATTCTTACCACAAAAAAGGGCTCGAGGCTTCATGTGAGTATGGGGATACTGTTTATAATTATATGCTACTTTTTGGAGCTGTTCAAATTGTAGTATCTCAAAAACGAGATTTCCATAGCATGGCATGGCTCTCTATTTGTGGCAACCATGTCCTTCTCCTACTCTTTCATTGGATTGGAACTTGGCATTGCAGGTATGTGATTGAGTTATATATTTTTTCTTCTTCTATGTTATCTTTAGATCATAGATTTGTGGAGTAACGAGAAAAAAAAAGGGGGAAAAGGTACAAAAACAGTATCTTCGTGAAATTTGCTAATGATAGGGCTTTGGTTTGGTTAACTTGACAAAATAAGAAGATGAACATGTATTTGTCACTGTTCTATTTGTTTTCATACTCATGAAAAGATGAGCGTGCAAAACGAATTTTGCTCCACTTTCATTTACCTTTCCCTAGACTCATTTGAATATCACGTTAGAGAATTTCAAAGCACTATGCTTTTTATGAGAAATTTAGGGCTTTTTGGTCAATTAGAGTAGCGTTAAGATGCTAAGGAGCAAAAAGTAGTTTTACAAGTCTGATCACATTGAATAGAGACATCTGCATAGAGATACTACCCAATTTAGAAGGACCTTGATAAATGTACTCGAAAAGGGAAGAACATTTTTTTGCCCGGCATTGCTGTCTCTATCGTGTTGATATTACTCGTTCAATAAATGAAATTGCAGCGCATACTGGAAATATGAAGAGGAAGGAAGCATGGCTGGTCTTGGTGGTGATGCGGATGCACATCCTTACGTCTGTTTCACAATAAATCTTGTGTGAGTGAAGTAATTCCAGTGTCACTGCCTAAAGACTTGAGTTGGATCATCTCAGCCTACAATAATAAGAATGAATGTTGAACCTGTATAATAGGATACTATGTAATTGCCTGTGGGATTTCAGTTTTCGAAGAGTACCATTGTTTCCTTTTATGCAGCTTTTGTTTATCACTAGAAGCATTTTGAATTCAATTTGTGAGAGTTTGGTTGGAGGTTTGAACGATTGGTGCTTTGACATTATCAATTATTTGATTGATTATTGGTGTTGGGCATAGTGATTGCTATAATTAGCATAACTTAGATTACAAGCTGCTTCGGCCTATGTAACCTATATTGTATTTTTTTCGTTTGATACGAACCCCTTCAACAAGAATTAAGCGTACTAGCATTAAGCTAGATTAAATGCTTCAATGTTTTCACACGGACTAATGATATTCAGGCCTTCGTTCGAAACACTATTTTTGTCTTCAATGTCTCTTTAATCTTCCTGTACCTTTTCTTCCTTAATTAACTCTATTAATAGAATGCGCATACATGTAGGTTATTATTGTAAAAATTAAACAACTTTCATCACTGAATAATCTTTCACCATTGAGCACATGGTGACGTGTGAACCACGTCAGCTACGACTAGTTTGGGTAAGAAGAGAAAGAAATGGATAGTTGTGTTTAAAATGTACAAATGGTGATGTGTCCTTTCAAAAAAAAAAAACAAAACAAATGGTGATATGCTCTTATTGGATTCTTCCTTTTTGCAGGCAGGTTTACTGAAGCGTGCCTATTGGGAGCATGATATACATAGATGGCCTCCTTTTTTTCTGTTAAGCCACAAATGGCCGGGAAGAAAAGGCTTATCAAACAATTTCGCCCTAGCAAATCTTCTGCAGTTGTTTATCAAGAAAGAACCCAAAAGTTCAATTTTGATATTCTGCCTTCTGATCAAAGCCTTGGCAGCTTTTAACACAAATGGTGTGAGTGCAAAGGCAAGATATGTAAACAATATCATAGCGAAGTTTTAGTTGTCTAGGCCATGGAGAATGGCAGAGCTAGAGCAACAAGTGAAAAGGGGACTAAAACTCGAGACCGAAACTTATTTTGAGTATGGAGATGAGGTCAATGAGTTGATTGTAATAGCTTGGGATGAGGATTTACAGGATTGTATAAGCAGTTCTAGATTGTTGGGCTCCAATTCTTCCATTGTATTTTTCTTAAGTAGCCGATTTTTTACGCCTTAACCAACTTAATCTTGGTGTTAAAGCATTTTTTCCTCTTCGTGTTTTAATGTAACAGTGTTCGGTTATGTAGTTGATCTATTTATACATTTGTAGTAAAATTACAAAGGAGAAGTACATTTACATATAACCCAAGGGTGTGGTATTAAGTTGCTGAAGCTTTAAATAGTATGTTTCACGATATGTTATCCTACTCTTGATTTTGGGTTTTTCAGTTTGGTTGAGCTTCGTTTGTGATAAAGAATGGTGAGGGAGAAAGAGAGAGAGAGGAACAACAGTCTAGTATCCTTTGTCACATACTATAGGTTTCTCCACACTTACATGGTTTGTGAAGCCCACAGTATCGCTTGATTCGGGATCCAAAAACTATGCAAGTTTGGACTATTTTTGTCATTGTTCAAGGGGAAAAGCTCACAAGGACAACAACCTATTAATGGATAAATAAAAGCTCAAAACCATTAGGTGCAAGTCTGTAACAAATCTCTGAGAAAAGCCAACGAGGGCTTATCTACACATCTTGGTTAATATGTTTTGTGTTAAGTCAAAAATTTAATATGTTTTGTGGTGCAAACCAAAATAAAGGAATAGATTTAATTAGAGATAGAGAATGCCAAATGGGATACAAGGAGCAAAAACTCTCTATATTCTTTTATCAATATATCAAAAATTGCCTAATGAGGACCCAAGACACCTATTTATAGACTCAATACCACTAAAGACACAAAATGATACTATTAACCCAAAAGTTACTACATCAGGACTTTCCCTCTAAAGAAAACAACTTGTCCTCAAGTTGGACTACTAACATAAGACACTAAAATAAAGACAATGTAAAGTCTTTATTGTGCAGCTTCAAAGTAGACATGATGCTGCATTCCTTGTTCAATGCGTCACCCCACAACCAATCTTCAATATCAGCTTCTTTTTGTATACATCCACCGCATCCATGCTTATGTGCAATGAAATCATCCATGTACCATGTGTCTTGTAAATCAAAATATCATCGTAGTACCACATCACACACATTTTCAAGTCGCACCAAGAACTATCCACCTTAGCACGTTGAAAAGTCACCACACTGTGCTCGAAACTTGCTTGCTTGAAGACAAAACCCAAAGGGTCTACAAGATGTCCCAAATCATCGTTTCCTTCTTTTGGTAATCCCAAGTAGCATGTGTGAGGACAAAGTGCCAATTCAAATACCCCTTGCACCATGTGCAACTCGAAAGGCAAATAATGGAAGCAATCATCAAGTTTTGGCTCTCCAAACTCTTCACTCATTGGTGGATAGTAAAAAATAACTTCATCCAACTTCGGTGACACAACCAAAACATAAGGGTCTTCATTTATCACTTCCTTGTTTTCTTGCCTATCCACAAAGAAGTTCTCCTTGATCATATAAACTAGTTTACCCTCTTCATTGTCAACACAAAACTCTTCTTCAAACTCATCATAGATTGGAACATTTTCAAATTCACCACTACTCTTAAAGACAGAATCATCTTCAAACTCTTCGTGTGGGAACTCATCAAGTTTAGGAAGAACATCATCATCAATATCCTTATATTCGCTAGGATACTCATCATACACAGGAATTCCTTCTAAATCACCTTCAAAGCCTTCATTTAGAGATTCGTCAAAGATTGACAAGTCTTCAATCTCAAATGCACAATTATTCCCAAGAAATCCTTCAAGTTCTTTACTTGGATATTCATCAAAGATAGAAAAACCATTGAAATAATCATGTTCCTTCGCCTCGTCAAACACATCCGGAATGAGGTTCATCTCCCCCTCAAACTTGGCCAGATTGACAGGTCCATAGGATTTTTCAAGGTCATTACCAAGGTTTTCCTTCTTCATGTAGTCGAAAGTGGACTCAAATCGAATTTGAGAACCATTCCTACATTTACTTGGAGGTAAAAAGCAGTGCACTTTCTTAATCAAGGTAGCAACTCGCCTTTTCATTAACAATAATTGCACCTTGTCACTTAAAGTAGCAATTTGTTCACTCAACTCTTTAATCTCATTCATATAATGATTTTGGTTGCCAAAGTTATCAACTCCATATCCATTATTCACTATGAACACTCTACCTCTACCTCCTCAATGAGCCACTTCACACCAAAACCAACTCCAAACAAACAATTCTACCCCAGTCAAGTAAAACCCAATCGATTGGGACCCCAAACTCCAAACAAATCACAAGCAACCAACGATAACAACTCCAAACATTAACTAAATCGCAACAAACAATAGTAAATCAAACAAACCCAGGCAAAATCACAAAACCCAAGTAAATAGTAGCAGAACACACTGAAATCGAACTTGAGACTGGACTGTAGAGGGCTGAAATCACTGAGTTAAGCTTGAAATCACTAATTTGAGACTGGGTCAAGTACAAACAGTGAGATTCGAACCCTAGGTTGCTGATTCGAGTGCTCTGAACTTGATTTAAGTGTGAGTATATGATCTCAAAGGTCTGAAACACTATTTCAAGCACCGAAATGGACCTTAAGCACCAATTCAAAGCTTAACGGTGGTCGAAATAATGATTCAAGGTTGGTAAACAGTGTTTCGACAACTGTAAGTATGATTTGAGTACTGTATAGCAAGAACCTAGTCCTATCTGAGTGAATTGAACACCATACAACAATTTTTGAGTGCCAACATCATGAAACGAAGGTCGAGATGGAGGTTTTGAGGCCCAAACAGGGGTTACGAGTGCTTTAATCAAGGTTTCGAGCTCGGGAATGGTTGAAACTGCATCAAATTGGTTAGATTTGGGCTGGAACAGGTTCAAAATAGGTCGATTGGTGAGTTTGTGGGTCGATTTAGGGCTCAAATGGTTTGGAAATGGGTAGATTTAAAGAAAACGAGCTGGATTGGTTGATTTGTGTTTTCTGGCAAGGTTTCCGGCGAGGTCTAGGTTTCAGACGAGGTGAAGGGCCATGATCTAAGCTCAGTGCTTTGATACCAAATGGTGCAAACCAAAATAAAGGGATAGATTTAATTAGAGATAGAGGATCCTAAATGGGATACAAGGAGCAAAAGCTCTCTATATTCTTTTATCAATATATCAAAAACTGTCTAATGAGGACCCAAGACACCTATTTATAGAACCACTACCACCAAAGACACAAAATGACACTATTAACCCAAAAGTTACTACATCATTTTGTGTTAAGTCAAAAAATTTGGCTCAATAAGGAGATTAAAGAGCGAGTGGGTGGGAATAGGAGGAATTGATGAGTCATGGGGATGGAGATGGGTTGGTGGTGGTGGTGGTAATGGAAATGAGATTTCTCATGGGTGGGTAGAGGAGGTGGAGGCGATGTGGTGGTGAGAGGTGGTGGGTAGATGATGGGAGAGAAAAAGAGATGGATGGTCTATTTACACGATGTTTATAGAAGATGGGGTTAGTGTGGATAATTTTTAAAAGGTATAATAGTCATTTTCGTCATTTCTTTAACTGATTAAGGGGGTGTTTTTGCATGTCACATAGATAAGGTAATGACATGGGTTGAGTTATTGACATCAAAGAGCCATTTTCGTCCAACGATTAAAAACCACTATCTTCAAACGTAGCATTTATTGCGTTAGTGTTAATTTCACATTTCCATAAAAGTGGAGTCACATAAAGGAGTTAATGCGTTCTTATCATGTGCGTGTAAAGCATATACTAACATAACCCTTTTTCTATTTCTTCTACTTTCCACCATTATCTTGCTCATTAAAATAAGTACGCAGCGGAAGAATTACTAACATTTTCCCAAGCTGTTTAAACTCTTAAGAAATCCACAAATATCCGTACTTCATGATATGATGTTATGGCCTTTGGAAAATAACCCTTTGTTTGTTGAGGAAGGGGTAGAATAGCAATCAAGAAATTTACAAACTCGAAAATGCCTTCTTCTGTTTCAAATGATAGAGCTTTCAGAAGGTTTAACTTTAGCTTCAGACTTTAGCTCTTATTTCCTATAGCTTGTAACAGTAAGATTAACTTTAGGAAGTAGTAGGACACACCCCCAATTGTGGCATACTGCAACTTTTCGGGCCCTTCAACACAAGAGAAATCATCATCTTTAGCGCGGGTGAATCCGCCGGCCAACCATCCCAAGTTACTGTATCCTCCTTCATGCAGTTTCGAAGCTGCCATCATAGACCTGTTTTGAAAGAATCAAAAGTGGCCATGGTTTAAGTGAGCAACATATTTGAGCTATGTTCTCATAATCAACTAGTAGTTGAATAAATCCATTGCAACAGTTGTGTAGGTGAAAATTAATAGGAAAAGCAAGAACTTTGTTTCCCAATTGGCCCCCTCGAATGCAAATCTTGAATCAACCCTAAGGTAATACCCATTAGTCGTCTAGGCCTAGGGATGCAAACAAGCCCAACTGATCCAAGCTTTATAATGTTCATGCTCGAGCTCGACTCCAATGAAAATTCGACAAGCAGCGATTAAGCAAAGTTGGTGTAGGTTTAAGGCGATCCCAAATTTGTTCACGAGCCTTAACGATCTAAAGAACTAGTATATTTATATTCGCATACAAGTCTAGAAGTGCCAATAGCAGCTTTATTATGTTGATAAATAAATACTTATCTAAATACAAAATTATTAAAAAAATGTACAAGTGCAAGCAAGTGGATAGTACCCATGACCCAAAGCTGTTGTGAGTGGACACTTATGTTAAAACCGAGCCGAATATTGCTAAGTTCATATTCGGCTCATTTAACATAGCCCAAAATTGAGGCTCAATTTCGGTTAATTTTAGAAGACGAATCAAACGGATTAGTTTGCAAATGGCCCGGTTCATTTACATCGCATGTGTACCTAAACTAAAACCATGTTTGACATATTCCATAATGGGAATTTCAGAATTACTAGGCTCAGTTTTCCAAAAGATTTTAGCACCTGGGTGCTAAAGTCTTGATATTTTAAATAAAAAAATGAAGTGTTTTCGTGTATCGTTTTTCAATTTTTTTTGGCACCAAATTAAAGTACACGAGAAGTACTTTAATTTGGTGCGAAAAAAAAAATCAAAAAACGATACACGGAATCGCTTCATTTTTTTATTTGAAAAATTATGATTTTAACACATGGGTGCTAAAATCTTTTGAAAATCCTATGAAATTACATGCTATAGCAATCCAACCAATCAAACGGGGTGCAAGATCTTGAAATAAAGAAGACATTTTAAACTAAAAAAATTGTCAAAAACCAAGAACATGAAGATAATCAAGTTTCTGTAACCTTAGTCCTTCTCCACAAGCCACAAGAAGCTTAGACTCCTTATCAGGGACCTTCACTTCCACTTGCCGGACAAAATCAGGATTTATCATGGTGAAATTCTGTCCAGTCCACAAGCCAATGTACCCAAAATGAACCCACTTCTTCAGGAGAGTTAGCGGGCCATTATCCATGTCTTCGACGAAGAGTGGCACGTGTAGTGACCCGGAAACACGTGCCTTCTCTCTCTCCCACTCTGGTCTTATGTCGAGAAGAATGTAGCCTTCGGACTCCATTGTTGAAGCTGCTTCCTTTGGCAATACGGGTCGGACCGTGCCCGATTGTATAAGCTGTTGGGCTTTGCCCGAAACTGCATTTCTATGTGTAACTGAGAACCGGTGAGGGGTACTGGAGAGAGCTGTGTGGAATAGTTTAAGCTGAATTGCCATCTCTTCCCAACTGTTTCTCTCCCTTTCACGCCTTATCTGCTACTGTGGTTTCAGAATTTCCTTAAGCCCATCCTTGAAATCTATTTGTGCGTTTCTCCCCGGTATTTGTTGTTCTACATTTTATTCCTCAGGCTTGTAGACTAGTTTCAATTGAAACCCTCTTTGGTTGGGACTACAAACGAACCGAGTTATTTGTGAGCAGCTTTTGGCGTGGATCGCTTTAAGCTCGAGTTTAGGCTCATTTAGCATATGAGCCAAACTTAACACTCTAAAGCTCGACTCGTTTGTATAGACTTGGCTTATTTATAAAAGGCTCGTTTAGTTCATAGGCCTGGCTCGGCTCGTTAATGAGCTCGTTTTGGCTCAAGCTGTAACAGAGCTCGGACTCAAGTTTTTTGCTCATCCAATAAATGAGTCAAGCTTGAGCTATACTGAACCAATTAAAAAAAAATTGTTATCTTGTAAAGACGAACCCGATTTTCCTGACCAAACCAAACTGCATATATTCATCTATCAACAAACTAGAGCTACTTATTTGCTTCAAAATCCTTGAATGGGTCACTTTGTGTATAAAATATACGAACAAACAAATAATATACTCATATATTATTTCAAGTTTTCCCATGTTCTCCATTATTTTTGTCGTCTTAAAAGGCATAGATATACGTACAAACAAACATAACTTTATTTTTATTTTTTTCAAATTGAAAAAAAAAAATAGATAGTAAGAAAGAGCTGAAACGCATGAAGAATTAGAAATGCAAGAAAGTTCAATAGCAGCAAAGTGATTATTACATTTAGAGCCTCAAAGATTTCTGTGATTATTAAGGGTTTGAAAGATAAAGGATTTGAAAACTAGGAAACGGAAATGGAATAGTTTAAGGATCTAAACGAAATGGACGTGAAAAAAGTGATTGAGTAGTCCTATACTAACTGTTTTCTATGATATAAATAAAAATGCCTTCTATTTGAGCTGAAACCATTGCTTCAGAGATAAACTTTAATTTTCTTTTTCTTTAATTATTTTCTTCTTCTTGAGGATATGAATTTTAACCACAATTAACTAAGGGGGTGTTCTACTAACAAAAAACTGTTTTTTTCAAACACTGGGATAGATCATTCTCTCACAATACATCACATAAAAAATCATGAAAAACTAGTTTTAAAAAAAAAATTAGATTAGCGGAACACCCCCTTAAAGTTCCTGTACAAAAAACTGTGTCCTCATCAATGATAATAGTAGAGAGCTTTCGATTTATTTTCACAATATTGTGTGAGGCCTTCTACATATTACAAGATGGTCTACAAATCATATATGCATTTAGCGAAAGAGAGCATCTTTTACACCAACCAAGCTTATGACTCAACTAAATTGACAAGTGACACAGACATGTGGGCGAGTCCTCATCTTACAATGCTTTGTGAGAGCTATGGATTCCAAAGCTAAAAAAGTCTGTTTCAATTATGAACACACAAGCCAGAAAACCGACATATATTAAACTAGAATTTTTCATACATGACATATAAATTCGTACAACCACTTCACATATCATGTTTTATTAGTAGTGATTATGCATAATACACTAGCAAACCGTAAGTCTTAAGAAAAAGGGAAAGAAAGGATCAACACGTTATATTTACAAAGTATTCAACATTTACACGTAACTCAGAAGTTACGACTAGAAAAGCAGACATCGTTAGAACCATTAGAAACAAACATAAGTTTTTTGCATATTGAAAAGGATTTTTTATGGTTAGGGAATATGTGGCATTTATCAAAATGAATGCTCCCCATTAGTTTAAATTTTTGATGTATTTGTTGTTTGTCCGCAATCATTTTTTATTTCGTTTGTGACAAAAAACAAAAAAAAAACCATTACTTATTTGGTTAGGTTCCATGTGAAAAACACGAAGAGTTAAGATTCCAGGAAATAAGTACCTTTTTTTGGGAATTGGAAGATAATTCGTAAATAAGTTCTTGTGACACCGGTCCACAACCATTTTTTTATTTCGTCTGTGATAAAAAAGAAAGAAGAAAAAAAAACGCAATACTTAATTATTTGGTTAGGTGGATTACACGAAAAGCACTTGTGACATGGAACCTATGGTGATATCTGGAAGAAGCCAGATCGCCTGGCAGCAGCTGAAGGCGTGCTTACCAAACACGCCTTCTGAAGATGGGTTTTGCTAACTACGCTTTAGAAGGCGTGTTTGTAACAACGCTTTCAGAGAGTGTAACTGGCAAACACGTTTTCAGTATTTTATTTTCTATGTCAGTTCTCCGTTCTCAATTCCCCCAAAATCCTATCACACTTCCGTCTCAATTCCATGACACTACACCAGTGAATCCGACGACCTAGGGTTTCGAATTCCGTAATGGTGGGAATCATGGCAGCGCGTTCGAGGGAGAAGGTCGCGGGTCTCATAGACTCGGCCAAGTCCGCCATGGACATACCGTCGAAGCTCGAACACCTGCGCCAGTTGAAGGTCGAATTGACCAGGTTCGACTCGGGCTTCCTCTCCGAGTTCCTCCCTCTCCTCCTCGACCTCCACACTGATCGGTTCAGTCCGGTTCGCAAGTTCATCATCGAGTATGGCCTCTCAACTCCTGTTTACATATACATGTGCATGTATGCTTGTATATTTGGAGAAAGTGCCGTAACTCTGATGTACTCTATTCCGAATCCAGTGATGTCCAATGCAGTAATTCTAGTGCAGAAATTATATATTTTGTCAAAATTTGATAGGAATAAATCATTTCTCTAGAGGAATGAAAAAAAATATAAAAATTTGGACCGAGATTGTGATAGTTGAGTCCCTCAAGGCCATAAATATAGTGAAAAATGGGAATTTTTGTTTTTTAAATTGAAGCTCAAACTCCTTCGCCGATTGAAGGTCGAGTTGGCTTGGTCCAACTTGGCCTTGCTCTCTAAGTTCCTCCCTCTCCTCCTTGCCTCCATACATATCGGTTCATTCCGGTTTACAAGTCCATCATTGAGTATGGCCTCTTAACTCCCATTTACGTATATGCGTATTTGTAGGTTTGTATGTTCGCAGACAGTGCAGTTGTTCTAGTATGGTTTTCTGGATCCAGTTATGTCCTTATACTTGGAATCAAATCTAGTAATTGGAGTACAGAAATTTAGTTTTTTTCTCTTTCTGAGGACAGTGATTTATCTATGTTTACGTTGTTTAGTGATATTTTGGTTAGATTTTTGTTAAAATTACTTTGGAATTAATCATTTGTCTCGAAAGTAATTGAAAAGATGTTAAAGAAGAAGGGGACCAAAATTGAAACGGTCGACCCTCAAGGCGTAAAACTAATATAGAAAGGGGCTACCCACTTTTGCATTAACACTTTTGTGAAGCTGCGTCACAAAACTGATTTCTAGAATTACCCCACAAAAAGAGAAGTTTTTACTGCTCTTTAACCACAACAAGAACTAACTATTAGGGTGGTAAATGTAAAATCACTCTCACTCTAACTACCATACCCCACATTCCATCAACTACCCACTCTCTCATTTGCGCATACAATGCATTCACACATGCACACACGGTGTGTGCTCAACCCCTTTTAGTGAAAAATGTGGGCAGTGTTCGGTTGGGAGTTTTGGGCCTGTTTTGGCCCTGTTTTGGTTTTGCTTACATCATCATTTCCCTCATTTCTCTCTCTATCTCTCTCCACTTATTACACTTGCTTACATCATCAAAACTAAACTAAACTAAACTAAACCTACTAACCAAACAAGGCCGTGATTTTTAATTGAAACTCAAAGTTGTGTGGCAGTTGAAGGACGAGACCGACTTGGCCTTGCTCTCTGAGTTCCTCCCTCTCATCCTTGACCTCCACACCGATCGATTTGGTCTGGTTCAAAAGTTAGTCATTTAGGATGGAATCTCAACTCCTATTTACATATACTTGTATTTGTTGTTTATATTGTTAGACAGTGCAGTAGTTCTCATATGCTTTTCTGAGTTAGTGATGTGTTGTGGGCTTAGGGATGGCGATGGGTAGGTTCAGCCTGATCTTTTGACAAAACAAAATCCATGAACTTGTAACCAAAATAGAACTTGTACAGAAACCCGCTTACATAGGCCATAACCATATCCAATGGAGATTGTTTTGGTTTAGGAACCCGTTTACATGAACCATAACCATATCGAATGGAGATCAGTTTGGTTTAGGGATCTCGTATGTTGAGTTTTCATTCAAATAAGATTCTTGATTGAATTGGTGTTCAGAAAGACGGTATAGCCCTAACTCGCCAGTTTCATAAACCACTGGCACTAAGGATCATAGCATAAGCCTATTTGGGAATTCAAATATTGATGCAGGGCGCCTTATGAACTACAGAAAAGACGTGCAACAATCGAACACAAACAAGAAAATATAGAGAAAACGCTCTCTAGACTCTTTTATAAATTCAATAATACTCAATCAACTATCCAGCCCTTAAGGCTTACAACTCATTATCTATGTTACTTGGACTCGGGTATGGGTGTCGGGTGCGGGTACGTATCTAGGTGTCAGGTTCAACTATTTCTCATTTCAAGGATACGGGGACACGGCAAAATATTCAAATTTGTTTCTATTTTTTGTGTATTTTCTTACGTAAAATAGTGCTTTAAGGTTCTATAGCGCATTTCATGGATAATAAGGGAGGTTTATGCACACTTCCATGATAAACTTGAATTACAATTAGATTTCCTATAAAAGTGTCTTACTAAACTTATCGGACACATATCCCACATCCTTATCCGAGTGTCGAGTGTCCGACACGGGTACTTTACACCATCACGAGAGTCCGCGTAACATAGCTCATTATATAGGAAAACTGGAAATCCTAAGTGAACTTGGAAAACCTAATTGAAAGGAAACTGGAAACCCTAAGTGATTTGTTCCGAAAAGGAAGTCAAATCAATTAAAAAGAAAAAGTTACCAAAACGGATAAATCCAAAATAATAACAAATTAGCGTAGCAAATCAACTGGCCGTAATTAGACCACTCGGTATCGATACAGGTAAATCCTGTATCGATACGGGAAGCTTCTGTTCGCCACTTGGCCATGCGGTATCGATACGGGTGAATCCCTGTATCGATACGGGTAGCCTATTTCCAAATCACGATTTTGCCACCCGAGGCTTATAATGCTGAAAATAATCATCCTCAAGTATGGAGCTGCAAAAGCTACGTTTGAAAATTTTGGTACAAACACCCTTATCGGTACAGATTCGTTCTTGTATCCATCAGTCTCGGGTGAGCTTGCTATGGCTACTTCTTGTGATTGTTTCTAAGAAAATTTATAAGCAAAGAAAAGATTTGTATGTATGAGCAAAGAAAGCTGTTTCAGTGTTTCTAATAATTTCATTTAGGGTGTGTCTGGACAAAACAAATTTTCTCAAAGACTGTACGATTAATGTTTATTGAAATTTTGATTAGTTTTATTTTATAGTTTTTGGATTAGAAACTTTTGCAATTTTTAATATTTGAAAATATGGACTGAAATTCAAAATATATAAGTAAGATTATCTTAAAACACTGAAGATAGTGAAAAATGGGGAAAATTTGAAAAAACCCCCCCATTCTTTGACATCAATGTCTCATCACCCCCCAAACTTTCAAAATTATTAATTGCACTCCCGAACTATTGTTCTGTTATCAATTACACTCTTATCGTCTCAATCTGTTACTTTGCTAACAAAACACGCTGATGTGGACACTAACGGAGGGATAAAACGTTAATCCCTGAAAAAAGAAAAAAAAAACCTTAGATCTGAAAAAAAGAAAAACTAAAAAATCTCAATCTCTCTCTCTCTCTCTCTCTCTCTCTCCTTCTTCTTCTACACTAGGAGGTGGACCTGTGTAGAAAACCAACCAATGACCAAACCCAAAACCAACTATCCATTCAAACCCAGTTCGGTTCAATCCAGGGACCAAACCCAGACTTCTAAAGACGGCGACGGCATCCAAGACTTCAAACGCCGGCAGCGACTTTGACTTCGGCGACTTTTTTGAAATTGATTTTCAGATCTAATTTAGTTTCAATGAAATACAACTGATTTTGGGTTTCTTCTATGCATTTTAAATAATCTATTGCGTATTCTGGGTTTCCTCTTCGTCAGATTGAAATGGAAGTCTTCAAACATATTTCTCTGATTGTCTCTGTCAATACATAGATGCAAAGTCAAGGGGAAGAAGGAAATAGGAGATTCAAACACTAGTATCCAAATAACTATGCAATTTTACATCAATGCGTACATCTAGTATCCAAATACATACAGACACTCAAACAGATGCAAATAAAGAGGAGTAAATCCGATATCAAGAAAATTGCATAATCTATATAGAATACTCCTACATGAATTTTTGGGACTCGGGTTTAGTTAGGCATGATAACATTTAAACCACTACATAATTTTCTTTTAACAATTCGGTAGGTCCAAAATCATGAAAAGACAGAAAAATGCCGGGTGTGTGTGTGTGTGTGTGTGTGTGTGAGAGAGAGAGAGAGAGAGAGAGAGAGAGAGAGAGAGGAGATTTGGATCACAAAACGAAAGAGGAGATGGGGAATTCTATTGCAGCAATTCAGGTAGGGGTGGTTGTGGTGGTGGCGGGCGAGTGGGAGAGGCGGTGGGTAGGGAGGAGAGAGAAGGGGGGACGCAATGGGGAGAGAGAGAAAAGAGTAGTTTTTATTTTTTCCAAATCTGAGGTTTTTTTTATTAAGGGAATTAACGTTTTATCCCTCCGTTAGTGTCCATGTCGGTGTGTTCTGTTATCATAGTAACGGATTGAGACGGTGGGAGTGTAATTCATAACGGAACAATAGTTCGGGAGTGCAGTTGATAATTTTGAAAGTTTGGGGGGTGATGAGACATTGATGTCAAAGTATGGGGGGGGGGGGTTTGAATTTTTCCCTGAAAAATGTGATTTTGAACTTTTTTTGTTTTAAGTGAACTTTTTTGGGCCTTTTTTTCATAATGGTTTACTTTTTAATTAAGTTTGGTGATTAATGTTGAATTTTTTTAATGCAAATCTGAGAGTTCAGAGAAATGACCGCGAAGACAATAACACTAGTACCCCATGTTTTTGTCCAATCACACCCCTCTTCTGTAGTTGAATCCAGTTTGTCATGGAACTGGTAAAAATGCAATTTCTTTGTTGCAACTATTCCTTTGGACATTTTGAAAAACTTGGTGTCCACTCATGTCCTACATACATCTTAATGAGTAAATTTTTGAAGTTGATAATCTTGTTGACTCTTCATGATTATGGTATACAATCTTGACATTCCTCGTGCAAGTTTTCTTGCATGCACTCCATGAGTTTTAAGAAAGAAAAAATTAATGTCCACGAGGATCACAACTGTTCTGCTGCTGTGATGATATTTTACAAACAGGAGCAACTTGATTGTGATGATGTTTTTCCCATTCTCTTCTCTTTCTCCTTTTTCTGTATGATTTATAGGATGCAATTTTTTTGCCATGACTTTCCATTTGTACACATTGTGTTGTTAATTTCTTCAACCTGATGCTTCTTATTTTTTAGTGGAACAAGGTTTTACTAATGGCTTGTACTTTTGTAGGATGGTTGGTGATATAGGGTTGAAGCATATGGAATTCATACCTGAAATTGTACCTGTTCTGATTACTGTGCTGAAAGATGGAACACCAGCTGTTGCTCGACAAGCCGTCGCTTGTGGAGTTGAAGTATTTCGTTCCACTCTCATAAAAGTTGCAATCCAGGTACTTCGCGTTTATGAATCTCTTATGTGGGATTGGATGTGACATCTTTTCATGATTTATGTGTGAAATGTATTCTTAAATGAAACTGCCAGAAGCTAATGAATTTATGTTTAGCTATTTCAACATTGTATTACATATATCGTTTAGTGTCTGGGCAGAATGTACTCAACTTGCTCTGCTCAAGCATCTTATCTTATTCCAACAGATCAACTTACTATTTACAGGGTTTCATCTAGTTCGTTTATTCATTCTGCATCATGCATGTTATCTCTTAATCACTTGATGTTTTTTTGGGTATTGTTCAGTCATTCCTGGTTGAGTTTCTTGCTGGCCTATTCTGGAATTTTTTTAGTGGAACCAATCAATCTGACCTGCATAGGCAATTGAAGCCACTAACTGTTGTTTTTAGAAGTCATGCTGTATTGATCTCCGCTACAAAATGAGTAAGGGTTATTGACGTGGTTATATTGGAATATTGCGTTATATTGTAACGACTTATTTCTCTATTATATACCCGTGTGACAAGACTGCTCACTACCCATTTGATGTTATGTTTTCGTCTTTGTTAAATTGTAATGTTCATATGCATGTTAAATCATTGTTTCAGGGTTTGTACTCAAGTGAGTTGGATGGTTCACTTGAATCATCATGGGCATGGGTGCTAAGGTTTAGGGACAAAATATGCTCAATAGCTTTCCAGGTAAGCAGAAACTTTATATGTGATGCAGTTATCTAGATTTGGTATATGGTCTAATTCCTTGCACGGCAATGATACCAAGCCGGGAAGTGATGGGATAAGGTTACCAGCAGTGAAGTTTATTGAAGCAGTTATTCTTCTTTATACACCTGATCCTAGTGGCTCTTCAGAGCCACCACGTCATCAAACCTCTGAAGGTAACACTATTAGAGGCCTAAATTTTTGACATATTGCACGTGGAATCTGTTATTATAAGCCGCTTAAATGATCTTTCTATGCTTATGCTCACTCATTTAGAGAAGCTTGTGGAGTTCAATGTATCGTGGATTCGTGGAGGTCACCCTCTGCTCAATGTAGGAGATTTATCTATTGAAGCAAGTCAAAGTTTGGGGCTATTGCTTGATGAGCTCAGGCTCCCAATGGTGAATTCTCTTAGTAACTCGATGATTATCGTGCTCATCAATAGGTATGCATTTGGTGGTTTTGCACATGCGCATGCATTTCGTTATCAGAAAATGTTAAATGGAGGTTTTTCCCAGATCATCACCAAATTCGGGCTATATGTTCATTGTTTGCTCTAATCATATTTCTGACCTTCAATGGATTATATCATAGGCTCATAGCTTTTTGTACATGTCTTTCTTACATCCATGATTTATGTCATTGCACTTAAACTTGCCCCTCACGTCAGCACTTTTGTGCTGTATTCTATGACGCATGAAAGCTTTACCTTTTTCTTTTCTTTTTCTTTTTTTTTTCCATCTTATGGTTATGTTGTTAATCATTTATTTGTTTTAAGCTCTTAAGGACATTTCCTAGAAACCTGCTACTGCATCATAATTCGTGCCCCACTGACTTCATGTTTATGTTTCTTGATAGTCTTTCAGCTATTGCAAAGAAAAGACCTGCCTTTTATGGTCGCATTCTACCAGTCTTACTTGGTTTGGAGCCCTCCAGCTTTGTGAACAAAGGATTTCGTGCTTCTGGAGCACATTATGCTTTAAAGAATGCCTTCACATGCTGCTTGAATTGTACACACCCAGGGGCTGCGCCTGTATGGATCTTCCCTGTTGTTTGTTGAGAGTAAATTCTTAATTTTATAGCTTCACAATTACTTTCGGGCCCTTGCCTGTTATGGACACGCTTGTGGGTCGAAGTAATAATGCAATATATGTATTGATCGTGAAGTTCCCCCATGGACAATTATCTGATGCCTCTGTTGATATCTCCCAACCTTAAGGCTCGTTTTTTTTTTCTGTTCATGCTTCATTTTTTTTTTTTTTTTTTGGGTGAGGTTTTCATTGTTTGATTTATTTATTTTGGTCATTTGAGTTAATTTTTAATTGTGCATTTGAATCTTACTTTTCAACGTTCTTGTCTGACATGGGATAACATGTATGGAAATAGGTGATGTTCATGTGCATGCATGGTTTCAACTCATTTCAGCCCAACTAATTGTCATTATCTGGCTGTCCATTGTTTCTCTCCAAATGCTAACCATCTGGGGGAGATGGATGAGCAATGCCATTGTATTTTACTCCTCCTCCTTCTGACACAGGAAGGGATTTCAAGCATGGGGTTTGATGTTTTCTTGACCCAAGTTTGTGGCATATTATTTTGAAAGGTGAAGTAAAAATCTTGTTCAGCCCCTCAGAATTCCAAGAAGGCTATAATTTCTGATGTAGGAAAATGAAAGAGCAGGTTATGGAGTGTTGGAAATGTGGGGAATGGATGCGACGTGTAGAAGGTAAGAGGGTGTTAGGAAACAGGCTTGGGGTGTCTTGGAGGCCAATGTTCATCAAACATGTATTGCAAGCTGTCTCTTGTATACCTCATATCATTTTATGCTCTTGATTAATTTTGGGGATATCTGAAGCATCTCATGAGTGGGGTGGACCAAATGATTTTTAGTTTCTTATATCCTACCAACACCATCTTGGGTGGTTGCAAGATGGATACAAATTGGCCGAGCTGACTCAGTTTTAGCTGGATTTTGATCCTTGCTTGAATGGGAACCCTATACCTCACAATGCAATTAGTTTTGTCCCCTGTTGACTAGACCGTTTAAAACCTCCCTTTTGGGTTAAGTCATGCTTTGGCCTTTCACTAGCGTTGTCTAATAGGCAAGTTCCAAATAATGCATTGAAGCAAATATGATTGGAAGCTTGGCCAACATTACTTTCATAGGTCTGGTTCATTCTATTTGGTAGAACATGCTGCTGTCCTGGTTGATGGCCTCCATTAGAGATATATGTTGGATTGTTTCTATGTTGTGATAGCAAGCTTAAATACATCATAGGTAGAGTCCAAAAAGTCAAACAAACAGCTCGCTACCATAGACAAGGAAATTATGCCTCTTAACTTCTTCGGTTTGTGCATTACATCATTTGGGTACTTAAAAATGTTTCGTTCATGATGGCTTCTCCCGTAATTGGACTCATGTAATTCAGAGCTTAGTTGCACGAAGGGGGAGTGGACGATCATAGAAGTGTGGGAGTGCCGTCGGGAGCGTTTAGGGAAAATTAATTAAATATTTTTTGACATTTAACTATATATTTAAAGACAAAAAGAAAATATTATTCTACCTCTTAGATTGCAAAACATAAAATTATTTTAATACGAGATTCTAACTGTTCTCCATATCGTAGTTCCACGAAGCAAAGGCGGGAGCGGGATCGGAGGCGAAGGATTATAGGAGCTTCTCTTTCGGGAGGGGGAGCCTTTAGGAATAATACATTAAAATATAAATTTGTAATGCAAGTAAATATTTGCATTTGTCATTCATGTCAATTGCAAACATTGTCATAGTAACTAAGTAATATTATGGTTATATAAAGTAATTGAGCAAATTTGAAGTTAATATTTTTCTAATATCATATCATTACTTTGTCTTTTCTCTTGCTTGGGATGTTTTGTTTTTGTTGCTTTTGGGATTTGTATGCCCAAGAGGTTCTATCCTAGTTGGGAGCGGGTTCCTTTCTCAATGAGAGCAAGTTTCTTGGAGAGTCTTGACTTGGGAGCGCGGGAGTGAGGTTCTGAGGTGGATTCACCATTCACATAGGAGGTTACTGCAACTAAGATGCAGAGCTAACTTTGGGTTGTTTCGTGTTAGAGATCTCATTGTTGTGAAACGAGGTTAGGGTTTTAGGCTTTGGCTGTTGCCTTATTGTAATCATCTTTTATAGATAGACATGTGGGAGTTGTCTTCACCTGTGGACAAAATGCTAAGCTCATGCCTAATGCCCTTTCCTTCACTCTGTGCCTTGTGTGTCTCTTCTTTTCTAGTATTTCATCTTTTTCTTCTTAGCAAAGTCCAAAGTGTAGTTGACGAATTACTTCTATTTTAGAAACTTCCCAACACAGAATAGCACAATGGTGTAATAGAAGGATTAGAATTCTCCATTGCAGAGCAAATTTGGTTGTGCATGAAAGAGAAAAGCCACATTTTATCGCACAATGGTCTGTCTCCCATCAATTGGGGATTGCATCGGTAATGTCATTTTTGTTATGTTGTTTAATTGTGCATGAATAAGAAAAAGCTCTCCATTATAGAGAATTTTTATTGTTCATGAATGAGAAAAGCTCTTGTAACTTTCAGAAGAAAAGAAAAAGAAAAGCTCTCATATGTCAACCATCTTTATGCAGATGAGTTCTTTAACTTTGTTACCATCAGAGGTTGGCTGGCTGTTGCACCTCCTCCTCCTTGTTTGTGTTCCTCTATTTCTTTTTCTGTTTTTGTGGAGCTGTTTGGGGTTGGTGTTATATATAAGAGTTATTATTTTGATACCTGGGGATGAGTGGTTGAAGGAATGTGCTTACTAGAATACTAATGCTTTGTAAAATGCTCAGTACATTTTGTGCGCTTAGGCTCCCGCAAGGGGATGTGGGGTTGAGCTCACTGGACTGCCTTTTTTTTTTTAATAATAGTTGCTTTTGGGTTCGTAATCCATGAATGAATTCTTGTTCAAAGTAATGCTTCTTTGTTTACTTGTTTGTTTACTTCTCTTGTTCTACTTGTTAACAAAGCAGATTAGAGATTGTATTAGTTCCTTTATTGATTTTTAAAGGTTCCAAAATGTAGTTCATAAATTGTGCATGTTCGAGGTTGCTAAGACAGTTTTCTGAATGTTTTAAATGTATAATCTGCACATACGCGGTTCTCTCTCTTTTCCTTCTGTTAGCTTGATATATGTCGTTGGGAGAGCTTGGGTGCATTCATAACAACTTAAGCTTTTGTGGTGTAACACCGTTTGTAAATTTCACGGTGCTGTGTGAAGTTGGTAATCTGTCCGCTTATTGTTGATTTTACAGAGTAATACATGTGAAAATAAAAATATCTACATCAGAAATGTCATTTGTGGTATATGATTTATTAATGTTGTTTTTCGTTTCTCAAGTGGCAGGATCGGTTACTTGGTGCACTGAGAGAATTGGAAGATGGGGGTTTAGCAGAAAAAACGCGTCACCAAGTAGGCCAGATCAATGGAAGTGTGGAGCAAAAGGATGATTCACCAATTACTCAGGTATAACGATATGGTTCACCTTCTTACTTCTTCTGGAAACATTACCTGCCCAATTACTCATGTATGCATGGATGGCCATCTTATCCTGGAGATACTTGATAATTGTTGAATTTCCGCAGGAGAAGTCTTCAGTTGGAGGATGTGAGTCTGTGCATAGTTATACTGGGAGGAAAAGATCTGGAGTAGAGAATGTTAGTGATGTTGTTGATGATGATATGTCTGGAAAACGCATCAGATCAACACCTACTGTTTCAGAGGGATCCGAGCAAGATTTAAACGGAGATCAGGTTGACGTTCCTCCTATTGGAGTGAAAAAATCCAGGGGAGATGTGGACAATGGACCTGTGCACCAACTGGTTGCCATGTTTGGTGCATTGGTTGCTCAGGGTGAGAAGGCTATTGGATCGTTAGAGATTCTTATTTCTAGTATCTCTGCAGACTTGCTAGCTGAAGTAGTTATGGCTAATATGCACCACCTTCCTCCCAATCACCCTAAATCTGAAGGGCATGAAGAATCATCACTGGATATGGTTCCTCATCTAAATAGTGTTAGTTGTGCTACCGAATTAAAAAATCTTTCATCAATTTTGACAGAGTTGCGTTCTATGTCCGCTGCTCCTCTGCAGATGGATTCCTTGTTGGATGGCCAACATTCTTCATCGATCAATACTGAGGTATTATTATCTCTTCTAACTCTAGATCGATGATTTTTGTGGATTAGTTTCTTGTGGTCAGCCCAGAGTCACTTCTTGGCTTTGCCTATTGAATTGGGTATGGTTTTGTTTGAATGGAGTGACTTAATACTTAAACTTGCAGAACTTTCAAGGGGATGAGGACCCGGCTGTGGTTGCTGTGGCTGATAATGATTTGGTATGTGCTGGGGTGGAATATGAAAGTGAACAAGCACCGGTACCTCTAACTGTTTCTTCTGTTGCTGAAATCCCATCTGTTATTCAGCCTGTGGTTTCGGTGTCTGGTAAGAGTTTTGTACCATCAGAGGTCCTTGACTTCGGGAATAATGTAGAGGGTGAGATACCTGGTCTGGATTCCTGTTCTCATAGTGGTGGATTGGCTGAAACACCAATTGTTTCATCGTTAGTGCCCACTGATTCTGAAGATGCAAGTCAAGAGCAAGCAACTAGTTTGGTTAGGTTGACTTTGGAATTAATGCCATCGATATCGACTGATAGGTCAGAGCTTGAGGAACTTAGCCCGAAAGCTATCACGGAGGCAAGCAGCATTAACTCCTCAATAGCAACTTCTGTAGGACTGTCTACTCTACTTGTCCTGCCCAAGATGTCAGCACCTGTTATTGACCTTTCTGATGAAGAGAAGGATCAATTGCAAAAGTTGGCGTTTTCCCGCATAGTGGAGGCCTATAAGCAAATAGCTACTGCTGGAGGTTCATATGTCCGTTTTTCTTTACTTGGCTGTGTAGGAATTGAGGTAGCAATCTCCACTTAGTAAATTATAATCTTCTTCTTGTAGCGCTCGTCACAAATGAGCTTGATGTTGCAATTACATCTTCACTGGGTTTGTTATTATGTATTGCTTGAGTTTCTTGTCTGCTTTTCATCAGCATTCTTATTTCTTTATTGTCATCATATTCTTGTGATTTGTGAATGGCCTAGTTTGGCAGGTAGTTATTATAGCATATTAGAGTAGCAGTAAGGTATAATATGTGAATGTTTCTTACAAGGTAAATGTTTAGATTCTGTTGTCTTTAGAACCTTTTAAGTTGGGACTCAGATGCCTATTATCAAGATTCTGTTGTCTTTAGAACCTTTGCAGTCCTTGTGTTTATGTGGTCTTGGAATATGCAATGAGTCATGGGCATAACATAGCATCAGACAACTTGATTTATGAAGTACTGTTTGGAATCTGTTAAAACATAGTCATTGTTTTACTACTTATTTCATTTTTTTTTTAATTGCAAGTTCCCCATTGAGGTAGACCCATTGTTTTACTACTTATTTCATTCATTTGTTTGTAATTGCAGTTCCCCACCGAGGTAGACCCATGGAAAATTCTTCAAAAGCACATATTTTTGGATTATACAAATCATGAGGTACGTGAATATTCTTAATTTTGTTTTATCAGCTAGACTGTTCTGTTTTGTTAATTTTGAATATTGCTTCTATTCATTTTGATTTGTGTAGTATGTCCCAATGACCTGAATTGTAGTGTAAATAAAAGAAAGCTAATTAGTTCAAGGTTTGTGTTTCTTTTTGTTGTACTTGTTTTGCTAGTTCTTTTTTCTGGATTTATGATTGCTTGGGTTTTGGGGGTATGACTCCATTCAAGATAGGATTTCCATGTGGAACTTCTGTGGTTGAATTGATGAAGGTTGATATGGAAGGACTAGTAGAGGAATATTCTGGGCTTCCTCCCTTGCAATACTCTATGAATTATACAGGGTTTGTGGTAAATGTTGTCGGTATAGATGTATTTCTCATCAAGCAACAAGTGTCATGACTGAAAATTTCTCAACTTTCTCGACACTATCTGAGCTTTTCTATGACTAGCACTTGGTTGTTGCTCTATCTTCACAGGGCTCGGGTGTTGATTTGCTGGGTTTGTTTCATCTTGATTCTGTGTTTTGAGTGCGCTGATTTTACAAGATTACATATGCCAAGATTCATTTTGGCTCTTTCCTAGGGTGTCAGAGCCTTAGAATTAGTAGTTCTCCTTTGGAACACCATCTGGAGAGACGACGGTGATAGTACTCGACAGTTGCTGAACTTTCTGAGAGTGAACTTGCCTACAAATAGAATTGAACGTTTTTGTCCTGGCTATTAGCATGTGTTGATCATTCTTCTGATTTGGTCTGTAGATTGCTTTATGACTTCATATTCTGTGAATATTTCACTTGCAGAAGTAGTCTTCCATGAAGTTGTCTATGCACTGTTTTCTCTTTCTTAAGTTCCAAGTCCAACCATATGTTGCCTTCTTGCAGAATTAGTCCTTCCCTTCATGCTCATGCATTATTTTGTTTCTTTGTTTTGTGTATATGCTTTTATGAGGTCTAAAGAATTATTCTGTTTGTTCTTTGGGATTGTAGTTTGGTCAATTTTATTCCGAAGAGCTTCCTTGACAACATATTTAGGTTGCACTTCAGTGATTATTTGTTTTTAAGGGTTGTTGGTTATTATAGCATGCCTAATCTTCTATCAGTTTTAGAATTAGACTCTAGTAAAAGTCAATTGTTGTCTGGAAGTTAATTTGTGTCCCTTGAGATGAATTTTGATCCCTTGGTGTGACTAGAAACTGACCAAGGCCATCCTTAACTTCCAAGTGGTGGAGTTAAGGCTTCATCGAGTTCCATGCTCTTCTTTTTTTTTTTCAACAATGAGCTAAGTTTATCTTTAGTAACCATTGCTTTATCATCTACATATGCAGATATTGGTACTTAGCAAAAGTAATTATTTGTGCAGAAGATATTATGTGATAATGTGAATTAAAACAGACAAAGCTCTTGTGATGTAGTATTTTTGAGAAAATTGGAGTTGCCTGATTTGTTGTACAAGATTCTTGTGGTCGTTTCTTAGTATGGTTCTTTCCCTTCTTATCTTGATTGTACAAAGATTAGGCTTTGTATATGTAGTTTTTGTTCTATTTTGACTTGCTTGCGTTGTGCTCAACTGAAGTTCTATTCACAGAAAACTTATCTTGTTCATGGGAATGAACTTTTGGCTTTGATTATTCGTACTTGGTCATCAAGTTGCATATAAACTGACGTTACTTGTGGGATGTCTTAGGGACACGAGTTGACATTGCGCGTCCTCTTCAGGCTGTTTGGCGAAGCAGAAGAGGATCGAGACTTGTTTTCCTCAACAACTGCGACCTCTGCATATGAAATGTTCCTTCTGACTGTGGTAGGGATCCATTTCCCTTATCTCCCATATACTGATGCAAGAAAGATGATTCAGTGTTCTCTACTTCTCTTCCCTTTCGTTTCTATGCAGGCAGAAACACTTAGAGATTCTTTTCCAGCTTCTGACAAATCTTTGAGTAGGTTGCTAGGTGAAGCTCCTTATCTACCAAAGTCCATTTTTAAACTATTAGAAAGCTTGTGTTGTCCTGGAAACAGTAATAAAGATGGGGAGTTACAAACTGGAGATCGTGTTACCCAAGGCCTCAGTGCTATATGGAGCCTGATTTTGCTTCGTCCTCCTATTCGGGATGTCTGTTTAAAAGTTGCTTTACAGGTTTATTTCTCAGTTTCCTGGATTTGATTCTTTTGTGTTTATTTTGTTGTTATATGCCGTATTGACATTGGGATGGTTTTATAGGCTTTCTTCTGTAGCCATTTCCACCTCTCTTAATATCTTTACGAAAACTTTTGACTCCATAGATAAATTCCAAATGTTCACCTGTTGTTGTAGCTTTTTCATGGTTTATTTTGTTAGATAGCACTGAAAAAAATCCTTAGAAGAAGGGGGGACGGAAATTTTTGCTTCATCCTTGGATAACTGCAGCTAATGCTATTGAGTAGGCTGTAGTGGGCTTTTAATAGTACAATATACACTGCAAGGTCCCTGAACTTGATTACTTATTGGCGCATTTTTCCTGAGGGAGGAAGTCACAAAGTTTCCTGTTTCTAGTCTTCTGGAATTTCTAAACTCTTTTTACATTTCGTGTCCCAATCAGATACATGTGAAGTTTTCTTGCATTTCTAGTTACTATCTAAGTGGAAACATTTCTTGCCCCACATTCCATGTTCTAAATTCTGGATTTTCTTTGACCCCTGAAAAGAGTGCTGTTCATCAGTTGGAGGAAGTGCGCATGAAGGCTATACGTCTGGTATCCTCTGTACAATTTTCTTTTGAATTGGTGAAGTTAACGGCCTCTCATTTAAGTCATCTAATTTTACTTTTGTCTTTCTACAGGTGGCAAATAAGCTTTATCCTCTATCAGCAATTGCCCGACAAATAGAAGATTTTGGGAAGGAAATGCTGTACTCTATTAGCTCTGGTGATCATACTATGGACAGAGTCGATAGCAATGGATCTGAATTGCAAAAGGTAACCTAATTATGCAAACTCGCTAATGCTAATAAAATGCTAAATTGATGCAATAAAAATCATCTTTTTAATGTTTACAACATCCAGAGCACTCTTCGAATCAGTATTAAAATTTCTTGAAAGTAATTACTGTGTTAGTTAATAGCAGTACGCATTGATGTTAACATTCTGCAATTTCATAATGCAGCCAATAACTTGCAATCTCTTTTTTTGATCGACATCTGATAACTTATATGAAACAACTATACATTTAGTTTCCTTCCTGCTAATACAGTTATACCACTTGCTATTTGTATTGGCAAATTGTACATCAGAGAGTAATATGCAGTTATTTTATTGCGGGGAGATTCAGAGACATTGGCTTTTATTCTATCACATGGTATACTATTCAGGTTGGAACAATACACGACATCCAACACTTTGAACCATTATTAAAGCTAAAATAGAATGGTAAATATTTGGATAGAAAAACTTAAAATTTGTACGCGAATGCTGATGCTTGAAGTAGTACAGAATTCATTGCTAATTTCATTTCCCTTAATTTTTAGGCTTGTTGAGTGTTAATGTTAAAATATTTTTAGCAAGTTTTAGCTAGCACATACCTCGTTGGGAGTCCACAAAGCATCACACTTATTGAAATATAGGTGACAGTGGTATTTCCGAATCTTTAACTTTTACTCCATCTCCCAAATTTTCCAATGTTGGTGACTAATAGTTGTTTCCTGCTTAATACTCCCTCACCCTCATCTTGCAGAAGGGCATGTTTGCATTTTTTTACAACATGCCCTAATTACCAAACTGGGTGATAGTTTGTGTTTTGAGATGTTTTTTCTACCTCAACACAGTATTACCATTATTTTTCATTTGGGTGAGGGTTTAGAACTCAGCATCCTCTTGGGGAGTCTTTCACCTTTACAGAGTGTCGACATTATTTGAAATATGGACAGACACAATGTTTTGTTGGCGGTTTTCATCTTAATACCCTATCAGCCTTGTTTGGAGATTGGTTTAGTTCTTTTGGCGTTTTGTCAACTTCATAGACATTGGATGCAACTGTAAATTACCATTCCACCTCATTCCCCTTTCCTTCCAACCTGCTCTTCAAATGAAATCTGAGATGCTGAATCATGATAGTTTTAGTTTTTATTTGTTTGATTATTTATCTCCTGAGTGATGTGCAATGTGAGACTTCATTGGTTTTGTACTTCTGCTGCGTGATGTGGATAGTGTTGGAAACTTGATTGTGTACTAGTTGTCTTGATTTATTCAGGACTCCATCTTGGACAAACCTTGTGCGGAGCAACTGGAGCCGGTCACCAAAAATATCTCCTCTGATAATTCTGAGTCTTGCATATCTCAGAACTTGTCATCCTCTTCATTGACTGACGCCCAGCGCTGCATGTCACTCTATTTTGCGCTGTGTACAAAGGTAGTGTTTTATTGTGCTTTTGTTCAACAGTTGATTATTGTGCTTTTGTTCTTCACTTGGTGACTGGTGGATCCTGGTTACAGAAGCACTCCCTTTTCCGTGAGATATTCTGTGTCTACAAAAGCACGTCAAATACAGTAAAGCAGGTATGGTTGTATCCTGTGGTAGTCTTGTAGTGGTTGATTATCGATATATTACCATTCTGACTATTGGGTTGTTATTATAATGAGCTGCATCTTGCAGGCAATTCAGTGCCAAATCCCAATTCTGGTTCGCACCATTGGCTCATCATCAGAACTCCTAGAAACTATTTCAAATCCACCTACTGGAAGTGAGCAACTCTTGATGCAGGTAGTTTTGTAGTTTATATCTTATTAGGTGGTTGCAATAGATGAAATCATGAAAGAAATGATACCCCCTATTATTTGATCTCTCAACAGGTTTTGAATACACTGAAATGATACCCCCTATTATTTGATCTCTCAACAGGTTTTGAATACACTGACTGATGGGACCATTCCTTCTCCGGAATTAATATTGACCATCAGGAAGTTATACACTACAAAAGTGAAGGTAGTAATATTGTAGGTCCTGATGTTTCATACAAGTGAAGCCTTTCTCTAACTTTTTCGTTATTTTGTCTTATTGTAGGATGTGGAGATTCTAGTTCCAATACTGTCATATTTGCCAAAAGATGAGGTTTTATAATCATCTTCCCCGTTTTTCATGTCATTCTATGATTTCCTTGTCTTGTTGTTCCCTGTTTTTATCTCTATAATATTATATTCCTTCACTTTTCTTCTTATATAATTAGAGAAAAATTGTTATCCTCATTGTTCGGTAAGGTAATTTGGATTTATATATTACTTCTCTGTCTTGCATTTTTGTCGCACGTCATATGTGCTCTCTTGATAACTATTGGAGAAAGCCTTTCATATATTTTTCACCAGTTTAAAAAGTTGCCAGTTGCCACAATGGCAGCATTCTAGGTCCATTTTTATTGATTGAATGAGAGATATGTCAGACCATACCAGTTCAGGTCCCTAAGTTTAAGTTGCCTCCTAGAACTAGTGGCAGTCACAGAGGCATTAATTTTCCGAATATCCATAACCAACTTCCGAAATAGCCATCGTCTCTAGGCATCCCATTCTGGAGCATTTAGGCCTCTACAAATGATGGCTTTCCTGTTTTCTTAAGTAACTATTCCTATTTCAGGTATCCCATTCTGCAGCATGTAGGCTGAGTACGCATGTGCATGCAAGTTGTGGCAACTCTGTCTTTTAATGGCCGCGTTTGGATTGAGGCTGGTAGATGGCTTTTTCCTTGTTGCTGAATCAAGGAAAAATCTAGAATTGTTCTTTCTTTTCTTTTCTTTTTTAATTTTTTTTTATAGAGCCCCCTTCATTAGTTAAGACTTTAAACTTGTTTTGTTTCTATAAAAGGTAAGCTTTTTGTATTTTGATCGAACCTATGCCCCAAGACAAACACCCTATTTGGGCCTTGGGTCTGTTGAGGTTAAAATGTCTCAGAGCCCAGCTTTAGGCCTGCAGCCAAATTGAGTTAATCTACTGACAATTTCTTTTAATCTGTATATTTAAAGTTTTGGTGGTTGAGCGGAATAAGTCTCGACTGTTGCAATTTGTTGAGTGTAATGTTGAAACATGTTCGACTATACTGCTCTGTCCTCCTCTTTCCTAGCCATTTCTATTCAATGATACAATATGTTATATAGCTTTTACTCGATCAATTGCAGTGACTACCTTTTTTTTCCGTTTCTTCTTTTTTCAGGTTTTGCTGATTTTTCCACGTCTTGTTAATCTTCCCTTGGATAAGTTCCAAGCTGCACTGGGTCGTATTTTGCAGGTATCTTCTTTCAACTAAATTTCTGGGCGGCATTTTTATCATTGTTAGACAGCACTTTGTAATGATACTATGTTTGATAAGTGTGTTAAAATTGTTGGATTCTGTTTATTACTGAGTTTTTCTGATTGAAAACTCGATCTTTTGACCCTCTGATTTTGATGTATATATTTTCCTGGAATTCTAATAGATACTGTTGAAAAGATCTTAAATCTGAATAGCTTCCATTTGCATCTGATTTCTACCAATCAAGCCTTTTTAGCAAAGGAAATATGTTTTATTTATGTAATGACTTTCGGCGTAGTTTTATTTCGGTATTTTGTTTCTCTCATCAGATAACACTTTATTTTCCTATTTTTAATCTTAAAGCCATAACTCGTAAGCTCTTCTATCTTTCACTTACTGCTATTAGCAACTGCTGACCTTTTGTTGGCTGTGCGCCACTTATTTGCATCAAAATGGTTGCATTAGTATTTGTTATCACATCCCATTTTTCAATTTATTTATCTGTTTCTTTTTTAATAACTATGTCGGTTTGCGTTTGTCTGTGGGACAATTCTATCCATGATACTCGCTGGGTGGGCTGAGGGGACTATAAAGCATCTCCGTCTTAAATTCACAAGTAGGTTACTCTTCATGTATGACCTTGCATAGTTCTCATAACATTGGGCAAAACAATCTTACTCAGGGTTCATCTCATTCTGGTCAAGTTCTCTCTCCTGCTGAAGTGTTAATTGCTATTCATGGGATTGATCCTGACAGAGATGGGATAGTGTTGAAGAAGGCATATGCTCTCCCTCCCTCCCTCCCTCCCTCTCTCTCTCTCTCTCTCTCTCAAATGTACACATATTCCACATCGCACCAAACCTATGCAACTAAGCAGTATAATTATTAAGCAGGTCACGGATGCATGCAATGCTTGTTTTGAGCAGCGACAGATATTCACCCAACAAGTTCTTGCCAAGGTCTTGAATCAATTGGTAGGCACTCCTGGAAGCAATGACCATTTTTCTTAATGACTAACAATAGCTTATTAAGCTAATTGGCAAAATTATTCCTGCAGGTTGAGCAGATTCCTCTACCCTTATTGTTCATGCGTACAGTCTTACAGGCTATTGGTGCTTTCCCAGCCCTGGTAAGAGAACAAATAGCTGATTGACATCTTAATATCCTAGAGCCATTTTGGAACTGGATGGATGTACCAGCAATTATTGACGCATCCAGCCACTTAACAGTTCTGATCTTTTGTCAAACTTTTCTCAACAAAAAGAGGATGATGTTAAACGGACCTTTTGCTTAGAGCATGTACGTAGATTGGATCCAAGCCTGGAAACTGAATTATGCTTGACTGATTCAAAAACCCTGTGATTATTTCGATACATATATCTTAGGACCGACACTTTTTGGATCATACTTGGTTGGGTCGGTATCAATAGCTGAGCCTACTAACCTCTAGGTTGTGGTTTCGAATTTGGGGACAAACACAAACGTTAGAAGGTTAGTTTTGTACCCAGTTTACCCCTCCCAGGCACTGTTACCCTCATACTTTCTTTTGTTTAATGTTCACAGGTTCAATTTCACTTGGTCCAAGTTTTTAAAAATTATCCCGCCTTAACAGAAGGGTTAACTCTACAGGAAAACTCATTTTACTTTTCTGTGACATGTAACACACAAAGTCGACTTAAAGCAAATACTCCACCTGGTGAATGCATCTCAAAAGTACATATGTCAGAACATAACAGAAAGATGAATATGTAACTCAAATGGTTTATATGCCATTTTGGTTTTGTAATAAAATTAAGGGCTTTATGTTACTTTTCTATTGGAAATTAAAAACATTATTTCTTCTGCAAACATAATGAAACCAAAATGAAGAATTGTAACTTGAAGTGTGGATTAATAACTTTCGACTTTTTTATTGTTTTTTAAATTAAAATCTGTAAACCTGTGACTTTTTTATTTTCATGTTTATCCTAGCCATTCTTGAAGGCTAATAAAAACCGTGCTATGGAATGTGGTAAACATTAATGCAAGTCTTGGTGTTGACTCAACTCAGATGTTTAAACTGATGTTTGAATTTAAGCTTCTGAATTGCTTTCAGCCGACAAGTCTTCCCAAATTGCCCATAGGTTTTACCGATATCCCACAAAGAAATTTTTATTTGATAAAGTTGACTCTTGAACCCACTCAAACACGAAGTGTCCCTATGACTGCATTTCCAAGGCTGCCTACAGTGTCAATTTCAACCTCCCTCATTGAGCTTAAGTTGCATGACTGAGCAAGCCTTGGAATGGCTCAGAAACTCGAGTACTCTTCTAGGGTCTTTCAAAGCACCTTTTTCCTCCCTAAAGCTACACAATTGTTCAACTAATGCTCCGTGGTTATTTTATAAGAGGATGTGCAATGACGCTTTTTTCAGCACTATTATTGTCTTGTTTTTTTCTTGATCGTCTATTGGCTATTTTGTTATATATCACATATTTAAAGAGCTACATGGGTGCTATGCTGTAGGTGGAATTTATCATGGAAATCCTCTCTCGTCTTGTAAACAAGCAGGTGACTGTACATAAAACATTGGTATTTGATTGCCTGTTGTTCTCCAAAGGCCAGGCTTGTTAAACAGCAGAGTGAATATGTTGATGCAGATTTGGAAATACCCGAAATTATGGGTAGGATTCTTGAAGTGTGCCCAATTAACCAAGCCTCAGTCTTTTGGTGTGCTACTTCAGGTTCATATTTCTTGTTGCAACTATCCTTTCCTGTAGAAGTCTAATTCATGTTGTCTCAAGCTTCTTGTACAATTCTACTTTGTTGTGCCTCACCCTCTTGTGAGGCTTTCCTTTTCTGTCTTTCTGCTAGCCTCAAATTTTTAGCAACATGCTCAGAAATTGGTTATATTCGGGTTATATACACTGATTTTATTTTATTTTTATCCAAGCTGATATACACTGATCTCACTGATGTTTGTGTGCCATACATTTCTCTCGTTGGGTGTCTGCAATGACAGTGACCTCCGTTATGCTTGGTCTTCAGTTACAAGTTCCACCCCCCCGGAGCTAAGGATATAAGCCTACCTTTTTTTAGTGAATAAGAATTCCATTGAAAGAGCAAGCAATGCAAAAGACACGAGGAACTAGTTCTACCTTGAGCGAGGGGAGTGTCTTGTTGTCATTGAGGGTATTTTATCGACTGGGTCCGGCAGAGTTCACTGTCTGCTGAAACAAAGTCAACATTCTCCCTTCATCCCGCCAAACTCACTGTAGTTGACAAGTACGACTGTGACAAGACGGGCCCTTTACAAATTAATATAACGATGGTGTTATAAGCGAACACGAAAACTCAAAATCAACGGTGACAATGACCACCATTTGGTCTATTGCTACAAGAACCCATCAAAAAACCACCATTATTGTCGGTCGGAGGTCAGAATTTGATCTGGTCTCGGATTCATGATTGGTACCCTTCATATTGATAAGGAGCATAACTGCATCTCTAAGACTCTGGACTGCGGCCTCTCTTTTTAGAAAGTTGCCATCTCTCTTTTGAGGAAGTGTTTTATATTCATTGAAACCCCTACTCTCTCAGCTACCAGGCAAGAGGGGCCTAGAAGGGTCAGGTAGTTGGGAAGGTAGGCTTTATTTATTGATGGGAACTCCATGTGTTTCTAGTTGGTTGGTTTCCTGTGCGTCTATGTGATGGACGCACATTGTCTCCCAATTGTCTGATGCATGCCCGGTACTAGAAAAATAAAATCAAATAATAGGGAACATTTAGTCTAGTGTTCAACATCTGTCTGCTGTCCAACACTTCCGTGCAACCTTTATAGAAGTGTCCATGATACTCTGGTAGTTAATGTCTTACTTCCTCTCTTTCTTGTCAGACTTCCACCTTCATATGAGTATCTGTGCTTCTCCATAGGTCTTAGTCATTCATTTCAATCTTGTGATCATTGCTGCATTGTTTTGATATGATTTTGCTGGTCCCTTGTTTTTCAGCTACCTCCAGCACAGCTTGAAAATGCACTAAATAGAATGGCAGCACTTAAAGCCCCCTTGATTGCTTATGCTAGCCAGCCAAATATACGATCTCCACTCCCGAGGTTCACTTGAAATTTTCTCCTGCAAAATATTGAACGGCATTCCTTGTTGCCTATCCTGATGTGTACCTTGGTTGACTCTGACTTTTTGGTAGGTCTGTGTTGGCGGTTCTTGGAATTGCATCAGAACCTCAAAATTCAAGTCAGGCGCAATCAACTCCAGCTAATACCGGAGACTTAGGTGATTCAGATAAGGAGGTAGTGCCTGAAAAGTCGAAGGAGTCATCTAGCACTAAAACTTGAGTTAATGTGGATCTGCCTTCTGGTAATCAATCTAATTCCATTGACCCGTATGTTTTTTCTTATGTGTAAAGATGAGGATGACGAATTCTTGTGTCTTCTAATTTCTGTTTTGTTTCTAAGGACGAGTTTATTCTTTTGAGGTAAAATTGCTGAGCCAACTTAAGGGGCTCTGCTGCTAGCACCTCGGTAAGCTGAACCACAAAATCCAGGAATGCCAAGCTTCAGTGTTTTTATTTACTCAGAAAGTTGGGACAAAGAAGGGATACTATCTGTCGTAGTGGGCCTTTTCCTGTAGAGAGACGGAAACCGCAACTGGGATGATGTGAAAACATGGAAAGTTGATTACGTGGATACATGGTCCTCATTTTCAGGCTTCTTGACTTGGGGATTATGCCTTATAACTTGAGATTTGCTGCTCATAGGGCATGTTTTGTGATCTAGGAAGTTAAGCAGGAGTTCTTCACAGTGCGACAAGTAGTATTCGTCTGTCTAATCTTTGTTTGAACACTGTAAAAGTTGCAGGTGCCATGTACATTAATCTCACATCATAGTTCTCATAGTGTTGTAAAGAAAATAGTTTCAGAAATGTGCTTTCTACAATGAGCAAGCCGGAATTATTTTAGTCTTTGCGTTTGTGTGGTTCGTTTGTTTCCCATTCATTATTATTTTTGTTTTCCTGAATCTTTCTGGAACCATTCAACCGTAAGCTTGCAGGTTAAGAGTTGCTCTCAAGAGTTGGATGGGGAAGGGAAGGAAAGAATGCCAGTAGTGAACTCTTGTAAGCTTGCAGGTTTAGATGTTCTATCCCAATGGGGTATCCTCTTGTAAGGACCGCCACGTGTTGCTCCAAAGGCTTTCTCCACCACACATTGGTGTGAGTGCTGCACCTTTGCGTGGTGAAGAAGATGCCAGGAGCGCCACCGGACGGGATCCTAGAGAGATTAATCATTGTGTGTTACTGCTCGGTGATAAAATCAGTTTCCAAATAATTTAGGTGTTTTGGAAGGCAAATGTTAACGCCACACTTGATGCTGCCACAAAATTCGTGTTATTTGACAGTTTTGCCCTTCTATGACAGTAATGGGCATCTCTCTCATTCCACTCATTACCTCCCTCCTCTTTTCCTTCATGCCCTAACGAATCTGCTCTACTGATGTTGCTGATAAATTCAGAATGACGCGACACGAAAATATTCAAATTCTGGAGAAAAATTCGTGCTCAATGGTGGAAGTGACTGACTTTAATTTAATTTTGAAACTTGTAAGATGACGAAGTTAATTTTGAATCAATTCTCAAGTGAAATCTTCAGGATTCATCTGTGGAACAGGAACTCTGATGTTAATTTAAAATTTATTTTATTTCAATGCATCAAGCAATCTGAAGTATTGTAAATTGAAATGAATGCAGAGATGAGGTGTGAGGGAGGACTACCGTGGGGTTTTTTTTTTTAACCAAAATTCAGCACTAAACTGAAATGAATTAAGTAAGCTTAAAAGATTAAATGACTCTTAAAATATATGCTACAAAATTATTTTAAAAAATTAAGTAGCTTTAGGACGTTTAATTATAAATAAATTCATGAGTACTGGCATTTAATTGTTTCCGCCTCCACCACCCATTCACACAACGATCATTATCTTTGTCGTCTCCACCACCATCTCCGTCATTCCACCACCATCACTACCACCACTGCTACCATAAATACCACAACCACCATTCTACCATTACCACCACAGCTCCCACCACCACCATCACTCCCACTATGGTCTCCACTACCACCACTGCTCCACCACCACCACTACACCACTCCACCACCACCACTATTACTAGTAGTCTAGCACCCCATCCTCCCACCCCTACTATACAACCACCACCATCATCACCACTACAATCACCACTTCACAACTCCATCCTCACGCCACTACAATCATCACTCCACCATTACCACAAATACATGGTGGTCATAGTAAAAGTACTAAAAGAGACTCACTATGACTAATGAAACTAATATTAATTTATCATTTGTTTTAATTCAATAATTAATATGTTTATCAAATAATTTTTCAACTTAAAAAGTTAAAGCATTCGGCTTTCTAACATTTAATTTTTTCAATATTCAGTTTTTATCAAAACCCATTTTCCTTTACAAACTCTGACACATATACACTGTGATTTGGGTTTGGAATGGTTGGGAGCCCAAATTCTCTGTTTTGAAAAATTCTTATACCTCTTTGCCGAGGGATTTTTCAGCTATTGGATAACTCAGAAATATAGTAAAACATAAAAAAAAAATTCACAATTCAGGAGTTTTTGACACAGAATCTAGGATGAGATGCAAGTACCCGAATCGCGAGATGCAGGGCTAAAGATGTCAACAAAACAAAGGCATCGTGGATCCAACGAAACTAGTGCTGGCATTAGAATTTCTCCCTCAATAGACAATAATTTGAGAATATTCTTCACTCTCTCTCTCTCTCTCTCTCTCTCTCTCTTCCTTTCCTCTGCGTCTGCGTCTGTCACCTTTCTCCCAAACCCACAAACTCAATAACCCATCTCTCTCTCTCTCTCTCTCTCTCTCTCTGTGGAAAAAGTGAACAAATCCACCAATCTCAGGACCCGAAGATGTAATCCTAACGCACTGATCTGACACTTAGCTGACGTACACGAGAGAAATAATTGTCCTTTCCAAGATAAGGTTCGATCACCCGTATCAAAATCATCTTCCCCGTACAATTATTGCAAAAGCATACTGTACTCTACTATTATCATTTTGCTATATAGCATTATTGATGCTGCAGTAGCAGTAGTGTGTACATATATATACACACATTCATATATCTACATATTTGCGCGCACAGAGAGAGAGAGAGAGAGAGAGAGAGAGAGAGGCAAATGGGTGCAGATTACTATAAAATTCTTCAGGTGGATCGAAAATCCAATGACGATGACTTGAAGAAAGCCTATCGAAAACTCGAAGCCAAATTCAAAGGAATCCGCGAAGCCTACGACGTATTATTTATAACAGAGTGGAGTGAAAAAATCATTACCGTCTGTCTGTTCATCATCGCACCCATTTTTCAATTCGATTAACAATTACTTTATTTTTTTTCAGGTTCTGAGTAATCCTCGGAAGAGATCGGTCTACGACCAGTACGGAGAAGAAGGATTGAAACAACGATTCAGTCCTCGAAGCTTGGACGATACATTCTCCGATTTTTTCGAGCCATCTCCCTTCGGCGGACAGAAGTCCTTCAGATTCGTCGACGGTGGCAGTGGTAGTCCCACGTCGTTCCGAGTCAGTCCTCAAAACGCGGACGGTGTATTCACCCAGTTTTTCGGAGGAGGGGTGGCGGAGGGGGGAGGATCGCGAGCCAGCACGTCGTCGGGGATTCCCCTGCAGGAAATGTTTGGGAACCATAGGATCGATGCGCAGAAGGAGGCAGCTATAGAGCGGACGTTGCCTTGTAGTTTGGAAGAGTTGTATAAGGGGACTAGTAAGAAGATGAAGATCTCTAGAGAAGTCACTGATGCTTTTGGGTAAGTAATCTCTACGCCTCTACTGGTTTATGTAATAATGCTTTCAATGTCTCTTGATTTCAGGCCCGGCCTAGGCTGGCTTTTTACGTTGACGTATGTTTGTATGTGAAAGAAATAATCTCATCAAGTGTGAAAAATTAAGGGCAACTTCAATCCACCTCCATTCCTCCAAAATGGAGGGTGGATGTGACACATTGAAGGGAAATTTTGTAATTAATGCCCACTTTTCTTTAATTTTTGTACTTTTTAGGAGGGGCCCATCCTCTAAAAATAGAGAAAGGAGAACAAAATGAGATTTGGTCCTCCATATTTGGAGGATCAAAATAGTTTTGGAGGACCAAATCTCTAAAAAGGACAGTGGGTCCCTCCAAGATACTCACAAAAAGTACAAAAAATAAAGAAAAGTGGGCATAAATTATAAAATTTTCCCTCAATATGTCACATCCACCCTCCATTTTGGAGGAATGGAGGTGGGTTGTAGTTGCCCTAAGAAATTCAAAAAAGCAAAACCAAGTGGTGGAGGAAATATGTTCTTTGTTAAATAGGAACAAAAATATACACAATACGAACCTAAATTCTGACTCGATCCCTACTATACCTGGTAATAATCCGACATAGGTCTGATTCGTGGAAATAGCTACAATACACATCCCTATTTGAGTGTGTATCATATGCACGCCTATAAAAGTTACGAATTGATTAACAAAAGTTACGAATTCTTTGTACAAAAGTTACGAGACGCACCAAATGTTATGAATCATAGAAAATGTTACGAATCATACTTCTAAAAAAGTTACGAAACAGTAAAAAATGTTACAATTGTTAATGAGGTGTCACAATATGGACCACACAATAGGTGAATATTGTACATACCTTTAAGGGTGTGTATTGTAGAATTTTCCCTGATTCGTAGACTAATATGGATTCCATAGAAATAACTCTATGTTCATCTACATCTACTTGTAGGAGACCCACCACAGTGGAGGAGATTCTTACAATCGAGGTCAAGCCAGGTTGGAAAAAAGGAACAAAAATAACTTTTCCGCAGAAAGGGAATGAACGAGGAGGTGTTATACCTTCGGACCTTGTCTTCATTATTGATGAGAAGCCTCACGGTGTCTTTAAAAGGGATGGCAACGATCTAGTTATCACCCAGAAGATCCCCCTCGTAGAAGCTCTAACAGGGTACACTGCACAGATCACAACCCTTGATGGCCGGAACCTTGCTGTTCCTATCAATGCCATCATCAGTTCTACCTACGAAGAAGTTTTTATCGGGGAGGGCATGCCGATACCCAAGGAACCATCCAAGAAAGGCAACTTGACGATTAAGTTCGACGTATTCCCCAGCAGGCTCACTTCAGAACAGAAAGCTGGCATCAGGAGATTGTTGACTTTGTGGTAGTGCCTGCCTTCTACCGATCTTGATGTAAGCTTGCGTTAGTTTTCTTTGCTTGGCTTTATGATGGAAATGAAACTAATCCGTGTCTAATGTATAATCTCTTAGTAATATGTATATATGGTGTGATGCTTTTGCTCGAAAGAATTTTTTTTGTGCTGAATTGCTACGCAAGTGAAACAGGTTTCTAGGAGTCTTGTACCTGTTTGCATGTTTATCTAACAAGAAAGGGTACGTCTACGCCCTTTTGTGGTTTCTATCTCCTTTATTTCCCGGTCTTGTTTGAGTATCAAGTTTCCCCATCTGTCTAATATAACGAAAAACTGAGCTTTTTAGGAGTCTTGTATCTTTTTTCATGTTTATCTAACAAGGAAGGTTACGGTCATTTGTGGTTCCTGTCTCCTTTACTTTCCGGTCTTGTTTGAGTATCGAGTTTCCCTCTTTCGTCTAATATAGCGAAAAACTGAGCATTTTAGCAGTCTTCTTTCTGTTTACATGTTTATCTAACAAGGAAGGTTACGTCCTTTGTGGTTTCTATCTCCTTTACTTTCGGTCCTGTTCACAGTATTAAGTTTCCCCCATCCATCTAAGATAACCGAGAACTAAATCGGCTTGTTCCGAAACTTCTAGCCTGGACAATTGGTTTGGACATTGACATCGGAAAAGACTCTTCTATTTCTAAACCCGAAGCTCGGGGGTTCAAGTGGTAGAATTGCATCAGGTCATCGTGAGGAATTAAACAGGTGAATTAATGGAACATACTAAACTGGTTTCAAATGAATTTCAGCACTGCTGGGTTACTCTATTCTCAGGACGGGACCAAGTAGCACAGGAGAACAGCTTAACCCATAATCTAGAAGACCAAATGCTCTTCTTTTTTCTTTTCTTTCTTTGAATTGCAAAAGGGTGGGAAGGAGCGACCAGCATAGCAACTCCCTTTGGAGATGATTGTAGGAGTTCCTGACCTGCTGTGAAATGTCCAGTTTGAGTCATAACTACTGCTAGAAAAAACGGGTCTATTGCCACGGCACCATCTAGGTACTTGATCGACAAAAGACCTTCCACATAAGTCCTGCAGTTGGTGGGACTCGAATTTGGACAGAGCGTGTACCGGAGGGAGGGAGCACTCAAGCACACTCATCCTTGACATCTAGGCGACCACATTCGATGGTACCAGATGCTGCTTCGTTATGAGTGATTTTGAACGGTTGCCCGATAATTTTATGACCTGATCAACAAACAGAGTCTAAAATTCAGTTGCATGTTTGTTTGAGTTGGTTACCAAATCTGATATCCTGGTGATATTTTCCTGGGTACAGTAGGTAGACGACACAGGTTACCACACCACGGGAATTGAAATTCTCAAATCAAGTGAAACAGTTATGTGTTTTTGGTCTCTTTTATTTTTTGCAAGAAATGATGAACTAGATAGGTTCAATTTGCTTAGATTTGAGAGCACTGCTGGAGGATTTTGAACTCCAATATGACCAGATTTCGTAAGTTTGTTTTGCTCTTGGGCTATGTGGACTTGGTGGTTTCGATATCTGTCTCTAAAACACTTTTTAACAATTTAGTATTTTTGCTACCTCCCAACTCCTATTGTAGTACTTGTTTCTCATTTACAATATTTTTGAAGAAAAGAATATTTTGACGGAATAGAGATGTGATAGAGAGTCTAGAGATATGATAGAGAGTCTGATGTTTATGATGTTTGAGAATTTTAAAAAGGGAATTGGTAAAGTAGAAAAGTGACTTTTTAGGTGTAATTTGGTTCGAAGGAGACGTAGGTGATTCAAATAAGAAGGGCAATATTGGAAAGAAAAAAAATACAAAATCTTAGGGATATCTCACGGAAATCACCTATCAATGAGAGAGAATGGAGGAATTTAGATCATGCTGGAGGAAAGTTCATCAACTTCCACTTTGAGAGATCAAGAACCTAGAGGGCTCTACCCAAATTGTGATTGTTATTTTATAAGCGGATGGGTTCTTCCGGTCCCCTTTTATATGAGCTAACACAACATAACTTCATAGCGACGGCTTCCCGATAACGGATTCAACATATGTTTTCCTTTCCGTCATAGCTTAGATAAAATCTCACCAGAAATATTGAGAAACCGCTACTCAATAATAAAATTATATGATGTCAAGTCGATCACATAAATTGACTAGCATGGTTTGAACTATTAAGTCCAATAATTACATTGCAATCCAATTTTAGAAAAATATAGTACATAGGACCACATAAAAATAAACATTCTTTATTTTTTCCCAACAGGCATTGCTGTACTTGGGACATGTTTACAATCTAGGAAGCTTAGCAGGAGTTGTTGAAGGTGCGACAAGTAATAATACGTCTTGCAAATTTGTTAAATACTGTAAAGTTGCAAAAGATTAAATACTTATATACAAAAGATTAAATACTTATATATATATATATATATATATATATATATATATATATATATTACATTAGAGGTTTTTTGTTGGGACAAATTTCTATTATTAACCATCCAAAAGAATCATGGGACCGGCATGAATGAAACAATTCTGCTAAATTTTGACCAAATAACGCTTTAGCAAGCCAACACAATGACTTTGGCTCTTAAAAAATGGCGAGAACTGTTGGAGATGCTTTTAAAGCCTACAAAATGACACATGAAATTATGGTGGCTCTCATTTGGCGTAACATGAGGGTCATATAAGAGGATTTGTAATCGTACGATATTATTTAAGTAATTTTCATCTTGTATGTTGCAAAAATCAAATAAATCATAGGAAAATTAAGATCTTCCATGGAATAACGCACACAGATGGCTTCTGTCTAGTCCTTCAACCATTGTAGTCTAGCCCCATGTTGTCTTTTTTTTTTTTAAATATAATTTCAGCTTGTAGATTATTACGAAAAGATGCAGAAAACTCATTCTTACCAGTTACATGGTTTCACATTAATTAATTTTCAAAAAATGTATGTCAAGCTCGTTCTAGTGGACCCAAAACGCGTGGGGAAGGGGGCCCACTTGGAGTTGAAACGAACACGCGAGTTTCACTTTATTACTAAATCAAGTTCAATATTGAACAACCCAGAAAATAGGGGAAGTGGGTTTAAGTTCCTAACATGTGGATTTATTTAGACTTTAATATTAATTTTCTCAGTGGTTCTTTTTTTTAGCAGAGGTGAAATATTTTTTTAGATTTAAACTAGCATTGTACCTGTTCAATGCAAGGGGAGAATTTTTTTTCCTTGTTAAGTGGTATCCTATCCTGTGCGTTATGCTCGTTCAATGCAAGGGGCAACAGAAAAAATAAGTTGGCATTGCGTTTTTTTTTTTGGTAGTTCCCCGTGTATCAAATGGGCACAAGCCGCACAACGCTAGTTTAAATAATTATAGTTACGAATTAGCATCTACTGAAACCTTTCTGGAAAAAAATGTAGCGCACATTTTAATTTTTTATTACAAAAAAAAAAAAAGGTATTCCCTAAAACAGAAAAAGAAGTTTGCACTGCGAATTTATTTATTTATTTTTAGTTCTCCATGTATCAAATGGGCACAAGCCGCACAACACTAGTTTAAATAATTGTAGTCGCGAATTAGAATCTCCTTAAAGACTGAAACCTCTTTGAAAAAAAAAATTGTTAGTTATTGGGCAAATACTAAATAAATAAAAAAACAACTCTCTCTCAATGGAGTGATTATTGCATGCTCCTAGAACGTATAGACTCGACCACATATTTGTGTGGTGCCCTGAGCATATGGTAATTTCTCCTTTAAATGCTCCTCCTCCTCGTCTCTCTCTCTCGGATTATATATATATATATATATATATATATATCAAAACATTTCTTATAAGGGTTCCGTTAAAAAATTTATGCGGGAAACTCAATTGGACCGTCGGATCCCGTAAGCCAATCAATGACTGAGATGGGAGGATGTACACGCGGGTTAATTAAACCGGGTAAAACCATTCGTGGGTCAGGATCAGGGTTTAATCACCCATCCGGATCCCACCCCTCTCATTTTACGCGTTCGACATACCAGAGAAGAGAGAGACAGAGAGGGAAAATGGTGATTTGAAAACCCCAAACCCATCCATCAATCATCGAGCTTCAACACTCCGACGAATGTGAATCTCTCTCTTCTCTCTCTTCCCTCCTTGTTCTTGATGATATCTTCTTGTCAAACTTGTTTTTTGAACTAGTTGTTTTTCAAATTCTAGGGTTTCCGCGAATAGAAACCGAGATCGCATACATAATTGAGCCATCTACTCGAAGGTTCCTCTCTCTCTCTCTCTCTCTCTCTCACACACACACACACACTCACTCACTCACTTCGTGGTTCTTCAAACCTTAAACTCGATTTAGGGTTTCCTACCTTAAACTTGATTTACGGTTTCCTGTACGTGAATTTTCTAACTCATTGTCTGTCATTACATTTGACTTATATAGATCTAATCTGATTAGCATGTAACTTCAAAGAATATTTCATTGTTACTTCCAACTAACATGGGATACATTTGATTGTTTAAATCTCTCTCTTCTCTCTCTTCCCTCCTTGTTCTTGACGATATCTTCTTGTCAAACTTGTTTTTTGAACTAGTCGTTTTTCAAATTCTAGGGTTTCCGCGAACAGAAACCGAGATCGCATACATAATCAAGCCATCTACTCGAAGGTTCCTCTCTCTCTCTCTCACTCACTCACTTTGTGGTTCTTCAAACCTTAAACTCGATTTAGGGTTTCCTACCTTAAACTCGATTTACGGTTTCCTGTACGTGAATTTTCTAACTCATTGTTTGTCATTACATTTGACTTATATAGATCTAATCTGATTAGCATGTAACTTCAAAGAATATTTCATTGTTACTTCCAGCTAACATGGGATACATTTGATTGTTTAAATCATTTGCTGAACCATTGTTATTGCTACTGTTTTTTGGATATTCATTTTTTGGCCTGAATCATTTGACATTTGACATATTCTTCGAATCCATGTAGTTGTTTTGTACGAGTGAAGTTACTGTTAGTGTTTGGTTGGAAATCCATGTTCATTTTTTTAGAATTGCCGTGTCCGTGTCCATGCTTCTTAGCCCACCAGTTAGCACTATATTTTCCTACCTTGTATCATATATTTGTGCTCCATTCAGCAGAAAACTTTCTCAAACTACTTTCTGAAACTTTTTAACCTTGAATAGTTTAAAAAAACTTGGTTGGATGGATTGTCTAAGGTTGGAATTAAATTTCATCTTCTCCTTTTATACATTTGTTGGGAAACAAAAGACATCCTATTTCTAGGTTTCACGTGGCTCTTACTTTAAGGGTTGATATACTTGAATACAAGTATTAACGTTTCGGCCTCTGAGATATGTGACTCTTTCTGATAAAATTATGTGATTGGTGCATGATTACAGTGTATGTGTACTTAACTAGGAAGGATTGTTTGCTAAACCATGTATAAGGATGGCCGGGTCTTGTGTTGTCAGTAATGAGTTTTGAGTTTATAAGTAATTTCCGTCGTTTGGTACCCGAAGGCAAAAAAGACACAGAGACAACCTTTATGTCAACAACTGCACATTTGGAAACATCCAAATAAAGGGATCAAACGATATCAAGTTATGGGGTTGGTCTGCTCTTCAGATCATATGCATCCATTAGTTTTTTTGAACATGTTTTGCACAATCATGTACAAATCTAGTCCTTGCAGTTGGGATTGGACTTATTAAGCACAATCATGTTAGCTATACCTCTTCTTTGGTTATGTTTTCTTTTTTTTTTTGTATGTTTTACATGTATCAAGGTCTATCTTGCACCTTTTGTTCGTAAAATGGCTGCTACTTCTTCAAATTCCATATCTGGATGGCCGAGGATGCCTTGTGCATCAAGATGTGATATGTGCATCCCTACCAAGGCTTGGCCCCAATGCCAAACACGCCGGCCGGTACTATTATAAATGCCCTAGTAACCCTGTAAGCCTCTCACACAGTCCCCCTTTATTGCATTTTTTCCCACTATATTTAATTATATAACAAAATCACATTTCTTTGTGATTAGCCTTACAAGCGGTGGATTGGTTGGTGCGACGAGCACATTGACAATGTCGCACATGCGGGAGATAATTAGTCACGCAAATCGACTAGGCCTTCTAGCGATTTATAGGTTGACCTCCACAGCTTAACAGAACAGAGGTTAGCCGTAGAAAATGGAGGTCGTGTCATCATTGTTAATGGGATTGTAATTTGTGTACTCCAAGTGATCCTTGTAATTTGTGTACTTCAACTATTCCTAGTTCTTCGTATGTAAATTTGTTGAAGTTGTAACTGCAAATACCTTGTACTGCCCAACTTGTATTTGTTAGTCTAACTGACGCCTTCTTTTGTATTTGTCAGTCGAATTTCAAGCTCATTGTAATTTTGTCGAGCTTAAGTAACACAATGTGCCAAATGCTAGCATTTGCGATCATTTTGAATGCTTTCCTCCAACCCATTGGAAACTTATAGATTGTTTTGGTAAAGAACTTTAGTAAAAAATTGCGTGAATGGAGCCATTGCTTTACAAGAAGTTAGCATAGCATAGTTGTAATTGCCTCCAAAAGTGCAAGAATTGCAGAGTTTAGCATAACATAGTTGCTAGAACTAACGTTGTACATCATGTAAGTTTAGTAATAACAACACATCATCCTGTTTATGGCTTTATGGGGGAATAAAATGGTGCATTAGCTAAAATTGAACGTAGAGAGAGAGAGAGAGAGAGAGAGAGAGAGAGAGTTACAGGCCGATAAAAAAGAAAACAAAGCAAGTTTTTCAACTATTTCATCAAAATGTTCAACTATTTCAACTCTACATTAAAAGTTGTACCTACAAATTCCAGTACCTATCTGCAAGTGCCCTATAACAGCATCGAACAAATTCAAATTCCCTAAACAAATTCTAGATGAAAAAATATGGTAATTCTAGATTCAAACGGAACAGATTCAAATTCTAGTTTCAAACTTACAGATTGTCATACACGAATAGATTCAGTTACACCATCCACAAACAGAATTCCTAAACCCCATCAAGAAACAGATTTAGTTAAGAAGTTCAGAAACAAATTTAGTTACACCATTCTAGAATCAAACTTCCATCTCCACATCATACATCATCCCATACACAACACCTCCAACGTTCATCAACAGAATTTCTAATACACAAGCAACAACAATACAAAAACATCATCAAATTTAACTGCATACAACTTGATCCAAAGTTCATCAACCTTTAAAACAAATCAACTTCATAATATGAACAAAAGAAAACACACTTACAATCATTGTTAGAGTCAAAATCCTCGTCTCCATCGTCATCACCATCATCATCCCCATCAGTCAGGACAACATCTTGCGAAGACTTAAAAAAATTAATACAACAATTAACATTGTAATTTATAAAACATTAATTTTAAATGACCACATTAATAATTACATGAATGCACGTATGTATTTCAAAGTTTAGGACAATTCCTTTCGTCATAGGATTGTCCCGTTAACCCGCATCTAGTACAACGCCTAGCTTTCTTGATCGCCTTCTCTTTCCCTCTCTTCAATTGTTTACTACAACCCTTGGACCTAACCTTAGGTGGTTCTTTAAAATGATGTTCGGTTGGAAGAGAAATATATGTTTTAGTACCACTCCCTTCACCATCTCCACTCCCTAACTTCATGTTAACAAACATTTTGAGAGTCGATACCAAATAGTCTTCGAAAACTTGACTCTCATGTTCACTGAATACAGCTTGCTTTACAACTAAAGAAGAAAGTGTGGAAAGCCTATTGTGCCTCACTACCAAAGAAGTGTCGCATACCTCCTTCAATGTCCCATCCAAGTCACCCGCAATTGAATGTACTTTTGCTGCCTTGGTCCACCTCCGCAAGATGTACTTCTCAGGTACTTGCGTAATCAATTTTTTAGTGAAGTATGCCAACATATGCCGACATGGAATTCCATCACACTCAAACTCTATACAAGTACATTTAACATAATTTGATGACTTGACTAATGAAACTTGATGACCCTTGGAATCACTCTCTGTTTCCCTCTAAACTTTGTTCAAACATTGGTGGTCATCTTTAAATGTACTCTTAACCAAATACGCACCACTTTGCAAGAGTTCCTCTTGAAAATTATAGAAAATATTTCACGTGTACACTTCACTCAATTTCAACTCCATGACCAGCTTGGTTGAAAGAAGTGGCTTCTCATTAATATCTTTATGATCGAGATCAAGTTCATTATGGTGTATCTTTACAAGTACCCTATCAAACCATGTCACAAAATCCAACTACAAATTTTGTCTTGACACGTACTTCTTGAAGAATGAATGAGCACCTTCAGCTCTTTGACTACTAGTCATGTTAGCGGAAAAAAATGTGTCTCACAAATGCAGGAATCCATTGGTCACGAATTTGATACAACAAATCCAACCATTCATTTCCTACCAAGTTAGTTTTCGCTACAATCTTGATCCATCTACTTTCAAACTCCTTTGGGGAATCAGAATTCCATATACAAGTACTAAACTCATCATAATGTTGTCTATAGGCTATTGCACCTATTTTTTTTGGAGAATTTACTCACAATGTGCCAAATGCAAAACCTATGAAGCGTATTGGGAAGAAGACTAACAACAACTTGTTTCATTGTTAGATCCTGATCAGTAATAATAATTTTGGGCGGCCCAGCAGGCATTGCCTTCAACCATTCCTCCAAAAGCCAATGAAAAGAGGACACATTTTCATGATTTAAGAATGCACACCCAAATAGAGTTATTTGACCGTAGTGGTTAACTCTTAAAATCGGTGCAAAGATCAAATCATATCTGTTGGTTTGGTAAGTTGTATTGAACATCACCACATCACCAAACTGTTTGTATGCCTTCTTACAAGTTTCATTGGCCCAAAACAATGACTCATGAACCTTGTTCCATCGTCTTGAAATTTAAAAGTAAAACCTGGATTCCTTTTTTGTTGACTAAAAAAATGCTTGTGCATAAGATTAGCATCATGTCCCTTTAACTCCTTTCTCCTATCCTTGTCCGCATTATAAAGATCACGTTGTAAAAACCCCACCTTATCAAGACCTCCAGATTGGACTTTGAAAAAACTCATTTGTTGGGAGGCAAACACATTTGCATTGCACAGCTGTTGTGATAAGTTCTTTTTTGCAACTGAGATCTCACGTTGAGATCGCAACAAATGCACCCTACTTGGCATCGTAAGAGGGTGGTTATGACCCTCGATAAATACCTTCATAACATATTCGACACCCTCCCGTTTTTGACAACACACAATTTTGCACCACAACCCTCTCTAGTTAAGCATGTCTACGTAGTGTGTTTTGAGAAGTTTGTGGTATATTTTTTGTGGCCTTCACCCCTTCTTTGCAACAAACATACTCCTTTCTAACGACTTTACCTGCCTTATTCTTCTTGCTGGAATGAAGTCATGTACCAAAACCACCCTCTTTACCATAATTGTTGTAAAATTTATGAATCTCATCTAAAGTATCAAACACTTGTCCAATTTTCGGTATCAAGTCGTTGTTGACTTGGGGCATGAAAAGTATTTGAGAAAAATTAACAGATGAGTGAGATGGTTGAGATGCTGACGGTGACTATAAAGTATCATCCAAATATTGCATCCTATTAACAATTATGTAGAACCAATTAATCAACCATAATATATGAACCAAAAACTCTAAATGAAGCGCAAAACAAAAAAGTGTTTTGTTTATAGATTACCTAATCTGAGGGGCATATTGGGGAGTGTACCCTCCCATTGGGTAACCTTGTGGAGGATACCCCTGTGGAGGAGGAGGATATGCATGCGGGGGAGGAGGATACCCTTGCGGATACTCTTGTGGGAGAGGAGGATACGCTTGTGGGGAAGGAGGATACCCTTGCGGGGTAGGATGGGGATAAGCTTGCAGGGGAGGAGGATATGCTAGTGGAGGGTAACCTACACAAAAAAAAAAAAAATCAATGTTTGAACACCCAATATTATCTAAATAGGAGCCAATTCATCTTAATTGACGACAAGATGTAAGGTTACCTTGTGGAGGGGGGAAGTCGGCCGCAAGGGGGGGAGGGGGGGGGGGGTTCTTGGTTGTCGCCCATTCTCAATCCCTTTTATATGATGCAAACTGTTTAATACAAATGTCAAACAAAATCAATTGAAGGAAGGATACAATTGAAAGAAATTACAGCAATAGCACTTTCTTCCAACCAAAGTGGTTATTCCCAAATGGCGCAACTATGAGCAAATCAACTACCATTTTCTATTGTCACATCTCTAGTTAGAAGATCAAAACTACAATAAGAACAAATTACAAAAAAATGGTGCATAGTTCACACGCTATGAACATCTGAATTCAAACAAGAATCAAGGAACAACAATGTAAATTAATCCAAGGCCCTATCCAGTTTTTTCAGTACAAGCTGTTGGAGAACAAAATAGTAGGTTCGGAAGGATAACAAAATGACATTTTTACCCTTAAAAGGATCAATTAAACAATGACACCCCAACCAATATTCGTAATTATAATGTGAAACCAAGAAGTAAGTAATTTCAACATCCCAAATCTGATTAGTTTTAGATATCCCACACATAGTTTTAGGAGACCTTAAGACACGAGCTTCTCTTTAGTTCCCAACCCTCCTTTGATAGAGTTAGAAAATGCACGTATAGGAAACCGTAAATCAAGTTTAAGGTAGGAAACCCTAAATCAAGTTTAGGGTTTGAAGAACCACGAAGAGAGAGAGAGAGAGAGAGAGAGAGAGAGAGAGAGAGAGAGAGAGAGAGAGAGAGAGAGAGAGAGAGAGAGGAACCTTCGAGTAGATGGTTCGATTCTGTACGCGATCTTGGTTTCTGTTCGCGGAAACCCTAGAATTTGAAAAACAGCCAATTCAAAAAACGAGTTCGACAAGCAGATATCGTCAAAAACAAGGAGGGAAGAGAGAGATTCACCTTCTTCAGAGCGTTGGAGCTTGATCGATCGATCGATGGATGGGTTTGGGGTTTTCAAATTGCCATTCCCCTCTCTCTGGTATGTCGAACGCGTAAAATGAGAGGGGTGAGATCTGGATGGGTGATTAAACCCGAATCCTGACCCGTGAATAGTTTTACCCGGTTTAATTGACCCGTGTGTACATCCTCCCATCTCAGCCGTTAATTGGCTTACGCGATCCAATGGTCTGATTGACTTTCCCGCATAAATTTTTTAAGGGAACCCTTATAAGAAATGTTATATATATATATATATATATATATATATATATATATATATATTACCGTGATAGTATTGTGTTAACTTTTTTTTTTGACTTATTTGTCGTTCCGAATAGAGAAATCTAAAAGAAAAAAAAAACATTATGTCAATGTAATAAAAAAGTTTTCTAAAGAAAAAAATAATCTTAAACCGAAATTTTTTTAGATTATTATTTTATTTTTGTTCTTCAATTTATTTTAGTTTCGTGGTTGCAATTATCAGATCACATTGACAGCTACTGGTGAACCGGGCCGAAGAAATGTCCTTATCAAATCAGCGCCCTTGAACTACACCGACCCAGATAAAAGCCTGGCCCCCAATCCGCACACATGCCTGTCGGCCCGCTTTACTACGATCAGAGTGGGCTGTACAAGTCCAACAGAAAATTGGTCTAATAAGTGGTCCTTCACCACAGTCCAAGTCCCATCTCGTCCTCTTGTAACTGGTTGATTGTAACTTCACCGATCACTAGGGTCACTAGGGTTCAGGGCATTAGGACAATAAACGAATCAAGTTAATTGAGCCGAGCCGAACAATATACCATTTCCGTCTTGTTTGTTTGTTCATTTTTATTATTTTACACTTTTTACAAAATAGTATGTATCTTTCAATATGAATACCACAAATGTTGAAAATGGATAAATAAATACGAACGGAGAAAGTATTGTCCAAGCATGATTTGGAATATTAATGTACTTCAAAATATGTTCGAATCTAACTTGTTTATGAGTTGAATACATCACGGACCTTTTAATGGAGGTGACAGGAACAGTCATGAATAACTTGAATCTTTTGGTTCAAGAGTTTAACCAACATTAAAAAAAGAAGAAAAGAAGGTATGTTTAAAGTTAATTTATTTATGTATGTACTAAACTGATCTCAAACAAGTTATTTTGACAAGTAAACATGATCTGAGAAAAAATGGGGTGCCGGGCAGTATGGTACACGTGGTACCGAGTGTGCATTTAAAAGTAATTAGGCGGTGTTTGAATGACCAAATCCTAGGAAATTGATACTTACAGTAATTTCATTTCGATGTTTGGACAAATTCAGTAGCCTTATGCAGAAAACAATAATCTTGAAAATTTATTAAAGTTAACATTTTTTTTTAATAAATGAGTCAGAAATCTAATTTAGTTTTGAATTGGGAAAAAAATTTTAAGATACCAAAAAGTATTGTTTGAGACCAAATATTGGGGAATTTTCAAGCTCACCACACTTGATCAATTTAGAGCATCTCCTATCCATCTCTATTTTTCTAAAATGGAGAATGAAGGTGACACATTGAGGGGAGATTTTGTAATTAATGTCATCTTTTCTTCACTTATGGAGAATCTTAGAGGGTCCCATTATCTTTTTTAGAGATTTGGTCCTCCAAAACTATTTTGATCCTCCAAAAATAGAGAACCAAATCTCATTTTGGAGGAATAAAGATGGGTTGAAGTACAAAAAGATGATGAGTCCCTCAAAGATTCTCCAAAAAAATACAAAAAGTGATAAAAAGATGACATTAATTATAAAATCTCCTCTCAATGTGTCACCTCCATTCTCTATTTTAGAAAAATAAAAATGAGTAGGAGATGTTCGTAACTCGTTCAAAACTCCATAATCGCCAGTTGTCCTACTTCATCTTTGTTTGAAACTCCAAAGCCCGAACACAAATCAGTATCAGGAGAGAGAGAGAGAGAGAGAGAGAGAGGCGTATGGGTGCAGATTACTACAAAATCCTTCAGGTGGATCGAAACTCCAACGACGATGATTTGAAGAAAGCATACCGGAAGCTCGCCATGAAATGGCACCCCGACAAAAACCCTAACAACAAGAAAGAATCCGAAGCCAAATTCAAACGAATCTCAGAAGCATACGACGTACAAATCTAGTTTTTGTTCTCTGTACAGCTTTATCTACATTTATTTTCTACATTCATGGCTCTGGATCTCCAATTCAATTAACAACTTCTTTCCTAGGTTTTAAGCGATCCACAAAAGAGAGCTATCTACGATCAGTACGGAGAAGAAGGATTGAAAGGACAGGTGCCGCCGCCGCCATCCGGTGGCGGAGGCGGAGGCGGAGGCGGTGGCCCAACTGGGTTCCGATTCAATCCGAGGAGCGCGGACGACATATTCTCTGAGATTTTTGGGTTTTCAAGCCCGTTTGGAGGAGCAGCTAGCCCGTCGACCGGATTTTCGAGGGGTATGTTTCCGGAGGAGATATTTGGTAATTATAGGGGAGGAGGAGGAGTTGGTGGTGATCCGTTTGGGCATAATGTGCAGCGGAAGGGGGCGGCAATAGAGAGGATGCTGCCTTGTAGTTTGGAGGATTTGTACAAGGGGACTAGTAAGAAGATGAAGATTTCTAGAGAGGTCAATGATGCCAGTGGGTAAGCTCTACTGTTTTGTACTTCATAATACTTTCAGATTTCAAAATCTTTTAATTAGAGGTCAAATCCATTCCTTTTAATTGCTGCATTGTGTGTAATGAACCACAGATTTTGCCACCCCAAGTGGTAAGCAAAACTGTGTGTAGCTGTACTTAAGTGCAGTTTATGGATTCAACTCCTACAAAGTGGATGTTGATATTCTTGTTGTTGAATGTTTGGATTAGGGTAATGTAGCTTCTTCTAAAATATGTTCAACGAAGATTGTTGAGCAAAACAACAAGAAATGCTTTTAAAAGAGCAACTTTTGTAGAGATGTAACTGATGCCAGTGGGTAAGCTAGTGATTACCCAAGTAAAATTTCGAAGTCTCTTTATTAGTGGTCTAATTCATCCCTTGGCTTATATTGGTTCAATTGAGTGCATTGTGAAATCACACGCTTTGATTCGTTGATGAATGAGATTGTTGGTTTGATCGTGATCCTATTCATTATTGGTTGGCATAAAGGACCTGGATTTCGCCACCCTAAATTGTAAGCAAAACGAAGCTCAGGATGAAGCCATAATTGATAATACAGGTTCTTTTTATTTCACAAAATGGGAGGAAAATAGGATATGTATTTCTTATGAAGGTTGCAGCCATATGTGGCCTTATCTCTTGCTTAGAACTTACTCACCACGATCTTTGGGATCTTAATCAGTTGACTTGTTTTATTTTATCTCCAAAATTACTAGTTTTACGGTTTTACCTATAATTTGAAGGATTAATTTGGGAATCAGCATCCCAAGTAACTATCTTTGACCCTCTACTTGTTTCTTAAACTTCATTTTAATATAATGCCATATTCAGCCAAAGTATCTACTGAATAATTAATGTTTCCGTTTCTCTTTTCCTGTTTATTTTCCAATAGAAGTTACGGGTTCAAAGATCCTTTGATTTGATATGAATAGAAAAACCCCGTGGGCATGAAGCCAAGCCGATAAAGAAACCTTCCCCTGGAAAACATCAGCCACAACTACAACTCCAGAAGAAGAAAAGATTAGCCAGGATAAGGGCGGTGTCGAACATCATTGGTTATTTACTGAGTACTGACAAATTTATGTTTCCTTTTCTCTTTTCCTTTTAATATCCTAATAGAAATTATTGTTGCATATAAGATAGAAAAAAGACTGACTGCCCTGTGGAAATCTCTAGATGTCCCTGAGAATAATTGTGCTGCTTCTGTCTGTTAATAATATAATCAAGTTGAAGTTAGTTGTCCTTGGGTATTTGCTTTTTTTGCAATCCTGCTTCCGTCTCTAAAGAATATATTCATGTTTAAGTAGTGGTCCTTTGGAATTTTCTTATTTTGCAATCCCTAGGGTTTTTGTTTGTTCTCCGGTAACTATAACTTCCCAGATACTTCTAATTTTGGTGGTCCTTGGCACTTTGGTCCCCAAACCTCGTCGGTACAATAAACAAGTCTTAAAATATTTAGAACCACCTTGGCACAAGAACCGGTATCTTGACTTTTGAGTTGATAGAGGGGTTCACTTAGCTTTTACTAAAAGTGGTCCACCCTTTCGAAAGCAGAGTTTCTTTGTGCCTATTTTCGCAGACTCACAATCTGCCTTCTTTCCACTTGTTCTTATGACTCTCATCTAACGGTTAGTTATAGCCATGGCTGGATTGAATAATTTTGTTGCGGTGCATGAATTTTAACTTACTTTGGGAAGTTTTATTCCCTGTACAATTTACCTCTCAAAACCAATTCTCTCCATGCAAACACTTTGAAAGTCATTGATTTATTTTTTAGAACTAGAGACTCCAGAACCCTATTAGAGTGTCTGTGGTAGACTGGTAGCTATCCCATGTTGGGTGCTCTGCTAAGAAGTAGCTTCATGAAGGAAATGTTCCAGGGAGTATTTTTGATTGCTTATAGTTCAGGAGCTATTATTGACAAGAGCTAGTGACAGCAGTAGAAATATCACAAAAAAATCCAATATGTTAGCTATATACATATATATTACAATTCTTGTTTCTGCCAACAGAACCCTCGAGCTTACAAACAGGGAGTACACCTTCGGTAAATTAAGTTTTGATTGCTATAGCATCCTGTTGCGAATTGTGTGAACCGTCTTTAGTAGTGGTGGTCCTCTCAGTTCAAGGTGCTGGAATGACGATGACATGGTACTAATCCGACTCGTTCTGATTTGTTGACTGATACAGACGCCATATAAATAAATCTACATTCATTTACAAGTGAACTCCAGCTTCTGCTTGGGAACAAACATCCATTTGCTAATAGTTTAACGTGGTACACTAACTGGAGCAGAATAAGGTGTTTCTGTCCTACCCACCCTAGGAAATCTGCATCCTTCTGCGAATAGTTTATCTTGTTCTATAATAATGTTGACCATAATATCATATGCTCCTCTTTGTTACCTGATACCCAGCAGGCCAGCAGTTGAAATCAGGATTTTGTTTCTTTTCCGCTTATTCATTCTTGTATGTGTCAACTGTCAACTTTAGGAACAACATCAAAGAGAGTCAAACTATCTTTGGAAAGCAGAATAAGAGTCATGATATTGCCTTTTTGCAAGCTAGTTTTACCCGTTATTTTTACTCTTGTAGGAGACCCACCACAGTGGAGGAAATTCTTACAATTGAGATCAAGCCAGGTTGGAAAAAAGGGACAAAAATAACTTTTCCAGAGAAAGGAAACGAACAACGAGGTGTTATACCCTCAGACCTGGTCTTCATTGTTGATGAGAAGCCTCACAATGTCTTTAAAAGAGATGGCAACGATCTTGTTATCACCCAGAAGATTTCCCTTGTGGAAGCTCTGACAGGATACACTGCGCAGATCACAACCCTTGATGGACGAAATCTGACAGTTCCTATCAATGCCATCATCAGTCCCACCTACGAAGAAGTTGTAAAAGGGGAGGGCATGCCGATACCCAAGGAACCATCCAAAAAAGGGAACTTGAGGATTAAGTTCAACATCAAGTTCCCCAGCAGGCTTACTTCAGATCAGAAAACTGGCATGAAGAGATTGTTGACTTCCTGATGAATTTTAATGGTAGTGCCGTCTACTGATCCTGAAGTAAGCTTAAATTTGTTTTCTTCGCTTGGTGTTATAATGGAAAGGAAATTCTCCATTTCTGATTTGGTATTTAAGTTATTTAACTGAAAAGGGTATTTAGGAGTCCTATTTTGTTTGCACTCTCTCCGATTGGTTGAAATTGTGTAGGTTCCACCTCAAACTAACCCCATTATTACTAAAAAGTGTATTAATCCCGTAGACCCTACACTATTTCAACCAATCAGAGTGAAGTTAATGTTCACCCTCTTAAATGAGGGTGAAGCTTTCGGACGCGGTATTTAGGAGTCTTGTATTTGTTTTACCTGTAATTTAACAAGAAAGGTTGCGTCCTTTCTGGTTTCCATCTTCTTTACTTTCATGTCTTGTATTGAGTATGGAATTTTCCCCACCTGTCTAACATGATCAAAATTTGAATTGTCTTGTTCTGAAACTTCTTGCCTGGACAATTGTTTGTCCGTTGACATATTAAAAGTCTCTTCCCTTTCTAAAGCCAAACCTCATGGGTGCAATCGTGCAAGTGTTACAAGCGCATTATGTCATCAGGAGGAATTAAACAGGTGAACGTCTGGGTTGATATAAATTTACTGCTGGGTTACCGTAGAGAAGTAGATTATTAACCCATGAGAGTAGCACATGAGATTAGATTGACCCGTAAACTAGAACATCAGATGCTCCTTTTCATTCTGTCTGGTTTTGAACGGCTTCCCCAAGCCGATAAGAAAAAGTAAAAACGGCTGCCCCAAAAATTTTATGACCTGAACAAGCTGAGTCTATATTCAGTCCCATATTTGTTTGAGTTGTTAGATCCAAACCCAGGTGATATTTTCTGGTTAGTAGGTAGAGGATACCGGTTTGCAGTTACCAGGGGGATTGAAGTTCTCGTTTGATATTTTTGTGAGTTTTCTTTTGGATTGAAGTTATTTGCCCGGTACAATTTTGTTCATGCGTCAAAACGTCTTCGAGTGCAGTGGTGTTGTGAGTTGGGACTTTTTCGTAGAGAAAGTATTGGTTATCCTGCAGAATTTATGATGTGACTCTACTGAATTTCGATTGGATGAGCTTCTCTTATAGAAAATGTGAAACGATTAGGGGAAGTGGTTTTAAGTTCCTGATTCTTCATAACATCTGGATTTATTTTAACTTTAATAGTATTAATTTTCTCAGTGGTTCTTTTTTCTTTTTTTTTTTAGCGGAGATGAAACATTTTTTTAGAGCTAAACTAGCACTGTACGCATTCAATGCAAGGGGCAAAACTTTTTTCCTTGTTAAGTGGTATCCTGTGTGTTGCGGTTGTTCGATGCAAGGACAACGAAAAGAAAGTTTGCACAGTAATTTTGTTTTTTATTATAGTTCTCCGTGTATTAAATGGACACAACACTAGTTTAAATAATTATAGTCACAAATTAGCATCTACTTAAAGAATGAAACCTTTTTGAAAAAAAATGTAGCGCACATGTTAATTTTTTATTGCAATAATTGTTAGTTATTGTGCAAATAATAAATAAAAATAAAAAACAACTCTCTCTCTCTCTCTCTCAATGGAGTGATTATTGCGTGCTCCTAGAATATATAGAATGAACCACATATTTGTGTGGTGCCCACATTAAAGTGTGTGGAATCCATACAAGTACAGAGTACCACAAAAATATGTGGTCTAGTCTATATAAAGCAATGCTATGAGATCATAAATTAATTTCTCCTTTAAATGCCTCTCTTTCTCTCTCTCTCTCTCTCTCTCTGATTACTACTATTTTTATATTCAATTTTTTTTTACATTGGTTGGTTGTGTTACTTTTTTTTGGACCTATTTGTCGTTTCAAAGAGAGAAATCTAAAAGGAAAAAAAAATGTTGATGTAACGAAAAAGTTCACTAAAGAGAAAAATAATCTTAAACTGAAAAACTTTTTAGAATATTATTTTTTGTGTCTTCAATTTATTTTAGTTTCGTGGTTGCCCAATCCGCACTCATGCCTTTTGGCCCGCTTAGTCGTGGGCCTTTACCACGATCAGAGTGGGCTGTACAAGTCCAATAAAAAATTGCTCTAACAGTGGTCCTTCACCACAATCCAAGTCCCATCTCGACATCTCGTCCTCTGGTAACTGGTTGATTGATAACTCCACCAATCACTAGGGTCTAGGGCAATAAACGAAGGGAATAAATACAAAAATTGAATTTAACTACTGATTTTACTTTCAGAGTAATTATTGGGGTAAATTTTCTGAGTATTGCAAATAAACGAATTGAGCTAACTAAGCCGAGGCGATCGATATATTATCCAAGCATGATTTGAAATTTTAGTGTACTCCATCAAAAAATGTTCAATTTTATTTATTTATGAGTTGAACTTACCGGCTACCTTCTAATGAAGCTGACACGAAACGATCTTGAATAACTTGAATTTTTTACCGTCATAACTTGAATGAGCCAAGATGGTTGCTTGTTTGAGCTTTGGTTTGTGGGTTTAACCAACATACTATAAAAAAAGACGTTGTTCAAACCTAATTCATTTACGCATACAACAAACTGATCTCAAATGAGCTTTTTTATGAGTAAACACGAGCTCATTTGTTTATCATCTTGCCCATCACCGGGAAAAAATTCGGTGCCAAGTGGGTACACCACGTGGTGCCGAGCGACAATCTCGGCCGTCCATAAATGTTTTTGATGGTCCAAATTTCTCTCACTCCACTCTCACTCTTCTTTCTAAATATTTTTTGACGGCTGAAATTACTGCTTTGGCACTACTTAGAGGATGGAGCCCGATTGACACTGAAACATTTCTCAGCCAGGAGTATTCTGTATTCCCACTTCATCGTTGGAAATCCAAAGCCTGAAGACAAATCATCAGTAACAGGGAAGAGAGAGAGAGAGAGAGAGAGAGAGAGAGAGAGAGAGAGAGAGAGGCGCATGGGTGCCGATTACTACAAAATCCTTCAGGTGGATCGAAACTCCAGCGACGATGACTTGAAGAAAGCCTATCGGAAGCTTGCCATGAAATGGCACCCCGACAAAAACCCTAACAACAAGAAAGAATCCGAAGCCAAATTCAAACAAATCTCAGAAGCCTACGACGTAACACATATATCTTCACTTTCCTTACACCTTTATCTATCTGTGCCTCTACATTCATTGCACGGAATTTCCAATCCAATTAACAAACTGCTTTCTTTTTCTAGGTTTTGAGTGATCCGCAAAAGAGAGCCATCTACGATCAGTACGGGGAAGAAGGATTGAAAGGACAGGTTCCGCCACCGCCGCCCGAAGCCGGCGGTGGCGGCGGTGGTGGGGCGTCTTTCCGATTCCATCCTCGAAGCGCGGATGATATATTCTCTGAGTTTTTCGGGTTTTCGAGCCCGTTTGGAGGAGGTATGGGGGAAATGGGAGGAGGATCACGCCTCGGCGGGTCGAGCGGATATCCTAGGAGTATGTTTGCAGAGGAGATATTTAGTAGTTTAAGAGGGGCAGGAGGAGGGGTTGGTGGTGGTGGTGGTGATGGGTTTGGGCATAATGTGCAGCGGAAGGGGGCGGCGATAGAGAGGTTGTTGCCTTGTAGTTTGGAGGATTTGTATAAGGGGACTAGTAAGAAGATGAAGATCTCTAGAGAGGTCAATGATAGCAGTGGGTAAGCTCTAATTATTTATAATTTTCAATACTTTCATATTTCAAAGTGTTTAAATTAGTGGTCTAGTTCATTCATTGACTTAAATTGGTTCAATTGAGTTCCTTTTAAATTAGATCAAGATTCTACTTATTGTTGAATTGGTGTAATCAACGTCGGATTTTGCTACTCCACATGGTAAGCAAGCTCACAATGAAGTGACATACACCATTTTCTTTGTATTTCAAAAAATAGGAGTGTATTTTAATATGTAGTTCTTTTGAAGGTTACAGCCATATATGACCTTATCTCCGGCGTAGAACTAGGTCACCATGATCTCGAGAATCTGAATCGGTTGTTTTTAGGCTTGCAAATTGATTTATTTTATCTCTAAAAAGACTAGCTTTGCCTATGTTTTGTAAGATTGATTTTCGAATCAGCATGCCAAGTTACTATCTTTGACCCTCTACGTGTTTCTTAACCTTCAGTTTTATATGTCATATTCAACCAAAGGATCTACTGGCTAATTGATGTCTCACAATAGAAGTTATGGGTTGCCGAGCAAAAAAAAAAGGGTTCAAAGATCCTTTGATTTGATGAATCCCTTGGGCATCAAACCAATGGATCAAAAAAGAAACATTCCTCGGAAAAACATCAGCCACAAATACTACTACTACAGACGAAGAAAAGATTAGCCAGGAAAGGGACAGTGTCAAACACAACTGATTACTGCTGACATATTTGTGTTTCCTCTTCTCCTTTTCTTTTAATATCCCAAAAGAATGAAGCTGGAATTTTAGCATTGAATGCAGAATCTTTTCTGATTTGGACTATTTTCTTCGGCCTTGTCATCCTTAAGTTATTGGTGGGTCGGTTTCAGTCTTTATAAAGGTTGGGTCTTGCCACATATAGGAAAGAAAGAAGTCTCTAGATGTCCTTGAGAATAATTGCACTGCCTCTGTCTCTTAAGAAAATAGTCTAGGTGAAGTTAGTTGTCCTTGGGTTCTTGCTTGTTTTGCAATCCTGCTTTCTTTTCTGAAGAATATATTCATGGTGAAGTAGTGGTCCTTGAGAATTTGCTTATTCAGCAATTCTTGGGGTTTATGTTTGTCCTCTGCTAACAATAACATGAAGGATACTACTTTCTGCTGTCCTGCACTTTTCTCCTCAAACCTCGTTGGTACTATAAACCAGGCTTAAGTTATTTAGAATCACATTGGTACAAAAACCGGAGTCTGTGATGTTTGAGTAGATAGAGATTAGAGGGGTTCACTTTGCTTCTACTAAAGGGTCTCAGTACTTTGGTTAACAAACCTTGTAGGTACACCAGGCTTATGGTACAAAAACCAGAGTCTGTGACTTTCGAGTGTATAGAAAGCAATGTTTTAAGACCCGGACCGGACCGGCCGGATGAACCGTCAACAGGACCATGTTCCGATCTGGATGATCCCAAGAACCGTTCATTTCTCAAAACCGGCCTCTTTTCAAAAAACCGGTGAGATATAACGGTTAAACCGGCAAACCGTTAGACCCGGACACGGGTCAGTCGGACCGGACCGGTGCAAAAAAATTTTGGATTCCACTTCTAACTGCTGCATTTAAAGCTGAAGCTTGACTCCTTTGGACAGCTGTCCACGTGGGCAAGCTCTTAGCCTTGCAACGCATGGCTGATAAAGGAATTACCTCTTCTTTGCCTTTTATATATGCTGTTGGCTGTCTTCAAACCTCCAATTTAGGTGATGTGGGATAACTCTCACATATAGATTTCCAGCTCTCTCATTTTTCTTATGCCGTCTCTCCTTTCCAATGTTTTTGTATTTCATATTTCTTTTTTTACATATTAAATATATATTAATAACATAATTATAACATCACGGTTCGATAGCGGTTCAACCGGTAACCCGTCCGCCCAGTCCCCTTTACGGTTTGCCCTCCATTCCGGGTTTCAAAACATTGATAGAAAGCTTCACTTTGCTTCTACTAAAAGTGGTCCAACCTTTCGAAAATAGAGTTTTTCTTGTGCCTGTTGTCAGAATCTACCTTCTTTCCATGTGGTCTCATGAGTCACGACTCCCATAGTCTTGTCTAACTCGTGAAGCTCTGTTACTGTTTACTTAGTTATAGCCTTGACTGAGTCATGGTTAAATAATTCTGTTGTGGTGCATGAATTTTAACTTAATACTGTGGCAGTCTTCTCCCTGTACAATTTTATTCTTATAACCCACTCTCTATAGTCTATATGCAAATACTTCGAAGCTCATTGATTTATTTTTGAGAACTAGAGACCCCAGAACGCTATTAGGTTCTCTGGTAGACCGGTAGCTATCCCCTGTTGGGTGCTCCTAAGAACTTCCTCACTAAAGGAAATGTTCCAGGGAGCATGTTTTATTGGTTTCTAAGCAATCAAAACCCAGGTTACTGTACACGAACTCCCTTTCTGCAAGCTCGAGGGTTCTGTTGACAGAACCAGAATGTAGTATGTAGCTACCATATTGTTTTTATGCGATATTTGTACTGCTGTCAGTGCCGCTTGTTAATAATCGCTCCCAAACTGTGAGGGATTGAAGCCATGTCTATTGCAAATTTGTGTGAAAAGTCTTTAGCAGTGGTGGTCCAATGAGTTCAAGGTGCTGGAACGAGGTGTACATGATACTAATCTGAACTCGGTCTGATTTGTAGACTGATAGGGATGCCGTAGAACTGAATCTACGTATGAAGTCCAGCTTTTTTACGTTACATTTGTGGACTGTTTAACGTGGTGCACTAACTGGAGGAGAGTAGAGGTGTTTCAGTCTGGCTTGCACAAGGAAATCTGCATCCTTCTGGCTTTGGAAATCTATTTTTGTCTAACTCTTATTAATTAGACTTCTTACTTGTACTCTGTCCTATAATATTGTTGATCGTATGTTCCTTGTTGTTACCTGATATCCAGCAAGCCAGCACTTGAAACCAGTTTTTTTTTTCTTTTCCTTTTGCTGCTCATTCATTCTCGTTTGTGTCAACTTTTCGAGCACCATCAAAGATAGTCAAACTATATTTCGAAAGAAGAATAAGTAGTCATGATATTACCATTTTGCGAGCTAGTTTTACCCATTATTATTAATCTTGCAGGAGACCCACCACGGTGGAGGAAATTCTTACAATTGAGATCAAGCCAGGTTGGAAAAAAGGAACAAAAATAACTTTTCCAGAGAAAGGAAATGAACAGCGAGGTGTTATACCCTCAGACCTTGTCTTCATCATTGATGAAAAGCCTCACAGTGTCTTTAAAAGGGACGGCAACGATCTTGTTATCACCCAGAAGATCTCCCTTGTAGAAGCTCTGACAGGATACACTGCACAGATCTCAGCCCTTGATGGCCGAACTCTGACGGTTCCTATCAATGCCATCATCAGTCCCACCTACGAAGAAGTTCTGAAAGGGGAGGGCATGCCTATACCCAAGGAACCATCCAAAAAAGGCAACATGAGGATTAAGTTCAACATCAAGTTCCCCAGCAGGCTTACTTCAGATCAGAAAACGAGCATTAAGAGATTGTTGACTTCCTGAACAGCAGTGGTAGAAACCATAGCCTATCAACAGGATGGGTCGCCTGTTTCTCACTCAATCTTTACTCCGGCTGCTCTAGCACCATTTTTCAAAATGGGTGCCTCCTACTGATCTCGATGTAAGCTTAAATTTGTTTTCCTTGCTTGGCTTTGTGATGGAAAGGAATCTCATGCATTGCTGATTTGGTATGTAATTGCAACAGGTATTAGGAGTCTTGTATCTGTTTTCCGTGTTTGTTTAACCAGAAAGGTTATGTCCTTTGTGGTTTCCATCTTCTTTACTTGCCGATCTTGTTTGAGTATTGAGTTTTCTGATCTTGTCTAATGTAACCATAGAGTTTTGTTTGGACAATTGTTTGGCCATTGACATGTTAACAGTCTCTTAGCTTTCTTATGCCAAAGCTCCCTGGGGAAAGTGGTACAAGTGGATCATGTCATCACGAGGAATTAAACAGTTGAACTAGAACCCCTGCCTGGTTTTACAGAAGTTTCAGCACTGCTGGGTTTACCCTAGAGTAACAGGATAGGAAAATGCAGATCAACACTTAAAAGAGAAGACCGGATGCTCCTTCATTCTGATTGGTTTTCAACGGCCGCAGCAAAATTTTATGAATTGAATGAACTTATTCTGTATCATTTGTATGATCTGCATCAGTTGCATGTTTGTTTGAGTGGTCAGATCCAAATCCTGCTGTTAGATTTTTTTGTTGCAGTTGGTATACGGGACCGGTTACCATGGGGATTGAAGATTTCGTTGATATTTTGATGAATTGTTTGGGATTGAAGTTAAATATACCTGATGTACTGAAATCAGTTTTTTGCTTTGAATGTACTCTTAACTGTCAAGGTGCTTACTTGGGACTTGCCAATAGAGAAATTATAGGTTATTCTGAGAATTGATGAGGTGACTGTACTCAAGGCGTGAAGCAGTTTTGTATTTTTTGGGTCATTTTTTGCAAAAAAGGATGAAGTGGACAGATTCAATCTGCCCAGATTTGAGGGCATTTCTGGAGGATTTTAAATTCAATTGGGCCAGATCTCAGATGTAATTTTGCTCTTGGGTTCTGTTGACTTGATGGGGGTTAGTGGTTAGAGTTACAACGGGGTCGAATACGTTCTCCATCAGGACTCGAACCTAGGACCCCTCTCCCTTAAAGGGAGAATAACTACCAAGCAACTCTACTGTGATGTTCTGACTTGGTGGTTGGATATCTGCCGGTGCTGGTGTGTGGCTTTGGTGTGTAAATTTGAGTCATTGATTTCTGCAATCAATTTCATCTTGATAACTGACGGCTCGGATCTACAAAATGCCAAGATGAAATCAGGATCGTTAAAAACACATTTGACAGTCAAGATGTCGCACCTCATGGCCGCACATTAGGATTCCCGTTTCGGCCTCCTGATTGCTAATCTAATTATTACAAGATTACTGAATATTCTTCCGGGAGAATTGATAATCAATTTTTAGTATAAAATGAAGGGGTATTTGAGTAAAGGATCGCAAATGAACACATTTTGAAGGTCCTTAATATAGTAATCGTTGAACTAGACCTCAAATTGACTTTAGTAGACAAGCACTTCTGCAGTTACTGTACTGGCTTTGTTTTTGTTTTAGCATTGTCTCTTGGTAGGTAAGAATAAGAAGTATTTCGGTTTTACTCAAAAAAATATTTTGTTTGATCATAAATTTATATTTGTTAGATTCGTCTCGTCGAGAGGAATTTAGAAATCATAAAATCTTGACACAAAATTTGAATAAGGACAAAATAAAAAAACCAATAATCCGTTTTTTGTTTTTTTTTTCCCAAATGAGATCCGAGTAATTCCTAAAATCAACATTTAGTACTATTAGACTTTAATATTTAGTGGAGGTGTAATATATTCTATAGATCTAAATGAATTTAGAAGTTAGATATCTCGATATTGCCAGTCGGAAACATAGTATTGTAGCGTGCTCTTATAATGCGTCATGTGGATCATTGGATGTATTTTCAACGGTCCATATTTCATATCTTATCTTAAAGGTTAGATATTATTTTTACTTATAAGATAATTTAGATCATTGAAAATACATCCGACGGTTCACATGACGCCCTACAACACCAGGATCCCTGCCGGTGGATGCACAGACCTCACTAAATACCTAAATGAAGTCTAAAGAAAGAAAAGGTAGTGAAAAGGCAGTTCCATTGATAGGGTTGTTTTGACTTTTGCCCAACTAAAATTATGCAAAAATTAAGCCGAAAAGGAGTCTTCAAGAAATCTTAAATAGTAAGCAAGTTCTGATAATGTATTCTCTTGAACAAGTGGGATTTTTTTTTTTAAAGCCTACGTACCAAGAATGGTAGGAGAATTTTATTTAAAAAGTTACAACAAGACATTACACCAATCGGTTTAATCCTGTGATGTCCGAAATATCTAAATTAAACCAAATACATCAAAACTCAAGAAATAGCTTCGCACGAAAAATGAATACACTAACATTGAGACTCCAAAAGAGTGAAACTAATAATCAAATCCTGATAATACTTGACCTCTTAATTCCCTAATTTGTTAAGAAGAAAAATCTTTGTTTTTTTTTTTTCAAAAACAAAATTACGCGCACAATTCAAATATAGATATGTTCGAAACTATCTAATATATACGTCGACCCTCCATTTTTTGAGACCCGCATGATTCGAAAAATTGTAGACATATATGTATAAATTTATGTCAAATCTATGGACAAAATTATTTGTATACAATCTTTTTCATTTCTCTAGTATTATTATTTTTGGTTTATATTTTCCTTTTTCTCAAAGACCTGCTACAAAGAAACAAAACTACTACGGACACTTCATTTACTACTACAGACACTCCATGAGCTATAAACAAAAGAGATGGCGTCATTTGCATTTCTCTCCTTTTTCTCAGTTTTGATTCTCTCTCCCTCTCTCTCTCTCTCTAACAAATGTTAGCGATCACTGTACTCTGCAGCAAGAACAGTATCGATCTGTATTCATACGCATACATGAACGACCTGTAAATTGATTGATCGAATACTTTCTTCCATTCGTTTGACCTAAAAATCTCTTCTTTTTTTTTTCATGGAAATGGCTTCAATCTCTTCGAGTCCTCGCACAGTAGAAGAGATCTTCAAGGATTATAGCGGTCGTAGAACAGGCATAGTTCGTGCTTTGACTTACGGTACTCTCTCTCTCTCTCTCTAGAATCTCAATTTGTGTATCGGAATTATCTCACTGCTTTGTTTCCTTTTGAATTTTTCAGATGTGGAGGACTTTTACGGACTCTGTGATCCAGGTAATCTTTGAATTTTTTTTTTGTTTTTGTTTTTTGTTTGAGATTTCAGATCGGCGTTCTTGTTCGGTGTAGTTGGTGTTTCTGGCCCCTGGTTTTAGTTTATCGGCTTCGAATATTCGTTTTTGTCTTATATGTATGCAAGTATGCATTTGTTTAACCCAGTATACAGTTCAAATTATGTGCCTTTACAGCGTGTGTAAATTCTGAAAATTCACAATTACCTACAAAACAATTCATATGAACCCACAAAACCTCATAAGGGGAATTCACTTTGCACATTTTCGCAAATAAATGCTCAATTTTGGAATGTTGATTTATGTGCCGTTAATAAGAGACCTATTACCCGGATCTCGTACCTCACACAGTTATGAAATACCAAATATTTACATATACTGTAACTGTAAGAAAATACATTCATAAATTTACTGTTTGGTTTATTGAGAGAAATGAGGAAAGTGTATAGAGAAGAAATTTTGCCGTTTTGCATCAATTAGCTCAGTATAGGGAGCAATGGAAAGTAACAGTATAGAAGAAATGTCTGAGTTGCTTTGCCCTTGATTGTACATGAAACTAGGTAGGTGTATGAAACATGTCTCTCAGCATTGTTTGAACAAGGACTACTGGTAGGTAAAAACTACAAGTCTTCAAAGTAATTTAGTTGGGTGCTGAGAATAGATTCCTTTGTTCGTGTGACGCAGCGGAATAAGCACCTTGAATCCACAAGGAAAGGAAGAGAAAACCTTTGAAATATTATTAATTGAATGATTAATTTACTATGCCCATATGCTATATCCTTATTTGTACTAGTAGGAAACCTAATAGTAAGGAAACTACGTAGAGTGGAGACCAAGCAATTCATTACTTGGAAACCAGGACTATAAGACAAGGAATATAGAAATCAAATCGTATCAAAACCAAATTATGAACATGCAAAACAGGGAGCACTAATTAAGATCTATTAATAATAATCCTAAAGAAATTTGTTTCCGGAAGAACGTTTCTATAAATGATAGCCCTTAATATGTTGTCCTCCATCAATCTCCTTTGCTTCAAAAGAAATCGACCTCAAGTTCTCGTTAGGAACATGTCATTTTCCATGTCAAATAAATAGATAATTGGAATACTTTAACCCCTTGATTTCTTTCTAGAAAAACATCATAGAAAACAGTACTTGCAGTGATATCTACTCTGCATGCTTCAATTGATTGATAGGATCCACTAGATGAATATTGAGAACCCAATCATAATGTTGAACTCCAAGAAAATCAACAAAGCCAACTAGACATTGTGGGTTCTCTTGATCTTGATTCATTTTACCATTGGTTGACACACCAATGATTGGCTCATTTAGGTGGGTTGGGTTAACGTTAGAGCCATGAGGTATGGTGGCAACATCAATTTCTTCCATTGAAAAATCATTAGGGTCCTCAACAATTGGATCACCAATATCAGTATCAATTTTTTGTTTCTCACCAATGTCCTTATCGATTTGCTTATCACCAACTTCAATCATGACCAATTTAAAAGCTTATTCAACAACATTATTGGTAGAGGTGTTGATTGTATTTTGTTATTTTGGCCCACATTTATCTTCCAAAAGTTGCTCATAATTCCACGGCATAAATCTTTCCATCATACGTCTTTTGATTCTTGACCAAGCGCGAATACGACGCTTTCCAATCAATCCCTTATAGATTGCATATCTAACCACCATTGTAGCGTTGGACCTGCAAGTTTTAACCAGAAGTATCTCCACCTTTCTTCAAATGGAATTCCCACATATTCAAAGAAATCTTCAATGTCTAGAATCCAATTTAAAATATCTTCAAAATACTCATAACCACTTAATTTAGATAAATTGTCATAATCCTTGAAATCAGGATAAGCATATTTCATGCACTTGTACCCATCATACTTTGGATGTCGCTTCACCAACTGATAATCATATCATTCTTCATAGATCACACCTCCACATTCATTGTCATTATCGTGTTTATAACAAGAATTTTGTGTGACGACATGCCGATTAATAGGTTGGTTGTGGGAAAATCTCTCAACAGAGTCAACGCGATTCCTACTAATTTTGGGATTAGTAGGTTGGCTATGGGCAAATCCTTTTGCTCGAATCGTGTTTAATCCATCCCTAGGATTGTCGTCAATAGGGTTTGTGTGTTCCTCCTCCGACAAATGTCATCGAGCTAGGAAAATCCTTGCTTTGATACCACTTGACGCAGGGGAATAAACACGAGGCTAGATAGCGTTCTAGCAGATGAGATAGAACACTAGAATCCACGAGCACACCTTGAATCCACAAGGAAAAGAAGAGAAAAACTTCGAAATATTATTGATTGTATGATTATGCCCATAGGCTACATCCTTATTTATACTAGTAGGAAACCTAATAATAAGGAAAGTACGTAGAGTGGAGAGAAGCAATTCATACTTGGAATTTGGAAACAATGACTGTAAGTAAAGGAAATGGAAATCAAATCTTACGAAAACTAAATTATGAACGTGCAAAACAGGTAGCTCTAATTAGGATATAATAATACTAATCCTAAATGAAATTTGTTTCCAAGATAACATTTCCATAAATGATAGCCCTTAATATATTGTCCTACATCAATGTGAGATGAGGAAGGAAAGTTATTGAAACCAGCTTTTTCTCCTCCTTTTCCTCTTCATTTTGGCTTGTATAAGAAGTGGGAACTTCTACAAATATTGTCTAGACTCAAACAAGGTTAACTGGTAAAGTTTTTGAAACCAGTTTTTTCCCCTCCTTTTCCTCTTCATTTTGGCTTGTAGAAGAAGTGGGAACTTCTACAAATATTTTCTAGACTTGAACAAAGTTAACTGGTGTTAATTGTTAAATTCTTTCAACCAAATCAACTGCTATTTCTTTTTGAACGGGAAATCAACTGCTATTGCTGTCGACTTTCGTGTTATGTTCTTCCAAAGCAGGCTCTCCTTCATTTCGGTTTTCTGTTTTGTCATTTTGTGGACATCATAATTTATGGTTTTCTTTGTTTATCTTTTGGTATAGAGAAGGAGAACTTGTGTCTGTATGGACATCCAGATGAAAATTGGGAAGTCACTCTTCCAGCGGAAGAAGTTCCACCGGAGCTTCCAGAGCCTGCCCTTGGGATCAATTTTGCTAGGGATGGCATGAACCGTAGAGATTGGCTTTCGCTGGTTGCAGTGCACAGTGACTGTTGGCTGCTCTCTGTGGCTTTCTATCTAGGAGCTCGGCTTAACCGTAATGAAAGGTGCACCTTTTTTGTTTTTTGTTTTTGAACATTGTTTCTTTACACACAGCAGATTTTGCATTGTCGACTATAATTCATATGCTTATTAGTCTTTTCATGTTCCTAGAGGTAGTCCGGATACACGTAGTCTACAATTGTTATTAGCCACAATATTTCTTGGGTTTGTAACTCAATTTTCTATGGTGGCTCTGTTGGCAGCAAGCATGTCTTATTTGTCCATGCTTTATTTGTGCCATGCTTTACTGTGCTAAGACTTCACAAAGTGCAAGAGTATCTGGTTCCAAGTTTTCGGTCAATGTTGGGCAAGCTTAAGTTGTAACAAATGGCTTATAATTGATTTCAGAGCAGAAAAAAGAGTTGGGCCAGCAATGACAGATGAGTTTTAGGCTCATTTTAGATTCTTTTTTTTATCTGTGTCCGTTAGTGTAAAGATGTTTTGTATCCTACTATTTGGCTTTGAAACAGAGCAGTTATTCTTATTGTGCCTGAAATTGTGTAATCACCTGAGATGTGAAGTGGGTTCTCTTAGTATAAAAGGTACGCAAGAACAAGGAGAAAAAGCATGTCCACAAGGCATTGTTTCTAGTGCAGGGGTTTGTTAGCAATTTTACCAATTATGGCTAGTTGGCTACTAGGGGTCATTTTATGTTACCCTTTTTTTGGGTTAGCAAAGTCTTCGTTGGAGCTTGGAAAGCCGTGCTTGTTGGATTATCATGTTTAATGATATCTAAGTTTGTGAGATGCCTTCGTCCTTCTGTAGAATTTTGCACGAATTTTGCACTTTATCTGTTTTTCACCAAATTTGATGAAGAATATTCTTTTGGGTTGCAATCCACCATGTTATCTCTCTAGAAACTACATATTTAACTGGAATGGATTGTGTACTTCGTCTATGACAAGACCTCGTGTTGGAAATTGTCTTTGTGATTTCTCAAAGTTTTCTGGTCTCTATATGAAGCTTTGTTGCTGTAACATGAATTTCGAGTGGGACGGACTTTCCTTTGATAAAGATTGGCATGTAATGTCCTAAAAGTTTAGGAGTGGATCTCAAATAGCTCTCAGGGAGTAGCAGGGTTATTAAAGCAGTTGCAAGAACCTCTATCCCCATTCCTAGTGGGGTGTTGAATCCGGTTTAGAGCTTAGTTGTAGCATCTAGAACTAGCAAATCACTAGTTAACCTGTATACTAGAACTAACAAGACAATAATACTCGTTAATGCTCTCTCATACTCCCTTTGTCCCGATTTGTTTGTCCAACATTGATTTTCCAACTAAGGGAACCAAATGATTGCCATGTAAATGTAATGTAATAGATTTCAAGAAATACCCTTCATTCATTTTGGTAATCCAGTAAGGCAGTAAACTGAGGGGGAAATTTGCAGTCTTCTAGATAACCCTAGGACAAAGACTTACAAGTAGTTTCTAAGAAGTTGGCGCTAAATCAGTAACAATTGCCGCCCATAATCTAAGCCAATGAATTTGAATTCCAATTTGCTAAAAGAAAAAGGGAAAGGGCATGAAAGGAATGTCCATAATTTAACCCAATAATTTTATGAAATTGGATAGTCAATTTGGGACTTTTCTAAGTCAAAACGGGAACAAACAAATCGGGACAGAGGGAATACTTCTCTTATCGTGTGAATTCCATTATTTTCTAGATACCAAGCTCAGGGCTTGGTTTTTTCCCCCAAATGTCTATCTCTACCCTTTGTGAAAAATGATAGGCAACCCTGTGTCAATATGCTCAGCATGGTATTACTTAAACCTTTATGAAGTCTGAAAATTAAATCACAAGGAAGATTTGTGTTGTCATCTTTGCATGTGGTTCCATCTCACCACTTCTCTTACAATCAGATTTAAATGTGATTCAACTCTGGCTGGTGGAACTTCATTGACTAGGTGAGTGAACTTCTTGATGGTAGTTTGTATACTGCATGTACTATTTTGTTCACTTGAGTTGACAATTACACCTCTATAATCATTATGAACCTAGAACTGAACTCTAGGCGGGAGATTCGTGAAATTTTGGTGGGTGACGGGTGAAATGTAGTGTGCGATCGGATCAGAGGCAGTGAAACAATGACGGGAGATTTTCATTTTTTTCCCTTAAAATTTTAAATCTGGGTTTTTTTTTTTTTTGGAACCCATTGTTATTGTCTAATAGGTTGCCGATAAAAAAATGAAAATCATTTTCTAATAGGTACACAAGTTCATGAATGGCAGCCAATCAGGTTGGAGCCCGACTTATCGAGTCCCATGATCCAGAGAGAGACAGGGAGACGGAGCTGGAGAGATAGTTTGGGAGAGTGCAACCCTACATTTAGGAATACGGAATACCATTGCGGCTGTGCAGTGACTTCTTAGTGTCCAAAATCTACTTGATGTGTTGCTACTTCTTCTTTGTGTGGTTTGTGGATGGGTTGGCGGGAATGAGCTACTGTTGACATAGCAGTGTTATTCCTACAAAGGTACTTTTTCAGAAAATCTAACATTGCTTCTGGTGGGCAGGAAACGCCTTTTTAGCTTGATCAATGAGCTGCCAACTGTTTTTGAAGTCGTCGCAGAGAGGAAACCTGTGAAAGACAAGCCCAGTGCTGATAGTGGAAGCAAATCCAGGGGCAGCACTAAGGTAAAAACTAAGGCTATCCCCAATGGCATAAACAAAAATGGATTACCAAATTGCCACATCAACTTTTGGTTATCACTTTAAGGGGTTTAAGTTTAGCAATGTTGAGGTCCACAATGACATAATCAAAATGAGTCGGCAAAAATTCAAATTTAACGGTCACTTTTTTTCTTCTCCATCTAATACTCTACATTGGTTGACATTCTAGTAAAATAAATGAAAGTAGAGAGCATTTGTTAAAATCCATATGGTGACCAACGTTGTTAAATGCATTACCGCTTGCCAAACTGGAGAGGGATTCTCACTTACCAATCATGCATTTGCTCTATGGAGAGTGAGTCTCAAACAACAACAAATATATGCAGTAACTTTTGGGAGTAGGACCTGCTATTTTTGGTTATTGAGATAAATGTTGCTAACTTTGGTTATTGAAAGGCTCAAATTTGGTTATGGGGTAAGAGGTCGCTAAGTTTGGTTTTTCCATTGTAAGCTATTTTTTGGGTCAACATTGCTAAATTTGTGAACTTTTTGCTTTTGGTTATGCCATTGGGGATAACCTAAAGAGGATGATAATTGGTTACGTTTATCATTTGTTTCGTCAGATTTTAATTGCAGAGTGACTTTAACCCGAGAAATAATGACAATTAAGTGCTACTGCCGAGGAACTTTTTTGTTTTGTTTTTAAACTTGGGTTTCACTATGTTCACTTCATGATTCCAAAAAAAATTTCCAAAAAGATTTTTTCGTCATCTCTCATCTCTCCAATCATTAATTATATTTCTCTCTCTACTCATACCCCTCTCTCCAATCATTATTCTAATTTCTCTCTCTATCTCTCTCCAATTATTACACATCTCTCTAAGTATTACTTTTTCCCAATCCTAGCACTCTCTCAAAAAAATTTCTCAAAATATTGTTTTCAAAATTATCAACCAAACAAATTCTTTTGAAATGGCTCATGGTTGTGCTGCTGATACTCATATGGATCCCTTTTTGTGTAGAGATCAAGTGATGGACTTGTGAAAAGCAACCCAAAGCTTGCAGATGAGAATTACGAAGAGGATGAAAACGAACACAGTGAAACCCTCTGTGGGAGCTGTGGTGGGAACTATAATGCCGATGAGTTTTGGATCGGCTGCGACATCTGTGAGAAGTGGTTCCATGGGAAATGCGTGAAGATCACTCCTGCTAAAGCAGAAAGTATCAAACAATACAAATGCCCGTCTTGCAGCATGAAGCGTGGCAGGCAGTAGTTGTTTCCAAAAACAAATCCAGAGGTTGATGAAACAAGGAACTGGTGGCTGACCGAAGCAGCATAGAAGATGTTACCTTCTTTATGTTTGTAATGGAGTTGTAAACATTCTCAAATTGTATTTTCCTAATTGTTCCGGATGCAAAAAATGTTATTTAGTCAGCTAAGGAGAGTTTATTATTATTATTTTTTTCTTATGGTAAATCACATATTTCATTTTCTTAGTTATGGGATGGCTTGAGTAAGTGTTACATTATCTTGTAAGATTTTTGTGGTTCATAATGTTAGAATTCCTCACCAGATGATTTAACGCAGAATAAACCAGGTTTGGCTTTTGGCAAATTTGGACTTTGTTGAGCTGAATTGATTACTGTGATTGCAGACATTTCTGGGTAACTCCACCTGCCATATTATCTTCTTGGTTCCCATCACCAGCATTAGAATTACTTGAGTTTGACAGGTGGTTATGTATTTTTGCTGTTTCTAACTATCCCGTCGGATTGGATCGTTCACTTATCAATGCCCCTGACGGTTGCTCAGGCAATCGATTCCGATATCGAGCAGTTCAGATTACAGCAAAGAGGTTGAAATGGGCACGGTAGTGGCATGATCCTTTTCATTTGAAAAGCCTGTGAATTAGCTCGTTGTTTCTAGCAGCAAGTGCAAATCCCAAAAGGTCCGTCAAATTTTTGATGAAATTTCTGGCTTCTAATTCTTGAAATGTGTAAGAAGCAACACGGAGGCTCCTGTAGGACTATGGTGATACCGGGGCCGACTATCTACCATGTTTTTCCTTGGAGATGGAAAATTTGGCTGCCTGGGTTTTGTCAATTTGCAAGTTCTTGCTCGATTTGTATATCTGGGGGTCGTGTTTGTAAAGAATTGCTGTTTGGTAAGGTTTATGAGCGAATCAACAGAAAATTACATACCCAAAAATTGTATGCATACACAGATATAGTGTTGCTACATGCACAAAAATAGTATCCAAAAATTACCCAAAAAGTGGGAATGAGTGGCTCTTGGTACTTGGCATTTCTGTGCACAAATAATTTGGTTCAGTTGTATGGCCTCTCGCTCTAAAACAAGCTTTATGATGCCAACACGAGGACCCTTAGGCTCCGTTTGAGTGAATTGCGAGACCCTTAGGGCTCCCTTTAGTTGTTGAGAATGTTGAATAGTGCTACAGATTGGGGTCTCTACTGTCCTAGGTTTCAGTGAAATTTAATTACATGTATAAGCAAAACTCCTCTGTCTATCTCGGTTAGGGCATCTTCAATGGCGGAACTAAATTGATACTAATGTAAAAATTGGCACAGTTAGCGAAAAACTACGAAAAATAATACTCCAATAGTGTTGCTAATGTAAGAATTAAAGTGGCAGGAGTTAACATTTGGCTTGTCTCAGCCACAATTGTGATGGTACCGTAAAACAAGAGAAAGAGAGAGAGAGAGAGAGAGAGAGAGAGAGAGAGAGATTCGTGTGTGTATTAAAAAGGGCAACAACCGTAATATTTGCTAACTCTTTGGAGCAAGAGTACATAGTATATTGGGGCAAACTTATAATAATTCTCGAACCAATTATCCTTATCCAATAGAGAGCTAACACAGAAATATACTTTTAACTTTAATGGGCTTTTCGGTAGTAAAGACAGGCCGTTCTCTGGTGGACAATGAAAATTATTTTCTGTAGGAAAATTATATATTTCTTAGGCCTGTTTGGGCTCAAATAATTAAGTCGAATTATTTTTTGTTCTTTCTTGTTCAATTTATTTTCATATTTGCTTGCTTTGTGTCAATTTTTTGTTCGTTATTAATTCGTCTCAATGGGATTAATTTACAAAGTAAAAAATTAATAACCAAATTAAAATTCTTTTAAACAAAGATGAAAATAATTCAAAAAGTTGATATGATTATTGGTTGTTGGAGATTTTCCTTGAATTTGGTGTGCAAGGAGAGTACAGAAGTTGTCGCGTGAAGGGGAGTATTATGTATTTTCCGATCGACCAGGAGACTGTCTGGACAATCAGACACAGGTTTGACGTTGGGCTCTGCGTTTTTAGGGTTTTTGACCTAGTTTTGTGTGTTTTCTTATAAATGGCAGCCTTAGGGGGCTATTAAGGTTTAGACTTCTTGAGTGAATCACTTTAAGGATGCCCCATGCGGTTCCCTTTAGAGTGTTAGGATTTCCCAGTTGTTCCATTAATATTATTTTCATTGGGATTTGAATATAAGGGTGTATGTCTGTCTTTTTTGTGTTCTTAATGCGTTTGAAGATCTATTAGGTTTTTCCCCAAAGATTTGTTCTTTATATATCGTGTGAGTGCTTCAAGTGAGCGTTACGAGTATAGCCGGTTGTGTGTATTTCTCCCCGTTATAGTGAATCCTTTTGCTCTTTTACCGTGGATGTACCTTCTTGCTTTGTGCTTTGGGGGGAACCACATAAATCTTGTGTTTTCGTTTACTTGTTTATTTGTTATATTCTCTATCTTCAGGTTTCCGGCACAACAAATTGGTATTAGAGCTCTGTGTTCAAACCGAGACTTTCGTTTTTCGCTACATAGGTTTTATGCGTTTGGTGCGTCTTTATGGTGACTCGTTTCAAAGTTCAATGGTGCGTCTCTTTCAGTTTATGGCATATCAAAACAAAGGCTTTGCTGGTGCAATAAGAAACTCACAAGGCTTTGGTTGGGGAAGTTGAAGAAGTCTGCTTGTAAACAGGATAGTGTTTTCGAGGATCTTAGTGCGGAGCTGATCGGTTTGATTCAGGGTTTTGCAAATGATGTGTTTCGCTAGGTTGGGGAAGATTTTAGACTTGAAGCAGCGCCTTTATGCAATTCGTATGAAGGAGGTATATTTGAAAAAGGCTATTTTGAAGAGTTAAATCGGATTATTTTGCTTATACTCCTTCGAAGGTTGTTATAGAGTGCTTCATGTTGGATATTGCCATGGAAATTTGAGTCCATTATTTATTTGGTTTCAACTATTTGGTCTATGTGAGTTGCGCTTACGAGCTCCGTGGGGAGCCTGAACATACATCTTTGTTGGCATCAGTAATGGGTGTGTATGGTCGACGTCAATATTCGATTGAAGATGGTTGCTCGCTGGAATGATAAACTTTTGTGGTAGAGTTTTGAGGATTAACTTCGTGGTGGAGTTGCGGTGATTAACTCCGGGGGGGTGGTGATTAGCTCCGAGTGAAACTTAAGCGGATTTTCATTCACATCCGTTATGGGTGCATTAGGTATGAGGTGTTTGAAGAGGAATGCTCAATTTGGTGATCGTCCTAATGGCAGACATAAGGGGAAAAGAGCGATTGGTGAGAGGATTGCCTATGTCGTTGGCTTGGAAGGGAATTTAAGTCAAAATGGAGATTGTTGGAGATTTGTCTTGAATTTGGCGAGTGGTGAGAGTACGGAAGTTGACGTGTGCAGGTTTCATCTCAAATTACAAAAGGGAGTATTATGTCCGGATAGTCGGACACGGGTTCAACGCAGTTTGACACTGGGCTATGCATTTTTAGGGTTTTTGACCTAGTTTTTTGTGTTCTCTCATAAATAGCAGTCTTGGGGGCTTCTAGGGTTTGAACTTCTTGAGTGAATCCCTTTGAGGGAGCCCCCATGGTGTTCCCTGTAAGAGTGTTTGGGTTTTTTTGTTGTTCCATTAATATTCTTTTTCTTGGGATTTGGTATTAGGGTGTGTGTTTATCTCTTTTGTGTTCTTTAGACATTTGATGCACTATTAGGTTTTCCTTAGAAATTAGTTCCCTATGTATTGTGTGATTGATTCAAGTAGAGTTATAGATATAGCTGGCTCTGTGTAATTTCTCTCATTAATAGTGAATCCTCTTGCTATTTCTTGTGGTTGTACCTTCTTGTTTCGTGTTGGAGGGGAACCACGTAAATCTTGTGTTTTTGTTTTTCCTTGGTGATATTACTTTTCTGAACTTTGGGTGTTTTGGCACAACATTGGTTGTTGTAACGGGATAAATCTAAAAAAAAAAATTATGACCAAAATATTTAAAAAGTTAGAAAAATTCACTGAATACAAAAATCAAATTTTTTTGGTCTATTTTAGATTTTTTTTGTTTTGTTTTTAGCGAATTCTTTTAACATTTTGATTAAAAAAATTTACTTTTTAAAGTCATCTCATCAGAAAACCAATAATCTAGTATAAAAAAAAAATCGATGCAGTAAGACATTCAAAATTTGTTTACATAAAGACAAAATAATTTGTCTTTTTTATTAAGCCAAAATGGTTAGGTGTAAAAGGAGATGAGTCTGTCAGAACACATAATCCTAAAGACTTAGGCCATGTTCCACTAAAAAAAACTAGTTTTGTTTTAACTAAAAAATTACCTCACACCAATAAAAAAAAACCCCACAAAAAAATCACTTAATTCCACTAACCTAAAAAAACTAAACCACTTTAATCATGTAAAATTATGAATCTGCCCCCAAGCCCTTATCCTTTGGGTACAAGGGTAGCTTGGTAATTTGGAAACATAACTCAAAAAACCAAAAAACAAAAAAACAAGTTAGTGGAACATGGCCTTATGCTTACGTAATCATTTTCGACTTCTTCTAAATTTAATTTTTGGAGGATACGACAAGTACCGAAGGTAATGTACCGAAATTGTACTAATCAGCTTGCGGGATCCATTTTTGGGTGCCACACAAATGATCCAAACCATTCAATGATTTTAAAATAATTTCCCGAGTTCCCTTATAAAAAAATCAGCTCAATTGGATATGCGTAAGTGCTTCATCCAAACTTCAAGTTTTTCAAGTAAAACTTAGGATCCTAAATTCTGAATGAAAAACTTGAAGTTTGGATGAAGCACTTATGCATATCAAATTGAGAAGATTTTTTGCAAGGATACTTGGAAAATTATTTTAAAATTATTAAACGGTTCGGATCATTCGTTTGAGATCTAAAAGTGAGTCCCGCACGCCGTTTAGTACAATTTATGTAAAATGGGCTTCGGTAACCATAGGTTTATCATTTAATTTTTATTGTCTCTGTAATTTCTTTATTTTATTTTAGTAAGGTTACAGTACACATTCTTATTTGGGTGTAATACGCACTCTATAAAAGTTACGATTTTTTTTTTTGTTATAAAAATTACGAGACGCGCCAAAATGTTACTATGAATTTTAGAAAATCTTACGAATCACATTGTTAAAAAATCATGAAACACTAAAAAATATTACATTTGCGGGTAAGATGACACAACATTAATCATAAATACATATGATACACATTTTTAACGAGTATGTATTGTAGGCATCCTCTTTACGATCCGCTGTACTTTCTTGTTGGATTCCCTTTCAAAATAAGACAAAATCGAAATGTCAAAAAACATGTTTTTGACAGGAACAGTATAAAATGAAACACTAAAATTAAACGGGTGCTGAAAAACCATTTCCTTACCCACTACGCGAAAGTACTAATGTACTTTCAGGGGTACTTGTACTACTTTTCAACGTTACATGCTTCACCTTCTTTTCCTTTTGATAATGATGTTCCAAAAGCAGTAACATATCACCATATTCGATTTAGGTCTTAAAATTCACCATGTACGGTCTCAAGTAAAATTTTCTTTTTATTTTTCTTTACTCATTATCCCCAAAAATCTCCCTCAGAATCCAAACCGAACCAATCTGTGCACGGTTTTCCCTTTGCTAAATGTAGTAAATGTTTTTCCTTTGCTAAAATTAACTTATTTGCAAAAATCGAATAAGATTTTAGGGAATGGTTTCATTATTTATTAAAATAAAAAAAAATATTTGCTAAAATCTTAAATGGTCAGGGGTTGTTACCCATTTGCTATAGCAGCAAATGGAAAACAATCCTAAATAATCTGAAGTGTTCGTTAGTTTTTCGAGCAACCTCGTAAAAATTGGTAGAATTGAATATCCTTAAGGGTTTGATTCAATTTTTTAATTTTTTCGTTCAAAGGTTAGAATTCTAAATTTTGAATTAAAAATTGAAAGATTGAATAAAACATCCCAAATTTTAACTATGAGAAAATATATAGATGGATACAATGAGATTTAATTAATATAATAAAAATGTGGGGTCCACTCTGAGATCCCACACAAATGATCTACGCCGCCGTTAAATAATTTAAGCATTGTAATTTATTGAGCGACCTTGTTAAAAATAAAAATAAAATTAAACATCCACAAGTGTTTGATCCAATTGCTGATAAAAAAAAAGTTTTTGATCCAATTTTCATTTTTCATTTAAAAATTTATAATTAAGGATATCCCAACTTTTAAATGAAAAATAGAAAGATTGATTCAAACACCTAAAGATCTCTAATTTTATTATTGCCTGGTAGAAAATAACCGTGTAATAAAAAATGGCTGAAGCAATTTTATAGATGGTTACATTGTCATTATCATTATGTTAATAAAAAAAGTGTTTCTCTACCGTTGTAATGTCATTTTACCCCAACCTCTTCTATCTTTTTTTTTTTTTATATGGCAAATATCTTCTATCTTTGAAATCACATTTTTCACACTTCGAAGAGACGATGTGACAAGTGCCAAATTTGATGCCACATTTGGCACCAAAAATGGCATTTTAATTTTTGACACAATGGTACATCTAGAAGATTTCGTCATTTTCTATGCCAACTTTTGTCTTGACATGGCATTTGCCACAAGGGTGAGTATGGCTCACCTTTTGCGTTTTAATCAAGTCAATTACAAGCTAATGAAATTTTCAAGACCCTATAAGCTTATTATTTATTTTGAGTAATCTTTTAATGATCCCAACATGAAGTTGAACTCGAATATCTCTACTGCTGTAATGTCATTTTACCACAACCATTTTTATTTTTGAAATCACATCTTCCACACTTTGAAAAGACGATGTGACAAGTGCCAAATTTGATGCCGCATTTGGCACCAAAAATTACATTTTGATTTTTGACGTACACAGTGGTACATCTAGAAGCTTTCGCATTTTTTATGCCAACTTTTGTCTCGACATGGTATTTGCTCACCTTTTGCGTTTTAATCAAATCAATCACGAGCAAATGAAAATTTCAAGACTCATAAGCTTATTATTGATTTTGAGTAATCTTTTTACGATCCCAACAAGAAGTTGAACTTGAATATCTTGTCTCTCCCCCTCTCTCTCACAGAGGCGTCAATGTGGACTTCCCAAAAACATAGGGTTTTTTTTTTTTTTAAAAAAAATAATTTTAACTTCCATTAAATTCCATCTACATAGAAGCACGTGTGTTCAAAACTAGCCATATCACCACCGTAATGCGTTAAAAATATCCATGGAAAGGTTGACAAGTTCTTGTTGAGGTTGGAGGTCGGTTGAATATGACGCACACAAGTGGGCCAAGCCTGTTTAAAACGTGACATTTATTTAGCCTTCAATTCAATAGGCCCTTAAAATATATCCCCAGATCTCTAAATTTCTAGGTGCTGTGTAAGCCTCATCATTTGGCCTACTTAGTCAGCTGGGCTTTTGCCTAGCCCGAGCTTGCCAAGTGGACGGGCTAACCCAACCTAACTTTTCCATGGGCTGGGTTGGGCTTGGGCCTAAGCTTATTAGCTCCAACTCGCTAGCTCGCTGGCCCAAGATACCAGCCCGCCCAATAGCCTGATACATTGATATCCCCATGAATGTATAAACTTGATTATATTCCTTGGTTTGTACAGAAGTGATACACCCATGTACATATTTTGTAGTGATGCAATCTTTTACCTCTCTCTTTGTGTAACAATATATGCACAAATAAAGCTAAGGTAGGCCCAGCCCGCCCTCCCAAATTTTGGCTTGCACAAAATGCTCTTTAAAGTATAAAATTAGCCCATCTCGCCTGCATGCCTGGGCTAAACCCGTGAGCTAAGCCTAGGTTTCATCTTTTTTAATATAGCCCAGCCCGCGAGCAGGCTTAAGATGCAACTTCGTGGGCCTAGCCCAGGCCAGCTTGATGATGACCCTCAGTGTTGTGTGTGGCTTCAATTTAATGAAGAGGCCCATTAGGTCAGTTGGGCCCATGAGTTCCTCTCTGTATACATACAATATATCTTGTTTTAGCAGATAGGGTGTAATGTTAGACATGACATACATAAAAAGTTGAGAGGAGTTTGGTGAGAGAAACCTAGAGAGACTAAGAGATACAGAGAATGGAGATTGTAATCCATGATGATAATAGTGGATTGATTCGCCCACTCCCCCTGGATTAGATACACAGCTTGTGTAGTGAACCACGCAAACCTCTTGTGTTCTTGCGTGTTTGGTTTTCTTGCTTTCCTAGTGCTCTTCATCTTTATTATTCTTGTTTCTAGATTGATATTGCTTGCTAGAATCATATGTCTTCCGCTAGATCGCAAAATAAAGTGGTATCAGAGCCCTAGGTTAGGTTTTCTAACAGAGTACCCAGTTAGGACTTCAATCTAGGGTTTCATTAAAGATGTTGAATGCCAAGTATGAGGTAAAGAAGTTCACCAGTAAGAATAACTTCTCTTTGTGGCAGCGGCGGATGAAGGATATTATAATCCAACAAGGTGTCTCAAAGGCTTTGGAAGAGAAGTCAAAAAAGCCTGCGGAGATGAGAGATAGTGATTGGGATGATCTTGACGCTAAGCCGGCCAGTCCTTCCACGTGCATGCTATCACTTTTTATGATAAGTCAGGTCACAGAGAATTTCGCTCCTATTATAATTGGACCTTTTGCTAGTGGGAAGTGGATTAATACCAAAATTAGTCGGTCCATCAGGTCATATACCAAAGTATATAGAAAGTGAAATGAAAAGAAGTGGTGCAATTCATCCAATGATAGAGTATGTAATACCCTAGGTTTGGGGATAAAGGGTGTTTAGTTCCACATTGGTTGGGAGCTAAAACCTCATGTGGTATATTAACAACCACCTTGGGCTATATGATACCTTCTTAGGGTATGCCTTTTCAGTTTCAGGCCAAGTGTTTGGGCCAAAAGGGGCTCCATTGTCAGCCGGGATGAGTCATTACAGAGTAAGCCTTTGTGATGCCCATGTGAGCGCTATTTCTTGATTTACCAATCCTATTCAACAATAGTTTGGAGCATTTTCTTCTTAACTTAGTACCTTTCCAGTTGTCTACTAGTAGAAGTCCAATAAACTAGAGCACAACAAAAGTATTAGAATATGAACTCTCGATTTGCATATCTACAATCAATTCTGGTTTGAAAAATCCCCAAATCAATATAAACAAAACAAACCATTGCGATGATCACAAGACGATGTTTTAATGTAGTGGAGAAACGTATAATAAAACATCAAAGCATGATATATGACTCATGGAGTACATTTAAATATAAAGCATATAACGAAGTTGATCTTCCTAACCTAAGGGAATATTTGAACCAATTTTTTCATGGCATGAAAAGATACAGTTCTCCTTCCGTATCTTATTAGGAGTATTATTATACCAAAAAACACAAAAAAAAAAAGTTACAGAAAAAGATAGATGTCCACAGATCTAGATTCAAATGGGTCTTTAGCCTTCTAAAGTGTGTAGACTCATCAATTGCCAAGCAGGATTCAATTGCATCGGACGGTTCTGGACACCGATGTACCTAGAAATTGTACACGTCCATTTGTGTGTCTGCAACATCCGGTACTATTATATGCGTCTAACCTAATTGAAAACCCTGATTACACGATAAGTTACGAAAATAAAGTGTGAGGAGTCCACACGAATGCTTTGGTGAATAATTCCTTAGAGCAAAGCACGACACTGAATAATCTCTCGTTATGATGGCCTCAACCACTTGAGCAAGTGACATGCCTTAAAGAAAGATGCAAATTTTAACGTGGAGATTTTAGTGATTCAACTTGTGATTTGCCACAAGGACCCCTGGTCCTAATGAACAATCTGTACTCATTAAACGTCATCGCTTTGTACAGTGGTGGCTTGTCCTCTGCTACCAGCATCTTGGCAGGCCCAATGGGAATGTTGCCATTGGGATTGTAGAAGAAGGCAAGTGATACTCTCTCCTTTGCTGAATTCACAATCACCCTGTGCTCCACACTCTTGTATGTTGCATTGCTTAGCACCTGAAAATAACCCAATTCAATAAAATCACAACTCTACGTAAACAAAATGAAACATCAAACAACAATGTTACAGATAAAGATATAGCTCGCATAAAAAAATCCATGATGTAGGCTCATTATTGCGTGAGTTTGAATCTTGTGATGTCTCGTGTGTTTTTAGATGAGATAATGACAGTGTCGTGCGGCTGGTGCCAATGCATTGAAAAAGTATAGGCCAGGCAAATGATATTTTCCCCCATTTTTTGCTTAGAAAAAAGGTTGGAAAGGGACAACTAACCTCCCTTGGACGTAGCCATAAGGGTTTTCATCCACTGTGGAATATTGGGTTCGAGGCTTTGAGACATAGTTACTGTCTGGGGGGGCGAGTCCTTCACCATAACCTGATCAAAGTGCTAGAGTAGACCAAGGGCCCTCCACGTAGCATTTGGTTCACAGGACTACTACCCATAATCGGGATTCAAACCCATGACCTTGTGGGAGGGGGTACTTTCACCCTCACACCTTGAGACGGTGAGATGTGGCTCTTAGACCATCTAGTTGTACCCTTGCTTCCAAGGACGAGGTCCGGGGTACGAATCTAAGAGCGACTTCAAACCCCCTTTTGTTGTTGACACACTAACTTTCCCACTAAACCCTCGTTGACATATATTGTATGGGAAAAACTTGATATAGTGGTTCTAAGGTTTGATTATTGGGGTCAAGCTCGCAAGAAAACAATTTCCAGTGAATCCCTAGTTCCGACGAGGATCACCTATATATCTTCAACCAGTCCGAAAAGGAGAATGGTCAAGGTGGTCGTATGTTTGTCTGACTGTCAAGGGGAAAAAAATCTTATGCGGTGGTTAACTTGAAACTTTAGGCACTTGTCCTTGTTGTCTGGGTAAAAAGTGGAAACCTAGACACTAAATGTAACAGAGACAGGGGACCTGATGGCTCAAAGGTCAGTCACCGGGGTCCTACGTTAACTGAACACGTTTATTCGTTCGACTCACCAACTTGGTCATACATTAAAAATATCTGATCGTGCAAATGTCAATAATACCATAAGTCAGATCGCATTTATCTTGAAATTTTTTTAAGAGTAAATATAATTTTTAGAATAACACAAATAGCCCAATAAAATAAATGATTCTAATCAACTTCTCGGGTCCAATCCGATTAAAAAGAATAGAGAGTGAAGGAAAAGTACCTGAATTTGATCACCAATGTTGACGATAAAGGCATTAGGGATAGGTTTAACGGTGACCCAATTACCACCTCGCCGGACTTGGAGGCCGGAGACGTTATCGTCAGGGAGGAGGAGGGTCATGCCGCCGGGGTCCGAGTGCGGGGAGAGGCCCAGAGCGAGGTCAGGTTGTGGACACTTTGGGTAGAAATTAACCCTTAAGCAAGCACCTATTTCCTCCCCTCCAAAAGATTTCTGGAGGTAATCTTGTTCCAATCCAAGATTTGTTGAAAATACTTTCATCAGTTTCCCACATAGCTTCACCAATTCTTCACCATATTGTGCTACCAATTCCCTTCAAAATGTAAACAACCTAGTCAATAACAAATTCTCAATGTCGGTCCACTAAATTAGATACCGAGTTATTTAAGTCACGTCTTTGGTCTTTGAGTCGACTATCATTCGCGTGTTTTCAAATCCTGTATCAGTCTGTCCATGTATACGAGACTTCGTTTTGATTATAATGGATCTCCTATTAGTAGACGATGTAATTGATCTCCAAATTACTCAGATTTCATTGGGCAGAATACTGAGCTAGCTAGTACTGTATCTAGTTTGCCTCAACAAAGTTGGGGTTCCACCTCTATTACAACTCGTTTGGATGCCGGACTGCAGGGACGGAGCCAGGAATTTCATTACATATGGGCGAATGTTTTATCCAAAATACTTTGCAGGGGAGAGCCTATATAATTTATAAAAAAATTAGTTTTTTCTATGTAATACTAGAGGTTTTTTTTTTCTTGCAGGGGCGATCGCCCCTATTGGCCCCTCTCTGGCTCCATCCTTGCCGGACTGGACAGCCGAATAAGAAATCTTGAACCATTTGTGACCCAGAGACTATTTAATCCTCTCCCATTTAATCTAGATGGATAACTCCTCCCCACCCCCCACTAGATCCGGTCAATCCACCCGAAACCCTCTTAATTATACTCATAACCCATTTCAACTACAAAACTAACCAAATAATATCCCCGTCATTACCAAAATCTCCCAAACCAAGTAGTACTATTTAATCTCCCTCCCTCCATAAATGTCATACTCCCTTTGTCCCAATTTGTTTGCTCACTACGAAACTACATGCAATTTTCGAACTAAAAAATAATGTATTTATCAAAATAATTTTTAATTTTTTTTGCACCGTATTAAAGTTCTCAATGAGATCCATTAAACAAGATCCATATTTATTAGAAAATTATTTTTGTAAGTACATTATTTTTTAATTTAAAAATTGTACGTAGTTTCGTATTGAGCAAACAAATTGGGACGGAGAGAGTATCCATGTGGATCCACCTCTCACGAATAATAGTTCATACTATTTTATCTCGTCATACTATATTATCCATCAAAAACTAATCAGGCATCTAAACAAGCAGTAAAAGTGCCATTTAGTCCATGCATGAACCTTAAGAATGGTCAAATCATAAAGCCGGACCCCTTTTTTTTTTTTTCAAAACAAATTTTAACGATCTGAAATTAAAGCAACTTTACTTGACATTTCTGATCACATAGATTGACTAATTAAATTCCATGAAGACCTTTTATGAGAACGGTAATGAAGATTCTTTGAACCTTTTATCATGCAATCATATTCTAATTTTAAAAAATCCAATATCCACGATTCTCCTGTATTTGTGGCCCCAGCACTAAGTATTTCTTTTTATTGCCTCAGTTCTAGAATTCTAGATTAAGGGCCTGTTTGGCCGATAGTTTTCTCACAATTTAGACACTTGAGCAAGAACTCAAAATGAGTTCTTGGAGGAGCTTTTCTGATTCTACTTCTCATTTTCTTCTTCTACCCCATTGAAAAATACATTTTAAATATTTCTCTTAAAAACTTATATCATATTCAAAATACACTATGACAATAATTCAAAAAACTGAAAATGAGGCTCCCTAACACCCCTTAGGTGTTCTTGGGGAATTATCTCGTGAGCAACTAATCTTTCACTTCTCACTCATATAATCGAGATCCTCTTATGTGACATCTCTCACTTGATTTCTCATGTAATGAAAAATTTGTCGCACCATGGTCCCATTCCATTATACAAGCTTGTTCATTTTCGAACCCTCCATTACTTAAAAAATATTCAATTAAATTTTTATCGATATTCAATCGTCTTCATTTTTGCATGTATATAATTTATACATTCAGCAAGTCTAATTTATTTAATAGAATTATAGTGAGTCTCATTTTACATCACACGAGCCATGCGAGAGAACGAGAACAATTCTCGATAGACGCAACAAGCGAAAAAATCGTGTGGCAGTGTCAAAAAGTAGAAAATACTTTTCCGTTTTTAGTCTGCCTTTTTTTTGGTCACTCGCCGTATAAACCTTCATATATATGACACATGTTTAACAAACCAAACAATAAAAAGTGAAAAGGGCAAAAAAAAAAAAATCATTAAACCACACGCAGTGGAGGCGCGTGCAAATTACCTGCACTCGGTAGGAAGTTTAGGCCATTTATTCTGGTTCCTCATACTGTTTGGAAGCAAATGGAGAAAAAAGTAATCACTCCAATCCAACTTCATCCCCTTCTCCACTCCTAGCCGGCTTCCATACCCCTCGTACGTTGCCGGAGAATTCGCGTAACGTTGTTTCTCCTCTACAGGAAGGTGGAAGAACTTGCACCACACCTCCCGGGTGCGCCTCATCAGCTCGTGGCTCACGCCGTGGTTTACCACCTGAAACATGGACGGAACTAGGATTTTAATTAAGTGCCGTGAGACACCATACAAACAATAATTAGCCTTGTTTAATTTCCATTTGGAGAAAGTTAATTCCCAACGACTCTCCCTTAACTCACCAATTGTTGTATGGAAAGTTACTCTCGAAAGAATTTGATTAAAGAAGAGTAAAGGAAAATGAAACAAGTATGATGTAAATCTATGAAATAGTTCAATATTGTTGATTTTAAAATGTCTTCATAATACATCTAAACTAAAAGTCTTTGAAAATTCTATCATACGATATTGATCTTATCAACATAATTTTTGACTTGATTAATATTCTTGATTAAAAAATGTACGGACCCGAGAAGGCCTCACAAATGACAGATTATGCCCTTGTTGACAAACTCTTGGGAACATTGGAGCTTATGCCCAATTTTTACTTTTAGGGTCCCGAAATTAGTCAAGGTGCATGGGAGTTGGCCCCAACGCCTGGTTATGAAAAAAAAATGACAGACAAAACGGCTCGGTTCTTTTTCCAAAGATTAATATTTCTAAGGGGGTGTTCCACTAAAATTAAACAGTTTTGTTTTTAACTCAAAAACTATCTCATTCCACTAACAAAAGACCACTTAAAACCACTTAGTTTTTTTTTGCAAAACTAAACATATAAAAAACTAGTTAGTGGAACAAGTTAGTTTTTTTGCAAAACTAAACATACAAAAAAACTAGTTTAATGGAACAAGTTAGTGGAACAAGTTAATTTTTTTGCAAAACAAAAAACCAAAAAACTAATTAGTGGAACAACTTAGTTTTTATGCAAAACTAAAACATCCAAAAAAACCAAAAAATTAAATAACCAAAAAAACCAAGTTAGTGGAACACCCCCTAAAGCTATTATATACTCGGTTTTTTTTTCCTGTCATTTGTCATGTCTAATCAATTACATGAGAGAGAAAGGAATGAGACTCGATCTCAAAAACAATATGAGACATCTAAGAGTTCTACCGCATGAGTTAACCACCACTTGCCATTATATATTCAGTTTACTATTTAGTGTTTTACCTAAACCTAACCAACCATAAAGACACGAGAGACTTTTGGTACCAAGATAGAGATTTGAGAGGTGGACCCATTGTTTGTTTTGACAATTTCTTTACGAAAGAAAAACGTGGGTTTATCCATTTTACAATTCAAATAAATATAGAAATATAATTTCCACAGTCATAAAAAAAGATCAATCTTGACCATGGGAGGGTTTATGATTCTATATGGTAAGGGTGCTCTGCGGTGGGCTAATGCACTATTGTAGTAAATAACCTCGGTTAAATCTATTGATCTTTTAGCTCAGAGAATTTTACGAAGATCGTATTCATATTGTAAATGAAATTAATCGGACACCGGTAACTACATGATCCATATAAACATGTTATAATGGTCATTTGTTGAATCATACTACACTTCACTTCTAGTGAGGGATCCCGCACTTCACCCAATTCTCAATTTTTCCGATTAAATTTCAATGATTTGAATTATTCAATGTGTCTAGAATGTGATTTTAAGAATTTCCGCAAAGAATCATAAAAAAAAATGACCGAGAAGGGTTTCATCCGAGAAATTTTTCATATGAACAATAGGTATATATTTTATGAAAAATGCTTGGATAAAATCCTTCCTGGTTATTTTTTTTATGATTTCTCACTTGCACCCTTAAAAACACGTTTTAAGTATACTGAATAGCTCGGATCATCGGAATTTGATTGAAAAAGTTGAGAATTAGGTGATTCCCACATTTTAAGCAAATTGTGAGATCCCTCACTAGAAGTGGGGTGGATACTGCACATTTATTTTTCTACAACAAATGTAGCATGTCCTATTAGATGGCTAATACTATCTGATGGCCAATATGTTCAGACCTGGAAAAAACCCCACTCTCGGCACGCGCCCGAGATGAGGCTCATCGTCTTGTCGCGGAGGGAGGAGTCGTCCGACAATAAGTTGGAGAGATCGATCACTGGGATATTGATGTCATCACTCGCCGGTGAATCCAGTGGTGAAGGAGAAGGCCTTTCGGAGAGTCGTTTGACGTATCGTTCGGGGATAGCGGTTATGCCGCTGTCGGAGAGAGATTGGACTCGGATTATTGGCTCTGGCCATGTTTGTATGCAGTTCATGTTATATCGAGCGAGAGAGCGAGAGAGAGAGAGAGGGGCTGGTGGATATGTATCTGAGGGTCTACAAAGTGGCTATGTGACAGTGGTTGGGATTGTAGTGGAAAAGATACTGAATGTGATGTGCATGAGAGAGAGAGAGAGAGAGAGAGAGAGAGAGAGAGAGAGAGAGAGAGAGAGAGAGACTATGGTGTAGTGAGAGTTGCTTGAAGGAGCTGGTTACATATATACACAGTCCAAGGGCAAAAATCCGGCGCCGTGATAATCTTGGTTTGTTCTCTGGCTTTTACCGAGCAATTTTTCAATAGTCTTGAAACATAGCCACATGGTACTCCGAATAATTCCAGTATCATACATTTACGTGGGGTCTATACATACAATTTTGAATTTTAGTGAGAATTTCTTTTTCTTCTTTTAAATAGAGATGCCAAGATGTATATAATAAAGGGATTTGGGGGTGTGTTGGGCAGCTGTGTGTATACTGTGCAATCCTAATTGTCTGTCTTGGAAACCAGTGGCCTGAATTTTTTTGGAACAGGTAGTTCGCTCGTGTGACCAGTTCCAAAAAATCTGTACCATTGCATAGGAGTCCTTTGGTAAAAAAAACTTAATTCTGTTTTTTTGTTTTTTGTTTTGTCCTTATTCAATTTTTTTGTGCATTTGTTAGTTTTGTGTCAAAATTTTGTGGTTTCTAGATTTATTTCGACAAGACGAATCTAACAAGTATAAATTTATGGTCAAACCAAATATTTTTTTTGAATAAAACTGAAAATACTTGGATTATTGAATTTATTTTAGCTTTATTAAAAAAAATTGAGTTTTGACTATAATTTTATACTCATTAGATTAATAAATCTAAAAATCACAAAATCTTGATGCAAACTAACAAATGCAATTTTTTTTGAACAAGGACAATGAAAAAACTAAAAAATCGGTTTTTAGCTACACAACACGTAGCTTCGCCAGCACGCCCCCACATCCTACAGTCATCCAGTTAGAGTCCGCCAGAGAAAAAAGTCATTAAAGATAGGGACATTTACCATTAGGTCACCCTTGGATCTCATAATTACCATCAGGTCAAGTCCAACTCTGAAAAATTTCCATCAACTCTCCAACCCATATAAAAATGCCTAAATCATAGGGTACCTTATGAAAGTGCCTAAAATCTTAGGGTACCCTATAAAAGTGCCTAAACCACTAAACTCTATAATCGGAAACTGCACCATAAACATAAATTCTAGGGTACCCTACGACTAGGGTACTTTATGACTAGGGTACTCTATGAAAGTGCCTAAAATGCTATAGGGTACCCTATGAAAGTGCCTAAAATTCTAAGGTACCTTACGATTAGGGTACCCTACAACTAGGGTACCCTATGAAAGTGCCTAAAATCCTAAGGTATTCTACTAGGGTACCCCATGAAAGTGCCTAAATCTTAGGGTACTATATGAAAGTGCCTAAACCACTAAAACCCTTTAATAGGAAAGTGCACCTTAAATCAAAACTCTAAAAAAAGAGGCTTATCTTAGTGGTAATTAAAAAAAATGATTTACTTTACTGGTAATTAGACATTTCTTTTCTAGACCTAGAGGTAATAATCCCTTAAAGATATCCGACAGACGGCTTATATCTTGAGAAATATTGAAGATTTGAAATTAATTTTAGTTAATAAAGGAATCCACCAATTTTAAGTTACATATTTTGCTACGTGTACATAAAAAGTTGTACAAAAATGTACTGAGGGCTCTCAAAGACCACTTTTGGGTTTTACATGAGTGATCCGAACCGTTTATTATTCTTAGAATATTTTTTCGACACTTCTAACAGTTTGATTGAGCTGAAATTTTGTGAGGCCCCTCAAAAAAATGTTCTAAGAATAATAAATAGTTCGGATCACTCGTGTGAGACCCACTTTTGGGTCCCAGCCATCTGTATATTTTATGAACATTCCTTCTATATCCGTAGGTTTTTCCAATTTAAAATGTTGACCAGATCGTCATACTTTTACTGAATTTTATACTCCTAGTTTCCTGCACACAGAAGAAAGGACCAATTATTCCATAGTCTTGAGGCACCGCTACGGAGTGGCCCATCAGTCTTGTCCACCGCACATTCTTGTAGAGCTTAGTACAACGTGCAATAGATAAGGAATTTGGGGTCCCTAAAGTGCTAAGGGTTATAGTCCACCTCCCGATCTGACCGTCCGTCCCACAATTGATGGTTGAGATATATTTGTTAATTCTTAGTAGTAATAATATATTCTTAACAGTAAAAATTTATTAGTGAATCTGAACCATTAATTATGAGATAGATGGTCGGATCGGGGGGAATACAACCTTGTAGTGCCCTACAACCTATCCAAATCTGTAGATAAGGGTGCGCTTACTCACGTGGCTGTGTCCAAGACCATTGAATAATTACTCAGAATAAGGTGGTGATCTACTAACAAAAAACAATTTTTTTCAAAAAATTCAAGCATATCATTCTTTTACAAGATTGTATCTCCTATTTTAATTATCTTTTTGTACTGAGGAGAGACTTTTTTGAGATTTTTTCAGCGAAGAGTCGAAAAATAAAACGGGTTGGTAGTATATATAAAAAATACGTAGCACGTTATAATGAGTGGATTGATTTGATCGGATACGAATATCAATTTTGATTCTATGTCAAGAGGGACCATCCATGTGTATGAACGAGGACCATATATATACCCAGAAATTGATTAAAATGTTTATGCTTTGGATCACATACCCATCTGTCAATTTTTCATTAATAATCAATAAAATAATCGCCTAGCCGGGAGGCTTATATCAGCACTTGTAGGGTCATGTGATGTGAAAGAGGTGCTAGCAATGGCATCATGTGAGCAGTGCTCCAAAACCATGAAATATTTTTGCTTCCCCCGTTTCTAATTTGAAAAATATCCATCAAACGTTAAAAGTATTTCTTCTTGTATTGCAACCGCTGTTGTAATCGAGGATATTTTTATAGATGTGCCAAAAATGTTATGGATGCGAAAAAAATGCTTGGCTCAAATGTACACAAAAAGTGGGGTTGTGTGGTTGGTAAAACCCAAATGGTGGATCAAAAATATAAGTGGCCAAGATTCGCCACATCACCTTGTAATTGCGATTTTGGGCATTAATTAAGACAACTAATTAGGATTAATTTAATAAAAAGAGTTTCCATCAGAGTATACGTTGGAAAATGTGAAGTGCAGCCCATTACAAAATACTTAGTACAGTTTGAGAAATTAATATTACAGATCCGACATTAAAAATAAAGGGGTGGGTTCTACAAATTAAGGTTCAACTCTGGATTCTACGGCTCCTCTTGAGCCTGGACATTGCTATTTGATAGGACTTACATTAATTGTGTGCGCACTTGAAATCATATTGTGCATTGCACGGGTTTGATGCTAGTTAATTATTAAGAAAAAATCTTACGAATTATAAATACCCTTGTTGTTCAATACACACACATATTTTAATTAAATTACCATTGTTTTGAAACCCCCATCTCATCTCTCTCTCTTCTCTGCATCTAGGCTAAGCCAGTCAATTTTTTTTTTATTTCTCCAATCCCCCAACAAATTAAAAAATCTTTCAAAATCTTTTTTAATACAAAAATTAAACAACAAAATTGAATATTCCGAAAACATCTAGAGACTTTTGGAGAATCCGTGATGACTCTCAATAGGGCTATGTTGAATGATTTCATGAAGTACTAATCATACGCTTTTGATGTTAAAATTGGACGAATTTGATAAGATGCTCCAATGAAGATCAATAAAACTTGTCAAAATTGAAATTGAATTCTGATAATTTTCCTTAGCTGAACCTAGGCGAAACTCAAGTTCAATTTCTTAAACTTCCCGGATTCAAATTGGGGATGATAAACAAGCCAAACTTATTACTCATTAACATCTGATTTGGAATTGGTTTCTTACGTTAACAAATCAAGTTTCCTCATTTTTTAAAAACTCGTTAAGCTTTTGAACAACACTTGAACAAGTTATTACTCGACTGGTTAACCTTACAATTTAAAAAAATTCAAACGATTTGAGAGCAACTCGTGATTGGCTTGATTAAATTAACCGGAGTTAAGTTTTCATGATAAATAAATCAAACCTAAATATGTTTAATACGAAACTCATTATAAATTTTGAAAAGCAATCCGCTATTAGGTTTATCTTCTTTTAAAATTGAGAATCAAATTAAAATTGGAAATTATTAAGTGGTATTATTGGTGAATGGTTTTAATCCAAAAGACGTATCTATTCAGGTTAAATGAATAGACATGACTATATTAAAATGGTGCGACTATTCAGGAAAAATAAATAGACATAATCATTGGATTTTAAATGGTTCAAACCAAATGGTGTGTTTATTCGGGATAAATGAATAGACATGACTATTGGATTTAAATGGTGTGACTGTTGGGTTAATAACTATTCGTGAACTGTCACAATTGTTTGAATGTAAAGATGTGGCCATTGGTGAATGGTCACAAGTCTATGTCTGCATAAAGGCTAGGGGTTCCACCAATTTCCTATATAGAAAAAACGATTATGATTCTTCTTGTTGTTTCATTCTAGAATTATCTCTTACATCTATTTTTGGCGGGCTCGTAAAATCCAAAGGGGTTCTGGTTCTTCTTCTTCTGTGCATGACGCAGTTGGATGAACAGTTAATTGAGACTAGGCTTCGCTATATCTTGGAGTTGAATTGGCTAGTGAACTGGCACACACCAAACTCACTCGAATTGGAGGCGAATATCATCTTAAAAACAGTGACAATGTAACACACCTTGAAGCAATCATTTCTTTGTCCATTTTTATCTATTTCCATCGCTTATACAATTCTTACACCAACATTATGAACCCAAATACATATCTGCGATTGTAGAATTTTCTGTGGTGAAGAACGTGTATTGGAAAATTTTGCGAAACATATTTCTAACCTCCTAACTTTATATTAACACACACCCCTAAATAGACCAGGGCTTGTCTCGAGCTCTATGTTTTGGGGAAAAGATTATAATACAAACCTTTTATTTGGGTGTGTATGATACACACCCCTATAAAAGTTACGAATTTTTTTTATAAAAGTTACGAGACACATCAAAATGTTACGAATCATAGAAAATGTTACGAGTCATATTGCTAAAAAGTTATGAAAAACTAAAAAATGTTACAATTGCCAATGAGGTGGCACAATCTAGACCATACAATAGGTGCATATGGTACACTCAAACAAGAGGTGTTTATTGTAGCCATTTCCATGTTTTGGACTCAACTGTTTAGAGCAAGTGAAGCCAACGACGGATCCAGAAATCTAACTTAGTGAAGGCACCTTATTAATTGTAATTGTGAAATTTTTTTTTCCAAGTTGACGATTTTGCTAAATTAAGACATTTATTATGGACTATAAAGATTATAATGTATAATTTTTGTTATTAAAAAGATGGGAGGAAATTAAAACTGAGTTATAAAAAAATACTAGGTGAATTATTATAACCATTATATGTTCAAAATATATATCATAAAACTACAAGGTTGTTGTCTAGTGAATGTTGTTGGTCTAGCAGCAAGAGAGAAGGTATTGATTTTGGAAGCAGAGGTCTTGGGTTCAAACCTCAACAATCACTCTTAATTGACAACCTTTTAAATTTTGCAGCGTAAAGAAGAGAAACCAAGAATTGAACTCGCAACCTCTAGGACAGAGACAGAGCACCTTTCCACCAAGCAACACGCAGAAGATGTTACCTAATTTGGACACAAATAATATATACACGAAACTTATTTTCCAAAATTAATTTTTTTTGACATTGAAAATTGGGATCCGTCCCTGAGTGCAGCGACACTTCTCTAAAATTGCTGGTAAACAGTGCATAATTTTCATTTGACCTACACACATCTCTATTAATACTTCAACAATACTTTCTATTTTAACTTTTTTCTATATAAATAATATTATAAAAGAGATGAAAGAGAGAGAGAGAGAGAGAGACAAAGTGGACCCGAACAAAAAGGGGGAACAGAGAGAGAAAGAGAGGAGAGATAGAAAGTGGGGTAACTAAAACCAATTAAAAAAAGCAATAGCTCATGCATAGGGCCACTCTATCTTTTAGGGGTGCTCATAGTCCGAATTGGTCAGGATTGATAAGAATCCAATCTTAATCTGCAAGTCACGGTTTTTGAAAATAGAATCCGTATCCGATCCAAAAGTTTCACGGTTTGGTTCCAATCCGATCCGCGAATCACGGATTGGTTCCGGATTTGTCCACGGATTTTCAACTTATTCTAAAAGAAAAAAAAAAAAACCATCAACTCAATTTCAAATTCTACCCATGTTCGTACCCTACATGAAGAAAATCAAATAGCAGATGCACTAGCGGAAATAAAAACCAATCAAGATTATAAACTTACACTAGTAGTTCTAATGAAAATGAGATTAGATTTGTAAATTAGCAAGTTAAGGAGTATATATAGTAGAACTACTACGTAACATTTTATGGCTTAGATTTTATAGGAGATAACAGTATAATGCCTTCATATAAAAATATCAAATTCACAATATTTATGAAAGTGATAAAATTATTTATCTATACACACACACACACACACACATATATATACACACACACGGTTCTAGTTTGGGATTCGGACCTCCGGACCTCTGTGATCTGAGCATTTTTTTGACAATCCGAGTTGTCCAATGTGTTCACAAGGTGTTTTCCTAGGTCCACATGGGGAATCTTCAAAAAAATACCGGGAAGGGCTTGATCCAAGCAGTTTTCGNAAAAACTGTAAATACCGCGTGGACCTTGGAAAACACCTTCTGAACACATTGGACGGCTCGGATTTTCCCAAAACAATTTTCAAAACAAAAAAAAACACCCCAAATGCTCTAATCTAGGATCCTGGATTAGAACCCCATGGTATATATATATATATATATATATATATATATAAAATAAAAATCTCACGGTCCGGATCGGTTAATCCACGGTTTCATAATCAAAATCCGTATCTGGACCGTGAGTCACGGTTTTTATTTTTTGAATCCGTGTCCAGACCATTAATCAACAGTTAAAATTCAAAACGTGCAGATCGGTTCAGTCAAAACCGGATTAACGATTCACCGGTTTTTTTGAGCAGCCCTACCATCTTTACCGAAGTACTGTATGCCAGGCAAGGATATCGAATCTGATGCAGGACAAGATATACACCCCTATTATAATGATATAGGACAAGATATACACCCCTATTATAATGATGTAGGACAAGATATACACCCCTATTATTTATGGAAATATTATTTAAGTAATAATTTTTATTTACGATTACTATTAGGAGATTTTATTTGTGCTGCCTGTTTTGCACGTTTTTAGTTTAGTTTTGGGTAGATTTTATTTTATTTCCTTTTGGCAAATAGTCTAGGTTTCCAAGTAATACTTTGCTTGGTCACCACTCTAAGTAATTTCCTTTTAGTTAGGACTTCTACTAGAATAAATAAGGATGTAGCCTATGGGCATATGGAGCTTTTTAATCAAATATAATTCCGAGTTATATCTCTTTCTTCTTGTGGATTTAAGAACCTCGTGGATTCGAGACCTATTCTCGTTTGAACTAGTACGCAACTAGTTTCTCGTGGATTTCGTTGCGTCAAGTGGTATCAGAGCCCTATTCTCGTTTGAACTAGTACGCAACTAGTTTCTCGTGGATTTCGTTGCGTCAAGTGGTATCAGAGCCCTATTCTCGTTTGAACTAGTACGCAACTAGTTTCTCGTGGATTCCGCTGCGTCAAAGTATTACTTGGAAACCTAGACTATTTGCCAAAAGGAAATAAAATAAAATCTATCCAAAACTAAACTAAAAACGTGCAAAACAGGCAGCACAAATAAAATCTCATAATAGTAATCGTAAATAAAAATGATGCAGGACAAGATATAGACCCCTATTAATTATTACTAAAATAATATTTCCATAAATAATAGGGGTGTATATCTTGTCCTGTATCTGAATCCAATAGCCAATCTGCTGCAACTTAACTTTTTTTGTCCATCTTTTCATTATACTTTATTTTGCACATATAGCTACTCTGTTGTTTTTGCTCTTATAGAAACCTCTTAGGTGCTTTTAAATCATTTGGAGTCAGTCCATATCGAACTTTGCTCTGTCTTTAATTGGACTCTCTACAAATGAATAGTTGGACTGGGTCTCAAAACTAGTTGAGGTACACATAAACTGGTCCAAACAAGCAAGTTATCGAAGAAAACCCGTTTAGTATAGGCTTTATGGGCCTAGCATAGAGTTTAGGTGATGATTCGTATTGTTATTAATAATGGTTGAACTACTTCATTTTAGACAATGTAGATTCCATGGCAACGCCTCTATAGGTACCGACCGCGGGTATTGACCGGCATCGGGGACCTCGTTGTGGATCTTAAACAATTAATCCGAACTGTTCATCCTTCTCAAAATCAAATTCCGAGTGGGCTTTAGCGGGAATTGAGGCAATCAGACGGTTGTATGAGCTTGATCCAAAATCACCCCATTTGATTAAAAAAACGAATGATTCGGATTGATCGTTTGGGACCCACAACTGGGTTCTCAACCCCATCTGTACACGGTTTGAACCCATTGTTTTACTGATTCCATGGATATCAGTTTCAGTTTAGTGGCGATTGCGGCAGTAGCTTCAAATTCTTTACAATAATGCTAGAGATTCTAATTGATTAATAATCTACTAGTATTTTAATGGAGCCTGGTAAGCGTTATAATACACCCCTTATTTAAATGTGTACGATATGTATATTCTTGAATCACCTTGAAATTATACTCCTTTTCTAAATTGTTGATCTTATTCGGATTTTGACGGCCCTGTTCGGTTTAGAATTTTGTTTTAGTTTTGGTTTTGTTGACATCATCATTTCCTTTATTTCTCTCTCTATCTCTCTCCACTCATTAGACTTGCTTACATCATCAAAACTAAACTAAACTATAAACCAAACACAGCCGATGTAATTTTGAACTGTTCATATTTTGCTAATAATTTTTTTTTAAGATTTAAAAAAAATTTATAATAGAACTAGTATCAAATAAGATTCATATGACACATACATTACATTACAAATTGAAAGATATAAATAGTTTAAAAATTATATCAAAATCTGTCGGGACCAACATTTGGGACAAAGGGAGTAATATATTTCGATAGAAATTCATAACACGCATTAATATGTATATTCTTTCAGTCTTTATATAAACTTGATAGCATTTGTTTTAAAATTCACGACAATAACTAATTATGACATACAAATGTATAAAATCAATGTTGATGACTTGATGTTATGAACTTTATGTAAAATGTTTTAATTTTTATACAAAAATTCAAGTCTGATAATAATAAATGTTTACACCCACCTTGGTCAATATATGTGCAACAAATAGTTGTCTATGTATTTGTACACAACCCCAAAGGATACTTAACGTGGTAGTCAAGGCCTGGAACTTAAAATTTGCCCTCTTCAAGGTATCATATTCGAAATGTCTTACGTATGCATTCACTATCATAAAGTTAGTCTAATACGAAGTTTTCATTTAAAAATGATTTCCGTACAGGGATAAAAAAGAAAAAGAAAAGCATTGATCTAGAAGTAGACTATATTTAATGTTTGTATATGATTATTGGATTAAGAGGGACGTATGTGGTTGGGAAGTGTATCAATCAGTTTCACAAAAAATAGCCAGTCAAGTTTTTCTTTTTTCTGTCTTTTAAATAGTCCAAACTGATATACAGAAAAAGTCCTTCAAAGATAATGGAAGGCCGACATATTAGCCATGCCGACTGGCTTTTTATTCATCACGTGGCAAACATTTCCCCAATATTTGGTATTTTGCACGTGAAATTTTTTGGTACCGAAGTTAATTTTGGGACTTTGTGGCAAGGTCTTTTGGGTTATTTTTTCTTAGTTTCTTTATTGGGTACCATTTTACATTACATTATGTGGTTCGACAAGAAAAGTAGGAAAAGTATATTAGTACAAACGAAAGTTGAAAAAAGTTCATGTAAGACGACGAAACAGACCCAAAAAGTTGAACTGAATTTGAGCAACTTTCATCGCTTTACATTAACTTTTTTCAACTTCGGTTTAATATTTTTATACTTTCCCAATTCCTCTCATCAAGCCGAGAAATAGAGTGCAAAAATTTCACCTGAATCTGGTGATGATTAAAAGAAAATAATACTAAGTCACAAAAAAGTTGGCCCGAACGAATATTATATACATTAGCTATTCTAATTGAGATTCGTATCTAGTTTTACTTTTGTAGATACCCCACTTGAGTTTGACCTTAAAGAGGGCTTCATTACACATCATCAATGGTGTTTGCTTAGATAGCATTAAGGTACCCGTTGCAGCACACCTTATGAATTCGATGAGAGTCGCCACTTGATTTTGGAAAACTAAGAAATCGGTCAGAGATTCTAGATTCAGGAATAGGTTCAAGACTCAAGGAGTTCTCATGATCAATAGGTTCAAGAGAAAGGCCTTAAGGGTTAGTTATTTATCTGGATTAATTGTCTTCACCCGTCGGTGTTGTATAGATTCCAAAGGACTAATCGCCTTCACTCGTCGGTGATGTATGTGAAGCATTGTGAAGCGCCTCATGTCCGCCTGCCAATAAGTGTAGGGCTTTGCTCTGCCCTTTAAACATTAAATTGCGGCTTCCCTAACAATAATTGTTTTTAGGTGAGTTAGTTAGTACCTGATCCAACGGTCTCAATTGTCATGATGGTTCAAAATCAACTTTCTAATGGAAGTCCCGTATAGGGTAATATTGCGAGAAGTTAAAAGGTGATGGGCTCTCATGCAAATACAATATAGCCTTCATAAATGTTTGTGCGAAATTTTCCATTGCCGTAACCTTCATTGAATGAATCCATGTCATTTTTCTTTTTCTTTTCCTTTCACAATCTTTAGCTGTCAATAATTTTCTAGAAGTGATTAAAACCCTCACATTAGTGCACAACGAGAATAACAAATGCCCTGTTTGTTTGACCGGATACCAACATCAAATTGAACTATATATTTAAACAGACAATATAAGTCGGTGTCCAAATTAAAATTCTTTATCTCGAGGTTTTGATAAAAATAAAATATCCAATCTCATAAAATATGGTTTACACAAACGGAGGCGAACATCGAAAAAAGGGTCCTAATTCCCCCCATTTTTTAGGGAAACTAAGGCAGTCATCTTTGAGCCTTTAATACAACATCCACAAATTAGTGACATACCATATGACCAGTGTTAAGTTGGAAAATTATTCAAAGTGATGGTAGAATCTTAAAAATTCCATAGGGGTACATCAAAAAAGGAAGGGAAAGCAAGCTACTTTGCTACGGGAGAAACCGTGGACTACACTTCATAGGCCAATATATGTGTTTAGATATACGCTTTTCATGTATTTTTATATACTTTTAGCACATGTGCTGAGACTACTGCATTCCGATAAATGAGCTATTTCCTTAAAACACATCACTAACTTTAAACAAGGGCGGAGATCATGTGGCAAGTACTGGGTTAAAAAATTAGTTTTATACACCAAACCTTTGTTTGATTTGCGGATTAAATATACGGGATTAATAGTTCTTGTAATTGGTAGTCCCTACATTCTCTATCGTGGTTCTAAATCTATCCAATCCCATGTTTGATTAATCAAAGATTACTTTTGGAATATCACCTAGAAAAGGGTATTTTTTTGTTGTAATTTTCTAGGGTTATTTGGTAATTTTTCAAAACATTTAATGATGTCTAGCTAGGGAGCGTTTGAGGACATTTTCATAATTTTTCATATCTTGTTAAAATGAGTTTCCCGCTTGCACCCTTAATCCCACACAATCCCATCCCTACCTTGGGATTATATAGTACCCCACATATATATAGGGATACAACTAATATTGGGATTAATACTTCCGAAATTCATCTTGAAAACCACACGTATAAATACTCCTATCTCAGGCGCCTTATCTGCAAATCAAACAAGGCCTATGTACAACTTCGATATGAATTTTTACGAATATTAATACTCGTTCAACAATGCTACAAAAATATAACCTTAGCCTGTTTATCATCGTTGCCAAACATTACCTAATCACATTATTCTAGTCTTAGGTATTTGACTCTACTGCTCACAAACCTTGGCTCCGCCACTAATTATCAATCCATCATCACTTTAACAAAGTGCGTGGTTTTACAAATAATCAACAAGAAGGCGTGCATCCAAAATTTCTTCATTTAGAAATCCAAACTCTTTTAACTATGTATTCCAGAGTGATCTTGAGAGGAAAAGAAAATGGCATGTTTATAACTTGTATCACAACATAATGAAAGTTTACTTTTGTTTGAATTGACATGGCTTTCAAAGGAGGTAAGTCATGATTGAACACATGCATTGTTCTATTTATGACTTCTAACCAAATCACATGTTTTGATAATCGGATATCTTGACCAATTTGCATGCACCTTGAATTCATGAGATCTTGAAGTCAATGATTGGGAAGCCAAAGTTGTTGGTCGTGCGGGTGCATGGGAGAATGCCAATAAATTAGGGGCATACACCCCCGAGCTCGTACTTTCAACTCCTATGTACCGCCAACAAAAAAATCCACATGGCCATTGAAAATTTTCTTGGTCATTAATCAGGACTCCGGCATATATAAATTGATCAAGTTGGGTGTAAACTAGCTCAAACAACCAGGTACCATAACAGTCCAACAAATCTATAGATCTCGAGGGTTTTTTGGCTTGTGGTAGGAGTTGAACCCGAGAATTAAAGGTAGATAAATCATTTATTTGTTGTCATACTCCCACCCGACCAACCTTTCGATATTTAGCTCTTGTCAAATCATATTTAGTTAAATTGGACATCACATTTTTCATATTTTCGGTAAACTAATATATATAAAGACTAATTGGATGGTTTAGGTCATTTTTTATTGGAATTGATTGACGTTGAACAAATATCACCTTGCTTAACCAAAACACAATTTGGCACATGCTTTGGTATGTACCAATTTCCCACTATTCATTTGTTTGTTGTCTAGCCTTATTATTCATTCATTGGTGACCTAGGCAAAGGGTACTCATCTTTTTGGTTTACAAAGCCTTGTTTGGACCATTTTGGTTGTTGGGTACTGAGTAAAAATGAGACCAACGTCAAATCATTTATACAATTTTGGGTGTCTTTCTTTAGCTTTTCCCTTTTTCAAATTACCACTATTACATACACAGAAAACATACTCAGAATTTACCCGGGATTTGAAAATCAATGGCCCAGATTCACTTGGAGTGAATCTGGGCCGTTGATTTACACTTTCAGGGTCAATTGGGGGTAACATTCCCGGGTCTATAGCATTATTGTTTTCAAATTCAAATTAGAGAAAACAGGTTCCCCAAATCCGGTTTGGATTGGTGGCGTGCACATGATATTTTTTTATTAGTTTTTCTTTATTTTCATGTTTTGGCCCTGGATTTGGTATAGAACTCGTCGTGGTGCATGGTTGGTCGGCTTAGCCGGCATTTGCTTCCCCTGCCCAGTGTCTGCCGTGCCAGTGGGGTCTCGTGCTGGAGTGGCTTTCGATGTTCATGGCTTCGAGGATTCATTGATTCTTCCAACGTTTTTCTCGTGCCATGTACGGGCAGCCGTTGGCTTTCTGATAGCAGATCTGTGGAGGTGTTTCCATCAGTAATCAGCAATGGGATTTCCTCCCGCTTTTGGGAATTGTTTGTCTTGACTGTAAACTCCTCGTACCCCGAACTTTGTTTTTGTTAAGAAGTGAGCCTAGTCTTGCATTTGGATCTTAACATTAGCTAGTCTGCCTATTTAGTTTTTCAGTATTTATTCCAATTTATTGTCTTCAGATGAAAATCGTAGTGCGTGCCGGAGGCCTTTCTTGAAATACAATTATAGATTTTTGATCCCCAAAAAATGGACATGATGTGTGTTTGAAGGATATGGAATTATGAAACATTGTTACTATCAAGAGATTCACCACCTAGAATGCTCTCGGGTGGTTAAAATGTCAAGATCCAATTCGGAGGGTTAAAATACGTGATTGGCCAGTAAAACAAAATCACCCGAGGTCTTTTAAAGCCCATATTAGAAAATTCGTATCTAAAAATCACAACGCCAATAACCGTGATGACAAAAATCCACGGAAATTTTTTGAAAAATTAATTCAAAATTATTGTTACAAAAATCAGGTTATCACAAGAAACATAGCCAGCTTAACTTAATTATTATTAGGACACAGTGAAGAGTTGGAACGCTTTAAGGAGTTTTCGAGAACTACCCTTCATAGAAGTGTTTGTACTTTTAGCTAGGAGGCATATTATTTTGGTAGAGCATCTCCAACAGCCTCAACAAATTTGCCTAGAAAAGTGCTATATAATGATATAGCTGGCCAAAAACTACCACATCTACCCAACAAACTAGCCACTTGGCTCAACCAAAAAAAAAAAAAAAAAAACCCATCTGACTCGTCTTTTACCTAGCTTCGCTGGCGCGTGCGAGCTCCGGCCAACTTCTCTGACGATGAGTCTTAGACCATTGAAATTGCCTCGACGAGACCTACAACCTTCTGGTATCAAATAGATTTTACGATCACTCCTCCGTTGATTCATTTTTTTTTTCGGCGCAAGAGAGAGAGAGAGAGAGAGAGAGAGAGAGAGAGAGAGGTCGTGGCGAGCTCGCCTTCCCTTGCCTCCTATGGTGAGATACTATAGTTGCAAACGAAATGGCGAGATGAGAGGCGAAAGCCTACTGGGAGTTGGTTTTGGAGGTTTGCCTCACCAATTTACTGGAAATCTCCATCTGCCTGCTTGACCCCCGGCAACGTAAAGCCAGAAATGCTTGCGACCTTGAATTGTGTCGTAGAAAGTGTTGCCCCAAGCGTAGGGCTAGGTCGGAGGTAGCATAATAACCAGTAAGACCGGGTCGAATCCACAGGAACCGAACGCACCCGGCGTGAGAGTTGACTTGCGAATGAAGTTTTTAGCCTTAAAGCGGCAAACTTGGCTTTTGTGGTTTGTTGGTGGATTCACTTAACTTCGTGAACGACTCGGAAGATTAAAAACGGCAAATTAAACTAAGGCGTAGTCTAGGGGTATTTTAACAACCATAACTTAGGCTAATTCGTTCCTCTCTTGTTGAGATTAGAATTCTTGTAACCATTTGACAAACATCTAGGTTGACATCGCTCCAAGCATCACATGTGAAAAGGAGAATCAACTCTTAACTACGAGAGATCAAAAAGATTAACAAACCTAGACTTTGGTACATAAAATCGATCCTAACTCTTTGAACTAGAAATGGTGTTCGATAAAGTGTAGGATTCTTGTGCCGTTTATACAAACATTTGAGTCGCCCTATCCCTAAGCATCGCACGTACCAAGTGGTCATGCCCCGGGCGACGTGCGATCAAAGGGGTTTACAGACCCAAATTTTGATACATAAAGATGAACCCGTGACTTTATTAAACAAGAAGTGTTTGCAATTTGACGAGAAGAACGAATTAAACCTAAGTCATGGAGTGCTAATCACCCCATGACCGAGCCCATTTAACTACTCACTAATTATGCTTAAGCTAATCCTAATTAGAAATTTGAAGTAAATAAAATTCATGATTAAACTTGATATTGATATTGAACCTAAGCTTCCCTATACTTTTAAGCCTTGAGAAGTTAACAAACAACAAATTTAAACTAGTGTTTCTTAAGGAAGAAGATGGAAAAACAAGAACAAGATTTAACCGGTAGAAATGCAAATAAACTAAATTTATATGTAGAGCCAACAATTACAAGAACTATTAATGAAGAAGAAAATAAAATACCATAAAAACTTACGAAGGTTCTTGAAGAAAATTACACTAAAGGCTTGAAGACAACAATGGAGGGAAATGACTTCAAGTGAAACTAAACTAATGAGGGCTGTGGTGAGGTCGGACAGAAGAGAGGGGAGAGTGATACTTATACACAAAATCCTCTTTCTCTCTCAAAATATCCAAAAGATACTATTAATGGAAAAATTTCCATAAAAGGAAAGTCAAAAAGTTGCTCAAAATATTGTCCCGAAGGTGTTTGGATCGATCCATCAACACCTTGGATCGATCCAAGGTCTAATTTTTGGCCATTTTTCTTCATTGGATCGATCCATCACTCACCTTAGATCGATCCAAGGGCTTCTGTTGGGAAATTTTGAAGCTTGGATCGATCCATGGAAATTGATGGATCGATCCATCAGCGTCTGTTCAGACAGATTTTTGCCCCAACTTCGCGGGCACGCCCCGGCTTCGTTCGAACTCGGAATGAGGCGATTCTTGAACCATTGGAAAGCTCTATGAGTCTACTTTCAAACCCAATTGACCTCATCTTCATGACCTCTGTATAATGAGAGATATGAGCCTTTATCTATCGGTGCGTCAGATTTCCTCGAGCTTCATAACTCTACATTTCTTGTTCCTTTGTTCCGGGCCTTCCTTGAACCTTCCAAAGCTCTTTGAATTGACTTTCAAGCTTCAACGATTGTCCTCCACGGCATTGCGAGGTCTTGGATACCTCCGGGTACAACCGGGGATTATTTGGAGCTTTGAACACGCCTTTTAGCTCCGATTTTCTATAACTTATCAAAAACACAACTCGCGCAAAATTAATCGTATAAAGACACAAAATGCACGTGTGTGTGATCACAAAGAGCGAAATAAGACCGCATATATACAATTTTTGGGGCTTATCACTGCCGAGGCTACTGGAGATGACCTTAGCCACCCTCCCCCTATTCTCGGCAGCTGGAGATGGCCTTAGCCACCCTCCCACTATTCATTGATTCACTCTACAGAAAAATACATTTTTGGGTGGCGGTGAATACTCAACATAATCGCAAAGTAATTTTTCAACGCTCTCATAGTGTCATGTGACATTACCGCGTTGTTGTGTTGTCTACATGGTACTCCACAATTTACGTAGCAACAAATCATTCGATTGGTAGGGACGATTATCATTCACTTTTGTTGAGAGGTTAAGGGACAAGGAGTGACGCACATAGTGTGATACTAGCAATATTTTATTCTTCTATTTTTATTTTTCGATCTGCCCAATTTTTTATTATTAATTTCTGATTTTTTTAAAAATTTCTGAAGATGATACAAAGATTAAAAGAATCACAGGTACACCAACAAAACACAATCCAAGAACCAAAACCTGAAGGAGCCAAGGAGGCAATCTAAATACCACAACAACAAAAATGACCACACACCCGCTGAAACAACCCAACAACCTAAAACCAACAAAACAACCTAAAAATTCAAGAGAGGAAAAACAAAACCATAGGAACAAGCCAAAAGAAACAGAGCCTACACCACAAAACCTCGGATTTAACAAATTTAATACCCCATAATTAGTATTACTATCCTAGAGTTTTGTGATTGAATGTACAAAAATTAGGCTATTAGATCGGACCCCTAACATGTCTGTCCAATCCAGAGTCGTTTGTTAGATCGAATATGAACATCACATTGAATGCTCACAAATTGGAGAGAACCCAGATATGCAAGGGGACCATTTTGGTGGTTGGACAATTCACTTGAAATTGATCCTATGGTTATGGGGTCAATTTCTTTCTCCTTTTCTTTTCGCAAGTATGGAGATTGAAGTGGTTGTACCCATATAAATATTTTTAGGGGTATTTACCCATATAGTCCACTTCCGGTCCAAACTCCTGGATTTTTTTAAAATTCGGACCTCATTGATCCTGATCGAATTTTGATGATCCGAACCATCCAATGTGTTTAAAAGGTGTTTTTTAGGGGCCAACTAGAAATCAACAAAAAAAAATACCGGGAAAGGCTTGATCCAAGCAGTTTTTCACAAAACTGTACATATAACAATTTTTTGAAAAACGGCTCCGATCAAGTCATTCCCAGTATTTTTTTTTGTTGATTTCTAGGGGAGCCCTAAAAAACACATTGAACGGCTTGAATCATCGAAATTCGATCGGGATCAATGAGGTCCAGATTTTTTTAAAATCCGGGAGTTTGGATTGGAAGTGTAGTGTTTACCCTACCCGGGAAATTTTCTTATCCACACTCCCGGAAATAAGAAAAAAATGGGTTTTTTTGTGTTGCAATTTTTTTTTTGGAAAATCCGATCCGTCCAATGTGTTCAAAAGATGTTTTCAAAGTGCGTAGGGGAAAATCTTCAAAAAAATTACGGGAAGGGGATTCAAAGCAATTTTACGCAAAAATCGTATTTATATATTTTTGCGAAAACTGCTTGGATCAAGCCCTTGCCTGTGTTTTTTTTTTTTTTGAAGATTTTCCACGAGGACCCTTGAAAAAACCTTCTGAACACATTGGACGGATCGGATCGTCAAAAAAAATTTTGTATATATTCTGTACCCCCAAAAAAAATTGCTTATGACTATTTCTAAAAAATTCCAATCACGTTGGAAAGCAAAAGAGTCCCATGCCCTGCTCCAAACTCGGGCTTCACTCTCCATGATATGCATTTGTGCTATAATGTATATATTCTAGGAGGGGATATGATTGTGTTGTGTCATTAATTTATCGTGTTCATGTTGTGTCACTGCAGGTTTTGTGTCTTTTTGGATTTGTGTCGAAAGACATATTAACAAAAACGTGTGAAATATCTTGATACTAACCCGATTTAATTCAAACCGTGTCATCTTCGGGTTGACATTTTTAATATCCTAAGTATTTTTTTTTTTAATATATGTACTGTGCATTGACAACTTATTCAATTAATCCAATAGCATAAATGAGGACATTTTCAACGCCATCGCAATAGTTGAAAGATAATACCAATAAAAAAAAATAGTGAATAACTAGCTAGTGAAAAATGTCTTAAGCCACAACTAAACATTTGTTTCAATTTTCCTTGAGAAGTAATGATGCACCAATGACTATAAAATAAGCAATTTGGCTGTTGAATGAATCAAACGTGACACCAATTCACTTGAGATCGATCGATCCTATGGTTACGAGGTCAATTTCTCTCTCTTTCTTTTCCAAAGCATGAAGATTAAAGTCATCGGGGCCTCTACTATCCCTTAGAGACCGCAAGCCCTGCCAACCTATTCAAGTCATCTATTTTGACAATCAACGATTCAGATTCGTAAATGCATTATTACCGATAATAATACACTTTTGACCGGTAAGAATTCATTAGTGAATCTGACCGTTAATTGCAAAGAGGAACAACTAAGATCAAAAGTTAGCGGCGTCTATCGTCTCTAGGATAGCAGAGCCCCCGATTCAAATTAAAATGAGGTGGTACCCATATAAATATTGTTTCATCGTCTAAGAAATAATGCTACACCCACGTGCTATTATTGCTTATGATTTTTTCTGCAAAATTCCAATCACATTAATTGGAAATCATAACATTCCCATGCCCTGTCCCAAGCATGAATTAGGATAACGTCTCATTTAAATGGTAGCGGATCCTCTGTCCAACTGCCTCTACCTAATCTCCCTATTTTATCTATTTGCGCCGTCCATCCGAGTAATCGATCAATTGCTCAAATTCTGTCTTGGTCTTAAACAAATTTGAACCGTTCATGTTCACTTGTGATCTGAGCCATTAATTGCTCAAATAAATGGGGATATAGGCAATTGGATAGGGATCCGCTGCCCATTTAAATATTCTTTTTACCAAATTCCTGTATTTTGTCCCATTATATTTATATATTGCTCTCAGTTCATCGTCTTTGTGAAAGTGAGGGATAAAATGTTTTAAAATATTAATTTATTTTCTTATGTTCAAAATATTTGAAGCATGAATCAAAGCATGCATGTCCCTTGACTTAAAAGGAGAAAACAAATATAATTTGTCCCCCACTCAACTAGTTTTCTGGCTCCACCACGGGTCAATTTGTTGGATCAAGCCACACGCCAGTTCACTTTGAAATGCATGGTTTCGATCTGTCACTTGAGACGTGTAGTGAGGTTTCCATCATTGTGTGAACTCAATGGCCCCATGTCTCTTCTCATCAATATCCCATCAAACCCTATATCCTTGGATGACGCAAAGAATTCACTTTAAAAACTAGTTTAATTGGGCCAAAACAAAGAATAAGTCTCCGAATCCACGGCGCTCTCAATCCACAAGAAAGAAGAGATATATAACTCAATTATATTTGATTAAAAACTGCTTAATAATAGAGATTACATGCCCTTTTATAGGGAAAACTAGCAAATATTAATTTATTTTCTTATGTTCAAAATATTTGAAGCATGAATCAAAGCATGCATGTCCCTTGACTTAAAAGGAGAAAACAAATATAATTTGTCCCCCACTCAACTAGTTTTCTGGCTCCACCACGGGTCAATTTGTTGGATCAAGCCACACGCCAGTTCACTTTGAAATGCATGGTTTCGATCTGTCACTTGAGACGTGTAGTGAGGTTTCCATCATTGTGTGAACTCAATGGCCCCATGTCTCTTCTCATCAATATCCCATCAAACCCTATATCCTTGGATGACGCAGCAGAATTCACGAAAAACTACTTTAACGTCTTGGTTCAAAACAAAGCAATAAGTCCTCCGAATCCACGGCGGTTAACTGAATCCACAAGAAGAAAGAGAGATAACTCTGAATTATATTTGATTAAAAACTGCTTAATAATAGAGATTACATGCCCTTTTATAGGGAAAACTAGCAAACCCTAGCAAAATTTACATAAAAATTAAAGTATCCCGAAAATTGGGGAAGCTCCCAAAATTGAAAACTAGAAAGAAAAATAAGATATTCTCAATTAGAAACAACGTAAACAGAATTACACGCTAAGAGTAATTCGTAATCTAATTATTATCTAAAATAGCAAAATTACTAAATTGAAGGCCTAAACGAATGAATTTGGCGAAATCCACCATCCATCCACGATTAGGGTGGTGAGTATTGATCACAGAATGATTCTGCTTCAGCCCACCAAGTTTGGGTCTATTCCGGGCTTGTCGATAAATTGCTGAAATTGGCAATTTTCAATTAGAAGTTGTTTGGGTCTCGTAGGCTTTGACCGGTCCAATTGATTGTAGAATTGGGCTGCTACTTGTTCTGCATCATTGGACTTATTCCAAGTCTACATAGATGATCTAAACTGTTCATCTTGAAATTATCATAAAAATAATATGTTCTTGGAAAATTTGTTTGTTGGACATCGATAGGCATGTGACATCATTAATTTAGATAGATGGTCTCCGTTAAAGCTAATCTTCATATATAGTCTATTCTACTTAAAAAAAAATGACATGGTCATATACTTGGCGATCTTTAATCAAATTGAATTTCATACAGATATTTTTTCTTTGTGAGTAGATAAATATTCGGCTCTTCATTGCGGGTTCAAGATGATACGACAATGTACGATTTGATCTGATATATAATGATTAAAGGTATGGAGGGGAGCTTTTGTGTAACTGTACTTAGGTGCTGTGAGCTAGTAAACAGTGGGAAATAGGGGAAGCGGGGTGGGTGCTGCGTGGGGCTGCTGTGCATCAAAACGACGCAGTTTTGACGCGTTTTTTGGTCCCCAAATTCGGTTGGGAAGGGCTTTGTTTGGGGTTGTTGAAAATCCATTTTTCTTCCGTTCTTTTTTTTTTCCCGGAAAAAGATAGCAATAGATATTATTGATATAAAAAGAAAGATTGGTCCGAAGACCTAACATCAGCAAGGGCAAGATTAGTTAAATGCTGGGGGACAGGACCCCCCCGAATATCTAATTTCACACCTAATAGGGATTTGCTTAGCCAACGAATGAGCTACCCTATTAAACGAACAATGAACATATTCAAAAGCACAAGAGGAAAATAAAAGGATAAACTCTAAACAATCTGAGAGAATAGAGCTACAATTGGAGTATGATTTCCCTGCTTGATTGAGAGCTTGAACAATCTGAATAGAGTTACTTTCAATAATAATTTCAGCAAGACCTTTGTTCACCACAAGTACCAAGGCTTCACGAAAACCCAATGCTTTAGCAACTCTAAGCGAGAGAAGCCTGGGAAACGGAATTGAAGACGTACCCAAAATCTGACCCAAATGGTTACGAGCAACAATGCCAACTCCAACTATTCCACTTCTCCTATCAACCGCGCCATCAACATTTAATTTAATAACACTAGCAGGAGGTTCGTGCCACATAGGGGGAGGTGTGGAGGTAGAACTTCCAGAGGAAACACGATTTGGGACAGATTTTTCTTCCGCTCTAATGCAGCCGAATGTTTACAATCTGAATGCTACGGTTGGGCAAACAACAAACTGTATATGCTGCTTTGAAAATTCCAAAAGAGTTGTTCCAGATTGAAGGAAAAAGGTAGAAAAAGTTAAAGGATGCAGATTCCTTGGGCTGTTTATGTTGGAACAGAACTCCATGGGAAGATTGGTGCTAAGACTTGTTCTTTTTTGTGACCATGTCCCATTGATCAATTGTGTTACTTCCTGTACAAGTCCTGGGTATGTCAAATCCATTTAGAAAGGTTACATCTCATTCGGTTTTATTGATATCAGCCGGTTTACACAAGATGAGATGAACTGTTTTCTTATAAGTTGTGGTAGTCAAGGTTCAAAGACTAAACTTCTATGTCGTCAATGTGGAATGCTTATTAGGTATGGATATGGAGAATCATCCGCCCTGTGTGGTTTTATTTTACACACCTCATTGAGCTCTTCTTAGAAAAAGGATCATGGTAAAAATCCGAGCTTTACAGCCATCAGAAGAGTCCAACGACATTGAACAAGGTGCGTAGAACTTAGAACCTGCAATTTTCAGTCGTGACAAAAATTGATTTTCAATAGCCCCAAATAGAGCCCTTCTTATCCAAATTTGGGGACCAAAAAACGCATCAAAATTGCGTCGTTTTGACGCACAACAGCCCCCGCACAGCACCCACCCCACTTCCGGAAATAGGGGATTCGGTGTGCAATTCGAACCATCGATCTATCTCTATAATTAATGGTTCACTTTTAGCAAATTTAAACCATTAAAGTTACGTTCAGACGGCTCGAATTGTGCATTGTACCTTGCACCATAGGATTCCAGGTTCCGTGAGTAGTGAGGTTGTGAATTCAACCAAGTAGAATTTAATATACTCCGTAGGTTTTTTTTTTTATTGTCAGCTCAAAATAAAATACAAAAAACACGTATATTTCTACACATTTTTCATATATTTCAATATACTTTCACACTTTGTCGTAATTGAGTCAGAGTTGAAGATAAGGAAGCAGTGCCATGTGTGACTAGGAATCAACAGTAGTCCTTATACTGGCAAGTCATTCCTAGTCTTTCTAGTGGATTCAGTGTTGCCTTGGTATGTTTGGTGACAGGGATTGTAGGAATGAGGGACTTTTTTGGTACACTCCCACCATTGGTGGACAGGAACAATTCTTAGTATACGAGGAGACCAAATCACATGTATTCGTAAATTAGTAACAAATTAAATATCATCTTCATATATTATTAATACAATTTTGAGTAGACATTTCTTCATAATATTTATAAGCGAAACCCAAAATATATTAAAAAAAATAAAAACTATGAGAGAGATGGGAGATGTGCATGGACCCGAAACCCGCTTGCACCCTTGGGTCTGCCCCTGAGTGCAACAATTCATGTGCATAAAAAACAACTATGTCGGCCGCATGTGAACAACTGATGCAAGTAACTTCAGTGTGTTCGTGGTGAAGCACTTTTGTTTGTTTGGGGGGTAATTTTGACCAATTTTAGTTGGTGGAAATTTTTTAGTAGCACGGGTTTGTCTTGAGGGATTTATTATTATTATTATTATTATTATTATTATTATTATTATTATTTCAATGCCTGAAACGGCTACGATCACCAACTTTCGGGTTATCTATTTGGATTGGGAAGGAATTAAAACGGATACCCACATAGAGTAGAGAAATTTCCACAAAGGGAACAGAAATTTCCATAAGGAGAGGAACTAAAACCAAATCTCGCCCAGATCTCGCCGATAACGACGGCCACAGATCGTTGAAGAAACCCATGGTGGATAAGAAATTGGCGACGAAAAAGCTGCTAGAGTGTTAGAGAGGAAGATGAAAAGTTATGGAGGGAGAAAATGAGGTTATATAGCTTCATATTCATTTAGAGCTAACTCTAATAGGAATGGAAATGAGAATATAGTTATAATTTGGCTAAATTATACAACCCTAGGCTTCAATTGTGATTTGTGAAGGAAAATGGGTTGTAAAAATGACTAAGTTCTAAACATGGTTCCATATTTGGAACCCTGGCTACCTCACCAATCCCAAATGAAATATATAGAGGTTGAAATCTAACTGAGATTCGCCAGAAAATGACCCAAATATGCTAACATCTAAAAACTTTTGAATTTTTGTTCATTGAAAAAAAGAAAAAAAAGAAGATTATTTTGAAGTTCTCATTTTGCAAACATAACAAACATTTTGGGAAGGAGGTAGTAGTTGAATTGGGGTTGAGAAAGTAAAGAAAAATGATGTGGAGGGAAATTCAATTGAAATTTGAAACTGTTTGGTTCTGTCATAGAACCAATCATTAGAAAAGGGGTGCCAAAATTTGACACAACCACATTTAACTACTTTTTTATGCCAAATTATACAAATGGCTGTAGACATTTTTTAAAAAGAAAAAGAAATGTCATAGACTTAGTACTGGATTTGAGTTTTTCTTTCTTTGAGCAAGTACATTGCCAAAGCAATTTTTTTGGCTTACTAAAGTGTCAAAAATCCAAAAAATAACAATTTTGCTTGATATATTTTTTCAATATAAATGAAGTCGATTAGGTATTGATGAGTATCTGATTAATATTTTTTTTGCATGGTTAAAGTTCTCAACGTGATCAGTACCGATTGGGCTAGATATGGGCCCACAAAATCCAAAAATAGAGAGGACCGGAGGGGAGCTAGTTCCCTTTCCCCCTTCTCTCTTCCTATTTCTTGTTTGGATTCAAAATGCATTTGAGGATCGACTGTTTTTAGAAGGAATTGACAGATTAGCATTTCTTGGATTGCTCCAGATAACTACGGCATGTTTGTCGACGAGATATAGAGGCGGACATGCTATTACCCCAGATAGTAGATCCGAAATCCGGTGTTTGCCACCTAGATATAGACCACAAATATATAGGCATTGTTTTGTCCAAATTTAGTTTTTTTTTACCCCTATTTCCCTCCAATCATTATCTTTATTTCTAATCATTACCCCATATTTCAATTATTTTTCTTTATCTCTCTCCAATCATTACCCCTATTTCTAATCATTACTCTTATTTCTCTCTCCACTCAAAACCCAAAAATCCAAAACCTAAACCTAAACCGAAAAAAGATCATAGTATCCCCCGGATGGCAGATATAATAAGGATAGGAGGGGAGGTGGTGTTATTTTATCCGCCTTCTTAATTACGAAATGCCATTATCTTCTTTTAACTATATCCACCTTCTCATATCCACTCCAAAACAAACCATACATATCCGTCCTTTTATCTTCTTTTTTTGTTATCAGCTATATTCGTCCTTTTATCATATCAACCCTCATATTATATCCATCTAAAACTAATTCAGTCGGCAAATGATCTGCTAAAGTATAGTAATTGTTAGGGCTACACAAAAAAATCGGTGAATCGTGAATCCGATTCGGACAGAACCAATCCGTGCGTTTTAAATTTTAACCGTGGATTAACCGATCCGGACCGTGAAATTTTTATTATATATAATTTTTTTAAATATATATATACACACATAATTTTACACAAACTTCTACTACACAAACTAAGGGGTAAACTGTGATCTCTTTCAAAACTTAGGATTTAAACTGTTACACTAAGTTTTACTATAATCAGAGACCAAATTGTTATAGTATATCTCCATGTTTATGTGATACAAACTTCTGTGTTTGTAGACTTGTGGTGTCCTTAGTATTTATAGAATTTGAATAATATGTTTTGGGATGCTTCTTGATTTTATTATATGCCAGATTACGAATATCGTAAATAAGAATGTCTTATTAAACCATTTGTAACTTTGTTACTTATTTATATATAACATATAATCTGTGGATAAAATCGGAACTGATCCGTGACTTGCGGATCGGATTGGAACCGAACCGTGAGACTTTTGAGCCGAACACGGATTGTATTTTCTAAAAATCGTGACTCGCAGATTATGATTAGATTTATGCCAATCCGATCCAATCTAGATAGGGATGGCAATGAGGAGGGTAGGGGGTGGATATTACTACCTCCATCTCCGATCCCCAAGCCAATATCAATCCCCATCCCCTCCCCGATCCACACAGGGAATTTTATTTTAACCTTCATCCCCACCCCGATGTGGGGAACAGGGATCCCCACGGGGAATCGGGGATCCAAAAATAGTTGTTCTTTAATGTGTAGGTTTTTTTTAATAGTCTCACACTTTAAGGTGAATTAGTTTGCTACTATTTCAAAAGCTCGAGTTGTTTGGAATTTTGCCCAATAATGTACATCCAGCTATTTAACACTTCCATCACGTGATACTGAAGAGTTAATCATTGCATCACATCACATGCAATCTTTTTTTAATAGTCTTACACTTTAAAGTGAATTAGCTTGCTACTGTCTCAAAAGCTCGAGTTGTTTGGAATTTCGCCCAATAATATACATCTAGCTATTTAACACTTCCATCACGGGCTACTGAAGAGTTAGCACTTGCATCACATCACATGTAATCCACTAGGAGAGTTTACTGTGTGAGATCACAAATTAATATGAACAAAAATGGAGTGCACAATCAAATATCAAAACAAACTTTTCTATAAATTCAGAACAGATAAATATAGATAGACGGGCTGGGCAGCTGTGGTAGAAAATAAATTTTAAAAACTTATAATATAATAAATATTATATATATATATATATATATGAACGGGGAGGGGCGGGGAACGGGGAGAGGCGGAGATCGGGGAGGGGATTGGGTTGAGGACTAATAATATCATCCCCTACCCGATCTCCGGAAAAAATCCCCAAATTTGGAGTGCCCCAAATTTTAACATTTTTGGAAGTGCCCAAAGCCCAGGACTTGGGCTTGGGCCAGCGCGACTTGCTCTATCATACCCAATTACAAATCTTACTTTTCAACAATCATGCCTTGGACATAATCGAGATTTTATTTTCTTCTTCCTTATATCCTCATCTCCATCAATCCATACTAAACTTGTTGAGTTGTTGACGATGACACTAGTGCGAGCCTAACTCAGGACGCCTAGCTCACAATGCGATCCTTTGAAACGTGCGGATAAGTTGATCTATTTCATGAACCATATAAAACAAAAAACACAGTAGAAAACAGGAAAATAGCTGCAAGAGAAGTGCTTTGTGCCTACCAATATGCAAGAAAAGAGTGGAGTCCGTAAGAGATAAGGTGGACATAAACCGACAAAACGATTCCAGATCAGAGTCTGGTAAGAATAGACAGCCAATGGTCAAGTGGAAGCAGGGATGGGGCAGCCGTGCAGCACAGTTATTGCGTTGCAGTGTGTAGTATATATATCACAACTATTCATCTTAGAAATTAGGGCTGGACAAAAAAATCGGTGAATTGTGAATCCAGTCCGGACCGAACTGATCTGTACGTTTTGAATTTTGACCGTAGATTAATGGTCTGGACGCGGATTCAAAAAATAATAGTTGTGTTCGTTTGGTAGTTTAGTTTAGTTTTGATGATGTAAAAAGGTGTAATGAGTGGAGAGAGATAGAAAGAGAAATGAGGGTAATGATGATGTCATCAAAACTAAAACTAAACTAAAAGTGGGAAACGAACACAGTCAATAAACCGTGACTCGCAGTCTGAACGCGAATTTTGATTTTAAAACCGTGAATTAAGTGATCCAGACCATGAGATTTTTAATATATATAATTTTCTAAAAAATATATACATATGTATATATAAATAATTTTATCACTTTTATAAATATTGTCAATTTGATATAGAGTAATATTGTTATCTCCTATAAATATTGTCAATTTGTATTGGACTTTCATGTATTCCACTGTCTTGCATTTGTATTGGACTTTGACGAATTTAGTAGTTATTCACTATTTTTTTTATATAAAACTTTCTTTGTTTCTATTCCACTATGTAACTAAACTAAGCTATATACTTCTACTACTGCTTGTTTAAGCCCTAGTTGTGGCTCCATCACATGCTCCATCTAAGGTCTCTTAGTTTTCTACTTTGGATTTTTTAGGATTTTATTTCAATCAAACTGTTTGTTACTTATTTACGTATGACATGTAATCCGTAGATAAAACCGAAACCAATCCGTGACTCGCAGATCGGATTGGAACCGGACAGTGAGAATTTTGGTCTGGACACGGATTGGATTTTCTAAAAACCGTGACTCGCGGATTAGAATTGGATTCATGTCGATCCAATCTGATCCGGACTGTGTACACCCCTATTAGAAATCAATAGTCTAGATTTGTTGAAACTTTTTTACCGATACGAGTATACTTTGACTGGTAAGAAAGCGTTTGCTAATCCGAACAATTGAGAAACACTTTTTGGACATCTGGGATGTTGTGCTGCACGGTGCAATACTAAGTGCACTGCAAGATACTCTCTCAATTCCAAAATGTTCGTCTGGTCTGCACAATGTGAACTTAGAACCATTGTCCCTAAGAAAAATTACAACTTCAGTTAAAGAACTCATCGATATTTAGTACTCTTGCCGTCCCTTCATTGTGGTCCACCCTGAGAAATGCGTATATTTGCAAACATAAAAAAAAATTACTTGCTCCGTCCATTTTTAAGTGTGTAACCTCGCAATTCCAACTTATTTTCATTCACATCAATTGTTACATCTACTTTCCACTACTTATCCTTATCAATATAATAATGCCCACTAAATTTTCGAAAATAAATATATTTTTAAGGGCAAAATAAAAAATGTACGAACTAACTTTTCAAAATACACACTTATTAAGAGACAATCCAAAATGAAAAGTTGAATACTATAAAAGAGACGAAGGGAGTACAAACTTAATTATGAAAATACATTTTATTTGATTATCAAAATGCAAGTTATCCTGTAGTGGACCACATTAAGGGACGGAGGGAGTACATTTTAAAAAGTTTTTTGAAACTTTGCAGAATTTTTTAAAATTTACTAACTTTTATGGAACATGATTAGGCAAATTGGAGCAAACTTGGCGATTGATGTAGATGTTTTCAGCTCCTTTCACGGTGTTTGGAAGGATAAAGATTTGGTGGAAAATGCTGCTGTGCCTAACAAGACATAAAGAAAAAGCACATGATATTCCTGAAATCAGTTTAACCTGTCTCCGACAATGCAAAGAGGACTGAATTAAGTGATATGCCAATGAAAAACACATGGGGGAGAGGACATTAGAAATGGACTAAAACCAAAAGGTACTTTTTTATCCTAACCAATAAGTTTGTTCCTTTTCTTCTCACTTGCCTAATTTAATCACAAAAGGAGATGGGACACAGTTGAATATTCAAAAAACCAGCAAATAAGATATCACAAACGTACCAAAATTAGTTTCACCAGCTATGATGATTAGAGGATTGATCCCAAAACTTTCCCAACCGGGCGGCCGAGGAGAGGGTACCCCACTTGCATAGTGTGCCTTTGCATTTGAACAAGTAGTAGGCTACCCAGAAATTCAACTCCCTAAACACGTGCCGGTCATGTGTCTAATCTACGGATTCGGGTTGTAACAAGCCGGTTTTTAATAGGAAAACAGCCAGCTCTGAATCTATTTGAAGATTTTTACTATGAAAACGAGTACTAAAGGGATGCAAAATAAGGAATGAATATTTCCCCTGCCCTTTCTTCAAAAATTACACACCACAGCTCCATGAATCGTATGGAGTTAAAAGATGTAGGATCTATGAAGCACTGACACTTCTAGAGGTCGCCGTGTCCCCGTATCGGACACGGCTACATGCGTGTCCCACGCGGGGACAATTATTGGACACACAACATGGCATGTCCCTTAAAATTAAATTATTTTTGGGAGGGGATCACTGTGACATGCGTTTCCCATATATACACTCTCTCGCTCTGTGTGTGTGTGTGTGTTTCCATTGCTTTGTGGGTCTATATCTTACATATGTGTATGTACCAATATATATACCTGTATATAATAATATAGATATTTTACACATCAAAAGAAAAGTGTATTTATTTATGCATATAAAATGTTACTGCATACATATATAATATATATTTACATACACTATAATTATTATTATTTTTTCCGTGTCCGTGTCCGTGTCCGTGTTCATTTTTTAGAATTTTCTGTGTCCCGTGTCCATATCCGTATCGGTGTCCGTACTACATACTGTAGGATTATATTAACATAACAAAAGGAAGTCATCAAGCACAAGCGAACCAAAATGCATGAGCAATTGGAAATCTGCAATATCTCACGAGCTTGAACAAAATTCTGAACGTAACCTCTTTAAAGCAGTATCGTAACCTCTTTAAGGCAGTACTGGAGTACCAGATAGTAGATACGGTGCATTTAGATACTCTGCTTGATATGGATATTGATCCGCCAATAACAACATGAAACTAATAAGCAGTCCGTCATGGAACAATGCAAAACAACAATAATCCAATGGAAAACCAGAAGTCCGCTACAATAATTTCATTTACTTCTGAAAAATATGCTACAGTACTAGAGAGCTCATCAGTGTCACATTGTCAACCAGAAAATAAGGCCAAAAGGCTCAAGTCATTCATACAAGATGTACCAAGGCTACAAGGCAGTGTTCACTCATTTTTAACATTTTCCGAAGTGGTAAAATATATGTACTTACCTCTCCGTGATCCTTGCAAGCCAGCAATCAATAGGGGCCGCCATTCAATCAATAAACATTCCACAAATTTTCATGAAAGAACAAAGTCCCATATATCTGGGGAATGATTCTAGTACTCGTATGCGTGCATTAAAACTAACCGTGCATAGGTCTCACTCATTCCCCAAGTTTACAGAACCATCCTTAATCAGCTTCACACTCAGACTGTTGAATCTCCCTCTTGAGTAATGTCGAGAAGCCTTTCTCCAATCCGTCCCTGTCTTCATCATTGCTGCAAACTCATCGTAGCTGATTAGTCCATCCTGTATTCAAAATTTACGACAACAAAAACAATTTTAAGGAAAAAACTGTTTGTATAAACTAGCATGGTGAAAATACTATTGGGTGTTTGCTCTTTACCTTGTCTGTGTCAACCTCTTGAAAGATGTCATTTGCTACATCTGTACAATCATCTGCTCCATCTTCCTTCAAGGCATCACGAAGCTCATCTGGCTCAATGAAGCCATTACTGTCCTTATCAAAGTAGGAGAAAGCCTTGTGAAGATGCTCATCATTGGCCATTCTTTGTAGATGAAGGGAAACAGCAATAAACTCTCCACAGTCCAGGGTTCCTTTCCCATGAGTATCAACCTGTGTTTTTAACACCCTTGTTTGTTCAAGATTCGAAAATCGAAAGACCAAAATTATTCTGCAAAATTTCATGACTAAATTTGCACCTGCTAAAATCAACTCAAAACACATTTACTATATACTTCGGAATCTACTGCTACATTGTCTATCTGGTAAGCAATTCTATATTGCCTTAGCTACAGAAGTCTAAGAAAGGCCTATCCGGACTAAAATCAGAAGAAGAACGTTTATCTGGACTTAATAACAGAATATATATTCAGAGTATTTCCAATATATCAAGAAGCATAAATGTTCCAGTGATTTGGAAATCAAAAACCAAAAACCAAACAGATGCATGTTTCATTAGTGCTGCAGCACAAATGGTGTGATTCCCACAAGAAGATAAGTCAATATGCTATTTATTCCATCCCCAGTTCATATCTTCTCTGTTTGTTCCTCCCTTCCTGATTCACAGTTTCCCTAGTTATCTTGTCAAACTACTTCCCATGTCATAATAAAATCCTGCGAGACTCGTGCTATAGCATTAAGGTTATAACACCACATAGACCTATAGACCATTTCCGAATGTGTTCAAAGAAATTACAGTCAAATGGTAAAGCCAAATTATAATCAATTGATTTGATTAGCCATTAGGTAAACAACTCCTCATCAATGCAACCCTTATGGACATCTGGCATGTATGATTGTATACTGGAATACCATGCAACAAAGGATATCTATATTTTATAAAGTCAATTGACGTGGAGGGTAGTAGTTATACAATTGAAGAAAGTGAACACAATCAATGCAAGCCCTAGTGCACGTAAGACTTACTGCTTCAATAAGCATTTGTACTTCAGACTCTCCAAGTTGTGAACCAAACTTTTGAAGACCAATTTTCAGTTCTTCAATAGAAACAATACCGTCATTATCTGTGTCTATCTTTCTGAAGGTTTCCTTGATATCCTCAACTTCTTCAACAGACAGGAAGTCAGCAATAACCTACAAGTGGAAGTTACATTAAAATGTCTCTTGAAGCATTGTGTTACTTTAGTTTCGGAAAGAAAACGAGGTAGAATTATGGGATCATATAAAATATTCAGAATTCCAGATAATTAACTAACCCTCAAGGCCTTTCTCTTGAACCTATTCATCATTGAGAACTGCTTGAGTCTTGATTTGACAACATCACCAAGAGGAACATTTGGAGCTTTTTTGGCATTTTGAAGCCAAGAATGCTCTGAGAGCAAAAAGAACGTAAATTAAGGGAAACTAAAAACATGTACTTCAGATTCAAAAGAGAAATTTATATGAACGCAATAGGCTGCCATCCATTATTACTTAAAGCAAGTATACTCGGTAAAAAGAAGGTTTCAGCAATTTGGAATCAGCTAGCAAATCCAGCAAGCTAGGCTAAGTAGTGTAAGGCCATCTCCGATAGCGGAGTTAAATTTGAGTTGTTATATGACACGAGTATAAAAAAGTGGGGCCCAATTGTGTGAGTTACGTTGTTGTTAGCTAGTTTGTGTATTTGCGTTCCAATAGTATAACTAGCCTTGTGTTAAATTAAATACAAATTCAGACAAAATGGGCCCCATAATTGTACTTTCCAAAGTTATTTGTAATTTTTATACCAATAACAGAGAAAGTTATCTGTAGTTTTTTACTCTCTTTTGTACTATTGTTCTTGAAACAGATAAATTCATCTGTGCGACTTTATACTTTGTATTTCAAAGGAATAGCCAACGGATAAACTTATATGTGCGACTTTATTCTCATGTTTTCTGTTTCTGCATTGACTTTACCAACATATAGGAAATTATAAATGTAATTAAGACATTTGTTTTTTGTTCACCTACCCAAAATAAAAAATCTTAAAAACTATATCAAAAGCGAGAAACTTCTCCAAAGTTTAATCAAACAGAAACAAGCTATGATACCATAATGGGAATGATCTTGTTTAGGGTGGAATTTTTAACGTGAAAGTCTACCAAATGAAGACAAAAACGAAATTTGGAACTATGTTTCGTTGTTAATTGACACATTCAGTATCAGATAAAGTTCACTGTTAGTTTTTTGCTCTGTTTTACTACTGTTCCAGATGCAGATTAAGTTCCATGCGTGACTTTGTACTCCGTATTTCAACTAAACAGCTAGCAGAAAAAGTTATTTGTGTGAGAAGGTAGAGATATTTGAAGAAGGAAATTGGGACAGTAAATTTTTAGATTTGAATGCCTTTACTTTTTGAACATTTAAAGTAACGGGGCCCACTTAGTTGCAATTTCTGCACCTTCCACAGTTAAGTTATGCACTAGTTTTTTTATCCCTCCTGAGACCCTTCAACCACAACCTAACTCCATTATTGGAAACACACAAAATACTAATATCAACTAACTGTCCTAATTTCTAAACTCATCTGCTTCTTAACTGATTAACTCCATTAGTGGAGATGGACTAACTATCTATGCATGTAACAGATATCAAGCCTTAAACACATGCAAAATATTGGAAGATAAGATAATCCTCCACGCAAGGGAATAGGCAAGCACAAACAAGAGCTATCATACCAAGGACTTGCTTTGCAGTTAATCGAAGCTTTGGATCAGGCTCCAACATCTGACGGACCAGACTCTTAGCACTCTCTGAAATATTGGGCCAAGGTTCCCGTTTGAAATCTATAATCCCACGAATAATAGCCTGTGCTACCCCTTGTTCAGATTCTGCACGGGAAAAGTAACTTCAGCAAGATGGAGAGACTCTTGAATGGCAGAAGACATTATTAAGTCACATTGAGAATAATGAGGGAGAAAAATGCAGTTGTGCTCTCATGAAACAAGAAGCTTAAATCGTACATATGTCAATGCATGAACCCTTGAAAAACACACGTATGCACATGGACCCATGTGTGCACCTAAAGGTGTGCATGACACATAAATCTAATAAGCAGAGAGACAGATTTTCTGTTTAACAAAAAAGGAAATCTAGATTCTGTCTGGAATATATTTACCAGCCCAAAATGGAGGAACCCCACAGAGTAAAATGTAGAGTATTACTCCTGCACTCCATATATCTATTTCTGGTCCATAGTTCCGCTTGAGCACCCCCGGAGCCATATAATATGGGCTTCCAACGATTTCAGAGAACTTTTCACCTAAAAATAGAAATTAAAATCAGTGCAACATAGGATAAGTCAAAAGGCTGAAAAATGTCAAGTAAGCAGTTTCAGGATTTTGTAAGTATTTAATTTTCCTATTTGTTCTTCACAGTAAATGGCTCTCTTAAGGATTCTTTCTAAAAACAATAACCAGAAACAAGGCCACATTTGAAGGAGGGCTCGACTCAATGTGCCAAAAAAATTTGAGACCTAAAATTCACTCACCTCAGCCAAAATTGTACATGGATTAGGACCATTAGAAGGCTCATGCGTATCTGTAGTTCAACAAGAAGTAAAGCATTCAAGTCTGGCCAAGAGTTTTTATCGTGATTTGGCATGCCTACCAGCCAAGGACACAAATTCAGGGTGGCTTAATCACCCACGTAGTAGCACCTTTGCCTTGACTAAGTAGTTGCTATTTGAAACTAACACTCACTGACTCACATACGTCTTGGACCCATGTCCAAATGCATCCTACAAATTTTGTATTTTGATCATCAATAGGTGATGCTTCAGACACTTCGGGAACACGTGTCCATCACTCATAAACTTTAGAATTTGAACATGAGTTTTAAGAAAATTACATGGAAGCTAATAAAAAAATCCAAACATTGTAAATTTATCTATTAGTCTGTGCTCCTTTCATCATTTCCCAATTTAAGAACTCAAAAATCTAAAGATATAATTTGTTCACTATATAGTCTTATAACTCAAACATTAGGACTTCTTGTCCATACACTTTTCAAACGTACAGAATGCGCAAAATGATTTGCTTGCATGTAAAATAAAATGGTTTTACAACGAAAAAAGACGAAAATATTTTAATTCCAAATGTAGTAGTAAGAATATAGGTCGTGGCTCATTTTGGGATGAGTAGAAGCATGGCAGCGTGGCACCCGTGAAGGGGAATCAAACCACACAACCAAAGAGAGTCAAAGCTCCTAAAAAAAGAAAAAGAAAAAGAAAAGGGAAGGGTAGGGTAGGGTAGGATCGAAGACAAATTGCCAATGACAATCGCACAGATCAGCTGTTTTGGTTTGAAAAAAGACAGCGGATAGGCAAGTGCGATGCTGGTAAGATAAAAACCAATCAAAGAAACCTGGACGTTGTTTTGAAATATCGTGCATCATTTTCCAGTAAATGAATACTACAAATTTCAGTTGCTTCCAACAATCTGCAAAAGTACCACGTTTATCATGTCTTTCAGTTGATCATTGAAACTATCACAATGCTGTGCGAGGAGCAGGAAGGAGCTGTATCCCAAGGAAATAGATAATCGGTCTCCTGCGTTTTTTTATAGAAAGAGGAAGGAAATGGGTTTCTACTATTTAACCATCACACGCTCTATCTCACGTTTATAAAAGAAATTCAGCCCTCCTCTATTCTTCTTTCTTTCAACTAACCTCCTCACCGAGCATGGGAAGGTAAATATATCGCCGATCGATATACAGAAGGAGTAATTGTATTGGATTCAAATTAAATAGACATTCAAACTACAAGAAGACGTAAACAATAACAAGTTATTCTTAATTTTGGACTCCTTGTAGAAGTACCCTCTATGTTTCTATTTCAATCACGCAATTAGACTGCATTTTACCCAACCTATACAGGAATATGCAAGTAAATCATGCAGTATTAGGTAAGTTCTACAGTAAAGGATATGTCAGGTTGCGGGCTACAGGGCTGTTTGATAAAGCTAAAAACTGAAAACTGAAAATTAAGTACTGAAAACTGAATGCTTAATTTGTTAATCTGACAAGCTGTTTGATATGGTGATGGTGGTGTGGTGGTGGTGGTAGTTATGGTGGGACTGTTGTGGTGGTGATGGTGGCAGCTATGGCGGGAGCAGTGAATTGATTGTGTGAGAGGTGGTGGTGGTTGTGGTGGTAGTGGTGGTGGTGGCGGCAGCAGCGGCGGGATGGTAATGTAGGCAGCAAAAGAGTGTGTGGTAGTGGAGTGGTAATGGAAGTGGCAGAGTAGTGGTGGTATCTATAGTATTGGTGGTAGTAGCGGTGGTGGTGGTGGTGGTGGTAGTGGTAGCATCGTGGGCGGCGGCGTGGAGTGATGGTGGGAGTGGTGGTGGCGGTGGTGTAGTGGGCGGCAACGGTGGTGGTAGGGGAGTTGGTGGTGGTGGTGTGAGTGGTGGTGGTGGTGGTAGTGGTGGTGGTGGTGGGAGTGGCGGAGTGGTGGTGGTAATGGTGGTAGAGTGGTGGTAATGAAAATACACACAAATTCAGCAAAGATTAAGTAGCTCAAAGCTACTTAATTTAATTAAATTTTAAGCTTACATTTTAAGAGGTACTTACACTGTGTTTGGTTGAGAGTTTTGAGAAATATTTTTAAGATAGTGTTTGGAAAAGTTTTTGGAAAAAGTAATAATTAGAGAGAGAGAGAGAGAGAGAGAGAGAGAAAGAGAAATGAGAATAATGATTGGATAGAGGGGTATGAGTAGAGAGAGAAATATGATTAATGATTGGAGAAATGAGAGATGGAAAAAGAATCTTTTTGGAAATTTTTTTGGAAATGTGCAGTGAACAAAGTGTTAATCTTTTAACTAATGTGAAATGTAATTATCAAACCAACTTAATCACTTATTACTTAATTCAATCAGTTTTAATTTTTAAGTGCTAAATCTGTGTTATCAAACAAAGCCTACGTCTAAGTGGAATTATATTCCAGCGGACAAGAGGAGGAAAGTAAGATATGGGACAAAGCCATTTTCAATAATTGATGGATTTGAATGTACCATAACGCCATGTTTGGTTCAAGGACTAGAAAAGTACGAACATGTTTGTTGTTTTGGATTTGCTAATCCCATCAACACACGGCTTTTTTAATCCTTGGGACAAGGGACCCTAGCCGGTCATTCAATAAAAGAGGCAAGGGCCTTGTTCGGTTAGCAGGTTTAGTTTAGTTTTGATGATGTAAGCAGGTGTAGTAAGTGGAGAGAGATAGAGAGAAATGATGATGTAAGCAAAACTAAAAAAGGGTCAAAACCGGCCCAAAACTCCCAACCGAACACGACCAAGATAATCTTGAGACAGAGTAGCTCTTGTATATCCCATAGGGTTAGGGGGTTTGGATGGAATCAGTCCGAAGTATCATTGAAGCCAGGGTACACGTTTGGGCAGTCAGTGGACTAGGAAGAATCCCTCAAATCATAGGCCCACGTGTTATATGATAGTACAATGGAAACAACAGACAAGAGGAAACATCTCCCTTTGATAAGTAATCAAATAAATTGCATTGAAGAAGGTGCCAATGGGACACCACCCCCAAAGAAAGAAAATCTAAACAAGGGATAAGAGCTTAAGAGGAAACAAGTGGGCTCCACGACGTTTTTTTTTTTTAAAAGTCCATATCCCAGCCTCATTAGCTGTTTATGAAACACACACTTCCTGCTGCTTGCTTTGAAAGTAGGATGCGCTAGAACTATATAGGGAGGCACAAATGCCACCAAATATCAAAGAACAATCATTCTGGATAGACTACAGAGACTAGCAATCCCCTATTCAACGCAATAGCCAATATGTAAATAATCCCGCCAGATTATCTACCCTTTCCATCCAAAAGTATTAATTAATAATTATCACGTAAAATCTTACTCCATGCCTTTTTGCGCCCAACCAAACACACTACTCCAACTAATCATGTGGCATATCCAATATCCAATGCCATAACCAAAATGAATGTAGCTCACATAATACTACGTAACCCTCAAAACCTATTCCCATGAAACAAATGTGGCCTAATTGTACGAAATATGAAGAAGTTCGTATATTTGAATAGATTTGTTCTCTAATGACAGTGCTAGTTCAAAAAGGGTTTGCTACAAAAATTTGTAGCCAAAGAATCGTACCATATTTTCCATGTTTTGTGCACCCAAATAAATGCTAGCCTAAAACTCCCAAACTTTACCCTTCGTGGAAGATTGAGAAGCTGGCCACAGCAGCATTCTATATGCACAAATGAAACCGCAAACTAACTCTTGCTACAGCAAATTGAAGTGTATTCCACGGAGAGTAGGACAAAAATGAGCTAGAACAAGTCAGCATACAAGTAAATAGCTATGCTCTGCATGATCTATCTTATATAATAGTCACCAAAATTCTCAGGCTTTCTGTGCACTCTGATCAAAGTACAAACTAACTCTAGCTACCACAATCTGAAGTGCATACCTCAGGTAGAGGATTTGCAATAGTCAGAGACTCATACATTTGTTTCCCATTAGTATAATGTAGTAGAACAAATAACCCTAAAAGTGAATATAGCTAGACCCTATTGTATGTATTATCTAACTACTATGATTGCCAAATTTTGCAGGCAGTACTTACTGAGGCACCCTTATAGTCAGAGAACCATTGGGTTCTTTTTCCCCATCGATATAATGCAGTCGAACAAAAACCCCTACGAGTGGATATGGTTAGACTCTATGGTGCATTTAAACCCTACAGAATCTATTAGGATCCCCAGAATTTGCAGGCAACCATCACTGGGATACCCTCATTGACGACAAGCATAACTAGAAACTGAACATCCTTATCCAACATAATAAAAAAAAAGTATTCCAATATTTATCCTTAAACAAGGCATAAGTTACTAGCTACAAAATATTAGTTTGATTCTCACCTGGCTTGAAGAATATTGACAAGCCAAAATCAATGGCTTTCAAAGGCGAATTCTCCTTCTTATTAGCAAACAAGAAATTCTCCGGCTTCAAATCCCGATGAATAACCCCATGCTTATGACACAGCTGCACCACCTCCACAATCGTCCTCGTAACAGCCGCGGCCGCACGCTCCGTGTAATGCCCACGCGCCACGATCCGATCGAACAATTCCCCTCCCTCGCACAACTCCATCACCAAGTGAACCGCATTATCGTCCTCGCACGCCTCTTTCAAACTCACAATGCTCGAATTCCTCGGCAAGTGCTTCATAATCGCCACCTCTCTCCTCACGTCGTCCACGTCCACTGCCGTCCGAAGCTTCCGCTTCGAAATCGACTTGCACGCGAGCAATTCCCTCGACCCTCTATCGATACACAAGTAGGTGACCCCAAACTCTCCACGACCTAGCTCTCGATCGACTAAATACCTCTCCTCGATGTTCTCCTTCGAAACGTCAGTTAAAACAGTGATCGTCTTCTTAGCTCCTCCGCCGCCCGCTGCGGCGGAGGAACGGTCTTTCCGGCCGTCGCCGTGGCCGGAGGACTTCACGTCTTCTCTGGCGACGGCGGCCGGAGATCTGCAGCAGTTACCCATCGAATAGGGTCCAGATTTGTAACTGAAGAACGAATCGAGCAAAAACCCTAACCCTAACGACTATTTCACATGATAATAAAGCAGAAACTGGTAGAGAGAGAAAGTTGAGGCGGAGAGAGAGTGTGGTAGGTGGAAGTTTAGTAAAGGTCTTGGAATCAAAATATGGTGAGAGAGAGGGGCGTCTGCAATTAGTGAGGTGTACGGAAACGGCAGAGATGCTTTCGTGGAGTGGGTTTTTTTTTTTTTTATTGGAAGGGGAAATGTGGATATAATTATAGATACATCTGCGTATATACTTCGATCGGCGGGAGATTTGTCGCCGGACGTGCAGTGTTCGGAGGAGAGAGAGAAAGGTCGGTCGGTCGGAAACGAGACGGTGATGGAGGAGAGAGAGGTTGGGGCCTGGGGGCGTTGGGGTTTATTGGTCGTGGATCCCCGAGCATATATTCTCTTGGAGTGTATGTATTTTTCCAATTTTCCCTTGGCGTTTTTTTATTTTTTTTCCCAGTACTTTAATGATAATATTACTGTAGTAGTATTTTATGTGAAGAGACGAGGCAGAAGAATGATATTACTATTACAGTACAGTACAGTACGAGAGCAATTTTGTAAAGGTAAGCATGATATCACTTTATGATAGAATTATGAAAAAATATATTGTAGATGTAAGCATGGGTGTATGACACCATTTTCTGGTGGAATTCACACAAATTCAATCGATAGGAGCGAAGTGTTTTATTCACCCTCTTTCAAGGTGGATGAACAAAATTGCACTCTTGTACTACTTAATAATACTACTCCCACCGTCCCAAATTGTTCTCCCTTTTTGGGAATTCATTCATTTTGCACCAAAAAATGATGTATAAACATTATTTTCTTTACAAAAAAATTTACACTAATTTAAATATCTCATTGAGTAGAAAAAAAATGTGTAAATTTTTTAAAAAAATAATTTTCGTAGACCGATCATTTTTTTCACCCAAAATGCATGTTTTCACAAAAGGTGCGAACAATTTGAGACGGATGAAGTATAAATTTTACAATGCTCTTGGTACAGTGTTAAGCGTGAATGTGGGTCCAAGACTAATTGAGATTTCTCACATCTGAGTCGTCCATTTTGTCACTAGATAATCTGGATTTTTCCATGCAAAAATTTGGGCTATCCATAGAAAAATCTGAACCGACTAAAACACTTTTAGACGGCTTGGTGATTACCAGCACCCCTCTTCATTCAAAATCTAAAATAAGCCTTAATAAGCATGGAATGCTATTGCCAAAACTACAGATGGTGAAAAAGAAAAGTTTCGGAGAATTTAAAAAAGTGAAGATGCCCCATGTTGTCTCTTTTGTTTACAAGCATTTTGATTTTAGAGGAATCATTTTCTGTTTTGTTTATGTTTAAAGGCTCTGTGGGTCTCGATCATTTTGACTCCAGCAACCTTCTTTGCAATTTGTTCGCATGGATTGAGATTGTCCGCAGCTTGCCGGAAACTACACCTCCTTCAGTGAAAGAAATAATATGATCTTTTGCTTTTGACGAGGATTAACTGCTTAGATCTACATTACCGAAGCGTACAATGGTGGCCTACTGGGATATTCTTACTTGATTGATGTCAACTATACAAACAATATATATATATATATATATATATATATATATATATATATATATATATATATGAGTAGTGTTCTAGTCCGGGAGTCCCGGATCCGGGACTCCATGTTCCCGATATTTTTTTGACGATCCGAAATAAGCGTCCGTGTGTTCAAAGCAGGTGTTTTTCAAGGCCCCATGAAAATCTTCAAAAAAAAAATACGGGAAGGCTTGATCCAAGCAGTTTTCGCAAAAACTTTATATTTACAGTTTTTGCGAAAAACTACTTGGATCAAGCCCTTCCCGGTATTTTTTTTTAAAGATTTCTCGTTGAGACCTTGGAAAACACCTTTTGAACACATTGGACGGCTCGGATTTCCCAAAAATAATGTTTAAAAGCATCAAAACACTGAAAAATGCTCCAGTCCGGGAAATCTGGGATCCCGGACTGGATCACCAGTGTATATATATATATATATATAACATGGTATCTGAGTGGTTTTCGGTAGCCTCATGTTACGTGGTCAAATATTCTCCGTCTAAGCCAATCGCCTCACTCGTGGTTTTAAACACCGGTTGTTACGTAACGTATCGGCCGTTACGTAATGGTTTTTGGTCCCTCCAATAGCGTCACACCCCCGTATACCACTGAGAGGAAAAATCACTTGCGTACCAGTCTATTACCATTATGTATCAATCCGTATCCGATTCACAGATCGGTTCACGACCACTACGGGTTAATTAAGTTTATAATTTTTAAAAATTCACAACCGCTATACCCAATTCTTGTTATGTAACATTCGATAAAACCGAAACTGTTACACTCAAACTGTTACTGTTACGTATCACGAAACCGTTGTCATCAATTTATACACATCAACGTGCATCTAGGATACACGTGAGGGAGAGTATCGACTTTATTTTTACGTCACATATCTAAGCCACCCAAGCTTTCTTAATAGGCAAATGCTAACAAAAGCCCACAGGGCTCACGATAGTGTATATTTTGACCGATTAGAGTACTTGCAATATAATTTTCCAATTATTCTTTGATTGGTAAGAGTACTCGCAATGTAATTTTTAATTGTTCTTTGACTAGTAAGAGTACCCGCAAATTGCACTCTTACGTAAGCCCATTGAACACACTATAGCAATTAAACTTATATAATTTAGATGTTATTCCACCTATGGCCAATTAATTTTTGTTTGGAATCCTCCAATAAATCCAACCTAACTACAAGTTGAAGATATGTTGCTTGCATTTTGAGTATAAAGTTATTGATGGGGAGGGTGTCAATGATTGTTGATAAGCCATGCCAGCTTGGAGAAAAGGGTATTTGCAAATTTATACTACTCCATTAAGATTACCCTCGCAGATCTACAAAGACAATAAATTTTTTAAAACAACCCTTATTTAGGAGTATCTTAAGATGAGATGGAAATCAAGATATATATAAGTTTTTTTTTTTTGGACCCTATTTGACTACATAAACATGTTTTTTTATAAGTACTGCTATCATCTACGGGAACATAATTAATTTAGACTAATCAGGTATGATGAGTATGGACTTAATTTGCTTGAATTATGTATGTTGCAAGAAAAATAGACTGTTAGATTATGATCGTTTTATTTCTCTTTTGGGTTTTTCTATTGTCAGCCCAGTAGGCTGACAATAAGACAACAAAAAAACAAAAAAAACACATCTTCCAATGTACTTTTTTTACTTTCTCATACACTTTTACTCATTTCTATACACTTTTCACACATTCTTATACACTTTTTAAGCCTTATAATCAGCCCATTAGGTGGATTTTAGAATTTTCCTTCTCTTTTAACCAATGTGATTCTTTTGTAAGGGCTTTTAGACACAACATAAACAAATAGAACTGGTGGGTCACATTATCCTTTAAATGAGAGACCACATGAAAGACCGTAAACATGGATGACTATTTCTCGCATCAATGAGTTCACATTCATAAGTTTATTGATCACCAACAAACTTTTACTTAATAGCCAAATGTAAGCGTAGCATGGCTGTGAGAAACGCTATACAGATTGGTCCGAGATTTGCGTAAGCTGGGGACACTCTGCATTAACCAAAAAAACAAAAAAGGAACTCCTACTGTACTTCTGCATGATTCATCAAGTCATGATAAAAAAAAACCCAAGACTAAAGAGACAGACATGAAGATTACCACCATTTGAGTCTCCTGGTAAAATTCAGTCTATGCCATGATTTCATGTACTTATACTAACCCCAAAGTTCTTGGGAAGCTTCAGAGACCACATGAGAACTAGGTGTCCCTACATGCCCTGAAATCAGATCTCATCCTCATCTTTGACTGGAAAGTGTGAGTCATACAAGGGCTAGACGTGGGGGAAATGTAAAAAGCAATAGCCCCTTTTGTGATTATGCCTAACCTCTCATTTCCAATTTTTTCTCAACATCTTACTCAAAAGGTAAAAATTTGACAAGGCTTCATGGTCCATGCATTGTGTTCCTTAAAATGGTGTGGACATAATATGCCATTGTACAAAAACCAATAGTTTCTTGCAATTCTTGTTCTCGCTCTAATGATTTGGTTCGAATGAATATGCGTACTCCGATTATAGTAATTTCAAAGTGATGTTTCATTGTCAAAGCAAATTGTCGTCAGTTCACACGAACTTGATTGGACTTTTATTTACGGGAGATATGTGCTTATCGCGGCTCCAATGTTTGGTGATTAATTATGATTTATGCCTAACCTAACATTTTACCAAAACATCTTACTCAAAAGGTTAAAATTTGACAAGGCCTTGGACTGTCCAATTCCAGTGGGGACAATTAAGGTCTGAATGTATAAAAATCACCTCATCATCTAGCATAGAAAATGGCAGTTCATCTTTACATTTCAACACACTTCTGTTGAAAGAAGAGAGAAAAAGGAAAAGTTGAAATTGGCTTTTGCAGATAAACTCATAGTTCTTCTGTATCTCCAGATGGGAAAGGATGGCAATGGACTTAAAGAAGATGGGCCCATGTTGGACCATCTAAGCCAGTGGCCCACTATAAACATTTTGTACTCAAGCTCAGCCCACAGAATGGTAAATTTGCAAGTCACAATGATGATTGATGGACGTATGTGACAAACTTAATTCATAGTGAGAAATATTCAGTGCCCTACGCACCGCCAAGTGGTGTCCCGAGTCTCTTTTTTACCACACATTGAGGTGGGAACTACGCATATTCAGTGACCTACGCATTGCCAAGTGGTGTTCTGTGTCTCTTTTGTTTTTTTATCACACATTGAGATGGGACTTCCACACTTGTCTTAGGCTCCACACAAATGCATGTGTGGTAAAAAAGAAACTTGAGGTATCATGTGACAGTGGCCCAGGGCCCAGGGGTATTGAATAATTTTCTCAACCCACGTAGAGTACCAGAAATTGTGTACAAAAATACAGGGTTTTTGGGAGCTATTTTTTTTTTTTATATTATAGATTAGGAATTATGCAATTAATCAGAATATATATTAAAAATCTATGAAAATATTTAGATGATATATCTTGAATAAATTTTGCACCAAGCCATTGTTTTAAATATAATAGTATGAAGAATAGATTATTTACAGTCTGACTTTGTTGTTCTTTCCTCATGGTAAAGGGTAAATTTGTATTTTTTTTTCGAAAATGGTTATAGAATTTGAAATAAGAATTTCAAAAAGGTTCCATTATGGGGATGGTTCTCGAATTATAGCTCTATCTTCCAATTTTGAGAAATTAGTCTGGAAAAATGAATTCTTTTACCGGCTCCCAAACAGTTTTTTTTTTTAAATGTAAAATGCAAAAAAAAAAATCTCCCATAATTCAAAACTCTACCCAAATTATTTGTTTGGTAATAAATTGACTGAACATATTTTATTTTATTTTGTTGGGCTATATTATTAATTTATTAGAAAAATTAAGTGGACGAGTCACCGGTAGCTCCTATTCTATCTTACATTTTTGACCCAGTTGTATTTTTTGAACTCTTCATCTCCTAGTAAACCAGACGCCGGTTGCTCCTATTCTCTCTTACATTTTTTAATCATTCATCATGAATCCGTGACAGATTTATAAGAGCGTCCACAACGACAACGACAACAAGTGGCAAAGAACTACTTCGGCGGATGCTAATTTGGTATCCAAGGCACTTCCATGCGGCTTCTTTTGTAGCCACGTTTTCTTGTAAGTAGTATATTTTATTGCTTTTCCCTTCTTTTCTTTTATCACTTTTTTTTTTATCACCAGAAAATATTTTCTTTTTTCACTTTGTACTCTGGTTTTTGTTCAATACTATGTTGTTAATTTCTGCTTCGTCAAACAGAACCAAGAATTCCAAAAATTAACAAAACGACGTGGCCAATAGATGATCAAGGGCAGATCTAGGACACTAATCTACCTTGGGTTAACCCAAACCTGAACATAGATACGTAAATGTTAAAAAATACACAAAAGAAAAGTACAAAAAAAGAGAAAAGAATAGTGCTACTCTTACACCCTCTGGGTTACACCCTACCCCAATCACTTTTTTATATATATTACATATTCAATATTGGTCTTGTTTGATAGATGTTATCTAGTAGATTTTTGAATATACGTATATTTTTTCAATATTGGATATGGGAAATAATAATTATAAATATTTTAATTTGTAAACAATAAAAAAATGAGAGAGAGAGAGAGAGAGAGTGAGAGAGAGTGAGAGAGAGAGTCCGCGAGAGGGAGGGAACACGTGTCAAGCATTGGGATAGGGTGTAAAAGGAAGGTGTAATTCAGAGGGTGTAAGCGTAGCATTATTGAAAAAACATACACTATTGAAGTTGGACTCTGTGGAATTCGGGGGAAGCGCTGTGTATTAGGTGTTGTGCTGCAAAACTATGTCATTTTGCTTATTTTCTTAGTACATCCAAGGGCCCTGTTTGGAGAATTAATTTTGAGATTTAATTTTGGGGTTCAATTTTAGGGGATTTAGGTTTTTTAAGGCATGGTATAGTGGGTTTAGGCATTTGGATTTAGGCATTTCGGGTTAGGCACTTTGGGTTTAGGGTTTAGGCACTTTGGGTTTAGGTACTTTATAGTGGATTTTTCTTCCTCCAGACAAGGCCCTTAGAAGCTTTGAATGTGTGTACAAAAATCAAGCAAAATAATATAGTTTTGCCACACAACACATGTTGTATAGCACCCACCCTGGATCCGACTTTGTGATGGTTAGAGAGTAGAATTTATTTATTATCGAATCTAAAATTATATCTGCTACGAGTTCTCTTTCAATGAAGATAATCACTGAATCCGCGAGAAAATCGTCCCCCACTTTGTGGGACGATGTCTTCTACGAGTTCTAGATCTCTTTCAATGAAGGTCTTCATTGAATCCACAAGAAAATCATCCCCCATTTTGTTATGAAGATCAATTTTTGGTGTTTGTTCATTTAGAATGGGTGGAGCTACACAAAAAATGAGGTGGCTTAAACTTTACCGAGCTATAATTTTACATATATTTTTTCTCATTTTTTTCCATCCCACCTGGGCTATAGCCCACCACAGCCTTTACATGCATCCACCCTTGTCGATGATGATACATTGGCTTTTATGAAATTGGTGAAAAAGAACACTAATATTACCGACATAGATGGATGTGCACAAATTTAGACACATACATCGCAAGTGTCTGATAAACCTGAGTTTCACGTAATAAATGTGAAGTTCACACAAATTAGACGATTTTAAATATATTTGTGTCCAGATCTATGCATATCCATCCATGTCTGTAACATTTTGTAAAAATAAACAATTGGAGTATTCAATTGTTATCACTCCAATTGTTATCACGCCTCATGAGTTATCTTTGGGCCGGGTTTAGTGCAGCTCCCATTTAAGTTGCTGAGACAAAATGGGTCAGCATTCCCACCTGAGCCCAAACTATTAGACCGACTAATTTTATACTGGCCTCCAATATGAAGAATTCCACAGCGTGGACAATTCCTTTTTCCCACTAAGAAATTCAACATGCATGGTCAATCCAAATAAAGAAGCCGCGGCAAGTTGGGTTGCAGTACATAGATGGGAGCTTAGTCCCATAATTTGCATGCAGCATAGGTGGGCGAGCGTGAATGTGTCTTTTAAAAATCTCTCAGGTTATTAGACTTCGTGATACAAGAATTGAGAGAAACAAGTTCCTAAACGATGAATTTAAATTATATTTACTAAAATTCATATATGTTCCAGTTTAACTTTAACATATATTATTCGGTATTTTTACATTATGCCATACTTTAGAACCCGAATAAAGAGCAAGATGGGTGGGAAGGATAATAGACATAAAGTATGGGTTGCAAATGAATCAAGCTATTCGCGAACTATTCTAGGTTTGACTAGTAAAAGATTGTTCGAGTTTAACTCAAGTACTAACCGAACCGAACATGAATTGCAAATTTAGGCTCGTTTAATAAATGAGCTAAATCTTAACGTGAGAGTATTCAACTCGATTAGGCTCACGAACATAGATCATATATGTATATGTCATAAGAATTTCACGTATAACCTTGAATATGCATGTATAAACTCTTACACGTACGTAATGAAAATTTTATAATTTGTACATGTGCAAACTTTTAAAAGCATTAAAAACTTAAATTGTCATACTTTTTTATAATTTTATATACATATACACTTCTTCATGTAGGAAATGAAATTTTTATTTGAAGTTCTAGATCTATATGAGTGCATAAATATCTAATAGTTATAATTTTGACATGTTAAGGCTCATGAACAAGTTTGAGTTCAACTAAAACTAAAGTAAGTTCGACTCGAGATCGACTCGTCAAAATTTCATTGAACTCAAGCTCCCTTAGATTCATTTAACAACTTAATGAAACAAATATGAACATTCTAAAACTCGGCACCTTTGCATTTTGCATGCAGTACGTCATCAACCAAAAAACAAGCAGAAAATTAAAATACTCTTTTTTTTGAAAATTCTTCCGGTCAAGCCGTCAAGACCAAAAAAATGGTCAATAGTTCAATGGAATCGCTAAACGTATGGTATATATATAAATAAAAATACTATAGATACACAACTATCCAATTATAACCTATTCCACAACCCCTCACATACATATGGACCCCACATGTATGTGAGGGGTTGTGGATTGGGTCGTTGTTGGATGATTATGCATATAGCATTCCTCCAAAACACAAGTTAAGATAGTTTGATTAACTTTGCATCAATTTAGTATATTGGTATATATAGTCAGTGTTCTAAAAGAAGGTCTGGAAGGCCGAGTACTCGTTTCCAAGGCGCTAGAAGGACCCTCGCCGACTAATTGTCCAACTAGCTGCCAAGTAGTCGGTCCTGTAAGCTAGTAGGTGCCCCGCCGCTCTGAAAGCCCTTAGCGAGTTTTAGAACCTTGCATATAGTATAAAAAAAATATACGTATTTAAGTAGATTCATTATTCTTAAGTTTGAAAATTATGCGTAGATACGTAGAAGATCCAATTTTACAAGACGGAGGGAGTAGTAGTCAATTAAAGGGTAATTAATTCCGCTTTTATTATATATATAAATGCACTCAATTGAGAAAAAGAATTAGATTTTTTTTTTTACCAAATAGAAACATATATTCATAAAAAATTAGAAAAAAGATGCTATCGGTCCGAAATAAATATAAAAAAACAACAAAACAAAACAAGATAAAAAAGCAATTGAGCAATGACGTTGGACCCAACCTCCTCTTGCGGAGATGGGTGGCAGAATGGACCACCTCCTTTGTGCTTTCACTACCCTTTGCAGGATCACCATTTGGGTCTGCACTCCTGTGACTTCACCGCCACCACTAGAGAGCTCAAGAGACCACCATCTAAATCGAACAGTACGTACCACTGTGCAGAGTCGGTACCCAAGTTTAGAAACTCCATATTTGGGAATTAGTTGAAAAAGGCATTGGATGTGAATCGAGAAAGAGTGGGGTCCTCCTAATCGCCCACGCAGGCCATGCATGAAGACCACGTGGAACCGATGTCGTGTTGTCAGAAACCGCGTGGATCAATTTTGACATATTGCGTAAATTCGGATATTTCAATAGGAAAGAAATAATAAGCCTATAATGTTTGTAACTATAAATGAAAATAACGCGAGTATTTTTTATTTTTTTTTGGCAATAGAGAGAATTTCATAGATCAAACCGGCAAAGGGGAACAGTAACACAGTATCAAAGTGTAGACCAACATAAAGAAAATACAAAACAACAAAAGAATGCTACAAAAGTCAGGTATTGTCCAGAGTAAGCCAGTCTTCGTCTCCTGTATCTGGATGAAAAATAAAATCTACAAAAGCTTGTCTAGCAAACAGTGAGCTCTTTTAACTTTTTTGTGTGAAATTTTTTAGATCTTACAAAAAAGTAAGAAGGTTGATATCCGAGATGAGATTGTCAATAAAAAATGTCCCTGTAATGGCTGTCATGCTTCCCTACTAATTGCATAACCGCATTAAAATAACGAGTCGAAGATAAATAACATTAAAATTATGCTTTAAAGACCAAAAGACTGCTTCCTAGAGGGCTAAAAGCTCAATTTAATTAGAAGGGGCTGTTGCTGTAAGAAGAGGTTGCAATCAAAACGAGTATCATAGGACATGAGGGGAGATATGTGAAAACGAGTATCTAGTTTTAGTAAAGTTATTTCATGCTCCTGAAGCATTGCTCTAGCAGGGAAAATTTTAGGTAGTGTTTCCTCCGTTCCAAAACTATAATCCACAACGAAAGATATGTAATTTTTGAATAGAAATTAAAGAATTTTTGTCTGTCTTTTTTTCAATTTCTTTGCGCCATTTAAAACACTAATTGACATGTTTAAATTGGTGCGAGGAAATTCAAAATTTAATGCACGGAAGCACTTAACTTTTTAGTTTACAACTTACATACACATCTGTTTGTATATATTTTGGGACGGAGAAGTAAGATTTGGGGGTGTTCCGGCAAAATAATTGATCCATGCTTTTCTTTTCCTTATTCAAATTTTTTTTGTATTTTTTAGTTTGCGTCATTTTCATGAATTATTGGTTAGTCTTTACGAGAAGTGTAACGCCCCCAAGATTTGGGCACGTTAATAGTGTTATTACAATCATCATTAAGTCAAATCTCTAACTTAAATTCAAATTACAATATCCAAAATAATAACATAAATAGTAACTAGGGTAGTCCTAGGGCGACGCCTATCCCTGCTACCGGGTAGCCCCGCTCCAACGGACCGGTCTCCATGATAGTGTTCTTGTTCATCTAGATAGTCTGTCATAATACGTCCGAGTTGCACAGGCAACATCATGGTATTATGCCAGGGTCACACGAATGCAACACCGTGAGCAAAGCTCAGAAGTTCACTATGCTAAACTTCTAAGTAGCAATTCTAGAACAATATGTTATGAAACTATGCATATAACTTATGTACGGTAAATCATGCAATGCCTCATGCTATCAATGTGGATCAGAGTCAACATGCACATAAATCAATATATCGTCTTAGTATTTCAAAGTTAACCATGTGTCATTTCTTGTACCAATTTCCATTGTTTTTCTCATTTCGTCTCGTTTGTCGTTAATTTTCCAAAAATTCGTTTTTCTCAAATCAGTGCCTCTTTCAACATTCTTCTTCAAATTTCATATATCTCACATCACTCGAAAGTTATTGGTCCGTTTACGCCTCCTTTCAAACCGGCCGGCACCAACCTTTTTCAGGCCCCTACCGGCCGTGGAATCATTGAACCTAACCCGTCTCTTTTTGCACGGGCCTCCGTCTCACCACGACTCACACGACACAGTCCCGGCCGTCTCATATCACTGAACTTAACTAGTTTGTTTATGAGGTCCATTCACCGTGTGTTGTGCACGCTTAGCCCAAACATCCAAGTTCTCTCAGCGAACTAGAAGTGGCGCTCTCGCTGCACTACCGTATTCCGACCATTCCTCCAAGTTCTCTCCGCGAATTTGAGGTGGTAACAATTCATCTCATCACATATCATTCTATTTTATTTCTTTTTCCGAAAATCTCAATTTCTCGTTTCAAAATCCATTTTCATTCTCATCTCTAATTTCCCGCAAACGTTATTCAATATTTTCAATTTCGGTGTCGTAATTGTATCGCGTACGTGCTCAACGCCACATGCAAAATCATTCTCATGCAATATTTCGTAATTTCTTACAAATTTCATATCTTCCACTTATATATTTCCCACATAAAATCATACAACTAGTTCCACTTTTCCTCTAAGATGCAATATTTTTCTCACGTAAAATCATACTTTTATATCACCAACTTTCTTCCAAAACAATATTTTAACTCTTAAAATCTCTTCTCTTGTCAATCCTCATTTTTCATCTTTTCTTTTTATCCTCTCCAAGGAAATAAAGTTAGTCAATCTACTTTTCAAAAATTCATTAATCACACACTTCTTTTCTAAAATCCCTTGTCAAAATTTAACTCCATTAATTTTGAGTTCTCAAAATATCCCATTCTTTCCAAAATTTTATTCTTTAATTTCTAGGAAACTTTTCCTCCAATAATCTCATTTCAAATCATCTCCTTCTTTATTTAGTAAAAATTTTCCTTCTAGAAAATCCCACCAACTTCCTCTCTATTATTCCTTTACACTTATCAAGTCCAAAATTTGGTTCACAATAATCTAGTAGAAACATTTCTAGCAAACTTTTATAAAACTTTTCTTTCTTCATATTTATTCATTTAAGTTATTATACTTTCTTCAAAATTCTTCATAGTATATTTATTCTTTCTTTCTAACAATTTTCTCACACGCTTTATTTAGGAAAATCATTTCAACAATAACCGTTTATTTGATGAATAATGACTATTTATTCTTTCCATGATAGGTTAACATAACATGCTAGTAACTTGTCTAGAAAATATTATACATCTTCTAATCAACTTCTAACCACTTCTAATAAACTTCTAATCACTTGAATCTTACTAATTTCATTTTTATTTTATGAAGAACTATTCTAATTAGTATTGTGTTAACATTCTTATTTATTTTTCAACATGAAATCCTCTTTCTTAAAATTCAAGTATCATGCTTAATCACTTAATGCGTATATAAATTACTCAATTAAACTCTAAAATCATGCATGGAAAACTAATTAGAACATCTTAATCACTCTAGAAATAACTCAATAGAAGGTTAGTTTAGTAAACTACCTTAGTTTCCGGGTGTAAACCGGAAGCCGATAAGCTAATCCTTGGTTGAGAGACTCCTAACTTGCTCACTAATTAGCTTAACAAGAAGCTAATTAGGACTCAAAGAGGTTGGCTAGAGAGTAGTAGTAGTAGGTGGTTTGTTGGGAAATAGAAAGACAACACAAAAAAAGAAAGTGCAAAGGTGATACAAGGCACAATAGGTGAGTTATAAATAGGCAAAATGGACCTCCCTCTCCCCTCTCTCACTCATGGCACACACACACACACACACCAAAAATTTTGATGGGTGGGGGAAGAGAATTGTGCTTGCCATGCACATGGCAAGTACCCTAGGAGATTCTCTAGGTTTAGGGCTAGTTTTAGGTAGTTTCTTGTAAGCAAGGTGAGAATCTTGGGTGAGTACAATGATGTGTGGTTAGGAAAGTATAGTGGGGGAATATATGCTCCTAGTTGTGTAGGTTTAGTGTGGTAACCTTAGTTATAGGGTGTTTGTAGTGTTAGATATACACAAAATGCTCGTATGGTGAGGTTATGTATGAGCTACTACCAAAACAACAAGGCTTATTCTAACTAGTTGGGTACAAAATGTAGGCTAGGTGGGAATCTTCCAAATCCCCAAACTTGCTTGTGCAAGTAACCAACCAAAGAATCTTGCATATGCAAGTGTACTTATGTACACTTAGGCCTTGTTCGTTTGGGTTTTGGTTTCCTGGTTCTCACTTTTTTCTTGTGGCCCCTTCCACGTTAGCCAGCTATTTTATCTCTCCTTTGCATTTTTTTGGAACAATACTCTACTCCATACATTGTACGAGATAGGTCCGTGGGGCCTACTTTAAAGACCCACACAAATGATCTAAGCTGTCCATTAGTTCTAAAATTATTTTTCGAGTCATCCATAAGAAAATCAGATCAATCATATAATTTTAAGTATTTGATCCAGTTGTCTAACTTTTTTTCAAACTTTTGTCAAAATTCAAGATCCTAAATTGTGAATGAATAATTAGAATATAGTTTTTCAAATGGGCTGATTTTTTAGTAGATACTAAAAAAAATTATTTTAAAAGTAATGAACGCCTTAGATCATTTGTGTGAGTTTTTGAAATAGGTCTCATGGACCCATCTCATACTATGTATAAAGTAGAGTATTATTTCCAAAATTACAAAGGAAGAGAAAGTAGTTGGCTAACATGGAGGGGCCCACAACAAAAAAGTGAGAACTAGGAAACCAAAACCCAAACGAACGTGGTGTTACACACTCCAACTCACTCTCCTCCCCAAGTTCCCTCTCTCTCTCTCTCCCTACCGAATTCTCTCTCTCTCTCTCTCTCTCTCTCTCTCTCTAACTCTCTCTCTAAAACTCTCTCTAATCTAGTTAGTATAGGATTCTATGGTTGAGGGATAAATGAACTAGATGGTATCAAGGTGTTCGGTTAGGGAAGGAACAGCGGTTGGGTAGGTTTCGGGTATAAAACTCGGTCCCTAGGGTGACGGTAGTGTATCGGATGTGTTACTCGGCCTCGCACGCGCGTAAACATGGCTATGTTATAATTTATTCAAATCAAAAGAATTTAATTAATATTTAATAGAAAAATATTTCAATTAATCCCAATTTAAATTAATTAATTGGATTAATAAATGAATTTTTTATTTATAAAAATTAGGGTCTTTACAAGAAGAATTTAAAAAGTAAAAATTATGTTCGAATTTGATTTTTTTTAATAACTCAGTTATGAACAATATTACTTTATATTTTTTAGATTCCTCTCGACGAGACAAATCAATAATTAAAATATAAAAAAATGTCCCCCAAAAAAGAATAAAAACAAAAAAATAAAACCTCCCTTTAATTTACATCCAATTTTTGTAAAACTAATGATCCATTATATATTTTTGGGATAATTATACACGATATTGAACCCATTTCCACATTTTTTTGAAATTTTCCACATATGGGTTGCCATGTTATATCCTGAAATTAAATAGACCGCCCCCACCAAACAAAATCCAAACTCTTTAAATTTTGTGTTCTCACTCTTGATTTTCAAAATCCATGGAAGTCAAAGAAAATCAAATGGTATAGTACAATTATTGTCTATTGATAAGACCGCCTGTGTTGTGGCACAACATATGAACCTTTGTTTTGTCAACTCGAACGTGGGCTTAAATTCTCCTCTTATGGATGAAAAAAATGACCAATGTCTTAATACCTTATTAAAAATAGTTTTACTTAAATCCCTTTCTAAAGTATACGAGAAATCATATAGTAGTGTGTGTATATATATACACACATATATACATATTAAAAATCTAGCCAACAAGCAATGTTTTAAAGCGTGCCGCTATTATGTAGTAAAACAATTATAGTTTCCAAGACCTATTTATCCATATATCTATTAGTTTTAGTGAAAGTAAGAGTAATCTTTCAAAAATGTATCGGCGCTGTATAGTAAAATAGTTACTTTCACAATTCTTAAAAATGACCTAGCTAATGAGCGACGACATATATTAATCACGAATATCTCACTAGATATATATTCTTTATTTGTTTGGCGGTTTTTGTTTTATGTTCTTCTCGTTTGTACGTTGTTATTATTCGGTTACTTTTATACCCAATAGTTTGTAATAGCATTTTGTTTAAAATGAAATTCTCTCTTTCGACAAAAAAAAAAAACAGGTTAACGAGCAACCCTTCCAAAGCATTATCTAGCAAATTAAATAGTAGTTTCAACTAACCCTTATGACGTGCTTTCTGATATATTGGAAATTATATATCTATAAATTATATATCTATCGAGCAATCTTTCCAAAACATACGTATCAACATTGTATAGTAAAATGGGTACAATAAAAAACAGTCATAGCACTATCATCGTCCTTTGTCTATGTGTTAGTCTCATTAGAATACGAAGAATCTTCTAGCGTATCAGAGTTTTATAGTAAAATAATAATAGTTTTTATAATGATTTAATTTCGATACTTGGCTCTTATTAAAATTAATTCAACCAACAATGAAACTTTTTAAAATGAATCGACGTTATGTAGTAAAATAATTACGGCTTTTACAGTAAAATAGTTACATATTTTATGACGACATTACATAGTAAAATAGTAACGGCAGCTTTTACGAAGGCTCCTTAGGCAAAAAACTGTATAAGTGGTTTTTTCGTTTTTTCATTGTCTTTATTCAAAAAAAATTGTATTTGTTAGTTTCGCGTCCAGTTTTCATGGTTTATGGATCCGTCTCGACGAGACGAATCCAACAAATATAAAATTATGATCAAAACTAATAATTTTTTGAATAAAGCCGATAATAAACCAAAATAAACCAGTTTATTGGTTTAATTTTGGCTTTATTAAAAAAAATTAGTTTCAACTATAATTTTATACTCTTCCATAAATCACGAAAACTTGACGCGAAACTAACAAATGTAAAAAAAAAAATTGAATAAAAACAAAAAGAAAAAATCAAAAAATAGTTTTTTCTTTTTTGCCAAATGAGAGTTTTCCATTTATGCGTCTTATCTGAAATAATCCAGCTAGCAAAGAATCTTTTCTTGCATAGTAAAATAGTTACAGCTTGTATGACGCGTCTGACCATGCCAAATATATGTTCGTTCAAATCATATTTTCAATAAAAAAAAAATTCATGATTTCTATTGTTTTCATTTAGGCTCATATCAATAAATATATCATGGAGTATTCTTTTGTATACTAAAATCAAAAATCATATTCCAGAAAATTGTCACAATAAACGACAAGTGGCGCTAAATGCAATCCTAAATTCAAACTAATGGATAATTGTCAACTTTTTTTTAAAAAAAAAAAGCATGTATATATATATAATTAATCCTTTTTATGCGAACTAGAAAATAGTAGGGAAAAAAAAAGAGTGGAAATCTTGTAGTAAAAAAGTTTATACTAGGAAAAAAAAAACAACCAAACCAACTAACACCGAAGTCCTTCGTAAGCGTGACGAAATATAAACATAGTCAAATGGGAACATATGTGGACGTCAAAATCTTGATATATCGTCTGCACATAGCAACAAGTTACAAAAATAATTTAGAGAGAGAGAGAAGAGGAGAGAGAAGGGTGCGTGCGTTTCCGCGTTGAGAGATGAGTCTCCAGGGACTGTTCGATGGAAGAAAAAGACGAGAGAGGGTTTATTAGGGCAGGAATTAGTCCAGTACGTTACTGGGTTTACTTTTTACTGTATATAATTGATCATTATTTGATTTTTGAGTTTGCTCTTAATATAATTGATCACTATTCAATTTTCGGATTTAGACAGTAAAAAAGTAGGATTGGTTAGGCCGCGAAAAAGTAACTTGTTATAAATTTTTAGTCTCGATGTAGATGACTTGGCTGAATCAACTAAGATGAGGTAGTTGAGGCGTGCGTAAACTTGTTCAGACATCTTAAAAAAGGGGGAGAGAGAGAGTATTAATGGTACAATTTCCTGAAGTCTGAACGAACCACACGATCTTGGCTTTGACACCTTACCAAAGTCATCATTTCTTTCCCTTTGACTATTTAGCATATTTCCACCTTATTTTCACACCTCCATTTTTCTATAACCCTATAAAACTACCTCCTTCTCTCTCCACCCATCTTTTCCTCTCCCATCTTCATCTAACCCTACTTGTCAAAACAAATTCTCTCTCTCTCTCTCTCTCTCTCTCTCTCTCTCTCTCTCTCTCTCTCTCTCCATATATACATATATAAAATCCTGTGGACTAATCCATGGATGGTCTTCACCATCGTATCGCGGTGAACGTCGATCAAGGAGACAGCAGGTTCCCTCAATGGAGTATTCAGGAGACAAGGGACTTGTTGATGATTCGAGCAGAGCTGGATCAGACCTTCATCGAAACCAAACGTAACAAAGTTCTGTGGGAGGTTGTCGCGACGAAGATGAAGGAGAGGGGTTACAATCGTAGCACAGAGCAGTGTAAGTCTAAATGGAAAAACCTCGTCACTCGGTTCAAGGTATAAAATCTTATTACACGAGTGTGTTTTTCAATATATAAACATCCTTGATCAATCGTTTAGTCGAGAACATGATTCGCAAAACACGGATTTTACTTGGGAAAAACACTTCTAGATAATTCAGGCACTGGTTTTTTAGATCGAAAGGAGGAGGAAAGATTTCATCGTTCTGGATCGAAAAAAGTTAGGTGCAAAATTTTTACAGGGCTCGAATAAAAGGTTTTTGTGGCAACGTAACGTTATCCACGTCATCTAACTAGTTGAGACGTGGGTAAGTTGATCCGGACACTTGAGTTATCAAAAAAAAAAACATATGCATTTGTTTCAGGTTATTTGACTGATACAAACAAATTTTTTTTATATTCCAACTGTCATTGTTTTATTTATGTACGTAAGATTACCTTTCTAACTAAAATGTTTTTATTAATTGCATCTAGACGAGCTTTATCTATCAGCTGCCTCACAATGCGATAGGTTTATGAATATGCCCTGATGTTATTATAAAAAAAAGATTTTGTTCTCAAGGAACTCATTTTTCTATTTTTTTTAGATGTTATTTCAAAAAGATTTTGTGCTCAAGGAACTCATGTAATTTGTTAATTTTGTTATATATATGTTTTTTTAGGGATGTGAAACTATGGAACAAGAAGGTATGCGCTTGCAGTTTCCATTCTTCAATGAACTTCAGACCATTTTATCCGCGCGGATGCAACGAATGCTATGGATGGAAGCAGAAGGAGGAGGGGGAGGAGCGAGCGGGTCGAAGAAGAGAGGGGTTCTACTATCATCAGAAGACGAAGACGAAAACGAAGAGAGCGACAGAGAGAAGGGTAACAATGGAAGCAAGAAGAAAAGGAAGGCTATAGCTAAAGGTGGTGGCACTAGTCATGGGAGTGGTGGAAGTATCAATAGTTTGAAGGAGGTTTTGGAGGAGTTCATGAAGCAACAAATGCAAATGGAGATGGAATGGTTGAAAGCCTTTGAGGCTAGAGAAGAGGAGAGGAAATTGAGGGAGATGGAGTGGAGACTAAAAATGGAGGCTTTGGAGAATGAGAGGGTGGTGAATGAGAGGATGTGGAGAGAGAGAGAAGAGCAAAGAAGAGTGAGAGAAGAAGCTAGGGCTGAGAGGAGGGATGCCCTTATTACAGAACTCTTGAATAGGCTTAGATGAGATGGTAAAATTTAGTCAATTCAAACTAGCTCTAGACCCTTATTAATTTGTTCATTTTCTTGTGCTTCAGGATGAAGAAACAAGCTATGTGACAGGTTTGTCACCAAACTTGGTTCAGCTCATGTTTTGGTTTAGCCCTGGAAGTATTTTTGTCTTTTAAGAAAATGCTATAATACAAACCCTTCGGGTTCGTCTTTATGGTATAAATCTTATCTAGCTGTTAATTATGAATATGTATATACAACTATTATGGTTTTTTAATGCAAATGCTATAAAATTTTATATTATTTAAATTCTTTCTACCACTGGTGGAAACTCACCGTTTGTGGACTCTACAGGACTTTTTTGTTGTAATCAAAATTGTTCATCTTGTAAGGCCCTTAGAGTAGTATATTCATGAGAAAATTCGACTTGATTGGATATTGATTAGCATATCAAAAATTGGATTTTTTGATTTATAAAATGAATGGTTATAGATTTTGAAGGTAAATTCTCCATGACCGTCTGCTTCATAAACCAAAATTCGATTGTTGATATAATTATCGATATCCGATCAAGTTGATTTTTTTTCATGAATAAACTACTCTATATTAGACCCTACAAGATTAATAGTTCAGATGATAACAAAAAAAATGTAATGATGGAGCCTACAACGGGCTGTGGTGGAAAAGCTGGAAAGAATTTAAACTCATGTTGTGCAGACCCTAATGAAGGGTGTGTATTTAGCACTTTCTAGTATTTTATTTTTGCATATTAGAGTACTCCTATGTATAGGGAATCACTATGACCAAGAAAATAATTTAAACCTAGTATAATTAATATGCATTTGTTTATTATATAGAATGATGTGGCAATAATACTTTTTGAAATGTAAACAAGAGAAGATTACAAAAGAAAAGGCGACATAACAGCCATGTTTCGTATAGAAAAAACTTGCGTGCTTGTATTATTTTTGTAAGGCGTATCTCATTCTTTGTTCGTATACGTAGACCAGGAGCAAGGAGTATTTGATCCATATCCTGATATAATAAGTCCAACGGGAGCAATATTTGAAATGACAATTCACGAAGGAAATAACAATATTGAGATCGATTAGAATAAGAAGATCCCTCAAATTAATCAACTCAATAACTTGTCTTATGATAAAATGGATACGACCATCGGAAAAATTGATAAATTTGAAGTTTATTGACCAATTTGACTTAATTTGTAGAGTGACCCGACAATATATAAACAGCCTATTGTAAACGCCATCTAATTTCTATATACTATTGTAAGATTTGTTGAAGTTTATCATTGTTTAAAGCTCTTACGCTCTTTGGCTGGCTGGCTGCCTTGCAATTTAATTCTTTTATCGAATAACGCTATTTGTTTAACGGGATTAATAAGGTCTTACGCTCTCTGCCTGCCTGCCATGCAATTCCAATTTTTTATCGTATAAGGTCATTTGTTTGACGGGATTAATAGTCAATTGATGAATAATCCTGGAGGATAACTAATCTCATCAAACAAATAGCGATGGGATTACAAACACCATGCCCACCATGAGATTAATTATGTGGTATTGTATATCCCATTGTTTGTGGGACTACATATATTCTATGTATACTTAATTCAGACAATAAAGTTTTTTAGCCCTAGATATGTGATAGGAAACTTTCATTGATAAAAAAGAGTATTTATTGGCGGTAATAAAATAGCCGGTAAAAGTATGTATTGTTACCGATGGTAAATTACCGCCGCTTATACATTCTCGACGACCATACGGTACGGTATGATTTTCACGTAATTACCACCGGTAATAGTACTATAACAACGGTTTTTTAATGTGCTAATGCTAAAATTTGGCGTAGTGTGAGATGGGCTCTCACAATTTTTCATTAAGTTGTATATATGACAACACCCAGCAGCTACTACTATTAACTCGAGAGAAAACTATCGCTGGACAAGAGGGATTATTGATAGGTTTTTATTACGCAACCTGTTTTCTCCATGTGGATGGTTCTTGGAAAGAGGGAAATACCTAAGTGGACTGGGTTTTACAACTAGCCATCTGGACAGGACCATAATTGCGAAACACGCCTTTTCCACTTTTAGCATCACTCCAATACAAACGGAAATTCAAGCAATAGATGACGCTGTCAAATGGGCTCTAAAACATAATCATAAGTTTATGTTTTTTCTGATTGTTTTAATGCCATTATGCAGATAGCAAGGAGGGTTGAGTGTCCTCATCATAACATATTTTTGTTACGCAACCTGGCAGCAGAGATCTCAAAGTTGTCCTTTTGTAGGATCTCAAAGGTTGCACGTCAGAATGTCTAGCAAGCTCACTTGCTTTCTAAACATGCTCTGGCCAATTTTGTTCCTCACCCAAACACCGGTGATTGATTTTGCTCATTAGCCCTCTGATTAGTTTTATTTGTCCTTTGTTTATATTATGGATGTTCTAGACTTTGTTGGACTTGTTGTTCTGCTTTGATGGTTTAATTATATTTCTTCCTATTTCTCAAAAAAAAAAAAAAGAAGAACGGGATTATTAAAAACAAGAAATTTGGAAGGAAGAGAAACAACCAGCAAGGTAAAGCCCTCCCTTCCCCTGCTGCATTGCAGCATCAGGTTGGGGAAACCCTTGGGGAAATGAGAGGAAGTAAGAGAGAAGACACGTAAGGTTTTTTTAAAGAGAGAAGCTCTTGGTTGAAGAAACTAAATTTATGCAGGCATCTTGAGGCTTATTTTGGCGTAAAAAGTTAAGTATACTTTTTGTTTTGTCTTATTAGGGGGAAAAACCAAAAGTTTTTTTTTGGCCTAAAATGTTGTAGGAGTTACTTATTAGCCCAAACAAATGACTTTATGAAATTCAAAAAAAATAAAAAGCATATTTAACTTTTTAGGCCAAAATAAGCCCGAATGATATAGGTATATGAATTCAATGCTTATATCCATTCAAATCAAACGGATTAGTAGGCCCAAGAACCATCTTCATTTCATAGCTGTCGTAAAGAATTGACAATCACAAACAATTATAATAGGATAAGTTTGTGTGCATAATTCTACTATTCCACAAATCACTGCGTAGGGGGCCGAATTTGACAAGGAGTGGGTTGGAGATCCACCCCGTTAAGGCTTGTCAGTTTAGAGCAGCCCAAGTCCGCTTCACGGCCTATTTGACGGAACGTGGCTAGGCCGACAAGTAGGTCCAACTTGTTCCATAAGGCCCAGCACTCACCAAGATCTTTGGGCCCAATGGTCGGTGGGCCCAAGCCCAAGATCCAATTCTCTCTGTATAGCTCAGCACCTTGTTGATACATTGGGCCGAACATTACCAGCCGTAACCTATGGCCCAGATCGTTCTGTGTGGCCCAGGTGCCTGTTGGATCGATAGCCAGCCGGGTTCAGTGGAGTCAGTCCAAGTTGAAGGGAACCTGACCCATGAACCGACCCGGGAAGCTGCTTAGAGAGGTAAGTGAGGCACATGGGCAAGGCTACGTGGCAGCCAAGCAGATCTCCAAGGACATTCTAGAAGGACTACATGGCAGATGGTTATTACAACGTCACGTGCCAAGGCGGTTATTGATGAGGTCACACACACTCGTACCAAGCATGGGTGACTTGGAAAAGCAAACACATTGTAATCCATATACTCAAGGGATAAACCCTAAAAAGGTTCACGCTTCTAGATCTAGAACATCAAAGTGCCTTTGGGCGAGTCTGGCAGGGGCAACACTAACTAGTTGCTACATTTGTAGGTATATATTCGGACTAAAGAGGAGAGTTGAATCTAACCGAGAAGAACAATCGTGATCCACCTCCCACACATACTGTACTATTCAATTCCAATCATTCACACATATGGCCGGCGCATGCTTTTAATCTGAGAAATGCTAAATATTAAAAAAAAAAAAGTATCCAGAAAATAGTTAGAATTTGAAAATGAGTGGCTCAAATTACTCCTACTGGTCGTGGTAATGATCTTAAGCCAACGGGCATTAAATTTTTAAAAACTTTGTAGGACAACGTACCGATATAAAAATAAAACATTTATTTAAATACAACTATCATAATATAATTTTTCGAAATCTTGAGAATGTCGGTTGCACCTGGGCCACTCATTTTGAGCAAATGAGATTGCAGTTGAAGTGGAGCAAAATAGAAGGCCTGGATTTTATTTTATTTAGGACAATATAAAATGGTACTTTTGGATGTCACATATAATAAAGATAGGCATATATTAATATGGAAAATCTTGTGATGGTGTCATAGTATGTGATATAATTTTATAATGGTTAGTATTAGGAAATTAACATTTTGTACTTAATGGATAAAATAAAATTTCAGATTTTTTTTTTGTGTGGTTGTAGTCTATAGTGTACGTTTGCAGCTACGACAATAGGGCATAATTTCAGTTATGAGCATAACTTTTTACTTTTTAGATTTCTCCAGTTGAAATTAGCTAATAATCTATAGAAAAAGTCAACGCAAAACTAATAAATGCGCAAAAAAAATTGAATAAAGACAAAAAGAAAATAAATCCAAATAGATTTTTTAGCCATAGGTTAGGGAAAGAAAAGAATCATGTTTGAGGATCCTCCAGTCCCTTTAATTAAGATGATCCTGTCTGCCCAATTTTCGGGTCCTTCCCAAGTCCGTTTTGATAATTAGGTCATTAGTATTTTGGGGTTTAATATGAAATAAGCACATGAAGCATCATAAAAATGGTTAGCATTTAAATTCCGTTTATCTAGTTATGAATTCATAAACCTTTGGAGAATCTCAGATGAGTTAGGTATACAATTTCTCCATTATAAAAAATGTTTGTACGTTCAACCTGGATAATTTTATGTTCATCATAACTTATTCTGAAATAGGAAAAAATCAAAATAATTTATGTTTCTTTGGAAAATGTTTAACCTACATAAGAAATAAATATCAGTATAAACTATAAAGCATAAAACATCATCACCCATGATGGTTGGATTTTATCTTTGGATGTCATCAACCAATTGTAATTATATAAAATGACTTTGGATCTTGACCTCTCATAAAATAAAATAAAATAAACTTTTGTTGTGCTTTGGGGTCCTTGTAGTGCCCCTAATGCGATACACGGTGGAATGCTCCCATCAATCGCATATAACTGGGCACATGGGGACTTTAACGTCCACTTTGATAATACAGGACTAGGATTTAATCTTAGCTTCTATAAATTTGAATTATCCATTGGTCAAATTAAATCTAAGTTGTGCATTGTCTAAATGGACGGTCTTATGGGAATAGTACTGCTAGGGTCACTACACCATCCCCTCTTCCCTCTTTGGCGGATTAGAGAAGTCCACTCATTTGCCTTTAGGGTAATATTTTACTTTATTTTATTTTGTTGATAATCAGGTGTCCAGGCTAGTCTGCACACACCTCGACTAATTATTCTCTGACTTTAAAGGGGACCTCTGCTAGTGGACGGAGGGATATAGACCGGCCTGAATTCTTTAAAGTCAGAGCAAAGCTCCGTACTCCAAAAGAGTTATAACACCTAAGAGACTTCAAAGCCGAAATCATAAGAAAAAGTAAACCCTCGAGTCTCAAACCTTGATTACTAAGCTAATCCCTTCAAGTTTGCTTTTAGGGTTTTATTGACCTTAAGGAATCCGTATCGTATTGTAATTCTAACCATCCACTATGTCGTCGTATTTGTTAGTATAATTATATTATTGCTTGAAGGTTAAAAATATTGGTAGCTGGAAGCATAACTTCTACGTTGTGCCATTAAGATATGTGATTTTTTCGGGACAAAGAAAGGAAATTTATATCAGTAAAAATCAAATACAAATAATACAGTCTTATGTGTGGATACCGGTTCGCTAGCCCACCCAATTAAGCTCTAATTTTTTAAGGGTTTTATGTATTAGGCCCATCGGGTTTACTTGGATTGAGTTTTTAAACCCGTTGGTAAAGGGATTGCACTTGGAAATAGTATCTTTTAAAATTAAACATGTACGGCCTATATAAAAATGGTAATGTGTTCTTTATATATATATTTTTATCCTATCGAAGAAATACTAATTAGTAAGAGTGGAAAAAGGTACTACCATACTTTATATTTGCACAGTATAATAGGGATTAAGGTGATGCAAGCAAACAGAGACATAACTTAACGTACACATAATTAATGTTAGAAGCACTTAAATAAGTTAGGCTTTGATAAACGACTTGCATCAGGATTTTATATTTGTCAAGTTCAACGAATTAATGTTTAATGTGACAAGTTGACTTCAACAAGAACGACTTGTAACTTGATTTTGGATAAAGAACGGATCTATTTTTTTATCAGCGAAAATCAGTATTGTTCGAGACTTTGAGTAGTTAAACTAACATATTGGACGGCTAGTTCAACTCTTGACCGCTTTTCTTCCGGCGGCTCATACCTAGGGTTGTAAATAAACTGAGCCATAATTCGCAAACTATTCAGGCTTCAGTTCGGTAAGAGATCGTTCGCAAACTATTCAATATTAGGGTTCTACCTATAAATATTTTATAGTTGAGGGATTCTTATGTAATTTGTTATTCTGTTATCCCTACATACAGTATTCTAGTACGAACGAATGGGTTTCACCCGACCCTCGTTTTCTCAGCCGCTTCCCATTGGTGTTGTACATCGGCTCCCTCCCCCTCCTCTCTGTCTCCCTCCGCCTCCATGTTGCCTCTCTCCACTGCTTCATCCAGATCCGATCAATCATACCCAATTATTCCATTTAGTTGTTATTTAGTTCTCTTGTTTTTTTCCTCATGTTGTTTCTTTTGATTTCTTATTATTGTGGTAGATCTGTTTTGTTTTCCTTTGATTTCTTGATTATTATAGTAGATTTACCTGTAATATTATTTTCAAGCATGTCTTTTTCCCCTCTTAGTTTGTGTTCTAAATTGCTAACGAATCCTACCGAGCTAGATTCGAGTCTAATTCGGCTTTGGTTCGGCTCCTTTGAGTTCAACGAGCTCTACTGAGCTGAGCCTGAACTTTGAAATATTTTCATGAGCCAAACTCGAGCTCACTTGTCTAGGCTTGAATCAAACTGAGCTGAACTTGAGCCTGAGACATACCTTACTAAACTGATCCCAAACTTTATAGGGTTCAACTCGATTAAGCTCATTTATAGGCCTAGTCACACCTAAGTGATCCCCCAAAGCCCCTTGGCAGAACGGAAATGTCTTTTGTTTTTTTCCTTGGTGTTATACCCAAGTTCACTTATTGTTTTTGCTTATTTACACCTATGTTGGCGGGATGCGCCAATAATTCTTATTTTCCCATCCCGGCGGGTTGTGCTGGGAGTGGGGACCACGCACTTTTATTTTTTTTCTTTTCTTTTTGTCCTCCTTGGGGTATGCCTTTTATAGGTTGTACATTCGCTTAACCCCTTTTAATTTCAAGCTTATTTACCAAAAAAAAAGTTCATGTTTTTGGCTTTAATAACTCTTAATTATCTATAACCCCACAATAGGAAACGGGACCCTGGTGATTCAATCTTTTGTATGAGTTTTGCCTTCTTTTTGTTTTGTTATTTGTGTAACTATTTTGATTACGGGCTTGTAATGAGTTTACTCAATACACTCTTATAGTGAGTAATCACAGTCGTTCATTCACAAATCAACGACCGTTATTGTTTGCCATATTTTGAAAAGTCTGGTCATTATTGTTTTCATTAGAAAAGCAATTTCAAATGGAAATTAATATTGACACTTCTCATATTGATATTGGCACTCCCTTTTTATTTCTATTAGGTGAAGTTACTAAAACACCCTTATACTTTGGAATCACATTTTCTCTTGATTTCATAGTGTATTGTTTTTTGGTCATTCGTCATTCCTAATCTATTACATGGGAAAAGAGGAATGAAACTGGATCCTAGGATGTAGTGCTAGCCATTAAGCCTCATCATTGGGCTAGGCTCGTGGGCCGGGCTAAGCAGGTTTTTTTTTTTTTGGAGCGGGGCGGGCTATCTCCTAAAAGATGAAGCCCAAGCCCAGCCCATGGGCTTATCCTTATAAGGTGGGCGGGCTAGTTTTCGAGCGAGCGGGCAGGCTAGTTTTCGGGCGGGCGGGCTGGACTAGGATATTTAGGTGGGCCAAAATACTTACTGCTTTTTTGCGCCTAGACTTAAGTTATTTTCACTAAAAATTACTAGTTTTTAGACTAAAAACTCTTAGTACTATAAATTAAATACCTTAGAATTAAGCAATAACTAATAAATTACAAATTATGTATTAAAAAAATGAACCAATACTTCATTCTCATCCAATATTGGTACTGAAAATAATGTCTCTAATTAGCACCCAATAAACTTCACAAATAAATTCCAAACTCTTAGTACTATAAATTAAGTAATAACAAATAAATTACACATTATGTATTAAAAAAATGAACCAATACTGCATCAAAGTTTCTACCAGCAGTCCAAGACTGCTGCCCATGTCAATCGTCTAATTAGCCTCTGATTATCCTCAATCCAATGGTATGGGATCGTCTTCTGGATCGCTATCTTCAATAAAGGAAGGTCTTGATATTTTTAGATTCGCCAATTCTTTTGCAAGTTTAGACTCTTGTTCAGCTTGTTGCATTCTTTGTTCTGCTAATTGCCAATATTTTAAGCAAATCAATACTTCCACGGTGTCCGGCTCCAAACTACCCCGCTTTTCAGAAATTACACGACCACCTGCACTAAAAGCAACTTCGGATGCAACAGTAGAAACTGGAACAATTAGTATATCACAAGTCATAACAGATAGTACGGGATATTTAGATTCTTGTGATCTCCACCATACCAATTGATCAAATGACTCAATTTTTCAAGGACTAATTGACTAAAGAGGGCTAGAGGTTTGGTTAGGTACAACGTGAACACCAAGCATAGCACCAAGTATAATGATCAAGCCATTGATAGTCCTTGGATCCAAGTAGGGTTTTCAATGTTTTTAGAATGCCAAAAGAACCAAAACATTGAATCTATATTTGGTCTTGGAAGTTGACAATCAGCATGTTGTTGGCAGACTCTTGGGAGTTGGGAGGAAAATAATCAAGCGTGCAAATTACAATTGTGCACTAAAGAAATTAATCAAGTGTACCAACTCTTACTGTATGCCTAGTTTTTTAGCATCAACTTTGTATTTGGGCTGTCGGGCGGGCGGGTATCTCGGGCTGACGGGTGGGCTAACGGGCGAGTGGGTTGGCGAGAAAATATTTAGGCCCAAGCCTTGCCCATAGAAAATTCGGGCTGGGCTAGCCCGCCCATTTGGAGGGCTCAGGCAGGGTAAAAGCCCAACAGGCCTCGAGCGGGCCACGGGCCGATGGGCCAAATGATGAGGCTTACTAGCCATCACTTGCCTTGTTTTCATAATTACAAGGGTGAGTTTGCAACTTCAACTAATAAAGAGAAAGAAGGGAGTGCCAATATCAATTCCCTTTCAAATATGGACAATTTGACATGGGGACAGTAAATTTTTTTTTTTTTTGATCCAATTATAATGATTATGTTTTAATAAATCCATCCGACACTTAAAAAGTTTTCCAATGAATGCAATGAGAGGAAAATACAACCATAGCTACCTGCAACCTTAGATTGTATCGTAGTTGATGTCGCCCCAAGCGTAGGGCTAGGTCAGTGGTAACATAATAACCAGTAAGACCAGATCAAATCCACAGGGACCGAACGCACCCGCCGTGAGAGTTGTCTTGCGAATGATGGTTTTAGCCTTAAAGCAACAAACTTGGCTTTTGGAGTTTGTTTGATGGAATTCTCTTAACTTCGAGAACGACTCGGAAGATTAAAAACAACAAATTAAACTAAGGCAAAGTCTAGGGAATTTTAACAGCCATAACTTAGGCTAATTCGTTCCTCTCTTGTTTAGATTAGGATTCTTGTAACCATTTAACAAACATCTAGGTTGACATTGCTCCAAGCATCACACGTGAAAAGGAGAATCAACCCTTAACTACGAGAGATCAAAAAGATTAACAAACTTAGACTTTGGTACATAAAATTGATCTTAACTCTTTGAACTAGAAATGATGTTCGATAAAGTTTAGGTTCTTGAGCCAATTAGACAAACTTTTAGATTGACATCGCTTAAAGCGTCACCCGTACCTAGGACCTAGGTGAATTAACCCTCGGTCACGATAGATCAATGAGATTAAAAATCCAAATTTTGATACATAAAGATGAACCCGTGACTTCATTAAACGAGAGGTGTTTGCAATTTGGTGAGAAAAACGATTTAAACCTAAGTCATGGGGGCGCTAATCACCCCATGACCGAGCCTATTTAGACTAATCAAACATAGGAATGAAAGACATAACTTGAAACGTAAAAGAAATGAAGAACATGATTTTACAGAAAATAAACTTGATATATATGAAGATCTAAGGATTACAAGAACTATTAAAGCACGAAAAATTAAACGAAACACGAAACTTATGTGAGTTTTCTAGAAGGAGAAAACTTCAAAATCCTCTCCCATGGAGGAGAGAGGTGAGAGCCCAAAAACTAGCTAAAGAAGTAAAATAGAATATATGTTGAAAGGGGAGAGAGGAAAGTGTATATAGTCTACCACTTTTCTATCTACCTAATATCTAATAAAGCACACAAAACAACACAAAGTTTCCATTAATAGAAAGTGCAAAAAGAGCTTGAAAAATGCTCCACGGATTGATGTGGATCGAACCACTATGGGAGTGGATCGATCCAGAATGCTCTGGTGAAGTTTTGGAGTGGAGTGGATCAATCCATTATTGAATTGGATCGATCCACTATTGACAGATGCAGAGTTGGCCTTGAGTGGATCGATCTACTATTGGACTGGATCGATCCACTATTAGTTTGTTCAGCCAAATTTTTGACCCGACTTCACGGGCACAGCCCGGCTTTGTCCGAACTCGGAATGAGGCAATTCTTGAACCGTTGAAGAGCTTTATGAGTCTACTTTCCAACCCAATTAACCTCATATTCATAGCCTTTGTATCTTGAAAGTAATGAGCCTTTTTCTATCGGTTGGTCAGATTTTCTCGAGGCTCATAACTCCAAATTTCTTGTTCTTTTGTTTCGGACCTTCCTTGAATCTTCCAAAGCTTATTGAATCGATTTCTAAGCTTCGGCGATTGTCCTCCACGACATTGCAGATCCTTGGATACTTTTGAATACAACCGGAGATTATTTGGAGCTTTGGACACATCTTTTAGCTCCGATTTTCTGGAACTCATCAAAAACACAACTCGCACAAAATCAATTGTATAAAGGCATAAAATGCACGTGTGTGTGATCACAACGAGCAAGATAATCTCGGATATATACAACATTTGGGGCTTATCAATAGCCTACATCACAAATAAGAGAAGGGCAACAAATGCCTGAATCCAAACACAAGATATAAAAAGAATCACTTCTCAACGACTCTATGGTGCAGGACACGAGGAGGTTTTGATCAAAACATGCAATCTCCGAAGGCTAGCAAAAATCCCAATCAAAGGATAACAAAGATCATCAAAGGAAACCTTTTTCCTGAATCTATTTTCAAAAAGCTCACCCTGGTCCAAATAAAGAGCATTCGTGGTCAAAACAAAACAAACCCTCACTGCCACGAGTGGAGTGTCGGACAACACTCTGGGACAAGACTTCATGACATGACAGTCTTTGGCCACGGGGGAGTAAGGCTGGCAAAACTAACATCCCACAAGACCACGACGAGCAGAAAACAAAACTGTGGCCAAACAAATGCAGAAAAAATCAAGAATTTAGTAACCCTCCATCATCACCTATCGTATCTGGGGAAACTAGATCGGCACAACGACTAATTGGAAAGACCAACCGGTAAAGAAAACTAACACACTAAAGAAAGAAAAGAACCCTACCTATACCTCGCTGTTATTTACCGTCCTGGCCACCTATTTCCAGATCTGAGCCGAAAAAGGGTTAACGGACCGGAGCAAACCCATACGCCACCACTAGAGTAGGAGCACAGGAGCTTGAACGTCGGGGCAAGACCTTGTCGCACATCACCTTTAAAACAAAAACACAAATAAAAAAGAGTGATACACTAGAGACAGAGAGAGGAGAAAGAGGGTTCAAATATGGGCGGGCGGGAGGAAGGAAAGGAGGTGACAACCCCTCCCCCAAAGGAAAAAAACCTAGCTACTGCTTTTTTTTTTTTTAGAGATAAAGAGAGAGAGAGAGAGAGAGAGAGAGTCCCGATATTTTAGAGAAAGACACGTTCAGTTGTTTATTTTGCAATTTTTGGCCAAGCCCGGTAGGCCCGCTAGTTTGTTCCAAATTTTGGGTCCTGATCATAACGGGCTTAGCGGGCTTGGCCAGCTTCATACCTGACCCATAAAAGTCTAGCCCGGCAGGATGGACCTGGGCTGTTACTGTTGACATTTTCTATTGGTTCTGGTCATAACGGGCCTAGCGGGCTTGGCCAGCTTCATACTTGACACATAAAATTCTTAGCCCGGCCTATATCTACACGCACTGATACTCTCTCTCTCTCTCTCTCCTCTTTGACCTCTCCCTCGCTCCTCCAATGGATCGTGCTCAGATTCTGTTGTTAGGTTTACCCCTCTTCCTCTTCTGTTCAGACATCTTCAACCTCTTCATATCATCACCACCGCCACCACCTCCCAAACACGATCACCACCCTCACCACCACCACCACCACCACGATCACCGAACAACCCCTGAGCCTTTTGTCCAAGAAACTCTTGATTTTCCCACTCAGGTACTCCTCTTCTCGTTCAATACTCCTCAATATAACTCATTTTGTATGGTTTTTCATTACTTCTTTCTGTCAAGAATCTATTATGGGGTTTTCTTATAAAAGAAAATCCATATTGGGTTTTTCTTTTGAAAAGAAATCTATAAGGGGATTTTCTATTTTTTCAGAAATCAAGCGGAATTGGAGCAATTGGCGTTGGAAACACCGTCAACATCAACTTTTGCTCTTCTTGTTCCTTCAAGTTTCGTCTTACTTTTACTACTTGTACATAAATGTGTCCATGTTTGTTTATGTTTGGTTCCTATGTAATGTGGTTTCCAAAAGTTGCCTAGTTTTATTCACCCTGATTTGCTTTCGATTACTTGGTAAGGATCGGTTGCCGGTGTGGTTTTGATGTCTTGATGAGAGAATCACTTGATATTCTTGGCGTTGGAATTGAATGACTGCTGAGTAGCATGGACACTTCATCGGAAGTAACGTACTAGTTTTGGACACTTGGCGGACACTGAAACTTTCCAGCGAGACTTGTCTGAATCCCAAATCAAAATTGTTATTTTTCTCAACTTTTCATTTGGACACGCCGAGAGGGCCGGGACACTCTAGAACTAGTTAGGAACACTCTCAAGACATGGACATTAATGGATGATGATCAGAAATATATAAAGCCAGACACACGTGAATGATGCAAAGATTGCATCTTTGAATTATGTATAGATAAATGTGAAATTTGGCATATGGTAGTGTTGAAGATATGCCTTGAATTCAAGACTTCGAAGAAAGGTACAAAAATTCGGTGTGAAAAGATGTTCACAGCTTCGTTGGTCGACCTTGGTGTTCATGGTCCGGACCTTGGGTTATTTAAGCTTTGAAAGGTTGCAACTATGTTGGTCCAGACCAAGGGTACCAAGGTCTGGACCAAGGTTGCTGAATGTGCACGGCTGCGCGTATTTTAAGAGGGTTTTGACCTAATTTTTTTGTATTTTCTTATAAATAGAGGCTTTGGGGACTATTAGGGTTGGATTTCTTGAGTGAATCCCTTTGAGAGAGCCCCATGGCACAAACCAGCCGCCACGCCATCGCCATGCGCTATAGCGCAAAGGCGCTCGCCATTTAAAACACTGGAACCCCAATGGGGTTCCCCTTAGTGTGTAAGGGTTTCTCAATTGTTCCATTGATTTAGTCTTGTGTTGGGATTTGAGATATCTAGGGTTTGTGTGTGTCTTTATAGTGTGTGTCAGACGTTTGATGCTCTGTAGATCGTGCCTCAGAGATTTGTTCCTAGATATCGTGTGAATGCTTCAAGTGAGAGTTACGGGTATAGCCGGCTTTGTGTATTTCTCCCAGTTTTTAGTGAATCCTCTTGCTTTTTCCCCGTGGATGTACCTCTAGGGCTTCGTGCTTGGGGTGAAACCACGTAAATCCTTGTCTCTTATTTGCTTGTTGGTGTGTTTATATTATGAACTTTGGGTTTCCACACAATAGGTAGTTTATCGCTATTGGAGTCTTGTTTTCTAATCTTGTATCTAGGTAATAGCAATCTTCCTAAGCATGCCCTCGTGTTCTGTCCTCTAATTTTTACTATTTTTGTTGGTGTGTTCGTGTTGGTGGTAGATAGATTAACTGTGAGTTTTTTTGGTTCATTTGAAGTGCCTCTAGGAGAAGCTATGATCGGGGATGGTCCCATGATTATGAGAAATTTTTCAGTGTCGGGTGGGTATTGCCCACGTGTTACCCGCTTAGCAATCACAGCCGTCCAAAGCATGATCCAACGGTTTGGAAGACGAGAGAGAGTGGTCGGGTGAGAGGAGAGAGAATGAATCAATCTGGGCCGTCCAAAACACTTTTGGATGGCTGAGATTGTGCTGCATGGACAAGTGGTACCCATTCGGTACCCAAATTTTTTTCCATGATTATAAACAATTGCTGATGTATATTTATGCAATCACAAACTGATTGGAAATTGAAGGCATCATGAGCCTATAGAGGTTAGGGATAAGACCATTAATCGTCAAGACGTCAACTATTGATATAGTCACAGACTGTCAAAATGTGTTTGGGTAGCGATCGCCCCTTTAGCCACCACTAGGTCCATCTTTGGTTATGGTAACATAAGAAGAATAAACACAAATTAAAATGAGCAGCAATCTCAATTAGACCCTTGTGCAGAAAGGCAATAGAGTGTCGAACTCTTTTAAATTTGTTGAGCTAAAGTTTCCTGTGTATTCAAGTTGCTTTGCATCCTGGCCAATAGGTTTCAAGATACCTCTGCACCTGCTTGTCTGTTTTGGTTTTTGTGAACCCAAGGTTCCTCTTAATTTTCTTTCGGATTGTTTTTCATTATCAATTCGTGGATTCTAGAAATATAGATCTCCTCATAAGATAAATAGGGTACTGTGATGAACTTCATTAGTTTCTGATTTATTTGTAATAACTTGTTTCCTGTTGATTTTGGCAGAGGCAATGCAGTTACGATGAAAAATATGTTGGAAACACAGTTTCCTGGCATTAATGTTGTTTTAGCAAATTACCCTGCTCCTCTTCCAAAACGCCTGCTGAGTAAAGTTGTACCTGTGGTTCAATTTGGAATCATTGGTATCGTGGTTGCTGGAGAGCATATCTTCCCCAGGTTGGGATTTGTGGCTCCCCCTCCTTGGTACTTCTCCCTGCGTGCAAATAGATTTGGAACAATTTCAGCTACTTGGCTTCTTGGAAATTTCCTTCAATCCATGCTGCAAAGTTCTGGTGCTTTTGAAGTGTACTGCAATGGGGAATTGGTAAGTCTATTCCTCTTGTTATGTGCTTGATGTGAGCTTCTAGCTGATTAAATGTGTTCCTGTGGGAATTAAAATAAGTTGAATATTGGAAGACTAGCAGCCCGATATGCAGTACCTATAATGTGATGCATGTGTTTCATTGACCTAGCGCCTGGAACAACCTTACCAAACCAAAGGGCAAAGACACAGTACACTAGCTTTTTTCGTTGTACATTTGTGACTACCTTTCAATAGGGTTGTGCTTTATTATTTTTAATCCATCTCCTGGGAATTGTTTATTTGGTTTTCTGTGTTGCATTGGTTCCTAATTTCTCCATGGTCTATCTACCACAATAAATAACCTATTGTAAACTGTGTGGCCTGTTCTACTTGGTTTATGCCATCTTGAAGCTCTCCTTAACCAAGAGCATTTATCCTTTCGATGAAACTTGGAGTGAAGCAGCAATTTAAGTTACGTGCACCTGTTGTGTGTAATTTTTTCTTCCTTTTTTTCTTCTCCATTCTTGTATCTGAAAGTATAGTTTGTTTTTTGGCATCCTTTATATTGTCTTGCTATCATCCCTTCTCAGATGGGTGCCAACGTGCTTCCTCCCCCTTCGATGATTGGCAGTTTATGAGTTGGTTCCGTACCTGTGTTCGATATTATGTACCGACACATGAAATCTTGTGACAAGTCCGAACTGAATTGGCTTCATTAGAGTTTTTTTTCTTTTGTGGAGAGTTTCTCTCACCGATTTTTGTTGTACAACTTGTTTTGTCTTGCCCAATTGCAGGTTTTCTCTAAGCTAAAGGAGAGGAGGTTCCCTGGTGAAATCGAGTTGAAGGACCTCGTTGGCAAACATGTTAGGGGAGCTTTCTGGTCATAGTGCTCCTTGGGAAAAAGAGGACACGGGGAAGATGAGGTTTAGGGTTTTCATTACTGGGATTTGGGAAGTACCGTTTGCATCCAGAGAGAGAATTCTCACGTTTTCATGATACTTATTGATGGAATAGACCAAAATTATCGTACATTAGTGAATACTTCATCATCATTTTAAACATTTAGATGTGGGAATCTGGCTTTTAACTGATGTCAAGGCTTTGCTTTTTCAGTTTTGATGTTTCAGTTTCATCATTTCTTTTCCCTATATTTGGATTGAGTTTGGGCAGTTCATTTATGTTTTTTCTTTTGAGAACTGGAGCAGTTCATTAACTGTATTAAAAGTGGTTATCACATGTAACCAGAAATCCCAAAGTGAGATAATTCCTATAGAGTTAAATTACTTGCAATTTTTACATGTAATATTGAACAACCAAATACAGAAGCTGTTAGAGTTGACAAGTTAACATGTCTTGTTCTGGATCTGAAGCATGATGTATGGGAAAAAAACAACGGTCAATATCAGCAAAACATGAGAAAATTTTAATTTACAACAACATAAAATTTTCATTAACAAGTAGGAAATTGGCGAGAAACGAACATAATCACTGTTGGATTGCTGTTGCCCATAAATATTGACAACAACTCTCGCCTATGAGAAAGGGAAAAACTCCAAAACTTAGCAAGTAGTATTGCTTTTGATATGAAAAGGAAGTTGCTGCAGCCTCTCTGCTCGAATACTCAAAAATGTTTTATCTGTGTCAACCTGCCGGCTCTCTCTCCTAGTTGTAGAAATCTCCCAGTCATATTTGGCTTCATGGACACCCTCTGAGGGAAGACTTAACATTTACCGAGCAGGAGCAATCACAATAGAGGAACACAAACAAGCAAAAGTTCTTAGAAGGTTTTTTTTTCATATGTGCCACCATTTCCGATTTTCCATCACCTTTACAAGTTCGTTTGCTAATGATGCAAAGTCTTCAGCTCCACTTTGCAATTCCTCGGTTCGCTTGCTAATCCTCTGGGGAAAATAACAATAGTTCATTTATTAGAGTAGCTAACACCACAACTCCCAAGTAAAGGTTTCAATAATCTTGTGTTTGGCTTAGCAGTTATCATGGAATTGTCAAAGTTGGTCGAAAGGAGAATTAAGATTTCAAATCTCTCTCTCTCTCTCTCTCTCTCTCTCTCTCTCTCTCTCTCTCTCTCTCTCACACACACACACACACACACACCCCTTCGAACCACTCTGTCACAAGTATTATCCCCACATCATTCCATTGCCAGAAGTCTAACTTATCAGAGCCAATAGGGTGTAAAATTGGTCTGGGCAGGCCCATTTTCAAGAACCCAAGCGTAGCCTCAAGGCCCAAGCAATTACCATGGGCACGGCTGGCATATGTGTATAATTCTCTCCTCTTCCAATAACATTAACAGCAACCAGTGCAAGTGATTAGTTCCCCCTCTTTCTTGTTCCCTATCCTGGACTCTAGCAGGACCCGACTACACTAAAATGTAACAGAATGGACAATTCAATATGTTATCTCACCTCAAGTTTTTCTTGGCGCTCTAGAAGCTTGTTTCTTGCTTCCCCAGCCACTGAGGCGGCATCCTGGTTCATTGGATCAAATAGCACCATTAGCAAGAAACTAAAAAATAGCTGCTGGAAGAATATTTGTTTATATTCTGGGGGAGGGGTGACAAATTTGACACCAACTGCAAAATTACCCCAGCTTTTCTATACGTAGCCATAATTTCCTCCGGTGTTCTAAGTCTAGGCTTTATATCAGCACTCCCTCCATTAAGTAATCTTCCTCTTTCACCACCCTTCTCTGCAGAACAAATGATGGTTTAGAATTCATCCGTCAATATTAATTGTCACAACATACATCCTAGATAGATTTTCTACCTTACCTTTCTGATTTTTCTCTGGTTTATTTGTTGACGTAGATGCCAAGGGCACAGGTTCATCAATTTCAATATCATCTGTTACAAAACCAAAAAAAGCAGTTCGAGATATGTAACATAAATATGTGTGTGTGTGTGTGTGTGTGTGTGTGTGTGTGTGTGTGTGAGAGAGAGAGAGAGAGAGAGAGAGAGAGAGCAGACCTATACAGAATTCCGCAACTTTCTGATTTTGTGTAACAGCTGAAGACGGATCTGGGAATGGGTTCCTCCAAAAGACCCTCTCTAGATCTCTATAATAAGATTTGGAAGGAAAAGTTGCGTCATTTGTATTACCCACTTTTCCCCCCTTGAAACCCTTCACAATACCGCCTAGAATCCGAAAGGAAGTACCCTGCAGAGTATAGATAACTGGATAAGAAACTTGCAAACCGTGGACTAGGTTATATGATACATATCATAAGGAACCTATATCATTCATTTGAACCTGCTTTTTCTTCTGATTCAAAGACCAACCAATGGCAGCCTCTGCCGCAGCTGCAAGGACTTTATCATGAAGAGAAGGAAGAGATTCTGATATTCTACACCAAACAAATGTATCCCTTTCAGAATATTTCTTCACTTAACTAGTCCAAGACAGTAGAGTACTTGAATTAATGACTTGACCAATAACAGCATTAGCTACCAGCATGAAATGATACCGGAAATTATTTTCACATCCTAACAGAGAGAGGACAGCAAATTCACAACCATTTTCCTGTGAAAAAACTCATCGTTAGACAAATATCTTCATCTAAATTGTTCCATGTAAAAGACAAGTAGACTTCCAAAGACAATAAAACAGAATTAAAAACATAATTGTTGCTAAATTTTCCAAATGAAACATGGAGTTTTCTTCAAATTTCGCTTTGTATAACACATGACTTGCGTCCTTGTACAGTTTATGAATGTTACATAAGCAATACCAGTGTAATCAGCCCATTGTCTGTAGAACTCATGGTCTTCTCCATGTTTGCCTTGTAATTCCACCTCAAAATTGACGTTAAGGAACTTTCTTTCACCAGTCCCAAGTATGGCAAAGATCTGGCCAAAAAAGATGGTTGTATAATAATATGCAATAAGAGTTCTAGCCAAATACACTAATCTATACAGGCAACAACACACACACACACACACGTGTGTGTGTGTATTTTTAAAACCTTCAAAACACCGGTGATCCAGTCAAGGATCCCGGATTGAAGGTTTTTGGGTGTTTATACACACACAGGTGACCCAGTCAAGGATCCCGGATTCACTGGATCACTGGTGTGTGTTTAGAAGGTTTTTGGGTGTTTAGAAGGTTTTAAAATATATATATACACCACACTTCCAGTCCACTCTCCCGGATTTTAAAAAAATCCACACCTCATTGATCACGATCGAATTTCGATGATCCGAACAGTCCAATGTTTTTAAAAGGTGTTTTTAAGGGTTCCCATGAGAAATCATCAAAAAAAAAAAAAAAAAAACTGGGAAGGGCTTGATCCAAGCCGTTTTTCATAAAAACTGTACATGTACAGTTTTGTGAAAAAAGGCTCGGATCAAGCCCTTCCTGGTATTTTTTTTTTTGATGATTTCTCGATCGAGACCCTTGAAAACACCTTTTAAACACATTGGACGGTTCGGATCGTCGAAATTCGATCAGGAAAGTGGAGGTCCGGATTTTTTAAAAATCCGGGCTTCCTGAGAGAGAGAGAGAGAGAGAGAGAGAGAGAGAGAGAGAGAGAGAGAGAGAGAGCGAAGATGTTATCAGGATTATTGGGAAGTTACTTCTCATAAGTCCAGCATAAATTTGTAAAATCTAGAATTTTACCTGATTTCCACATCTCCGGTTTGATAGAGTAACACCAAGCCGCAAACTTTCTCATCTTTCTTGAAAGTTGCAGCCCAACAACAAGGTTTTGCAAGTTTCAATTTACTGATAGATTTTTTCTCCCCCTAAAAGTAAATATCTCAGCATTGCAAACATATATTGATAACTTGGGAGTGAGAATAAGAAGGAAATGGACTCACCTGAACTACAGATTTTGTGTGGTACAAGCTCAATGTATCCTTACAACAAAGCAAAACAACTGAATCCTTTGAACTTCCACTCAACTGTGCATTTTCTGGTGAGTGATTTTCAGTTTCATGACAATCAGTCCCACCGGAAGTAGTTTCTAGAGAAGGCTCATCAATGTCAGTGGCATTGTTGGACAACTGCTGTGGCTGCTTTTTATTGGATGAACCAGAGACTGCTGCATTGCTCTCTGAGTACAGCGGATTTATGTCACAACTTTGGATAGGCATCATCTCATACTTGCCTAGAATGTACATAGAAATTGCTGTGGAATCCTTTTTTAAGCGGACTGGACGAGAGCTGATCACGGTACCAGTAACACCATTAATGACATAAACTTTTGCATCCTTTGTTAACATGAATATTAATTCCTCTTGAGACTTGTCTGGAGATTTGGGTCCTGAATTCTTTGGGGTTCTAATAAACGATGTCCAGGTCACTGAAATTATAGGCGAGCTAGTGCCAGACAAACAATCTGTTAAAAACAAAACCGAAAATGACCTTGTATCAAGCACTGCAACCTGAAATGGAGATACCGGAATTGATAATCAGTATCAACAAAGAAAAAGAAAGGAAGCAGAGATAAATGCATACGTAGAACGATGGCTCTTATACTTACACGATCACCATTATAACCTACAGCAAGTTTGGATCCACAACTTGTAAACTTTAATGCTTGAACTGGTGAATTGACAAGGCAAAAAACAGCTTGACAACAATGTCTTTTGTCTTGGGGCAAATTGTGAACTGTCAAACAACATGAATGATGTCAAGATAATGGAACTATTACCACTACATCTGGATATTTGCAGCAAAAATAATCCAACCACTGAAACGTCAATATGCTTAAGGCTTAATCTCTCTCTCTCTCTCTCTCTCTCTCTCTCTCTCTCTCTCTCTCTCTCTCTCTCTCTCTCTCTCTCTCTCTCACACACACACACACACACACACACACACACACTTGCTTACATGCAATGCATTCATAAATCTATGCGTTTGAGATGAACTATCATAACCCCTCTACACCAAACTGGTGAACTGAGCCTTAAGTCTCCCAATCAATTTAGGTCGGCTCCATAAATCAGTTCACTCCATTGACCTATGTTGAGAGCATCATGTTCCATGATATCCAAGAAACCTAGGGGTGTTTTCGAACTACCGCCGATAAAGTCAATTTTGCTCTGCCCCTCCCGAAATTGCTATAATAAAAAGTAACCATATCACTCTCCCTAACTGCTGCATCGACCAATCTACAATAGACATGTCCAAACCACCTTAATCTATTATCTCTCATCTTATCATTTATTGGTGCTACCCCTGCCATCTAGCGAAATTTTTTGTTTCTAATTCTTTCTCGCAAAGTCTTACCACATCTCAATATTCTCATTTAAACTAGCTTCATCTTACTTGTTGTCTCTTAGTAGTCTGTCCAAACAAAAAGGTATGTAATCATTAAGCAGGAAGCTAACTTTTATTTTTCCACATTAGTTGCAACTTGCAATCAGTAGACTGAAAAAATAACTGTGAGGAATTATATACCCTAGAATATACCCACTGTACAAAACCAACAAAATTCCAATCCTTAGAAGCTGTAATCATGTTTGTAACCTTGACCTTCGGCATGAAACATAAACTATTTTTTGTGCTTATCATCTAGGAGCAAGTACAAAATTAATTACACACAAATTACCACTTCCGACATCTGTAATAGACTTCTATATGAATTGTCCAACTCCCACAACAATTATGGTTCCAAAGACTAGGATGGGGAAGAAAAGGGCTTATCCCACCCAAATCTTCAAATCATATTTTAGGACCGAGTCCATGGAAAAAAGCATCTTGTAGAGTGTTGAAAAGGAAAGAATATTGTAGCACATGTTGTAAATCAATTAGGCAATTAGGAAGATTGTAATTAGTCTAATTAGGTAGGTAGCGTAATTTCCTTATTATTTTCTTTCCTTATTTGTTTTGTACACAGTCTATATATTGTGCCTCCTAGTGAGAAGAATGATATATCAATCAAATATTTCAACATGGTATCAGAGCAGGTTCTGAGAACCTAACTTTTTTTTTCCTTGCATCTCTCTATACGAGAGAATTCTCTCTCTCTCTCTCTCTCTCTCTCTCTCTCTCTCTCTCTCTCTCTCTCTCTCTCTCTCTCTCTCTCTCTCTCTCAACTTCATTCTTCTCAAAACAAAAAAAAAACAGACTCGTACTGGGTATTACCCTCCGACGAGTCCCTTCGATCACTAGCGTACCTTTTTCCGGCCACCTACTGCTACTACCGCTGGGGTTTCAACCTACGGTGACCTCTATCTACACTCGAATACCACTGGGCCTCTCTCTCGCTTCTGATTCTTGACCGATCAGACGGCTACCTCGTTCCCCACCTTCGTCGTTCAACAGGAAGCCCTCTCCGACGACCAACGACTCTCGCCTCCAACCGACGAGGCTCCTCTGACCACAGGAATCTCTTTCTAACATCGAACGAGGTCTCTTTTGATCTCTGACTGATTATTCGACGCTTGACAACAGTAGATCTCTGGACTGCACTCACTGGAACTTCATCAGTCACCGGCAAGTCTCTGATTCTCTGTCTCACCGATCGTTATCAGCTCTCCAACAATCTCTTTGCAGCCTTGTCAACCCTCTAATCTCTCTGGGTATCCCTCAGATCTGGTATTTCTAATCTGAATCAATTTTCTTTTGGTTCTGAACAACTGGTGTTGATTTGGTCTCTCTACATCTGGACCAATCCAGTAGTTTCATTATTTAATTTTTGAAATCTATCATGGGTGATACAAATAAGAAAATAGACATTGTTGAAACCTCTGAAACCAAGGATATTGTTCGGGATTATCGTCGGTCTCTGACCACGATCAAATTACATGGATCAAATTATTTGCCATGGTCACGAGCTGTGACTGTCTCTCTACGCGCAAGCGGTGAAAGTTCCTATATCATCGATCTATGTAGCACGGACACGGATACAAATACGGACACGGATACAGCAATTTTGAAAAAAGGGACACGGATACGGCGGGGGACACGGCAATATATATATATATATTAATATATATATATAAATATTATTAAAAAAATTAAAAATTTAAAGATTGATAATTACATTTTGACCCCCAAAATTTTTAAAAAATTACAATTTGACCCCTGAAAATTGAAAAATTACAAATTGACCCCAATTTTTTTTAAAAAATTACAATTTGCCCCCTGCCGTGTCCCCGCTGTGTCCCCCACGTGTCCCCCTAAAAAAATTCAAAAAAATTGGGGGACGTGGCGTGTCCCATACGTATTCCGCCGTGTCCCCGCCGTGTCCCCGTGTCCCATACGGCAATACGGCGCCTCCTAGGAGTGTCGGTGCTTCATAGTCACCGATGATCCACCTACTGATCCCGACTCCGCTTGGTCTCGAAATGATGCTCATATAATGACTTTATTGTGGAATAGTCTTGAACCTGACATTTTTAATAATGTTGCTTGCCAAGAAACATCCAAAGCTGTTTGGGACGCTCTACGCGAGTTATATTCATCAGATCAAAATATCTCTCGAGTTTTCCAGATTTATCAGAATATTTTCTCCCTTCAACAAGGAGAAAGATCCGTTGATGAATATTTTTCCATCTTAAAGGGTATGTGGGATGAGTTAAATGTTTATCAGCCTCTTTCTACAGATTTAAAAGTTCAGCAAAAGTACCGAGACGAATTCCGAACATGCAAATTTCTGTCTGGATTAACTTCAGACCTTGCTCCTCTTAGTTCACAGATTCTTTCTGGCAGGGAAGTCCCCACCGTTGGTGAGGCCTTTGCACGTGTTCGACGGGCTGCTCCTCATTCTTCTGGTTTAGAGCATCCGGCTCCATCCGCCCTAGCTGCCCCCACAATCTCTTCTGCTTCATCTTCTGGATATGTTGGTAATCGCAATTCCTCCCATAGTCGTGGTAATTCTTCTGAGCAGGGTGGACGTCATGGAGGACATGGGGGGCGTGGTGGTCGTGGCACCAAGAAGTGTACTCATTGTGGTGCAACCAACCACGATATTGAATTCTGTTGGAAGCTATGTGGCAAGCCAGCTTGGGCTAATCAGGCTACCATTGAGGGGGAGCCATCTGCTCTTGCTCCTACCCAGATTACTATGTCCAAGACTGAGTATGATTCTATGATTCAAAGGGCCAATGCATCTCCTTCTTCTTCCACTGCAACTCATGTCACCTCAGGTAATACGTGTCTTCACTCATCTTCTCGTAACACTCCTTGGATTCTCGATTCTGGCGCATCTGATCATATGACAGGTGATTTGTCTCTTTTAACTGATGTTGTTACTCCTTCTGTTAAGACTTATGTTACTATTGCTGATGGCACTAAAATTCTTGTTCAAGGCATTGGTACATATCGTTCATCTGGTCTTGTTTTTCAGTCAGTCTTATATTTGCCACGGTTTCCGTTTAATCTTCTTTCTATTCATAAATTGTCTCATACTCATCAGTGTTCTTTCTTCTTTTCTCCTTCTCATTGTGAGTTTCAGGATCTCCAGACAAAGGGGATGATTGGTGGGGGATATAAGAAGAATGGTCTGTATTACCTTCAGGAGCAGCAGCAGCAGTCATCCAGTCATTTTGCTTTACATTCTACGGTTACACCTTATCAGTGGCACTGTCGTCTTGGGCATCCATCCTCAGCCAACCTTCGCAAACTAGTTCCTAGTCTACCTAGTTTTTCTCCTTTTAATTGTGACACATGTGAACTTAGTAAACATCGTAGAATGTCTTTTCCTTTACGAACTGAGTCACCATGTGTAGAACCTTTTGCATTAGTTCACTCTGATATTTGGGGACCTTCGCGCACTACGAGTTTGTGTGGTGCGCGCTATTTTGTCACATTTATTGATGACTTTTCTCGTTTAACTTGGGTATATCTCCTCAAAGATAGGTCTCAATTATTTTCTGTTTTTTCAATCTTTCGTGCTGAGATTGTCAACCAATTTAATGCTAAATTACGTATTTTACGAACTGATAATGCCCAAGAATATTTTTCTCTTCCATTTAGACAGTTTAATGAAACTCATGGTATTATTCATCAGACTGCGTGTGTCAGTACCCCCCAACAAAATGGGGTTGCAGAACGGAAGAATGGGCCAGTTTTAGCTATAACTCGTGCCCTTATGCTTCACATGAACGTTCCAAAACATTTCTGGGGATATGCTGTTCTTACCGCGAATTATCTAATAAATCGCACCCCTTCTCGGGTTTTGAATGGCAAAATTCCTTATCAGGTCTTGTTTCCTGACAAGGATCTTTATATTCTTCCCCCAAAATATTTTGGTTGTGTGTCATTTGTTCATAATCTTTCTCCAGGTCGTGATAAACTTGATCCGCGTTCTTATAAATGTATTTTTCTGGGTTACTCGCTGACACAAAAAGGATACAAGTGTTATAGTCCATCATTACGGAAGCACTTTGTAAGTGCTGACGTGACCTTTTTTGAAAATATCTCATATTATTCTCTTGAGGATACTCAGTTGACACCACCCTTGTTGGCCCCACCTTGTCTTCCGTGAGATTGCTCGCCATCTTAGGACCATGGTATTCCTATGATCAAGCTTCGACCATCGACATTACGTATATGTTCGACGTTCTTCTGCTGCCGCTCCTCCTATTGCACCTTCAGATACAACTTCTGTACCCACACCATCTCCTCCAGCGTCTCCAGATCCGACACTCGATCTTCCTGTTGCTCACCGTAAAGGTATTCGCTTATGCACTTCCCATCCTATCTCTCAATTTGTGTCCTATGATCATTTGTCTCCCGCTTTTTTAAGGCGCTTTTTTCGTGTCTTTGTCCTCTCCTTCTCGCTCCTAAGTCTTATCAGGAGGCTCTTTCTCATCCTGGATGGCGTTATGCTATGGAAGAAGAGATGCGCGCTTTGTCACTGAATCATACTTGAGATCTTGTTCAGAAGCCTTCTAGAGCACATATTGTTGGTTGTCGTTGAGTGTTTGCTGTTAAACACAATCCTGATGGTACTCTTGATCGTCTGAAAGCTCGTCTTGTGGCCAAAGGTTTCACCCAAACCTATGGGCTTGACTACACTGAGACTTTTTCTCCGGCCAAAAACCGAACTCCGTTCGCATTATTATATCTCTTTGCAGCCAACCTTGATTGGCCTCTCCATCGCTTGATGTCAAGAATGCTTTTCTTCATGGAGATCTCTCGAGGAGCGGTTTTATATGGCTCAACCACCCGATTTTGTCCAAGGGGAGTCCGTGGTGTCATCTTCACAAATCTATCTATGGCCTCAAACAATCTCCCCGGGCTTGGTTCGATAAATTCAGCAGTACTGTCGTGTCTCATGGTATGACAAGAAGTCAAGCTGATCACTCCGTCTTCTTTAAAAGGACCACCAGTGGTATTGTGATTCTTGTAGTCTACGTTGATGATATTGTCATTACAGGGAGTGACAATAATGGGATTCAGATATTGATTCGTCACCTTTGTTCTAGTTTTCTCACCAAGGATCTAGGCAAACTTCGGTATTTTCTTGGCATTAAAGTGGCTCGATCTAAAGCAGGCATCAGTTTATCGCAACGGAAATACACTCTCGATCTCTTGAAAGATACAGGTTATCTTGGTTCTAAGCCTGTAGTTACTCCTATGGAGACTAATCATAAGCTTATGCCTGACGATGGTGAGTTGATTGATGATCTTGAGTTGTATCGGAGACTTGTGGGTAAACTTATTTATCTCACTATCACTCGACCTGATATCTCCTATGCCGTCAGTATCGTCAGTCAATTTATGACTTGTCCTCGAGTTTCTCATATGGAGGTTGTTATTCGCATCTTGAAGTATCTTAAAAATGCTCCTGGACGTGGACTTCTCTACAAAGCATCTGGACATCTTCGTGATCGGGCGGTATCTGCGGATTCTGACTAGGCAGGATCTCCTGCTGATCGTCGTTCTACCACTGGTTATTGCACCTTTATAGGTGGCAATCTTGTGACTTGGAAAAGTAAGAAACAGTCTATTGTAGCACGTTCTAGTGCTGAAGCAGAGTATAGAGTAATGGCTCATGCCACTTGTGAGTTGACTTGGTTGCGTACACTTCTACATGAGTTTGGGCTTCCAGTACATGATCCAACTCCGTTATATTGTGATAATCAGGCTGCTATCCATATTGCTAATAATCCAGTATTCCACGAAAGGACCAAACACATTGAAGTTGAATGTCATTTCATTCGGTCAAAAGAGGAGTCAAAAGAGATCAGCAAGCTTTTTGTTCCTTCATGCTCTCAACTTGCTGATATTTTCACGAAGGCTCTTCCCAAGGCTTCCATTGATTCTATTTGTCGCAAGCTAGGAGTATACGATGTATACGCTCCAGCTTGAGGGGGAGTGTTGAAAAGGAAAGAATATTGTAGCACATGTTGTAAATCAATTAGACAATTAGGAAGATTGTAATTAGTCTAATTAGGTAGGTAGCGTAATTTCCTTATTATTTTCTTTCCTTATTTGTTTTGTACACAGTCTATATATTGTGCCTCCTAGTGAGAAGAATGATATATCAATCAAATATTTCAACATAGAGGAAACATAAGTAGTTCACGATTTGGAGAAGAGTAGAATTTAAAGAATCACCTTCACATTTTGTTTCCGTAATGAAGTGAAAGCTTGTTTCATGCAAACTGCCATTGAGGTTATACAAATGGACCTATACATGTTAAAAAAAGAACACATTATATAAACAAATAAAGAATACTCATTCTAAAAATAAGGATCTAGAAGGTGAGCATTTCTTACCAGACCACATTCATTGCCAATGGCTAAACTTAAAGTAACATGGCAGAAATCAATGTTTGACACTGAAGCACTTGAACCAGCTACTTTTATACCTTTGAGCTGCAAAATGCCACATCGAAATGACCACAAAACTTGTCTATTCAAATCTAACACAATAAATGTCCTTCCATGAAAAGTTATCTACATAAATCATATTCTAACCTCAGTTTCTAAAATAAAAATAAGGCTTAGGACTGGATAAGTAGCATCCCAGAGCCGAACAGATCCATCTTTGTAACCTGACACGTATAGTTTCTGAATCCTGTTACCGTCAGTAAAGGATAATCGGTTAGCTATGCCTCCAGTCAACAGCAGCCTTGCGCCCCCACCCGGTGTTGAATTCGGATTGCATTTCATTAGTGACGCTATCTAATTAAAAACCATTTTTTAGTGAAAGATGGGACAGAAATCAGTAAACTAATGATCCCCAATATCAAAGATGGGGGCGTTGCACATGTTTAGAAAATGCTTTACCTTTGACAGAGCAGTGGATGAGTGTCCATCTGAGGGTAAAATACTGAGTTTTGCAGCTGTCATGTATTTATTAGCTGTAGGTACAACCATAGGAAATTCAACAGCAGCAACAGACATTCTTTTCTCTACCTGACATACTGAAGTAGAAAATTTAGAATCATCAAAAAAATGCAATTGTCCAGGATTTGTCAACACCAATAGGGAAACATTGTGATTGTTCTTTGATGACCCAGAAGGTGGTAAAATGATCATGTCTGCAAAGAAACCACTCAGTGAGAGGTCCACTCGACTAACACATTTTAAAGTCTCCATCCCGGATGACCATTCGAGACTCAATACCTGTAATAGACAAACAGAGTAACCATTAACGTAACATGACTGAAGCTAGTACAAAAGGGTGAACCTTCTAAATCATTGATGACAGAACATGCCCATAAAAAAAATCCCCTCCTTTTAACAAGGTCCAAACAACAATGTAAAAGATATCAGACCATAGAATACCATAAATTGTACTACGTAGAACAATTAAAACAGGAGAAGTACAACAAGCATGAATTGAATGACAGCTACCGATTTGGTGACTTACAGTTACAACTTCTTCAGATCCTATCTCACAACCACCATAGATGAAGAGTTGGCCATCGCAATCACTGTGAGATTTACTGTTTGCGGACCAGTGTAAGACAATGACAGGCAGTCTACTCTCAGCAGAAGATAGTTGTAGCCTAACAATGTTAGCTGATATTTCAGGTCTTTTTCCTTTTTTGCTAGGGGCAGCACCAGATGTTTTCCAGAACAGTATGTCTCCATCTATATATCCCACAGCAAGAATGGAGCCACTGGAAGATGCCCAACAAAGTGCACTTATTTCTTTATCCTCTAAATATTCTTCAGATGCATCTCCTGGAAGGTCAGTATGCCCTTCACCAGGAGAATCAACCACTCCATCTTTCAGATGAAGAACCTTATCACCTCTAGAAACTACAATCTGTGCTTCAACAACATCCCACAGAATAAGAAAACCACTAGCATATGCGATCAGAACTCTGCACAGAGAGAGAGAGAGAGAGAGAGTTCAGAAATTTCAAGTGACAACAAGCAAAAATCTGGCAGGATAAGCCATCGCAACAGATAGTTTAAGTTGTTGTGGATGCTTTAGTGTATGAGCAAAAGTGCATTATTGGTCCACATGATTAAGCCATCACAACACTACACAGTGAACAGTGCCTGGCATTCTGTGTGTCATGACTTCTGTGCAATGGCTTTAGAGGGACAACTAAGCAAAGAATTGACATCTGAATGCACTTCTGCCCGAGTGTCTGAAGTTATTTGCTTTTCTAAGAACTCCCAACTTATCCCTTTCTGAGGACTCACAGCAAGAAATTCACCAAATGATTGAACAATTCACTGATAAGGATCAGTAGGGGAATCATTTCCATTTCATACTTAACCAGAAAAAACAAACAAAAGAAGAAACTTTTTGAGTACTGTTCTTATCTTGCCTCTGCCCGGAAGAACACGGTTGGGGTAGAATTCCAACAGTTGGTTGGTGGTCAGGAATTGAAATCCCAGCTGCTTCTGTAGATAACACAACAAAGTGGATTTAATGACTTGGAGCTAGTTAAGGTCACAAGAAGATCAAAAGCTTGATATGGTATTTCTTCTGCTGCTTGTTTATAAGATAAACTTGACATGTACAAGATGTTGATTTCATCACAAAAGTAAAACAAGTACCCATCACTAACTTTTTCCAGTCATTAATCTTTGCATGATAGAGATACAACTTGCTTCTGTGCTGAATGCTGATACTATTTTAGACAGGCAGGTAGCAATCTGGCAGCATTAAAATTATGTCACTGGTTTCTTAAAACAGAGTAGTCTGGTAGAACTTGGCAGAATGATATCTTAAGAAATCTTGTCTACACGTATTCAAGATTGGAAGTGCCGACCGTTCTCATCCTGTCATGCTTACATGCCCCCACCCACTACATGTCATAAGGCCTCATTTGATGGGCTAGGAGTATATGATCTAGATACAGAGGAAAATTTGATAACAAATGAATAAACATAAGCTAAAGCATGGATAAAGCTGAATGCGTGTTCCAAGTTGGGTGAGGGGCCGAAGCAGTATGCATTGAGGCCTTATAGTTGATTTAAACATAAGTTTCCTATGTTGAACTTTATGGAGATCATGCTCGATTTCTGTAGTGTTTGGGCAACTCGAAGAAAATTAAATTTGTGGATTGAAACAATTACATGGAAAGTGGAATTTTGCGCCACAATCCAAACATTCTATGAGCAAAAGGAAAAAAAACCAATAAATGATTCCCTCTCTGTAAGTACATGAGAAGCAACTTACAAAAAGCCTATAAAGCAACAGTACCTGTTATATGATCCAGAGATAGACAATACGGCAATTTCAAAAGCTTTGCATCCTCAGTTTGGTACTTCAGTACTGACATCATCCCATTCTCATCTCCAATATACCTGTGTTTTTGCAATAGCATAAAAGGTTTAAGAAGCATATACCCTGGTTTCCATCTGCAGCCACATGAGCTGATAATGTTAAAATGTAACAAATGAAGTTTGTCTGAAGTACATGAAGTGGGAGGCATAGATTACAGAGAAAGCAGTTATATTGGATTCCCATTGTAGACTGCCAGCAATAGATCTGCTCTCCAGATCCCAAACCTGAGAGAGAGAGAGAGAGAGAGAGAGAGAGAGAGAGAGAGAGAGAGAGCATTCAACAGTTATGACATTCTCTTATCATCACCATAAAAAGGTGTAGTAGGTAGGCAACAAGAAACTCTAAAAACACCTCATGCCCAGGCAACAAAAGTTAAAATGTACATGTACCAACACAAATTCAATATAGGCCAAATTGAAGGTATCCCTAGCAGTTTGATTAACGTGCCAATATCCCCCTTGATGGTCACATTTAAGCACATAATTTAATTTTCCTTCTTTAGGCCCATTTATAATCAAGCCCTTTGGCTCACACAAGCTCGCGAACACAAGGTTATATTGATAAGGTTTCACTTCAAATAATAAATGAACTGCAAATAACAACAACAACAACATAACCCATTTAGTCCCCAATAATTGGGGATATGTGCGGGGGATGGATAGGAGACAAACCTAACCTTTGGCAATAAATGCACAAAGTGGCTGCTCCCAGAATACCACTGAAACAGATGGATTTGAGACAGACCTATCCTTTGACAATACATGCACAAAGTGGTTGCTTACAGAATACCATTGAAACAGTAGTCCCCCTATACCGTCGAGTTTGTTGTAGAATCATGCCCTCAAATCAAAGCCAAAAGGCATCAGAAAGGGCAAACCTAAGAATCATCTTGATTTATGTGCACATTATCATGCTTCTTTCATTCAGCATCTAGAGCATTGGTGTTACACAATAAATGAACTGCAAATAAAATTCACATAATTTTTTTTGGCTATGCTTGATAGTTGTGGAAATTTGCATAGTTGGTTGATAAAACTTGATGGTACTATGAACACTTCTTGATTTTCTTTAATGCGAATTTAAGGTATCTTGATTTTGCTTTTCGAGCTCAAGATCGAGTTTCGATAATTTTTATAAGATTAAGCCAAGTTCAATGTATAATTAGTTTCCATGGAGCCTAACTTGACCACTCCAAAGCCCCAGTCATTTCCGGCCCTAGTCAACAGCTACTCAGTAGGATTTTCCATCAAGTTCTGAGGAACTTCGGATCCTTCAGCACTTCTCTCCCAATATCTGAAAAATTGCTAAGAACGCCTTTTTTTCTGGCCCCTGCTCCTAGTAAGTTTTCCTATTTCTCTGTCCTCTGTCTAATTTGCCTTCCTTGCTGAGTTGTTATCAGTCTTTTTTTTTACCAAGTACTGGCACAGAATCCAAAATTGCAACTATAACAAGCACTAATGCTTCTGCTGATCAATGATTTGAGAAGCTCTATTATCGACAACAATATAGAAGAACGAATCACATGATAGCTCCACGGACTCTCCATCAAGGATGACAGCATTACTGTTTCATATGTGTACAGAAGAAGAAACTACACAATGTATAGAGGATAGGTACCTGAATATTGTTGTCATTTGAAATACTCACCAAAAGCCCTTGGTTTTGAAGAAACTGCAAAAGGATTAAAAGATCAAACGTCTTCACAAAAAATACAAAATAAAAATATAACAAATGTGTCATGAAATAAATGGAACTTATTTTGTCAAAAAGTTGTAACTTCCAACATGGCAATTTCTGATATAGTTCTTCGTTTGTCAAGCTACATGAGCAAACTTAGTAATAGCTTAACAGCCAAATGCATAACCAGTTCCCACTTAGTTTATGATCCATCAATTCATCATAATACATGTCATATTTGCAAAACCAGACACCAGAAGTAAAGGAACAGTTGAAGTGCATCAAAGATCACTGAATTAGCCCCTATTGGGAAGCTTGATGCTCCATGATGGTGAACAAGACGGTATTCATATTTGAACCTGAAGGATATTTATCTGCAATGTCGTTATTCATATAATGTAGTAGTTTTAGTTGTTGTATTAGGATTTTTCCATCTGATAATGTTGGTAGGTTTTCTCATCTTCATTTGTAGTTATCAATTGGAAAAACCAATTTAAAGGACTCTTCAGATATTTTTTTGGAGAGTTTATGGAATGGAATGAGTTTCATCCAGCACTTGGGTGGATGCCTTTACAAATTACAACTCCTAGTTGCAGATTTATAGGGTTCCTTAGGTGCAAAATCCTAAAGGTTACCTATTTATTGTTCTTCTCTATTAATCGCCCGGCATCACTCCAACACGTCATTAAATGATAAGACCAACTCCTCTTCATGTCAACTTAAAGGAGGTGCCAGCGATCTTGGCATTGTAAATTGTTGCAACAAATATATTGTCATATGAGACGTGCTATCTGAGATTGGCATTTACTTGGAGATGAGAACATTTTGGCCAAGTTAATTTTATAGGATTCCAACTTTCCAAGCATGCTAGTCTTCAGATAAATTAGCTTGTAAGTTTTTTCGATTAAAAATGACTCATCAAATATGAGAGGCTTAATATTCAATGAGTTAATGACCAATTTTTTTCCACTCACATCTCCTCAGGTTCATTTCCTTACCCAGTCATGCAATTTGAAATTTCCAAGAATTATGTTCAAAGTTAGACAAAAACTTTTATGGAGACCTTGGTCTACTATTGACCTCCCCCGAGAAAACAATACTATACAAGGCAATAATCTGAACGCTTTGGTAGTCAGTTTTCTTTTAATTTGTCATGCTTACGAACCTCCAAGTATTTAAAAGGCAACTGCTTTGTAGAAATCAAAAGTCCTTCAATATTATCGCCACCAATAACTTTTATCCTACCATCCCTGCAGATAACCAGGAAAAGTTACACAATCAGCGAAAGCAATAGAAACACTATTGTCCATGGGTTGTTTAAATTAACAACTAACATTTCAATCCCAGCTCTAATTCATTTAAAATAGCTTTGTACTTACAGTGTCCCAATGGCCAGCAGACTCTGAATGGGGTCAAATGCAAGAACTGCTGCAGTCGACGGTATGCCATAATGGATAGCTATTTGCATATCCAAGTCCACAAACATCTCAGAGCCATGCACCTTATTCTGAAACAAGAAAACACAAAAATTTCACCACAATAAATGAAGAGTTGGAGAGCTCAGAAATTTTGAAATCCATTGTTAAAAAATTTCATATGAATGGTTCCCAACTGCAATGGACGATATCAGATTGAAACAGCAATTTAAAAGAAAAAAGGCATGCATGTGAACATGGCAAGAAAATTTAACATTAATGGAATCAAATAAAATGCTAATGCAAGCGAATATAACATTAATGCCAACATTTAGAATTATATAAAGTAAAAGACAAAGTGAAAAGCCTCAAAGTCGGATAGCGGAATAAGACAGTAAGTATAAAACCTTTAAAAAAAAAAAAGGCCAGAAGACATTAAGCTTTAGATAACTAAGAGTGCATCTAACTCCACTTGTTTCATGCTTAGAGTCTTATCTTCCTCTCCAAGGCCGGTTCCAGGCCCAGATAAATGAGAGGGTTGTTCATTAGTTAGCTAATAGTCAGCAAGGATGGAGCCACGGGGGACAAGTGGTGGCGGCCGCCACCACAAGGTTTTCAAAAAATGCAATTATTACATAGAAAATAGATTTTTATCCCCAAATTATATAGACTCGCCACCACTAGATTTTTATGTTATTATAGTTTTTCATATTTTTATGTTATTATAGTTTTTCATAGAGTGGATGAATATTTGTAATAGAGTTTGTCTTTTTATTTTTTGAGTACATATTTTCGCCACCACAAAGGTAAAATCCTGGCTCCATCCCTACTTCGAAACAAAAATTAGTCTTCAACGTATATATTTTTTTGGTCAACAAATTTGAAGAGTGGGCCAGAATTGCGATCAGAACAAGTAAAATTGTGTTCTTAATTTACGAGCACATTCACGCGCGCACACACAGCTGCAGATTCTGTATCAAAGCATTCATCTGAAATTCAGCTTCAAATTGCAGCTACTGATTGCACATAAAAACTAGCTGTAGAATTTAAACTCAAAGCATTCATCCTAAATTTCAGCTTCCAATTGCAATTATATGTAGTTCAAAACCCTAAATTGCCTTTAATTAGATACACTAATCAACCATTTCATACATAAATGAAACCACAACCGCATGGAACTCGACCATTTCATACATAAATTAAACCACAGTCGCATAATATAACTCGACCATTTCACTGTCATTGATAACTCCGACGCGTAGCTGATACACAAAAACATCACACTTGCTATTAATGCGAGGCAAACTTGATATTAATTCTTTCACCAGAAAAGGAAAAAAAATAATTGGCAATCAAATGTTTTCGAAACGAAGAAATCAGAGCCCGTGAATTTTGCTCGGGGACAGTATACCTGAGAGTGATTGATCGCCTTCTGAAACAATCGCTTCGCAAACATGGCGATTTTGTAGAGAAATGATGCGTTTTCCAACTTCCAATCAGAACCTCCTTTGTTCTGTTAGAGCATCAGCAGCAGGTGTTTATTTTTTCCCTCTTATATTTATACACTACTGGAGTATTATTTTTAGAAATTTATTTATTCACATATATATATATATATATATATATATATATATATACACACACACACAAAAGCAATCCAGTCAAGGATTCGGATTTCCCGGATTGAAGCCTTTTCGGTGTTTTGATGCTTTTAAAAATTGTTTTTGGGAAATTTGAGCCGTCCAATGTGTTTAAAGGGTGTTTTCCAAGGTTTACGCGAGAAATCTTCAAAAAAATATACCGGGAAGGGCTTGATCCAAGTAGTTTTTCGCAAAATCTGTAAATATAAAGTTTTTGCAAAAACTGCTTGGATCAAGCCCTTCCCAGTTTTTTTTTTAAGATTTCCCGCATTGACCCTTGAAAACACTTTTTGAACACATTGGACAACTCGGATCGTCAAAAAAATATCGGGAACCTTGGAAAAAAAATATATTTAATATGGATATCATTTGAATACTTCAAAAAATTATTTATATTTTCAAATGTATAATGTTATATATATTTAATATGTATATCGTTTGATAGTTCTCAATCAGTTTTATTAAACAAAATTTTTTAAATTATAACAAATATTATAGATTGAAAAATATGGGCAACTTAAAAAATGTCGCAGAAGCACGTAAATTAACAAGAAATTTGAGACGGAGAGTACAATTTATTGTTACTTATTAGTACTACTTAATTTGATTAATCTTTAAAATTCTGGTCTATCTCATGAGGTTATGTTTGAGATTATAAAGAAAAATCTCCAGGAGAACAAAGGAAGTGGGAAGGTTTTAAAAACGACAAGAGAATAGAAACAAAACTGGGTAAACATCCCAAGATGGATTTGAACCGGAAATGTATATGCTCTTTGTTTGGGGTCTATATCGGATCTCGTAAAGATGATCCATAGCGTTCATTTTGTTGGTAATAATTTTTTTTCTGCAGTGTAAAAAATATTTAAGTTCAATTGAGTAAGAGTAAGTGCTTGATCAATTCGTTCATTTATTTGTATAGAATTCTAGACTACGAAATATGACTTAAAAAGCGAATGTTTTATCAAACACTTATCAGTATCTTATTGAACTGGTGTTTTACAAGGCCGATAAAGAAGTTATTTTTATGTAAAATGAACGTCTAGAATGATCTGTGTAAGATCGGAGACAGAGTGCCACACATGAGAGTGTACATTTTCCATTCAAACCAATGAGGGCCTGCAGAGTATTGAATAGGACTTGTATTAGTGGAGTAGTTCCCAACCGTTAGAAAGAAAGTCCAACTGGAACAAGAACTTGAATAGTGAGTCAATATTTGAAAATTTTACATGAGCACCTAATTTAAAAATTATACCTTCAAATTTGTTGATTCTTGTGATGTTTGTTACTCCTGCCGGATATGCTCTAACTTGTCTTTGTCCTATATGCTTATATATATAGATAGGACTGCAAAACAAGTCAAACCATTCAATAATGAATTATTCAAATTCAATTTAACATATTTTAAAAATATGTTTTTTGATAACTTAAACTCCATATGGATTTGCAGATCAAAAAAGAAAGAAAGAAAAACTCCATTGAGGAGAAGTTTAGAAAAAATAAGTTAAGGTGGTTTGTGCATGGCTACCGTAAGTCAGCGGTTGTAGTAGTTAAGAGAGCAGATAAGATAGCTTTGGGTAGCAACGATTTGGGGAGGAGAAGACCCAAATTGACATTAAATGTGGTAGTGCGCAAAGAGTTGAGTTTAATTGGTCTAAGTGAACAAGTAGCATTTGACAGAGCGCAATGAAAAAAAAAGGTTTATGTAGTCGACCCTAATTGATTGGGACATAAGTTTCAGTTTGATTTATAATTTTATATGAATTTCCTCCCTGGAACTTTTAAAATATGTTCAAACTTAGTTAAATTATGAAATACTTATTAGTCGATCCCAAATTAAATTCAATTAACCTAAATACGAACCAATTGAAAGAACCGACTAGTGAATAATTTATTTATTTTTTTGTTGATAGGCCTGAAAGCTTACGAAACTTCGACATGGTTAAATTATAGTATTTGCTCACAGAGCAAATTTCTTACCAATGAACTTTTAACAAACTTACACGAGCTCGATCTTAATTTGGCTATTTTCCCGGGGTTATATACATGATCATGCAAATATTCATTTCTCCAAATGTCCCTTGATTTATTGGGATTCCATGGCCCATTTGCTGACGTGTAGGGGATGCGTCCTCAAGCCAGTTAAAATCGTTTTAATAATATTTAGCCAATTTATCATCCAATTGGGGATGTAGCTCAGATGGTAGAGCGCTCGCTTAGCATGCGAGAGGTACGGGGATCGATACCCCGCATCTCCAACTTTCCCCTAACCTTTTCCGCTTTTTTGTTTTTTTGGCCTCTGTTTCCATAATTGGACCGAAATTTTCCTAGAAAATCGAAACCTCGGGGAATTTCAACGAAAGAGGAAAATGGGATTTCCATTACAATATAGGGAAAAAAAAAAAGGAAATTAATGGAAAGGTCATATAAGTTCTAGAATTTTTTTTTTCTGATTTCTTGTACTCCCTCTAAACCCTTTTTTTTTTTTTATTGTTGATGAGTATATTTTCATTTTGGGTTGTGTAATTAGTCTGTGTTTTGAAAAGAACAAGTTTACATATACAACCATTTCATCCCCGACCATTTACAACCCTCAACCACTTTGTGCACCTATTGCCAAAGGTTAGGTCTGTCTCAAATCCATCTGTTTCAGTGGTATTCTGGGAGTAGCCACTTTGTGCATTTATTGCCAAAGGTTAGGTTTGTCTCCTATCCATCCCCTGCCCATACCCCCAATTATTGGGGACTAAATGGGTTATGTTATTGTTGTTGTTGTTGTATATACATGTAGGCCCTACATGTATGTGAGGGAGTTCTAAATGGTTTTACAAGTGTCATTTTTGTTTTGGAAGCAAGTGGGTAAAAATTTATACAATCAGTATTATTTTTCCTTTTGAAAAATTAATGGGTAAAGAGTTAATGAACAAAAGTTGAGGATAATTATGAAAAATTGAGGTAAAAGTTGATATGAAACGTAGAAAGTTGAGGTAAAGTTAATGTGAAAGATGTAATGATGATGTCTCTTTAACAAATTAAATTAACGAAATAATACACTTAAAAAGAGATGGTGGGAGTAGTATTAGAATCAAGAAAAAAGAACTTTGCATAAGAATCAAGAAAATGCATCCATACACCAATGTTTTACAAAAGAACTTTGTAGTATTTTTGGATGTTTAATTAGTGCAGTACTTCAATTTTTTACAAAAATTAATAACATCAATCTTGAATTCATATGGATCAAAAAAAAAAAAAAAATCTTGAATTCATTACTAAACTATGTAATAGAAATAGTAATTTACTTTGACATTTGTACATAAATTGTCAACATCAACGTTAATAGTTCAGATATTGTCCTAGGCTCAAATAGTTCAGACGAGCCCAACTTCTTTTCTTCTGTCGTTGGTACATAATGCTAGGCCGGCGAAGTAGTGAAATTCGGTAGGTACGTTCTTTCTTTAAAAAAGGATTTCTAGAGATACATGTATCGACCGGAAAATAATAAAGATATTAATCGTAATTTATGAAGTCAAAGAAAGTTACGTGACTATACAATTCCTGAAAGGAGAATGATTTGGACACTCCGCTTTTGTATAATTGCACTCCAAAATTTGTCTTCTAGTGCTAATATCGTGTGTATTTTTTGCACAATTACAGAAGGCCACACAAGCGAGGCCTGGAACAAAACTGCCTCCCATTAGCTTTGACCAGCGTCATCATTCCAGCAGTTGCGCTTGCACAGATTATTGAAGACAAAAAAGATTGTGCATTTCGTCCGGCTGCAAAAAAAAAAAGAAGGGAAGTACAGAGCAATTTAGATGAAGATTTTCTCCATGAAAATTGAAACATCAAATAGGAGAAATTGAACACTGGCAATCAATGAGACATGTAAGCATCCGCACAGTCTTGCCACCGCAACAAAATCCAATCATAGGAAACCAATAATATCAGACACGGCACAATTTATATCATCTTTCCTTGCTCTTTTTCCCGATAAGTGATGATGCTATCCTCATCTATGATGGTTTACTGGGTCCATGCTTCACAGTGCCAACGCATTTGAAACTACGAAACGATTGTAAAAAAGTGGCAATACCTTGGTTGAGAGTGATTGAGGTTGCCGTTAATCCTCCAATTAACAGAGCTGATGCTACGGGGAGATACTGCATTTTTCGCATCCATGTCAGTACAATAAGTGTCATGACAAAAACCATCTAATTGTCCAATGAACAATCAATTCAGAAGAATAAGATCTTTAAATTTTGTAAATTAAAGCAAGATAATCAGCAGGGTGATTCCCAAAAAAAAAAAACCCATCCTCAAGTCAACTGAACTCAATACCATCCTGAACGAAGTTATTTAGCACTAGTGCGTTGTCATCTATGAAAATAATCTCAGAATTCATTGGCCAATTGTTCCACCAATTGATACGTCTCGTCTATCCTATAGTAATTTCATTGCGAACCCAACACAACCTGGTTGTAGACACTAATATAAATTTTGTAATTGTTCCAAACGGGCTAAAAAAATGTTTTGTTTTCTCTGACTGACTCTGAAATGTGGCACTGTGATTGATTGCTTCTTTTCAAAGCACAAGTTGACAGTACATAAAATCACATCAAGTAGCATCCATCCATCACCATTAACCAAATCAAATACAAGATACAGTTAATATTTGCTTACAGAGAATGATTCAAATCCATTCTGCCGAAATGGGGAAGGGTTGTTGATGTTGACAGTATAGCGGCCGCTTATAAGATCCATGGCATCCTGAAACAGAGAGGATTTGATAAGATGTGAAATCTACTGGACTTCTGTCGTAGTAATCTGTAGTTTTTGTTTATAGCCAAATGTTTACAGGAATCTTGCCTGCCTAATACCATCTTGGAAGTTATTCAAAAAATATCTTGAAATTGAACTGATCCCATCTTCAATTAGTCCAGCCATTGTCTGTTTCCCGTATCTGCAATTGGGGATTACTATGCATCAAGATGGGATAAAAATGAGTTTGATTCCATACTCTTAAGTTTATTGAGAAGATTTACCGGACAAGGTCCCGCTTGAGCGCATGGGTTCCGGCATATTCCAGGCTTATCTCATCACCTTGCTCCACCCACACTATCAGAAAAGACGAAGTTCAGAATAAAGCATAAGAATAATCACCAATTACGGAATAAAAAGTTGGAATAGTTGACCCTACGAGTTTTAAAAATTTCAAAATCTTCATTGGAAATGGATATGCACTCCGTGGAAGAAAGTTCCCCAAGCCTTTGCAACTGTGCATCTAAAGATTTTTGAGCCAGGTAACTCTGTTTACAAAATAGCAAGAAAGATGTAAAGCGCATTAAAAATTTAAAATATTAGCAAAAAATGTCCACTTCAATATCTTTAAAAGTGGAGAAAATCAAGGAAAATGTCATGGAAATTTGGCATTTCTTCGGCACACTCAATCCCAACGTTATAGTTTGAGATGCTTCAGGTTTTTATTATATTTTCCCATGTCCTTACAGAAAACAAGATGATCACTGTCCCTCATACCTGTGTAACATTAGTTCGATCAAGGCAGTCAATGCAATTAGATCTAATAATCCCTTTCTGCTCTGATAGGATCTTTCCTTCTGCGTCCACGAGGAAATATCTGCTCAGCTGGAATAGATATGATTAAAAACAGAATTATGGAGAACATATACCGGGATTGTGAGATTTTATTCAGCTGGAGTTTTAACTTAAGCAAATGAAACTGTGGTTCAGTTAATTACCCTTGCTTTTCAAAATCCTCAGAGACTTGATCATAGAGAACTTGTATGTTCTCAAGGTTTGACTTGCCACAATAGTGATGAAAATCGAAGGAAACATATCTGAATCAACACGGAGTCGAAATTCAATTCTCAACAAAGAAGGTATGAACCATGTTAAAAGATAATGCTGGGATATTATTCAGATTAGCACGGAACTTTGGATAGTTAAGTTCAGATGGACAAATATACCGAAAAAGTGAAATACATATATTTGTGCTTAATTTCTCCAATTACTTACATATATCAGTATGCCATTAACACATATGTGCAAACATTGTCTACAATTTCAAAGAAAGAGATGTAAGAAGAAAGGAACTTCTAACAAAGTGCCATGTCCATCTCAGCCACGTGTCAAACACCAACGTTGTGAAACTGTTAACACGTGTCAAAACACTTGGGGCACGCAAGTTCCATCACTTAGATACACATGAAAAAATTGTGAGTTCAAAGAAACACAATGAGTTATACAAAAGTAAAAAAACTGTGAACATATAGTGACTAATCCTACATTTTTTTCTTTTTTGCAACATACTGTATCTAGCTATACTATTTGTGAAGCTTTTGGTATTTAATTTTAGTGTCTGAGCAAAAACTGTCAACGTGGATATTCGATGTTTCCCATAGTCATTAGTTCAGAATATCGTAAAAAACAGAAAAATAAAATCACCTCACATTTGGCAGCTTTTGCATTTCAGCAGCAAATGCCGCACTCAGTTGACCCTCATCACCATGCTACAATAAAAGATAATACATTGATGAAATTTGGGAAATGGGATAATACAAAACAAAATATGTGTTGTATAAAGTCTTGTTAAGATTGGAGCTACCATAATGACTGTTTCCTAAGATAATTGGACCATCTCAGAGTTTCTTGTATATAGCAAATAGAGTAAGGAAATAAACAAGGTTATTATCTGTTATATCGAGTTGTCAGATTGAATATAGAACCATCCATAACACATTGAAAGTTGAAACTCCACCCGGGCCCCAGCTTTGTTTGTTTAACGGCTGGAAAGGGAAAAAAATCCATACCTTATCAGTTAGGTCAACGACTATGGTCTCTCCATATCTCTGTACAATATCATGGAAATGGCGCTCCACAACCTTTGACTACAGGAGAGGCACACAGTTAGATGCTCATCACTACAACTCAAATATTAAGAGCCACGACTCTGACAAAATAATTACCGTTTCCTCATGAGCAATAACATTAAGTCGTGGTTTATAGCTCAAATCAACTATTTGCTCCCAAATGAGCGGAATTGAACCTCGAATCTGAAAGGTGATAAGGAAGCACTATTATTTTGTAGGAATTAAAACCCTCAATATTAGGAAATAAGAAACAAAATGGGGTCAACGACTGCACACAATGTGGGTATATCATATATGATAGCTTTGTGTCTTTTCCATATTTCTTTATTCCATAATTGATTCTGCAGAAGAAGCTATGGAACAAGTACTAAAGAATAGAAGTGATTCTAGTATGGTTTCCAACAAAGAACATATTCATTTAACTTAAGTTTTCCTTCCAAAAGTATCTCAACTATGACTAAGGATAACTTTCTATTAAGACACCATTCATCCATGTTTTTGCTGGTGACATTAGTTTTCCCTGCCAAACATAACAATCATTCTTCCATAAAGCTGAATAGTAGACATGTTTAGAAGGAGGCAAAAGCTGTCCATATTATGAAGATAGTAGGAAATAAAAGCCACACAAATGATGTTAGAGCCTAGGAGATGTGAGTGCATTCACATTCATGTTGTCCAAGCTATATTTATTCAAAGAACAGATCATGAACATTGAACACTTTAAAAGATTTCAGGCATCTCCTTTAACATACAAATAATCCCTCTTCTGTCATGCATCCATGAAAAATCATCTGCTTAAAAGTCCATCCTTCATTGGAAGATGCAAATGTGACCTGTCAAGATTGGTCTTCCAATGCTGCCCTCGACTGCTTGACCCAAATAGAGCACCCCCATATACATTTTTTGTTTAACAGGAAACACGAATTGTGAATCATCCAAGAAGGCCACTCATTTGGGGAGAAGAGAATATATAAGAATTTAGGTGGAAGTAATTATGTCTACATCTTGACTGGGTTTCACAAAGAGAGCCATAGGGAAGACTATCGACCTTAGAAATCAAGGAGCACAAAATAAAATGCCACAAACGTTACCTTCAGATAGCGATATTACTTGAATACTTAGTTTCCAAAAATTTACCTTAGACATGGTCCAGAGAATAGAAATGCCAATGAATTGATCAATTCAAGATATTAAGTTGAAAACAATGTAACAGCAACAATCATTCTATGACGAAATAATTCCAGTGAAGACTACCTGTAAAAGTGAAGACTTAAAACCTTCAAACTCCAACAATTGCTCAGTTTCAATAAAATTTGCTGTGTCTCCTTCAAGGTTAGCCCCTCTTCTCCACATTCGGGTCCCTATGATCAGCAATCGGTTACTGCCTTGTTTCACTATTTTCATATCAGTTTGACCAAATCAAATAGTTTTCATTTTGCATACCTAACCTTCGTGTGCACCTCCTAGAAATTAATATAATTGTGGCCGGTGAAGTTTTCAGCTTGAGCTGCCCTGTCTGAAAGCTTTAGCCTTGGTTAAGTGAAAACATCAAATCCAAAATTGTTCTTGCATCTCTAGTTCACAAGCGTGCACACACAGGAATGCACGCGCGCGCGCACACACACACACACACAGAGAAATGGAACAAATAGATTCAGGATATTGCCTTGCAACAGAGGAATGATAAACCCATCAAGCTGTAAGGAAAAAAAAGTTCACATCAGACAAATAAAAAGACCCATAAAATTTCAGATGTCCGAATAGCTTTCTTAACTTTTCCTAAGAAACAAAGATTCTTATGGCAAGAAAGGTACTTCCAAGAATCAACTGATAATGCCACACTTTTGGACAGAGTAAATGTCTAACCTTATTCTCAATAAGCTCCTCCAAAATATTTCTGTTCCAAACAAAACGGGGGTCAGCCTGAAATACAAATAGACACTCAGAAGTCAGAACCTCCAAGTACTTAAAATAATTGTCCAATCAGAGCTCAAGTCTCAGAAAAAAAAAGGTGCTAACTCACTTGCACTGAAAAACAGGAATAAGGTTAAACTTCTTACAGACACTTGGGTTCACAATTCAATCTTGTTCATGCTAAGGGGTCGGAGTGCTATTTGGTAATAAAACCTAGATATGGATGATAATATGCCCACAAATACATCTATTTGATGCCCTCCGTGAAAACCAATCAAACAGGGCAAGTGGCTACAATGTTAAAGGAGAAATTATGTCTCCAGATTAGGATAATTTAGTTGATAACATCCTAAAGGTAATTTTCTTTGTTTTTGTCCCCTCAACTCCTAAAGGTGTAATCATTAAGAGGGCAAAACCCATACCATCCTTCCATCATCTCCAACTCTGGAAGCGTGCAACCTGACAAGGTTTTAAATTCTGGAGATATCCTGACATGCATAACCTAGACAATAACTGACAGATCTCAAAACAATAGGCATAATTAGTCAAATTCTAAATAATGAAGAGAACATATTTTTTTGTGAGTAAAGTTTCTCGAACCAACTGCCATTTAAGGCTTTAAATAATGTAGGCAATCAACTTTGTCAAACAAATACTATATGCATAACTTGGCCCACATAGACTTGTTTTCCTTTTTGTGCAGATGTACAGTATGTAACTTGGAAGCAACATTGATAAAATGGTGAGATACATCAGTCTTATGTTACTAGAAGTAAAAGAAATTAGCTGAGAAACCACTAAACAAACCAACCTGCTTCCAAATCGGTTTACTCATTCGCCCTTCAGTCAACTTGAATCTTCTCTGCAAACTGTAAACATTGTTCAAACATGGGATGGAAGACAATATGAGCTGAGATGAGAGATGATTTGAAGTACAGCAAAAAGAACAGACTTTGGGTTAAAAGTGCAAACCTCAATGTTATATCAGTTTCGTAGGAATTATAACAACCCGGAGTTGATTCTATTACTCTCAATAAGGTCCTAAAGTAAGCCTCATCTCTTTTCTGCACAAAAGAATTATTCATTAGGTTGTGGATGATGATGGGACTTTCAGCCATGCAAATGGTGACTCATTAACTTCCCTTTTCAGAAAATTCAGGGCAATAAAACAAAGTATAGAAATTTACTTCTTGATTGTTTGGAAGTCTCAAAGCCTCATTGCAGGACAAGAACTTCATAGCCATCACACGAAAAACAGGGAAACCCACATAACTTCCCACTTCTTTCCGAGAATTAATCACCAGTACATGGGTCCCTACACAAAATTTGCAAAACATTTCTCAAAACACAATAAAACAGCATAAGTGTGCAACATGATTTCTTCCTGCTTCCCGTTTCTACCTTCTGTTTATGGTAGTCCAGTCAAGTCAAACATGATTTCTTTTATTGCCACATTTTCATACTTAAGTTTCAATAAAACCCATGCAACCCTCTCCTTTCAAGAGTTCGTTTTCTTCGAAAATCCCCCTCATATTCTATCCACTCTTGGTAACATATTATTTAGGTCACTTTTATAGCTCTCTGTCTACTCTCTTATTTAACATCATACCATTGTTTTGGTACTTGTTACTATTCTACTCTTGTGATTGTGCACATTGTAGCTATCATAATCCTACTTAGTGTGGGTTAAATTGATGGCAATTGTTAAGATTTTCTTTCCCCTGGATAAAATTTCCGGCTCCAACACTGACAAACAGTTTCTAGCTCGAAGCGCTTGTATGGTCTGGAGAGGTTTACAGTTTACTTGTCTTATAGTTTAGCTGCTTTATCTGTTTGTGGTTTCATTGCGTGTTGTTTTGTCCGGTTCAATAATAACGATTGTCCTAGTGAGTATACAGGATGTACTGGACCAGATGCCCCTCAAACTCAAGCATTTACTTTTCTAGTTAGAGATCAACAGGCAGCACCCATTAGTTATCTTTAACTTTCAAGGACAAAAATAGTCAAATTAAATAGACAAAACCATATAGACGAGAAACATGCAACCATACGTCTTGCATGTTGAATTCCTCAATTGGAAAACTCTTTGAAGTCATTCAAGTGTAGACGTGAACTATTTAAGGCCAAATCAGCAATATTCTGGTGAACCAAACAACATGATAGTTTTGAATGGGTACTTCGTACAGCCATTTGTTCGGGCATTACCTGTGAGTGACCTAATAGTTCCAACCACGCCATAGATTGTAGACACTCTTATAGAATTTGTAGAAGCATCATCACCTGTTGCAATTAATGAGATATTAGATTCCTCGATTACCAAAGAAAATACCTTGATTCTTCAACGCAGCCCATTATTTCTAATACGTGTGACTAATAAGACAATACTTAAGAAAGTCCTGGGAAAACAATTTTTGTCCACACCAGATATTAGTTGGGGATCGTGGGTCAAAAACACAACACTGGCACCCAATGTACATGGTTAGGCTGGAATGCCCACTCTATGGAGAAAGTTACACTGTTTCTATTACCAACCGGGAACAACGGAGGAGTACAAACAGTCAAACCTGATTCAGCTCTCACTCTCTCAACTCATACACTGGTTCAATCTCGCCCTCACTTTGTGTTTTCCACACTCAGCCTCTCTCCCTATACAAATACAAATACAAGGACACATACACACAAAGAGGAAGAAGCAAACAAAGCATGTATCAACGGCAGTCTCCATCAGCCACCCTTGGCAACTAGAAGAGATGGGTGGACTAGGGGTCTCTTCCAAGGTCTTCTCAGAGTCTCCCAGAGGTCTCTTCACCACTTGCCAATACCAAGTCAACAATATGTAGCGCTCCTAATCCCAGTTGGAAATCCTCAAAAGTAGTCTTATTTCCAAAAGAATTGTACTCGATAAAATTGTCACGTGTAATGCTCAAGCAATTTGAACTAAAAGATAAACAAAAAAACTGGCATGACATGGATCTGTTTCTTGGGTACACGCCCATGCACACACTACATATGCATTATGGTGAAAGAAAGCTATTGAAATGAACATATTTCACAATATAACATGTTACCTGTTGATGGCACAACACCAAATCAGAGAGAAGAGAGGTATTTGATATCCATTTCACTGATTTGTAAAAAAAATTGGTGCAAAAAATGGAAGCATAGGTATGGTACCTCATACTCCGCCATGTTGCTCCCATCACACTACTATTCGTAGGACCCCATCGCACCTACGGCGGGGTCTAAGCTAAGGTCCCACCACGTTTGGGTGGTGTTAAGGAGTATGTTTAGACCCAATAAGGGGCTAGGGGGAACTGATTAGTTAAATACAAGGACATTTCCATAACCTTCTAATTTGCAGTCAGTTACAAATAAAAAAGCCTCCATATTTACTAAAATAGAGGCTGGGGCACACGCGATGCATGTGCAAGTCAACTTTGATGAAAATTATGAACAAAAGCGTCCGGCTTATCATATGATCGTGTATGCATGCAATCGAACCTTGAATAATTAAACATGTTAACCATTCAAAGTACCAAATAAAAACTCCTGTGATTGAGCTTGTTTAAGTTTGACTAAAGAAGACGCTAAACTATGCGAACTATTTCAAGATACATAAAGGAAAATTCTTTGCCCTTTTTTCCGCACATTTTCTCAGCAAATAGCGTTTAAAAAACAAACAAACAAACAAACCGTTGAGTGGCTCGATGGTGCCGTCGGATCGGCGGATGGAGAAGCCTTGATCGGGGGATTCGACGGCTTTGATGACGAACTTGTGTTGGAATTCGTGCAGCTCCAATTCGCTCCATAGCTTGAAATGATCAGAAACGGAATGCGGTTGAATCTCCATAAGCTAAGAAACAAAATGGATTTGAATCGAATCGAAATGGAAATAGAAAACCCTAGAAATGATAAGATGATGGAGAGATGACGAGACTACGAGAGTGGTGGAAGTTTCCTAATTGATGACTCGAAATTGATCGAGTAATTCTGAAGGAAACCGTCTTTAACCGCTTAGCTCCGACGGGGTCCATTTTAATTCCAAAAATTACGTTGATGACCCTTCACTCACAAAGGAAAAATTATTCAGTACCTTTATGAACGGCCAGCGCTTATGTGGTGCCCCGGCTTCCTTCACTACCGTCGACCGAGAGGCTGGAGTACGGTTGGTCATTTCATCCGCCCCGTCCGAATCCGATCCGATCTCCGATCCGAACGGATCGGCAATGTAGAGATCTGTTTGGAGATTGGATAGGATATAGAGATTTTTTTTGAAAATGTTTGGGGATTGGATAGGGGGTGGAGATAGGCATGTCCCCGCCCCGAATCTGCTCCGAATCTGTTCCCCGATCCGTCCCCGCCCCGCTCCGCTCCGTCCTCGATCCGCCCCGTCCCCAAATCCCCGAAATATAGGGGTCTATTCATGAATTATGAAACTTTGGGGTCTCACTGAATTTTTTGCAATATATTTGGGGTTACACCAAAATTTCCTTCCTTGTGTATAAGGTTGGTTTGGTAATTGAAGCATTTTCATCCACTGCAATGGCATTTTAACATATATGTTGCAATCAAAATGACCATTCATGTGATTGATTACACAAAAAATATCTAGTAGTACAATCTTTAAAAATGTTTCTTGTATCAACAAAATAATTGTAGACTTGTAGTCTTTTCCCGTAAAACAATTATGTATGCTTATCTACTAAACAACCCACGCCAGATTTAATCAATTTTAATTAATGTCATGAATATACATAAGAACTCTACATAATTTCTATTTTTCTGCACTCTTTATGTTGTTCTACAAACATGTGTAGTTTTACACGCTCAGGGTTTGCTCAGTGATTGGATTTTAGGTAAAATGATTTGTAATTGGGCTTCTATAACTATATACTTGTTACTCTAGGAAAAATAATTAGATCCCCGAAATCCCCGTGGATATCCCCGTTCTCCGTTTGGAGCGGGGATGGAGGATAAAAATAATCCCCGTTGGAGATTGGATAGGGGATGGATATGAGTAAAGAGTTTGGGGAATGGGGGTGGAGATAGTAGTCTCCGGCCCCGATCCGTCCCCATGCCCATCCCTAGGCTGGAGCCAGTTCCTCGCTACGGGAGTGTAGTCATATGACCGTTTGTCTAGCACCGACGAATCAGATTTAATTCGAATTCTAAATGATTCGAGTCAAGTTGTCTTTTGTTGGGATTAAAATTCGAGTGTTTATTATCGAGATAGACGGCGATAAGCTCACTAAAGAACCTTCTCTCCCGTATGATCTCCACCTTAATATGTGATGAAAATGAAGCCCAAAACACAACACCAACATTGTTTTTTTTTTTTTTTTTTGCATCTCATTATTTTTACGGACTTTATGTGATGATACAAAAGCCTCAAGGATCAAAGCGGAGGTAGTTGGGGGTAGTTGGTGGGGCAGGGTGGTACATGCTACAGACGGTTCCAATATAAAGTTTTATTTTTTACGACAATGGATTAAGAGCCTACCGAACAGCTTGATTTTTCAACTCAGATCATGAAAAAATAGCGATTTACTACAAGATTAATGGTTAGGATATTTAAAAATATCTTATAAATTTTCCTTAAATGCCACAAAAGAATTGAATCTAATAAGTCCTTACTTTTGTTTCAACGAAAAATAGTGTCGAGGACAAAACCTATCTTTACAGTTAACCTACTAAAAATATTCAACAAAACCAGCAGACTCTCATTAAATAGCACTACTACCAAACCTAAATCTTGTCTCGTCTCGCCACTGCGAGGGATACTCTACGATCTGTCTTGGATAGGGTTGGACGGGGCGAACGGATCGGCAATATGAAGATCTGTTTGGAGATTGAATTGAATATGAAGATTTTTTTTTAAATGTTTGAGGATCGAGTAGGGGGTGGAGATGGGCATATTCTCGTCCCGAATCCGCTCCGAATCCATTCCGCAATCCATCCCCGCTTCGCCCCGTCCCCGATCCGCCCCATCCCCGAATCCTGGAATACAGGGATCTATTCATGAGTTATAAAATTTTTGGATCTCACTAAATTTTCTCCAAACACATGAGGTCACACTAAATTTTCTCCAAATATTTTATTATAATTGAATTTTGTAATATAATAAATGTGATTAAATAAGAAATGCATTACTATAATTTGAATACATCCCAACTAGGTTTACTCAATTATCAATCAGGTACATTCCTTAAAATAAATACGTAAAAATGCAAAATAAAAACAATCACTGTGTTCACTTCACATTTCTAAAAAAAATTTCAAAAAGATTCTTTATTCATCTCTCATCTTTCTAATCATTAATCATATTTCTTTCTCTACTCATACCTAGGGGTGTACACGGTCCGGATCGGATCGGATTAGCATGAATCCAATCCTAATCCGCGAGTCACGGTTTTTAGAAAATACAATCCGTGTCCGGACCAAAAGTCTCACGGTTCGGTTCCAATCCGATCCGCGAGTCACGGATCGGTTCCGGTTTTATCCACGGATTACATGTTATATATAAACAAGTAACAAAGTTATATAATTGAAATTTTACCAAATGGTGTAAACACAACTAATTAGAGAAGAGGCCTTCGTTGGAATCTCACCCTAATGTTGTAAACACAAATACACAACTACTAATTGAATTTACTATATGTTGTCACAAATCTTGAGTTTATTTACTCCAAATGGGCAATATTAGACTGCTTCCAAGGGTCATCAATAAAAATACACATCCAAACACGGTTATCAACCTAGTTTTGAAAGAGATCACAGTTTATCCCAGAAATAGATAACAAGTACATATAGTAGAAGTTAGTGTAATAGTTTGAAAGATATCATGATTTACCCCTAGTCTGTGTAGTAGAAGTTTGTGTAAAATTATGTGTGTGTGTATATATTTAAAAAATTTATATATAATAAAAATCTCACGGTTCGGATCGGTTAATCCACGGTTTCGATATGAAAATCCGTGTCCGGACCGCGAGTCACGGTTTACTAATTTTTCAATCCGTGTCCGGACCATTAATCCACGGTTAAAATCCAAAATGCGCGGATCGGTTCGGTTCGGACCGGATTCACGGTTCACCGGTTTTTTTGTGCAGCCCTACTCATACCTCTCTCTCCAATCATTATTTTTATTTCTCTCTCTATCTCTCTCTAATTATTACACCTCTCTTCAATTAGTACTTTTTTTCCAAAACTCATCCAAACACTATCTCAAAAATATTTCTCAAAATTCTCAACCAAACAAATATTTTTTCAATTGAGCCGTTGATTTTCTTGTTCCTATTGATGAAATCAATTGTGTAAACTTTCTTCTCAATCAAGTTTAGAAAATTTGTCGATCGGTATCCAATTTATGTTTTTTAATGATACTTTTCATCAGATTAAATGCCTACTGATACACGATTCACTTAATTTTTTTCTCCAGCTAACGGATACCATAATATGCTATCTTGTTTGTGGTTCCTTTAGTTTTCAAATTAGAAATCTAGTTGATACCTGATACAACTTGAATTGAAGTTGGCAAACACTTACGCTTACACATGGATACCGTGCCCGTTCCCGGCTCATTCGACACCTGTACTTGTAACTTGATTTTAGCAGTTAATTTGTAACTGGGATTCTAGATTTTTAGTAAATTTTTTTTTTAAAAAATGATTGGATCCCTAAATCCCCGTTTTCTATTTGGAGTGGGGATGGAGGATGAAAATAAAACCCCGTTAGAGATAGGGTAAGAGATGGATATGGAGAAGGGGTTTGGGAATTACGGGTGAAGATATAGTGCCCTATGGCCCCAATCCGTCCTCATGTTCATCCCTACTCTTTGATAAGTTTCCGATAAGGTGGGGTACAATACATAGGTAATAGTTGCAATCATGCTCATTATAGTTATCTTTGCAACCACCTGATATTATTGGGAAGATATTTTTGGACTTGGGAGATTACTGGCATTTGGCTTTATGTGCCCAATGAACAGTATGCCTATTTCGGTACGTGGAGGCCTGCTCTGCAGCTTGTGCCCAATAGGTGATGTGCAAAATTCAGATCGTTCATTGGTTGGATTTACGGTCCAAATTTCAAACAAATTATTCGTGCGAACAGTTTGTTTCAATCCTAACCGTTGAAAACACTTGTGAACGGCTATAATTTTGCATAACACCTGATGTGCCCAGGTTGCACAGCAGCGATCCTAGGTCTGCTTAATTTTGCCTTTATTATGATGGGACTCATTTCAACCCAAAAACTTATTAATCGGAAGTGTTCATGCTATGGTGAGGTTATAATGATATGGATCAAATTTTTGAGATTGAGATGGACCCCTTCTATACTTGCAAGTCAAAGGGCACGAAGCCATGAACCCCACCTACATTTTTGGAGTATATTTGGTAAGTGATAATATTGTTGGATTAGATTTGGCTTGCCGTTTCTTGAACATATATTTGAGGTTAAGCCTAATTTGGTTTGACAGGGGTGTTACCCTAGATTATATTCTTGTTATATGCTATAGCCGATGTAACTTTTGTACTCCATTTAACACATAGCAAAAACTTGTGAGAGTCGTGACCGCAATCGACTACACATGCAATCGAAAAACCAAGCAAAATATCGACTTAATTTAGTTTTACTTTTTGTCATGTAACAATAAAACTTTAACTCACCATTTGAGATGGCCTTAAAGTGGTGTAATTGGTTGGTTTTGGTGGACATTTTGTTGAGATGTCAAGAGCATTGCCCAAGGGCCAAGACATCTCTGAACAACCCATTGATGTGAGATTTACAAATGCTCTAGAGCATTATTTCAAGAACAATGAACAATCTCTCGATGGTGAGAGATTTTTCATTTATCGGAAAAAGTATTATGTATGGTTTTACGCTTACGCATCCCATTTTATCCATTTTGGTTATAGGCATTGAATTTGGAGAGAAAAGGAGAGAGTGTGAGGGAGAGAGTATTTTTAATCCCTACCGTCCAATATCTTTTAGGCGGGTACCGGATGTAATGTTAAATATCTGGCGTAAAATTTCGAACTTCGTGATACCTGCTCTGTATCCAAAAAATTTCCTCGATGGCTGTCTCACTCCATGATGATTGTTATCAATCCTCCTAATCCAATTGCAGTTGACTTTCCACTGGTTTCTGGATACTACAAATTGCCAGAGCTTTCGCAAGTACCTTAGAAATCGTGCACGCCAGATTAAAAGAACAAAAAATCTACACTTTGACCAACACTCATACCCAGATTCATGTTGAGGTCTCTTGCACACACACTGCATCACCAATCTGTGTGAGGCCCTATTTAAATTTATTGGCAGAGTCACGATTTTGGTCTGATAAAGGTGTTGGGCGCAGACAATCTTTAGTAGTACTGAGGTGGGGTGGGAGCCCCCACGGGGACATGAGTGAGAAAACGGTTTTGGTCTAAAGTTGCACTCCGAACAACAACGAAAACGATGTTTGAGGATTTGGTGTCTGATTCGGTTTATGTAGGTAACAATGATTTTGCTATTAGCAGTAATTAGGATAACACATTTTTAGGAGAATCTGAGTGAGAAGAAGCGGAGAAAAACTTGAGATCTAAGAAAGATTGCGAAAAGACTTGTACTCTTGATTTCGATTTCATAGTGGACTGGTGTTGCTCCCTTGGTTTTTCCTTGCGTTGAGGTTTTCCACGTATATCCGTGTCTCACTTTCTTTTCCGTTTTTCATTATGCATGATTACTTGTTTTTCTGTTCTGTGATTCATTGTTTCCAAGATCCGTAGGGATGTTGCCGGGTTATGAAAATCCTAATAGAAAGCCGACTTAAGAGTTTTTTCTAGTACTAAATTTGTGAGCCTGATTATTATTTTTGTCTTTATTCAAAAAATTTAGTATTTGTTAGTTCTACATTGGTTTTTTGTGGATTATTAGTTCATCTTGATCGGAGTCTAAAAGGTAAAAAATTATGATTAAAATCTTAAAAAACCAAAATAATGATAATTTTTATCTTCCTTCCAAAAAGTTTTAGTTTGGTTGATAATTTTTTTACTTTTTAGACTCCTCTTGCCGAAACGAACCAATAATCTACCAAAAAAATTGATGCCAAACAAACAAATGCAAATTTTTTTGATGAGGACAAAAAATAATCTGGCTCAATTATCCAATAGTAGACATACTTTATCTATGCGCAAACTTATTGGAACTGGGGTCTGCTGTGCCCCCACAACACCTGTATCGCGGTAATAAATGCGGCCGCAGCCTTGCTTGTCTTGGATTTTTCGATGATCGGAGACGTTCACCGTGTAGACCTCGTCGAATATTACAAGTGTGCCAGAAATCAACTTGATCGGATATCTTTTAGTGCCTCATCGAACACAAATACCATGAAAAAAGTGGGTTTTATCCAGTGTTTGTGTCCATTTTGTGTTCCATTTGTTTTCAAAGTAACTGTGTTCCGATAACCTACTTAAAGATATCCGATCAAGTTAATTTTTTACATACTTGTACTACTCGACAAGATCTACGCGGTGAACGTCTCCGATCGTCGAAAAAATGCCGGCGCAGTGGCGTTATGGGGCTACATAGCACGGTATTGTGCATAGGATGCACAACACCCCCTCAGTCCAAAACTTATTTTACCATGGAGGTTTTTCTTTCTAACAAGATGCAATTTGTACATTGAAATTATTTGCAATAAAAGTACATGAATCATTTTGTTCTATTTCTTTTGGAGATGACGACACTTACATGCATTTTTGTTTGTTTACGAATGAAATTGAAAATTATAATGTAAAATCCTCCATATTTCATTGGGTTAATGACCTGGACACTCTCTCTAAGTAGCAAAATTCTCCCATCCCTATCTTTTTTTTAGGCCTTGACCCATGTTCCTTCTCCTTTTCCCCCATTCTCCCCCTTTTCTCCCATTTACGTGAAATCTACATCAAACAAATCTAACCATGGCGATAAGCCAAACGCCAAACCTTAACGAATCAATTAACAACATGAATCCCCAATCAAACTTTGATTATGCAATTTAACTTTTGATTTTAGGTTTTGGAGTTCATTTGAATGGTGATTAGATGGTCCAGAATCTCTAAAATTTAGGATATATATATATATATATATATATATATATATATATATATATATATATATACATCTATATGTAACTATAAATGCATGTACACAAGGAGGATTCATGGATCTCTAGGGCTTCGTTCACAGAAATTGAAGTCAATTCCATCCGTCACTGCTCTGATTGCTCAGGATTCCATCGAGATCTGTTCGTTGCCGGATCTCTAACCACCTCAAGATTATCTTAAATTCTTTTTGATGGGAGGTCAAAATGGCGCGATTTGTCAGATTAAATAAACAAATGGAATGGGTAACTAGGGAGTATGAGCGAACTGAGAACTTATTGACATGTTTGAAAGTTGACTCGGCCTCGGCTGGAACCCCACGCACCGCTGTTGCTGGTGAGATGAAGGCCAAATCAGAGCTTGTGATTACTCTCAGCTGACGATGATGATGTCATTAGACGGCCGCTTTGAGTTTTTAGAGTCAAGATTGAACGGCTGGGAGAGGTCGGACAGTTGAGAGAGAAGTGTATGGATGGGGACGACGGAGAAGGGTTGTTGTAGAGGTTGTTGACAGGCGTCGGAGAGGTTGGGTGGTTGAAGAAGGAGGTGGTGGTGGTGGATCGAGAGGAGAAAGTAGAGGAGGACGAGGCGAAAGCGGAGTACGACAGCGTTGGTGAGAGAGAGCGGAGGATTGGGCCTGATTTTCTTTGAGAGTAAGCCACCATGGTTGTTTTTAGTAGTGAGAGAGAGATGGAGGGGTTTCTCTTTAGGCTAAAAATGAACTTGCAAAATGAAATTTTCGTTTAAGTGTATGTGTGTGTGTATATATGTGGAGGGTAAAATGGTCCTTTAACTCTTTCTGTTAACAGAGTTAGAGGTCAAAAAGTTTAGTTACTTAAGAGGGGGTGTCGTCGTAGGTTTTTTTTCTTGCAGGGGGTGTTTGAGGGAAAACGTATACTTACAGAGAGTGTCCAGGTCATTAACCCTATTTCATTTAATCAAACAAAAATTATTAAGATTATAAGAAGTTATTACATGAATAATATCTAGAATACTCAAAACCTAGATATTATTTTAATCAGTATTTTAAAATTGAGGGCTTGCGTACAAAATGTTTATGTGAATGTAAATACGTGCGATTATGGAAGAGTTGAGAAGTCAACGTCTCGGATCACATCAAATAATGGACGGTATGGATACACTTAGACAAGGTGAGGTTTGAACCGTTGATGCGTGAAATGAATGGCCCGACGGCGTTGGCGAACTCCCCCTCCGACCCCAAAGGAAAGGAGTTGAAGTACTAGTGGTGATAATCGTATATGATTCTCGAAATAATTTAATTGGCTAGATTTTGTGACCTTGAATGCTCGTGTTTCATCACTGACTGGAACATAAAATATGTAACCTCAAACTAGTTTTGCTAGAACCACACATAACTTACGCACACAATGACAAAAATATACGCACACTAAACATATGAGTGTGTGTGTGTTTGTGAGTTCAATGCAATTTGTGAGAGGTTGTAGAATTTTTGTCTTCTAAAATCAACTTAATATGATTTCTCTTTCAGTAATCTAACCTTTTCTCCTGGGATTTCAGCCGCCAATTTATTGCAAGTGTAATTTATTGGATATGATAATTTAAAGATAGTATTATGGCCCTTCACAAATATAATTCCTAGGACTTCATGTCATCTTTGTGTAATCTGATATTGTAAGCAAATATTTTACTGCAGGAGGCTTAAACTAGTCATGGAGGTTCTTTTCCTGGAGTGCAATTTTGTTTGCTCTCGCTTTTTTCACTTCTGGCAAGGGTATACTTGTTATGTGTCTCACTGTGCTGATCGAAACCGTTTATTTTGGTCAAATTCATTGTTAGGTGACTAGGGGAAAATTTAGCTTAATTGGATATTTGAAAGCGTTAGATCAGGGACTTCAAATTTTTAGTCAAGAATTTTAAGGAAAATAAATAAACTACCAGATGAAACACTTACTGATATTTGATTGAATTGAGTTGTGTCAAGGCCTCCTAAAAATGAAACTGAACAAAATGAATAATTTCGATTATCATAATGAAATGCAAAATAAGCATAGCCTCAAAATTTCCCTCCTTTTCATGTTACATAGATTTGGTTACTTGGAGTATTCAAAAAGCTACTTGATATCAATTCATAACCGTTTCTATTGAAATAATAAATAATGATGTTCCCCTCGATCCAATAGATGAAGTTCTTTAAATAAGCTGGAGATTAGCAATCTAAGTAATAAGTTAATTGGTTAGTCGTCCAGTAACAAGTAAGATCAGTGAGGAAAGAAATGTGGAAACTTTATATCTATCTCAAAATTAATTAGTAGTGGAGAGAGGTCCTAGCAAAAATTAAGTGATTACCCATTCTACTCCTAAGCAATTTGGAATTCTAATTCCTTAACATCCCCTCACGAGCTGCCGCATTTGAGGTCTGTCACATGTGACTACTTCATGGGTCCTATCACCATGTTGTCCTTTTTGCTAGTCTACCATCGTGGAGTGTAGATTGTGATTTTTTTTTCAAATGTGGGGTGGAATGGGCCCTGCTCTGATTCCATGTGCAAACTTTATATCCATCTCAAAACTAATTGACAATGAGTGGAAAGGTCCCAACATAAGATCAGTGAGGAAAGAAATGTGAAAACTTTATATCCATCTCAAAATCAATTGGTAATGAGTGGAGAGGTCCTAACATATATTAAGTGATCACCCATTCTACTCCTAAGCTATGTGATATTCCAATTCCTTAATATCTCTTTACATACAGCCGCATTTGAGGTTTGTCACATGTGATCACTTTTTAGGTCCTATCATCGTGTTGTCCTTTTTGCTAGTCTGTCATCGTGGGGTGTGGATTGTATTTTTTTTTTCAAATGTGGGTGGAATGGGCCCGCTTTGGTTCCATGTGGAAACTTTATATCCTTCTCAAAACTAATTGACAATGAGTAGAGAGGTCCCAACATATATTAAGTGATCACCTATTCCACCCCTAAACAATGTGAAATTTTTTAGTGAACAAAAAATTATGTATTCGAACCTCACCACCTACCCAGTAATTATAAATATTTTTTATCTTGATTATTTAGAATAGTCTGGCTACACGTGAAGAAACGTACATGTTGAAGAAGATATTCATAATATAGTTATCCTTCTCTCTAATAAACGAGTTAGTAGTTTGCAATCTAATCGAATCGATAAAATTCATAACAAAAATCTAGTTGTCTCCCGCCAAAAAGGGTGTTGTCAATGTGATTGCTGTCAAGAATCTAGTTCTCCTACACAAGGTCCACAAAATATTGACCTTAAATTCATTTCTTCACAGTAAGTATAGTTTCCTTAAATTCACTTGTTCACAGTAAATATAGTTTCCTTTTATGTCAACTACGTATCTTTCATGTGAACCACATGATTGATGTGTTTAACCTGTTATGTCTGATCTCTTTCACTATGTAACTGCAATAGCAAGTCATGACATAGTGGGAAATGTAGTATTCCATTTTCCTATAGTTAAGCTGTTCCACCCTTGGTTGGTTGCATAATATGTGTGAATGAGCGTGAAACTATCTTTTGGAAACATCCCAAAATACTCATTTTGTGTTTCACTTTGTTGATTGAAACCGTTTATTTTGGTCAAATTCATTTGTTAGACGACTAGGAAAAAATTTAGCTTAATCTGATATTTGAAAGCGTTTGATCTGCGACTTCAAATTTTTAGTCAAGGTAAAAATAAATAAACTACTAGATGAAGTAACTATTGATATTCTATTGAGCTGAATTTTGTCAAGGTCTCCTACAAAATGAATCTAAACAAAATGAATGGTTTTGATTATCGTAATGCAATATAGAATAAGCATAGCCTCAATAGAATAAGCACAGCCTCAAAATTGCTCTCCTTTTCATGTTACCATTAGATTTGGTTACTATATAGAGTATTCAAAAAGCTACTCGATATCACTTTGTAACCGATACAATAAATAATGATGTTCCCCTCCCTCCAATAGCTGAAGTTTTTAAATGAGCTTGTGATTGACAATTTAGTAATAAGTTAATTGGTTATTTGTCTAGTAACAAGTAAGATCAATAAAGAAAGAGAACTATAAAATCTGTGTTTTAACTTCACCACCTATCCAGTAATTATAAATATATGTACTAGAATAGTCCAGCTTCGCGTGAGAGAACGTACATATTGAAGAAGATATTCATAATACAATCATCCCTCTCTCTAATAGATTAATTTTTTAGATGAGTTAGTGGTTTGTAATCTAATAGAATTAATAAAATTCATTACAAAAATCTAGTGGCCTCACACCAAAAGGGTACTGGGTTGTCAATGTGTGGTTGCTACCATGAATCTAGTTCTCTAGTAAAAACCTCTCCAAACACAAGGTCCACAAAACATAGACCTTAATTTCCTTATTTGTCAACTATATTTCTTTCATGTCAACCACATGATAGCTATGTATTAACCTGTTATGTCAAATAGCTTTCACTATGTAACTGCAATAGCAAGTCATGAGATAGTGGGAAATGTAGTGGGAAATGATTCTCAAAAAAACGAAGGGTTTTGATTATTGTATTCCCTCAAAATTCCTCTCCTTTGGTTATTACATGGAGTATTCAAAAAGCTACTCTATGTCAATTTGTAACCGACTCTACTGAAATAATAAATAATGATATTCACTTAGCTAAAGTTTTTAGATGGATTGGTGATTAGCAACCTAGTAATAAATTAATTGGTTATTCGCCCAGTAACAAGTAAGATCAGTGAGGAAAGAAATTAAGAGAACAATGAATTCTGTATTCGAACCTCATAGCCTATCTCTGGTAATTATAATTATTTTTACCTTGGTTATTTAGAATAGTCTGGCTACGCATGAAGGAACGTACATGTTGAAGAAGATATTCATAATATAGTTATCCTTCTCTCTAATAGATGAGTTAGTGGTTTGTAATCTAATCTAATCAATAAAATTCATTACAAATATCTACTGGTCTCACACCAAAAAAGGGATTTGTCAATGTGCGGTTGCTACCATGAATCTAGTTCTCCTAGTAAAAACCCCTCCATACACAAGGTCCCACAAAACATAGACCTTAAATTCATTCCTTCACTGTATAATATAATTTCCTTTAATGTCAACTGTATATCCTTTATGTGAACCACATGATTGATGTGTTTAACCTGTTATGTCAAATCTCTTTCACTATGTAACTTTAATAGCAAGTCATGAGATAGTGGGAAATGTAGTATTCCATTGGTCGCATTGTATGAGTGAATGATCGCGAAACTGTCTTTTGAAAACATTCTAGACTACTAAAATCGTGAAAGTGAAGCTTGAAAGCGAACACAAAATGAGAATTGAGATCACAACTGGAAGACCCTACTGAAGAATTATGTGACCAAGGTCCCCCACCCATGGCACCTAATGAACATCCTGAAGTTGCTGCAAGAAAAAAATGGCACTCAGTGGTTGAGGACATCACATATATTCTCCAATACTGTATATTTAACTACTTGAGGAGCCCAAGATGTTAGCATTTCAACTCACTGGCTAACCTCCATTTTCATACATTAGCTAAAGGGGGTTATAACTTTAACTTCACTCCTACTCAAAATCTACAGCCAAATTCCTACAAAACCCAAAATTCTCATGCATCAATCTGTTGCACCAACACCCAAAATTCCCTTTACTTCTCCTGCTAATTTCTGTGTGTTGAGCTTCTCTTCTTACTTTCCTTCCTATGGGCAGTTTGATGAAATCTCCTAGGGGAAGGTTACCTCTGTCCATTGTTACTATCTTACTCTGCATTTTTGCCTTCATTGCTCTCTTTTACACTGAAAGAATCAGCTCCCTTTCTATCTCCATATTCAAGTTCAAATCCTGCTCCAAAGAAGGCACTATACCCAAATCTGGTAAGTCTCCAAGAGAGATATATATAACAGCTCTTCCTATGCATTGCTTTGTTTCTGCCAAACCACTGTCAACAATAAGGAGAACACCACAAACCCAAAAGTTTTTACAGAAAAATGTGAAAAGTAAGGTGCTGATGCCACTGAGAATTACTTCTGGAAGGGCCCACACTGTCAATAGTGGATCCCGGACACTTTTACCGTGACAAAAAGTCTACAACCACACGCATTTTTACACAATGTGTGTGGGGCCCAACCATTTTATGTTGTGAGTGTGTGTATTTGTGATTTGTGAGCGTAAATTGAGTGCGCTTGTAGAATTAAGTTTCTATGTATATGGTAACGCCGCTAATATTAGTGATTTGATTGTATGCTTTTAACAGATGAGAGAACAATAGAGGATGATCCGGTTAAAGAGGAAATTGATGATAGATTTGAGTTTGATCCAAATGAGTGTAGTGTTGCTCATGGGAAGTGGGTGTTTAACAGTTCACTTAAGCCTTTGTACACAGACAGGACATGCCCATACCTGGATAGGCAGTTTTCCTGTGCTAAAAATGGACGGCCTGATTCTGACTACCGGCACTGGGAGTGGCAACCGGACGACTGTATGTTGCCTAAGTTTAATCCTAAAGTTGCACTTCAGAAGATTCGTGGAAAGAGGCTGATGTTTGTTGGCGATTCCTTGCAAAGAAATCAATGGGAGTCGTTCGTGTGTCTTGTGGATTTTATCGTACCAAAAGATCAGAAGTCCATGAGAATGGGCCGCTCTCATTCAGTCTTCCAAGTGAAGGTACTAACTTGATATCAAAGCATACTCCAGAATGAACATTTGGCAACAATCGGATTCTGACAGCACCTTCTTTTGTGTCCTGTAAACGTTCAAGGTATTTTACCATTTCTCAGCTGGTTTTTTCCATGCATTTTCTAGGAATACAATGCCACAATTGAGTTCTACTGGGCTCCATTTCTAGTCGAGTCGAATTCGGATAACCCGATAATAGGAGATCCAAAGAAAAGGATACTGAAAGTTGATTCAGTTTCCAAGCATGCCAAGTATTGGGAAGGAGTGGATATCTTAGCATTCAACACTTATGTTTGGTGGATGAGTGGTCCAAAGATGAAGTCACTGTAAGTTCCATCTTTCTTGACTTCTACTCCATCAGCACACCCATTTTACTCACCAAAAGGTAAGTTCTAACCTTTTTCAGAGAACACACATTTAATACACTTCAAGTCACATCAAAAGGTATTTCTTTACAAAATTGTCCCTCTGTTTCAAATTTTCAAAGTGTTCTTCATACCATTTTGTGGAGGATATTTTCGGAAAACTATAAAGATTTTTTCTTTGACTTTGCAAAGTGGAAATGTATTTTGGGACATCCCAAAATGAAAAGGTGGACTAAGAGAATGGGATGGATGGAGTCCTAAATCTACAAAATAATTGTTCATATCGAATAGGTTAGTGAACTCACGTTATTAAGTGATGTGTTTAAGACGGTTGTGAGTAAAACCTTATATTTGAGATTTTTGCTTTGGGCCCCAAAAGTCACAGTTGGTTTTTCTAATTTAATTGAGCACAGATGGGGATCCTTTGCAAATGGTGAAGAAGGATCAGAAGAGTTGGAGACACCAGTTGCTTACAAAATAGCATTGAAGACCTGGGCTAATTGGATTGACTCAACTATTGATACTAACAAAACCCGGGTGTTCTTCACTACCATGTCCCCCACACACAGCAGGTCTCTCTCTCTCTCCCTATTTCTCTCGAGTAGGGATGTAAATGAGCCGAGCTGAATTTTACCATGTTCAAGCTTGTTTATTAAATTTTTAATGAGCTCAAGCACAGCGAAAACTTAACGAGCTAAGCTGGCCTAGGCTTGACTCGAGCTCGTGCTTATTCAAGATGCTTTACGAGCCACCAAAAAAAGAGAGAGAGAGAGAGAGAGAGAGAGAGTATATACATACTCGCATATGCTTAAGATAACAAAGAAAGTTTTACTTGTGCATGTATATGTGTTTTATATCTATATACTCTACAGGAAAATAGTCTAAATTTTAAAATAATAGTGAAATTAATAAGTTTTTGAAAAGATGGTGCATTTAAGATATTAAATTGGAACAAGAAGTTATATTATTTAACTTATTCCTCTAAGAAGTAATCGAGCCGAGTCGAGCCTAGCCTTGCCGTGTTCAAGCTTGTTTGTTAAGGTTTTTAACAAACTCAAGCTCGAGCCGAGCCTCAATAAAAACTTAACGAACCGAGTTCAAACGAGCTATTTTCGAGCTGAGCTCACAAACTGCTTGGTTCAGCCCTACTCTCAACATGATTTCCTATAGAATGCAAAAACTGACCAACTATTCGTGTTCATGTTCAGAAGCGAAGACTGGAACCGTAAAGATGGGATCAAATGCTACAACGAAACAAAGCCGGTGATGAAGAAAGGCCACTGGGGAACCGGTTCGAACAAGAAGATGATGAGCGTGGTGGCGAGCGTGGTGGAGAAGATGAAAGTCCCGGTCACCTTCATCAACATCACACAGATATCTGAATACAGAATAGATGGACATGCTTCAGTTTACAATGAGCTGGGTGGAAAGTTATTGACTGAAGAGCAAAGGGCTGATCCCGCGCACTATGCAGATTGCATACATTGGTGTTTGCCTGGAGTTCCAGATACTTGGAATCAAATATTTTTAGCTTATTTGTAGGAAAGGAAATGAACACACATCTCTGGATTTTCTTGGCAAAAGAAGTCGGACATAGGGAGGTGCTGCGCAGCGTGCTGTGCGGCGGCTTTAGGCACTGTGCCAGCATTGTTTCGACGATCGGAAACGTCCACCGCATAGAGCTCGTCAAGTACTACAACACCACCAAAAATCAATTCGATCAAATATTGTTAAGTGCATTATCAGAATGCATATAGCTTGAAAAAAATCAAAACATATAAAACTTGAAACACTGGATGAAAACTATTGAACCCATTTTTTTCAAGTTATTTTAGTTCCAATGATGGACTTAACGATATTGGATCGAGTTGATTTTTGGTGGAGTTGTATTACTCGACAAGCTCGATGCGGTGGACGTTTCCGATCGTCAAAACGATACCTGCACGACGCCTAAAGCGGCTGCGCAGCACAACTCCTCGATGTCAATGGTCAATTTACATGTGTTTTTTTGTATTCCCATTAGGTAGATATTCATTTTTTCAAGTTTATTTTGTTGCAATTTGTCACTTTTGCTATAAGTTGGTGCTATTTCAATTGTAAATGAAAGTAAACATAATTTTTCTTAGAAGACTGATATGCTCCCAAGTGTTCTCTTATATGATCTAGTGATCTAAAGGGAGATGAGAACAATTTTAATGAACCAGAAACTTTCTACATACCCATCCAGAAACTACCCAAAATCTGAACTTCAACAGTCCGAGTGAATTTGGACTATAGAAGTTTAAATTTTGGATAGTTTTTGGGTATGCAGCGTAGCAGTGCTCATGAAAAAGGCTCAGTTTGGTGGCATACTTGAACAAGTATGCGCCCAACAGGGACACGTGCCTCCATGCCATGTTCTCTTTTTTCTTTAAAACCTTGCTATCAGTACCAACCATTTAACAACCAGCGTTGGGACCCGCTTTTGGATCCCAAACATTTTGGAATGAGCTCTTAGGGCCGTCCAATTGCATCAATTCCAGCATGTGCCCACTCGGGATTTAATTTTGAGATGGATGAATGGTCGGATTCCCCGTTTAGCACCCCCTTTGGAGTTCCCGATGCCAGTCAGTACATGGTTGGTCCCTCTGGATTGTTATTATTTTTATCTCACTCCAACACTTGAACTGTTTGCACAACTAAAATTAGCAAAATTGTCTCACTGTTTTAGTTCTACCTTTTCTTAATTTCTTCTGCGAAACATAATAGTAGTTGTCTAGTTGAGTAACACAAGAGAAGCATTTTTTTAGACGTACATACAATGATAGGCTTGTTTGCTTGCTAATTTTTAATGGCCATTTTTAGAATGACTAATGAACCAATTGTATGGGCTTAATAAGCCCACACAAACTCAACCCTCTACAAAGATATGTCATTAAGATTCTTAATCCAATATGGCTTATATCATGGAAAAATTATTTGGTGGTCTTGGGACAATGTCAAGTGGAGCTCCAACACCATTATTCAGCGCATAATTCAGTATTACGTAGCGTTGCCCCAAAACAATGAATAATTATTCTCTATATCATGAGCCCTACATGCATGGGCGGTGGGAGTAGGAGACAAAAGAGGTCACTTGACACCTATATCACCTTAATTTCTCATAAGGATTTTTTAATAGTTTGGTGGTAAATTTTGAAATTTTGACCTTGCAAAAATTTCATAAATTGCCCAACTTGCTCAAAATGCATGGAAAAATCAAGTTTTTTTTCCCCCTTTCGAGAGTTGATCGTACTATAAATGAGTTTATTGTATATTATTTTCAAAATATAGTAAGTCATTGTGACCAATTGTACAGTAGATACATGTATCACTTGTATATCTACATTATAGTTAACTTCTTAATTTAGTTACTTCTTTCCATAAGAAAATAGAAAAATAACTTGCATTTAACTAATTTTAATACCGCTAACTTAAAATCATGATTTCGCCACTGCAGCTACATTTATGTCGGTTAATATAACATAATTAACATTCAACTGGAATCTTATCCCCAAGAATTCAGGTCTTGTTCTCTAATAGATTTTAGGTAGATTTTATGGAAATCTCATAAAATGGACATTTTATGGAGAGGTGATAAAATGAAATTGTTTTCTCAACTCATAAAATGTAGGAGGATTTTATGAGAATCTCATAAAATCACTTTTACATTTTATGTGTTAAAATTAAAGTGTCATAAAATATGAGATTTTATGTACCTAAAATTTATTGGAGAACAAGGCCTCCTAAAGAAACATGTCCAATAGAACCCATAAAAACTAGTCATAGGGTGGTTTGAGTAAATTGAAAAAACTAGTTTTTTTTAGTTTTTTTTAGTTTTGTTCTTATTCAAAAAAAATTTGCATTTATTGGTTTTAGGTCGATTTTTTATAGTTTATTGGCTTGTCTCGACGAGAGGAATCTAAAAAGTATAAAATTATTAGCCAAACTTAAAGTTTTGTGAATAAAAACGAAAAATAATCCAAAAAACTATAAAAAAAATCAACCAAAAATTTATTCACAAAACTTTAAGTTTGGCTAATAATTTTATACTTTTAGACTCCTCTCGTCGAGACAAGCCAAAAAACTACAAAAAAAAAAACCGCCTGAAAAATAACAAATACAAAAAAAATTAAATAAGAACAAAATTAAAAAACCAAAAAATTAATTTTTTTCAATTCACCCAAACCAGTCCATAATGATACAAGTCGCCCATCAATTAAACCGAGTAGCCCACAATTCAGACAAGTCTTTGCCCATCCCCTATAAATGCCCGATCAGTTTCACTCCGCTATTTTCGAAGGTACGAGAAACAGAAACCTAGGGTTTTCCGTCATCGCTTCTCAGGTAACATTTCTTGAACATGAATCTTCCTTTATAACAACAAATTTCCGTCCAAGATATCCTCGTACGTGTCTTGTAATCGAATCTCCTGGACTATTTTCCCCGTTTTTAGTATAATTTTCATTGTTTCAAGTTTTTTAGGTTTTTGGAATTTTGAGTCTGAATTTTTGTTAATTTCTGCAATCGAATGATGTTGAATTTTATTTTATTTTTTTAATTTCTCTGTTTCGATTAGTGTGGGGGAAGAGCTGTACTAAGGTACGATAATGGCGGGAGGGAATTTCATGCACAGAGTCATGTCGTACGTTGTTAATGAGCTCGTCGTCAACGGTCTTGCAAACAGGTTATTATTCAATCGTTTTATTTCCTTCTATGCAAAAGAATTGACTTTTGTATCACTTCGTATCCGGATATGGTGATTTTGTTGTTTGAATGAAGGTTTTATATATTTATACGTTGTTAATGAGCTCGATGTCAATGGTCTTGCAAACAGGTTATTATTCAATCGTTTTCTGTCCTCCTGTGCAATAGAATTGATTATGGTATCACTTTATATACGATATGGTGATTTTGTTGTTCGACTGGAGGTTTTATATATATTTTTGTTGTATATATTGCTTTTAGAATGAGCTTACTCGGTTCCAGTAAGCTCACACTTTTCCATTTCGTAGCCATCATAGGTGTGGTGGAAGTATGAGAAATTGGTTCATTGGATGTTCCTGTTGAAATTTGGTTTATGGAAACAGAACAGATATTCCATGCCCATCCGTAAATATCAATTGTTTTTTATATGTATGCATTAGTAAAGATGAGTGCAACTGGTGGAAGTTGCATAGGGGAACTAAGAAGCAAACACAGACACTTCTAGCGTATGTCTATCTCTTCAACATGAAGTACATAATCAATCAAAACATCAAGTATATAAGAACTCCAAATTAAGTAAGTTGGAATTCATTGATTGAGGCGAAATTATGTAAACTCGTTATGTATTCTCCTTTATTGGACTTAAGAACTGTTGTTTTGTTACATTTTTCTTACTTCTTTGAGTAGATGTTCATGTGCCTGATATATAAGGGATGTTTATTTCATATGTGCTGTATAATTCATATAGCAAATGATAATTTTTGTCCTGTGTTGTGCCCTACAATACATATTAGCAACTAGAGGGCCGTGTTCTTTTTTGTTTCATGTAAGAAGTGGTTCACTTTTAGTGATTGATGTAGATTTTCTTATTTCTTCTTAGTATAGTGGGCTAAATATTCTTAAGGTGTGGAAAAGTCCTTTTCTTTCCCGTTTTCTGTTTGGACGTTGGATTATTGTATATGTTGGTGATTGTAAAGGAGTCGATGCTCCATGGTTGTAATTTATCCACTATGACCACCTTGATTGGTTCAAGTCTAGTCATGCAATTATAAGTTAAGCTAAAGCAATGCCCCTTTGCTATCCCTTGCAACCTTTATGTTGCAATTGTATGTTTGGGAGATACAGATACATGTTTATTTGAACTGGTCACTAGCTTGAAAGTATTTTACTCGATCCCATCCCAACACCCTGAATGCGAACACTGGTCTAGTAACCAGAATAAGTCAATCCTATTTCGTATTTGAAGGGAGGATGCATTGGCAAAAAGCCAGAAATCAGTACTGCAATTATGATATGGTACTGCAATTATGATATGTCTTTTCTCTCTCTATTGAAGCTACAGTGAACAGCAAAATCTTTTGATGGGATGCAGAGTCTTACAGTCATGGCTAAACAACTAGACAAAGGTTTGCTAATTTCTTTCTGTTCTATGGTTTCCTCAGCCCTGCTTTCCAGAGATTCGCAGTGAGGACATCAAAGAGGATTGAGGATGTTTCAAATCTGGGTATTAATTTTGTATTTTGTTCTTGGTTTACATTCAGTTATAGTTCTTGTCTTATGCTAGTATGCTTAACCCGTTTCTGACAATTTGCTTGACTAATGTCTAATTGGATGATGTTGTGTCAGCTACGCAAAAGAAGCAAGAATTGGCTGAGCATGTGAAAGATCTATCGAAGAATTTCGAGGTAAAGTGCTGCTAGTGGTTACTGAGTTTCCCATTTTCCTTTTCTCGCGAGTTATGTCTTTACCATATCTCTTGCATTGCTGCAGAACTTCAAAAACCAGTGAATGAAAATAGCAATGGTTGACGGGCAGATATGTGTAGGAGTTTCAGAATGTTTTTTCATATTGTCCTGTCCTATAATGGTAACGGCGAAATGTTCTTCTGACTTGAGTGTCAGAACTGTATTTTCGGGAGACCAGGACATAAGACTGTTACTGGGTTAATTATGGTACTTGTGAAAGTTTCGAACGCCTAGGTTGAACTTTCATAATGTGAAATGTAATTTTGAAGTTGATTGGATGCATTTGTTATGTTCTCTCTTCTTTGAAGTCATCTATCGGTATACTGTTTTATCAAGTTAAGATCATGTATGCAGAAAAGTTAAGTACAGATAAATAAACTGTGCAAAGGTGGTGCTTTCGATTTCATGGTTTGTAGAATTGGGATTACCCTAAACTATGTTTGATTCACTGGACAACTACCGGCCTTTTTGGGAATTTTCTGTTGATAAATAGTAATAGTAATACTAAAATAAAAATGATGATGATTTTGCTGTGATTATAACTGAGGGTCTCTTTTCCATCACAATTGGTGAGAAAACTGTAAATTTGCTCACGCATAGTTCCTTGGAATAATTTTCCATTTCGTAGACATATTAGAGTAATAAATAAAGTAAAAGCACAAAGGATTCTATGCCGGAGTACGTAATGCTTCACCGAAATAACGCTAGTCTGGTTGGTTAGTGTGTTCCTCACACAATTGATCAAGTTCGATTCTTGGATTCGGGCCGCATCTCCTAATTCTGGCGTAAATGGACTGTCTTTAACTAGAGAGTAAAAAATTAGTCGAGGTTCACTTAAAACTGAAACGGACACCCTGATTGTCTACAAAACAAACGCGGCCCAAACAAAAACGGGGATCATCACAATGCAACTTCAACCACTGCTCTACAAAGACTACAACAGACAACTACGGCACAGTGACTCTATAATACAAGAACATGAAGGTCTGCTACTACGGATTTCGGGTCCGAAACTTGGACTCGTCGATCTCGATCCCTTCCTCTTCCGCTCGCTCTCCTCCGGGCTTGTCGGTTGTGCTAAGCCCGCCTTTTCGGCCCCTTTCCTTGTACCCTTCTGTTCCAATCTGCTCTTTTCTGGTCTCTCCCCCGCGTTGCCCCATCTCTTGATACCCTTCTGTTCCCAGTTGCTCCCTCCTAGTTTGCCCACCTCTGCTTCTACCTTCATTAAACAACATCAAATCCAAGTTGTGATAAAAAAAAAAGGGGAAAGGCCCAAGTCAATAACCTAAAAAAAAAAACCCCTATACAGATGCTTTTTTCTTAATTTATACGGGAGTGGGAGTGGGACCGGCATTATACATGACAAGAAGAAAAATAATTGTGACACAGATCGAGACGCATTTGTGCCTCTGCATACAGAGGTATGAACACATATCCTAACAGATACTCACCCGCGACAGTCTGATATCACTTTGTTGTATCGTGTGAGATACGCTCGGACAGTTCAAGACACATCTGTACTTAAATTTGTCACTTATGTGTACAGTACATTGATGTACAACTGGAAGTAACAAAGGCAGAATCGGGTTCAAGAAACTATTGTATGTGAAGCAATTACTTTGACCGAGGCTTAACTCAGTTGGCCAAGACTTCTACATTTCTCACAGGAAGGTGAGGAGTTCGAGGATGTTATTCCTGTGTGTTTGTTGGGTTATCCCTTGAGACTATCAGTTGGGTTGTTATTGTGGACTTTGTTTTGAATATATCCCCATCTGCATGTGGGTGTTTGGGTTGGGCTTACAGTGATTATAGGTTTCGTTTCCAGTTTGACGTAATTCATTATTCGTACTCTCCTACTGTTTGACCCCAAAAAAGAAAAAAAAAAAAAACCCTACTACTGTAACCGAGTCCAAGTGAGAAGCAATATTAAACCATATCAGCTGATTTTTCCAAATAAATGGTACCATTAGAGGTTTATATTTTATGATATGTACACTGATAGATACTATACGTTACGTAACGGCCAATATTTAAAAAGAGATAGATACAAAACCTTCAGCAAGATTCTCCTGAGCTTCGAGGCTTTTGCCACCAGTGCCACCGGGAACAACAGTCTCACCCTGCCTTGCCCTGGCGTCAAGTTCTTCCCTGTTCTGTCCTCCTGTTGCCATTTTACTACTACTCTTCAGCTTCTAAGCACAAAGTTAGCTTATAAGCAGCTTCTGAGTAAGGGTATGAAGAGTAACAGATGAAGGAGCAAGCGACACGTGGGTGTAGACGTGGCAAAAAGGTGGCAGAGAACGTATGGTTTTTTATGACAGAGAGATGCTTATTAGTCAGTTAGGGATAGTTCTATAGAGGCGGGAAGTATTACACGCGTCTTTACTTTGTATGGTTATTGGTCCATCTGTTGAACAATCATTCAATGGTTTTAGGACACCGCCCCCTGCTACCAATATACATTCATGTGTAATCAGGGTCGGCCCAAGAGTTGGAGTGTCCTAGGCATGGCCTAAAAAATGTGCCTTAAGAGTATAACACTTAAAAAAAAATTCAATAACAATCGCAATACAACAAAACTAAGACACTATAAAGTTATACTAATCATTATATAATAACAAAAAAGTCAAAACACAAAGTCTTCAAATATGTATATAACGCACGATTATCACTTAAATATTACTCGTGTTACGTTTTTAGAAGCAAAAGTATCAGTTACACTTGTACAATTCACCTCTTCTACCAAGTCATTTTATCATGGCATCAAGAAATGAATTTATTGGCAAAGAAAATTTCATTATTGTGGCATCAAAAAATGAAGCTTTTATACTAAAAAAATGGAATCCGTTGAGACAAGTTCAAAGAGTATAAAACTCTTCGACATATGACATATCCATATGTCAAATTAGTAAGAAACAGTAAACCCACAACTATGAGGATGAATTTTTTTTCCTCTTTCCAGATTTTGAGAGAAATTGAAGCATTCTAATTTTTCTTTAATTAATCAATCACATAATCATCCTTCAATTAACTAATCATTTTTAAATTTAAAAAAAAAAAAATCTTTGCCAGGATACAATACAGATTTTGATTTCGTAATACATTCAACATGGATTTTAGATTGGGCCGCAATGAATTGGGCTATTTTGTAGTAACTAATAATGGGTTTTTTTTCTTTACCTGGGTAAAAAAAGAGTCATAGTTAGCCCATTTGTTAAAAATATTGGAGTGCCCAAAAAATCAGCCCTTTTTGGAATGCCCTAGGCCTAGACCTTGTAACGCCCTGATTTTTCAGAACCATTATTTAAAACATTTATTAAAAAGATTCATTTATTAAAATAGGTTTATCTTAATCAAACAACATAAATACATAATAGTCGAGTGATCTTAGTTTTGTTACAATAAGATAACGTACTTTTTATTGAAATTTTCAAATCACATTTATTCAACATAAAATAAGGAGGCAGAGCTCTAACAGTAAGAGGGGTTCCAAGCTTCTTCTGTTTCTCCTCCTTCAGCAACGAGGTTCACTTCTGGGAGATTCTGCTCATCTCCACCTGTCTCATTAGGGTACTGCTCACCCTGTTGATTATTTGCAAAATCTGGCACAGAGCCAGGGTACACCGTACGTACCGTGAGTGATGAGATTCACTCAATAGATAATTCTTACCCACTAACCCTTACAATACACAACAGGGCATTACATCATAATATAACAAAATAATGAGAAATAGAACAAGAATCCATTTATTTATCACTAATATTTAATATGTGTGAAATCTATGATTCTCTACCTAGAGAATCAATCCTCCCAACTGAACCTCTTAGAAAATAGCTATTCGTGATTCCACTCCCTCCTTGCTTACCCTGACTGGGAGCACAGATGACAAGGACTAAATTATGTACTTAGTCAAAATCATCAATCGCCTCACAAGGAAGAATCCCCAAGGGACTAACTATACCACTGGGCCCACAAGGTGCTGACTACAACCTTTGGAGTATATAGCCCTGGATCCTGGGTCTATAATACAATATATCTTTGGCTGACTGCCAACATATCTCTGACCGACTGACAATCATTTAGTAACCATATTCGTGAGGAGTGATCACGCAACGCTATTTCTAAGATTCCAAATCTTAATCAAACTCTGGCGGACTGCCAATCATTATAAATTCACCAACTGGCTACCTGCCAACCATTACAACAATTTTTCCAAGATAGCCTCCCCAATCCTTTAATAACAACATTCTACCAAAATTTCCAATAAATTAACAGCTAGGTGATCATCTACATTCGTGCATAAATTCAGGGAACCTAATTGTCCAATTTAACAAACACCCTGCTGATTATAATTTTGCAATGACATAATAAAAAAAAATTAAACGATACTACAAATAATAGCTCACAAACAATACACATAAAATAATTAGAAATGACTTCATAAAACATAATACTTATCAATGAAATTTTGTCCTATTCTATCCTCTATCAGATTCACTTTTCAATCTATTTATAACTAATCCATTCAAACACCAAAGTCACTAGTTAACAAAAGAATGCTGAGCACAGCAAAAAAATATATATATAAAAAGAAAATAAATTTAACAATAGCCTGCAAGGTCACCTAGCTACAAGTACTACTACGTGTAATGCAATCCTTGGAACAAATTTGTCATTTGACAAATGTTCGGCAACCATTAATATATGCACATCATAGTTTTTCTTGGATAGAACCAACATTAATAGATGCACATCAGAGTTTTTCTTGAACAGAACCCATGTCGGTTCACAGTTATATTTGATGGGTTTTCCTGACAGAATTTCTAAGTTTGGTTTGGTTTGGTTCATTCGGGTTTAGTTTAAGCCCTGATTTCAACTCAAAATATTCTAAATATACTTAGGACTAGAGAGTAAGACGTATCTACCTTTTTCGGAGTGCTAAGAGTGAAATTAGCGAGAGGTAGTGCAACACGGTCGCTGGAAAAGATAGGCTTGAAATGAGCTGTTCAACTGGAAGAGAAAAACGAAATACTATGGAACCTCACTCCCTCTCTTTTTATTTTCGTAAGATTGCAGGTGTAGAGTGAAAGGGATGTATCGGTGTATGCATATATGTAGTGTAGTAGTATTATTGGAACGTAGTGGAAGTGGCAGAGGAAGGGGAATGGGTGGGCATGCAATGAATTAAATTGGGGTGATGGAGCTCAATTGATTATGCAGGGATAAAGATGGAGAAATGAATTGTGTCAATGGAGGGAGCTGTGGGGTTGGGATAAAATAAAAATGCATAAAACATACAAGTGCATATATATATATATATATATATATATATATATATATAGACACACACACACACACACATTATATGCTTAATATATAGACAATAAAAGTAATCTATGAAATTAGAAATTTAATAGTCTAATAGCGTCAGTTAAAAATTAAATTATTTCAGATTTTTATTTTAAAATTTTGGATTATTACAGACCTTGTGAGCCTTGAGCATGGGCCGGCCCTGTGTGTAATGCATGCATTAGCCATCTTAAACCTGCATACATGTGATTGTGGAGAGAGTTAAAGACATCACATAACGGTTTCCAGAGCACTTAAATTTTCGGTTTCGTTGGCTTGGTAATTTAATATTACACCTTCAACATGTCGCAAATCGCAATACCCTACAAAAATCTAGGCAGATACTTCCTTCCTGTGTCATTATTTGTATCTTTAGTTGCTGCAATGTACAATTAAACCTGTGCTACTCTAAATTATTTTTATTTTTATTTTTAGTTGTAATAAGTTGTGCATTTAAAAGGTTGAATGACTTGTCCTCATCAACCACGGAAGCGGGGTTCTATAGTGAGTTACCTCACTATAGCGTTGTAATGAGTCTCATCCAGTCATTCATCTTGGCACTAACAACTCAGATTTAATCCAAACTCTAAATGATTTGAATCATTCATTGTTTGAATTAAAATCCGAACGTTCATTACCGAAGGCTCGGATGGGCTCACTACAAGGACCTGTACTCCCATCAACCATCGCATTGAGGGGTTATGGAGATTTAAGGGTTATTGAAGTAAACACTCATTTACTATGTCCTTACAAAAAAACGGACCCTATTAAGAAAAGAAACAATTAAATCACACTTAGAGCAAATTCGGAACCATTCTGGGAAGAGGCTTTTGGCCCAACGACATTAATTAGGAGTGGACTTCGGTGTAAGCTGCCAGAAGAATAGAGGTCAGGAGTTCAAATATTCTTCCAATATGCAAATCTTAACTACTCACAGTATTGACTGTCACAGATAAATAAAATAAAATAAAATGGGATCGTTCTATAGCCGAAACCACTTTAAAGGTCATTTTTTTTTTGTTGAAAATTAACTTCTCACATTAAACAATTCTTCGTTGAACTTGAAATATAAAATCCTCGTGCAAAGTCATTTTGTTTAAGTGCTCCTAATATCAAAGTCATTTTGTTTTATCCCTCATATTGGAGCCGCGCCCTAAATGTTTTGAAAAAATAAAATAAAATAAAAAATGATCAAGTAAACCATTTCAAGGAAAAGGAAAGCATTAACAGGCCTCAGTTAGGGAGAAGTGACAAGAATTTCTTCCTGAACTGTTGTGGGGGAACCATGGATCATGTAGTATGGCTTTGTACTACAATCCTATAGTGCGGCATCTGAACCGTTGATCTCAATAATCAATGGCTTGAATCATGCAAGTGCCAAGATAAAATCAAAATCAATGATTGCACAATCAATGGCTCGGGTGGTCTTGATCTGCCAACCAGGTGATAATTCATGGAGTCTATGCCGAAAAATAGCAAGCCTGTCGGTCATTTGGCGAACTTCGACGATAAAAAAAAAAATAGGAAGGTTGCAAATCGATCTAATAACTTTGCTAGTCGCAATTTCTATACTTTGATTCTTCCGTGGGTCAATAAAACCGTAAAAAAGGAAGCGAGTGGACTTTAGTACGCAACTCATCATAAACAACTAAGAAAATTGGTTGTCAACTTGTTCTTTCAGAAAAATCATACTCCACAATAAAATGCCGAAGATTCCTCAAAAGTCATTTTATATGAGAGGTCAAACCTCTAAAGTCTTTTTGTACAATTACAATTGGTTGGTGACTGAGGGGATAGGAGAGCAAGTTCTTCTTCAGCGAATATGTTTGGAAGTTGAGGAAGGAAAGAAAGAAAGAAAACAAAGAAAAGTTCTATGGTATATTGAAAATGTGGATAAACTATAAGTGTACCAAAAATTAATTTGATCGAATACCGTTAAGTACCTAATCGGAATACGAATAGATTGAAAGAAATGGGTTCATTGATTTGGATCCAGTGTTTATGTACATTTGTGTTCCATTTCATTTCAATCTATTTGTATTCTGATTAAGCACTTAACGATATCCGGCCAAGTTGATTTTTCAAACACTTATAGTTCTCAATGAGAGGTATCCGGTGAACGTCTCGAAATGCCAGAATGTGGCCGGTGCAGCCGCGCCATGTGTGCACAGCACGCTGCACAGCACTTGGCTGTGCAGCATCCCCCAGCTTCCGTTCCAAATATAGGCTTGGTTTTCAAACAAGGGAAAGGAGGAAAATAGGAATTTCAGAAAATTACATCTAAGTCACATTTTGAAAACTTAATTCCCCACTAAGCCGAGAGGTTGAAAATTATATAATTCCCTCTAGGTCATTTTTTTTTTTTTTTGGAAAACCGAAACCACCCGCATTATTCCTAGGTCAACTTTTTTGGGCATTTAGGCACTAAGGGTATCATACGCTTTCATTGGATTTTAGAAGTTTAGGCACTTTCATAGAGTTTTGGAGGTTTAGGCACTTTCATAGGTTTGGGTGTTTAGACACTTTCATATGGTTCGGGGGTTCAGATACGACTTAGGGTTAGGCATTTTGAAAAAAAAAACGAAGTGAACCTGGTGGAAATTATTTTTTAGAAGTGGTCTTAGTCGTAATGGTCCCTAATTTTTTCCCCTCGTTTTCCTTTCTACGCTAAAATTTTCTAACAAAGTTTTGATGGGTGGTTCTATTTGAACCAGAAAATGATCTCTCTAGCCCCAACTTATTTTTACATCCATTTATTTGTTCCCAAAAGGCCCTCTGGCTCTTATTAGACTCACTCTAATCCTATATTTTCTTGAATCATCAAAGAAAATGTTAGATCTTTTGTTAACCATCTACAAAGGAATTTCAATTATTTGTATCCACGAAAAAGTAATTTTATTGTCAAAAGAGAAATCGTAATAGTCACTAAAGTAGAGGGTGACCCGCGCCACCGTGAACCTAAGAGCAACCAGACTCTGGAAAAGACCGCCAAAAAACCGCCAATTCGGCCCTCACAAACAGTCAAGAGAGCCAACAACCAGGGCTCCAACTACATTGCCGCTTGCCACCTAAAACCACCACCAACATCCGCCTCAACCTGATCTGCAAAAAAAGTAAAAAACAAAAGAAACCATCCCAGTCTTCCCAAGCCACCGAACCCCAAAACACACCCAAACCTTCACTCAAATAAAAGCCACCGCCACCACAAAGAACACAACCGATCGATTGAAGCACAACAACTATAGCTCCTCCAACCAACAATCAAAAACCGGAAGAGAGACTCGCTCCTGCCTCCAGACCGCCAACAATTATTCAATGATTTTGGTACACCGCCCGTCTTGCTATCAATATACATTCATATGAACTGCATGTATTAGCCATCTTAAACCTGCATAAATGTGATAGTGAAGGAAGTTGAGGCATCATGTAACGGTGTCTAGGGCACTTTACTTTTTAGTTTCGTTGGCTTGGTAATTTATCAACACCCTACAAAATTCTAGGCAGATCCTCCTTCCTTCCTGTGTTATTACTTTTATCCTTAAGTTAATACAAGGCTTGTTCGGTTTGGGTCTCAAGATTCGGTTTCTAAATTATTACTCAATCATTATTCCTATTTGTTTTCCATCATTACCGTCGATTTTTAATTATTATTTTCAATTCTCTCTCTATTTCTATCAAATCGATCTAATAACTTTGCTAGTCGCAATTTCTATACTTTGATTCTTCCGTGGGTCAATAAAACCGTAAAAAAGGAAGCGAGTGGACTTTAGTACGCAACTCATCATAAACAACTAAGAAAATTGGTTGTCATAGTTCTTTCAGAAAAATCATACAATAAAATGCCGAAGACCCCTCAAAAGTCATTTTATATGAGAGGTCAAACCTCTAAAGTCTTTTTTACAATTACAATTGGTTGGTGACTGAGGGGATAGGAGAGCAAGTTCTTCTTCAGCGAATATGTTTGGAAGTTGAGGAAATAAAGAAAGAAAATAAAGAAAAGTTCTATGGTATATTGAAAATGTAGAGAAACTATAAGTGTATCAAAAATTAACTTGATCGAATACCGTAAAGTACTTAATCGGAACACAAATAGATTGAAAAAAATGGGTTCATTGATTTGGATCCAGTGTTTATGTACATTTTGTTGGGAGTCTGATCTGTCTGAGGTTCTTCCTGTGTGCGCGCAGGCCCAATCCGTTGGGGAGTATCTACAGAGTCTACCACATCACGTGGACCCAATATACATTGAATGACTCATATCCACTTAAAAGGCTAAGCCTTGTAAGTGATGAGTCATCCAATTGTATATTAAGGTCTAACTCTTTTTCTGATTATCCAATGTGGGACTCCAATCTTTCACACATGTTCCCAACACATTTGTGTTCCATTTCATTTCAATCTATTTGTGTTCCGATTAGGCACTAAATGATATCCGGCCAAGTTGATTTTTGAAACACGTATAGTTCTCAACGAGAGGTATCCGGTGAACGTCTCGGATCGCCGGAAAGTGGCCTGCGCGGCTGCGCCATGTGTGCAAAACACGCTGCACAACACCCCAGCTTCTGTTCCAAATATAGGCTTGGTTTTCAAACAAGGGAAAGGAGGAAAATAGGAATTTCAGAAAATTATATCTAAGTCACATTTTGAAAACTTAATTCCCCTCTAAGCCGAGAGGTTGAAAATTATATTATTCCCTCTAGGTCATGTTTTTTTTTTTTGAAAACCAAATCCACCCACATTATTCCTAGGTCAACTTTTTTGGGCGTTTAGGCACTAAGGGTATTATACGCTTTCATTGGATTTTAAAAGTTTAGGCACTTTCATAGAGTTTTGGAGGTTTAGGCACTTTCATAGGTTTGGGGGATTAGACACTTTCATATGGTTTGGGGGTTTAGATACGACTTAGGGTTAGGCACTTTGAAAAAAAAAAAAAAAACGAAGTGAACCTGGTGGAAATTATTTTTTAGAAGTGGTCTTTGTGGTAATGGTCCCTAATTTTTTTTTCCCTCGTTTTCCTTTCTACACTAAAATTTCCTAACAAAGTTTTGATGGGTATTTGAACCAGAAAATGAACTCTCAGGCCCAACTTATTTTTACATCCATTTATTTGTTCCCAAAAGGCACTCTGGCTCTTATTAGACTCACTCTAATCCTATATTTTCTTGAAGTATAGCTCCTCTAACCACCAATCAAAAACCGGAAGAGAGACCCGCTCCTGCCGCCAAACCACCAACAATTATTCAGTGGTTTTGGGACACCGCCCGTCTTGCTATCAATATACATTTATATGAACCGCATGTATTAGTCATCTTAAACCTGCATAAATGTGATAGTGAAGGGAGTTGAGGCATCATGTAACGGTGTCCAAGGAACTTTACTTTTTAGTTTCGTTGGCTTGGTAATTTATCAATACCCTACAAAATTCTAGGCAAATCCTCCTTCCTTCCTGTGTTATTACTTTTATCCGTTAGTTAATACAAGGCTTGTTCGGTTTGGGTCTCAAGATTCGGTTTCTAAATTATTACTCAATCATTATTCCTATTTCTTTTCCATCACTACCATCTATTTTTAATTATTATTTTCAATTCTCTCTCTATCTCTTTCTAATCATTACTCCTAATTTTTAATTATTACTCTCATTTCTCCTTTTACTCAAAACCAAAACCCAAACCTCAAACCTAAACCGAACAAGGTGTGACAATGTTCAAACCTGTACCACTCTAGCCACCCGCTTTGTCATTACTTATAGTTATTGTCGGCTTATGGAGATTTAAGGGTTATTAAAACCAAAACCATGGACTTGTAACATCAATTATGTGTTTGTTGTTATGTCTTTTTCTGCCTGGGTCACCTCATCCCTCCTACTGAAGCCGCGTACTTTCCATAAATGTTTTGAAAAAAAGAAAAAAAAAATGAAAAAAAAAGAAAGGTGAAGTTTTTCCGTTGTTCATCAACAAAAGGAATTATACTTATATTTAAACAAGTATACCATTTCAAGAAGAAGGAAAGCATTAATAGGCCTCAATTAGGGAGAAGTCAACGTGTTGTGGGTGGTCTTGATCTGCCTCTCCAGAGATATTTCATCGACAGTGGCGGAATCCGAATTTTGATTCGGGGTGGCGCTATTTTAATAGGAATCCACTTGTATTATCAAATATTTTTTTGTACAAATATGAAGGGAAAAGTAAAGCGTAAAGTGACTATAATATTGATTCTCTGTTTTCGTTAAAAACGAATAAAAGCTTGATTCTATTAGTACAAAAAAAATATTTGATAATCTTCTTTTTCTGCAGCATTGCTTCTATGATTTTAGGAGCCTTGGCTGCCATGCCCCAAACGAAAGTCAAAAGACTTCTAGCTTATAGTTCAATTGGACATGTAGGTTATATTCGTTCTTACAGGTTTCTCATGTGGAACCATCGAAGGAATCCAATCACTACTTGTTAAAAACGAATAAAAGCTTGATTCAACTATTTTGTGGTTAAATGAAAGCCATTGACATCTCTTTTTTACAATCCGAACCATTTATCTTTCAAATCGCTGTATTCTCATCATCTAAGTGAACAATCTAGTCGGTTGCAATAAATACCTATTCCAGAAGTATACTTCATCACTATTCATGAAACCAAGGGTGGCCTATGGCACTCCCCACCTTAATGTAGTTCCACCCCCGTTCATCGAGTCTATGACCAAAATTAGCAACCCCATCGCAATCAGGCGAGATTCGACGATAGCCCTTTTATTGCAAAAAATATAAATAAAAATGGAAGGTGGCAATCGATCTAATAACTTTGGTAGTCACAATTTCTATATTTTGATTATTACGTGGGTCAATAAAAACCGTAAAAAGGGAATCAAGTGGACTTTATTACGCAACTTATCATAAACAACAAAGAAAATTGGTGTCATTACGTTAAAAAAATCATACAATAAAATGCCGAAGAGCTCCTCAAAAGTCAGCTTATGAGAGGTCAAACCCCTAGAGTCTTTTTATATAATTACAATTGGTTGGTGATTGAGGGGATAGGAAAGCAAGTCGATCCTTCCTCAGCGAATATGTTTTGCTTCTGATGTAACTTTTCTTGAGATTTACACTCTGTTTTGGAAGTTGAGGAAAAAAAGAAAGAAAATAAAGGAAAGTTTTTGGGTAGAAATGTAGAGAAAGTGAATAAGAAAAGATTCATACTCCTTGTTTTTTTTTTTAAACTTTCTCCTCTTTTCTTTAGGGTTTGTTTGGATCATGAGGAAAGGAAGAGAAAAGAAAGAAAAGAAATACCCTTTCCTCAAGTTCCAAATGGAGGCTTAGATTTCAAACAAGAGAAAGAAGGAAGGAGGAAAATAATAGCCTTTCAATTTGCATTATAGTAAGAATTACAAAAGGCTGCATTCTTCTACACTAAAATTTTGTAACAAAGTTTGTTAAAGGGTGAATACAGATAAATATTAGGTTAAAATTTGTTGAAGATGAGGTTATTTTGGGAGTTGATTAAATTTTTTAGTAAGAAATTGGGGTTAGAAAGAAATTTTTAGGGTTAAAAGTACATAATTGCGTAGCACGCCCCGCTTCCTCTTTTCCCAAACACGTTTTAGCCTATTTTTTAGTGGAGATTTTGGTGTGCATCAGAGGAACAACAATAATTCACATTATTCTGCTCCAAAATTCTGTACCAAAGCTTTGGTTTCACCAAGAAGTCAAATTTCAAAATTATTCTCTCTCTCTCTCTCTCTCTCTCTCTCTCTCTCTCTCTCTCTCTCTCTCTCTCTCTCTCTCTGTGCTTGGTAACGGCAGCCTCCACAGGCTCTACCTCCACCAGGTGCACCACCACTATTTCTCATCACTGCCATCACCATCATCCCAACGGTTGACTTGATCCTTTCAATAGTTGTTCTCACTCACGAGGGTTAGTAGGGTACATAAAAAGTTTCTCCTAAAAAGTCCAAGAAGGAGAAATTAATGGTTGAGATTTACATCACTTTGAATCTAAACCATTCATTTCTCTTTCCAGAACATTTTCGGGAAAACTTTTCCTAAATCCTAATATTTTTGTTCACTCATTGTGTATTTTAAAAGAGGGCGCCACTCAGTTTGTGCCATCCCCAAACCCCAAAAACAAACCATGATTTTGCCTGTTGCTTTGTTCTCTCTATCTTGGCTTCCCTTCTTACTGGCTGCCTCCACCAACTCTGCTACCAACACCACCAGCATTACCAATGCCACGGCCATCGCGAAGCCCGGGTGTCAAAGCCAATGCGGAAATGTCACCGTTCCATACCCATTTGGGATAGGGATTGGATCCGGTTGCTCCGTAGGCCCGTGGTATGACATCAACTGCAACACTTCTTTCAACCCTCCAAAAGCCTTCATTAGCACCAGCAATCTCGAAGTTATAGACATATCAAACAACCAAGTGCGCATAAAAAGCGTGGTTGCTACTCATTGCTATGCCCAAAATGGACAGCCCACGGTTGATCTTTACTCGTATATCAAATTGGGAACAACATCTCCCTTCACCTTCTCTGATGCAGCAAATAATTTCTTCGTTATAGGATGCAATGACTTCAATTTTTTAGTGGAGACAGGAGGGGGAAACTTCACTAGTGGCTGTGTGGCCATCTGTTCAGAACCCAGCGATTTGCAAGACGGGTACTGTTCTGGAATCGGTTGTTGCCAAACTGCGATTCCAAAAGGACTTAAGAGCTTTACTGCTTCTATTTCCAGCTTGCATAATCACACGACAGTCTGGTCGTTTGATCCTTGCAGCTATACGTTTCTCGGTGACAAGGATCAGTTCACATTCCGCGGGGCATCAGATTTATCTGATCCAAACTTCGCGAATAGGACCATAGACTCTGTTGCAGTGGTGCTGGATTGGGTGATTGGAAGCCAGAATTGCACTGAAGCCCAGAACTCAAAGTCACTGCTTTGCATGCAGAATAGTTCCTGTGTTGATTCAGACAGTGGCATTGGAGGGTATCTTTGCAGCTGCAATCAAGGTTACCAGGGCAATCCTTATCTTAGTCCAGGCTGCCAAGGTTGTTTTTCTAATGAAACCTTTTTTCACTTTGAATAAATAAGTTATTCGTATCCCGAAGAACTAACCAAGAAAAAAATACAAGAAAGAAGAGCTACCAAAAAAGAGAAAATATGAAGTAACGATTAGATATTAGAAAAACATTTACTTCATATCGGCAAGATACTAGAAAACCAATTAGTCAAGTTCTTCGTATAAACATATGATTTTTCTTTTTTTGGAAAAAAGCATTTGCAACGTACTCAAATCCTTTGCTATAAGAATTGCCTGAGAGAGGAGCTTCTACGTTTTGTAAAAGATTGATTGGGTGGGTTTTGCTGAGTTTGGGCTATATGTAAGACTAAGTAAACTAATCTATATGTTTATAAATTATTTCTAAACGCCTCCTCCGGCGCTCCCTAAGGAGGAGCTTCTACGATCCTCCCTTCCCCTGCTCTTACCCCCATTTCATTCAACCAAGGTGAGACCAACATAAAAAATCGAATCTACAAACTACGCTTATTTTCAGGGTGAGCTTTCTGGGGTACTTTTTTTGGCTATTGGAAGCACTGCATTTACAAACACGTCCACCAGGATGAAGGCATTGTGTTGCCACACTGTATTTTCTAGATCCTTTTATATGTTGTATGCCTTGATAACTAATCATGTCTTGTGATGCTTCATTGGCAGATATAAACCAGTGTGTCGAAAATGAGAATTATCCATGTGACACAAACGCGATTTGCATTAACACTCCGGGGAGTTACAATTGTACTTGCAAACATGGATACTCTGGTGATGGTCAAAAAGATGGTCGGGGCTGCAATATAGATAGCTCACAATTCCCAGCAGTCAAGTTCTCCCTTGGTAATTCTCTACTTCTTTACTAAAGGAATCCAAGTCAGATTAGTCCCTTTTTGTTTTACTAGTTTTCATCTGACAAGACAATTTTTTAACACTGATAAGTAATAACTACTGCTATGAATTAGTACACAATATATCCAAGGCCGGCCCTAATGTTTGGGTTGCCCTAAATTTAACCCCGAACTTGGTTTCCCTCATACTAGTAAGTCATAAAAAAAATACAAATAAAGGTACAAAGCAAAATAGAGGTTATATTTATGTTTTTAGCTTGAATAACATTAAAAAAATTCAAAATCTATATGTAACATTAGCGCGATCCGATATTCACACACACACAGTAGGCTTTTTAAAGAATTGAAACCCTTGATTTTGTGAATTAGGAGAGTCCCAGAGAGTTGCGATTTCGGAAACCCTTGAAGTCTTACTTCTTTCCTGTTGAAAGAAAGCCGATCTCTATGAAAGAAAATGGATGAATGTGTTTTGTCATTTTGGACTTTGCCTAAAAATGGGTTTTGTCATTTTTGGTTTTTGTATATTTTAAACTCTATGGGCTTAAACACTTAAATAGTTCAACCATTATATAAATAATATTTTTTTCGTAACTGAAAGGGAAGGAAAAAAAAAAAAAAAGAGGCAAGACAGACACCTTGGGCAAGAATTGAACACCAGTCATGTGGGTTATAGAAACTTGAAGGAGACCATCACGCCAAGTATACATTTGTGATGTACAGGAAACTTTTTAGCATTGATATCTAACTTACATTTTTTTTTTTTGCGGGGAGTTGCCCTGGCCGAGGGGGGTTGCCCTAGCCCAAGGTCTTGCCACATGCTTGGGTGGGCCGACCCTGAATATATCATTTCTTCTGACCGATCATTTCATTGTGTGATTTTTATTTTTCCATAGGGTTGGGATTCAGCTTGTTAACAGTAGTCATTAGTATAATTTGGTCATTCGTTAGCATCAAGAAAAGGAAGCTAATCAAGCAAAAGGAGAAGTTCTTCGAACAAAACGGAGGTTCGCTATTGAAACAAAAACTTTCTTCCAATGAGAATGGAGGGAAATCAACAAGAGTATTTACAACCAAAGAGCTAGAAAATGCTACCAATAACTATGCTGAGGATCGCATCCTTGGCGAAGGTGGAAATGGTATAGTCTACAAAGGAATTCTACCCGATGAAAGCGTGGGTTGCAATAAAAAGTCCAAACGAATAGAGGAGAGCCAGATTGAGGAATTCATCAATGAGGTGGTTATTCTTACCCAACTCAATCACAAAAATGTGGTGAAGCTCTTGGGGTGTTGTTTGGAGACTGAAGTCCCATTATTAGTTTATGAGTACGTCGCTCATGGTACACTATCCCAATACATCCACACAAGTGCGAGAATGTCTTGGCTTTCTTGGGAGAATCGATTAAGAATTGCTTGTGAAACAGCTGGTGCACTTGCTTATCTTCATTATTCTGTATCCAAGCCCGTCATTCACAGAGATGTCAAGTCAGCAAATATCTTACTGGACAAGAATTACATTGCAAAAATATCGGACTTCGGAGCTTCAAGATTGATTCCCTTCGATGAAATTCAAGTGGAAACGAAAAAAGTTATAGGGACACTGGGTTATTTAGACCCTGAATACTTTCAAACAGGTATATTAACAATGAAGAGCGATGTTTACAGCTTTGGAGTACTTGTTGCTGAACTCATAACCGGGAAGGAACCTCTTTGTGGAAAAAGAAACAAAGAAGAGATAAATCTAGCAAATTATTTCGTCATGTCTTTGAAAAATAATCGATTGTCTCAAATTCTTGATCCGCGGGTGATGAGGGAAGGGACTTTCGAGCAACTACAGGCTGTTGCTGAGCTGGTAAAGAAATGTGTTAACATTAAGGGTGAAGATAGGCCTACTATGAAGGAAGTGACAAGGGAATTAGAAGGCTTAAAGAAGTCTACTAACCATCCATGGGCTGATCAAGAAAGTCGGGAGGAGACAGAAGGCTTACTGATCGAAGCATCCGACCTCTACACCGTGCGAATGAACTCCGTACAACATCGTTCGGAGAGTAATATGATACATCCAATCAACAACCCTCAGAGTCTCAGTGGCCATGTGCATCTTTCATCTTAAGTTAGCAATCAGGTGGAAAGACTTGGATTTTTAACTTTTTTTCCGTGGTTTGTTTTCATATCAAGTTTAGCTTTAGTTTGATTGTAAAATTATGTATATTTTACTTGTATTCTCCTGCCACTTGTAATAAAACAGAAGTTTTCCAAACCTTGAGGCCATAGGGGATTATGCCCAGTCGCTACTTTCAAAACCCAGGAAATAGTCGGGGAGCGTACAAGCTCGCCTAGAACAAAAAAGTTACGATTTATTTGAATTAAGTTATCATATCACCCAAAGTGAGACAAAGTTAAAACAGGAATTTAATCAAACAGGTGGAATTGTGTTTTGCAAGAAACAACAATATAACGATTTGGGAGAGGTAAATATAAGGAGGGTACAGTGTTAAAGTAAAGAAATGCAGCACACCTGATATATGAGCAAACCTGTGGCGATTGATGGCTGCGGTGAGGAGAGATGGTTCGAATGAGCTCAGATCCTCTGTGCCGAAAAACCCCTATGCCTCTATGTCGAGGAGTTTTTCAGTCATTGGATCACTCAGAAATATTAAAATATAAAAACAAAAATCACAATCCAACGGCCCAAAACCCCTTGGCACAGAGGCACAGGGGTTTTGGGCACTACGGCATGTTCGAAAGGGTCACTCATTAAATCTTATCAAGTACGTAAGATGTTAATTTATTACTTCCCATCGCAAGTATGTCACAAGGGTTTTTGCATCTGTAGTTAGATACTAAGTGGGGCCCCCGTGCTCCGCACATCCAATGACAACCGTTGACTTAAAATTTACAGTGTATGTGTCCTTTGCAATCTATGAAATTGTTATTATATACTTCTGTGATTTAATGCCTGAATGTATCTCAATCCTGAAGTTAACTGCATTAGTTTGCCTTTTCCAGTAAACTACTACTCTATGTAGGTTGAAAAACAGTACAAATAACTGGGGAAAAAAAAAGGGATCACAATTGGAGCTGGTGGGACCAACCACATTTCTAGTTCTGAGGGATAGTGAAATGCTTTGGGAATCCCAAGTTTCTCCTTCTGCCTTCGTCTCTGGCAAGATTCTCTTTTTCCATTCAAAAATGATAGGTACACACTCTTTCAACCACTCTCCATCACACCCTCTCTCACATGTGTGGTGGGGCTCACCCAGTGGGTCCCAATGGACCCCACCACACATGTGAGAGAGAGTGTGGTAAGGAGTGGTTGAGAGGGTGTGTACCTATCATTATTCTTTTCCATCTGATGTCTTTGTTTCCCTCACTACCTTCTAGCATTTGCTCAAGATGTTTTGGCTAACCTCAGCCCACACCGCAGCTAACTGACTGGGCCACAAACCCTAAAGCGAAAACCAAGTGTAATATATCACATACAAATTCATGCTTTCATAATCATACTGTCAAACTAAACATCCATACTAATTACATTCGCATATTCATCTATTATTGGTCTCGCTAAATAAAGAAGCATAACAACAAAGCCATACAACAAACTGAAGTATGTAGCTGGACTAATGGAAAATTTGAAGGGAATATTATAGCAGGCATTCCTGAAGGGATTTGAAGGGAATATTATAGCAGGAATAGCAGGTATTCCTGAAGGGATTTGAAAGGAATATTATAGCAGGTATTCCTAAAAGGCAAAGGCTAGACAATACGCAGCAGTGGAGGAAGATATGGCAAACATCATTAGCACAAAAGGCCCTTCATCTTCATATACATTATCTTTTACGCCGCTACTTTCATATGCCAAAAGGCCCAAAACTTTTATGAAAAAGCAAGTGAATTATTGAAAAAAGTTGAGTTAAAAAAAGTATGAGTTCGCTATTTCCCCACACACACACACACACACACAAAGATTATGAGCCCCGACTCTACATCTTAGTTCTGAACTTCTACAAACTAAAACAATTTCCAAGGTGGACAAAAGTTTAATTTTAATTAAAGCTTGAACTTTGCAAGCATAAAGATTTCTAGATAAATTATTTAGAAATCAAAATACAAACCTTCCACAATTTGTTGCTTCAGACTTTCCAAAAGATATTAGCTCAAGGCATCATTCAAGAATCAAAATACAAACCTTCCATAATTTGTTGCTTTAGACTTTGCTCGTTCAAAAAATTGTCTGCCATTTGCTGCTAATCCAGCAACAGCCTACACAAACAAACCAGGGAAAAAACAGAATCACGTGACAAAATGGAGAGCTGTAGACAATCAAACACATATATGAACCAAGTATAAATGAGAAGGAAATGAAAAGCCGCAGCAAGCATTCACGCAGAAAAGTCGTCGGGATTTCTAAAAAGTGGTGGTTGAAAATGCATTTTAAAACCAAGTTAATTGAAAGAGCATCACCAGACAAATTCTTTACAAAGAGAAACAGACCTCAACTTCAGCTACACCATCGTTTGCTGATTCCAATTTTCAGGTTTCCACTAATTTGAATGCACGAAATTAGTTCCCATGGGATGACTAATAAAAAAGAGTCAAGATCTTTTGATGACACCAAATATAGGACATTTTGAGATAATTTCTAGCACCCAAACAATTTACAAGGAATAATCCTTCCAAAAAGAAAAAGTCAAGCTAAAGATACCTACTGATGCTTTTCTATGACTCTATTGCCCAAATTCTATTACACTCTTAGTTCTATTTTTGAATTCTCGATGGTATAGGGGGATCACTGTTTCAGTGGTATTTTGTGAGCAGCCACTTTGTGCATTTACCTTTTATTTGTTATAAACGGTATAATTTTACCTCTTAGATAACTTATAAAAATTGCAAATTACCCAATGTCGTGTCCCCAACCATGTCTAAATTGAGAGCTGAGACAAACCTAACTTAGTGTGTTCCCTGCCCATCAATAATAGAATTCTTTTGATATCCATTTGTATGTGTCCCTCCATGTCACATATCCCAAACATGTCTTGCACAGATATGACAAGAAGTTGGGTGTGTAACTTTTCACAGCTAAGTGAGCCCCGTAGCACTGGAATCGATTGACAATGAACAAGTAGTAACTTTTAGCATGCATGGCGAGTTTCTTTTAAAATAGTACTCCCTCTATCCCATAAAGATAGTCTACTACCAAAAGAAACACAATAAGATGGAGCGAGCAATGTTGTTGGTTTTACTATATCAAATACAGGGCCAATATTTAACATAAATTTAGGTTATTTAACAACATAATTATAAGCATGGAAACAACCTCTTCAATAATTAAAAAATTATGACTTATTTTTTGGCGCCAGATTAAAATTCAAAGCTTTCTACTCAAAGGAACCAGGAAAAAAAATTCAAAAAAGATGCCAGTGAATAAAATGCACAAACAAAACCTCGAGAAATACCTCTCTGAGGACGCCTCTCATCCCGATCAAATCTGTAGTTTGGCAGTGGAGCCTTACTCAACTACAACTTTTATATAAGTAACCTATCGAAAAAGGAAAAGCAAACGCGATAACAAAAAAAATTAATATACCTATACAACCCACTTTGCTCGCCAATGCTGCTAGTTGCTAAATTCAATCCTATCCTTTTTGTCTCTCGACACCAGCTCCAATCTGTCTTTGCTACGCCAATGTTGCCACTTTGCTCGCCAATGCTGCTAGTTAACTTCCCTTTCCAGCCTTCAATGTCATCAGAGATGGAAGTACCCTGAAGAATGTGGTAGAAAGTTCATATGCCTAGTGACACATCCACAACTGCAAGAAAAAGAACTACTTGGGAGAGGGGTAGGGGAAGAGGTTGATATCACACAACAGTCATAGACAGACAAACACGAAGAGGTGTTTTCATTGCCTACCAAATTCCAGTTTTACAAATCAAAGTGCATGCCCACAAATTTCAGTTTCATGAGCAGTTATGCTACTACAATTTGATCTTTTGTGGCCACTTGACAACGGATGCAACTATAGTTTTACAAATTTCAGTTTAATGAATTTTAGCTTTAAAAATTTCAGTTTTACAAATTATCACCATAAGAATTTGTGATAATAGAGAGATTGTAAAACCACATGGCATGTGTAGATACATCACACAAACCATTACATGTTCATGGGTGACTCATATAATGAGCTATGAACTCCATAAGAATTTGCGATGATGAAAGAGTTGTGATGCTGCGCTGCAGAAAGAGTACCCAATAGTATCCACCTCCATAATCCTGCAACAAACAAGTTAATGTAAGAACCCCAGAAAACGCCCACACCAGAGAAAACAAATGGGACCCAAAATGTAATTTAGTTTGCCGTCAACCCAAAATGTAATTTACTGTCTCAAAATAGTATCTTACGTATACAAAATAGATTCTAGCATAGTTAACTTTTTCCGGCAAGTACGATTTGCAATATGGGTTTTAGGTCTTTGCTTAGGAAACCAACAATTAGGGCTTCGATGTCATCATGTTAGGGGTTTGATTTTTATCTGGCCATGCAACTCGAATAGTCAAAGAGATCGGAGGCAGAGAGAAACCCTAAGAATAAGATAAATCTAAAGATTTTAGATCCTCCATTTAGAAAGCACGATTAAGAGAGGGAGACAGACACAGATTACCTCCATTTTTCACTTTTGTCAATGTTGCTTTTCCTTCGTCTTATCGAATTGCCAAGGCTGTGAATTTTATTGCTTCCTATCTGACTCATCTGAGCCTCAGTGACTCAGTCCTCGCCTTCGCATCCTCGGTTCTTGATGAGTTGAAGAGGAGGAGATCGACATTGATGTTGACTAATTCAACTTCGCCGATCGTCGGCGGAAAGGCCGGAAGCCATACGACAGACGAACGGAGGTTGCCTTACATGATCAATGAAGAGAGGATTTTTTGAATGAATGAGAGAGAGAGAGAGAGAGAGATCGCTCCATCGAGAGAAGAGGGAGTGAGAAATCAGGTGACTGGTGGAGTCCTCTCCCTGAAAATAAGGGAAAAGAAAAGAAAGTCTTGCACGTTGCATTTTTCAGAAAATCAGGAGCAAAAAGACTGATGAGAGGCCCAAAAGGGCGGTGCACGTGACCCCAAAGGACTAATTTACGCCTCAAACCTTGCACGAGAAAACCCATTTACCCCTCCCATGTATGCTTGGGGCTGGCAATTTGAGGTGCCTAATTGGAAAAATTGGGAAAAAACTGGCCGTCCCGCATCAATTTTTTCAAGCCTCTTATTCTCAAGGGTTTTGGATATTTAAGTCTCAAGACCAAGACTACAATGCTAACACTTAGGCTATGGCAGTAATTTCTAAGGTGAACGGGAATGTGACGTCTTCTATCCATGATTTCAGTGTTTGAAAGAGACATTCCAATGTTTGAAAGAGACAGAAATAGTGATGTGATTCTATGTTTTTCTGATTCCGACGTTTGGTGAATAGGAATATGGTTCCTAATTACATATTCAACCAGGAATCACATATCTGATCCCTCCCTTACCCTTGGGAATCTCATATTCCTGGCTTATTCATTAAGAAAAGAAAATATTGACTTTAATAAATTTTGAAAATAATTGTTTCCAGCGTAAGATTACTAAATTAATCCAAACACTGAAATGCAATTCCTTTTGGTATGAAATTCCTAGGAATTTGATTCCCAGTAATCATATTCCTATTCCTGCCCAAGAAAATTCTATGAATTTGATTCACGGTAATCATATTTTTATTCTTACTCAAGATTCAGGTCATCCAAACACAACCTTAGAGTACATATGATGCCAAGTTAATGGGAAAAAAGAGAGAAAACCATCCTACTTAGGGCCTGTTTGGCTGACATCTTTTCTTATTTTCAAGTTCTCATTTTTAAGTTTTGACTGTTTGGCTGATAAAATCCTAAACAAAATTTGACAATTAGAGGAAAAACTCAAAATGAGCTCCAAAAGAACTTTTCTCATTTTGCTTCTCATTTTCTTCATCTATTCCCATTGCAAAATGCATTTTGCACAATTCATTCAAAATAAATTATGATCATAATCCAAAAGGCCAAAAAGTTAAAAATAAAAGCTAAAAATGAGACTCCCAGCACCCTTAATTTTTGTACTAAACTAGCTTAATTGGGTGTTACCGCCTTTTTCTTTTTTTGTTCTTTCTTTTTTTCTTTTTCTTTTTTTTTCTCAGAACATACACATTTAAGTGGCCTTTTAAAAAAAGAAACTCTTCGATGGCCAAACAGTTTTCTAAAACATATTTGAAGCGACCATGGAGTTGTAAGCCTGTGAGCAGTTGTGCACCAAATTATTTTATTCACTAAGCACTTACATAAAGCCCTTAAAATCAAAATAGTAGAGGCTAGCCCTCTAAATGAACCGGATCCGATCCGATAAATAAGGATCCAAATCTGTTATTTTCGATCCCATAGCCCGAATCCATAAACCCCAATACAATTTGAATTGGATCTGGAGTTTTTGTAAGTAGTTGTACGTGCACCAAATTATTTTACATAAAATTGGCCTAAAGGTCAAGTTTGGGACTTTAAAAGGTGTTTAGTCCAACTTAACTTATTTTAAAGTCTCTAATACATCGATGTGAAATTTTTGAGGATTCAAGGACAATACAAAACAAAAATACCTTTAATTACAAAACAAAAATACCTTTAATTATAAAAAAAATTACAAAAAGAAGCCGACCACTTTCCTTTGTTGATCGACTGTGATCATTGAAAGGACCCCTTTTACGTCACTTTCCTTCTCTCTCTCTCTCTCTCTCTCTCTCTCTCTCACCAATCACTTTCTCTCTATCTTTCTCTCATGCATGGGTGGAATAAAATTAATTCTCTCTTTCTTTAATTTTGGGGTTGAGTTCAATTTTAGAGGGTTTGGGTTCTTTGGGGTAGAGTATAGTGGGTTTAGACATTTTGAGTTTAGGCACTTAGGGTGCACATTCCAATTATAAGGTTTTCGTGATTTAGGCACTTTCATAGGGTACCATAGGGTTTTAGCCATTTTCATTTGGAACTCTAGGGTTTAGGTTGAGGCGCTTTCATTTGGTTTGGGGGTTTAGGCACTTCATGAGGTTTGGGGGGTTTAGGCACTTTCATTGTCTAATGGGTACATAAATATGTAGGTGATTTGTCCTTATGGCATTAGTAAATTAGTTTGTGTCATCTTTTCATGATTAACTCTTATATCATTCCCTTGTTGAAGAAAGACTCATTATTTTATTCACTAAGCATTTACACTTAAATCAAAATAGCAAAGGCTAGCCCTCTAAATGGATCGGATCTGATCCATCTAGATCTCGTATTTTCGATTCGATAACCCGAATCTGGAAAACCCAATACAATTTGGATTGGATCCGGATCTGATTAAGACCCGGATCTGATTAAGACCCGAATCCGGACTCACGAAAACAAAAACATCATTCATACATACAGACCAAGGTTGTGAATCTCGTTCTGTACCAACCAGTACATACCAGATTGACCCATAAAGGGAACCAAGGTTGAGAAAGATAAAAGAAATTTGTTTTGGTTCTAAGGCTCTGTTTGGAAGTTGGGGAAAGAAGTGGAAGAGGAGTTCCAAGTATAATGGGGAAGGAAATGGAGGAGGAAGTAAAACAAAATGGAAATTAGCTATTTTTTTTCTCTTATTCTCTCTCCCATGAATGCATATTTATTTCCACTGTCGGCAGAAATAAAAGTTTTTCCCAAATTGATTACATTGCGTCATGTGTCCAAACAATAGTCCAAAATAATAAAACATCGACATGTGACGTAATGCAATCGATTTGAAGAAAACTTTTGTTTTCACCGGCGATGGAAATATTTTAAACCCAAAGAAAAATATGCATTATGGGAGAGAGAATAAGAGAAAAAAGAAAGTAGCTAATTTCCAATTTGTTTTACTCCTTCCTCCGTTTCCTTCCCCCTTCTGCTTGGAACCCTTCTCTTCCACCTCTTTCCCCATCTTCCAAACAGAGCCTTAGAACCAAAACAAATTTCTTTTGTATTTCTCTTCCTCTCTTCTTGAACTAAAGAATCATCTCTTCCTCTCTCTCCCTGAACTAAAAATCAAACGGAAGAGGAAAATTTTCCTCTTCCTTTCCACTATTTTTTTCTCCATGTTCCAAACAAAGCATTATTCCAATTAAAAAAAATCCAGATTCCGCCAAAACAGTATTTTTCCCACCAGCAGCCTTTCATTTCTGGATCCAGAGCTCGATCGCTATAAAAATGCACTCATAAACAAAATCTCAACTCAGCAGAAGGAGGCAACCCAGACCCATCTGGCCTTCTTCTCCTTCACCCCAACAAAACCCTAAAATTCTGCTCAATTGAGCCTCACAATGGCCGACCAAAACCAGAAAAATCCAAACCAGTCAATCCCTCCCTACATGAAGGCCATATCGGGCTCGATCGGAGGAACGGTAGAGGCGTGTTGTTTGCAACCCATCGACGTCATCAAGACCCGGTTGCAACTGGACCGGTCCGGTGCGTACAAGGGGATAATCCACTGCGGCGCCACCGTGGCGCGTACGGAGGGCGTGCGGGCCTTGTGGAAGGGGTTGACGCCGTTTGCGACTCACTTGACTTTGAAGTACGCACTGAGGATGGGGTCGAATGCGATGTTTCAGACGGCGTTGAAGGATTCTCAAACGGGGAAGTTGAGTAATTCAGGAAGGCTTCTTTCTGGGTTTGGTGCTGGCGTGCTCGAAGCTCTTGTGATTGTTACGCCGTTTGAGGTTAGTGGTTTTTCGCGATAATTGTTATTCTGTGATAAATTGTTCCTAGATCAATTTGATTTGGTTCTGAAATCTGGAAATGCATTTGATTGGTTAAAGAATAAAGATTACTCCAGGGTCTAGAGTAGAGCATCTCCAGCCTGATCCTTTTTTTCACCCAAATGTGGGTCAGAATTCCATTTGGGTATGCATTCTCCAATACTAAACTCTATATTTTACCCAAATCTGATGGTTTTTTTTCCCTCCATATTCGGTTGAAATGACACATTTGTAAATAATAAGAAAACGAAAGTTGTGTGGAGAAAAAGGATTTGGATTTGGGTTTTCCATTTTGAGGGTGTTCGGTTAAGAAAGAGTGCAAAACATAAAATGGTAGGCAAAAGGTGTGTCATTGGAGATGGGTTTAGTGTTTTTACTCAAATTTTAAGAGTAGAAAAAATGGTAAGGATTGGAGATGATCTAATTAGGTCATTTTGTAGGTCAGTTCCTTGTTTAGGTCATTTTGAATAAAAAGACAACTTAGGTTCGATAATTGTGGGACTTTTCGTACATTTTTTGGGAACAAATGACAAATTGGAAGACATTATGAGCCTAGGATCAGGACGAGCTCAAGATTTCAACGTTGGGTGTGCAAATATTCGACAAAATATTGTAACATATAAAAGGCTACATCAATTTTTACCAATACAAACAGTAGAAATACTGCACGAGAAACTAATCATAGATATTTCTATTGACCTATGGTCAATGGTAAATGCATACGGTCGTCTACATCCGTATGCATTTTAAAAGGTGAAATAGAACCTATGGTTAGGTATTTTATGTGCATACAATCTTAGGAGGGTCATGAAATTTTGTGGGCAAAATGGATGGCCAGGTGTTAAGAGTTTTTTAAAGAAACATTGTGTGGGCGAACTTATACATAATATTAAGTTCTTTTTTTTTTCTTTTTTTTTTTTTTTTTTTTTGGGGTTAGGAACTATTGTAGTTCTACAGAAACTTTGAAACATGGGTAGGGCAGTCACCCAGGCTCATTTTTCTCTTGGTCCATACGCCTGCTACAATTTTACCAAATCAAGCTGATTTTTGTCAAATCCCCCCAATTCAGTGACAAAATGTTTAAGTTTTTGAATTGACTAGATTAAGTCCTCAGGTCTGATGATGGTTGTCTTCGGTGTTGGATTTATAGAACTCTTTGTCATGTTCAATCGCATTTGAAGTCTGGCACATGTAGCCTCTTTTTGGGTCTATAATCGTGCAACCTTTTTGCTGGTTTGTTATCATGGGGTGTGGATTGTTAATTTTATAAAATGTGGATAGAATGGGCCCCGCTCTGAAACCATGTGCAAAACTTTATATCCATATCAAAACCAATTGGCAATGAGTGGAGAGGTAAGTTATTAAATGATCACCCTTTCTATCTGTAATCAACGTGCAAGAAAGATTTTATAAATGAGTCATGAGCTATATCAACTTGGTGTAATCAACGTGTAGAAAGATTTTACCATGGAGTTGTGGGCTATATCAAATTGGGGTTGCACTTATTGCTTCTTTTATAAGTGAATAGTAAAGATTGTCACGTGTACGAGTAGGCATTGTCATAGGTGCACCGTTTTTTTAGACAAGGGTAGGTCAGTAGTTGTGTTGCAACACCACCACGTTGTGCAAATTCACATTGGTTACTTGGTACTAGATGTTAGTAGGCATTGGTTCAGTATGGTAGAGATTGGATGGATGTTACTTGGTTCTGATTTACATTGGTCACTTGATGTCAAAACAAAAGTCTCAAAACCACAGCTTTGGGTGGTAATTGCTAAAACTCTTTGTATGCAGTTATTGGTTAGTCACTTTTACAATGTCTTGGAGGTTCTTGCCCCCTGAAATGGAGCTAATGGTACTAGTCGCATTTTCTTAAAGACAATATTATGTACTTAATTAGGTATTCAATTAAATTGTGTAAGAAAATCTGTGTTTCAGAGGCTACTGTTCTGAATTTGTCATTACGTGGATTTAGTGATCTATCGCATATATAGGGCTCTTCAGTCACACTTATACTAGTGTTTTGATAAAAACTTCCAGGGAGCTTTTATCTCATTTAGAGCAGTTCCAACTCACAATTTGGCATCCTGATTCTTACCTTCTCACTTTGTAAGCTGGGTACTGCTTAAGTTTGATCAATTTGGATGTTTCCAGGTGGTGAAAATAAGATTGCAACAACAGAAAGGATTGAGTCCTGGGCTGTTAAAGTACAAGGGCCCTATACACTGCGCTCGTACGATCATTCGTGAAGAAGGCCTCCTTGGGCTGTGGGCAGGGGCTGCTCCAACTGTCATGCGCAACGGGACAAACCAAGCTGTCATGTTTACAGCTAAGAATACTTTTGACGTGATCTTATGGAAGAAACAAGAAGGTGATGGAAAAGTCCTCCAACCGTGGCAGTCTATGATATCAGGTTTCTTTGCAGGGACTGCCGGTCCTGTGTGCACTGGCCCTTTCGACGTTGTGAAAACAAGATTGATGGCCCAGAGCCGTTCACCCAGCGGGGAGTTGAAGTACAAAGGCATGGTTCATGCTATCAGAACTATATACAAAGAGGAAGGGTTGCGTGCCTTGTGGAAGGGACTTCTGCCTCGGCTTATGCGGATACCCCCAGGCCAGGCCATCATGTGGGCTGTGTCTGACCAAATAATTGGTTTTTATGAGAGGAGATATATGCATAATGCACCGTTATAGGTACCATTCATGGTCTTCTGCTTTGTTAAAGAAATTATACTTGCAAATGCATGTGCAGACTGCAGGAGGATTAAGGATGGAAATCTTGAGATGCCGTTGTGAAGTACTACTCCGAATCCATTCTTGCAAGAGGAGTTTGATCCATTCTTGGTCCAGTCAGTCTTGTCCATTGTTGTTTTGGTAGAGATATCACTTAGCAGTGGGGGTTTTGATTTTGTATCAGGATTATTGTGTTGGGTGTTTCAATAGCTTAAACCTTCCCATTGATTAATTTGATCCATTCTTGTTCCAGTCAGTCTTGTCAGGATGATTGTGGTGGCACAGGTTGAACATTAGCCCCTTTGTATGGAGCCCACATTCAGCCTCATTTGGATAATCAGAGTTGTTCATTTTAAACAATTTGATTTTTTAGCGAATCTCGTTGTGCCCGTATCAGAGTTTCGTGACTCGAAATGACAGCCCAACCTGGTTCACTTTAGTGTCTGTGTTGTGTTATGCCGACTACTAACTATGTCGTGCCAGCCTGGCTCAATTTACACCTCTAATTAGTGCCATATAGAGAAATCATCTGAATTCGGAAGAGTCCCAATCCAAACAATTTCAAGAAAAGGAGTAATATTGGTCTCGCACTAAATCCCCCACATAGGTTATAATCTTTTTTTATTAAAGTAATCTCATTAGTCTCAGAAATTAACACCTCCCGATGGAAGGGTAGCAATTTTGTTCACCATTTGTCAAGTATGCTTATTTCAAGTTGACATTAATGATCACAATTGTTTATTTTTGTCAAGACTCGTCTGTTAAAAGTGCATTTAAAATTCCCACCATCCAATATGGACATCTGCTCTATTTGTATTTTTTGTTTTTTCATTTCAAGTTTATTGACTCAAAAATTAAAATTTTAGGTCAAGTTCCTATAGATATCCAATCGAGCTGAATTTTATAAGGAATGAATCTAAACAAAATGAAAGAATTTGATTATGGAAATGGAACTCGAGCATACCTTTGTAAGGGTGAACAAGAATATTCTCCCAATAGCTTACTTGCAGCCTAAACTAATTCACTCTATAAGGAGGTCCGACTCAACTATTTCAAAGCTTTGTGCTTTTTTTCTTTTTAGGCTTACTCGGGCATTAGAGTGCTTTCTAGCTGATTCTGACTGGCTACGAGTTGATGGTGCTCTGTTGCAGATTGTGCTTAGTTGTCAAGCTCTACCAATATTCGAACTTGGGATCTCAAGAGAACTGGATAGATACCACCCCTTATGTCTGTATGTTAAGCTTAACACCGGTGTCTATTTGAAATATTGTGTGACATGAATTAGTGGACATATAATCCAAAAAAACTTGAGGGAAAAAAAAAACAAAAATTGAAAAGTTCAATGATTATCTGCCAAAACAACCACAAGACGGGGTTGTGAGATCTAAGGGTTGTGAAAAGCCAAAACTCTTACAAGTAATTTTGAGTAGTAAATTTTGAACAAAATTTGATAAACTCCATATAACAAATGATGATATCCTTCTATATTAAAAGAAAATCCTCCGTTTGGCTTTCGCTCCTATTTTCAGTTTCAATTTAATTTTGCCCCTCTTTTGGCTTTTTGTGTGTTTTGTGGTCCTATTTTGTCCTCTTGTTTAGGTCTTTTAATCTTTCGCATAAACATTGATGAAGCAAAAGAGTTTTGTGGAATATGGAGCAAACAAGACAAAACATTTAATGAAGTAAAAGAGTTGTGTGGAACAAGTTAACAAAATCGCTAAGCCATTAATTGGTTCCTCCCATTTAAAATAAACTGCAATTTCAAATAGAAAAACTCATGATTAATTGGTTCCTCCCATTTCTTTTTACCCTTTTGCATTTGGTTAAATTGTATTCTCGTAATTCCCTTGGTATTCAATGGTTGTTTGTGATTGTGGCCTGTCTTTTTGTATAGGCTGCTATTGGATAATTGGTTGGTTGAGAGTGAGCAAATTGAACACTCAATTCGGGAGTATTTGTTTCTGTGGACCTCGGAGCATCCACGTGCTACACTGGATATTCTTCAGACATACACACCACATGCATAGATTCTATACGCATACGTATAAAGAGAGAAATTTAAAGAGAGAAAATGTCAAAGAACAAGGTACCTTGACGCTGGAAGACTTCAATGGCGGTTCCATCCCTTCCGGTGTGGTCAATAGGAATAATGATACAGACACACTCTTTCGGCCACACTCTACCAAACCCTCACTCACATGTGGGGTGGTCCCCACATGTGGCCCTACACCCACATGTGAGTGAGGGTGTGGTAGAGTGTGGATGAAATGGTGTGTCTGTATCATTTTTAGGTCAATAGAGAGATAAACGCTTTGAGAGAGAAAGAGAGACTTCGCATAGCTTTTGAGAGAGAGATACACAGTCGATTTATGTTATCGGTGTGGTTAATCAGACTATCAGAGCTTTTGTTGCTTCCAAAGCTCCAAGAATGCTTAAACTTTTGTTGCGTCCACGCCAAAAGGAAACAAGAAGACATCGGCAACTAACAAACATAAGCATCATGCATGCAAAGAAATATATTTTGGACAATGGACTGGGCTGTGTAACTTTTGCATTTTAAGTGGCTTAGTTTTTGTCCCATAAGAAATATATTTTGGACTAAGCTTCTGGATTTTCTTTTCCGATTTATCGTCCTTAGCTTTAGTTTTCAATATAGCTTATTTGTGGTGCACGACTTGTAATTGCCATTACTAACAATATCATCGTTTTATTCAGCTTTTTTTTATTAGCTTCAATCGCTCACAAAGTTATTCAATGACTTTTGGTACTGTTGTTCCTAGCAAGTCATATTCTTGACAATTGAGTGACCATTGTTTCCTCTCTCTATCTCTGAGTGATTATGACATGTGCTTCTTGTTATCGATGCTGAATAATTTGCTCAAATCATATAGGAAATGTGGTGCTAGAATTTACAAATGATCAAAACAATTACTACTGAAATTCCACCTATAGTTCCTAGTAAATGAAAACCAGAGTTTCATATCTGGAGAATGATAATTTCGGTTTGTGAGATGAGAAAGTTGTATTTGTTGACATAAGTTATTTTGTTTGGTTTAGAATCACAAAGCAGTGGAAAGGCAAATGGTGAGATCAATGGTGAGTTTGATGATGATTTATGTTGTACCTCAGTTGTTCTTGGAACTACAACGACTATTTTTTCACTTATTTTTGGTTCATAAAATCTTTTCATTTAAGTTCAGGCTGAGTTCTCTAATGGATTTTATCAGCATTTGATAAAAATCAACCCCCTGATTTTATCCATTCATGAAGACATATGATAAAATTTGTGGATTTTTGCATCCAAAATCTCAAAAATCTACAGATTTTTATCAAATGTCTTCACGAATGGATAAAATCAAGGGGTTGATTTTATCAAAATCTTGATAAAATCCGTTGGAGAGCTTACGCTTTTTTCCACCTTCCTTGAACCCCAGCTAAGAGCCACAACTTATTCCAGGCTTGTTGATCGCTCCAAGGTAGTAGTTTTCAGAGGGTTATCTATGTTGGGACTCTGCAATAAGGACTGCATCATTTGTTCATTATACAATTCTTTTTCTTTCAGTTGCAAATTTAATTTTGGTTTTATTTGTAGGTGTGACTGATTTTGGAGAATCATATAAACCACAATGTAGTTGTTGGCTCCTTTTTATATGGGAGAGATCAATAGTAGAGTCATTGATATGCGGAGCACATGCCTTTCAGCACATGTAGTTGTTCTTTACTCAGTTTCACATTCAATTATTGTTGCACAATTGAAAGTGGTATTTTTATTTTTCCTGAATCATCTAATTATTATTATTATTATTTATTTTTGGAAATTACGTTCAAATATTCAATGCATAAAATACTGCTGCTTAACTCTTTATTTTTTGTTGTTGGTTTCTTTCAACTTTTGTTCAACAAATTGAATGAACTACATTAGTATTAGTACATACACTCATCCAAGACTGAATGAAAATAGTCATTTCGGCCAAAGCAAATTTGTAAGTAAAAAAATCATAGAGCAACATTTCCTTGAAAAATATCACACGCGCAAACAAAAAATAATAATAATAATAAAGTACAAAAGCACGAGCACAAAATTTTGTGCGTGCACAGAGGCATCAAACTAGTTACTAGTAAAAAGAAAAGCCAAAACCATGGAATTGGGTACAAGTCAATGTCAAGTCTTTGTTTTTTAATCATAATACGATCTTCTTTTTATTTTATTTTATTTTATTGCCAAGTATAATACAAACTAGTAATTCTTAGCAATCATATTTATATTCCTAATTTTAGTCATCCAAACACGGCATTAGATTTTTTTTTCTATTGGAACAACCCTTAGATCTCCATACGCTCACCATGTGCTTGTTGAGTTATAATTCACTATCATAGAATATTTCAAACAGATAATGTACATAAAGACATATTAGGTGGTATTTATCCGGTTATCTTGTAAATCTTGGGTTCGGATTTGGGTGGAGCTTGACCTTCCCTAGGTACTGTTCTTGTACTAACTTCATGCATGACGCACTGAGTGCTACATGATGGTCATGTGACTGAATTGATCCTTCAACTAACACGCTGACTCTCAGTCTTGATTCGGGTAAGACTTTATCTGACCCTATCCGGCCCGGCTTAGGCACATGGGCTTACGTGCGACGGGCCGCACCATCATGCCGAGCCAACCCATGCATACGGTTCGGCTCAAGTGCTCATTTCAAAGGAACAGGTGATTTGCTAGGCCTGGTTGGGGTGACTGCTCTACCCACCACTATGACATTTTCTAAGAAGTTTTAAGTTATGTTCAAGGGATATTCAACCTTCAAAATCCATAAAAAAAAAAGACAATAACGAATCACAATTTAGGATTACAACTTATTGGAAAAGATAAGAACAGGAATATATAAATATGATGCCATAATAAATATGATTACTAAGAACGGAATTATGGATATGCATGGCATCAAATTCTCATTCAGGTCTCTCCAAATGTCGGAAAAAGACATTACATGCTCATCTCTCCTTAAGATTCTTGCCATTCAAACTGACGCTAAGGGCTGTGATCACCATGGAATTGGGTATAAATTTCCAAGTAATGAATGGTTCCAATTCTGATGTTGGTAGTTGTGAGTTGTTTTCGAGCTGTTATACCTAGAGGAAATATGCCGAGGGTGGTCCTGACTCATCTAAAATAGTTATCTGGCCATTTTTTGGAGACGTGTGTAAAATTGAATGTCAGTTGAGTATATGCATGCACACAAATTCAAACCTACCGAGTAGTGATATATACTTAGGAAATATAATGTTGGTTATCAATGGAGCAATACATATGGCTCGATGTGCCCGCTAAGTACAAATCAGTAGTCTGCCAGTTAACGTGTCTACATAAGAAGTGTCGATTACATATTGTTTATTTGTCCTAGATAGGGTTGCAAACGAGCCCGAGTTTTGTAGTATTCGAGTTTGGCTCGTTTGCTTAATGAGCTCAAGCTCGGATCGGTTGTAAACGAGCCGAGTCAGACTAATTTACTTATCGAGCCTCTTTAAACAAGTCGAGCCTATAAAATGACTGCGAGCTTTTGCGGTGGCCCGAAACTTTTCTTGGCCCGAAATTGCTTGTTTAAGAACGAAATTAACTCAAGCTCAAGTTCAATTCGATTAATAAACGAATCGATCGGGTAAATTCTTTAATAACGAAGCGTTGGAAACCGTTCATTTGCAACTAGTCATAGACAACAAAGAAGTGTTGGACATATATCCAATCAAGATTTTTATTTTTAATTATGGACAGGCATGTGTTTGCGTCAGACACAAACACGTCACCTTTTTTATAAAAAATATATATATATATATATATATCCGTGTTTATTTGTGAATTTCATTTTACCAAATAGGGACTGCTTAAATTTTTGGCCAATTATGATTTTCTAGGAGGTGAAAATAAGATTGCAGCAACAAAAAGGACCGAGTCGTGAGCTGTTAAAGTACAAGGGCAGTTTGATCATTCGTGAAGAAGGCCTCCGTGGGCCCTGGGCAAGGGCTGCTCCAACCGTGATGCGCAATGGGCTAAACCAAGGTGCCATGTTTACAGCTAAGAATGCTTTTGACATGACCTTATGGAAGAAACAAGAAGGTGATGGAAAAGACCTCAAATCGTGGCAGTCTTCGATATCGGGGTTTCTTGCGGAGACTGTCGGTCCGGTGTGCACCGGCCCTTTCGACGTCGTGAAGACGAGATTGATGGCCCAGAGCCGATCACTCGGCGGTGAGGTGAAGTACAAAGGCCTGGTCCATGCTATCGGGACGATATACGGAGAGGAAGGGCTGCGTGCCTCGTGGAAGGGACTTATGCCTCGGCTTATGCGGATCCCGCCTGACCAGGCCATCTTGTGGGCTGTGTCTGATCAATTGACTGGATTTTATGAGAGGATATATATATATATATATATATATATATATATATATATATATATATATATATAAATGCAGCATTGGCATAAAAATGTTAAGAAACATGAACACTTTCGGAGATACTTTTTTATGTATTCTAGCATTATTGTGCTTTGGAATTATCAACTTGGTGGTTTGGACGAAAACTGCACACCATTCAGTTGTCAATTCTTCGTCCTCTTGCCTCAATGAATTCAATAATCAATTTGTTCATATGTAAATCTTGCCAAAATGCTTAATTGTGGTGTAAGATCATGTAAATGAAATTTCAAATAATACGCAATGGAAACACGAAAACAAATCGAATTTGCGGGCGTCACACGCTGGAATAAAACCCACCAACATCGATCCTGAGTTGTTTTTGTGTTCCGATCACATATTATTTGGTATCCAATTTGCAAGATTTAATTATTTAAATCACTATTCTGGATTCCGACTAGATCTACATTAATATGAACAAAATTGATTATTGAATCAAGTGCGACTCCGGAAAAGGGATGAAAAACGGCCCAAGTGCACGGTGCGCAGTTTTGGCCCCAACTGTCCAGAAGGTGAATTGATCTTTTGCTTTTAATAGGTTTCATTTTGCTTCATCGTAAACTCTCGTCATACGCTTATTGAAACGGAAGGGGTTACCAAATGTTTACGGGAATAATTTTCTCCATTATGCTCTGTCAAGGGAGAAAATTGATCGGGATATAAGTTTCGGTTTGATTTGGCTTAGTTTGGTCATCCTCAGTCAGTCTTGTCCACTGTAGTTTTAGTATCACTCCGCAGTTGTGGTTGATTTTGTATCATGATGATAGTTTTGGGTGTAATAACTTAAACCTGAATTTATAACTGCAAAATAACTCCTTGTTAAAACATTTTTACTTTGGTGTGGGTAGTAGAACCACACAGCACAAATAATGGGGGTGCGAATGAGTTGAGTTGAGCTCTATAGGTTTCGAGCTTGGCTCGTTAACTAAACGAGTCTAAAAACTTGAGCTCGAGCTCAACTCAATTATAAACGAGCAGAGCCCGATTAATTTACTTAATGGCTTTAACGAGCCGAGGTTTTGAATTTTGAGCTCGGTTCGTTTATTAAACGAGCCTCAAAACTCGAGTTTGAGGCCTGATTACTAAACGATTTGAGCCATGAACAACTAGGTTCATCATAACTCGAGTTTGAGCTCGACTTGATTACTAAAAGATCCGAGCTACGAACAACTCGGTTCGTTTGCAACCCTATGCACAATAATGGTGGTCAAGTGTCATATTGGAGCCGGAGGCATTGAGTTGTAACTTTCGAAATTGTGAATGAATTTGAGGAGTTGGTACGTATGGCATGTTTTTAGTTCCTTTTGGCAAAACAACTTAATCCGGTTTTTTGGTTTTTCGTTTTGTCTTTATTCAAAAAAAAAAATTGCATTTGTTAGTTTTGCGTCAAGATTTTGTAGTTTCTGAATTCATCTCGCCGAGACGAATCTAACAAGTATAAATTTATGGTCAAACCAATTATTTTTTTGAATAAAGCCGAAAATACTTGGATTATTGGATTAATTTTGGCTTTATTCAAAAGATTTTGAGTTTTCTCATAATTTTATACTTGTTAGATTCGTCTCGTCAAGAGGAATTCAAAAACCACAAAATCTTGACACAAAACTAACAAATACAAAAAAAAATCAAATAATGACAAAATAAATAATCCAATAATCCGGATTGTGGATTATTTGCCAAATGATGATATTATGGTTGATAACGTTTAAAAAAAATGAAAATTATATACCTTTGTGGTGTTTACTTATCAAGATTAATGTCCTCAAAATTGAAGGAAAATAAACTTTCCAGAACTTGGCTTACTTTTTCTCATAAAATGTGTAGGGAAATTTTAATTTCTTATGAGAATCAACAACAATAAACACAACTTCCTTATCTACTCTACCTTTCCTTCTTACTTTGGGTAGGAAGAGAGACTTTTTTGCAACTCTCCTCCTTTTCAAACAAGGATATCATATTAGTTCGACTATTTTCTTTCTTGCAAAACATTCATCCTATAATCAAACCGATGCGACATTTAATTTCTTTTATCTTTCTTTTACTTCACTTTTTATCATTTTCACTTTCCTTTATATTTTTCTTGCTAATTAAACAAACCATCATTGCATCAGAGGGAGGAGACCAATTATGTTCAGCAACAAAAAATTGGGCAAATGTCGCTCTCTTATGTAGAGCCTACAATCAGTATCAGTTCGATAATCATGGTGATTCATTTTAAACATTTTTTATATTCTGCTATGCCCATGTCCATGCCGCGTGCCTAAAAATGATGAACTAGGATTTTGTGCCAATGTCTAAAATGTCATGATTAAAAAAAAGGAAAAACCGACACGTGGGCCTATTTCGGGGTCTCACACAAATGATCTGAGTTGTTTATCACGTGCAAAATACGTCTTCGAATAGACCCATGAAAAATTAGTGTTGAAGAGAACCAATGGTATCTTTTCGGGTCTCAACCATCTTTTGAGAAACATCACTAATTCCTTTCCAAGTTTGAAAACTCGACACTAGACTACACATCAATGATGAAATTCTCAAGTTGATCCAAAAGTGTCAAAAGCTTAGTACCATAGAAGTCTTTAGGATAAAATTTGGCCAAGTGGTTCAACTTTTGGTTGTCAAAACTTGAGTTGGATGGATTAAGACATGCAACACAAAAGCAACTTGGTGTTTACCTCATTAAAGCGATTATTCAGCTCTTTGAGTTGCATATCTAAGATAGTATATAACAACTCGATGCGATTGGGTGTGGTAAGGAATGCAAGTAGTGTTGAAGAGAATTAGAGAGTTACTAGGAAAATTATTTGTTGTGGTTAGTGGTAAGGAGGAGGGCAAGTAGTTAGGCAAAAAAAAACCCATATACAAGGGGCAAAAATACAAAAGTATAAAAAATAATATACCTATCCTATTAAAATTTGGCACCTCAATGGGGTCAAGTAACCCCGCTTGACCCCCCTTAGCTCCGCCCCTGCATACACATGATGAACGGCTTGGATCATTTGTGTGGGACTCCGAAGTGGACCCAACACATCGTCTGTGCAAATTTGACATAGACTACATCGTTTTAGACACAAGTCCAAGATCCACACAACATCCATACCGTGCACATACGAAGTGTGGGGCCCAGTTTGGAATCTCACACGAATGATTCAAGGTGTTCATCATGTGCAAAGTAAATTTTCGAGTAAACAAATTAAAAACTAGCTCAATCCGACACCTCTAAGTGCATAATCCAAACTTCTTATTTTTTATAACTCTAAACACTAAATAAAAAATTGAGAGATTAGATCGATTACTTAAAGGTTTCGGATTGTAATTTTTCATGAAGCTACGCAGAAACGTAGCCTACACATGATGAATGGCTCAGATCATTCATGTGGGACTCCAAAGTGGGCTTCACACATCATCTATGCTTGAATGGTTTGTGCGGCTAGAGTTTTTCTCTTTTTTGTTACTAACATTGTTAACTTTACCATTTAGCTCCATCCATCAAAAAATGACGGAATGGAATGGCGGGAGCTTATTTGTTGACGGAATAGCAAGTTCAAGTGTCGTTTTGCTAACAGCAATAGTCTAGGTTTTTTTTAAGAATTCGCTGATAGTTCAAGGGCTTTTTTAAAAAAATTCCTAAAAATAAATGTCTTAATACTTCGTACCCTTGACAACCCAGTTCAATTTACACCTTTGATTTAGAGAAATATCTCTCTTCTAGTCCTAAGGTTATCCCCATTGACATACAAAACTAAAATGTTGCTAAAGTAAGCAATGGTGGCCCAAAAAGTGCTCACAATGGAATAATCAAATTTAACAACATCTCAATCAATAACTAAATTTTGGCATTTGCATACTCAAAATTAGCAACCTTTTCACAATAACTAAATTTAATGGACCTCACATCTCCTCAATTAAGTACACCTATCGTTACACAAAAAACTTCTCTCCATTTTTCAACAATGTTTTCAAAAAAATATTTAAAGAAGTATTTTTTTTTTCAAAAACTGTTTTCTTTTTCTAAAACTGTTTGTGATGCGTCAAATTTTGATTATTTAATTTGAATATATAATTGGGGTTAAATTAAATGTAAAAATACTTTTTTAAAATGTAAGATGATCAAGACCGTTGATTCCCGATCCGACAACTGAGGGACGTCACTACTCACTACAGGGCCACTGAGTCCACCATTAGTGATACCCTAATCCCAACAATTCAAAGAAAAATAGTAGTAATATTGATGGTCCCGCAATAAATCCCCCCAACTTCTTGTAATCCTTTCTATTATAGTAACCTCATAAGTATGCCAATAATTTACTCCAGCTTATGGAAATATATAGTAACGGCTTTTGATTATAGTAATCTCGTAGGTGCTCCCGTTTTGGTAATGTAATCTCATGGTGCTCCCGCTTTTTTAGTATACAAATTTTGAATTAGTGTGACACAAACAGGCTCATAGTTGGGGGAGCAATTCTGCTCACCCTCTTTAAAAGAGAGTGAACAAAACCCTTCCTCATATTGGTTGAAATTTGAAACGTGTGGGCAGGGCCGGCCCTGAGATAAGGCTCAGTAGGCCGGCGCCTTTGGCCCCCACGAAAAATGAAAAAAAAAAGGCCTCCAAATATTTTTTACCACCAAGTATGTAGGCCCATTTTGGGTTTTTTCCGTGTTAAATACATGCATATAGTTTTGAAACGGTATTTATCGACTTTATATTTAGTTTCGCTAGCATTTTTAAGGGCCTTCATTTTCAAATTTTGTCTTAGGCCTCTCGAAAGTCAAGGCCGGCCCTGCGTGTGGGCTTACCACAAAGTGATATCATGCTTACCAAAAAGTGTATTGTAGAGGTAAGAATGACATCACTTTGTAGTGGTATCCACACTAATTCAACCAATAGGAGGACGGTTTTGTTCAACCTCTTTTAAGGAGGGTGAACAAAATTAAACTCCGTATTTTGAAGGTGAAAAAAAAGAGGAAAAAAGAAAAAAAAAAGAATTTCTAACAAGAAATTTTAATACATAAATCAACAATTAAAAAATAGTACTCCTCTGTCCATCTTCATTGGTCCATTTTTGAAATCTGTGTCGCCTTTCATTGCTTATGTTTTTCAATATGGATCTCAAAACATATGTAATATGGAATTTGTTTGATGTGTCTCAATTAATTCTATTATACAAAAGTGCATAAAATCTTGACAAATTATTAGAATTCAAAAGATAAAAACAACAAAAAAATGACATAAATTTCAAAAATGGGTCAACAAAGACGGACAAAGAGAGTAATTATTTGTCTCAGCTCCTCTTTGCATTGTCTTATTGGGTTGATGTAATTTCTCAATTCGATAATTGGAGTCGTCAGATACACAAAGTATACGAATCTGAGTGAGGCGTTGTGCAAGATATTGTGCGGTAACACTACATCGTTTTACTCATTTTCTTGGTACATCTAAGGGCATTATTTGGAGAGTTAATTTTAGGGTTTAATTTTGAGATTCAATTTTAGGGATTTAGGCTCTTTAGGGTAAGATATAGTGGGTTTAGAGGATCACTAGTGGTATATTCAAACACAAAAATACTCAAATATGAGTATTTTGATACACAAAATAGACTCACAATGGTATTTGGATAAATACTCAAAGTTAATAACATATGTTACAAATACTCAACTTTTGGCATTTGGATACTCAAAACTATCAATCTTTATCAATAATCAAACCTCAATAACCAAATTTTGGGGATCACAACGTATCTAAAGTAACAACATTCTCTCTCCATTTTTCAAATACTTAATTCAAAAATCAATTTTTTTGCACTCTCTCAAAAATTGAAATTATCAATTTTTAATCTTTATCAAAATATGTTCAAGATTGATCTCATTTTAAATGTATTGCGAATATCTTTTAAATGGTACTAATATTACAAATATATATATGTACAAATTTAAAGTTGTGCCCATTTTATGAATAAAAAAGAGTGCATAGTACTTTTTTTATTATGGACACAAATGAACTATTGTAAAAGGGTAAATACTCAAACTTATAAACACATTAAATTAATACTCAAAATGTGATGTGACAATATTTGAGTATCCATATTTGAGTATACCACTAGTGAAGCTCTTAGACACTTGGATTTAAGCACTTCGAGTTTAGGCAATCTGGGTTTTGGGTTTATGCACTTTTGTAGTTTTTTTTTCCTTTCGACCAAAACGTTTTGTAGGTGTGCACAAAAATCAAGCTAAACGACGTAGTTTTGCCACACAATACGACGCACAACACCTATTGCATAACACCTAACCCAGATCCCAAATATACATGAGAGATTATTTTTAGTTGCCCCAGGCAATGACGGAGCAATGTAAGGGCCGCGTGGGGCCAAGGCACTCTCTTTTTCTAAAGCAAATTTTTATTTTTTTATTTGGGCTACTTTGGCTTAAAAGCCAAAAACTGGATTATTGGATTATTCGTTTTGTCTTTATTCAAAAAAAATTTGCATTTGTTAGTTTTGCGTCAAGATTTTGTGGTTTTTGGATTCCTCTCGTCGAGAGAATCCAAAAAGTATAAAATTGTGGTCAAAAGTAATAGTTTTTGAATAACGCCAAAATAGGTGGATTATAGGCCAATAATCCACCTATTTTGGCTTTTTTCGAAAAAATATTTGGTTTGACCATAAATTTATACTTGTTAGATTCGTCTCGTCGAGAGAAATTCGAAAACCACAAAATCTTGACGCAAAACTAACAAATGCAAAAAAAAAAAATTTGAATAAAGACAAAACGAATAATTCAATAATCCAGTTTTGGCTTTTAAGCCAAAGTAGCCCAGTTCAAACATTGAATCGCAATTCATAGTTTTGCTTGAGGTTTATTGATTTTCGACACACAAGTGCACAACTAGTCATTTTAAAATTTTCAATTAAAAGATAAAAACCATTTTTTGCTCTCCTCTGTATTTCCTCGCATAGCCTCTCTCGTAGATGAGTGAAACAATTAAAACTTGAAAGCACAATGCGAGGAATGGTCGAACGACGATCATTGATGGATTTGATTTTGCACAGTTACCGGCATCTGCGATTGACGAACAACGAGGCGAGAGTAGTCTGATGGTCTCGCATTGAGATATGATTATCTCCTAATATGAAGTTCTTGACAGACCGTTGCTGACGTCGTGTTTTTCGTGACTCGGTGATTGTATATTTCCGTAAACGATTTTCTGCGTTGTTGATAGTTAGTACTCCTACTAATTTATTGAATCTTTGTATGGTACTTCGTGCTTGTGTGATTAAAATAGGAGGATTGGAAATTTTTGTTGTTGTTGCCTTTGAAACCATAGATTTGTTTATTGTGATAGCATTGCATGTTCTAACATAGAAAATTAGGAATTATTTGGTATATGGGATTGAAATTTTTTTCATTAGAACTTGCCCCTTGAAACGAAATCTTAATGTCGCCACTTATCCTCGGGGCAAAAACACTTGGTTACCGAGTTTCTCATTCCATCACACATTAGCATAGGTTCCACACTCTTTGTGATTGAAACAAAAGTTGAGGCACCACATCTTTGTCCATAGATATCATACAAGGGGCAACCATATACTTGAACTTGATGATCTTCTAAGAAGGTCATACAAAATAAATGACTCAGATCATACTTTGGATAGGCTTAGAGTGAGGCTCGCACACCGACAACTTGATCGGACATCACTAATTTTGCATTTGTATTATAAAATACTCTAGATAATTACACGAGAATAAAAATTAATCGATCCTTTTTCTTGAATAATTGAGCCATAATGGTGTGCCTACCGACGACGACCATATACTTGATGAACTTCTAAGAAGGTCATACAAAATAAACGACTCCGATCACCATAGCGGGTTGGGAGCTCACGACTACCGCTGGTCAAAAGACTCAAAAACCCTAGATAAATTACTTTAAAATAGAAAATAAAGCAAAACCCTAAAACAGAGAGTCTGTAACGCGAATCCTCCGTGTATAAATACAAAAACAGCAAACCCTCAAACCCTTAACCTTGGTGAGTTGAGCCACCACCCATACGCCGCATCCAACACCCGTTGTTGCACAAAATCTCGACTGGTAAAAACCCTAGCCCAGCGACTTCTTCCTCTGAAATTTCTTGGGTGAGTGCTTTCTCGATTTCTTCAGTTAATCGTTACGTGTACTCTGGTTTGGTAACGATTTGAGCTAATGGGTGTTTCTGGTTTCTCGATTCTGGTTGTGGATTATGTCGTGTGTTCCTGTTTTTTTATTTTTTTCTCGTTTTTGGTTTTGATTATTGCAGTTGTAGGGAATTATCTTGAAGCGATGTCGGACGAAGAAAGGGAGGAGAAGGAGTTGGATCTCTCGTCTCCTGATGTTGTCACCAAATACAAGAGCGCTGCAGAGATCGTTAACAGTTAATACTCTGTGTGTGTGTGTGGTTAGATATACATGTGCGTATATATGTCCAATCGACACATACGTGATGGGTGTGCAAACCGTGTTAAACAATAGATGAAAAAAGAGAAATCTTGAATTGAGATTAATCTGTAATGAAATGTAATGTGAAAGTAGAAAAGAGGGAGAATGAAGTATAATTTTGTTCTTAGGTCTGTGTTTGTTTCATGGTGAATGGGTATCTGTAGTTTTTATGTGTTAGGATTTAGATATATGTGTATCTAGTTCCGCACATATCTATAAGTGTATATGCATGTAACCTCAATAGTTCCCTGGGAGAAGAGGGTAAATTTGAATGGAAATGTAGATATGTAGATGATGTTCCCTAAAAGGTTATGTTGATATTCTGGTTATGTATGTGTTTGTGATTAGTTGTGAATATTGATGTACGATCTGTTTTTTTTTTTATGTGGTAGGCAGCTTGTTTTTTATACCAAGTTGATCAATTTTGTGGATTTTATTGTATACAGAGGCTTTGCAATTGGTACTGTCAGAATGTAAACCGAAGGCTAAAATTGTTGATATCTGCGAAAAAGGCGATTCCTTTATCAGAGAGTATGTTCTGCCTCTATATTAACATGTGGAGGACGTTAGTATTTTTTGATTTTGATTTCTCTTATATACGTATTAAATTGTTTCAAATTTGGATAAATGCAGACATTCTGGCAATATGTATAAAAACGTCAAGAAGAAGATTGAAAGAGGCGTTGCATTCCCCACATGTATTTCTGTTAACAACACTGTTTGCCATTTCTCTCCGCTTGCCAGTGATGAGACTGTGTTGGAAGAAGGTGATATATTGAAGATGTAAGTTTTCCTGAAAAGTATCATGCATGTGAATATTGTGAGTGGACAGACGGCACTACTTTGAGCACATAATGATCTACTTTTATTTGTCTGCAGTGATATGGGGTGTCACATAGATGGTTTCATTGCTGTTGTTGCACATACCCATGTGCTTCAGGAAGGACCAGTGACTGGTAGGCAAGCTGATGTTATTGCTGCAGCAAATACTGCCGCTGAGGTTGCACTAAGGCTTGTCAGGCCGGGAAGAAAGGTAAATTTGTGCAGGCTAGGAATTTAACTTTTTGTGCTAACCTTATATGCCTTTAGGTCATTTTAGATTTTATCAAACCTCTTCGTCATTTGATAAAATCAAGGGTTGATTTGATCAAATTTTGATTTTATCATTAAGGAAACAAGGCCTTGATTTGAGTACTCTCCAATGGTTTAATGTCATTCCTATCGTTTGATTGCATAAAAGAATAATTCTGCTGAAGCACTGGCATTTGATACATATCAAGTAAGAGATATGTGATAAATGAAGGAACTTTCAACGAACCAAACTAGAGTTGTGGTTGAGTAGATTGGTTTGTTTTACACAACGGGGATTTATGTTTGCATCAGTTGCATTCTGTAGGTTTTGATTACATAGTTATTTTGTGGTTGACTTTTTCTTTTCAAACAGTAAAGACTTAATTTCTTCAATATGAGAATTACCTAATATCTATTATTGATCCTTACATGAATCTTTGGCTGTAGCATTATCGATGGGGTCACAAACAAGTACTGATCTTTTGTTTGTGTTATTGTCTTTGTGCAACTTATGAAGCTCTTGCAAGTTCTTCCAGCTTCCCCTAAATGATGAATATGGTCTATAAGCTATGGACTAAATCCATATGAAGCTGATTGTCATAGTTACTCTGATAGGGGAAACATTTTTTGCATAAGAATTAATTGAAATAGGTAATATATGTATAGTATGGTTTTAATTGTAAAACAGCACATGCCATTTGCATGGAAGGCAACTTTGCCGAGGTGATCAATTACTTCTTGATTTCCTCTTTTTCCCTGTTGCCTATATTGTACTTGGCCATGCTTGGGATGCTTTGGGTTGGTGTCATTCTTTAATACTGATGCCAACATTCCCACATTGGCCAAAATCCTTTTAATTAAATGAAGGAAAACTATGTTGAGTGACTTGATCTTTACCTTCCCACTTTGGTGAGTACGGCAACTTTGCCGAGGTGATCAATTACTTCTTGATTTCCTCTTTTTCCTGTTGCCTATATTGTATTTGGCCATACTTTGGATGCTTTGTGTTGATGTCGGTCTTTAATACTGATGCCAACATTCCGACGTTGGCCGAAATATGTCAAGTGATGCAAGCTTTACCCGTTAGTGAGTACAGCAATTATTTTCCTTTCTTGATCAGATTCATGTACTAGGCTAGTTACATGCATAAAATTTGTTGTTTTTCGTACTAATACTCATGTCGAAGCTGACATGTCCCAATTTCTTGAAATGATTTGGTTGCCCTTTGTGTTTGAAAATCCAATATGACCATCACTGATAATTTTGTAACGTCACCACACATGCATCGACATGGAGTGGAAATTCTAGTGCCTCTATATGATGAATACTTGTCAGAAGCTATGGAAGGAAATTCCAAAGGAGGCTTTTTGTCATAGTTACTCTGATAGGGCAAGAATTTATTCATTGATGTTATCTGATTAGCATCTAAATAAAGCCACTGGAAGATGCTACATGGAGCATTATTCTTACCCAGTTAGTCCGTTAAGAATTTGTTGTTTTTCATACTACCACTTGCGTCAAAGCTGACATATCCTAATTTCATGAAATGTTTTGGTTGCCCTTAGTGTTTGAAAATCTAACCAGATGACCATCACCGAGAATAACGTCTCCACACATGCGTCTACATGGGAGTGGAAATTCTAGTGGCTCTATATGATGAATACTTGTCAGAAGCTATGGAAGGAAATTCCAAATGAGGCTTTTTGTCATAGTTACTCTGATAGGGCAAGAATTTATTCATTGATGTTACCTGATTAGCATCTAACTAAATCCGCTGGAGATACTACAGGGAACATTTTTCTTGCCCAGTTGGGGGCTTCATTTCTTTTCTGCATTCCATCAACTGCAACCCAAGCTCGTGGGTTTCTAGGCCTTTATTGTTTCCTGGTTTTGTTATAATGGGTGTCAATTTAGGTGATGGGTTTACAAATCCTTGTCGTTGAATCTCTTTTTTTCATTGAACAGAATAAAGATGTAACAGAAGCAATTCAGAAGGTTGCTGCTGCCTATGACTGCAAAATTGTAGAAGGTGTCCTCAGTCACCAGTTAAAACAGTTTGTGATTGATGGAAACAAGGTTGTGCTGAGTATTTCAAATCCTGAGACAAGAGTTGATGATGCGGAGTTTGAGGAGAATGAAGTTTACGCGATTGACATAGTCACGAGCACAGGTGAAGGCAAGGTAATTATCCTTTTGCTATGTAGACAACAAGATCAGTCTTCTCTTCTCTTGTTTTGCTCTTCATCTTTTGGTATCAAATCGGCAGCCCAAGCTATTAGATGAGAAACAGACAACTATATACAAAAGAGCTGTTGACAAGAACTATCACTTGAAGATGAAAGCATCTAGGTTCATATTCAGTGAGATCAGCCAGAAATTTCCTATCATGCCGTTTACAGCAAGGTTTGTTCCATGTTTGCACATTTCCTTATAAATGTTTGGCCATGAAGTCCTTTGTCCTTTACCTTCACTTTACTTGGAAAATGGATTAATGACAGGGCTTTGGAAGAGAAACGTGCTCGGTTGGGATTGTTAGAATGTGTTAACCATGATTTGTTACAACCATACCCTGTTCTTCACGAGAAGCCTGGTAAGAAATTTCTGTCTGGTTCTCTAGATGCTACTGCTATGCCAGTTAGTTTATCAATGTTGATAACACTTTTTTTGTTTAATACTAGCTTGTAATTTTTTTTGTTTGTTGTGCAGGTGATTATGTTGCCCATATCAAATTCACTGTCTTGCTAATGCCAAATGGGTCAGATAGGATTACAACTCATCCTCTTCAGGATCTCCAACCTAGTAAAACAATAGATGACCCTGAAATCAAAGCTTGGTTAGCTTTGGGAACAAAAACAAAGAAGAAAGGTGGAGGGAAGAAGAAGAAAGGTATGCTGGGAACATCTCATTCAAGCATGCAAATCAAAATGTTTTGCACACTTTTCTGAGTCTTAAATCTTTTTGTTGCAGGTAAGAAAGGTGACAAAACAGAGGATTCAACGGAAGCTGAGCCGATGGATGAATCTCAAGAATGATAATTCAAGTTTTCGATATTCAGTTCCTTCTTTAATGAATCAATTTTGAGGACTTCTTTGTATCTGTTTGCTTATGAGTTCATTTCGTTGGTCGTTAGATGTTGATCATCCTAATTGGGCTATATTTGTCAGTTGCATGTACACAAGGTTGAGCCTTTTTTGTATCTTTGTGTTCTCTAAATACAAAAGATTGTTTTGAAAGGCAATAGATACCTGTATTTGATTTGGCATTAGTCCGAGTTTAAACGAGGCCAATTACCTGGTTCAAAACGAATTAGCTTATTGTACTGTTTATTTTCACTGCGTGAATGTGGTGTATCTAAGTTACCAAATTGTTTCTTTTTTTAGTAGATAGAGATAAAAGGGGCCATTAGCAACAAAAAAACTAGTGTTGACTCATAGACTTCTAGTACAAAAGATAGCGGTAGCCAGTGACGGTATCCGATATGCAGTTGGCAGCTACGTGTACACTGCTGCGTTGACTCTTTTGAAAGTTCACCACCGGAGAGAAAGCCCCTCCTAAAGGCAGCCATGATCTTAGATACGATAGCACCTGACGTACCTTGGTACTCCCTCTGTCCCAATTTGTTTGTTCGCTTTAGAAAACGTGTATTTTTGTAGATGTTAAAAATGTACTTTTGTATAATATTTTTAAATTTTTTGTACACCAAATTAAAATACTCGATGAGCACTTTAATTTGGTATAAAATAAATTAAAAAATAATATAGAGATATATATTTTGTAAGGGTTTGAAATTGCACGTATTTCCATTGTGAGCAAACAAATTGGGGCGGAGGGAGTATTTCTTTCCTCCAATCAAGGTTAGTGGAGCAAAGGGAGCCAAAAACAGGTGAGCGCCCCTACGTGAGCTTGCATACGCTTAGTTATATTCCTATTAACTGCAACTTATTATTGGAAGTCATAAAAATTAAGTTGAAGTTGATAGATTTCCATGTGTTATTAGATAGCCTTCTCGGCCTGAAATTGTGTTTGGAGCCTAATTTTTTCCTTTTAGTAGTAGATAGAGATAAAAGGGGTCATTGACAAGAAGCAACAAAAAAACCAAAACCAAACCTTGGTTCATAGACTTCTACTTCCATCCTATGGGTGCGGTTTTTAGTAGAAAGAGAGAGAGAGATAAAAGGGGTCATTCACGAAAAGCAACAAGAACCAACTAGACGTTGCTTCATAGACGCCTACTACCATCCTGTGAGTGCATTTTGGAGCCTAGTTATTTCTTTTTAGTAAATAGATAGAGAGAAAAAAAAAAAAGAGGGTCATTCACAAGAAGCTACAAAAACCAACTAGACGTTGCTTCATAGACGTCTATGGGTGTGTTTTGGAGCATAGATTTCACGTCATGCATTGCACTTTGCTTGTTCGGTATAGAGTACTGAGAGTTCTGAAATTTGTTTGGTCGTAGATTGTAATTGTAGAGAGTTCTGCAAAATATTTTCGGCACATTGCAATCCAAAAATTCACACAAATTCCACCTATAATTCAAAGCTACAATTCAAGATTCAAAAATCTGAAACACAATTCCATCCCAATACCCCCTAAATGGCCGTAATTCTGTCTGTACAAATTGTATCAAACCAAAATTGAAAGGCCACCGGCACTGCTTCGTAACCCATTACAGATGAGCCATGGCTGTTCATCTTATGCTTTGGCCTAGTTTCCCAAAATAATCCAATAGGCTAAAAGTCAAATGACTAAACACGAATTTCGAGACAGGTCGTCTCCTCATAATATCAATTACTTTTAGCACTTTTAGCCGTTCTAGAAAAAATGGGAAACTCGGAAGTCAGTCCACTTGATTCTTGAAATTTGATTTCTATAATATGAGCATTTTGCTGAGCATATGTTTTCATGTGCTTGGAGTAGGACAAACACTAACACAGGAAAAGAAAACTTAAGAATATAACACCACGCTTGAGGTGTGAAACAAAAACACAAGCACAACCAAAATCTTTTCCAATTGAGAATCCCAGTTCTTTGCACATTCTTTTCTTACCCTCTCTACTGACGTAATATATCCATCTCATAAGGCCATCAGACCTGTGCTATCTACAGTCTGGGGCGCCGGGGAAGCATTTACAACAGCCAACTGGTGGAACACTAAAATGGTAGATTTGAAAAAGACGGCCAACAAAATCAGGCCCACTATGTGAGAAGAAAATCAAAGAATTCAGGTACCACCGAAGCATGGAAAAAAAGACTTCAACATCACCTGCAAAAACAAATGCGTCAAGGTTAGATACACCGAGCATGCAGAGTCATAAGAGAGAGAGAGAGAGAGAGAGAGAGAGAGAGAGAGAGAGAGAGAGAGAGAGAGAGAGAGTGGCGACTAATTTTATGCAAAGGAGACACATTAATTCTATCAAGTTGGGAGAAAAAAGAGTTCCAACTTTTGGTAGAGAAATGGAGAATACGTCCGCAATAGCTAGATTTACTGATTTAGTACCAGAAACCGATCAGTGAACAGTGATATTTTTTTTTGAACAGTGATAGACTATCATGTCTCCAATGGAAAAAAACAAAAGAAATAAATGAGGTCTGTGTTTGGATCTTGAATTAGTGGACAGAATGAAGGGAAAGAAAAGTTAAAGGAAAGATGTAAAATACACCAATTTTCTATTTTCCCTAGGCTTTTCCGTCCACAAATCCTTTTACAGATTCAATGTCCAAACACAAGTGTATCTTTTTAGGCAGATAGAGCGCATACCTCTGGACTGCTCTACATGCCAAGTATACTGCAAAACTTCAAAATAAAGCTTAAAGCCATTGAAGCAGTCATCAAGGTTAAAAAAAACTTACCCTATATATATTCTCTTTCTACCAAATAATGGAAAAATGGAGCAGGAAGGGGCTGACAACGCCATAAACACAAGATTCATACGCCCAATCCAGCCTATGACATTTTCAATGCCTGCTTTAATTGGGCAAATGCTGCCGGATGCATTCTACCAATTGCTGAATTAAAAGATTCCCCATGAAGAGCAGCACAAGTTTGAAGATTGTCTCTCACCGAGTTCTCTAAAGACAGCTGGTTTATGGGGTCTGAGAACTTCATCTGAACAGAAGAGGAACAAATGCATCAATTTATCCTTCAGAACATACTACCAAGGCCATCTCCAATGGTGTAGCTAAATCAGTGTGGTGAAGTGTGTTATATGACGAAAAGTGATAAAGAGTGGGACCTAATTTTGTGTGTTGACGTAGGGAGAGAGAGTGGTGCTCCAATGGTGGTGGTGCTAGAGTGTTTTCAGATCACAATAGAATACATGTATATAATATTAGACACACTGCCCAACTCCCTTTTTTGCTTCTTTGCATCTCCCCTACTCTTCCTAATCCTCCCTATGAAATGGCCCCACGCCCCCACCATCCCCCACTATCTCTTTCCTCCCCATTGTTGCTGCCGTCCTCCTGGCAGTTAGCGACCCAATTAGCCATGACTAAATAAACAAGAGCTACCAACTCCATTGGAGACCAAAATTGAGAGAGTTAAAGTATGTTAGCCTCCTTAAATTGAGTGGTGCTACAGTGCGTTAAGTTTATAATATAATACATATATACACTATTAGACACGCCACCCAACTCCCCGTACCCGCTTCTCCTCATCTCTCCTACTCTTCCCAATCCTCCCTATGAAATGGGCCCCACGACCCCACCCTCCCCCGCTTTCTCTCTTTCCTCACCATTGCTGCCGCCATCCTCCTGGCAGTTAGCAACCCAGTTAGCCACAACTAATATTGACAAGACTTAGCAACTCCATTGGAGGCCAAAATTGAGAGTTAAAAGTATGTTAGCCTCCTTAAATCAGTCAACTCTTACACAAATATCATTAATTCTAAAATTCAAAATTCTGTACAGGTGGTTACCTGTCTTTTCCTGAAGTCTTTACTAGGAACATGAGGCCGGCTGGGGCTCACATTAATGCTACTGTCAAATTATGAAGGAATACGAAAAATCATTAGTTCTATAGTAACAAGTAACTAGAGAACGCATAGAAGATGGTTTACTATCATTTTATCACTGGATCTAACCTGGACTCTTCCTCGGTGAAGTCTTCACTTCCCCCTATTATTACACTGGTACATACACTACGACAAATCAAAATCTGTCAGCTATGGAGGTCATCCGGGATAGAATATGACTGGTGTCAAATTAAAATGGCAGGTGTATATACCTTAGGATCTGATCAAGCTTATCAAGCACTTGAGGCAATCTTAATGTCAAAATTACAGAAAGGGCTAAACCAAATGCCTTTCTTTGGATAGAAGTTACATTATCAACCTGTGACCAAGCCGGAAAGAGAGATTAATACCAAGACAAAAAGAACACAAAACAAGAAAATTGAAGGGGATATTGCAACTACAAATTCAAACTGCACTTTCCATTCCATATTTTCAGTTGCATAATTTAGCTATCGTGCCACTATTACAATACAGCACAACTAATAGGCCTGAGCACAGTATAATACTGCATGTTTTCTGAAGAATAATATTGCCGTCTGTTTCTAAATATCAATCACATCCAATCTCCTGGTCCCCGTAGAAAGGAAAAAAGATTTCACGTTCTCTTCCTATCGGTAACAAGTTCATCAGGATTTGAAAAAGCATAGTATTGTAGCGTGGAACGTGGATATACTTCATAAATAAGACCCCTAAGAAAAGAAACATTCTCTACATCAATACATGTTAAAACTTTATAATCAAGGAATTTAAATGGACATCTCATGCGTGCAACAAAAATCTAATTACGCCATAAGTAACACAGGCAAGCACTTTCAAATAGGACACTAAAGCATACAGATACAACATATCACTAAATTCAAGCATCAAAAGTATTCTTGTCACTAGATTCATGTTCCAATGACCTTATCAAGCCATGTGTCAATCAGACAAAGAAGTATGTTCTCATCATTTGGGAATCCCGCCTTCTGGAGAAGTAGTAAAAGCGATTGTTCTGATGTTATTTGGGCGAGGTAGTTGGTATTCATGACCAAAATCCTTGCCAGGATTGCAGCTGTTGATGCTTTCACAGCCGTCTTTGATGGATCACGGTCGTCTCCTCCCGTCAAGCATATAACAATCAATTTCTAGCAATATCAAGAAAATAAATGATTTAAATTGCTATCATCAACCAAAAAAATAAATTAAATTAAATTGCCTCTGATATGCCAGACAATGAGCACCCATAAAGATTGTATACAAAACCACCAAAACAAAATAAGCAAAAGTAGCCCATCACCTCAAGAGTGCTGCTAATCAATTGGGGCACCTCCACAGGAAAACACTGTAAATGGCAAACACAAATATGTATAAGGTTTCCTTAGTACCGACAGAGGACTACTGCTACAACATCTGTTCGTACAATCCCAAAGTATTAAAAGCGCATTTGAATGTTTGACAAAATAAAACGATTTGCGTACATAATGAAGGAACAAAGTGCAACCATGTTATGCAGTTTTGTTACAGCGTTAAACAGTTGCAAAGATAGTACTTCAACAATAAATAAGATTGGAGTGCGTTGCAGAAGAAAAAATGTTCCTCTTGTTTTAGCTTCCACTGGATGTTCAATTGTGCTGATGTGGAATTTCACAAGTAGTAATTGCAAATATAAAGACCTGAATTAGGATTTCGATGACTGGAAGAATTGAAAGCAACCCTCTATCATTGACATTTCCAACCACCAGATCAAGAAGTTTAGCAACACTAGAAGCATGCAAACTGAGAAAATCAGATGCACCCAGAATAATGTAGGCTTCAGTGATATTTGCTGCAACCTGTACTACAAATTGAGTGCCGTTCAGGGAAGGAAAAATGCAACAACAAAAACGCAAAACTATGTAAAATAATCTCAAAGACCTTCAAGTGATCAAAACTTCTTTCTAGGATTTCCAGAAGACAAGGGAAAAATCCTAATAGTTGAGGCGCCATTGAGGGGGCATGAGAAAGTGTGGCTTCCCATAACTGCATAAATATGTCACCATCATTAGCATTGACTTCTACAGCTATGGTACTGACATTCCATAATACTCAAGGGCAAAAAACGAACCAGAAAAAAGGTTAAATGAAAAGACTGAATTACTGACCAACATACTGTCTTCCAGAAGTTCGTCTGGGCTATTCACATCAATCCCACTTCTTAAAATGGGCAGTAGCATGTTGTAACAAACGGGAGACTGATAACCAAGTGTAATCACAAAGTTCTTCAGTGCAGCTAGTAGCTGAATCTGCAGAAGGCTTTCTCCAGAGGACTCCTCCCAGGCCTTGGACGAAAGTAATTTTATTGAGTGCAAAGCAAGACCAATTGGTAAAATAATCACTGCCATCATAATAATTCAAACCATCTGATGTGTCCCACTTGATGAAAATGCTTCCACTGAATGGGGTGAATACATCCATCTAGTTATAGCATTCAACACCTCTACTAAGTTGGAAATCACAGTCGACTCTCTTGAAACTGGGATACCAGAATTTTTATTTCCAAATCATTCTACTAAATGAATAACTAGTTTCTTCATTATCCATGATCTTCCAAAGACCAGGCTATGTTTATTGTGTTATATTGTATATTGTAATCTAGCCAGGACCTGTTATGCCTGATTACACGTTTTTTAACCTGCATGGTTGTTGTGAATGATGGTATTCAAGGAAAGTATACAGATAAGCCAAGGTGGAAGCTGCTCATATGGCAGTTATTTGGGCACTTGAAGACCAATGGTCACATGCCCTTTAAGTGGTTAAAGCTTTCCGGAATGCAAAAGAGGAGATCTCATGGTAGATAGCCCCTTTGGTTAAGGATATTCGGCTGCTTGTGATGGATAAACCTTTTTGGTGTTTCGATTATACTCCAAGAGCAACAAATCGAAGAGTTCATGAGCTGGCTTCTGGGGCTTTTTCTACGGATTTTAAAGGATTGCGAGTGGTGAAGAACTTCCAGAGTTGGCAGCTAAAGCTGTAGACGAGGAGTTGGGAACTTCTCTCATGTCGTCGTAGTGGTTTTTATGTCCTTTTTCTTGTTCCTCCTACCCCCTTCTGTCATGTTGTCATTAGCAACAAAAAAAAAAAAAAACTGAACTACCACGGTATGGGAACCATTTCAGATCAATAGTATGCAAACTTAGTGGAACCGGCTCAATCGCATTGATTGCATAATGAAATTTGCATATCAAATCTTTGTTGAAGGGAGAAAATGTAACTCAAAGCCAATTCAAAGTTCACCACCACCACAACAATCTCTATCACCAGAGAATGTAAATATAATTGATACACCATGTTCTTCTATCTGAAAACAACAAATGGATCCTCTGAAGGTATTCTTGTTCATTAATCGTTAATCATACTCCCTGCTCATTTTTGATAGAGTTTGTCCCACATTGACTAATTATAACCTCCAAAGCTAGTATATGAGCCTGGGCGGCTTCTCCACTCATAGCCAATTGGTTTTGAGTTGGATACTTTGACATGGTATCAGAGCTAGGCTTCAGAGGATTTTGGGCAACTCTCTTGGTTATTGCCCCGTTGTTTGTGCCATAAGTGCACCATGTTTCGTTATGATCTCAATGTTGTGGATCCATTGTTTACCTCTCCACGTGTGGGCCAGGGGTCGCACGTGCGGAGGAGTGTTAGAGTTTGTCCCACATTGGTTAATTATAACCTCTAAAGCTGGTAAATGAGCCTGGGCGGCTTCTCCACTCATAGCCAATTGGTTTTGAGTTGGATGCTTTAACAATTCTCAGTGTATTGACATCAGAAGTTCAAAACAAAAACAATCTCACAGAAACTAAAACTAAGACTAAACTAAAATTGTGAAACGAACAAGGCCATTGTTTTTCAGTCAACAAGTTAGGGTTTAAAAGCCTCCGGCTGTATTGTCTTGGCCACCAAAACTTGGTCCAGGCTTGGACTAGTTGTGTAAAATTGGCACTAAGTCCATGGTAAAAGACATGGGTTTAATCCAAATCAGAACCCATTACAAGATATGCTAAGTCAAGGCCCATCCATGTGTGAAGTCAAACTGATTCTAATCTTCTTGCAAGGAGCGGAGCTAGTACTTTTTAACACTACACTTGTGTACCCGTAGATTACAAATTTAATTTTCTTCAAGAAGAACAAAACCATTCAGGAATACAAACAATACCTTCTGAAAAAATTGCACCAACTTGCTTGCATATGGAATGATTTCACCGCCATGTGTGAGAAGAACAGAAATTGAATTTAAAACTTGAACCTGGAAAGTAGAAGTGATAATAGTGATTCATCAAAATTTTCACATAATTGGATGCATTTGGATCTTTGTCCAACAAGTAGAACTCAAGACTCTAGTTGGAAAGAACTATATAGTCACTACTCGGCAGTAAGCGATCATTGTTCAGTCACTGACATCAGGATTTGCATTTCAGCAATCAAAAGTGAAAGTTATGAAAAAAAGACAAATGCGTCTGACTTAACATCCTGAAATTCGAACCATCTAAAACATTTATTTTCAAAACTATTCATGACCATTAGCCCCTTCAAATACTTTGATACGCAACATCTCTTCAGCGTTTCATCATATAATTTTACCTTCAAAATACAATATTACACAATATTCTTCATGAGAAATATTCAAGAAACATCACCAAATTTGCCACACATCTCTAGGAAAGAGATAGCACATGTTTCCCTACTTTTTCCAATTGATATACAAGAAGAGCCACTTGTAACTCAGCATCGAATCTGGAAATCTGACAGACAGATGGCTGATACAACATGCAACTTGCTCAGGTTGAAAACTAAAATTGAATTATAGCTTAAATTATATTTGCAGTAGGCCTTAGAACCTTTCCGCCAAGTTATCAAGAACACAAAAAATCATCTGGAGAACAGGCTTATTAAGTATACGGCATACTAAATCACATCGCAGAAGGGAAGAGACAATGCTAACACATAATAAATTTTATTCAGTGTCTAGCTCACCGGAAGGGAAATATCAGCAGTAACTAACCTTTGAGTCAAACTCCTGGACTTCCTCCACTAACTTGAAACATAAATCCCAGCATATTGGAAGAAGATCAGAAAAATCTTTCTCCGAGAAGTTAGCATCTTCAATAAGAAAGCACAAAGACCGAGAAGCAGCCAGCTACACCAGCAGCAACAAAACTTTGAGTTATGAACAGGATTAATGTAATAAAATTTCCATCGACAGAATTTACATAAAATGTAATGCAGGAATGGTAATCCATAAAATGACTGTACCCTGACGCAAAGGTCCGGGTCCTGAAGCAGTTGGATCAAAGCACAGTATACTGATCTTCTGGTGTCATCTTTAATCTGCAAGAAGTGTTCGTAAAACAAATGAAATAAAACACTTGTACTGCAGAAAGTAAAACATGCGGTTGATCAGTGTTCTTTTTGGGTACTATTCTAGAACATCTACATAACTCCCACTATGGATGAAGGTTCAATTTTTAGAGCTCTCCACGTTATAGATCATTATCCTTATTTATATTGTCAGACAGTCTAATTTTGAAGATTTTCGATACCATCACACTTTGCGAGTCTTCCATCTTGTATATTGTATCTAGGGCTGCAAACGAGAGGAGACGATACAAGTTGAGTTTTAGCATGCTCAGGGTTGTTTATTAACTTTTAGCGAGTGAGCTGAAGCTCAAGCTGAGCTAGATGAAAATTTACCGATTGAACTTAAGCCGAGTTGGTCTAGGCTAGGGTCGAGCTCGAGCTTGTTCACAAGCCTAATCAAACCAAAATAATATCATACATTTCTGCTAGCGTATGGGTCTAGGCTGCAAATAAAATTTCCATTATGTCGATAGAATTTTATAAGTACTCAAGTTATCAAGAAAAAACTCTACCAAAGAGCAAAGCCTGAAGCGATCCTTAATTGAGTTCTTATCAAGCCGAGCTGAGCTGAGCTTCATCTTATTCAAGCTTGGCTCGTTTACCAATCGAGCTTGATAATCTGGTTCAAGCTTGTTCATTAACTCAACGAAGCAAGCGAAGGTGAGCCCTCACTGAGCGGAGCTCGCGTAGGCTTGCATTACCCTTATTTCTAATTCGTGTAAAAGACTAAAGATCCTAGTTTAGAGGTTTTACTTCTTAACAATATAGCACCCTTTTCTATAACAATTCATTTGTTCGCAGTTTCCTATAACACCTCCCTAATTTCCATCATGGGTGACGGTTGAACATTTTGAGGTCACCAGTCCTACATTATAGGGCATCACCCTTATTTCCAATATGGCTGACCTTAGCTTTCTTTTACATATTTCTATACCATCACCCATATTTCAAGGTGGGTGATATTTCATTTTTAGGGGCATTTTTTATCTCAACAGTCCATCACCCTCATTTCAATGTTGTGACCAATCGTTCTTCATTTTTGTTGTTGAGGTTTGTCCAAGGTTCTGAATGCAATACCAAACATGGTACTGTTTTGATTACTGGTATTATACGTACCCGTACCAGTATATTACCAGCTGTTCCAGATACCTCGTTATAATTTTTTTTTCCAAAAGTTAGTTTACATATATACTTGAAAACCTAGCCTTCGTTTGGTACAAATGTAAAAAACTTACAAACATTACTCCAAGTAAGAAGAAACAAGACAGCAAAAAAAAAAACTCCTAAATCGTTTAACAATAAATGGGTGTGCTGGGTTGTCACTTGTACCCTATCTAATCTCTAAAGGTTAAGAGAGAATCTCTTAAAAAGCCACTATAGTGTTGCTCCCAATATACTTTTCTTCTTGCACGCCAACTGCTACCTACCCTAGTGGTTCTCCCTCTGAAGCGAAGTCCCACATCGCCTCATTACCAAAGTAATATGAAGTATATAACCGTTAGGGCACCCTCACTTCATAAGCTAGATTTTGGGGTTGAGTTCTACCCAAGACCATATAACACTCCCCCCAAAATCTCACAGCCATCTTTGGGAAGACAAAAGGACCTCAGATCACCGTAATAATTCAGTGATAAAGTCGACGGAGGTGCTCAAGAAATGTCGGAGAAGACCAGATCCATTGCAGAATTGAGCTTCGATCGTCTTCTTTGTACATTTTCCCTTGATTTCTGGAACTTTTCACAGTGTAGTATATCACGCGGTACTCGCTGGAACTCACCGGAACTTGCAGGTACCACCGGTAAACGCCGAGAAATCAACCAGAATGGAATTAGAACTTTGTTGTACCGGTTTTTCTTCAAAATGGTGCGTTCCAGCTGGTATGGTACGGGATTTACAACCTTGAGTTTTTCATCTTAACACTACATCACTCTGATTCAGGGTGACAATGTAAATCAGGGTGTTTTACATCTAAACTCAACATCATCCTCAATTCCAACATGGTACCCATTCCTTCTTCTGGCTTTTTCGAACTTCATAGAGCATGACCATTACAACCAAAATCAGTAATTCTGTTTCATTTTTCTGCACCATTACACTTATATCCAATGTGGGCAGTAATTTGTTTACAGGGGTTTTGTTTTATCTTAACACTTCACCTTTATAATTTTGGTTGGCTGTTCTTTCTTCTGGGAGATTTTTAAATTTGTAGGGTATTCTCTACTTGAGTATAGGTCGGCAGTCATAGAGAGTTTTCCAGGAAAGCTGACCGTTTCATTCCATCACCCTGATTTAAACGATGGGCGGCGTCTAGTTTTTCATTTTTTCACATCATCACCCTTGTTTTCAACGTGCATGATAGATTGTTTGTATGAGTGTTTTCTTATATTAGCTCTCATTCTTTTGGGGGTTTCCAACTTTATAGAGCATGCCCAGTTCATTTTTTTCCTTAAAACAATTACTCCATGTCCAGTTTGCCAGCACCAACAATGAACACACACACACACACACACACACACACACACACACACACACACACACACACACAAATAGTACATGAGATACCAGCATGAAACTCAACCAGCAAATGCAGGCTCAGAATGTACATACCTCAGAAACCCATTGACCAAGAATAAGTGCAACTTTCCTACGGATGATACGCATATTCGGATGATCATTTGTGAGTTCTAGGGATAACGCACCATTGAACCTAAGTGAGAAATTGAAATGAAATCAAGAGATCAGTTATAGTACCAAGAGAAACCAAACTAGTAACAAAATGGGAGATTCGTAGACATCCGTAAGAAATTGAAATGCTATCACTGCCAAAACTGTGACACAAACGAGCACAACAAGTTTGTCTTTTGCATCCATAAACAATATGAGTGAGGTTTTATGAGAAGTCATTACAGCATGCAAAGATAGGATCAAATGGTCAATGCCACCCCCAAAGCAAACACAATATTGGTCGTCCGACCTCAGCCCAATCTGGTCAGCCTTTGGGGATCCTGTCCCAAACCATATATGCACTTTGACAATCTCGAACAAGATCACTGCATTCGTTTCGGCTTGAAAGGTACCTCTCAATCGAGGATTGAGTAAAGAAAGATAAACAGAAGTTCAAGTAAGGAATGTGGGTCAATGGTAAAGAACTGTTAAACTTTGTCTCATAGGGAGATACCTAGGGATGTCAAAAAGTTGAACCGAGCTAATCACTCAAGCAGAGCCTAGTAGATAGATACAGTTCAAATTCGCACAAGGTCAGTGGAATCAAATTTTAAACTTGCTCAAGCTCAGCTTGTATTGCACCTAAGAAGACGAAGATCAACTTGGTGCGCCTCAACTAACTCAAACCCTGAATGCTGACTTTTTATTTTGTTGCGTATAAGTACGGACATTTCAATACAACAGAGCAGAAATGAGGCCTTTTTTTTTTGGGGCCTCTGCACAGAGGGAGCCTGAGCAGTCACATCACATGAGTAATCATCCAACTTCACAAAAACATGCAAATAATCTAATAGTCTTTTAATAACAAGTAAATGTTTCTATCAATTTAAAATTGCTTAATAATTTGCATAAATCGCTCAGCACGTTGCACAGGCTCAGCTAGTTTCACAATGGGCAACTAAGGCTCCAGATTTGCACATTTGATTGACGAAAATAGAATATGATCAAGCTATAACAAAGTTGAGTATGAGGTCTCGAAACAATTGGCTTGTTATACATCCTATGTACAACTGAACCACCAAATAGGCTAGTATGCATTTCAGATCTGCCAGACATCAGTCACTAAAGTAACCAGGAAAACTTGATCCCATCCAAGCCAGTATCCAGTAGATAAAGCAAAGGGCAATCGCTAGACCAAGAAAATTGCAAAATTCCAATAAAAAACAAGGCCATTGGCACCCAGATTTTTTACACTCATGACTCAACCATTGAACCTAATCATCGGATAAAATCCGACAAGGAATTTTAGACCGGATTCTCAAATAATAATAGGCTAAAACAACTTTTATTCCAAGCATATAAAAATTTGTACAACACAAATGGGGTCACCCCGTCAGTAAATGATCATCACGTTAATAGATAAATTCCCACTAGCGGAATCAGTATTGTCACTAGGTGATACACTGATTCAGATCAGAATCCTCTGAATTGACAGGCCTTCTTATCTCTGGGCCCTCTACCAAAAAATGTTAAATGTTCGGATCATTGAAGTAATAGACGAGCTAGGTGATTCCAAAATTGATGGGTCATTTCATTCCTGACTTTATGTTTTTGTCATGCAAGTAAAGAAAACCCTGGCTCCATACAAAACTAACCATATTTTAATGATCACACTAGTTCCAGGGACAACAAACATGGATATCGTATCTCCAAATGATGCAATGGATGGTGTTAATCTACGCGGAGACCATGAAAAACAAAAAGCAAGGTAATATCTCTTATTTCAAGATACTTGAGAGTTGTGGAAAATAAAAGCGGCACAAAAACCCAAAGGAAAAAAAAAAAAAAAAAAGCTGCAAGTTTCAGTGTGCCAGACATTTTAAATATCAAAAACCAACACGTAATTGCAGAGGGACATTAGACAAACCAAACGCTTAAACACTGCATATGAAAACATAAAAAGAACAAACCATTCTTTGAAGCTCAGATAATTTGACAGCTCGTAATAAATGTAAGCAGCAGCACCATAAGCAGCATCTTTGAGAAGTAATCCTGAAGTGATTTCAGTGACTGAAGTCGGGCAACCATTCATTGCCTCTTGAAGAATGGAAACCACAACAGGACCTAGAAGCTGAAGAATAAAATAAAAAATCACGTAGGCATACAATAATCTAGCGTCCATCTCATAACTCCCTTCTTTATTTCAACTTAATATGTCAGTGAAAAGTGAGAAGTGCAAAAGAGTACATGGCCAGGCAGTGTACTTAACACCTACCTGACTATGATTTTCGAACAAAACAATGTATAGAGCTTCAGCACAAGGCCTCAGTTTCTCTGACCACAGAACTGAATCCTGCTCATGGTGAAAAGACTCGGGGTTCTGGTACCACGCGTCCAAATCAGTTGCTGTTAAAACAAAGTACCTGTTTCAGCATAGATAATGTAGGCTTAGCAACTTGATGATACCACAACTTTTGTACAAATGATGACAATCAGTCACATCCTATCATAATTTTACATTGCATCGAAAATTGAGAAGATTGCTTCGCCGAATTAGAGATGAATTGGACAACTAATTCGGAAATTTAACCAATCTTAAATACGTAACGTTTGACAGCCATTCTAAATTAAATTTCCCTCATGGAGTAGCTTGGATGGCAGGAGGCTTGAGGGGGAATGAGAATATGATTTTGAGGTCCCCATGATTCCTTTTTTCGGTTCGAATGGGAATAGGAAAGTATTTCTTAATCACATTGTCAGATTAGAATCACTTTTCCAAACTAAGCAGGAATCTGACGGTTAGACTCCGGCACAATACCAAAAAGCTTACATGGACTTCTTAATTTAGGAAGTAACTGTGGAAAACCCTCGACACTAAAGGCTTAAGATATCGGATGCATGCCTGACATTAGTGGTTGGACATCCACCAAGAAAGGATATTCAGTAATATTTCATCAGGAAAAGGATATTTAGTAGTTCGCATCGCCATTTAAATATGAACTGAACTCCCGAATTTTGTATGAAATGATTTATTTACCTCAGATAATCCATCTTTTAACACTAGAAAATAGAGTATAATGCGAACAATACATACTTTGTCGTGACCGCACATCCTGGGGCTAGAAATTAGAATTAGATGAATCAGACCCAATAGCACTCGAAACCTTAACCTGAGTCCACCTCCTCTTTCATAACAGAAAAAGGAGGTGGACTCAAAACAAATTTCTTAATAGGTGGTTTAGAGACGCAAGATATCTGAATTATCCAGAAACATAAATGGGAACTCCCTGAATCCCAATTTAATAGTCCTTTTTGGTGATTCCAACTAAATAAGGGAACACAATCATTGCACTTTTAAAAACCTATTTTTCTTATTTTACACTTCAATCATTAAATTTTCTTCCCTTTTTAGCACTACTAATTTCAAATTTGAAGAGTAAAAGAGGAAATTCATTAACCATTACCATTTAGTTTTTTATGTGGGATAATCTTTTTGGGACAGCAAAAAGTGCTAACTGGACCATAAAATGGGGACGGAGGGAGTATAAGATTACTAGATATTGTTTTCCTAATATTAAGATTCCGATTTCCCTTGGGATTCTAACCATCCAAAACATAACCTAGATTCAGTTTAAATAAAAGCGTTGTTGGAACTCATTGCACATATGCCTAATAACTACCAAAAGATTCATCACAGTTCGGAATAATTTGATTTCCAAAGGAATGGCTCACCCTCAGTTGGAGAAAGAAATACTGGACAAATCAGATTTAGGCCGAACATGCGTCCAATCCAAAGAATTAGAGCATGTAAATAAAGATCAATATAAAGCAATTCCAGAAGCCCAATCATTTTGCTCAACCATTGATTAACATTTTTATCATTACAAATTGAACATTATTGTTACAGCAGTAGAGGAGCGGCAAAGGCAAGGACAAAACATACACATGGGGAAGCAAGAGTAAATGCCCATGCAGTCTCAAGGAAATGACTTACAAAAGGTCGTCTAAAGAAAAAGATGTAAGTCACAATGGGATGTTGCTTGGTCAACAAAAAAAGCACACCAAGAATTTGGATGTAAGTTTGAGGAAGCCACCTAGGGCAAATAATCCAGAGAATTAAATCTTTGCCCAATCTAGCCCTCCCAGGCTCCCACCGGGCCCATCTAGACAAGAGCAACACTAGGGATAGAAGCAGAACCACATTTTATGGCCCTATCTCACATGAATTTGGCATGCTTAATGCAGTTGATGCATCTTACTCATGCCAAACTGAGAAAAAAAAAAACCCCTGATAAATGCAGCAAGACAGGCCTTGAGCAAAAGAATGAATTAAGAAAAGTGAGTCATCATTACCTTCTTACCAACACATTACACAAGAGGACTACCCTGTCACTAGGCAAAAGAGAAGTGACAACACCAGAAACAACGCTGGAAACATTTTTCTTCATCAGCTCAAGGGTAACTCCACTTTCATCCATCACACGACCAGTCAAACTTGGCTTGTATTCTTTACATTCCATTACTGATTTCACCAACTTCATACATTGAATGAGGAATTGCTCAAATGAAATGATTTCCGGTTTAGGATCTGTGATCTTATTCAAGCAGAAGTCCATAACAAGCGGAAGGACACTTTTATCTCCAAAGGAATAAGGATGTCTGCTCTGAAATGCAACTAATACCTTCATCAATTTAGTGCATGCCCTCTTTAAGAACTCCCATAATTTAGGATTATGTTCCTGGAAAGGTGAATCTGCAAATTAAGACACAAGCAATCAGAATATTACAAACTTTAGCAATACATTAAGTAGCAACCTACCACTCTTGATTCAGACTTTATATGTCGGGTTTTTCCGTCTTAAACACGGTCTGCTCTCTTTCTATTTTTGGTTGATAAGTACAGTCTGCTCTCTTTCAGATCACAGATAATCTAAACCAATGCCTTGTACCAACTACCAACTATACTTGACAATTTAGGAAAATACACCGTTTTGTCCCCACAGATTAAATGACTGAAGAAAAAACCTAACCTCGGGATTATTTGCGCAAGGTAGGTCCCATACCCGAACCCACATTATCCACAGAGTACAAAAGGTTTGCCATAGCATTTAGGAACCACCTCAGTACAGTAAGAAACATGAAGGATTAATGAGGTTCAATCAGGAATTCTACAATTGCCAGGAATGACATTCTATTGATTGCTAGGAGTTAATCGAAGGAAATCTACTAAGTCTAGGTTTAATAAAATGTTATATTGTCTCAGGAAAACCAACTCAACTCTCCTGAGGTAGCTACAGGTATTCATGCTTCTTCAATCGATGGCATTAATCATGCAATTTACACCCAAAAGTCTTTAACAAGAGCATAAATGCCACAACCATTTCAAGCACAGTAGAGTATTTGGCAAATTAGTCAAACAAAGACCATTCACTTGCAACATGCGACAATCAACAAAATTGTAAGGTGTGGTCATTGCATTACTTTGATAGATGATCCCTTGGGATGACCACCCACCAAAAAAGAGGAGACAAGGGAAGGGGATGTAGCCATACTGTACAAGTAATACTTCAGCAAATTTTGTTCCCCTATTTGTCGTATTTACAGAAACTAATAGAAGTATAGAACTCCTGGCCCTACATAGTTGAGTCACGGACAATATCCGTTGGATGATAAATGAAACAATGAGAAAAAAGAATCCATGAAAGAAATCCAGAATCTGAAACAAAAACAGGAAAGAAATCTCACAGTATGGAAGAATGGAGTGAATGGCATTCAAAAGAACAGGAGAGACGTCCTTGACTGGGCGTACCTCCTACAAAAAAAAAAACAAAAAGTTATCATAAATCAAGAAGAGATTCGTCAAGCTCCAGGAGTGAAAGAAACTCTACTCACAAAAAAACAGAACATGTAAATAATCCAAAGTACCTGAATTGATTTTGTATCACTCGGAAATCCAGAAATTATCAGTTGGCGTGTTATCTTTGCACAGAGAAGCCATCTTTCACATGTAAGGTAAAGATCATCATGACACAGCTCTGAAGCATTTGGACTCGCGTTTCGAGTGATCAGGGAAAAACCATGCAGTATGGTTTGTAGATCACTTTGCCAAAGGTGCCAAATATAATCGAAGAAATGAGATGATATCTGCCAAAAGAACTTTCATTAAGGATTTCCAGAAAGGATAATTACGACAAAGATGAGCATCTCTAGTTGTATAATCTGGCTCCCAAAACACGCTGGGATACCACAAACTTCTTTAAGTAAGGATGTGGGGATCAACTATCCTACCACTCAGGTTTGATGCTAGAAGTAGCACAATAATGTAAAGGAGAAAGTAAGATGCATGGAACACTGTATCAGACAATACTTCTCGGGCATGCATTATGATTCTCCTGAAAATGAAGCCTTACGTGACCGGAATTTTAAGCTAAGAATTTTAGGTTTCGCATACATGGTCAAAAAGAAGTTCTACGACCATATAGATGCAGTGAAGAAGCAAATCTTGGACCAGTACTAAAATTAATAAGATGAAGTTCCATCCCTCTATACAGAATTCTAGGTCAGGATAGTAGATGTTTGTGGCGAAATCCCTGTAGCAAACATATAAAACCATAAAAATGAAGAGAATTGACCACAGAAAACTAAGTAAAGAAAATATCTAGGAGTGGCCTATACCTCAGCAAAATTCCTTTGGTCTGATGTAAGACGTTTACTAGACAGCTCCTTCAAGGTTCGGAAGAGAATCATAAAAATCCTGTGGGAAGTAAGAATATCTGCTGACTGAAGCTGTTGAGCTAAAACGGAAAAGAGCTCTGGCCTGGCAAGTGATCAAGTAGGTGGATCAATATGCATAGCCAGGATAACTTCAAGAAAACTAAGTTCAAAAAATGAGAGGGTAAGAAACCAAAGAAAAAGTCTTAACAACAAAAAAAAATCTTTATGTCAAAAAGAGGGACAAGACCCAAGAATTGTAGGGAAGTAAACGTTAGTATAAGTTCTCAAGCTGAACGCAAAGTTAGAAATACAAGAAAAAGAGGGAAAAATCTAAAAACATCAGGCTGAATCCATAGACAATAATGCCACAAATACAACAATTGTTCTGGGAACTAAGAAGCTAGCATCAGCATGTCAAGAGTAAGTCAAGGTACATTTAATAAAAGGGTTAAATATCTACTTGCCCCTTAAACAATCAATTTTTTTTTTTACTTCCCCCTTCAACTACCATTTTCTTCTTTACCAAGGACAAACCATGTTTTCCATCCATAATCTGTGATGGAAACTGTAAACTTAACCCTGTCTATTTTTCAAGCGCCAAACAAGAGGGCAATATGGACATTACCCAATCCCTAAAACTATCAAGCCAAATCGGGGGTTTCGCTACTGTCGATCGAACCAAAATCCTAACTCCAAACTCTGAAGGAAGGAAAGGAAACAAAACTTGTTTCCAACTTCTTGTTTTGTTTTTTGCTGCTACTGTGGGGTGAGTGGACAGAAAAGTAGAGTATGTCAGTATGTGACTTTGGAAAAAGAACTGGTTCAGTGGGGATTGAATTTGTGGTTTTTTTTCTTCTTTTCTGTAATGGTCTGAAGTAGTGTATGTAAACAGAGTAGAAAAGTATCATTTCTCCATTCAGGAATGATAACTGCCTTTGTGAGTGGGTCGGTGGGTAGCTGGGAGAGAGAGAGAGAGAGAGAGAGAGAGGGGAGGGAGGGAGGGAGTAGACGTACAGAATTGATAAAAAGAGGAAGAAGATGATGCACATACATATAGGGTATGCTAAATTAAAGATTAATATAGCCTCGAGGTTAAGTTTTTCGTCCATCAAGTGGATGGAAAACGTGATTGTCCTCAGTAAAGAAGAAAATGATAGTTGAAGGGGAAAGTGAGTTCAATTGGTAGTTGAAGGGGGAAGTAAAAATCTTTTTCATAGTTTAAGGGGCAAGTAGATATTTAAATATTGGGTTTTGTTAAAATGTGCCCCCAGGCACATGATAAGGTTCATTAAATGAGTATAATTAAATCTACTTTTTTAGAAAGTAGTAATAATAATTGATATATTTCGATTTCCCATGCAAAAAGTAGTAAAAGAGTTTGTGCCTATTGTTTATAACTTGGATTTCCCATACAAACAAAGGTTTAATTATACTCATTTAATGAACCTTATCGTGTGCCTGTGGGGCACATTTTAACAAAACCCTTAAATATGTAATCCTTTAATAAAATTCAAGAAAGTCACCCAAGTAATAAATGAGTCAAAAAGAGTTTACTAATTTAATCTAAGAGTCGAGAGGAAATTGACTGTCCTAATGTGTGAATAAGCTGGAATCTAGGAAATAGGAACTCCTTCATCTAGAGTTAAGAAGTACGCCTATTTAAGAGTCTCAAGGACAATTCTAAAAGCAGGTTATCTATTGCGTTTCTCTAAATGCCGTGGCCATAGTACCATCTTAAGTGCCTTCCAGCTTTAGTAGTATCTTCATCCATTTGGACAACAAGGCTTTTCTATTAATATCTAAGTTTTTTCCCTTGTGCTCTCAGGTTTTATGCTCTTTATTTCTTCCTCACAATTTGAGCAGCATCCAAAACATTCTACTCATAAAAAAGTTAAATTCACAACATCGTATCTAGTAAATACCCACTCAAACTGATCGACTACACCAAGCTGGTTAAATGAGTGCTATTTCCATTCCAAAAAGCGGATATTTGCTTCAAATAATGGGCATGAGGTCTGTTTTTGGCCTTCTATAGGCAAGTGTGTCCACCTCTGATATGAGACATTGACACATCATCTCCATATTGATTACCTGATGCAACATGAAGGCCTAATGAGGCAACAAGTTGGCCAAGTCAGCTTTCACAAATCGAACATCGTCTTTTGACAAGCGATCCATCACAACCAAACTTTCATCAAATTGCACAAGGTTTCAGGAAAGCCCACCTAGGTTGGGAGCAAGGCCTAGGTTGTCTGCTAGGGATCATTGTAAGGTGGCTTGGAACCTCGAGGAAGGGAAACATCAAGGTTGTCTCCATTACCCAACACCACATGTCACCACCTCGACTAGTCTTCCGCAGCTAGGGCTTCACAAAACACAAAAGAAAAAAAGCACATATGTACTGTCAAACTATATAGGGATCTCAGGGCTTAATGTACCAACCGCAACACCTTCCTGAGTTTGACAACAAGCACCATGAATAGTTGGAAAAACCTATGGGTTGTCAAACCAAGGCAGTCATGCCACCTGTACATGGCCGAGCCGCCGAGTTGACCCCATGGTTTGAAGTCTGAACCATATCAAAGTCTCTCTCTCTCTCTCTCTCTCTCTCTCTCTCTCTCTCTCTCTCTCTCTCTCTCTCTCTCTCAAAGTCTCTCTCAAAGTCTCTCTCTCTCTCTCTCTCTCTCTCTCTCTCTCTCTCTCTCTCTCTCTCTCTCTCTCTCACACACACACACACACACACACACACAAGCACGCGCGCGTGCACAAAAACACACATTGCCTTGGCTCTCTCCTTATCCAACTCCAGCTGTCGCTTTCCAGCTTTGTGCCTACCAACTCCCTCACCATGTTTGAGCTATTGGCCTTTACACTATCTTCTGTAGCATCCAATTTAAACTCTTCCATGTGAACTATGTTGCTATCTTTTATAATTGCAATGGATAAAACCAGCATGGTAAGAAAATTTTCCCTGTCAAGTTCACCAATTAAATGTTTTTTCAAAATTTCAAGGAAAGACTACAAACCCATTTGTTAATTCCAACTCTAAGTTCTTAAATTGAATAAGGCAGGCATGTTGATGATATGGAACCTTCAAACTCAATCTTTGCACACAATAAAAGTATACTTCAACAATTTGACAGCACATCATGACAAAATATTTGACAGCACATAACAACAATGATATACGAAAATGCATATAATCACCATATCTTTTTGCAAAATTGATAACGCTTGATCAAGAAAGTAAGGACTGAAAAGCATACCAGTCTTTGGGATAATCAATTCGAGCAATTTTTGAGATGAGTACAGCCAAGGTAAGGGCAATCTGTATTTAAATAGAAGAAAAACAAATAGGAAATTAGCCATATAACTTCTAGACTTTAGTATTTTTGAAGCCTCTCTTTTTTAAATGATGGATAAGTAGTAACCCACGCCCCACCCACTACTTCAGACAGTTAGTGATAAATGATGTCTGCTAATCTTGTTGGTAGATAATTTGTCCACCATGAGTAAGAAAGAACAATTAAACTACATTAAGATAGGCACCACCTGATAATTCTCCTCTCTCAAGTGCGATAACAGTTTTTGTCTCAAGTGAATTTTTTCCTCTACGCTAATTCCCCTGCACAGACATTTGAACAGTAGAATATGGCTCAGTAACATGGCGGTGTACGGACGGCACTACCATAATCTAATACTCAGGGAGGAGAACATACAGAAGAATATCGTGAATACCACAAGTAAAACGAAAGTAAAGACCTCGTGCAACAAATAACCAATGCAGTTAAAAGTAAAAAGAAAAGCAATGAGAAGCGAAATTTTATGAGGTCTAACAGGATCTACAAAAATCGATTTGCAATGTGGTTAATGTGAAACTAAAACTATACACACCTAAAAGGTCCATACAAGCGTTCTAATATTATATCATCAATTTTTTCTCTTTAATCTCACCTTAATAGGATAGTTGTAGATCATCGATACCAACAGAATTATTTCGCTTAAAAGTATAATTTTCTTACACAAATATCACTTCCCAACTTGTTATGAGAAAAACATTGCCTAGAATCATCCCCGGAGTACATATTTTGCGTATAATTATATTTGTAATCTTTTTTTGGGTAATTTTCTATTTGTAATCTTACGAACAAAATATTGTAAATGCAAATGTGAACATTGTGTAAAACTAACTTCCTGAATGGTTCTTCTGTAAATTTGAGATAATACAATTTATATCAAACTATTGATCGAGACTAGGAAGAATCTGAAACGAAGTGAGTTTTGGTGTTTGGCAGAACAAAAGAAAATAAAATTGTGTCTCAGCAATTTGAATTGCAAACAAAAACTACTTATTATTGGTGGTAAGGATTTCGGGGTACTATTCAAGAAGAGGTACCCCAACGTCGATGCTTATCTAGTTATCTATTACACAAGTGGCCTTAACTCTGCTAACACTATGAGTCAAGTATGCAACAATAACAATAGTGGTTATCTGCAAACACATACCATAATCTTAGCCACAGAACAATGTCTGTTGCCAATCAAATTAAGCAATCCCAGTGTTTTAAAAGGCGAAAGGCACACTAAGGCGCCATTGTCCCCTGAAGACTAGGCGTGACTGCGTGAGACACAAGGCGGGGCGCGCGCCTCATCAAAGTGAGATGCAGTTTATTAGAACAAGTAAAATCCTACTATAGCAAAATTTTCAACGCAAGCAAACACTTTAAAAAAATTCAAATGTCATAAAACATAACATTTCAATGTTTAACCACAAAATAACTTTTTTGTTCTATTAATAACGTTTCAAAGCAAATAAATTGGCTAAAGAAGAAGAAGAATAGCAACGAAGAAGGAGAGTAGTGAAGAAAAGCAGAGGACAGCGAAGGAGGAGGAGGTGGTGGTGGTTTCCTGGAATGGGTTCGATCTTCAATCTGTAACACCCCAATCCCACATCAGTAATTCATAAGAAAATGAAGGAATATAAAGGAATCCGACCAGCTACGGTACAACTTGAGGTTAACCTTTTGAGCCACGTGGTTAGACTAAGAGTTAGTAGGTTAGTTGGCGCAGGTCATTACAGGTGGTGTCAAAATTCACATACAAAAAAAGAAGGAAAGAAGAAAACACTAACATCTTCTTATTCTCTGCAATGTACCTGTCCCGATGATGATTTTAGAACAAACATAAAGCAAGTTTATTAACTTGACCTTACAATTCAAAACGTATTCCGTTCCCTGACATTAGCATCATGCTCTATAAAATGCTCTATACAGGGGGTTGGCCAGGTGGTGAAGGCCTGGACTTAGGGGGTTTGATACCTCCTAAAGTCTCATGTTTGAAACCTTCCGGGAGCTACCAACTCTTACGAGGCCAGTCCATATGGAGTCTTGCTTCCTTTTCACAAGGGCCCCCGCTAGTGGACTGTAAAGATGCTTGTAAGCTCGCACAAGTACACTGGCATATAAATAGGAAAATAAAACAAGAAAGATACTAAACAGAACCAAATCTATATAAGCAAAAATAATGCTAGACACTGAAGCTAAATTCAAAGGCATTGAAACAAAAATGAAAGCTTAAACTGAAACATCATCTTACGATGAATCACGACGGTTCCTCCAATAGCGATTAATGCTGTTTTTGAAATAAACCGAAGCCAGCAGACGAACATCGACCTGTGACGCCAAATCCCTTGAACTTATAATTTCCTGCATCATCCAAAACCCTTCATTACGTAAACATATACACACCCACAGTTGTACACAACTGCACCCAGCATTGTACGGTAAAACCCTAGAAACGAAAGAAGACTGAAATTTTTACCATAAGACACGAACAGAACCCCGGCCGGCTCTCCGACTGAGCGAGGGCGGATTCAGCCGGTTTGCGCACGCTCTGGTCGCCGCTCAGCGAATTGGCGAGCAACGTGTACATCGTCGGTAAGTCAGACGTCGTAAGAGCCATCGCAAGAGCCATCGCAAAGTAACAAAATAAAACTCAATCAAGCAATCAAAAAGGTAATTGGTCAGTTAGATATGTGCCGCTAAAGTGGAGATAATAGGAGCTAGATCGGGGAGCTTTGGTGAGGGAATGATTTGGGTGACTTTGATGGTAGAAATGAGGTCGGTAATGGCGATTTATTGATCGAAATCGGAGGTTCGTGGTGGTTTTCGAGTCGTCGTTATTATCTCCGGTGGAGTTTTTCAGTAGGAGTTGCTTTTATTGCTGGGATGGAGGTGTGAAGGCAAAACCTCCCCACTGAGTTCGTGTCTTGCTTGGGTGTTTTTTTATCATTTCATGCCCGTGTCAGCAGAACTCACTTCACCAGGCCATCTTAAGACATCCGTCCTCCATAAGTTTTCACTCTTAATTATAACTCACATTAGATCCGGGGCTCCAGTGAGCTCATTATGGGGTGATTCGGGTGAATTAAAAAAATTAGTTTTTTTATTTTTTTTTTGTTTTATCTTTATTCAAAAAAAAATTGCATTTATTAGTTTTCGGTCGATTTTTTTTATTTATTGGCTTGTCTCGACGAGAGGAATCTAAAGAGTATAAAATTATTAGTCAAATTTAAAGTTTTGTGAATAAAGACGAAACCAAAAAATCGACCGAAAACCAACAAATGCAAAAAAAAATAAAATGAATAAGGACAAAACCAAAAAACTAGTTTTTTCAATTCACCCAAACTAACCCTACATGCGTGCAGTGAGTGAGCTCATTGCATCTGTGTAGTGAGTTCTTTCGGCTATCCAATCAAAAATTAACAGTCCGGATCATCTTACACTTAAAAAAATACTTTTACACTTACTTTAACTACAATTTATCCGAACGGTTGATTTCGGATCGAACGACCAAGATAACTCACTACACGCACGTAGTAAGATCACTCACTACAGGGCCCCCAATTCCCATTTTTTCTACCTTACTCTCTGTTTAGGCCTTGTTCTCGAATGAATTTTATGAGATGAAATTTAGTTTTAATAAAATCTAGTTTTGTTTGGAGGTGTGATAAAATCACTTCATTTTCCCAATTGTTAAAGTCTAGGTTTGATAAAGGTATTTTTCTAAATGATTTTGTGAGATAAAATTGAGTTTTGATAAAATGTAATTTTACTAAAATCTGTTGAGAATCTTAGATTTTATCAAAACTGAATTTCATGAGATAAAATCCATTGGAGAACAAGGTCTATCCCAAAAATCTCTCTTAAAAACTAGATTTGGAACCTGGGCCACGAAACCCGGCAGTGCTTCTATTCAACCGTTCATTTTGAGTTGAACAAGTTCAATATTTTTTGATAACCAGATGTCCGAGCCTTTCTTGACTAAGCAGCTTCAATTTGATTATGACTCTTAAGAATCTGAACAATCTATTGCTTGGATTAAAACCACAGCGGATTACTGTAATAGACGATCAGATTAGGAGAATCCATAACCTAGTGTGCTAAAAAACTAGGGTAAATTACACTGAGCTTCCCTGAGATTTCTGACTTGTGCACTGATCACCCCTACTTTATCTGAAATAACACTGACCTCCCCTAAGTTTTATATTTTAGTATCAAAAGCACCCTTATGTTACTTGGCCGTCAATGACAGTATCGGGAATTGATGATATAAGCCATTAACCTTTGTTGAATTTCCAAAATAGCCATGGACACTAATTTTGGATTACACTAGTATAGTAGAAAATTTGCCATTTTGCACATCATAACACCATAAGTAGCAGAATTTTCTACGTCACAAATTTTCTACTGTATTAGTAGAAAATTCAATACCCAAGTGATGCAAAGCAACTGGAAATAACTTACTTATACTCTTATTTGATGTATTTTATGAACTAGGACACATTCATTTGTTAAACAAAAAATTGAATTAAAAGACATGTACATTTGGTAGCATTCCCATGTTTTGTTATCTTGGTTTCATTTTTCTTTTTCTTTTTCTTTTTTTTTATGGCATTTTTTTAACAGCAAAAGCCAAACGGGAAATTCGTTTCATTTTTCTTTATAGAAATTGCCCACTAATAAATTATATTCTAAGTATTCATGCATGATCATTATATAGAAAAAAAAAAGAAGGAGAACCTTTTGCATTTAGATTGTAACTAGTGTCAATGGCTATTTTGGGAATTTAACAAAGGTTAATGGCTTACCTCATCAATTCTCGTTACTATCGCTAACGGCCAAGTCATATAAGAGTGCTTTTGATACTAAAATATAAAACTCAGGAGTGGTCAGTGCTATTTTAGTAATAGAAGGGTACTTTTGATACTAAAATATAAAACTCATGGGAGGTCAGTGCTATTTCAAATAAAGTAGGGGTGATTAGTGTAATTTACCTAAAAGAACTAAGGTCCAAAATGATAAAAGACAAAAAAAGAAAACAAAAGCTTAGGGGTTACCAGAAAATTGTCTTTCTGTTGTCTTTTCATACCCTACGTAATAGATCGATCTCTTATAAAAGGGTGAGTCTATTCACAACCCATTTTGCCTCAATACAGTCCATTCAAAATAAATACCAAAACCTTCCTTGCGAAAAGACCATTTAACCCTTCAAATTACTTCATACCAACCCACCTCACTTTCTCCCAATTGCTACATACCAACCCAGTGCACTTTCCTATCTTATTCTTCCTTCGCTTCCATCATTTCCTCCTTTAGCCATTAACCCCATTGTCCTCCCCTGCCCCTCATCTCTAATCTCTCTCAATGGAGAGCCTTTGTTGAATCAATGGAATGATCTTCTCCCTCACTAGATTTGGGAAAAGAACTCCAAAGAGTATTGGAGCAACTTAGAAGTCCAAATTCATTAATGGATGCACAAATACAGACCACAGAGGAGTTAGAGGAAACACATGGAGGTGGAGAGCAAGCCTGGTATCTCAGAGATGAAGATTTTCGAGCAAAAAATGAACCAAGAGGTAACCCATTGGTTTTTTGATTTCTCAGTTGCTGTTCATTCAAAATGGTACACACAATCCCAAAAATCTCACTACATTTCGGTAGTTAATTCCCGAAAGTGTCACTACATTTCGATAGTTAATTTCCGAAAATCTCACTACATTTTGGTAGTTAATTCCTTAAAGTCCCAAAATTCTAAAAACTCACCCTTGAATCTATTACCGAGCAGTTCCAATTTTTTTCAGGCAAGAAGAAAAATGCTTCAAACGAGAGAGAGAGAGAGAGAGAGAGAGAGAGAGTACATGTTAACCATATTAATTAAGGACCAGGGAGTAGATCGGAGGTCGGTCGGTAGCGGTGGCGATGGAGGTCGGTCGGTTAGACGTTGGGATGAGGAAGGAGAAGGGTTTTGAGCTTTAAGCATGGGTTTGAGAGTGGGTGGGTTTTGAGTGAATTGGGAGAAAAATAACAATGGTAATTTGAGAATTTTTTTGAGTTATACAAAGCAAAAATAAAAATTTGTCACATCAACATGGTTATATTTAACAAAAGGGCTATATGAAGTCCAAAATGGGCCGTGAATAGACTCACCCCTTACAAACTACCCAAAAAAATTGTAGAACAATCTCTTGACAAAGGCAAAATGGGCCTGTTTTTGCTGTCACATTGCAACCCCAACCCTAACCTAAAAGATACCGGGTCGGGTACCCAGTACCTAGGAGCCTTACGAAGCAAGCACGTGACGTGGGCCCAAAGTCGTCACTAAATCGAGAATACCAAAATCCTATTGGCCAGCCCTCGTGGGACTCTTCCCCGCCGCCACGTGTACCCAACGGCCGAAGCCTCTGGATTCTCGTCGACCCCCGCCAAATATAAACCCTTCCTCCATCTTCTCTCTCCTCCCCAAATCGTCTCTCTCAAACGCCCACGACGTTGAAGGATTTTTTTTTTTTCGAATTTTCCAGAGTTTGATTCTGTTCTTCGAAGAATCACAGACGATTGGCCTCAACTCTCGCGATTCCGTTTCGAATATGAAAATTAGTTCAGTTTTTTTCGTAATCCTCGGCGCGTCGCTTCTGATATTTACCCTAGAAGCGAAAACCCTCGACCCCTACAAGGTATGACGTTATGCACGTTCAGATTGAGGTTTATTTAGATGGGGAATGTGCAAGTATATATGCGAGTTCAATGGGTTTTGTCTCTCGTTTTAATTTAGTTGACTTATGTTTGTTCAGTGTCATTAAGGTGGTTCACGATTGTTGGGTTGAATCTCTTTTAATTGCTGGAGAATTGGGTCAGTTTTGGTTCCATTGATGCGTGATGAATAGTTTTTCGCATATGTGCACTTCGACTAGTAATCAATCCCACCACCCACTAGCGGTCCCAATTAAAGTTGGGGCGAAGCGTCATTTTGACTAACCTCAAAGGAGTTGATACCACAGAGATTTAGAACAACCTTAGTCTCAGTTTTTGGGAAAGAGTACATTGAAATTTGTTTTGTTATGGCAGCCCTAGCTTTTTGGGCCAGTTGCCTTAGAATGTTCGTGTCAGATTGGGCTTAATAGTTAAAGTATTGTTTAAGGAATATCACATTATGGTTAATGAGACCATCTCTATCTGATACATTTAAAAAAGAAAAAAGAACTCTCTTACAAAAGTAAAAAAAAAACGGAGTACAATGACAAAGCCTTCAACAATTACGACAAAGGAGAATAAACCGTCTAAATTAACCTAACAAAACAAAGAAACTAATGCCTAGCAGGTCCCAAAATACAGTGGGGAATGGACAAATTCCTAGATTGAAGTAGATTCAGCTTGCAGTCTTGACTTATTGCTTTAGTGCGAACCACAAAAGTATTGTTAGGGGCTGAGAAGGGTTGATACTTTGAAGTATCTGTTCATAATTGTCAGTGAATGGTTAGAAAATAGCATTAGATCATATCCGTGGGCTATTCTGATTATAGAGTAAGGTGGATTGTCAAAGGATGAACTTTTAATTAGATTGGAATTCTCACCTGTGATCATTATTTTGCATGTCACGAACTGTGGTTGATGAATGCTTGTGCACTTATGAAGTTCTTTTTCTATGCCTTGGTTGTTGTTTATCGTCTCATTCTAATTTTCTTGCAATCTATGTGTTGTTTCAGGTTCTTGGGGTTGAGAAAAATGCAAGTCAACGTGAAATTCAGAAAGCTTTTCACAAGTATGTTTTCCATTGGAGTCTTTTCATCTTGTTCTCAGCCCAATCCAATTATGATTTTTGTCTTTTGTCTGATTCTCTTCCTCTTTTGCCCAAGATTACCCTGCCCGACCATGTTGACGCGTGCAATGATATATCTACAGTTTTTCTATTGACTCTTGCACTGTTTTTAGTAGTATTAACTACTATCTGAGATACAGTTTGAACAGCATCTGCTTTCTTGCTTTTATAGTATCTTAGGGACTAACTTTTTTATTCATTTTATTTTGCAGGCTCTCTCTCCAATATCATCCTGACAAGAATAAAAATAAGGGTGCTCAAGAGAAGTTTTCTGAAATTAATAATGGTATAGTGAATAATCTGCTTGTTTTTTTGAGGGTTTGGACTGTGTGAGGGGCATTCCATATGGCTTTAGGTCAGTGGTAGGATTGGAAGGCATGGATGTGGAGAAAGAGTTATGGTGATTAAACATTTTATTGTTAAAATGTTTAATCAATGTGATATTTTTTTACCAAAAAAAAATCAGTGTGATATTTTACAAGTATGTGAGGACACTAACATGATAAATAGACAACTAGTGGGATGGAGAATAGATCATTGAGACTTTAGTCACTGTCCTAGAGCCTTTCTGTTTTGGTTTCACTTCTTTCTCAAGGTGCTAATACTTGCCTTTGATTTCCCTGTTTCCAGCATATGACATTTTATCAGACGAAGAGAAGAGAAAGAATTATGATCTGTACGGCGATGAGAAGGGTAATCCTGGATTTGATGGTGGCAGTGCTGGGAACCAGGGGGGATATACCCACTTCACGAGTGGAGGACCAGGGCAAAGTGGATTTACCTTCAGACCGGATGAATGGCAGAATATGGGTGGAAGTGGAGGTTCACAGTCATTCTCGTTTTCTTTTGGAGGACCGGGTGGCCAAAAATCATCTGGTTTTGGTTTAGATGATATTTTCTCTAACTTCTTCGGAGGCGGTATGGGTAGCGGTATGGGAGGTGGGGGTCAGTCTGGGGGTTTCAGTAGTTCAAGCAGGTCTCAATTTGGATCTAGGAATGCCCCTAAGAGCATCCGTGCCGTAAATTCACAAGTGTACAAGAAAGAAATATCTGATAAAGGAATGACTTGGCTTTTATTATCTTATACAGCCTCACTGAAAGGGACTCAACAGTTTGAATCTCTTGTAGAGGAGGTAGCTAACTTGTTGCAAGGAGCTCTGAAGGTATGGCATATCCTTTTCGACTCTCATGTTACTATGGCATATATCTGCTGATTGTAGTATTGATACTTGATAGTTGTTCTGCCTTCTATATTTCAGGTTGGAAGCATTAACTGTGAAACTGAGTCGTCTTTCTGCAAGGAGCTGGGTATACATCCTCGCAGAGAACCCAGGATTTTTGTTTATTCCTATGTAGCAAGTAACAGTGGCTCCTTGGTAGAGTATAATGGTGATCTGGATGTGAAAAGTTTGAAAACATTTTGCCAAGAACATCTCCCAAGGTTCTCAAAACGTATAGACTTGAGTCGGTTTGACTTCATTTCTAGCACTGGTGAAACACTACCTAAAGTGATGTTGCTGTCAACGAAGAAAGATACGCCTGTTATTTGGCGTGTGCTTAGTGGCTTGTATCACAAACGTGTTGCTTTCTATGATGCACTGGTAAGCTAAGGATTCTGAATGTCATGCTGTTTCCATTTTGCTTCATTCTTGTTAGATATGATAGTGCCTTAGTGGTATGAGCTTGATAGTTCCGCCCAATGGTGGAGCCACCACAATGTAGCTGGTAGGTTGGAGGTTCAACACTCTCCCCCTAGTTCCTATTTGTTCTTACAAATATCTAAAAGGGAACAAAAACGTAAAATTAGTGGAATGTTCAGATGTTTAGTCCTGGAGTCACCGTGTAATTGCCCAATTTTTCCCGTGAGGAATGTTGTAAGCGTGGAAGTTTCATGGTTAAAAAGAAAGCTGTCATTCTATATTTATGCTCTGCTGAAGATCTTTGTTCATCTTTGTTGGAAAACTGATTCTTGCCAATTACATTTTTCTAGGAGATGATTTTAGGTCCTTTTTCTTCACTTTTCTGAAGTTTTTGTGAATTGGTTTATTGACCAAGACTTCCATGTTTATGTAGGTTCATGATGCTTCAGATCCGACGGTGAGAAGACTGGGAGTTGATGCACTTCCCGCGGTTGTTGGTTGGGTATCAAATGGGGAGAAGCATATTTTGAAAACAGGGATTTCTGTGAAAGATGTAAAGTCTGCAGTTCAAGATCTTAGTGCTTTGCTTGATAGTTTTGAGAAAAAGAATAAGAAGGCAGCTTCAAGTCAGGCTAAAAAAGCACAAGGTGATTCAGGTGGTAAACAGATACCCCTACTTGCAGCGTCTAATTTCGATGCTCTTTGTGGAGAGACCACTCCTGTTTGTATAATTGGGGCTTTTAGGTCATCCAGGGCAAAAGACCAGCTGGAAAAGATTCTCTCAGAGGTTAGTCAAATAATTGAAGTCCTCTATTTTGATGAAGCTTCTCTGTAGCTATTAAGTTTTGTTTGATTCTTCTGATTATGATATAGTAACCATCATGAATGTTTTGCAAATTGGATAACTCCATCCATTCAGTTTAACGTGCGCGTTAGATTTTATTATGTGAAATGGTGTAGCCTCTTTCAATTGATGCCGCCTGGTTGTGACTACAAAAGAAACCATCCTTCCTCCTCCTTCCTAAAGTATTTTCTTCCCCTTCGTGTCCTATTTCATCATTGCCTTGGCCGTCTCTCTTTGGTCCTCTTCTTAGTATGCTACTCTCTCTCACTACTAGATTTTGTATACCATTCATCAGGATTTATCACCATTTCATTTGGGCGCTTTGAGTAAACTTGAAATGAAATATTGGAAGTTCTTGCTTCTTTTGTTGCAGATAAATAACAATAGGAGTTTTTACTGTTGCCTATCTAGAGCTGAAGCATTTTATGGGCTAAGTTTATGATTTCAGAATTGTAAGAAAGACATATTATACTTGATAATGAAAACGAGAACTAGCGTTTGAGAAGGGTATCTGTATAAAATTTTCAAGGTGACAAATTTTCACCGGTAAGGTGTGAGAAACATAAATTCATGCAAGTGTTAGTTGTGATGAACAGATTCAACCTGGGTGAGTTACTGTTCTCCTATAGATTTTAGGCACATTTTATGAAAATCTCATAAAATGAACATTTTATAGAAGGGTGATAAAATGGAGTTGTTTTCTCAACTAATAAAATGTAGTGGTTTTCCTATAGATTTTAGGAGGATTTTATAAAAATCTCATAAAATCACTTTTACATTTTATGTGTTGAGATTGAAGTGTTATAAAATGAGAGATTTTATGTCTCAAAAATCTGTAGAAGAACACACTTATTATGAAAGATATTCCTTCAAGGGTTTGGCAATTGCTATAAAAAGACTAATTTCTGTATTTGCTGCATGTTTTGTGCTTCTAGGTTTCTCAGAAACCACTATCAAGGCGACGGAGTTTGGCCTCCAATTCTGGCGACTCTATCTCCTATGTCCTTTTGGATGCATCCAAGCATCCGTCATTTCTAAACTCACTCCACAAATCGGGATTCAAATCGTCAGACAAAGTCTTAATCGCCTACAAACCGCGGAAGGGGAAGTATGCGGCATTTGATGGTGAGATGAGTACGGAGGAAGTAGAGAGATTTGTCGGTTCAGTCCTTAATGGGGACGTAAAGTTTGCCATGACGCGGCAGAAACCCACAATCCAGTGAGAAATTTTGGTGGCAACAAAATGAGATTTTCCTTTTTTATTGGAATTGGATATAAATAGTTGAAAAGCCGGTGCTACTTGCTTGATCATCAGTTTCCAGTCTATAGTGAAGAAATTGGCCTGGCTTCAGACTGTACAAAATAGGAGAGCTATTCTGAGGTATCTGGAAAACTGCTTGACCTGATGGAAGAGGTTTCTTCTGTTAGTGTTTCTTCCAGTTATATAACCGTAAATCGGTCAAAGGTCTCTGTAATTCGAAAGACCTTTGAACTTATTTCTGTATATATCAGTATAAAATTGGACACTTTTGATAGCTTTTTTTTTAACAGAGATTTCAATTTACAGTTGAATTACCTTTTTCTAAATTATTATGAACTGAGGCGTTCTATAATATTTGCCGGTTGTATAATTGCAAGGTTTATGGTATGATCTCAAGGGTAAATGCCACTGACCTCCCCTAAGGTTTCTACTAATACAGTCACCTCCCCTGTGATTTATGAAAATGCACTTAACCCACCTTAGCTTAATTGACGGTGGTGCGACCAAGTGCCAACCACCTGTTGAGTTCTCCAGTCTCATTTTTGTGTAGAGATTTTTATTTAGAAAACGTTACTGACATGGACAAGAGTGAGGGCTGACCATTGACATTTTAGGGGTCATTGGCGAATTTTAGGAAGTGAGCCCTGCATACTGGCATAAATCACCGTTCTCTATATATAAAAAAGAAGAAGGTAACCTACCTTTTTTTTTTATTATTTGAAAAGAGAACGGTGATTTTATTGCAAAAGTTGAAACCAGTTGAAAGAGTACACAAAATACAGGGAAACACCCTAAATAGGGAGCGAAAATGATCGCTAAAATTCGAAAATATAAACAATTAAGCACTATCGAACCGGCAATGAAATAAAATAAGCATAAGCAAATCAACTAATAAATGTCAAGTTAGGAAAGCAATTGCAAGGACCAATTTCCGAAGTCGTCTTATTTTGGCAATTTCATGTGACAAAACACATATTGATATCGAGTTGTAATTTTCTAAGTAGGAGTCTGTATAGGATTAAAGTGGAAGAAATCTCTTTTTTTTTTTTATGTAATTTGAGAGTGAGTGTCTTCATCGTTTAGTTGCCGATCAAGTTGGTGCTTTCAGAACAAGAAGCTTGATCATGGGATCAATCGGCTTATTGATCGGGTCTCTCCAATAGTGGCACAGACTGCAGCGTGCATTCTTCAAAGGATACCGATTGATAAGAGGATCAATCGGGTTGTTGATCGGCATTGGCAAAAATTTTGGATCTATTTGATCCGATCAATCGGCTTGCAATGCGATTGATCGAATTGGCAACTTTATAAATATATCACATCCTTTTAACATCTAGGGTAAGAGGATGCCGGCTGAAAAACGAATATTGGAGCCGTTTGTTCTCAAAGCCACAAAAAACCCTAATTTATCGAGATTGAATCTTGAAGCACAAGATCGGTGGAACTTTAATCAAAACTTCAAGAGGTTTCTACATCAATCAATAATCAAGTTCAAGTTGTTTTCCGGTGGATTTCTGGAAGAACGTTTGGAAGGGATTCGGATTATACGGCCAAGGCAATCAAATACCTTGGATGTGGTGTCATGAATCTCGCAAAAGTGATATCTTAGAAATTTTGTGAGTGATTCAAATCGTAGGGTAAGATTACTTGAAACTACACAAATGATTTTATAGTGTTTGATTCATTCCCGCCGGTTTTCCCCAGACGGGTTTTAAACGATATCTAAAGTGCTCATCCGCTTAATTACTTTTTGTTTGTGATTGGTTCATAATTGATTGATGTTATTTTTTTTATTGAGATAAAATAACCTAGCAGATTATAAAACCTAGGCGATCTAGGATTTTTCAGCAATGACAGCATTTCTGATTGATGGAATGAAAATACTGTGACACAGTTAAACCAACAAAAGTTGACTACAGAACATTATGAAATATTACTACAAAAAATTAGTTTAAAGGCCAAGTTTAGGGCTTTAAATGGTGTTTAGTCTAGCTTAACTTATTTTAATGCCTCCAATACATTGATAGAAAAATTTTGAGGGCTCAAGGAAAAAATTAAACAAAAATACCCTTAATGAAGCCCATCACTCACGCACACTATGTCTGTCACTCACAAAAAGAATAGCAACCTTGAAAGTGGCGGGTGGACAGTGCCTTGAAAGCGATGGGTGGACACACACGCATGACCTCTCTCTCTTTCACACACACACACACGTAACTTCTCTCTCTTGAAAGCGACAGGTGGACAGTGCCTTGAAAGCGACAATGACCACTAGTTTTGAGTTGTGATGAGTTGTATGGGCACTGACCTCTCTCTCTCTCTCTCTCTCTCTCTCTCTCTCTCTTTCTCTCTTTCATTTCCAGCTTGTAACTTCTCTCTCTCTCTCTCTCTCTCACACACACACACACACACACACGCGCGCGCGCGCGCATGGGACAAGTTTAATGGGTGAGACAAAATTAATTTTTCTTTCTTCAATTTTGGGGGTGAGTTCAATTTTTGGGGTTCAATTTTAGTGGTTTACGATTTTTGGGGTAGGGTATAGTAGGTTTAGACATTTTGGATTTAGGCACTTGGGGTGCACTTTTCAATTATAGGGTTTTAGTTGTTTAAACACTTTCATAGGGTACCATAGTGTTTTAGGCACTTTCATAGTGTACCCTAAAGTTTAGGTTTATGGTGCACTTTCCAATTATAGAGTTTTAGAGGTTTAAGCACTTTCTTATGGTACCTTAGGGTTTTAGGCACTTTCATAGGGTACCCTAAGGTTTAGGTTTAGGCACTTTAATTGGCTAGTGGGGGCATTTTTGAAATGTGTAGGTGATTTGTTCTCTTGGTATTAAGGAAAAAGTTGATATCCTTGTTGAAGTAAAGACCCATTTACTATGTTCTTCCAAAAAACGGACCCTTATTACTATCCCCATAAAACACGATTAACTTAAAAAATCAATTGAAAGTAGGTTAAACCAAAATTCTTCCTTACATCTACAAGCCAAAAAGCTACACGGGAAAACCAGTAAAGTTCCAAGCTCGAGATTTCCACACTCTGAAGCTCTAAATCCTAGGGCTCAAAACTTATCCATCCTTGGTACGTGGTTGGTGGTGGTCAGCCTAGTGGTGGACATAGAATTACCAATGTGGTCTAGTTTGCGGAGACTAATCTTCAGTAATTTTATCAAAAAAATCCAAAAGTGTAGGGGACAAACACCCCTGGATCTGCCTCTAGTGGTTGCGTGGGGTCGGTCGTTGTAGCAGAGGGCGGCGCTCACTGTAGGAAGGTGGTGAAAGCAGTTAACGAGATAAAATTTTAAAATTATGCACATCATTACAAGTGTTGAAAACAATAAGACTGCTCTTCTTTCATTTTTTCACCACACGTGTTAATTATGCTCATATAATCATTTTTTCACTTATCTGACTTGCCTATTTCAAATAAATATGATTTTACAGACCTATCTTTCATAGATACTATGCAATTTTTTGGGTCCCCTCATTTGAGAAAAATTTTGTAGCCCAATTCGAACTCCTTGCTCGCCTTTGCTCAATGTTGGAATCAGCTGAAGTGCACAGATTCAGATAAAGATCTATCTAGAACCGCGTATGATGCCACATCTAGTGCATGGGATCCATATGCATCGGATGATTATAAACACATTTTTATCCTGATCTATACAGTTTCATCTTTGTCCATAACATTGTTCTTCCTATTGTTACATATTTGTTAAATATGTAGCATGTCAACATGGAGTTTTCTAAAAAAAAAATTATTCTCTGTTTGAATCTTTAACAAATTTTTACACATATCAGTTATGACGCGACTTTTCCAATCAAATTCCCATAGCAACTGGCCGCCTCATATCTGGAAACACCAGATGTGGTTATCTGGGCTCACAAGATGTGGTTATCTGCACTGATGAATTTTTCAATTTGATCCTTATAGCAACTGACCCTTATCTGGAATCACCAGATGTAGTTATCTGGACTCATAAGATGTGGTTATCTGCGCCGGCGACTTTTCTAATTTATTCCCTATAGCAATAGGCCCATATTTGGAATCACTAGATAACCACCTCTTTTGTTATAGATATGGTTATCTACGCAAGTGACTTTTCCGGCAAACTCTCTGGCGCCGATGACTTTTCCGGCGAAGTCCAATTTTCGGCGACTTTCCGGCACTGGTGAACATTCCTGTCAGACTTCTGGCGCCGGTGACTTTCCGACGAATATCCGGCGATGGTGTATTATGTTTAAAAATCAATGTGAGGGTATATTTGTCTATTAAAAATAGAGAGTAGACCTTACACCTTAGAAAATTCAAAAAAATGGATTAGAGGTGTTATGGAAATATGAGGTAGACTAGACATGTTACAAAAAGCTATAATGGACCTTAGAACAATTCTTTATTGCAAATTTCATCTTCAATTTCTATTTCACTTTCTTCGTCATCTAAACTCCGACCAATCAAGAACGCAACGAGGCGACAAATGTGATATCAAATCCAACGGTGCTGATAAAGATATGAGTGGATGCTACAACAGCTAATCACAACTCCACTGCTCAACTCGGTTTCTCCTTAAACACTTGTTGACGAAGTCTTTACTGTGTTCTGACAACTAAGTTGATTGTCTTCTCTTTAGAAAACATATCGATTTTAATAGGTTTGGACGGGTTCATTATTGTTGCAATTGATAATTGATGCAACCGAACGGCCGTGTAGATAATTGTTTAAGGTTGGCTTGAAAAATTAATAAGTTTAAAAAATAGTTCAAAGCTTAATTTGTTTATGAGATGGGCCGATCTAAAATTAATTATAATCCAATTGAATAAACCGATCTCGAGTATCTATTATTGTTGGGATTAGATCAGGATAATTGTTTCTGTTTTACTTACGTTAGTGTTTCCTAGATGATTACGATTTTCAGTTATATATACATATATATATATATATATATATATATATATATATATATATAATAGTGTTATAGTCCGGGAGTCCCAGATCCGGGACTCCATGTTCCCAATATTTTTTTGACGATCCGAGCCGTCCAATGTGTTCAAAAGGTGTTTTCCAAGGCCCCCGCGAGAAATCTTCAAAAAAAAATACCGGGAAAGGCTTGATCCAAACAGTTTTCGCAAAAACTTTATATTTACAGTTTTTGCGAAAAACTACTTGGATCAAGCCCTTCCCGTTATTTTTTTTTTGAAGATTTCTCGCGGGGACCTTGGAAAACACCTTTTGAACACATTTGGATGGCTCGGATTTCCCAAAAACAATGTTTAAAAGCATCAAAACACTGAAAAATGCTCCAGTCCGGGAAATTCGGGATCCCGGACTGGATCACCGGTGTATATATATGTGTTGATTTGATCAGGAGACCAAATTAAGTTCTTTATCAGTGTGAATGGGTTTTTACTCTCTCTCTAAAATCTATGATGTTTCTTTATAGGTTCTTGAGTTGGCTGGTAATGCAATTATAATGAAATTGGAAGATGGGGAGGAATTTTTGAAGGGAAAAGTGATGTACTCCTTATTTACTTGTCCAATGACCAACCCATTTTCAACTTATTTTAAACTCATGTAAACCCATGTGTATATGGGTTAATGTAGGTTGACCCATTTATGACCTATATTACAATATGGGGAAGTTGGGTTGGGTTATAAGTGGGCAAGTTAGGTTGGGTTCATGAGTTGGATTAGACATCTGGCCTCTAGAACTTATACTCAAAACTTTACAATTGACAAATGCTTAATTTCTAGGTGACAACATGTAGGTGATGGTTCTTGTTAACGCGTGTTCTGATATGCATTTAAAAACAAAATGAAAAGTCCGAACGGCGCAAAGAAAATGAAAGAAGGGAATGAGGTGGTGAGACAAGATGAAGAACGAGGCGGTGTGCATAGAAAGAACCCAAAGGCGGTGGATTTAATCCATTAATAATATCTGGTGACCTAGGAGATGGAGTATGATCTCACTAGAGAGAATGTTCTCCTCTCACTCAGTGATTACCCTTTTCTCTCTCTAAAATGCCCCCAGGGTCCTGCCTTTAGACCGTAGTAGGCATCATCACCTGGGCTAAGTGGGACTAGCTTTTTGTGTTCTTGCTCATGTTTTGAGCCGCGCCAGTCATTTGAGCCATGGGTTGTTCTCCTGTTCGGATGACCCATAGCTGTTCAAGCTCCGCCCTAGTCGGGCACATGGTCTTGTATTTGCTAAGGGCACTTATCTGAAGGGTCGAACTTTAGTGGGCCCCGTATGAACTCACGCTCACGTTAATGGCCCTCCTTTGCGCGAAAACTTGTGCGGAGGTTGCCATGTGTCACGCGGACGCCGCACCACCTGGTTGACACTTGTATGGATCTCTCTACGTTTTTATGCTCCCTTTATATCTCATTTGTAGTGTGTATGACCATTTAAGAGATACACTAAATGTCCTACCCAACCTGGTCCATATGGGCCAGCCGGCCCACTTAGGAGTGGACCCTAACAAAAATGTGCGAGATATGTTTTTTACGCATGATATATGGGTCAACTTCCATGCCTCGTCCATAATAAATTCGAATTACAAAATACGCTGGCAAGATGAATATCAACCAAACATGACCTATACGGATTTCACACCCCCTTATTCAATTGTCAATTCCCAGCGATTGTATTTTATACATTTAAAACGGTTCGCGTGACATAAGCTACTGCTTTTCTGCATTTTACTGATGATTTCAAACTTGTTGAATGTACAAATTGCAGGTGCGGTGCCAGGAAGAGCTGATTGAAGCAATTGGAACGGCAACTGGTGAAAAGAAAGATTGCTTGTGCTTCATAGAAGTCATACTCCACAAGCACGATACTAGCAAAGAACTGCTTGAAATTGGACGTAGGATAGCCGCGGCTCATTAAAATAATTCTGAACTGTAATCAGTTAATTCATTCGTCCTAATTTTATAGTTCCTTTTGGGAGTTTGTGCCATTTTTCAAAGTATTATATCTTATAATCTATAATGTTTTAGGTGATTTTGAACACTTTGTTTATTAGATTAAATCAAGATCTATCAAACAAGATCCATATTACATATAAAATGTATTACCGATTGAAAAATATAATCGTTCTTTTATCCGGTTAGGATAGAATGAGGGACTATAAAATTGGGATGGTTATTACATATTAAAGGGGTATAATAGTACTATCTTTTTTTTTCCCTCTCTCTTAAAGGGGTATAATAATTCCGAAATCTGGAAATATCAATCCAGAGGAGAGTTCACCTGTTACTGTCAAAATTGAACATCATACTCACTACGCCAAAAAAAGGCATTATTGGCGGTTAAAAACCGCCGTTAAAGGCACAAAAATTGTGCGCTGGTAATACTTTTACGGCGATCTTAACGACCGCCATCTACACGGCCATCGGGAATAAAAAGCAACAATGACTAGTGGTTTTATTAATGCCGGTAAAGGTTTTTTCGGGAAATTTTTTTTCTTATGGAGAATATAACTCGTGACCCGAAGGTATGGAGCCCCGACACTTAACCACTCAACTACCAAAGTTTTTAGGTTTTGCTTTGGAAATTAGCACTATTTATATGGGCCACTTAGCCCAAAATTCAAAACATTTGGCATTTTCAAAGGGAATGGCAAGGAACTTTTACAATCAAACATAAAAACAAAAAATATTTAACATTTTTAAAGGGAAGAATAATAAACTTTTGCAATCGAACATAAATAAAAAAAAATAGTGAGATGTCACTAATTTTTAAAAGTTCTAATTTGGTATAGAAAATTTAAAAAAATTAACTCCTGCCTCCTAGCTGACCACCACCACACCTCCAGTCCGACCACTTCCGGCGATCCAAAAAATTAGTGAGATGTCACTAATTTTTAAAAGTTCTAATTTCATACAGAAAATTCAAAAAAATCAACTCCTACCTTGTGGACAACCACCACCACACCTCCGGTTGGCCATTTCTGGCGACCTAAACAATTAGTAAGATGTCACTAATTTTTTATAAGTTCTAATTTTGTACATAAAATTCAAAAAAAAAATCAACTCCTGCCTCCTAGACGACCACCACCACACCTCCGGCCCACCATTTCTGGCCACCCAAAACATTAGCGAAATGTCACTAATTTTTAGAACTTCTAATTTTGTATAGAAATAAAAAAAATCAACCTTTACCTCCCATCGACCACTATCCCCTCTCCCACCGACCACTTTTGGTAGCCCAAAAAATTAGTGAGATTCAACTACTTTTTAAAATTTCTAATTTCACACAGAAAATTTAAAAATCAACTCCTACCTCTAGCCCATCACCACCCCACCCCCGACCCAAAAAATTCGTGACATTTCATTAATTTTAAAAAGTTTTAATTTCATACAAAAAATTGACAAACTAGACAACTACCAACTCCTCAACATTTCACTAATTTTTTTCTTTTTTGTTTGAGTATATGTATGTTCACACATGTATACACACACAAATTAAACCCTCATTGATTCGCAAAATCAAATCAATTGATAGTGAGATTAATTAAATCAGACCAAATCACTAAACCCACCGCTGCCGATCAACTCCGATCCCATGGGTTCCTGCAGGTAATTGATTTTAATTTTCATCCTCTCAATGCCAATCAACTTCATCCTCTCATCAATTGACATCATGTTTGGAGGGGATCTATATTGGATGTCCATCCATAGGATATACGTATTCTGGCTTTTACTTTGCTTGGATTAAAAATCTTACTTTCACATGGTTTCATGGATCAGGAAAGCCACTTTGCTTGGATCTGGAGAACCACTTTATGATTTCATCGATGTTTTATTTACTTATTTTCCAGTTTGTAGCTGCTTCTTTAGACGATTTGCAGAACCGTTGCCGCCGCCAGTGGTGGTAACTTTAGATCGACGACGATCATGGCTTCTCGACGTTTGAAGACGATCTGCATTTCTCAAACACATCTCTGTGTTTGTATGCGTGCGCGTGCGCGAGCGAGCGCTCACGCGTCTGCTTTGTTGTTGTATTGGGACCCAACAAGATTGTTTTGCTAATATATCTGTCGATGTGCCACCATTCGAGGAAGAATTGATTGTGGAACAGAGAAAGAGGAGAGAGAATTAACGAGAAAGAGAATTTGGGTTTTTTTTTTTTATTTTGTTAAATCAATATTAAACAATGTCTTTATATTTGATTCTAAAAGTACCTTGTTTTTCCCTTCAAAAAGACAAAATATAATGTATTTATAGCTATTTTTTCATAGTTATATTACTCTCATATCACTATTACTACCGGCACTTTTTGGATTTATCGCCAGTAATAGTTACTTTTGCCGGCGGTTTTATTTTACCACCGGTAATAGTCATTTTTATTGGCATTTTCATTATCTCCAGTGAAAAACCGCCAACAAAGCCTTTGGAAGCTTCAGAGGTGAGCCCAAAAATTAAGCAAAATGACACACTAGGTGTTAGGAGTTTGATCCGCTTGAGGTTCTTTCATGTGTGCGCAACCCCAATCCGTTGCGGAGTATCTACAGATTCCACCATATCACATGGACCCAATATATATTGAATGATCAATATCCACTTAAAAGACTAAGCCTTATAAGTGGTGAGTCATCCAATTGTATATTAAGGTCCAACTCTTTTTTTTGTTTATCCAATGTGAGACTCCAATCTTTCACACATGTTCTCAACACTAGGAGTAGTTATGAATCTAACTCCCTCCGTCCGGATTTGTTGGTCCGTTTTGGGGATCCAAACTTTTTTTCCATTACTTTTTGTCTATGTTCATTTTCCATTTTGCCCTAATTAAATCCGGAATTTATGACACCAACTAGTAAGTCCAAGATTTAAGGCGCGCACCAAAAGATTTGAAATTGCAGTCCGAAATTTAAGGCACCAATAAATTTGAATGGCAAATTTGAAATTCATCCATTATGGGAAATAAGGCACCAAAAGGACTCCATTTTGGCATTGAAATTGGCATTTACTGCGGCAAAATAAAATCTCAAAAACTTGAAACTGATTCCCTCCTTTTTAGCAACTTGTTTCCTTCCTTAGCTACCACCAGACTACTCTATCTCTCTCTCTCTCTCTCTCTCTCTCTCTCTCTTCCCACAAGAGTTCTCTCTTAACCCAATTACTCCAATTGTTTGTCCAATCCAACTATTCCCACAATAAATCATAGATATGCCAATTGAAATTTCTTCTCTTCGTAGGAGAATATGGAGAAATCTAACCAATGAACAGAGGAAAGAAAATCTTCACTCTTTTTTGCTTCAAAGTGAGGGTGGAAAATTAAAAAGGGGCTGTGCGAGAAAGGTAGCTGCATTGTTCTCCGTCAATGAGAAAACAATTCGTCGAATTTGGAGCTTAGGCAAAGCTTGTATGGCCAATGGATTATCGGTGGATGTATCTACTAGAATCCCTACAAGAATTGGTCAAAAGAGAGTTGAAATTGACAGCAACGAGTTCAAGAAAGTCGATCTTAGGAAGTGGACTAATATCCATTCATTGTCGAAGGAGTTGAATGTCCCAAAATCAACACTGCATGTGCAAATTAAAGAGGGTAAAATCAGGTGACGTTCAAATGCAATTAAGCCTCATCTAATAGATGCCAACAAGAGAGCAAGGCTCTGTTTTCGTCTTTCAATGATCGAGCCAAGTACTCTTCGAAACTATCCAGTGTTCAAGGATATGTACAACTACGTTCATATAGATGAGAAATGGTTCTACATGACCAAAGACACAAAAAGGTATTATCTACTTCTTGAAGAAGAAGAACCACACTGCACTTGCAAAAGCAAGTGATTTATTACGAAGGTTATGTTTCTTGCCGTGATAGCTCGACCACAATTTGATGCAAATCACAATGAAGTATTTTTCGGTAAGATTGATTTTTTTCCATTCACTTGTAAAGAACCTGCCAAAAGAAACAGTAAAAATCGTTCAGCTCGAACACTAGAGACGAAGGCCATTACAGTAACTAAAGATGTAATCCGCTCATGCTGGATTGAAAAAGTTTTACCCGTTATTCGGTCTAAATGGCCCCATTCCATTCCATGTGAAACTATTTTTTTTCAACAAGATAATGCGAAGCCACATATTCTACCATCAGATCTTGAATTTCTTGAAGCCGCAAATGTCTTGGATCTTGGTTTTTTCCGAGCAATTCAATCTTTGCAATATCAAGAGGCACTTGAGCTTGTGAATGCCATAAAAAAAATATTTTGACAAATTTTAACTCCTCTTTTCTTCAACTTTTTGTAATTATTAAAAGAATCTATTTTGGTCTCTAAATTTCTAAAAAAGACAATATGAGTCCCTCCAAAAAGTACCCAAAAAATTTTTAGAAAAAGAGGATCTATCCATTGTTGACGCCTACCGTGGAAGTTGTTTGTTGTTTAGATGATAAGAGGATCGATTCACCGGTGACGCTTGCCGTGGAAGTCATTTGTTGTTTAGAGTATCGATCCAATGTTGGCATGCACAACAGTGATGGGCCCCTCCTAATTCGCAATATAAAATTTGGGTTGATGGAATTCCAGTTGAGAGTAACTCAAACCGTTAATTTCTCTTTCCTTAAAACTTCTCAAAAAAACTTTTCCTGTATACTAACATTTTCGATTCCATTTACCAGGAAGAACCTCATATGCATGGTTTCCCAAAACCAGTAATGGATTCCATTAACTTCAAAAATTAAATTTTAAACCCATCACGATTCGTGGATATTACTGTAGAAACTTGGGGCGAGATAGATTCACCCTCCGCAGTTGTTAATACCGGCCAGTTATGAATTTATCTTCCCATGACTAAAAGAACGCAAAATAAGTATAGGACTACTATTTATCATTAGTTGGCGCACAACGTGACCGTATTTTTTGAAAGCTTGAAAAAATTCTTGCCAAAGAGGGGTAGAGGAATTGGATTTGGATTTTGGACTAAAAAATCTGTTTCACAGTCACAATTTGAGTTTGATTTTCTGAAGCGCCTGCCATTTTCAAAACTAGGTTACAGCTAATCGATGGCCCAACTCTGTCTTTGCATGTAGAATTTGACTTTGTTGTTTTAGTCCAAAGACAAGACAGTGTAATAAGTCTAATATTTGAGTCCATGTCTTATGACACAGCCAACACATTTAACGCGGTAAATTTGGAGCTTACCCACAGCTGACAATGTCACTCTAATACTAGTAATTTACCTCCGTCCAGAAATATTTGTGCTAATTTTAACTTTCAACTTTTTATGTACAATATACGATACTATCTAAAATTTGTAATTTTTCAAATTTGTTCTTTATTAGTTGATTCTAATAGAATAGGGGTTAATCAAGTTTTGAATTTAAATTATTTTCCAGAAAGCGAAAAGTCCTGCCGCCAATGTCATCAAAGTGTTGTTTCTAAAAATTTTAGAGCGCTCTAAATTTTAAACTTCTCAATTATTCTTCGTTGGTCTTATTGTTTTGATTGTTAAAAGCATCTCAATGCAGAAATGGAATTTTACCAACTTTTCTTTGTTAAAAAATTTAAATTAATCCTATATTTTGAAATAGTTAAAAAATGAAAGTGAGGCGAAGCGTTTGAGACGGAGAGATTTGAAAACACCACGTTCTTACTTCTAATAAAAAGTGTAATGGGGCCACAACGTATCCTATTCCCACAACACCGAATATTTTTCTTTTATAATTGGTTTAGAGCATGTTCACGTGGCTTGGTTATATGTGTAGCTAAGTTTAGTTAAAAAAGACAACTTAATTTTTTGTTTTGTTTTTATTTGATTTTTTTTTGTATTTGTTAGTTTTGCATCGATTTTTTGAGTATTATTGATTCGTCTCGGCGAGACGAATCCAAAAAGGTAAAAAATTATGACTAGGACTTTCAATTTTTTTGAATAAGATCGAAAAAGTGTAAAAATCTGACTTTTTTGCTTATTTTTGTCTTTATTAAAAAAAGTTTAAGCTTCAGTTATAATTTTATACTTTTTTTATTCCTCTGGCCGAGACGAACCAATAATACACAAAAAATTAATACAAAACTAAAAAATGCAAAAAAAAAATCAAATAAAGACAAAACAAAAAATATGCCTACTTTTTTTTTGTTGCCAAAATAGGCCACAACAAGACAAACAACAATATATTTCTTTTATAATTGGAGTATATAAAATTATTGTCAATGGCAATATTGTAGGGAGAAAAGGCCCAAAACTAACACGGATGATATTCTCCAAAAAAATAATACTATTACTTTTTGGGTCTTCTGGGGTATTTTCCGTTTGTCTTTTTTCAATTTTGGGCTATTTTTATTTTTATTTTTTTGGATACTTCTCGTTTAGACGAAAATAAGATGTAGAATTTTATCCAAATCTTGTAAAGATTAAAAGCAAACAACAAAAAATTAGGGAAAATTAAATAACCCTAAAAATTAATTTAGGTCAAAAGAAGGACCAGAGGGTCCTAGAGGGTGGCCATGTAGGGTGCATCTGAGCCGTTGATTTTGGTAATCAACGATTTGGATTTCATCTGGACCATGAACAACTCAAATATGTAAGTGTCGAAATAAAATTAGTATTGTTGAAAACAAATTCGACGGCTTGGATGCCGCCCTATAGGTAGAAGTGGGCATCGTGTTCGTCGTGTCGTGTTATGTTCATGTAGTATCATCTCATGTTTGGCTCAGAATTTTCTCAACCTGAACCCGACCTTTGTTTAGCTTTTCGTGTTATCGTGTCATATCATATTCGTGTTTCGTGTCAAAATTAGCCTAATTTAACCCACTAACTTTTTGTCGTGTTATCGTGTCCTTTCATAAATTCCCGTGTCGTGTCTTCTCGTGTTTTTGTCAGAATTCTCTCAACCCTAATCCGACCTGTTTAACTTTTCATTTGATCGTGTCATATTATGTTCGTGTTTCATGTTAGAAACTGAGAACCCTAATCCACTAACTTCGTGTCGTGTTGTATCGGGTCGGAAATTGCCAATTCCTATGTACAGGGGAACTTCCTCCAGGGTTCCCATTTCCGTCAAAAGAGACACCCTTTTTACTGATAGATAATAGTATCACGCAGATTGCGGGAGGCATGTTAGTTTTTTGAAAATAAAAAACAAGACAATAGTGTTGGGGCACTGATGTTCCAATTGACAGTCGTTCTCGTGCCCCCACCAAACCAACGTTGACGCCTGCCGCGCAAGTCATTTGTTGTTTTTTAAGGATCGAGATATTCCAACCGTTGGCATGCACAACACGTGATGGGCCCCATCCAATTCGCACCACTACTATAAAATTCGGGTTGACGGATTTGCATTTACCAGCAAAACCTTGTATGCATGTGGTTTCCCAAAACCAGGACTGGATTCCATGAACGCACGCCACCCGGGGACTTAATTAACTTGATATACGCTCTGGAAAGTGATGTTGGGAACTTGGGATTCTCGGGAACATGGGAGGAGTGTCTGGTGTCTATGTTTTCCACATGGAGCTGATCACTCCGAGCCCGTTGTCTGATTTGAACCGTTCATTTTGAGTTCGAGCGAGCGAGTGAGTTTGAATTAAATTATCTTCTCAATAAGAGGAATTAAAAAAGCATACAATATGGACCGGAGATGAGAGTGGGTAATTACTCGTTGCCTAGTTATGCTTTGCGTATCGAGTTCATGAAGCTCCTGTGTATTCGGAGTACTCTAGAGAAGAGCTGATATACGCAATCTCACCCTTACAAGTAGAGAAGATGTCTTCAAGAATTAAACTTGTGACTTTCAAGCCACAATATGGGATAGGCGCCAAAAGAACAACTTAAAAAAATATTTTGGTCATAATAGGCTAAACGAACTCTTGAAAAAGCGTTGGGAAGCTTGAAGGGGGCATTTGTGAGCCTTTTTTTATATTTTGAATTTTGAAAATACGTGATAAATGCAATTTTATGTTACTAAAACTATAAAATATTTATTATCCAATGCATGATCCCTTCACATATCTAGTAGGAGTACAATACTTGGGGCGATACGATACATTTCATAGATATTTTAGAAACTAGAGTGGGATCCCCACTTGACTAATACACATGCCTCCGCCCCTATTTAATACTGTTCAGCTATGTATTTATCTTTTCATGAGAATGAGAACAAATTAAATATGTTACGTAGCCGTGTTTTCAAAGGATTGAATAAATTTCTTCCCAAAAGGGTAGCGAAATTGAATAAAGCATTGGTACGAGGAAGGGTCCGACTTTGTCTTGTATGATTTGACTTGCACATTGTTTTGGTCCTCAAGTATTAGACCAATTTAGTCGTAGTTTCATCAACCAACGGAATGTTTTTCTCTCTGAGGTTGAAAGTTATACAACTTGCTTTTTGTGATTTGATGATTAAAATATGTTAAAAATTAAAAATAAGCATTCAAAAGTGCATTTGGAGCATTACCATCAAATTTTTTTCACTTGTTTTATCAATTAGTCAAATATTATTTGATTCCTAGTGCTTTGATACTGGCTATAGTCATAAGACTCATAATGGATTGAATCCTTTCCGGGGCATGTAGTGTGTGGGCTCACTACATCCGTGTAGTGAGCCCCATCAGCCGTTCGATTGGCAAGTAACAGTTTGGATAAATTGGATCGGACAGCCGAGAGAGCTCACTACACGCATGTAATGAGTTCACTCACTACGGACCCCCGGTTCCCATTTTCTAACACTTTCTTATTAGCTCCACCGTTAGTCTTAACTTTTATAATAAGACTGGCAAAGGGTGGTTGGTTAATTAGTACTGTATTATTTTTTTTTGGTCAAACGGATATAGGTTGCTAGAGCTTAAACGAGAGTAGCATGCTGCAGCATGAGTGCAGTTAGGCAATTACAGACCCAAGGTTTAACAAGAACTAGCATAGAGACGGAAGCTAAAAGGAAAGGCAACTTAGTCCAGGTACTGATGGATATTAAGACTATCCCTTATCAGATATTCCCGAATGGCCAGAGGAGTAGTTGACACCACAAGATCTTCCTCCTGTTTTGTTCCAAAACGTGCTAGAAAATCTGCACATTCGTTGGCACCACGGTATACATGAGATAGAGTACTTCCAGTGCGATTTAAGAGGTATTACCATCATTCAATATATTGCTTTGGGGATGGTTGTTGTTTGTCGCAGGCTCATAATTTTATATATCATTTTTTTTTTGTGATAGCCAGATATTTGGGCAAGCTTGCGTGCACCTCGACTAATTCTGAAGCCCTAGAGGTAACAATAAGGAATAACTCCTAGTGGCCCCAAGAATTTTTGATAGTAAGAGGAATTAAACTTGAGACCTTAGATTATCTTTTGTAAATTGTCTCTTGAAAATATAGGGATTATTACCTCTAGATCTAGAAAAGAGATGCCTAATGACCACTAAGGTAAGTCATTTTTTTTAATTACCGCTAAGATAAGTCATTTTTTTTGGAGTTTAGGTTTAGGGTGTATTTTCCTATTATAAGGTTTTAGTGGTTTAGGCAATTTCATAGAGTATCCTAGGATTTTATGCACTTTCATAGGGTACCCTAGAGTTTAAGTTTAGGGTATACTTTCCTATTAGAGGGTTTTAGTAGTTTAAGCACTCTCATAGAGTATCCTAGGATTTTATGCACTTTCATAGGACACCCTAGTCGTAGGGCACCCTAGTCGTAAGGGCACCCTAGTCATAGGGTACCCTAGAGTTTAGGTTTAGGGTACACCTTTCTACTATAGGGTTTTAGTGGTTTAGACACTTTTATATAATATCGCTTTGACTTGATGAGAATTTTTCAGAATTGGGTTTGACCTAATGATAATTATGAAATCCAAGGTGACCTGATGGTAAATATCCCAAAATAAATCGAGTGAATCGAGCTGTCTAAAGAAGTACCTGTAATTTATAGAAAGGTAAATTTTCTCCTGAAAGGCAAATATTGGAATGGCAATGACAACGGTTTTTTATTAGCTTTAAAGAAGCTAGAACGACAAAGAAGAGAATTTGCAACTCTCAACCTTGAAAATTTCTTGGGTGCCGAGTATTGCCACTTGATATCCAAACATGATCTGAGTCGTTCAAATGTATTTTGGATGGTCTCGATTGATTCTCTCTCTCTCTCTCTATGCTTTTTCTCTCTTTAAAATCCAGACCTTCTTTAAAATCCAGAATGTTGAATTGCGTTATAAATTACTGAGATTGTTAAATGGGTACCACGTTGACAATACTCACTCGACACTGAAAAATTTATCCATAACCTTAGGGGTGGGGGAGTTTATTGGAGTATTATTTTCAAAGTCAATAGTGGACACCATTGCATACACGTTTGACACGAATGCTCCAATGCTAAGTGCCAACTACCCTCTCATACCACACGGTACTCTTTATCCCCCATCACCAAATTGAAGTTCAACTTGTAATTTAATTCCTTAAAAGCGAATGACTATGTGTTGGTCAATATTTAAAAAAAAATTCATATAAGACAACAAAAAAAAAAACCACATAAAACTTTAAAAAGTCCGATTTTTTTTTTGTGTACATCCTTCAAATATGTTCTCCATGGTCTAGATTTTTTGAAACTATTCAGACTATTGATTTTCGAGACCAAGGGTCAGGATTGCACAATATGCTACGCAACACGTAGTTGCGCAGCACACTCCTCGCTTTTGAATGAAACGGATACAACAATAGAGATGTGACTTACGGGTTTGCTTCCTCGTAAAGCTTTGGATTTGAAAACTTTCCGGTGATATCAACTCCTTTGAGCTTTGTTCATATGGAGTGTTGTTCAAAAAAAAAAAAAAATCCATATGAAATGTTGTTTTGGCTTTAATTGGGTCGCCAATAATGGAATTAGTCACCAAGATTAATCGAGTGGAAATGATTTGGGTACACCACCAAGTGTACCCCAATTGCACTCCACCTCATTGGGGCCGTCCAACCGCTTTTTTTGACGTTCCAGATTTAAAGTGTTTTATGACCGGTCATAAAGCTTATTACCGGTCATAAAACACTTTATATCTAGAACATCCAAAAAACGTTTGAACGGCTCCGATGAGGTGGGGTGCAATTGCGGTACCCTTATGTGGTGTACCCATAGCACTATTCTTAATCGAGGACGACGTGAATAATAAAAAGGAAAAAAAGGAGATAAGAGAACACAAAAGGAAAAGGAAAGAGAGGGACAAAAAGGGAGACAAGAACATAGGGGTTGTCCTTTTCCCTCCATTCACGTTCATCTCCCTTAACCAATAACTCTTCCCCACAAATTTCAACCACAATTTATTTAATAATGTTAGACATTATCATGCAACTGAACTTATAATTTTTCGTTGGGTTTTTAACACACGTCAACAAAAACAAAGTAGTTTCAAGAAATCAAATGCAAAATCTCTCCAACAATTACTCCCTTTCTAGGGTTTTCCAAATCTTTCAAGAGAAAAAGTTCTTTCTGGATGAGATGGAAATCATAATCTTTCCGTCACTTATTGTGATCTCATTGTGCATTCATTACAGTAATCTAAATGGTTTGTTCATCTTGTAATACCTGCAAATTAATATACTCATGCAAAAAATTGACTTGATCAAATATTATTAGATATGTCAAAAGTTGAATTTTATTTTACAAAAGGGTTAATTTCACTAACCTCCCCTGAGGTTTGCATTAATGTCACTGACCATCCCTCAGTTTTTTAATATTCCACTGCCCTCCCTTGCTTTACAAAATAAATGTCAGATTCCCCCCTTGCCGTTAAAAATGCCTAACGGCGTTAACTTTGATGGCGCATTGACGTTAATGCCCTTAAACTTTACTTTATTCTTTCTTATTTGAATTCATATTACATAAAATTTTTGAAAGGAGTGAAAAAATAACTTAATTATTTACTTTTTTCTTGGAACTTTTTTTTTCTTTAACTCAAAACTAGTTTTTTTTTTAGTTTTTTAGTTCCCATAAAATATACTTCAACATTTTGATAATAAAATTTTTTTATCAATAATCACCTAAGCTCACTAGCTGCATTTTTTTTTTTACTTTTTTTCGGTTCCTTTTTTTTTCAAATATAAAGGTAACTAGACTCTTTTTTCTTCTCTTCGTTTTTACATGATTTACTTAACCATGCTCTCTCTCTTTTTTCTTTTTTTATTAGAGTTAATAATGGTCTAAAATAAATATGCACGCCCTTTTAGGAGAAACAAACATTTTGCACCAAAAAAAACCTATCAAAGTAGTGTATTTATGAGTCTTTTTCTGGGGGAAAAAATTACACTATTATTTTTCTCAACGGGATCCTTGAATTGGTGTAAAAAGAAAAAAAAGAAGAAACAAATATGCACAACCTTTTAGGAGAAACAAATATTTCTCAAGGGCGTGCACAAATATTTTAGACCATTATTAACTCTAATAAAAAAAGAAAAAGGAAAAAGAGAGAGAGAGTATGGTTAAGTAAATTATGTAAAAAGAAGAGAAAAAAAAAAGAGTCTAGTTAGCTTTATATTTGAAAAAAGAAAAAGGAACCGAAAAAAAGTAATAAAAAAAATACAGGCAGTGGGCTTAGGTGATTATTGATAATTTTGTTTTTATTATCAAAATGTTGAAGTATATTTTATGGGAACTAAAAACTATAATAAAAAAAAAAACTAGTTTTGAGTTAAAGAAAAAAAAGTTCCAAGAAAAAAGTAAATAATCAAGTTATTTTTTCACTCCTTTCAATTTTTTTATGTAATATGAACCCAAATAAGAAATAATAAAGTAAAGTTTAAGGGCATTAACGTCAATGCGCCATCAAAGTTAATGCCCTTAGGCATTTTTAACGGCAACGGGAGAATCTGACATTTATTTTGTAAAGCAAGGAAGGACATTGGTATATCAAAAAAATTGAGGAGAGGTCAATGACATTAATGCAAATCTCAGGGGATGTTAGTGAAATTAACCCTTTACAAAATGGATGGACAGCTTAACTTAAAAAACTATATTGACGAATCTGGCCATCCATTTTGTAAACTAAAATTCAATATTTGACGTAACTATCGATGTCCAATCAAATGATTTTGTTGCGCGAATATACTATTTTGTGAGCCTTACAAAATCAACTGTTTAAATTATCTCAATAATCACAAATGAGACCCATAAAAGATATAGGTAAAAACTAGTATTTGATAGAGCATCTCTTACTGATCTTTATATCTCCATTTTAGAACTGAATGTACCATAATCAGGAGAAATTTTATAATTTCCTCCTTTTTTTTCCGACCTAATTCATCGTTTTTATAGGTTTAGAGACTAAAATAGGAGTTTGAGTCTAAATATTGGTAGAATTCCTATGCATCGAAAATTTATGTGTCGTGTGTACTATGTAGTACCCGTGCACGCGATCTAGCCGTTCATTTTCGGTTTTGAATTGTCCGGATTATGAAAAGAAAATATGAGAGAAATGAGAGAGTTAGAGGATTTCAATTTGGACCGTTCAATATGCTGTTAGATGGCCTAAATGCGACATTTTAATACCATGTATGCTCTGTCATGCGGTACCCATTCAATATCCAATTTTTTTAACTAATGCATCACCATCTGTAGGAGTATATCGAGCTACAAAAATACTACCGCCCTTTCCCAACCAGAGGCGTCTCCCGCAAACCGCCCCCCGGTTTCTCCTCCCTCCTTCCTCAATCCTATAAATATCCCACCCCCCTCTCTCTCTCCTCACTTCTCACTCTAAAGTCCACCTCACCTCACCTCACCTCACCTCATAAACAACTTCACGAATCATCCATCTCTCTCTCTCTCTCTCTCTCTCTCTCTCTCTCAACAACCGCTGAATATAGTATTTTTTCAGTAAAGTAATGGATACTAAGATTGGATCACTGGATACCTGCAAGTCCCCCTGCACCGACGTCGGAAGCTTGCCCCACAACGGCGCCGTTTCAATCCCCTCAACCCCAATCATATCCGCCGAATGGAAGCTCGGCCGCCACCTGGCCCGCCGCTTAGTCCAGATCGGCGCCACCGACGTCTTCTCCGTCCCAGGCGACTTCAACCTCACGCTCCTCGACCACCTCATCGCCGAGCCGGGCCTCACCCTCGTCGGCTGCTGCAACGAGCTCAACGCCGGCTACGCGGCCGACGGCTTCGCCAGGTCACGCGGCGTCGGCGCGTGCGTTGTGACGTTTACCGTCGGTGGATTAAGTGTGATTAACGCAATTGCAGGAGCGTACAGTGAGAATTTGCCGGTGATTTGTATTGTTGGTGGGCCGAATTCGAATGATTATGGGACTAGTAGGATTCTGCACCATACGATTGGATTGCCTGATTTTACGCAGGAGCTGAGGTGCTTTCAGACTGTTACTTGCTACCAGGTAAGAAAAAATCAGCCATTCCTGTTTATTAATTTCTGAGTCATGAGTTTGAGTCATTGAGTTACTTGGGTTTTGAGGTTGAGTCAAGGAGTGGTCAGTGGAGTGTGGACTTTTTGGAACTTTTACTCAAAGGGGCTGAAGAGATGCTCCAATATTTATGATCTGTTTGTGTTTATGCCTGGCTGAATGTTACTAATGTGGATTCTGGTTGTTTTTATCCTATTAGGCTGTGGTGAATAATTTGGAAGATGCGCACGAGCAAATCGATACTGCAATCTCGACTGCCCTGAAAGAAAGCAAGCCTGTTTATATTAGCGTAGGCTGTAATTTACCAGCGATTCCTCATCCCTCTTTCAGCCGTGAACCAGTTCCATTTTCAATCGCTCCACGGTAAAGCTCTGAATTCCTTTGATCTTCATTCATTTTTACATTTTACACTAGTGACCTTATTCTTGTGGAAAGTTTGTTTATAGTCTTGTAAAGAGAGGATCACCCACTTTACAACCTTTGAGTTACTCTTTGTTTCTCTCCATATTACTTCCTGTATATTTTGGCATCCGATCCAGTCTTGGCATTCCAGCCTTCACTGGTCGTGCATAGTGGAGACAAACTTTTGATATTTATGCATTGTATCTTAGGCGTATTCGGCTGTTAGATCCTGCGCGAAGGCAGGAAAATGTAGCTTTAGGACAACGATATCTCTTTATGTTTTTGAGAATTAGTTGATTACTCGCCAACTCTTGGTGTAAATCCATAAGGATAGTTTATTAATAGTTTTGAATTTTGATGAATACTTCACGGTTTGCACCTCCAAATTGTTTGAGTACTCATCTTTAAATCATGATTCTGTCCCTGGATATATTTGGAATTCCTAGTTTGACATTGATTGTGATTTTTGTGGTCTACAGACTAAGTAATCAGATGGGTTTGGAAGCAGCGGTGACGTTAGCAGCAGAATTCCTAAACAAAGCAGTGAAACCAGTACTGGTAGGTGGGCCGAAACTACGAGTAGCCAAAGCCTGTGGCGCTTTTGTACAATTAGCTGATGCCAGCGGTTATCCGGTAGCGGTGATGCCATCAGCAAAAGGGCTCGTACCAGAGCACCACCCCCACTTCATTGGGACCTACTGGGGTGCGGTCAGCACCGCCTTTTGTGCGGAAATCGTTGAATCTGCTGACGCCTATTTGTTCGCTGGACCCATTTTCAATGACTACAGCTCTGTTGGGTACTCTCTGCTTCTGAAAAAAGAGAAGATGATTATTGTGCAGCCTGATCGCGTGGCCATCGGGAATGGTCCTGAATTTGGGTGTGTTCTAATGAAGGATTTCTTGGGCGCTTTGGCGAAGAAGCTTAAGCACAACAAGACTGGATATGAGAATTACCACAGGATTTATGTACCTGAGGGGCATCCTCTCAAGTGTGAGCCAAATGAGGCCTTGAGGGTCAATGTTCTTTTCGATCATATTCAAAAGATGCTGTCGGGTGATACGGCAGTGATTGCCGAGACAGGGGACTCTTGGTTCAATTGCCAGAAGTTGAAATTGCCCGAGGGATGTGGGTAAGTGATGGAGAAATTTTTATGTTTGGTTTTCTCTTTTGGTTTTTATTTTATGATGTTAACAAATTTTGGGAAATTGGATTTTGTAGGTACGAGTTCCAGATGCAATATGGATCAATTGGGTGGTCAGTAGGTGCAACTCTTGGATATGCACAGGCTGCCCAGAATAAGCGAGTGATTGCTTGCATTGGCGATGGTAGCTTTCAGGTAGATCCAGAAATGCTTAGTTCAACTTATTCTGTGAAAGCTCTTAGAGGTGTGATTTAAGTATAGAAGACATAAGCTTAATAAACTGAATTTATAGGCTTGATGGACTGAATATCGAAAAAGGCTTCATGTAGCCGACCATACTTGCATGAAAAACAAAGATTTAGTTTGGTTTGGTTGTTTTGGTGATGTAGTAATTGATTAAATTGTTCTGCAATTTTGAATTTTATTTTCTTCTATATTTTGATGCATGCATCTGATATTCGTCTGTGACAAACTTGAACACCAAGAAGCTTTCTTTAAGGGAACTTCTTCCTCATGGACATCTAAATTTTCATTGGAGCTAGCACTCTATAATTGACAAAATTTTGGCAGGTGACAGCACAAGATGTGTCCACAATGCTGCGATGCGGACAGAATACCATCATATTCCTGATTAACAATGGTGGATATACCATAGAAGTTGAGATCCATGATGGGCCTTACAATGTGATTAAGAACTGGAACTACACCGGATTGGTTGATGCAATCCACAATGGCGAAGGCAAGTGCTGGACGACTAAGGTTAGTACGGAAGCTCAATAAACAGATTTGCTTTAGTACATCTACTCTGACATGGAGATTATCAGTTATTCTGAACATATTGAATATGTTGCATGTATGGGCAACCACACACCCGAGTAGAATTTGCATCCCAGATCGTCAATATGGGATAAGTGTCATGTATCGTTTTTGGATTTTATGCACTGTATCGCCATAAATATCGTGTATCTTAACAAGAGTCGCATGGGAATCGTAAGCTTAATTAACCATAAGATTAGTCTATAGCTATTTATTGATATTAGATCTAAATGTATTGAATCATAACATGCGATGGGACGCGGGTCCGTGTAGTGCCTTGGGCACTACACCCCTATAGTGCCCCCAATTTGACTGTCCATTTTGATAATGCAGGACTCGGATTTAATCCAAGCTATGTATGGTTTAGGTTTCTAGGAGTTGGGATTAAATCCGATCGGTTTGGATCGAAATGCATGGTCAGATTGGGAACACTATAGGGGTTGGGACCCCAAATCCAAGATGCGTATCAAAAGTCGTAGGATTTTGACAACAATTCCCCGCCGTAGACATAGTTTTTGTGTATTTCTCTTGATTTTTTTCTCAGGTAGCTACTCCTTTTCTGCATTTTGCTGATGATTCCAAACCTGTTGAATTTACTATAACAGGTTCAGTATGAGGAAGAGCTGATTGAAGCAATTGCAAAAGCAACTGGTGAAAAGAAAGACTGCTTGTGCTTCATAGAAGTGATAGTTCACAAGGATGACACTAGCAAAGAACTGCTTGAATGGGGATCCAGGGTCTCCGCCGCTAATAGCCGCCCGCCGAACCCTCAGTAAACTTTAATCTGAAGGGGATTGAATTGGTTACTGTCAAGATTCACCAGCATATTCATGCTTTTTCTTTGCGGTTATTTAGAGTTGTATTTTGAGTCAATGGTTGTGTAATGCTTTGAAGTGCTGATTTTTTTTGGCGTATATAAATCCGTTGGGTTTTTTCAATATCTACCAATCTTTTTTGTCTTGATTCTGTTCTCTCTTTTGTCTCGTCAGTCTCGAGCTTTTCTTTTCCATTTTGAACGGTGGATGGTTGGGTTGTGGCCCTTGTGGGATCAGCAAATGTGAGTCGTTGAATACTTGGATACCTTCAGCAATGCTCACATGCCGAGATGACGCGTTACTGCATTGTCATTGTCATTGTCAAACGACTTACTAAAAGCGACGTACTTTTTTTTTTTTATGCCGTCCTAGGCGCGCAATTCGACTAATCACTTTCCCAGTTTGGCCAAAGTCAAGCCCTGAGAAATTATTGTTTCGTGGCCTCATTCCAACAATCGAAAACCAGTTAGTTGTGTAGACTGTTAATTCACCAACCAACCGGATTAATTCTTGATTTACTTTTGAAGTCGGGGGTTTGTGGCGTGCCAATAGCCCTGGACTTGGGGGGCTGTTGTTGCCTCTATCTGGGGGTGCATCCCTCGGCCATCTGATCGTGTTTTGGACGATCTGGATGTGTTCGGCAATTTTAATTTGTTTTTATAAGTAAAAATCAAAGCACATCCGGACCGTTCAAAACATGATTAGACGGCAGAGAGGTGCACGACACCTTCCGCAACACTCCCCAACTAAGGTATTTTTTTATGAAAATTGAATTTTGTTTGAATATCCAAAAATTTGCGATTTAATACAATTTATTTTGAAGTGCAATGCCGTAATTATATTTTTTGTAATTTCAGCCCTTTTTTTTACAGTAAGGGCCACTTAGCAAAAAATCCAAAACATTCGACATTTTTTAAGGGAAGGACAAAGAACTTTTGCAATTGATCATAAAAACAAACAATATTTGACATTTTTAAAGGGAAGGATAAGGAATTTTTGCAACCGAACAAAAAGACAAAAAAAACTAGTGAACTGTTACTAATTTTTTAAAATTCTAAATTTCCACATAAAATTCAAAAAAATCTCCACCCATCTTTGACCCCTTCCGGCGACCAAAAAAATTAGTGAGATGTTACTAATTTTAAAAAATTCTTATTTCAAACATAAAATTCAAAAAAATCTCCACCATCCTACCTTTGGCCGACCACTTCCGGCAACAAAAAAAAAATAGTGAGATGTCACTAATTTTTAAAGATTCTAATTTCAAACATAAAATTCAAAAAAATTACCATCCCACCTCCGGTTGACCACTTCCGGTGACAAAAGAAAATTAATGAAATGTTACTAATTTTTAAAAACTCAAATTTCATAAATAAAATTAAAAAAAATCACACTCCAACTTTGGCCGACCACCACTCCACCTCGGGCCAACGACTTCCGGCGATCGAAAAAATTTGTATTTTTAAAAACTTGAATTTCAAACATAAAATTCAAAAGAAAAAATCACCTCCCCACTTGGCCGACCACCACCCCACCTCTGGCCAACCACTTTCGGTGACCAAAAAAATTAGTGAAATGTCACTAATTTTTAAAAACTCAAATTTTGTATATAAAATTCAAAATAATCACCTCCCCACCTCTGGCTGACCACTTCTGGTGACAAAAAAAATTAGTGAAATTTTACTAATGTTTAAAAATTTTGAATTTCGAATATAAAAATCCAAAAAATCACCACTCCACTTCCATCCAACTACCACTCCACCACTTCCGGCGACTAAAAAAAATAATGAAATATCATTAATTTAAAAAAGTTCTAACCCTTTTGGATGATTATTGGGGTGACGATGGGGATGTCGCAGAATTAGTGCACGATTAGGCCACTTTGCGTTTCCGTTCTTTTTTCCTTTTAATTATCTTTATCTGCTTATTTAAATGTTGGATGGAAGTGTGTTTTGTTTCAGTGTTGAATTTTTTAGACTAACCGTTTTCTTATAATTGCTTCCTTCAACCGTGAAATACTATAGTATTTATTTTTTGTTTTAAATAGAAAAGAAAAAATAAATAACTTTAAGATACGGTTTGTTATTGAATTGTTTAGTATATACCCAGTAGTTCATCTACGACACAGAATACACAAAGGATTTATTGCTTGCAGTTGTTACGAATAGGTATGCAATAACAATTTCATATAATGATGAAGTACGTTTTGGGCAGGAATACTCACAAGCCGTATTCGATTTTGATGCGATGATGTTCTTCTGACCTCCTCTCAATTTTCTTTTCCGTTGACTGCCCCCATTGATATTCCTCCATTACTGCCGTGGAGCTTCGAATTCGGTGACACGAGGGACTGTCTTTACATGTTCAATGTGGGGGAAGGGAAAGAGAAAGGATGAATTTGTATAGAGAGAGAGAGAGAGAGAGAGAGAGTGGGTGTGTGTGTGTGTGTGTTTTATCCTTTTATTAAATTAAAATTATAAACAATGTCTTTATGTTTGATTGTAAAAGTTCATTGTCCTTCCCTTCAAATAGACAAAATATTATGGTTGTGTTTGGTTAGATATTTTAGTTTAGTTTTGATGATGTCAACATGTGTAATGAATGGAGAGAGATAGAGAGAGAAATGAGGGAAATGATGATGTCATCAAAACTAAAACTAAAACTAAACAGGAAAACGAACAAGGCCTATGTATTTATGACTAATTATTACTAATGTAATTTAGTCACTTTGTTATGTTATTGTAGATACCCCGATTTTGACCCAAGAAACTTATCAAGCATCCCCAAGGATGAACATGCCCAATAAGAGCACGCAAGGTTTGATTGTGAACTTAGAAACCCCTCCAAAACCTCTTCAAAATAAACCCAAGCCTGCACCACCTTCTAGTATATTCAAAACCCTCTTTTTTGATATATAATATGTCCTGATCCGTTTTGAAATGAGGGAGATGTGTCTCTTTTACCAAAACGACATGTTTTCCCGACCTTCTGAGGGTAAAATGGTCATATATTTTGATGTACAAATCATCTTGGGTTCAAACGACTTGGGTTAGAAATTAGACTTGACAAACTTTCCAACGCTTCAAACCATATGCAAAACGGAGTTCGATATCACCTGGAGTGGTCCCGCAAAGTTTCATATGTTGTGCTGTCAAATAATTCAAGCGCCTAGATTACCCTATTCCACGCGCCCAGACTAAATCCAGGCGCCTGGATTCCCATTCCGGGCGCCCGAACTCAATCTAGGTGCCTGGACTCCCCAATTCTAGGCGCCCGGACTCACTCCAAATACTTGATCCCCAAGGTGAAATGGGAGGGAAGGAGCGTCTTGAAGGATTTTGAAGAGGATTTTCTGCAGAAGTTTGTTAGAGATAGTTGAGGGAAGATAGGGTATCCTGGTGAACCCCTTTGGCTGACCTTCTAAGGGTTTCTAGTGACCTTTTTGCACCCTTGGTGCCTATTTAAACACCTCATCCCACTCCATTTGGGAAAAGATTAGTTCTTCACCCCCTTTCCTAACTGTTATGCTACTGGAAATTTTCTAAAAACTACATCCCCAACTGATCCCTCTCAATTTCATCCATTTTCAACCATTAAAACCCAATTTTCCCCCATCTTAGCTCCCCATACTTGATTCTACCCATTTTTCATCATCCACAATCAAACCACCTACAATCAGTTTGATAAACTTCCAGTAACTAAAATCTAGTCCATTCAACTGCTAAAAGTCCTCCAAAAAACAAACCCAAGCTCATCAAATCAAATCTTTCAAGGTAGATTGTCTATCAATTATGCTTAAAAGGCCCTAAGGGGACACCATCCAAGCTCTTGCTAGTTCCTCATACTAGTTAATAACTTGGAAAAGTCTCAAACACCACAAAAAGAGAACTCATTTTGTGCACTTGTTCAGTATTCCAGGCGCCTGGATCCCCCTCTTCCAGACGCCCATCTCTGATCCAGGCGCCTGGACCAGCATGATCCAGGTGCCCAGTTTGTAGTCCAGGTGCACGATGTGTGGTGTTGATAGGTCTATTCTGAGAAGATTTCAGTCTGTGTGGGCAACATTTTAGATTAATTTGTGCAAAATATGTGTTCATTTTCACCATACATGCATTCCACAAAACACAAGCATCCACATACATCATTCTAGCGTTTATTGTTGTATTTATGTGCTCATATATAGCTTGTAATCTAAGTCCATTGAAACGATATTCTTCAAAATCCCTTAAATTATTGAGTAGAGACCGGTGGTCACACCGGACGAGAGGGGTGCTTTGAATTCCTTCCATTCTTGTAACCTAGCTCCTGGACCCGAAAATCTCAAATAAAAGCAGAACTAGTGCAATATTTCCTGTTCCAAGGGCAAAAGAGTCATTTTTCAAATGGTTTCTTGGGCATAGACCTTAAACTCGGGTGGCGACTCTATCCAATCAATCAAAACGGTTTTCCAAAATAGCTACTGTTTTCGTGGACATTCTCGCAGGGTGTTCACAGTTATTGATGTGATCAATTTGATTTTTAACAATTAATATATTAGAGGTTTACAAGGTGACCATGTGGGTTTGTTTGGAATTTGAGGAAAGTGAGAAAAGAAAGGAAAATTGAAAATTTTTCCTCATCTTGTTTGGTTTAGAGAGAAAATAAAAAAATCTTAATATTGTGAATAGTGAAATTTTCCTCTCACTTTCCTCTCATTTTATTTTCTTTCACTTTCCCTTCCCTTCCACATGTTACAAAGAGACTCTAAATGCGGACATGATGAAAATCCACTTTGGGAGAAAAAAAAATAGAAAAGAAAAGAAAAAGTGTGTTTTCATCCTAGCCAGGATGCATTTTTGGACGGTTCAGATGTGTTAAAGGGACATCGCGTCACCCATACCCTATTTGCACCCAAAATTTTCTCCCATATTGGAGTCACAACTCACAAGATCTCACGGGGTTTAGAACTTGCCGACGGGTGTAATTAACCAGCAACCAGTAGAGTAACACGCATCTGGAAAATACAAGCAATGCACGCACACATATTTACACGCAAAAATATGGATTATAAATTCTGCCCATGAGATACATGTAGACCCCTCATTAATTAGTGAGATTAATGCACATTGAATGATTTCGAACACATTATGTATATATGTGCAAACACGTGTACCTAGGGCAGGATTGAGCATATGCACACGAGGCTCACGGACTCACGTGACTCCCGACAATTTTTTTTTTTTTTTTAAGAAAATTAATGTTGGCACTCCAAAACGTGGGAGTATCTCTTGATTTTGGCGCTCCCTTTTTGGATTGCCAAAATCACTTCTTTATTTTTTTAAGTTTTTATTTTATTAAAAAAAAAGAAATAAAGAGGGTGTTTGGGAGCTTTTACTTATTCCATTTTCATTTTTCCATTTTCCTTGTTTTGTTTTCCCCTCCCAAAATAAATTCCAAGAAAATGCAGTTTCTTTCACCAATGCATCTTACGAGAACTCACATAGTCCCCAAATAAAATTAAAAAAAATAAATCCCATTTGACTGTATTGATATTCTCAAAAACATTAATTTATGAAATCCTTCTAACAGTAGTGAAAAGGCTTCGAATTTTTTTCAGCCAAGTCAAAAAATATCTTTCATTGAATCTTGACCATTAAAGGACATATGGACCATCATTTGAGTCATTTTCCAAGAATTTGAACGAGCAGTCCACAAGTCACTTATGCTTATTGAAGAACAATCTGATGCTTCGTAAACTAACCTAATAAATTAAGGCATTTTAATGCATGTAAATCCGTCTCTTTAAATTTCATGTGTTCACCTATAAAAACACATAAACTGATTTTAGGCTGCTCGGATACAAAGGGTTCATAGCCTTTGGGATTTGGTAAAATTGAATTGGCTTAATTACAAATATCTGAAAGCAACTTTATCATGATCAAAATTGGTCCTGCAGGGGCCACTACTCGTGGTAAAGCTTGGGATGATGGGGGCAGGGGGGAAATTTCCCAGATTTTCATTGAGCACGAAGACGAGATTCGTTCTCTCCAATTCCTATACTTCAAAAATGGAAAATTGGTTTTGTCAGATAAACATGGTGGTAACACTGCTCGTGTTCATGCTCGTGCTCCCAAGTTTGATGTGGTAAGTGTACAAGTTATTGTATACTGTTAAGTCTATCCAAAGATTTTTTTTTCTATATCTCACGGTGTTCGGGTTAGCTTACTTGCACCTATAATTCGCAAGGGACTAGTTCCATTATTCACAACCTAAAGACTCGATTAAAGTAGGTACATAGTAGACTAACCCGTAAGAGTTTATTGCACCTGGGAGGTTACGAATATGAGATGTTAGGATACGTATCCCGATTTCAAAACCTTGCTCTGATATAATAGCTTTTGTCTGATTTGTCCCTTGTTCCTTTTTCTTATACCCTGGAAGAGTTAATGTTCCAATTAGCTGACCTAATTTGATTATTTTTCCTGTTCAATGTTGCTGTTTCTACAAAGCAGGTCAAGCTTGATTATCCATCGGAGTATTACCGGTATAAGTGGTTTCTCCGGCTACGGCTTCTGTGACGCAAGGAAGCGAATTTCGTCAATAACATTTACAACCAACAGAAGGACATATGGACCGTTCGGAATGGACCATGAAAGCCCCCATAGCATGTCATGAACACGAACCCATCATTAACTTGTAAGGCCCATGTGCATCTGACGGTTTCAAACACATTCTGTACCTGTTTACACACACAATTTCTGTTTGCCAACCCCAACTGTAGTTTTCAAATATTTTAGAACATTGAAATGATTTCCCACACTACTGTTTAGAAATGCTTGTCAAACACCAAAACAGTCCCCATTGTGTGGTATACATTTCCGTAGCACCAACATAGAAAAAATGCTTGGCGAAAAAGAGACCCGAGGCACCACGTGACAGTGACCCAAGAGCATTGTTAATTTCATGGGAAAAAACTCAACCGTGTACCCCCGTCCCCCAGTATGATTCCAGTGAAAATACGCCTTTCAGCAAACCCAGATTGCAAAATGCATGTTCATTGAGTAACACGGATTAGAGATAGAAAAAAAAAAAAGCATTGCCTTCCCACAAAAAAGTTGACATTTACATGGTTGAGGACATACGGGGATTTTAACCGACCCCCATCGACCAATCTATTGCTTAGTTCCATCTTTATCTGTTGCCAACACTAGACGTCCATTTTGGAGCAGCGAGGCAGGAAAGGGAGTGCGGCAACTGGCAACGCAACTCCATTTTCAAATGGCTAACTTCCTCTTTCAATGTGGCTCGTCCAAACTTGTCGATTTCCTCCATTACATCTACGGAATCACGGAAGAAAGCAGTATTAAATGAGTTCCAGTGCTTCTTGTTCTTCATATGTTTCGAGTCGAAGTCCTGACTGATTAAGTGGAGGTGCAATTGTCGCATTGATGGGACCTGCAAAAAAGAGAGTTTAGAGTGTTATTCTCATGGACAACTTATTGGTAATTCGTATGAAACCAATTCATAAAAGAAGAGCTCAAAACTAAATTGAGAGAGAGAGAGAGAGAGAGAGAGAGAGAGAGAGTTTACTTCTGGAAAAACATCATTTACTACAACAATTTCATCCGATATCTCCATCACTTCATTCTGACACTTCTCAGGATTAATGGCAATGTGATAAAGAGCTTAAGCCCAAACACCACAGTCCTTAGATGTACTTCCATTATTCTTTTCATCATTCCTATCCCCAGCGCCAGTTGTCAACGGATGTGTTATTAGTCCCGGTTTGTTAAATTTGAGAATCCAGCCCCATTTTTTTTTTCCCAGCAAAACGTTAATTATATCCAGAAATTAGAATGTAAATAACGGGTTAATGAAAGTGCAAGATGAGTATCAAGACACATACATTGAGCAATGAAAAAATGAAAATTTAAATTGATAAAGATACTTAAGTCCGGAATTTATTTGAGTCTCCCTAAGTGGCCGTTGAATTGGTCCTTCCGAGAATCGAGATTGCTTGACATGCATGTGTTGACTTAGACACCTTGAGTTATTAAAATAAATCAATAACGTCCACGGTTTCAGAACTTGCCAAATTGAGGTATCCTCCTAACAAAACGCATCCAATGAAATACTCCCACTACACAACTATAGCCCCAGCTTTCCCCCTAGTTTGCCAACTAACAATTCTACGTACACATATTTATATATTCAGACCATCAGATGCCTGTGAACTCATTAATTTGCGAGATCCATGTACATCAGCCGGTTTCAAACACATTCCGTGCATGTGTACAAACATGTGTAATAATTTGCAAAGCACGGCCAGTTTCGATCACCTCTCGCTCAGGTGTACAAACATCTGAGTGAGAGACTTTCCGATTGCCAATGCCAACAGCAGTTAACCAAAATTTAGAATACTTAAATAACTTCCCCCGGTACTACTAAAAATGATAACCTCAATTCCTTGCAATGAATCTAAATCAAACTATTTACACTCCCAAAGCGAAGGGGAAAACTATTTCCCCAGTACTGTCAAATAACTCCCGGTGAGAGTCAAATTCACAGAGAACAGCTCAATTGCGTACCCTCAGTATAATGCATGGCCACAGTCCAAAGTCAGTGAAGTGAAACAGAATGTTACGAACCCCAGGTTCACGAGTAACCCAGATTTTAGAGATCAAAAAGCATTGCCTTCGCACCAAAAAGTTGACATTTACATGGTAGAGGACATACAGAGATTTAACCCGACCCCCATCAGATGTGATTTCCGGATTCAATCTGCCTTACTGAAAGAAAAGATTTATCAACCTATTGATTAGTTCCATCTTCATCAGTCGCAACCACTAGACGACCATTTTGGAGCAGCGAAGCAGGAAAGGGAAAGCGGCATTTGCCAATATGCGATTTGAGGCGTTGAATATTTGGGTGTGCGCTTCTACATCGGTGGCAACGCAACTCCATCTTCAAAAGGCTATCTTCGTCTTTGATTGTGGCTTGTCCAAACTTGTTGATTTCCTCGATTACATCTACAGAATCACGGAAGAAAGCAGTAGTAAATGAGTTCCAGTGCTTCTTGTTCCTCATATGTCCCGAATCGAAGTCCTGACTGATTACGTGAAGGTGGAATTGTCGCATTGATGGGGCCTGCAAAAAAGAGTTAAAATGCTTTTCACATAGATAACTTATTGGTATTCACATAGATCACTTATTGGTAGGGCCCATTTGGGAGTCTAATTATTTTTTGCATTTTGCATTTTGGATTGGGATTGTCAGAATAGATTATTAATCTTAAAGAGTATTTGGGAGATGTGGGAGATGTGTGCAGAAAAGTTTCTGCAATAGAGCTGCGTGGGAGTAATCATCAAAATAAATTAGTACCTCTAGGGCTAATTATCAAATTGTGTCTCCGTTGTGTGGTTTTGCGAATGCACAAAATGTTTTCTCCTAATTTCTGCCAAACAAACCACAAAATGCTTGCGAATGCACAAAATGTCTTCTCCAAACTTCTGCCGAACATCCAAAATGTCAAACCACAAAATGCAAAATGTGAAAATGGAGCACCCAAACGGGCATTCAAAGAGAAGCACAACAGATTACGATTTATGACTTGCTACACATCTAGGTTGCGTTTAGCTTTATGGATTTGAAATGTGCAAGCATTTGGAATTCAATCACTCATAGAGTAACTTCAATTTAAATATGAGAGTTATACCCGAGGATTTCAAGATCAAATCCAAGAGCTTCATCATGGTGAAGGAGAAAAAACTATTTATAAGTAGTACATAGAAATCTTTCACGCCAAGGATAGTCCTTCAAGCTATGATGTCCTACTATAAAGGCAACTCTTCCACTCAAGCCAACTCGACAACACTATTTGGATATAGAAAGGAAAATGCTAAATAGGCCCAGTGGATTTATGTTAAGGTTTAAAAAGTGTATAAAAGTAGGTGTAAATGTATTGAAAAGTGTAAAAGGTGCACTGGAGTGCATTTCTCCCCCCCATTAATACTTATTGTGATCCCAGTGGGCTCACAACATCAAGACCCAATTAACCATTAGCAAACCAGCTGGGGGAAAAGACTACACACCGAATGATACCCCAGACGGAAAATAAGCGTCTTATCTTCACTTAAATACTTCCCAGCCCACTTCAAGCCCACATCATGCATTTTCCTTAACAACTGAAGGTTTTCTTTCCGCACATCTGCAAGTCGGTCAAGACCTTCGTAACGTGCCAGCACCAAAAAGTGCCTTTTTGCCTGCAGAGAGGAATGAAATTTTAATTTGACATGAGCTCAAAACTAAACTCAGAGAGAGAGAGAGAGAGAGAGAGCTCATTTACTTTTGGATAAGCATCATTCAGTACAACAATTTCATCCGATATCTCCATCACATCACTCTTACTCTTCTCAGGATTAATGGCAATGCGATAAAGAGCTTGGGCCCAAAAACCCCAGTCCTTAGATGTACTACCATTATTCTTTTCATTTTTGGCATCATCACTCCTATCCCCAGCACCAGTTGTCTTAGACTCCTGTTCTTCATGAAATCCCTTGCACTTTTTGTTTCCCTCGGATTCATAGACACCCTCTCTCTTGACCTTTTGATCAGCAGTGGAAAACTGATTCATATGACTCCTCTTGAAGTCAACTGGAGCCTCCAAATGAACGGACCCAATCTTCTCTTTTGGTTCCTTATTCAATGTTTCTTGGGACCTCACTATAGATGCAAAACCTTCAAAAAGTGACGAGTAAGCCTCACGAAGAACTTCACCACCCTTAATATAGTCATTGTTGAGAAAGTTTGGTCGTTTTGGGTTCATATTTGGTCCAAGAACATGTATGACATGGGTTACACCTTCTCTACAAAACAAGGGAGAAGTAGATGGAAGAGGGACAACCACAGATTTTCCAGGAGCCAGTGATCCAGCTCGTTCCATGGTTGCAGTCTCTAGGGACGGACCTGCTGCACCAAATATAGCAGCATTCACTCCTCCACCCCCAGGTTTCAGCCGCCTGCGAAGAGATTATTTTTCAGTTCATCTCTTGGTGAAGAAATAACAAAGTTTACTGCCTTTCAATGTTTCACTAAGATAATAACAAAGCAGGCCAACTATCCTACTATAATAAATGACAGACAAGCAACCAGACAAAGCATAAAGAGTTGCATTTGGCAGCAAAAGTTTGTGCTACTGCAGCACTGCTTGACCACAAACAATAAGTCTATGCTCTTGAATGGCATTGGCACCAAAGACTTTGATTTGTTTTGTCTAGTTATTAGTAGGGAAATTCTCATGATAGTTCGTATGAATTAGGGTGATAAACCTGTACAAAACTGTTCAGGCCTTAGGTAGATCCAGAACAGTGGAAGGTCACGACTACAATCTTTTAATACATTTTAGGTCACGACAGGCCATTGGTGGATGGAGACCAATGGCAGGTCACAACTACAACATTTTTTAATAGGTTTTGGGTTGTGACAGTTCTGGTCTAACCAAACAATTAAAAAACGACAGCAACTACAATGATTTTTCACTAAACATATTGTTATCCATAAAGAACAGTGGGTAAAAGCTTACCAGTTAGCAGCATTTGCTATTACATTGCAGCATAAACCTCCTTCTGAATAGAGCCGAGTTATATCTCCCACAAACGTCAAGAATTTTCCAGAATCTATGTTCTTTTCTCCCGCTTTAGCCCTAACCAAGGACAATATCTTTGACCCAGAGGACAAATCTACCAAAACAAGCCTAGCATTGCCATGCTTAGTCACAAACTCCAAAACTTTCTCAACAATAATATCAGCTGCCTTATGAAGGTCAAACTGAAAATCGGCTGTTGAAATAGATGGAAATGCCAAAGTTGGAATATTTTCCAAAGAAGAAGTGCTTTCAAGAGAACCTAATACCAGATCTTCACCTCTTTTTACCTCTTCATCAGCAATTACCCTAATATCCTCTTGTCCCATAGAGGAAGAATCATTTTCCTTGGTGACATCATTGGTGACAGAATCTTTCAAGCTATCTATTTTAGAAACTTCATTAACAGGGGAGTCCACTTTTTTAAGGAACTTCATTATACCAAGTTGAACTTTGGCATCTGGATTCTTTTGGCCGAAACTCCCAGATGGAAGGGTATCCTGTGGACCAAGCGCACTATATGTACTAATAGCAGCTTGAGCATCACTTTCACTTTGGCAAAATGTGATTCTAGAAAACCCTTCGCTCAATTTAGGCAACTCCTTCTTTTGCAGCATTCTATTCACAACAGCAGCAGCTTTTCCACCTTGTAATTTTCCTTCGTGCCCCACCCGCTTTACAGAGCGAGATATGCAAAGCTTGGCAGGAAGATCAAGTACCACAGCATGCACGTCTACTTGGCCATTGCCAAGCTTCACAAAGTCTGCACGCTGTTCTCTATCAAGATTGCATCTGTCAATGAATACACTTTTACAATCTTTCAATGCAGCAGCTGCACTTGTAAGGCACTGAGTTTTTGTTCCAGCTTTACCATTACCAATAGTGTCCTGTACGGCAATGCAAAGGGAGTTTAAGTAAAGTTCTTCGCCTCGTCGGTGCTTATGTCAAATGTGCTATAATAAGAGCTTCCCACAAACACTAGTTATAAGAAGAACCCCTAAGAGTCCAACGATGTATAGTAGGAGGTAAAAGGAAAGAAGGATTTTAGCATCTTGTGTGGGTGAGCAAAGAAACATAAAGGATATGGGACTATGGGTACAGACAGGGGGTCTCTACCCAGGTGTACAGATCACTTTGGGGCCGTCTAAGACTGTTTTTCTCACTATTTTTTTTTTCATAACTAAGAAAGCTTAGAAACCAAAGAAACTGAGGGCTATGAATGAAATTTCTTTTTCTTGAGTTCGTATTTTGATGGGCTATGTCTCTATATCTAAACTTGTACTATTAATCAAACGATTCTCACAAAATCTTATCATTTTTAATGAAAAACAAAAAAACAAGAGTCCTAGCGTGCAAGCTGGCCCGGACACTCTGAGTTGCTAAGAAAGTAAGAGAGTTCTATATATCAACAAATCACTCGATCTAAACAGGCTATAGAACTGGCAATCTGTGCTTATATTGTGAAATCCATGCATAATAAACAGGTTTTAAAGGATGAATATGAAACCGAGTTTGGCAATTCGTCAAACACCTGATGACCCCTTGTAAAAATATGAGAGAGAGAGAGAGAGAGAGAGAGAGAGAGAGAGAGAGAGAGAGAGAACCTGGCATATACGGACCCAGGGCCGGGTCGAGACCCGCATGACGTGGTCGCAGAAGGTGGACTTGCCACTTCCTGGTGCACCAACCAGAATCACCACCATTGCATTCCTCTTCTCTTCTTCACCTTTTTCAACAAAACAACAACATACCCATTGTCAGAGAGAATGTTTTCTACTAGCTTCGCTTAGTAAAGTAGAGGTCTGAGGCGCATCTTTCACATTAGTGTATTGAACTTCATTGTCAACTCTCTTTTTGGCAATAAAACTACTCAATCACCAAGAACAAAAAGAAAAAAACATACCCATTACACATGCATATACACAAATTTCTGATAGATGTATACATATTTCTGTGTAATTACGGGTATCAATGACTGAAAACCCTAAAGCAGATGGAATTTGTGAGTAAGCGTACCCTTGGAAGAGGAATCGCCATAAACGTCCATCGTTTTTCACGTACGTTGTTAAATCACTGATTCCAATCCTCGTTTTAGAACCGATTACGGATTACTACTAATCTGGGTTTGGCACAGGCGCATAGCATTTCCGGTTCTAGGATCTTCAAAGTTCAAAGTACCAGCGTCGACCAGCTGAGGGCTGGGACTTGTTTGGTTACGCTCCTAAAGTTATCCGTGGAAATTGCCCATCTGAGTTGGATTGCAAATGAATCAAACAGCTCGGTGTTGGACTCGTTTTGGGTTCGATTCGTTAAGATTTTCCCAAGCTTGAGCTCGAGTTCGCAAAAACATTTATAAACAAGCTCCAACATTATTTGCTCGGGTTCGAAAAATGAGTATACAACTTGAAATTTTTTAATACACATTGTAAAATCTTACTAATAATTTTCTGCCATCTTTCCTTCGTGATAATTAAGGCCATGTTCCACTAACAAAAAACTAATTTTATTTTAACTCAAAAATTATTTTATTTCACTAACAAAAAACTCCCCCAAAAACTAGTTTTGTTTTACTTTAAAAACTACCTTATTCTACTAACAAAAAGGCTAAAAAAAAAAACGAACTACCCTTTACAATAAACTAATACTAAAAAAAAAAAAAATTTAGTGAAACAAGCTGTAGATTTAAACTACAACTAAAAGTTTAAAAAACCAAAAAACAAGTTAGTGGAACAAGTAATCTTAAAAATGAGTAATTATTAAGCTGTCTTGAGGTACATCCACATATTGTTCCAACACTCTTATCTATCACACAAGTTAGTATAGTCCATACATTTAGTATTGGGTCGAACAAAAATGTGTGGTTGATAGGAGAGTTGGTGTCATATGATGGTGCCCACTAAGTACTTAATAAAAATGAGTAATTATTAAGCGGTCTTGAGGCAGCGCCATGTAGTTTTTCAACACTCTTATCTATCACACAAGTCAGTATAGTCCATACATTTAGTATTGGGTCAAACAAAAATATGTGGTTGATAAGAGAGTTGGTACCATATGATGGTGCCCACTTAGTAGCGTGTTCCAAACAAATATATGATGGATAAGAGGGTCGGGGGACCAGGTGCTAGTGCTTAGGACTCCCAAATAACTTTTCCTTAACCGCCGCCGCATGGTGCTTCATGACATTCATTTTCCGTACAATGACATGTTCTCCAATAGATCTTATCAAAATTGGATAAAATCAAGGTGAAAAAAGTTGGTAAAATCTTAAATTTTTTAATACAAAAATCTAAGATTTTATCAACTATCTTTACCAATGGATAAAGTCAAAGGCTTAAATTTTATCAAATCTTGACAGAATCTATTGGAAAACAAGGCCTAAAAGATTTTTATCAAAATTTGATAAAATTATCCCTTGATTTTATCAGATGAGGAGGAGGGATGATAAAATCTCAGCTTTTCTGAATGCAAAAAAGTTGAGATTTTATCAACCTTATCCTCATTTGATAAAAATCAAGGGTGATTTTATCAAATCTTGATTTAAAAAAAAAAAGAAACTCAGCCTAAGAACCACATTTTGGATTTTGAGTGGAGCCCATACCAATGTGTGGTAAAGAATTACTCTGGAGCATCACGTGACAGTGTTTCATAAACACTAACGAGTAATTTTCCATTTCGTATATTAACAATGCTATGGGTACACCACACATGCACACGAAATACACACCAAGCTGGGTCTTACAAGGAAGAGTTCAACTCTTACACGGAAGAGTCTAACTCTTACCTTGGTGTGCATTTAATGTTCGTAAGTCGTGTACACATCGCGTTTTCCCTTCGTATATGCTCGCCCGCAGTAAAATTGTGGCTTGGCTCAGTTCGGAAAGTCCACCTCGGGCCATTTACCTTGCCATGCTCGAGAAGGTCATTTTACCAAAAAAAATCATATGGATCGGACAAACGGTAAGGATTTCTATGTATCACGTTTGTCTTGTAAAAAAATAGACGGTAAGAATGTCTATTGCATGAATGATCTACACATTAAGCTCAACAAATTGGACCATTAATTGGATCTACAAGCTCTTTAATTTTAATAACCTGAGAGCAGCCCAGTCCGTTGTTAACTCATAGAAGTTGTTTTCTGTTCTTCTTTCTTCCAAGTGTTCTCTTTTCTCTTTGTACTCCCTCCGTCTCATATTACTTGTCGCTTTCATCATTCACGACACCTCTAAAAATTATGTATTTATATTTTCAAATGTATAATTTACATATATTCAACCTGGATCTTATTTGATAATTTCTATTAGACAAAGTGTTCAAATTTGTAAGAAAATTATAAATTGAAAGACATGAGCAATTGAAATATGACACGTATGCATACAAATGGACAAGAAAATCTGGACGGAGAGCATAATAGTTTTGCACCTAATTATGCATCAAACTTTCTGGAACACATGGTTTTTGACAAAGTTGATGGCACAGAGGCTAATTGATACAAACCAATTCCAATTGCTTAAAATATTAAGCTCGATTTATGTAGTGAGTTTATGCAGAGGATGATGGATTGGGTTCTTTTTGAGAAACGCTTCGAAGGATTGACTTTCCAAATTCCAGATATACGGAATGCCAAAAGTTGATGGGACGAATGATTCTCTAAAGGGTTATGAATAATCAAATTCGCACTCATCTTTTTGATAAATGCACTCCATTTCTTGTCTACTAATGGAATTTTTATATGCAAAAAATTTGAGTGCATTCACAACAAAAGAGATTGGAGATCACAGATTCATACTGCAAGTAAATTACTCCTGTAACTTATTTTACTCTATTCACATTAACCAGTTTATCCTTTTTCTTTGTTTGTTTCTATGGGTGGTTGGTCAGAACTTTCCAATCCTTCTAAAATGGAAAAGGATTTATCCTGCTGGTCTGGTTGTGAGTATGCTCCTGCTACACCTCAGCGGGTCGCGAACAAGGCTTCGAGACCCAGGTACTTGCAGGCTAAGCGAGTTACGGTCATCTGTAGGCGTAGGCCAGAGGATCCTATTGCCATGCGTTGAGGTCATAGGAAGTAGAAGAGCAAGGCCAAGATGGTTGCTAATTGTGGCACAGGTGGTGGCAAGGGCATTCAAGGCTACACTCGGAGGAAACGTAAATGGGAAATTTTTTTTTTGCAGATTGCTATGCTGAACCTCACATTTTTCATATCCCTCAACGCCGTAATATCAGTCTTGTGTCTTGCGCCCAATCTTTGTCTTGCAGGTTTTGTTCATGGCGTCGAGGATTGGTCGGTTAGTTTTAGTCTTGAAGGGTGTAGCTTTTTTGCCTTGTATAGACTGTTTACTTGGGCTCTGTTTTGTTTAATGCTTGGATTTGACTGGCCTGTAATCTTTGTATGGATTATGCAGCTATGAGCTGCACTATTTTATGAATGGAATGTTTTTGTTTGCTCAAAAAGTAGTGAAGTACCAATCCCTTAGTTGCTATAGTAACAAATCCAAATAAACAAAAAATGCCTTCGATTTCATAACGACAACAAGCGCCTACATATTCCTCCCCTGTTTTGATAATACTAAACATTTAGGATACAACGTTTTGCTCAAGGAAGGCTCCTAGAGGGAAATTCTTGCAAACATGCACACAGACAAGAAAGAATTGCTATATTAGCTTAGGACAAGAAACAAGGGCCCTAAAATCGGCTGCAATCATGATACAAGATTTTAACATCCAATATTGATATTTACCAATGTAAACTCTAATAGACTAATACCATCCAATAGCAGCCAATGCATGGCCATATCATCAATAGTCCATTACAGACATATATCTCGATTTCGCTACTTAGAACCCAGCTTGCACATATCAAGGCGCCATTACGTCCCTCAAGCAAAATTGCTTGCCCATCATCTCCAGTGCACACTGGACACTTGTACAGGTGCCAGTGGATGGAAGTTGTAAGTTGATAACTAAAGCTACAAGGGGCATACGGCGCAAGGAGCTATGAGTAAAAGCTAAAAGCACCCTCCAACACAAGATGCAAGAAGCAAAAATTTCCTCATGCAAGCTGTAACAAACATGGCCTGATTTTTACTACTTGCTAAGCAACATGACATATGCAATAAGCAACAGCCTTGTAACCCCCAAAAAGCTTGAAATGACAATAACAGATAGATCACTGGAGCGAATTTGATTAATTACAACAAAACTCTTTGACCTGGAATTTGGAATATCCTACTTTCATGCAATTCACGGGGCTCAACAAGCAATTGATATTTCGGTGGAATACTCTTTGTTTCCTTATTTCCAATTCCAGCGATGCCATCAAGAGCACACAATGCATAAGGTGAGAACCAGGGAGTCAAACACTAATTGTGAAAATCAACAGCTATGTAAACCCTAGAAAGGAACTACACTATGGAAAGATCGCTAAATCCAATTTGCTTCAGTAGAATCAAAGACCTCAAAACAACAGCTAAGTAAAACACTCTGAAGGTTCGAAATGATGACGAATACTGATCAATGTTCTAAAACTCGCTAGTCAGGCAGAGAAGTTGGGCTAGGGCCTAGGCACCAACTACTTGGCAGCCCAAGGCATTGGATCGCCGCCTAGCGACTCGGCTGACTTTTAGAACACTGATACATATAGATCACCAAAACCAATTTGCTACACTAGAACCAAGAAGTCAAAACGATAAATGAAAAAAAAAAAATAGAGCTTGCGAAAACCCTCGAAAGGGTCGAAATGATAATGACGGATAGATCACTAAATCCAATTTAATTCATTAGAAACAAGGAGTTCAAATTCAAACACTCAAATGCATAAAGCAACAGCTTAATAAAACCCTAAAAACAAGGCCCGAAATGACAAGAACGGAGAGATCACTAACAACTGCAGACAGACGAGAGACGACTACTTGGATCTCTGCCTCATCTTTCTACGCTTCCTCTTCAACCTCCTCATCCGCTTCTTCTTCCACTGCAAGAAACACCAAATCGAAAAACTTCGTCATTCTTATATACAGAACGAGTCGTGAATTAAACCGAACGAACAGAGGGAGAAAGAGATTGGCTTTTATCGATGGGATGAAGGATCTTAGATCTTACCTTGGCTCTCATCGCGACTGTCTTTCGGCTTCTGAAACCCTAGAAAGATCGGATGCGAAGAAGTACTTCTACAGCTGAAAAGCTGATGAGTGACGACGACTTGAGGAAAATTTATGAAGCCCTAGGCCCTTTTTCTTGAACTGGGCTGCTGGAGGAGTATCCAAAACGGTTCGGACTATGGGCTGTGTCCACGCGGCCCACTTTTGAAATTCACTGCTACTCCGAAATAATTTTCCTGAAAATCACCAAAATAATTCACTGCGACCGAAAGTATATTTATTTAAAAACATATTTTTTTTAGGGAGTGATTTCCCCGTAGTGTGGATACCACTTTCGGGGGTGTAAAAATAAATTATCAGTTGTACAAGAAACGGATCTTTTTGCATCGGTAAGATCCCGTTGCAAGAAGACAAATTTCTGTAGCACTGTTTGGTTCTTTTACTTATTTGTAATGGAAAATAATTGAGTGCGAGCGTGTCAGAGAGAGTTTTAATTTTGTCCATCGGATTAACTTTGGATAAACCAAATGTATTTAGGCGATTGTGTTTTTAATGGTTCAATTACCTCAATTAAGAGGATTTTTCTTTCAAAGTGAATAAATGCAAACTAATATACTTAGGAAATTAAAGAACAACAAAGAAACAAGATACTTCAATTGATAAATCAAAGGTAAACTTATTTCGAAATTGCCTTCAACTTCAAATACAAAGTGATGAGAACTTCGAGCAGATGATTGTTACAAGAGCAACCAAAATTAATTCTAACTACTCCCTAATCTACTTTTTAACTTACTTCGAACTGAGTTCGAAATCCTAAACGACTTGCAAATGAACAAACCAAACATCATTTTGTTTGATACCTGTTTGTTAAAGATTTGTTTGGGGCTTTTCACTCTTTAGTTTCTTCTATTTATAAATGTTGTTTGTTAGTTGAACTTCCCGCTCAATTTGAACTTGGCTTGCTTCAAACTCCGTCTTTTACACTTTGAATTGACAGTTTATTTCCTCCTCCATGTCTAAATTTGAATTATTTCAATCTTCTTTGAAAAAACTTTAATTTGAATCTGTACAATTATTCAAACTAATCCAAATGATTATATTTTAAGGAGATAACTGCCTTTCAAGATATGTTCCACATGTCTTAACCACCAATTGCCTTGTTTCACAAGTTTACACATGGATTTCATGCATTTAGGAGTTAAAATCTTGGTTTCGAAGTCGATCTTTTATCAACAATAACTCGTAATTGCCAATAATTGCCTTTTAAATTGAGGACCAATACGACATTGTATTTACTCAACTTTATTCCATTAATCCAATGTATCTTAATTAACATATATTTGCCAATGTTTGTCATACTTAGTTACGTGCCATTCAACTATTGGATTTGTTAATTTTATATGTAAACAAAAACAAGCCTTTTGCCTAGGCATTCAACACAGACGCAATAAAATTTATCTGAGTCAGAAAAGCCCGTATCAAATAATTCTTTAGGTATTCGCAACGGGTACCAGTAATTAGTCTATCGGAGGAGTAAATTGAATAGTTTTGGTAAATAGGCTCTTGGAGGAGGACATTGAATAGTTTTTTTTTTTTGGCAATGGTTTAGTTTCCCGTCGCAAAAAGTTCCGTTAGGGTTTTCTTTTTGTTTTTTCCTCCCCTAAAACAGAAAATGATTTTGACGCTTCACTTTTTCTCATATTCAACTTTAAAATGGAAATAGAGGTTTCCAGCTAAGTAGTTTGAGAAATTAAAGTGAAAGATAGATAGATCAAAACTAGAAGAGATAATTTATTGAGATCAATATATAACTAAAATGAAAGGTGGACCTTGTGCACTAGTAAAGCTGCCCCTTTGTGTCTAATTGGTCACGAGTTCGATTCTAAAAAATAACGACTTTGTTCACTTCACATTTCTAAAAAGTTTTTCAAAAAGATTCTTTTCCAGCTCTCATCTCTTCAATTATTAATCATATTTTTTTCTCTACTCATACCCCTTTATCTAATCATTATTCTCATTTCTCTCTCTATCTCTCTCCAATTATTACACCTCTATCTAATTATTATTTTTTTCAAAAACACATCCAAATACTGTCTCAAAAATATTTTTTAAAATATTTTTCTCAAAACTCTCAACTAAACACAGTGAACCTCTCTGCTTGCAGAGTAAAGCTGCATACATTAACCCTTCCCCATATTGCACATATGTGGGAATTTCGTGCACTGGCTGCACACTTTTTATTTTGTAACTACACTCCTCAAAATGAAGGAATTTCAATCCAAATGACTCTCAAACCCAATGTCTAAATCCCTATCTAAACCATCACATGTAACTTTTAAAATTGAGCTATTCTCAATGAAACATAAGGACAGATCCCTCCACTTGAAGTTTGTAGCTATCCAACAGACTTGACAAAGATGGAGAACTCGTTACTACAAACATTCTATTCTAGGAAAATGGCTAAAATACACATCCCTTATTTGGGTGTATCATATGCACTTATTGTATAGTCTAGATTGTGTCACATCATCAGCAATTGTAACATTTTTTAGTTTTTCGTAACTTTTCAGCAATATAATTCGTAACATTTTCTAGGATTCGTAATATTTTGGTGCATTTCGTAAATGTTATAAATAAAAAATCGTAACTTTTACAAAAAATTCACAACTTTAACATAAAATTCGTAACTTTTACAAATAATTCATAGCTTTTATAGGGGTGTGTATCTTATACACCCAAATAAGAGGTGTGTTTTGTAGCCTCATACTAGTTTGTTGTCTCCTTTTTTGAAGCCCTGTCACAAAAGTGTTTTCCAAATTTGTCCCCATCAACAAATGTTTTTCCCTTTATCCTGTGGCACCCACAAAATAACTGCTTGGACGAAATTGTAAAACATGTCAAACCAACTACAACTAACCCCACGTTCCCCACAAATTCCTTCTTGCCTTGGGGTGCATAACACCCCCCAGGTTCCGACTCGACACCCATATTCTCACTTTTTTGTTTTAGAAGTTGGTAACAAAATTAAATTCCGTGTTTTTTTTTTGTTTTCCCAACTTATGTTTAGATACTTAAACCAAATTGAATAAAGGGAGCCTTCATTTGCGGGTCTTGTATGACAGACAAGTCCATCTGCATAATCCTTTCCTCCATCTCTCTATCCTTCATCTCCATCTCTCTCTCCCTCCTTGCCATCTCCCTCTCCTCACATACTGTCTGCCTTTCTAGAGATGCAACTCTCCTTTCTTCCAATTGAATCCTCCTAGCTTGGTTATCTGATACAGTTTTGTTGAGTGTCTCCAACAAATTAATATGTCTTGCATTATCAACTTCTTGAACCTTGCTCTTAGATTTCTTTTCCTTTGCTTGCTTCTTTCCTCCATGCCTCTTTCTTGGCGAGGACACGCTACCAGTACCTCCACTTGAAGGAGTGGTTTCTACATCTAGAGACTCATAAGTGCTTGGAATTTGACTTTCTTTAGGGGAAAAAGGGAATGACATCCCGTCTGGAATTTGAGGTGCTTCAAGATTTTTTCCTTTCCTCCCACTAGGAGTGATATCCTGCCACTTAATAGCATGTTCTAAGATGGCCCAACAACCATCCATACCACTAAAATATTTTCTAGTATCTTCAAAGTACGCTTGCTTTGCCATATCATACTGTAAATTGGATAAGAAGATTTTATTATTAAATAATAATAAGAAATAAGAAATAATCATAATAATAATAAAAATAATAATAATAAGATTTTATTATTAAATAATAATAATTATTATTATTAGTACAAGATCAAAAGAAATAAGAAGATTTTATTTATTACCCCATTTTGATGTGTCATTCCACTTTGATGTAGAGCTTCAACACTTCTTAAACACCCACGAAATTTGTTGCAACACTTCTGGATTATTTGCCAACGAGATTTGATACTTGATTCAGATCGTTGATCGTCATTTGTTTTTCCTTCATACTCTTGTAGCACCCGGTGCCAGAATTGATTTCGTGGCTGGGAGTTACCAATAATCGGGTCTTCAGTGATGCACAAATAAGCTCGACAAATTGCTTCGTCTTGCTCGGGAGTGAAAGATTTTCCTCTTGACGATGCCATAATGAGTGGAATAATTTTGGTACCAAAATTGGTGCAAATTGTTAAGAATTTGTTGCACCCTTGCATTCATATTTATAGTAGGTGGAACAAAAAAACTAATTTTGGAACAAAAGAGCCGTTGAGTTGAAAAAAAAATATCAAAAGAGCCGTTGGTGCTAATTTAGCCGTTGATATAGCCGTTTGGAACATTGATCTAGCTATGACTTTGTTGCACTGGATAGATTCCCCATTAGTTATACTCACTTTACCCTTTCCTCTTCCAAATCACGTCTGTGATTTGTTCTCCGGCCTCTCAGAAATCCGTAAGGAGAACCTAGGGTCACCAGACCCTTCTTTGCCCGGTCACCCACGAAATCTCTCTCTGTCTCTCTCTCACAAACACACCCTTTGGCCATCAACAACCGATCAAACCCAAGGAAAAGAACGATGAAATCCAACCTCCGATCGGCGAGTTTATCTTTTTCCCGGCGTGTTTTCTTTTCCGACGGTTGATGGCAATGATCAAACCACCACCAGTGTCTTCGTCAGTGTTGTCAACAATTCCAAAGATATTTAATTTTCCTAAGAACTTTACGATTAATTTCCGGCAATAATCTGGTAAGTTCCGATGTCCATTTCCCTCCCTTTTTTAGTTGGATGATGAGTTGTCAAGGATGGCTACAGCCATCTTTGGTTCTATATTTAGCACCAACTATCCATCTTTGCTATTTTCCATTTGGATTTGACACTGCATTGGATTGCTTGGTTCTAAAATTGGTTTCATATTATGACTATAGCACCATGGATAGCACTGCATTGGATTTGCTCTTAAGATTCCCAAATAACTTTTCTTTAACCGCCACTGCTGCCGCGTGGTGCTTCATGACTTTCATTTTCCATACAATGGCCTATTCTCCATTAGATCTAATCAAAATTGGATAAAATCAAGGTGAAAAAAGTTGGTAAAATTTTAGATTTTTTAATGCAAAAATTTAAAATTTTATCAACCATCTTCACCAATGGATAAAGTCAAGGGCTTGATTTTTATCAAATCTTGATAAAATTTATTGAAAAACAAAGCCTAAAAGATTTTATCAAAATTTGATAAAATCACCCTTTGATTTTATCAGATGAGGAGGAGGGTTGATAAAATTTCAGCTTCTCTGAATGCAAAAAAGTTGAGATTTTATCAAACTTCATCCTCATTTGATAAAATCAAGGGTGATTTGATCAAATCTTGATTTAAAAAAAAGAAGAAACTCAGCCTAAGAACCACATTTTGGACTTTGGGTGGAGCTCATACCAATGTATGGTAAAGAATTACTCTGGAGCATCACGTGACAGTGTTTCATAAACACAAACAAGTAATTTTCTACTTCGTATATTAACAATGCTATGGGTACACCACACATACACACGAAATACACACCAAGCTGGCTCTTACATGGAAGAGTTTAACTTTTACAAGGAAGAGTCTAACTCTTACCTTGGTGTGCATTTAGTGTTCGTAAGTCGTGTATGCATTGTGTTTTCCCTTCGTATACACTCGTCCGGCAGTAAAATTGTGGCTTGGCTCAAATCGGAAAGTCCACCTCAGGCCTTAAGTGGTTTGGGTCAATGTTTTGAAACCCGGACCGGTGAGCGAACCGGAAAAGGGACCGGACGGATGGGTCACCGGTTCAACCGCGGTCAAACCGGAATCGAACCGTGATATCATAATTATATTAAATATATATATATATTATATATATAATTTACTAAAATAAGTATATAAAAAAATTAACTATGTAGAAAGTTTGAGGAAATGAAAGAGTTGTGCTACAAATTTGTTTTTAGTTGGTTTTCCTCCAATCCCACATCGGTGGGATACATAGTCCATCCTTTCTTTTCGTTCTATAAGACGCGGAGACGTCGTAGACATCACATTAGAAACCAATTTCGGTGTCTAAGCTGTCATGGGCCCACTGCCGAAGCATCTTTCTTAAATGTTGCTTAACATTTGGCGTAAATTGGTTCAGAAGTCAGTTCAAAATTTGCCGGTCTGGGTTGATCAACCCAGGGCCGGTTACTCCGGGTTGGCGGTTCAACCGCTAAATTATACCGGTTTTCATTTTGTAGACCGGTTTTGGCAACAGGACGGTTTTCGAATGGAACCGAACCGGATCAAGCTCCGGTTGACCGGCCAACCGGTTGAACCGGCCGGTCCGGTCCGGGTTTTAAAACACTGGTTTGGGTAAATTGAAAAAATTGGTTTTTTGGTTTTTTTGATTTTGTTCTTATTCAATTTTTTTTTGCATTTGTTAGTTCTCGGTCGATTTTTTGTGATTTCTTGGCTTTTCTTTACGAGAGGAATCTAAAAAGTATAAAATTATTAGCCAAAGTTTTGTGAATAAAGACGAAGGTGACATCCAAAAACTGATTTTTTGGTTTATTTTTCGTCTTTATTCATAAAACTTTAAGTTTGGTTAATAATTTTATACTTTTTAGATTTCTATTGTCGAGACAAACTAAGAAACCACAAAAAATCTACCGAGAACTAACAAATGCAAATAAAATTTGAATAAGAACAAAATTAAAAAAACCAAAAAATTAGTTTTTTCAATTTACCCAAACCACTGAATATTGTTTACTTTGCCATGCTCGAGAAGGTCATTTTACCAAAAAAAAAATCATATCGATCGTACAAACGGTAAGGATTTCTATGTATCACGTTTGTCTTGTAAAAAAATAGACAGTAGGAATGTCGATTGCATGAATGATTTACACATTAAGCTCAACAAATTGGACCATTAATTGGATCTACCAAGCTCTTTAATTTTAATAACCTGAGAGCAGCCAGTCCGTTGTTAACTCATTGAAGCTGTTTTCTGTTCTTCTTTCTTCCAAGAGTTCTCTTTTCTCTTTGTACTCCCTCCGTCTCATATTACTTGTCGCTTTTATCATTCACGACACCTCTAAAAATTATGTATTTATATTTTCAAATGTATAATTTACATATATTCAACCTGGATCTCATTTGATAATTTCTATTAGACAAAGTGTTCGAATTTGTAAGAAAATTATAAATTGAAAGACATGAGCAATTGAAATATAACACGTATGCATACAAACGGACAAGAAAATCTGGACGGAGAGGATAATAGTTTTGTACCTAATTATGCATCAAACTTTCTGGAACACATGGTTTTTGACAAAGTTGATACAAACCAATTCCAATTGCTTAAAATATTAAGCTCGATTAATGTAGTGAGTTTATGAAGAGGATGATGGATTTGGTTCTTTTTGAGAAACGCTTCGAAGGATTGACTTTCCAAGGAATGCCAAAAGTTGATGGGAGGAATGATTCTCTAAAGGGTAATGAATAATCAAATTCGCACTCATCTTTTTGATAAATGCACTCCATTTCTTGTCTATTAATGGAATTTTTATATGCAAAAAATTTGAGTGCATTCACAACAAAAGAGATTAGAAATCACACATTCATACTGCAAGTAAATTACTCCTGTAACTTATTTTACTCTATTCACATGAACTAGTTTATCCTTTTTCTTTGTTTTATTGGTAAATAAAGTTGTAAAGTACCAATCCCTTGGTTGCTATTGTAACAAATCCAAATAAAGAAAAAATGCCTTCGATTTCATAACGACAACAAGCACCTACATATTCCTCCCTTTTTTTTGGTATAAAACATTTATCTTACAACGTTTTGCTTAAGGCAGGCTGCTAGAGGGCAATTCTTGCAAACATGCACACAAACAAGAAAGAATTGCTATATTTAGCTTAGGACAAGAAACAAGTGCCCTAAAATCGGCTGCTATCATGATATAAGATTTTAACATCCAATATTGATACTTACCAATGTAAAGTCTAATAGACTAATACCATCCAATAGCAGCCGATGCATGGCCATATCACCAATAGTCCATTACAGACATATATCTCGATTTCGCTACTTAGAACCCAGCTTGCACATATTAAGGCGCCATTACATCCCTCAAGCAAAATTGCTTGCCCATCATCTCCAGTGCACACTGGACACTTGTACAGGTGCCAGTGGATGGAAGTTGTAAGTTGATAACTAAAGCTACAAGGGGCATACGGCGCAAGGAGCTATGAGTAAAAGCTAAAAGCACCCTCCAACACAAGATGCAAGAAGCAAAAATTTCCTCATGCAAGCTGTAACAAACATGGCCTGATTTTTACTACTTGCTAAGCAACACGACAATTGCAATAAGCAACAGCCTTGTAACCCTCAAAAAGCTTGAAATGACAATAACAGATAGATCACTAGAGCGAATTTGATTAATTACAACAAAACTCTTTGACCTGGAATTTGGAATATCCTACTTTCATGCAATTCACGGGGCTCAACAAGCAATTGATATTTCGGTGGAATACTCTTTGTTTCCTTATTTCCAATTCCAGCGATGCCATCAAGAGCACACAATGCATAAGGTGAGAACCAGGGAGTCAAACACTAATTGTGAAAATCAACAGCTATGTAAACCCTAGAAAGGAACTACACTATGGAAAGATCGCTAAATCCAATTTGCTTCAGTAGAATCAAAGACCTCAAAACAACAGCTAAGTAAAACACTCTGAAGGTTCGAAATGATGACGAATACTGATCAATGTTCTAAAACTCGCTAGTCAGGCAGAGAAGTTGGCCTAGGGCCTAGGCACCAACTACTCGGCAGCCCAAGGCATTGGATCGCCGCCTAGCGACTCGGCTGACTTTTAGAACACTGATACATATAGATCACCAAAACCAATTTGCTACACTAGAACCAAGAAGTCAAAACGATAAATGAAAAAAAAAAAAAGAAAAAAAAAATAGAGCTTGCGAAAACCCTCGAAAGGGTCGAAATGATAATAACGGATAGATCACTAAATCCAATTTAATTCATTAGAAACAAGGAGTTCAAATTCAAACACTCAAATGCATAAAGCAACAGCTTAATAAAACCCTAAAAACAAGGCCCGAAATGACAAGAACGGAGAGATCACTAACAACTGCAGACAGACGAGAGACGACTACTTGGATCTCTGCCTCATCTTTCTACGCTTCCTCTTCAACCTCCTCATCCGCTTCTTCTTCCACTGCAAGAAACACCAAATCGAAAAACTTCGTCATTCTTATATACAGAACGAGTCGTGAATTAAACCGAACGAACAGAGGGAGAAAGAGATTGGCTTTTATCGATGGGATGAAGGATCTTAGATCTTACCTTGGCTCTCATCGCGACTGTCTTTCGGCTTCTGAAACCCTAGAAAGATCGGATGCGAAGAAGTACTTCTACAGCTGAAAAGCTGATGAGTGACGACGACTTGAGGAAAATTTATGAAGCCCTAGGCCCTTTTTCTCGAGCTGGGCTGCTGGAGGAGTATCCAAAACGGTTCGGACTATGGGCTGTGTCCACGCGGCCCACTTTTGAAATTCACTGCTACTCCGAAATAATTTTCCTGAAAATCACCAAAATAATTCACTGCGACCGAAAGTATATTTATTTAAAAACATATTTTTTTAGGGAGTGATTTCCCCGTAGTGTGGATACCACTTTCGGGGGTGTAAAAATAAATTATCAGTTTGTACAAGAAACGGATCTTTTTGCATCGGTAAGATCCCGTTGCAAGAAGACAAATTTTTGTAGCACTGTTTGGTTCTTTTACTTCTTTATAATGAAAAATAATTGAGTGCGAGCGTGTCAGAGAGAGTTTTAATTTTGTCCATCGGATTAACTTTGGATAAACCAAATGTATTTAGGCGATTGTGTTTTTAATGGTTCAATTACCTCAATTAAGAGGATTTTTCTTTCAAAGTGAATAAATGCAAACTAATATACTTAGGAAATTAAAGAACAACAAAGAAACAAGATACTTCAATTGATAAATCAAAGGTAAACTTATTTCGAAATTGCCTTCAACTTCAAATACAAAGTGATGAGAACTTCGAGCAGATGATTGTTATAAGAGCAACCAAAATTAATTCTAACTACTCCCTAATCTACTTCTTAACCTACTTCGAACTGAGTTCGAAATCCTAAACTACTTGCCAATGAACAAACCAAACATCATTTTGTTTGATAGCTGTTTGTTAAAAGATTTGTCTGGGGTTTTTCACTCTTTAGTTTCTTCTATTTGTAAATGTTGTTTGTTAGTTGAACTTCCCGCTCAATTTGAACTTGGCTTGCTTCGAACTCCATCTTTTACACTTTGAATTGACAGTTTATTTCCTCCTCCATGTCTAAATTTGAATTATTTCAATCTTCTTTGAAAAAACTTTAATTTGAATCTGTACAATTATTCAAACTAATCTGAATGATTATATTTTAAAGAGATAACTGCCTTTCAAGATATGTTCCACATGTCTTAACCGCCAATTGCCTTGTTTCACAAGTTTACACATGAATTTCATGCATTTAGGAGTTAAAATCTTGGCTTCGAAGTCGATCTTTTATCAACAATAACTCGTAATTGCCAATAATTGCCTTTTAAATTGAGGACCAATACAACATTGTATTTACTCAACTTTATTCCATTAATCCAATGTATCTTAATTAACATATATTTGCCAATGTTTGTCATACTTAGTTACGTGCCATTCAACTATTGGATTTGTTAATTTTATATGTAAACAAAAACAAGCCTTTTGCCTAGGCATTCAACACAGACGCAATAAAATTTATCTGAGTCGGAAAAGCCCGTATCAAATAATTCTTTAGGTATTCGCAACGGGTACCTGTAATTAGTCTATCGGAGGAGTAAATTGAATAGTTTTGGTAAATAGGCTCTTGGAGGAGGACATTGAATAGTTTTTTTTTTTTTTTTTTTTTTTTTTTTTTTGGCAATGGTTTAGTTTCCCGTCGCAAAAAGTTCCGTTAGGGTTTTCTTTTTGTTTTTTTCCTCCCCTAAAACAGAAAATGATTTTGACGCTTCACTTTTTCTCATATTCAACTTTAAAATGGAAATAGAGGTTTCCAGCTAAGTAGTTTGAGAAATTAAAGTGAATGATAGATAGATCAAAGCTAGAAGAGATAATTTATTGAGATCAATATATAACTAAAATGAAAGGCGGACCTTGTGCACTGGTAAAGCTGCCCTTTTGTGTCTAATTGGTCACGAGTTCGATTCTAAAAAATAACGACTTTGTTCACTTCACATTTCTAAAAAGTTTTTCAAAAAGATTCTTTTCCATCTCTCATCTCTTCAATTATTAATCATATTTTTTTCTCTACTCATACCCCTTTATCTAATCATTATTCTCATTTCTCTCTCTATCTCTCTCCAATTATTACACCTCTATCTAATTATTATTTTTTTCAAAAACACATCCAAATACTGTCTCAAAAATATTTCTAAAAATGTTTTTCTCAAAACTCTCAACTAAACACAGTGAACCTTTCTGCTTGCAGAGTAAAGCTGCATACATTAACCCTTCCCCATATTGCACATATGTGGAAATTTCGTGCACTGGGTGCACACTTTTTATTTTATAACTACACTCCTCAAAATGAAGGAATTTCAATCCAAATGACTCTCAAACCCAATGTCTAAATCCCTATCTAAACCATCACATGTAACTTTTAAAATTGAGCTATTCTCAATGAAACATAAGGATAGATCCCTCCACTTGAAGTCTGTAGCTATCCAACAGACTTGACAAAGATGGAGAACTCGTTACTACAAACATTCTATTATAGGAAAATGGCTAAAATACACATCCCTTATTTGGGTGTATCATATGCACTTATTGTATAGTCTAGATTGTGTCACATCATCAGCAATTGTAACATTTTTTAGTTTTTCGTAACTTTTCAGCAATATAATTCGTAACATTTTCTAGGATTCGTAATATTTTGGTGCATTTTGTAACTTTTATAAATAAAAAATCGTAATTTTTACAAAAAATTCACAACTTTAACATAAAATTCGTAACTTTTACAAATAATTCATAGCTTTTATAGGGGTGTGTATCATATACACCCAAATAAGGGGTGTGTTTTGTAGCCTCGCACTAGTTTGTTGTCTCCTTTTTTGAAGCCCTGTCACAAAAGTGTTTTCCAAATTTGTCCCCATCAACAAATGTTTTTCCCTTTATCCTGTGGCACCCACAAAATAACTGCTTGGACGAAATTGTAAAACATGTCAAACCAACTGCAACTAACCCCACGTTCCCCACAAATTCCTTCTTTCCATTAAAACTTGGCACTTTCAAGTCCACACGCCAAGCGTGTCCTCTCCTCTGTTCACAGGTTCGTATAAAAATGGTTCCTTCCAAATTTTTGCAATTGTTTGTGTATTTCCTCCCTTTAATTCTTATCTTATGTGTGATTACGTAATCCATAGAGGCAGGCACAAGTGATACGCTTACAAGTCGAACTTTGACAAAAAGGCATTATGCATTCGGTTTATCGTTTGATCGTGTGTACAGTGTTTTAATTTTTTTTGATAAATAAACAACAGTAGACTTGACATTGGTATTCTCATTATCTTTTTAACAAGTATGTAATCAAATAAGATTTCCTCTTTTTTATTGGCCCAATATTCTGAATTTTTTTATTGGCAGACTCCGGCAGGACCTGGGGGCAGCGGCGTCGTGCATGGGATGCACAGCACAGTACTGTGCAACCATGACACGGCGGCTCCAGCCTCGTTTTGACGATCGGAGAAGTTCACTGCGTAGAGTTCGTCGAGTACTACAGGTGTATCAAAAATTAACTTGATCAGATATCTTTAAGTGCCTCATTGGAACACAAATAACTTTAAAAGAAATGGAACACAAATGGATACAAACACGGGAACGTCTCCGATCGTCGGAAAGATATCTTGTAGTACTCGATGACCTCTACGCGGTGAACGTCTCCGATCGTCGGAAAGATACATGCACGACTGCGCCATGAGGCTGCACAACATGGTGCTGTGCCTTGGGGTGCACAACACCCCCAGGTTCCGACTCGACACCCATATTCTCACTTTTTTGTTTTAGAAGTTGGTAACAAAATTAAATTCCGTGTTTTTTTTTTGTTTTCCCAACTTATGTTTAGATACTTAAACCAAATTGAACGAAGGGAGCCTTCATTTGCGGGTCTTGTATGATAGACAAGTCCATCTGCATAATCCTTTCCTCCATCTCTCTATCCTTCATCTCCATCTCTCTCTCCCTCCTCGCCATCTCCCTCTTCTCACATACTGTCTGCCTTTCTAGAGATGCAACTCTCCTTTCTTCCAATTGAATCCTCCTAGCTTGGTTATCTGATACAGTTTTGTTGAGTGTCTCCAACTAATTAATATGTCTTGCATTCTCAACTTCTTGAACCTTGCTCTTAGATTTCTTTTCCTTTGCTTGCTTCTTTCCTCCAGGCCTCTTTCTTGGCGAGGACACACTACCAGTACCTCCACTTGAAGGAGTGGTTCTGCATCTAGAGACTCATAAGTGCTTGGAATTTGACTTTCTTCAAGGGAAAAAGGGAATGACATCCCGTCTAGAATTTGAGGTGCTTCAAGATTTTTTCCTTTCCTCCCACTAGAAGTGATATCCTACCACTTAATAGCATGTTCTAAGATGGCCCAACAACCATCCATACCACTGAAATATTTTCCAGTATCTTCAAAGTACGCTTGCTTTGCCATATCATATTGTAAATTGGATAAGAAGATTTTATTATTAAATAATAATAAGAAATAAGAAATAATCATAATAATAATAAAAATAATAATAATAAGATTTTATTATTAAATAATAATAATAATTATTATTAGTACAAGATCAAAAGAAATAAGAAGATTTTATTTATTACCTCATTTTGATGTGTCATTCCACTTTGATGTAGAGCTTCAACACTTCTTAAACACCCACGAAATTTGTTGCAACTCTTCTGGATTATTTGCCAACGAGATTTGATACTTGATTCAGATCGTTGATCGTCATTTGTTTTTCCTTCATACTCTTGTAGCACCCAGTGCCAGAATTGACTTTGTGGCTGGGAGTTACCAATAATCGGGTCTTCAGTGATGCACAAATAAGCTTGACAAATTGCTTCGTCTTGCTCGGGAGTGAAAGATTTTCCTCTTGACGATGCCATAATGAGTGGAATAATTTTGGTACCAAATTTGGTGCAAATTGTTAAGAATTTGTTGCACCCTTGCATTCATATTTATAGTAGGTGGAACAAAAAAACTGATTTTGGAACAAAAGAGCCGTTGAGTTGAAAAAAAAAATATCAAAAGAGCCGTTGGTGCTAATTTAGCCGTTGATATAGCCGTTTGGAACATTGATCTAGCTATGACTTTGTTGCATTGGATAATTTCCCCATTAGTTATACTCACTTTACCCTTTCCTCTTCCAAATCACGTCTGTGATTTGTTCTCCAGTCCTCTGTAAATCCAGAAGGAGAACCTAGGGTCCGCCGACCCTTGCTGTCGATTCACCCACGAAATCTCTCTCTCTCTCTCTCTCTCTCTCTCTCTCTCTCTCTCAAACACACCCTTTGACCATCAACAACCGATCAAACCCAAGGAAAAGAACGATGAAATCCAACCTCCGATCGGCGAGTTTATCTTTTTCCCGGCGTGTTTTCTTTTCCGACGGTTGATGGCAATGATCAAACCACCACCAGTGTCTTCGTCTTCGTCAGTGTTGTCAACAATTCCGGCATATTTAATTTTCCGGCAACTTTCTGATTAATTTCCGGCAATAATCTGGTAAGTTTTGATGTCCATTTCCCTCCCTTTTTTAGTTGGATGATGAGTTGTCAAGGATGGCTACAGCCATCTTTGGTTCTATATTTAGCACCAACTATCCATCTTTGCTATTTTCCATCTAGATTTGACACTGCATTGGATTGCTTGGTTCTAAAATTGGTTTCATATAATGACTATAGCACCATGGATAGCACTGCATTGGATTTGCTCTTAGGATTCCCAAATAACTTTTCTTGAACCGCCACTGCTGCCGCGTGGTGCTTCATGACTTTCATTTTCCATACAATGGCCTATTCTCCATTAGATCTAATCAAAATTGGATAAAATCAAGGTGAAAAAAGTTGGTAAAATTTTAGATTTTTTAATGCAAAAATTTAAGATTTTATCAACCATCTTCACCAATGGATAAAGTCAACGGCTTGATTTTTATCAAATCTTGATAAAATTTATTGAAAAACAAAGCCTAAAAGATTTTATCAAAATTTGATAAAGTCACCCTTTGATTTTATCAGATGAGGAGGAGGGTTGATAAAATCTCAGCTTCTCTGAATGCAAAAAAGTTGAGATTTTATCAAACTTCATCCTCATTTGATAAAATCAAGGGTGATTTGATCAAATCTTGATTTAAAAAAAGGAAGAAACTCAGCCTAAGAACCACATTTTGGACTTTGGGTGGAGCTCATACCAATGTATGGTAAAGAATTAATCTGGAGCATCACGTGACAGTGTTTCATAAACACAAAAAAGTAATTTTCTATTTCGTATATTAACAATGCTATGGGTACACCACACATACACACGAAATACACACCAAGCTGGCTCTTACATGGAAGAGTTTAACTTTTACAAGGAAGAGTCTAACTCTTACCTTGGTGTGCATTTAGTGTTCGTAAGTTGTTTATGCATTGTGTTTTCCCTTCGTATACACTCGTCCGGCAGTAAAATTGTGGCTTGGCTCAAATCAGAAAGTCCACCTCAGGCCTTAAGTGGTTTGGGTAAATTGAAAAAATTGGTTTTTTGGTTTTTTTGATTTTGTTCTTATTCAATTTTTTTTGCATTTGTTAGTTCTCAGTCGATTTTTTGTGGTTTCTTGGCTTGTCTTGACGAGAGGAATCTAAAAAGTATAAAATTATTAGCCAAAGTTTTGTGAATAAAGACGAAGGTGACATCCAAAAAACTGATTTTTTGGTTTATTTTTCGTCTTTATTCATAAAACTTTAAGTTTGGTTAATAATTTTTATACTTTTTAGATTTCTTTTGTCGAGACAAACTAAGAAACCACAAAAAATCTACCGAGAACTAACAAATGCAAATAAAATTTGAATAAGAACAAAATTAAAAAAACCAAAAAAAATTAGTTTTTTCAATTTACCCAAACCACTGAATATTGTTTACTTTGCCATGCTCGAGAAGGTCATTTTACCAAAAAAAAATCATATCGATCGTACAAACGGTAAGGATTTCTATGTATCACGTTTGTCTTGTAAAAAAATAGACGGTAAGAACGTCGATTGCATGAATGATTTACACATTAAGCTCAACAAATTGGACCATTAATTGGATCTACCAAGCTCTTTAATTTTAATAACCTGAGAGCAGCCCAGTCCGTTGTTAACTCATTGAAGCTGTTTTCTGTTCTTCTTTCTTCCAAGAGTTCTCTTTTCTCTTTGTACTCCCTCCGTCTCATATTACTTGTCGCTTTTATCATTCACGACACCACTAAAAATTATGTATGTATATTTTCAAATGTATAATTTACATAAATTCAATCTGGATCTCATTTGATAATTTCTATTAGACAAAGTGTTCGAATTTGTAAGAAAATTATAAATTGAAAGACATGAGCAATTGAAATATGACATGTATGCATACAAACGGACAAGAAAATCTGGACGGAGAGGATAATAGTTTTGTACCTAATTATGCATCAAACTTTCTGGAACACATGGTTTTTGACAAAGTTGATACAAACCAATTCCAATTGCTTAAAATATTAAGCTCGATTAATGTAGTGAGTTTATGAAGAGGATGATGGATTTGGTTCTTTTTGAGAAACGCTTCGAAGGATTGACTTTCAAAGGAATGCCAAAAGTTGATGGGAGGAATAATTCTCTAAAGGGTAATGAATAATCAAATTCGCACTCATCTTTTTGATAAATGCACTCCATTTCTTGTCTATTAATGGAATTTTTATATGCAAAAAATTTGAGTGCATTCACAACAAAAGAGATTGGAAATCACACATTCATACTGCAAGTAAATTACTCCTGTAACTTATTTAACTCTATTCACATGAACCAGTTTATCCTTTTTCTTTGTTTTGTTGGTAAATAAAGTTGTAAAGTACCAATCCCTTGGTAGCTATTGTAACAAATCCAAATAAAGAAAAAATGCCTTCGATTTCATAACGACAACAAGCACCTACACATTCCTCCCTTTTTTTGGTAATACTAAACATTTATCATACAACGTTTTGCTTAAGGCAGGCTGCTAGAGGGCAATTCTTGCAAACATGCACACAAACAAGAAAGAATTGCTATATTTAGCTTAGGACAAGAAACAAGTGCCCTAAAATTGGCTGCTATCATGATATAAGATTTTAACATCCAATATTGATACTTACCAATGTAAAGTCTAATAGACTAATACCATCCAATAGCAGCCGATGCATGGCCATATCACCAATAGTCCATTACAGATATATCTCGATTTCGCTATTTAGAACCCAGCTTGCACATATTAAGGCGCCATTATGTCCCTCAAGCAAAACGGCTTGCCCATCATCTCCGGTGCACACTGCACACTTGTACAGGTGCCACTGGATGGAAGTTGTAAGTTGATAACTAAAGCTACAAGGAGCTATGAGTAAAAGCTAAAAGCACCCTCCAACACAAGAGATGCAAGAAGCAAAAATTTCCCCATGCAAGCTGTAACAAACATGGCCTGATTTTTACTATTTGCTAAGCAACATTACAATTGCACTTGAACATGTTGCTTTTTCATAATTGTTCGAAGATGAACACCCTTTGCACAGTTTGAATTAACTCCACGTTTTTACCTTATGCTCGTCTGCTTAGAACCCCCCAAGACCAAAATGATTCATCTCCTTGTCAAGTAGCAAATCGAAACATAAATCAAAGAAGCCCAAATGACAATAAAACAACCAAAATGATATTATCAGCCGGACACTGGAACTCTCATTAGATCCAATCAACCAAATTCAGCTCAAAGATAGTCAAGAACTAAAAGCCAATTTGCTTCTTGAGAACTGAGGAGCCAAAAAACTAATTGCAATAAGCAACAGCCTTGTAACCCTCAAAAAGCTTGAAATGACAATAACAGATAGATCGCTAGAGCGAATTCGATTAATTACAACAAAACTCTTTGACCCGGAATTTGGAATATCCTACTTTCATGCAATTCACGAGGCTCAACAAGCAATTGATATTTCGGTGGAATACTCTTTGTTTCCTTATTTCCAATTCCAGTGATGCCATCAAGAGCACACAATGCATAAGGTCAGAACCAGGGAGTTGAACACTAATTGTGAAAAGCAACAGCTATGTAAAGCCTAGAAAGGAACTACACTATGGAAAGATCGCTAAATCCAATTTGCTTCAGTAGAATCAAGACCTCAAAACAACAGCTAAGTAAAACACTCTGAAGGTTCGAAATGATGACGAATACTGATCAATGTTCTAAAACTCGCTAGTCAGACAGAGAAGTTGGCCTAGGGCCTAGGCACCAACTAGTCGGTCGCCCAAGGCGTTGTGCGACTCAGCTGACTTTTAGACCACTGATACAGATAGATCACCAAAACCAATTTGCTTCACTAGAACCAAGAAGTCAAAACGATAAATGAAAAAAAAATAAAAATAGAGCTTGCGAAAACCCTCGAAAGGGTCGAATTGATAATAACGGATAGATCACTAAATCCAATTTAATTCATTAGAAACAAGGAGTTCAAATTCAAACACTCAAATGCATAAAGCAACAGCTTAATAAAACCCTAAAAACAAGGCCCGAAATGACAAGAACGGAGAGATCACTAACAACTGCAGACAGACGAGAGACGACTACTTGGATCTCTGCCTCATCTTTCTACGCTTCCTCTTCAACCTCCTCATCCGCTTCTTCTTCCACTGCAAGAAACACCAAATCGAAAAACTTCGTCATTCTTATATACAGAACGAGTCGTGAATTAAACCGAACGAACAGAGGGAGAAAGAGATTGGCTTTTATCGATGGGATGAAGGATCTTAGATCTTACCTTGGCTCTCATCGCGACTGTCTTTCGGCTTCTGAAACCCTAGAAAGATCGGATGCGAAGAAGTACTTCTACAGCTGAAAAGCTGATGAGTGACGACGACTTGAGGAAAATTTATGAAGCCCTAGGCCCTTTTTCTTGAACTGGGCTGCTGGAGGGGTATCCAAAACGGTTCGGACTATGGGCTGTGTCCACCCGGCCCACTTTTGAAATTCACTGCTACTCCGAAATAATTTTCCTGAAAATCACCGAAAGATTTATTTTTTGATCTGCCACCGAAAGTATATTTATTTAAAAATATTTTTTTTTTGGGGAGTGATTTCCACATAGTGTGGATATCACTTTCGGGGGTGTAAAAATAAATTATCAGTTTGTACAAGAAACGGATCTTTTTGCATCGGTAAGATCCCGTTGCAAGAAGACAAATTTACAGAAGACTATTTGTTTGGTTATTTTTGCTTTTTTATAATGAAAAAATAATTGAGTCTTGGCGTCTTTAGAGAAAATTGAATCTCGTCCCATTGGGATTAACTTTGGATAAACCAAATGTATTCAAATTATCGTGTTTTTAATGGTTCAATTACCTCAATTAAGAGGATTTTTCTTTCAAAGTGAAGAAAAGCAAACTAATATACTTAGGAAATTAAAGAACAACAAAGAAATAAGATATATACTTCGTTTGATAAATCAAAGGTAAACTTATTTCGAAATTGCCTTCAACTTCAAATACAGAGTGATGAGAATTTCGAACAGATGATTGTTACAAGAACAACCGAAATTAATCATAACTACTCTCTAATCTACTTCTTAACCTACTTCGAACTAAGCTCGAAATCCTAAACGACTTGCCAATGAACAAACCAAACATCATTTTGTTTGATAGTTATTTGTTGAAGATTTGTTCGGGGCTTCTCACTTTTTAGTTTCTTCTATTTATAAATGTTGTTTGTTAGTTGAACTTCCCACTCAAAGAATTTGAACTTGGCTTGCTTTGAACTCCATCTTTTACAGNCTTTGAATTGACAGTTTCTTCCCTCCTTCACGTTTGAATTTGAATTATTTCAATCTTCTTTGAAAAAGCTTTAATTTGAATTTGTACAATTATTCAAACTAACCCGAATGATTACATTTTAAGGAGATAACTACCTTTCAAGATGTGTTCCACATGTCTTAACTGCCAATTGGCTTGCTTTACAAGTTTACACGTGGATTTCATGCATTTAGCAGTTAAAATCATTGCTTCGAAGTTGCTTTTATCAACAATAACTCGTAACTGCCAATAATTGCCTTTTAAATTGAGGATCATTACGACATTGTATTTACTCAACTCTATTCCATTAATCCAATGTATCTTAATTAACATATATCTGCCAATGTTTGGCATACTTAGTTATGTGTCATTCAACTATTAGATTTGTTAATTTTATATGTAAACAAGCACAAGCCTTTCGCCTAGGCATTCAACAGAGACACAATAAAATTTATCTGAGTCGGAAAAGCCCATAGCAAATAATTCTTTAGGTATTTGCAACGGGTACCAGTAATTAGTCTATTGGAGGAGTAAATTGAATAGTTTTGGTAAATAGGCTCTTGGAGGAGGACATTGAATAGTTTTTTTTGGCAATGGTTTAGTTTCCCGTCGCAAAAAGCTCCATCAGGGTTTTTTTTTTTTTTCCTCCCCTAAAACAGAAAATGATTTTGACACTTCACTTTTTCTCATATCCAACTTTAAAATGGAAATAAAGGTTTTCAGCTAAGTAGTTAGAGAAATTAAAGTGAAAGATAGATCAAAACTAGAAGAGATAATTTATTGAGATCAATATATAACTAAAATGAAAGGCGGACCTTGCGCACTAGTAAAGCTACCCCTTTGTGTCTAATTGGTCACGAGTTCGATTCTAAAAAATAACCTCTCTGCTTGCAAAGTAAAGCTGCATACGTTAACCCTTCACCATATTGCACATATGTGGGAATTTCGTGCACCGGGTGCACACTTTTTATTCTATAACTACATTCCTCAAAATGGAGGAATTCCAATCCAAATGACTCTCAAATCCAATGTCTAAATCCCTATCGAAACCATCACATGTAACTTTTAAAATTGAGCCATTCTCAATGAAACGTAAGGACAGATCCCTCCACTTGAAGTCTGTAGCCATCCAACAGACTTGAGAAAGATGGAGAACTCGTTACTACAAACATTCTATTATAAGAAAATGGCTAAAATACACACCCTTTATTTGGGTGTACCATATGCACCTATTGTATATTCCAGATTGTGTCACATCATCAGCAATCGTAAATTTTTTTAGTTTTTTGTAACTTTTCAGCAATATGATTCGTAACATTTTCTATGATTCGTAATATTTTGGTGCATTTCGTAACTTTTATAAAAAAAAATCGTAACTTTTACAAATAATTCATAAACTTTTATAGGGGTGTGTATGATACATACTCAAATAAGGGGTGTGTATTGTAGCCTTGCACTAGTTTGTTGTCTCCTTTTTTGAAGCCCTGTCACAAAAGTGTTTTCCAAATTTGTCCCCATCAACAAATGTTTTTCCCTTTTTCCTGTGGCACCCACAAAATAACTGCTTGGACGAAATTGTAAAACATGTCAAACCAACTGCAACTAACCCCGGTTTAAACTTTTAGGCCAAAGCAGGCCTAAAACTTGGCACTTTCAAGTCTACCCGCCAAGCGTGTCCTCTCCTCTGTTCACAGGTTCGTATAAAAATGGCTCCTTCCAAATTTTTGCAATTGTTTGTGTCTTTCCTCCCTTTAATTTTTATCTTATGTGTGATTACATAATCCATAGAGGCTGGCACAAGTAATACGCTTATAAGTCAAACTTTGACAAAAAGTATTATGCATTCGGTTTATCGTTTGATCGCGTGTGCATTGTATTAACTTTTTTTTGATAAATAAACAACAGTAGACTCGACACTGGTATTCTCATTATTTTTTTAACAAGTATGTAACCAAATAAGATTTCCTCTTTTTTATTGGCCCAATATTCTGAATTTTTTTTATTGGCAGACTCTGGCAGGACCTTGGCGGGGTGCTATGCAGCCATGGCATGCGGCTCCGGCCTCGTTCTGACGATCGGAACACAAATAACTTTAAAAGAAATGGAACACAAATGGATACAAATACGGGATCAAAACCACTTTTTATGTTATTTGTGTTCCGATGAGGCACTTAAAGATATTCGATCGATTTGATTTTTGGCACACTTGTAGTACTCGACGACCTCTACGCAGTGAACGTCTCCGATCGTCGGAAAGATACATACACGATCGCGCCATGAGGCTGCATAGCACGGTGCTGTGCCTTGGGGTGCACAGCACCCCCAGGTTTTGACTCGACACCCATATTCTCACTTTTTTGTTTTAGAAGTTGGTAGCAAAATTAAATTCCGTGTTTTTTTGTTTTCCCAACTTATGTTTAGATACTTAAACCAAATTGAACGAAGGGAGCCTTCATTTTGGACATTTTTTTAAAAAAATTTCGAGAGTTGCATACACGGTATAAAATAAGTCAGTAGCTACAACACTCCAAGCAAAAATTGAAGGCAAACACAAATCTACCGAATACTTTTGTGTGAGTGTGTGTGTGTATATATATATATATATATATATATGTATATTTGGTCAAAATTCGACTTACACACACATTACGTGTGCCCGGCCTCTAGCATAATTAATATAGCAGCATCCCAGTAGTTTCTCTGATGGAAAACATCACTGACTTCCAACAGCAAACAAGAAATTCCAATTAACAAAAAAGAACACAACCATGGAGTGGGGCCTCCGTCGATTCAACATGGCAAGAAGGACCAGAGATTGAGCCTGCATGTCAGAATTCCAGATTACCATATCGTGCATAGCAGACTGAAAACGAGTTGAAGCAGTCTAAAGTGAGTTACAGGTCATAGCTGGACGGTGCCCCAATCATGAGGCCCGAATTTGATGATATGATGCGTTCATTTTGCTGGAGTCCACACGCCCCAATTCAAGTATTTTCATGTAGCGGGCCAACCCATTGTTGTTCAGTTGTTGGTAGGCTCAGTGACGGACTTAGGATTACTAATTTGGCCTGATTTGTAGGGATCACTCTTTAATAATTTTATAAAAAATTCCAAAAGTGTACTAAAAATATGAAAATTTTTTTAGGGGGAATGCAGGGGCCAAACACCTCATTGCACCCCCTAGGTCCGCCAGTGTTGGTAGCGACCTCCACTTACTATAGACTATATGTTGACGGGTTGTCTATTTCGAATCCTAACAATGCTGGCATTTTTTGCGACTATTAGAGTCAATATCAGCAATCAATACATATAAACTCCAAAAATGGCTGCAGAGTTATGCGTAGTAAGGGACGGTTTATGGTTTTCTTTACTATTTGATTTTCATAATCAAAATGTAGAAACTGATTCTCGTTTTCTTTTTAATGCCTTTCTTGCAGATAAAACTGGAGGCTTTACGTGGCTGTATCCAGGATTGTTTCTCTGATGACTAAGTTTGCAACTTTTAAGCTCTCTTTTGGCTACCGCCAAGCCAATCAGCCAGCGGATGTATGGCGCAACGTGGTTTTGTTGGTATCCTGCTGAGCTTTATGAGGAGCTTTGCCGCATGATACGGTTGTCTTGTTTGCTCCTCATCTTGTAAATATGTAACACCTCTATTTTTTTCGGTAACTAGGCTACACCATTAGTGTATCATAAGAGGTTTGTGCTTTAAAAAACTATAAAAGAAGTGGAAAATCATTTGAGTTCTCACAAACTTTTTTACCTATTCAGTCTCAAGTTTCTTGAGAATCTGAACTTGGCTAACAACAGCTTCTCCACACAAATTCCACCCAGTTTTGGAGTCCTCACCAAATCTGAACTATTTGAATTTGTCTGATACTGATTTTGTTGGGCAGATTCCTATGGTATTCTCGCGCTTGACGAAGTTGGTAAAGATTGATCTATCTAATAACAACAATTTTGAGGACACAAATTTATTTACACTTTTTCGTAACATTAGTGGGCTTACAGAGGTTTATTTGGGTGGAGTAAATCTATCAGCGAATAGGTATGACAGGGGTCAAGCCATTTCATTTGCACTGCCTAACCTGCGAGTTTTGATCTTGGGAGATTGTTTTCTTTCAGGCCCTACTGATTCTTCCCTTCAAAATCTTCACTTTCTTTCTGAGATCAATCTCGAATCAAACAATCTCTCAGCTCCCGTCCCGGATTTCTTTGCGAATTTTGAGAATTTGACGACGTTGATTCTCAGTGATTGCAATTTGAATGGAACATTTCCAGACATCATATTTGAGCGGGTGCAAACACTGGAAACTCTATGCTGGAGATCTTCTGTTACTTCTTTTTTAGAGAGAGAAGCTCCCGCCTCTCTCCTCTTTTGCTGCTGTTAGGGTTTTCTTTGGGGGGAGGGGGGCTGCCGCCTCCTCCACCTCCTACTCCCCCCGTCTCTCTCTCCAAGCCGGGCACTCTACTAACCAACGTTCTCTTCTCCTCTTCGCCCTTTGCTGCCTCCAACAAACCCCATCCATCGTTGTTAGCGGTGGAATCTCTGACCCACCTCCATCGGCTCTGTTCCAAATCTCAGGAGGGCTAGATTTGATGCATACATGAGGTTTTAGGGTGGTCTGGCGACCCCTCCGACAAATAAATGTTCAGAGTCGAAGGGGCAGCGGCGGCTCCGGTGACAAACTTGCTCACCGGAGGTTCCTGTTTTCCATTTTTATTTTATTTTTTTGCTTTGTTATTCCCTGCGTGGAATCATTACCTCTTTCTAAGGGTGGTTCTTTACTCCCTTTCGAGTGTAGTCTTTCGTTGTACCAAGCAATCTCTATCCTTTGATGGGCTCCGGTTTGGGGTTTGTAGCCCTTTGGGCAGTTTTTGAGTAATCAAATTTTTTTTGAGTTCGATAAAAAAAAAAAAAAAATGGAAACTCTGGATTTGTCGGGGAATACTCTACTCAATGGTCATTTACCTGATTTTCCACAAAATTGGTCCCTTCAGAATCTGGTGCTTAGCATCACCGATTTTTCTGGGAGTTTGCCAGAAACGATTGGGAATTTGATGGAGCTAAGAAGGATAGAGATTGCCTGGTGCAATTTCAGCGGACCGATTCCGAATTCGTTGGCAAACCTTAGTTAGCTTGTTTACTTGGATCTTTCATTGAACTCCTTCAGGGGGAGTATTCCTTCTTCTCTGTTTTCCCTTCCATCTCTGCAAGAAATTCGCCTTTCCTGCAACAAATTTAGTGGTCCAATTACTGGGTTTTCAAATGCATCGCTGTCTCCTCTTGACACGCTAGATTTGAGTAGGAGTAATAGATTAGATGGGCCTATCCCCTCGTATTTCTTTCATTTTCTAAGGCTTAAGACCCTGTCACTTTCTGTTAGTAATAGTTTTATTGGCAATATAGACCTAGAAATTTTCCAAAGACTCCAAAAACTTGATAAACTTGAGCTTTCATACAACAGTTTGACAGTCAATCCAAGTGTCACTAACTCTAGCTTACCATCCCTTCCCCAACTCAGCGCATTAGAATTGGCTTCTTGCAATTTGCAACAGTTCCCTCCTCTAATGAACCAATCGGTGCTGATGCATTTAGATCTTTCCAACAACCAAATTTCTGGGTTAATACCTAATTGGATTTGGAATACTGGCGGTGGATTTCAGGATTATCTGAATCTTTCTTGTAATCTCCTAGTGGGTTTTCAACCGAAATTCATTCCTCGTCTTCTTTTCCTTGATCTTCATTCGAATCAGCTCCAAGGTGAAATCCCAGTGCCAGAATTTGCAATCTATGTGGACTACTCAAGGAATAATTTCAGCTCTTCTATCCCTGCTGAAATTGTCAACAGCACTGGCCATGTTTTTTTTACTTCTCTCTTTCAGATAACATGCTTTCTGGACCCATCGCTCCATCAATATGCAATTGGAGCAGCCTTGAGGTTCTTGATTAGTCCAACAATGGATTTAGTGGCACTATACCCCAATGTCTGATAGATTCAGGTAGTAAGACCCTTGGTGTACTGAATTTGCATAACAACAGTCTTGCAGGTAACCTAACGGGGACATTCCCAGAAGGTTGTGCTTTGAGGACACTTGATTTAAGTGGAATTAACTTGGAAGGGCAGATTTCGAAATCCCTTGCCAATTGTGCAGATGCAAAGGTTTTAAATCTCGGTGCCAACAACACAAATGGTAACTCCCCGTGCTTCTTGTCGAACTTATCCAGCTTGCGCGTCTTAGTTTTGCGATCTAACAAGTTTCATGGAAATATTAACTGCCGAGGATTATATAATAATATTTGGCCGAAGCTTCAAATCATTGTCCTAGCTTTGAACAACTTCAGCGGTATTCTACCACCACAATTCTTTTACAAAGGAAGGCAATGATGGATGGGGGTAGTGAAAAATTGGATCTCAATCTCTTGCATTTTAAGGCAGTTGGACTCTACTATGAGGATTCAGTGACAATTACATAGAAGGGGTCTGAGATGAAGCTGGTAAAGATCTTAACTATATTTACGACCATTGATTTCTCCAACAACAATTTCAAAGGAGAAATACCAAATACAGTCGGGGATCTAAAATCCCTCCATATTCTCAACCTATCACACAATGCCCTCACAGGTTCAATCCCATCATCACTTGGAAACTTAACATAGCTTGAATCACTAGACCTCTCATGGAACAAGCTCGGTGGAAGCATCCTAGTGACGCTTGCAAGTCTGACATTACTAGCAAATTCGATGTTCAAATCCCTATTTAAACCATCGAATGTAGTTTCAAGTTGAGCTATTTTCATTGAAATAAGGACTAATCCCTCCATTCAAAATCTATAGCCATCCAAACAGACTTGTCAAAGATTGAAGAATTTCCAGTAGTTTCTCTCATGGAAAAAACATCACCGACTTTCAATAGCTTACAAGAAATTTCTAATCAACAAAACCAGTGGGGGGGTCTGTTGCCCAGAAGGACCAAAGATTGAGCCTAAAGGCCCTAGACACCAAAATTCCAGATGACTTTCGTGCGTAGTAGACTGAAATGAGTACTTAAAGCAGTAAAAAAAGGAGTTAAAAGCTCCTATCCAAACCATGAACTGAACATTAGCCCCTAATTCGACCATACAAATCATTTTGTAGCTATCTTTTTGTAGCTTATTCATGTAAAAAATGTCATCAATATGAAAACGATAGCACATGATTTTATTTCATTTGTATATGAATACATAGACAAGAAGTGTGAATTTGTATTACAGACCATCTACATTGGTGAAGCCAGACGCATCGAAATCAAGTATGTATGATTTATCAGATCAATCCGACACAGTTCACAATACCCCTGCATCAAAGCCCTATGGCAAGTACTGCAAATAAGAAAAAAAGCCTGAGTCCTTGTGCTCCAATTTGAATATTTTTATGTAGCAGACCAACCCATTGTTTTCAGCCCACGGTGTTGAGGGTTGGGTCATCTATTTCGAATCTAGGCTATGCTGGTTTTGCTGACATTTTTGAAACCATGGGTCAATTTATCCGAGCTTATCAGCAACAAATCCTTATAAATTCCAACATGGCTGCAGAGTTATGCGTGGTCAGGGCAGGTTTATATCCTTTTTGTTGTATAACTACACCCTTTTTTTTTTTTACTGACCCAAAAAAGAAAACTACACTCTTTTCTGAACTGTATATAACTACACTCGACATGAAGGAATTCCAATCCAAATGACTCTCAAATCCAATGTCTTAAATACCTATCTAAACCATCACATGTAATTTACAAAATTGAGATATTCTCAATGAAACATAAAGACAGATCCCTCCATTTGAAATCTGTAGCTATCCAATAAACTTGACAAAGATGGAGAATTTGCTACTGCAAACATGTATAATATAGCAGCATCGCAATAGTTCCTCTGACGGAAAACATCACTGACTTCCAACAGCAAACTAGAAATTCCAATTAACAAAACAAAAAAGAACACAACCGTGGAGTGTGGCCTCCGTCGATTCAACATGGCAAGAAGGACCAGAGGTTGAACCTGCACGTCAGAATTGTAGATTACCATATCATGCATAGCAGACTGAAAACGAGTTGAAGCAGTCTATAGTGAGTTACAGCTCCTATCCAGACGATGGGCCGATCATGAGCCCCGAATTTTACAATATGATACATTCATTTTGTAACTCTCTTTTTATAGCTCATTCATAAAAATATCTCACCAACACAAAACGGTAGCACGATTTCATTTCATTTGTCGTCGAATACATAGACTAGAAGTGTGATATGGTATGATTAGACCATCTATATAATATAGGCAAAGACAAACGTATCAAAATCGTGCAAGTGTGATTATCAAATCAATCCTTATCAACTCCAACACGGCTGCAGAGTTAAGGGACTGTTTATGATTTTCTTTGCTATTTGGTTTTCATAATCAAATTGTAGAAACTGATTCTCTTTTTCTTTTGAATGCCTTTAGCAAGAAGCAGGTCAAATCGAAGGGTCTGCGTGGACTTCTCCAGGATTGTCTCTCTGTGATGACTAAGTTTGCAACTTTTAAGCTCTATTTTTGTACTACCGAGCTTTTATCAGGAGCTTTGCTGCATCATAGGGTTGTCTTGGTTGCTCTTCATCTGGTAAATATGCAACACTATTTTTTTTGGTTAACTATGCGACACCTGATCTGTTGTCGGGGTATCATAAGAGGTTTGTGCTTTAAAAATAAAAAAAAAACTACAAAAGCAGTGGAAAATCATTTGAGTTCTCACAAACTTTTCTAACCATTCCAAGCACAAAGAACAACCAAATTTAAGAAAATGTCATATAGTACCACGAACCAGAATCCAGTGAATTTCCCTATACGTCTTTTATAATAACACAAAAGAGTTTGCAGTTTGTTTATTCAACCCATTTAAGCATATAAATAAGCTATAGAGCAGTGAAATCATTAACAAAATTAGGCGTGCAGTGGGTTCCCATCAATTTGTTTTGACACGGTTTCAACAAAGCAATAATAATAATGAAAGACTAGGAGTCAAATTCTACAAGCAATAGTCATTGTTGTTAATTAACTACTATATATGACTGGAAAGCAAAAAGGAGGACCCAAGACGAGTTCCATCGTCTTGGTCTTTCAGGAAAATAACAGATGTTAGGTTTAAACTTGCACCATTGCTGAGGGGCAACAAGAAATGCCACCACGCGACCTGGCCACCACTTACAATAGTTATAGGAATTTGTAGAAGCCAAAGCGCAAACTTTCAAATCTGCATCAGAATTGAGAACTTCATAAGCAATACTTCGCAGGAAAATGCTAATATGTGTGTGTTAGATTGAAAAAGTGTATTGAAAAACGTATAAAAATAAATGTAAATATATTGAAAATGCAAAAAGTGCATTTGAGTGCTTGTTTTTATATAGTAGGCACACAATAGCAAGGCCTCGCGGATCCTGCCTGCCCCCTCCATTTGCCTCGAATGATATGGGTCTGACTACCATGTGCCCAAGCGGTATTGGGGCATGATGCCCCCGAAAGAATTTTAGCCATTAGATTTGGAATTAGAAATCTCAGCCATTCAGAGGCATCTCCATGTGGAGCTGAGGGCGGTCACCCAAACACCCAGGATTTTTTTTTAAAAAAAATACACGTAAAAAAATTTATTTATTTTGTCATTTTGAATACCCTAGCCAGTATGTTCAAATACTCTACTCAATTTTTTTTTAGCCAACCCATTCAAATCTTAGCCCAAAATTAGCCCAACCCACAGTCTAGAGACTGATATGTAATTAATCACAAAAGAAAAAAATCTATAATTTATCAAAAAGAAAAAGGGGTAGGGGACGGATCTAAAATTAAAACTAGAAGTCTATTCTATTCTATTGACTCTCATCTCTGTAAATACAAAACGAAAATGAAGAGAATAAAGAAAACACTAGCAGTGCCGAACCGAAAGAACCCTCGAGATTTCCAAACTATCAACCCTCGAAATTTCGGTGAGTGGAGTTTTACTATTTTATGTGATTTTAGTGCCTTTGAGGTTCGCTATAGTATACATTATAAATAAGTATGTCACATATAGATTATTCTATACGCTTGTGGCATTGCTATTTAGGGGTGTACAAGAAAAATGAATTGGATTGGTTTTATGGTTTAATGAATTGGTTCTGGTTCTAAAAAAATGAGAACCAGATATGTTGCTTTGGTCCCTAGTTTCATAATTAGGAACCATGGTTTGAACCGAACCGGTCCACATATATATATGTAAAATATAATATAATATAAACACTCATATATACCCACACACACTTGATAATTTTGTCAGCTTTAAGTTTTCACATTGTATCATATAATGATATGCAAGAGTATTCTAATAGTTGTTTTAGTTATTGTTGGAGTTCTAAATTTATTTGTGGGTCGGTTTAATGGTAGTAGTTTTATGAAGAAATTGCAACAATTTTGCGGACAATTTTTTTTGGCAATTTTTGAATGCTAAAATGGTTTAGAACTGGAAATTGAACCAGTCTAATGGTTTGATGTGGTTTGGTTCCATATGTGTAACAGTCTAGTTATGGTTCTCAATTTTTTGAAACTGTTATAGATATGGTTTAGTCCTCAAATTTCTATAAAACTGGTCCAAACCAGACCATGTACACCCCTATTGCTATTGACTCTTCTTGTCGCTACTGCATCAGTTGAAAGAGGTTTTTCAGCCATGAGGTACATAAAGAGCAATCTACGGAATCGAATGGGAGATCAGTTGATGAACGATTGTTTGGTTACTTATATTAAGAGTGATATATTTGATAATTAATACCGTTGATAATGATGCTAATATGCAATGGTTTCAAAATATGAAAAGTAGTCGAGAGCAATTGTAATATGCTAAATACTTTGTTGTTTTTTGGTGGCATTAGATTTCTAGAGGGACCGTAATAGAATTTGTGAACACCCTCACGAGAATTCCTAGAGTAGCCACTGTAGCCATTGAATACAACAATTACTAATCGTTTTAGCCGGTAAAAGTGAAGAGGTGTTGTCTCTCTCTCCTCCTTTTTGACTCAACCTTCTTTCCCCAAATTCCTTCTCTTCTAGCTATATATATCCTTTTGATAGAGGTGGAAATGGGGTAGATCGGGGTCAAAATTTGAACATCCACCTCCTATCCCTGAACCCCTTATCAATCTCCATTCTTGACCTATTCCCTAATTAAACGAGAAATCACCTACCCCATCTGGCCATCCCCGCTCCTAACAGGGATCAGGAATCCAAAAGTTTTGCCTAAAGTGCTTTTGTAGTACTAACATAACCTTTGTTATACGGATCTATCATTTTGGGTTAAGTGCCATATTGGCACGACGTGACAAGGAGTTGGATAGGGATTCGATACGGCTGTTTGACAGATGACATAGTTTTGAAACTTCTAACTTTTCTTTGTAGAACTATGAAGAAAAGAAGAAAGTAATTATTGGATCCATATAAAACTTTTTAGAATAAAAACATTATTGTGTCATCAGTTGCAATATATTGTTCAGATGCAACAACATTATAAAAGATAATTATGCCATGTATGATGTATCCCATTATCGGTACCAAATCTGAATCCATATTGCTATACCCTCTTTCAGTTTTTCTTCATGTTTGAGATGTCCACACAATATTCATACCCGAGTTACGGTAACACAGGACATAAGTACATAACATTCGGGTGCGAACTACAATAACAAGACGACTACCAATTTCTTATTGAACAGGATGAGGATATCGTTCATGGAGGCGCAGCACGAGTAGAGGACAGCAATCCACGATGGGATCCACCAGACTTGGGTTCGATCAAGGTGAATGTAGATGGAGCTTTTTTGAAGGAAACGGGTAGAGAGGAGGAGTGGGGTTGGCATGGAGAAATGACCAAGGAAATATGTTGCGAATGGATGCTATTCCTACCCCGAAAGCCTAATCACTAGAAATGGTGGAAGCTTTGGGTTTTTGACTAGAGGCAAAGACTATTTTTGAGATTGGAGGCTCCAATTTTATTTTAGAAGGCGATGCTCAAAGAGTGATCAAGATACTACAGCGGACTAATGCTACCGGTGCTAACTTGGAAATCATCATCTAGGATACACTTATTTTTGTTGATTCGATTTCATTTTCGTCTTTTAAGTTTCTTTCTCACAATTGTAATAGGGTGGCTAATGCTTTAGCTAATCATGCCCTAAGTATTGATTGTTCCGTTACTCAAGTTGGTGATTTTCCAACTTGGGTCCAATAGAAAATCTCTTTGGACTCTTAGTTTTTCCGTATGCAATAAAGTTTTATCGATTGACAAAAAAAAAAAAAAAAGAAGCTACAACTTGAATTTCTTATTACTAACGTTTGAAATGGCAAGTAGGATTACAAAATTTAACGAGTTTAAAATTTGTTTATTCACCCCTATTAAGGGTATAAAAAAGCACTTGTGCAGTAAATTATTAACCAAATCGTGGTTAGGTTTCCAACTTTCCATCAATGGGTTTGACACGGTTTCAACAAAGCAAGAGTGGAACACTAGGGACAAAGACCTTGACCATTAAGGGGGATCCAAGACGACTTCCAATTTCTTATTGAAATTAAGACATATAAAGAAGCTATAGAGAAGTGAATCGTTAATAAAAATAGGGGTGCGGTGGGTTCCCATCAATTTATTTGACACGGTTTCAAGAAAGCAGTAATAATAATGAAAGACTAGGAGTCAAATTCTACAAGCAATAGTCATTGTTGTTAATTAACTACTATATATAACTGGAAAGCAAAAACGAGGACCCGAAGACGATTTTCCATCGTCTTGGTCCTTCAGGATGATAACAGATGTTAGGTTTAAACTTGCACCACAAGAATGGCACCACGTGACCTGGCCACTACTTACACAATGTTTATAGGAATTTGTAGAAGCCAAAGGGCAAACTTTCAAATCTACATCAGAATTGAGAACTTCATAAGCAATACTTTGTAGGAAAATGCTTACATGTGCATATTAAGATTGAACAAGCGTATTGAAATGAGTATAAAAATAAACGTAAATATATTGAAATATGTAAAAAGTGCATTTGAATGCTTGTTTTTATGTGGTAGGCACACAATAGCAAGGCCTCGCGGCTCCTGCCCGCCCCCTCCATTTGCCCCGACTGATATGGGTCCAACTACCATGTCCCCAAGCGGTATTGGGGCATGATGCCCCCGAAAAAATTTCAACCATTAGATTTCAACCATGTGGAGCCGAGGGTGGTCACCCGAACACCTAGAATTCTTTTTTCAAAAAAAAAAATACATGCATAAATAATAATTTTTTTTTTTGTCATTTTGAACACCCTAACCAATATGTTTAAACGCTCTACTCAAAATTTTTAAATACCCTACCCAAAATGTTTGAACACCCAATCCCAGTTATAGATACATTTTAGCTCGTCCCATCAAAGTTTTTTTTAGCCAACCCATTCAAATCTTGGCCCAAAATTAGCCCAACCTACAATCTAGGGATTGATATGAATTAATCAAAAAGAAAAAAAGGGGTAGGGGACTTTCCCTCTCCAAAAATTCATTAACATATTTTTTACTGATTTGTCATTCATGTTTTTTCCTGATTTTCTGAATTTTTTAGCAATGTTTTTTTTTAAAATTTTATTTTACATTTTTTAGATGTATATGGCGAAGCCATATTCAAAAATTAAAAATGATTATACATATGTTATAAAATTAACTAAGCATGATAAATGCGCAAATTATTTAACATTTTTATCTGAAAACTGACAATTATTGGGGGGAGGAGACTCCAGGTATCATATTTTTATCTTGCCTACAATTTAGGTCTCTTTTGGGTAAAAAACCGGTTTTTGGTTTTTTGGTTTTTCTATTTTGTTCTTATTCAAAAAAAAAATTGCATTTGTTAGTTTTGCATCCAAATTTTGTGGTTTCTGGATTCCTCTTGACAAGATGAATCTAACAAGTATAAATTTATGGTCAAAACTGATTTTTTTTAATAAAGCCAAAATAGGTGGATTATACCTATTTTGGCTTTATTCAAAAAAATATTTATCGGGCTTAGTTAATTTTACCCAAAGTGGTGATGAGTCAAGTCCACACAGCAAACACTAAAGCTGAAAGGCCACTCTATTGGAAATCTATAAAAGCCACATTCCCCATATCAGCAATTCATCTACCATTTTCACCAGTTTCTTCTCGACCACTAAAATATAAAGCAAAAATGAGAATTGAACTATTTATCAGCTGGTTTTTCTCAATCACCACACTCACAATCTTGTGCTGTATCACCATTCCAGTACACAGCCAATGTCTGGAGGATCAAAAATCTTTGTTGCTTCAATTGAAGAACAGCCTCCAGTTCGATCCAGACAACTCTGTCAAGTTGGTGAGTTGGACTCAAAGCCACGATTGCTGTCTATGGAATGGCGTGACTTGTGACCATTCCGGCCGTGTTATAGGTCTCGACCTGAACACAGAATCAATCTATGGAGGTTTGAACCACTCAAGTAGCCTTTTCCGTCTCAAGTTTCTAGAGAAGCTGAACTTGGCTCACAACAGCTTCAACTCCATGCAAATTCCATCCAGTTTTGGAGTCCTCACCAATCTGAAATATTTGAATTTGTCAGAAACTAATTTTGTTGGGCAGATTCCGACAGAATTCTCGCGCTTGACGAGGTTGGTGACGCTTGATCTATCTAGTCAAATCTATTTTACAAGAATGATCCAAATTCAGAACCCAAATTTATTTACACTTTTTCGTAACCTTAGTGGGCTTATAGAGCTTTATTTGGACGGTGTAAATATATCAGCAAATGGGTATGAATGGGGCCAGGCCATTTCATCTGCATTGCCTAACCTGCGAGTTTTGAGCTTGGGAGGTTGTTTTCTTTCAGGCCCTATTGATTCTTCCCTTCAAAATCTTCAGTTTCTTTCTGAGATCAATCTCAATGGGAACAATCTCTCAGTTCCCGTTCCGGATTTCTTTGCAAATTTTGAGAATTTGACAACGTTGAGTCTCCGTGATTGCAACTTGGATGGAACATTTCCAGACATCATATTCGAGCGGGTGCAAACACTGGAGACTCTGGATTTGTGGGGAAATCAGCTACTCAATGGTCATTTACCCGACTTTCCACAAAATCTGTCCCTTCGGAATTTGGTGCTTAGCCACACCAATTTTTCAGAGTTTTTACCGGAATCTATTGGGAAATTGACGGAGCTGAGAAGGATAGAGATTCAAGGGTGCAATTTCAGCAGACCGATTCCGAATTCATTGGCCAACCTTAGTCAGCTTGTTTATTTGGATCTTTCATATAACAATTTTAGTGGTCCAATACCTTCGTTTCAGGGATCCAAGAAACTCACTCACATAGACCTCTCTTCTAATTCACTAACAGGTGTGGTTCTTTCAACTCACTTTGAAGGCCTTTTGGATCTTGTACATATTGATTTATCATACAACTCCTTCAGTGGGAGTATTCCTTCTTCTCTGTTTTCCCTTCCGTCTCTGCAGGAAATTGACCTTTCCGACAACAAATTTAGTGGTCCAATTACTGGGTTCTCAAATGAATCCCTGTCTCCACTTGTCTATCTAGATTTGAGAAGTAACAAATTAGAAGGGCCTATTCCCGCTCATTTCTTCCATTTTCTAAGGCTTGGACACCTCTCACTTTCTTTCAACAATTTTAGTGGCAACGTAGACCTAGAAATTTTCCAGAGATTCCAAAATCTCATCACACTTGACCTTTCATACAACAACTTGACAGTCAATCCAAGTGTCACTAACTTTAGCTTATCATCCTTTCCCCAACTCGATACATTAAGATTGGCTTCCTGCAAGTTGCAAAAGTTCCCTTCTCTAATGAACCATTCGTGGTTGTATGATTTAGACCTTTCCAACAACCAAATTTCTGGGGTAATACCTAATTGGATTTGGCCTATGAGTCCAGGATATTCTTATAATCTGAATCTTTCTTGTAATCTCCTAGTGGGTTTTCTACCAGAATTCCGTCGTCCTCTTCTTTATTCCATTGACCTTCATTCAAATCAGCTCCAAGGTGAAATCTCGCTACTACCAGAATCAGCAAGGTATTTGGACTACTCAAGGAATAATTTCAGCTCTATCCCTGCTGAAATTGGCAACAACATTGCCTCTGCATTTTTCTTCTCTCTTTCAGATAACATGCTTTCTGGACCCATCCCTCCATCAATATGCAATGGTAGCAACCTTGCGTTTCTTGATATGTCCAAAAATAGATTCAGTGGCACTATACCCCAATGTCTGATAGATTCACGTAGTGGAACCCTCAGTGTATTGGATTTGCGGAACAACAGTCTTACAGGTAACATAACCGGGACATTCGCAAAAGACTGCAAATTGAGGACCCTTGATTTGAGTGGAAATAACTTGGAAGGGCAGGTTCCGAAATCCCTGGCCAATTGTGCAGATGTGGAGGTTTTAAATCTCGGTACCAACAACATAAATGGTAACTTTCCGTGCTTCTTGGCAAACTTTTCGAGTTTGCGTGTCTTAGCTCTGCGATCCAACAAATTCCATGGAAACATTCTCTGTCGAGGAATCGATAATAATATCTGGCCAAAGCTTCAAATCATTGACCTGGCTTTGAACAACTTCAGCGGTATTCTACCGCCAGAATTCTTTTCACAGAGGAAGGCAATGATAGCTGGGGGTAATGCAAAATCAGATCTCAATCTCTTGAGCATTGAGACAGGTGGTGGAAATTACTATCAGGATTCAGTGACAGTTATCAACAAAGGGATAGAGATGAAGCTGGTGAAGATCTTAACTATATTTACAACCATCGATTTCTCCGACAACAATTTCAAAGGAGAAATACCAGATACAGTTGGGGATCTAAATTCCCTCCATGCTCTCAACCTATCACACAATGCCCTCATAGGTTCAATCCCATCATCACTTGGAAACTTGACACAGCTTGAATCACTAGACCTCTCGTGGAACAAGCTGGGTGGAAGCATCCCGGAGACACTTGCAAGTCTGACATTTCTTTCAGTCCTGAACTTATCATATAATCAACTCGTTGGAATGATCCCAAGAGGCTCCCAGCTTCAAACATTTTCAGAAACATCATTCAAAGGAAACAAAGGATTATGCGGAGCTCCTTTGATTGCTAGTTGCGGGGATGCAGAACCGACAAGGCCAACATTTGATAGTAGGCAAGAGGACGAGATTAACTGGGTTTACGTAACTGCTACGTTGGGATATGCTATGGGGTTTGGAGTTATTGTTGGGCCACTTTTGTATTCGAAAAGATGGAGACAATGCTACTACAAACCTATCGATAGAGTTATTTTGAGGATTCTCCATCACCGAGAGCGGCGGGCAAGACATCAAAGGAGAAGAGACAACAAAAACCAACTTCGGAGACGTCAACACCACTAAAGGCCAAGTGTTCCAAGCAGATTGTGCTTGTGCTTCTTACATGGCTCAAATTGCTTCAACATAATATAATCAGGTAAGGGTGTATTTCAAAATATCAGGGCAAGATAGTTGTTCTATTAAACTGAAATGTTGAAGCATAGTTGTAAAATCTGCATATGAATCATGTATCATCATCTTTCTATGTTTTTGAATTCTGTGTTGTATTGTATGTAAAATCATAAGATATTTATCATCTTTGATAACAATAATAAACCGTGAGACATTGTGAAAGTAACAATTAATCCTTATTAAGTAAACCTATGGATTCATCAATAATCAATTTATGTAATAGAAAGAAAACATAAGACATGCCAATGCATTATCATGTCCAAATTAAATAAAATTCATTCTCAACAAAATTCCTATTGGAATTTTATGCATAACAATCTTCTATATTTTTGTGGTGTACCATTTGGTTTTGAACTGGTAACTTGTAACTTTTTCTATCTTTTCAAATGATTCTCCATGTGAGAAAATTTTGAACTTCATGCAATCATTTTCTATCTGTATCGTAAAATTGAAGATTGTTGAGGCATATGCATCAATTTAACTTGTTAACATATCGAAAAGACCTGTTCAAAAAGAGACAAGAACATCACATATCCATAAGATTTTGACAAAACTCAGTGCAATAGAAAACAGACTTCTAAAATATAAAATTATAGTAATAGATATGCAAGATGGTGCATCTTTAGACAATGGACACACAATCGTAATAGTTTTTTTTTATAAAAAAAAATGGACACAATCTTTCTTTAAGTTTTTATTCATCATCCTTTCTATACATTCACTAGCGATAAATATAATCACTCAGTTTATTATTATTATTTATTTATTTATTTTTAAGTGGTTAACTTTTTTTTTTTTTGCTTTAACCGAAGATAATAGTTTTTTTTTTTTTTTTTCTTTTTGCATGTCAATGTTAGGAGAACTTACACTACTTTGTAAGGAAATGTGTTTAGGAGACTTCAGCTAATAACATTTGCACAGTAAGCGTACTATTTTGTACTCGCCTATTTCACTTTTCACGCTTTCTGCCCTCTTTGTTCTCGTACCAAGGGCATGAACAAAGATCGAACTTCTCACTCTGCCTCCCTCAATCAATTGCTTATCGGGTTAAATTTACCACCAATAATGTGCCCGCCGGTTAAGCCACCTATCAACATTGTGGCCTTAGTTGACCGACCTTGGCTGTTAGAGCTCAAAAAGAACCAAATGCAGTACTCTGTGTGTGTACCTCTATCACCGTGTGTATATGCATCTGTGTATCTGCGACAAAAATACCGATCAGACCAATTAGTATAACTTGGATGGGTATCAACTGCTTTTTTTTTTTGTTTTTATGCAAAGTAGTGTTTATGTATTTTTTTTTAATTTACCAAAATGGGGGCAATTTTTTTAATTGGTACGATAGCCGAAAAAAGACGAGAAATTTAGGAGAGAGGGCTTATCAGTGTAATCCCTGTAACTTATGAGAGAAAGAAAGTTTATACCTGCGTAGGTACTTCGAACATAAAGCTCTACATAAGAAATCAACTTGAACTTTTTTTTTTATCATCAGCTTGAACTTTTTGACTTTGTTCTGTTTGTGATTACTTTATTTTGCCAATCACTGCAACTGGTCCCATTGCATTTTTATCCAGGCAACTGAGAAATTCATTGAAGAGCAAACAAAACAAATTTCTTGCAGAATACTGAAATTTTGCACAGAGAAGCTTGTCCAAACCTAGCTAGATGTGTGAAATGCAGATCATTTTGGGTTTTAATTTTTCGCCTAAAAATGAGCAGTGGATCAAAATACTAATCCAAGAAATGTGTACAGGATCGAAATGGCCATGCATTACTTGTGTAATCGAGTAGTTTATCATCTTTCTATCTTTATAAAATTAATGTCGTTTCATATTCGCATAGGGAAGATACGGCATATGTGGAAAAACTGCTCACGTATTGTGAAAGCAAAAGACTAAAATGCGTTAATCAATACCACAACATCCGAATTTGTTTGCCTACTTTTTCATCTTTTGCAATGTCTTAAAATGTTTGTCCAATTTTAAGTAGACTAAAAGAATTCCTTTCATACTCTCTTTTTTAAATAAAAAAAAAATGAATTGGAGAATGTGCACTCTCTTTTCGTGTCAAAAAAGTGAAGGAGATTTCTGGAAGCTCAAATTCTTTTTTTATTAGTAGTCAGCTTGTCTCTTTACAGCTCGTTTGTCAAGTGGATAAGGAAGAATGATACATAAGAGGTGGATATGTTATAAAAACACGTTAGTTAAGGAGATGAAATTAGTTTATATTTGGTTTTAACAGTTAATATGGTCGATTAAAGTGGATAAAAAGACAAATTACTTGGTTGCCCTCCTTAAATCATTGCATTGAGAATAAAAAAATATTTGAGGGGGAATTTGGTCTTTATACCCACCTGGATTAGCTAATTCTAGCGAGGGTGGAGTTGGCTAAGACGGGATAAGCTCTTCCCCACTCTTCTCCATCTTCCTTCTCCCATAACCAAATACCCTTCTTCCTTCAATCACTCCTCCTAAACGGAAAGGGCCCTTAAGAAGTTTGAAACCCAATAATGGCATGCTTACTAACATTTTTAACGCTGTGTGATATTTTTAATCAGCTTTTCCCACATGTAATTGATAGACTTCGGGTTGTTGCTTCCCTTAAAATGGAGTCGAACTCGAGCTTCAAAATTTGATCCGAAGCAGGTTGATTGTACATCGATGAACTTAAGATCAAATATTTGGACGAAATTCGTGTTTTGAGTTCAAAAAGGACACCACCCCACGATAGAAACACCTGTATATATGTGACAGATTAGTTGGCAGTTTAGTAAGGTGTATCCTAGGTTTGATTTTGCTATCTTTGTGTTGTTCACAAGTAACTGAGGGTAATATTTCACATGTATAATTTACATTGAGGTCTACAAGATAGAACTGTGTGGATCAAAATTCACAAATTGTTCACAAGTAACTATGGATAATATTGGTCCTACCAGTGAGCAGAGAGGAGTTTCCTGGTTCTTTCCAAATTTCAGGGCTTGTGTGGTTAACACTGCCTTAAGGATTTTTTTTTTTTTTTTAAATCTCAAAGTGTCCGAGTCAGTTTATGTGCGCAATTCACTCTAGCACAGATGACAACTTCTGAAACAGCCTTCAGCAAAGGAAAAAGATTAAGCAGAGAATAATAGAAGCTACAGCATTGCATTTTCTTACCTCATTTTTTGGTTTTGCAAAATTCAGACCTCATTTTTGTACTTTTTCGCCTCCCTTTCTCATTTCCATCACCGTTGGCCTTGTCTTCCCTCCATCGATCTTTTTGGTTTGACATGCTTCTGATCTCTCTCCTCCCCCTCTCCCCAAATTATGGTTATGGTTTTTGCTACCAAAAAGTCCACACACCCCTCAGTTGTTCAACCATATCTCGAATCTCAACATATTTTCTTCTTTCTCCCTCTTCAATTGATCTCCATCGATCTTTTCAGTTTGGCATGATTTTGATCTCAAGCAAAAGCCAGAATTCCACAATTGCTTCCAAAATCAACTCACCGGTTAAGGCTATAGCAACTGTTACCATTATAAGGACAAAAATTGGAAAACAGCATTCCTTAATAAACAATAAAGGAATGCTCATAACAATACCAAAATCGCATTTATCGTTAAAAAATTCTCAGGATCATAATACTTCAACCATCTCATCTTTCTATCAACAAAGAATAACTACCTATTTCAAATATAGAAATAGAAGACAGTGGAAATGTATGAACATACAAATTTAAAGGTGACAAATCTAAGCTCAGTTTCTATCTCTTTTTGATAAATTATTCTTTTCTCATTTCCTTTTCACTTAGAACCCTTCAAGTTATTATAGTGTAGTCTCGTGCTCATTCTATCGTAACCGTGTTTAATTGCTCTGCAGTTACGTTGAGTAACAACAGATTATGTGATCCCAAGGCGTGAATAGCCTGACTTTGACCAAACTGAAGAGTAGAAGAGTCGAAACAAATCACCGCAAATTATGTCTACGGTCTAATTTCATTAAATAGCCAACCAATCTAAACCAGGGAGTCGAATTGTCTTCAAAATCACAATTTAAGTAAGAGCCCGAACATCAGTTTTACAAGTACAAATAAAGCAGTAGCAATTTGTGATTACACTCATTCCTAAACACCATTTCTTGAATCAACAGCGGAAGAGATTAATCTCGCAAGTCCTTGCAACCGATTAAAGTCTAACACCACAAGCAGCCGACATGAAAAAGAGAAGTACTTTTAAGCAACTGCAAGAGAGATACAGATTATAGATTAATTAAAGAATATAATCTGTGGATATTTTACACCGCCTGAATCGGATCTACTATCAATATTGACTGCCTAAGTTGGATCTACGATTGTTCATCAGCTGGGAAAAATACATGAACAAACCAAGAGTGTGGCTGGGAAAGTGTCTTTAGGTACCTTAAACGTCCTGCCAAAAACCAATTGACTCGAGACTGCTAACAAAAGATGTATCCATGAGCTGTTCAAGCATGAAACTATCGATGCCAAATTGCCAATTAACTCTAAACGGTTCTGACTATCGAGAAATCCTTAACTAAAATGATGGACAACTAAAAGAATTCATCTAATGCTTGCTCTTTGATTCCTCAATTTATTGTCTCTGTGATTACCTTCATTGACACCTTCTAAGTCCTTCATGATCTCTGTCATTTGATGTCACATTTGTTGAGGCATCTACGCATATCAAAAGAATCCTACAGATACTGCTCAACTTTACAATCAACTCATCTGTTATAAACAATGCAAAACACTTCAAGATGGAAAATAATGAATTCTACATGCTCATTTTATTTCTAAATGGCACTGCATATCAAGAGCATTTTTGTCAAAAGAAAACACTAAGGAAAGATAAATTTCCCTGTGATCACTCTAATAACAGGGAAGACAGATTCACAGGAGATTAGCTTCATATGAATCATATCTAATTATAGTTTTCTTCTTAACCAATGGTAAACTTTTTGTGAAATTCATGTAGAGCAATGTCAATGCAACTGAAATGATTTTCAAGAAGTAACACCATTTGCTCACATTTCAGGCATTCATTGTATATCTACTTGTTGTGAAGGATCTTCCAAGTAGGTCAGCTAGGGAAAGATAAATCTGCAACGAATATGAAAAAAGAAACTTGTATATTTCGTGCAAATTATTCGTGCAATCTAGCAAAACTCCCTAATTTTCTACCTGCAGAAAAGGGGAATAGAAAGGCAATTTTCATAAACTTGACCATTGTATCAAAAGGCAGGGGTTCTTCTTGAAGGTTTGGGGGATGGTGCAGTGCACAAAATGCATTACACCGTGTAGTGCACCATCCGGCCTTGCTCGGCTTCTGAATATTTGGTTCCCGTCATCTAATCCAGAAACTTGATCATGTAACAAATTCAGATGGCCTAACTGAAATCAAACATTAAATGGAAGGACATCTCAAGTACAGAGTCCACAGGTCCTTTAGCCGGAAAACATGGAGGAGATGAAAGGGAATGGAGTCCTACGAAGGCAAAGTGCCTGCTGGACTGCCGGCAATTGGCTGCAAGGCAAAGTGCCGCATCAAAGGGTTGCCCGGCCTTCCCCCTCTTTATTGTAGGATTTTAGAAATGTGTCCGAGAATGTGCACTCTCATTTAATGTAAAAAATGTGAGGGGCATTTCTAGGAACTCAAATTCTTTTAGTAATAGTAAGTTTGCTGCCTTACAGCTCGTTTGCCGGATGGATAAGAAAGCATAGTGTACAAAAAGTGGATATGTTATAAAGGGAGGAGAGTTAAGAAGATCAGATTGGCTTATACTTTGTTTCAATAATTGATATGGTAGATTAGAGTGGATAATAGGATAAATTACTTTTATGCCATCCATAAATCATTGAATTGAGAGTACAAAAATTAATTGAGGGGCAATTCGGTCTTCATACACACCTAGATTAGCTAATCCTAGTAGGGATGGATTGGCTAAGCAGGGTTAAGCTCTCCCCCACCCTTCCCCATCCGCTTTCTCCCGATGCTACCAAATATCTTTCTTCTTTCTCCCTCGAACAAACGGGCCCTTAAGAAGTTGGAAACCCAATATTAAACAAACAAATTGAAAACATTATTTTTATATTTTTCGGGTGGAGTTGTCACCAATCAAAGCATCAAATAGAAAAGAAAAATATATATGTACAAAGAAAGGTAAATGAAAACTACAAGAGGGGTCTCAAAACAAAACAACCCATTCCAATCAAAGGGCCTACTTGTTTGAATCTAAACTCTAATGGTCATGCCACTACGTAAAAAGTGTCGACTGAAACAGACGTAGGGTAAATCTGAATTTGCCATTCTTAATTCATTACTGGATTATTAAATCGCTGATGTAAATAACTATGTGGTTGTTAAACATCCATAAAAGCAAGTCACCATTCCAGTAGGGGGTGGATGTGTAATTGGCACTCCCAAATCATGAGAATTATTACGTTAAAAGGGCAATATATCAACTCTGTGAAGTCCACTGAAATTCATTAGACTCCACAATTGAACGAGCAATAGGCACTTTATAGGGGAAGAAATAACAACAAAGAAAGTCTCTAACTACAACACACGAAACAAGGAGAGAGTCAAGATTTTTACGTAGTGAGAGTGGACTATATATGTGAAGGAGAGGCGGGATTATATCATTTGATGATATCTACATATTTTCAATGTAATAGCAGGGTTTTTTCAAATTGTAGTAGAGGCGACAGCCCCTACTAGCCATCCCTGGCTTCCTCCTTGCACGAAAAAAAAACCCATAATCCTTGATGTTTTTCAAGGTTTGACTTCCTAGTTCGTACCCGCCTTCTATTATAGGGGTGTATAAGAGTGGACAAAGAAGCTCATCCGATTTTTGAAGTAATTAGTATATTAGTCTTATTTATTTGGAACCGGTGGCCTATAACGAGCAACTCACTATAGGCATGTAATTAGCTTGATAGCCGTCCATTCTTGTTTTTGACGGTCCAAATTTTAAATCATTTAAAGTTTGGACCGGCCAAAACACTTTGGACAACCCAAATTCACTCACTACACCTAGTAGTCACTGCAAGTCCTCGCTCCCTATTTAATATGGTTCAACATGGAGTAATTTCATTTAAATCAAACTTGATTAATGTGTTTGGTTTGGTGAACCCGAAAGCAAGTTGAGCCACAAGGGTTTCAATGTCATTGATGAAAGACATGGCTCCAATGATCATCCCGCTGATATTTTTAGTCAGCTTTTCACACTGTGAGAGCTGAAAAGGTCAAAGAGGGGTGTAAAATGGACTCAAATTTTGAAGAAAATCTGATCGGAATCGTTGAGTCATTCTTACGAAAAAATCAGGTTGATTGTGTATCGATCAACTTAAGATCAAATCAAGTTTATTTTGTAGTGGAATCTCAAAATCATATATTTTACAAGTATAACTTACGTCGAGGTCTATAAGATAAACTGTGTGGATTGATCAAATATTTGGACCCGGGATGAAACTCATGTTTGAATTCACTAAGGGCACTACCCTAGATAAAACACAAGTAATTAAACGACACATTAGCAGGTTAGGATCCTAGGTTTGATTTTGTTTTCTTTGTGTTCTTCACAAGTAACTAAGGATAATATTGGTCCTGTTCCTGCCAGTGATTAAAGAGGAGTTTCCTGGTTGTTTGCAAATTTCAGGTTTACTTGAATGTTAAAAGAGAACTACACAATTAGTCAACGGGCACTCATATTTGTTGACTCAGGGCTTGTGTGGTTCACATTGCCAGAAGGTTTTTTTTTTTTGATATCCTATTGTGTCAGAGAGTTAGTTTATGTGCACATCGACTAATTTTTGGAAGACTAATCTTACTGTCCACTACCAGATGACTCATTTATAATTGAAGTAAAACTCTGAATGGATTAGCCCCAAGAATGTTAGCAAAAGTTTCCAAGTTTGAAACCCGACTTTCAATCTTCTAGTTTTTCCTTTTTCAAGAGTAGGTAGCTAAACATTTCCTAGCACACTCAGTATGCTGAGATCTTGAGAAGGTGCTATCTGTAGAAGGCTTCATGTAGAAAAATCAATTAAGACTTAATAAAAACTTTTTTAATGCTTTCAATCCTTAAACCCGAACGGCTCAATTAGATGCGGGATAAGTTTTGGGGATAAGTTAGTAAGATTTTATTTATAGAGGATGGACTCATATTGACGTGATATTTATGAAGGGTGGATTAAATAATACTTAATTTGAAAGATTTTGGTGATAAGAGGGGGATAAAGTAGTACTTTGTTTGTGTTGTAGTCAAAATGGGGGACAAGGATAAATAAAATGGGTTGGGGTGGATTAGGAGGTATTGAGAAGGGGGTAATAAATATGGGCCGGGTCAGACTAGTCCATAAATAACACTCTTGCACCCTCACTGTCCAGTCCGGATGTTAAATAACACCCTTCCTCATTGTGTTGCCATACCAAGCCATATTGGTGGGACCAGGATGTGTAATACCCCCAAATCTTATACCCAACTAAGAGCCTTGCCAAACGAGCCCTAAAAGTGACTAAATAATTGGGCTTGGTGATCTTTTGTCAAACGTTAGGTGGAGATATGAATCTTTGTCAAATGGTGAAGTAGCATCTTTGGAACGAAATTTTGTTCCTTTCAATTGCATTAGAAACAAAATTAGTAAATAATATTTGTATGCTCAATCACTTTAGAATATTCTTATGTTGAGCTATAAAAGTCGTTCAAAATGTCCAAGTCTCTTGATTGATTCTTCTCGCAATGCTTGTTCTCCTCCCAAAGTCATCGGTGGAATTTCCACCAACTTCAGAGCCATATGCAACTTCATCAACCATCATTATCAAAAAAAAAAGAAAAAAAAAATTGATCAACCATTTTCACCTTGATGGGCCTACCTCGATGATCTAAACTATTTGTCACGTGGAGTCACTAGTTAGATTAGTCGGGAAAAAATTAATTTGATCAGACATCGCTCTTTATACATTCGTTGACTATACAATTGTAAATCAAAAGGGACGGAGAATATGAGGTTAGAATTACTATTTCTGATTGGGAATTTAAAGGACATTAGATATTTTAATGAAAACTTAAATGTTTTTATTATTATTACTGTATATGACAATTGAACATTTTTCATGATTATTCCTCCTACTCTTTATCTCAGGATTACAACTCCTATTTATCCCCGATCAATTCTGCTAGGACAATTAGGTTGGGATTGGCCAAAATTTAGGACACTCTTTGGTGTTTCCTATATGCATTTGTGTTAAATTCGAGTTGAATTTTGAAGATGAATCATTCGTTTCAACGAGCTGAATCTAAAAAGTAATAACAAAAAACAATTAAAAGTAAAAAAAATATCACTAAACATAAGAAGAATTTGAACCAAGTGTTGTTTTTGTCTTTAATATCGTCTTATCTTGATTTTTTTTTTTCAATTTTGTTTTATGGTTTCATACTTCTCCAAATTCCTTATGAATAATAAGTTTTAAAATATTAAAAAACTTCAACACATACAAATAATATCAACTGTGTTTAAACTCCAAATAACAAGTTCAAACCCATAATTAGTCTCTGGATTAATCTTATCTCCAATCAAACAAGCCCAAATGTAAAAATGATCGTGGATCTATTCTACACTCGGCATAAATAGTCCAATCTCATATATTGTCTCATGGAACAAGCTAGTCTCAACATGAAATAATAATGCTATGCAAACATTAATACACGTTGTCCCACTCAGTATACATGAAACTTCTATTCATTGTACGGTTCTAGATGCATCTGTATTCGAATTTGTGCGTACACATATTCCTCCTCGTCGCATTTCTGGGGTGGAGGTAAAAACCAAAGAGATTATCTTCTTTACGGACGTCTCCCATTGTGGGCCCCACCCTGCAATCACTACAATAATCTGAACCGTTCCATCTTGTAAGGCTTGCAAAATAATGTATCCAAGCAAAAAATCAACTTGATCAAACATTGATGTGTATGTCAAAAGTTGAATTCTGGTAATAGTTTTTAAGTTAAAATGCTCAGATTCTGTCAAGTTTTTAAGTTAAAATGCCCATGACAATTTTTTTTTTTAAAACCAAAATTCAACTTTTGACATATTTATCGATGTCCGATCAAGCTGATTTTTTGCGTGCATACATTTTTTTATGGGCTCTACAAGATGAACGGTTCAAATTATTACAACATATGCTCAGTGAGACCCACAAAAACCGGTGGCACAAAATAATGTGTGCACGCGAAATTATGTATCCACATATAGAAGACAATCTCAAAACCAAATGACCAAACCAGTAACGGGTCCTAAACCAATCTTTCCAGAAACCAGGCTTTGAATTCTTCTCTAGCTCCTCCTCCTCCTTCCACTTTTGACACTTCCAGTCGACCCCGTGCCAAATCATTAACTGATTTTAGTTGGGCCAATAATCACCCAACCAAAGAATTCAACGATATGGGTGGAACTGGAAACCAAAACCCATAGCTTCTTCCTTTCTCCATCTTATGGGAAGTGTTTCCGATCCCTAAAATTTCTCCCAATGAGAATTCCATTACTTTCTTGGCTTTTCTTGATACCCATTTTCATAATCTCAGTCTCAGGCCAGTGTCTCCACGAGCAGAAATCACTCTTGCTACAACTCAAAAACAACCTCACTTTCAATCCATCAATTTCCACCAGACTGACAAACTGGACTCAAACACTCGATTGTTGCCAATGGACCGGCGTCACCTGCGATCTTAACGGCAACGTTGCGGGTCTCGATTTGAACAGCGAGTCGATCTGGAACGGAATCGGCTACTCCAGTACCCTTTTCAGTCTCAGGTATCTTGAAACCCTGAATTTGGCTAATAACCGTTTCAATTCCACCCCAATTCCGTCAAATATTGGGAACCTAAAAAATTTGGTGTATTTGAATTTGTCAAATTCTGGATTTTCTGGGCAAATCCCAATTGAATTGTCATTCCTGACAAGGTTGGTTACCCTTGATTTGTCCACGACCACCCCGTATTTCCCTCCAATTCTGTCACTGCAAATTCAAAACCCTAATTTATCTACACTTTTTGGTAACCTTAGTGGGATTAAAGCGCTTCATTTGGATGGGATCAATATATCTGCAAATGGGTATGAGTGGTGTCGCGCCATTTCTTCTTCACTGCCTAACCTGCGAGTTTTGAGCTTGTCAAATTGCTATCTATCAGGCCCTGTCGATGATTCACTTCAAGATCTTCAGAATCTTTCAGAAATCAATCTAGGTTCGAACAATCTCTCGTCTCTGGTCCCGGATTTCTTTGTGAATTTCCCGAATTTGACAGTATTGAGGCTCAGTTCTTCGAACTTATATGGAATGTTTCCGGAGAACATTTTACAGCGGGTACCAACACTGGGGACTCTGGATTTGACAAGCAATCCACTACTCAATGGTTCTTTACATGATTTTCCGGAAAAAGGATCCCTTCGGAATCTGGTGCTTACTGACACCGGTTTCTCAGGGAATTTACCGGAATCTATTGGAAATTTGATGGAGCTAAGAAGGATAGAGATTCCCAGGTGTCAATTCAGCGGACCAATTCCCAAGTCGTTGGCAAACCTTAGTCACCTTGTTTATTTGGATTTTTCATCCAACAATTTCAGTGGTCCAATACCTTCCTTTCAGGAATCCAAGAATCTCACTTACATTGATCTCTCTCATAATACACTAACGGGGTTGGTTCCTTCAACCCACTTTGAAGGCCTTTTGAATCTTGTATATATAGATTTAGCATCTAATACCTTCAATGGGAGTATTCCTTCTTCTCTATTTTCCCTTCCATCTCTGCAGAAAATTCTGCTTTCCAATAACAAATTTGGTGGTCAAATTTCTGTGTTTTCAAATGAAATCCTGTCTCCACTAGATACACTAGATTTGAGTTGTAACAAATTAGAAGGACCTTTTCCCTCTCATTTCTTCGATTTTCTAAGGCTGAATATCCTCTCACTGTCTTTCAATAATTTTAGTGGCACCGTAGCACTAGAAAGTGTCCAGAGGCTAAAAAATCTCACTAAACTTGAGCTTTCTTACAACAACTTGACGGTCGACGTAAGTTTCAATATTTCTATCTTGTCTTCCTTTCCCCAGCTAACTGTATTGAGTTTGGCTTCGTGCAATCTGCGAAAGTTTCCTGCATTGATGAACCAATCGAGAGTCGTCCATTTAGACCTTTCAGACAACAAGATTTCTGGGGTAATACCTAATTGGATTTGGAATGTCAGAGATGGAAAACTTATGTTTCTCAATCTTTCTTGTAATCTCCTAGAGGGCTTACAAAGCGTGTATATCACGTCTAGTCTTAGTGTCCTTGACCTTCATTCCAATCTGCTCAGTGGTGAAATTCCAGTACCCCCAGAAGCGGCTATTTATGTGGACTACTCTGGCAATAAATTCAACTCTTCAATCCCTGCTGAAGTTGGCAACGGCATTGCCTCCGCTATTTTCTTCTCTCTTTCAGATAACATGCTCTCTGGACCCATCCCTCCATCAATATGCAATGGGAGCTACCTTCAGGTTCTTGATTTGTCCAACAATAGATTAAGTGGCAAAATACCACAATGTCTGATTGACAGTCGCACCGAGACTCTTGGGGTACTGAACTTGGGTAACAACAATCTTTCTGGTAATGTATCAGGAACGTTCCGACAAGGATGTGCTTTAAAGACACTGGATTTGAGTGCAAACAAATTGGAAGGGCAGGTTTCAGAATCCCTGTCGAATTGCACAAACTTGGAGGTTTTGAATCTCGGCAACAACAGGATGAATGGTAATTTTACTTGTTTCTTGAAAAACTCGTCCAATTTGCGTGTCTTGGTTTTGAGGGCCAACAGTTTCCGAGGGGGCATAAGCTGTCCAGAAGTGAATGATAGTACGTGGCCAAAGCTTCAAATCATTGACTTAGCTTTGAACAACTTCAGTGGTATTCTACCACCAAAACTCTTCTTACAGAGGAAGGCAATGATGGATGGGGGTAATGCACAACGAGATCTCAATCACTTGCGTTTTGGGGTCTTCACATTTAATAAACTCTACTATCAGGATTCAGTGACAGTTATCAACAAAGGGTTAGAGATGAAGCTGGTGAAGATCTTAACTATATTTACTGCCATTGATTTCTCAAACAATAGCTTCGAAGGAGAGATACCAGGTGCAATTGGGGCTCTGAGGAAACTCTATGTACTCAACCTATCCCGAAATGCCCTCTCAGGTGAAATTCCATCAAAACTTGGAAACTTGACACTGCTTGAATCATTGGACCTTTCATTTAACAAGTTGTATGGGAGCATTCCTTCGACACTTGCAGGGCTTACATTTCTTTCATTCCTGAACCTATCATATAATCGATTCTTTGGAAGGATACCGGTAAGCACTCAACTCCAATCATTTTCAAGTACTTCCTTTGAAGGAAATGTAGGATTATGTGGGCCTCCTTTGATCAATACTTGCAAAGATACCCCACTGGAACCATTTCCAACGTGGAGGAATAAAGATTCAGGTTCCGTTTTGAAGATGAAGTTCGATTGGCAATTCATATATACAGGGTTGGGGTTCGGAATAGGAGCTGGGTTTGTTGTGGGGCCAGTTGTGTTTTGGAAGCAAGGGAGCAGATGGTGCGACAAACAGATTGGGAAGGTTGTTTGGATGATCTGTCCAACTGTGGGCTTGATTTTCAGTTGTTGCGGCGGTGTAAAGGTTGATACAGAGAGTAAGATTGAAGAAGAACCCGAGACAGAAGACACTGACGAAGAAGATGGAGAGGACATGGAAGAGAATGCATTTCCGGGGAGGTATTGTTTGTTTTGTTCCAAACTTGATATTCATAGGAAGAAAGCCATACACGACCCGAATTGTAGTTGTCATGAATCACCATCATTTTCTTCTTCCTCGTCTTCCTCCTCTTCTTGTTCTTAGGGACAACACCACCGAATTTTCAAATTGTTGAGCTCTTTTTTCCTTCTCTGGTTTGCTTCTTATGTGAATAGATATGGGATACAGGCCTTTCCCAAATAGCAGGGGTAGTGGCCGCCAAAAAAAAACTCCAGATGTGTATGAATAATTTTTTTCGCTCACTGTTTATTTTGAGTTGAATTGGGATTTATCTAAAAATGAAACTAGAACAAAATGATCATTTCTTCAGATACCTGCATATCGTGGTTTAATTTGCTATAAAAACAACAAGATTGTACATTTAAAATGAATTTCTCTTTCGTAAATTTAGGTTAATATGCATGTTCTAGTGACAGACAATTCCATTGCCAGAACCGGGTCCATGCAGCGCCCCTGCGCGACACAGTGTAGCGCTCATCCAAGCCGTCCATCTCCGCAATTGATGGTTTAGATTCACAGAAGCACTCTTACCGATAAGAGTTTGCAAACATATCTGAACCATTGATTGCCGAGACGGACGGCTCGAATGGGGGCATTGCACGGTGTAGTCCGGATGGGGACGCTACAAGGGCCTCGATTTCTTCCGTTGCCTAAATCTTTCTAGAGTACCAAACACAAGCTACCTAAGTTTACACAGTCGAAGAAGATGCGTATCCTAAAATTTACTCGTTTGGACATTTTATCAAGCAAGTGGGACGCTTGGAACTGCGGAATGAAGGGCGTATGATAAGGATGATTTCAACGCAATGAAGTGGACTACAAAATTCGCTATATACCTCATAAGGGATATGATAATAGTGAGACTGCATTGGAAAATGGACAAGACCCCTAATCTTTTCCCACTAAGATGATTCGTTTAAATTGTACTAAAGCAGTTGTTTTTCAACATACCTGGTGCTCATATCCCGTTTTTCGGGCATTCCCTGTAGCCTGTAGGTCCAAGCCTTGCCATTTAAGCTTTGGAAAATTTGAGATTGGAAGGCTTCTCTACTTTATTAGCCGCGGCTGGGCAATGCTTTTAGGACGGGCTTGGTTGTGAATTAGGACGGGTTTGACAAGAGTAGCCAAACCAAAATTTTACATCCGATGCCTTTATTAATCGATTTGTTTGGTGTTTTTGCACAACCCATCGATCAATCCTTTTTACTCCTGGAAACTCGCCTCCGGAATCGATTGTGTCTAGAACTGTTTGATGCGTGTAGACTCAAAAGCATCTAACGGTTCTAGACACAGTTGTTTCCCAAGTTGTACCTATCATTGTTCCTTACTCCTATTCTTTTCTTTCTTGTCCATCTTGAATTGTCACAGATGTCTGAAAACATAACACCCCACTTTCTTTCTTCTTCTTTTTTCAAAATGGACATTTTACTGCTGATAGCATGCTTCCAAATTAGTGTAACAAGATAAACAGGAAGCCACAAAAAGAAGATGTCAGAAACTACAGTTTTCTCTACTAAGAGTAGAGGAAAACCACCAAGGAGGTCCAGCTTCCCTAGTACAGATACCAGAACCTCTCACTGCCTTCTGGGCCAGGGCGTGCCCCCTTCATTTCCCCGACTCCGAACAAACTGAAAGTTACATTGAACGAATGAGTTTCTTGTTCGTGTGATGTCTGCAACCACGAGTTCAATCTCAACCGGGATTCCCTCAGAGCCCATCAAAACCTTAACGAGTCTTTGGCAATCACCTTCAATGATGACCTTGGACAAGCCAAGTTGCTGTGAAAAATTGAGAGCTGCACGAGTTGCTGCTGCTTCGATCCCTGATGGCACGACCCTTTGTGCTGCATGGATCATCCTAGCAGACACAAAACTATTGGAAATCTTCCAGAATTTCGAATGAATATAAATGGAATATTCAAAGGGTCTCATGAGGCAACCGAAAGTACCCCTCTAGCTTCATCGAATCTAGACAATACGGTATTAGTTGTGGTTCATTAGTACCGCGTGAACTCTAGATCAATGGCTACAGCAGTTTTTTTTTCCGGAAAGTGAATTTAAAGATTTCAACCGAGGTTGCAAGAAAGAAAAAGAAGAAAAAGAAAACAGCCAAAACAAGAAACTACAAAATAGCAGCCAAAATGAAAACTCCCAAAGAAGCCAAAACCAAAATAAACACCGCAAAAGCCCCACTAAGAACAACCCCTATAAGCCAACAATTAGACTGACTTCAACCCTTACCACACCAGTTCAGTAAGTGTTACTGGTTGATTGATTGTTAGAAGCCGCTCTCTAAATGATCTCTTATACAGTAAGTTATATAACCATCCTCATACATAATGCTCTCTCTAGATCCATGATAGCTCCAGAAAAACCTGCTTCATTTCTGCATTTCCAAATTGTCCAAAGGATCATTGTTGCCCGGCATCACCAGCTTCTCGCCCCGTTCGTTATCGTCCTTCCATTTATCTATCAAGTTCAAAAACCACAAAGAAAATCCCCACCTCTTCTATTATTCGAATCACACTTAAGAGAGATAATCTCCACACCTCTCTTGCGAAAACATATTCGTCTTTGAGCAAGCACTTCTTTGACTGGGAGGATTTTATTGGCACAGTTGAAAAAAATCCTTCAAAAATGGGGGCGAACACTTTTAAAAAAATAAAATAAATTGGACGATACTAGTAATAATTTCTTTTTAATTTGATTTGGAATATATGAAATGCACGTCCCCTTTAAAAATTAGAATTCTCACAAGATGCTAAAATCGTGGAATCGGATGGAGTAGTACTCAGATTATTATATATGAATAAGTTTCAACTTCTAAACCACAATCCATTCTTGGTTCCTCAGATAAAGTGATGCAGTTATATACATTCATTTTCCAAACCCTTTCCTATCATGCACATTAGCTTCTTAATTTTTTTCAAGTGGTATAAAAATATTTTTAAAAAAGACAACAAAGAACCCAAAATAAAATAGGGTCTCTAGCACCATTATGATTGCATCACATCTTCACTTCTTCATAGCTCTTTTTACCTAGTAACAGTATTTAACTTAATAATCTTAGGAACCCACTTCTTGTAATTTTTTAGGCTTTTTGTTACGTACAAAAAATAAATTGTTTCTGTTATTTTTGCTTTTCAGATACATATGAGAAGAATAACTTGTTTTGAAATTCATAAAAAAAAAAAAAACAAAAACGGAGGAGTGTGGGGACAACACGCACCCCTGTCCATAAAAACATGAGTTTTGGACAATTTAGACAATATGAAGAAAAGCTACTACTGATTCTCCAAGTAACATAATCACACTTTCACATTTACCACATCAAGTCATCTCTACCAAACACCACACAAATTTCTCTTACCCACATCACATTACCATTATCTCAAAAAAGTACTCCTAATATCACATCTCACTAAACTAATCTAACATCAATAATCCCAATAGCTAGTTCATCATAGTTCAATCAAAACCCATGGCTAGCTTCTCCCCCTGGGAAGTAAACCTCCGGCAACTCAAACGGCGGCGACCAATCCACACCACCACCCACCACATTCTCCGGCGAGTACAGAACAACCTGCTCACCACCGGAAAACAACAGGGACGGATCAGCTACATCGTCCATAAAGTTGAACATGGTCTGGTGAAGCCAAATTTGGGTCTTGAGAAACTTGACATACTGAATGGCCTCATCCAACATTGACACCGTGTCCATCTTGGACCCACCCGGAACCAAGCTCTGCAAAATCTTGAACCGGTGACTGATCCGGTGCCTCCTCTCTCTTGCCGCCACGCTTTGCGGGTCCGTCGACAGCTTCAATTCCTTGATCGGTTTCTTACCATTTTTATCATTGCCCACCTTCTGTTTGATATGGGTTCCCACTGAAACAGAGTTTGAGGAGTTTGGGTGGGAGTTATAATGATTGTAGTAAGGAAAATGGTCCATTTTTTTTGTGAATGTGAAGGTTACCCAAATGTTTTTTGGACAAAAGAGTGAGGTGAGATTGGTTTGAAGGGACATATATATAGGGGGTTTTGGTGGGTTGAAAAGATCATGGTATTAAATGAAGGAAGTTGATGTAGTCATATGGGGTCAGCAGAAAATCTATGTAGGATATGGGTGTCCACCTAGGCTAGGTCTTTAGGGTTTGAATCTATGGTTGATTTCCCATCATGGAAGTTAGCAGTTGTAACTATTGAAATGTGTAAAAATTGTTATGAAAATGTGCGAAAAGTATAATGAAATTTGTATTTTGTCATTTTGTTGGTCTTATTAACATTTCAATAAAACGATCCATCATAAATAAATAACAGCAAACATATATGGTTAAACAAATAATTTTGCGCATATGTTCATATTTATTTAGATTGCATTTCATATACAGAAGGTGGTGCAATGTGTGTGGGACTCTAAATCAATATCAATATGAGTGTATGTGCAAAATTATTTTGTGCAAGTGTGTGTGGTTATAGACATTTGTACCATAAACTTGTAGGAAAATGCTATAATACATATTTTTATTTGAGTGTTTACGATGTGCAGTCTTTAATTGATGATTTTAAATTCATTTTACACTAAAACCATATTTGTATGAAATTTCATACCAGACCACTAGTTTATGTTTAACAAGAAGGATGATTTAGCTGATTTTTCCTCCTTCCGATGCACATATAATTGTACCCTAATATGCTGGTGAGATTAAAAACCACATGCATGTATATTGGCCGGTACTCGTCTTAGTCTATTTTATTATAGACAGATTCACGGGGAATTCCAAATCAATACAAGTGATTCAGGCCTTTTTTTTCCGATAAAATGCTTTTAAAATTTTACGAGTGCTACAACCAATTCTTGCTTACGTATCACTAAAGACTCCCAACACCATTGTACCATGACCATTACTGTTATTGTTGGCCATCCATATGCCTATGTATATACCATGTATGTTTGTATACGTAGAGAGAGAGTAAACTCACTAGCGACGCTGGGGTAGTGAGGGTGGGGCCAGCGACCCCATGGTGAAAAAAATTAGTATTATAACATTAAATTTATTAAAAAATTATAATAATAAAAACTTTTAAATTTGATGGTAACACCACTGGATAGTGGATAACTCTTAAAAGTTCATAAAAGTAGCTTCTTTGTGTACCTTGTTTGAATACTAGTTACTCGTTTTGTTCTTCTGATAAATAGAGTTTGATCTGTCTTGCTAGGTTGAACTAAAAAAAAAAAAAAATTTAGTTGCCATTACTATGATTATTTTTTCTTTGATTTATAGTTGGTAAAAGTATTTGATGTTTATGAATGATATCACACTTCCAAACTCCTGAAATCGCCACTGAATAAACTGAACAAATTGATTCGGTTTTCTAGGTTGGATTGGCACGAGGATCTCCCCTCAAATCCAAGTAGATTTGACTACTCTATAATTAGTAGATGTTACTACTATAATTAATGTTTGTAAAGTGGACGTGTGGGAGTCCAGTTACATAGGAGAAAGGAACGATAAAATTTCTTGCCGGAATTCAATTGTGCGATAACAAGAGCCTTTTTCCCTAGGATCCACTTTGTGCTTTGAAAGATAATTCCTGTTGCAGCTTCTTTTTTCTTTTCTTTTTGTGAATTTGATCAACTCCTTTCACTGCTAACTAATCTCTTTAATTTGTCACAATTAGAGAACATGATGTAGTGCGCTTGGTGTTTGACTCTTCTTTTAATGTGTAATTATTTCGGAGACAAAAGTCTTTTTTGGTTATTTTAAGGAATAAAAGTGGTTTTGGTGATTTTAAGGAACGAAAGTGGTCCTGTGTTTAATCCGAAAAAGGGAAAAAGTATTGTTAATATGAGTTCACATTAATATAGGAGTACAAAACATGCACACACACACAAAAAAAAAAAAAACTCACATGAGTGAGAGCTCCACACGCATACAAAACATCAAATGTCTAATTATGCATGTGGTACGTGTTGCTTGCATCATTCTATAAAAACGTAAAGATAAATTACATTAAACCCCCTTCAAGTATGGATATTTTCACCTAGAATGTGTTTGGAACATGTGGGTCTGGTTCTTAAAAATGAAAAAGGAAAATTGTAAATTCCAATCCAATTTTCCTCTCAATTTCCCCTTATTTTTTCCTCCAATTTCCTTCTTAATTATTTTATCTTCTCTTCTCTTCCCTTTCTTTCTCTAAGTTCCAAATAGAGCATTAACCTCCCTAATGTTTAAAATTCCAAAAATTAATCCCCTTAAAATATTCAAATGATGACAATAAACTCCTTCCGTTAGCAAACGTTAGGATTTTGGACCAATCTTGTCACGTGAGCAAAACATGACATGATAAATATGATTTTATGATGAAATTACCCTTTCAATTCATGTAAAAGTAATTTTTCAAAATAATAAGAGGCTGAGGAAAGAACAAAAGAACCTGACTTGTTGAGGTTAGATGTGGGGGAATCGCGAGGGATTGCAGGATAAGAGGTGATTGGGAATGGTTGACTGGATTTGATTTTCAATGTGGTGATTTTTGGGAGGCTATGGGTGAAGATTGAGGCAAAGAGAACATGGTGGGCTAATGATTTTATAGTTTTAAACTTAATTTGATTTGTATAGTTTAATTTGATTTTCTGTTATATAGCTTTGACATCTGCCATCTATATAGTGTACGGGGGTTAACTGTTGAGTTTTAAACATTAAGGAGATTAAGTGAAAATGAGTCATAGTCGAGGGGATTTTAAATGTAATTTACCGAAAACGTAACATTTGAATGTGTGATTGTTGTTGCTACAATCGACTCCAATGAGGAACCAGAGGCTGCTGTGCCAACCTATTTGCGCTCTAGTCAATGTGATCAAAATGGTGCACTTTGTAAAGCTCAAAGTGTTGGACAACCCTACAAAAAAAAGTCCACCGGACATCTAAAATTGAGTTAGTAAATTAAATTTACAAAAAGATGTTATCGATCTCCAAAAAAATCAAGGCAATGCATCGAGCTCCATAATATGAACTCTTCAGATTAAATTTTTGGAGTTCAGATGACACAAAAATAGCGAGGCAGTCAGTTGTGCCTTCAAACTTTAATTCTCTTTGTCCCGAATAAATAACCATGAGCCAACTCTAGAAAACTCATGTACTACAACAGTGTTATGCAACAAAACAACGTAAATTTGTCCACAATTGGAGCTGTTTTGAGGTTGTTTAAACTAACACGGAGTATAAATTTTTTTGCTAAGCAAAGAATTTATTAATCTTGAAAAATGAATTACAAAGATTAAAGGGACCCCAGACTCAAAACGCTAAGGGTCCAAAGGGGGAAAAACCAAAAGGAAGAAGGGTGGCAAGAAGCCAACCAAAAATCTGAACCAAAACACTAGAAAAACACTCCTGAGACACCCCAAAAACTACAGCAAGATGACGCAACAACCAAAGAGATCCTTTCCCTAAAAAACCAAGAGCAAGCAAAGCCAGAAGCATAAAAAAACACCCTAAAAAGCAAGAAACTCCCAAAACGACGAAAACTCCACCAAGCAAGAACGAGATCAACGCAAAAAAGCTCCTAACAACACACAAGTGACAGATCATAACTTCACAGAAATGGAGGCATATCCCTCCAAAGTGTCAAGAGCTTTGATTTCTAAACCTAAATCTAATCCATTTCTAAACCTAAACAATATCCAAACAGTTTTGACTGTGGGGCAAAACCAACGCTGCAGGGGGGGTGCACTACAATATTCCGATCAAGCTTTGTGTTTGTAGACCACATGGTAATTGTTGTTTTGTGCCCCTTTTTTTTTAGCAAGGCATCTTAAGTAACAACTCTTGATCATCACCTACAGCCTGTTTGAGGGATTTGGCCCCAAATTTGTGAACCCCCCTATTTGGAATCCAGGTCTCACCTCAAATCCGGTGTTTGGCATCCCTCAACCCTCGCTAGAGTTGATTACTGTTGGGAGTTTAAATGCAAAGCACTCCTTCAACCCTCCGCTTGGCAAATCTGGGTTATTTTGGGTCAAAATTACCCCTCCAAATCCACCTCTTCTCTCTCGCATGTTACCCTATTTGACTTAATTTGGGGTTCCGTGTTTTTGGGCACTCATATTCCATAGTTCGGGTATACTTTTACTCCAATGAAAAATCTATTTTAATTTGTTTATCTAAATTTTTTACTTTTTAGAGTACTATTCTTACATGGAGTATTATCTATTAATTTCCTCCACCCCGTAATTTCAGATCACTATTGTATTTTGAATGTCCCGTATGCATGTTCATCTCGATAAGTCAAGGAGAAAATATTACTAATATATTGATCTTTATCTTTTGAAATTGAGTAGGGGGTTCATATTTGTAATTAAATAAATGATTATTGGAAACTTCGTATTTCTTGAAATGTACCATAGTTTAATTTTCCAAACAAAAACTAAAATTAGAGGAGCTAGAGAACTGAATTTCTTGCTTTCTTTTGTGAAAAATGTGGGTAATATATCAGCAGTGTTATCTAAGTTACTAATTTCACTTTCTTAGTAATTTTGTGAATAAATATTCTTTGTATTTAACATTTTTGGTAATAGATTGGACATGGGCTGACTGGAAAACCTACGCATACATAACCATGGTGTCTAGAAAATATACCGAGCATGGTCGGGGATCCACTTTTGGGTCTCATACGAATGATCCAAATCATTTATTATTCTTAAAACATTTTTCGGATGGGCCTCACAAAATTTCAACTCAATCGGACGGTTAAGAGTGCTTGAACCAAAATCCCACCGTTTCAATCAAAAAAAATTGTGCAGCCTCTCGGGAAAATATTCTAAGAATAATAAACAGTTTAGATCATTTATATGAGAAAAAAAAAAAGATCCACTGTTGCATTTTGTTCATTTTCTGGTCATAAAATCTGTACCCCTAGTCTGATAACTTGGAAAAGGTGTGCCGACAGTTAGACATCTCCATTCAGAGTTGCATTCCGTGTTGGTATAAAAACATGTGTTCAGTTCTTTATGTCATCAAAATGCTACTGTAATAATTCATCAATAGTCCACCCTTAACAGTTACCCCTTTTTTGAGTTTCGGCACATAGAGAGAGAGGGGGGGGGGGAGAGTTTTTGCCCTTAGTCCAGTCGGTTCGTGAGTTTGCTCTCTATACAATTGCCATGGCTCGATGCTTGGGATTAGCTTGCGAGAAATGAACCTTTTGTGAATCTCATAACTCCAACATAGACCTGTCTTTGACCAAACCGATGAAAATATTAGCATAAATTGGTCCAAACACGGAACACCTCTCATAGTCGAAAGAAAAAGAGAGAAAGAGAGAGCGAGCGCGCAAGTGGCTCCGTGTTTTACGTTGTACTACTGGAACTGGCAGATGTTAGAACTTTCAATTCCTGACTTTTGTTCAATTGAAGAAATTATCTGCTTTCACTTGTCTACTCAAACGTCATCTCCACAGACCACATCAATCACAACTTTTGGTGTTTTCTAGAGGTGGCGACGGAGGAACGATTCTCTCGTCTCATGACCCCTTGTGGACGCGAAATCACACCCGTTTAATGATTCGAGTTGTTTATTTTGCAAATTTTCTAAGTAGATGCAAATCCTTTACATAAAAAAATTTATTAGTTAACAAGGCACCGGCAGAACTTGGTTTATCATCATGTTTATTTTCAAGTAATAGATGGTTAGATCTTAGTTATATAATCCTTCAAAATACCCGCACTACTACTCTAGCATTGCGTTTGCACTATCTATTCTCGCACTCGCAAATTTTACTAATTTAAGATGTTATCTACAGACATTTTATTGCTCATCCTAGCTCCCTTTCACCCTCAAGCGCATACAGATGTGATTAACTCGATCTATTTTGGATGAATGATGGATACATGGATCTTTACAAACTGAACAATGTATGTATATGATATATCATTGAATGAGACCATATGTCTCATTTTGCGTCATATGTGAATCAACTTGTTAAATACGAGGATCTCGATAACCTCATGGGTAGCATGTCAAGGCTGGTGACTTGGAAGTTTATTCTCTCTTAAAATACAAAGTTTGAAACCTTTTACGTACCATCAACTTCTAGTGGATCCGGTTCTTACTGTGTGTGGTGATCGTTGTCCTAAAGCCTTGCCTAATTAGAGGACCTCTTGAATGTAATGAAGATTCGCTTGAACACTATGACCGTCATGCACAAGCAACACTAGAACCATTGGCACCTAACCCTGCTTGAAACGACCATGAAGACGGTTAAGTGAGAAAGAGGCCATGGACAGGAAGCAGTGGCAGAGCCAGGATTGAGAATCCAAAGGGGCCGAGTTCAAGGGTGGCTCTAGGAATTTCATATAGTACTGACGAAAATGCACAACATATTTATGATGAAAGCTATATGTAAAGAAGTCGTTTAATTCTCTTTAATTTTTTAATGTTTCCACGTTAAACCTAATGTCAGACAACTATTATCCTTATATGTTTATTATATGTAGGCTTTCATAAGTGGCCCATGTTTGTTTTGTTTTAGTAGGGCTATAACAATTTGGTTCAAATTTTGTTAAAAACATTTATTTTAATTTCAAACGAGTAATCATGCGCTGAAAATAGCAAAAAAAAATTAATTTATTTCCAAATTTTAATTTTTTTCAATACATTTTTTAAACTGCAGAGTGCTAGGGCCCACCCCAGCCCTAGGTTGTCTCCGCCCCTGACAGAAAGTACATAAGTATTAAGATAGTGACGAGTGGTGTACTCTTCAGGGTTGATCATTGTACCTTTTATAGATTTCTCTTGGCTTACCCTCTAAACTAGCATGAGCTCAACACGCACAGTAACCATTTTGGTAACGTCAATCATGATGTAAGGAGAAAGCAGTTGGATGAATGATGGATACATGGATCTTTACATACTGAACAATGTATGTATATGATATATCATTGAATGAGACCATATGTCTCATTTTGCGTCATATGTGAATCAACTTGTTAAATGCGAGGATCTCGATAACCTCATGGGTAGCCTATCAAGGCTGGTGACTTGGAAGTTTATTCTCTCTTAAAATACAAATTTTGAAACCTTTTACGTACCATCAACTTCTAGTGGATCCAGTTCTTACTGTGTGTGGTGATCGTTGTCCTAAAGCCTTGCCTAATTAGAGGACCTCTTGAATGTAATGAAGATTCGCTTGAACACTATGACCGTCATGCACAAGCAACACTAGCCATTGGCACCTAACCTTGCTTGAAACGACCATGAAGACGGTTAAGTGAGAAAGAGGCCACAGACAGAAAGCAGTGGCGGAGCCAGGATTGAGAATCCAAAGGGGCCGAGTTCAAGGGTGGCTCTAGGATTTTCATCTAGTACTTACGAAAATGAACAACATATTTATGATGAAAGCTATATGTAAAGAAGTCGTTTAATTCTCTTTAATTTTTTAATGTTTCCACGTTAAACCTAATGTCAGACAACTATTATCCTTATATGTTTATTATATGTAGGCTTTCATAAGTGGACCATGTTTGTTTTGTTTTAGTAGGGCTATAACAATTTGGTTCAAATTTTGTTAGAAACATTTATTTTAATTTCAAACGAATAATCATGTGCCGAAAATAGCAAAAAAATTTAACTTATTTCCAAATTTTAATTTTTTTCAATGCATTTTTTAAACTGCGGAGTGCTAGGGCCCGCCCCAGCCCTAGGCTGTCTCCGCCCCTAACAGAAAGTACATAAGTATTAAGATAGTGATGAGTAGTGTACTCTTTAGGGTTGATCATTGTACCTTTTATAGAGTTCTCTTGGCTTACCCTCCAAACTAGCATGAGCTCGACACGCACAGTAACCATTTTGCTAACGTCAATCATGACGTAAGGAGCAAGTCAGTTGGGTGTACGTTCACAAGGCTGCCTTCCATGAATTACATGGGTTACTTCATCCGGGAGGGTGGCTTTGCACCCCCCCACACACACACACACACACACACACACACAGTTGTCCTTCAACCCCACCCCCACCCTCTTCCCAAATTACCCCCCCAATTTTCGGCCCTTTTTTTTCATTTTTTATTTCCGGCCAAAGCCACTCTCTTTTGTTTTTTTTTCTTTCAACTTTATTTATTTAATTACTCAAATTTTAATAATTTTATTTACTAATTTCATTTATTTAATTACTTACTCATTTAATTTGGTTTATTCAAATTACATTTGCAAGTAAATTATTTTCTTAAATTTGCATTTAAATTTCACTTTGTATTTAGAAACTTTATATTATTTTAATTAGTTAATTAAGTTGTCTTAACAATGAATAATAAATAAAAAACTTGTAAAACTGAATAATAATATTACAATCACGTTTTAAAGTGAATAAATATTACAATCATGTTACAAGTGGCCAGGCCTAATCAATATTGCCTCTAAATTGTAGTCCCGGCACAACACCCAGTACCTGGAACCACAAATGAAGACGTGTGTCATAACTTAAAGCTCATCATTTAGCTTCATCTGATGCATTCTCCCACCACCACATTGGGATGGGTGGTACAGGGTGATTGGGGCGCAAAAAAAGTTGTACAAAGTGATTGTTAATACAAGCAATAGCTATTTTATGGCGCTTTCGAACTGAAACTGGACTGGATCTCACGGGCAAGTGAGTAAAACAACCTCCAGCATTCGCGTCAAATGTATGTAGTACAATGTTGTACCGTGATGCAATGACTACCCCCAAACTCATACAGTCCATCCATTTCGTATATGGAGCTATAGGCATCCAACATCTCAGTGACTCTAGTATCTCATCTACTCTATTTTGTTCTAGATAAACCGCATTGTAGAGATATCTATTCAGATTAATTTCTTCGATAAGATCATGTCGTACCTGAGCCTAGCCGTCCTTAGTGTCATAGATTTGCGCAGCTATCGCCCTAAATCCACAATGTCCATCAGCTTTGACGTCTACAGTGGGACATATACTGCTAAAATTGCCAAGGTAAATGTTGAATGTAGTGGTTGTGCTCCCTCTCCCTATTTGTTGTCTCCCTTTTATCCATTTCCCTTTCCCTCTCTATGTAGATGCAGCCCTAGATGATGACGTAGATTTTTCTGTGCAAGAAGGTATGCGTCGTCCACTCTGCTCAGCTTTTCCGGCAGGTTGACCTTTGTGTTTTGTATTATACGATGGCCCTCGAACACTACTGTTAGATGGATCTGCCATATCAACAAACCTGTCTATCATATGCTTTCGCATATATGGATCTATCCCCTACAATATGTAAACCACACGAGTTGTCTCGTCGGGTTGTTCTCCTTCGGCATTAAACCCGTCCGCGTGCATAGAGAGCCTACTCCAATGAACGTGGATACTGGATAGCGGAATCGGAATGCCCATGGTACGGTAATCCCTCAGATCGTGCATGCATGGCAACCTGTGTGACGTTTTGATAGAACAACCGCAACTGCCGCTTGGGAGGGGGTAGGCGTCTGCGGCTGATTCTAGTTGTAACCCAATCAACTCCATTGCATACAATGAAATGCGACACCTTATTTCATCAAAAATGGTGTCACGTAAATGTATGTGGTGTGGAATGTTGAGAGATTTCTCGAAGGACTTCTTAATTTTCCCAAATTGATTTACCAACATATTCTCTATGTCTTCAAAAGATGTTTGCAGTGATGACATGGTGGTACCCCCAAATATTTCTTTAGCCTTGCATGTGCAGACTCAGCCCTGTAATAGAATAATACATTTTGTTTAAAATATGAAAGTTTAACTAGTGTAGTACAATATAATGCAAAAAATTTAACTCGTAAAGTTATAAAGTCACTATACCTTTGACTTGAGTTGCTTCCGAGGTGCATACATGTATCTGTCCATGTTGTAATAAATTGCTCTTTGTACGGCCTTAACCATGTATTCGCAAGATAAGATATGACACGTGAATATTGGCTATATTCCTCGCACATGGCAACCTACTTCTGTTGGTAAGACAAAGTGCTTGATGAATGAATAAAGGACTATCATGAAATGTGAAACTTTGGATAGTCTTCACCAAGCAAAGCGTTGCAGTTCTTCATTACACACTGATTTATGTGCCAAATGCAAAGGATGTGACGTGCCATGGGGAAACATGCTTCAATGGCGTTAATAAGTGTCAACTCCCAATCTGTAACAAACACCAATGACAACGATGCCCCCTTTCTAACCATCCACTTCTTTAAGGTATTTAAGGCCCAGGTACATGTATCTCCCCTCTCATTATTAAGATATGCGAACATAAGCGAGTAGGTTAGATTTGTGGATGTCATACCCACAACCTCCAATAGTGGTTTCCGATACTCATTCGTTTTATACGTGGCATCAATTACCAACACGGATGAAAAGTTGACATATAGCTCTAGACTTGTAGGATGAACCCAAACAGTATCTGTGATTTCGTTGGTCTCTTGATTTGTCCTAAAGTCATGGAGGTATCCTTTCTCAATTAATTGGTCTAAGACATATTGAGTTTCAGTTAGACCGCCCCGTTTGGCTTCCTTGTTTGTCAAGATAGCGTTGTAAATGCTTTTAATTCCTGTAGTGTTTGACGGATCTTTTTTCTTCAAAATACTAAGAATTTCACGAGGTGCGGTGCTGTTGGCCATCTCAACCACAAATTGTTTTTCCATTGGTTTTAGCCTTGATGGGTACTCGTGACCCTCAATATTTTCTGTTGGTTCATGGTTATGGAAATCACAAGGAACCTTAAACCCCACTTGGCAACGTCTGGAGGTATTGGTATACCTCGCAACGCAAATGGATAGTCACATTTTTTAGTCCCAGTATTTCTATGCAAGATTTGCCCTTCTACCCCACGGTGCGGTCTATACTTTCCTTCTCTCTCACAACCAAGAATGCACTTCGGCAGCTTGCCGCCTTTTAAATTAACAAATTTATTAATAACTACCACAATACCGTTTTCGAGACCATATCTTCTCTACTTTCAAAAATCTATAAAAAAAAAAAAACAATGAAAATGTAGAATTAAAACATTATTCAGTCGTACCATATTTTATCTCAGTCAAAATAACCAACGAATATGCATAAGAACAACGAAAATAACTAATCTGGTCAGTGCTAAATTCGGGTGTATAGTTGCGACTACTATAGGAGATGCTCTCCTGACTTGGCACATCATTCTCAAATGGCCAACCATCTGGATTGTAGTAGCCATTCATAATATTCTTTGATGAATTACGAAAAAGAAAAATATTGGGAGATGTTCTGTGAATGTATGTATGAAGTAGTGGGAGAATTAAGAAGAGAGGGTGTGAAGTAGTAGAAGAATGAGTAATATAAATAGATAAGGCATTGGGCGGGATCAAAGATAGGTCTCATAAGGAACACGTGGTAAAGCATTGGGGTGGGGGGCAGAATCAAAGATGGGTCTCATAAGGAACACGTGGTAAGACATTGAGGGGGCCAGGATCAAAGATGAGTCTCATAAGGAACATGAGTCTCATAAGGAACACGTGGTAAGGCATTGAGGGGGCCAGGATCAAAGATGGGTCTCATAAGGAACACGTGGTAAGACATTGGGGTGTCAGGATCAATGATATATCTCATAAGGATCAAAGTAATCAAGTAAAAGAGAAATAAAGTAATTAAAAATTGAAGTAATTAAAAAATGAAGTAAATAAACAAAATTTAATAAATAAAAGAGAAAAAAAAGATATTAGAGCATATTATAAAAATATATATAAAGAACGAGAAGATTTATTAGATATTAGAAAAACAAGATATTAAATAATTCAAAAAGAGAAATAACATATTAGAGATTTCTAAAAAGATAGAAGAAAAAAAATATATTAATAATAGATATAAATAAATATTTAAATAAAATAAATGAATTAAATAAAAAAAATTAAATAAAAGAAAGAAATAAATAAATATTAATAATAAAATTAATGTAAATTTATTCTAGTTATGAAGATCCACCCTTGGTTGATCGGATCCAAACATTGGGATTCATGTCATCTATTGGTTTGATTGGGCCGCACAACCCATATCATTCGGCCCACTACACTATGCCTTTTTTAAGATATGTCTTAGACCAATTAATTGAGAAAGACGAAAATTACTCTTTCCGTCCATTTTTAAATATGTTATTTCGTAAATCTAATTTATTCTAAAATCATCATTACTACATCTTTCACATCACATTTTTTCTCCATTTTACACTTTTCACATGAACTTTTACTTTTACTTTCCAAAATTATCCTCCACTTTTACCGATTAACTTTTTACCTACTAATTTTTCAAAAGAATAAAATGATAATTGTACATATTTTTACTTATTAACTTTTCAAACCACACACTTATTTAGGGATAGCCTAAGATGAAAAGTTAAATACTCACAAAGTGAGGAGGGAGTAGTTTATAATCATAATTGAAATGCATTAAAATTGATCCAAATATTTTACTACTCCCTCTGTCCCTAAACTTTTGACACTTTTTAGAGAATGTGTCATTTTCAAATACCTATATATTTCAATGTAAAATGTCAAAAAATATGCAATATGGATCTCATTTGATAGATCTTAAGTAGTTCTGTTAAACAAAGCTTTTAAATTCACATAAAGCTTTATAAATAAAAAGATATAAATAATTTAAAATGACACGTAATCTCAAAAAGGTCAAAAATTTAGGATGGAAGGGAATAGTACCTTGGATCTGGTATAGGGGATGATGATACATGATGAGAGAGATTGGATATTAATTAAATAAGGAAATTAAGAACCTTTGATTAGACAACATAACAAAATTCATGTCAAAAAGAAGATTAAAGCCAGATAGTGTGTACAATGCATTGATCTGACTGAGCAAAGTACCATACGTTTGGTGATAACAGATGACTAATGATTATGCCTACTACTTTGTCATTAGTGGCCAAACAGTGCCATTTTAGGATGTGAAATTTACTGTTCTAAAGTCTTGTTCCTTGGGGAGGTGTTGTGCAGCTTGGCACTACACAACATATTGTGCATGCGTTGCGGTAGCGTTCTGGTGGCGCTTCGATGATAAAAAATGTTCACTGTGTAGAGCTTGTTAGAATAGAATAAACATGCCAAAAATCAGTTAGATTGAATATCATTTATTGTTTCATCGGAACACATTTAACTTAGCATTAATGGGTTCTAATAGTTTGATCTAGTGTTTCGATTCATTCTTTTTAAGATAATAATGTTCCAATAAGGTACTTAATGATATTCAAACGAGATGCTTTTGGCGGACTTTTTCTACTCGACAAGCTCTACGTAGTGAATGTTATCGAAGCACTATTGGAGCCCTGCCGCCACGTGTGCACATCAACCAGCTACACAACACCTCCCCTTGTCATGTTCCTTGGGCCAGGAAGTCTGAAATTTTAACCTTTCATGGTGATACAACCTGAATGTTTGTTGTTGGAGTAAAACATCAACACCTTGTTCGATTTGGGTTTGAAATTTAGTTTTGGATTTTGAATAAAGAGATAAATGAAAATAATAATTGGAAATTAGAAGTAATGATTAGATCAGAGATATAAAGAGAGAAATGAAAATAATAATTAAAAATATAAATAATGATGAGAGCGAAATAAGAATAATAATTAAGTAATAATTTATAAACCTGGTCTTAAGACCCAAACCAAACAAATGCACATACCTAAAACCAATAAAATATGATTGAGATAATTGATTGAATTGCTTTTTTCCATGGTCATTCGAAAAATTAGTTTAAAACTAAAGAACATATTAAATTATTTGCAGGAAACCTAAAAGTGGGGTCAATGTACTGATATGTACAAAGAAATTCAGGGGCATTCCGCGAAGAGAATTTTGTTTTAAAACTGTCTTAATTTTTGTGCTCATATCTTTCATGTGATGTATTGTGACAGGATTACTTATCTTGATCTTTAAAAAAAACTAATTTTTGAAAAAAACTTATTATTAGTAGAACACTCGTGATCAGTTGGGTTTGTCTGACTGGAAATGGTGTATGTGATTGATGACAAGTACTAAACACTGAATTTTTGGTGATGGTGTGATCAATCTACGAGATGGGAAGTACTAGTTGATGATGGCATAGGATTTTATTACCCCAACTTAAATTGAATCATACGGTCAAAGACTGCATGCAGTGGTAAACCATTACATTTAATGATTGAATTGGACAATGAATTCAAGCACAGTTCTTGGTGGAGGAGACCACTCCAATTTGCGTATGACGCTATGAGCATCTGAAAATTGCGTAGCCACCACTGATTTTTCTTTTTTACTCCATTTATGCTATGGGTACATCAAAAGTACACACTAAATGCACAATAGATGATATGGAGGACGACGAGTCACTTATCTTTTTGTGTGGGCTTCACATTGCGTGGCTTCTCATCCGTCATATCACCTGGTGTGCATTTTTGGCGTACCCATAGCATTACTTTTTTACTTTTGGACTCGTGAATTCTATGACCATCAAGTTTAAAAGACTAATTTACACTTTCTTCACTTCACATTTTTTTAAAAAAATTCAAAAAGATTCTCTCCTCATCTTTCATCTCTCTAATTATTAATCACAATTTTCTTTCTACTCATACCCTTCTCTCCAAACATTATTTTCATTTCTCTCTTTATCTCTCTCCAATTATTACTCCTCTCTCTGATTATTATTATTTTTTCAAAAACTCATCCAAACACTATCTCAAAAATATTTCTCAAAATATTTTTCCTCAAAACTCTCAACCAAATACAGCGTGTTTGTTATTAGTATGATTTAATAAAACGATAAAACACACACACTTTTCTTTTAATTTGATCATAAATACCCTCACTTCTTAAAAAGAAACTCTCTCAACGGAGACTCTCTCTCTTTATAAAATAATACTGTAGAATAGAATCGAATCTTCTTTCTCCTCTCTTTGTCTAAAGTTCAAGGTTTCGACACTTGTAAAAAGATCACTCACATGCAATTTTTCATCACTATTTTCATGTTTAATTAAACACCAATTGTACGTATTTTTTTGAAGGACCAACTGTACGAATTTTTGCGGGGACATGTGTGCCGCTATTGTAGATTTCGGATCATCATTTATTGCAAGACCAAATGTATGTGTTTTCTCACAACAAAAGGGAACTTTTCTGTACATTTATTTACTTATTTATTTTTGGGGAGGGAGATTCAATCCTGAAATATAATGTGAGGCATCCAAAACTTTTACCACATGAGCTAACCACCACTTAATGTTCTCTCTTGTTTGGAAAAGGAAAAAAAAGGAAAAAGTGCTAAGAAAGTATACATATTGTAATAGATAATAGGTAAAATAGAGAGATTGTTGGAGTGATGTGGGTATGTAAAGTTTAAAATGTGCATTGTTTACAAGCAATTTTGGAGAGAAATTTTCTAAACTTGCTCTTATAGCATTTCCAGCCTTGACCCATTTGAAGGCCTAAATTCTAAATTTGGGCAAAACCCTTAAAAACTCATCTCTAATGGATAACCTAAATCTCTCCCTATTTTGGATTTTACCCATTTCTTTTCCCAAATTGGGGAGAACCCAAACCCTTCCCCATTTTCTGATGGCTATTTTGTGAAAGACATAATGGATGGAAAAGAAAGGGCTGGTGGTGTGGTCCTGCCGGAGAGAAGACATTTGAGTTGCAAATATTGTGTGGGAGGAGAGTGAGATCCACTCTCAACGTGAGTATCATGCATAGTGAAATGGGTAACAAAACAGGGGGATTAAGGGCTGGAGAAGATGATACCCAATTTGAGGACAAATTTTAACTCAATTTATGGTAAAACAAAAGGGGTAAAGACTGGAGATGCTCTAAGTCTCCATTTTAGAGACCTAACATGAAAAAATAGACATGGGTTGGGGTAACTTTATTGTCCAAAAAGGAGATTGGCAATCCTAAATAGAACCCAAAAACCACTTGTCAAAAATAGCGAGTTCACTACTTACTTATTTTATCCCTTCTGAAATCGGCACGCGGCTCGCGCCCACACTGCCTTTCCCACGCAATGGCTCATTAACCGATTTATGGTTTTTTTTTATAACTTTATTATTTAAATCGCGTGTTTTTGAACTTTATTCTCAAAATACGAGAAAACATTTTTGGGAAACATGTTTTCTAGAAAACGAGGTTCCATTTCATGCTTTCATAGTGGGTTAAGACGGATTAACCCAAAAATTAAGTTAATTGTAAATCGGTTTGAAAACGTATTTACCAAACACGATTTTTAAAAATGTGGTTCATAATCACAGTTCATGTATGTTAAAGGGCAAAAAAGAGAAATGGTAAAAGCGTGATTATCAAACACGCTTTTAGAAGACGTGTTTTGTAAACACGTTTTCCATTTTTCCCCCGAAAAACAGTTCCGTTACAACTTGTGCTCCGTCACAGGACCATGGAAAACCAGAATTCGGGAATTTCTCCATCTGAAGTCTTCGTCTCCAAACTCAGGTTCTCTCTCTCTCTCTCTCTCTCTCTCTCTCTCTCTCTCTCTCTCCAATCCTTATGGTAATTGCTGTGTCCACTGCCTAATTGTTGTTATTTTTGTTGAGAAATTGGTCAAACCAGCAAACACACATCGCACAGAGAATAATCAAGAACAGAAAACAAGGCCGTAAGAAACAAGATTTTTAGTATGTGGTTGGAACTGTGAAGGTTTTGGGGATAAAGGGCTGAACATTCGAGTGCTAGTGCTAATAGAATTGGCAGAGTCATGTATAGCTTAGATCATCTGTCTGTATATAGATTAAGTTAGTGGAGAGTAGATCCAATATGTTTGTGGATGTAAAATCATCCGAATACTAGTATTCTTTGAGTTTACTAATTTCTGTAAATTGGGATATAGAATCGTATGGGAAGCCTAATTCGATTTTGGCGGCAGACTGATGGAGCCAGTAGTGGCTGTCGTGCCGCTAAAATTTGAAAAAACCCTACTATTACATTGAAAAAGTATATATATTATAAAATTGCATAGCCCGGCCCTCCTCTATATAGGCCGCCCCCCTTATGCGAAAATCCTGACTCCATCCCTGCGGGCAGTGGCCCTGTTGGCAGCGCCCACAATGGGAGCCCGGGTCCCCCAAACATAAACATGGATAGTACGGTAATTCCATTGCTGATGTGAACCCTTTATCATAAATACTTGCTCTACGTAGCAAGTATTGGTATTACATAGTGAAAATATATGAGCCATGAATGTACTCAACTATGCAGTTAGGAACTTCATAAAATCTTTGTGGCTTGTGTTCTTGTTTTTTGTTCTTGATTATTCTTTGTGTGTTAGGTGTTTGTCAGTTTGATGGAATTCTCAACAGTCGAAAGCTTGGGTAGGACCGTAGGAGTGTTGGTTTTATATTCTGATCTTCTTTTTGTGTGAGTTTATCTTATGGCGTGCTTCCACTAGGTTGGATGGAAAAGGTGGTTAATAACTCTCAACATAATTGATGTATAAAACTTTGTTAATGAGATTTAAACCTTCAGTACCTTCAGCCTGTAGCTTATATGCAGAAGCTTTTTGGTTAATCTAAAGTTCAAAATCAATTAAACTTTTGAGAGAGGTACCTACATTGCATCCACCTACAAGATTTGGGTATTCCTCTTTATGAAAGGGAAAAAATCTGATGGAAAATAACTTTCTTTATGGGTTTAATCCATTATTTGATTTCGTTACACTGACGAGTTACGTTGGACTTTCCGTTTTTTTTTTACCTATTCAAATTCTTGCCAACAACCAGACTGGCAGTGGAGCATTGCTCGTGGAGGTTGCGTTAACCTGCGGTGAGGCTGAAGCGTTCTATGCTTACCGGACTGTGAGATGAAAGTTGAAAGGGTAGTTTGCCTTTGTTCCTTTTCCTAGATTAGATGTTTTAAAAGCATCATTATGTTGAATACTTGAATCGCTGAGTTCCATTTGGTGTCTTTTAATGATCCTCTGTCATTATACTTATCAATTGCCTTCTTGATACTACTAGCTCCTATTTAATTTTAGAAGATTGATTTTTGTTTTTGAACCTCTTCTAATTAGGCCATGTGAAGCAAAGACCTACGGAACTAATTCCTTTTGCATCTGAGTGTGCCCATTATATATTAGTCTGAGCTTGTTGTAAAGATACCAGAACTTTATTCTTCTCCCCTTTTAAGCATTTTCAATCCTTTGTATTCATTTCCAAAAAGTTGCTTTTGTATCATGATCAACTACTGCAACGGGATTGAATCAATTTCTCAGTCTCAACTCTCAAGTCAATAAGATGAGGACACTCTGCAACAGGCTTTTTCGTATGTATAACGGCAAGATGTGATGTCCTCATTGGTTGGGTAATTCTGATGCAAAACCAAGGTCCATCCATTGCTTTGTTTTCTTTCTTTTTTTTTTTTTACTCCTGTCTGTATTTTGTTCCTAACCAAACCAAACCAAACCAAGCCTTATGTCCCAACGGTAAAAAACCATCTTGATCAGTGCACCTTTTCTTTTCCAGCTACCATATCAGATTTAGGATGATCAACCCTTGTTAAATCAAGGTTTTTAGGTGCTAGCTGTATAAGATAGGTGATGGCTGTATATGATGGACTATGTTATACAGACTCAGTACATACAGGTGTCGGGTGCCGGTATGTATTTAAGTGTAGGGTACCTAATCTTCATTTGAAGGACACAGGGTGTCCTTATCCGAAAGTCAATCTGAGATAGATATTTTTGACATTTAGAAAAATGCATTGAACATAGTGCATCTTTTTTTAGGCAAACAAACCCAAACAGATAAAGTCTAGTTGCCCGTTCACCAATGTGATCTTGAAGTGTAACGTTTTGAGAACCAGGCATCCGGGCCAGCTTGCACACAGTCTGCATTTGGCTTGTTTTGTTCGCTTCAGAATTTTCTCTCTTGAAATGCAAAACATATACAGGTTGCTGAAAACACAACATATATGCGATTCATGTTCAAAATCTATTATTGCATACATACTTTAGATCTATATGACTGAGGGACGTATACAATTAAAGCAAAAGATTTGTGCATTCACGTAAGGAATCTCTTGAAACTGCTGAAACTACCTTATTTGCTTCGTCCATGTCAAAATATGTTCTTTTCTTCCTGCACTTTAATGATTGCTGAGAATTTATGTGCTCTTTTAACTGAAGCTGCACCTTATATCTGACTCAGGGAATCTGGCTTGCAACAAGTTGGATTCTTCCATTGTGTGAAAATTTCTCCCTCTGTCCTTGGCCAACAAGGGAATAGGCTTCTTCTCCATGAGCTGCATCATCCCCAATCTTGAGCTCTTCCTCAGACATCTGGAGAGGTATCACTACCCTAATGACCAGCAGAATAATGGATGTGACTACCACGTTCCAGCCTATAATAAAAGAAGCACCGACCAACTGTTTGAGAAATTGCACTCCACCAGTTCCATGGTAGAAAGCTCCTTTCGAATTGGGTACTACCAGAAACATGCTACTGAGGTCTGGGTGAGAAAAAAGTCCCATCAGGGCACCTCCTAGGGTTCCTGCAACGGCATGAGTGTGAAAGACACCGAGAGTGTCGTCCACCTTCTGCATCAATGGCAGTTTTCTGCTCAAGACCATCATCGTGTACCACGGAATGGTGCCAGAAACTATACCCATTACAATTGCAGCCCCTCCCTGGACAAGACCTGAGAGAGAATCAATTAGGCGGTGTTTGGTTCAATGGGATGATATTTGGACATAAAGAAATGGCATTTCTTCGCCTCCTTAAGGTATAGCCATTCATCTATATTGGTGAATGGTTATTCAATGTATAATCATTTTCTAGTGAACAGAACGTTGGAATGAGGATTCCAAAACCAACACTAATGACAATCCAATTCTAGTAAACTAGACAATGGCCAGACATGTCTGGAACAGCTCTAACAGAGGAAGAAATATTCAATTTGAAGGAACTTATTGCTGAGAGGTGAATTTGTCTTATTCAGAAGTGAAGAACTTGAAGAACATTATGCACTTAGGTGCAGTAAGACTGTGGGTTCAACTCCTACAGAAAGAAGTTGGTAAACTTGTTCGTGGGCTGCATGGGGCTTGGAGTAGTATGTATTCTTGTAATATTTGAAATTTGGACAAAGAAAAAGGTCGAAAAATGGGTTTTCTAGAGGGTTCTCACCTGCACCAGGAGTAATGCAAACCAATCCAGTGATCATTCCATTGATTGCTCCAATTACTGATGGTTTCTTGAAGAACAGAACATCCCAGCTAGTCCATACAAGGAGGCTGGTTGCTGCACATATATGGGTATTTAGAACTGCCATGGAGGAATCCACATTGGCGGCAAAAGGATCGCCTCCGTTGAAACCTGTCCAACGCATCCACAGAATTCCAGCTCCAGCCAGTGCTAGTAGGAGGTTATTCGGCGGGAATTCTTCCCGGTCATCCCTCAATCTTGGTCCCACCTTCAGAAAAGAAGACAAAGGTAACTCTCAAGCATCTCTGTTTGTTAGTTAATTCAAGTTAGATCTTTATTAGTAAGAGTACAATCGCTGTCAACATATTAAGGAAGTCCTAGTTGTTGGAATTTGAAAGAGAACTTCATTAGTAAGAGGCAAAACGTCTAGTGTATTGTTTGTTGGTCCAATTGTGCCGTATCAGAGGCCGCTAGAGAACTTTTTCAGCAGGGTCTATAAAGGGCTTAAAGCCCAATATGATAAGTGATGTATTAGAGATTAGATTAGAAATGAAGAAAATGGAATTGTATTTCTGTTTAGGATTACAAATTAGGCAAAAACAGAATTCTTAGTTTGCAGTTTCTGTTTCTGACCAAAAAATGGAGAAATAAGAAAATGACTTATGTATTTCATAATATCTAGGTTGCCCATTAAAACTGAAGGAAGAAACAGCTAACTAATTCATATCTACAGGTTTCAAATGGCTTCTGTCGTGCTACTCTGACCACTTTACTTCCGTGGCTAGCTTTCTTCGTGTCTTGCCTAGCCCACCTCATATATTAACGGTGCCATGTTTGAATTGTATAGGCTCGGCCTGACCCATGGACCACTACAATTCGTGACTTGCTGTGTAGCACAATCACGGACACGAATACAGACACTGGACATGGGATTTCTAAAAAAAGGAACACGGACATGGCAAGGGCACGGCAGAAATAAATAAAATTAAGTAGTATTTGTTTTATACCGATCGAAATATAGTTATATGTATAAACATGAAGCTTCAATATCTATAAACAAGTATCATACATACCTTATATTATGCTTTCAACCCCAACTATTTGAAGTAATACACATTTACCCTCCAAAAATTATAATTTTTTTTGCATATTTAACCCTTGTCATGTACTCAAATGCGTCCTTTCCGTGTACCCTGTGTGTTCCCTAAGTAAATTAATTAAATTTATGGGACATGCCACGTGGTGTATTGAAGTGTGTCCTTGTGTTGGATGCGGGAATACTCTAGCCTGTAGGAGTGTCTGTGCTACATTAGTGACATGTCTTTCTCATGCCTATCTCGTGTGCATGTCGTGCAGTTTTCGTGCCTGGTCGGACCTTGTAAAGGTAAAAGTTCAAAGTTTAAACCAAAATTGCCACAATTGTTTTTATTAAAGGTTGAAACAAAAAAGGAAAATTATTTTCACACCCACTTTTATCCCTAAACACTCCGTATTTTTGTCTTTGTTCACTTGAAATTATCAAATTGCGCTTTGTATGGAAAAAAGTGACTCATGAAGTAAAAGCAATTTGGTAATTTCAAGTGATTAAAGACAAAAAAGGAGTGTTTTGGGATAAAAAGGGGTGTGAAAATCATTTTCCAACAAAGAATTGTCAAATATCTGTAACTAAAATAAAATAGTGGTAATACAATAGCCATTATTTCATTTATGTTACTATGGTTCACTTCTCTTTTACTATGAATTTTAAGGTAGTGCATCTTGAATCATACACTTAGGATGATAAAAAAGAGGCAAGAGACAGTGGCTCAAAAAAGTCATTCAACTGCCTATAAAAAGAAGAAATCTCATTTTTAAGTAATTAAATTTAACGGGCCAATCTCATTTTTATGTAATATCATTTATTGGGTCAATCTTCTCTGTTCATATCCCTAATTCACCTGATTTCCCTTCTTGTCCGTCGAGTATTCTTTTTGAATTCACATGAGAGGCCAGAATCTTTTCTTTTTCTTATCTTTTTTACCCACCTAAAAATTCTTTACGGGTGCGACGGGGTATTGTAAGTGGCAGAGTGGCCAGGCTGCCACGATCCACTGAGATTCAGCCTTGCATCGCTCCGATTCTCATTTTTTAATAATTCTTTACAGGAAAGATTCTCCTCTTATTAAGTGGGTTCAACTTTTTCCATTTAATCAGATCAATAGTAAAAGCAAACATATTTATGAAAATATCTCAAGAGGATCAAGCATAATCCCATTGAATCCACTGGGAGGCTGATGTAAAACTGCCCATGTATCAAAGAGGGATCTTTTCTTTCGACCATATTTCTGCTGCTAATAAGATACTCGTCTTACGTTTATGATATTGTGAGCAAGGTTTTGAATAACAGTATCTGGACACATAACGGGAATAAGTGTAATGGTCGTGAATTTTTAAATACCATTTTGACATTTTTTTAAAGCGGGTAAAACCACTGTAATGATCGAGTATCGGCTATAACAGCCGTGGATTAGTTACCGGCCTATACACGTGCCATGTTTCATCTCACCAGTCTATTGAGGTGTAATGGCATCGGAAGGCTAAAAACAGTTACGTATCGGCTGATACGATACTTAACTGCTGTTATTTATTTAAAACCTTGATTGTGAGTTTTTTCTATAGCAGGGATGAGAAAATGAAAATGGTGGTTCCCTACCCAATATGCAGCTGTGAATCCGGCAGCACCGGAGGCTAGATGAACGACATAGCCGCCTGAATAATCCATGACTCCCCACAAGAAGAGGAACCCTCCACCCCATAAACTAAAAGCTCCAACACTGTAGGAAAATGTGATCCACAGAGGCACAAATATCATCCATGCCCCGATACTCATCCGAGCCAACACGGATCCGGCAAGAAGTATCACGGTCGCAGCAGCAAACGCAAATTGGAAGAACACCATTGTAGCCGTAGGATACCACGGTTGTGCCGCTGGGGCTTCGTATGTCCTGTCTACGTAATGGGTTGAGGGGAGAGTGGCTCGCGGGGTCAAATAATCTTGGGAAACGGCGAGGCCGGGTTTTCCCATGAAAGGGATGAGCCAGTGTCCAAAGGACATGTTGTAAGTGTTGACTGGTAGAGCTGAACGGTGGTTTGGCTCAATCCTATTTGCTCTTGCCGACACAAGCTTCCAACCTCCAGAGTAAGTGTTATGTCTGGCGTTGGAACAGTGTTCCAGAGTAATGGCTGTAGTTGGGTGTTTGCCTATATAATCTGTATTTGTCTTCCATTGTATGAGTATCAGAAATCAGAGAAAACAGAGAGATACACGAGAGTATAGTGAGGCTGTAGTAGTGAGTGTGAGTGATTGGATTCCTTCTCCAATATAGTGAATCTGCTGCCCCCGTGGACGTACCCAAATTTGGGGAACCACGTAAATACTCTGTGTTCTTGTGTGTGTGGTTTTTGTGTGTTTGATTGCGGCACCGTTTAGCACTACAGTAAGCCTACAGAACCCAACACGGCATGACAGCGGCGAAGGCATAGAGGGCCATGAAGGCCGAGTTGAGCGCCCATTTCTTCTTCACGAGGCCGGCGTAGAGGATCACAAGGCCCGGCATGGCTTGCATGCCGACCAGAGTGGCCGAGACCATTTGCCATGTGTTGTCTCCTTTGTTTAGCCAGTCTGGAATGGCAGCTGAAGCATTTCTGTAAGCCTCCGGAACCAACATTGCAGGTGTCGCCATCTTTGGGTTTGTTGAGGTTCTGTTGTAGTGTTCTTTCTGTGGCCTTTCTCACAATCTCAGTTACGAATACACTTGTTAATGGTTACATAGAAAGTCCAATGTCATCGGAGAGTCTTAGTTTAGTATTACAACAGTCTTAATTTAGTATTACAACATTGCTACGGTCCCAGAACCGAGACCTGACCCCGAAAACTTCTCACGATTTGATTTGTGTGCTTCAAATCACTTTACGAGAAACTTTTTGGGCCCCAATCCTGGACAATAGATTTTCTACCAACCATTGAATTTATGGTTGATGGGTGAATGTGGTATGTTGATGTGGAGCAATCAAGATAAAATTCTTTCTTTGAGTCATCGGATGGTGGACATTTTAGCTAAGGTGGTGGTGGTTGTCAATTATTTCACATTGGTAGATCTATTGAGATTCTGGGGCAGACTTCAGGATCTGAAGTCAAGTAAATAAAGACAGGCACTCATTTATTGATTGTTTTTGTCTCTCTTCCAGTCCATGTCTCCAAGGTGGAAATTTTTGTGCATAAAACAACGGAATTGGTCAATTGTGGGCCGAGGTTGCAAATCTTTTTGCTGTGCTTTTGTTTGCATTGTCAAACCATTTACCTTTCTCTCTCACACACACTAGGGATTTAGGCCTGACAAATGAGCTAAGCAGTATTATTAATTCATCCGTCACTTTTGTGATGTTCCAGTATTTCACTTTGGGTTGTGTTATTAATAAGTTTCCATTTTCCTTAGTAACATGATCAGCTACTGCAACAGGATTGAATCAACTTCTCAGTCTTAACTCTCGAGTCAATAAGATGAGGAGTTTGAGGACAGTGTGCATGTCCCCCTTTTTGGTGTATTTAACGGCAAGATATGACGCCATTGGTTGGACAACTTTGATGCAAAACCAAGGCCCATCAATTCCCTTCTTCTTTCTTTTTTTCTTTATTTATTTTTACTCCTATCTGTATTTTGTTTCTTAAGGTAAAAAACCATCTTGTTCAGTGCACATTTTTCTTTTCCAGCTACCATCTCAGATTTAGGATGATCAACCCTTGTTAAATCAAGGTTTTTAGGTGCTAGCTCTATAAGATAGGTGATGGCTGTATATGATGAGCTATGTTATACAGACTCAGTACATATAGGTATCGGGTGCCAGTATGTGTTTAGTGTAGGGTACCTAATCTTCATTTGAAGGACACAGGCCTGCCCTTATCCGAAAGTCATTCTGAGATAGATGTTTTAGTCATTTAGAAGAATGCATAAAACAAAGTGCATCTTTTTTTAGGCAAACAAACCCAAACAGATATAAGTCTAGTTGCCCCTTCACCAATGTGATCTTGAAGTGTAACTTTTTGAAAACCAGGCATCGGGCCAGCTTGCGCAGAATCTGCATTTGGCTAGTTTTGTTCTCTTCAGAATTTTCTCTCTTGAAATGCAAAACATATTCAGGTTGCTGGAAACACAAAATACATGCGATTCGTGTTCAAAATCAACTTTTGCATACATACTGTATAACTATATGACTGAGGGACATATACAATGGAAGCAAAAAAAAAAAAAAGTGCATTCACATAGAGAATCTCTTGAAGCTGCTGAACCTACCTTACTTAATTGCTTCATCCACGTCAAAATTTGTTCTTTTCTTCCTGCATTTTAATGATTGCTGAGAATTTATGTGCTCTATTAGCTGAAGCTGCATCTCATATCTGATTCAGGGAATCTGGCTTTCAACAAGTTGGATTCTTCCATTGTGCGAAAATTTCTCTCTCTGTCCTTGGCCAATAAGGGAATAGGCTTCTTCTCCATGAGCTGCATCATCCCCAATCTTGAGCTCTTCCTCAGACATCCGGAGAGGTATCACTACCCTAATGACCAGCAGAATAATGGATGTGACTACCACGTTCCAGCCTATAATAAAAGCAGCGCCGACCAACTGTTTGAGGAATTGCACTCCACCGGTTCTGCGGTAGAAATCTCCTTTTGAGTTGGGTACTGCCAGAAACAAGCTACAGAGGTCTGGGTGAGCAAAGAGTCCTGTCAGGGCCCCACCTAGGGTTCCTGCAACGGCATGAGTGTGAAAGATACCAAGAGTGTCATCAACCTTCTGCAACAATGGTATTTTTCTGCTCAAGACCATCATCGTGTACCACGGAACCGTACCAGAAACTATACCCATTACAATTGCAGCCCATCCCTGAACAAGACCTGAGAGAAAGAATCAGTTAGGCGGTGTTTGGTTCACTGGAATGATATTTGGAAAGAATGACATGGCATTACTTTGCCTCGTTAAGGTATAGCCGTTCATCTATACTCGTGAATGGTAATTCATTGTATAATGCACATTCTATCATTTTCTAGTGAACAGAACGTTGGAATGAGGATTCCTATCGCAACGCTAATGATGATCCAATTCCAGTATACTTTTCTGGAACAGCTTCAACAGAGGAACAGATATTCAATTTTGAAAGAACTTATTGTCAAGACATGAATCTGTCCTATTCAGAAGTGAAGAACTTTAAGAACATTATGCACTTAGGTGCAGTACGGCTGTAGGTTCAACTCCTATAGAGAAGAAGTTGATAAACCTGTTGATGTGTTGCGTGGCGCTTGGAGTAGTATGTATTGTTGTAATATGTGACAAAAATGGAACGAAATCTGGACAAAGAAAAAAGTTGAGTAATGGGTTTTCTAGAGGGTTCTCACCTGCAGCAGGAGTGATGCAAACTAATCCAGTGATCATTCCATTGATTGCTCCAATTACTGATGGTTTCTTGAAGAACAGAACATCCCAGCATGTCCATACAAGGAGACTGGTTGCTGCACATATATGGGTATTTAGAACTGCCATGGAGGAATCCACATTGGCAGCAAAAGGATCGCCTCCGTTGAAACCTGTCCAACCCATCCACAGAATTCCAGCTCCAGCCAGTGCTAGTAAGAGGTTGTTCGGCGGGAATTCTTCCCGGTCTTCCTTCAATCTTGGTCCCACCTTCAGAAAAGAAAACAAAGGTAAATCTCAAACATATCTATGTGTTAGTTAATTCAAGTTCAATCTTTATTAGTAAGAGTAAAGTCGCGGTCAACATTCTAAGGTAGTCCAGTTGTTAGAATCTGAAAGGGAACTTCATTAGTAAGAGGAAAACGTAGTGTGTCGTATCAGAGGCTGCTACGGAACTTTTTCATCATGAGGTATAAAGGGCTTAACAGCCCATATGATAAGTGATGTATTAGAGATTACAAATTAGGCAAAAACAAAATTAATCTTAGTATACAGTTTCTGTTTCTGACCAAAAAATGGAGAAACAAGAAAATGACTTGTGTATTTCATAATATCTATGTTGCCCAATTATCCAAAAAAAATATCTATGTTGCCCATTAAAACTCAAGGAAGAAACTAGCACGCTTCGTGCCTTGCCTAGCCCAGCTCGTATATTAACGGTGCCATGTTTGAATAATATATAGGCTCTGCCTGACCCATGGACACTCCACAATTTGTAACGTATTTGAATTTGTGGTTCAAAACTATCCAATTTATTCAATTGCCGTAAAAAGTGCAAATCTCATTTTCAAGTAATTAAATATAATGGACCAATCTTATTTTAATGTAATATCGTTTAATGGGTCAATCTCTTCTGTTCATTTCCCTAATTCACATGATTAATTTCCTTTCTTATCCATCGAATGAGAAACACAGTTTGTACTACTGTTCTTTTCGAACTCACATGAGAGGCCAGAATCTTTTCTTTTTCTTTTCTTTTCTAGTAGTATCTTTTATGAGTTTATCTCGCCTAATAATTCTTGAGGCGTGGTACAGTACCAAAAAAGAATCCCATAAATTCACCCAGAAAATGCATCCAACGGTTCTGGGATGCTTTTTCTAGTACCAAACACTTTCCCATAATTCTTTACAGGAAAGATTCTCCCTTGCTAAGTGGGTTCAACTTTTTCCATTTAGTCAGATCACTAGTAAAAGCAAAAATATTTATGAAAATATATCAAGAGGATCAAACATAATCCAATAGAATCCACTGGGAGGCTGATGTAAAACTGCCCATGTATCGAAGAGGGATCTTTTCTTTCGACCTTATTTCTGCTGCTAATAAGATATAGGGCGTAATGATCGTGAATTTTTAAAGACTATTTTGACCATGTTTTTTTTTTTTTTGAAGTTCGTAAACCACCCGAAATGGTCGAATATCAACTGTAACAGCCGTGGATCAGTAACCGGCCAATACGCATGCCATGTTTCATCTCACCAGTCTATTGAGGTGTAATGGCATCGGACGGCTAAAAACAGTTACATATCGGCAACGGCCGTTATTTATTTAAAACCTTGATTGTGAGTTTCTTTCTATAACAGGGACGAGAAAATGAAAATGGTGGTTCCTTACCCAATATGCAGCTGTGAATCCGGCGGCGCCGGAGGCTAGATGAACGACATAGCCGCCTGAATAATCCATGACTCCCCACTGGAAGAGGAACCCTCCCCCCCATACACTAAAAGCTCCAACAGTGTAGGAAAATGTGATCCACAGAGGAACAAATATCATCCAAGCCCTGATACTCATCCGAGCCAACACAGACCCGGCGACGAGTATCACGGTCAAAGCGGCAAACGCGAACTGGAAGAACACCATCGTAGCAGTAGGATACCACGGTTGTATCGCCGCAGTTTCTGTTGCCCCGTCTACGTAATGGGTTGACGGAAGAAGGGCTTGCGGGATCAGATAATCTTGGGAAACGGCGACGCCGGGTTTTCCCCAGAAAGGGATGAGCCGGTGACCAAAGGACATCTTGTAAGCCCACAGAACCCAACATGGCATGACGGCGGCAAAGGCGTAGAGGGCCATGAAGGCCGAGTTGAGCGCCCATTTCTTCTTCACGAGGCCAGCGTAGAGGATCACGAGGCCCGGCATGGCTTGCATGCCGACCAGAGTGGCCGAGACCATTTGCCATGCGTTGTCTCCTTTGTTTAGCCAGTCAGGAACGGCGGTGCCGTTTCTGTAAGCCACCGGAACCACCATCGCCGCTGCCGCCATCTTTGGGTTCGTTGAGGTTCTGCTGCGGTGTTCTTTCTATGGCCTTTCTCACAATGTCAGTTAGGAATGCACTTGTTAATAGTTATATAGGAAGTCCAATGTCATTGGAGAGTCTTAATTTAGTTTTACAACATTTCTACGGTCCCAGAATCGAGGCTCCGAAATTTTCTCACGGTTTGATTTGTATGGTTCAAATCACTTTATGATAAACCTTTTGGGTCTCAATCCTGGACAATGAATTTTCTGTCTCCCATTGAATTTATGGTTGATGGGTGAATGTGGTACGTCGATACAATCAAGATAAAATTCTTTCGTTGAATCATAACACAGACATTAGATTTAGTTTTCACATTGCTGGATCTATCGAGATCTAAAGACCCGGATCAATGTACTCTCTCTCTCTCTCTCCTCATTAAAAGCAAAAACAAAAAAATAAAATCTGTGCGTTTATTCGGGCCAATGAATCTCAGAATGAACGGCATAGATCTACTCCGCATGCATTGCAGACGGCCACGAAGAAGTTATTCTCCAGGGGCAAAGGTCAAGATCTGAAGTCAAGTAAATAAAGACAGGCGCTCATTTATTGATTGTTTTTGTTTGTGTTTCAGTCCAAGGTGATTGGGAGGTGTGAACGTTGAATTTTTTTTTGCATAAAACAATGGAATTGGTCAATTGTGGGCCGAGGCTGCGAATCTCTCTGCTGTGATTTTGTTTCCATTGTCAAACCATGTATCCCTCTCTCTCGAGAAGATTTTGGGTGTGGGTAGGGCACCACGTGGTGCCTGCGTCATCGTGATTCATTGGCCGTCCAAAAATACAACTGGCCGGTTCCGGATTAAAAGTCTTGGGGCCGGATTTTTAAAAAAAAAAAAAATTAAAAAAATGGGTTTTGTCCGGTACCGTCCGTTCGATTTTGGGCCCGGATGGGATCTTGGCAGCATCACATGTACCCTGCCCTACACACAACCAAAATTTTCTCCTCTCTCTCGCACGCAATAAGGAGCCTTGTGCAGTTGGAGGGCCGATAAACGAGCTAAGCAGTAATTATTGAATTCGGCTGAATTTTTTAAATGATAAAATTGATATTTGCTAAAATCACTAGTTGATTTTATTAAATAAGCAAGATTTTTGTTTAGCAAATATTGATTTTATTATTTGGAAAACTCAACCTCAGTCACTTTTTGATGGTCCAGTATTTTATTTTCAGTTGTCTCACAATAGATTGCCATTTTGAGAAGTCAATGGGTAAAAATTGACACATTTCTAATTTACCATGCGAGTAAAATAGGTTTTGGAAAGTTAGTATGTAAAAGTTCAATAATCATGTTTTCTTAAAAGGTAAATATGAAAAACTACAATGGCTATGGTGTAATGATGATGCGTCTTTAACAAGTTAGAGTTATGAAGTGGGACACTAAAAAATGGACGAATATTAAAATCTTAATCAGGTTAAAAATACTTTGTTCGAATCCGAGTTGATACTTAGTCATCTCAAACGGGTTATAATCAAGCCGAATTACGAGTGGACTTAAATTTTTTCACACACAAGAAGCTAGATTTGTAGAGTAGCAGCTCATTTGAACTTAACTTGAAAGTTTAAAGAGCATATAAAAAATATCCGCACTCGGTTTGGTTAAGGTAACAAATAAATCTCAAACGAGCTATTAACTGAGTAAAACATATATAATACAGGGTTAGAGTGCTAACTAGGCTTTCTATCTACACAAGTTTATGGGGCTGGAATTCCTTGAGACAGTAGGAGGAGGGCATTATCCATGTCAAATCACCAATTGGAAAGGTCAAATTGGTAATTGGCTTTCCCATTTGAGAAAAGTCTTACCCCAAGTTAACAAACTTCGATGAAATACGGCTCTTTTCTTCCCTCTTACGTTAATTGGCCATTAATAAAGTCAATTAGCAGATGCAATTTGGATTTGACTTGTTCAAAGTTTGAGTTCATCCACCAGACATTTTTCGCCCACCCACACACTATCCATGTTCTCATCACATGTGATGTGTGATGGACGTTTGCTTTGACAATATCCGAAATGTTAAACTTTTCGTTTTAGCTCGAGTTCGTGTCAAAATTCTCTTAATCTTAACCTGACTTGTTTAACTTTTCGTGTTATCGTGTTGTGTCATATTCATGTTTCCTGTCAGAATAATAGCTGACCCTAACCCGTTAATTTAATGTCGGGTTAGAGTCATGTTCTCGCGTCGTGTCAAAAATTTCCACCCCTTATTTTAAGTACTTACATTATTATTATTATTATTATTATTATTATTGGTAATGCAGTATGTTCTTGGCCAACTTACATGCACCTCAGATCAATCCTATAGCCACCTCCATAGCTATTTCGCATGCTTATACCTAACGTGATGGCTGGCAAAGAAAACTGAATTTGAGACCTCGTTGATGTACAATAAAATTTAGTTTGTCTATTCCTTAAAAATCATGATATTTTTAACTCCGTTAAAATTGATTTTATTTTATTTTATATATCATGGTCTCTTCAAACTTTAGAAACTCTTACATGAGTCCATGTTATGGATATTCCTGGATCTGCCACTCAGAAATCAAGTCTCGAGAGATATTCCATGACCAATATTATTGGAATACTCTTTGAAAAAGCTCCAGAACATTCCATTTTACTCATAATATATTGTACTTATGTTGAGGATTTATATATATATGAGTCCGGATCTAATCCGGGACTCCGCCTTTTCGATATTTTTTTAAAAAATCCGAGTCGTTCAATGTATTCAAAAGGTGTTTTCAAGGTACTGCGCGAGAAATCTTCAAAAAAAAATACTAGGAAGGGCTTGATCCAAGCAGTTTTTCACAAAATTGTAAATATACAGTTTTTGCAAAAAACTACTTGGATCAAGCCCTTTCCGGTATTTCCTTTTTTTTTTTTGAAGATTTCTCACGTTAGCCATTGAAAACACCTTTTAAACACATTGGACGGCTCGGATTTCCCAAAAATAATTTTGAAAAACATCAAAACACCAAAAAACCTTCAATCCGGAATCCCAGATTGAATAATTGCCGTGTATATATATCTCAAGATCTACATAAATGAATCAATAAGATTCTCTCATGTGACCCTCATATGACACGGCGAGATTCACCTGTGTCCTACTTGACAAAAGGAACATAAGCGGATCCATACTTCGATTCACTGACCTATGGGTGACTTTTAGGCACCATTTGTTTGGCCGGAGATAAATGGATGAGATATGAAATTCCATGGGATATGGGTGAGATATGAGATCCTTGGGATGTCGCTCAGGATATCAATGGATGAGAAAAATTCATATCCGGTGTTTGTGTTCAACGAGATATTGCTCAAAATATCCCATTTTTTGCACTAAAATGGAAAAATCTCATCCAAATTCCCCCCCTCAAAAAAAAAAAAAATGGGATTCTATTGGCCGTACGGATGGGGATTAAAATTGGGTGGAGATTTTAAATCCCATCCCAAATAAAGTTAACAAATAATGGAAACTGGGACTCACTCCAACACCCCCCAAATCCCAATTCCATATCCCCCTAAAAAACAAGGCCTTAAGTAAGGGATGGAGAATATAGTTATAGTGAGAAATTATTCATACTAGATTTACTTTATGTATGCTCTCTATGTTCATGGTCAACTTTGGTCAACTTTGACCGGAGCATTGAGTTAGATCTTTGAGTCATTTGTGTCAGCTAAAATATTCATGTAAAACGGGAACAATAATTTTAGGATAACAATAACGGACCACATGCACAATCTTGCAAGCCATCTTTTCTATGTCTTTTCGACAACTCTCTCTTTTCTATTGTCACTTGAAAATGGACTATAAAATCAAATCCAATGATTTTAAATACTTTTAAAGAAAAAGTTCTACCATTGTCACATAAAGCATGAGACGCTAGGAGCATCTATCAGTGGGACACTTTCACTGCTTTGGCAAATCAATGGTTCACTTATATTTGGATACTGGCAAATTTGAACTATCGATTGTGAAAATCAATCGTTAAGATTGCTCACTACACACCTGCTACAGGCACCTGGATGGGATCCCTATCAATGGATCTATGTCTATTATACCTGTGTTTTGATATGTCCATGTAGGCATGTAACGGATCTGATAACTAAAATCCGATCCAATAATCCGTTTAGACTAAATCCAAAAATTCAAAAGCTATTGGAAGAATTTTGTATTTAAAATTTGTTTCTAAGGTATATGCTTCATTTCTAAAATGTAAAATCTAATTGTATCGGGTTGGACTTTCTGATCGGATATCCGACTTTTCAGATTTGAATTACCTCATAAGGATTTGGACAATTCGGCTTCGGATCAAATTTGAATTAATGACAGATTTGTCCATTGATCGGGCCTATATCCATGTTTCAGCACATATTCATTCACAGGAATTCGATGGAAATCTCTTAACACAAAAATCTCAAGACATGAACTAATAGTTGGCAAGTGGTGGCTAACGCATGCAATAGAGCTCTTGGATACCCCATTCTGTATTCCGGGATTGAGTCTCATCCCCCACCCCATCTCCCCCCCTCCCAATATAATAAATTATGAATGACAAATGACAAAAAAGAAAAAAAAGAAAGAAAAGGAACTAGTAGTTGAAAATGCATATAAATATACCCAAAAAATTGATTGAGCTTTGGTTTCTACCATCCATAGCAATGCATTGCTTTCTAGATGTACAAATTCATACATTAACTTTAACCTACACATTTGCCTCCAATAAACAGGCGGTCGTGTAAAAGGAGGAATTTTACACCGGCACTGTAAACAATTTATTCTCCCATATTAATACTGAAAATTCCAATGGAAAATCTGATTGATTAGGATACCACAACAGAGTCAAGGGTTTTTTGCAACCGTTGAAAGTCAGGAAGACGTTGATCGGAGAAAGCCGGAGAGCGCTGGTAGATGAGGGAGGCAGTTCGGATAAGAATGCTTGCAGTCAATCCAGCTATGACAAAAGAATCGCCTTCCTCCGTTTCAAAATCGAACATATGGCTCGTGTACCTCCAATGCCCCCATTCCCTCTCCTCGAACCTATGCCTGTCTTCCTGTACGTAGCCGAAGAGGGAAAAATAAATTTGGGAAACGAATTAATTCTTTTAGAATTGGATCAGATACGGAAGAATGATCGATCGATTACCTTGAGAAACATCTCTAATGGAGCGTCGAAAATGGCATCGACTTCATGGGGATTAAGTGATGGCTTGAAATCTCCAATTCTGGGTAACAGACCCACCACAGGTACAACAATAAGTTGGTGCTGCACATTCATACCACAATCTTGATGTCAAATTTGTACATACCATAGAACTTCAAAAGAGCTAACATGACCTGAACTACTAACAGTTTCCAGCGGTATCCAGGAGTGCTGGTGTGGGGCCTTAGTGTGCGCATACGAGCCATTGATTTCGGCAATCAATAACTCGGATTTCATCTTGATAATGGACGGCTTGGAGCCTTGGATTCGCAAAGTGCCGAGATGAAATCAAAACCGTTGAAAACACATATGACAGCTCAAATTCTGCACAATAGGGCTGCACACCAACACTCTCCCTTCCTTCCCAGTGATCTATAAACAGGTAAATGTTCTTTTATAGTGATATATTCACTATTGATCGGCGTGGCCGTCATTGGGGCAGACGATGCAATAGCTTCTGTTAGAGCAAAACCCAAAATGGCATAACGAAATAAAGGAAGGCATACCTTCCATGCAACAGTTTCTGCTCAAATCTTCAGTACCAAAAAACCATATGTACCTCTGTTCTCGTGTATTTTCAGTCACTGATTTGCACGGAGATATAGAGGGTTTTTCGGTACAAGAAGGTGACCTCGGCCAAGGGTGGAACTCACCATGGGCTAAGGTAGGCTCCAGCCCAGGAGGACCCAAAAAACCAAAAAACCAAAAAAAAAAAAAAACCAAATAAAAATTTATACATAAACTTTTCACCCAATACAGTTTAGTCCACCCCATAAAATTTTTTTAGCCCAACTTATTTAAATCTTGGTTCAAACTTAGTCCAACTCATAATCCAGGGACTGATTTGTAACTAATAAAAAAGAATAAAAGATTTGTAGTTAATCAAAAACAAAAAGGGGTGGGAGGACAGATTTAAATTAAACCTGAAGTCTATCTCTAGACTCTCAAGTCTCAACTCTCTGTATATACAAAACGAAAGAGAGGAGATCGAGGAGCAGGGAACCCATGGCCATCGTCGTCCTTTACTCCTCGCCATTGTCGTTCACCTACTCCTCGAAGACGCAGGTCAGACGGGTTAAAATATTGGTTCTCACAATCTTTTGGGGTTAAATTATGTTTCCTTTTAGAGTTAAATTATAATGGAACATCAACAAAAAAAAAAAAAAGAAGGTGGAAAAACACTTTTTTCGTTCTTCAAACCAATAGTTGATAATGTTGTCTTAGAAAGTGATCCTCCTTCTCGGTTGAATGTTGATAATTCAATTACCAATGAGCACCCTCCTCCTAAAATCCAACTGGTCGAATTTGATGATATTTTTCTTGTACAAAGCCCTGGTTATGTTCTCCAAAATGGTAACATCCCGTTAATCAACATGATGCAATTAGACAAGTTTATGTACACGTTTGTTGGACTCTTTTTGGTTAGGGATAATGTGTGTGTGTGTGTGTTGGCTTAGCCTAGGGTAGATTTGTGTTTTGGGTTAACCCAAGGTAGATTCATGTCTAGCTTCGTCTGTTGTAACCATAGGATCAAACCAAACACGCACACTGAACACTGAGAATTTTACATGATTCTCCAAAATCAGATAAATTGGGTACTCCACGGAGATAATGAGAATAATCTCACGAAATCAGAGACAAGCTTTACAAGAGGAGGCTGTTCTCCATCTACACTCTCTATCTCTACATTGTTGACCTCATTGATCACTCTCTCTGCGGTGATACAATTTACAGAGCCATAAGCCTGCCTTTATAGGTAAAAAACAGATCCTCCAACCAATTCCAACGCCAGACAAAGCTTTCAATAGTGGTGGTTGGAATGGTAAAGCAGGTGAGGATGATGAGGCCAAGTAATGGATGGTCCCGCCCTTGACCTCGGCTGCAATAGCGTCAACTAGAAGCTTAAACAAAGTTCAAGTGGGAATTTGTCAGCTCCGCTCTTACTTGTAGGCACGGATCCAAGAATTTCAAATTTTTTTCTAAAATATTTTTTTTTATATATTACTAGAGGTTTTTATTTTTTTATTTTTTTATCTTTGCATGGGCGACCGCCCATACTAGCCCCTCCCCGGCTTCATTCTTGTTATTACAGATTCACTAAGTTGATGCTTCAAATCATTTTAGTCGGATTATTTTTGTGTTTGATCTTTTCCTATTTAATTGGATTTTTAAGTCTACACTTTTAATATTTGTTTCGAATATAATCTCCATAACAACCCGGAAGAAGAAGAAGAAGAAGAAGAAGAAGAAGAAGACCTGGGAAATGAAAGGCTCCAGATTTGCTACAACTTGTATTAGTGCAGGATGTAGGCCAATTTCTTCCATGGCTTCTCTTAATGCAGTGGCAGAATCATCAGAATCTCCTTCCTCTTTCTTCCCACCAGGCAATGCTACTTCCCCTGCATTTCCAAACAGAGATCACACTTTTTTTAAAATACCCATTTTGTTTTTCATCAAAAAAAGAAAATACCCATTTTCTTTTTGTTTTTTGTTTTTTAATTCAATTTTGTGTTTTCTTCAATCAAATCACAAGTTACCCGGGTGGGAGGAGAGGTTCATGGATCTTTTGGTAAGAATGACTCGTAAATCGCCCCCAGTCCCTTCAAAAAGACATACCAAAACGGCAGCTCTTCTCTTTCCACCGCTCACAAAATGCTCTGTAACATTAGCGTTATACTCATCGGTGTCATTCTCGACTACCTCTCCCTTCAAATTAGGCAGTGGCAGCGGTGGTGGCCGGTAACATCGAAGCCTTTGCGCAAAAACTTGGATTTTTTCGTCATCCGGCCGCCTCTCTTTGATTTCGCACCCCATTTCACTCTCTATGCACGTAGTAGAGGTTTCAATGCAAGCCATTGCAAAATCTTTGGTGTTCGTTTTTTGGTAGCTTTGCAAGTCATGAATATGTTTGGTAGCTTTATATAGAGAGAAGTATATCAGTTAAGGACACACAGAATTTTAACCTTACAAGGACAAATAAATGTCCACAGAATAAAAGAATTTGTGACGAATATGTCAATATCAGGAGGGCAAACTCGCAAAATCTCAAATATATAGATGCCGAATCTAATTATAATAAGGTTTTTATTATTATTATTATTATTATTATTATTATTTAAACTCACCCAACTACTGCTCGGTTCATTCCTGTATCCTGTGGTTGCTAATTGTTGGGAGTGAAGTTAACCCTCTCGGTAGCGCTACCAATGTTTTGGTGTAGCGCTACCCATAGCCTAATTTCGAGCAGATGTTTAGGGAGAGCCTTCACGAGCTTTTCCCCTTGTAAGCGCCACCGGCACTTTAAAATTGTTTTTTTTTTAGGTTTTGGCGATGGTGTGTCTTTGTATGTTTTGGATCACTTTTTCAGAGCGTGAAAAAGAGAGAGAGGCGAGAGAAAACCAATCTTAGAGAGATTGTGAGAAGACTTGTACTCTTTGATTCGATTTCATAGTGGACTGGTGTGGCTCCCGTGGTTTTTCCTCACGTTGAGGTTTTCCACGTATATCTTGTGTCTTGCTTTCTTTCCAGTTTTTATTACGCACTTGTTTGCTTGTTTTTTCTGTGATTCATTGTTCCCAAGATCCGTAGGGGCGTTTGTGTTGTAGGATTGAGCATGTGTTAAATGCGTTAATCCATAACAACTGGTATCGAGGCCGCGATTTCGCGGTAGTTTTTGTTAAACGAGGTTAGGGTTTAATCTTGTTTGGGTAGGCTAGGGTTTCAAAGTGGGAGCTATGGGTTCAAGAAGGCAAACAGAGGATCGATAAGTTTGATGGGTCGACTTTGCGTCTTTGGAAAACGCAGAGATAGAGGACTATCTCAGATCGGAAGGATCTTTACCGACCGTTGGAGGGTAAAGAAAAAGGGAAGAAAAGCCGACAAGAGCGACAATGATTGGAACGTCCCCGGACAGAAAGGCGTTAAAGGTTATTCTTTGTCCCCTTTCAAAAGTCAGTCACCCACAACATTTTGAAAGAGAAAACGACGGAGGAGCTTATGGAAGCATTGAAGAAGATGTACGAGCAACCATCCGCCGCGAATAAGGTACATCTTATGAAAAAACTGCTTTCAACCCGTCTATGGTCAAAGGGTTTCCTTTTATGTCACATCTCGCTGAGTTCAATATGATAGTTGATCAACTTACGCCCTGGCCGATATCAAGTTTGATGATGAGGTTCAAGCCTTGTTAATTGCCCCGCCGCCGAGAGTCGGGTAAGGTAATCGCATCGCAAATTCGAATTCGGGCAGGAACGAAAAGTTGAAACCGAGCGAGGTTGTCGGCTTGATTTTGACCGAGGAAGTCGGGCGGGTTCGATCGATAGTTCGTAGTTCGTGTTCAGCTCTGTGTTGAAAGCGTAGGGGCGTACTGTGCCGGGGTGGTCGTAATCGCAATGTGAAATGGTCGAAGTCCAAGGGTAAGGAAATAAGGCCAAATCTCGTGTTCGCCTATTAAAGGTGAATGTTGGAATTGTGGTCGACGGGCCATATGTCAACAACCCGCAAAAGCAATCAAGAAGAATAACAAAAGGGGCAAGAGGCTCATGTTGTGCATGATGCACTTATTCTTGCCATGAATAAATGACGCGAATCATAGGTGATTGATTCGGTGCCTCATTCCACGCCATCAAGCTATGTGAAGGTTCTGCAGAACTATGTAGCAGGGGACTTTGGGAAAGTATACTTGGGGGACGACGAGCCTTGTAGTATAGTGGGAAAAAGGGGATGTTCGGGATTATGACGCTAGGGTACGATGGTGGTGTCCGAAAAGACGCCGTGCACGTTCCGAATTTGAAGAGGAATCTTGTTTCGGTTGGACAGCTTGCAGCAGCAGGTTATACTTCGACATTCACTAGGGACACGTGGAAAGTCTCCAACGGTACCATGGTGGCGGCTAAAGGCAAGAAAGTTGGTACACTTTTACTTGACCTCACATGGTAGCGACACACTTGCGGCGCTTGTGAAGCAAACAAGGAGAGTTCAAATCGTGGCACTATAGACTGGGACATATGAGTGAGAAGGGGATGAAGGTTATGCAGTCGAATGGGAAGCTACCGGGTTTAGAGTCAGTAGATATTGACATGTGTGAAGATTGCATCTTCGGGAAACAGAAACGGGTTAGCTTTCAGAAAGGCGGCAGGCCTCCCAAGGCTCAGAAGTTAGAGCTTGTCCATACAGATGTGTGGGGTCCTCTGATGTCTTCTCTTGGCGGTTCTTACTACTATGTTACCTTTGTCGGCGATCACTTTCGAGGAAGGTATGGGTATACTTCATGAAGCACAAGTCGAGAGGTCTTTGAAGTCTTCAAAAGTGGAAGGCCATGGTTGAGAATGAAACAGCAATTTGAGGGTGAAAAGGTTGAGGTCCCACAACGCGGAGAGTATGAATTGGGGAGTTCAAGAGAGCCTGCGCTCTATTCGGGATTCGTTTAGAGAGGACACCTCCAGGTACTCCGCAGCATAATGGCATTGCAGAGAGGATGAATAGGACTTTGACTGAGCGTGCTAGGAGCATGCGGATACACCCAGGGTTGCCCAAGATGTTTTGGGGCGGCATCACGAACAACACTGGCCGGCATATTTGATCAATCTTGGGCCATCGGTTCCGTTGAATTTTGGCATACGGAGGAGGTTTGGAGTGGTAAAAGGTAAATCTCTCACACTTACGTGTTTTTTTATTGTGTTTCCTACGTGCATATTAGCGACAAGGACCGGGGATAAACTTGATGCTAAGTCACGTATGCACCTTTATTGGATGCATGGAGATGAATTTGGTTATCGATTTTGGGATGACAAGAATCGAAAGATAATCAGAAGCAGAGACGTTGTGTTTGATGAAAATGTGATGTACAAAGATAGGGACAGCAAACAGAGTAGTGGGAGTACCAATTCGGATGAAGATACGTCTGAGTACTTTGGGTTAGAGGATCTTCCCGGATGACCGATTGGGGTTGAAAGGAGGTCCAGTCGCGGAGAGAGAGCTTTAGATGAGACAGTTTCAGAGGGGACAGTTTCAGATGAGGTAGCTTCAGAGACAGGGACTAGTTCAGAGGTCAGATTGTTGAGGAGGTCAACCAGAGTACGCAAGCCGAATCTGAAATACATTTCTTCGCTTGATTACTTGCTTTTGACGGACAGTGGAAAACCAGAGTGCTATGATGAGGCTATGCAGGTTTCCGAGTCAGCCAAGTGGAAGACTGCGATGCAGGAAGAGATGGATTCTCTTCATTCCAACGAAACTTGGCAATTAGCTCAGCTTCCAATAGGAAAGAAAGCCTTGCAGAACAAATGGATTTTTCGACTTAAGCAGGAGAGTGATGGCAAGAAAAGGTACAAGGCAAGATTGGTTGTTAAAGGCTTCCAACAGAAGGAGGGAATCGATTATACAGAGATATTTTCGCCGGTTGTGAAGATGGCCACTATCAGAGTAGTGTTGAGTTTGGTTGCTGTTGAAAATCTCTACCTTGAGCAGTTAGATGTTAAAACTGCTTTCTTCACGGAGACTTGGATGAAGAAATCTATATGAAGCAGCCTGTTGGCTTCATTGTGAAAGACAAGGAAGAGATGGTGTGTAGGCTCAAGAAGAATCTGTATGGTTTGAAACAGGCTCCCAGATAGTGGTACAGAAAGTTTGATGGTTTCATGCAGCGCAGTGGCTACACAAGGTGCAATGGGGATCACTGTTGTTACTTCAAGAGGTTTGAGTCTAGCTACATCATTTTATTGCTCTACGTAGATGATATGCTTGTAGCAGGTTCCTGTGGTAGGGAGATCAATAGGTTGAAGCAACAGTTGGCAATGGAGTTTGCTATGAAAGATCTGGGTGCAGCTAAGCAGATACTTGGGATGAGGATCAGCAGAGATAAGGCTCAGGGAACCTTACGGTTGAGTCAGGCTGAGTATATTGAACGTGTTCTGGAGAGGTTCAATATCGCGAGTGCTAAGGCGGTTAGCACACCCTTGGGAAGTCATTTCAAACTTTCTCAGGGGCAATCACCCAAGACAGATGCGGAGATAGAGTATATGGCCAAGGTTCCGTATACCTCGGCCGTGGGTAGCCTGATGTATGCGATGGTGAACACGAGACCAGACATTGCCCATGCAGTGGGAGTTGTGAGCAGGTTTGCTAGCAATCCAGGGAAACAGCATTGGGAAGCAGTAAAGTGGATCATGCGATATTTGAGAGGTACCACTGATTTGCCACTTTGTTTTGGGAAAGGGAAATTGACAGTACAGGGATATGTGGATGCAGATTTCGCCGGTGATCAGGATACGCGGCGAAGCACCACTGGTTATATCTATACTATGGGTTCAACAAATGTGAGTCAATCTCACGTCTGCGTAAATCGGTGACACTATCCATGACGAAAGCCGAAGTATGTGGGTCGGACTCGAGGCCGCAGCGAGATGATTTGGTTGAAGGGCTTCTTGGAGGAGTTGGGTTTGAAGCAAGAGAAGCTGCGTTCTTTTTGGGATGCAACCGTGAGTGCTATACACCTTGCCAAGAATCCAGTGTTCCATTCCAGGACGAAGCACATTGATTTGAGGTACCATTTCATTCGTTCACTTTTGGAGGATGGGGATTTGTTGCTAGAGAAGATTTTGGGGGATCGAAATCCGGCAGATATGTTGACCAAGTCTATTACTGTTCAGAAACTGAAGTTGTGTTCAACTTCAGTTGGCCTTCATGCTTGAGGAGATGATGGGCCTGGAGTCACACCAAGAGGGGTCAGATGACTACATCAACGGGTTGAATGAGATCATTTGGGTTTGCAGTTGGTTATTTGCGAATGCTCCAGGTTATCTTCAAGTGGGAGATTGTTGGGAGTGAAGTTAACCCTCTCGGTAGCGCTACCAATGTTTTGGTGTAGCGCTACCCATAGCCTAATTTCTGAACAGAATGTTTAGGAGTGCTACAGGCTTTTCCCTGTAGCACTACCGAGACCTTAAAATTGTTTTTTTAGGGTTTTGGCCGACGGTGTGTGCTATATGTTTTTGGATCACTTTTTCAGAGCGTGAAAAAGAGAGAGAGGCGAGAGAAAACCAATCTCAGAGAGATTGTGAGAAGACTTGTACTCTTTGATTCGATTTCATAGTGGACTGGTGTGACTCCCGTGGTTTTTCCTCACGTTGAGGTTTTCCACGTATATCTTGTGTCTTGCTTTCTTTCCAGTTTTTATTACGCACTTGTTTGCTTGTTTTTTCTGTGATTCATTGTTCCCAAGATCCGTAGGGGCGTTTGTGTTGTAGGATTGAATAGGTATTCGTCGTTAATCCATAACACTAATTACTTAATCAGATGCCATAGAAAACAAAGCATGTCTTGTTGAGGAAAAATGAAACAAAGCGTGTGCTCTGTGGTGACTAATGTGATAGGAAATTCTGTATTTTGACCGAGAGAGCTTGTGGTTAGTATCTTTGTCCCTAGCAAAACTATATCGAATAAAGAGCGATGATGCTATGAATGAGCACAACTCCAAACATAGATGTACTCGCATTTGTTCGGTGCACGGAAACCCTTCATTATTTTGTGTGTGGCATGCACGCATCGGACAGCTCTACATCAAGATTCGTGTACGTTGAGAGAGAGGGAAAAGATCCCATTGTCACAAGTGGTGGCTTGAACGGACGAAATGAAAGCGGGTTTTGTAAGCAGTACTACTACTTGGCCATACCCCATTTTATATACCTTCAACTTGCACACTAATCTGATTTTTGAGTCATTTTCCTACTCCTTGAGATGCCATTCCTCATTTTTATGCCGGAAAATAATTAGGCACAGATGCCCGGACATGTTGGGATTGTTCAATGTGTGTAGATTTCTCATGCTTCAATCTTGCGGAAATCATATGTATCCAACGGCTCGATCTGAATACAAGTATATTTGTTATCAGGTTTGAAATAGGCTCATTAACATTGATGAAATTCATTTCTGTTTCATGTTTAGAATAGAATTGCGTTGAAATTAATCGTAGGAGGATATAATTACAAGAGAGTAAAATAACTTCTATATATGTTGTCCTTACTTTTGGGGGTAATAATCGAGCTGTGTTTCGTTTTGAGTTGTAGCTTTTGATTGAGAGATGAGTAGGAATGTACACCGGTCCGCTTGATCGTCCCAACCCGTTTTTTATAGGGTCTAGGATATATATATATAGGCTGATAAAATTGGGTTGGATTTGTTTTTAAGCCCATTTAGTAGATAAATTGGTCTTGAGACTATCTCTTCCAATTAAACCCGAACCGATCCTTATAAAATGAAAGATGTTCATTATACATTTATATTATCAAAAAAATATTAAGAAGGAATTAAAAAAAAACCCACTAATATACTTATATGTACAGTAGCCTTTCTTTAAAGCATATATATATCTATTGGTGAATAGCAATTACTCCCTCCTTCCCTTTTTAAATGTAGACATTTCTATTTTGGACTGTCCCTTAATAAGTGTGTGATTTGAAAAGCTAGTGGGTAAAAATTTGTACAATTATCATTTTGCCATTTTGAAAAGTTAGTGGGTAAAGAGTTAATGGGTAAAAGTCGAGGATACTTTTGGAAAATAGAGATAAAAGTTAATGTGAAAAGTGTATAGTGGAGGAAAAAGTTAACGTGAAAGTGTAATGATGATATTTCTTTAATAAGTTGAATTTATGAAGTAACACACTTAAAATGAGACGGATGGAGTAATACTATTATGGTTGTAAACTTTAATTTTATAATAGTGAGGGTTATTAATTTTGGAATTGATACTTGGGTATGCTTGGGTACAATAATTTAAAGAAATAAATAGGCTACTAGACGGACATGGGAAACAAAATTTTAAGAGGGCCGGATTTGAGAATATTAAATGAAACCTGATTATTAATAAGTCAGGTTTAGACATGTACAAATCTCATTATTATCGAGTATAAGCTCGGTTCAATCCGATGTATGTGCACATCCTAGATAGGAGTCCGCGTAGTTGAAGTCAATATTGTATTTGTCCCTTCTCAAAATATATCCGATATATCACTGGGAATTTCTCCCTCTATTCCTCTGTACAAAAGTAATTTTAATTACTAATTTGATTGCAATTGCTCATGTCATACAGGTGGCCTATTAGCTCAGTTGGTTAGAGCGTCGTGCTAATAACGCGAAGGTCGCAGGTCGAGACCTGCATGGGCCAAAAACAGAGTCTGCACTTTTTGTTCTTTCTGCCCATGAAAAATGAGTATTACTGGCCTTCCATTCTTTATAGCCACTAGCCAGCGTCCAACTTTAGTTGGAGTTCTTTCCTTTTCCGCATTATCAATGGACCTACTTTTTGACAGGGTGGATTATTCATTTTTGGTTTCCAATTTTTCACGAAGAAAAAGAAGATAGTACTCATAATAAATAGATATGAATTCACGTAGAGTGGGCCGCGTCTATATTTTTTGAACTTTAGTTGGAGTTCTTTCCTTTTCCGCATTATCAATGGACCTACTTTTTGACAGGGTGGATTATTCATTTTCGGTTTCCAATTTTTCACGAAGAAAAAGAAGATAGTACTCATAAATAGATATGAATTCACATAGAGTGGGCCGCGTCTATATTTTTTGATCGCTTGGACCATTTAGAACCCAAAAAAGACATTAGTAGGCGTACAACCCAACGTTGGTGAAAAGATCAAAAAATCATATGGTCTACTGAAACCAGACTTTTAATCAAGACTCCCATCCCCTTTCGACAATGTTTTTCAGCCCTTAGGAGAATTTTGGCGTTCTAGGAAATATTTATTTTCTTATACTTTTTTTTTTTGAACAATAGTCAATTCCATTCATATAAAAGCTCCGAGGGCAGTACAAATTTCATCACGAAAGACAGGAATGAACCAAAAACTACCAAAATCTAGACGCGAGCATAGACACTAGTAGGCTCAGTAGCACCTCTGCCAAAAGCAGACCAACAACTTGGTTGCTAGGGTAAGAACTAGTCATCGATTTGATAGTCGATATCCCAAGGGATAACAACATAAACCCTAACAATACGCCTAAGATGAAATCGATGAAACCAGAAACAAACATAAAAACAAAAAACAAAAAAGAAAAAACAACAGGGCAAAACATCAAAACCACTGAAACAACCCGAGTGAACCCACTGAGTCACACTGAGTCGCAACACAAGCTTTGAGTTAAACCGAGTCGCAGCTCTGGGAGAGGAAACCAAACTCCATAGCCGCTGCCTTCGAGTTCTGGAACTTATTCACCTGCACAAACCGCCATGTCGTCATCAAAGCATCAAATCTGCAATTTTGTTTTAGTTACCGTTTGTTTTGGCAATCTTTTTGAATCTTCTAGTTTTTATCGTTTCATTTATTTTGAATTTTGAATATTTGAATATTTTGTAGTTCTTTAATTTAGGCTTGATTAGCAAGTCTAATATTTTATTATTTGTTTCCTAGTTATTCTAAGGTTTCTTTGACACTATATATACAGCCTTAGGGCAGAGGTTGATTTTAATTAATAAGAAACGAGATTTATTTATCTCATATTGTTTGTTCGTAAAGATAGTATCTCAAGTTCACGCTTGTTCGAGTATTCTTCTCTCAAATAATTTCGTAGTCATGCACTTCCCTAGTTGCATCATGGATCCAGACATATATGTAGTTTGTGTAATTCAAATTCTTATCGTGAGTGACTGATTTCCTCTCTGTACGTAGAATGCTTGCAAATCGAAAATCAGCCAAAAGATCTCGCATCAATGTCTCAAGCTGTTCGAACAAGAAGAAGTTGCACAAAAAAAAAAAGAACAAGAAGAAGTTGCAAACCGAAACCAGACACGCACGTATCACACACACAAAGATTGAATTTTACGTGCATGGTTAGGAATTGACTATGGATTGTGGATTTTGCTTGTTTCACAAGAAGATAAAAAGGACATCTAGCTTAATACAGGTTGATGCATAAAAAAGCAGAGCGCAAAAATCATTACCCTTAAATCATTTTTCCGGAATTCGCGAGAAGAGAGTAAAGAAAAAAGATGTTCGAACCGACCGAGACGCTTGGATATTAGCCTTTGGCCAGGTTAACATAAGCATTGGATATCACAACTCCAGTAGCTGAAGCTAATGAAATTTGTGCAGATCTCTCCATTTCACAGGGAAATGCTAAAATATTGTACACTCCACTTTTGTGTGACCTTAATTTGTAGGGGTATACGTAATATACAGTTCTTGAATTGTGTAGAAATTCATAGGAGTACTTAATTACACTGTACGAAAATTCATAACTTTTGAACATAAATTCATAGCATCAACATTAAAAACGAACAATGTTTATATGTAATGAGTTTTTATCTTCATATTATGAATTCTAGTGCCAATACGATAAATCCTATGTATAATCTAAAGGATGCATATTGTGCACGTCCAAATGTTAGATCCATAATGTCACACTTTCCTTATATATTGAGAGCTAGGCAATTCAAATTCAAATTGTTGAAATTTGGTTCCATACATGGCATAGATATTTGTGCCTGTTATTGCTAGGGTTGGTTTCAACCTTTGGCTGCATATTTAGCCTTTGTGTTGGATTTCCAGATTAAATATAAAATCTTTTCTACAGTATATATCAATGTTTATAACCAGGTAAGAACCATGTTGACGCATTGCAAAAATTATCTGGTGAAGGTCGATTCTTCACTTCCACTTGATTATTATACTTAATTTTGTAAGAAGTACTAACAATGTTTGAACTTCACTTTGTCGTAATTTACTCAAAAATTTATCACGTATTGCCTAAAATTTCATACAACACAAACACTAGAAGATAAATTTAAGAGTGTATTTATAAGGAAGTTGAGTGCAAAAATCATTTTCGTGATTAAGCAAGCTATAAATAATTGTTCAGATTGACTCTGTATCTTAATCGGTTATATTCTGCTAGAATTTATGATTTTGTTGGGAATTACTCCTATATTCACCTTAATTTAAGTAATTGGAAAATGCTAAAGCCTGCCTTTAGGGCAAAAGATAATATGTAAAAAATGTATTGATAACTGATAAAAATGTATTAATATCCGTAAAAGTGTATTGGTATCTGTGAAAGAAGTATTAAAGTCTGAATCCATTTGTCTTTATGCGCCTATTATTCTCCGCCGAGTGAGCGAAGTATATATATAATTAGGTCTGGGCAACAAGTTTTTGAAAAACAGAAAGATCCAAGAGGCATCAAAATTCAAAACAAGAACAAGTGGTGGTGAACATTACCTTGTATGATAATGGTACAAGACAACAACACAAAAAGCCTTGAATTAAACAAGTACCTCAAGATCTCACTTAGAATAGATTACCTCTCATTCATATAGTCAGATCCAGAGTACTCGTCCTTCTCCCATTCTCACCCCTATGCTCCCCTTCTAATTTCATCCTACTAATCTTTGAAGAAAATGATGATGGATACAAACACAACGATAATTTGTTCTCGTCTTCGTCCCCCTCCTCCTCGTTTGCCTGGCTCTCGTTAGACCCCGATACGAGTCCAAGCGATAGATTCAAGTCAATGTCACATTCCGAAGCCTTTCTCTTTGCTCCCACCCGCTCTCCAACGCATGTTGTGTTCAAACCAAGATGGGTACTTGAAAGAACATCGGTTGGCTCTTTTGCTCGCGATTGAGTAGTTAAGGAGTCATGAAACGATCTGAATTCAGTCTTTGGATCGTTTTTTCTCCATGTTTGTTTTTCATTCAAGAAGGAAATATTCCTATGGAGTTCACAATTCGCCATGTTGTGATAGCTGCTTCCAAAGATCCTTTCGCCGAATGTGCCATACATTCCAAGTCTTTCATCATCAAATTTACTCCGCCGCCTAAAAGAGTTATTTGCCCAAATCTCATCACCACTCCAAGAAGCTTGATCTCCATATCTAAAGGAAAAGAGAAATTCTGTCATGAGATTACTGAGTCACTAAAATGGCAACAACAACAACAAAAAAAAGAAGACATTTTTATGGCAAAATACCTGAAATTTGAATAGTGCCTTTGATTAAATCCCTGTAGCATAGTGAGTTGACTCAGGTTGTAAATATTCCGATCGCCGCCTTCCGCAAGATACTTATGATCTTTTATCACTGTCATGGAGAAGAGGACGCAAGAATGCATCAGATTTAATTTCGATAAAATAAAAAAAATAAAAAAAGACTCTAATTTACTGACCCTAAAAACCCTCATTCTTTATTTTATCGGCAGAGGAAATTTTATTATCAGAAAGATAAAAAATAAATGTATTAAGAGAGCTTCGAAGAGTATGTAAATCTACTAGCTTTGCAACTTGCAAAAACTCAATCTACTTCTCCGCCTCTTAGAAATCCTCATTCATCTTGACCGGATATGAGCATCATATTTAACAGCAACATATATTTGGAGTTTGGAAATTTTTAACAGCACCATATATTATTAATCTCATTTAACAGCACTATATATAATTAATCTCATTTTGTCGGTATTAGTCCGTCGTAAGCTATATATATATATATATATAATTAATCTTATTGTGTTTTAATAATTAAGTCCATGCATTAGCAGTTTCCATCAAAACAAACCGCCCAAAAAAGAGCAATTGACATACCTTGACCAGCGTCGTTAATCTTCTTGCTTCTGAACATCTAAATTACCGGTACATCAAGAAGATCAAGAAAAGTGAAAAATCAGTAATAGAAAAGGAAACTCATAAAGAAAATCAAAGGGTTTGATAGCGTCCAGAAAAATTGTACGGGAAACATAGTCTAAGAAACCTAAATCAACTGTTGAGATTTACAGCGATTTGAATCTCAACTGTTGATTTAGTTTTCCTGGACTGTTTTATGAACAGTTCTTTTGTATTTCCCAAAACTTAACATGCAGGATATTTTCAGTTTTTTATTGGAAAAAAAAAAAGAAAAAAGAAGTAACGTGCTAACCTGTAAATGACTCTTGACATGAGCAATATTAAGTCCTTTGATGTTCATTAATTGAAGAACTAACTTTGGTGTTGCTCCTGCACCCAAATAAAAATCATCAACACATCATCGATCACATGTAAATTCCTTAATAGATTCAAATATATGTCTCAAAATATTGTAGTTCCAGCTTGCTAGCTATAGTACTTTTGTTTCCTGGATGCGCACCCTTTTTGTTTGTCCATTTTAAAACGTATAAGTCGCTTGAACAACAAATAATACGCCTCGATACACGTTTTTTTTCAATTTTTCCGCACGCCAATCAAAGAAACTCTTCCGATCTTTTGATTGGTGAATCTTTTTTTCTCATAAAATCATGTAGGAAAGTGTGTTGTGATTTTTCTGAATAAAAGAACGAGTAATTTCAAAAAATTATGCCGATCTAGTACACATACATGCATACAGAGAGAGAGAGAGAGAGAGAGAGAGAGAGAGAGAGAGAGAGAGAGAGAGAGAGAGAGAGAGAGAGAGAGACTCACTATCAGGTCCACCGACCCTCCCAACAGCTTGAACAAACCGAAGATGGAGATCGGGTGTCCACCTTAGCCTCGGCATCTTCGAACGAACGTAAGGTCGAACAGACGCCCCCTTTTTCTCGAACTCGTCCACCGTACTATTGCTCGAACTCGATCCATCTCTATTCACTTTATTGCAAACTTTGTTCTCCTTCTGATCATTCTCCTCGCTACTATCGAATTCATGCTCTTCGTTTTGTTCTGAATTTGATAGGCTAATCGTCTTCGAACATTCGGATCCACTTCTTTCTCCCATCTCAAAATTCTAGAGGCAAAAGGGTTTTTGAAATTTTACACCAAAGCTGCTGGAGTTTATGTAGAAGTAGAGGTGCTAAGTAGTACAGAAGAAAAGACTCTTATTATAGGTTAAGAATTCCATGGAGTCTATATGTGGAGAGAATTAAAAAAACTGAGAGTTGTAGCTACAAGAAAAGCTCAAAAGAATTGATCAACCCTAGACCTTGTCAAAGGAAGGAAGACTCTCTCTCTCTCTCTCTCTCTCTCTCTCTAGATGGGGAGTGAGCAATTATTCTTCAAAATTTGTATGCATCTGATATGTATATCTGTTCATGTGGAGAAGTACATGTTATATGCTTACATGTTTGATGTCATGCAATCGTGAGTAGGCTCGTGTGATTGATAATTATGAGCAATGACGGATGCAGAATTTTAACTCAACGGTGATAAAAGACTATGAGAAAATATTTGTAAACAAAATAAAATATGAAATAATTATGTTTGTCTATGATAAAAAAAGTGTTTCATTTACGTACTTCGCTTTTCTAAGCTATATAGTTGTTTTTGTCATAAATTTGGGATGAATAGAGTATCAATTTTCATTTAATTTGGACTCTACGAGTGGTCCAACCCAATTAAGGAGTTTGCTTGAACCCTTGCAAATTAATGACAACGAAGCTACGTACCCAGATTATTAGGTACTCCTGAAATACCAAGTGAAATCAACTATGTGAAACTTCTTGCTGCCCCTGAATTATAAAAGAAATAATTTTGGGGATCACTCCTTGTCTTCCAAATATTTTCACTATGTGATTTGTGTAGAGTACCATGAGAAAAGCAATTGTGCATAGAATAATCTCATCCCTGTATTGCTTAATTAATGGATCCTTTGGATTACCTTTGATACTCATAGCGGGCATTTTAGTAACTTCCCTCCAAATAAATAAATGAAAATTTAGCAAATCATGGACGAATGTCCTCCAATTCATTGACCGTTGTTCCCTCTACTAATTTCAACTTTCCAAAAAATTAATTCCAGACCCCATGGAATTTTTTTTTATTTTTTTTCCATTGTATACGTGTTTTGAAAGCAACTTTTATACAAAACTAATTCTGAATGACGTTGACTGGCGGCGGTTTTTATTTCAAATATAAGTCGTAACAATGTTGATTTTTTGACTTCCAATGAAAAAACTTAAAACTTCAAAAATATACCTAAACACGGCTGCACGTAAGAAAATGTGAAAGATACAATCCCGCATTGTTTGTGTATGAAACAGTGAACGGTAAGTGTTACCATAATTCTTGATAAGTTAGACCGAAAATCCGAAATCATTGAACAATCTTCTTATTGTCGAAGGTATGATAGTCGGAAAGGACGGACCACTAATTGAATTACATAGCTGCTGATATTAATTTCAAAAATACTATAGGTATATACCAACTCCATGGGATCTCACAAAAATGAACCAAATTCTTAATTTTGAATGAAAAATATTAAATTCGATCAAGTATTTTTATTTATCCGGGTGAAGATTATTTTCAAGGCAACTTAAAAATTCATTGTTAAATTTAACAAACAGTTCAAATAATGTGTCTGGCCCACTCTCGTGCTTGGTTATGGCTCTTTCTCTTGATGTACTGTTTGTTGGATTCTAAAAATTTTGTTGCCTATCAAAAAAAAAAAAAAAAAATTCAATTGTATGGCCCATAATTATGCAATCGCTACGTACCCATGGTTTCGATATCCATAGTCGTTTTTTAAATTGAAGTATCCCCTAGTAGACTTAATTATGTTAATTAATTATGTGATGCCTTGCTGTATTTTGATGCGGATTCTCTAGAGTGCAAAAAAATACTGGGTATTTGCAGCTATATTTCCGTCGGGAATCGCGGGGTTTGTTCCTACTTGGAATTCAAAACCTCCCCCATCCCCCACACAATACTTTTACACCAATAGCTACGTACATCAATTCGGTGCAGCTTAAAATATCATTTTTTTTATCCGCAAAACAAAATATTATCTAAAATATTACGGACACAACGATAGGACCCATACATGGGACCCATACATGGGGTCGACCCATGATTCCACCCCATCTAAATGTTGTGTCTGTAGCATTGTTGAAATATCATTAATCACATTCTTTTATATCCGGGCATTTGTTTCAAAATATGAAGTGTACTACTATTTACTTTTTTGATAACTCACGTGTTCGAGCTAGGATGTTCTATTACTAGTGCATGTATGTGCTTAAAGACATGACTCGAGCAATTGATGGACATTCTGGTGTCTGTTCCCATTTTTTTTTTTGTACTTTGATTTTCGAAAAGGGGGAAGGAGAGGAGGTAGTGTGAGAGAGAGAGAGAGAGAGAGAGAGAGAGAGAGAGAGAGATGGCCGGGGGGGGGGAGGAGTGAGTTGATAGAGAAAGAGATAAAATGTAATATAATGACCAGAACAAAACCCGCTCTATATTTTGCAAGATAGATTTACTACGTAAACAATGTTCAGTTGAATCTACTATATGGCCCATTGTCCTCTTAAATATTGTTAGCACTGTATATAAGGGCTTTTAGGCCTTGAATTAGCAAAAATAGAAGAACCTTTCCTTCTGTCAGTCTTCCCATGAGCTACAGGCACGGCGTATTGGGCTGTGATTCGGTAGTAAATATCCACCACATTTTTTTGTGGGATTTACGCAATTATTGCTGAGTTCTTAAAAAATACGTAAGAGTGTTGAGGCACTATGTGACGATGTTCAAAACCAATAAATTTTTCCGTGATTTCATGATGAGGCCCTTACACGGCCATTTACTTACTTTTTCTCTACTACCATATCATGTATTGTTTATTAATCACGGACTTCTTGAGAGTTCCAAAATAATATGAAAAGTGGTTTAGATACCTATGATTCCATGTGATTATTTATCGACATATACCTTTCTGCCCCATTTCGAGATATACCTTGTTTTTTGTTTCTAAAAATTTAAAAAGAATCCGTTGGAATATCTGCAAAAAGGAATAAAAATCGCAGACCACTTACAAGTTCCAACTGTACATGGGAATTTGAAAAAAAATTACTAATTTTATACCCTCTTTTCTTCAACTTTTTATACTACTTTGTGGAAAAATCTTGGAGAAATCCACTGTTTTTTTCATAATAAAATCTCTGAAAAAGACGATGAATTCCTCCAAAATTCTCTAGTAAAGTACAAAAATAAAAAGAAAAAAGAGTAAATTATAAAGGTTGTGTTCGTTTCCTAGTTTTATTTTAGTTTTAGTTTTGATGACATCATCATTACCCTAATTTCTCTCTATATCTCTCACTACTCATTACACATTTTGACATCATCAAAACTAAACTAAACTACCAAACGAACACAGCCAAAATCTTCTCTCAAAACCAAGATTTGAAGGGGGAAAAAATGCAAATATGAAGATGGGTTGGATATGCTCTTATAGAAATTAACCAAGTAAACAGCGAGCAAATTTATTCACCCTCGGCGAGGGTGTACTCATTCTATATCTTAATTTGATGATTGAAATCATTCATTATGTCCTAATTTACTTGTTAGGAGGCCACACAAAAATTTAGCCCAATCGGATATAGTTAACTATTTCATCTAGAGTTTTATTTATTTTTCTTTGAAATTCTAGCTAAAAAAATTGAACTTTTATGTCGAGAGCTTACTGATATTAGATTGAACTCAATTTTCACATGGGCTCCTAAGAAATGAATCTGGAACAAAATGAACAGTTTTGATTCTTGACATGAGCCACAGAACTGATACACTCTCTCAATAATGAATAGAATGAATAAAGTGAGAGTAAACAAATTTGCTTCCAAGAAAACAACCACAAGTTAGATAATAAGATAAATGCATATGTTGAAGGAGCCTCGTTAAAAAGTATATCTACTCAGACGGACTCTTCCAAATTCCACACAAAAACAACAAACAAAATAACGAAACATTAATTAAAAAAATCAAGAAAACACAAAACATTCAACCCTGGCCTTTTCAACGCCCATATGGGAGCACATAGTACCTACATAGTAAACAATGGGGGTTGGGTCTGAAAAAAAGATTCAGTCCAGAACCAATCTAAGCTGTGAAGTCAACCCTCTCCCAACAAGACTCTTGTTTTCTTCTGTTTCTTCTCATTTTTGGTCATTTTAAAACCCTAAAAGTGGTATTTTTTTGTTACCTGTTTTTACATTGGTAAACGTGTGTACATGTGCCTACTAATGCGGATCTAGCAAACAGAATGTCTGTCTTTTTGTGCATTTCTAGTCTCTTGTCACCCCCCCTATCATGCATCCATCATCATGCATTCATGTATGTATGTGGTAATGCTAGGTATGTTAATTGCATGCCATTTGGATGATGGTGAAGGGCAATATTGTCATTCCGATCGATTTTTCGGTTTTGGTTTATAAGCATTTTTTTTCTTGATAGTTGCGAGTATTTTTTGTAATATAGTCTTGCAGAGGGCCCCATATTTTTAATTAATCAGAAATAATTCATAAGTGTTCTTTTTATATTTTGTGTCTAGACTAAGTGTCTGTGTGTGTATGTGTTTAGTATTTTTCCAATTTCAATATTGTCCAAAATGACTTTAGAAACTCAAAAAATGTAATATGCTCAAGTTCATTAACGACGAAAGTGGCTAATCACAGAGATAAATTAATTTAGTTCAAACTCTAGATAAATCACAATAATTGACTCCTATATATGGAAAAAAGCATTCTATTATCTCATTAGCCTAACACACAAATACAAGTATACAAGGACGTACAGACCTAGTGGCGATTGATCAGTCCGAACAATTATTCTACCCAAGTTTTAAAGTTATACTAATAAAACTAAAGTAGGTAGATTTATTTTTCTTAAAAAAATTAAAATTATACTAAGTTTACCCACCCAACATTGAACAATCCAATATATATCTGCCCAGCTAAAATTTTAGGAAAATAAATAAATAAATATTGTAATTCGTATTTTTTGTATTAGGAATTTGTTTAAATTGGTACAAATGCACAATATTATACGCTATATATCATCATAAATTAATAGGGAAGGTGAATCCCGCATTTTAGTTGTTTAAGGGATCCCTCATTAGAAGTGTCATGTGTATATATAGAGCCGGTTTTCCTTACACAACATTTGACACAACAATAATCAGAGTCTCACGCTAATGGATGGAGCCATTCAATTTTTTTAAATATGTTTTTATGAGTACCTGTAAAAAAAAATATTCGAATATCGGAAAGGGCTCGATCGACTTGATATTATTAGTGCAAAAATATATAGACCAAACAATTACGTACGTCATCTCATTTAATTTATATGCTGGTTTCGTGTAGTAATTGACGAGGGGGGACATGAAGAAATTTCCTCGATATCTATTCAAACAGACTTCTTCAAAATTGATGAGTCTTGACGGTAATATTTTAAGCATGGTCGGAAGGAATATTATTAAAAACTGATGTATAATATTCCTAGTATATTTATGGTCTCATTTTCAAGCATTTTGTGGATCCCATGCAACGTTAATAATTGTCATCTTATTATTTCTTGATTATCAAGAAGCTAGGGTCCCTCTACCCCAAATTGCCATTTTTTTTTTATTGGCAAAGAAAATTTCATTCATTACAAGAAATAAAATTCGTATAATAAGAAAAGAAAAAGCATTGAGAGAGCGGAGAGCACATAATGTCCTCTTACTACTCGTACTCGCAAATACTCAACCTACTTATAAACGAAATTGCCATCTAGTTGACATATATCTTTGAAAGCCTCATGTATAGTTTTTTTTTTTGGAAAAGGCAACAATATTTATTAAAACGAAATCGAGAATGGGTACATCAAATGAGGAAACCAGAGAAATCCCTAGGAGATATGACATGCTATGAATCTAGAGGCCGAATCGATAAAAAGAAAAACATCCAACAAATAATTGGATGAGAAAAGATAGAAAAGAGCGTCTTTAACTAAACAAATCAGAGAAAGCTAAGCTATACACCCCGGAATTATCACCCACTCTTCACAAATCCGCTCCTCAAGCAAATCCAAGCAGCACCTTAACAAGAGCTAGAGCATAAGGGAAACTTATTTTTAAGCCAGGTTATTTTGAATCCCAAGACATGTTATTTTGTCACAATACATCAATAAAAAAAAACTCATAAGCCCAGAAGAAAAGACAAGGAAAAAAAAAGCCTTAACGGGACGGAGCCTGAGCATCAACCCAACCAACATACAACCCAATCAGCAAATCAAAGCCTCATATAGTTGTTCTAATAAATAAAAATAAAAATAAATAATAAAACCTTGTACTTGTCCTGATAATGATAATAGTATGGGATCTTTGAGCTTCAAATAAATCAATTGAATTAGCTAACCTACTCACTCTTGTACACTTTTGAAGGTATGCAATTAATGGTTGATCCATCATGAATTTAATGCAGAGGGACTGAGGGAGCACTTATTAATCACCACGATCTTATTTTTAGTAAATGTTTCATGAGGTGTAAAAATGATTTGATAATCTGAATGAACGATCTTATTTTTAGTAAATGCTTCCTAAATTTAATACGACTTAATTTAAAATATCAAAAGCATATAACGAGTAACCCTTACAAGTAAACCAGAAATAAAGGCTTAACTTTCAATAACTGATAGGCGCGTGATGTCGTAGATATTAGCGCCTAAGTAGGGCGAGTTAGCACGTTAGAGGCGCGGTTTTATCTCATTTTCCACTTGATGCGGTGTATTTTTGGTTTCTCGTGTGTTTGATTGTTTTGTAGGGAAACAAGCCGGAAAAGTACGCGAGAAGTGGACACGGCGGTTAGGAACGTGAGGAACCTGCGGGGCCCAAGTGGGGACGGCCAGATCAGCTTGGAAGGAACTATAAAGGATCCGGTATCGATACAGGACTTCTCCTGTATCGATACCGATTGCATCACTTGAGGACAGAAGGCACGGGTATCGATACAGGACTTTTCCTGTATCGACACCGAAGGTCACATGGCTTTTTGTTGACTTCATCACCGGCTTTGACTTTATTAGGGTTATATATATACTTTGTTTTGCGACTTAAGAGGGTTCCACGAATTTTACTTAGGTTTTAGTGTTTTCAAGTTTAAAGTTTTCGGCTACGGATCTTTGTTCTACATTCAAGCTTCGTTTTAAGTTTCATTATCCAGCACTGCAGTACTTTGTTTGCTTCGCGCGTTGGTAATTAAATTGAGTTTTTCTTTCCTTGCAATTTATAGTTTTTTTCGTATTTCGTTATCGCTCTTATACTTAATCCATCAAGCATGCATAGTTCTAGGTTTTTACCGAATCTTGCAACTTTAATAATTATGAGTGAGTAGTCGCGACGAAATCGCGGTAAGGCGAAAGGTGCCCATATCTAGGCTAGTCGATATTCCACCTCGGGGCCGAATTAAATCGTTTTTTCGAGCAGTTTTGGGAACTGGGAACTTTCTAACGAACAAACCCAGGCATTACCGGAATTCGAATGCGCACGGAATCTGGTGACAGGTGGTGCGCATTCGTTAGGAAATTTTTCTCAGATTCTAAAATCAGTAAAATATTTCATTGTGGCCCGAGTGGTTATCGATTAGGCTAGGTGTGGACGCTGGGTCCCCACAGCTGCGCTCTCTTAATTATTACGCATTCAATCAATTAAATCAGTCTAGGAGTTAATTAATCAATCTCACCAATCAAAAGGGTGGCTACCTAAGAGCCGGTTCAAACTACACTCTACACATTTAGGTTAAGCACTCCATCGTCTCTGTGGTTCGACTCCGGTACTTCCGGAATTATTGTGCTACACTGATCGAGAGTCCTACGCTTGGGACGCGTCTTCATTGGTCTTTTTGTTAATCACCTGGTCGGTCAAGCAATAACCCAATGTAATTGATATGTTATAAAAAAAATCGAGCAACTAATAGCATAATCATTAATTCGTCAATGCAAGAAAATGAAATAATCATAGGCCTAGTTTGACTAAATCTAAAAAACTGGTTTTTTGGTTTTTTTTTTTTGTCCTTATTTAATTTTCTTTTGCATTTGATAGTTTTCGGTAGATTTTTTTTTTTGGTTTCTTGGTTTGTCTCGACAAGAGGAATCTAAAAAGTACTGTATAAAATTATTAGCCAAACTTAAAGTTTTGTGAATAAAGACGAAAAATTTGAGTTTGGCTAATAATTTTATAGTTTTTAGATTCCTCGATCTCTTCGGGACAAGCCACAAAATCCCAAAAAATCAACCGAAAGCTAACAATTGCAAAAACAATTTGAATAAAGACAAAACGAAAAAAACCAAAAAACCAATTTTTTGAATGTAGCCAAACCAAGCCATAATCATTAAGGTTTGATGCTCCTTTCAGTTTGTTTTTTATATTGCGATTTGCAACTTTATCAATCGGTGTAAACTTAGCAACGTTGATAACCAAAACAATAAGTTTACTCTCACACCCCGTACACACCCCATTGTGTGGGGCCTATCTCGAGGTCTCACATGAATGATTGGAGCCGGTTAATTTGTTTAGAATATTTTTTTAAAAGGTTTCTGAAAAAAATCAGCTCAATTAAATAGCAATAAAAGATTGATAAGTTTGTTAAAGTTTTGGTTTGCTTGATTCAGAAACTAAAACTTGAAAGAATCAATCAAGCCTTTACTAGTCTTTGATTGAGCTAATTTTTCACAAGGATCTTTAAAAATATATTCCAAACAAATTAAGCGACTCTAATTATTTGTGTGAGACCCCGCAATAAATCCTACACAATAGGGTGTGTGAGACCCCGCAATAAATCCTACACAATAGGGTGTGAACAGGAGTGTGAGCGAGAGGGTGTGAACGTAGCTTTGATTGAGCTAATTTTTCACAATGATCTTTAAAAATATATTCCAAACAAATTAAGAGACTCCAATTATTTGTGTAAGACCCCACAATAAATACTACACAATAGTGTGTGAACAGAAGTGTGAGCGAGAGGGTGTGAACGTAGCAACGTTGTTACCAAAAACCTATTGCTGGGGATTGGAGAGAGAGAGAGAGAACTTTTTTTTTTGTGGAGAAATAGGTAGAAATCTCATTAGATCAACCAATTACAGCAAGTTCCAAGAGTACAACAATGATAAAAAAAAACATCATAACATAAACAAAGGCACAACATAAACAGAAGCTAAACATGAGTAGGAGGACCATTTTCATCACCGGTGTCCGAGTGAGGAACAAAAGAAGCCAGATCATGCTTAGCAAGCAAGTGAGCCCGGTGAACATACTGGCGCGCAATCTTTGAGATTTTACAAAAGGGACAATTTCGAAATCTCCGCTGCCAAGTTGCGCAACAAAAAAATGTCATGATAATGGCACTCAGTCCTCCCTAGGATTTACAGTTAGCCACCCCAAGAGACAGAGAACTTGATGAGAGTCATTATGGGCAGAGAGTTATAGGGGCCGGAGTGGCCCCGGCCTCCAAAATTTTAAAAATTTATTAATGTCATCTGATACTGCCCCTTGTTTTTTAACTTTAGTTAATGGAATTTCTCCTCTCCCAAAATGGAATCATTATTATACAGATAATTAGCATAACGAATCTCTGAAAAAAATCTAGATATTTTTTTATTTTATATAGTTAAAAATTAAATAATTCTACATTGTCATGTAGAATTTTCTCCATTAATTCCTCATGGGTACTGTAATTGTCAACCAAAAAACAAAACAATATCATACACGATACAGTAATGCACTTCACAAATCTACACAATATTCTGAGTATATTTTCCTTGGAAAATAACTTTTATAACTTGGCCCTCCTCGTGGGTGTAAAATTCTGTCTTCTCCACTGCCACTGATTCACTAAAGTCTTCACATGTTTAAGGGTGTTTGAGAGCCTCTTTTCAACTTCTCATTTTTACATTTTTGGATTTTGAATGTTTCGCAGCCTTTGGCCAAAATGATTTCTAGGAAAATGAATTTTTCATTTTTTACTTTAGAGAGAAGAAGTGAAAAAGAGGTGGGGTAGAGCTTTTTGATTTCTCATTTTTCACTTTTCTCATTTTCATTAACAAAAAGCCTCACAAAATGGATTCTGTATATGTCTCTCAAACACTCCTCCTGTTATATAATGCATTCTGCACATTTCTCGCAAACACTCTTACCAAATTCAAAATACATTCTAACTATAATCTAAAAAGTTGAAAAGCCAAAAACTTAAAAACGAAAAGCTGAAAATGAAGTTTTCAATGCCCTTAAAAGATCAGGAATTGTATAAGTTTTCTTCCTCCCCAGTTGACAAGGATTTCAAAGATTCCACGCATATATATAACCTGTCAGTTTTTCTTTATATATTAATTCAACATAGGAACTCCCTTTTTTTGAACTTGTGCACCATGCACTCAGGCTATTCCCAACCCATTGACTATCTAATCTTAATAAATTTGCATGAGCCCTTTTTTTTGTCATTTCCAATTAACCTGTTGCCAATGTCGTTATCTCATATGGTCAAATTATTGCACTTAAAAAGTAAAGATAATTAAAAAATGGATGAATTGAGATGAATAATTATACTTTTGGAATTGGTCAATTCAAATGGAAGTTGGCAATTGAGCCATGTAAATTAAATTAAATTACATGTAGTATTACATTTATATATATCAAAACATGTTAGGTAAGCCATCAAATCGTAAATGCAATCGATCTCCATGTGACAAAGTGATTTCTTAAAGATTTTTGGACATGCCAAAAACATATAAACACAAACTAAAATAAGTACGTACATAGACAAATAGTATACCATCGGTTGATTTGGCATAATATTGATTTAGGTATTCAGAGGTGGCTCATCCATTAGACCATCGTCTTGAGACCACTAGAAATTATATCCAATCGTTACCTACAGGGTGTTGGAATTAGTCGAGATGCGTACAAACTGGTCCGAACATCCGGTATTAAAAAATAAAATGACATTAGACCATCGGTTTATTGTCGAAGGCTGATATGAGGTCGAGAAGAACTGAAGAACTGCAACGAAAAAAGCTGATCATAAGAAATCTATGAAATACAATTTTAAAACACAACGCTGGACATAATATCTAGAGTCGTTCAATCATTTAGGCCCACATACATCGAACGGCTCTAAATACAGTTGTGTCGTAGTTATGTCTAGAAGTTGTGTTTGTAGACTTTTTGAACAAATTAAACAGCTGCCCTCCGTTAAAGTTTCCCTCTCAACCGTTCTAACCAATTGCACATAAAGTCGCCCTTCTTTGCAAGCTTTGGCATTCCTATCAGCCCACCAAAGAAATTTAAAATTAACATCTCGGAGAAAAGTGACCAACCATAAATGACCAAATACAATAAAGCTCCATTCCAATATTTGGCTTCAAAATCTTAAATAATCTTGCGCCGTTACTGCTATTATCGCTTCATCTCTTACGCAATGGACGTTAATGGTTCGAACTCCAATGGAAAGATGTTGAGCTTGTTTTAGTATTATTGGCTATTTCTAGCCGGATACGGACAAAATATTGGAGTCTAGTACGTACTTTGTTCTCTTTTCATTTGAGTTTGGAAGGTAGCTTAGTTGATTGAGTCTAGACACTCCACCCGGCCGGTGGATATATTATTGACGAATTGGATGTGCCTCGATCAGTGTGATGCCTTGTCAAAGTTTGGTTCAATCAAGAAAGGTATAAATACTCACGAATTGAATTTTACATTAAAATGATTTTTCATGCTATCTAGATTTCTATTGAATTATGCATGCTTCGTTGGCCTTAGTTTTTCTTCTTCTTTTTTTATTTTTTACCATAGAAAGAAGAAGTTTTATCGACGAGATAACAATGGGCCAATGGCCCTGACATCAACTAGTGCTAGAGAGAATAGCGATCAGGGCAAATCGTCCCATCAACTATTGCTATTTTCTTAAATCGTTTAATTCATTGGAGTACCATGGAACATAGATGATCAGATTGATTTGAATTGGTAATTAACTTAATTTTTAATTACTAGTCCTATCACTCTCACCAGTGTGATATTAATACTCGTGTTGGGTCCGTATGATATGTTGACTCAACTTTGATCGCGTCCTGCTTATAAAGAGTAAGATTGGCATTAGTCAATTTATTGGGTCAGATACCAAGTTAACGTTATGAACTGCTTTAAAACTTAGTTAAGGTAAAATTATGACCTCTCTCTTGTTACGGAACGTTCTAAACAAAGTGTTATTTAGGCTGCGGACATTATGCTTGTGAAATTGGGTGGATAGCACAAAGGGACAGAGAGAATAAAATTGGTACATTTTCGTTACAAAAATAATAATAATAATGATAATAATAAAAATTGGGATTCTGGAGCTACGTAGGTAGGTACCTATCCTGCTGGTGGAAACAAATTATACTAGCATGAAACATATGGGCCTTACATGTGAGAGCTGATAATAAGAGCCCAAAAACCGATGGCCTTCTTAGCCAACCCAATTCAGTTTATGAAGCCTGGTCCACTATTTAGTATAGATATTGGAGGTTTTATTACGGACCGGTACAAAAAACAAATATTTATTACCATTACTACAATCATTTTTTTTAATTGCCACTAACAATAAATTGTTTTTTCAAACAACGAAACAGGTTGTTCTCTCACAATACATCACATAAAAAATCGTGAAGAGCCAGTTTTTTTAAAAAACCAACTTAATGGAACACCCCCTAACTCCATTAAGGTCAATCACTCTTTTTTGGAATTTAGGCATTTAGGGTGCACTTTTCTATTATATGATTTTTAGTGGTTTAGTCACTTTCACAGAATACCCTAGGATTTTAACCACTTTAATAGGGTACCCTAAAATTTAGGTTTAGGTTGCACTTTCCTATTATAGGGTTTTTAGTGGTTTAGACACTTTCATATGGTACCTTAGGATTTTAAACACTTTCATAGAGTACCTTAGAGTTTAGGTTTAGACATTTTTATAAGGTACCCTGAGATTTAGGTGGGGTGGGTAGAGAGAGAGGGACAGATGGGACGAAAACAAATAAAACAAAATTCTGGATGGTGGAGTTTAGAGACACGTAAGAGTGACTTTAGGACAGTAGAGTTTTCCATTCTTTTCTGTCAAAAACTAAGTGCGTGGTACAGGCTCTCCACAAAGTGGAGCGGCCTATAAATCCCTCTATATTGGAAGTCCTCCATATCCCTTTTTTTTTTTTTTAAGGACATGCACTTTAGGTGTCTAAGTTAGTCTGCGTGCACTTCAACTAATTTTGGCTATCCAATTTGACCGCTCACTTACGGGAAGCCAAATTAAATACCTGATCATTCATTCTCATTTTCATATTAAAACGATCAAATTAAAATTAAAGAGCATAAGTTACTTGCTACTCTCTTCCAATTTTCTGTTCAGGTGGGGATCAAACCTAACTTCTAAGCCAGAATACAATGGTGTCAATTTGCGTGAGTCATATGCCTCATATTTGATGAGAATCAACTACTACAGTATGACCTTCTACGGGAAGTCAAAAACCACCGATGAACACGCATGGATGAAGCCAGGGGTACAAGTGGTGGAGGCGGCTACCACTGCAAGAATTTTAAAATATGTAATTATTATCTAGAAAATAAAAATTTATCCCTTAACTATATAGCTAGATTCGCTACCACTAATTCTTTTAAACATATATATTTTCACCACCGCAAAGGTAAATTTTTTGCTCCATCCCTGCTCATTGGTACTAGCATTGTGCTTGTTTGATGCACGGGGAAAAAATATGATGTTTTTTCTTTTCCGTTCCAGTGCATTGAATGGGCACAACAATAATTTTAAATTGTATTTACGTGAGATGTTTTATCTTGGTGGTAAAAAAAAAGAGTTAATTATGTTTCCATCCAAAAATTCTTGGCCTATAGGATAAAGATTTTTTGGATGAAAACATAAATAATTTTGGATGAAATTCATCCAAAATTAATTATGTTTCCATCCAAAATTTCTTTTCCAATAGGGTAAAGATTTTTGGGATGAAAAAATAAATTATTTTTGCCGCTATTCTTGATATTTTCATCAAAAAATCCTTAATCCAGCAATCATGGTTAAAATTTTTTAGAGTGCCGCATGCTCCAGCCAAATTCATAAAGGGAAGCGATCATGGTTAAAATCAAATTAGCAATCATGTCAATGATTTTTGACATTTTTTTACCATGATTTAAGATGTTAATTCAATAATTATTACCATGTTTACAGGTACAAGGAGAGTGTACATACTCCTTATCTATATAGATCCGCCCAGCAGTTGTTTTTTTTCTTTTTACCGTGGTTTTTTATCCTTTTTTTTATTTTTACCATGAAATGTCAATTATGTGATTAATATGGTAAAAGTCAAATACAAAATATAAAATATGATAAAATCGAGTAATCATGGTGAAAATTAAAATGATTGAGATAATGAGACAGCAATATGGTTAAACGCGATTCCAACAATAATTATGATAGGATATCATCCCTCTTTTGAATTTCCACCATTTTGAATTCCTTGATATAAGAAAAGCAAGCTTGCGCGAAAAAGAAAGTCATAAGAAATAGATTATAGAAAGAGAGAGATGCTTTATATAATGTTAGAAGTATAACTCATAGCAAGACTAAGTCAAAGCAAGGAAATCCGTAGTTATATAATAGGGAAATCCATAGTTATCTACTAGATTAGAAAGGAAGATAGGAAGAAGAAAAATTCACCAATTCAACATATATCTTAATTTTAGGGTGTGTGGATTGATAAGCCCTCAAAAGTGTTAATAACGGGGCTTATCTTGCTCACTTTGACCGCACACACGCGCATATTATTGCTTTAAACTATTAATTTTGCGCAAGGTTGTTTTTCGTAGTTTCAGGAAAAAAAAGAGAGGGAAAACTAAGGCGTATTTTGACGCCATTGTTAAACCAACGGATGCCCGAGCACTGGAGGCCACATGGAACCCCTCCATCGAGCCCTGGGAATCAAGGAATGAAGTTTTGAACAAGATTCAGGAAGCCTAGAGGTCGTGATGACAAGCCGGAAGGTCAAGGGATCAAGACAAACAATTCTCAATTTTTGCACTTTCAACCGGTAGACACTTTTTGTTCTACTGGTTGAAAGGGAACAGAAGGTTTTTCAACCGATAAAAACACTTTTTGCTCTACCGGTTGAAGCTGCATTTTTCTGCAACTTTTGAGCCCGATCAGGAAATATCTTGTGGCATTTTTTTAAATAACTTTGGATGACTTTTGGGGCCTATAAAGGATTCCCAACCTTAGATTTTTAGGGTTAGCTTGGATTTTCACCTTCTCTCTCTTCCTCCATAGTTTGTTCTTAGTTTACTCTACCTTCTCTCTAGATTTTCAAGCACTTCCACTTAGTTTCAAGGTAATTCATCTTCTTTAATGTCGTAGTACATGTTGAGACCTTTATATAAATCTAGTTTATTTCCGTTTTTATTAGGGGTGTCCACGGTTCGGTTCCGGCCGGATCGGTTCCGGATTTGACCCGAACCGGTAATAACGGATTTAGGTTTTCAAGATCCGGAACCGTCCGTGAATGATATACGGACGGATCGGTTCGGTTCCGGATTTGACGGATTGGTTCCAGATCGATTTGGCAGTTTGGGCTTTCAACTGGGCCTCTTTACTTGGGCCAATCTTGATAATTTCCCAAATCATTTTTCGGCCCATTTCACACAATCACAACAAAAAATGACCCATTTCACACAACAACAGAAAATGGCCCATTTCACACAACAATAAAAAATATAACACAGTAGCCAAATTACTCAGATGCAAATGTAAAGTACTAGCCAAAGTGCTTAAAGCCTCGAACATAAAACAGTAGGCAGTAGCTATAGAAAATTTCTCAAATCATTTCACACAGCAATAGTAGCTAAAAACAGAAAATATAAAACTTAGAAATTCAAACCACACGGCACACACATAGTCGCATACGATCATATCCTAGAGTTTAAATGCAAACCACACACAACAATGAACAAACACTTGAAGTCGCATCCTAAAGTCTTCACTAGTACTTCAAGTTACATTCATCCAATATAAAATCATAATTAAAGTCCAAATTCATCCACATTCTCCGAAGTCCAAAGTGCTCCCAGCCTCCTACTTTAGGCCTTGAGCGCTCAATCTGTGAGGATCACCTTGAGCGCTCAATCACACGGCTTTGAGCGCTCAACTCTGAACCAGTCAGGAATTTGCAGAGTATCTCATCATGAGATTTCATGCAGAGTGGAGCGTCTAACCACCTCTATACACGTATAATACCCTCCACTACACCTAAAACTACACCTAAACTACACCTAAGCTACACCTAGACTACAAACCCACTTCCCCTCTCTCTACTGCCTTCCCTCCACCCACTCTATATATACCCTCCACTATCTCCTGATAAGTGGTCACCAGTTCAGTTCCATAGCCCTCCCCAGTTTCGTCCAATCTCTCTCTCTCTACAAACCTATTCTCCTCCCATAGAAAATCATCTGAAAAATCACCTGTAAGCACCAAATTCAACCTGTGTTCAACAATCAACCTCATACTCTACACAATCCAGTCCATAAATTGACCAAGATCTCAAAAATCTTTCACTTCCAAACCCACAATCCAGTTCAAGCTTTCAATCAAGTGTAAAAAGGTAGTTAAACAAGCTATTTTTGCTGTTTTGGTTCATCTGAGGGTGACCAATGAGTTCAATCAAGTTCTTTATACTTGAATTGAACTCACAAAGGTCTAAAAGTTGTTTTAAAACACTGTCAAAATTTGCAGTTGTAGCAAGGGTTGAGCGCTCAAGCCTCAGGCCTTAAGCGCTCAATTCCAATTCTGGACAGTTTCTATTTTACTGAATTTTGAGCTTTATCTGAGATTTTGATCATCATTTAACAGTTAATTTATGTTCATATAATCTTTAAATAGTTTCTTTTTACTTTAAAACCTCTTGCATGAGCTCAAATTAACTATTTTATGATAATCAAGTCTCAAAATCCTTGAAAATGTTATATTCAAGTATAAGTCGATGAGTCAATGGTTCCATATGCTTCTATCTTGATCCTGAGGATCATCCAGATTCTGCTTTCAAGTCAAAAATCAGAAAGTCATGTAATGGCTTGAGCGCTCAATGCTATCCACTTGAGCGCTCAAGTTGTTCTTGAGCAGATTGTTGGTTCTTGGATATTTTGATGATGGATCATGGTTTATTCAAGCTTAAGTGTATGTGTGGTTTTATTGTTGTGATTATGGTCTGGATTCCTTCTTTTCAAAGTATTTTCTTTGTTAAAATACCGTAATTTTCCTCTTTTTTCATTATTTATGAGATCAATCAGTTCATTCTCATCTGATTTCCATGAAAAACACTCTGTTGATGTTTGATCTTACAATTAATGACTAAAGAAGTGGTGGAAAAGCTAAAAATCACAGAAGCTGGAGATGGACTTGAGCGCTCAAGCTATGATCTTTGAGCGCTCAAGCCAATTCTGAGAGGTTAAAACTCTTCAAGGTATCACCGCTGTTGGCCTTTCGGCCTTTATGTTGGAATCCAGATTGTATACTAGATTATTAAACTTCAGGCTAGTGGTTCTTTGAATTATTTGCCCAATTTTTGATTGTTGTTCATCTTTGTAAATATTCGTTGTAATAATTCTTTATTGTTATCATCCCCATGTAGACCACGCGCACAAGCATCCACATTAAATTTGCATGTTTGTATTTTCTTATTGTTAATGTGATTCCCATCCCTAATTCCCTATTTTTTTTTTGATTAAATTAAGTTTCAAACATTTTCAAAATCCCATGGAATATTGAGTAGAGACCGGTTCATGGACCGAGCGAAAGGGGTGCCGTAAAACCCTTCCCCTCTCGTAACCAAACCCCCGAATCCGAGAAATTTCTAGTTTCGTAGTGATCAGTAAAATCTTTTCAATTGGAAAACGAGTCATATTTTTATCGGTTTCTTGGATTCGGACCTCAAATCTGGGTGGCGACTCTAATAAATCACAAACTTTTTCGTGCGCGACGCGACACAATCTCAGTGGGCCGTCCACAGTAGGTAAACCCATTACCCGAAAAAGGCATGGCAAGGGTACCCATCCATTACCCAGTTGGATTTAGCGCGGGGCTGGGGATAGGTTTTCGGGTTAGTGTCTGAGTATGGGAAAACCCACCCTACCTCATTGCTATTCCTACTTGCATGGTTGATTATCGAATTGTGTTTAAATTGTGTGATTTTGAAATGAATGCAGCTCGGGGCCCAAAAATTCACAAAAGGGTCTTGCTCAAGGTTTTGAATCCCGTTCCATACGAATGGTACATACCAAATTTGAGTAAAACTGGTACACCAGTTAAGGGAATGTACCGAAAATCAAGCCAATCTCAACCGAGATGGCAGTAACAGTGATTCCGTTCGGTACCATTTTTCCTTTCTCCGTCTACATAACAAAAGAGTATGATCGATTGGAACCAAAGAGAGAGAGAGAGAGAGAGAGAGAGAGAGAGAGAGAGAGAGAGAGAGAGATAGGTTGTTATGCCATGTTCAATTATAGAGAGAGAGGGGCTTGGAAAAGTCGGCCGATCAAGCCCTTGACACCAAAAAGTGCTACTCATATTGCGGGGTAATCCCACCCCAATAGTCACCATCACTGATCTATTGGAATGAGGGTGGAAGAGAATCTGCAAGTAAAAACTAGAAAGAGGCTTTCAATTTAGAGAGATAAGGGCTTTCAATTTTCATAACCCCAAGCCACAGTTGTAACTAGCATTACAACTTTACCCCTGGCTCTTCATTGTTAAGAGCATCCACATTTCAGTTTTTCTAAAGATGTTCATTACATGACATAAAATGTTAAAAGTGATGCCCAAAAATTGTGTGTTAAAGGTTTGTTAGGTAGAGAAGGTAAAAAGAAATTCATTTGCCATTGTTAGGGATACTGTTAAAGTTGAAAAAATAATTGAAATGGGACTCATGCTCTCTATTCCCTCCTCCTTCTTCTTTCTCTCTCTATCTATGTCTCTCTCTCTCTCTCTCTCTCTCTCTCAGGTGGAGATGGTACTAAAGTTGAGAGGGGTTTGTTACCTAGTGGGATTCCTAAAGTGATCAAATGGGGTGCAAAAAGATGACATCTTTTATTGCTTGCAACCTTGGATTGTATTGCAAGAGTTACTTCCCCAAGCGTAGGGATTAGGTATCGCGGAGCATAATAACCAGAAGTCTGGGTCGAGTGCACAGAGCCTGAATGCATTGAGCGTGAGTGTTGATTCACGAATGTTGGTTTAGCCTTAAAGCGGCAAACTTGGCTTAGCAGTTTGGGGGTGGAATTCACTTAACTTCGTGAATGACGCGAGATTAAAAAGACTAATTAACACAAGGCTATGTCAAAGGGTTCACAGCACCCATGCCTTAGGCCGATTCATTCTCCTCTAAAATAACCGGCTCGGGGCCATCATTAAATGACCCCGAACGGAAGATTTGGTGATTAAACTCGTTTTGACTAGAAATGGTGTTTCTCAAATAATAGGATTCTTGTGCTATTTATACAAACATTTTGATTGACATCGCCCGAAGCATCACACGTGCCAAGTGGTCAAGCCCTTGGCTACGTGTGATCAACGGGATTAACAAATCCAAATTTTGATACATAAAATTAATCCTAACTCTTTGATTAACAAGCAATGTTTGCAATTTTTGGTGAGGAGAGTGAACGAACCTAAGTCATGGGGTGAGCCTAAAATGATTACTCAATCAGTACTAAGTAAAACATGACTATTTTTATGAAGGAAATAAAGAACATGACAATAGACTTTATAAACTGATTTTTATGGAAGATTATAGGATAACCTACGACTTTAAACTTTGAGAAATTAACAAACAACTAATAGAACCAAGTGTTTTTCAAAGGATTAAGTTAGAAAAACAAGAAAACGAATTAACTAACAAAAACGGAAATAAACTAGATTTATATAAAGGTCTCAACATGTACTACAACATTAAAGAAGATGAATTACCTTGAAACTAAGTAAAAGTGTTTGAAAGACTAGAGAGAAGGTAGAGCAAACTAAGAACAAAATAAGGGAGGAAGAGAGCGAAGGTAAAAATCCAAGCTAACCCTAAAATTCTAAGGTTAGGGACCTTATAAAGGCCCCAAAAGTTGTCTAAAGTTATTACAAAATGCCACAAGATATTTTCTGATCAGGCTCAAAAGATGTAGAAAAATGCAGCTTCAATCGATAGAACAAAAATGCTCTACCGGTTGAAAAACTCACTGGTTCGCTTCAACCGGTTGAAAGTGCAAAAAATGAGAATTGTTTGTCTTGATCCCTTGACCTTCCGGCTTGTCATCACGACCTCCAAGCTTCTCGAGTCTTGTTCAAAACTTCATTCCTTGATTCCCGAGACTCGGTGGTGGGGTGTCATGTGGCCTCCGGTGCTCATGCATCCGTTGGTTTAACAATGGCGTCAAAACATGCCTTTTTCTCCCGTTCTTCCTGCTACTAACAAAAACACAACCTTGCGCGAAATTAATAGTTTAAAGCAACGATATGCATGTGTGTGTGTGATCAACGTGAGCGAAATAAGCCCCATTATTAACACTTTTGGGGGCTTATCACACCCCCCAACTTGGACTTTGTTCGTCCTAAGTAAACTAATCCGAATTAACTTAACCATAGTTGCTATGTAAACTTTCCAAGATCCATGATACGATAACTATGCTCGATTTACAAAACAAGGTATGATTACACACACCTCGGTGAATCCGAAATTATGCAATCCACACACACACATGCCATGAACTAGAGAAAACAAATTACGTCAAGAAAAGTAGTCAAGCGCGTGCACCACATCAAGCTTCAATTCCAAAACTTCACGAGGGTACACTTAAATTCAAATTTTTTTTCTTGCTGAATACACTCACATCCCATGAAAGGCGTTAGCGAGAAATTGCAATAGCGAGAGATAAAAGTGCTAAGCATGCTATCAAAAGAACGCTGAAGTGCTAGAACAAACTATGTATTCACAATTATGCAAATTTAAGACGGAAATCATGCGTAGATAGATATAAACATCCAAAATGCTCATGTGGAGTTAGGAGTGACATAACTAAGATCAACTAAGGTCTTTAAAGCATATAATGACCGTGGGTTTTTTTCAAAAAAGGGGACACAAAAATGGTGGTGGCCATATCACTTGCTAGGTCAAACTACCCTTGGCCACCACCGACCCCACAAAACAAGCCGTCAAGGCCACATGCCGGCCACAACAAAGACAACATGATTCTAATTTAACTAAAAGTTTGACACGACCAATGTAAATCCTACTACGTACATCTACCAACACTAACAACCACCGACTCAAGTCTACTCATCATCGTCTTCCTCCTCATGGTACTCTCATCTTCCTCTTTGACCTGCTTTTATCTCCCGGTTGTTGTCCATAATGACTTGTTGGCGGCAGCGGAGAATCTCACAATGTTCGTTGACACGTGCAACTCCCTTCTTCGCGGTAGGCATAGAAGAAGGAATGCTCTTGGTAAGAGTTTTCAAGAGGGCTTTGCTCTTGTTCCACAAGCCGGCAGTGATTGGCCCCGGTGAGCCGCGAACTAGCTCATCCCCCGAAGCCGGCTTGCACTTGGCTTTTTCACACAATGCCGAGACCATAAAGGGGAATGGTATTTTGCCCCTAGCACTTCCTCTTTCCTTGAAAATCCTAATCCCGTTCCAAATTCGCCTTGCCCAATCAACCACATCCGTGTCGGACTCAAACACCACCATCATCTCCCCATCTTCCTTCGAAGGTGTCTTCTCATTGCTAAAAGGCGTGAGGTTGCAATGCAATATCTTGTTTAGTGCTCGATACTTCTCTTTCAACTTTCCCACAACGTACATCTCATTCTCAACATCATAAGAGCTCAGATCATCGGTGAGAATATGCACTTGCTCATTTAGAGGCTTATATCAATCCCGCCTAGGGTACGTGATAGAATCGCAATCGGGGCGCCTATAATGAAGGTATTCGGCGATAGAGTCGGGTGTCACAACAACCCGTTGGCCCCTAACCATGGAGATGATCTGATGCTCAAGCTTGTGCACAACCATATTTTCATAGAAGGTCTTGATCATTTTCTTCCTAAACATCCCTCGCTCTTTGAAAAAGAACCGTAGCCCTTAGCGCACAATGGATTGCACGGTGATCCTCCATTTTCCTTAAATCAACCTGCCGCTCGCAATTGAAAACTCTTTTTTTCATTTTCCTCACCCACTTCTCTTTCTCAATTCTCTCCTCTTCCTCCCGCTGCCTTTTCTTCCTTTCCTCTTCCTCATTCGGCTCAACCACGGGCCGTTTGTCCAAATTTTCAGCTAGCCCTTTGCTCGGCCTAGACCTATCTCTTGGTTGCCCGCTGAAACCCGTTTTCTTAGTTGTCACATGCTTCCTTTTAACCATGATTGTTGTTATAAAAAGAGTAGCACAGAGACAACACAAGCAGCAATCAGTAGCCCCAAAGCAACGGACAGATTTTGGCCCTAATTCAACAAACGCACAGACCTCCGATCAATCTCCAACCAACCCCTTACTTCAATGATTTAGACAGCTAACAACAATGCAGCTCAAAAAATTCAAAAATCAAACTTAGGTACCGCCCATACAACAATTGATTGAGTAGCAGACATGAAACCAATTTAAACCCAGGTCAAAATTAGACTTCACATTCACAAAATCAGATCACAAACCCAAAAGAAACCCAACAGTAATCTTCAACATAGCATCGTCATAATGAACAACTTCACCCATAACAAATTAATTTTTCGTGTACAATACACAAGGGGTGAATAACGTAGAGCCCAGAAAATAAACCCAAAAGCACAGTGAGATCACAAAGCACCGCAGAGGGAGATGAGAAAAAATTCCGTTTACCTCGACTTTGATGAGTAATGGTGATATTAGAGTGTAGGACTTGAAGAAATTGACCCAAACCCTTGAAATTATGAAGATTTTCTGCAAAACCCGTGGTTTGGTGATTCACGATGATGAGAAGTTGCAGTGGAGTGAGAGAGTTAGGGTTATGGGTTTTGATGAAAGAGAGAGATAGTGGGTGTTTTCGGTGGAGAAAAGGATTGGGATGTTGGGCTATGGTGATTTGGGGGTTGATTGTTGGTGGGAGCATAGTAGAGAAAGAGATGGACGTGGGTAGTGGAATTAGGTCATGGGTTTGGGTTAGAAAAGAAGAAGAGATGATATTATAGTGGAGGAGAAAGAATGAGGCTGGCGTCTTTTAGTTTCTGAAAATTCACCCTTTCAACCGGTAGAGCAAAATATGTCTACCGGTTGAAAAACCTTCTGTTCACGCTCAACCGGTCAAGCAAAATGTTTCTACCGGTTGAAAATAGAAAATCTGATTTCTATTAGAATTTTCAACCCAACTTCTTCCAGCCTTATTTCTCCCATTCACACACCTCCAAATCACATTCCCACATAAAATTAAATTCCCCACAACCCTCCGCACATCTGGTTTCCTGTGTTTGAACAAAAATGGAGACTTGGACTATGGTTCAAATCAAAGGACAGGGGGGACACGTGAGTGGTATAATTATTCAAGAATGCCTTGTATCATTTCCACATTATGTCACCCACTCCAATATGATGCATTAATGATATCCACACTACTTGAGCATGAATGAAAGAATATTATTCATGCAAATGCGGAAAATGAGAATAAAAAGCATGGGATGCTTTAAAATGAACTTCCACTCTAAATGATGCACAATACTCGACCACTAGAGATCAAGTTGTTCGCTAGAGTTCATGTATATGCTAATGATATGGATTTCAATAAAAACTTGAATTCACCGAAGTATTGACTATTGACATTATGAACAAAATCAAGCATATTTAACGTATCACAAGGGAAGACCTGATCACAAGGGAAGATTACACAAAAAAAAATTTAATTTTATGCAAAAACAAAAAAAATGTAAAGGATTAGTATAATCCACCCCCCTAACTTGAAATGTGCAGTGTCCTCAATGCATGAGATAAAAAGTAAGGAGAGGGCGGAACAAAAATGTACCGACGGGAAGGCATGTCGACCTCCAAGACCTCGACCAAGTGTGAGGAATTTTTCTATCACTTACTCCCTTCATCATCGGTAATGCTTTCAAGGCTTCCTCCTTCAGCTCCTCTTCGGGACCACAACTAGTAGTATAAGACCATCCTCAACGACTTTATAGGCCTTACAACCGCGACATTTCGTCGCACCCAAGCTTAGAGCTCCTGAATGCCGCAGTCGCCACCAAGTTAGGCCTAAACTACGAAGGCTGGTATGGTAGCATGGTCACCTTGCAAAAGACTTAATTGCCAACTACCTACTAAGAGAAACGATATGAGAACTGTCTGGCTCGTGTTATCCGGGCTCCTCAGAGAACGATATATACAATATGTACAATGAACAAGGAAAACCCACCATGATCTTCACGCGATCGCACGGGTACTACTTTTCTTCCCAAGCTCGAGAATGTGGCTAGGCCATACGTAGCTCAAGCTCGGGTGGCTAAACCGGACCGTCCAAACACCATTCGAGCATGACAAACACTAGAGCTCTTTCAAACTCCATAGATTTTTCTTCTCCAAGAAATTTGTTACGTCAGAACTCGGAGCGTCCAAGTCGCACACAATACCCCTCAGACAACCAAGTCCAACATCCCCAATGAAATTGCGCAAAAGGCGGACACAAGATAGAGCTTGTCTCCGTGCCATAAGCATGGGAATATTCAAGCGCCCCTACCCATTCACAGAAACTCACTCTCTGCAAGGGGCTTATCTAAAGAGTGCGGGCGTTTAGTTGCGAATTACTCCCATCAGAAAGACTTTTTATAAATGAGCCCTATGTCACTGACACACTTGTGTTATCTTTTCCTCACTTGTGGGGTCTCCAAGATTTTATTAAAAAGAATAAAGAATGATCATTCTAACCAGAGCTGGGCACACGCGCATTGTTGTCTAGCCGGCATGCATAGCTAGTCCCAAGTCAATGATGGGAAACTCAATGCAAGAGAGAGCAAAGGGCGGGGCCCTCCAAACAATTAAGGTTAGAGGTACGTATTAGCTCCCCATGAAAAGTGAAGTCACGAAGACTCCACGGACAAATCACACAAAAATTTTAAGCCGGAGGGTCGTCCGAATAGACCGGATCAACAAACTTTTCAACCTAAGGTGTCTACCGGCTGAAAGCGTAAAAACTAAGGTTTTCCTTTGTCTTGATCCCTTGACCTTCCGGCTTGTGATCACGACCTCCAGGCTTCCTAAGTCTTGTTCAAAACTTCATTCCTTGATTCCCGGGACTCGGTGGCGGGGTGTCATGTGGCCTCCGGTGATCGGACATCAGTTGGTTTAACAATGGCGTCAAAACACTCATTTTTCTCCCGTTCTTCCTACTAGTAACAAAAACACAACCTTGCGCAAAATTAATAGTTTAAAGCAACGATATGCATGTGCGTGTGATCAAAGTGAGCGAAATAAGTCCCATTATTAACACTTTTGGGGACTTATCATTTTTTTATCTAACTGGGATTAGAAAAATCTGACACAAACAATAGCCTGAAATGGCTGGATACAGATTGCTTAGGAGGGCCAAAATAAAGTGCCTCAAGCCAAAAGAAGATATGCTTTTAGAGCATGTATAACGACCTATGTAAAAGCTATTATTATCTATTTTGGAGAGGAAAATGTCCAATCAATACGCTACTAACCTCAACAAACAGCTAGCTAAACTACATATACTTATAGTACCTCACTTCCCCAGGCGAGGTACTGTTCACCCACCATCCTTTATTTTATTCATTCTCTCTCTCTCTCTCTCTCTCTCTCTCTCTCTCTCTCTCTTGTTTTTGGGCATTCCAACTTCCACCGCCGTAAACAGCTGACCTTCGTCCTTGCTGTTCCATTCATCATTTCTTCTCTCTCATTTCGTGTTCCTAGATCTTTTGGGCGTGTTCTCAGACCTAAAATTAGTTATCGCCGCCGCCGTCGTCACAGCCAACGTGTGGATCTAGTTTGGAGAAGGTTTTGTCAAATGGCGATGGGTTCTTCAATCTAGTTTGGAGAAGGCTCTGCGTGGTAACTGTTGTGTGGCAAAGGTGCTTATGTACATGCATACATATATATCACATAGCATTAGTAGTTTGTGTGGAAATAAAAAAAAATACTCCTTCCATTAAAAAAAAAAAAAGTTTCCATTACGAAAAATGGCAAGAGAGAGGGCGAGACACTTATTTTATAACAATGGGAGTAATATTTTTGGAGAAGTGTAGAAATAATAGGCTGCTGCGGAGAGGTGCTAGGTATCAATAAATAAATAAATAAATTTGGCTATGTAGTACCTCATTTTTACCTCAAACTGCTGTAAATGCTCTTAAAGCTTTGTCTTTCAATTGATCAAGAAATCAGCTCATACTCCTCTTTTGTCTTTTTAGTTTTTGAAAATTATCTAAGTATATTTTTTGAAGGAAAAAAGAAAAGAATTGGACGGTACATACAAATTTATTGAATTATAACTATATGTAGGTAGTAACGCTAAATTCGAAACGGTACCAAATATCAGACTAGTACCGGTACGTATAATGCTAGTAAAAAAACTGGTATCCAAGTTGGTACGGTATTCAAAACGTTGGTAATGTGTTCCCGCTTGTCACACAAAAAAACATGTTTTTTTTATACTTTTTATTACATTTACACCTGTTTTTTATATATTTTATACACATTGCAACACAATTTTTAAATTGTAACATAAGCCTTAAAAGCATTTTCATTCACAAGGGTAAAATCCATCACCATATGACATTTTCCTCTGCCAGCACACGCGCATACTGAACGCGTGCTAGTTGTTTTCCAATAAAAATCCGTCGCGTGACTCGTGTGTAACTCACAAAACGAGGAATCCAGTTGGGCAAAACGAGTCCGTCCGCGATAGGCGCGAGAAATGTCTCTTAAAAATGTAGAGAGAGAAATTGAGAGGAGAGAGAGGTTCTCCATTTCCGACGGGTTTTTTTATACACGGACCTTACCAGGGGGAGAAGAAGATGAAGTCACGAAGGAGTAGAAAATAGGGGGGAGAGAGAGAGAGAGAGAGGTGCATATACATACAGATATTCCCAACGTCTGGTGGGAGGTCAACGAGATCAATCTTCTCCCTCTCAGAAGAAAGAAAAAACCTCAAATCACAAAAACAAGATACATATATTAATTTCTTTATTCCTCAAAAAAATTCGGGAAAACGAACAGAGGAACCTTTTCAGCTCCTAATTTCTCTGCATTCAAATCTTTCAATAGGAAAATAGATAGAGAGAGAGAGGTGGGGAGGGAGAGAGATTTGTGAATTTCGTTCTTCATGCAGAGAGCTAGGGTTTTAATTTGCACGGATTAGAATTGGGGGTTGTGGAGGAAAGATGCAGAACAACATATTTACCACGATGCGTAGTTTGAAAATAATGGAAGGGTGTAAAGGCACACAAGTTTATGCCCTGAATCCATCTGGCACAACCACCACCGGCGGCGGAGGTGGTGGTGTTGGAAGCGTGGGAGAGAAGTTCCTCCAACACCTTCAAGACCATCTGAGAGTCAATTCAATTAGGTCGAAATCGACTCGGAATTTCCAAACCAATAATGTCCAGGTTGACAACAACAACAGTGTTTTAACTGAAGCCCTAGCCACCTATGGCCTTCCGCAATTGGATTTGGTTGAACCCGTTATAGAACCCTGTCTTAAATCTGTCGATTTTGTCGATACCCTAGCCAGCGTGTACCGTAGAATCGAGAATTGTCCCCAATTTGAGAAATCAGGGATGTATCTTGAGCAATGCGCGGTATTTGGGGGGCTACCGGATCCAAAATTGTTTCGGAGAAGCCTCCGATTGGCGAGGCAGCATGCGGTTGATGTCCATTCTAAGGTTGTGCTATCGTCATGGTTGAAGTTTGAGAGGAGAGAGGATGAGTTAATTGGGACATCATCAATGGATTGTTATGGGAGGAATATTGAATGCCCAAAGGCTAGTTTGGTTTCTGGGTACAATCCAGAATCGGCCTATGATCTGTGTACATGTTCCCAAAGTCGTAGGGACGATATGGATGCTGAAGATTCGATGGGAGATGATGAATGTTCGACGTCAGAAGAAGATTTTGATATGTCGTTTTGTATTGGTGATGATGAGGTAAGGTGTAATAAATATAACATTGCTTCTCTTTCTAGACCATTCGAACAAATGTTATACGGTAGCTTTTCGGAGTCGCGAAGAGAAAAGATTAATTTTTCACAAAATGGGATCTCTGTAAAGGGTATGAGAGCTGCTGAGATATTTAGCAGGAAAAAAAGTGTGGATTTTTTTGAACCGGATGTGGTTTTGGAGCTTCTTTCGTTGGCAAACAGGTTCTGTTGTGATGAGATGAAGTCCGCTTGTGATGCATATCTAGCATCTGTGGTTTGTGACATGGAGGGAGCAACTTTACTTATCGAGTACGGATTGGATGAGACTGCACACCTTTTGGTGGCCGCTTGCTTGCAAGTATTTTTGAGGGAGCTACCGAGTTCATTACTCAACCCAAATGTGATGAGATTCTTTTCTAATGCAGAGGCTACGGAAAGATTAGCTTTAGCTGGGCATGCTTCATTTTCATTGTACTACTTTTTAAGCCAAATTTCTATGGACGGGGATATGAAATCAAATATGACAGTTATGCTATTGGAGAGGTTGGGAGCGTGTGCATCTGAAAGCTGGCAGAAACAACTCGCATTTCACCAGTTGGGTTGTGTGATGCTTGAAAGGCAGGAATACAAGGATGCCCAGAAGTGGTTTGAAGAAGCAGTTGAGGCCGGTCATGTATATTCATTAGTAGGGGTTGCAAGGACTAAATATAAGCGTGGTCATAAATATTCTGCTTACAAGATGATGAACTCGCTCGTTTCTGATTTTTCACCAGCCGGGTGGATGTGTCAAGAGCGATCTCTATACTGTAGTGGGAAAGAGAAGCTGATTGACTTGGATACAGCAACTGAATTGGACCCCACTCTTTCTTACCCGTACAAGTACAGGGCTGTTTTGATGATGGAGGGAAGTAATATTGACTCAGCCATCCAAGAGATCAACAGAATAATAGGATTTAGGGTCTCACCTGACTGTCTTGAACTACGTGCTTGGTTTTCAATTTCGACAGAGGATTATGAACGTGCCTTGATTGATGTCCGGGCAATTCTGACTTTTGAGCCTAATTACATGATGTTCCATGGAAAGTTGCGTGGGGACCACTTGGTAGAGCTCCTCCGCCACCACGTTCAGCAGTGGAGCCAGGCCGATTGCTGGATGCAGCTGTATGATCGGTGGTCCTGTGTTGATGATATTGGTTCTCTAGGTGTTGTGCACCACATGTTAGCAAATGATCCTGGGAAAAGCCTTGTAAGGTTCCGTCAGTCTCTCCTCCTATTACGGTAAGTATGGCCCACTCCAATTTTAGTTCTCTTGATGGATTTCTCAACTGAATTCTTCTACTCTTGAGTTTTTTTCCAGTAATTCTTGTTTTGTTTTTGGAGCTCTAAGCGCTCCCATCTCCAAGTGGTTCTGTGGCAAGCATATGCTTTCTGCTTTTCTGGGTCCGTAACTTTCCTTTTTTCAGTGGATGCTTTTGGACAGAATAAAACTTTGATGCCTTATAATTAATTCAATGTGTCTTTCAGCAAACATGGGGAATCAGTACAACAAATGCTTGCTATACCTTAATATTTTTATTTTGGACTAATGAGGACATAATCGACTAACGATGCAGAACTATGATCCTTTCTACAAGTGAAGCATGAACGGTCTTCACTTATGTTTGGAAAAAGCCGATAATGAACTACACCGATGGTTATTTACTTGTGCATTCAGCTGTTAAAAAAATAATAACTTGCTTATTTGTTTCTTTGATTGGTTTGCTTTCTTTCTTCGGTTGGGATGGGGCTTAAGTGAAAATAACTGTCTATTGGTTGTGATTAATGCCACTGACCTGCAAAGAATCTGGATTTGCATTCTGTGTTATTTTTGTTCATCATTATATCTGGAGAATTTAACAAGCTGATTTTCAAACACTCCTGCATGCAAAAACACAGATTGTGCCATACAAAAATTTCGTGGAAAGATTAAGCCTCTGAAGTGTTCCGAGGGAGATGCATAAAAATCGGTGTTATCATATCTTCTTTTCCATTTTCTAGATATACCTTCAGTGGTGGAATTAAGATTGAGATCTTGTGAGCAACTGTGAGTCTGTGACACATTATCAGTGGAGTGGTAGCCTAGTGGTGGGCACTATGCACTCCCATGCATTTGACTTGCGTTCGAACCCCGTCAACTTCAACTAACAATACTGACTTCCACCGAGCAAAAAAAAGAACATATTATCAGTGGAACTTGCTTAATACATGATGAAAAGTAGCACATTGGTGTCATTGCTAAGTTCAGATTATAAGTTTCTTATTATGGCAGTAAAATCCAAGTTTAATATGGTGCCTTTTCGTTTGAAACAAGAATCAAATTGTAGGTTTCCTTTAAACGTGTACTGAAGGTCAACTCCCAGCTATAAATGTGGACTTTTTGGTCAACGTTCTCCTTGATACGGCAACCAGAGACAATTGGAAACATCTCCAGTTCTGATTAGGGTCAGGGTAGTTGTGTAATCTGCATCAGTAAGAATTTTGTAAGACCTTATCTTCCGCTTGTTATATTACTTGTGTACAGTGTGGGTTTAGGTCTAGCCGTCTGATTCATCTTGTTCATATCTCAAGGACACGGAAACACGCCAAAATATTCAGATTCTTTTTGTATATTTCTTTTGTTTAATTGGTTGAACGGTGTTTAAAAGTTACATTAGAGCATTTCATTCATATTGTAAGAGTCCCAGCCTAGTTTATGGTGAAATTTTACAACTACAAAATATGTTTGCTAGGTTAATATCCAACTAAACATGTTGGCCACTTATCCTATCTCTTGTTGGATTGCAAAGTGTCCGATTCAGTGTACTGTACGTTTAGAAGGATCTTCTAAACATAAGACCTCCTAGTGCTGTTAAGTGCTAAAAGTTTTCTAGAATACTTCTAAGATACGAAAGAAGAGAGACTTTCATGGTCTTTTTCAGTAATAGGTGTTGTGTTCTACGAGAGCTTAATATAATACATTTTGACAGGCTGAACTGCCATAAAGCTGCAATGCGTAGCTTGCGCCTTGCTCGAAATCATTCTACCTCTGAGCAAGAAAGGCTTGTCTATGAAGGATGGTTGTTCTATGACACAGGCCATCGTGAAGAAGCATTAGCAAAAGCTGAAGAGTCTATTTCTATCCAGAGATCCTTTGAAGCTTTTTTCCTCAAGGCATATGCTTTAGCTGATTCAAATCTTGATACAGATTCGTCATTGTATGTTATCCAACTTCTCGAAGAGGCTCTTAGATGCCCCTCAGATGGCCTTAGAAAAGGACAAGTATGTATTCTCCCCGGCATACTTATACAAAAGAAAGAAAGCATTTACTTTCTCTAGTGAGATAAAATTGGACATTTTTAATTGGCTTAATCTTCTGGAACAAAACTTTCTTTTTTTGATTAATCTAGACAAGTTGTGTTGGAAAAGTAAAATTTTCTTGACCCATTCTGGAGAAAAGCGCAGAAAGTTGGGTTTTGGCTTATTTTGGTCTTCTAATGAACTTTTTTGAGCTTGTAGTCAAACTTTTGCTTTTAGAATTCTAATTGTCAAGATGATTCAGAGAAGTATAAAATTTTGACCCAAAATGAAGCTAAATTCTGAAAAGAGAAAAATCAGGCATTTTAGTTTAGATACTTCAAACTCTTAATAATAATGTTGGTTGAGTCGGATTAGTATTTGATTTACACTGCTCTCTTGCAGGCGTTGAACAATTTAGGGAGTGTGTACGTGGACTGTGACAAGCTGGATCTTGCTGCTGACTGCTACATGAATGCTCTCAATATCAAGCATACAAGAGCACATCAGGGGCTGGCACGTGTATACCATCTAAAAAATCAGCGCAAAGCTGCATATGATGAGATGACGAAGTATATAGATAAGGCTAGGAGCAATGCATCAGCGTATGAGAAACGTTCAGAGTACTGCGACCGTGAGATGGCCAAGAGTGACCTGTGTATGGCATCACAACTAGATCCTTTAAGAACATACCCATATCGATACAGAGCAGCAGGTAAGTTACTTGAAAATTCAGTTCTAAGTTAACCGCTGCCAATAATTTGCAATCCAATGTGCCAATATCAAATTTTGGGTTTTCCCTATCACCATCTAAGTGCCACTGTCATACATATGTTCTGTGACTCACTACCATCATCGACGTGCCTCTGCTAGATCTTTGTTTACGGATTACCAAACTTAATTTGTCTCTCTGACGCTGAACGATCGAATGTGATTTTATTGTTCCTTTTTTTGTCTAGGGTCATCTAGAATCTTTGGAAAGCTGGAGGCGAAGTTTGTAATTTAACATGTTGTCCATTGGAAAGCTAACTCAAGGGTCAACTATTGCATCACAAATTTAGAGTTCTTAGCATTTCTTTTAAATCCTTAGCCCCATCACAATAGTGACTCTCTTGTAATTTAACATGGCTTGACCATACAGTAGTGACTCTCTATGTGTTGGAGACTGGATTACCAACCCTATTTTGTTACAAGGCTCTGGCCAAGACCCAAAAGGGTGCCCATAAACATGGCCGTGCAAGCCCACCTCCTCTCTGTGTATCAATACAGAAGTGGCTAGTGACTACCCTGGGAGCTTGGCCAAATACTAAAAGAACCTTCTCAATAGCAGAGACGGACAGGTATGAAACACAGCCAAAAAACTAAACCAAAACATCATCATCACACATTCTCTCAAGCTGAAATGTCGAAACATTCTTCAGGAAGAGTGAAAGGCTACTCTACACAATTTTTTGAATTTGATAACTTTCCAGAAGACGTCAATGATTTCTTAGGCTGTATGGACGAATTTGCAATAGCTACTACCACTCTTGCAAGTCTCCTCCTCCGTTATGTCACGTGCTACAACAAGAATTTTGTGGTTTAGAAATGATGGAATTAGCTGATCTTCTAAGCATTGGGTGCAACTTATGAAAGCTTCTTTCATAATTCTTCAGTATTTTACTGAGTATGACTGGTGGAAAGCTTCATGATGGCCAAAAATAAGGAGAAAAAAAAAAAAGAATGGTGGGAAGCTTGTCTGTTCCTGTGTCTGTCTGTGACTCTGTGGTAACTCATCGAGTTGGGTAAAGAACCTCTTTCATGGTATTTTTCTATTCTGGGTTGCAAACCCTATTAAATCAATGGGACTTTCATGGCATGCAAAATCCCCCAGAATCTCAATGAGACTTACGAGAATTGGGGTGATGACGTTGGATGTCCCTAGGTGGAATGACAGAGGATTTCTCTTCCGGTTTTTTTTTTGCAGCATTCATGTGAAGTAAACAACTATTTATTAATTTCTTTTCGTGGATCCACTTCTTTAATATAATCGAAAGTAATAACCAGAATTATGCCTTTCAGTTCTAATGGATGACCATAAGGAAGCTGAAGCCATATCAGAACTCACCAAGGCCATTTCTTTCAAGCCAGATCTACAACTGCTCCACCTTCGAGCAGCATTCCACGACTCAATGGGTGACTACACTTCCACACGCCGAGATTGTGAGGCGGCTCTCTGTCTTGATCCAAGCCATGCAGATACAATCGAGCTTTATCATAGAGCACGAGAGCCCTCCAATGAACAGCAGCAGAAGGAAAGGAGCTAGAGTGCTTATCATCATGTGGACGCCTATTTTTTGTTGCAGACAAGGCGGGTTCTAGTTGGCAGGTTTTGTTTTCTGGATTTTGGAATGATCCAGGTCCAGATTTGTAGTAGCCTCAGAGAGAACAAACCAAACGAAGAGAGAATCAAGGTGCAAAGGGAAAAGATGAAAATTATTTGCGTCTGTATGTAAATATATTCATTCATGTAAGCAACTGAGGTGTTGAAAATCTAGGAGGCGAAATGCTCTAAAGGCCTGATTTGTGTAGCTGTTTGATCACTCCAACGGTGAGTTGGGATGGTGTTAAAGAAAGTAATCATTCAAATGAAACATGTAAATGAAAATTGGCAGCTGAGAGATCATCAATGTACTACAATTTTTTTCTGTTGTGGTTTCCTTAGAATTTTTTGCATGTACAGTTTTCACCTGTAAATTTATGAAAAGTATCCCTTCGTTCATCTGCTTTGAATAATCAAATTCATAGTTCTGATATATGATTGTGTTCGAAGCATGGATAGAATTCTTGGATGCGATCATCTGTTAATGGGACGTGTGGACCTTGTAGTGTAGGGGTGCATTGAGTTAATCCAATAATATTTTCAATGGTTAGATTTGTTAAAAGACTCAGAAGATTTTTTTTTTTTTTTTAAATCTGGACCAGTGTTGAGTGGACGGTTGGGATAGTGCACTATCACGTCCTCAGATCTCCGATGATGGACCTTGTTGTAGAAACTTTATATTCATCTCAAAACCAATTGGCAATGAGTGGAGAGGTCCCAACATATATAAAGTGATCACCCATTCCACTCCTAAGCAATGTGGGACAATTTTCCTTAACATCCCCCCTCACGTGCAAATGCATTTTTGGTCCTCATTGTGGCACCACTTTAATCCCCATCATCGAAAATTTTTTTTGGCCTCACATCGTGGATCACATTGTGAATTTTTTTTTAAATGTAGTGGAATAGGCCCCGCCCTCGATACCATGTAAAACTTTTATATTCATCTCAAAATCAATTGGCAATGAGTGGAGAGGTCCCAACATATATAAAGTGATCACCCATTCCACTCCTAAGCAATGTGGGACAATTTTCCTTAACATCCCCCCTCACGTGCAGCCGCATTTTTGGTCTGTCATGTGTGGCCACTTTTTGGGTCCTATCATCGTGCAGCCTTTTTGCTGGTCTGTCATCGTGGGGCGTGGATTGTGAATTTTTTTTTTTTAAATGTGGAGTGGAATAGGCCCCGCTCTGATACCATGTAGAAACTTTATATTCATCTCAAAATCAATTGGCAATGAGTGGAGAGGTCCCAACATATATAAAGTGATCACCCATTCCACTCCTAAGCAATGTGGGACAATTTTCCTTAACACTTGTCCCTACTCTGCTCTGTCTTTCCTAATCGAAAGAGGATATCTTTTAATAACTGGACTGTCCTTGAGCCATTTGTAAGCCCCACTCGATTAGCGTAATTGTTCATCTTTTGGATTGTGTCGAGAACATCAATTGTGTCAAAAATTACATCGATGTGATATTGGGTATGAGTATATGATTTCCAAAACAAATTTATCTTGAAAACAATAAACTAGTAAATTGGATTGAAGATATGTGTATGAAGACACGTAGTGATTTCCAAAATAAAAGATTGTGTATTTTTTTTGTCTTTATTTAATTTTTTTTTTAGATTAGTGGTTTGTCTCGACAGAAATAAAATTAAATAGTAAAAAATTATGGTCCAAATTAAATTTTTATCGAATAAAGCCTTTTGTTTTTGGATTATTGGATTATTTTTGTAATTTTCGAGGATTGAGAATGGCGATGAAGGTCGGTGATGACTTTTTCTAGGAAATAAAGCAAGCCAACGGGGATGGAGGATTGCGGTGATTGCCATGGTGGTCATCGACAATGAAGGACAGTGAGGGGCGGGGGCGGGGGGCGCGATGCTTTGTTGGCCGAACGGCGATAGAAAGGGCGAGAGAAATTTGAGGGATTTTCAGTTCATACAATTTTCCATTTGTGAGATGGGGAATTTTGTTTCCTTTCATATCTTGAAATTATGGTATACGACTTCCAAATTTATGAAATTGTCTCAAAATTTTCAGCCTATTTAAATCAATCAATTTAATCCCAAATATGAGTTTATTTGAATTTGGAGTTGGAAGCATAATCCAAAAAATTGACCGGAAAACATAAGTTTTGGTGTGACCAAAGACCATTATTTAAGTGTCCATAACATATTCCCCCTATTGTATTTATCTGCCATTTATTATATGTCCCTCATACTATATCTGCCAAAAACTAATGCGGTCGACAAACCACTAGTTAGAATTTGCAAACAAACAAAGCTAATATTGATAAGTCCTTGATTGAATGAATTATCTTAAAAGATACAAAGGAAAGTATTGCCAAAATCAGTCTTGCCGTTTATTTATCCCAGGCTAATGTGATTGTCTTGTGAGTATATCAATGTTTGTTCAACTTGATTTTTTGCGCGGTAATTTAAAGCATTGAACTTTACAAAATGAACAGTGAGACACAAAGTTTTTTTTTTTCTTTTTTTTGGTAAGTAAAATTTTGTAGCAAACAATGAGCAAGAAGCTACAAAGAATCAACAAGGGCAATACTCCTGGAACGAATACATCAAAAAACAACTAGAACAAAAAAACTCAAACCACATACATCAAAAGCAGACTCTATGGACAGTGGTTAACAGAAAAAAAAAAAATCCTAGAATCTAAAGGTAATCATTACATTGCCTTCTATTCTGGGCTGAAAATTTAATGGCCGACCAAGAGCTGACCTTAGCTCTAATGGAATTGAAAATGGCTAGAGACACCCCATCCACATCCCTAGCTTTTCCTTGAAAAATTGGCATGTTACGTTCCTCCCATAAAACGTCATGGAAGCTGCCATTGATAGCTCGTAAAGAACATCATGATGGCTTTTCACTTTCCTGTTATGAACTGCCCACTCTAGTTCCTGGAAAAAAGGTAAAATAGGCTGAGAGATTCCATTAATAACAAGAATTTGTCTCCAAATCAATAAAGAAAAATGGCAATAAAAGAAAAGATTGCTATGAGATTCCAAACCAGTCAAACAAACGAGTGCAATTTTGTTCACCATATTTAAAAGAGGGTGAACAAAACTCTCCTTCCTATTGGTTGGATTTGTATGGATCCCATTACAAAGTGATGTCATACTTATCTCTGCAATACACTTTTTTTTGTAAGAATAACATCACTTTATGATGGGACCCACATGTTTGAACCAATAGGAAGGAGGGTTTTGTTCACTCTCTTTTAAAGAGGGTGAACAAAATTGCTCAAATATAAAGGACATTGAGGGGACATCACCATACCCCAACTAATTAGCCTATCCTTCGTGGATAGTCTTTCCAACACAACCAACCATGTAATGAAACTGTATCTCGAAACACCTTACCCAAACCACACTAGAGTATGCCATGGCTGAAAGGGATTCCGATACCTACAAGCCTCCCAAGCAGATTTAGTTTTGAATTTACCATATGAAGTTAAGGTCCATAGGACCTTGTCAGGAATAGATGGACTAGGGAGAAATCCATGAGGAGTTTGCCTTTTGCCGTCCATAATCCTCCTATTTCGCTGCCTAGGCCATTTCCAAGACCCATGATTAGGACCCAAAATGTTATGTAGGCCGCAGCCTTAAGACAGCCCAACTCACGGCCCATACAACAAGAGGAATACTTGCCCATCACAACAGCACGCGCCTCCAAACGGGCCCACCTGTCACACGTGCGAGATTTTTTCAAAAAACGAATTAGGGTTTCCCGTGTCGTCGGCGATCTCGGGCAGACACACGGGCAGACATATATTTGCTGCCCGTTGGTTTTTCACTCCAGAATCCCCTCAATCCTCCCGCTTCTTCAAACCATTCGAATACTGAAAAAAAACTACACCTATACGTATCGTATCTATCTCCCTATATATAAGCACTCGATTCAAGTCCCCAGTCTCTCTCTCACTTGCAATTTGTGTTTCTCTTTGAGCAATCTGAGAGAGTTTTAGAGAGAGAGAAGAGGAGGTGGAGGAGGAGAGGGAAAAACCCTAATTCCTCTATTTCTCGTTCGAAGTGTGTGTGGGGTCCGGCAGATTCTCATTTAAGGTACGTTTCCACTGTTTATCTCGATCTACGGGTTTGAGATTTCTTTTCTGTGGACAGATCCTGTGGGTATCTGCTTTTGTTTGTTGTGTTTAGTGTTTAGGGTTTTAGGTTTGCTGTTGGAATCGAATGGTTAGGGGATTTGGTTATCAGATTGTTCCGGTGCTCGCATCTGCGTATCTAGTTTTTGCTAATAGCTTAATCGGTTACGCCTTACTGTGAATCGTTGTTTTATTGTAATGTTTTAGGGTTTAAGCTTGTTGTTCTGTTCGTGTTCGCCATTGACTTTTGTTGGTATTTGTACTAGGTAATTCATCTGGGCACAGCATTTGAATGGGGATTTTTTTACTGAGTATTTTTCCTGATTTTTTTGGGGTTTTAGTTTACTTACTAGATATAAATTTGGAAGGTGGAGTTTGGGGGTTTTTTGATGTGCTTTTTTTTTAGGTTGAATACTAGTAAAAAAATAGAAAAGTAGAGCCTCACTTTGCAGACCAATCTAGAAAATCCTTGTTTTGCACTTGGCCCACTTGAAAACCGGACTATGTAGTATGTAGGCTGGATTGGAGTATTTTCAAACCCTTCTTATAAAAAAATTACCACACTATGGCATATGGGGGCGGGGTTTGTAGGGATATAGACCCTTTGAGCAAAAAATAGGTTATTCAGACATATACACCAATCCAATCCAGTTCCTCCAAATCACGCCAAACTTGTCCTCCTAGAAAAGGCCTTGCAGTTTTTACCTCAACATTGATTTAGTCAAAGCTTGTTGTCATTGGATGACGTGCATTTTTTCTGGTTCATTAAAATTGGGAGACTATTGCTGTTATGGAGAATAAAATTCCGATATATCTCTTCAACATCGTGATTCATATTCTGTGACCGTGGACGTAGCCATATTTAGTGGACTGTTGGGACTCAATTTTGTTGTGTCCTTTTGATTTCTTTGTTTTTGCCATTTGTAGGTCTACTTCCTGCAAAATTCTTACAGGGCAGCAGGGAAGTGTGCTAATATTTCCTCTTCTCCTGATAGGCTTCTTCCAAACGACCAAATTTACCAACTTCCCTTGCTCTTTTAACTGCTTCTCGAATCTTTGCTGTTTAGCATTTTTCGAAAGAAAATTCCATAATTCCTTGTCACAGAAAATGCTGTTATGGTAGTTTTAGAAATGGTAGGCTCTATCTGTTTTGATGAAACAAGGATGACATAAATGTAGCTTTGCTGTTGAAACTGGATCCATATTGTGCTGAATGATACTGACTAGCAGTTTTGTTAGAGAATTTACATACCATAAGAAAGATAAAATTGCTTTGTTCATTCATTTCCTAGATATTTATTTGAGAGTAGAACCAATTTATTGTTTTAGTCAATGAAGTTTGACTTGATGGACATAGATAGCAATGCTGAGCTCACATTTGGAAAATGTATCCATCATTAGCTCAGCTTCTCTTTATGCAAGCAATGGCAATGTTCCTTACAGCCAAGCAGCTGAAGTGATATAGAGCAGCACTCAAGGTTTTTTGGAGGAATCGTCTATCTACTGACCTCTAAACTTTGCATAAATTACACTGAACTGATACTTTTGTGTTTTTTAGTATGTGGTGCATCCCTTGTTTTAGTGTTTCTCTTTTTTTTTCCCCATATGTCATTCTAACAGTGTGCACCGTTTTACCAAAATTGTAATGCAGGAAAAAAATGGCTCTGGAAATCACCCAATTTCTTTTGTCTGCTCAATCAGCTGATGCAAAGGTCAGAACCGAGGCAGAGGCTAACCTCAGGCAATTCCAAGAGCAGAACCTTCCATCTTTTCTTCTATCTTTGTCAGTTGAGCTCTCAAACAATGACAAACCGCTAGAGTCCCGTAGATTGGCGGGTATTGTCCTTAAAAATTCATTAGATGCTAAAGATGCTGGTAGGAAGGACCAACTCGTACAACAATGGGTGGCAATTGATATTTCTGTCAAATTGAAAATCAAGGAAATGCTCCTGAGCACTCTTGGTTCTTCAGCTGCTGAGGCAAGGCAAACTTCTGCTCAAGTAATTGCGAAAATTGCTTCTATTGAAATCCCTCGAAAGGAGTGGCCTGAACTCATTAGATTGTTGCTCTTCAATATGACACAACAAGACAGGCCGGCTTCATTGAAACAAGCAACGTTGGAAGCACTTGGATATGTATGCGAGGAGATATCTCACCAGGACCTTGTGCAAGATGAAGTCAACTCTGTCCTCACTGCTGTTGTCCAAGGCATGAACATTACGGAGTACAGTCCTGAAGTCCGACTTGCCGCAACTAAAGCTCTTTATAATGCTCTTGATTTTGCACAGACCAACTTCGAAAATGAGATGGAATGCAATTACATTATGAAGGTTGTTTGTGAGACAACTGTGGCCAAAGAACCCGAGATTAGACAAGCTGCTTTCGAATGTCTTGTCTCTATAGCGTCAACTTATTATGAGGTTCTTGAACCTTACATGCAAACTATCTTTGAACTTACATCAAAGGCTGTTAAAGGAGATGAAGAAGTTGTTGCTCTTCAAGCGATTGAGTTTTGGAGCTCTATTTGCGATGAAGAGATTGAACTTCAAGATTTTGAGGATGTTGAGGTTGGGGATTCTGGAACTTCACATTCCCACTTCATTGAGAAGGCTCTGCCCTCTTTAGTTCCTATGTTGCTAGAGACTTTACTAAAGCAGGAAGAGGATCAGGATCAAGATGATACTACTTGGAATGTATCCATGGCCGGTGGGACATGTTTAGGTCTTGTTGCTAGGACCGTTGGAGATGCTATTGTTCCCCTTGTAATGCCATTTGTGCAAGCTAACATATCAAAGGCTGATTGGCGATCCCGTGAGGCTGCTACTTATGCCTTTGGCTCAATCCTTGAGGGGCCAGGCGTTGAGAAGCTTGCCCCCATGGTTCATGCGGGCTTGGAATTCCTTCTAAATGCTATGAAAGATGAGAACAGCCATGTGAAAGATACTACTGCTTGGACACTTAGCCGTATTTTTGAGTTATTGCACTCTCCATCCAGTGGATTCTCTGTGATTTCTCCGGCAAACCTCCAGCAGGTTTTGGGGGTTTTGTTGGAGAGCATTAAAGATGCTCCCCATATTGCTGAGAAGGTTTGTGGGGCGATCTACTACCTTGCCCAGGGTTATGAGGATGCTGGTGGCCCTAACTCCTCTCTTCTCACACCATATCTTCCAGACATCATAACATGTCTTATCGCGACTGCTGATCGCAGCGACGGTAGCGACTCTAAGCTCAGGGCCTCTGCTTACGAAACCTTGAACGAGGTGGTTAGGTGTTCAAATCTTAAGGAAACATCTCACATCATAACACAACTACTCCCTGTAATCATGAATAAGTTGGCACAAACTGTTGAGCTTCAAATTGTATCAACCGATGACAGGGAGAGGCAAGGAGATTTGCAAGCTCTTCTTTGTGGGGTCCTCCAGGTTATTATCCAGAAGCTTAGCAGTGCTGATGAGACCAAGGCTGTAATACTTCAAGCTGCCGATCAGATCATGGTATTGTTCCTCAAGGTTTTTGGTTGTCGTAGCTCCACAGTGCATGAGGAAGCAATGCTTGCGATTGGTGCATTGGCTTATGCCACTGGACCAGAGTTTGGAAAGTATATGTCGGAGTTTTATAAGTATTTGGAGATGGGTCTGCAGAATTTTGAGGAATACCAAGTTTGTGCCATTTCAGTTGGTGTAGTGGGTGATATTTCTCGCGCTTTGGATGGGAATATCTTACCATACTGTGATGGGATCATGACCCTCCTTTTAAAGGATCTCTCGAGTGGTGAACTCCACCGGTCTGTCAAGCCCCCAATATTCTCCTGCTTTGGGGATGTCGCTTTGGCGATTGGAGAACACTTTGAGAAGTATCTTGTGTATGCAATGCCAATGATGAAGGGAGCTGCTGAGATATGTGCCAGAATGGACAACAGCGATGAAGAGATGGTGGAATATGGGAACCAGCTCAGGCGCAGCATCCTTGAAGCCTACTCCGGAATTCTTCAGGGATTTAAGAATACCAAACCTGACCTGATGGTGCCCCACGCTGCACATCTGTTGCAGTTCCTAGAACTAGTTTGCAGAGATGGTCAAAGGTATATATAGTGTATTCCTTTCCCTTTTTCTTTCCGCTTCCCAATTCTCCTGGTAAAAATACTGCTTACCATTTATTTGTTTGCAGGTTTGAGATTCAGTTTTATAAAACTAATAGCAAAATTGTATCATTTACATATCGCAATCAGTTTCTAAAATAAACAGATTTCAACAAGTTCGAAATTTTTTAGTGTACGTGGTTTCTCAAGATTGCGTTCTTGTTTAAAAAATTCCTACAGTGTGTAATTTAGAAACCATCAACCAATTAAGTTCCTCTTAAATTTTCTCTGGGCTGTAACCAAACCGAGAATTTTAAACAGAGAATTTGTTTTGACAGCCATTAGCTTGGTTCTTTGTAGGGATGAAAGTGTAACAAAAGCAGCAGTGGCGGTGTTAGGTGATCTTGCAGATGCACTCGGTTCAAATGTGAAGAATTTGTTAATGGACCGTGCTTTCTGCACCGAGTTTTTGGGGGAATGCCTTCAGTCTGATGATGAGCAGCTCAAAGAGACTGCAACGTGGACCCAAGGGATGATTGGACGTGTTTTTGCTGTCAGCGGGTAAAAATAAACTTTTTGTTAGTTGCCATTTCTCTTTGTTAATGAAATAGCATGTTTTCTTTGTTCATTTAAGGGTCAAGAGAGTCTGGGTAGTAAGAAGAGGTCTGGGGTTCCATCTGGTGTCTTGTATGTCTTTGGTATAAGTTTCTGAACTGATGTAACATTTTATTATCTGCTTTGTCGGGTGGTTCTTGTTAGGAAAAGCCATTGTCGCGGCTACTACCTGTAGGTGGCCTGATATTCTTGTGAACTCTATTTAGTTTTATGCATCCACTAATCGGTGGTTTGTGTCAGTCTATTGCTGTCTTTATCCTCCCTTTCATTATACACTTTCACAATGCCATATGGATCCATGGGTGTAAAAGTAGACGCAGATTTTGCGATCTTGCTGGTTGACTGTAGTGTGAAATTCTCGGTGGTGTGTTGTTCGGTAGTGTTCTCTCACAAGCCTATCATTTTTTGAAGGATCCATCGAAACGGGTGGTTCTGATCTTTTTCAACTGTTTTTATGCTGAATAAGACATAAATGCTGTAGATAGCAATGAATTCTGATTAATTTAGTGTTCCAAGGTTAGAAAGTTGACGTACATTTCATATTCTTGTAGCGAGAGAGAGTTTTAGGGCAGGCCTATGTTAACTATACACTGCATGCCCACACTTTGAGAGGGTTGTCTCACTTGACTTGGTCCTGTTGAATGCTGCCCAAAGCGCTGGCAGGTCTCAATGGTAACATCCACTGGGAAAACGTGTTGCCTCGTTTGTATAATCTTTACCAGGTCTCAGTCTCACTACACCTCTTATTTTGGATTCTGATATCATACTTAATAGGGATGGGCATGGGATGGATTGGGGTTGGAGAGTATTATCTCCACCCCCAATCTCCAAACCCATTCTCCATATCCATTCCCTACCCGATCTCCAACGGAATAACAAAATTGACGGCTCGATTGGGAAAATATTGTTTTCATCAATAGGAATAACAAAATTAATGGCTTGATTGGAAAATTATTATTTTTATTTTACATTTTTTGTGTTTATTTTAGGAATGCATAAGTTTGGTAGTTGAGTAGATGTCAACTTAGTTGCAATGTATTCAAATTATAGAGATGCATTTCTTATTTAATCACATTTATTGAATTACAAAGTTCATCTATCAATAAAATGTTTGGAGAAAATTTAGTGGATCTTATGCGTTTTGAGAAAATTTAGTGGGGCTCAAAAGTTTCATGACTCATGAATAGACTCCTATATTCGGGGATGGGGCGGAGCAGAGCGGGGATGGATCGAGGAAAGGATTCAGAGCAGATTAGGGCGGGGACATGCCTATCTCTAACCCTTATCAGATCCACAAACATTTTCAATTTTTTTTCATATCCCATTCAATCTCCAAACAGATTTCCATATTGCCGGTTTGTTTGGATCAGTGATCGAATTGGATCCGAACGGGTCAAAGGAAATGACCAACCCTAATATTTAACCTTCAGCTAACTTTAACGCCCGATTAGGACTCGATCAGTAATCTACGCAACACATTTATTACAACGTGTTTAGAAGTCATACGCAGTTTTCATCCGACGTAGGGAAAGGGGAAAATTAAGAATCTTCCAGCTTGTGGGATGCATATTCAGTCCGGTGTCGTTATCGTTAACCCAGAAATTGTGGGGTATTTTGCCTGCCCCTCGAGGTTGTCCTTATTGTGTAGTCCGATTTCACTCGACTTTGAATTTTCAAGGTCAGCGAATGGCGTAGGCTTTCAACAGTCTGTAAGAAAAAATCATGTAACGTAGTTATGGCATATTGATTTGTTTTCTTATTTTGTTTCAAAAACTTTAGAAAAAATAATAATAAAACAAGCCTCTAAACTTTGATTGCAATGCCTCATGGACCTCCAAACTTATGAAATGTTAATTGAACCTCCAAACTTTATAGTACATTTTTTCCAATTGGGCTCATGCCGTTTATGTCCGTCAATTTCCAAACAAAAATTGATGATGCGTCTAACTTTCTCCCAAAGCAACGTCGTTTTGGGGGAAAGTCAAGGAGGGCGTTTGACAGGGTCGTGTGGGGCTCACTTTGAGGTCACACACAAGCAATTCGAACTGTCCAATTATTTTAAATTAATTGTTTCAGTGGTTATTTTTTTTTGTAATTTTAGCCCAATTGGTTATTTATACATTATTGATCTAAGTCGTTTGGTTTTTCATTCAAAATTCAGGCCTTATATTCTAAAACAATTTCGAAAAAAAGTTAAACAATTGTGTGCCAAGTATCATTTTGACCTGTTTGCATATATTGTAGGGATTGTTATGAAAAACATCCATTAATATAATTACTTTAATCAAACATAAATATGTATCAAAACACAAAGGCTAATTAGAAAAAATGAATTATTTTGATACCTATCGATATTTGATCAAAGATAATTTTTTTGATAAATGCTCTTTTTAGACGTCGGCCATGAAATCCATCACTAACGACTTGTAACACCGAAGTTCTGCCTTGCACCTCTACTCCTATTCTAAGGCTTTCGATAGATAAATTGAGTATCCTGCTTTCTTGTGATTTTGAACAAACCACTTAGGTTAGAAAGTAAAACGAATAAGTTTTTTAACGGTTTAAACCACGCGCAAATTGGAGTTCGGGAGTGTCCAAGGCAAGCTTGGGTAGTTTTGGTATGTTTCCTAGCCTGGAAGATGCGTCCTATCATTTTCTCTGAACCGTTCGAATCTGATCCGATCCTCGATCCAAACGGATCGGTAATATGAAGAATTGTTTGGAGATTGGATAGGATATGAGGATTTTTTTTGAAAATATTTAGGGATTGGGTAGGGGGTGGAGATAGGCATGTCCCCGCCCCGAATCCCCTCCGAGTCCGTTCCCCCATCCATCCCCACCCTGCTCCGCCCTGTCCTCAATCTGCCCTGTCCTGGAATCCCTAAATATAGGGGTCTATTCATGAGTTATGAAACTTTTGGGTCCCACTAAATTTTCTCCAAACATATAGGATCACACTAAATTTTCTCCAAACATTTTATTGATAATTGAACTTTGTAATACAATAAATGTGATTAAATAAGAAATGCATTACTATAATGTGAATTCATCACAACTAGGTTGACATCTACTAAACCATCAATCATATGCATTTCTTAAAATAAATACAAAATAATTGATTTTAACATTTAATTTATAACTGAGACTCTTATAGTGAGCAATCACGGTTGTCTGTTCGGCAATCAACAGGTCGGATTAACTTACATAAAAGATAAGTTTCTTACATTAGGATAATTGCATTTAATCGTAACCATTAATTACTGAACGGATGGCCGTGATTGCTCACTACACATACCCCAAATCCGAAAATAAATAATTGGTGAGAGATCCATTATAGCAGTTTGTAGATGGCCCAATCCACCCGATATTTTTGCAAGGTCTCGGGTCCATTGGTACATATTTTCATAGGCCTTAGGTCCACTTCCCTTAAAACACGTTTAATTTTGTTACTAAAATGCCCTTTCTTCTGAACCCGTTTATTTCATTACTGAAACAGGAGAGAGAAACTGAACGATTGAAGAGCAATACAGAATGAGAGAGAGAGAGAGAGAGAGAGAGAGAGAGAGAGAGACTGTTAGATCGGCTAGCTTCCGTTAAGTTTCTGTGGATTGAAGATCAGAGATCGTTTGTGCTCGAAAAGAGAAATAGAGAGAGACAGATAAAGCTACGTTTCGATTTTTGTTGTCAATTTGACCTGTTCAAGGTGACTGTATTTTCTTTGGGCGATTTTTGTGATATGTGACTGTTGATTTTGTGTTTCTGTTCCAAATTTCATCTGTCCAAGTTGATTTTTTCTTTTGATCTTCCAGCGATTTGGTGGTGTTCTCGTGATTGATGTGATTGTTGATGATTTTCTATTTCGATCTCCTGGACCTCCGATTGATTTTTGTTCTTTTATCCATCCCTATGGATCTTATTACTGGTTTTTCTTGTTTAAGTTGTGAACTACATAATCCGATTTTGGTTTTGATTAAATCGGACTGTTTTTTAGAATTGCTCCAATGAAAATTCGAGTCTGTAATCCACCTATGGCGGTGTAATTTTTTCGTCAGGTATTATCCATACATGTTTGTTTCTAATTGTACTAATAAACGCCAGAGGAACAAATTCGATTTCAGCTTTTGAGTGGATCCTTGTTCTTTTGACCTACATTTCTGTATCCATGCTTTGTTGAATCCAATATTTTGGTTGTAGCCCATGTGTTCGACAAAATGACTGGGCGAAAATGACTACATCCCTTCTCACTCGAAGTGATTGTTGGGCGAAAACAATATTTTCTTCTTTAATTGTCCATTTTTATGATGTGAAAAAGGACTTGGGGCGATCCGGACCTTCTGTCTATCCATTTGTGGGTTCTTTTAGAGATTACTTTAATAATCTGAGTCGTTTATTTTATAGACTTGTCGTCGTTAACTACATAAAAATCATTATGGTCGATATCAATTGTTACATTTTCAAAACACTTTTTTATTGCGAAGAATGAGCTTTGATACAGTGCAGCAATATATTTATTTTGACCAGATAGATGTGTTTTGAAATCATATTAAATATATTTGACCAATACAAGTACAACTTTGGGCGTGAGTCTGTAGCTAATGTTTGAAGATATTGGTATGACTTTGTAGGGAGTTCTCCTCTTTGATAGGATGACGGAAGATGTTCTTGATTGTCTACGTTCAAAACTAGAAGTGAGTTGAGTATGCCTACATTTTGTGACATATTCTGATCTCATAGTTGTAGAATGTGGTGGATTTTTTTTTCCTTTTAATGAAGATTTTTGTATAATATGTGCTGAGATAACTAGAGACGAATAAGCCCAACCATTTATAGTCTTCCATCTAATCATGTAGTAGTTCAGGGCTAGATTTGTGACAAACTGATGAGCATCGTGTATCTCATTGTATTAGCATCTTTATCAGACAGAGAAGGAAAACTGTGGCCGTCGGTTTTGAAAAATCTTGAAATTATGAAAAGATGCTTCTGGGGTTGCAGGTCTCATGTACTGTGCTTTTTTTTTTTTTACATTTTGTTATGCCAATACAAACCTCAAGGGGGATGGTTGTATTTGTTAGACACCTTAGGGAGGTGCTTGTAAGTTGCCTTGCATCAGAGTTTTGGGCGCCGCATGAGAGTTTGTCTTTGGCACAGACATAAACAACAAAAAATTGAGATTGAGATAGATTCCCTGCTAGAGGCTTCATATATATCAAATCATCCTCTTACCAACTTAATTGATGACCGCAGGTACCTCATGAGGACTTTTGAGGCATGGAAGATTGGTCATATCTACCAAGAAGCAAACAAGTGTGCAGACTCTCTAGCAAAAGACCAGTCAATTATAGCCAATGGCCTGCATGTCTATCTTTCAATTTCGTCTTTCATTTTATCTTTACTAAATAGCGATTCAAAAGGGGCTAAGTACCCAACTAATGTAAACTCTCAATCCTTCATTTTAATACACTTCATTTATCAAAAAAAGAAGAAGGGCGTGGAATTTAATGGTGTCTCTTTTATTGATTGGCACAAATGGTGTATATTCGTTTTGCATTTTCCTTTGAATGTTTTGTACTTGTTATGTATTATTCAAAAAGTTAAACAGATGAGCTTCTGTCTTTTGAATTTATATTTTGCATTCTCAAAAAGTTAAATAGATTAACTTACCTTTTCTGGATTTAACAGAGATAAGTTTATCTGTTAGTCATAGTGGGCATATAAAGTGAAAAAAATTGAAGAGATAAATTTATCTATTACTTTGGAAATAAAAATAATTTTACAGAGATGAACTTATCTGTTCTTATTTATACTGTAAATTAAATTTCAACAGATTAACTTACACAACAGATGAACTTATTTATATTATAAATTTGTCGTAAATTTGAATAGATGAACTTATATCTTCTTACTTACATAATAGATAAAATTATGTGTTCTTATTTATACTGTAATTTAGTCTTTAAAAAAAATTCCATGCATTTACTGAGTTACCCCTATTTATATAACCAGAGAGAGAGATGAGATCAACGGGGGCTATGACGTGCTAATTACAAGCTAATGACAGACCCACAACCAAAAACCAAAACATCGATTTTTCTGCTGATTAGTTGAAAATAAGTTTATCTGTTTATTATTTTGGATAGAGACAAAAATAAATGTTACAGAGATAAGTTTATCTATTAGTCGTAGTGAGCATATATAGTGAATTTTTTTGACGATATAAGTTTATCTGTTACTTGCAGGGAACAAATATAAAGAAAATTTCGGAACAGATAAAATTATCTATTCATTATTTTGGATATCTTTTCGTAGATAAATTTATCTATTAATTATAGTAGACAAAGTAGTGGAAAAGATTGAAGAAATAAGTAATAATGACCAGTTTAGGTCATGGCAATGAATATATAAGATCATATATTAAAAATAAGATGAGCAGATAAGTTGATATGTTGAGAAATAAGACCAAGAAAACAAATATGAGCATGTAGAGCATATATGAACTTATAAGATTAAATGTTGAAAATTAATACCAATTCAGGCCATAGATATGAATATGCAAATCATAGTTGAAAATAAGTTTATCTGTTTATTATTTTGGATAGAGACAAATATAAATGTTACAGAGATAAGTTTATCTATTAGTCATAGTGAGCATATGTAGTGAATTTTTTTGAAGATATAAGTTTATTTGTTACTTGCAGGGAACAAATATAATGAAAATTTCGGATCAGATAAAATTATCTATTCATTATTTTGGATATCTTTTTCGTAGATAAATTTATCTGTTAATTATAGTAGACAAAGTAGTGGAAAAGATTGAAGAAATAAGTTTATCAGTTTATTATTTTGGACAGAGACAGAAATAAAAATCGCAAAGATAAATTTATCTGTTAGTCAATTTTTAAGAGATAAGTTTATTTTTATAAACAATACATAACATAAACTTTGAGAGATAAGTTTATCCCTTCAAATTTTGGAATAGATAAGTTTATATGTTTAACATTATAAACAATTTGAAGATATAAGTTTATCTGTTTAAACTTATTTGAACTAGAAAAGACTATTTTTGTTGTCATATCGGGATAAATTTTTGAAAGATAAGTTTATTTATTTATTTTCTTTGGATAGAGGCACAAATAATTTTACATAGTTCATTGTAGTGGTTAGATATAGTTAAAAAATTGAAGAGATAAGTTTATCTATTATTTATAATGAACATAAATAGTGAAAGAATTTGAAGAGATAAATTTCTCTTGGATATTTTGGGGAAAAAAAGTTCAATTTTTAAGAGATAAGTTTATCTCTTGAAATTTTTGACAAATGCTGAGGATAAAAATCAAACAAATAAGTTTATATGTTTATTTTACAAACAATACAGTACATAAATTTTGTAGAGATAAGTTTACATGTTCATTATTTTGGACAAAGACAAATAAACTTTACATATATACGTCTATTTGGTTGTTGTATCAGACAAATATAGTGAAAGAATTTGAAGAGATAAGTTTATATGTTCAAAGACATAAATAAATTACAAGCCTTAAATATTCTTAATTTCCTTTGATCATTATTTCATCATAGAATCCAAGCACCCACAAAGTTCAATATACATGAGTCCAAACAAAAAATTGTATTTTCTTCATCTAAACAATTGTATTTTCTTCATCTAAACATTGATGCCCTTCAAAATAAGTACCAAACACCTAAACATCATTTTACATGCTTGAAACAATTCTCCACTGGCCAACAGTTTATCAATGATCCTTTTAAGCACGAGCTCAGCCCACACTTGCTGTCACTTAAACATGATCAACCTTCATCCATGGCTTTGCACAAGTGAGGACCCATTGACACTTTTCCAAGGTACATAATACCAATGTCGCTACACATTTTCGCAGCACCACGGCCACTACTGTAAAAAACTTCAGGGGAACCAACCAAATCTAGCAAATCCGTCTTTTCTCCCTCATGTACTGCCCATTTGGTCACATATTTTCCTCCCCCACTTTCTGTAACCTTCAATAATTTGAAATCTATAAGAGATTGGAATAATCCACTTATGTTCTCAACCACACCAGTTTCTGGACAAACTCTTGTAGTCAAACTCTTCCTTTATCTTCAGCATATTCTCCACTTTCAAATCGCCTATGAATGGTAAAGTTCTAAAAGAATCAGTATAAAAACGTTAAAATACCCCAGGAAACAATTCACTAGAATTGTAAACATTAATGGAGAAGTAATGACATTTAGAGAAGTCATACACCAATACATGAAAGAGGAAAAAAAAATGCCAAACAATATCATTGCCCAAACATTATGGTGCTTGCAGTCTCTCCTCGATGGCGTAGAGAGGGACCAATGAAGTCAACTAGTGAAGTTCTTGCAGTACTTGTAATGTAACAGAGTCAGGGAACATCGTGAAAGACTAGCAGTTGATTCAACGAGTATATTCCAGCACATGTTCATAAAAATTACATGATAGAGTTAAGCACTACTGCAATGGAAAGAATTGCTCTAGTGGTATATTTTTCCACCCAGTCAAATTTCGTCAGTCCAATCAAATATGCATGTAATAACAAACTTAAGGACCTGTAGCCCTAAAGTATATCTTAAAATTCTATAAAGATACTTACTTTGACAAGGATGCACAGTTAAAGGCCTAGATCATCCACTCATCAAACATTTCTGGCACTCAAAACAGGATCACTCATAGTATGGTCCCAGTCACTTTCGAAATAAATGTTGTGCTCATGAAAACTTAAAATCCTTGGCATATAAGTATTGAACAGGATGTTAAAAATGCAAAACGCCGCTAAAATATATAAAAAATTAATCAGAGGACACCTTCAAGAAAAGAGCAGCACAATTAACAGTGCTTCCAATAGACTATTTTCGCCTAGATGGGTATTGTGGTAGGATTTTATGCAATTACAGCCATTTTTGGGGAATGGCTGGACATTTGGCTCGCTACTGAACTTGCCCTAACAATTGAGAGACACAATTTAATACAGAAAGAAAATAGCTACAAACACGCATACTATGATACTATCATTTCTAGTTTATTGTCTCCAATTTCCAAGAGATCAAAACCCAAACAAACTTGGAACCGTGAAAAACTCCACTGTATCGAATACTCTCATTCTCATATCCATCTATAGATCGATTCAATATGACCGATCCTTTCACTGAGCCACAAAAAAAAAAATTTGACTGGTCCTTTCACGTTTTTTGTTCAGTGATGATAGATCATCCCTTAGCAGTTAAAGGTGTCAAAATGCTGGGTTTAACTATATCTTTTTCCTGTTTTCGGTACATGGATTTACAGTTTGCATTCTTTGATTTGAACTTGAACAAGTTCTAGGAAAATCAACGAATTGAATTGACACATGTTGAGAGAGAGAGAGACCTTGGTGGTGGGGTCGCGGCGGGCAACGTCGGTGCAAGGGGTCGCATCGTTGCAGGTGGTATGTCGTCTCTGGAGTTAGAGAGAGAGAGAGAGAGAGAGAGAGGCTGAACAAAATTTTGGAGTTGGAGAGAAAATAGAGCGTGGGGAGAGGTGTAATAACGTTTTTAAGTGGGGGTTAATTTTGTAATTTGGACGCGAAGTGGACTGGAGACCTTATGAAAGTACATAGTGGACCCGAGACTTTAGTAAATTCCTATAATGGACCTCCCAAAAATTGAACAAAACATTATGCATATCCGTTAACTGAACAAAACATTTTGCTTATCTGTTAATTTCCATTGCTTAATTATTGTGATGAGCACTATCGGCCTCAATGTTTGGATTTTAACCCTTTGGATGGGTTGATAAATGCACTATGATATTCAAGTTCGAACTCGCGTTTGTTAAAAGTTCGTTTTAAGTTTAGTTTATTGGCTAAAAAAATCAAGCTCGAATATTTTTTTAAAAGCTCACGAAGCTATCAAACGAAACTCAATCAAGCTGCTATTCGGCTCATTTGGCTTCTAATGTTTGTAGTTATTTATTGTAAAATTTGAGCAGCTTGAGCCCGGCATGTGATCGCTACAATTGAAGCGCATTTGAGATGGACTGTCTTTTGAATAACTTAAGTTTGAATATTTTTAAAGCGCGTCAAGTTTCTAAACTAAACTCGAACAATCAATTGTTTGATTAGGGATGGCTATGGATCGGTTTGGTCCGGATTTTGCGATTACCATACCCAAATCGAAAGTATTTATCAATACCCAAATCCAAACTGATATCCGATGGTTATGATTTTTAGAGCACCATAACCAAACCATATGGATTTGGATTTTATCCGAATCGCACCAAACCGGCATTAATATTAATTCCATTAATGAACATATGAAAGAAAAAGATTATATATAAAATAAAAAAAATAACAAGCTATAAGATTTTACCATGAAACATCTAAATTCCAACATAATCAAACGAAATAACTAAATAATAAACTTCTCTTAATGTGTTTATCCCACACCAACGAAAAAATATCAAAATAATTTTTTTTGAAAGTAGGAACCACAAAAATTAAAATCATATGTACTATATCTATTATATGGATCAGTTTGGATTTGGGTTTGACCGAATACTTGCTAAGACCAATCTCAAATCCAAACCCGCCAGGTATTATGTTTTGAAAACTAAACCCACCCCATGGGTAGGAAAAAATTTAAAAAGCTACTCCGATAGAATCGATTTGGTTCGGGTATCTATCGGTTTTGGGTGAAATTGCCAATCTTATGGTTGACCTTGTTTGGCTTGTTTAAGATTATCTTTCAACCGCTTGCATATGATTACAGAACTGTTCTACGTGTTTTGAATCAAACTGTAAAAAATATTCATGATTCCAAAATTCAAAGTACCCTCCCCCGGATTCCAAAATTACTTGTGAGTAGTACACATTTATCTATAAAATAATTGCATTGTCAGCATTATGTGAGTTTGTAAGTTAAAACCATTTACTTTGTAAGGCATCTCATTAGGATTGCCAAATTAGTTTTTTGGCTAAAATAGAGAGTCAATCTCTTAAAAACCAATCAAAATCAGCCTCTTTATTTTTTCTCACCAAATTGTTTTTGCTACAGTACCGCACCAAATTTGGTGCGGTACTGTTCACGGACCAAACTTTTTTTTATTATTTCCAGTTGCTGTGTGCGTCAGAAACAACAGGAGGAGAGAGGGAGGGGGGGACATGTGGCGGGCCTGGCGGCGGGTTAGTGAAGGAGAGAAATGTTAATTGCTAAAGGGGGGTGGGGGTCCTGACAAGTGGTCCACCACTTGACTTTTGTACCAAACATCTTCCCAGACGGGGAGTTTAGGGAGGATTTTTTTTTTTTTATATAGATTTGAGATGAATAGTTTAATTTAGTAAAGTTAAAATAGAGAATCTGATTTTGTGAGTTTTTGATAAAGTGACTTGCTAAATTGTAAAAGGTGTTTTTTGTGGTTAAATTTGGTGTTTTTTTTTTTTTTTGGCATGGCTGATGAGGAGGTTCTAAGCTAATAGCCTTGACTTTGCCCTTCACTTTGCAAGTAAAAAAAATGGTAAGCAAAAGAAGTGACTGATCCGGTGATGGTGCAATGGATGGTTTATTTTGACAAAATTCAACAGAAAAAAGAAAATATTCGACTATCTACCAGCTTGAAGTGAACTAGATGACATTAGCCCTATCGACGACGATTCATGCGACGACGTTGAGACCGTATTAGCCGAAATCACTTCAAAAAATCTGTACATCGTCTCTTGAACTTCTCTTGAACTAATTGAAGACCCAATTTGATCAATACCCGGAAGCAAATCATCCCCATTAAGATACCTCAATATTTCCCTCATACTGGGCCTAGCTTCTGCTTTGGGGTTAGAACAAAGAAGCCCAACGCTCAAAACCAGTTCCATCTCTTCCACCACGTACCCGGAACCCAAGTTTGGATCCACGGCATCCAAGATCCGACCCTTTTGAAGTTGCTCGATAACCCAATTCACCAAGATAACCCGGCCTCTTTCCTGGTCATCGACGATAGGCCCTCTCCCACAAACCACTTCAAGGAGTAAAACCCCGTATGCAAACACGTCAGAGCTTGTGGAGGCCTTTCCAGTTTGAGCTAATTCAGGTGCGATGTACCCAATTGTACCCACAACATTTGTGGTATGTGAAATTGTCCCGTGATCATATAATCTAGCTAGCCCAAAATCCCCTAGCCTTCCATTCATTTCCCCATCTATCAATACATTGCTAGACTTGACATCTCTATGGATCACCACTTGTGCCCACTCCTCATGCAAATACAATAGCCCTGCAGCAATCCCTTTGATTATGTGAAATCTTTGCTCCCAATTCAAAACAAATCCTTTTTTGGGATGGAAAAGAAGAGAATCAAGGCTACCATTTGGGATATAATCATACACTAAAAGTAGGTCAGTTTTCCTCTTGCACCATCCTTGAAGATTCACCAAGTTTTTGTGCCTCAACCTTCCCAAACTCTCGATTTCCGCCGCAAATTCCCTCATCCCTTGTATTGCGTTATTCGACATAATCTTTTTAACTGCGATTTCTTCTCCGGTGGTTGGCAAAACACCTTTGTAAACCGCGCCAAACCCTCCGGTTCCTAACAACTCGCTATCTTTGAATCCCTTCGTCGCGACATAAAGATCCTTGTACATGAACCGATGAGGGCAATCCAATTCCCAATCTTCGAGGCGTTCGAAATTCATCCTCCTCTTGTATGCCATAACAATCAACAAAGCCACCACCAAAATAACAACGATAACCGATAAAGCGCCAATCAGCGCCTTAATCTGGAGCTTGAATTTCGAAGGCTTTTTCTCTTTCGGTACAAGTGGGAGTTTGTTTAGATCGAATTGAGGAGCGGTTCCGTTCACCCGAAAACTCCAACCCAATATGTAATGAGCGCTTGATTTTGTCCCAGTGGCCGCGGAGAAGCCAACGTACATATTATCCAAAAGAACAGTAGACAAGTCGATGGGTTTCGAAATGAGGGGTCGATTCGGTTTCGATATCCATAGAGGAGATATCGTAACATTCAAAACTTTATTCAACCCATCATAATCTACCCAGGCTTGAACCCGTTCTCCACTCTCCAATGTCATGTCTTCTTTCCTATCGCTTCCATCGACGTTATAAGAAGCCATTTCGGTAATATTCGACAACATGGTATTGATGTTGACTCCGACATGGTTTCCTTCTCTGTCAAAATCCTCTTGAAACCCGTTAACTGTATCGAATTCCACCGCGAAAATATGGTTCGACGAATTCCCATCGTTGTTTTTGTTGAGGATACCGAGGAAGTGTCCTGCCTCTGCACCGGGGAATTTCTTCGAAGGAGAGACGGTGAAGGCGAGGCCGTGGCCGCCGCGGTTGGAATCGGAGGGGACTATTTGGAAAACAAAGTAAGTACTGAATGAGGAAATGTTTTTGTGAGGATGTGAAGAAGTGTTGAGGAAAAATTGAATAGGTTGAGGGTAGAAAGCATGGCCTATGACTTTTTGAGATTTGTCTGTGAGCCTAAGTGCTCCACTGGGTTTGAGTACAGTTGCTCCTTCTAATTGGAGATTTGATTGGTTGAATCCGTTGTAGATGAATTCTTGAGATTGTGCTAGAATGGGAAAAAAATAGAAGAGGAGAAAAACCAAGGAAATGGGAGCAGCCATGGAGTTTGTCTTTGGCAGTTGGACACTACGAAGGACTTTTAAGTTCAAGTTGTGTGGCAAAGAGAGAGGGAGGGGTTTATATCCTCTCGGTCCAGAGAAAATTTTGGGTGCTTGTTGGGTATATACACGTGGTGCCCGACACCACATCCGTCGAATTCCATTTTGGGCCGAACTTTGGGATTCTTGATGACATTTTTGTAAATTTTGGGGCCAACTTTATTCTCGGATCCGGTACCACCCAAAATGTGAATGGGACGAGGCTAGATGTGGTGTCGTCGAAGACCACGTGTATATACCCTACCAGCACCCAAAATTTTTTCCTCAGTCCAAGTTTTAGATTGAATGAAACAGTCCAATTGTTGATATGATGATATTATTATTATTAGGAGGTTAGGAATTTTTCTACAAATCCTAATAATTGCAGCAAATGGACAATTCTAATTCAAACCGTTCCGTCTGAAAAATTATTGGGTACTCCTAGAGTACATTCACGCGACACGCCACGCTTGAGACTTCCTCACAAATGAAAGAAATGGCCACACACTATGTAGATCGCCCCTAATCTCTAAGTCCCAATCACCCAATAAAAGTGAATGATAAATGTTCGTACCGGATAATTTGTCGCAATATAAATGATTGAAAGTTCAACGTAGGCAATACCATACGATATTTCAAGAGCGTTGAGTAATTACTCGTTCAGTCCAGTACAAATTAAGGACCAGAAATGATCCGGTTTGGAGAGGGAGAGACTTGAGATTGGTCAAAGTCCGAACGAAAGGGAGAGACTTGGGAATGGTCAAAGTTAACATACTTGTGGAAGGCCTAATAATTGGGCATGTCCCGCCTGCTATGAGATAGGGATCCGATAAGAATTAGTCCTCTTGTGCAGAAGAAATTCAAATTTTAAAATAAATTGGCAATCTATGTATACTAGATTTCGAAAAAATTTCCTCATATTTTTTTTACTTCTAAATTTATTTATGAAAATCTACACTCTTTTTTTCTAAGCCAAATAATGAAAAATAAGGCAACAATTGTCAAATTTTAAACCAAAATCCCAACCAAGCAAATATAATTACTCTTCGCTTCTTTTTAAGTGTGTTCTTGCAGAAATCCAAATTATTAAAAAGAGATATTATCATTATACCTTTTATATCAACTTTCGCCTTCACTTTGCAATTTTCACTATTCATTTTTACCTTAACTTTCCAAAATTATACTCCACTTTTACCCATTAACTTTATACCTAATAACTTTTCAAAATAACAAAAAAAATAAATATACAAACTTTTACCCAATAACTTTTTTTTGAAACAAGGAACAACCCAAAAATAAAAAAAAGCAACACCTGAAAAGGGGACAGAGGGAGTAAATAACAGCCAGGGATTACAAAACAAAAGGATTTCATTCAAGCATTAAAATGTGTTACTTTGTATGTGGACTATTGCATGCCTACGCCGTCTTTTGAAGACGACTTGGAAAGAATCGACGATTTGTTTGTAATATCCACGTCCGCCCATTTTTACTGGTCTTGTGAATTTCGGAGTTTGAGTAGGAGATAGGTAGTGTGAGAGAAAATATGATTTGAATTTTGAAAAGGGGACAAAGAGAGAATGTGGTGGGGTAGGACAAGAAGATTTGTAAAATATTCCCATGTGATACCCTAATCACGAGAAAATTTTCAGAGCAACGGTTATTTCAAACGCCTATTCTTCATAACGCCTCCGGACCTAAAATATACTTGTGACCCACATCATGTGAGATGGTATTGTAAATAATGGAAATTCTTTCCTAATCACAAACTACAACAACAACAATAACATAACCCATTTAAATTCCTAATAATCGGCAGAGGTATGTGGATGTATAGAGCAGAGATGATCTAATATTTGGGTAATAAATGCACAAAGTGGCTACTCCTGCTTAATACCAAATGTATTTAATTGAGACATACCTAACCTTTTCGCAATAAATGCACAAAAAGGTCACCCACGTATCACCATCAAAACAAAGTGTTCCCCTAAACCGCCGCTGGCGACGCAGTAATCACGCCTCAAATCAAAAGCCTAAAAGTATATCGTATATAAGTAACCCAATCATTTTGATTTATGTGCACATTACCACGCTTCTTTCATTCAACATCTAGAAAGAGACAAGACAACATTCTCTAATCACAAACTAATTGAAGTTATTTAGACCCTTAAAAACTCCATAAATCAAATGGTCGCAATATTTGGGAAAAAGGAAAAAAGGGAAAGAAACAAAAAAATTCTTCTCCTTCCATCCCAAATTGTTGATCCTATGTGAATTTCAATGTAATTTTTAAATGCTCCCCTAACAGTCAAAAGGATTGGACTTGTGTACAAGCGCCCTAGAACATAAATGGAGTATGTAACGAGAATAGAGAAAACGGAAATTTTTTATACACGTGTGAACTTTTTTTTTTTAATGAAAAGTATCCCGATGACTCAAACTTATCTCTTCAACCCTTCTCATAGCTCTTTTCACGTATTTTTGTGAGATACAATGGCCCCAAAAGCGACCCTATGAGCTCACAGTGGTAAACGCTCACCGAAACAAGTAGATTAACTACACTACGACAACCCGTTGGGGTTTACACTTGGTCAACTCGTGTCTTAAAGAAGAAAAAAACGACCCTAATAACCGGGAATGACTTTAGCTGAGAAACTGATTGATGGGGATGGATAGATATTTCACATTCAGTGTCCTTGAGTTGTGAAGATTCGAACTGCTCAAACATTCTAGAGTGGTGTGGCTTAAACTTCAACAATTTTCCTTCTTTGATTTTTGTAACCCTTATAACTTTGTAATCAATTAAATCAAGGGTCCAATTCAGCTTGTTAGAGTGTCATTAGACTATATTCATGAATCTAGAAGGAGCATTTATGTGTGTGCGTTTTTCTTTCTTCTTCCCCACTAGTAGCTAGTTTGCAGTCAGTCATGGGCATCCAATTGATAGAATCGCTAGAGACATGTGAATTGCACGACTCTAATTACGTGTTAAGAAATTAGAACACAACACAAACAGACGCGTACGAATGGAAAAAAAGGAAAAAGAAAAAACAAGACACAAAGATATACGTAGTAAAACCTCAACACGGTAAAAAAAACGAATTAGCCACACCCCCCCTAATATGAAATCGAAAATAAGAGGACAAGTCTTCTCGTAATCTTTCTAAGATCTACATTTTATCTCGTCTCTCTCTGTTTTTCTCTGAAGACTTATAACCCTAATTATTATCAAACTGCAAAAATAGATTAGTTCATGCCTATGGCCGAAATTACACACTAAGGTTCAACAATATCGTTTTCGGTATGGGAACTTTGCCCCATACCGAGGAGTTAGACCACCTTTTGAAGGTTATGCCAACATTACAAACAGAAACAGAATAATTGAAAAGTCTTATTAGATAAGTGTAATTGGTTGAATAGGATATTAGTAAAGCACATTAGCCTTAAACACATTTGTTATGTGTTACATTTTTCTGTAATCTATAATGTCTCTTAACCATGGTTAGGTAGCAATGTCTGTTATAAGCCTTGGTTAGAGCATCCTCATCAGGGGAGGCAAATTTTCCTGATGGCTAAGTTGTTGAGTGAAAGAGGAAAAAACCCCCCAAAATCAGACTCAACAATTTTTTTGTAAATCTTCAAAATTTATAACTTTGCTACAGTAAATTGATAAATCCTTTAAGGCACTATTCACTAGTTAAAACAATTCTCTCTCCTGACTTCCCTCCCTCTCTCTCTCTCTCTCTCTCTCTCTCTGTCTGTCTATACCCCTTTCAATATCTTTTTTTTATTATTACTTTTAATTTTGGGTGAAGTTAGACTAGAGAAATCTGATTTTAATGAGTTCTTCAAAAAAATGACAAAAGGTATTTTTAAGGTTAAATTTGGCTCAATTTTTATTGAGCCTGATGAGGATGCTCTAGGTGGTTAGTTAGTCTAGTTAGGTTTACAGTTGTATAAAGGAGTGTTATTCAATTGTAATCGTTGAGTTGAGAAAATAGAAATACAAATTATAGTTTATGTCTCTTTCTCTCTCCTCTTCTCCTCTCTTTCTTTACTTTTTCTTCTTCTTCGTCAAAACCTTAGAATCTCTCTCAAGAATTTGATATGTGATAACATGTCTTTGCAGTATGATTGGTCTCATTGTAGATTTGACAGGCATTATCTCCCCTCTGGTTTCTATATCCCCTTGATTGTAAGAGGAAGAGATGTATTGTTCTAGTTTCTGTTTGAAGACTGAGGAAGAGATGCATTGTTCTAGTTTCTGTTTGAAGACTGAGGAAAAGATGCATTGAACATAGCGGGTTGTTGTTGTGAGAGGTCATAGGATAAAACTTCGAAACCATTGTGATTTGAGAGACATTCGAAAAAGAGGTAAATTATTAAAAGGACGAGTAAAGGTACATAGTTGAATCAAGAGGTTGGGCATTTGGCTTTGGCATAGTTAGAAAAACCGATGATCTACCATCAACATTTTCCAAGGGTAGATCTATGCTTCCTCATTTCTTCACCATTAACAAAGAGTAATAAGTTTCTCAAATGTCGTCACCAAGACAAGCACTCAATGCGGTTTGAAGCCCATCAAACTTAGATGGTAGACCATGAAGAGCATGAAACACGAGATCATCATTAGACAATGGTGCCCTAGTTGCTGCTAGTTTATAGGATATCTCCTTGAAAGTGTCAAAATAGACATCAAAGGTTGAAGTTTTGGTAAGGTTGAACAATTGTTGTTTCAGATCATGAATATGTGTTTTCGACACCGAATTAAATCGATATTCTAGAATCTGCCACACTTGAAAAGCATGTTCAAGCCCTAAAAGTAATGGCAGAGTAGCGGCGAGAAATAGTCACAATGAGACACAACATTAACTGACTATCTATGATGGTCCAAAGTGCAGCATCAGGATTAGCAATAGTAGCCTCAGCGGTTCTAACAATAGTAGAGGAAGGACACACTATTGATCCATTCACATAACCGGAAAACTTATTGGCTTTTAGGGCATGTTCTATTTGAGTAATGCCAAATCAATGTAGTTATGCTGAATCCAACTTAATAGGCACAAATGAGTGTATATTGGCGATTAGAAATACCAAAGTGAGTGGAATTAATGTTCAATTTGACAGTGGTAACATCTATAGAAGTTGTTGATGAAGTCGATGTTGTCGCCATTCTTTCAGGTATTGAGTTCTTGTGCAGATTCTTGAAATGCGAACTAAAAATTAACCAGAGATGTAGCTCTGAAGACAGGATCATGATCTAATTGACAAATGTCAATAGCTCTGATACCATGTGGAAACTTTATATCATATGAAAGCCAATTGGCAATGAGTGGAGAGATCCCAACATATATTAAGTGATCACCCATTCCACTCTTAAGCAATTTGGGACAATATATCTGAACATTCCCCCTCACATGCAGCTGCATTTGAGGTATGTCATGCGTGTGGCCACTTTTGGGTCCTATCATCGCGTGCAACCTTTTTTTTTTTCTTTGATCACACATTGTGGGGCGTGAATTGTGATTTTTTTAAATGTGGAGTGAAATGGGTCCCGCTCTGATACCATAAAGAAGATCTGGAGATTATAATAGATCAAATTCTTGAGAGAGATTCTAGGGTTTTGACGAAGAAGAAGAAGTAAAGAAAGAGAAAGGAGAAAAGGAGAGACAAAGAGGCATAAACTGTGATTTGTATTTCTATTTTCTCAACTCAACGATTACAACTGAATAACACTCCTTTATACAATTGTAAACCAAACCAGACTAACTAACCAAGGCTTACAACTGACATTGCTAGCTAACCATGGTTAAGAGACATTACAGATTACAGAAAAATGTAACACATAACATATGTGTCTAAGGCTAATGTGCTTTACGGATTGGTAGTAAAAAGAGAATTGAGATTGGGAATGGTAGTTACGAGGAACTAAATTCTCATGTTTGATTTCCCAAAATTGTAAGTAGGAATTATCGTGATTGTGTTTGTTTTGGTTGAAGAGTGAGATAATAATGTAAAGATGCCCATACAATATACATGCCAGGGGCATTAGCGCCATTTATGAAATATACCATGTGCACTTGAGTCATTTTGCCTCTCAAAAACTCAGGACCGCAAAACCTAACTATCTTGGGTTTTCTTTTCTGACAATTTGAGTTGATTACTTTGGCAAGACCACCACGCGATCTTGCGAAGCTCATTTTCCACCACACAAATACGTGATGGAGTCTATACACTTTGTCTTGAACCACACCATAATTTTTGGTGGAAAGAGAGTCTAGAACAACACTTGGCGATCGACAGTCGGGTGCCAATTTGGGTCCTTCATTGTCTCCTTGGACAACCATTTCTCCCAATCAAAATTGCAATGGAACAGCAATCATGAGTGATTATCAATGCTCTTGGAATACCACCTTGTGGTTTACCAAAGACCCTTTTGACTATATATTTCTATGGAGGCCATACACTTGGAGCTAAAATGTGCATAAATGTATAGTGGAGAGGGCAGCTGAAGCACCACTTGGGGTGCTCCAAGTGCAATTAATAATAATTTCTCGTTCCTACGGGGATCACAAAAACAGCAGTCTAGTCAGTCGGGTGAAAAATTCATTTCCTTCCAATAAAGTACATATAGAGGCACTATGGTCAGTGGCCTTTCCACCGGAAGCATTGTTTGAGACTTGTTTTTCTTTGAGCTATTTGGGGTCTCTTAGAGATGAATGGTGATGCAAGTGAATGCTGGCTTCTGGTGTTGTAATCAACATGTCACATGGCCAAGATTTGAGGTACCAGATAGTTTGCAGTACATTCCTCGGTAATTTTTTTTTGCAAATAGTATTATTTGATTCTCTCACATTTGTCCACATCTTGTACGTGTCATAGAAATATTTGGGTGAAAGCCATAAAATAGATTGTAAACGCGTCAAGTTCCCAATCAAGAAGTAAGGAGATATATGATTGATTTTCCTTGGGAAATCCAATGTACTTTTATACAACTTGAAAGGGACAAACGAATAAATCATTTGTGAACGATTCACTTTGATTTGTTAATGACAATTATTGAGCACTTTCTTATTTCTAGCAATGTTTATTGTCGGCGGTCAAGTTGGATATTATTTCGGAGGTTTTAGAGCCCATCACTTTGATTTGTTAAATTTAGAGATTTTTGAGAAATATGTATTATTTCGGAGGTTTTAGAGCCCATCATGTGTGGTATTTTTGGAGACATGTAATTAGTGGAGCTTATTCGTTTTTGAGGCAATGGAAAATTTTGGACTCGGTTACCTATTATGTTGATAGAGAAACTCGTCAAAGGTGGCTTTGAGAAGTCTGTAATTACCCAGAGTGCGAGCAAGACAAGAGAGAGGCGTACTATGCTCCGGGCAAGAGAGAGGCGTACTCGTCAGAGGTGGCTTTGAGAAGTCTGTAATTACCCAGAGTGCGAGCGAGACAAGAGAGAGGCGTACTCGTCAGAGGTGGCGACAAGGTGGTGAATGGACCACTTCTTATATGCGAAGGGTATTAGTGTGTTCTTATCGCATTGGAATATTTAAAGTCCTCTGTAGACTTTGTGATTCATTCCCTGGTTTTACTTATGTAGTCCCATAAAAGGCATCACACGTTATGGTTTGTAAATGGTAGAAGTATCAATAAATCAAGTTATCATTTTCTATATCTAGCAAGCTCTCTGGTAAAGTTCTAACGAGCAGGAGCTCTGTAGTCCTCCGCCCTACATCTCCAAAAAATATCTTCCTTTCTATTTTTCTTTTTTATTTGCTTCCCCTGCCCCATAAATTCCAGCCTTTGCAGAACGTGGAATAGACTGTGCTTTTGGGTCTCATAAATGGAACGAAGCATTCATCTTCTCGAGAAATCTCCGTGCACTGATTAACTATGCCCCAGGGACCTTAGATGACAAGATAATTAGAGGCCCAATGACCATTGCCGCAATGTTCGATTTCTTCAAAAGGACGGTGTTCTAAAACGGCGTAGACGCTGCATTCGAAGGAGATTCCTATGCGCGCATCAACTTTGCTCCTGGCACAAAAAAATGACTACATCGTTGGTGGGGTGAAGAAAATCTTGCGTCCCATCGTTAGAGGCTTTCCTAGTTTGAAAGGCACCATCTTCGACAGTGGAAATTCGTATGAGGCATACGTATTCAAAGGAGATTCGTATGCACTCATCAACTGTTGGGATTTTGCACATAATTTATGGAAAAGGAAAAAGAAAAAGAAATTAATAGCATAGGAATTGTGAAATTTCGGTGGAACTTGAATTAGTTGGGTTTAATGCCTAATGGTTTTTGGTGAAATGTTGATGGATGGTTGGCATATTGTTGGCATTTATTTTGGATCAAGTTTCTGGGTTCTTGTGGAATGAAATAGCCAAGTAATGGTTCAAAGAATTTCGAAGGCCATTTGGTGAAGATGCTTACGGGGATTTTTTCTAGAGTCATCCACGCCAAGTATAAAATGGGCAGTGCATGTGAGTGCCGTGGAGTGTAGAAAAGAGAAAAAAAAGAGAGAGAACAATTGTAGTGTGTTGAGATATCAGACGCAAGAATTGGTAAGTGTGTGAGAGATAAAAATACTAGTGAGTGTGGGATTGGGTTGGGTATTTTTATCTCATTGTAACTCATCCAATATAGTGAAAAGTGATCTCTCCCGTGAACGTACCCGATTTTGGGGAGCCACGTAAAATTGTTTGTGTTCTTTGTTTCGGTTTATTTGTGTGTGTGTTGTGTTTGTTTACTTAATCCATAACAAGAACTTTGCTCTCAGCACCACAGACAATTACATTATTGGTGGGGTGAAGAAAATCTTGCCCAATTGGCCCTCTTTGGCAAATATCTTGCCTGTCAAAAACGGTGGTCTTGACCTTCATGACCACGATGAACTTTGAAAAATAATCACATATCCTGCATATGTATGTGTAAGCACGCTCCCCCGCTTCGAATAATGTTGGGTTTGGCAGTTCCTAGGTATTTGTCGATACTAGTAAGTTTGATGATGAAATAAGTTTTGGGTGTAGTGGGGATTGGGGGTTATCCCTGTATTCTCCTCTTTGAACCATTTGTTAGAAAGTGTTAAGCTTGATCGAGAGGGGTGTTCTGAATGTGCTTGGGTGAGAGAGTTGCGTGAGATTGTAATATTTGGTGGTATTTGCGAGATTGAATAAAAGTTCGAGTAGTTTTGTGTGTAATACTACTATTTTCTTTCTGTGCGCGAAAACGAAAGAATTCCTTCCAACAACATGCACCATATCATCTAGTAAGTGACTTTATCCGACAGAGACGATAAACCTCTAATTTGGTAAACTATTTTCGACTCCAGTCTGGCTTGAAATTAGTACGGTTTTGAGCTAATTTTTTGCTTTCAAAGAATTTGGGGATTCTTCTAGAGTTTTTCATACTAAAACGGATTGGGGATTACATTTACCGTAATCCGTATTAGTCTCTTAACCTTTTGCCAACAAATGAAGCCTCTGAGGAGACGAATATCAACATTTTCCTCTATGGGTTTTGAACTAATGTCGTTATAGTAGAACTTTTGGGTACGAAGAAATTGGAGATTTGTTTAGGGTGATTTCATATCATCAAACAAAGTTTTTACAAAAGAACAGTAGACAAGTCGATGGGTTTCGAATTGGATTGCCCTCATCGATTCATGGACAAGGATCTTTATGCCGCGACAAAGCGATTCAAAGATAGCGAGTTGTTAGGAACTGGAGGATTTGGCGCGGTTTACAAAAGTGTTTTGCCAACCACCGGAGAAGAAATCGCGGTTAAAAAGATTATGTCGAATAACGCAATACAAGGGATGAGGGAATTTGCGCCAGAAATCGAGAATTTGGGAAGGTTGAGGCACAAAAACTTGGTGAATCTTCAAGGATGGTGCAAGAGGAAAACTGAACTACTTTTAGTGTATGATTATATCCCAAATGGTAGCCTTGATTCTCTTCTTTTCCATCCCAAAAATGGATTTGTTTTGAATTGGGAGCAAAGATTTCACATAATCAAAGGGATTGCTGCAGGGCTATTGTATTTGCATGAGTGGGCACAAGTGGTGATCCATAGAGATGTCAAGTCTAGCAATGTATTGATAGATGGGGAAATGAATGGAAGGCTAGGGGATTTTGGGCTAGCTAGATTATATGATCACGGGACAATTTCACATACCACAAATGTGGTGGTTACAATTGGATACATCGCACCTGAATTAGCTCAAACTGGAAAGGCCTCCACAAGCTCTGACGTGTTTGCATACGGGGTTTTACTCCTTGAAGTGGTTTGTGGGAGAGAGGGCCTATCGTCGATGACCAGGAAAGAGGCCGGGTTATCTTGGTGAATTGGGTTATCGAGCAACTTCAAAAGGGTCGGATCTTGGATGCCGTGGATCCAAACTTGGGTTCCGGCTACGTGGTTGAAGAGATGGAACTGGTTTTGAGCGTTGGGCTTCTTTGTTCTAACCCCAGAGCAGAAGCTAGGCCCAGTATGAGGGAAATATTGAGGTATCTTAATGGGGATGATTTGCTTCCGGGTATTGATCAAATAGGGTCTTCAATTAGTTCAAGAGAAGTTCAAGAGACGATGTCCAGATTTTTTGAAGTGATTTCGGCTAATACGGTCTCAACGTCGTCGCATGAATCGTCGTCGATAGGGCTAATGTCATCTAGTTCACTTCAAGCTGGTAGATAGTCGAATATTTTCTTTTTCTGTTGAATTTTGTCAAAATAAACCATCCATGAGTTTTGTCAAAATAAACCATCCATTGCACCATCACCAGACTAGTCACTTCTTTTTGCTTACCATTTTTTTACTTGCAAAGTGAAGGGCAAAAGTCAAGGCTATTAGCTTAGAACCTCCTCATCAGCCATGCCAAAAAAAAAACACCAAATTTAACCACAAAAACACCTTTACAATTTAGCAAGTCACTTTTATCAAAAACTCACAAAATCAAATTCTCTATTTTAACTTTACTATATTAAACTATTCATCTCAAATCTATATAAAAAAAATCCTCCCTAAACTCCCCGTCTGGGAAGATGTTTGGTACAAAAGTCAAGTGGTGGATCACGTGTCAGGACCCCCACCCCCCCTTCAGCAATTAACATTTCTCTCCTTCACTGACCACCACAGCCCGGCCACCCCGTGTCCCCCCCTCCCTCTCTCCTCCTGTTGTTTCTAACGCACACAAAGAACCGGGAAATAATAAAAAAAAAGTTTGGTTAGTGAACGATCAGAAGAAAAAACAATTTGGTGAGGAAAAAATAGAGAGGCTGATTTTGGTTTTAGTTTTTAAGGGATTGACTCTCTATTTTAGCCAAAAAACTAATTTGGCAATTCTGATGAGGATGCCTTACAAAGTGAATGGTTTTAACTTACAAACTCACATAATGCTGACAATGCAATTATTTTATAGATAAATATGTGCTACTCACAAGTAATTTTGGAATCCTGGGAGGGTACTTTGAATTTTGGAATCATGAATATTTTTTACAGTTTGATTCAAAACACGTAGAACAGTTCTGTAATCGATCATATGCAAGCGGTTGAAAGGTAATCTTAAACAAGCCAAACAAGGTCAACCATAAGATGGCAATTTCACCCAAAACCGATAGATACCCGAACCAAATCGATCCTATCGGAGTAGCTTTTTAAATTTTTTCCTACCCATGGGGGGCGGGTTTTAGTTTTCAAAACATAATACACGGCGGGTTTTGGATTTGAGATTGGTCTTAGCAAGTATTCGGCCAAACCCAAACCCAAACCCAAACCGATCCATATAATAGATATAGTACATATGATTTTAATTTTTGTGGTTCCTACTTTTAAAAAAAATTATTTTGATATTTTGTCGTTGGTGTGGGATAAACACATTAAGAGAAGTTTATTATTTAGTTATTTCATTTGATTATGTTGGAATTTAGATGTTTTATGGTAAAATCTTATAGCATGTTATTTTTTTTTATTTTATATATAATCTTTTTCTTTCATATGTTCATTAATGGAATTAATATTAATGCAGGTTTGGTGCGATTCGGATAAAATCCAAATCCATATGGTTTGGTTATGGTGCTCTAAAAATCGTAACCATCGGATATCGGTTTGGATTTGGGTATTGATAAATACTTTAGATTTGGGTATGGTAATGCAAAAATCCGGACCAAACCCGATCCATTCCCATCCCTAATCAAACAATTGATTGTTCGAGTTTAGTTTAGAAACTTGACGCGCTTTAAAAATATTCAAGCTTAAGTTATTCAAAAATAGTCCATCTCAAATGCGCTTCAATTGTAGCGATCACATGCGGTTGGAATTGGAGGGGACTATTTGGAAAACAAAGTAAGTACTGAATGAGGAAATGGTTTTGTGAGGATGTGAAGAAGAAGTGTTGAGGAAAAATTGAATAGGTTGAGGGTAGAAAGCATGGCCTATGACTTTTTGAGATTTGTTTGTGAGTCTAAGTGCTCCACTGGGTTTGAGTACAGTTGCTCCTTCTAATTGGAGATTTGATTGGTTGAATCCGTTGTAGATGAATTCTTGAGATTGTGCTAGAATGGGGAAAAAATAGAAGAGGAGAAAAACCAAAGAAATGGGAGTAGCCATGGAGTTTGTCTTTGGCAGTTGGACGCTTCGAAGGACTTTTAAGTTCAAGTTGTGTGGCAAGGCAAAGAGAGAGGGAGGGGTTTACACCCTCTCGGTCCAAGTTTTAGACTGAATGAAACAGTCCAATTGTTGGATATGATACTCCTACTATTCCATTTTAAATGTTTACCTTTCTATTTTGGAATGTCGCAAAATAAGTATTCACTTTCTATAAATAATCATCAAAATATGCCTATCTTTCAATTTTACCCCTAAAAAATACTCTTTCATTCGTAATTAATTTGACAGTTTTTGATATTCATATCATTCTTAAATATTTAGTAATATCTTTCAACATATAGGAGAAATATTTTTGATGATTTTGAAAACTTTATATATTAGAATTAATTGAAATCTATCAAATAAGATACATATTACATATTTTTTGAGATCTATATTGAAAGATATAAACAATTTAAATACATTTAATCGACTTTAAAATTTTTAAGGTTACTTTTGAAAACTTAAAGCATAAATTTTAACTTTTTAAAAAGCTTGATTTCCCATATATGACATTTAAATTGGGACAAAGGGAGAATAATCAATGGTTTGAATTTACTCAGAAACTTTTATTGCTAAGAGGTTGAGAATCTTTCTACAAATCCAAATCATTAATTACAACAAATGGACAATTTTGATTCGGATTGTTCTGTTTGAAAAATTATCGGGTACTCCCGGGGTACCTTGTGGTACTTTTCACAAATGAAAGGTCGACAACACAATATGTGGGTCACCCCTTGTCTCACAACCATCTAACGACTAAATGTTAGACTGATAATTTGTCGCAACGCGTAAATGATTGGGAGTATCACGTAGATAATACCACATAATACTACGGGGAGCGTTGAATATTAGTCATTCCTCCAAAGGCAAATAAGGACCGGAAATCGTCCAATGGGAGTAGAGGCATTGGCGGTTTTACAAGCTCTCAAATGGGCTAGGATGAAAGGCTTCAAGGCAGTTAATCTGTCAACGAATAGCTTGGAAGTTGCTCGAGCTTTAACAATTGTGTTTTTGTGTTAATATTGCTTATAGAAATGTTATTTTGAATGTTTCAAATGTTGTTTTATCCTTTGATTATGTTAATGTAATCGAGGCCATCCGCCAAGGTGTTTTGGAAACTCACAATCTTATGCGGAGTCATCTTTGTAGTTATATTTGATTAATGGATCTTATGTTTTCTGGGTTCAAAAAAAAAAAGGACCGGAAATGATCCGGTTTGGAGAGGGGGAGACTTGGTATTGGTCAAAGTCCGATTCCAAGAGGTAGAGACTTGGGATTGGTCAAAGTTAACTTTACTTGTGGAAGGCCTAATAAGTGGGCATGTCCCACCCGATATGAGACAGGGATCCTGTGAGAATTAGTCCTCTATTTTATAATGTGTTGGAGAAATTCAAATTTTAACATAAATTGGCAATCAATGTATACTAGATTTCGAAAATTACCTCATATTTTTTATTTCCAAATTTATTTATGAAAATCTACACACCCTTTTCTTTTAACTTTCAAAAAAATGGACTAACATAATCAAATATCCTAAAATCAAATCATGGATAGGTAATATAGGGCGAAATGAGTAATGTTAACTACTAGAGTCGCTTTGTAGTAGGGATGGCAATAAGGTGGATTGGGGACGAATTTGATCATCCCCATCTCCATCCCAACCGTGCTCCTCGAAATGGGAATCACATCTACCCTCCATCCCTGCCCCTAACTGAGACCAAGGATACTTGTCTTGATCCGAAAGTCACCTGACAAAAAAGACTTGCACGTTTGTTTTTTGTTTTTGTTTTTTTTTTTTAGTTTTTTTTTCCTTCATTACAACATATCTGGCATTTAAGCCAAATAATGAAAAATAAGGCAACAATCGTCAAATCTTAAACAAAAATTCCAACCAACCAAATATAATTACTCCGTTCGTCCCTTTTTAAGTGTGTTGCTTCGTAAATCCAAATTATTAAAGAGACGTCATCATCATATCTGTAAAGACCCGTAAAATTTTATAAATAAAATAAAATAAAATAAATAACTAAGTGTTGAGACATTTTGTGTTAAGTGTTGATTGGGGTTTATTTGGTTTACACATGTAAAGTTTGGACGTGGGGTGTAATTTTATGAGGTGCATATATGTGTAGTGTGTGAGAGAGGAGAGAACACTTCTTCCCCTCTTTCTTCCACAACCGTCTTCTCCCTCTCTCTCCTTCCCTCCATTTTTGCTTCTCCTCCCAAGCAAAACCTCACCCATTCACCAAAATCAGTCCCTCTACGCGTTTCCAAGCTTGGTTTGTGCTCGTTTCGCTCCAGGAGGTGAACATTTGCTTGGAGCTTGAAGTAGGAGAAGCTAGGGTTTTGAAATCTTCCATTGGGAGCCCAATCACTCTTGAGGTAAGGGATTTCTATCATTTCAAAGTGTATTAAGGTGTTTAGTGTGGATGTTGTAGCACCCTTTGGCCAATTTCTTCTCAACTTGCAAACAAACTCTTTTTTCTTTTTTCTTGATTGTGGTTGATGTTTGATTCAGGATTTGATGAATATTCTATGTAAATTAGTTGTTGATTAGTTCCATTGTATCTCTTGTTGTCTAAATTTGGCCTTGGAAGTGTTTGGGTTGAGCCCCATGGTGATCTTCATGAGAAAAACCAGTCAAAAATCTGCTCGTAACGTTCGGGTATCGATACACCCTTTTCTTGGTATCGATACCCATAGCTTCTGATTTCAAATCTGTGTAGCGGTATCGATACCACCTTTTCTTGGTATCGATACCGAAGGCCCTAAAACAGAAAAAATTGTTCCTTTCACCCCTAGTTGTGTTGTCTTGGCTTGTAACTCAATGTAATCGCGCTCTTCACTCTAAGACTCATTGATAAACGTGTCCGAAGCCTATCTTTGGTTAATTAGTGATCTTGCGCTTCCTCGGAATAAGAAACACGCGTTTGATATGACATTTGTTTGACACATGAAACTAGGAATCGAGTATTGATTGGTGGGTGTTAGATTATAATGAACGTGAAATACCAAGGAAAGATGGACGGAATGACACGGGGCCCTCACAAGGGGTATGCCCGGAATGACACGGGGCCCTCACAAGGGGTATGCTCGGAATGACACGGGGCCCTCACAATGGGTATGCCCAGAATGACACGGGACCTATAGGGTATGCCCGGAATTCGATAAGATGATCAAACTAAACGACACGTGAATTAGGTAAATGAATTGGGTACACACGAAGTATCTGGTACGTATCGGACACAACGGCATATCAGTAGATCTTGGTTGGATGTTATGGGATTCTAGAGGGTTTGTTCCCTTTCTTTGTGGCTTCCTAGGGTATATTTTCTTTGTCAATCTCTGTCTTGCTGCATGCATACCATTAGCATCTCATTACATTTAGACTTGATAGACGTTTTCCTACTGGGCTAGTGAGCTCAACCTAAAAATTTTCAGGTGATCAGCAAGGAGCATGAAGTCCGTGGCATGGAGTGTGAATACATTTATTTCAAGAGCATCAAAGGAGTTACTTCATCATCTTAGGATGTATAATGTTTTGATAAGATGATCCTGTAACTTATTCAAATGTTATCTTTTGACAAAGGGCTTGTAATATTTTAAGACTTATTTATATCATTTGGGGACACGGGGCATCCGTGGTTTGTCGTGACATTAAACTTTGATTTGACTATGGAGTGTGTTGACCTCCACGTGGAATATATATACATATAGTGTACTTATGAAATTTTGAGGGTGTTACAATATCTTTTACATCAACTTTTACTTTCACTTGACACTTTTCACATTACCTTTTACCTCCACTTTCCAAATTATCCTCCACTTTTACGTATTAACTCTTTACCTAATAACTTTTAAAATTACAAAATAATAATTATACAAACTTTTACCCATTAACTTTTTGAAACACACACTTATTAAGAAACAACCCAAAATGAAAAAGTCAACACTAAAAAAAGGATGGGGGGAGTGCATAACAACCAAGGATTACAAAACAAAACGATTTCATTCAAGCAGTAAAATGTGTTACTATGTATGTGGATTACTGTGTATAAACTATAAACTACAAACTAGTAAATATAGTGGGAAAACCCTACTAGTTAATAATAAATTTAGGGGTCTTAATGTAAATCACATATTATATATATATATATATATATATATATATATATATAGAGAGAGAGAGAGAGAGAGTCTCCTTCATATCCAAACCTCTACGGTCCGAACTCGGTCCGGACCACTTTTCGGGCCAAATTTCGACGATCCGAACCGTTAGATGTGTAAATTCATTTTTATGAAAAAAACTGCTTGAATCATGCCCTTCCGGGTGTGTTTTTTTGCCAAATCATCGCTAGGGCCCTAAAAAACACCTTCTAAACACATCTAACGGTTCAAATTGTCAAAATTTGGCCCAAAAAGTGGAGGTTCGGACCGTAACACGGTCCGGGATCCTTGATAGGAAGTTTATTGTGTATATATATATATGTGTGTGTGTGTGTGTGTGTGTGTGTGTGGATTTTCTAGTCCACACTCCTGGATTTAAGGAAAAAATGGGATTTTTTTGTGTTGCAATTTTTTTTTGGAAAATCCGATCCGTCCAATGTGTTCAAAAGGTGTTTTCTAGGGTCCACGTGAAAATCTTCAAAAAAATACGGGGGAAGGGCTTGATCCAAAGCGGTTTTGCAAAAAGCGTATTTATATTTTTTTGCAAAAACTAACTTGATCAAACCCTTCCTAGTTTTTTTTTTGAAGATTTTTCGCGAGGGCCCTTGAAAACACCTTTTGAACACATTGGATGGATCGGATCGTCAAAAAAAAAATTTGTATAAAAAGTCCGGAAATTAAAAGTCCGGATTAGAAGTTTACCCTATATATATATATATATATATATATATATATATATATATATATATATATATATATATATATATATATATATATATATATACCGAGCTTCCAATCCAAACTCCCGGATTCTGTTAAGTTCCGGAACTCCACCTTCCCAAATTTTTTTTTTGAAAATCCGAACCGTTAGATGTGTTCAAAACGTGTTTTTAAGGTCCACCGAGAGGATTTGGCCCAAAAAAATACCCGGAAGGGCTTGATCGGGGCATTTTTTCGTAAAAACGCTATATTAGCATTTTTGTGAAAAACTGTCCCGATCAAGCCCTTCCGGGTTTTTTTTTTGCCAAATTTTCGCGTTGGACCTTAAAAACACGTTTTGAACACATCTAACAGTTCGGATTTTCAAAAAAAACTGGGAATGTGGAGGTCCAGACGGTAGGTCCGGATTTTGGGTTTGGATAGGAAGTGGACTGTATATATATATATACACACACACACACACACACACACACATGATGTTTTGAAAGTTTTAAAAACATGTTTTTTGCATAATCCAAACTGTCCAATGTGTTTAAAAAGTGTTTTCAAAGGTCCCCCATTAGAAATCGTTCCAAAAAAAAAAAAACTGGGAAGGGCTTGATCCGAGTAATTTTTCACAAAAACTGTACATATACAGTTTCGCAAAAAATTGCTCGGATCAAGTCTTCCCCAGTATTTTTTTTGGATGATTTCTCGCTGGGGCTTTTGAAAACACGTTTTAAACACATTGGACGGCTTGGATTATGAAAAATTGATCCGAAACTATGAGTCCCAGACCTAGAGATCCCGGATTTTATATATATAATAAAAATGGAGAGTGAAAGAGAGTGTGTAACGGGGTGGGAATGAGGCTGTCTTTCTTCTTCTTGTTTTTTTTTTTTTTTTTTTTTTTGTAATTTAGGGGTCCGATATACGTGTTACTTACAAAATCGTCTATATTTCTCAATATGATAGTTAATGTTAGAATTTTTTTCTAATAGAACTAATTGACATTTATTAAACAAGATCCATTTTGCTTATATAATATGGAGTATTAATAAGTATACATCATGCATGATACACAGATAAATGATTTTAATGGTTATATATATACCACCACCATAATGCTTTTTTGTTACGCAACCTGAATAGAAGATATTCAAGCTAATTTTTTTGTAGAATCTCCAAGGCTTCGTGTAAAGATGTTCAATGGGCTCATTTCCTAGCCAAACAAGCCCTCATTTCATTTCAGCATCAACCAGATTTAAGAGATGGAGCACAGCTTCAGCCTGCAAGCTAATTTTGTGGTCGTTTGGTGGGTTTTTTCAGCTTATTGTTCTTATTGTTGTATCCTATGTTGTAAAACTACTTGTTTATCTACTAAAATTCTCTCTATTTTTCCAAACTTTTTTTATAAATACACCATAAATTATGTATTAAGTTGGGTGGTGACTATTCTAATTTTCTCTTGTCCTACGTACCCTACCAAAATGTAATACCAAACAAGGAAGATTTGTAACATTTCCATGTGGATAACCAAATTACAAGAAATTTTTTAATACGGTTATTTGTAACACCTTTCTCATGTGGGGTTAGATCTACACATACATATAGGACCCATATCATGTAGGGTTGGCCATTTCATACGATCCAATCTCCACTTCGAACAGATTAGCAATTTGGACATTTGTTTCAAGGCTGGATAGGATATGAAGATTTTTTTTTTTTTGAAAAATTTTGGAATCAAATAGGAGGTGAAGACAGACGTATCCCTGCCCTGAATCTGTTTCTTGATCCATTCCCGCCTTACCCTGTCCCCAAATCCTCCAAATTGTGAACATTAATACTTTTAGATCAAACACGTGTAATAGATAGCTGGACACTTTATAAGCTACTATCAAACATGTACGTAACTTACACTATGACCGGTATGTTTTGGGCTTAATGAATGAATTGTAGGATGTTGGACAGGAAATGTAATAGTCAAGATACAATCCAACTATTTTTGTGATCTGCAACAAAGCCAATCTATATAGGGAAATTTATCGAAATGGTCCCTATAGTTTAACCCGTGTCTCGATTTAGTCCCTCATGTTTCATCTTCACTTTAATTGACCCTGTAGTTTCAATTTTGCTTGAATTTCGTCCAATTGATAACATACGTTAGCTAAATTGATGGAAAACCCAATTTGGGGCTTTTTTAGGGACAGACCTGTCATTTCCCCTCCCCTCCCGTCCAAACCCCTAACCCTAAATTTTTACCCTATTTTCTTACCAAAACCCTCCCATTTACAACCCCAAAATCTAGGGAATAACAGCCACATTTCATCTTTTTCTCTCTCTCTATCATTTTCTTCTTCTTCTCAAAGGTGCTTCAATGGCTTATTTGTATTGATAGTCCCCAAAGTATTAACAGAATGTCACTTTGGTCGCCAAAATATAAATCGTGTCTATTGAGTCCCCAATGTAAACAATTCACATTTAAATTGTCCATGGATCTAACACCATCCACGTTTACTATCAAGTTGATAAGCCCCAAATGTTGTATATATTCGGGCTTATCTCGCTCGTTGTAATCACACACATGTGCATTTTATGCCTTTATACGATTGATTTTGCGCGAGTTGTGTTTTTGATGAGTTTCAAAAAATCGGAGATAAAAGGTGTGTCCAAAGCTCCAAATAATTTCTGGTTGTATCCAGAAGTAGCCAAGATCCCACAATCTTTGTGGAGGACAATCACGAAGCTTAGAAGTCGATTCAAGAAGCTTTGGAAGGTTCAAGGAAGGCCCGAAACAAAAGAACAATAAATTTGGAGTTATGAGCTTTGAGAAAATCTGACCAACTGATAGAAAAATGCTCATTACTTTCAATATACAAAGGCTATGAAGATGAGATTAATTGGGTTTGAAAGTAGACTCATAGAGCTTTCTAACGGTTCAAGAATCGCCTCATTTCGAGTTCGGACAAAGCCGAGACATGCCTGCAAAGTTGGGTCAAGAATCTACCTGACCAGAGCAATCTGGATCGATCCAGATCCTTAGTGGATCGATCCAACTTCATCAGAAACCCCCCAAACCACTTTGGATCGATCCAAGGTCATGGTGGATCGATCCAACTTCATTAAAATGCTCTAGATCAACTTGGATCGATCCAGAACTATGGTGGATCGATCCAACTCCACTCAAATTGTTCCAGAGCCATCTGGATCGATCCACTTCCATAGTGGATCAATCCACATCAATCCGTGGAGCATTTTTCAAGCATTTCAAGCACTTTTTGTACTTTCTACTTATGGAAAGTTTTTATTAAAAGCATCATTAGGATATTTTTAGAGAGATGGAAGGTGTTTGTATGTATTTCCCTCTCCCTCTCTCTCCTCTCACTTTCTTCCTCCATTAGTTTTATTCTTAGTTTAGTTCCACCTTCTCTCTAGTTTTTAGGGTGGTTTTTCTTTGATCCAAGGTTTTCATCTTCATTAATGTTGTAAGTGTACTCTTAATCTTTACAAATCTACTGTTCATTTGTATTTTCTTAGGTGTTTTAGATTTTCATGTTGTTCTTACTATTTCCATTAAAAACTCTAATTTCTAAGTGTTGTTTGTGATTTTTGCTAGTGTTAATGTTGTAGGCCAACTTAGGTTCTTTACTTAAAATTAGTTTTTAAGTTTATTAATCATGTTTTGCTTCTCCTTCAACGTTTTAATCTTATTTCTTGCTATGGTTTGTGAGTAGTTTAAGTAGGCTTAGTCATGGGGTGATTAGCACTCCATAACTTGTGATTAATCCATCCATCTCATGTTATAGCATGCACCTCTTATTTATCAAATATTTGGGGTTGCACTTTTATGTACCAAAGGGTGGGTTTGTTAATCTCTTTGATCACATGTAGCCAAGAGCTTGACTACTTGACACGTGTGATGCTTTGGGCGATGTCAACCCATCCGTTTGCCAAATGAACCGAAAATCCTAATCTTTGTTAAACACATTTTTCTAGTAAAGGTTTTAAAATCTAAATCTTCTGTTCGGGAGCATTTAACGAATCCCCAAGCCGGTCATCAAAGAGGGGATGGATTAACCCGAGTCATGGTAGTTAAATACCCCTAGACTTTGCCTTACTTTAATTTTTCATTTTTAATCTTCTAAATCATTCACGAAATTAAGTGAATTCCACCCTCAAATCACAAAATCCAAGTTTGTCGCTTTAAGGTCGAAAGCTTACACTTGCAAGACAACTCTCACGCTGGGTGCATTCGGTCCATGTGGATTCAACCCGGTCTTACTGGTTATTATGCTATGCGATACCTAGCCCTACGCTTGGGGCGACACCATCTACGATACAATCCAAGGTCGCAAGCACAAGTGCAGGGGTACTTTCAGGATTTCATCTTAAATCCTCACCACTTCATCTTCTACCTCAAAACCCTAACCATCCCCAAACCCAAAAATTGCAGCCAGATGAGCAAAAAATGAACTTGTGACAAAGACATCTCTAAGTACTTTGTATTCCACAACACTGCCCCCATTGCAATGGACAAAAAGACATAATAGAAAACGCACAAATGGTCGGACTAAAAAGAAAATTGGCAAGAACATGGTTTTGCAAGAAACCATGGCAGGCTGTTACTTTGGGAGCTCGAGATTCTTCTTCTTCTTCTATAATACAACAATACAGCTTTAATTCCATGCAAAGAACAAAATTCCGGCAAGACGAACCTTAAAGCAACAGACTTTTCTAGAAAAAACTCCAAAACAAACAATCGTTAACTCATCTTTTCCGTCGTATGGAGTTAATTATGACTTGATTTGTTAATTATGACTTGATTTTGTTTTCAAGCAACACCAATAGGCTGTTGCTTTGGAGGCTCTAAATTCTTCTTTTGATGTTTAGTTGAGTCGCCGATGAAATCCTCTAGATTGTAAATGACCATGATGTAGAGGGAGCAGCTAAGGCAGTGAGCGATGTCCTCGCCGAGCTCGAAATCGTCTTTGGTGATCTGAAAAAGATCTCTGCATGGTCAAAGGTAGGTGAATGCTAGGATCTCCTCGTTTCACTCCATGTGTTCGATCTCCACGTCGTCGTGCATCATCTTATGCTTCTTCTTCTAACCAATTGGCGTTTGTATTTTCTAATGGATTTGAGAAATTGAAAGGCGGTGAAGAGGTGGTGTCGGATTTGGAAGCAGTTGAGTTTCTAGGGCTTTTACGCGGTTTAAGAGGAAGGGGAAGAGAAAGGAGAGAGGTGATGGAGAGAATTAGAGGTTTGAGGTTTTTTCTTTAAAAAAAAAAATCGTCATTCATAATTATTATTTTTTTGATCGAGAGGTTGGTGTTTAGTTTTGGAATTAATATGCTTAGGATTTTGAGGTAGAAGTTGAAGGGGTGAGGATTTGAGATGAAATTTTGAAAATGCCCATGTACTTGACGGTAAACATGGACGAAGTTAGATCTAGGGACCATTGAAACGCGAATTTTTTACATTGGGGACTCAATAGACACGATATATATTTTGGGGACCAAAGTGACATTTCGCTAATACTTTAGGGACCATCCGTACAAATAAGTCGTGCTTCAATGGATCACATGCTATGTCATTGTGGAAAAAGTTCATCAGTCACCACCTCATGGACTGACACCAACCCTCGCAAAAGATTCATTGGGTGTTACAAACATGGGGTAAGTTCCAACCATGCCATTTCTCCTTTTTCTGGTTCTCGGTTAGTCCCTTTAAAAAGTTTTTTTGTTGGTGCTTTGATTTTGTAGTCTCCCCGATGCTTGCGAGTTTTTATATGGGTGGATCCACCCATGTGTGCTCGTGCTAGAGTTGTCATTCCAGGATTACTTAGAAGAAGTTGAAGCCTTGAAGACCAGATTCAAGTATTGAAAAATAGACAGAGGATTTACGTGGCTGTTATGATATTCTTTATTTTTTTCTTCTTGTTCTGGAATTGCTCCATGGATGGTGGCTCTGGCGGTGTGGAAGGCAGTGTGGCAGTGGACTGTGAGGGTTTTGGTTATTGTAATAGTTAGGTTAGTTTAATGGTTAGGCAGTAGTGGTGGTGGAGGTGGGTTTTGTAATGAAATGTTGTCGTTGTGTATGCTATTTAACAATCCATTTTATGTAATCTAATTGTAATGGTCATTATATTCAATGTCAATGTGAAAAGTGCCTCTTTTCATTTCTCTATTTTTTGCAATCTGTGGCACATTCTTGTGGTTACAAAGAATGAAAAAACCAATGTAAAGTTTGCAATATGTGATACTCATACCAATAAAAAATTGGGCATAATACTCTTTCGTACCAATGATAATACATTAAACAAACATACAAGTCATACCACTTCTGTCATACAATTCATACCACTCAAGAAACTGGGCATTATGCAATCTGTGAAAAAAGCATTGATACCATGAACATGCCATTCAAAAAACTGGGCATAACACAACCTGTGAAAAAACTAGTCATTGAGGAAAATGGTAAAAAGTTTTTGATCTAAACCTGATGATCAGTGGGGACAAAGCACTTAAAACAAGGACAAAAAACCACTAAAATATGAACAATCACACCTAAAAATTCAGACAAAGCCATTTATAAAAGGGAAGTGGGTACCAAGAAGCACAAACAAACATCTATATGTACACAAAAAGGACCCAAAACCATTAAACAAATAGACAAAACCCTTAAACAATGACAGAAAACATAAATAAAAGCAATTGTAATTCATACCATAATCAGGTGCTTGATCTCCAACCCTAACGCTCCACATTTCGTACCACGAAAGTGTTGAATGAGAGAACTTGATCAATGATTGGGGTTGGGTTGAGTTCGATCAGGGTGAGTTCGATTGGGGCTGGGTTGAGTTCGAGCGATTAGGGTGAGTTTTTATGCGACTCACTCACTTGTTTCCTCTCTTCAAACAACGTAAGTCTGGGGAGTTTGGTAGGGTAGGGTTTGGGTAAAATGGGGTAAAAAGTTATGGTTAGGGGTTTGGGCGGGAGGGGAGGGGAAATGACAAGTCTATCCCTAAAAAAAGCTCCAAATTGGGTTTTTCATCAATTTAGCTAATGTATGCTATCAATTGGACGAAATTCAAGCAAAATTGAAACTACAAGGTCAATTAGAGTGAAATTGAAACATGAAGGACTAAATCGAGACACAAGTTAAACTATAGGGACCATTTTGATAAATTTCCCATCTATATACTCCCTCCGTTCGTTTTTAAGTTTGTAGCTTCGTAATTCTCACTTATTGAGAAAGCATCATCATTACACCTTTCACATTAACTTTTACATTCACTTTCCACTATTGTTTTTAATGGAGACATCATCATTAAACTTTACCTACTAACATTTCAAAAAAGAATCTACTTTTAAGGGCAAAATAGGAAATGTATCAATTTTTACCCATTAAATTTTCAACATCGCACTTATTTAGGAATAGTCTACAATGAAATACACTTCTCTTTCTAAGTAACGGAGGGAGATGTTTTTTGGATAATTAATGGTTATTTAAGTTATGAATTTCATCTTTGCTTAAATGCTATGCGGCCACTAGCTTCTTATTACATGTCTTCTTAATCTTTTTGCTTTAGCTCTACATATACTTATGACTATTTTACCCTCCGTGGGTTGCAAAACAAATGATCTTGGTAAAATGCCCATATCTCGCTCATCTGCATTCGCATCAAGACAAGTTATGCATTATAAACAAGGTATTAAAAGGATTAAAAGATGATGGGATCATAAAATGAAAATAATGAAGTTCAATTTATGAAAATTTTGTCGAAAGGAGACCGATTGAAAGATCATTAGAGTCTCAAAGGCTAAATATGCTTTTGCGCCCTTCTATACATTGTGAGTTCCGTTTGACACTCACATTCCTAGTTCTATGGTGTTTGTTCATTCTGTAAGAGTTCCAGATAGTTCATAGGCCTTTGGACACTTCATCAAATCATCCGAAACCGTTTCATAATCAGGATGAAAAGGTTTTCGACACATCCCTCTTTGAGCAAAAGTCAATGATGGAAAGATTTTTCAGCGTTTTGATGAATTGTGGATACTCCATGAACTTTTTTGGAACACTAGAGCAATCAAAGAAATACATAAGAATTGGGGATTTGAAAATTAAAATGTGTTTTAGCCTTGGTGACTCCAACGATTTTTTTTTTAGTGGTCTTCTTTCTACCAACTTTCATAACCGAAATCTAGATAACTTTTTTATTTGATTCAACCATCATTTGATAAATTGAAAACCTTATTTATCGATATATAATACGTCTTGATCCGACTTTAAAATAGGGAGTTGGGAGCGTAAAAAAGCATTTATAAAAAAATTATCTTGATCAAATATCGATAGGTATCAAAATAATTCATTTTTTTTAGAAATAATCTTTTGCATTCTGATACATATTTATGTTTGATCAAAATAATTATTTTAGTGGATGTTTTTCATAACAATCCCTACAATATTTGCGGTAAGATCAAGACGGAACTGAGCACACAATTGTTTAACTTTTCTTCAAATTTCTTTCAGATTATAGGGCCTGAATTATGAATGAAAAATTGAACGACTTAGATCAAGTACTTATAAATAATAACCTTTTGGGCTGAAATTACACAACACCACTCAAATTATTAACTTAAAATTATTGGACAATTCAGATCGTTTTTGTGGGCCCCAAAGTGGACTTGACAAACCCACACGACCATGTAAAATGGCCTCCTTGACTTGCCGCCAAAAGATGTTGTTTTGGGGGGAAGATACGTACGTCATCAATTTCCGTTCGAAAATTGACGGACACGGGTGGGCCTAATTAAAACAAATTTGTACAATCATGAGGTTCAATTAACATTTAATGAAGTTTGAAGGCCCATGAGGTAGTGCGATCAAACTTTGGAGACTTTTTGAAGTTACCCAAAACTTTAATCTCTCGAGCTAAGCTTAAAATTTAAAAGCCTCGTAAAAGCAATCTAGTTTAAGCCTCCAAATTTTGTCTATTTTTTTGGGGCCCCTAATAATATAGGTCCATATAGATACTAGGTATCAATAAAAAAAAATTATGTTTAATTTGTCTAAAAAATTTGAGGGCCTAATTTAAAAGAAGGCCCAAGTGAAATGACCCAAATGTAATCTTGAAAATATTTTGGAAAGAAATGAGCTTTCTGATATTGAGGGAAAGGATTATGTTCGGAATTGAAAGTCTTGAGAGAAATTTTACCGAAAGAGCTAAGAAAGCCCATTGATGTGCTCAATTACTTGAAGACAATGGATAGTTTTTTTTTTTTTTTTTTTTGTGTGGATTATGCATGTGAGAATCTTTGGACTGATATTCCGATTCTGATTTGCCTCTGGTGAAATAGGTTTTTTGAAGTTAAAGTTGATCAAAACCTATCTTAGGTCGACGATGTCACAAGAAAGACCGAACGGATTGGCTATGTTGTCTATTGAAAAGGCTATGGTGGAGAAACTTAATTATACAAGTTTTATTAGTACTTTTGCGGCTAAAAATGCAAGAAGAGTAATCTTTAAATGACAATTTTTAATGTATTGATTATGGATACCTATGGTCTCAAATTATTGCATTGTCTTCCATATGAATGTTTTTACTTTCTCAAGTATCATTCACTATGCAAAAAAGATTGAAGGCCCATTCTTTTTCCTTTAAAAATTAAACTTTAGGCCTCAAGAAATTGAGGCCAGTCCCCCGTAATCTCTACCCAAAGATTTCTATTCCATACTTCCATCAACTAGTTGGAATCTATTTCATGCTTTCCGATTCGCAAGTGGTTTGGTTGGATGGTGTCAAATCTTACGTGGCTCAAAAATCTTTGTACCTCTCGCGGTTTAACTTTTGGGCCATTAGATTTTGATTTTTGTTTTTATGTTTTAATATTTCTAGTGATCCAACGACCTAAAAAACCTCTTGGCACGAGAGGGCATAGGAGTTTTTCGGGAGAGAGAATCTGAGCTTCGGTTTTGGTTGATGCGGGATAGAGCCGTAGGGGAGTCGTTAGAGAGCCGCCGCCTCGCAAAAAAAAAAAAACCTCTAGTATTATATAAAAAATAAAATTTCTCCCACCTAATTATATAGACTCATCCCTACAAAGTATTTTTAGAAAAAAAAATTATCCCTGCATAGTGAGATTTCTGGTCCTTGGTTGATGCCTTTTTAAGGTCAACTCAAAAGCTAAACAGATCGAAACTCGTAAAAGTTTTCAAACCAGGTGGCAACAAACTATATTCCGCAGGACTCAGAGCCGGAGAATGTTGGTTGCTCTTTCGTTGAATTTTCTGGTTTCAAAGATGCTTTACTCTAGAAGGTCGGTATTGACTTTAATATCCATCACATATAAGAGTATCCACAATGGTCTAACCAAAATTGGATAATCAAAAGTTGCCACATAAGCTTTTGGTTATCCATTTTAGGTTCTTAAAGTTAAGAATGCCAAGTCCCACATTGGTGTTTTTTGTCCATAACCAAAAATAATGGACACCCTCCATCACTTATTCAAATGATAAACAAAACTTGCCACATTACTTTTTCAAACTACAAAAAATAGTTTTGAAATTTTTTTTAAAAAATATTTTGAATTTTCTTTAAGTACAAAACGGTTTAAAAAAACAGTTTTTAAAAATAAATTTTGAAAAAAAACATTTTTTAAAAATAAAATTCTGAAAAAAACAGTTTTTAAAATGAACTTTTGAAAAAAAAAACAGTTTTTTAAAATGAACTTTTGAAAAAAACAGTTTTTTAAAATAAACTTTTGAAAAAAACCAGTTTTTTAAAATTAAACTTTTGAAAAAGAAAAAAAATTTAAATTAAACTTTTGAAAACATTGTTAAGAGAGGAGAGAGAAGGTTTTTGTCATTTTGTGTAATGGTGGGTGTACTTGATTGGGTAGATGTGGGGTCCATTAAATTTGGTTATTGGCAAAAGGTTGCTAGTTTTGGTTATCCAAGTGACAAAATTTGGTTAGTTCTTAAAGAGGTTCTAAGTTTGGTTATTCCAATGTGAGCACTTTTTTAAACAAACATTGCTAACTTTAGCAACTTTTTGGTTTTGGTTATGCCATTGTGGATGCTCTAAGTACTTATATTTGTGCGAATTTCCAATCATTGGGAAAGGTCGGGGGCCGTAACTAGTAAACTCACTAAATCCTTATAGTGAGCAATCACTATTCGGTAATCAACAATTTAGATTATTTTACATAAAAGATAAGTGTCTTACATTAAGATAATTGCATTTAATCATGACCATTAATTACTGAACGGAAGGTCGTAAATGCTCACTACACATGCCCCGAATCCCAAAAAGGTAAAAACATTTTGTTTATCCGTTAACTGAACAAAACATTTTGCTCATCCGTTAATTTCCATTGCTTAATTATTGTGATGAGTACTATCCGGCTCAATATTTGAATTTTAACCCTTTGGATGGGTTGATAATTGCACTAAGCTATTCAAGTTCGAACCCGTGTTTGTTAAAAGTTCGTTTTAAGTTTGGTTTATTAAATGAACAAACAAAGCTCGAATATTTCTTAAAAAGCTGATGAAGCTATCAAACCAAACTCAATCAAGCTGCTATTCGACTCATTCGGCTTATGATGTTTGTAAAATTTGAGTAGCTTGAGCCTGACATGTGATCACCATGATTAACACTCGTTTAAGACAGACTGTTTAAGCTTCAAATATATTTTCATAGCTTGTTAAGTTTCTAAACTAAACTTGAACAATCATTTCTTCGGCTAGTATAAGTTTACCTTTTAACTGCTTGCATATGATTACAGAACTGTTATACGTATTATGAATTAATCAAACAGCAAGAAATATTCATGTTTATACAATCAACTATCCCTATCAATTCCTAAGACTATTCCAACAAAACAAAAACAAAAAAAAGGAAAGATATTGAGAAGTTGGGGCTTACTATCTTCCAACTTCAAGTGAACTAGATGACATTAGCCCTATCGATGACGATTCATGCGACGAGGTTGAGACCGTATTAGCCAAAATCACTTCAAAAAATCTGGACATCGTCTCTTGAACTCCTCTTGAACTAATTGAAGACCCTATTTGATCAATACCCGGAAGCAAATCATCTCCATTAAGATACCTCAATATTTCCCTCATACTAGGCCTAGCTTCTGCTTTGGGGTTAGAACAAAGAAGCCCAACGCCCAAAACCAGTTCCATCTCTTCCACCACGTACCTGGAACCCAAGTTTGGATCCACAGCGTCCAAGATCCGACCCTTTTGAAGTTGCTCGATAACCCAATTCCCCAAGATAACCCGGCCTCTTTCCTGGTCATCAACGATAGGCCCTCTCCCACAAACTACCTCAAGGAGTAAAACCCCATATGCAAACATGTCAGAGCTTGTGGAGGCCTTTCCGGTTTGAGCTAATTCGGGTGCGATGTACCCGATTGTACCCACAACATTTGTGGTATGTGAAATTGTCCCGTGATCATATAATCTAGCTAACCCAAAATCCCCTAGCCTTCCATTCATTTCCCCATCTATCAATACATTGCTAGACTTGACATCTCTATGGATCACCACTTGTGCCCACTCCTCATGCAAATACAATAGCCCTGCAGCAATCCCTTTGATTATGTGAAATCTTTGCTCCCAATTCAAAACAAATCCATTTTTGGGATGGAAAAGAAGAGAATCAAGGCTACCATTTGGGATATAATCATACACTAAAAGTAGATCAGTTTTCCTCTTGCACCATCCTTGAAGATTCACCAAGTTTTTGTGCCTCAACCTTCCCAAACTCTCAATTTCCGCCGCAAATTCCCTCATCCCTTGTATTGCGTTATTCGACATAATCTTTTTAACCGCGATTTCTTCTCCGACGGTTGGCAAAACACCTTTGTAAACCGCGCCAAACCCTCCAGTTCCTAACAACTCGCTATCTTTGAATCCCTTCGTCGCGACATAAAGATCCTTGTACATGAACCGATGAGGGCAATCCAATTCCCAATCTTCGAGGCGTTCGAAATTCATCCTCCTCTTGTATGCCATAACAATCAACAAAGCCACCACCAAAATAACAACGATAACAGATAAAGCGCCAATCAGCGCCTTAATCTGGAGCTTGAATTTCGAAGGCTTTTTCTCTTTCGGTACAAGTGGGAGTTTGTTTAGATCGAATTGAGGAGCGGTTCCGTTCACCCGAAAACTCCAACCCAATATGTAATGAGCGCTTGATTTTGTCCCAGTGGCCGCGGAGAAGCCAACGTACATATTATCCAAAAGAACAGTAGACAAGTCGATGGGTTTCGAAATGAGGGGTCGATTCGGTTTCGATATCCATAGAGGAGATATCGTAACATTCAAAACTTTATTCAACCCATCATAATCTACCCAGGCTTGAACCCGTTCTCCACTCTCCAATGTCATGTCTTCTTTCCTATCGCTTCCATCGACGTTATAAGAAGCCATTTCGGTAATATTCGACAACATGGTATTGATGTTGACTCCGACATGGTTTCCTTCTCTGTCAAAATCCTCTTGAAACCCGTTAACTGTATCAAATTCCACCGCGAAAATATGGTTCGACGAATTCCCATCGTTGTTTTTGTTGAGGATACCGAGGAAGTGTCCTGCCTCTGCACCGGGGAATTTCTTCGAAGGAGAGACGGTGAAGGCGAGGCCGTGGCCGCCGCGGTTGGAATCGGAGGGGACTATTTGGAAAACAAAGTAAGTACTGAATGAGGAAATGTTTTTGTTAGGATGTGAAGAAGTGTTGAGGAAAAATTGAAAAGGCTGAGGGTAGAAAGCATGGCCTATGACATACTGAGATTTGTCTGTGAGCCTAAGTGCTCCACTGGGTTTGAGTACAGTTGCTCCTTCTAATTGGAGATTTGATTGGTTGAATCCGTTGTAGATGAATTCTTGAGATTGTGCTAGAATGGGAAAAAAATAGAAGAGGAGAAAAACCAAGGAAATGGGAGCAGCCATGGAGTTTGTCTTTGGCAGTTGGACACTACGAAGGACTTTTAAGTTCAAGTTGTGTGGCAAAGAGAGAGGGAGGGGTTTATATCCTCTCTTTTCCTCAGTCCAAGTTTTAGACTGAATGAAACAGTCCAATTGTTGATATGATGATATTATTATTATTATTATTAGGAGGTTAAGAATTTTTCTACAAATCCTAATAATTGCAGCAAATGGACAATTCTAATTCAAACCGTTCCGTCTGAAAAATTATTGGGTACTCCGAGAGTACCATGTGACATCTTACGTAGTACTTTCTCACAAATGAAAGAAATGGCCACCACACTACGTAGACGCCCCTAATGCTAAGTCCCAATCACCCAATAAAAGTGAATGATAAATGTTCGTACCGGATAATTTGTCGCAATATAAATGATTGAAAGTTCAACGTAGGCAATACCATACGATATTTCAAGAGCGTTGAGTAATTACTCGTTCAGTCCAGTACAAATTAAGGACCAGAAATGATCCGGTTTGGAGAGGGAGAGACTTGAGATTGGTCAAAGTCCGAACGAAACGGAGAGACTTGGGAATGGTCAAAGTTAACATACTTGTGGAAGGCCTAATAATTGGGCATGTCCCGCCTGCTATGAGATAGGGATCCGATAAGAATTAGTCCTCTTGTGCAGAAGAAATTCAAATTTTAAAATAAATTGGCAATCTATGTATACTAGATTTCGAAAATTTCCTCATATTTTTTTACTTCTAAATTTATTTATGAAAATCTACACTCTTTTTTCTAAGCCAAATAATGAAAAATAAGGCAACAATTGTCAAATTTTAAACCAAAATCCCAACCAAGCAAATATAATTACTCTTCGTTCCTTTTAAGTGTGTTGCTTCGTAAATCCAAATTATTAAAGAGATATTATCATTATACCTTTTATATCAACTTTCGCCTTCACTTTGCAATTTTCCTATTCCTTTTTTACCTTAACTTTCCAAAATTATACTCCACTTTTACCCATTAACTTTCTACCTAATAACTTTTCAAAATAACAAAAAAATAAATATACAAACTTTTACCCAATAACTTTTTGAAACAAGGGACAACCCAAAATAAAAAAGTCAACACTGAAAAGGGGACAGAGGGAGTAAATAACAGCCAGGGATTACAAAACAAAAGGATTTCATTCAAGCATTAAAATGTGTTACTTTGTATGTGGACTATTGCATGCCCACGCCGCGCTGCCTCGACGACTACTGAAAGAATCGACGATTTGCTTGTACCCATGTCCGTGTCCATTTTTTATGGTCTTGTGAATTTCGGAGTGGGAGTAGGAGAGGAGGTAGTGAGAGAAAATATGATTTGAATTTTGAAAAGGGGACAAAGAGAGAATGTGGTGGGGTAGGACAAGAAGATTTGTAAAATATTCCCATGTGATACCCTAATCACGAGAAAATTTTCAGAGCAACGGTTATTTGCAACGTCTCTCTCATATGGGGTGTGACCTAAATATACTTAGGACCCACATCATGTGAGATGGTATTGTAAATAATGGAAATTCTTTCCCTAATCACAAACTACAACAACAACAATAACATAACCCATTTAGTCCCCAATAATTGAGGGTATGGGCGGGGGATGGATAGGAGACAGATCTAATATTTGGCAATAAATGCACAAAGTGGCTACTCCCAGAATACCACTGAAACAGATGAATTGGAGACATACCTAACCTTTGGCAATAAATGCACAAAGTGGCCGCCACGTATCACCATCAAAACAAATGGTCCCCTAAACCGTCCGCGTTCTTTGTGGAATCATGCCTCAAATCAAAGCCAAAAAGGCGTCGAGAGGGGTAGACCCAAGAATCATTTTGATTTATGTGCACATTACCACGCTTCTTTCATTCAACATCTAGAAAGACGTTGGCGTTCAGACAACATTCTCTAATCACAAACTAATTGAAGTTATTTAGACCCTTAAAAACTCCATAAATCAAATGGTCGCAATATTTGGGAAAAAGGAAAAAAGGGAAAGAAACAAAAAAATTCTTCTCCTTCCATCCCAAATTGTTGATCCTATGTGAATTTCAATGTAATTTTTAAATGCTCCCCTAACAGTCAAAAGGATTGGACTTGTGTACAAGCGCCCTAGAACATAAATGGAGAATGTAACGAGAATAGAGAAAACGGAAATTTTTTATACACGTGTGAACTTTTTTTTTTTAATGAAAAGTATCCCGATGACTCAAACTTATCTCTTCAACCCTTCTCATAGCTCTTTTCACGTATTTTTGTGAGATACAATGGCCCCCAAAAATTTAATTCCTATGAGCTCACAGTGGTAAACGCTCACCGAAACAAGTAGATTAACTACACTACGACAACCCGTTGGGGTTTACACTTGGTCAACTCGTGTCTTAAAGAAGAAAAACGACCCCTAATAACCGGGAATGACTTTAGCTGAGAAACTGATTGATGGGGATGGATAGATATTTCACATTCAGTGTCCTTGAGTTGTGAAGATTCGAACTGCTCAAACATTCTAGAGTGGTGTGGCTTAAACTTCAACAATTTTCCTTCTTTGATTTTTGTAACCCTTATAACTTTGTAATCAATTAAATCAAGGGTCCAATTCAGCTTGTTAGAGTGTCATTAGACTATATTCATGAATCTAGAAGGAGCATTTATGTGTGTGCGTTTTTTCTTTCTTCTTCCCCACTAGTAGCTAGTTTGCAGTCAGTCATGGGCATCCAATTGATAGAATCGCTAGAAACATGTGAATTGCACGACTCTAATTACGTGTTAAGAAATTAGAACACAACACAAACAGACGTGCGTAATGGAAAAAAGGAAAAGAAAACAAGACACAAGATATATGTAGAAAACCTCAACATGAGAAAAAACCATGGGAGTCACACCCCAGCCTAATATGAAATCGAAAAATAAGAGGACAAAGTCTTCTCGTAATCTTTCTAAGATCTACATTTTATCTCGTCTCTCTCTGTTTTTCTCTGAAGACTTATAACCCTAATTATTATCAAACTGCAAAAATAGATTAGTTCATGCCTATGGCCGAAATTACACACTAAGGTTCAACAATATCGTTTTCGGTATGGGAACTTTGCCCCCGCCTCGGAGTTAGACCACTGCTGAAGGTTGTCTGAACCCAACATTACAAACAGAAACAGAATAATTGAAAAGTCTTATTAGATAAGTGTAATTGGTTGAATAGGATATTAGTAAAGCACATTAGCCTTAAACACATTTGTTATGTGTTACATTTTTCTGTAATCTATAATGTCTCTTAACCATGGTTAGGTAGCAATGTCTGTTATAAGCCTTGGTTAGAGCATCCTCATCGTGAGGCAAATTTTCCCCGGCTAAGTTGTTGAGTGAAAGAGGAAAAAAACCCCCAAAAATCGACTCAACAATTTTTTGTAAATCTTCAAAATTTATAACTTTTGCTACAAAGAAATTGATAAATCCTTTAAGGCACTATTCACTAGTTAAAACAATTCTCTCTCCTGACTTCCCTCCCTCTCTCTCTCTCTCTCTCTCTCTCTCTCTCTGTCTGTCTATACCCCTTTCAATATCTTTTTTTTATTATTACTTTTAATTTTGGGTGAAGTTAGACTAGAGAGTCTGATTTTGTGAGTTCTTCAAAAAAATGACAAAAGGTATTTTTAAGGTTAAATTTGGCTCAATTTTTATTGAGCCTGATGAGGATGCTCTAGGTGGTTAGTTAGTCTAGTTAGGTTTACAGTTGTATAAAGGAGTGTTATTCAATTGTAATCGTTGAGTTGAGAAAATAGAAATACAAATTATAGTTTATGTCTCTTTTCTCTCTCTCTTCTCCTCTCTTTCTTTACTTTTTCTTCTTCTTCGCAAAAACCTTAGAATCTCTCTCAAGAATTTGATATGTGATAACATGTCTTTTGCAAAAGATGATTGGTCTCATTGTAGATTTGACAGGCATTATCTCCCCTCTGGTTTCTATATCCCCTTGATTGTAAGAGGAAGAGATGTATTGTTCTAGTTTCTGTTTGAAGACTGAGGAAGAGATGCATTGTTCTAGTTTCTGTTTGAAGACTGAGGAAAAGATGCATTGAACATAGCAGGTTGTTGTTGTGAGGTCATAGGATAAAACTCAGAACCATTGTGATGCTGAGAGACATTCTGAGAAAGAGGTAAATTATTAAAAGGACGAGTAAGGTACATAGTTGAATCAAGAGGTTGGGCATTTGGCTTTGGCATAGTTAGAAAAACCGATGATCTACCATCAACAGATTTTCCAAGGGTAGATCTATGCTTCCTCATTTCTTCACCATTAACAAGAGTAATAAGTTTCTCAAATGTCAGGTCACCAGTACAAGCACTCAATGCAGTTTGAAGCCCATCAAACTTAGATGGTAGACCATGAAGAGCATGAAACACGAGATCATCATTAGACAATGGTGCCCTAGTTGCTGCTAGTTTATAGGATATCTCCTTGAAAGTGTCAAAATAGACATCAAAGGTTGAAGTTTTGGTAAGGTTGAACAACTGTTGTTTCAGATCATGAATATGTGTTTTCGACACCGAATTAAATCGATATTCTAGAATCACACACTTGAAAAGCATGTTCAAGCCCTAAAAGTAATGGCGAGTAGCTTGTGAGAAATAGTCACAATGAGACACAACATTAACTGACTATCTATGATGGTCCAAAGTGCAGCATCAGGATTAGCAATAGTAGCCTCAGCGGTTCTAACAATAGTAGAGGAAGGACACACTATTGATCCATTCACATAACCGGAAAACTTATTGGCTTTTAGGGCATGTTCTATTTGAGTACGCAAATCACGTGAGTTATGCGAATCCAACTTAATAGGCACAAATGAGTGTATATTGGCGATTAGAAATACCAAAGTGAGTGGAATTAATGTTCAATTTGACAAAGGGTAACATCTATAGAAGTTGTTGATGAAGTCGTTGTTGTCGCCATTCTTTCAGGTATTGAGTTCTTGTGCAGATTCTTGAAATGCGAACTAAAAATTAACCAGAGATGTAGCTCTGAAGACAGGATCATGATCTAATTGACAAATGTCAATAGCTCTGATACCATGTGGAAACTTTATATCATATGAAAGCCAATTGGCAATGAGTGGAGAGATCCCAACATATATTAAGTGATCACCCATTCCACTCTTAAGCAATTTGGGACAATATATCTGAACATTCCCCCTCACATGCAGCTGCATTTGAGGTATGTCATGTGTGGCCACTTTTGGGTCCTATCATCGTGCAACCTTTTTTTTGCTGGTCTGTCATTGTGGGGCGTGAATTGTGATTTTTTTAAATGTGGAGTGAAATGGGTCCCGCTCTGATACCATAAAGAAGATCTGGAGATTATAATAGATCAAATTCTTGAGAGAGATTCTAGGGTTTTGACGAAGAAGAAGAAGTAAAGAAAGAGAAAGGAGAAAAGGAGAGACAAAGAGGCATAAACTGTGATTTGTATTTCTATTTTCTCAACTCAACGATTACAACTGAATAACACTCCTTTATACAATTGTAAACCAAACCAGACTAACTAACCAAGGCTTACAACTGACATTGCTAGCTAACCATGGTTAAGAGACATTACAGATTACAGAAAAATGTAACACATAACATATGTGTCTAAGGCTAATGTGCTTTACGGATTGGTAGTAAAAAGAGAATTGAGATTGGGAATGGTAGTTACGAGGAACTAAATTCTCATGTTTGATTTCCCAAAATTGTAAGTAGGAATTATCGTGATTGTGTTTGTTTTGGTTGAAGAGTGAGATAATAATGTAAAGATGCCCATACAATATACATGCCAGGGGCATTAGCGCCATTTATGAAATATACCATGTGCACTTGAGTCATTTTGCCTCTCAAAAACTCAGGACCGCAAAACCTAACTATCTTGGGTTTTCTTTTCTGACAATTTGAGTTGATTACTCTTGGGCACCGTCACGTGATGCCCCAAGCTCATTTTCCACCACACAAATACGTGATGGAGTCTATACACTTTGTCTTGAACCACACCATAATTTTTGGTGGAAAGAGAGTCTAGAACAACACTTGGCGATCGACAGTCGGGTGCCAATTTGGGTCCTTCATTGTCTCCTTGGACAACCATTTCTCCCAATCAAAATTGCAATGGAACAGCAATCATGAGTGATTATCAATGCTCTTGGAATACCACCTTGTGGTTTACCAAAGACCCTTTTGACTATATATTTCTATGGAGGCCATACACTTGGAGCTAAAATGTGCATAAATGTATAGTGGAGAGGGCAGCTGAAGCACCACTTGGGGTGCTCCAAGTGCAATTAATAATAATTTCTCGTTCCTACGGGGATCACAAAAACAGCAGTCTAGTCAGTCGGGTGAAAATTCATTTCCCTTCCAATAAAGTACATATAGAGGCACTATGGTCAGTGGCCTTTCCACCGGAAGCATTGTTTGAGACTTGTTTTTCTTTGAGCTATTTGGGGTCTCTTAGAGATGAATGGTGATGCAAGTGAATGCTGGCTTCTGGTGTTGTAATCAACATGTCACATGGCCAAGATTTGAGGTACCAGATAGTTTGCAGTACATTCCTCGGTAATTTTTTTTTGCAAATAGTATTATTTGATTCTCTCACATTTGTCCACATCTTGTACCGTGTCATAGAGAATATTTGGCTGAAAGCCATAAAATAGATTGGTAAACGTGCAAGCCCACCGAAGAGTAAGGAGATATATGATTGATTTTCCTTGGGGAAATCCAATGTACTTTTATACAACTTGAAAGGGACAAACGAATAAATCATTTGTGAACGATTCACTTTGATTTGTTAATGACAATTATTGAGCACTTTCTTATTTCTAGCAATGTTTATTGTCGGCGGTCAAGTTGGATATTATTTCGGAGGTTTTAGAGCCCATCACTTTGATTTGTTAAATTTAGAGATTTTTGAGAAATATGTATTATTTCGGAGGTTTTAGAGCCCATCATGTGTGGTATTTTTGGAGACATGTAATTAGTGGAGCTTATTCGTTTTTTGAGGCAATGGAAAATTTTGGACTCGGTTACCTATTATGTTGATAGAGAAACTCGTCAAAGGTGGCTTTGAGAAGTCTGTAATTACCCAGAGTGCGAGCAAGACAAGAGAGAGGCGTACTATGCTCCGGGCAAGAGAGAGGCGTACTCGTCAGAGGTGGCTTTGAGAAGTCTGTAATTACCCAGAGTGCGAGCGAGACAAGAGAGAGGCGTACTCGTCAGAGGTGGCGACAAGGTGGTGAATGGACCACTTCTTATATGCGAAGGGTATTAGTGTGTTCTTATCGCATTGGAATATTTAAAGTCCTCTAGAGACTTGTGATTCATTCCCTAGTTTCTACTATGTAGTCCCATAAAAAGACATCACATGTTATGGTTTGTAAATGAGCCAAGTATCAATAAATCAAGTTATCATTTTCTATATCTAGCAAGCTCTCTGGTAAAGTTCTAACGAGCAGGAGCTCTGTAGTCCTCCGCCCTACATCTCCAAAAAATATCTTCCTTTCTATTTTTCTTTTTTATTTGCTTCCCCTGCCCCATAAATTCCAGCCTTTGCAGAACGTGGAATAGACTGTGCTTTTGGGTCTCATAAATGGAACGAAGCATTCATCTTCTCGAGAAATCTCCGTGCACTGATTAACTATGCCCCAGGGACCTTAGATGACAAGATAATTAGAGGCCCAATGACCATTGCCGCAATGTTCGATTTCTTCAAAAGGACGGTGTTCTAAAACGGCGTAGACGCTGCATTCGAAGGAGATTCCTATGCGCGCATCAACTTTGCTCCTGGCACAAAAAAATGACTACATCGTTGGTGGGGTGAAGAAAATCTTGCGTCCCATCGTTAGAGGCTTTCCTAGTTTGAAAGGCACCATCTTCGACAGTGGAAATTCGTATGAGGCATACGTATTCAAAGGAGATTCGTATGCACTCATCAACTGTTGGGATTTTGCACATAATTTATGGAAAAGGAAAAAGAAAAAGAAATTAATAGCATAGGAATTGTGAAATTTCGGTGGAACTTGAATTAGTTGGGTTTAATGCCTAATGGTTTTTTGGTGAAATGTTGATGGATGGTTGGCATATTGTTGGCATTTATTTTGGATCAAGTTTCTGGGTTCTTGTGGAATGGGCTAGCCAGTAATGGTTCAGCAATTTCGAAGGCCATTTGGTGAAGATGCTTACGGGGATTTTTCTAGAGTCATCCACGCCAAGTATAAAATGGGCAGTGCATGTGAGTGCCGTGAGTGTAGAAAAGAGAAAAGAAAGAGAGAGACAATTGTAGTGTGTTGAGAGATATTGTACGAGCAAATTGGTAAGTGTGTGAGAGATAAAAATACTAGTGAGTGTGGGATTGGGTTGGGTATTTTTATCTCATTGTAACTCATCCAATATAGTGAAAAGTGATCTCTCCCGTGAACGTACCCGATTTTGGGGAGCCACGTAAAATTGTTTGTGTTCTTTGTTTCGGTTTATTTGTGTGTGTGTTGTGTTTGTTTACTTAATCCATAACAAGAACTTTGCTCTCAGCACCACAGACAATTACATTATTGGTGGGGTGAAGAAAATCTTGCCCAATTGGCCCTCTTTGGCAAATATCTTGCCTGTCAAAAACGGTGGTCTTGACCTTCATGACCACGATGAACTTTGAAAAAATAATCACATATCCTGCATATGTATGTGTAAGCACGCTCCCCCGCTTCGAATAATGTTGGGTTTGGCAGTTCCTAGGTATTTGTCGATACTAGTAAGTTTGATGATGAAATAAGTTTTGGGTGTAGTGGGGATTGGGGGTTATCCCTGTATTCTCCTCTTTGAACCATTTGTTAGAAAGTGTTAAGCTTGATCGAGAGGGGTGTTCTGAATGTGCTTGGGTGAGAGAGTTGCGTGAGATTGTAATATTTGGTGGTATTTGCGAGATTGAATAAAAGTTCGAGTAGTTTTGTGTGTAATACTACTATTTTCTTTCTGTGCGCGAAAACGAAAGAATTCCTTCCAACAACATGCACCATATCATCTAGTAAGTGACTTTATCCGACAGAGACGATAAACCTCTAATTTGGTAAACTATTTTCGACTCCAGTCTGGCTTGAAATTAGTACGGTTTTGAGCTAATTTTTTGCTTTCAAAGAATTTGGGGATTCTTCTAGAGTTTTTCATACTAAAACGGATTGGAGATTACATTTACCGTAATCCGTATTAGTCTCTTAACCTTTTGCCAACAAATGAAGCCTCTGAGGAGACGAATATCAACATTTTTCCTCTATGGGTTTTGAACTAATGTCGTTATAGTAGAACTTTTGGGTACGAAGAAATTGGAGATTTGTTTAGGGTGATTTCATATCATCAAACAAAGTTTTTACAAAAGAACAGTAGACAAGTCGATGGGTTTCGAATTGGATTGCCCTCATCGATTCATGGACAAGGATCTTTATGCCGCGACAAAGCGATTCAAAGATAGCGAGTTGTTAGGAACTGGAGGATTTGGCGCGGTTTACAAAAGTGTTTTGCCAACCACCGGAGAAGAAATCGCGGTTAAAAAGATTATGTCGAATAACGCAATACAAGGGATGAGGGAATTTGCGCCAGAAATCGAGAATTTGGGAAGGTTGAGGCACAAAAACTTGGTGAATCTTCAAGGATGGTGCAAGAGGAAAACTGAACTACTTTTAGTGTATGATTATATCCCAAATGGTAGCCTTGATTCTCTTCTTTTCCATCCCAAAAATGGATTTGTTTTGAATTGGGAGCAAAGATTTCACATAATCAAAGGGATTGCTGCAGGGCTATTGTATTTGCATGAGTGGGCACAAGTGGTGATCCATAGAGATGTCAAGTCTAGCAATGTATTGATAGATGGGGAAATGAATGGAAGGCTAGGGGATTTTGGGCTAGCTAGATTATATGATCACGGGACAATTTCACATACCACAAATGTGGTGGGTACAATTGGATACATCGCACCTGAATTAGCTCAAACTGGAAAGGCCTCCACAAGCTCTGACGTGTTTGCATACGGGGTTTTACTCCTTGAAGTGGTTTGTGGGAGAGAGGGCCTATCGTCGATGACCAGGAAAGAGGCCGGGTTATCTTGGTGAATTGGGTTATCGAGCAACTTCAAAAGGGTCGGATCTTGGATGCCGTGGATCCAAACTTGGGTTCCGGGTACGTGGTTGAAGAGATGGAACTGGTTTTGAGCGTTGGGCTTCTTTGTTCTAACCCCAGAGCAGAAGCTAGGCCCAGTATGAGGGAAATATTGAGGTATCTTAATGGGGATGATTTGCTTCCGGGTATTGATCAAATAGGGTCTTCAATTAGTTCAAGAGAAGTTCAAGAGACGATGTACAGATTTTTTGAAGTGATTTCGGCTAATACGGTCTCAACGTCGTCGCATGAATCGTCGTCGATAGGGCTAATGTCATCTAGTTCACTTCAAGCTGGTAGATAGTCGAATATTTTCTTTTTTCTGTTGAATTTTGTCAAAATAAACCATCCATGAGTTTTGTCAAAATAAACCATCCATTGCACCATCACCAGACTAGTCACTTCTTTTGCTTACCATTTTTTTTACTTGCAAAGTGAAGGGCAAAGTCAAGGCTATTAGCTTAGAACCTCCTCATCAGCCATGCCAAAAAAAAAAACACCAAATTTAACCACAAAAAACACCTTTTACAATTTAGCAAGTCACTTTATCAAAAACTCACAAAATCAAATTCTCTATTTTAACTTTACTATATTAAACTATTCATCTCAAATCTATATAAAAAAAAAATCCTCCCTAAACTCCCCGTCTGGGAAGATGTTTGGTACAAAAGTCAAGTGGTGGATCACGTGTCAGGACCCCCACCCCCCCTTCAGCAATTAACATTTCTCTCCTTCACTGACCCGCCGCCAGGCCCGCCACGTGTCCCCCCTCCCTCTCTCCTCCTGTTGTTTCTAACGCACACAGCAACCGGAAATAATAAAAAAAGGTTTGGTTCGTGAACAGTACTGTAGCAAAAACAATTTGGTGAGGAAAAAATAGAGAGGCTGATTTTGGTTGGTTTTTAAGGGATTGACTCTCTATTTTAGCCAAAAAACTAATTTGGCAATTCTGATGAGGATGCCTTACAAAGTGAATGGTTTTAACTTACAAACTCACATAATGCTGACAATGCAATTATTTTATAGATAAATATGTGCTACTCACAAGTAATTTTGGAATCCTGGGAGGGTACTTTGAATTTTGGAATCATGAATATTTTTTACAGTTTGATTCAAAACACGTAGAACAGTTCTGTAATCGATCATATGCAAGCGGTTGAAAGGTAATCTTAAACAAGCCAAACAAGGTCAACCATAAGATGGCAATTTCACCCAAAACCGATAGATACCCGAACCAAATCGATCCTATCGGAGTAGCTTTTTAAATTTTTTCCTACCCATGGGGCGGGTTTAGTTTTCAAAACATAATACCTGGCGGGTTTGGATTTGAGATTGGTCTTAGCAAGTATTCGGCCAAACCCAAACCCAAACCCAAACCGATCCATATAATAGATATAGTACATATGATTTTAATTTTTGTGGTTCCTACTTTTAAAAAAAATTATTTTGATATTTTGTCGTTGGTGTGGGATAAACACATTAAGAGAAGTTTATTATTTAGTTATTTCATTTGATTATGTTGGAATTTAGATGTTTTATGGTAAAATCTTATAGCATGTTATTTTTTTTTATTTTATATATAATCTTTTTCTTTCATATGTTCATTAATGGAATTAATATTAATGCAGGTTTGGTGCGATTCGGATAAAATCCAAATCCATATGGTTTGGTTATGGTGCTCTAAAAATCGTAACCATCGGATATCGGTTTGGATTTGGGTATTGATAAATACTTTAGATTTGGGTATGGTAATCGCAAAATCCGGACCAAACCGATCCATTGCCATCCCTAATCAAACAATTGATTGTTCGAGTTTAGTTTAGAAACTTGACGCGCTTTAAAAATATTCAAGCTTAAGTTATTCAAAAATAGTCCATCTCAAATGCGCTTCAATTGTAGCGATCACATGCGGTTGGAATTGGAGGGGACTATTTGGAAAACAAAGTAAGTACTGAATGAGGAAATGGTTTTGTGAGGATGTGAAGAAGAAGTGTTGAGGAAAAATTGAATAGGTTGAGGGTAGAAAGCATGGCCTATGACTTTTTGAGATTTGTTTGTGAGTCTAAGTGCTCCACTGGGTTTGAGTACAGTTGCTCCTTCTAATTGGAGATTTGATTGGTTGAATCCGTTGTAGATGAATTCTTGAGATTGTGCTAGAATGGGGAAAAAATAGAAGAGGAGAAAAACCAAAGAAATGGGAGTAGCCATGGAGTTTGTCTTTGGCAGTTGGACGCTTCGAAGGACTTTTAAGTTCAAGTTGTGTGGCAAGGCAAAGAGAGAGGGAGGGGTTTACACCCTCTCGGTCCAAGTTTTAGACTGAATGAAACAGTCCAATTGTTGGATATGATACTCCTACTATTCCATTTTAAATGTTTACCTTTCTATTTTGGAATGTCGCAAAATAAGTATTCACTTTCTATAAATAATCATCAAAATATGCCTATCTTTCAATTTTACCCCTAAAAAATACTCTTTCATTCGTAATTAATTTGACAGTTTTTGATATTCATATCATTCTTAAATATTTAGTAATATCTTTCAACATATAGGAGAAATATTTTTGATGATTTTGAAAACTTTATATATTAGAATTAATTGAAATCTATCAAATAAGATACATATTACATATTTTTTGAGATCTATATTGAAAGATATAAACAATTTAAATACATTTAATCGACTTTAAAATTTTTAAGGTTACTTTTGAAAACTTAAAGCATAAATTTTAACTTTTTAAAAAGCTTGATTTCCCATATATGACATTTAAATTGGGACAAAGGGAGAATAATCAATGGTTTGAATTTACTCAGAAACTTTTATTGCTAAGAGGTTGAGAATCTTTCTACAAATCCAAATCATTAATTACAACAAATGGACAATTTTGATTCGGATTGTTCTGTTTGAAAAATTATCGGGTACTCCCGGGGTACCTTGTGGTACTTTTCACAAATGAAAGGTCGACAACACAATATGTGGGTCACCCCTTGTCTCACAACCATCTAACGACTAAATGTTCGTACCTGATAATTTGTCGCAACGTAAATGATTGGGAGTATCACGTAGATAATACCACATAATACTCTGGGAGCGTTGAATATTAGTCATTCCTCCAGTGCAAATAAGGACCGGAAATCGTCAATGGGAGTAGAGGCATTGGCGGTTTTACAAGCTCTCAAATGGGCTAGGATGAAAGGCTTCAAGGCAGTTAATCTGTCAACGAATAGCTTGGAAGTTGCTCGAGCTTTAACAATTGTGTTTTTGTGTTAATATTGCTTATAGAAATGTTATTTTGAATGTTTCAAATGTTGTTTTATCCTTTGATTATGTTAATGTAATCGAGGCCATCCGCCAAGGTGTTTTGGAAACTCACAATCTTATGCGGAGTCATCTTTGTAGTTATATTTGATTAATGGATCTTATGTTTTCTGGGTTCAAAAAAAAAAAGGACCGGAAATGATCCGGTTTGGAGAGGGGGAGACTTGGTATTGGTCAAAGTCCGATTCCAAGAGGTAGAGACTTGGGATTGGTCAAAGTTAACTTTACTTGTGGAAGGCCTAATAAGTGGGCATGTCCCACCCGATATGAGACAGGGATCCTGTGAGAATTAGTCCTCTATTTTATAATGTGTTGGAGAAATTCAAATTTTAACATAAATTGGCAATCAATGTATACTAGATTTCGAAAATTACCTCATATTTTTTATTTCCAAATTTATTTATGAAAATCTACACACCCTTTTCTTTTAACTTTCAAAAAATGGACTAACATAATCAAATATCCTAAAATCAAATCATGGATAGGTAATATAGGGCGAAATGAGTAATGTTAACTACTAGAGTCGCTTTGTAGTAGGGATGGCAATAAGGTGGATTGGGGACGAATTTGATCATCCCCATCTCCATCCCAACCGTGCTCCTCGAAATGGGAATCACATCTACCCTCCATCCCTGCCCCTAACTGAGACCAAGGATACTTGTCTTGATCCGAAAGTCACCTGACAAAAAAGACTTGCACGTTTGTTTTTTGTTTTTGTTTTTTTTTTTTAGTTTTTTTTTCCTTCATTACAACATATCTGGCATTTAAGCCAAATAATGAAAAATAAGGCAACAATCGTCAAATCTTAAACAAAAATTCCAACCAACCAAATATAATTACTCCGTTCGTCCCTTTTTAAGTGTGTTGCTTCGTAAATCCAAATTATTAAAGAGACGTCATCATCATATCTGTAAAGACCCGTAAAATTTTATAAATAAAATAAAATAAAATAAATAACTAAGTGTTGAGACATTTTGTGTTAAGTGTTGATTGGGGTTTATTTGGTTTACACATGTAAAGTTTGGACGTGGGGTGTAATTTTATGAGGTGCATATATGTGTAGTGTGTGAGAGAGGAGAGAACACTTCTTCCCCTCTTTCTTCCACAACCGTCTTCTCCCTCTCTCTCCTTCCCTCCATTTTTGCTTCTCCTCCCAAGCAAAACCTCACCCATTCACCAAAATCAGTCCCTCTACGCGTTTCCAAGCTTGGTTTGTGCTCGTTTCGCTCCAGGAGGTGAACATTTGCTTGGAGCTTGAAGTAGGAGAAGCTAGGGTTTTGAAATCTTCCATTGGGAGCCCAATCACTCTTGAGGTAAGGGATTTCTATCATTTCAAAGTGTATTAAGGTGTTTAGTGTGGATGTTGTAGCACCCTTTGGCCAATTTCTTCTCAACTTGCAAACAAACTCTTTTTTCTTTTTTCTTGATTGTGGTTGATGTTTGATTCAGGATTTGATGAATATTCTATGTAAATTAGTTGTTGATTAGTTCCATTGTATCTCTTGTTGTCTAAATTTGGCCTTGGAAGTGTTTGGGTTGAGCCCCATGGTGATCTTCATGAGAAAAACCACTCAAAAATCTGCTCGTAACGTTCGGGTATCGATACACCCTTTTCTTGGTATCGATACCCATAGCTTCTGATTTCAAATTGTTGTAGCGGTATCGATACCACCTTTTCTTGGTATCGATACCGAAGGCCCTAAAACAGAAAAAATTGTTCCTTTCACCCCTAGTTGTGTTGTCTTGGCTTGTAACTCAATGTAATCGCTACTTTCACTCTAAGACTCATTGATAAACGTGTCCAAGCCTATCTTTGGTTAATTAGTGATCTTGGCGCTTCCTCGAATAAGAAACACGCGTTTGATATGACATTTGTTTGACACATGAAACTAGGAATCGAGTATTGATTGGTGGGTGTTAGATTATAATGAACGTGAAATACCAAGGAAAGATGGACGGAATGACACGGGGCCCTCACAAGGGGTATGCCCGGAATGACACGGGGCCCTCACAAGGGGTATGCTCGGAATGACACGGGGCCCTCACAATGGGTATGCCCAGAATGACACGGGACCTATAGGGTATGCCCGGAATTCGATAAGATGATCAAACTAAACGACACGTGAATTAGGTAAATGAATTGGGTACACACGAAGTATCTGGTACGTATCGGACACAACGGCATATCAGTAGATCTTGGTTGGATGTTATGGGATTCTAGAGGGTTTGTTCCCTTTCTTTGTGGCTTCCTAGGGTATATTTTCTTTGTCAATCTCTGTCTTGCTGCATGCATACCATTAGCATCTCATTACATTTAGACTTGATAGACGTTTTCCTACTGGGCTAGTGAGCTCAACCTAAAAATTTTCAGGTGATCGCCAGGGAGCATGAAGTCCGTGGCATGGAGTGTGAATACATTTATTTCAAGAGCATCAAAGGAGTTACTTCATCATCTTAGGATGTATAATGTTTTGATAAGATGATCCTGTAACTTATTCAAATGTTATCTTTTGACAAAGGGCTTGTAATATTTTAAGACTTATTTATATCATTTGGGGACACGGGGCATCCGTGGTTTGTCGTGACATTAAACTTTGATTTGACTATGGAGTGTGTTGACCTCCACGTGGAATATATATACATATAGTGTACTTATGAAATTTTGAGGGTGTTACAATATCTTTTACATCAACTTTTACTTTCACTTGACACTTTTCACATTACCTTTTACCTCCACTTTCCAAATTATCCTCCACTTTTACGTATTAACTCTTTACCTAATAACTTTTAAAATTACAAAATAATAATTATACAAACTTTTACCCATTAACTTTTTGAAACACACACTTATTAAGAAACAACCCAAAATGAAAAAGTCAACACTAAAAAAAGGATGGGGGGAGTGCATAACAACCAAGGATTACAAAACAAAACGATTTCATTCAAGCAGTAAAATGTGTTACTATGTATGTGGATTACTGTGTATAAACTATAAACTACAAACTAGTAAATATAGTGGGAAAACCCTACTAGTTAATAATAAATTTAGGGGTCTTAATGTAAATCACATATTATATATATATATATATATATATATATATATATATAGAGAGAGAGAGAGAGAGAGTCTCCTTCATATCCAAACCTCTACGGTCCGAACTCGGTCCGGACCACTTTTCGGGCCAAATTTCGACGATCCGAACCGTTAGATGTGTAAATTCATTTTTATGAAAAACTGCTTGAATCATGCCCTTCCGGGTGTGTTTTTTTGCCAAATCATCGCTAGGGCCCTAAAAAACACCTTCTAAACACATCTAACGGTTCAAATTGTCAAAATTTGGCCCAAAAAGTGGAGGTTCGGACCGTAACACGGTCCGGGATCCTTGATAGGAAGTTTATTGTGTATATATATATATGTGTGTGTGTGTGTGTGTGTGTGTGTGTGTGGATTTTCTAGTCCACACTCCTGGATTTAAGGAAAAAATGGGATTTTTTTGTGTTGCAATTTTTTTTTGGAAAATCCGATCCGTCCAATGTGTTCAAAAGGTGTTTTCTAGGGTCCACGTGAGAAATCTTCAAAAAAAAATACCGGGAAGGGCTTGATCCAAGCAGTTTTTGCAAAAACTGTATTTATATTTTTTTGCGAAAACTGCTTGGATCAAACCCTTCCTAGTTTTTTTTTTGAAGATTTTTCGCGAGGGCCCTTGAAAACACCTTTTGAACACATTGGATGGATCGGATCGTCAAAAAAAAAATTTGTATAAAAAGTCCGGAAATTAAAAGTCCGGATTAGAAGTTTACCCTATATATATATATATATATATATATATATATATATATATATATATATATATATATATATATATATATATATATATATATATATACACCGAGCTTCCAATCCAAACTCCCGGATTCTGTTAAGTTCCGGAACTCCACCTTCCCAAATTTTTTTTTGAAAATCCGAACCGTTAGATGTGTTCAAAACGTGTTTTTAAGGTCCACCGAGAGGATTTGGCCCAAAAAAATACCCGGAAGGGCTTGATCGGGGCATTTTTTCGTAAAAACGCTATATTAGCATTTTTGTGAAAAATCGTCCCGATCAAGCCCTTCCGGCTTTTTTTTTTTAAATTTTCGCGCTGGACCTTAAAAAACACGCTTTTGAAACACATCTAACAGGTCGGATTTTCAAAAAAAAAACTGAATGTGGAGGTCCGCATCGTGAGGTCCGATTTTGGGTTTGATAGAAAGTGACCGTATATATATATATACACACACACACACACACACACACACATGATGTTTTGAAAGTTTTAAAAACATAGCTTTGCATAATCCAAATCAAAATCAATGTAGTTAAAAGTGTTTTCAAAGGTCCCCATTAGAAATCGTTTCCAAAAATCGGAAGGGCTTGATCCGGTAATTTTTCACAAAAATCGCATATATACGCCAAAAAAAATTGCTCGGATCAAGTCTTCCCCAGTATTTTTTTTGGATGATTTCTCGCTGGGGCTTTTGAAAACACTTTTAAAACACATTGGACGGCTTGGATTATGAAAAATTGATCCGAAACTATGAGTCCCAGACCTAGAGATCCCGGATTTTATATATATAATAAAAATGGAGAGTGAAAGAGAGTGTGTAACGGGGTGGGAATGAGGCTGTCTTTCTTCTTCTTCTTGTTTTTTTTTGTAATTTAGGGGTCCGATATAATGTGTTACTTACAAAATCGTCTATATTTCTCAATATGATAGTTAATGTTAGAATTTTTTTCTAATAGAACTAATTGACATTTATTAAACAAGATCCATTTTGCTTATATAATATGGAGTATTAATAAGTATACATCATGCATGATACACAGATAAATGATTTTAATGGTTATATATATACCACCACCATAATGCTTTTTTGTTACGCAACCTGAATAGAAGATATTCAAGCTAATTTTTTTGTAGAATCTCCAAGGCTTCGTGTAAAGATGTTCAATGGGCTCATTTCCTAGCCAAACAAGCCCTCATTTCATTTCAGCATCAACCAGATTTAAGAGATGGAGCACGACTTCACCGCAAAGCTAATTTTGTGGTCGTTTGGTGGGTTTTTTCAGCTTATTGTTCTTATTGTTGTATCCTATGTTGTAAAACTACTTGTTTATCTACTAAAATTCTCTCTATTTTTCCAAACTTTTTTTATAAATACACCATAAATTATGTATTAAGTTGGGTGGTGACTATTCTAATTTTCTCTTGTCCTACGTACCCTACCAAAATGTAATACCAAACAAGGAAGATTTGTAACATTTCCATGTGGATAACCAAATTACAAGAAATTTTTTAATACGGTTATTTGTAACACCTTTCTCATGTGGGGTTAGATCTACACATACATATAGGACCCATATCATGTAGGGTTGGCCATTTCATACGATCCAATCTCCACTTCGAACAGATTAGCAATTTGGACATTTGTTTCAAGGCTGGATAGGATATGAAGATTTTTTTTTTTTTGAAAAATTTTGGAATCAAATAGGAGGTGAAGACAGACGTATCCCTGCCCTGAATCTGTTTCTTGATCCATTCCCGCCTTACCCTGTCCCCAAATCCTCCAAATTGTGAACATTAATACTTTTAGATCAAACACGTGTAATAGATAGCTGGACACTTTATAAGCTACTATCAAACATGTACGCGAACTTACACTATGACCGTATGTTTTGGGCTTAATGAATGAATTGTAGGATGTTGGACAGGAAATGTAATAGTCAAGATACAATCCAACTATTTTTGTGATCTGCAACAAAGCCAATCTATATAGGGAAATTTATCGAAATGGTCCCTATAGTTTAACCCGTGTCTCGATTTAGTCCCTCATGTTTCATCTTCACTTTAATTGACCCTGTAGTTTCAATTTTGCTTGAATTTCGTCCAATTGATAACATACGTTAGCTAAATTGATGGAAAACCCAATTTGGGGCTTTTTTAGGGACAGACCTGTCATTTCCCCTCCCCTCCCGTCCAAACCCCTAACCCTAAATTTTTACCCTATTTTCTTACCAAAACCCTCCCATTTACAACCCCAAAATCTAGGGAATAATGTACCACATTTCATCTTTTTTCTCTCTCTCTCATTTTTCTTCTTCTTCTTCTCAAAGGTGCTTCAATGGCTTATTTGTATTGATAGTCCCCAAAGTATTAACAGAATGTCACTTTGGTCGCCAAAATATAAATCGTGTCTATTGAGTCCCCAATGTAAACAATTCACATTTAAATTGTCCATGGATCTAACTCCATCCACGTTTACTATCAAGTTGATAAGCCCCAAATGTTGTATATATTCGGGCTTATCTCGCTCGTTGTAATCACACACATGTGCATTTTATGCCTTTATACGATTGATTTTGCGCGAGTTGTGTTTTTGATGAGTTTCAAAAAATCGGAGATAAAAGGTGTGTCCAAAGCTCCAAATAATTTCTGGTTGTATCCAGAAGTAGCCAAGATCCCACAATGCTGTGGAGGACAATCGCTGAAGCTTAGAAGTCGATTCAAGAAGCTTTGGAAGGTTCAAGGAAGGCCCGAAACAAAAGAACAATAAATTTGGAGTTATGAGCTTTGAGAAAATCTGACCAACTGATAGAAAAATGCTCATTACTTTCAATATACAAAGGCTATGAAGATGAGATTAATTGGGTTTGAAAGTAGACTCATAGAGCTTTCTAACGGTTCAAGAATCGCCTCATTTCGAGTTCGACAAAGCCGGTGACATGCCTGCAAAGTTGGGTCAAGAATCTACCTGACCAGAGCAATCTGGATCGATCCAGATCCTTAGTGGATCGATCCAACTTCATCAGAAACCCCCCAAACCACTTTGGATCGATCCAAGGTCATGGTGGATCGATCCAACTTCATTAAAATGCTCTAGATCAACTTGGATCGATCCAGAACTATGGTGGATCGATCCAACTCCACTCAAATTGTTCCAGAGCCATCTGGATCGATCCACTTCCATAGTGGATCAATCCACATCAATCCGTGGAGCATTTTTCAAGCATTTCAAGCACTTTTTGTACTTTCTACTTATGGAAAGTTTTTATTAAAAGCATCATTAGATATTTTTTAGAGAGATGGAAGGTGTTTGTATGTATTTCCCTCTCCCTCTCTCTCCTCTCACTTTCTTCCTCCATTAGTTTTATTCTTAGTTTAGTTCCACCTTCTCTCTAGTTTTTAGGGTGGTTTTTCTTTGATCCAAGGTTTTCATCTTCATTAATGTTGTAAGTGTACTCTTAATCTTTACAAATCTACTGTTCATTTGTATTTTCTTCGTGTTTCGTATTTTCATGTTGTTCTTACTATTTCCATTAAAAACTCTAATTTCTAAGTGTTGTTTGTGATTTTTGCTAGTGTTAATGTTGTAGGCCAACTTAGGTTCTTTACTTAAAATTAGTTTTTAAGTTTATTAATCATGTTTTGCTTCTCCTTCAACGTTTTAATCTTATTTCTTGCTATGGTTTGTGAGTAGTTTAAGTAGGCTTAGTCATGGGGTGATTAGCACTCCATAACTTGTGATTAATCCATCCATCTCATGTTATAGCATGCACCTCTTATTTATCAAATATTTGGGGTTGCACTTTTATGTACCAAAGGGTGGGTTTGTTAATCTCTTTGATCACATGTAGCCAAGAGCTTGACTACTTGACACGTGTGATGCTTTGGGCGATGTCAACCCATCCGTTTGCCAAATGAACCGAAAATCCTAATCTTTGTTAAACACATTTTTCTAGTAAAGGTTTTAAAATCTAAATCTTCTGTTCGGGAGCATTTAACGAATCCCCAAGCCGGTCATCAAAGAGGGGATGGATTAACCCGAGTCATGGTAGTTAAATACCCCTAGACTTTGCCTTACTTTAATTTTTCATTTTTAATCTTCTAAATCATTCACGAAATTAAGTGAATTCCACCCTCAAATCACAAAATCCAAGTTTGTCGCTTTAAGGTCGAAAGCTTACACTTGCAAGACAACTCTCACGCTGGGTGCATTCGGTCCATGTGGATTCAACCCGGTCTTACTGGTTATTATGCTATGCGATACCTAGCCCCTACGCCAGGCTTACACCATCTACTTATACAATCCAAGGTCGCAAGCACAAGTGCAGGGGTACTTTCAGGATTTCATCTTAAATCCTCACCACTTCATCTTCTACCTCAAAACCCTAACCATCCCCAAACCCAAAAATTGCAGCCAGATGAGCAAAAAATGAACTTGTGACAAAGACATCTCTAAGTACTTTGTATTCCACAACACTGCCCCCATTGCAATGGACAAAAAGACATAATAGAAAACGACAACAGATCAGTACTAAAAGAAAATTGGCAAGAACATGGTTTTGCAAGAAACCATGGCAGGCTGTTACTTTGGGAGCTCGAGATTCTTCTTCTTCTTCTATAATACAACAATACAGCTTTAATTCCATGCAAAGAACAAAATTCCGGCAAGACGAACCTTAAAGCAACAGACTTTTCTAGAAAAAACTCCAAAACAAACAATCGTTAACTCATCTTTTCCGTCGTATGGAGTTAATTATGACTTGATTTGTTAATTATGACTTGATTTTGTTTTCAAGCAACACCAATAGGCTCGTTGCTTTGGAGGCTCTAAATTCTTCTTTTTTTGATGTTTAGTTGAGTCAGCCGATGAAATCCTCTAGATTGTAAATGACCATGATGTAGAGGAGCAAATAAAGGCAAAGGAGCGATGTCCTCGCCGAAGCTCGAAATCGCTCTTTGGTGATCCAAAAAGATCTCTGCATGGTCAAAGGTAGGTGAATGCTAGATCTCCTCGCTTCACTCCATGTGTTCGATCTCCACGCCGCCGCATCATCATCTTATGCTTCTTCTTCTAACCAATTGGCGCTTGTATTTTCTAATGGATTTGAGAAATTGAAAGGCGGTGAAGAGGTGGTGTCGGATTTGGAAGCAGTTGAGTTTCTAGGGCTTTTACGCGGTTTAAGAGGAAGGGGAAGAGAAAGGAGAGAGGTGATGGAGAGAATTAGAGGTTTGAGGTTTTTTCTTTAAAAAAAAAAATCGTCATTCATAATTATTATTTTTTTGATCGAGAGGTTGGTGTTTAGTTTTGGAATTAATATGCTTAGGATTTTGAGGTAGAAGTTGAAGGGGTGAGGATTTGAGATGAAATTTTGAAAATGCCCATGTACTTGACGGTAAACATGGACGAAGTTAGATCTAGGGACCATTGAAACGCGAATTTTTTACATTGGGGACTCAATAGACACGATATATATTTTAGGGACCAAAGTGACATTTCGCTAATACTTTAGGGACCATCCGTACAAATAAGTCGTGCTTCAATGGATCACATGCTATGTCATTGTGGAAAAAGTTCATCAGTCACCACCTCATGGACTGACACCAACCCTCGCAAAAGATTCATTGGGTGTTACAAACATGGGGTAAGTTCCAACCATGCCATTTCTCCTTTTTCTGGTTCTCGGTCGTCCACTAAAAAGTTTTTTTGTTGGTGCTTTGATTTTGTAGTCTCCTGATGCTTGCCAGTTTTTTATATGGGTGGATCCACCCATGTGTGCTCGTGCTAGAGTTGTCATTCCAGGATTACTTAGAAGAAGTTGAAGCCTTGAAGACCAGATTCAAGTATTGAAAAATAGACAGAGGATTTACGTGGTCAAGTATGATATTCTTTATTTTTTTCTTCTTGTTCTGGAATTGCTCCATGGATGGTGGCTCTGGCGGTGTGGAAGGCAGTGTGGCAGTGGACTGTGAGGGTTTTGGTTATTGTAATAGTTAGGTTAGTTTAATGGTTAGGCAGTAGTGGTGGTGGAGGTGGGTTTTGTAATGAAATGTTGTCGTTGTGTATGCTATTTAACAATCCATTTTATGTAATCTAATTGTAATGGTCATTATATTCAATGTCAATGTGAAAAGTGCCTCTTTTCATTTCTCTATTTTTTGCAATTTGTGGCACATTCTTGTGGTTACAAAGAATGAAAAAACCAATGTAAAGTTTGCAATATGTGATACTCATACCAATAAAAAATTGGGCATAATACTCTTTCGTACCAATGATAATACATTAAACAAACATACAAGTCATACCACTTCACATACAATTCATACCACTCAAGAAACTGGGCATTATGCAATCTGTGAAAAAAGCATTGATACCATGAACATGCCATTCAAAAAAACAAGGGCATAACACAACCTCGTGAAAAAAAAACTAGTCATTGAGGAAAATGGTAAAAAGTTTTTGATCTAAACCTGATGATCAGTGGGGACAAAGCACTTAAAACAAGGACAAAAAACCACTAAAATATGAACAATCACACCTAAAAATTCAGACAAAGCCATTTATAAAAGGGAAGTGGGTACCAAGAAGCACAAACAAACATCTATATGTACACAAAAAGGACCCAAAACCATTAAACAAATAGACAAAACCCTTAAACAATGACAGTAAAACATAAATAAAAGCAATTGTAATTCATACCATAATCAGTGCTTGATCTCCAACCCTAACGCCCACATTTCGCACTACCTAAAGTGTTGAATGAGAGAACTTGATCAATGATTGGGGTTGGGTTGAGTTCGACCGTGGTGAGTTCGATTGGGGGGGTTGAGTTCGAAATATTAGGGTGAGTTTGTCCGACTCACTCACTTGTTTCCTCTCTTCAAACAACGTAAGTCCGGGAGTTTGGTAGGGTAGGTTTGGGTAAAATGGGGTAAAAAGTTATGGTTAGGGGGTTTGGCGGGAGGGGAGGGAAATGACAAGTCTATCCCTAAAAAAGCTCCAAATTGGGTTTTTCATCAATTTAGCTAATGTATGCTATCAATTGACCTAAATTCAAGCAAAATTGAAACTACAAGGTCAATTAGAGGAAATTGAAACATGAAGGACTAAATCGAGACACAAGTTAAACTATAGGGACCATTTTGATAAATTTCCCATCTATATACTCCCTCCGCTCGCTTTTAAGTTTGTAGCTTCAGTAATTCTCACTTATTGAGAAAGCATCATCATTACACCTTTCACATTAACTTTTACATTCACTTTCCACTATTGTTTTTAATGGAGACATCATCATTAAACTTTACCTACTAACATTTCAAAAAAGAATCTACTTTTAAGGGCAAAATAGGAAATGTATCAATTTTACCCATTAAATTTTCAACATCGCACTTATTTAGGAATAGTCTACAATGAAATACACTTCTTTTCTAAGTAACGGAGGGAGATGTTTTTTGGATAATTAATGGTTATTTAAGTTATGAATTTCATCTTTGCTTAAATGCTATGCGGCCACTAGCTTCTTATTACATGTCTTCTTAATCTTTTGCTTTAGCTCTACATATACTTATGACTATTTTACCTCCGTGGGTTGCAAAACAAATGATCTTGGTAAATGCCCATATCTCGCTCATCTGCATTCGCATCAAGACAAGTTATGCATTATAAACAAGGTATTAAAAGGATTAAAAGATGATGGGATCATAAAATGAAAATAATGAAGTTCAATTTATGAAAATTTTGTCGAAAGGAGACCGATTGAAAGATCATTAGAGTCTCAAAGGCTAAATATGCTTTTGCGCTCTTCTATACATTGTGAGTTCCGTTTGACACTCACATTCCTAGTTCTATGGTGTTTGTTCATTCTGTAAGAGTTCCAGATAGTTCATAGGCCTTTGGACACTTCATCAAATCATCCGAAACCGTTTCATAATCAGGATGAAAAGGTTTTCGACACATCCCTCTTTGAGCAAAAGTCAATGATGGAAAGATTTTTCAGCGTTTTGATGAATTGTGGATACTCCATGAACTTTTTTGGAACACTAGAGCAATCAAAGAAATACATAAGAATTGGGGATTTGAAAATTAAAATGTGTTTTAGCCTTGGTGACTCCAACGATTTTTTTTTTAGTGGTCTTCTTTCTACCAACTTTCATAACCGAAATCTAGATAACTTTTTTATTTGATTCAACCATCATTTGATAAATTGAAAACCTTATTTATCGATATATAATACGTCTTGATCCGACTTTAAAATAGGGAGTTGGGAGCGTAAAAAAGCATTTATAAAAAAATTATCTTGATCAAATATCGATAGGTATCAAAATAATTCATTTTTTTTAGAAATAATCTTTGCATTCTGATACATATTTATGTTTGATCAAAATAATTATTTTAGTGGATGTTTTTCATAACAATCCCTACAATATTTGCGGTAAGATCAAGACGGAACTGAGCACACAATTGTTTAACTTTTCTTCAAATTTCTTTCAGATTATAGGGCCTGAATTATGAATGAAAAATTGAACGACTTAGATCAAGTACTTATAAATAATAACCTTTTGGGCTGAAATTACACAACACCACTCAAATTATTAACTTAAAATTATTGGACAATTCAGATCGCTTTTGTGGGCCCCAAAGTGGACTTGATTAAACCCACACCCACCATGTAAAATGGCCTCCTTTGACTTGCCGCCAAAAGATGTTGTTTTGGGGGGAAGATACGTACGTCATCAATTTCCGTTCGAAAATTGACGGACACGGGTGGGCCTAATTAAAACAAATTTGTACAATCATGAGGTTCAATTAACATTTAATGAAGTTTGAAGGCCCATGAGGTAGTGCGATCAAACTTTGGAGACTTTTTGAAGTTACCCAAAACTTTAATCTCTCAGAGCTAGCTCTGGGCTAAAGCCCGTAAAGCAACTGCTTTAAGCCTCCAAATTTTGTCTATTTTTTTGGGGCCCCTAATAATATAGGTCCATATAGATACTAGGTATCAATAAAAAAAAATTATGTTTAATTTGTCTAAAAAATTTGAGGGCCTAATTTAAAAGAAGGCCCAAGTGAAATGACCCAAATGTAATCTTGAAAATATTTTGGAAAGAAATGAGCTTTCCTCGATATTGAGGGAAAAGGATTATGTTCGAATTGAAAGTCTTGAGAGAAATTTTACCGAAAGAGCTAAGAAAGCCCATTGATGTGCTCAATTACTTGAAGACAATGGATAGTTTTTTTTTTTTTTTCAATGTGTGGATTGATCGCATGCATAATCGCTTGACTATTCCGATTTACAAATTGCCTTCTCCGTGAAATAGGTTTTTTGAAGTTAAAGTTGATCAAAACCTATCTTAGGTCGACGATGTCACAAGAAAGACCGAACGGATTGGCTATGTTGTCTATTGAAAAGGCTATGGTGGAGAAACTTAATTATACAAGTTTTATTAGTACTTTTGCGGCTAAAAATGCAAGAAGAGTAATCTTTAAATGACAATTTTTAATGTATTGATTATGGATACCTATGGTCTCAAATTATTGCATTGTCTTCCATATGAATGTTTTTACTTTCTCAAGTATCATTCACTATGCAAAAAAGATTGAAGGCCCATTCTTTTTTCCTTTAAAAAATTCGCTTTAGGCCTCAAGAAATTCGTGAGTTCTACCCTGTAATCTCTACCCAGCATTTCTATTCCATACTTCCATCAACTAGTTGGAATCTATTTCATGCTTTCCGATTCGCAAGTGGTTTGGTTGGATGGTGTCAAATCTTCTGTGCTCAAAATCCTTGTACCTCTGTGTCGAGGGCTTTGGGCCATTAGATTTTGATTTTTGTTTTTATGTTTTAATATTTCTAGCTGATCCAACGACCGAAAAACCTCTTGGCACAGAGGCATAGGAGTTTTTCGGGAGAGAGAATCTGAGCTCGGTTTGGTTGATGCCAGGATAGAGCCAGAGGGGAGTCAGTAGGAGCTGTCGCCCCTGCAAAAAAAGAAAAAAACCTCTAGTATTATATAAAAAAATAAAATTTCTCCCACGAATTATATAGACTCATCCCTACAAAGTATTTTAGAAAAAAAAAAAATTATCCCTGCATAGTGAGATTTCTGGCTGCGTCCTTGGTTGATGCCTTTTTAAGGTCAACTCAAAAGCTAAACAGATCGAAACTCGTAAAAGTTTTCAAACCAGGTGGCAACAAACTATATTCCGCAGGACTCAGAGCCGGAGAATGTTGGTTGCTCTTTCGTTGAATTTTCTGGTTTCAAAGATGCTTTACTCTAGAAGGTCGGTATTGACTTTAATATCCATCACATATAAGAGTATCCACAATGGTCTAACCAAAATTGGATAATCAAAAGTTGCCACATAAGCTTTTGGTTATCCATTTAGAGGTTGCTAAAGTTAGCAATGTCAAGTCCCACATTGGTGTTTTTTGTCCATAACCAAAAATAATGGACACCCTCCATCACTTATTCAAATGATAAACAAAACTTGCCACATTACTTTTTCAAACTACAAAAAATAGTTTTGAAATTTTTTTTAAAAAATATTTTGAATTTTCTTTAAGTACAAAACGGTTTAAAAAAACAGTTTTTAAAAATAAATTTTGAAAAAAAACATTTTTTAAAAATAAAATTCTGAAAAAAACAGTTTTTAAAATGAACTTTTGAAAAAAAAAACAGTTTTTTAAAATGAACTTTTGAAAAAAACAGTTTTTTAAAATAAACTTTTGAAAAAAACCAGTTTTTTAAAATTAAACTTTTGAAAAAGAAAAAAAATTTAAATTAAACTTTTGAAAACATTGTTAAGAGAGGAGAGAGAGGCTTTTGCCATTTTTGTGTAATGGTGAATTCGCTTGATTTGATTGGGTAGATGTGGGGTCCATTAAATTTGGTTATTGGCAAAAAAGGCCATAGTTTTGCTTATCCAAGTTGACAAAATTTGGTTAGTTGCTTTAGAGGTTGCTAAGTTTGGTTATTCCAATGTGAAAGACTTTTTAAACAAACATTGCTAACTTTAAAGAACTTTTTGGTTTTAAGTTATTTATCATGGATGCTCTAAGTACTTATATTTGTGCTTAATTTCCAATCATTGGGAAAGGTCGGGGTCGTAATCTAGTAAACTCACTAAATCCTTATAGTGAGCAATCACTATTCGTAATCAACAATTTAGATTATTTTACATAAAAAGATAAAGTGTCTTACATTAAGATAATTGCATTTAATCATGACCATTAATTACTTGAATCGGAAGGTCGTGAAATGCTCACTACACATGCCCCTAATCCCAAAAAGGTAAAAACATTTTGTTTATCCGTTAACTGAACAAAACATTTTGCTCATCCGTTAATTTCCATTGCTTAATTATTGTGATGAGTACTATCCGGCTCAATATTTGAATTTTAACCCTTTGATGGGTTGATAATTGCACTAAGCTATTCAAGTTCAACCCGTGTTTGTTAAAAGTTCGCTTTTAAGTTTGGTTTATTAAATGAACAAACAAAGCTCGAATATTTCTTAAAAGCTGATGAAGCTATCAAACCAAACTCAATCAAGCTGCTATTCACTCATTCGCTTATGATGTTTGTAAAATTTGAGTAGCTTGAGCCTGACATGTGATCACCATGATTAACACTCGTTTAAGACAGACTGTTTAAGCTTCAAATATATTTTCATAGCTTGTTAAGTTTCTAAACTAAACTTGAACAATCATTTCTTCGGCTAGTATAAGTTTACCTTTTAACTGCTTGCATATGATTACAGAACTGTTATACGTATTATGAATTAATCAAACAGCAAGAAATATTCATGTTTATACAATCAACTATCCCTATCAATTCCTAAGACTATTCCAACAAAACAAAAACAAAAAAAAAAAAGAAAGATATTGAGAAGTTGGGGCTTACTATCTTCCAACTTCAAGTGAACTAGATGACATTAGCCCTATCGATGACGATTCATGCGACGAGGTTGAGACCGTATTAGCCAAAATCACTTCAAAAAATCTGGACATCGTCTCTTGAACTCCTCTTGAACTAATTGAAGACCCTATTTGATCAATACCCGGAAGCAAATCATCTCCATTAAGATACCTCAATATTTCCCTCATACTAGGCCTAGCTTCTGCTTTGGGGTTAGAACAAAGAAGCCCAACGCCCAAAACCAGTTCCATCTCTTCCACCACGTACCTGGAACCCAAGTTTGGATCCACAGCGTCCAAGATCCGACCCTTTTGAAGTTGCTCGATAACCCAATTCCCCAAGATAACCCGCCTCTTTCCTGGTCATCAACGATAGGCCCTCTCCCACAAACTACCTCAAGGAGTAAAACCCCATATGCAAACATGTCGAGCTTGTGGAGGCCTTTCCGTTTGAGCTAATTCGGGTGCGATGTAAAATTCGATTGTACCCACAACATTTGTGGTATGTGAAATTGTCCCGTGATCATATAATCTAGCTAACCCAAAATCCCCTAGCCTTCCATTCATTTCCCCATCTATCAATACATTGCTAGACTTGACATCTCTATGGATCACCACTTGTGCCCACCCTCATGCAAATACAATAGCCCTGCAGCAATCCCTTTGATTATGTGAAATCTTTGCTCCCAATTCAAAACAAATCCATTTTTGGGATGGAAAAGAAGAGAATCAAGGCTACCATTTGGGATATAATCATACACTAAAAGTAGATCAGTTTTCCTCTTGCACCATCCTTGAAGATTCACCAAGTTTTTGTGCCTCAACCTTCCCAAACTCTCAATTTCCGCCGCAAATTCCTCATCCCTTGTATTGCGTTATTCGACATAATCTTTTTAACCGCGATTTCTTCTCCGACGGTTGGCAAAACACCTTTGTAAACCGCGCCAAACCCTCCAGTTCCTAACAACTTCGCTATCTTTGAATCCCTTCGTCGCGACATAAAGATCCTTGTACATGAACCGATGAGGGCAATCCAATTCCCAATCTTCGAGGCGTTCGAAATTCATCCTCCTCTTGTATGCCATAACAATCAACAAAGCCACCACCAAAATAACAACGATAACAGATAAAGCGCCAATCAGCGCCTTAATCTGGAGCTTGAATTTCGAAGGCTTTTTTCTCTTTCGGTACAAGTGGGAGTTTGTTTAGATCGAATTGAGGAGCGGTTCCGTTCACCCGAAAACTCCAACCCAATATGTAATGAGCGCTTGATTTTGTCCCAGTGGCCGCGGAGAAGCCAACGTACATATTATCCAAAAAGAACAGTAGACAAGTCGATGGGTTTCGAAATGAGGGGTCGATTCGGTTTCGATATCCATAGAGGAGATATCGTAACATTCAAAACTTTATTCAACCCATCATAATCTACCCAGGCTTGAACCCGTTCTCCACTCTCCAATGTCATGTCTTCTTTCCTATCGCTTCCATCGACGTTATAAGAAGCCATTTCGGTAATATTCGACAACATGGTATTGATGTTGACTCCGACATGGTTTCCTTCTCTGTCAAAATCCTCTTGAAACCCGTTAACTGTATCAAATTCCACCGCGAAAATATGGTTCGACGAATTCCCATCGTTGTTTTTGTTGAGGATACCGAGGAAGTGTCCTGCCTCTGCACCGGGGAATTTCTTCGAAGGAGAGACGGTGAAGGCGAGGCCGTGGCCGCCGCGGTTGGAATCGGAGGGGACTATTTGGAAAACAAAGTAAGTACTGAATGAGGAAATGTTTTTGTTAGGATGTGAAGAAGTGTTGAGGAAAAATTGAAAAGGCTGAGGGTAGAAAGCATGGCCTATGACATACTGAGATTTGTCTGTGAGCCTAAGTGCTCCACTGGGTTTGAGTACAGTTGCTCCTTCTAATTGGAGATTTGATTGGTTGAATCCGTTGTAGATGAATTCTTGAGATTGTGCTAGAATGGGAAAAAAATAGAAGAGGAGAAAAACCAAGGAAATGGGAGCAGCCATGGAGTTTGTCTTTGGCAGTTGGACACTACGAAGGACTTTTAAGTTCAAGTTGTGTGGCAAAGAGAGAGGGAGGGGTTTATATCCTCTCTTTTCCTCAGTCCAAGTTTTAGACTGAATGAAACAGTCCAATTGTTGATATGATGATATTATTATTATTATTATTAGGAGGTTAAGAATTTTTCTACAAATCCTAATAATTGCAGCAAATGGACAATTCTAATTCAAACCGTTCCGTCTGAAAAATTATTGGGTACTCCGAGAGTACCATGTGACATGCCATGTGGTACTCCTCACAAATGAAAGAGCGGCGCCACACTATGTAGATCGCCCCTAATGTCTAAGTCCCAATCACCCAATAAAAGTGAATGATAAATGTTCGTACCGGATAATTTGTCGCAATATAAATGATTGAAAGTTCAACGTAGGCAATACCATACGATATTTCAAGAGCGTTGAGTAATTACTCGTTCAGTCCAGTACAAATTAAGGACCAGAAATGATCCGGTTTGGAGAGGGAGAGACTTGAGATTGGTCAAAGTCCGAACGAAACGGAGAGACTTGGGAATGGTCAAAGTTAACATACTTGTGGAAGGCCTAATAATTGGGCATGTCCCGCCTGCTATGAGATAGGGATCCGATAAGAATTAGTCCTCTTGTGCAGAAGAAATTCAAATTTTAAAATAAATTGGCAATCTATGTATACTAGATTTCGAAAATTTCCTCATATTTTTTTACTTCTAAATTTATTTATGAAAATCTACACTCTTTTTTCTAAGCCAAATAATGAAAAATAAGGCAACAATTGTCAAATTTTAAACCAAAATCCCAACCAAGCAAATATAATTACTCTTCGTTCCTTTTAAGTGTGTTGCTTCGTAAATCCAAATTATTAAAGAGATATTATCATTATACCTTTTATATCAACTTTCGCCTTCACTTTGCAATTTTCACTATCCATTTTTACCTTAACTTTCCAAAATTATACTCCACTTTTACCCATTAACTTTCTACCTAATAACTTTTCAAAATAACAAAAAAATAAATATACAAACTTTTACCCAATAACTTTTTGAAACAAGGGACAACCCAAAATAAAAAAGTCAACACTGAAAAGGGGACAGAGGGAGTAAATAACAGCCAGGGATTACAAAACAAAAGGATTTCATTCAAGCATTAAAATGTGTTACTTTGTATGTGGACTATTGTGCAGATGTTCTACGCCGCCACCGGGGCAAGACGACTACTCGAAAGAATTGACGCATTTGCTTGTACCCATGTCCGTCATCATTTTTTATGGTCTTGTGAATTTCGGAGTGGGAGTAGGAGAGGAGGTAGTGAGAGAAAATATGATTTGAATTTTGAAAAGGGGACAAAGAGAGAATGTGGTGGGGTAGGACAAGAAGATTTGTAAAATATTCCCATGTGATACCCTAATCACGAGAAAATTTTCAGAGCAACGGTTATTTGCAACGTCTCTCTCATATGGGGTGTGACCTAAATATACTTAGGACCCACATCATGTGAGATGGTATTGTAAATAATGGAAATTCTTTCCCTAATCACAAACTACAACAACAACAATAACATAACCCATTTAGTCCCCAATAATTGAGGGTATGGGCGGGGGATGGATAGGAGATAGATCTAATATTTGGCAATAAATGCACAAAGTGGCTACTCCCGTATACCATCAAAATGCATGAATTGAGACATACCTAACCTTTTGGCAATAAATGCACAAAGTGGTCGCTCACGTAAATACCATTGAAACAAATGGTCCCCTAAAACCGTCAAGTTTCTTTGTGGAATCATGCCCTCAAATCAAAGCCAAAAGGCATCAGAGAGGGTAGACCCAAGAATCATTTTGATTTATGTGCACATTACCATGCTTCTTTCATTCAACATCTAGAGCATTGGCGTTGCACAACATTCTCTAATCACAAACTAATTGAAGTTATTTAGACCCTTAAAAACTCCATAAATCAAATGGTCGCAATATTTGGGAAAAAGGAAAAAAAGGGAAAGAAACAAAAAATTCTTCTCCTTCCATCCCAAATTGTTGATCCTATGTGAATTTCAATGTAATTTTTAAATGCTCCCCCCAACAGTCAAAAAGGATTGGACTTGTGTACAAGCCCCTAGAACATAAATGGAGAATGTAACGAGAATAGAGAAAACGGAAATTTTTTACACACGCAGAACTTTTTTTTTAATGAAAAGTATCCCGATGACTCAAACTTATCTCTTCAACCCTTCTCATAGCTCTTTTCACGTATTTTTTGTGAGATACAATGGCCCCAAAAGCGACCCTATGAGCTCACAAAGGGTAAACGCCACCGAAACAAGTAGATTAACTACACTACGACAACCCGTTGGGGTTTACACTTGGTCAACTCGTGTCTTAAAGAAGAAAAAACGACCCTAATAACCGGGAATGACTTTAGCTGAGAAACTGATTGATGGGGATGGATAGATATTTCACATTCAGTGTCCTTGAGTTGTGAAGATTCGAACTGCTCAAACATTCTAGAGTGGTGTGGCTTAAACTTCAACAATTTTCCTTCTTTGATTTTTGTAACCCTTATAACTTTGTAATCAATTAAATCAAGGGTCCAATTCAGCTTGTTAGAGTGTCATTAGACTATATTCATGAATCTAGAAGGAGCATTTATGTGTGTGCGTTTTTCTTTCTTCTTCCCCACTAGTAGCTAGTTTGCAGTCAGTCATGGGCATCCAATTGATAGAATCGCTAGAAACATGTGAATTGCACGACTCTAATTACGTGTTAAGAAATTAGAACACAACACAAACAGACGTGCGTAATGGAAAAAAGGAAAAGAAAACAAGACACAAGATATATGTAGAAAACCTCAACATGAGAAAAAACCATGGGAGTCACACCAGTCTAATATGAAATCGAAAATAAGAGGACAAGTCTTCTCGTAATCTTTCTAAGATCTACATTTTATCTCGTCTCTCTCTGTTTTTCTCTGAAGACTTATAACCCTAATTATTATCAAACTGCAAAAATAGATTAGTTCATGCCTATGGCCGAAATTACACACTAAGGTTCAACAATATCGTTTTCGGTATGGGAACTTTGCCCCGCACGGAGTTAGACCATCACATAAGGTTGTGCAACCCAACATTACAAAATGTAAAATGTAATAATTGAAAAGTCTTATTAGATAAGTGTAATTGGTTGAATAGGATATTAGTAAAGCACATTAGCCTTAAACACATTTGTTATGTGTTACATTTTTCTCAGAATCTATAATGTCTCTTAACCATGGTTAGGTAGCAATGTCCCATTATAAGCCTTGGTTAGAGCATCCTCATCAGGGGAGGCAAATTTTCCTGATGGCTAAGTTGTTGAGTGAAAGAGGAAAAAACCCCCCAAAATCAGACTCAACAATTTTTTTGTAAATCTTCAAAATTTATAACTTTGCTACAGTAAATTGATAAATCCTTTAAGGCACTATTCACTAGTTAAAACAATTCTCTCTCCTGACTTCCCTCCCTCTCTCTCTCTCTCTCTCTCTCTCTCTCTCTGTCTGTCTATACCCCTTTCAATATCTTTTTTTTATTATTACTTTTAATTTTGGGTGAAGTTAGACTAGAGAGTCTGATTTTGTGAGTTCTTCAAAAAAATGACAAAAGGTATTTTTAAGGTTAAATTTGGCTCAATTTTTATTGAGCCTGATGAGGATGCTCTAGGTGGTTAGTTAGTCTAGTTAGGTTTACAGTTGTATAAAGGAGTGTTATTCAATTGTAATCGTTGAGTTGAGAAAATAGAAATACAAATTATAGTTTATGTCTCTTTCTCTCTCCTCTTCTCCTCTCTTTCTTTACTTTTTCTTCTTCTTCGTCAAAACCTTAGAATCTCTCTCAAGAATTTGATATGTGATAACATGTCTTTGCAGTATGATTGGTCTCATTGTAGATTTGACAGCATTATCTCCCCTCGGTTTCTATATCCCCTTGATTGTAAAGAGGAAGAGATGTATTGTTCTAGTTTCGTTTTTGAAGACGAGGAAGAGATGCATTGTTCTAGTTTCTGTTTGAAGACTGAGGAAAAGATGCATTGAACATAGCAGGTTGTTGTTGTGAGGTCATAGGATAAAACTCAGAACCATTGTGATGCTGAGAGACATTCTGAGAAAGAGGTAAATTATTAAAAGGACGAGTAAGGTACATAGTTGAATCAAGAGGTTGGGCATTTGGCTTTGGCATAGTTAGAAAAACCGATGATCTACCATCAACAGATTTTCCAAGGGTAGATCTATGCTTCCTCATTTCTTCACCATTAACAAGAGTAATAAGTTTCTCAAATGTCAGGTCACCAGTACAAGCACTCAATGCAGTTTGAAGCCCATCAAACTTAGATGGTAGACCATGAAGAGCATGAAACACGAGATCATCATTAGACAATGGTGCCCTAGTTGTCTTTGCTAGTTTATAGGATATCTCCTTGAAAGTGTCAAAATAGACATCAAAGGTTGAAGTTTTGGTAAGGTTGAACAACTGTTGTTTCAGATCATGAATATGTGTTTTCGACACCGAATTAAATCGATATTCTAGAATCTGCCACACTTGAAAAGCATGTTCAAGCCCTAAAAGTAATGGCAGAGTAGCAGCAGAAATAGTCACAATGAGACACAACATTAACTGACTATCTATGATGGTCCAAAGTGCAGCATCAGGATTAGCAATAGTAGCCTCAGCGGTTCTAACAATAGTAGAGGAAGGACACACTATTGATCCATTCACATAACCGGAAAACTTATTGGCTTTTAGGGCATGTTCTATTTGAGTACGCCAAATCACGTAGTTATGCGAATCCAACTTAATAGGCACAAATGAGTGTATATTGGCGATTAGAAATACCAGTGAGAGTGGAATTAATGTTCAATTTGACAGTGGTAACATCTATAGAAGTTGTTGATGAAGTCGATGTTGTCGCCATTCTTTCAGGTATTGAGTTCTTGTGCAGATTCTTGAAATGCGAACTAAAAATTAACCAGAGATGTAGCTCTGAAGACAGGATCATGATCTAATTGACAAATGTCAATAGCTCTGATACCATGTGGAAACTTTATATCATATGAAAGCCAATTGGCAATGAGTGGAGAGATCCCAACATATATTAAGTGATCACCCATTCCACTCTTAAGCAATTTGGGACAATATATCTGAACATTCCCCCTCACATGCAGCTGCATTTGAGGTATGTCATGTGTGGCCACTTTTGGGTCCTATCATCGTGCAACCTTTTTTTTGCTGGTCTGTCATTGTGGGGCGTGAATTGTGATTTTTTTAAATGTGGAGTGAAATGGGTCCCGCTCTGATACCATAAAGAAGATCTGGAGATTATAATAGATCAAATTCTTGAGAGAGATTCTAGGGTTTTGACGAAGAAGAAGAAGTAAAGAAAGAGAAAGGAGAAAAGGAGAGACAAAGAGGCATAAACTGTGATTTGTATTTCTATTTTCTCAACTCAACGACATTACAATGAATAACACTCCTTTTTATACAATTGTAAACCAAAACTGCACTAATCTAACCAAGGCTTACAACTGACATTGCTAGCTAACCATGGTTAAGAGACATTACAGATTACAGAAAAATGTAACACATAACATATGTGTCTAAGGCTAATGTGCTTTACGGATTGGTAGTAAAAAGAGAATTGAGATTGGGAATGGTAGTTACGAGGAACTAAATTCTCATGTTTGATTTCCCAAAATTGTAAGTAGGAATTATCGTGATTGTGTTTGTTTTGGTTGAAGAGTGAGATAATAATGTAAAGATGCCCATACAATATACATGCGTGGGCATTAGCCCATTTATGAAATATACCATGTGCACTTGAGTCATTTTGCCTCTCAAAAACTCAGGGCCGCAAAACCTAACTATCTTGGGTTTTCTTTTCTGACAATTTGAGTTGATTACTCTTGGGCACCGTCACGTGATGCCCCAAGCTCATTTTCCACCACACAAATACGTGATGGAGTCTATACACTTTGTCTTGAACCACACCATAATTTTTGGTGGAAAGAGAGTCTAGAACAACACTTGGCGATCGACAGTCGGGTGCCAATTTGGGTCCTTCATTGTCTCCTTGGACAACCATTTCTCCCAATCAAAATTGCAATGGAACAGCAATCATGAGTGATTATCAATGCTCTTGGAATACCACCTTGTGGTTTACCAAAGACCCTTTTGACTATATATTTCTATGGAGGCCATACACTTGAGCTAAAATGTGCATAAATGTATAGTGGAGAGGGTAGTGAAGCACCACTTGGGGTGCTCCAAGTGCAATTAATAATAATTTCGTTCCTACGGGGATCACAAAAACAGCAGTCTAGTCAGTCGGGTGAAAATTCATTTCCCTTCCAATAAAGTACATATAGAGGCACTATGGTCAGTGGCCTTTCCACCGGAAGCATTGTTTGAGACTTGTTTTTCTTTGAGCTATTTGGGGTCTCTTAGAGATGAATGGTGATGCAAGTGAATGCTGGCTTCTGGTGTTGTAATCAACATGTCACATGGCCAAGATTTGAGGTACCAGATAGTTTGCAGTACATTCCTCGGTAATTTTTTTTTTTTGCAAATAGTATTATTTGATTCTCTCACATTTGTCCACATCTTGTACCGTGTCATAGAGAATATTTGGTCGAAAGCCATAAAATAGATTGGAAACGGCAAGCCCAATCAAGAGTAAGGAGATATATGATTGATTTTCCTTGGGGAAATCCAATGTACTTTTATACAACTTGAAAGGGACAAACGAATAAATCATTTGTGAACGATTCACTTTGATTTGTTAATGACAATTATTGAGCACTTTCTTATTTCTAGCAATGTTTATTGTCGGCGGTCAAGTTGGATATTATTTCGGAGGTTTTAGAGCCCATCACTTTGATTTGTTAAATTTAGAGATTTTTGAGAAATATGTATTATTTCGGAGGTTTTAGAGCCCATCATGTGTGGTATTTTTGGAGACATGTAATTAGTGGAGCTTATTCGTTTTTGAGGCAATGGAAAATTTTGGACTCGGTTACCTATTATGTTGATAGAGAAACTCGTCAAAGGTGGCTTTGAGAAGTCTGTAATTACCCAGAGTGCGAGCAAGACAAGAGAGAGGCGTACTATGCTCCGGGCAAGAGAGAGGCGTACTCGTCAGAGGTGGCTTTGAGAAGTCTGTAATTACCCAGAGTGCGAGCGAGACAAGAGAGAGGCGTACTCGTCAGAGGTGGCGACAAGGTGGTGAATGGACCACTTCTTATATGCGAAGGGTATTAGTGTGTTCTTATCGCATTGGAATATTTAAAGTCCTCTAGAGACTTGTGATTCATTCCCTAGTTTCTACTATGTAGTCCCATAAAAAGACATCACATGTTATGGTTTGTAAATGAGCCAAGTATCAATAAATCAAGTTATCATTTTCTATATCTAGCAAGCTCTCTGGTAAAGTTCTAACGAGCAGGAGCTCTGTAGTCCTCCGCCCTACATCTCCAAAAAATATCTTCCTTTCTATTTTTCTTTTTATTTGCTTCCCTGCCCCATAAATTCCAGCCTTTGCAGAACGTGGAATAGACTGTGCTTTTGGTCTCATAAAATGGAACGAAGCATTCATCTTCTCGAGAAATCTCCGTGCACTGATTAACTATGCCCCAGGGACCTTAGATGACAAGATAATTAGAGGCCCAATGACCATTGCCGCAATGTTCGATTTCTTCAAAAGGACGGTGTTCTAAAACGGCGTAGACGCTGCATTCGAAGGAGATTCCTATGCGCGCATCAACTTTGCTCCTGGCACAAAAAAATGACTACATCGTTGGTGGGGTGAAGAAAATCTTGCGTCCCATCGTTAGAGGCTTTCCTAGTTTGAAAGGCACCATCTTCGACAGTGGAAATTCGTATGAGGCATACGTATTCAAAGGAGATTCGTATGCACTCATCAACTGTTGGGATTTTGCACATAATTTATGGAAAAGGAAAAAGAAAAAGAAATTAATAGCATAGGAATTGTGAAATTTCGGTGGAACTTGAATTAGTTGGGTTTAATGCCTAATGGTTTTTTGGTGAAATGTTGATGGATGGTTGGCATATTGTTGGCATTTATTTTGGATCAAGTTTCTGGTTCTTGTGGAATGGGCTAGCCAAGAATGGTTCAGCAATTTCAAGGCCATTTGGTGAAGATGCTTACGGGATTTTTCTAGAGTCATCCACGCCAAGTATAAAATGGGCAGTGCATGTGAGTGCCGTGAGTGTAGAAAAGAGAAAAGAAAGAGAGAGACAATCAGTAAATGTGTTGAGAGATATCAGACGAAGAAATTGCAGAAAGTGTGTGAGAGATAAAAAATACTAGTGAGTGTGGGATTGGGTTGGGTATTTTTATCTCATCAGAACTCATCCAATATAAATGAAAAGTGATCTCTCCCCTGAACGCATCTGGATTTTGGGGGAGCCACGAAAAATTTTTTGTGTTTTTTGTTTCGCTTATTTGTGTGTGTGTTGTGTTTGTTTACTTAATCCATAACAAGAACTTTGCTCTCAGCACCACAGACAATTACATTATTGGTGGGGTGAAGAAAATCTTGCCCAATTGGCCCTCTTTGGCAAATATCTTGCCTGTCAAAAACGGTGGTCTTGACCTTCATGACCACGATGAACTTTGAAAAAATAATCACATATCCTGCATATGTATGTGTAAGCACGCTCCCCCGCTTCGAATAATGTTGGGTTTGGCAGTTCCTAGGTATTTGTCGATACTAGTAAGTTTGATGATGAAATAAGTTTTGGGTGTAGTGGGATTGGGGGTTATCCCTGTATTCTCCTCTTGAACCATTTGTTAGAAAGTGTTAAGCTTGATCGAGAGGGTGTTCTGAATGTGCTTGGGTGAGAGAGTTGCGTGAGATTGTAATATTTGGTGGTATTTGGTGATTGAATAAAAGTTCGAGTAGTTTTGTGTGTAATACTACTATTTTCTTTCTGTGCGCGAAAACGAAAGAATTCCTTCCAACAACATGCACCATATCATCTAGTAAGTGACTTTATCCGACAGAGACGATAAACCTCTAATTTGGTAAACTATTTTCGACTCCAGTCTGGCTTGAAATTAGTACGGTTTTGAGCTAATTTTTGCTTTCAAAGAATTTGGGATTCTTCTAGAGTTTTTCATACTAAAACGGATTGAGATTACATTTACCGTAATCCGTATTAGTCTCTTAACCTTTTGCCAACAAAATGAAGCCTCTGAGGAGACGAATATCAACATTTTCCTCTATGGGTTTTGAACTAATGTCGTTATAGTAGAACTTTTGGGTACGAAGAAATTGGAGATTTGTTTAGGTGATTTCATATCATCAAAACAAAGTTTTTACAAAAGAACAGTAGACAAGTCGATGGGTTTCAATTGATTGCCCCTCATCGATTCATGGACAAGGATCTTTATGCCGCTACAAAGTTTATCCAAAGATAGCGAAGAAATTAGAAACTGGAGGATTTGGCGCGGTTTACAAAAAGTGTTTTGCCAACCACCGGAGAAGAAATCGCGTTAAAAAGATTATGTCGAATAACGCAATACAAGGGATGAGGGAATTTGCGCCAGAAATCGAGAATTTGGGAAGGTTGAGGCACAAAAAACTTGGTGAATCTTCAAGGATGGTGCAAGAGGAAAACTGAACTACTTTTTAGTGTATGATTATATCCCAAATGGTAGCCTTGATTCTCTTTTTTTCCATCCCAAAAATGGATTTGTTTTGAATTGGGAGCAAAGATTTCACATAATCAAAGGGATTGCTGCAGGGCTATTGTATTTGCATGAGTGGGCACAAGTGGTGATCCATAGAGATGTCAAGTCTAGCAAATGTATTGATAGATGGGGAAATGAATGGAAGGCTAGGGATTTTTGGGCTAGCTAGATTATATGATCACGGACAATTTCACATACCACAAAATGTGGTGGGTACAATTGGATACATCGCACCTGAATTAGCTCAAACCTGAAAAGGCCTCCACAAGCTCCTACGCTGGTTTGCATACGGTTTTACTCCTTTGAAGTGGTTTGTGGGAGAGAGGGCCTATCGCCGATGACCGTGAAAGAGGCCGGGTTATCTTGGTGAATTGGTTATCGAGCAACTTCAAAAGGGTCGGATCTTGGATGCCGTGGATCCAAACTTGGGTTCCGGGTACGTGGTTGAAGAGATGGAACTGGTTTTGAGCGTTGGGCTTTTTTGTTCTAACCCCAGAGCAGAAGCTAGGCCCAGTATGAGGGAAATATTGAGGTATCTTAATGGGGATGATTTGCTTCCGGGTATTGATCAAATAGGGTCTTCAATTAGTTCAAGAGAAGTTCAAGAGACGATGTACAGATTTTTGAAGTGATTTCGGCTAATACGGTCTCAACGTCGTCGCATGAATCGTCGTCGATAGGGCTAATGTCATCTAGTTCACTTCAAGCTGGTAGATAGTCGAATATTTTCTTTTTTCTGTTGAATTTTGTCAAAATAAACCATCCATGAGTTTTGTCAAAATAAACCATCCATTGCACCATCACCAGACTAGTCACTCTTTTTGCTTACCATTTTTTTTACTTGCAAAAGTGAAGGGCAAAAGTCAAGGCTATTAGCTTAGAACCTCCTCATCAGCCATGCCAAAAAAAAAAAACACCAAATTTAACCACAAAAAACACCTTTTACAATTTAGCAAGTCACTTTTATCAAAAACTCACAAAATCAAATTCTATTTTTAACTTTACTATATTAAACTATTCATCTCAAATCTATATAAAAAAATCCTCCCTAAACTCCCCGCCCCAAGATGTTTGGTACAAAAGTCAAGCTCAAGTGGATCACGCCAGGACCCCCACCCCCCCTTCAGAATTAACATTTCTCCCTTCACTCGACCCGGGCCACAGCCCGGCCACGTGTCCCTCCCCTCTCTCCTCCTGTTGTTTCTAACGCACACAGCAACCTAAAATAATAAAAAGGTTTGGTTCAAATGCGATCAGAAGAAAAACAATTTGGTGAGGAAAAAATAGAGAGGCCGATTTTGGGCTGGCTTTTAAGGATTGACTCTCTATTTTAGCCAAAAACTAATTTGGCAATTTGATGAGGATGCCTTACAAAGTGAATGGTTTTAACTTACAAACTCACATAATGCTGACAATGCAATTATTTTATAGATAAATATGTGCTACTCACAAGTAATTTTGGAATCCTGGGAGGGTACTTTGAATTTTGGAATCATGAATATTTTTTACAGTTTGATTCAAAACACGTAGAACAGTTCTGTAATCGATCATATGCAAGCGGTTGAAAGGTAATCTTAAACAAGCCAAACAAGGTCAACCATAAGATGGCAATTTCACCCAAAACCGATAGATACCCGAACCAAATCGATCCTATCGGAGTAGCTTTTAAATTTTTTCCTACCCATGGGGCGGGTTTAGTTTTCAAAACATAATATTTATGGTTTGGATTTGTGACGGCTTAGCAAAGATTCGCCAAACCCAAACCCAAACCCAAACCGATCCATATAATAGATATAGTACATATGATTTTAATTTTGTGGTTCCTACTTTTTAAAAAATTATTTTGATATTTTGTCGCTGGTGTGGGATAAAACACATTAAGAGAAGTTTATTATTTAGTTATTTCATTTGATTATGTTGGAATTTAGATGTTTTATGGTAAAATCTTATAGCATGTTATTTTTTTTTATTTTATATATAATCTTTTTCTTTCATATGTTCATTAATGGAATTAATATTAATGCAGGTTTGGTGCGATTCGGATAAAATCCAAATCCATATGGTTTGGTTATGGTGCTTCTAAAAATCGTAACCATCGGATATCGGTTTGATTTGGGTATTGATAAATACTTTAGATTTGGGTATGGTAATCGCAAAATCCGACCAAACCGATCCATCACATCCCTAATCAAACAATTGATTGTTCGAAGTTTAGTTTAGAAACTTGACGCTTTAAAATATTCAAGCTTGTTATTCAAAAAATAGTCCATCTCAAATGCGCTTCAATTGTAGCGATCACATGCGGTTGGAATTGAGGGGACTATTTGGAAAACAAAGTAAGTACTGAATGAGGAAAATGGTTTTGTGAGGATGTGAAGAAGAAGTGTTGAGGAAAAAAATTGAATAGGTTGAGGGTAGAAAGCATGGCCTATGACTTTTGAGATTTGTTTGTGAGTCTAAGTGCTCCACTGGGTTTGAGTACAGTTGCTCCTTCTAATTGGAGATTTGATTGGTTGAATCCGTTGTAGATGAATTCTTGAGATTGTGCTAGAATGGGGAAAAAATAGAAGAGGAGAAAAACCAAAGAAATGGGAGTAGCCATGGAGTTTGTCTTTGGCAGTTGGACGCTTCTGAAGGACTTTTTAAGTTCAAGTTGTGTGGCAAGGCAAAGAGAGAGGGAGGGGTTTACACCCTCTCTCGGTCCAAGTTTTAGACTGAATGAAACAGTCCAATTGTTGATATGATACTCCTACTATTCCATTTTAAATGTTTACCTTCTATTTTAACGTCGCAAAAATAAGTATTCACTTTCTATAAATAATCATCAAAATATGCCTATCTTTCAATTTTACCCCTAAAAAATACTCTTTCATTCGTAATTAATTTGACAGTTTTTGATATTCATATCATTCTTAAATATTTAGTAATATCTTTCAACATATAGGAGAAATATTTTTGATGATTTTGAAAACTTTATATATTAGAATTAATTGAAATCTATCAAATAAGATACATATTACATATTTTTTGAGATCTATATTGAAAGATATAAACAATTTAAATACATTTAATCGACTTTAAAATTTTTAAGGTTACTTTTGAAAACTTAAAGCATAAATTTTAACTTTTTAAAAAGCTTGATTTCCCATATATGACATTTAAATTGGGACAAAGGGAGAATAATCAATGGTTTGAATTTACTCGAAACTTTTTATTGCTAAGAGGTTGAGAATCTTTCTACAAATCCAAATCATTAATTACAACAAAATGGACAATTTTGATTCGATTGTTCTGTTTGAAAAATTATCTGGTACTCCCGGTACCTTGTGGTACTTTTCACAAATGAAAGGCCGACAACACAATACGCGGCCACCCCTCGTCTCACAACCATCTAACGGTATAAATGTTCGACTGAGAAATTTGTCGCAACGTGAATGATTGGGAGTATCACGTAGATAATACCACATAATACTCGGGAGCGCTGAATATTAGTCATTCCTCCAAAGCAAATAAGGACCGGAAATCGCCAATGGGGAGTAGAGGCATTGGCGGTTTTACAAGCTCTCAAATGGGCTAGGATGAAAGGCTTCAAGGCAGTTAATCTGTCAACGAATAGCTTGGAAGTTGCTCGAAGCTTTAACAATTGTGTTTTGTGTTAATATTGCTTATAGAAATGTTATTTTGAATGTTTCAAATGTTGTTTTATCCTTTGATTATGTTAATGTAATCGGCGCCATCCGGCCAAGGTGTTTTGGAAACTCACAATCTTATCTTGAGTCATCTTTGTAGTTATATTTGATTAATGGATCTTATGTTTTCTGGGTTCAAAAAGGACCGGAAATGATCCGGTTTGGAGAGGGGGAGACTTGGTATTGGTCAAAGTCCGATTCCAAGAGGTAGAGACTTGGGATTGGTCAAAGTTAACTTTACTTGTGGAAGGCCTAATAAGTGGGCATGTCCCACCTGATATGAGACAGGGATCCTGTGAGAATTAGTCCTCTATTTTATAATGTGTTGAGAAATTCAAATTTTAACATAAATTGGCAATCAATGTATACTAGATTTCGAAAATTACCTCATATTTTTTATTTCCAAATTTATTTATGAAAATCTACACACCCTTTTCTTTTTAACTTTCAAAAAATGGACTAACATAATCAAATATCCTAAAATCAAATCATGGATAGGTAATATAGGGCTTAAAATGAGTAATGTTAACTACTAGAGTCATGGTAGAAGGGATGGCAATAAGGTGGATTGGGGACGAATTTGATCATCCCCATCTCCATCCCAACCGCGGTTCCTCGAAATGGGAATCACATCTACCCTCCATCCCCGCCCCTAACGGAGACCAAGGATACTTGTCTTGATCCGAAAGTCACCCGACAAAAAAGACTTGCACGCTTGTTTTTGTTTTTGTTTTTTTTAGTTTTTTTCCTTCATTACAACATATCTGGCATTTAAGCCAAATAATGAAAAATAAGGCAACAATCACAAATCTTAAACAAAAATTCCAACCAACCAAATATAATTACTCCGTCATTCCTTTTTAAGCCAATAATAAGCTCAGAAATCCAAATTATTAAAGAGACGCCATCATCATATCTCAGAAGACCCGTGAAAATTTTATAAATAAAATAAAATAAAATAAATAACCAAGTGTGGTGACATTTTGTGTTAAGTGTTGATTGGGGTTTATTTGGTTTACACATGTAAAGTTTGGACGGGGGTGTAATTTTATGAGGTGCATATATGTGTAGTGTGTGAGAGAGGAGAGAACACTTCTTCCCCTTTTCTTCCACAACCGCCTTCTCCCTCTCTCTCCTTCCCTCCATTTTTGCTTCTCCTCCCAAGCAAAACTCACCCATTCACCAAAAATCAGTCCTCTACGCTGCTTCCAAGCTTGGTTTGTGCTCGCTTTCGCCCGTGAGGTGAACATTTGCTTGAGCTTGAAGTAGGGAGAAGCTAGGGTTTTGAAATCTTCCATTGGGAGCCCAATCACTCGAGGTGGTAAGGGATTTCTATCATTTCAAAGTGTATTAAGGTGTTTAGTGTGGATGTTGTAGCACCCTTTTGGCCAATTTCTTCAACTTGCAAACAAACTTTTTTTTCTTTTTTCTTGATTGCGGGTTGATGTTTGATTCAGGATTTGATGAATATTCTATGTAAATTAGTTGTTGATTAGTTCCATTGTATCTCTTTGTTGTCTAAATTTGGCCTTGGAAGTGTTTTTGCCGAGCCCCATGGTGATCTTCATGAGAAAAACTACCAAAAATCTGTTAGAACGCTCGGGTATCGACATACACCCTTTTCTTGGTATCGATACCCATAGCTTCCGATTTCAATTAGAAGCAGATCGATACCACCTTTTCTTGGTATCGACATCAAGGCCCTAAAAATGTAAAAAATTGTTCCTTTCACCCCTAGTTGTGTTGTTGTTGGCTTGAAACTCAATGTAATCGCTACTTCACTCTAAGACTATTGATAAACGCGGTCCAAGCCTATCTTTGGTTAATTAGTGATCTTGGCGCTTCCTCGAATAAGAAACACGCTGCTTGATATGACATTTGTTTGACACATGAAACTAGGAATCGAAAGTATTGATTGGTGGGTGTTAGATTATAAATGAACGGAAATACCAAGGAAAGATGGACGGAATGACACCTGGCCCCTCACAAGCGGGTATGCCCTGAATGACACGGGCCCTCACAAGGGGTATGCTCGAATGACACGGGCCCTCACAATGGGTATGCCCAGAATGACACGGACCCATAGGTATGCCCTAATTCGATAAGATGATCAAACTAAACCACACGTGAATTAGGTAAATGAATTGGGTACACACGGCATCCGGTAATGATGACGACACAACGCATATCAAGAGATCTTGGTTGGATGTTATGGGATTCTAGAGGGTTTGTTCCCTTTTTTGTGGCTTCCTAGGGTATATTTTCTTTGTCAATCTCTGCCTTTGCCGCATGCATACCATTAGCATCTCATATACATTTAGACTTGATAGACGCTTTCCCATCGGGCCAGTTGAGCTCAACCTAAAAAATTTTCTTGTGTGATCGCTAGCGAGCATGAAGTCCGTGGGTATGGAGTGTGAATACATTTATTTCAAGAGCATCAAAGGAGTTACTTCATCATCTTAGGATGTATAATGTTTTGATAAGATGATCCCGTAACTTATTCAAATGTTATCTTTTGACAAAGGGCTTGTAATATTTTAAGACTTATTTATATCATTTGGGGACACGGGGCATCCGTGGTTTGTCGTGACATTAAACTTTGATTTGACTATGGAGTGTGTTGACCTCCACGTGGAATATATATACATATAGTGTACTTATGAAATTTTGAGGGTGTTACAATATCTTTTACATCAACTTTTACTTTCACTTGACACTTTTCACATTACCTTTTACCTCCACTTTCCAAATTATCCTCCACTTTTACGTATTAACTCTTTACCTAATAACTTTTAAAATTACAAAATAATAATTATACAAACTTTTACCCATTAACTTTTGAAACACACACTTTATTAAGAAACAAACCCAAAAATGAAAAAGTCAACACTAAAAAAAGGATGGGGAGTGCATAACAAACCAAGGATTACAAAACAAAACGATTTCATTCAAGCAAGAAAATGTGTTACTATGTATGTGGATTACTGTGTATAAACTATAAACTACAAACTAGTAAATATAGTGGGAAAACCCTACTATTTAATAATAAATTTAGGGTCTTAATGTAAATCACATATTATATATATATATATATATATATATATATATATATATATAGAGAGAGAGAGAGAGAGAGTCTCCTTCATATCCAAACCTCTACGGTCCGAACTCGGTCCGGACCACTTTTCGGGCCAAATTTCGACATCCAACCGCTAGATGTAAATTCATTTTATGAAAAACCTGCTTGAATCATGCTTTTTCCGGTGTGTTTTTTGCCAAATCATCGCTAGGGCCCTAAAAACACCTTCTAAACACATCTAACGGCTCAAATTGTCAAAAATTTGGCCCAAAAAGTGGAGGTCTTGACCGTAACACGGTCCCATCCTTGATAGGAAGTTTATTGTGTATATATATATATATGTGTGTGTGTGTGTGTGTGTGTGTGTGTGGATTTTCTAGTCCACACTCCTGGATTTAAGGAAAAAATGGGATTTTTTTGTGTTGCAATTTTTTGGAAAATCCGATCCGGCCAATGTGTTCAAAAAAAGGTGTTTTCTAGGGTCCACGCGGAGAAATCTTCAAAAAAAAAAAACGAAGGGCTTGATCCAAAGTAGTTTTTGCAAAAACGTGATTTATATTTTTTTTGCAAAACCGCTTGATCAAACCTCCTTCCTAGTTTTTTTGAAGATTTTTTGAGGGCCCTTTGGAAAACACCTTTTGAACACATTGGATGGATCGGATCGCCAAAAAAAAATTTTGTAAAAAGTCCGGAAATTAAAAGTCCGATTAGAAGTTTACCCTATATATATATATATATATATATATATATATATATATATATATATATATATATATATATATATATATATATATATATACCAATCCAAACTCCCTGATTCTCCCAGGTAAGTTCTAACTCCACCTTCCCAAATTTTTTTTGAGAAAATCTGGATCGTTAGATGTGTTCAAAACGCGTTTTTTAAGGTCCACCGAGAGGATTTGGCCCAAAAATACCCGGAAGGGCTTGATCGGGCATTTTTTTCGTAAAAAACGCTATATTAGCATTTTTGTGAAAATCGCCCCGATCAAGCCCTTCCGGTTTTTTTTGCCAAATTTTCGGCTGGACCTTAAAAACACGCTTTGAACACATCTAATGGTCCTCGGATTTTCAAAAAAAAAAAACTGAATGTGGAGGTCCGCATTTGTAGGTCCGATTTTTGGGTTTGATAGGAAGTGGATCAGATATATATATATACACACACACACACACACACACACACATGATGTTTTGAAAGTTTTAAAAAACATGTTTTGCATAATCAAATCAAATTAACGCGTAAAAAGTGTTTTCAAAGGTCCCCCATTAGAAATCGTTCCAAAATCGGGTGGCTTGATCCGGTAATTTTTCACAAAAATCGTACATATACAGCCAAAAAAAATTGCTCTGATCAAGTCTCTTCCCAGTATTTTTTGATGATTTCTCGCTGGGCTTTTTGAAAACACGCTTTAAAACACATTGACGGTTTGATTATGAAAAATTGATCCTAAACTATGAGTCCTGCACCTAGAGATCCCGGATTTTATATATATAATAAAATGGAGAGTGAAAGAGAGTGTGTAACGGGGTGGGAATGAGGCTGTCTTTTTCTTCTTCTTGTTTTTTGTAATTTAGGGGTCCGATATACGTGTTACTTACAAAATCGTCTATATTTCTCAATATGATAGTTAATGTTAGAATTTTTTTCTAATAGAACTAATTGACATTTATTAAACAAGATCCATTTTGCTTATATAATATGGAGTATTAATAAGTATACATCATGCATGATACACAGATAAATGATTTTAATGGTTATATATATACCACCACCATAATGCTTTTTTGTTACGCAACCTGAATAGAAGATATTCAAGCTAATTTTTTTGTAGAATCTCCAAGGCTTCGTGTAAAGATGTTCAATGGGCTCATTTCCTAGCCAAACAAGCCCTCATTTCATTTCAGCATCAACCAGATTTAAGAGATGGAGCACAGCTTCAGCCTGCAAGCTAATTTTGTGGTCGTTTGGTGGGTTTTTTCAGCTTATTGTTCTTATTGTTGTATCCTATGTTGTAAAACTACTTGTTTATCTACTAAAATTCTCTCTATTTTTCCAAACTTTTTTTATAAATACACCATAAATTATGTATTAAGTTGGGTGGTGACTATTCTAATTTTCTCTTGTCCTACGTACCCTACCAAAATGTAATACCAAACAAGGAAGATTTGTAACATTTCCATGTGGATAACCAAATTACAAGAAATTTTTTAATACGGTTATTTGTAACACCTTTCTCATGTGGGGTTAGATCTACACATACATATAGGACCCATATCATGTAGGGTTGGCCATTTCATACGATCCAATCTCCACTTCGAACAGATTAGCAATTTGGACATTTGTTTCAAGGCTGGATAGGATATGAAGATTTTTTTTTTTTTGAAAAATTTTGGAATCAAATAGGAGGTGAAGACAGACGATCCTCGCCTCGACTGCTTTCTTGATCCATTCTCGCCTTTACCCCATCCCCCAAATCCTCCAAATTGTGAACATTAATACTTTTAGATCAAACACGTGTAATAGATACTGACACTTTTATAAGCTACTATCAAACATGTACGTAACTTACACTATGACCGGTATGTTTTGGGCTTAATGAATGAATTGTAGGATGTTGGACAGGAAATGTAATAGTCAAGATACAATCCAACTATTTTTGTGATCTGCAACAAAGCCAATCTATATAGGAAATTTATCTAAATGGTCCCTATAGTTTAACCCGCGGTCTCGATTTAGTCCCTCATGTTTCATCTTCACTTTAATTGACCCCCTCAGAGTTTCAATTTTGCTTGAATTTCGTCCAATTGATAACATACGCTAGCTAAATTGATGGAAAACCCAATTTGGGGCTTTTTTTAGGACAGCACTGCCATTTCCCTCCCTCCCCGGCCCAAAAACCCCTAACCCTAAATTTTTACCCTATTTTCTTACCAAAACCCTCCCATTTACAACCCCAAAATCTAGGGAATAACAGCCACATTTCATCTTTTTCTCTCTCTCTGCCATTTTCTTCTTCTTCTCAAAGGTGCTTCAATGGCTTATTTGTATTGATAGTCCCCAAAGTATTAACAGAATGTCACTTTGGTCGCCAAAATATAAATCGTGTCTATTGAGTCCCCAATGTAAACAATTCACATTTAAATTGTCCATGGATCTAACTCCATCCACGCTTACTATCAAGTTGATAAGCCCCAAATGTTGTATATATATTCGGGCTTATCTCACTTTCGCCAGAATCACACACATGTGCATTTTATGCCTTTATACACATTGATTTTCTACTGTGAGTTGTGTTTTTGATGAGTTTCAAAAATCGGAGATAAAAGGTGTGTCCAAAGCTCCAAATAATTTCCGGTTGTATCCAGAAGTAGCCAAGATCCCACAATGCTGTGGAGGACAATCGCTGAAGCTTAGAAGTCGATTCAAGAAGCTTTGGAAGGTTCAAGGAAGGCCCGAAACAAAAGAACAATAAATTTGGAGTTATGAGCTTTGAGAAAATCTGACCAACTGATAGAAAAATGCTCATTACTTTCAATATACAAAGGCTATGAAGATGAGATTAATTGGGTTTGAAAGTAGACTCATAGAGCTTTCTAACGGTTCAAGAATCATTTCGAAGTTCGACAAAGCCGAGACATGCCTGCAAAGTTGGGTCAAGAATCTACCCCGACCCGAAAGCAACGGATCGATCCGCATCCTTAGTGGATCGATCCAACTTCATGTAAAACCCCCAAACCACTTTGGATCGATCCAAGGTCATGGTGGATCGATCCAACTTCATTAAAATGCTCTAGATCAACTTGGATCGATCCGAACTATGGTGGATCGATCCAACTCCACTCAAATTGTTCCGTGAGCCATCCGGATCGATCCACTTCCATAAGGGATCAATCCACATCAATCTGTGGAGCATTTTTCAAGCATTTCAAGCACTTTTTGTACTTTCTACTTATGGAAAGTTTTTATTAAAAGCATCATTAGATATTTTTTAGAGATGGAAGGTGTTTGTATGTATTTCCTCTCTCCTCTCTCTCCTCTCACTTTCTTCCTCCATTAGTTTTATTCTTAGTTTAGTTCCACCTTCTCTAGTTTTTAGGGTGGTTTTTCTTTTGATCCAAGGTTTTCATCTTCATTAATGTTGTAAGTGTACTCTTAATCTTTACAAATCTACTGTTCATTTGTATTTTCTTCGTGTTTCGTATTTTCATGTTGTTCTTACTATTTCCATTAAAAACTCTAATTTCTAAGTGTTGTTTGTGATTTTTGCTAGTGTTAATGTTGTAGGCCAACTTAGGTTCTTTACTTAAAATTAGTTTTTAAGTTTATTAATCATGTTTTGCTTCTCCTTCAACGTTTTAATCTTATTTCTTGCTATGGTTTGTGAGTAGTTTAAGTAGGCTTAGTCATGGGGTGATTAGCACTCCATAACTTGTGATTAATCCATCCATCTCATGTTATAGCATGCACCTCTTATTTATCAAATATTTGGGGTTGCACTTTTATGTACCAAAGGGTGGGTTTGTTAATCTCTTTGATCACATGTAGCCAAGAGCTTGACTACTTGACACGTGTGATGCTTTGGGCGATGTCAACCCATCCGTTTGCCAAATGAACCGAAAATCCTAATCTTTGTTAAACACATTTTTCTAGTAAAGGTTTTAAAATCTAAATCTTCTGTTCGGGAGCATTTAACGAATCCCCAAGCCGGTCATCAAAGAGGGGATGGATTAACCCGAGTCATGGTAGTTAAATACCCCTAGACTTTGCCTTACTTTAATTTTTCATTTTTAATCTTCTAAATCATTCACGAAATTAAGTGAATTCCACCCTCAAATCACAAAATCCAAGTTTGTCGCTTTAAGGTCGAAAGCTTACACTTGCAAGACAACTCTCACGCTGGGTGCATTCGGTCCATGTGGATTCAACCCGGTCTTACTGGTTATTATGCTATGCGATACCTAGCCCTACGCTTGGGGCGACACCATCTACGATACAATCCAAGGTCGCAAGCACAAGTGCAGGGGTACTTTCAGGATTTCATCTTAAATCCTCACCACTTCATCTTCTACCTCAAAACCCTAACCATCCCCAAACCCAAAAATTGCAGCCAGATGAGCAAAAAATGAACTTGTGACAAAGACATCTCTAAGTACTTTGTATTCCACAACACTGCCCCCATTGCAATGGACAAAAAGACATAATAGAAAACGACAACAGATCAGTACTAAAAGAAAATTGGCAAGAACATGGTTTTGCAAGAAACCATGGCAGGCTGTTACTTTGGGAGCTCGAGATTCTTCTTCTTCTTCTATAATACAACAATACAGCTTTAATTCCATGCAAAGAACAAAAATTCGCAAGATCTAACCTTAAAGCAAATGACTTTTCTAGAAAAAAAAAAAACTCCAAAACAAACAATCGTTAACTCATCTTTTTCCGTGTGATGGAGTTAATTATGACTTGATTTGTTAATTATGACTTGATTTTGTTTTCAAGCAACACCAATAGGGTCGCTGCTTTGGAGGCTCTAAATTCTTCTTTTGATGTTTAGTTGAGTCGCCGATGAAATCCTCTAGATTGTAAATGACCATGATGTAGAGGGAGCAGCTAAGGCAGTGAGCGATGTCCTCGCCGAGCTCGAAATCGTCTTTGGTGATCTGAAAAAGATCTCTGCATGGTCAAAGGTAGGTGAATGCTAGGATCTCCTCGTTTCACTCCATGTGTTCGATCTCCACGTCGTCGTGCATCATCTTATGCTTCTTCTTCTAACCAATTGGCGTTTGTATTTTCTAATGGATTTGAGAAATTGAAAGGCGGTGAAGAGGTGGTGTCGGATTTGGAAGCAGTTGAGTTTCTAGGGCTTTTACGCGGTTTAAGAGGAAGGGGAAGAGAAAGGAGAGAGGTGATGGAGAGAATTAGAGGTTTGAGGTTTTTTCTTTAAAAAAAAAAATCGTCATTCATAATTATTATTTTTTTGATCGAGAGGTTGGTGTTTAGTTTTGGAATTAATATGCTTAGGATTTTGAGGTAGAAGTTGAAGGGGTGAGGATTTGAGATGAAATTTTGAAAATGCCCATGTACTTGACGGTAAACATGGACGAAGTTAGATCTAGGGACCATTGAAACGCGAATTTTTTACATTGGGGACTCAATAGACACGATATATATTTTAGGGACCAAAGTGACATTTCGCTAATACTTTAGGGACCATCCGTACAAATAAGTCGTGCTTCAATGGATCACATGCTATGTCATTGTGGAAAAAGTTCATCAGTCACCACCTCATGGACTGACACCAACCCTCGCAAAAAGATTCATTGGGTGTTACAAACATGGGGTAAGTTCCAACCATGCCATTTCTCCTTTTTTCTCCGTTCTCGGCCGCCCCACTAAAAAAGTTTTTGTTGGTGCTTTGATTTTGTAGTCTCCTGATGCTTGCCAGTTTTTTATATGGGTGGATCCACCCATGTGTGCTCGTGCTAGAGTTGTCATTCCAGGATTACTTAGAAGAAGTTGAAGCCTTGAAGACCAGATTCAAGTATTGAAAAATAGACAGAGGATTTACGTGGCTGTTATGATATTCTTTATTTTTTTCTTCTTGTTCTGGAATTGCTCCATGGATGGTGGCTCTGGCGGTGTGGAAGGCAGTGTGGCAGTGGACTGTGAGGGTTTTGGTTATTGTAATAGTTAGGTTAGTTTAATGGTTAGGCAGTAGTGGTGGTGGAGGTGGGTTTTGTAATGAAATGTTGTCGTTGTGTATGCTATTTAACAATCCATTTTATGTAATCTAATTGTAATGGTCATTATATTCAATGTCAATGTGAAAAGTGCCTCTTTTCATTTCTCTATTTTTTGCAATTTGTGGCACATTCTTGTGGTTACAAAGAATGAAAAAACCAATGTAAAGTTTGCAATATGTGATACTCATACCAATAAAAAATTGGGCATAATACTCTTTCGTACCAATGATAATACATTAAACAAACATACAAGTCATACCACTTCTGTCATACAATTCATACCACTCAAGAAACTGGGCATTATGCAATCTGTGAAAAAAGCATTGATACCATGAACATGCCATTCAAAAAACTGGGCATAACACAACCTGTGAAAAAACTAGTCATTGAGGAAAATGGTAAAAAGTTTTTGATCTAAACCTGATGATCAGTGGGGACAAAGCACTTAAAACAAGGACAAAAAACCACTAAAATATGAACAATCACACCTAAAAATTCAGACAAAGCCATTTATAAAAGGGAAGTGGGTACCAAGAAGCACAAACAAACATCTATATGTACACAAAAAGGACCCAAAACCATTAAACAAATAGACAAAACCCTTAAACAATGACAGAAAACATAAATAAAAGCAATTGTAATTCATACCATAATCAGGTGCTTGATCTCCAACCCTAACGCTCCACATTTCGTACCACGAAAGTGTTGAATGAGAGAACTTGATCAATGATTGGGGTTGGGTTGAGTTCGATCAGGGTGAGTTCGATTGGGGCTGGGTTGAGTTCGAGCGATTAGGGTGAGTTTGTCTGACTCACTCACTTGTTTCCTCTCTTCAAACAACGTAAGTCTGGGGAGTTTGGTAGGGTAGGGTTTGGGTAAAATGGGGTAAAAAGTTATGGTTAGGGGTTTGGGCGGGAGGGGAGGGGAAATGACAAGTCTATCCCTAAAAAAAGCTCCAAATTGGGTTTTTCATCAATTTAGCTAATGTATGCTATCAATTGGACGAAATTCAAGCAAAATTGAAACTACAAGGTCAATTAGAGTGAAATTGAAACATGAAGGACTAAATCGAGACACAAGTTAAACTATAGGGACCATTTTGATAAATTTCCCATCTATATACTCCCTCCGCTCGCTTTTAAGTTTGTAGCCAGTAATTTCACTTATTGAGAAAGCATCATCATTACACCTTTCACATTAACTTTTACATTCACTTTCCACTATTGTTTTTAATGGAGACATCATCATTAAACTTTACCTACTAACATTTCAAAAAAGAATCTACTTTTAAGGGCAAAATAGGAAATGTATCAATTTTTACCCATTAAATTTTCAACATCGCACTTATTTAGGAATAGTCTACAATGAAATACACTTCTCTTTCTAAGTAACGGAGGGAGATGTTTTTTGGATAATTAATGGTTATTTAAGTTATGAATTTCATCTTTGCTTAAATGCTATGCGGCCACTAGCTTCTTATTACATGTCTTCTTAATCTTTTTGCTTTAGCTCTACATATACTTATGACTATTTTACCCTCCGTGGGTTGCAAAACAAATGATCTTGGTAAAATGCCCATATCTCGCTCATCTGCATTCGCATCAAGACAAGTTATGCATTATAAACAAGGTATTAAAAGGATTAAAAGATGATGGGATCATAAAATGAAAATAATGAAGTTCAATTTATGAAAATTTTGTCGAAAGGAGACCGATTGAAAGATCATTAGAGTCTCAAAGGCTAAATATGCTTTTGCGCCCTTCTATACATTGTGAGTTCCGTTTGACACTCACATTCCTAGTTCTATGGTGTTTGTTCATTCTGTAAGAGTTCCAGATAGTTCATAGGCCTTTGGACACTTCATCAAATCATCCGAAACCGTTTCATAATCAGGATGAAAAGGTTTTCGACACATCCCTCTTTGAGCAAAAGTCAATGATGGAAAGATTTTTCAGCGTTTTGATGAATTGTGGATACTCCATGAACTTTTTTGGAACACTAGAGCAATCAAAGAAATACATAAGAATTGGGGATTTGAAAATTAAAATGTGTTTTAGCCTTGGTGACTCCAACGATTTTTTTTTTAGTGGTCTTCTTTCTACCAACTTTCATAACCGAAATCTAGATAACTTTTTTATTTGATTCAACCATCATTTGATAAATTGAAAACCTTATTTATCGATATATAATACGTCTTGATCCGACTTTAAAATAGGGAGTTGGGAGCGTAAAAAAGCATTTATAAAAAAATTATCTTGATCAAATATCGATAGGTATCAAAATAATTCATTTTTTTTAGAAATAATCTTTGCATTCTGATACATATTTATGTTTGATCAAAATAATTATTTTAGTGGATGTTTTTCATAACAATCCCTACAATATTTGCGGTAAGATCAAGACGGAACTGAGCACACAATTGTTTAACTTTTCTTCAAATTTCTTTCAGATTATAGGGCCTGAATTATGAATGAAAAATTGAACGACTTAGATCAAGTACTTATAAATAATAACCTTTTGGGCTGAAATTACACAACACCACTCAAATTATTAACTTAAAATTATTGGACAATTCAGATCGTTTTTGTGGGCCCCAAAGTGGACTTGACAAACCCACACGACCATGTAAAATGGCCTCCTTGACTTGCCGCCAAAAGATGTTGTTTTGGGGGGAAGATACGTACGTCATCAATTTCCGTTCGAAAATTGACGGACACGGGTGGGCCTAATTAAAACAAATTTGTACAATCATGAGGTTCAATTAACATTTAATGAAGTTTGAAGGCCCATGAGGTAGTGCGATCAAACTTTGGAGACTTTTTGAAGTTACCCAAAACTTTAATCTCTCAGAGCTAGCTCAAAAAAGCTCAGAAAGAATCGCTTTAAGCCTCCAAATTTTGTCTATTTTTTTTTTTTTTTTAATAATATAGGTCCATATAGATACTAGGTATCAATAAAAAAAAATTATGTTTAATTTGTCTAAAAAATTTGAGGGCCTAATTTAAAAGAAGGCCCAAGTGAAATGACCCAAATGTAATCTTGAAAATATTTTGGAAAGAAATGAGCTTTCTGATATTGAGGGAAAGGATTATGTTCGGAATTGAAAGTCTTGAGAGAAATTTTACCGAAAGAGCTAAGAAAGCCCATTGATGTGCTCAATTACTTGAAGACAATGGATAGTTTTTTTTTTTTTTTTTTGAATGTGTGGATTGCGTCTGATGAATCTCGGCTGACTATTCCGATTCTGATTTGCCTCTCGTGAAATAGGTTTTTGAAGTTAAAGTTGATCAAAACCTATCTTAGGTCGAACGATGTCACAAGAAAGACCCGAACGGATTGGCTATGTTGTCTCTATTGAAAAAGGCTATGGTGGAGAAACTTAATTATACAAGTTTTATTAGTACTTTTGCGGCTAAAAATGCAAGAAGAGTAATCTTTAAATGACAATTTTTAATGTATTGATTATGGATACCTATGGTCTCAAATTATTGCATTGTCTTCCATATGAATGTTTTTACTTTCTCAAGTATCATTCACTATGCAAAAAAGATTGAAGGCCCATTCTTTTTTCCTTTAAAAAATTCGCTTTAGGCCTCAAGAAATTCAGAGCCGGCCCTGTAATCTCTACCCAGCATTTCTATTCCATACTTCCATCAACTAGTTGGAATCTATTTCATGCTTTCCGATTCGCAAGTGGTTTGGTTGGATGGTGTCAAATCTTCTCGTGCTCAAAATCCTTTGTACCTCTCGGTATTTAGGGCTTTGGGCCATTAGATTTTGATTTTTGTTTTATGTTTTAATATTTCTAGCTGATCCAACGACCGAAAAACCTCTTGGCACAGAGGCATAGGAGTTTTTCGGGAGAGAGAATCTGAGCTCGGTTTGGTTGATGCCAGGATAGAGCCGAGGGAGTCGATGGGGAAATGCCGCCTCGCAAAAAAAAAAAAACCTCTAGTATTATATAAAAAAATAAAATTTCTCCCACGAATTATATAGACTCATCCCTACAAAGTATTTTAGAAAAAAAAAAAATTATCCCTCAAGATAGTGAGATTTCCTACAAGGTCCTTGGTTGATGCCTTTTTAAGGTCAACTCAAAAGCTAAACAGTCGAAACTTCGTAAAAAGTTTTCAAACCAGGTGGCAACAAACTATATTCCGCAGGACTCAGAGCCGGAGAATGTTGGTTGCTCTTTCGTTGAATTTTCTGGTTTCAAAGATGCTTTACTCTAGAAGGTCGGTATTGACTTTAATATCCATCACATATAAGAAAGATCCACAATTCGCCTAATCCAAAATTGGATAATCAAAAGTTGCCACATAAGCTTTTGGTTATCCATTTTAGAAATTCTTAAAGTTAGCAAATGTCAAGTCCCACATTGGTGTTTTTTGTCCATAACCAAAAATAATGGACACCCTCCATCACTTATTCAAATGATAAACAAAACTTGCCACATTACTTTTTCAAACTACAAAAAATAGTTTTGAAATTTTTTTTAAAAAATATTTTGAATTTTCTTTAAGTACAAAACGGTTTAAAAAAACAGTTTTTAAAAATAAATTTTGAAAAAAAACATTTTTTAAAAATAAAATTCTGAAAAAAACAGTTTTTAAAATGAACTTTTGAAAAAAAAAACAGTTTTTTAAAATGAACTTTTGAAAAAAACAGTTTTTTAAAATAAACTTTTGAAAAAAACCAGTTTTTTAAAATTAAACTTTTGAAAAAGAAAAAAAATTTAAATTAAACTTTTGAAAACATTGTTAAGAGAGGAGAGAGAAGGTTTTTGTCATTTTGTGTAATGGTGGGTGTACTTGATTGGGTAGATGTGGGGTCCATTAAATTTGGTTATTGGCAAAAGGTTGCTAGTTTTGGTTATCCAAGTGACAAAATTTGGTTAGTTGCTAAGAGGTTGCTAAGTTTGGTTATTCCAATGTGAGCACTTTTTTAAACAAACATTGCTAACTTTAGCAACTTTTTGGTTTTGGTTATGCCATTGTGGATGCTCTAAGTACTTATATTTGTGCGAATTTCCAATCATTGGGAAAGGTCGGGGGCCGTAACTAGTAAACTCACTAAATCCTTATAGTGAGCAATCACTATTCGGTAATCAACAATTTAGATTATTTTACATAAAAGATAAGTGTCTTACATTAAGATAATTGCATTTAATCATGACCATTAATTACTGAACGGAAGGTCGTAAATGCTCACTACACATGCCCCGAATCCCAAAAAGGTAAAAACATTTTGTTTATCCGTTAACTGAACAAAACATTTTGCTCATCCGTTAATTTCCATTGCTTAATTATTGTGATGAGTACTATCCGGCTCAATATTTGAATTTTAACCCTTTGGATGGGTTGATAATTGCACTAAGCTATTCAAGTTCGAACCCGTGTTTGTTAAAAGTTCGTTTTAAGTTTGGTTTATTAAATGAACAAACAAAGCTCGAATATTTCTTAAAAAGCTGATGAAGCTATCAAACCAAACTCAATCAAGCTGCTATTCGACTCATTCGGCTTATGATGTTTGTAAAATTTGAGTAGCTTGAGCCTGACATGTGATCACCATGATTAACACTCGTTTAAGACAGACTGTTTAAGCTTCAAATATATTTTCATAGCTTGTTAAGTTTCTAAACTAAACTTGAACAATCATTTCTTCGGCTAGTATAAGTTTACCTTTTAACTGCTTGCATATGATTACAGAACTGTTATACGTATTATGAATTAATCAAACAGCAAGAAATATTCATGTTTATACAATCAACTATCCCTATCAATTCCTAAGACTATTCCAACAAAACAAAAACAAAAAAAAGGAAAGATATTGAGAAGTTGGGGCTTACTATCTTCCAACTTCAAGTGAACTAGATGACATTAGCCCTATCGATGACGATTCATGCGACGAGGTTGAGACCGTATTAGCCAAAATCACTTCAAAAAATCTGGACATCGTCTCTTGAACTCCTCTTGAACTAATTGAAGACCCTATTTGATCAATACCCGGAAGCAAATCATCTCCATTAAGATACCTCAATATTTCCCTCATACTAGGCCTAGCTTCTGCTTTGGGGTTAGAACAAAGAAGCCCAACGCCCAAAACCAGTTCCATCTCTTCCACCACGTACCTGGAACCCAAGTTTGGATCCACAGCGTCCAAGATCCGACCCTTTGAAGTTGCTCGATAACCCAATTCCCCAAGATAACCCGGCCTCTTTCCTGGTCATCAACGATAGGCCCTCTCCCACAAACTACCTCAAGGAGTAAAACCCCCATATGCAAACATGTCAGAGCTTGTGGAGGCCTTTCCGTTTGAGCTAATTCGGTGCGAGATGTATCCGATTGTACCCACAACATTTGTGGTATGTGAAATTGTCCCGTGATCATATAATCTAGCTAACCCAAAATCCCCTAGCCTTCCATTCATTTCCCCATCTATCAATACATTGCTAGACTTGACATCTCTATGGATCACCACTTGTGCCCACTCCTCATGCAAATACAATAGCCCTGCAGCAATCCCTTTGATTATGTGAAATCTTTGCTCCCAATTCAAAACAAATCCATTTTTGGGATGGAAAAGAAGAGAATCAAGGCTACCATTTGGGATATAATCATACACTAAAAGTAGATCAGTTTTCCTCTTGCACCATCCTTGAAGATTCACCAAGTTTTTGTGCCTCAACCTTCCCAAACTCTCAATTTCCGCCGCAAATTCCCTCATCCCTTGTATTGCGTTATTCGACATAATCTTTTTAACCGCGATTTCTTCTCCGACGGTTGGCAAAACACCTTTGTAAACCGCGCCAAACCCTCCAGTTCCTAACAACTCGCTATCTTTGAATCCCTTCGTCGCGACATAAAGATCCTTGTACATGAACCGATGAGGGCAATCCAATTCCCAATCTTCGAGGCGTTCGAAATTCATCCTCCTCTTGTATGCCATAACAATCAACAAAGCCACCACCAAAATAACAACGATAACAGATAAAGCGCCAATCAGCGCCTTAATCTGGAGCTTGAATTTCGAAGGCTTTTTCTCTTTCGGTACAAGTGGGAGTTTGTTTAGATCGAATTGAGGAGCGGTTCCGTTCACCCGAAAACTCCAACCCAATATGTAATGAGCGCTTGATTTTGTCCCAGTGGCCGCGGAGAAGCCAACGTACATATTATCCAAAAGAACAGTAGACAAGTCGATGGGTTTCGAAATGAGGGGTCGATTCGGTTTCGATATCCATAGAGGAGATATCGTAACATTCAAAACTTTATTCAACCCATCATAATCTACCCAGGCTTGAACCCGTTCTCCACTCTCCAATGTCATGTCTTCTTTCCTATCGCTTCCATCGACGTTATAAGAAGCCATTTCGGTAATATTCGACAACATGGTATTGATGTTGACTCCGACATGGTTTCCTTCTCTGTCAAAATCCTCTTGAAACCCGTTAACTGTATCAAATTCCACCGCGAAAATATGGTTCGACGAATTCCCATCGTTGTTTTTGTTGAGGATACCGAGGAAGTGTCCTGCCTCTGCACCGGGGAATTTCTTCGAAGGAGAGACGGTGAAGGCGAGGCCGTGGCCGCCGCGGTTGGAATCGGAGGGGACTATTTGGAAAACAAAGTAAGTACTGAATGAGGAAATGTTTTTGTTAGGATGTGAAGAAGTGTTGAGGAAAAATTGAAAAGGCTGAGGGTAGAAAGCATGGCCTATGACATACTGAGATTTGTCTGTGAGCCTAAGTGCTCCACTGGGTTTGAGTACAGTTGCTCCTTCTAATTGGAGATTTGATTGGTTGAATCCGTTGTAGATGAATTCTTGAGATTGTGCTAGAATGGGAAAAAAATAGAAGAGGAGAAAAACCAAGGAAATGGGAGCAGCCATGGAGTTTGTCTTTGGCAGTTGGACACTACGAAGGACTTTTAAGTTCAAGTTGTGTGGCAAAGAGAGAGGGAGGGGTTTATATCCTCTCTTTTCCTCAGTCCAAGTTTTAGACTGAATGAAACAGTCCAATTGTTGATATGATGATATTATTATTATTATTATTAGGAGGTTAAGAATTTTTCTACAAATCCTAATAATTGCAGCAAATGGACAATTCTAATTCAAACCGTTCCGTCTGAAAAATTATTGGGTACTCTGAGAGTACCATATGACATCTTATGTGAGACTCTCACTTAAATGAAAGAAATGGGCCACACTATGTAGATCGCCCCTAATGTCTAAGTCCCAATCACCCAATAAAAGTGAATGATAAATGTTCGTACCGGATAATTTGTCGCAATATAAATGATTGAAAGTTCAACGTAGGCAATACCATACGATATTTCAAGAGCGTTGAGTAATTACTCGTTCAGTCCAGTACAAATTAAGGACCAGAAATGATCCGGTTTGGAGAGGGAGAGACTTGAGATTGGTCAAAGTCCGAACGAAACGGAGAGACTTGGGAATGGTCAAAGTTAACATACTTGTGGAAGGCCTAATAATTGGGCATGTCCCGCCTGCTATGAGATAGGGATCCGATAAGAATTAGTCCTCTTGTGCAGAAGAAATTCAAATTTTAAAATAAATTGGCAATCTATGTATACTAGATTTCGAAAATTTCCTCATATTTTTTTACTTCTAAATTTATTTATGAAAATCTACACTCTTTTTTCTAAGCCAAATAATGAAAAATAAGGCAACAATTGTCAAATTTTAAACCAAAATCCCAACCAAGCAAATATAATTACTCTTCGTTCCTTTTAAGTGTGTTGCTTCGTAAATCCAAATTATTAAAGAGATATTATCATTATACCTTTTATATCAACTTTCGCCTTCACTTTGCAATTTTCACTATCCATTTTTACCTTAACTTTCCAAAATTATACTCCACTTTTACCCATTAACTTTCTACCTAATAACTTTTCAAAATAACAAAAAAATAAATATACAAACTTTTACCCAATAACTTTTTGAAACAAGGGACAACCCAAAATAAAAAAGTCAACACTGAAAAGGGGACAGAGGGAGTAAATAACAGCCAGGGATTACAAAACAAAAGGATTTCATTCAAGCATTAAAATGTGTTACTTTGTATGTGGACTATTGCATGCCCATGCCCGTGCCTGAAGGCACGACTTGAGCAATTGACGCATTTGCTTGTACCCATGTCCGTGTCCATTTTTTATGGTCTTGTGAATTTCGGAGTGGGAGTAGGAGAGGAGGTAGTGAGAGAAAATATGATTTGAATTTTGAAAAGGGGACAAAGAGAGAATGTGGTGGGGTAGGACAAGAAGATTTGTAAAATATTCCCATGTGATACCCTAATCACGAGAAAATTTTCAGAGCAACGGTTATTTGCAACGTCTCTCTCATATGGGGTGTGACCTAAATATACTTAGGACCCACATCATGTGAGATGGTATTGTAAATAATGGAAATTCTTTCCCTAATCACAAACTACAACAACAACAATAACATAACCCATTTAGTCCCCAATAATTGAGGGTATGGGCGGGGGATGGATAGGAGACAGATCTAATATTTGGCAATAAATGCACAAAGTGGCTACTCCCAGAATACCACTGAAACAGATGAATTGGAGACATACCTAACCTTTGGCAATAAATGCACAAAGTGGCTGCTCACAGAATACCATTGAAACAGTGGTCCCCCTAAACCGTCGCGTTTGCTGTGGAATCATGCCCTCAAATCAAAGCCAAAAGGCATCAGAGAGGGTAGACCCAAGAATCATTTTGATTTATGTGCACATTACCATGCTTCTTTCATTCAACATCTAGAGCATTGGCGTTGCACAACATTCTCTAATCACAAACTAATTGAAGTTATTTAGACCCTTAAAAACTCCATAAATCAAATGGTCGCAATATTTGGGAAAAAGGAAAAAAGGGAAAGAAACAAAAAAATTCTTCTCCTTCCATCCCAAATTGTTGATCCTATGTGAATTTCAATGTAATTTTTAAATGCTCCCCTAACAGTCAAAAGGATTGGACTTGTGTACAAGCGCCCTAGAACATAAATGGAGAATGTAACGAGAATAGAGAAAACGGAAATTTTTTATACACGTGTGAACTTTTTTTTTTTAATGAAAAGTATCCCGATGACTCAAACTTATCTCTTCAACCCTTCTCATAGCTCTTTTCACGTATTTTTGTGAGATACAATGGCCCCAAAAGCGACCCTATGAGCTCACAGTGGTAAACGCTCACCGAAACAAGTAGATTAACTACACTACGACAACCCGTTGGGGTTTACACTTGGTCAACTCGTGTCTTAAAGAAGAAAAACGACCCTAATAACCGGGAATGACTTTAGCTGAGAAACTGATTGATGGGGATGGATAGATATTTCACATTCAGTGTCCTTGAGTTGTGAAGATTCGAACTGCTCAAACATTCTAGAGTGGTGTGGCTTAAACTTCAACAATTTTCCTTCTTTGATTTTTGTAACCCTTATAACTTTGTAATCAATTAAATCAAGGGTCCAATTCAGCTTGTTAGAGTGTCATTAGACTATATTCATGAATCTAGAAGGAGCATTTATGTGTGTGCGTTTTTCTTTCTTCTTCCCCACTAGTAGCTAGTTTGCAGTCAGTCATGGGCATCCAATTGATAGAATCGCTAGAAACATGTGAATTGCACGACTCTAATTACGTGTTAAGAAATTAGAACACAACACAAACAGACGTGCGTAATGGAAAAAAGGAAAAGAAAACAAGACACAAGATATATGTAGAAAACCTCAACATGAGAAAAAACCATGGGAGTCACACCAGTCTAATATGAAATCGAAAATAAGAGGACAAGTCTTCTCGTAATCTTTCTAAGATCTACATTTTATCTCGTCTCTCTCTGTTTTTCTCTGAAGACTTATAACCCTAATTATTATCAAACTGCAAAAATAGATTAGTTCATGCCTATGGCCGAAATTACACACTAAGGTTCAACAATATCGTTTTCGGTATGGGAACTTTGCCCCCGCCTCGGAGTTAGACCACTGCTGAAGGTTGTCTGAACCCAACATTACAAACAGAAACAGAATAATTGAAAAGTCTTATTAGATAAGTGTAATTGGTTGAATAGGATATTAGTAAAGCACATTAGCCTTAAACACATTTGTTATGTGTTACATTTTTCTGTAATCTATAATGTCTCTTAACCATGGTTAGGTAGCAATGTCTGTTATAAGCCTTGGTTAGAGCATCCTCATCAGGGGAGGCAAATTTTCCTGATGGCTAAGTTGTTGAGTGAAAGAGGAAAAAACCCCCCAAAATCAGACTCAACAATTTTTTTGTAAATCTTCAAAATTTATAACTTTGCTACAGTAAATTGATAAATCCTTTAAGGCACTATTCACTAGTTAAAACAATTCTCTCTCCTGACTTCCCTCCCTCTCTCTCTCTCTCTCTCTCTCTCTCTCTCTCTGTCTGTCTATACCCCTTTCAATATCTTTTTTTTATTATTACTTTTAATTTTGGGTGAAGTTAGACTAGAGAGTCTGATTTTGTGAGTTCTTCAAAAAAATGACAAAAGGTATTTTTAAGGTTAAATTTGGCTCAATTTTTATTGAGCCTGATGAGGATGCTCTAGGTGGTTAGTTAGTCTAGTTAGGTTTACAGTTGTATAAAGGAGTGTTATTCAATTGTAATCGTTGAGTTGAGAAAATAGAAATACAAATTATAGTTTATGTCTCTTTCTCTCTCCTCTTCTCCTCTCTTTCTTTACTTTTTCTTCTTCTTCGTCAAAACCTTAGAATCTCTCTCAAGAATTTGATATGTGATAACATGTCTTTGCAGTATGATTGGTCTCATTGTAGATTTGACAGGCATTATCTCCCCTCTGGTTTCTATATCCCCTTGATTGTAAGAGGAAGAGATGTATTGTTCTAGTTTCTGTTTGAAGACTGAGGAAGAGATGCATTGTTCTAGTTTCTGTTTGAAGACTGAGGAAAAGATGCATTGAACATAGCAGGTTGTTGTTGTGAGGTCATAGGATAAAACTCAGAACCATTGTGATGCTGAGAGACATTCTGAGAAAGAGGTAAATTATTAAAAGGACGAGTAAGGTACATAGTTGAATCAAGAGGTTGGGCATTTGGCTTTGGCATAGTTAGAAAAACCGATGATCTACCATCAACAGATTTTCCAAGGGTAGATCTATGCTTCCTCATTTCTTCACCATTAACAAGAGTAATAAGTTTCTCAAATGTCAGGTCACCAGTACAAGCACTCAATGCAGTTTGAAGCCCATCAAACTTAGATGGTAGACCATGAAGAGCATGAAACACGAGATCATCATTAGACAATGGTGCCCTAGTTGCTGCTAGTTTATAGGATATCTCCTTGAAAGTGTCAAAATAGACATCAAAGGTTGAAGTTTTGGTAAGGTTGAACAACTGTTGTTTCAGATCATGAATATGTGTTTTCGACACCGAATTAAATCGATATTCTAGAATCTGCCACACTTGAAAAGCATGTTCAAGCCCTAAAAGTAATGGCAGAGTAGCAGCAGAAATAGTCACAATGAGACACAACATTAACTGACTATCTATGATGGTCCAAAGTGCAGCATCAGGATTAGCAATAGTAGCCTCAGCGGTTCTAACAATAGTAGAGGAAGGACACACTATTGATCCATTCACATAACCGGAAAACTTATTGGCTTTTAGGGCATGTTCTATTTGAGTACGCCAAATCACGTAGTTATGCGAATCCAACTTAATAGGCACAAATGAGTGTATATTGGCGATTAGAAATACCAGTGAGAGTGGAATTAATGTTCAATTTGACAGTGGTAACATCTATAGAAGTTGTTGATGAAGTCGATGTTGTCGCCATTCTTTCAGGTATTGAGTTCTTGTGCAGATTCTTGAAATGCGAACTAAAAATTAACCAGAGATGTAGCTCTGAAGACAGGATCATGATCTAATTGACAAATGTCAATAGCTCTGATACCATGTGGAAACTTTATATCATATGAAAGCCAATTGGCAATGAGTGGAGAGATCCCAACATATATTAAGTGATCACCCATTCCACTCTTAAGCAATTTGGGACAATATATCTGAACATTCCCCCCTCACATGCAAAATGCATTTGAGGTATGTCATGTGTGGCCACTTTTGGGTCCTATCATCGTGCAACCTTTTTTTTGCTGGTCTGTCATTGTGGGGCGTGAATTGTGATTTTTTTAAATGTGGAGTGAAATGGGTCCCGCTTCGATACCATAAAGAAGATCTGGAGATTATAATAGATCAAATTCTTGAGAGAGATTCTAGGGTTTTGTCGAAGAAGAAGAAGTAAAAGAAAGAGAAAGGAGAAAAGGAGAGACAAAAGAGGCATAAACCGTGATTTGTATTTCTATTTTCTCAACTCAACGACATTACAAGCAATAACACTCCTTTATACAATTGTAAACCAAACCCGGACTAACTAACCAAGGCTTACAACCGACATTGCTAGCTAACCATGGTTAAGAGACATTACGACATGAGAAAAATGTAACACATAACATATGTGTCTAAGGCTAATGTGCTTTACGGATTGGTAGTAAAAAGAGAATTGAGATTGGGAATGGTAGTTACGAGGAACTAAATTCTCATGTTTGATTTCCCAAAATTGTAAGTAGGAATTATCGTGATTGTGTTTGTTTTGGTTGAAGAGTGAGATAATAATGTAAAGATGCCCATACAATATACATGCCAGGGGCATTAGCGCCATTTATGAAATATACCATGTGCACTTGAGTCATTTTGCCTCTCAAAAACTCAGGACCGCAAAACCTAACTATCTTGGGTTTTCTTTTCTGACAATTTGAGTTGATTACTCTTTAAGCAAGACCGCCACGCTGATGCCCCAGCTTTCATTTTCCACCACACAAATACGTGATGGAGTCTATACACTTTGTCTTGAACCACACCATAATTTTTGGTGGAAAGAGAGTCTAGAACAACACTTGGCGATCGACAGTCGGGTGCCAATTTGGGTCCTTCATTGTCTCCTTGGACAACCATTTCTCCCAATCAAAATTGCAATGGAACAGCAATCATGAGTGATTATCAATGCTCTTGGAATACCACCTTGTGGTTTACCAAAAGACCCTTTTGACTATATATTTCTATGGAGGCCATACACTTGGAGCTAAAATGTGCATAAATGTATAGTGGAGAGGGCAGCTGAAGCACCACTTGGGGTGCTCCAAGTGCAATTAATAATAATTTCTCGTTCCTACGGGGATCACAAAAACAGCAGTCTAGTCAGTCGGGTGAAAATTCATTTCCCTTCCAATAAAGTACATATAGAGGCACTATGGTCAGTGGCCTTTCCACCGGAAGCATTGTTTGAGACTTGTTTTTCTTTGAGCTATTTGGGGTCTCTTAGAGATGAATGGTGATGCAAGTGAATGCTGGCTTCTGGTGTTGTAATCAACATGTCACATGGCCAAGATTTGAGGTACCAGATAGTTTGCAGTACATTCCTCGGTAATTTTTTTGCAAATAGTATTATTTGATTCTCTCACATTTGTCCACATCTTGTATGCAGGTCATAGAGAATATTTGGGTGGCCATAAAATAGATTAGTAAGCGTCAAGCCCTTCGATCAAGAAGTAAGGAGATATATGATTGATTTTCCTTGGGGAAATCCAATGTACTTTTATACAACTTGAAAGGGACAAACGAATAAATCATTTGTGAACGATTCACTTTGATTTGTTAATGACAATTATTGAGCACTTTCTTATTTCTAGCAATGTTTATTGTCGGTCAAGTTGGATATTATTTCGGAGGTTTTAGAGCCCATCACTTTGATTTGTTAAATTTAGAGATTTTTGAGAAATATGTATTATTTCGGAGGTTTTAGAGCCCATCATGTGTGGTATTTTTGGAGACATGTAATTAGTGGAGCTTATTCGTTTTTGAGGCAATGGAAAATTTTGGACTCGGTTACCTATTATGTTGATAGAGAAACTCGTCAAAGGTGGCTTTGAGAAGTCTGTAATTACCCAGAGTGCGAGCAAGACAAGAGAGAGGCGTACTATGCTCCGGGCAAGAGAGGGCGTACTCGTCAGAGGTGGCTTTGAGAAGTCTGTAATTACCCAGAGTGCGAGCGAGACAAGAGAGAGGCGTACTCGTCAGAGGTGGCGACAAGGTGGTGAATGGACCACTTCTTATATGCGAAGGGTATTAGTGTGTTCTTATCGCATTGGAATATTTAAAGTCCTTCTAGGAGACTTGATTAATTCCCTGGTTTCTACTATGTAGTCCATAAAAAAGGCATCACATGTTATGGTTTGTAAATGGCCAAAGTATCAATAAATCAAGTTATCATTTTCTATATCTAGCAAGCTCTCTGGTAAAGTTCTAACGAGCAGGAGCTCTGTAGTCCTCCGCCCTACATCTCCAAAAAATATCTTCCTTTCTATTTTTTCTTTTTTATTTGCTTCCCCTGCCCCATAAATTCCAGCCTTTGCAGAACGTGGAATAGACTGTGCTTTTGGGTCTCATAAATGGAACGAAGCATTCATCTTCTCGAGAAATCTCCGTGCACTGATTAACTATGCCCCAGGGACCTTAGATGACAAGATAATTAGAGGCCCAATGACCATTGCCGCAATGTTCGATTTCTTCAAAAGGACGGTGTTCTAAAACGGCGTAGACGCTGCATTCGAAGGAGATTCCTATGCGCGCATCAACTTTGCTCCTGGCACAAAAAAATGACTACATCGTTGGTGGGGTGAAGAAAATCTTGCGTCCCATCGTTAGAGGCTTTCCTAGTTTGAAAGGCACCATCTTCGACAGTGGAAATTCGTATGAGGCATACGTATTCAAAGGAGATTCGTATGCACTCATCAACTGTTGGGATTTTGCACATAATTTATGGAAAAGGAAAAAGAAAAAAGAAATTAATAGCATAGGAATTGTGAAATTTCGGTGGAACTTGAATTAGTTGGGTTTAATGCCTAATGGTTTTTGGTGAAATGTTGATGGATGGTTGGCATATTGTTGGCATTTATTTTGGATCAAGTTTCTGGGTTCTTGTGGAATGAAATTAGCCAGTAATGGTTCAGCAATTTGAAGGCCATTTGGTGAAGATGCTTTACGGGGATTTTTTTTAGAGTCATCCACGCCAAGTATAAAATGGGCAGTGCATGTGAGTGCCGTGAGTGTAGAAAAGAGAAAAGAAAGAGAGAGACAATTGTAGTGTGTTGAGAGATATTGTACGAGCAAATTGGTAAGTGTGTGAGAGATAAAAATACTAGTGAGTGTGGGATTGGGTTGGGTATTTTTATCTCATTGTAACTCATCCAATATAGTGAAAAGTGATCTCTCCCGTGAACGTACCCGATTTTGGGGAGCCACGTAAAATTGTTTGTGTTCTTTGTTTCGGTTTATTTGTGTGTGTGTTGTGTTTGTTTACTTAATCCATAACAAGAACTTTGCTCTCAGCACCACAGACAATTACATTATTGGTGGGGTGAAGAAAATCTTGCCCAATTGGCCCTCTTTGGCAAATATCTTGCATGTCAAAAACGGCGGTCTTGACCTTCATGATCACGCTAAACCTGAATCTGACCGTGACCACGATGAACTTTGTGCTAATTTTTTGCTTTCAAAGAATTTGGGGATTCTTCTAGATTTTTTCATACTAAAAAAAGATTGGGGATTACATTTACCGTAATCCGTATTAGTCTCTTAACCTTTTGCCAACAAATGAAGCCTCTGAAGAGACGAATATCAACATTTTCCTCTATGGGTTTTGAACTAGTGTTGTTATAGTAGAACTTTTGGGTACGAAGAAATTGGAGATTTGTTTAGGGTGATTTCATCTCATCAAACAAAGTTTTTGCATTGCTCAAATATGAACATGGTTGTAATTTCATAAAATTGAAACAAATCCACATGTGAGACTAATTGAGTAATTTCATTAGCTCAGAAAGATCGAAAAATAAGGAAATGTTCGTAGCTCCAAGTTCAGATATCACGTCATGCAAAACCAAGATCAAATAAAAACACTCAGTTGAAATTCATAGATCGAAAAATTTTAGATCTGAAATGAAATGACCTCCAAATGTTGATATTATCTGATCAAAAATCGCAAAGCAATAGTGAAGGTGCAAACAGAGGAACATGAGACTCAAGTGAGATCGATGGGGGAGAGGGAGACGACGAGAGATATTGATGAAGGAGAGGGACAAGGATAGATGAGGGGCAAAGAGAGAAGGGGCAAAGTTTTGAACCAGCTGTTGTGCCATGATCAGAGTGAAGGTGCAAACAGAGGAACATGAGATTCAAGTGAGATCAATGTGGAGAGGGAGACGACAGGAGAGACAGAGATATCCATGAGAGAAAGGGACATGGATAGATGAGGGGCGGAGAGCGGGAGAGGGGGGATAGAGAGAGAGAGAGAGATGAGATCAAAAGGCAGCATAAACATGGATCAATCTAACAAATAGGATTCGTTACCCATCATTAATATCCCCATTCGAACACAAATCAACAGGGAAGCCATGATTTATGACTACGGCTAAAGTACAATTTTCGACCTGGTGTCTACCTTGACTAATCAGAGTAAACAGCCTACCTGAAATATACAGAAATCTAAGAAATGTCAATGTCGTCCCCATTCAAACACAAATCAACAGGAAGCCATGATTTATGACTACGGCTAAAGTATAATTTTCGGCCTGGTGCCTATCTTGACTAATCAGAGTAAACAGCCTACCTGAAATACACAGAAATTTGAGGGACATCAATGTCGTTGTCTTCGTCATCCTCACAAGCTACCACAATATCAAAATGCCGTCTGTTAGGAGGCAAATCTGCTTTAGCCACTTCCCTGACTAAATCCACCATCTTCCGGTCCATCCGGTCTCTGTGCCGAGGGAACATGCTATTGTAAAGCAAGCAACTCCCATAGGAGATGCTGTAAGCACTCAGTCCCTTGCTTTTCAGCCATTGGAGAAGCTCTGTCAAAGTTGGATTATCTCTCACAATCCACCGGTCCCACACAGTCCAACTCATGTCTTGGTGCTTGATCACCTTCGGAGGTACCGGCTCCGCTATGGAGAAGAGAGGGAGTGCTAAATTTGCAAAGGTGTTCCTATAGTCCTCTATTTTGTGACCACCATTTAGAACTTTGTAGAGTTCCAGGCAAACAAGACCTGTGGCCATTGCAGTTGATGTTGCAATTGCAGGTATGATCCTCCCAGCGATGAATTTGGCCTTGAGCTTATCTACTTCTGGAATGCTATAATTCCTTGCCCTCATGTTGGCAAGTCCAGCAATTAGATCCATATGATAATTGGTGTCATCATCCTGCACATTCAGAAGAACCACGTCGACTATTTACTTAAAAAGGCAACAAAAGACAGAATTGGTAGATGTGTAACTCGTATCTTCTTGTGTACCAAGAACCACAGTATGAAATATCTCAGGGCCTGCTCAAGATGATTGGAAGCCTAGATCGACAATCTAAAAGGGGATTTGTTAGATGCAAAATGCTATTCCTCTGAATCTTTTTTTTTTTTTTTGGTCGCATTGCACATTTTTTCGATTTTATCAATTTTAATTTTGGAAAACTCCGTCAATGGAAGCAACATTAACAGATGCTTTGATTAGCTTTTAAGCAATGAAAGATTTGGACAAAAAATTAATAAACTAGTACGCCAAAAGGAGTGGTTTCCTCTATTTGCGAAAACATTGCCATATACAAACGTCAAAAAATATCACTATCTAATACAACAATGGGGGCCTTAAAAGAATGAGTGCCCAAAAAGCTAGCGAAAGCTTTATTTGCTTTATGCTGAGCTGGCCCTAAAATAGTTATTGAACTATCATACCACTAAGCTCTTTCACTTGACCTTCCCATTCAACTTCACCACTAATACTAAAGCATAGCAACTCGACCCAACTGGATAACTACCAGAAATGCAAATAGTCCAGTTTTATCTTTTATTAAACTCCCAGCCAACCAATAGCCGATGCTTAGCAGTAATTCACTACCAAGTACAACCAGCGGGAAGAAAAAGTTTCATGCATATACATGCAGGAAGACACTCCACATTTGCTTAAGATCCACATGCTAATGAGGTAGGTGGGTGTGTGTGTTGCTCAACAGTAATTCACTACCTAGTACAACCAGCTGGAAGAAAAAGTTTCATGCATTGACATGCAGAAAGACACTCCACATGTGCTTAAGATCCGCATGCTAATGAGGTAGGTGGGTGTGTGCGCGCGCGCATGTTGTGTGTGTGTGTGTGTGTGTGTGTGTGTGTGTGTGTGTGTGTGTGTGTGTGTGTGTGAGAGAGAGAGAGAGAGAGAGCCAAGCCAACCTTCTCAAACTGAATTGGGTTCATCTTGAAACCTGGCAGCAGTTTCTTCTGGCATATTTCTAACTTCATTATCAACTCACTGATCACAGCATCATCATCAATGGACGCCGTCGAAAGACTAGTAGCTTTCTCATCTGTAACTATCTTTATATCTCTCTTCGGCCGGAAATCAGGAACTTCTACATTGTTCACAACATCAGCTAACTTTTTAGAAGACTTAACCCAGTCAGGAATTAGGATGCCAAAGGTCTCTGCTCTTAATATCGATCCGGCCATAACAAACTGAACGTGGGTGGGATCACCAGCAGAGAACTTCAATGGCCGGGGAAAACGCTTGGGAGCAGACCAGAATGGTGCGCCATTACTGGTAACAGCATCCTCCGGGAAAGTGAATGTCAATTGTTTCACACGGTTAGCAAAGTAGTCTTCAAACCTAATCCAGTAAAATCATATTCATATCGAATTGGAAAAAGCGATGCTAAAGCAACACCAAGGACAAACAAAGAACTACTAAGAGAATTGAGTACCTTAAACGGGCCCAATTTATGCAGTCTTGGAACGTCTCACATCTCTCCGTTCCAAGGCATTCAAGAACACATTCCAAATTATCCCTAGCCTGTGCGTCACCAGCATTCTTCATTGCAGATGTATAATCACTTGGACTGGTCAAATAAGCATTTACCTCAGCTGGTGTCTTTTCGAGCAAACCCTCAAATTCTGATCGAGCCCAAGTCAGGCAGTGGTCAATATTATGTGGGAATGAGTGCACTGTACACATCGGGGCTTGTTTCTCAGGCGGGTCCCTTGAGGCACCATAGTTCTCGGTCAAGTGAGGAATGACCATCTGAGTGTTGCACTTGGCACCTAAAGTTCCTGATTCCAGAAGCGGTTTCTGGAAATATAAGCACCTCTGATCAATGTAGAGCCTGGCATTCACATTATCCAGTGCATTAATGACAACACTAAGATTCTCCCAAAAAGTGTCATCAAACACATTTTCAGTGTCGGGGGAAGCACGATTTTGTAGAGCTTCAATGTGGAGATTAGGATTTATCAAAGAGGCAGCTGAAGCAGCAACTGTTGATTTGGCTTGTCCAATGTTCCAATCGCGGAAAAGAAACTGCCTGCTAAGGTTGCTCTTCTCAATGACATCATCATCCGTAATTGTAAGCTTACCTTCGTTACCACAACAAATGCCCATGAGAGCTACATTTTTCAAAAACTCCATCCCAGTGCAACCGGATCCCACAATGAAAACTTTAGCATCCTCTAGCTTTCTCTGAAGCTTGGCTCCAAAAACAGAGATTTGTGCATCATAACGACTATTCAAGGGCTTCAGGTCACTGGGATCCAGGGGTTCAGATGGAAGGGATTCAACAGAGTCAAAATAGAAAAACTGTTCGCCAAAAAAGTCAAAATAAACACCATAAGTTAAACTAAGTAGGTAGCTAAACTTACAAGTTCAAGGCATCTGACAGGGCTTAGCAAGGAGTTTTAGGCTGGCACTGGGGTCATATACCTTAGCAATGTTTGGCGTGAATTGAAAAAGTCAAAACCAATGTTGTAAATGTGGAGAGAATCCTTCGGACAACTTGGTAGTACCCAAAGGGTCAAACCCGTAGAACACAATTGAAACCTAAACCTATACTTGAGTAATACAATTTGCAAGTGAGTGGTTTCAAATGACTCCACTTGGGGCAAAGTAGCTCTGCCCACCCAGCCCAGCTTAGCTTAGCTTGAGAAGCTTTCTGCTTGAAAACTACTTGGAGTTCAGCAGAAAGTATCATCAACAGGCCCATCTCCCAATAGGAAGTATTCAGACTTTTTTTGTTGTCGGCAAAAGAGTTATATTAATCAGATTATCATCTGCCTTTTCACTTGTTCCATGCTGAAATGACTAACCTGAAAAAGTGGATGGAACTTGCCAGAGCAAGCTTTCACCACTTCCTGTCCAACAATTCCACCAAACACGGCCGCCATGGGATTTAGCACCGCCCTAGCACCAAATGCAAAGCTCCGAAGAAGTTTTTGATCAATGTCTTCAATTCTTCCATCTTCTAAGCTATTGTTGATGTCAGAGACCAAAGATATCAGTTTCCGAGCATCCTCCTCTGATCCAGCAACAGGGAAGCGTCCCAATTCCAATATAAACTTGTCCAATGCTTGAAATGCCAAGTGGAGAAGAGGTGGACGATCGAACTTGGAGAAGTCACTCAGAAGAAAATCGCCAGGTTCTTTAAGTGCTTCTCGTAACGGCTTGAAGTTCAATACCTTAGGTTGCTTCACCTGAGTCACAATACCACCTTTTTCGTATGCAGCATAGTTCGTCGTATCTTCCTCAATCATGAATGAGTAAGGCCTTGCATTCCTAACTTTTCTTGGTCGTCCATCATTCAACTCCACCATTCCATGAACTTCAGAAAACACAACCAGGTCTCCATCCTGAAACTCAAGCCTCTCATCGTCAACACAAGCAACAAGGGCAGCATTGTCATTGCTAATTGATGCTATTATTCCTGTGTGTGGATCCTCACCATCAACATCAGAAACTGTAAACTCAGGGCCAAAGTCGCAAAACACACTGCCAAAAAGACCGTGTACTTCAGATTTTATGAAAGCAATTGGAGGCTGATGACTATGACAGTAATCATCAAATTCAATAGCCTTCTCCAAGCTGATATCAGTACATACTACAGCCTGCAGCAAAAAGTCAAACACTAAGATTCATTCAACTGTCCACTACAGAAGTACAAAACCTTACTACATTACCTCCAAAAATTAGCTTAAAAGTAAAACAAGAAGAAAATACAAAAATGAAATTTCTGCAGCTTGATAAATCATTGTGATAACAAAACGTGTGGCTAATCAAAAACAACCAATTGATAACAAAATCTATTAGCCTGGTAAAGCAACAAAGGTGTGTGTGTAAAAATGCCACACCAGCAAAGCATGTTTTGGCCCTCCAGTCTAGAAATGGGCATCTTGGGCACAAATGTTACCGGCTTGGTGGCCATGTTCGCTTTGGACACCTCAGATGTGAGCAAAGACCATAGTGTGTGTCTGTTCACGAGGCTTTCCAATTGCATATATAGCTACATGATTCAAAAAACAAACCAGACAATTAATCCAAAAGGGTCCCTGAGTTAATTTATTTGCCATTAAGGGTCTCATAAGGAGTACTAACATCATTAGATGTAGAAGAGATCGCAGCAGACTGTTGAGGAAATTAGGATAACTAACTACCAAATGACCTTGAAGAATCTAAACTGTGAAATAAACGCTAATATAAGCAACAGAGTGTAATGAGATCTGCTAGTAGCTAAGGCCCAGAATATACCTGAAAATCAGAAAGTTGTTCCTTGGTCAATTCAGCTGTTAATGTTGAAATGGCCGCAGAGTTATTCAGTTCTTGCAGCTTCTGGATAGAAGCAAGTGCCCGATTCTTCCCCACATCATCCTCGGAGAAGATGAAATTGCTAGACAAGTCCCACAACTCCACATTTCCCACGTCATGCAAGGTCACAGACTTGACTCCAGCAAGAACAAGGTTCTTCGCTGCAAGATGCACATTCCCCATGTTACCATCAGTAATTCAAATAAAAATAGTTATCCAGCAGAGCTTCTCTCAACGTCCACCTCAAAACTTGATCAATTCAATACCTAAATTGATAAAATTGTCATTTTATAGCTCTCCAATTTACAAATATGCGGTTAATGAAGATTTACACGATTACTTCACTTCTTCGATTGACCAATTTATGATTAGATTGAGCTTGAAGCACATTACCATCTTACCTCAAAGTAAATCAAGAATCAAATTCTTTATAAATTAGTCATGTATCCATCTTCCATAATCAAAACACTCCTGAACAATCAAGCAAAATAAGGAATACAACATAGACAACGACAAATTAGTCAAAGTAAAAATCAAACCCCTTCGAAACACTATTGTTCTACACGCTCCAATCACTATTTTATGCTAAAATGCTGCAAAACTTAGTTTATCACTTATATTCAAATATTGGGATAATAATCCAGAATCTATAATCCGAACAAGAAGAAGAAACGCTCCCAAACACCCCTAAATCTAGAGTTGAACATACCAATTTCGGCACCAAGGCCATTCATCCCCGAAACAAGCACATTCGACGCAAACAGCCGCCGCATAGTCTCGCGCCCGTACACCGCCAGCTGGCGGCTGTGCAAATCCTCATCGATATCCATCGCATTACCCCCACCTACCGCCGCAGTCATCGGCGCCTTCCCATTACCACTACCGTAACCGGTGCCGCCGCTTCCGTTAACGTTCCCTCCCGCCATCCCCGCCGTCGTCCCTCCGTCGACCTTCTGCTTCCTTGTGGGGCCCGCTTCAAGTTCCTCCCCTCCGACAGGTCTCTTAAGGTGCGGTGAAGTACTGCTCGACACCATTTTCGTTGTCGTCAATTGATGTACGCATATACATACAAATACACGAAATATATATATATGCTTATGTATGGATATTGAGTGGTGATTACGGAAATGTGAGGGGGAGATAGAAGTTGGGAAGCAAAGAATCTTTTAGAGAGAGAGGGGTGGCGGGAGGTGTAAGCAAAGAAGAGTTTTAACAAAGAGGAAATTGATGGAGTGAAGAAAGCAAACGTGTCTGATCAAAAAAAAAGAAAGCAAACGTGATGGGGAGATTGGCAATTAGGGTTTGAGGAGAGAGACGATTAGGATGAGGTTTGGGTTCGTTTGGAGAGAGAGAAAAAAAAGGTGGCCAGGTGGTGAGAACTGAGGAGGGTCCTCCATGTAGAGACTAGAGAGAGGGGGACCAAAAATCTGCATAGATAATGATCGTCGACAGCAGGATTCGAACCTGCGCAGGCAAAGCCCAACAGATTTCGAGTCTGTCTCCTTAACCACTCGGACATATCGACGCTTGTGTTGACTCATCAATTGTTAGTTACATAATATATAATTTTTTGGTCTCATTTTGCTTGTCAATTTTACGCAGATCGTGTTATCAGTCAAACGCTTATAACTTTTAATTTATAATGTTTTACATGGTTTTAAGAACTTTGTATAATAAAATTCATCGAGAACTATTAAACAAAATCTATATTAAATATTTTTTGAAACTCATATTAAAATATATAAGCAATTGAAATCAAACACGGTTTATCAAAAATGACAAAAAAAAATGGGATGGAGGGAGTAATTCATTTGTAACAAAAGCTTAGAATTTTGATTTTTTTTTTTTTTGATAATGCTTAGTGTGATCAACTTACACGAACCACGAGATTATTCCCTACAGCCCCCACCAACCTTTAAGATGTTTCTTAGAGAGCAATATTGCTATTTGCAGATCCACCTCTACCACTTCCTTCCTCTCATTTTCATCATGAGTGCTACACACACAAAAAAATTACCTAGAATTTAGGAAATGAGTGGCTAGTTTTCTTGGCATTGATTTACCTAAATCTGTGCGAATTTGCATAAGCAAAACCAACAATAGTAAAGGATAAGTGAAAACTCTAGGCTACTTAGACAAAAATAAAATAAAATACTCCCTCTATCCCATATTACTTGCCCCTTTTGGAGAGAAGTGTGCATTTTGCAAACAAAAAATGATGTGTTTATGAGAATTATTTTTTAATAAAAAAAATTATACCAATTTTTTCTACCTTATGAGATCTTTAAATTGGTGTAAAAATTTACACGTGTCAAGGAGACCTTAGGTATGAGATTTCTCATTGAGAAATCACTCTTCTTTGCTCGAAAAGGTTCAATAGACTTTTATATCCTCACTTTTTACAACTTTCCAAATATTTTTGCAACTATACCATGCATTTTTATTTTATTTTTTTGAAGATAGAGAGAAAATTTCATTAAATCATTGCTCATCGCCAATATAAGTAGACCAAAGAAATACAACTTATTAGAACGCATGGAGACATGCAACGTTACTGTACTTGGCCTACACAACAAAACACAAATAAACAAACACATGCATCCTAAATCCACCTCTGAAGCACCACTAATGAGAATCCAGCAAACTTGCAAACAAGGCTTTGTATAAAACAAAACTCCCTACCAAAACGGGCTTGGACAAGCTTTATCAGGGGTGGGCTCGGACAGGCGGCATGCAAAGCTCTATGAATTGGCCAGCTCATCCACACAACTCTATGGACCAGCCTAGAGGCGGTGAAAAGGAAGCGGGCTTCGGACAAGCAGCATGTAAAGCTCTATAGATTGGCCAGCTCATCACATCCACTCAGCTCTATGGACCAGACCGGCAGAGAGGTGAGCGATGGCAGCACCACAATCCAATGGGGCAGCTTGAAAACCCCAGATGCACCAATGACGGACAACATTGAGCAAAAGGTCCAACCATGCATCCCGATCCGACCAGCAATAGACGAAATGGGACAGATTGGTACCCCTAGATGCACCAATGGTTGAAAAAGGCATGTTGAATAGCGGGGAAAAGCTGACGAAGGCCAAGAGGAAGAGCTTATTTGAACAAAGGGATGGAGGGGGCGGCAGGAGGAGGGAGGAGCAGCCCCCGAAAAATTGGGTGGCTTACTTTGTAAAGCTAAAGAGCTCTGGAAATTTTCTCTCTACATTTTGGGAAGAGAGAACATGGGAGCTAGACTTTTTATATACCGTGCATTGTAATGAAAGATCTCCACAATGAATTTCGGAGTGGATATCTGCTATTAAATTGAGCTCATTTGCTATAAAACGCAACGCGTTACACAATAGTTTTGCACAATGTGCATATGTAGCCGCCAAGTTTGATGATTTTTTTTTAAGACTAAATTCAGTTATTTGAGTTTTAATGAGACAATTTTGATAAATTAAAAAATTAATCTTAAATATTACTATTGTTATCATATCACGTAACAAACGCATTATCATTGTCGTACGGTATATTCACTATAATTCAATGTTCTTAAAGTGAAAATATTCATATTTTTTGTAATTATTTTCTTAATTTTATAAGTTATTTTAGAATATCTATTAAGAAATAAGTAAAATATAGTCAAAAAATAGAAAATTGAGAGGCGGGGTCATCCCACCCCTATATAGGTCTTTCCTATTACTCGCATCACATCCATCGTTGGTCTCATGATTTCTTATGACACGTTGCCCTTGTAGAATTTTGCGAAACAAATGATAGTATTTCTATTTAGACAATTGATAATGTCAAAATTGTTTTTGCTAATGCCAAAATTTTAGTGCATAAAAGACTTGTACCATGTAACGCCCAGATTTGCAAAAGCATAATTTAAATTAATAAAAAGATTTATTCAAAAGAGTTTCATTTATAAAGCAACAAAAAATAACATAAGTATCTTAAGTCGATTACAAACAGAAATAGTGCTTTGTTGGGAAATTAAATTACATTGTTCCAACACAAAAATAAGAAGACTAGAGGCTTTTAGAGATTCAGATTCCCCTCCTCAAACTGCTCAGCAGCAAACTCCTCCGTCTAGTAATACAACTCCTCTTCTGTACCTTCAACACCTGGCGTAATATGTCAGGGCCATAACAACACCATGAGCAAAATAATCACTCAATAGTAAACTCTACCCGAACCCATAACTTACAGATAACAGGATATAGCAATCAATCAAAGTAAAGAACAATTCAATTTAATTCCTAGCCTTTACTTAGTGAATTCTAGAATTTCATTTGTTGAGAAACATCCTCTCGTATTAACCACTAAGTCTAGACCATTCGTGATTCAACTCCCCCTTGCTTGCCCTGACTGGGAGCCTAGATGAAATGTTTAAGTTATCTACTTAGTCGGATTCATCAAACGCCTCACAATGATGAATTCCCCAGGGATTGACTGTACCACTGGGCTCACGAGGAACTGATTGTTACCTTGGGAGTATATAGTCGTGACTCAACTATAATACAAACCACCCTTACATCACAAAAAATTCAATATGGAGTAATCACGCAATGCCATAACTTAGGGTTCCGAAACCCAAATAATCCACTAATAATAATATCTCCTTTTTCCAAAAATCAATCGGTTGCCTGCTGTTAAACCAAACCAAGCCTTATGTCCCAATCAATTGGGGTCGGCTACATGAATAATTTTTCTCCATTGAGCTCTTTCAAGTGTTGTTTCATCGCTTAAACCTAGTATACTCAGACCTTTGCGTACTACCGCATCTAATGTCAATTTGGGTCTTCTCCTCCCTTGTGTGTTTTTACCAAAAGTTATCCTATCCACTCTCTTAACTATTGGATCCGCTGGCCTACGATAGACATGCTCAAACCACCTTAGTCTATTTTCCCTTAACTTCTCCTCTATAGGTGCTGCACCTACCACCTCACGAATTGTTTCATTTCTAATCCTATCTTATCTAGTCTTACCACACATCCACCTCAACATTCTCATTTTCGCTACACTTATCTTGTTCACTTACTGCTTCTTAATAGACCAGCATTCTGTCCCATAAAGCATTGCTGGTCTAATGACAGTTCTATAAATTTTTCTTTTCAATTTTGTTGGTACCCTCTTATCACACAGTACACCAGTAACGCTTTTTCACTTGAGCCACCTCACTTGGATCCTATGAGTCACTTCATCTGCAATCTCCCCATCTTGACTAATAATAGAGCCTAAATACCTAAAATGGTCCCTCTCTGGTATCTCCTGATCTTGGATCATCACTCTTTCCTCATACGCACTTCTGGTATCACTAAACTTGTAGACCATATACTTGGTTTTACTCCTACTTATCTGAAAGTCCTTAGACTCTAATGCTTCCCACCAAATTTCTAATTTAGTATTAACACCACTAGCCGTTTCATTTACAAGGACAATCAGCTGCCTGCCTTTCATAAACCAAAATTTCTGAGACTCAGCGGGATGGCCTCGTAGGAGCTCATCAAAATATCATTCATAAACTTCTGTCTCGTCAATGTCAATTGTAAACTTTATTAATTTTTTCCATTTCTTAGCATCTAGGTGGTTGCTAAATACGAACACCAAATTCCAAAATCTAATTGTCCATTCTAATATATAGTATATCATATAACATGCATTTCAATTAACAAATAAAAAGTGGCCTAACATAATAATAAAAAATGTAAAAGTAACATTTATTAAACAATCAGAATCAAGCTATGTAATCAGATGCAACTTGTACTTTTAACCTTATACAGTAACATGGTAAAGAAGTCCAACTATTTGAATGGTGCATTATAAAAACTACTATTATTCTTCCAAAACAACGAGGTGTACTGCTTCCTTTTCTTTATTTTACGAAGGACACTACTATGAAGATGTTTCTTTAGTACACAGTTCCACACCGTTTATTCCGAAAACCTATATGAAAATTTTATTTATAAACTGCTCAGGTAAATCTATAGATACAAAAAGAGAAAGCAATGGAATATTTTCTTGTCCTTTTCATTTTTTTATTCCTCAATCATACTTCAATCATTTGTATGCCGATAACACACATAACATCGATCATGCACCAGTATAAGTTAAATATTCATAAAATAGTTATATTTAGGGAGGTAGGATTTCCTACCTTGGTCCGAAGTTCTAGCACGCAACGGAGTAAAAATAGAGTTGGGTCAACAGCTAAGTCTCACGGCAATTGAGCTCCACCGGTGACTAGTTTGGGTGACTTTTTGGGACAGTTTCGGGTCGTTTTTGGGATGTTTAACTGTTGAACTGGGTGCTGTGTTTACATATACCTCTGTACTGGTTCTTGTGTAGTTTTCGGAAGTTACAAGGGGCTGGTATTTGGGGTTACAGTTGGGTTGAAATGCAGCGGCTTTCAGGACGGTTTCAGACTGTTTAAGTGCTGGAACGGGACTGTTTTCACTGTTGGTTTGGAGTCTACTTTGGGGGCTGAAATGAGACTATTTTCTGGGCTGTTTTGCTGCTAGAAAAGAGCTGGTTTCTGGGCTAGAATGGAACTGCTACGGAATGGATTTTCTGGGATATTTTGAAACTTAAAAAGGTTAGCAATGGTGGTGATGTAATATGCTCTCTCTCTATCTGTCTGTTTACAGAAAAATGAAAAGAAAAAAAAGTAACTATTTCTTTTAATGAGTACCTAGGGTTGGTAGGGTAATTGGGTGGGGTAAGTGTTGTCCACCAATTTCCCCAAGGGCAGGAGAAACGGGAGTGGCCAACACCGAGTGGTGTAGAAGATGCGAGGGCGTGCCAGGAGAAGTGTATCTCCAACAGAAATATAGAAAAGCACCTGAATGTATTGACTAACTTCTTTCAAGCAATTGAGAAACTCGAGCTAAAGTTACAAAGGGTTCATGGGGCCTTGAACAAGGACTTCCACACTTAAAGAAAATTACATAGAAGAAGAAAAGACTTGAAAGAAAAGAGAGGAAAGAGCGGGGAAGGAGTAGGAGATAGACATAGATAAAAGAAATCGATCGACTAACTTCGGGAGTTAGGAGATAAACACTAAATTACTTGTTGTTGTGAGCGTTGTTGGTGTTGGAACCTCCGTAATGTTGCTCGGAGGCCTTTATTTATAGACTCTAAATCCCAACATAACTTCCAAAAATATAACTGCCCACGATCTTCTACCATTAAACCATGTCTTCCATGAATTTCGGCATCCTCTTGAAGATGTGTGAAAATGTGACAGGTGTCCCTCAACTGGCCGAAAATAACCAACCATGAACTTTAGTGCATTTTTGGCACATGTTAATTCCGGCTATAACCACTTATTTTTGATAAACACTAACTCCTATAATTTAGGTAACAAAACTTATCACCTAAATTTTAGATAATTCGACTATTAATTAAAATCCGAATTCAAATTCAAATGAATGCTGACCAAATTCTTTGCCACGTGTGAATTTTATAATTTATGGTACAAACAGTAAGGCCACATATAATAAGAAGAAAAGCGAAAGGGTGAGAGATGTTAACAAGTCAAAGGGGTTAGCTAGGCATAGTCCTAGTTCTTAGGTTATCATTTGAATTTTCCTAGGTTGTACTGCTATCAGAAATTATAAGCAAATAGCCTGGGTAGTTCGCAAGTAGGTATATGTACACATACTGTATAAAAGAAATGTGCACTTAATTTTACACCTGAGTACTTAGTTTAGTAGGTGTAATGAGCACATAAGACCCACTCGTGCACTCATATATATAAATGCATAAAATTTGAAGAGAAGTTATTTATATATATATATATATATATATATATATATATATATATATATATATATATGAAATGAAAAAATCTAAAAAAAATGTTATACAAAAAAAAAAAATTCGGATCATTACATACCATTTATAAGGTATACGACTTTTATGCAAAACAATTTTAGCCTTAACAAAAATAGTAGTGGCATTATCACTACCCTCTGTTTAACATGCTTATAAAATGCTTACTAATTGCAAATTTACAAGAGTTTTATTTTTATTCTTTTTTTGGTTAATAGAGAAAATTTTATTCCAATTGTATTATCGCCATTACATGGTGGAAGACGCTGGCGACGGACAAAGAGCTAAATGAAGCTAACCTGTCACGCCTTAGCTTCGGGCCTACAAAATAGAACACAGTGAAAATAGTAAGATTGCAAAACACAAAAACTATGCTATTGCCAAAAGATGATGGCCAAAGGCAAAGGCCTAAGGACACCGATGACATGCGATGGCAAACAGAGGCCAAAGAAGCGGAGCACAATGTGAGCATGTGTGTGCCGCAAATAAACAAAGAAAACTAATAACAATAGACCCATCTAAATTAACAACAAATGAAAATAAAGCAACGAGCATGAAAAGAGAGCCGCCGCCACAACCATAATATCACTGCCACAAACAAAAACAAAAAACCTAACGATCCTGACTACCCTACTTGAAATGGCCAGAAACTTTATCAGAAATCCAAAAAACTAGTGTAACTCCTTGCAAAACCAAGCACCAACCAAAATGACCACATATGCAAATCAAAACCTGATTGGATTGACCAGGGAAGGGAAAAAAGGACAAGGGGTCGATTCAATTGAGAGAGAAAAAATAGTAACAGAGAGACAAAAAAACGATTGGATAGGGGATGTGGTGGGAATGAAGAAGGGAAGCCGACCAGGCCAACTGATCAACCAAGGAAGGGAAAATGGAAGGGGGAGGGTTAATCTACTAGGAAAGGAGGGGGAATGAGGGCAAACAGCTAGTGGGGAGGAGAAGAAAGGGACAGGGAGTTGATTGCCTGGGGAACCAACAGGCATGCATGATTGCTAAGGTCAAAGAGGTATTGCATTAGCCAACTACGGGCATTGAACAAGTCATGATTGTTGGGTTTCCTAGTTCTGGAGCCCAAAAGGGATGTGAAAGAGTGGTGGGACTATGATTTGATCCAATCCTTCTGTGCTTTATCCAATGTTGTAAATGATCTAGCCAGAGAGTCTCTCAGCTTATGCTTTATCGACGACAACCTTCTCAGAAAGCCTTTATCTTGTGGGAAACAAAAAAAAGAAAGGAGGAAGGGAGGTCGTGTGCCTCACGCCGGATTATTTTTGGGCTTGATTTATTAGGATTCTGTGGTACTGCGACTAACATGCGGGGTAATTGTTCTAGGGTCCAGAAGTGTGGACTTATTGTGTCATTTAGTCTATGTTAAAGTTTTATAAGGTCTAAGGTCCACCATTTTTTATTTATTTATTTTATAGAATTTAGACACTTTCAAAGGGTACCCTAGGGTTTAGGTTTTAGGTTGCACTTTCCTATTATGGGGTTTTAGTGGTTTAGGCATTTTCATAGGGTACCCTAAGGTTTCAGACACTTTTATAGGGTACCATAAGATTTTAGGGACTTTCATGGGGTACAAACTTTTTTGGCACTTTCATAGGGTACCCTAGGGTTTAGGTTTTATGACGCACTTTTCTTATAGGGTTTTAGTGGTTTAGGCATTTTCATAGGATACCCTAAGATTTCATGCACTTTCATAGGGTACCCTAAAATTTTAGGCACTTTCAAAGATGTACAAACTTTTTTTGGTAAAAAAAAAAATAGTATTAGGACTGGATAGGTTATAAACTTGTTTGGTGGATTAATGGAGTTACAAATTCTTTGTCTAGAACTTTTGAACAAGTTGCCTTATATTATTGCAAAGAAACAAATAAAAGGTTGTCCAAAAATTAATACGACTCTGTTTTACCTTATGTAAAATAGGGGTAGAAAATTTTGACATGATACAAGAATATGACACGAATTTGACACAATAGCAGGAAAAACTAAACAGGTAGGGTTGAGATTGAAAAAATTCTGGCGCGAAGACAAGATGACATGACATGAATATATCACGACACGATGCAGGGTTGGAATTTATTGGAAGGATAAATAACCCTGTTAGCATATTAAAGTAGGTTATTTTTTACACAAAAATACGCACGACACGATAACATGAATAATCGTGATATTTTTGGGCTTGATTTATTAGGATTTCGTGGTACTGCGAATAACATGCAGGGTAATTGTTCTAGGGTCTAGAAGTGTTGACTTATTGTGTCATTTAGTTCATGTTAAAATTTTACAAGGTCTAAGGTCCACCAATTTTTTATTATTATAGAATTTAGGCACTTTCAAAGGGTACCCTAGGGTTTACGTTTTAGGTTGCACTTTCCTATTATAGTGTTTTAGTGGTTTAGACATTTTCATAAGGTACCCTACGGTTTTAGGCATTTTCATAAGGTACCCTAAGGTTTCAGACACTTTCATAGGGTACCATAGGATTTTAGAGACTTTCATAGGGTACAAAAATTTTTGGCACTTTCATAGGGTACCCTAGGGTTTAGGTTTTATCGTGCACTTTCCTTGTAGAGTTTTAGTGGTTTAGGCACTTTCATAGGGTACCCTAAGCTTTTAGGCATTTTCATATGGTATCCTAAGGTTTCAGGCACTTTCATAGGATACCCTAAAATTTTAGACACTTTCATAGATGTACAAACTATTTTTGGTATAAAAAAAATAGCGTTAGGACTGGATAGATTATAAACTTGTTTGGTGGATTAACGGGGTTACAAATTCTTTGTCTAGGACTTTTGAACAAGTTGTCTTACTATTATTGCAAAGAAACAAATAAAAGGCTGTCCAAAAAATAATACGACTCTGTTTTACCTTATGTAAAATAGGGGTAGAAAATTTTGACATGATACAAAAATATGACACGAATCTAACACAATAGCAGGAAAAACTAAACAGGTAGGGTTGAGATTGAAAAAATTCTGGCACGAACACGAGATGGCATGACATGAATATATCACGACACAATGCAGGGTTGGAATTTATTAGAAGGATAAATAACCCTGTTAGCATGTTAAAGTCGGTTATTTATTTACACAAAACACGAATATGACACGACACGATAACATGAAAAGCTAAACAGATCGGATTAGAGTTGAGTTGTCTTCCTGATTTGGCTAAATTGAAAAAACTTGTTTTTTTAGTTTTTTTTTCGTTTGGTCTTTATTCAATTTTTTTTTTTGCATTTGTTGGTTTTACGTCAAGATTTTGTGGCTTCTAGATCTATCTCGTCGAGACAAATCCAAAAAGTATAAAACTATGTTTAAAAGTAATAGTTTTTTTAATAAAAAAATAATAAACCAATTTTTTGGATTATTTTTCGTCTTTATTCACAAAACTTTAAGTTGGACTAACAATTTTATACTTTTTAGCCTAAGTTTTCCAAAAAAATTTAACAACTCAGTTACTAAAATCAACCAAATTTTAGCAAATGAGTTCACCAAGTTCTAAAATCATGATTTTGAAATTAAAAAATACAGTGGTTTTGTGTGTCGTTCTTCAATTTTTTTCGGTGTGAAAAATTCAAAAAAATAATACATGGAAACACTTAATTTTTTTTATTTGAAATGCTATAATTTTAACACTTGGTGAACTTATTTGCTAAAATCATGGTTGATTTTAGCAATTGGGTTGATAAATTTTTGTGAAAAACTTAGATTCCTATCGTCGTTAATTTTAGCAAATAAGTTGTTAAATTTTTGTGAAAAACTTAGATTTTCTCGTTGAGATAAGTCAAGAAACCACAAAAAAATCGATCAAAAACTAACCAATGCAATTTTTTTTTGAATAAGAACAAAATTTTAAAAATGAAAAAACTACTATTTTTTTTAAATTTAGGGGTGTTTTGGCTAAATAAGTTAAGCTACTTTTTACTGTTCATTTTTTTGTCCTTATTCAATTTTTTTTTTTTTGTATTTTTTAGTTTTGCGTCAAACTTTTGCGACCTATTGATCCGTCTCGACGAGAGGAATCGGAAAAGTAAAATTTTTTTACCGAAACTCTTAAATTCTTTCAAAATTTTTGACTTATTCTGTATTTTTGAAAAAAATTAAGATTTTGGGTCAAAATTTTTTACTTTTTCGATTCCTCTCGTTGAGACGGATCAATAGATCGCAAAAAATTGACACAAAACTAAAAATAAAAAAAAAATAAATAAAAACAAAAAAAATAGTAAAAAATAATTTTACTACTTATGCCAAACCCCACCTTAGCCCGTCCCATAAACAAGTCTGAACCAACTTGCAGCCTGTCCCACCCAGATAAAACCAGCGATTTAAGTTCGAATCAAAATTGAAATAATTGAACTTTCCCTCTCTTCTACTGCACTTCCCTCTTCCTCTTGAAAGCACTGTGCATCTCGACGGACATACTGATGAAGAAATCACAGTAAAAAGCTACTCATCGCAAATCAATTCTTCTGCTGTTTTGAAGTTGAGAGAGAGAGAAGATACTAAAACCCTAGGTCACTATTGATTGGCGGATTCGTTTGAAAAATGGGAGATTTGACGAGAAAGATCGGCGTAGAGGAGCTAATCGCGTACAGCGACGACCTCGTTGTTTGTCTCAAGAACGAAAGGGACATCAACCGCCTGACACAGTATCTGGAGCAAACGAGGGCTGTTCAATCGCATTGCGATGCCGATTACAACGGTATTCGCAATTTGCTTCAAGGTCAACCTTCTTTCACTACTTTTGCCTAAAATCCCCTCTCTATTTCTTTCCTTTTTAAAAAAAAAAATTTGTGAAAAGTTTGTTCTTTAATCATAATTGGGTTTCTCTGTTTTGCTGAGAAATGGGTAGTCGTTTATTTATGCTACTACATTACGGGTCCATCTAAATGTCGAGTGTCAATTGGAATTACAGTTTGGTTACCTGTTGATGTCTTTTTCTTTCTTTCTTCTTTTTTTGGCTTACATGTGCATGTTTTGCCATCGCCATATTGAAGCATATGCTTCATAAACTTTGTGAGTTGCTTCTTTTTGATGGAGTTGGGAGTTATGAATTAGCCTCTTGATGTTTGCGTTCGTAATTCAGAATGTAAAGGTTGTTACTTCGCTTTTATGCGTTAGAGAAGCGAAGAGGGCTCATAGGCTCATATGGGTCTCTAAGTTATTGAATTCATTTGGTTCCGTTTGGATAAAGAAGGATTTCAAAAGATTCGTGACTGATGCTAATTTACCATGAATGGTAAGGATGTTAGGTATAGATGGCTTGTGAAGTGTGAACTAGAGTGGGAGGCGTATTAGAAGTAGAAGAGATGGATTGTTTTGGGATCCTAGTATATATACAATCCTTTATATGAAGGATTTCAAATAACTCCAATTAAAATCTCATTTTAGATCTACCATGATAGAGTTCTCAAGCTCAACGTTCTATCCCTTTGTATGAGCTATTCCCATTCAATTGTCATGTTCAATACCGTCACTGGATTCTATGTTTATGTTTATCCAAAAGGAGCCTCATAGACGAAATCATGGAATGGAACTGTTTAATAATTGAAAGTTATCTTCTTGACTATGGGGAGTACCCAAGTGGCCTGCCTTACCACTCCTAATTCTTCTCAAATTTACTCGACAATTAACAGTTACCCATTGTTTTGAAAGCTGCAATTGGGAGTGTTAACTATATTTTTAGATTTGGTCACTGCATTCATCATTTGTTAGAAGAATTATGCAAGTTGGTCTCTTTTGGACATGTACAAGACTTGTCGCATCTAGCTTGGGTCCTTGGCTTCTAAATATTTGGTATTATGGTAAAGGGCCAAAGGCTGTATTGTATTCTGTTTAACATGCATCTCATGCACGTGGAACAAAGGAACAAGCAGACACGTAAGGTCAAATTGTTTTTGAGAGGGCTTCATTTTTTGGGTTTTTGTTAGTGAAACCTTTAAGCATTTTGAGTTCATCACTGTGAATCTTTGCCATAGGCCCATGGTAGTTATTTTAGTCCATTTTCATTTTTCAAATGCATCTGGTGAAAATTAATAATACTGCTTTATATGGAGGCTAAGGATAGTTGCTTTAGGCTGGCACTATATAAATTCCTTTGAGAGCATGTTTTTTACTGTCGATAAAGATCTTTATCTTACATGGCTGACATTATATAGATTATCAGAAAAAGATAGATTTGAGCAAGAAAAAGACAGATGCAGCAAAATCTGAAGTTATTGCGGATGCAGAAATGGATTTGCTTCAGAAAGAGTTGGAAGAGGAACTTCAGAGAGAGCATTTGCTAAGGGAGGAACTTAGATAAGTATATGTTCTATTTTAGTTTTCAGCTTTTATTCTTGGTTTCAGGACAGTGGAATTGATTGGTCGATGTTTCTCATTTATCAACACAGTTATTACAAATGAAATTGGTGATCTAGAGCATCAAAGAGTTTCTGTCGAAGAACGAAGACAGCTTCTAAAAAAACTAGAGAAGGAGGAGCAGAGAACGCAGTAAGTTCGGCATCAAGTACTTGCCACCAGCATTTAATGATTCTCACCCTATATTGGGAATTCTAAATTGCTTATCACAACTTGGAAAATGCATTTGAAGTTCATAAGTTCATGAATTATTGCCACTTTTTGTATTTCTTACGTTATTTTTTTTTAGCCCCCCCTATCCAATGTGCCAGGAAATAAAAAAATTCTTTTTTGTGCTTGCAGGATGAAGCTTTCGATGTATGCTTCTGTCTCAAGTATAATACCAAACTTGGATGATCATTCCAAAATATCAGGGCGTATCCTTTTGTAATGACCACTACTTGTTTATTTCATTTTCATTTTGTGCTGCTTTTCTTAATATTCATTTGTGTCTGGTTCAGTATCTTGCAGCAATGAGTTTTCCCTTTAACTAGACCAATTACAGATATCGTACAAAGAGATAAAAAGGTGGTCGAGATGTTTGAATTTGACCCTTTGGAGGCCACTGTCTTTGATAACTGTAACAGCATATGGAAGATGGTAGGCATGTGAGACGATTTAAAAATTCTTCCATTTCTAATGCATGCATAATATGGTTTATGAGTGTATTTTTATTGCTGCATCCTCAATGAGTGTATTTTTATTGTAGTGTCCTGCAGTTGCATGGAAACTTGAACATTTTTCGAATTTCCAATCTTTAATGAATGTGATTTTGTAATATATGTTGCCTTGCATTAACGCACGGTTTTCTGCCACTGGAAGGGTGACTACCTTATCTTTAATTGTTAGCTGTTTGATCCTTTTAATCTTCTGTTGTCATGCAATGCTCCTTTTAATCTTCTGTTGTCACGGTGCAATCCTATTTTTATGGCATATCCAATTATCCTTTCTCCCAATAATTGGTTGCTTTTCACCTGATTCGAGCCCTGCTTTTAGATGTTGTAGGTTTGTAGACTGGTTCAGGGACATTTTAGCAGTCTATGGAGAGGATTTCCGCAGTAAATTAGCTGTGTTGCCGTTGCTTTGGTTTTTGGACTGATCAACACACTTTTGTACAATTATGTTCTCATTCCGATAGAAGACCCCAAACTTTTCCAAAAATCTCATGGTATCGGCCATTGGTTTTATTTAATTTCGTACCTTTTGAGATCATTTGAATGATAATTGGAACCATAATGCCCGAGTAGGAGTCTCCACCCACGTAAAATGGGTTTGAGAGGAAGTGAGGAACTCTGGATGATCTATCAACCACTGCAAAAATGCTTCTCGAAAAATAATTAAATTGGTCAATGTATATATAAAAAAAAAAACTAAGTTCACTTGTTATATCCTGGCGTGCATGGTTTAAGGGATAACAATGTATGCATGTTTTTATGTACCTTAGTCATAAACTGATAGGCTTGGTCACATACTTGTGCCTATATGCAGGGGTATATCAATGATATCAAATGCAATCCGATGATGCATATGGGTTCATGCACATAAATGAGTGATAGTACCTATTTTTAATGCGCGTGCAGGGACAATCCAGTGTAACTTTTTCAAATTAACCAGAAAATTTAGTATAATTAGTGGGTGTCTAGGACCCGGCCGCTCAGGACCCCTCTTACACACCCCTCCATCTGCTCGTGTACAATTGAAATGCAGACAGCTTTGTGAGGCAGCTGCAAAGAAATGCAGACAGCCTTGCGAGGCAGCTGTTTATCTGTGGAGCTATTGAAAAATGCGAATGTGCAGAGCGAATCGCCAGATGCAGAGGGAGAATGTTAAATGGATATCGAGTTCATCTGGAACCCCCTTTGTTGCAGACAGCCATGTGAGGCAGCTGACTTTGCAGCTGTGTACTGTGAACAATTGAAAAATGCGAATGTGCAGAGCAAATCGCCACACACAGAGGGAGAATGTAAAATGGATATCGCGTTCATCTCAAATTCCTTCACAATCCCTGATCCAAATATTGCCCGAGGGACTAGGAAAAAGCGTACGTATGTGCCTGCAAATATGCACTTTTGAAGCAATAAAACCTCGGAAATGGACAGAAAACATGAGTAGCTAAAATTGTACTCCGTACAAACTTGAAAGGGTAACGGACAATACCATGTAGTAGTAGCATGGCGGTCTCGAGTTGCAATCATTTTGGGCCGTAAAAGTTGTGAGAACGCTTTTTCAATCTCTCTCCTAAAATTAATTGGTTTTTTTTTTGTCATTCATCAATCCTAATCTATTACATGGGGGGAGGGGGGAGTGAGACTTGATCCCGAGATGCAGTGTGCGGCATTTAAGAGTTCTACTGCATGAGTTAGTCACCACTTGCAAATTAATTGGTGTTAGAAAGAGCTTCATTTGTCTTTTATGATATTTAACATCGCACCCGCAAGTCTATTTTTAGAGTGATTACATAGAATGACACGGGGCACTCCGGACCCGATAGAATTCAAGGCGCATTCTTAGTCTTAGGCCTTGTTCTAGAAAATTGACTCAAGTCAGGAACTAATATAAGTTAACTTTAATTGATGTATTGTGAGAGAACGAAATTAACGAATTATCTAAAAAAACAAATACTGTAAGTGAATAAATGGATGGTAGTAGGGACATAGGAAACCTATTCTCCCCATTTACCAGCAGTATTATTGAGATTTTTGTGCGCAAATATTTTAATCTCTTTTTTCCCTCATCAAATTCAAACCTATCCATCCAAAAACAGATGAGTTTGAATTTTCAAAATTTCTCATTCGTATGTTATGAACAAACCAGCAGGTGTCCATATCCGGCAGAAATAGGTCAGAGAGCTATGGCCTAACTTCTTGGCGACGTTTCTACTGTTCTTTCTCTCTTGTAGATTACTCGCTCCATCCCCTTTTAAGTGATTCAGACGGGAATAAGTGCAATTTTAATCCCTAAAAAACATATTTCTCTATATAACTTTTTAATTTGTTTTATACCAAATTAAAGTGCTCATTGAGTACTTTAATTTGGAGCAAAAAAATTTTAAAAATAATAGACGAAAGTACATTTTTAAATGTCCGCAAAAATACATGTTTCTGGTGTGGATCACTTAGAAATGGACGGAGGGAGTATGATATTATGTCACATAATTGAGCTCAACAAGAGGAATAAAAAAAAAGTACTCCCTCTGTTCCTAAATAATTGTCTCTTACTCTCTCACTCTAGTCATTTTTCAAATTAAAACATTAAGTACTTCAGTGTATATTTTTTTGAATTTTTTCGTCCCAAATTGAAGTACTAACCGAGTAATTTAATTTGGTGCAAAACAAATTGAAAAATTATGCGCAAAAGTACTTAATTTTTTGATTTAAAAATGACAACTTTTCGTGATGGACTATTAATTGAAAACGGAGGGAGTATTAAAAGATAAATTAAAATTTTAAAAATCATATAAGACGACTATTTCAGGTCTTATTTGTTGCCTTATCTTATATGATGATAGTAATGTATTTTCAAAATAAATGTAATGGAGACAATACAAATTTAAATTGAGAACTTTTTTCAACTTTGATTTATATTTTACAACTTTTTATATTTCTCCCATTGAGACGAACGTTATGATGTAGAAATTAGAAATTTAAACTGAATCTAATAAAAAATGAAAGAACATGACAAAATATCGTGCCAAAAGTGGGGAAAAATAATGTTTTCTAGTTTATCAATAGATGTTGTTCCACACCAATTGTGTCTTTCTATTTTTTGGTTTTGTCTTTATTTTTAAAAAATTCACAGTCGTCAGTTTTGCGTCAAGTTTTTTTTTTATTATGAATTATTGATTCCTCTCGACTTGAAGAATAGGAAAAGTAAACAAAATATGAATTTTAACCAATTTTTTTGAACAATAAAAAATTGGAATCAAGACAAAATCTAAAAATAGAAAAGACGGTGTGAAAATAGCATCTTAGTTTTAGAACCCGGCCCTGCCAAAATTCCAGGGCCTTGGTATTATATCCAACCCGGCCCAATCTCCCAGTCTACGGTGCCCTACCCACACAAGGCCCAACTCATAATACCAAATACCCCAAAATGCCCTTCGTCACCACATATATAATCTTCGCAAGTAGGGTTTTGGTATCATTCTCTCTATACGAAGAAACGCAGCACAGCCGCAGCGGAGTTGTGCAGTCTCGAGCGGACTCATCTCCGACCCTACTGAACAACCATGGTCTCTCTCTCTCTCTCTCTCTCTCTCTCTCTCTCTCATAAACATATGTGTATGAATCTGTAGGTATGATTTAGTTTTCTGTATTTCATCTCTGTTCTTCCTCTCTTGATGTAGACTTTAGAGCCGATGATTCTTGGAAATGACAAATGTTTTGGACGTTTTGTAGTTAAATTTGTGAACGAGTTTCATAGATATGTGCGAAATGATTGGGAATCCATTGTGTAGATGTAGACTGCTCCGATTTCGCTCTTTATCTGATACGGCACACTTGCATTGGCATGATTGGGAATCCGTTGTGTAGATTTCGACTGCTCCGATTTCGTTCTTTCCCTGATACGACACACTTGCATTGACCTGTGTATACTTTTTGTGTTGTTTGATTGCTTGATTTGGAGTTCTTTGTCTCATTAATCATTTTCAATGGATTTGTTGTTACAAATGCATAAATTGGGAAAAATAAACATTGGAGTAAATGTATACTTAAGATACTATGAGTAGTTGAACTTTATACTCTCTTTGATTGAAATACAAATGCATAAATTGGGGAAATATCAAACTTTGGAGTAAATGTAAACGTAGAATATTATGAGTAGAGAGTAGTTGAACTTCACCCTTTCTTAAATTAAAATTTCATCTTTGACTTTGTGTCAAGAAAATGCATTTTTTTCCAGAAAAATACAGGGATAAAACTAAAATCACAGCTCTTGAGTGCAATATTGTGGTAGAATAAATAGGATGTCTTGCCCCTTGTACCTTGTTTTCCGTGGGTGAATGTGGATGTAATCACCTCTTCCCGCATATATTAGATAATAACTACTGGGCCTAAAAGCATTGGGTGTTGCAACCTTAAAGGGGGCGGAAGGACTGTCACCAACCATTGGCCTAGCCCTTGGAATTCAAAGGCTCTATTTGATGGGGATAAAAAATATGCACACAACTTATCTGATGTGACTATTGACACCCCCAATGGTTCTAACAGCTCTTTTGGTAGTAATGCTGAATATATACTTGGCTTTTATCTAAAATCGGGTCTCATGATAAAGATGTTCTAAATGAAACAAGCTTTCAGTATTTGTAACATGATATTTTCTGTTGCTGGATTTGAAATGATTTTTATTGCAGGCAAGAGGTTTGAAGAAGCATTTGAAGAGGCTCAATGCCCCAAAACATTGGATGCTTGACAAGCTTGGCGGTGCATTTGTGAGTTTATCATCTTTATCCACCTGATGCTTCTTTTCTTCCGTCGTTCATCTTGTTTGTTCTGCCTACTTTCTCATTTTTTTTGTCCAGTGTTATTGCGTTACTTGATGATGCCGTTCAAATGTTTTGTGTGTAGGCGCCTAAGCCATCATCTGGTCCCCATAAATCAAGGGAATGCCTGCCCTTGATTCTTATCATTCGAAATAGGCTGAAATATGCTCTCACATACCGTGAAGTCATTGCAATCTTGATGCAACGCCAGGTTCTTGTTGATCAGAAGGTCAGGACTGATAAGACCTACCCTGCTGGTTTCATGGGTACGCTCTTGTACTAACACTTGTGAGCTTATTTTACCTCCTGCACTCCTTGCTCGGCATGCTGAAACTATAGTGGAGAACCCCTATATTAAGATGAAAATAGATCCAGTAAATGGATTTAGATGATAAGAATCCAAAGGAAGGGGCAATCAAATTCTCTGTCCTCACCCACCCACCTTACGTGAAGTAATATGGTGTTCAACAAAAATGAATCATGGGGCTGATGCTAGTATAAAACTATTAACTACTGAACTAAGCTCCAATTTAAATTTCATTATACATTATGTGACAAAAATAACATGTGGAAGAGATATGGATAATTCCTAGAAGAGTAATGATGCTAATTTTTGCTGTGTTTGCTAACCTAAGTTTGTCTCATAAATTGCTCTCTTTGTGCACCAGATGTTGTTTCCATTCCCAAGACAAATGAGAATTTCCGTCTCCTTTATGACACAAAGGGTCGATTCCGTCTTCATTCCATCAGAGATGAAGAGGCCAAGGTTGGTTATTTGTCTCTGTGTATGTTTTGTTTATTTTTAATGATAACTTATTAAATTCCAAGTTGAAATTGTCATTCATGGTAATGGTGCCGTTATGACACTTTTTAAGCTGGAAGAATGCTTGCTTGTCATGATGTTGCATGATTCTTCCCATTTGAACTTTTAACTTAGAATTGGATGGCGATCTTTTGTACTGAACACAAACTATGCAGCATTAAATAGTCTCATATTCTGGATTTTCCCATAGCTTATATTTGATGGAATTTTAAATGATGACACTGATTTTGTGTTAACTCTGTGGATACACTGTCTTTGCGACCTATTAGACATAGGAATTTTCCTATTGCCTTGACTGGTTGTATGCCTGGTATATTTTTACTTTAACCTATATCAAACAGTTGACTTAGTAACTTCCATTTTTTTGTTGAGAGTCATGTGACACTCTGGTGTTCTTTTCTTCGCAGTTCAAGCTTTGCAAGGTTCGCTCAGTACAATTCGGTTCAAAGGGTATCCCATACATCAACACTTATGATGGCCGCACTATCCGTTACCCTGATCCACTCATCAAGGCCAATGACACCATCAAATTTGACCTAGAGACCAACAAGATCACTGACTTCATCAAGTTTGATGTTGGAAATGTTGTGATGGTAACTGGAGGAAGGAATAGGGGTCGTGTTGGAGTGATCAAGAGTAGGGAGAAGCATAAGGGAAGCTTTGAAACCATTCACGTCCAAGATGCCACTGGTCACGAGTTTGCTACTCGCATGGGCAACGTTTTCACAATTGGAAAAGGTTCTAAGCCGTGGGTGTCGCTTCCTAAGGGCAAGGGTATCAAATTGTCCATCATTGAGGAGGCTAGGAAGAGGCTTGCTGCCCAATCAGGTGCCGCTGCATAAACTCCAAGAATCAAGATCTGTTTCTGACAGTGTTTCGTTCCTTAAGGGTTTATGAAAGAGCTGGTTATGTTTTGTCCTTTCTTTATCTTAGTGCAATTTTGAACTGATTTTGTTGTTGCAAATTTGGTTTGACTTTTGCTTTCATGGGATGATTTATTTGCAGTGTTTTAAGTTTGATACAGTTAAGATTTTATTGCCGACAATTAGTACTATGGCAGTTCGAAACCTTGTTATTCTACAGTGTTTAAGGGTATCTGAGGCACATCAGTCTTGGATGTTGTCTTTTGAGCTGTCATTTTATCATTTGGCTTTGGGCTTAAATGTTTCTGGGTTCGGCGGTTGTGGTTCTTGAGGGAGGATCGCACCAGATGTCGGTTCTTTTCTTCCTTGTTTGAGTCAGGGATTAGGTGCCTGAGACCTAGTCCTGCGTTTATCCTTTATTTGGTTCCCGTTTTGCGTCCAGGATTAATAATACTGGGACTCTTGTAATCTGGGGGTATTATTTCATCCTTGGGGTGAATGTTTATCCTAGATTACAGTCTACAGAAACATGGAAGGGAAGGTCAAGTGTAATTCCCAATATGCCACTGAATTTTTTTAAAAAAAAGCCCTGCTTCATTTCTTCTCCACGTTACTTCTGTCATTGCCGCTCCATTTATCCCCTCTACCCCAAACCTTTTGAGGGGATTTGAGAAGACACTCTTCGAGATTCTCTTCCGAAATCGAACTAGGTAACTTCAAAGAAACAATTTCCTATTGCTTTTTGAGGATTCCTGATTTTTCAATCGCAGACTTCGTATTTTAGTATTTACCGTTTGCAGTTTCTGATGCTGAAAACTGATTTTTGTTGCTGGAAATGTGAATGATTTCAAAAACGGGTTTATAATGTGTGTGTGTGTGTGTGTGTGAGAGAGAGAGAGAGAGAGAGAGCGAGCTTGGCCTAAACATTATCCTGATATTTATCCCGTGCAAATCAAAAAGATAATTGTGTAAGATTCGATACTAAATTAATCAGGACAGATAGTGTAGAGTACTACTAATCCTAAGACTATTAATCTTGTCTGTTTTGGTCTCTGAATCAAAGGAGGCTGGACTAGCGTGCAAATTCATCCATTCTATTGACAAGTTGGAGAAGAGAATCAGCAGATTTAGGAGAAAGGTGCTATTTTTTAAGAGCAATGATACAGATTATAGACACTAACTGGTGTATCAACTATTACAGCAGATTTAGGAGAAAGGTGCTATTTTTTAAGAGCAATGATACAGAGACACTAACTAGTGTATCAACTACTACACTAAATGCACACACGACACTACCATATTAATGTCTTATTGAATACATGGATATACTCATTCACTAAAAGAATGCCACATGCACATTTAGTATTATAGTTTGTACACTAGTAAGTGCCTCTAGCATTTTTGATTTTTGAAATCAAGAACGACGAGATGTTACCATGCTTAGAGTGTGCCTACTTTGGCATTTGGCTGTGGGTGAAATGGGAATTTGAAGTTGGATTTCCGATTTTGAATTTTGCTGTATGCTTGGTCGATTGGCGTTAATTTATTTAGATCTTCACGAATTAAGTTTAGCACTGTAATATGACACTCATTTGAAGGGAATTCAATCTTTTTGTTGTATAGTTGTTTGAAATATACCAACATATTTTGGAAGTTCCCATGTAGGGTGAAACTCAGAAAACAACAGAGTTTTGGTAGAACAAAGGGTTGGTGAGACGTCTCACGAAGCATTTGGTCACCAAAAAGGTTAGGGAGCACATGCTTCAAGCTTCCTACTACTACTGGTAATGTAGTGATGAGGAGATTAAGCAAGCATGCCCGGCTATTTGGCCGGGTTCGACCTAATTCTCTGCCAATACATCAATTTTTGTCATATAATATCAAGTAAATTTGGCCGAAATTGACGCATGTAGTCGGCAATAATTGATTTCCGTAAGGAGTCCATAAACCATGGCCAATCATTACTGACTACTAGGTCAGTTTCGGCCAAATTCTTGGCCCACACATCACTTGACAATCATATCCATCCTAATTATTGATAAAGCACGGTTGATTAGGGTAGGTTTTGAGTTTCTTGGGCTCGGTCTCACCCATTGTTTGGGTTTTTTTGGAGGCTTTGAACTTTGTTGTATTATCTGAGTATTTTAGGCTCATAGGTGTTTGTGAGCTGTTTATTATTCTATACGGGCACTTTAGGCCCTCAGGTGTTAAGGGTTTTGTCCTTTTTGGTTGTATTTTTCAACTTTTGGTCGGAATCCTTCCCCCTTCCCCTAATAATATGTTACTTTCACCGATCAAAAAAATAAAATAAAATAAAATAATATCCGTCTTTGATAGGATTAAGTTGGTGTTTCATATTTCTACTAAGTGTGTGAGTGATTAGTGCAAAACACAGTCACAACTCAAAAGACATTGGAAGAAAAACCAACTGCTTGACCAGAGGACCCATCTCAACCTCCCTTGTTTTGCAACAGAATGAGAGCATCTTCACCAAAGGGAATGAGTGGGAAAAGCAAAGCCCAAAGGGACTGTGCCTAACCATTGTCCATTTGCTCCCAAATATGCTCTTCTAACAAGTCTTCTCTCTCTGTCCATTTCCTCATCCCTATGTATATATATAGGAGTGAAAGTGGTGGAGTAGATTTTTAAGAAGTGATGGAAAGGTGGAAGGGATGGATGTGGTTCTACTTCAAGAGCTCATTTTTCTTGCCAACAAAATGCGTACTCGTTAAGGTTTCTTCTTGCCACAAACACAAGGCTGAAGGTACCGATAAAAAAATTTGGTAACACACTTTCTTGCTCTTTGGTGTTTGCTGGAGCTTATGAGATCATTTTGATCCATTTTTAGCTTCTTCTTCTTATCTGGTCGCTGTTTGTGTAAAAAAATGTTGGCACAACTTCTGCTTGTGCTTGTATGACAAGCAGAGTTGAAATATAGTTAAATAGCGAGAAAAAAAGAACCCGAGAAATTCCTTGTCTTTTGACTTCTGTTTCTAACAGAATCAGCTTTTATCTTTAATGAGGCTACAACAAAAACCCAATTCTCTATTTTGATTAAAACCTTGTCCTGTAATGCAATGTCAATGTAGGAGGCTAATTCTCTCTTTTTGGTACTACAGGGCATGGGCTGGTGAGTCTTTACAAAGACATGGAGGATTGTGAAGGATATGAGGATATACAAGTAATGTGGGAGATCATTCATTCTTCACGCGGTTGCAACGGTAGTGACAACAAAAGTAGCAAGAAGCCTGCTTGTTAGAGGTTCTGTTATAGGCCGACATGAACTCCGCTACCATTTTGTAGAAGGCATATTGGATAGTTTGGATGCATAGCTTATGTAATATAACCTTTCTTTTTATTCAAGTAGAGGTTTGGAGTATTTTCCATCCTTTGGATGGTTTGGATGCACATAGGATGTAATGCAATCTTTTTTTTGGATTCACATAGAGATCTGGAGTCTGTTCGATGAGAGAGACCATGAAAGTCACATTTATTGTCATCTAGTAAATCTCAGTGACTAAGACTGCAAATTAATAAATTTCTCTCAAAATAAGAGTAAACTTGTGGAAAATGATATTTTCATACATAAAATTTTGAGGAAATTATTTTGTTACCGTAATTGCAACAATTCTGAATTCAGGACAAGTAGAGTGATATTTGGAGATATGGTCAATAAATAGAGAGATGATAAAAGAATGTTTAGAAACTAGCATGTTGAGGGTTACTATGGTCATCCTTACTGCGTCACTCCCTTTGTCTTTGTAATTGACGAGATGAAGTTTCACATGTGTAGTGGGGTCCATTGGGACCTATAGGGCGAGCCCCACCACACATGTGAGAGAGGGTGTGGTGGAGAGTGGTTGAGAGGGTGTGTAACTATCATTTTTGAAACGGAAACCCCATCAAGTTTCCAAATATAAGCATGCGTTGATCAAACAACAAAAACAATGTGCCAAGTTTTCATATTTATTGTAGCTTCAACATAAGAAAGTTTATTCAGTCTGAGTTCGAGCTGATTCGTAACAACAACTAAACATCACTACGTAACCCTACGGCAAAAAAGACTACAGACTTTAAGCCAAGAAAGAGAACTAAGAAATCTTCAAACAGACTCTAAGCCAATCAGGAAAACAACAGAAATCTTCAAACAGACTCTAAGCCAAGCAAGAAAACAACAGAAATCTTCAAAAGACATCACCGCCCTCATGTAGGAGCCTCTGATCGAAGTGCCACACCCCTGCACGTCCAAAAGAATTTCATAAGATTGTGAAACAGGTTATAATGTAAGATCGCGTGGAAAGAAGGCAACAGTAAGCCACAGATCCAAATAACAAAAACTATAGAAGGGAGAAAGGAATTCGACGAGAAAGAGTGATATTGAAATGTGATTCCTACCATGTCCTTTCCCAACTAATCTCAACTGAGTGACGTAGTCTGCAATTTTCTTAATCGCTTCAACCTGTCCAAAAAAGAAGAGTAGAAAAGAAGTCAGTAAATATTAGAAGACTCCATTTTTGTAAGGATGCACACCAATTCATGCCTCCTCGAAAGTGTCAAAATTTTGTTTTTGGTGAGTGATTTCTTAAACAAATTAAAAGACGGTGTTCCTAGCTGACCTGCTCAGATAAAAATTCGCTCTCAATAAAGTCGGTCAATTGAGGATCATTGTTTCGATCAGCCACCTGTTGTCAAGACCATAACATGTATGATAAGTAATCAGAAAATGAGACAAACCAATAAACAATTAAGTTATGTTTGATTGTTCGGTCCCATTTATCTCAATACCTCACTTTCTCAGCCAATAGAATACATTCAAATCAAGAAAACCAGATATGGAGGGCAATGGATATCTTACACTGTGCAGGTTCAGAAGTTTCTCATTAACTAACTTCTCCAAGGACAGTGCTAGCTCCATTGCTGAGGGGAGAAATCAAAAGCAAGATAGGATAAATATATGGGATACAATGGAATCAATTTTCAAAACCAGACGATACGGGCAGTGTCCTTACATATGCTCTAAAAACTACGAAGGATGTAAAAGAAATGGCTGACGGCTACTTACCGTACAATGCATCACCCTTCTCAACATGATTGAATTCAGAAGGGGCCGTCAATATGGAGTGCAGTTTCACTCTTCCTCCACGTATGTTCTAGCATTAAACAAAAAAGCAAGCATTTTATACTCCGAGTCTAATAACAGACGAAATCAAGTTAATAAATATTGAATTGATATGTGAAGGACAACATAAGAAACTGGAAAAGGTAGGAAAAACACCTGATATTTGATGAACTTCTCAGCGTGTTCCCTTTCTTCTTCACTTGACTCCTTGAAAAATCTGATTGTAATAAGATCATGTTATAAGTTTAGTAGAAACAATCAGAAAATAAAAAACTGAGAGGATTTTGTGGGTATCTTGTAGTTACTTGGCAAGTCCCTTGAGAGCAACATTGTCCCTGTCAAAGTACGCGTACAGAGCGTGATAAACATATGACACATTGTACTCCACGCTGTGATAACAATCATAGTAACGCAAAAGAAAGTGAGAACATAACAAAGGAAGTGAAAATTTGATGATGATGAACAAGGAAATCGGAATGCAGACAAAGCAGAAAAATGAAGCAACTCGCCAACTCCTACGAGGGGCTCTTTTCTTTTGTTTGTTTGTTTATTTAGTAAAAATCTGCTCATTTAAATGACTGGAAATTAGGATCTATGTACAATATCAATATAATAAGAAACAAAACTAGGATCTATATCTCCATTACATCATGTGGAACAAAGGATCTCTGCAAAGGCTTATAAACGAATTAAGTTACTCATGTTATAACTCATTCATGGTTGGTTAGAATAACCAAATCAAGCTTGAACAAATAAACTGCTCATTTCTATCGGCTGCTCATCTCGTTGGCTTATAAAAAAATTCAAAAAACTCAAGATTGGCACATGATCGACTTGATTAAAGTTCATTTAAGATCATTTTGCCTTGAAAACAAGCCTGATTTAAATATATTTTTTTAGTCTCGTTAAGCTAACAAACCAAACTTGAACAATCAAATTGGCTCGTTTATCAGTCCTAGATTCCTAATCTCTTAATTATCACCTACTATTCAACTTGATTTATTGTATTCCCGTCAATGAAGGTCTAACTAAGCAGGAAATAGAGCACCTTGTCCAAAAGTAAATTCAAAAGTTGACTCACAGGTAAAAGTTTCTTTAAAAAGGGAAAAATTCAAATTCAAAAGAACATCTCGATCAAAAGTAACTTTTCAGTTTTACCAATTACTCCCTCCGTCTTAATTTTACAGTTCAAGTTGACACTTTTTGTTGTCCCCAAAAAAATTGTCTCACTTCAAATCTAAATGGATAATTGTTAAGGAATTTCCTCTTTTACCCTTATATTTTGAAATTAAAAATAATAAAAAAGTAAGAAAGTGTAATGATTGAAAGGTAAAATAAGAAAAATATGTTGTCAAAAGTACAATGATTATGTCCCTTTATTAAATTAAAATCCCAAAAAATACTATAAAATTGGGACGGAGGAAGTATTATTTGGATCTGTGTAAACAAGTTTGCCTAGCTTTCAAGATCAAAAAACAAAATAAACTACGAATCTGAACCCTGGTAAAGTAAAAAAAAAAAATTACAACTTCACAAAATAAAACAGCTAGCAATAAAAAGTGATACATATTGGAGAAATGGGAAGATCTGAGGATAACCAAGAACAATGAGGAACAAAAATGGCTAAATAATATAAAAACAAAAAACTCACTTGATCTGCTCGTTGATTGCAGCCTCACAATCCTCCGCAAACCTCTGTCGAGCGAGCGAAAGCTGTGGAGAGATTGGAACCGTCAGCTCCTCTTTCTTAACCTCTTCAAATGGCTGGAACACCACCCCGGTCAGCGGCTGATCCGTCGCAGCCGATACCGAAAACCCACATCGCCTTCTTGGAGAAAAACTCACTGAAGAGAAAGGAGAAGAAGAAAAGCTCGAGCCCAAGAAATGGGGTGAAAGTGAAACAACAGGGGAGAGAGAAACAGCCGAATCTGTGACTGAAATCATTGTTTTAGAGAGAGAGGGGGATGGATTGGGGAAATGGGTATTGGATTGAAGAGAGAGATTGGGCAAGAAATTGTGGATGGAGTTGAGAATTGTGGAAATATATATATAGAAGGGCGGGTGTGGAATGGAGAAGTGGCTGAACAGACTAGAACAGAGTACGGGTGGCACACGACTCGATTTGAAGCGTTGGATGGGGTGACACGTGGGCGGTGGAGATTGAGGGGAATGGATTGGCGTGTGGCTGGCTCGTGGCCAGGATAAACTGTCGGATATGTGTCGCTGACAAAAGGGTATCGTTTTGTGGATTCCCCCGTTCACACTGGGGTGAAGACAAATGTTATGGAACTCTGGTTGACTCGGCACGAGTTCGTTGAGTTTGACTCAGTACAAATCCTGAGACTCAGTACAGATACGGAAAGAGAGAAAAATATGATGTAAAATTTGATCTGAGTCTTGTAAATATTAAGAGAAAGAGACTGAACAATCCGTCCAAAAAAGCAATTGAACAATTCGTCCAAAGAAGCCCCAAAAAGTTAGGTCAAACTCACCTTGCTCAAAGTAGTTTCAGTTGAGTAATGAGTTTACTTGAGGATAAGTTCTAAAGACTTATGTGAAGTTAATGGGTCAATTTGTTTGACACATTGATATTAAAGGACTGACGACAAAAAATAGACACGCAAGAAGTATATAATTTTATCCGATTAAAACAGATTTTAAATACACCACACCCTAAGATATCCCAAATTGTCTGTGGTATTATGCATGTTCAATGCATTTTTAATATGGATAGTAAGAATATTAACAAAATAATGGATATGTAGCCCATTGTTTATACAATCGAAATTTATGCTCATATATGGTCAATACGGTATGCGTACAAATTTGAGTCCATCTTAAACGTACTATACTTGGAATCGAATTCCCACTTACAAAAATTACTATTCTCATTCTCCCACGGTAATTGAGGCGAGTCAACTTGAGTCAAGCAGAGATTTCGTTCAAGCATGAATTTTAAAAATGTTTTTCGACATAATATTTTTGTTAAATAGACTTCTGGTAAGACTTTCTTCTTCGTTTTTAAACTTTGAGCAGCCGGCAATGCTTTACTTTCAATATTCAATCTCACGAAGTTTAGTTATTTTGGATCCTTTCGAAAGGTTCTTTCATGCATTAGCTTCTGTTTTCGCTTATATTGACGCACACGTATTATGTGATTTAGGTACAACATGTCAAATGTATAAGTGACAAACCTAACTATCTGAGGTCAGTGAGGTGCTATCCTGAGCATGTTCTTCAGGTACTTAGAGATTGCCATTTTTTTTTTATAACCGAGGAACAGCCCTACAATAGGCCACTAATTGGGCCTACTGTATGACCCAAATCTCAGAGGAAGCTGGTGCAACCCACACCAATCACGCCCCCCTCTTAGCACAGGTACTCACCTTGTGGGGAATTGAACACCTGACCTAAGGGACTACCCCTAAAGTCAAGCAATCATCCTAACCACTGGGGCAACCCCTGTGTGTGTGAGATTGCCATTTTGCATGCATAAAATATACAAAGAATAAAGAGACTGCCATTTTGCTTAGAATTCAGCCGTAAAATCGTGTAATTTTGTGGTTGAAAATCGCTTGGTAGTTGGTTTTATTATTATTTTGCATGTTTCCAACCATGCCCTTAAATTTAGCCCCTTCTAATGAGCGCAATCTCTGCAGGGGCGGACGCAGAATTTAAGATCAATGGGTCAAAAAATGTACATTTGAATATTATAGTTTTATACTCCATTCGTCCCATTTTGATGGTACTTAGAATATAGTATAAATTATACATCTTTCCATAAGGGACTATCAATAGGATGGAGGGAGTACATTAGAATAGTAAAACAAAAGAGATCTATTCAATGTATACATGCAAAATGTGGTATGTCACGTTACTTGAGAGAGAGAGAGAGAGAGAGAGAGAGAACAAAAAAGAAATTATATAATTTGTAACTGTGCTCCGCTTATTTGCATGTGAGGGAGAGTGAAAAAATGGTGGGACTACAAAATAAGGAAAATTTATATCATGGAAGATTCGGTGAACTATTTGGGCATGGTTATAAATATTCCATGTTACTTGGGGTAAGATCTAGACAAAAGAGTATATGTTTTGGGGTAAAATTCAAATTTATATATATATTCCTGATCTAGTGTGGACTCCCTTAAACTACCCATTTGCGGACTTGTAACAGCAGTCGTTGCGCGGGTCAGAGAGGGAGATGAACCGGGTAAAAAGTCTTGAACCGGTCTAGGTCATTGGGTAAACCCCTTTCCCCTTCAAACCCAAATCATTTTGAAATGTATTCTCAGATTTTTAAGAGAGAGAGAGAGAGAGAGAGAGAGAGAGAGATGACAAGCGATTTGGAGAAGACGAACACGATCGAGGAATCGAAGAAGACCTGGTGATGTTTCGCTCTCTCCCTCTCTCTCTCTCTCTCTCTGTCGTTCTTTCTCTCTGTCTGATTTTCACCGTGTTTGAAACCCTAGGTCGAAGAACACGCGAAGAACTCGGTCAAAATCCCACCATCGAAGTTCGAATCGAAGGTCTTCTCTCTCTCTCTCATTGGTTTGTTTCTCTCAGAAAACCTAGTTCCTCTGCTGTGTTTTCGAACAAGTGGATAAAAGTTTTTGCAGTTGTCCTGTTGTACACGTTTCCTTTGTTTTGCAAAAAAACAAAAAAATTTAAAAGACAATCTGTTGAGCCATTATGGGTGAGCAGTTGGACATATTAGACTTTTTGTTTTTGAACATTAGAAATTCCTTTCGTCAAAGCCATACAACACTTACAAATCGATTTCATTACAAACGATGGGTAAGAGGCACCATGGTGGAACCACCATCTACAGTTGAGACATTGACATTGTAATCCTTTTTCTGTTGGGAACTTTGATTGTTATGGCTTCCTTTAGTAAGGGACAACTGATGAACATGCTAAGGTCAGCTACCTTACTTAGCCCAATTGATAATCTATAAAAATCTTCTTATAATACGCTCTGTACTGGTTGGGTTTTTTCTTTTTTCGTTTGGCTAAATTGAGTAGGGAGGTTGCAATTCAACGGTTAATAATAGCTTCTTTTTTATGCAGCACATTAGAATGCAGTTTTTAGACAATATGGAACTATGGTCAACACCATCTCAACCATGTGAATCGGATAATTCTTCGGAAATGCTTTACTATCCACAAGTTAACAATGAATTGATACCGAAAATTGGGCAACAATTTCACTTTAAATGAGGTTCACCAATTTTACAATACTTATGGCAAAGAAGTTGGATTTGGTACGCGACACCATTCTACCAAGATGAGTAGGGAGGGTGAGATCATTAGGAAAGAGTATGTTTGTTGCAAACAAGGAGTTAGTATCCCAAAACCTAGTGTACAAAATTCGGAGACAACCACACGAAGACAAGGGACAAGTAGAGGGTTTTGTAGTGCGAAACTGGCAGTGGTTAAAAACAGGTCTGGTGGCAGGTTTGTGGTCACCCAATTTGTCGAGGCTCATAGTCACCCTCTTACGACGCCAACGAGGGTGCATTTGTTGGGATTTCATCGTGAAGTGCCACTTGCAAAAAGAGCTTTAACACAACAATTAGCGGAAGCTAATGTGCCAATGGGCCAACGAATGAGTTTCTTTGAGGTGTAATCTGGACGTCTTGACTAGGTGGGATTTTTACAATGAGATCTTCGTAATGCCGAGAGGGATAGGAGGAAAGTGCTACTAGGATAGGATGCCAATATGTTGTCCAAGCATTTTGACATCGAATAGAAAAAGAATCTAGCTTTTGTGTTTAAATTTAAGGAAGATAAGGAGGGGAGGATGGAGGATTGTTTTTGGGTTGATGCGACATGTTGAAAGTTGTATGAATATTTCGGGGATGTGGTGGTTTTTTTATACAACTTACTAAACAAACTGCTACAATATGATCTTTGCACCTTTTTTTTTTTTTTTTTTTTTTTGGGGGGGTTAATCACCACGCGGATAACTCTCTTTTGGGTATGCATTTTTAACTGAAGAAAAAACGGAATCCTTTGAGTGGCTTTTGAAGGAATGGTTGAAAGTAATGCTCGGTGGCCCGTCCAAAATGATCATAACTGATCAAGATCCGGCCATGGCAAAGGCAATTGTTACGGTTCTCTCAAATACACATCATAGGTTTTGCATTTGGTATATTGTTAGTAAATTTTTTTAAAAAAATAAGTGCATTATCCTATGTCACACATTATGATGAGTTCAAGAAATGAATTTGGAAGTCCGAAAGCCTTGAAGAGTTCGAAGCAGGATGGATTAGTGTTGTAGAGAAAGCTGGGAGGTTGAACAATGATTGGTTGCATGGCTTGTACAGAATTCATGAGAGATGGGTTCATATTTACATGAAACACATGTTTTCCACCGGCATGACTAGTAGTCAAAGAGCAAAAAATTCTCATGCTTTCTTCAAGAGTTATGTGTGTTCTCAAAATTCATTGTGGGATTTTGTGACGCGATTGAATAGGGCATTGTCACATTTACGTCAGAATGAATTGGATTTGGATCATAAAGATGTAAATGAGAAGCCACGTATGAAAACCATGTGGGAAATGGAGTTGACAATGAATGAAATATACACAAGATCTATTTTTTACAAGTTTCAAGAAGAACTCTTCCAAAATAGCGCGTATGTGCTAACGAAAACACTTGAGGATGTACATTGTACAAAGTGGGATGTTAAGAGGGACATGGAGAATGCTCCGAAAGGTCGTGAGGTTTCGATAGATAAATCCTTAAATCGTGTTTCATGCAGTTGTAAGATGTTTGAAAGTGAGGGAATTCCATGCCGGCACATGTTGGCGTACTTTATTACCATGCAAATTAGAAAACTACCCAATGATTGCATTTTACGGAGGTGGACAATTTCAGCCAAAGCTGGCAGGGTTAGAGCTCATTTCGGTGGGGACTCAACAGATATATGTGACATTTCAATGAGGCGAAATAAGCTATTTCCACTTGCTTGCAATGCAGTTGAGGAGGCCATATCAAACGAAGAAAACAACAAAATTTTGGAACAAGCTTTGTTATCAGCTGTACAGAAGTTTAAGAAACTTGAAATCACGAATTGTGGAATGCAAGATGGTTATGGTGATGGTGATGGTGAATCTTATTCTATCCAAAAGCCTCTTTCTCTTGGAAACCAATATAATGTTAAAGAACCAAATGTAGTTAGGTCCAAAGGTTATGGTAAACGAATGAAGGGAGGGAAAGAGAAAGCGATGAAGAAGACTAGGCGTTGCAATGTGTGTGGGCAATTGGCGACACATGACAAAAGGAATTATCTAGTACTTCTCGCTAGGTAGGTGTACCATCTATAATATATTCATTTGTAATTTAAATTTAATTATTTAGATGTTAATTCTAGTTCAATGTTGTTTGTTTTGTTCTTAGGAGGGCCTCGCAAAATGTTAGGTTGGACCAAGCCAACAAGGACGATGACAATGAAGATGAGAGCATTGACATGTTCGATGAATGTAAGTGTTTCTTGCTTGCAATATTCTTTGCTACAATAAGTGTTATATTCTACTATTGTTTTTTGGTGGAAATGTGGATTGAATTTGTTTCTTTCAATCTGGAATGTGGAAATGTGGAATATGTTTTCTTCAATCTGTTTTCCTCGTATCTTGTTTTTCTTGAATCTAAATCTGGAATTTATTTTCTAGAATCTGGAAATTTGGAATCTGAAAAATGTTGCCTGTATGAAGTGCTTCATGACTAAAAATTGTTGCTTTTCATTGCAAATCTAGACTGAAAATTGTTGGCTTGAAGAGGCTCGGCCTCCTGGTTCGTGCAGTTGCTGGAAATCTGGAATTCGAAGCTAGATATGTTTGATGAAATTGTCGCGGTGATGTGGTAGTTGTGGCACTAGTGGTTGGGTCGTAGTGTATATGGTGTGGGTTTTGTTGGTCTAAGCCTGTGTAGTGGCTTTTAAAACTGTTATGTTTGCTTTTTTGTTTCATTTGGTGGGTTTCCAGCCATGGTTTTTAAAACTGTAATGTATTTGTGTTGGGAGGTTTTTAGTATATAACATTTGAAGTTCTATGTGGGAATTCTATCCTTGAGGTTAATGTTAGATTGTTTTGCTGTAAAATTTTTGCATTGACGTATGTTCCCAAGTCTTTGAATGGTATCCATAGGTAGGGCATCAATCCAACAGCAGGATATGTTATTTATCATCGAGTCACATTGAAGCCATATTCACGTTGAATGCATATTTAAGGTTCATCACTTAAATTCAGTTGAAGTTAAGGCTAGCACCAAATGACTTCATTTATGGTGTAACCTTGTGGACACAATACTGTAAGTTAGTGTCCCAAAAAATTTTGGCATGGTATTGCTGCTTTCGGTCTTACCCGACATTGCGACGTCTCAATTCAGCAATCAACAACAACATAAAACGCAAGCAAAAATATCCAACAAAAACAAAAGACGGAGTGGTTCTCTCATACACAAATCTGATCCATTGAGCCATCCTCAGATTTAGCAACAAGTACCAACAACATTGAACTATCTGAAATTACAGCAGTGATATTCTCAAAAAAAGCAGCAAAAATATCCATGTTTATCTGAAATTACAACTTCAAAAACCTGCAACATGGGACCAAAAAAGAACCTCTTTCATATAAAAATAACTGAAATCACAACTTAAAAACTTACAACTTCATTCAGAACCAAATGAATGAGCCATCAAAATACATGTTATGAAACCAAGAAAGAACATTAGAACGAGGACCAAGGGTCAAACATTAGCCTCGCGTTCCACTATGAATTGATCTTCCAACAGTGTTGTTGAAGTAGAAGCATGAACATTGGCTTCATGCTCGGTTCGGCTTCGTTCAATTTCCTTTCCGTAGTAGCTATCTGTGGACGCACCTCCGAAGGATCTTGATCGATTTGGAGTCGCCACCTGGGTTTTAGCAGATTGTTCCCGAGGAACCGAACTCGATTGACTCGTGCCTCATTCAATGGATAAGGGTTACGGGCCCGTCATCACCATACTATCTTAGGTTATTGAGCTCAGTTACGAGAGGGGGAAGGGTTTTACGGCACCCCCTCGCCCAATTCAAAGACCGGTCTCTACTTGACTTTTGTGGGATTGTAATGAAGGTATGCAACTCAACTTTGAACAAGTAAAGACGATGGGGGATGGGAACCACGTAACAATGATAAGCACAGCAATGAACTATGGTGTATGCATGTGCACTGTGATCTACATGAGTGGTGATGGAATGCAAGTATGAATAAGCTAAGGCACAAAACAGCAAACAAAGTGTTAGTACATGATGAACAATAACAGAATGACCATAAACAAATGAACAACACATATGAAACAAAAGTGATCTAATCCACTGCCAAGGGTTTGAGCGCTAAAGCCCTCTTCAACCCAAACATGCTTCTGATGCTCCAAATGATTCTAGTTTGATGAAAATTTGTTTTAGTCACCATTTTTTACTCAAAAACAACCTTTAACTCACTAAACAAAACAACATGATCACATAATCATGAGTTTTAAACTCACCCATGGACAAAAATGGGCAAACAATAGGACAGGAATGAATGCTCAATGCTATGAAACATTGCAGAACACTCAAAATGCCAAGAACAAGCTGAAATAAGAGAATGATTTGATTGGACCAGAAGACGGTTTGAGCGCTCAAAGTGATGCATTGAGCGCTCGAACCATCTCTTAAATTTGAGTGTTTTTCCTGCATTCTGCCCTCATCTGGACCATAGACTAGTTCAACATGATACATGATGATGTATAATGTATTGAAAATTCACCCACATGAATAAAATAAACTTGAGGTGTCCACAACTGTGGAGAATAAGCATTGGACCACACATAAGCATGATTAGAGTGAGAGGGAGAAGAGATCGGGTTGAATTAGCCAAACATCAACACACGCACACTTCATGGATAAGTTGGCTCAGCCAAACATCAACACATACACACACTTCATAAACGGGTTGGCTCAGCCAAACATCAACACATACATCAACACACACACACACACTTCATAAATTGAATACAGAATACATAACTAAAGTAAGCAAGATTCAGATTCCAAAACTGAACAAGGCTTGAGAGCTCATAGTCCTAGCATTGAGCGCTCGAGCCCTATTCAAGGGTTGTGAGTTTCTGTGATTTCTGACCATTCTTTGATGTTGGTATGAACCTGAAACTTCCTGATCATGGTTTAAATGAGTGAAGCACACTGTCTTTTTCATTGAATGGGATCATCCATGGTTTGATGATAATAAAACATCATTTTTATGACTTTTAAGTTCATTGATCAATGATCAGGGCAAGATATACTGACTTAAGAGTTTTTTGAACCAACAAATAGCCATAATAATGATGTTACCAACTTAAGAGATGATCAGAAACTTCAAAACATGAAGAATGCTCAAACAGTTTGAGCGCTCAAGGTAACATCATTGAGCGCTTAAGCTGCTTGGAGCTAGGGTTTTCAAAAAAAAAATTATTGGGTGTTTAGGACATTGTGAGTCCATTAGAGATATGTAGGACCTCCATGAACCCACTAGTCTCCCTTAGGAGTACCAACCCATAACTTTCACATGGATTTCTACCTTTTGGTTTGGATTTGAGCTTGGACTTGTGGTTTTACTAGATGGAAGAGTGTTGGATGGATTAATTTACACAATGTGGGTAGAGTAGGACAAATTATGTTGGGTGTGGGTTGGCTTGAGCTGATTTTGAGTAGATGATGGTGTATTCTAGTGAGAGGTTTTGGGAATCAAGTGGGTTTTATGGATGGAAAAGGATTAAGCTTGAAAAAAATGGATGAAATGGGTTGATGGTTGCTGGAAATATGGTTTGAGAGAGGGTGAGCAATAGCTTGGAGCTGATGAGAGTGTCTCACCTCTACAAATGATGTACAGGGGTGGCTTTTACAGAGTGAAATGGGGGGGGGGGGGGAATGTGTTTTCTTGAAATAAAGGGCCTAAGGGAACAATATAGGCCCACCCTGGGCTCTATCACGTGCATGCAAGCTACAGAAAAAAGGCTGGGAGGCAGCCATTCAGTTGGAATCTCATCATTAGATGTTTTGCCACTGACAGACTGGACAGGGCTTGAGCGCTTAAACCCCTTTGAGTTCAGTGGTTGGTTTTGGTTTATTTTGGTATTTTGAAGGGTATTTTGGTCATTTGGGTTGGTTTAGGTTATTTGGGAATGGTTTTGGGTGGTTTAGGGGAAGTTCAAGCCCTCTTCTTAACCTTAAGGTGTTCATGGGTGGTTTTCTCATCATCGGGAGTGCTTGGCAAGTATCTTGGGTCAAAATCGGGGTGTCTACAGTATCTTCGTAAAACTTACACAATGCGTCTTGGGCTTCGTCAAACAACTTGAACCTTTCATGTTAGTTGTTTGGATATCCATCAACTTGGTGTTGAGCTTCCTTCCAAGTCATATAAATCCCAGGTTTACAGCCAATATATAAAACCCAATATGCATTTTTCCTAGCCATTGAGTAATCTAAGAGTGGAATCCTGTCTTAAACCATTCAAGGGAGGATAATAGCAGCAATTACAAATGACCACCAATTTCAAAAAATTATTCATAACATCTACTTATACTACATATAACATACAAGCACCAAAATGGGTAACCACCACATAAAATCGAGGCCCAAATTTCACATAACTACATCAGATATACCATGAATATAAAATCAACAATATAGAAAACCCATCATGTGGTCCTTTTATTGCTCAATATAACTCCACTGATTGGCATCAATAGAACTCCATTGAATGGTTTAAGACAAAAACAAAGGATTGTATTTGTTTTATTGCAAAGTTTGAATATTTTATCTTAGAATCAAAGAGTCATACATAAGACTTTACCCCTTCCTTAAATTCAACACCAAAATGGGTAACCACTAAACACTCAATCCCTTTTCTGAGGCCATCTATTTTTTGTGGGAAAAAACTTATTGGTTTCATTTTTTGTTTGGGCAAAAAAGACATGGAAAAAACATATCAAGCTTACAAGGAGAATTCAATATATATGAGTGCACCATCTAGTCCAACAAGATTTAGCAGCCCCAACAACATGGTGCATTTCTGCAGCGCGAAATCAGGGTTGGAACTAATTGGTGACCATTCATTTATATATATCAGTTCACATGGTTTAACCACCAACATTGAACATGGGTAGTGGATACTGCAGAAATCAGGGTTTTCAAACGATGGAAAATGTTTACTTAGGCTAGTAATGTAAGGACCTGTATGTTTATATAATTTCTCTAGAATAATGTTAGGTAAATGTGAGAAATTGAAAATTAGTTAATGTGGGGCCATTATGAGTGTGACAATTGCACTCGGGTTCATTTATAACACATTAGAAACTTAGGGGGTGTAAGTGCACAACGGGGGTGTATATATTAGTGTCTATGACTGATATTTTTGTCAAAATATACACTCCTTCCTCTCTCTAAAATCACCTCTCTCTCTCTCTCTCTCTCTCTCTCTCTCTCTCTCTCTCTCTCTCTCTCTCTCTCTCTCTCTCTCTCTCTCTCTCTCTCTCTCTCTCTCTCTCTCTCAAGTTTCTTCAAAAACCCCACCACAAATTCACCTCCCACACCTCATCTCTTCAAGATTCAACCCAAGAAACTTCTTCTACGCTTGTTTTGGAGCCCGGGGTAGCTTGGAATCACTCCGAAGAATTCATTTTCGGTTGGGGTTGATTAAGGAAGCTAGGGTTTTCATATTTGCTTGCATTGGAGCTCAAATCTTGAGGTAGGAGAACAATTTCTACTCCCTCTAGTTGTATCTATGTGATATGTTGTATATATCTTACACTTGTTCATTAAACTCCATCAAATTCATGATTTGCTCTCATAAGTGGGTTTTGTTCCATTGATTTTGTGATCTATGATTGGGATTGTTGTTGATGCAATTGTTGGTTGTCTTACCCTCCCTTGATGTCCATTAGTTGTTTGACATTTCCAATTTTTGGCCTAAAACATCATATATGCACTTGGGTTGAAGTTTCATGCTTTGGAAAAAATTCGCAAAAAATCAGGGTTTCCCCAACCTATCGTGCAAAAACCTCCAACCGGTTGGGCGCTTTTGAAAATTTCGCTCGAATCTGTCTCTGCCCAAGCAGTTGGGCAAAAACAATCAACCGATTGGGAGATTTTCTGAAAATTTGTGCTTGTCTTTGTCTTGGTCCAACCAGTTGGGCAAAAACACCAACTAGTTGAAAAATGTTAAAATGCTATATTTTTATTCTCTGTTCTTCCCATGATCATTGAACATCTTGTTCCTTCCTCCGATACACCTTTTAATCATTCGCGTTGTCATGCGAAGTTGTGGGTGAGACTCGTGAAGGTGGTTAATGAATTTAAATAAGGACTCTTGATTGTTTATACGTGTGAATAGAACTTGAACTTGAGTTGTGATAGATTAAAGGAAAACAGACCGGGATTTGATAAGTGAACTAATATGGGTACTTATGAGATACATGGGCATTGGTGGAATATTTGAGAGACATGTGGGTATTTGAGAGATACGAGGTACTCATGGGTATTGCGGGATACGTGAGGGAAACTTTTTGAGTACACGTGGGACACGAGAGTGTTTGTAGAATCCAATAAGACACTTGCTAAATAGTTAGCTGACACGTGGGTACTTGTGGAATACAGAACACACTAGTTGTATGTTGTGTGACACATGGGAAGTAATTGACCATTGAGATGGTGTCAAGTATATCAAGTATACGAACACACGCACACATACATAAATGAGATTCAATAGGTTGATTATTGATGTGCTGAGTGGGCATGTGGGTAAACCGTTGACGCGGTGTGGTATTGTGATACTTATGTGAACTTGTAGTATGCCTTGGTACGTATGGGACACGTTAAGACGTATGTGAGTATTAGTGAGACTCGTTGGTGCTTGTGAAATATGTTGATAAGTATGTAGGCAAGGTGGGATACTTGGACTCGTGGAAATATTTAGATTGGTTTATGATGGGTGAGTATATATATGTATATGTAAGTACGTGTGAAATGTTTGGAGACGCGATAAATGGTATGTACGGTTTATTGTATGTACGGTTTATTGTGTGGCTAGAAGGATATCCATTGGTTAATTATTTGAAGTTTGGATTGTGAAAGTGACCTCAAGTGATATGAGAAGTACTTTTACTTCAAATGGTAAGTGCAGAAACCTACTTGTAAATGTTGGTTTTGCTTTATGCTCTTATTCGATACATGTTATTTATGCATATATTTTTTGTTAGAGTCTGAAACCCAAAGAGGACACCTACTGGGCAAAGTGAAAGCTCACCCCTTTGTTGTTTCAGGTTTCACTTGAAGTGCAAGATGAAGTGCATGGTGTGCATGACATAGTCAAATCATGGCATGAAGAATCATTTGAAACATTGTAACCCTTTTTCCTTGTAAAAGAATGTAATCTTTAATGTAAAATCGATGGGGCATTGGGTGTCGAGAATGAGATTATTACAAAAATGTATGGAAATGTTGTAAGGTGATTTTGCATTACACTATGAGTTCTTTTATTAGAAATTTCTTAAGAAAATGTTCTTTTATTTATGTTGAAAATCGAGGGCGTGACAAGTAACCTCTACCCAATGGAAAATGTTCGCTAGCAACTTACAGAAATCAGGGTTTTTCAAACGCGAGAGAGAGAGAGAGAGAGAGAGAGAGAGAGAGAGAGAGAGAACCTTCGATTCGAGCTTTGATGGTTGGATTTCGACCTAGTTCTTCGCGTGTTCTTAAACCTAGGGTTTCAAACACGATGAAAATTAGAGAGAGAGAGAGAGAGCAGACCTTCGATTTGAGCTTCGATGGTGGGATTTCGACCGAGTTATTCGCATGTTCTTCAACCTAGGGTTTCAAACACGGTGAAAATCAGAGAGAGAGAGAGAGAGAGAGAGAGAGAGAGAGAGAGAGAGAGAAACATCACTAGGTCTTCTTCCATTCTTCAATCGTGTTCGTCTTCTCCAAATTGCCTATCGTCTCTCTCTCTCTTAAAAATCTGAGAATACGTTTCAAAATGATTTGGGTTTGAGGGGAAAGGGGTTTACCCACTGACCCTGACCGGTTCAAGACTTTTTTACCCGGTTCATCTCCCTCTCTAACCTGCGCGTTTGGATTTATAATCCTGGCCGTTGGATCTAATCCAACGGCTGCTATTACAAGTCCGCAAATGTGCAGTTTGAGGGAGTCCACCCTAGATTAGGATTGTGTGTGTATATATATATATACACACACACACATATACGCCACAGATCCTATCAATGATCCCGGATTGAAGGTTTTTCGGTGTTTTGATGCTTTTAAAAATTATTTTTGGAAAATCCGAGCTGTCCAATGTGTTCAAAAGGTGTTTTCAAGGGCTCATGCGGAAAATCTCCAAAAACAAATACCGGGAAAGGCTTGATCCAATCAGTTTTTCGCAAAACCGTAAATATACAGTTTTTGCGAAGTCTTCTTGTCCGGACCTCCTGAAAATATACAATTTTTACGTATATATATATATGGATCAGGTCCTGACCAAATGGCCTATATATTTTCGCAAAAACATAAATATACAGTTTTTACCTATATATACTTCTAGTCCAAACCTCCAAAAAAATAAGGAAAAAATGATTTTTTTTTGTTTTGCAAATTATTTTTGAAATATTCGAACCGTCTAATGTGTTCAGGAGGTGTTTTCAATGGTCCATGCAGGAAATCTTCAAAAAAAAAAATCGGGAAGGGCTTGGTCCAAGCAGTTTTTCACAAAAACTGTATTTTTACAATTTTGCAAAAACTACTTGGATCAAGCCCTTCTCGGATCACGGAGGTCTGGAAGTTTGGACTCTGGACTTTCGGATCTCCGTGATCTGAGCATTTTTTTTTGACGATCCAATCCGTCCAATGTGTTCAGAAGGTGTTTTCAAGGGTCGAAGCGGGAAATCTTCAAAAAAAAAAGATACCAGGAAGGGCTTGATCCAATGTGTTTGCGAAAAACTGCTTGGATCAAGCCCTTCCCAGTATTTTTTTTGAAGATTTCCCGCGTGGACCTTTCAAAACACCTTCTGAACACGTTGGACGGCTCACTTTATCCAAAAATAAGACTATATCAGGACCCCCTGACATAGTCTTATGTCCACACCTCCCATCTCCCGGCCATTTGGTCAGGACCTGATCCATTGGATGTGTTTAAAATGTGCTTTTAAGGGTCTATACGAGAATTTTTCAAAAAAAAAAAAAACACTCAGAAGGGCTTGATCCGAGCAATTTTCCATAAAACTGCACATAAATACATATATTGCAGTTGTATCAAAAACTGCTCGAATCAAGCCCTCCAGGTATTGTTTTCTTTTGTCAAATCATCGCATAAACCCTTAAAAACACGTTTTAAACACTTTGGAAGGTTCAAATCATCACAACATGGTCGGGAAAGGGGACATGTGGGCGTAAGCTATGTCAGGGAGTCCTAACTGGATCCTGACCATTTATATATATATATATATATATATATACCGAGACTTCCCTTCCTGGACCACGACCTCAAATATGAAAGGCCATTTCATATGATATTAGTGAGTCACGCTTCTTACCCGCACTACTGCTGTAAATTCCATGAGGAATTTGTTGTTCAGATATGTGAATACCCTCAATATGAGCTTCTAAAGGTTCTGAAGGAACTTCTGGTGGGGTTTCTTGGATTTCAGACACAGAGTGTCTTGAAGTGGTTGGATGAGATACTCTATAAGGTATGTAGCTATGTCTGGACGATAAGCTTCTGGTTAATGATATACGATTGATATTTTCAGGAGTAAACCTAATTTCTACATCACCTTCGGCTGTTTGGACAATTTGATCCACTTGACTACTAATAATTGGTTGAGGTTGTACATCATTAGGTATAGACCAGTTTGTGGGAAAAGTAACTTCCTCCCAATCTATTTATATATATAATTTACTTCCAGTCCAAGATTCCAGATTTTTAAAAAATCCACACCTCATAGATCTCGATCAAATTTTGACGATCCGAACCGTCGAATGTGTTTAAAAAAAGTTTTTAAGGGTCTGTGAGAAATTAGCAAAAACAAAAGACCAAAAAAGGCTTAATCTGAGCAATTTTTCATAAAATTGTATATGTTCGTTTTTAAGAAAAACTGCTCGGATCAAGCCCTTCCGGTATTTTTTTTGTTGATTTCTCGTGGGGACCCTTAAAAACACCTTTTGAACACATTGGATGGTTTGGATCGTCGAAATTCAATCCGGAAAGTGAAGGTCCCGATTTTAAAAAATCCTTATACAGTCTACATATTCTATATAGGTCCGCCCCTGAATCTTTGCATGGGAGGTTATATTTCTACATATTCTAAGGACGGTGCCCTGTGATTCTGTGAAGCCTCCAATCGGTCTACCTACTTGGGCTTGTCTTTTAGAGGGTCTAAAACAAAAATTAAAGATGGAGTCTTATTTTATTGAACTATTATAAGGATATCAAAGTAGAAGAGTCCCTGAACTTCGTAAATATTTTTATGCCGAAAGTAAATTCTGTTATTCTGAACAAATAAAATATCAATTGTAAGTTCTTTTACGTTTGGTGAATATTATTTCTCTACGTTTTTGCAAACGAAGATAGAAAAAACCTAGAGTTTGGTTCCGTTTGTATTTTGAAGGCGGAGTAGTTGTAACCCGGTGCATACCATCTGGTAGGGGCAAATACTGTTTTTAGATTGTTGAAAATACTATCTTCAAAATATGATGATGATGGCATTGTCTCTTTCAAAATCTGGAATAAAAAATAATTCGAGGCGTGTTGTAACAATGTGGGTTAGACTAAGAACTTTATCTCAGGACCGGCTCTAAACACCTTGTGCCATGTGAATTGTCATCAGGAGCGATGGATAATCACTACATAAAATTAGGGGTGAGAAAAATAATCGTCAAACTGTGAGTCCAATCCAAACCGATTGGTTTTGTTTGATTTTTTAGTAAAGTGGTATGGTCCCGGTTTTAAAAAATTAGAAACCATGTTAAATGGTTTAATTTGTGGATCCACATCAATGGTTCCGTTTCCAAACCGATCCAAACTGTAATATATATGCTACATTGAATAAACTTTTTTAATAGTCAATTCATTTTTTATCTACTTTTCCATTTCACTACTATATTCCTTCAATTCCAATTTCCAAAATTAATTCCCTAAATTTCTATATTTGATAACTTATTCCTACAATTTCAATGCACTAAACATTCGGGCCTTGTGTATCAATTGATTTCCATAAACCATGGCCAATCATTACCGGCTACTAGGTCAGTTTCGGCCTAATTCTTGGCCAGCACATCATGAATTTTCGTCTTAGAACTTATCAATAATATCCATCTTTGATAGCAAGGGCGGAGCTACAGTATGTGTAGGGTGGGTTTTAGCCCAAGGTAAATTAAAAAAAGACTAAAAATTTACATGTAAAATTTGTGTCCAATAAAAAATTAATATGGGTTAGCCCATATTAAAAAAATTATATGAATTAGCCCATGACAAATTAAATTTCTGACTCCGTCATTGTTTGATAGATAGGATTAAGTTAGTGTCAATATTTCTACTAAATGTGTGAGTGATAACTGATAAGTGCAAAACAAAGTCACAACTCACAAGACACTGGAAGAAAAACCAACTGCTTGACCAGAGGGCCCATCTCAACCTCCCTTGTTTTGTAATATTGAATGAGAGTATCTTCAGCAAAATGAATGAGTGGGAAAAGCAAAGTCCAAAGGGACTGTGCTTAACCAGTGTCCATTTGCTCCCAAATATGCTCTTCTAACAAGTCAGAACTCTCTGTCCATTTCCTCATCCGTACGTATATATAAAGGAGTCAAAGTGGTGGAGTAGATTTGTACAAAGTGATGGAAAGGTGGAAGGGATGGATGTGGTTCTACTTTAAGAGTTCATTTTTCTTGCCAACAAAATGTATACTTGTTAAGGTTGCTTCTTGCCACAAACACAAGGCTGAAGGTACCGATAACAAAATTTGTAACACACTTTCTTGCTCTTTGGTGTTTGCTGGAGCTTATGAGATCGGTTTGATCCATTTTTTAGCTTCTTTTTCTTATCTTGTCACAGTTTGTGTCAAAAATGTTGGCACAACTTTTGCTTGCGCTTGTATGACAAGCAGAGTTCAAATAAAGTTAAATAGCGAGAAAAAAAGAACCCGAGAAACTACTTGGCTTTTGACTTCTGTTTCTAACAGAATCAACTTTTATCATAATGATGCTACAACAAAAACCCAATTCTCTGTTTTGGTTCAAACCTGTCCGGTAATGCAATGCCAATGTAGGAGGCTAATTCTCTCTTTTTGGTGCTACTGGCAGAGAAAGGGCATGAACTGGTGAGTCTTTACAAGGACATAGAGGATTGTGAGGGATATGAAGATATATAAGGAATGTGGGAGATCATTCATTCTTCATGCGCGCCCAACGGTAGTGACAACAAAAATAGCAAGAAGCCTGCGCATTAGAGGTTCTGTTTTAGGCCGACATGAATTCGTCTACCATTGTGTAGAAGCCATGTTGGGTAGTTTGGATGCACATCTTAATGTAATGTAACCTCTCTCTCTCTCTCTCTCTCAAGTAGATGTCTGGAGTCTGTTCCACCCATATTGAATTTGCTTGGATGCACGTCGTATGTGGTGTAATTTTATTTTTGGATTCATGTGGAGCTCTGGAGTTTGATCCATGTTAGAAACATCATAAGAAAAGTCACTTCTTTTGTGATTAGTTAATCTTAGTGACTAATACTGCAAATTATAAATTTCTTTGAATTATCATATTCCACCCATTCATGCGGTCGCGAATCTAATTTCTGAAATCTCTCATGTGTGCATGTTTCCCATTGGCAAAGCCAGGAATTACACTTTATGGGAAAAACTATTGATGCAAAGAAAATGAGAATAAAATTATTAAAAATGATATTTTCATGCATAAATTTTGAGAAAATTATCTTATCATTGTAATTGGAACAAGTATGACTTGAGAACAAATAGAGTGCTATTTGGAGTAAATACTCAGAAATAGAGAGATAATAAAAGAATGTTAAGAAACTTGAGGTTATTAAAATGTTTGAGGGTTACTAGCTTCCTATGCCCATCCTACCACGTCCCTCCCTTTGTAATTGCCGAGATGAAGTTCCATTACAATTAGGGACTCAAGGGAGTAAAATTTTCTTATCCAAGTATGAGCAATGCTACTAATGCAAAAGACACAATTGCATCATACGGCCCCGGACATAATTGTGTCTAAAGTTGTGTTCGCAGACTTTGTTTTTTCTATACCTCACTAATTTCCTCTGCAAGTCCATGAAATACATGCAAATGCCAATAGTAGCAATGAAATATCATGGGTTTGTCACCTCATTGAATCTTAAGATGGAAATTTCATTATAGCAAAAAATCCCAATATCTTACTAATGTGGTAATGTTGCAGAAAATAACCACAATAACAATCACAATAATGACAAAAGAACAAACGAAAAAACACCCATCAAGTTTCCAAATATAACTACTTCCAAACGACGAAAACAACGTGCTAAGATTTCAGATTTATTGTAGTTTTCAACATAAGAAAGTTTATTCAGTCTGGGTTCGAGTTGATTCGTAACAACAACTAAACATCACTACGTAACCCTACGGCAAAAAAAACTACAGACTTTAAGCCAAGAAAGAGAACTAAGAAATCTTCAAACAGCCTCTAAGCCAAGCAAGAAAACAACAGAAATCTTCAAAAGACATCACCGCCCTCATGTAGGAGCCTCTGATCGAAGTGCCACACCCCTGCACGTCCAAAAGAATTTCATAAGATTGTGAAACAGGTTATAATGTAAGATCGCGTGGAAAGAAGGCAACAGTAAGCCACAGATCCAAATAACAAAAACTATAGAAGGGAGAAAGGAATTTGACGAGAAAGAGTGATATTGAAATGTGATTCCTACCATGTCCTTTCCCAACTAATCTCAACTGAGTGACGTAGTCTGCAATTTTCTTAATCGCTTCAACCTGTCCAAAAAAGAAGAGTAGAAAAGAAGTCAGTAAATATTAGAAGACTCCATTTTTGTAAGGATGCACACCAATTACTGGCCTCTGAGTGTCAAAATTTTTGTTTTGGTGAGTGATTTCTTAAACAAATTAAAAGACGGTGTTCCTAGCTGACCTGCTCAGATAAAAATTCGCTCTCAATAAAGTCGGTCAATTGAGGATCATTGTTTCGATCAGCCACCTGTTGTCAAGACCATAACATGTATGATAAGTAATCAGAAAATGAGACAAACCAATAAACAATTAAGTTATGTTTGATTGTTCGGTCCCATTTATCTCAATACCTCACTTTCTCAGCCAATAGAATACATTCAAATCAAGAAAACCAGATATGGAGGGCAATGGATATCTTACACTGTGCAGGTTCAGAAGTTTCTCATTAACTAACTTCTCCAAGGACAGTGCTAGCTCCATTGCTGAGGGGAGAAATCAAAAGCAAGATAGGATAAATATATGGGATACAATGGAATCACTTTTCAAAACCAGACGATACGGGCAGTGTCCTTACATATGCTCTAAAAACTACGAAGGATGTAAAAGAAATGGCTAACGGCTACTTACCGTACAATGCATCACCCTTCTCAACATGATTGAATTCAGAAGGGGCCGTCAATATGGAGTGCAGTTTCACTCTTCCTCCACGTATGTTCTAGCATTAAACAAAAAAGCAAGCATTTTATACTCCGAGTCTAATAACAGACGAAATCAAGTTAATAAATATTGAATTGATATGTGAAGGACAACATAAGAAACTGGAAAAGTTAGGAAAAACACCTGATATTTGATGAACTTCTCAGCGTGTTCCCTTTCTTCTTCACTCGACTCCTTGAAAAATCTGATTGTAATAAGATCATGTTATAAGTTTAGTAGAAACAATCAGAAAATAAAAAACTGAGAGGATTTTGTGGGTATCTTGTAGTTACTTGGCAAGTCCCTTGAGAGCAACATTGTCCCTGTCGAAGTACGCGTACAGAGCGTGATAAACATATGACACGTTGTACTCCACGCTGTGATAACAATCATAGTAATGCAAAAGAAAGTGAGAACATAACAAAGGAAGTGAAAAATTGATGATGATGAACAAGGAAATCGGAATGCAGACAAAGCAGAAAAATGAGGCAACTCCTATGAGAGGCTCTTTTCTTTTGTTTGTTTGTTTGTTTGGTAAAAACCTGCTCATTTCAATGACTGGGAATTAGGATCTATGTACCATATCTATATAACAAGAAATAAAACTAGGATCTGGTAGTAGCTAGATTAACTGGAAATAGAACAAAGTAGAGGAGCAAAAGCCACAAAAAGAGTATGACATGGCATAGAAGACAAGCTCACATATCCATACATCATAACTTGTATATATGGTTACAAATCCTTGACTCATTAAGTGGGATTATTTCTAGATCTCCATTACATCATGTGGGACAAAGGATCTTTGCAAGGGTGATTACTCGTATACGAACTCCTTCTAGATCGGCACATGATAGACTCAATTAAAGTTCATTTGAGATCAGCTTGCCTTGAAAACATGCCCATCATAAACAAGCCCGATTTAAGTATATTTTTCAATCTCGTTAAGCTAACAAATCAAACTTGAACAATCAACTGTTTGGCTAGTTTATTTATCCTAGACTCCTAGTTTCTCGCTAATTACCTACTATTAAACTTGATTTATTGGTAGCCCTGTCAATGAAGTTCTACCCTAGCAGGAAATAGAGCACCTTGTCCAAGTTGACTCACAGGTAAAAGTTTCTTAAAAAGGGGAAAAATTCAAATTCAAAAGAACTTCTCAAAAGTAACTTTGCAGTTTTACCAATTATTATTTGGATTTGCGTCAAACAAGTTGGCCTAGCTTTCAAGATCAAAAAATAAAAAAGAATAAAAAAAGTACGAATCTGAACCCTGGTAAAATAAAAAAAATTATACAACTTTACAGAAAACAGCTAGAAATAAAAGCGAAACATATTCAAGAAATGGGGAGATCTAAGTATAACCAAGAACAATGAGGGAAAAAAATGGCTAAAAAATATTAAAAACCAAAACTCACTTGATCTGCTCGTTGATTGCAGCCTCACAATCCTCCGCAAACCTCTGTCGAGCGAGCGAAAGCTGTGGAGAGATCGGAACCAGCAGCTCCTCTTTCTTAACCTCTTCAAATGGCTGGAACACCACCCCGGTCAGCGGCTGATCCGTCGCAGCCGATACCGAAAACCCATATCGCCTTTTAGGAGAAAAACTTACAGAAGAGAAAGGAGAAGAAGAAGAAGAGGATAAGCTCGAGCCCAAGAAATGGGGTGAGATTGAAAAAACAGGGGAGAGAGAAACAGCCGAATCTGCGACTGAAATCATTGTTTTAGAGAGAGAGATGGATGGATTGGGGAAACGGGTATTGGATTGAAGAGAGAGATTGGGAAAGAAATTGTGGATGGAGATGAGAATTGTGGATGGAGGTGGACATATATATATAGAAGGGTGGCTCTGGAATGGAGAGTGGCTGCCAGACTGGAACAGAGTATGGGTGGCACACGACTCGATTTGAGACGTTGGATGGGGCGACACGTGGACGGTGGAGATTGATGGGAGTGGATTGGCGTGTGGCTGGCTCGTGGCCTGGATAAAGTGTCGGATATTTGTCGCCGTCAAAAGGGTATCGTTTTGTGGATTCCTTGTTCACACTGGAGTGAAGACAAATGTTCTAGAACTCGGGTTAACTCGGGCTGAGTTGATTGAGTTTGACTCAGTACAAATCCTCGGACTCAGGTCATAGGGAAAGTGAGAAAAATATGATAGTAAAAATTTGATCTGTCACTGTCAATAGGGTATCGTTTTGTGGATTCCTTGTTCACACTAGAGTGAAAAATGTCCTAGAACTCGGGTTGACTCAGGCCGAGTTGGTTGAGTTCGACTCAGTGCAAATCCTCAGACTCGGATCATACGGAAAGTGAGAAAATATGATGTAAAAATTTGATCTGAATCTTATAAATTTTAAAAAAAAAAAGTAACTAAGCAATCCATGCAAAAAGGCCCTTGAAAAGTTAGGCCAAACTCACGTATCTGCTTGAGTTGAGCAATGAGATTGCTTGAGGATAAATTTCACTAAAAAATTATGTGAAGTTCGGACCCATTTGTTTGATGGCACTGGTATTGAAGGAGTGGTGACAAAAAACAAATGTTAAAGGGATAAATAATTTTATCGGATTAATACAGATTTTAATTACCCCACACTCTAAGATATTGCACATACCGTATATCCCAAACTGTTTGTGATATTTTGTATGTTCAATGCATGTTAAATTCCATTAAATAAAAAAAATGCATTTTAAATTTGGAAGTAAGAATATTAACAAAATAATGGATACGTAGCCCGTCGTTTATACAATCAAATTTTATGCTCATGTAGGGGGAACACTGTGTGCAAATTTGAGTCAATCTTGAACGTCCTATCCTTGGAATCGGATTCCTTCTTACAAAAATCACCACTCTCATTCTCCCATGATTATTGAGCTTGAGCTGAGTCAACTCGAGTTGAGCAGTGATTTTTTTCGAGCATGAAACTTAAGATGTTTTTAGACTTCGTTCTCAAACGTACTCCCCCAAAAAACTTCCTCCATTGACCATTGGATTCAACTTTTCGGAGTAGCCCACATGTAAGGCAATATGAGTCGTCGGTTTGGCAAGATCCTCCATATCTTTAAGACTGAGATATTATGTTAGTACTGGTTAAGGAAAGTAATTTCCTTAATTAATTCTACTTTGATGGAAAGTGAATAATACGGCCTATAAGGGATTTAGTCCTCTCTTTGCCTATAAAACAGCATTAGGGTTCCATCACTTTTATGTAACTTAATTGCTAGAAAGTGAGGCAAGAGAGAGAAACATTTTCCTCTTACTTTTGTAGGTATTATTGATCTTGGATTAAGAAAGTAACAACGTGATAGAATCAGGTACGTCTTCCTTATTGTTTATTTCCGCTTAAATGATTGTATGGTGATAATCATGATCGTTCTAGACCCTGATGTTATGTCAATAGTTAATTATGTAACACCCTTAAGAAAATTTACACTATTTGCATAAGTAAAGAACACATCGAGATTTTTAAATAAAACAACTACAACAGCATCATGCCATTATGCATATAGGGAGGAGAAGTGAGTGTCATTATCTGGACACACATTTGATTAGCTACTTGCATAAGTAAAGAACACATCGAGATTTTTAAATAAAATAACTACGACAACATCATGCCATTATGCATATAGGGAGGAGAAGTGAGTGTCATTATCTGGACACACATTTGATTAGCTACTTGCATATGGAGATTGTAAATCTGAGTTTTCTTCGTATTTCCAAAGTAGAGCAAAAGGAAGTCCAATGTGCGCACCTTTTGGCCAAGCACGCGCTTCCCACTTTTGTTCATCATCCGAACACCGGTAATGGAGGTGTCACTTAATTGTCTCTTTACGTTGCTTTGTGTATAGTTTATTTTCCTATGTTGTTTAGTTATTTGTGTTGTTTAGTTTTCAGTTTATAGGAATTAAAAAAAAAAAAAAATTGGATGAAAAGGTAGAAATATCATTGATAAACGCAACCTGAGGTAAACAATAGAAGTCCTGCAAGCCCAAAAAAAATTAAGCCAAGCAAATAAAACAACCATAAGTACAACCATAAGTACCCCTGGTTTTCAAGGTTACAAATTCCCATACTTCAGCTCTCAATTTCCCCAGAACTCTCTCTCTCTCTCTCTCTCTCTCTCTCTCTCTCTCTCTCTCTCTCTCTATATATATATATATATATATATATATATATATATATATATATATATATATATATATATATATATATATATATATGCAAAAACCACTCACCCATCATCCAAACCACACAAAAAACCACCCTTCAAACTCAAAATTCGATCTTTGATCATCAATCAACCACATACATTATCTCATTCATCTAGAATACCAACTAAAACGTCCAGAATCAACCACTTCCAAGCCACGAATCAAGTTTAAGTTTCAATCAAGTTAAAAAGTTAGTAAGCATGTGAAATATCACATTCTGGTCCCTCTGAGGGGGACTAGTGAGTTCAAACAAGTTCTTTATACTTGAATTGAACTCACAAAGGTCAAAAAGTTGTTTTAAAACACTTTTGAAATCTGCATTATAGCGAGGGGGTTGGAAATTTCAAGTCGACTTGAAGCTCAAACCCAGCCTCCGGTCACCATCATTTTTGCTAATTTTTACACTCTTCACTGGTTTTGATCATCATTAAATGGTGAAATATGTTCATATCTTTCTCAAAAAAAATTATCTCCATCTATAAAGTGTGTGCATGAGTGTTGATCATCTATTTCATGATGATCAAACATCAGAACCTTTGAAAATCTTATATTTGAGTGCAAAACAGTGACTGTCCAACTTCATAAATCTTTATTTTATGCATTTATGGTCCTGAGAAATTATCAAAATTCATTTTCAAGTCAAATCCAGAAAGCCACATGATGGTTGAGCGCTCAATGCCTTTCTTTTGAGCGCTCAATCTGTTCTTGACTCATTTGTTGATTGCTGGTTGTTTCGATGATGGATCATGTTTAAACTTCTTTCTGGTGCGTGTGAGTTGTTGTATTCATGCTTATGATCTGATTCTTTTCTTCATGTTTAATTTATTGCGCCTCTCTTTTATATTCACGGCTTTAACCTCCCTTTTTCTTGTCCTTTGTAAGATCAAATATTTAATTCCCGACTCATATTCTTCTAAAAAATGTTTTATTAAAGTATGATCTTGTAAAGAATGAAAAAAGAAGCTGCAAAAAGGGGTCAAATTCACTGGAATCAGGAATTGGTTTGAGCGCTCAATCGATGAGCTTTAAGCGCTCAAACTGGTTTGGAAGGTTTGAGCGCTCAAGCCATAACCTTCGAGCGCTCAATCCCCATTCTAGGATCCAGATTGCAAGTCAGTATATTAAGTCTCATGATCATAATTTCTTGTGTTGTTGTACAGTTTTAGTTATTATCTCCCTCTATAATATTTATTGTAAGTTTTCCTTATAGTTATCATCATCACTCATGTAGATCACGTGCACAAGCATCCACCGTAGATTCGTATCTTTTGTGCATATATTGTTGTTATGTGATTCTCATCCCCGATTTCCTATTTTCATGGATGAATTGAATCTCAAACATTTTCAAAATCCCACAAAATGTCGAGTAGAGACCGGTTCACGGACTGAGCAAGAGGGGTGCCGTAAAACCCTTCCCCTCTCGTAACCAAACCCCCGAATCCGAGAAATCTTTGGTTCCGCCATAATCAGTGAAATCTTTTTCAAATGGGCAAACGAGTCATATTTTTATCGGGTTCGAACCTCAAATCCGGGTGGCGACTCTAACAATCACAATCTTTTCAAACGCAAAAACGAACCATCTCCGTGGGCTGTCCACAATAAGAGTTTTGCTTCAAGAATTATTCCACCTGGGTCCCAAATGCCTGTTATTGTTGCCTTGTAACTCTAGTGAGAAGGTATACATTTGATGAATAACTTCGGATCCCCAATCTTGATTGTTTCCTCACGCCAATTTCAGAAATTGCTAGTTACCCAACCATTAGTACAAGGCTTCCTTTGACATACACAATGTCCTTGTTTCTTGATTTTCCAGGGTCATTCCCTTGTCTTCCTGTTAGCAAACTTCCAATCGAAGGAATGGCGCGATAATGGCGAGTGGTGGCTGTTGGAGACAGAGTGGTTCTTTAAGATCAAAACCTTCTTCGAATACTCTCTGTTTCCCGTTGAATCATCAGACTCTACCTTGACATCCCCTTCAAAACACGACTGCAATTCTTCTTCAGTGTCTCCGTTCTTAGTCTCTGATTCTTCATGACCCATTTCACTGACTATCAATCGGAGATCATCAAGATTTGCCCTAAATTCCTTGTTGCTCACTATGAGTTTTGTGATGCCCTCCATTGCTTTAGAGAGCAATGCATTGACCTCTTGAAGATCTTCATGAATTGAGTTCATAGTTCTTGGGGGGATTCCATGGCATGCATTTGATCCTAACAGTCCAAGGAAAGACTGCTCTGATACCAATGATAAAACTTGTATGAAAATGTGTTCAAGAATTGAACACAGATTGTATTATTCAACTGGAAATGGGAGTTACAATTGGGAAAAGAATTCCAAGTGGAGGAGAGAGAGAGAGAGAGAGAGAGAGAGAGAGAGAGAGAGAGAGAGAGAATTACAAGAGGAGGAGAGAGAAGAGAATTTCAGAAAGGAAGAAAGAAGGAAGCAACACATTCCACACCCCTACTGCTACTCCCTAATGCCCTTATATCCCCTTTAATAGAAGAACTGTCTAACAAACCTAACAAACTACTCTCAGTAATTACACTCTAAACCTTTCAATTACAACAATTAAAGCCCACAATTCCTATCATTTTTCCTTTTTGAATGAAAGCTCTGGTCGCTAAATTGGACCAAGAAAATTTATTTTGATAATCTATTGCATCAATTAACGTTTTAAATGTACAGTTAAGCGGTAGGCTGTTCTTTATATGTGGAGAGGAGATGATGATCGTCCTTTTGCAATAAAAATCTTGTTGTGGATTGCACTTGGAGTCCTTTGCTAACAAATATGTTTCGTTACCAAGTAACATAATCTTATAGTAAGACTTTCTTTTTCGTTTTTAAACTTTGAGCAACACTTTCACCTTCAATATTCGCTCTTACGAATTTTAGTTATTTCAGATACTTTTGCTTTCAAAAGTGCTTTCATGCTCTTTCTTCCTTTTTCACTCACACGCACATGGATTATATGACTTGGGTTCGGCATTAAAAAAAGAGACCGCCATTTTGCTTAGAATAATATGTAGAAATGTATCCTCCCGTGCAGAAATTGCGCTCATGCTCATTAGAAGGGCCTGAATTTAAGGGATTGGTTGATGCTTAAACAACGAAAACAAAATTAAAATAGTAAAACCAACTACCAAGTGATTTTCAGCCACAAATTAACATGATTTTATGACTGATTAAGTAGACAGATTGGTAGCTTCACAGGGCACTGTCTAGGGGCTACATGCCTTGAATCAAAGCTAAGAGAGATTCTGAAGGGAAACAAAGGTACTATAGATCCAACGGCTCGCCTGCCGTACTATAGGGACATCCTATAACATCCCCAAATCCTTCTAATGGGGTTGGAACTTATCCGAAACCAAAACCTTAGCTTGAACTCAAGTAATTTGATTTGTTTGGTTTTGTCGACCCTTGCAATCAATGGAGCGTCACTAGAATTAGCTGTCTTTTTTAGAGCCTAAAACAAAAATTAAAGATAAAATAGAAGAGTCCCTAAACATCGTAAATTTTTTGATGCCAAAAACAATTACACCTTGAACTTTAACTCAAGACCCGCTCTAAGCACCATATGCTAGGGGTGTCAACTGTTCGGATAGAAATGAATCCGAGGACTGAACCGCAAGTCACAATTCCAAGGAAAGGCAATCTGTTTCCAGACCAATTGGTTCCGAACCGATTCTTAACTCATTGTTTGGTTCACAGTTTCATGCACGGATTACTACATTACAAAAAACATTGAAGCAACCATTACATTTCCATATTCAAGGTAGCGTTACATTTCCACGAGTATTGTTACTGCCATTACATACTAATAGATAACAGATTGAGAAACATTACATATACATCTAGAGATTACTAGATTACTACCACTACATACCATTACGAGGAATGCCTCTAGCACTAAATAACTTATTACACTAAAAGTACACATATTATTGCCACATAAATGCATAATACAATATATGGATGCACTCATCCACTAAAATTTCATATAACCAATCCTCTAGCATTATTGTCATAGTGCCTCTAGCATTTCTCTACCATTTCATAGCACTACTATCATCAATATGTATGAGTATATAATATTGAAAACTAAAATTACAGTTAACACTCTTAAGATTTATTTGTATCACATTCAACCATTCAAGTAGAAATTTAAAAATAACATAGAATAATATATTAAATTATAATTACTTACTCAATATCACATGCACGCGCACGTACACATACATATATTTTACTATTTTTATTTATAAAATTATGACATTCAGTTCGGTTTATCCACAGTTTTTTTAATGAAAATCCGTGGACCAAACGACAAGTCACGATTTTTTAATTTTTCAATCCATGTTTGGACCATTAATCCATGGACTCATTCTAAAACCTACGGTCTAGCTTGGTTCGGTTCAGATTCACGAGTTTTTTTAACAGGCCTACCACATGCACATGAATTGTCACCGGGAGCGATGGATAATTACTAGTACATAAAATTAGTTTCCCCCAACCCAAAAAGATAAGAAGAATATTTTGAAAAATATTTTTGAGATAGTATTTGGATGGGTTTTTGGAAAAAGTAATAATTAGAAAGATGTGTAATAATTTGAGAGAGATAGAGAGAGAAATGAAAATAATGATTAGATAGAGTAGTATGAGTAGAGAAAAAAATATGATTAATGATTGAAAAAAGGAAAAATTATCCAAATGGTCCTTGTAGTTTCACCCGAGTCTCAATTTAGTCCATCTAGTTTCAATTGCACTCCAACGAACCCTGTAGTTTCAATTTTGGTCGAATTGAGTCACCGACGTTAACTTCCGTTAGTAAGCTTAACGGAAATCCCAATTTGGGGGTTTTTTTTTAAGGTCGAACTCGTTTTTTCACCCACCTTTCTTCTTCCCCAATTTGAAACTCTAACCCTAACCCTAAATCGACCCGATCCATGGCCTCCGAGGAAATTCAAATTGATAAATAACCTCTCATCTCTCTCTCTCTCTCTCTCTCTCTCTCTCTCTCTCTCTCTCTCTCTCTCTCTCTCTCTCTCTCTCTCTCTCCCAAACCACCGTAAGAAAACCACCGTAACCAAAAATCCATCTCATCTTTCACACCTCAATCGACAAACTCATTCTCTTCACCAACCTGACACCACCAATACCCACACCACTGAGACCTCTATAACCCGACCTCTTATCTCTCACAAACCGATCCTCATCTCTCTCTCTCTGTCTCTCTCGGTTCCACAAAACCCATGGACCGGGTCGATTTAGGGTTAGGGTTGCAAATTGAGAAAGAAGAAGGGTGGGTGAAAAGACGAGTTCAACCCTAAAAAACTCCCAAATTGGGATTTCTATTGAGTTTACTAACAAAAGTTAACATTGGGGACTCAATTCAACCAAAATTAAAACTACGTAGCCCATTTGGAAATAATTGAAATTAGAGGACTAAATCGGGACTTAAACTAAACTGAAGCTTAAGGGCCATTTGAATAACTTTCCCTTGAAATAATAAGAGACGGTGAAATAATCTTTTTGAAATTTTTTCTAAAAATGTGAAATGAACAAGTAGATTTTCAGTTTCCCACCTCTTTCCTATTCCCTCTTTACCTACAAAGTAGATTTTCAGTTTCCCACCCTTTTTCCTATTCCCCCTTTACCCTATTCCCTCTTTACCTACAAAGTACGTAGATTTTTAGTTTCCCACCCTTTTTCCTATTCCCTCTTTACCTACATATAATTTCTTTTTGTTTTGCGGGAAGACGACTGAAGAGCAATGGCCTCCTCCAAAACCCTAATGGACTTCTTTCACCCCGCTAAACGCGCGAAAAAAAGTCTATCTTCTCCTTCTTCTTCCCCATCTTCACTACCACTTCCCAATCTAAAACCCCTTTCTTCTTCCTCACCCCAGTGCAAATCCGCCAATCCGGACGACATTTCCACTGCTAACCCTTCTTCCCCCTTGACAAAAGATCAGAAATCTCGTCTCGAACACAACAAATTGCAGGCCAAGTCCAAGAGAAACCTCAGAATATGTCTCGACAGAGTCTCAAAACCGGCTTCAAAGGAACTGCCTTTCGTCGATTTGGATCAACTGTTGGTCGAGGAGACGTGGGTCGAAGCCTTATCCGGTGAGTTTGAAAAACCTTACGCCAAGAATTTGAGCAATTTTGTACAAAATGAGATATCCAGTGGAATACCCATATACCCACCTCAGCATTTGATCTTCAATGCCCTAAACACAACCCCATTTGATAACGTAAAGGCCGTGATCATCGGTCAGGACCCGTATCACGGTCCGGCACAGGCAATGGGCTTATCGTTTTCGGTTCCACGAGGGATTAAAATACCTTCTAGCTTGACAAACATATACAAGGAGCTAGAGAAGGATTTGGGTTGCTCGATTCCGTCTCATGGGAATTTGGAGAAATGGGCTGTTCAGGGTGTTTTGTTGTTGAATGCTGTTCTTACCGTTAGACAATATCAGGCGAATTCTCATGCGAAGAAAGGGTGGGAGGAGTTTACTGATGCTGTGATTAAGGCGATCTCGATGAAGAAAAAGGGAGTCGTGTTTCTCTTATGGGGAAATTATGCACAGGCGAAGTTGAAGTTGATTGATGAGTCCAAGCACCATGTTCTTAAAGCGGCTCATCCGTCTGGGTTATCTGCGAACCGGGGATTCTTTGGATGCAAGCATTTTTCTTGCACGAATGGTAAATTAGAGCAAATGGGTATTTCTCCAATAGATTGGCAATTGTAATTCGGATAGTCGTGACACAGGAGATTGCTTTTTTGTGGTGGACTTCATGTTGCTGTTTTGCAGTATATTTAAGGCTTCTTAAGACCAAATTTATTAGGTTTACAAGTTTGTTAGCAGAATCCTCCCTATATTGTCCCCATGATCCTGGATAAGTCTATGTTAGGAGTAAAGCTTTTTGCTTGTTTTGTTTCTGGTTGATATCCTATCAGTGTGGGGCTTCTTTTGCAGTGTTCCGATGGTCTGGATGTTTAGGCTGGTTTGTAATCTCTATTAAGATTTAAAGAATTTCTTTTTATTGGATTTGGATTTGGGCATATCTTAGAAGCCTACTAATTTTCTACTGAACATCTTCTGTTTGGTGCTTCTGGGTTGCCAAATTGTGGGCAAATGTATGTCTTGTGACTATTTTGGAAGTGAAGCTTCCCTTTTTTGGTAATTGTGGTGTTCTAAAGCCTATTAATCTTGTAACCGAGGATGAAATAATCTTATTTTTACTTGCTGGAATAGATAATTGGTACATGAATCATTCACACTTCAGCATTCTACTGACCTAATGGAAGGACAACTGTAACAAATATCTCTTCTATCTCCTGAGTATCTGATCAAAGAAGGTGAGAATGAGCGTGTGCAACATTCTTTTTAGAGCTTGTTTTTCATTTGAATTCTTTTACTTTCAGCTCTATGACAGATATTGTCTTTGTTGTGAATATTGGTGATTTTGCTCTGAAAAATCAACCAAGAGTTTCCAAATTAAATCCTTGTTGGAATTTCCTCTGTACAGCCGTCTGCTCATGTCGATGGAGTTCCCAAATTGATAGGGTGATCCCAAATCCATGTGTTATATTTGGGCTCTTGAGGCCTTGCCTTTTTGGTTTTTGGAGGTCAAGTCTTGATTTATAGAAACAGCGTTTCTCCACTGCTAGAATTTGGGCTTGTTATAGCAGTTCAGCCCATTTCTGCTTCTAGCAAAATGGTTACTCTTCCTAGCCATGGTTTTCAGTGTTCATTTTTATAATAGGCCTTTATCCTTCTCTTGATTCAGCTTCATCATGTTTTTAGTTTGGTGGGCCATTTTTTTTTTCAACAAGGTAGCAACAAAGTCAGGTGCAACTTATATAAAGTAGCAAATGTGGAGTGTTCATGCTGACTTGTGCCTAAATTTGCATTTTCCACTGTTATGTAAATTTGTTCACCTATTGGGAATGTCACCATATTCGTTTCTGCGTCCAATCTAATTAATGGGTTGAAATATTAGTCATTCAGTGATGATTCATGTCAGTCGCATCCCCTTTGTGTCCATTGGTGCCTTCTTTTGATAACTCAACTATCTTTCAATTTTATGTGAATCCAAATTTCTTGATGTCAAAGTGAAAAGGATGATTCAGAGGCCTATCTTGTCTCTGTAGCTGATGGAAGCCGGGAATCATTGTCCTTTCTTAACTGACTTATGCTCTATGCAGCTAAAGAGGCCTGAAGTTTGAGATCATATTGGAATTAAACTGGATAAAACATAGCGATGTTTACCGTAAGATGAGGGACGCGTGTTTTCATACAAGGATAGCTGCTTTGTCCATTGCTTAAGCAAAATGGGCAACCTTTGGCTCTCTGATGTTGATCCAAGGAGGCCTGTGAACGCCTCACGTTCATATGTAATGACCTAATGATGTCGTACAAGCATTCTCTAACGAGATATTCTTTACTTTTATACTGATTGAGTTGGTGAAAGCGCGACGGTGATGGTGATGGTAGGACTGCTGCAGATAAGGACATGCACTAGAAAGTAGGGGTTGTGGATAACAGACTTAATTTCCACCATGCATGGATGGGTAATTATTCTCTCTCTCTCTCTCTCTCTCTCTCTCTCTCTCTCTCTCTCTCTCTCTCTCTCTCTCTCTCTCTCTCTCTCTCATATTAGTTGCTCAAAAGATGCCTATGTCTTATGATAGGCCTTATCTTTTCTCCTGATTCATTTTCATTCTTGTTTTGTGTTTGTTGAGGTTTTCTTTTGCAAGATTTCTGACGTTGGGTGCAACATATAGAAAATAACAAATTTTGAATGTTCTGTGCGCCTTACTTTGGGACCAATTTGTAAGCCATCTGATTTCCTACATCCTGTGAACATAAATTTGTTCCCTCATTGTGATATCAGCATAATCACTTCTGCACCCAGACTAATTGATCGGACGGGTATATTCGTTATTAAGTGATAGTTCACCTCACTCTTTCAATTAAATGGGAATCCGATTTTGTAGATGTGAAACTGAAGGATGATTGAAGTGGATTGACTCTCTACCGTATAAAAAATGGGCATAATTCCCCAGTAATCGTCTCCTTTGGGTTTTTTGCCCAACCTTTTTATTCCATTTGGAGTCTGCTGCTTTGAAAGGGAAAAGGTGCTTTGCCAATTAGGTAAGTGCAAAGTCTGCACGATGTCTGGCATCAATTGGTGAGAGAACTTTATCAGTGAACAAGTCGCAGTCTTGACTAAATTATGAAGCAAAATTCTCTCTATTATTTGTTGTTAACAGACTTATTATGGGTTTTTATGCAGAAAGCAGGTTAAGAGGCCTGAATCAGGGATGCCTATCAGAATGAAAGATGAAATGATTTTGCTCTTTGATGATTAAACGGTGGACTCTTTTCATCCCTCATATATCCTCTGTACTAAAGTTTCTGTGTATCCTTGTTCCTGACATCCTGTATATTTTTGACCGTTTGGATCACATGACTATCTTATGGAATAATAATACTCAAACATGATCTAGCAGTTGGATAATAAACCCGAACAGCGTTACATGAAAATTTGGCATATAGAGAAGTTGAAGTCGGTTACGCAAAGAATAATAGGACGATTTAAGCTTCAGTTGGTCAGATACAAACAGGTAAGTAGAGGAAGGGGGACCTTTAAAGGTTTATATGAATAAGATGGTCACTTTGTCCATTACTTAGCTGATTGTGAAACCATTGGCTCTCTGATGTTGGGACTGTGCTGCTAGTTTTCAAGATAGATATATGCCACGAAGGAAGCTTGTGAACGCCACACTTGCACAGCCACATGATGTCAAACAAAGCATATTTTCAGAAATTGAGATATTCTTTTGCTTTTTATATTGATGGATTGTTGATGGTGAGACTGCTGCGTATAAGGACATGCACTACAAGTAAGGCTTGTGGATAATACACTGTTTCTCTACCACGAGTCGACAAGTAATTTATTGGGACTTTTTTCTTTTTTGTCTCCATAATTTGTAAGATAAGGAAAAACTCAAATTTGATGAAGGAAAATTTAAGCATGCTTTTTGTAGTCTGTCATTGACCATTTTGGCTCATGAAAGAGGGACTGACTTTCGCCATTATCTATACAAATGCTATAGACACAAAGATTTGTAGATAGCTTCGGATACAAATGTGTCTAGAGCCGTCCAATGTATGTGCCCCACGTTTGCCGTCTAGAATTCACATCAATCAAACGGTTTTGGACACATGTCCTGATCTTTGCACGTATGAATATTTACCCATTTTAGTATTGTGAATTTCTTGTTTGTATTGATCTTGGTTCAAATTAACTTGTCTGGCCTAAGCTCAGCCTCAACTACAAAAATTCCAAGAAGATTCCTGTTGGATCATACAGAATTAATTTCAGGCCATTTTGTTTCTTCAAATTTTTGTGGCCAAAAAAGGAATGAAATTGAGTAGACCCTAGAGAAAGGCCATTTGGGAATTGATATTAGCACTCCCCTTTTTATATTGTCACTCCATTTTTGTCTTTATTTACAAAGTGCAAGAGTAATTTTACACAATAGAGACAAAAAAAAAAAAGGAGTGTCAATAGAGAAAAGGGGAGTGCCAATATCACTTTCCTTTGGTAACAGCCAATTATGAGGTGGCAGAAATTCTAAAGTTCAGAGCCAGAAGGATTTCCAAAAGGACCAAAACACAGCACAAATGGAATAAGCAATACCCTTTAACCTATACTTGGTGGGAAGGACAGTCAAAAATGTACAATGGGAGGCTTACAAAATGCATGGAATACGTATTGGATACAAACTTTCTTGTAAAATGGTTGGATACAAACTTTCTTGTAAAATGGGGATGATGGAGAAAAAAAATTCGATATTTGGTTTTGGTTGGGATTGTGTCATGCATGCAACCTATTAAGGTTTACATTTTCTTGAAACCAATCAAGATATTCTCATTCAAAGCTCGTTAAGGTTTATATAAGACTAAGCCCGGCCCTGTGGGCCGGCTCAGGAGGCCCGGGCCTGGGCCCCCCGGTTTTTGGGGCCCCTTCTCGTAGAAATTTTTTTTATATATATATAAAAAAATTATATATACACATATATATATCCTAAATTTCTAGTCCACACTCCAGGAAATAAGGGAAAAATGGGATTTTTTTGTGTTGCAAATTATTTTTGGAAAATCCGATCCGTCCAATGTGTTCAGAAGGTGTTTTCAAAGGTCTACGCAAAAAATCAAAAAAATACCGGGAAGGGCTTGATCCAAAGCCACTTTCGCAAAAATATAAAAATATAAAACCGCTGGACCGCTCTTCCCAAATTTTTTTGAAGATTTTTCATGTAGATCCTTGAAAACATCTTCTGAACACATTAGACGGATCAAATCGTCAAAAAAAATTTGGATCATGAGATGCGGAAATTAAAAATCCGGATGTGAAGCAAACCCTATATATATATATATAAAGGGCGCCAAATCGGTAGGCGCAGGAATGCTGCCCACAAAAACACAAGTAGAGCATATAAGACCAAACAATTACTTTTTTTTTTTATCAGTACCAAACAATTACTTTTTTTTTTATCAGTACCAAACAATTACTCCAATAGAGTATTTTACTGGAGGGATATGGAGTTCCACCTCCCACGGGACTTATATCCCAATCCGGTAACTCTTTTGGGGCCAATTATACTCGTCTTTATTTCGGTTATAACTCTTTTGGGGCCAAGTTTCTACCAAATTACACTACTTGCTCATGGTATTAATAGTAACAGTTGCTCTCTCTATGTCTGTCAATCTTCGGTCTTATTTTCTCTTCTTCCTCCACCTCCATCCACACAAAAAAGGCAATGAAAGCTCAAATTCATAATTTTTCCAACTTGTTAGAAATCTCTTTCCAAATTCTCCCAAATAGTAAGCATTGTCATACATGGCGACAACAACCCATTTCAAATCAACCCCACAAACCCAATAATTCACTCCCCATAATAACCCCCCACCTCTACTTCCCCGCTCACCACCAATGGCCACCACCACCACCACCAGCAGTCACTCTGCAAAATTCCACCACCCTGAAATCACCCTCTCTCCTCCGCCTTCCCACGACGGCCTAGAGTTCTGGCAATTCATGGTCGCTGGCTCCATCGCTGGATCCGTTGAACACTTGGCCATGTTCCCAATTGACACCCTGAAAACCCGTATGCAGGCTATTGGGCCGTCTTGCCCGTCTTCTACGGTTAATCTGAGGCAGTCACTGGGCTCGATTTTGAAGCTGGAAGGGCCGGCTGGGCTCTACCGCGGTATTGCTGCCATGGGCCTCGGCGCTGGACCAGCCCACGCGGTTTACTTCTCGGTGTACGAGTGGTTCAAGAAGGCTTTATCGGCGGTCAGTTATTACTTGATGCTTACCCATTTCAGGGCTGCTATATATCATTTATACATTCCCTTTTTTTTCCCTGGATTATGCATCCACTTAGTTACTTATAGCTAGTAATCACCCATGATAGTTGTCGCAGTGGTTAATTGATTTGTCTTGGCGGGTTTACTCCCGAGTGGCTGGGTTGATTCTCCCCTTCGGTAATTTCTTTGGACCACCTCACCTCATGCAAATGTGTGGAAATAGCTGTGGTAGAGGCTAGATAGATTAGTTCAGTTTATCGGGGGAAAAAAAAATCACCCATGATCATTCAACTAATAAGTGGTGGAACAAATGATAGACACTTGTACATATTTCTGTATCTATGTTCACGTACAATTCCAACCACATACTTCTTTGTACGATCATGCGGCTGAAATTATAGTTATAGTTAATGAGGTTTGAACTCCTATCAAGTGCATGGGAATACATGGTGCCTACCACTCCACTTGCCTACTAACATAGCTTCTCAAAGATTGTTTAATTTTTGGTTCGGTAAGTTGAAAACAAAACTACAACAAAGAAGTTGACGCAACTTTCGAAGATAAAAGAAGTTATAAAGATTAAAGTGCAACTATAAGCTGCAACAAACAACCCAATTTTCTGAGATTCATTTTCTATCGAAATTAACTTACATTATGGACATCCCAAATTCAGGGGAATCCAAACAATTCCGCTGCCCATGCCGCATCGGGCATCTTGGCCACAGTGGCCAGTGATGCCGTGATTACGCCGATGGATGTGGTTAAGCAGAGGCTGCAGCTGAAGGGAAGTCCATACAAGGGGGTGGGTGATTGCGTGAGGAGAGTGGTTTTGGAGGAAGGAGTTGGGGCTTTCTATAAATCCTATCGGACCACTGTGGTGATGAATGCACCATTCACGGCGATCCATTTCGCTACGTATGAGGCAGCCAAGAGGGGCTTGATGGAGTTGTCGCCGGATAGTGTGGGGGAGGAGGATGAGACGTTGGTGGTCCATGCCACGGCTGGTGCTGTCGCAGGGGCATTGGCTGCTGCTTTAACTACACCACTTGATGTTGTCAAAACTCAGTTGCAGTGTCAGGTGAGAATTCTTACTCTTGCTTTATTTATTTTTTTCCAATTATAGTGAACCTGTTGTTTGTTTCGAACTCGGTACACGGTTATCCATGAAGGGTACTATAGCATATGTGGTGTTTGTTTGTTTGATTATCTGCAAAAAATTCTAAAATGACTACTCCATAGTCCATGCTACTTGGTTGTGTTTCATCCCTATTAGAATCTGTCTTCCATTTTTTGGTATTACTCATTGATTTCCGTTGTGTATGAACTGATAGTATCTGGTAAGGAGAACTATTATGTATCTATAGCTCAGCTCATCCACTCTGAAAGTATAAGAGCTATGTCACATGAAACAGGTTTTTTTTTCTCAGAAGGGATAAGTGAAAACAAAGAGCTGTGAGACCAATCTGATGCATGGAATGTTTACAAGGCAGAAATACACTATGCATAGGATTAATATAAAAGTTCAGGAGTGGGGAGACAAGGTTGAGTTGGCCTAATCTATGTTAAGCAGAACTGTAGAGCACAAGCGTGCATCCCAAGCTCAATCCTAATCCAATCCAATCCCAGCACAAGCACCTGATCAAAGTTGCTAGGCATATAACTGACGCTGCACATTGCTGGGCTATCCTAGCAGTCTAAGCTTCATGTTGCTTTTTTTCAAGTTTCACAAATGTTTCAAGTCTTGAAGAATCCGAGTAGAGACAGACAGCTCAAAAGCAAAATTCTTCCCAATTCCAATATTTGTCACAACTGATGAGAAAATTTAGCTTGGAGCTGTTTCAAAAATAGTTTAGTTGCTCCTTGCTAGTTGTGTTAATAGGAACAAGCTTGTGTAAAGCCTAACCTTATGAAGTTTACATATTGGAAATGGACATTGTTGGCGAATATCTTGCTGTTTCGACAATAGACGAGTAGTGGGTTGTAACGTGTTCATTACTTAGTCATAGAACATTAGTTAGTCTATAAATCATGGAACTCTTTGCCACTGTGCAGATTGACAAGCACGGTAAAGAGTGGATGTGTTTTAGCTGATCAGCAAGAAAGGGGTGGTGGTGTTATTGTAAAACTGAAGATCAGTTTACATAACATGTACATTCTTAGAAGTTTAATTCCTGTGATTTATTTATTAAGATAATCCTGATCAAAAAAAAAAATTTATTAAGACAATCTGTTTTGCGCTCTGCCCTTTATCCTTTTTGTTTTCTTTTTTTCGGTTTGCTCAGTGCTCATTCTTCATTGACGTAATGTTGATCATTGTGCTGCAACATGAATTTTTTGGCTGTGGTGTAGGATTTAGTTCATCTCTTGTTAACTGCTTGTGCTAAGTGCTAACTGTTGCACACATTTTCAGAAATTCTGAGCTGTCTTCTTAAACTTCCTGTTTGTCTTTTATACACAGGGCGTTTGTGGATGTGATCGATTCTCTAGCAGTTCAATTCAGGATGTTATTGCGACTATAGTGAAGAAGAATGGATATGGAGGGCTTATGAGAGGTTGGGTCCCCAGAATGCTATTCCATGCACCTGCTGCTGCAATTTGCTGGTCTACCTATGAGGCAGCAAAAACCTTCTTTCAAGACCTCAATGAGAGAAATAACAGCTCGGTCAATTAATAAGATCATTGAAGTCACATGTATATCCGCAGACACTTCCTCCAGATTGACCTGGAAGCCACCGGAACTCTGGAAGCAAGTGCTTCACCCTGGTTGTAGTAATCGAATAACACTGCAGCATCGTTCTATCATACTGGCTCATTATTTGAGTGAGCGGGTGGAGTCATCTGCGAAGAAGGATCGGAGCTCACTTTATAGTATGCTAATCATCTCTTCTCAGATCAGATGATGTTATCGGTAAAAAAATTGGGGTAGTTTATTTGTTCCCCACAGTATCGGTAGTATACCTTTCTTGATTCAGAACTTTTTAGTCGCTGTTGTAATGCCGCTCCTGATTTTTATTGTGATATACAGAAACATGGCTATTTTCGAGCTTGGAGTTTTTTTATTTCGAAAATTCTATGGAGTACGAAGAAAAGGAACACCTTTAGACTTTAGACCAAAGCTATCTTGAAGTTTTCTCTCCGAGAAAAGTAATGCAGATATTGTGCTGAAGAGATTTTTGATTGATTCAAAGAAGATTACACAGCTAATATGCTAGGGAATTTTTTTTGAGTTTGCTTAACTTTTTAGGGGCTTTTTGACGAAGGTCTTTTTGGGTATTTTTTTCTTAACTTTTACTACTATATTGGAGTAGAATTTTGACATTGCATTGTCAGGCTCGACGAGCTGAATATCGACTTTTTATCCGAGTCTTGTAAAGAGTAACAACGAGTAGACCGAGCAGAAAAGTTAAAAAAAAATTAAGCTAAACTCACCTGCAACAACAGAGAGTCTCCATCTCACTACTGCTCTTAAGAGTTTTTTCCACCTTTTAAATTCTTTTCAAAAAAATCTAGAACCACACACAATGAGATGCTCATGAGTGTGTGACCGTTGAATTCTTTTTTACCTCGGATTAAAAAAGCCAAGTGAATCTATGTATAGGAAAATGGAACCCAAAATCTTGGAATTTGCATATAGCCAATCCTGAGTTCCTGACCCACATATCAATGGAAGTCTATGAACTGGGAAAAACTGAGATGTTAATTTTCACCTTGAGTGAGCAAACATAACTCTAGTAGTTTTGCAGTTATCTTAACAAATTACTACTCCCACTGTCCCGAATATCTTGTCTATTTACAAGTACGCGTGTCATTTTTCAATTACTTATATCCTTCAAATTTTTAAATATTTTTTACAATTTTAAAAACTTTGTTTAACTGTGTTTATTTAGAACTATCAAACGAGATTCATATTGAATATATATCATTATATATTTGAAAACATAACCAATTTTTTGATGTGTGGTGAATAGTACAAGTGGACAATAAATATGAGACGGACGGAGTAGTAAACTGTGAGATTTTTTAAAATTTCGTTAGATCCATCCCATGATGTCAATGGTGAGAACATGAGAATGAACGATGAAAAATAGGAAATTGGTATTGCTGGGCTTGCTTTTCATGCTATATATAAATATTTTAATATGCAGGAATCTAAATCAACAAGCACCAGTGGTCTAGTGGTAGAATAGTACCCTGCCACGGTACAGACCCGGGTTCGATTCCCGGCTGGTGCAAGTTTTTTTCGCTTCTTAAGCAAACTGTCCTGTTGATCCCGAAAATTGCAACCGTCTGATTTTTTTTCTTCTTCTCCTTTTGTGACGGAAGATAATACAACCCATAAACCCAGTTGAATTCACCCAACAACCAATATATCTTACTAGATTTGAAGTTACACAACTGGTGTATCAACGATTTTTCGCGCTTTCTTTTGAAGTTCAAACTGGAACAATTCTAATGAATTCCAGTTTCATGTATTAATAATGACAAACGTTGGCCCGATCAGTGATCATCCTACAGTTGAAGTTGATGCTGGTTTATTTACGACGAAAAACAATCTCCATGCTTTTAAGATGCTTACAGATACCTACTCTTGTAACCATAACAAGCACCCACATTGAAAAACGGAACAATGAATTGTCATATCACTAAAAATCAAGATAAGAAAACGTCATTTTCATTTACGACATTCCTCATTAGAGCAACCAAGTGATGAGAAGGCAAGCAAAAGGGGTTCCAAGAGCCCTCAAACTGGAGTTGGAGCTTACAATTATACATATATTCACTCAAACATCGCGACCCATCTCAAAACTTTTCCACACCTATTCCATCTCTAAGAACCTCGTAAGCATCTCGACTCCTGGTTTTCTTCATCCCGGCTGTGAAATGGAGCTTTCCGCCATCAGATGAGATACAAGTAACTTTCACCCATATCATCACCTTTGTCTTTATCCCCTCTACATCAGCTAGTTTCCCTTTCTCCAGATATCCAGTTACGGTGGTTGAGAACCGCAGAACAGACGAGTCCTTGTACCCCACTTCACAAATCGTAGGTATGTAGACAGTAAGCTTACCCGTCTCTTCATTGAACTCATAGTTAGTGGCATCACGCGGGAAGATACCTACTGCCATGTCATAGTCCTTGAGAAGTTCTGGTAGAGGCTTTTGCATTTTCCCTGAAGAGAGACCACGGTTTTTGTTCATCAATGTAGTTTTTATATGTAAATCAATGCATTTATACTACACAAGTAAATATTCAGGAAAATGCGCAAGAAATTGGAAAATTAATTGTTAAGGCAAAACTTGTCAAGAAGAAGTCAACAACTAAATCATAATGCTTCTATCCCATGGTGGCTGATAATTCTTCTATGACTTTTTAAATAAATGATTAACTTGGAATGCTTAGGGTTTTCCAACTTCCAAAGAAAAATCAGCGCAGACCCCTCAACCTATGTAAACGACTCTACTGAACTAGCTCATTCACCCAATAGAAGCATGTGAATAAACCTAAGTTACAAATAAAATAAAATAAACCATAAGGGGAAAAACATGTGATTTTAAGTTAATCTCTTTGAATTGAATTTGTTTTCTTGTTTCTGTTTCGCAATCAGAAGCTTCATCTCACAATCACTCATCCTAATGATGCTACTTGCTATCAGCAGATTTAATAAACTAGTCACACAGAAGTATTGTCTCCTTACAGGAAGTGTACAGTCCCAAATCACAGTTCCAAGTCTTATGTATGTTACTAAGACGTCTCCAAGGTAAGTTCCGGAAATGCAAATCGCATTGGTACTAGGAACGGGAACAAAGGCTTCTATAGATAACTAAATTAGAACTCACTCTTCCAAGCGATAAACATCTAATCAAATGAAGTACTGTTACTTCAATTATTCTTGCAAAACATGTTTCTAAGATCATAATGACCCTTTTTCTTTTACATTTTATATTGCCAAAATTTTACTCTCGAGATTTTTACCCAATTACAGTCAATTGTTTGGAAAATTTCGGGGATTGCCTTGGATCGCTAAAATTTTCTTTTCAGAATGAACATTTACCAAGTTTCAACGTGCGTACCAAAACGTAATTCTGCTGAGTATTGGCATTCCCTACTCCCTAGTAACATAACTCTAGGGTCCCCATGCTGAAAAAGATAGGGTGCTGTGCCACTAGTTCATGGTTAAAACTCAACCTATCATCCTTGAGGTTATAGTTTCGGAACCAAGGGAAACTACCATATGCATATTATTGAAAAACCTAACGAAATTTTACCATAGCTTGCAATGCTTTAACAGCAGAATACATTGACAAAATTACGGGTGAATCCAGAGAAAATTCTGATAACTGATTTCTTCAATTATCAAACTCCAATATATAAGACATGTTCCATTCAAAATAGCACCTGTGCTAATAAGGACTAAACTGGAAGCAGAAGCAACAAAAGAAATCTCATAACTCATGAACTACATATCAGAGGTTTCCTTGGTATGCAGAAAGATATAAAAACAGATGCAATTATTGCAGAAAGCAAAACACACCTCTGATTTTGTTAACCAACCAACTGGTTCCTCCTGAAATGCTGGTGGACAATGACTAAATATACGAATAAAAGTCAGTATTAGATGAAAATAATGAAAATATGCATAAGTTGCTAATGAACCCAGGCAAAACCAGATGTAAGAATGCAGACACAAATTAAAAATTAGCTTTTGGTGTTTCCTACAAAAGCGGGCTGATATGTAGCTCTTGCAAAATGAATTGAGCGATTGCACTTAGCCTCCAAATATTAGATATTAAAAATCACTTAAAGCCCAGTTTCATGCTATTACGTTATTAGTGTGCTCTGCAGATGTTGCCTACACCTTTAATGTCCGGCTAAAAGTCAACATACTCTGTATCACCTCCATTTTGAAACCCAGTTTCCTGCTATTAAATCAATAAAACTTGCACCTCCAATGGAAAAAATAATGCTTAAGCAAATACAAACATCTAGCGCATCAATGTTGATAGATCAAACTTCATCTTATGTTCTTCTATATTGTACCAGTGATCATCTTAAAGATCACCTTTTGTTAATTGCACCAATCTGAACTTGAAAACAAAGGGAAAAGATCATACCCCAATATGAATTTTTATTTACTTAATGATGCTCAACCATCTTGGCCAGTCTTCTAATGCTACACACGGAATGAAAGCTACAACAATCTGAATATTATGGGGATGAAAACCTCAGTTCAGACTGTTCACGCTAAACTTGAAACACAGAGTGAAAAATATCATGCTGCAAGATGACTCATCGCTATTGAATTTAGATACAAAACCACATCTCAAGTCCTAGTGATGCTTACTTTACAAACTAACAAAACTATAGCAACTCAACCAGCCATAAATACCCCACCTGACTAAACTAAAGACTTCATTTGCGAATACTGAAGGGCATTCATGCACTTCTAATTCACATTTTTGAGAAAATTTAGTGACTAAAGTGCCTTGAGTGGTTGCTATTTTGGAAATTAAATGGCTCAACTCAACTTTGTAAGCAATTACTGACAAGTGACAAATGTAGAAAAGTGGAAACAATAAACATTCATTTTCATTTATTTGGTGGATCAAAAAAAAAAAAATAAACATTTATTTTCATCCTTCATTGTCTTTAATAGTTGTAGGCCTACACAGACGGCTAATTGATAGAGAAGTAAAGAAAGCTTCACTTTCAAAATTCAAGAATCACTCGTAAGAGTATATTGAAAATAATATTTAAGTGATCACCATGAGCTTCTTGCAAAAAAACCAGTGAACCGTGAATCCGGTCCGGACCAAACCGATCCACACGTTTTGGATTTTAACCGTGGATTAATGATCCGGACACCGATCCAAAAAATAATAAACCGTGACTCGCGGTCCGGACATGGATTTTTTATTTTGAAACCATGGATTAACCGATCCGGACCGTGAGATTTTTATTATATATAATTTTTTAAAAATAAATATAACATACATATGTATGTATAAATAATTTTACCAATTTCATAAATATTGTCATTTTGATATAGGGTTATAATGTTCTCTCCTATAAAATCTAGGAGGTAAATTGTTACCCCATTTGATGTATTAATTCCACAGCCGTGTATTTGTATTGGACTTTAATCAATTCAGTAGTTGTTCACTGTTTTTTTTTTTTTTTGCTATTACATGGTCTTTGTTTCTATTCCACTATGTAACTGAACTAAGCTACATGTTTTCCACTGCTGCTTTGTTTAGGCCCCGGTTGTGTCATCACATGCTCCATCTAAGGTCTCTCTATTTTCTATCTTGGATTTTTCAAGATTTTATTTTGATGAAACTGTTTGTTACTTGTTTACGTAAGACATGTAATCCGTGGATAAAACCGTAACCGATCCGTGACTCGCGGATCGGATTGGAACCGAACCGTGAGACTTTTGGTCCGGACGCAGTTGTATTTTCTAAAAACCGTGACTCGCGGAGTAGGATTGAATTTTTGCCAATCCGATCTGATCCAGACCGTGTACACCCCTAGATTCAGGGACAAATCAACTCCTGATTGTTTCATTGCAAGTATTTTTCCTAAATTATTTATTTAAATGAAAGCCCTGAGACATGATCCCTAATATATAGCCAATAATAAATATAACATTGTTGATGGTCATGTTGATTAACCTACATCTGATGAAGTTATGTAAACATGTTACAAACGATAAACCTCGGGGGAATATGGGCAGCACTTTTGCCTAGTGACTGCATTACATTGTTACCAAAAGAAGCTATATAACAACCGCGATGCTCCTTTGATAAATCAATAACTGATTAAATGAGATGACGATATCCGTGGAAGTGCAAATTCAAACAAACAATTTGGAAAAACAAAAAGAACCAGATTTCTGTTTCAGCTTTAGGAAATTCCACGCTGAGTTAAAAAACAGCTCAACCAAATAGAAGAGGCAGACCACAGAGTTCTCACAAACGAAATTTATCCCAAATAAGCTGGATGTGAAATTAGGCAGCAAAACTATCTTGGCCATTAGCTAAATGGAGAAAGCAATCACAAAGGGGTAAATTATCATTGATGAGAATAACATTATGGCACAAAACCAGTTAATGCAACGAGAAATATTAAAGGCAATTAAGCTATGATTATTAAGCTATGTCGAAGGTTGATTTCCAGCCCCATTGCAATTTCTTCAAATCAAATTCCAAGATTTCCAAAACAAATTATGCAATTGAGCAATAATTGTTAAGCCATGTTGTTTGAAGGTCATTTCCACTTCCATGGTCAATTCATGTCCCAAGATTTCCCAATATTTTAGGCAATTCAGAAATAATTGTTAAGCCAGGTTTTCCGAAGGTCATTTCCAGCTCCATAGTCAATTTCTTCAATTCATATCCCAAGATTTTAAGCAATTCAGCTACGATTACCTAAGCCACGTTGTTTGAATGTCATTTCCAGCTCCACTATCAATTTTCCTTCAAAATCATATCCAAAAATTTCCCAATTCAACGAGATCAATCCCATTAACCCTAACTTAGGAAAAAGCACAAAGAGAACAACTTTAAGACCAGATCAGCTTAGTAGAATGCAATAATCTCTGGCATGACGCCATTCGTGTGTGTTTATGTGTATGGGAGAGAGAGAGAGAGAGATGTACATTGATATCATCGCCGACGGAATTGAGCTCCTTGTTGGCTTTCTTACCCAACCAGTAGGATCCAACCTTGTTCAATACCTGATCCATTTCTGTACGCAAACGATGGGTTTCTCTCTCGAGATTAAACGAGGGACCGTTCTGGTACTCTTCCCTCTCCAAAGGCCTCTCCTCTCTTTCCGCAGAGAGAGAGAGAGAGGGACGATATCAATGTAGGAGACAAAATGGTGACTTAGATATCGTTTTAGAGGAATTGGTTAGATTTCATTATAGGGACTAAAAAAGATAAACACCTTGAAAATAAGGAAAATAGAGTTAGAGAAAACTCTACAAATATTATTGATAGTTGATTGAATAAATATAGAATGAAAGCTTACATCCTATTTATAATAAGCAAATTCTAATTTGACTGGAACTCAAACTTATTAAAGAAAAAGTAAATCATAATTCAACTATGTCTCAAACTATTTAAAGAATAAACAAATCTTAATAGACCAAGAATCCTAATAAAATTAGAAATCAAAATCAAATTGAATATAAAAATATAATAATTCTAACCTAACCGTAAATATTCCTCGTCAAAATCTTATTCTAAAGCAATACACATAAAAATAAAGAAACTTTCATATTTTGTCATACATCACTTCCTCCCAGTGACTCGTTATCCTTTGGTAATTACTACTCATTTCGTCTCCAATTTTGATCTACTGCGAAACTACGTGTAATTTTTGGATTAAAATTATCAGTTGATTTAGAAAAGGATTTTGTTATCGTATGTCCAATAGACACAAGCACACAAACAAACAAAACAAACACACACTTTAATACACCTTTTTTTACGTTTTTCAATATACTTTCATATATTCTTATACATTTTTTACACATTTCAACATACTTTTTCAATCTTAACGCATGCTTATTGGCCACATATTAGCATTTTCCTTTAAAAAAATTAAAAAAATATTAAAAATTTTTGTAGTGAGAACCTACACATGTGGCTGGGACTAGAGTTGGTTAGTGCTTTTGTGTATTATTTTGTCTTTATTTGATTTTTTTTGTATTTTTTAATTTTACATCAACTTTTTGTGTATTATTAGTTCGTGTTGAAGAGAGGAATAAAAAAAGTATAAAATTATGACCAAAGCTTAAATGTTTTTGAATAAAGACAAAAATAAGCCAAAAAGTCAACTTTTTACACTTTTTTCGATTTTATTCAAAAAATTGAAAGTCCTAGTCATAATCTTTTACTCCCTCCATCCCAATTTCTTGGCCCCTTTTGGGGAAACGGGTTTTTAATAGGCGTGAAAAATTTGTATTGACTTTTCTATTTTACCTCTAAATCCAGTCAATATTACTGTGACCAAATTTTTTAGGCTAATTTATTATATGAAAGTCAAAACATATTCAATATGGATCTTATTTGATAGATATCAATTAGTTTTATTATACAAATTTTCAAAATCATAAAAACTATTATAAAATAAAAGATAATAGACTAGCCAATTAGGATGGGAAAAGTACTTTTTAAGGGTAAAATTGGAAAGTGACCTAATTTTGATGGATGTTTTTAAAAGTGAGACAAATATTTTGAGACATCCCAAAATGGAAAAGAAGGACCATGAAATTGGGACGGAGGGAGTACCTTTTTGGATTCGTCTCGCTGAAACGAACTAATAATACTCAAAAAATCAATGCAAAACTAACAAATGCAAAAAAAAAATCAAATAAAGACGAAACAAAAAGTTAAGTTGGCTTCCAAACTTAGCCTAATGGTAGCCATTCAACTTAATAGTGGTTAGCCGGCACGCTTAAATATCAATTAACTGAAAATAATTACGTCTCGTTCAAAAAACAGTCAAGTTGCGCAAGTTTGATCAAAAATTTGATTATTAAAAAAATAATAACTAGCCAACTTTCCAAATTCTCACTTGCTATTAACTCTTTGTCAACACACTATGTGATAAGCCCCCAATATGGTATATATTTGGGCTTATCTAGCTCTTTTTTGTTCACACACGCACGCGTTTTAGCGTCTTATACGATTGATGTTGCACGAAGTGTGTTTTTAAAAGTTTCAGGTCAAACCGCGGCTTAAAGCGCATTTGAAGTGCTTTGGGACACATCCTAAGAATCCAAGAGCCAATGAGTGAAGATTCAGCTGAGGATCAAGAATTTCAAAGATCACAAGACCAAACTGGAAGTCTAAAGCCTTGATCAAGTCTCACAAAAACTCCTGGTGGAATCCGGGAGTGAACAAAGACTCGCGAGACCAAGTGCCCCCCTTCCCGAAGCTCGCACGATGTTCGAAAATATTTTGGAAGATGCTCGGTAGCACACAAAGATGGCGAAGAAATAAAAGGCAAGCTCAAACGCCTTAGTATTAATATAGGTATTGATACAAGCATTGATAGAAATCAATACCTCTGAGGAACAAAGCTGGACAGAACCCTGGGTATCAATACTCACAAACTTGGTATCGATACTCAGGCTGAGTATCGATACACAGGCATTACGGGTAGCATTTTGAAGCTAGATATCAATACCGCCAAACTTGGTATCGATACCCAGCAGTCCGGGGAGCTAATGTAACCCACTTCTTGGACTTTTTACTTATGAAAACTTATACCTTTAGTGCTTTTAGGATATTTTTGTGAGAAAAATGGTATTTGTATTCATCTCTCCCTCTTTCATATCTCTCTCATATCTCCTACACACTTCTTCTAGTATTATTTTTCTTACATAGTTTGTTGTTCTCTTTTCTCTCCTCCATTGTTGAAGGAGATTGAAGCTCTAATTTCCTTAGGAACTCAAGTAATTACTAAATTTTTGTTAATTTGTCGTTTATTAATAGTTCTTGTAATCTTCGGATATCCATATAAATTTAGTTTATTTGTGTTTTTACCGATTAAATCTTATCTCTCATCTCCTAGTCTTTTCCTTTGAAAACTCAAGCTTTTATGTGTTGTTTGTTAATTTCTTAAGATTTAAAGTTGTAGCTAAGGTTGAGATCATCATATAAAATTAATTTTTAAGAATGTATGTCATGTTCTCTATTTCCTTTAAATTTCTAGTCAAATCTCCTAGTATGTTGTGTGAGTATTTAATTAGGCTTGGTCATGGGGTGATTAACACTCCATGACTTTAGTTAATATGTTCCTCTCGACAAAAAAAAAAAGAAAAGAAAAAAGCATACACCGTTTGTTTATCAAAGAATTAGGATTGATTTTATGTATCAAAATTCGGGTTTGTTAACCCCTTTGATCACACGTCGCCAATGGCTTGACCACTTGGCACATGTAATGATTAGGGCTATGGCAATCCAAAGGTTTGTCTAAACGACACAAAAATCCTAATCTTTGTGAAACACATTTTCTAGTTAATGATTTTAAACTCTAAATCTTCCATTCGGGACCATCTAACAATGTCCCGAGCCGGTTATTGAGAGAGGAACGGATTAACTTTGGTTGTGGTTTGTTAAAATCCCCTAGACTTAGCCTTGCTTTTAATTATTTTTTTAATCTCACGTCATTCATGAAGTTAAGTGAAATCCACCCCCAAGCTACAAAGTCAATTTTGCTGCTTTAAGGCTAAAACCAACAGTTGCGAATCAACACTCACGCTCGGCGCATTCGGTCTCTGTGGATTCGACCTGGTCTTATCGATTTTGATGCTACGCGACACTTAAACCCTACGCTTATACAATCCAAGGTCGCAAGTACCATGTAAATGTGTTAGAGCCATGCTGGAAATTATTGTTGTACATGTATCATTGTTGGGACTTTTATTCCAATTTTAATGAATTTTTTGCTAATAAATGATGAGATTGATCTTTCTGAATTATTCAATTCATGTCGAATACCAAATTATTCAACTCATTAAGTCGAATACCGATATACAAAGAGACAAACCCATTAGCTTAACTTAGGGTTGCTTTCGCTAAATAAATCAGTTTTGATTTTTTGTTTTCTAAACTTTATTTTTAAAAAAATTGCATTGATTAGTTTTAAGTCTATTTTTGTGGTTTCTTGGTTCAACTCGATAAGAGAAATCTAGAAAGTACTCTAATTTTTTGTGATTTATTGGATTATTTTTGTCTTTATTCACAAAACTTTAAGTTTGGGTTTTGGTTAATAATTTTATACTTTTTAGATTCCTCCCGTCGAGACGAACCAAGAAACCACAAAAAATCGACGCAAGACCAACAAAATATGGGGAAAAAATGAATAAAGACAGAAAAAAGTATAAACTACTTATAGTTTTTTTAGCCAAATCAACCCTTATATTCAAGAGGTAATTAAATAATCCTCCTCTTTTTGGGCACCATGTAAGTTTTCATCCTTGTCATTTTGAACAATTATGTTTTCATCTTAATTATTTGTGATTTGCCACTTATAACATTTTCTAGTTATATAAACAATAAAAATAAACAAACTTGTTTAGTACATGTTTCAATCATTATGGTAAAAATATTAACCGATAACACACAAAACATGGTAAAATTTGATACCAATAGCAAAAACATGATTAATCCATTCGACTTCTTACTTTGCTTCATGGTATACTTACAATAGTTTTCAATGATCATGGTACAATTATTCATCGTTATAATAGAAAAATGCTAAAATTTGTTTCTAGATCAGTAACATAGTGAATTCATACAACTTGTTACGTTGAATCATAATAAATATATATATAGGATCATAATCTCCTAAGAGATCCCTTATTAAAATTTGGTGCGGACCTCACCTTTTCGGATCAAATTTTGACAATCCGAACCGCTTAATGTTTTTAAAATACATTTTTAAGGGCCTACGCAAAAATTCGGCAAAAAAAAATGTACAGTTTTACCGAAAACTATATGGATCAAGCCCTTCCGTGTATTTTTTTTTCAAGATTTCATGAGTAACCCTTGGAAAACGCATTTTAAAAACATTGAGCGGTTCGGATCGTCAAAATTTGATCCGAAAAGTTGAAAAAAGGCTAGGTCCGCACCAAATTTTTAATAAGGGATCTCTTAGGAGATCATGATCCTATATATGTATATATATTTGGGAAGGAGGACTACCAACGGCGTAGAAAAACATAAAGAAACTCGGTAATAGAGTTGATAAAAATCACATATCGCCTACATAAACGATACAATCTATCAACAAACAAAAAAATCATGGTATAATATTTTTCAATTAAAACCTATAACGTTGTGCCATTGTCTACAAGATCATATTAGAATGGCAAGTGAGTTGTCTACAAAGCAGTGCGTCGACGCCGATTAGGGATGAAACTTTGTGACGAATAGTGGGAACATGGATGGGTGAAGATTTTTTTATGGCTAGGGTAGAAGATCTGGGATGCCAACGACAATTTGGGATTGAGGATTGATGACACAGTTTTGTGATGTTGAACTGTCAACAACGATTTGGAACGTAGGACTATTGCCGGCGATTTGAGACCGCTGAGGGTTGATGGTTCTGGGCTTGTGGCATCACTAATTGTATAGTATTTATAGGGCATAAAATTGTGCTAGGAAGTGGTGTCGTAAATTGTGGGACTAATTTTATCTCAAATCCTTTAATTACGGAGCAGGACTTCCATAATTCTAAAATAGTCTAATTTTCCTTGCTCTATATAGTATTTATAGTCCCGTTCTACTAACGACTCTCTCATACTCCCAATTGGCGGACCTCATGTATCGGGGTCGAATCTCGACGATTCGAACCGCTCAATGTATTTAAAACGTGTTTTTAAGAGTCACCGCGAGTATTCGTCCAAAAAAAATACCCGGAAGGGCTTCATTTGAGTTTTTTTCCGATAAACTATATATGTACAGTTATTATAAAAAAAACTGCTCGGATTGAGCCCTTTCGAGTTTTTTTTTTTTTGAGATTTTTCACGTTAGCCATGGAAAATGTTTTGACGATCTATCTGCCGTCAATGTGTTGTAGTGTTTTTAAGGGGTCTACGCCGAAAAAATTTCAAAAAAATTTTTAGGGCTTGATCCAGCAATTTTCGCAAAACCGTAAAAATTTAATTTTTGCGAAAAACTGCTTGGATCAAGCCCTTCTTGGTATTTTTTTTAAAGATTTCTCGCTTAGACCCTTGAAAACATCTTCTGAACACATTGGACAATTCGGATTTTCCAAAAATAATTTGCAAAACAAAAAAAGTCATTTTTTCTTATTCTCAGGAGGGTTTGGACTAGAAGAATTCCATATATATATATATATAGGGTAAGCTTCTAATCCGGACCTCCCGTTTCCGGACCTCCATGATCCAAACATTTTTTTGACGATCTGATATTTCCAATGTGAATATACATTTTTTGGGAAAACTGCTTGGGTCAAGCCCTTTCCGGTATTTTTTTTAAAGATTTCTTGCGTGAACCCTTGAAAACACCTTCTGAAACACATTGGACAGCTCGGATTTTTCAAAAATAATTTTCACCACAAAAAAAATCATTTTTTCCTTATTTTCGGGAGATTTGGACTAGAAGTTTTGGTATATATATATACGGAGAGGATTCGGTCAGGACTCTCGCATTTTATAAAATATGGATCTTCCCTCTCCCGGCCAAATGGTCGGGATCCGAACCGTTGGATGTGTTTAAAATGTGTTTTCAAGGGCCTATGCGAAAATTCAACAAAAAAAAAAAGACCGGAAAGGGCTTCATCCGAGCAGTTTTCATGAAATATTTATCCTATGGTTTGTTATGAAAACTGCTCGGATGAAGCCCTTCCCAGTCTTTTTTTTTTCCGAACCTTCACGTAGGCCCTTGAAAACACATTTTAAACACATCCAACAGTTTGGATCCCGACCATTTGGCCGAGAAATGGCCGGAAGAGGGGAGGTCTGCATTTATTAAAATGCGAGAGTCCTGACCGGATCCTCTCCGTATATATATATATAGAGGGGGGTGAGACTGGAGATGGAGAGAGAGAGAGAGAGAGAGAGAGAGAGAGAGAGAGAGTCCCGATCTAGTACGGGATCCCTAAGTCTGGAACTCATAGTTTCGGATCAAATTTTCATGATCCAAACCATCCAATGTGTTTACAAGGTGTTTTTAAGGGCTAACGAAGGAAATCATAAAAAAAAATACCGGAAAGGACTTTATCCAAACAGTTTTTTTGCAAAACTGTAAATATACAATTTTTGGGGAAAATAGTTTGGATCATGCCCTTCCCGGTATTTTTTTTGCTGATTTCAAGCGAAAAACCTTGAAAAACACTTTTTGAATACATTGGACGGCTCGGATTATGCAAAAACATCTTTTAAAACCTTTAAAACACAAAAAAATCTTCAATCCGGAATCATTGACTGGATCACCGGTGTGTGTGTGTATAATTAAGGGCAATTTTGGAATTATTTGGATTTCGAGATCAAAACATAAGTCTAAAAAAAAAAAAAAACAGGAAAATAACACATGTTCAAGGTAGTGCCCCTATATTCAAACCAAGGGGTTCAACGATTTTGAGTAGTGGCCAAAACTAATTGCACGTGGTCTTCTGTACCCATCCTAATCCTATTCCTAGGTAGCATATGGTTTCAAATTGACAATTGGGTTCGTTCCAAATTGATAGTCATGTCACATAACTCATGTACCATTAACAAATCCTCATTTATGGCCAAATTGAAACCGTGGACCATTAGCTTTTGACCCTATCGGTCTGTTTACAATGCACTTGAGTCCTTGCCTACCATATTCAGGGGTCGCCCTACCTCTCTCTAGCTAATTTGAGTGAGTTGTCTTGCGTTCACGAGAAATTCCTCCAATTACTCTTCCGTCCTGATTTATTGATCAAATGCATTTTTTGTTGTATAAAAAATCAAAAGTTTCGCCGTTCAAATGTAGGTAAAATTGATGAGTTTACTCTTTGATTGTTTGCTCTTGAAATGATATATTACTGGCAATAAGAAATGATGACTATAAAAAGAGAAAAGTTTGTCAAATATAAAAAGAGAAAATTAATATATATGACAAGTGTTACAATAATGTTATCTTAATAATTTAGAATTCCAAAAGGAAGTAACGAATGGGATAGAAGGAGTAACTTTTTAGGAATTGAGAAATAGTCTTTAAATTGCTAGGACTACTTTCACGGTCTTAGGTAATTAGGTTACTTTTAGAAATATTACATCCCTAAAAAAAAAGATGCTAAATTCTGTTCTATAAGGATATTTATTAGGACTTTTATAAAGTGATAAATAAAATTATATCACCCTCATCAGAAAATGAAGACAAAACAAGATATTCAATGAAAAATAATGAGAAAAATAGATTAGTTTTCTCTTTGTAAGAAACAAAATTCCGTCATTATGATAAAGATATTCTCACGTTCATGAAAAAGATCAATATTATTATGTACTTTGATTTATATGCAAAGACACACCTTTAAACTCTTTCAGATGTGCTAAAAAATTGTAATTTTAATAGGAAAGTGTATTGATTTTCTCGATCACTTAAATTAAAAGAGTATAACAATTCTATTTCTTACCTGTTCCTCTTCATTCTAATTTCCCATGGTGATTGAATCGGCCATAAAAACATAAACCATGCATGTGATTGAATCGGCTATAAAATCATAATCCATATATGTGATTGAATTGGCTGTAAAATTGTAATCCATATATGAAGTCAACACCCTAACGGGGAATTGTGCCATAATTTTTTTATGATGCATGTAATTGGAAAAAGGCAAAAAGTATTTATATAATAAGGAAGAGCGGTTTTTCAATCCCTTATAAATCCTAACATTTTCATTTCTAATCTTATGGTTAAGAGAATGTTTAGAGTTACTATAAATCTAAGTCATTTATTTTTGTTTCCAATAATAGCTTAAGGAACGACTAGGATTAATTTTCAAAGCACAGCAGAGATCACGACCACTTATTTTCTTCTTTAACATCTCTCTATCTCTTTTGCCCCAATACGACTGAGACTCTGAAGTATGTAGGCCCCACACCTCGAACTGTTGCATTCCTGTCAAAACGCATGGTCGAACTTTTAAATATCTATAGGCTAGGTTTGACTTAATATACAAAAATTGACTTAGTTTTTTTGTCTTTTTTTTTTTAAAAAAAAAAGTTTGTCACGTACTAGTTCATTTGGAAAAGAGGAATCAAAAAAGGAAAAAAATATGAGCCAAACTTAAATTTTGGATTTCAATCTAATTTTTTTAATTTTTCACTCTCCTTTCGTTGAAACAAACCAATAAGTTTTTAAAAAAAATGCGCAAAATGAACACATGCAATTTTTAAAAATAAAAGACAAGAAGATAAGCCAACTTTTTTGGGGTGTTGTAGCAAAATAATTGAGCTAGATAATATTTTTTCATTATTCAAAAAAAAATTCACATTTCCTAGTTTTGCGTAATTTTTTTTTTAGATTATTGGTTTATCTCGATGCAAGAAATCTCAACAATAAAAATTATGATCAAAATTTGAAATTTTTTTACTAAAGACAAAAATAATCCAAATTGTAGTGGATAGTTATTGGATCATTTTTATCTTTATTCACAAAAAAATTAGTTTGGTTAGTAATAGTATTTACTTTTTAGATTGCGTTCGTCGAGGCGGATCAATAGTTCATAAAAAAATTGACTCGAAATTAATAAATACAATTTTTTTTGAATAAAGGCAAAAATGAAAAAACCCAAGGACTTTGTCAAAGTAAATTTCGCAAGTTATAAATTTTTTTAAGGGTATATTAAATTAAACCCCCTCTAACTATTGCTCGTTCACAAGTTGTCCCATTCACAATTGACTCAGACATTTGACCCCTTTCAATTATATTATATGCGCGTGTACGAGTTGCCTCTTACTGTCCAAAAACACACAATCCATGAACAAAATCTTTAACCAAATTGTTACTCATCAACGGTCATCTCTTTTTGACGTTAACATATATACATATATGTATCTCTATATCCATCACTACCAAAAAACACTGCTCTCCCCCTCTCACTCTCTATCAATAAGAACCCATTTTTTACCCTCAATTCGTGGACGACTTCTACTTCTTAACCGTTTTAAGGGGACAACTTGTACATTTGCGTATAGGTGGAGGGCGTTAAGTGGTGGAGGGCGTTAAGTGTCTAAGTCAATAGTTAAATGGGGCAAATCGCAAGCGAGCAATGGTTGGAGGGGGTTTAATGTAATTTTAGCAAATTGTAAATTTCGGCTATAGAACGAAATACCATTATTTGTCGGTAGCCAAAAAAATTTCCTGAAAATGACTTGAAAAAAGTCAAAAACCGATTTAAGGATCGCAGAACCATTGGTCCAAACCAGTGAATAATTTCTCTCGGCTCTGAGCGTGACGTGGGGTCCAGTATAGCCTGTCTTATCCTTCGGATCACGTTGTTCTTTCCAAGTTCCCGCAAGTTGATCACCCATTTGCCAATCAATTTGGAGCTCACTTTGACATGTTTGCTCCTTTATTTCTTTCTTATTCACGACACTGCCACACTCTTAGGCATTGTTCGTTTTGATTTTCAATAACCAATTTTTTAAATTACTATTCAATTATTATAGTACCTATTTTTAAATATTATTTTTATTTTTCTCTCTATATCTCTCCAATTATTAGTACTTATTTTTTAATTATTATCCTTATTTCTTCTTTTAATTATTACAAAAATTAAAACTCAAAATCCAAATCAAACATAACCTTAATGGTTTTCTAGAACCACCCATTTTTCTAAGCACGGTCTTCGATAAATTTTCTACTGGTTACTCTTATCTCTCTATCTATCTCCATTTATTACTCTAAAGGACTCCCCCCAAAAAAAATCTTGATGTTTTTGCATTTATGGATGGGTGATAAAATCACCTTATTTTCCTAACAGATAAAATCTAGTGTGATAATAGTTATGGATAATATAGTGTGATAAAATCTAATGTGATAAAATCACCTTCCTTTTATCCATTCACAAAAGATGATGATAAAATCTAAGATATTAAAATCAAATAATCTATTGAAAAACTCCTCAAAAGTATGTCTGATTCATCGGTTGCCTCTCCAATCTCTTCTTTACAAAGGTAGATCTCACGTAACATAGGGTTGTGAGGGAGGTTTCTTCGTAGAATTATTTATGACAATTTGATAAGAAAAGTACATTTACAATGTTATCGAATGATATTAAAGTAAATTATTGTTAGAATGCTAATCAAAATAAGTTTTAACAATTAATAATTTGCGATTCATTTGTGTGGAATCAATTATGGGTATAAAGTATGAGCCTTCTAAAATAGTGTGCGTGATCAATGTCATGGAAAGCGAAGCAACAAAATAGTACACTTATATATAATACTAAAATGTGACACACACACATGCTCTAAGTTTGGACTTCCATCTTCCCTTCGACAAAGATATGTATTTCCCTAGTATTTTTCTTTTCAGTGTTCGGTAAGTTGTCCTTTTCGTAAATTGCGGAAGTCAATTATTATTTTTTTAATCCAAAGAATGACGAGTTTTATGAGGTGAAATTTGTAAGGAAAATGTAACCAACAACCTGAGGACGGTGGTTAAAGGTAGGGGTGCTCACGATCCGGATCGATTTGAATTGGAATGAATCCAATCTTAATTCGCGAGTCATGGTTTTTTAAAAATACAATCCGTGTCCGATCCAAAAGTCTTACGGTTCGGTTCCGGATTAATCCGCGGATTTTCAACATACTAGGAAAAAACAACAAACAAAGTCAGTAAGGCACTAGCAAGTAGCAAATGCACCAAATAAAAAAGTTCAAAGTTGAAAATTCCAATAAAAAACAACAAATGCAGTTAGGCAGATAGTTATATAATTGAACAAACAAATACACAAACTTATATTATCACAAAGGATAGCAGATAGTTACTTCCGATTCACTCACAAAGACAATAACAGATAGTTCCTTCCAGTTCACTAACAAACAGAGAGCATATATAGTAGCACTTATAATACTTTACCCCTCTAGATTTTATAGAGAGAACAATATTTGTACGATAACTTCTACAACAGTACAACCAAACCATAAGTCTGCTAAATTAACAATATCTATATAACTATAATTATAAAAGTTATAAAATTATATATAATAAAAATCTCACGGTCTGGATCAGTTAATCCACGGTTTTCAAAATCAAAATCCGTGTCCGATCCAAAAGTCACGGTTTTTTTTATTTTTTGAATCCGTGTCCGGACCATTAATCCACGGTTAAAATCCAAAAGATATGGATCGGTTCGGTCCAGACCGATTCACGGTTCACCGATTTTTTTGAGCAGCCCTAGTTAACGGTATATCAATTTTTGAAAAAAAAAAAAATGATAACTGTGAATTTTGTTTGGTATGTGTCAAATTTGTGGGAAATTATATTTGGCATTATGCATATATCCACCATTGAGTGAATCGGTAACGATGGTTAGCAAGACCTAGCAAGTTTATAATTGCGTTTAAATTCTTTCGACCATGGTGGAAACCTTGGAAAAGTAGATTAGTATATATTTACACATAAAAATTAACTTAATAAGAAATCAATAAGTATAAAAAAAATTGAATTTTAGATTATAAAATAGATTAGATATACTCATCTGCAGACTCTATGAGGTGAAATCGTTCAAATTAGAACCAAAAAAAATCTAGTAGAGTCAATAAGCGGTGGTCGGAAACCGTGGGATTTTCGCGGATAAAATTTAAACCCCCTTTGTACTCCAATTTTGTAGGCATAGAAACAAAGGGCATGTTGGTAACTTCTCACACCAACCAAATCCTATTTTATTCGAAAATGGAGTATGGGGCTCTATATATATATATAGACCCCAAACTCCATACGAGAAAATGTGTGATTAAAAGTGTATAAAAAGGAGTGTATATACGAGTATTGTGGAGTATTTTATTACTCCACACTTTTCCTTTCTTTGAAAATCCAGACTGCACCCCTCTCTCTCTCTCTCTCTAGTTCATCATCCCCCTGATAAAAAAGCAAACCCAGACTGCACCCATCCATAACCACCTCTACAGAAAGTTCGAAACTGACGAACCCTTCTTCCCTCCAGCGTATATATATTCTCACGTCTCTGTAAAGAATCCAAAAGCCTTTTATATCCCACCTTCCATCTCTCTCTCTCTCTCTCTCAAACAGAATCAAAACCCATAAACCAAAAATGCCTACGAACAATCCCCAATCATCTCTCCTCCTCCACAGACTCAACCCCACCACCACAAACACTTGCCCCAAACTATGCCAACAGCAACCGCAGCCGCGTCGGAGCCCTGTAGCGTGCGCCACCACGCCGGTGCCAGACACCGTCGCGCGGTACCACGCACACGCGGTGGGGCCCGACCAGTGCTGTTCGGCCGTGACGCAGCAGATCTCCGCCCCGATCTCAGCCGTCTGGCCAGTCTTGCGGCGCTTCGACAACCCACAGGCGTACAAGCACTTCGTCAAGAGCTGCCACGTCGTCAACGGCGACGGCAACGTCGGCACCGTCAGGGAGATCCGCGTCATTTCGGGCCTGCCGGCCGCCAACAGCACCGAACGCCTCGAGATCCTGGACGACGAGCGACACGTCATTAGCTTCAGCATGGTGGGCGGGGACCACCGGCTGGCGAATTACAAGTCGGTGACGACGTTGCACCCGTCGCCGGACGGGAAAGGGACGGTTGTCGTCGAGTCGTACGTCGTTGACACACCCCCGGGTAACACTAAGGAGGAGACGTGCGTGTTTGTTGACACCATCGTTCGTTGCAACCTCCAATCACTCGCTCAGATCGCCGACAATTCCGTTGGAAGAAACTGAATTTGTTTCCACAAAACGACAGTGTATCATATCACTTGCTGATAATACGACCACGACGACGTGTTTGTGTGATTTGGGACCCGAAGACTCTACAGTGCACTACAGGATCTCCGATTCCCGAAACTTATGTCTCGGGATTGACGAGAGAGAAATATATCGAATGTCACCGGGTTTTTATCATCGTTTTCGCGCGATGTTTTTTTATTGATTCCATTGTTAAAGCAAGTGAGATTTATGTTAGGTGAAATGTGAATCATATTTCTGTCACGTATGCAGTGACGAATCGGTGATATATATACAAGTAGCTCTTGGTGTTTGATTAATTGAAAATGTTTGTTTGAGTTTTGTTCTAATTCTATAGCTTCTATTGGACAAACAAATGTGTCTGTTTCGAAAGGTGGAGTAAATTAACCAAGTGTTTTGAGTTTGTTCTTGAGTCGTTAAGGTCTCGAATAAGACCAATTTGTTTCTCAAATAACTGCGTTCAGAATTGGTAAAGGTTTTGAACGAACTTAACCATTTTATTGATCGGATCGTTTGGTTTGGTTTGGTTATTTCTTTCACACTTTCCTGATTCTTAGCCAAGTGAAGCGCACGAAGTCGTATTCATTTTAGTCATATACTTTTTCTCGGTGCAGCAGCCGGACAATTTTTCAACTTAAACCAGAGACCTCGTTTGTGAAATTTGGTGACTAGTACTAGTAAATTCCATTTTCGATTTGAACCAGAGATTACGATTTTTTGACTTGAACCATAGACCTCGTTTGTGAAATTTGGTGACTACGTACTAATACATTTTCATTTTCGACTTGAACCAGAGACCTAAGCCGTGAAATTTGGTGACTAGGGAGTAATAAATTTCCATTTTCGAATGAACCAGAGGATGTGAAATTTTGTGACTAGTGGTAAATTTCTCCTTGTTTGTCGTTTCCATAATTTTGCAAGTGGATGGCCAATGAAAGATTAGAGTATTGAATGTGTTATGTGTAAATGCTTGGGGACACAATGTGGAGTAATAAATTTCCTGAGAACTAGTTGAAGCTACTTCACTTTTGCCTAGGTTAACTACTTTATCAGAAAAGCATTGAAATGCATAGTACTATTTTATTTTATGCTTGGATAGTGGGTATCAACAAAGGGCATGTTCCATTAAGTTGATTTTTTTAATTTTTTTTTTTTAAATATCAAAAAATTCAATCAACTTGGTGGAACGGGGCATAATGAAATTCATTATGTTGATCCTCACTACTAGTTTCCAGCTTTTCGCCATAGCTACTATAAATAAAGTGGAGTACTATATTTTTATGGAGCGTTTGAGAACTCATTTTTTTTATTTATATTTTTTTCTTTCTAAATTATGATCAGAAAGTATTATGATCTTATAGAGTGTTGAAAGGATAATTCTCCTTGAACTTTTCCTCATGTTCAATATAACTTGTTTCTTTTTTTTCAATATTATAGTGAATGGGCAAGTTCACACTTATCATGACTATACTGTGGAGGGCTAAAATTAACGAGCGAACAAATTTTCCAATGATTTTAGTTGCTTGAGTGATCATACCTTCGGAGACATCCAAACGCACTAGTACAATTTTGAAATACGAGGCCTCCGCAGATATTTATCTACATGAAAATGAAATGGTTACTCCAGATAGTTACTTTCATTTCTCTTCACATAGTACATGATTAAAATGTTGAAGTCAAACAAATTTAGCGGCAGAAAATAGGAGTAATACAAGTCCAACATAAAATTTTCTAACTTGGTGACATTCACGGGGAAGGGTTGAAAGCTATGTAAAAGTAGTATATAAAAAATTGTGATGTGGGGGAATCCAACAGCTGCCAATTGCGCAAGTTGACGTTGTAATAGCTGTTAATGTTAATTACAAAGAAACCGCAAGTTGCAACTTTCTGTGTTTTTTAATGTCCTTTTTTTCTCTCTTAATTGCTAAGAAATTGCAAGTTGCAAACTTTGTTTGGTTTCGTGTCCTTTTCTCTCTCTTAGTTAGGAAGAAATTGCGCAAGTTGCAACTTTGGGTTTTCTCTCTCTCTCTCTCTACTCTCTCTCTACTCTCTCTCTTCTGTTGGCTACTTGCCTACTTGGTTTAAAAGAAGAGGAATATGCAAGTTGCATGAGCCAGTTGTGTGGTTTAATTGAATATTTATCGAGGAATAGGACGGTCGTTGGTACTTGGTATGCAAGTTGGGGATGCAAGTGGGCAGAAAGTACTACTCCAGAAGATAGAGAAAGGGCAGTTCAAAAAAAAAAAAAAAAAAAAAAAGATAGAGAAAGGGAGTTTGTTTTGTCAGTTAGTTGATGAGTATGTTCCCACCACAATTATCTATGCTTCGGTTTTTAAGGGTTGGTTTGGGTGAATTAAAAAAATTAGTTTTTTGATTTTGTTCTTATTTAATTTTTTTTTGTATTTGTTGGTTTTCGGTTAATTTTTTGTGATTTCTTGGCTTGTTACGACGAAAGAAATTTAAAAAGTATAAAATTATTAGCCAAACTTAAAATTTTGTGAATAAAGACGAAAAATAATCCCAAAAACCGGTTTTTTGGATTATTTTTCGTCTTTATTCACAAAATTTTAAATTTGGCTAATAATTTTATACTTTTTAGATTCCTCTCATCGAGACAAGCCTAGAAACCACAAAAAATCAACCGAAAATCAACAAATGCAAATTTTTATTGAATAAGAACAACTAAATAATCCAAAAATCCAATTTTGACAATTCACCCAAACCAAGCCTTAGCTATAAGAAATAATTTTCTCATGTGTTTCTTGGTTTTGACAATGATGACTTATCTTTGACTATATAGCGCAAACAGAATTAATCGAGGTCCGCATAAAATTGACCCGAACATCTGACCTTGTAACCAAAAAAATGAGAGAGCCCTATTATCAATAGTACAAAAGTGCAAAGAAAAAGTGTAATGGAAACCCCTCACATTATCACCACATGAATGCAATGTGAACCAATCTCTCTCTCTCTCTCTCTCTCTCTCTCTCTCTCTCTCTTTTGCTCTCTCATTTTCTTATGGCTAATTCTGTCTACACTACAGTCAAAGATAAGTCATCAATGCTGAAACCAAGAAACTCATGAGAAAATTATTTCTTATGGCCTGACTTAAAAACCGAACCATAGATAGGGTTTTTCTATGGTTAGCCCACTGGGCTGACAATAAGACAACAAGAAAACAAAGAAAAAAACACAAGTTCCAATGTATTTTTTTCACTTTCTTATACATTTTTACACATTTCTATACACTTGTTACATATCTAAGCCTTATTGTCAGTCCAATGGGTTAATTTTATAATTTTCCTCGATGATATGCGAACGTTGTGAAGGCTAAAGCAGTGCTAGGACAATTTTATTGGTTATTTTGATTTGAAGGAAACAGTTCCATGCATGCAAGTGATATTATGCTTAATTATGGTCCTTCTAGCATCATCCTATGAAACACTAATTGCTTTGTTTGGTTTGGGTTCTTAAGAACCGATTCTCTAAATCATTATTCAATTATTACCCCTATTTTAAAATATTTTTCTTATTTTTCTCTCTATCTCTCTCTAATCATTAATACCTATTTTTTAATTATTATCCCTATTTTTCCCTCTAATCATTACAAAACCCAAAACCCAAAACTAAATCAAACACAACCATTATTATGGGGTATCTGGAGAGGCACTGTACGTAGCACTCTTCTCCACCACATATTCATACGCGTATGGGTTGGGGTTCGTATTAATCCATTGTAGATGAGGTATTAAGCTATCATGTTAGTGAAAATCAATCATATACAAAATATAGAATACGAAAACAGTGAAAGAATCAACATCAAGATTTACGTAGTTTCTCAAAACCGGACCTCTACGGGAGCAAGATTGAGTCTGTTATTTCAGGAAACCCAGTAGGTTTAATTTTCATTGCTTAAGTAGCCTTATTATACGGTTCTATTACTTGTGGAACTAACCAGCCATAATTCAAGTGAGTCTAACGCATGAATAATTGATTCACATGTAGTGGCAAATTAGAAAATACTCAAATTTGATTTACTAATCTCTTGTCCTCAACTATTTCGGAGATTACTTACGTCAAAATAGTCTAAACTAAAATACTTATATAGATATAAAGACATTAACCTCGAGAAACATCCTCACATGTTAATCGCTAGACTATGGTCATTAGTGATTCCACTATCTCTTTGCTTGCTTTAACTTGAAGCCCAAATGAAATGACCTAAGTTATTTACTTAGTCGGAGTCATCAACTGTCTCACAAGGGTGAATCCCCCAGGGAATTAACAATAATCACTAATAACTGGGCCCACAAAGAACTAACCATAAACTTGAAAGTAGATAGACCATAACTTGGAACTATAACACAAAATCCCATTTTATCTCCTATTCATAAGAGCAATCACGCAATTCCATATCTAGCATTTCGATCCTCGGTGTCAATCTCCAGCTCCAGCTAACCATAAACTGGCTCCATTAATAACAACACCATTCTTCTGGCTAACCGCCATTCACAACACTGGGACTCGATAGGATAACCTCTCTAGATCCCATTACAATAAACGTAAAAGATCACGAGTAAAAACCGTGATCTTTATAATTTAATCACGGTTTTAAAACCGTGGTTGATGGAGCCGTTATTAAAAGTCTTCAAGATTCAACCACAGTTTATGTCTGTGGTTAAATGTAAGTCTAAACCGATATGGAAACACATAAGGCGTGATGATAAATAAGATAAGACCACGGTTTGGACAACAAACCGAGGTTAAAGATCGTAAAAGATCACGATTTGAACAAAAAAACGTGTTTAAAAATATTATACAATTACGGTTTACACAGCAAACCGTAGTTAAATCAACAATATTATCACGGTTTGAAGATAAAACTGTTATGAAATTAGTTTTAAGATCACGGTTTGGACAAATAACGTGATTAAAAACACAATACAATCACGGTTTGGACAAAAAACTGTGATTGGATTCACTATACCATCACGCTTTGGACAAACATGTTTCGTGGCATCATCTCCACAACCTCCCAACTATTATCCCAACATGCATTTGCTAAGAATTGAACCTCCAACCTCCCAATTCTTATCCTAACACTCCAACCACCAGGCTACCCAAGTCTTTATGTCACATTTTCCAAAAAGAATATATATGTATTATCTTTTAATTTGTTCCATTTTATATTACAACAAATATGTAATATATTTTACATAAAATATATATTGCATTATATCATAATATATTATATTACATTAAATTATAATATTTTAATTTATAGAAATTATACAGTTGACGACGTAAATTTGGTCGCCATAGACTAACCTTTGGCGACACTTAGTAATGTAGTACACACTAACAAAAAATTAGTTAGTGACATGTTTTCTTTTTGGCGCCAATATGTCTCTGTCAGATTCTACTTTGGCAACTAACCTCATATTTTGGTTGACAAATGCATTGCTTAAGGCAACAAACATTTATTTCGTCACCAAAAGTGATGCATAAGGTAACAAAATTTAGAAAAACATAAAATAAATAAGAAAGTATTTACTAGTCCATCACACTTGTAATCGAAGTATGATTAAAATATGCAAACACATTTTATCAAGGTTGAAAAAATTATGATAAAAAAGTTTTTTTATCATGGTTGTAACAAAGCGTGATTAAAATAAACACATTTTATCACGGTTTGTAACAAAGCGTGGTGAAAATAATATATTTTATCACACTTGTAATTGAAGTGTGGTTAAAATATGCGAAACACATTTTATCACGGTTGAAAAAAATGTGATAAAAAAGTTTTTTATCACGGTTGTAACACAGTGTGGTAAAAATAAATACATTTTATCACAGTTATAACAAAGCGTGGTAAAAATAAACACATTTTATCACACTTGTTGGAAAATGTGATTAAATTAAGCAAGTATAATCACAGTTCTTTTAAACCTGTGATAATTATAATTAATCACTACGGTTTTATTAGCAAAGTGACATTAAAGCCTCACCTTGCATTTCTTTATCACGGTTTCATCAAAACCGTAATCTTTCAAATTTTCGTAGTGTGATCTTTATCAATTATTCTAGTAGTGCCATCACACAATCTCCTATATTTTCCAATTCCATTAACTTAAATCGTCTATGTGATTGTCTACGTACACTAACCTAGTGAACCTGAGTTCATTTCTAACAATCCAACAATCTCATTAATATCCACAAAAGAATAATTGTAGAAAAACAATAACAATAATTCAAACGTGGACGAAATACACACAAGTTGTTCGGATTTGTCCTTGTGACTTTTGTGTTTTATTGTAGCCTAGCACATAGGTTCATTTTATGAATTCTAAACATGGTGGATTGGTTTGTTATTATGTACGTAAACCTTAGGTCAATTTAGTAAAAAAGGGGTTCAATGTGTAGATTAGTAAATTGTGTAATTTAAAACACCATAGGATCAATATGCATTCTGATAATTCATACAAATTACAAATTTTCCAAGGATGACTATAAATTTGCAATTCAAAGCCCTAAAAGGACCAAGAGGAAAGACTAAATAAAATCACCATAGGCAGGTTGTTTTTACATGCATACATAAATAGATACAAAACCATCGTGGTCACAAACCTCAATGTAGCCAAGTTGGTCATCAATATTCACATGCATGATGTTAACCTCTTATAAGTGCAGATCAAATCTTATCGAATCCTATGAGTGAACGACGAAGTAAAGGGAAGTAGAAAAGATCGGACATGCAAACAAAGGAAATAAGGTATATACTAAATTCCAAGTTTCGAAGTACTATCGTAAGTCTCGAGTGTTAGTCCGGTTGATTGGTTTTACTTCTCTCAGAATTGATTATAGTTTGATTTTTATGGTCAAACTTCAATAAAAAAAATTTTCTTGTGAATCTTCTAGTTGACTTGTCTTTGATCGGACTTAGGAAGAGATTAGTCGATGCGCGAGTAAACCGGCCCAGGGACCTTGACCATTGGGCATTTAAAGAGTTCCCAAGTGGGTAAGTACATTGTAAAGCATTTGACAATTGCAGATATATATGGTGCTATATGAGTATATGTATTTATGTTTGATTATTTATATGTTGTGTCCTTGATCAGTTCACATGATTGAAATGAACCATGTGATTCTTACAGTTGAAGTGAAGTTTGGTGACAAATCTAATAATGTGAGTGTCATTAATCATGATAGATTGAGTCAAATGGCACAGTTGATTCTCGATCGTGATTGGAAAAAAGTAATTTCCTTTTGGAGGTGCTAATGTTGAAATAAAAAAATTTACGGTGAGGTGCATAGAATTAAAACTCTTTTGTGTAAGAGTTCAAATAGTGAATTGTTATTAGCACTAACTTAGCACCCCTGTTTTTCACCGACATCCCGAATTGTCCATTCCACTTTCAAGAAGTGAAAAACTCAAACTTCAGCCCTTGTATTTTAAGCAGTTGTAATGTCACTAATTACACTTTTCACCCTTAGAACTTTGAAAAACTCATGCTTATCCTCCTTTAATTATGTTGTCTCGATAAACAAGCCTAGCACACACCGTTTTCCTTCGGCCTAATTAGTTTTATGCGGACATAAGGGTGATTTTGCAACTTAATTTAATGTGTAAGGTGTTGACAATCAATCATACCAACTAAAAATAAGGGAATAGATATGGTAGTACATTTTTGGAATGTGTCGTGTCGTAACGTAAGACTGAAAAAAGTTTCACACTCCCACTTTAATCCTACATTAATTGTCGAATGAAGTGTTCTTAACAGTTTAATTTGTTAAATGACTTTATGAAAAAACTCATTAAGCTCCAATTAATCAAACACGTTAATTAATCCCATGTGCGCTATAAACACATGCATTTACCAATCTCTTTTGAATTTAAGAATAAAATATACTTAACACTATGGGATTGAATTTTCTTTTTGGGCATGCGTAACTAAAATATTGAGCCCTATAAATTGAATTGATCTGATCATCGAAATGAAGATTGATATTTACTCCAAATAGCGTAGATAATATTACTAGCTCTTTTAGATGGATAAACAAAACTACACTCAGAGAAAGGGAAGTTCGGTCATTCGAAAAACAAGAAAACACCACTCGCCAAGACATACCCATCTCAAAAAAAGTTTTGAATGGAAAGCGCTAGGAGGGCAATGTTAAATGGCAATCACAAGCCAAATTCTACAGACGAGAGGATGGAGAATCAGATGCAGCATTGGTAAAGTGATTTGTATTCTCGTCGGCGGCTTGACCCTCGGGGTTGTTTATGTGACCGAAGAAAGCAGAAATCGGTTGGTCTTTGGAAAGGCGAAATCATCGTTATCGAGCTGCAATTTGTTTTCTGGGAAATGGGTGTATGATGATAAATCTTACCCATTGTACAAAGATAACCACTGCTCATTCATGGCCAATTTAAATGGGGTGTCTTGTGAGAGAACTGGGCGAAAGGACTCCAAGTACCAACATTGGAGGTGGCAGCCTCATGACTGTGATCTTCCAAGGTCTCTCTCTCTCTCTCTCTATAAAACACACACACACACTTCGAGGGGGATACGATTAGGTGCACAAATTTAATATATGCGGTGATTATCTGATTTAAAACTTGGATAGAGTGGTCATCCGAGCTCATTCGCCCCTTAGTTCATCCTTTTGTGAAATACAAAGTGATGGATTTAGATTCCTGAATGATTCCCATAGTGAGCCCCTAATTTCCAAAAACTACCCTAGCCTTGAGTTGGGATGCCTAATTTTAGACAAGTCTTCAAGAAAAGGGCGGGGAAAAAAATAGATGTTCATATTTTTGTTTCATAATTTCTATCCCTATTCCACTGCATTTTTTACTATTCGATGAAGTGAGAATTTATTATGTATCTCTCAAAATTCTCGCATGATCTGATGGCCAAACATATACCGGAACATGGATACACAAAAAAAAGGGTACGAAAGATTCTCAACTTGTCTTCCAATTTATTTATGAAAAATGGGATACGAATTTGTAGTTATGGTTGTCCGGTCAACTTAACTCTTTAGGAAATATTCTTCTGAGTAATGGGTCTAAAACATAAATCATTATAGTCATGATCGAAGTGGGCCAGGCCCATCGAGCCGAATTGAACTGCCAAACTTAAGATAATCGTAACCCATGCAAATTTGGCTGTCTTGATTTTGAGTTTTGTGGAATGTTTTATGTGTTTAACAAGGTTTGATGCCATGGCTATGCTGGAGAGACTAAAGGACAAGAGGCTTGTGTTTGTTGGAGATTCAATAAGCAGAAACCAATGGGCTTCCATGGTCTGCTTGCTCGATTCATCAATATCTCCACCTCTCAAATCCTTGATCGCAAACGGGCCCATCATCACCCTCAAAATCAATGTGAGTCAACCCAGTATGTCTGATACAAAACAAATTAGGATTCCAGAAGAATAAGGCCCCATTCACTGGCACGGAAAGACGGGAAAATGATGGAAAATTTAATTTTTGTGTTCAATTATAAAGAAAGTGGGAAACATTTTTCTGCAAAATACCTCTTGCTAAAGACGAGAAATTCTAATTTTTTTCTTTTGTCAACTGAACACCTAGTGAAAACAGGGACGGAGCCAGGATTTCATATCTGGGGGGGCGCAACATAAACAACAATACTGGAGTTGAAAATGGTGATTAAAATTCTTTTTTTAGGGACCACTCATGTGATGTTTTCGTAGGGTAATTGGTATTTTCAGCATTCTTGAACTACATACATCAACTAATTTGACAACTTGTAGTTTAAAAATACCAAAAATACTGAAAATACCTCAATGGAAACTCAGTCTAAAAGACAAAATTTGTTGGCCCATGGAGTTCTATATTAAAGCAGGGGTGGCCTATCCATAAAATATTTGAATAAGTAGTAAAAAAAAAAAAAAACTCAATGAAAATTTGCTATTGGGGGGTGGCCTTGGCCCCCAATAGCCAACAAGTGGCTCCGTCTCTGAGTGAAAATAAAGTTATTTTCCCTTTAATTCACTTCACTTCCACTCTTTCCGAGAATACATTTCATCACACAACAATGTCAACAACTGAACGAAGCCAAATGTGTCCATAATCATCCGACAAACGTAATTCCTACATCGGATGGTGGTTCGGGTTTGTGTCCTAGTGTCTTTGTCTCAAGTATTTACTGCAGAAGATCTTCGTTAAGCACACACGATTTCAAACACACCACTTACTAAAGTGAGATCCCACTTATAATTTGACAATTCAAGTAGTTAATTTTGTAGCTCTAGACGTATAAATCATTCATGCAAAAAATCATATTGACTGGATAGCCAATTGAATACCGGGAAAAATTCGATCCAATTTTCTTAACGAAAATGTAAAATTTTAAGCTTGCTATCAATGCCCGATCAAGTTGATTTTAGACATGAATAATGTTCGTTATAAGACCAAAAAAATAATGATTTCAAGTGTCAAAATGTGTGTTGGTCCATTTAAGAGGTGTGTAAGTAAAATTACCCTTCCATATAATAAAATAAAGCTGGTTTTCCAAGGTGTCCTTAATTAATTGGTGGGTTAAAATCAAATTTGAAGGAGTACAATGCATCAATTCAGCACTATTGGGCCCCATATCTAGTGGAATCAAACTCGGATCATCCGATGCTGCACAACTTTTCATCGGAGCAGATCTTGAGAGTCCACGAAATTGAAAAACATGCTAAGCACTGGACTGATGCAGACATCCTCGTCTTCAACACTTGCATGTGGTGGAGAAGGCCAAAACTCAAGGTTTTGTAAGTAGATTTTTTGAAACTCAATACGTACTAGCTTCTTGATCAAAACACGTAACGAGTTTCGATTCGAACATTAATATTTTGTACCAATGATGTTGTATACGATCAGGTGGGGATCATTTGGAAGCCCGGAAAAAATCTACGAAGAAGTTGAGATGCTACGTGCTCTTGAGATATCACTGAAGACGTGGTCAGATTGGTTGGAGTTCCATGTAAACCATACGAAGACGAAAATTTATTTTGTTAGCAAGTCACCTACGCACGAAAGGTACGAAGCAAATGAGTCCAACCTAAGAATACACGTAAAATTCATTTCGCGTTTTCGTAACGATTCTAATGAAAATGTCGCAGAAGTAGCCTTAGAGATGAACTAGCTGCAAATTATGGGTCAATGATCCTACCCAAACATGTCATGTATGTTGGAGCCAAATGTGGGTTATTTCCGTGCATACCTTGATGATTGGCACTTCCCCCCCTCCAAGATATCGTTGGTAAATATTGGGAAAGTAGACAAATTTAAGCAAATAATCTAGGGGTGAATGCAGTGGCAAACGCAAAATTGTCAATGTGGGGGGACCAAAATGCATGTATTTTTTTTATAACCGGATGTCCGGTCTAGCTTGCATGAACCTCAATTAATTTTGGGGCCCTAGAGATAATGACCGGCAATAACCCCTAGTGGCCTCAAGAGATTCGAACCTGAGATCTTAAGTGAAAACAAACCTCTAAATTCCAAGATAAGACCAACCTACGTGTATTCATAAATTAACAATAAAAATACATTCTTATCTACTCCCTCCGTCCCAATTTGTTGCGCCTGTTTCCTTTTTGGAACTTCTCAAAAAATTATCTATATTTCATAATCTATAATATTTTTTACAATTTCGAAATCTTTGGTTTAAAAAATTAATTGAGTTCTATCAAACAAGATCCATATTAACTATAAAAAACATTATAAATTGAAAGATATAGACGATTTTTTGAGATGTCCAAAAAAGAAAATAGACACAACAAATTAAAACGGAGGGAGTATCAATAAGAGAGATAAGGATGACCAAAAGTATAAAAAAAAAAACTCCAGGTCAGGCATTTTAAGTTTACCCACAACAAATGAATTCCATGTGTTATACATTTATCAAATTGCTCTAGACATGAGAGAGATTACAGTGGGATTACACTTTTTTAGGACTGAGGAGTGTACTGTCCACTGATGCTGTTGTGTACATTTTCTCTATTTTTAGCCGGATTCCTTGGGATTTGCCCAGAGAGTAGGAAGATCGAGAGTAGTGGTTGTAGTGGAATACACTTAGATAGAGAAATATGTACATTGAGAGAAGTTTGTGGGAACTAGTCTCTAACAATTGTACAGAAAAAAAACAGAAAATATACTACTACTAGTAAGAAATTTGGGGGGTTTGCAGGGGCCAAACACCCTCCTTGAACACACCACCACCACCTGGGTGAAGGGGGTGGAGCCCCCTTGGGACAATTTTGGGTATTGCTAGGGGTAATTTTGGCCGTTGGACTTTACCTATTTACGTACCAGTTGCTTTGTAATTAGAGTTGAGAACGTTTCATTCTAAACATGAGACAAGGCGAGAGAAAACACTTCCGAGAGAGAAGAGAAAAACTTGTACTCCTCATTCTTCGATTATAATGGACTGGTGTGGCTCCCGTGATTTTTTCTCATGTTGAGGTTTTTCATGTATATTTTTATATTTTTTCTTGTCTTATGTTTATTACACATTCTTCTGTCTTTGCTACTTGTGTAATTCTAGTTTCCAAGATCAGTAGAGGCGTTGTGGGTTGAACTTGTTGTTCGAGCCTCTAGTAGTGTCGATTTTTTTTCCGTTTTTGTATTGAAATCGTGTATGTACCGAATGGCTTGGCTTTTAGGCCTTTATTAATGACATGTCTTCCAGTTGAAAAAATATTCGGTCAACATGATTTTTCGTACGGTCAATGTTCCCGGCAAGATCTAAATATTTTTTTTTTGATCCCTAGCAAGATCTAAATATTGATCAGTGACTCAGTGTAGATGATCGAAGTAGACTCTTGAATGATTTTCATTTTGCCTCCAACAGATAAAAGTCATTTTGGTTTTGTTAGCCTGTGTGCAAATGTTGCAGGGGTGAAGCATGGGGAAAGACTAAAGGCGAAAATTGCTATAACGAAACAGAGCCGATATCGAAAGAGGGATATCATGGGAGTAAATCAGACCCCGGACTGGACCATATGCTTGAAACAACCATTAACAGATTGAAAAGAAGGGGATTGAAGATTCAAACGATTGATATAACGCAACTTTCAGAGTATCGAAAGGATGCCCACACATCCATTTACCAGAAGCAGTGGAACCGTATAACCAGAGAACAATTAGCTAATCCAAAAACCTATGCGGATTGTGTGAACTGGTGCGTTCCTGGAGTGCCTGATGTTTGGAACGAGCTACTTTACGCGTACATTTTTCATTCTGTTTAGTCGAGTTCTTAACATAATGAAAAATTCAAGGTTTATGAATCCTTATTTGGTTAGTTATTCCAACTCCACACTGATGAACATATGATTACGAATGTTTACACTTACTGCTACTGATTTTTTTTTTTTTTTTTTTTGATGGAACTGCTACTGATTTTTTGTCCTCCAAATCCTGGCATTAATCTTATGATTTTAATGTTTTGTACCTTTCGACCCCTATACTCCAAAACCTCCAATCTTTTATGCCCTTTCGGCCTAGATGGAGCTCACAATAATGATTTAAACCAGCCATTTCACATAATCCGTGGAGAACAGTATTTGAAAAATGTCAGTTTGATCAAACATCAATTGACACATGAATGAGAAAAATTTAGATCAGTTGGGCTTTGTTTGTGGAAGTAGGTCAAAACTGGCCAGATGACCTTTTGCGTGTTTATTTTGTCCTTTCAATTTTTTTTCCCCTTATTTGTAGGAAAATTAATGAAGGTTGGACCTGGTGCAGTAGTAAAACTACCCCTTGTAGGTCACGTGTTGAATTCTCGAAAACCACCTCTCTACTTGTAGAGGTAAGACTACATATATTAACCATTCCCCAAATCTTGCATGTGTGAGTTTCGCTAGGTACACACTTTTTTATTTGTAGGAAAATAGTGCGAATAAATCAGTAAACGATTTTATTAACTTCTGGAAAATAAACTACTAGAATAGGATTAATAGAATTACAGTGGTCGAATTGAGCAAGACAGAAACCGTAACACAGCGAACCAAGGCGGTGTTTCATACGTTGACTTAAAGCAATTTCATTGCCTCACAGAACGTGTTAGAGGAGACCTTCCAGCTATAGGGTATTCAATGAGGAAAAATCTGATAGTGGCGACTCAAAGAATTTCATCTAGCACTAACAAAAATACATAGTGTGTCTATGATGAAAAGCTGTATGCCAAAAAAAAAACTCTGACTAGGCAAAAGAGACATCCATTATATTGTTTGACAAAAAAAGACTCCAACATATTACAATATCTCACGACGAGTCTTCATATTTTGAAAACGTTGCACTATAGCTTCCCTATCAACACTCTTAAATAGAAAGAGAGAGAGAGAGAGAGAGAGAGAGAGAGAGCAAAGAGCTTTCATTCATTCGACTTTCCCCTTTTTTATTTTTTGACCAAACCCTACTTTGTCATTGCATATTATATGTTGGGTTTTAGAGCCCACTATCCCATATTCCCATTGGCTTTAAAAATCCACTACGTGATATTATATCTATTTATTTGGTTTTGGGTTTGTTTTGTTTTGTTAGGGCTATAACAAGTTGGGTCAAATTTAGGTTTTTTTTTTTTGGGTAAGAGTAAATTTTATAACCAACCAAAAGAAAACAACCAAAGGGCAAGCCCTCAATATAAGCCTGATCCAAAGAACAAAGTCCTATACAGACTACTCCAAATCACTAGGTCCTATTTACAATTTGCTCTAAAATTCTATGAGAAACATGCCAAGAATCACATATGCTCCTATTTTCCCTCGAGTTAGGGAACTTCCCCATGTACATCTTCAACTGTATATTCTCCTCAATACAAGCCAAGACCTCCTCAGAGCTACTATGGCGACCTCTAAACACTTGTGAATTGTGGTCAATCCATAAGTGATAAACAGCTCCAGCAAAGGCCAGTCGAAACAACAACGATTTGAAGCTCTTCCCTTTGCAAAACCAATGGCCCAAGCATTTTCATTATCCCATTCCTCTACCACTTTATTTTAACCTCGCATGAGTAACTCAACGCTAACAATACTAAAAAAATTATAATTTATATCTATTTTATTTCAATGCATTTTTTGAACTCAGCGAGGTCGCTTAACCTCAATGGGTATATAGTGGAGTCGCCCCCTGAAACCTGATGCAATAAACCCAGCCATAATGCCAAAAAACTTCGGTATTAATCTGGTTATTAACCCAGCCTTAATCAGCCACACTGAATGCTGAGAACTGAGCCGTTGGACCATCCAATCCGAAATGGTCAAACCCGAATCTAAACCCACAAACTTCTAGGTTGAAAAATATAAGGGAAGGTCCAAACTGACCACCCAAGTGGCCAGTCCCGATCACGGCCCAGGCTTGCAGCACACGATTTATGGGTCGAAGCGGAAAAACCACCGGGCCTTGGTCCGGGGCCTCCCCAAAATAGCCCATTTTTAGGGCCGCTACGGTATATAGGTTAGTATAGATATAGGTTAGGGATAAAAGGTCTAATAAATTGCACCCAATAATGTTAGGGGCCCGTCAAGTTCGAAAAACAATTAAACCCATCTTCTTTTTTGAGACCGTTGTGCAACACCAATACTCTGGATGTTAAATGAAAGAAGCATGGTAATGTGCACATAAATCAAAATGATTCTTGGGTCTGCCTTCTCTGATGCCTTTTGGCTTTGATTTGAGGGCATGATTCCGCAGCAAACTCGACGGTTTAGGGGGACCACTGTTTTAGTGGTATTCTGTGAGCAATCACTTTGTTTATTTATTGCCAAAGGTTAAGTCTGTCTCAAATCCATCTGTTTCAGTGGTATTCTGGGAGCAGCAACTTTGTGCATTTATTGCCAAAGGTTAGGTCTGTCTCCTATCCATTCCCCGCCCATACTCTCAATTATTGGGGACTAAATGAGTTATGTTATTGTTGTTGTTCTTTTTTGAGACCCAACTTCCCAACTCAGTTTTACGGAGTTAACGGGTTATAACTTACCAGTAAAGAGGAAAAACCTCAGGAAAAAAAAAACGCAAGAGGGAAAAAGAAAGTAGATTGAGCCTAATTAACCCCTAAATCGAAAAAAAATACCAAAATCTCTCGCTCTCTCTCTCTCTCTCTCTCTCTCTACCCTAAATCAGTAATCTGCTTGGAACTTGGAAGCTCCGCTGACAGGGGATGGCAAGTCAGCCATTTGCAAAAAAGTTAAATTACACAAGTTTAATTGATATATTTGCCTCTAAAAATACGAGGAGTGGTCTTCAAGTGATGTTTGGTCTTCAATCAAACTAGTATCTTTTTGTATATGTGATTAGGTACAAATTGGTTGTTTGGTAAATGGCAGTACATGGTGGTAGAACTTTTTGTTTATGAAATTATGGCCTTTTGTGTATGTTATCATTTATATTAATTTTGGTATATGGAAGTAGTTGATTAATTTTGGTATATGGCCTTTTGTACCTAACTAGTTTGGAACCTATTAAGGGCATCAAATTCATAATTTGGTTGGAGCCCGAGTGACTCAGGGCTGGGCTGAAAACCACATAGCATGCCCACTCCTCCTTCAAAAAATTTGGGTACTCCCAAAAAGGTTGACCCCTTTAGGTCCAACTTGGGTTAAATAGACTCGTCAAAGGTTTCTTCTCAAACCAATGGGGAATTATGCAGTGGCGGCTCCAGGAATTTTTCTAAGGGTGTTCATAAATTCTTACAGTCTACTACCTCTATAAACCACAACTTAATATAGACAAAAAAAAATTCCATCAATATTGACAATGCCGTAAAAAAACAACGGATAAAGACATAAAGTTTATTACAATTGCCATTGATGAGTTTTCATATTTTGAAACCGTTGCATAGTTATCAACGGTATCAAATAGATCACTCTTAATATAAGTAACTAAACAATCATTCATCCACTAATCTCCCATTAGATTTCACAAATTGCTCTTTATACACTTCACCGCTGAAAACTTCTTTCAACCGATGCAATGGCGACAATTATCTTGCACAAGCAACTGTTGCATACAAACGAGTTCGATAGTCAAGTTTTTATTGATTTGAATGCTTATCAAAACACTTTGAATATGTCGGGGTTGCCTCATGAGAACTTCACAACTCTTCACAGCTTCGTTATGAATACTATTAACGGCTCCCACATGGATTTGAAACTTTTCTTTTCTATTCCAAAGCCTAAAACTCTCTGTAACAAAAGCATCACCTCCGTGCTTACCAGAATCGGGATGAAAAAGATAACAACATAGACAAAATGTTGCATCCTTTACAATATTGTATTCCAACCAATTTTTGTGCTCATTGAACCAAGAATGATTAAACTGACGCATCAATTCACTAAAATCTCTTTGAGGGAAATTGTAGTGAATAGGTTGACTGGGCCCTATAGATATGCTCTTCTTATTTCATCTCTATCATTAGGATGATATGATGACATTTTTTTATCGTAGCCCCTAATTTGTTTGGTTATCAAGTCAGGGTATGCCTTTTAGCCTTTAGTTTTTTCGGTACTTCACCTACCTTATTTTTATTTGGGCTTTAATTATTTGGGTTTCAATTTGAATTGAACTTGGGCTTTTTTTTTTATTGGCCCAAGTGTTCAATACTTGGGTTTTTTTTGGGCATAATGTTCAATTTATTGGGACTTGGGTGTTCAATTTAATTTTGGTAGGGTGTTCAATAGTGAACTATCCAAAGAAATTCTACATGTATTCTAAGGAATTTTTTTTTCTTTGGGTGGTCATGTGACCATTGAAGGCATAGAGTGCCGCCGCCCATGTAATTATGTGACTTTTCGCATTCTAAACACACCTACTACGAGAGACAATTGCTCATTTATCTCTAATAAGAATTTGTTTATTCTTTTACTGGCTTTCACCTTTAACATAGGAGTATCTAAACTCACTCAGACCCACCTCACGTAGCATGGGACCCCCCGTTAATAATGGGAGATTTTTCTATCATTATTCTCATTCTATTCTGAATCGTCCCATGCACATTTCTAACTACGCATTATCTGATTAAATTAGTTTCTGAATTATGAAAAACTAATCTGATTGAGCTAATATTTATGTTTAGTATGATGTATACAATTGGTGGAACATCCAATTGCTGAAGTTCATTCCCAAATGGTTGCTCAATGTGTTGCTTAAAGAGGATGCATACGTGTGAAAAAAGAATAAAATGACTGGTATTCCCGACCCTTGATGCTGGAATTATACGACATCACCTAGTCAATTTTTCATTCAACGAGAAATTTTGAAATCATGTTCAAGTTGTTAGAGAGTTGAACTACAGTTGTCAATAGACCCACTAAACTCTGTTAATTAAGCTTCACATATATTTATTGTCTGCGAATTATAATCAAAACCTCGGGAGTGAAAAGAGTAGTTTGCACTTTGCTGACTTTTCAGGGTTCGACCTGCGCCTTGTGTTCTTGTCTCTTTTCTTTATTGTTATTCACGTGCAATTTTTTATTTTTTTTTAGGATTTTCCAACTTCGAATTCGTAAAGATAAGTTACACATTTCAAAAGTCATTTGAGCTCAACTATAAAGGAAGAGTTTTTTAGTGAACTAATTTAACAGAAATGGAGGGGCCTATGTGGTAACCATGAACAGTCTTGCTAACAAAGCCTTAATAGCCATTTTTGGCAACAAACTTGGAATTAGAAATGTCAACCACCCAAACCTCATATCCTAAAAAAATACTCTATTTGGGCAGTTAGCTATATGATTGGGGACTAGATGATTCTGTTATTGTTGTTGTTATTGGGTAGTTAGCTATATCTCCGGTTTTACAAAGCCAAAAACAGATCGCACAACCATTATCCTTAACAAACTCAATTATTAGTTTTCTATTTTATATAACTAAATCACCCAAATAAATGACAGCATCAAGAATAAATTCCTTGCTTAAGCAATCAAAATAAGCACCTTACCTTTTCTTTTCTTTTCTTTTTTGTCTTTCTTCTTTTTCATAAGACATTTCATTTGTTTGACTGGATATGAGCAGTCAGATGAAATTAACATATCCAATGTGTCCGCATATCAATGTAAGGATAATTTTATTTTATTTTTTGGGTCTAAATCAAACATCTATCAAAATATAATCTCACAAGGTGTGGTATATTTCATAATACTAAGGTGTGACTGGTGACATATTAGTAATCGAATCAACATTAGTCCGATAGGATAGCATATCCTTTTAAACTATATATCCCTTAACTATTAGTCCTATCAAAACAAACGGTCCTAAAATGAGAACACCAAAAAGTAATGGAGGTAAGCACCAATGACCAACCATCATATTAACCTACCCCCCTAAGATTCTTAATTAAGTTTATGATTTATTTAGTAGACATGAAGCTTTCACAACAACTATGTTTTTATAATCACTCCACAAAGCATAAGCAACCAATCCAAACCCAATCCCTCTCTGTACTTCTTATATAACTCAAACCAACTAACTACCTTTGTGACCTTATCTATGATTCATTCAACTGCTCCTCATTGATGATGTGATTTGAGAATTCAACGAAGGCCACAGGGGGGTAAGTAAATGGCAAAGACACTGATACTAAGATGCAGTGTTAATACCCTCATAACCCTCCTCTTTGCATTTGTATTCGTTGCCGTTTACTTAGCAGGAGAGAGGAGATCATGGCTTTTTGAAGATGAAGATCAGGCGATTATGCAAAGAAACACATTGGCAAAATGCAATCTGTTTTCTGGAAAATGGGTATTTGATAACAAGTCTTACCCTTTGTACAAAGAGAAGGAATGCACTTTCATGTGGGATGAGTTTGCTTGTGAGAAGTTTGGACGAAAGGACTTGAACTATCAAAATTGGAGGTGGCAGCCCCACCAGTGTGACCTTCCAAGGTCTCTCTCTCTCTCTCTCTCTCTCTCTCTCTCTCTCTCTCTCTCTCATATGCATATTAGGAGCTTTGTCACAGGTGGCCCAGCTGCTACATCCAGGGAAGGAGTAAGGGGTTAGTAAGGGCAATCGCCCCTACAAGAAAATTTTCTTTTCCTATGAATTATATAGGCTCACCCCTGCATAGTGAAATAAATTCCTGGCTCCGTCTTGACTAGGCCATTGAGACGGCCACCTATAGCCTCATTTTTCTGAAACGCATCCAGTTTCTTTGATCAGCCTAGTTGTCATTAGAAAAAATATGGTGTCCAAAAGACCCATAAACTGCATTCATAAAAAAAATTTCAAAAATACAATCTCATTGACCAAATACCTAGGCGAAAACAGAAAAATTACATTGTTCAATATGTCTTACGAATTTTTGTTTCTTGTTTTTGTTTTTTCATGTTAAAAAAGGTTCAATGCCACAGCATTGTTGGAGAAGCTAAGGGGGAAGAGGATGGTGTTTGTTGGAGATTCTTTGAATAGGGACCAATGGGTTTCAATGGTTTGTTTGGTGGAGTCAACAATCCCAGCAACTCTCAAATCCAGGCAATTCAATGGATCATTGATCAGATTCAAAGCCACTGTGAGTCTTTTCTCCCATCAAACACTGCTAATTCCCAAATGCATGAACACATTCATGCATCAAAATGGCTAAGAATTTGGGCTGCTCTGCTCCTAACTAAAAAATGTGTACGTCACCAATTACTTGTGACCCTTCTGTATCACCACCTACTGCAATTATTGAATTATTATTATTATTATTACTTTACTTTGACTTTTACCATTATTATAAATGTTTGAGTGATAACATAATTGCATATATAGAGATAGACATATTTTAATAGCATTTACAATAAAACCATCAGACAAAACTTTTTTCAAGACATGAAAGCTCGACGTGGTCTATTATAAAGCCTTACTTTATAACTATGATAGTTTTGTTAGGTTTTGAGGGGAATGTTATTCTAATGTGGGTTGATGATATATAAATATATTTTTTGCTAGTTTTTTTAATGAAGAAATATTTCATATTGTAGAACCATTTTTCTACAGAAAATTTTACTTGAATTTGTTTTTTCATTGTACTCCATGTAGGTATTATTCCTAGCTACACCACTGTGCAAACTAACCATCCCACCTGGGGAATTGTTTCAGAATCTGACTTGATTGATGTTAAAAAAAAAAAACCGGACCTTTCTTTTGCAAAATGTCAAAGAAAAGAAAATCCCAGCTGCAAAACATGGTACACCCCCAAAAAGGCCTATTGCTTCACCTACGCTTGACATTCATTGAAATAACTTCACATTGGAGTTGGTGTAGAATTTGAGCAATTTGTGCAGTAGTAAATTTGACTCCTCTGTCTAATGTTGGTTAATAAAATGAAATAGGAATACAATGCTTTTATCGATTTCTACTGGGCGCCATTGCTTGTTGAATCCAATTCCGATGATCCAGTGAGCCACAGATTACCAGAACGAATAGTGAGAATCAATGCAATCGAAAAGCATGCTAGGCATTGGACCGATGCAGATATACTTGTATTCAACTCGTATCTTTGGTGGAGACGGCCCAAAATGAAGCTCTTGTAAGTAATATTGGTCAACTTCATTAAAAAAATATCTATCAATCTGCCAATTACTGATTTTGATACGATTTGATTAGATGGGGATCGTTTGAGAGTCCGGATCAAATCACAAAAGAAGTTGAGATGTTACGGAGCTACGAGATGGCTCTAAAGACATGGTCAGATTGGTTGGATATTTATGTTGACCGTAACAAGACCCGAATGTTTTTCATGAGCATGTCGCCAACTCATCTTTGGTATGAACTTCCAAACTTAATTTGAGTTTTACTGTTGAATTATCTGTGAAAAACTCAGGCAATTTCTCTATTGCTTTTTAGTTGGCTTTTTCGTGAGTTCTTTGTTGTTGCTAAGCTTTTTTCATCAATACATGTTAACACTATCCCCAAAAAAAAAAAAGTACTCGCAAGACAAAATAATTATTTTCCTCCAAATATATTTTTTCATAAAGGGCATTTTTGTCAACTCCACTTTTTTAAAAAATTGGCCTTCTGGTGTAAAAGGCACTTGCCAAATGAGTATAAAAAAAAAAAAAAAAACATAAATGTTAGAAAAAGCCCACTAATAATTAGAGAAAAAACACAAGAAAAAAAGCCGACTGAAAGAAACGTAAGTCTACCCTAACGGTGAAACGAACTTGGTGACATTGGTAATTTAATTTTGTAAGGAATTGGTGTTTTAATCCTCCCCTTTTTTTCAAATGCATTCCTACTTTTGCTCTTATCGAAAATTCAGAATTACCCTTTGTTATCTTCTAGAAAAACGAACCCAGCGTAATACTATATGCAATAATGATATGTTTGTGATTTTACATAGATCGACACAAAATACGAGTGCATTAGGATAAAAGGAGATCACATTTTGTTCATCATTTAACAAAGTCTTAGTATCTTGTAGGGGTCAAGAATGGGGGATGTCAAAGCCTGACAATTGCTACAATGAAACAATGCCAATTTCCAAAGAGGGGTATTGGGGTAGTGGATCAGATATCAGAATGATGAACATAGCAGAAGCAGCTATTCAAGAACTCAGAACAAAAGGTTTGAAGATAGAAATGCTGAACATAACACAACTTTCAGAGTACAGAAAAGAAGGTCACCCTTCCATTCATAGAAGACAATGGACACCTCTAACTGAAGCTCAACTGTCTAACCCAAGAAGCTATTCTGATTGTGTCCACTGGTGCCTTCCTGGTGTACCTGATGTTTGGAATGAAATACTTTATGCATACATTTTTTATTTTACATGAATCCAAATGTAAAGAATGCGATTTTTTCACAAGGTTTGTGAAGAAGGTTGTAAAGTGGTTTGAATTTGAGAACTTTGAAGGCTGGAATTGTAAATTTGGTACAAAGAAAGACCAAGAAAATTTATTCCTTCGTCTCAGTTACTGGTACAAAGATGAATGGTCATGATTGAATGCAAAGCCTTCTCTGCAATTGGACTACAAAGAAGCCAGATAAAATACGAAAAAAATCCTTGAGTAAATTAGGATATACTAAAACTGGAGATGTTGTGGCCTTGTTCGCATCCCTTGTGTCATTGATCTCATTAGGGCATTGTGTGCGGAAATAGACCCATTATGCGATGAGATTGAACCAATCCTTTATAGAGCGGCCTATGATAGACCGATGTGAACATCACGAATTGTCCCGTAACAAAACCAGCCATTGCTGCTACCCGTCTCCGGTTGTCTTCTGTCATCACTGTAGGAATTGGGTTCAAGCTTTCCCTAGCCCCTTCTCATCAATGGACTCCTGACGTATACGAATGAGTGCGGTTCGTTCGATAAATTCCTACTTCTCTAGTCGAAATAAATAGAATATAATAGATAGAATATAATAGATAGAATATAATAGAAAGAATATTCGAAATAAATAGAATATAATAGATAGAATATAATAGAAAGAATATTCGAAATAAATAGAATATAATAGATAGAATAGAATAGAAAGAAGGGGGAGTTAATTCACCATCCCAAACAAATAAGATCTTTAGGATCCCATCCCATGGATTTTGAATGTTTATGAATTCATCTTGAGATTTAAATAATACCGAAAAAGCCGTTGTTTTTTGTTTTTCCCATTTTTAAATTTGTTTGAAATTAATAACTTATTTTGCAAATGTTATTAGTCCTCAACCCCATCCCACAAAACTGTTGGAAAATTAATGCTATTACATTCTACTAATATCGGGCAGTTTTTAAAAACTTTTCACATTAGTGGTCGGTTACAGAGTAATATGGAAGGCTGGTCATACCAAAACCCATCCCACCTTCCTTATTTTATGTTGAGATAAACCCAGGACCAAAACCGTCCCAACCACCCCCGATTTCTCTCTCATCCCACCTCTCTCAGCCATGTTCAAAGAAATCCCCAAATTTATCGCTTCTTATTCCTTTTCTGGCGTTCAAAAAATCACCTACCCAATCTAATCTCATCTCATCCCAAATCGAATTCCGGATTTCATGCGCCCACCTCCCTATTACCGAGATTCATAGCATTTCACCATCCCATTTATAGAGGAAAACTGTGATCCCGAATGTGAGAAACCGAAGCAACTTATTTCGACGGCGAATGTTGGACGCGACGGAGAAATCGAGGTCCCCAATGGCAACAAGCAGGTTGTGTCGTCCACCGGCGTACCACCACTATCACCAACCGGGACTTTGCAGGTGTGAAACCCCAATCGTTGAACAAAAAAAAGACACACAAAAAAAAAGGCTCGTAAGTTGATTTTCCGATCCAAAGTCGGTGACTTACATGGTGATGGATGATCTAACCCATTCTTTCTGTTTTGGGTTTGACCTCTGTTAATGTGATAAAGGATTTTTTTTTTTGGGATCGTCAACGTAATCAAGGATAGTAGTGTTTTGGTTGTGGGTTTTTGTTGTTTGGCTAAGGTTTAGTTGTTCGGTTGAGTTCTTTTTTCGAAATAAATTAGGAAAATTAACTTACCATGATTTTTCATGGTAAATTAATGTTGTTGAAATTTTGATTTTGTGGATGATTTACAGAAATATATCATAAATTTATGTAGATGGTACACTAGCGTATAGAGTTACTTCAAGTTACATGTTTTATTTGTAGAAATTTCTCGTGTTGTTCATGGTATATTCATACGTACTTTTTGCTAAGTGTTCACTGAGTGCTAATTTTTTTGCATTCATCCACTAAATTTTTTGCTGGAGACAAGAGAGTTCAATTTACCATTTTTATATACCATAAAATAACAAAACATGTTTATGGTAAAACAGAAAATCATGTTCACTAATTAAGGAAAATAATCGATTTAAAATAAATTAAGTTTTCGATATGGTAAACCATTTAACCATATTCACTATGTGAAATAACCAACCATTTATTGTCTTATCCACTTGATGAACCAGCCGACATGGTAAAACAATAAACCATGTTTTGTAACAAATTAGTCAACAATGTAAAATAACAAAAAAAATGTTCACTGTGTCATTATGGTAAAACAGTAAACAATGTTCATTAATTAAGGAAAATAATTGATTTGAAATTCAAAAACCAAAGTTATGGAAATGGGAACAAATGTATTCAAACAGGACGATTGGGATGATATTGGTTAGTAATCCTCGTTGATTGCTTGCCCGGATTTATAGCACAACTAATTGCCCAATTAATACCACTAAAATAGGACCATGAGATTTGCAAGATCATAAACTACAATGACATAATATAGTAATATTATATAATATACTAATAAAATACACACTAGGGGCATAATGGTCCAAATTCAAATTACAGAATCGAATCATAAAGATTCAAAAGCCATAGGATGGCATCCTAAGGAAAATATTGAAGTAGGATGGCTAATTAAATTTCTCTAGAAAGAATTCAAATACATGGAAAAAAGATTCTGGCTAGATCGTCGACTTGACCATACTGCAATTTTTTGTTTATATTTATTTCGAACTCATTATTGTTAGAAAAGCCCAATGAGGCTTTGGAGAAGCCCGACAAGGCTTCGGAGAATCCCAAGAAGTAAGTTATTTATACCAAGCATTCTTCTTACGGCTAGATCCAATCTCCTGGTCCCTGCGAAAAGGAAAAAGAATTTCACGCTCTTCCTTTCCGGAAGGGAGGATTAGCGAAATCCTATTGATTGCAGCTTTCTCCAGACCTCCGGGAAAAGCATGAAAAAAACAGCTTGAATGGTACGATCCCTCCGTCACCCCAGAATGAAAGGGTGAGAGGGCTATCGTCAAAGGATTGATTCTCATGTTGATTATAAGATTCAATGATATTACATCTTGGACGAAAGAAAGTTATCATAAATTCCAATTGAAGGAAGAAGAGGCTTTGCCACTATTGTTTTGCGTTTTCTTTAGGATACAAAAATCGTCAGTTGCGCAAAGTTGTTAGACTGGTCCATAAGAGCTGAACAATCTAAACTATGAAGCTGGTCTTTCTACCCTTTTAGGGAACACGTCTCAATCAAGGGCGAAGCTACTGAACGACGAAAGGAGGTCGAATCCGGCCACTGACTAACCCAATGTTTACCGTGGGCACGATAACTGGTACACCAGAGGTGCGTCCTTCCCGGTCCTCTCATACTAGGGAAAGGTCCTCTCAATGCTCGAACGCCCACACAACGAAAAGAAAATTGTATTTGTAAGAAGTAGTTTGGCTGGTTGGTTAGTTGGGCAAATTTTCTTCATGATTTTATTGATGAAGTTGGAATTCATAGAGATCATAATCAAAAGTTGTTCGAATTTGTTGATTGGAATTAAGGTATAGATAGATATCATGAATGCTGAATCCATTTCTTTTTATACGCCTGCCACTTTATCTTTTCTTTTTTAATGTCGTCTATGCAGATAGAAAAATAAAAAATGTTCAATTGCACTTTTCTTCAATAGGTCTTTTTGATTATCGTCTGCTATCTTACAAAAATGGAAACTAACTTAGGTAAGTGCTTTAGAAACATATGCACGGTTAGCCATACACTTTACATGTTTTTAGCGATTCACATGGCATCATCAAATGATACAAGTCTTGGATAAGAATCTACAATGCACTAGAACGCCCTTGTCAACGATCCTTTATTGGGAAAGCATCTAGGGTTCCTCGAATAATGTGATATCTCACGCCGGGTAAATCCTTAACCCTTCCCCTTCTTACTAAGACTACAGAATGTTCTTGTAAATTATGGCCAATACCTGGTACCCCTACCCCCAACCCCAACACACACACACACACAAATTTTTTGGTATTATCTACATATATCAAACAATGTAGCTTTCTTGGGAATTATTAAATAAGGAATTTTCAATAGGGCTAATGTTTTTGTGAAATATAAGATTTATATTCACAGCTAGGTTGGTTTTGGGCATACACCGAGGATCTTATCGGGCTTCTAAATTTTATCTAATTTTGCCAACTCAAATCTTGCATGCTATAATATTATTCAGGGGAAAATTAAGAGATTGGCTATCATTTTCACTTACTTTTGGATCATAAATTATATAATTGCCAAAGCTCTTTCCCTCACCCTCCAATTTCCCATGTGAGTGCTTAATTATAACAAGCAAAATAAAATAAAAATGACAGATTCCTGGCCATGAATGCTGGAATATTACACGATATCTTCTTCAATGTTTAATTATTCTTCCTGAGACAATGTTGGATATAATTAACTACTAAGAATTGTTTAGGTCTGAATTCTATAGTTGTTAGAGAGCTGAACTACAGTAGTCAATAGGTCCAGCAAACCAAACCCCCTGATAAAGCTCACGATACAGTCCTCGGGCCTGTTTGTTAGCGGAATTAATTATTTGGCAAAATAAACTCCGTAGAAAATACAATGATAGAAATCTAGTTAAAACAACCCAGAAAAACAAGAGATAAAACAACAAAGCATAGGAGTAAGAGAGCTCCCAATCAACTCGACATGAGCCTCAAGCTCACTATCACGTACTGCAAGAGGCAAATAGATCGGACTATTTAACTCAAGGGACTTATGGTCATCCCAACTCTGTCCATAGTTAACCCTCTCCATTATTACCAATTACCCTCCCTACCTCCAAAATGGGTATTAAAAGGAAGTTTGAAAACCAAACAAGTAGTTGTCTCCTTTTTTCTCATTCACCCAATTTTATCCATTCATACAAACCACCAAGAAAAACAAGTATGAAATAATCTCCCTTCTTGTCTCTTCATAACAATCACAACCTCAGGGAGATTAGTGTCCTAAAAATTATTGGGTAGTTAGCTAGCTCAGGATTTTCAAAGTCAAAAGGCAAAAACAGATCATGCAGCTATATCACTGAGCAGCATAAATATTGTTTTGTAACTATTGGATTGTAGTTCCACAAAGTGGGGGATATATCAACCCTAGGGGTTGGCTTAATGGTCAAAGCTTGAGACTTAAGAGTTTGCTCCCTGTTAAGGTCTCAGATTCAAAACCTCGTAGGTTCTATCAACTCCTTTAGGGTCAGTCTATACAGAGCTTTGCTCTGCCTTTAATTGGGAAGCTTTGCTCTGGCTTTAATTGGGGCTCCCACTAGTGGACAGTGGGATTTGTCTCTCAGGATTAGTCGAGGTGCACGAAAATTGACCCAAACACCTAGTCATAAAAAAAAGTGTGGGATATATCATATCACGGGGTGTGGTACTATTAATCGGATCACTATTAATACAATGGTATAACATATCTCATGAAATTATACGTCCCTTCACTATTAGTCTTGTCAAACAATGGTCCTAAACACCATTAAAAGTAATTAAATGGAGCTAAGCACCAACCATCATATTGACTTACCAATAGGATTATTAATTTTATGGTTATTAAATAGACACGAACCATTCATAACCACTACTATAGAAGAATTTGTAATCCAGACAAATCCACCTGTGTACTTCTTATATACTAATTCAAATAATTCAACTAACCACCCTTTTGGCCTTTGTTTATGTATGATTCAATCAACTGCTCCTCATTGACAATGTGATTTGCAAATTCAACAAATCCAAGAGGGAAAGGAAATGGCAAAGACACTGATACTAAGATGCAGTGTTAATTCGCTCGTAACCCTCCTCTTTGCGGTTGTGATTGTCGCCGTTTATTTAGCAGGAGAGAGGAGATTTTGGCTCTTTGAAGACAAAGATCAGGCAATTATGCAGAGAAAGACAGTGGCAAAATGCAATATGTTTTCTGGCAAATGGGTGTTTGATAACAAGTCTTACCCTTTGTACAAAGAGAGAGAGTGCACTTTCATGTCTGATGAGTTTGCTTGTGAGAAGTTTGGTCGAAAAGACTTGAACTATCAGAATTGGAGGTGGCAGCCTCACCAGTGTGACCTTCCAAGGTCTCTCTCTCTCTCTCTCTCTCTCTCTCTCTCTCTTTCTCTCACACACACACACACACACACAGAGTTAGGAGTTTTGTCGTACATTAGGCCCAACCACTAGCCAGTTGGGGCAGCCGCCCAAGGCCTCACTTTTTCAAAGGCCTCCAATTTCTATGATCAGTCTAGTTGTCATAGAAAAAATGCAATATCAGAAGACCTCCACAAACTGCAAGGTGCTAATCTAACTATTCTAATAATAGTGACTTTCACCGATAAAAAAAAAAAAAAAACATCTACAACAAAATAAAATACATTGTCACTAATCAAGGAGCTTGGCAAAAACAGAACAATTACATTGTTTAAAAGCCTAGAAATATGAGTGGCCCAATGATGCCAAACGGAAAAAATAGAGGCTGTAAATGTTGCAAAGTAACAGTAGAAGGCACCTCAAATGGGCTTCGACCGCCCCAAGTTTTGTGTTCGACTGTGTTTAATGAATTTTTGTTTCTGGGTTTTTTGTTCATGCTAAATAAGGTTCAATGCCACAGCATTGTTGGAGAAGCTAAGGGGGAAGAGGATGGTATTTGTTGGAGATTCTTTGAATAGGGACCAATGGGTATCTATGGTGTGTTTGGTGGAGTCTGCTGTCCAACCAACAATCAAATCCAGGCATTTAAATGGATCTTTGCTCAGATTCAAAGCCAATGTGAGTCTTCTTTTTCCCCATGATCTGATATTCTATTTGTAAACTACTGCCAAAGTCCAAAAAATGAACACTTTCATGCTTTAAAATGGCTAGGAATTAGGGCACCTTTTCTCCAAACCATAGACACAAAAAAGTTGTATGTCACCAATTTGTTGCAACCCTGTTGCAGCATTGCCTGCTTAAGTTCACACAATTGATTTCTTTTATCAAAGTGCCATCAAGGAAATAGTGAAGGGGTATAAGAATCTTGAGGAGCAATGCTTTATACCCCGAAGTTGCAAATTTCAAGAATTCTGGTTTAATAATCTGTTTTGTTGCTTTCTTAATTTCAGTCCATCCGTACGTAAATACTAGTGTATATGTTGTTCGCATCACAGATCAAGAGCAGAATAGCAATGAATTCGGACAATATTTTTAATTTCAGATTTTTCGGATTGGATTCGGTTTCATTGACAGGCCTATGTCTGGCATTCATTTATTTAACCTTAGAAATTTGCTTCCATCCTTGCATATAACAACACACAATCAACAGATCATCTTCAACTTCATTTTTTCAGGGAATTCCAAGATTCACATGTTACAGGGTTAATTTTCCTTAAATCTGACTCCTCTGTCAAATGCTTGTTTAATGCAATAAAATAGGAATACAATGCATCGATAGATTTCTACTGGGCACCATTACTTGTGGAATCCAATAGCGATGATCCAGAGCACCACCGAGTAACAGAACGAATAGTTAGAATCAACGCAATCGAGAAGCACGCTAGGCATTGGACCGAAGCTGACATACTCATCTTCAACTCCTATCTTTGGTGGAGACGACTCAAAATGAAGCTCTTGTAAGTAAAATCGTTCATCTTCCATAAAAATTATATCCATCAGTCAAGCAACTATTGAGATTTGGTACAATTTGGTTAGATGGGGATCATTTGAGAGTCCGGATCAAATCACCAAAGAAGTTGAGATGTTACGGAGCTACGAGATGGCTATAAAAACATGGTCTGACTGGTTGGATATTCATGTCAACAGTACCAAGACCCAGTCGTTTTTCATGAGCATGTCACCAACTCATTATTGGTATGAACTCTCAAACTTAATTTGCATTTTTCTGTGGTTTTACATAGATGAATACAATCATTCTCTTTTCCTATACCATTTGACATTTTTGGTGTTATACAATGCAGGGGTGAAGAGTGGGGGAAATCAAAGCCTGACAATTGCTATAATGAAACAGTGCCAATTTCTAAGGAAGGGTACTGGGGGAGTGGATCAGATATCAGAATGATGAATATAGCAGAAGCAGCTATTCAAGAACTAAGAACAAAAGGTTTGAAAATAGAAATGCTGAACATAACACAACTTTCAGAGTACAGAAAAGAAGGTCACCCATCCATTCATAGAAGACAATGGACACCTCTAACTGAAGCTCAATTGTCTAACCCAAGAAGCTATGCTGATTGTGTCCATTGGTGCCTTCCTGGTGTTCCTGATGTTTGGAATGAAATCCTTTATGCTTACATTTTTCATTTTACATGAAACCAAATGTATAGAACAGGATATTTTAAGATTTCTTGAAGGTTGTAAAATAGTTTGGATTTTGATAAATTTTAAGGCTGAAAGTTTTACAGTTGGCTTAAAGAAAGACTATGAAAAATCTTCATCTCGAGTATTGGTACATTAAAAAACAAGTTAGAGCTTATATTCAAAGTACAAGCTTCTTTATAACTTATTTCTGTACGTGACACGATAATTCACAAGCGTAACTGATGATACCGGAAAATGAATGGCCCTATGTGGTCTCCTATGAGAGCTGCAAAGCAAGTTCCTGACGCTCCGACAATTTTGTCAGAAACCTTCAATCAATAGAGTAATTTAGTAATATTGCATGAGTTTCATCTTTCAATGGGTGTATGTTTGTAAGAAATTTGACTGGAGTGTCTGCCGTGGATTATGGTTTTTCGAGAGTTACATAAATTCCATAGATTCTATTGATGATTAGTTTGAATCTTAGAATGAAATATGGAATGTTTTGAGGCATGATTCTGTTGATGATTAGTCTAAATTGTTTTGCTTACTGTGTGAACTTATCCAAGTCAAATAATGATGGGCAAAAATTTTCAAAACATGATAAGGTAGTTTCCTTTCAAAAACTTTGAGCTACAGTTAGTGGTGTTTTGCTTTAATTGATGATATATGAATACTAATTTGTTATTCGGTTGCCCCAATGAAATAATTTGAAGTTAATGAACCACTAAACGTTTTGATCACTAACTGACTAAAAGTGGACCTGTAATGGATCCACAAAAGCCAATTGATATAAGCTTGTCGGCACTTGCAAAACGAAGCTCATTACGAATATTTTGGATAAAGTCAACTAATCATCTAGTTATGCAAAACAAAACAAAATACAAGGGAGACGGTGTCTTTACCCCAAATCAGGCATCTCGCCTCACACACATTCTGTCGAAAATTTCTATCTTTGTAACAATCTCTAAAGAGTTAAAGTGTCAGTCAAAGACGAAACTAAACCCCTCCAAATCCTATTATTCTTTCCTTCACGTTGGCAAGAAAAAGAAGCTTTTGGAATTACTATTAAAGAATTCAAACTTAACCCTGATCTGGAAATGGTAAGTAGGACATAGATCTAATATTTAAAGGTTTTTTGGAGACATAATCTAATATTTAAAGCTTCTATTAACGAAACTATTTTTTGATTGGTAAATCTGGCTAATCCACAACAGAGCAACTGTGCTCCGACAGAGAATTTCTTGGGTTGATTAAGTGCTTTGCGCACTATTAGAACTGGTGTACTTGCTATGCTTATAATAAAGGGGTAATGCTACATGCACAAATATGAGCTTTTGCTTCGGCTTTATTTGAATTCTCTGCTAATCGGCGGTAAGATTAGGTTTGCAAAATTAATCAAAGGTGCTTACAAATTCACACAAACATTTTCAGTTACAAAAAACGCTAAATATTAAGGACCGTACAATATGTGTGAATTCCATCCAGTGCATCTTGAGACTTGTGTGTTGGAGATTTTCAAAATATTAAATTATTTTTTTGGTTTGGGGTTTTTTGAAAAGATATTAAAAGAGGTTTATGTGAAATGTTGTAACACATTTTCAAATAAATTATGAATTTACTGAATGTGGAATGTTTTTATATGGAAGGGGTGTGATTGTTAGGAAATGAGCCTCCAAGAGGCATAACTTTTCACGAAATGGTGCCTATGAAGAGACATGACTTTTCCTTGTTAATTGTCTTTAAAAGACATGATTGTTCCTCATTAATGTCTTCAAAAGACATGATTATTCCTAATGGGTGTCTACTAATTAGTTTTTCATTTGCCAAAATGGAAATCTCATAAAATTAAGTGGATGATATAGCAAATGTCCATTTTAGCAAATGAAAAACCAAGCCTAAAGGCATAATCTTTCATGAAAAGGTGTCTATAAGTCTCTAAATAGACCCCTTGTAAAGTCATTCATTACACCAAAAATTTCATAGCGAATTGTTTTCTCTCTACACACTCTATTCCTAGATTCTTAGGCATACTGATATTCAGTTATTCTCGAAAAATTGAATATCAATCATTGGTTCTCTTATTTTTCTTTAGTAGATATTCTGTTTGTTTTCGTTTGTCAAACACAGTAAAAAAGAACCTCAAGCTCAATTTCATGGTATCTTGAAAGCGGATTCGCGGTTAACCCGGTGCACACCTTATGGTGGGGGCAAGTACTGTCTTTAGGACAGTTCAAAAATATATATTGTCTTTAGGAAAAAATTGTTTCAACGTGCCTCGAACGTGATTTATTGTACCAGATTTTTGTCTACGAAGACGACGCCATCAACCATTATGAATATCGGATTCACAACACTGTGTCACAATCTTTTTCTCAGTATCGTGCTCGGGTGTTCCTCTGTCCCACTTTGAATGAGCCGTTGATTTTGTTTTCAATCCAAACGCGCGTTATCAGATGGCTTTGTTCCCGTGATGGAAACGTTCACTAGCTTCTTCTGATTGTAGTCAATTTTATCTCTGATAGTGTTTACTCAGTTTTTTAATCACTATTTTATTTGTTAATAATTAAGAACTCGTTAAATAATCTAATACGACCACCCCCAAATTTAGAAGAATGTTTGATGAGTAAAATTTTGCGAACTAGTTCAGCCGAAAATCGGAGCATAGTAGAATCTATTCTCTCTCTCTCTTTCTTCTCTCACTAGAATGATTCAAAGATGGCCCAAGAAAAAAACCCAGCTGCCTCTCATAGCACTGCTCTTCTTCCTCTTCCTAGTCTCTTCAATTCTCTACAACGAACGGCACATTCAACAAATTCACCAAAACCCATCTCTCAAGCAAACTTCAATGGTCGAATCCACCGCTCCAACTGATTTTAGCAACCCAAAGAGGCCTCCAGGTTAATTCTGCTGTCCCTAGATATCCGATTTACTTTCCCTTTTTCCTTTTTCTTGTGCCTTTTATTGGTTTAACGACTGTGATTTGTCATTATAACTTTTTGTGGGTATGCATAGTTTTGTTCATTTTGTTGCATTTCGCTTGATGAAATGACTTGACTTTGTCTGTGTATATATGCACTTGAAGAGTACATTTTTCACAGAATGCTCTGCCCAATAAACTGAGGCTCGTTAATGGATCGAATGAATCAATTTTGTGCATCTTCTTGTGATGTTTTTGGTGGGTTCATTTAATACGTTGTTTTCCTCGATTTAATTTTATCTGATTATATGGATGTTTGGTGATGGTTGCAGAAATTTTAGATAGATTCACCAAATGTAGATCCACAGTGAAGTACAATGGCAGGAAAGCACGGTGGGATGTTCAGGTGGAGGAGTTGAATAGCCGGAGGGAAATTGGAGAGAGTTGTGATCTTTTTTCCGGAAAATGGGTTTTCGATAACTCCTCACATCCACTCTATAATGAGTCAGATTGTCCATACATGTCTGACCAGTTGGCTTGCCACAAGCATGGACGGCCTGATTTGGGCTACCAGTACTGGAGATGGCAACCCAACAGTTGCAATTTGAAGAGGTACTTGGAGTCAAATCCTACAAATGGGTTATCATGGTTTATTTATGTGTTTTAATTTCTTTTGTTTATACCCACTCTTCTTTTTGCTTATGCTATAGTTATGTGTCTGTCGGGTTTTCATTTCGTACTACTATTGAGCAAAGAATGGTAAAGAAATTGTCACATTGGGTTTTTCTTGGTCATTTGTCTATGCTTTTCTGGATTGTTTTTGTTGATGTGTAGATGGAATGTGACTGAAATGTGGGAGAAGTTGAGGGGGAAAAGGCTGATGTTTGTTGGGGATTCTCTGAATAGAGGGCAATGGATATCAATGGTGTGTTTGCTACAGTCTGTAATTGCAGCAGATAAGAGGTCCATGTCTCCCAACGCGCATCTCACCATTTTCAGAGCAGAGGTAAGGCATTTACCATCCACCAAGAAATTAATTATAAGCTTGAATCAAGTAAGGTTTCCAAAGAATTCTAGATTGCTGTGTTTCCATTCCTTATATTCTTCAGTTTATAAGTTTGAATTAGGTGTAGCATTACGGTTGTTTAGGTTTTTTTTCTAGTTCCTAGTTCTTGATTTGAAAGTGTTCTGCTAATGTGAAGGAATACAATGCCACTGTTGAATTCCTTTGGGCCCCGCTTCTTGTTGATTCTAATTCTGATGACCCAGTGAATCACAGACTGGATGAACGGATAATGCGTCCAGATTCAGTTCTTAGGCATGCTTCTCAATGGGAGCATGCTGATATACTTGTTTTCAACTCATACTTGTGGTGGAGGCAGGGACCAGTAAAACTGTTGTGAGTATGAGTCTTATGCCAGGATTCATATGGAGGATTATGCTTCCAAGGGGTTTAAGAACTGCCTTCTTATTGTGTTTTGAAATTGTTAATCTGGCATCTGCAGATGGAGTAGTGAAACAGATGGGGTTTGCGAGGAAATAGATGGGCTGGGAGGGATGGAGTTGGCCATGGAGGCTTGGGCTAATTGGGTGGCCTCTAATGTCAACCCCCTCAAGAAGCATGTCTTCTTTGTAACCATGTCCCCGACACATCTGTGGTAAGCTTCAGTCCCCTTTCTGAAATTTTAAATGCAAACTAATTACAGCACTAAACTAAGATCTAGGATTTTTGTTGCTTCATATGGCATGTCGTTGGTCCAAGTGCTCCACCATCGTGCTTCTGGGATTGTCAATATGGAGCAAGATTAATTAAGGCCAGTGATTTAACGGAAAGAAAAATATAAAAGTTCCATACGACTTTCTTTGCTTTTCAACAGTTTCATACGACTTGAGCAGTGCTTATTTTGAGTCCAGTGGTTTGAGCACATCTTATGCTTGTGTTGATTGAAAGTGGGTCTCATTGTGAAATGAATGAGCCTCTGTGTGTGTCATGGGATTTGAAAAGGCTCTGCTATTCATATAGATATCTTACCTCTCCTGCTGCTTAACCTGCGGTGATTATTCTATTTTTACGTAAATATACTAGTCCAGTCATTTCAGCATATAAAAAACATGTCGGTATCTTCTAGTTTTAGGATCTAGGTGTTTACGGAGATTTGTTACCTACACTGCAGAATTCGGAGTAGTCGTGAATCCATTTAGACTACCACACACCAATGATCTTCTGCTCCATCCCGATTCTTATGATATCTCTGCAGTTTCTCCTTTCTAATGTTAGTCAAGTCAGATTCATGCCTATTGCTGAGAAACTGACTGGAATTATTGTTGTGTCTTTCTTTATCTACGAGTGTCATCACCTCTGTCAATTACTTGACAAAACCGCAATTGATTTTTGTAGGAGCCGAGAATGGGAGACAGGAAGTGAAGGAAATTGTTATAACGAGAAAACACCCATCAACGATGAGGGCTACTGGGGAAGTGGCTCCGACTTGCCGACAATGCGAATGGTGGAGAGGGTGCTGAACAGTTTAAGCTCAAAGGTTTCAGTAATCAACATCACTCAGCTCTCGGAATATCGAAAAGATGGACACCCTTCAATTTACCGCAAGTTTTGGGAGACACTGAGCCCGGAACAATTGTCTAACCCTGTTAGTTACTCTGACTGTATACATTGGTGCTTGCCGGGTGTTCCTGATCTGTGGAATGAGTTGCTATTCCAGTTTTTGTAGGTCTTATGCTGATTTATCTGTTTTGTGCAAGAGTACAATCAAGGGGAGAGGATTTTTGGCTTATTTAGCATGCGTGTGAAAAAAATGTTGATAGATTTTTCTCATCATTTGAATGAAATCACTGGTTTATGAGAATTTGATGTTCAATCTCTATCTATATGTTAAAGAAAAAGCTTTGATTCTCTATTTATTGTCAAAATTTTATTTCTAGAATTCGAAGTCCCTCCTACCATTTGATGTAACAATAAAGACCCATGACATTAGATATGAGAAATGGTATGTGCACAGACCCATGTGCATAGATCCAGACTCATCTATTCAATGCATATGGGCTCCTCATTATTTTGTGGAACCTGCGTGCATTAAATGATTCCAGACCTAAGTCACATAATTTGTGTGCGTGAGCGAGAGTTTGAAAGCGTCTTTCAAACACGTCCCAACCTACTAAAATTCGCGAGAACAAGGATTGAGAGCGCGAGCAGAGTGAAAATTTGGAGTGCAGGGTATTTGAAGGTTTATGTGACTAAAGTTCTGGACACAATGTATCTTGATTTGTGCACGCATTATTTTGTGGATAATGAGAGGCAAAAGGAAAAATGAGTGAGCATCTGAACAAGAACAACAAAAATGCTTCATAACTACGACTTAAAGTGAAGCATAGACTCATTTTGTCGAAGTGGACGGTTGGATAGAGGCCACTACACCGTTAAGTGATTTGGGGGGACTAAAGCGACCTCTTTTCCGGCAGGTATTCATATCTGCTTTCCCACTTGGAGCCCCTCCCATTTATAGGACCCCATGGATACTAGGGCTGCACAAAAAAACCGGTGAACCGTGAATCCGGTCCGGACCGAACCGATCCATGCATTTTGGATTTTAACCGTGGATTAATGGTCCGGACACGGATTGAAAAAATAGTAAACCGTGACTCGTGGTCCGGACACAGATTTTGATTTCGAAACCGTGGATTAACCGATCCGAACCATGAGATTTTTCTTATATATAATTTTTTAAAATATATATATCTATATACACACACATAATTTTACACAAACTTCTACTACACAGACTAGAGGTAAACTGTGATCTCTTTCAAAACTTGGATGTGTATTTTTATTGATGACCCATTAGTGTGAGATTCCAATGAAGACATCTTCTCTAATTAGTTACGGGAGCTCTTTACTTTGATTTTCTATTGTTTCAAGTTGATGTGTTAGTTTCAAAATAGGAATTAGTTGTAACGAACTACTGTGTTTGTGAACTTGTGGTGTCCTTAGTATTTATAGAATTTGAATAATGTACTTTGGGATGCTTCTTGATTTATTTTTATGCCAAATTACGACTACCATAAATAATAATGTCTTATATAACATGTAATCCGTGGATAAAATCGGAACCGATCCGTGACTCGTGGATCGGATTGGAACCGAACCGTGAGACTTTTGGTCCGGACACGGATTGTATTTTCTAAAAACCGTGACTCGCGGATTAGGATTGGATTCATGCCAATCCGATCCGATCCGGACCGTGTACACCCCTAATGGATACTGGAAAACAATTGAATTTTTCCCAGACCACACCTACCATTGTTTTTTGTTGGTAACGTAGCCTAATCCGAAATAATGTGTCAAATTGTTTGTTCTACAGAAAGTTGGAATTTGAACATGGCAAATACATCTAAGCTCAAAATTAAAACATAATAATCATACGGACGACAATATTTCCATGCGCTTACATGTCGAGTAAAACTATAAGCATTAACGAGAGTGCTAAAATGACTTTGAGATCATCGTGGCTATAAGTACCATAAAATGCCATAAATTTGTGGTTAGACTTCTAAACCCTATTATCTCTTCTTTCTTGCGACCGATTGCGATAACTATAGAGTCAAGTTGATATCAAAACCTTCAGACTGGGCATCCATTTGATCGTAACAAGTACAGTATTCTTCCTCTTCAGACTGGGCATCCATTGAAACTTCACACGTTCGTACGTTGATCAAGCTTGGCATTTCGGTAACTGGAGCCTATTAAAGACGTTGAAGATCGAAAATATTAAATTGGTGTAACGTAATCTTCTGTTAGGGAATGACAAGTCGAACATAAAAATGTTGCCAATGCCAGAAATCAAGACAAATTCACCTTCCTGTAGATGGTACCATCTTCTTCGACATGCCAACCGGCTTCCTCGCAAAGAGCCTTCAATATGTCATTGTTATCAGCGTGCCTGGGAAGTTGGTAGTTCCCGTGAGTTCGGAGCCCCGCGAAGATCTTCTGGGCCATGGCTCGCCGTCTTCGCTCCCTTTGCTTGTTCTTCTGACGCTCTCTCTCCGAAGGGAACCGCAATTTGGTTACAACATCTCCTTCTTTGTTGGTTTTGTGAACCAGCCAAGGTCCTCTGCTGGCCTTGATGCATCCTCTCAGAGGCCTCCTATTCTCTTCTTCTGCCATTAGCCCTTCTTGTTCTTGTCTTGTTGATTCTGTTCTAAAAGACTCCTTTTATATTCAAACTTCTTTACGGTTTCTATTTACTACTGTAAAGGAATAAAATAGGGACGACAAACCGTTCAACATAATAAGGCCAAAAGGACTTGTACCATGTTTTATTCCTCTAGTAAAGGTCATCAGCTTTTTTTGTGTTTGTTTGAATGGTGTGATGTCTTGGAGGAATTTTTCAATGCCCCTAGGTGCTGGTGTGCGCCCCTGGTGTGCACATTCGAGCCGTTGATGTCGGTAATTAATAGCTCGGATTTCATCTTGTCAATGGACGGCTCGGATCTATTAAGTGCCAAGATGAAATCAGAACCGTTGAAAATACATCTGACAACTTGGATGCCACACACCAGAGAGCGCACACCAGCACTCATCTTCCCGCCCCTAGGGGCACAAACATGGACCACACCGTAATGTGGGGTCCACTCTCAAGTGTGTAGACCCCACACAAATGTGTGGTATAAGTTTGTGCTTAACCGTGCCCGAGGACCATGGAAAAATTACTCATTGTTGAAGGTCTGCTTTGTGATCAAGATTTTTATAATAAAAAAAAATTGCATTGAAAGAGGGATAAAAGAGATTTGCAGCTTATACACTGAATACTGATCAAAAGTAACTTTTTCACTGCAATTTCCAGTCTTTTTCATAGAAAGTGTAAACATCTATGGAAGAATACAGAAATGTGTATATACATATAAACGTCTATACATGCAGTATATACATGCCTTGTAGAAGAAAATTGTAACTTTTTGCAGAGAAGACTGAAGATATTCGATTTTTGCAGGATACAGTATACGGACCCAAAACTGTTCTTGAAGATAACAGAAGACCAAATCAATGAAATCAGGTGATATCCCATATTTCCATGTAAGAAGGGGCTATGGTGTGAAGGCATCTCTGCATTATTTCTGAGAAATTGAGAATCATGTTTGAAGAGCATGTTAGTACGGCAAATTAGTGGCAGACGTAAAAGCAGATTAAAAAGGTGTAGTCCTCTGTTTTGGGAGACTAATTCGATTTGGGTCGCGCTTTGGTAACGGTTATCTTGTACTCTTTCTTCATTCGAATTATGTAGTGGAGTTTGCGTGAACCGTGGATTTCTCTACATTTTGGGGAACCATGTAAAATTTCTATCTTATGTTTTTGTTTCATATTCTTAATTATGTTTTGCACATTGAGTGTTTGTTGGTTTGGCCGTATTTTCAACAGGGAGAATGGGGTTCTTGTGCATTCTTCTAGGCACAAAAATTCAGAGCACAAGTTTTTCATTGATCCAAATTGTTCATTTTGGGAAGACAAGCATGAACTTCAATCCGAAAAATAAACCATTTTTACGTGGTAATTTCATCGGTATGCACGGGGGCTTTTCAATGAACCACTACTCAAATTTAAGTTATGATTCGTTTTCGATAATCAAAAATAGATTAAAAAACTACTGCTTATGTAAACTTACCAAGCTTTAAGAACTCATTACTCAGCTCAATATTTTGAACTATTTGTAAAAACAAATAAATTCTTGAGCTCGTTTACTAATTTTTTTCGATCCCTATTTTCGCAACTGGATTCTGATTCTTCACTATTCAGTGAACAGAATAACAAATCAAACCTAAATGGAATGACTAGAACATGTCCGCCAGAAACTAAATCCGCCTATCCAGAAAACAAACTTCAAATTTAAAAAGAACTTGAACTTACATGCATGATTTACCCAGATGAAGTTAGTGAATTACACAAGATCGAAGCCGTGAAATTCACAAGCTTTAAAACCCAATAAAATTTACATGCTCAAATCGCAATTTTGGGCCGTTTGCGATTTCTCCTCAGTAAATTGTTCAGGCTTTTGGTGGGGTGGGTCACTACTTTTTTTTTTGGAGAAAGCTGGGTCACTTGTTTGAACCACTTGATCGACTTTTTTTTTTTCTTTCTATTTTTAACTGTCAATGTGACTGGACCAACTTATGCGCCCCATGACTAATTTCCTCTAGTGTTCAGTCAAAGTCAGGCCATTTACGTCAAGACTAAGGGACTAACAAGAAATTACTACTTTTTTTTTACGATCTGATCCCAATTATCAAACCTTGTTCAATTGTGTGATGAGCAAACCCACCAGACACCAACTAACCGGAGTGACCATTGGGGCTACTGAATCCAATTAAGAACTAGTGACCATACATCCCCTCACAAGATTGCCCTTCCAAGTATATAGTAGCATTTGCCAGTGCATTAATCACCAATTATTTTCTTTAATTCTTGAAGAAATGATGAGCACAACTTGGAAAGAAAAATGTACGGCAATACATGAGCAAAGAGAACAAAACAACACATGACATTGTTCCTTCACTAGATCTATGCCAAGTACACAAAGTTACAAACCCCATGAGCAAGGATGAACAAAATCAGGACAATGCCAATACATATTATACAGCACATAGCTGGTGTGCATCCAAGATTCCAAATATGGGCAGGTTTAAGCCAGCATCAATCTCAAAACCACCCAAAATCCAACCACAAGAAGCATCTCTAACAGTAGCAGTTCTGGAGATGAGCTGTTGGATTTTTCACAAATTCAAGCTCCAAGATTTCGACTGTGCGATTTCCTCTTCAAAATTCTACAACATAAAACGACAAACCAATCATAAGAAGTAGATCGTTAAGCTTTCAGTATCTTTTGTATCTAAGGCGGTAAATTCCCACCAAACCCAAGGAGACATCCGTAAACTAGATCCAGAAAAACAAGTTTTAATATCAGTGACTAGGTATGACGGCAAGTTTTACACGATTGAGACAAGATGCATGAGATACAAAACAATTAAACACAAGACTAGTCGCTTTAGCTTTGGACAAATCCTAAGCTCTCCACCTCATATACTCTGCCACAACAGCGCCAATTGTCTACCTAGAAAGTCCACTCCGGTCATCTCTCAACCAATCATCCACAGGTACGATGAACGAAAGAGAATACAAATTCCTAGATTTTAGTGATCTTTCAAGGCCTTTGATCATCTCAACATATATAGTCAGTAACCTAAGAAGCATAAACACAAACACATGATGCAACACGGACAAGCCAACACAAAAAAAGAATGAGAAAATTACAAGACACGATATGGGCAGATACGTGCAAGATATTGATAATTAAGTAGCTATTAATTTAAGTATGCCCATAGAAAAAAGAAAAAAAAGGCAGGAGTAAATAAGATAAGCCCACTAATAGAAGTTACCAAAAAAAACACGGTGTACCCATAGAAGTTGGGTTAAATACCATAATACCAGCTATAGAGGCAGTAAAATGTAATTACAAAAGTGAGTTTTATCAACCAACAAAAGAATTCTGTAGCTTGAATGGCTCTGCTGTCACCAAGGCTCAAGCATACATGGAGGCCTAAAGAAAGGTATCCATGAGAGTTACCATATTATAGATCTTCTGGATTCTGCTCTTTACAGCTAGAGAGGAGATTTGGGTTAGGAAACTGATGAGAGGAGGACATTAATTGCATATCAAAGCATGCTGTGAAGGTTCCAATGAATGGACAATCTATTGGAAAAAAGAGGATTGTCAAATGCATCTGCAAAGAAAGCAACTAACTATATCACAAAGCTTCCGAAGACCCGAACCACAGAGTATTTAGTACAGGTGCACAGAGAAGTTGCAATAACAATGGAAGAGATTTTCCATTAGCTCATGCCATGAACACTAGAAAAAACAAATGAAGAGCAACAATGGTGCCCAATACAAGTGAAACACCGTTTACTAGCAATTTTAGAGAACTTTCTGAAGTAGACTTCAGACACTGAAAAAGAAGATATTATGGACACACCCACACAAAAATAATCACAATCCCTTAGGGCATCCTTATTAGAAGCACTAAATTTAACCTCAAAAACACCTTTTATAAATTTAGCAAGTCACTTTCTGAAAATTCCCAAAATTAGACTCTCTATCCAAACTTAACTATATTAAACTATTCCCCTCTAATCTATTAAAAAAAAAATACCCCTTAAATATTAACTCCCCGACTAGGGAGGAGTTGTTTGTGACAGAGAAGTACAACTTTTCCTCTCTCTCTCTCCAATTCACGTTGGAAGCCAAAACCGCACAGCAAAAATGAATAAAGAAACAAAAGTGAGTGGAACAGTGCGTTAACAAAATTGTGGCGTCACTGTAGCAAAGTTGCAAGTTTTACAAATTTGCAAAACATTTGTGGAACAGTGCATTAACAAAATTGGGTGTTTGGTTGCATTTCACTCATCAAATTTAGCTATCAAGGGATTTGATGCCCCTGATATTGATGTTCTTAACAAGAACCAAAAAAGTAATATATTGGAATGCATGAAAGTCCCCTCCCTCTCACACAAGATGCTTTAATTGTTCAATTCCATCTAACGAAGAGTGGGAAATGAGGAGACCTAAGATAGAAATGCATGTTACAGACTTCCTTACATATCTAAAAAGATTAATAAGCCATTAGCACAATGAAGCTGGGAGTAAGAAAGTTAGGGTACGTCACAACTAACATGGTAGCTTGATTCCAACCTGAGAATTTGAAATAGGATCAGAGGTAGTTTCCCAAAATGTGCTAAAGTGCTAAACGGGATAAAAATGCTAAAAATAGTTGATGTATGTGAGGAGAATGACCTATCTCAAAATCCATGTTTAGGACTTTTAGAGAATGGGAAACTACCCCTCAAATAAAAATTTGGCCATGCCATTATCCATCCAAAGCCTCTCCTAAGTTAACAAAACATATTCCTGATCACTTATTTGGATCACAAGAAGTCATAGTGTCATAGATGAACCCTCATAATATTCATTGGATCCTCCTTTATGAAAATGAAGTAACGTGCATGATTGATATGAAAGATGAATAACTAGTACCGGAGAACCTTGTATATATGAAAAATAAGGAAATAGGAGTATCTCAAATAAGGACAAAACAAGTACCTTAAATAGCCAAAAATAACATGACCAAGCAACAATCAACTACTCCAAGCCCGCAACTCGGTACCTCAGCTTCATATTGTGGTTTTCCTGCCAATTTTTAGAAGTAAGTTATGCACATAATATCACAAATTCTAGTATCGTAATTCCACAGCCAAAAACACAACTCCAACATACTACATCTCCAATTACTCCCAAAGCAAAGACAAAAACCAAGTTACTAGCACACTAAGCCAGTTTTTGATTTACTGGAATGATGCTGAAAAAGAATGATCGTCCCATTGGGTTTGCTCATCCCAGCGGACCAACATCCCAATTCTAGTATCTTAATTCTGCAGCCGAAAACACAACTCCAACATACTACAGCTCCAATTACTCCCAATGCAACGGCGATGACAACAAAGTTACTAACACTCTAAGGCAGTGTTTGTTTTACTGGAATGAAGCTGAAATAGAATGATCATCCCCTGGTTTGCTCATCCCAACACTTGGTTCACTATAAAACCACAGAAATTAAAGCAGACCTTTGAATTGTGAGAAAGGGAACCATTCCCTTTCTCAATCCAAAATGATCGATTTTGTGAGAAACTCTTATCTGTTCTTTTCTATTCTTACCAAATCACTCAAACTAAAAGGGTTAAAAATAGAATCGCCATTCACCACCATTCCGTTGGGACCCAAAATCATTCTAGTGAACCAAACACTACACAATTACCCAAAAACAAGACTCGACACATTCAGGTAAAGAAATGCCCACTAGATACAGTACATCCAAACACTACTGCGACAATTAGTACCAATCCAAAGAAAACAGTAGTGTACCAACGCACTAAGGCAATGTTTGATTTACTGAAATGAAGCTGAAATATCTCCCAATCGAGTTGGGGTTGCTCATTCCAAAGTTTGGTTTGCTAAAAAGCGACAGAACTATATATCATTAATGGAATCTGTCACCCACGGATGCAGGAGAATGGCTGTTTCTTCATAGGGACCTAAAATCATTTCAGCGAACCTAATCCGGATTCCCAAAAACTGATTCAACACAGTCACAAAAAGAAATGCTCACAATAACCAGTATAATCCTCACCTGCTCCGAAACCCGAGCTGAACCCTTCTCCACCACCCTTGCCAATCCTTCCAACTTGGCAAGCATTTGCTTATACAAATCCTCCACCTCCCCTGTATACTTCACCGCTTCCGGTCCCACCAACAGACTCAACCGCCCCACATCAAACCCCTCAGCACACAAATCCATCCGCCTCTGCTCCTCCTTCTTACTCTCACTCTCACAATTCCCATCCTCCGCCACCAAATCCATCAACGGAAACCCTGAATTAGGGCAAAACGAATCGTAATGGCCGCGGAAAGCGGGCCCGATGTTGACCACATCTAGGGTTTTAGCCTCAAAAGACTCGTCTGAAATTCGGTACTGAAATGCTCTGTACTCGTGCGTGTGGATGAGTGCGTCGTGAAACGGCGTGGTGAGGAGGAGGAAGATGCAAGGTGGGAGAGTGTAGGATTTACTAGAGTTTTCCACTTGGAAGGAGAACTGGATCTTGGAGGAGAGAGATGAGGTGACGTGGGCTTCGCGCATGGAGGGGCGTAAGGGGGATCTACGGCGGCCAGAGAACCAGCCGAGGAGGGAGGAGGAGGTGGAGGAGGAGCAAGTGGTGGAGGAGACGAGGTTGCGGAGGGAAGGGAGGTGGAGGTGGCCGGTTGAGGACGAGTAGAATGAGGAGGTGGAGTGAGAGCAGAAGAAGGAGGTGATGGTGGCGATGAGAGGGGGGGAGGAGGAGGAGGAGGAGGAGGGAGAGGGGGTGGGGTGTTCGTCGGAGAGGGTGGTGGTGGGGAGGGGGGTGACGTGGCCGAAGAGGAGGCCGTCGACGTCGGAGGGGGAGGAAGAGAAGCGGTGGAGGAGGGAGGAGAGGGTGGGGCCGGAGATTTGGATTTTCTGGAGAGGGAGGTCGTCCATGGTGGATTCTGTTTCGAGTTTCGGACTGTCCTAGAATATGGAGAGAGAGAGAGAGAGAGAGAGAGAGAGAGAGAATCCTGAAACCTCTGTTGACGGGTTAGTTCGCTTCTGCACGGCGCCGTTTCTAAAGCTTCGTCTGGTGTTCGGTCAATGTAGAAGTGTGTGGACGGGAGACTTGAGTGTGTGGACGCGATATCTAAGTATCTGGCCGCAATGTCGTTTTGCGTAATCGCAATGTTAAGAGTATGTGACGTAAGGTTTTCAACTCCTTTGGATGATAAGAAATGGTGAGAAAAGAGAACGGAGCCATTTCTCACTTAATTCTCACCATCTGTGGTGAAGCCAGAAATGTGGAGGTAAATTATCACAATAAAAAAAAAAACGCAATAAAATATAAGGAATAAAGAAGTTTCAAGAACAAAAGTTCAAGGGTAAAATCCATGTGGAAGTAAAAAAAAAAAATCGCAGTAAGTACTCTTTTTCTTGTCCCATGTGGGAAAAAAAAAGAGGGTAAAATCCATCAGAAATAAATACTAACAGTCGCCAAGAAGTCTCGAACCCACGCCATCAGGGAAGAGGGGCGGGCGCTCATGCCACTGGGACACCAACCACTCATAATTATAATATATTTACTAAAATTAAAACTAGTTGTAAAAAAAAATAGCAGCACGTGATTAAAATCTAGTGGGGGCACATGCCCCCCTCATCCTAAGCTGGCTCCGCCCCTGCTCACCATTGTTTGTGAGAAAGGGAGAGGACCAATCAAAACATTCATTTTTATACTTTTCTCTCCAATTCTCACCAAAAGATTTCATCCAAACGAGTGATTAGGCTAGAAAAAATGTCCCTTTCTTGTCTTTGCTCACGAAATCTCTCCATCCATAAGGACTTATGTGCCCGCGATGTTGAAGTGGGCAGACGAAACGTTCGATTGCGTGGCCGCAACATGAGGGTGTGGCTGCTAGGCCGGGGTGCTAGCCGCAATGTTAGGCTCTGTATGGAACTTGAGGATGGAAAGAAAATGGGGGAGAAAATAATAAGAGGGAAAGTTTGAGGGAATATTAGGAAGAAATTGGAGGAAAAATTATACTTATTTTTAAAACTTTCTCTCCTATTTCTTTAGGAACCAAATAAGGGAAAGAAAATTTTTAAAATTTTCCATCCTCTTTCATTTCCATCCCTAAGTTCCAAACAGAGCCTTATGGTTTGTGGCCGGAGAAAACAAGAATATACAAGAAGAATTACAGTATTAAAACAAGAGGTTCGTTTTCTTTTTTCCTTTTCATTTTAGTTAATTGTCTTTTAGCATCAGATTGTAATAACAACAGTTGACATGAGAGGGTAACAACTGTATACGAGTAGAAAAATAAGGAGAATTTTTTCAGTAACTCAAGTATTTGGATCAATTAACGAAATACCTATCTCATAAGAAAGATGATTCAAATTAGTTCAAGAATGAATCGCGTGTTCTAACTTCTCACTAACAAATGAGTCCAATCCTGTAAAAAGAAAAAAATTAAATAGAAAAAAAATGAGTTCAATGCCGTTAAAAAAGAAAAGATCAAATGAGTTCAATGAGAACAAGATGAAGTCATAGATTCGATTCTCATGGTTAGATAAATCTCATTTTTCACCTATTGAATTAGATTGTGTCCAAGTTTCTTACATTACATGTACTAGAGAAAAAAATTCATTCAATTAAAAAGAATAACCAATGCCAAACTCATACTAATCTCAAGGGGTTGGCAAAATGGTCTTACCTTAGAACTTATGAGTTTGCTCCCACCAAAGATTTCGAATTCGATTCTCGTTACCAGCAAATTTTTAGGGCCACTGAAAGTTATGCCCGGTCATTAATTTCGGAGCTCCGAAATTAGGTGAAGATGCTCATAAATTGGCTTAGACACTCAGATAAAAAAATAAATTGTCAAACTCATACAAGCGACTGCACGGCTAATATGGGGTCTAAATCAAGATCCCTATCTATTCAAACCAGCTGCCAATAATTATGCCCTGATGCTTCCCTTGACCATTTGGAGAACACAACAAAAGTAATCTACTTCTTCCTCACCAAGCACTCATAGTTAATCTTGCCAATTCAACTGTACCATTTGATCGGTCTTTATTAACGCTGTGTTTGAACTTCGAGGAAAATGTGAGAAAAGAGAATTAGAAGAAAATAAATGAAAAAATGAAATGAAAATTTCACAGTGCACAATTATTGAATTTGCTAAAAAAATTCCTTTAATTTCCTTTCTTTTCTATTAGTCCCAAACAAACCCTAACTCTAACCCTAAATCCTTACTCTCACAAATTTTAGTAATTTAAAGCGTGATTTGAATACACTTCACGTTTGCACTCTCGGTCTCACGAATTATATTTTAGTACTTAGGTTTGAGCCCCTTGACCCCAATTTTTGAAATGGTAGGATCTGATATAAGAACCATATGACAAAATCCCACAACCATCAAAAATATGTTAAGCAGTAGCACGTTGTTTCACCATTCATTGAAACTGAACCAAGCTCTAAATTAAAGTTCAATTATTTGATTCTACGACCGTGTCAAAGGTTTCTGGGTCGATCCAAATCCCACCTTGATCAAAATAATTCAACCTGGCCCATTCGTGAAGATCGTCCATGCAATTATACAGATTGATCGATCTAGCTATAGACGATCTGATCACAATCATTCTAAGGAAGGCGAGCATTAGTCTTGTAGTAATATCATCTTTGCTGTCAAACAGATCCACCGATGCCCAATCAGCCATTCTCTATAAGTTTTACAAGATGAATGAAAGGTTCGAATCAATACAATGAGCTCGTGACGAGACATGAACGAGTAAAAAGCATGGTACATTTGACATTAACACCTAATCAACCAGCCCAATCCCAGCGGGGAAAAAAATGCTGCATATGTGCAACAATTTATCTGTTCGTTGACAAAAGATACCAGATATGAGAAAGGCAATCAAGCTGTATATTCATGACTGGATAAACCAAAATAACAGATGCAGAACAACATAGAAATTGAGCAATTGACATAACTCACCTCAGTATCCATTTATGAAAATCAATGAACAAATAATTCAATAGCCATGTCTCTTTTGCCTAATCAAAATGTTAGGGACAAATACAAATACAGACACAAATGAATCTGAAACCGTTAGATGTGTGTAGGCTCTCCATTTACGGTGTCGAACGCACATGTATCGGACGATTCTAATCACATCTGTCACCGAATCGGCTCGTGGCATTGCTCTTTGCTAACTACATACCAAACAAAAAAGATGCATACAATTCCCAGAGAAAATACAATATGCCAGATCTAGAGCTATGGAGAACTCCTAATTACTCCAAACCCTCATAATTTTTTGTTACCTTTACCAAAATGCATAAAAGTCGTTATTCTATGATGTGATCCCCTCAGACGCGTGCTGCAACCGCGGTAGCTGCAGAAGCTGCAGTATTTGCGGCGGAAGCGGTGAGGAAGGAGAGGAATCCGGTGGCGGCCGGTTCCTGCTCATCAAGGAACAAGTCCTCCGGAACCCTAAAAGCGCCATGGGCGCAAACAATGGCGATTCCAACCATGAGAGCTGAGATCAGAACAGATCCAACGCTGGTGAGGAAGATCACCACAACACTCGATACAATAAGCATACCTACAAGATGCATGCATAATTTTCAGATTGGATGGACAAACATTAAGAACTTTTATACTCTTAGTTGGGCGGATATAGAATTGTTCAAAATAATATGAGGCGGGCAAATTACATTGAAAAAAAAGGAACTTCCAGTATACATCTAATACTCATTCCGTCCTAATTGCTCGATCTTTTTGGTAATTGTGCATTTTACGCACAAAATTTGGCGATCTTTAAATTGGAGTAAAAAAATTTTCTAGAAAAATCTTACAAATGCATAATGTTGGCTTTACTGAAAAAGATCAAATAACATTGGATGGAGGGAGTAAAATCACGGTTACCCAAAAAATCAAGCAATTTGGTAGGAGAAACTATTAAAATTGGTAAAACGTGACTTTGACGATCCGTCATTGCATACCTAGGGTTTCTCTTTCGGAAAAGGTGCGGCCGAGGATGACGAGGGGTGGATCGGAGGGGCGGAAGAGGTAGAGGAAGAGCCAGGCGGCGAGGAGGGAGAGGAGGAGGAGGAGGGCAAAGGGGTTGGTCAGGAGAGAGACAGCGAGGACAGCGGCGAGGCAGGAGAGGTAGTTGACGCGGAAGTAGGCGTAGTTTTTGCGGATGCGAAGGGCGGATTCGGAGAGGGATTCGGGTTTGGAGAAGGCGGAGCGGTCGACGAGTTCGGACCAGGGGCGGCGGTGGGAGAGCCCGTTGCGGACTGTGTCGGTAATGTGGGAGATGAAGGCGCGGAAGGCTGGGGTGGCGATGGGTGGCTGGGATTGGGTTGTGGCGGTGACGATGGTGGTTTGGGGGGTCGAGAGTGGGAGGAGTGCGGGCGAGGAGGAAGCCATTGGATGGTTTGGTGGTGGCGGAGATGCGGGAGAGAGAAAGAGAGAGAGAGAGAGAGAGAGAGAGAGAGAGCGCAGATCTAGAGAGAGAGAGGAGTTAGACGTTTCGCGCGTTAGTTGGTTTGATGGAGAAATTTTATCGGTGGATCCAATAATCACGAAACCAATCATATGTAGCCACGTCAGAAACATTTGGTTAGAGGCTTGCTTTGGAGTTTTGTGCACTGTTTTACTGCTGTGTATTTTGGTTTAAAAAACCAATTTAACTTTTTTTTTTGTCTTTATTATTACTCCTATGTCTTTTGGTTAATTTTGCATTGGTTTTTTTTTATTGGTTCCTCTCGAAAAAATGAATCTAAAAAAATTATGATTAGAACTCTTAATTTTTTGAATAAGATTGAAAAAAAAGTGTGAAAAATTGTCTTTTTGAATTATTTTTATCTTTATTCAAAAAAAAAAGTTTCAATCATAATTTTTTATTTTTTTATTCCTCTTGCCGAGACAACCCAGTAATACACAAAAATTGATGTAAAACTAAAAATGTGAAAAAAATCAAATAAAGACAAAAATAAGTCACTAACTTTGTAGGCCAAAAGACATGCGCATGTCGTGCTTATGGAGAGAGTGAACAAAACTCTCTTTCTCATTGGTTGAATCGATGTGGATTTTCACTACAAAATAATGTCATGTCTACCTCTGTAATATACTTTTTGATAAGCATGAATATTAGATGTACACTAGAAGTTACTAAATTATATAATCATGCATGTCTGTTTTCTGTTTTTCATTTTCAACTTCATTAATTCTTTTAATCGTTTTATCACTTGCCCATGTATTAACTTGAAACCAAGGTTGTTAATCCGGTATCGTACCGGCCGGTACGGGCCGATACGTACCAGATTTGAAGAAAACTGGTAACCTCGCCCTATGATTCCATCCCGTCCCCAATTCTGGATAATACCGGTCGATTTCGGTCAATCCGGACAATACCGGCTAGTACTCCTTTCACCGGTGATTTCGTCCGAGAAATTGCAGATCTGAAAACAACAAAAGCGAGAGAGAGAGAGAGAGAGAGAGAGAGAGAGAGAGAGAGAGGAGTGCCGCTGCTAGAGATGGGTGCCGCTGTTGGGTTAATCGAGTTTGGGGTTGCAACTTGGAAATGAAGGGTTGATGACAACTGTGAAAATTTCATTTCAAACTAAACTGTTTGAAATGCAAGGTGTTCAAATATTTTTGAGTAGGGTGTTCAAATGTTTCATTTGTTCAAATATATTTTTTGAGTAGGGTGTTCAAATGTTATTGTTACTCAAAAATATTTGTTCAAATAATTTTGGTACCAAAATCGATGCATTCCACACTAGGGGTTGTGTGTACGATCCCTGGGTCTTTCATTTTTCAACGTATATTATGTATAACGGTTCGGTTAGTGTAAAAAATCCTTTGAACCGAACCAGTTTCTAAAATTTTCAAATCTTATGAACCGAACCAAATCGGGCATTGGAAAGAACTGAACCGAACCGAATCGGACATAGGAAAGAACTGGAAAAAAAAAACTCGGCTCCGTCCGGTTCTCAATTTTTTTTGTACACCCCTAGTATTCATAACCTTGCGTGGGGGTGAGATTTTGAGTGCATACTTTTTAGGAGAGCAATCTAAGTAATTATATATATATATATATATATATATATATATATATATATATATAACTGGACCGGATCAGTTTACACGCACTTCATCTAATGCCAAGTCTCTGGAGATATCGATTGGGTATAACCCCAACAATTTGTCGACAATGAGAATTGAAACTAAGATCTTAGGTGGAAGGAAATCTGTGAGTCCCGAGGAGAGACCATTTTGCCAACCCCTTAGGTTGAGCAATCTAATAATTAGTACTATAGTGATTGCTCTAACCTGGACCATTATTGGCAAGACATATGAAATACTTACAATTGTCGAGAACTTTCACATGGCATCAACCTTTGGTGAGAGCATTTTTTCCAACGGAGATTGCTAGCACGATTTTTTCTATTTAGATTCCTAGGAGGGGTAGTGTTTGGTTCTTTTACTTCTTTGCAATGGAAAATGATTGTGTGCGAGCGTGCCAGAAAAAGTTTCAATCTCCTCCCTCAGATTAACTTTGGAAAAACCAAATCTAATCAGGCGATTGTGTTTTATTGGTTCAATTACCTCAATTAAGAATATTTTTCTTAATAAGTGAAGAAATGCAAACCAATAAACTTAGGAAATCAAAGAACAATAAAGAAACAAGATACTTCGATTGATGAATCAAAGATAAACTTACTTCGAAATCGTCTCCAACTTTAAATACAGAGTAACAAAACTTCGAACAAGTGATTGTTACAAGAACAACCGAGATAAAGGTGATTGTTACAAGAACAATCGAGATAAATCCTAATCTACTTCGAACTGAGTTCGAAATCCTAAACTACTTTGCCAATGAACAAACCAAGCATCAGTTTTTGATAGCTGTTTATTGAAGATTTGTCTGAGTCTTCTACTTTTCAATTTCTTCTATTTATAGATGCTGCTTGCAGTTGGACTTCCCGCCCAATGAATTTGAATTTTGGCTTGCGTCGAACTCTAATTCTCACTCTTCAAGTTGGTAGTTATTCTTCCTCCACGTCTGAATTTGAATTCTTTCTTCCTCTAAAAGCTTTAAATTTGCACGTTTGTTTAAACAAACTCAAATGATGACATGTTAAGAAAATAATTGCCTTCTATAAGTACTCCACGTGTTCTAATTGCTAATTTGTCTTGTTTCACAACTTTCTACGTGGAGTTTATACGTTAATAAGTTAACATCATGGCTTCGAAGCCAATTTTAATTTTAGCAATGGCTTGTAACTACCAATAATTGCTTTTCCAATTTGAGAAATAATAGGACACCGTATTTACTCAACTTTGTCTTATTAATCCAGTGTATCATCATTGACAAGTAATTGCCAACGTTTGACACTTTTGATTACGTGTCAATTAATTATTGGATTGGTTAATTTTATATGTAAAAGGTAGAGAGGCTCGGTTGTATTGGGAGGGGACTAGAGATGGTTCCTTACGATTAAGTCAGCTTATTTTTTGGTTGTTTATGATAAATATCCTGGTGGGGTAGGGAGCGATGAATTTAAGTTATGGGGAAAGTAATGGGCATTTAACCTTCCTCCCAAATATGGGCTATTTATTTGGAAGGTATTGCACGGTATTCTAGTTGTCAAAGATGGGTTGTGTAGGAGGAATTTGTCTAATGATGTTAGATGTGCATTGTGTGGGGAGGCAGCGGAGACTGTAGATTACTTATTTCTTGGTTGCCCTTTTGCCAAATCTCTTTGGCACAAAATCGCGTCTGGGTATAAGTGTGGGGGGTGGGGAGTGTTGTTCAATGGTTTAACTGTTGGTTGGCGGATAAGATCTTGGAAAATGTTATATGTGATTATGTTGGTGTTTTATGGAAAATTTGGTGCGCTCGTAATAAAGCTTTGCATGATTTGGCGGTTCCAACCTTTGATTGCTGCCTTGCAAATATTGGTATTAATGCTTCAGTGCTTATGAAGTCTCGGGCTGGTGCCATAAGGGAAGGAGCTGCTGGAAGTGCAGCTCGGGGTGGTGTGCATGGAGAGCAGACTGCTGGTTTTTCCTTTGGTCAGCGTGGCTGTTCGTCTCAGGGTGTGAAAATTGTAGTGGTTGATGCTTGGCAAAAAGAGAGTTGTCAAGGTGTTGCAGCTTGGTGAGTGAAGGAATCTGGTGTCCAGCCTTGTGCCAATGGTTTAATTGTGCTAATGTTTCTTTAAGAAATGTTTTTTTGGATGTTTTAGATGTTATCTCATCTTTTGATTATGTTAGTGTAACAAAGGCCATATGCCAAGATGTTAAGGATGCTCATAATTTTCCGCAGAGTTGCCTTCGTAATTATATATGATTAATGGAAATCTTATGCTTCCGGGTTCAAAAAAAAAAGAGTCTAATTACATGATTGAAGATTGTTCCTTCACTCCTTTCATCATTCGTAAGTTTGTACTCTTGTTATTCTGTTTGCAAAATTATGAGGAGGTCTTTTATGCATAGAAAATTAAACAAGTTAAAGGAATAAAAATTAAGAAAAAAAACGCTGATATAAATGAAGAGAGGGTTGAAATCAATAGTTTTGTGAAAGTGTAATACTAATCCTCTAGATGTTGGAACATCACCAACATAGAAAATATTGAATGAAATATAACTGATGTAGTACATAGAAATATTTCCACCAAACAAATTAATAGAACTAATTTAAGTATAGTTTGGGTACTGTATTGAATGAAACTACTCAAATACTTCACAGAAAATTTGAACAATTTTTTATCGTTATCAAATTTGCTAAAATTCCCCCTAAAAAAAAGGAGAATTCACCATAACAAAAATACGTCAGCTTAGAACTGAATCACGAGTGATTAGCACACATTACCATTCGTTTCATATAAACAAGTGATTAGTATCACCTCCACCGGGGGAAGTGACATGAATTTTGTACAAAGAGCGAGAGATTATTAAGTGCAACATATTTACACACGTAGCAGATACTTGGACCTGGATTCACGTAACCTAGGGCATGCATGACAAGAAACATAGGGCATGCATGACAACAGGATATAAATTGGCAAGAGAAGGTAATTCCCAGACCAAAAGCATGAATCCTAAGTGTATAACATCAGGACCATTTTGTGTCACAAGTATAGCTGGCCATCACTACATAGCTTAGGCCGAAAGCGCCTTATTCTCAACAACAAAAAAGAACATTTCCCAGACATTTTCACAGCTAAACGCAATAAAATCCATGAGAAAAAAGGATGCGCATAAAGAAGGCATGTAGTTTGATAAAATCCAGAATAAGATAGCATAGAAGCCATACTGTCCTTCCCAATGCTACCATACAAATTCAGATTCCAAGTTATTAACATGTCTTGATGCCATACATAGCATCCAGTTCAAGATAGATTCAAGATAATACACTGGAAGTAATACAGTACTTAGAAGGTGGACCCATTCCATCCAAAGTTAGAGCCCTGTGAAGGGAGAAAGAAGAAAAACAAATCAGCAACCTAAACAATTGAAGAAGATTGCAAGACAGAACTGCAGCCATGGTAAAACACCGAGGGCACCACATAAGTTATATGTAGAGTAAAGAAAAGCATACATTGCTGAAATCTTAAGAAGTACAGATACCAACAAAGGCAATATCCATAGTTCTGGACAATAAGTGCTTGTTTACATTATCTAGGACTGATGTAAAGCATGTAGACACTGTGCATATTCTTGACTTTGATGGGCCTAAACAAGCAGGAAGAATGCAATGAGAACACACAAGTGCATGGCAATGGATTCATTCTCAGGTATAAGTTAGGAGGACGATGAGATAACTTGCCTTGGTGTCATAAAATTTCAGGAAGAATCTTGACTTGGGAACAGACAACTTGGTTTCAAGTATTGCTGAAATTGCAGCACTAAGCTTCTTGTTCACGTCAGGAGTAAGGCCTCCAATGGAAACCAACTCACCATAAGCTGCTGGCTGCTCAGTACCACCAAAAGCGATGGGTACTGAACCCTTCAGTACAATCATCACATACTGTAAATAGAGAGAGAGAGTTGTTCATAGCCTTAACAAAAGATTCCTTTCACAAAACTAGCAGTAGTGCATGGCCCTTTTAGCTCGTCGAGAGAAATACCACGGTAAAATTTGATGCATTAACTAGATCAAATCAAACTTCACAAAATTAAGCTTTTTTTTTTTTTTTTTTTTGTAAAGCATCAGTTCATGCCCTGATCTGACTGACACCATATAAGCTAATGTCCTCCTAAAATTTACGTGTACTAGTGAAAAAAATTCACTTCACTGCGTTTATATGACAAGTCAGCATTGGCTGTGGGGTCACCTCTGAGTCTTTGATGCAACACCTACAATTAGTACAAGCTAGCGAACTTAACTTTCAGCTAAGGATTTGGTTATTTCCTATTCCAAATCCTCGACCCAAAGTAGCAGAGCACGAGGCTTTACCACATCAATACAAAAATACTTTAAAGCTTTCACAATAGAAAGGGTTACTAAAAACATAAGAAAAGCAAAAAGCGAAACAATAAGTCAGTTTATACAGTAACAAAGTGTCCGTCCCCATTTGACTTTTGAGAGAAGAGTGAACAAGATTAGAAAACTACTGCTATCAGTTAGTAGGTGATTATCAACATAACTTAGTGATTGAGCTAAAAAGATTGATTCCTACACAGCTACAATTAAATTTCTAGCCAGCAAACTGTCCCTGTGTTATGACATATTAATCAAACCAAACAAAACCAACCTCACGTTTCACTCACTTATTGATCACCAAACAAAAAAAAAAACCCAATATGATGAACTCTGACTGGAAAACATTTACATGGGTGTCGTTGAGCATCTCCATCCCCTGCTCAAACATTGCCTCAAACTTTTTAACTTGAGTACAAAAACCCCATTCCCCAGTATCCTCCCCACGCTAGTAATCACACTTGATCAAAATTAGTTTTCCTTAACTAAGGGAGACTCCTTTTTTTACTCAAAATTTTCAAGGCTAATTTTGAGAGTCAAATTAACTGCTGTAACTACTAATATATTTTATCAAACTTGCGTGCTCTGGGTTAGCCCATTACAGTGCTTATTAAATAAAGCTTCTATTCAGTGTATCTAAATTCAAGTACTTAATCGAGTAGAAGGCTGGAGACTAACAACAGAAAAAACTCCAATCGAGCTTCAAAGACTGATCCCTAAAATTAGTTAAATAACCTGTAAAAACACAACCTTCTCCATAGAATTTAAAGATGCTGAAACATGATAAAACCAAGGAAATGGGTATCTAGAAAGAAGTACAAAACATGATAGAAACCACGGAAATTAACTACTGTACCAGTAATAAAATATCTCATCAAATTTGCATCATCTGGGTGAGCCCATTACAGTGCTTCCCAGAAAATAAAGCTTCTAATCAGCTTAACCAAATTGAAGTAGAAAATTCAGTAAGTGGCTGGAGTACTAACACAACAAAACCCTCCGATCGAGCTTCAAAGACAGATCCCCAAAACAAGTAAATAGCCCACGATAACAATACTTCTTCCTAGAATTTTAAAAATGCTGACACAGGATAGAACCCACGGAAATTGGTATCCAAAAACTAAAACAAAAGAACCCATTATCACAGTTGTGCAAAGCTCTAAAAACAAGAAATGAAGGTAACAACAAATGCAATCGAGTTATGCTAGAGAGAGTACGGCTTCGGGTTTCCCAATGAGTTTGGCGACGGTGGTGGTGGCTTCCTTGAGGATGGAGGACGTTTCAACACCCTCCAGGCTCACGTTAGTCGAAAGGTTCAGGCAAGGCATCTTCTCCTCCTGCTTGCGAGATAAAACCCTAACTTTGGCTCCGTCTCTCTCTCTCTCTCTTCTCTCTCTCTCTCTCTCTGTGTGTATAAGACTCGTAACGCTCAACTCAGCTACTCCCTCTCCCTCTTTATATTGACTTCCCTAGTCTTTTTTTTTTTTTTGATGGACTTCTCTAGAATACAATACCTACCCAAAGAAGCTTCTATTTCCACAAAGTTTTTATCTCCCAGTTCACTTGCTTTTTTATGGCTTAATTGGCCAAAGGATTTTAGTAATTGATTTGCTAAAATTAATCATGATTTTAGCAAATAACTTGAGTTGTTAAAATCATAGAAATTTCAAATCAAAAAATTAAGTGATTCTGTTTATCGTTTTTCGATTTTTTTTGCACCAAGTTAAAGTACTCAAGGCTTAATTTTGTACTTTGAAATTTTCATGATTTTAGCAACTCAACTCATTTGCTAAAATCATGATTGATTTTAACAAATAAATTGCTAAAATCTTTTGACAAACTAAGCCTTAGAGCATCCCCAACAGCTTGTCTAAATTTTTGGCCAAAAACGTCACGACAAGATATATACCAAACATCATTACCTAACCCTCCAACAACACTACCCATTTTACCTTATCTCTTATTAAAATACTATATTTTTTTCATTTTTAAATTATACACACAGTATATATGTATACAACCAGTGTATATATCATCTTCCCCAATCTTCACCGTCGCCGTCATCTTCCCCAACCTTCACCTTCTTCTTCTTCAACTTCATTACCTCGCTGATTTAATCGTTAAGCGTATATCTGTGTGGCCCTAGCAAAAGGAGATCAGAAGATGGCATACATATCTTCGAGTATAAATTCAAGCAAGTCAATTCGAGTATAAATTCATACAAATTGAGCATGTACAAATATGGTAGTATATCTGGTAATTGGAAATACAAAAATCGAACAATCCCGGAACTAATGAACTGTGTATTGCAGAAAGAGAGGGATTTGAACTGGGTATCTGTAACCACTGCCGTCGTTCGTCGCCGTCGAAGAAACCCACCTCGTCGTTGTCGCTCCTTCGATTGGTCCATTTTTCTAGCCGTCGAAGAAACCCACCGGTGATTGAGAGCTCCATCGCTCATAGCTTGTGGCAGGGGAGAAGAGAGAGAGAGAGAAGGAAAACAATAAAAAAAAAATAGCTGCTGATGAATAGTGGTTAGGTGAATTTGCCCAAGTATTGTAGTGAGGTAGGGATACCCAAAGCATTTAGCTAAGCTGATGCAGCAGATATTCCCTACTTTGGTTAGCTTTAAATAGCTAATATACCCATTTAGCTAACCTGATGCACTTGCTCTTAGTACACCCAAATAGTCAATAAAGTTTTTGTTTTATTTTATTTTTCTTAGTGCACAAATTTATTTATTTATTGTCAAAATTCCAGTGCGCTTGTTTTTTTTTATTTATTTATTTATAAGTGCCCACATATAAGAAATATTCTTCCGTTCCAAAAATTCAACATTTTTGAAGACAAAATCCGGAATATGGCACGTGGAATGTCCAAAACCCGGAATGGTTGCTAATTTGGCCTAAAAGCAAAAACAGATTATTGGTTTTTTTATTTCTTCTTTATTCAATTTTTGGATGCATTTGTTAGTTTTGTATCAAGATTTTGTGGTTTCTGGATTTCTCTTGGCGAGACGAATCTAACGAGTATAATATTATGGTCAAAACTCAAATTTTTTTGAATAAAGCCAAAATAGGTGAATTATTGGCGATAATCCACTTATTTTGGCTTTATTAAAAAAATTTGAGTTTTTACCATAATATTATACTCGTTAGATTCGTCTGGCCGAGAGGAATCCAGAAACCACACAATCTTGACGAGAAACTACCAAATGAAAAAAAAGTTAAATAAAAACAACAAAAAAATCAATAATCCGTTTTTTGCTTTTAGGCCAAATTAGCAACCATTCCGGGTTCTGGACATTCCACGTGCCATTTCCGGATTTTGTCTTAAAAAATGTTGAATTTTTGGAACGGATTGACCACTGGTGTGAATAGTAAAATAGAAGGTGTGAGATAATTTTATTAGGGTATCCTTATGAGGCGACCTAAAAAAAACATATTTTATAAATTAGCAAGTCACTTTTTTAAAAATTCACATAATCAGACTCTGTATTTTAACTTCACGATATTAAACTATTCTTTTTTTCTACTCATACTCTAAAAAAAAACTACTCTAAGGGGGAGTTTTCCAATGAATTTTATGATATAAAATCAGAAATTTGATTTTTAGTTGGTGTTTTATGGAAAGGTGATAATATCACCTTGTTTTTCCAATAGATAAAATCCAGTGCGATAATAGTTGTGGATAATATAGCGTGATAAAATCTAGTGCGATAAAATCACTTTCCTTTCATTTATTTGTAAAAAAATGATGATAAAATCAAATAATCCATTGGAAAACTCCTCCTAAGGGGGTGTTCCACTTTTCAAAAACTAAGACATGTCATTATTTCACAATACATCACATAAAAAAATAGTGACAAGCCAGTTTATTAAAAAAAACAGTGACACCCCCTAAATACAAAAGTAATAAAAGTTAGTAGTTTGGTGCGTGAATAGTGACACACCAGATTTGTTAAGTCACTGTAGCAAAGTTAAGCAATCTTCAATTTGGCAAGTTCGTTTGGTGAGGTTGATATTTGATAGTTTTGCTCTCTAATTTAACTTAAAAGTTAGTTTGGTTTTCCTAATATTTATCTCCCTAGTCTTGTATGCAATCTCCGTTAGCTCTTCATTAATCCAAGTGGTCTAGGTTAACAGGTCCTTTATTAGGAGTCCCAAATTTAACCACAAAAACACATTTTATATTTTAGGAAGTCGCTTTTTCAGTAACTCATAAATTCAAACTCTCTATTCTAACTCTATTATATTAAACTATTCTTTTTTTTTAACTCCTACTCCCCAAAAAGAAAAACACCGCATCTATCATAATCTCCCACTTATCAAGAAAAATAATTAAAAAATGAGAGATGAGTGAACTGTGATTACTCAATTTTGAGTAAGCATTGTAACCAAAATAAGTTGGTTTGGGGAGATAGATAACCTGATTTTTGAGGTTTTTGGAGGATTAGCTCTCTATTTTTGCTTAAAAGTTAATTTAGGTAGCCACATATTGATGCTTTTTAACCACTGCCAAGTGACACTGGCTATCTTTTGCTTATGCATAAACATGTAAATGAGGAAAATGGGATAGGTGAATTGATGATCCAAATGAAGATGAGATTCAGCGTGCATAGCTGTTTCAACAAACAGAGCAAGGACTGCTTGTACGTTGTATATATTTCTTGGTACAAACTTGGAAGGCAAGAAGATCTCGCACATAAAGAAACTTGACAAGTAAATGTCCCACCCAAACATCCAAAGGAATAAAATTGCCAAATTAAAATGGGAAAACAAACTTTTTAAATCCCACAAAATCTCATGGCAAACTCAGCCTAAGAGTTAAAAGAAGAATTGGTTTTGCAAATCAACTTTTAGTGCCACCGTGACAACTGAAAAGTCCTCGTCGCTAAGGCCGTGAGATTTAACCACTTGGTATAGTTTGTTTGTTGCGGCTGCAATCAGTACTGTAGGTAGGGAAACAGATTTGGCTAATCTCAGATTCAAATTTGCAAGTCCTGCCACGTACAAATTTGCACTAAAGTGACACAACGATCGAATTTTTACACGTTACAATGCTGACAATAAAATGACGCAGCAAATTTATACAAGCTACAACACTGAAAATCTTTGTTAATTGAACTAGTGTAAGGCTACGTGTTTCGCACGTAACCGCGTGCTCATTGTTTTTTTGTTGCAGAGGTCTTCCACAGAACAATGAGAGGTTTCATAGTATGGTAAGCATGTGTTGTTCTTTGTACACCCAAGTGGTCTATAGAATGTTTAGATGGTTGTATATTAATAATTTTTTAGGAGCATTGTTATTAGACACAGAACTATGCACACGTATGCCAATTGCAATCCTAATATGTTACCTGCAAGCTAAATAAGATTTTTTTTTTCCATCTTTCAATTATCACATTTACATTAGAGTGTTACTTAAGTTTCTCATACATGACCGTAAGCCTCTTTATATATAACAATGCTCATTAGTTTTTTTTTTCAAGAGTTCACGACTTCACAATTTTGCTGACCAAGTTTTTAAAACTTTTTTCCTTGTTAGATGTGTTAATATTATGAGGTTTTTGTTGATTAGTTAAGTGTAAATTCCGGGCTGGTAGATTAGTTAAGCTAAATTCAAGGCTGGCCTTGATATTTTGTATGCTTAAAGCGAATTTAAATATGAGCCCAAAGTTTTTGTAAAAATAAATTCAGTATATGTGGCTAATATAAAAATAAAATTACTAAATATGGTATTTTAAAGTTCTTAATTTAACTAAAATTGTAAGGACCCATATTTTTGCAAAACATTTTGAAAATAAAGTTAGGGTTTTGTGAGGAAATATTTGAAATGTTTATTCGTGAAGTTTTTTTTTTTTTTTTTTTGCCAAGAAGGAGATTTTATTACTGCAAAGAAGAGGGCCCCGAGGCCTGAACATCATCTAATGCTACAGCAGACAACCACAAGGGAAAATTGTCCCTCCAGGTAATCATGCTAGCATCTAACGGGGATGCTTAATCACTGAATGGGCTACCCTGTTACAAACACGTTTAACCTGAGAAAAACAACAAGAGGTAAAAAAGGTGGCTAGCTGAATACAGTCTAAGATAATCGAGTCACAATCACTAAATACTGAAGTTCCCTCTAGAGCTTGGACCACTTGCTTTGTATCACCTTCCACTATAATATGGGATAAATTTCAAGTCTGTGCAATCATCAATGCATGCCGAAAACTCATCGCTTCCACAACCTGAGGCAAGAAAGACCCTTTGAAAAATGTCATGGCAACTCCAATAATTGCGTCGTTCAAGTCACGTGCAGCAAGCCCAACTCCCCCTATTCCATTATGCAAATCTAAGGCGCCATCCACATTGATTTTAATCACACCAAAAGGGGGAGACTGCCATCGTGATATATGGGGTTGGGTAGCTCGTTGAAAACGAGCAAACTTATCCGAATCAACACTAACCTTGAATTTTTCCCACGCAGCAGAGGTTGTGTCAAGAATCTCCCTTGCATACCAACTTTGCTGATTAAAATGGGCTGAGTTCCAACCCTTCCGTAAGAACGAACAAATCATAAAAGCAAAAGCTAATAAATCACCCCCATTCGCTACAGGGAAATGGGAGAGAGTAGTCCACCAATCACTAAATTTCTAATGTTTCCAATCTTTAGAAGCATAAGGGAGAAGGGAGGAGAGATCCCAGACCTATCTGGCTCTTTTGCAACGAAACAACACATGTTCAACAGATTCAAATTCTTTATGGCAGCAAGGGCAGTAAGGATCTTATTCGTGAAGTTTGGAGGTTATTTAAATGTGATGTGGTGTTTTAATATACACAAGTGACTCGAGGGGTGTGAGTGCAATTATCTAGATATATGTGTGTGTGGTCGGGAGAAGAGAGAGAGATGGCATAAGAGATCTAAGGAGAGAAGAAGAAAAGGAGAAAGAAAGGAGGAGAGAGAGAGAGAGAGAGAGAGAGAGAGAGAGAGAGAAAGGCCGGCTGCTTCCACCTCCGGCAACCTCCATTGCCATGTACGACCACCATATCCACCCCAAGCTTCATCTCCACAAGTATATCTCCTCTCCTTCGTTTTTTGTTAATTTTATTGTACAAATTCATGTTTTTGGTACTAGTGGGTACAACAGTTTGTTACAGCTAACTGGGTCACGATTTTGGGTCGATTTATCCTTCATAAACTGCTAATTAGGTTTCGATCCCTTCTTGTGATTTAAAGTTAACTCAAATATCTTTCATTTTCCGCTAGAATCACTCCAATCCATCAAGAAATGAATTTGTTGTGAATTTTTGAAAATATGGTCTGTAATCTGTAAATCTGCTCTCTGGCAGATTCGTGTGGCCTGCGTATTTTCCCGTTTTCTCATCTTTGGAGTTTGAATTGGATTTTGGTCTCTTCTATAACTTTAAAGGTCATTTCAATACGAAACTTTTGGCACTAGAATAACTCACAAATATTAAGAGATCGATTTATGGTGATTTTTCAAAGTTAGGATGTCTAGTTCATCCGTTTTCCTTTCGATCTCTGTTTTGGCCGATTTGTTTTTATAGAGTTCCAGAACTCGTAAATTTATGATACTTTTAAAGAAGCCATGGATGTTCTCTGTGTTGTGTAAAAATTTCAGAAATTAATTTGATTATAGAAAATATGAAAAATCATGAACCGAGCTGGGCTCTGTTTTTACTATTCTGCTGGATCTGAGTTTTGTGGCCTTCGGTTTTTGGTGTGTTAGACCTAGTAAATCATCTCTTTATTTTCTGAAATTTTTATATGATGTACATATATGAGTATATCAGAATGTGTCAAAAAATTGGAGTAAAACATGAAGTAGCTATTTTTAAACAATTCACGCACAAAGTTGCATTCTGGAAATCCTAAAATCTGGGCAAATTTTTTAGGGCTGCAAATTTTGTAAACCCCGTGATAATTAACAAGTCTATTGGTTATGGGTCCCCATGGACATTAAACATTGATAAGTTAGTGATGTTTTAACTTTGGAATCATTGAAAAATATTGAGTATGCGATTTTTTATGAATTTTTTTATCACAAGGCGGTTCGACTGAAATTACGCTTAGATGCATCACGGACATATGAAAGTTTGGAGCTTGAGTTTTGAAAGTTAGGGTTTGCTCAAAATCCAGTCAAGTAAGGATTTCTCTCTTCTCTCTATATATATCTATGTGTTTAAATAATAAACTCTTGATTTCTACATATAATTTTCGTAGATGTTGTTGTACTGTGAAATTTCTAATTTATGGCTTAAACCAAAATTGGGGCTTTTGTGATATTCAGGTGTATATGTTATATTGTTTTCCTAGTAATGAAATTGGGATATTTATGAGTGTATTTGAGGCATGGACTAACAGAGCTACTTGTGGTTTTGACCCGTGTTGAAATTACGAAGATGCCCTTAATTAAATGAGATTGGGAAAGTTTGACATGTTGAGTCCTGGTAAGTGAGACGGTCGGTGGGATGTTTGAATGTCTAATCATTTAGTCTTTTGCATTCCTTAACTGAGTTGTTGATTCGTGGAGTTGGACATGTGATGTTGTTTGTTTTGTGTTGTTTGTGACATGTTGTTGTTGTGTGTGATTGGTTGTGTGTTGTTCTTTTACATTCTTTGATTGTTTTGATTATGTTCGTGGAGTTAGAAATTGTGTGGTATTCATTGTACATTGTATGAGAGGTGTCTCGATATTGAGGAAATATTTATCGAAGAAATCAAAATGCATAGTTATCTGAAAGAACAGAGTATTTGGAGGTACTGAAATGGCACGTTGAGATGTACTGTATTGTGATGGGTTGATCTTGTATGAAGAGGAAAGAGTGGATTGATTGAGAATGACTGGGAAGGGCTTAGTGTGATCCCAAGGGTGGTGTTGAATTGGTACCTTAGATGAACTTGAAACCTTAAAAAGTGTATTTGTGTGCTTATGAGGTATTGAGATGTGTGTGTATGTGTTTGTTAAGACATGGACGTGAAAGAATGACTTTTAAAATTGGGCTTATACATTGTAGGTTCACTCACAAGTATGGTGCAATGCATACATCTATATAAAGTTTGTGTTAGAGATTTTTTACTCTGGCCTAGTGTAGCTCAACCTATCAATTTTCAGGTATTCGATGAGAAGCATTGCGTGAAGTGCATTGGGAGTGCATGAAATCTTTTGAAGGCATCATTGATCATTGTTTCTTATTGAAACTTAGTAGGTACTCATTTGGGAGAAGATCATGCATTTTTATTAAAACTAAGATGGATTTGTAACCTTATTTTTTTTTAAAAATTGTTTGGAAGGATGTATTCAACTTATATTTTCAATTCATGGTTTTCCAAAGGGATACGGGCACCCTATTTAGAAGAAGCGTCGTGGTGAGATAAAAGAAGAAAATTTATGAAATGTGGCACTTTTGTTTCTAAAAATGTTTACCTTTTATCGTTTAAAAATCAAGGGCGTGACAAAAATAAATATTAATTTGAACTTTAGAGTTAAATAAAATCTTCAATCACTACAACATAAATCATTTTGGCTTTTCAACTGAAAATTAAGAATTGAGAGCTTCATGCATTTCTCTTATTTTCCTATCAATTTTTATCAATCCACCAGACATTATGTTTGGATCTCAACAATCTGTTTTTCAGATTATCAGCTCGGATTTTATCAGATTAGAGGTAATTCATGCTCTTTTTGGTACAAATTTGTTGCATCACTACCCATGAGCTTCCTATTTTCTCTTTCTATTGGGTTAATCACATGTTTCTCCACGTCCATTTTCACTGCTGTGGATGGGTTTTGGAGAGCAAGAAAAGTTTGAAAAATGGGGATCTAGAAATTGATTTCTGATCTTCTTTAGCTACTACATCACAATCTAATGGGAGTTCAGCTCCCAAACTCAAGTCATACGTGAAAGAAGAGGGAGCCTCTCGGTGAAGTTTTAGCTACTCCACATATCACAACAATTGCAACGCAATACAACACAATAGGTTATTAAGTTCATGGGTTACTCTCTCCGATCAACCAAAGAGCACCATTCAGGTGCATCCCAGATTGGGGTTCGACTTCTTCAACAATGTTGTTCTTCTTATACAGTCCAGTTCTCATCCGTTAGGTGTCTTGATGTCACGGCGGTGGGGTAATGCCATATGGATTTCTGGTTCAGTTGGGTAAGTTCCAGCCGTTTTGGAGGTTGTCCTATCCTGTTATGCAGCTAGATTGTGTGTGATGGAGCTGGTCGTGGTAGTACACGTTACTGGTTTTGGTTCTCCGACCAACTTCAGCAAATAGTTTAACCAAGAAGATGATGAATAGTACAATGGGTGTGTTTGGGAAGACAAATCCACCCTATTCGAGAAAGTCTAGTGAAAAAGTGGGGACCCCATCTCATGGGTTTCAGCTGCCTTGAGCTGCTCAATGTGTATCTGTAAAATTGCTTTACAACTTGTTTACTCCCTTGGCCCCACCTGGGCCGATGGAAATTTGGATCGTGTGAAGTGAAGTATGCTTTTTGGTATTTCTTTCTTCTTTCAAACCAAACTTGGCATTGTGCCATTAATTAAAGTGTACCGCAACTTCAAGTGGGACCACCAACTTCAGTAGTCTAGCCAACGTCATGGCTCCTCGTGGAGCCTTTATCATTCACCAGATGGGAAAGGTCAAAGGTCCAAGTGGCCATTGTCATTTCAAAGCAAAATTTGTAGTATATTTCAAGTGGGATTCACATTTGTGATCAAGGTGGGACCAACTGGGGAGGTTGGGGACTGGCCTACTCGGTGGGTACCTTTCCAAAGCAAAATTTGTGCGTATCAAGTGAGACAGTTGTATCACTTGTATACCCAAGCAGTTGGACTTTGTGCTGAAAACCAACAATTGGCCTTTGTGCTCATTAAAATGTTTGTCAATTTTATCCCTTCCCTAGCGGGTTGTGCTAGGACCCCCAAAATGCCCACCTCGGCGGGTTCTGCCGGGGAGTACGCAATTTTTTCTTTCTGTTCTTTATTTTCATTTTGTCCTTCCTGGGGTATGCCCCTTGTAGGCTGTACATTCGCTTAACCTCATTTAATTTCAAGCTAAATTACCACAAAAAAAAAACATAAATCATTTTTAATACATCTGTGGAAGAATTTTAATTTATCTACACTATATTGAACAAATAATACATGGTAAATAGGACCCTACATACTGAGAATTGAACAAAAAATATCAAGTTCTAGTGTACACAAACACTCCATTGATTCTAGCTCTAAACTTGTGTTGAAACAAAGAATAGATTATATATAACATATATTCGCCTTCTATTGTCAATTGATTACTAATTTTTACTTAAATTTTTGGGCCTATTAGGCCAAAGCCGACGTTGCGTAAATCGCTTTCTTATATGCAATACCTTGATAATTAAAAAATAAATAAATAAAACATGATTAACGGATAGGATGCTATTCACGAAAACAATGACGAAGAGAATAGATGGTGTAATTTCAATTCTCAAAGATAATGTAGCAAAGGCTCATGGTAATTGCAATACAAATTTGGAAGTTTCTTTTCCTTTAAAAGCAATTTACATTGCATCTCTTCCATTGTCTTCATTTATTCTTTAGCATTTGAGACAACGAACAAACCATATTAAAATCATCCCAAACAAACAACAAAGCATTGCCAAATAAGAGACAAAAGAATCATGTACCAAACATGATGTAGCCAAATGTGTATTTATATATACCTTCATAAATCTGTTTTCAAAAAAAGAACCAACAATTACTCTTCTTGTTCTTTAAATATGAAAGATCATATGCAACAAACAACCAAAATATGACGACCAAAATCAAAGGAGTTCATTGGTCATTGTGAAGCCTGACATTTTCACCCAAAACATATTAGAGGAAAAATAAATAAAAGCAGAAAATCTCACTTTTTATTCTTGAACAATGGAATATATCTAATCCTGAGGTGAGAAGGTTTAGTTGGAGCCTAAGAGGAGGATTAGGAACCTAAAAAAAAATAATACCACAAAAAAGGAGTGGTAACAATCAATAATCTATATAAAGTAGAATCAAAGTAAAAAAGGAATAAATGAAGGGTCTTGCTAATGTGTGCCCAATAGGCACACAATAAGGACACAAACAAAACAATAAAACACACTTCAATACACCTTTTATACTTTTAAATACACTTTCACATATCTCTATACACTTTTCACATATTTCAATAACTTTTTCAACCTTAACGTGTGCCTATTGGGCACACATTAGCATTTTCCATAAATGAAAACTCATCTTTCTCCACGAGAAAGTTAGTGTAGGACTTTGGTCAAAGCCTGACAACAGAGAAAACCAAATCATCAAATTTAGAATCTTGAAAAAGAAAATGGAATTTTCATATCAATTCCCAATTCAAAATCTTGAAACATGGCCACCTATATTCATACACATAAAAAAAGCACAGATACCCGGTTGGGAAAACCAACTATGGAACAAACCCAAATGGAGTAAGACACATGAAAGCAAAGTGCTTACCCAAAACCGGAGGACTAAACAAGATAGTTGCAAAATAACCTATCTTATATATTATTGCAGGATGACTTTTCGTGAGGAGAACTCTCATCGTGACAAGTGGCATGATTTGGTTGGGTTTGTTATAGAAAATTTGGGCAATACATGTGACACTCTCTTATTATTACCACTCTCAAAAAAACATCCAAATATAAATTGTATATTATTCAAATAAAAATTATCCTAGAAAGAAAACATTTCGTTTACAAAGTAAGAATAGTTAGTACGTGAAATATAAATATGGGCATCTTTTAGAAATCAACGATATTTTTTCAAAGATGTGCATTTATTACTTTTAGAAATCATGGAGAAATTACCTTATACAGACCGTATATTATTCACGTAATAATAGAGATAGGTTGTAAAAGAAAATGGAAAAGGAAGAGATAGGTTGTAAAAGAAAATGAAAAACAATAATTAGGCCATAAATAAAACTTTTGATTTTCCTTCCTTCCATATATGTTTTCTCTACTCGGTTTCTAAATTAATTTAGACACATAAGAGTAGAGTTTGTGAGTGGACCAAAAACATTCGATTGTAGTCACTATATATATTTATTCTATATCATCCAACTCTCAAAGCCTAGAATAAATTTACTATATGATATTTTCATTTTCTTGATTGCATTGTTATGATCTCTAACATTTATTTTTTTGCCCTCAAGTTTTAAAGTTAACCAAGATTCAAGAATGGCTACCTATGCAAATCTTTGGTATCAATCTTCATTTACAAAGTAAGAATAATTAGTCATACGATCTCTTTTCTTGGGGTGGTGAAACTAAATGAATTATTTTACAATTTGTTTCTAACATATGAATGTGATCAACAAGAGTTAATACATGACTTGGCTTAAGAATGTCCTATTTTCAATCTTTCCTGATTTGCTTTCCTAGCTATCCTTTGGTTCTTTTGCAAAAAATTAGGAGAATAAAAACATGAAATTGTGAGCAAATAATATCAAAAGATTTATTTAATGGTTTTATGATGTTGGTTAGGTATGGAAAATGGAATAGGGTATAAATGTATGTGTTTTTTTTTTTTGCCATCTATTGGTTCGTTTAATTTATGCAATAATATAATTTCAGGGCGATTCATTACTATGCCCCCCATATTCTCATGTTGGGTATTTGCTTGATTGAACCTTTTTTTTTCTTACCTTTTTTGTAAAGTCGTCTAAATTTTATTTATTTTTATTTATTTTTATTTTTGGTTAGAATAGATTTTGGCATAATGAAATGTCGATAAGATAAGGGCTAAGGTATTTTGTGTCTCTTTACTATTGTTATTTCACACCAAAGTTTTTTTACTATATATCTATCTATCTTAGAATATAAATTTGGTAGCGTTATTATTACCATTATCTCTTTTTTTGATGTTGTTTTCGTGTTTTGTTCATGGAGTCTTGGATGCATTAACTAATTTTAATTGTTGCTTTTAAAGAAAATTATCTCAGTTTTGTAGGATGGAACATGGGATTGATATTAATCCTAAAAAGAAAGAATAATTTATGAACGCGGAAAAATCAAAGGTTGGCATCATGTATGACTTTATGGTGAGAACAAAGTTAATTACTCCATACTGTCTCGCTAATTGTTTAATTTTTTTTCTTTTTTAAGTTATGAAATATTTAATTGACTAAGAAACATTTAAATCATTAATTTTATCCTTTGCATCTTGCTATTTGAACTTTGAAATTTCAAACACTCACCATACACCTCTATCAGTCAATTTAAATCCAAAGTGAAAATTCAATTGTTTGAAAAAAGGGAATTTGGTTTTTTTGGATAATAAGATTTGGGTAATCAAAGAGTTTCAAATTTCGTATTTTACTCGTATTTTCTTTTGTGCATATCAGCATGTATAGCACAGGTTATATTCTACATTCATATTATTCTAGGGTTTTTTTTGTGATAAGCTCGTGGGTGCTCAATGTAAAAATACATTTACATTTTAAATGTTTGTAAAATCTAATTGGTATAGGATAACTTGGCATTTTAAAAAAAAAAACTCATTATTTATGGATCAACCTAATCTATTAGCTTAAATTACACATGTTGCAGTGACAAAATACGCTCTTAAAATCTAATCTTTTTCATTTTAATTTTTTTTTCAATAGCTATGCATAGCACGAGTTTATGCTAGTACAAGGTTGTGACAATATATATAGCTGGTTATGAGAAATAAAGGTCTTGTTCGTTTTGGTTTTCAAGAATCGGTTTTCTCAATTATTACCCTTATTTTTAAATATTATTTTTTATTTTTCTCTCTATCTCTCTCCAATCATTAATACCTATTTTTTAATTATTATCCCTATTTTTCCCTCTAATCATTACAAAACCAAAATTCAAACCAAACACAACCAAAGAGTAGGAAGAAAAAAAAATGCTAGCAAGCTCCCCAACCGACTTGCCCGAACAATTAAAGGTAGCTTTTCCTGGTTGGGGGTGTTATGCCCCCCACCCTTGACAAACCCCCTCCCCCCGGCCCCACCTCTCTTTCCCCTAATACCCTCACCCACCCTTCCCCCTTTTTCGGCCCAGACCCCTTCTTTCTTTCTTTTCCCTTTTAACTTTATTTATTAAATTAATTATTTAATTTGGTTAACTCAAATTATATTTGCAAGTAAATTATTTTTTTTTACATTGACATATAAATTTGACTTTATATTTGGAAACTTTATATTATTTTAATTACTTAATTAATTTGTTTTAACAATAAATAAGATATGAAAAAACTTGTAAGAGTGAATAATATTACAATCACGCTTGAAAGTAAATAAATATTAGAATCACGTTGACAATGGACCAAGCACACCACTTATGCTGGTAAGACGAAGTGCTCAATGAATGAATAAAAGACTACCATGAATTGCAAAAGTCTTGAAACAACGAACCAAGCACATCGTTGTAGTTCTTCATTACACACTGATTTATGTGCCAAATGCAAAGGATGTGACATGCCATGGGGAAACACACTTCAATGGCATTAATAAGTGTCAAAATCACGATTTGTATCAAACACCAATGGCAACGATGTCCCCTTTCCAACCATCCACTTCTTTAAGGTATTCAAGGCCTAGGTACATGTATCTTCCCTCTCATTATTAAGATATGCGAAGATTAGCGAGTAAGTTTTACTTTTGGATGTGATACCCACAATCTCCAATAGTGGTTTTCGATACTCATTGGTTTTGTATGTGGCATTAATTACAAACACGGATGAAAAGTTGATAGATAACTCTAGACTTGTAGGATGAACCCAAACAATATCTGTGATTTCATTGGTGTCTTGATTTGTCCTAAAGTCATGGAGGTACCCATTCTTAATTAATTGCTCTAACACATACTAAGTAGTAGTTAGACCGCCCCGTTGGCTTCCTTTTTTTTTATGGAAATAGCATTGTAAATGCTTCTAATTCTCTTAGTGTTTAACGTGTCTTTTTTCTTCAAGATACTAAGAATTTCACGAGGTGCGGTGCTGTTGGCCATCTCGACCACAAATTTTTTCTCCATTGGTTTTAACGTTGATGGATACTCGTGGCCCTCAATATTTTCTGCTAGCTCATGGTTATGGAGACTACAGGAAATCCTTAAACTACACTTGGCACCGTCCGGAGGTATTGGTATACCTCGCAACTCAAATGGACACTCACATTTTTTAGTCTCAGTATTCCTATGCAAGATTAGCCTTTCAACCCCATTGTGCAGTTTGTACTTTCCTCCTCTCTCACAACCAAGAATGCATCTCGGTAGCTTGCCGCCTTTTAAATTAGCAAATTTATTACTAACCACCACAATACTATTTTGGAGACCAACTATTTTCACCCAACCTAACATATCTTCTCTACTTTAAAAAATCTATTAAAAAAAAATCGAATATACAGAAGTAAAAACATTATCCTGTCTTATCATACCAGTATTTATCTACTTTCAAAATGAATGACGAATATGCATAAGAACAATGAAAATAACTAACATGATCAGTGCTAAATTCGGGTGTATAATCGCACTACTTGAAATTGATGCTTTTTCACTTGGGAACATTATTCTCAAATGAGCAACCATCTAGATAGTAGTAGTCATCCATAATGTTCTTCGATGAATTACGAAAAAAAAAAAGAAATTCTGAATAAGGAAGAAGTGAAGTAGTAATGGGAGAATTAGGAAGAAATGAAATATTAAAAGAATGAAGTAGTATAAATAGATAAGAAGGTAAAAAACAAAATCTGGATGAGTGATTGTAAATGAAGATAAGAAGGTAAAAATAAAATCTGAATGAATTGTTGTAATTGAAGATAAGAAGAGTGGTTGTAAACGAAGATAAAAAGGTAAAAATAAAATTTAAATTAGTGGTTGTAATTGAAGATAAGAAATAATCTGAATATACGAATTAAATAAATAAGATTAAATAATTAAAAAAAGTTAAATAAACAATAAAAGAGAAAAAAATATGAATAAAAGAGATAAATAAATAACTAAATAAAAGAAATAAATTAAATAAAAGAACTGAATTGAATAAAAGAAATAAATTAAATAAAAGAACTGAATTAAATAAAAGAAATGAATTAAATAATTAAATAAATTAATATATAAAAGAGAAAAAAATATATTAATAAAAGAGATTAATAAATAATTGAATAAAAGAAATAAATTAAATAAAAGAACTTAATTAAATAAAATTAAAAAAATAGATAATTAAATGGATTAATATATAAAAGAGAAAAAGATATTAATAAAAGAGATAAATAAATAATTGAATAAAAGAAATAAATAAAATTAAATAAAATAAACGAAATAGATAATTAAATGAATTAATATATAAAAGAGAAAAAAGATATTAATAAAAGAGATAAATAAATAATTGAATAAAAGAAATAAATTAAATAAAATAAATGAATTAAATAATTAAATGAATTAATATAAAGAAATGAATTGACTATTTAAATTGATTTATATAAAGAAATTAAATAATATAACTAAAGTAATTATTAGAGAAAAGGATGGGTAAAACTGTAATTAGGGGGTTGGGCTTGGGGCCGAGCGGGGTGCTGCGAGGCGCGTATCAATTTTCTTCCTAGTTATATGAAAAGGCTGAGGTAATTTCTTCCGAAGGCCAGCAAAGATGTACAAGAAGGAGGGAAAAACTGAAAAAAGTACTCCAAAAAGTGAAAATAATGCCACAAAATGTGGACAATCCTGTCAATCCTTAGATTGGTCAAAAGAAAGCCATAAAAACCAGATGCATGCCTAAGTGACAATCTAAATAGTACTATCACTCCCAGACTTTATCATACCTAGTGTAGAAGTCGGGCTTCATCCCCCGAAATTAGCAAAAGATAGTACTTTCATATTTAGTGCTCACATGTCTTGTTACTTGTTAGACATTGCAATCATACAAAAGATGATATGAAATTCCAAAACTATCTTATGATCGCAATGAAATTACAAAAACACCCTAAAGTGGGAAGATGATATGAAATTCCAAAACTATCCTAAGATCGCAATGAAATTACAAAAACACCCTAAAGTGGCAAGCGACCACACTTGTCTTTCTTTATATACAAGTGTGTTGAAACCATGTGCTGAATTTTCAGGCCAAATGCAGTAGGATGCAGGGAGTAGATCATTGAAAGGCCTTTCATGAAAACATAGGTGCACTAAATGGCGCCCCATGAAACTACATGCAAATCAATGAAAATGGATAGTTGAAGTTGCTCAAGTATGAAAGAATTCAGATAGATTTGTACAAACTACAAATGGGGACATAGGTATGGAAATTCTTGTCTCGTACTAAAGAGTATCTCTACTAAGACAGTTGGGTTTAGTCTTACTTTCTCATGGAGAAGTAATTGAAAAATCCTAGATCGCCTATGTTTTATAATTTGCTAGATTATTTTATCTCAATAAAAACAATAACATCAATCAATATATGATCCAATCACAATCATAAAGCAAATAAATTGATGAACGCCAGATATACGTGGAAAAACCCTAAATGGGCAAAAACCATGGGAAGGAATCAAACACTATAGAACCATTGTGTAGTTACAAGTAATCTTACCCTACGATTTGAATCACTCACAATCGCTGTAAGATGTACTTGCCGAATCCTCATACATCACACCTAGTATTTGATTGCTGCTGCCTCGAATCCTAGAGCCTTCCAAACATTCTTTCCGGAAAACAACCTTGAACTTGACTATTGATGATTGATGTAGAAACCTCTTGAAGTTTTGATTAAAGTTCCATCGATCTTGAGCTTCAAGATTTACTCTCGATACTCTAGGGTTTTGTGGCTTTTAAACAAGCGGCTCCAATATTCTCTTTTACCTAACATCCTTACCCTAGATCTAAAAACATGAAATATTTACAGAGTTGTCATTCCGATCAATCGCATTGCAAGCCGATTGATCGGACCATTGTAGATCTAGAAATTTTGGCAATGCCGATCAACAACTCGATTAATCCTCGTATCAGTCACTATGCTCTGAAAAACATACACCCCGTGCATCCTAGAGCGTGTGATCAATTGGAGATACCCGACCAATAAACCGATCGATCCCATAATCCATCTTTCTGTTCTAAGTGCACCATATTGATCGGCAACAAACGACTACCACAATAATTCTCAAATTACATAAAAAATAGATTCCTTCCACTCTAATCCTATACAGACTCCTACTTAGAAAATCACAACTCAATATCAATATGTGTTTTGTCACATGGAATTGCCAAAACAAGATGACTCAAGAATTTGGTCCTTCCAACAATCATTTTGAAAAAGATGTCATCATATTGCAAATTGGTAAAAACATTCAACATTTTGGTCATAACCTACTACGAACACACACACACACACACACACAGTCTGGAGAACCGTCTCCGTGATCATGTTCACAACGAGTTTCACTGCAGCTCCATTCCCCACATCTCCGAGGAAGAATTTCGATTGGAGTGATAGCAAGGATACTTTAAGAAAAAAGAAAAAAGGTAAATGACTAAGTAAAAGAAGGCAAAAGAACTCACGAGTACCAAGCTCATGGGGTACTTCCTATTCCTCCACTAGAAGAAGGAACAAAGATGAAAAGCCCTATAAGAAGCAACAAGATTAAGGACCAAGGAGGAGCTTATGGATATAAGAAGCTCACTAACCCATGTTTTGAAGCCCAATCCATAGGGAAAAAAGGGGAAAAAGATGGCAGCTAACAGACAACATACAGGAAAATAATACCATCCCCATGATATCTTAGAGTGGAGCTACCATCTCAAACAGAGATTTATCACCTAGGAAAAAGTAGGCACCATGTAGCCATGCAAAAATCCATCCAAAGCAAAAAATTAGAGTCGTTCGAGAGCCTAACTATGGATTGCATATTTTTGGATTGTGGCCAAAATGGATTATGAATTTGTAGAGTATTTGAGAGACATATGTAAAATAGATTTTGCAAGAAAGTAGTGTTTGGGTGTATCATGATGAAAATAGATTATAATTTGCATTCTTTACCATGGTTGTGATTGCTATTTGTTATGGTATTATAATATGTTTACCAATAACCGTCTTTTAGGTTCATAATTATTCTTAGATATTGTTAACTTAAAATTAATAACATTCATAATTATTTTTAAATATAATTTTGTAATTCCACTCTACAAAATTGGGTCCTTATTTGAAAGTCTTCATTTTTTTTTCTCTACCTAGGAAGTCTTAAATATTACTTTAAAAAAATTTATGAATTAATATTATTTTGTGATGGACATAGTGACCCAAGCCAATATGCCCTGTAGTAACCTTAATTATAGGTGCTCTATAATCTATATTTGGGATCGAAACTGTTCAATTTTTTGAGAATGTTGAGAAGATCATTCATGTAAAAAATAAAGTTAATTGGATATTGAGTCATATATTTGGACACAATTTATTTTTACAAAAATAGATAACCATTATCATTTAGAGAATAAATTATGAGACAAATCTGTGTCAATCGTGTATCTACCAATTTTTGATGATCATAATTTTTGTACCCATTATATGCTTAACATTCTTAAAAAAATAAATAATTCCGATCCTAATGAAAATTTCAAAAGGACTATAATTAAGGTCTTTACGGAGGTGTATTGACTATTGACTCGGGTTATTACGGACCCCGGTCCTAATTTACCATGAACAGTTTTGGGGGTTTAACTCGTAATTTACCCAAACGTTTTTCTTTCACCCCAAACACAAATACCGCGATTTCTCTTCAGCGTCTCCCGCCGTCCAAAAAACTGTCGATGGAGGAACAAATTCGCGCCAAGTGCTTCGACCTCCTCAGCTCCTCCACTGTAACCGCCTCCACTCCTCCACAACAAGCCCTAATCCTCTCCCTTTCCCTCATCCTCAACCCTTCCACCTCCGACTCCACCCTCTCCTCCCTCTTCCAAACCCTCACTCTCTCTCTCCACCCCAACTCCCACCCCCTCTCTCTCCTCCCCACTCTCTCTCTCCTCTCCACCCTCGCCTCCCACCGCCCCCACCTCTCCCGCCCCATCTTCCACTCCATCCGCTCCTTCTCTCTCCTCTCCACCCACACCTCCCCGCGTACCCTCGCCGCCTCCCTCTCCGTCCTCGCCTCGCTCGCCGAGTCCGACCAAGCCCTGGTTTCCGAGCTCAATGAGTTTAGCGAACGTCTGTTTCTCACCCTGTGTTTTCAAACTAGCGTGTCTGTTCGGCGCTGGGCGTTGTTGAATGCGGAGAGGTTGAGAATTCGGCCGAGTTTGTTGCTGACGGTGTTGTTAGGGTTTACGAGGGATCCCTATCCGTATTTGAGGGGAGTTGCTTTGGACGGACTGGTTGGGTTGTGCAAGTCTGTTTTTGTTGAGGACCTTGAGTTGGTTGAGACTTGCTGTCGTCGTGCCGTTGAGCTTTTTGGTGATATGGAGGATTGCGTGCGATGTGCAGCAGTTCGCGCGGTAAGACAATAAATACATCTGTTTCAATATTTTTTTATCTTTTGTGAACTTTTTGTTTTTGCCTTTTGTCGTAATTATTTACTTTTTAGTACAAAATCTTAATGTCAATATAACAACATTAAAGACGAACAAGAATATCAAAACCAAAATTTAGGACAAAATGGCCCCTTTAATTTATATTTTTGGTGTTGTTTCTTTAATTGGTATTCCTTGGTATAGCTAGATTGAAATTTCCTATGGTTCGGTGGTTCCCTATTGATTACTGGGCGCACCTTAAGTTTTGGGTGGTGAGTTTGGTTTTGTTAAACTCCGAACATATGCACAAAAGGATAACTGATGGGCTTCAATTGCATTTGTGATAACAGGTGGCTCAGTGGGGACAATTGCTTGTTGCATTGAACCATGACAGTAACAGGAAGAATTTGTCAGATGCTTTATTTCTCCAGGTATTGTTAGAATTTGTTTACTTATTACTAACATACTTGATGTATGAGTAAGTGGAAATTTGTGAAATCAATCCAAGGAAATTCTAAATCACGTTACTGACTTACTGCAGATTATAGAGGCTTTTGTGGTTAAAAACTCCTGTCTACTGTATTGGTGCAGATATTATGTGATATAGATGACATTTAGATGGAATGTGATTTAGTAGTCTTTACTAAATAAGATGCATATTTTGTTAATGTCAGTGTGACAGGAAGGGACTGTCCATGATTTTCACGTAGCAAACCCTGTAGGGCAAAACCACTCCTAGCATCTGCGCAAGACGCAATGCTTATCTAACACTCTCTCCCCACCCACCCACCCACCACCACGACTGCAAATATTATATGGTGTTAAGATTTTTAAATGTTGAATGGGTTGGCAAAACTGACTGTCCCAGTCCTGTATGAAATTAGGTAATGGATTAACCAATTTCATTCCTACACCACTTATACCATAGGAATTCCCCCTGTTATTCCTGCTTGTGCAATGTAGCATCATTAATCAGTTTCTATACGTTCTGGTATAGTGTTGCCATGATATCTCTTGCATGTATTTTGCAGCTCTGTTCTATGGTGAGAGACATGAGTCTGAAGGTCAGAGTTGAAGCTTTTGATGCCCTTGGTGAGATAAGCATGGTGTCTGAGGAGATTCTATTACAAACATTATCAAAGAAGCCCTTCTCTGTCAGTCGTCAGGGGAGCAAACCTATATTGCAGCAGTGTGGTTTAAAACAAAAGACCTATTTGGGGCTGTGCTCTACAAAACAATTTGAGATACCAGCATCAAATGCTGCTGGAGTTTTTGTGCATGGGCTGGAGGATGAATTCAGTGAGGTGAGTTTCATAATTTTGTTTTCCGGGTTCAGAGTTAGATTTATATCCCTTTCAGAAGGTGGTGTCGGGTCTCTGAAATTCGTATACTGGTTTTTGTTGGAGGCTAACAAAATTATTCCAATGTTCATTCTCAGTAGACCTGTGCGCAGAGTTCTTGTTGGATAAGTCACTTGTTTCTTTTAGCCTTTCAGAGGCATTTTGGTGTAGGTTTTGACTTTTTCTGTCTGCTAATATGTAGGTGCGAAGGTCAGCCTGTCATTCCTTGCATACACTCAGCATACTTTCGGCTGATTTCTCTTGTGAAGCCTTAAATTTATTGTCGGACGTGCTGAATGATGATTCAATGGTTGTCCGGTTACAGGCTTTGGAAACATTGCATTGTATAGCACTATTTGACCGCCTAAAGGTGCAAGAAACACACATGCTCATGGTAGGTGTATCTGATCCTTTTTAATACCAACCAACTAGAAATCAAAATCACAGGTGGTGAAATTGTTTAATGGGTCAACTCTACATGTGGTGTATTACTGGAACTTGTATCCCACTATCCGACACAGTCAAGCGATTCAAATATCTCAATGAAAAGATCTCAGTTTTTTGGCCAAACCCACCAAGATTATGTAGCTCTGCATCACTGGATCCCATTTGGACTCTCTGTGACCCACTTTGTTATCTAAGGTAATTGCTGTTGGAGATGCTTTAAACAAGTTCCTTCAGTTGTCTGAATACTAAAACGAGGAGCATCTTGTAGTTTTAATCACTTAGTTTCCATCTGCCTCCTGCGGTCCTAATGATTATTCATCCTGTTTCCCTGTACTTTAATTTCGTCTGTCTCAGGTCTCAACTACTCCTTCCGTTGCTTTTGTTTATTTACCTTTCCAATTAGGGTTGTCTCAAAATGTATGCCCACTTTGAAAGTCAAAAGATATGACTTCTATTCTCCCAAACATGCCTTAAAAATGGTTATAATACTTTTAAAATTGTGTATACGAGGGAAATATTGGTAACTAATGCTTTCTTTATTTGAATTAGTGCATTAGATGCTTGTGTCCTTAAGAAATTGGATAATCCAAAGGGGACAAACATTGTGGGACGGGGGAGGTATATGCTCATCATTTAGCTACTATCTCCTTGGAAACAAAAAAAATTATTTACCACTCTTATGTGATACATTCATCTAGAATTGTGCTTCTCTGCGAATTTCCTCCATATAATATAAAGCTTTGCATATTTATTTTGTCATTTGTTCGCTTTTGACAGTTTCTCAGCACTCTAGTGGATGCTAGTGTCATGGTAAGATCTGCGGCAAGGAAAGTACTTCGGATAACAAAGCTGGAGGATGTGGCTATATTTAAGTTATCTGTTGATGGCCTTTTGGAAAATTTGGAAATGTATCCACAGGTCTGTTAACTTGTTTTTGTTATACAGAATCATGGGATGATTTCCTGGTGTACTTGCGGAGTCTTTCCTTGCAAAAGTTCTTAGTCATGTATATGCTTTCCTATAAATTAAGATTTAGTGCATTTTGTTCTTAAGGTGGAGTACAGTTAATCCTTTCTTATCTGATTGTTTTGTATTGTCTTTATTTGTTACATTTCATTCTTTTCTTTGGACGTTTCAGGATGAAGCTGATGTATTTTCTGTTCTATTTAGTATTGGTCGACATCATGGGAATTTTGCAGCTGATTTTATTGCGGGAGTTTCCGATGAGGTTAGTGGCACTGTAGGCTGTAGCTGGATCTACTAGTTTTTTTCCTTGTTGAATACTGATACTATTGTTTCTATTTTCTTATTTTATATTTTAACGAACGCGGAATGTTCAGTTTGCTAGTTTACGTCAATGTGCTTCTTCAATTCATTTGTGGTTGCGATCTTATCATATCATTCATGTAATATGCGTATACTTATCCAATAATTAAGAGAAGGGTGTCAACCATGAGTTATCACCATCTACAAGAGCTTTTCTATTGTTGGGTCACCCAACTTGGGTGCTTCAGAATATTGATCTAAGTTTATTCCTAGTTTCGTGCTTAATTGGACGATATTGCTGTTGGTTTCGTGGAGGTTGTTCTAATATCCATAGGTGCTTGATGTTAGAGCTTGTATTACCTTTCTCAATTACATGAGAATAGAACCTTGTTAAACTTTCTGCTGCAGCTTCATCACATGATGTCAGAACCTGCAATAGTAAGTTATCATTGAGAATTCAAGGTACATGAAAGCAACTAAAAATAGTTGATCATAAAAGTACTAAGTGCTGACTTTGGTCCATGACATAATGAAAACTTCACTATGAAGGGAATATTGGAATTAAAGATCTTGATCTTCAAGTCCTGGGTTTGTATAAGAACTTCTAAATCCTCTCTCGAGGCAATGGGAGCTATCATCCATGTAATTTTTATTCTGTCAATCCCAAGTTTTTGACTTTAGAGAATGTGGTTGGGACTGTACACTAGTTTTACTATTTTTCTTCCCATTGATGACCTCTAGTCATATGAATTCATATCTTTGGAGAAATGTATGCCTAAAATTTGTGTTGAGATATATAATGTATCTTTCAAGGTGAATTTCGATGTACGATGTCTCTGCCACATTCATAACAATGATTTGTCTATAGGTTGGTGCATTGGTATACTATTTGTCACCATCTAATTCATGTATTTCACACATCTATTACAATCATGCATAGACCATGTTCGGTTAATAAATGCTAACCTGTCCCACCCTACTTCAATATTGTGTAGTTTGCAAATGACATTCCATAATTTTTGGCTCTTTAGTGACACTTTGAGGAGACTTCTTAGCCCTTCGAAGCGTAACATGCTGTCTCCCACATCAGTTACAATTTTCTACGTTCTTAGGAAAACAAACTAGTAACAACAAAATTTTTCTGAAAGGTTTACAAATGATTCCATACATCATTTGTATGACCATCGTGAATTAAATATCTTTGGCCAACTTCTGGCATATGGAAAAATAAAATTTGCAAGAAATCTCTGTAGAGTACGCAGTACATATTTGATCTTTCTGGAGGTCTTATCGTCCAAAATTCCAATTTCAAGGAGAAAAAGGCATGACAATGTATAGGTTTCTTCATCTCCCCTGGAATTACCATCATGGATATAGGTACGTAAACATAATAGTATGCTCATATCTCCTTGCCGTGTCATGTTCTACATGTATCAACACGAATATGATGTGTCACTGGCTTGACTGCCTATATGGCCCTTGACAGACTTAAGTAACAAGAAGGAATTCACGTCATTGTTCCCAACTTATAGGGACACAAGCTTTAGTTTGGTTTGTGGAGGGGAACTTATAGGGACACAAGCTTTAATTTGGTTTGTGGAGGGGAGTGACTTGGTGAAAAGATCCTATTGGCACTATCCTAAGTCCTAACTCGTATATGGATGTACATACAATCTTGAATGTGATATTAACAACATTGTTTATTTTTTTTTATGTCTCTATGCCAATCTTTTATGTTGCTTGGCTGCCTTTTACAAGCTGGTAGTAGCATCCCTCAAGTTGAACTCTGTTCTATGTATGAATCTTGTTATATGAATTATTCGTTTGTGTATTAAGTTATCTTACCAGTGCTTACCCGATCCACTGACACGGTTTCCGGTTCATATTTTTCAGATTGAACCATGTTGTGATGGCAAGTTGGTCTTTGATGGTGGGAGAGTAGCTGCACTGCTGGTGCTGGCCATCTCAGCTCCACTCTCGCATGAACAGCGCACCTTCAGTATTCCACCTAGAATATTTTCTTATGCTGTCACACTGCTAGGGAGGATTTCTCATGCTCTAACTGATGTCATGGACCAGGATACCCTGTTGGCTTATTTGTCTTATTGCAGTAGCTCCACAATTGTCTCTTCTGGAGAGTTTGACTTCAAAAGGAAAGAGTCATTCCTACTTGCTGAAGATGGTTCGACTAATAATGCCTTCTGTGAGCAATCTAGTTCCGCTGAGATGCAGTTGCAGCAATTATATGGTGGGGCCTCTAGAAGTCATGGTCAGGAAATGGGGGAAACAAGGAAGGTAGTGAAAGCACTTGTTAATTATCAGGTGGAGGATCATGGCGATGTAATGAAGTCTGTGGAGTTCATGCTTGAGAAGGTTGAAGATATTTGGCAGTTGATACGAGTTGGATACACGGGTGAAGTGCTGCAGACATTGAGGTAGGAATGAAGTGTTTGTTTGTTTCACATTTAAGAATAATATTTGTGCACCTCATTTTATCAAATAATACTTGAAATGTTCTTAGTTGATAAGCCTATTTTGCTTGCTTATTTACCCAATTAAGTGTTCAGATAATTAGTCTGGACTCCGGATTATCGATTCGAAGAACCTCATGGACTCTCATCTCTGTATGAAAATGTAGTTATCCTTCTGTGTAACTCAGTAAGGTGCACATGGAAAATAGTTTTGAAGTTCTCTTTTATCTTTCATAACCACCACATGCATGTGCTTGGATTGTTTTAAAATATTGATTCTCTATTTTTGCTTCTATGCTTATCTCTTTTTCCTTTGCTTTTTCCCATCTGAGTAAAAAAATTGGAGACAGATCTTATGCTGGTATATTTGTTATCTGCCACGGACCTGCTTTTGTAATTGTCAGATACATGCACTTTTGTGCCAGATAAATGCACTTTTGTGCCCAAGCTTTGAGTTGTCATGTATTATTGCTAGATTTTGTTACTTTTTCTGTATTAGCAACCAATCTATAATTTTTGCTCATGCAGGAGTTGGAAGGAAGAGTTGGCAAAATTTGCTACTAGCTCATCAGCGTGTGCATTAGCTTTTTCATTGCAAAATTTAAAGATTGCGAAGCTGTTGGCAAAGATATGGCCGCACTTCATCTCCCCAAGAAAGCTCTGCTCTTATGGAATGGGAGAGTTGGGCCTTTTGTTGGGGAAACTAGACAGAACCCTTAAAGAAATGAAGTATACGTTCCTTGGTCTGAGCAAACAAGGCGAGTTGCTTGTTTTGGAGCTGATACTTCTAAACTGTATACTTAGGTTATCCAGTGTTGAAGCCTACAGTGATGGTTCTACTCTGGAGAAGCTGCATTCTACGTTGTCGCAAATAGAATTTCTCTATTCGGAACTATCCATTGGGCCTTCCAATTTCGTGAGTGAACTCAAGAAGTCATTGCATGAAACTGGTTTCTCCACTGATGGACAAAGCTATAGTCCACTTCTGTTTCAGAAGTCAATTGAATTTTTCTCCTTGAAGCAATTTGTCTTCTGTGTAAAACTCAACCACATAAAAGCAGAGTTGGATGTTTCTGATAATGATTATGACAATTCTTTCCCCTTTATTCCAGGGCTTCCTGTTGGTATACCACTGGGGATCACTTTGTACAACATCTCAAGGGAGAATAGGTTGTGGTTACGACTGGCTATGGACGAGGCTTCATCTGAGTTCGTTTTCCTGGATTTTGACCAATTTGGAGGCAACAATCAAATCAGGAAATTCAGATTTGTTGCACCTTTCTACAAAACCCCAAAAGCAAGTTCTTTCACAGTGAAGGTTTGCCTCGGTATGGAGTGCTTGTCTGAGAATGTTTATTCGTTGAAACGTTGTGGGGGTCCAAAACAGGAGTTAGTTTATCTTTGCAAACAGAAGGAAATATTTCTTTCTACTGTTGTGAAAGACTGACCGGCATATCTGTTGCTTGGTATGACAGTTAGGGATGGCAAAATGCCCCGTCCCGCCTCTCCCCTCCCCTAACCCGCCCCGCCCCGATCAGGGTTTTTTTTTTTGTATCAAATTTTCGGGTATGGGGGAAATTAGAAAAACCTGGCCGGGTCGGGGTCGGGTTGATATTACCCCGCCCCCGACCCGCCCTGAAATATATTTTTGTGTATAAAATTATACTTTTACCCTAATGAGCCATTTGAGCACATTTGGTAAACATCTACCTTTGAAGACTTGATTTGTGACTTTGGAAGAGGTTTTGAGTTGGTTTTTGTGGGTATTTGGTACTGGATTTAGCTTTCTGGAAGTGGACAAGACTGATTGTAGGTTGTATGATTGAGGCTTTGGTCATGGATGATGGGAATACATGGATGTAGATGATGAGAAAGGTGGGTTTTTAGGTTGGATATGAGTGAGACATTAATGACTAATTTTGGTTGGTGTTTCTGATGATATTTTAGCAGCATAACAGTAAGGAAAGGGGGAAAGACTGATCTCTTCTCAAATGGAAAAGATGAGGGGGATATATAAGCATACGAAGGGTGAAAAGGGTCATTAGGGCGGTCTACTAAAAAACTTTCATTCTTACCTTATATATTAACCATTACACTAAATATCACTTTGTTTATACGTATTTACTTTTATTTTGCTTTTGGATTAACAATTTTTTAAAATTTCTTCCAAAGAAGGGCGGGTAAACCCGTCCCCTGATCGGGGCTACCCAAAAAATATCCGGTCGAGGTCTGGTCCATGCGATAATTTTCTGGTCGGGGTATGCCAAAACCCGCCCTGCCCCGCTCCATTGCCATTCCGGAGCAGTGTCCTGCTGAAAAGATTAACCACCTGTTTTTCATGTTATAACCTGTCGGCTGGGTGGTCAATCTATTGAGCAAACGATGATAGTACTCTTTTTTCCGTTTCACCTACGGACATTCGATTTTACTGATGATTAAGAGGGGATTATGGATGCCAATGACCACATGGATGGACAGAAAAATGTCGATGTTTTTGTCATTGACAAAAGACAGTGCTAATCTTTTGATGAGAAATTTGAAAGATGTGCCTGCACCTTTCCTTGGCATTGGTGTCTCACAAGAGGTAGCCTTGGTTTCAGCTTGAAGTTGAAGATGAGCCGTGTACCTGATGGTAAGCTTGAAAGGCCCTGGATCAAAATGCCCAAGTGTGTCTGTGTCTTTTCGTATGTTATGTTTCGGATCCACAGTTAGTTCTCAGAGGGTGTCTTAATATTGTGATTTCTTTATTGGCAGGTTGGCTCATTTCTAGGGTTTGACAGTGGAAGCTACGTAACAATTGTAATCTCTCAACTCTTCCATTTCCATGGTCCATTTGTCAGAAGTGGTTAATTGAAACCCGGACTTGTGGTTGACTGCGCAAGCTTACATGGCCGAGTGCTGTTGCCTTCATAATGCGGAGCTTTCATTATCTTGATTAAGATATGGGATCTGATGATATATGGATGCTATGCATTTTGGAAAAGCTGTGAGTACAGCTTCTTTTTAAGGTGCATTTGATTCTTGTGTCTGTTTCATTCACTACACCTGTTACGTCTTTGAAATTTTTTTCTCCTCGCATGTCTCTGTGACAGAGAAATCAACAAGCAAACTATGCTGTTTTCGTAAACTTGGGACCAAAAATGTAAAGAAAACCCACTATTGGATATACCAAGCTATATACAGGTTATTGTACCCTTTTGAAAACAATTGATTACCTCATTACTGCGCTCAAGGCGGAGTATTATTCTTATAAACTCATTACCGTGCTCAGAGCTTTTGTCCGATGACTTGGTCATCTTAATTTGATTTTGAAAAAAATGCAATATTAACACACCCCTGATTTATGTGATGCATGTTATAAAACGAAGAACTTACAATAGGTAATTCGAGCTGTCATTAGGCTCAAGTTTTAAAGTGTGACTAATGTTAGGCTGTAGCATGTGGATGCTTGCACCTTATGTGTGGCACTAAACTCGTTTACATATGTTGGTGAATTTAAGTACAACCATCTACAGCTACAAATTTCTGCAGTTAACCTATGTAGCATCAGATCACAGTAAAAAAAAACCCGTGCTATAGGATATGAAATGAATCTTACTCGCAAAAACCCATGTTTTAGGATATGAAATGAATCTTACTCGCACAAATTCAGCCTCAACAAATTATGGACATTAGAACAAATTATGTACATTAGGGCTTAGTTTGTTTCGATGTAAAATTTTTTACAAAGTAAAATATTTTTCATGTAAAATAATTGTACGAAAAATAACTTTTTGTCTTTTCTGTTTTCTGGTTTTTGGTTTATCTAAAATCCTTGAGAATAAGGGTGTTGAAGGATTTGGTGCCGGACGGCCAATTTTGGGCCTATTTTTTCAGTCATATCCTTTCAATTGGCAGCCTCCCGTTTATGTCGGAGGGGTATATTGGTCTTTTCCTAGAATGGCATCTGTTTTAAATTGGATCGAATTCAGGGACAACTGCGAGTAGAGGTAATTGGCTTTGGAGGTCATGTGCACTGCCATTTTAGTCCTATCTGTGTTATTTTTGCTCCTTCTCTTTCTGCGGACGAAACTTGGGGAGAAGATTGGGAATTCCAGCTGTGCACCACATAAGTCTCCCACTCTGGAATTCCAGACGTGCATGGTTCACTCTCGATCACATACCCTCTCCCTCTCTCTTCTCTCCTTCTTCAGACTCCAATCTCCAACACCCTCGTCCAAGAGCCGCATCAGTGTCAGCCGAAAGCATTTGATTGAGTAGTTTTTGTGAGGAAGGGAGGAATTAGAAACATGCATCCAGTTGAAAGGTTTCTCTTGATTCTGACCCAGCGCTGTTGATTTTGATCTTTATTCTTGGCACATGATTGAATGATTGCATTTTCTCAACAACAACAACAACAACAACATAACCCATTTAGTCCCCAATAATTGGTGGTATGGGCGGGGGTGGATAGGGAGACGACCTAACCTTTGGCAATAAATGCACAAAGTGGCTGCTCTTAGAATACCACTGAAACAAATGGTTGGAGACAGACCTAATCTATGGCAATAAATGCACAAAGTAGCTACTCACAGAATACCACTAAAACAATGGCCCCCCTATATCGTAGCGTTTTGCTGCGGAATCATGGCCTCAAATCAAAGCCAAAAGGCATTAGATAGGGCAAACCCAAGTATCATTTTGATTTATTTGCACGTTATCCTGCTTCTTTCATTTCAGCATCCAGAGCATTAGCATTGCACAATTAATGATTGTATTTTCTCGATTAGTAAAATGATTTTTTTTGGTGTTGAATTTCAAATCCATAACGTAAATGCATCGGAGAAGTCAAAGCAGTGGAGAGTTCCAAGGAGTTGACCTTCCCACTGAATACCTCAAATGAGTAATGCATCGCATCACATTTCCATATTTAGTTTCTTACTCATACTTTCTGTTTGTTCGGCTCCGTATGATGGCAACTTGGATTGAGTTGGTCGTCGGCTGTTTTTGCAAGAGGTTGCGAATGGAGTGGTAGGTTTTGATTTCATTTCTCAGGAAACCCCCACTCATTCTGTGTGTGTGTGTGATCTGTGATGAGGGTTTCTGAGGAAGGGAGGGGATTGTGGGAAAAAGTATAGGAGTAGGAGGGAGGAAGAGAAACAAAAAATGTGTCAAAATTGTGGGAGGAAATTTTTTGGCTTCTTCTCATTCGTTCGAATATTCCTGTTTCTTCCCAACATTAATAATTAGGGCCCCCTCTTTCCAAACTTAATTTTGGTATACAAACATTTCAACAATTTCAGCTAAAATAATGACTAATTCTTTATATTTTGGTATTTTGATATTTTCCCCGTCTGTTGGAGTATTCATTTCTCTTTCATGTGTTCCTCTTCCAGTTTTCACTCTACACGAATGACACTGTGTGGGTTGCTTTGATTCAGAGGTATGCTATTTTTCTTTTATTTTGGTTGTCCTTATTTTTCTTCTTGGAAATGCGAATGTGGTTTGTGAAATTAGATTCCAGTGGCTGGTGAAAATTTGAACTTAGTTAAGTGTTTTCATTATCGGAATCAAATACAACAAAACTTAAATTCCCTCATGTGTTGGTGTTCTAAATACATTTCAAATAAACCAAAAAAAAAAAACAGTTAAAAAAAAAACCCAAAAAAATAGGTTATGGTTTTGCACACGATTTGATTAAAGCTAATTGTTGTTGAGCCATTTTCTTTGGCCCAGTTTGTATGACTATCTTTCTACCTGCTCCAAGTACTGGAGGCCATTGGGGATGATTCATAATAACTATGTATTGTGCCCTATTAAGGGGCTTGCTCTCCTGGTGAGAAGGATTAGTTAAAATTAGCCATGTTCGTCATTCCTCTGCTTCTATGGGTTTGGCTCAATTTATAATTGCATCTTGCAAGACTTTGGCGCAGTGAGTGAAAAGAAATCAAATAGTAATTGGTTGGGCCTTGTTATATTCAAAACATGACTTTATGTTGAAGATAAAGTACTAATCTATGTTATCATTGTTTAGCGTGGAAAGAAATGAGGACAGGGTGCTGTATAAAATTTCATGTATAAACCTATGTTATCTTAATATATGAGTCTCTGTTTAGCTATGTTATCTTTGGAATCAGTTTTGTGGAGTGAGATATTGATTTTTGGCTTAATTCCTGGGGTTTTCCTTTATTTTCTCGCTTAATCTAATAAGATAAGGTTGGCGTGCCAGAGAGATTAATCCCTCTCTGCATTGTGCTTCTGAGGCGGTTGTTTTTTATTTCACATTGTTCTTTTGGAAGGTCCTGTTGTCCGATTGCGGTGAAAAGGTAAGCGATCTTAGCACCGTTCTATGTTTTATTATCTGGACTCTGGAGATGGTTGTGTTGTTTTTTGCTTATTTCCTCGTGTTTTCTTTTCATTGCATGTGTAAGTGAGGGGGCTACTGTCGATATGATGTACGTTGTTCTGGAATTTTTTCTTTCTTCAATTTTCATGTGGGCCTAGGATTTGTTTGTTAAGATTTGGAACCGTTGCCCAGATTGGGAAGAAAAACCCTTATGGCTCCTTGTATATTCCATTTGGTTGAGTTCATATGTGAGGGCTGGAACGTGGACTTGCCTGCAGTGTAATCCAAAACAAGTTTTTTAGGCTGGCTTTCTTTTATTGTCTTCTTGGATCTTGGTTATTAAAGCCAAAGGAGGTAGAGAGGGTTGAGAATTTTTTGGATTTGGTACGTTACGTCCGTTGAAAACTTTATTACTTCAGCAAAAGATCCATAGGAGGATTAGTTGAAACAAACCATTAGTTCATGTGCAGTTTGGTTTGAGATTTCTCTTTCTTTTCGTCTCACACAAGCTAACCTAGATAGCTGGTTATTTTTTTTTTAAAAAAAAGAACTTAAATGTATTGCACGTGCATCTTGTGGAAACTGGCGGCAGAAGTAATCAAGTTACAAAATATTTCCCTTTTGTGTGCAGGAATATGAGCCTCATCCGTAATGCTGCAAAAAATGTTTCTTGCCCTCTATGAAAAGGATCCCGCAGAATTTTGGAGTGCGAAGCCCTTTTGAGGAGGATGAACAGGTATGGTCTGCTTGATGAGAATCAGAACATGCTCAATTATGTTTTCGCCCTCACTGGGGAGAACTCCTGCGCTGTCTTTTTGTTTTTGTGTGGCTCTGTTGCAATCATTTGGCTATGTACGTGTGATGCCTGCTGAACATATGTCCACGCCCATCAGAACAGTTTTAAGGAAAAGTAGGTTTTTGGCCTTGGTTCCTTTCCTTTTAGGTTTGTGTTACATTGGTGTTTGAAGCTGTGTTGCGAGATACATCTTACCTCACCTCTCCTTTCGGGTTTGTGTTAAGTTGGTGTTCAAATAGCAGCATGGGCCGTTTAGATGCTCCCCTCGGGTGTTGTGCTTCTTGTTGCATATCAAACAAAAAAAAGGAGAAATGTGTGCACCTACTGGGATCTTGGAGAGTGTTATCTGTATCTTGTTTTCAGCTATGAGCATAGGATTGCTGGAACTTGGATTTCTGTCCACATGAGAGAAAATATTTTACTTTTGGAAATTATTTCACTCTCCCTTTAAGCAACCAAACAAGGAAAAATAGGTAAATTATTTTACATGAAAACATTTTACATCAAAATAAACGGATAGAAGTATGTTTTCGGACTTCAACTTTGCTGATATTCTGAAGTTATAACTCAAGGCTATTTCAAATCCAATACCTTAAGTTTATTGTGAGCAAAATTCATGCAGATTCTATTTAGAGTTCGTTGCTTCAACGACGACATTTCTCTCTTTTAGGATTCCTATTTATGTCAACAAGACTAATGTGCAAATTCTTAAAATCAAATCCTCTCTTTTAGGTTAGCTTGAATTTGATAGAGGGTTAGGAGAGGGTGTGGGGTCGTTTGTAAACTGCTATGATGTATTTGGATTGACAAAAAGTGATAGTTTAGGGGGTGTCTAAGTAAATTAAGCCTTTTCAATATGCTCAAACAATACTATTGGCTTGACTGATGACTCAACTCGTTTATGGAGTTGTAAAATGTCAAAACTTCCTTGTAAACTTCTTGTAACTTTTTGTTGTGGACATAAAGATTAAACACTTTTTATGGGTAGTTATCTCATACTTTAGTCGAGTTCCTCGTAAACGAACCCGGACTCGTGTCCAACACAAATAAGGATAACAGTTACACAAACTCTGTGGCAACTAGTTGTACTATTTTGCATTCATGTTTCCATTAGCGGAACCTTGTAAAGGTCATGGCATTTAGGTGGAGAGAGAGAGAGAGGAAAAGGTTTTGTAACCCATGATAAATAAGTTCGTAGATTTCGTTTCCACGCACTTCTGTCCATAAAGACGGTGAGTTGTAATCCTCTAAGGGTAAGTTTTTGAATGAATTTTATCTAGATTTTATCAAGATTTGATAAAATCAAGTCTTGAATTTATCCATTAGTGAAGATAGTTGATAAAATCTTAGATTTTTGAATGCAAAAATCTAACATTTAATCAACTCTCTCCACGAATGGATAAAAATCAAAGGTTTGATTTTATCAGATTTTGATAAAATTCATTTAAAAACTCATCCTAAGAATTTCAAGCCGTGTCGTATCCCTTCACTAGTAAGTGATTATGATTATGTTTCTTCTTTCAATCGAGATGGGTAATTCCTTTTTACCCCTTTCCCTAAAGTACTTTATTGACATTTTGTTCACACTTTGATTTACAGTTGGATAATCTCTCAAGCAATGTACAACATTTGTTTTGATTTTGGATCATTAATTAAGTTCATCCAAAAGGTTTTTTGTCAAGGTATTGTTTGGATAGGACAACAACTTTATGATAATTGTATGCGGTGGGTTTTTGTCAGGCGTGGATAGGAAACATGATGGACACTTCTATATCTTTTCTGTGGTACCTGATGATTAAAGTGGACCAAAATTAAACAGGGAGATGGTACATAAGTCAAAAAGTAAATTTGATTCCAAACATGTCTTATAAAGTCGAAGAAAATGAAATATTTTTTAACTTTCATTTTTATTATGAACTCTTTATTAGTGGTAATTCTTCACTGTTTTCCATGTTTGTGACTTTAATAAGTATTATACGATCAGAAATGCTTTGCTTTCATCTTTTTACGAGTCTTTTAAGGAATAATAGCAATCCCTCTGCATGTCTCTGCTTCTTTCTTTGTTAATTCCATCTTGTGTTTTTCATTTTTCCCATACTTTTAGAAGGCTTTGGAAATAACTCCAAATTTAAAACCATGCCTGATAATGACCAAAAAATAACTTCAAACAAGATTTGGGATCTTAATGAATACTAACAATGTTTAAATTTGATTTGTTCAACCTAAGAGATCACTGAAACGATCTCTAATGGAGGCACTCCCAACTCCGAAGGCAATCCAAAGTAATTTGAATTCAGTTATGCTATTGACTTCCCAATGGGCTGTCAATAAGACAAAAAGAAAACAAAAAGAAAAAAAAAAAAATTTGGATTCACATTTAACACTTTTCAAAATACGATAATATATAGTAGAAAATTGTGTTTTTTTGTCTCCTTCTCCTTCTTGCCTTGTTAATAATCCAATGGGTTGTTCCTACTAGTATTTTCCATTTGAATTTTGCTACACGTCATAAATTGAACAATTGAATGAGCCTATCAGTACATTGTTCAAACAACAGTTTGAAGTAAGCTAAAAAAAAAAATGTCCAAATTGACTGATAACAAATGATCTCAAATGGTTTTTTAATGAGCCGAATAGATCATATCATTTGTCATCCCTACTTAAGATTCATATTCCACAGCTTTAGATGCTGTTTCTGAGTATTTTTATTGGAGTTACAAAAGTTACACACGAAAGCTGGTTGGAAGCGGGGTGTTGGTGAGCGCCCCTTGGAGAGTGGTTCTAGTGAGCGCATTCGAGCTAGTTAGGCGGTTGAGTTAAAGAAGATTTTTTTTCCTTTTAAATTCCAATAATACCCATAGTTGAACTCCCATAATGGATTATTTAGTGGTAAATTGATTAATAGGTTAATTTGGGATTAGAACACTTAAGTACTTGCCCCCTTTGAAAATAGCCAGATCCCAAAAAGGAAACCCATTACCCAAGCCAACAAACCCTTGAGATAAGTCTCACTAATTTGTCCTTATTTTTTCAGAATCCAAAGCAAATAGTACTCACTAGTACTAGTTTTTTTTCAAATCAAAATTTGAGCCGAAAGGCATGCTTTGCTTTTCCACCGTCCCAGATTATCAGGACCTATGATAGAGGTATTAGTAACCAGCGGCGACGATGGCACCGGCATTTTCTTTTCTACTCTTTTATTTATTTTTTTGTATATTTTTGTTTCTTTTTTTGTTGTTTGTTTTGGCCAGTGGTTTTGTATCCTAGTTTCATGTCAGTAGTTTAATTTAATGCATTTTTATTTTTATTTTTTTATTTAAAAAAAGCAAGTAATTAAGAGAGGAAGGATTGGAGTATAAGTATATAAAGGTGGTAATTTTCATCTAAATGGTATTTTTAGTATTAAAAATTACCCTTTTATAAAATACTCTTTAGACAATATCATGTCTTAACAGCATAGACAAGAAATCAAAAATACCAAAAAATACTACTTAGACAATAGCGTGAACTAATAACCCTTCCAGGAGGTGAGGACAATATACATTTGTACATAGGCTCATAAATACTGTCTTGAGCATCTTACCTAAATTTTTACTCAAATTTAAGTAAAAACTTGATTTGATATGACACCTTCCAACCTTTACTCAAATTGTACAGTGAAGATTTAATCTACACTATTGAATGACAAAATAGTAAATAAAAGTGCAAAAAAAAAAGCCTTGAAAATTTGGTGATAAACAAATTTGGTGAAACATTTAAGTAAAATCAAAATTGGTGAAGGAGTGAAGTGTGGTTTTTTGTATTTTTTGGAGTACTCAAATTTAATTTTGGTGAAAGATTTGATAAATGGGTAGAGATGCTCTTATGCATTGGAAGACGTATGCCCGCTTATAAGAGGTGTTTTGTATATCTCTACAAACACTCATTATTATTGGTATTTTGATAATATATATATATATATATATATATATATATATTGTTAATATATTTTTTGAATTTTTTTTTTGGCTTTACTAAAATATCATGGAGCTTTTGAATCAAAATTATATTACTATAGATTCATTTGATTGAGAAGAATGATTAAATCAATTTTTTTTGGAAAAAGACAAAAAGTTTCATTAATACAGTATTAGGGGTTGTTCTAGTAACAAAAAATTATTTTAAAAAAAATTGAGACAGATTATTCTCTCACAATATATTACATAAAAAATGATAAAAAATTAATTTTTTTTTTTAAAAACCACCTTGATAGAACACCCCTTTTTAGTAAATGTAATTTTGTCCAAACACAGAGAACCCGTGGCCTACCCCTCACCAGCCACCACCCGCTTCTCTCATCTCAGGCTGTCACTGTAGTAGCCTCCTATCCTCCCCCCACATCATCAACCACCACGCCACCCATCCATCCATCCATCCATCCATCTCTCTCTCTCTCTCTCTCTCTCTCTCTCTATATATATATATATATATATATATATATATATATATACACTCCTATGTATTTAATGACAATGGCCGTAATACTGTACATTCAACCTCTTTTTTCTTCCCATCGCATCGGCTCCTCTCTCGGCTAAGGGAAAAACCAGCAGCTTGTCCCACTCATCCTCATCCATCTGTAAAATCAACAGCTTACATAGTTACATTTACAGATATTCCCACCCATCCTTGTCCATTTATGAAATCGATCAACAGCTTAGATTTATAGATAAATATGGACAATTCAAATTTTTTCGGAGCCGAAATAGCATTCGATTCGTTAATTGCTAGAATGGACAATGCAAATAGGTGGGACAGATAAGTCGGACAATATTGTGTGTGATAGAGCATTTTACTTCGGCTAAGAACTGCTCTCGACTCCATTCAAAGTTGGTATTAAAAAAAAAAAAACACGCGATCCCATAGAGCATGCAAACGAAAATCATTTTTCAAATAAGCAAAGTACTCAAGACATAGATATGTTTACAAATACGTAAAAAATAAGGTTGGTTGGTTTGATACTATTAGAACTTAGAAGGGGGTTTTTAAGAGCAATAAGAGAGTGAGAATTTTTTTTGAAAATTGTGCTTTGGAGTTTGGAGAGAAAAAGTTTTGGAACACATGGCAAACAAGCTCGACTTGTCTGTAATTCTCCGATACAAGTATTTTTGGAAATCTCATTTTCTATTTTCACACTTTTTTTTATATATTTCAATACAATTTTTAAGACTTAAGTAATATTAGTCTAATGGACTGATTTCAGAATTTTTCAAACACATTTTTATTCGATATTGTGCACGAACATTTGAGTCTGAGAAGTACTTTTGTTTCAAATTTTCCTCAACTCAAATGGAGTACAACAAAAAGGAGCTATATGTTCATTTTTCCCAACGCAAATTGCTCTGTTCCAAGCCGCTTTTCAAAGTTACAACATTCACTCACGGACTCACCCCTCCACCCGGGGGGCTCCACACTCCCTCTAATTATGTCACCGCAAACACAATAATTATTTATCCATCCTCTAACCTCTATGAAAGTACAGATATAAAAGAGCAGGTGACCGCCCTATTGAAATCAGTTTCAAAAATTTTCTTATGAATATTGCAACTACTCTTTCCGTCTCGAATTTTTTTATCCATTTACGGGTATGCATATCATTTTTTAATTACTTATATTTTTTAATTTATAATATTTTTTTGATAATTTTGAAAACTTTGTTTAAAAGAACTCATTGAGAGATATAAAGAAAGATCCATATTGAATATATATAATATTATACATTTTAAAATATAAACAATTTTTAAAGGTGTTGTGAATAGTGAAAGCGGACAAAAAATTTAGGACGGAGGGAGTAATAATGAAGATTTTACTGTTTGTCTAATGGACGGGCAATAAAGGTTTTAGAGCTTTCTTACCGATGAGAGAACACTTTTATCGTCTCTCCAATGGGCGAACAATAGGATTGTTGGAATAATTCTTTAAATTTTTTATAACTATATAAATTTTGTCCGTTCAACAATTTTTCAGCCCTACCATTCTTACAAATAAAAGTGTACATACGTATACATATGGGCTTGGGAACCCATTTGTAGGTCTCATGTAAAATGATTCGAGCCGTTTACTCACATTAAAATAATTTTCCGAGCGACCTACCAAGAAATCAACTCAATCCGAAAATATCGAAAGTGGTTGATTTCGAAATCAAGTATCCGAGCCCATCTGTACCCCATCAATACACTCCTCATACTGTATCTAACTATCTATGGCCAATGAGAGAACACTTTTATTGGGGTTAAGGGTTAGTGTTGTGCATGCTGTGCAAGGGTGCACAACATGCGTGCTGTGCACCATCCAAGTCGTCTGTTCGGCGATTCAATGGTCCAAATTTCATCTTGCAATGAACAGTTCGAATGTCGCACGATCAAGATGAAATCTGGACCATTGGATCACCGAACGGATGGCTCGGATGGCGCACAACACGCATGTTGTGCACCCCGCACAACACCAACTCGTAATCCCTTTTATCGTCTTCCCAATGGGCGAACAATAGGACCATTGGAATAATTCTTTAATTTTTTTATAACTATATAAATTTTGTCCATTCAACAATTTTTCAGCCCTACTATTCTTACAGATATGAGTGTACAGATGGGCTCAGGAACCAATTTATGGTTCTCATATAAAATGATTCGACCTGTTTATTCATTTTAAAATAATTTTTTGAGTGCAAGAAATCAACTCAATCCGAAATATCGAAAGTGGTTGATTACAAAATCGAGTCTCCAAGCCCACCTGCACCCCATCAATGCACTTCTCATATCTATGGCCGATGAGAAAACACTTTTATCCTCTTCCCCATGGACAAACAATAGAAGGACTATTGGAATATAAATTTTGTCCATTCAACAATGTTTCAGCCCCACCATTCTTCGAACCCTTCTATTGGGACCGACGGAATAGTGACGATGGGAATGCAGGTAAAACGTCGCCCGGCCGTTTAATAAACGGCAGTATCGTCCGGCCGATTGATGGATTACCGGAATCGAATTTCGAGGTGAAATTTGGCGTGGGAATCTGATCGCTTATTCTTCTAGATAAGAGTGTACAGATGTATACAGATGGGCTTGGAAACTCACTAATGAATCTCATGCAAAATAATATGAGTCGTTTATTTATCTTAAAATAATTTTTTTAGCGACTTTAATCAGAAATATCGAAAGTTGTTGATTTCAAAATCGAGTCTCGAGCCCATCTGTACCCCATCATTACACTCCTCATACTGTATCTATGGACAATCTATAGGCGAATGCTTCGTCCGTTTCCTGCGGTCCCCACAAACCAACCAAACTCAATTCAACCCAACAAACCCATCACTCCTCACTCTCTCAAGTCTTCTCTCTCTTGTCTCTTTCTCCATCATCCTCTGCTTCTTGTTCCAAAAATCAATCCTCCCCCTGCAACCTTCCTGCTTTAACCTTAAACACCTCTTCCCCTTTCAAACCCACAACCAAACCCATCTCTCTCTCTCTCTCTCTCTCTCTCTCTCTCCAATCTGCATTTTGCTCAACTGGGTCTGTTCTGTCTCTCGCTCTAATGGAATCTCCATCTCCCATACCAGAATGCTCTCCAAACCCAACCCCAACCACCCCGCACAAGAAATCCACCCTCCTCACATCTCTAATGTCCGCCGCCACCACCACCCTCCGCTCCCACTCCTTCCGCGAAGACACCTACCTCGTCTCCCACCTCAAACCCTCCGAACAGAAATCCCTCCAAAACTTCAAACAGAACCTTCAGACCTCCAATTTCCCCACCCACCCACCTTCCATTTGGGGAATCCCTCTCTTAAACAACGACGACGAGAAATCCGATGTAATTCTTCTTAAATTTCTCCGTGCCAGAGACTTCCGAGTCCCAGATTCCCTCCAGATGCTCCTCAAATGCCTCCAATGGCGCTCGGACTTCGGAGCCGACAACATTCTCGATGAGGAGCTTGGGTTTAAGGAAATCGAGGGAGTTGTTGCTTATATGCAGGGGTACTCTTACCTCATTATCATTTTAATACACCAAAATAGAATATTTTGTTTCCTCATGTTTTCTTAGTTAATTTGTTCAGAGTTTTTGGTCACTAAATTTTGTTCAGGGTATGTTTATTCGAAATTGAGTCCCTGTGCCGTTCCCATTTCAGCCGTCTATCTCGATAATCAATGATTCAGATATGTTCATTAGCTCTTGCCAGTGTAAGAGTTAAATTACCGGCAAGAGTGTTTCTGCGAATCTGAACCATTGATTGACGGTGTAGAGCTGAGGGAGCGTTACAGGAACTCTGGTTTATTTCGGGTGACTTTGATAATCAGCATCGTAAATTATTATTTAGATTCAACTTTTTGGGAAGCCATGCAAGAATTTATCAGTAAGTATTTGATCTACAAATGTAAGTCTTGAGCCTGAGAATTTTAAAGCCAAAAAGAAACATGAAAGTTTTAGATCAAGCATTTACTGATATCCTATCGGTCTGCATTTTTGTGCATCTACTAGGAAATGAATTTGAGTAAAATGAACGATTTTGATCATCGAGCGAGGGAGGACGAACAAAATTGAACGCCTACAAGAAGAGGGAGTTACAATACGAAAAAAAAAAAGCTTCTTTTTAACACACTGCTTTTGTAACAGGTACGATCGAGAAGGGCACCCAGTTTGTTACAACGATTACGGGGTTTTCAAGGACAAGGATTTGTACGAGAGGGTTTTCGGAGACGAGGAGAAGCTGGGGAGGTTTTTGAGGTGGAGGGTTCAAGTGCTGGAGAGAGGGATTAAGATGTTGCATTTTAAGCCTGGTGGGATTAATTCCATTATTCAGGTCACTGATTTGAAAGATATGCCCAAGAGAGAGCTTAGGGTTGCTTCTAATCACATTCTCTCTCTCTTCCAGGATAATTACCCCGAAATGGTCGCCCGTAAGGTCATTTCCTCCCTCCCCTTCTCTCTCTCTCTTTATATATATATATATATATATATATATATATATCTTTTAATCTATTTATATATCCGTAATATATGTGTGCGTGTGCGAGCGCGCGTGTGTATTCATAAATTTGTCTGTTTGTGTTTGTTTGAGAATCTCCGATCCTTAATCATATTTTTATTCAAACAATACTCAATTTCTTTTAGAAATTTGGGAAAAAGCTTCATTGTATATGAATTACTTCAATAATAAACTCAAATTCATTTTTGAATTTGAGTTAAAAGCTTTGTAAATGAGCCAAATCTTTGAGAGTTTCTCTTGATTTGATTGGATATATTTTAGCGAAATTTGAGTAAAAATCCAGTTTAATTAGGTTTGTTTGTGAGGCTGAAATGGGTTTACTTCATTTTTTTCAATTTGGTTTTTTCAGATTTGGACTAGTTTTTTAGTAATTGTTTTTCTTCATTGGGGTTTCTGGGTGCAGATATTCGTCAATGTGCCATGGTACTTCAGTGTGTTGTATTCGATGTTTAGTCCGTTCCTAACGCAGCGGACGAAGAGCAAGTTCGTGATCTCTAAAGAAGGGAGTGCTGCAGAGACTCTCTACAAGTGGGTACATTTTACTAGTTAGTTTTTTGTTTTGGTATAATTTGATTAAGATTATTCAAATGCTGCTGTTCTTCGATTGTTTGTTTATAGATTGATTGTTTGAGATCTGGGTTTTTTACGGTTGTTCTTTATATTCTTCAAATTCATTTCACTCTGTTTTCTTGTTCCCTTTGATTTCGATTCCTTTAGCCAATTTGGCATTTAGTTTAGTTAATTGAAGTTGAAGTTGGTTTTTGTTTTGTTTTGGGATTAGGTATATTAGGCCAGAGGACATTCCAGTTCAATACGGTGGACTGAGTCGACCCACTGATCTGCAAAACGGTCCACCAAAACCAGCGTCCGAGTTCACCGTGAAAGGAGGAGAGAAAGTTAACATACAGATCGAAGGCATTGAGGTTCATGTCGCAAACTTTTCTTTAATTTCTTTGCTCCTGCTATAATTATTAGGAAAAAGATTATCTGAAGTACCCACAAGTACTCTTTTGAATTCGTGGTACCATAAATTTCTAGTTTGTCGCTAACTATCTATCATTGCATGAAATTGATCTTGTACACGTGATCCTCCGTCCTCTTCCTCCCCGTTCCTTTCCCCAAATTAGATCTCAATGACACAAGTCTCTCTGAGCTCCGAAGTTTTCTTGTAATTGTGTGCTGGAAAGGGAGTTTGTGGAAACCGGGGGGCTTTCTTAATCCCCCGCCCCCTTCAAATGGGCCAAGTCTCGAGCTTAAAAATGTGATCTAGATGAGTTCCCGTGGTAGTCCTCGACATGTTGAACACCATTGCGAAAAATCTAGTCGATAGGACAATTGGTTGGGTTGGTCACCCAATGGTCGAACCAATCGACCAAACCTTTTTGACAGCATGTTTTCAGAATCATATTTGCCATTCTGCTGTTCATCGAGCCACCAATTTTAAATTCTGGGCGATTTTCTAGGTAAACTTTATGGGTACACTGAAGTCCAAGGAGATGAAGGACGGAGATCATGATCTCCGCGTATATCATGCTTAATTTTAATGGCGTTGGCAAATGGTTGGAAATTGAATTGAAGTTTTGTGTTGATGTTGGTCTATTTTCTGAAATCCAGGGTGGTGCGACAATAACATGGGACATTGTGGTGGGCGGATGGGATTTGGATTACAGTGCTGAATTTGTGCCGATTGCCGAAGGGAGCTACACCATTGCCGTGGAAAAGCCAAGGAAAATCGCCTCCACGGAGGAGGCTATTCACAACTCTTTCACCGCTAAAGAAGCCGGCAAAATGGTGCTTTCCGTCGATAACACTGCCTCCCGGAAAAAGAAAGTCGCCGCCTACCGCTACGTAGTCCGCAAATCCGCAGCCATGTAGCTTAATGGTAATGAAGAAGTATGGCTTTGTTTTGCATATTAGTTTTGCTTGCTTCTGGTATTTTCTTGTTTGTTTGTTGAGGGTTCAAGGAACGAAATATGAACTTACGAGTATCATATGTGAAAATGGTGGTATTATATTTAGCTTTTTTTTTTTTTGATCAGGTATTATATTTAGCTTGGTAAAGAAGAAAAGCAGCTTTATTTTTGCTTTTGTTTTGTTCATAGATTTGGGCGTTACTTTTGTCGTTCTTTTTAGGTGCATTTTTTTTGGGGGTACAGCGGAGTAAAAATGAAGGTAAAAACTAAAAAGTACAATGGTTGTTTCAAGAGTATTTGCTAAAATCAACACTTGATTTTAGCGAGTGTTGATTTTATCATACGAGAAACTCATTGTTAAGTCACATTATGCGGGGTCAGAAGCATGAAAATGTACGCAAAAAACCCTCCCATACAACAAAAATTTGCGAGTGTGAGAATTGAGAACGTGAGAGCAGATCAAGGATGATAGCGGAAACGATGGACATTTTAAAGAATTATGTGACTAGGGACTACAACAAGGCTTCCGGAATGAAATGATACGTGTAATATTTTTTTTAATAATCATTTCAAAATTTATCATCTGACGTAAATTGGGAATTGTGTTGATTATAATTACGTAGGATAAAAGATAAATTTTGAAATGTATTTCTTCAAATTAGAGTACAAATAATTTTCCTAAATCAAATTGAATTATATAAAAAATTATTCATATTATGATTTCATACATACGTAGCCATATATGGTAGATCCAATAGAATGAGCATTTCCTAGGGACTAACGAGTGATGATTTCTAATCCTCTTCGTCTATTCAGTAAAATGAATTAATGTTTTTTGTGTGTCAATTTATATATGTCAAAATAATTTGTCAAATTAGTGCAAAATGCCGAAAAAATTATGCATGAAACTACTCCTACATTTTTAATACGGAAGGTTTTTTGACATTTCATAATACTATTGCCAGTAAAAACAAGAAACTTTATTACTACATTTTGTAAGACTTTAAGGAATTAGTTGGAGTGTAATCCTCAAACAATTCAAATTCAAAAGCTCAAAATGTAAAGGGATTGAAAGGTCTTGTTTGGGTCATTTTTGTTTTTTTCCACTTTTCGAGTCCGTTTTGATGATCGGGACAACTGATACTTATACCACATTGATAACATTAGGCACGAAAAAATATTTAACTAATTGGATAAAGTTTAATTTATTTTTTATTCCAAACTTCAATATTATGACACGAAAAATGGACCTTTATTAGTACTTTACGTTTTACAAGATTTTGTGGAATTAAAATGAATGTAATCCTCAAACACTTCAAAATTCAAAAGCTGAAAATGCAAACAGCCTTAAAAATAGCATGCTTCATTATTTTAAAATTTGTATTCCCTCCTCTATGCAGAAGGTGCAGGCTTGATTTGCGTTTTATTTTTATTTTTTATCTTAGTCTTTCTATTGATCATCCACTAGGTTGATAATAAAGGGGTGTTCTACCAATAAAAAATATTCCCTCTGTTCCTATTTGTTTGTCATTTACGAAAAGTCGTATAACTTTTCAAATGAAAAAATAAACACTGTGTTTGGTTTAGAATTTTGAGAAGAAATGTTTTGAGAAATTTTTTGAGATAGTGTTTGGATGAATTTTTGAAAAAAGTAATAATTAGAGAGAGGTAATGATTGGAGAGAGATAGAGAAAGAAATGAGAATTAATTATTGGAGAAAGGGTATGAGTAGAAAGAGAAAAATGATTAATGATTGGAGAGGTGAGAGATGGGAAATGAATCTTTTGGGAAATTTTTTTGGAAATGTGAACCAAACAAAGTGAAAGTGTTTTCATGTATCATTTTCAAATTTTTTTACACCAAATTAAAGTATTCATCGTGTATTTTAATTTGGTACGAAAAAATTTGAAAAATGATACATGGAAGTACTTAATTTTTTGATTTGGATAAAGACAAGAGAGAGAACTTGGGACAAACAAATAGGAGCAGAGTAGTTTTATTCATAACCAAGTCAAACAATAAATCACATAAAAAAAACGTGAAAAATTAATTTATTCTAAAAACACATTTGGCGAAACACTCCCTTAGCTAAAAGCTAAAAAACACACTTTAATTTATTTTTACATATCTTAATACACTTTTACATACTTTTATATATTTTTTAGACATTCTTATATAGTTTTTAAATCTTAACAGTAATCCAGTGAGCTGGTGTAGAATTTTCCTCTATCTTTGGTCAGTGTTTGTGGGGCTAATGAAAGGGATTGGCTACTCTGCTACTGGTCCAAAATGTTCAAAATTGTCTTTGTTTGGTTCCTCTGATTCTGCCTTCTTTTTCGGGATACGGAAAAGTGGGAAAAAAGTGGATGGTTTTTGAAATTTTTAGAGTGCTGCTCTCTGTCCTGTCTGTCGTGTCCAGGGGGCTGTGGGGTTTGCTTAAAAGATTTTACTTTTTATGATAGTATGATTTTGTTTTGCATTTCACGGGCGATGGCGTGCAGCAGTGCAGGCTGTGGCTCTTCAGAAATTGTGTGTTTGAGGACATAGCGTGTGGTTGATGATCAGATTCATCAGAACAGATCGCAGTCTTCTGCAACCACTGTTTCTTTTAAGGTAAATGATTTTTATATCTCATTTTACAATTCACACTCTCTTTTTGACTTTTATCGTTATAAATTTACAATATTACTCTTAGATATATGAAAAATATGTATTGAAAAAAGGCAATATTGTAAATTCATGTAAGATAAAGACAAAAATGGAGTGTGAATTGTAAAATAGAGGTGTAAAAATCATTTCCCTTCTTTAACCGGCAATATGCTTGAAACGAGTCGAGTCGAGCTAAAAAATCAATTAGTACAAATTAGATGAGTTTGAGTTCTTTTTCTTTTTTAGTCATTTGTCATTTCTAATCTATTACATGGTGAGAAAGAATAAACTTAATCCAGATTTACAGTGTGAAGTATCTAACCGCTCTATTACACGAGTTAGATACCACTTGTAGATGAGTTTGAGTTTGAGGCGAACAAATGTATAGTTTGGCTAAAAGTTGGTCAAGTTTAACAAATGTTGATTTTATCTAATTTTGTTATTTAGGCAACTCCACTTATATAAACTTAGCGAGCACAACTCAAACTCAAACTAAATCAAATCAAACCAAACCAAGCCTTATGTCCCAATCAATTGAGGTCGGCTACATGAATCAATTGGGGTCGGCTACAATTCAAACTCAAACTAAAATATAAATATATTTCCAGTATACGAGCCTATTCAAGTCAAGCTTTGAGTACTCGAATTTGGCTCTGTGGAGGGTGGTGCGATTGGTGGTAATCCCCATTTCAGACAATTTTTTTTTTCTAAAAGAAAAACAAACAACGCGATAGTTGCAATTTAAAAAACAAATTCTTTTGATCATAATACTAATTTCTCGACGGCTTTGAATTGAAGATTATAAAAGAGTAGGACGGAGGTTTTATTTTTTTCAACCAAAAACAAATTTCTAATACAAGCTACAAAGCCTAATTTCATTATTTTACACTTGATCTTCCTTTCACACTTCAACTTACAACATGCAAAAACCTAGGTGTATGCCCATCGAATTGTTCTTTTCTTGAATTTAAATTCTATTTATTGAATAGGTTCAAAGTTTTGACTTGAGTTTATCTATTAACCTAACAAGTCGAGTTTGGAACAAGCCCTTACAAAACTAAGTCTCGGCCTATTGTGTTTGTTTTGAGAGGCTTGGTTTGGTTGCAGTCCTACTTTCTTTTATCCACCCGAGTGCAATTTAGTTCACCAAAACCTTTTCTTCTATTCGTTGAAACTTGTAGGTCCCACCATAAAGTAATGTCATGTTTACTTCTGTAAAATACTTTTAGGTAAGTATGATATCATTTTGTAATAGGACCTACATGTTTCAACCAATAGAATATGCTAAATTTATCGCATATGATAAATTTTTGGTAAACATGACATCAGTGAGTGATAAGCATAACCAATATTGACCTCCCATTGATTGTGCCGTGTTTATTACTAACCTACCAATTCTTTAATTTGGAAAATTTATCGAATATGATAAATTTATAGTATATGCTATTTTTTTTTAAAAGATAAATCTATCAATTTTGATAAACTTGTTTTATTTTTTTTATTCATTATATAAATTTACCATTAACACAATAACACACATTGCTTTCAAATATATATATATATATATATATATATATATATATATATATATATATATATGAGTCATGTTCTAGTCCGGGAGTCCCAGATCCGGGACTCCACCTTCCCGATATTTTTTTGACGATCCGAGCCGTCCAATGTGTTCAAAAGGTGTTTTCCAAGGTCCACGCAAGAAATCTTCAAAAAAAAATACCGGGAAGGGCTTGATCCAAGCAGTTTTCGCAAAAACTTTATATTTACAGTTTTTGCGAAAAACAACTTGGATCAAGCCCTTCCCGGTATTTTTTTTTGAAGATTTCCCGCGTAAACCTTGGAAAACACCTTTTGAACACATTGGACGGCTCGGATTTCCCAAAAACAATGTTTAAAAGCATCAAAACACCGAAAAAGGCTCCAGTCCGGGAAATCCGGGATCCCGGACCGGTGTATATATATATATATATATATATATATATATATATATATATATATATATATATATATATATATAAGTTTCTAATCCGGACTTTTAATTTCCGGACTTTTTATACAATTTTTTTTTTGACGATCCGAAAAATCTTGATTAACCACATAATCAAATTGCGTAATGCTAGAGAGGCACTAACTAATGTACAAACTATTACACTAAATGTCCATGTGACTTTTTCTTAGTGTATGAGTCTATCTAAGTATTCAATAATGTATTGATGTGGTAGTTTCAAGTGTATATTTAGTGTAATAGTTAGTCTACTACTTAGTGCCTCTAGCATTTTATGTAGTTCCAAGTGTATACACGTTGCTTTCAAATATACCGTCTATTTTCATGCTATATATTTATGCAAATCTTCCATGAACATCTTGATTGAATTGCACAACCACATAATCAATTAAACCATATCATGCATTTTCATGAAATGTTTTTGGAAATCTATCATGAAGATTTTGTGTCAATAATTACAAACATCTCAGTCCAATTTCATTGCTTTTCTGGAGATTTGAGCGGAAATAAGTTAATTTGACCCCTTTTTTCTTCTAAGTTTCAGTTACAAAGAACAGTCAAACCCCAAGATTTATGAAATTTTACTTCCATTTGCAACTCCAGTAATTTATCCTACCGGATTCATAAACTAAAAAGCACAAGGTTTCAAAGCATTACATCATAAACATCATGAAATTGGACATCCCTTGTATCCGAATGGTCGTGCACTAACAAATGGATAATCTTGGCGCAGTAATGCAAGTAAACCATCAATAAGGTGTCGTGAGTGGCGGCAACCAACGATGCAACCACTATCAAGGCCAATCGAATAGATTAATGCACGCAAAGAGTCTCGAGATGGGGACGACAATTGAGAGGGTGTTTCACTAACCCAATATTTTGAATAAACTGGCTTTTTACAATTTTTTATGTGATGCGTTGTGAGAGAATGACCTGTCTCTATATTTGAAAAAATAGTTTTTTGTTAATGGAACACCCCTGAATGTGGCTCGATCTCATCTCAGCCGTGGATTTCCTCCTCCACCTCGACGGGTACAACATTGACGCTAATTTTGAGGTATGGGGAAGGCGATTTAGAGAGAGAGAGAGAGAGAACCGGATCTAGGGGAGCGGTGACGAACTAATAATTCAAAAAAATCAACGCAAGGGGGTGTTCCACTAACTCATTTTTTGAATAAACTAATTTTTTGCATTTTTTTATGTGATGTGTTGTGAGAGAATGATCTTTCTTGGTGGGACCCGACTCGGGGTACATAAAATTTGGAACAGAAAATGTACCGAGCTTCTTGGGGAACCAACTTTTGAGTCCCACACTGACGATCCGAACTGTTTATTATTCTTAAAACTTTTTTTCCAAGGGGCCCCATAAAATTTCAGCTCAATCGGACGATTAGAAGTAGTTAAACCAAAGTCTCACCGTTTGAATAAAAAAAATTCGATTCAAACTGTGGGACTTTGGTTTAAGCACTTCTATCCGTACGATTGAGCTGAAATTTTATGAGGCCCCTTGGAAAAATGTTTTGAGAATAATGAACGGTTTGGATCTCTCGTGTGGGACCCGAAAGTGGGTCCCCCCAAGCAGCTTGTTACATTTTTTGTTCCAAACTTTCTGTACCTGCAGATTTTCCTTTCTCGGTGTTTGAAAAAAATAGTTTTTTGTTAGTGAAAAGATACAATATTTTTTTAAAAAAATGAAGACAAAAAAAAAAGTACTCCATTTTGATTTATATTTTTACCGAAGGACCCCCTTAAAAATGGCCTCCAAACAAGAAGATGGGGGTGTTGCACAGCCAGGTGATGCGCAGTGTGCTGTGCAGCCTAACGGCACGGTTGCGCCGGTCAATTTCCGACGATTTGAGATGTTCACCGAATAGCCCTCGTTGATTAGTATAAGTGTACCAAAAATCTAATTGATCGGATATCGTTAAATGCCTAATTGGAACACAAATGTTTGAAAAAAAATGGGTTCAGTAATTTGAATCTAGTGTTTCTGTACATTTGTGTTCCATTCCATTTCAATTTATTTGTATTCCAATTAGGCACCTAAAGATATCCGATTAACTTAATTTTTGATACAATTATAATACTCGACGAGAGATATCCGGTGAATGTCTCCGATTACCAACACCAACGCGGCCGCGGCACACTACGCAGACCTCCTCACAGCTTCCCTGAAAACAATTGAGAGAAGCGACAGGATTTTTAATATGGAATCTTTAGATTTGGTACAGTTTTCTTTTGTTTTACGTTTGGACGAGCTGCTGTAGTTGGTACTGTACTGTAGTGTACTATTTACGTCTTTTGAACAAAAATGCAGGTGAGTTTGTACGATACAATCAGCCCTCTCGTGTCTCACATGGAGAGAGAAGTCCCAATTTTGTACTGTACCAGTAGAAGTTACTATAAGGAGTAAAAAAGCTTCAGATTCAACCTTTCAACTTCCCAGGCTCCTCTCATTCAGTCAAGCTTGATTCACGGTTACCTCAGCGGATTCTGATTGGGTCAGTCCTCATTTAATGGTTCAAGTAAAGTCTCGTTTTGCTTTATTTGTTTTTAACTTTTATCTTTATTTAATTTATTTTTTTGGTAATATTTGTTAGTTTTATATATTAAACTTTATAAAATTATAACCGAAATTTGAATAAAGACAATTCAAAAAGCATCAAAAGTCACACAAATAAGTTAAGCGGAATGAGGCCTAAATCCAACATCTTATTATGGCGGCGGTCAGTTGGACCAAGTATAAGGTAATTCATTGGTGCTTGAGTGCGAGAAAGGAATAAAGAAATAAAATTATACCCTAACTAACATCTGCGAGTTTTTTTTTTTGTTGAGGTGGGTTATTGAATTTGTGGGTCGTTGGCTGGTTGCATGTATTTTAAGTTAACTATAGGTTCAAAGTGACAATGCTTTTTGAACCGATTTGTCATCGAGTATGAAAAATGAAGTATTTTTGTTCATATTCCGAAGAACCCCGGATTCTGGACCAACAATTCCCCCTTCTTCTTTTCATTACAGCTTCGCGTTTTTTCAGAGGTCACTTGATTTCGACGATTGAGTCGTTGCACTTAATTTTTCAAAAAAATGGTCGATCTAGAATAACGGACACAAACGTTCCGTTGTCATGATTGTCCTATATTATTTAGTGGGAATAGTGGATGTAAGCGAGAATAAATTTATCTATTCTGAGAAGTCGTGAACTAAACGGTTACAACATTCCTTTCTGTTGCGCCTATGGCTTTGGTGATTAAAAACACAACAGAGAAACTCACAGGGAGAGAAACATAAACCCACACCTTAAAGAAGTGGAGTATATAATCAACACACATTCTGGTTCCAATTTTCATAGGACACCATCTGCACCTATTTAGAGGCATTTTTATTGTTTTTTATTTTTTATGATAGCTTGGCAATTTAAGAGGCTAAATCAGTGAACTAACTATACAAACTAGAAGAAAGAAGCAAACTGGCATGTGCCACGGTCACGTAAACCAAATAATACAAAACCGAACTTTATATATATATATATATATATATATATATATATATCAATCAATTGTGGTCGGCTACGTGCCACTGTCATATAGTACATTACATACCAGATTTTGAACTGGTTTGGCTAGAAGTATTGTCTGCTCCAGGGTATGGAGTCTTCTGTTACGCTGTATTCTACACCCGAGGCTGCTTGTTGCACAACCAACACCGATGCTTCGCTCTTGAAATCAGAAGAAATAAGTATGTCTCCAATCACTCCCAATTCCCTATACTCGCACCACTCTGATAGTCCCATTACCAGCGATGAACCCATCTCCTGCCTCCTCCCCACCAATATCAGATCGAAGCCTTCGTCGCTTAACGTATGAAGCACTTCTGCTGTCTCGGGTCCTTCGTGAACTCCTTCCTCCTTGTACTCGGCCCTGCTGTTGTCCGCGTGAATGATTCTGAAATCGTTCACCGCGTTCAGATCGAGTTGGGCCTCTACCAAATCGAAGTCGTCGTGTCCAATTTTGTATATCCGAACGACGTTGATAGTAATGTTGGGGTGTTCTGCCATCCGAGACGCATACGCTAATGCTTCGCGGTCATCAGGCCCACCTATGAAAATGACACAAATGCGTAAAGAAAACCATGAATTTGACCTGTTTTGGGGGACCTTGCGAATTCCATGCGTGAGCGCTCGGTCGACTAGGATGCCGACCGAGCAGCAGGCGCTCTGGAGGACTTTTTTTTGCATGACCCTCAATGCAGGGCCGTCCGACTTGTGAAATGGGATGATCACAAGGGATGTAGTTTTCTCATTCGACAGCGAACATATATCGTCGTAGATTGAATCGAGAGGCGCAATGGCGGTGAAGCACTGCACCGAGACGATCCCCTCGTTGCGCATTTGAAACTGATGAAAGGCCTTAATGATGCGATGGCTTTGAGTAGTATTGGAGCGAGACAATTTTTTCTTGCGGTGGTGAATGAGTAACGGTATGGCTTGTCCAACGAGCTCGACGAGCTCTAGGACGTAGACCCCAATGGGGCTAACAAGAGTTGGGTTCGATGCTTCGAGGATGTCGATGACGCCGGGGACTTCGTCTTCTTGAGAAATACATGCCAGGATTCGGAGCTCGGCGTTGCGTGTGGAGTGCTGGATTGTACGTCTTTTGTGTGATAGGTTTTTTCTTGATGGATTGTAGAGGTATCCCACTAAAGGTTTGATAATTCCTGCTTGTAAAATTGCCATTATCACCATGATGCTGAATGACTCTGCCGTAATAGTCTGCACCACAAGTTGTCATAAATTTAAATTACCGTCCTTGTAAGAATTTCCAATGTAAAATGCAACTTTGTTCGGTTTGGGTTTTGAGAGAGGTTTTTGACGGTAATGAGTGGAGAGAGATCGAAATTTTTTTATTATTAGAAGCCGTTTAAGGTGGATTCGGAGAACCTAAACAAACAAGGTGAAAAGAGGATCCGTGGGATGTACTTGCTATTAGCTATTCTATGTGCAAATCGTTTCAATGTCACCCAAATTTACATAGATCTTTTCCAATGGCATGCTAAATGTTGCAATAATTATATTATAGCATGAAGTTTCAGGTTGCTTTCTCTAATGTTGAGGCAAAACATGAATATATTTACCAATAGCTATATTTCGCATCAAATGTAGCACAACATACGTAGTTATTACTATAATTTGATATACGCATTTGTTTCTACCTATCTCATCATCAGACCCGAAAATAGCAATTCAAATTGACATTTTGTGCACAATTGGAGCAACATTGCTGGAAAATAACAATTTGATACCATTGTTTGTCTTTTCATCTCTAAGAGGGGATTGTCCTCTCTTGTATCTGATGTGATGATCTCATTCTGTGTTCTGTTCTGTTGGCATCTTGCCAACATGCTTATTGGTTTGGCTATGGCACTTGATCTTCTATTGGCGGGATCCCTCTGTTTGGTTGTTATCCTTTAGAAGTGATGCTTTCACTCCTGCCTTTTAATCTTGTATTTTGCTCAAGATTAATAAAATTTATTATCTTTGCCGTTCAAAAAAAAAGAAAGTAATAACTGTCCAAATAACGATTAATCCATTGAAGATGTTGTTAGAGCAAGTTCAATGGAGCTTCTAAACAACCTTGTAAAATTGAATTTTTCCATTTACAGTAGTACTTTATCCGTCCCAAATTGTTGGTCATATCAAATTTTAATGTAATTTTTTAACTGTTTATATGTTTCAATCTATAATACTTTTAGAGATTTTAAAAACCTTGTAATGTTCGTAGTGCACACAAAACACGTTATAGATTGAAATATATGAATAATTAAAAATTGCATTAGAATTCGAACAGGACCAACTCTTTATCTACTTATGGTAAATGAGGACTTGCAATGGAGTAGTTCTTACCTTCATGCGCAAAGCGAAGATGAAAAGTCCAATATCAAATAAACCTTGGCAACTCATGAGGAGTCCAATCAAGAAAGCATCAACAACCGGGATCTGTCTGTAAATTGAAGTTACCATGGTCCCAACAATCTTTCCCAAAAACCCAGCCCCTATAACAAGCTCCACCTTCCAAAAATTACTCCAAGTAATTAGATAAGCATCAACCTGCTCTCCAATTCTCGCAGTAAAAGAAGGAAAAAACACGGCCGTCGTAAATAGCTCGAGCTTGTCCACTAACCCTGAACCCAAAGGCGGGCCGGGTGGTACCGTCACACCCAAAAATAAGGTCCCCGCTAACGCCTCTATACCCGTCACTTGACAGTAAAAAATGGACACCATAACCATCAGACTTAGGGTGCAAACGTATTGTTCCTTCAATGTTTTCGCTGTAAGAAAAATGATGGTTAAGACGATAATACAATTAAAATACTAAGAATCTTATCTATTTATGTATCTATGCAACAATATCTCATACAACTCTTCTATCCATTTAAAAATTACCAATTAGCTCAAGCTTGCGTTTAGTTTTAAACGAACTCGATCTAAGCTCAAGCTTAGTAAAAATTTGACGAGCCGAGCTTGCCTGAGTTTGAATCAAACAAGAACTTGTTCAGGAGACTTAATGAGTAAAAAATATATGATATTTACTCTCATACAGGTCTAGAATACGTACATAGGAGTATATAGCGTTATAAAAACATACCCCTTCCGTTCCAAATTGTTAGTCCTCTTTGAATAGTCAAAACAAAATTTATTCAATCTTCCAAAATAACTCGTTTACTAACGACAATCATTTCATTCAAGAATTGAAATATAAGGACATTGTTAGAAATTAATGAATTTGTTTAATGTGAATGTATTTATTGAATGCAATTATTGCACGTCTGCTTAAAAAAAATGGAATTTCCAAAAGTGACCAACAATTTGGAACGGAAAGAGTATTAAAACTTTATTTAGTACTTTTAAAAATTTATACATTGACAAGTTTTATAGTAATTATCATGATGTACATGTAGAAGTTTATACATATCCAAACTTATACTCCCTCCGTCCCAAATTGCGGGTCCATCACGAAACTGCGTGCCATTTTTCAATTTCTTATATCTTTTGATTGATAATGTTTTTCATTATTTAAAAAAAATTCATAATAAAGCCAAATGAGATATTAAATAAGATCAATATTGTATATATTTTAAGATCTATATTAAAATGTATGAGTAATTGACAAATGATGTACATACACGCAAAACCCAAGCATTGGACACAGAGAGTATGTGATATTAGTATGAGACATACATATATACTCCAACTCTGCAAGTTTAACCGAGCCAAATACTGTTAGGTTCAAGTTTGACTCATTTATTGAATGAGCATAAAATTAAGGTTCAGGTTTGTTTCATTTAGTACTTGAATCGAACTCGAACGAGTCTTTATCAGATCGAGTTTCAAACAGTTCACGAATGGCTCAGTTAATAATAAAAAAAATTATACTGGTCCTAACCCGATTTACATCAGCCTGTCAATATAAATAGCCCAAACCTTATAGAAAGCTCTACGGCCCAAACGTTCGTGGGCGATACTAATGGCCCAAATATTCCGCGTAACTCGAACCGTAGGCCTAGCATCTACATTTAATGGTGTCGTATCGGGCAAGGCCGGAGGGCACTTGATATATGGAATTATACAAGCCGCTTCACTTCTTGCATGCCTTGCACGTCCCACTTCTTTTTTCTTGAAAAAAGCTCCACCAGCTCTTTTTCCGTCTTGCTCTCTTTCTATTCATCCCCACTTAACCCCTTAGGTATCCTATAAAAGTACCTAAACTTAAATCTTAGGGTACCCTATAAAAGTACCAAAACAACTAAGTACGCAGGCATCAGAGTGCCCATAGGGTGACACTGACGTACAGTTGTTCTTGTTTTAGGTTATAGAGGGGAATTAAGGCAAAGGAGCGAGCAAGTCGATTCCATCAAGCAATCCAAACCACCAGCCCACAAAATAAAATTCATCATGAATGCTACGGACAAAGGCTTGAAAATTTAGTTGGGTACTTACCCTCGGGGGTTTTCTTGATCATCCAAGACATCATTGGACGACAGATGAAGACGAGGGAAAACGCGAAGAATAATCTGGAGAACAAGGTCCCCAGCACCTGCTTTGATAGGCCGCTGCGTGCATTCATCACACTTCTCCATACCACCGCGGAAAACCATGAGCAGATGGAGCCGATCATGGACGAGGACAGAACGAGGCGGCCTAACTCCGAGTTAAGGAGCTTGAGCTCTATTAGGATACTGTACGTGCCGTGGAAATTAATAATGGATTGGAGGAAAGAGAGGGCATAAAGGGAATTCTGAAAATCTTCCTCCATTTCAACATTTGATTCTAGGAATACAGCCACAGCTTTTGTTAATAGCAATGGGAGACAAAAGGAGGTTATGCCAATGATAAGTGATAGGCTGCCTGCTCTTTTTACCACGTTCACGTCGGCCCGTATTCCCACTATGAAATTGAACATGTAGATCCCAAGTAACGCGTAGACGTCGAGTATCCTCACAGATTCATTAGAGGAAACCCATTCGTAAAAGTTTTTACCGTGTCCCATAAATGTTGGGCCTAAAACGATTCCACCCTGCATGTAGAAACAAAAATCATCACAAAGGGGCATTGGATTACAACAAATTACTATATATAATCTTTAGATCTGGTCAAACAAGCAGAGGTTTTTGTATGAAATTCATTAGCTTATCTTCTTGATTAAGAACAAAGGAAACCCCAAGAGATGTATTAGTTGTACATTTTCATGCACTTCATGTTTGGTGAAAACAACTACTACTAATTAAGTCATCAATGGAAATGGATTGGCTCCTGTCACATTGTAGAATGATGTCATCCAAGTTATGCTTGTAGCCATCCCCATCGATCAATATCCATTTACTTAGTTTTGAGCTCACAAAAATGCACGGCGGATAGAAGTGTTGAGACATCACGTGACAATGTTACAAGAACACTGAATGATTTTTTGGTATTGATATAGGCTCAAGACTATCACGTCACATCATCCAAGTGGGTCCTATTTTTTGTCTACAAGTGTAAATTTGTCATATCTAGATCACAGAATGGATGGGAGACAATATGCTCTCAACAAAGAATAACACGAACTTGAACAAGTATGCTTCTTGGCTATGAAAAAGTGTGGACATTGAAGCACATAGAAATACATGTACATAGAGGATCGTGCTAAACAATAGCCCACTGGATTGCTGTTTAGGGCTTGGTTTGGCTAAATTGACAAAAACTAGTTTTTTGGTTTTGCCTTTATTCAAATTTTTTTTGCATTAGTTGGTTTTCGGTCTATTTTTTGAGGTTTCTTGGCTTGTCTCGACGAGAGGAACATAAAAAGTATAAAATTATTAGCCAAATTTTTAGTTTTGTGAATAAAGATGAAAAATAATCCAAAAAATCTCTCGTCGAGACAAGCCAAAAAACCTAAAAAAATCGACTGAAAACTAACGAATACAAAAAAAAAATTGAATAAGGACAAAACCAAAAAATCGAAAAACTAGTTTTTTCAATTTAGCCAAACCAAGCCTAGGTATTAAATCTTGCTCGATTTTGATGCACTTTTTTCACACATTCAAATGTGAATGCACATCTTTGCAATCATTGTCACCCCAAGTAACCCTAATGACGTATATGAACCACGTTACGAGAATCATGCTATTATAGAGAAACTTGCAAGTCAATTGACATATAAAATGAAGCAAGGTACCACTGCGTTCATATCCGAAATGAGTGCATGTTCATATTTGAAATGAGCCAAGCTAGCCCCTTATAGAATGAACTCGTGTTTGTCAATGGGCATGCATTCTGGGATTAGCAATATGTTCATATCTGAAATGAGCCTAGCCCCATATAGAAAGAACTCGTATTTTTCAAAACGCGAAAAACACAAAGAATAAGGAGGAGATAAAATGAGATCGGGTGCGCATTTCTTACCAATATGTCAGCTACATAATTGGGCTGTCCGAGGGGCTTGAGGAGCACACGGAATGTTCCACAAAAGAAACTAACTACACCAAGCTGCACTAACAAAATTGGAAAAGCAAAATCGAGGGGACTTTCTCCATGAAAAATACCCCTAGAGGACACTCCTATAAATGGCATGCACACCGACATTGCATCTACCGACGTTGAAACATTGGTTAAGCTTGATGTATTCGAAGCTCCCGACATGGTTTCGTTGGCCGGAGGTGATGGTGTCGCCGCCGGATAATGGGAAGATTTTGTTTACGAATTATTGACAGAGTCCTTGGTTAATTCGGAGGGTGGAAAAGTATTGTATGGTTGTCAAAGTTTTCATTTGCAGTTTTTTCAGCTGAGTGGGTGTTGTTGGGTATTTGGTTTTTGGGGAATTCTCTCTTTTCTATTTTTAGTAACCTCCCGTGCAACTTTGAAGCCGATGTTATAGGCTTTTATTTTGCTGTTTACGGTGATTATTAACCATTAATCTTGTTCTATTCAACAATGTGTTGAGGGTTGTTCTATTCAACAATGTGTTGAGGAATTACATGAAGCGCAGGTTGTTTGATGGGACTAATAACGGATAAGTATACAATTGACACTTTTACTTGCCGAATATCCTACATAATTTTATATGATATGTGATTTTATTGCACAAATAAGGATGTGATTGACATTAAGAAAATTTTAAAATCAACCCAATGAGCTGATTATAAAGCTTAAAAAGCGTATAGAAATGTGTGAAAAGTATATAAAGATGTGTAAAAATGTATTGGAAAAGTAAATAAAGTACATTTGAGTATGTGTTCTTTTGTTTTTTGTTGTTTTATTGTCAGCTCATTGGACTGACAATAGAAAAACCCTTAACATTAAACACATTTCATATACCATTCATCTCACTCTTGTTAGATTATATTTTCGATGCATGTTTGATCCGTGCCATAAGAAATGCATCTCACACCTGAAGATTTGTGAGTTTTTCTAATAATGGGTTGTGATTTGGGAAAAATGTTGTACCTGGGTAGTTAATTTTTTTCTTCTTGGACAAATAATCAAAACACAAACCGGAAAAATGTAATACTTAATTTTTTTTAATTGAAAAAAGAAAGAAAGGTATAAAACTCGATGACTGGTACATAAACAAAAATCAAAGCTATATAAACAAGTAGCCATGATGCACTAACCAAACAACCTGAAAGGAAAAGAAGCAAAGACCACCAACTTACAGTTGGAAGACGAACAAAAACACCCCGTCAAACACTACTCTCTCCCAGTTCAAAAAAAAAAAAACACTACTCTCTCCCAATCCCAATTGGGGGGACCGGGCTTGCATGTTGTCCGATCTGGGCCGTCCGTGTTTGGCAATGGACGGCTCGGATTACATCTTGTCCAAGTATATCTGAACCGTCCGCTACTAAATAAATCCAAACCGTCCATTGCCAAGCATGAACGGCTCAAATTGGAGACAACATGGATGCTGTCCTTAAAGGAACAACACCATTCAATTGGGGAGTGTTGTCCCTCTATGGACAGCATTCATGTTGTCCCCAAACCCAACCAAGCTTCCTAGCAACCTAGCTAGTCACTCCAGTTGGTTCTACCCGAAAACTGGACCAAAAGCCGCACTCACTTTCTGTATCATCTCCTAAATCGTATCGACGTTTCGGCCGAACCAAGTCTTCTGGCCAAAGCAATATCCTGGGTCATCCCAAATGTCATAAAAAACCGAAACTGAACAATACTGCTCAGGCCGAAATGGTGGGTTCGGATATCCCTAGGATCGGTCTTGACCTATATGACACGTCACATAAGGTAGATGATGAACCCTAAAGACGTTACGCTTATCAAAACCCTAATTACTTGCCTGTACTTTTCATCGTCTTCCTCCACTTACTAGATCGTCGAAGTGCCTTCCCAGATGATTCACCGTCTGGTTAGGTGCTAAAAAAGTTGTTACGTTATGTCCTCAGGCCGATCAAAAGTCTTGAAAGAGATTGAACCCTAGAATCGCAGCCCCCAAACATAAATTCTTCCAAGTCCTGGGAATCAAAATTCAACTTGATTGCTTACTTAAAACAAACATCTTTTGCTTGTATGCATATTTTTTTTGTTTTTAGATCGGCAGCCACTTGTATACATATTTGCCTGCATGAATAAGGGTCATTAAATTCAAAACTCGGGAATTAATTAAGGTATGCATAAGCTAGTTTGGACACTGGGTCATCAAGAAAAAACTGACACAATAGCTTGCCCACCATTTGCAAAATGAAGGCGGTGTTCCCGTTAATGTTCAAAAAAACATGATATGTAAGTGTTGTATTCCCTAAATGTTTACTGTGATCCGTTCCTATTCAAAAGTTAACATCCAAACATAAATTGTTGAATTGCGCAAATCCAATCACTTCTTCATCCACCAGGATGTTTCAGACCCATTCTTTCGATTTTCAACCCTGCAATCGCCCTCCCCATTGTTTCAGATGACAGAATCACCACCACCATAATCCGTTGTGTATGGATATCGTCGTGTCCATATGCATGGAAATGTAAGAGAACGGCAGCGATAAAGCACCAAAGCAGAAAAGAAGCTAGCATTCAAGTTCTAAGCATAACATATGGAAAAGTATAGCAAATAGGTAGAGGAGCTGAGCGAATATAAACACAGTTGTTTCACATCCTTTTCAAATGTTCTTTTTTCGTTAGTACTTGCGAAAATTCTACTACTACTTGAACTACCTTTGCAACATAGGCCTCTTGAAATCTCTGTGTAAAATGTTTACATATGTATTTACAGATGCCAATTTGTCAATTTTGGTTAAACCTCATTTGGGTTCTAATGGTAATTCAGAGCACACCAATGGTTCAACTATCTGACATCTTTTGCTGGTTTCCGGCGACTAAGACCATGACTCACAGATTGAGAAATTTTCGTAGAGTCATCCGCTCTAGGGCGAGGGGCAATTTCGCAGTTTAAGACAGTCTCAAGTCCGTCATCAGTCTTCAAGTTTTTGGATTGACGAGGAACAGGAAGCTCTGGGTAGTAGTTACTGAATCGGCTCTTTTCTGACATAGATTTGGTTAACTGAGGTTTGTTTTTAAGGAACAAACATATGGCTGCACAATCATCGACTTTGGAATTTGGATACTTGTGTCTCCACGCTCGAACTGCACAATCTACCAAAAGTCTAGCCGCTATGGACCGCTTCCGTGCTGAAGCGACGATAGTTATGACATCTTCATTTGATAGCACATCCCATATCTGAACAAAAGAAAAGTAAGAGCTGAATGATGCTCGAAATCATGGGTGAGAAGACAAAGCTAAAACATACTCGGGTCGTTGCCCTTTTTGAACCAGTAATTCTACGGACACAGAAACCGACCACAGAATTGGTCATTCTACTTTGCTTAACCAAAAAGTAAGTCCATGAATCAACAAGATTTTGGAAGACGTGTTTGTGTGACCGGTTTGTGTCCCCAGAACTAAATTGAGCTTAGCACTTGGGGATATGATTCTTACCCCATCAGTTGCTAACACAACAAATTCATCATTGTCTGTAAGCTTCCTGTATGAAACTACAGGGGTTGAGATTAGGCCAAAATCCTTCAAGCAAAAATCTCCAAATGCCCTTGCCATTGCAAGACCAGGGCAATTGTCCTCGGGCATCCATATTCGATACACGTCTGGTTCTTCATCCATTGCAAAAACTCTGCCTTCACAATTCTTAATTCTCTCCGCTTCATCTGCACAACATCAAATCAGAGAAAACACATAAGGGTCAATCACGTAGCATTTTGGTCTCTTTTTTTTCCCTAAAGAAAAGAGGAACTATTGACAGGGGCGGTTTTAGGATTTTCATCCAACGTTGGCAAAAATACATATGAAGACACTTGGTGAGTAACTCAGCGCTCACAATGCTAAAGAAAGTTTAATCGATATCTAAATTTTTATTTTTCTCACTGGAGCAGCAGTAGAGCCGCCCCTGACTATTGAAGAGATGAACTTACTTGGAAGATTCGGCTTCAAATCTTCTGTGAGTTGGACAGGAACAAGTTGATCTGTGTCGCCTCTAGTGCAAAGAACCGCGCGTGAATCCCCCAAGTTTGCAATCACCAAGTGTTCACCCTAAAGAGTTCAACACAAATGGATCATCTCCTATTTGAACAAGATACTCAATGCAAATCTGTGGCAAATATACCTGTTTGAGCACAGCAACTGTTGTCGAACCACTTGAGTAGCTATCAAGAGCGACATCATCGCAAAGATCTTGATCTACCTCTTCAAATGACTTGATTAAAATGTCCTTCCATGAAGAAAAGAAAGAATTTTTTTGACCGTCTTCGCAATCTACATTCTCATAATTTTCTTTGCTTTTTTCATGAGCTTCTCTGTTGAAATTGGTTCCATTAACTTGTGACTGCTTAAAGATTGAGCATAGCTTTGACGGTAACATGTCGCGTACTTGTTGTGCCACTCTGTGCCCCAATGGACCATGCCCATCAAAAACAGCACAAAAGTGCATATCCTTTTCATCATTGAAGTTCTGAAAGAAGTAAATCAAAATTCAACACCATCAGCATTTTCATTTCCAATTTGTTAATTTGCAGTAATTGATTCATACTAAAAAAAATATGCTTCAATGAACGCATCAGAGTCGCAAGAATAATATGGTAAAATTTTGCCTTTGGTATGGGCTTCCGCACCTCTTTGTTTCACAAATTTTTGTTTGACAACATTTAAGTGGACGGATACCTCTTAGATGACAGTATTTTGAATTCTAGAAAGGAACGAGGAATCGGAGCTCATTTTTCTCAAATATTAGAGCGGTTAATCGAAACTCATTTTTCTCAATATAAATCAAATTTTAAAAATGAACAGTCCCAATTACCAAAGTAGACCCGAAAAGAACCCACGAATGCAAAGAACATGACTCAACATTCCTTTTGGGGACAAAGAGATGATCCTATTCCTTCTAGAACAGATAAAAATTTAAGTAAGTCAAAAAGAGAGAACCAAAAATGGCCTACAATAACAAACAAAAAGTAGAAAGGAAGCATGCAGAAGGGATCAAATTATTTGCACTTATATCATTATATTATTTGCAATTCAAATCAATTTAAGACTTTTTAACTTTTCAAAACATTACCACCACATTCTATTGTCATTGGAATATACTTAGCCTCTGCATAATTATGTAAGCAACGCACACAGAAATATGAACACCATAATTACATATGCATCCATATATCACCTATACACATGTATAGTTATTGCATATTGCCCAAAATTTCAATAGACATAACCCAAAAAACCCATCTTTTTTTCATTTTTTTTGGAAAAAAAAAAAAACCATAACCTAGTAAATCCATCTTTAAAAATTGAATGAAATAACCTCAAATGAGCAAGTTTCTATGTGCAAACCCCCATTAGGCTTGCCCACCGGAGGTGGAAGGGCTCTGCCTAGAAGTGGGCAGGGTTCGACTCCTCTCTAGAGCGGTACCATGTGTGCTGGTGACCGATTTGGTAAATTAGGTTTGATTGGCCCAAGATTTGCAGCCTATTGTGGGATGCGGATCCTTCGCCGTAAAAACAAAAAAGTTTCTATATACAATACCTCCCAAACGGTCATGGCATCTTGATTAATCCCTTTTCTTCCTTGTTGGCTAAACATTGATGTAAACCTAGATGTTCCTTCAAACCTCACACGGACCCCAAAATTATCTGCATTTTGAACATGATCATTGCCCTTTTCGACCCTGCTTTCTTTTCCTTTATGCCCTTCCTCCACCGTAGTGAACCCTTGAAACCTCTCACCGCTGCTGCAACATGCCCCCATTTTCCAGGAAAACCCAGAAATTTTCCCGGAAAAATGAAGTGGGAAATCGGGGGGGAATTCAGGTGTGTTTGTTGGTGGGGATCAGGGCCATGGAAATGGTAACAAACCCATGAGGACAAAAATGCCAATTTTGGAATTTATATAACGGAATTGGATAAAAGTAAAAAATGTTTTAAATTATGGAAAACAAACAACGGCGCTGTCCTTGTTCCATAAAAAATATTAATCTCTATTTGGACATAATATTTGGTTATTGAAATTAATATAAAAAACGACTATATTATAAAAGATTGAATTTCTTATTCAAAGCTTACTTAGTCATGAAAAACATACTATTACCAGTAATTTTCCCGTGTTTGATTTTTAAATTAGTAGTGTAATTTATTGCCAGAATCAAAGTCAATAATTTGTCAAAATATACTACTATCAAAATCAAATTGATTTAAGCTTTTCAACCCAATTTGATTTCCGTAGTGAATAAAAAAAATTCGAGTTTAAATTATTTCCACAACTGGCAGAAACAAAAGTTTCCTCCAAAGGCGCAATGTAATTGATTTGAAAGAAACAAGTTTCTACTAACGGTGGAAATAACTTATTCTCGTTCTAATATAAAAAGGGAAGCACGTTTTAGTGTCCACTTTTTTTTAGGCCAATACAAGTGTGAATTTTTTCAAGGTAATACAAGTTGTTCTAGATCAATTTGTATGCACCCCGGGCTAATTCCTACAAATCTTTTCCATTGGCGTTTCACACGCTTATGCGTGAGATCGATGAGATTATCCCCAAAAAGTTTGAAACCTTGCATATGATATGGAGAGAAGGAAAAGTAGACACCAAAAAATTGTGCTTTCCAACAACTGCATCTCAGGAACGTAACCGATCCCATAATCTACTCTTTGTTTCTGTATTCTAATTGGGAATATCAAGAAACGTAAACCAAACACCCACGTAATTGGTTGTTCATTTCCAATTATTAAAAGAAAAGAAAAACTGGGCTGCTGATTCTTATTTTTTATGACATATTTGGTGAGAATTAAACTACTAAATTTTTTAGAGGGTTCCAATTTAAAATCAGTTGACGAATAATCTCTAGATTATATTAATCGATCTTGAGTGGCTTATGTGAGCAATATGAGACAAGTCTTAACACTTCCCTTCATGTGCAACCCGGATACATGTGGAGGTGACAGACCAAGAGACCAAAAAGCGACTCGGGCGGAAGAATGAGTCTTAACATAAACAATGCTGATTGGTTGATGGCTGTGTGGAAGTTATATATTCAAGGTTGGTTCTTTGACGGGCTTGAAATTGTAGAATTCAGTTTCTGTTTAGTTGTCGGAAATGTGGTGTGAGAAATAGATTCCTAGAAAAATTGAAGTGAGATGAAGTAAAGGAAAGCAGAATTTATTTTCCTGTGTATGTTCTTTTGACAAAAAATCTCACAGGAAAACTAAAATGCCTTCTTTTTGCATGATTTATTTCGCAAGAAAATCAATAGGAAAGTTGAAATTCTGGGTTCCATAAGTTTCTTGTTATCTTTCTTGGTAATTGAACAAATGAAGGATACGGAAAAGTTAATTTTCTCATTCTTTCCATGCAAATAAATGGGATTCTTTAGGAGTGAGATGATGGGAAAACAGATATCACTGTTTCTTTTCATAGAGTGCAAATGGATTTTAGACTTTTTCATACAACAGAACAAAATTAGGCTTCATTTTCAATCAATTATGATGCGATTTTTTTAAAAAAAACAAAAAATAATATCGAATACAACAAAAGCTTCATTTGGTTATGCATATATAGCAGTATAATAGCACTGATTCATTACTAACAAAAAAAAAAAGAACTTGAAATTACATTCAACTTTCTCTAAATTTTAGGGAAATTTTCAAAAAGACCCTTGAACTTTCTGACAATTAGCGAAATAACACCCAAACTTTAACCGTCAACAAAAACACACCCAAACTTTATATTCCGTCAACAAAAAAGCCGTCCAATTTTGTCACGTTTTTAACTAAGGCGGCCTAACGGATGGACTTAACAAAGGTTTTGTCCATTAAGTGCCCAAAACGAAAGTTCAGGGGTCTTTTTGAAATTTTCCCTTTTGGGCAACAAAACCATATACACTTAGACTTCTCCTCTCACCGACTGGAAAACCCCTCTTTGCTTGCGACCTTGGATTGTATCGTAGATGGTGTCGCCCCAAGCGTAGTGCTAGGTCGGCAGTAGCATAATAACCGGTAAGACCAGGTCGAATCCACAGGGACCGAACGCACCTGGCGTGAGAGTTGCCTTGCGAATGATGGTTTTAGCCTTAAAGCGGCAAACTTGGCTTTTAGAGTTTGTTTGGTGGAATTCTCTCTCTACCTCTAATGCGATTGAAAACGAAGATATAAACTATAAATTAAATATGGCAAGGTCTAGAGGGTCATATCACTCATGACTAAGGATATTCAATGGCTCTCAACTATAACTCAAGTGAGAGACAAAGTCACTTGCTCTCACTCGGAAGATTTAACAATGAAGGTCATTTTGACTCTAGAAAATGGGTTTACCAATGGGATAAATTCTTTGAGATATCTTTACAAACACTTGGAGTGACATAGCTCTAAGTATCATATGTGGCAAGTAGTCAAGCCCTTACCTACAGAAGATCAAAAAGGTTAACAACTCCCAGTTTTGGTACATAAAATTGAACCTACCCAATGAAAACCAATCTTTGTCACAAAAAATGAGGTTTGTAAATGGAAAGAAATCCTCTTAGACATTTTGTCGAACACCAAAAATGATATAGCTCAAAGCATCGTGTGTGCCAAGTGATTTGTCCATACCCAATAAAAGAGGTTAACAAGTCTAAGTTTAGACCGAAAATAGAGTGATTAATCCATTCACAAACCCACAATAAGCATATAAACGTGAGAAGCCATTGATACACCGAAGTCATAGAGTGATATTCACCCCATGACCAAGCCTGAACTACTACTCAAACATGATTAAGCTAAACATTAAAGGAAATATAAAACATGACGAAAATGAAAATAAACTAAGGATTTATAAAGATTAGAGAAGTGCTTACACCATTAATGAAGGAGAAAACTTTGGTTCTTGAAGATTGAAACCTAAAATCTAAAGAGAAGGAGGAGCTAGTTTAGACTAGAAAACTAACTAATGAGGGAGAATGTGAGGGGAGAGAGAGGGAGACGGAAATATATACAAACACCTTCCATCTCTCTCAAAATATCCTAATAATTCTTTTAATAGAAACTTTTCATAAGTAGAAAGTACAAAAAGTGCTTGAAATGCTTGAAAAATGCTCCACGGATTGATGTGGATCGATCCACTATGGGAATGGATCGATCCAAAATGCTCTGGTGGTCATTTGAACGAGACTGGATTGATCCAAAATGAGAGTGGATCGATCCACTATTGCTGATGAACCTATGGGGTGGAGTGGATCGATCCAAAATGCTCGACCATGTTTTTTTACTTGAGTGGATCGATCCACTATTGGGAGTGAATCGATCCAGAATCCTCTGATGAACTTTTGACTTGAGTGGATTGATCCACTATTGAGAGTGGATAGATCCACTATTGGGCCGATGATGCCTTTGGTCACTTCCTTGGCCTTTTGTGTTCCCGGACTTCCTCCAAAACATTTGAATACATCGTGGGGCCCTCAGGGAGGATGAACCTCGGTCTTGTGAGTGCATGTTCAAGCCCGGACCCTATCGGGGGGTTTTTGTAAACGTGAAGCACCAGTCCAAAGCATCAACTTTCTGTATTCCCGGGCCTCGACCGAATCATCGTTTTGTGGCTCGTGGGGCCCGGTGTTGGTGTGTCATGGGGCACGTGGCTCTCGGTAATGTGGCATGGTTCTCTAAGTGCTCCAAATGTGCTTATTTCATGCGTTCAACCTGTAACTTGCCAAAAATACTACGACGCGCATGTCAAACATATAAGGCGCGAAATCGCGTGGGTGTGTGAGATAAATGAGTTAGATAAACCCTGGATATGTACAACATTTGGGGCTTATCACTCTTCTCCCATTGCCGATCTACTCTCTTTCTTTCTCCAGCCAAAGTTCTTGATCAACTCTTTCCAACCTCATCTTGTAAACCCTTTCTCATGAGTTCTTCCTCAAAATTCCCAAATCCTCTCCTCTGCGTGATTTAGGGTTGAAAACAATTGGGGAGTTTCAAAACCTTCTTCTCCTCTGCAGTTTCTAGCCAGTGTCATTGGTGGCAAATAGGGAACGACAGAGGTGGTGGTGGGTTCTCTAAAATAGGTATGGGTTTCTCTCTCTCACCTCTTGATTTTGAGTTTCAGGGTTAGGATTTTGAAATCATACTTTCAAATTTCGGATTGGGGTGGTTTTTTTGGGGATTGGACAACAAAATTTGGGGGTTTTACAGTGGTGGGTTTGTTTGGTGGTTGTGGTTCAGGTGTGGTGATGGGACAGCAGAGGTGATTAATAGTAGTGTAGGTTCTTAACAGTGGGGTGAGCGGCGGCGGAGGCAGTGGTAGCTGGTGGTGATAGGTGGTGGTTCGAGTAATGGTTGTAGGAGTTATGGATGGTGACAATGGTGAAAATTGATGGTGGTGTGGTGGAGGTTTGGATAATGGTGAAAGGTAGCAATGATAGTAAGTTGTTGGTGAAAATTGGTGCTGCCATCCTTTTCTTTCCTTTCTCTCATTGCTATTTTTCTTCTCTATGCTTTACAGCCATGGCTACAAGTGATTCCAATCCAACAAGTGATTTTTTTTTTTCTTGAGTTATGCCCAAAACAACGTCGTTTTGGACACTTAACGAACAAAATCGTTGTTAAGTCCATCCGTTAGGCCTCCTCAGTTAAAAACATGACGGAATTAGACGTCTTGGGCTTTTTTGTTGACGGAATATAAAGTTCGGGTATGATTTTGTTGATAGTTAAAGTCCTTATGTTATTTTGCTCATTGTCAAAAAGTTCAACAGTCTTTTCGAAATTTTCTCTAAATTTTATCTTGTTTTTGCGAGTTGCTAACATTGCTTTGTTGAAGTCTTTTGGCTAACAACGTGCTATATGTTCAATTTACTTATATACTCTTTTTTTTTACTTTCCCTAAAATTGGTCCCCGATTCGAAATATATACCATAAAAAATCCGTTCTTCATAGTATTTATTCGTGTTAGTGTTGAAATGATCAAGCAAACATTATTCTACGACAATTAAGGTAGTTCCGCGAAATCATGCCTATCTTGATACACTGACGCTGAACCTCGACTTCTATACGACTCGTTCATTACATGTGCAACATTATCTACAATGAAATATGATTTTTTTTTCTTCGCTGTTTTTGTTTTTCTAATGCAAAAAGTAAAAAAATAATAATAATAATTAGTCGCCTTCAAGACGGCTGTATGGTCTGCCCAGTGCCCTCCCCAACAAAGCTTTTATCTTGTCGGGTACATAGAATACAGACCCCACTTTGCATATTCTTCGTACAACAAAACGAACCCTTCTATATGCACCAATGAGTTTGCGCCGACCACGTGCGCCAGCAACACCGTTGTGGGTCTTTTTGAATGAAATGGGAGTGATTTTGGATCAAGCTCATATAGCCATCCGATTGCCTCAATTCTCGCGTAAGCCCACTCAGAATTCGATTTTGAGAATGATGAAAGGCTTGGATCGATCGTTTGGTACCCACAACGGCGTCGCCGGTGCCGGCGGTACGTGGTCGATGCAAACCCGTCAGTCCCCTTATGTTTTCTGCAACAAAACGGCAACTTAGACACTAGTACTAATTGATGGGTCGTAGGACAAGGACGAGTAATTCCGCGACACCATTAGGGGCCGTCGAGGAGCCACATTATGCATTATGCATTTTGTATTTTGCGGTTTTTCATTTTAGCTATCTGGGAGCCTGATTCTTAAAACCACACAATAAAAACACAATCTGATAATTAGTCCTGGAGGAATTTTTGGATTCTTGTTTAGCATTTTGGCTATGGCTATACCTTCTGGATGAAATGACAATTTCATCTGTGCGTATTTGTTAAGGATTTGAGCTAGGTATTCCCTTGGAGTTCTCTATTATTAGATCTGGACAAGATTCTATGTTGGCACCTACAGGCAGGAAGTGTTTGGGAGCCCGTGGCCAGTAGGGCTCATTTGCCGTGCTCGTGTAGAGATTTTAGTAGTTTCGGTTAACTTCTGTCTTTGTGATGAAATCTTTTGCCTTCGAGCTTCTGAATCTTGACATGTAAAAAAAAAAAAGAAAGAGAGAGAGGCAAAGATCAAGACAAACAAAACCAAGGCATGCAGTCCTAATATTGCAGTTTCCTAGGCCTCCAAAATCTATTCGAAATAGTTGAAAATCTTGACGGTTTTGGCATTCAAAACTCTCGGAAGAAAGTGCCTGTATCCACAATGATTCACACAGAAAATCAGCCGCGCGAACCCACTCGATCATCTTCTGGTATATCCTTCACACAGGTTTCCAAAGAGAATATGGTGTTATCTGATGCAGAGCAACAACGAAAAGAAAATGTGCATATCACAAAGAGAAAAAGCATATACGCAACACTTTTGAAAGAAACAAATGAAGTCTGTGAGAATTGTTTTCCCCATCCTTCGGACATGTCAAACCAATATAGCCGCAAACCTATGTGGTACGACAAACAGGTTTATGATTGAATGGTCAACGGAAGAAATTTATAACCTTCTCCAAGCTCTCCACAAATGCGAGTACCTGGAACGGACTTAGGGGGTTGCTGTGCAGTCATGGCTTGGCTGCGCCGGAACTTTTTTGACGATCGGAGACGTTCATCACGTAAAACTCGTCGAGTACTACAAGTGTAGAAAAAATCAACTCAATTAAATACCTTTAAGTACGTCATTGGAACAGAAATACTTTGAAAACAAATTGACACAAACACTAGATCAAAACCACTTTTCGTGTTATTTGTGTGCCGATGAGACACTTAAAGATATCCGATTGAGTTGATTTTTGGCACACTTGTAGTATTAGACAAGGTTTACGCAGTGAACGTCTCCGATCGTCAAAAAATGCTGGCACGGCCTCACCGTGGGGCTGCACAGCACGGAGCTGTGCATTGGGATGCACAGCACCCCCCCAGGCTTCATAGTCGAATTCCCAAAACAAGTTCTAGGAGCAGCAGCATCAAGATGCAACCCATTCAAGCCATCTTCCTTCGAGCTGAAGTTAAAAGAGAGGGATCCAACGTGATTACCGATGAAAATAAATTCAGCAATTCCAGAGTTACAAGAGCAGAATAAAGTAGGATGTCTTCAAGTCCTGCACATCTTCTCCGATACTTCAAACATGACCAAGAAGCTGTTATGCAAGATTGCAAGAATTATAACTACTACTTTACTACATATTGAAGAATAAGTGACCATATTGAAGTACACCCCTCTAGGATCACACCCACTCCTCGATCAAATCTCCGAAATAGGTTTACTACAAGTCAAGCTTGTGTCATTTTCTTGTAGTGCCAAAGATTCAAATAACAACTGAATTCCCACTGGATACTTTCTAGAGTGGCTTTGGTGAAGTCAACAGATCATACAAAATATTAAAGCAAGGAAGCACCCACCTCCCCTAAAAAAAAGAACAACAAAACAAAAGAAAAATCCTGCTCTTCCAAGTTTAATGCCTACCCACAAGCTCCAAAATGTGGATTGGGGGTAGTTTTTAAACAGACGACAAAAACTGCACCAACATATCTCTTCCGATTCTGTCATTCACTCCTGTTGTTAACTACTATTGCTAAAATGGTACAACCCTTAGTATTTGTAGCTTGCAACATGATGGAAGTGTACACAGACTTCCCCCATCACAAACCCAACCTCTTCTGCTATGTCCTTCATTTCGGAAACAGATTCAAACAAAAAGCTTAACTCATCACAGAAATAAAGGTAGGTTTGATATGAAGGCAAAACAAATAAACCCACCACTTACATAACCCCAAAGGAGTAGATGAGATGCAAAGACCGCGTGCTAAGAGGTGATCATCTATAGTGACCGAAGAAGTTGAAATTTCTAAAAATTAGTTGAAATGCATCAGGAGACACACTCACGCACAACACTTTGTAGAAAAGAAGAGAAAATACAAGGAAATGAAGGGATTGGGGATGGAACATCTCTTCAATAAAATAAAGGGATCAACTAACAATACTAGACTACACGATCAGAGAGAAAACCGTAATAATGCGTGGAAAAAAGAACAATAATGCTAGAGGCACACACAACCCACCACATCCCATCCACACCTGCCTACATGGGACAGGTGGACCCTGCCACTTAAGTTCCCAAAAAAAAATAAAAATTCAATATCCGTCTCACTTCAAAAATGTTCAGAGGCCACTCCCCTTTTCTGCAAATTTGACTTCTCGTTTTCCACAATTAGATTACCGGCCAAAGAATTGTTGGTTGATAGAAGGATCCATGTAACATAGCCGGCAACGTGACCATTAATTGAAATACATGAATCCTTCATTCAACAATGTCCACGTGGTCATTGAGTCTAGTTTTTTAGACAGGGAGACCAACCTTTGCATCCAATGCTTTCAAGTTTCAACCAACATATCATTGCTGTTCATCATTTTTGACAAGATAAAATGGAAATGGCGAAATCTAGAACAACTAGAAATAAGTACTTTTGCATCAACTGTCAAGAAATATACGACATCCAAGGCTGGACAATGTTAAACTTACATAATATAACATTTTTCATTGCCAACTTCAGGATTCACATGGAGGAACCCCTATGATCCATATCAACAAAGAGAGGGGCATGGACCTCTGCATCTTAAATTCAACAAGACAACGTAACGAGGAAGCACTAAAAATGAACAATATCCAGATCCATACGCAACATCATAATAAAAGCATACACTAATTCTAGAGCAAAGAATCTCTAATAAGAGCAAGCAGAAGGGAGCAAACTACAGTGATGAATTTCATTCAATGGTAAAATGAATAACGTAACTAAATTACAAGGAAATGAAATACGAAGAACTGCAACATTTGCACAGAAAATGAAGGAAGGACATTCTATGTAAAAAGATAAAATGGAAAAAAGGAGTGTTTGTACCATGTCACCACCATTGATGAACAAGAACTCCACTATCTCTGAGAGAAGCAAACAGCTTCAAGCATTGTGCGTATGTTTTCACATACTTGGATGATCTCTCACCCGGGCAGCATTTCTGCCACCTGTTATAATGGCACTCCAGAAAGATTTCATCAATCAAACAAATCGCTCCGGTCTTAAACAACATTGGAATCAAATCAAATTCGGTCCCTTCCACATCCATCTTCATCACCACGAAATCCTCCTCCGATACAGTACTCTTCAACCAATTCGCGAAGTCAAAACCCCGAATCTTATTCACATCGCTACCAACCATACCGGATGACTGAACAGGTTTAATCCTACCCATTCCTCTCCCTTTCTCTTTCTCCTCTTTTTCTCGACCCGGGTCTTGATTCACCTCAAAAAACAATGTCTCATTTCTCACCCAGGCCGCATAAGGCAACAAAGTAACCCCTTTCTTGTACTTATACTCTTCGTGAAAAGCTTTATCCGCCTCAATAGCATATATCTCAAATGTCTTATTTTGTTTCGGGTACTGCTTCTTAAACCAACTCACAATGCTCGAGCCATAGCTACGAGAACCAACATCCACATATACATACCGTCTCTTAAACCCAATATCCACCATTGATGCAAGATACTTTATGTTGTTCAAATTCCTCTTCAACGTAATCCACGGTTTTAACGGCTCTTTGCTAATCAACGGCTCAGCATTCTCTACCAATTCTCGTTTATACGCCGGTACAGAACACTTATTACTCCCTAAATCATTAACCCTAGGTCTAACAACACCACTCTCTTTCTTCATAACAATTTCATGGATATTTTTATCTATATCACGAGACCTTACAAATATACAGCAATTGAATAAATCAATGAACGAATAGAAACTATACGTATCTTTCGACGCAGTGTGGACGACCAGAAACCCTTGGGGCTTCAGCGTCCTGCATACTTCTTTGGCAAATTCTGCCTGTTTTGCTAACTTATCAATACTGCCTCCGCCATAGAAGATAAAGTCGAACGTGTTAGCTTGAAACGGCTGACGAAACGCCTGGCCTGAAACCACCAAAGGCCTCGACGCCTTTTTAGAAATTCCGATCGAGTCAGAGACGCCGATTTGTTTCAACGCGAAGACGTCGTCTCCGTTTGGAGTCTCAACGCAGAGTGATTTGGAAGTGTGAGAGAGATAGCTATTGGCGATGAGATCTTGGAAAACGGAGGAGTAGAAGTTAACGGCGTTGTGCTTCGGAGTGGTGGATTTGGACGGAGAAGATCGGGAAGGGAGGGTGGCGGTGACGGCGGAGGAGGCGGAGGAGAGGCCAGGGATGACGCCGGTGACGAGGTTGAGGTTATCGGGGAGAGAGAAGAAGCAGAAGTCGCCGAGGTCGCAGGATTCGCCTCGTAGGGTGATGATGTAGGCGAATCGGACCCCAATTGCAAGAACGCAGAACAAAAACACCCGCACCAGAACGTTCCTCAGTAGACTCGGCTTTGGCTCCATGGCTGTATCTATGTATATGACTCTGTTTATCTATGTATGTCTGTGTGTATGTGTGGAGATTTAGAGAGAGAAAGAGAGGGAGAGAGAGGGAGAGGTTAGGGTTTTAGCGGGAGCAGAAGCGGGCGGAGGTGTGGTTGCCGCCGACGAGGGAACGGAGGGGGTTGGGGTAGGGGAGTTGGGAATATGGAAAATTGGGAAGGGTAAAACGGGAAGACATGGCAGGATTTTCTCTCTCTTCTTCTTCTTCTTCTTCTTCTCTCTCTCTCTCTCTCTCTGTCCTGTTTGGATTTGCTGGTTTTGGAAAAGCGGTTGGAGGTAGTGGTGGGGAAGACGACGAGGCGGGGTAACCGGGAGAGACGGTGACAACGCGGAATGGTGAATTGACGTTGTAGTCACCTAAGTATATTTTGTAGTCACCTTTAGATTTATCGTTTGTTAAGAACATCGACATTGCCATTCCTTCATTAATTTGCCACTTTTATCGTAATTCTTTTTTGAAAATGTTAATTAGATCATTCATATAAAAAATTAAATTAATTGAATATTGGTAGCCAAATGATCGGAAAATACACTGTAAGAAAAATTTGTCTCAATTTTGTGTCTACCAATCCTAATGATTATAAATTTTTGTACACATCATGTGTTCAATATTTTTGAAAAAATGAATGGTTTTAATCCCAAATGAAGATTTCAAATGGCACACATTTGAGGTCACTACGGGAATGTAGTGACTTGAGTCACTACGGAAACTCAAGTCTGTTACGGATACAGATATCTAAACTTAAATCTCGCCAGAGATGCATTATCCCAAGCGCCTAAATTACATATGCACGTGCTAATCACGTACACTTAACAAATTTGGATCCATCTGTATTTGAATTTGTGTCTGAAGCATTTTTCTTGTGTGTTTGCTATAATTTAAAAGCCAAAATTTTAAATGTTTGCTAAATTTTAAAGTAGATTTCCGATTTTATTATATGTTTCTGCTAAGAATTACCTCAAAATCTGATTTTGGAGAAGTTCATATTGTAGTGTTTTCAAAACAAAATTTCAATTTAAGGATAATTTAAATTTTGCAGCGACTATCATTTTGTTATGGCTTCATTTAAAACAGAGAAAGGATGGCAGTATAACAAAAAGTTATCATCAATAACAAAAACTTTTTTCCTTATGTTTGGCTTTGTAAAGAAAATAAAAGGAAATGATTAAGGGAAAAGCTTTCCTCCTTCATTTTGATAAAGAAAGAAAGAAAGTAAGTAAAAACTGGCAACACATAAATAAGGAAGTAAAGAAATAGAATAGTAAGGGAGAAAATTTGAAGAAAATGTTCAAGAAAATAAGAAAAATGTATCTTTCATTTATTTTCCTCTTAAATTGCATATCTCTCAAACATGAAAAGAGACTGGATTTTCAGCTTATCACTTTCCTTTATTTAGGTTCCAAACATAAATAGTCTGAACGACCTTATTTATCCCATGAGAGTAAAGGCATTCGTAGGGCTCCGTATAGTAGATGGATATGACTACAACTCAAAAAGTTCGATAATTACAACTCAAAAAAGTTCATAATTGTCTCTCCAATTGGACAATATTAATACTCTATAAATAGACCTCTACTTCTCTCTCTCTCTCTCGGTAAAATAAAGGGAGATATGGTAAAAACACCAAAAATGCTACTTGTACAACTATTTTGGCTCCAACAATTTACAATCTCCTCACACATACGTGGGGCCTACATCTATAATTATGTGTGGGCCCCACTTGTATGTGAGTGAGTTGTAAATGGTTGGAGTCAAAATGATTGTACATGTAGCATGATTCTAAAAACACAGGGATGACATTTTCCCTAAACCCAATAGATATTCGCCCCCGTCCTGCATATTTGGAGGTGGATATTACTCAATTTTTTATCCAATAAGAACGGTATAGTGGAACTTAAAGAATCTCTAGTAAAACATGGAACATGTATAATTTGTGATACCCACCTCCAAATACCCGTATCCGTTCCATTCCTTTTTTTTTTTATATATATATATTTAATATGGGGCCAAAGCCCAAAACAAATAGAAAATTAAAAGAGAATGCCCCAGAGTAGCCAAACCCTTTAATGTCCCTCATAAGCACCGGTTCCAATTGAAGAGGGGCATATATATAATGTAGATCTTATATGTGTTTTTGCATATAAGATCCAAACTCTCGGATTCTATTAAGTTCCAAACCTCCACCTTCCCAGTTTTTTTTGAAAATCCGAACCGTTTTTGTGAAAAACTGCCCCGATCAAGCCCTTCCGGGTTTTTTTTTTGCCAAATCTTCGCGCTAGACCTTAAAAACACATTTTGAACACATCTAACAGTTCGGATTTTCAAAAAAAAATTGGAAAAGTGGAGGTCCGGACGGTAGGTCCGGATTTTGGATTTGGATAGGAAGTGGACTGTATATATATATGGGACCACATTCTAATAAGGGACCCTTATTTAAGTTTCCATGTGGACATAGGGGTATTTTCGATTTTTCGGACGAAATTTCGATGATCCGAACCGCTCAATGTTTTTATAATGTGTTTTTAAAGGCCTCCATGAGTAATCATAAAAAAAAATAACCGGGAAGAGTTTGATCCAAACAGTTTTCAATAAAAAATATATATGTATAACTTTTATCAAAATTTGTTTGGATGAAGCTCTTCCTGGTTACTTTTTTTGACGATTCCTCGCGGGGGCCCTTAAAAACATGTTTTGAAAACATTGAGCAATTCAGATCATCGAAATTTGGTCCTGAAAGTCGAAAATACCCTAGGTTCGCATGAAAAATTAAATAAGGGTCCCTTATTGGAAGTTTATTATATATATATATATATATATATATATATATATATATATATATATATATATATATATATATCAAGAGTGAAAAAAAAGTTTCGTAATGGTAGTTGTGGGAATTTTATACAATATAATCTCGTTGAACTATATTTCTTTATAACTTTTTATTCTATTTTGTTTTAAATTGTTGTTTTAGTTATTGTAGGGCACAAATTATTTTTGTGTAGATCTTATCTTTCTTTTTTGTTCATTAGTTTGGATATGAATAACCGAATATACCTTATCTCCAATGAGAAGCGGGTATGATCGATTGTCTACTATCCTTTTGATTATGGATGCGGGGATGGGGAAGAAATTTTCAATTGGGGATCGGGGGTAGAATATGATCTTCCGATTCATACTCTAACAGTTGTCATCCCTAAAAAACCACCACTAGAAGTGTCACATAGTTAATTATGTGAATAGATTAGTCCGGTTCAACGGGATACTCTTTATTTAAAAAAATGAAAAAGAAAAGATGGTAAGACAAATTACTCATAATTAACGGCACATGTGATTCTCTTGGTGTCCCGACAATAGACAGCTGTCATTACTAATGATAAGTTCTTGTCCTTCTGGAATCCCCGCGTTAATAACTCCTTTATCCATCCATTAACAAAAAAAAGTTGAAAGCAAAGGGACAAAGATTACGGGAAGAATAGACGGCGGGGCCCACGCTTGAAAAGTGCACTATCTAGCCAAAAATGAATGTGGGCCGCACCCAAATTTCATGTCGTCATATCAATTTCAATTTCACTTCACACGGGATTTTATGGTACATGTTGTGGTTGGTTGTGGCCATGAAATTTGTAAAATTTCTTTATCATTATCTAATTTACTCCGTGAGGCGTGAGTTTGGTATCGATGGCAATATTAACCAACTTTCGCAGTTTACACCCTCACACCCTCCACTGCCTACTTTCATCGGTTGTCGTTTTCTTCATCCGTATTCATCCGAGAATGAGGACAGTTGGATCGGTTCGATTGTAGATTAGACGGATCGGAGAGAGATTATTGGGCAGATTGGGTGGATCGAACCTAAATCAACTCTGCAAAAACTATAATATTATAATCCGCATTTATCCGTTACATAAATCGGATGGGTTCGTGGATAGTTCGATTTAGGCTATTTAGGCGAATTAAAGAGATCAATTACCCGCTGAGCACCCTAACGTAGAGTACTCAAATATCAAATACTAATTTCTAGAAGGCACTATTAAGGTGATTTTTTTTGGCTTTTCACGACTTTCTAAGACGATCTTTGGCAAGCAATAAGCACTTAAAAAATACAATTCAAGTGTATCATCTTCTTTCTCATTTCAAGGAAAAGGTGCGGAAGGACAAGGAAACAACAGAGGGATCCGAATCGGACCTTTGATGTATACTCTGTGTATATGAGGAGAATAACTTTTCAAAGTCATGAAAAGTCAAAAAGACCAAAGTGAAACAGTTCATATCCACTACCGGAAACCTTTTTTTTGTTTTATTTTAAATCGTTTATTTTGTAGGACCAGTAAATTATTATATTAACTTAAAAAAAATAAGCTTGATCAAACACTAATAGTACATCAAAAATTGAATTTTAATTTATAAAATGAACAGTTTCCACCCTAGGTGAAAAAAATTTAAACTCTTCTAGAAGATATACCACTTGCCACTCTCATTTTTTTTTGGTACCAAGTTGAGGAAAGAAAAAGTGATTCTCAGTTGTAAAAACGATCGAGGAATATCAAATCAATTACCCTAACTTAACTAGCGTCATTATATAAATAAATTTCGAGAATCCAATTGCAGCAAGTGAACACATTAACAAAGGTCTTGCTAACTTCCGCTCACTAGGCAGAGGATAATATGTATAGTCAATACACATTTCACAAATATCAATATACTTTCATGGGTTGATTAAGTATACTAGGACACCAAAGTCCATTGCAACCGTCCTATTTATGACATGACATGTTAATCTAGGGTGTGCATATTTCTATTTCGTTGAATCAATGGGGGCTACCTCAGTTGTCTAGGACTCGTGTATGTCACTGGAAAGTCATGGGTTTGAATTTCTTCACCTATATATTGGTGTTATCCACTTATTCCCTTGTATTCATTGGATTATTTCTCTATCAATAGGGCTAGGGTTGGGCTTACATCAATTGTAGACTTTTTTTAGCTTGATGTAATTCGTATTTGTATTCTCCTGAATTTTTGAAAGGAAAAAAAAGAAAGTATTTCATTCTCATGATTATGTATATGCAAGTGGGTATTCAATTGTATGATTGGTGTTTTTGGACATATCATGATCTCATTTCATGTGAGCAGTTTATATACCATGCATGTGTGAGCACATGATCAATATGACTTCCTGAGTCTGCCAGACCCTTAAAATGGTATGCAAGTCATAGTCTGCCAGACCCTTAAAATGATTGCATACCAACCAGGGCAAGGTGACAGAAAGTCTCCAAAAAGGTTCAAAAGTTAATGACATCCAACATTCCAACTAACTAATTGTTTCTCTAGTAGTATATAATAATTGGAGCTGCTATTGGTACCGATGGTGCACCGATCGACCTTGGAAATCCATTTTTGAGTCTCAGACAAACGATTTAAGCCATTTATTTATCTTAGAATGATTTTCCAAAGGGCCACATGAGAAATCAGCTCTATCGGACGTGTGTAAGTACTTGATCCAAAATCTCCTCGTTTCATGAATGAACAGCTCAAATCGTTTGCTTGGGACCCAAAAGTGGGTTCCTGAGATCGGTCGATACACCCCATTGGTACCCCTTGATTACCGTATAATAATCATTGAGTTACAAGTATCTTGTTTTCTTTAAGAGCGCCTAAAACCGAAACGCTGTTCGAGTAGCAGCTCCGAATCGCTTTGTATATCCAAAATGAAGAACCGCATAGTAGTTTTTCAGGCTAACTAAGTACAGTATATCAGAATGCAAGGGTATCTGAAAGTACTAGAATCATACCATTTATACCCTTTGCTGAGTTGTCAAGCCGTGATTCAATGTTCATTTCTCGCCATCGAAAAACTCTCCTAATAATTTTCTGTCCTTACATTTTCCATCTCAACATAACATAAAATCCTCATCAAACACAATTATTCTTGTTGTATTTGTTAAAAGCTTGACAAGAAATGTCGAGTACCAATGATGCTACGATGACAGCCGGTAGTACTGTCCCACCCTCAGCACCGCCGGTTGGTGACATTGAGTACCAAGCGGAGACCGGGACGAATGCCGGAGTAACGGGGATCACTGCACGGGAGAGGAAAGAGAATTTGATCAAGAAAGGATCGTTGGTGCTGCGAGGATTATGCTCCCTTTTTTCTGTGATCTCTTTCAGTGTCATGGCTAGTAATAGCCACGGTTTTTTGATAAACTTCACCTATTACGAGGAAAGCTTCAACTATTACGATGAATACAGGTCAATTTTTAAAGCCTTGGTTCAACTCTCATGTATTATCTAAATGCGAGCCGTTGGGATATTATTTTTATGATATGAATAATTGTTCTTTAAATACTCCCTCCGTCCCTTTTTAAATGTGTTACTTGGGATTCTGTGTCATTTTCAACGGCTTATAACTTTTAATGTGAACCTCAAAACATATGCATTATGGATCTTGTTTGATAGATCTTAATTATTTCTATTATACAAAATTTTCAAAATCATAAAAGCTATTATAAATTAAAAGTTATAAGCCGTTGAAAATGACACAGAATCCCAAGTAACACATTTAAAAAGGGACGGAGGAGGAGTTGTTTTTCATCGTCCCTAGAAAATCAATCGTTCAAATAGCATTAAGTTCCCTATTGATTTTCATTAAATAATCTTTTGTTGGAATTGAATGTGACACGTGCCACACGCCCTTCATACAACTCATTCTCTCTCAATTTACATACTCCCTCTGTGTTGATACATGTTCATATTGGATTTCAATAAACGACGTATTTCTTGTGATTTGTTTTTTTTGAATAACTTTACGTGTCAAAAGTGTAATCGAGATTATTTGATTGATATAAAAAGTAAAAATCATTTATGTAATTGGATTATGAGCTAAATTATAGAAAACGAACTAACAATTAGGGATGGAGAGAAGTGTGATTACATTCCATGTCGATTGAATAAAGGACGTTGTTATGATTGCAGGTACTTGGTGGCGATAGGAGTTTTGTCAGCATTGTACACAATTGTACAAGTTGTGCGACAGGTTCACGAACTCTGCACCAGGAAACAATTGTTTCACCAGCAAACTTTGGCATTAATTGACTTCGTCGGTGATCAGGTTCTTCAAATTCAATACCCAATTCACATATCCCAGCTTTCGTCGATTTCAGTAAACTTTTTACAGATATCAACACCTTTTTTAAACACTATTCACACGACCTAATAAAGGGTCGGAGTCTTCTTCATTTCATTATCTATCTATCTATCTATCTATCAATACTCTATACAAATGATGAACACAAATCACAAAATTTTTGAGAATTCGTTGGGTGGGGTGTTGCAGATTATGGCTTACTTATTATTATCAGCAACATCATCGGCAGTTCCCCGAACGAGCTGGTCGAGGGGAGACGATGAATTCTACGACTACTCTGCCGTAGCAGTCAGCTTTGCATTCTTGGCATTCTTTGCTCTCGCAATTTCAGCCCTCATCTCCAGTTATAGACTATCAACCGTATCTTGTATCTAAGAGCTTAAGCTTACTCTCCGACTACTCTACTGTAGCTTTGCTTGAGATCAACTAGCCAGGACTAGTTTAGTTGGCCACTCTTGTTCGCTCTCCGTTAAGAGGTTAAGCGTTCAAACATGGTCGAAGACAAAAGTTTGTCTTTTTTGTAGGAGTCATTTTTTGTTCTCTTATTTTATTCTACATATGTAACTATTAGTTGGGCAATAATCTATTCATCTTAGTCTAGTTCATGCAGAATTTCACATGATTGATTTAGTGTCTCGTTCAAAATTTTTATGTTATAGATGAACGTAATTCTATTCGCCTTACATAAAATGAAAATTTCTTCTTTATCACTCACATAGTTGTTTTGATGATATATCTGCGTGAACAAAAACGTGAAATTGTCTTTTCGATTCTATTTTAAACTACAAAAACTGTGAGACTGAAGATTGAGAGCTGAAGCATAAAGTGAGAATTGGAAGAAAAACAGAGGGCAGTACTACCAAAGATTATGTGACTAGGATACACCCATCCCTCACGACTAATTTATTAGAAATCTTAACCGACAAAAAAGGGGGAGAAAATGAAATCTTACCTATGAAATTACATTAGGGGAAAAATAAAAAGAACTTATTAGCACTTAATATTCAGGTTCGTGTAATCTTCTGGCATACACAAAAAGTGGACCGAGGCCCATTTTCCTAACCTTTAAGGACCTAAAACAAATCAACCAATGAGACTATTGTATTGTGTCCTAACATGTACACTCAGAGCAATTGCAGATCTAACGGAACCGGGGCCCTGTAGTGCAGCGAATGTGCTGCACCGTGTAAGGTGGCTTTTAAGCCGTCTAAATGTGCACGGTGTAATGTATTTGCTGCACTACACCCATTCCCGTTGTTAGACCTAACCTACTAAAAATTGAACTCACTGGTCCTGATTTTGCTGCCAATCAATCTCAGTTTAGAAATGATTCAAAATATGAGTCATCCTTAGGCTCTTCTTTAGCTCTGGACAACAAATTATCTCCTTGTTCTTGGTTCATATAAGAGCCTTGATAATTTCCGAATCCCGAAAATCCGAAGCTCCCGGGACTCTGCAACATCTCTAGCGTATACGGTGTTTGGGTTTTCGGGTAATTCGTAGAAAAGTTGAGATTATTGGCCAAGGCCATAGGCCTTATAGCCGAGCCGCCGTTATTGGGAGGAGGAGCTCTGTTCAGCGGAGGAGGGTAATTTCCACTACCGCGTGGTGCAGGAACGTCGTGGTTGTGCTTCCCTTCGTATGTGGTGATCACGGCCTTTGGATCGTGGGATGCTCGCTCCACGTGCTTCCTCACCGGACAACCTACGTATGTACATTTGTAGTAGCTCCTACAAATAAGAAATTTCGCACAAATTAGTAAACCAACTTCACAAGTTAGTTGACGTCCAAGGGCGTGTTTAGTTGCCATTACTTATTTACTTATTCTGTGTCTGAATCTAGACATAAACAAAAAACAATGATTAAAGCAATGATAACCAAACAGGCCCTAGGGGAAAAAAACTTGATTAAAGTTGAAAAGGACAATTGAAGTGTCCCAATAAAGTTTTCTTGTGGCAAGATGCAAGTTACCCTTAGCTAGAGGATACCCAAATTGGTATGGTATTAAAAGAAAAAGACAGTTTACCTAGGATTAGGATTGCCCTTGACAACTTTTTGTCCATATTTTCTCCATCTGTAACCATCATCAAGAATATCAATATCACTTGTTGTTTGGACAACAATTCTAGGTTCTCTCACAGTTCTACTCCCATTAGCTGAAATAACCTCATTTTCATTTTCACCCCTCCTGCAAAGGTAAACAACGCCACAAGTTAATCCCATTTCAAAATTTTAATTTGGGTTACAAAATCATTCAAATCTATGATCATGTATGAAGGGGCCTACCATCTCTTGGCCTCGCGATCGTTTTCGTTATCATCCTCTGATTTACTCATTGAAGTGGCCTGATGATCAAATTCCTCCTCACCAAATGAAGCTGAGGAATTTTCCGGGGTGGCCGCGGACTCCATTTGTGTATTTCCTAATGACGCATTTGGTTGACTTGAATTTTCCAAATTGTTGTTAAAATGAGGTTGAATTGAATGTGAAGAGGCTCTTCTAGTAGATTGAGGCTTGGGATGGTTATGGCTTCCCTTGTACACTATTTCAGTCACACATCCTTCCAAAGTTGTCTCCACCTTTTTCTTGGTTGGACAACTTGGGTATGTGCATTTGTAATAGCTTCGCGGATTTTCACTTCCTTTCACTTGTTTTTGACCATATTTTCGCCAGTTGTACCCGTCGTCAGATTTCCTCTGCTCTCTCAAATATTGGGATGGTTGCGCGTAAGGGATGTGATCGGACACAAGAGCGTTGTTACTCGGCATGTTTGTTTGGGTTGTGGAGATTTCTGGGGAGAAGGTTTGAACTTGTGCAAATTCTGGTTCGGATCCGGATTTGATTGATGAGAATTGAGTTTGCTCTGATGGTTTGTTCATGTTCCAATCTTCGTGTTTCCTTTTGAATGATTCTTCCTGTAAAAAATGAGAATTAAAAATTTGAAAAAACTATTTCTTGGAGAGATCGTTGAACGAAGATTGACACATAATAAGTGGTATACGTCCACTGTGAAACGAGCTATATCCCCATTTGTTGGGTCTGACGTAGTGGGAGAGTTCAATTTGATTTTTATTTTATTTAAAAATATGAGACGGAGTAGAATATTCTCTCACACTATTGATTAAACCAAAAGTTTAAGTTAATAGGCGGAGACTATAGCGCCTAGAATTGTGCTATTTAATGGTAGCAAAATTAATACTAATCTGAAACATACATCAATACAAAAAGGTCAACTCATGATAATATCTGTCTTGCAAAATTCACATTTAATTTAGACAACACATGAGTCATAAGTGAACCTAGAAAAATAAAAAGGTAAAAGCAAATGGTGATGAGATCAAAGAGGGAAAATTTTAGAACATGCAAATGTGAATGTAACATTCTCGTTTTCTGTCGCAACAAACACCAGAAAGTATCTTTTTCTTGAAAATTTGTTCCACACAAAAAAAAAAGGACGAATAGCTAAAGTTTTTGGGAGATGTACCGATGGCTGGAATGCATTGGCAGAAGATTGAAACAAGGAGGACGATGAAGATGGAGTAGGTCTTGTTTGGGATGGTTGGAATGAGAAATCAGAATAGCTTCTGTCTTCCTTGAAATTTAGACCAGCAAAGGTTCCAGTTGTTGGAGATGGGAGAGCCTACAAAAACATAGCCAAACAAGGATCAACCCAATTATACAATGCAATACCAAAAACTCACTGCAGTTTGAAAGCAAGCAGCTCAAAGGTCAAAGCTACATTAGGGGGAAATGAAGGTGAATTGAATCCATTGATTTTTAGAAATTCTACTTCGGTTCTATAGGTTTAAAATTATTTAAAAAAGTTGCCGGCCCACAAAAATTGTGAAATCGCTCCAACCGAATTTCTTGTGCTAAATGAATTGGGATTTACATCATCATCTCCCTCTGTAAATTATATATATAGGCATGTTTGAAAGTCTTGCTTATATTTTTGTTTTGCTTAGTTTGTGTGTGAATCAAAGACGCACAAGTAAAGATTCAGAGCGTATTTTGTATATTTATACCTAGTTTTCCAAAAAAAATTACCAACCCAGTTGCTAAAATTATGGTATTTTAAATCAAAAAATTAAGTGTTTCCGTGTATTATTTTTAAAATTTTTCACACCGAATTAAAGTACACAAGGAGTACTTTAATTTGATGCGAAAAAAAATCGAGAAAACAATACACGAAACCACTTCATTTTTTATTTCAAAACCATGATGTTAGCACACAGTAAACTCATTTGATTTTAGCAACTAGGGTTGCTAATTATTTTTTGAAAACTAACGATTTTTTCCCCATTAACAAGCAACATGATTTTTCTCCCAAAACCCAACATGTCATGATTTTAAAACGGCAGTATCCCACATGCAACAGCAACAGCAACACCATGAAATGAGATCAGCAGTATCAAATAGTACAGGAATTTAAATTGAGTGCCATAGTCGCAAATTTTTTTTTAAAAGCAATAGGAAGTATCGATCGTATCACTTGACCCCATTGACCTTGAAATTTACACAATAAAGAGTTGATTTTTTTTTCTTCATTTTACAAATTTGACCCGACAATTATGGTAAAATTGTTCATACCACAAAGTACTTACACAAACATTGTATAATTGCCGTTACATAAACATCATGGCTTACATCATCATTTCTTTCATTTCTCTCTCTATATCTCTCTACTTATTACATCTGTTTACATCATCAAAATTAAAGTAAACTATCTAACCAAACACAACCCATATATTTGCTTAGTTTTACTACTACAATTTGTTGATTATCCTCCAATAGGATTATTCACACCATGCCTAAGAAGTAGGAAAATTTATATAAATATTTTCGCAAACACGAATAAGCAATTGCAGATTTTCTTGCATATTTTTCCCTCTAATTTTAAGACCCTTTTACAACAACACCACCAAAAACCGAAGAGCGACAAGGATATTTTGCTGCAAAATCATGTCCCCAAATCAAAACCGATAGACATCAGAAATGGCAGGCCTAGAGACTCGAATAAATTTTTAGACACTTTTAACACCTTAATAAAAATAAGCAGGCATATATAGCATATGAACTTACATTGGAAGTGGAGAGGCAAGCAGGGGAGTCCAAGAGCCAACTTGGGCTTAAACCAGAAGAAGGGAAGGAAAGATAAGAAGAAGGAGAAACTGGAGGAGGAGAAATCATGGGAATCACATCATTTCTCATGCCCACTCTTGTTTTACTACTTCTTTGTTCTTGGAATTGGCCTTGCTGATCATACACGTTGCTGGAGTTCGCCCCAAAAAGATCACTGAAAGAAGTACTGCTACTGCCAGTATTACTCCTGAAGAATTGTGTTGGAAAATTCGAATTCCCTCCTGCAGATGCCATGTCCGTACGGATTACTATTATGAGAGAGAGAGAGAGAGAGAGAGAGAGAGAGAGAGAGAGAGAGAGATTTGAAGGTGAGAAAATCTCGAGGGATTGTGTTTTTATTTTAATGGGGTTTTGGGATGTGGATGATTTGTCGTTAATTATAGAGGAAGGTATTTTCTGGGAAGCCACAGGTCGGGGGGGAAGTTTGAACGTGGAAAGTTCTGGTCAAAGTTCGTAGCCTTGACCTGACTCTGGCGGCTGAACCAGACAGGGAGGAAGAGGCCCAGATTTTTTCTACGGTTCGCAGTTCAATTAAGGATGTGTTTCACGTAATTTGTTTTATCTTTGAGTCATAGACAAAATTAAAGTTATTTTTCTTATTGCGATGTTTTGGGATTTTGAGGTTTTTTATGTGAGGAAGAGACTTGTGGAATTGTCTGGACGTTTTGTGCAAAAATCGAAGAGGCCAAAAAGAGAGAAACGGAGTCGTAATTGGTAACTTGTCATATGTGCACAGGGTGAGACATGTAAAAAGTATTCCCTTCGTTCCTGATTGTTTAGTGATAGGGTTCGGAAACTCTAAGAAAGGCAAGATTGTCCATTTTCTCAAGTTTTGGACCTGTTACGAATCCAAAAATTGATGATCGAAGTTGTTTATTTTGTAGAACTCGTTGAGTACCTCGACTGTGAAAAAAATTGTATCGATTGAATACTAGTCACTACAAAATCCATCGTGCATACCGGATAAACTATTTGTTTTTAAAGATACTATAAGTTATCCAAACATTATTTATCGGTATCCGATCAACGTAACTTTTTCAAAATATGAAATATTTAACTCGATGAGTTATACAAAACGAACAGCTCCAACCATTTATTTGGACCTAGAACGGGCTAAAAAATGAAGAAACTGGATGGATGGGTTCAGTCCCTCGACCCTGAAAATACTCCTATCACAAAATCCATATGCATTAGCTGATTGTATTATAGTTTGTCTAGTCCCACGTACAATTTACGGACACACGAGTTTTGTGGTATTTATGTGCTTCCCACGAAATTAGTTTTTTTCAAGTTCTAAAATGTTTGTCCATTTTTAAAAGTCAAAGGATAAAGTATGAAAATTTTACTTTTTTGCTCTTTTTCTAAAACTTAAAATAACAACCCGAAAACTACTTTTTTTTTTCAATTAACACTTTATTTTTAGTGAGGATTTTCTCTCCTGACTTTCTTTTTATCACTGAGGTGGCCATTCAAACTCCAGAAAATGGTGGTGGTGATGGTTCTTTGATGAAGGAAGGCGATGGAGGTGGTGGTCCAATAATGAATCAAGTCGATTGGTTTCAGGATTAAAAAAAAAAGCTTTCAAATAAAACTATATTATAATGATTTCTTGGTTAATAATTCTGGTATGACATAAGTCCGGCTTGTCTTACGTTTGACTATCAATCCCAGAAAGTTTGATCAACTTTTCCTAAGACATTTTATATTTTATATGAGAAAACATACTCCAACTTCATGATTCAGGTGGGAATCCAATTAGCACTTCTCTCACTCATGGGGATAGAGTAAAGAAACCAATTTTTATCCTGATTAAGGGCCTGTTTGGCAATTTGATTTTTGGCAGTTTTTTTTTTTTTGTCATTTGTCATTTCTAATCTATTATATGAGGGAGGAGAATGGGATTCAATCCCGGAATGCAGTATGGGATATTCAAAAACTTTACCGCATTCAAAAACTTTACCGCATGAGCCAACCACCACTTGCGATTTTTGACATTTAAATCGTGCAGTTTTGGCTTTTGGGCATTTGAGAGTCAATTTAATTTTATTACAAATGATGAATGCAGACTTCACACACAAAATTCTCTTAGCAAACATGTCTTTCAAACCTTTTACATAAAATTTTCAATTTAAAAAATTAGCTCTCAAACACCGCTAACTAGTCTTGTCTACCCTAGTTATAAGAATAACGTGTCTGGCTATAAAACATGTTATTAATTATCCCTCCTAATTTCAAAACTTGGAGGGTAACCACCTCTCGGCAGTCCAATTTGGACAGTCCGGATGTACTTTGATTTTTTACCAGTAACAATAAATTAAAATTGCCGAATGTATTCAGACTATTCAAAATATGATCGGATAGTTGATAAGTGCACATCAGGGTGGAAAAAAAAAAACTTAGTTGCCAAAAAAAAAAGGAAACAAAAAATGACAAAAGGTGAAAGCTACAGTACATAATGATCAGAAAAAACGTACGACCTCAGTTTGGAAGAAAAAAAGGTACGACCAAAAGTCACTTCTAGAAGAACATTTCTACTGTTAATAGTCTAGAAGAAGGGAGAAAAAAGAGAAAATAAAATACTCCGGTTCCTTACTGTTCTTTCTTATTGGATTAAAGGAATATAATCATTACATTTAGTCGTTTTTTTTTATTTTGCTCATTTTACCTTTTAAAATATTACCATTATATGTACATACTCTAAAAAAGAAAAGTTAAAGTGAAATTTCATTGGTTAATGCCCCTTAATTTAAATTGGGACGAAAAATTTAGGACAATAAAAAGTGGTATTTGCGACAAAAAATTCGGGATGGAGGGACTAGAATGATCTTTGCTTATGGACTTCCGTAAGAATGTAGAAATACTACCCAGCACAATAGGACTTGTTCAACACTAACAACCTTTTCAATTTGTTTTTTTGTTTTGACTTTATTCAATTTTTTGTTTTTTTTTTTTTTGCATTGGTTGGTTTTGCCTCAATTGACTTAAGGTGGCTTTTGGTTGAAGATTTCCCAAAAAAAATCGGTAATTCTCATAATTTTTTACTTTTCCGATTACTCAAGAGATGAATCAAAACATATTAAAAGTTTGACGAAAAATTAAAAAACACAACAAAAATTAAATAAAGACAAACCAAAAAAATGCTTGCGTCAGTTAGTAGTGAAACCCCTTACTCCATATAAATATATTACCGAAAAAAGAATCAGGTCCTATAGTGCAGGGGTGCATTATGTAGTGCAGGGGTGCATACCGTGCATTACAGGGTCGTTGTGCCCTATTTAAACCCTTCAAAAGTGTTTTTAATGGTCAAAATTGTAAAACTATACAACATGCACTACAGGTCAACCCATTATACTGCTCTATCTTTCTCTCTTCTCTTCATTTCTCATTTTTTGTTTTGCAGCCTGTTAGATGAAATGGGAGGAGGCGGCGGCGTATGGGATCTTGGTGGTCGGCTTCCTCGGTAGTTTTGTATGATCCGTGCGATCTGGCGGTGCTCACAGGCCTCAGTGCTCTTCCCTCTCATATCGGGGTATAGCAATGGTTATGATTTATTCTACTTTCTTTGGTGCTCCTTCGTTGGCCTTCGGGTTTTCTACCAATCACTCTATTGGGAGTGATCAGATTGCGCTTAACGGCAAGGGTTTTACGATGGTTGGCTGGTTTCTAATGGTCGTCATTTTTTGGACCTCCTTTCACCTCCATCCGTTCTCCGTTTTTGTGTTCATTTCACTCTAAATTGACATACCCTTACCAAGTTTTTTTTAATAAAACTTCTTTTATCGGAAAAAAAAAATGCACTACAAAGTCCCCTCATATGAAAAAAGCTCCCTCGAAGGACAAAGAGGTAGATCAAATCATTATCTCTAGGATACTAAAATACACTTTTAATAACTTATGATCAATAAATTGTCATTCACTAAGGTGTGCTACTGACACATCCCAATGAATCTCAACCCATAAACTTGAAATTTCATTTTGTTGGTGAAAATCTTTAAAGAGATGTGCAGGGCCAAATGAGGCCTTTTGGGCCTAGCACATAAGAAGTGGGCCAGTCACAACTCTCTCATTCGGATGGGCTTAACTGTACGAGCTTGTATAGCTCCAAATGGGCCACAGAGTGCCAGACACAAACGTTTCAGGTCCGGCCCAACCTGCTTGGATCATTTGATGAGTCCGGTGACCCGTGGTTGTTGGACCGGCATTGCTCGGTCACATGGCCGATCGTTGATCGAATGTTGAACTCAGTGTATGTCATGTATGACGTCTTGGAAGGTTCCTGAGATAGTGGCAACCATCGACGTTGAGCTTGGAAGGTTCCTGAGAAAAGCCTCGCCGCGTTATCTGGAATGTGCACAAGACCCTTAGAAGAGTGCGAGGTGGGCACGAGATGCTTTGAAGGAAAATTATATTCGCAACTTAAAACTACGCAATCCAACCCAAACAACGTACGATATCCTATATGTAGTGTTTTAAGTACTTTCTCAAAACAGACGAATCTACGAAGTTGGTAAATCTACACAGAACATAAATAGAGTATACCGTTGATTATGTAACACGAGTTGAGTTCAAATTACATAACGACGATCGTTTCTTCTTTGAAATGCTTACACGACCTTGATTGAAGGACATGATAAAAACAGTAAAAAAAACCTACACAGAGCTGCTGAATAACAATCGTTTCTTCTTTGAAACGCTTTCACGACCTTGGTTGAAGGACATGATGAAAACAGTAGTAACAAAAACTACACAGCGCTGTCCATTTGGAGAGCTGCTGAATACTAGAGCCTACATCAAGTTTATCAACAGTTAAAAGGGAAGAATCACGAATATCCGAAGTCTCTGCATTTCATCAACAGTAGCAGCTTCTCACTGAACTTCAACCTCAAGAAGCTTCCAGAAGTCATTTACATAGTATCTTCCAGCTTTAGCTTCCAGCATTTCGGGTCTAATTCAGCCTGCCAATTGGATAAAAGCAATCTCAATCTCACGGACAAAGCAAATCACGAGCAAATATAACCATCCACCTTAATGGTAACTTTTTATCTGTTTGATTACAAAGAGAATGAGAGAAAATACAAAAAAAGTGGTCTTTTTTCTTTCTTACGAAAAAAAAAACAAAAGGTAAATTTAGGTCAATGCATATTTTCTTATGTAACTTCAATTTCAAACACGTAGAAAAATTATTTTTCTGCTCTTCGATTTCACTTTCTACATTTTCATTGTTTATTATTTTCAGACTCAAAGATGGAATAGTATCTGATCATGTAAGGCTGTGCTGAAACCTGAAAAGGAAAAATTAAAAATAAAAGAAAAAAAGAAATACCTGATGCGTTTTATCTCTCCATTGAAAAACGCATCCACGGGATTCCAAGTGTTCAAAAAGAGATTGTGGTAAGACTGATTTTAAGGAAGCCTGAAGCTTCACTTTCGTAAGCCCTCCACATGCCAGTAATGCTGCAGCTAGGCCACCAGGTGTCCAAGACTTCAAGTGCAATATATTCATGTTTTGTAAGCAGCTTATGCTAGCAAGCGACAAGAGCCCCACATCCGTCACTGAGGTATACGACAAATTTATCTGCATATGAATATATACTACTCTATTGTTAGACGCACAACTCTATTGTTAGACGCACGCCAATCGCCTCCTTTCAACTCGTGATCTTCAGAGAGAGAGAGAGATGGAAGTACCTGTCTGAGGTTTTGAGAGAAGTGAGCCAGTGGAATCATCCCGGCATCGTTTATGCTGTAGCATTTCTTAATGTCAAGCTTAATGAGTTGCTTACATCCCACCGCGATAGCTGCTAGACCAAAAGATGTAACAAGGGGACATCCTCTACTCTCAAGTGTGTTCAACTTCAAACATTTTGAGAGCGATAGGAAGGAACTATCTGTGATTTTGTCACAATAGGCTATAGTAATCACCTCAAGGCCAGGGCAACCATCAGCAATTGCCAGAATGCCAGTGTCTGTTATCCCAGCTGACCTGAACAAGAGAGCCATTTGAAAAAATTATTAAAGGAACAAAAGCAGGAATAGATGAAAGGAAATATGATGTGCAGCTAAAAGAGACTACTTGAACAAGTAACGAAGAATATAAAAACTCCTCAGGTTTTGTAAATTACTCTGGAATTTTGGAATAGAACTTCAAAAGGGAGGATATAAGCCCGAAAGACTATCTCAACCCTCCCTTCAACATGGGAATGGCCCACCTCATTAGAGGGGAACAATGAATATATAGACATTTGATAAACTTTCCAACTGATCATATAAGGTAGTAAAAGAGATATCGAGTACTTCTGGATTAATCGGAATAACATGTGGACGGTCCCATGGAATCAAAATGTTCTCATATTTCACGAAGAACTGTATGCGAATACAAATTGAAGTTCAAAATTCAATGTCTCAAACCTGTACAAATCAATCTCTACAAGTTTTGAGCAGCACTTGCCAATATGGGCAATTCCTTCGTCAGTTATGTTTAGGCAGATTCCTAGCTTTAAGCTGGAAAGTTTGGAACATCTTGAGATGGACTTCAGACCTATTTACAAAAGTAGCTTGAGTAAATTATAAATACAGACATTCAAATAAAAAGAAAAAACTGCAATTCAACTATGTGTTAAACAACAAACCTTCATCATCAACTTCATTATCTGTAAGGTCAAGCTCTTCAAGAAAATGGCAACGTTGACCAATCAAAACAAAAGCTTCTTTTGATACAAGGACACATGATTCCATTCTTAGGGAGGTAAGAGAGGTGCACGAATTTGTAATGTGAGCAATTGAAAAGTGAGTTATTTTGCGGCAACATGTGATGTCTAGCTTCTTCAACTCTCTGTGTTTTGTCACAAGGGAAGAAAGACCTTCGTCCGTTACTCCCATGCATTTACTTAAGCTTATCTCCGTCAGTGACACACACCAATTTCCAATGGCCTTCAGACCGGAACACGTAACTTGGCAACCATCTAGTTTGATTGATTGCAATGTGGAAAGAGTTTGCAAGCTATCCGCAAGGGCAAGAGTGACCTGAACCATCATCAAATTCAAGAAAATGAGCCCCCAACTTGTTTATTTAAAAGCAGACTTCTAGAAACCTCCAAAATCTGGAGGAAAGGGAGCTTAAAGGACTTACAGGAGAGCCATAAGCTAGAATAAGTTGTCGCAGACGTCCATTACCACTTGTTAGAGAAGACAAGCCCACATGACTAACATTTTGACAACTTGACATATCAAGCATCTGTCAAAGACATATAACATGGTTCCATCAATTACTTTGGAAACATTTATTTTTAAGGATAAGAAATTTAACTTCAATTGGATCGAAATCAAACTTTTCCTGGTGGAAACATAGCTAGGAAGTTTTTGTCGACTAAACAAAAAAGAAACTTTCATAACAGCCACTTCAAGATGGGAAACCATCAAACTTTTGCTTCTACAAGGAAATATTGGTAGGATTCTTGCTTGTTCTGAAAAATACTTAGATAATCAAGTAGATAATTTGAAAACTTCTGAATCGTGAATATTGAGATCTACAGATAACCTCCGCATCAAGAGTGGCTCTGTTTTATGTAATTAAAAGGAAGGAACAAGAAAGCATGTCAAGTTAAAACTGGTTTTCTGCCGAAAAATACCTGCAGTGACTTGCACCCTTGTTTGAGGTCTGCAAGGTTGTTGTCATCGATACCAAAGCATCCTTCCAGAACCAAATCTTCAAGATGTTGTAAATTCAGGATTGATGGTAAGCATTTATTTGTGATCTGAAAAATGATAAAATAGAGAAAATAAGGATAAAGACGATTTTTCCAGGATTGAAAGAGTGCGCGCGCCTATGTACAAATTACGAAACCTCATGGAACCACAACAAATTAGCTCAAAAGAAAAACATATTACTCTGTAAAATATTTGGGAGATGCTGGAAGACTTACAGCCAAAACAAAGATCTTTTGCAACCTATTATAGATATGAAGTTTTAAACCTTCATAGCTAATTCAGGTCAGCATCCATTAAACTTAATAACACCACAAACATCAGATCCATGAAGGTCATAGATAATCTTCCCGCAGACTCCAGCACCATACAAGTCATTGCAAATAAATAGCAAAAGACAATTGAAATGTGAAGTATTGATCAAACTGCATATAAAATATCCGATCTAACCATTATCTGTTGAATCACTTCAGAGATTCATCTTAGTTTGATTCTTAGTACTTTAAATAGGCAATCGTCATTAAAAATGACCAGAAAAAACACGTTGAGGCTGCAATGACCAAGCTACTGACTAAATTCCTGTATGAAGGTTGAAAATAGGGAAAAGCCATCATATTCATTCAACATGAAAAACAATACTCTCAGGTTGTACACGCCACAAAGCCAAGGGAATAAGATCAAGACTATGAGGGTAAAGTCCCAAATAAACTACCAAGGGATGGACATGGACTGCTGATTCCTTAGTATGTATTCAAATCACAAACTCTATAGCAACAAAGATGCGGCTTTATAACCGGTTATACTACAGATTCCAAGTTTGTAACGCGAATCCTATTCTAATGTCAAACATAAAGCATAGTTCCCATTTCCCAATCTCAAAAAATGCAAATAACACACCATCCCAAGTCCCAATCAATCATACCCATCACGACCAATGGAATAAATTCAACTATAATTTGCATAAAGGCAATGAAACAAGTAACTAACAAAAAAAAAGAAAATATTTGTATTCAAAGCATGAAAACTACAAAATCCAGAAAACAGATAGGACATAACAATCACAGAAAGTATTAATTGAAGGAGAGGGAAATTTTAATTTACCGGCAAGTAAGAGAGATCCAAGCTTCGAATCTCCTTGCACTTAACAGCAATCAAACCAACCCCCAAATCACCAATACCCAAACACCACTTCAAGTTAATCAACCTCAACTTCCTACACCCAACAGCTATACACCCAATCCCAATATCCGTAACCCCTTTGCACCTAGCCAACCTTAACTTCTCCAAATTCTTGGCCTCTGCAATCGCCGCAGCCGCGGTATCCCTCAACTCTGTTGCGTTTGACAGATCAATCTCAACCAAATTCGAACAATTTGAAACCAAATTTGACAAACCCACATGGGTAAACAACATAGGTCTTGAAAGATCAATTGATCTAAGCGACTTGTTGAGAATAACTGATGTAACCTTTAAAGAACTGTCGGTAATTCGAGGACAGAGAGAGAGATCGAGATGGGTCACGTTTGGGTACCTATTGAGAATCTTCGTTAAGTGCTCAGAACGAAGAGGCGTAAGTGATTTACGATGGCGAGACTCGATTGAGTGAAAAGATTTGCAGACGAGGGAGAACGATTTCTTGTCAAGTGGGTTGTCGTCGTCGAGGCAATCAAGGATGGTGAAAACGATTTCTTCAGAGAGAAGATCAAAACAGTTGAACTGCAATTCCTCGCTTGATTTCTGCTTCTTCATTGCTCCGAAACTCGAAGATTTTGTTGAGATTTGAAGATTTATCATCAAAGATTTTATCGTATGCAAATGGGGTTTGAGATTTGAGGAGGGGGAATGGAGAAATGGAGGTGGGTTGAAGAATTTAACTTCAAAGACTCAATTTTTTTTTGGCTTTTATTCAAATGGGTTTTGGAATTTGATATGGGGAAATGAAGAAATGGAGATGGGTGAAGACCATGAGGTGGGTTTTGAGAGATGAAAAAAGGGTTTGAAGGAAAAATTCAGAGTAGTGATTTGGGGAGGAGAAGAGATGGAAGATGAGAGCAGGTGAAGGTATTATGAGAGAGAGGTAAGTAACTGATTAACAGAAAGAAAACACTGGCTTGGATTTTGGTGAGAACTGAGAGAGGTAGAAGAAAGAAAAGGAATATTCAAATTACAAGGCTGTCCCTTTTGGCCTTTTCCAAAATTTGGGGCATAATAGATTTTGAAGTACTCACTTGTGTAAGGACAGAAGTGCCCCTATAACGACACTTCCACATGATTTGAGTTGACCAAAGGTGGCTTCTCCAGCCTCCAAAGGTTTAGGATTTATTTGCCTTAACATTGTTATAAAAATAATTCTATAATTGCCCCAATACCCAGAAACTTCTTAATTTTACTTCCAGTCGACGGTCAAAATATAAATACTTTTTTTTTTCTGTTTAAAACAAGGTGTTACACAAGAAAGGCAATTTGAAGTTAATAATAATTAATCAAGCGCTTCCTCGATTTTGTGAAGCTTGATCCATTCTATAACTATGAATTCTCTTAACTAACTAAATTTTTCGTCAATTAGAGTATTTTATATCTGGAGAATTTGTTCAAGATTTTAAGCTACTCGCTGATTGTAACCACAACAAATAACTTCATAAGTCGATTTTTTAATTTATTTTTACTAAAAAGATAATGAAAATTTACAGAACTTTATTTATGTTATGTAAACAATGAAACTCAATGAATAGAGGATTTGAAAATAGTGAAAGGGTCTTGTTTAGAGTTGGGGGTATTGAGGTCTTTTAGTAAGGAGATTAATAAATCCGTACGGGGGGAAGGACAGAAGGATGGACTGTAAATAGATAAAATTGAAAGGGCAGTTTGGGGAATTGGGAGAGGTGAGTCGCCTTTCTTGGAGTTTGGGTGATAACTGATAAGCTGTGTTTTTGTTTGTTTATTCGGTGGAGTAAAGATGCAAGGACGGACGTATTCAAGTGCGGACGGTACGAACATCAATATTTATTTAACGGTTATGGGTCACCGTAACGGACTCAGGTATCCTGGGGTCCAGTGTCTGTGCTGTGAACCTACTTTGGGGGTCCCTACAATTATTTGATTCAAATTGTTTGTTTTATTTATTTTGTCGAGTATGTAATTCATATGAAAATTCAAATTAATCGGATATCGATAGCTATCTTTTTAAACTGTATTTTTTTGCAAAAACGAAACACTCAAAGAAAACTGTTATAGGTGATTTTTTTCTACAAACTGTAACCTATATGGTCACCGATCAAATATTTACCAATTTCTGATTAACATGAATTGAAAAGGGGACTACATAATCGACGAAACAAACAAAACAAATGATTGAGATTGAACAACGGGTCCGGAGTAGACCCCCAAACAGGTGCACAAAACAGATGTGGGACCCGATATACTGTACTACAAACCTGAAATATGCATTGGGTGGTTCAAAAAGGGATCAATGGAATGTATTTACATTTAACCCAAGTTTAAAAAAAATTATTTAAATATTTAATTGTTATACCTTTCACATATTTGATAGATCTTAAATATTTTTATTGAAAATTGATAAAATCATACAAAAATTGTAAAATTTTATGAAAAAACTGATCAAGTCTCTACTAATATTCGTTTGAATTAATTTTTTAAGAGAATTCTTAAAAAAGTATTTTAAATAAAATAAGCAATTTCAATTGTTTACGTGAAATTTCAATATGAGCCCTCTACAAAACAGTGTGCATTCTGTTTACACCAAATAATTTATCCATAGTTTTGTTTAAGGCTGGAGCCGAAGTTGTGCCTGCCGCAAATATTCAAATGGGAAAATATATTTAAAGATATTCTGTGGGGAGATAAAGCCGTACGTATGAATGGACGGCGTCACATGGGGAGTACGGTACACACCTTACCCCGATAAGAACGACTATATAGAGAAACCCATTACTCATACAAGAATGAAGACTTTCTCGAGAGAGAGAGAGAGAGAGAGAGAGATTTGTGGCTTGGGGTACTCAAAACACTAGGCCCCCCCTGTTTTTTCTTTTTCCACACGGCATGCATCATTGAGGGTTAGCAGAAGAGTTAGTAAGTTAAATGAAGTTTTTTGTTTAATTTTATCTTTGATAAAATTACTCTTGATTTTATCAAATTATCAAATGAGGGGAAGGGTTGATAAAATTTCAATTTTTTAAATGCACAAAAGCTGAAATTTTATAAACCCTCCTCATCATTTGATTATCAAATTTTTAAATCCTAAAATCTTTTCTTCTCACACGGTTAACGAGTACTCAGACCGCAAGAAGTTAGGGGGTGTTCCACTAACTTGTTTTGTTTTAAAACTGCCTTGATTTTTGTGTCCATGTGATGTATTGTGAGAGGATGACCTGTCTCGATTTTTGAGAAAAACAGTTTTTTGAAAAAACTAAGTTAGTGGAACACCCCTTTTAGTTTGTTGTGAATCATCCACTTCAAAGCACATGTCTAGCCTTTAGCAAACCAAAAAGAGAGATTAGTCGGTAGTCGAAGTGCACCTACATTGTGATTTGGGAGTACTCAAAACACAAGGGAGTCCCCCATGGGTTTTTTTTTTCTTCACACGGTATACATCAGTAGGGGTTAGCGAGAGAGTTGGTGAGTTAGTCCACAGAAGATCCAGAAGCTTTCTGTAGCCTTAGACCCCGAACGTCTCTACTGAGGCTTGAACCCAAATCTCCCATGAGGGCAAGCCGGGAAATAAAGTTGGGCCAAACTGTTAACCTGTTTGGTTCATGGCTTTTCTTCTTACACAATTAACGAGTACTCAGAACGCAGGATGTTAATTTATTAAGAATCTCCTACTTCGACGTGCATGTCTATCCTTTAACTAAACCGAAAAGGAAATTAGTCAATAGTCGAAGTGCGCATAAATTGACAAGGGCACACTGACCTTTGGAATAAAAAGAAGGCAAAATCTATAAAGAAAGCAAAAATAGAAAAAGAAGACAAAAAAAAAAAAAAAAGAAGCATGGTTGGGTGGGGGAGGTGGAGAGTGATTTCGGGCACAACTTGCAAGAAAAATAGTACTGGGGAGTACTAGCTCCGTGTTGTTTCCGTGTGAAGTATACTTCACTTTACACGGCTTTTTCGGTGACTTGCTTTTTGGGGAATAATTATTAACAATTTAAAGTATGGGTCCAGGTGGCTCACGAGATTAGGCATCCAATGTCAAGATTCCGTATCATATGCCGTATGTGATTACGCTATATATATTATTGCCGGACAGGGGTACACCCCATTTAGTACAGAAAATACACCTCATTCTTTCGGGGATTCATTTTTGGGTCCCACACGAGTGATCTGAACCGTTCATTGTTCTTAAAATATTTTTCCGAGGGGGCCCACAAAAAATCAGCTCAATCGGACGGTTAGAAGTGCTTGAACCAAATTCTCACCGGTTAGAAGTGCTTATACCCTCCAATAATTTTTCCACAGTGTAAGGTTTTTTGTGCGACTAATGGGAGTAAAATACCATGTTGTATTTTCTACAAGTAAAATACCATCACCACATTTATGTGGGTCCAGTTAATCAAGGGTAACCGAGCCCCATGCACCGATGGTGCACCGACTGATCTCGGAGATTTATTTTTCGGTCTCATACGGATGATTCGAATCGTTCATTCATCTTAAAAGGATTTTCCGAAGGACCCCTTGAGAAATCAGCTTGATCGAAGGTTTGTAAGTAGTTGATCCAAAATCCCCCGTTTTAATCAGCCACATAAACACGTCCAATCATGCTGATTTCTTGCGAGACTCCTTGAAAAATCCTTCTAAGATGAACGAACGGTTCGGATCATCCGTGTGAGATTGAAAAGTGGGTTTCTGACGTCAGAAGGTGCACCATTGATGCAACTCTGTCGGTACCAATAGTAGCGTTGTATGTGGGTCACTTATTGTCCCTCAATTACTCAATAAAAGTAAATGATAATGGTCCTTACCAGATGAATTTTTTCGTTTAATAACCAAATGTTTAGGCTAATTTGCACGTACATCGATTAATTCTAAGGTTCTGGAGGTAACAACTGTAATAATTAAGAAATAGCTTTAGCAAATATCCAGTACAATTATTAGAAATGATTCGTATTGTTTTGAGTAAAGAAACCAATAACCTACTTACATTTTTATTGCTTACAATAGTACTAGCATGAACCCGTACATAAGGAGAAAAAAATGAGAGAAAAAATTTTAAGGACATATTTCATTCTTGCAATATATTCAAATGTTTCATGTGGGTTTCTTGCATAATGTTTGGCTATTAGGTGAGTTGTCTCACATTCCATTTCAAATCTTAAATTTGACAAATAGAATTGTGCATTTAGTTGGAAAAATATATGTATCATCTATAAAATGAATTTCTATTGGGCATTTTTTTTGGTTCTTATGAGTTACTATTTTGCAGGTTACTGTGAAGTCTAAATACTTGTCTCTACCTAAAAACACGACGCAAACATAATCCTTACAATAAACCTGACTTCTCTCAAAATTTATTTATTAACCAAAGTTTCGGGACCCATGCATCTAACCAAGTTTAGTAAATGAATTTAAGAAAAATGGAGCAATTCACAGTAACCAATCAAATTAACTCTCATATATTGTTGAATTCACTCCAATTTGATCTCATTCCTTAATTTAAGATTAAGAGAATTGCATCACCACCTATAGAGAGAATGACAAAGAATAAAAACAAAATACATACTGAAAACAAAAAATAACTTTCTCAACCCAATCAATAAATATTGAAATTCCAGAAACAAAAAAATTTCAACCGATGATGAACACTATATATAATCAAATTACAATGGCAATGGAGCTCCTAGTAGGAAAAAAAGTTCTTGTCCACAATCCATATATAGTAGTTGCTTGGATATGGTATTGTTCGGAGCAGCAATAGAGTTACACATATCACTATATATTTAATCGGCAACTGAGTTATCATAAGAAAAATTATCAAACTTACGTAAAGTGACAAAAATGAAGTATCAAAAATATTAAAATATTAAGTTTAACCTTTATACGGAGCAAGAAATGTGAACTACATATTTCCTTGTTCTCAACGTACAGAGAGTTTGTGTGATATTAAAGTTCTACTTAAAAACTTTTAGGGTTTATGTATGAAAAAGAATATGAAAAAATCCTTCATTGTTGATTTTGTAAACAAATCATTCTGTAACAATAGAAGTAAATTCAATTAGGTTTTATATTGCTCCATTGATTCTATATAAATCAGACTTTTTTTTTTTGAAATGGGGAAAATGATATTATTATAACTTGACACTAGCCATGGGTACATCGAGAGAAACATTAGGTGCGAGATACACCAAACGTTTGAACCAAATACAATGATAAAAAAGAAAGAAAGTAGAAATCAGACATTTAAAATATTTGTTTTCTCTGTTATTCTAGTATGCAGGATTGGAATGAAAATATACTGGCCTTGTTCGGTTTAGAGTTTTGTTTCCAGTATCATTTTTCTCATTTTTCTCTCTATCTCTCTCAACTCATTACACCTGCCTATATCATCAAAACTAAACTAAACTAAACTATAAATCAAACACAACCACTAAAACTTTCCTTCTCATGGTTGTATTGGTATTAGAGAATGCAACAATTCCATGGAAAACCTTTCCTTTTAGAAAATAATAATATTAAGAATTTTTATAGATTTCATAAAATAAAATTGAAGGTATAAAGAATAGGGGACACTTGTCCCACCCACGTTCATCCTCACTAAAAGTCCTCCTGCAATAATATAATAAGATTTGTTCAACGTACTTGGGTGATCTTAACAGTTTAAGAACTTGTGCTTGTTGACAGCATCAATGATGTAAGAATCATGTCTATCGAATATCAATAAAAATACAACCATTTCACATATATCTCAAGCTAATTGGGTCTTATTCAATCGCTCACCTTATTTTTTCGCGGATAAGTGGATTTTAAAATTATACTGGTACTTATCAACATGTGTTGGACATGGGGTGTGTTCTTCAACAGATTTTTGGAACATAAAATCTCATATTTTATGACACTCCAATCTCAACACATAAAATGTAAAAGTAATTTTATAAGTTTTTTTTATTATAAAATCTTCCTAAAATCCATAGGAGAACCACTATATTTTATCAGTTGAGAAAACACCTTCATTTTATCACCCATCAATAAAATGTTCATTTTATGAGATTTTCATAAAATGCACCTAAAATCTATAAGAGAACAAGGCCATGATTATTTTAGGTTCTAATTTGTAGGTTTTCTTTTTATTATTTAGAGTTAGAAAAAAATGCATTTGACCAGAAAAAAACTTGATTCGAGAGTGATTTTATGGGTCATTTAGACTCGTTTGTGAAGTAAGTAATTAACCAATTAGCCTAAGAGTGAGTTTTTGAATGGATTTTATCAAGATTTTATCAAGATTTGATAAATTCTTAGATATTTGAATGCAAAAATCTAATATTTTATCAACCCTCTCCACGAATAGATAAAATCAAATGCTTGATTTTATTAGATTTTGATAAAATCCATTCAAATATTCACCCTCAACTTATTATGTATCTTATCAAGTTAATAATATATACATATATGTATATATCATGCAATTTACGTCAGACTACACAACTAATCAAATATCACATCAACTACATTACAAAAGGAGAAGTAATTCAGAATTTTTTATTAAAAAATAACATTAGGTGGAGTGCGACAATCACAGATTGTCCTTGGAGTTTGTATGCTTTGGCAATTTTTTTTTCTTAATTCTTTTTTTTTTGCATTTGTTAGTTTTGCGTAGATTTTTTTTGTAAGTTATCAGTTTGTCTCGACAAGAAGAATTTAAAGAGTAAAAATAAACCAAAGCACAGTGTTCATTGCCAAAGCACAGTATGGGTGCTATGCAATATACATAAAAGGGCTTTGAGTGTTGAGATTTAACTTGTAATGCCACCATTCTTTAGGGAAGGTCTTGGTGTGCGCTCTCAAGAGTGCGATATCAAGCTGCAGGATATATTTTCAATGGTCCTGATTTCATCTTGGCACTTTGTAGATTTGAGTCATTCATTGTCAAGATGAATTAATATATACCCAAATGAATTGAATTTAGACAACCAACCTTTCAAATATATGGAGATTCAAAAAAATTTTATAGAGAGATAAAACTCATGGCGTAGAGTATCTTTTGAGAATAAGAGAGGTAATTGGGTGAACGTGTTCCAATCTGTACGCATAGTCAAGTCCATTACAAAATTTGTAAGCGCTGGGACTTTGTCGGCTTCGGCTAACTCAGCCCCAGCCTGGTGGAACAACCATTTGTGATATCTTAAATTTGTAAATCAACTGTTATTGTAACTAGACTAGAAAATAAGAAAACATGGATTCTGTGTTACTTTATTTTGTGACTAAATCAAATCCAACTGAGTAAGTTACAAAAAGAACTCCCCAATTTTGACATGGACAACTATAGGTATATTACGATCACCTAAAAAAAAGGTTAATAATTTATCAATGGAATCCTTCTAGGGTGGGCTTGGTGGTTTTCTGATTTGAATTAGTTGATATCAACATGCCATTTGTAAATGAAGATTATTAATTTATGAAACAAATAGTGATTAATTAGGTAATTATTCATTGGAGAAAGCTGATCATTTCGAGGAAGATGCCTCTCTTTCAATGGAATTTTAATTCCGAAGTGTGGAGGGTTTTTGGTTTTGTCCTTGGTTTTTGTTTGGTCCTTTCGGTTTGTACTTTTGGGGTTTAAGTTAGTTTCTTGTGCCTTTGGTTGTTTTGTTAGGAGGTTGGTTGGGTTGTTTTACAGTTTTGGGGCTCTCATTTAGTTGTGGTGCTTGCGTTGACATCTTGCCTTCCTTTAGGGTTGGTTCTTGGCTGACGTATGCCGGTATACCCGTGATTCTTTTAATATTTGTATCTCTTTCAAAGATTAATAAAAAAAATTTCCTATCAAAATAATACTTCAAAAAAAAGTACGGCCACCGAAGAAAATAAAAAATCCGTCCTTCAAATGTTGAGAGGCCCAAACACTTATCTGAGGAGAAGCATTGCCTCTGGAGCACCGAATAATCTCTTCGCCAGTTAGGGGCATGAGGTTCAAATTCAACGGCAGATTAAAGTAAGGTGTTGTACAATGTGATCTCAAAAGAATCTTTTATTGTAATTAAGAACACATTTGAGCAGAAAACACCGGATTAGTTGTGTTCTTCCCTTCAAATCTTTTGACTCACTAATTGAGATTTGTGCGTCAAAGTACCAAATATGTACTTCAATTTAGCTTTTGTGGTGGTGATCTTAACCTACCATGTTTTGCAAGAAATTGGATTGACCAAATTATAATACTACTTGCCCACTTGGTGCTTAGTTTATAGTTTTATATATTTGCGGTTTATACTCCTCTTTCTAATTTAAAATGCTTTGGTTTGCTCCATTAAAGAGGTGGACAAACTTTTGTTTGAAGCTTTTACCATTGTGTAAGAGTCAATTTGTCACACAAAGTGGAGAAACTACATAATGCAAGCAAAAGAGACTTGTGGACTTAATTCGTTGGCAAGTTAATTGGTCATACCATTTTTACATGTCTAGAGAATTAGGGGAATGTTACTTTTCTTAAATGGTAAATTGCACGGAAATAGTCACTCATGCTTTTTTTTTTTTCCTTCATTTTTTATGATCGGATGTCTGGCTAACTTGCGCTCACTTCAACTAATTTCGGGGCCTTAGAGGTAATTACCGTGCATAACCCTTGGCTCCAAGAGTTTGTTGGCAAGAGAAATCAAATCTAAGACTAAAATGGAAGCAAACCCTTTAGTCTCAAGGTAAGACCATTTTCCCAATCTCTTTTGGAGTTATAATGACTCATGGTCTCATACTATGACCCTGTTAGTTACCACTCATGAACTAACTAATCTGGCATAAAAGGTGTTTTCAAGGGTTTCCGTGAGAAATCATCAAAAAAAATACCACGAAGGGCTTGATCCGAGCAGTTTTTCACAAAACTACACATATACAGTTTTTGTGAAAAACTGCTCGGATCAAGCCCTTCCCAGTATTTTTTTTGATTTCTCACAAAAAACACTTGAAAAACACCTTTTAAACACATTGGACGGTTGGAATTGTCGAAATTTGATCGGGATCAATGAGGTGTGGATTTTTTTTAAATCTGGGATCTTGGACTGGAAGTGTGGTGTGTGTATGTGTGTGTATATATAGGGTAAACTTCTAATCTGGACTTTTAATTTCTGGACTTTTTATACAAAATTTTTTTTGACGATCGGATCCGTCCAATGTGTTCAGAAGGTGTTTTCAAGGGCCCCAGCGGAAAATTTTCAAAAAAAAAACACCAAGAAGGGCTTGATCAAAGCAGTTTTCGCAAAAATATATAAATACAGTTTTTGAGAAAACTGCTTGGATCAAGCCCTTCCCGGTATTTTTTTTGAAGATTTCCCGAGTAGACCACAGAAAACACCTTCTGAACACATTGAATAGATCGGATTTTCCAAAAAAAATTTGCAACACAAAAAAATCCCATTTTTTCCTTAAATCCGGGAGTGTAGACTAGAAAATCCACCTATATAATAATAATAATAATAATAATAATAATAATAATAATAATAATAATAATAATAATAATAATAATAAAAACTTCCAATAAGGGTCCCTTATTGAAGTTAAAATGCGGACCTCACCTTTCCGAACCAAATTTTGATGATCCGAACCGTTCAATCTTTTTAAAATGCATTTTTAAGGGCCTCTGCGAGGATTAGTCCAAAAAAAATACCCGGAAGGGCTTCATCCGATCAGTTTTGGTTAAAAACGCTATATATAACTTTTTTAACCAAAACTGATCGGATGAATCCCTTCCGGGTATTTTTTTTTGGACGAATCCTCGTAGAGGCCCTTAACATTTTAAAAACATTGAACGGCTCGGATCGTCAAAATTTGGTCCGAAAACACAAAAAAAAAGGCTAGGTCCGCCTGAAATTTTTCAATAAGGGACACTTATTCGAAGTTTATCATATATATACAATGAGCTTCCCATTAGGACTCCTATCCTAATGGGAAACCCATCAGGGAGCCCTCAAATTCTCCTATTTCTCGATCAAATTTTCACAATCCGAACCATATGCATTTTTATTGAAAACTGATCGGGTCAAGCCATTCTCGGTATTTTTTTTCACTGATTTTTCACGAGTACCCTTAGAAGCACGTTTTAAACACATTGGACAATTCAAATCGTGAAAATTTTATCGAGACATAGAAGTTCCCGATGGGAAGCCCATCAGGAAGTCCTGATTTAGTCTAGGATCCCTAAGTCCAGAACTCATAGTTTTGGATCAAATTTTCATGATCTGAACCGTCCAATGTGTTCAAAAGGTGTTTTCAAGGGTCTACACATGAAATCATAAAAAAAAATTAATGGGAAAGGCTTGATCCAAACAGTTTTTCGTAAAACTATAAATATACAATTTTTACGAAAAATTGCTTGGATGAAGTCCTTCCCGGTATTGTTTTTGCAGATTTCTAGCGGGAACCATTGAAAACACCTTTTGAACACATTGGACGGCTCGGATCATGCAAAAACATCTTTTAAAACCTTCAATCCGGGATCCTTGACTGGATCCTCCAGTCCGGGATTGTCCAGACGAAGGCCTTCCCGATCACATTTTGATGATCCGAACCATCCAATGTGTTTGAAACGTATTTTTAAGAGTCCCTACAAGAAATTATTAAAAAACAAGTCCGAGAAGGGCTTCATTAGAGTAGTTTTCGATAAAATTGTATTTAATCAAAAACTACTCGGATGAAGCCCTTCCCAGTCTTTTTTTTTTTATTTATGATTTCTCATAAGGACCCTTAAAAACACGTTATGAACACATTGGACGGTTCGGATTATCAAAATTTGATCAGAAAATGAGAGCTGTGGATGGTGTGGACTTTAAGAATAATGGACTAGAACATTGGTGTGTGTGTGTGTATTGTTTTCTTAAGTGGTGTGGCGGGGTGGTGTTTGGTGGTCTGATTGCGTTGATAAAGGTGCTTTCAGTGGTGGGTGCCCTCCCTCCCTCGCTCACCCCTTCCTTATTTTTTTTTCTCTTCTCGTTTCCGGTCTCCCGTCAATGGATCGCATTGTTGGATGCACTCCCTTTTCACCTAACAGTTTGTCGGTCCACAGCCACACTAGATTCATTGTTGGACGTCTTTGATTCTCGGCCTAGTGGCTTGTGGTGGGCTGGTGGTTTCTATTTTCCTGGAGATGACGGTGGAGTTGTTTGGTTCCTGGGTGGTGGTTCTGGCAGGGTGGGGTGGGTTGTTGGTTTGGCAGCGTGGAAGGTGGCGGGGATTGTGGTTAGGCAGTGGATGGTGGTTCGGTGGCGGTCATGGAAGGTTGATTCTGGTGACGCTTCTAATTCAATGACTCGATGGGGTTATCGAGTTTTTCAATAAGTAGCAACAGGGGCTTGTTCCCCAGGCGCCAAAGCCGACAGTGGCAACTACAATTCTCTTCTGGTTGCCGTGGTTGTGAGCTTTTTTAAGGTTTTTTTGTTCAGGCTTGGCCCATATCTGGTCCTTGTGGGCCTTTGGTGATGTGTTGAGTTGCAACGACAATTCTCTTCTAGTTGCCATGGTTGTGAGCTTTTTTAAGGTTTTTCATTCTCTTCTGGTTGCCGTGGTTGTGAGCTTTTTTAAGGTTTTTTTGTTCAGGCTTGGCCCATATCTGGTCCTTGTGGGCCTTTGGTGATGTGTTGAGTTGCAACGACAATTCTCTTCTAGTTGCCATGGTTGTGAGCTTTTTTAAGGTTTTTCTGTTTAGGCTTGACCTATGGGAATGTTAGGCTTCGGCCTTGGTTTTCTCGATTGGCTTCTTGCCAATCATTGGGGAGGATTTCGCTTCCCTTTAATCTTTATATTTCAAAGATTAATAAAATTATTATTTTTGCTCTTCAAAAAAAAAGAAGAAGAAGAATCTAGCATATTAACTCGTCTTACTAAATTGACAACTTGTATTTGGCAGCAATAGCAAATAATTACTTATTACTTTTCCTAGTTTATTTTACCTCAAAATGAGATTATTGAAAGCTCCGATTTGTATTATTTTCTCATTTAAAGATAGTAAAAAACTAGGTTGACAAAAAAATTACTTTTTTAAAAAAAAAGAAAAAAAACTCGGAATCTGCCCAAAATGGCTACAAATCCCCATTTGGCGTCTTTCGCCGGAAAAACAGTCCACAAGATTAGGAAGAATCGAATTGAGTGTCGTGGAATATCACCTTCAATGGGTAAAGAAAGTCCCACCACGGGTAAAGAAAATTCTACACAGGAAATAGACATCTCTATAAACGAAGAAGCAATAGCACATAAAATAGCAACAAAAACGAAAATAAAATAAAATAAGGAAAATAAAAACCAGCCAGTTGGGATGTAGTCAGAGAGTTGTCACGTCGTATCTGACTGCTTATCCGCCGATGGAAATCGACCGAGCCCCCTTATTGCTCTCCTATCCAGCTCGAACCCCACAAGGCTGAAAGGAGGAGGATGGATTTTGATCCATGGAGAGAAAATTATTTAGAGGGTGTTTGGGAGCCTATTTTTCAGTTTTTCATTTTTAGTTTTTTGGCTTTTTAATTTTTTGGATTATGGCCAGAATGAGTTTTGAATATAAGTGGAGTGTTTGTGAGAAATGTGTAGAATGTATTTTGCAAAAGTAGAGTGTTTGGGAGAATAAGGAAAAAAATGAGTTATGGATTAATCTTTTACCATTTTACCCTCATTTATTATGATATTAAAAATGTATATGCCATTTTACTTATTTAGTTATTTATTTTTTTTGAATTTTTTGTGTGTGTGTCGTTGTTCCCAAAGAAAACAAAGTGAAGTACCAAAAAGAAAAAAATGAAGTACTGGAGGAATATGTGTGGTACCAGAGCCATTCTTTCCTCTCTCTCTCTCTCTCTCTCTCTCTCTGTGTTCTAGAAATGCACGGAAAATCCATGGAAAATTCCACGGGAAAAATTCTGGAAAATCCCACGGAAGATCCCATAGAAGATTCCACGGACGATCCCATAGAGACACCAAGATTTCTTGGAGAATCCATAAGAAATTCAATTGGTAAGTTACAACCCAATTTTAGATAGATTTCTTGAGTTTTTTTTTCAAAATCAAAATTCTGAATTCCATATTTTATACTACCGTTGTAGTGACGAAAACCGGTGTTTAGATTCCATGAATCGTCTTCTTGCTTCTCCTTCCTTTCTCTGTCTCTCTGATGTTGTTGTGGTGGAAGATTTTGGGAAGAAAAAATGTAACGTAAACAAAGGGTAGAATGGGGAAGAAAAAACTAGAAACAGAAGTAGAAGTTGAAAAGGAAGTCCATACCTGTTTTTGATTTCTGCCCCAGAATGTGAAAAATGGAGAACCTGTTTCGAGAGAATGAATTTTGGGACTTGTCTCCCAAACACCCAAAAATTGAAAATGAGAATGTGAAAAGTTGAAAAAGCACCGGCCAAACACCCTCTTAATTAGCAAGTTTTTGTATTTAGTTTTTCTAAAGGTTAACACAGACATTCAGGAAATACTAAGCAAAAATGATTCTGACACAAACTTTGTGCCACAACCCCACTCACATGGGGTGTGGGTCCCACATGGGCCCCACTTGCGGGCCCCATATCCTATGTGAATAGGGTTGTGATTGGTTGTGGCACAAAGTTTGTGTCACTATCACTATTCAATACTAAGAGCTTGTTTCAGAAACTTGTCTTTTCTTGCAAACTGTCTTTTACTTTCTTTTCTTATTTTTTTTTAGTTTTTTGAGTTGATATATTATGAAAGAATAATCTAACTCGTAGGGCATAAAAAGACAGTTTGCCAAAAAAGACAAGAAAACACAATTTTCTAGAACAATTTGTATTATATTAATTGATATTGACACTTCTATTTTCTCTATTAGCATTCTTTTTTTGTATTTATCTTTATTCATAAAATACAAGGGTAATTTATCAAATGGAGACAAAAAAGGACTGCCAACAGAAAAAAAAAAAAAGAGTGGCATTCACTTTCCTTTTTCAACAATGCTACAAATACAGCAATGCTACATAGCAAGGGCAAAAACAACCACGTTTTACGTATTAAAAAAAAAAAACCAAAATTCCAAAATCTGAATACATCACGCCTTTTCTTCCTCTTTCCCCCAAATTCTGAGACCATACGGAGAAGAAAAACAGAGAGAGAGAACTAGGTAGTCGTCCTCCACCCAAGCTCCACCATCACTATAAGTAGTCCAGCCAGCAACCACCACCCGAGCACCACCATCACTGCAACAAGACGCCTCCGTTCAAGAAGTGCTTCGATTCGGACAAGTCGTTCGCAGCAGACCGCCACCAAGGTCTCTCTCTCTCTCTCTCTCTCTCTCTCTCTCATTTGTTAGATGTGTTTTACCCTTACGATAATTTCTCAGGAATCCGGTTATTGGGTGTTTGATTATTTCTCAGGAATCGGGTTATTGGGTGTTTGATTTTTGTAACTGGTAATCATAATTTGGTTACTCTTTAAGTTGTTTTGTTTTGTAGATTAATAATGTTGCAAAAAATTTCTGATTTTGGTGTTCTTCGGTGCCAAATTTATGGAACTGGTGACCATGATTAGGTTATCCTGTTGACAATGATTTGTCTTGAGCAAAGTATATACTTTTATTTCGTAGATGTCAATTGGACACATATATTTTCAATTCGTAGAGATAACTCCTAATTTGGGTTTTTAAGAACAGTGTCATATTTAAATCTAACTTTTCATTTGGAAAATAATAACATTTTTCCTTACACGAAACAACATTGCACCTTCACTGAATTATTTTAGCACCCTTTAAGAATATCATTGCACCTGAATGAGAGAATGAGTTGTCAGTATGATGTTTTAATCCAAGTTTTTGATTTGGGAAAAATTGCTATTGCTCCGTAAATGAAATAATGTTGCTTTCAATTCAATGGTTTTATTGACGTCTATAAATGATTGTATTGTGTATCTAATAAGTTTTCTTTGTTTTTGAACCACAGATGATGTCACTTGATTCCGTTCCATCGGCAATGTGTCCAAACAGAGAGTGTGTAGAAGAAGAAGAGGTATGGAATGGGGACAGTGAACATGGAGAGTGGGATGAGATACATACTATTGAGGATAGGAATGAGGCAACAGAAAATGAAGAAGATAAAGTTGAGGAACCAAAAGAGGGAATGACATTCGACACATCGGAGGATGCTCATTCGTATTACTTCAAATATGCTAAAGAAAAAGGATTCGTTGTGGCTACACGAACATCGCGAAAGGGAAAAGATGGAAAATTGAAGCATGTAATTTTCCCATGCAATCGGGCTGGAAAGGCAAGGGTGAAAACTAGCAACCCGGTCAAACCACGTCCGCAATCAAAAATTGATTGTCCAGCTCACATTACTGTTGCTCTATACCTGGATGGAAAGTGGAGGTTAAACAGGGTTTATTTGGAGCACAATCATGAGTAGAGCTCGGGGAAGGCTAGGTTTTTCAAGTGCAATAGGGTACTCAATAACGACGTAAAAAGAAAGCTTGAAATGAATGATAGAGCCGGGATCAAATTGTGCAAGACTTTTGACTCAATGAAGATTCAGGCCGGGGGACCTAATGAGCTTCCATGTCTTCAGAAGGATTGCAGAAATTATTTGGACAAGCTGCGACGTTTACGACTTGTGGAAGGAGATGCCGAAGCGATGCACAGTTATTTTATGAGAATGAAAGCTGACAATTCAAACTTCTTTTTCACTATGGATTTGAATGAAAAGGGTCGACTAAGGAATGTATTTTGGGCTGATGCAAGGAGTAAGGCAGCTTGCAAGGAGTTCGGTGATGTTGTGACTTTTGACACAACGTATTTGCTAAACAGACATGAGATGCCTTTTCCTCCATTCGTAGGCGTGAATCATCATGGGCAGTCAATTTTATTGGGATGTGGGCTCATCTCTCATGAAGACACATAATCATTTTCGTGGTTATTCCAGACTTGGAAGACATGCATGGGGGGTTGTGCTCCGGACGCAATAATTACTGATCAATGTATGGCCATGAAAAATGTTGTAGAAATTGTATTCCCCGAAATCGGTGGTGCATATGGCATATTATGAAAAAGGTAGCCAAAAAGTTGGGTGGGTATAAAGAGTATGAAAAAATTGGTTGGTGTATGCGCTGTGTAGTTTATGATTCACTAACAATAGAACAATTTGACAATGCTAAGCGTGGGTTCATTAAAAAGTATGAGCTTGAAAGTAACCCATGGTTAGAGGGGTTGTATTTGGAGAGGGAACGGTGGGTGCCTGCTTACTTAAAAGATGTATTTTGGGCGGGAATGTCCTCCACTCAACGAAGCGAAAGTATGAATGCTTATTTCGACGGTTATGTTCATGCGAAGACAACCTTGAAACAATTTGTAGAACAATATGAAAATGCCTTGGCAAATAAGGTGGAAAGTGAACATTTGGAAGATGTTAAAAGTTGGGGCACTTACATCCCATTAATAACTGAAAGCGAGGTGGAGAAACAATTTCATAGTGTTTATACTCATGCGAAGGTTGAAGAGTTTCGTAAAGAGTTTGTCGGGAAACTTCTGTGTGTGTGTGAACAAAAAGGAGAAGGACAATATGAGGTACAAGAGAAAGTCACATACGGAGAAGTAACAGATCTAAAGACTAGGTGGGTGCCCTTTATTGTAGCTTATAATGTTGAAACCAATGAGGCCCATTGTAATTATCGATTGTTCGAGTCTAAAGGAATGGTGTGTAAACATCAGTTGATGGTGTGGCATCAAAGGAAAGTTGAAAGAGTGCCTGACAAGTACGTTTTGAGAAGATGGTGCAAAAATGTGAAAATGACCCACACTAGAATTCGGATCGGTTATGATAAGTCGGCAACGTCAATTGAAGCACAACGGTATGACAGCATGTGCAATCTTTTTAATGAGGTTGCTGCCTTAACGGAATATTCGAAAGAGAAGTATGATATGGTGATGACAAGGTTACGCGAGCTAAAACAAGAGTTGAAGGAAGCTTCGGTTGTTTGTGAGAGCAATGGGGTTCCGGATGCTCCTCATGCTCCACCTTCACTAGGAGATGAGCTTCTACCTTCCAAACAAAACACGAACATACTTGACCGGGAAGGTATTTGACGGAAAGGGAAACCGTAGAGCAAAAGGAAGCAAGGTATTGTGGAAAAAGCTATAAAGAAAAAAATAACAAAAAAGAAGACAATGTCCAAGGAAAAAGCCAAGGTATAAGTTCTTTATATTTTGTTGGTTACTAGTTAAATGGACATGTGATACTTATATTATTTTTTAATTTCAGGAGGTAGACGAGATGGCGATTGGCCATCGGTTCAGAACATAAGAGAGTGTTGCAAATATAAATGTAAGAATTTTTTTTTTAATTGCTCAATTCTTGATTCATGTAAATGTTTCATTATGCCTTTTTATTGTTGGGTAGGTTCACCCAAGTTACATGGGGCAATCAATGTGGTCAAACACGATGCCCTATAATATGCTACCAAATATGGCACAAGGCGGAAGCATCTTCCAATTTTCTCCAAATTTATGCCCGACCGGAACAAGCTTCAACCAATTTATGCCATCTTTTCCAAGTGTGGGGAGTCAAGTTCGGGCAAGAGGACAAACAAGTTTGTTGGAAGCTCAAGTTCAATATTTGGAAGGACCACAAACTCAAAGGCAAGGATGCGGAGGGCAACAAAGTTTTATGGCAATGATGAATGCAAAGGATTAATAGTGAAGAGTAGTTCACTTGCTTGTTAGTTGGATATTGTGTGACTGTATCTGTACCCATGTTAGGGAGTGTCTTGTCTTATTTGTTGAGTCATTGATGTGTCTCGGTCGTGTCCTTGTTTGAGGAGTGTCCTGTTTCCAGTTGTATTCTTTTGTATCTTGAAACATGATGTTATGATTCTCATGAAATATGAAATCTGCTGAGAGGGCTCCTTTGAATCTAATGTAGCTTGGTTACTCTATGTTGGAAGTTTAATTGCCCAGGCATTAGCCTAGATGTATTTGATCACCAATATTTTGCTCTGTTAAGTGTTGCTGTCATTTAACATTTTGATCACTTAACATTTTCAAGCTTTTGATCACCAATAGTTCACTAAACATGACAGCTTTTGATCACCAGTAGTTCAAAATGACAGATTTTGTTCCAATGTATTGCAGATTTCATTCCAATCCTTGATTTCATTTTAAAGCTTTTGTTCCACTGAATTTTTGACAGAGTTTCATTACTATATGGCCTAGCCTGATGCCTCTTGTCTCAAACAAATGAATGTAGCTCAAAGTAATTAGAAAACTAGCAATTCATCTATGAAAATTTTGACATAGTTTCCTTGCTTTATGGCTTAACCGGACGCATCGCATCTCAAACAAACAACAACGACAAACAGTATAAGAAATGGAGACTTTTATTATCATAAAAAGCAAGTTACACCTTTCAAAAAAAAAGGAAGTTACATATGTCGACGAATTTCATTCACATCCTCTACAATTTTATTCACGTCATCTACAAGAAGATTTTCAATCCATTGATACTCCTCTCTTCTATAACAATTCTAATACATAACATTTTGATGCATGCCCAGCAATTAGATGAGCAGCCTTAATGTGTTTGATGGCAATGACTGATGGGTTGGTGTTTCATATTAGCAGCATCATCTGTCTTATTGAAACTTAACTCAACAGATTTCTCCTCATTCAATTGTAAAGGCATATTGCTTTCTTGGTGTTTCTGTTGGAAGTAATGCAAATCGAGTGGATCACGCCATAGGGATCACTGTATATGACCACCAGATTTGAAAATACTGCAAGGAGAATCATGATAATGCACAAGATCTTGTCCTTCTTCGTTGATATGCCGAGACGATCCCTAAAGCTTGTCCCATTGTTTATTCTTTCCTATAATAACAAATTAACAACAAGAAATGAAAATTACTTGTAATCCAAAGCCACTTCAAGATGCAGAAACAACAGGAAGTCGAGTATTCAGTCTCAGCAATGACTGGCAATACTTTAGTACATACTAGAATAGGTGCAAGTCTAGTGGGTTGAATTCTTAGAGGTTTTACAAGAAAGGTTATTTTGTCACAATTTCACAGATAACCTTTGAAACCAGAGAAACCATGCACCACACTGTAAAGCTATAACAATCAGATGAACCAGAACAAGTTTGGAGTCTTGCGATTTCCCAAAACTGTTACAACAAGTTGCACAAAGCATGTCAATAGAACAACCAGAAAAATGACCAACAAACAATGCTCAACCTATTCTATTAAAAGCTGAAAATTAGAGTATCGTGGCTGATATCCAATCAGTGAATCCACCCTATATATGCAATCAACCCTATATGCACAAGAAGGAGATATGAACAAGAAAAACTATTGTGAGTGACTTTTAACTCCGCAACTATCATAATAACAAGAAGATATGAACAAGGTTATAACAGTTCAAACAATACCAAGTTCAGCTCAGGAAAACAGTAAACATGAATTATGTTGATGCAAGGGAAAAGGCTAAGAGAAGCAATCTATTGGCATGTAGTTCTCAGCAAGTATCCATTCGAGTTGCAGAATTTTCGAATTAGTAAAGCACCACGGCAATTTAGGGAATCACCCACAATTTTCGAATTAGGGGTTTTTGTAACCTAGGGTTTCTGAAATTGAACCCGAATTTTTGTGTAAAATTAATTGAAACTAGGAGAGAGAGAGAGAGAGAGAGAGAGAGAGAGAGAGAGACCACCGTCGTGTAAGGTTCGAACCTCTTCCTTCTGATTCGAAGCTCGTCAGAGTTGAAGGAGGATGCCTCCTCCTCGCCGGAAGTGTCTTTTTCATCGGTGTGGTACGCGATGGTGGTGGTTGGTCGTCGGGGGTGGTGATCTTGTCGAGGTGCTGGTGCTGGCCATCTTCGTCGCCTTCTCCTCACACCCTTCTTTGATTCCAACAAATTGCAACGAAAGAGAGAGAGGAACGTGGTTTTTAGATTTTGAAATTTTGGTTTTTTTTTTAATATGCAAAACGGCATCGTTTTTTCCCTTGTTGTGTGGCTGTTGTGTAGCATTGTTGTGTGTGTAGCATTGTTGTTCCTTTATTCTAACCAAAACTAAGAGCATCCTTATCTCACACACTAAAAAAATCACAAAATTTAACCTAAAAAACACGTTTTATAATTTAATAAGTTACTTTTCAAAAAATTCACAAAATCAGACGCTCTATTCAAACTTTAGCTAGTCACTTTATAAAAAAGTCACAAAATCAGACTCTATATTAAAACTTTTACTCTTTCCTTCCTTTCATCTTTTGGTGCTTGAACCGCGCCTCCCTAAATTTGGAGGGTTACTATAGCAAAGTTACAAAATGAAGCAAATTAGAGAAGTATTTGGAGAGCCTGATTTTTTAGATTTTTAGAAATTTTGTTCTCCATATTAATTTTTAACTTTTAAATTAAAGTGGAGAATCAAATAAGAAGGCTCTAATTGAATTGACATTTGTATAGAAAACACCGGCATTAGTTGTGTACTTCCCCGAATCTTCTGACTCATTAGATTTGTGCATCAAGTACGTACCAAATGTGTACCTCAAGTAGGCTTTTCTGGGGGTGGTAACCTACCATATTTTGAGAGAAATTGCATTGACCAAATTATTCTAGTACTTATTTTACACATTTCTTAAGGTTTTATACTTCCCACTTGGTGCTTAGTATATACTTACTTTTTAAAGATATTTTTTTCATTTTAATTGGTTAGTCTATTATCTTTTATTTTATAACAATTTTTATAATTTTGAAAATTTTGTATAATAAAACTAATTGATATCTATCAAACAAAATTCATATTGAATATGTTTTGACTTTGATATAATAAATTAAATTTCCAAATTTGGCCACAATTTATTGACCTGATTTATATTATTAAAATTTAAAATTAAAATAGAAAATTTTCACACCCCTTTTAAACCTAAAAGCACTCCCAAAAAAGTCAAGAATTAGGGGACGGAGGGAGTACTGCACAATGGAGTATTTTTTGGGTATATACCCATTTGCTTTGTTAAATATATTCCTGGAGCATTGTGGTCCACTAAGAGTTTCTTTGGGGGGGCTTATTGGCTTTTCAATTTTTTTTTGATGTATTACGAGAGAATGACCTGTCTTAGGAATCGAAATAAACTGACTTTTGAATTAGTGGAATGGGGTCTTAGAGGTGAATAAGCTTTTGTTAACTAAAGTATTCCTCTTATGCTTTTATGGGAAGATTACTAGTAAATGAATACTCAAATTGCACAAAAAACCAAATTCAAAATTTATTCCTCGATTTGAAGTTCTATTTAGGGATTGTTCCAATTCCTGACTTAAGCCAAGTATTTGGATTGATGTATCATGAATGAATGACATGCCTCGTAGAACGTATGTCAGTTTTTTAGAATAAGTTAGGAATTGGAACAATTCTTACTACAAGTCATGTGTTTCTAATTCACAGCTTTTAAATCAAAGCCGCGTTTTTTGTCATTCATTTTTTTGTGGATTTTTGTTTATTTGCTCTCATCCCTATTTATCGTTCGAACAGGAACAGGAACAGGAACAGGAACAGGAAAAATTCTTTTCAAAGTCTTCATAAACAGGAGTTGATTTTCCAACTCAAAGGTCGTGTACCAACTGTTATAAGAATTTGGAGGTTTTTGATTTCGAGCTAATAAACTATCACCACCGTTGTCCAAGTTCTTCCAAAACAGCGTGCCAATAACAAAGTACAAAAAGTCACTGAAAATTCAAAGGGCTTAACAGAGAATCAATCTGAGAGGTTGTTCTAGAAATTGACTCAAAAATTGAATTATTGTGTTTTAAGTCATAAGTTATTCTCTCACAATATATCAATGCAAAAACCAACTTAAGCCAGTTCTTGGCTTAAGTCAGTTTCTGAACAAGGCCTTAATTCCAAGTAAAACTTTATTTTGCAAGGTCTACATCACAGTTCTGATCTATTCATGAAAGTTGAAAAAGATTTGATAGGATACGTGACAGATGTCCATGAAACCATACATAAAAAATGTTCAAGAATCTCAACCGTTGATCTTGTTTTCATTTACGTTTTCGTCATATCATGGACATCTTTCATGTATCAAAACATTTCTAAAGTTGAAATCAGGATTATACTCTACTTGCAAGAATTAAGTTATTCTAATCCAATGGGTCCCCATCCCTAATCGTGAAAGCTTTCAGCAGAATAAATCAAACATTAAAAACAAGCATACGATGTATATACATATATTAATATATAGCCCAGAATCATATTAAATGTTGTCTATACTAAACTGATGAACCCAGAAAAAACCTTCATCAGAACGGCTTATTGTTTTTGCCACAAAAAGATTAATTTTTGCTTTGATATAATACAGTAGAGCCCTTGTTTGGCTTATCTACCAACCAAACATGGAAGACATGCGCCCATGTTACTTGCTTAAAGAAGAACAACCTAATCATTTGCATTCGGGGACCATAACATGAACAACAACGATGGATTGTATTCGCTCGACGACACAAAATAATGCGAGAGAATAAACATTTCTTTGTAACATCAATAGGAATTATTGTTTCTTCAAAAATTTCTCCAAAATTCAGGATCCAAACACTGCCTGCACTAAAACAACATCCTGATAAGGAAAGAATCCTCGTAGTGCCAACAATTCTGGCTTGCATTTTCAGGTACTACTACTCACAGAAAACAAAACACTCTCATTTCCTCTTCGGATAAGAGTTTGTGATCGGTTCACCCACGGGACCAATAGAAGCAACTTCTCAAAGTGAATAAGGTGCTTCCGCACACGGTAAATGTGGACACTGTAAAGCCCTGCGGCCAGGCTCACCAGCAGGAAAGATATCAAAATCAACTCCCAGAAATCCTGTCACGGCAAATGCAAATCGGAGGTTGGTCAGTTGGAAACCTCAAGAATGAATGTCCTGAACAAAGAGCTGATCTAAAAGGTATCTCGATCCTCTAATATGATTCTGCTCAAACATGCCTTAGGTTTATATCTCCACTTAACGTGGTAAAACAAGTAGGAATCACCTAAGGGAAGCCTGTCCTAATTTGCTTCAAAAATTGTCATTTACCGGACACAACAGTAGTCTTTACCAGGTAGTCCCAAAGTAATGCAGCAGGATATACCTAAGTGGCAGCACCTTCAGCGGGCCATCAATCGTTTAATTTCTTGTTATCGTTCTTGTTTCTGTTTCGAATTGTCTTTTAGTTTACCTACTCTATGCAGATTCATACATTTCTTCCTCCAGATAACAGCTCAACATCAAGTTGTGTTGGGCCCGACGAACATTCTGTCCCTTAGAATAAACTCTCCCTCCATGTATATGAATACATTTTGATACGCATATGTCCAACAAACACAAACACCCTCGCACCGGGCCAACACACAGAGAGGATGACATTCAATAGCACCGCAAAATCTGAAACAAGCATATGCCTATGATGAGGCACAGACGAATACTGTCAGATCCCACATCATGTATATATCGAAAAGAAATTCGCTATACAAGGAACCTTAAGCCGCTACTATATAACTTGAGGTTAACCTTTTACCCATGCTAGCTGACCTACTAACTTTAGCCTAACCATTGGGCTCAAAAAGTTAGCCTCTATTTATACAGTAATTGGTTGAGTTTCCTTATATGTCGAATTTCTTTTCGATGTACATTGGATGTGGGATCTGACAAATACCCTTTTTGTTGAACAAATCTAATAATGAGAAGGATAATCACCTGGGGATTGGATATGATTACACCCATAACATAGGTCATCAAGTCCAGAACAGATTGAAGTGAATTTTGTACACCGCCCACCACCATCCGATCAGATTCAGGAACTTGATCCTACAAAATATGGTTGATGAAAATAAACAAAACTTCTCAGAAGAACCTGAGGATGATGCAGAAAGGACTTGTAACCGACTATTCTTTCCCAGCTTACCTGCATTTGTTGAATGACAGATAAATCAAACATCCATAGTCCAAGCCGTGATGCAGCCACTCCGCCCATCAGCATATATGCTGACGTAATGCCGTTTTTCACCCATATTGAAGCTACACATACTAAAAGGCAAGTCCACTGCATGACAAAAACAAATGCACGACAAAACTGAAATTTCACTCAAAGTTCAATAGGAAAGTGAATCAAGGCAAGGACTCTCTTGCAAAAAAATTGAAAATTTCCAACGCAAGTTGAGTGAAGTTAAAACCTGAGACCAGATGGACCAGATTCCTGTTCTGAGTGTTGAAATCCGAGACTGTACGATAGGGTAGACATATGTTGCACCTATTCCTATCATAGCACTTACTCCACGAGCAATTCCAATAACATAAGCCGGGATTCCCTCCCACTCTAACGTTGCAGTCATTAGCGTTCCAAAACTACAATAACAAAGTGAGTCAGATCATAATTCGGAGCCCAATGCCAATCCAAGAACAAATACTAGAGAAATTAAAATAAACCGAAGCTATAATGAAGCAAACTTGTTTTTCTCACAACTGCAATAGTGAAAGGAGGGTATCAAACAAAAATGTGCAAAGTGCAAACTATTTCAAAAAATTCAATGTTTTGAGAGGTTAACCTGAGAACAGTAAAATACAGCAAAGCAAGAGCTAATCCCGGAAGTACCACATCTTGCTGAAAATAAACTCTCCATGCAACAATATAAGGACTCTTGAAAAAGAAGTTGATTATTTTCCTTGTCCAGCTGCTATTGGACAACTCTGAAGAATTTCCATCAACAGGAAGCAAGCTCATTTGCTCCTGAGAAGTGGATGGACTCTCTTCTGGCACTGGCGAAAGTCTTATGGCAGCCCTCTTTTGATTCCTTTCACTCAAGGACGGAATTCCATTGTAAACAGACGTTAAAAGCCAATACTGCAAGAAAACAGCCAGAACATTCCAGATTGACATAGCCAACGCGGATGCCATTAGAGATCCGAAGCTGATGATGAAGCCAGTCACCACAGGTGCACCTAGTTTGCAGATCAAGTCAATCCGTCTGATTACTGAATTCAACTGCGTTAGAACTTCCGGAGGTTGGCCTTCTGATATTACCACTGCCCTGTAATTTAAACACGGCTTCAAATTAGGGATGTAATTGCATAGAAATTAACATATTGCTCCATTTTTCTTCCTCAGAAGAATAGCTGATTGGATAAGAAATCTCAGAATGTTGCAACATTTGTGGTAGACAGGATGTTGTAATATTCAAAATACTGGTTGTTTGACCGCTTTTCCACCATCTCTCCTAAAATCAATTGGTTAAGTCTTTTATGACATTTGACATCACACCCGCAAGTCTATCTCTAGAGCGGTCACCGGGAGTGGCATTGTGTAACCAAATTCATGAGACCCGCAAGTCTATTTCTAGAGCGGTCACAGGGAGTGGCATTGTGTAACCAAATTCATGAGGGCACTCCGGCCCAACAATCCCTCCCTCACGATGACGTTCCCGTGACTCGAACCCATGACTTGATGGCTCTGATGCTACTTTTCGGATTGCTTTTCCACAATCTCTCCTAAAACCAAATGGTGTTAGGAAGGGCTTCAATTAAGTCTTTTATGACATTCGACATCTCACCAGCAAGTCTGTTTTTAGAGCGGTAAGGGAGAGAGATTGGGTTACCAAATCCATGGGGGCATTCCGGGCGCAACATTGGTTAACGAGAGATACTATAACGAGATTCAACACATGTTCCATGTAAATGAAACATCAAAGGAGTTACCAAAAACCAAAAAAACTAAAGTATCCTTCAATAGCATGGGAAAAAAGTCAACATATTGGAAAAGAAGCCTCAGAGTGCAATTATATCTGGAAAAAAATGATGCTAAAATTTGAAACTACTGGTTAAAGAGAGATACTATAACAAGGTCCAACACGAATTCCATGTAAAGGAAAATTGGACGAGTTACTGCCCACCAAAAAAGAAGAAGAAGATGAAAACGAAGGACAATTTGGACACAGCAGGAGGTAAATACAAATATAACCATTGATTTCATGATAGCAAATTACCTCAATACCATTTCGAGAGTGACCTATACAATGTTTGGTTATTTTCCAGAGCATTTTTGCATAGTTGTAACTTGTAAGACAATGAATTCGGTTACCATTCTCTTTCAATCAAGATGGTTCCAGCAAGAGTGGAAAGCACTCCAAGAGCTCCAGAAATATTGGTTACTATGACAAGTGCCACGAACACCAGATAATTTGTAGATTTCAAGTCTGGGTAGACCAGAAGTGCAACCACTGTGCCTCCGGCAACCATAAAAGACAGATTCTGTGTTAACAACCATAATTGGAGAATCTGCAAAGGTACAAAAACATAATATCATTAACCCACGACAGCAACCTGCACAATAAAGCATGAGCACAACTCATTCCCTTGAAATTCTTCACAAAAATCCCTTTTTGAAAAGTTGCGTACCTTATTTGAACAAACATGAATATTTTCTTCCCATTGTCTACTTAATGCCAACTATTGAGATAAAGATATACTGATAAACCAGGGAAAAACCTCTAGAGTTTGAGGGAGTTCCAATGATTGTGCTCTCATTCAAATATCATCAGTTTAACATATTCTTTTACCTCAATAGAACCGAGGCCCCCAAAAAAAGTGTGAAAAAAAAAACCTGATTTACTTTGCGTGACGTTAACAATAGTCGAAATAAAATGGACAAGAAAAGAGTCAGAGTAAACCTTCACATATGCCAAGCGATCAACGAGTTGTCCAACAAGGGGGCCAAACAACACAGTAGAGCCAGATTCCACCACACCATAAATTGCAGGTAGAAGTAATGAGTTTGGCATAATATCAATCATGTACAGACCAACAGCGAATTCCCACATCCTGCATTTAGAGAAAGATTCAAAAGGCTTCACTACAGAGTGATAAAAAAAAGAAAGCCTGAGAGCCCAAAAAAAGGAGAAACCATTCTTTTATGTTACAACTTACACTTGCACCAAGAAAACACAAAAGTCATTCCCTTTCTAAAATAGAATGAGTACTAGGGAAAATCATTTTATGACTGCGTTAAGTCTGCCTATACTTCTTACAACTAAAATAGAATGAGTACTAGGGAAAATCATCCACATTGAACTATCTCAAGTCACAACCATCCTATGGACTCAATTTAGATTTTCCAACCTGTAATTGAGCTCTCGGCTTACCTAATCCACTAAAGAAAGGGGGTTTTATGTGACTCAACAATAAGTTTCACATCAATTCTCATCAATTTTAATACTTTTTTTTTTTCTAGTTATCAATATGATGAGAATGGAAACTCTCGACTGCGTTTGAACTGTTATGGATCGATCAAACAACACACCAACACGCAGAAATAAACCGAAACAAAGAACACAAACGATTTTACGTGGTTCCCCAAAATCGGGTACGTCCACGGAAGAGAAAACCCTTTTCACTATAACAAGAGATTTACAATGGAGGAGATACACTCTCACACTCACACACAACTCTCTCTTGTTCACACATACAATTTCTCCTCTCCACTACTTCTCACACACGACATTTTTTTTTCTCTCTCTTTTCTTATACTCGCAGCACTTACATATGCACACAAACATGGCCCATTTAAATACAATACATGGCATGAACAAAGAAGCACTAAAAACATTCTAGAACTCCCAAGGACCTCTGGAGGCTGCAGCAACCAATTTGTTATTGGGACTCCATATGCTGGCATTCCAAAGCACCCCCAAACCCATTTTAACATTTAAACTTCCTCCAATTCCCATGAATATTATCTCCACCGAACTTCTCATTCCAATCCAAAACTAATGCTGTTAATTTCTTTTTCTTTTTTTTCTTTTTCCTTTTTCATAAATCATGTGCAAAAATCCCAACATGAACTAATTGGGATGAGAGATGTTCTAAATCTTGAAAAGAAGCAAAGAGTAAAACCATAATCTTGAAAGGAAATGTGAAATCTACTGCAACTGAACAGTTGAATCAAGAAATACAACATAAAACATAAAACCTAAAAGTCCCAATGACATAACAGTAATTGAAAACTGTTTGCAAATGCAAGTGTACAAACGCACTTCGCAACATAGACTGTAAATAAACGGCATACCAAAAAAGAAGGCCAACTAATAAATGTCAAATCTTGTCCAGTTTTTTGGTAGTTTTAGTTCAGTCCGGTATTTTCCTTGGAATCATTGTACTGCTTTCGGGTCTTGGATATGAATGAAATTGATGTTCTGATAATTTTTTTTTGTCAAATCTTGTAATACTATCAAGCCATGAATTGCATTATCATTGATCTCAATCCTAAACAAAAGACAATACGCTGGATGATTTCAGTGATATGACCACATATCGGGTGATATTGCACCGTTGCAATTTGAAAAAAAAATCTACTTTTATATTGAAAAATATATATATTATCAAATTATACAGTTATGCTCTTCTTCCACAGATCGATATAGCCAGTATCCTATGAAAAATCCTGACCCACACAAAACCTAACGAGAATAATCCTAAACACGCAGGAGAGAGAGAGAGAGAGAGAGAGAGAGAGAGAGAGAGAGAGAGAGAGAGAGAGAGAGAGAGAGAGAGAGAGAGAGAGAGAGAGAGAGACCTGGCACCCCATCGGGCCAAGAAGTGGCCAACGTAGAGATAGATGAGAAGAGAAGAAGGAAAAGGCGGCTGCGACTGCTGGCGGAGCAGTGGCTCTTCAACCGACGACGTCGCCGTCATTATGTTCTCTTCGTCTTCCATCGTCTCTCTCTCTCTCTCTCTTCCTCACATCTGATCCTGAACCTGCACTCACTCAGGCTCTACTAGTACAAAGTTGTACTAAACCCAGTTATTGCCCAAATGGCGACGGTCGATCGTCACCCTTACATATTGTCATTTGTCAAATTGATGCATGTATTTATTTTAGGAATATTTATTTTGACCAATTTTTTGTCTTTGATATACGACACCACCTATTTTGGGAGTACCGAATTTTTTAAGAAAAGTTTAGCTTTTAGTGCCGAAGCACCTCAACCGGCGGCGGCCGGCCATATAGCAAGCCAAAAATTAGATAAAAATCAATACGTAGCGGGAATTAGCTTATACGATTGTGAATTTTGGTAACGCCGGTATATCAGTATCAGAGAGCCGAAAAATCCGTAGCGACTGATGTTTAAATCCAATGCTGGAGCTCAAATCGATCGAGTGGTAGTAATTTGTAAGTTTGGAGGGAAAGTTAGTTAGCAGACTGGTGGTTGTATAGAGAGTGGAGTAAGTTGACTGAAAGGGTATTAAACTATTAATTATCTATTGTCATTCCGATTGTCAACGCTTCTATCTATAGATATAGACTGTTATAGATATAGATATAGACTGTTATAGATATAGACTGTGGTACACAGATCACGTATCGACGGCGTTAGAGATGCCTTTGTGGGCCCCAATCGATTAATCTGAGCCGTTCATCCTTCTCAAAATCAAATTCCGAGTGGGCCCACGCGGAATTTGAGGCAATCGGACGGCTGTATGATCTCAATCCAAAAATCACCCCATTTCATTAAAAAATTTGGAATGAAATGGGGATGGTTTTGGATCGAGTTCATACGGCCGTCCGATTGCCTCAATTCCCAAACAAGCCTACTCGGAATTTGATTTTGAGAAAGATGAATGAATCAGATTAATTGGTTGGAATTCACAACGACATTTCTAATGCCATCAATATGTGATCGATGCACCACAGTCTATATCTATAAAAGCGTTGACAATCGTAATAACAATAGATAATTAATAGTTTAATCCCCAAGAATTTTAATAGAGTAGTTTAATACCGATTGTCCAACTGTGACGACAGATTCCCAAGAACTGTCCACTACTTTATACAGTAATAAAATTCATTCCTTTCTTTACCATTTTTTCCTCTTTCAATTTCATTTACATTGACCTTCTTACCAGTGGTCATTGCCCTTCGAGATAGTTTGGGCTCAGTGCGCTCTAATTTTCAAAAGCTAGATGAATTGATCTCAGAGGTATTTTGGCTAAATAATTGAGTCGGATTATTTTTTATCCTTGTTTAAATTTTTTTTGAATTTATTTCGTTTCACATTAAATTTTTGTAAAATATTGGTTAACAAGAGGATCAAAAAAGTAAAAAATTATTACCCAAACAGTTTTTTTTTGGAATAAGACAAAAGTAAGCCAACAAGTGGTTTATTTTGTTTTTATTCAAAAAAATTTGAATTTTTATCATAATTTTATAATTTTTCGATTTCTCTCATCGAGACGAACTAATAATTCACAAAAATTTGACGTGATACAAATTAAAACCAGATTTTTTAATAAGGACAAAAGAATGGGCAATTCTACGCACACACTACATACGTGCACCCCAAATGTATATTAGCACATCCCGATCGTCCATTTCAAGAATCAATGGTCTGGATTTGAAATAAATTCTTACCAGTAAGAGTTAATTTTTACCAGTAAGAATTTATTTCAAATTTGAAACGTCGAAAAAGGCTTTTGAATGGTCGTGATGTACTACTATGCAAGTGGGGTACGCATCTTGGTGTACAAAAATCATTTTCGCAAGAGAATGACGCGACTCAATTATTTAGCCAGAGGGGGGTGAAATCAATAGGGAATTCAAGGAAAGTCATCAGTACTTTGAATTGCCCATGGAAGAAGGGGGCTGTTACGTGCCCCACCTAACACACCTCTCCCCCCAACGGCCCCACCCCCATTCCCCCTATACCCTTCAACTTTCGGCCCAATTTTTTTTTTCTTTCTTTTTCTCTTTTTTCTTTTTTTCCTTTAACTTTATTTATTTAATTACTTATTTAATTTAGTTTACTCAAATTACATTTGCAAGTAAATTATTTTTTTACATTGACATTTAAATTTGACTTAATATTTTAATTAGTTAATTAATTTGCCGTAACAATGAATAATAAAAAAAATTAAAAATGAATAATATTACAATCATATTTAAAAATAAATAAATATTACAATCATGTTTAAAAGTGAATAAATATTACAATTGGCAAAGTTCAGCCCTAATCAATATTGCCTCTAAATTGTGATCCCGGTACGGCGTCCACTATGTTATACCACAAGTCAACATGTACGTTATAAGTAAAAGCCCATTCTCTAGCGACATTCGACGCATTCTGCCACCACCATATTGGGATTGGTGGTACAGGGTGATGAGGGTGCAAAAAAAATTGTACGAAGTGATTGTTAATATGGGCAATAACTATTTCTTTGCGCTATCGGACTGGAATTGGAGGGGATCTCAAGGGCAAATGAGTAAAACAACCTTCAACATTCGCATCAAATGTATGCAGTACAATATCGTACCGTGATGCAATAACTACCCCTAAACTCATACACTCCATCCAATTTTCCATATTAGCCGTAGGTAGGAAACAGGTCAATGACTTTAGTACATCGTCTGCCATACTTTCTAGCGGATAAACCGCATCATAGAGATCTCTATTCTGTTGAATTTCTTGAATAAGATCATGTTGTATGTGAGGCCATCCCTCCTTAGTGTTATAGATTTGCGCAGCTATCGCCTTGAATCCACAATGACCTTTAGCTTTGACGTCTCTAGTGTGGGACATAAACTGCTGAAATTGCCAAGGTAAATACTGAATGTAGTTAACCTCTTCCCTCTCCCTCTCCACCCTCTCCCTCCCTGCATTTTTCCATTTCCTTTTCCCTCTCAATGTAGATGCTTCTGTACAAGACGGTATGCGACGTCCACTTTGCTTAGCTTTTCCCACAATCCTTAAACTTGTCTATCATATGCTTTCACATACATGGATCCATACCCTGTAATATGTCAACCACATGAGATGTCTCATCGGGTTGTTTTACCTCGTCATTTAACCTGGCCGTGTGCATAGAGAGCCTACGCTAATGAAAGTGGATACTGGATAGCAGAGTTGACATGCCATGGGAATGATAAGCCCTCAGATCCTGCATACATGGCAATCTATGTGTTGTTACGACGAATCGACGCGAATCGGCCAGCCAGTGTAAGTTCTCTGATTGTAGTTGAGAATCGATCAACTCCAATGCATATAATGAGACGCGACACCTTATTTCATCAAACATGGTGTCACATAAATTGTTGTGGCGTGGAATGTTGACAGATTTCTTGAATGACTTCTTAATTTCCCCAAACTAATTTGTCAACATATTATCTATGCGTTCAAAAGATGTTTGGAGCAATGACATGGTTGTACCCCCAAATAGCACTTTAGCTTCGAATGTGCAGACTTGACCTTGTAATCGAATAATGCACTTTGTTTAAATAGGAAATTTTGAATAGTGTAGTAGAATATAATGCAGAAAATCAACTCGTAAAATTATAAAGTGACTATACGTTTGACTTGAATTGCTTTCAAGGCGCATACATGTATATGTCCATACGGTAATAAACCGCTCTTTGTACAACTTTAACCACGTATCTGCAAGATAAGTTATGACATGCGGATATTGGCTATACTCTTCACACATGACAACCCACTTATGCTGGTAAGACGAAGTACTCGATGAATGAATAAGGGACTGCCATGAATTGTAAAAGTCTGGAAAGAACGAACCAAGCACAGTGCTGTAGTTCTTCATTACGCACTGATTTATGTGCCAAATGTAAAGGATGTGACATGCCATGGGGAAACATGTTTCAATAGCGTTAATAAGTGCCAAATCACGATCTGTAACAAATACCAATGACAACGATGCCCTCTTTCCAACCGTCCACTTTTTAAGGTATTGAAGGCCCAGGTACATGTATCTTTCCTCTCATTATTAAGATATGCGAACATAAGTGAGAAAGTTAGATTTGTGGATGTGATACCCACAATCTCCAATATTGGTTTCCGATACTCACTAGTTTTGTATGTGACATCAATTACCAACACAGATGAAAAGTTGACAGATAGTTGTAGACTTGTAGGATGAACCCAAACAATATCTGTGATTTCGTTGGTGTCTTGATTTGTCCTAAAGTCGTGGAGGTACCCATTCTTAATTAATTGCTCTAACACATACTAAGTAGTAGTTAGACCGCCCCTTTTGGCTTCCTTGTTCATGGAAATAGCATTGTAAATGCTTCTAAATCCCATAGTGTTTGACAAGTCTTTTTTCTTCAAAATACTAAGAATTTCACGAGGTGCGGTGTTGTTCGCCATCTCAACCACAAATTATTTCTCCATTGGTTTTAGCCTTGATGGGTACTCGTGGCCGTCCATATTTTCTGCTGACTCATAGTTATGAAGACCACAAGAAACCCTTAAACCCCACTTGGCACCGTTTGTATACCTCAGAACTCAAATGGACACTTACATTTTTAGTCCCAAGTATTTCTATGCAAGATTAGCCTTTCAACCCCACAGTGCGGTTTGTACTTTCCTCTTCTCTCACAACCAAGAATACACCTCGGCAGCTTGCCGCCTTTTAAATTAGCAAATTTATTAATAACCACCACAATACCGTTTTCGATACCAACTCTCTTCACCCAAGCTAACATATCTTCTCTACTTTTAAAAATCTATTAAAAAAAAATGAATATGTATAAGTAAAACATTATTCAGTCATATCATATTTATCTTGTTGGATATGTGCCTTGAATTTTCCTTCTCTGGAGAATTCCAATTGTGTTTAGGATTTCCTATTGATTGTGCTTCTTATAAATAGAGGCTTTTAGGGATCCTTTGATGATCTCTCATATTGTGGCCTCTCTAGAGTTACGGATTATAGCCGGCTCTTTGTATCTCTTCTTCACCATTGTTAGTGAACTCTCTCTCTCTCTCCTCGCCCGTAGACGTACCTCAATCTTGGGGGAACCACGTATATCTTTGTGTCGTGTGATTGCTTGTTGTTTTGTTTGTTTTCTCCTAACTTAGTCGCATTCATAGCATTTGTTTCAACAAACTGGTATCAAAGCTCTTGGTTGAAAAACTAGGGTTTCATTTCTGCTTGTGGCTATGGCGGCGAAGTTTGAGATTCTTGAAGTTTGATGGGCGAGGAAGCAAATGACTTGATCTTTGGAGAGTTAAGATGAAGGCTTTGCTAGTTCAACAGGGATTACACAAGACTTTGTTGGGGCAGGAAAAATCCGGCATCAGCTCGGAAAATTGGGAAGACATGGATGCTAAAGCTCTGAGTTCGATTAAGTTGAGTCTAGCAGACGATGTTCTTCGCGAGGTGGAAGAAGAAGTCTCAGCCGCAGGTATTTGGCTGAAATTGGAGAGCATCTATATGACGAAGTCGCTAATGAATGTGTTATTTCAAAACAACGTTTGTATACTTTTTCAGATCGCGTGAAGGTACACCTGTTAAGGATCATTTAGATGAGTTCAATCGTATTTTGATGGACCTGAAAAATATTGATTGTAAAATCGAGGAGGAGGACCAAGCCCTAATTTTGTCATGTTCTTTACCGTCCTCGTATGAACATTTTGTTACAACCTTATTATATGGGCAAGACACCATATCCATGGAGGATGTTAAGGCCAGTCTTCATTCGAAAGAGTTGAGGAAAAAAGTGTCAGGAGAGGTTGATGATCATGCGGAAGGATTGTTTGTTAGGGGAAGAACGACAGAAAAGGGTGGTACGAGTAATAGGGAAAAATCCAAATCAGCAGTTAAAAATAAGAAAAAGGGAAAGTGCAATTATTGCAAGAAACCTGGGCATTGGGTTAGAGACTGTTTGAAACTTAAGGAGAAGGAAAAGGAGGACCAGCAAGGGGGTAAAAATATTGCCGGGGTTGCCGAAAGTTTTGATGAGTTCGATACTGTATTAGTAGTTACTGTGGGAGATTCTCGCGGTGATACCGAGTGAATTTTGGATTCTGGGTGTTCATATCACATGTGTCCGCACAAGGAGTGGTTCGCCACTTATGAGGCAGTCAATGGTGGCACAGTTTTGATGGGTAACAACATAGCCTGTAAAATTGTTGGTTTTAGAACGATCCAACTCAAGATGCATGATGGTATTGTGAGGACTTTGACGGATGTGCGGCATGTTCCGGAATTGAAGAGAAACCTTATCTTTTTGGGTGCTCTAGATTCCATTGGTTGCGCTTTTACTGGTGAAGGTGGAGTTTTGAAGGTCTCGAGGGGTGCATTGGTGTTGATGAAGGGTCAAAAGCGCAATAATCTCTATTCACTCATGGGCAGTATAGCTACGGGTTCTGCAGCAGCGGTCGCTTCTTCAAAGGTTTTGGGTTCGGATTTGACTCGGTTGTGGCATATGCGCCTTGGGCATATGAGCGAGAGAGGGATGACAGTTTTGAGTAATCAGGGTCTACTTTGTGGGCAGAAAACTGAGAAGCTGGATTTTTGCGAGCATTGTGTCTACGGCAAATAGTGCAGGGTGAAATTCAGTACAGTTGTTCATCGCACCAAAGGCATGGTGGATTATTTTCACTCGGATCTTTGGGGTCCCACTGAGGTAACTTCTTTAGGTGGTTTTCGATATTTTATGAGTATTATCGATGATTTCTCTCGTAAGGTTTGGGTATATATGCTAAAACATAAAAGTGATGCTCTAAGTACATTCAAACAATTTAAAATTTTAATAGAGAATCAAACGGGTAAGAAAATAAAAAGGTTGAGAACTGACAATGGTATGGAGTTTTGTCTTGGCAAATTCGATAAGTTTTGCAGTGATGAGGGCATTGTGCGGCATCACAAAGTGAGAAAAACCCTCAGCAGAACGGTGTGGCTGAACGAATGAACATGACTCTTTTGGAGAAAGCAAGATGTTTGTTGTCCAATGCCGGTTTGGGCAAGAAATTTTGGGCTGAAGCCGTTTCCACAGTTTGCTATTTGGTGAACAGGTCTCCGTCAACTGCTATTGAGTGTAAGACTCCGTTTGAGGGGTCTAAGCAGGTTGAAGGTGCAGTTGAGGAACCGAGGGTTCCAAAGCAGGTGGAGTTTGTGACTGAATCTTCTGGCTGAGGGAAGAATGTCAGTAATCAGCCAATTGAAGAGGAGTTCAATAGTTCAGACACAGAGGATGATATACCACCAGAGCAACCACGCACTATTGCTAAAGATAGGCCAAGGAGGGAGATTCGGCCTCCTGAACGGTATTCGGCTTATTCTGAGATGGTGGCCTATGCTTTATCGATTGCTGAAATAATGGAGTATGATGAGCCTTCTACCTATGCGGAAGCTGTTTCGAGCAATGAGAATGCATGGTGGTGTGTTGCTATGAATGAAGAGATTGAGTCTTTTCAGAAAAACCAGACTTGGGAGTTGGTGGAACCGTTGAAAAATAGGAGGATTGTTGGGTGCAAGTGGGTCTTCAAGCGCAAACCAGGTATTCCAGGGGTTGAAGAGGCACGGTTCAAAGCTCGGCTAGTGGCGAAAGGATTCAGTCAAAAGGAAGGTGTTGACTACAACGAGGTATTTTCACCAGTTGTAAAGCACAGTTCCATTCGCACTTTACTTGCTATTGTTGCATGTTATGACCTTGAGTTAGAACAACTTGATGTCAAAACGACGTTTTTGCATGGGGAGCTTGAGGAACAGATTTATATGTGTCAACCAGAGGGATTTGTTGTTTCTGGTAAGGAAGATCATGTATGCCTGCTTCGTAAGTCTTTATATGGCTTAAAAACAAATCTCCTAGGCGCGGTATAAGCGGTTTGATACATTCATGATAAGCCAATCATATTCTAGAAGTGAGTATGATAGTTGTGTGTATCTTGAAAAGCTCCAAGATGGTTCTTTTATTTATTTACTGTTGTATGTTGATGATATGCTAATTCTTTGCCAAGAAAGTATTAAAATCAATAGGTTGAAGCAACAGTTGAGTGGTGAATTCGAGATGAAGGATTTGGGTGGAGCAAAACGGATTTTGGGTATGGAGATTAGCTGAAATCGAGTAGATGGCAAGTTGTTCTTGAATTAGAAGTCATATGTTCTCAAAGTGCTTGAGCGATTTGCCATGCAGAACTCAAAGCCAGTTAGTACCCCTTTTGCAGCACACTTTCGACTTTCAGCAGAATTGTCACCACAGTCATAGGATGAGGAGAAGTATATGTCTTAGGTTCCATATTGGCCTTGATTGGGAGCCTTATGTACGCCATGGTATGTACTCGTCCTGATATTTCACATGCAGTTAGTGTCGTAAGTCGTTATATGGGGCGACCGGGAAAGGCACATTGGGAGGCTGTGAAGTGGATACTTTGGTATTTGAGAGGGACTGCAGATGTGGGTCTTTTGTATGGGGTTTCTAATCCGGGTAATCAAGTTGTGGGTTATGTTGATTCGGATTTTGCCGGTGACCATGATAAGAGGAGGTCTCACGGCGGGTTATGTGTTCACTCTATCCGGAAGTGCCATTAGTTGGAAAGCAACTTCGCGGCTTCTGTGTCATTTGTCTACAACGTGGCGAGTATATAGCCATTGCCGGGTTGTAAAGGAGGCATTGTGGATGAGGGGAATTCTTTGTGAGCTTGGTATTGCACAAGGGTTTACTTCAGTGTTTTGTGACTTTCAGAGTGCTATACATCTGACTAAAAATCTGATGTATCATGAGCGGACCAAGCATATTGATGTCAGGTATCACTTCGTTCGACAGATCATCTCACGTATGTTTTGAGGTGAAAAAAGTGGGAACGGCGGATAACCCAGTGGACATGTTGACTAAACCGGTTTTGGTTGCCAAGTTCAAGCATTGCTTGGGCTTGGTTGGCATTTGCAGTTGATTTCCCCTTGGGGGCATTGTGGCGAGGTAGAGGCAGAAGAGCGTTGCTATAATTAGTGATTTGGGTTAAGTGAAATTCAAGTCAAGGTGGAGAATTGTTGGAATTGTGCCTTGAATTTTCCTTCTCTAGAGAATTCCAATTGTGTTTAGGATTTCCTATTGTGTTTAGGATTTCCTATTGTATTTAGGATTTCCAATTGTGTTTAGGATTTCCTATTGTATTTAGGATTTCCTATTGATTGTGCTTCTTATAAATAGAGGCTTTTAGGGATCCTTTGATGATCTCTCATATTGTGGCCTCTCCAGAGTTACGGATTATAGCCGGCTCTTTGTATCTCTTCTTCGCCATTGTTAGTGAACTCTCTCTCTCCTCGCCCATGGACGTACCTCAATCTTGGGGGAACCACGTATATCTTTGTGTCGTGTGATTGCTTCTTGTTTTGTTTGTTTTCTCCCAATTTAGTCGCATTGTTTCAACATATCTACTTTCAAAATGAATGATGAATATGCATAAGAACAACGGAAATAACTAACCTGATCAGTGCTAAATTCAGGTGTATAATTGCGACTGCTGAAATTGATGCTCTGCTCATTAGGAACATCATTCTCAAATGAGCAACCATCTGGATAGTAGTAGCCATCCATAATGTTATTCGATGAAAAACGAAAAAAGAAAGAAATTTTGAATGAGGAAGAAGTGAAGTAATAGTGGGAGAATTAGGAAGAAGTGAAGTAGTAGAAGAATGAAGTAGTATAAATAGATAATAAATTCTAAACGTTTGTTTGTCGTAGTTGTGTTGTGCAGTAGATTCACACGTCTCCTTTGACAAAGACATTCACATGCTTTGTAAAAACAAACAAAGGTAACACAACTTTCAAATTTGGAATAGTATGTCTCAATAGGAAAGTCAACAATGTCAGAAAAGAGGTCTTCTAGGATTTTTAAATCAATTCTAATTTAGCTATACCAATGTTAGAAAAGAGATCTTCAAGGATTTTACCAAAAGTAAGTGTTGTAGATACTAATTTGCACCAATCAAGTTTAGGCCAAACCTTAAAAAATCATTAGTTGCCAATAAAAATTTGATTAGGTTTAGGGGAATTTTCTTTTCTACACATAACTATTATTTGTCTATCCTGAGATAGAAAAATGTTTTTATAAAGGGTCAACATTATTTTTGAAGAAATCAATTTTCTAAATGATTAAGTGAACTAATATATAAAAGAGAAAAAAGATATTAATAAAAGAGAGAAATAAATAATTAAATAAAAGAAATGAATTAAATAATTAAATGAATTAATACAAAGAAATGAATTGAAGATAAGAAGAGTAGTTGTAAATGAAGATAAAAAGGTAAACAGAAAATCTAAATGATGTGGTCGTAATTGAAGATAAGGAGATAAGAAATAATTTGAATATATGAATTAAATAAATAAGATTAAATAATTAAGAAAAAGAGGTAAATAAACAATAAAAGAGAAAAAAAATATGAATAAAAGAGATAAATAAATAATTGAATAAAAGAAATAAATTAAATAAAAGAAATGAATTAAATAATTAAGTGAATTAATATATAAAAGAGAAAAAAGATAATAATAAAAGAGATTAATAAATAATTGAATAAAAGAAATAAATTAAATAAAAGGCCTCAATTAAATAAAATAAATGAATTAAATAATTAAATGAATTAATATAAAAAAATGAATTAGCTAATTAAATTGATTTATATAAAAAAATTAAATAATATAGATAAAATAACTAAGGTAATTATTAGAGTTAGGGCCAGGCGGGTTGGGTGTGAGGGGGCGGGGCGCGTATCAAATTCCATGGAGGAAATGGGTTGCAGTCTTGCAGACAGTCAAACTACAACCTAAAAGTACATGAATAGACAACTGGAGTAAAAAAAAAATGACTGTCAACTTTCACATGTGGGAAAAATCCAGTTTGGAAACAAAACAATCCACTTTTCTATGGTTAGATAATTGGAGAAAATTTTGTGTGTCGGACAAGTACTGCCACGTGATATCTTTTGGCGCATCTGAGTCGTCTAAACATGTTTTGAACAGCTCAAATGCGCCAATGGGTATCATGTGACAGTACCCGTCCGGCACACAATTTTCTCAGATAATTGGCATACATTGGGCCCTCTCTATCTCAGGTTTGGTGAAAGAATTGTGTACAACTTAGGGAGATCCCCTAGAGCAAAGGTGAGTAGTATAATTGTCCATAATGCTTGGCACTGGCCTAGAAGAAGAAGTTCAGTAACAGCTAAGATTATTGCAATACTGCAAGTCTGCAACAAATCTGGTGACTCTAATTCAACTGGTAATTTAACAGCCAAATCTGCATGCGAAGTCCTCAGATCCAGAGCTCGTTCCTATTATTGAATGGCATACTCTGGTGGCACAAAAAGGAAGTCCCTCGCTGGTCTTTAATTCTCTGGCAAGGGCCAGACTTGTGTCTTGGGGGATCGGAGCTGATGGTAATTGTGTTTTATGCCATGGTGGTCTAGAATTAATGCAACGACCTATTTTTCCAGGCATAATTACAATTCAAGAACATAGACTATGTGAAAAAGTGACACAGGTGCCAACAAATTTTCAAGTCTAGCAAATGTAAGGGATTTCATTTGTCTGTAATCCAAGTAAGTTCCAGAAGGTGTTCCTCTAGTTGGGTTAGCTCCCAACTTCGAAAGATGGGTGGCCACTCATTTTGTGAAGTAGTCAATCGCAAGTGTATGAAAAGATGCAAACCAGTAAAATCAGGCAACATCTTTTTTTTTTCTCCTTCATATGGCAAAATCTATTCAACCAAACTCAAGGGGATCTTTTTGGGTTCTCCCCCTAGGAAGTACAAGGATGAATCTTTATCCTGGTTTTAGTATGTAGCTTTACTTCTTTTACCCCGCTGGTAATGAACACATTTGGACCCCACTAATTTCGGTATCTCCTGGGCTTGGGTTGCAGAAAAACCAGATCCATTTGTATGGGTATAGTCGTCCAGTGGAAAGAGGTTTTTAGGCTAAGGAGAAACGCAGGAGTACTCTGCCCTTTTCCTCACCATCTTTCACACGATGAACTCTAGATACCTGACCACACTACAAGCTAACTCTGATGTCATTGAACCCACAATAAAATGAAAATCACAAATCAACAGACTCCACGTCCTTAATAACCACAAGAAGAACAATTTATTCATCTGGGTTTAATCAACCAAAAAAAAATACCACTCTAGACTTTCTAAACATCTGGTAAGAGAAGAACACCATTTCCCATGCACGAGTAATGAAATACCTCCAAAATTCTTACCCATAAAAAGCAATCGTAAAATTTTATCCATGGTCATAAACAATTGTACAATGATATTTGGGAAAATCAATAGATGGATACAGGAAAGAACTTCAGTAGGAAATGCATCAATATTGTCACAAATTCAATCATGGCAGCGAACAGGTAGAAAGCCAAAGGACCCTGCAAAGGTAAATGGCAAGGGGTTTTAGTATATGGGAAAGATAACTAGCTTCACAAATCCAGAAATGGCCCAAATTTTTGTTTCTTGCCTCAAAAATAAATAAATAAATAAATAAATAAATAGTTGGTTCCATTCAATTATAGATGCGAGGAAGCATGTAAAAGCACCATTAAAACCAAAGGTTGTTCATGATCTTCAATGTATAAAAAACCTCAAGTAAGCAATTCTTGTTCCAAAAAAATTCAAGCATGGTTATAACGGGAAAATGATACCTTAGACGAAGGATACAGCATTATAGAGGAACTACAAACGCATGCTAGTGAGAAGATAGAAAAAAATGATACTCATATTACCAATAGAAGTAGATTAAGGCATTAAGCCCTCCATCCTAATATTTTGGTCCACCTTCCTTTTTGGATGTCCCATAAAAAATTGAAACATTTCAACATTTACCGTTACTCCCCAATTCAAATTTCAAAAGTGGAGGGTAAAAATCATTAGACTTCAAGTTTGGCGCCACATGGCTAAATGGCAGTTTTGGAAATACATGTGTAAGGAAGAGTAATGATGCTGTCCCCTTCAAAAGTTCAATTCCCAATAAGGGGCCAAAATTTGGGACGGAGGGAGTACATCTATTTGACTAACAAAAAGAACATTTTTCCTGATTTTTCTGAAGCACAGAACTCTCAATCAAGGAGACAAAATGGTAAAATGCCAAGATTAAGAACATAAAACAACCAAAACATTGGTCCTCAAGTCATGCTTGCCGTAAAATATAGCTGCAAGGTCCAAAAACCGAAACGGTTTATAAGTTTAGAAACACGGTTGATTTTATAACTTCATACAGACTCCATGGGCAAGAATTGACACCAAGAACCTAAAATAAAGCAATACTACATGATAAATAAAAACCCTTAATCAACTTCGTCCCAGTTCCATCTCCAACCTAAATTCAATTACTTGATTCACGAACAGGCAACCTCATCGATGCAACTTATGTAAATAGGAGAATCTATTCCTCTTTACAAATCTTTTCAACATCGCTCCTGAAAATTCCTATATCTGTGATAATATTTCAGACCCCTTGCAAAATCATAAAGCAAAAGGTGCTGTTTGATAAATACTAAACACCTGGAAGTAAAGGATTAAATGCTGAATTATTTGTGTCACAATAAGCATCAGCATTCATCCACAGAAAAAAAATTATAAATTTGTCAGTTAATATTATGATTAAAATACTACGACTAGCCCATATCCAGCCTTCAGCAACAACTAAAGGTACCTTCATTTACAAACTGGATCTATTCTAGAGAACATAGACTTTGAAGTGCTAACAAATGTGTGGTCAGATGCAAATAATGCATATAAACCACTATTTTTCCAGTTACTTTTACAGATGAGCTAGACCACAAATTTGGTAGGGCATATTAAGGGCTTTCTGTTGCCGATGAACCAAACACAATGATGTTTAAATGTCCCAGGCATATTTAAGAATCAAGAACATAGACTATATGGAAAAAAGAGAGGTGCCACAAAATTTTAAGTCTAACAAATTTAAGGGATTTCAAAATTTCAAGTATATGAAAAGATTTCAACCAGCAAAATCAGGCCTTCTATTTTTGTTCCTCACTATGGTAAACATTATTCAACCAATGGGTTGGTTACAAAAAGGCTTTAAAACACAAGGTGCATCAAGGTATCTACTTGTCACCAGACTCACCAGCAACCAGAAGTTATCTACAAGCCTTGGACACCCAAAAGCTAACACATAGTTTAGTATGATAGACAAGCCAGGTAAAATCTGAAGTGAGTTTTGGTCCATGCCATACGCATTAAGTATGCAACTAGTCATGCTCCTAATTGGAGTATTCTGAATTTGTGCGTTCTATTCCTTTAACTTCAGCTTCAAAACACTTTGGTTTTTGCTTGCTACAGGGTTTAATCCATACTAAATCACAGCAAAAACTTGCCAATGCTATTGCTAATGGCGATGTCGAGAAAAATAAAGATGACTAAGCCAGTACAAACCTAGTCTGAGGCGACCGATTGCCATAAGACGCAACAATTTTCAACCCAAACAACACAAAAGCATGGAGTCATACGCTGAGACTCACAAGAACTTACATCAGTAGTTGCAGAGCAAGGAGAAGAAATTGATAAAGAATGCAAATATGATATATTCCCAGAGAATTTAACTCACTTTCAAATGCTATTTGGACAGAAATGCCAACTTGGTCTAATCAGGAGTCACAATTTGGGTCATCAGAGTCTGAATCACTTGCATTGTAACCTACAAAGCCCAAACAATCAACAAATGAAGCACAATTAATTCATAAGATATTATTTATACATGCACTCACAAGGGGGAGAGACATGGCACTCATGGATAACTTTCCAAACAAACGACGAATAGATCACAATACATAAAAATCTAGCTAATAGCTATGAGATCAGCTGTAAGGAAGCAAGTACTCGCACACACAAAGGGAAAGAGAGTGAGAGATCACCTGGGCGTTTGTTGCTAACTTTCCAAACTGAAGATCGAACTCTTGCAGCTCTTGTCATCCAAACTCTTCCCTGAACACCCCAAAGATCAAATCAGTATATCTTCAAATATTCATCCTAGTATCCTACCCATTAGTCCAGCAATGAGAATCCAACAATAAGGGTAGCAATCACTCACGTTCACTCAACCAAAGGATGAACTTATCCCAAAAACCCCCGGGGTCTGGACTCTGGTATAAGGAGCTATTTCCGGTTTTAAGAACACCCAACTTTAACTACAAAGAAAGAAAGAATGAAAATGGAATCGATATTGGTCCTTCTGGTTCTTGTTCCCCATACAAAAGAGCCCTCTTATTGTTTACTTAACCTTGTTTTCAGAAACTAGAGGGTGTCCCAAGCTGCAGAATTACTTCCCCAAATCAAGATGGAGATCCATATGAAGAAACCTAAGCAGCACAAGTACTTAAAACAAACAAAGATGCAATCCTTCCACTGTGTTAAAAAAAGTACGAATGACCCCCGCATTACACAAAGAAAAAAAAGAAAGAACGTGCCAAACCTTAGAATCCCAGAATTCGCATGAAATCATCCAACTAGACAAGGAAAGAGACAAATTATTATTACTTCCCCAATTGAGATGGAGACTCCGAGCTTCAAAAGGAAGAAACCTATGAAGCATAAGTTTTTAATCAAAGATACAATCCTTTCTCTGCATTCAAAAAGCACTTGAAAAACCCCAACTACAACAATAACATAACCCATTTAGTCCCCAATAATTGGGGGTATGGGCCGGGATGGATAGGAGACAGACCTAACCTTTGGCAATAAATTCACAAAGTGGCTACTCCCCATAGTACCACTTGAAAAACCCCACATTAGGCAAAAAAACAATAAGAAGTTTCAAAACTCAGAATCCCAGAAAATTGCAAGAAATCATCCAATAGACAAGCATAGATAATAAAAAAAAAAAATCTACATATATGTTGTGAAGTCTGATTTCTGGTTTGCACTTCGTTGACCATTCAGGGAATTAAGGTAATTGAAACATAGTAGAAATTGGTGTGGCCCGTTGATGTAATCAAATATCTATTTACTCAAATTGGTGTGACCTGTTCGGGAACCACGTAGGAATATCTCTGTCTTGTGTTCCTTGTTTGTTTTCTTGATTGTTCTTCCTGCGTCATGGCCTTATGGGTATGTTGGTTTGGCCGATTTCTCAATACTATAGTCATGCGTAGAAGTAAAATAGAACAAAAGATAGGTTATTTGACCTTGTTGGCATCTTGAGGGACACCATAACCATTGTAATACATCTGACCCACAAGCACTTGCATCGACAAGTCTCCAGCTTTAGCCTCTTTCAGGGTCTCCTGAAACCACCGCCTCACGCAATCGGAAACCACCCTCGACAGCGGCGTTCGCTGCCTATCACCGCCGCCGCCGCTACTGCTGCAACTGCCGCTGCTGTTGTTCTCCATCTTCCTCTTCAAGAAACGAGGTTTTTACAGTTGTAGTGTAGCTGTTAGCTGTTCTTGGCAAGTGGGCTTTTCCTTAAACCGAAAAAGATTCACCTTTTTTGTGTGCATATATATATGGACTGGAGAGTTGGATTCTTTTTCGGGTTGTGTTTGAAGAGATAATTGGTGAGAAAAATATGAACCCAGATTTGATAAATTTCAATAGGGTTTGCTGGCAGAGTTCACAAGTCCTCAAACTCTGAAACCGAGATTCACGTCACGAATGACTAGGGGACGGAGTCGCCAACGTATAACAAAGAGTCTGTCAGATCATGTCAACGTTGGGCTTCCCACGTGGTGGGCTTTATTGATTCCACTTTATCCTCAAAGCCCAATTGAAGGGGTCCACACAGAAGAATCTCTTGAAAATAATCCGAGTAGAACATGATTGGTTGGGTTTTCTTGAGTGTTCGAGTATTGGTACATTGAATGACAAAATGGGGACAGAGGCTTTCTAAGCCCCTTGGCCCATTAGGAGCGCACAGAATTATCATTGTCGGATTAATTTGATTTTTTACATATTCATTTTACACGTGGAGTTTCGAAGGGAATGATTCGAATCACCTTTTCGGGTTAAAGTTTAGGCACATCTGAAGAAATATTACACCCAATTCTTAGATAAAGTGATGTCTTCAGTTAGAATTCATTGAGAGGCACACAATCCTTTTCCTTTTTCACAATGGATAGACATTTCAAGGAGGATTTAGTTGGTTTTCTTCTACTTTAGTCCTCTATAGTTTTTAGTTTGTTTTATTGTTCCTCAGTTTGTATGGATTTGGTTGTTTCTGGCTAGGGTTATAAACAAGCCGAAATGAGCCAAACCCTATGAGGGTTGGGATTAGTTCAGTAAGGTATGAGTCAATCTCGAGTTCGGATCAGGTTTGATTCGAGCCTAGACAAGTGAGGTCGAGTTCAGCTCGTGAAAAAATTTCAAAGCTCGGGCTCAGCTCTGTAGGGCTCGTTAAACTCAAACGTTTGTTAAACTCAAACGAGCCGAATCGAGCTGAATTTAGGCTTGAATTAAGATTCAAATCCAGCTTGGTAGGACTTGTTAGCAATATAGAACACAAACTGAGAGAGGAAAGAGATGCTTCAAAATCATGTTACATATAGATCTACCATAATAATCAAGAAATCAAACAAATATAAACAAATCTACCACGATAATCAAGGAATCAAACAAAAGTAAATAGATTTACCAAATAATCATGAAATCAAAAGAAAACCAACACGAGAAAAAAAATATTCAGAAGTAAATAGAGTACTCTAGTTAGGGATAAAACTAATATGTTCTTAGCAGAGTAGTCTAGTTAGGGATAAAAGAATAACAAATTACATGGGAGTTTCTCAACAATAAAATATTTACATGTAGATCCCTAAAGTATTATTCATTACATTTTGACCCCAAGTTCGCGAGCCTAACCGAGCCGAACACTTAACTTTAGGTTTGGCTCATTTAGGAACAAGCCTAATAATGAGGTTCAAGTTTAGTTCGTTTAGTAGACGAATCAAACTTGAACAAGCTCTTACCGAACCGAGCTTCGAATAGTTTGGCGAACGACTCAGTTCATTTACAGCTCTATTTCTGGATGATCTTTCCGGTATGTACTAAAATTTTTATTTCTTACGTAGATGATCTCTATGCATAAAGAAACCTAATTCAAGATAACTATTTGACAATTCTACAACAAATCAAATGCCCTTGCTTTGTTAATCTTATTGCATACAAGGTACACACAATATCTAGGACAATACGGCATTCTAAAAATAATTTCTAGTGTTGTGGGTACTTAAGATCACTACACATTTTTAACCCTAGGCATCCAAAATTAATTGCACCAACGAACAAACTAGTATGAGAATTCCCCTTTAGCCTCAATTTTACAAAGTTCCTTTGGAGTAAGGACTGTAGGGTTGATTTCTGTGGCCAGTGCTATTGGAAAGCCTCTAGTTGTTGATATACTATGACTGAGAAATGTAAGAGATTGAGTTATGAAAAACATCTATGTTAAAATAGATGGCAACTCAGAGTTACCAGAGAGTTTTGATGTTATTCTTGCTAATGAGTCTTGTTTTCCTATTAAAGTTTGGTACGTTGGCGACCTATGAAGTCTTCTAATGTCATGTGTTTGGTCATAAAACTTTCCAAAATGAAACTATTAGCGTTGCTAGTAATGGCTAGTTAGGGGCTTGGAATATGGTTTAGGTTGTGAAAGGTAATGGTAAACCCTCTGGTCCTTTTACTAATCAGGAAGCGTGTCGTGGTTCCTCAACACGTTGACATATGTGAAGAAAGTTCTCATCATGTTCATGTTGCTTCTCTAAATCAAGACGGGGATGTGAATGTTGGACGTGCCATGGATTAGCCGAGTGGGCTGCTAATGGATACTCTTGTTGGGAAAGTAATGGCTTCTTCTAGTAACAATGTTGGTTTTCCAATCCAGTGCAGTCTAAATAATTTATTGATCTTCTTGAATCTAAAGCTATGGTAGAGGAGGAGGATGCTCAATTGCCTATTACAAATGAGTTGATGCACGTTTGATTCAGGATGTAGTTCCATCAGTTTCCCCTCCCAAGAAATGGAACCAAGGTAGGGGACAGGAAAAGGAACGATGTTGAGGTCCCCTTAGCTGGTGGGGGTAACCAAGGAAAGGATGATGGTCACAGGAAACCTCATTCCAAATGATCAAGTAGGTGCATGGAATATCATGGGGTTGAATGATCCTTTTAAACAAAAAGCAGTTAGATCCTAATTACTGCATAATTTTAGTTTCAAGGGTGTTGTTGAGACTAAAGTTATATTGGAGAATATGCAACTTGTTGTGGCTCAGTGTTTCCCAATGGGTTGGAATTTGTTACATAACTATAATGGTGTCCTTGTAACAAGAACTCTTCTACGATGTCTGTTTTTCTATTTTTTTATTTTTTTGTTTTGATCATATTGTGGTTGTGCATACAAAGTTGTTAGAATAATAAGTTCTTTTTATCCATCGTCTATGACTGTAATAGAACTGTTGATAGACGAGCTCGTTGGACTGCTTTGAGGTCTGTTTATAATGGGGCTGTAAATAGAGCTTGGATTCAAATGGGGTACTTCTATATTCTGAGATTGGCTAGTGAAAGGCTGGTGGGATTTGATAATACTATTTTAGAGTTCAATAATTGTTTGATTAACATAGCTCAAGATGACCTACCTTTTAAAGGGTTTTGGTTTACTTGGATCAATATGAGGGGAGGTAGTGGTGACAATAAAAGTAAGATTTATAGAGTTCTTATCTTTTCTTCTTGGATGGACCTCTTTCCTTATGTTGAGGCTTGATTTCTTGCACTTGGAATCTCTGTGTGCTTGGGGATTGCCAATTAGAAAAGGAAATCTTTCAAAATTCTCAACTTCTGGGGATGTAACATCCTAAGTTCGAAAATATTTTACACTCCTCTTGGTCTGAACCTTTGTTGGGCAGACCTATGTGTGTCTTGAGTGCTAAGTTTTTTTCTTTATCAACAAAAAAAATTATTAATCTTTGAAAACAAATTACAAAGATTAAACGAATCTAAGACTAAGAATGCTAGGGACCCAAAGGGAAAACTTAACAAGACCCTAAATGGATGGTAAGACACTAGCCAACCAAAAAACCCCAGACAGCCAAAAAAACCTGATCCAGATCCCCAACATGCAAGGACGACCACAAAACCAACTCCCAAAGCCTACAACAGGAAAAGAACCACCTTAGAAGCACCCCTAAAGCCAACAATGAAAAGAGATGAACAAAAAAAACCGAGACAACCAAAAGCACCCCCAAAACCCAAAAAAATTAAGACAACCAACAAGAAACAATCGTCAAAACATGATCAGAACTCCACAGAAATGGAGGAGCCTTCCTCCAATTCATCAAGAGCTTCAATTTTCTGTTCAGAAATTTCAACTCCGCCCAATTCTAAATATTTCTTAATGTTATAGCTCTTCTTTCCGTAGTATTTTACCCCACATAAAGCACTCAACTCCATATTCTTTGTGGCTTGCTTGATTAACCTCAAATTCTTATTGCGAGTGATGCTACAACTTCCTCTTTCCAAAGTTTGATGAAGCTAAAGATTCATCCTCCATCTTTTTCTCCATTCTATTAACTTTCACTTCAGTCTTATGTGTGGGCCCCTCAATACTACCTTTCTTCACACCCAGCTTAAATCTTTTTGAATTGTTCTCTTTATGATCTCAGCTGTTCGATCTAGAAAACAACGTAGCTTTCAAAGGATTTTTAGTCCAAATAGGATTTCTATGTTTTCCTTTACTTGTATGGTGTTTCTTCTTACAGTGCATGAAATCTACATACTTGATAAGAGGGTCTACCTAGACAAGCTCATAGTCATCAATATTAGATCCCAAAGTTGACATCTTAGCTATAGAACTCGACTCATCTGAATTGATATCATATGACTCCTCACTTGTTTCCTTATCCAAAGGAATAACATTCACTGTAACAAGAGAATGATGGTCTTCATCCACACGGGACGCATCAATCCCATGCACTATGTTGGGTTCTTCCACTTCCTCCTTATTGTGGTTCCTATCATTCCCCACAAAAGGTAAAAACAAGCACAAGTTGTTTGATTCCACATTCTCTACATCCTCTTTCAAAGCTACCGTCTCAACATTATGGTCATTATCTTTGCCACTTCATTGTCCTCGAGATTATCCTCTTCTCTAGCATCAAACCAATCAACATCTTTTTTATCCACCTTGAGCCTATCACTACCTTTGTACTTACAACCACAACCCTCCCTCATCAAATTGTTAACCACAACTTGCTCTTCCATTACCTTGATTGGATACACCCTACCATTTGCCTCCAAGTTGATCTCTTGATTGATAATACCAAAGGACTTTGTAGAAATCCGCAATTTACCTGAATAGAAAGTTAACTTATTCGAAGTTGCTTCATCGAGTGTAGTCGGCTCTCCCCAAATTTTGCCAATGCTAAAGAAAGTATCTGAATTCCACAAATGCAAATTAGTTTTTGAAGCAATTGAATTTGAGGTGTTTCCCTAATGTTAGCAAAAGAATTATGAAGGTTAGAGATGAGATGGTGAATGTTCAACATTAGCTCTTTGTTACACCTTTTGATGCAGAGTTTTATAAAAAAAGTAAGAGGAAATGGTTTGCAACTATATTGGTCTTCAAAATGTGGAGGAATATTTCATGAAACATGTAAGGATCCGTGTTTCTAAATCATTTTCCAAAAATAACGTTGGGATAATATGAGGAAGGGTTTAAAATGTAAATTGGGTCAATGTGTAGTTAGCAATTGCACTTGGGTTTATTTAAAACACATTTGAAACTTAGGGGGGTATGTGTGTGCAAGTCAAGAGGGATATATACACTTGGGGGCTGATTTAAAAAAAAAAAAAACACATCTCTCTCTCTAAAAGAGGCAGGCAGCCTCTCTTACTTCTCCCTTCCCATATTTCTTCAAATTTCACCACAAATCCAGCTCACACACTTCACAAACTCAAGTTCTAACCTTAAATATTTTGTCTACGCGTGATTTGGAGTTTGGGTGTTCGTGGGTTTCACTTGGAGCAACATATTTCGGTTGGGTTTGCAAGGAGAAGTTAGGGTTTTGCTTGGTCCTCAACTTGGAGCAAAATCTCTTTCAAGTAAGGAGATTTCTTCCATTACTAAATGTTTTGAAGTGTGTGGTGTGTAGATAATACCCATCTTTGATCAATCCCTCTTGTTTCATGTAAAACCCATTTTTCTAGTTCCATGGATTTGATTGGAGGTTGATACATGTTTGTTGTTGATGTTCTATGTAAATTAGTTGTTTTAATACCCTCTTGTAGCTTGTTGTGTCGATATTTGATCATGAACATACTTGGATTGAAACTCATTGGAAAACCCATGAAAATCTGTCAAAATTATGCTTGTAGGGCTTTTGGATCGATCCACTCTTGTTCTGGATCAATCCACAACCTCCTGTTGGTGTTTTAAACCATAGTAGATCAATCCACTCTTGTACTGGATCGATCCACTACAAACTGTTTTGTCTCAAGCCAAAGTGGATTGATCCACTCATCATAGTGGATCGATCTAGATCACTCTAATGAAGAATTTTCACAAAGTGGATCGATCCACTCTTGTTCTGGATCGATCCACTCCCATAGCGGATCAATCCATTCATTCCATGGATCGATCCACTTCCCCATTCACCTCACTAAAACTTGTTTTTCGTCGATTTCGGTCACTTGTTCGGGTAAATACTTGGGATAATTATCTCTTATAACTCAAAACTCATTGAATAACTTGTCCTTAACCTATCCTTGCGTGATGGATGACTTGGGTTGATTTTTAAACTTGTTACGTGCGAATTAGGCGACTTTGACGAAATGCGTGAACTTGAATGACAAACCGAGGTTGGGAGTGACATAATGACACTTGTGCAAAACCAATGAATGTGAATTGATATGAGAACTTGAAACTTGTGATACGGGGCCGAAAGGTAGCCCGTAATGATACTCAGGCAATTCTATGGACTTGTCGCGCAGAACTATGTCTTGGCCAAGGGAAAGATTATATAGGGTCGAAAGATAGCCCGGAATGATACTCGGGCTGTCCTATGGACGCGTCGCGAGGAATTTCTAAAGATCTAATTTAAATAAATGGTTGACGCGACACATCGGACGAATTGGACACTTATGAAAAAGGACACGTATCGGGTATGCTTTGGGCACACTTGGGTGGTAGCAAGGGATTTATAAACTTATATGTCTCTCGTAAACTCTTGTGTATCTTATATAATGTTTTCATTCTCATGTCTCATCTACATTTCATTGTGTTTAGTTTTGGTAGACGTTTCTCTAATGGGCTAGTGAGCTCAACCTATCATTTTTCAGGTACACTGTACGGAGCATGACTTGGATTTGCATAAAGTGAATGCATACATCTTTTGAAAGCTTTAAGAAGGGTTACCTCATCATCTTGAGTTTATAATTTTGAAGAGATGATTTTGTAACTTATTCATATTAAATCTTTTTGACTTTGGATTTGTAATAATTTTAAGACTCGTGTGTTTCAATTTGGGGAATGGGTACCCATAGACTATTTTACCCTTTGATGTTGACTTTGACTACTAAACTTGGACTTTGACGTGGCCCGTGGATTTGTCGACCGTCCACGTGGAATTTCTTAATGTATCATCCTTAGAATTTCGAGGGCGTGACAAAACAGATGTCAAGAGTTAAGTGACTAGTTTTTTCCATTAGAAAATGAGTTCTCACAAGACCATATATACTATTCAAAGTTTGCACAATTGGGGGACTCTTGCTAGAAGATTTTGAGACTATTAAGACAGAAATTCTGGGTTACTTTATAAGTCTATTGGGCACTCCTTTCTATGAGAGAGTGGATGCTCGATCCCAATTACAAGAAGTTGTTCGATCTAGATTTCCTTTGGTTGTTATGGATTAGCTAGTAAGTCCTATTATAGTAGAAGTTAAGAAGGTTGGATGGTCTAGTAATAGAGATAAGGCCCCAGGCCCTGATGGTTACAACTCCTTGTATTATGAAAGAATTGGAATGAGGTTGGTTAGGATTTGGTAAGGGTTGTTACATACTTATTTAAGCATGACCATATAAAGGAATTAAATGCTACTACCATATCCCTTCATTCAAAGGTAAATTCTCCGTCTCCTATCAAGGACTATAGGCCTATATCCAATTGCAATGTCTCCTATAAATGTGTCACAAAAGTGTAAGCCAACAAATTACAATCAATCCTTCCCTTTTTAATAGATAAATCTCAATCATCCTTTGTGAAAGGGAGATCAATAGTCGATAACATCTTACTTACGGAGGAATTTGTTAGAGGATACCATAAGGATCATGGGACTCCCAGATGTGCCATTAAAATAGACTTGATGAAGGCCTTTGATTCAATTCTTGGCATTTTCTATTTGATGTCATGGTGGTTATGAATTTCACTTCTCAATATATTCAGTAGATCAAACAATGTATTAGGATCACTAAGTATTCTGTTGTGATCAATGGATGCTCTGAAAGATACTTCCATGGGTGTAGGGGCTTAAGGCAGGGTGACCCCATTTCACCTTACCTTTTCCTCCTAGTTATGGAAGCTTACTCCGCTTTGCTGCACTTTAGAGTGGCACAGGGGTAGTTTAGTTATCATCCTTAATGTCGAGAGTTGAAGATCTGCCATTTTGCTTTTGCAGATGATCTTTTCATAATGTGTGAAGCAAATGTGCATTCTTTTACTCTGATGAATGACCTTTTGATTGAATATATATATATATATCCCAAGGGAGTCCTTAGTAGATCATTATTATATATGGAAGCCGATCTACTAAGGACTCCCTCAAAACAAAATTCCGAGCGGGCCTCACCATTTTTCGACTTTCCGGATTAAATTTTGATGATCTGAACCACTCAATGTTTTTAAAATGCATTTTCCAAGGTCCTCTATAGCATTTTTAACAAAAACTGATCTGATCAAGCCCTTCCAGGTATTTTTTTTGAAGATTTTTCGCGTGGACCTTTAAAAGTGCATTTTAAAAACATTGAGCGGTTCGGATCGTCAAAATTTGATCTGGAATGGTGAGGTCCGCACGGAATTATCCTAAGGGAGTCCTTAGTATATCATTATTATATATATATATATATACACACACACACACACACACACAATAGGCTTCTAATGAGGACTCCCTCATATGGGGAAAATGAGGACCGATGCACCACAGCCCTTGGATGATCCAAGGGCTGAGGTTAAAAAACCAACTCGCGGGTATAAATTACCCAAGTCGCGGGTCGAAATCCTACCGGGTCAACCAATCCGGGTTAAATGAGAAGCGTACAGTGTACACTTCCCCCATTCCCCTTGTTCGACTTCCAGAGAGCTAGAGAGAGAGAGAGAGAGAGAGCGAGAGAGAACGGCCATACAAGGAGAAGGAGAAGACGACCATCACGGTTTACGAACATCACGGTTTCAATCTCTGTCTCTCGCACTCGATTTCTCTCGAAAAACTAGGGTTTTGAAGATCGATTTGAAAAAAAAAAAACCCAAATCGACGAAGCTACGGTTTCGAACCAAGGTTCTCCAGAATAATTGAAGCTCTCTCTCTCTCTCTCATCTCGTTTTCTTGTTTCATCTCCCTGTGTATTTTGATATTTAGGGTTTTGATTTTCTAGGGTTTTGATCTCCTTATGTATTTCGATTACCTCTGTGTTCTTGTCATTATTGTTGAGGTATTCATTTATTCTTGCATCATCATTCCTTAGAATTTCCTTTTTCGGGTTGTGTTTGAAGGGATAATTGGGGAGAAAAAAATGAACCCAGATTTGGTAAATTTCAATTGGGTTTGCTGGCAGAGTTCACGAGTCCTCAAACTCTGAATAGAATTCATTAAGAGGCTAACAATCCTTTGCCTTGTCATGTGTGGAGTTAGTTGGTTTTCTTCGACTTCAGTCCTATGTAGTTTTGAGTAGTTTGTTTTATTGTTCATCTGTTTAGTTGGATTTAGTTCTTTTCCGCTTATCTTTCCGCAATATGCATCTTGAACCTAATTTAAGATAACTATATGACAATTCTAAAACAAACCAAATGCCTATGCTTTGTTAATCTTATTGCATACACCCAATATCTTAATGAATGTCACAATGGGTCAGTACGGCATTCTAAAAATAAGGAATTAAGGAATGAGAATTCCCCAATATCTGATTTATGTGGCTAGTGCTATCGAATTTAGCTGGTTTTCTTCCGCTTTGTGTGATTAGTTGGAATTAGTATACCACTCTATATTATGTCCTTCAGTTGTTCCTCCTACTTTTCCTATTAAGACAAGTACCAACAACTAGTTATTAAAAACTCTAGCCATACTTGAAAAAATAATGTCATTAATTTGTTCTTTCTTAAACCTTTTTCAAAATTAGCTATAACATGCCCCTAAAATTTTGGGGTTTTGAGATTCCCTTGACCAAGGTCTTTTGGGCCCAGGGCTATAACATGCCCCTAAAATTTATGATAGCTCGCTCGACTATTTTGAATTTTTTTGTACCATGTGGAAAAAGGGAGGAAAAATCAATACAAAGCCACCCAAGTCCGGCAATGGCATACAAGCCCAAGAATTAAACACTGAACTTAAGAGTTGTTTTACCAACTTGCATAGGAACTTAATTAAAGGAAGCCATATGAAGAGAAGTTCCAATTGTTTTGGTTTATGAAGATGCCGAAAAACTCTTTCAATTATTGGACTGCTATGGTGATTGGGTACGTAGAGGTGGGCTTGATTCCTATGGTAGAATCTCCCTTTTGGCAATGCCAGAAGAGAATTTATATGCAATGTATAATCTAACCATCAAATGTATGAGAACTTTATTTACATTAAGAAATTTTTAACTCGTATCTTTGAAATCAATCTTACGGAATAGTGTCATTCAAATGCTCATTAGTGGTACCCAATTTCAACAGGCATGTCTACCTCAAGTAACATGGGTGGCATTGAAAATAGTTTCCTTAGATTTCGAAACAAGACGTGTGGGTGTGGCAAGAGAGCTGCTGTGAGAATTTCAGAGTCAGATCGTAATCTGGGAAGACTCTACTATGGGTGTTCAAAGGAGAAGAACGACGAACAAAGATGTAGCTATTGGAGGGAGTGGTGCAACCCGATTGGTTATCACCAGCCCAACCCAAATGTTGGAGCAAATGATGAGGGATTGAATGAGGTGAATTTGAAGAAGATCCATGCATGTATTGAAGTTATGCAAGTCGCAGTGGATAAGTTAAAATATAGAGTGACTTTATTCATGTTCATGATTTTTGTAGCCTTGTTACTTGTACTTTTTAAGTGACTATGGTCACAATGGTGTAATCTGAACAAAGATAGCCAATGTTTTGTTAAGTACAGACTGATTGCTAGTTGTTGATGGACTGATTGCTAGTGATTCCTGCTGTTGTTGATGGAAATTATACCTACTGGATTAATTGTCCTATTGTCGGTTAACATTTCATTTTTTCTATAAGAGCTACTTTCTCACCGGTTCACACACCAAATATGGTAACATTTGGTAAGAAACCACAATCGTTTTTTTTTTCCCTGGTGATTCCTGCTGTCGTTAAACCTCCCTTAATTAACATAAAATTTGATGACTGTTCTTGTGATAATCCAGGCATTGCTATAGACTCTCAAAGTCATTTTCTTTTGGCATCATATGCTCAACCCATATCCCATAGTTCTAGCTAGTTGGTTTTCGTTTCATCATCGTTGTACGCATTTGTGTATTACCCATGGTTACTCCCAAGTCTAGATTGAATCTCATTCCAAAGTTCTTGTGGATATTATCAACAATTCTGCTAACCTTGGCATTTGGTGATTCATTTTCTGGAATAAAAAAAAAACTCGGAATATTAGAAAGTTGGGAAGGACATGGGCACTATCAGAACATTCTTGACTTCTCAGCTCTTCCTAGGCACATAGAGGGCATATTGAACATTGCTTCTTTGGACTTGGCTCCAACCTAGTCTTCTGTACAAATCAACCTAAAGAAAAAGACCAATGGCAAATTCCAAACGGGCTGAACAAAATGGATACTGGCTCATTAATTCTGAGAAACAGGGCATACCCTTGCAAACCAGAAATTCAAGCATACAGGCAACTATAACTAAGCTAAACAAAAATAAGACATATCACAATACAAATGCAAATGTGTATTTGGATTAAAGTGGAGGACATTTCACAATACAAATGTAAAGTGGCCCTGCCTTTGTTCCAAAAATGTAACAAAATGCCCTCCAAATTATATAATTGTTCCCAACTGAAATAAAGAAGGGTAATGCATATTCATACTTTTCAAACACAAAGTACGGCCATCATTGATCAAGATTACACAAATTACTTGTTCAAGTATCATTAATTGAAAAGAACATAACGACTATTGGGGGGAAATTTAGCCTCCATTAGCACACTCGGTTATGCCATCAGCACTCCAACTCAAGCTTCTGCCGTATATGACCTGAAAATATGACCCCAAGGTTAATCAGTGAATCAAAAAATAGCAATATTTCACCAAATTGTACAATATGCAGGAAAAAATAGCAATATTTCACCATGGCAAAAGCACTTTGTGGGGTAATATTTCAATCTTCCATGTCGTCATTGTCGTCGTCATCCTCGTCCTCATCCTCATCCTCATCCTCATCCTCATTCAACCTACCATCTTCTAAAGTGCTACAAAAGGCAACACATCAATTAAATTTAAACAAATTAAACACAACAATTAAATTTAAAGAAATTAAACATTCTCCATAGCCTACATTCCAAGAAGTAGCGGACAATTCCTTTTGTCATGTGTCGCCATTTTCCCACAAGCATGGCAACACCTCTTTTTCTTCATAGTCTTCTCTTTTCCTCACTTCATTCGTTTACCACAACCCTTTGTCCTAACTGGTTGTGGTTCTTTGATACGTCGTTTGTTTCCAAGAGACACAGGTTTTTTGATACTACTCCCTTCGCAATCTTCCCTTGCATTCATCTTTGAGGTTAACCTATTTTCAGTTGATACCAAATATTCTTCCAAATCTTCAGGCTCATCTTCACCAATTTCTAGACATACATCAATAACTCTGCCAGCTAGTTGGAAGAGCCTATTTCGCTTCAGTAAAATAGGAGTGTCACATATTTCGGACATGGTCCCACCCAAGTCATCCTTAAGTCTAGTAACATTTGCTGATTTAGTCCACCTCCGCAAGATGTATTGATCAGGTAATTGCACAATCTGCTTTTTAGTGAAGTAGGCGAACATGTGCCGACATGGAATTCTGTCACATTCAAACTTCTTACAGCTGCATCTCACAACGTTTGATGCCTTGTCTAATGAAACCTCACGACCCTTCGAATCACTCTGATTTGCCCTCATTACATTGTACTTCAGTGATCATCTTTAAATGTACTCTTTGCCACATACATTCCACCGTCCAAGAGTTCTTGTTGGAACTTGTAAAAAATAGTACGTGTGTACAATTCACGCATTGTTGACTCCATGACTGTTTTCGTTACGAGGAGTGGCTTTTCATTCACATCTTTGTGATCTGCATCTAATTCATTATGTCTTATATGTGAAAGTGCCCTACCAAACTGGGTAACAAATTCAAACACGGTATTATTTGGAGACACATATCGCTTGAAGAATGCATGAGAGCCTCCCGCTCTTTGACTACTAGTCATGTGGGCAGAAAATATGTGTCGCGTATATGCAGGGACCCATCTGTGACGAATTTCATACATGGCATGTAGCCATTCATTAGTGGACAATTTAGCTTTCGCTACAACTTGTACCCATCTACCTTCAAACTCTTCAGGGCTCTCGGAGTTCCATATACAATCACGGAACTCATCATAATGTTCTTTATATGATATAACACTTATTTTTTCAGAAAACTTACTCAAAATGTGCCAAATGCAGTACCTGTGGAGTGTATTTGGAAGAAGAGTAGCTATTGTTTTTGTCATTGCCAGATTCTGATCAGTTATGATCATTTTTGGCGGGCCACCCGGCATTGCTTCCAACCACTATTTGAAAAGCCACTCAAAGGCATCGGTTTTTTCACCACTCAACAATGCACATGCAAAAAGAGTTGTCTGGCCATGGTGATTAACCCCTACTATAGGTGCAAAGACCAAATCATATTTGTTTGTCTGGTATGTTGTATCAAACACAACCACGTCCCCAAAACATTTGTATGATTTTCTAGATGTTGTATCGGCCCAAAAACAATGAAGCAAACTCCCATCATCATCTGGCTTAATTGAAAACGTAAAAGCGGGATTCTTTTCTTGTTGGGCCTCAAAATACTCAAGCAACAACTCCGCATCATGTCCCTCTACCCTTTTCCTCTTATCCCTTTGAGCATTATAAATATCTTGTTGTGAACATCCAACATTCTCAAGACCTCCGGATTGCATCTCCAAAGTACTCATAGCTTGGTGTGTCAACACATTTGCCATGCCTAGTTGTTCTGTCAAAGCTCTTTGGGCAAGTGTCACTTTACGATGAGATCGGAGGAGATGTACCTTCTTTTCTTTGGTGTGGCAAGAGTGTGGGTATGACCGTCAATAAATATGGTGACAACAAACCCCGCAGCCCGTTTCACAACCACTAATTTTGCACCACAACTCTCTCTAGTCAACCCCCGTTTCCGTGTAGTGTTCTCCGAAACATTTTGAGTATACTTTTTTTCTCTCACCCCTTGTTTGTGACAAACAAATTCCTTTCTAATGGTTTGACCGTCCTTACCCAACTTACTAGAATGAGCTCGAATCCCAAATCCAGCTTCTTTAGCATAGTTGTTGTAAAACCTCTGAACGTCTTCCAAACTGTCAAACACTTGATCAATCTTCGGAACCAACTCGTTCTTCACTTGGGGAGTGTAAATAATTTCAGAAGAAGCTCCGGAGGATGCACATGCTTGTAATGGTAACGATGAGTAAAGTACATTTTGCAGAGACTGCATTCTGGGAAGAAAAAAAAACATTGATCAAGAATTTGGTACACTGTTGAAGCTAAAACAAGCCAATAGCCTTTACCAACACAAATCATAGCATAACATAGGCAATTGAAATAATAATGGTTAATGCATATGCCATGTACTCTCAACAAAAGCAAAACCCATTATTATCGATTTTCTCAAATGCAAATATTTCAAGTACAAGGAAAAAAAAATGTATTTCAACAACAAACTGAAGCTGAAGCTAACAATGCCTTTCGAGATATTTTACTGTCATGTTTCAGCTGAAATTTCTAAAGCTAACAATACCGGGAAGAAACTGATGCTAATAAATATTACTGTCATGTTTCATGTTTTCATAAAAAAATTGATATTTTACTGAAGCTAACAAATATTACCGTCATGCACTGTGATAGGGGAAGATTTGGAGTAATCTGTATAAAATTACCCAATATCCGACAAAGACTCGGTGCTCCATTATAGATGTGATTAAACTCATAAAATCTTGAACATTGCACACATCCTAGCACTACAAAGGTTATTAGTGAAAGTGGTAGGCAATCATCTACAAAAAAAAATCTGCAGGGATTAAGTGTAATGTATGAACGGCTAACAATACCTTGGTTCGATACCGTATACAACCGATGCATGTCAGAATGATAGAGATTGAACGGCTAACAATACCTTGGTTCGAATTGCTTAAATGTAATGTATGAAGTATTTCAACAACAAACTGAAACTGAAAGCTAACAATACCTTGGTTCGATACCGTAGCTTCGTCGATTTGGGTTTTTTCTTCAAATCGATCTTCAAAACCCTAGTTTTTCGAGAGAAATCGAGCGCGAGAGACAGAGATTGAAACCGTGATGTTCATAAACCGTGATGGTCGTCTTCTCCTTCTCCTTGTATTGCCGTTCTCTCTCTCTCTCTCTAGCTCTTTGGAAGTCGAACAAGGGGAATGGGGGAAGTTTACACTGTACGCTTCTCATTTAACCCGGATTGGTTGACCCGGTAGGATTTCGACCCGCGACTTGGGTAATTTATACCCCATGAAGTTGGTTTTTAATCAAATGTTCTGGATCTCATCCAAGCCCTTCCTACAAGATCGTCCTCATTTTCCCCATATGAGGGAGTCCTCATTAGAAGCCTATTGACATATATATATGTATATATATATATATATATATATATATATATATATATATATATATATATATATATATATATATATATATATATATATATATATATACATATATTCTAGTGTGGATATGCAATTTAAGGATGAGCTAGGACTTATTCTACCAATTCCAGAGGCCACTTTCTCTGCTAGATATCTGAGGGTCTCCCTAATCTCTGCTAGATTGAGGTCGCATGATTATGTGGTGCTGAAGGAAGAGATTCTAAATGAATTAATGGCTAGTCTACAAAGAAACTTGTTTATGCAGGTAGGGCACATCTAATTCAATCTGTCTTGTTCATTGTTCAAGTTTATTGGTCATCTACCTTTATCTTCCCCAGCAAAGTCATTAAGGAAATTGAATTTGCTTCGATGGCTTTTCTTTGGACTGGCTCTGAAATGAAACATACCAGGGCTAAAGTTAAATGGGATCGCATCTGGAGTCCAAAGGAAGAAGGTGGTCTTGGTTTTAGAAAGATCAAGGAGTGGAATAAAGCTACCATGCTCAAACACCTTAGGCTATCTATAAAAAGACTGATTTTTTGTGGGTTATACTTGTATCATCAAAATTTCAGAGTTTGTTGCATATGAATATTCCAGCATCATCATGGACTATTAAGGAAGTTGTTTAGAATGAGAACTATTGCCCAACCTCTAATCCAATCCAGTACAAAAGTAGGTAGTGGGCTTTCTATTTTTCTTTGGATTGATAACTGGCAACCTTTAGGGCCATTGTACAAAAGTTTTGGTGAAGTGTGGTCCATAATCTTGGTATATATTCATAAATGCCAGAGTGTTCTAGTATTCATCAAGGTCAATGGAGATGGTCACAGCCCATAAATTGGATTATTCAGTCTATTATTACTCAAACTCCTGCAAACTTAGTTCCAGTTTGTGTCACTGATGACTGGGTGGTCTGGCTTCCTAGCTCTGATGGCGTTTACTTTGCTAGGTCTGTTTGGGAGGCTGTTACGAGTCCTAGGACTAAATACCCCGTAAAGCCTTGGACAAAAGTGGTTTGGTTTAAAAAGAACATCCCAAGGTGGGCATTTGTTCTTTGGCTAGCTGCTTAGGAGAAACTTAATACCAAAGTTAGGGTGCCAAATCGTCTGTCCAAAACTCCTGTGCCAAGGGGTTTTCCGGCTGTTGGATTGTGATTTTTGTTTTATGTTTTAATATTTTTGGGTGACCCAACGGCCAGAAAACCTCTCATCACAAAGGCACAGGGATTTTTTGGCACAGAGGAGGATGGTAGTGGGTGAGATCTGCCCATTATGTTGAAATGAGCAAGAGACCCACCAGCACCTCTTTTTCGGCTAAACAAACCCCTGTGCCTCTGTGCAATGTAGTTTGGAGTAAAACCTCTTTCGTTCGGGGACCAACCACTTTATGTGATTTGCTGGACGGGTTTGTTCAAAATGTAACGAGGGCAGGTTTCAAGTGCAGAATTATGAAGTGTTCCCTGGCTGCTATTGTATATTTCCTTTGGATGGAGAGGAATCTCGGAGCTTTTCAACAACAATCCATGGCCAGCGCTCAAGTTGCTTGTAATTTCATTAATTCAATTAGGGACTTCCAAAGTTCTGTGGGGAAGGTCAAGCTATCCATGGAAATTAGTAAGACCTAAAAGAAGAAAAAAGAAACACAGAAGACAGTAAAAATCTCCAGGGAAGCACACCCACAGCCAAGCAGGATAGTCTGTTCAAGGGACATATATTTGCAAATACAAATGGACGACAACATATAAAAAAAGATGAACGAAAGAATTATTAATACAAGTTACGGCAGCGTTCATATACTAGTTACAAAAATTCATACACGATATATTACAGATCACATTATGTGCCACCTGAATGCAATATACACACACTAAAATCTACATAGGGAATTGAATGATAAAGCGCTTGCACGCTATACCTTGTATACAACACAGGTAACCAACGATTTGTGGGTAGGACTCTTCTTACACTGGTAGTAAAATAGCTACTCTTGAGAGAGAGAGAGAGAGAGAGAGAGAGAGAGAGAGAGAGAGATTACGTGGAGCTATAGTAAAAAGGAAAGAATGCTGCAGATTGCAGGAACTATTCACAAGTAGAAAATAGATCCTCCCCATCTATTTAAATCGCAGTAACAACAGAGCCAAAACTCTAAGCCTTGAAGAATCACAATCCTCATAAAATCGATCTCAACGCAATGGGTGTCCTAGAAAATATATTTTACGAGTCACTCCAGTTATCTGCGTCATCATCTTCATCACTTCCAGCAAATGCCTATTTCAGAAAGCACATGGAATTTCCAATATTTAATCCATCCTAACACAACTGATGTAAAGAATTGGAGATACATATGTGATTAAACTATAAAAGAGATGGAGAGAGAGAGAGAGACCTGGCGAATTGCATTGGCTTTCTCCAAAATAGCAGCAACTTTAAAATTGGTTTTAGGACCCTGAATGCTGGGTCTCGTCAAGGCCGCAGGTTTCAAGTTGAAAGACTGATGGAACCAGCACCAAATTCCGTCGTCAGCACAAACATATATATGTCGTACATAAATGTAACATACTATAAACGCAAATTGTGTGTTTGTGCATGGGGGCTGTTAATTTACCTTGGTTCGTATTTGTTCCAGTAATGAATCTCTTTCTTCGATCTTCTCTCCGACGTTGGACTGAATCCGTTCCGTAACCTTCCTCAACTGCACAGCTCACCGTCAGAATTCGGAAAGCACACCCCACTCTTGGTATGGTGCACATTAACAAAACTGGCAAAGTAAGAAAACCAAAACCATTACCTTGCTTTTGTCATGTGCCACGACAGCATCAATGAGAGGGTTTCGAGGTCGCGGAAGTTTTGTCTGCCGATTCCCATTTTGATTTCCATCTTCAGCAGGCGTAAGCGGAGTGGACATACTCATTGACCAAACAATTTGTTCCTCTGAAGGCAAAAGAACAGTATGTGGTTGATCAACCGGCAACATTGGTGGTGGAAACGTAGTTTCTAGAGGATTCATTGCTTTCCCCTCTGAAACTACAGATGTACCCTGAAGTTTCTCATCCTCCAAACTCCTTTCTGACGCTGATTGAGGCGAAGGATGGTCAAGTTCCTCGGGCAAAAACTTAGTAGGATTTGCTGAAACTGCATCTTGAACAATGGTTGCTGGTGATAATGGATTTGTATTAGGTTGTGCTGTTTCTTCCTCAGAAGCACCAGAACCATGTTCTGACCTCACCCCATGTATGGTTGGCGGTACCAAGAATGAATTCGTGGATTGGGGTCTGCCTGGAGTTGGGATATCATGCTCAACGTTTGAAACTGGCAATGATAATGGATTGGAATGCAGCGTATAGCCCACTGAGTTCTCATAACTTTGAGAATTCTTACCTTCGGAAGTTGAGAGTTGCAAAAATGGATTTGAAGGTTGGGCAATCACATCCACTGTAGCTAGATGGCCCAACTGAGTGTTGTTATCAGTTTTAGACATCAACATTGGTGGAAACGAATCACGATTATGTCCTCCTAAATCTCTTTTTGAAGTTACGGAAGCATTTTGGACCTTTCCTATTCTCCACTGCATTGGAGGAAGAGGTGGTAATGGGGGCATCTCATCCAAATTGATCTGAGGTAACCCAGGAGGCTGGCCAAAAGAAGGCAAAGCTGAAAATGACAGCTCCTTTGCATTATTAGAGACATTAACTTGTGGTAACAACTCTACCACTGAAGGTTCGCTTGGAAGATGTGCTACACAAAGTTTGGATGAAGCATCAACTTGGTTCGGAGATTGTATTAACTCCATCATTGATTCAGACCTTGCTTTGTCTGGATTGAGAGATTTCACATCAAATCGATCATCTTGTTCAAGCTTTTGCTCCACAGGAGCTTTTAGCTCAACAATATGATGGCTATGTGAAGATGCAGCATCTTCTGCATTCTGAACAACAATAATCTCATGGGAAGATTTTGATTCTGAATCTTGGCCACAGCCGGATGCCACATCATATTGATTGTCTTTCAAATCAGACTTTTGTTCCAAAGGAGGTCCTAGCTCCGCAATATGAGTGTCATATGAAGATACAACCTCTTCTGCATCCTCAACAATATTGATCTGCTTAGCATATTTCGATTCTGATAGTTGGTCATGTGGATCTGAAGACAGAGGGACAGTGGAAGCATCAAGAGTCTGCAAAATGTTTCTCGGTAGCTCATAAACAGTTGGCACATCATCTTTGTCACAGCAGGATGCCACATCAAATTGATTGTCTCGTAACTCAACCTTTTCATCATCTTCTGCGTCCTCAATCAAATTACTCGCCTGAGCAGATTTCAATTCTGATTGTTGGTCATGTTGATCTGAAGACAAGGAAACAGTGGTAGCATCAACAATCTGCAAGCTTCTGGATGGTGCAGCCATAGTCGAGTCGGGAACACAATTGAGCACTTCTGAATTGGACTCATCACATGGAACTGTACTGAACAAATCAGAGTCCAAAAATGATAAAGCAACCCCTTCTTGATCCGCTTCTTTTTCTGTGCCAAATTCTTGAAGATGCTCTAGAGAACATGGTTCATTGATTTCCATACCATTTACGCATAGATCCTGAAGAATAGAAACAGATTCTTCCTGCAATTTTGTGGGACTTCCAGATAAAGCTTTTCCTTCACCTCCATTACAATCAAAATAAGGGTGGGCAACAGCTTCATCCACCGACACACCCTCGGAATGAACAGTTTGTTGCAAGCTTCTGGATGGTGCAGCCACAGCCAAGTCAGAAACATTATTGAGCACTTCTGAATTAGACTCATCACAAGAGACTGTTCTGAGCAAAATATAGTCCAAAAATGATGAAGCAACACCCTGTGTACCAGATTCTTGAAGATGCTCTTGAGAACATGGCTCATTGACATTTACAAATAAATCCTGAACAATAGAATTAGATTCTTCTGGCAATTTTGTGGGACTTCTGGATAAAGCTTTTCCTTCGCCTCCATTACACTCAAAATAAGTGCTGGCAACAGCTTCATCCACCAACACAGCCTCTGAATGAACAGTTTCAGTTGCGGCATCATTTAGACACACATCAGGAACTGGTGGAGGATCTGGAGAGTTTAGTAGATCTGATGGCAATTCAAGGTCAGCAGCATCCTCTACAATTAGATGTGTTTCATGTGGAGATGCATCCATTTCTTCAGCATCTGCTGCATTGGGAGCCTTATCAAGATTTTCCTCCCCGTGATATGGTAAACCCACATCTGGTGAATCAAGTTCAAGAGAGGGTTCAGTTTCTGATATTCCTGGAAACTGCTGTTTTGTAATATCAGTAGCCTGTGAACTATTTTCTAGAGGGATTGAGCTTATTTTTCTCTTTCTACTCAATGGAGGAACATCATCTGCTTCAGAAACTACGGCTTCAGGCTTAATGTCTGGATGCCAAGTTTCCAGTTCTGAAGTAACTGAATGCGACGAGCTGATCTGATAGTCAACTGAAATTTCGGGACATTCATCTTCTCCATATTCTGCTGGAACCACATTTTCTCGAGGATTTTCACTGATCTGCTTTCCAAAAGAATGCGATAAAACATGTAAATCCTCATTATCTAACTCGTGCACAAAATGGTTTTCAGAGGACAGTCCAGGGAGAAAATCATATCTTGTCTGGGATGGACCGTCAGAGCAATTAGAAGTGCAGGGTACATTATCACCCAGATATGATGTATTTTCTTCTCGATTAAGATATCCAGTGTTAGGTTTGTCGCCTTCAGAATATATTTTATCTGATTCCCGTCTAATGGATTCACCTTCCATTGAATTTTTTCCTGAATTTACAGGTAAAATAGTTGAATCAGAAAGAGAGAAACTAGAGTCCTTGGTAAAAATGCCATTGGAGACCATGCGCTCTGCAGCTTGGTCAGATGAAACACTCTCAGCTTCACGAGATCCAGTAGATGGAAGAAAATTAGCTGAAACATCACCATCAGATGGGGCATTTTCGGCTGAGTTGCTCAGAGAGTCGGAATATGAGAAACTAGATAATCCTTTTCTGGATGAGCTGTTCTCATCATCTGTGGCAGTAGAGTTTTCTATTGATTGAGAATCTGAAAAATGAGCATGAAGATCCTGTATTTCCACATTTGCATCAGAATTTACCCCCAGATTATCTGTATTCCATCTATGCAGATCATTCTTGGTTCTCCACTCGGTGTCTGTTTCCATCTCTGAATCCATGTTTGTAAGGGCATCCATATAATTCTCGACCTCACTTGCAATATCATCAGATTGGTAACTATCCACACTGCCTTCCATTTTTCTTTCCCTGTTGACTGTCATTCCCTTCTCATCTACATCTTCATCATCATTGACTGCTTCTGAACTATGGCTCAGGTTCGGCACTTCTGAAATTCCATAATCGACCTCCTCATTCAACTCATCAATGGAAGGGTTTTGTCTAGTCTTCTCTGCATCAGGAGATGACCATGGCCTTCCCTTTCTCCATGGTAATTCTTTCCCAGAATTCACTGTACTGATTTCAAGTATTTGAATCCCTGATTCGTGATTAGTATTGGATGGCAATCGCAAGGGAGACGAGTTGACAGAGATGTCATGGACATTATGATCTGGAGTCTCTGATTCGTCATTAGAATTGGATGGCAATCTTAAGGGAGACGAGTTGACAGAGATGTCGCGAACATTATGATCTGGCGTAGGATTCTTCAAGAATTTCTCCATGTAACTAATCCCAGTCTTCGAGTCAAATGGAAATCTGTTCAGCCTTCGCTTTAGTTTCACACGGCGTGCAGGGTCAGCAATATAATTCTCAACGCTCTCCTCCAAAAATAATTGATGCAGCCTACATTAGCAATGAATCGGTAAATTTTATTTTACAGATAAAAACGGTGCAGCAAAACAATCAAAATGAAACTCATGCAACACTACAGATTTAATGGTCTCACTTGGCATGTGATATTGGTGTAACCTCCGGGGTCTCTCCATTCCTCCAGCGTGATACTTTCTTCTGCCAACGGTAAAGAATAAATGTAAGTCTTAAAACTCTATTCACTAGGCAGATGACGACTCAGCTGATTCAAAGCCACGAACAGAAGTAACATTTCTAGACTGCTAGTAAAAATAAGATGCCAAATTGAGGCATATAATCACTACATGGAGATTAGGCGTAAGTATCAACGTACAAGATATAAAACTCAAAATTTGTTAAAGGATCATTAGATACTAGAAATTAGAAGTATGTTATATATTTATCAACAACAAACTAACAAATGAGTTCATAACCATATCCTACCAAGTTCCAAAAAGTACCTTGGTTTTATTCAGTATTTACTGAAAACAGACATATCAAAGCTCAATGGCTAAAAGTGAAGCAACATAAGCTTCTAAATTGCTCAGGATTCTACTTAACAATTTTTTAAACTAATGTTACCAATTTACCATTATCTTGCAAATGACGGTAAGTCTCGAGTTATGAGCCATATGTCTAGAGATTCTAGATCAGGCTGGCAGGTTGCTTAATCTTAAGTAATGCCTCTATGTACCTCCCAGTGCTCCCACAAGTCTCCCTTATAAGCAAAGCCTCAACATTCAAGGCAATATGTTGGACACCTTGTAGGGCAGGAGTCTACGAGAAGAACTAAACAGTTCTTGAAAGGTTACTACCCAGGTGTCACAAGTCTGCATTACTTTAGCATTTCATTTACACACCACCACCGTGTAGAGACCATCAATCAAGCCCTCAAGAAAGGTAGATATATATCTAAGTTTCTTTAATACAGAAGGATGGGCACCAAATTCAGCTTCATTAGGACCCAAATGTTTCAAGAGTGATGTATATGCCTAAGAGCATATCCTGAAACCTAAATACCTAAGGGGTACAAATGTCTACATAACCATCAATCAGTTTCAGTGTTGATCTTTAATTGACCACCTCCCTAGTGAGAGGAAACCAATACTTCACTCCAGTGGTAAGTAACTGCATAGATGCAACATATCAAACCCTTTGGATATGGAAGCCTTTTCCCCAACGGGTGCGGGATTGAAGTTAAAATCAAAACCTAGAGTGGACGCCATTAATGATAACTTCGTAACAAATTGTACAACCTCCCTAGTCCCCAGAGAGAGAGAGAGAGAGAGAGACCTTAGCTTTGCGGGTTTTCTTTTCCCTATGAACTTCTGCTTTTGTCATTCCAGAGGATGATGAGTCAACTTTAAAGAATGACGGATCAGTGTAGCGCTTCAAACATGCTCCAGCACCAGCAACATCAAACCTGCGGAAGCAGTGCAAATAAAGATAGATTCCATTCAGTAAGTGGGATATACATTTACCAAAACTGAAATAGCCCCATTACGCCTGTTTAAAAAAGCCATACTTGTCTAGAAGGAATAACCGGGGTGGACCCCTACATTCTTCATAGGAGTCCATAACAAATCGAGGTAGATCTCCCTGTGTGATCAGATTTTGATCTATATGCAGATTAGGATGCCAGTCAACACCTGTAATACCAAAACACATCCACATTACCTCTGACATGTCATATAAGACCTTTCTTAGCTGATGTCAAGACAAGACACAAGAGAAGTGGTAATCAGGGGACTCCATGATAGAACTTAAAGGATTAACATGCGCATACTCAATGCTTGGGAAGTTCAGCTGACAAAAAGGAAAAATCCTAATACTGGTGGACTGGATACCAGACCAAATTACCATGAGTAAACTGTAAGTAATCAAGTTATGGTTTCCACCAAGGGTGCAATATTTTAAAATGAGCACTTATGTTAGGAAAGAATACTAACCCGGATCATAAAAGAACAAAGATGGATTGGTTTGGGAGAGAAATGCCTTCTCGATTGAAGGAAAATCTGTCTCAAGCTGTTGAACACGAACCATTAGACCATGGCCTCTTGCAGCAGTAGCCATCACTTCTTCATGCAAATCATGAAATATTTCGGCAGCAAACCTTCAGAACTCAAAAGAAGAAACCAATATAAGAGATTCAACAGATTAAAACTCTAAATGTTAAGAACAACAGGCTTGAATTGAGTCGGTTATGACTACAAAATTAAGGTCAAGGACCAGATCGAAAGATGCGACATAGCCTTAGTTTGCTTGAATTTGACAAACTTTGAATGGGAACCACAAGTGATGAACCCTCGAGAACCAAGTGACTTTTGCTATTATCCTGACCATAAGAGGATTCTTGGTGCAAAGAGTTGAGAAATCATAGATCACATGCTTGCTTCCGCATGCAATATACATCAAAGTTATAACAGATAACACAAATATTCGACATATTACAATAACAGTTAATCCCAAACTCATGGAACATAGAAGCATATCTCATATTGCATGCTCATCAACTATTGTGCAATAAATCCTACACATCGGTGACACCGCTTTACAAATTCTTGATTCCGATATGAAGTTCAACTACATAGAAATTGTCAGATTATGCAAGAAAATTTGCCTATCCAAGTTCAGTTTCAGACAAAGTAAAGAAGCCAAACTCTAGCCTTACAACTTGGTCACTCAACGTACCAGACCAGTCTAGGGCTGCTTCAGCAAACCCATTTCTAAGCAGCTCAGTTGGTTCAAATTCCAACATCAATAAAGGACTTCAACAAGGGTGTTGAACTAGTAAGCCGACTGACCGCTAGCATTTGCAATAGAATAACGATTGTTTTCGTTTTGGGAATTTCGAGCTCACAATTGGCACCTACCAACTATGCTAGTTGTGTAAAAAAGTACAGTAAACAGCAAAAAGTTCCATTATTCCTAGATATATCAATAGAAAGCAAAACTGACGGATGTACTATGATAGGGTGCCTAGAGACATTATATGGTGGGTTCTGGAGAGAAAGGGAGTAACCAGAGACTATATTGACGTGGTCAGAGACATGTATGAAGGTGCAGTCACTACCATTAGATCACCAGTAGGAGAAATGAGTGAATTTCCCATCACAAAAGGATTGCACCAAGGGTCAGCGTTGAGCCCGTACCTTTTCGCGTTAGTTATGGATGAATTGACTAGGCAGATTCAAAAAGGATATCCCATGGTGTATGTTGTTTGCAGATGATATTGTCCTTGTAGATGAAACAGCTAGTGGTGTTAATACTAAATTAGAAATTTGGCGGGAAGTATTAGAGTCTAAGGGCTTTCAGATAAGTAGGAGTACAACTGAGTATATGATCTACAAGTTTAGTGATACCAGAAGCGCGTATGAGGAAAGAGTGATGATCTAAGATCAGGAGATACCAAGGAGGGACCGTTTTAGGTATTTAGGCTCTATTATTAGTCAAGATGGAGAGATTGCAGATGATGTGACTCATACTAGCGATGTTTTACGGGACAAAATGCTGGTCTATTAAGAAGCAAAAGTGAACAAGATAAGTGTAGCGGAAATGAGAATGTTGAGGTGGATATGTGGTAAGACTAGACAAGATAGGATTAAAAATGAAACAATTCGCGAGGTGGTAAGTGTAACACCTATAGAGGAGAAGTTAAGGGAAAACAGGCTAAGGTGATTTGAGTATGTCTATCGTAGGCTAGCGGATGCAGTAGTTAAGAGAGTGGATAGGAAAGCTTTGGGTAGAAATGCACAAGGGAGAGGAACACCCAAATTGACATTAGATGTGGTAGTACGCAAAGATCTGACTGTACTAGGTTTAAGCGATGAAGCAACACTTGACAAAGCTCAATGGAGAAAAAGGATTCATGTAGCCGACCCCAATTGATTGGGACATAAGGCTTGGTTTGGTATATACTATGGAGATTTTGATCCTGATAGAGAAATCTATGTGGGTGAAATAGACTCTAGGGCCATTTTCAACCATAACAGAAGCATCCCAACAAACTCATATGAAAGAAAATGCAGCAAGATTTTCAAACTCATCAACTTCTGTTTGTAGAATGAATAAACGACAATCGAAGGCAGAAACACAGTTCACCAAAAATATAACTTTGATTTTCACACATTAATTTACATAAAAAGTTCATGCCAACCCTTTGAATTGAATCCACAATATCTGTCTATTTCTTTATTTGCTTTCTCGGTATCATTTCGTTATTCTCTTTTCTTTTCTTTTTTTTCAAATTCAAGAAGGCCCGTCAGAGATCCCAAGTTCCAATCTGGATTTCCTTGCTAGTTTTGCATCTTAGTTGTGATGATTAAGAAGCTCAATGATTCTCACGCAGTCATCCTAATAGGAAAATCCCCAAAATAGAAATGAAACTAAACCCAAATTATTCTCATGCAGTCATTCTCAGTAATTCCAACGAACAACCAAAACCAAAACTTCCATTATCTCGGAGGAGTATCAAATATTGAGCCCAACCAAACCCTAAACCTTCCAAGTCCAAGAGATCTCAGATGCATTTCAAGATAAAAATCACCTCAATTGTTCAATCACCGCTAACCAAGCCTATTTCAGTTCTAATTAAATACTGTAGCATTCACTCATATTCAAAGCTCAAAATCAATTCAAAAAAGACAACTCAAGTACAACATAATCAAAATTCCACTATCTCTTCCACTATCTCACGTTAAATATTGAGTTTGACAACCAAACCCTAAACCTTCCAAGCCCAACAGATCTCAGCCAAACAAAAGTTCACCACAATTGTCCAATGGCAATCACCACTAAGAAAAGCCTAATTCGATCCTAATTTCCTAGCATTCCTTCAAATTCAAAGCTCAAAATCAATTCAAAACAGATAATTCGAGGAGAAGAAATTCCATTATTTCATGATAAATGTTGCATCCAACAAAACCCTAAACCTTCAAATTCCAACAGATCTTCGACTCATATAGCCAATCAAAATTCAACACAAATTGTCCAATCATCACTAAATAAGCCTAATTCAGTCCCAATCACATAGCATTCACTCAAATTCAAAGCTCAAAATAAATTCAAAAAACAGAAATGATTTATCCAAACTCCCAATCCGTATTTTGTTGATAGTTTTGCATTAGTTGTACAAATAACAAGCAAGCTGAGTAGTTTTCATGCAGTCATCCTAAAAAAAAAATCAAAACTTCCATTACTCGCCTTAATTGTTGAGTCCATCCAAACCCGAACCCTTCCAATTCCAACAGATCTCAGGCTCATAGTAAAAAAAAAATTCATCACAATTGTCCAATTATCACTAAACAAGCTTAGTTCAGTCTTAATTACAAAGCATTCATCAAAATTCAAGGCTCAAAATCACTTCAAAACAGACCAAAATTCCATTATCTCGTATCAAATGTTGAGTCCACCTACACCCTGAGCCTTCCAATTCCAACAGATCTCAAACTCACAGCCAAACAAAATTTTCCAACGAGCACTAAGCAAGCCTTATCAAGTCCTAATTTCATAGCATTCATTCAAATTCAAAGCTCAAAATCAATTAAAAAAACAGACAATTCAAGAGAGAGAGAGAGAGAGGTACTCGGCTAGGTCGCCGAGCTGACGCAAGACGCCAACGAGACCGGCCATGGCAACGCCTTCGAGGAGAGCTTCGGGATCATCCTTATCGGCAGCTCTGTACAGCTCTGGGTCAGCCAAGCTGTACTCATTCCTTATCTGATACCGTGTCAATGGCATTTCTCAAACCCTAGCTATTCACCAAACTCTCTCTTATCTCTCTTCCCTTACTACAACTGCTTCTACATTACACTTCCCACCATGAATCACCCGCAGAATGTATCTGCGTATATGTATAGAGAGAGAAAGTAGAGAGATTTTTCTGGTATAATTGGTGTTTGGAGGCGGTGGCAATGAATATGCGTTCATACAGCGACAGAGAGGATGAGAGAGAGAGAGAGAGCGAGAGTGCTGTTTTCTACTGTATATGAGTGAAAATCGAAATTTAATTAGCTCTGAAAATTTTGGTAGGAATGAAAGAAGGCTAAAATACGCTTGCAAGTTGCATCGTGCCGCGTTATACGTGGCCCCTTCGTTGTAATTTTTTTAATCTATGTTTTTCTTTAAAAAAAAATTTAGTATCTTAAAGCATATGCTTGCAATAAAAGAATAATGATAATGACACAAATTTTATATCACAATCAACCACAACTCCACTCATATAGGGTGTGAGACCCGCACGTGGGACTCATATGAGACCCACACCCCATGTGGTGGGGTTGTGACACAAAATTTATGTCACAATCATTTTTTGCAAGAAAAACAGGTAGGCATTTTTATTTTTTGGGAAAAAATGGAAGAGGTACCGACCAGGCGTTGTAATATTTTTATAAGGTGATGATCATAGGAATTCCGAATTTGATGTAGACTCCATCACGAGTAATATTGGAAATAATGATTGGCGGATTAAAATTATATCCGAAATCATGGATGAAATGCTTTTAAAATTATAACAAGAGAAAACAATTTTGGAAAAGGCTACAATACACACTTCCTTATTTTCATTCCTATAAAAAGTTACGAATTTTTTGTAAAAGTTACAATTTTTTTTATAAAAGTTACGAGACACGCCAAGATGTTACGAATCATTTTATTGAAAACTTACGAAAAAGTAAAAAATGTTATAATTGCCGATGAAATGGCATAATCTGGACCATACAATAGATGCATATAGTACACTCAAATAAGAAGTGTGTATTATAGCCATTTTCAACAATTATTGATTGCCGATGACTTTTCATATTAAGAATTACAGTAATTGGTATGCTATTAACGATGCCTATTCATTGCACTCGTCAACAATCTAATACTCCAGTATCACTTATCCATTGATCCAGTAAATAATAGATTGTAGAAAGTAAGCTCAATTTTCTTCTATTTTGGTGAACAATTGAGGCAATTTTATGGAGTAACTTATGTAGAATGTTTAGTACAATATGTCTAGTTTAGTGGGTTAATTCAGAAATTTTAGATTAAGTTTCAAACATATTAAAATTTTACTAATTCTACAAATAAAGTGAGTCGCTCACTCCTGTCTACCACAATTACTCATTAGTTTTTACCGTCCACCATAGCAATACTCATTGCATTTTTTCATTTTTGGTTTGGCCATGTACTTAACTTTCGTCACAGAGGATCTCTGGTACGTGTATAGACACACCAAAAGAAGGAAGCAATCAGCGGTTGAGACCAATTTGATGGACTTAATGGTTGACTTAGCTTTGATGATCATGGTGGGCCCGTGTTGTTATGTATAGGTGTAACCAAGCGTGATTTTGTGGTTTTCATGAATTCATGGCGTACATATAAAGTCCACGTTCCCAATTTTCTAATACATTATTAAATGGTCTAAATAATTGAATAATGCATTAATGGTCTACTTAAACAATTAAATAATGGAGTAGTTATTTACCAGAAAAACGTGAGTTGTAGTCTATTGTTTGGGATTAAGCCTTCACATGGAGCCCACTCATTGAAGTATCTGTGTCTCTCAATTGTTTAATCTGTTCATGGATTTGTTCATACACAATTGACCAGAATTCGATTCTTAGAGTTAAGTCACAAGAAAATAACTTACAGTGAATTTCTTAATTCTGATGTAGATAGTTGCCTTTGACTAGACTAGAGAGGGAATTAATTAAGGTATATGTAAGCTGGTCCAAATGCTCCTTACTATTGGAAAAAGAAAGTTGGTTTATAGGCATTAGTTTTCTAATTTAAGTTTACCGTTTTTTGACAATCAAAGACTGGACCACATGTTCACGAATATATTAAGCTTCTTCCTAAAAAACTAAAATGGGATGGTGACAGTATGCCTAAAAATTACTCCACTCCAACAATTTCCTCTTTTTGGGCCAGACTCCAATAGAATCATACAAAGCTTTTTTTTTGGGTATCAAGTCCTAGCCCTAAAGTTGTTTTAGGTCATTTCTCAGTAAGAATTCGCTACACACAGTCATCTGTACAATAATTATGTCAAAGCCGAAACTAAGATTTTACTATGCATTTTATATGTGCTAAAGAGTATCTTTAGCCCTATCAAACGGCTATGAATACTTGGAACTCAAGTTGAATGAGCAATGAACCTCAAATACCTAGCTACCCATTTGATCCAAATGGTGATTGGAGCCACTATTACATTTGGGGTCTCTGTAGTGTCTCAAGGCACCACAGGGTTGTAGTCTCCGATCAAACCGTTCATCCCATGATCGATGGTTGAGATATACTTTTGTTAATTCTTAGCGGTAATAATACACTCTTAGCGGGAAAAATACATTTGTACGTGAATTTGAACTGTCGATTTTGGGATGAACAATTGAATCGGGAGGACTACAACCCTACCGTAAGTGCCCTTGGGGCACTCTAGACTCCCCAAATCCCACTATTACAGATGAGGTAACATCTGATTTACTCAAAAATATAAATAGAGAGGTAACATGTGATTCCCAATGTTTTTGGAGGCACCCTTAAAGACAAATGCACCCAACTGTTGAAGAAAACCAAGAGGACACAGAGATAGGAAAGTTCATTGCGCTTTTTTGTCTGTTGAGGATTCTTTCCAAACTTTTCAATGTTTTGTTCGTTAGTAGATGGATTAGTTGGCCTGACATAAGTTTCACCGAATGTTTTTTCAATGATTTTGTCCTTCGTTTCAACACTGCCTTTTCTTCTTTTTTTTTTGTCAATATTAAATTGATTTTTTTTTTCTTATCGGGCTTTTTAATTCTCCATTTGAGAGTGGTTAGCCTCATTAATCAAGAGATTATAGATTTTGATTTGTCCCCAATCCCCATTGATGTGAATTACCATCTCATGCTTACGCACCAATTCGTAAACATTAGTTCTTGCAATTCTACATATACAAATTGCTTAATTTATAGCTCAAAATAACAACTGCTAATCTCCGTTTGGCATGTCTTTAGGTGGCTTTTGGCAGCCTTATTTTGCATTTTACATTTTCCATTATGTCTGTTTGGGAGCTTATTTCGAGAATGTTTTTATCAAAATCACACAATGGAGTCACACTTTGCAAAATCTAATAAAATTCCTTTTCGCTGTTAAAAAAAAAAAACAATTTACAAAATTTATTCTACACATATCTCTCAAATCCTCTATAGATTCATAATCTATTCTGGCCATAATTCAAAAATTTACACTTCAAAATGCAAAATGCAATCTATAATTAGACTCCCAAACATACTCTTAGTTTAGCCATACATAGCATTGAGAAATATGTAATCATGGGTTTTTTTCATGTTTATTTTTGTATGGATCATCAGACTGTTGTGCCATCGATTCGCGTTCAGTGTTGAACTCGAAAATATTATATGAACCATTCATTATTTAGATCTTGACGCGAGTAATAATCTTGTAAAAATCAAGTTGATTAGTAGCTTAGTGATCAGATCATATTTTTCTCCACTACATAAACAACAAATAAACTTTATAACATGCACAACAAAGTTATTTTTATTCAATCACTAAGCTACCCAGTCCCCCATCGACTTGATTGTATTAGTTGCTCGCGTCAAGCTTTATGCAATGAAGTGTTTGGATCATGTTTTGAGCTTGGGACGGAATGCAAAATCAAGGGTGGCACACCAGCTTGTTGTGTCTTGGAGCTAGGGTTGTGTGGCAGATCATCCGATTCGCTAATCCGACTAATCCGAACTGATCCGAACCATCCGTGAATGCTTGGTTCGATTCCGGATCGAGAATTTCTTATCTGACGGTTCTGGGTCCGGATCGGATCGGATCCGCTCAATAATCCTTCTTTAATATGTCAAATCCGCCTGATCCGACTCGATCCGATCCGTAACCGATCCGTGAATGTTCGGTTCGGTTCCGGATCTTAAAAACCATAATCCGCTCTAAGCGGATTGGATCGGATCCGTATCCGATCCGTAGACACCCCTACTCGGGGCACATCTAGGCTCCATATTCCGTTTTTTAGTTTATGTCTCTCTCTGGGTGTCCAGGCCGGTGTATGTGTGCCTCAATTATTCCAATGGTGGTCCGTCGAATTGACAATCTATGATCATGTAATCATGGGTATTGATTTTATTGTACGAAATTAAATACACAAGCAATGTAGTTTGAACTATATATGTACTATACTGGTACTAAAGGTTATTAAAATGAAATGAGACCAAAATATTAGTACAGTATATTAAATGATGGTCCCCATGACCTTCTTAAAGCATGGATGTGGACATAATCATAAAATCTTAGCTTATAAGCTTCGATTATTATTTGTTATTTGTGGGTTGGCTTTCAAGTCTCACCCTTGTGAATGAAGCAGCCAACAAAATTGAACTGTTTCCATTGGCCGACCATAACCTCAACAAACTCAGAGATTCGCCGAATTTAAGGTTTTAAGGTTGATGACGTTGAGGATATAAACTAATTAAATTTAGAGATGGAGGGAAAAAAGTCATAAAATTTGAAATGAGGAAAACAAAAAGGGAGAAAGTAAGTTATTATTAGTATTTTTTTAATACCTTTAGGTGAGGATATTAGGATACATATATTTCTATAATGTGAGTTTCTCTGACCAGTTTGCACGAATCTCAAACTAATCCTGACAACCCTTCACATGCATACATGCAGGGTAAGGTGGCCACAAGAGTAAGAATTGAACTTGAAACCTTAGGAGCGAGCAAACCCCATACTCCCCAACATATTATATGGTAAACATAAATGATTAAGTTCTTATTTTTAGGTTAATTGTAAATAAAATTAGATCTCTCTAACTCCGCCATCAAATTTTGAATTAAAAAATTGAATATAAATTATGAGGCACTGATGTTGTGGTAATTGCTGTTTTCACCATCTTTGCTTCCTTTTTTTTCCCATCTAATAGGTAGGAAAGCATTACATATTTCAAGAGAATAACAGTTGCGAGAAAGAAATTAACTTTTGGCACTTACCACAAACAAATAAATAACTTTTGGCAAGATTTTACATCTTGGCTTCTTAATTAGAATCAACAAGATTTTGTATTGCCAGTAAGTTTAAGAGTATTATTCAGCACACCAAGAGTACCACATGGCGTTGCCTAAATGGTACTCCCAACCATTTACATAGTCTATACCTGGTAATTATCCATGGTTCCATTAATGCATTTATACACAGCTTCATTTCCTCTGTTGTGCCCCACCTAATGCGCTTTCTTGAGAGGGAGCACGCGTTTGAAAACGTCTATCGACAACATTTCAAATTACTGAAATTCACGAGAGCGATGATTGAATTTAAAAGCACAGAACGAGGGTCGATAACAATAATCCTGAGTCATGCAATGTCATCTAAGTTCCATCCCAATCTTTTCCTACACGTGAAGACATAACTTCTACCGGCTGCAAAGCCACAAAGGGCAAGGTGGCGCTATTAATAGGTTAATTGTGGCCAACCTCTCTCTTTGTCCCGGACACATGGAACTCTAGGTACAACCTTTTTCTTTAATATTAGTAACCCATGACCCATAAGAGTTTAAGTCAATTTCCGCACTACTCGATTAATTCTTGAAAGGAAAAGTCTTATTGCTCACTAGCCGGGGAAGCGGAACATATGAAGCAGAAGCAAAGTCCCACATAAACTAACCCACAAGAGTTAATAGATTAGGCAGTTTGAAATTAAAAGTTGAGAGACAAAACAAATCCTAAATCCAAGTCGGAACCAAAGTAGGTGCCATGCACTGTGCGGTGCACTATGGGCCATCCATCCGGGTGTGGACGACTCAAAATTTGATCGCGCAAGTCTAAGGCCTTTATCACGCAGTTAATTCTAAGTACAGCCTGAAGAGTTATTGATGGCAAATTTTATTTGTTTCCATTTTGGATACAAGAAATTATAAGAGCTTGAGAAAATCCATGAAGGGAGCCTCAGAACATATACAGAAATTGTAAGTACTAAACGGATGAGGAAGAAGTTTAGCCTACTTTCGAACTTGCAATTGGGCTTATTGGGCCTTAATATGTTGAAAGATATCAAATTTGGGCTTTTATAAAGCCCAAAATATTGTACCCAACCCAACAACAAAAGTGGACCAAGCCCAGGAAGAAAGTACTGCAGGTGAGGTGGGGAATAGACTCTAATGGAGGCTGTTCCTATCTGATGTTTCCAGATACACTCACCATGTGTCCACATACGTGTTACTGTTCCTTTTGTTTTTTTTAATCACCAGGCATGAATATGGCTCTGAAATTTATGGGCCTAAAACGGACCTTACGAATGGAGCCCTAAAATCTCAATACTTAGAATAATTAAGACTAGTTACGGAAAATAAACCTTCGTAAGAGCATCACTAGTGGTACACTCAAACACAAAAATATTCAAAAATAAGTATTTTGATATACAAAAGAGACTCATAATGGTATTTGGATAAAGAGTCCACTTTCCCTCCAAACTCCCTTAACTTGTTACGTTACAGACCTCATTGATCCCGATCGAATTTCGATGATCCGAACTGTCCAATGTGTTTAAAATGTGTTTTTTTAAGGTCCCAAGTGTTTTTTGGGGTCCCCGCGAGAAATCATCAAAAAAATACTGAAAATGGCTTGATCTGAGCCGTTTTCACAGTTTTTGTGAAAAACTGCTTGGATCAAGCCCTTTCCGGTATTTTTTTTATGATTTCTCGTGAGGTTCCTAAAAAACACTTTTTAAACACATTGGACGGCTCGGGTCATCGAAATTCGATCGGGATCAATGAGGTCCGTAACTTAAGAAAATCCAGGAGTTTGGAGGGGAAGTGTGGTGTTTGGATAAATAGTCAAAGTTAATAACATTTGTTACAAATACTCAACTTTTGGCATTTGGATACTCAAAACTACCAATCTTTCTCAATAACCAAATTTTGGGGACCACACCGTTTCAAAAGTAACAATATTCTCTCTCCATTTTTCAAATACTTAATTCAAAACTCAATTTTTTTGCAATTTCTCACAAAAATTGAAATTATCAAATTTTAATCTTTACCAAAATATGTTCAAGATTGATCTCATTTTAAATGTATTGTGAATATCTTTTAAATGGTAATAATATTGTAAAAAAAAATATTTACAAATTTAAAGTTGGGCCCATTTTATGAATAAAAATAGAGTGAATAATACTTTTTTGTTTATGGACACAAATGAACCATTGTAGAAGAGTAGATACTCAAACTTATAAACTCATTAAATGAATACTCAAAATGTGATGTGGCAATATTTGAATATCCATATTTGAGTATACCACTAGTGATGCTCTAACAATGCCATTACAAGCATTTTAGAGCATAAAATACCCAAAAATCAATTAACCATTACAATTTCCCCAAAATTATCATTTAAACAATATTCTTCTAGCTTATTAACTAAACGTTCATATTCAAGTTTTCCAACACAATTTTCTAAATAAACAAGTGCCAATCCCCTCAATTTATCATGTGATAAGGTTGACCGTATGTAGGTTCTTATCAACTTTAACTTCAAAAAGATAATTTTTCTAGAGGCAACTAGAACTAGAGTAGTTAACAACATATTTAAACTAAGCTACTATTCATGTTTAAACTAAGCTACTATTTAAACTAGAGTAGTTAACAACATATTTAAACTAGAGTAGTTAACAACATATTTAAACTAGAACTAGAGTAGTTAACAACATATTTAAGCTACTATTTAAACTAGAACTAGAGTAGTTAACAACATATTTAAACTAGAGTAGTTAACAACATATTTGCTAGGTTTTATTATTGTGTTTCCTATTTAAACTAAGCTACTATTCATGTTTCATTATGTATATTTTCCTAAAGTCCCTAGTAGCTTGTGCCTTTTTTCCTAAAGTCCCTCGTAGCTTGTACAAAAAGGCACGTTAGAGTTGGATTTTATACACGTGACACATAAATGATCAATTTGTTTTTTTCTCAACGATAGGACATTAGTATGTTGGTAATAGGGTTAGATTACCCAGTCAGGTCAACATCATAACTTCGACTTGAACATGAAACTGTACACATGACCGCTTGAACCAGAACTGATATGTTCGTCTATGGACTGCAAATTACCTAACAAAAAGAAAAACCCTCCCCCTCCCTCTCTATGGAAAATATGGCTTACAGGAAGACAAACTCCACTAGAAATCTTACGAGAAGGAGACCCAAAAAGAAAAATCTGCACAACACTTTGATTTTAGCATGGATGAAGCTAGAAGAGAGGTTTTCAAAGCCTTGCACTGTAAATAATTTATTTGTTGTTAGATAATTAAAAGTCTCATTTATCACAAGGACTTAATTATCATGCTCTCACAACATTAACATAAGGCAGAAATTAAATAACAATAAAGGCGTACCTGAATTCATTCTGATAAACTTTGGGATTCAGGAACCAATCAATAATACCTGCAAAACTAAGAGGAAAAGGTTTCTCCCTCTTGCCTCACTTTCTAGCTATTAAGTTACATTAAAATGATGGAACCCTAATGCTCTTTTATAGGCAGAGAGAGGACCACTTTCCTTATGAGTTGTTATATTCACTTTCCATCAAAGTAGAATCAATTCATGGAAATTACTTCCCATAACCAATAGCATAATATCTTGGACTTAAAGATATGGAGAATCTTGCCAAACCCATGATTCATATTGCCATATATGTGGGTCATAATAACTAAATTAAAAGATTTAGTCTTACATGATGCACCTCCATAGATCCTCCTCTTCCTCCTCCTCCTCCTCATCATCTTTTGGTTCTATCACAAGGTGGGGTCCTACCACATAAGTTATTAGTAGAAGCACTACTTTCAACTGTGATAATGGTAATGTTTTTTTTTTTTTTCAATCAGGTATCCAGGTCAGCTAACACGCACCTCATCCTTTAGCGGAGGTGACAATGGTAATATTGGAGAGTTTGTTAGCGGTACTTTTGGTATCTCTCAGTGTCATCAGTATTGCTATTCAGTATTGGATTCATTGCCTCTTCCTCAACCAACTTGGTCCACTACTGCACCTTCAATAATGACTATTTTATGTTAAGATATCAAATGTTTTTTTGTTTTTATGTTCAATTGCAAAAGTTTCTTGTCCTCCCGTTTAAATATGTCAAATGTTTTGGATTTTTGGCTAAGTGACCCTTTTAAAAACATTGTCTTATAGAACTAAATGAGATCTATCAAACAAGATCCATATTGGACATATAATTACTTACCAATTTAAAGATATCACTAATTTTTTATCCGGTTACAATAGAACGAGGGACAAACAAATCCGGATAAAGGGAGTACTCCAATATGTAAACCTGCTGGCTATTTAATGGGGCTTGATTACTTGCATTCTTTGGATCCTGAGGCGCAGGGCAAGCTGGTGGATATCACTGTTCACGTCATCGATCCCTGATCTTTGAACCCATATCAATCCCATCTCCGCCCTGATCTAAAAATTATCCCCGTATCGTACCCAATTCCCTAAAACATTCCCACATCTCCTACCCTTTCAAGACGGGGAACAAATGATTGGAGTGGGTTAGACGAAATGACCATCCCTATATATTTTCCAGCTTTGGAAAAGTCCAAATATGGTACCTTGTCACGTCCGCTAGAGTATTGGTTTGTCAAACCATATCACTATCTGTAAGAAACCCCTACCATGCCTGTGTTGAGATCAAAGATAAAGTCCCGGGTGTTGGGAGTAGGGTTGCAATGAATGGCCCGAAGCACCGGCTACCGACTTCATTTACTTAAATGAAATGAAATTTTAAATTCGTTTAAAAGAGCCATAAATAAATTATTCCAGTGGGGGCCATTTTACAACCGAACCAAGCTCTAAGATCTTTTTAAAATCATTAAGAAAAATAGCAATTTCTCAAACACTATAAAAGTTCGGCGGCTTTTTTTTACCGTCCTAGTTGGAAGCATGTTTAGCCCCAATAGAATCCCACCACGTGTGGTTCAGTGTCTTTTCCTTAACAGTAATTCATATGTATGCCTTTGATTTTTATTGGTTTTACTAGGATGAGGGACCAAGTGACCAACTGGCAACTGTATAAACAGATGTACTCATTGTCGCTGGATTTTTCTAAAATGATTACTTTTCTACTTTTTTCTGCTGTTTAATTCATGTATCCTCGGAAAGGTCGAGTCTTTTCACGTGCACTTGTACTTGGCTTTTATGATAATATTTATTTTCATAAATATTAGGAGGTATTGTGCAACGTCGATACTCTGGATGTTGAATGAAAGAAACTTGGTAATGTGCACATAAATCAACATGATTCTTCGATTTGCCCTCTCTCTCGACGCTTTTGGCTTTTGATTTGAAGCGTAATTCAAGCAAAAACTCGGTATAGGGGGCCATTTTTTTGATGGTATTTTGTGGAAGAACCACTTTTTATCCATTTATTCTTAAAGGTTAGGTTTATCTCAAATTAAATCCATTTGATGGCGTTCAATAAATAAAATACTTTTGCAAGATTTCAAAAAGACAGGCCCTGCCTCCCTATTTATCCTCTGCCCATACCCCTAATTATTGAGGATTAAATGGATTGCCACAAGAGATTTACCGGTCATTAACTTTAGAACTACAAAATCTACTAAGCCTCGAAGTTTGCTCAAGCTCCTCTCAATACCCAATTATCAAAATAAATGATTAAGCTAGTGCTCCATGTTTCTCATGATGTGCAGACCATAAGTTTCTTTTTGTCTCATCAAAATCATTGTTTGCAATCAACCAGACTATGAATTATGAGGGGAGGTGTGCACTGTGCACGTGAGGGTTGCAACCCATGCAATTTGACCCATCAATGTGTGTTGAAATGGACCCCAAAGCTTAAGGGCGTAGCAATCGTTTCAAATATATAGGAACCCCTAACCTAACATTGTAGTACCATTTAGGACCCATTTAATGGACAATAGTTAATTGACTTAGGCCTAATTTGGCCTATAAGCAAAAAATGGATTATTGGTTTTTTTGTTTCGTCTTTATTCAAATTTTGGATACATTTGTTAGTTTTGTGTCAAGATTTTGTGATAATCCACCTATTTTGGCTTTATTCAAAACAAATTTGAGTTTTTATAATTTGTAATTTATGCTTCGTTAGATTAGATCTCCAGGAGGAATTGAAACTACAAAAATCTTGGCGAAACTAAAGAAAAAAAAAAAAAAATTTGAATAAAGACAAAACGAAAAAACCAATAATTCAAAAACCACTTTTAGGCCAAATTAGGCATTAATTCAATTATTCTACAGTCTTATGCACTTATACAATACTGTTAAAAACACCTTCACGTTCACTTGAGTAAGGTCCGTAAGGATAAGCCCAAGGGTGGCTAGCTAGTGGTTGTGGCCCCCCATTGCAATGCTTCCAGAAAATGCTATCCATTACTGTAGTAGAAATTTGTAGTTTTCCGATGAAACTCTACAATCTTGCCACCACTATGATAGAGATTTTGATGTTGATGCTATCACATATGCTTTTAACGATATGAAAGAGCGTCGACCATAATTCAAGATACCTCACTTTAATTGATAGATTGCGTAAAAAATTATTCCTTTGTTGGCACTTTATAGGCATATAAGAAAACATCGTTTTTTACATAGATTGTACTATTACAATTTTTTACGTCGACAATTGTTCCTATAGCAGCATTTTTGTATTTTTTTTTTTTTTTTTTTGTATTCATATTTGCCACCAATAAGGTTAAAATTCTGGATTCGTCTTTGCACATGGGTCCTCACTTGAATGTGGGTGTGTAACTTTGAGTGGTTATAAACATTTTGTACCAAATTATGGGTGAAAAGGGACACATCGAAATTGATCATTTCTACACTTATAAAAGGGCCTACCAAAACATTCCATGACCCATATTATTACTAAGGTAGGCCTAAGAGTTAGTGTTAGGTGCAACTCAATTTTCTTTCCAAACGTAGACAGCTAGTTAAAAACTTAAAAAGGATGGAATCGATACCATAATCGAGCCTTGACTATAATTGTTATAGGCACAAATGCAATGCATTTTATTTGCAAGGACCCATGTTTATCAGATGAGAGAGACTTATTTTCCTCCTTTTTGTTTTTGAGACAAAGAGGAGAGAGACTGGACCAAACTAAAACAACCGAAGGTGATGATAGTAAGGATCACTATGGTTGAGAAACACGGAGATTTATGTGGTCTAAACATATGTGCAACTCTGGGTATATTCATTGATTACGCCAGTTTTCATTATGAATCGAACGAAAAATGGTACACTTAGACTATTCTATAATGATTAGTGAAGTGGCAAATCAAATTGAATCAGAATTCACAGACCGAACAACTCTTATTTAATTTGGTATATGTATAAGATGGTGTTGTTTGGAGTCAAGCAGCAAAGAATCAAAAGATCCAACAAATGATGGGGGTAGAGTACAAAGGCCATGCTTAGTTTCCTTCCACCCAATCTATATTGGATTCTTTAGAGCAGTAAATATTACCCAATCAGTGGCGGCTCTAGGAATTTTCATAAAGGTGTTCAAAAATTATTTTTTCAACTCTACTAACTTAAGCAATCAATCACATCATTACAAGATTTCATATACTAGTGTGTACAATACAACCCAAAAAATATAAAATATGTAAAATGTTGTAATTGTTTTCAACAATTTTTTATATTTTTAGCGAAGCAAAATCAAACAAGACATAAATACACTTTTTTTTAAAGAAAATTATCTACCAAATACGTCTGCACGGATCTTTTTAAATATATGCTCTTATTTTTGGATTGTCTTTCTAAGAGAAACTGCACAATAACGATACCACTAGACTTTTTTTTCTCTCTCCATTGCTTTGTCATTAAGATGTTTATGTTGTTTTTAGCTGGTATATTAATATTCAATTGTAAATAACCTAAATTGCAGGGTGTTTTGTTCATATTATAGGACTATGTATGCAAACAAAATATGAGATAACATTACTAGATGCAATGTAACAACAAAAAAATAAAAAATAAAAAAGCATGTTCAATTGACCACATTTTCTTATACGTGGAGCCATTATAATTGGGCTATAACAGGATGTAATTAGGTCATTCAAAGTAGATTGATTTGTAGGCTAAATTATTGGTTGGGTGTTCATTTAATTTTGCAATGGGTGTTCATTCATATTTTGGCCAGGTGTTCAAAGCATGGATTGACTTAAATTTGCACAATTTTTTACATGTATTATTAGTACAATTTTTTTTAAGGGTGTTCATGTGACCATCCAACCTGCAAGGTGGAGCCGCCAGTGTACCCAATAATTGTGTCTCCTTGGTTTCTTGTGGGATCGGCCTTTTTATTGTATTTATGGCATTTGGTTTCTATGGAGTACTATGTCCAAACTCCATGCATGAACTCAAGCCACTCCTAGTTGTGTCCAACTGGTCTCTTCAATGCATCAAGTGCCTGCATTTTTCCCCCTCTTGTGTTTTTGTGGTTTTGTGCTCCTCTCTCTCTCTCTCTCTCTCTTAACCACTTGACGCTGAAGTTTGAGCTGAAGATTGGCACATCTATTCAAGTGACAACAGTGATGAGCTGTAAAGCTATAAACCCAAACATACATCTTAATTTCAAAACTTGGTAGCCTCTTGGGGTCAGGCCGCAAGAGCAATCTCTCTTGTGAATACCTTACTTTGGGTGCCGTTAATGACTTGTCTTTGACCAGATTGAGAAGGGAAATAGTCGAGATACATGTAAGCTGACTTAAACACTCATGACGAAGAAGAAGAAGATTGGCACAGCTGGAATTAGGGCTCCACCCTAATTGTACCAATATTGAGCAACCATTGAAGAAACCCACCAAACAATCTTTCGAACTTCAAATTCTTGAGTTTCCTCCTTAAAAAATAAAATAAAATAAAAAACCCTTAAAAATCTAGTTAATAGGCTCCTTTTAACCTGTAAATTAAGTTATTTAAGTGCTCTCCAATCGTCATTGTGTGGCTAATGGATAAAAGAATTGACGATGGATGCACAAATTTTAATTTTTCAAGCACGAGTAAATTCAAAAGTGAATCTCGCCGTAATACAAAGCAAGAACATTTGCTTTTATTCTCACTTTCTGTTGGGAGTCTAATTCGTTTGGGGTTCTTTCTGTGTGTGCGCAGGCCCAATTTGTTGGGGGTATCCACAGAGTCCACCACATCACATGAACCCAATATACATTGAATAACCCATATCCACTTAAAATGCTAAGCCTTGTAAGTGGCGAGTCATCTAATTATAAATTAAGGTCTAACTCTTTTTCTGATTATCCAATGTAAGATTTTAATCTTTCACACATGTTCCCAACACTTTCTTTCCAAATTAAATTTATAAACATGCCGTAAACTAGGAGTAATTATTTATTGTTTTTGGAGTGCCATCTTGTGGTGCTCTAATTTCCTCCGCCGCGACACATTATTGTTAAACAGACTGGATACGAAAGTGGGACGCACACAGCGAGTGTCCAGAAGCCCTAAATGATTTTCCCTGGACTAGTGAGGATCGATTCACTTTAGATGGATTTTTTAGGCAAAAATGCTAAAGCGACCGACGGATTTTGCACCGACCATGAACTGATAGGAATGCAAGACTCACTGCGGATCCTGAATAGATGATCCAAGCCGTTCAATAATTAAAAAAAGAAAACTGAGTGTGCTATTGAAAAATCAGCTCAATCCTATATGTGCAGATTAAATCGAACATCTACACATACTGGATTGTGTTGATTTTTCGTGGGTCCACTCAATTTTTTTAATAAAAATTAATAAACAGCTCATATAATTTGTGTGAGACCCGAAGTGGGTCCCGCTTTCCCGTCGGTTCATGGTTTGTGCAAAGCCGTCGTTCACGGACTGTTTTTTAAGGTAGAAAGAGGGACACTGCTGGGTGTACAGAAAAAAAGGGACCGAAAATGTACCGATTGCATTCAGTGACCCATTTTTAGGTCCCACACGAGTAATCTGAACCGTTTATTGTTCTTAAAACATTTTTTCGAGGGGTTTCACAAAATTTTTTGCTCAATCGGACGGTTGAAAGTGCTCGAACCAAAGTCTCACCGTTTGAAAAAAAAATTTGATTCAAATTGTGAGACTTTAGTTCGAGTACTTTCAACCGTCCGATTGAGATGAAATTTTGTGGAGTCCCTCAGAAAAATGTTTTACAAACAATTAATGGTTTGGATCACTCATGTGAGACCTAAAAGTAGGTCTCTGAACGTGATCGATACATTTTTTATTCATTTTTTTCCTATACCTGTATCTTTATCCGAAGGGGGGCAGTATGGGAAACACAAGGAGGTGTTGGTAGTTGCTATCATAATAAGGCCTATTTTGGCCAAAAAAGTGGGCGTAATTTTTTTTGTCTTTATTTGATTTTTTTTTTCGCATTTTTTAGTTTTGCATTAACTTTTTGTGTATTATTGGTTCATCTCGGCGAGATGAATCAAAAAAATATAAAATTATGACCGAAGATTAAATTTTTTTGAATAAAAACAAAAATAAGCCCAAAAGTCAATTTTTTACATTTTTTTCGATCTTATTCAAAAAAGTGAAAGTCCTAGTCATAATTTTTTACCTTTTTGGATTCGTCTTGCCGAGACTAACCCATAATACTCAAAAAATCGATACAAAAGTAACAAACGTAAAAAAAAATCAAATAAAAAAAAACAAAAAGTTAAGATAATTTTTTTACCCAAAGCACCCCTAACAGACATGACGATACTAGTCAAACAGTCAACTATTCGCCAGGCTGGCATGCATCACTTCAGCTGCCACTACCGAGGGACGTCGTAAATGACAAAGTTGTCCTTCCTTCCCTTGACCAAAAAGTTGCTTTTGTCATTCAACAATAATAAGGGTGAGTTTCCGAATGGATTTTATCAAAATCTGATAAAATCAAGCATTTGATTTTATCTATTCAGAAACTGAGTTGATAAAATCTGATAAAATCAAGCCTTTGAATGCAAAAATTTAAGATTTTATCAACTCAGTTTCCGAATGGATAAAATCAAAGGCTTGATTTTATCAAATCTTTGATAAAATCTGATAAAATCCATTCGGAAACTCACCCTAAAAAGGAAACCCAAATAAAAACAGAACCGATTTTGGTCAATATTTTTGGCTTTTCTTCGTTATATTTCCTCTATCCCAATTTGTTTGTTCACAATGAAAATATGTGTAATTTCAAACCCCTACAAAATATATTTCTATATATTATTTTTTAATTTTTTTTATACCAAATTAAAGTGCTCATTGAGTACTTTAATTTGGTGTAAAAAAAATTTAAAAATATTATACAAAACTACATTTTTTAATATTTACAAAAATATACGTTTTTCAAAGCGAGCAAATAAATTAGGACAGCGGGAGATAGCGAAAACTGGTGTGGTTGTGAGTCACGCTTGCAAAATTCTTTCTTTTTTGTTTGTGTTCTTTCTCTCGATTTTTCTTCACGTTAGCATGTTTTTCGTTTGGTTGATTTCTCATAAAAACGTAAAAATAATATTCAATTAAGCATTTGTATAATCTACTCCGTATATGAGTGATGGAAAATAATTAGAAGGAATTCTTTTAGTTTTGGAGGAAGAAAACCATCAGAGCATTGGATTTTGGAAAACGTGAACCATATACTCCCTTTGTCTCAATTTATTTACCCCTTTTGGAGAAATGAGTTTTTAAGGGGTGTGAAAATTTTGCATTGATTTTTCTATTTTGCTCCTAAATTCAGTCAATATTACTGTGACCAAATTTGTGAGACTAATTTATTATATGAAATTCAAAATATATTCAATATAAATTTTATTTGATAGATATCAATTAGTTTTATTATACAAAATTTTCAAAATCATAAAAACTGTTATAAAATAAAAGATAATAGACTAGCCAATTAAGATGAAAAAAATATTTTTAAGGACAAAATTGGAAACCCTGTTTTGATGAATATTTTTAAAAGTGAGATAAATATTTTGGGACATCCTCAAATAGAAAGAAAGATTAAGAAATTAGGACGGAGGGAGTAGGGCTATATAGGTACCACATTGAATTTGCCGCCAGCTATTTTGAGATTACAGATAATTTGTCCTGTCATCTTCAAAACACACAAATAAATCAACCGCAATATTTATGTGTTATTTGACCTGAATACCCGATCCCCGCCCCTGTGAAAAAAAGAGAAAATATGCTATTCCAGTAGTGGAGTAGTATTTAATCAAGACATCTCTTTTATATATTGTTAGGTTCCAAACACCAAGTCCCTTTCCTTAATTTGGAAGAATATTTGGTCGTGTGGATACGATAAATTTGCAATGTCACTGCTATGGTTTTCTTGGACTTGGGATTGTTGTTGTGCAGCTTATGCACATCAGCACTTGGTACACTTGACTGAGATCTTGAAATATTTTACTTTAATTTGTTCAAGATTTTTCAATTATTTATTCAGACAATATATAAGAAACTGAACAAGGTTCTTATCTTCTACTACTAGCTAGGGAAGGTGTTTACTAATGCATCTAGAGAGAGACAATAATCTTGTTTTTTTAAATCGATATAAAAATTATACTCCCTCCGTCCCATAAAGTTTGATCACTACGAAATTACGTGCAATTTTCAAGCTAAAAAATAACGTGCTAACGAAAATAATTTTTTAGCCAATATGGATCTTTTTTGATAGATGTCATCAAGAACTTTTATACGATGCAAAAAAAATTCAAAAATTATTTTGGTAAATACATTATTTTTTAGTTTAAAAATTACACATAATTTCGTAGTGATCATACTTTATGGGACGGAGGGAGTAGTATTCATTTATATTAGCACATCACAAACGAAACGTTACATCAATTATGTGATAGTCTGTCGTATAACTAAACGAATTTTTTGATAAAACAATAACTCAAGAAAACCTCCATAATGAAGAATAAATAAATGATCAAAGAAGCCTCTCTATGAAGATTGAAATTTACTAATCAAGTTTGTCTTCGTCAAGATTTTGCCCCATAAACCCTACGTTGAAATATCCAGTTACGTTTTCTTGAAGGTCTTGAAATTTGTGACGTCCTGAATATTTTTATCTATTAAAGGTACAAAATCTTTAAATTATTTATTCAGAGAATAAAGATCTATGTGTTTAACGTCTATTTAGTGAAGGTGTTTACCCCATTATATGACTGTGGGGCTGGGGAGAGTACAGGGTTATACTCCCTCCATTCGTATTTGTTTGTTCCCCACTCTTTCTCTTGTCTTTTTTCAGATCAAAAAATTAAATGTTTCCATGTATCATTTTTTAAATTTTTTCGCACCAAATTAAATTACACGATAAGTACTTTAATTCGGTGTAAAAAATTCGAAAAATGATACACGAAAACACTTCATTTTTTTAATTTGAAAGTAGTACGATTTTTCGTAGTAGACAAAAAAATAGGAACGGATGGAGTATATATTTAATATAAACAATCTTGTTTTTAAGTTTTGGTTTTCTGAAACTTTATGAAATGTTTGTTTATAAAATAATTCAAGCAATAGGTCGATAATGAAAAAGAAATAATTAACCAAAGAAGGTTTTTTTAAACCGGCTAAGGGGGTGTTCCATTAACCCAGTTTTTTTAAAAAAATTAGTTTTTCACGATTTTTTATGTGATGTGTTGTGAGAGAATGACCTGTCGTAGTGTTTGAAAAAAATAATTTTTTAGTAATGGAACACCCCCTAAAACTAACACAAAAAAAGGGATTTCGAGATAAATAATTTTCCTTATGTAAATCAACTATAAAAGTTACAAACAATTTATCTAGCTTTCGACAGTTTTTTATAGTGGAAAACTCACACTCAGGTTTCTTTTCGGTGAAATTTGGCGCCTCTGTTGGAGTGTCGTGTTAAGTTTTCACTCGGGTCTTTAAATTTGTGTGCTTATTGAATATTTTATCTCGTAATGGTAAAAGATAAAGTGTTTGACCTTATTGGGACACTTGATGATGCATATCAATGTAGCTTCTCCGATTAGGGTGGCCTTCAATCTCAATTAGATCTCTGTCTCTAGAGCTTCGCCCTTAGTGGGAGATGATACTTATCAAAGTAGCTTCCCCAATTACGTTAGACTCCTCAAGGTAGCTTCCTCGTTCATGGCAAACTCCTCAGAGTAGCTTCCCCGGTTAGGGCAGACTCCTATCTCTAGTAGATCCATTAAACACCTTATAGAATATTCTTTATGACATTCAGACTTTTACTCCGCCCATTGACACTGTCCATCCCAATTGGGCCTAGTTCGTCCAGGTTACGCTCATTTCTAGCACACTCTGTTAGTTTGACTCAATTAATTCGAAAGCCTAAAATCCATCCCACTTCGTAAACAACAACCCAAGGAATAAGGAATAACCCTATAATAGGAAAGAAATGTAAATAATTAAAGAAAGAACCTTTCTATGTGTACAGATACATATGTACAAACAGCGTACAGATGGTCTCGACAACCCACTTATGGGTCCCATATGGACGATCCAAGCCGTTCAATCATCTTAGAATGATTTTTAGAGAGGCCCCACCAGAAATCAACTTAATCGAACGTGTGTAAGTATTTGATCCAAAATCTCCCTGTTTCCATTTGAATGAAACAGGGAGATTTTGGATCAAGCACTTACACACGTCCAATTGAGCTGATTTCTTGCCGAGCCCCTCGGAAAATCATTCTACAATGATTGAACGGCTCAGATCGTTTGTGTGAGACCCACTCGAGACCCATCTGTACGCTATCTGTACATATGTATTAGGAGTGTCCACGGATCGAATCCAGATTGGATCGGATCTGCTCAAAGCAGATTATGGTTTTTAAGATCTGAAACTGAGCTGAACATTTACGAATTGGATTGGGCTGATTTGACAAATTAAGAAGGATTTTGAGCAGATCTAATCCGATCCGGCCCGGATCCTAAATCGCCAGCTAAGAAATTCTCGATCCGGAATTGAACCGAACATTCACGGATGGGTCAACGGACAGATCTGATTGGACGAATTTGACGGAATGAACGAATCAAATGATCTGCTGGAAAATATATATATATATATGTGTGTGTGTGTGTGTGTGTGTTCCCATTGTTTTTCCTTTAAAGAAAGGAGCCTTATGAAGATAAAATGGTAATCAATTACTACGTCGTTTCGTCAGATATGACCTCCTGATGTGAACCATATTTTTGTGTTAGTTTTGCAAGATTTTAGTGGTTCCTCGAACAATAAGTCCACTAATTGACATTATGAGGGAAAAATAAGAACGTAAGACAGCTAGGGTATGCGCATAGACTCAGACAATTTTTGCAGGCCCACTCTGAGTCCTGCGTAGATTATCCGAACTGTTCATTTAAAAAAATATATTTAGCCAAGGGTTCATGTGAAAAATTAGCTTAATCAAATACCTGTAAGAGATTTTCAGAATTCATAGGGCAAACTACTCGGTTTCTCACTATGAGTTCTGAAAAAGTCCTTACTGATATCCATCCGATTGAGCTAAATTTTACCAAAATTCTTAAAATACTTATTTTAAAAAAAATAAGCAGTTCGGATCATTTTTATAGGACCGAAGATAGATCCTGCAAAATTTGTCTATGCATCATCTATGCAAGTTATCTGCGAGCATAGGATTTTGAATGCAAAAAAGTGATGTAGTGCACTCAAGAGGGCCACCAAATATTTGGTCCCATTACAGCTACAATCAAGTCGGCACGTAGTTTTCCGTCAATAATCCCATGATTAGTGGAAGTGTGACATTTAATAGGTTCTTGTCTTTATACATTATCAAAAAAGTTTAGAAGTTTTGCGAAAGATAAGATAGCTGATGATCATTTCATTAAAGAAAGATAAGACTATATATCTTACTAGTGGCAAATCATCGAGTTCGAATCGAGCCAAAGTATTCGAGCGCAATCAGCATTTAAAAACTCGAGCTCAACTAATTGAGTACTAAAGAGCCTCTATATACAAGTGGATCGAGCTAATACATACGAGTTGAGTTACGATGAATTCAAGGTCGATGAGAAAATTAAATTGTCAGCTTGGATTGTGTACTACATGGCCGAAAATTCTACTCGAACTCGGCTTGGTCCTTTTGTAAATGAACTGAGCCAAGGATAGCCTCTTACGTAAAATCTACCCCAATTAGTATTGATCTTAACTATGCTGTTCTTTTGAGTCCCTGGTACAATTTTTTTGAAGAAAATGGAATATACTGTAAAACAGTGCTTGGAATATGACAGAAGAAACAGCTGTTTCTAGTCTTCATCAAAGGGTTAAAAAAGGGTTGCCACTGGATTTACATACATGAAGTTTTATTTTATAGATTTTCGATTTACCAAAAAAGACTACTACAAGCACGAGATACCAAAAACAAAAGGAAAAAAACAGAGGAGAAAGGAGAAGATACTGGAAGTATAAAACCGAGAATCGATTGATCACTCCAATGAAAAGGTATTCTTGACGCCATTTAAGAGGTAAAGACTCGTTTGTTTGATCAAATATGAGTATTGTTCGATAATATATTGAAATTCGTTTTGTGGGCGATAAAGCATCCAGGGGCGTCCCATGGGAAGGGTAGGTAATTTCAGAATGCCCACCAAAAATAAATTTCATTTTTTAAAATTTCCATTAGGTATTTATATGTTCATAACAAAGTAATAAATATATAATGTTCAGACTACAAAGAAATAGAAGATTTGGCGATAGTGGAAAAGTTTGTGGTTTTTAACTTAAGAAATCCACGCTCATTCCCAAGCTTTTCTTTTCCTTTTCTACATTCTCTTCCTTTTTTTTCCCTTTCCACTACATCCTTATCGTTTGTTGACTTTTTTTTAAAAAAATTGCTGGTGTAGTAATTAGGGAAAAAAATAAATAAAACACTTCGTGCGTATTCATAAAATGTTCACATTGCCCATTTCAATTGATTTTCTAATTCTTGCAATAAGAATAGACAATTATGACTGAAAACTATTTTTTATTAACATGAAGACATGAATAACAAAAAAGACAAAATATGGAACACGGTATTTGTCATTTGAAAAAAATCTTGGTTCTTTAATTTTTTTCTCTAGAAAAATATAGGGCCCTGGTTTACATTATCGTTTGGGGCCACAAAAATCTCAGGGCCGGGCCTGAAAGCATCATCGGGTTTGTATTCGGATCAAATGTGTGATGCATAACATCACATAACAACGGGGCCGAAACAATGCAATACAAGAACGATATATTTTCTCACTAGCTATTTATGTTTTTTTGGCCAAAGTGAACGTGATTGGCATTACAATACCTTCCAAGGGCAATATAGTCTTTATAAAAAATTGTTTGGATTGGATATGTATCTGGTACCGGTAAAATCTGCAATCCCATAGTTTGTCCCCAGACAAGCTTCCCATCTATAATTCTTTTATCCCATTAATTAATTAATTTAATCTCTTTCTTTTAGTTTCGTCACTTTAGTGTGTAGTTCAATTTGGTATATTATAATTTCCAAACATCTCAATCAATACATCTGTATCTGAGGAGCCAATCTTGGCCATTGGATAGTCCACGTCACTACCAATCATAGTGAACCCCACACGGCCACACCCCTCTATTTTTGCACTATATAAAGGTTCCAACCTAGCTAGCCATATACTACCATCCAAGATACCATTAGGGCATATTCTCAAAAAAAACACATTTCTTGTCCTCTCACTTTCTTCTAGTGAGGTTCAGTACTTCATTTCCAGCCCCCATAAATTAAAATGGTTGCTGAAAATGTAGAACCACTGCCGGAAAACAAAAACAAGGCGGCGGTCAATGAGCTTTACAAGGCGTTGGCAGGTGGTGATGTGGAAAAGGTGGCCGGGCTTCTGGCCACCGACTTGGAATGGTGGTTCCACGGCCCACAAAATTGCCAACACATGATGAGGGTGCTCACAGGCGAGTCGGGCCGGGCCGAGTTCAAGTTCGAGCCTCGGAGTGTCACGGCAATCGACGACCGCGTGATTGTGGAAGGATGGGAAGGAGCCAAAGCTTATTGGGTTCATGTTTGGACCCTTAAAAATGGGCTTATAACCCAGTTCCGGGAGTATTTCAACACGTGGCTCACCGTGACAGAACTAATCGGGCACGGGAGCCCGACGCGCTGGCAGAGCCAACCTCGGGATCTCGTGAGCCGGTCTTTACCGGGGCTTGTCCTCGCCATCTGACATAACTCTCACATGTCACGTAACGAATCACATTTCTTTTATACATACATCTTGGGTCGCACAAAGTTTATGGGTCCCCCAACATTTGATACTCTTTTGATTTGTTATGTGACTGGAAAGTTGTGTCCCTATTCCCAAGTGATCTTTTTTTTTATCTGTTATTGGAAGTTTGGAATCAAGCTGGCATGGATATTCATGTGGTTGTAATTGTAAAAAACTAAAAAGTTAAGGATGTAATGTCTGTGGGCCTGTTGGAAAAGTAATGTATATTTCTGAACGCTCGTGAGGTTATGTTACTGTACAACATTTGGCACGTGAGGTTTGGGATGTTACTGCTTTGTTTGAGGAAAACCAACAGTTACTCACTTTCTTGTGAGTTGATTAAGGTTGGAGTACTCAAGAAAAATTGAGAGGGAGACAATGATGTCTAATTATTCACTGCTCTCGGAGCTCACTCACGTGATACTTCAACACATTCTAACAGCTAGCACACATTCTCGTGGGATATCTACGATTAAGTGTATGGACCTCACATAAATGTGTGATGCTAAAATGATCTGAAGCACTATGTGGTTGTGCTCCCGAATTACTCATGTAGGGAAGCATATGAACTAAAGTTTAACGAGCAACGAGGATAATCACAAACAAGACAGGTTTAGAGAAATTCTTTCTAGACTTTTTTCATTCAATAATAATCAAAAATTGAATTGCTCAAAGGCTTACAATTGAATTTATAATAGAAAAAACCTTGTGCACTAGAAAATAAAGCAAAAGGAAACAAGAAAATTAGAAGCTTAGTATTCTTATTGATCCAGAAAATAATAAAAAGAAACTAAATAACCTAAATCAAGAAATTAGATACTCATGATCATTTATTTCTAAAATTTTGCAAGACTCCCTAACAAAATAAGTAAAGTTAAATACTGTATAATACAGTATGTTTTAAATAATATAATATTTCTACTCTGCATCAACTGTTGACTAATAACTCGAAAATGATAGGGATTAAATGGCCGCACAATTTGTTTAGTTATGTAACAATCCACATTTGGAAGACTGCAGTTCATTTTCCACGTTTGATTTAGGTAAAAAAGTGAGCTAGAATAATCCAAAAAGCTTTTTAGTCCATGGAAACTCCCTGAGATGGACCGAGGATGAAATAATTAGGTTACAATTTTTTTAATAATTGGGTGTCCGGAATCCTGAAGTTAACAACCGAAAAAATCGATCTCTACTAGTGATTGCAATAACTTTTTTTTGCTTCCAGTGGAGCGTCCGAATGTTTAAGACATACTGTAATAAGCTCTCCAACCCGAACAACTCTGTAAAAGTGAGGGGATTTTCTCAGTTTCATTATTACAGAAAATCAGAATCTGCCAACCATATATAAACCGTTTTTGTTGTGGTGAGTTTCGTGATCAATGATGTCAATGGGTACGAGAATGAGACTAAAATATTCTAAATGTGCTACCAGCCTACCACTACCTTTATTTATTTATTTATTTATTAATTTTTTTTTTGTCAATATTGATACCAAATGCCCAGATCTTGAAATTATCAGGCTCTGTGGTTGGATTGGAGACTCACAGGCTGTGTTTGGTTTAGAGTTTTAGCTTAGTTTTGATGATGTAATTAAGCTGGTGTAATAAGTGGAGAGAGATAGAGAGATAAATGAGAGAAATAATGATGTCATCAAAACCAAAACTTGTAACCGAACATGGTAATTTCGGTGGTTTAGAAATATTTATAATGATTTACATTTGTTAAAAGACTATTTTCGAAAAGAGTTTGTGAAATCTGAACCGTTGATTATTAAGATGAACGACTAAGAACAGTTGTAAAATCTTCTCTGCAATTGGACCGAAGAGAAGGTGGTCGGGTCGGTTATGTCCAAAATGGATCCTACAGTCCTGATCCAAACACATGTACATAGCCCCCTCAAAAGTGCAAGACACTGTATTATATTCTTTAGTGTTAAAAACCATAAGATAAGGTTCATTAAGGCATTACATTTGCTTGCGACCTTGGGATTGTGTCCGTAGAAAGTTCTTGCCCCAAATTTGGAGGCCAGGCCGCCTAAGAAGATAATAACCTGTAGCACCGGCCAATCCACGAGGACCGAACGCACCCGGCGTGAGAGTTGTCTTGCAAGTGTAGGTTTTAGCCTTAAAGCGGCAAACTTAGCTTTTGGAGTTTGATTGGTGGAATTCTCTCTCTACCTCTAATGCGATTGAAAATAAAGATATAAACTATAAATTAAAGATAGCAAGGCCTAGAGGTTCATACCACCCATGACTAAGGATATGCAATGGCTCTCAACTATAACTCAAGTGAGAGACAAAGTCACTTGCTCTCACTCGGAAGATTTAACAATGAAGATCATTTTGACTCTAGAAAATGGGTTTAACAATGGGATAAGTTCTTTGAGGCACTTTGACAAACACTTTGAATGCCATAGCTCTAAGCATCATGTGTGGCAAGTAGTCAAGCCCTTGCCTACACAAGATCAAATAGGTTAACAAGACTAAGTTTTGATACATAAAATTGAACTTACCCAATGAAAACCAATCTTAATCACAAGAATGAGGTTTGTAAATGGAAAGACACCATCTTGACATTTTGTTTAACACCCAAAGTGACATAGCTCAAAGCATTGTTGTGTGTGCCAAAAGGAGTTGTCTACACCCAATCAAAGAGGTTAACAACTCTAAGCTTTAGACCGAAAATAGAGCGATCAATCCATTCACAAACCCACAATAAGCATATAAACATGAGAAACCATTGAAACAATCAAGTCATGGAGTGATCTTCACCCCATGACCAAGCCTAAACTACTACTCAAACATGATCAAGCTAAACATTAAAGGAAATATAAAGGAAATACAAAACATGATGAAAATAAAAAATAAACTACTTAATTTATAAAGATTAGAGAAGTGCTTACAACATTAATGAAGGAGAAAACCTTGGTTCTTGAAGATTGAAACCTAAAACTAGAGAGAGAGGTGGAGCTAATTTAGACTAAAAAGAAAATAAAATGAAAGTGTAGGAGATATATGAGAGATAGAGAGAGGGAGAGATATATACACATAACCCTTCTCTCTCACAAAAATATCCAAAATACAACTAAAAGTAGTAAGTTTCCATAAGTGGAAAGTCTAACAAGTGGATTAAACACTTTTTCGGGTTCCGTGTATTGATATCTATCAATACCGGTATCAATACCGTGATTAACAATGCTACCGAGAAGCACAGGTATTGATACCACCTTGGGTATCAATACCCACCTGCTCGTCCCTTTTGTCCTCGTAGGTATTGATACCTATCAATACCGTATCAATACCGCATTTACAATTAGGCATTTGAGGTTTCCTCTTCTTTCTTTGCCATCCATTGGCCTTGTGTGCTACCGGGCATCTTCCAAAACATTTCCAAACATCGTGTGAGCTTCGGGAAGAGGGGCACTTGGTCTCGTGAGTGCTTGTTCACTCCCGGACACCACTGGGATGGCTTTGTGGCTTTTCGACTTCCCGGGCCTTAGCCGAGTCTTCATTTCTTGGCTTTTGAGGCCCGGTGGTGACATGCCATGGGGCAACTTGGCACTCGGTAACTTGGGACGGCTTCCAATGCGCTCCAAAACGTGCTTATTCACGTGTTTTACCTATAACTAACAAAAACAACACTACGCGCATATCAAACATATAAAACACAAAATTGCGTGTGTGTGAACATAAATGAGCTAGATAAGCCCGGATTATATACAACATTGAAGGCTTATCAACATTAGACCAAAACCTGACAAATAAATTGGTCCCACATTAATATTTATCTTAGAACAAGCTTGCACAGCTGCCAGAATCTTTCTTTTTTTCTCTTGCTTTTTGCTTTTTGTTTTTCGTTTTTTAGAAAAATGATGTTCACAGATTGATCCCTACTAAACTCCCGATATGTCTTATCTCCGTCCCCACCTATAACACTAAGTAACTAAATATAAGTTTGAGCGTGGTATTAGGAAAAAGTGGAGAATGAAATACTAGCCAATGGTTTGTTTGCCAACAGATTAAGTTTTGGATAGACAAGGAAAAATGGTGGATGCGTTATAAGGGGTGATTAATTAAGGAAGGGATGATGGACAGACTAGCAAAACCAATGCTATGCACGGCATGAATTTTTGTACGTGCAACTAATATAAATTCATGAACCAAATATATGCGCCTTATCTAATCATCAAAACTTACAAACTATTCACCACAAAATTGAAAATTCTAATTACCATATATGAGCAAGAAATAAACCTTTTTTAAAATTTAGGATGACTGAGGGGGATAAATTAATAATATGCGTCGTTTGTTGGGGTGAATATTAGCAGGAGGATGAGGAATTTAAAGGGAAATAATGGCATTTACGTAATTATGTAGCCAGATGAGAAGGTGGATAAATTAGGGATAGGAGGGTTTGGTGGGATTAAATAGTCTAGGAGGAGGGGGACTATTTTATCCTCAATCGCTACCAAACACCAATTAGAAAGGAAAGAGGATTACAGATTACTCATTCTAGTAGATCGTTAATCCGGCCAAAAAATCCCCCAACAAACGGGAAAGGGGAGTGCTGGTGTGCACTCTCAAGTCCATCAATCAAACGGCCCCTAAACAACATGAAGACTAATCAACTAATCATAAAAAGTAAACCCGACTCAAAAATTTACATGGTATCATGAAATCATAGAAATATCCAGTGGAGATAATAGAAAATGACAAAAAAAACAATCTGAAGACTTGCAATCCAAAGTAACGATACCCTCACGCAACTTTAAATTCAGCACTAATTAGGCTTCACGAACCTAATACATTGCTTTTTGCCCCACTATGATTGCTGCCAAAAAAAAAAAAAAAGTGTAGTAAGGGACAATACCCTCACGAGGCTTTAAGTCCAGTACTAATCAGGCTTCATAAACCTAACATGATGCCATCTGTCTCACTAGCTATAAGTGCAAAGAAAACGTGTAAAAGGACCAGTTTTTCCCCTCTGGCATATTGCCAGATCACTAGATATGACTTAATTTGTTGGGACAACTAGTTTCCATTGTTGAGTAATTAGTATCTCTCTCACCCAATTTTGCTTGGACGTTTCCAATGCTTGAGAGAGAAACCAAAATAAGGTGAGGCTGTAAAACGTTTAGCTCACAAATAAGAGAGGTCCCAATATTCAAAAGTGGGTGAGCCTGCACTTCTGGCGCGCTCTAGTGATTTAGTCACGAGGGGTATCCACACTAATACTAGTGATACTGATTATTAACTCGGATCAGTTGATACGGAGCTTTGCTCTGCCTTTTAATTAGGCTTTTCGGAAGTAAGCGGTGGGATTGAACCATGGGGTATGTCAAGATGTGCGAAAACTAGTCCGGACACTTGAATTATAAAGAAAATACTAGTGATAGTTATGAGAGAAACCTAATACTTCCGATTTGCATCTTGCATACTTCTATTGCGCGAGAAATTCTTAGGATGTAGGGATACATGCAACCGTATTTGGCCATTCTATAGCGACTGAGTATTTTGATCTATGCGAGGATATTCTGGTCTTCTTTGTGTACACATAAAATGGAAATGTATTTCATCGGAATCCATTGGTTTTGGTTAACTAAGGCAAACATTTTCTGTCGATTATTGTTTTCCATGACACCGAACACCAGAAAATGTGTATCACCCTAGACAAACAGCGCGTTATTAGAACAATTTGCCAACCTCTCTCTGTAATTCTAGTCGCGTAAATTTCTTCAGACAGGGTCTAGCTTCGAAAAGCCAGTTAATAAAAACGTTATATTTGCCCTCATGCTACCACTTATACTGCTGGGAAAAATACTCTACCACCCACTACTCTCTAATATTGCATGCATGAGGAACTAAAAGTACTAAGATACATAAGCATAGTTGATCAGTTAAGATCTTGTAATGCAGCTCAAATGCCTCAAATTGCGCAAAGCTAGCCTTGGAGAAGTGTAATGCATATCGGGTAACTCGATTATTCTCAACTTATGTCAATTTGTCATTTTGGAAAGCACTTTCCGATACATGGAATGCCTTCTTTCATTTACCTTCTGCTAACAACTGAGGACGACAGTTTTGTAGAGACAAATTCTATTCTAAAAAAGGTATGCAGCATTACTAATGTACAAGTCAGATTGAGCAAATTTTACAGCTTCCTTCAATTGTTCAAGGCGCTCAACATACTCCTGGAAGAAGAGGAAGAAACCCAAAGATTTTAATTGCATCATCCCCTTGCTGAGCCATGGCATGCAGCCAAAATTATCTAAAATTAAATGGCTTTCTTTTAATTTACACAGTATCCAGGTGAAGAATCCAAGACGAAATGCCTTGAATGAAATAATTGAGATTATTGTTGCAATTTACAAGAAATTTACATATATCTTTCCGAAGCCAAATCAAGCAGCGTACGGAAGAACCTATGAGGGTACATGGGAGGTTGCTCTGCCAGTGCCTGAGAAGCATAGTACAAGATACAGTTAATTACATATACTGTGGTTCTTTTAGCATGTATAAATGATTTTTTCTAGTTGTCAAAACTTGTTCAAGCTAGAGGAGCACTAGGATTTTATGTGCATAATCACACTCCATATAGTCTAACATATTCAGGGTTTCCACAATTCAAAGTCTAACTGGCTATTTGAACACTGCATCATTTGAATCAGGGAACTCATCATTACCTGATGAATCAAGACAGTCGAAGGTGTCATTCCAGGCACAGTATTAACCTCTATCATCAGTACCTGCACATAAATTATGGGATAGTTAGGTCAAATATTTAAAAGGCCCATTAGCCAAAACCCGTAATTAACACTGGCTATGCAGTCGGACAGGTTCAGTGTTGAGACGAATGTTTAGCAGCATATGCACCACGTGTCTACCCTTACATTCAAAGTAGCATTCTTTCATTCTGAAGTTGACCAAGCAATGGCCAAAAATGTTTGATTGATTGAATCCATAGACAGTTGAAAGTTGAGAACTACTTTGCTCAAGGCAAGATATGATTCAACTATGGTACATCTTTACCCGTGTAATATAGATTGTACGCAGTGGAAAGTTGAGAACTACTTTGCTCAATGCAGGCACCGATATTTGAAGAATTCCTTGCGTACATGTACGAAAATAAATAGCTAGTACTGCCAAAATTTGCAATTTAGCAAAGCAGACATTGGGGTGGTTTGTCCAGTGACATCATGAAATCAACATACCTCACCACTGTCGACATTAACAAACGCATCGATACGCGAGAATCCTTCTAACTCCAGAGTGTTTGCTACGAGTTCGATGCGTTGTTTACATCTTGCCAAGGCCTCATTACTGTTCACGGAAGGAAAGATAAAACATGAGGAACTTGGAAAGAATAGACAGAAACTGCATATAAGTACATGCAAAGGTCTTGGCACTCAGACTCGCGCATGATGAGACAACATAAAAACCTTTGAATAGAATGGAAAATTGCGTAAAGTAATCTCACACGATGCTATGATCTTCCCTACTAGCAATGGTTTGAAGTAATTTGCAAAGAATATTCTCAACAGACCTTATTATTGACACCGGGGGTGGAGTCAGATTGATGCCAGTTCCACCTGTCACAGAGATAAAACATGATTAGACGACAATATTTTCCTTTTTTGACGAACATAATTAAAAAACAACATAAACGATGAAAAACTCCGCTCAGAATCAGCACTCTTAAACTCTGAAGTGGTGCCATTCTTAGTAGGAGCACTAGCTGTGGCTATTTTGAAAGTACAAACCGCTCCTACTTGAACGGTTGGAGACAGATGCACCAGCCAATTCGTACTACAATGGTGAATAAAGATGTACCTTGGAACTTTTCCTCAAGTGACAAAATATCTCCACTTTCTTTGACAGTAACACTTGGAGTCAACGAGTACATTGATCCACGTTTTCCAAGTACACCAACAGTAATTTCTACCCATCTACTCTGTCCTTTCCACAAAATACTACGTGCATTATCATTTGTGGATTTGGATGAGAAAATTATCTCATCAGTCTCAATAAAAGGTTCAAAAATTAAGCGCTCTGGCGGAGGGCTTGGCATCTCAATCATTCCATGTGCCTGCATATTAGTAGCCACTAAACATCAATTGTTACATGTCATTGCAACAAACTGGTGAACAGTAATAACAGACAGCAGAACAAAATAGTGGCTGAAAATGATAAAAGATTAAGAGGATGGAAGATTCAGTAAGTATTGATCATGCTGACATGTAGTAATGATCTTAATGCCTCCTATGGTTTTAGCTGTGCCTCCTATGGTTTTGTAAAATGTAGAGTTGGAGTCACAAAGAATGTCACAAAAGGAAAATCTTCTGAGATGAGAATATTTGTGAAAAGATACTTTTCAAGTGCATGAAATTTTTATGCCCCATTTGAATTTCATAGGCACCTTGATAAGATTCATGCATTGGACAAACATTATAAGTTTTGTTCATACCTTTGATAAACTATTTGGAGGAATCCTAAGAAGGCAATCATCCAATGCTTTTGCATACACTGCAAGGTCCTCCGGACGGCTACATAAACAAAAAAGTTCGATGACAAGAAAAACAGTATAGTATCAGGAAAATATAATGCTAATACGGTTCTTAGAGTGTCTCCAACGGTGTGCTATTTCATGTATTATTATTGCCAAAAAATAGCAGCCGTGCTCAAAATTAGGGCTCCAATGACAGCAATGGTGAGGTATATTTAGTGCTAAATATAGCTATAGGTATTCTTGGTGCTATATTTGGCATAAAATTTTTAGAAGACATGGCATAAACTTACCATAATCTTGCAACACCGGTAGAGCATCCATCTCTGGCTGGTTTAATACATAACGTTTCACATTGAAGCTTGGCAGTCAGCTCCTGCCACATAGTATTTATTGGCATTCTCAGTAGATCCTCCCTTCTCCGCACATTCTTGCTTATGGTTAGAACTCCCAAGTCTGCAAGCTATATTCACATATATTTGAAGCTCAAAATGTAGATTGGCCAGATCAATGAAACACAACGGCACTAAAAAAAGCTAAAAGCCTACAGCAAACTGCTTCTGAACCATCTTGCAATAGTTAAAAAAAGCTATATTGCATGCTAGTCATATTCCAGTAGAAGGATATGTTCAGGCCTAATGAATAAAACAAGAAACACCCACTTGACTTCAAGGATGATACATAGTAATTGGTCAACGTACATGATTAAGAGCAAGAGATGTTGCAACTTTGTCCATACATGTCTGTGAAGCCAGTATACCGGGTCCTTCAATTTAATAGAAAACGTGAGTTAAATAGCATCCTTGCGAACTATGAACTTATTACCAAAGTCATAAAAGAAATACCAGTATAAGGCACTCCTTCGGCCTCTAGCAAAGACTGGAGTGTACCATCTTCACCAATGCCTCCATGCACTGTCAATAGTGTAACCCGGGAAAAAAAATTTCACAGCCTAGAATTCTCAGTCGCCAAGTTGCAACATCTTGGTCATGTTCTTGTATTAAAATAACAGATGTTCAGAACATTGCAACAATATTTTTGGTTTTTTGTGTTCATAATTTTCTAGTTTAATTACATTGAAGTCAAACAATTGAAGCTCAAAAGAAACAAGTTAGACAGAAGAATTAAGTATAGAAAAACAAGGGATCAAGCAAAGAGAAAAACACACCTATATAAGACACACCAATCCTAAACGGATTAAGTTGTAAAAGCACCCTTAAAACCGAAAACGGAAAGCAAAACCATTAGTACTCTGTGATATTAACAATCAGAATGATATTGATGGTTGGTAACTTGGGGTATTAAGGGAAATGAATCATTTCTAGTATTCTGAGGAGCAGTCAGTGACCAGCTTGGCTCATCTGTGCTAGAGTTGAAGGTAATCTGCGGGCTGATTTTCTGTCCATGATTGGTGTTGCATTCATGATGTCTAGAGTGGTGGTGGGAGTGTGCCAGTTGGGCACGGAGATGGCAAGAATTGAGAAGCAAGAAGGCTTAGGATTCAGCATTTGTTTCATCAATGTGGAAGACATGGCAGTAAAGACCAACAGCCTATTGATGAAGATTTCTAATCAAATCCAAACACTTTTCCAGGTTTGCCTACTTGGGCACGTCCATTCATTGAATCCATTCTTGATGTTCTGGCATGATGTGATTTTTGGTGATTGCGTTGGAAATAGGACTCTGAATATCGAAATGCACGCATACATTAATCAACGATATTTCCCTATGAGGTCTCCTCCAAATCTGTTAGACCAACATACAAATTCAAGTATTCATTGGCTAGCAAGTCATGGAACATAAACAAACCTGCAATGAAAACTGTGGCCTGAACTTCCTTGGCTAGTTTGATCCAGTGCTTGAGCGTTAACTTTAATGGTGGTTCATTAGATATATCAAACCCTGTAAACCAATGGTGCTGCTTCAGACCTTCCATGAGTTCATCCATCACTTGGTTCCGTAATTGAGATGTCACTGTTGCCCGAGTAGGTTCAGTAGCCTCAGTACATGCATCAAGAACCTCTTCTGTTGTATGTCTCAGCACAAGAGAGTATCTATCCAGAAAGGAATAGCATAAGAAACAAAAGAAAAAGGCTGCACCCATCTAAACGAATTAGTCTTTCAAGTCAGTTATGTCAAAAAGTCAAAACAATAGGAGAATAGATAATCTTAATATTTATCTCTTCTGAAGCATAACTATATTCTATAGTGTATGATGTAGCTTTAAATATCTACAAAGACCATGGGCCAAAAGAATTAGTGTCAACAACTATATGTTAGCTGACAATCTTGAATTTTTACCAGGGGCCAAAAGAATTATGTATCAAATGGATTTCTCTGTTGGTTCTAATTTGAAAACTAAAGGAACCACAAGCAAGATAGCATAAAGGAGTATTTAAGTAGTGTATTCAACTTCACATGAAGCACTAAGATAAAGTAAAGTACGAAAAGTACACTCACGGTAATGACCAAACTGTTCTGGAGCTAACAGCCATTTCCTCGTCATCAGATGTTATCTTGGATGAATAACCATTTGCAGGGGCCAGTAAACATGGAGTTACCTCAATCTGGAACCATTAAAAGTGGCATTTGTACTTCAGATCGAAAAATGATAATCCCATACAGTTTCTAGACTTTGAAATACACTAATCAAAGTCATCCCGATAATTCGTTACTCCTAGAACTTCTGGATACTACACTAACATTAAAAAAAACAAAAGCAAACCTGAACTGATCAGAGAAGAGAGCTTTGAAGCTGACTCACAAAATATTTCAAGTGAAGAATCAAGTCATAAAATTATCGTTGAAAAGCAATATCAAGAACAATAAAATATGAAGTTCATGAGACTATATCCAAATTTCGTAAAAGGAAACTCCTCCTACCAAAGACCATGGTGAAACATTTTTAAGCACCAAATAACCAATTGTTTCAACTTTATGGGGAAAATAGAACAATCAACCCTGATTTGATAAAAATCGTGAGCAAAACAATTCCAAACCAAAAAGGCGCTCTAACGCAAAGAAATAGCTTCCAGAAATGTACATTCAGAACAGTAAGGCCCGAAGTTGGGCATGATACAAATTAAATTAAGCAATCCCTCATAAGTATACTTACATCATCGAAAGCTTGCAAATTGAGCCAAACATTAGTTCCACTCATAAGAGATACTTGTCGTTCGGAAGTGTCCCCACCAAAAATGACATAAACTTTGCGAGCATCTCGGCATTTTGGGAACACTTCAGTGAGTTGTGGGGATCTAGATGTTCTAGTTTTAGGCAAGGGACTCGGCACATTGTTGTATGAAGCTAGACTGGGAAACCTCAAACAAGCATGTTGAATGATGGTTCTGAGGATATTTGCATGGGAAAATCCAACCTGGAAATGAAAATTGACATCTCTCAAGATTCCATAGTAGAAGACCCATGGATGATTGTTAATCAGAGAAGGATGAATAGCAAGTATAATATACCTCGTGTAGCACAACAAATAGAACTTACGTCAAAGGATGACTAAATATACTATCAATTTAGAAAGGAAATTAGGTCATAACATTCTATTGAACTTCGACTTACAAAGAAAAATCAGAATCCCAACTCCGTTGGACCATAGCAACATAATGCAGGCAACTGTTTAGAGTTTACGGGAGTTTCAAAAATAAAAACTGATTTAGGGACTAAAATGTTCCCAGGATGTTTGAACTCTATACTACACGGATATGAGTACTGCGATGAACAGTAGCTTTTTAGATCAGCCTGCCATGTTTGCTGGTTAGGATTTGTACCCTGAGGAAGTAACTTAAATCCATGAATTACGACACCTACCACGAGAGGCATGACATCTAACATCTCAATAATAATGAAGACACCAACAAAACCAAAGATTGCGTCTTAATAAAAGAATTTGGGAGCACTCTACAGAATAAATAATTTGTAAACACCATGACAGCATATCTCAGGAATTGTTTACCAAGGGATTGTTCCTACACACAATATATACAACCAGTACATACCAAACAAATGAAATATGCGTGAAATCAGAACCGTGCAAAAGAAAATAGGTGTTTTAATTGGGCTTGTTGACAAATCATGACAAGATTTTGAGCTTCTGCTTCAACACACGTGCAATATCTTGGAGTTACCTTTGAAGCTTGCTGAAATAAGAAGCTGGTTTGCTCCATCCCACTAATCTATTATGACACGAAGAAGTATCAATATTGCAGCATGTAAAAAAAAAAGCAGCAGAAGTGATCAACACATGCAATAACTCAGACACTCATCTTACCAAGTTGATGTCAGTAAATACAATTACACCCGACTCAGTTTTTCCGAAGTTGTTCTCTGAAGAAGATATAGGAGCAGATGGTGGCAAAAACCATCCATCAATTCTAGCAAAATCACATAGGCCAAGCCGTTGGAATAATATAGATGCCCCATCTCGAATACTTTTTATTACATCTAGAGGAAAGCGAGGTGGTGTGTGATATGCAACCTGCAACAAATGCATCCATATAAGTGAGAGATCAAATGAAGGAACACCAAAGTAAAACATGTCAAACATAGTAACCACAATCAACACCCAAACCATCTTAAATTAAGATTAAGGAAAAAGAAAAGCGCTGAAAACTCCCCAACAATTTGAAATCAAAGCAGAGGCCTACTTGCTAGTGGTAGCAATGCCATGCACCCTCAAAACCAAAAAAAGTTTGTATTAAACGCGACTCCAGTAGACTTGGTGTAGCCTACAAGCATCCGTACCTGCTGTGTAGGAAGATATTTCCTTCTGTAATTGAATATTGCATCCTTCTCGTCTACATCAGCACTGCCATGGAACTGAAGTTCAACCTGGCCATCAATGCGAGTTTGTGGAACACAGATCACATTAGATTAGGTGACACCACCTACGCAATCCAGTATTACACTGGGAAGTTACTTGAAATTCCATAAGTTGCACACATAATATCACCTCTGCAGTAAAAAGAAAATCACTAGGATGATATTCATCCCATCTGATTGATACAGTTCATTTTATCTCATGCTTTGTTAGAGATTACGAGCAAGAAGAAGTGGTGACATCAGTAAAATGGATCAGTGGGTTCAAAGCAAAACCCAGACCGTTACAAAACTTAACCAACAGATAATGTACGTTTTTTTTTTCTTTTCCTGAGATTGCTAATGTACGCTTATGAAATAGAGAGACAAGCTTGAGTGCCAAAATACATTGGTTTTGGAAAAAAGGGGCCCACCCTAGTAATAGAAACACTTTTTACTACAAGTATTACTACAATAATATATTACAACTTAATAAAATTTTGATGAATAAGAAAGGTAAAATTTTGTACTTCGGGTGTGAGATGTTAGCAAGGAATGTAGGCTTCTCGTAAACCATAGTACAACAGTTGTCCTTACATTTGGAGCCCAAATATTCAGTTTGTGAAGAGACTAAATCGCCTAATTATATTCCCTTTGTAAGTCAACACTCCATCCAACTGGCAAAATTAACTGCCCTTATTTCTTCGCCCAAATGATTTGTGGTTTCATGAGAGAAAACTTAGTGGGTTCAAGCAGATGTGTCCCTGATCAAGGGAGACAAAATATGCTACACCTCTTAGGAAATTTTTTAAGTTGAGTGGGTTAACTTGAAGTCACTATGCTTCAAGTGGCGTCACCCCTGGCCAGAAGAGAGCAAGAAGCGGCTAAAGTGGTGTAAGATGGGCATCTCTAGTCCCAACCTAAATATTCCCAAGAAATCAAGCGTTTTTCCATTGCAGTGAACTGCAAAGGGAAGCACGGAAGCAAAAGAGCATATACCTCTGTTGGCAGTAGAACAACAGGCTGGCAATGAAAAGCAGAACCCACGTCAAGGACAATGGCAGTAAACTCTCTCCCTCCGTCAAGAAAAATTTCCACAATTACTCTGTCATCAACTCCCTGTCAAACATCAGAAATGACTGCATTGGAACCTTTAAAACATAGTTTCCCAGGCGCAAACTATTCCCTGGCCCTAAACACCGGATATATTGGTTTGCTTAGATTTCAGTTACCAATATGTATTTTTAGACTTATACCTCCTTGGTTTGACCAAATTGCATCACCACACCTCGAGAGTTGAGAAAATCAAAATTTATATCAACTTCTAGATAATAACATGAACAGGACAACTTGTTCTGAGAAAAGCTGCCATTTCTCATTTTTGCTTCCGAATCAAAGTGGGACAAGAAAAAAGGTTAAAGCATCGACAAAGAAAGAGAGAGGAAAATTACTTCTGAAATAAGTTCATTAGCTTTCTTAAGAGAATCCGCAACGCCATATGCAACTTTAACTCCAATGCTTGACCCTGCTTTTGTTGGCTTTACCTTCCATCAATAAAACAACAATGTTATACAGACTTGACAATCATCTCACTATCAGCGTGACCAAACTTATACACCCAATGCAGGACTAAGCCTTACCACAACTTTGCCCAGGTTAGTATCAAGTTGATTTCTGACAAACCACTCAGAGAGCTCGGATTTGTCCAGCTCACTTCCCTACATGCAATTTTATGAGTACCAGTAGAACAAAATTCAACCAAATAAAGCTAAATTCCAATAGAACAAATAAAACTCCAAAATGAATTTCTCACAAAACCAAAGATTGTAGGCTTGTAGCCATAACCCACACATTAATTAGGCACACTAATCTCACCATTTGAACTTGAATAAGAACAACCAAAACCCAATGTGATGTGATGATGCAAATCTAGCATTAACTTCAAGGAGGTAAATAAGCCTAAAAGTTTTAGTTGTCGAATCTCAGAAAGTAGATACCCTTGTGAAGTTAGGGGTGTGGTAGTATGATAGTGGATAAGGGCCTCTGGAGAGGCTGAGAGGGGTAGATGCCCCATGGTATGGCCTGCTCTGTGCCTGCTTATGGATTTCTATCCAGGTAGCCAATGATTGTGTCATGTATTTGAGGGGGGATACTGTGACATCATAATTGCTGGCATAGGCAAATCAAGTCAGCTACATAATGAACCGTGTGGGCTACTACTGGTAACAAGGGCTTAAGCATTTCTTTATTCAAGTTATAGAGCAAGTAGGCAACTTGGGGCAAGACAAAAGATAAATACAAGAATAGAAAAGGGACAATTAAAGACCAAACACTAGTTACTAGTACGAATTTAAACTGGCTGAAGCAATACCTGCACTAAGAAATTCGGCACCGTTACAAATCCTTGTCTGTTGAGCTCCAATGATGCATCGTACTGCGAAGAATCAAAATCTAAGAACAGTTGGCATCTTTTTACAAAACAAAGGAAAAAGAAAACAGCAACAGAAAGTCTTATTTGGAAGGTTAAAATTAATATTTAATTATTTATAACGGTTAAAAAATAAAAACCTCTAAAAGCATCAATTGGTTATAAAGAAGGTGAGAACATTTGTATCAATGGGTTTTTTAGCATTTGCTAATGCTTGAAAAAAATTCATGAGTGCAGTGTCCAATTGCAGTTACACATTGACAAACTCCTGATTAAAAAACATGGGCCCATCCCACTTTTATGTAGGAGTCATTGCCCGTTGGATCATCAAACTATTGTTGAGAGAGAGAGAGAGAGAGAGAGAGAGAGAGAGAGAGAGAGAGAGAGAGAGAGAGAGAGAGAGAGGTTTTTTTTTTTAAACGGCAAAAAGAATTCAACATCATAAATGATAAAGAGAGTTTCATCATCATAAATGATAAACAACGAAGAGCGAGAGAAAGTTAGTTTTACCTTGTCAAATGCTTTACGGCATTCATCTGACCGTGTGCCTACAAATGGAACATTTGATTTTTCCAATAGCTCCTGGAATACAAAAACACTTCCATTCACCACATGATAAGGCTCAAAAAGTTTCTCGTCACTTAACAAGTTGCTACTGAGCTACACCTGAATGCCACCATCTTCACCAAAACGACCATGTATTACTGGGAAAACTATGTCCACAGAGCCAGCAAGGTGTTCGGCAAAGTCAGACAATGTCTCAAACCGTTCGGCAAGGCTGCAAAACTAAGAGTTAGCCATCTTTCAAATTTTCAATCTCAAAAAGGAGATCTGCAAGTTCCAGAATGACATATATACCTTTGCAGTTTGAAATCAAAATCTGCAGGAGTGTTGGAGTACAACTGCAAGTAAAATTTAACAAGAAAATTTAAAAGAACTAGAAGTACTACATCTTCACTAAGTTTCAGTAGCAAAATACATTGAACAACATAAACAGTTGAGAAATAGGAGAGCAACCAATAAAGTACAACACACAAGAACAAAAGGAAATAAAGCTTTATGCACCCAATAACAATTCTTTACTAGCAAAAGATGGAAAATTGGAGTTTGATAGGGAAACAACTTGAAGCTTTATGCACTCAATAAATAACTCAAACAAACAAGCACAAAAGAAAATGGATGTCGGTTTATATCCTCGTAGGTCAACATGATTTGCACAAAGAACGACCTAGATTACCTATTTTAAATTTTTGATGGACAAAGTACAAGAGTCTGCAGCCAAACAACCAGGGCAGTTCTAAGGCCAGTTCTTCTTGAAGTTCGATAGAGGTAGAAACTACACACACACCAAAAAGTAAAAGAACGGTCATCGTGAGACAGATAGATAGAATAACACAGGCATACCAAACCAATTAGTAGGACTTGGAGAGGTCATCAGTTTGCAGAGAATACAGGAAGAGGAGTTCCTTTTAATTTCCAACAAGGAGTTTCAAACAGTGTTACAAAAAAAAGAGGATAATCAACGACGGGTTTAGACCCTTTAAATGCCCACCAAATAGAACTTAAACACTTTTCAGGCAACCATCAAGGTGGCCAAAAAATTACCTAAAAGTAGCTCAAATACCAACAAGATTTATTGATGGCCTAGTTTTGCAAGTAATGCCAGAGTTAGGTGCTCAGGTAGCAATTACGAAGTCTGTTAGTTATTTTTATTTTTAAACCAGGATTTCCCTCTCACACAACAAAAAAAAAACACCATATCAAGATTGAAGATCTATTCAGAAACAGTAATGAGTTAGCAAACCATACACCATGTACAAACCTGAGCAGAGGATATTGCATATGCATTGAGATTAAAATCAACGTAGTAGCAGCTTACATGCAAGCCATCCCCCTGTTGAAAATAGAAAATTAGCTTCACTAGATTATATCAATCATGCAAAAATCTACTCGTGGAAATTACATCCAAACAAACAACATCGGCAATCAACCAATACTCAGACTCTAAGCTTTAAAATGCCAAATATGGTTTCCAATACACCTTACACTATAGCATTAGACCCTATACAAATAACTGGTCAACTTTTCTTGGCGTAATCCAGAAAGAGTTCATGACCTTGGTTCGCATGGCAAGTGGCGACATTGTAAACTGGAGCCCCCTCCACAGCTATTTCTCACAAGCTTTTACTCGAGGGAGGGTCAAAGGATTTTGCTTTCGATGGGAGTCAAACTAGAGACTTATGCTAACCTATGCTTTGCATTATCATTCGTCAAAGTGGAGCATGGCTTCCTTTTCAACAGACATAAACAGCAGAAGATGGAGGATTCCAATTCACTAATCACTATCCTGTTTCTTCCTAATTTCCTCAGCAGCAGAACAGAGACAAAAACAACTATCCAATGACCATATCTAGAAATGCATCAACCAATGTCATTTCCCCGGACAAGGATTGAAAAATTCGAAAAGGAGTACTCCCAAACATCTCCTCAGCATCAGTAACAAACACAATGTAAAGTCTAAAGAATCAAATTGGGGGCCCTTTGGCTAAATTAAAATTTTTCTATATTTGTTTCTAAATTTTATTAAATTAACATTAAATGTTTTTGGATTAATCATCTGTCTCAACTAAAAAGATCGAAAATTCTTTAAAACAATTCAACCGAAAGCAAAAAAATACCAAAAAAATAAAAAATGAAATCTGGAACCGATCTTTATTATCTTTTCCTCTTGCAATTACGAAAAGCTAAAAAGAAGAATACTAACAATAACGATTTTTTTCCTTTTTTGTGTCTTTATCGACGTCATTAATATTTTGTAGGCCCCACGTAATTTCAGATAGAGTGTTCTTCTTCTCTTTTTTTTTTTTTGGTCATGATTTCAGAGAGAATTCAAACCTCACTGACTGACTGCAACTTGTACAACTAACAAAGACTTTCGCCATAAAAAAAAAAAAAAAAACTCCATTTTTTATATAGTCAAACCTGTATATGATCAAGAACCGATCTAGCAGAGTTGAGAGAGATTCCCCGCTCCGCAGACGGACCTCCACAGACAAGCCCAATTCTCAAAACCTTACCTTTCTCTCTCCTCTTATCACCACCATCTTCCTCAACAACCCGATCGTCAACTACTCCAGCACCACCTCCAACTCCAACGCATCGCTGCCATAACACAGCTCTATTCACCGAACACGGCGGAATAACACAGTTGCGAGAGAAGAACGGAGACGACTCCGGCGAGTCACGGGGGAGAGAGAGGCGGGTGGAAGCGTAGGGGAGAAAGGAGTGAGAGAGCCATGAAGAAGGAGGAGCAGAAGCCATTGAAGCGATGAAATGTCAGGGTTTGAGAGAGTGGGGAATTGTTGAGGAGAGAGAGAGTGGGGAAGTGGTGGCCATGGGGTTCAATTGATCATTCAGAGGGAGTCTAAAAAATCGAAGACGTCTGAGAGGTGCGGGAAAAACGTGGTTTCAGATCACGACTCTAGAAGTCGTGTTTGAAAAACACGTTTTTATGAAATCGTTCGTGTTTGCTACACACGTCTTCCAAAGGCATGTTTACTTTCAAACTAGATTAGGATTACCTTAATTTTTTTATTAATCCGTATTAATCCACTATGAAAGCGTGTAACAAAAAAGAGTTTTTTAGAAAACATGTTTTCCTGAACACGTTTTCACGCAGTATGAGAATAAAATTTGAAAACATGCGTTTTATTTGGGTCATGTGCAGGGCTTTCCCTTCTCATGGAATTATGTTTGAATTAATAAGAGTGCATGTCATGTACAACTCTTGTGATTGTGTTTTATTTTTATAGTAATACGAGGTTCGAGTCCGCTTGCGTGAAAACCATCCACTCCTCCTCTTCTCTTTTAATTGAAGTTGTACTATGGACAAATAATACTTCGTCTAAAAAATATAGTCCATCGTTCCATTCTAACCGAATAGAAAATCGATTATATCTTTCAATCAGTAATACATTTCATATGCAATATAGATCTTATTTGATAGATCTCAATTAAATCTAAAATACAAAGTTTTTAAAATCACTTAAAACATTATAGAGTATATGATATATTACATTGAAAAGTGACACAAACTCGAAAAAAGAACTATATTTTTGGGACGGAAGAAGTAAGGTAAACCATTGTAGTGGAGTGATCTACAATCGTATCATCATTGGAAGTGCAATAGTTTGTAAAACATATATATAAGTTATGCGGCGATTTCGAAAATATATATAAGTTTTTAATCTGCACATGATTCATCCCTTCCATATCACCTTTGTGTCACTTTGACCCCTTAAATTGTCACTTCAAATGATTTATACCGTAAACCGTTAAAGTTTGCCCCAAATCAGTTAAAGCAACTATTCGAAGGACCACAGACAGGACGAGACTAGCCAAACTCCATTCTCTTCTAGAAACGCATTCATGAACCTTTCATTATAGAGTACTGTGCTGAAGAAGAGATGTTAGGTGCCTCGCGGTTGTGACCCAGGACCACCAAATAGTTTTTGTATGATGTAATGAGGGGAATAAAATATAGCTCTCTCTCCACGAAAAGTATACCAATTTTACATACGTGGAATTATACACCTTCTTCTTCTAGAGGTTTGAAGTCCAGTTCTTGAAAAAGGTCACAACCCTTGCTCTTTGTTCAATGTTGTCAGATTGGGTAATCGCGTGGTGTCATTAAATTAGGATGTACTAGTTGACTTATCGGTAAAGGGTCTCATCCTGGCTTTAAAAAAAAAGGATCAAATTTGAAGGAAAAAAATGTTATCCATTGATTAATCAAAGCAACCGGATGTAAAAATCCCAAAGCCTAAAAAAATTAGGACAAGTGGAAAGGCCTTATACGTAACGTGAATTAAGGTCGATAGCTTAAGGTGTTAAGTTATCGACTAAATGGGACAAAGTGAGACAAATTCTATAATTGGACGGGACACAGTGAAATTTTTGTGTGTAACTTATTATAAGATTGTGACAACTTTATAGTATACACCACGAGTTTTAATTTTGAATAATTCATCTATGTAACGCCCCCAAAATTTGGGTTTGTTAATAAGGAAATACATATACAATAACTGGGGTTTTACAACAGTAACCCATAAGAAATTACATAATTCCTCCTGCCAAATACAATTATTCTCTACAGGGTTGACTAGGTTTCTCTACTCCATCGCACTGCCTTTATTCCTAATTAAGATCCTCGCCTCGCCTCCAGAAGGCCTTCCAACCATAGTTCTCTCCTCCCGTCCATCTTATAAGATATAGGCATAATACGCCGAGCCGCAGAAAAACATCGCAGATTATGCCAGGCTACACAAAACAAATAATCGCGTGCCAGCGCTCAATAGTTTTACTACGCCAAGCTTCTAAAGAAGAATTCTAAACAATATATTCATGAACAACATATATAACTTATGTACAAGAATCATATCATGCATCATGTGTGTCCACGCGGATCGAGTAAAATACGCGCAGAGAAAAACAATATTTCTCTTTAGCATCTCAAAACAAAGTGTCAATGTGTCGCTTTCAAAACAATAACTCATTTCGATAACTCATCAAATGTCTCAAATTGTTTTACTCAGATAAGGCTCTTTCAAAGATTCTTCTTCAAATTTCAATCACGCCAATATCTCACACCACTGAAAAGTTATTTGCACCGCTTACACCTTTTCACCGGGCGGCACAACCCTCCCGCCCGAGACCTCTGTCGCATCACCGGGAATCCCAAACGCCTTTTTTGCACGACGGCCCTGTCCGCCCATGACTCACATGACATAGTCCCGCCCTCGCCTTACCGATCCCCACAGTATGTTTCAAGGCCCGCTCACTATGTATAAGCACGCTTAGCCCCTACCACCAAGTTCACTCCATCTAAAAATGGGGGCAAGGCTCTCGCTTTCCAGACTAAAGATATTTAATAACCCAACCTCATCATGGCGCACACTCACATGATGGGCGGCGTTAAGACCTGCATATCATTAATTCCAATCCTCCAAGTTCTCCCCGCGGAACTTGAGGTGGCATCTATTCATCTTATCACATTTCATTTCATTTCATTTCTCAAAAAAAAATTTCGTTTCTCATTTCAAAACATATTTTCATTCTCATCTCTATTTTCTCATCAACATTTATTCAAATTTTCTCATTTCTCGTGTCGCGGACGTATCGCTGTGTGTGCTCAATGCCACATGCTAAAAAAATAAAAATGCCCATGCAATATTTCATAATCTTTCTTTCAAAAATTTTCATATTTTCCCAATAACATTTTTCCACATAAAATCATACCCTTTTTATACATCAACTTTCTAAAAATGATATTTCCCACTAGAAAATCTTCTCACATAAAATCATGAAATTAATATTTCTCCAAAATTTTATTCACATAAAAATTATGCACTCAAATGCACTAACTCTTCCAAAAATAATATTTCCCAATTTCTCTAAATCTTTATTTCTCATCAAAAATCTCATTTCTTCCTTTTCTCTTATAAAACCATTTTTTTTAATCTCTAAGAAATAAATTAATCAACAATCTCTTTCTCAACAATAAATACTCCAAATTTCTTTTTCTAGAATTTCTTGCTCAATAAAATATATCAACTCACTAATTTTTGAGTTTTCTAGAAAAATATTCATCTCTCCAAAAATATATACACTTTATATTTCTAGAAAAACTCACTCTCTAATAATCTTGTGTAAAAACAATATTTTCATACGTAGTAAAATCACAACCATCTTTCCAAAATAAACCATTCTCTTCTTTTTCTCCACAGAAATCCATAAGATACTCACTAATTATTTAGTAAAATATTTCTTCAAAATTTTTTTTCTAAAATCTCTCTTTTCATTTATTTAGTAAAAATCATTACACTAATTTACAAAAAATTACATAAAATAATAGATCTTTCATATTAGTAAAAATAAATCCTTTACTACACAAGATAACTCTTTCTACTTATAAAAATATATCATTTGAACAATAACCATGATTTAATCAACATTAATTAATTAATACTTCCAAGAAATCTTAACATAATAATCATAGAATCTTTTCTAGAAAAATACATATCTTCTAATTAACCTCTAATCACTTCTAATCAACTACTAATCATCTTCTAATTACCTTCTAATCACTTCTAATCACCTTCTAATTAACTCTAATCACCTTCTAATTACCTCTAATCACCTTCTAATTACCTCTAATCACCTTCTAATTACTTCTAATCTTACTAATCCACTTCTAATTTCATGAAGAACTATTCTAATTAGAACCTCATAAACATGTTTGTTAAACTTTCTAAATAAAAATACTCTTTCTAAATTACTAAGAATCATACTTAGCAACTTAACACATGCATAAACTAACTTACTCAAACTCTAAAATCATGCTTAAAAATTAAATTAGAACAACCTAATTAAACTAGAAATAACTAATTAGAAGAGTAGTTTAGTAAACTACCTTGATTTCCTCAATTGTAAACCTAAGCCGATTAGCAATCCTTTGGAGAAGGCAACCCTTAAACTACCTAGCTAACTTACTAATCAACTTAGTAAGTAGCTAATTAGAACTAAAATATGGTGGCTAAAAGGTGGTAAGAATAGTTGGTTTGTTGGAAAAGTAGAGAGATAAATAGGCAAGTGTGGGGTATAAGGTGTCCAAATGATCAAAGGGGTTGCTATTTATAAAGAAAATGAGTGACCTCACCTCCCCCCTCAAAACTTTAAGCCTCTCTCCCTCTCTCTCTTCCTAAAAATTCCAATTGGTGCATGTATGAGAGTAAATGTTGAGCTAAGGTGGCACATGGAAGGTACCTTAGGTGGAACTCTAGGCTAGATTAGGTCCTAGCTAGGAATCTTTGTACAAATTACTTGTGAACTAAGTAAGCATGGGGGAATGTATGGAAACTCACGTAGGAAACAATGGTGGGGGAAAATAATGCCTCTCATTTGTGTAGGTTTTTAAGACGGTTATCTTTGTTACGGGGTGTTTTTAAGACTAGATACACCTAATGTGCATGTGAAACCATTTAATAGCTATGGAGTAGCCTTAACAAGCTATAAGTAGGGGGAATATTCCCTCCTTAAAACATGGATGCATGTTTCTAGGAAACTTGGGGTGCAAGGTCAAGATAACTAAGTCTAGTTTGTGTAGTTTGTGCTCAAATGCATGTATTGTGTGGGTATGCAAAGGTTACTCCTAAAATGGTAAGGCTTATTCTAACTAGTTTTGGGTATTAAGCTCGGTTCCCTATCTTCTGGATCGTTCTTCTACGTCTCAAATCAGCACGTATATATGGCTAGAATTCTAATTATTCAATTTAAAAGAATAAAATAATATTTTAATAGAAAAATATTCCGATAAACCGAAAATTAAAATAAATAATTAAAATATTAAGCGAAATTTTTATTTACGAAAAATCCGGATCGTTACAATCTAAACTTTTGAGAATATCATAGGTATTGGGTTTTAAGCCAGAAAAATTTATTGAAGACAGATCAAAGCAAAATACTTGAAAATAATACTCATTTTTTGTCAATGGAATGGAGAACATCAAAACTAAAGGGGCTGAGGGGTAGATGATTGTTCATACAGTGATATGCATAATTTGACGTATATACTTTCATGTGAAATTCTACATTTTGAAAATCGGACTGCTACATCAACTTTTTCTTAATGGAGACAAATTTAATTAGGCCTTCATGAATATGTTGAACTCTATGTATTAAGTTACCGTATAAATATAATTATCGAGCTAATTTCTTTATTTTTTCCCATGGAATCACTAATTTTTGATGATTTTCCTGTTTAATATTGTAGGTCGGTCTGCAGTAAGTAGAAAAGGTATAAGGCACCAAAAGACACCTTAGCCCAACCCAAGTGCGTGTATGGGCTTTACTACATCCATCTGGGCTGGATCTGTTAATCTTTAATCCAAATTTGTGGGCTAGATTAGATGTCGTGGGCTAGAGTGGATAATCTTCACAACTTCACAACAGAAGCAGCCCAAATTCCTAGTCTCAAATCAAGGTGCTCAGTGGCCCGTCTGTTATCCAAGTTATTTTGGCCTTGTTCGGTTGGGAGTTTTGAGGGAGTTTAGTTTAGTTCTGATGATGTAAGCAAGTGTAATAAGTGGAGAGAGATAGAGAGAAAAGTGAGAAAAATGATGATGTCAGCGCAAAACAGAACTTGACAAAGCCGGAGCAAAGCTCCCAACCAAACATGACCTTTACTTTTTTCATTAATAAGTCCTTCAAAATTCAAAATATTTTATTTCGCGACTGACTAATGAATGGAGCGGGGTATCTAGCAAATAATTCACAAAATAATCATAAAATTTTATAGGAATTTGCACTCTTGAATTCCCAAAAAGAACCCCCTGGGAGCCAAGAAAAAAGGACAAGAAAAAATAGATCTTACGGACCACTTCAATTGTAGCACATTTTTGTTAAGATCATTTGACCAGAGTCTCGATCTAACACTTTGGATTTCTTTGTTTGACCCTTGTCTTTAACTTAACTTATCCATCTTTGAAATTTTTAATTCTTTGAACCTTAGGACTAACGTTTGTTCATTGTTGAATTCATCCTCCACAAGAGGCTGAATTGATAATTCCTAAGTGATTTGATACAAACAACGTTAACCTTTTCCAATGTTTCCCTTTTTTTCTTCCTTTTTTTCGGCAGATGTCACTTTTGAACATGAAGGTTTGAAAATTCTATAACGTTACCCCAAAATTTTGACGTATTGTTTCAATTTCGAAAGTGACTTTCTTGGTTGGTTTATTTAATCTACTTAAGAGTCTTTTTCTCTATTTGAATTGTTGTCGATCAAAATTCGGAGGCCTTAAAAAATATGCAAGGGCCGAGAGCAAACAATCTCATACCATTGAGGATAGTTGTCGCGATTCTTATGTGTTTCGAGCACCACAGGATTGTGTGTTATACTAGTATCCTTTCCTTTATGTGTGTTTTTTTTTTTTGCAGATATTGAAGTGATTTTAATCCACTAAATGCTTATTAAGTTACTTTTGCTATCCTATTTGGAGAAGGCGTTTTTATGTTACTATTATTTTGCTTTTGTTTTGGCCATCTTCATATTAGTATCATATAACGTCTTTTCTTTGTTTTCTTTTTGTACTTTATCTATATTTTCAATAAAGTTCTTTCTCTTCCACCAAAAGGAAAAAAAGTTGTTGTCGATTGAACTTATTTCAATTGTTGCCGACTTTCATATGATTGATAGTTTACAATTCTAATTCTCCTATGTATGTGAACATACTCTCCAAACTCATAGTCCTGTACTAGTAATTAAGTGCTTGGACTTTCTGAATTCAGGGTTTTTTCCGTTTGCTAAAAGCAACGAACCCCCAACTTTCATCTGCTAAAAGCAAGCAACTGCAAATGAGTATGTGAGGGAAAATTAATTTTTAACTAATATAAAAAACAATAGTGATTTTAGCAACATTACTAAAGCTCAACTTTTATCGGATTTTGGATTTTCAACTTTAGCAAATGAAAAAATTGGCCTAACTCTGAAAGTGGAAGCCCAGCCCAGCCGACAAAACAGTAGAACTTGAACCAAGACTCAGCATATTGTGGGCCTACTAGGTTTGTTGGGATCCTGGGCATGTCACTTCCAATCCAATACCCGTTCGAGATATTAATTAAGGGGCTTTTAGAGGCCAGTCCTGTGAGCAATGACTCATACTTCACCAAGTCTTGGTACAATTACACATGGAAAAATGTATTGTTAATTGTGAATTAACAGTGCTCATTAAGTCCACACACGGAAAAATGAACTGTTAAAATTACACACGGAAATCTATTGCTCATTAAGTCCTCCCAATACTGTTAATTGTGGAAATACACTGTTAAAATTACACACGAAAATCCATTGCTCTTTAAGTCCTCCCAATACTGTTAATTGTGGAAATGAACTGTTAATTGTGAATTTTGACAAGAATTAACAGTCCTAATTCCAAAAGTCGAGTGTTAATTGTTGTATCAAAATACTGTAAATTGTGAAAATGCACCGTTAATTGTTAACACTAACAGGCATTTCAACAATTAACACTTTTTGTTTCAACAATTAACACTGCACTCTTGGAATTAGCACTGTTAATTGTTGTCAAAATCCACAATTAACAGTATTTTGAAAGTGCAGTGTTAACTGTTAAAACAAAGAAGTGTTAATTGTTCAAACGGATAAGTGGCAGGACCCAAGAATAAGTGACAGGACCTTCCCAAGACTCTCTCCCAAAATTGGGACCGGCCCAGCATTTTCCGATTAATTAATTGTCTCTCGAGCACCGTCAGGGGTGCTCCAATAACTCTCTTCACAACACATTAGCGTGGAAGCCAACCAATTCCTATGCAAATGTGTTGTGGAGAGAGTTATTAGAGCACAACGTGATGATGCTCCAAGAGCATTGAATAATCACTCGTTCTAGTAATCATGTACGAATTCTAGTCCACTTTTTTTTTTTTCCCAGGACTCGTAAGAAGTGTTTAGTTGTTAGTGAGACTTGCAGTCCAATTTACCGTCAACACTTGCCATTTTGTCAAATAATTTACTAACCAGTAAACAGATACATCTCGTCCGCCCATATTTTTCATGTGTTCTAGTTAGGTTTCTTAAAATCAAGATTCAACCAGTTTTTATTGGCAGTAGCACGAAAATAAAGCAATAATGAAAGCATCAATTGGCTGCGAGAATGAAGGAAAATCACCTACCTAGCTACCAACAAAGAAACTGCATCTGTATTTCAAACTCGGTTCTTGGGGCCAGAGGGCAGAGAGACAAATTAAGGGTGAGTGGGCTTTGAGTGCTCCTCCCTCTCGTATACAATCTGTCTAGGTTTGAGTCCTGCCAAACCACGGAACTTGCGTAGAGGACTTTTTGTCTATCTAGTATGTACTTCGGTGGTGCTATGGTGACGGACTCGCCTTTCTTGGTAGTAGCTATGACTCAAACAAAATATTATACAGCGGGTCGAGAACCCCTATGATCATGTCCAAGGGGGATTGCTACCCTAGTCGCCTATTCCCACCCTTTTAATTGTTTTAAAAAAATAAAACAGGTGTGTTGGAAATTCGTAGGTTCAAATCTTATGAAAAGAAGTTGATATATGATTGGTTGAGTTTGAGTAATAGCAAAATTTTATTTTAATTTTATTTATAAAAAAAAAAAAGCAATTTAGGTTCTTCTGTCGTACTATTAAAAAAAAGTATAATTATCGATTTGCTTAAGCAAATAAAATGAATAACAAAACGAGCCCTATAGAAGATCATAAAAGTCATGGAAGTCCCGTCCTATAAAGCTTCAAAAAATGATCACAAATAATATGAGACAAAGTAAGTTTATATTATATATGTACATTATTCCAATGTTACGTATATTTGTTTGTGAATTAAGATCTTAATCTAGGTTAATCATTCAATTATTAATCCCGAGTTTTATGTGGTATTGTCGACATGATACTATAAAAAATCACACAGCATGCAACAAATTTATTAAAAGAGAAAAGATAACACACTTTCATTCAGTGATTGTAAGTGAACACTAACAGTATGAATCCGGATGACACGCTTTCATTAAATGAGTGTAAGAGTTACGGTCTCTCAATTGGGGATACCGTACCAATAATTTTTCCTACTATTGATAGATGCAAGTTTAACATTTTGTGCACTGTATTTGCCGGTGAGATTATTTGCATAATAATTAAGGTCAAATTTTTATGTCCCTGTTTGAAGAACATAGAGCTGATCACACATTGGACTATGGAAAGTGATTTTTGTTTCTTTGATCGGGACAATAGAAAGTGATTGATCCATCCTATTTTTTTCCCCTAGATAGGTTACCAATGATAATTCTGATTTCACCTTAGTCTTATTGGATCTACTATTTAATGATTGTGGCCAGTTCTGCAACTGCTGACTTAAGCTAAAATAGCTTTAGCACGCTTAAGCCAGCTTGTTCCATTAATTTAAGATTAGTTACTGACTTATGAAAAATTATGACATTATTGCCCTTATGCAATGTAAAATGCAACCTAACAATAAAAATCACATTGTAATTGCTTGATTACAGCATCGTACATGTATGAGTGTAGCGACCCATTATGTCCAATACATAAAAAAATAAAAAAGAGAGAGAGGTAGATATATTGGCTATTCACACGTCAAAACCTTCTTAAACATCACCACAATATTGCCCTTACGCCAAATAAAGTGCAACCCAATAATACATATGAAAAATGTACTTTCCCACAAAATACTTAAAAAACAATTTCACCCAAGTCGTGCAATTACCCGCCGGTCTTTCACCCTTTAACTCCCGCGTGTCCGTCATTCCTCTTATACAGGTCCTTGTTATCGATCATTTCTTAACTTCATCATCATGGTTTGTCGTGGGTTTGAGGGAGGGAGAAGGGGAGATAATGGAAAGGGAAAAGGAGGGAGGTGCCGCAATGAAGAGGAGAAGGATGAGAGATAGAGAGGCGAGATCACAAGTGTAGCCGGATGGAGCTAATAAGCCCTAACAACTCTTATGGGCAATTTGGACATTTGACACTTCAAATTAATTATACTTCCCACATAAGTTAAAGTAAAAAATAAGCTGACTTAAGAGTAGGTGTTTTTGTTATGGAACACACTAACTTAACGCTTCTTTGCAAAACGCAAGTCAAGGGCTGTGGAACGAAAAGAAAAAAAACTTAGTGGGATTAGTTGGTGAATGATAGCCCCAAGGACCCAAACCAATGAGTGCAACGCAAGACATTAAGGCCATAGACTTGACTAATTATTTATGTAATCAATTAACCTTTTATTGCCACCCGATACGGGTGAACTAGCATTTAATTTATGATTTGGAATTCTCGTATTTATTCTCCTTAAAGGTTACCTTCCACGGGCAATTAGCTTTTGATTAATTAGGTGATTTCATATTCTTAATTTATGTCTACAAAAAAAAAGGGACCTTTTATTATTTCTTTTTTCTAATCCAGTCGTGCAAATTTAAGCAGCCACGAACTTTGAAAAGGGATTCTAAAAATGAATTTCTGGTTCAGGAAGAAAAAATTGAGATGGGTTGAAAAATCAAGCGCAGAAGAAGAAACATAAAAAAAATTCTCCATAATTCAAGGTGTCCAAGTCAGTTTACCTGCACCTCAATTGATCCCTTGAAAATTAATTCCACCAATCATTAGCGGGGACTATTTTAAGCCTGAACATCAAGCCAAGAAGAAGAAAACGTACATATGTTTTCCATTAGTTCTCAAATTTACTACGATATCGGAATGGACTTGCTTTCATTGGGTATTTCGCCAAAATGGGAATTCTATAAGTTTGGGTTTTCAGGGTTGATAAATATAGAATTCTCCTACTTCGGTCAAAGGCAGATCTTCCCCACTGGAACAAGGGAATTCATAATAGTTTATTTGATCATGAGTTACATACCAATAACCCAATTCAAGTAAGACAATAGAAAAGGAGATTGCTCCCCATGATCATCTGCTTTGCCACTGATCAGAAAATTTTGGGGAGTTCATGCTGTTCTCTCTCTCTCTCTCTCTCTCTCTCTCTCTCTCTCTCTCTCAACTTTATTTTCCTTTAGATTCACTTAGGTGAAATGAAATTAATCGAATTTCCGTTGTACCCAAAAAAAAGAAAAGAAATGAAATTAATCAAGATGATGTGAAAGGTGTCTCCAACTACATATGTGGCCTAGGAATATTATCAATCAGTCAGCTTTGAAAAGATTATAGTTATTGTGTCCACCTCATAGGATTTCGCGTATCCTCCCTCCCCGAAACAAAGAGCGTGAAATAATGTGGTGTGTTTCAGCAACTAACCCTATCGAGTTACTAGGGTAAGTTTCATGGGGACTCTCGGATGAAGCGCGTAGGGAAGTTAGTCAAAGCGCCAAACTCCAACTGGTAACCAGACAATGTCCCCGTACCAAGACCAAAGTTTTGGTGATTTTCGTAGTTGATGACAAGACGCGCGTGCGACCAATCTCTCTATAATGACTACTTCCAAGACTATGAAATTAACGATCGGAATAAATTGTCTAGTTGCCTCAAGAGCTCTTTTTGCTTGTTTTTTTACTTTGAGTCAAACCTCCAAGCCTGAAAGAATAAGATCTGTGCTGTTATGCTCTAACCCAACCAACCCGTGGTAAGCTTTAAAATGAATTTTTTATTACTGAAGCTGATTGTGAGTTAACTAAATAGTATATATGCATTGGCAGATTACTTGTCTCCCACAATTGGTTTGTTTAATTATTTCCACCCTGGATTTTGCCTGAATTTGGTAATGGTGGGTGCTACTAGGAGAAAGGAGTGCTCTAGAATTTCACTTGAAAGTTGACACATTTTTAGTTCATTGGAGTTTCAACTTTGCCTTTCAAATACAGTAAATATGTCTCATTCTCTTGGCACTTATTCTTTGTTTTTTTAACCCTGTTTTAACTTTACTGATTTTTTACATTATTACATATGTTTAGCGGGGATCTGGGGTGCTGTGTGGTAGGTGTTGTGCGGCAAAGCTATGTCATTTTGCTTGATTTTTTGGCACACTTCTGAAGCTTCCAAGGATCTTGTTTGGAGGAAGAAAACACCACTGCAAAGTGCCTAGACGCAAACCCAAAGTGCCTAAATTCAAGTGGTTAAACCCACTGTACTCTATCTCAAAGTGTCTAAATTCCCTAAAATTGAACTCCAAAATTAACTTTTCAAACAGGGCCGTTGAAATTTTTGGAAGCGTACCACGAAAATGAACAAAACAACATAATTTTACCACAAAACACCTATTGCACAACACCCCGGATTTTATGATGCATTCTGTTTTGCTTTTACTACAATGAAACAACTGCGGCGGTTGTTAACATAGCCAACATCATGTAAACGAAGTAAATTTGGATAAATAAAAGAATTTGAAGTACAAATAAGCATTTACACCAAAGAAGCCAACATATCTCTTAGACAATGTGTTGCATTTCACAAATTTGAAGAAAATAGCCAGTAATTTAATCTAATATGGCTTCTTTACAGTCGTGATGTAATTGAACTACAGAGAACTGTTCATGTGATTCTAGCCGTTCAAAAGTATTTTTTATGGTTCAGATAATAAGAAAACGCCTGCCCGTACGAACATCTTTACCCTGGAAATGACTTTTTAAATTTGACCTGTTGAATGCAAAAGCTAAATGGTAAGGATGTAATAGCAAAGATCTCTCTACCGTCCAATTAGAGAAGCTGGGTCCAATGTGATTAATTTACCATACAGTCAATTTATCTATTACAGCATCTAGAATTATACTCAATGGCTAGTTGAAGTGACCAAATTAGTCTTGTGATTATTATGGGGAGGACATTTTTAAGTCTGGGTTTTCAACTTTCGTGGCCATTTCCATCGGACGAATGATGACCAGTCAGAGTGGCGGGTCAGTGGATCCACATTTGCAAATCTGGCTGGTCATATGTACAAGGTCCCACGTTCTACTTACATCCCATCAGTCCAACATATTTCCACTACCATCGGCCCCCATTTATTAATTATTCCGCTTTTAAGATTATCACATATTGTGCTTTTGTGTGTCCCAAAGGGCGCCTTGTAAGCTGGCTCACAGAATCGTTGACTTTGATAATTTGTGGCTTGAATTTTATCCAAGTTCTCATTATTGAGATAAAATCTCAGTCGTTGATTGTCAAAATCAATGACTCAGGAGCTGCCCTCTAGGATCCTTGGGTCCATTTATTAAGGTATACATTTGAGAGCAAATTAGCCCCTTTTAGAGAGAGAAAGTCCCATCTTTTCTCTATCCCTTCTCTCTTTTGTGAATTTGATGTTCTTGATGATTTGAGCTTGTTCTTCTCATCTTTCTTCAATCTAGAGTCTTCCTCTCCATGGATCCACTCTAGATTGATTTTAGTTTTCAAAAACTTTCATAAAAATCCAATCTTTTTCATACATCATGCTGTGTTGCCTTGTTTTTACGTGAGCCGGTTGGATCGGTGCCGAGTTGACTCAAAGATCAAGACGGGTGTGCTTGTGGAGTCCATGAAATCAAAGAGGGGTACGGAGTACTACATCAACAATTGGAGCTAGGTGTCACAAAGGGCTTGTTGGGTAATTCCTAGTCTTGTTAATTCTTGTAAACCTTTTGATTTATGAAATGCATAAGTAGAATTAGGCCATGGTTTTATGATTAGGTTGTTTAGACTTTAAGTAGTTTCCACGTAAATCGTGTGTTTTGTCTCATTAGTTTGATTACTCTATATTGAACTTATTGAGTTGTTTGATTTGTCATGGTAAACGATTAAATTGGTTGAAATCGAAGTGGTTTATTATTTAAAGTGGTCGTCCTATTCACCCTCCTCTAGGACTTGTAGTGCTTTTTATAATTTCAAGTATAAGTCACATTAAAGATATCCTCCAAGAGGGTATTAAGTGGTCCATAAGTGATAGAAACTGTTGACCTTTGGAATGACTAGTGGTGTGGGAATGACCCTCTTGCCAAAAAACATCCTGGTTTGCATGTTAGAACCAACACCAAGGTGGCGAGATTATTGATAATGGGAACTGGAATCTTGATCACATTGATCATCTTATTGATAAGGATTCCCCCAGTGACATTCTTAATACGATCTTGCCTATATATACTCAAGCTTGTGATCACACCTTGTGGACGGGATCCTCCAATGGCAGCTGTGTTGCCTCTGCTGCCTATGAACTTATCAATAATGATTTTAATGATATTAAGGGTGGAAGTGGCTCTGGAAAATGAAGCTCCCACAAAAACTAAAAACTTTCTTTTGGCTTATTTTCCATGACAAACTTCCTACCAATTTGCTTTGTGCCAAAAGAGAAATCAACACCTCTGATTGCTATCCTAGATGCAATCTGGCCCAGGAAAATCTTGATCATTTATTTAGGGGTTGTTCTAAAGTCTTTGAACTTTGGGACAAAATCCCCTCGGTTCGGATAATGAGAGTGGGATTATTTAACTCCACGCCGGATTGGGTGTCTACCAATCTGAAAAAGAAAAAGATTTTGCACTTAGGATCGGATATTCCTTGGAACACCTTATTTGGTATAACACTATGGAAAATTTGGAAAGATTGCAACAAAATGAGTTTTGACAGTATAAAGTCGATACCAACAGTGAGTTTAAAAAATATAAGTTCCTATGCTTCGGAAATCGTGGAGGCGTTCAAATCCCCTCTTATTACTGCCCCCCTTTTAAATTCCCTAACTCTATGGTTTCCTCCTAATTTAGGTACCCTAAAACTCAACACCAATGGGTGTTGGTTTGAAAGCACCAAGAAGGCGGGCTTTGGAGGGTTATTTAGGAATGCTCAAGGAGATTGGATTCTTAGATATCACGGGAAGATGACAGCAAACTCTTGTCTGGAGACAGAGATTTGGGCTATTTATAGGGGGCTTACCATCATTCTAGAAAAAGGAATATCCAATGTTCAAGTGGAGTTAGACTCTCAAACTGCAGTCCTACTCTTCAACGACGGTGCTAATCACAAGCACCCTCAAAGCAACATCATCAATGATGGACATCACCTCTTGAACCGAACAGGGAGTAGGGAGCACTCTCGTCCATACCTACCGCAGTGCCAATGCTTGTGCTGACTTCCTTGCTGGACTTGGAGCTTAACAAAATGAGGATTTGGTGGTGTCCACAAACCCCCACTGGAAATTCGCGAGTTTATGACAAGGGATAGATTAAATATCTGTCAGTTCTTAGATTAGCTCTAGTTCTCGTGCTTTGTTTAGTCTGCAGTTAGCTATCGTCTTCTTGTTTATTTGGCTAAACTTGATGTTGCCTGACTTTGTTCTCTAAGTTTTAATCCATTTTTTACTTTCCAAAAAAAAAAAAACTCACTGTACAAAACGAAAACAAAAAAGAATTACTAACTCCCATATCTGCCAACAGCCAGAACGTGTAAAGCTAAAAACATGAGCATGAGCATTGAAAGGTTAATTAAGTTAAACATGAGCATAGGGTTAATTTGGAGAAGTACTTGAGATTGAGAAATAATAAAAGGAGGATTTGAGGAGCCTGATGCAATGCGGTTTTTTTTTTTCCTTCCACTTGCTAGTTTACCCAAAAGGAGGGTTTGAAGAGCCTGATATTGATCCTCTTAGCAAACAAATAAGCCCAAGTAAATGGAGTTTGTAACCATAGCAAAACAAATACCATTATTAATTTCACTTTAATTACTACTTTCTTATGCAAGGTGAGTATGAATCTAACAACTAAAATTGGTGCACAGTCAAGTTATCCGTGGCAGCATGCAGATTTAAGTTAATTATGAATTCCATTAGTTGTATGAACAATTGAAATGGAATATAAATTAACCATGTTACCTACGCATAAGAGCATCCACAATGGTCTAACTAAAATTGGATAACCAAAAGTTGCCACATAAGCTTTTGGTTATCCATTTAGAGGTTGCTAAAGTTAGCAATGTCAAGTCCCACATTAGTGTTTTTTGTCCATAACTAAAAATAATGGACACCCTCCATCACTTATTCAAATGATAAACAAAACTTGCCACATTACTTTTTCAAACTACAAAAAATAGTTTTGAAATTTTTTTAAAAAAATATTTTGAATTTCTTTAAGTACAAAACGGTTTTAAAAAAACAGTTTTTAAAAATAAATTTTGAAAAAAAACATTTTTAAAAATAAACTTCTGAAAAAAACAGTTTTTAAAATGAACTTTTGAAAAAAAAAACAGTTTTTTTTAAAGAAGTTTTGAAAAAAACAGTTTTTAATAGGAATTTTTGAAAAAAAAAACAGTTTTTTAAAATGAACTTTTGAAAAAAACAGTTTTTTAAAATAAACTTTTGAAAAAAACCAGTTTTTTAAAATTAAACATTTGAAAAAAAAAAAAATTAAATTAAACTTTTGAAAACATTGTTAAGAGAGGAGAGAGAAGGTTTTTGTCATTTTGTGTAATGGTGGGTGTACTTGATTGGGTAGATGTGGGGTCCATTAAATTTGGTTATTGGCAAAAGGTTGCTAATTTTGGTTATCCAAGTGACAAAATTTGGTTAGTTGCTAAGAGGTTGCTAAGTTTGGTTATTCCATGTAAAGACTTTTTAAACAAACATTCTAACTTTAAAGAACTTTTTGGTTTTAGTTATCTTGCGAAATGGATCTTTCTAAGATGATAATTTTGATTCACGAATATAATTAGCAAAAATAAAGAGATCAAATGACATAAGTGAAACAAGACATATTTTTGTCTCCCTTAGCAAAAATAATTATTCAGCACACATTTTTGTGAGACTCACAACTAAGTGTATGGACCCTACTAAAAGGTATGGTGTTAAAGTGATCTGGAGCACCACATGGCTGTGCTCCGAAGAATTACTCGTTCTTTTACACATGATTTAACAAGGGGCAGGGGTCTCTTGGCCCACCTGATTTATCTTATGCCTAAATTACCCCTTTGAAAACTTTAATTGTTCTTCCCAAGTGTATGAACTTAGTAAACTACAGCCCTGCTAGTAGGTTTTTATCATAAGCAATAGCAAGGATTTTTGTGGTTAGAACTTCTGATTTTTTCACTAAGCAAATAATACACACAACAGTTTTTATTGAACTTTGGTGTGAATATATCTAGTTAGGGCTCTTAATTTTCCAAAAAAATCATCTTTTTTAAAGACATCATCAATGAATCCGCCACTTTTTCTTTTACTCTCTCGTGCTTTTGGCTGAGGCCACTGTCTCCATAAAATCTTTGTAAAATACAGCACACTTAAGATTCGCAATTGAGAGCGGATTTAAGTATTGTGATAATTATTCGACTAAGGTCATAATCCTAATCATCTCATGTAAACTTTTGTGGTTATTCCTTTTCCATTTAGAAATCACTTTTTAGTAAATTACACGGCAAATCTTGCAGGTGATACAAGGTCCCACAATCTACTTACATCCCATCAATTTAACATAATTCCACTATTTTTTCCTCCAATTATTAATTATTTTTCTTTTAAGTGTGTGTTTATTCTACTAAAATCCCTAATGGCAACTTTACCTACTTCCGTGCCTGTCTCTCCCTTTTCTCCCTTAATCCAAGGAACACCATCTCATAAAACCACTTACCTACTTTTCTTTTTCTTTTTTTTTTTATCATCTTCTTTACAATATTTTTTTAAAATTTCGTGATGTCAACCATAGGTTAGATGTTGACATCTCTAAATAAATCCAAATGTTGTAGAATTTATAATAAGTGTCGACTCTACAACATAACAATTTATGACGTGTTTACCTATTTTTAAAATTGGTTGCCTACTCATATCTTAGCAGTGCCACGCCAGGTCAAAGCAGTATATCTTCTGATTTTTTTTAAAAAGATTCAAGGTAAATACGACATTCGCGAGAAGTCTCAAGTTCGACTTGATAGAGCATCATCGGTCCTGTTGTAATTTACTAACCACTAACATGCTAACATAATTATTACAGTGGAAATTATAAAAAAAAAAAAAAAAAAACGTCTTCGCGAATCGATTAAAGATTTACATAATGTGGTACAGTTGATGAGGGATGATCCCTCATTGTTCTGTTCGGCCTGCATGAATTGGGTTCAATGCAACATAATTTTGATGATTATTATTTGGATACATGTTCTGAATTCAGGGGGATATATATCCTCAAATCAAAGTATTTTGCTTACATTAGTTCATCGTAAGCATAAAATGATGCAGAGTGGGTTGTGTACACATTCCTGAATCGTTTGGGCAGACTCCGACTCAAAAGGCATTAACAAGACGTGTGACCCATAATTGACGAAAAAGCCCAAATTTTGCACGATTGAATGGAAACGGGCTTCTGATTTTTCCGTTTAATTTACTCATCCATTTGTTTTGGCAACCTTAAATTTCTTTCTAATTTTTTATTTTGTAGTCAAATTAGAAATTTTCTTTTTTGGTAATTTTCATATGAGAAAAACTTATTAATGGCCCGTCCTGAAAGTGCCTGTTTAAGGAAGCCCCAAAAGGGGTTCCACTGACACCTCATTGCAATAATTTGAACCGGTCATCTTATAGGACCTGCAGAGTAGTGTGTATATGTAAAAAAATCAGCTTGACTAGGCATTCATAGGTATGTAAAAATTTGAATTTCGGTGCAAAAAACAACGGCTTGGATCATTCCAGAAATTGAACTTCTGACATGATCCAAGCCGTTGTTTTTTTGGCACCGAAATTCAATTTATGACATACCTATCGATGTTAGGTCAAGCTGATTTTTTGCATAGACACACTATTCTGCGGGTTCTACAAGATGATTTGTTTAGATTATTGCAACTAGGTGTCACTGAGCCCCAAAGTGGGGCTTCCATGAACACCCCCTTTCAGGAGGGGCCGTGAATTAGGCAACCTCTTTTCGTATTTCTTTTGTTTGAGGCTTGATTTGAAATTAAGACTTTAATTATTGGGCCACTTAGCCAAAAATTCAAAACATTTGGCATTTTTAAAGGGAAAGACAAAGAACTTTTGTAATCGAACAAAAAACAAAAAACATTTGTCATTTTTAAAAGGAAGGACAAGAAACTTTTGCAATCAAATATAAAAGACAAAAAAAATTAGAGAAGTGTCACTAATTTTAAAAAATTCAAATTTCAAAGATAAAATTCAAAAAACTACTCCACCTCTGGCCGAGCATCACCCCACCTCCGGCCGACCACCACCCCAACTCTGACCAAGCACTTTCGGCGACCAAAAAAAATTAAATTTCGAATGTAAAATTAAAAACTCACCACCCCACATTCAGCCGACCAGCACCCAACTCTGGCCGAGCACTTTTGGCGATCAAAAAAATTAGTGAAGTATCACTAATTTATAAAAATTAAAATTTCAAACATAATATTAAAAAAAAATCAACATCTCATCTCTGGCCGACCACCACTCCACCTCTACCTGAGCACTTCCGACGACCAAACAAATTAGTGAAGTGTTACTAATTTTTAAAAATTCAATTTTCAAAAATAAAATTCAAAAAATCACTACCTCACCTCTGGCCGAGCACTTTTGGCTAGCAAAAAAATTAGTGAAGTGTCACTAATTTTTAAAAATTCAAATTTTGAAAATAAAATTCAAAAAAATCACCACCCCACCTCTAGTCGAGTACTTATGGGGACCAAAAAAATTAGTGTAGTGTCACTAATTTTTAAAAATTCAAATATCGAACATAAAATTCAAAAAAATCAATACCCCACCTCCGGCCGATTGCCACCCCACCTTTGGCTGACCACTTCCGACGACCAAAAAAATGAGTTACGTGTTACTAATTTTTTAAAAATTCAAATTTTGAAAATAAAATTCAAAAAAATCACCAGCACACCTTCAGCTGACCACCACCCCACCTCTTGTCAAGCACTTCTGGAGACCAAAAAAATTAGTGAAGTGTCACTAATTTTTAAAAATTCAAATTTCCAACATAAAATTTTAAAAAATCAACACCCCACCTCCGGCCGACCACCACCCCACCTTTGGCCGAGCACTTCTGACGACAAAAAAATTAGTGAAGTATTACTAATTTTTAAAAATTTAAATTTTGAAAATAAAATTCAAAAAAATCATTACCCCACCTCCAGCCAACCACTACCCCACCTCTAGCCTAACACTTCTAGTGACCAAAAAAATTAGTGAAATGTCACTAATTTTGAACATAAAATTCAAAAAAATCACCACCCCACCTCTAGCCGACCACCACCCCATCTCTAGCCGTTCACTTCCGGCGAGCAAAAAAATTAGTGAGATTTCACTAATATTTAAAACTTATTATTTCGTATGAGAAATTCAAAAAATTGACCAATTAGTCAACTGTCAACTCCTAAAACTAGTGAAAACTCATTAATCATCCTAAAAAAATGTAGGATAATGATCAAATTTCATAGTTAATTAAACCTCATTAATCCTTATTGATTGAAAAAAAAAACTCACAAATCATAATAAAATGTAGAAAAAAACCAACTCTTCAACACAAACCGAAAAATTACATCTCCAATCCAAGCATTCATAGCATTTGAACTTGCCCGAACCACTTCCGGCGACCAAAAAAATAGTGAAATGTCACAAACTTTTTAAAATTCTAATTTTTTACGAACAAATTCAAGAAAATCTCGAACACAGTTAGTCACTGTAAGAATCTATTGAGGAGAATACTTATGGCTTACCCCAACACAGCCGGTTGTGGGCATCTTAATAGTCGAACAAACGTCGATGATTCTATAGCTTCCATATGCAACGATGAGATTATAAACAACAGAACCAGAGATACAACCCCAATCTTCTTCATCATTAGTGTCTCTCTTTTTCCTTTGTGTTTCCCTCTTTGAATTAGCTTCTAGATTATGGGTTTATATAGACTTATGTCGGATTGGAGGCTATGGCTTTATTTTGGACATTTCTACGAAGAGGTCATGTGCATACGGGCCAACACTTGTTAACTCAAATGTACTAATTCACAATTCGTTCCAAGTAAAAGAAAAATTGAACGGATAAATGGGGTGAAATAGAGATTCAAAAGCAGTAAGAAATATGTAAAAACATGTAGGGATAAATAGATAATAAGAGAAAGAGGTAGAGAGGCCCCGAAGAACAAAATTGATTCACTAAGATTTATTAGCAGATGATGATTTGTGCCTATGCAACCTGAACATTTTCTCCCTAATCAAGTGTGTATAAGCATTCATTCAATTCTAACTGGATTGCCCATCAAGTTTGATTTGGGGTAATGGGGTCGATGGACATCGAACTGGTGGGTATGGAAGTGGTGGTGGAAGTTATGGAGGCAGCAGCGGCGAGTATTTCACAGCCAATGTCGATCGATGGCGGCAGTGGTGGAACTGAGAGAGGTGGAGGGGTTATGCTGGAGGTTTCAGCGGAGGGGGTTACGATGGAGGTGGTGGTGGAGGGTATGAAAGTGGCGGTGGTGGTTATGGAGGGCAGCCATAGGTTCTAGCTGACTGAATCGTTTTTTTTTTTAGCCTCCCCATAAATGTCAAATGTTTTAATGTCCTCTCCATAAATGCCAAAACATGCGTGTCCTTTTACCAAAAAAGAAAAAAAATAATGTAGTTATGCCTAATTTTTCCTTAATTATTTTGTTTCCTTATTAATTTTGGGGCTTCTGAAAAAAATTGAGTTTTACTCAAAATTGGCTATTTAGGGAGAAAGTATTTCTGGCTCAATTATTGTTTGTGATTGTTCTCAATTTACACACCTATTCAAACGCTTCCTTGCATCAGAGAAGGCCTTTTTCATTCTTTATATCTGCCAACCACTCTTCCCATTTAGTATAAATTTTTTTCTCTGTTTTCTTGATTATTTTAAAGTTTTGTGTGACTGCACCATAGGACGCTATAGGTTGGATGGTTTTTGCTTGTTCTTTTGTTCATTGATTTCTTATAGGCTATTGAATATTTTGACAATCTTGTGTGGAGAATGTGTGTGGATGTCTAATCACCAGAGTGACCTCTCTCACTCACTCCCTCGTGAACCACTCTCATACAGATGTGTACAGCATACGCTCGAGTGAGCTGCTTGACCAGCTTTAAAGAGTGCATACCATACATGTGGGGGGTGGTTCCCGGCGCCGGAGTGAGCTCTTTGAATCTTGTGGTGTGGAATAGGTAGTGATGAGATGGTTGAACCTCGCCTGAACCCTAGCAGCCCGTTGGAAAGGATAACCTGCACACGTGAACAATCACGTTAGTGCCTAGCCCGGACGGTAGTGGTCCGGGAAGGCACTCCGATGGTGAAGTCAGTCACCGGAGAAGAAGAAATGTGTTGGAAACCTAGAGAGAAGTGGAGTTATGAGGGTAGTAAATGAGGAGAGAGGAATACTCGTTGTGGTAGTTGTGGTTGGGTATTTATAGGTAGAGGGGACGTCGCCACTAACACTACCGGCCTCTTTCATGCGCCGCTATTCGTGCCTGGAATGGCGGTGACGTGACTTATCTTCGCCGGGGACGCGGCCGTGGACGTCATTTACACGCGTGGAGCCGAAGAATCAAATCACTTCGAGACATTCCCCATCACCCACATGATTTTGCGGTAACGATGACAGGTGGGCGGGATCGCCGTGATTTAATGCTTCATCGCGGCATGTAGAGTGCACGACACACTACCGCCAAAACCTATTGCCATCGAAGCCCCCATGCGTCCCGACATCAACCGATGGCACGCGGAGGTTCCCTGATCTCGTGCATTTGGCATTAATCGACCGTAGAGCCCCCTCGGGAACTATCTAAGGGCATCACTGGGAACATCATAACCACGACGTCCCATGGCTCGGCGAACCTGGTACAAATCCATATTCGTCCAATTCTGGACATCCTCGCCGATGGCTGAGGGCACCACACGTTCGGCGAGGGCGAGATAGATGGATCTACATTCAGTTTTATAAATTCTAAGAAAGTGATCCTTCAACTCTTCTATTGTGCAGAGTGGGGCCTCTTGCTGACCCTTATGAACCCACCCGCTACAGTACACATCGAAATATTGAATATATGAACACGATGTATGAAAAGCGGTCAAGTTTTGAATGGAGTACAAATTAATATATATATATATATATATATATATATATATATATATATATATATATATATATATATATATATATATATATATATATATATATAAAACATGTTGCCATTGGACTGTGATTTCCAATCTTGTTTGTTTGAAGACCTTCGATGATAACATTTTTTGTTTACTAAAATTCTTCGCACGTGGGAGTTTCTTTTCTTTGGTTGACGTTATGAGACACGAGAAGCATCTAGCCACGACCTCCAGAGTGGAAAGTGGATTTGGAAAATAATGGGAGTCCATTGATTAGAATTGGGACTTGTCAAGAAGAAATTAGAAAAGACATTTAAGGCTTGGTTTTCCAAAAACTAAAATGGAAATTTGCTAAAATCAACCATTTGATTTTAGCAAATTGGTTGATTTTAGCAAATTTCCATTTTAGTTTTTGGAAAACCAAGTAATTAGTACAATCATTGAATATCACACTCCAATTTCAAATCCTAGTTGAATGCAAGGGTTTGGCCAAGTACTGCATGGGTGAGTAACAAGTGAATGTTCTCCACAAGACTATCTACGGAAGCTAAAAATTCTAAATCTCGGATCATTAGAAGGTTTGTCCGGTCGTTAACTTTAAGGCTCCGAAATTAGTCAAAATGCACGTAAAATGGCATAGGACATTCAGCCATGAACACAATTTGAAACTCTAGAGGTGAATATTGTTCAGAATATAAATAATAAAGTTATCGTTCTGTCTAACAGCTTAAGTTTTTAGATGAGTTGGTAGTTAATTAACAATTAAGTAATATCGTATCAGAGAAGACAATACATTCTATGTTCAAACCTTAACGCCTACATAATGACTAACATTTACACGTGTTTAGCCCGTTTATGGAGGAGAGCCTGGCTACACCTTAGGGGTATGTTGAAAAATATACTCTTATATAATAAAGTTACTCCTCTCTCTAACAACTTAAATTTTAAGATGGATAAGTGATAAAGCTATCTGAAAACAAAATGTATTGAAGAGGGAGAGATCAAGAAGAATGAATCCCGGCCAACTACCTATTTACGAGGAGCCTATGAACATTACGAAGGAGCCTGGGCCTATTGTGGACTCCGAGCTTTCTAATTCTTTCGAAGTAGAGGATACCATTTTAGCATTACTAACAAGGATGAGGAGGTAGTGAATTTTGACCAAGTCTTTTGGAATTTTTCCGAAATGGGATTTTTTAATGAGAAAGATGTCAAAGGTATCCAGTTAGTTGTGGATCTCAATCCAGCTAATGCAGTGGAAGATATTGGGAAAGGAAAATTCAAACAGATAAGGATTGAAAAAAGGTTGGGATTTCCCAAAACTAAGATGAAGGGTCGTCGAAAACAGAAAAATGCGTTATGTTCAGATTTGCTATAGCTGCTCTGCATTATCTGTTTCTTTTGATAGCATTAACAAGATTCATCTTAATTCGGCTCAAGCTTCTCAATCAATAAGCAAGATCTTGAGTGAAGATTATTTGGGGGATGATGAAGAGATCATAAGTGATTTTTCTGTTGCAAGCTGAGTTTGTTGGTGGTGGTGTGTTTGAGGCATTTCAATTGGGTTTTTTTGGGGCGTTGGTTATAATTTTTTTTTTTTTTGCCGGAGTGTTTTCTTATTGGGGGGTTTTGGTTGGTTTCTTACCAGCTTTAGGTTGTGTTTTCCCTTTGGTTCGTGACAGCATGTGTCTTTTGGTGTGACGGGAGTATTCTTTGTGAATCTTCCCTTTTTTTTTTTTATCTTAAGGCCTTGTTCTAAGATCTTTTTAATCTTTGTAATTCATTTTCAAAGGTTCATATAAAATTTTTGTTGTTCAAAAAAAAAGGATGGATTAGTATTTAATATAAATAATATATATGACCCCAGTAACCTCAACAACCGAGCCACTTGCTTGTTGCTCGTGCAGTTGTAGTGTGCTGGCCACATTCCCCAATGGGTCACTGCATTAAACTTTAAAGCATGTATCTATAATGAATGTTTATACTATACACATATATGGATATACGCACGTATGGATGTTCATTAGTCCTTTTTTTTTCAGAATTTTTATCGGAACTTAGATGTTTGTTAAAGTAAACAGTTCTGGCGGCCTTTTTTCTTGTAGGGCTTGGTCTTCAAAACCCGTGAGGAGAGTTTGTAAATTGTTTTGTTCTTTTCTTTTAGTAACTAGAACACTCACGTATGTAGTAGTATTAGCAGAATGCCTGTGTCTAAAGACACTTACAAAATTTTTTAACTTCACAGGATATGAACAATTCAACCATTATACTGATGACATATTCACATCCCAACACCAATACCTGAATTTACTAAAATAGAGCAACATCAAGTTAATGAACTCAAATTTAAGTAAGTATAAAGAAATAAAAGAAATGACAGAAGTGGCCCTTTTGAGTTTCACAGGGTGCATAAAATTAAATTCATAAAATTATGGTTCAAAAAATTGGATCCATAAATAAAAAGAAAAGAGGAAATCATACGTACTACGTCCCCAAGAACTGAGAATTTGAGGGCCGGCCACCGTCCCGAAAACTGAGATTCTTCACCAAAGAACATCAACAAAAACCCTTAATCATTCATCAAAAAAAGAAGAACCAACACCCTTCATAGAAAACATATGTAGTGGGCCAAAATATAATTTCCAAGGACTCATGGTTGGCACAGCTCAAAGGCGCAAGACCCAAGTGAAACGAGCTCCAATATCAAACTTGAAGCGAACTGGGTCGGTAACCAAGTCTAGTATGATCAATCCGAGACGGTTTGGACCGGCACAAGCCAGAATCTCAACTGAGAAAGACATTGATCTAGATGAGTCATCCAAGCCGGGCGAAACCTGAAGTGATTTGCGAGGAATCCGAGAGGAGAGAAGATGAAATGGAAGATTGAGAGAGAAGAATATAAAGCATCTCAATTTTTTGGAAATAGAAATCTCTTAGATTTTTTGGAAATGATCATAGCCCGTAGATTAAATTACTACCAATGCCAACCGCAAAATAGAAATCTTTATCCATCGGGGTTTGAATTTTGGATAGGGAGAGTTCGGGCCCACACTATGTACAAATTTTGCATCCAAATCATGCGTTAGCCACTGCTGTAAAGGCCGGCCTTGATAGAGGAGTGCAACTTTTACTTCCGAGTTTAATAAAATCTACTGTTCTCCTTTGTGATGAATTTGTTGGTAACACATAAACTATTCCAAAGTCTCCAGACAACAACGTTTTTCCGATTAAGACAACATCGTATGCATGTTCTGTGGCGAGCAGCGATTCAGTAGCATATCCAGATTGTGAGACATCAAGAAAAACTAGTGTTGATAATGTTGTGCCAAGGACAGCCGGCCCCTGCCCGTAGGATTACGACACGTCTGATTTCTAATTCATTCACGGTCAAGATTTTTTCTCAAGCTAGATTCAAGTGGCTGTTTTGTCATTAATATTGATGTTTGACGGTCACTAAATTTTTCGTGTATTAGCTGTAGACTGTGGATTGTAATATCGTTGTTGTTAACATATTTCGCTCTCTTCTACCAAAATAGAAATGGTGCCTGTTTAATTTGTTGGGCGAGGACAACAATCTTTCGCACATCTGGTAAGATGGGATGCTTATCGATTGACAACCAATTCACACGTCCATCCCCTGAATCAACCAGCTACTAATTTAAAGCTCTTTTGCAGTGAAATATATTTTAAAAAAATTTACGATTATTATATCTGAATCCAAACATTTTACGCATTTATACTCTTTACCATTTTTTTTTTTTTTTGGGAACTGCATAAAAATGATTTAAAAAAAAAACATGGTAATACTCTACCATTTTGGAGCTAACCTCCAATCAATTATTGTCTTTACTTTAGTTAGGTTGTTTCGTCTAAATTGTAACGCAAATTGCTTACACTTTCTTGGGGACCATTTTGCCCTTAATCTTGTTGTTAGCTATATTGTTGTTGTTGGCTAATTGCTCGACTACTTGCTTGGGACTTGTTTAGAGCTTAGCGTGCCTACAAAGGTGTATTGGTAGGAAGCTTCAGCCACAATCTTGCCTCAAGTGCTACCCGTCACAGTTAGTATATGCAGCATTGTTTAAAACTGATAAACTATACAATAATTAATAATATGCATAGACTCTTGCCCGCATGGACATATAGGTTAGGTCACTTCAATTTTATTTTTTTTATCATATTTTTTCCCCCAACATAATTCCCCCAACATAATAACTCCAAACTCAACTCCAAAGTACCAAAAAATAAAAACTCCATAACTAATTCACATGACTTTTATTATGTAGCCCCTCTCTCTCTCTCTCTCCCTCTCCCTCTCCCTCTCCCTCTCCCTCTCTCTCTCTCTCTCTCTCTCTCCCTCTCCCTCTCCCTCTCTCTCTCTCTCACACACACACACACACACAAAATAGATAGCATGTGGAGACCACAAATAATTACAGTCACTATATTGTTAATACGGAGAAACATGTGAAATTCTTTTCTTTGCCGATAAAAAAAAAAAACACTCCACTAGCGTTGTACCCGTTCGATGCGTGAAAACACAAAAAATAGTTCTTGTGACACCAAAAAAATTAAATCAATTTTAAATAGCAACCATAAAAAAAAAAGATATTACCAATTTTTAAAATATAAACAAAAGCAAAAACTTGCCCTTTTGCCACCTAAAAAAAAACTTTTCTCTCTGAATATTTAAGAATGGGTGTTTGGAGGTTTCCAAGGATTCAATACATATGCATAGAATATAGAGGGATTGGATGGATGGCAAAGAAAGAACGGCCTTTCCACTAGTTGGAATCCATGTTTCGAGGAAAAAATTAACTTATTTTTAGTTGGCCGGTAATAAATAATTAAGCAATATACTATCTCATCTATCCAACTTATTAAACTACCGACGATAATGGAATTACCCATACCACAACCCTTAAAAGATAAAAAAAATTCTTTACACTGCAGGCGGAGAAATTCACTTTTCCACCACTGGTTTTGTGGGATCTACCATGCGTTTATTATTGTAATCTGAATTGTTTATCTTGCCTGCAAAATAGTCTATTCATGCAAAAAAATCAGCTTAATTGGACGTTGGTAGATATTCAAAATTGAATTTGGTTTGTAAAATGGATGATTTGAATCTGTCAATAATTTTCAACTTAAAATTTCCATGTCCGTCCATTTTTAAAAAAACAAAAGTCAAAATTTAATATATTTATTGATATACAATTAAGCTGATTTTTAGCCTCAATGTACAAATCTGGCTGGCCTTACAAGATGAACGATTAACACACGATGGGAGCCACAATGGTGGTGGTGGAAAAGTAGACTTTTCTATCGCGGTGCAAAGAATTCTCATACTTTGTAATATTGGTCTTAGGGTGTAAGCTATGTACTATGTGGTGTCCAACATCCTTCTCGACTATACGAATTTATGTGGGGTGTTGAGATGTCACGTGGAAATATCTACCGTCACCAAATAACATTTCGTTATGTTGTGGGGTCAGTTTCCAACAAGTTCGTGGTCATTTGAAAATTGGTTGCATTCAAACATAAAAAATTTGCCAAGATAGCCCTTAGGGTTGACTTGTTTTTCAATTTACTTCACTTTTTTTTTTTCTTAAGATTTCCGAATGTAAAAAGAGAGAGGTAAAAGATGTGGGAATGATGGTAAATTTTCCTTGTTCTGTTAAGGGGCTCTTTGACTTTTTAAAACTTTTTTAGTTGATATATTATGAGAAAGAATAACCTGCTTGAAAAGTGGAATAATTAAAAAAAAAACCTTAAAAAAAAACCCTTAGCGGAACAGAAAAGTGTACTTATTACTGTTCAGTTGGGCATCAACATAGACAAATGAAAGTCCTAAAAGTTAAGAGGGCAATCTTGTCAAATTGCATACATAGTGACAGGGGGTTGTGGTCCTGTGACAAGCTGTTTGGGGGTGTTGTAAAATCATGGGGTCCTCACCCCTCCAAAGAAAAAGCGTTTTCCCATTTCCCTCTCCTACGAAAAATAATCCAGTGCTCCTCCACCATAATACTAATTGTGCCCTAGATTTATTTGTTTTATAGGCTCTTTGTGGGAGCAGGAGCACTGTAATGACTACAGGATGTAGCGAGAGAACTAGACTGTCCAAAGTATTTTATATGGTTCGGATTTTAAATAAACTATTTGCACGACTAGTTTATTTAAAATCTAAACTGTCTACAACAAGAATGGACGGCTATAAAATTTCCTATATACACACACGTTTCCTCATCTAGGAGGTCGTATATGATTGGGGAGGTTTCAAGAGCCAACATAGTTGAATGTTCTTTTCCCGTTGTGATGCCATTTGTTCCTTTTTCCTTAAATCTATGTATCTTTCTCTTATCTATCATATCCTTCTCTGGGTAAGTAAATATATATATAGACACACATACACACATTGATATGGGCCTCAAGACTAAGTTTACTTTTTTGAAGAGCAAAAGGAATTTTATTAATCTATGAAAACGAATTACAAAGATTAAATGGTTCCAAGGCGAGACGATACAATGGAGTAGGAACATGCCAATCAGGCATCCCCGCACACTGCCAATCAAAACCGCCAGCCAGGACCTGAAAAGGGAAGAGAAAAACAACCACCCTAGATTGGCAAGGCACCGACAAAGACCAATAAAAAGCGCCCACTCAAGACTAATTAAGTTTATATGTTTTACATTGATGCACCGTGAAGTGGAGCATGGAACATCATGTGATGGTGTCCAAATGCACTGAATTATCTCTCCTCCCAACTCTCACACCTCTCTTCCCCACTCACTCCTTTTTGCTTCTTCTGTTATAAATAAGATATAGTGAGCACATCCACAATGCTTATGGGTGTCCAGAATACCCCATTATACTCTCTCTCTCTCTCTCTCATGATAGATTTGCAGGTTGTGGGCATAAGAAGGTGGGTGTTGAGCAAGATGGAGAAGCAGGGCACGTGCATTACTAACTCATGCACACACCCTCAATTTCTCTTTCATCTACTACTAATTCCTGCAGTTACATATACATATACATATATATGCCTATATATATATATATATATATTTTTATATGTGTGTGTTGTGTGTGTGTGTGTGTTTTGTGTGTGTGTATCTACTAATGAAAAATGAGTTAGTGCTTCATGTGCCCCCCTTCCCCATCATGACCAATACTCCACCGTACTACCATTGAATTTGATTCCGATCGCAACACCGACGAGACGACTCTGATGCTACGATTTCTGATCTCTAGAAGTTCTGAATTAATCATCTTGCCACAATAATAGGACGTATGGATCTTCGTAGGGTTTTCAAGAAATTTCGGCGAATTGTGCAAGATGTGTGTGTATATTGCGGGAAAGCTTCATTTTCAGGTCAGTCTAAATTTTAGCCGTAGTTGATTTGATGAAAATTTTCCCATAATGATCGCGGCGAAGCTTCATTTGTTCATAATTTTATAAGTATCGCCGTGATTAATGGGATGAACACTTTCTTATATTATAATTAGGGCAAGTTTAAAAAATTTCAAAGGTATATAATGGTCAAGAGAGTACCATAAAAAAAGTTGATTTTTCAATTATGGAAAGAGAGAATTATTAGCTTAGAAGTCGCGAACCAGTTAGACCATTTCGACATACAGGAAAGTTAGGTGCATCTTTGTTTATAAGGTATATCCTATTGTTGATCCCATGTGTGTGGTCTGATCTCTGGCTCTTTTCTTTCAAAATGGAATGAGTTTCAATACATGAAAAAAATATTAAAAAATTGATGAAGAACAAATGATGAGTTTCAATACATTAAAAAAAAATTGATGCAAGAACAAGTATTTATTCACTCCAAAGATGAATGTTAAAAAAGCACTTAATTTCAATTTGGAGAAAATAAAAATGAATCAGATTTGATCCCTATGTTGTTATTATTATTATTATTTTCGTACGACAGAAGTCACTAATGTTTGAACTATAGTTAGATTAGCATCTGGAAGATGAGTTGAATTCTTGGCAATTAAGTGTGCTCCTGATCGATGTCGTTGGGCCAAAGGCCTCTTGATTAGATAGGGATGGCAACCTGTCCCGCCCTGAACCCGCCTCGCCCCGTTGCCATTCTTACTCTTGGCATCCCTGTGGTAGTTATGGGCAATATAATTTGCATGTTAATTAGTGTTAGTATATTAAATTCCAATTTCCCTAAGTTTCAATATACATTTTTTTAAGGGAAAATCTATGGTATCCTCCCTCTCAGGGGCGGACCCAAGGGGTCACTCGGGGCACGTGCCCCCACCGCTCAAAACTCAATTTTTTTTTTTATATATATTTAGCGCAATTATGTATTTAGCATACACATTTACATATATCTCAAAAATAAAAATGTAGAATTAATTTTGTGCTCATTTTTTGTTCTTTTTTTATTTATACAAAGTATGCATTATAAACATTATAATCTATAATAAATGTCTTAATTTAGCAAGATCGTTGACTAAAAAAATTGCACGATTATACTTCCTCTGTCCGGATTTGTTGGTCCATTTTGCGGATTTCAACTTTTTTTCCATTACATTTTGAGTTTGTTAATTTCCTATTTCATCCTCAATCCCTCCATTTAATACTCCTTCCATTCCAATTTGATAGTGCACTACAAAACTACACACAATTGTCAAACTCAAAAATAATGTAGTTGCAAAAATTGTTTTGTTATCAATAAGGATCTTATTTGATAAATCTCATCGAGAACTTTAATATGGTGCAAAAAAAATTCAAAAATGTAAACACATTATTTGAAAAAAGAAGAAGTTTTTGTGTTGTTATTTTAAGTTTAAGAAAAGGGGCAAAAAATTAAAATTTTCATACTTTATGCTTTGACTTTTGAAAACGGACAAACATTTTAGGACTTGAGAAAGTATGTTTGTGGACTAACAAATCCAGATGAAAGGAGTAATTAATAAGGTGCTTCCATTGGGTTGGATTCCTGGGTCCGCCACTATTCCCTCTTATGGGGTTACCAAAATATAATATGCCATGTCTTTTTTTATGGTGAATGTTATATACCATTGGTTGTGAATATTATGATGGGAGGCACCGTAAAAAAGAAAAAAAGAAAAAGAGTGGTGCCCAAAACCATGGAATAATTTTTTTGACATTAAGAGCCAACAGCAATATGGTTTTAACATTTTATGTACAAGTTCATAGGGAATTAAGCACGTAATTAATTTGGGAATATTGCAGCGGGGGAATCACAAAAATAGCAATGGGAAAGGGAAATAAAAATTAACCACATTGGTCTCGAAGATGCCATATTAAACAACAAAAGATCCAGTGGTTGGAGAATGTGGTAGAGGAGCTTCCTGGAGCAAGAGGAATATGGACTATGGAGATGACAGGTAGGTGGTTGAAGTTGGATTGTCCTTTGCTGTTTAATTTGTATTACTCCACACAAACAAATTAAGGATAGAGTTGTTTACACACAGAGAGACATAAAGATAAAAGGGTACCTAAAGTAGGTTGGGTTATCTATGCGGTCATAGGCAACGACACATTTAGAAGTAGGCACCCCACGGCACGAGCACTTGTGTGGGCTAAGGTAGACCCTTACACCTGTTTGGCGACTTCGTTATGGGCCGGATTAACCTTTCACCTGGATTTGCAGTCAGGGGGCCACCCTAAACCGCCGTTTGGGATGCGATTTTGGCACTTGGAGTTGATTCACTGTTGGTACGACTACTCACCCCTCTCCTTCGTTGGCCAACGACGGCCTCCACCCGATCGTTAGCAAATCTGGCCTGATTTGCTAGTTTTTCTCCCTATTCTACCCCTCCAAATCCGGGTGATTTGGAGGGTTTCTGTTGATACGTGTTACGCGATCTTGGGTTTCGATCAGAGGAAAAGAAGAAGAGAAAAGAGAGAGGAGGGTTTTGTAGCAACAGGTCCAGTCGCCATTGTTGCTCCTCTTCACTCGTCTTGACTCGGCTTCAACCTGAGGTATGCGATTTTTGAGGTTCCATTAACTCGATCCCTGGTCTGTGTTTTGATAACCTCGATCTGTCCCATTTATCTGTAATTTGTCACTATTTAATTAAGTACGGGAGTTAAATGCCAAATAATTTAAACTCCTCACCATTCAAATAAAGAAAAAAAAAAGTCTTTTATTAATTTTTCAAATTTTCACTTCCTAATTATTATTTTATTTCCCGAATTTTTTTCCAAAATATGGTTTTTATATTTTTTATTCATTTAATGTGTTTTTTCATATTTATTATGTATTTATTTATATTATAATCGAATTAATGCTTTTTAGTTTAATAAAATATTAGGTCCAGGGGTAACATGGTCATTTGCTCACTTATCCTATCAAATCCACCTTCCAAATCCACCTTCTCAAAATATCATCCAAACACCTCACTAACAAATTCACCCTTCTTATGAGGTGGGGCCACCCTCATTACAAATCCACCCTCATTACAAATCCACCTTCAAATCCACCATCATTACAAATCCACCCAAAATCATCTCCGGTCGCCAAACGGGGTGTTATTTTGGGGCACAACATATATAAATGCACACTTATATGGTATATATATAGAAATTGTTGTGGACCGTGGGGTCTAGACTTCATCATATGCATCTGATCATGATACAGTTCTTGCAGATTCATCAGTAAGGGTAGTATTGGCGACTCCAATGTAGTTTTGTCCATCTTCTTGATCCTCGTGAAAAGTTGAAAACAGATGTAGTAAAATATTATTACATTGATGAACTATGTAAATGTACCATTACATAGTTCAAACCCTGGTACCATCTTGATAAATGTACACTGATATGGTATATATTTAGAAGTTATTATGGACCATGGGGGTCTTGACCTTTTTTTTTTTTTTTGAATATCAAAAATTATATTAATCTTTGAATGAAGTACAAAGATTAAATGGGCTAGAAGAAAACCATCACAACTAAGGGAGAAATCCCAACTAGGTTGGCACCCATTTAATAGACAGCCATCTACCACATCCGGGCCAAAACAGTTGGCAAGGTACCAACAAGAAAATACATACAGAAACTTCATAGAGGACAGACCCTTGAGAGAAAAGCAAAAAAACCCTCCAGCATAAACATCCCTCTATCACAGCATTCCTATCAATTGTTGCTTCTACAATCCAAAGAACAGTCATGATATATATAGTGCTTGCTGATTCATCAATAAGGGCAGTATTGGTGACTCAGATGTAGTTTTGTCAATTTTCTTGATAATCGTGAAAAGCTGAACGCATACGTAATTGGATACTAATACGTTGATGAACGACTTAAATGTGATGTTCTCGTGTCGTTTTTATTTTTTATTGCCTGTTTCTACATTGAAATCCCCTAAATTCTGTATCAAGGTTCCAAAATTCAAGACATAAAATAACATATGCAGAGATATGTTGCACCAATCATCATGGGAACCTATTTTCTTATGGGGGGTGCTTTAATTTCAGTACATATGTTACTCTTACTGAGGGTGTAAAGTCTAAATATTTAAAACTTTTAGAACCCAGAAAACAGTTTTAAAGTGAAGAAATTAACTCTATAGGACCATTGAATTATAGGCAGTGTGTCATGTAAAGGGATTCATAAAATACCATAGAAAGGACGGGTACTTTCTAACCGAAGGACCAACATTTGCAAAAAAGGGCCTAATGTACACTCTCTACATACGTTCCATAAAGGTAAACCCTTATTTCATTTTCGTCTGTCCCATAATTTATGGTCCTTCATGTAATTTCATGTCCAAAATTTGATATATTTCTCATTTTACCTTTTCATCACCCAAATAAGACTCACAACCAAGTATAATTGTACAAAATAAATATATGTACAATATAATTATTGTGTCTTGATAAAAAGTTAAATTTCTGAAGCAAACTTTTTGGGATGGATTAAGTAAAGCATATTCACTATTCCACTCCCAATAATGAGACACTATTCAATCTTGGCCCTGTCAATGTTCCACTAGTAGTCTAGTACAGCATGATCAATTACGTAAGATTGGGGAATTCATACACAGAACCAGCAAAAACATAACGATTTTCTCCCTTTAATAAATTGATAACTCCAAATTGAACAATCATGGATAGAGCTTTCAACCCCACAAAGGGACATCCTCCTCCGTGATCACGACGAAAGATGGCTGGGAGGTTTTCATAGAAACACACACGTCAACTAGAGACTCTTTGGCTGAACTCTGATCAATTGTGTGTGGAGACTGGGAGGTTTTCATAGAAACATGCACGCCAACTAGAGCCTCATTGGTTGAACTCTGATCAATTGCGTGTTGAGAGTGATTTCAGCCCGTGTTGAGAGTGATTTCGGCCGAGGAAGAAAAAGTCAAAAAGCTGGAAGTAGAAGTAGCTAGCTGTTTTGGGCGTCACGCAACTTCTAGTTGATAAGGATAATGCAAATCATCCACTTTGTAACATTTTGCTTCACTGCAGGTGTCTTCTGGAGGAGTTTGGAGCCGTGACGATCAAACAAATTTATCGTGAAATAAAGTGATGTGTTGATGCATTAGCAAATGATGACCCGATCTAAGTGGGAATTTTTATATTTACCATTAATTTATGCAGATTTTGTTGGGATTTCATATTCCAGGTGTTTGTTCAAAATAAAATAAAATATTGAAGCAGAGGAAGTATATAAATTATAAAGGCTCTAAAAAGCTGAGTCTGGCGAGTAATTGGTAGTCTCATTAGGCTGTTTTTTTTTTTTCTGTATTCTTATGTTGTTTGGAATATTTTGTCTAGGTACGAAACTCAAGAGATCAAGATAACTCCTTTTAACCTCATTTCATTTTCCGGCTTACTTGGTTTTAATAATGCATAAGAAGCATGACCGAAAATAAGGGGCTTGTAGTCACATCCGGGTAGGTCCCAGATTCACAATCGTAGTTAAAATGAAAAAGATCACCGTAAATTCAATCCGCGATATATATTTGAAAGCTTTTTGGAGCTAATAGTGGCCTGAGATCGATCTGGCAGTGAGATTTGGTGATGCATATGTGAATCAATTCATTGCTTGATATATCTAATTTTCTGTCTTAATTAGCTGATAGTATATACTCTGATTTCCGGAGAAAGATGATGGCTTCAATCTATTTATAGGCAATTCAGAATCACCGACCAAGAGGCAGTACAAAATGTCTCTATTCCAGTTTTCTTGCTTCTTTCTTGCATAAGTTGCATGCACATGGTGTGGTCTGTGGTGATAATGATATACACTATTATATGCCTATATGAGCGCAACAACTTTCTGTCCCATCCAACCATGAGCTTTCACTTCACCTATCAACTTATAAAATGAGAATCCTTTCTTTTCAATTTGCGAGCCATCTTGATGTTAAGAATTTCTATTTTTTAAATCATATTATTGGTTTTTGCAGGCATCTATCAAATTGAAACCACATGTGAATGCAATGAAGGACAATATAGATCTTGATTCCTCATGTAGTGCCCTCACAATTGAACAATAGGTTCGCGTGGAGCTAACCCTCTTCACATCTTGATGTTGATCCTACTGCCTTTCAAGTTTCATTAGTGATAGGTATAGTCTTCACCAAGTTTTGCTCATTTGACCTTACTTTAAACTTCCTTAACTTGCCCCAACCCATTTAAAAGGTTTGGAACTTGGAAAAATAAGGAGGCAAAATAGAAACTCCTTAATTTTTCTCCCTTAAATTCCCCAAGTAAGGGGGCAAAGTATGAAAAGTTGTTGAGATCAATTATAAAATAAAGCTACATGTAGTTATTAATATATACCTACTTTTTAATTTTAATCTACTAATTGTTTCCTTCTAACAAAAAGAAAAGGTTAATTGCTCATAGTTCAAAATTTTGACTCCACTTATAAATTTTTTTGGCTCTGCCCCTTTGGTAATGTATGCTTTATCTCAATGAAGAGCTCATTTGTGCCAAAAATCAAGTTGATTGAATACCAATAGGTGCCAGTAAAAAAAAACAATAAAAAAGAGCAAATGATGATTTGTTATGTTTTGGAGAGCGCAACGGAATACGGGAAATAGTAATTATATAACTAGGCATAAACAATCATGTGTGTGAAAGATAATTAAAACTAACAACATTGTGGAGATGTATGACCCTAAGGCCGTACAAAGCTCCCAAGGAACACAAGTAGCTTAAACACTCAATAAGATAATCTTCTACTATTATCTATTGAATACTTGCTAGTACAACTTAATTATCATTGATCAACATCCTTTTATATAGGGCATTAGATTCATCTAGACTCCATATACTAAAACCATACATGTATCTTGACACACACACCAAGATACATGAACCTCTACATACATTGAACAATCACTAAAGTCTCTTAACCATTAAACTCCACACACTAACACACCAAGACACGAAATACATGTACTTTGAACATACAACGAACACACATAGACTTTTCATGTGTCACACGTGAATCGATATATTTACCAATTCTAAATTAATTCCAACAGTGCCTCGTCAAATGGAAGGTGATGCTCTACAAGTTGTCTAAGCTCTCATTAGGAACAAAACCTATGCGGACTCTAATTTCTATTGTCTTGGATTAAATTAAACTTGTGTCACATTTTCATTTTTGTTCTTTTGCTCACGTCTTTTGTGAGTGTAATAGGATAGTAGCACATTCAGTAGCCAAGCATTCCCTGTTAGTTATTAGGAAGTTAAGTGGGAGGATTTTCCATCATGGCCATCCGAACATCAGTATTGTTTCTACATTGAAATCCCCTAATTAAGTGAGATGTTTTGTTCGGGCCTCTAGCTAGCACCCCTTGTTTATGGAATTATGATGCAGGCAAAGGTAGGGATAGTCCCAGGATGCTACTCGACCGAGGGTAGCGGATGCCACTCGATACTACTAATTGCGGACAATATTTTCATAAACTTGAGTGATCCTAGGAGGAATCACTCACTCCAAGTTAGACGCACTTGTACAATATTTTCATAAACTTAAAAAGTTTTGCTTTCATTTCATTAGATCAATTATATATATGACTCTTCAAAACTACTAATAAATGTACTTGACAATTTCTAACATGACGCTTAAAATACTTAGATAACCCTTGAACTACATACATGAACAATAATAACTGTCAATCTAAAAATATGTATTTAATCATATCAAATTACATGCATGTGTGTGCAACATTAATGACTCTAACATACTTGGACTAGAATTAAAGACTACTAGCTAGAACCCCAAAGACTCGTACAAACAATTAAGATAACCTTTCGTCACCCGCTCGGCTACCACATATACGCCGCCCACATAGTTATCACATCACAGAGGTAAAGCTCGTGCGTCAAATTAGTTCTTTTACTCGCTAATTGAAGCTCTAACCTATTGAATGGAGTAAAATGTGCCTGTCTCACTTGTAAGGTTTGGTTAGATTAAGGTGGCAAATGTCAAGTCTGATACTCTTCTTGATGTCCAGCCGTTTTCTTCAATAACGACGTTCCCTGAAACGTGGGAATCAGATTATTTGTTCCCAGATTTCTCTGTGTCTCTATTGTAGGGGGTTTTGAGCCGTTGGACCATACATAAGTTGTTAAAACATAAAAATAAACTCACAATCTAAGCATCACTAGTGGTATAACCAAAATTCAGACATTGATTATCGATACAAGATGTTTATAAAGTTAGCAATGTGGAGTGTCACAATGGTTTCTTTTGTCCATAATCATAAAAGTACTACTCACTCTATTTTTATTCATAAAATAGGCACAACTTTAAATTTGTTCATATACTTCTTATAATATTAGTATCATTTAAAAGATATTCATGATACCTTGAAAATGAAACCAATCTTAAACATATTTTCAATTTTTTTATTTATTGATAATTTCAAATTTTTTAGGGAAAGTGCAAAAAATTGAGTTTTGAAGTAAGTATTTTAAAAATGGAGAGAGAACGTTGTTGATTTTGAATTCATCCTATCAAAAAAGACTTATAAATAGGGTGTGATCCCCAAAATTTGGTTATTGAGTTTTGGGTATTGAGAAAATGTGGTTATTTTTTATTATCCAAATTCCAAAATTTAGTTATTGGCTAAGAGGTTGTTAACTTTGATTATGTAATGACCACGATTTTAGGAAATAAATTTATTTAAATAATTATACCAGTTAATAATTTTTTTTTTGTTTTTGTGACGTGTTTAATTACACGTGTATATAGATACATGTATATTTTTATATAGATTTGATTTTATTTCCTAACTAGCTGTCCATATTTTATTTATTTCCTAGACTAGAGTAAAAGAAAAAGAAAAAGGAAAGCAAATCAACGAAGGAAAAAAATTAGGGAAGTATTCTCCCATATTCCACTGACCCATATGATTCCCATTTACCTCCCTAGTGATTCTTTCCAATTTTCTCTTTTCCTTCCTAATCCTAACCTTTGGTATAAATCATTCCTTTTTTTTTTCCTTTTCTCCTCACTTCCGTCCTTTCCTCCTATAACTACACATTCACGGCAGAATGAAAATTTCCCTTCCATTTGTTTAACTCTCGGCTTAAGCTCCTTTGCCGATTCTTGGTTCGTTCTCCTCTCAACATTTTTCTTTTATCCAGTTGTTTAATTTTTATAATCCTCTCATGAATAATACTTCTCCTCCAACAGATTCATATCTCGAGAACTCAATCGTTCAATAGCATTAAATTCTAACTCACTTTTTACTTAAGTATATATATAGTCCGGTTCCGGTCAGGACTCCCGGACCTATCTTAGGTCCGGAATTTTCACTTCCCGGTCATTTGGCCGGGATCCGAACCGTTGGATGTTTTTAAAACATGTTTTTAAGGTTTCACGCGAGAAATGGGCAAAAAAAAATACCGTGAAGGGCTTCATCCGAGCATTTTTCGATAAAACTGCGATTTTACAGTTTTATCGAAAAATGCTCGGATGAAGTCCTTCCTGGTATTTTTTTTTCCCATTTCTCGCGTGGAACCTTAAAAACACATTTTAAAAACATCCAACAGTTCGGATCCCGGCCAAATGGCCGGGAAGTGGGAGGTCCGGACCTAAGATAGGTCCGGGAGTCCTGACCGATCCTTGTTGTGTGTGTGTATATATATATATATATATATTTTTTTTTTTTTTGTGTTTCCAGGTATTCGCATATATCTAAATATAGTGGTGATTTTAAAGTTTTGTGAAATAAGTTGTTGCGACTGTGTTTTCAACCGTTAAGGTTTTGTAAGTAAAAAACGGAACTAAAGAGATGAAATTTACTTTTCTTGCGCGCTGTTCTGTTCATCTAATTTTCGGCTATTTCTGTTTGGATTTAGAGAAAATGTAAATCTTTGAAGTTGTAGATCTCAAAACGTTAAGAAACTTTCATAGAGAACTCGTTCCAATCCGAGGTTCGTAGAATTAACTGTGATTTTTCAACTTTGGCTGAACTTAACAGTTTAGGGACAGATTCACTGTCTCGTTTAAAACGCTATTTCACTTCGTTTAGGACTGGATTTAGACTTCGATCAAAATAGTGAACCCATGTCAAATTTGATGAAATATCTTACTGTAAAATGTCGTGATTTTTGGAGGCCGTTTACTATTTTTAGTGGCTGGATTTATAACTGACACATATGGGCTTAAGAGAGTTGATCTTCATTAAATTTTCTGTTGCGCTATAATTGGATGCATGTGTTTGTTTACTTATGTTACTGGCACTTTGTAAAACCGTTAAATTTATGTAAATAATTATTGTGGTTAAATTATTAGACTGGAAATATTAGTGTTCATTTATTGGATTTGGAGAATGGGGTGTGTCCGGTATGGGTCTTGAGCCATGCGCAGTTATACTTTTAGGTAGCTTTGCTGTGTGATTGGGCACCGAAAATACACTGTGGGTGGGAATCGATGCCGGATAAAGATTGATCAATGGGTGATCAGTCATGAGCCGTGCACAGTATGCCTCGAGGTGACTTTGTTGTGTGATCGAGCACCTGAGTATACTGTGGGCGGAAGCCGTTGATGGAAATTATCTTATTCGAAGTGGGGACAAAATTTGTGAAACCCTGAGTTGATGACAGAGTATTAAATTTACTGCATTTATATTTTTGAGAAATGTTTTTTTTTTCTGTCTTAAATTAATGGCCCATGTGTTTAATTGCTGCATGAGTATATTTTTGTAAAGGGGTAGTTTTGGTGTCATATTGAGTGTAATTTTACCACTCACGGACTTTTGTGGCCCCTAGCATCCCCAACGCCAGGTACAGAAGGAGAAGAGGAACCGCTTGCTGAGTTCAAGGGAATGGAGCAACAAGAAAGTTACAAAGTGTCGGAGTCGTGGTTGTACCAGTAGATCTCTAGTTAGATGGCTCTGTTCTTTCCGTTTCGTTAAATTTTTAAATAAATGTTTAAGTTTTCCAGACAATGTTAAAGTTCTTTTATTCTGGGTTGTAATAAGAAAGCTAACTTTTAGCTTTCCGTTATAAAAAAAAAACTTCTCTAAGTATTCTTGGAATTTTAATGAAGTTGGTTTTTATTCAAATTTCTTTTTTGTAATTTATTTATTAACATGCCCAATTTTCAGGGCGTTACAGATTATGCCAATGTGAGCCAATTTTTGGACAAACATTACTAACTTTGATTATTTAGATGTTTTGATTATCCCATTAGGGATGCTCTAACGGCCCAAAACCCCTTACAACAAAGGCATAGGAAAATCTGGGAACATACGATCTCACACCCTAAATGTGACTGGAAAGTAGAATAATTCTCATATTGAATAATTACAAGTCAGTCGTACTATACATTGTTTTGCAATATTTCCCCTCTAAATTTTTTTTTGCACAGCAAAAAAAGAATTTCATTAACCAAGAACCCAAATACAACAAATCAAAGGGAGTAGAAAAAACAACGACAACCTAACCCTCTCGAAAAATAAATGCCACAGCTCCAGAAAAGAGGCAAAGTTGGCAAGCAATCAACCAACCTCACCAAAGCTACAAACCCTCAAATTAATCTATTCAAATACAATAACGATAAAAAACCAACACTGGAATGGAATGTAGACACCCAAAAAACTTTGAGACCTCCAAAAGTTGGTTCCAGGAGAGAACAAATCCTAGAGATGATTGAACCCATGAAAATCAAACCAGAGGCAGCAGCAGCAGGCCATAGAAGCAGCATCCTGAAATTACTTAGCGATATCCAGAAAGCCCAAAAAACATCCAGTAGCATCCCGAAATCAATGAGGCCATTGGACTCGACTCGACTCAGAAAAAGACCCTAATCATCATGGATTTAACCCAAAAAGATACGCAAACCCCAAAACATTCCAAGACAATACTTTCATGGATCCAAATGTTATGGTCAAAGGGAAAAACTAAAAATCAATGATTATTTTCAGCCCTTGATCTGTTAAGGGCTTCCATCTCAGCTATTTTGCTAATGACCTCCTCTTCCTCTCCATTGTAGCTAATCCCAAAAAGCTTGTCTACTTCCCAGATGGCCTAAGCTTCATCAAGTAGGATTCTGTTCCTATTTTTTATTGCTCCTGATGAGATTTATGCCGATAAAGCTGCTGAAGCCACCACTGATCTTAAAACTACACACTTTTTTGTTTTTCTGACCTTTGGAGACTTTTGCATTTACTTTAGTATAACCCAGAATCTCATCAATACTCTTTCTTTTCCTTTTCCCTTTTATCCCCTTGATTGCTGCGTGAATAGGGATTTGATTAGTATTAAAGTGATCGAGGTGCTCATCATTGACATTGTTACAGGCGTGGTCTTCTTGTGGTAGTTCCCCTGAATTGCCAACTTTCTCCCTTTCTATTTTGAACAATGTTGTACTATTCACCATCAAGTCAGATTCATCATTAAGAAGGCAATTAGATAAAGAAAAAAATAATTAGGGAAGTATTCTCCCATTTGTTTAACTTCATTAAAATAATTAGGAGAAAAGAAAAAAAAAAGGAATGATTTATGCCAAAAGTTAGGATTAGGAAGGAAAAGAGAAAATTGGAAAGAATCAGTAGGGAGGTAAATGGGAATCATATGGGTCAGTGGAATGGCTCAGGGGATGGTGCAGTGCACAAAATGCACTGCACCGTGTGGTGCACCATCCGACTGTCCATTTTGACAATGGACGGCTCGGATGAAATCCGAGCAATGAATTAAATCCGACCGTCGATTGCTTGGATTAAATCCGAGCCGTCCATTATCGAAATGGACGGCCGGATGGTGCGCACTGCACCATGTAGTGCATTTTCTGCACTACAGGGACCCCTCGGCCCAGTGGAATATGGGAGAACCTGGTTCTCAACCTCCCTTTCTATTTTGAACGAGTAACAATCTATTGCTTTATGAGAAAATTGGTAGAATGCGCGGGACAACTAGTGGAGAGATTACAGTAATTATCAAAAGAAAATGAAAATTCGTGGACAAATACGTTAATGACGAGATTGTTACGGTAACAATTCATTGTGGAGACCAGAGACCCGGCATTTGCCTAGGGCAATTACAGTTAATGACTTATTCTCATTTCAGTTTGATGAAATAATAAATACTAATATGTAGTACTAATAATTTGCCAGATTGTTGCATATGGATTCATATTTCATTTTGAAAATTCTAAATTCGAACATAAAATTCAAAAAAATCTCCACCCAACCTCCGGCAGACCACCACCCCACCTTTGGCGACCACTTCCGGCGACCAAAAAAATTAGTGAGATGTCACTAATTTAAAAAAAAATTAATTTCGAACATAAAAATTAAAGAAATCACCACCCCACCTCTAGCCAACCACTTCCGGCAACCAAAAAAATTAGTGAGACGTCACTAACTTTTAAAAGTTCTAATTTCAACATAAAATTGAAAAAAATCATCACCCCACCTCCGCCCAACCACCACCCCACCTCTGGCCGACCACTTTCGGCGACCAAAAAAATTAGTGGGATGTCACTACTTTTTAAAATTTCTAATTTCGAACATAAAATTCAAAAAAATTCACCTCCCCACCTTTGACCGGCCACCACCCCTCCTTTGGCCGAGTACTTCCGGCTACCAAAAAAATTAGTAAAGTGTCACTAATTTTTAAAAATTCAAATTTTGAACATAAAATTCAAAAAATTCACCACCCCACCTTCGGCCGACCACCATCCCACCACAGGCCGAGCATTGCCAGCGACCAAAAAAATTAGTGAAGTGTCACTAATTTTAAAAATTCAAATTTCAAATAGAAAATTCAAAAAAAATAGCACCGCACCTTGGATGGACCACCACCCCATCTCTGGCTAACCATTTTCAACGACCAAAAAAATTAGTGAAGTGTCACTAATTTTTAAAAATTCAAATTTCGAACATGAAATTCAAAAAAATCACCACCCTACCTCCGACCGACCACCACCCCACTTCCGGTGACCCAAAAAATTAGTAACATTTCATTAATTTTTAAAAGTTCTAATTTGATATAGAAATCTCAAAAAGTCAACCAACTAGTCAACTACCAACTCGTGAAACTTGTGAACATTCAGTAGATTTTGGAATAGCTACATTTCAAAAAGTTAGTGACACTTCACTAGATGTAAATTCATGAGCATAAATAGGTTTATAAAAACAACCCTTTGTTCATTGTAAACTAGTGAACATTCACTAGATTTTAGAATAGTCACATTTTGAAAAGCCTAGTAACACTCCACTAGATATTAATTTGTTAGAACTCTCCTAGTTTATAAAAGGATAATTTGTTCTCTACAAACTATTGAACATTCACTAAATCTGGAGATAGTACGTATTTCAAATTTTTACATCTTTTGGTGTTAATAAAAATTTAGTTTATATTCGCTACATATAATCTTGTGCATATTAGCAAATTGTTAGTTTTGTGTTTATGATCACCACTAAGCAACCAACTTGGTGGCTCTAGCCAAAGCATCCAAGATGCTAAAAATTCATTGGGTGGAGAATTGGAAATAAGTAGTACTCTTTTTAAGTTTTGTATTTTCTCTTGAAAAATTCAACAAACACATGGTGTGCAAGGATTTGTCCTTCTATTTTGTGTTTTAGTTTTCGGTCACAAAATCCATCATATTGGAACTTTCGGAAGGCTCGTTCCAAAACGTAATGTAGGGTATTAGCGCTTTCTAGTAAGGAGCAACATATCTATAGGATCAGAGTATATTATGGCTTAAGGTAAATGTTCAACTTCTCCACGATGCTTTTTGATTGGACACAAATTCAGTTTGCAAAGATATGTGCATATAATCGAAACATAATTGGTTTCTATATGATTTACTTCAAAAGGCTCATGTACAAGATGAAAAAGTTATACTCTATCTAGGGATCTTTGTTTCACCTATTGGGTAGGTGATGTTTCAAATGATGAATATAGAGAGAGAAAGAGAGAGAAAGAGAGGGAGCGATAGATGGTGGGAGGCGTTAACATGGTGAAGGCAGTGGGTAGAGGCAGCTTAAGGGGTTTAGCTGTGGGGTTGCAAACCTGGTGGCGCAGAGGGTAATTGTAGAAGAAAACAGAAAGAAGGGGTGTGTTTTATCCTTTTGCTAAATCAATATTATAAACCATGTCTTTATGTTTGATTGCAAAAGTTCATTCTCCTTCCCTTTAAATAGACAAAATATTGTGCATTTATGACTAATTACCACCTACAAAAACTAACAACAATAAAAAGAAACCAAAAAATCAAAAATAAATAAATAAATAAAAGGAGCAGAAAAGAAATAAAAAAATAAAAGGAGCAAAAATGGAAATTGTCGGTGCCATTGCTGTCGTTGTCATGATGTCGCCATTTGCTCGCCGTCAGAGAATTCCATTAGTTGTTTGGGACAATCAGCCGAAATGTATTCATTTTGTTTTCTTTTCATAAATACAAGAATCCCTCGGTAACCATTCAAGACAATCTTATACTTTCCTCCGTTCTTTATTTGTTTGTCTCCACACTCTCTTCTCTTTTTTTCAAATAAAAAATTAAGTCTTCAGATATATCGGTTTTTCAAATGTTTTAAGATTAAATTAAAGTTACCTGCGGCAGAGTTTTAATTTGGTGTAAAAAAATTTGGAAAATGATACACGAACACACTCTATTTTTTCATTTGAAAAGTGGCACGACTTTTTGTAGAGGACTAACAAATAAGAACTGATGGAGTAATTTAAAAAGAATGTCATCGCACCTAAAAATAAATAAATAAATTTTGGATTTTAAACTATTATATATCTACTTATATATATTCTTATGCTATAAATGGGTAAAAACAGCTACAAGTCACTTGGCTTTTAACACTTTTTGAATTTTGTGTTTTTCATTCATGTTTTTAAATTTTTTTTCAAATTTTTCTAAATTATTAATTTGTCTTATTGAAAAAAATTGAAAAAGTAAAAAAAATGGAGTAAAAAAGGGTGCAGTGCATCAGTGCACATCATGCACGATCTAGCCTTATGTTCGACGATCAAATGGTCCAAGTTTCATCCCAATCTTGTGACATTTGGACCGTTTATTGCAAGATGAAATCTGGACTATTAGATCGGCGAACATACGATGAGGATCGTCGCGCACACGGCGCACATCATGCTTGTGGTGCACAGAACCAACCCCGCTTCACTTTACATTCTACTACTAGCTAATTAACCGATTTGCATGAACTACGTGAAGTCGTGGTTACAAATCATGTTTTCTAGAAAACGTGACCCAAAAAATTAACTTAATCATAATCCAGCTTGAAAGCGTGTTTGGTGAACACGCTTTTGAAAAACGTTTTTTGCAAACACGCTTTATACACAAAAATGTCACAAAAAAATAAAATAAAAAGCCTTCTTATTAAACATGTTTATTTCCTTATATGGTTAAAAAAAAAAGGTTTTGCCACTGTTATTTCCTTATATGGTTAAAAAGTTCACTTTTTTTCACTGTTGTTCGCCTTCTTCTCTCTCTAGGGCTCTAAAACTCCATCACCACCACTGTCTTCACACTTCGATTGTGACCTCCGACCTCTTCACCGCCGGCGGTCACCACTCCGGCAGCTATCTCTTCATTTTGCACATTCCTTGATCTCGGTTTGGAGATCTACAGGTCAGTTCGTCTTTCTCTCTCTCTCACGCATCTCTCTCTCTCTCTCTCTCTCTCACACACACACACACACACCATCTCTCTCTCTCTCTTAGTCTCAGTTGTGGTGTGTTTTTTTCTTGTATATATGCGTGTGGTGTATTTGTATTGATTTGTGGGGTTGATTTGTGGGCATTATAACTTAGGAATTCTTTAAGGCCCCATGTGGAGTGGTGGTATTCACGTGGCCTCACCCAACAAAATTCTTTACAATTTGAAATAGCAAACCTATATCCTTTTTCTATTTGCTTTTGCTGATTGAATCTGGGCCGGTGGGTTAATATGAAAACATAGCGTGTTTTATTAGTAGCAATTATACATAATACAATAGCAAGCCGTAAGTCTTAAGAAAAGGGGAAAGAGAGGATCAACACATTACATTTACAAAATATTCAACAATTTGATGTCACACATAAGTCGAAAGTTACAACTAGGAAAGCAAACCTCATTAGAACCATTGGAAACGGACATACGTTAGAGCTTTATAGTCCTTTGGATATTGAAAAAGTCTTTTATGGTTAGGGCATATGAGGCATTTATCAAAGTGAATGCTCCTCATTACTATAAATTTTTGGTGTCTTTGTTGTTTGCCCACAATCATTTTTTATTTCGTATGTGACAAAAAAGGGCCACTTAGCCAAAAATTCAAAACATTTGGCATTTTTTAAGGGAAGAACAAAGAACTTTTGTAATCGAACATAAAAACAAAAACATTTGCCATTTTTAAAAGGAAGGACAATGAACTTTTGTAATCGAATATAAAGGCAAAAAAAAAAATAATAGTGAAGTGTCACTAATTTTAAAAAATTCAAATTTTGAACAAAAAATTCAAAAAAATCACCATCTCACCTCTGGCCGACCACCACCCCACCTTTGGCCGAGCACTTCCAATGACCAAAAAAATTAGTGAGGTGTTACTAATTTTTAAAAATTCAAATTTCAAACATAAAATTCAACTCAACACCACACCTCCGGCCAACCACCATCCCACCTCTGGCCAAGCACTTCCGGCGACCAAAAAAATTAGTGACATCTCACTAATTTTTAAAATTTTTAATTTCGTATAGAAAATTCAAAAAAATAACTCCTCCTAACTAACTGACCACCATCCCACCTTCGGCCGACCACTTCCGGTGACCCAAAAAATTAATGACATTTTACTAATTTTTTAAAGTTCAAATTTCATACCAAAAAAAAAAAATTCAACTCCTGCCTCCCAGCCAACCACTACCCCACCTCCAGCCGACCACTGACAATCTAAAAAATTAGTGACATCTCACTAATTTTTAAACGGTCTAATTTCATACAAAAAAATTAAAAAAATCAATTCCTACCTCTAGACCAACCACCACCCCACCTCCGGCCGATCATTTTTGGCGACTCAAAAAATTAGTGACATCTCACTAATTTTTAAAAGTTCTAATTTCATACAGAAAATTCAAAAAAATTCATCTTCTGCATCTTGATCAACCACCACCCCACCTCTAGCTGACCACTTCCAGCGACACAAAACATTAGTGACATCTCACTAATTTTTAAAAGTTGTAATTTAATACAAAAAATTAAAAAAAAATCAACTCCTACCTTGGACCACCACCAACCTCCGGCGACCGCTTCTAGCGACAAAAAAATAATAATAATGAAATGTCACTAATTTTTTTTAAAAATAATTTTGTACTAAAAATTCAAAAAATAAAATAAAATCAATCCCTACCTCTGGCTAACCACCACCCCACCGGCGACTAAAAAATTAGTGAAATGTCACTAATTTTTAAAAATTCTAAATTTGTACATAAAATTCAAAGAAACCAACTCCTATTCGTTATTTAAATAAAAAAATTAGAAAACCTAACCGAATAATGTTTGCAATTATAGACGTTGATAGTTTGCGTAACCAACATTTCAAACATCAAAGGCAAGAAAAAAAACTACAGTAAAAATCAAAGGGTTTTAAACATACTGTTAAAAAGGGCACCTTGAGGAATTATTCCCCAGAAACTAGATTCTAACTCTCTAAGGGCAAGCTCAATGTCAATTGAGTTGAAGCTATTGCGCTGTGCAGAGGTATTATCGATTGCAAAAAACTCAGCTCCACTGATAACCTAAAACCCCAGCATACCTTCAAAAATCTGTCCACACATACAAAAATATGCATATAAACAAATGGTTGCTATATTCACCAGTAATAACCATCAATTTATTTCACCCTTGATTCCTCGTAAAGTCAAAAGTGAGCACTCTTGTTCCTAAAATTTGCAATTACATAAGTAGATAGTTTGAAAGGAGGGAGGTGCAGTGTTAGGGGCAGAGAGAGAGAGAGAGAGAGAGAGTGTGTGTGTGTGTGTTGCTGATGAACATCATTTTTTTTAAGAGAGAGCGGCGGTGAGTGAGGGGAGTGAGGTCCAAAATAAAGAGAATTGATAGGGAGAGGGTATTTGTGACCAAAATAAAAAACGAGTGAGTGTGTTTTATCCTTTTGCTAATCAAATTTAAAAACAATGTCTCTATGTTTAATTGCAAAAGTTTATTGTCTTTTTTTTTAAAAAGGCTAAATATAGTGTATTTATGACTAATTTTCCCAACAAAAAATACTTATTTGGTCTCCATTACACGAAAACACAAGGATGTCATGGAAATTGGACTCATTTGATTTCGTCTATGATTTAGGGGGGAAAAAACCAATACGTGTTTGGATTACACGCTTACAAGGATTTGGACATGAACGAAGGAGACTGCCTGAGGAATAGCCTGAAAACGTGGCTCGCAAACACGCCTTATAAAGGTGCATTATCCAAACACGCTTTCACAATTTTATTTCTTTCGTCATTTTCGGTTAATTGGCCTCTACTACTACTCTCTTCCGCGAAGTTGCGGCCTGCAAATTTAGAAGACAAAAATCCTCACCGGTGATCTGATCTCCGTGAAGAATTGAGAGAGAGAGAGAGAGAGAGAAAGAGAAGCGAGACTGGGTAGGGTCACTGTTTCTCTCTCTTCATCTTTTACTCTTAGAGATCTGTTTGAGCAATCCAGATGGAGTTTTTGGTGGAGATTGATAGTAAGTTCAACTGAAGTACGATTACGTACTCGTTTTACCTCAATTTATATGATGTACCATCCATGAGGTTTAAGAGAAGGATTGGGTGGAGACGAATGAAATGACGAGAAAATGTAGGCTTTGGTGGCCCACTGTCCTCTCGACGACCGAACCTAAATCCTCAATTCTTCTTTTTGGGTGGTTTGTTTCTTCCTCCTCGACGTCCTTGGACATTGTTGTGGCTTTTGGATATGACGAGGTTTCATTTGCTCCCCACCAGTCTCGTCTTCAGGTATAAAAGCATCCAAAGTTGAATTCTTCAATTCGGTCCATTTTAACTTAATACCTCTCATATGGGAAAACCTAAGTCTCAACATGTTCGTGAAATTGGGGCTGCAAACGAGCTGATTCGAGTTTTAGATTTTTTTGGCTTGTTTTAGATTCGAATTTTAAGTGAAGCCAAGAGCAATAAAAATTTGAGGAGCCGAGCTGGCCTTGGCTTGAGTCGAGCTCGAGCTTGTTCATTAGTCTTTAATGAGCCGGAATATCCTATATTTCTGTTGACATGCGGGTGTAGATCTGTAAATGCAGTACGTATAATGTACAAAAGATACATATTGGACCCATACGTTTAATGTACAAAAGATACATATTTACCCACTCTTGATGACAAGCCGAGCTGGCCTTGGCTTCAGTTGAGCTCGAGCTTGTTCATTAGTCTTTAATGAGCCGGAACATCCTATGTATATGCTCACATGCAGGTGTAAAGCTGTAAATACAATAAGTAATATGTACAAAAAATACATATTCGACCCCTCTCGCCATGCTTGGGTATGCTGTTTGATCCAATCTCAATAGCTGTCATATGGAAAAACAAAAGTTTCTACTTGTTTGTGAAATATGTGCAAATCCAAGCTAGTTCTTTGAACAAATGCAGAATGGTTATAATTTTGTAGCAAAAATAATTATGGAAGGAAAATGTTTACAACTTTAAAATGTATAAATATCCCTGGGAGAAGGACTATTTTATCGAGAGGTCCCCAACATTGAGATTTTGCTTGAAATAGGAGTTGATCATCTTGTGAAAAGAGGTCCTCCAACAGGTAACAGCTGGAAAAAACTAATAGATTTTATTTTCATTAATTTCCTTCTTTGTGTTAATGGGTTTTTGTGGGATGTTTCATCCTCACATATGCATTTTTGCAATTTGAAATTTATGAATGACTTTTGTCATAAAAATGACAATTTCGCCATGTAAGAAGTTAGTGCCTATGGGGCTATGACTCTTTAGGTATCCCTCGATGATTGTTGCTTTTCCCTTGCTGGTGAAAGAGTTTCCTATTTCTCTTGTGAACCTCAGCTTGTGGCCAGCTGTGGATGATGTGGTCAGAACTTGGAAATTTGGAATTGTTATGAGATTCCTTCCACAAGGAGTTGGTAAGAAGACTTATTTACCCATGGTAACCTCGAATTGAGAGATTCTAGCTAGTTGAAGAGTGGGACAATCCTCATTTCGTAGGGCCAAGGAACCCAAATTAATGGGAGTTCTTGCTGTTAAGTTCCCAACTCTCCCAAAAGCTTAAGTTGTTCGGAAATGGGCCTAACAATGTATATCAATCTCTCTAACACCCTCCCTCATGTGCAACCCCATCTTGCACGTGGAGATGCAAATTTAGAGAGAGAGAGAGAGAGAGAGAGCACAACAAAATACGAAGGGGGGGACAAATGCCAAGAGAGATACTTGAACCCAAGACCTCTTGCAACCAGAGGTCTGCTGCCATGTTGAGTTACCAGCCTTCCAAAAGCTTAAGTAGGAAATGGGTCTAACAATGTATATCAAGCTATCTAACACTAGCTACTTTGCAAGCTAAATGAGGAATTTTTTTCTTTTGAAATTTCTGACCTTCATTAGTACATCATCCTATCAGGGACTTCTCCGTGAGACAAGTGAAAGCATGCCCATGTCATTACAAGACAAATGCAGCTTCTCCTTGCTTGGTCACTGTGCCGTTAATTGGAGCAGCAAGGGTCGACTGATGCCTGTTGGAGTGAATGAAGATGATCAAAGTTATGAAATTAGCTCCACTCATACTAATGGCTGCACAGATAGTTGTCAAAATAGGTTAGGTGAAAAGTATGAACAACAGCGCTGTCGATGTTGCAAGCTTGGTGAATTATTAGATCACGCTACTTTGGATTCTGTTGACGGTAATAATCTGATCCAGCTAGTGTATGGTGCAACTGGTTATGTTGGTAGAAAAATCAAGTGGATCCCAGAATTGCATCACATGCATTGGAACGGGCAAACAGTGCCCCATGTTGATCTCCACGTATGTAAGTCACTTTATGCTCACTCAAGTTTTATCATGTCCTGGTAGTGTTTTGATTCTCTTTTATCTAAACAATCTCAGGTAATTCTCTATGAGACACCCATATTTGGCAGTCATCATTTTTCAGTGGGATTCGAAGGTCTGAACAAGTGAAAGCTCCTCTCAAGAAACCCAAGTGGTTTGAAGAACTTCATCAAAAGCAGCCACTGCTTGATTTGGTAACTTTGTGTCCAAGGCTTCGTCTATTTGGATTGTTTTCATTGTTTTTATTTGGTGCTTGATTTATTTTATTTCAGGACACTGCAGTTATGGCAATCAACAGTGCTTATGCTGCAAAATTATACTTTGGAAAACTTGTGGGTCCCGCAAGCTCCACAGCTCTGTTCCCCACCTTTTTCATGTAATCTCTTGCATGCTTTGGTGTCTGCCCTTCCCTTGTGGCCTCTTTTCATTGGCAAGTTCTAAGAACCAATATTCTGACTTTTCAGGTGTGTAACCTTGTTCCGGAAACTATGGGCCGTTTCCGTGGCTTCATTTTCCACTTTATTCTATCTCATTTTTCAGTTTCTTCATGTCCTCCTGAGTTCTGTATCACAGTCATGGATGTCTCTCACATTGGAAAAGGTATTCACGAATACATGGAAAAATATCCAAATCCGCCGTTGCCAAATATTATATTGGTCAATCCTTCTCAAAGATAATGTTCTCAGGTAATACAAAGATTCTTGTATACCTGTGAGCTATTCACTGGCTTACAAGTCTTGCACTATTCTGTTGACGTAATGGCCTTTAATTTTTCATTTAGATGCAATTGTGATAATGAGTGAAACTTGGACATCCCTAGGTGGCATTTTGTTTGAAATGAGCATCACAATGTTAAGCAGTAGTAACCATTTCCGTATAAATTTATCTTGATAAGTTCTGAATTTATATTCTGTAGGGTTGGAATAAGTATTGATGGTGTAATGCACACACAGACATTATGATCTCCGGCACCTGCATCACCAGCGTTGTAGTTACATCCGTTGACCTGTTGTAAAATTTTCAACTGCTAATTTTGTAAATTTTTCAACTGCTAATTTTGTGCAACGCTAATGCTCTGGATGCTGAATGAAAGAAGCATGGTGTTGTGCACATAAATCAAAATGATTCTTGGGTCTGCCCTCTCTGATGGCTTTTGGCTTTGATTTGGGGGCATGATTCCGCAACAAACGCGACGGTATAGGGGTCCACTGTTTCAGTGGTATTCTGTGAGCATCCACTTTGTGCATTTATTGCCAAAGGTTAGGTCTGTCTCCAATCCATTTATTTCAGTGGTATTCTGGGAGCAGCCACTTTGTACATTTATTGCCGAAGGTTAGGTTTGTCTCATATCCATCCCCCCGCCCATACTCCCAATTATTGGGGACTAAATGGGTTATGTTGTTGTTGTAATTTTGTAGATTTAATTCCAGAAGATGGCTCAATCATCAAGTCGAGTTTGTTTTTAGCAACAGATATCATGATAGGTTTTTGGTGATTAGGAGATGATATTAAGGGAGAACCTTGTTCCTATACACATTAGGCCATTCGGTAGATGGTTTTGTCCTTAATTTTCTCACAAAATGCCTGTTGAAATGTTCATGAATGATCAACATAGTTTGTGACCTGTAAATGCATCGATGTTCCATATAGATGCACAATATTTATGTTTCTCTCCAAGGATTGTGTTTGGCTTTTGTTTTTGGTACAACAACATTTGATTACTTCCCTCACTATTTTGGATTCTTATGATTTGTAAGGTCTCAATCATGTGTGGAATATGCGGAGAAAGCTGCATTACATAAGGATTCCACTTGGTCAAGTGTAGCTATGGATATTCTTTTGGGCTACCTTTTTGGGATAGCGTTATTCTTTCATGCAGAATCTGCTTGCCTATGGGTTTCAAACTCTGCCAATGACCTTACAAACTCTCTATTGCGTAATGGTTGTGTGGTTGATGGGAGTGCCTGCAGGTTTCAAGTTAAACACTGAGCTTGCAGGAGTTCTGGGCATGATCTCTCTCAATGCTATCCAAATTTGGTCCACTCTTTGGTACTTTGTGGGTTCGCTCTTCATTTATTTCGTTCAAGGACTTGCCATAGCAGGGGTTCTTTTTGGCCTTACTACACCTGCTGCTCTGGTTATAGATATGATTTCCCTCGCAACATTACATGTGTCAACTCTTCATTCTTTGATATCACACTTTTACTCTTATCAGATAAAGGCAATAGCAGCTTTATGGCGCCTTTTCAGGTATCTTATGCTTCAAAGTGGTGTTAGTCTTGTAAAGCTTTTTTCTGTTAGTGTTAAACTTTTCCCTCTTTTTTTGGGAAACATGATTATAGACTTCACTAGGCAGTTCAGGCTGATATGTTGGTCTTTTCAACTAAACTAGGGAGATTTTGGGAACATTTGGCCAATATACTATATTATCTTGCTGTAGGATTTTTGCATGTTTCTTCTGAAGATGCAATTGTTCCTCCGAATTCTCCAGCTGGAACCAAATTGAATAAGCTTCGGTTAAATAGTTTCATATGGTAAAGAAGAAAAGTAGATAAATTAAATGAAGAAAGTTATATGCATAGCTTGTTTGGCTTATCTACCAACATGGCAGTACCATCTCTAAGATTTGGGATATGGACTTGGGTATACTGGTGATATTTGGGATGGGCCCTAACCGCATGGATATGGATGCTGTATGGTATGGTACTAGAAAACCTAAGAAAATAGGATACTGGTATGGCTTGGATAGGTTAGATTCAAATGTATTTTTATATAACTTCTAGCATTGTATTATGCATAAGCACGAGAATGATGTGAAAGTGTTGTATTTTCTAATGCATAAATGTGGTACACAAAACTTATTTAATTGTTTAAATTCAAAATTTATAGAATCCATCTATGAACCAATGTGGGTATTCAAGAAACCTGAGAAAAAAGATGATATGATACTATATTAATAGTCAAATTCAAATCTCTACTTTTTCTTTGTTGCTAACATTTTTACTTTAATACCACGCAACAATTTTAATCTGTTGAAGTTTGGATAAGTGACCTAGATTTGTAGAGTATCGCATACTTAAAAAAAAAAAGAAGTTTTATATGCTGGATACTTTTGGGTTTCCTATCCGAGACTATCAGTATCCGATAAAAGTTAGACTCCCATCTCTATGTATCTGTGCTCCTCAGCATGGATTTGAAATCTGATGTGAATATCGCATGTTTGGTATGCTATGAGCAAATAAACATGGCATGGTATATGATGTGTGAGGATGTTCCCATTCTCTCAAAGTGTGAAAAACTCCATGTATCCATGCTGATATTGCTCACATGGTGGCTGAATTACTTACAGAGGTCGGAAGTTGAATCCTCTTCATCAGAGATATGATAGCTATGACTATTCAGTGGAGCAACACATAGTTGGTTCTCTTCTTTTCACACCGCTTTTGCTTCTGCTACCAACCACTACTGTTTTCTACATATTCTTCACCATTATGAAGAGTACCATCAGCTGTATTTGTCTAGCTATTGACATCGTTATAAGTATGTTTCATGCTACACCGTACATCAAAATTTTGCTCTGGTTGGTGAGACCAAGTAGATTTCCCTGCGGCATATGGTTTGAAGTTATTTATTGTCTGGGTAATGCTGATCATACTTTGGGCACTGGTGGTAGTAGTGATGCTTCTAAAACATCTGAAAAGTCATGGAAAAGAACGGATATCGGCAGAAGTCGGTCCAGAGCTTTGGTTTCTTTTCTTCAGAGCAACTTTTTGAATATAGGTGAGGCATTGAGCTATTATTATTATTTTATTTTTTTGCTGTCTTGCCACTTATAGATATGGTTGCATTACAGGTAAGGTATGCAAGTATCATCTATTGCTGACAACCATTACTTGTAACTTCTATTTTGCTTTCTAGCTCTGTGGAAAATTGTTTGTGTGGAGTTGGTCATGTCTTCTTTGCATTTTGCCAACTCCGCAAGCCTTTTATTAAGTTTCACAATATGATCCTTGATACAGTTGGCCAAGACAGGACCAAATTTCTTCTCTGGTTTTGGTAGTAGATATGCTGTTGAAGCACAATGGTTGATTATTGTTTACGCAACTGCATGCAGACATGGACATGGTTTGTAACGATGAGCAAAAACTTATAGAAAAGAGTCGTATCTGTATCTTTTCGTATACCTGCTGGGGGGATACTGATAGTCCTCGGATACTCATAGCTATGTATCCAATATTTCCTAAACAAATCCGTAATTAGAAACTTTGAATATGATACTGTTCGGATACTCTTGGTTGCATTGCCAAACTTGGTAAAATTGAAATATGGCATTTATTAGGTAATGCTGAGATATCTGTTAGGAATAAGTATGTGGATTGTGGGTACATTTTGAATATATAAGCTTACTTCTTTAGGAATCTCAAGAAGAAAGTGCTCTAGATGTGTTCGATGTTCGTATTACTTAACAATTCACTCGCACTGTTTGCTTATTAGCGAAGTGGAAATTTTCAGGTTGGTACACTTTGATTTAGGCCCAATCAAAGCTACATCTGCACAGGGGTGTGCCCCAACCAAATGAAATTGTACTGGGTTACAACCAAATGAAAATCAAAAAGTAAAGCTCGTAAGCTTATATTCATGTCTTATTAGAAAAATTAAGGACATCCTATCAGAATGTCACAGTGATTTCTCATCATTTTTGTGCTTTTATGTAGTACATCACTGAACACAATAAATACTTCCATGACGTATCTTAACCTTCCCATATCATAGTTCTTTTAGGTTGCCACAAACCATATCCATGCTTCATCGGTATTTTCTTGTGCATGGTACTCTCTTGTTCAAACTTTCAGATCATGTTAAGGTATCGGCGTGCTAGGTTGAGGGTAATTTTTTTAATTTTGCAACATTGTGCTTGTTTTAGCCTGTTTTAGGGGAAATAAAAAAAGGAACAAGGGACCTAGGAGGCTGAAATATCCTCCGTCTTTCTAGCGCTTATAAATGAAAGGGAAGACTATATAGTTATGTATGTATATGTATATGAATATGTTCCCGTACACACATATGCATATGTTAATGCATTCGATCTTTTAACTCAGTTGGAAAAATCTTACAGGACAAATCATCCAGCCTCACTATAGAGAAGTTTTTGCAATGATTTCTGGGTCATTTGTTGCCTCATCAGCATATGGAGTTCTCACTGGTAGAAGGTTACTCCTCTCTCTCACTCTCTCTCCCTAAACACATGCACAAACACTCACATACTGACACACATGAATAGACTTTAATTGCTTATTTTTCACTTGCACAGTATTACGCCTACTTTGGGGAGTGGTCTTCATTCAACAATGCCGTGGATGCCCCTCCCATACAAAGAGTATTGGCGCCTTTGCTACGATGCAGCTCTTGGATGTGAGGCAGATCTACACCGTGACCTGCTTCCCTAAGCTGATACACTTCTGCAGTTTTTCCGCCCCCGGCTATATTCTTGGACAGAATTTGTAAATTCATGAACTTGGTTTTATTTTCCACGTTTTAAGGTTGAGTGGGAATCATTGATTCGTGTCGTTGTTGGAAAGTTTTGTTTTAGGAGGTGACTGGGCTTCTAGATAGTGAAACGAACTTTCTTTTTGAATTGCTCTTTATTCTTTTACAATGTTTTCGTCATCATTGAGATCACTATTGCTAAGGTGGGTTTTGTTCATATGTCTCTACTCTTCATTTTGTTGTGATATGATAGAAATCGAACGTTTGATTGTGTTTGCTTATTCTAAGTCTTGGTATGTTAACCTTATGGCTAGTTAAAAGAAGGATCATGTCCTGAGTTGTGCCAGTGTATCCTCTCCATTGAGCTCTATCGAGGACATTGTGTTTTGAGATAGTTAAAGAAGAAACTGAGGTCTTTTTGAATTACCGTATATCTAAAGTCAATTTCGTTTTATCACTTTCCTTAGTAACGCCGTCTAGTGTAAAACCATAATCCTACAGACTCCAATTAGAGTCCATCCAACAAGGTATCCAGCATGTATCAAGCCCATGTGGCCCTGGACTGTGGTAAGAAAACCGCTTGTCTATCAAAATTTGATAAAATCAAGACTTGATTTTATTAGATTTTAATAAAATCTAGATAAAATCCATTCGGAAATTCACCCTTAGGGGTCGGGTTTGGAGATACAAGACACATGGTCTTCCAAAGGCCCACGTGTCCTTGAGGCACATGATCACACGTCCTTAAGGCACACAATTTCCTCCCACAGGTCCATGGGCTCAGATTCAGTGTCAAACGGAGTCCGATTGGAGGATTTGGATCTCGTAGTTGTTTAGAGCTTCATTTTGAAAAGTCCTAACCGTATCTCAACCAAATCTCGTATAAATCGACGTGTCGATTCTTTGAAGTTCTAGTTGTTTTGATTACTAAATGAGCATTGGAAAAATGTTCAAAACATTGACTTATTTAGCAAGCTAAACAGTCGTAATTAAATGAGCATTTAATCAAGAACTAAATTGATTCTTTTAACCACTGTAAGCTTATCGAGTAGTAGCTTGATAAAGCTTGGTTTGACGTTTAATAAACTTTAATAATAACTATTAAAGCTAGGTACGTTTATGTAACAAATTGAAAATTTCCTCTTTTCTAAGTGTTTGGTGGAGTTCTTGTTGTCCAACTCTTGTAAACTTATATCTCCTTTGTAATTATAATAAACCAACATTTTCATCGACAGTAAAATAAATGCCACCACTCACTGGTTCTTCATCTTCATGATCATTCTATTTCTTCTGACAGTTCAAAAAAAAAAAAAAAACTCCTTCTAAAGCTTTGCCTTGTGAATAGAATTCCCCAGGAATGAGATAGTGTCACCCCGAGGAGACCTCATGAAGCATATGGTACAAAAGCAATGCTGCTTACCCATCTCATCAACTCCCAAATCTTCAAACCATGTTTGATATGTCGATTGCATGATGAGCAAAATGTTGGTGTCCGGTACACAAGCATGTTCGTAGCACACAATTGGCAGGAGTTCTCAACAACATTCTGTGTCAGGGTGCTCCCATCTACGGCCTGCATGACTCTGTATTTGTACTCACGGCAGTCTGAACGCACGGTGCCATATTTGAACTATTGGCCAAATCATCACAATAGACTACTGCAATGGTTACAAAATGAAATGAAGACAAGAACACTAATTAGAGGGACTGCTTAACGAGATGTTCCATGCATCCAACGAGTTGGCTTTACCTGAATTCTGTTTTCCCTCCACCGGCTATCATTCCTCACCAAATCCATCAAACCAAAACTTTAGGCTTGCAAACGAATCTAGCCTTTTTACAGCGGCAAAGATGGCCACTAAGCCAACACAACGTTTACAAACCAAGAGAATGAAAGGACCTTGAAAAACAAATTTCAACATGAAAATATGTGCAAAGAAGTGGAAGTTCTTAGGGTCTTTAACAGCATGGGGGAACATTATAGGATAGAATTGGAAATAAACGTAGCCATACCTACCTGGTTGTATTGGATCTTGCTGATGTCTAACACGGATTGAGGAATTCCAAGAAATCGCGGTTTAATAATTAGCAAAATGGTCTTTGCTCTATCTTCAAATAATCAAACATTTCTCTCTTTCCTAGACTCACAGCTAAACCCCAACTTGACTTTCCATCTTTGGCATTCATCTTCCTCTTCCAAACTGCAACAGATGCCTCAATCCTATTCTTGAGGTCAAGGATCTCATGCTCTGATGACAAATCCAACGTTGATAGAAAATGATCAGGATCAAAGTAGTCCTTTGACGTTATACTGCTTTAGATAGAGTCTCCAAGGCCAGCGCTACTGTTCTGTCATAATGAAAATAAAACAAAAAACACTCAATGTAACAAAAAATGGCCAAATGTACTAATCTTTGCAGAAAGTTCGGTGCTTTGAAAAGCTGATTTTGAGAAGTATCAATTCTGATGCTCTTTGTAGAATCTAAAAGCTTTGCAAACACTCCATTAAATGGAAATCTATTTTACTTCTTTTACCTTGGGAAGCAAATCAATGTAGCTTTCTGTTATACCCATTTCTGATACAACACGTGCATTTGTGGCCATAGCTGCTTTGAGTACTTGGTGCACTGAATCCTTTTCAAACTGCAACCATTTCCTTGCGACTTCAGATAAACCATTCGGGGGACCTTAGGTGTAGGTAAAGCAGAGAGGGGGGAAAGCCTTGAAAAAAAAAAATACTATACAAAACACAAAATATGCAACATCACTTACCCATTGAGTGGTGAATCTCTGAATTCAGCAGCTGATATTCAACACAAACAACATCAACAAGAAACTTTAACGCATCTTTTACTTGAACTGTATGCACTGCAACCTCCAATTTTCCCTCTCCATTATTATTTATGTTATTTTTCTTTACTCGGATTTTGATTTTGAGATCTATGAACGGTTCGGATTGACCGTTTAGGAACCACAAGGAGATCCTCGATGCGAGTTGGTACCAATAGCAAGGTTGGGACACTTGCGCACGATTTTAGGGGAAAATCTAAAAGCCCCCACTTCTGCCTCTCTCGCTCCCTCACAGTCAGAGTAATGAAAATCCATCTACTGAGATTCTCCACATAGGAGTAGTTTGGTCCCAAAAGAAAGAAAAGAATACCAGAAAAATTACAGTGGCGGAGCTAGGATATAGATTTCGAGGTGGCCCAAAAAAATTTCAACCTAAATTTTTTTTGTATTCCTTACTCAATAAACATAAATAAATAAGGCAACTACCAATAAACTTGCATTCCATACCCAATGATAGGGCTACAAACGAATCAAGCAGCTCGTCGCTCAGCTTGTTAAGGCAAGGCAAGGCTTGGCTCGGCTTGTTTAGTAATCGAGCCAAGCTCGAGCTCAAGTTTTAGGCTCGTTTAGTAAATGAGCTCAGTAAAGCTCGGGTCGTTTATATAGGCTCAGCTTGTTTAAGGAGGCTCGTTAAGTAATTTACCATGACTCCTTTAGTAATTTACCAAGACTCATTTACGATCGAGCTGAGCTTGAGTTTTATAAAATTCGACTCAGCTCGTTTGCACCCGTACTCAAAGATAAAGAAAAAAAAACATTCAAAAGTGTAGTGGTAAGTCAAATACTGTAGAAACCCAAACAAAAAACTCCCAATGTGAGTAATATTGCCCCACATTACTTAGGAGTGGAATGAGCGATCACTTAATATATGCTAGAACCTCTCCACTCATTGCCAATTAGTTTTGAGATGCTGAAACCCGAGTGCTGATAAGTGCATTGTCATCCTCATAAAGCTTAGCCAACCCAAAATCAAAAAGTTTAGCACTGAGTTCCTTATCAAGCAAAACATTGCTAGTGATATCTCTTTCCTCAATCTCTAGTCTTGATTCCTCATGGCGGTATGACAAACCCATGGCTTTTCCTAAACAAATTCTCCATCTCATGGGCTAGTCAAGTTTCAATTTGCAGCTTGCATCCCTTCGTGTTAAAGAACAACGAAAGAACAATAGCACAAATGCTTCACAATCGAATCAATATTACCTAATTGGCTTGACTAGACATCATGTAAATTCAATAGAGCAAACCTCACCAAAAAGAGCGCATGATACACATTTATTTTCCATGTACTCATAAACTAGCAGTAACTGGTATCCTTAAACACAACATCCATAAAGCTTTACGAGATTTGGAAGTTGCAAAGCAGAAGTCATGCCTATTTCGTTCACAAATTTGTGATTTCCTTGCTTAGATTTTGAAGAAAGTTGTTTCACTGCAATAAAAAACAGAGGAGGAGGAGAAGAATCTGGATCCTAAGAATCAAAGATAGAGGAGGTCGGTCACAAACACTCATTGTGTCCTTTTTATAACGGATGGTGTGAGTGAACAACAAAGGTTGGTGTGGGACCCACAATTGCGTCTCCGCATTTAAGAAACTAGGGCTTTGGCCACAATACATAAGGAGAGAGAGAGAGAGAGAGAGAGAGAGAGAGAGAGAGAGAGAGAGAGAGAGAGAGAGAGATGCACAAGATGCTAAAAAACTAATTAAGGTGGTTCCCTTGGATTTCACTCAATTCTTACCTTCTCTCTTCATTCTCTCTAATGTCCTTGCTCCACAAATGTTGTTTTCTCCCATTGGTGGACTTGTTAAGGGTTTGGGTGGGGCCATGGCCACCCCCCACATTCCAATCTTCTTCATCTTTTTCTAATTATAGTTTCAATTGAAATCTCTGATTAAAATCTCACAGTGGGAGTTTTTGTTTGGGTTTCTACAGTATTTGACTTACCACTCTCACTTTTTAATTTTTTTTCTTTATCTTTGAGTAAGGGTGCAAATGAGCTGAGTCGAATTTTATAGAACTCGAGCTTGGCTCGTTATAGTAAACAAGCCAAAAAATGAATTCGAGCTTGGCTCAATCGTAAATGAGTCAAGGTAAATTACTTAACGAGTCTCCTTAAACAAGCCGAGCCTACATAGACGACCCGAGCTTTGCCGAGCTCATTTACTAAACGAGCCTAAAACTTGAGCTCGAGCTTGGCTCGATTACTAAACGAGCCTTGCCTTAATGAGCTGAGCCACGAGCTGCTCGGTTTGTTTGTAGCCCTATCATTGATGGAATGCAATGTTATTGTTGTCTTTTTTTAATTTTATTTTATTTATGTTTATTGAGTATGGAATACAAAAAATTTTGAGGTTGAAATTTTCTTCGGCCCCCTCAAAATCTATATCCTGGCTCTGCCACTATAATTTCTCTTGCATTTTTTTCTTTCTTTTGGGACCAAACTACTCCTATATAAAGTGTCTTAGTAGATGGATTTTCATTACTCTGACTGTGAGGGAGCGAGAGAGACAAACGTGGGGGCACTTAGATTTTCACCTACAATGGCGTGTCATAAATTAACATGCAAGTGTCCTAACCTTACTATTGGTACCGACTGGCATCGGAACCCCCTTGTGGATCCTAAACGGTCAATCCGAATCGTTCATCCATCTCAAAATCAAATTTTGAGTAGTGAAAAATAGCATAAATAATAATGGAGAGCAGGGGCGGATCTACATTAGGGCTGGGGTGGGCCAGGGCCCCCCCGCACTTTTGGAAAAAAAAAAAAAAGAAAAAAAAATTTGCAACGAATATAATTATAAATATAAAGAAAGGAAGGAATGTACATGTATTTGGCATTGGAGCAGTGGCAGGAGCTGCTTGCTCCATGCTTTCCGCCTGGGTTCAATTCTCTTAAGATGCAAAGTTTTGTATTTTTTTACTGCCATCTATGACTCTCTCTCTCTCTCTCGGTTTGTAAATTTTTTTACTAAATAGAGAGAAACGTGACATATTTGAATATTAAACTTTTTGTCAAAGTTTAACATTTTTACTGCATATTTCTTTACGGACTATGATGCTAATGTAGAGAGGTGCGAATAGGTGTTACCTGGACTTTTTATTTATCACTATACAAAAAAAATCTAATACATAGTACAAAAAGTGAAAGAAAAATGCAATTTAGAGCATTGTCGGTTGGGATCAAGAAAAAATTACTATTGTAATGTCTTGTATTTGAATACCAAAAGAAAGTTGGAAGAAGCCTTGACTTATTTTTCACAAAAAAAGCGCATAACAAAACCTAATTATATGTAATTATATGACTTCCTAGTAAATTTTTTCTTCATTTTTTTTTATAAAACATGTAACTAGTTTCTTATTGAATGGTGCCACCCCCGTGGCCAAATCCGGGCTTTGTCCCTGATTTACAGTGTCTCAAATTATCAATGTTTACATAGCTGTCAAGTTTGTAGTTGCTAAGCTAATTTGGCAACTGTTATAACTAATCTTTTTAAGGATCAAGGACGAAGGTTAGTCCTCTCTCCACAATGCCCACTAATGAGGGGGCAATTCCGGTCTCGTTATAAACATCAAAGCTATCAATGCATGTGGCTAATGGCCCCCCCGAACCGGAAATCCTGGCTCCGCCACTGATGGAGAGGGAAAATTGGAGGCTGCAGTGTATACAGTTCAACCAATCGCATTGTGGCCCACTAGGAAGGTATAGATCCATTGAAGTAGTTGCGACTAAGGTCCCTGCATGATAAGAAATATAGTACTTTTTTTATTGGTGTTAAGAAATATAATACTATTGGGTTTTCATGATGAAAAACTAAATTGTAGAGTTGTTGCTATTGTTGTTTTGTTGCTTGGATTTGGTCAGATTATACTCATTGAGTGGAGGTGAAAAACTCACCGTGGCAATACACATATTAACAAGAGTCATAAGAGAAATTTAAAAATCTACCATTACATTGTTGTTGCGTTGCTTACAATATTTCCAGGTGGTGAAGCTTTGAAAACTCTGGTGGGACACCTCCTGAAATATTTTGGGCTTTCAAACCTCTGCACTGTTTGGTAGAGCAAATTAGAGCAGCATGGGGAAGAATGCCTTTAACAGTAAGTTATTAACAAACAAATGATGCAAAAAATGAAGTAGCTTTCACTTGCGTTTTACTAAGGAAGAAAATGATCTGCCATTTCACTTATCCAATTTATCATCCAAGTAAGACACTCAGAAGCTGTGGAGATATATTATGAAAGCTTGTCTACAACATATTTTACAGTGTTTCCTACTCATGGACAGGCAGCTTGAGGTCAAGGTGTAATACATGTTGGCTCAGATAAATGTTTTATACCTAGACAAGTAGCAGATTCCTATGACAAGTCCCAAACCTTGGATACATTTTATTTTCTCCACTAATTAATCCCACTACTTCAGTGTCACAACAAAATTCTAATGGCATGGAAAAAGACGTAACCATTGAGCTCAATTAACAATTGGTAGAGCAGAATTAGGCTTTACTACTGCATTAAGCAAACTTCTCCTAAAGACAGTTTCATACTAGTATTAAGGCAGCAGAGTCAATAAACGAGCCAAAAAGCTGATCGGTTAAGTTTGGTTTAATATGTTTACAAGTCAAGAATATGTTCAAACTGAACAACAGCCACTCAAGTGTATGAATGGTTCAGCACTTCAGCTTACTTTCAATGACTACAAAGATTGCATAACCGAAAATATGCATCGCATAAAACAGTCATGTTGTGCATACAAGGATACTAGCAATAACTAAGACAATGTGCATCAATGGAAAAGTAATGTGGTCCCAAGATGAAGACCAAAATAAGGAAAGTTCTCTCATTACTATGATTCAAGATACCATGAATTCAAATACATAAAGACGCGTAGCTTATGAGTCTTATGACCACTTTGAAAAAATTAAGATAAAGATGGTGAGTCAGTAGTTGTGAGAGAGAGAGAGGGAGAAAAAAAAAGGATACAAAGAAACAGGAAAGAGCCAACAAAATCTACTACAAGCCAAGGAAAATATCTATAAAATATAAATGATGCTTATGGGAGAATCCACGCTATGCTACAAATGGAGCAGAAAACGAAATGACACAGGGCCTTTACACTTCGAAATTCCCATAATAAAAAATCTTATCCAAACACTCTCGATACTCCATGGGAGTACATCTAAATCTAAACAAAGGAAAATTGATAGGTTTGGGTATAAAGACGTGCGATAATATCAAGAATTACCAATTAAAATTAAAATTCAAGCACCGATAAAGAAAATCGAGCTGAATTGAAGTAGGAAACATGAAATGATCAAATCGACCGGCTAGTATGAATCGTATGCGATTCGGATAAAAATTGGGATTTTTGTATACCTGAAAATGTGAGGCAACAATCTGTTCCAAGAAATTCAAGGCTGTGAATTGAGAATTTGGTAGTGAATCATTACAGTATGGAGAGAGAGAGAGAGAGAGAGAGAGAGAGAGAGAGAGAGAGAGAGAGAGAGATGCAATCATGTGAAACGACGACTGGTAGGGACTTAGGGTGTATGCAAAACGACATTGTCCTCGATAAGTCAAGCTTTAGAAGAGGGATGCGATCTTTCAGATGAAACGACGTCGTTTTGAGTACATGACATAGGTTCAACATATGTCATGTACCCAAAACGACGTCGTAACCTGTTTGAAGCTTAGTGCAACTTAATTTGTCACTCGAGAATTATTAGGGAACTATTAATCTAATCAAATCTGTTGAACATTTATATCTTTTCAATAAGATAAATCTTGTTAATTATTATACAAATCTAGTTTTTATTAGTGCATGATCGGAGAGGATTGGTGTGAATTTGTTTTTATGAAAATAGATTTGACCACATTTGATCCAACCCCTTTTCCCAAGAATAATGCCCACTGCGATTACCTCGACTAATTGCTCGATTGTGATTAATCAAAAGATTATGAATACGATCTCATTCGTTCATGTCGTAGATTTTGTCAAGATGATATACCATGTTAAGAATCATGTAAATCGATAGTTGAATGATACATAATCGGAAGTAATTTAAGTGAACTTTTTTTCCTGAAAATAATTTTGCACACACCGGATCAAAATCATTTTTTAGAAGAGAATATAATTTGAGTAGAGGAATAAATAGAACGAAATTCACGATGAGGAAGAGGGAGAGCGAGAGAGAACCTGGTTGTCAACCTCCTCTTTGCCGAGCTGATGATCATCCTGACGCAGTTTGATCGTAAGTGTCTCCTCTCTTTCGGTTTATGTCATTTTTGTTTTGGGTTCTCAGTCATAGTTTCCTTTCCTTGCCCGGCTGATGATGATTCATGGTGGACGTTGATAAAAATCTAATCTAAAGAGACAGATTCAAGTGCTTATCTCTACTTTATTATATTTTAATGCTGGAATTTGTTGCATAGACGTCACTTTCTTTGTAGAAAAAATGTCTTTGGGTAATAGTAAACTTTGATAAGCTTGGCTCGTCTCATATATCACCAAATGGTTTTGAATCTTTTGATGTTCGTACTACTGTTATTGCAAATGTAGCGGCAGTGATCCGCTTTGCAATTTGCATACAGGAAACTAGGGTTGTTGGCACAAACACACGCACACGCAAGGCTGCAAATGTAGCTTTTTCCTTTTTTGAATGGGGGTAGAGTTTTGAAGGAACAGCTAAAAGTAAGTTTTTGGATTGAACCTGACAAAAGTTAGAAGGAGAGTTATCTTCCTATCGTGATACACTAACTAAAGCTTTGTAAATGAGCTTGTTTGGCTGTTGCCCCGTCATTTGTGTCTATCACATGTTCTGAGATCCTAAGCTCCTTACATTATCAGAGGTAACATCCTTGATTTGTTGGTCTAAAGGTGGCAGCATGGAAGTAATTGTTCTATAAAATCTGGTTACATTGACATTCTAGACAGGGATTGATGATTTTGAAAGTTCTCATCTACCATGTTGGATGTGAGAATGGATACAAGAAAATGTTTAGAGATTGCACATAGCTAGTAAGATCCCAAGTTTTCATTCAATGTGGTATGAGGTATTTGGGGTTGATGAAAGTTGTGATGACATCACGTTTTGGTAGAGCAAGGAGTTGATTTTCCGCCTTTATACTGTCTGAACTAGTGCAAGTCTAGGGGTCTGTGTCCATTTTCTTGTCCGATATTAAAACTCATTAGATGCACCCCTTTTTACATGTCACCTTGTCACATGTTTTTTTTCTAGTTTCTTAATATGTTTAAATGCAGACACTTTGCCTGGGTATGTGTGTCAAGTGATTAGCATCTAGGTCTTCTTAGAGCGAGTTGATAGAAATTAAAACAGTGACCGAAGCCTGAAGTACAACGAATGGATTTATAAATGATCTATACCTCAAAATGTGCTTTCAAGTACCATCGTTCATGCAATAGTTGATGATCCCTTTTTGGTAAGTTCGGGAGCTTGTTGAATTTGTTATTTTGAGTGTGGCATAAGTTGTCCTGCATCCTTTCACCATAAGGGTGGCATCCATAAGCTGTATATTTTGTTGTGTGAAGCTAACTTGGCCTATATTTCTGGCTAGCCTTTACCCTCCAATTGATAAAATGTGCTAGGATCCCTTAAAATTTACTTTGCGGGGAAAAAACATAATGAAATTTCGTGTTGGGCCGTTAAACGATGATGTTGTCACTTGATAACAACGTTGTATTTGGACCTCAGAAGCATTCATAACATTTTTTTTTTCTCTCTTTGTCAGATGAAAGCATATCCATGTCATTACAATACAAAGGTAGTTTGTCCCCGTCTGGTCACTGTGCAGTTAATCAGACCAGCAAGGGTCGATTGATGCCTGTTGGTGTGAATGAAGATGATCAAATTCATGAAATTAGCTCCACTGATATTAATGGGTGCACAGATAGCTGTCAAAATAGGTTAGGTGAAAAGTATGAACAGCTGTGCTGTCGATGTTGGAAGCTTGGTGAATTATTAGACCACGCTACTTTGGATTCTGTTGGGCATAATAATCTGCCGGTAGAAAAATCAAGTGGATCCCAGAATTGCATCACATCGGATAAAAAAAGAAGAAGAAGAAAGAATTGCATCATATGCATTGGAACGGACAAACAATATCCCATTTGGTCTCCAAGTTTGTAAGTCACTTCATGCTCACTAAAGTATATTACCAAGTTTTGAACTTGAGTTTACAGCTCGTTCATATAATCACTGAATCTACCCCTCGAGTTCCTCTCTTTATCTCCTTGCTTGTAGGTCAAGGTATGGAAATGATTGAGGGTTGAAAATCTTTTGGGGTACCCCACCTAAATCTTCCCAATCAATGAAAGAAGTAGTTAATCAGAGATGACAGTTAATTAAAAGCAAAAGAGAGGGAAATGCTTGTGGATTTTCTCCACAAAAAATAAACATCAACCTGATTAGAGTTTTATCATGTCCTTCTGGTGGTGTTTTGAGTCTCAATTAAATGACTCCCGTGAGTGGTGCAAGAAACTCCGGTTATTATGTGTAACCCCAACTGTAACAAGAATGTATGATTTCAGACCGGGCCACACTCCACTGGAGCCTGATAATGAAATGGAATTTCCGCCTTCTTGTTTGACAGACATATTTGCACTGCTTGGGACTCAATGCAATAAGCTTCTATTTAAATCTGCGCAGCTCTCCATTTACCGATAAACTCTATAATGCTCCCCTGAGAAATAGGGAAATTTCTTCTCAGTTCCATTGGTTCATTTCATTGAGCTCGGCACCATAATTTTACAACCCAAGAGGATGGCCAGTTATGTTTTCTGAGCATGAGCACGAGCATCAAGTTGATAAAAGCCTCACATCTCTTGTCAAGTCAGATAAGGCAGGTTTATATATAAGAGACTTTCATGGTCGGTGGGTCCTTGTAGATGGTGATCTTGGTCCCCATGAAGTCATTGTTTGCCCTGGACTTGCTCTGTATCAGGCAACTGCAGGCTATATAAGTCCTGCATTGATGAGGACGGAGATTGGTAACCTACATGGTAACATGTTTGGACGTTGTTCTCTGGCCTTCAAACTTATGCCTAAATCGATGACAAGTCTAAATTGTTCAGAAATGAGAGCTGCTGGTCTTGGAGTTGAACCTCAATTTCAGCTTCCAGTGCCAGTAGATGACTTCATGCCGAGATCACACCCAACCAATCGGGTTGAAAGTAGTGTCTTCCAAACAAAAGCTTTACAAGAGTGAAACTGATGTTTTTGCTCTTTTGAACTCTTACTTTAGTACTTTACGCAGCCCTTTTGTCCATTTTTTTACCCTAATATGCCAGCGTTAAAAAACTTGAAGCAGATATACTTCTTTATATGACAATGTTCTACTCTAGGTGGTTTTTTTTTTCTGTTTTATGGCATTTCAAGTGGACTTACTAATGGAAATGCATATTCCATAGGTAGTTGTTGTCGATGCTAGTGATGCAACGGGCAAAGGGATTTCGGGTTCACAGAGTAAGACGACTTTAAGTTATACTTCAGAAACTTCGAGATCCTATATTGAAAGCTCAGCAAAGTCCTATGCAAGTACAAAAGAAAATGTCAACCGAAGAGCAATTAGTGAGCCAGTACAACAGCAGGTTGTCACCGAGCAGGAAAGGGCTGCAAAAATTCATGACTTTTGTTTTGGCATGCCATTTGGTGAGTGTGCTTCAGCATTAGTTAATAACATGTGATTTTGCTAGCCAAAGATATCCTTCCAAATAATTACGTACCCTAGGGATTTGTCGAGATTGTTCAATTCTCTCAAGTCTCAAACAACTCAGCAAATGTATTATTTATCGAGAATGCTTACATTCAGAAGTCAATTGGAAGCTTTATTGGATATCATTATCGAGATATACAGACCACTATGGGAAAGTGTCTTGGCTTTATAATAGACGTCCTCTATCACCTTTGGGTTTTTAGATTCATTCCTCTCTCACCATGTTTGGCTTTACAATTCTCCATCTGGTGTATGGAGGAATTCATGCCAGTTTAAATTTGTTGTTGTTATGAATCTGACAGCATTTTAACAACAAACATAAGGCAATCCACTATCTCAATTGTCAGGGGTGGATGCATGATTTATCATTGGGGGGGGTCAAGAGTCTACAATATTTAGTCCCTTTGTTTCATTTTGATGCTTCCCTATGAAGTTACATGCAAATTTTCAGCACATTTGGGGCGAGTGAAATATTTGTGGGGCAAGGAACACAATGAAAAGAAAACAATATATACTCTTGTGGGTCAACATTACAAAAATAACCAAAAAAATATGCATATCCCAAGAAGGATTTCCGGCTCAGGGGGGTCAACTGCCCGTCTATTGTATAAAATGAAGTACAACATAGTATCACAAATTTGGAAAGTTATGATGGTATTTAGGTAATTAGGTATTGCCTGCAATTAAAACATATATAAAATGGAATGAGAACGCACATGTAAGAGTGCTTTTGCAAAGTTTTTGTCATCACACTGTTGATTTTTTTGAAAGGCAAAAACTTTATTAATCTCTGAAGAGTACAAAGATTAAAGGGGGGAGAAGAAAAACGGCATCAAAACTAGTAGGAGAACACGACCCACTAGAGTCATCACACTGTTGATGGGGGGAGAAGAAAACTTTAGTCATCACACTGTTGATGGTTAATGTGTATATGAAATGAACAAACTTGTGACCTTTTCTTTATTTTAGTAGCGGTAGCCCAAAATTAATGGTTAGCTGAAACATGACAAGTTTTATTCAATTTTAGTGGCTAAAAAAGTTGGTAAAAGATGGATGTTTAAAGCTTATCTGAGAGGGTATCAAAGGTTTAAACATGAAAATATGGGATCTTAGGGTTCGTGGCTATTTTGGGTGCCATTAATGGGGGATGTGAACAAGAAGATCTAGGTTTAAAATAAGGAAAACAAGACCAGCAAGGTCTGGCTAAAGGAGGAATTGGAAACTAGGACTTTTTAACTTCTGATAAAAAAAATAAGAAAAGAAAAGAAAAGATCTAGGACTAATTAAATTTCAAAAATCATCTAAAACAACAACGAGAGACCTCATAATATAACTTGATCGGTGTCACGAGGTATAAGTGATCCCTATAGCTCCTGGCTATGGACTTTCCAATAATCAGGAGACCCTGGTGAATGAGTCATACATTTATTTAATGGAAGACAATTAAACCTCGACTGAGTAATTATGACACTGAACTCTAGCTTGATTTCCTATTTCATTACTCATGGTTTTGATCGGATCCATACAAGTTTGGCTTAAATCCAATCAACTTTCAAACTTTGCTGCTTCTTAGTACTTACTGTTCTTCTTATGGTATGTGCCAGATCAAGCACAACACTTGTCATGCCTAGTTGGCTAATATATACAAACTTCACGATTTGGACCATGAAAAGCAGGATCTTTTAGCCTCAGGCACCCTCTCTATGGGGTGAGCCTAGAAGCAGCAGTTCATATTGTTGTTTAAACCTTTTGATGTCTTTGTTTATGCTATTGAATTTGTATTGGATTATTTATATAAATTTGAATGCAACATAAAATTGGTGGGATGATGATCCATTTTAGTTGTATGTTGACCTTTTTCCCCATCATAGATCCTGCTTTTCTTCGCTGTTGCTTTGTATTACTATTGACATTATCTTTCAATAGGAGGGATTGTTCTAAGTGGGGGAATTGCTGGTTTTATTTTTGCAAGAAATCCTACTACCTTACGTACCAGTGTGCTTTTTGGAGGTGCTTTGCTAGCCTCAGCATCTTTAGCTTGAAAGTCTGGAGACAAGGAAAATCAAGCAGCTATTGTTCTCCTCTTATTCGAAATTGTGACACTGTATTTTGTATTTTATTTTTGTGTTTGTCGTCTTTCATATCTATAAGAGAAAAAGAAATTAGCAGTTATAACTTTGAAGGAATAGATGAACTAGGAACTCAAGGTTTAATAAGATTTTGCATCATGTCCGGCCTTCTGAATGGTGGGTTTTTCTTCTTCTTATGCATACCCGTGGCTTTTCTCCTCAGTTTTTCTGGTCTGGTCAGAGTTTATCAGAGCATCCTGTTAGGGACACAAAACAAGTTTATCAGATGAATAACGCTAGGGACACAAATATCCATCACACCCCAACTACACCCGCATGAACAGGCCCAGCCCTGTGTTTCGCGAGGCCCCAGGCCTATTCTCAATTTGAGGCCCTTCATATATATATATATTTTTATATATATAAAAAAAAAAAATCTACGAGAAGGGGCCCCAAAAATCGGGGGGCCCCAGGCCCGGGCCTGCGCATGAAACAAACCATTTTGTGTCCCAGGAAAAATGACTTGTATTTTATAATACACACCAGAAAAATATAATGTTCAAATAAAGGGATATGGATTCTCTGAAGTCCTTGAAATGGACTTGAGGGATCCTTGAAGGAACAAGTAAGGGAAAAATAAGAAGATTTCCATTGTACTTTTCTTTCCTCCCTCTGCAAGTCCATGATCCAAACACAGCTTAGAAATTGACAAGTGAAGTGCTTTAGGACTTACTCTCAAGTCTCAATAAGTCTGCAAAATTAAGATTCTGCTACACGTTGTTTTATGCATCAGTGTTGTTTTGGTTATCAGCAGCTCAGATGCAAGAGTCGGAAAAACTGGGATTATAGATTGTTTCCTAAGGAGGACATGGAAGCCTTGTGGCTGCAAAAGCTAGATGCCACTGTGAAAAGAGAGTGGATGAAGAAGTACTCGTATTCCCAACGGGTAACTTCCTTCGAATACATTTAGTCACTTCTTTTGTTTGATTCGAACAAATAATTCATTCACTACTAGACTCATCAAACAATCAGCCACAATGGTCCTTCGGTTCAATACCATGCGTTGTTTTCCTTCCAACGAGTTTGAATTATATTGACTGACGTAAATGGGCAAGTTTAATGATCAAATCATCAACATGTAAAGCTTAAAAGCCAAAGTGAGAATTGAGTGATTCTTTTGAGTTGTAAAGCGTAAATTCCACTGAGAATCGAGTGATTCATTTGTGGAAGTGTATTATCTTGTTTCAAGAGAGGAGAAATGATCAAAATATGGGAAGAGGAAGATGGAGCAACCAATTAGACCAAATGTGGAGTCTGAATCATGTAGAAGAAGAGAATTGAATTGCACTGTTTGTTCAAATTCCATGCCCTTTGGAGTTTATGGAGCAACACAAATGATGAAACAGAGAAATTTAACCAAACAGAATTCTGTTGGAGATGTGAATTCCCAGTTTACATAGTTTCTCATTTCAAACACAAGTCATTTGGTGATGAAAGTTCTCAACCAAAATCTCCATTTTTTCGAACTTACATGGCTGCCACTGAATCTACCAATGCAAAGGAAAGATCATTCAGAACACCAAAGCAACAGCCTGGAATTTTCGATAACATTATTGCTTATAGCTCCTCTTACAAATTCAGGCCCGCATCTTGGTCTTCTTTCTATGGTGAATTTATGGGCAAAAATGTTGGAAGGAAAGGCAATTCTGGACATATTTCTCATAGAATAAAAAGTCTTTACAAAGATCCACAAGATTTACAAGTTTTTTTTCTCCGGTTAACTTATAGAGTTTCTTTTGTTTTTGAGATTTTTGTGGTCTTCTAAGAAGTGTGTAAATAGAATTGCGAAGTTTCCTCTTTTTCTTTTTTTTTTTGCCTGGGATTGGACAGTTTTTTTCGCTGGTTCTAAGTTCTAAACACGGTGAGGGAACACCAAGTGGAGTTTATATGGTATCTATACCTACAGTTATTGTTATGAGTGGAACCATATCTCCCCAACTCAAGGTTGGATCACCATGCTGTTTCTTCCCACGGGTCCACAAACACGTGGTAAGTGGGCTTGGTTGGGAAGAAATGACATCCCCAATTGAGATATGGCTGGGGAGATACGACTAAAGACACTCGTTCCTAGGAGATATGTCTGAATCATCTTTCATCTTATCTACTATCAGGGCTACCCCTACATCACACGAAAGATTTCGTTTCTAATTTTATATTGCAGTCTCAATACACATCTATCTCAATTCTCAACATTCTCGTTCCAGCCACACTTATCTTATTCACATGTTATTTCTTACCAACTGTACACCCCGTGTGTCATATTGGCTCTCTCAGCTCTATGTTTACATTTACTGATGCAGAAAGGGTAATGCTGGCAATCATCTCATGCTTAGTTCACTGCTTTCAGCCTCTCCTTACCATTTTTGTTCCCTCAACAAATTTCTATACTTCCCTTCTTCCCTTCACATTGTTCTTAAAACCACCATTATAAGCCTATTTTAACGATTTCCGACCAGGATATTCTGGGCAACAGAGTTTTCCCGAATCTAAGGAGTAGAATTAGATTTTCTAACGAGACTCGTGTCCCCTTTATCAAGGCAATACGGAGAAGATTTAGTCGGTTTGATGAACACTAGGAGACAGCAAAAATGAGAATGAAAGTATTCAGCACTTGTTCAAATCCTGAGTGTAGATATGTGCACTGAAGAACTTTTACTTGATTAAAATGATTGCTATGTAACTTAAAACCAACTGATTCGACAGATTCTTGCATACATCAAACTCATATATACAATAAAATTTCAGCAACTTCATAACACTAAGTGGATTCTGTGCATGACATAACTGACGCATACATCCGTGCATAATACTAATATGTACAAAAAAAAAGCTTCTGAAAGCTCGAAATAGTGATCCCTTCTAGTAGTCTAGAGATGCAATATATGCTACAACTACAGTTATATCGTCGATTTTGCCTCCAATGAATTCAACTCCGGCTTCTTGTGCAGCTATGGTAAATGGACTAATAGCACAGTTGTCCACAGAATTAATGAGAGCAAACTGGGCAATAGAGGAAGCCAAGTCTGCTGGAAAATTGCCATCGCCGACTCCTCGGCTCACCAACTCCTCAATTTCGGATTCGTAGAGGTTATCGAACAATCCATCACTTCCAGCTACAACTATGTCTCCTGGTATAACACCAACTTTAAGCTCCTGTAGGGAAAAACAAAAGAAGAAGAAACTATTCACTATTCAAAAAAATTGTATTTTGCTCCAAAATCTGCTACTACCAGTGCTTTCTGTAGTAAATTTCATTTAACTACTAATGAACCAAAGAAGATGGTTCTAGTGAAAATATCATGTTTAGGCTCAAGTAGGGTGCAAACAAGCCGAGCCGAGTCTTGTAAAGTTTGAGCATGGCTCATTTCGTAAACGAGCTAAAAATTGAGCTTGAGCAACTTGTTCATAAATGAGCCGAGCCCTTAACGACCTCGAGTGACTTCTTCATAAACGAGCCGAGCCCTTAACGAGCTGAGCTAGGGTAATTTACTTAATGAGCCTTCTTAAACGAGCTCGTTTGCTAAACGAGCCTAAAACTCGAGCTCAGCTCGATTACTAAACGAGCCGAGCTAAGCGAGCCTTACTGAGCTGAGCACGAGCTGCTTCCGAGCAAGTCTTTGTTTGCAGCCCTAGGCTCAGCACATTTAAGAAAAAGTCAAATTTACCATTTGAATTCCTGAACATATTTTCCCCTCTATTCTCTCAACTTTTTTTTTTTCCCCAAGAGCCAAAAACAGCCTAAAAGGCCATAGGCTTCTAATGTTATTGTAAGCCTATTCTGATGCAATCTGACACTACTAATATCCAATGTTAAAATCAACAAAATGCATTTGAGACGAGCGATGTCACAAACCTCAGCCATACTAGGATTATCTCTCCAATTCCCCAGCTGCAGTGGACAGTTAAACCTCCGATGCTGCACTGGTGATTTATATATAATTTTTCAGTCTCTTATCAGCACAAATCCACTGTCTCCAATATTCACCGAGTGCAAAACCTGCCCAAAATAACCACCACCAATGTTAGGAACACCAGAATTTTTTTTGAATCAATCGGTCGAAAATGGACAAGAGAGGACAAAAAAAAATGGCATACATTGCCTTTGAGTGTCAAAATGCAAGCTGTTGATGATCCTTGGGCCTCAGTATTCAGGAATGCTTCATTTAGCACTGCCATTGGATTAACACCTCCCATAGGCTGATCTTCAATTGCAAATACAGCATTGTCCATAAGTTCCCTAGCGTATTCACCGGGGTCTATTCCCTGCCATCTGCTACCCCGAATGTCTGTTTCTCAGCACAAATGAAGTGGGAATCTTCTCCTAGTGGTTTCGATTTGTTGTACTTCGGGATGTAGCAGGATCCAGCTAACATTTTTAGGCTTGGTTCAAGAGAGATGAATCTGCAGAATTCATGGATATGGCAGAAAATCAGTATATAAAACAGGCACATCATGACTTCAAAAAAACATTTGTAGAAATAAAACAGCCATGTCAACATGAACACTCAACTGTGAAAAACCCATCAATGAGATCCAATGAATAATGCAGGAGTGCGATTTTGTTCACCGAACATTACCCTTACTCTGATTGGTAGAACTAGTGTGGGATCCCCAGAATCAATACACTTTTTGTAGAATAGTAAGAAACCAAATTTTCCCATTTACCAAACATTAAAGTACAGATTTTCAACAAATCATCAATTGCTATACAATTCAATCCACCCCCAAAATTTGGTTTTTCTTCACCCTTCATCCAATTCAAATACACCAATGCATCATACATGTGAAATCAGCTATCTATCTAATCATGCTTTTGTGTGTAAATAACACACAAAAATATATAAGTATTTGAGGTAAAACAGAGGAGCCGAACTTTCATTCGAGCCAAACAAAACGCAGAAAAGATTTTCATCTTGGCAAAAAGCCAAACCAAATATACATGCTAAATTGCTAACACTCTAATATAGGTACATACATGTATTTGTAAATTTTTGCATTGTAAACAGAAGGTATAAGCTACTAGCAAAATTATCTACCTTTCGGGAACAGAGCATCCATGTGAGGAAATCTCAGAGAGTTTCACAAGCCGACGCCATTTCTTTCCAATGATCATCGCAATGTTGAAAATCTGGGGTACAGAAAATGTGAGTGAGAATTACTGAAAACCCTAGAAAAAATTGAAGGAGGTAATAGATTTAGGGTTTTGGAAAGCATTGTTTATCTGATATATATTGTTTATCTGATATATATTCAAAGCTCGTTTTGATGATGTATAAAAGAGCCTAACTATTTAAACCGAGGGGATGAGAAGTGATTGGACATTTAGCCCATGGTTTGGGAAGCAAAAACGCCCCCCGACTAAATAGCCGCCGGCTAAATAATCAGGGGCAAGCCAGACTAAATACAAGCAAGGGGGTAGGTGCTTGTATTTAGTTAGGCCTCTCATCCTCCTTTTTTTACCTTCCTACCCTCCTTAATTCCAATTTCAGACCAAAATCTTGCACAAAAATCAAATCTTGAATAAAAAAAAATGAGATATTACCTTTTTCAAAGGGTTGATTGTCGGACCATTGTCATCGTCAGACACCCAATTTTCTCTTGTTTTACCTGCTTCATCTCGAACATCGTCGTCAGATCCCCTTCTGCAATTGACTGGTGGTGATAGGCTTCACACACACACACACACACTCAGATGGCGGTGGTGAGGTTGTCGACAGGGCCGACGGGCCTTATAATAATTTGCAGAGAGAGTGAAAAGAAGGTTGAAGACGAAGAGATAAATGGGTCGTTGTTTACAATGTAAAAGGGGAGAATTTTATTCGGTGTGGTGGTGCCATGGTTTTATGAGAACAAATATCAAAAAAATTGAAATGATGGTGGTCATGTAATATTGAAATGATGTGACTGTGTAATAACAACAATTTTCCATTATTTTTCATTTTTTAAAAATATTACAATCAATATTATAAGCAAGGGTAATAAAGTCTTTTGACGTGATTTTACATCATCCACACTCCTTATCCCTCCTTTTTAAACCATCATCCAAACCATAGACTATTTGATCCTCCCTTCTTAATTGTCACATCGATGTGGGTCCATCATTCTTATTTAATCACCCCTACTATTTTATCCCCCTTACTATTTAATCTCTCTCAAACGAATACATCATCCAAATGAGCTGTCAGGTGGGTTTTCATACACACACATACACATGTATGTATAGATATAGATATATGGAAAGTTAGAGAGGGATTAGGATTTTGTTGTTGTGTGATTATGAAGTAAGATCAGAAGTAGTATTTTAAAAAGGAAAGTTCAAGTAGGGTTTGGAAAGTGTTCATTTTTGGCGGGATTGTCAGGTGCCATGCATAGGCACAAGAATGTGTAGATGTGGAGTGGTCTGGAACACCGCCACACGCTATATATTTAATACTAATTAATTTTGAAAGGCAATAAGGATTAGAAAATACACCTCCAAATCCTAATACACTTCGAAATCCTAACTACTTTCCTTATACAAGCACTACTTGGCATTACTTGCTAATCAAGCAACAACACTCCTAAACCATATATATATATAAGTCCAAGCCTGAGTACTTCTTCATAATATCTATTCATATCTGAGAAAAAGGGCTTTCCAAAACCATAGATCACTTATACCCCATTCGCGTTCTTTCTTCATTTATTTATCCCTCTCGTTGTATCCATAAATTTGCTTTAGGGTTTTCAGTTTTCAGTAATTCTCACTTGTTTAGATTTTGTCTTTGCGCTTGAATTGAACATCACGATGATTGTTTCCAAGAAATATGATTGGCTTTCGATGCTCTCCGAGACTTCCCCTAATGGATGCAGATGTGTTCAAAGAAGAGGCGTCGGCTTTCGAGTCTCTCCCAGACTTCCCCTAATGGATCCATATCTATTCCCAAATGGTAATTTTATGCAGATAAAAATAAAAATAAGTTCATTTATGCAGATGAAAAATTCCTCTTTTCTCAGTGTTTGGTGGACTTCTTGTCAACCAACTCTTGTAAACTTATATTTGATAAAATAAACCAATATTTTCATCGACAATTAAATAAATAGCACCACTTACCGGTTCTTCATCTTCATGATCATTCTTCTTCTTCTGACAGTTCAAAAAAAAAATCTCCTTCTTCTGAAGCTTTGCCTTGCGAATAGAATTCCCCAGGATTGAGATAGTGCCACCCTGAGGAGACCCCATGAAGCATGGGGTACAAAAGCAATGCTGCTTACCCATCTCATCAACTCCCCAATAAATCTTCAAACCATGCTTGGTATGTCGATTGCATGATGAGCAAAATGTTGATGTTTGGTACACAAGCATGTTCATAGCACACAATTGGCAAGAGTTCTCAACAACATTCTGTGTCAGGGTGCTGCCATTTAGGGCATGCATGACTCTGTATTTGTACTTACGGCAATACAGAGTCCGAACACTCGGTGCCATATTTGAACTATTGGCCAAATCATCACAATAGACTACTGCAATGGTTACAAAATGAAATGAAGACAAGAACACTAATTTAGAGGGAATGCTTAACGAGATGGTCCATGCATCCAGTGAGTCGACTTTACCTGAATTCTGTTTTCCCTCCACCGGCTATCATTTCTCACCAAATCCATCAAACCAAAGTGGGGTTTTATTGTTGTGGTTCACAAACGAATCTAGCCTTTTTACAGCGGCAAAGATGGCCACTAAGCCAACACAACGTTTACAAACCAAGAGAATGAAAGGACCTTGAAAAGAAAATTTCAACATGAAAATATGTGCAAAGAAGTGGAAGTTCTTACGGTCTTTAACAGCATGGAGGAAAATTATAGGATTAGAATTGGAAATAAACGTAGCCATACCTACCTGGTTGTGTTGGATCTTGCTAATGTCTAACGCAGATTGAGGAATTCCAAGAAATCGTGGTTTAATAATTACCAAAATGGTCTCTGCTCTATCTTCAAATAATCAAACATTTCTCTCTTTCCTAGACTCACAGCTAAACCCCAACTTGACTTTCCATCTTTGGCATTCATCTTCCTCTTCCAAACTGCAACAGATGCCTCAATCCTATTCTTGAGGTCAAGGATCTTAAGCTCTGATGACAAATCCAACGTTGATAGAAAATTATCAGAATCAAAGTAGTCCTTTGACGTTATACTGCTATAGATAGAGTCTCCAGGGCCACTGCTACCGTTCTGTCATAATGAAAACAAAAAAAAATAGTCAATGTAACAAAAAATGGCCAAATGTAATAATCTTTGCAGAAAGTTCGGTGCTTTTAAAAGCTAATTTTGAGAAGTATCAATTCTGATGCTCTTTGTGGAATCTAAAAGGTTTCAAACACTCCACTAAATGGAAATCTATTTTACTTCTTTTACCTTGGGAAGCAAATGAATGTAGCTTTCAATTATACCCATTTCTAATAGAAATTGTGTATTTGTGGCCATAACTGCTTTGGGTACTTGGTGCACTGAATCCTTTTGAAACTGCTAAGTGCTAATTGACTCGCCCATGAGACGGAAAATTTGCTTAGGAATAGCCAGGGGTTTGGCATACCTCCTTAAGGAATCAAGGCTAAAGATTGTGCACAGAGATATCAAGACCAGCAATGTCTAGCTTCATAAGGACCTCAATGCTAAAATTTCTAATTTTAGGTTGGCTAAGCTTTACAAGGATGACAATACACAAATCAGCACTTGGGTTTCAGCATCTTATGCATCTCTCTCTCCTTATATATTGTGGCCAGAGCCCTAGTTTCTTTAATGCGGGGACCCAATTGTGGGTCCCACACCAAGCTTTATTTGTCTGCTCACACCATCCGTTATAAGGATGACACAATGGTTGTGTGTGACAGACCTCCTCTGTCTTTGATTCATTAGGACACAGGAGGTCGTTACACACACCCATTGTGTCCTTATAACGGATGGTGTGAGCGAACAACGAAGGTTGGTGTGGGACCCACAATTGGGTCCCTGCATTAAAGAATCTAGGGCTCCGGCCACAATATATAAGGAGAGAAACCCGAGTGCTGATAAGTGTATTGTCATCCTCATAAAGCTTAGCCAACCCAAAATAAAAAATTTTAGCATTGAGGTCCTTATCAAGCAAAACATTGCTGGTCTTGAATTGCCAATTACCCTAGGAAAACAGTTATAAGCCAAACAGTTAAAACCATCTCAAAATCATGTCTCAATAATACAGCTTGTGGGAGAAAATTAGGGTGACGAGGAATGTAAAGAGGATATCCATGCCTGCCAAATTGGCAAGGGTTTTTTTAATCCTCGATAACAAAAACCAAAGCACCTCATTGACCTCTGTTCTGATAGAATCGACCGGAGCCAAAGATTTCACCACATTATCAACACAGGGTTTTTACACTTCGAAATTCCCATAACAAAAAATCTTATCCAAACACTCTCGACACTCCATGGGAGTACATCTAAATCTAAACAAAGGAAAATTGATAGTTTTGGGTATAAAGACGTGTGATAATATCAAGAATTACCAACTAAAATTAAAATTCAAGCACCGATAAAGAAGATCGAGCTGAATTGAAGTAGGAAACATGAAATGATCAAATCGGTAGCCTAATATGAATCGTATGCTATTCGGATAAAAATTGAGATTTTTGTGTACCTGAAAATGTGAGGCAAGAATCTGTTCCAAAAAAATTCACGGCCGTGAATTGAGAATTTGGTAGTGAATCATTACAGTATGGAGAGAGAGAGAGAGAGAGAGAGAGAAAGAGATGTGATCGTGCAAAACGACGACTGGTGTTATGGTGTATGCGAAACGACGTCGCCCTCGGATAAGCCGTTTTAGAAGAGGGATGCGATGCTACACGAAACGACGTCGTTTTGGGTACATGACATAGGTTCAACCTATGTCATGTACCCAAAACGACGTCGTAACGTGTTTGAAGCTTAGTACAACTTAATTTGTCACTCGAGATTTATTAGGGAACTATTAATCTGATCGAATCTGTTGAACATTTATATCTTTTCAATAAGATAAATCTTGTTAATTATTATACAAATCTAGTTTTTATTAGTGCATGATCGGAGAGGATTGGTGTGAATTTATTTTTATGAAAATAGATTTGACCACATTTGATCCAACCCCTTTTCCCAAGAATAATGCCTGCTGCGATTACCTCAACTAATTGCTCGATTGTGATTCATCCCAAGATTATGAATATGATCTCTTTCGTTCATGTTGTAGATTTTGTGAAGATGATAAACCATGTTAAGAATTATGTAAATCAATAATTGAATGATACATAATCGGAAGCAATTTAAGTTAACTTTTTTTCCTGAAAATATATTTGCCCACACTGGATCAAAATCGTTTTTTAGCAGAGAATATAATTTGAGCACAGGAATAAATAGAACGAAATTCATGATGGGGAGAGCGAGAGAAAGAGAACCTGGTTCTCAACCTCCTTTTTGCCGACTGACCCATATGATTCCCACTTACCTCCCTACTGATTCTTTCCAATTTTCTCTTTTCCTTCCTAATCCTAACTTTTGGCATAAATCATTCCCTTTTTTTTTTCTTTTCTCCTCAGTTCCGTCCTTTCCTCCTATAACTACACATGCACGGTAGAATGAAAATTTCCCTTCCATTTGTTTAACTCTCGGCTTAAGCTCCTTTGCCGATTCTCGGTTCGTTCTCCTCTCGACATTTTTCTTTTATCTAGTTGTTTAATTTTTATAACCCTCTCATGAATAATACTTCTCCTCCAACAGATTCATATCTTGAGAACTCAACCGTTCAATAGCATTAAATCCTATCACGTTCGTAGTGCGCTTTAACTTTGGAGGAAAGGTAGGATATCGAAACTCACTTTTTACTTAAGTATATTTTTTTTTTGTGTTTCCGGGTATTCGCATATATCTAAATATAGTGGTGATTTTAAAGTGATGTGAAATAAGTTGTTGCGATTGTGTTTCAACCGTTAAGGTTTTGCAAGTAAAAAACGGAACCAAAGAGATGAAATTTACTTTTCTTGCGCGCCGTTCTGTTCAGCTAATGTTTGGCTATTTCTGTTTGGATTTAGAGAAAATGTAAATCTTTGAAGTTGTAGATCTCAAAAAGTTAAGAAACTTTCATATAGAACTCGTTCCAATCCGAGGTTCGTAGAATTAATTGTGATTTTTCGAATTTAGCTGAACTTAACAGTTTCGGGACAGATTCACTGTCTAGTTTAAAACGCTATTTCGCTTTGTTTAGGACTGGATTTAGCCTTCGATCAAAATAGTGAACCCATGTCAAATTTGATGAAATATCTTACTGTAAAATGTCGTGGTTTTTGGAGGCCGTTTACTATTTTTAGTGGCTGGATTTATAATTGACACATATGGGCTTGAGAGAGTCGATTTTCATTAAATTTTCTGTTGCACTATAATTGGATGCATGTGTTTGTTTACTGATGTTACTGGTGCTTTGTAAAACCGTTAAATTTGTGTAAATAATTATTGTTTTTAAATTATTAGACTGAAAAGATTAGTGTTCACTTATCGGATTTGGGGAATGGGGTGTGTCCGGTATGGGTCTTGAGTCATCCGTAGTTATACTTTTAGGTAGCTTTGTTGTGTGATCGGACACCAGAAGTACACTGTGGGTGGGAATCGATGCCGGATAGAGATTGATCAATGGGTGATCAATCGTAAGCCATGCACAGTATGCCTCGAGGTGACTTTGTTGTGTGATCGAGCACTTGAGTATATCGTGGGCGGAAGCCGTTGATGGAAATTATCTTATTCGAAGTGGGGACGAAATTTGTGAAACCCTGAGTTGATGACGGAGTATTAAATCTACTGCATTTATATTGTTGAGAAATGTTTTTTTTTCTATGTCTTAAATTATGTCCCATGTGTTTAACTGTTGCATGAGTATATTTTTGTAAATGGGTAGTTTTGGTGTCCTATTGAGTGTAATTTTACCACTCATGGTGCTACTTTTTTGTGGCCCCTGGCGTCACCAACGCCAGGTACAAAGGGAGAAGAGGAACCGCTTGCTGAGTTCGAGGGAATGGAGCAGCAAGAAAGTTACGAAGTGTCGGAGCCGTGGTTGTACCAGTAGATCTCTAGTTAGATGGCTTTGTTCTTTCCGTTCCGTTAAATTTTTAAATAAATGTTTAAGTTTTTCCAGACAATATTAAAGTTCTTTTATTCTGGGTTGTAATAAGAAAGCTAACTTTTAGCTTTCCGTTATAAAAAAAAACTTCTCTAAGTATTCTTGGCATTTTAATGAAGTTGGTTTTTATTCAAAAAAAAATTGTAATTTATTTATTAACGTGCCCAATTTTCAGGGCGTTATAGATTTTGCCAATGTGAGTCAATTTTTAGACAAACATTACTAACTTTGATTATTTAGATGTTTTGATTATCCCATTAGGGATGCTCTAATGGCCCAAAACCCCTTACAACAAAGGCATAGGAAAATCTGGGAACAAATGATCTCACACCCTAAATGTGACTGGAAAGTAGAAACGTTTTCACTTCTCATATTGAATAATTACAAGTCAGTCGTACTATACATTGTTTTGCAATATTTCCCCTCTAATTTTTTTTTTTTTGCACGGCAAAAAAAGAATTTCATTAACCAAGAACCCAAATACAACAAACCAAAGGGAGCAAAAAAAACAACGACAACCTAACCCTCTCGAAAAATAAATGTCACAACTCCAGAAAAGAGGCAAAGTTGGCAAGCAATAAACCAACCTCACCAAAACTACAAACCTTCAAAATTAATCCATTCAAATACAATAACGATAAAAAACCAATACTAGAATGGAATGTAGACACCCCAAAAACTTTGAAACCTCCAAAAGTTGGTTCCCAGGAGAGAACAAATCCTAGAGATGATTGAACCCATGAAAATCAAACTAGAGGCAGCAGCAGCAGGCCATAAAAGCAGCATCCCGAAATCACTCAGCGGTATCCAAAAAGCCCAAAAAACATCCAATAGCATCCCGAAATCAATGAGGCCATTGGACTCGACTCGACGAAGAAAAAGACCCCAATCATCATGGATTTAACCCAAAAAGATACGCAAACCCCAAAACATTCCAAGACAATACTTTCATGGATCCAAATGTTATGGTCAAAGGGAAAAACTAAAAATCAATGATCATTTTCAGCCCTTGATCTGTTAAGGGCTTCCATCTCAGCTATTTTGCTATTGACCTCCTCTTCCTGTCCATCGTAGTTAATCCCAAAAAGCTTGTCTACTTCCCGGATGGCCTAAGCTTCATCAAGCAGGATTTTGTTCCTATTTTTATTGCTCCTAATAAGATTTATGCCGATAAAGCTGCTGAAGCCACCGCTGATCTTAAAACTACACACTTTTTGTTTTTCTGACCTTTGTAGACTTTTGCATTTACTTTAGTATAGCCCAGAATCTCATCAATACTCTTTCTATTCCTTTTCCCTTTTATCCCCTCGATTGCTGCGTGAATAGGGATTTGATTAGTATCAAAGTGATCGAGGTGCTCATCATTGACATTGTTACAAGCGTGGTCTTTTTGTGGTAGTTCCCCAAAATTGCCAACTTTCTCCCTTTCTATTTTGAACAGTGTTGTACTATTCACCATCAAGTCAGATTCATCATTAAGAAGGCAGTTAGGCATTAAGATATGAGTTTGTTTTTCTAATGAAAGATTCTCAAAGCTGTCGGCCACCAGGTCACTTTCCTCTATCGAGTTTTCATTCCCCAAGGGGGAATCCATTGAGCCCATCACCACAACCACTTCATTAAAGAATTGTGGCATGCCTCCTCTAGTTTGTGAGATTATTGTCACTTTAGTGCTTGAGTCTGCATGTTGTGACCCATAATTTGATTCCACATCATTAGCTTTTTCCACCTCATCCCTACTCCTTTCCATGTCATCATCTTCAACCAATGTATTTTCCTTTACCATGTCCAATGCCGATGATGCATCGAATAAGCTATCGATTATGAATCTGAAAGAATCTTCTTCAATAACTCTAACAGAAAAATTTACCTCCTCAATGATCAGATTAACATTGCCTTCTAGTTTATGAAAATTGTTTGTCGCTGTCAGGATTTTTGCTTTTGCATAAGAGTGTTCCTTCAAAGTGGCTTCATCTACTTGTAGAAACTTCCCCCATCTGTCACCAATTTCTTTGAAAACTGGATTTGACCAAGCATTAAGTGGCATTCCATAGCATGATAGCCAGACAAATCTTTCTTCACTTGCTTGTTCTCCTCTCCATGGCCCATATCCTCGACCCAACTAGTTAACCATTTATCTTTGATGGACAAGTCTTTGGATGCCATGTCTGGGAAAGTGATAATTATGAATCTTCCTCCAAGATTTTTTATTTGAACCTTAATGTTCCCCTCTTTTTTTGAATACTTATTCTAAATCTCCTGAAGAGACCAATTTGTTTATCTTTGCAATAGCACTCCTTGTCAGCCACCCGCACCCCTCCGGTTGAACTTTGATGATACCCATATGCCCTTCTACTGGAGACTCGATAGCTTTCGCATTTCTCTATTCCCCTTGCCTACTTGTTTCCTCTATTCCTTTTCTTCTCCACACCTCTTTGCCTCTTGTCTCTTCTGTGAATTTCTGTTGATTTTGTGGCCCTTTTTTATTCCAGTGGTTTGGTATGTTGTTGAAAATGCCCTAATTGTGTGTTCTAGGGTATTGAACATCTTCTTTCTTCGGGAATCTCGAAAACTTTGCCACTAATTTGTGATTCCAGTACCATGAGTCTTTGATGTTTGAAATTGCTGCTTCTGCATCTTCGACCCTCTGGAATCTCACGAACGCAAAGCTTTTCTCAATGATTTTGCTTCTTTTGTTTGGGATGAATATATTCCTGATTTTGCCGAATCTGGAAAAGAGGTTGTATATCCAGATTTTGCGAATTTGAAAGGGTAGATTATCAACGAATACATCATGAAGCATCTGTGAAGTTGTGGTTTGGTGGTTAAGGGTGTGTGTACCCAAGCAAATGGTCGAAAGTTCGACTCTTAGCGGAAGCAAATGTATAGCCATCATGAAGCATCAAAGTAGAACTCTGACAGTGACCCCACCGTAGGGTCACTTTTTCTGCCATGTGCTCATTCAACTTTTGGAGACAAATTGTTGTTGCTAGTGGATCCTCTTTTGGCGACAAGCCTGTCACCGTAAGCGTCTTTCCGCGACAAACTCATTAATTTGTGGCCGTTGACTTTTAGTGTCACGGATTTAGTGACTACAGTAAATCATGTAGCCGAAGAGTATATGCGACAAAATCTCATCTTTTGGTGACTTTTTTTTGTGTGGCCAAATGTGTTTTTTCTTGTAATGACAGTTGTGAATGGGTCAGAATAATCGCCTACTCTTCTTCCACTTGATCCCCTTTCATTCTCTCTCTCCCTAGCCAGCGTGACCTCTGCCCTTCTCATTCCTATCCCTTCAACCCCCATGGTCATATTGTGACTCCGATATAGTTGTACCAATTGAGGGAACAGATCTTGTCGTCATTTTCCCTTCTAAATTTAGGTACATACTACTAGGCTGTACTGGTTCTTAGAATTATATCAGGAGCCCTCCTAATTTTAGTAGACGATTTAAACTTTGCTTAGTAATGTTTATTGTTCTTGACGTAATTATTGTTAAAAACTCGGTTGCGGAAAAATCTGGAAATAACAAAACAAACCAGAGAAATAAGTAAATAGAAACTTACTGGACCAAATTCAAGATACCGAATTTGGTAAAAGATTTCGAATTCGAATCGAACCGGGGCAAGTATTAAGATACTCTGCCCCAAAGCGGTCTCGCCCTCCACTACGATCTTTTTCGATGGATCAAGCACAGCGAACGTCACGCCTCCCCAGACTACCCGATTTTCACTTTGCGAGACGGAAGAAGCACTCCAATCAGACAAGATGTCAACCGTAAAACTACGTGAGGAACTCCCCAGAGTATTATGCAAAGATGATGCCGATTGTATGCAAGGAAAACGTGAATGAAATGAGAAGAGTCGGGTTCAATTTATAGGAAACTTGACACCCGATCGGTAGAGACACGAAACGGAGAGGCGCGTGGTCGCTCGTAATCGAACAAATACGAATCTGCATCGGTTTACCAACAAAGGACAACGGAAAGGGAAAAACGACCGTTCTAAGAGACATGGAATTAAATATTATGGACCGGGTTTGACCCGACCCAGTCCATGTAAATTTTTAGTAAAAAGATAATGACCCAACCCAACCCGGTTCGGTCGGACGGATGGCAGCGGCGCGCGTGTTATATGGACCAAAGTCCACTAAGCCCATGCCTTCTCCCCGAACAAAAGTTGTAATAACCCAAATGGCCAACCTATAGAGGCAAACTAAGGGTAAATATACCCATTCAGCTTGTTCTCCACAACCAATGTAGGACAAGTGTTTTTTTCCCCCCCTTCTACCAAATTCACGTAGGCACTTTTGAGGTCAATTTCTCATTCACTTTAACTTGATTTTGTCCAACCGAATGTTCGGTCTTAATCTCCTAACCAAGACGTACACAACGGTATGTGGGTCCATCCATGTGGACATGTGGGACCCACTAAAACAAGTAATTAAAATCAAGTTTTTCCAACAATTACTTCCTTAGTCCCAATTATTTTATCTATTTTTCGGCCTGTGTTTTTTCAAATTACTTACTTTTTTGCAATCTACAATATTTTTCCAGATCTTAAAAACTTCATTTGATGAAAATAATTAAGATCTATCAAATAAAATCTATATTGCATAAAAAAAAATTATATATGTAAGAATAAAAACAATTCTTTTTTTTTTTACTTGTTGTAATTTTTTGAGGATTAAATTATAAAAAAAAGGTGAATTGAAGTTGAAAAAATTCATATAAAACGACATTAAAGACAAAAATACCAGTTGTTAGGTATTTTTTCCTTTTTTAGGGCCTCCACAGTGGGCTCTTAAAAAAGTTTCTAGGTGAGACTCCAAAAATTTAGCAATTCATTTGCTCAATTTTAGTCTTCAATGCTAAGGATGGCTCCTTGGCATGGCTCCTACCACAATAGCTAAGTTTAGGGCGGGAGTTAAGAGTGAGAAGAAGAGAGAAAAGGAAAAGAGGAAGGGGGGGGGGAATGGGGACTCACTTACATTTTTTGTGTCCATAAATAATCTTAGAACATAGTTTAGGAACTAATTTTAGAGAGTCCATTGGAGTGCTCTCACATTCCTAAATTAGAAAGTCCTTAACAAACAAAATTGGACCTCACTTTTACTTATGTGTCAACTTTATGAGTCATTTTAGGAGCTAAATATAGAGAGTTCACTGTGAATGGTCTTAGGAAACTCTTTTAGGTAGTACACTAGAGATGCCCTTAGTGAACTTATTTTTAGACTCCTCTTGTCATGATGGATAATTAATCTAAAAATCTTCAAGTTAAAAAAATAAGAAAAATGACTCGCATATCGAGTGGTCTCAATTGGAAATGGGTTTGCACCTTTTTTTTTTTTGGGTAAATGGCTTGTTTTTCTCTTACTAATCAAAAGGTCAGGCCTCTCCTTTTCGGTTTGAGTTTTGAGGGAGGGTTTGGGGGTAATGAGTAGAGAGATAGAAAGGAAAAAAAATTGGGAACCGTGCATGGTGGGTCTTAAGACCCAAACCGAACAAGGTGGTAGTAAACTCTCTTCAATCAATCAGCACAAGCAAGGAATTCGGCCGATCTATTGGATTGGAGCAAGAAAAGAGATAAGCGTTATGAGGAGGAAGGAGCATATTTGTTCACTTCACATTTTCAAAAAAAATCCAAAAAGATTTTTTCCCCATCTCTCATCTCTCCAATCATTAATTACATTTCTCTCTCTATTCATAGCCCTCTATCCAATCATTGTTCTTATTTATCTTCAATTATTACACCTCTCTAATTATTACTTTTTTCAAAAAAAACTCATCCAAACACTCTCTCAAAAATATTTCTCAAAATATTATTCTCAAAACTCTCAACCAAACACAGTGATGATCTTGCAAGTGCTAACTCCCTTTTCGGATTCCCACGCTAGTATGGGCTCCATGGGCAAACCTATGTAAGGGCAAGGGGGTCACTTGACCCTGCTAGATTAAAATTTCCCATAGATATGTACATATATTTGTTTTTGAATATTGTAGTAATTTTGTCGTAAGAGTTATACTTTATTCTCTAGATCTTGCCCCAAGAAGAATGAAAAATTTACAACCTTGCGTAAATAGTTTACTGAATCTTCCATGATCTTTTTCTTTTTTTTTTGTGGTTCCACCATTTTTTCACCCACTCACCCTCGCATGTGGATAAGTAGAGCACAGTTATACATCATATATTTTTATTTTTCGTTCTCTGTTACTCTCTCTCTCTACTCTAAGTAACATGACATACCACTTTTTGCATGTATATATTGAATAGATCTCTTTTGGTTTAGTATTCCAAAGTTCTCCCTCCGTCCCATTTTGATAGTCTCCTACGGAAAGATATATAATTTTCAAATAAAATAATTAAGTAATTCCGTTATATAATTTTTAAATTTTTTTCTCACCAAATTAAAGAACTAATCGAGAACTTTAATTTGGTACCAAAAAAACTAGAAAAATCATGCTTGAAAATATTTTAATTTTTTATTTGAAAATTGAATCTACTTTAGTAGGGGACCATCAAAATGAGACGATAGAAGTATATGCTATATATTTTTTATCCCGTTGATGATAAATTCTGCGTCTACCATGAATTGTTCTCCACATCCTCCACGTGTTTTTTTCTTACTGGGAAACACGTTGCTTTTCAAAGAGGGAAATGTTGGAAAATAATTTGTACTATTAACTTGTAATTGTTAGTGACTTGTCAATCAAATGTGAACACTTTTTCTACTTTTCTGTCACATTTCGGGAAAAGTTCTTCACGTATCGTAACACTTCTCATTTTGATTGAGTAATTTACAGTGGGAAAGTTCTTCATGCACCAGTGTCTCCCCTTTATTCCTAAAAAATATACCAGTGCACCTCCTTGTCCGATGGCATGTGAGGAAAAAAGGTGGGTGCACTCTCTGTAAGCCCTGTAGTCCATCATGGTCGGATATATTTTTAACGGTTCAGATTTCATATATTTTGTATATAAAATAATTATTTATCTCTAAAATAATTTGAATCGTTAAAAACAAATCCTGCAATCCCCGGATCTAACAAGGAAATGCAATACCCTTTAGTTAGAAAATGGATTTGAACAACTCAAATCATGGGATTGTTTCATTTTGCCATTATATAGAATTGCCATAATATGATACATAAAAATCCGACCATAACTTATCTTGTGAATTCCACTTGCTAAATTTATTCATCCTATTAATTCTATAGTTTTCATTCCATCGCAAAATTACATTGACTTTGGCAATGTCGTTGTTGTCTTCTCGGTGTAACTACACGAGGACGAGGGGCTGCATCATTAATCATTCTTCAAAAGCAGGGGGTACAACGGTATTTCAAGAATTAAGGGGGTAGAGGTTTTATTTCAGAGTTATACTGGGGATGTAGCTGTAATTTACCCATTTTAATTTTGGTTCCATCATCAGGAGACATATAGCCCCACCAGAAGTTGAAATTATTTGCAATTGAGTCCAAAAAGATCATGAAAAATGAGTAATCGGCTTCTAAAATCAATCAAATCAAACTTGTCAAACGAAGAGCCATTTAAATTCGATACGTTACATAAGTTAAAAGGTCGAGTTGGAATCAAAATGGAAGAGTGGGTAGTCGAAGCAAAGCCTAGAACTTTTGTAGACACTCAAAGGGTGTCGAGTCCCCATTGGTCCTTTCGGAAGAATTATAGATGTCCTAGTCATAGTGGTAGTGGTATGACAAATAAGTTTGACTTACTGCTAAAGGTGTGTGCATGTGTGGTACTGAAGGTGTCGGGTCTGCTTCGGCAGGTGTGTCTGTGAGTCGGTGGCGCTTGAAAGCCTTATCACGTCGTGCTCACTTCAATTGTTAGTGGTTTTGATTTCATTCCTGTCTATTGATGCAATCGTTGCCCGATGACGTTTCTTATGAAATGACATGATGACATTTTCAAAAACAAAAAAGGTGTGTGGTACTTGATCTAGTACAATGTGCGAGGTATAATGGTGTAGAATCTCAATTGGTCTTTTAGGGAGAATTACAGATGTCTTAGTCGTAGTAGTGGAGGTGGAACGACGAATAATATCGATTGGCTTACTGCTAAGTGCTAAGGGAGTGTGGAAATTTGTTCAAATTAGATTTTGTTTTTACTTGTTTTCTATTTCGACTTTGTTTGTATTCAGCGATGCACCATTTTCGGATACTTCGATTTGAAACTTGACCAAAATTATATGTAATAAGTACCACAATAATACATAACAAGAATTAAAATAACACACCATCACAATGGGACATACCGTACACTCCTTTTCAAGAGGGCGTACCATACGCTCCTTTTCAAGGAGGCGTACTGTAATAGTGTAATGTTCTCCAAATCATAAATATTACTCCAGTCTCCTATTCAAATTCTACTAGAAATTTATTTTCTAATCTTTGAATTTTTTGTTAGAATTCTGCAAGCGTCGATTGAGAGATGCTTTGTTACTTGATTTGATTCAGATAGCGATGTGAACACGATATCCCAACCAATGATCCAAAATTACTGCATAAAGATGTTTTCACTTACAGAGCATACGGATTTTTTTTTGCAAGAATCTAACTCTTTATTCTTTCTCATAAATAGCAGTAGAACACCCTAGTAGTGATGTGATCCCCACTATCACAGTATCACTTGTGAGAAATCATGGGAAAATGAAGGTAAAGTTGGATTTTTTTTTTTCTTTCGATTAATGAACCATAGTTTAGGGATTATCACTCCAATACAACGCCATGACAAAGACAAACAAAACAGCCAACAAACCAAGGCAAAGTAAAAACTCAAACTATACAGACGCAAAAATCCACTCAGTCAAGCCCCAACTACAGCAAAGAGTTTTGTGAACCCTAATTTGATTTGGTTTGTGCACGATCGACTCACTCATTGCCGAGAAGAAATCTAAACCGCTAATTGTCGAGATCAATGGCTTGTGTGTCATACTACAAGATCCCCGAATCCATAGCAAAGTGGGGTGTGAGACAGTCATATAAGTCTTTGCACGAGTTTTCTAGGCCAAAAATGTCCAACAATGAAACTATAGTAAACAGTCATTTTGTTACAACAGTAGCATCAAGAAATATATACAAGAAATTTGTGGTGCTCGAGTCCGCCTGGTGTAACGTACGTTTCTATTTCTTAACAAACACATACGCTTAATGATTTACTAGGGAGAGAAAAAAAACAAGAGATAACGGTAGCTCAGTTAAATCATTATCTGTATCTACAAAAATAAAGCTAGAGATAACAATATCTCATTGTGTGTAGTCTCTATATATTCAAGAACAGAGCATGAGATAGAGGTATCTCACCCGAAACGGTCATTGTTTCTAAAAAAAGAAAAAAGAAAAAAAGAATAAGAACGCTATCTCACCTGAAGTAGTCTCTTTTTTCATAAAACTAAAGTAATATTTGTTTCTACAAAACTAAAGAAAGAGATAATGCTATATCACTTGAAATAGTCTATGTTTGAACAAAAACTAAACATGAGATAGTGGTATCTCAGTAAGAAACAGTTTGAATCTACAAAAACAGCTTAAGAGATAACTCTATCTTAGTTAAAACAGTATTTGTATATACAAAAACAAAACAATATCTAAGATTATTTGGCCAACTTTTCGGTGCTAGCAACTGTTCCAATCAACTTTCTAGCGTCGGTGAGAGGATAAAATATTAAAATTTAACGTGAGGGTTTTTTTGTCTTGATAAAAGAGAAGTGGTCCTCAAACCTTCGAAAATATGAATAGCGAGTCTCTTGTCTTTCTTAAAAGAAGAGTAGACTAGGGCTTGCACAATTATGTATAATACTATAAAATGGACCTTAGACTAATTCTTTTTTTTTTTTTTGCTTGCGATAGTCATCATTCTGTGTCCAAGCCCTAGTCTACTTTCACAATCGGTAAGATTGCAGTCATTTTGTGTCTCACTTTCATGATGGGAGCCATTTATTTTGTTCATATTCATTTGTTTGGAGAGCATGCAAAATTTTAACTCAACCAAATACAGAAGTGCTTGAAATTTATGTTTTTACTCGAATATTCGTCTCGAGACTTAATTTTTAGATTAAACATATACTAGTATGTAAACGATTGTGCTAAATTTTTGCCTTGTATCTTAACACATGAATCTCGACAAAATGAACAATTTTGATCATCACGATAAAATACAGAATGACAACATCATCGCGAGAGTAAACAAAGTGAAGGTAATCAGAATTGATTTCGTAATGAAATTAGTTGGACTCATTTGAATTAAGCGATAATTCGCACACAATTCTTACAGAAAGTCTTTCCAGAAAAAGGAAAAGAATCCATACTAAACAATAGGCCGACGAGAAGATTTTTTAGTACCAGATGTTGGGCCGCCCTAAGCCAACTTAAAGATTTTCTATCGAAAGGGCCACCCAAAATATGCCGATTCATATATTGAGGTAACTCATTACAGAGTTGTAGTGAGTCCTATCCGACCGTCTATCTCGGTACCAACAGCTCGGATTTAATCCAAATTTCAAATGAGCCAAGTCGTTCATTGTTTGAATTTAAATTTGAGAGTTCATTACTGAGATTGACGGCCAGAGGGTTCACTACAATCCTGTATTGAGCCCCTCACTATAGGGAACCCGTACCCAACAAAGCACAGAAGTGCATAAATTTTAGTGGGATTTACTTCCCCATAATATACGATAACGGAAAATTTTTATTAAGAGAGAGTTTGAATTAATGAAAGTAGAAGTTTGGATTTTTTTTTGTTTTTTTTCCATATTGAGTTGGAAAAAAGAGAGAGGGGATATAAATATTGTAGTAGTTGAGGTGAACTTCTGCGTGATTTTCTTTTTTCTAAAAAAGAAAAAGAAAAATATGTCGTATGGGACAGAGGGGGTGTTGTGCATCCAATGCATAGCACCGTGCTGTGCAGTCATGGCGTGGCTGCGCCGGCACCTTTCCGATGATCGGAGATGTTCACCGTGTAGACCTCGTCTAGTACTACAATTTTATAAAAAAATCAACTCAATTGGATATCTTTAAGTGCGTCATCGGAGCTCAAATGCTTTGAAAACAAATGGACACAAACACTGGACCAAAACCATTTTTTCATGTTGTTTGTGTTCCGATGAGGCACTAAAAGATATCCGATCAAATTGGTTTTTGTCACATATATAGTATCTTCGGCGCATCTACAAAATGAACGTCTCCAATTGTCAAAAAAATGTCTGCACAGCACCCCCACCCCCCTGTCGTCTGTGATACACATGTTTAGTATGTATAATATCAATACATAGATAAATAATCAGATTTTATGGCAATTACTATTTCAACCCTTATTCAATCTGTCAACAAAACGGTACTTAGGCTAATTTTGGCAAAAAAAGCCAACTTAACTTTTTGTTTTGTTTTTATTTGATTTTTTTTTTTTTTGCATTTGTTAGTTTGACATTAATTTTTTGAGTATTATTGGCTCGTCTCTGCGAAACAAATCCATAAAAGTAAAATATTATGACTAGGACTTTCAATTTTTTGAATAAGGTCGAAAAAAGTGTAAAAAGTTGACTTTTTGGATTATTTTGTCTTTATTCAAAAAAATTAAGCTTCGGTCATAATTTTATACTTTTTTATTCCTCTTGCCGAGACGAACCAATAATACACAAAAAGTTGATGCAAAACCAAAAAATACGAGAAAAAAATCAAATAAAGACGAAAAAATAAGCCAGCCAACTTTTTTTGCCAAAACACATCTCAATACTCTCTATAAGAATTACGACTTCTTTTTTTATCCACAGCCACAACCTCACAGCACCTTAGATAGTCTTAGGCAAATTTTCTGGAACCCAAATACCCCCATTGCAATTTACACAAATTGAAAGAATTAATTCAATTCCTAAAATACCATCATCTTCTACTTATGTCTAAACCCGTGTACTCTCAAGTCTTGACCATCATCATCAGCAACGTCTACTTCCCAGGATAAGCACTTTCAACAATTGCAGAAACACACATGCATTGAACTGTTCTGGCAGAACATTGCATACTCTCTCACACTGGAAAAAACGAATCTCGGGAACAAGTTTGTAAACCTGCAGCCAGCCAAACCGAGCCCTCAAACCTTGGGCCCCAGTTACAGCGGGCTGCGGTGGTGCGTGTCTGGTTCAGGGATTAGGAGTTTCCAAAAAACCAATTTTTTAAATTTAACCAAATCACACATCCCTAACTTAGGAGTTTCCAAACCCGCATTCACGCTCAGCCTTAGGATTCCACTAGAGATCAATAGGGCATTGTGGAGATTGGGCCCTGTCAATGATATGCAAAATGGCCTTTCATAGTGTTCGAATTAGAATATGTGGGAAGATAAGAATGGACAGTACCCCAAGAAACGAACACCTTTGCTTTTGATGACATATATTCCAAGAGAGAATATCTTATTTACCGATGCGGCGCAAACGGAGTAGCCATGTACGCATCGGATCTCTACCGTCCATCCCGGTATTCATGGAACTTCGGCCGTCTTGACACCTCTCCTCCTTAAATACACTGCAGATTCAAAAAAAAAAAAAACTACGCATTTCGGGAACCATCGGATCTCTATTTAAGCGGCCGAGATCCACGCTACAAGAAACTCTCCGTTTGCACCACATCCATAAATAAGACATTTTCATTCCAAGAATGCTTGCCATTATTCTTTTGGCATATATCGTCTAAGCATTCGATTCTTGCTATTTGATGGTCTTTATCATGAAATTATCACCACGACACTGCATTTCGGCCTATATTAACCTAACCAATATTGGAACACAGAATCTGTGATCCGATATGAAACCAATGGCGCAGCCGAGCTACCTGCCGTTAGGAAAACCAGCACCGCCGAGCTACCCGGTGGCAATCATCGGCCCACAGTTCTGCGCTCCGTACCCGGTGGATCTAACAATCGTGAGGAAAATCCTGACGTTATCGGAGGGCAACTTCGCCGTCACCGACATCAATGGTAACGTCATGTTCAATATCAAAGGCAAGTTTTTCAGCCTCCGTGATCGCCGCGTCTTGCTCGACGCCGCCGGAAACCCAATTGTCACCCTCCAACAGAAGGTACATCGAAGTTTTGAACCATTTTGTTTCGGAAAGTGGACATAAAGGGCATGTTCTTCCTAAATCTTTACTTGAATTACTTCGGGTAAATGCAACGGAACAATCAACAGTCAGATTGCAACAGTAACTGACTCCAACAGCTGAATCTTAATGGGCTACTTAATTATTAAGTCTCCAATTAATATAACATGGGCTAAAAGAAATAATACCTCCGTCCCAATTTTATAGTCCCTCGTTCTATCCTAACCGGATAAAAAACCAATTATATTTTTCAATCGGTAATACATTTTATATGCAATATGGATCTTGTTTGATAGATCTTGATTTAATCTAATAAACAAAGTGTTTAAAATCACCTAAAATATTACAGATTATAAAATATAATACTTTGAAAAGTGGCACAAACTCCCATAAGGAACTATAAAATTGGGACGAAGGGAGTATAATGGCCCCAGCCCAAGAACCAATGAATCCCAACAATAAACAAATACCCACTCAATTTATAACAGGCGCCCAACCCAGATTGTGGGTCTATTCTTCCTCCACTCTCTTTCTCTCTCTCTCTCTCTCTCTCTCCTTTGTGGTCTTCTCTCTCCTTCCCTTCTAATCTTCCTTTCATTTTCCCAAAACGTGATTATGGTAAACAATTGATGAATATTGTAAACAATTACAGTGGAACCCTAAAATAATCGATTGGAACAAAACCCAATAAAAAAAATGTTGTAAGGGGGAAAGAGAGGCCAGAAATCAAGATTGAAGTTTGGAAGAATATTACATGTTTTGAGATAATGGAGTATCGTGCTCAGAAATGGAGAATGGAGGGAGGTCAGAGATCGATTAGGGTGTGGGTTTGGGTTTGATGGCCTTCAATTTCATCGAGAAAGGGAGAAGTGCAAACATTTTGGCTTGTGTTTGATTGAGTTGGAGGAGAGATGGAAAGTGTTTGAGTGTTTTCCCTAATAAGAGAGGGGGACAATCACATAATTGTATCCAATTCTATTAAGGATTTGGACGGAAATGACAAGGGGTGTCCCTACTAACGGCTCATAGATGAAGGGGTGTGAGTACTTATTTTTATAGATGAGGGGGTGTCTCAGAAAAATAGTGATAGGTGAGAGGGTATTTTTGCTATTTACCCTATAATTAATATACAACAAAATAAAAAATTTTGGTTTCTCGTCGAATCTCACCAAATGACGAGATTTGGTACAAATTCTAATGGTCCAATAAAGATTTATTCTTCTTTTTCCATTTCATTTTCATCTTTTCCATTATTATTATTTTTTAATCTCTTTGAGTTAACTAAATACTAAGTGAAAGAACTCTCCTTTCTTATCTTTTCGTTTCTCTCTCTTCCTCTTCTCTTCCATAACCTTTTGTCAAGGTCTGGCAGTTAGCTAGCCGTTGTGGTTGATTTTTTCAAATGATTAAACCCCATTGATGCTGTATATAGTAACTTGATGGGCATTTTTCAGATAATGACTGCACATAGGAGGTGGCAAGTGTACAGGAGAGATAGCACAGACGAAAAAGATCTTCTATTTAGTGCTAAAAAGTCTTCTTTGATCCAATTCAAGACAGAGTTAGATGTGTTCTTGGCTGCTAACAGAAAAGAAGATGTTTGTGATTTTAAGATCAAAGGCAGTTGGCTTGAAAGATCATGCACTATATATCTTGGAGATACTTCAACCATCATTGCCCAGGTAATTGATCATATCAAACCCATCTAAATCCCCGTTTGAATTCCCAAATTATCAATTCGAACTCTGCAATATGAGCTGTATGCACCTTAATGATTTGACAAAATGCTTAATGCATGATTTTTAGGAACCAAATGGGCCTTCGCTGAAAAAAAAATAGGTGTGAGCATGGACCGGATTGGTCTGGTTTTATGATAACCAAGAATCAAATCACTACTTATGGATTATGAAGTTAGAGAACCAAACCAACCCATAAAATTGAAATAACCAATCCAACCATTAAAATACAGTTCGATTACTGTTTTGAACCACGGTTCGTTTGAAATTTAGATTTCATCCTCATAAACCATTTAATGTAATTAAAATTGGATAGATAAATTAAACCAATGATTATATTAAAACTATGTCTATTAAAATCACCAAAACTCATGAACGTCAACCAATTAAACAAGCGTATAATACCAATAATTAGTGAAGGAGTAGATTATTAGATTACAAAATTAGTTACCAAGCAAAAATATTAGAAAATCAATAGACAACGCCCAAGCTGTGTATGCTTAGTGTATTAATGTTATATGAAAAACTTATCATATGCAGAAGTTTAGGGAACTAATCTTGGAAGTGAAAGAATATAGTGGTGGAATACAACATTAGATTAGAAAATTAATTGACTATTGGGAAAAAAGTTAATTTAATGTATCTAAATCTAATTTATTATATACTTCATGCACGTGGTTCGGATCGGTTTGGAACTATAGTTGTTAACATAAATTCACAAACCAAACCATTTAACACGGTTTCAAATTTTAAAAAACCGGGACCAAACCACATTAGTAAAACAAAAACCAAACCAATCCAAACGGTTTGGATTAACTTGGACTGAATTCGTGAATTGACGGTAATTTTGCTTAACCCTAAAAAGAAATATCCTCTGTATAAATTTATGTGCACAGGTCCAAACACCTCCTTATTTTGTGGGGCGAATATTTCTAGATACATCTACATTCATATCAGTGCACGTAAATAAATCTGCCTACACAAACTTTCACTTTTCTTTGACGGGTGCGTGTGTGTTTAATGCAGATGTATAAGAAACACACTGTCCAAAGCATTGTGGTTGGAAAAGACACGTTTGCCGTGATCGTGTATCCGAATGTAGACTACGCTTTCGTAGTTGCACTTGTGGTGGTTCTTAAGGAGATTAATGAAGATAGAAAAGGTAATGATTTAAATCAAGCTAGTCCAGTGAAGTGAAACCTCCCATTTCATTTCTATTATAGAGTAAATGTTGTTTGGACTTTTAGAGTGATTACGTAAGTGGATCTGAAAATCTGGTATGTAAAAACAATTTGGTTTATGAATGCTCATGCAGTTTTATTTAATGACTCAGCTGTGATTTTGATCAGTTACTTTAACTTTGAACTATCAAAACTCCTTGTGAGAAATTAAATTATCCCGAACGAGACAGATAAAACAAACTTCATCTTTCTTTTTTCTTTCTTTCTTTCTATTTTTTCAGAAAAATGGGTTTTCCAATACCTGGATTTTGGATGGATCCAGAATTAAATTAAATAAATAAAGCTATGTAATTAAATTAATAATGATCCATTCTTATCATAGATATATTTTCAATATTTTCCAATATTTTTAAACTACAAATTTTCAATTCAACCTCTTGTCAAATCAACTTGTAATTTAAAAATACCGAAAATGTCAAACTTAGCCTTAAACAACAAAGATCTCAAATTTAATGAGCCAACACGAGCTCTGGATTTAATAGATTTCATGAGATAGAATCTAGTTTTGATAAAATCAAGTTTTGTTAGGAGGTGTGATAAAATCACATTAGTTTCCCAATTGATAAAATCTAGGTCTGATAAAGTCATTTTTCAAATGATTTTATGAGATAAAATCTAGTTTTAATAAAATCTAATTTTGTTAAAAATCATTTGAGGATTCTGGAATTTATCAAAATTAGATTTTATAAGATAAAATTTATTGGAGAACTCAGCCAAATTATTAGTACCTTTTGAGGGCAGTTTAGTAAGCGGCAAAATTGTTGTGCCCACAAGATCAAATCAAACACACACAAATAGCACAAAGTATTTTACACGGCTCTCCAAAATCGGATACGCCCACAGAGGTAACCGGAGCAATTATTCAGATACCGGAAACATGAGCTTTATAAGTGGGTACATCCTACTCACTACACTCTGTTTACTACCGCTGATACAAAACAGACTTCACAAATCTCTCACACTGAGATATAAGTCTCCCTCTCGGAGATCTCAAGATCATTCTAACTGGTGATATCAAATACAAAGAGAGAGGAGTTCATTTATAGCCAAACAAAGACGGCATCAATTGCTCTAGAAGCAATCACTTTCGGCTGCACATGGAGAGCTGTATTGATAAACAGTGATGTCTCCATTTGTGAGTAAGTGCTCTACTATGTCTCACACAGGCCTTGTTTGATAATTTAGATTCAATATTTAAAACTAAATAAATTAAATAATAAATAATTAAGTAGGTTTGATAATCACATTTTACAATGTTTAAAAAATTAAGTGGCTCTTAAAATACAAGGTAAAATGTTGACAAAAATTAAGTAGTTTCGAGCTACTTAATTTTTACTGAATTTTTGAGTGGTTTCATCTAAAGATTTTTTCCTCCACCAAACCATCACCACCACTTACACCACCACTCTGCCACCACTACCGTCATTATACCACCACCACCACCCTATCACTCTCACTACCACCACTTACACCACCATAACCGCCACTTTGTCACTCCCACCACCAATGCCACCCCAACATCACCACTTCATCGTTACACCACCATCACCACTCCCACCATTACTACCACCACTTCTAGTAACACCATAACTATCACTCCACCACTACACCACCACCACCATTCCGCCGCCACAACCATCACCAACACCATCACTATTGCCGCCATCCCACGACCACCACGCACACCACCCCCACTGCCGCCGCCACCCCATCACCATTATTGCCATCACTCCACCACCACCATCTGACCACTACCACTCTGCCCCTCCCACCATTTATACTAGGGCTGCACAAAAAAATCGGTGAACTGTGAATCCGGTCCGGACCAAACCGATCCGTGCGTTTTGAATTTTAACCGTGGATTAATGGTCCGAACACGGATTGAAAAAATAGTAAACCGTGACTCGCGGTCCGGACACGGATTTTGATTTTGAAACCGTGGATTAACCGATCTGGACCGTGAGATTTTTATTATATATAATTTTTTTAAATATATATATACACACATAATTTTACACAAACTTCTACTACACAAACTAGGGGGTAAACTGTGATCTCTTTAAAAACTTGGATGTGTATTTTTATTGATGACCCATTAGTGTGAGATTTCAATGAAGGCATATTCTCTAATTAGCTACGGGAGCTCTTTAATTTGATTTCCTATGTTTCAAGTTGATGTTTTAGTTTCAAAATGGGAATTAGCTGTCACGCCCTCAATTTTAATAAGCCAAAATACAAATAAAATCCATGTAGGATCGATTAAAGTCAAACAATTTTCCATAGAAAGTCAAAGTCGAAGTACAATGAGCTTTTAGTCAAGGGTACCCGTACCCATACAAAATAACAAGGGGTTTAAAGTTATTACATGAGTTGAAATAGTCAAAAATCTTAGAGAAATTAAAATTACAAGATTATCTTTCAAAAATGTACTTAGCATAAAGATGAGAAAATGACTTCATGCTCTTAAAATCTTCATGGCGTGCATCACACTCCACGCATCCGATATCATGCTCCATGCTGTGTACCTGGGAAAATTAGGGTGAGCTCACTAGCTCGTAGGAAACATTTCTACCAACGCTAAGGGTATATAGAATGAAACATGCACGTGGAGATGGGATGCACATGAGTGAATAAGCTAAAATAAACAAACATTGATCAAATTGATGAGAGAATATCCAATATGTGTCCCAAAGATCAAATCAAACCTAAGTGTCCCACCAATCCATAGATCAACCCTTAAATTATCACAAACGTGTCACGTATCCACATTCAATTTTCCTTGCATTTGACTCTCAATAGTTCGTCATTTCAGGCTTAAGAATAGTAAATTTCCCTTTCGAGTCTTATGGGCCTCGTGGAACCCATGTCCGAGTCTTACGGGCCTCGTGGAACCCTTGTCCGAGTCTTATGGGCCTCGTGGAACCCTTGTCCGAGTCTTACGGGCCTCGTGGAACCCTTGTCTTAGGACCCACCCAATGGTGGTCCAAGTGAACACAAACAATTTTCTAGTTATCATGTCTATTTCAACAGACTCGTGTCCCTCAAACATGTCCAAAACATTCACACATCATCTTTGTTCAAAAACTCTAAATGTGTCGGTGATGGTCAAATTAACACGTGTCCAATGTGCATGGGAAACCAAGACAACCACGACAATGCATATAATGCACCATGATCGGTTACCGAACCTTAGAGGTCAATTCGAGAAGTTTTGAAATGGCCAATGAGGGCCCGGAGCGGTGGAACATACAAATGGAGTTATATACCTCGAGTAAATACGACACACTGATAGTAAAAAGGGCATTTCTCTCAAAATACAAAGGATATGGATATGAAACCAATTGGGTTTGAAAGTAGACTCGTAGAGCTTTCCAACGGTTCAAGAATCACCTCCATCGGAGTTCGGACGAAGCCGGGGCGTACCCGCGAAGTTGGCAAAAAAATCTGTCTGAATGAAGAAATCTGGATCGATCCAAACGTTTTTGGATCGATCCAAAATGGTCCGAGAGTCAACAGAAGATTTTGGATCGATCCGAACAACTTTGGATCGATCCAAAATGGTCCGAAAGCAAACAAAAGGTTTTGGATCGATCCAAAGAGGTTCAAAATACCATCAGATTGTTATGGATCGATCCAAAAGTGTTTGGATCGATCCAAACTGGTTCCGAGCGAAAATTTTACAACTTGTTCCAAATGAATGGGGCTTCAATCCAAGGCAAAAATGGGGTTTCAAACAACAAATGACCATAGAAGAGGGATATATCAACAACCAATTCATGGGTTCATCAACCAAATATGCAAAACCCAAACTCAATCAATCCAAGCTCAACTCCCATGGTGATAATCAAGTTTAACAGCAAATTTGTGAACAAGAACACAATTAATGCAATCATTCAACCAATATACACTTAGAGTAGGTAGAAGATTGTTCCCTACCTCAAGGATTTGCTCCAAGCCAACCCAAAAACGAACTCCTAGATCCCCAATTTGAGCAATTCCGAATTTGACCCTCCCGATTGCAAAAAGAAGGTACTCCTGCTCCAAAACGCCGTAGATGATGAATATGAGGTTGAATCTTGAGTTTGAGAAGTGTGGGAGGCGGATTTGTGGCGAGATTTGAAGAAAATATGGGGAGGAAGAAGAGAAGGGGCTGCTGCCCTTTTTTTTAGAGAGAGAGAGATGTGTTATTTTAAAAAAATCAGCCCCCAAAGATAAATATATTTCTTTACTTGTGCACACACCCCCCCTAAGTTTCAAATGTGCTCCAGATACACCCAAACACAATTGCTATGCTCACATCGACCCCAATTTTCATTTTAAAACATTTCTCACATTTTTTTCAATATTATTTTCGAAAAGTGATTAAAAATCATGGGTCCTTACATTAGCTGTTACAAACTTCTGTGTTTGTGAACTTGTGGTGTCCTTAGTATTTATAGAATTTGAATAACATACTTTGGGATGCTTCTTGATTTATTTTTATGCCAGATTACGACTATCGTAAATGATAATGTCTTATATAACATGTAATCCGTGGATAAAATCGGAACCAATCCGTGACTCGCAGATCGGATTGGAACCGAACTGTGAGACTTTTGGTCCGGACACGGATTGTATTTTCCAAAAACCGTGACTCGCGGATTAGGATTGGATTCATGCCAATCCGATCCGATTCGGACCGTGTACACCCCTAATTTATACCACAACCATTGAGACCACCATTGTCGTCACTACACCACCACTACTCCTATCATCACTCTCCCACCACCACGAGTCCACCGCCCCACAATCACAACCATCACCACCATCTTGCCAACATTTTGTATATTTCTATTATTTTGATAAATGTAATTTTTTTTTATTTATTAATTTCATTTTTGTATTTTAGTATGAATATATGAAATGAAAGATAAAGTAAGATAATTAGTAAATTTAACATCAACACTGCTATACCACCATCTTGTCAATATTCTATATATTTTTATTATTTTCATAAATGTACGAGTTTTTTTTCTTTTCAATTATACATTTCAGTATGGATATATGAAAGACAAATTAAGAAAATTAGTGAATTTAATAGTTCAACTCATTATACAGATCAAACAACTTAATTATTTATTTCAGTGCTTAAGATTCAGCACATATCAAACAACTTAATTATTTATTTCAGTGCTTAAGATTCAACACATATCAAATAACTTATTAATTTAATAAATTCATCATTTAATTTTCGGTATTTAAATTTTCAATTTTCAGTTTCAGCTTTATGAACCATGGCCTCCATCGGTCAATGGGCAAGTGGATAGGAGGCTAGGAGCCACACCACATACCAACTGGAACTTTGCTACACACACCACTTTATGCACACTACTTACACACCCCTCTCACATAGGGATTCAGGGGCACTGCTGTCTTTTTCGAGGGACGGCACCTGCTGTCCCCCGCAATTACGGGCCGTTCCGGTCACTTTCCGACGATCGGAAACGTTCACTTCGTAGAGCTCGGTGAGTAGAACAAGTGTACCAAAAATCAGTTCAATCGGATATCATTAAGTGCTTGATCGGAACATTTTTATCATGAAACGAATGCATCCGAAACACGAGATTAAACCTACTCGAACCCATAATTGCTGAGTTATATGTGTACCGATCAGGCACTAAATGGTATCCGATTGAGCTGATTTTTGGTACACTTGATTTACTCACCGAGCTCTACGAAGTGAACGTTTCCGATCGTCGAAAAGTGACCGGAGCGACCCGTAAATGCGGGGGACAGCAGGTGCTGTCCCTCAAAGGGACAGCAGTGCCCCCGAATCCCTCGCATAGGAATGGGTCTCACTGGTTAATCGATAATCACCTCGTTATAAACGCGCTCAATGGACAAAGACTGTGTCTGTGATCGATAATCACCCCGAAAAATCCGACCTGAAACCAATGGCGCAGCCGAGCTATCCGCCGTTAGGAAACCCGGCGCAGCCGAGCTACCCGCCGTCAGTTAACCTGGTGGCAATCATCAGCCCACAGTTCTGCGCTCCGTACCCGGTGGATCTAACAATCGTGAGGAAACTCCTGACGGTCACGGAGGGCAACTTCGCCGTCACCGACGTCAATGGCAACGTCATGTTCAAGATCAAAGGCAAGTTTTTCAGCCTCCGTGATCGCCGCGTTTTGCTCGACGCTGCCGGAAACCCAATTCTCACCCTCCAACAGAAGGTAGATCGAACTTTTGAACCATTGCGTTTCGGATAGTAGATATAAAGGGCTTGTTCTTCCTAAATTTGTACTCAAATTACTCTTTTCGGTATTAGAAATTATTCCTCCGTAATTTTTTATTTTGTTGTGATTCACTGATTCTTAATTTTTAGTAGGATTAATTGTTCTCCTCGATGAAATGAATCAGAACAAAAAAAAAAGAAATTTGTTTTGTATTTTACCATATTTAGTGAATTTTTTGGTTACTTTTCGAATTAATTTATTAACTCTTAGACTCCTCTCGACCAAAATAAAATTTGGCAGGCATGGCAAAATTCAACCACAAATTTCCGAATAAGGATTGGGACACGGTTGCACTGATGTGTTTGCAGTCGTTTGATTTATGTGGTTTCATGCGTATGATGCGAAACCCATCCATGTGCTATAAATTGTATAATGCCGCTAGATTTCAAATCTGTATCTGGACATCTGCAGCGTTTTTAGCAGGAGAAAAGGAAAATTTTTGAGAATCAACACAATTTTGGAAAAAATTTGGTCCACTTTGCGGTTGCAGTTGGTGGAATTGATTCTGGATTTTAGAAATGTTTATGTTCTTTTGCTTGGTTGAGTTCATCATTAAAAGATTTGATTTTAATAATGTATGAATCGTCTACTTCAAGATGAACTACTTGATACTGATGCCACCTAAGGTGACATGGATTCATGAGAATGTGTACAGCTTATACTTTAATACGTCCTTTTAATGACATTGGTACACCAGAACAATCTAGTTACAGGAATGAGTTTTCAGTGCCGAGTGGGTACCATGTGGTAACCTCACGCAGCACTTCCAGTCATCCATTTTGGTTTTGGACGGTCCAGATTATTGAGAGAGAAAGGGGAGAGAGAGGAGGAGAGAGAGGGTTTCGATCTTGACCGTCCAATACACTTTTGCATGGCCCAGATGCAATGTTCGGGCACCATGTAAGGCTCAGCCAAGTGGTACCCGCCCAATATACAAAAAAATTTCTAGTTTTCAGTGTTGGTGGATTGATCAGCCTTTGTATAATTCATATAGCTTTTTTATTGTATGTGTGTTTCTCCTCCCACAATTAACACTTTGTGTATGGTACTTCGGCTGATCTCTTGGGTATATGTATTGTACAACACATTATATACGAGCCAAAATCATGAGGTGACAAGATCAGGGATTCATAAAACAAAGTTTATGAAAACTAGTTCTTGATTGCCCTTGAAATGCGAAGACAAGACCTTTTTTACAGGCCCTTTGAATGGTGAGAATGAAGGAAAAAATTAAAGAATTTTGTGTTCTTATAGAATCTCACCGTATGACGAGATTTAGTAAGAAATACAATGAACATTTAATTTTATTCGCTTTTTTCCTTTCATTTTCATCTTTTCCACTATATTGGATCTCTTTGAGCTATCTAAATAAGTGAAAGAACTCTCCTTCCTTTTCTTTTTTCTTTCTTTCTCTCCGTCCAAAATCTTTGTCAAGGTCTGGCACTTAGCTAGCCGTTGTGGTTGATTTTTTTCAAATGATCAAACCCCATTGATGCTACAGTAACTTGATGGGCATTGTCAGATATTGACTGCACATAGGAGGTGGAAAGTGTACAGGGGAGAGAGCACAGACGAAAAAAATCTTCTCTTTAGTGCTAAGAAGTCTTCTTTGATCCAATTCAAGACAGAGTTAGATGTGTTCTTGGCTGCTAACAAGAAAGAAGATGTTTGTGATTTCAAGATCAAAGGCAGTTGGCTTGAAAGATCATGCACTATATATCTTGGAGATGCTTCAACCGTCATTGCCCAGGTAATTAATCACATCAAACCCGTATAAATCCCCGTTCGAATTCCCAAATTTTCAATTTGAACGCTGCAATATGAGCTGTATGCACCTTAATCATTTGACAAAATGTTTAATCCATGAATTTTAGGAACCAAATGGGCCTTAGCTGAAAGAAATATCCTCTTCATAAATTTATGTGCACAGGTCCAAACTAGGGATGGCAATTCCAGCCGATTCGATTCGATCCGATCCAATCCATACCCACCCCGTTCCGGTTGGAGTTTGTAGATTGATTCTAATTTTGCTTTTGTAAGTTAATTTAGGTGGTAATTGCAAACGTCAAGGTTAGAATCTTGACTGTTATATGTAATTTTATTGGTTAGTTGGATATCCGATATGGCGATATGTAGTTAAAGCCTTAACGGATAATTTTTCTAGATTTTTTTTATTTTTGTTTTTTGGTTTGATGACTTTCGGATCTGGGCGGGGGTGGAGGTGAAGGGATTCCCCCGTTCGGGGAACGGGGCGGGGATGGAGGAAGCTTTGGGATTCGGGAATTGGAGGCGGGGATGGTCAAATCCGTCCCCGATCCTCCCTGTTGCCATCCCTAGTCTAGACACCTCCTTATTTTGTGGGGTCTACGTGCATCGAACATTTCAAGACACATCTACATTAATTCATATCACTGCACATAAATAATTCCACGTGCACAAACTTTCACTTTTCTTTGACGGGTATTTGTTTAATGCAGATGCATAGGAAACACAGTGTCCAAAGTATTGTGCTTGGAAAAGACACCTTTGCGGTTACCGTGTATCCGAATGTGGACTACGCCTTCATAGTTGCACTTGTAGTGGTTCTTGAGGAGATTAATGAAGACAGAGATGATGATTGATATCACCTCAAGTGAAGTAAAACCTCCCGTTTATATTACCGATCTTCTCATCCAGATGAAGGGTTCTATATCATTCTCGCATATCTGGAAAGACCAGAATAAATGTTGTTTGGACTTATAGAGCGATCATGTAAATGGATCTGAAAATCCGGTGTGTAAAAATAGTTTGATTTATGAATGCTCATGCAGTTGTATTTTATATGACTCGCTGTGTTTTTGAGTTGCTTTTTTCAGAAATTGCAGTGTCAAACTGGGTAGTGTTATGGTTTGGAATACTTTCCATTAAGTTACCGAAAGCCATTCTCAGAACCCTTTCTCTTTCACTACGGGGACTGGCTGGGTTACTCCTTGTTTTTGCATTGGAGTCGTGGCATTGTCATCTCTCTTTCAAATTCATCTACTATTGGTAGAAACTGATGAAGCCCTTTGAAATTCTTGAACATGACAAATGAAACGAGAAACATACGAGCAATAAACGTCATCCAGAACACGAGTACAAGATACGGATGTCATTCATTCGGTGCCGTCATGTGCTTTTTCGTCAAGCTTCTTAGTCAATTTAACAAAGCTGTTAGATATAGTATGCTGATGCTTGATAAAAGGTTTTGTGTCATTTTTTTCTCTTTTGTTGGACGAGGGATGGGGTGACTCGCGTAGCATATACCCTGCTGCAATTAGATATGAGCCTGAATTACCATAGGCAATGCCACTCTTGGAGTTCCTTCAAATTACCGAAGAGCTGCTACATATTATAATGATCTAATGCAGATCACAAGAAACACAATGTTGAAAGCATCTTTCTTGTAAACAGTAGGTTCATTTTCATAGTGTACCCTTAAAATGATTACGACTTCGTAGCTGCAAGGGCTATAAATGAGCCAAATCAAGTCAAGCTTTAGATTGTTCAGGTTCGTTAGTCAAGTTTTTTAGTAACTCGAACCGAACTCGAGCTCAATGAAATTTTGATGAGCCGAACTTGAGTTGAGCTTGCCTAGATTTGAGTCAAACATGAACTTGCTGACGAGTCTTAACGAATAAAAATTATTAGATATTTATGCTCTCATACAAATCTAAAACTTGAAATAAATTTTTATTTTACACAAAAATAAGTTCATACTTGTGTAATCTATAAACTTTTCATCACGTACATGTAAAAATTTATATACATTCTAGGTTATATGTGAAATTTTTTGGAGATCTACATGTATGCTCTATGTTTGTGAGCCTATAATCAAGCCGAATCTGTTAGATTTTTTCGTTAAGTTTTTTAGTGAGCTCGAGCTCAATGAAATTTTGACAAGCCGATTTTGCCTAAATTTGAGTCAAACATGAACTTGTTGATGAGTCTTAACAAGTCAAAAATATTAGATATTTATGCTCTCATATAGATCTAAAACTTGAAATAAATTTTTATTTTACACAAAAATAAGTTCATACATGTATAATCTATAAACTTTTCATTATGTACATGTAAAAGTTTATATACATTCAAGGTTATATGTCAAATTTTTAGGAGATCTACATATATGCTCTATGTTCGCGATCCTATAATTGAGCCGAATCATGTCAGATTCAGGTTCAGCTTATTTGAGGCTCAGGTTCAATTCATTTAGTACCCGAATCAAACTTCAATGAATATTTATCAGATTGAGTCTTGAACAGTTCACGAACAGCTCAATTCTTTTACAATCATGGCTGAAGTACCTATAACGATTCCTACCAGCTAACCTACTAACTATTAAACAAACCACTTGGCTCAAAAGTTGTAATTCAGGTTAATGGTTAATAGTATCCGGTGGGTCTTATCTTGTATGCTATTTCCACTTTTTTATTTTTTTCCGGTGAAAGGCACTTTAATAAAGAAAGCCCAAACCAAATATACAACCGACCATTGCTAAAGGTACAGTGCCATTTGGTAGGCACCAAATGCACATCGCATTATATAGGATTCATTTTAGAATTTCATATAAATGATCGGAGCCGCTCATCTTATTCATGTTTCTAAGAGCATCTGCAAGAGTCTCTCTACTTAATCCGGATCCAGATATTATAGCAAGCCAAACCCAATTTTATTGATCCAAGAGGCTCTCTACTTGCCTCACTACTCTGCCTCTGATCATTTTGGCTGGCTACTGCCTCTCTACTAAACTATTCCCTCCCTTTTTCCTCCACCCTACCTCATTTTTTTTCCATTTTTGCCCTACTTAAGAGGGAAGTGGAGAGTCTTGTTGGAATCTACACGTGAAAAAGTGAATAGGCAAGTAAGATAAAGTAGAGAGTGCTTTTGGAGATGCTCTAAGGATCTCGATAAAAAATCACCTCAGTCTGACATCGGAAAGAGTTGAAATTGAGCAAAGAACTGATCAAGCTTCTACCGATATCTAATCGAACTGATTTTTTAAAAGGAATCTTTAAAAAACCTTTTAATTAAATTAAGTGGCTTCGATCATTTGTGTGAAATCCCGAGACAAGCCTCACAGAACACGGTGTTCAATTAATTTATACCAAATGATGTACCCATAGTTTTACTGTATACAACCATAGTTGCAGCTCTCTTAATGTGTCTTGTTCTTCACCTAGTGACATCGGGGGGGTTTCGTGTGCCTTTTCCTTGTGAAGGTAAAGGTTTTTCCTCCCGTATTGTGCCTTGCTGCTTCACTGAGTCAAGTAGGGTGGGTGTTCTGGTTTGTCCAAGCAGACGAGGATCACCCTGAGTATCTTTATATTGGAATCTTGCTATATTTGGAATTTGAATGTCTTAAGTATAAGCTAATTTATTGAATGATTACAATGTAAGAGGAACTAATCGTAGTTAGCATTTGGTATGATTTCATATTTCGTACTTCAAAAAACTTACACAGTGTCCATGTTACTTAAATTCTTTTAACAAGCAATCCACTTTATTTTATACTATTTGTTTACCCGGAAAAGATAAAGAAAGTTAACTAACTTATTATTACGATTGAAATTGTCAAAAACTTAATATTGTCTGAAACTCTAAAATTTTTTAGATGTCAACATAAATAAGAAGAGCCGTCTAATTGACTGAACTACTGGTAGAGCCATGACTCCGATAGTTCATCTCCTTTATGTTGCTTAGTCGCCTAGCACTCTGCAGCGGGCTCTTCATACCTGACATAAAAATGGGTGGTAACCTGTTGTAGAAATGCTAGCTTGGTAAGAACCGTAATCAATCCCTTCTTCTTCTTCCTCTTCCTCTTCATCCTCTCTCTCTCGCCTGTGCGATTTGAGAATGGAGTTACTAGTTGCAGATGACAAATCTCTATCTGCTTTTTGGTGTGTCGAACAATTTTCAAAATAATTTTTATTTTTATTTTTTGGATTAGGAGCCTGTTTTAGTTAGACCCAATGGTCATTATAATTGTTTAGGCCATTTTCTAAGTAAAATTGAGCCTTTTATTTTTATTTTTTTTGCATCAAAAAGAGTCTTACTCAAGCTTATTATGAAAAAATATGGGAGTGTCCCCAAGATTTGGACCTTTTTGGGATGCCAAGAGGCCTAGGCCAACCCTGATGTCAACATAAAGAAAAAAAGAGCTGTATAATTAACCGAATTACTGGTAGAGCCATGACTCCGATAGTTCGTCCCCTTCATGGTGCTTTGTCCCCTAGTACTCCACCGTGAGCTCTTCATACCCTTCATAATTCTCCATAGCTGGCATAAAATGACAAGATCACAAAAACTGTAACACCGTCAGTGATAATCACTCAGTACGACACCCAAAGTCCGTTTACAAAAGCTTGCTCATGCATCAAGTAACGAGATCGACAATAATAATTTTGGAGTTTAACAATCTGTAAGATAATTTTCCCAACATGATAGATTCATTGAATTCAATACAATCATCCAACCCATCACTTCACTTGATTTCACTAACGTGAGAGTAGGACTCTTCTTGACAATAAACAAGCATTGATAATAAACTTATTATCAATACTTTGGTGCTATCTCGGGGAAGAAGCTGGCATTGAATATTGATGTTTAAGTTGTAATTTGGTGATGTTATTTACGAGTATTATCAATACTTTGGTGCTATCTCGGGGAATACTGTGCATCAAGTCCGGTCACCACACCATGTGTTCAATAATATCACCAAATAACTTAAACATCTATATTCAATGCCAACTTCTATCCGGCATCAATTTCCATCCACAATATTCCCACTCCATAAGCTCCTGTCCACCATTCCATCAACTATAATATTTTTAGATATTTTAAAAACTGTGTATAAAATTAATTGAGATCATCAAATAATATCCACATTACATGTATAATAGGTTATAAATTATAATAGGTTATCAATTCAAAACTTTGTGCAATAAAACTATTTGAGATATATCAAGTAAGATTCATATTCACATAATGTATAATGTGTTATAGATTGAAAGAATAATTTAAAAATTGTATCGAAATCCAAATAGCACTAACAATTTTGAACAAAGGGAGTAGTTTTCTGGAACAACCTCTCAGGCAAAATAGAGAGAAAGTGTCTCCCTTCTCTCTAGAGTATTCTAGCCGCCACTATTAGGGTTTTGCTGGAGAGGTGGGGGGTCGCCTCCTCCACTGCCACCTCCCCCTTCTCTTCCAGCACTCCTTTTACATATCTCTTCTTCCTTTCCGATCCTCTTTCCGCCTCCTCCATCTCCTCCCCCGATTCATCCCTTTTTCAGCCGCCTCCCGTAGCTGCTTCATCCCTTTTTCAACCGCCTCCTCACCTCCATTTCCAGATCTACTTCCACTCGCCTCCTCTGCAGTGTTGTCTCTCCTGGATCTGAACTTTGCCGCTTCTTCTTCATGGGGTACGAAAGGGAAATAGATGATACAGAGTTTAGTCCGATTTCACTCACTGGCGAATAATATCACCCGGTTCGACGGCGATGGTGGCGGTGTTTCTTTTTCATAGTTGGTGCTTTTCTTTTCTGTTTTTTGGTTTGGGGTGCTTTGGTGCCATTTTATCTTTATTTTGTTAGGAGTATTTACATATTCCTTGTGTGGAAACTTTACTCCCTTTCAAGGATAGTTGTTCTATGTACTCAGTGTATTCTCATCCAAATCACATGGATAATTTGATTGTCAAGATTTTTACCTTTCGATGGGTTCCGATTTGGGGTTTGTAGCCCTTTGGACAGTTTTTGAGTAATCAAAAATGCTGAGTTCGTTCAAAAAAAATAAAAAAACCTCCCAGGCAAAACAATCCTTTATGACAAACATTTACTCCATAGAAGTTATCGTGATACGTGGTTGCAGTCGGAAACGTGTCCCTGCCAATCAGTCTGACCTTCTATTTTTTGAAACCCTAGAACCGGCTGGTCCTTTATACTCCTTCCGTCCAGATTTGTTAATTCACAAACATACTTTTTCAAGTCCTACAATATTTGTTCATTTTCAAAATTCAAAGCATAAAGTATGAACAATTTATTTTTTTTGCCCTTTTTCTAAAATTTAAAATAACAACACAAAAACTAATTTTTTAAAATAATGTGTTTACATTTTTAAATTTTTTTTGCCTCGTATTAAAGTTCTCACTATCAAACAAAATCTATATTGATTAAAAAAAAAATTACAACTATATTATTTTTTAGTTTGATAATTGCACGTATTTCGTAGTGGATTATCAAATTGGAATGGAGGGAGTATTAAATGGAGAGATCGAGGATAAAATAGAAAATTCAAAAATTCAAAATGTAATGAAAAAAGTTAAAATTTCTAAAATGTACTAACAAATCCGGACAAAGGGAGCATTTTTAGAACGTTGATGTCATATTTGACAGTGAGGTTGTGTTTTGTTTGGTTTTGAGTTTTGGTTTTTGTAATGATTAGAGGGAGAAATAGGTATAATAATTAAAAAATAGGTATTAATGATTGAAGAAAGATAAAAAAATAAATAAAATTAAAAATTAAAAATAAGAGTAATAATTAAATAATAATTGAGAAAAATCGGGTTTTTGGAAGCGAAACCAAACAAGGCCTCAGACAATACCGCGATCTTCAAAATCCGGCCATCCTATAGCATTACACGAACATGGAACGTTGACATCACAATGCATCATTTTCAAGTATCGAATTTCACAATGCTTATGTCGCACTGGATTTTGCTGGATCTCCTCTTCGTTTGATCGAACCATTGACTCGCATTCGCCATTCATTTCATACAGTATCGACGAAAACAGGGACTTCTGCTGTTTCATCGACTGGGAAGAAAAAATGATGCCAATGATGCCGTCGTTTTACTTTGAACAGATTGTGCCATCAGCAACAGCATCACCATCAGCATCTTCGTTTTGCTCTTCTTCACCGGCGGCAAGTGTTTTAGTTGAGAAGGCCACAAGCTACCTACTTATCGAGCCGGATTGGGCTCTTAACATGCAGATTTGTGATGCCGTCAATGCCAACGCTAGGTACTATCTTCAGACCTTTCAGTTTTTTATTTTGATTTTTTGAAGTTGACCTTGTTTTGTTCTTGAAGAAATTAGGGCTTCTATTTCATGTTTAATGGATTTCAGTATTCAGGGGTGTTTGGGAGTCTCCATAAGACCATAACCCTATATGCATTTTGCATTCGTCGATTTTTGGCATTTTGTGATATTACTTCTCTTGAAGTTACTATTAAGCAAGGGCCACATAGTCAAAAAATAACTTGAAGTCTATTCTCCTTATTTTACTCCAAACACTACTACTCTGATGCAAAATCTATTTCGCACATACCATCCTGCATATATAATGTACAATATAATTCCAAAAGTTTAAAATGAATTGGCTCCCAAAATCTTGGAATAAACTGACTATGATCCAAAATCTATGCTGCATATACTGATTTACATACCAGTAGGTTGCTGTTTGAGTAAAATCTTCATTTGGGGTGGAGCAATAGCATACTTAAATCTAAGTATAAATTTGAGTAAATGGGTCATTCCTGTTAATATTTGTATTTTTTTTAGGGAGGAGATGGTTCTTAATAAAATTTGGGTAAAAACATAAGTCTCATTCGATTTGAGAGTTAATTTGACGGAAACTCAATTCGGTACGAGTTTGAGTCAAATAATGGAGCGGATTTAAAGAGGTTTTACTTAAGATTTTGTTTGGGTAAAAAAAAAAAAGTAAGGGTTGGAGATGCTCTAATTCGTTGTTTGAATCCTGCTTTTGTGCCAATAGTTGGTACTATCAATTATTCTTTTATTCCATTTGGTCAGCAAAATGAGAACTTAACGTTAGTGCATTTTTTTCAAACAGAATTTGATTTCACAAGTTACCGCATATCAATGTGTTCTTTTAGTTTACGGGAAAAAGTTCATTTCTTTCACAAAATACGTTCTCTGTATATTTTCGTTTCGCAGATCGAACCATCTTTTTGGTACCGAAGGAGTATATGAGAAAAACAATGGAAGACAAAAAGCATCAAAAGATTCCCAATACTAATGTATTCCAGGGAAGGCATGCTTTAAGAAATGAAAATCATAAGTTGGAGATGTTTATCCGTTTTGTTTTCCTTTGTTTGGTAATTTCAAAAATTAGGGAAAACAACTGAAACTGCAATTCTGCAAACGTATACTGTAGTACTACTATATAATTGTTGATTCAAGAAGTAATGTCTAGTTATCTTTTCTTATTTAGATTCCACGCTTTATGAGATGGAAGAATGGAATTGCAAATTAGGAGCTGCATACTGAGTTTCCTTATGGCTTTTGTTCTTTGATTACGACACATTGGGCCTTAAAAACCTTGCAAGTTTTTGATACTTATGCTTTAATAAACCTAGTGCGCTAGACTCCCACTACCGGAAGGTATGGGGAAGTTTGGATGTACACAAACGGTTTATCATATGACGTCAATTACTAAGCGGAAGGAGATTAAACTCTTCTAAGGAATTTTTTGTTTCATAATTGCTTCAAAAAACCGGATAGAATACTTTGTGGTGTCTTGAATTGGTTTGTTAAATTGCTCAGGGTGGCAAAAGATGTTCTGAAAGCAGTGAAGAAAAGGTTGCAGCATAAGAACCCCAACGTTCACTTACTTGCCTTGATGGTACTTGTTCTTTAGAGAGTTTCCCATTACCTTGCATTTGATCATCCGCTTTTATTTTATTTAGCTAGGATCAACCTAGATTGAATGGGTTTATTTTGTGGCTACTTCACTTGGGTAGAATCTATCAGTTGCGAATACAGGTTTGAATGGGAATCTAGAGAACTTGTCTTGCTAATCCATCTATATGTGTCATATTTATAGCTTTTGGAGACAATGGTAAAGAATTGTGGTGATGATGTGCATTCTCAAATTGTTGAGAGGAATATGCTGCAGGATATGATCAAAATTGTGAAGAAGAAGAAGGTGAGTTCTGCTTTATATCTGTGGATATTGGCTCAGGACAAGGTGTCTGGTGGTCTTTGATTCACTAAAGAACTAATTTCTTTATATGATTCTAGTTCTTCACTTATAGATAGTTATTTCGCCAGTTCATTTGCTGTGTTTGGTGTTATCCTGTATTACAGACAAGGTTTTTGTGCTTTATCGCTTCACTGTTATTCAACACTATTGCTTTCTGCAATGGTTCTTGATGCGTATGTTCATTTGTGGGAGTTCATACGATTAATGACATGGATTTCCTAGTTAAAATTTTACACTTCACACTAAGAATTAAAACCTAACTGCTGAAATGCTCTTTCTTTACCTCTATTGCATATGCGTTTGGATTCCGTTTTTAATATGCGGTTTTGCGTATTATCACAATGTCCCCATGTCTTTTTGTAAATATGTTTCTGCGTCTGAATAGCGGTTCTACAAGATTCTCTCTGTGTTTTCTGTTTAATGTGCTGCATTTCTGGCATCCTCCATTGCCTTTTGCTCATACATTTAGTCATTGAAAGGGTTAAAAAATATTCATCGCGGTGAATGACTTGATTATTTGACACATTTGTACCGCAACAATTCCTGTGGTACTTACCTGTCCTCCATATTTTCTCATTTGCCTTGTTTCTTTTATTTTTTATTTGTTGATTACTTATTTGGTTTTACTTACGACACTTCTACATTGCCTCGTAATAAAATGTTTTCCAATGAAATTTGCAGACAGATATGCATGTAAGGGACAAAATCTTGGTGCTCCTAGACTCGTGGCAAGAAGCATTTGGTGGCCCAAAAGGAATATATCCACAATATTACAGGGCGTACGATGAACTGAAAGTAAGCATACACTTGTTTCAATTGCCATCTTTATGTGATTGCTTTTGTTGTGGCAATTGTTTGTCTTCAATTGACAGTACCATAGTAAGCGTTTTTGAAGGGATGGACCTCTATCCTTTGAAGAGTGGTCAAGGTATAATGAGTTCATAGGATCCTCGGCATTAACTTGACAAATTACTTGAGTGAATAACATGTAAGCAGTTGGTTTATGTTATTCATCATTATCATATCATAGAGTTGACTTTTGGATAGCTGCTTCTACAATCTGTCTCACGAGAGGTATATTTCCTCTAAAGCAAAGGACTAGACAAAGAAAAGCATGTTGTAGCTAAAGCATATTCCTCCAATAGTTTTATTTTTATGGATTAATTGATGCGTGCCAACATTTTGTGCTTAGATCTGCATGTAAAATATGAGACAAAGAACATTTTTTTTTTCCCGTTGAATAGCAAATTACGATGAGTATGATAGCTTAAAACAACAGAAAATAAAAATATTTCTGGACTACACTTTTTGCAGCTTGCTGGGATACTATTTCCCCAGCGCTCACCAGATGCAGCTCCAATATTTACGCCACCTGTTTCCCAGTCATTTCTGGGACACGCCCAAGCTGATTATGGACTGCCAGTCAATTCTTCAACTGGGCTTGATGAAGCCATGGCAGCTGACATGGGAAGCCTAAGGTTTGAATCCAACTCCAAAATTAAAAAGTATGGCCTTTTGACATGCAACATTAAAATGAATGATTCAATACAAGAGGGTTTGGGAACGAAAATTTTGCTACCGTTTTGCTGTTCATTTATTACAAATCAAAGACATCACCTTTGCGGCTTCTAATCCCTTATACGCTGGTGTTTAATCCTTGTGAATTAGTTTCCTATACGAGAAAATGATGTTTGTAATGCTGTGTCCAATTAAGTTCTCCTTGCTTTTTGAGGAGCAAAACCACTTTGTTCTGTAATGTTAGGTTCATAGAAATTTGTCTCATTTTGATCTTCAATGCATCTCTCTCTGGAGACAAAATTTATTTGTTTTAGCGGGAAAAAAAGATAATATTAATTTGTATTATCAACGTTATTTTGTGCAAATGTATTAGAAAAATATAGACAGGAAATTATGGGAAAACAACTTTCTAAAGACTGAATAAGGCCGCCTCTCTTTTAACTGCAATGCTTAGTAAGAAATCTTTTTCTTCTTGCTGTTGATAGAAAATCAAAAGCATTATTGTACACAAACACAATGAAAATGGCCCCTTATCCAAATTGAAGGATTGCCTTAGTCGCCCCTTTTTCCATGTTACTGTTAATATGCTTTTCCTCCTAGTGACTCTCTCTCTCTCTCTCTCTCTCTCTCTCTCTCTCTCTCTCTCTCTCTCTCTCTCTCTCTCTCTCTCTCTCTCTCTCTCTCTCAGCTTGTCAACCATAAATTCTATGCAGAATGTTCTGGATGTCTTATCTGATTTGCTGCAAGCTGTGAATCCAAGTGACCATGCAGTAAGTGCTACTTTCTCCTTAACTTTGTCTCCGTGCGATCTTATTTTTTGAGTCTCACTTGTTATTTCTTGTGTTCCAGTCTGTAGAAGATGAAACAGTCGTTGATCTTGTCAACCAATGCCGTTCCAACCAGAAAAGGCTGATGCAAATGTCAATTACAACTGGGTATATATATTATCTGACCTCTGTCTCCCCTACTTTCCAACTACTTCACAACCATTCAACATTGCTTTGCTTTGTTCATTTTTTGGTATAAGCTGGTTCTCTCCCTATGTCCTTGTGCACCCAACTTCCTATCGCACATCATTATCCAAAAGGAGAAATATTTCCATCTGTTTCCATCGATGATATGTGATTATATACTTTCTGGCTTTTACGCATGTCAATAAGATACTAAACACTTGTTTTGCTTTCAATTTCCTTTTTGTCTCTTTTGAAATGTTTCCATTGCAATTCTAGCCAGAACAACCCACGGGAACAAAATTTTCATTCTTGAACATGTGATCAATTTCTTAGACATCTTTATGGCGTTGTGTAATGGTTGATGTTGTGGCTGTGGCAGGGGTGAAGAACTTCTTGGTCAAGTTCTCAAGCTAAATGATAGGCTGCAGAGTGTGCTGGCCAAGCACGACGCTATAGCTTTTGGTTCCCCGTTGCCAACTCAAGCCACGGATTTCAATCCCCGATCAGCTGTTGAGTCCAACTTCAAACCGATGGATGTCAAAGAACTCAGCCTCAAACCGGACACCAGTTCCTCTCTGCCATTGCTAATTGAAATTTAGTAGAGCTTCATTTTTCAGTAAACTGGTATGCAAACAAGAGATGTGTTCTAAAGAGCTCAATGTAGCAAGGACTTTTTGGTGTTAAATGGAGATTGATTGTATGTCCACTGAATATAAGCTATCAATCATTTTAGGTATTGCCAGTCAATTCAAGGAAGACTTTGTCGGGTGTTTTTTTTTCTTTTTTTTGGTCTTTCTGACATGAGTGTTGCACCAAAAGTATTACTACTGCATTTGTTGGATAAAAACTTGGCCAGGCAAGTGTGAAACATGAGGAAATGGGCACCCAGTGGTGGCCTACTAAAGACCACCAAATATTTTTTTCGAGGGAATGAGAAAAGATATAGTAAAAACGTTAAAATATTCTCTACTGTCTTTTTTTTTTTTTTATCAGATATCCAGGCTAGCTTGTGCATTCGTAGACTAATTCTGGGCCCTGAAGGTAATGACCAGACATAATTTTCAGTGGCCCCAAGAATTTGTTGAGAAGGAGAATCAAACCTGAGACCTTAAGTAAGAGCAAATCTCTAAGTCCCAAGGTAAAACTACTTCACCAACCCAAAGGATAAACGATGTATTAATAATAGAGACAAATCAGACAAGAACAACTAGCATCCATCGTTAGACAAAGGAGTGGATAGCCAAACCGGTGGATAGGCTTCCCAAGTGGAAATGCATGTACTACCATATCCTCTGCTAAACAAGAAAATCCATATGGAAGGAGATTCGTTGAAAGAAGGAAAAAGATTATATATTAAAATGAAAAAGTAATATACCGTATGATTTTTCCATTAAACATCTAAATTCTAACATAATCAAATAAAATAACTAAATAATAAACTTTTTTTAAGAGGTTCCTATAGAGACTCTTGTGATTTTTAAGGGATTTGAGAAAAATAAGGAAGGAGATAAAATAAAAAATCACTGAAAGTTATATGAATTAAAAAATAAAAATTATAATATGCCTATGTGTATCTATAAATAATATTATATAAATCGGTTTGAATTTGAGTTTGGATTTGACCGAATACTTGCTAAGACTAAACCCAAATCCAAACACACTAGGTATCATATTTTAAAAACCAAACCCATCTCATGAGTAGGAAAAATTATAAAAAACCACACCAAATTAGGTTGATTTGGTTTGGTATCCATTAATTTTGGGTAAAATTGTTGTCCCTACACTTAAACATGCACTTCATGTTTAAACGCCTAAATAAACTTTTTTTCCCCTTTTCCCTGTTCGTCTCCCTCATCCTCTGTGAGCAAACTCCAGGCACCAATCGTCTCAACTAGTCTGGCCCTCCGACCATCTTCGCCACCGGTCCCTACTCCGGCGGCTGCTCTGTGACTTCTCTGGCCTTCCTCGTTCTCTCTCTCTCGCGATTTGGCGCAAATCTGCAGGTCTGTCCCTCTAAATTCACAAATAGAAATGGGAAAGGGACATAATGAAACTAATAACAATTGGTTCCAAATCACCAAAACACGGACCACCACCCTTTTAAGATTCGCTCCTTCCTTCCAAATTGTGCATGATGTCAGAAGCACAATTAAAGCTTTGTTTGACTAAATTGAGAAAAATGATTTATTGATTTATTTGGTTTTGTCTTTATTTATTTTTTTTTATATTTGTTAGTTTTCGGTCGATTTATTGGCTTGTTTCGACGAGAGGATTCTAAAAAGTATAAAATTATTGGCCAAACTTAAAATTTTGTAAATAAAAACGAAGAATAATTCAAAAAACCAATTTTTTGACTAAATTTTTTTCTTTTATTCACGAGAATAATCCAATTCCCGAATTCCGGTTTTCCATGGTCCAGTCACGGGCTTTTATAAGCACAAGTTGTAACTCGTAAAAAACGTGGTTACCAACACGCCTCCTAAAAGCGTGTTTAGTAATCCCGCTTTCGCCCCCCGCCCCCCTTTATAGCATAAATATTAAGCCGTGATTACGCATAATCAGGACTGTATCGCGAGTCGTGACTCCTGTCGGTCCAAACATTCAGCGGGGAGGATCCGTTTCCTTTTTCTTTTATTCATCACTTCTACGAGCACTCTCCTGCGGGCTTGCTACTGAACCCTACTCTCTCTCTACGGCGTCATTTCAGATCTGGAACATAGAGTGAGTGTGTGAGAGAGAGAATCGAGATAGAAAGAGAGAATCATTTGTCCAACTGCCTACATCTCGATTGTACATAACCGGAAGTGGCATACAGTGGTCTTCGATCGACTCCCTCGGCGGAGTGATTGCCGCCGGTGGCTTCCTGTAGACTACCAACGAAAGGTCTCTCTCTCTCTCTCTCTCTCTCTCTCTCTCTCTCTCTCTCTCGGTATATATTCCTCTGCACATTTATGTTAAGCATCTATGTATGCATTTGTATTGTTTTTGGATTTACTTTTTGTCATTTTGAAGTGGAAGGGGTTTCAGGTTTGGGTATCTAATATAAGAGCTTGTCCGCGTCTATAATGTATGCCCTATCCCCTGGTTTTATTTGGTTGCTGGGATAATATTGGCATGTTGCCAAATCATAAAATGTGGTTGCACTCCAAAATAAAAATAGAACCTTCGCAAATTGAGCCTCCTCCTACTCCTATTTGGCTGAGTTAAGACGTGATTTTAATTACTTTAAGAATCCGGAGCAAGGGATACAATTACAAGTTAATACAGTACAAGCTTTTTGGGTATTTTATGAGCCAAATTTTCTTCCTCTTCTTCTATCATTGTGTTGCCCAAATAGCTTTTAATTTTTATTTTTTTTGGTAAACTAATCCAACAGTCGTAAAACGAGTTATAACTCAAATGAGAGCATGAAAGAAAGAGAAAACCCAGCCTCGTATTCCTCTATTGCTTTGGGTCTAATTGGGCCCTTGCTAGTGGATGGTAGAATTGGTCCCCCAGCATTAGTCGAGGTGCGTGTAAGTCGCCCGGACACACGAGTTATCAGTCACCAACAGCTATTTGTGATGCAAATGGTGATTCTTAATATTGCAGTGGAAGTGGATAATCTATTTAGCTTTTATGTTCTAAGTTACGACTGAAATTTGACTATCTGATTATAAAAGGATTGAACATCACCTATAAATGGAGCACCAAAGTTTGGTGTGCCCTCATGTTTGAGGCTACATAACACTTTTTAAATGCAAACACTGATGCAGTTTAATGTCAAAACTTAAAAGGCGAATAGTTAGGCTCTTCCCAAAAGACCAGTTCACATAATCAAACATTTGGAGGTGTCCCTTTTGTTTTTCCAAAATTCCTTGGTGATAAATTTCTTGAACTTTGCTATGAAGTAATTAACAATAGTAGAAGTATACTAATATGTAAAATTTGGTAAAAATGCTATTAGTGCAGCTTGTGTATAGACTCTAAGGCTCAAAATGAGATGGGGAAGACTTGTCCTTATAGCAATATTATTTCGCACGGATTTGAGATCTCAAGGTGTTGATGTCATTGTTCAGTTTGGATGGTGAACTTCATCTTCGTTGAGGATAATAAGATTTGTAGACATCGCTTCAACTAGTATACAGTCATCGCTCGCTTCAATGTGCTTGCATTTGGGTAGTTAACCCACCTGCCCAAATTGTGGGAAGGATGAAAAAACTGGAATTTGTAGGCTGTAGCTATAGGACTACTAGGACTAAGCCAGAATGGTTGAATTGTTCAGTGGTGGTGTTTGCTTTTACTTCTTTGTAAGTTGTAACACTAAGCACTAGACAATCATTCTCATTAGTCACTATGTTCTCTATTGAAATCTTGAACTTCATTTAGGATTGGAGAAGTGAAAATTTTGTTTTACCTGTTCCCTTTATATGGTTTCTTATAGACAATTTTTAGTTATTGGAGCTTGGCAGGGTCGCATCTCATCCAAGATGATATTAAAGTTGTATTTACAAAGGAAGAGAGAGTTTCTCTTCTTGTGTTGTACAGTTCATTTATGGGCTGCAATAGTAATTGAAATACTGACACCTTTAGGGGCCACCATATTGCCTTGCCAGGACACGGGGACACGGCGGGACACGTGTTCGGACATGCCACATCGAGGGGGACATGGTTTAATTTAATTTTTGGGTTGGGACACAGGTGAGACACGGATGGGGACATGGTGGGGGTCGAAATGAAGTTTTTAATTTTTTTTGAAGTAAAGTTATAATTACTCGAAAGTTTTGAGTTAAAATGTAATTAAACATAAAAATAAACCTATATCACGTTGTTTCTGAGCAGCCATGGATCTGTCATAGCCTGTCGATCTCGATCTCTCTCTCTCTCTCTCTCTCTCTCTCTCTCTCTCTCTCTCTCTCTCTCTCTCTCTCTCTCTCTCTCTCTCTCTCTCTCTAATCTCTCTCTCTCGGTATGTCTCTCTCTCTCTCTCTCTCTCTCTCTCTCTCTCTCTCTCTCTCTCTCTCTCTCGGTATGTCTCATTCTCTCGCAATCTCTCTCTCTCTCTCTCTGGTTATGTGTGTGCATCATAGCTTGGAATAGTCAAATTTTGCCAATGTTTTGACATGAATTCCCACATGAGTAGCTTAGTATTTCATCATTGATTTTTTCCATTCAAGCCTTGAAAATATTGAGTGGTTTTGGTTTTTCTATTAAAATATTACAAATCTCTTTTAGATGCCCAATGATGTGAACACCAAAGATGCTGAGACTCAGAAAGGGTCAGAAGGAGATCCGGATTCGCTTTCCTATTCCAGTGAAACTCAAGTCACTTGGTACAGTAGCTTACTCCAGCAAGCATCAGTATATGGCATTGCTGTTGGATACTGCATTTCAGCATCATTACTTTCTATCATCAACAAATGGGCTGTGATGAAATTTCCCTATCCTGGTGCACTGACTGCTTTACAATACTTCATAAGTGCAGCTGGTGTCCTCCTTTGTGGGAGGCTCAAGCTTATAGAACATGACCCTTTAGAGATTCTCACAATGTGGCGGTTCCTACCAGCAGCAGTTATATTCTACCTCTCTCTCTTCACGAACAGTGAGCTTCTCCTCCATGCCAACGTCGACACCTTTATTGTTTTCCGTTCAGCTGTCCCCATCTTTGTTGCTATAGGAGAGAGCCTATACTTGCACCGACCATGGCCCACAATGAGGACTTGGATCTCACTTTCCACCATCTTTGGTGGTGGCGTGCTTTATGTCTTAACAGATTACCAGTTCACACTTATGGCTTATAGTTGGGCCTTGGCTTATTTAGTGAGCATGTCCATAGATTTTGTTTACATTAAGCATGTGGTTATGACCATTGGGTTAAGCACATGGGGTCTTGTGCTGTACAACAATCTTGAAGCTCTTCTACTTTTTCCATTGGAACTTCTTGTCATGGGGGAGTTAAAGAAGATAAAACATGAAATCTCAGATGAAACTGATTGGTATTCTTTTCAGGTGGTTTTGCCTGTTGGATTATCGTGTTTGTTCGGTTTAGCAATCTCTTTCTTTGGGTTTTCTTGCCGTAGGGCAATTTCAGCAACAGGTTTTACTGTTCTTGGGATAGTGAACAAGCTATTGACAGTTGTGATAAATCTGGTTATTTGGGACAAGCACTCAACTTTTGTAGGTACAGTTGGGCTTTTAATTTGTATGATTGGTGGGATTATGTACCAACAGTCGACGAGTAACAAGCCTAAGGCTGTGGCAGAAGCAAGTTCACCAGAGAGTGAACTAGAGCAACAGAAGCTACTTGAAATGCAGAGCATTGTGGAAAGTAATGATGTTGAGAAGCAAGTTACAGAGGAAAGTAATGATGTTGAGAAGCAAATTACAGATTCGGGGGAGGCAAAATAAGGGTTACACTCGTATGTCTTGTTACCTGCATCCAAGTGTGATTATGTTGGTAAAATCATTACTCGTATTTCGGTTGCATTCTAGCTTTACATGGTGGTGATTCCTCATTCCATTGATACGGAGAATGCATATTTGAGCAGAATTCTTGCTTATGGAATTGAGGATGCACCAGGCTCTTGCTGTGGCAGATTGGTCTGTAATTTGGCTGATAGCCTAATTTATTCTTTATATTGGGTAGTTCAGATAGCCTACTTTTTGATTGAATTTTCTGCTGATATTTTTTGACCAGCTAGCTTATCAAACTCTGTTCAGATTAAATTCGGTATTCTTATGTGTTTTTTTTCCTCTGAAGGCATTTACATATGTTTAAAGACTAATTCCTTTTTCAATGGGGTTGGATGTAAACCAAGTTAAAAATAGGGGATCAAAATTAGCCAACTCATTCTGATTTGTAATTTAGCTGTCCAACGTTCCATGTTTGATCCTAGTAAAGTTTTGTAATCTTTTCATATTGGGTTTTTGTTGCATGGTACCAGCACTATTGTTTCAGTGAGCAACTTTTCTTAAACAACATACAAACTACAAAGTGTATTCAAATGCTTCCCTTCTTTTCAAATTTGGTAATCAAACTTCATTCATGAGCAACTTTTTCTTAAACAACATGAAGGGTACTCAAAGCACGCACCAATTGAGAAGCAACAACAATCAGACCTCAGTAATAATGTTACTTTTTTTTAAACAATATAGTACAAGGACCATAATCCAGTTAAGCAGCAGTAAATTGTACTCTATGTTGAACGCCCACAATAAACATGCGTCATGGCAAAGCAAAGAGTTTTTTAAATTGGGTCATTTCACATTGATTGTAGATCCACCCACATCAAGATTGATTCGAAAGGATTATTGGCTCGGGGATAGCACTATTGTTGGGCTTGTGAAGTCTGATTCGATTTTAGGTCATGCTTTGCTGATTGGTTGGGGTGTCCCAAGGCGGGGGTAGCATTCCCAAAATCTAGATAGGGGGTGTTACGATAAAAATGGTGATTTTAAATCTAGGCAATAAATACTTGCTTTAAGCTGCAGCCTATGTAATTTGTATACTCCATTCTTCATTCGATACATAGTGAACATTGGTGTGAGCCGTGAATGTATTCAACTACACAGTTAGAAAATTAGGCAAAAATCTATGTGTCTTACATTATTGTTTTCAGTTCTTGACAACCATAAGTCTATAGCTGGGTTTGGACAAAATCTTTGAAAACCTTCTCTGTCGTTGCTTTTGTCTAATAGAATATCATCTTGTGTTTAAAATGATTTACTTATTACTAAAACATGCTTAGTTTTTTAGCAAGTTTTCTTAGATTTTCCTGGTGTAGCATTGCTGCCAATCATGAAAATAGTACTAGTTGTGTGTTGACACAGAGTTGAAGTTATAATGGCGTTGCGTAATGGTTGATGTTGTGGCTGTGGCAGGGGTGAAGAACTTCTTGGTCAGGTTTTTGAGCTAAATGATAGGCTGCAGAGTGTGCTCGCAAAACACGACGCTATAGCTTCTGGTTCCCCGTTGCCAACTCAAGCCGCGGATTTCAATCCCCGATCAGCTGTTGAGTCTCCAGCCTCAAACCGATGGATGTTAAAGAACCCGGCCTCAAAGTACCGGATGCCAGTCCCTCTCTGCCATTGCTAGTTGAAATTTAGTAGAGCAAACTGGAATGCAAGCAAGAGATATGTTCTTACTACCCTCAGCAGCATTTGGTCAATGTTTAGGGCAATCAACACAAAGGGAGAATAATAGGAAAAGTTCAATAGTTAAGGACTTTTTGCAGTTAAATGGAGATTGATTGTACGTGCACTGATTATTAGCTATCATTTTTGGTAGTGCCAGTCAATTCATGGAAGACTTTAATGGGTGCTTTTTTTTCCCTTTTCTTTCTGCCATGAGTGATGTACCAAAAGTACTACTCCATATTGTCTGATAAGAACTTGGCCAGGGAAGTGTGAAACATGAGGAAATGGGCATCACGTGGTTAGGGTTGGGCATTTCATCCGCCCTGTCCGAATCCGATCCGATCCCCGATCCAAACGGATCGGCAATATGGAGATTTGTTTGGAGATTGGATAGGATATGGAGATTTTTTTTGAAAATGTTTGGGGATTGGATAGGGGGTGGAGATAGGCATGTCCCCGCCCCGAATCCGCTCCAAATCCGTTCCCCGCTCCGTCCCCGCCCTGCTCCGCCCCATCCCCGATCTGCCCCGTCCCCGAATCCCCGAAATATAGAGGTCTATTCATGAATTATGAAACTTCGGGGTCTATTCATGAAATATATTATAGAAATTATCAAATTTAATTATAGAAATTATAGTCATTATGGAATTAAATTTTAGAAATTAATAAATAATATAAATTAATCAAATTATAGAAATTATCAAATTAAATTATAGAAATTATAGTCATTGTGAAATTAAATTATAGAAATTAATAAATAATATAAATTAATAAAATTATAGAAATTATATTATAGAAGTTAATTTATGAAAATACTAAGTTTATATTTAACTATAATAATCTAAACTTCATATGAAGTTATCAATTATGAAGTATCCCGCGGGCCGCAAAATTGGGTAGTTGGGGGTGCTATCATTTGACTATTTCTATGTTCATGTGCTGCTGAATGGTCTTCTTTTTCTGCTGCCATTGATGTCTATTAAATAAACCAAATCACCTAGTTTTTTATTTCTGGTTCTCTTGGTGTTCAAATCACTGCCCACTAATCTTATCTCATGGCTTCTGAACTTATGTTTTTAATTTACTTGTTACTCTAGGGAAAGTGATTGGATCCCCGAAATCTCCGTGGGGATCCCCGTTCCCCATTTGGAGCGGGAATGGAGGATAAAAATAAATCTCCGTTGGAGATTGGATAGGGGATGAATATGAGTTAGGGGTTTGGGGATTGGGGGTGGAGATAGTAGTCTCCGGCCCCGATCCGTCCCCATGCCCATCCCTACACGTGGTGGTGTCGAAGAACACCAAATATTTACAATTTACTTTCCTTTTTTTTTTCTCTAGAAATTAAGCAAGAAAGTTATTTTTATTCTCATTTAATATTCGAGATCATCACTAATTTCTATAGAAGATAGGCTAATAAATGAGCCGAGCAGTAAATTGTGTAAGTCTGAGTTTCCACTACAAATACTTTCAGTATTTTTTGTATTCACGCACTCGAATTTTTATTTGAAAACTCAATGAGTTCAAAGGTTATGTTCAAGATTGGTTTGTTTGTCGACTTAATTTATTTATTTCGAACGAGGGAGCGAATCGGAGATGAACTTGAGTAGCTTGAATATGATAAACATCAGAAATCGAACAAGTTGAGTAGAAACTTAATGAAGATTAGTTTCAAAAAATGATTAATTTTTATTTCTTATATTACATAGTGATCTCGAATGAGCTTTTAACTAGTCGAACACAAACGGTTTGTTAATTTTTTGTTCAACCCGGGTAGAAGTTCTTTGCCACTTATTCTCGTTGCATTATAATCAAGTTAAGAATATTCATTCCGTATAAATTAGTTAGTGATGACAAAGAGAACATAGTTAAAACCCTCTTGTTGCAACTTGGTGATTTGGCTAATTTGAAAAAATTGATTTTTTAGTTTTTTTCATTGTCTTTGTTAAAAAAAAATTGCATTTGTTAGTTTTGGGTTAACATTTTGTGGTTTCTGGATTTATCTCGTCGAGACGAATCCAAAGAGTATAAAATTATGGTCAAAAGTAATAATTTTTTTAATAAAGCAAAAAATAAACCAAAAAAACCATTTTATTGGATTATTTTTCGTCTTTATTAATAAAACTTTGAGTTTGGCTAATAACTTTATACTTTTTAGATTCTTCTCGTAGAGAAAAGCCAAGAAACCACAAAAAAATCGACCGAAACTAACAAATGCAAAAAAAAAAATTGAATAAGAATAACGAAAAAAAATCAAAAAACCAATTTTTTCAAATTAGTCAAATCAAAATAAAAATTCATTCTTTATCTTGCTTCTGCATAATCAGCTTTTTCAAAATAATTTGTGTTATTTTGATATGATCTGATGTGTACCAAACGAAAACGATTAATCTTAGATATATAAAGATTGCCACTTTGAGTAAAAAAGATTGCCATTTCCACCAACTCATTCAATCTCCATTCACTACAAAAATCAGGATCTTTTTTACGTTAATGATTGCAGGATCATTTGCCATTAATTGTAATTTATTCCCCGCCACCAATTTAAAAAATACAAACGTACAATTGTAATCAAACTGATTAGGCTGAGTTTTCTGTTCAAAGTTAATTTTAGCAAATTAGTTCATCAGATGCTAAAATCATGAGTTCGATCACTAAGTGCTAAAATCAGGGTTGATTTTAGTAACTAGATTGCAAAAATTATTTGAAAAACTCGCCCTAAGATTTATAAATAATCTATATAAGGGATTATTACCTCTAGGTCTAGAAAAGAGATGTCTAATTACCAATAAGGTAAGTCATTTTTTTTAATTACCACTAAGGTAAGTCACTCTTTTTTAAGTTTAGTTTTAGGGTGCACTTTTCTATTATAGGGTTTAGTGGTTTAGACACTTTCATAAAGTACCCTAGGATTTAAAGTACCCTAGGATTTTAGGCACTTTCATAGGGTACCCTAGTCGTAGGGTACCCTAGAATTTTAGGCACTTCTATAAGGTACCCTAGAATTTTAGGCACTTTCATAAGGTACCCGAGTCGTAGGGTACCCTAATCATAAGGGTACCCTAATCTTAGGGTACCCTAGAGTTTAGGTTTAGGGTGCACTTTCTTATTATAAGGTTTAGTGGTTTGGGCACTTTCATAGGGTACCCGAGAATTTTATGCACTTTCATAGGGTAACCTATGATTTAGGCATTTTTATACGGGTTGGGGAGTTGATGAGAATTTTTCAGAGTTGGGCTTGACCTGATGATAATTATGGAATCCAATAGTGACCTGATGATAAATGTCCCTATATATAACCAGGGTCATTGCCTAATCAGTGGTGGCTTTGAATTTGTTATCTTCTTTTTTTTTTTTTTTTGGTACAACGGAAAATCTTTGAATTTGTTATCTTCTCCCATTTGTTTTGTGGTGATATATTATTTTAAAATAGCCAAACATGCCCACTGATGCCTGATTTTGACCACCTAATGCTTTGATATAGACGTTAATGTTGACCTGTTGAAAATGTACTTATCTTGGCCTAATGGATAACCCCTTAATTTCGGAATCAGTGTTTGCAATGCTTTGAAGCTAACCGAATATTTAATGTCTTAAAAGAAATACTTTAACAATATCATACGATAACTACGTACAATACCATAATCAACATACGATATAGAGAAAATCCTCTTGTTTTTTGGAGTAATTATCGAAACTCAATCAAATTGTTCTAAGGCTTATAACTTGGTAGGAGTACTAATTTGTAATGGGAAAAATCTAAATGAACTAATACAGAAGAAAGGAAACAAGAGCTAAAAAAAATAAGACAAAGGAAGGAAACAACATAAGAAAACAAAAAAAGGGAAATTTTTTGAGCACAGGCTCAAATTTGCAAACCAGATTTAAAAATAAAAATAAAAACATAATTACCGGTTAAAACTAGCCCAAAACGGAATTTTGTTGATCAAGTAATTACAATAACAATTTATTTATATCCTCGAAATGGTAAAATCAATGATTCATAGGCCCAAATAATATAGAATGCTTGAAATAAACATACGTCATGACAAAGCGAAGAGTTTTATAAATTAGGTCATATCACATCGATTGCAGGTCTACTGATGCAATGCTTTGGAGTGTACAAATACTTGTTATATGGGTCATATCACATCGATTGCAGATCTCTAGGCTATAACTACTGGTTATATGTTTTGTAACTTGTACACTCTCTTATTTCTTCGATACATAGTGAAAACTGGTGTGAGCCGTGAATGTACTTAACTACACTGGAGAATCATGCAAAAATCTATGAGGTTGTGTTATTGGTTTCAGTTCTTGAACATTTTCACTCATACGCATTTGTTGGTTTGACCGATTTCTCAACAACTATATAATTGGGTGGACCAAATCCTTACAAACCTTCTCAGTCGTTGCTTTTGTCCAATAGAATACCATCTTTTGTCTAAAGTAGTTTACTTGTTACTAAAACTTGCTTAGTCTTTTAGAAAGTTTTCTTAGATTTGCCAGGTGTAGCATTGCTGCCAATGATGTTAGAGTACAGGTAGTAAATTAAACCATAAAAACATCACCTGAAAGCTTTTATTCAAACATGACATATAAGTTCCTACGATTGAAGCAACTCATTTTAAAATAGACGTGTAAGCAACCATTAATTAATCAACTTCCTACGGAATTAGGCTAAGTTTCCAATACGATATTTTCGGTATTTTTGGATTAGAAGTTGTCAAATTAGACTCTCTTCATATACATCCACTGATTTCACAACTTAAGTCTAAAAATACAGAAAATATCGTAGTGAAAACTCACATTTAATTTTTATGTTTATTTCAAAAGCTCTGATACTTCTATACTAGGGACAGAACCAGGATTTTGACTCAGAAGTGACACCAAAATCAATATTCTTCCTCATTCCGTCTCATAAAGATAGTCTATTATAAAACAATGTGCAATTTTTGAAATAAAATCTCAATAATTTGTTCTTTAATTTTGTGTCAAGAAATGTAAAAAATCATGCACATAAGAGTTTTATTTTTTTATCTGAAAATTAGAGGTTTTTTGTTAGTGAATTATCTTTACAGGTGAAGAGTAATTAGTATGAAAAAAGGTACCTTTAAGATTAATTATTTCACCCGAAATGGTACATATTTTCTTAGATTAAACATTCATCAGCATACTTAATACTAAAATTTACTCTTTTATTGATTAATCATTCATCTATATGTTTAATTAATATCAAAACTAATACACACGTTGTGAGAAATAACATTGCTCTTGTAATACAAAAACTAATACACACGTTGTGACACATGTCACCTTCCCATTCCGTCTTTTCTTCGTATGCCAAAAAAGAAAAGGGTCTGATAATTTATACGGGCAGTTTGGGAGTTGACATTATAAATATCATATCGTTATGCATTGAAAAATGTACTACTAGGACGGCAGAATTCCAGGTATTATTACTTAGCCGAAATAAAACAAGGATAAAAGATGAGACAAGATTGGACCTCCCCACAACGTACAAGAAGAAAAAGCCGGTTAAAATTTTTAAAAAAAGTACAGGTAGGAGATTCCTTGGACCTACAACAACATTGTATTGACCGTCAAGCTTTGTGGACCCCACGAACAAGCGGGTTACCGTGACCCAACAACAGTGAATCGACATCATATATTGATCACAGACATCAGATATGGTGAAGTAATTTCTCGTTGGATGTATTCTTCACTTGTTTTGGTTCTATCTTAAGTTCTTATCGTTTATATTATATCTTTTCTTTTGTTGTTGTTGTTGTTGTTCGTATGTAGTGAATTATAATAGCCTTATTATGATATGAAATTCTCTCTTTCGTCAAAAAGAAGAAGAAAAAGAGTGGGCTAACTGTAGGTTTTTTGTTAATGAAAAATAAATATGACTCAGAACTCTCCCAAAAAGAAATTATCCGTTTGTTAGTCATTGACTAGGACTATTAGATTCAAGCCAGATGTCCTCATGCTTCAAAATATTATGTAATATTCTTAGAGTACCGTCATGTGATGTCCAATATCTATCAACGCAACACGTTATATGCAATCCAATCTGCTTATTCGTTGGCTCAGAGAAATATTTGACGTTTATTACTGTTGGGTGGCAGTATTCCTAAACCAACCAATAATTTTTGCATGCCTAAACGAATTCCACTGAATACCAAAAAATAGTTAATACATCTCAATTTTTAAGGAACCGGCTCCTCTAATAAAATTGTCTCTGGTACCCGTAAAATTGGAATCTCCGGGGACAAGACACAATTTCTTGGACGAGCCGGTTCCCAGTTTTAAAGAACTTAATTGTGTGGTTGATGTCAGATTTTGGTGGAAAGCTTGTGGCCGATATGGGTAAAAAACCAAACTAAAAAAGGTCGGCCGAAAGGGACTCATTAGTCCTCATTCTTCTTTTTTGGCCTACCCTACAAATTTTCTCATTCTCAAGTCCCGGTCGTAGCAGGGAACAAAGATCAACAAAGGCTGTGTTTGTTTACAAAGTAAAACCATGGGTTTTTTCCCTATATATTCTGACGCTTTGGTCCTCAGAGGATCCAACAAAACATTTTTTTTCCACGACCAAACGGGTGGAGGAGGGACGATCAAGCGTAACAATTCTTTGTTGGGCGTGAACATATGGACTCTAGCGCTGTTATGGACCTCAAAAGGGACCATAGTCAAACTCCCTCCAACCTAGTTTCTATATATTCTAATGGGATAGAGAATTACATATAGATTTACATTAATAGGATTTTTTTACCACGCAATATCTTATTTGATACACCTTTATTATTGATGCAGAATGGAAATAATTTATAATTTAAGAAATAGTATATTTAATTTTTATTATTTTTGTTATATATTATTTTAGAAGATTCCATTTTAGGTGCTGTCTGTTTTGAGAAGTTTCTTTTATGTTTTAGTAATCGAATTTGGAAATATCTCTTATCTTTTAATTTTGGTATTATTGAGTCAAATGGCAATTTATTGAGATTCAATTTACTGTTTTGCTGATTACTTTCAGTTGTCGTTTTCTAGTGTAAAAGAAGTTGTGGGGTGGCATCATAAGGTAATTTATTATTGATATAGGCNTGCTGATAATGCCAAAACCCCTTTTGTTTACGCCAAAACTTAATTCTCTTTAACGTTTGTTCAATGAAAGAGTACCTCTAGTTCAAATAAGTGTTCGTGATTATCCTCGTTTTACATCAAATCTTTGATTAACACACTTCACTGTATCAATTATTTATATTAAATAAAATTATCAAAACCATGTAGACATTATAAATTCCAAGATGTTATCAATTTAAAAATGGTATGAATCCCCACAAGACCAATGAATTGGGATGGAGAGTATAGCTTCCTACTACTGGCCTGCTAAAATTAGGGCTAGAAGAACACAAACGGAGTCATAATTCTTACTCGAGGCGACAGATAGTAGTTATTTGAACATATGTGGTACTCCACATCGTTACAAAGTTTAACCTCCTAATTGAGCCAAACATGTACTAGGTCCGAAATTTGTTATGCGAGACTAGTATTCAACAATATTAACCCTTAATTTTGGTAATAACACTTCCTTTTTTTATTGGCATTCTTTCTTTTCTTTTCTTTTTTTTGTCTTTATTTGGTAAATTTACTTTTGCACTTTATATATAGAGAAAAAGGAAATGCTAATATCAATTCCCTTAATTTTTTTGTGGTTTGTGATCATTGAACCAAGGTGATTATTTTACACAAGAGCATTGCCACACAGCGGAGAAAGGACCAGAAGTACCACGAGGCGATGCTCTAGAGATGTTGAATAATCACTCGAGCCTATGACACTTGTGGCGTAGACACCAATGTGTGATTTGTGATGGATAAGTGCCCCTAAACAATTACGTGGCGGTACTAAAAAGAACACTGAATAATCACTGGAGAACATTAAGGCAAAAAAAAAATATTAACTCTTAACTTTGTTTTTTTGAAAAAATATTAACCCTTAACTTTGTTTTTTTTGTATTTTATGATCATTGAACCAAAGCGATTATTTTACGTGAGAGCATTGTCACGCGTTCGATAAATGACCTAAAGTACTAAGAGGCGGTGCTCCAAAGAAACTGAATAATCACTCGAGAGTATGACACATGTAGCGTAGAAACCAATGTGTGATTTGTGATGGCTAAGTAAGTGCCCCTAAACAATTACGTGGCGATACTAAAGGAGTACTGAATAATCACTCAAGAAAACGAGACACAAAAAAAAATAAAAAATACAATAGTATAAACTTCACGCGGCGTGCTAGTTAAACATTAATCTCGCGCGTGAGATACCATAGGGGGATAGCTGAAAAAGAAAACCCAAAAAAAGAAAGAACAGAAAAGTCTCGCACATTTTATTTGGGTTTTCTCGGAAAATGTCTTTTGGGTTTCGAAGCATTTTCTTGAGAAAAAATAAGTATAGAAAGTTGGGTTTGAGGAGAGCTCTTTACCTGTCTCGTATTATGCTATCCACTTGCACCCCTTGCAAGAAAGTTATTCCCTTTTTGGTTTGTTCTTCTCTGTAGTAGTCGGAGAAAGAAATTTTAAAGAAATTTTGTTCGGAAGAATTTGAGAGGGGAAAGATTTTTAGAGAGAGAAAATGATGATGGCATCATCTTCGTCTTCGTTCTCGTCCTCGGCAACTGTTCGAGTCGATAAGGCTACAAGCGACCTTCTAATCGGTCCCGATTGGACGATGAACATGGATATTTGTGATTCCATCAATTCCAACCCTTGGTATTTACTATCCTCGAAATTTTCAATTTTCTTTTTCTGGGTTTTGGTTTTTGAAGTTGACCTTTTTTTTTGTTAAATTATTGGAACAAATTAGGGCTTTGGTTAATCTTTTAACGGATTTTATTTAGGTGTTGATACATGCATGTAGTTTGCAATTAGATGCTTCTGAATTTCCTAATTCGGATTTGTTATCCTGCCTATGCTCCAAAAGTTGTTATTACTGTTTGTTTCTTTTGCCTTTTTCCGTTATTTGGTAGATGAGAAAACCATGTAATACTCATGTTCTATTTCTCTTTTCTTAGGTTTGCGTAATTAAAAAATGAAAATAAAAACTTGAAGCTGTGTTTTTCTTTTGCTTTTCCTATGTTTGGTTGATACGAAAACCAGAGAAAACAAACTTCTTCTTCTTCTTTTTTTTGATAACTCAAGTGTCCGGATTAACTTATACTCACTTTGACTAATCCCACCGGCCTCTAGCTAGTGGGGCCCCTTAAAGCTAGGTCAAATCTTCGTATAGACTAGCCCAAAGGAGTTGAGAGCACCTGAGAGCGCAAGGTTTTAGAACCTGAGACAAAGGAGTTGGGAGCACCTGAGATCACAAGGTTTTAGAACCTGAGACCTTTAGGAGGGAGAAAACATTTAAATCTCGGGCCTTGAATACAGGCCAACCCCTTGGGTTAGAAAACCGGGGGAGACAAATGAAAGTTGCATATGCGTGTTCTAGCACTATATTGCTGTAGGTACAAGAAGTAATATGTATGCACTTTTCTTAATTAGAAGACATGGTTTAAGAGATGTATTAATGAAACTGGTTATTAGGAGCTGTGTACTTTGTTTCTTTGTGGATTTTATAGTTAGATTATGGCACAGATTAGGGTTAAAAAAATAAAATTTTATGTTTTTTTTATTTTTAAGCTTTCATATCATGTCAGTTGGAAAGGGGCAGGGGATTAGATTCTGCTATGGAACTATGGGCTTATGAAGAAATTGTTGTTTCTTAATTGCTTCGAAGAAGTGAATGGAGGCATTTGTGGTGGTTTGAAGTGGTTTGATCTATTTCTCAGGGAGGCAAAAGAGGTTGTGAAAGCTGTGAAGAAAAGGTTGCAGCATAAAAACCCTAAAGTTCACCTGCTCGCCTTGACGGTACTTGTTCTTAGAAATTTCCTGTTAGGTTGCATGTGATACGTCCATTTTGTTTATTGTAGCTCGGAAAACCTGGGTTGAATTGGTTGATTTTGTAGCCATTTGTTAGAATCTGTCAGTTTCAATACATGTTTTGAATGGGACTCAAGGGAACCAGTGTTGCTAATCCTTTTATTTTTGGCATGTTTGTAGCTTCTGGAGACAATGGTAAAGAACTGTGGTGACAATGTGCATTTTCAAATTGCTGAGAGGAATATTTTGCAGGAGATGATCAAAATTGTGAAGAAGAAGGTGAGCTTTCCCTTTATATGGTTGGATATTCGCTCAGCATTAGTTGTTTGGTGATCTTTGATTTACTGAAAGAATTAGTTTCTCTATATGATTCGAGTTCATGACTTATAGATTCTTAGTTTGCCAGTTTTCTTGCTGTGTTTAGTGTCTTTTTTCCTGTCTTACATAAAAGCTTTTTGCAATTTCTAGTGTTACTATGATTGTACATTAATGCACGCTGAAATGGTTCTTCATGCGCGTGTTTATTCTTCCCAGAGCTCATATGCGTTATGACTTGTATTACCTAGTTTAAAATGTCCTGCTTCACTAAGTTGTAAAATCTAATTTCCAATTGAAGAATCTAATGTATTAATGTTCTTTCCTTGCTTCAAATCAGCAGCATGTACTGTTAACTATGCGTTGGTAAAGATTACCTCTACTATTTTTGTGGTTTCGATTACACTGTCTAATATGTAGTCTTGAGTAGTGTATCATAATACCTCCATCTCTTTTTGTGAAGGTTTATTTTCGTATGCTTGGAGTGAGGAACAAGTGGAGTCAGTGTGTCTGAATAACTGTTCTACAAGCTCTTTTCTGTGTTCTATGTTTCATGTGCTGCATGTCCAGTTCTTCCATTAACATGTGGTTATCAAGGTTCTTTAATTTTTGTGAGATAGATCATGAACCTTGTATGCTAAAAATACCCTGACTTAACACGTATAGTGTTCATACATTTATTAATTGAAGAAATTTTAAAATATTCATCCCATGCGTATGACTTGGTTATTTGTGACATTCATGTCACAATGGTTCATCGAAGTAATTACTGTTATACAAGCTCGTCTCTGTGTTCTTTATTTCAAGTGATGCTTTGTCTTGTTTGTCCATTAACTTGTGTTCATCAAGGCTCTTTAATCTTTATAAGTTAGATCACGAGCCGTGTATGCTATAAATTCCCTGACTTCACACATATAGTTTTCATATATATGAAACATCCAGCCACAACAGTTGCTGTGGCACCATGTCTTTCCATTTGCCTTGTCTTGGTCAATACGTATTGTAGTGCGTGGTTAGGTGCTTTGCATCATCTTTCTATTCAGCAATTTGCTTAATTAGCTCTCTCCAGGGTTTACAAACCTTCTTTATGTTTTTCATTTTTTTTGTCACTTACTTGGTCTTACTATGGACCTATGGCACTTCGACATTCCCTTGGAAACAATTTTTTCCCCATGACATTTGCAGACAGATATGCATGTAAGGGACAAAATCTTGGTGCTCCTAGATTCATGGCAAGAAGCATTTGGTGGCCCGGGAGGAAAGTATCCGCAATATTACTGGGCGTACGAGGAACTAAGAGTAAGATTTTTTATTTTTTCCCGTTCATGGGCATTTCAGTCATTTTTCTGTTCATAACTAAGATTAAGATTACACTTTACTCACTTTACATAGTTGTCTTCTTTACTTGATTGATTGTTGTTGTGGTAATTGTTCACTGACAATGGAAATTGCCATTGTAATTGTTCCGATGGAGTTGACTTCTCTCCTTGGTCGAGTGGTTAACATATACTCATAGGATAAATTGACAGTGCCACAGTAAGTGTTTTGAAGGATTTGAGCTATCTCCTTTGTAGAGTGGTTACCATCTATTGCAGTCATAGGATCCTAGGGTTAAACATCATGAATTACCCAAGTGAATGGCATATCATTATGATCAGTGGGTTTATATTAATTATGTGTCATTATCCTGTCATAAAGTTGACTTCAGGATAATTGCTTTTATCTTTTCTAAAGAACAAAGACTAAACAAAGAAAAGCATCTTTCAGTTAATGCATATTTTCTCTATTATTTCTACTCTCAGGATTAATTGATGGCTTCTATAATTATGTATAATTATTACGGTGGAAGCTTTTTTGCTTCTGTGAATAGAACAATATTGTGAATTTGATAGGTTAAAACAAAGTTATATGATATTTTTTTCTGGATTATACTTGTGGCAGCGTGCCGGAGTACTATTTCCCCAGCGTTCACTGGATGCAGCTCCAATATTTACACCACCTGTTGTCCAGTCAACTCTGAGACACACCCAAGCAGGTTATGGAATGCCAATTAATTCTTCAACAAGGCTTGATGAAGCCATGGCAGCTGAAGTGGAGAGCCTAAGGTTTGTATCAACTCTGGTTGCATGCCATGTTACTTTTAATATGCTATTTCCTGCTTGTGATTCCTTTCCTCTCCCTTCTCTCTCAGTTTGTCAAGCATAAATGCTATGCGGAATGTTCTGGATCTCTTGGCTGACATGCTGCAAGCTGTGAATCCAAGTGACCGTGCAGTAAGTGCAACTTTCTCCTTAACTTTCTACCGTACCCGCTTATTGTTAGTCTCACTCGTTATTTCTTGTGTTTGCAGTCTGTAAAAGACGAAATAATTGTTGATCTGGTTAACCAATGTCGTTCCAACCAAAAGAAGGTGATGCAGATGTTGACTACTACTGGGTATTTCTCTGAGCTTCTCTTCTAGGAGTATTTTCCAATTACTACACAATTATTCAGCATTTCATTGCTTGTTCATTCTCTGTTTCATTTTTAAGCTTGGGGATTCCTCAGGTTGTTCTTTTATAATGCCTTCATCGTCCTACATCACTTGACAGTTTTTTGTTTCACTGAAATGGATATTTCTTTATTTCATACTTATTTTATTTAACAAGAATCATCTTTATACCTGAAGGTATGTGACTATATATATTGGATTTTATGCACGTCAATAAGTTTTAGTTCATGCTTCTAAACACTTGTTCTATATTCAATATCCTTTTTGTCTGATTTGAGAAGTTTTAAAACGTTGGTAAAGTATTCTTTTTCTCTGCTTGCCGAAAAATCACACTGGTATGAAAAGAATGAATTTTCATTCTTATGTGATCGGTTTCTTAGATATCTTTATGGTGGTGATGTTATGCTTGACGCTGTGGCTGTGGCAGGGATGAAGAACTTCTTGGCCAAGGTCTCGAGCTAAATGATACCCTCCAGAGTGTGCTCGCAAAGCACGATGCTATAGCTTCCGGTTCCCCATTGCCGACTGAAGCTACAAATTTCAGTCCACTTTCTGCTGCTGAGTCCCGCCCCAAACCTGCAGACGTCAAAGAATCCAGCCAAGAACCAGGTGCTGGTCCCTCTCTACAAATTGTTCCTGTAGGAAAGAGCCAGATTGAAGAAGATGAAGACGAGGAAGATGACTTCGCGCAGTTAGCTAGAAGGTTACTCTTTGTTCATGTGCTATTTCTCATGTATTCGCCAAGTAGATCAAAGAAGCTTCATTTTTATGTTGGTTCACGTCACACCTGCCCAACCGTATTTGATGATCGTGACATTGCATTGGACTACAAGTATGAGGGGATCACATATCCTGCGTTCAGTTGAATTTGACAAAAAACTTGGGATATGCATTGACTTGGGGGAATATGGTATAATTAATCCCCTCATTGTAGAATGGGATTACATTTCCTATCGAATTATATCCTTGCCTATTAATACAGCCAAGAAACAGATACTAGACTTTTAGAGTATAGAGTTATAGATCAGTTTGGGGGACGTTTCATCAGGTGTCCCACTTTTTCCTCTTGTAGGACTTAAGTCTATTGACTTGATTCATCTACAATTTATATACTGAAACCCTTCATGTATCAATTGAGCTCTGATATGTGATCGGTTTATTTCATGCAGGCATTCCAGAACACGGTCAACTGCTTCTCAAGACACATCTACTGGTACCAGTGAAAGCATTACCTCGGTGAATGCGACTGTGACCCCTATCCCAAGCAACGCATTAGCTCTACCAGATCCACCTGCACCAGTCAGAACTACGAAAGAGCAAGATATGATTGACCTTCTGAGTTTGACATTAACAACTACTACACCGTCCCCCCAAACTCCTAACACTTCTGCACACTCTTCTCAGAACGTTCATCAGGCACTACCTGTTTCTCCTACCACGGAAGGTTATCCCTATCCTTCTCAGGCTTATCCAGGAAACCAGGGTCAAGTGCCCTACAACAGTACTTATGTTGTACCTTGGGCTCAGCCCCAAGCCCAAGCCCAGCCACAGCCTCAACCTTACCTTGGGCCCCAACACCAGCCACAAGCCCATGCCCAAGCGCAAGCGCAAGTCCAGCCTCAACCCTACCTCCATCCCCAATCCCCATCCCAATCACCACAGCCTCAACCTTATCTCCATGCCGTACCCGAATCTCAATCCCAACCATCACATCCTCAACCTCAACCTCAATATCTGCAGTACTCATCCGGTGGCTACCCTCCTCCTCCATGGGCCCCAACGCCTGGTTATTATTGCAACCAGACTCATTTAACGACAAGTCCTTGCATGAATTCGAGTCCGCGAGCCAACACTCCTGCATCTTATGCATCCATGCAAGGGGCCAGACTGTCACAGAATGTTAATTCCTTCCCTGCAAAAGAAGGCAACGGATTTGCTATGAATGGAGAGATGAGGATGAGCTCTAGCCCTAGAACCATCGCCACATCAGCAGGACAAAAGCCCTTTGTTCCCTCTTACAGATTGTTTGAAGACCTGAATGTTCTTGGCAATGGAGACGGGAGGTTTAAGATGACGAGCAGCACATCTGGCGGCTTATCAGGAGCATCAAGCCATAGTATGGTGGGTGGGAGAAAGTGAGGTGTTTCACTGTATGATATTCTTTTTTCTTTTCTTTTCTTTTTTCTTTTTTCATGTGAGTAGATTTTATGCAAACATGATGTGATTCATGTTGATATTGTTGAAGGTACATACTTCGATTTACCTGTATGTAGAGACAGTAGAGTGCTTTAGATTGATTGAGATCCCGGGTTTTGAATCATCGATATCATTGTGAAGTAATCGCCAGCAGTTGCAATAAGAACATCTGTGATGTTTGAATTGATTATATTTGATGAATGTGTTTCTTAATTGTTCGACTTCTTGTTGCCTTTGGAGGATTTGAGGCCATCATCTTGCGATTCATGCAATGAATCTATGATATATTTGCAGGTGTCTAAACAACGAAGTACTTAATCACGCGGGCACTCTAAGTCACACAATTCAGGGTGCACATGTGCGAGCAAAAGAGGAAGCACTGGCACAGAATTCAAGGTGCACGTGTGCAAGCAAAAGAGGAAGCACTCGCATGAAAAGTGTTTTTTCAGAACCATTTCAAACAGAGTACTAAAATTCACAATAACAGGGGTCCTAAGAGATTTTGCTACTTAAATTCTGCACTTATCCTCGTCTTCAAATCTCACAATAACATTTTGCCAAAGTGGCAATACAACATTATGTGACTTAAGTCCGGTTCTCAGAATGGCTTCTAAGTCATATTAGGTTAAGTTGATCGCATGAGCTGTGTAGCTATAACAAGTGCGGGAGTCTCACGAGTAGAATCAACCATAACTCTGCCTTTCAAAACGACTTCATTATAATAACAAGAGATCTGCTGCTTTTACAATACAGATGAGAAAACAAAAAAATACACCAGAATATGGAGGTGGGTATGAAAGGGGAAAAAAAAAAAAAAAACTATGTACAAAATGTTTATTTACATCTGAGATTATTTCCCAAAGCCCCAATGAATATGCAGGATTTCTTCCCAACTTGTATGATGTCACTTGAGGCCGGAGACTAATGAATATATACCATAAAATTTCAACTCTGTGCCCAAACTGTGCTCCCCAAAAATTGAACGGTTCAAATGTAAGGTGATATCCTTGTGCTGCCTCTGGACCAGAAGGCTTTTCAGTGACGCATAAATGAATGTCTCTATGCATCTTGCAAGAGATGTTTCATTAGCAGAGCATCTGCAGCACCAGCAGCAAGCAGTACTTGATAGGGATGAAAGGTGAGACAATTTAGAGAGCCAATTTTGTATCTCATACTCCCTAATTGTTGACCCTTCAAATTGAACACTTTGATAAGCTGTTTGGCTGAACCACTTGCAACAATGGGTGCATGCCGATGAACAGCTAAAGATGTGAGAGAGCCCCTGTGAGCATTGATTGTCAAGTAGGAATCGCCCCCCTGTCTTCTGATATCAAGGAACTGAATGTCCCCAGCTTGAGATGCACTGACAATCTGTGGTATAGGACAAATATAAGCCTTAACGGGTGTTTAGCCACTTTATTTGTATCAGATTATAGATTTTTATCTTCACATTTTGGGTGTTCGGGAGTCCATTGTAGAATCCATTTTCCCAAAATGCATTATAAAAAATGAAGTGGAGAATACATAAAAATCAGCTACATGAGTTTTTTGGATTCTCGTACAAATTACACACCACAGTTTCGCTATTTTGCACATTATTATCCAATCACTTTTCGAGATTTTGTTTATAATCCCAAAATTTATTATAAGCAATTCAGAATCCTGAATGTAAAAAATAATTAGCTCCCAAACGTCCATTACTTTCCACTTTCACAATTATCAATTTTCTATGTTCCAAGCAAGGATCAGAGATTCATTACCTTGTGTTGCTTCAGCAAAGCTAGCAAAAGGGAACGTTGCGAATATTTTGGAAGCATTTTGAAAACGTAGACAAAAAATAATGCCAATTGCCAATGTCAAGAACTGGGAAATGTTTGTGTTGAACAACCCACTGTTTCAGTATGTTTTGGCATGTGTCGGTGGGAAAATTGAGATTTCGTGATTTAGTTATGTTTCAGTCTCCCAAGAAATATTCCATTCTGGCTGTTACAAGCTTGGTTGATTTAAGAAAGGTTAAAGCATGACAAGAACCAGCATTTGAAAGACATCGGGTTCTTCAAAGCACTGCTAAGTTTGACATTATCCAGAATGGAAAGCTTAATTATAGCAACAGCACTTGAAAATCAATAAATTAGTACAAGTTGAACTTTCCAGCTGAATACTGGAAATAAATAAGAAGATGCACCTACCTTCGTCGGATCAAGCCCAGGTTGAAAGCCAATCCCCACAACTCTTTCTACTCTCTGGGTGTGTGGTTGTGTTGTGCATACCAGCCTGAACAATGCACATTAATATGAAAACAAAATGAAGTTTTAATGAGTCAAGACGATTGGACGTCTTTTAAAAATATTTTACTACTAAGTCAAGAACTAAATACTTATATTTTGTCATCCAAAAATTTGCAATGCTGCACAATCTAACTAAATACAAAGTTACATAACAACTCTTGAAGAATTGGATATTATGTGAGACACTTATCATACTTCCCTTCATTGAACGGGAGTATCTCAACACATTTACCAAACCAATTCCCAGTTGAAAGCTAAGTAGTAAACCCTATATAATAATCTTATCGGAATGCTAAAATAGATCACAGAAACTAATATGGACAAACTGCTTACAACTCAGGTGCACGAATGTCGAAGAGTCTAACAGAGCCATCCACAAAACCAGCTGCAAATTGACCTGGATGAACTTGAGAAGCAGACTACACAAAACATGAATGATTTCCTCATTAAACAACCGTGAGCCTCACCACCACCAACAGACTAGTGCATTGCAGCACGAAGCCAAAATTGTAAGAATAGAATAAGATTAATATGGGTAAATGAATATTGTCTCATTCGCCAAGCGTCAGTTTGTTTGGTGCAAGAGGATCGACGACTAAATCAATGGAAGGGATATGTGATTTCCAGCTATTATCATGCCAAAAACCTCCTAATAGAAACATACACTGTGTTCACTTCATAATTCCCAAAAAAGAATTCAAAAAGATTCTTTTCTCATCTCTCATTTTTCCAATCATTAATCATATTTCTCGCTTTACGCATACCCCTTTCTCTAATCATTATTCTCATTTCTCTCTATCTCTCTCCAATTATTACACATCTCTCTAACTAGCATTACTTTTTCCCAATTCTAACACTCTCAAAATTATTTCTCAAAATATTGTTTTCAAAATTATCAACCAAACAAAGCCATAGTTTCTCTAATTGTAGCCTTGCTATAAGTTGCCACTCGGCGCTGGAACATTGTATACAAAAGAGTAAAATAGATTTCGATAATCACCTCCTATGTAAGAATCAATTTATCAACTAAACTAACAAAATCTAAATCGCACCCCATCTATTTTCCTTTAAATACAAAAGCAATCAAAATAACGTTCACATCAAATTTTCATAGCACCTACCGTTAGTTTGATGATTTAATTAGTTCTGTGGTTTGTCAATATCAGTAGGCACTTGCTACGTCAAGGGATCTATTGTGAGTCACGCAGATTGAATCTGTAGATACTTTCACTGAATAAAACAGTTTTAAGGTCCATGTAAACCAAACCAAACCAAACCGGGCAAGCGAGCCTTAAGTCTCAATCAATTAGGGTTGGATACTTGAATCTGTTTCACGGGTGAGCTCTTTTAAGGTCCATGCGAATATACAACAAAAAGAAAATGAGGATACCAGGTCAAATAGACAACCGGAAGGAAAGCAGCAGAGCAGAATAGTATAAAGAGGAAGAAGTTTGAGGTAAAACCCACCAACGCTGAAATGCTACAATCTGATGAGGAAGGAACAGAATTAAGAAGCTGCTCTTTATCCAGGTCCCAGACCATAATGGATGAAATTTCACCAGAAGCATACTAGAAACACCAGAGAATTTAACAAATGCATAAGAGGAAAAAATCAATGAGAAAATCGAGCAACAAGGAACATATTTATTCCACACTTCTTAATTATAACATCTTAACAGTAACTATACCAGGTATCCAGACTGCTGCTGCCAATCCACTACAGCATTGACACTTCGCACACCCGGTCTATGACCTTGAATAGCAGAAAATGCAGTTACAAGTTTCTGCTTGTCCTTTAAAACGTAGTCTTTCCAAATCCGGATATTCCCATCAGCTGCATCACACGAGTGACGACAAGTTATATTCAATCAAAATTAAAAGGTTTCACAGGTACCATAAAGCTGATCAAACAGAAGTAGTGCAATTTACATGAAGCAACTAGCAGCAAACTGTCATCAAGCTCGTTCACAAGGGAGAGCTTTGATATTCCTTTGTCAGCATAATCATGATTGTCAAAACTGTTAAGCAGTGTATCTTCTTCGTAATTCCATATCCTGAAGAGATACAAGCATAAAGCACAAGCAGATAATAGACGCAGAAAAGGGACAGTAATCACAACAAACAAATATTCGAACAAAATGTAGTTATGACTATTCAAACTCTAGAATGTCAAACCTATATAACAATAACAATAACTTCTCAACTAACAATAATATTTCCACAAAGCTTACGAAAGTTCAGCATTTAACCTATTTCATGTCTGCAATAACTTGTCAAATAATTCAGTAAGGGTAGTGAAAGTCTAGCTTAACTGGTTAAAGTTTGAAGATCAAGAAGCGAAAGCTTGATCGTTGTCACCAAGCTGAGCAATTTTAAGCATTTATGAATCAACTGCTGCAAATTAGTATAACAGATTCAGAGCATGTAAGCCAGAGCAAATTTGTGTAGCCAGACCAAAAGCACCCAAGAGACATCACCATTTATTACAAACCAAACCAAACCGAGCCTGAAGTCCCAATCAATTGGGATCAGCCACATGAATCTGTCGTCTCCATTGACTTATGTCGACGGCATCGTGTTCTGTGATATCCAAGAAACCGAAGTCTTCCCGAATAACCACCTCAAAAGTTGATTTTGGTCTCCCATTAGTGCTATCATCTGCTGTAACCAAATCACTCCTAACTACAGCAATGACTGATCTACGACTGATCTACAATAAACATCTCCAAACAGTATTCTAAAAGACGGCCTTGGTGGCCAAATAATTGGTGCCTAGGCCCTAGGCGGTCCCCCACCGCCGCACCTTCGGGTCTAAGTGGCAGACCGGTTAATCGAACAGAAGGCGCAATTAATCAGCTAGCCAGGCTAGGCACGAACACGAATACTTGGCTAGGCGGACTATTCAGCAGATAAATGATGCGATTTCAAAATTTTAAGGGCTTCAGTCTCGTGATAATAGAATATAATGGGCTTGGGTGTAGTTTTTCTATGCAATATATACATATCCAGCATACCCAGCTGCTTAGTCTTACACGACCGAAATTTCTAAGCCGTAATTTTCAATACACATCTTCGTCGATTTACACCAGCGTTGCGTTCCAGTTGATTTCTGTTGGTCATCGCTAGTCGCCATTGCCTCGCCGGAAGATCCTCGCTCTCTCTCTGAGGCAAGGCCGGCCCTAGGGTAAGCCCAACAAGTAACCAGGCTTGGGCAACCAAAAAAGAAAAAACAATTAATAACTACATAATAAATATTTAATATAGCGCATTATAACAAGGAAAGCTCCATCGTTTTCGAATTAAGTGTAAATACTTGAGAGTCAGTCTAGGAAGGAAATGAAGAGTGGAGCGAGGATTTCGGCAATATAAATTAGTGAAGAAAGTTTTCAAATAGTTGTTTTAGATTTGGCATTTAAGTTTGAATTTTGAAATGAGTTTCGTATATTTAGTCATTTGATATGTCTCTCTTACACACATACAATTGGTGTCAGAAAAAATCTAGATCTCATAGATTCACTCTCTCTATATAAGCTTTCTTTCCATATGTGCCCTTTTTTTACCTCTCTCTCTCTCTCTCTCTCTCTCTCTCAAAACACCACCGCAAACACAATCTACGATGAATTAATGGAAGTTTTGTTGTTTCCATTTAAGTAGGCCAATCTTGTCTCCATTCTCGAGATTTCATGCAATCTACAAATTGAGATTTGAGTTATCCTTCGTTCCACTAGATTTTGTTTTGGGGTTTTTTCCCTTCAAACCCTCATATTTTCATTCTTTGGATTTTGCAAATCTCAAATTAATGGAAATTTGGTGCATCCCTATTAAGAAATCTCTTAATTGTTCTTTTAGATTATTTAGAAGATCAGACTTCCAATCTAGGGATTCCAATTAGTAATTTTAATGTATGATACCTAATAGTTTTACTTCTATTCTATAAATTGTTGGTACAACATGCATCCCTATCAAGAAATCTCTTAATTGTTCTTTTATATTATTTAGAAGACCAGACTTCCAATTTAGGGATTCCAATTAGTAATTTTAATGTATGATACCATATAGTTTGACTTCTATTCTATAAATTGTTGGTACAACATGCATCCCTAATAAGAAATCTCTTAATTGTTCTTCTAGATTATTTAGAAGACCAGACTTCCAATTTAGGGATTCCAATTAGTAATTTTAATGTAATATACCATATAGTTTTACTTCTATTCTATTAATTGTTGGTGCAACATGAAAAATTCTCAATTTTTTAGGGGTGTGATCGCCCCCATTTCCCTTGGATTAAGACTGGGGATGGAATAAGTAGTGTTGGTGATGGTGGTGGTGGTGGTAGCAGATCCTCAAAAAACAATTGAAGTACAGATTGAGAGTTTTGAAATTTAAATTCGGGATTTCATAATAAAAAAGTATAGTAATGAAAAGATGCAATAGGTCTAAGAGCAGCTGGTATGCTTATAATAGAACAGTGTAAGGTTTTCGTGTAATCTTTAATACGACTTAATAGTAGCTGGGCAATCGAGCTCGGGGTCGGGCTTAGGCAACCCAAACATTGGAGCCAGCCCTGCTCCATGGTTCATATCATTTATCTCTTTCTTTTTTTTTTTGCTACAAAATTGATTATTTGGTAAAAATAATTTTTTGATAGCTTGGCTCGTTAGATTTTTCCACTCCAACTTTAACAAATTTTTGAGTGCTAGTATATGGCTAAAATTATTCTAGATTTTTGTGCCAAAAGATGACAATTGAACTTACCAAATTGAACTTTTCTCCATTTTTTTTACTCTATTTTCTCTTTCTTGGGCAGTATTGCCATATTGTATGAATTTTATTTCCATAATTAAAGGTTTTTTTCTTCAATGGACTTCATAATTTGTTTTTGGTTGCTGCTGAAAGGAATCGATGATGATTCTTATCATTAATGAATGTGGAAAAAAAAGAAGTGTAGATACTGTTTTTCAATTTGGAAAATAGAAGATTTTTATTGATCAATTTTATGGTTTTATTGCGTGCTCTCCCTTTCAACTTTTTGGCTTGCGAATTGAACAAAGACCCAATTCAACTTGTTGGCATTTTTTATAGAGTTCAATGAAGTTTTGCCACATTCACAACCATTCATTTGTAATTTGTTTTCATTTCCAAATAACTATTTTGTAGTCCAGTAGTGTAAACATCATATTTTTTATGTGTAGGGCTAATATCAATGGCTCAATCTCAAAATGCCTCTTTGGCAGCCTCTACTAATCCCTAGTGTCAAGTATTAAAAAGACAATCGGATAATATTGGTTGGGAATATGGAGATTTTGTGGATCCTACTAATAGGGATAAAGTGAAATGCTTGTTGTGTGTAAAAGTAAATAATGGAGTTAATAGGTTGAACCAACATGTAGCTCAAATTAAAGGTAATGTTGACCCATGCACAAATGCCTCCAAGGAAAATCAAATCAAGTGTAAGAAGGCACTTGATGATTTTTCTAAAAAAAGAAAAAGAAAATAGCTGAGATGAATATTAGGGCAGAAGTGGATATGCTAAATGTAGTTAAAAACTATGAAGATGATGAAGTTTTAGTCATAGGGTTGAAGAAGAGGCCCCATTTTCTTGGTCCCATCGATAAATTTGCATTGGCCATCGCTCTCGATTCTTCTAACAAAACATAAATGATCAATTTGGAAGGAGAGAACTCATAAAGTGCATCAACACTTGGCTTGAAGGATGTTAAAAAAAAAACTTGGCTTGATGGATGTATGAAGCAAGTATTCCATTTCATGCAATCGACAATGATAGCTTCAAACACTTTGTTGAAGTGATCGGTCAATTTGGCATGGGGTACTACCACCAAGCCAATACCAACTAAGGAAGCCATTGTTGAGAGAGGAGTTGGAGAGAACCAAACAATCACTGAAGAAACAAGAAGAAGAGTGGCCTTTAACGGGTTGCTTCATGACCGATGATTAGAGCGACTGAAAAAGGAGAAGAATCATGAACTTGTGTCGCATAAGGGAGAGTATATCTTTGACTACGTTGACAAGTGTATTGAAGAAATTGGGCAAAAAATGCAATTCAAGTAGTCACGGACAATGCCTCCAACAATATGGCTGTGGTGGTGTGCTTCAAGATCAAGAGACCTAACATGTTTTGGACCTCGTGTGCCACCCACGCAATAAAACTCATGCTTGAAGGGATAGGTAAACAACCTAAGTTCAAAGGAACTATTGAAATGGAAAAGCGTTTACTCAATTTGTTTAGGCTCATCATAAGACATTGGAGATGATGAGAAAGGCTACAAAAAAGAGAGACCTATGACGGATGTCAAAGGATTTGCAACAGCCTTCTTGACTTGGCAAAGTATGATGGAGGAGAAACAAGACTTGAGGACAATGTTTAGTATCAATGCATGGTTGGATAGTAAATATGCTAAGAAACCAAAGGGGAAAATGTCATATGCTACTGTGATGAGTAATGCCTTTTGGAACGCGTAAGCATCTGCTAGTGATGGTTCTTCGACTTGTTGATAGGGATAAGCCCTCAATGGGCTTTCGTATACAGGGAGCTCAAGAAAGCAAAAGAAGAGATCAAAGAGGCATAGAAACACATTGATGCTAGCTACTGGCTGATACTAGAAGTCATTGATGCAAAAGCCTTAGGTCGGCTTGATAGTCCATTGCATTTGACAGCCTACTTTTTGAATCCATTTTATCTTCTCAAGGATCCTACCATCCCAGATAATCCAATTATCATGGATGGTGTTTTTACTTGCATTGAATCTCTCTCCCAATGATTTTGAAGTTCAAAATCTAGTCATCAATATAGAGTTATTGAAGTACAAGAACAAAGAGGGTGGATTTGGAAGACCATTAACCGCAAAGGGTTGTGAGAGGAACGATGACGCTTACGATCTGGGTAACTTAGTAATTACTTTTCGTAATTATTTTAGTTACTTAGTTTTTTTCCTAATCAAATAACTTAGACTTCAATTTCATCGGGGTGTGATAGAAATGGAGCACCTTTAAAGGAGTGAGTGCATATACTCTCTATCTCTATCCATTATATAGTAATTTTCCACAATGGACAAGAATCGTACTGACTTCGGGTTTTTTTATGTATACATACATAAAAAGAAAAAGAATAGACTAGATGCAACAAGATTGAGTAAACTAGGGTATGTCCACTTCAACGCCAAACTCACCAACAAGAAAAGAAGGGTGAAGGGGAGAGATGTCGTGAAGCAACACATGTACACAGATGGATTGTTGGTAGTGACAATGGACTTGATCCAATTTTGGACTTACATGGGAGGTGATTGGGGAAGCTATGGGAACGGATGAAGTCCTTCAATCAAGAAGAAGTGCTAAAAATGTCGAAGTATGAGAGCGACATGAACAAGATTTTGTGTCAAAAGATGATACCAAAGAGGAGGAAGATGAGGATATTGAGTGTGAGTCAGATGGAGACACTGTTTCAGAAGGATATGGAAAAGGAGGGGATGACAAATTGATTATTAATTTAAACTATTTAGTTTTATTTTATTTTGAACTTTGTAATTGACCAGTTATTTGGTAGTTGGTACCACTTGGTTTCATTTTGCTTGAACTTTGAACGTTGAACTTCACATTATTCCTTCGTTTCTATGTTATTTAATGTTTTGTTCTATTCATATTGATGTACTTGCTCTAAAAATTTGGGGAGGGTTTAGGGGAATATTTTTTTTAAATAAAATGTGAAACCGCCTCATTGTCTAGGCACCGATTAATCGGCCAAGAGCTAAGCAGTGCCTGCCAGCCCGACTAGAGCCTAGGGACTTTGTAACACTATGTCCAAACCACCTTAGTGCATTCTCTCTTAATCTTATCTTCTATCAGTTGTACCCCTACCATCCCATGAAGATTTTTGTGCCTAAGTCTATATTGCAAAGTCCTATACTTAGTTGCCCGAAGCGGGTGTGTGGTAGTGGGAGTATTTAGAAGCTCCTTAGGTTGGGAGCAGTGAGGTAATATTTAAGAAATAAATTCATATATATTTTTGTATATTGTACATATGTTCTATAGTTGCAAAGGGAGCGCGCATATAAAAATTTTACATATATAAACATGAGTGAGAAATGACATCCCAATAGAATATGCCAAATATATGGACTAAACACGTAGACAAGTAGTATAATACGAGACGAGAACGAGAGAGTCATAAATCTCTCTTACTTTTTCTTTTTCTTCTTCCTTGTATATATATTTGGAAAGGGAAGTGATAATTTCATCCATAGGGTTAGTGTGGAAGCTCCCATCCTATTTAGGAGCGGGTTCCTGTCTAGATGGGAGTGGGTTCCCGTCTAGGGAGTGCACCCATTTTAGAAGGATCCAGCTACTAAGGTCATAAATACATCCATCTCAAGATTCTCAATTGAGCTACCCGCATCTTACTCACATGTTGTGGGCCACAGTTATGATCTTTGCAGGGAAACCACAACCAAAATAACTAGTAACACAAAAGTGAGCCATACCTTATTCGTTCAGTCTCATCTGCAGCAATCACAACTGGGTTGAAAGGATGCACTAATATTGTTTTAGTGCCATTATCAATCTTAGTATCCCAAGCAGCAATTTGATCATGCAATTTGTTGATCGCTTTGAAAGAAAATGAGTCAAGATCATCACAGAGTGTTAAGCAAAAGATCGGAAGGATAATAGAGTAGGTACTAGAAGGGTACTCATGACCAAAACAAGTTCTGAGACAAAAAGTCATGCAACTTATAGAAACAACTGAAGCCGATAATTACTAGTACCCACAAGTACGCTGGCATTTGGCAATATTGTCCAGAGCAATTTTTTCTCTCTCCTCTCTTCTATCAAGCATTTCTTCACTATCATCGGCTGCTGTAAGAGGTGGCTTTGAGAAGTGACTGCAACTCCATCTGTAGATGGTTGATTGAGGTAGTAAACTCCGCTCTGAAACACCAGAATCTCCTCCAGAACCCAAAAGTGGATCAGCCAATCCTATATCCGGACTATTCATTAGGTGCGGCCTGAACTCTAGCGAGCAAACTCTTCTCAGTCCCGACAAGTAACTTGGGCGAGGAGGACTAACTGGTGGAGTTCTAAATGTAAGGGGCAAATGTCCTGTTGACAAAATTTCAAACGAAAAAATTCAGCTTACAAAGCATAAAAAGAACTCAATATATAGAAACACCGCAAAAAAGAGGACTTCAACACAAGCAAAAGAGTAAGCATCATCCAAAGTAGCACATGACAAAAATTTAATCAGGACATTTAATACCAAGATTAATTTGCAATGCATATTAGGCTACAAGGCCACAGATTGTAGCTACCACACCGGGTTGGGACGAATAAGAAAAGGATATAAAAGCTTAAAATTAAAACCCACAATGAAAATGAACCACACAAATTGTAAAACATGAAACTCTCTAAAAGTGTGTTGAGGATACAAAGCATGCAACTGGTGCTCAGATCGATATGTCCTAAGTACTTCACATGTCAATCTATTAAAACACATATGGGTTTTCCTAACCTCCACCCAATAGGTGGAGGATAATATGCATTTAATGACAAACTAGTTCGGATATAAAGACACATTTCAAGGATATCAATATACTTTCACGGATATTAATACACTTTTCTGAGATATGAATGCACTTTCTACTTATTATCCTCCACCAATTGGTTGGAGTTTAGTATTGTACGAAAGATATTTATATGAACTGGATGAGTTGACCAAGTTAAGGATTGAGTCATATCAGTACTAATTTCTCCTGTACTAAGTTAGCTGATGGATAATTGCCATGTCTTGGGGGCCAAAAGTGATTTAGAATTTGCCAAGATCTGATTTTGAAATGAAGTCAGCCCAATCAGATTGTTATTTTTATTTTTTTTTGATCCGAATCAGATTGTTATTTGATGGAATACTCTTTCACAAAGATGGCATGATTTGTAATTCTGTATTTCTTGTGGGGTTACTTTTGTAATTTTGTATTTTAGGATTTTAAGGATCTATATATAGGACTGCTAAGTTGCACAAAGCGGGAGCGGGGGTATGTAGAAGCTCCCTAGGTTGGGAGCGGCAAGGTAATACTTGATGAATAGATAAATAAATAAATAATACAAATGTGTGTGTGGATAAATTTATCTATGTTTATATGTATTGTACATATGTTTTATAGTTGCAAAAAGGAGTGTGCATATAAACATTTTATATACAAATATGAGTGAGAAATGACATCCTAATAGAATTTTTTATGCCAGATATATGGACTAAGTACGTAGATAAGTAATAGAATACAAGATGAGAAAGAGAGTCCTAAATCTCTCTTACTTCTTTTTTCTTTTTCTTCTTCCTTGCATCTATTTGGAAAGAGAAGTGGAAATTTTGTTCGCAAGATTGGTGTGGAAGCTCCCATCCTATTTAGGAGCGGGTTCCCATCTGGATGGGAGCGAGCTCCCGTGGAGCTCTTGTCTCAGGAGCGCGGAATCGAGCTCCCGTCTAGGGAGCGAACCCATTTTAGAAGGATCTTGCAACTAATAGGAGTAAAGTCTTCTTATTTTGGGAGGCAAAGATGTAAGAAACCATAGGTGTTTGTTTGGGGCTGTGGCACCATGTTTCTTTGCCCTATCCTCCTCCCTTCTCTCTTCCTCTCTTTGTGGGATTCAAAGCAACCTAGTATTCTAGGGTTTTCCCCCTTTTCTCCCTCTTCTCCTTGTGGATTGAAGCCCCCCTAGTAGTTCTAGGGTTTTCTCCCTTTTCTTCCTCTTCTATCTAACCTTCCTCTGTGTAATTTGAGAGCCTTTTCATGGAATAAAAATTCCCGTTTTGTGTTTTAAGTTTTCTGTTTGTGTGCTATTTTCCGTTTTAGTGGAGTTTGTTTTGGCTTGTAATTCCAGGTTACATCATTATTCCATCATGTTCCACTAGTTTCTGCAAGCATTCACTTTAAGCAACACTATTTATCCATTCAAACTTCCATCCATTTAGATTTGACCGATGAAGATCCATGGGCCAGTAAATTTAATGATACATGTATATAAGTGCCTGTTGGATATTTATTTCCCTCTTGACAAATTATGAAAACCGCTACAAGGAATAATTTACTCAAATTCGGATGAAAATTGGACTTTGAATATCTTGTGACAATTCTGAGTTCAAATATGTACGTAATTCAGCTTCTAAATTGGATTGGCATTTCTGCCTAATCCTGACCTGTCAACAATCCTAATCAACAGGTCAATACCAATGCTATAGCCTATACAAATGGAATTATTTGATAGTGCAATGCAATGAATAGAAAGAAAAAAAAAACAGTAAAATAATTACCTCCATTCATATCAAACCATGAAGCTGAACGGGCTAGGCCAGCAAGACTTGGAGTTGTGGGTTCACCCGGCCGAGCACTGCTGCCAGTAGACTTCACAGATTTCGTAACCACTTGTTCAATTCCAATAAAGGATAGCACTCGTCGACCAAGGCTCGCAACACATGGTGATGGATCCTTGGCTAACGTACGCATAGCAAAAACACATTGTGAATACAATGCATTGTCGAGAGGTTTCGGCCTTGTATGGCTTGCAACCCCATAGCTAACGTCTTCACTAAACATGCCAGGATCAGAATGTTGGGGCAAATCATCACATGGTGGAGATCCATGCATTATTCCAGAAGCTGTGAGGGGACTACTGGTGGAGACCCTCCCATCTCTAACGGCTGATTGACTGTCTCCACCAACTCTTAACAAAGGGCCAATCTGGGAAGGACCCAATATTCCATGTGGCATGGACTGGGGTGGAGTATAAACACTTCCTGTACCCTTCATGGCCAAAGAAGGCAAGGAACTAAGCACAGCATTAGATTGAGGTTTACAATATGCCGCAGCAATTGGCTTCAAATGCTTGTTGTGTCCAAAGGCAAAGCGTGCCAGAGCTGTTAAGATGGGGAGAAGATATGATGCCAACAAATAAAAGAACCGAACAAGGAGGAAGGCCTGCAGACCCAACTTGCATAGTACATATAGTAACATCCTCCCAAATGCAAACAAGAAAAGAGAAACTAAACAATGGAAACACAACCACAAACATAAAATATGGTTAACACACAGCAAAGTAAGCAATTTATCATAGCATGCTATGAAACACACACAGATATTTGACATGCATGAAGAGCTTTGGAATTGTTCACATGTAGTAGCAAACAAATCCAGCTACCTACCGTCATTCAAAGTCCATTTTACTCGATCATTCTATTCTTACATAGAGGAAAGGAAAAGGATGAAATAAGATTAATAGGGAAATCTTGAGAGGTAACAAGAGTCTGTGATAGTTGTCCTTGTACTACAAATGCTTACAAGTGCTAACGTTCAATCAAACAACACCTGACTTGATAATATTAGTCCCTCCGTCCCTCTTAAATGTCCTTTGAGAAAAGTGTATTTTTGTGGACGTATAAAATTTATTTTCATAGAACTTTTTTTTTAAAAAAATTACGCCAAATTAAAGTGCTCAAATTAGTACTTTAATTTGGCGTAAAAAAATTACACAGAAATATATTTTAGGGGTTTGAAAATGCACGTATTCCAGTAGCGGACACTTAAAAAGGGACGGAGGGAGTACACACTTTGAAGGAAAGGAGGAACAAATGTTTTGTGGAAGCAATGAAAAGTTCCACCTCATGAAACATGCTTAGTGTCTACATACCTACGGCAACCTCTGCTCGTACTAGTGGGCTCCCGTCGGAGACAGCATTTAAAATACTCTTCAGAATGCTAGTCTCAACTCTAATTTTTTCATCATTGTCGCCTTCTTCATCTCCACCATTTCTAGATGTGTCAAATCCAACATCAAGAAGGGTCCCCAGAGCAAAAACAGCTGATGCTCTCACCTGAAATAAAGTTCCCCATGTAAATACAGAGGTTTGAAATTACATGCCCAGCTTAAATGTTGAACCTCTCTACGATAGAAATTATCACAAAGTAAGGGGAGACCTCGGGTTGGGGCCCAGAGAGTACAGATGTATATATGACGGAGGCATCTTCCTGCAAACCTATTACTTGTGCCTCTGTGAAATCCTCCCACAGCTTACCCAGACAGAGGCAAAGCCACTGAAGAAACAGGGGTTCTGTCTGTGCATCATTTGCTAATGAAGAGTGAAGGTGCTTCAAGCATACATGTATCAAACCAGCTTCAATACATGCCTCCTGACCCCGTCGATGTCCATCTACAATAACAGCCAAAACAAATGCAGCCATTGCACGTTGCTCCGGATATGCTTCCACACTATCTAGAAACCTTATGAAATATAAGTGGCCCCCATCCTTTACCAGGTCAGCCTGGCATGACTATTACCAAGCAAAAAATAAACTTGATTAAAGACGGCTGCAAACAATCCACCACAGAGAGAAAGGTGGGCGACGAAGGGACAGAAAGAATAAAACACATAACAGAATGAGGCTGGAGACAGAGCACAAAGAACAATGAAGACATTTTAATTCAAACCTTGTCAAGGGCAAGGATCTTTGTCCATATAAACACAAGAATCTGCCGTAGTTCTGGAGTAATTGTTTGCAACAGCTTTAGAACGTATGGAAAAATTCCAACTGACAAGGCCTAAAAGAAGAGAAATTTCATTAAGTGCATCATTGAATCAGATGCTGTAAAGTAGCAATAAGTTTTATATAAAAATAATAATAATAACAACAACAACAACAACAACAACAACAACAGAAAAAACTACTCATGCATATAAAACAGAAAATGAGAAAATATATCCTAACAAAACCAAATCCAAAGGTACCTACCAGATTCACAGCCCAGGGTCCCATGTCAAGGAATCTTCCAAGAAGCACCAAAGCACGAAATCGATGGGATTGACTAAGTAAGACCTATTAACAAAGGCAGTTAAATGACCTTCCACATTGGAGTTTAAGAAAAAGAGAAACAACAGAAGTCACGCAAACAAAACATAATGAGAGAATGTAGATGAAGATACGAACAACAAAAATCAAGTTAGAATGGCATAACATAGCTATCTGATGTCCAAAGAAAAAAACTTATATTGGGTTCCGACATAAGAGATGTCAAGTGATTAAAATGATTTGGGCCTGCAAAGTTTCATCTCATTGTAGAGTCATAGCTAAAGGTGAACAATGAGTGTATATGTTTAAGAGGACGGACACTTGGTCACCCATATGCTTAAGATACCCAATCCAACGTTTAATTTCACATAGGACCCTAATCAAGAGACATTATAATAGCCAATGGCTAAACGCCACAAGGCCCACAACTAATGCTGAGGCTGCTGGCAATGACTGCCTACTTTCACCTTCAGTCCACTATGTTACATCCCCCAGTGGTACTGTCAAATCCATAATGATCATCTTCACTATGAGAAGTTCCACCAAGTAGGCAACAAATCAACACAATCAGCCAAAAGATGGACTGTGCCAACTTAAGGTCCACTAATTAATACAAATGCATATGAAAAGCTTGAATCAACTACACCTTATGCCAACTTCAAAAAACAAAATCACTACTGATATATTAAGCCCAAATCAATAATTTAGCAACCACTGTGCACAATGAAGCAGCCACTGTGCACTTTCATTTATTCGTATCTGTAAAGGAATGACCACTCAAAAAGTCCAAGACTGTTAACACAACCTTCAAAACACTCCGACATACAGATTTCTCAAGCAATATATTACAGCCAAAGTAGTCGAATTCCTAACAGAAAACTTCAATCAAAAAGTAATGCATAGGCCAAACGATTGGTTGATTGGCCAATTTATAGCAGTAAAGACCCATAAATCTTTCAACCAACCTTACAAATAAAATACAAAAGTAACAGAACTTGACAGTAGATGCTGAAATCATGAAACCTACATCCCAGAAGACTTTAAGATTCCAAAATACAGAAATACCAGATTGTGGCTCCATAATACAAGGACCATGCAAAGAGACACACCTGAAGAACAATAGGCAATTGTTCAGGAGGTTTCTTACGCTCAGATCCATGATCAAGCCACACCTCAAAAGCCGTTAACTGGTCTGTGAAAAAAGGACTTGGCTGAAACAAAACAAACATGATATCACTCCATAACGGGTTGTCAGTGACTGAATAGAAAGCCTGAATCACCATATTTCTAGATGCACAAACTCTGGACATAACACAAAAAAGAACATAATTTTATGGAAAGGCACCTGGAAATCTGCATTGGGATCCTCAAGCAAAGTTGGAAGCTGAGAAAGGCAGTTTTCAGCCGCCATGTCCCATGCATCCCTATTACACAGACAGTGAAACAGAGTGACGACATAATCAATGAAAGCCAAGGTGAGTTACTTTTACAAGTATATAAACACTAGCTACCACATATGATGCTGATGGGTCGGTGGCAAAACAGGATATGAGATCGGGGAACAGTTTGCAGATCGCATAATTCTCTCAGCGAGTAAAAAGTTTCGGAACAGACTGGCAACTAACAGATCTTGTCTGAACAATCGCTGAAAAAGATCTGCAGCAAACAAAATTATGTAACCATTAAAATACCAGATTGAAAAGAACCGCAAAGTTCAATCACAAAAGTCTCTTTCATCACCATGTGGTAGAACATTCCAGGCAATTGTGTCAGTCACTGCTGTAAAAATCCAGTTAAGTTCTCCTAGAAGTGTTTTACGGTCATTTTGGCGGCCAGGAATTTTATCTGCGAGGGAGTAATCAAGCGATCGAAGAAGTAATGAACGAGGCCAGAACCTGTGATACACCATGACAAGACAATCAAACATTCAACTAGCTCAATTAGCACAAAGAAAATTAACCACCAAAAAGAAGTGATCATACATAGACACAGAGCACTTTAGTCGAAGGAGCCACCAACCAGAAACACTTGAGGCATCAAGTGACACATTACTAACAAATCCAGGACTAGTTTAAAGAACAAAACGAACTAACTTGCCAAAAAAAAAAGAAAAAAGAACAAAACAAACTACGACTCAATCAAACTACAATAGAGAACAGAAGCTAGGGCTTTTAAAATGTGACAATCCAGCAAACAAGCATCATTGATTAGACTGAAACGACTTATAATACAAGATTCATCAACAAGTTATTCGGAAACGGTAACCTCCATGAACAGATAAACATAAACAAGTCCTGAAAACCAATTTGAACAGAAGGACAAAACATTTATAGGGACCCATTACAACTCAGTATATTAGTCACTGCAAATAATGTGAAAATAAAAGAAGGGTCTCATAAACACGTCAAAAGAAAAGAATGTCTCACCATCTTAATGCCATCTTGATGGGAGTGGTGAGGCATGATGTAAACACATCAGCAGGAAATTCAGCACTCTGAGGTAGAGTCTCGTGGGCTTCACAGGCAGCAAGCAGAATGCAATCTCTGATGGAAGATCCCGAAGAACTAGAAGCACTCCAATCGGGAAGCTATACGATAGACAATGGTATTAAACGTCAGTGAACACACGGAATACAAAGACAATTGGCGGAGTTTGGGGGTGCCTGGTTGGCATGTTCCTGCCCTGTTGTGTCTTTCTCGCCTTGGATCCTTTGTAATTCGTTTCCAAAGATTAATAAAATCTTTTTGCTCTTCAAAAAAAAGAATACAAACTGAGAGTAACCAGCATGAATACCTCTTTGAAGGCATTGACAACCATTCCACCAGCAGAGCAGTCAAAAACATAAATTGACGGGGTCCTTAACCAGGAATCAAGCTCACTGATGGGCAGCGGGATATATTGTGTATAACTCTGTACCACATAAATCAATCAGAAGATAAAGAAATCAAACAAATGCTAAGTTGAATGCCATGGAATACTAGCTTTCAGATTAGTGATGAAACCTTATTGAATAGCCAGATTTCACCATTAGCAGTTGGCCTTGGCACACCATGTCCATTATAATGAAACAGAACTCTTTCAGACTTGGCAGATTTCCGGCGAGTGGTACAAAGTTTCCTCACCTCTTCTACAGTAGGATCTGTATGACTCTTGTAGTGGGCCTGTTCCAGTTTCAATACATTAGGCTGTGTTTAAGGGATCGGGTCCATGGTGTCAGGCCAAGCAAATAAACATCCATACACAAAAATAAGTAGTATGAGTTAGGCCAACAGGGTTGTTGGTCACTTTTTCTATGTCTCATGTAGATATTGAAATGATTCCCTCCATTCCCCTTCGAAACAAATTAAAGAAAAAAGTTAATAATCAAACCTCTTGACGAAGGACTCTTTCCAAATATTTAAAAAATTCAGAGTCCAGGATCTATTTGTGAAAGTATAGGGTTTTGTTTTGTATTTTATCATTTATATTAGGGTTGCTTTTGTAATCTTTTTCTATGTTAAGGGTAGTATAGTCTTTTTATTTTTAGGGCTCTATTTAAACTTTGTTCTTCCTTGTAATTCGTTAATGTTGAATATACGAATGTTTTCTTCTTCTCTCTCTCTCTCTCTCTCGAAAGTATCATGGTATCAGAGCAGCAGCCATTGCTGGGTAACACATGAATCTTCTCTCCTCTACATTTCTCTACCACTATCGATCTCTATCTCTCTCTCTCTCCTCCTTCGATTTCTCTCTCACAGTCAACACACTCATGTCGATCTATTGCAGCAATACCAACACTGTTTAGCAACTTCTGACCACCGACAATCACTTTCTAGCAGTCGACGATCACCAACGACCCTTTTCCAGTCCTTGACAACCACCGGCGTTCACCTTCCGGCCACCTTCAATCCTGTTCTAGTTCGTATTTGCAGTATTTCGAGGTATTCTGAACACGAAGTCTACTGGGTGACCCTTTTCTGAACATCGAAGACCTTCAGCGACCTCGAATCTGACTGGGCTTTGTTACTCTGTCCTGAACCTGCTAACCCAGTTACCAACGACCTCTGATTGTACTCAAAACTCATTGGGTCCCTCTCATTTTGCATCTTTGTGAGGTACTTGCAGACCTGTCGTGTATTTTGAAGCCTCTGAGGTATTTTCGTAGCCATCTATCTCTTGTATTCTGCACATTGGGACTCGGAATCTAACATCTGAGGTATTTTGGAACCCATCTCTGGTATTCTGTAACTTCACCTCATCTCTGGCATTCTGTATTCTATTTGGCACTATCTGTGGTTTGTTTGAACTTCTGTTAGCACTGTTTCTGGACAATCAGCACCTCTGGTTAAGCTCTAGTAGGGACACTGCGTTTGCATTCTGTTGGAAGATTGTTGTTGGTTTCATCACTATGGTAGAAGAGAGAGTAATCAGTGTTCATTTGAATGGGCATAACTACTCTTATTGGTCTAGTGTCACACAACAGTATTCTCGGCCCACACCACAGTATTCTCATCCTCCAACTGCCTTTACAGCTCCTGACACTAACAGTACACAACAGTATTCCTCCTCTGAGAGCTATCAACAGTTTCGTACAATTCTGGCCCTCACTCAGGGAGGTCCTTCACAGGCATTTGCCATCACCACCACTCACTCAGGTTTGCATGGTTCCTATACCACAAGTATTCTACCTACCACATGGATCTTTGATTCTGGTTGCTCCCACCATATGACCCCTATATTGTCATGACTAAGTGATTGTGTCTCTCTTGTTTCTCCCATTAGTATCTCTACTGCAGATGGCTCTCCTATGCATGTTGTCTCGATAGATTCTATTATCCCAACCCCATATTCTTCTCTTTCAATACCAAATGTGTTCTATGTTCCCCAGTTATCTGTTAGTCTTCTCTCAATTAGTCAATTATTTGATTCTGGCTTTAATGTTTTGTTTTCTTCTTCTGGTTGTGTTGTGCAGGATCGGGTGTCTAAGAAGCAGATTGGGACAGGGCGTAGAGTTGGTGATCTCTATGTTTTTGAGACTTTACATGTTCCTATTGAGTCTACTACAACTGTTATGTCGTCCTTTTGATTAGATCAGAACTCTTCTCCCTTTTTATCTTTGGCATTCTCGATTCGGGCACATGTCTAGCAAACGTTTGAATCTTTTGCGTAAGTCTGGGGTTTTGGGAAACATTTCTGCTAGCGATATTTCTGAATGCAGTGGTTGTAAACTTGCCAAAATGTCTGCTTTACCTTTCACTCGAAGTACCTCTGTGTCTACTTCCCCATTTCAACTTCTTCATACAAACTTGTGGGGTCCTTCTCCAATAGCCACTAAAGGTGGTTCCCGATATCATGTTTCATTTGTTGATGATTATAGCAAGTTTACGTGGGTATATCTGTTGACACACAAATCAGACTTTTACCAAGCATATCGCAATTTTCACTCCATGGTTCAAACTCAGTTTTCGACAGAAATCAAGGTTCTTCGCTCTGACTTAGGCGGAGAATACTCTCTGGGTGAGTTCACAGAATTCTTGGCTTCTCATGGCACCATTCATCAATCCTCTTGTACCAACACTCCAACTCAAAATGGGCATGCTCATCGTCACCTTTTAAATACTGCACGGTCTCTTCTTCTTTCTTCCTCTGTGCCAGCCGTATTCTAGGGAAAGGCTGTGCTCACTGCAACGTACCTTCTCAACCGGATGCCCACTCCACTTCTCTCTGGTTCTTCCCCTTACGAACGGCTCTATGGTCAGGTTCCCAACTACTCCCTCCTTCGCGTCTTTGGCTCCACTTGCTTTATCCTTCTTCCCAAGAAGGACCGCACTAAACTTAGTGCTCGTAGTGTCTTATGTGTCTTCTTGGGGTATGGGATCCAAAAAAAAGGCTACCGTTGCTATGACCCTATGACTAAAAAGTTGTATGTTTCTCGGCATGTTTCGTTTCTTGAGCGTTTACCCTTCTTCTCTCTCCCATCCAAACTCATCACTATTGCTAAAAAAGATCTCGTGCATATAGATCCTTTCCCTCTGGATGTTCCTGAGGAAGAATATGTTTGTACTCTTGACATGTTTGATGATTCTGATCTTCCATCTTCCTCTTCTGAATTCCCACCCCATTCCTCCCCTTCCCAAGTATTATTTCCATCGCACTGGCCCAACTCTCTGTCCTTCATCTGCTGGTGATGTCTCTAATCCGCCTACACATCGGTATCCTTCTCGTGATCTTCGTCCTCCGGTAAGACTTGGCTTTACTAACACTTGTTTTTCCTCTTCATATTGCACTTTCTTATCTCACATCCATACTTACTTTGAACCTCGTTCCTACAAAGAAGCTTGTAATGATCCTAACTGGGTGCATGCCATGAATGACGAGCTCACTGCTCTTGATAAGACTTAGACTTGGGACTTGGTTCCTCTCTCCGATGGTAAAAATCTCATTGGTTGCAAATGGGTTTTTAAAGTTAAAAACTCATTCTAATGGTGCATTGGGCGGTACAAAGCCCCGCTTAGTTGCCAAGGGGTACTCTCACATGCCACCGGTCTTGTTTGTCCTCTCCGTCGTGCTCTTTATGGCCTCAAACAATCTCCTCGCACTTGGTATGCTTGTTTTCATGATATGGTTCTTCAAATTGGGTTTCAACCAAGCATGCATGAGTCTGCACTCTTTGTTTGCCGCGGTCCTCATGGTTTGGTTCTTATATTGCTCTATATTGATGACATGATCATCACTGGTTCTAACTGTGCGGCTATTGATAAAGTGAAGCTTCATTTATTTCACCAATTTGAAATGAAAGACTTGGGTCCTCTTCGGTATTTTCTTGGCATTGAGGTTGCCTCCTCTCCAAAAGGTTATCTCTTAACTCAGACTAAGTATGTGACCAACATTCTTCATCGAGCTCAACTTACTGATGACAAAAAGGTTGATACTCCCATTGAGTTACATGCTAAGTTCTCTGCTTTAGGTGAGGTTCCTCCTGCTGATCCTACCATGTATCGTGAACTTGTTGGTTGTCTTGTGTACCTCACTGTCACTCGGCCAGACATTGCCTACGCAGTGCATATAGTTAGTCAATTTGTTTGTGCTCCTCGGTCTACTCATTGGGCTGCCTTGCTACGTATTCTTCGTTATGTTCGTTGCACCATGTTACAGTGTTTACTTCTATCTTCTACTTCTGATTTGTCTCTTCGGGCATATGCTGATTGGGCCGGTGATATCTCTGATCGGAAATCTACCTCTGGCTTCGGTGTTTTTCTGGGGGACTCTCTTATCTCATGAAAGACCAAGAAACAATCCGTTATTGCTCGTTTTACTGTTGAAGTTGAGTATCAAGCCATGGCTTATGCTACCTCTGAAGTTGTTTGGCTTCGCTGGTTGTTATCCGATATGGGTCTCACTCTCTCTTCTCCCACACCACTCTTTTGTGACAACAAAAATGCCATTCAGATTGCTCACAATTCCGTCTTTCATGAACGCACGAAGCATATTGAAATTGACTGTCATTTTGTTCCCCACCATTTTCAATCCGGCTCTATATCTCTACCTTTTGTCTCCTCTACTCTTGATTGGCGATTTCTTCACCAAGGCGCACACCACCGCTTCGTTTTCGTTTCCCCACCGACAAACTCGGTGCTTTCTGCGGGGCTCGCATCATGAGTTTAGAAGGGGGGTGAAAGTTTAGGGTTTTGTTTTGTATTTTATCTTTTATATTAGGGTTGTTTTGTAATCTTTTTCTATGCTAAGGGTAGTATAGTCTTTTTAGTTTTAGGGCTCTATTTAAACTTTGTTCTTCCTTGTAATTCGTTAATGTTGAATATACGAATGTTTTCTTCTCTCTCTCTCTCTCTCTCTCTCTCTCTCTCTCTCTAAGTATCACTATTGAGCTACAAAAACAGATCAAAACCCCCTTTCTATCTCAACCTAACCATAGAGATTAAAGAAACTCTCTTAGGGCACGAATTGTTAATTCACACAAAAGAGGAAGGAGGCTGCGGTACACCAAACCCTTTGGAGCACGGTACAGTGGGGCTAGGCTTATTTGGATCATTTTTCAAAGGGAAATTAGTTCATTCTGAACACGAACCATTTTTTTAGATTATTTAAGTACTACTAGCTTCTACGTATGAAATCGTATTTATCAAAAACATAATAGGATTATATATGAGGTCCTTTTTGTTATACGACAATGTACTTGTCATCTGTGAGACATTTTTGTCTTCGCATAGCCAAAATCCCCATTCCAATTTTGCTATTGATCCATGATTGGGATCGTTCAACCTGGATCGCAACTTGTAATCCCTATAGCGAATTGTGGTAACCCTGGTCTATGTTACCAGAAAACTCTACGTCTTGGAACGAGTTTTCCAAATGTGGTACACCAATATTTCAAAAAGATGAATTTAGCGATCCAAATCGACCCCGTAATATATCCTATAGATAATTAAGGCTACTACAGATATGGGTGCTTTAGCAAGACAAAATATAAGACAAGTTGGTCATAATGCTTCTAGAAATATGTTTTACATGAATAATTAGACAAATTATACTTCATTTCATTGGATGTTTCTATGTTGAAATAAGAACATTCTTGGATTGTAAGCCATAGAAGCCTACCCATGTCATTACGGCATTTAGAGCATGCGCATACCATGTTCCCATTGTCGTTCCTCGTACAGGGACAATCTGCGTTCCAGGTAACACAGTCTCTCTACAATTGTTGTTATTCCATGGACATAAGCCATAGCCATCTTATTTAGACTTCCTTATCTTTCTAATTGCAGCTCTTAACTTCACTAGATTCACTAGAACTATATAGTTGAGTATGGATTAAGAGGTGAAAAAAAGAACATTTGAATTGGATATTTAAATATGCTACAGTGAAATTATTCTCTTCTGATACGCAGATCAGCAGGTGCTAAAGGACACAATATGAACTCTGAGCTTAAAAAAGCAAAGCACCAATTACTACATTTAAAAAGCAAAACGTCTCACCTTAGGTTGCCACCTTTCATACTGAAGACACAACGTTTTCTCTATTGTTTCAATAGCTTTTCGAGGGGCCATAGAAAATGGATCTGGAAAAAGGGAGAGATTAAAGGATTACAAAAGTGAAAAAACAAATTCCTTCCATCACTGATTGAAGTAAACTATGTAATAGACTTTTCCTTTGTGATTTATTGGTTGCAAGTAAAAATGAATGATGGAGAAATGCATCTACTACAGAACATGATTGCACTTGAGCCCTCTATACCCTGATGGTACCGAGTACATGCCCAAGTGGTACCCCAATAGTGTACTGTTATACCATGAATCAAAGTAGTTGAAAAAAAGGACATATCTTTCTTTACCTAGTGAAGGATGTACCACGCAAATTACCAGTAAGTACCTGCACCTGTACCAGTAGAACTAATTTTAATTACTACTAGTGCTTCATAGTCCCCCCCGTCCCGAACAGAAGAAATTAAAGCCAGAAAGAACCCGGCGACATGTTTTTCAACAGAGAAACACGAGACACCAACGCCTATAATGTTTTCTATGACCAAAATCGCCAGTCAACTATATAGTGAGAACCCCCAGAGGTTGGTGCAATAATAGTCACCTGGCAACCAGGCATCGGAAACCTTTGGTCTGGGGTTTGACTGCACCCAAGGGCTATCAATTCTTGTGTTGAGTCAGTCCATGCAAAGCTTTACCCCGGGTAACTTGGTCTATTTCATCCAATACCGAATTATCAAAAAAAGAAAAAAAAAAAGACGGAAAAAAAAAAAAAACTAATGTAGTGAGAGTAATTTAGAAGGATTGGTCAGGAAATATATTAAGAAAGCAAAAATTGTGATATTTAGTAGCAGCACATAAAACCAGAATTGGAAAACAAAAAAAAGAAATAGGGAATAGAATAACAGTAACAGCTGTACCTATCCAGCACTCCATTCTGGCACAAGGAGATATCTTAATTACATCAGGCGGGTCAACACCAATGTTTAAACAAAGAACAAGAGCAACACATCCTGTCTTCATCTGTAATAAAAAGATTAGAGTCATGTACGAATCAATGTATAAAACATAACAAGTCTGCAAGCGATTAATTAGAACATAAGATCGCCCACTAGGTAAGCAAGGGCTGGAATCCAAAGTATCGGCACATACAAATTGAGTCCAGGCATTTCCACTAAGCAATTCATGCAAAAAGATCAGAGCAAGAGATATTTCTCGTACACAAATTTTCCAGTGGAATTCAGGAGGGTAAGATATATCTCATATATCAAGTCATCATTTACCAGACCACCGAAACAGAGACAATATAGTATGTTAAAAACTTCAAACTAATGGAAGATGAAACAGGAGATGAAAAATGAGGTGAAAAGGGAACCATATCCTATTCCTAGCTGAAGAAATAGAAATGAACCCCACACAAACCAAGAAAATGCCAGCCCATCCCGTGTCATACTCAAATGTCATTTCTGGATAGTGGATACCTAGCCTGAGACAATGGCAACTGAGCTGAAGGCATACAAAAATGCCTCGTGCATGAGGTCTAATCTTTCAAACAGCCCATCCCGTGATCAAAAGCACACATTAAAATGTCTACTCTACCAACTACTCAAATATCAAATTTTCCACCATAGTTTTAAGCAGCTATGTTGCATGGATGTATAAAGTAGTCAAACACTCAACATAAGTATAAACTATAAAGGTATGGGATCAATGCCATGCATTTAGTTGACCAATAACTTAGCAAGCATTTTTCAAATTCAAATTTCTCATGAGCTAAGGATGAAACTCCTACAATATGCAATTTTAAGAGAACTGCAACACACTGTTTTTTAAGCTAGAAAATAGAGATTATATACAAAGGATTTCCAATATTCCGGCGTGTCCCCATATCCTTGAAATGAAAACTAGATGACCCCGATATGGAGACAAGTTCCTGCACCCAACATTTGAACTGAAGTCCATCTGACATAGTCAAGCAGTATTACAACGCTATTCCCTTATCGCATATATTCAGACCTCCAAAAGAAACTTTTTCACTTCACTGATCACCTTTATTCAAGGATCTATGAAGGAGTTTAACACCATGTGCCATCTCTATTTGATGAAACAGAGGTTCAGTTTACAAAGTAGATCTCAAATGGGATTTTGGGCAAAAGTTCACCAGCGCAAAGAATCAGTTTCTAAGGAGGTTGATTACTTCATTTTCTGAGCTGTAATTGAGTTGTAGGAATTTCTCCCAAACAAAGCAACTATCCATGTTTATACCTAGTACTTTGCTTGACTACAAAACTTTTTCTAAACACGACAGAGGAGTTCTCAATAAAACTTAAGCTCATGAATTCTACCATCTAGTGCATCTCATGGTCATTTGGTCCCTGGATAGTAACTTATCAGTAAAACTAATCCACCTTAGATTGCAAATTCAACAACATGAGACACCACATAATATGTGAATTTGAATATAGCATGTCAGAAGAAGAGTTCCAATGTTGAGAAGCTGACAGCCATCAAAGGATCCAGAACTAAAGCAAAAACAGTGACCGGCTAGTTGCTAAGACTCTCCACTACGATAATGCCAGATCAACTCTTAAATTTTAATAGCATGCCATTAATAACATTCCAACCACAACATCTAGTGACTATATTTTAGGACAAGTCTGTTGGGGAGAAGAGTCCACACTACACATCTGAAAGGTTGACAACTGGCTATCGAATCGCAGACAAAGCAATTACAGAATAATTGGTAAAATTGGTTTCCATATATACTACTGTCAACATGTTGCCTTCATGAAGCCTGATTAGTAAGGGTCACCTCACAATATCTCACTAGTGGTATTAACATAATTCCTTGACATAACATAGCATACATAATGGTAGCTATCCAGGCAGCTTATGTAGTAAAATTCTTCCTCATTCAGGAATGTAATTCCTTTATTACTGTGGTGCTTCCTTGTTGCCATTGATTTTATTCTTCGAGCTAGTGTGCATGTCCGGTTTGTAGCCCAACTCCAACAAATTAAACCTTAACATAGAATGTAAATTCAAAGAGGAATATCTGTAAACAGAAAATGTATATATGGAAACAAAAACTAACAATAATAAAGGAGCTTACACGGACCTTGGGCCGTCATTTTGAGACAGCGCTATTTTGAAAGGTGATGAGGTCAATAAAAAACAGTAATAAATTGCGGCATGAGGTTATTTTGATATTGCAGATATCCTAATCAAGGGCAGCAAGGGTCATCCAAGGATCGATCATTCAAGGGTTATCATGATTCTAGTAGTTGCGTGAATATGCATTTAGATACGTTAAACAATAACTCATTGCATGCAATCATTATTAGGTTCATTCATTATTAGATTCAACGTATCCGCTAAACTATCCACATTTTATCTACTTCGTCCTTGAGCTATGGAAACTACATTTTTTGTCCTTATTGCAACCCATTTGGTTAAATAGTTAATGGCATCACAATTTTTTGACGGAAAACAAGCCATGTGCTTATCACATGCGATATTTCCCAAAAATCAAGAGCAAAAATGCCATTTCACCATGGCAGAAGTGCCAATAATAGAGACGTGGCTATTCACGTGATCAAAAACTCCCTTGCTTGGCCAAATAAAATAAGATGTAACACAAAACCTTTAGACTCAATCACATAGGATAAAATCCCATGTTTTCTTCTTCCTCCAGTACCCCAACAAACCCAGTTCTCTTCTAAATTTTGGTCCCCCTGTAATAAAATTTCCAACCCTCCCCCCTCTTTCCTCTCTCTCTCTCCAACACCTTCTCCTTTCTTCTATTTTTTTTATTCCCATCTACCCCAATTCCCCACTTCCACGGCAACCATCAAGCAAACGGAAACTATTGCCACTCCGACTCATTATTAGACGATCCAAAAATTGGATTCCACAGTCCAAACCCAAATCAGTAAACTATAACTACTATCTTTACTTAGAATTGAAAGCCCCAACATACTAACCCATACAACTGTATACACTGTAACGTATATACAAAACATAGTAGAATATATAAACAAAGAGCTGAAAGGGAAGTCATGGTTTGTGTCATATTTCTATATTTATACAGGGAAGTCATTGCCTTATCTCTTACGATTCCATTCATCTCCTCCTCTCTTCGCCCATTTCTAGGCATTTTCCCAACCCCAGTTTGTACATCCAAAATTCAAATTTTGAACCCAGCTTGATTGGAACATGCGTGCTTCTCAATGTTTAAAACTCCCTCGGCGCTAGTCGGGCGGAGAAGGGGCGCCTAGGGACTAGGCACCGACAAGTTAGCTTCCTAGTCTAGGCTTTGGACCATCACCTAGCGCCTAGACGGAGACTTGTCGACCTAGGCACCGACTTTTTGAACACTGATGCTTCTACGGAAATCCAATGCCTTCAATGTGATCTTATCACACTAATAAATATGTAAGTATTTATTAGGGAGGATTCGTATTTAAGGGAAAGAAGACCGTTACTGAGAAGTAGCGTGGAGATAGAGAGGGGAGTAGTGTGGAAAGAAAGACTTGAGTGGGGATATTACAGAGAAGTGAAATGGCATTTTTGCCCCTCGCATTTATGAAATATTGCACATCATAAGCACGTGGCCCGTTTTCCGTCTAGAAATTGGGATGATGTTAAATATTAGACCGAATGGATTGCAATCAGATAGTTTAAGGACAAAAAATGTGGTTTTCATAGTTTAGGGACGAAATAGACAAAATGTGGATAGCTTAGGGGATGTAATCTTTCATTTAATGAATAGAGTTGATTCATGAATTTGAAGTATTGAGGCCACAGTCATCCTGATTGGTGTTGCGGTCCTTGCAGAAATTTACTAACCCTTGCGAGGGTGAAAACACTCTTTTCTCTCTTCTTCTTCTCATTCTTTCCTTTCCTCCTCTTTAAACACCACACATACATGTGTCGTGCTTTCTTGTAGTGATTGTTATATTCTTTACCGTACAATGTATTTGTGCCTATCTTGTATCCCAACTAGGGACGGATGGAAGGCTTGGGGTTGGGTGGGGTCGCCCTGGCCTCCCCAAGTTTTGAAGAAGCACTATGCACCCCTTATAAATATGCATTTCTTCATAAGATGTCACTAAATTTATGCAATAATAGAATCTATCTTAAAGCCTGAATCCAATCTTTCATATTTCCTTTTAACAACAGTCTAAATTTAAGAGTTTTACAGCTAGTAAGATTTTAATGTTGAAAAAATACGACGAGTTTGAAAGGATAAATTTAAAAGTTATGAACATACCAACATTTTTCTATGGGATGACCGTACCAAAAGAGCCATATTAAGATGAAATAAATGTGATAGAACTGTGTGTGTGTGTGGTGGTGGTGGTGGTGGTGGTGGGGGGGGAATTAGCACGTAAAGTCGTAAACTTTAAACTCGTATTTATGTCGCTATGTAAAACAACTTTCAGTCTTCCCGCCCACCCTAAGCCAAATTCCTGGCTTCATCCTGAATTCCCAACACGAACAAATTAAGCCTTTACAGATAATGTATCATCAAACAGGAAGAGCTATAAACAGAAAAGGCATATACATAACAACAACAAAGGAACTTACCCGGTCCTTGACCCGCCATTTCAAGACCGCGCCACTATCTGAGGGACGAGAAAAAACACAGTCCTCGAAAGCATCATGTCTGAGCTCGCAGAGAACAACACTTTGGGGCAAATACGCCATGCTCGTAGCTGTACTAGCGTTGCCATAGCTACTGCTGGCAGTATCTGAATCCTTATTATCCCTAATTACCAGCGTACCACCCAAATCCACGTACTCACGCTCGTCCAGGTGATTCGAAACCGTCACACCCGACGACGATCGTGAAAATGGAAACGACGGCATCAAATCGCCCAATGCCATTCAAATCAAATCCCCACCCCCGATACAAAAGATATAATCTTTAGCTATGAATAATCAGTCTAACCATCCAAATCCCCACCCCTAATACGAATGATATAATCTTTAGCAATGAATAATCAGTCTTACCTTAGTCGAATCCTGAGATGACGACTTATTTACAGGAACTTATAACCCTAGAAAACTCCAGAAAACCCTAGAAAACGGAGCAAGAGGAGGATAAGAACTGAAGAAGAAGAGGAAGAAGAAGAAGATGGAGGCGGGTGTAGAGGAGTAATGCGGGTGAGGGAGAAGAAAGGGTTAGAATTTTGACGAACAAAATTGAGTTAAAGATCCATCTGTCAAACTTGAGTAGGATCCATCTGTCTTGCAAAAACAGTGTAGGTCCCACGGTAAGGTGGGGTCATTTCATCAAGAGAGAAGGGATTTCGCACTTTCTTTTTTATTTTTTAGTGAAATTTTCATGTGTAACAATTTGACTAAGGCCCAGTTTTTAAAAAGATTTTAGCACTTGGTTGCTAAAATTTTGATATTTTAAATCAAAAAATGAAATGGTTTCGTTTATTATTTTTCACTTTTTTGCACCAAATTAAAGTACACGAGAAGTACATTAATTTGGTGCGAAAAAAAATTGAAAAACGATACACAGAACCACTTTATTTTTTTATTTGAAAAATCATAATTTTTAACATGGGTGCTAAAATCTTTTGAAAAACTGAGCCTAAGGCTTTAGTTTTTCATTTGATTTTAGCATCAGTTGCTAAAATCAAACATGATTTTAGCAAATGAGTTTAACTGGTGCTAGAATCATGATTTTGAAATCAATAAATGAAGTAGTTCAATGTATTATTTTTTTATTTTTTGCACCAAATTAAAGTACTCCTTATGTACTTTAATTCGGTGTGAAAAAATCAAAAAACGATAAACGGAACAACCTAATTTTGTGATTTGAAATACCTATGATTTTAGCACATAAACTCATTTGCTAAAATCAAACGAAGAACTAAGCCTAAAAGACAAAAAGAATGTGCGAATAATAATTTAAGAGGTGTGAATATTAATTACCTTCACCAAAAAGTAGTATACTAAAGGTCTTATTATAAAGGTCATTCCACCAAAAGGGATTGATATCATCTCATTGAAAAGTTACTCTTTTTTGTTAAAAAGTGTACTGCATAAGTGAGACCTACATCGTTTCAATCAATAAGGTAAATCAAATTTTAATGAATAAAATTGAGTAAGATCCACTTGTCTTATTAAAATTTGTAGGTCCCACTATAAAGTGGGGGTCATTCCACCAAAAATTAAATAGTGTAAGTTCCACTATATAGTGGGGTCATCCCTCCAAAAAGGAAGTGATGTTATCTTCAGTAAAAAAAAATATATTGTACGAGTGAGACCTATGTCATTTCAACCAATAAAAGAGTTTGAAATTAGATGACCCCATTTTATTGTATTTTTTAATGTGACCAAAAATTAAATAGTGTAGGCTCCACTATATAGTGGGGTCATCCCACCAAAAAGTAAATGACGTTTACCTTTAGTAAAAATGTATTGTATGGGTGAGACCTATATAATTTCAACAACGAATGAGAGAGTTTGAAATGAGATGACCCCAATTTATAGTGTCTTTTAATGTGATTTCGTCACTTACTTTTTCATAAGATGACCGCACTTTACAGTGGGACATACGTTATAAACTTTTTAGTGGAATGACCGCCCTTTAAAATGGGACATATTTTAATAGGACAGATGGATCTTACTCAATTTTATTCATCAAAATTTGAACTCTGTTATTAGTTGAAATGATGTAGGTCTCACTCGTATAATACACTTTTTAAGTAAGTATAACAACACTTTTAATGAGATGACATTACTTCCTATTTGGTGGGATGACCCCACTTTATAGTGCGACTACGCTATTTATTTGTTGGTGAATAACCTCACTTTTATAGTGGGACCCATACTATTTTAATAAGACAGATGGATCTTACTCAATTTTATTGACATGTGGATCTTACTAAAAAAAAAAAAGTGTATTGCATCGGTGGGACATGGGGGTTTATTTTTTCCTGCCAAAACTTGTTAGGTGCTATTACTCATTGTTTTAGAGCCAATTAATATAGAATTTGCTTTGGTTTTAAATAATAGTCCCGCTATCTACAATGAGATTATACTTTTAAGATTAGTCGAGATAAGTATAAGTTAGGCCATATAAGCCGTAGCCCGAACACTGGTGCTAGGGAGACATGCATGACTTAGGCCTAGTTTGGCTAAACCAAAAAACTTGGTTTTTTGGTTTTTTGGATTAATCTCTTTTAAACTTGGTTTTTTGGTGTTTTAGTTTTTTGGATTAATCCACTCATGCAAACTGGACTCCAACTGGATTAATCCAAAAAACCAAAAAACTGCTTTGGATGAATCAGTGGTTTTTTCCATTTATCCAAACGACCCCAGTTTTTTGCACTGGATTAATCCAAAAAACCAAGTTTTTTGGTTTAGCCAAACTAGGCCTTATTACTGTATCTGTCGCGACCTTGTCAGGTCTTAATCAGCTCCTCGTTAGGGACAGATATGCAAACAAAGATACTAGTACAACTCAATGATTATGCGTTTGAACTCCAAAGTCTAAAATTACACTAGAAAGCATCAATGTCATTGACACATGAGCCGCCCACATGTTTTTACTGTGGCCTACTCCTTTTTGGTGGCATCCAATGGGGTTTGGCCACTTGCCGGAGTAGGGACTGTCGGTAACGAACATGCCAGTTAAAAAACATATGTCTACGTAGACATTTTTTAATTTTGAGGGTGTAGTGGTTAATTTCAATATAGGATTAACAGCGCAATTTAGACGATAGAGACTTCATATTCTAGTTATCCAGTGATTAAAGGTGTACGTCTTGTGAAAAAAATTCACCTTCTTTTGACAAGATCATATGCCTTAGAGCAAATATCAGGCCTCTTTACGGTCAAATATATCTTTTACAATCTAATCAAGATCTGGAATCTTACGATGAAATTCACTATCATTATTTCAAATGTTTTTGATCTTGGTACGTCTCAATATAAAGACGGACGTACGATATCATTAAGGAAAATGATTTTGGCCTTGGTTCGGTTTAGTAAGTTTATTTTAGTTTTGATGATGTAAGCAGGTGTAATAAGTAGAGAGAGATAGAGAGAAATAATAATGTAAGCAAAATTAAAACAGGGTCAAAACCAACCCAAAACTCCCAACCGAACACGGCTTTTAAAACTTAAAGGAGCAAGTACCAAATATTTCTCCCCGCAAAAAAAATACCAAACCTTGACAAAATTTAGCAACAAAATCACCTAATTGTCTGTTACGTACAATAAATATGAACGGATTCTTCTTCCTTCCCCGCCAACAAAAATTCATCACCATAAATATTTGAATCATCTGACTAAAATGGACCTCCAAATTAAGTTAAGCAATTTAAAAGCATTACTCCCTTATAATAAACAATCTAGTCTATGGTCATGCACATGGTCCAAGGATTTTTAGTATCCAAGGCTTAATTTAAAATTTGTGTACTTAAGAGTACAATGTGGTGTTGGAAATGTGGTGTATGTAAGTGGAGTTTGGTTCGTATTTCAGAACTTCTCTAAAAGCAAAATAAAGGAATTGAAGATTAACAAAGTGAAACTTTATTAAACTTCAACAAGGGTACAAATCGAAAAAACTCGAGGTTACAATCGATAAGGATTCTACGTTACTGCTAATCTTAGAAAATGCTGCAAAAGTAAAAACTGAAAAAAGAAAAGTCTTTGGGCGATTGATTAGGGCTTCAAATTGTTGTAGATAACTACTCCCTCCATCCCAATTTGTTGTGTTTGTTTCCTTTTTGGAACTTCTCAAAGATTGTTTTTTGAGAAGTTCCATAATCTATAATCTATAATGTTTTTTACGATTTCGAAATCTTTTTTTAAAAAAAAATTAATTGAGATCTATTAAACAAGAACCATATTGACTGTAAAAAACATTATGAATTGAAAGATATAGATGATTTTTTGAGACGTCCAAATTATAGGCTTCTTCTTATTCCGTTTGAATTTGAACTTAGAGTAGTTTCCCTCTTGATTTTGAATCAGACAGTTATCCCTTGAAACAAGGAATTGAATGTCTGAATAAAACTTTCACCTGAGTTGTCTTGATCCAAACAAATGATTGTCTTTGTCTTAATTCAAATATTCTAACACATGCTCTTTTGTTTACTGGTTGCCACATAACAAACTATTCTTCTCTTAAATACCGGCTACCACATATTTTAACCTTATCGATAAACGGAGGTTAAATCAAAATATGTATTAAACAGGTGCCTTTTAATGATTGGCTGCCACGTGTTTAACCTTATTAACAAAAGTCTAAATTAATTTTATAGTGTAAATAATGCCCTAGGCCCAACCCTCTTGGTTGGGCCGATTCCTTACATGACCAGGGCCGGCCCAAAGACCAGGTCTTTGTACGTACATATTGGCTACCCCTAAAGAAATTTATTACAGTATAACTTAAGATCTAGAAGAGAGAAAACTTCTACAACTGCATTGATTAATTACTCCATTACCAAGCCAACCCTCGGGATTTTATGATGCATAACTTTAAGTTCGGTCATGAGAAATATTGTACAATGAGGAGCTAACATTCAAAAGGAAGATATAACCAATACTGACGGAGTCACATATAGTCAAGATAAACAAATTAGTAACTTACTTTGTGGTTTTTGCTTAATTAAATTAACTGGGTGAGCACTGAGGACTTTATAGAGATTAAATGTCAAATTGCTAATAGAATACATGTTTGCTACTAAACACTTTCTCCATCAACTACAGCTACAACCTTTTTAAAACCCATAAACGGGAAAGGAAAAAAGAGAGAAGAAAAACAGCCTTCAAGGGTTGGCATTATTATATAAGACGTGGGTCTACTAGAATATGCTCTCTTCCTTTAGGCCCCGATTGGATGCAGGATATGTTTTGGTGAGATTAAATAGTAAGGGAGATAAAATAATAAATGGTACTATTTAGTAAGGGTGGACACAGTGATGTGACATTTATGAAGGGAAGATTAAATAGTATGTGGTTTGGATGAATTTGTGATAAAGGTGGATAAAATTAGATAAATGACGTAAAAAATTGACAAATGACTTATTTGCCCTTGAACAGTCATATTAGATTTTGTGATAAAAAAAATACATGAACACAATAGTAATTAAATTAATTATACTTTTCAATAAATAATTCCTTTTATTAGTTATATCTAAAATTATAATATTCAGTTATTATTTTTTATTATTCATTTCAATAATATTTCGAAGTTTAATTTTTTCTTTTTTCTTTTTCCTTTCTAGTTATACGTGTTTAATAATAACTAATTCGTAATTTTTATGTTATTCCCAAACAATGTCAAATTCTAAAGTATAAAAAAATTGAATTTTTTTTTGTATCAAGTTAAAGATCTCAATTTGTAGTTTAATTTGGTGCAAAAAAAGTAAAAAAATTAATGTGAAAATACTTTATTTTTTTATCCGAAGGAAATTGCAAAGCAAACCAACAATGTCAAATTTTAAAGTATAAAATTTTTAAAATTTTTTGTATCAAATTAAAGATCTCAATTAGTAGTTTAATTTGGTGCAAAAAATTAAAAAATTATGCACAAAAATATTTCATTTTTTGATCCGAAGGAAATCGCAAGAGTTCGTAAAGCATTTAAAATGCCATTCGGTTTCTTTTTAAAAACAGGAAAAAAAAAACTAGGGGTAATGGGAGGGGTATAAGGGAGAGTATGGGGGTAATTTCGTAAGGGGTATTGGGGGGTATAAATTAGTAATAGGGGGTGTTATTAATTAGTAAGGATTGTGGGGTATAAAAGGGGTATTAAAAGGGTGGAGGTATAAAATTATCCGGGTGCATTTTGTTTCCCAAACCATGCACAAAACCGTGGAACCGGGATAAGGGGTGGGGGTATAATTTTATAACCCTCCTAATGCTACATCCAATCAGGGCCTTAGTTTTGAAGGCCTTAACTTGTACATCTCTCTCTCTCTCTCTCTCTCTCTCTCTCTCTCTTTCTCCATCTGACTCTGTTTCCTAAGTTCTATCACTCTCTTTCTCCATCGGAGACAAGCATCTCCATCATCGTATTCCTTTTAATATGCATGCATATATTTGTGGCATGAGGAGAAAGTTTGACCTAGAAATCTTAAATAGGAGTATAATAAGAAAAAGCATTTACAACTTTATCACCTTTCTCACGTTTCCCTTTTTTTCATTGCTTTTAGTGCGTCATACTTTTGAAAAAATGGAATAGTAGCATATTTATATGCCAAGAGAAAAACTTTGGGTGCCCTTCCCTCGTCTTAGCCGTCCAAAAGTGTTTTGCACTATCATTCTCTCACTCTCTCTCCTTTCTTTTTCTCTTTAAAATCTAAACCGTTTAAAACACTTTTGGATGCTGAGATTATTGCTCGACACAACGTGTGTCCCTACCCTAGCACCCAAAATTTTCTCATATGACAAGCACCACTCATGAGAGGTTTTTTTTTTTTTTTTTTTTTTGAACGCCCACTCATGAAAGGTTGAGAGAGCACATTCCAACCAAAGGGCATAATGTGTCCCTACCAATCAGGCTTCTAGCATACAAGCCATGAAAAGCATGGTCTAGACTTGGGAGAGTGGAGTGGGGTAGGTTAAGTATTTCCAAATGGTTTTGGAAACATTTTCAAATGATATTGCCTGACTCATGTGCCACCATGCCTTTTAATTATTATTATTTATAATATAAGAAAATGAAACAATGGATTCCTAGATTGCGTTGAAAGTAACAGGAAAAAATGGCCTAAAGATGATAGAAAAATTTGCACTGCGTACACCCCCATTCCTAAGTTTACTCTCATGTAGAAGCATGTATGATTCTTGTATTCGAGAAATGAATGAACAAAAGAATTCGCACTACAACAAAACTGGCTTTTAATAGCATTTAGTTTTAGCGTTTTTTGAATAATGCTGTGATTGCTATATATTCTGACTCAACAATAACGGTGTAAAATTACTCCCGCAAAGAAGCGCGTTACTTTTTTTATAGCATTTAATCAATCGATGTTTGCTTATGTACATATTGAGTTGGATCAATAATCGTGAGGTGAATCATTGATAGCTTTTGAAAAAGCTTGGTTGGTGGGTAGTGACGGAGACGAAATTTTGATGAAGGGATTTTATAATAATGGCTAAGGTAAGATTATTCACCAAAGTATTTATAATGTTTTTAAGAACTTGTATGGATCAAAGTGCTATTTGTAAAATATAAACCAAAATTTTAAAAGATACTTTATAAAATTTTGAGATTTGGAGGGCCGGCTCGTGCCTATCCCCGACTCGGTCTGTCTTTATCGTGTGTTTTTTGTTACCACCTAAATTATTGTAACAGAGGATTATGAGAAAGTTGAAAACTAAAAAAGTTATCTTATTAACAATTCTTAAAGCCATCTTACCCCCGTAAACTTGTGAAATAGTTGCAAGAAGAGCCATAAAAATTAAGCCGATCGAGTACACGCAGATTAACCCGGCACACCTATATTACCCAAAAAAAAAAGACAAAACAACAAAGAAGAAGGAAGAAGTCAAGATTGGGGCATTATTGTGAAGTAGGAAAGTCTCCTCCACTATTATCTTTTAATGGCGCCTTATACAGGTCACTGGTGACCTCATCACTAATTAGGTTCACGGTCACCGGTGATCTCATCACTAATGAGGTTCACCATATATACACAACCAATGCTTATCGAGTATAAATAAAGGGGAATGATTTTCACACTGTCTAAATTTAAATCCACATTCACCTTTTTGTCTTTAATATTCATGTAAAATTACAATATTGTCATTTACTTGTTCAAAATTTTCTCACATTCAAAGGCGTTATTGAAAATTCAAACAACTATAACAAAAAAAAAGTAGTGCAATGATAAAGATTGGAGCGTGAAAATCAATTACCTAAATTAATACATGCTAGTTAAACCGTGAATTGAACAAACAATGGGTAATTGTCTTTGTCCACATGGTGATTATTTAATTTGTCAATCGCTTTAATTCGGTCGTAATTTTCAAAATGTGTTTTTTACTTTGCCTTTAGTATAATTGGTTGTTTTTGGCCCAAATGGCTGAATCAAGAGTACTATATATTAAGTGATGAATTGAGAATTACATGGTCTAATAGGAAAGACAGAGATATGAATATGATAAATTCAATATTTTACAGTATTGAATGGTTATCTTACATGGTCTAATAGGAAAGACAGAGATATGAATATGATAAATTCAATATTTTACAGTATTGAATGGTTATCTTATTTGAGATCTTTAGAGTTATCATATGCATGCCATCTTTAATTGGTCTTTGTATATCTCCATTACAATATTTAATAGATGAGATGATTTGTTACTATTTACACGAAAAAATTAAGAAAATCAAGACTCTAAGATACATCATAGGAGGACATTAAAATTTGTTTTTTAAATCATGATGGAGAGAAATTAATTACAACATGCATCTATGTACAGATCACTACATGCATGTACCTATTATAAGATTTTGAAATTTGTAAATATTAATGACACCGTTTGTTTTTTGTGTCTACATATAGGCTTGTGCAACAACACAATTCATAAATGATTGTCGTGAAAATACAGCTAAAAAACTTGAAATGCTTCTTTGTTTGAGTCTAATATTATCAAATAGGTGAATATGGAGTAGAAGTTTTGCAGTTCGATTTTGTAATTGTATTACTCAACTCAAAATACTTTTAACACCCAAATCATCACATGCATCAAATATTTCACTCGATGATTTCTAGTTATTTATTGATTTGCAAGTAAAACATGTTTTCTCGGAACTAAATACGAAATTCTTTAGGACAAGAACTTTAGAACACAAATTCAGGCACAAAAACATATTTGATGCCGTATGATGTATATGCATGTGTGCATTAGACTGTTTGCAACACATCTATATCTAAATCTACTTTTCAAAATTGTATTTGTAGCAATGCTGAATATGTGCTGGTGTGGATAGGACATCCAATTCATTATACTGCCTTCATGCTTCACAGAGGGAGTGCCATTTTAAGGAAAGGCAACTTTTTATGTGTTCAGTTCATTTATATGAAGCTGGCTACCTTGAGGATTCATCATGTGGGCCTTAATACATACATCCAGATGGGCCACAGATAAGCCCATATGCATCTGACTATGTGGGCAATTGCATCATTGCACGTAGTGTGCACAGGCCTCAGCCCTCCTCGTCTTATTTCTCTGTCGACTTACGATCCGTGGCACCAGACTGTGACGGCCCATTGCATAAGTTCATGTACGCAGCCACTATGACTTTTCACTGTTAAGTTTTTTGTTTAAAAAAAAATTGGACGCTGGGTATGCTCACGCATACCTCGATTAATTTTTGGCTCTGAATTTTACAATGAAAACAAACCTCCGATGACTTCAAAAGACTTTTGATGCCGTTGCTTTTGAATTTGCAAGTTTGTTGGAGTTAAACCCTATGAGAGTAGTTTTCCCACGTTGCTTGGGAATTGAATGAGAAATTACTTAATAGTGAGACCTCTCCATTCGTTGCCAATTGATTTTGAGTTTGATATATCCCACATGGTATCAGAGCTAGGAGGTCCATTTTATCCCAAAATTTATAATAAAAATAAATCAAGTTCACATCCCACGATGACAAACCTAAAAAAGACTGTGCAATGATACGGCCCAAAAAGTGGCCACACGTGAGAAACCTTAAGGGGTTCTTCCAGGTCGGCCCTCTTCTGAGAGAGTGTTTCCATTTAGACCCCGCGTCACATTATTTCATGTAGGTCCTTTTTCACACGTGCGCGTCAGAGCTTTTCTCTATTCTCCCGCTATCCTATGTGCCCGTGTCTTGCGTCATTAATACTGTACACCACGTGAAACCACTTTCTTCAATTAGAGATCGATGACAAACTTTATTTCTGACACACTGCCACTCTTCCGTCCTCCTACACGTGAACTCTCTCTCTCTCTCTCTCTCGATTTTAAAATTAAAGAACTTTTTTATACACATTTATTATTTGTAAAAATTATATATTTGAAACCTATTTAATGAGATCTTTAAAATTAGACCCACATTGAATATGAAAACATGTACACAATAAAAATAAAAAAGAAGCTATTTACACTCCTTATCATACAATTCACACTCTCCATAACGAAAAATTCACAGAACTAATTTAGACAAATACAGAATTCACACTCCAAATTTTTTTTTAAAAAAACCCACAACAAATGCAGAATTCATACATCCTCTACACAATTTACACCAAAAAAAAAACACAATTCACACCTTGAAATGAAAGAATTCACACCCTCAAATGTAGAATTCACACCTTCCAAAATGAAAAAATTCACACCTGTCAAATGCATAATTCACACCCTCCAAAAGAAAATAATTCACTACATTTCTGAACAATTCACACCCTCTAAAAATGAAAGAATTCATACACCTCAAATGCATATTTCAAACAAACTCACTTCCCGAAATGAAACAATTCACACCCTCCAAATAGAAGAATTCACACCCTCCAAAAAATTAAATTTTTTTTGCACATAATTTCATATCTAATATGCATCTTGTTTGATAGATCTCATCGAGTAGGTTCTAACAATTTTTTTTTCTAATATCGGATATATAAATTAAAAGTTATAAACATTTAATTTTTCAAAAAATAAAAAGGATAAAGAATATATATATATATACACACACACAGAGAGAGAGAGAGAGAGAGAGAGAGAGAGAGAGAGAGAGAGAGAGAGAGAGAGAGAGAGAGAGGGTATATTGGCAGAAGAGAGAGAGAGAGGGCAGTAGGGATTAAAGAGAGAGAAAGAAAGAGTCGGCAGTTGGGAATTAAAGAGAGAAAGAGAGGTTGGGCAAATGATGTCATCATCATCAGCATCTCACATGTGCGGGCAGGGCTTGTAAAGGAGTGAAATACTCCATTTGTCCCAATTTTATAGTTCATCGTTCTATTCTAACCGGATAGAAAAATAATTATATCTTTCAATCGGTAATACATTTTATATGTAATATGGATCTTATTTGATAGATCTTGATTTAATCTAATAAACAAAGTGTTCAAAATCACCTAAAACATTGTAGATTATAAGATATAACACTTTGAAAAGTGGTACGAACTTACAAAAGAGACTATAAAATTGGGACGAAGGGAGTACAACATTGGGTTTGGAAGAAAGACCCCCCAAAAAGTAGGACCGACAAGTCATTTCCTAAAACCTTAATGCAGTTGAACGTGCAAGGTTTGGAAAATTTCACTTACACCCCATGGACAGCCGGATACCTTACACCACACAGTGCCGTGCATAGGAACTCCACTCCCTAGTCATGCAACTGGAAAAAAAGAAAAAAAGAAGACAACCAGACAAACCAACTAAGTTGACAGCTATTAGAAAGTACACAACGCAGAGCTAAAAGATGAAAAATCTATCTCTTATTGCAAAATGATTTTTGCACTCCACTTCTTTCTTAGAGCATCCCTAATGGCATATTCAAATTTTGGTATTTGGATACTCAAAAAAGGCTTACAATGACATTTGGATAAATACTCATACTTAGCAACATTTTTTTTTATAAATAATCAAAACTACCAACATTTTCTCAATAATCAAACTTGGATACTCAAAACTAGAGGTGTCAAACGGGCTAGGCTGGCACAGCACGACACGTTTAAATATGGCACAGTACAGCACAAGCACGGTTTTAGACAGGCACGACACGAGCATGGCATGAAACTCGGTCGGACACGACATGGCACAACATGGTCTAGACGGGTACAACACGGAAGTAGGCTAGACGCAGCCAGGGCATGACACACCAAATACTAATTTTTAATAAACCAAAAAATAATGATTTTTAATGATGGATTTTCTAATTATATGTTATACACTTTTTAACAAGTCAATACAAATATTTTGCCAATCTTAATATGCCAAAACTCGGCTAGATTATACACACACAAAAAAATCGAATTATATGTTATATATTTTTTAATAAGTCAATATAGCTATAATATTAGATACATAATTTTTTTTTGACGAAACTTTGCCAGATTATACAAAAAATGGGCTGGCACGAGCACAACACGATTACAAAATGGCATCGTATTTCATGACACAGTTTAGTAAATGGGTTGGGCATGGCACATCACGAAGCATGGTTGGCAAGAAATTAAATAGGCCCTGCTGGTCCGCCTGACCCATTTGACACCTCTACTCAAAACTACTAACATTTTCTCTTTTTTTATTATGGACAAAAATAAACCATTGTAGAGCTTCACATTGCTAACTTTAGAAACCCATTAAATGAATACTCAAAAGCTGATGTGACAACATTTGAGTATGTCATTGGTGATGTTCTTATAAATGTACTTCAAAATCATTTTCTTTAAGGCATAGAATTACATACTAGTACCAAAACAAAATAAAATCAAAGCATACTAAAAGACAACTTTCGAAGTGGATATAAAAAAGTGGAGAGTAAAAATCATTTTGCTATCTCATAACTCGCAAATGGGACATCTTCGCGAACAAGTTTGTGCAAAAGATCTATTTGCAAACCTCAAGGGATTGGCCTAGTGGTCAAGGTTTGGCTTAAGGGTTTGCTTCCTCCTAAGGTCTCAGGTTCAAAACCTCGTAGGTCCTATCAACTCTTTTGAGACCATTCCAGATAGGCAGAAACTTTGCCCTAACCAAGTCAAACTAAGGGTTTGAAAGAGTTCACGATATGATCTATGGAGTCTTAACCCTAGGAGGACGGCTAATAATTTAACTTTCAAAATAGCGGACTGATGGGGTCATTTTTCAAGCACGAATAGAACCATCTAACGGGGGTGTGCAATCGTCAAAGATGGTTGTCTCTCTTTGATGAATGTGGTATCAAGGTTTAGTTCATTTGGAATACAGAGCTTTGCTCTAGCTTAAATGCCTCCCTCCCCTCCAGCTAGTGAATGGTGAGATTAGTCTCTTAAGATTAGTTGAGGTACGTGAAAGCTGGCTTGGATACCTGGTTATTTAAAAAAAAAAACTACCTACATAATATATATATACACCCCAATGTTCTAGTCCACTACCTTTAAAGTCCACTCCCGTCCACACCTTTCATTTCCTGATCAAATTTTTATAATTTGAACCGTCCAATATGTTTAAAATGTGTTTTTAAGGGTCTCAGAGAGAAATCATAAAAAAAAAACCAGGAAGGGCTTCATTCGAGTAGTTTTCGATTAGATATATTTTTATCGAAAACTATACGAATGAAGCCCTTCCCTATCAATTTTTTTCATGATTTCTCGTGGGGACCTTTAAAAACACGTTTTAAACATATTAGACAATTCAAATCATCAAAATTTGACCGGGAAATGATTTCTCCTGGGGAACCTTAAAAACACGTTTTAAACATATTAGATAGTTCAGATCGTCAAAATTTGACCGGAAAAGACTTTGTCCAAACAATCTTGGACTTCAAGAGTCCCTGACTGGATAGTTTTTTTTTTTTTTTTTTCTCTCTCTCTCTCTCTCTCTCTATATATATATATATATATATATATATATATATATATAGGAAAATTCTACAATACACACCCCTTAAAGGTGTGTACAATATCCACTCATTGTGTGGTGCATATTGTGTCACCTCATTGGCAATCGTAACATTTTTTAGTGTTTCGTAACTTTTTCAGAAGTATGATTCGTAACATTTTCTATGATTCATAACATTTGGTTCATCTCGTAACTTTTGTACAAAGAATTCGTAACTTTTATTAAACTTTGTAACTTTTGTTAATCGATTCGTAACTTTTATAGGGGTGCATATGATACACACTCAAATAGGGGGTGTGTAATATTGTAGCCATTTCCATATATATATATAATGGGTTCACTTCTAATCCGGATTTTTAATTTCCAGACCTCATGATCCAAATATTTTTTTGACATCCGATCCGTCCAATGTGTTCATAAGGTATTTTCAAGGGTCCACGCGAGAAATCTTCAAAAAAAAAAATACCGGGAAGGGCTTGATCCAAGCAGTTTTCGCAAAAAAAAATATATTTACATTTTTTTCAAAAACTACTTGGATCAAGCCCTTCCTGGTATTTTTTTTTGAAGATTTCTCGCGTAGATCTTAGAAAACACCTTCTGAACATATTGGACGGATCGGATTTTCCAAAAAAAATTTGCAACACAAAAAAACCCCATTTTTTCCTTTAATCCGGGAGTGTGGGTAGGAAGTTTTACCTATATATATATATACACCGGCGATCCAGTCAAGGATCCCGGATTGAAGCCTTTTTGGTGTTTTGATACTTTTAAAAATTGTTTTTGGGAAATCCGAGCCGTCCAATGTGTTCAAAAGGTGTTTTCCAAGGTTGAGATGAGAAATCTTCAAAAAAAATACCGGGAAGGGCTTGATCCAAGTAGTTTTTCGCAAAAACTGTAAATATAAAGTTTTTCTTAAAACTGGATCAAAAAACTTCCCCGTAGTTTTTGAAATTCTCGATAGGACCCTGAAAACACCTTTAAACACATTGGGCCAGACTGGATCAAAAAAATATCGGGGAAGGTAAATTCAGGATCACGAGACTCCCGGACTCGATCACTACTCTATATATATATATATATATATATATATATATATATAACAAACACAGAAATAAACAATCTATGAGGACCATGATTACGTCTTATTGCCATTTGTTTACTAATCGAGAATCAAACATACTGTATAAGGGAGGATCCCCACCATTATCCCGGATACGCCAAACCATCATTGATTCACTCCCTAATCCCTTCGAAAAGCACTGAATTATATGGACTTCCAACCGTATTTTCAACCTTGTCTCATTCTTCAACCGAGGGACCACAACGTTAAAGAGAGGAAAAGAGTTCTAGATTTCGTGGGGTAAAGGTTATTTGCCCCTTGCATGTTTTGTTTTGACACCAAAACATGTCTCCTCATCTGATTTTAGGCCAAGTTTGTTAATTTTAACCCACATCAACTTATCTAAGCCATCCAAGCTTGGTTAATATATTCTAGATGCTACTCCACCTATTATCAATTGGCTTTAGGTTAGAACCCTTCAAGAAATCTAAAAAAGTCAGAGAAAAAGAGGTGAGCTGGGCACTTTCCGTCCGAAAAATAGATGGTAAATTGGGCCGAGTACCAAATTTAATAACATGTGCATAGTTCAGTTGTCTAATTGAAATAAGTAAAAGCATAGGTGTTTATGGGACATTGGGGTGAAAATTATGTATTTTTCTTGAAATTAATAAGATAATTAAGGAAGGTTAAATTCCTTAGAAACCTCCTCATCTTTACTCATTTTTCACGGAGACCCCCTAACCTTTAAAAGAGTCCATACTTACCCCCTCATCTATGCGAAATGCAAAACACCCCTTACTCCATTAACGGAATGATGACAAATGACTATAATACCCCGTAAAAAACACCACTCACCTGTCATCTATGAAAACCATCCACAGTCACCCCCTCTCTTTTCTTTTCTTTTATTTAAAAAACTACTTTTTTGGGAATAATATTTTGAATTTTTTTAAGAGAAAATGAAAAATGTTATTAAAAAAACATTTTGAAAATTAAAATTTTGAAAAAAATTTAAAAAAACAGTTTTAAAAAATAGACTTTTGTAAAAATATTTTTGGAAACTAGTTTTTTTTTATATGAAAAGATTTTTTTTAAGAAGCATTTTTAAAAAGGAAAGTTTGTTAATAAAAAAAGATTTAAAAAAAATTGTTTTCTAATAAAATATTTTCCAAAATAAAAATGTTCTGAAAGTAGTTTTCCAAAAAAAATAAAAATTTCAAAAAGGTTTTTTAAAAACATTTTTTCTGAAAATAGATTTTTAATTTTTTTTTATTTTCTTTTTTTGAATTGTTTTGAAAAGAAATATGTTTTTTTCTTCAAAACTTTCCTTTTAAATTTTTTTCCAACAAAAGTTTTTTTAGTCGCAATGTTGTGTTTTGGAGAGGGTGTAATCCTTTACGCCCTTTTTGGTAGGAGGATTTGAGAGGGGGATATAAGATTTACCCGCATATATGTTTATATCCAGTGTTTGTTAAGCTTTTGCTTCGTGGATATGCATATGCTGTGATATCTATATGCTCCTGCAATGGGATATAATATAGACACACCCACCCATCTTTTATTATATTTGGCTGCCTTTTGGCCCCTGGTACCATTACTCTGGCCAACCACTGCCTTATGCTGCAGGAGAGGCTGAGAGAGGTTTTGTCAGTTGGCACACCACTGCCTCCTGTACTCTTTTTTTGATTTTTCTTTTTGGGGTAAAATGAAGATTTCACACTATTTTACATTAGCTAGCCCTCTATATCTCCATTGTACAACAACAAAATAAACAAAGTAACTTTTTATCATCCCTTCTAAAATAATACCCCTCTAACCATATCCACCTTTATATCCCCCTCTTATTATATTCCTCTTTCTCCTTCATATATATATATATATATATATACACACATACATAAATTTTCTAATTTGGGACTCCCAGAAATAAGAAAAATCGTATTTTTTTTTGTGTTGCAAATTGTTTTTGGAAAATCCGAGCCGTCCAATGTTTTGATTTCAAGGGTCCAAGCGAGAAATTTTCAAAAAAAAAATACCGGGAAGGGCTTGATCCAAACAATTTTTCGCAAAAATTGTATATGTTATAGTTTTGCGAAAACTGCTTGGATCAAGTCCTTCCCGGTATTTTTTTTTGAAGATTTCTTGCTTGAACCCTTGTAAATACCTTTCGAAAAACATTGGACAGCTCGGATCGCCAAAAAAAATGATTGGATCATGGAGCTCCGGAGTCCCGGATCCCGGACTAGAATGAGACCCTATATATATATCCCTTGAACAAACAGGGGGTTAACTTTTAATCTCAGCTAGGGCATTTTCGTCCAATTGGTAACATTTAACCTTAAAATTTAAGAATAATGTAATAGAAAGGGTCGGTATAGCTAACGGTGAAAGATGAGGGGTGAGTTGTGATGCTTTTAAAAGTTAGGTGGTCTCCGTGAAAATTGAGTAAAGATGAGAGGGTATCTAAGTAATTTAACCATTAAGGAACTCAACTACACGAGTTCAATTGATAGTGGAGGGACTAACTAAAAAATAACATAACGAAATAGTTTAGGGATTAAAGAGATAATTAAGCCATCAAGTTTACAATGCTGCTACTACGTTCGGCTAATTTCTAATTTCTTCCAGCTTCTTCCATCCATTTTTATAAAGAGGAAAGAGAATCAATCTTTCAGTTCTTTTAATTTGGCTGGGGATTATAATCCTTTGATCTCCTCTAACTTGTCTACTCCTGGTTATTCGGTTGGGAGAGAGAGAGAGAGAGAGAGAGAGAGAGAGAGAGAGAGATTGGGGAGCTCAAGTGGGGGGTTAGAGTGGAAGCTGGCGGATCACCCGAAGCTCCCAAAGGGTAAGACGGTGGCGGTGGTGGTGTTGGATGGCTGGGGGGAAGCTTCTCCCAATCAGTAGAACTGCATCCATGTTGCTGACACTCCCACCATGGACTCCCTCAAGAAGGTTTCTTCCCCTGTTCCCACCATAAACTAATACGGAGTAGTGTTCTTATATTATTATTATTATTATAATTATTGTTGTTATTATCATCATTTTTGTTATTGTTATCATTATAATTATTATTGTTATTGTTATTCTTTGTTATTAGTAGGCTTAACACTTCCTTCCTCTTGCTTATTTGAATATTGTAACTTTGTAAGTACACAGCGTCCTCACAATGCACTCTTTGCAAAAGGCTCCTAAATTGAATACTCCCTTCCAGATCCTCATTCTATTGCATCTGGATAAAAAAGTAGTGATATCTTTAAATTCGTAAGTGATTATATGTCCAACATGAATCTTATACGATAAATCGTGATTAATTCTATAGGACAATGTTTTTAAAATTACATAAAACATTATAAGCTATAAGATAAAGAATCATTTGAAAAGTGACATGAATTCCCAAAATAAACTAACAAATCTGGACGGAGGGAGTATTAAAGTGTACAAATAAGCATAAGTGGGCCCAGAGGAATGTGTGTTAATTCAATAGACTACCCTGAGCAATCTCTATCTTACGAATATTTTTTAAAAAATGAGACCCATAAAAGGGAGCCGGGGATGCTGCTGTGCATAATCTGCACAGCAGCTGCTGTGCATGGCAAAACGTTGCCTTTTTGTGGGCATCCCATGCTGTTTGCGAAATGCGATCTCGTGGGACCCATTTTTGGGTCCCACACAATCAATCCAAACCGTTAAATAATTTAAAAATAATTATTTAAGTGGACTTGAAAAAAATTAGGCCCATTGGATATTTTTACGTAATTGATCTACTTCGTTTGATTTTCATTCAGAATTTAGGACCCTGTAGTTTGAAACAATCTTCAAGAAAAGTTATATAATTGTGCGCTCAGTAATATATTGATCTAAACCATGGGTGTTGTAGAGCTCGTTAAGAAGAGCATCCAGTAAAAAAATTATGTTGATCGGACATCGATAAGTATTCAAAAAACTCAAATTTTTAGTTTTTTGATACTTATCGATGTCCTAACAGGATAAGTTTTTATTGGATACTCTTCTTAACGAGCTCCACAACACCCATGGTTTAGATCAATATATTACTGAGTGCACGATTATATAACTTTTCTTGAAGATTGTTTCAAACTACAGGGTCTTGAATTCTGAATGAAAATCAAATGAAGTAGATCAATTATGTAAAAATATCCAATGGGCCTAATTTTTTTCAATTCCACTTAAATAATTATTTTTAAATTATTTAACGGTTCGGATCGATTGTGTGAGACCCAAAAATGGGTCCCACGAGATCGCATTTCGCAAACACCATGGGATGCCCACAAAACGGCAACGTTTTGCCATGCACAGCAGCATCCCCGGCTCCCCATAAAAGTAAATACAAACCGTGAATTTCATGTAATCCAAAACCTCTTGTTGAAATAGTATAATATTGAACAAACTGGTAAGACTTCCAATTTGAATTGAGTGATTCTTTGTTGCGACAGCAATTTTTTTGAAAAAACTAGCCTTTATCTATTGGAACTTCTATAATAATTTTTTTTGTTTTTAAAAAACTTGGGGTCCCACTTAAAGCTAGTTGTTGTGCTACCTAAATTTAACAAACGTTTTGGGAGGCATGCGCTACCTTTGGGAGTTTGTTTTAGCAGTACCAAAATGAAACAAATGATTAGCTAAATACTAAGAGCCTCGCTAGCTAGGAGCCATTGTAGAGAGTGCATTGAGGATGGTTGTGAAATGGTTATTGCCGTTGTCATAATTTGACACCAAAGAGTGCTTTTTTGCCAAATTTTGGCGCTGGTTCTTTAGTGATTGGTTATACAGTAGAACCAACTTTACAATTCACGACCAACCTCTACATACCATCACCAATATTTTCACTATATCACTGGTCTAAGTCACAAATCAATCACAAGATTGATAATGGGGCGTACGGTTTGGTGATTCAATGTAATGAACTTCGTGGTGAAGTCTAACGTTTGGTGATGCCGCGTAAAGTTTAGTGATTTAGTGTAGAGACCTTCCTAGTAGTGTAAAGATTGGTGATGTCGTGTAAATTTTGGTGATGCAGTGTAAAAATTGGCAATAGAGTGTGGAGGTTAGATATGAACTTCAAAATTTGGTGTTGTTGTGTAAAGTTTGGTGATGCAATGTAAAGATTGGTGATGGAGTATAGAGGTGGGCATGAACTTTGAAGTTTGGTGATGCATCATATAGATTGGTGATGGTGTGTAAAGTTTTGGTGATGCAGTGTAAAGATTGGTGATAGAGTGTTGTGATGGATGATATAACCATCCTTGGTTCCATATTTGGAACCAATTTTGGCATTGTGCCATTGTAGAATCAATTTTGGCTTCCAATTGGAGCTGCAAGTTCCATTTTCTGGTTTCAAATTATGGGTATAGTACCAGGTTTGCTTACCATTGGATTTGCTCTCTAGTGCCAGGAGAAAGGAAGTCAGGAACCTTTTCCAAGGTGCTAATCTAACTATTATACCAATACTTACTTTCAACGATAAAAAAACAAGTAAGGTTGAAGGAGAAGAAGATAGGAGTGGGTGTACTTACAATGATTTATTTCCTATTCACTATCTCCCTGTAAAGTTTCTGTATTGTATTAGTGACCCCATTCCATTCCCCATTTTAAAATAAACTCAACCAACAGTGCAAAACCATAGACCCAACAAAATGGCTCGATGATAATAGACCCAAATAGAGGTTACAACTTACATGTGACACACCTCAAACGCAACTGCATTGGAGGGGATGTTAAGGAGTACTTGGGTATTCACCAAAAAAAAAAGTACTTGGGTATGGAATGGGTTATTACTTACTATTGGGTTAGGACTTCTACAAAAAGGCCGCATGATAGACCAAAAATGGAGGTTACACATGAGAGGGGTTGTTTTGTTAATATATATCCCCTACATGTTGGGTATGGCATGCGCGGTCACTTCATATAGTGTCGGGATGCTTCAGCTTTTGGGCTGGATGTAAAGTTACCACAACATTCTTGTGAACCTTCTTCTAGTTTTGGGTTTGGACCACCTTTAATGTCTCGTATGGTAATTGATTTGTTAAAAGAAACTAAACTAAGGAACTATTCACGTCCTATGAGTATTGACTGGAAGACTAATTAGAAGGCTAATTGGTTTAGGATTTTGGTTGGAAAAAAATATGGCCAAAAGAGTTTGGCAAGTTTGGGAGTCCTTTTAGGCAATCATGACTTAATGGGGAAGGAAACCCTAGGGCACCGTTTTTTTTCGGGCACAAAGTGTTGGACATCGTTTTCTTTGTGGGTTCTTTCGCTGGCGTGGATGCGATAGTGGTAATAGTCCCGTCGATAACTACATCTGTGACTGCTAGCATTTACAAGTTACCAAGGAAAAACTTTTGTTGAAATATTCTGCATATTGGCTCTTATTGTTTGCCATTGATGTTTTTCTTCCCATTAGCTGCTCTTATGTTATGTTCATGATAAATTTCTAGCCTGGCCATGTTTGGAAGCAGTTTAGTATTTCATAAAAAACAAAATAGCGGCATGAGAGTTTCACTTTCTATTTGGGTTATCCTGAGATGATCCTTTGACATTTGTTCTCCTCCTTTAATTATAGGGTGCCCCTGAAAGATGGAGGTTGGTTAGGGCTCATGGTACTGCAGTTGGGCTTCCAACTGACGATGATATGGGTAACAGTGAAGTTGGTCACAATGCTCTTAGTGCTGGACGAATTTATGCTCAAAGGTGATGTCCTCCTCCCAATTGGATTTTAGATACATGAGTTGAAGCCTACTAGTGATTATGTTTTTACACTAGCTAGAGGTGTAATGTCATGGAAGCTTGCTAGGTAGACCATAATTGCAAGATCCACCATAGAAGCTAACTTAATTGCCTTGGAGAAGGCATGTTCTGAAGCAGAGTGGCTACAGAGTGTTTTGGTGGACATTCCTTGGTGGAATGAATAGGCGGACCTGTAATTATTAATTGTGATTGTCAAGTTGCAATAACTTGAGCTAAAAACAAGATTTATAATGGGAAGAGCCGCAATATAAGATTAAGACATCATATTGTGAGGCATATAATTGAAAATGTTATTGTGTCCATGGACTATGAGAGGTCAGAAAAGAATTTGGCGGATTCTTTGACCATGCCACTAGGGAGGATGCTAGTGAGCGAAGTATCATGGGGGATAAGACTTTGCCCAATTGTATGAGTGGCCATGACGGATACCCAACCTTTGTGATTGGAGATCCCATGAATGAGGTTCAATGGGAAAAACAAAGTCCGTGGTTCATCATGGGGCCATTGTCACTATGTTTAATTTTTTGCCTAGGCGTCGAGGCTTGTGATGATAATCCATCCCTACTGTAGATGACAGTGTCGTTGCAATGTTTAGATTGAGCTTTGCTCTTAATGGGTCCATAGTCCCTAATGATGGGATGGAGTGTATAGCTACAACAAACTCCTGATGGATACCACCTATATGGGTGTCAGGTGGTGCCTCCTCCATGAGACTTGGGCATGTCTCTAGAGCTCTCATGAATATACAGGTAGGCACATGGCCATATTGTAGTGCCAATATTTACTCTTAATGGGTCCAGAGTCCCTAGTGATGGGATGGAGTACACATTCTTGATGAATACCACACCTATATGGGTGTGAGGTGGTGCTGCCTCCATGAGACTTGGGCATGTCTCCAGAGCTCTCAAGAATATCCAGGCAGGTGCACGGCTATGTTGTAGCGCAACATAATCTCATGATTTTTACCTTGATAATTGGGAGATGTGGGCATATTTTTCACAACCCAAACCTGTTAACAAAGTGCCAGTGAAAACTATCACTACAACCATGTCATAGCATAAAACATCGTATAAGCAACAATTGGAAGGGACACAAATACAAAACAATGGAAGTTTATCCTGTATTAACAAAAAAAATGATAACAGGATCTCCAAACTTAAAGTATCCCATAGAGCTATGATTATATTACAGGGTTCACAAGCTACAAACAAATGTCAAAAGGGTAGTTAAGTACAACTACCTCTTGTCTACATAGTTTTTTTATTTTTATTTATTTTTTATCACTTACCTCTTGTCTACATAGTTAAATGAGTCAAAAGTGTAGACTAGTACAAAAATCCTATCTACGAAGCATGCCCACAAAAGATTCTGCCCCATCATGCTAATCCTCATCACCTGAAAGGTGGAAAAAAAAAACACAAGATAACACTCGTATGAGTGATTGATACACAGGATACACGATTTCCATGGACACCTTTAAACATTTCAAGGAAATAATCATAGATTTTCATAAACAAGAGAATTCATAGCATTTGAACATATATTTATAATGCACATCCCACACACTTATGTCATTTCATAGCACAGTAGATAAGCTTAGACGTCTATGCATTTTGTATGAGGGTCTGAATGGTTTATGCTCGTGGTTTTTGGGGCTTCTTTCGTATGAAGGGTCTATGCTATAAACTTACAGCTTAACATGGTTTTCTGGGCTTCTTTCGTATTTTAGTTTCGCATGTGATCTTGCATGTCTTCCTTCTAGCCACTTTTGGTGTACCTCTGCTTCAGGATAGCCACTATCATGACTTCCACCACCACCATGACCCACCACCACGATCTCCCCCGCCAAAGCGACCAAGAAAACTCAAAAGATCAGTTTTTTTTTGCTTTCTGCGCAATTTCGGAAAAAGTCTTGAAAATGTTGGAGAATTTCGGGTTTTAAATCCGAATATCTTAATCCCGAAAATTATATTCAGATTTTAATACCCGGAAAAACATTATGATTTTCGAGACTGTGAAGCTGAAATGGTCGGAACAACGAATTGAATATCAAATTAGTTTTGGGCTTGCCACTAGGCATGGTTTGGACTCCCATTAGTTTTGGTGGATATAAAAAATTTCTACTTAAGCAATTTGAAGCTAACTAATGTGCGGTTCTATTCTTCTCACTATTCTTCTCACGACCTCACCAAACAAACAGTGGAGAATAATCTTAAAATAATTTTTGGATTAGTCTTGTAAAAAATTAGCTCAATCGGAGAATTATATGTACTTGATCGAAGCTTTCAATTTCTCATTCAGAGTTTAGGACCTTAAGTACTGAATGAATTTGGGAAAAAAAGTTTAATAATAGTGTGCTCGGTATGATTGCAATCTAATTTGTATATATTATAGGGTTTATTGAGAATAGTATTCAATAGAAGACTTATCTTGATATTCAGTTCCTATTTAATTTTAGAGGTTTTGCAACTTATTATTTTATTGAATGATTTGTAGATACCATAAGCAGAATAGGATTTTTTTTTTCCAAGTATCATAGCCACAATATGTATGAAATCTTTAATAATAGTTTAAGTTTGAACTTTTTGGGTTAATAAAGAGTGTTTAAACATTTTATCTTCTCAACATATGGTCTATTAAATTTTTTCTTTTTCATACTTCAAAGGTGACCCCCCTGTGCTAAATTTTTTGAATCCGCCACTGCAGACAGGACCAATATATCTGCTTGCCCAAGACTTGATGTAATCCACAAATGTCAAGATCTCACGACGACTCTGGAAGTTTTCTCCACTTAAGCTCTCAATATAATTGCAACAATCCAAAGTAGCTTCAGAAATCTCCATATCCACGGCTATACAAAGAGCCCAAGCTTCAGTAACAGCAGCCCTATAGCATGTGATGAATGGCCGAATTTTTGTACATGTATCGTTTTAAGTCGAATGAAATTAATCAAGCCGCTTAGATGATACGAAATCAGTTTGTTAGTCAACCCTTTGTTCATCAGTTTGTGACTTTTGATTTAGTTATTAATTCGAACTAATTATAGTTATATTTTTTATTTCTTATTTTAGAGTTATCTACTACTAGTATAATATTTTTCTTATTTTTTTTTTATTCTTGTGCCCATGTTGAGCATATATATAAATCTATATATCAACGGCCGGGCATGCAATGCGTGTGCAAGTTGATTTTTACTTAAAATAGACAAGTGGAGTAGTGGAGTACCCATCCCCAAGTCCCCTAGGATAGAGTAGATTATGATTAACAAATAGAAAAAAAAAGAAAAGAATTCAAGTTGAGTGTTTCCTTGTCTTTTATTCTCCACTAAAAATCAACTAAGAAGAAGTTTTTTTGTTGTCATTTTCCCTTCCACTCGAATTACATTTCTCGATCTTACTAGGAATATTTTATTTTATTTTATTTATTTTTTGTGCAAGGGTACTTATTGGAGTTGAATTCCATAATTCTAACGGAAGATTGGTCAATGAGGTATGCTAATCCACAACACTTTGCACAACTCTATGTACAACATGCTAGGGGGACACAGTATCGGTAGGCGATGTAAAAACATAAACATGTTACATATATTGTTGTGAAAAATGTTGTATTGATAGACTTTCCCTTGGTAAACTTTGTTTTTGATTAGGGACGAAGTCAAGATTTTGGTTCAAGGGCGGTGCTATATAATAAAAGTTTGCTGGTATTGCTGTGTATTTTTAGTAGAGTAGAAATTTTTAGTAAAAAATATGAAGGGAAATTTTTGTCCTGGGCTTCATTCTTGTTAAAACAAAAACAAAGGCTTGATTCAATTCTCCTATAGTCTTTAATGAAAGTCTTTGAGATATTTTTTTAATGATTCAAACCAATCATCTTTTAAAATGCTATTTTTAGAATCGTTTGAGTAAAAAAATATAGATATCAGCACAATGAAACTTTTTTCGAAACTGGGAGTGGGACGTGCCACCTCTCACATAGCTCCGTCCCTGTTTTTCATATGGGGTAGGTCCACCTTATCAAAAATGAAAAGAGATCTCATGAATGGGCATGTCGACATATTGGAGGAGAAGTCCATGGAATTGATGTACTGACCATTTAATACCAGTATTTTGCACTTGGGATGTCTTCATAATGTGGTCATTATTTTTGCACCAGCAGTCATCTGGCATTTCGATTGAATTCCAACTCTGCCCCCAAGGTTCCGAAACTAGATCTCTTTTCCTTTTCTTTTTTTTGAAAAGATCATCGATCTCTTTTCCTTTGAGCACAAAGGATTAGTATAATTACCAACCAATAACCAAAATCTCCCTCCCTACTTTTTTATTTTGTTTTTGAATAACCTCATCAAATCTCGCCACTCGAGGATTGTGAAATTACAAATTAGACAAATACATAATGTTGGGACCTCTTCATTCATTGGTAATTAGTTTTATTTTGGATATAAAGTTTCCCCACACACTCATGCTACTTCCATTCAATCTTTTTTATTATTTTTTTATTTTTTATGCGTGCTGTTCAAGTTAATTGTGCATCAAAAAATTTGAGAAATCCTAACTCTGTGAATTCTAAAAGATTACATGTCGATCGGCAACTATAGGGATGATTCTTCAAATTTTATTCTTTTCAAAGCCAAGGCCACTTTAGGAATTACACGTTTATGCTATTGTGGCTTTATAGTTGTACAAATACAACTAACTTAATAATGTCAAAGCTTTTGTCACACCAAGAACACCGAAACAGCAAGGCAAAAAAAGAGAGGAAGAAATGCCAATAATTGAAGATGCACTTCAAGTACTGTTGAGTGTACTCCTGAGAAAGAGCATAAGCATCTTCTGTGAAGTTGCTTATTTGTTGCTGGGCATAGTTTCGATATCAAACTCGTTAATCCGATATTCGAGCTTGTTTGTTCGCCGTCCTAACGTGGTTTATTCCAGTCAGTACTCCTCCATGTCGTCGGTGTTTGCTCGCCGTGACCGGTAGTTCGATACCATATCTATGTTGAGATCAAGATTTGTGTTGGGTAAGTTTTTCTTTATAAATTTTGTTTTGTTTGGTATGAGTTTAACAACAGCAGTTGAGAGTTTGCACCATTATGTTTCGGCAACTTGTATTATCGTTTCATCTTTAGACCTTCATTGTTGCTAAATTTCCGATTTGCCCCGATTTTTTTCTCACTCTGTACAAGGAGTTGTAAACAAGCCGAGCATTGGATTGTAATTTGAGAAAACCGATCTCAAGCAAGTTTTAATCGAAATCCCTAAAATGAGCAAGCACGGGCTCGAACTTGTGTAGCTTGCTACGCTTATCAGTTCCTCCAAATTTTTTTAGTTTGTTTTGTATGTTGAAAATTGAAAACAGGAAATGCCTACATTTTGCATGCGTGTGAGATTTTCCTCTGTTACCATGAAAAATAATCAGGTAGCATCTCTGTCATTTCAAAATGAGTCTACGTACAAATGATTTTGCAACAGGAAAGCCAACCATTTTTGGGTTCAAAGAAAGTTCATTCATGCACCCAGATCAGGGCCCTGTTCAAGGGTTTTTAGTGTCCAAGGCTTAATCTGAAAATTGTGCCCTTAAGAGTAAGCATAATTATGCAAGTATAAAGCTCGTTGCCGGAGATCGTTGATGGGCGACGATGGGGACGGCTGGACGGGACGGAGACGGTGCCTTGTGCCCACTATGTCTGCTCGCAGATGAGACAAGCGAAGCATCGAAGCTAAACTCTAGGGACTGGCCGACTTGGGTAAATCATAATGAGTCCAACTCCTAAATTGGGCCTTTTTATTTTATTGTGGGTTTCATATTGAACCTTTAGGCGTAATGGTTCAGTTGTAAAAGTTAATTTATTGTGTGTTATATTTTGTGCCTTTAGGCCGAATTTACTTTTTTGTTTAGGCTTTTTTAAACTTAGATTGAGCCTTTTTTTGTTTTTCTAATTGAGCTATAAAGATCCCTATTCAAGCCTAATAGAAAAATTGTGGGGATGCACTTATGTTTTTGGTTTATTAGATGCCCAAAGCCCAGACCTCTTAGGCTTGTGGTTTGGCCGGCCATGGATGATTGCTTCTAAAACCAGACACTCTGTTTGTGAGTACGCAAGCGTTTGTTAATGAAACAACTACTGAAACTCGAAAAGAAGAAACCGAAGGCCGAAGGGGAGAGGAGACAACGAGGTGTTGACTTCCTTATAATGGAAAAAATTAGAATATCAATACAAGTTATTGAAACATCAACATTTCATGCAATTAAACCACCAAATCCGTCGAATAACATATATGCAAGAAAGTTCGACGCTTTAACTTCATGGGTAGCTTCACAGCTTTGACATTGTGTAGGCCATAACATCGACGAGGAAATCTGCAAGCGGAGGAAACATATAGAAATCGTGAAAACCCAAGTTCGAAGAGTTATGGCAAAACAGATGCAAATGTTGCGAATGGCACGAGCCATAGTTGTTTCGAGAGGTGTAAGAACCAACCTGCATCTTCTTTGGTGAAGCAGAGTGGAGGGGTGATACGGAAAACATTTCCGAAAAACCCACCTTTGCCAATTAGCACTCCCATTTCTGTAATAGGATGGAGGTAACATTATTAGGTACGAATGGTTGAATAAGAGTAACAAAATAGAAGGATAGAGAAAGGATTTTTGCCTCTCATCTGGTCCATCACGTGCAGAGTTTCGATTTTTGCAGGAGTTTTCAGCTGGCGATCGGTGACAAGTTCAACTCCAAGCATCAATCCTCTTCCCCTTACATCTCCAATAACTAGAGATACCAAATACAATAGCAAAAGATAAAATGCATTGAGTAGGAAATATTGGACTTCATCTAGATTCACTGTACATTTGAAATTCACGATATTAAAGACGTGCACAAAATGATGTTGCTGAATACTATAGAGAAAGGAACCTTACTTTCATGCTTATCCTTGAGAGAATTGAGGCGATCCTTCAGGTAGGATCCAACAACGTGAGCATTTTCTTGAAGGTTTTCTTTCTCGATTACTTTGAGAACGGCATGTCCCGCAGCAGTACACACAGGGTTCCCTCCAAAAGTGTTGAAATAATTGCGACGAGTCAAGACCTCTGCGATTGCAGGAGTGGTTACAACAGCACCGAGAGGAATGCCATTGCCAATGCCCTATATGTACCACAGCAGCAAACTAGTCAAGGCAAAAGAAAAACCTCCACAATTTGATATCTGATGAAGCAGGATTTCACAAAATTCGAGATCATTTATTGAAGTCCGAGGTTTCAATCACCTGTCGTCTGGCTAAACATAGCCAACAAGTGAATTGCGGAAGTAAGAGGAAAAAACTCGAGAGATGACCCTCGAACCTGAGGTGAGGTCCTTTTTTCTAGTGCAACTAAGGAATGCGCTGGCACACTGCCCTCTTTTTTGCTAAAAAGACGAGGAAATTGGGAGTGTATGGATCTTCTCTACTGATTAGATTAGCATCATTGTAAGTTGCAGTGTCAGTCATCCTACTCTCAAAAACTTGTACAGAGAAAAATTAGAGCTGTCTTTCTGAAATTTGACTTTGGTTGCAAAGATGTCCAGATGTTAGGGAAAGAGTCTGAAACCACATCATTAGCAAAAGAGATGCATGTAAGATCTTTCTGTTTTCCATGCAATGGAAACAAGTCCATCAGTAACCCAAACCAAAACAAACTAAGGCCTGTCTCCCAATCAATAGGAGTCGGCTGCTTGGGCCCCTAAAAACTAGGTGATTCGACAAAAGAAAGAACTTGTCACCTGGTACCATAAGCGGAAAAGGACATGACTTGGGGCGGAAAATGGGCGGGTGACATCATTATTGCTCTTCCGCTTAAATAGCCAGTTTTCTGGTTGGGGACAGAATTTAGGGTCTTAGTTCTGTTAAAACCGAAGGTTGGAGAACAAAATTATTCTTAGAGCAGATTGCAACATATCAACAACGTGATACATCATTCATATGGGTATGGGGACATATTTTATTGAATATCTGGTTAAAAAATTAAAAAGGATATGAGAGAAAAGTTTACCTTTGCCATTGTCACTATGTCAGGCACAACGCCATGGGACTCAAACCCCCAGAAATGGCTGCCCATGCGAGCAAAGCCACTCTGAACCTCATCAGCAATGCAAAGGCCTCCTGCTTTCCTAATACTGCTGTAGGCAGCAGGCAAATAACCCGGGGCTAATTCGATAATCCCACCCACTCCCTGCCGTGTTAGGAGCAACTTATATTAAACAGAGCAACTAAAAGGTTGTATTGTATTGATTGGAATAGCTACAAGAAACAACAAACTCAATTCATCTAAATGGAGCTTGCCTGAATGACTTCAGACATGAACCCAGCAACGTGCCCTGAAGTTCCATAAGTAATGAGTTCTTTGACATCGTTCGCGTACATTTTCCCATCCGAACCAAATACACCTCTGTACGGGTCTGGGTTAAGGGCATGGTGAACTCCACTCTGTTTTCCAAACCAAAAGGAATGAAAGTAATTACGAAAGTTGTTTAACTAACGAAATTTGGTGACATTGTAGATGCTAGTTTATGATACTAGGTTCCATGGAAATGAGGTACAGAAAGAATGCATGCCGAATGTGGTAACATATCAATTTTCTTGAGCTTAATGTTCATCAGTCATCAGTATGAACGTCAGTGTGCTAACTGCAAATACTAACATAAAGACTTGGACAGTGAAGATAAAGAAGTACTAATTAACACAATAATGCAATAAAAAAAGGAGTAATAAACTAATTTACATCAACTATTAGCTCCTCTTCAATTAAATTTATGTCACTACAGGCCAATTTGTTTGACCGAAGATGAGCATTGGATTGAGCTAAATATCCAGGATGACCATATATTGGATGCTAGGCTAAAATATTAACGACCCAAGGTAAACATGCCTGGGATATTCTCCTGGAAAGTGTATCATGAGAGGTTTGGTACTATTGATCCGATTTGATGACGTGTATCCTACTCCTATAAAATTATTTATCCCTTCACCATTAGTCCTGCAAACAAACAGGTCCTAAAAGGTATCAAGTCGAATATAATCCCTCTATGTTTGCCAAGGAATGGCAAGGATATCGTTGCCTTAATGTATTACCTTCCACAAACTGAAAAACTGAATTATGAAAATATTACTCCATTTCTATGAAACACGAATACAAATACGGGATATGGATACGAAACGATGCGGATACGGTGTTATAGAAAAACCTAACAAAATAGGATATGGTTACGTTGGGGATACGGCTGTGTAAATTAAAACTTTTTATAATTATTAGTCTTCTATTGGGCATAAAAATGAAATCAAAAGATATAAAAGAGTAGTTAAATACTTTATAGATACAAGTATATAGCATTACAACTTCTACATATTAAAAGAAGTGCCCATCCATGTATTTTGTATACGAGGATATCTGTATTTGTTTACTCTGTACATGTCGGTGTACATTTTAAATATATCGGGGTAAAATCAGAGAGAGAGAGAGAGAGAGAGTACCTGCGAATTGAACTCATAAAAAAAACAAAAAAGAAACAAAAAAGAGAGTACGATCTCAAAATGAAGATATGGGAATCGCGGTCTAGAGTTTCATAACAATCGACCGATTTAGGCCTCACTCAGGGTACACGATCAGTCAATGAGTCTATATCTAGGGTTTATACTGTGCATCTATACTGTTTTTACGGTTTTCCCTTATCGTTTTTACTTGATATCCTTTAAAAAAAAAATCATTTTAACCCCCACCATATCCTAAAACGTATCCCGTTCGCATCTTACCCACGTATCCAAAATTAAAACATTTATTTTAAATAAAGGATACTTATTTGCCGTATTTGATGCGTATTGGTATTTGATACCCATACACGACTACTTTCGGAATATCAGAGATTCATAGCTCCATGCAAAAGGGGTGAATCCCCGCCCCTAAAATTTTTAGAGATAGTTACGTCTAAAATATTGAAGTATCCTTCCCAAACCACTGTGACAGATAATTTGATTTTTGTGTGGGCAAGTAGTGGTCTAGATCAAGTCCAATTCAGAAGTTGTTTCCTACTCCTGCAAGGCACTCTCTACAATGGAGTCACTCTCAAAGACTTCATCAGATTTGTCCTCTTCCTTTCCTCACATGGGAACCTGTCATATCCCTATCTTTCTTTAGTATAAAAAAGCATAAGTAGAATCAGCTTTCTGAGGAGAAATCGGTAGGTGGAGTTGCAGTTCCCTTCTTTGATTAATTTATCATTATCATCATTGGAGTAGGTTTGGAGGAAACGAAGTTGATCAACAAAGACAGGTCTTTTGGTCGCATTATCAAAACAAATCAGGATATCCTTATGCTTCTAATACTCCAAAGCGACTTTATACTTCACTACATAATATAATATTTCCTTGTGTCTTCTTCTCTCATCCCTTTTGACCTTTTGTGGGCCGATAATTAGAGCCGTTTATTTCGAAAATTTGTGGAGAATATCATTACAATAAAAATGGAATTAATCAGATATCGATAGCTAGGTGAAAAACACATTTTTTTTTTCCCGAGAAAAGATGCATGGTTGAAGTTTCAAACTTTACTTGCCCACCGTGGTTTCTCAAACAAATCTATTTGTTCATGTAGCTATCAATATTTGATCAATTTGACTTTTAACTTGGTTGTCTCGATGAATACTCCGACATAAACAATTTGGATTATTTTTGTGTATCCGGGATGGGCAACTGGAGGGAGCATCCTCAACCACCAGCTTTTTGATCCTTGGTCTACTTAAATTGGGAATTTACTTGGACAGCTACAGTAAAAAGCTAAGACTTTTGTCTACCATATCAACTATCTGAGAAGTGCAAACAACTTTTACCATAAACTCCCTATCAAAAAATCTACTAAACAAAAGAGACCAGAAGAAAAATCTTGATTCTGTAACCCAATTTCCATACATAAACAACAAGAGAGATGATTTTAACGCCAACATCAACATGCTAAACTCAACCAAAGGTCATTTGTGTAGGTTTAAGTAAGTTTTACCTGCACAATATTGAATTTCCAGTTGGACTGTGCAGTCGCCCCCATTGTCCCGGCTGCATTCCCATGGTATGCATTTCTCAGTGATATGATGTCTTGGCACCCTGTGTACAACCGTGCGATCATCATTGCTAGCTCATTTGCCTCAGTCCCACTATTTGTGAAAAACACCACCTAAAAAAAATCGAAGAGTCACACTCAATCATACTGACCAGTAATTCAATCTAAACCGTCCAATAGTTAGAAATCCCGGAATATACCTTGAGATCACCGGGCATCTTGGAAGCAAGTGCCTCTGCGAAATCAGCGATAGCAGGGTTGAGGTACAGAATGGTGGAGTGCTGTAAGCGGTTTGTTTGGTTGACAATTGCCTTAACAACATCGGGGTGGCAGTGTCCGCAGCACACCGTAGCAATCCCACCAAAAGCGTCCAGATATCTACGGCCAGTATCATCGTACAAGTACTGCATCTTCCCATCCACCACGTTCAGCTGTGATCGGTATCACAAACATTGTTCAGTTAGTCTCATCATAACCAGAGCCTTCACAATAAAAATACATTATTCATGGAAAATGCTACAATACACATGCTTTATTTGAGTGTGTATGATACACACCCTCATAAAAGTTACGATTTGTTTTTAAAAGTTATGAATTTATTTTTAAAAGTTACGAGACACACCAAAATGTTACGAATTACATTGCTGAAAAGTTATGAAAAACTAAAAAATGTTACGATTCCCGATAAGGTGGCACAATCTAGACCATAGAATAGGTGCATATGATACACTCAAATAAGGGGCGTATATTGTAGCCATTTCCTTCATTTCAAATATAAAATTATTTTTATACAGATTTTTGATAGAAAATTGAGTTCTTTGTTGAGGATATGTTCGAATGTTTAAAAGGTCTGTTTCAAAAAAAAAAAAAGAAGTCTTTCTTCGGATGATTGTTGGTTCAATTTTTAGTTAGGTAGTTCATCTTGAAAAAAATCCCATTTTTTAGGCTTTTATAAGGGACTTTCTTAAACTTGGTTAGTATTCTCTTTACTTTTTCGTTTTGGCCAGAAATGTAAAAAAGTGGAGTATTTTAACCCAAAATTGAAAAAAATTGAATTGCTGATGAAAAAGCTGATTTTTGCCATTATACATATAGAAAACAAAGGAACAATTCAATCAATTACAATCGTCATGTCACCTGAAAATCTGGGAATCTCAAATAAATTAAATAATTTGATGTGACCTAAAAATCGATCTAAGCATGAAAATCAGAGTACATTATGTAAAATAACCATGATTTTTGTGGGTAAGTGTAGAAAAATCAATGGGTATATATTCCTTAAAATATACTATAAAACGGGATCATTTCGAAAAACAATGACAGATCAAAGGGAACAAAAATAACATGGGTACCGAGTCTTGTATGGGTCTATTTTGGGTCCTATCCGAATAATCCGACCTCCGTTTTATTCCGAATACAATTTTAAAGTGCCCCATAAAAAATCTCCTTTTATTAAGATATTGATAATTGCTTGACCAATGCGTTCAATTATTTTTTTGATAAAAAAAAAGACCAATTCGTTCAATTTTCGGTTTAGAATTTGCAAAATGTATGAAAAAAAAAAAAGAACAGGATTTGATTAAGTGAGAGACGACTCACGGGTGTGTTGTAGAAGTAGAACATCGAAGGGCTGAGAAACTTTTTGCGCTTCTGCAAGATCTCGGCGGCGGAGGGGCCGTTGTAGGGCGGAGGAGAGTAGTCGAAGCGGGGCATTTTGGGAATTGGAGCCTCAATTTCGTGAGCAATGGCCTCTTTCTCGGCTACCAGAGATAAGCCGCGACAGAGACGAAGCAATTCTCTTGCCCGATTTTTCCCCTTCATCGCAAAACTCTGCATCGCCATTCTGATTATTACACCTCGATTCGTATATATATATGGATGTAAAGCGTTTGAATGGAGTGGATAATTGTTTGATATGGGTTCGTTATTGTTTGCAACGTCCTCTCCCTCCAAAAATGCAGGATTGTGTTCAGAGAGAGAGAGAGAGAGAGAGGGAGGGGACGATGAGATGCAAACCGAAGAGAGAGGTTTTTTTTTGATCAGTAGGAGAGAGGTATTTGTAGACGGAGATTCAAAACCCTCTTTATATATATATATATATATATATATATATATATATATATATATATATATATATATATAAAATACATCTCAATCCGTTTTGAAATGAGGGAGATGTGCTCATTTTATTGAAACAACTTGTTTTCCCGACCTTCTGATGGTAAAATGGTCACACACTTAGATGTATAAATTATCTTTGGTTCAAACCACTTGGGTTAGAAAGTACACTCAACAAGCTTCCAACGCTTCAAACCGTAGCGTAAAATAGTTGATAGATACCGGGGCGATCCCACAAAGTTTGGCTGCGCAAAGCGGCATTCAGCCGAGCCAAGCCCCCTTTGAGCGCTCAAACCATGTCACCAAAACAATTTGAGGCATTTTTTAGCTGGTTTTCTACCTAAACAATGGGCTCCCTCTGATTTCTAAGCTTCATTTTCATGCCAAAATCCCTCTAATAACACTCCCTCTCCAACTTGAATTGCAAATTATATTTTTCTCCCATTTTCTCTCTATCTAAACCACTCTTCACTCATTGTTTAAGGACCCCCACCCCTTGGTTGATCTCTTGCACTCTCACACCATTCATTAGACCAAAACCGCTATCTATCATCCTTCAATCACGTTTTACAGTCTCTCACATCCATTTCTATCATCTTCAACCTCCAAAACACCCAAAAATCTCATTTTTAAGACCAAATACACATGAGTTTTTAAGATATCAACTACAACAGCCCCTTTCTCACTCGAATAAGCCATTTACAACCTATACATTCCATCAATTTCGTCCAAACCTAATTCTTCTATCAAAACCCACCTTATCCAAGTCAAAACGACCATTTTAAGCTCAAATACTCTATCATCCACTCAATCAATCATTTAATTAGCCTTACATTCTTCTCTCACTGTCCAAAACGTCACTCATATAGCTTATAAACATAGCCACAATCCACCCCTTCATCAAACACCCAAGTTCAAGCCTTAATCAAAGCAAAAAAAAAAAACATGTGAAAAATCACGTTTTGGTTATTCTGAGGGAGACCAGTGAGTTCATGGAGGTTCTACATACCTTCTATGAGTTCACAAGGTCTTAGATATCAAGAAAAACTGATTTAAAAAATTTGAGTTTGAAATGTTTCGAACGCTCAAACCATGTGCAGTGAGCGCTCAAACCATGTGCAATGAGCATTTGTTGCTTACTTCTTTGATCTTTATATTATGCTTACTGAAGTGTGTGTTAATATTTGGCGAAGCCAACCTGTTCACGAAGTGTGTGTGTTGATGTTTGGCTAAGCCAACTTGATCTCTTCTCCCTCTCATTCTAATCATGCTTATGTATGGCCCGATACTCATCTCTCATTCATGCAAGCATTTTATGTTTATTTTGTTAATGTTTCTGGTTCATTAAGTACATTTACATTATTGTGTAGTATCTTGAGCTTATTGATGATTTAAATAAAGGCAGTAAGACATGTAAACACTCAAACCATGAAGATGGTTTGAGCGCTCAAACTTCATGCTTTGAGCGCTCAAACTGTTTTCATACTCATCAAATATTTTCATCATCTAAGCTGCTAACCAGGGTTTTGGGCATTCTAGAATGCCTCACAGTATTCTATTCTCACTTCTTATGTCTTTATTGCCTTGTTTGGTTCATTATCAAGCTACAAGTTTATGTTAACATGGTCATACCTTTCTTTTTATTCATCAAAGTATCATTTTCAAGCAGCTTAAAGTGTATCAAACATGTTTTCATCAGAACCAGAATCATCAGAAGCATCATAAGCATATATGAGTGAGCAAGAGTTTGAGCGTTCAAACCCCCAGGTTGAGCGCTCAAACCCTTGGCAATGGATCAGATTGGTTGCTCCATGTGTGTTGCATGTATTATTTTAAGTTCTCATTTTTCTGTTGTTGTTCATCATGTATTAATACTTTGTTTGCTATTTTGTGCTTTGGCTTGTTCATATCTACATTCCATCATCACTCATGTAGATCACAATACACATGCATACACATAAGTTCCATTGTTGTGCTTATCATTGTTATGTGGTTCCCATTCCCACTTTCCGTATTTGTTCAAAGTTGAGTTGCACACATTTCTTGTATAATCCCACAAAAGTCAAGTAGAGACCGGTCTTCAAACCGGGCAAGGAGGGTGCCGTAAAACCCTTCCCCTCTAGTAACTGAGTTCTTGAACCTAAGATAGTATGGTGATGACGGACCAGTAATCCTTATCCATTGAATGAGGCACAAGTCAATCGAGTTTGGTTCATCGGGGACAATCCGCTAAAATCTGGGTGGCGACTCCGAATCGATCAAGGTTCCTCCAGAGGTGCGTCCACAGAGTCCAAACACTTCACACACCATGTGTGTATGTTGGGGACACAGGGTGCATGCTGTCCCTTTGTTGTTCGATCTGGGCCGTCCGTGCTTGGTGATGGACGGCTCGGATCACATCTTGTTCAAACACATCCAAACTGTTCGCTACCAAACAAATTCAAGCCATTTATTGTTGCCAAGCACGGACGGCCCAGATTGGGACAACATGGACGTTGCATCATCCCCTAATTTGTATGTTGAAGACTAATTGTTGTACATTTTTTATTTTTGCCAGGGGTGAGCAAACTAACCGTCAAACTGCGAATCCCGTCCAAAACAATCCAAGCCAATGGGTTCGGTTCGGTTTTCTTGTGATATGGATTGGTTCCAGTTTTAAAAAATTAAAATCCTTGATAAATGGTTTGGTTTGTGGATTTACGTTGATGGTTCTGGTTCCAAACCAATTTGACCCATATAATATTTTTGTATGGATATATATTTTATGTATTATATGTGGAATTTTTTTAGATACACATAATGAACGTTTTTTTCCCCTAGTAAATTACTCATTTTCTAATCTAACGTTTTATTCCACCACCTTATTCATTCACTTCCAATATTAAACCCCTAAATTTCTATATATGGTAACCTATTCCTATGATTTTCATACATTAAACTTGCACGGCTTGGACTTACACCTAGTTTTCCAATTTTTTTTAGCAATTTATTTGCTAAAATTAACCCTAATTTTAGCAACTGAATTACTAAAATAAAACGGAAAACTTAGAACTTAAGTAAGGGATCTATTGGTGGATAAAGGTAGAGTAGATCTGGGGGAGCGGCTCTTGCTAAAAGAGTTCAAAATTCTTCCTCAGTCCTTGTGGATGATGCTAATCTTGTTGAGCTGGTGGATCAGTTCGCTAAGAAGTTTTTTTTTTCATCATCTATATAATAAGGGAGCTCAGTTTTTGAATCCCAAACATCCAAACATAAATCTACACCGTCCAAAACTTTTTCCCCAAAAATTAATGGCTGGAATTTGGTTGCACTAGAGATTCAAAGGTTTAGATTGACGCTCACTTAAATCAATGGCTAGGATTACTTGAGAGGAATGGAATTTTACCGCCCAATTGGCAGTTACTCCTTCCCTCATCCTCTTTCTCACGTCTCACCCCCCTCCCTCATCTGTACTCCCCACCCCTCTCCCTCAACCGCCCCCACTAACACAGAGCCTATTTATTCTTTGTGTATGTTCTTGGTGTTTGGATTGGTCGTGCCCATCAAAAACACTGAAGAAATAGATATTTGGGTTGTTCTGAATTTGGGTTTTTATACAGAAAGTGTCTTTATTTGCTTGGTCTCCAACAGGCTCTCAATCGACCCTCAAGGAGTTACTGTAAATTTCTTGAAGAATTCGGGTTTTCTCTAAAATGCTCCCACTGTACGGAAAAGAGAGGAATTGATCCCGAATTCTTCAACCATGAATTTGTGTCCATTCGGTTCTCCTCATGTGTGGTGAGCTATATGATAAGTTCGGAAGTTCTTTTTGATGGTGTACGGAAAAGAGAGGAATTGATCTAAAAATTTACAATTGGTGAGAATTTCTGAACTTAACAAACTTCCAAACTCAACATGAGCCCTTGCTTTACTTCATTTCTTTTTTGACTTTATCTTTGTTTTCTGTTTGAAACATTTATTTTGTACCTTGGCTTGGTGCAGAGTACGGAAAAGAGAGGAATTGATCAAAAAATTTACAATCGGTAAGAACTTCCGAACTCAACATGAGCCCTTGCTATACTTTTCTTTTTTGGCTTTATCTTTGGTTTCCATTTGAATTTAGCAGTTTGGTGAAGAGTATAGAAAGTGCGTTCGTTTGAATTTGGCTTTATCTTTATCTTTGGTGTTCAGTGTTTTATCTTACAGCATCTCCAATGGTTTTAGCCAAATTGTCCAATGTTTTATTTTTCAATTTGTAGAGTGCCATTTGGCTTTTTTTCCCCTGCAATGTTGCTTTGTTGGCGTGCTAGATTAGCTATCAATTTAGGCATGAGATACTTGGATCACAAAAAATGATTGCAACGGTTGAAGCTGTGCCACAAAATGTGCCATTTTTGGCTAATAGAATTGGCAAGGAATTAGAGATAACAAAGACAAAGAATGGCTTTGACAACAGCAATTGAGTACTACTAGAGACGATCTTTAAGTATCATTTTCCTCTTTGGGGGCCGTTGTATTTAAGTTCTTGCATGCTCATGTGATATTCGGCTATTGTTTTGCATTTTTTAAAGGTTGTGTGTGATTTCTTTATCTTTGATTAACTATGTAGTAATCAAAACAATTAAAAAAAGAAAACGAACATTATTTCTTAAAAAAAAATGCCGTTAAACATATGGAGCTTTGAACGGAGAGCATTATTGTTTTTTTAGATGCTTTTTATATATTGGTATGGGTGTGATTTCTTTATCTTTGATTAACTATGTAGTAATCAAAACAATTTAAAAAAGAAAACGAACATTATTTCTTAAAAAAAATGCCGTTAAACATATTGAGCTTTGAACGGAGAGCATTATTGTTTTTTTAGATGCTTTTTATATATTGGTCTGGGTGTGATTTCTTTATCTTTGATTAACTATATAGTTATGGAAAATCAGATGTTGTTGATTGACGTTGTGGCTTTTCCAATGTTGTTGTTCTCTTGCTCAGAAAGCAAGCGAATGAATTTTGTAGAATTACCAATTTCTCTCTTGCATCGTGAATCAATGTGGCTTTTCCAATGTTGGTGTCCCCTTTTTCGTGACATAATCATTCTAAGATCATTCGGGATAGTCTTATTTGTCCTTATCGGAAAAGTTGGCTTCATTATAACGATAACGCATATTGGTCATGTTCAAAACACGACGCGTCGTGCCTTTAGGCACGGGCATACGCTATTCCTAATCTATTACAAGGGGAAGGGGAGAATGAGACTCGATTATGAGATGTAGTGTGGGATATCCAAGAGCTCTACCGCATGAGCTAGCCACCACCGCAAAAACTAATGCTCAAATTAATGACGGAGAGTCGGAAACTATATATATATATATATATATATATATATATATATATTACCAGTGGCTGTGGAGCTCTCACATTTGAAGTAAAAAATTTGTTCTGGCTTCGACCTGGCAACAGTACTGGTAGTAGAGGAAAAATCACCCGATCGATTGATATATTATTACAAGTGTAAAGCATTGCAGATAACAATGTGAAAATCTCCCAAGCAATGAAAAAACAAAATAACCGAAACGCAGTTGAAGGGGAAGATATATAAATGTGATGAGTGCTTTTTTTATATTTTTATATATGATATACACCAGCGGGGTCAAGTGGCAGGCGCGGTTGGACATTTTAGTGAGAGTTGTCACTTCAACATCCTAAATTTTTTATTCTTTTTTAAGAATACATGTAATGTTTTTAGTTTTGTTTTAGTTTAAGTCTTTTTTGAATACCCAACTCAAATATATTTGAATATCCAACTCAAAATATCTGAATTCCCAACCAATCTAAAAGTATTTGAACACCCAACTAAAAAAGTGAACCCCACAAATGAACCTGGAGTAATGTAATCAACACAATCAGAACTCATAATTTGATGTTTTTGGCAGGGGCGGCTCCAACTTGTATTGAGAGGGTTCAAGCGAAACCCAAAGTACGAAAAATGGAATAAAACTTTGTATTATTTTTATCTACAATTTGTTTTTTACTTAATATTGTCCGCACCGAGTTATTCATCTCTGGCTAAAGTAAAATGAAAATATACTTAAAATTGTGAATAAGAAGATAATATCACTCAACAAATCAAATTAAACTAGGCCTATAAAATTTCAACCAAAATAGACATATTCATTAAACATTGAGTTTTGTTTATAAAAAAATATTTACATTTTTGTCACTGCTAAACAAAAAACATATACCCGCCCTTGGTGTTCGGGTGGCAATGTTGATATTAATAGATACATTTTTGTTTATATATAATTGTACTCTCTAGAGGTAGTACAGATTTTTGAACACCCTTCTTAGAATTTCTGGAGCCGCCACTGGTTAATTGAAAGTTGAGGAGTTAACAACCAAGGGAAGCAGGGCTGGACGCAAGATTTTCTATCAGTGGGGCCAAGAATCTAGAACATATACTTCCTTCGTCACATTTTGATAGTCGCATACAAAACATTTGGTGTGAAAAAATTCATAAAATTATGAACAAAAATACTTTATTTTTTTATCTAAAAATTGCACATCTTCCCGTAATCGACTATCAAAACAGAACCAATGGATTATATTATAGTAATAAATCTATTAAATATATATATGGTATTGATTTTCATACTTCAAATTGACATCCACACTTCTTTTATTTGTAAAAGTTAATTACTTATATATAAGGAAAAGTAGTATGTCATATTGCTTTTTTTTTAGTCATTCATCATTCCTAATCTATTATGGGGGTGGGGGTGGGGGAATGAGACCGATCCCGGGATGTAGTGTGGAGCATCCAAGAGTTCTACCGCATGAGCTAGCCACCACTTGTGTATGTCATATTACTTGGGACAAAAATAGAATAATTATATGGTATGGTTATGCCCCACTTTTTTAAATGAGAGAGAGAGAGAGAGAGAGAGAGAGAGAGAGAGAGAGAGAGAGAGAGAGAGAGAGAGAGAGAGAGAGAGAGAGAGAGAGAGAGAGAGAGAGAGAGAGAGAGAGAGTGCGAGTTAAAAAGTGGTGGAACAACCAAAAAATGAAAAGATCACGTGAGATACGGTGAACTTTTGGGCAAAGGTTGTAAATGTTTCATGTCTTGGGGAAACATCTAGTGAATTGAGTGTAGGGTTATGAGGAAAAATTACCAAAATATCCAAAAATATATGTACATGTCAATAGAAAATGAATTCGATTGTTTGAAGTCTCACCATAAAGTTGAACCCCAAAACTTCTCCTTGAAAGCCAAAGAGTACCAGATAGACTAAGAGCCTCATTTCAGCGATGGGTGTTAAAAATGTGGAAAACCACACAATCTATTATGTTATTAAAAAAACTCAACATCAATTTATGGTCTTATGTCAAGTAAACTCGACAGAAACCTACAAGTGCATGGAAGGTAAATTCCAATATTAAACCAATTGATTTAAAAATGGGTTAAATGGATCTTTTCTGTGAACAAAAATTGGGCTAAGCTCAATTAAAATTCGACAAAAAGTGGAGTACGTGACATAGTAAGATTTAAGAAGATTCGGTTTAACACAGATTGTTAGGGGGAGACTTTTTTTCGAGGTTCTTTTGTTTTTGAAGTTCAACACGAAGTTCCACGGCCTAACTTCAACCATCAAGAAGGGCCAATTGTTTCATGTAGTTGGGTCCGTCTGAAGGATGGGTGATATTGCAAAATATGAAGTGGAACAAGTTGTGCTAAAATGGCTCTCTCTATTATCTTGGAGATACCTTCCAAAGGGTGATGTTTATGATTACAAGGTTGACATTTATAATTACAAGGATACATGGTAACATACTTTACAAGGTAAAATGCAAAAATCAAGGTAACTATAAAGGGAAATGAATCACAACAATCAATCAGGAAATCACTATGTCAAGGCTGGAAATAAGCAATCTGTCAAAGGAAAATCTTGGAGATCTTTCCATGTCTAATACTCCCCCTCAAGGTGGAGCGTGTATGTGAGTAATGCCCAGCTTGCTAGCTAGACGACAGAAAGGGTCCTTGCCCAATGGCTTGGTGAACAAGTCAGCAATTTGGTCAGATGATCGAATATAGGAAGGAGTGATCAGCTTGGATTGTATTTTCTCACGGACAAAATGGCAATCAAGCTCAATATGCTTTGTACGCTCATGAAATACGGATTCTCAAGCAATGTGAATGGCTGCTTGGTTGTCACAATAGAGATTGGCGGGTGATGTGTGAGGAAACCCCAGATCATTCATGAGATAGCTTAACCATTGAAGTTCTAAAACAAGTGTCGCCATGGCGCGATATTCAGCTTCAGCAGAGGAGCGCGAAATGGTAGTTTGCTTCTTGGTTTTCCATGAGATTGGACTAGAGCCAAGAACAATGCAAAAACCTGTAGTAGAGTGACGCGTTGTTGGACACCCCGCCCAATCAGAATCGCAAAAACCCCTAACCGCAAGCGAGCTCGCTGAAGATAGTAGAATGCCTTTTCCCGGAGAACCTTTGAGATAACGAAGAACGCGTGTAGCAGCATCCATATGGGAGGTGCGAGGGTCCTGCATAAATTGACTTAGAATGTGGACAGAATAAGCAATGTCTGGCCTAGTAACTATGAGATAGATGAGACATCCAACAAGGCGACGATATGTGGACGGATCGGATAAGGGGACGCCATCAGTTGGAGTCAAACGAAGATGTTGTTCCATAGGAAAATCAGAAGGTTTGGCACCTAATAAACCTGCATCTTGGAGAATATCCAGCGTGTATTTGCGCTGAGATAAGAATAACCCTTTTCGTGATTGGGCGACCTCAATGCCAAGGAAGTATTTGAGTCTTCCAAGGTCTTTGATGAATAAATTCTTTGCTAGATATTGTTTGAGGTTTTGAATTGCTGCGGGATCATTGCCTGTGACAATTACATCATCAACATAAACCAAAACAAAGGTGGAAGATTGACAAATGATCCGAGTGAATAAGGAATAATCTGCTCGCGATTGGGAAAACCCAGCTTGTTTAATAAGCTGGGAAAACTTGGCAAACCATTGACGGGAAGCCTGTTTCAAACCATATAGGGACTTATGTAACTTGCAAACTCGAGTCTCCCCCTGTCGAGCAAACCCAGGTGGAAGACTCATATACACTTCTTCATCCAAATCACCATGAAGGAATGCGTTGTTGACGTCAAGTTGATGGAGAGACCACTTTTTAATGGAAGCGATTGATAAGAGAGCACGGACAGTAACGAGTTTCGCTACTGGTGCAAATGTGTCGTGGTAATCAAGTCCCTGCACTTGTGTAAATCCCTTCGCGACAAGGCGAGCTTTGTAACGGTCAATGGTGCCATCAGAACGATATTTGACCTTATAAACCCACTTACACCCAACCAGCTTTTTGTTGGGTGGTAAAGGAGTAAGACTCCAAGTTTGATTGTGTTCGAGTGCAGCGATTTCTGTAGCCATAGCCTCACGCCATTGTGGTAGTTTAACTGCTTGGGAAAAGGACTTTGGCTCTTCCATGGAGGAAAGCACATATAAAAAGGCTCGATGAGTAGCTGAAAAATTGGAGTAAGAAATGTAGTGTTCAAGAGGATAGAGGATACCTGACCGGTGAGAGGACTCAGGATTGTGTAGTGTATCATTAGCAACCGCTGAACAATGAAAATCCTGGAGGTAAGATGGTTTTCGTCGCTCACGGGTGGAGCGAGTGGTATTAAGGTTGTCACATGGATTGTTAATGCTTAAGGAACCATCGACAAGATGAGGGATGGCGGTGATTTCAGGTTGTGCTGCAGGAACTAAGGATGATGGAGGAATTTGGGCAATAGCAGGTTCATTGTGGGCAGTTTGGCGACATTGGTAGGTTTGGGTAATGGGTGGGCGGTCCTTTTGAGTTAGAGTCGGTTCTTGTACAGAGATGGATTGTGTTGGTGTATAGTCAAAGTGGGGATGATCTTCGATAGGTTAAGGAATGACCGGTGGCGGAGTTTGGTCTGACGAAATATCTTGAAAAGGAAAAATTCTTTCATGAAATGCAACATCTCTTGACACATAAATGCTTTTTGTTTGAATATCATATATCCTGTACCCTTTTTGGGCATAAGGATATCCAACAAAAATTCCGGGCTTTCCACGTTGATCAAATTTGTGCTTTATGTGAGGGTTGTGAGCAAAAACTAAGCAACCAAATACCCTAAGATGCGAATAGGAAGGCGGGATAGAGAAAAGTACTTCATGGGGTGATTTATTTTGAAGTAAGGGTGTGGGAATTCTATTGATTAAATATGCTGCGGTGAGAATACATTCTCCCCAAAAGAAAAGGGGTAAGTTGGCTTGAAATCTTAATGCTCGAGCAACCTCTAAAAGATGACGATGTTTGCGTTCCACAACACCGTTTTGTTGAGGTGTAGACACGCAACTACGTTGGTGAATAATCCCATTTTCAGAAAAAAAATGTTGCATATCATTGGATAAAAACTCAGCGCCATTGTCAGATCGAATTTGTTGAATCTCTGGAAAAAACTCATCACCATTACAGGAAAATATATGTTTGATCTGACAATAATATTGGGTTCTTACCATGGCAAAAAAAGATTTCAAAAGATATTTCATGTCAGACTTGAACCGCATAAGGTATATCCATGTGCAACGTGAAAAGTCATCCACAATCGTAAGAAAGAACTGTGCACCACTCATGGATGGTTTGGAAAAACTACCCCAAATGTCAACATGGATTAATTGAAATGGTTTATTTGTAGAAATGGTACTACTAGGAAAACGCAATCTTGTCTGTTTTTCTTGTGGACAAATATCACAAACATGCTTAGGTGAATAGGAAATGAAGGGGAAGTTCTTAGCCATTTCAGATAGTCGGTGATGGGAAGGATGTCCAAGTCGCCAATGCCAGATATCAATAGTAGATGTTCCAGTAACTAGGGTTGCAACGGGTGCTTGAAGATAGTAGAGGTTGCCATGTACATTACCCAGTCCAATCGGCCTCTTTGTGGACAGGTCCTGAAAAATACATCGATCATGCAAGAAAACAACCGAGTATTGATGGGAGTTAGTCAGTTGACTGACGGATAATAGATTGAATTTGAAAGATGGAATATAGAAAACATCATCAAGCTGCAAATCTGGTGAAAGGACCACAGTCCCAATGTGGGTGATTTGGGCATTAGAACCATCAGGCAATTGGACAAAAAATGGATTGGTGCAAGGTGTATAAGATGAAAAATGTGTTAGGGAAGAGCACATGTGGTTGCTAGCGCCTGTATCAATTATCCAAGCAGAGAATGATGGAGTGGAAAGGGCTATACCTGCTAAGTTAGCAATGAAATTTGTACTACCTGACGAGAGAAGTGGAGAGACTAAAACAGCTGCAGGGTTGTCTGAATGGTGTATGAAGTATGGGTCATCAGATCCTAGTACGTCAGTTGAACTAGGACCCTTTTCATTCTCTTTCGCTACCATGGCTACAAAGTCTAGATCTTTCACTGCTCTGATACCATATTGCAAAATATGAAGTGGAACAAGTTGTGCTAAAATGGCTCTCTCTATTATCTTGGAGATACCTTCCAAAGGGTGATGTTTATGATTACAAGGTTGACATTTATAATTACAAGGATACATGGTAACATACTTTACAATGTAAAATGCAAAAATCAAGGTAACTATAAAGGGAAAGGAATCACAACAATCAATCAGGAAATCACTATGTCAAGGCTGGAAATAAGCAATCTGTCAAAGGAAAATCTTGGAGATCTTTCCATGTCTAATAGGTGAGGCTCATAGGCAGCTTCCCACATCAAAAAATGGGACTTTTCCTCATTCGTCATATCAGGGTAGTGTGCATTTGAGGTGCACAAATGATATAATCATATCATTTTCCGAAAAAAAAGGACGTTCAAACTCATGAAAGAGAGCAAAAGATACCTTCTGAGAAACTGCTTTCTTGGAACTGGTGCAAAGAATTCATCGTCTGTCAGAGTTTGGCAATTGATAAATGGTTGGTGTGGTCCTTGACCTTTTTGCCCAGGCAGTTATGGAGAGCAATATATACACGACTGTGTTTTTTAAGTGTGAGTCTTGGAGTACACATGCTCAATATGAGCATCAAGCTTTTGATTAACTCCAAGAAGTTTGTCTATCTTTCGGTTTAACAAATTGGATCATATTTCCGGTGGATTTCAGAAGTATCTCGGAGGACTTATGGATTCAAGGCATTCTGCAATTAGCCACTTGGTGCGGTATACGTGGATTCGGCGACACGATCTTTGGTCAATCGGTGATGATTCGCGATTGTGTTTAATTGAGGTCGTTTTGTAACTGCACAATGATTACTTTTAGTGGATTAATTTCCTCCCGTGGTTTTTACCCTTTTTAAGGGGTTTTCCACATATATCGTCGCGTTTCATCGTTTACTGTTTTATAATTCCTTTTATTTTGCTTGTTAAGTATTCGGATAGCGAAAAAGGAATTTTCAGTAAGCCAGTCTCAAAAGTGAGTCGACACAAGTTTCGCCACTAAAATTATACTTGGGTGTACTTGCAGGTGTAATTCTTGCGGAGGTTAAGTAAAATGTAGAAAAGCTTTTTATGTGTGACAATTTCGGAAAAGCAAAATGTGAACTAGCCTAAAAAGGGAATCCACACCGAGGCGTGTTCTCCCTTTTTAAGATAGAATAGATTGCTCTATTCGTATTTGTATGAAATTTATGGGTATGTATATAGGGATAATTGTTGATATGGATTTGTTTTCGTTTGCAACGTCTCCGAAAATGCTGGATTGTGTTTAGAGATGGAGGGAGAGGAGAGAGGGGACAATGAGATACAAACCAGAGGAGCAATGGTGGCTCCAAGAATTCTCTTGAGAGTGTTCAGAAATTCTATTACGGTCCTCAAGCAATAATTTTTTATATAACTGGGTGGTCCAGACTATCCTACTCGCACTCATGTGTAAAGGGGAAAGAATCTAAATTAAGCAATTTTGTTGTGAAAAGACGAAGACTTAAGTTGAGCCATGACCCGTTTGGCTGTTTCCATCCCACCCTTTTCCACTTGCATCTACTTACAGAGAGAGAATAGGCTAGGGATTGATCTTTCTAAACCGTATTTCACACACATAAGGAAAGGTATGAGAAAATGGTGTTATTCGACAGGGATAGGCTACTCTTTAATCCTGATCCATCTAGTCCCATCCAATTTTGGGTCTTTCGTAGGCTTACCCGTACCCATCCCATATCCTCCCCATACCCAATTATACATGCTACATATACGATATAATATATGTACATATAAATAGGAAAATACGTATAAATCTTGAGTATAGTTACATACGTAAACAATTACCTTTTTAATTAGCAAATCTTATCAATTACTACATATCCTAGACTACTTAATATTAAAAAACATCAATCAAGATTATATTTTTAAAATATAAATATCAATTTGTTTCATTCTTCACTTATTTATTTATTTGTTTGGATATGGGTATGTTTGGGGAAACCCCAATCTCCATCGGGTTTGGTTTTTCTTCTAATATCCCCGATGGGGATGGGGGCGGGGATGGTGAAAGATCCTCCAATCGGATATCGGGTATGGAATAGGGTCCCCCATTCCATACCCTACTCGTTGCCATCCTTACTTGAGGGTGTTCAGAAATTCTACTACAGTCCTCTAGAAATCATTTTTTATATAATTAGGTGGTCCGAACTATCCTGCGTGCACTCATGTGTAAAGGGGACGGAATCTAAATTAAGCAATTTTGTTGTGAAAAGACGAAGACTTGAGTTGGTCCATGACCCGTTTGGTTGTTTCCATCCCACCCTTTTCCACTTGCATTTACTGATAGAGAGAATAGACTAGGGATTGATCTTTCTAAACCGTATTTCACACATAAGGAAAGGTATGAGAAAATGGTGTCATTCAACAAGGAAAGACTACTCTCTAGTCCTAATCCATCCAGTCCCATCCAATTTTGGGCCTTTGTGGATCTTTCGTAGGCTTACAACGGTTAATCCAAACCACTCAATTTATGAGTCCTACATTGGATATTATTATTGCAAAAACTGTGGTCAAACACGATAGTTGTGAAAGCATAACACATTTAACACCTTTGTGCAAGAAATTTAAAAAGGATGGCAAAATGATGTTCGTGCGTCCAACATTTTTTTTTTTTGTTAAATCAAAAGATTGTTGCCACTAATCCCAGGGTCTATTTACGCCTCGCCACACATAAACCGGGCAAAGCCAATGTCCTCTAGAAATCATAATTGTACATAAATAAACAAAAATAAAAATTCTACTGATACAACAATGCTATCGAAAAAACAACAATTCCAAATCAATAAAGCTTCGCTTCAACGAGTTTTAGGGGTTGCTATCATAAAAAAAGTTTCAATAGGAAATGACACTTGCACCATTCTAGATTTTCTTATCACAAACTTGTCCATAGTTCCAACTACCAAACAAAAATTTAAAAAGAATCAAACCTATGAATGGCCTTTGTAAAAATCCAAATCTATTGTGTCTATATCTATGCATATATATTAAAGTGTTTCACAAAAAAAGATAGCGTGCATATATTAAATTATCGATCTATATTTTGTGATGTAATGAGTAATAATCTGGAATAAGTATAAATAGATTAAAGAGAGATAGTTAAAAGTGTTCCTATCTCTTTGAGCTAAATGTGTTAAGATAAAGAAACACCCAAATTCTCAAATATCCAATTTATACTATTCTCTAATGGAGTATCAAATAGTGCATGGTGAATTCCGTCGTTAGGATAGGGTGTTCAAAATTTTTGGTAATGTGTTCAAACATTTTGGATAGAGTGTTCAAAATTTTTGGTTAGGGTGTTCAAAATGACAAAAATTAATTAATAAATAAATTTTACATGTATTTGTAAAAAAAATATTTTTTTCAGGGTGTTCGAGTGACCGCCCTTGGCTCTTCTTAGAGCCGCGAGGAGACGTGTTTATGGGTAGAGATTCAAATAAAGAGCAGGGTAGGGCGACTTGGTGACTGTCACATTAGTTACGTTAATGGTAATTAAAGTTGGGGGAAGTCTTTGTACTCTTGGTGCAAAGATCACGACAAGTTAATGATAGCTAAATTAGTGAAAGTCTACGAACTTATCTTTTTGGTAGATCACGACAAAGAAATCTCCGAATTTATGTAAATCAATAAAAAAACACGTACATCATGCGATTTTGCTGAATTTATGTAAGTCAATAAAACAATAGGTGCATCATACGATTCACGTGCATCGTGCCATGCGTGTGCAAGTTGATTTCTTAAACAATATGATGAAAAGTGGACAACAGAGAGCAATTGACACTATTTCAACCGTCTTGTATTTAATGGAACAAATTTGCTGAAAATAACCTACAGGTATCGTACGATAAATATTTCCGCAAGTATGGATCGAACTAGTAATTGTCAAGATGAATATCAGTGATTGAATGACAGAGAGTTCTCTACAGAGGAGCAATTGACCATATAAAAGTATGTACTAGTGATTATCAAGATGAATATCAGTTGAATGGCAGAGACGTCTCTATAGAAAAGCAATTGATTGTAAAAAAGTTGGAACGTCCATTGGTTGTCAAAAAGAAGTCTATCTCGATAACTATGCTTCGATGTCTACCTCGATTCGTGCGGCAGACCTCGACAAAATACATGGGGCTCCCAGCCGAGATTGGCAGGTCCAAAACAGAGTTATTTAGGTATATCAAGGACAAAGTTTTCCAAAATCTTGCTGGTTGGAAAAAGAAGCTGATTAAGTGGGCAAGGAGGTTTCGATGAAGTCAGTTGCTCTTGCTTTACCTACATTTGCTATATCAGTGTTTTAGATTGCCTGAAGGATTATGCCATCAGATTGAGGCAGCTATGGCAAGATTTTGGGTGGGGTCAAGCGGGTAATGAGAGGAAAATCTCCTAGATGAAATGGAGTAGATTATGCAAGGAAAAGATTTAAAGGTGGGCTAGGTTTTCATAATCTTTGTACTTACAACCTTGCTCTCTTAGCTAAGCAAGGGTGGTGACTAATGGTGCCGCCCAAAAGTATTATGGTAAGAGTATTGAAGCGCAAATATTTTCGAGATTGTGATTTATGGAAGCCTGGGAAATAATCCGTCACAAATGCTCTCGACATTCTTGTATGGCAATACTCTCAAATTGGATCCCATAATGTGAGGTCGGGTTACATGGTAGCCATGGATCTTAAAGACAGTGGGTTCAGCGTGCAAAAAAGGAGACCTTCTAAGAATGCAGAAGTTACGGAAAAGCGGTGGTAGCATTTTTGGAAACTTCGTATTCCAAATAAAATTCAACAATTTTAGTGGAAGTGTTTGTAGATCAGATGAGGAGTCGATTGTCCACCTTTTTCTGTACATGTTCTCCTGCTCAGCAGATTTGGTCCATTTCCTCTTATCCAGACTTTGGTAATGCTTAATTTAATTCATTTGTTGTACTCTGGGATGCCTTGGAAGTGCAATGGCAGAATAAAGGGAAATAAAGACTTGTGTTCCGCTTATGCGGCGGTCTTGTTGTGGTATATATATGGAAGTGTTGAAATAGTGCTGTTTTTGAGCATAAGATAGTGATTCCAAGGGTGGTGAATACTTAGGTGAATGAGTGTTTAAAAGAGTTGCAGGACACAAATCGAACTTGTGAGTCGGCTGTGGTCGAGCGAGTGGACAGGCCCAATGCGTCATGGCAACGACCTCATGACAGCTTTGTCAAAATCAATGTCGATGGGGGCGTGGAGGAAGGATTCTGAGCTGGGTGCAATCTGTTTAATCGCAGAGGCTTTGGGATTTTGTTGGGGTTTGATATTTTGGGAATGGAATGACTAGATCTATCTTCTGTCATAGTCTAACTGATTAACCAGTTTCATTACTAAAATTAGTTTTAGTTAACTTAATTATTTTCTGTTAAATGATTAATTATCGAGTTTGAAAAGTCGGGAATATTTTCTCCTAATAAATGTATCCCCTCTAGATCACATTTATTGTATAGAATAATCATGTTGAGTGTTTAATGTATTTAAATTGAGGTTATAATTATGTTCCGTGCCATTCGATACGGACATCCAACAGTAATAAAACATAGAGTAAATTACAAACTAGACTAGATTCCTTCAAATCTCTTACTAATCTTTTCCTAATAAGTTTTTTTTGATAAAGAATCTCTGCCAGTACACTTAAAAATCAAAGTAATTTGACATCAAATTGAATATATGTATAGATTACATAGAACTTGTAGAGGAAGGTTAAATTATTTAGAGCAACTAATTATTGTTAGGATGAAATCTTAATGTCTTGGCAAAAAAAATGATTCAAGATTTTTGGATTATTGAACTAATTAACTAGTTTGGCTTAAAAATAAGACCTTGTCAAATAATTCTCTGTACTAATAAGTCAAAAAGCCAAAACAGATGGCTTATTCATGGAAATGACTCTTTAATCCAATAAGTCAATTAGTAAGACAAGCTTATTATTATTATTTTTTTGCACCATCAATCTTAGCTAGGATCCATGTATGTATGTATGTATGTATGTATGTATCTATCTATCTATCTATCTATCTATATACCTTCTATATTAAGCAAAATGATGGATCAATGAGAAGGAACGTGAATGTGCCATGTGGAATCATTTGATAGGGTTCTCATTATCAAAGGTTTAAATTAATAAACGATTTTGATCGTTTGTGTGAGACCCTGAAGTGGGCACCGCTATTGGCTCGATGATTGAACACGTCCATCGCGTAGAGCATGTCGAGTACTACAAGTGTACCAAAAATCAACTTGATTGGATATCGTTAAGTGTGTGATTGGAACTCATATAACTTGAAAAAAAATGGAACACAAATGATTGGAAACACAAGATGAAAACTATTGAGCCCATTTTTTTTTCAAGATATTTGTTTTCCGATGATGCAATTAACGGTATCAGATCGAGTTGATTTTTGGTATACTTGCAGTACTCGACGTGCTCTACGCAATGGACGTCTCCGATCATTGGGTTGACACTGGGGCGGCCGTGCCAAACATTGCACAGCACGTTGCGCGGCACTGCACCTCTGTCCAAGGGGAAGGAGTGCAATTTGCGAATGACAAGGATAGGAAAGCTACTTATTTGCAGACTTATTTATTTGTAATTGGGAGTAATTTCAAAGATGTGCCATATCATGTTATTACTGAGTTTTATTTTTTAATTTTTTTTCCTGAACATGAGTTTTCCTTAAATAGATAAGATGGTTTGATTGTGACATCTGAAAATTACTTCCTCCATCCCATAAAATTAGTTTTCCCAATTTTTCAATTTCTTTTCACTCACCATTGAATTTGAAGGGTAATAAGTGGTTAACATCAATGTCACTACCAATTGATTTTATCTGATTTTATTAGAGAGGATGTGGGTTTACCATTCATAACTTTGGTTTTGAGAAAATAGCAAAATCAAACTAGTATTTCTGTTTCGGTTAAGCAATCCTCGTTGGATAGGTATGGAATTGAAGCACTTTTTTTGCATTTTGGTTCTTAAAAACTCAAATCTTGAATATTTCTTGTGTTGAGGTTGTTCTGATTTCAATTTAAGCTGGTATGTGTTTGCATCTATAAAAGCTATGTTTTTGAAGATCTAACCTATGCATGGTCTTGGTTTGGAATTGAATTACTCTTTTAGGATTTTGGATCCCCAATATTGGGGTTTGCTATTGTCGCCGGAGTGGAGAAGGGAGTCCTTTGGGGAGTGGGGAGGGGTTAAAGCTGTGTCCATAGAACTGGCCCTTTATTTGATAATTTAGGTATTTGGGTAGTTTATGCTGTCTTCATCAAATCTTGGGGACGATACTGTAATGAAGTTTAATTTATTTTGAAAGGGATGGGGACAATTTCGTAATGAAGTTAAATTTATTTTGAAAGGGATAGTGTAATTGATACGTTTAAAGCAATGTATTTAGACTCAAACTTGTGGCCGCATTCCACAAAAAAAATGTTAAATTTTAATTACACCTTGCTCATCAACTTGTTTCTATTAGGTCGTTTATGACAATCCAATGTAATGAAGCACAAAATGGGTTTCAACATCAACATTAGTTCATTAATTAGATGACTTATCAATATGCGAGCGGGAGGTTATTCGTGCTCCTAGAGCACTTATTGCATAGTGCTCTAGGGGCCTTTTCACTGCACAATTGTGTGACTATAATACATTAGTATGTAGATACCACACAAATGTGTGGTGGAAGACGCCCCTGAAGTACCACGTGGCAGAGATTTTAAAGCAAATAATAATTCCTCCCAGTATGCTTTTCCTTGTAGGATTTCGATGAAAAAAGACGTCCCTGAAGCACCACGTGGCAGAGATTCTAAAGCAAATAATAATTTATCCCAGTATACTTTGCCTTGTAGGATTTCCATGAAAAAAGACGCCCCTAAAGCACCACGTGACAGAGATTCTAAAGCAAATAATAATTTCTCCCAGTATGCTTTGCCTTGTAGGATTTCCATCTTCTCTATCTTGAACCCTTCCTAAAACACAGTCTTGGTTCATAAACATTTAGTTATTATACATTCCACTCAGTTAGAAAAGATGATCGTTGACGTTATTGTTTTCTCTGTTACCATTTGCTAATTTTTTTCCTTGAAACAAATTTTCATAGTTATTGCATGAAGGGCATAGGACCCAACAGATCACAACTGTTTTTCCACACTTTTCTGTGAGGGTGCCCTCGCAGGAAACTTCTTATATATATATATATATATATATATATAGGGAGAGCTTCTAAAACGGGAATCTTGTTTCCGGACCTCCATGATCCAAATTTTTTTTGACGATCTGAGCCGTCCAATGTTTTCAAAAGGTGTTTTCATGGGTCGACATTGGAAATCTTCAAAAAAAAATAATACCAGGAAGGGTTTGATCTAAGTAGTTTTTGCAAAATTTTTATATTCACAGTTTTTGCGAAAACTGCATGGATCAAGCCCTTGCCGGGATTTTTTTTTGAAGATTTTCCACTTGAACTGTTGAAAACACCTTCTAAATACATTGGATGACTCGGATTTTCCAAAAATAATTTGCAACACAAAAAAAAAAATAATTTTTTCTTGTTTTCAGGAGGAGTGGACTAGAAATTTTCTGTATATATATATATACACACACTTCTAATCCGGACCTTCCATTTCCAGACCTCTATGATCCAAACATTTTTTTGACGATCCAATCCGTCCAATGTGTTCAAAAGGTGTTTTCAAGAGTCCACGCGAGAAATCTTCAAAAAAAAACGGGAAAGGCTTGATCCAAGCAATTTTCGCAAAAACTTTATATTTACAATTTTTGCAAAAACTGCTTGGATCAAGCCCTTCTCGGTATTTTTTTTGAAGATTTCTTGCGAAGACTCTTGAAAACACTGTTTGAACACATTGAATGACTCGGATTTTCCAAAAATAATTTGTAACACAAAAAAAAAAAATATTTTTCTTATTTTCGGGAGGTTTGGACTAGAAGTTATATGTATATATACAATTTACTTCCTATCAAGGATCCCGGACCGTGTTACGGTCCGGAACTCCACTTTCCGGGCCAAATTTTGATGATCCGAACCATTAGATGTGTTTAGAAGGTGTTTTTAAGGCCCCCCCACAAGGATTTGGCAAAACAAAATACCCGGAAGGGCTTGATCCAAGCAGTTTTTCATAAAATTTCGGATTATCGAAATTTGGCCCGGAAAGTTGAGGTCCGGACTCGTAGAGGTTTGGATAGGAAGGGGACTCTCTCTCTCTCTCTCTCTCTCTCTCTATATATATATATATATATATATATATATATATATATATATATATCAAGCTTCTAATCCGGGATCCTAGATTAGAGGTTTTGTGGTGTTTTTTTGTTTTGCAAATTGTTTTTGGAAAATCCGAACCGTCCAATGTGTTCAAAAGGTGTTTTCAAGGGTTTACGCGAGAAATCTTCAAAAAAAATACCGGGAAGGGCTTGATCCAAGCAGTTTTCAGCAAAAACTATATATTTACAATTTTGCGAAAAACTGTTTGGATCAAGCCCTTCCCGGTATCTTTTAAACACCTTGGACGGCTCGGATCGTCAAAAAAAAATGCTCGAATCTTGGAGGTCCAGAGGTCCAAATCTCAAACTAGAAGTGGATCATATATATATATATATATATATATATATATATATATATATATATATATATATATATATAATGGTCTGGATTTGGAATTGAATCACTCTTTGAGGATTTTGGATTCCCAATATTGGGGTCTGCTATTGTCACCGGAGTGGAGAGGGGTAAAAGCTGTGTCCATAAATGAAAATGGCCCCTTATTTGATAATTCAGGTGTTCGGGTAACTTATGCGCACTTCATCAAATCTTGGGGACCATATTGCAATGAAGTTTAATTTATTTGGAAAGGGATGGGGATGATATTGTAATGAAGTTTAATTTATTTTGAAAGGGATAATGTAGTTGATACGTTTGTACTTTACACCTAAAAAAAGCTCTAATGAATTGAGCTACGTTTAAAGAAGTGCATATAGACTCAAACTTGTGGCCGCAGTTTATTGTTCCACCAAAAAATGTTAAAATTTAATTACTCTTAGCTCATCAACTTGTTTCTATTGGGTAATATATGACAATGCTAAGTAATGAAGTACAAATGGGTTCCTTTAAAAGACAAAAGTACAAAATGGGTTTCAACATGCATCAACAATGACTCATCAATATGCGAGTACACCAGGATGCGTACCCCACTTGCACACCAGCACATTCCGACCGTCCAAAAGTTTTTTTCGACGTTTCATAATTGAAATGAATTCTTACCGGTAAGATTTAACTTTTACCGGTAAGAATTTATTTCAAATCCGGACCATTGATTCTTGAAATGGACGATCGGGATGTGCTGGTGTGCATTTGGGGTGCGCGTATGTGGTATGCGCGTAGCAAGGTTCATATTTTTTGTTTTACCAACTAGTTAATTGTTCGGAAGAAGATAATAATGCCAACAATATTTATGTTAATACCAAAATCTTACACAAGAGACTTGTACCTTGCATATGCTACAAGTTTTTTCTGAAATGTTTGGTACTATAAGTAATTGAAACATTAAGGTGGGCCACCCCCTGCTTCGTCAAGCAGAAGATTTACCGCTAATAAGGTTCCTCAAATTCACGGATTTGATTTCCAGTTTCAACATCAAACTCTTAGGTCACTGGAAGTTTTCGTTAACTTAAGTGCTTTGAAATTTATTGATGGGCGTAAGTCTATTCCAACTCCTTATTATTAAAGCCTTTAATTAATGAAAGTTGGGCTAAGAGGGTAACATCGAAACATCTCCTTGTTAATTCATAATCATAATGTTTTCCATCACAGGCTACAATTATTGGAAGGAGGCATATTCCATTCGAAAGTGTTTGGCCTGTACAAGTAAGAAAGCCAGTGATAATTCAAGCACCCCTGTCAAGTCCTTTAATTTGAGCAATTAGAAACTTAAAAAGCAAAGGTCATCATAGATGAGAACTTACCGAACTAATTTTGCGTGCAAAGAGTAGACAAAAGCAGGCTAATTATATATCCGTCAGAGAACATTGCCGATGTGGGGTGGTATTTATCTGGTTCTCCTCTAAAAGACTAAATTTCTGATTTGGTTATGGATGAAGCAACATCTTATTCAACTTAAGCATGCAAGAGATAACACCGTTAGTGTCTAGCCAGTTGAGTCGCCTTCATTGCTAATGTCAGTCTCGACCGGAGTAGAGAAAAGTACAGAGCTCGAGAGTGCATTTTTCTAATTTTCCTTTTACATTAATACCGAAGTAGAAGGAGATTGCCTAAAATGGTCACACCTTGAGCTAAAACCTAGGGCAGGCATTGAACATTTGTCGTGTGATATAATAATCTTTTTTCAAATAAAAATTAAAAGAAACTGGATGGGATCGATGATAGGATTGGGTGAGCAATTAAACTACCTATATAAAATGGCAAATTTTTTTTATGATGAAATATATCTTAATGAATGAGATCTAGTGATGACAATCATTCGTGGCCTGAATTTTCTAATTAACTTTTTCTCTTGTCTTATCTTGAATGGCTGATTGGGTGGATATTTTAGAAGAGATGTTGGTGCTGATCCATACATTTTAAAGCAATCTAGAAGAGGCTTTTAGTATATAAAACTTGTGGTTTGGTTAAGACTTTACCGGACATTTTGGTATTACTATCCTTTTGCAGAAGCGTAATAGCATCAAATTGTTATGTTATGCTCCCAACATCTCACCAGTGGTGTTTTGGATTGGTGCGGTTTTTTAGAAACCCATTAATCGGAGCATTGAAAACTTAACCGATGTAGGTGTAAAACCTTACAACTTGTCTCATTTTACTTGTCGAATCTCCGCCTAAGTCAATCAACTCACCTCATAAATAAATGTATACCAATAACATTCATCGCGTGTACTTGTTGGAAAAATACAGCGGCAATCGCAAAATTCCAGAGAACAATTTCCATTCATATGAACACAAATACGTACAATAAGTAAATCCAAAACGGAAATTACAAGTAAACGGAAAAGATACAAACAAATAAGTTTTTGAACACGAGTTTGAAATCCCGCTGATAATTAATAGCCTTCCTTAACAAAAGATTCGCCGCACCGTGGGTGTTGTAGATCAGACCGGGTTTCGCCCCGGGATACAATCTACCGGAACTACAACCACTTGAACACCACCACGGAAGCCTTTGGCGAATCGCAACTCTTGTCACTTACCTCTCTCACAAGAACGAATACTCTCAATTTCCTGTCGAAAACCAAGGCTAAAGTCAGCCTTTTATAGTCAGATGAAAAACCTCAAGCCATGAATCTGAAATTGAATACACAATTCAATTCTTTGTAACTCCCAATAATGAATTGTATCATAAACCTCAATTCATGAGGGGTAATAACCATCCTCTGAAATCTTAAAATCGGACCGGGATAGGCCAGTTTGGTTGCTGCTTTAATTGAACCATAAAACGTCCCGGTTTCATTCATCCGAATTTCGTGAAAATTCCAACAGTATTCCTTTAATTTTCATAATATTTAACAAAATAGATCAGGTTTGGATGAGCAACCTATGGAACCAACAACAAAACGACAAATAAGTATTATATGATAAAATGTCATCTAAATGAACTCTTGTGACGATAATCATGCGTGGCTTGAAAATTTAATACTCTCTCCGTCCCAATTTTATAGTCCCAGTTAACACTTTTTGTTGTCCCAAAAAAATTGTCCCACTTCAAAACTAAATGGGTAATTGTTAAAGAATTTCCTCTTTTACTCTTATATTTTGAAATTAATAATAATAAAAAAGTAAGAAAGTGTAATGATTGAAGGGTAAAATAAGAAAAACATGTTGTCAAAAGTACAATGATTATGTCCCCTTATTAAGTTGGAATTCCCAAAAGGGATTATAAAATTGGGACGGATATTTCTTCTCATGTCTTATCCTGATTTGGGGGTAACAATGTTTATAGCATCAATTTTTATTTATTCTCCCACCATGCATGTCGCACTCCCAAAAGGGCAAGCATGAATCACAAGACCTCAACCCGTGAAATACACCGCCTAAATGGAAATAATAATAATAGTACCAATAGCCATGGAGTACTTAACGCGCGACGATCCAATAATATTTTTTATTTTTTTATTTTAAGCAAACTCAAAACCAAAATTGGTCTTAGGGTAGGGCTAAGTTTTCCAAAAGAAATTCACTCGGCTTTTTGGATTTTGTTATATTCAAGTTTATTTTCACATTTGTTAATTTTGCATATATTTTCATAGATTTTTATTTTTTCGATTGCTGTCATCAGGGCAAAAAAATAATTCATGAAAGTAAGTTTGACGTAAAACTGATAAACACGGAACTCTTTTGAATAAAGAAAGAACTCAAAAAGCAAAGTGACTGTTTTTTTTTTGGAAAATTTAGCGTTACCAAGTCCCATTTTAGTGCTTACGAAAGGGGCAAATCTCGAATTTTAATTTTTCAAATATTATTATGGGCCGCCAATTTCTCAATACATCTTTACGAAGGGTTGACCCAATGGACAACCGTGTCTTATGTCATCCCATTGTCCAGTCCAATAATCGTGGCTGGGTGTTTGACACGGTCCAACCCATAAAGGCTTTCACAGTTATGCTGCAGACTTGTTCAATGAGGGCCCAACCCAATGTATGGAACTTTAGGTCAAGTGGCAATGCTATACACCACAAATTAATTAAAAAACTATGTACTAACGATCACATAACAAATGAACAAATGAAAAACTAAGTTAATTAAATTCAGGCTGTGAGATTGATGGAAGACACGATAGGTTGATGTCTTAAAATATTGTGTGCCTTCATGAAAACGTTCACGGTTGAATAACGCTCCAAGATTAAATCAAGAAATCTGACAAGAAGCCTACTTGTTAGATAATCCGTGGAAGAGAGGGTGCCAGGACACTCTCCACTTGCGCTTACTAATTAAGGAAAATAATGTGGGAAAAAACCACAAAGTAGAATACACCGGCCCTAGAATCCCCATCTATGAAGAGAGGATTTGGAAGCAGGGCAGGAGACAAATTTGGAGCTGGTTACATGGTGTGTGAAGTGGGATTGTTTTGTTGTGATGATCAAGTATGACACACATGTGAATATGTGGGTACGTTGTGATTTGTCATTGTTTGAATGGAGACAAAATATTTATACATGAATTAATGCGTCTATATGGAGTACTTAATAACTGCACAGTGTCAACATGTATTACTACAAACAACCCTGCTAGGGGTATATCACTCTTGTGTAAACGAATTGTACAACACTTGTGTGGGTCCCACACAACTGTCTGAGTTGTTTAGTTTGTTCAAAAAATTGTTTTGAATGGTTTCTGCAAAAAATCAGCTTAGCCGGATATCAATAAGTGCTTGATCCATATATTTTTTTTTGGGGGTCGTACTCGAAATATTCTGAATAAATTGACAGGCTCAAAATATTGGCGAGGGAACTCAAAATAGGTCCCACACAAGTATTGTACATTTGGTGTACACAAAAGTGTTGTACCCATTGCATTTTCCATTATTACAATGAAGTTCTTGCCGAATTCCACTTTCATGAAATGCTATAAGACATTCTCAATAACAAAAAATTCTCCCAACGCCCTTAGATAAGTGTACCCTACAAAAAAAATGTGAAATTTTCAAAAAACAAAATAAAATACTTTCGTGTATCGAATTCTTCTCATCAAATGAAAAAACTCAATTCTATCTTTAATTTGGTGCACATAAATTGAAAAAAAAATATGCACATAAGTACTTGTTTTTTGATTAAAAAATTACATTTCTTTTCCTAAGGGACACTTAAGTAAAGAAAACTTAAATAGAAATGGCCGGAGGGAGTAAGTAAATTATTTTGTTGCACTGTCTTTATGGAATATGAAGTTGTGGATAGCGTGTGGACACATGAAATTGAGGTGTTTCGTTGGACGGTAACATCTCTCTCTCTTGGTTTAGTTGTTTCGGGAAGTAGCTAGGGCTGCACTAATCTAGTTTTGGACTAATGATTTATCTTGATATTTTCAGCATTTTCTCAGTTGGAATCTTGCATAGTGCTTGTACTGTCCAAGCAAAGACATTATTTATAGTAAAAATTTGATTGCCAAGTACGATGCTGTACAGTTGTAAATAGGCGACAATTTATGACACGATATGATAACATGTCTCAAACTCGATACGAAGTTAGCGAGTGGATGACTATTTATGACACAAGATATGTATAGACACAATCAGAGAACACGTTTAGTGTAGAGGGTTATCTGACAAGAATCCGAATTGACATGACACTACAGTATGCCTAGTCCCGATGAAAATTTATGACACAAGACAATATCACGACTTGAAGTTAGTGGGTTAGAGTCGATTATTATGACACAAAACACGTATATGACACGATCCGAGAACACATTTAGCTTAACAAGTCGGTTTAGTGTTGAGGGTTATCTAACATGAATTGAAATTGACACGATACGAACCTGACATGACATGACTGTAATGTTCAGGTAAATGGAGGTCGAGGATATAAGAACGGGTGTCGTGGAAGGTGTTTCAACAAGTGATTTCAGTTGTATCGAACTTGCATTGCCTAATTTGTTTTCGCAGCTGAGGTTAAGAATAGGTAAAAACAGTATTAAAGTTGATAAAATATTGATAAAATATTCACCCCTTTGTGCTCCCAATGCAAATCGTCTTGTTAGGGTCAATGTTTATGATCGGAGGTTAGATGGGAACGATAGTCTGCAAGCGTATTTTGTATTCCCTGTGGATTGTCAGTGCGAGTTAATCTACTACAGGAATGTATATTGTTTGCTTAACGAGAAACAGGTTCCGTGGGTAATTAAGTATGACATCGAAGATTCTAATATTAAAAGGGGTGTCACCTATTGTGAAATGAAGGGGTATTTGAAGTATTCTACTAGCGAGATGCCGGATGAGCAAACTATGAGACCGCCATCTATTGTGGTGTTATCAAAAAAATACACCAGAGAGAATGTTGATGTATGGCATTGTGCTCCTAGTAAAGTTGTTTCAATTTTGTCCCGAACTATGTCATTGCGTTTGCCAGAAAAGAGGAGCGATATGTTATTAGGGGGTTTTGGAGAAAGTGGGTCAGTTGTTGAATGAGCAAGAACCCTAACTTTCCCAAATGAGCTCTACCGAAAATACCACCTCCCGGAGTGAAACCAACATATCCCAAGTTTTCAAACACGTGTAGGAGTCTAGTATGAGTGGGGGTTTTAAAATGAATTTGAGTGAGGTAGTGAAATTTTGTGTTGAAGTGGCATAAAAAATGGAGAGAGAGAGAGAGAGACGGTTGATGATAGGGGGGAAGAAGTGTGTGGCTCTCTCCTCTCATACACTGCACACACACACACACACACACATATCTATCAAATAATTACACTCCAAGTCCCTATAGTTGCTTGTGTCATGCAATATGGTCTCAAATCACTCATATCACAACTTAATCCATCATTCAAACATTTCAAACAATTTCTCACATTTTTCCAACTTTAATTCCGAAAAACATTTACAAAAACACTGTCTTTACAACTCTCCTCTTTCTTAACAGGAAAGTGTACTATTAACTTTCTATGATCCGTTTAGTGCATGTATCCTTCAATTATACACGCTCTCCATTCCTGTTTTGTCGTGGGTTTAGATGATCTCATTCAAAAAGCATCAACATGTCCTGGTTTAATCTTTGTATTGTCTTTCAAAAATTAAATTAATTCTATGTTCAAAAAAATTTGTCTGTATTTGTCGATCCATCTTTCCTTAAATATTGTATATTCCATGCATAAAGTGTTGGGAGTTTATACGATGCATTGATCCCGCCATCGCTTCCGCTGCGCCGGCGTGCACACAGCCCAGACTTCTGAGGAATTTTTATGGAGTCCACCATATTCGTTGGGCCCAATATACATTAAATGACCCATATCTACTTAAAAGGCTAAGCCTGGTAAGTGGTGAGTCATCCAATTGTATAATAAGGTCTAACCCTTTTTCTATTTTTCCAACGTGGGACCAATGTGGGACTTAACCTTCACACATATTTTAACATAAAGAATATACCTTTTTTTCAAAAATCTCATTGTAAAAATGTTAGTGACATTAACCCTTGAGTTGACAAAGTGATCTTGCCTTAAACTCTGGAGTTTACTCCTACCTAAGATTTCTAGTTTGATTTCCCTTGTCAGCAAAACTCTTTAGGCCACTAGGGGTTACATCCGGCCTGGTCGTTACCTCCAAGACACCGGAATTAGTTGAGGCGCGAGTAAGCTAGCCCAAACATTCGGTTATAAAAGAAAAAAAATAAAACAAACAAAAGCTGGTGACATTTCTCATCATTTGCCATTTTTTTTTGAGTTTCAATTGAAACCAATAAAGGTAAAGTCTACATACGGTAATTAATGATTATGCTTTCTTTTAAAAGGTTGAACTCTTCAAAATGAGCCAAAAAAGAAAGGGACAGAGGAAATATCAGATTAGGCATTTGTTTTTTCTTCGTTTTTTCAAAATGGCAATAGCTTCACTGATAGGAAACATCATACAAGAGATAATCACTTAGAAAATCACTTAGAAGTAGCATTCATCCTTAATTAAAAGACTAGAAAGTCACAAAGGAGGATAACCTTTCTAGGCATAGACACCCATACCACTACTACCTCTCTTAGGCAATTGCTGTCTCACTCACAATAGAAAACTCACACTGATAAAAAAGACCTTAACACTTGAAGCAATGATATTCTGGCAAGCCAATTAACCTGATTTGTCATTGGAACACCACCACCACTACTGTCTTCCTTTGTTAGAGAGCCATAACCACCAATATTGTCGGAATATGAATCGGCACCTCAATGATGAAAGAAAAGCCGAGAGCGAGAAAAAGAGGAGGTAACACAAAGAAACTCAAATTTGAGATTGAGAGAGAAAACCCTCATTAAAAAGGGCAAATTATTTAAAGCAAAAGAAGGCATAACAAGGAAGGAAAACACCATCAAGCCTTGATTGGCTAGGGTATTACAAGGGGTACTAAATTATACCCCTTCTCCTTATCTCGGTCCCAGAGTTTTATACATGGTTTGGAAAAAAAAGTGCACCCGGATGAGTTAATATCCCCACCCAAATAATACACCTTCTCCCTTACTAATTAGTAACACCCCCTCCCCCTTATCACTAATTTATACCCCCTCATACCCCCTAAAAATGACCCTTGTACCCCAACTTATCCCACTTCTCTTCATTCGGTTTCCAGAGAATGTTTTTAATAAGAAACCGAATTGCATTGGAAACATTTTATGAAGCCTTGTGATTTCCTTTGGATAAAAAAATGAAGTACTTTTGTGCATAATTTTTAAATTTTTTTTACACCAAATTAAACTATTAATCGAGATCTTTAATTCGATACAAAAAAATTGAAAATTTTTGTACTCTAGAACTTGACGTTGTTGGCTTTCTTTGCAATATCCTTCCGATAAAAAAGTAAAGTATTTTCACATGAAATTTTTTACTTTTTTTTTTACCAAATTAAACTAAAAATTGAGATCTTTAATTTGATACAAAAAAATTTAAATTTTTTTATACTTTAGAATTTGACGTTGTTGGGGAATAACATAAAAATTACTAATTAGGTATTCGTTAATATTAAAAACATATAATTAGAAAGAAAAAAAAATTAAACCTCAAATATTATTAAAATGAATAATAAAAAATAATAACTAAATATTTTAATTTTAGATATAATTAATAAAAGGAATTATTTATTGAAAAATATAATTAATTTAATTAGTATTGTGTTTATGTATTTATTTTATTATAAAATCTAACATGAGTGTACAAGGGCATATAAGTCATTTGTTAAGTTTTTATATCATTCACCCAACTTTATCTCTGTTTATGACAAATTCGTCCAAACCACCTACTATTTAATCCCCTTCATAAATGTTACATTACTATGAGTTCACCCTTACTAAATAATACCATTTACTATCTTATCTCCTTACTATTTAATCCCACCAAAACGTATCTTGCATCTAATCGGAGCCTCATGGGTTAAGTAAGCCCTCCTCGATCTCTTACCGCCGCATAAGGATTGTGAAAACCTTAGAGGGAGGGAAGGGGATGAAAAAGAAGCCGCTAGGATTTGTTTACAGAGAGATACAAAGATTAAACTAGAACATTTTAATGCCCTTTAAATGATCGATGAACTAAACCCACATGTATAGGAAATAGTAAATGTAGTTGTTGTATTGGATTAAGAGAAAATTTTATTATTTTGAGACAACACTACCCTTTTACTTTTTCTGGGTACTTTTATTTCTCTCCATATTTTGGCCCTTCCAGCTTTCATTTTTTCAAGTTCCACGAGCTAGCTATCTTCTACAGGTAATTGCCTAATGCCGTAAACCAAGAAGAATAGGAAATATAAAAGATGGGCTAAATTTAAAGATAGTGGACTAAGGGCTTAGACCAAAAAAAAGAAAAAAAGAAAAGGGCTTCATTGGATGCTGGATGATTTTTGGGGATATGAATATTAAGGGGATCATAGCATAAAGGGTATCATATGATCCCAGATCCTCTGTGCCCAAAACCCTTGTGCCTTTGTGCCGAGGGGTTTTGGGCCATTGGATTGTGATTTTTATTTTTATGTTTTACGGAATAATATTTTTGGATGATCTAACGGCTAGAAAACCTCTCGGCACAGGGGTTTTTTGACACAGAGGATTTGAGCTCGTATCATATATGGAGGGTGACCATACAGTAATGTGACATTTATGGAGGAGGGTTTGAATGATTTCGTTAACATGGGGGGATTAAATAGTACTTGATTTGTTTGGTAGTTGAAATGGAGGTATAAGATTGGGTGGATGATGCAAGAAAATATCAAAAGACAAAATTGTCCTTATGCATACTCATATTACATTTTTTTACTTATATTAAATATAAAACTTATTAATTTATTACACTTATCAACAAATCATAAGCATAATAACTAATTCTAATAATTTTATATAATATAAATATTATTAAATATTAAAATTTTTTAAATTTTTTTTTGGAATATACCACCTAATATGTTTTAATTATTCGTAATTTAAATATCAATTGTATAAATTTTTATATTATACCCCAACACCATGTATAATAAATGAACAAAAGGACAAATCAAACAAGTTCACTCTCATAAGAAAAAGAAATTTTATTGAAATCTCAGATAATCATACTAATTTATTTGAGATACAATTAGGACATCTTAAAAAAATCACAACTACTAATTCAAGAAAAGAACAATTTATTTAGCTCTCAAATAAATGTACTAATTTATTTAAAGGCTTAAAAAAAAACAAATACCATTACAAAGGCTTAGAAAAAACACAACTACGAATTGAAGAAAAGAATATAGTTGTAATGTAATATGGGTAAAAATGTAATGTAAACTTGTAATTTTATACATTACTAGTGTTGTGATTGTGCGCATCATAGGCCCACTACCAAAAAATTCAGTAGAAGGATCGTGTAATCAACGCGCATTAAAATACTTTTGTTACACAAATTCTCAATTTTTTTCGCATTGAATGAAAAATCTCTATTATTAGTTTAATATGGTATGAAAAAAGGAAAAAATTATGCGCTGAAATACTTTATTTTTTGATCTAAAGAAAATTGCAAAGCCAACTCAACAAGCCATTCCAATCTAATCCAACCCAACAAGCCATTCCAATCTAATCCAACCCAACAAGCCAACAATCTAAAATATGTGCGTGCACAATTTTTAAATTTTTTTTCCATCGAATTAAAAATCTATATTAGAAGTTTAATTTGGTACAAAAGAAACAATCCTAAAAAATTGAACGTGGAAGTACTTTATTTATTTTTATCTAAAGGACATTACATAGTTATTGGATGGGGGCGGGGGGATTAGGAAGGACAGAAGGGTAATTTTGCCAGGGGAATAAGGGGCTACTATTTATGGACACCCCTGCAGGGGTAATATTTAGTGTGGATAATAAATTACACCCCTCCTTTTTCCATCCCATCCTAGATTAGTGCATCCGGGATTATTTATCACCCCCATCTCTTATACCCCTTATCTCCTTGCCAAATGAGCCGTAAATGTCGCCAAAGTTGGAGGAAAAGGCACTTAGCATTTTACTCTTCATTAATCAATTCCCAATATTATGAAAAGCGTTATATGTTTTTTCTTGGGTAATAAAATAGCACTCATAAGAGTGGTCTCCCGAGGAAAGGTAGTTTAATGAATGCTTTTGAAAGAACCATACATGATTTTGATGTGGTCCATCTGATGTAGGAATTTTCTTGTTATTGTGATTCGTCGACTTTTAAGGAATATTTTGTTTGCTTAAATTTTTAAGTACTTTTTTTCAATTATTGAGTTTCTCTATGCCCCAAAGTCACATGTTAACAGCACTTAGTACCCAAAAAAAAAAAATACTGCATGTTAAACTTATGTAGTACATGACCAGGGGTTTTAGCTCATTTAATCGTGTACCATTCTTAAGTAATGGAAGATTTTGAATTTAAGCTGAAGGAACAATATCGGTACCCTTTTAATAATACCTAACATACTACATTCTATCATTAGAAGAAAAAAAAAAAAAACTTATGAATGAAGGAAGTGAAGAATTAACCATTACAATTTTGCATTCAAGACTTCGATTACAAGTCATTTACCATGTACATATATACAATAGAATATCTGCAGAAATTCGGCCCCACCCAGAATATGGGAGGAATAGCAGAATGATTCGTGCCAAGAAATTGACTAAAAGGCATCAAAGGGTGAGGAAAAATGGAATTGCACGTGGAGGAGAAAAAGTTGGGTGCTTGTTGGAGTGCTACGTAGGCACTGCATCTTCACGCCAAGATCTCTGGATGCTTAAAAAGTGTTTTGAAAGGTTCAAGTTTTATAGAGAAAAAAGAGAGAGTGAGGGAAAAACCCGAGCCGTCCAAAATAGTTTTGGAAGGTTGAAATGTGCACTCAGACACCACGTCAGCCGCCAGTACCCTATTTGCATCTAAGTTTTTCTCCACATGGAGAGACAGAGACAGCGCCCATGGGACTGTAGAGTGCCGTAGATCCTCCTACCACCACACATTAATGAGTATCTCAGACCAGAATGTGCGCTACTACATAATAAATGACGTACATTTTTCTAATACAATATTGACAAATCACACGATATCCAAAATATGGTATTCAGGCATGGTCACCAAAACATTAGTGTAATATTTGATGGTATAGAATTCTAAGGTACCACATGGTGGTACCGTAAGAGTAGAAGGATTTGGAGTAGTGTACATGTGGCAGTGTTGAAGGGATACTGATCAATAATCCCGTGTGAGAGAGAAAGATATATATATATATATATAAACATATATACACCGGTGATCCAGTCTGCGATCCCGGATTTCCCGAATTAGAGCATTTTTCAGTGTTTTGATGCTTTTAAACATTGTTTTTGGGAAATCCGAAGGTTCATCAAGTGTTTCAAAGGTGTTTTCAGTCATGCGTAGAAATCTTCAAAAAAATCACGGGGAAGGGCGGTCCGAGTAGTTTTTTAACGAAAAATCTAAATATAAAGTTTTTGTGAAACCTGCTTTGGATCAACCTCCGCCCGTTTTTGAAGATTTCATGGCGCGGAAAACACCTTTGAACACGATGAAGCTGAATCGTCAAAAAAATATCGGGAACATGGAGTCCCGGATCCGGGACTCCCGGACTAGAACACTACTCATATATATATATATATATATATATATATATATATACAGTCCACTTCCTATCCAAACCCAAAATCCGGACCTACCATCCGGACCTCCACCTTCCCAGTTTTTTTTTGAAAATCCGAACCGTTAGATGTGTTCAAAACGTGTTTTTAAGGTCCAACGCGAGGATTTGGCAAAAAAATACCGAAGAAGCTTGATCGGAAGCAGTTTTTTCATAAAAACGCTATAATTGCATTTTTATGAAAAACTGTTCCGATCAAGCCCTTCCGGGTATTTTGTTTTGCCAAATCCTAGCGTTGGACCTTAAAATCACGTTTTGAACACATCTAACGGTTCGGATTTTCAAAAAAAAATGGGAAGGTGGAGGTCCGTAACTTAACACGGTCCGGGAGTTTGGACCGGAAGCTGTGTGTGTGTATATATATATACATATATATATACATATATATATATATACATATATATATAAACGTGTAGGGGAGGAAGGAATCTCTAGCTCTTGCCTCTCGTGAAGGGAGGAGTGAGAGAGTTGTACTACACAAACTCATTGTACAGAGAGAGAAGAGAGAGAGAGATGAGAAATGGCAGGTTCGAAAGCAGCAAATGAGAGAGTTTGTAAGTATTAGTATAGTATTAGCTGTCCAAGTGCTTCCAAACACTTCTCACGGGGGCTTCTCTCTCTCTCTCTCTCTCTCTCTCTCCACACAAGCAGTATCCGTTATCCCTTATTCAGTTATTTGTCCTCTCTTCTCTCTTAAAACACACAGACAAGCCCATGCATGGCTCATGCAGGTGTTATTCTATTTCTATTCAATTACCAATTAAATCAACCGGCCCCAATGAAATGATGAATCATACCCTACTTTGATTTGGGTATTGATTATCTTCAGCTAGCTAGGCAATTCAAATCTCGGAAGATAAAGATAGATAGTTCAAATCTCGAAAAATAAAGGGAACTATTGATTTGAATTATTGATTGTCAAGATAGACAACTATCATAGAACTTCCATATGAATGAAACAAATCCATTTTGACTTACTAAAAACTCATGATCTAACTAAAAACTATTCGGACTGGTCGCTAAAATCTACTTGATGCGATTATTAGAGCACAATGGGTTTATTTATATATTTATTTATTTTTAAGAAAAAACTTTTTAAGGCTTTGGACAAAGCTTTGGTTACAAATTTATCAAACTAGACTACTAAAGTTTGACTTGATATTTTTTTGATCAAAACTTATTCGCGAAGGATTAGACCACTAACAAAAACCAAGCTTTAATATGTTTTACAATTTTAGTAATTCTTAAATTAAAACTCGGACGATCCAATACTCGACTTTGTAAAGAACTTGGTAATTACAAATGCTACAACTACTGCATTCTTCTTGTTACCGTCGTCGTTGAAAAGTTATTAGGTACTTCCTAAATGTCATAAAAAATTGTCTATATGGTACTCTAAGTTTGGATTTTAGAAAGAAAATCTTTTTTTGCTGAATTAATTGCTTCTTAATTTGTTGGGTTAACTGTAATGAGATATTGCAACCTTTGGACCCAAATCTTGAAGTTTTCTTTTCCACTGTATGTCTAGTGGCAAATATGGCTAAGGCTCCGTTTGGAAAAATTGTCGAAAGAGTGGAAACAATGGAAAAAAAAAGAAGGAAAATTTCAAACACAGATGCAACTTTTCCTCTAATTTCTCTTTATTATCTTCTCTTCTTTTCATTTCTTTTCTTTCAAATTCCAAACAGAGCCTAAAGTTGGAGCATTATTATTATATATAAACAAAGCCTTGAAGTGGAGGGCAAATCTGTACTTTTATCCAAACGTAATTATTATAGTATTCGGTTTTACGTCCTAATCTCCTGCAGACTTGTGGTACTCATGCAAGAAACAAACAAAGACATGACAAATGCTTTGATAGCTCATCTCCTTCTTTAAAATCCCAACCCAAAACTTGTCCTAAACACACAACACCCAGAGGCATGAGTTCTGGGGAGAGGAAGAAAGAAGCTCTGCAAAAAAAGTTGAAGCAACTTCGTTCTCTCACCAAATCCACTGCCGTTAGTTTTCTTAACCCTTTACACTTTTATATATACCCTATAAATATCTCTGTAATTTCATTTGGATTTTAGCCTTTTATTCATGCTACCATATTAAGATGGGTATGGTATCGCACTTTCTTGAATCTCCTTGAATTCATACCATTTAGAATAAAGTATTGAAACAACTATGAGCAGACCATTTGGCTTACAGTAAATGCATACCGCATTGTTTGGAGTTTATCTAAAAAACCCACATAAATGATTGAAACAGCTCAATTCGTTCTAAGGGTTTTTTTTAAGGATCCATATAAAAAATTAGGCTGATTTGATATTGGTAGAGGCTTGATCAGTTTTTTTACTCAATTTTCTAATAGGAACATGAGCAAAAAATTAATCAAGCTCTTACTGATATCTAACTGAGCTGATTTTTTTACAAAAATTCTTAAAAACATATTTTGAATATATTGAGCAACTCCGATTATTTTTGGCGAATCGCAAAATAACTTCCACAAAATGCGGTGTGCATTTGGTATGCACCAAATGGTGTACCCATAGCAAGTTTGATCAATGTATAAAATATTTGTCTAAAGGTTCACTGCATTTCCATAGAAATCGGTACCAATTCATATAGTCAATGTAAAGCTCATAACAAACAAATTTTATGAATCCACTAGTCATGTTTTGATCTGTTCAAAAAATGTTTGGAATTCAAAGCGATTAGGGGCATATCATTTACACACACAGAAATATCATTTACACAGATATAAATTAAATCTGCACTGCTACTGAATTTTTTATGCAAAAGATTATTTTTTTCCTTTTCTGTATAATGTGCTTTTGAAATCGTTCTTTTGTGTTTGAAGGTGAATAAAACCTCGATCATAGTAGACGCATCAAAGTACATAGAGGAGCTGAGAGAAAAAGTAGAAAAGCTAAACCAAACTGTTGCAGCTTCACAAAGTTCGAGTGACCAAAATTCATTGCCCATGGTACAACTTCTACTCTTTAATACATCAATCGTGTTACAGATTCCTAGAAAAGTGTATCGAAAATCTACTCCGTACTCACAATAAGCATGGTTCCCAAATACTAAACGCTTAGGGGGAGACCCGTACGAATTTGTGAGTATTTTGTAAGTAGTAAATTTTTCGGTACTCGTTAAATTTCTTTTTGATACAGTGACGAAAATAATCTATTCATCGAACTTCAGCAGGTGGTTGTGGAAACCGTAGAAAAGGGATTCTTAATCAATGTCTTTTCAGCAAAAAATTCCCCTGGTTTGCTAGTCTCCATACTTGAAGCATTTGAAGACTTAGGCCTTGATGTTCTTGATGCTAACGTTTCATGTTCAGACAGTTTCCGCTTGGAAGCCGTTGGAGGAGAGGTAAGGACTTGGATATCTTTGATTGTTTTTAATTTTGCTACTATTTATTTTTCCTTCTGTTGTTTGTCTCCATTCTAATTCTCGTATTCATTTCAATTATAAAAGCACATCCAAGTTTTCGTATTATGTGAATCGGGAAGGGCTACAATGAATGCTCTTTTCTGAGTGTTTGTGGTCTTCCCCTTTTCAATTTTATTAAATTAAGATATCTAACTAAAAAGTTCATAATTTTATATATGTACAGTAATCCATAACATTTACTAAATAGAAGTTCATAGCATTTGCATAAGTATTCAAAACAACCACCTTAAATTCACAAAATTTGTGTGGGTGTTACAAGTTTTTGTCTTGATTTTATGCATTTTATGCAAATGTTCTGAATTTATATATTAAATTTATGAATTGAAGATTTATGTTATGAATTTATACTCAAATATCATGAATTTTTGGATAAACAATATTACAAAATCCAACGGGTGCACATGTGTTACACTATTTTTCCTGTATAAAGAATTAAAGTAAACTAGTCTCGTCTATTGCTTAAGAATCACATGTGGTTATAGCAATCAGCATACGGCTCTAATACACAGTTTTGTTTTTTGGATTAAGTGTACTGACAGTATGGTTAGCATTTTCCTGCATTATTTCAAAAAATAGTGTTTATCGAAATGTTGGTTCTTTTTTTTTTTTTTTTTTTTTTTTGGGAAGGGGGGTCTGTTTTTTCTCCTTAACATATTAGATAGTAAGTTTAACGATTTTTTTTTTTTTTGGGACAGAATCAAGGACAAGATGATAGCATAGATGCTCAAGTGGTCAAACAAACAGTGTTAGAAGTCATGAAGAAGTGGAGTGAAAACAGTGAGCACGAATAGTTAAAACAAGAAAATGTTTTCTTGTTTTAAGATTAAAAATGTTTAAAATGTAAGTTTAAAAATGGTCTCTCTCTCTCTCTCTCTCTCTCTCTCCTTATGTGTGTGTTTTCTTTGTTATGATTAATGAATCGAATTAAGGGAAGCTTCAGGTGATCTGGTTAAAATAACAAGAAAATTGTAGAAACAAAAAGCAGAAGTCTTCTATTTTTGGCAATATTTGTATAGCAAAATGTTAGGCGATTGAACAAAACAAATGGTGGTAGGGATGGCAATTACATTTAATTCGATCTGATCCAATCCGATCCGAAATCCAATCCGTTCAGTCTAGAGTAATTTCAAGGATTTTTTCGGAGATCGGATTGGATCGGATTTGGAGGTACAACTTAAAAAAACATTCGGGGAACTATTCAGAGGCGGTTCCACGTACCTTCGATCTGATCCCTGTTCTCCTCCCCACCCAAATTTTTTTTTTTTGTAGGTTAAGTATGTTATAATTACCAATGTATCCAAAGTTATATATACTCAAACACAGAGACAAATCTAGGATATCTAAGGTTAAGCCCAATAGCATACTCAAAACCAAAATGTTATTAAAGATAACAATGTTTGGGTTAAAAAGTGCCCACAATGGAATACTCAAAGTTAGCAACATCTTAACCAATACTCAAATTTTGGCATTTGCATACTCAAAGTTACCAATATTTTTCCAATAACTAAATTTAATGAGCCCCACCTCTCCTCAATTAAATACACCCATCATTATACATAAACCTTCTCTCTCTCTCTCTCTCTCTCTCTCTCTCTCTCTCTCCTCTCTCTTCAACAATGTTATCAAAAAATATTGAACTTTATTTCAAAACCTGTTATTTTTATTTTATTTTATTTTTCTGAAAACTGTTTGTTTTCTAAAATTGATTATTTTTTTCCAAGACAGGTTCTCGAATTTTTTTTAATGAAAACTGTTTGTTTCCTAGAACTGAATTGTTTTTCTTTTTAAAATGGTTCTTTCGAAAACTTTTTTTTTTTTTTGAAATTTTTTTTGTTTCCTAAAACTAAAGTGTTTTTTGGTTTTTACATAAATTTTTGTTTTTTAAAATGGATTTGTTTTTCCTTTTCAAACACTATTTCATTTTTTTGAATTTTTAAAATTTGTTTATTTAAAAAAAAAAAAACTTTTAAACAAAAACTTGAATAGAAGAACAGTTTTGACTGGTCAAACTATTTTTAAAAAAAATAGTTTCTTTTTTAGTTTGAAAAGGTGATATAGCACTCAATTTTGATTATGCCATTGTGGACCTCTATATTGTCAACTTTAGCCATTCTCTATGACCATCACCAATGATATACTCCAAATTGATTGATCAAAAGTTGCTACATCACCATTTCGATTATCCATTTAGAGGATGGCTAAAGTTAACAATGTAGAGATCCACAATGACATAATCAAAATTGAGTGATACATCACCTTTTCAAACTAAATCACTAAATTATTCTAAAAACTCATTTTTTTAAATCAAAACTGTTTTTCTTATCAAAAATAGTTTTCGAAAAAACAAGCAGTTTTTTTAAAAAGTTTTCTAAAAAACAAACATTTTTCAAAAAACCGTTTTTGAAAAAAAATAATTTCCTGTTTTCAAAAAACTAACAGTTTTCCCAAAAAAAAAAAAAATGGGTAAATTTTTGAAAACATTGTTGAAAAAAAGAGAGAAGGTTTTTGTATAATAATGGGTGTACTTTATTGAGAATATATGGGGTCCATTAAATTTGGTTATTGTGAAAAGGTTGGTAACTTTGAGTATGCAAAGTCCAAAATTTGAGTAGTGGTTAAAATGTTGTTAACTTTGATTATTCTATTGTGAGCACTTTTTGGGCCACACCTTGCTAACTTTAGTAACATTTTGGTTTTGAGTATGCTATTGGGGGTAACCAAAATGGATAATAAAAGGTGACATGACAACTTTTGGTTATTAGTCAGTACATTTTGGTTTTGAGTATGCCATTGATTTTGAGTATGCCAAAAGTGAAGTAAACTTGTTGTTTCAAAAATTTCATAAAATGGTTCATAGTCAGTACAATGCATAGGTTTAGGTTCTCCACAGTGACAATGGAGGTGAATTAATATTTGAATTCTGAATTCAAGCGGTATTTGGAAGCCCATGTAACCATTCATCAAACTATTTGTTCCCATACAGCCTAATAGAATGAGGTGGCAAAGCGAAAAAAAACCGTCACTTGTTGGAGGTTGTCCATGCTTTGTTAATAGAAGCGCATATGCCTTTATCCTATTAGGGGCACGCACTTACCTCTGCAACATATTTGATCAACAGAGTACCTTCCATCACTATTGATTTCTGGACACCATCCTAAGGTCTTGTTAATGCATTTATTGCTCCTGTCATCCCAAACTTACCTCCCCTATCTTTGGTTTGATAGCATTCATACGGTTTCATAAGCATCAACACAACAAGTTGACACCTCGAGCATTACGATGTGTCTTTCTAGGGTACGCTGCTTATAAAAAAGGGTACCGATGTTATCATCCTCCAACCAAACGAATGTTCATTACAATTGATGTAGTTTTTCATGAAGATTCAATGTATTTTTCGTCTAAGCCTTAACTTTAAGGGGAGTACGGGGTAGAAGTTCAAGCTCTACACTATGATTTTCTGATCTCTATTAAAAGAAAACTCTCTAAACCTGATAATCTGAATGAGAATGAAAAGGAACTCCCTAAACCTGGTAACGAGAATGCAGGTGAATTGGATTTGAGTGGTATAACTTGGGATGAAAGTAGTGATAAACACCCAAAAAATGAAGTAGTGGATCTACCTTTGCCCGCATCCTTCATACCATAGGCAACTGGTACGCCAAACCAATTGCTTGCCGATGATGTTCCTGATTTAGTGAAGCATCAAGAAAACAACTACCACCGCGTTAAACCAGAGGTATCCCTAAACCAACATATGAACACTTTCTTGTAAAGTTAAATATCCCATGAGTCATTAGGTTTCTAATCATCACTTGTCAAAAACAAATAAGTCATTTATAAATCAATTATCTACTTTATCAATCCCTAACTGTGTGCAGAAAGCCTTAGCTAACCCGAGGTGGAAAGCCACTATGAATGAGGAGATGAAATCCTTGTAGAAAAATGAAACTTGGAAACTTTTTGGCTATCCACCATGGAAGAAACCAGTTGGATATCGGAGGATTTATATTGTGAAACACAAAGTAAATCGCACGATTGAATATTTTAAAGCGAGAATTGTGGCAAAAGGGTACACCCAAACCTGTGGGATTGATTATACAGATACATTTACACCTGTAGCTAAAATCAACACAGCTCAAGTCATTTTGCCTCTAGCTATGAACATGGATTGGCTATTATAACCATTTGATGTGAAGAACGCCTCTCAACATGGCGAGTTGTCCGAAAAAGTCTACATAGGTTTGCCGCCAGGATGCATGATGCCAGAACTACACCGTTTAAAAGTGTGCAAATTAAAGGAATCTCTGTATGGGTTGAAACAATCTCCAAAAGCACGGTTCATAAGGTTCACAAAATCCATGATGGCCTTTGGCTACCTTAGAGTAATTTAGACCACACTTTATTCTTGACAAAATAATATGGTAAGATCACTGCCCTTATTGTGTATGTTGACAGCATGGTGGTTGCAAGAAATGATTTTGAAGAAAAGAAGGCTCTACAAAGTTATTTGTCGAGAGAATTTGAAATGAAAGACCTCGGTCACTTGAAATATTTTATTGGGATTGAAGTGTCTTGATCTATATATGGATCCCGTTCTTCTAAGGGATCTCTTATTTAAAATTTGGTGCGGACCTAGCCTTTTTTCAACTTTCCGGATCAAAATTTGAGGATCTAAACCGTTCAATATTTTTAAAATGCGTTTTTAATGGCCTACGCGAAGATTCGGCAAAAAAAAAATACCCGAAAGGGCTATATACAGTTTTACTGAAAACTGTTTGGATCAAGCCTTTCTAGGTATTTTTTTTGCCGAATCTTCGCGTAGGCCCTTAAAAACGTATTTTTAAAACATTGAACGGTTTAAATCGTCAAAATTTGACTCGGAAAGGCTAGGTCCACACCAAATTTAAATTAGGGATCCCTTAGGAGACCATCCTCCTATATATATATATATATATATGTATATATATACACAATCCAAATCCGGTCCGGACTCCCGGACTTTAACAAAATCCGCACTTCTTGTTTGGGTTGTTGGATCTCATCCAACGGCTAGGAAAAGAGAGGACACAAAAAGGTGAAAAGGGTCAGTCAATGCAGTCAAAATACCTCTTTCCCTTTCACCCTTTCATTTTACGTTCGAGGAAAAGAGAAAGAGAGAGAGAGAGGACTGAGTTTGTGAAGAACAAATTGAGCAACAAAATCGACAGGAAATCGAAGGAAAAATTTATTGCGGGTTTCTGAAGACATTTCTTGTACTCGCTCCCGTCAGGTAGCATGAAGACAACTACCGAAGGTTTTGTCCAAAATGAAATTGAATGAGCAGGAGTTAGGGTTTTGCTCAAACAAACCCATAAAACAAAGGTCTCTTTCTCTCTCGATCAGTTACTGTTGATTTCGAATTCAAAAGTAAGGATTTTTTTTCCCTAACTTTGTTTTGAAAACCCTAGTTTTTTGTGCCATTTTTTTTGTGTTTGCATATAGAACATGTTACTAATTGTGTTGTTTGCTAGTTATCCCTTGATGACTTTTGAAATGGGAAAATAGGTGTTGTTCACAATCTTGGTAGTGTTACAAGTGTCAGGGTTTTTCAACAAGGATTAGTTTTCAATACACCTTTTAGATTGTTTGTCTCTGTTGTTTGGCTTTTATGAAAGCAGATAATTATCGAATGTACATACCTTTACCTTTTCCTAGTACTTTTTTTATTACCCTTTTTAGTTTTTACTCCATCCGTCCCAATTTTATAGTCCCTTATGGGAGTTCGTGCCACTTTTCAAAGTGTTATATCTTATAATTTATAATGTTTTAGGTGATTTTGAACATTTTGTTTATTAGATTAAATCAAGATCCATCAAACAAGATCCATATTGCATATAAAATGTATTACCGATTGAAAGATATAATCGTTTTTTTATCCGGTTAGGATAGAACGAGGGACTATAAAATTGGGACGGAGGTAGTATGTTTTTGCTCTTCCACTCGAGACACACAAACTGATTTTTGTGTTTGAACATGTGATTTTGTAAGCCCAATAGGTTGAGCTTCCTTTGGTTTGGCAAATCCATGCCCAAAACATTTACATTTGGCTGTATTGTATTTTTATGGCACTGTAATCTTCGGTATTTATTTTTAGAGTGTTTGTTTTAGGTGTGAAAAAAGAATCATCTCAATATGTATTTTTCTTCGAGTGCGGTAGTTTTTTAGTCAAGACGGATTGCTCATTTTGAAGACAAGGTTGGGTGCTACATATTTTGCGTCAACATTTCAAGGATTTCTACTAGCACAACATTCTAATGGAGTTTGCTGGATGTTTTGCTTGAGCAAAACAGTCGGCAAAAAATGGACAAGGCAAAAGGTAGATGCCGTACATTTTGTTCCAGCATTTCAAGGCCCTTTTATTAGCAAAACATTATGTTTATTTTTGTTGGATATTTTGCTCGAGCAAAACAGCCGGCAAAAATGCCCGAATTTAGCAACTATAAAATCTCAGCCATTAGGTCAAAAATTATGAGAGCTGCGGTGATAAGAACCCTAATACAAATATTTCCATCTCTCATCACTTTCGGCGGTTAGGGTTTGTGAAGCTTGAAGAATTGTGAAGGTTTGTGAATGCCGTGAATTTCAAAATCATCTTCAAGGGGTTTATTCTTCGCTAGAAACAATCAATCTTTGAGTAAAGTCCTTTCGTGGAGTTCGAGAGGTGCTTTAAAGTCCTTCGGTGGATTTTGGGAGGCAAACAGAAGGCTGTGGATTCAAGGCAGTGGCGGTCAAAGCACTGGGTGTGGTGAACGAGGATTTGGCAAGTAGTTCTTAGGTTCGATTGGTGAGGATTCATGATCGTTGGTAAGATTGCTTGTAACTACACATTGAGTATAGTGTTTTTGATTCCTTCCCGTGGTTTTTACCCATATTGGGGTTTTCCACGTATATCTTGGAGTTCTTCGATTATTTGCTTTCCGTTGTGTGATTGTTTGACATCTTGTTTGGTGGGCTGATTTTCTACAAAAGATTAAAACATAGCAAATCTATAAACCTAGGCAAACTAGAGTTTTTTCAGATTTGCTTATGGATTTAAAGGAGGAAATTTGGCAATGCACATGGGTCAAAAGACATGGCATGTTATGGCCCCTCCACAAGCTATATTGAAATTTGTATGCATTTGGCAATTGTTAGTTTCGTCCTTATTTGTTGTTACCAATATTGAGGTGTTAGTATAATATGATGTTTCATTAGTTGATGTTTGTTTGTAGGAACCAAGCCCACAGTCAAGGTAAGTTTGTATGCGCATTTAAGAATGCAAGGTGTAGAAGATATAAAAGTAGTAGCATCTGCTAGTAATTCTTCCCAACTTGTATACACTCCTTAAGTAAAAACGAATTTCGTATCGAGAATCAGGAAACATTTTCACAACTTAGATGATGTTCACTCGTTTTATAACAATTATGGCAGAGAAGGTGGATTTGGTACCTGATTGAATTCTAGTAAGAAGAGTAAAGATGGTGAAATCATTAGAAAGGAATATGTTTGCTATAAAGAAGGGGTGATAAAACTTAACATAAACAAAACTGCACACACCGTACGGAGATGGGAGCTAACTAGAGAAGGTTGTGGTGCAAGATTGGTAGTTGTGAAAGACCGGTCAAATATAGGGGGGGGGGGGTGTTTGTTGTTAGGCAATTCGTCAAGGGTCATAACCACCCTTTCACGACCCCAAGGTAGGTGCATTTGTTGCACTCGCATTGTGCAGTGATAGGCGCGCAATGTCATAGATATAAGCGCCTAAGTAGGCGAATTATCGCATTTGAGGCGCGATTTATTCCATTTTCCACTTGATGCGGTGTTGTCCTTGGTTTTTCTTGTTGTTGGTTGTTTTGTAGGAAACAGGTCAGAAAGAGCACGTGAAATGGACACATGGCGGTCGGGCATGTTGGGAACGGGTGAGACCCAAGTGAGGACGACTAGACAAGCTTGGAAGTCAATTTAGAGGTGTCGATACTGGAGTGCACATACGAGAATAGAATGTCTGGGTATCGATACAGGTCTTTCCCTATATCGATACCTGGTGCCTTAAAACCAGCCGTTTGACTTGCCACGTGTGTTGACTGCGGGAAGGGTTAAATACTTCGATGTTAGGTCGAATTAGGGGTCCGAATTTTTAGTTTCTCTTTCTCTTATTTTGGCAGCCGATTTTCCGCTGGAGATCTAATTTTCTGGAGACTTTTACGTTGAAGTTTGAAGCTTTGTTCGTTGTTTCCACGCATTTGCTTTGGTAACTTTTTATTTTGTTTGCGTTAATCTCCGTTCACGGGTGTTTGTCTGTGTTTGTTTCTGAATCTTTGTTTCTAATCTATATTAAATTATGAAAGCATGTTTAATTTCAGAATCTTGATGTTTGTTCAATCTATCATGCGTGAGTAATTCATTAGGTATGGTCGCGGGGTTATTAACACGTCGTGGCCTGGACTGGATTTGTTTCTGCTCCTATTTTCAGAATCAATAGCTGAAAAAACAATTTTAGGTTATTAAAGAGCTTCTGTTAGACGTATCCGGGCATTGTCGGAGCCCATGTAACGCGGGGAACGGGGGACCAAAACTCGTTCTTTGCTGTACATGGGTAAATGGCGACCACGAGGATTCGCATCTTTCGGGGTACCTTTTTTTTCTCTAAAATCAATCGTTTTTAGAACACTAACGGAGCAGAACTGTCCGGACCTGGTCACTGGTGTTATGAACCATACGACCATACTTGCTTTTAAGTAGTCTAATCAAACTGGTTTTACTCTAGTTTAGGTAGTTTTCCCAATCAAATCACAAAGGGTGGCCACCTAAGAGCCGTGTTAAACCTATTACCCGAGTTTTAGTAAGCACTCTCCACCGTCTCTGTGGATTCGATTCCGGTCTTACAGGGTATTGTGCTACACTGGTCTCAGCCCTACGCTTGGGGCAACCCTCTAATTTAGGTCTTTGATTTCGGTTAAGCATGCAGTCATAGTTATGAAAAGAAATTTAACACAACTATCAAATGCTAATGTGCCAACATGGCAACAAATGAGTCTTTTAGAGATGGATGCTGGAGGGCTTGAAAATGTAGGATGTACACTACGGGATCTTTATTATGCTGAAAGGGATAGGAGGAAAGCGTTAAAGGGACATGCCACTACTTTGTTATTTGACCATTTTAAGGATGAGCAAAAAAAGAATCCCTCTTTTACTTTTGCATTTGTGGAAGATGATAGTGTGATGTCCATTGTTTTTGGGCGGATGCCACTTGTAGAAAGGCGTAGAAATACTTTGGGGATGTGGTGGTCTTTGATACAACGTACAACACAAACCGTTATAAATTGATCTTTGCACCTATGGTAGAGGTTAATCACCACGGCTAGACTACTCTTTTAGGATGTACATTCTTAACTGGTGAAAAGATTGATGCTTTTGATTGGTTTTTCTAGCAATGGTTGAAAGTGATGCCCGGTGGCCAGCCCAAAATGATCATAAGTGATCAAGATCCGGCCATTGGAAATGCAATTCATACGGTTCTTCCAAATACTTTTCATAGGTATTGCACTTGGCACATTTTGACCAAATTTTCTGAAAAAATACGTGCAATTTCCTACAAAGAACATTATGAGGAGTTTAATAAATGTATTTGGAAATCCGAGAGTCCTGAGGAGTTTGAAGAAAGATGGGCAGAAGTCATACCAAAATTAGACAACAATGAGTGGTTAAATTCCACGTACCAATTCTGTGAGAGAAGGGTTCCTGCATATTCTCGACACATTTTTTTGGCCCACATGACTAGTAGTCAAAGAGTTCATGCCTTCTTCAAGAAGTACGTCTCTCCTCAAAATTCCATGTTGGATTTTGTGACATGGTTTAGTAGGGGACTTTCTAAAATGCGGCATAATGAACTTGATGCCGATCATAAAGATGTTAATGAAAAGCCACAAACCGTAACTGGGCAGGTCATCGAATAGGTGGGCAGAAACCTCAAATCAAGTGTTTACTTTTGAGCCGTGATGCTTGAACAAGACATACCCTATGAAAAAGATGGTTGAAAAGAGTAAAAGAACTTGATGCATTGTATTAGAACTTTTCATAGACTATTTCTTATATGTTTGTATTTGGCTTATAACTTAAGAAGAAACAAAATGAAATAACACCAGCACTAAGGCTTAAATGTTTCCATATTGTTACTTGTTAATTGTCGATGACACCATGACCAACCACAAATATCACACACCAGGTGCATATTAATAAGCCACATCCATTGCTCAAATATGTCCATCACGCTTAGTTTAGTGTAGCAATTTTATATCAAATTACAAGGAGCCTCAAAATAAGAGTAGCAATCCTTAACTTTCTTTTGCAAATGTTTGATGACTTACAACACAAATAATGTGATATTTTATTTTAAGCTTACGTTCACTACTTTTTATAGGAGAGAAACCTTCATGAAGGAACTCTAAAAATGGCTTATTGATTGTCACCATTCTAGTTCTTTCTGAACTTTCATTCTGATAAAAAGCTTCAAATAATAAAGCTTCACCAAGTTCAACCTTGTAAACAAGTCAAAACTTTTACAAGAACAAACCGTTCAACATATACTGAACAATATTCATCACATTGACTCAAACGCATAGCAGATTGAGTTTTACTCATTTTTTGAAGGATTATTTATTTTCGCTCTGCACAAATTACAAGTATGCCATTGATGAACCTTTAACTCAAATATGTGCTCACATTTGAGTTTATCCATTACATAATTTCAAGAAATGAACCCTTAGGTCAAATTTGAGTAAACAAGTAAATCTCATGTTTTCAAGAAAGTTCATTTCATTTTCTTCTCTATCACCTGTTACGGCATATCCACAGGTAAACTCCAAACATATAAAAACAAAATCAACCAACACAAACTGAATGAGTTTGTTTATAGTACTAAAACCCAAGCATACCAATCACTCTTAAATTCAAAATTCAAATTTCAAATTCGAACAAAAAATAACCCAACTGAAGGGGGGATTTAATCCAAATTGATCAACATGGAGAGTAAACAAAAACCAAAATCGCACTTTTTCGAAATTAAACTGAACCAATGTAACCCTAGTTTCATTTGTACCGAAAGAGAGAGAGATAGAGAGAGACCTGCTGGTGGATCTCTCTCTCTCTCTCTCTCTCTCTTGTTTTTCTGGAACGCGTGAAATGAAAAGGGAAAGGGGAAAGTTGTGTTTTGACCCGTTGACCTGACCTCTGACCCTTTTTTAAGACGCGTGACCTTTTTTTAAACCCATGCTTGTCCTCTCTTTTACAAGTCGTTGGATGAGAACCAACGACCCAAACAAGAAGTGCAGATTTTGTTAAATTCCAGGAGTCCGGACCGGATCTGGATTGTATATGTATATATACCATGGGGTTCTAATCGGGGATCCCGGATTGGAGCATTTGGGGTGTTTTTTTTTCTTTTGCAAATTGTTTTGGGAAAATCTGGCCGTCCAATGTGTTCAAAAAGGTGTTTTCCAAGGATCACGCTAGAAATCTTAAAAAAAATACCGCGAAGGGCTAGCAATTTTATTGCAAAAACTGTATATTTACACTTTTACGAAAAACTACTTGGATCAAGCCCTTCCTGGTATTTTTTTTTTGAAGATTTCCTGCGCTGACCCTTGAAAACACCTTCTAAACGCATTGGATGGATCAGATCGTCAAAAACATGTTTGGATCATGGAGGTCCGAAGTTTGGATCCCAGGACTAGAACCACCCTCTCTTTCTCTCTCCCTCTCTCTCTCTCTCTCTCTCTCTCTCTCTCTCTCTATATATATATATATATATATATATATATATATATATATATATATATATATATATATATAAAATCTCGATCTAATCCGGGAATCCCGGATCCGAGACTCCACCTTCCCAATATTTTTTTTGAAAATCCGAGCCATCCAATGTGTTCAGAAGGAATTTTCAAGGGGCTATGAGGGAATCTTCAAAAAAAAAATACCGGGAAGGGCTTGATCTGAGCAGTTTTTCACAAAATTGTAAATATACAGTTTTTGCGAAAAATTGTTTGGATCAAGCCCTTCCCGGTATTTTTTTTTAAAGATTTCTTGCATGGACCCTTGAAAACACCATTTGAACACATTGGACAGCTAAGCTTTTCCAAAAACAATTTTTAAAAACATCAAAACAACAAAAAACCTCCTATCTAGGATCACGGATTGGATAATTGCTATATATATATATATATATATATATATATATATATATATACACATTCATTTCGTGGACACACCAAAAAACACAACAGATGACACAAGATCTCAACCCTTAATTTGGATGGCTCTGATTAAATCCCACCCCTTTTGACCCTCTCTCTCATCCGCTCTTCTTCTTCCCTTTCACATATCTAAGAATCAATTAATCCACCCTCCCCTCCACCAACTAGCCCATCTCCGGGTTTCATTGTCTCCAGCGACACTCATCTCCAGTGTCCCCTCCTCTCCGTTAAACATCTCTCCTGGTGAAGATTTGAGTTTTTTCCGGCAAAAATAGGAGAGATGCTCAACGGCAAACATCTCTCTAGATTTGTTTTTTTTCTTTTTCCCCCTTGCCTTTTCGAGGTGAATTTGGTTGATGTGTAATCAAAATTTAGTGGGTTTTACAAAGTACATAATTAAGGAACTTAATCGTTTTAGTGGATTGCGGAGGTGGGCTTTCAGAAAGACAATACGGAAACCGATCATTTTTTGCAAAGGACTTGTTCGAAGGCTGTCGAAGCCTCTGTTTCTTATTTTTCATGCCCTCTTTTTGTATAGAATTTGCAAACTTTGAATCAGTTCGTTTAATGTACAACTTTAGATTTATAGGATTTTTTTTTTGAACTATGTGTTCCATATATACATGATTTGTTTGGTAATGGACAAGTTCTTAATAAGGCTTTGGTGGTGGTTTTCATAGCTTCTCGCCAAGTCCCACCAATACCACATGCATTTATTTATGATTTTGAATGGGATGGATCTTCGATGGGCAAAGAATATCCAGAGAAGACAATCTTACAATCTGTCTATACATGACCTAGTTTTCATCAAAGCATCTACGTAACTGGGCTTCAATTGGAAAATCAGAATGCTTTGTTAGTGTCACCAGAAAATCTTTGTAATTGGGCTTGATCAATTCTTGGCGCGTGCCTTGTATACTGAGAGAGAGAGAGAGAGAGAGAGAGAGAGAGAGAGAGAGAGAGAGAGAGAGAGAGGTGCCACTGGAAACCAAAATTCAATGCCAGAGAGGGGGTCGCTTGAGGCGAGAGCGGTAGGCCTGCGATGGGTTGGCCGGTGGAGTGGAAAGAGGTGGAGGTAGAGCTGATTGGTGGTGAGTTGGATGGGTTTCTTTAATCGTTAGAAAAAGAAAAGGGGATGAGAGAGAGGGTCAAAAGGGTGGGATTTAATTTGAGCCATCCAAATTAAGGGTTGAGATCTTGTGTCATTTGTTGTGTTTTTTTTGGTGTCTATGGAACACCCCAGACTTCGGTCAAGCTCCGAAAAACTAAAAATCCGAACTTTGAATCTCAAATTGTAGGATTTAATCCAACGACTCTAATAAAGAGATGAATGTTAAAACATTTCGCAGGGTGTGGAAGTGGGTAAATGTTGGGATTCCACCCCGTGTGGGGCAATTGGGCTTAGGCCCAGAGGGAGTGTATTAGGGTTTTATCGTGTAACTCTATAAATACTCTGTGATGCCTTTTGTAATAGGGTGGTGGTAGCACAATATAGAGAGGGAGTGTGTGAGAGGGGAGCGGTTGTGGCTCTCAGGAGAAGAAGATACACGAGAGAATGGTGAGGTTTCATTATTGTGAGATGAGAGTGTGAGTGTGTAACACAAGATCACGGATTTCCTTCGGATTATAGTGAAATCCCCCTCCCCGTGGATGTAGGTCTGATTGGCCAAACCACGTATATTTGTGTGTTGTGTTTTCTCTTGTTTTACTGCTTCTGTTGCGTGTGGTGCATTGTTGGAATCCTAACAACTAGTGTCATAGCTTTGGTTGAAGCTTGGGAGGCGTAGAGCGGTGGCGAAACTTGTTTTTTGTCGGAGGAGCGGTGCTACTCTGGAGACAAGGCCAGCGGAGTGCTTTCGAGTCAATTTTGTCACTGAGGGCCTACCCGTGGGTGAATAACATAGGCGCATGAAGCAGAGGCGAAATGGGCGGATTTGGTGGGTTTCTCGTGGCCGCATTTGAAAGTAAGATTTGAGTACAGGGTTGTGTTTGCCTTGGAGAGACGATCACGGTGATGGAAGTCTGGTCGCCGAAAAATGTCTCATGCGCCCCCACGCACCGGCAAAGTAGAGACGCGTAAGATCTACTCTCATTCGTGTGTTTCACGCGCGGTCAAAGGATGAACGTGACCCAGTCAGCACAACGGAGGATGCCACGTAGGATGGTCAACGCCACGTCATTTGGTCAACGATGACGTGGTGACAAGTCAGCAAAAGTGTCAGAAGGGTCAAGGTTCAGGGTCAAAGAGGTCAAAGGGGTAGAGGTCCAAGTCAAAGGGGTCAAAGGGGTCAGAGGTTAGATAAAAGGGTTGACATATTCAAAGGGTCAAACCAGCCTCGCATCGACGGTTGAGGAAATTGGTCGGGTTCGATTGGATCGATACAAGATAATGGTCCAAGGCGCACCCGGATTACGTTTATTGGCCGATTCAGTGGGATTTCGATCGGTTCATGGCCGGTTTAGACCGGTTCCCGACTTGGTTTTTTGTTCCGGATCCAACCACGCGCTATGCTTTTCGTGAAGAGGCTCGGTAGCAGGTTTTGTTACTAGATTGGGCCGGATTTAGACGTTTTGAGGCGTTTTGGGTTGTGAGGAGGTTGTTTCTAGCTAATTGGACGGTTTTGGATTCATTGGTGGGCTTGGATTTGAGTGATTGGAGTCGGATTTTGTAGTCCTAAACACATCCAAAAAGATTGAGGAGGATCAGATGTGATCATGTCAGTCAGATGGGATGTTATTGAGTCGGAGGCATACTAGGGATGATCAGTCGCGTTTGGCAAGTAGGGATACACTCTTTCAGGTTATTGCACGCTGGTTTAGGAGTGCATGGAGGCTCATCTGGTGAGTGACAACTGGCGCTTGCTGGAGCGATGATTTTTGGGAGATCCGATGGGAGTCCAGGGGGTGCTAAGAAGGCCGGGAATGGAGCATGGATGGACCAAGGGATAGGATGAGACCGGGAGAGTCAAGAGGAGTGGCGAAGACCCGGGGATAGTGGTAGGAGTGGCGGATAGGTGACAGATTGGTGACAGAGAGGCGAGTGGAGTTGGATGGCTACACACCAGGAGTATTGGACAAATTTTTGCAGAGATCAAAGGTTGACCGGGGCAATCAAATGATTGCAGATTCGCGGCGTTTGAGTCGTGGTGATCAGTCGGAGAAGATAGTGAGTAAGGATACATTCTCTCAGGTGTTGCATCTCTGTTTGGTGGGTGCGGATACACTTGTTTGGTAATGACCGCAGTGACACTAGAGTGGCACAGGTCGGAGTTGGTTTGCAATGTCGGGAGGTATGCGGTTTCAATCGGTTGAAGACCTACTATCGGGATTTGCGGTTGTGATTCGAGCTGCATTGGATTGGATGATGGGCCACCATACAGGCTTGTGGAAGTGCGGTGGCGGTTGGGTGATGTCGGGCATGGTCGGGCGATATGGGTGTTGTGGCGTGAGTAGGGATGGCGACCATTGCGGATGCACCACGGGATAAGCGTGAGATTATCTTGAGGTGTCGTGGACAGAGATAGTGCTTGGATCTTGCAGGAGTCGAATCGGGGTGTGCGGGGATGCTAGCTAGCAATGGGGATGCAATTGGTTGTTGGGATATGTTCCACGGGGAGCTTGGACGAGAGGATTGAGATGGAGATCGGATGATGCATACTTGGGTATTCTCTTTCTTACGTGTTTTGTGGCGGATTATCTTTCCAGTTATGAGCTCATGTAGTATGGAGAGATAGAGTCACGGATTATGTCCTGTGATTGGGCATGAGCATTTGGGTTTTGGACGCCTGAATGTGGGCACTCCAGTTAGGGGGTGTAGGATTGTGATCAACCATGGAAGATCGGCTTGCGAGGATACATTCATTCGTAGTGTAGTTGGTTGGGGTCAAAAGGATATGCTTGTTTGGGAATGACACAAAGCTTGTTAGAGGCGGTAGATTAGTTTGAGCCCGCGGATATCTAGCAAGATTTGTTCCATCCCGGATTCACGAGGGTGTATCTCGGTTTGGGGTGCGAGAGGTACTGGGTGGGGATGTAGTGTCGGAGAAGGAGTGGATCTCATCACGGATGATGTGTGAGATCATTTGGAGGAGTGAGCTTAGGGTGTGGGCAGAGGGTTGCGCATTCTCTTGGGAGGACAGGATGCTAGAGTGGCGAGGCCTTGGCGATGAAGCTGTAGGCACTGAGAGTGCGGGCACCCTAGTTGAGGGTGCATGTGTGCTTACGTTGGTGGCGCATAGATAGGCGCTTTCGTTGGAAGCGCCGGCGCTTAAATCGGTGGCGCATACACTTGGGGGTTTGAGGTGTGCGAGTGGAGGCATTGTTTTGAGGGGATGTGGTACTTGGGATTTTCTGGTTGGCTGCGGAGTCTGGTTTTGCAATGATACACTCTTTCGGGTTTATGTACTCTGTTTGGTGGTGCATGGATGCTCGATTGGTTAGTGACACAGGCGCTTGCCAGAGGTAGCTAATTGGAGGAGGCGACATGGGGGTGTTGCAGATGACATTGCCCACTCGGTGTAGAGGGGGTGATTGTTGGGATTCCACCCCGTGTGGCCCAATTGGGCTTAGGCCCAGAGGGAGTGTATTAGGGTTTTATCGTGTAACTCTATAAATACTCTGTGATGCCTTTTGTAATAGGGTGGTGGTAGCACAATGTAGAGAGAGAGAGGCAGAGAGTGTGAGAGGGGAGCCGGTTGTGGCTCTCCCGAAGAGAGAGATACACGAGAGAATTGGTGAGGTTTCATTATTGTGAGATGAGAGTGTGAGTGTGTAACACAAGATCACAGATTTCCTCCAGATTATAGTGAAATCCCCCTCCCCATGGATGTAGGTCTGATTGGCCGAACCACGTATATTTGTGTGTTGTATTTTCTCTTGTTTTACTGCTTCTGTTGCGTATGGTGTGTTGTTGGAATCCTAATAGTAAAAGCAATTCGTGGGTTGAAACTCGGGTCACTATTACACCCGGGTCTTATCTCCCCTCTCATTTCAAGCATTCCACAGGATAGAAAAGAGAGAAAGCAAACCCAGACAACTATTGCGAAGAAGATAGGTCCCTCTCTCTCCCTCTACCTGAAAAAGCCCTACTTTTTATTTTGTAGTTTGATTTAAATCGAAACCCTAGAGGGCCTAATCGAAGAATCGAACTCCACCAACAACCATCTGTGTGTATGTGTGTGTGTGTGTGGTTTGATTTCGAATTCGTGAAACCCTTTATGTTGTGCCAAACCTGTATTTGTAAAACAATCAATTATGAGATTTTCACGACTTTAACCTTTGTTCTATTGCCCATAGCTACCCAGCCAAGAAGATGCTTGTTCTAAGTTTGAATTTCTGTTGTGAATATGAATTGTTGTTAGATAGGCTGGGCCTAAAAAAGCCCGTGAATTTTTTTGTCATCTTCTTGGTCTTATCTTATTTAATCTCTTCTCAAAAGGGTGAAACAAATTCATTAGAAGGGTGAAACAAATTCACTACTCAGCCTTGCTTTGTGGTGGATTACATTAACCAAAAAAAATTGCATTATAGACATTCACACAACTTAGCTAAGCACCTTGTCTTCTCACACCTCAGCTCTGCCACCATTTGCAACATTTTGGTCAGCTTTACTACTGATACCGCCATCGTGGTCAGCTTTGCATCTTCCCTCCAACTCCTTCTTTCTTCCTCACGCTCCTCCATTTTAGTCAACTCTTTAAGAGCTGTCTCAACATCAGAGTTTAGAACCTGCCCAAACAAAGTAAGCATCCAGAAGCAGGTGTTATGAATGACCAATCCACAAATGCTTCCAAACATGAGAATAGATAAAATTTCATGCTTGTCTGGTCAACTTTAGACAGCCGTATCGTGGTTTCTAAGCAACATCCATAGAACCTCAACATCTAATATGTTTTGGTTGAATATCAATATCTAGTACCAACCTGTCTTAGAGAATTCTTACTATTATCTTTGCATATGGGGAGCAACACAGGATTATCAAAGGTGTAAAAAGTAGTTAACACATCTCAACTATGACAATAGCATTATAAGAATGTCCAGAACAAAATTTAAGGAAGAGAGAAATTATTAAGTAATGGATCTGTAACAGACCATGCTTATAGCATTATCAAAACATGGATGCATATATTGATGTTGAATGGGCTGGAGCAATAGATGACGAACGATCTACTTTAGGATATTTTACCTTTGCAGGTTGTAATCTTGTTACATGTACAAGCAAGAAGTAGAATATTGTTGAATGTTCAGAGGGTGAATTTAGAGGTATGACACTTAGAATATGTGAAGCATTGTGTCTAAGACTTCTCTTGATGAATTTGGGCTATCCATATAGCAACCGATTCGACTTTATTCTAACAATAAAATAGCATGTGATATTGCTCACAATCCGGTACAACATGATTGTACAAAGCATGTGGAGGTAGACATATTCTTTATTAAGAAAAAGTTGGACAAGAAAACTGTAGAGTTACCTAAGATTCGATCAGATGATCAGTTGGCCAATATCCTCACCAAAGTAGTTCCTAGTTGAGTGTTCTCAAAGTTTTTGGACAAGTTAGGCATGTGTGACATCTATGCACCAACTGGAGGGGGAGTGTCGCGATATTGGGTTAATGTTCAAAGATTCTCTCACGTAATTCTTTTCTATTGTAAGAGAGAATGTTATTTCCTAGTTTAAAGATATTATTTTGTTACGGAAATAACTTGATTATAGGAATAGCTTAACTGTAGGATCTCTATTGGTGATCCATCTCTATAAATATATACATGTACATATGTACATATTACAGAATCATGAATGAATAAAAATATTATTATTTGATTTTCATGTAGAGTGAACAATGCCTCACCGAATGGGCCTGCCTGTGGCGAGGCATTGTAGCTTGATCTTTTTTGTTGAGGCTGTTGCAGTGTGATTTGAGAGAAAAACTTGGTAAAAGTAGAGAGATTCCTCATGTAGAGAAGCTTGTTGGGGAAGCTCTAAGGGCATATGCAATAGGCTCTTAAAATAGACTCCTAACATTTAGCAATTCATTTACTTAATTGTGGTCTCAATGGGCTCCCCATAGAAGATAGCATGACTCCAACCACATTAGCTAAGTTTAGGGAGAGAGTTGGAAATGGAGAGAAGGGGGAGAAAGAGGAGGGAGGGGGATATGGGGGACCCACCTATATTTTTGTGTCCATAAGTAATCTTAGGACATTGTTTATGAACCAATTTTAGAGAGTCTATTGGAGTATTGTCACACTCCTAAATTAGTAAATCCTTAACACACTAAATTGGACCCCATCTTCGCTTATGTATCTACTTTAGAAGTCATTTTAGGAGCCAAATTTAGAGAGTCTACCGTGAATACCCTAATATCATGGAATAATCACAATCGCTTCAAGTTGAGTTCCATCGACACGCAACTTGACATTGATTTGAGCTTGATCAACAATTTAACGTTGTTCAAAAACGAATACAACGGTGTGTCGATATAAATTCGTTCGACTTGGAGATGTAATAATCCCGAGTGTCATTCCTATAACAATTTGGAACAGCAGAATACTTGTACAAAATAATCTTGATTAAGTTCTGTTACATTGAAGGTTGTAATTAATTCATTTTGGAAATAACCAAAATATCTATTTCTATTTTTGTAGTGTGAAGACTTTTTCAAGATTATAACATGTATTTTGTTTTTAGTCTGTCAATTCTTATTGTAGCATCAAGTAATCAAGGATATCTTACGCGGAAAAATCAAAGTATTCCAGACGAAAATATCGTACTAAGTTAAACGCTTATAGTTATTGAGTTCAGAAATCTTCAAAGGTAAAATTTTGCAGTAAAAAATCCCTTTACAGCACTGTTAGGAAAAAAAAAAAGCACTGAAAAAGGGCTCTTATAATTTTTATCAATCTCACAAGAATTTCAGGTATTCTGTTTCTTATTAAAAAAAAAAAAATCACAAGGAATTGTCTGTGCCTTTAAAACATTTACCATTGCTTATATCGTATCGCATAAAATTTATTCATCTGCAAATTTCATGTTTGTATCAATGAGGGCATGAAGGCTGTGTTCGGATATGGATTTGTGAACATAATCACATATTGCTAAGATAAGGGAAAAGACACAAGATTAATTTCACAAATCTGTTATTTTTTCTCCAAATTTGCAATCTGTGAAAGTTTGCCCCAGTTTAAGACGTGAGGTCCAGCCCATCTTGACAAACTATGGGTGCAACTTTCCAAAATAATTGTTCTAGGCTTGGACCCCCGAAAAGTCGGATACCCTAAGGACACAATTGAAAGTACCAATAAAAATATCTCATCTTTTCTGAGCCTTGAAGCATCTGGGCCAAGGCCAGCATAAGCCCAAGATTATCATGCATCTGGCCCGAACATACTTGGAGGAAAGCCCAACTAATTTTTCCACTTCATATGTGAATATTGTAAAAACATATCTAATGAATTAGCGATAGGACTTTCCTGACACACAAAGTTTCTGTCACAAATGGTCACAACCTCGTCGCAAAAGGACTTCTGCAACTAGAGGACAAATAAAAAGGAACGGAGGGAGTACTTTTTACCAACATACTTCATGTATTGTTATGAAAACATGTGAATTCAATAGGAGCTGTAATAATTATAAAAAAAAAAAGAAAAAAAAGAAGAAAAAGTACGTCACACATGTTTTATTTTGAAAACTAGATAAGTCATCAAGAGTTGTAAATCGAATATTCGAATCCATAGGCCATGTTAATGTATGTCGTTACTTATTTACTGTATTTAACAAAAATATTTTTAATACTATTCCATAAAAATAGATTGTATGACGTACGGGAAAACTTTCAACACCAATGGCTAAAAATTTTAGCTCCACTATGATAGTTGTTATCTCACCTCATAAGTCGGGATAATACAAGAAAACCTGGAAAACGTTTTTTGCATTTTGAGTACATTGTTGGACTACTCGAAACAGTTACTGAAAATAATCCAGACACTCTCCGATGCAGCATGAATATCTTCGTGTTCCCTTTTTTTTTTTTTTTGTACAAGCAACTGAGCAAGAAACCCACTCTATCCTAATTGAAGAGGATAAAAAAATGGATCCTACGGTGAAAATCAAACCCAGACCTTATTCAATATTCAAGCTAAAACCCACTCTTTCCTTTTGTCTGCATGCGCATACGAAAGTTCCACAAGGTTTGCAATTAAAGTGGAGCACTCGGACTATTCAGGAAAGCAAATGCATGCATGGTGATATACGTTTCCCCTTTTTGACTTTGACTTGTGAACAATATTAGATCTTGAGCACAAAAAAAAGTATATGAAATTATACTATAAATTCTTTTAAGGGAATGTTTTAGGCTTTAAGAAAGGAAATGTTGAGATGTTGAGCTTATCACATGCACTTAAAAAACTTAGTAATTCAGCAATTGTCAAATCCTTCTGCATATCCCAACAAGTAACTCAAATAGGATTGGTCTGCTGGTCTGGCAAAACATTTAGAGGTTTGCTCATTCAAATGTTTAATTTATGTTTGACATTTCCTAGCTACATAAAATCATTAAATGTAGGGTCAATTAATACAGAGTTTTATTTAGGCTTTAACTGGTCTCGCAGCTTGTGGAGCTGTGTGATGGGTCGGTCAAGAATTAATTATATATGTGAGGTGCGCGTGAGTTGATAAATATACCTTGAGTTAATGAATAAAAAAAGAAAAGAAAAAGGCAGGACTAACTGGTAATTTCCACCGAATAGGTTAGTAAGAGACTTGTAATTGAGCTTCTTTCAATCACTATCATATCTGGTAGGGTAAAAGTGAAATGCCCAAAAAATAAGTCAAACATTAGCCAAATTAGATGGAAGCTAGTGGTGCCTAGTGGTTGGAACAAAGACAGGATCTTCGTAAATCACTCTCAATGATGGAATTCAAATTTTGTCGGTTTATAATTATTAATTAGAACAAAAAGCAGTGGAAAAAAAATGAAGACTGGTCTGAAAAATAGGTGACTGGTTTAAAATATTTCTTCGAAGCTGACAGCATGGAAAAATAGGAAAAAAATAAAGATATATTGATTGTTGATACATCTAGAATTTAAAGTAAGAAAATTCCAGCTACCAGTTGCCGATAAGGAGGTTTTCTTTATCCATCTAGCATTGCTCTGTCCTACGTTAGAAGTCTACATGGATAATCAAGTATATATGTAAAGAACCATATAAGATAATCAAGTATATATTAAATATTTTAGGCCGTGTGATATGGAGTGTGGATCAAAATGAAGGTATTAGACCAGTGGTGCATGTACTTGGGGCATTACAGTTTTGTTGTGACATCTTGTCTCACATGAGATGTCTACTTGGGTGAATCCTTGATATATATATATATATATATATATATATATATATATATATATAAATCTTTCCCATCGTGATATCTGATAGGCTTCCTCGATCGGGACTTCTATTTTTTCGATCAAATTTTTCAACGATCACCGCCCATCGTGTGTTTTAAAAGGTTTTTTAAAGGGTTAAAAATTGAGAAATTAGTGAAAAAATATGGGGAAGAACGATCCGATCATTTAAATAAAAACGTATATATGCATCTTTATCAAAACCGATCGGATCGCCCTTCCCTGTATTTTTTTCACCCGATTTCTTGCGAGGCCCTTAAAAACACCTTTAAAGACATCGACGGTTCGATTATGAAAATTTGATCGAAATAGGAGAATGGAGGGCTCCCCGATGGGAAGCCTATCCGGGAGTCCCGATAAGCTCACAATATATATATCTGCGGTGATCCAAATCGATCCCTGATTTCGGACCAGGAGCTTTTTCGTGTTTTGATGCTTTTAAACATTGTTTTTGGAAAATCCGAAGCCGTCAATGTGTTCAAAAAAGTTTTCCAAGGTCCCTGCGAAATCTTCAAAAAAATACGGGGAAGGGCTTGATCCAAGTAGTTTTTCGCAAAAATCGTAAATATAAAAGTTTTTGCAAACCGCTGGATCAAGCCCTTCCCGGTATTTTTTTTTGAAGATTTCTCGCGTGGACCCTTGAAAACACCTTTTGAACACATTGGACGGCTCGGATCATCAAAAAAATATCGGGAAGGTGGAGTCCCGATCCGGGACTCTCGGACTAGATCGGGACTCTATATATATATATATATATATATATATATATATATACAAGGAGCTATGTAAGTAACTACTAGTACTTTGGATTTAAGCATTATGACCCACGTTGTGCGATTTGTAGATCAAAATCAAGGTACTTAGACAGTGATTTGCATGAGACGTTCTAGGTGTACTATCAGACCGTGTACACGACTGTGTGGGTTTGAGGAATTTTAGTAGCCTAGCCGCTATGGCATTCGTCAGAGGTGAAGTCCATGGAAATTATGCCTCTGTGTGTAGGTGACCTTGGCCACTAGGGAAAAGGCTTTTGAAAATACTCTGACTCTAAATGGGTGATCATCATATATAAGAAACCATGTAAGGTACTACTAGGGGTGTACACAGTCCGGATCGGATCGGATTAGCATGAATCCAATCCTAATCCGCAAGTCACGGTTTTTAGAAAATACAATCCGTGTCCGGACCAAAAGTCTCACGGTCACGAGTTTCTAATCCGATCCACGAGTCACGGATCGGTTCCGGTTTTATCCACGGATTACATGTTATATATAAATAAGTAACAAAGTTATATATTTGAAATTTTACCTAATGGTGTAAACAAAACTAATTAGAGAAGAGGCCTTCATTTGGATCTCACACTAATGGTGTAAACACAAATACACAACTACTAGTTGAATGTACTATATGTTGTCACAAATCTTGAGTTTATTTACTCCAGATCGGCAATATTAGACTGCTTCCATGTGTCATCAATAAAAATACACATCCAAACACGGTTATCAACCTAGTTTTGAAAGAGATCACAGTTTATCCCAGAAATAGATAACAAGTACATATAGTAGAAGTTAGTGTAAATGTGTAATAGTTTAACCCCTAAGTTTTGAAAGATATCACGGTTTACCCCCTAGTCTGTGTAGTAGAAGTTTATGTAAAATTATGTGTATGTGTGTATATATATTTTTAAAATTTATATATAATAAAAATCTCACGGTCCGGATCGGTTAATCCACGGTTTCAAAATCAAAATCCGTGTCCGGACCGCGACTTACGGTTTACTAATTTTTCAATCCATGTCCGGACCATTAATCTGCGGTTAAAATCCAAAACGCGCGGATCGGTTCGGTCCGGACCGGATTCACGGTTCACCGATTTTTTTGTGCAGCCCTAAGTACTACTAGTACATTGAGTTTATGCATTTTGAATTATGTGATGCAGCTTGTGGATCAAAATCAAAGTATCATGTTCCAATGGTCTACACTCTACACGGGCAGTTTCATTTCCTCTGTGATTACCGAGCGTGCAGATCCACTTACACAAATTTTTCGTGGCCCTACAAAGTTTTATTGGCTGCTAGTGAGTGCCGAACCTATTAACTTTGAGAAAAACTGCTCGATTTGTCAATTTGCAAAACTGCTCGATTTGTCAAGAGTTAACTTCTGAAACATTATTCAAATACCCTTTGAGAACCACTGATGTAGGTCTTTGCTTTGTAACAAGAATGGAGCCTAGCATTGGCGATGGGTTACCAAACGCACGCCTAACATGTAACTCGACGGGTTTTCTTTTTTTTTTTATTAGGGAAAAGAAAATTTATTAATCTCTGAAAGGATGACAATGATTAAAAGAAATAAGGGCAAATAAGGCCACCTACGACCTAAGACAAACGGTAATGTTGGAAATACTTTAAAATTAATGAAACAGTTTATCTCAAAATCTGTAAATGAACAGAAATACCACAAAAATTGACTGCTGTTTTGGGTTGAGTCGCGGATTAGGTTGCTCTTTTTAAGACATTTCACGACTCTACCCTTTTTGTTCAAACAGTTGTAGCCAGTGTTTTAAAAACCAGACCGGACCGGCCGGTTCGATCAATTGAACCATCAACCGGACACTAGTCCGGTCCGGTCTAATTTTAAAACCGTTAATTTTTAAGAATCGGTCTCTAACATAAAAACCGTTCAGAAAAAACGGTTTAACCGGCTAACCGGCAAAACTGTGGGCGGGCCAATCAATCCAGACCGGAATAAATTTTGAACTTTCGTGAGCAGCTCTGATGACTGTACAACTGTACCTCTGCCACAGTATTGCCCTATCCAAGGCAAATGACAGGCGGTTTGTACATGAGAGTAATAGGGTGCCTTTTGATTGTTTTATAGAAACATATTGCTCTCCCAAAGACTCTACTTCACCGATGTGGGATTCAAAAACAAAGATAATTTCAGTGCATCTTTATAATCCCACTGCTTACACTCCAGACAAATACGTTGCATCTTATTCTCGCAAACTTTTCACATGTATTTTTTATTTACTTATTTTAGTTGGTAATATACATATATATATATAATATAATAATGACATCACGGTTTAATAGCGGTTCAACCACGGTTTAACCGGTGACCCATCCGCCCGGTGTCTTCTCCGGTTCGTCCTCCGGTCCGGGTTTCAAAACATTGGTTGTAGCCATGTGTAGCCTCCAGGATAAAACAATCCAGAATACAGCCTTTGTCTCGATCTTTTCTGCATGAAAAAAAGACCGAAAATGCAAAACACAATCGACCTTTCTTGCTCTCAGAATTTCTGTAGTGAATGTTTTTTTGGTGTGTTTGAAATGGTTGTAGAAGTACCCCTTTTATAGGCAAGACAAAAACAATTTTTTTGGGAAAGTAGAATCAATCACTTTGATGTGATTGAATCAATTTACCAAATTAAAATGTATTAGCACATGTTTTTATCAATTCTGTAACAACTCTTTTTTGCACTAAAATAAATAAAACATGTTTTTTTCATTCTGTAATAGTCGGATGTAATAGATCATTTCTTTCGTAAATAATATTTGCAAAATGTGGGCTAACTTCGTATGTGCGTGACGCTCCAAATTCGGGGATTTGCACCCCCCACCCACCGCGCGCGCGAGGTTCGCAACGCACACCCGGTAAACTAGTTTTCGGATTGGTTTTCAAAAATTGGCTTGGACCATGGCCAACTCGTGTGCGCGCAAGGCCTCTTTTGGGCCTAGCTCATCAATGGTTTATGGAGCCTCCACACTTATAAAGAACACAAATGTTCTCTAGTTAGCTAATGTGAGACAAGTGTTCTTTGAAGAGTTTTGAAAAATACATAACCCCAACAGGTAAGATACCAACAAAATAAAAGAACTGCTCATCACACTACAACACTAGCGAAGAAGAAACAATACAAAGTCCAAGACCTAACAAAACTACAACCCCAAAACAAAGCACCCCAACCCAAGAAGAAAAAACCAAACGAATGCCAGCGAGAACAGCGCCAGAAAGCTCTCTCAGAAAGACAAAGAGGAAAGTACCAAAAAGAGCACCAAGCAAACTAACAACCGACAAAGCTGATCCAACCAAAGAAGGCAAAAACCCAGCAAACAAGTCAACCAAACCCAAAAAGAATGCCAACGAGAACAACACCAAAAAGCTCCCACAGAAAAATGATGAAAAGAAAATCAAAACTCCTTTGAAAGAGAGGCTGCAACCTCCAATTCATGATCAAGAGCTTCAATCTCCTAAATTTCAAGCATTTTAACTCCCTGCAATTCCAAATATTTCTTTATATTATAACTCTCGTTTTCATGATATTTTACCCCCACAAAGCACTCAAATCAATATTCTCACGGGCTTGCTTGGTTCAGAAATGCTATATGCAAGGAAATGATTTGCAGGAAAGGCCCTGCGAGGCCTAGTACAGATGCTGAATAACTAATCTGAGCTGCTCAAGAATTTTAGAAACACATTTCGAGTAGGCTTGCTAAAAACTAGCTCCATCCGATATGTTTAAATGCTCGATCCAAACTTTGATTTTTTCTTTTTTATCTGAGCCATTCAAAAATGAAAGTTTGGATCAAGCATTCACACATATCGGATGCAACTGGTTTCTCAAGCCCACTCGAAATATGTTTTTAAAATTTTTGAGCGGCTCAGATCGGCTGTTTGAGATATGTACTTGGTCCCGTAGGGCATTATTTGCGTAATTCCTTTCAAATCTTCCTTGCACTTATCATTTTTGTTGCTTGGTTAATGTCGAATTCCTATTACAGATATCACACACGATGAAAGAAAAGAAAGAGAGACCTCTTTCTCTTTTTATTTATTTATTTATTTTTATTTTTCTGCTTTGCCTTCTTCATCCCAAACTCAGAAATAGATTTATTCTTCTTAATCTTATAAATCCTCGATCTTTTCATCTTCCTCCTTTCCAACTTCTGAATGGCATCATGAATGAATCTCTCATCTGTGATACTAAGCCCATCTTCCCTTTCCTTCACCACAGGCGTCGAATGAGAAAAAGAACTAGTAATAGACATGGAATCAGTGATATGACAAACATACCTCGATTGAGTAGGAGTGTCAATCTTCCTTCTAGAATCATCGCTAGTCTTATCAATCATATCCTTCTAGATCCCCAAAAAGCCCCTTTCCTATTCATCAATATATATTCTTGTGTTTTACTTTTGCCTAGACTGTAATCATACCCATCGGAGATCGGTTCGTTTTTCCTTGAACTTGGTTGTCTGTAGGGTTTGGAGATTTGGTACAGGTTGTTCAGGTTTACATTTCGAACATATATTTTATAAATTTGAATCTTAATAAAAAGCCATCAGTTTGTTCATATAAAGAACCAAAACCAAACCTGCAGTTAACAAGTTTAGTTAAAACTAGTTGATCAATGCAGATCAGTTTGAATGTTCATTAATTTTTAGCAAATGGCGGTCCCAAGTGGAAAAATTTATTTTATTGTCGTCAATCACTGCTACGTGGTGCTTTAAGTGGAGCCCACTTTATCATGTGAGGTGAGTCTGAAGTCGTCAATTTCTCCATCGATGGAAGACGACTGTTACGCGGTGAAATCATACACCAGGTTGAGTCAGGGAGACAGCCATCGAATCATGCACACTGGTGATCAGAAGCTTTTAGAATCTTGCAGTTTGACTCCAATTACACAACTTTAGCTATCTTTTGCTATCAATTATTTAGCCGTTCACCACTAACCAAAAAAGATTCTCCATTGCTGCTTCATTCACACGTTATTCAATAATCACGGCCATATAGTACTCAGAAATAAGAATCCGGTGATTTGATTTGGCTATAAATTAAAAAAACTAGTTTTTTGATTTTTTTTTGTTTGTTTTGTCATTATTCAATTTTATATTTTCTGTATTTGTTAGTTTTCAGTCAATTTTTTTTTTTTATGGTTTCCCGACTTATCTTGATAGGAGAAATCTAAAAAGTATAAAATTGTTAGCCAAACTTAAAGTTTTGTGACTAAAGACGAAAAATAATCCAAAAAATTGGTTTATTTTTGGTTTTATTAAAAAAACAATTACTTTTGACCATAATTTTATACTCTTTGGATTCATATAGACGAGATAAATCTAGAAACAAATGCAAAAAAAAAAAAAAGAAGAATAAAGACACAACGAGAAAAACCAAAAATTAAATCAGTTTTTTCAATTTAGCCAAATCAGGCCTACAATTAAGATTAATCTTTTGATTTTGCCGGGAAAGTTTAGATAATCATGCCCCCAATTTTCTTTAATTAGTAGGACACCCCCACCCCCCCAAAACTAAACGAGGACTACTTGGTCAACCCATTATTCAAAAGGTGTGTGTAAACGAAATATCATGTGTACCTGTTTCATGCATGAATCTATCGCATTTTTGGTAGGCGATTTCATGCAATTGCTTTTCGAATTCGTTAGTGGGATTATCTATATCTACCTACCCGGTGATATTATTACGATTGAGGGTTGAGGCACGTTAGGAGGTTGTGCTCACAAAATATGAGTCAAAGAATGGAAAAATAATTCAAACACGAAAATATAATTCAAAGTATTTACTTTGGACAGCTTAATGAGTAGAATAACTATGGAAAATCAAGTTGATCAGACATTGGTAATTTAGTGAGCAAATCACATCTGCAAACAAAAATTTGGGTACCGAATGGGTATCACGTGGCCGAGCCTATGTGGTACCCGAACTTTAATTGCATCTGGACCGTCCAAAAGTATATTGGACGGCCGACATTAAAACACTATCTCTCTCCTCTTTCTCACTCCTTTTTCTCTGTCCAAATCCAGACAGCCCAAATTCAAAATGGATGGCCCAAATGCGCCGAGGGGGTACCACATGGTACCCTCCCGACACTGAAGTCTCTCTACGTAGTACCCCTGGGCACTGAAAAATCTCTCTCCCCACCTGCACAAAGCTCCATCTGCCCCATATTGTTTGTCCACTTTCAATATTTGGTACATCCTCCAAAATTGTTTAAACTCATGGGAGTAATATCTTTTATATGCAATATGAACCTGTTTCATAGATCTCAATTAGCTCTAGTAAACAAAATTTTCAAAATTACATAAAAAACATTATAGATTGTGAGATATCGACAATTTCTTGAAGGGCGTGTATGTTGAAATTTGACAAACAAAATTGAGATAGAGGGTGTATAATAGATTTGCAGAAAATTAAGCCAAAAACTGTTATTTATTCATTTGGTTTTCGACGTCCGATCAACTTAATGTTTACCCAATTTATTCTACGAGTCGAGTTTTACAAATAAATGATTCGGATCACCTTAACTGCCATTCATAGAGCGATTATTTAGAAAATTCATACCGTCTTTTGAATTGTCTCAATTATTTTAAAATTCACTAGATGTTGTAGAAATGCCTGTAATTAAGATAAAGCAGTAACACCATGGGCATATCTAGCTGGACCGCAGCACTCCTTTTGGTAAATTAAGAATCTTGGCACAATTCATTCACATGCATATATGCATGTATTATAATTTACATACAGCTGGAAAACAAGCTGCAAACGTATCTTTCTTTTATTTTAATGAATCCATGTTTTCTTTAATCTTTTGTAGTATAATACTAAACGTTGACGCGCTTACCATGTGAAAAATTAAGAATGAGGACAAACTCTACTGCTGTATAAATATGAAGCAATATTTCTTTCGATCCTCAACTTATAAGTACTGAACAAGAAGCTAATTGAAGCTTAATTTCTTCTTCTTCTTCTTCTTTTCCTTCGCATACAGTTTTTAAGATTTACGTTACATAGTAATGGGTTTGATTAAAATGACATTCTGCTTAAGAGTATTCCTTGTCCTTCTTTCTGTTGGAATTGCCTCTGCTCAATTATCAACAAATTTTTACGCATCGTCTTGTCCTAAAGTCCTTACGACCATCAAATCGGCTGTGGACTCTACAGTGTCAAAAGAGGCCCGAATGGGGGCATCTTTGCTTCGTCTTCATTTCCACGATTGCTTTGTCAATGTAAGTCGTTCATCTTCATTTCCGTCTTCTTGTGTGAATCATGCATGAAGTATAGGTTGCTTACTCAATGTATAATATGTGAGTGTTATCTAAATCGTATCCCCTCCGTCTCAAATTTCATGTCCATTTTCACAATTCACAGTACCATTTTATCGACATTGGTGGTTTTAAAGTTAACTTGCATGGTTTTGATTTTTCTAGTCCCTATGTTGGAAGTATTCGCATTGACTTTTTAAAAAGAGATATCGAATATATATACAAGAATGGTGATAATTGTATTTCTCTCCAACGAATTTGAAACAGGGATGTGATGCATCAGTGTTGCTAGATGGCTCAACTGGAGAGAAGTCAGCTGCACCAAACCTTAACTCATTGAGAGGATTCGACGTGATTGACACTATTAAATCTCAAGTAGAAGGTTTATGCCCCGGTGTTGTTTCTTGCGCCGATATCTTAACTGTTGTCGCTAGAGATGCTGTTGTCGGTGTAAGCAACCTTGGCGAGTGTCGATATTTTGACTTTTTCTAGTTACCTTGTAGATGAATAATAAGCGACAATTTTATGTATTATACTTATTTTGTAAATGGAATATATTTGCAGTTGGGTGGGCCTAGTTGGCCTGTTCCATTGGGCAGAAGGGATTCTGCTACAGCAAGTTTGAGTGCTGCTAACTCCGATCTCCCATCACCAGCTTCCAGTCTTAGTTCCCTTATTACTGCCTTCTCAAACAAAGGTTTCACTGCCAAAGAAATGGTGGCTCTATCAGGTACTACATCTTATTTTTTCTGAACAATTTATGACTTCGGTCTATCCATATTTATAGAGATTCCTCAGATTTGGCAAACATCATATGAATCCTTACAAGTTTATTCGTGTTCAATATCATGACAGGATCTCACACAATAGGCCAAGCAAGGTGCACAGTCTTCAGAACTCGAGTTTACAACGAAACCAACATAAATTCCCAGTTTGCCACTTCCGTGAAATCGAAATGTCCGAGCGTTGGTGGTGATGATAACCTTTCTCCTCTAGACGTCACCAGTCCAACCTCATTCGATAACAAGTACTTCAAGAATTTGCAGAGCCAGAAGGGCCTTCTCCACTCGGACCAACAACTCTTTAACGGAGGCTCCACCGATGCTCAAGTCAATGCTTATAGCTCCAACTCTGCATCTTTCTTCACAGACTTTGCTAACGCAATGGTGAAGATGGGAAACCTTAGTCCACTAACAGGCACGAGCGGCCAGATCAGGTCTAATTGCCGGAAAGCAAACTGAGCCACGCCTCTTAACGCTCTTCTGGACTACGTTTTTCTCTTTATTTTGTTTATAAACAGCGAAGAAAATATAGTAATCATCAACCAACATTTACTAAAAAAAAATAAACACAATCAAAAGAAATGGGCATGTGCGGGACTAGGATTTGCATCGTGGAAGTTTTATGTGTCTTAGCTAGTGAAAGTAATTAAGAAATTAAAGGCAATTGTTAATGTGATTTTCTGTCATTTTATTTGTATTAGTGATGCCAATAAGATTTGCAGAGGTAAATCATAAAATTGAACTACCTTTTGTTGATTAGTTTTGCACTCTGCTCTGTTTTTCTTGACTGCCCACCCTTCTATATCCTTCAAATGTGTTACCCGACCGAAAATGGCTACAATACACAAATAATATTTGTATTTGTATAAATATGTAACAAGATTTATTAAACAATAGGCAGATGTTATGCATTCAAGTATTTAGCATAAATATGTTTACTTTCGAAAGGAACCATGATACTCTAATACGAGACTGGGGGCAAAACTGCTACAGCAACAGATTGAGCTGGCTCTGGATAGCCCAAAATAAGGATTATATTTTCCGAGCTGTACTTCATTTATTCACTTTGTCAATTTTTGTATAGCTGTTTTGGTTGTTAATGTCCAACTAGCAACTCAAGAGAGGGTGAATTAGACTCACAAGTAAAAGCGGAATTGAAAAACTAATACGAGACAGCGGGCAAAACTGCTACCGCAACAGATTAGGCTGGCTCAATCCAGAACAAAGAGCAAAATGCAGACAACAAAACAGCAAGAAACTGATTCTATATTGGAAGATAATTGACTACTATGCGAATTACTTTACTGCGAATATGTTTCTCAAGCATAGGCTAAGTTACTTATGCAATTCCAATATGCAAAACACAAAGTAAATGATTAGGAAGGGAGAAATCAAACACGAGGGTTTATGGTGGTTCGGTCCGCAACTTCACAGCCTACTCCATTCGTCAAGTATCCAACTCGGGAATAGCTATATTATCTCCGATAGTTCTTACAACCTTCTAACTTTGCGGGTGCCAGACTACTTTTACAACGAGTGATTACTCCAAATGCATTCCTGACGTGTCGAGTCGAAGTTAAAAATAAATATTTAATAACTAGGAATTAGCTTTTAATCCGGAGAATAGCGGTTAAGTCCAAGTGTCGATCCACGGGGACAAATTCGCTGAATTGTGTTAACTCCAATTAAGAAAATAAAGGCAATTGTTAATGTAATTTTCTGTCATTTTATTTGTGTTAGTGATGCCAATAAGATTTGCAGAGGTAAATCATAAAATTGAACTACTTTTGTTGATTAGTTTTGCACTCTGCTCTGTTTTTCTTGACTGCCCACCTTTCTATATCCTTCAAATGTATTACCCGACCGGAAATGGCTACATTACACAAATAATATTTGTATTTGTATAAATATGTAACAAGATTTATTAAACAATAGGCAGATGTTATGCATTCAAGTATTTAACATAACTATGTTTACTTTCGAAAGGAATCATGACACTCTAATACGAGACTGGGGGCAAAACTACTACAGCGACAGATTAAGCTGACTCAATCCAGAACAGAAAGCAAAATGCAGACAACAAAACAGCAAGAAACTGATTCTATATTGGAAGATAATTGATTACTATGCGAATTACTTTACTGCAAATATGTTTCTCAATTATAGGCTAAGTTACTTATGCAATTTCAATATGCAAAACACAAAGTAAATGATTAGGAAGGTAGAAATCAAACACGAGGATTTATGGTGGTTCAGTTCGCAACTTCACAGCCTACTCAATTCCTCAAGTATCCAACTTGGGAATAGTTGTATCATCTCCAATAGTTGTTAGAACTTTCTAGCTTTGCGGATGCTAGACTACTTTTACAACGAGTGATTACTCCGAATGCACTGCCAACTAGCTAAACATCCAGGGCCAGTAAAACATAATACAAATGATTTTTTGACTCAAAAATACTCACAAAAGGGTTAACAATTTCTGGGAAGAAGCGAGTGTTCTCCCTTTTACAATAAGGCTCAAAAACTCAACACTCAACCTAGTGTATAATAATCAAGCTGAAGAACTTGAGTTTGAATGACAAATTTTCAAAGATAACAAGTATTTCTTCAAGAGTTTTTGGGAACGGGTCTGTTGTGCACTAGGTGGATAGCATTGTGCCATGCACCCCTTCTGGCCAGTCGTTGCGAAAATACATGGTTTGGAACAAGTCCAACCCCATGTGAGACATGGCAGGCTCCCCAAATCCGAGTTTTTGTATCTATATGACTTTCTATTTCTTCTTTTTTTTATCCTTTAACTCCCAATTTGAACGTTAGAAGATTTCTTCTTAGCCGTTCCAATTAACACTACAAGAAAGTTGGGATATTCCAATGGCCAAAAGCATTGGTAAAGATGCCTTAAAACATTGTTATAGACCTTCAAGGTCTATACCAGCGCTTCTATAAAGCCGCTGGCGTCTACCCGTTGCTATATCCCTTTACCAGTGCTTTTTGGCAAACGCTGGTACAGGATGTATTTTACCAGCGCTTTTGCAACCACTAGTGCAGACTAAGTTTTACCAATGTTTTACAAACGCTGGAGTAGACTCAGCTTTGCCAGCGCTTTTGACCGTTGGTGTAAACTTTGTACAAACTTAGTACACACTTTTAGCAGGCTAAAAAAATTTATTACAAGTTTTTTTATAAAAAAAAAATTGATTAATAATTATATTAGTCACGTGCCTATTCACTTATTTTTTAACAAGAACTCAAAAATATCAAAAAGCGACATAATTCTTTTTCATTAGAATTAAAAAAAACTAATAATCTATACAAAATACCACAATTAGATCAAATTACAGCATGTTCCATAACCTTGTCAACATGAAAAGTAGATCAAATGTTCATTATGGTGCAAAAATACCATAATCCAAAAGTCCGTAGGCTAAACTAAGTGGAACAAAAAAGTACTAAAAATTAATAATGCCATCCTTAACAAAATCTTCATGAAAGAGCTTCCAAAATGATGGGTTGAAATCATGCGTTTGGCTAGATCGTCCTATTACCTGCAATGGAAATGACAAAGAATAAGAACTGAGTTAATTTATCTTTTAACTCGCACAACATTTGGAAAAACACAAGTATATAGAGAAATCTATAGCAAATAACTTAATTTGAATAGCAATAAGGGTGTTGGGCAAGGATTGATATAGCAAATAACAAGGGGCTAGGAAAACCATGTGTCGGACACGTGTCTAAAGTAACATTTCTATTTCTTAATAATGAACACATTTTTCCCTCTCTTTTACCAAACCCAACTTAGGGAAAATTAAGCTGCCCAAAACACATTTCCTACTCACCTCTTGAATCTAATTTTCCCTATAAAAACCCATCAACTTAACCCTTCATTTCCACCATCTACATTTTCACCATCAGTTTTGTCAAGTTCCAAAATTTTCAGGCACTAAAATTATAGTGTTACAGAGATGGGCTTGAAACAAGCACAATTGCTTATTCTACAACTATAACTGTTGTTTCAATGGCAGCAGTAACAGTTTCAATGGAAACAGTTGGAATGGCACATGTCGGTGTCTGACACATGTCGGACACGGACACACCACCTTTCAAGTGTCCTTGGTTCTTAGCTTGCATTAATTTCTTTAGCTTACCCAAATAATCTTACAAGCCCAAGCTAAACAACAATAAAGGAAACAAAATCAAAACTCAGAGAGTCCCATTTTCTATGCGGCTCTGGAAAAAATAACAAATGGTCCTAAAACCCTCTCCTTTGAACCGAGGGCCATTGCCTTTTTATAGCACCAAAGTTGTAGTAAACTTTAATCCTAAATGAAAACCTCATCCTCTGTACAAGCCCAAGCTAAATGAGGAGAAAATATGTCTCCACTAAAGAGCATCACCATGTAGCATCATTAAGATTTCAACATAGCGGTGGATCGAAGGACATAATGCATCATCAAATTTCAGAGAGAGTACATGATCATAATACATTGTCTAATTTCATAATAGGATTGTTCTCGAAGGTCAAGGATCAAATTCTAAAGCACAAGGATCAAATTCTTAGGCAGGATTAACAGTGTATAATGTAAATGTGTACCTTGAGGAGAACATTCGAAGTCATGACTTGCGTGCGATGATCTTTGATGAGTTCGTGGAGAAGCTTGATCAGGGGGGTCATTACAACCATTTTGAACCTATGATATGCAACAAAAAATTTCATAAGCATCTGAGCAAATAAAACTATAGTCTAACTTAAGTGGTATAGTACACCATGTAGCATTATCAAGTTAAAAGAAATGCCATAACCTGTAAACCAGTAACCCCAGGCATAAGTCTCATCAACAAAGCCACTTGTTCTTTTAAAGTGTTCATTTCCCTCGCTTGAGCTTGCATTTCACCCACTTGAGCTTGCACCGTCTCTTCTAGTTTACTTATAGTTTCTTTGTCTCTCATTCGCTCTTCTTCATCAACCACATTAAAGCTTAAGGGATCATTAAAAGTTGAGTTGTTGATTTTAGAAGTATAACCAAACCCACAACCACGGCGACGACCATGACGCTCTTTTTTAGTTATCACTTGAGAATAAATGTCATTTTGGGACCAATATATGCTGCCCTTAGAATTACCCTCCAAGCTATTTGGCTGTGATTTCAGCAAATCCTGCATTTTTTCCTAGAAAATTGTTCAAGTGTAATTAGAGTACAAAAAATGAACTTAAAGAAGCAAGCATGGAAAAGAAACATGTTATCCTAGTCATTATATATGAATTGTAAACTGCAAAAGTGATACACATACTATATTTGTAGAAGCAACTTCACTAATAGCTGTCCCCATCCGCCTTGTTATCTTGCTTTTTGTGTACTATGGCACTTAAAACATAATGGCTACTTTTATCTAATGATCAAGGTCAAAGAAAGACATAAAAAAATAAAAAAATAAAAACATGTAAAAAATTTCAATCAGAATTACTCAATCAATTTACCCATCATTAAACTACTATAGAATTAATCCATATGGAAAGTACCTTGAATTCTAGCCGCCAACTCCTCATCATCTACATGGTCTTGCACATTCAAGTCCTCCTCGCCTCCTTGAGGTGAATAATAGCCATGGTCTGAAGAGTTATGTGACTTGGGAGGCCATGAAGTTTTGGGTAATTGGTGAGGCAGTGAAGCTCTAGCAAAATGGGTTGGCTGCGAAGATGCATGTGGCTGGGTGGATGGTGAAGCACTACGTGATTGGTCTATTTCGCATGTACGATATCTTTTTTTTGTCATTCCTATTCAAACAAATAGTAGCAAGAGAAACAATAAAGGTAAGCATGCATACATGTTATGCAAATAAATATTATGTGCTTGCGGGCCGCTTTTCACAAACTAGTATGATGTTGGAAATAGATAGAACTATAATGAGCCGATGATTCTTTCAAGTGAGATTTTCATTCTTTGGTGTTATTATTGCAGGATTCATTGGAATGGCTTTGGCCTATGGCCTCTCATTGAACTTGTCCCTGGTTTTGTCCATGGACTGGGGTAGTGAAAGCTGAAAAGGATTGGTTTGTGCAACAATCAAACAACAAGATCTTTAGGAAGTCCATTCTGAAGCTTTCCTTGGCTGTAGTAGTTTATTACCTTTGCGGTGGAAGGAATTCGAGGATTTTTTAAATGAAAGTCTAGATGGTTGTGCCCTTAGCTCCAAGATTCGTAATGCTATAAGGGACTCTATGTTGCCTTGGAGGAGAGTTAAATAAAGCCCTGGCAATACAGAGATACATGTCCATTGGATTGTGCCTCATAAAGTTTATGAGGCTTCGCCTATATAAATCTCTGTATTCTTATCTGTAGTTGTTTTCTGGTTTCGATTCCATTTGTTACTGTTGTTTTATCTGGAATTTTAGTCATTGCGTAGGTCTTTTGGTTGTAGGGGTGTCGCCCCTTGAACTCATGTTGTATGTTTGGTTTGGCCTTTATATGAAAGTTCTTCTAGCCAAAAAAAGAAAGAAAGAAAGTAAAGATACTCACTTCGCTATTTAGTGCTGCAGTGGCAGAACCTCATTCATCAGGATCAATTGCAGGAAGAGTTTCAATCAGAGGGAGAGAAGAAGGAGGAATTTTTTGAAGGTTTTGAGAGATGCAAGGCTTGTATGGTCATTTGTGGCTTGAAAGAGTTGCATTTGGCAACCTGGATTTCTTCCAATATTCCTCGGATGGGGACCCACATAACTTAAATATCTTGCTTGCCGTTGCTCAACCTATGGATGAAATGATTACAAGTTAAATAAATTGAAACCCGATTGCTATAACTCCTCAAAAAGAAAAAAAGAAAAAGAAAAAGAAAATAAGAAGGCAAACAAATGAATATATTCACCGATATCAAATGTAAGATATGGGAATTCCACAATATGGAAACCAATTCAAATGCCCAAATAAGGTACTAAGGTAGAAACAATCAAAATCAGAAATTAAAAGACATATCAGAATTAAATGACAACACGCAATATCTCTTATGAACTTACAAGGAACTGAGAATTGTCATGGTAGTGTTACATTTTCCTCTAAAAACTATAAACCTGTGGACAGGACACTCATCTGACTTCCCTAATAGGTAGAACTATCATTAGACAGGGAAAGACCATACTTAGTAGTCACATGGGTGTAAGGAAATTAAATGAATTTGCTTGGATTAATCATGAGACCCAAATTCCAGTACTTTAGATTCAATGAAACAATAACACATTGTAATTTCCGAACATGCCATCAAAAACTGTGGTTCAGATCTGAGTTGTGGGTAACAGTATATTTTTTGTTTGGAGGTGTTTGGTAATGTCACTAAAGTCCAGCTTATTGAAGCATAAGTTCGAGTTTTGAAGAGGGTAAGGACAAGAAGCGTGAGCTTAGAATTCTCCCAGAGAGGAAAAATGACAAGAACTAGGCATCAAATATGGCCATACTTTGCTTGATCATCCCATTGCATACATTGAAACCGCAGTTAAGACTATAATCAACGTAAAATCCCATTGTTTCATATGTGGGTGACCGAGATTGACTCCTTTCCTTGTCATTCTGGAGAAGTCCTAAGAACTTCCGGATCGGACATGAGTCATGATTTTTGGAAAATGCAATCCGTGTCCGGACCAAAAGTCCTACAATCCGATCTCAATCCAATTCGTGAGTCGGGGATCGGTTGCGATTTTATCCACGGATTACATTCCATAAGGAAAATAGCAACCAGTTTGCATTACAGGAACCAAAGAACCAATTTGCATTACAGGAAAAAATCAAACACAATAAATAAAGCATTACATTTCCAAGAAAAGTAATGCGGGCATATTAGATAGGGTCTTTGAAACAAATCCAATTGAACTGTGAAACCGATCCGTACATTTTGGATTGGAACCATGGATTAATGTTCCAGACAGTGATTCAAAAATTAGAAATCCGTGACTCGCGGTTTGCTCCATAGATTTTCATCATGAAACCATGGATTAACCAGACTAGATATGTGAATAACTAGGAACTACAAATAAATAAAATATATGTTTATATAAATATGTGAATAATTTTACCACTATTAGATATATTTTCATCTTTTTTAGTATTTTAACTTAGTGTGATATAGCATAGATACATATAAAACGTAGGGGGTAAAGTGTGATTCTTTGCTTAATGGGATAAAAAGTAATGTGTTAATATATATGTATACAAACTTTACAAAGTATACTCCTAGATTCCTAATCCACTAAACCCTAACTCCTGTTTTGGAACCTTTAATCTGGAAACATATTGTTTCATAGGCGGGGTGACTGAGATTGAACTCTTTCCTAGTCATTTTGGATAAGTGCTGAGAAGTTGGATATAGTTGCTATACAAGAGTGAGTAGCCTTCTTTAAGTTCATTTGGTAAGAAGCCAAACAAATTTTGAAACAAAGTGTAGCTTTTCGTAAAACACAACTACATATGTCAACGTAGACATCTCCCTGCAATGCCATGCAAGTAATTTCATCTTCATTTCTTCCCCTCACAGTGACTGTCTACTACTTGGGAAATTTATGTATGTGCCAAGAAAATAAAATTTAAGCACTTGATCGATTAGTTGTGAGTGTAATCCAACAAAATTAATAGAAAATAAAAACTGAATCTGCACTTAATTAATAGTATAGAGCCATACGATGTTTTTGTTATTTTTTATAAGAATGCAGGAACAGCTTGTACCAAAACTCCAGCACTGCTGCTCAGAAGAAATGGTTGTGTACTCAGTAATAATGCAGGAACAACTTGTACCAAAAATGGTTTTTTGGCGTGCTCATATGAAGGAATAGGATGTGAAATGTAATGTAACTGCAAGAAATCAGTTTTCTTGTAGTGACCCCTAACTGATAAACAAAAAGAGAGGTGCTAAGTTGTTGATGCAAAAGGGAGGATTAGCTGGGTGGACATTATCCTTTGTTGGATTGACTAGATGTTCACAATTTGCTCATGGAATTGGAAATGGGTTAACAAGCAGATAGAACTACAACTAATAGTAAGTTTTGATAGCCCCTAAGAGCCTATTTGCCCATTAAGAAATAATTACTTGGGACATATTCTGAAATGGAGCATACGTTTACCACCAACCCACTTAAATTTATTTTGAACCTGTTTCTTTCTTTTGCTTTCAGTAAGTTTTTTTATTATGTAACACGAAATTACATCACTTAACAAAATAGCAGTAATATAACACAAACAATACTTAAAAAAGTTACAATGCTAGTAGCGGCACGTATGTACCATTTAGGACCTTGGACATGTGAAAATTTCTGATCCACGTTGTCTAGGCCACAATAAATGGTAAACTAGGAAGAGAGTCACAAGGGTGACGATAGCTCCCACTATATAGATCTATGCCCGTGATTGTTTTAGAGGATGGGATCGATACTGAGATAAATGTTCAAAAGCTTTTGGGTTAGATATGGAGATATATGAAGAGAAGTTTCTAGTTCAAGTTAGTTCTTTATCATAACCTAATATCAATTGCAAATACTATACAAAATAGACTAGTAGCGGCACGTATACATTTGGCTTATGGTTTACATCTAGGGAGTTAAAAAAAACTTGCAAATCCCAATCCCTCTACCAACCTTCTCATTTCAAAAGCTTGGTTTCTATGGTATTCATGTAGTTTTGAACTTTTTAAGACAAAAAATGGACGCTTTCATGTACTTTGACAAACTCTCTTGAATCTACGTAGGCCTTAGTAGCGGTTTTCACTTAATTCCTTGCAATCCAATTTCATATTCCTTCCAAAGTTTTCATGTAGCTTTAATATCTAGAATTACACTGACAATTTTGCTTTCTGAACTTGATAGCACTCACGACGGCCTCTAGCTAATGCAGAAGGAGCTAAAAAGTATGCCACGATTGAGTTGTTCAAGTCATATGGTGGTCTGTCCAATGTAAGTTCAATGCTTTCCATTAATTTATTAATGGTTTCTATGGTATTCAAAGTTCCGTCTTAGACTTCAATTAGTCGTGTTGCTGGAACATGAAAATACGCGTGTTAGATGAGGGTCTCCGTACACAGAGAGCATAAGAAAAATATACAAATGACAATACGGAGTCACACATGCAGAGTTAAAATCCATGCACAGAGAGAATCCAAGTGATAATGTTCACACCAATTTCAAACCCGAACAAACATAAGCAAAATATAAAATCTGTATGCAGCTATGGAGTGATAATGAGAGAGAGAGAGAGAGAGAGAGAGAGAGAGAGAGAGAGAGAGAGCTGATTGATGTACCTTAGCTATGGAGATTTCACCCGAATATCACACTAAATCACAGCAAAGGAGAGACAAAGAGCGTCTGTGTCGAATAACTGGTTGCGGGATTAGTAAATGCAGATCCGAATTTCATACATGCAAAACATTCAAATGAAAATTAGCATCAATTTCAAACCCCAAAAATCTGATCAATTATAATCCATTTATGTGTACTTCTATAACTATAAATACAACAATTATACAATTAACATTCCTGCTAGTCTGCTACATCTATGTGAGGTGGGATGAGCCATATCTAAGAGACATGAATTGTGTATGAACAAACTTAGGATCTTGTTGCCTCTTCGTGCAAAAATTTTCACAACAAAAGGCTATCCAAATTTCATAAGATTTCTGGTTCACCAATGGAGCTACTATTTTTCCATTCACAAGCAAAATTTTTGGCTATCACAATAGATTTGGCACACCATTGTTAATGCTCTTGTAGGACTTCCAGAATCACGAAGAGAAAATGAGAAATACATATCTGCACCAATCAAAATAAAGAAAATGTACTAGACAAACTCATGGCCAATAACCAATCGAGCAGAAACGGGTTGCATGGTGTTTGGATGCAAAAGCTTTCATTTCCTGTTTGGGTAGGTAATACACAAATTTAAAAACCGAACATCGCCATTTATCAACTTACACTACTGGCTGTTGGATTCGAGAAGAATTGACTTTCTAGATTTCAAAAATTAGCTTCCACAAGAACTATTTTGCATTTCCGCCAACGAGAAGAATTAAAAAACATTAAAACAATCAATTTCTTGTCTTTAAGACCAGTCATTGTGGAGTACTAGTTAGAGTATCATACATGATCCATCAGAGTACAAGAACCATAGCCCATCAATGATCAATGCTATTCTTGGATTGTTCCATATCATTACTAACTTCTGACACTTATAGGACTGTAATAAAAAAAGGTTCTAAAACCGATTCTTTAATACATTGGATTGCAAACATGGACCGTTTCTAGAAACGGCTCTCCAAGCGCTGATATAGGCGAATCAATTCCAGCGTTTTTCTGAACCGCTGGTAGGAAAAGCGCTAGACTATCCCAACTTTCTTGTAGTGCTTTTAATGCGTTCTTATTGGTTTTTTCTTGCCTCTCTAACATGATTGCCCTTGCCTTCGCTCTTACTGTAGCCCAAAATCGCCATATATAAGTTCAGTTGTTTAAGAGTCTACTAGGAAGAAACCAAAATTCTACCAACACAACTAAGCATGATAATAAAATACAATGCAAACATACAATGTATCTCCGGACAATTTTCATCCTTCCTCTATCTATGAGACTATAGTAATAGTGTAATACATAATCATTTAAATTCTAAGTTCTGTGACAGATTTCAATTAGTCGTGTTGCTGGAACATGAAAATACACGTGTTAGATGAGGGTCTCCGTTGCTCAGTTTCTGGCTTTAAAGATATACTAATACCATTTGTTACTTGTGGATAGATTGGACCAGAGTTTTTTTAGTGCACAACTTCATTGTCAATCACATTAGGGTTTTCATCAATCTAATACTTTAGACTTGCATCACAATCCCCATCCTCTTTGCCAACAACTGATACTCCATAATTTCGATCGACAATTTCAACCACAAATGACAATACAGATTCATACATGCTGAGTTAAAATCCATACACAGATAGCATCCAAGTGATAATGTTCACACCAATTTCAAACCCAAAACAAACATATGCAAAATACACAATCTGTATGCAGCTGTGGAGTGATAATCACACACACACACACACACACACACACACACACACACAGAGAGAAAAAGCCGATCGATGTACATACCTTAGCTATGGAGATTTCACCCAAATATCGCAGCAAATCACAAAGAAAGGAGAGGGGGCGTGTGTGTGTCGAATAACTAGTTGTGGGATTAGTAAATATAGAGCTGAAATTCATACAAGCAAAACATTCAAATGAAGTTTTTAGCATCAATTAAAAACCCCAAAAATAACGTCCACGGAGAGAGAGAGAGAGAGAGAGAGAGAGAGAGACGCCATACTGATTATTTCTTCAGCCTCTTTTGTGCTTGACCAAAACGTCCCAATGATGGATGTGAAGGGCTATTCTCAGGATCCTGGCCGGTGAGGCACAAAAAAGAGAGTAGAACGCGTGTACCTAGCTTCCAACTATGGAGTTTTCAAGCAGAAATCGTTTGAAAGGGGGAGAGTCGAGACCGAGAGAGAGAGAGAGGAGAACCATCTGAAATTTGGGGATTTCAACATTTACGTGAAAATTAAGCGCCAATTTGTTTTTCTATTAATTTCCGCGCGGTGGATTTCACGAGGTGTATGCCATCGCCCCTAATTGGGCCGCTGGGAAAGTTGTTTTTGGGCCGCTGGAAATTTAAGGAGCCGCTGGGAAATTTTAGTTGGGCCGCTGGGTAAATTTAAGCCATCTGCCAGCGGTTCACACCCGCTTGTAATGGACGGTTTCTAGAAACGGCTCTACGGGCGCTGGTATAGACAAATCAATTCCAGCGTTTTTCTGAACCGCTGGTAAGAAAAGCGCTGGAGCATTCCGACTTTCTTGTAGTGTAATAAGCTCCTCAATCTAGCCTTATTGCTTCTTTTCATCTTGAATCCTTGAAATTTAGCAACCAGACAAATTCTTTCATTATGAGGCTCTCCATGAAAGGTAAACGAATGCAACAATTTATGAAAGGTAAACAATATTCTTTCATTATGAGGCTCTCCTTAGCTCAAACAATTTCCATAAATTGTTGGACTGACCACACAAGTGCTATGTACACGCCACAAGGGATCCACATGAGCTCCACTGGGTGGCAACGTGGGGTGGCCATGGAAGAGCCATGTGTTAGAACTAGAACATGATTTATTTTTTTTTGTGAAATGGATTGGTAGATAGGATGACGGTTCAAAATCGTCATCGTTTATTGCGAATTAAGATAATAGCTTTACACCGTCGACAATTTATATGTTTCAATGATGTTTTTTAACTGTCATAAAAGAATAGGCTTTTAATGACACATCCAAATCTTCTTTTGTGCTTGACGACACTTCTTTGACTATCATGCTTAAAAAAACTAGATTTTTGTAGTAGTGACAATCTTACTCTGAGAGGAAATTTGTAGACTTTTTCGAAATGTTTCTAAAGAGAATCTAGTATTGCACATGAGAAAATGTAAATGAATATTTTCAAAAAACTCTCCTTGGTTGATATTACCTATTCTTTCTCAGTTAATGCTATGGTTGCGAAATGAAAAAAGACCAAGCAATTGTTTAGAAGCGTCCAATTGTTACTTCACCAGACGTAGTACTTCAAAATTTTATAAAAGAATAACGTGACTAAAATATGAAATTAATTTGGATGATTCTCTTTCTGTCTTGGCTTGTTCGCAATATTAATTTTCTCGTTCTTTTAATACAAGAAAAAGATTGCAAAATTGTAATGTGCAAGAAATCTTACAACGGACCAATACATTATATTGAGTAGTGTGAGAACATGAAGTCGTGTTTTGCAAACACGTTTTTTAAAAAGTACTCACATTTTGTGTATGGTTTGTTATAAACTTTCATGCGCATAGCATTTCTATGATGGAGAAAAAAAGATTATTAAGTGTTACTTTTAGAATAAAATATGCCGAACGGAATCCATGCATATCGAAGAGTTCGATAACTTGTCATAGTAGAAACATTTTGATTGTTACCATTATTCCGGAACCGTGATGTGATACAGAACATTTGATTTGATAATTTTGTCAGGTTAGATTGACCAACTGAAGTGTTCTTTTTTTGAAATACATACAACCAACAATTTTGTCTATCTCATCGCCCGATCGTTACCTCTTCGTCGTCGATGGTCGCCTTTGATAGAAATCGATCTTGATTACAGAGATCGAAAGCTATCACGATCTTGGTTCGCCGTCGATCTTAATTACTGCACCATCGGTTCTTCGCCCTGTCAATATCTGTCTCCGTCGATCATCGTCGTCGGTTCTGGCTGTAGGGGAAGAGAGAGAGAAACAATAAAATATTGGGATAGATGATGAATAGTGTCGCAGTTTTTTTTACCTAGGTACTGTTCATATATGTATGGTGTACGTAGTATTTAACCCATTTTGCGTTGAACATGGCCTTTACCGTAGCTGCTGTGATTGCTCTTAGTGCATTACTCGTTTGTTTTTGTACTAAATCAATTACGATTGACACTTGTTCAATTGATGTTTTCTTTTTTTCCCGTGAAATCTATATATAGTCATTAAGGAATACGAAGATGAGCCGGCTATTCCATAGTTGTGTTTATTTTTTTTAGTTCGGCAATTAGAGTTTCATTATAGACGTAACTTAATAATTGTTGTTGGAATTTTTGGGGGCAGCGGAAGCAAATAAAAAAGAAAATAGAAAGGAAGATATTTTTGGAGATGTAGGGCGAAGACCTACAGAGCTCTTGTACGAAAGAACTTTACCAAAGAGCTTATAGGATGAATAGAAAATGATAACTTAATTTATTGATACTTGGCTCATATCATAACATGACATGTGATGTCCTTTTATAGGACTACATAGTAGAAATTAGGGAATGAATCACAAGTCTCTAAAGGACTTAACATATTCCAATGTGATAAGAACACATTAATAAAATGTATGTAGCTACAGATTCATGCATCCCCAATAACTAAGAAAATTATGGATTATATATTCCAACAATTGTTTCATTGAGAAGGAAGTGATCAACACAATTGACTAAACGTTAAAGATGGACAACCAATGGTGGAGGTACCCTTACCAAAACAAATTGATCTTTACTGACACCGATTTTGTCACTAGGTTGTCAGTGAAAGTTTGTTGACAACTTAGTGTAAAAAACTGTCATTGAATACCTTTTAAAAACACGTTGTTGTCATTAAAACTCAATTTTTTTTTGTAGCATACTCCAATGAATTACGATATTGGTTTTAAAATACACGTCCTCAATTCTTGGTTAATGACTCAGAATGTCCCAAATATTTACTCCTATTAAAAAATTAGAGCCCGACCCCTATTTTTAGGTTCGTTTTCAGTAAAATTTATAATTGTCGAATCTACTCAACGAGAATGAAATGAGATTCATATTCACTGTGAAATTATTCATAGATAAAATAAAAAATATATATTTTTTAATGTAAATACTATGTGAACTATGAAATGTGTGAAATATAAATATGAATGTAAACTATGATGAGGTTTTGTGAACTATTTATATGAACTGTATAATCCTGTCAACTCTATATGAAAAAGCTATGTGAACTGTTTATGTAAACCATATTTTAGTGTATGGTAGGGCTAAGTGAATTGTGTGAGAAAGAACACATTTGTCGGCTAAAATGTTAGTCGCTGAAAGGAGTTGCCGACTGAAAATTTTAGTCGGCAATATAGTCGGTCAGTCACCGTTGGGAAATGCATCTTAGTTGGCAAGGGTAGCCAAATTTACCAACTAATACTTAGTCGGAAAAAGTAATTGCCATGTGGCACTAACATCACCCAAAAAAGCTTTGCCATGTGGGCATGACAAACAACCAGACTAAGCTACCAACTAAGCTATCCATGGCTGTTCAAAAACTAAGCTATCCATGTACTTGTTCGAAGTTAGGGAGATAAATATAAATGTACTATTTTACAAAACGAATAATTAAGAAACTTGTCTTTGTTTTATATAAATCGCAGTTAACATATATTTAAAAATTAAAATTATAGAACTTTTGCGAGCTATTATTAAGGTTGGTCACCAATAGAGATTTTTAGCAACTAAAACTTTGTCTCCCGACTAAATGTGGTTTAGTTGGCAAATATTTATTTTTCCCAACTATTGACTAAATCTTTATTAGTCACCCAAGCACCTTCTTTCTGCGATAAAAGTTTGATTCAGTCGGCAAAGTTTAGTTTATAGTGACTAAAGTAGTTTAGTCGGGAAATATTCAATTTTTAGCAACTAAATTATTTTAATTCTGCGAGTTTAAGTAGTCAACAATTCTCAAGAGTTTAAGTAGTCAACAAAATTCCCCATGGTAGTGGCCGATTGGGCTATGTAAAGTGTACGTTGCGGCTATTTGAACTATCTATGTGAATTGAGAATGTGAACTCTGTATGATAAGGTTAGGTAACTTGTCGATGTGAGGTGTGTAGTTTAGTGTGTGGAGGGTTGTGTGTGAACTATGTGGTTGAGCCATGTAAAGTGTGTGTTTGAGGCCATGTGAACTGTCTATGTGCAATGGATAACCCCATATGAACTTTGTATGTTAAAACTATGTGAATTGTATACTTTAGAGTGTGTGCCTTTTCTTTTGGCCGGGACTTTCAGTGGAGTTGTCACCTTAGTCAGAGGATAAGGAGAAGTATGTCTCAGGTTCCATATTTGAGGGCAGTTGGGAGCCTTATGTACGTTAAAAGTGCGTTTGATTTCAGTATTTTTGATTCATAGAGTGTTATACACCTAACTAAAAATTTGATGCATCATGAGAGGACGAAGCATATCGATGTTAGGTATCACTTTATTCGGGATATCATCTCAGAGAAGCTAGTTGAGGTGAAAAAAGTGGGTACCACAGATAACCTAGCAGATATGTTAACCAAACCAGTTCCAGTTGTCAAGTTCAAACATTACTTGAGCTTGCTTAGTATTTGCAGTTGATCGCCCCTCGAGGGCATTTGGCGAGTGATATATTTTCTGATTTGGGTTTAGTGGAATTCAAGTCAATGTGGAGAATTGTTTGGAGCGCCTTGAATGTTCGTCATGCACAGGTTGCTGTAAGATTCTCGGGTTGCTCTCTGGAATTTCTGCCCGGATGGAAATTCAAAACCATCATTTGACTCGGGTTACACGTTTTGAGGTCTTTTGACCTATTTTTCTGCACTTTCTTATATGAAACAGTTTTTGGGGTTTCTAGGGTTTTATTCTTTTGCTATTCCTCTCATCCTGTGATCTTTCTAGAATTACGGATCTTAGCGTGCTCTTTGTATCTCTTCTCTATGTTTGATAGTGAATCCTCTTTCTCCTCGCTCGTGGACGTACCTATCTTAAGGAACCACGTATATCTTGTGTCTCGTGTGATTGCTTGTTTTGTTTTCTCTTTCTTGTTCTTAACCGCGTTCATCACATTTGTTACAACACTTTTTGTGCTATACACCAACAAAATTTGAATTCCAATAATTTTGATAGTGATTTGCGAAGCTCTTGTCTTTGTTCCACTAAGCAATATTGCACCACTAGCTTCCATCCAATTTGGTTAATGTTTGAATTATTTTTTCGGCATTCGACTATGACCCTACCAGATATGAAAATGCAAAGAAGCTCAATTAGAAGTCTCTTGCTAACCCATTCGGTGAAAATCACTAGTTATATAGTCGTGCTTTATTTGTTGTTCAATGACTCAAAGTTTGCATGTTTCAGATTACGCGGCGCAGTTTTTTCTAAATATCAAGACAGATCAATTTCTTACAATACATCACATAGAAAACTGTGAAAAATCAATTTATTCTAAAAACACCCTCAGCGAAACACCCCTTGAATGACAAATCACATGTGACACAACCCACAAGTGGGATAACTGATTAAAAGGAATAAGCGTCTAAATTTTCTGCATGACCAATAGAGCAACCTCTTTGAGTTACTTGTTCAATCGTGTTTTTGTTTAGATATGTTCAAAGATATAACAAATGCTCTGCTAAGGATTTTGTTTTAATTTCTTCACGATATATAAGCTGATTTCGGATTGTGCGGAGTTTTACCTGTGGAGATTTCTGGAATACTTTGATTTTTCCGCATAAGATTCCTTGAACTCTTGATGCTACAATAAGAATTGACATAAACTAAAATCAAAATACATGTCAGTTTCATCCTCATAAGCTTGAAAACTTCTTCACACCACAAAAAAGATGAAGATATTTTGGTTATTTCCAAAATGAATTAATTACAACATTCCATGGAACAAAAACGAATCAAATTAGGATTATTTTGGACAAGTATTCTAATGATCCAAATTGCAATAAATGACGCTCGAGATTATTGCACCACTAGCTTCCATCCAATTTGGCTAATGTTTGACTTATTTCTCGGGCATTTAACTTTGAATGTGCCAGAAATGATAGTGATTGAAAGAAGCTCAATTACAAGTCGCTTGCTAACCCGGTCGGTGAAAATTACCAGCTATATAGTCGTGCTTTTTTTTGTTATTCAATGACTTAAAAGGTTTATAATATCAGCTTACGCGAAGCTCAACCAATTAAGTCTTGAACGACAAGTCACACAATCCACAAGTGGGAGACCTAATTAAAACCTAAACACGACTTTGTATTAACTGACCATACGAAAAAAGATAATATGTAGGAGAGGTCGACCATAAAACATTTGAAGGAGCAAGCCTCAAAATTTTATGCATGACTAGCAAAACAACCTCACTCTCGCAACTGGGGGAGGTGTTACGCAGCCCCGTGCTGCCAAATGTGTAGTTTGGCCAATTTCGGCACCGTGCCAGTATCATTCTCACGATCGGAGACGTCCACTGTGTAAAACTCGTGTTCTTATTGGGATATGTTCAAAGATATGACAAATGCTCTATTAAGTATTTTGTTTTTTTTATAAGTGCATATATTATGCACCACTAAATTCGTATATAACATTTGTATAAGCTCTACATTTCAAGAATGATTTTTTTCACCCTCATTAAAAAAAAAAGGATGCTTTTAACACTCACTGTAATTGGTGATAAAAGTGTTGGTCTCACTAGAAACTAACTTCATTATCACTCAAAAAATGTATTGATTCCTTGAATCATAAACAATTCTCACCAATCAATGTGAGTGTAATGTTCACCCTCTTCAAAAAAGAGTGAACAAAATCGGACTCCCGCATTTCCCTTCTCAAAAGCCCAACAGCCAACACATTGACATAAAAGCATTTCTAGTATGCTTAAGTTCACATCCCTATTTTGTTTTGTCTTGTTTTTTCTTTTGCGCTCGTGCGTCTATTATCATTCTTGAGTCTAATCATTGTTCACTCGTCAAAGTCAAAAAAAGGCGAAACATGTATAACCATGCAATCTGCTTTCCTGAATAGTACTCTTGAGTCCTCCACTTTGCCAACCTTGTTGAAACTTTCGTATGCATGCAATAAAAGGAATAGGTTTACCCTAAAAAATAAATAAATAAATATGGACGAATATTGGTTAAAACAATGGCTTCATCTGAAAATATTCACGGCATATGAGAAAGTGTCTGGATTACTTTTCAGTAACTGTTTGATCACGAGTAGTCCAACAATTTACTCGAAATGCAAAACACCCTTACTAGAGATTTACTGTAAAACTCATAATTATGAGATGACACCGTCATGGTAGAGAAGAAAAAGAGTAGTAGAAAAGAAGAAAAGTTTCCTCGAAATGATCCAGAAAAGAGAAATCAATTGTTCATCTTCTCGTTTGTCATTGTTTATCTTGCTATTTCTGTTGTTTTTTGGTGTTGTTTATGATGTTGTTTGTTGCCCTGGTGCTTACTGTTTCCGTCTTCTCGTTTGCTCTTGATGTTTAGACATGTATTTTCACTTTTTGCTAGTATAAGAGATATATTCTCTTTTCTGATAAAAAAAATAGAGAGAAGAAGAGCACCTAGATATTGTATTTGGTTTTTAGTGATATCAGTGGTGGTGCTACAATAAAGAGTACTGGGGCCAAGTTATAATGGAAAAAAAAATCACTATAAAATATATTAAAACATTTAAATATTTAGATTCTTGAATTTTGAAATTTAAAATCTCTTTGTTTATGTGATCCCTTTTATATAAAATCCTAATTCTATCCTTGACATCTAGCTTCCACACCAATAAGATATGCACTTTTTCAGTCTTATAATTTAGGGTCTGTTTAGGACTTATGGAAAATGTATTGTGGTCAAAACTTGATTTTCTTGTTTTCTTATCATTTTCTTTCCAAACCAAACCAGGGGAGGTGAATTTTTTTTAATTTTCTTTTCTTTTATTTTCCTTTCTTTTCCATCTATGTTCCAAACAAATCAGTCCAATGGTAAGAAAAGTCTTGTCGTTTTGTATTGATACGGGCCAATTAGATCTTATATTGAACTAGTGAGTGTGCTGGAAACCAAATTAACCACAAAAGTAAAGACATTGGCGTGATTTCTGTTCCCATTACACGTCTAATTAGGGAGCAATGCATGCACCAATCCCATCCAGTCCAGCAAATCAATTAGCATAATTGTCAAAAGTAAATCCTCATAAAATAATTGCTGAGTTTCATGCAGACAACGATATTCCAAAAAGTGTAAAAAGAGGAGGTAGCCTTGTCTCAAATCAGAATTCGTTTAGGCAAAAGTTGTCTACTAGTAATGGATGCATGTGGTCGACATTTGGTGGAAGATGGTTGCTCGTTGGTGATTAACTCCGTGAGGGGAGTTGTGGTGTTAAGTTCAAGGTGGAGCTTGTGGAGGCACGTGTGGTTGAGTTTACTCAGTAGTGGAAACAAGGTCAAGCAGAGGTGCTTGCGCCTTATTTGTTGGTGCCATTGATGTGAGCCCCATGTGAAGTTGCCCCGAGAGGGGCGTTGTGGGGAAGAGCAAGTGTTGAGAGGATTGCACTATGTTGTTGGCTTGGAAGGGAATTCAAGTCAAGGTGGAGATTGTTGGAGATATGCCTTGAATTCAAGACGGTCGAAGAAAAGTGCAAAATTTGGTGTGAAAAGTGGATTTTACGGACCTATGGTCGGACCAAAGAAAACCCGTCAGGACCCGGTGAATTTTGGGACATTTTGGGACATTACGCGCCGGTAGTCGGACCACGAAATCCCGTCGGACCACGTCGGTAGTCAGGACCACCAAATTCTGTCGGACCACCGTTCTGTTGAATTTGTCTTGCGTTTTTAATGAGGATTTTGACCTAATTTTTTGTACTTTCTTATAAATAGAGGCCTTGAGGGCTATTAGGGTTTGGACTTCTTGAGTGAATCCCTTTGAGGGAGCCCCCATGGGGTTCCCCGTAGTGTGTTAGGGTTTCTTTGGTTGTTCCATTGGTGTGGTGTTGAGTTGGGATTTGAGATATCTAGGGTTTGTGTGTGTCTCTTTCGTGTGTGTGAGACGTTTGATGCTCTGTAGGTTGCACCTCAGAGATTTGTCCCTAGATATTGTGTGAATGCTTCAAGTGAGAGTTACGGATATAGCCGGCTTTGTGTATTTCTCCCCATTGATAGTGAATCCTCTTGCTTTTTCCCCTTGGACGTACCTATAGAGCTTCGTGCTTGGGAGGAAACCACGTAAATCCTTGTCTCTTGTTTTCTTATTGGTTTTGTTATATTCTCTACTTCGGATTTCGGCACAACAATATATTCTACGAATTTGAATCTTAATAAAAAGCCATCAGTTTGTTCATATAAAGAACCAAAACCAAACCTGCGGTTAACAAGTTTAGGTAAAACTAGTTGATCAATGCAGATCAGTTCGAATGTTCATTAATTTTTAGCAAATGGCGGTCCCAAGTGGAAAAATTTATTTCATTGTCTTCGAACACTGCTACGTGGTGCTTTAAGTGGAGCCCACTTTATCATGCGAAGTGAGTCTGAAGTTGTCAATTTCTCCATCGCTGGAAGACGACTGTTACGCGGTGAAATCATACACCAAGTTGAGTCATGGAGACAGCCATCGAATCATGCACACTGGTGATCAGAAGCTTTTAGAATCTTGCAGTTTGACTCCAATTACACAACTTTAGCTATCTTTTACTATCAATTATTTAGCCGTTCACCACTAACCAAAAAAGATTCTCCATTGCTGCTTCATTCACACGTTATTCAATAATCACGGCCATATAGTACTCAGAAATAAGAATCCGGAGATTTGATTTGGCTATAAATTGAAAAAATTAGTTTTTTGATTTTTTTATTTGTTTTGTCATTATTCAATTTTATATTTTCTGTATTTGTTAGTTTTGGGTCGATTTTTTTTTTATGGTTTCCCGACTTATCTTGATGAGGGAAATCTAAAAAATATAAAATTGTTAGCCAAACTTAAAGTTTTGTGACTAAAGACGAAAAATAATCCAAAAAATTGGTTTATTTTTGGTTTTATTAAAAAAAATAATTACTTTTGACCATAATTTTATACTCTTTGGATTCATATCGACGAGATAAATCTAGAAATAAAAAATCTTGGACGCAAAACTAACAAATGCAAAAAAAAAAAATGAAGAAAGACACAACGAGAAAAACCAAAAATTAAATCAGTTTTTTCAATTTAGCCGAATCAGGCCTACAATTAAGATTAATCATTTGATTTTGCCGGGAAAGTTTAGATAATCATGCCCCCAATTTTCTTTTAATTAGTAGGACACACCCCCCAAAAAAAAAAAAAAAAAAAAAACTAAACGAGGACTACTTGGTCAACCCTTTATTCAAAAGGTGTGTGTAAACGAAATATCATGTTTACCTGTTTCATGCATGAATCTATCGCATTTTTGGTAGGCGATTTCATGCAATTGCTTTTCGAATTCGTTAGTGGGATTATCTATATCTACCTACCCCGTGATATTATTAGGATTGAGGGTTGAGGCACAGTAGGAGGTTGTGCTCACAAAATATGAGTCAAAGAATGGAAAAATAATTCAAACACGAAAATATAATTCAAAGTATTTACTTTGGACAGCTTAATGAGTAGAATAACTATGGAAAAATCAAGTTGATCAAACATTGGTAATTTAGTGAGCGAATCACATCTGCAAAAAAAAATTTGGGTACCGAATGGGTATCACGTGGCCGAGCCTACGTGGTACCCGAACTTTAATTGCATCTGGGCCGTCCAAAAGTATATTGGATGGCCGACATTAAAACATCATCTCTCTCCTCTTTCTCACTCCTTTTTTCTCTCTCCAAATTCAGACCACCCAAAATCGAAATGGATGGCCCAAATGAACCGAGGGGGTACCACGTGGTACCCCCCTGACACGGAAAAGTCTGTCTACGTAGTACCCCTGGGCAGTGAAAAATCTATCTCCCCACCTCCACAAAGCTCCATCTGCTCCATATTGTTTGTCCAATTTCAATATTTGGGACATCCTCCAAAATCGTTTATACTCATGGGAGTAATATCTTTTATATGCAATATGAACCTGTTTCATAGATCTCAATTAGCTCTAGTAAACAAAATTTTCAAAATTACATAAAAAACATTATAGATTGTGAGATATCGACAATTTCTTGAAGGGCGTGTATGTTGAAATTTGACAAACAAAATTGAGATAGAGGGTGTATTATAGATTTGCAGAAAATTAAGCCAAAAACTGTTATTTATTCATTTGGTTTTCGACGTCCGATCAACTTAATGTTTACCCAGTTTATTCTACGAATCGAGTTTTACAAATAAACGATTCGGATCACCTTAACTGCCATTCATAGAGCGATTATTTAGAAAATTCATACCGCCTTTTGAATTGTCTCAATTATTTTAAAATTCACTAGATGATGTAGAAATGCCTGTAATTAACATAAAGCAGTAACACCATGGGCATATCTAGCTGGACCGCAGCACTCCTTTTGGTAAATTAAGAATCTTGGCACAATTCATTCACATGCATATATGCATGTATTATAATTTACATACAGCTGGAAAACAAGCTGCAAACGTATCTTTCTTTTATTTTAATGAATCCATGTTTTCCTTAATCTTTTGTAGTATAATACTAAACGTTGACGCGCTTACCATGTGAAAAATTAAGAATGAGGACAAACTCTACTGCTGTATAAATATGAAGCAATAATTCTTTCGATCCTCAACTTATAAGTACTGAACAAGAAGCTAATTGAAGCTTAATTTCTTCTTCTTCTTCTTCTTTTCCTTCGCATACAGTTTTTAAGATTTACGTTACATAGTAATGGGTTTGATTAAAATGACATTCTGCTTAAGAGTATTCCTTGTCCTTCTTTCTGTTGGAATTGCCTCTGCTCAATTATCAACAAATTTTTACGCATCGTCTTGTCCTAAAGTCCTTACGACCATCAAATCGGCTGTGGACTCTACAGTGTCAAAAGAGGCCCGAATGGGGGCATCTTTGCTTCGTCTTCATTTCCACGATTGCTTTGTCAATGTAAGTCGTTCATCTTCATTTCCGTCTTCTTGTGTGAAGTATAGGTTGCTTACTCAATGTATAATATGTGAGTGTTATCTAAATCGTATCCCCTCCGTCTCAAATTTCATGTCCATTTTCACAGTTCACAGTACCATTTTATCGACATTGGTGGTTTTAAGTTAACTTGCATGGTTTTGATTTTTCTAGTCCCTATGTTGGCAGTATTCGCATTGACTTTTTAAAAAGAGATATCGAATATATATACAAGAATGGTGATAATTGTATTTCTCTCCAACGAATTTGAAACAGGGATGTGATGCATCAGTGTTGCTAGATGGCTCAACTGGAGAGAAGTCAGCTGCACCAAACCTCAACTCATTGAGAGGATTCGACGTGATTGACACTATTAAATCTCAAGTAGAAGGTTTATGCCCCGGTGTTGTTTCTTGCGCCGATATCTTAACTGTTGTCGCTAGAGATGCTGTTGTCGCTGTAAGCAACCTTGGCGAGTGTCAATATTTTGGCTTTTTCTAGTTGCCTTGTAGATGAATAATAAGCGACAATTTTATGTATTATACTTATTTTGTAAATGGAATATATTTGCAGTTGGGTGGGCCTAGTTGGCCTGTTCCATTGGGCAGAAGGGATTCTGCTACAGCAAGTTTGAGTGCTGCTAACTCCGATCTCCCATCACCAGCTTCCAGTCTTAGTTCCCTTATTACTGCCTTCTCAAACAAAGGTTTCACTGCCAAAGAAATGGTGGCTCTATCAGGTACTACATCTTATCTTTTTTGAACTATTTATGACTTCGGTCTATACATATTTATAGAGATTCCTTAGATTTGGAAAACATCATATGAATCCTTACAAGTTTATTCATGTTCAATATCATGACAGGATCTCACACAATAGGCCAAGCAAGGTGCACAGTCTTCAGAACTCGAGTTTACAACGAAACCAACATAAATTCCCAGTTCGCCACTTCCGTGAAATCAAAATGTCCTAGCGCTGGTGGTGACGATAACCTTTCTCCTCTAGACGTCACCAGTCCAACCTCGTTCGATAACGAGTACTTCAAGAATTTGCAGAGCCAGAAGGGTCTTCTCCACTCGGACCAACAACTCTTTAACGGAGGCTCCACCGATGCTCAAGTCAATGCTTATAGCTCCAACTCTGCATCTTTCTTCACAGACTTTGCTAACGCAATGGTGAAGATGGGAAACCTTAGTCCACTAACAGGCACGAGCGGTCAGATCAGGACTAATTGCCGGAAAGCAAACTGAGCCACGCCTCTTAACGCTCTTGTGGACTACGTTTCTCTCTTTATTTTGTTTATGAACAACGAAGAAAATTTTAGTAATCATCAACCAACATTTACTAAAAAACAAAAAAAAAACACAATCAAACGAAATGGGCGCGTGCGGGACTAGGATTTGCATCGTGGAAGTTTTATGTAAAGGCAATTGTTAATGTGATTTTCTGTCATTTTATTTGTGTTAGTGATGCCAATAAGATTTGCAGAGTTAAATCATAAAATTGAACTACTTTTGTTGATTAGTTTTGCACTCTGCTCTGTTTTTCTTGACTGCCCACCTTTCTATATCCTTCAAATGTATTACCCGACCGAAAATGGCTACATTTCACAAATAATATTTGTATTTGTATAAATATGTAACAAGATTTATTAAACAATAGGCAGATGTTATGCATTCAAGTATTTAACATAAATATGTTTACTTTCGAAAGGAATCATGATACTCTAATACGAGACTGGGGGCAAAACTGCTACAGCGACAGATTGAACTGGCTCAATCCAGAACAGAGAGCAAAATGCAGACAACAAAACAGCAAGAAACTAATTCTATATTGGAAGATAATTGACTACTATGCGAATTACTTTACTGCGAATATGTTTCTCAATTATAGGCTAAGTTACTTATGCAATTCCAATATGCGAAACACAAAGTAAATGATTAGGAAGGTAGAAATCAAACACGAGGATTTATGGTGGTTCGGTTCGCAACTTCACAGCCTACTCAATTCCTCAAGTATCCAACTTGGGAATAGTTGTATCATCTCCAATAGTTGTTAGAACTTTCTAGCTTTGCGGGTGCTAGACTACTTTTACAACGAGTGATTACTCCGAATGCGCTCCCAACTAGCTGAACATCCAGGGCTAGTAAAACCTAATACGAATGATTTTTTGACTCAAAAATCACTCACGAAAGGGCTAACAATTTCTGGGAAGAAGCGAGTGTTCTCCCTTTTACAATAAGGCTCAAAAACTCAACACTCAACCTAGTGTATAATAATCAAGATGAAGATCTTGAGTTTGAATGACAAATTTTCAAAGATAACTAGTATTTCTTCAAGAGTTTTTTGGAAACGGGTCTGTTGTGCACTAGGTAGATAGCATTGTGCCGTGCACCCCTTCTGGCCAGCCATTGCGAAAATACATGGTTCGGAACAAGTCCAACCCCATGTGAGGAGTGCATGGCACGGTGCCATGCACCTAGTAGTGCATGGCAGGCTCCCTAAATCCGAGTTTTTGTATCTATATGACTTTCTATTTCTTCTTTTTTTATCCTTTAACTCCCAATTTGAACGTTAGAAGATTTCTTCTTAGCCGTTCCAAGTAATAAGCTCCTCAATCTAGCCTTATTGCTTTTTCATCTTGAATCCTTGAAATTTAGCAACCAGGCAAATTCTTTCATTATGAGGCTCTCCATGAAAGGTAAACGAATGCAACAATTTATGAAACGTAAACAATATTCTTTCATTATGAGGCTCTCCTTAGCTCAAACAATTTCCATAAATTGTTGGACTGACCACACAAGTGCTATGTACACACCACAAGGGCTCCACATGAGCTCCACTAGGTGGCAACGTGGGGGTGGCCATGGGAGAGCCATGTTTTCGAACTAGAAATGATTTTTTTTTTTTTTTTTTGGAAATGGATCGGTAGATAGGATGACGGTTCAAAACCGTCATCGTTTATTGCAAATTAAGATAAAAACTTTACACCGTCATCTTATATGTTTCAATGATGTTTTTTGACTATTATAAAAAAAACTAAACTTTTAATGACACATCCAAATCTTCTTTTGTGCTTAACGACACTTCTTTGACTATCATGCTTTAAAAAACTAGATTTTTGTAGTAGTGACAATCTTACTCTGAGAGGAAATTTGTAGACTTTTTCGAAATGTTTCTAAAGAGAATCTAGTATTGCACATGAGAAAATGTAAATGAATATTTTCAAAAAACTCTCCTTGGTTGATATTACCTATTCTTTCTCAGTTAATGCTATGGTTGCGAAATGAAAAAAGACCAAGCAATTGTTTAGAAGCGTCCAATTGTTACTTCACCAGACGTAGTACTTCAAAATTTTATAAAAGAATAACGTGACTAAAATATGAAATTAATTTGGATGATTCTCTTTCTGTCTTGGCTTGTTCGCAATATTAATTTTCTCGGTCTTTTAATACAAGAAAAAGATTGCAAAATTGTAATGCGCAAGAAATCTTACAACGGACCAATACATTAAATTGAGTAGTGTGAGAACATGAAGTCGTGTTTTGCAAACACGTTTTTTAAAAAGTACTCACATTTTGTGTATGGTTCGTTATAAACTTTCATGCGCATAGCATTTCTATGATGGAGAAAAAAAGATTATTAAGTGTTACTTTTAGAATAAAATCTGCCGGACGGAATCCATGCATATCGAAGAGTTCGATAACTTCTCATAGTAGAAACATTTTGATTGTTACCATTATTCCAGAACCGTGATGTGATATAGAAGATTTGATTTGATAATTTTGTCAGGTTAGATTGACCAACTGATGTCTTCTTTTTTTGAAAAACATACAACCAACAATTTTGTCTATCTCATCACCCGATCGTTACCTCTTCGTCGTCGATGGTTGCCGTTGATAGAAATCGATCTTGATTACAGAGATCGAAAGCTATCACGATCTTGGCTCGCCGTCGATGTTAATTACTGCACCATCGGTTCTTCGCGCTGTCAATATCCGTCTCCGTCGATCATCGTCGTCGGTTCTGGCTGTAGGGGAAGAGAGAGAGAAACAAAAAAATATTGGGATGGATGATGAACAGTGTCACCGTATTTTTACCTAGGTACTGTTCATATATGTATGGTGCACATAATATTTTACCCTAGCTGCTGCACCTCCATTTTGTCTTCCTCTTCTCCATTTTTGCGTTGAACAGGGGCTGTACCGTAGCCGCTGTGATTGCTCTTAGTGCATTACTCGTTTGTTTTTGTAATAAATCAATAACGATTGACATTTGTTCAATTGATGTTTTCTTTTTTTCCCGTTAAATCTATATATAGTCATTAAGGAATACGAAGATGAGCCGGCTATTCCATAGTAGTGTTTTGTTTTAGTTCGGCAATTAGAGTTTCATTATAGACGTAACTTAATAATTGTTTCATTGAGAGGGAAAGAATTAATCATCATTGAGATGGAAGTGATCAACACAGTTGACTAAACGTTAAAGATGGATGACCGACGGTGGAGGTACCCTTACCAAAAAAAAAAAAAATGTCCCAAACATTTACTCCTATTAAAAAATTAGTGCCCGACCCCTGTTTTTAGGTTTGTTTTCAATAAAATTTATAATTGTGGAATCTACTCAACAAGAATGAAATGAGATCCATATTCACTATGAATTATGCATAGATAAAATAATATATATATATATATATATATATATATATATATATAGATAGACATTTATATACGAAAAACTTCCTATCCAAACTCCCGGATTTTAAAAAATCGGGACCTCCACCTTCACAATTTTTTTTGAAAATCCGAACCGTTAGATGTGTTTAAAACATGTTTTTAAGGTCTAGCGCGAAGATTTGGGAAAAAAATACCCGAAAGGGCTTGATCGGAGCAGTTTTCATAAAAATGCTAATATAGCGTTCTTATGAAAAACTGCTCCGATCAAGCCCTTCCGGGTTTTTTTTTTCCAAATCTTCGCGCTCAACCTTAAAAATATGTTTTAAACAAATCTAACGGTTCGGATCGTCAAAATTTGGTCCGGAAAGTGAAGTCCGGACGGTAGGTCCGTAAATAGTGGTTTGGATAGGAAGGGGTTCCTATATATATTTTAATGTGAATTAATACTATGTGAACTATGAAATGTGTGAAATATAAATATGAATGTAAACTATGATGAGGTTTTTTGAACTATTTATATGAACTGTATAATCCTATGTCAACTCTATATGATAAAGTTATGTGAACTGTCTATGTGAATCATATTTTAGTGTATGGTAGGGTTAACAGAACTGTGTGAGAAAGAACACATTTGTCGGCTAAAATATTAGTCGCTGAAAGGAATTGTTGACTAAAAATTTTACTCCCTCCATCTCAATTTCTTGGTCATTCTTTCCATTTTGGGATGTCCCAAAATATTTGTCTCACTTCTAAAAACATCCATAAAAATTGGGTTATTTTCCAATTTTACCCTTAAAAAGTACTTTTCCCATCTTCATTGGCTAGTCTATTATCTTTTATTTTATAACGATTTTTATGATTTTCAAAATTTTGTATGATAAAACTAATTGATATCTATCAAAGAAAATCCATATTGAATATGTTTTGACTTTCATATAATAAATTATCCTCACAAATTTAGGCACAGTAATATTGACTGGATTTAGGGGCAAAATAAAAAAGTCAATCCAAAATTTTCACTCCTTAAAAACCCATTTCCCCACAAGGGGCAAGAAATTGGGAAGGAGGGAGTAGTCAGCAATATAGTCGGTCAATCACCGTTGGGGAATGCATCTTAGTTGGCAAGGGTAGCCAAATTTACCAACTAAATAATTAGTCGGAAAAAGTAATTGCCATGTGGCACTGACATCACCCAAAAAAGCTTTGCCACGTGGGCATGAAAACAACCAGACTAAGCTACCAACTAAGCTATCCATGGATGTTCAAAAGCTATCCATGTACTTGTTCAAAGTTAGGGAGATAAATATAAATGTACTATTTTACAAAACGAATAATTAAGAAACTTGTCTATGTTTTATATAAATCACAGTTAACATATATTTAAAAAATTAAAATTATTCAACAATTATAGAACATTTGCGAGTTAATATTAAGGTTGGTCACCAATAGAGATTTTTAGCAACTAAAACTTTGTCTCTCGACTAAATGTGTGGTTTAGTTGGCAAATATTTATTTTTCCCAACTATTGACTAAATTTAGGAATCTATATTAGTCACCCAAGCACTTTCTTTCTGCGATAAAAGTTTGATTCAGTCAGCAAAGGTTAGTTTATAGCGACTAAAGTAGTTCAGTCACTGTTAAAAAAGAAGTAGTTTAGTCGGGAAATAGTCAGTTTTTAGCGACTAAATTATTTTAATTCGGCGAGTTTTAGTCAACAATTTCCTAATTCGGCACGTTTTAGTCAACAATTCCCACTTGGTAGTGGCCAATTGGGCTATGGGCTATGTAAAGTGTACACTGCAGCTATTTGAACTATCTATGTGAATTGCAAATGTGAACTCTATATGATAAGGCTAGGTAGCTTGTTGTCTATGTGAGGTGTGTATTTGTGTGTGTGTGTGTGTGTGTGTGTGTGTGTGGGGTGTGTGTGTGGCTGAGCCATGTGAAGTGTGTGTTTGAGGCCATGTGAACTGTCCATGTGCATATTGGATAACCCTATATGAACTTTGTATGTTAAAGCTATGTGAATTGTATACTTTAGAGTGTGTGCCTTTTCTTTTGACCAGGACTTTCAGTGGAGTTGTCACCACAGTCAGAGGATAAGGAGAAGTATGTCTCAAATTCCATATTTGAGCAAAATTGGGAGACTTATGTACGTTAAAAGTGCGTTTGATTTCAATATTTTTGATTTGTAGAGTGTTATTCATCTAACTAAAAATTAGATGCATCATAAGAGGACTAAGCTTATATCAATGTTAGGTATCACTTTATTCAGGATATCATCTCAGAGAAGCTAGTTGGGGTGAAAAAAGTGGGTACTGCAAATAACCCTGCAAATAACCCAGCAGATATGTTAACCAAACCAATTCCAGTTGTAAAGTTCAAGCATTACTTGAGCTTGCTTAGTATTTGCAGTTGATCGCCCCTCGAGGGCATTTGGCGAGTGATATATTTTGTGATTTGGGTTCAGTGGAATTCAAGTTAATATGGAGAATTGTTGGGAGTGCATTGAATTTGAATTTTCGGAAGAAGGGTACAATGTTTGTTGAGCACAAGTTGCTATAAGATTCTGAAGTTGCTCTCTAGAATTTCCGCCCGGACGGAAATTCAAAACCATCATTTGACCTGGGTTACACGTTTTGAAGTCTTTTGACCTATTTTTCTGCACTTTCTTATATAAAACAGTTTTTGGGGTTTCTAGGATTTTATCCTTTTGCTATTCCTTTCATCTTGTGGTCTCTCTAGAGTTACAGATCTTAGCGTGCTCTTCGTATCTCTTCTCCATGTTTAATAGTGAATCCTCTTTCTCTTCGCTCGTGGACGTACCTATCTTGGGGAACCACGTATATCTTGTGTCTCGTGTGATTGCTTGTTTTGTTTTCTCTTTCTTGTTCTTAACCGCATTCATCACATTCGTTACAACACTTTTTGTGTTATACACCGACAAAATTTGAATTCCAATAATTTTGATAGTGATTTGCGAAGCTCCCGTCTTTGTTCCACTAAGCAATATTGCACCACTAGCTTCCATCCAATTTGTTTAATGTTTGAATTATTTTTTCGGCATTCCACTATGACCCTACCAGAAATGAAAATGCAAAGAAACTCAATTAGAAGTCTCTTGCAAACCCATTCGGTGAAAATCACTAGTTACATAGTTGTGCTTTATTTGTTGTTCAATGACTCAAAGTTTGCATATTTTAGCTTACGCGGCGCAGTTTTTTCTAAAAATTAAGATAAATCATTCTCTTACAATCATAGAAAACTGTGAAAAACTAGTTTATTCTAAAAACACCCTCAGCGAAACACCCCTTGAATGACAATTCACACATGAGACAACCCACAAGTGGGATACCTGATTAAAAGGAATAAGCGTCTAAATTTTCTGCATGAACCTTTTTGAGTTACTTGTTCAATCGTGTTTTTGTTTGGATATAACAAATGCTCTGTTAAGGATTTTGTTTTAATTTCTTCACGATATATAAGCTCCATATATAAGCTGATTTCGGATTGTGCCGAGTTTTACCATTGGAGATATCTGCATGTAACTTAGTAAGATATTTTCTTCTGGAATACATTGATTTTTCCGCATAAGATTCCTTGAACTCTTGATGCTACAATAAGAATTGACATAAACTAAAATCAAAATACATGTCAGTTTCATCCTTATAATCTAGAAAACTTCTTCACACCACAAAAAAAGATGAAGATATTTTGGTTATTTCCAAAATGAATTAATTAAAACATTCCATGGAACAAAAACGAATCAAATTAAGATTATTTTGGACAAGTATTCTAATGATCCAAATTGTAATAAATGACGCTAGAGATTATTGCATCACTAGCTTCCATCCAATTTGGCTAATGTTTGACTTATTTCTTGGGCATTTAACTTTGAATGTGCCAGAAATGATAGTGATTGAAAGAAGCTCAATTAGAAGTCGCTTGCTAACCCGGTCGGTGAAAATTACCAGCTATATAGTCGTGCTTTTTTTTGTTATTCAATGACTTAAAAGATTTATAATATCAGTTTACGCGAATCTCAACCAATTAAGTCTTGAACGACAAATCACACAATCCACAAGTGGGAGACCTAATTAAAACCTAAACACGACTCTATATTAACTGACCATACGAAAAAAGATAATATGTAGGAGAGGTCGACCATAAAACATTTGAAGGAGCAAGCCTCGAAATTTTATGCATGACCAGCAAAACAACCTCACTCTCGCAACTAGGGAGGTGTTGTGCAACCCTGTGTTGCCAAGTGTGCTATGTGGCCAATTTCAGCACCGCGCCAGTATCATTCTCACGATTGGAGCCATCCACTGTGTAAAACTCGTGTTCTTATTGGGATATGTTCAAAGATACAACAAATGCTCTATTAAGTATTTTGTTTTTTATAAGTGCATATATTATGCACCACAAAATTCTTATATAACATTTGTATAAGCTCTACATTTCAAGAATGATTTTTTTCACCCTCATTAAAAAAAAAAAAGGGATGCTTTTAACCCTCACTGTACGTAATTGGTGATAAAAGTGTTGGTCTCACTAGAAACTACTCCCTCCATCCCAATTTCTTGGTCCTTCTTTTTATTTTGGGATGTCCCAAAATATTTGTCCCACTTCTAAAAGCACCCATCAAAATTGGGTCACTTTCCAATTTTACCCTTAAAAAGTACTTTTCTCATCTTAATTGACTAGTCTATTATCTTTTAATTCATAACGATTTTTATGATTTTGAAAATTTTGTATAACAAAACTAATTGATATCTATCAAACAATATCCATATTGAATATGTTTTGACTTTCATATAATAAATTAGTCTCAAAAATTTGGTCACGGTAATATTGACTGGATTTAGGGGCAAAATAAAAAAAGTCAATACAAAATTTTTATACCCCTTAAAAATCCACTTCCCCAAAAGGGGCCAAGAAATTGGGACGGAGGAAGTAATTAACTTCATTATCACTAAAAAAAAATGTATTGATTCCGTGAATCATATACAATTCTCACCAATCAATGTGAGTGTAATGTTCACCCTCTTCAAATAAGAGTGAACAAAATTGGACTCCTGCATTTCCCTTCTCAAAAGCCCAACAGCCAACACATTGACGTAAAAGCATTTCTAGTATGCTTAAGTTCACATCCCTATTTTGTTTTGTTTTGTTTTTTCTTTTGCGCTCTTGCATCTAATCATTGTTCACTCGTCAAAGTCAAAAAAAGGCAAAACGTGTATAACCATGCAATCGGCTTTCCTGAATAGTACTCTTGAGTCCTCCACTTTGCCAACCTAGTTGAAACTTTCGTATGCATGCAATAAAAGGAATAGGTTTACCCTAAAAAATAAAAAAATAAATATGGACGAATATTGGTTAAAACAATGGCTTCATCTGAAAATATTCACGGCGTATGAGAAAGTGTTTGGATTACTTTTCAGTAACTGTTTGATCACATTCTCGTTCTTCCTCAAGATACCCACTATTCAAATTGAAGGATCCGTGTGGGGCCACAGCTAGCCTTGTTTGTCTACCCTAATTCCGTTAAAAACAATTGTCAAACATGGCCTAAAACCCATAGAAAATATTACAAAGGAAATCAGACATGAAAAGGACGCTAAACATTATCTTGTATAAAGCAATGGTTGTTGCACATCATTATCAATTGCCTGTTTGTGGAGTAATTGGATTGACTGGGGATTACTGCATGGTGCAACTACTTAATTAATTTTCAAGTTGAATTGTAATAATTGCTTAACTTTCAAGATTCAGCGGCTGATTCACAGAGGAATATCACGTAAATTAGTTCAAGACCCGGTTTTTTCAATTACTATCCAATCATAACTACAACACAACAACAATAATAATATAACCTATTTAAGACTCAATAATTACGGGGATGGTATTTATGATAGTGAGACAAACCTAACCTTTCGATAATAAATAAATGACAAAAGTTTTAATGCTTTCAAGAATACCATCAAACGGATGGATTTGCATGCACCTAACCTTTAAATAAATGCACAAAGTTTGGCCAAGCCACAAAATACCATCAAAACAAGAAATTCCCTTATATACCGCCGAGCCATTGTCGGAATCACGCCTCAAATCAAAGCCAAAAGGCATCAGAGATGGGAGACCCAAGAATCATTTTGATTTATGTGCACATTAGCATGATTCTTTCATTCAGCAACCAGAGCATTGGCATTACACAAAACTATCCAATCATAACTCATTTTTTTTAAATATTATTCTCATTTTTCTCTCTATCTCTCTCTAATTATTAACCCATATTTTTAATTATTATCCTTATTTCTCATTCTAATCATTACCAAAAATCAAAACTCAAAAGTCAAACAAAACACAACTTTATGTAGTTTACTACAAAAAAAGTTGATCTTTCGTGACCACAATTTTGTCACTAGATTGTCACTAAAAGTGTGTTGCTGAAAGTATTTAGTGACAACTTTGTAAAAAAATTGTTACGGAAATACTTCTAGTGACACACACGTCGTTGTCACAACGTTGTCTGTAAAACTCTTTTCTTTTCTTTTTTTTTTGTGGTGGGCGCCTCTTATTTACCAACCTTTCTCTGAAATGGATTATCTGATAATGACGTCCATTGTTGTTTGAATTATTGGATATCGTTTTCTTAACTCCTTTTTTCCCTTTGCGATAACCACTAATAAAAATTGAGTTTTAGTGAAAACAATGTATCACTAAAAGTATCTTACAATAAAGTTTTCAGTGAAAGTTTTTTGTATTAAGATGTCACCAATTACAAGGTTAGTGCCAACTCACTAAAAGTTGTTAGTGAATAATTTAGCAACACACTTTTAATGATAATCCAGTGACAAATTTGTGGTCAATTTTTTTTTTTTTTTTGTAATGAACCGAACAAGCACATCAACTTACGTGTATTTCGATTAACCTCGCGACTGGACAAATGTTCAAATACCCTACGATTTTGTTTTCCTGGTGTGAGTGTCGAATCTATGAGCTTGGGAGAGAATATGCCAGCCCTTACTAGCTATCACGCTTCAAGCACAAAAAATTATCCTTAAATGATCATAAAAATAAGGCTCACTTACATTGACCCCTCCTAGGTGGGTTTCCCGTTTACTAAAAGCGAAAGTTTTCACATCCCCAGTTTTCATTTGTTTTTAGTAACTTAGATTTTAGCATTTTTAAATTGGCTTTTAGCAACTTATTTTTCATCTTGTAGTTTGGACGACCCAGATTTTAAAAGGAAGAGGAGATAGAGGGGAAAAGGGTTGGGTGAAATCTGAATTGTCTAAAACACTTTTGGATGACCGAAATGCGTACTCTAGCACGTACTCCATTTGTGCCCACTCAGCACTGAAGAATTTCTAAAAGCCTAACTCTAGTTTCTTTATTTTATTGGACAAAGAAAAGTGTTTAATTGAATCATGCATAGTGGTGAGAAGCTTTTGGAATCTGTAAAGTTTGAACTTTGAACCCTATTACACAACTTTAGCTCTCAGTTATCTATTGCTTACACTTTACACATTGAACATTAACCAAGAGAGATTCTTCATTGCTGCTCCATTCACACACTATTCATCATTAATATAATACACATTGGGCGGTGTGTTTTTTTCTTCTTCTTTTTGTGTTTTGGTGCTCTTTGGTTTTTTTCTTCTCCTCTTTTAGGTGTTGGTGTTCTGGTTTTGGCTTTGATTGTTTAGTTGTGTTTTCTTGCCAGCCTTTTAAGTTTTTAGGTCTCAAGAGGCATTTTTGTTTTCTCTTTCCCCGTTTAATAGTGTATCTTTGATATTTGATTAGTAAAATTCTTTTTTACCGTGAAAAAAGGAAAGAAAGAAAAAAGATCCTGTAAACTAAAAATTAAGGTAATCATTTGATTTAGCTGGGAAAGTTTAGATTATCATGTTCCCCAATTTTGTTTAAAGTAGGACACCCCACTAGACGTGGACTACTTGGTCAACGCGTTCTGGAAAATGGGTATAAACGGAATATCACTATTTTTTCCTATTTGATGAATCAATCACATCAAGTGCTGGTAGGTTTCATGTAATTGAATATCGAATTGGTTAGAGGGATTATCTATATCTACCTAACCCGGATAGTGAGCCAAAAAAACACGTTAGTATTTTTTCCAGCAGTCGTGTACATTACTGAACGGGCATGACGCCACTTGATGAAAAATCACATTGGTGTCTTCTTTCAGCATCGTGTATTGAATTAATGGGCACAAATTAACATCATATTTAAGAACTGAAACCATTTGAAAAAAAGCATATATGCATTTAAAAAAAAAAATTACAGTAATTTTTTTTTGTTTTGCAAGTACATAAAGGAAAACAAATACTTGGTATTAGTGAGAAAATTAAAAAAATAAAACTATGAAAATATGAATAAAATGAAAAACTAATCCCATCCCAACCCAACCCATCTCTCTCTCTCTCTCTCTCTCTCTCTCTCTCTAGATTAATATCGATGTTCAAAATATTAATTCAATAAATGAACCTATCTCAACTTTAAGAAAAAATGTCTTCAACTAAAATCTTTGATGCATGAGAAAGTACTTGGTATTAATGTATTATTTGAGCAGGATAATTAGTAAGGTTTCTTGCTCTTTTGAGGGAAATGCTAACCACAGCCCAAGAGGTCGTTTATAGCCTCCAGGTATATATGCATTAAAAGGAAATAAAAGTGCAAGATAAGTATTTTGAAATTTTGCAAAATGTTTGTTCAGAAGCTAAATTTTGCGACTGTATGCATGCCTTAACTGCCATTCATCTGGTGATGATTAACAAAATTCATTCAGTCTTTTAAAGCGTCTCAATAACTTTAAAATTCACTACAAGATTGTGCAGAAATACTTTAGACCGGAGGGAGTTTGGAATATCTGCTATACAATACGTATCGGATGGTTCATCTCGAGATTTGGAGGCTCTAATACAGATACGTATCATACCGTATCAGCCAATACACCCAAAAAATTTAAAAAAAATCACGACCGTTAAACCTGATTCCCTTGACGTATCGTTTGATACGCAGATTTCCGATACATCGATACCGCTATTTAAAACTATGGGAGGGACAAGTAATGCGGTTACTCTCCAAGCTCTCTAGTTTAACTAACACTTATTATTTAATTAATAGCAAACGTTGACTCGTCGACCAATGTGGGAAATTAAGAATGAGGAAAAGTGCTCTATAAATACAACAAAGCATTTCTCTGGAGCATCAATTAAGCATTGAACAAGAAGCCAATTGAAGCTTTTCTTCTGCTTGTTTTCCTTCATATATAATCAAGCTTTTAGGATTTGTACTTCCGACAGATTATGGGTTTGAACAAAATGACATTCGGTTCAAGGGTATTCCTTATTCTTCTGGTTGTTGGAATTGCCTCTGCTCAATTGTCAACAACTTTCTACTCATCATCTTGTCCTAATGTCCTTACAACCATCAAATCGGCTGTGGACTCTGCAGTATCGAAAGAGGCTCGAATGGGGGCGTCTTTGCTCCGTCTTCATTTCCACGATTGCTTTGTCAATGTACGCAATTTCGTTATCTTTATCTTCGATCACTTCCATTTTCGTATAACGCCAAGATGTAGGAAAAGGAGTTTTAAAGCTCACTTGCTCACTTGCATGGTTTTTATTTTTCAAGCCATGCACTACGTTGAAAGTTTTCGCATTGACTCTTTAAAAAGATATTTTGCATGTATAAAAGAATGGATGATGGCATATTTTCTCTCTAACAAATTTGAAACAGGGATGTGATGGATCAGTGTTGCTAGATGGCTCAACTGGAGAGAAGTCCGCTGGCCCAAACGCCAACTCACTGAGAGGATTTGAAGTCATCGACACCATTAAATCTCAAGTAGAAAGTTTATGCCCCGGTGTTGTCTCTTGTGCCGATATCTTAACTGTTGCTGCCAGAGATTCTGTTGTTGCTGTAAGCCACCATCGCAAGTGTAGATTTTTCAATTTTTCCCACTTCTCTTCTAGATGATTTTTTTTATCATCTCTTCCAGACCAAAAAAAAAACTATTCCAAAACTACCAAAATGTTAGAAAAGACAAAAACAAACCAATTTAGCTTAAGTTAGGTCAACTTGAGCTGAATGAATTCTTCTGAACTTTTAAACTAAATATTGCTTTCCAAGCTAAAAATACCACAAGGAAAGTCTTGTGAATTTGAATTTTCTAATAAGCTTAATTTCAGAACATAAATCAGACTTAACTATATATTGATTGGATTTGGTTAAGCTTTGACACATGTATTGATTATTGAAAAGTAAATACGAAGATACTATTAAGTAACAAGTTTATACTGATTATTTTCTTACATGGAATATATTTACAGTTGGGTGGGCGCAGTTGGTCTGTTCCATTAGGCAGAAGGGATTCAGCTACAGCAAGTCAGAGTGCTGCTAACTCCAATCTCCCATCACCAGCTTCCAGTCTCAGTGCCCTTATCACTGCCTTCTCAAACAAAGGTTTCACTGCTAAAGAAATGGTGGCTCTATCAGGTACTATATCTTATTTTTGGTGATCTGAAGAGGCCACTGATTTTTAAATTCTGGATAAATTTTGTATTTTTTCTAGGTATATATGTTGTGGTGCTGCAAGTTTAATTAATTCGTCCTCAATCTCATGACAGGATCTCACACAATAGGCCAATCAAGGTGCACAGTCTTCAGAAGTCGAATCTACAATGAGACCAACATAAATGCCCAGTTTACGACTTCCGTGAAATCAAAATGTCCGAGCACTGGTGGTGACGACAACCTCTCTCCTCTCGACGTTACCAGTCCAACCACGTTCGATAACGCGTACTTCAAGAATTTGCAGAGCCAAAAGGGCCTTCTCCACTCTGACCAGGAACTCTTTAACGGAGGCTCCACCGATGGTCAAGTCAATGCTTATAGCAGCAACTCTGCATCTTTCCTCACAGACTTTGCTAATGCAATGGTGAAGATGGGAAACCTTAGTCCACTCACCGGCACGAACGGCCAAATCAGGACTAATTGCCGAAAAGCAAACTAAGCCGTGCCACTTAATTCTCTTCTGGACCACACATTTTTCAGTTTATTTGTTTCTAAATAGTAAAGAAAATTTTAGTAATTTTCATCAACCGACAATTGTCTAAAAAGAAAAAAAAACAAATAATTGCTATAGGACAAAAGAAATGGACGTGTGTGGGACTAGGATTTGCATCGTTGAACTCTTATTTGTTACTACAGTATGAGATAAGGAAATTAATAAAAGTCTTTTTTCTATGGTATTCCCTTGTAATTTGTTAATTAGTTGTGCCCTTTGCTCTGATTTTCTTGACTACCCTTTGTTCTTTATCCAACAACCGTTGGAAGCTGCTACAATATTCCCCTTGCTTGGGGCACACCATGTCCGCCCCCTACAATATTAACCACCATCTGCATAATATTAATTATTAGAAGGCATATGAAAAAATCAAACTACTCATTGGTATAACATTTATTAACCACTTAATGACATAATGTTAACTTTTAGAAGGAATAATATTAATTGTAACCATACCATGGCATTACATTTTATGCCTCACTTTTTGAGGCTGTCCCCCATCATAACTTTAACGACTCAATAACATAACATTAACCTTTAAAAGGTGCAACGTGTTAGATTGGGGGACAAACACTACATACCACATTTTACTCAATTGTTTTTGGTCGCGTTAATATTGTAACTAGGACGATCATGGATTCAAATAAAATATGCTACTAGTTATTCATTAATATTGTAACTTTATTTGTTATTCATTTCCTATTAAATTTTGTAGATTTTTTTTTTCCGATAACCTTTTTTGTCCTTGATTATGAAATTACTACAATCGCGAGTGAGAGTGCCAATTAATTGGATAAGAACTGAATTAACGATTTGGTTTTGGTATAAGGAAAACCATATATACCTTTTAAGCTTCGGTTTTGGTTAATTTGGTGCCGAGAATGGGTATTGTAATTCCAAAATTTAGACCACAGTGAACCGTTGGCTTTCCTAGTTTATGGGTTCTAAAATAGCTTGTTTCCAAATTAACAAAATCAAGCTAACCAAAGAGTGAAGAGCGTACTTCAAAGTCTAATAATTTGGTTTCGTTTTGAGTTTTGGTGATTTGGTTTTGATGAGTTGAGTCCAATTTGTATTGATTGACCACATAACATGGACGGACAAAAAGAAGATTGCAGAAATTATTCTTTTTTTTTTTGGGTCTTTATCAGTTCAAGAATATATTAACAAGAACACGTCGAGATGACTAGCTAGAGTACTAGAGGTGGCAATTTTCAATATCCAATCCATGAATCCCAAAAACGCAAAGGACTGAACCCGCCCATTTAAAACCTAACACAACCCGCACATGTTATATTATGGGTTTTTATGGCTCAACCAAGGTTAAACCATATTTACATGAATTTACATGTGTGTTCAAATTGGATTTAACAGTAAGTGGTGACTAGCTCATACGGTAGAGCTCTTGGATGTTCACACTGCATCCCGGAATCGAATACCATTTTCACCTCTCCTCATGTAATAAATTAGGAATGACGGAAAAACAAAAAAAAAAAAAACTCGGTTTAACATGCGTGAGCAAATAGGGACTGACAACTCGTCCAATTGGCCATCACATCCTGATCCTATAATGGTTACAATTACATCAACGTATGGAACAGTGATCAGTCGTGGCCCCCAAAAAAACGACGTCGTCGACAAGTGCCAATGCGTGGGGGCAAATTTGTATGGTTGACTCCGTGTCGGCACTAAAATCCCCTCTATCTTGCTTTCTTGAAGTCAAGACATTTTGTATTTTTATATGCTTTCCGAATTCTGTCATTTTTGGAACTCAAAATTCCAAACACGTTACTATATAGCAGTGAAAGTTGATTGTATACCTTATCTTCGCTCATTTTTGGTGGTACTGAAATTTCGACGGAAAAAAAGAAAACGATTGGGATAGGTTTTTTTTTTTTTCCCCAACAAAACAAAGTTTAATTGAAACTGATCAATATAGGTACATCGAGGGTAAAGTTTTAATCAAGATCAATCATACCCTCGAATAAATTTTAGGAACGAGATTTTTTGGAGTTGTTCTTGAAAAATATTAGTTTGGAGGTGGAAAATGGGCATACCATATCATTTTAGGACCTTACGGGTCGTTTGGATGGCGTATTAGTTTGAGAGGGATTAAATAGTCAGGGGGATAAAATAGTAGGGGTGATTAAATAAGAAGGGTGGACCCACATTGATGTGACATTTAAGAATGGGTGATTAAATAGCCCATGGTTTGGATGAAGGATTAAAATGGGTGGATAAAATAGTCCATTGTTTGGATGGAGGATTAAATGGAGGGATAAGGAGGGTGGATTATGTAAAATCATGTAAATAGACTTTTTTGCCCTTGGTAATACATATATTAGATTATGTATTTATATAATTATATAAATACCAAAATTACATAATTTCATATAATATTCAAAATTTAAGTTATTATACTTAATTGTAATATTTATTATATTAAAAAAATGATTTTTTTTATTTTTAACTTATAATTTTATTTTTATAATTTTATAATTTTGTTTCAGTGTCCTAAGTTAAAATGGGTGGATAAATTTTATTTTTTTTGATCAATGCACCATTTGATCAATGCACCATTTCTTTCCCTTTTCCCTATACCCATATCGTAGAAGAATTATATTAGGACACTGAAACAAATTAACTAAAAGCCTTTGAATTTTATGAAGTCATGTGCACAATGCACTGCAGTTCTTGTGTTCTTGACAAAATGAAACAAACGATAATACACATCAGCTCTAGTAAGTACAAAAAAATGATAATGAAATCCAATTACAATTATTATGTAACTCGTAAAAGCATGGCATGTCAAATTTTGTTCTTTCAGACAATGCTACAAATCGGTTCTACTTACACGCATGAAACTGGAATTTATTTGCACAATACACAATTGCCTCGTTCGGTAAATTCAAAAGTAATCACAAGCAGAATTTTTTGTCTTTGCTCAATTGCTCAGGTAACTGTAGAAAACTTCGTCAATTGAAGCTACTCATGCAGTGGTAATTGATCTTTTCCTATTTTTGCAGCTTCAACAAAACATCGCACCAATAATCTGGACCTCTGTGACGGCCCTGCAAAACTTTGCTCTATAGAAAATGATGTCAAGGCATTCCATCACAAGAACCATTCAGGGACAGTAATGGAAATGAATTATCTATGTACGTGGCGAAAATTGCAGAGGAAAGAAACCACGAACAGGGTTCAGACAAAAGTATTAGTAAATTTTGAGAATATATGACAATTATTTTGGCTCAGATATTAGATAGGTGGCTTAAGAAGACCCCATTTACATTGGCACCAATAAGCTGCATCATTAGTGGGTAATTGACCAACTAATGTTGCCTCGCCTCAAATCGATGCATTCTTGCTTCTATGGAAAAATATATATATCATCATCGCTACAATATACATATCTTATATATTTACCGCAAATAGAGTAGTGCAAACACATATATGCAGCTCATGATAAATCCATACATAAAGATTAACCATACCATAAAAATCCAGGATCAAATAAATGTAATACATGTAATATATTACACACCTAACAAGTGTCATCCACTCACAAACCTCCCGAATTTAAGTTAAGAGTACAAATTGTTTAAACTTAGTACAAACGTAATGTTAAAGTTACACAATAGTTGGAAATGGGAATTACAAATAGTTTAAACTTCGTCCACATTTCCACCACCGTTGGCAAGCCAATGGTCATACATGGCGGTTGCGAGGGCATCCCTCCCCTGGGTCCATTCATTGGACGTCTCCAACTGGCCAATGTGGTCATCTACAGGAACATTGTGTACGTTTTGTTGCTCCCACGACGTGTACTCTAACTCAATAGGATCGCCAGGCATCTCTCTTTTAATGAGGTTGTGGAGGAGACAACATGCTGTCACAATGCGATTTTGAGTCCGTATGGGGTAGTAAGAGACACACCTCAATATTGCCCACCGCATCTTTAGTACACCAAATACTCTCTCAACACAATTCCTAGCGCCGGAGTGCTTCATGTTGAAATACTCCTCTTTGGTAGTAGGAATGTGACCTTGTCTCCATATGTTTATGTGATACCGTTGGCCTCGGTATGGTGCTAGAAACCCCTCCCCATTTGGATAACCTGCATCTACAAGGTAGTAATGTCCTGGAACGACATTCACTACGGATATCAGGCATGTAAAGATGAGGGTAAGTATTGTACAAAACAAAATTGCCGTCGATTGCAAACGTACCATGGGGGACTCTTAACCCATGTGGCCTTTGAATAGCATCTCAAAGGATTCTAGAATCGATTCTTGACCCTTCCCCCGGGGCATCTAAACGTACACAAACTTCAAATCCCTAGTACAAACACCTAAAACGTTTGTCGAAATCTCACCCTTCCTGTTCCTATAGCGAGGCTTGAGAATTGCTGGGGGCATAACTGGCACGTGCGTTCCATCCAATGCTCCCAGACAATTCTATGAAAAATTTAATACCACATTGAAAGTTAGATAAAGTAGTTCCATTAACCTACAGGAAAGGAAAGAATTGGCATTGAAACCATGCTTTTGTACCTGAAACCAACTCCACCTACTATTAGGGTCGTTCGGAGGTACCGGCTCAGGCTTTACTACGAGCATAGGGTGTAGGCGCAACACAGCTTGAAGAACTGCATGGAAATGCCTGCTAACAGTCTCGGTGGATCGATAAAACTCAAACCTTGTGCGCCTCTGCTTTGTGTGGTGCGAGAGGATCCATAGGAATATGGCTACTCTCTCCTCAAGACATACGAACCTTGAGTCTCCTAAGCCAACACCTCGGACTAAGCAGCACAACCTTAAGAATGTATGCCTATTAACTCTCAACTGATCATGACAATCAACCTCATTACCACTTGTCAAACTATTGATTCTATTTATCTGACTCTGGTAAAAGTTTGGATTTGGAGATAAGTGCGGCCGAGCCTCCTTATAAAAACTTTTGACGAAGAAGTACAGGTGAAACACACCTAGTGCAGTGGTAATAAAACTCTGTAATGCCACAAATGCCTCTTCCTGTTGTCTTCTTGTCAGTTGTGTGTTGTTTAATCGTGCCATCCTATAATTAATTTAATAGATTAGATAGGTGGCTTCATTTGTTTAAAAAAATTTCACCGGTGTTTCATCTGAAGATCACAAGTGCATTTGGACCAAACTCTTTTTGTTTTGAACAAACAAAGTACACGACATAATTTTGAAGGAGACAAGAGACTATACTATAACTCAAATATGATAACAAATTCACCACGTACAAACTTTTACACATTGCCTCAAGGGTTAGTTTTGAATGCCAAACTTTTACACACATGAGAGTTGATATTACTACCGCACTATTTCAAAGATGGTATAGCACTACACTAAATATAGGTCTACACAAGACAATCTTTTAGAATCCATAGGCCTACATATAAGTTTCATATGAGCAATGCACACAAATTTCCATCACAAAAAACCAATACAAAGAGCACATCATGATAGATATAAGTTTTCACACATAAGATTGAACAAAATCTGCTACAATGAAACCCACAGTTAGACTAATACAGTGAGGCCAATGCAAGCACAAACAATTTTCCTCTGAACCGCATATATAACAGCACTATATACAAACATTTCGCAATAACTCCACAGTATCTTGGATTTAAGTTTCAGAACATGTTCATTACTCCACCAGGGTTTAGTTTAGGGTTTGCATTTGGAAAAAATTCACATGAACATGATACAAAAACTCAGATCGGAAACATACCTGCCGAAGTTAGGTCACGTACTCGCCGGATTTAGGTCACAAAGTTGTCGGAGTGATAGGTGCAAATCGATCTGACTAGCAACTGGTGAGAGTCGCCACAGTCGCCACAACCCTTTCTCTGCCTTTCTTGTTTTAGATTAGGGCTCCACAGACAGTAAAAACGGGGGGATCGAAGGGAACCAACGTAAATTGACCAACCCCAACAACCCCGACTAAACAAAGACAACCCCCTAACTTCTATTTAGTCAGGGAGAACGCTGACTAACTGGGAACAGAGATGATTTAGTCATGGGCACAAAAACCTTGTCAAACGATGGATATGGCGCAGAAGAGGGATGAGGAGAAGAGAGATGATTTAGTCAGGGGATATAAACACCATCCAAACGGGCTGTTAGGCAGATAAAGGGTATGGATAGTCATTTAATGGACTAACTAGACCCTAAGTTATGATTGAGGTTTTGAACCGGACTACCAGAGACAAAGAGGTTTCGAATTTAAGACTAAAATAAAAAATTAGGATTAGGTACTCTTTTTTTTTACTTGGACGGGTGATTATGTATTCATTTAATGCTATGGTTGATGATAACGCGAGAGTGGTAAAAATTTGGGTGGAAAAGCCTGGCCTAGGGTAACACTTCAACGAATGCTTTGATTTGAATTTTTTTTTTAATTTAGTAAATTAGATTAGGTGTTTCCAAAGCAATTTCAAATTCAAAAAACTTGTTCTATTTTTTGTTCAATGGGTTGGATAGGAATTGTAGAGTATCTTTTAGGCCCAACAAGTAACAAGTTGTAGGGGTTCCCAACGGGAAGGGTGATGGCCTGATGGGCCAATTCAAGTGGGCCGAAAGCATAATTAACTTTGGTGCGTATCCCACACTGTCGATTCAAGTGGATTGGCATCCTCACCCCTGGCGATCATATGTCACAGAAGACCCGTAAAAACTCCCAATAGAAACGCCATTTGCAACATGAAGAAGTGTAAATATGACGCAGCGTTGTAACGGAAGAAGACTAGATATCGTTCTAGTAGACGAATGGGAACTAGATATTGTTCTAGTAGACGAGTTGGTTAGATTTCGTTCTAACAGACGAGCCCTTGAATCCACAAGAGAAGTGATAAACACCTTGCGCACAAGAAAAATAGAGAGAACTCTAGAAATATTATAGATGATTGAATTCCTTGTTTTGAAAGGTTACATCCCTATTTATAGGACTCAAAAGCTGATTAAAGAAGAAGCAAATCCTAATTCGATTAGGACTCAAACTAACTAATGAATAAACAAATCCTAACTTGATTATGACTCAAACTAATTAAAGAAGAAACAAATCCTAATTCAGTTTGGACACAAATCAATAAAAGAAAATTACCAAACATGGAAAATTTGTGTTTGACTAAGAAATGGAAACTAAAATTTTAGAAAATAAAATAAAATAAATAATGTTTCAATAAACATAAATTTATTCGAAATTATCTTGTTCTGCATCAAAATAGCTGCTGTGAATCACAACATCAGCACCCCATTAAAATAACAACCTGGCTGTGCCATTGCAGTTGAATCAGCTGCAACGGGCCGGTAAACAGATGCAAATTGGTGTGGTCTGACTTCATCCCGATTGAAAATCATTTTTGAAGCAACAAAATAATGGACAAAAAGTCCCGACGATATATGAAGTGTTGGACAGCGGCAGATCGCAGGAGAGTAGGATGGATACTCCGGTGAGTTCGAGTTTGAGAGCATGAGCTGGTAGTGTGTTTGTTTGGGAGAGGGTAAATTTCAGTGTCAAGATTTTTCTTAATGATATAGTTTCCTTCTAATTTTAGGTTTCATTTCACCCAACAAATAACTGTTCCACCAATTAGCTACAAGTGGTTATATGGCAAATTTACCCTTTCATAATATAAAATGGATAGTAAAAAGTTCTTAATTTTCAAATTTTTTTTGGAACCAAAGTTAGTAAATTCGTCTTTTCGGTTCTTCCAAAAAGTTAAAAAAAATAGACAACTATTACAGATTTACCCCTTTTATTCAAAACAGCACTTTCAAAGGGTAAAAAAAATAAAAAAATATATTGAAAATAAGTGAAAGTTGATAGTTTTTTATTACTTTTTATCACCTGAAATAGTAAATTTTTATATATAAGTCACTCTTGGCTCATTCCACATGATGTGTTTTCACTTATAATTGTCGATTTTAGGTGTTCATGAGGCGCACATGAAAAATACTAGAGTTCATTGTTGTTTCTCATACGTGAATGAGGAATCAGTCAATAGGGAAAACGTCAAGGGGTATCAATGAAACTTGCCCCTTGTCCCTTCATTTTGTTTTATTTTTTATTTTTGGGCTAAGTCAAAATGTTTGGGTCAACATATGCCTCGATGAACTATGAGAAACTAATTCAAACATTCACCGGTGGAAGGCTGGCCAATAAAAGCTGGCACATCCCAATTAAATTGATAGAACTTAAGAGTTTTCAAATCAGATGTTTGAAATGATGAACTCTTGACTTGGTCACCAAGCTAACTCTTTTATTTTGACTTTGTAGTTGGTCGCATTCCACGCCCCACCTCATGAATCTTAGTGATTGACCGCGTGCATTAATGAATCTTAGTATTTGGTTCAACATCCATAGAGCATAGCGAGTATAGAGAGTGTGTTGTTTTTTTATTCGATAGTTTGTAGTAATAGCTTTTCTTTTAAAATGAAATTCTCTCTCGTTCCCCCAAAAAATGAGTATATAGTGTGTGTGTGTGTTTTTAAGGAACTAACAGTTTATTTGCTTTAAAATTTAGTTGAATATCCATAGCGATTATTTTTTTTGTTTTTTTGAAAAAAGGGTATCCGTTATATCCTGCCTCATTTCTAATGCCTACTAGTGCCAATCACTATCGCATTGGAAGGTTTTTTTTTTTTTTTTTTTAGTTGGAATGTGAATATTAACCTATTAATTAATGAAATTATTTGGCGATGGCGGCAACAACAACAAAGAAGCAACAAATTTTCCTATCATAGCACGTAATTAGGGTGATAAACGAGCCGAACAAGGAGAATTCGAGTTACTTGGTTCAATTAGCCGTCCTAATCGCAGGTATGTCAATAAACATCATCATTACTTGTCTTTGTTAGCTTACAACATACTCCCTCCGTCCCTTTTTAAATGTGTTACTTGGGATTCTGTGCCATTTTCAACGGCTTATAACTTTTAATTTATAATAGCTTTTATGATTTTGAAAATTTTGTATAATAGAAATAATTAAGATATATCAAACAAGATCCATAATGCATATGTTTTGAGGTTCACATTAAAAGTTATAAGCCGTTGAAAATGGCACAGAATCCCAAGTAACACATTTAAAAAGGGACGGAGGGAGTAACAATTATGTTTTTTTTTTATTTATCCGAAACTCATCTTTATATTCATGAAATGCCATTTGGCACTTACATGATCTCCAAGCAAATACAAGAAATAGGAAATATACAAGAAGCATGAAAGGAAACTAATGCCTCCACCCTAACACGAGCGTAATGCTCTCTTCACAAAACGAACATCAAGGTTCGAGTACACGTGGAGTATCAGATGAAAGCACTCAGCCTCCTAAAAAAGGCAATCCAAATCAAAGATAACAAGAAATCCAAATGGAGATTCAAAAAGCGTCACGGTCAAAAAAAAAACATGGACTCCAAACCCAGAGAATTGAAATCCACTAAGGCCTTAACGCCCGCAATACCAAGCGAGGGAGGAAATCTCCGTCAACAGCCATCTTCAAAGCCTCCATTTGAAAGACGAAATAGTGATGCAAACATCCGCTGACACGCGAGGCTCTGGACGTGGGTATGCCCGTCGAAAGAACATGCTTCGACACAAGGCATAAATAGCAACCCACAACCATGGCGGGCCACAAAAATCAAACCTCAAACTTGGAGGGTAATCCGAGCCGCAACCGCAAAGCAAAACGCAACTTAAGAAGATGGAAAACAATAAAGCTCTACTACTTAACTAACAAACTAAAACTACTAAGCCAAATCCTTAATTGAAAGCAACAAAAACAACCAAAAAAACTAAACTAGGCATAAACTCAAAACATTCTGAAACACCCGAGTCAACTCACACCAAGTCGCACCAAAAACTCTGAGTTGAAGCCGAGTCGTTGCTCTAGGAGAAGCCCAACACTCCAAAGTCACTGCCTACGAGATTTGGAGATATTTATTCAGCGGAGGGGAAACCCGCCACCGTAGTATCACCTCTGCGTCACCAGATCTGAGGAGGCAGAAAAGGGGTCAGAGGTGGGGTAGAGATGGGGAGGTGAAGGGTCAATTGTGGGGATGGTGGTGGGGTACGCAGTGGGGGAAGAAGAAGAGGCAGTGGAAGGCAGTGGAGAGGTGAAAGGATGGTGGTGGTTCAAAGAAAAAAAGGGCGGGGGTGGGGCCAAGAGGCAATCGCCCCACCCCCTAGAGAGATCTATTAGAGGGAGGAGATCGAGGAAGAGGAAAATGGAGGAGATCAGGGAATAATGGGGAGGAGGGGGTGGCAGTGGGAAGAAAATAGGAATAAACCCTAAGCTACTCTCTAAGGGTAGAGAGAGAGAAAGAGAGAGAGAGAGAGAGCATTTATGAAAAATTGATTCAGTTGAGGTAATTTGGAACAAATTAAAAAAAAAAATTGAATAAGGACAAACAAAGAAACTACAAAAAATCGACGTAAAACTAACAAATTAAAAAAAATTGAATAAGGACAAACAAAAAACCAAACTGATATTTTTACCCAAAGGATAGATAACACTGATGAGAGGGCTTAAAGTGCTCATTTCTCTCGTTCATGATCCAACAAGATTTGAGCCCGCCAATTACAAAACTAGCGTGGATGGTGGATGGCTCTTTATCCATCTAATATCTAAGTGGTGATGTGGTGATTGTATTTCATTCTGGACAATAGTTATGGCTCAAACTGAAATTCCACAGTAGGTCGGCAGCCCTTATGGCCACGCCTGGGGGTTGTTACACGGGTTGTCCCCTCCCATTTTTTTCCAGTTCAAAAATAAAATTTGATTGCAGTATTATCGATTACTCGGGACAATGCTAAGAGTACCGAAGGAATGTACCAAAAATGTACATAGCGGCTCATGGGGCCCTTTTTAAAAATCCAAACCGTTCAATAATTCTAGAATAATTTTTTGCTATTTGACCAAAAAATTAAATCACTCACTTACATATATCCAATGGAGCTGATTTTTTTACAAAATACTTAAAAAATTATTTTAAAATTATTGAGCGAATCAAATTATTTATGTGGGACCTAAAATTAAGCTCTGTGAGCCGCTATGTACATTCTCGGTACAATTCGAACGGATATCTTTATCGATTACACGATCGTTTTTTGTACTGAATCAATGCGGTACTTCAATTGATTTTTTAATTTCCCCACGAAATCTATGGAAATATTAATAGTCGTTAAATAATTAAAGAATTACTCTAAGGTCCATTATAGCTTTTTGTAACATGTCCAATCCACCTCTTAGTTCCATAACTCCTCTAATCCACCTTTTAGCAATTTCTAAGGTGTAAGGTCCACTCTCCATTTTTAACAAACAAATATATCCTCATATTAAATTTAATACATAACATACTCTTGCCGGAAAATTCACAGGTGCTGGAAAGTTCATCAGAAAGTTACCGACGCTGGAAAAGTTGGCCAGAAAAGTCACCGGTGTCGGAAAATTCACCGGCAAATTGGACTTCGCCGGAAAATTCTCTGGAGCAAAAAACCACATCTGGAATCACAAGAGGTGGTTATCTTTACTATATCTCTTTTTTTTAAACCTAATTTGGATTAGATATGGTTATCTTAAATCACAAGAGCTAGTTATCTGGACTAACAAAATGTGGTTATCTGGACTATATATATATAAAGCCTACTTGTGATCAAAATCTCATCCACCCAAACACCATTGTTGTATTTATTTATTCATAGTAAACCAAAGCACACTTCCTTTAATGATTATTGCTTTTAGCTGTGGACATGCATGTCCAAAAAATAAAAAAACAAAAGAAAAAGCATAAGCATGGGTATTGGGAGGAGTAAAAAAACAGTTGGTGTAATGCTGGCATTAACGAGAGTAAAAAACAAAGGAAAAACAATTTGTTGAGAACCTAAAAAGCATAAAAATGTGGTTGCCTCAATTCAGGCAATAACTCTTTCTCTCTCACTCTACGAATTGACTGCAGCTATAGTCCACTCCCTCCCATTGTTGAAGGCTAGATCATTCTGAAAGAGAATCCGGACTACTTTAGCGATAAGTAGGATGCCAACACAGGGGAATCTAACAAGGCACTGATGTTGAGGTCTAAAAGTTATTTTTGTATTTCTATTTAGGTTTTTGGCTTCTGATTGATCATTTTTTTCTGCTCAAAATTTTCTACTTTAGCAACGAACTCGGAGATCAAAATCAATGGGCCAGTTCCTTTATGTTCAGATAATAGTAAGCCCAAATCCAAGACAATCGAAATGAAAGGGAGGTTTGTTCTCCTTGAGGTTGCCTTTCGTAGTTACAAACATCCTTCCAATCTTCATCTTAATAAGACGACAGCGGTGGTAGCAACTTCATTTTTTAAACCGGTGTCGAAGATTCGGATGGCGATATGCGGTGGTTGTGGTTTGGGATCCGATCTTGAAACACCAGTTGCGGCAAACAACGGTGATGTTGGTGATGTTGGTGATCGGTTCCAGTGGTGGTGATCGGCGGTGGTAGTGGTTCGGGATCTGATCCTGAAACGCCGATTTTTATGAACTGCGGTGGTGGCGCTAATGATGGCGATCAGTTCCGATGCTGGTGATTGTGATCGGTTCCGATTAATGACGAGGGAAGAAGGCGACGAAAAGGAAGTCGAGAGGGTTAAAGAACAGATGTGTTTTTAGAGAGAGAGAGGGGGATGTGAAGGGACAGGGGAGAAATTTGAATCTGAAGGGGTATTATTGTATTTTAGATGTATGAGTGGACTGAATGTGTTAGGAAAAATTCATGTGGAGTATAAGTATTAGGTAATAGCTATAGTGGACCTTATAACAACCCTCCCTTAAATAATCAAAGGTTGACTCGGCAACCAATACTATTGTTTCTTGCAATGTAGTCCCTCAGCTCTTGGTTAATGACTGAAAGTGTCCCAAACAGTATATGCCATTCTAAATCTCTCCATTATGAGTAAATTCAATACCATTGCACTCATTACAGAATAGGGGTAATCTGCTACAACCATAGATATGTCACATATGGCAAGAAAGTGCTTGATGGGTGGACCCATGGAGCCTGTAGTGATTTGCTCAATATAGGCGTGTAGCGCTATTCGTTCTATTTTGGACAATCCGGATTTTAAATAATACTCTTCCGAGGAAGAGTCTTCTCTTCCACGGAAGAGTTTGATTTGCAATCTGAATAGTGCAAAACACTTTCAACGGTTAAGATTTACTCACTACACATATTTAGTGAGCAATATTGGGTTAATAAAAAGAACATTTGAGGAAAATAAATATCGTTGAAATGAGAATGCTAAGAAGAATGTACGACAAGACTTTGTGGGATAAAATTAGTAATGAAAACCTCTGCGGAATTGTAAATATAGTACTAATACAATGTAAGATGAGGGAAAATAGGTTAATGTGGTTTAGATATGTCTACCAAAGCTTAGTCGTTACACTAGCTGGGTGGAGTTAATAATATGCTTACCGTGTATTGTAGTGCTATGGGGAGGGATCAGAAAGTCTAGGGGCACATACTCTCAACCACATACCAGCCTCATCCACTCATGTGGGGCCTACTTTGAGGTCTCACACGAGTGATCGGAGCCGCTCAATTTGTTTAAAATATTTTTCTAAAGGTTCCTAAAAAAACCAACACAATTAGATACCCGTAAAAGCTCGATTGATTTATTAAAGTTTCAATTCCTGAATCGAACGGACCAAAACTTTAACAAACTTATCAAGCCTTTCCCGATATCCGATTGAGCTGATTTTTTCTAGAAACCCTAAAAAACATATTTTAAACAAATTGAGTGGCTCCGATTATTCGTATGGTCCATATGTGATTGAATGAGTGTGCCTGTAGAAGGACTCGATCGTGAGGGATAGACCAAATTAGACTTTAAAAAATGGTAGTTCGAAAAGTTCGAGGTTTTTGGAAAGAAACAATTCATATAGTCAACCCAATCTAGAACTTAAGATATAATTTGGAGGAGGTGTTCAGCTTAAATCTTCAATGAGATGGAACTTCCACATGAGTTTATTAGGCACCCAACCCTAGTTTTGCAAGACCTATTCTTCAATATTTTCCAAACCCTGTATTTTAATCTCTCTGACTTATATACAGAGCTACCCTGTATACGAGCATGTATTTTTTTAACTTACCGGCCAATGGCAAACTTATAGACCTCGTGGGCGACCGGGTTGATACACATCGCTGCGGTCGGACTTTCTCTTCAAGTTTAAATTTTTTTATATAAACCGCGATGTCGTAGTAAATGATTACTATAGATTAATCCGAAATTTAATTTAGATTAATTAATCTATTATGAACCGCGTAGCAAATGATTGAATTTATGTTTCATTGAACAAGTCCTGAATTAGATACTCTGTTATCCGTTTTATTCCACAAGAATTGTAATTAAATGGCGGAACACCTGGAATCGAGCGATTGCTCTACTAGCAGATTAAGGTTTGTTATTGTTTTGACATCTTCCATCGATGTGCCCTTGACTTTATCTCTGTTCATTTTTTAATTTTTTTTTAATATCATATAAATCAGGGTCCGATTAGCATCACCTATAAATAAAGGCTGTCACAGTAGCCAAATAGCATAAAAAAGCAATATTACACGAATCCTAAATAATCTCACTACTTGTTTAGTAGTACCGAACACTTACAACATGGGTTCCCGTGGTAGCTTCTGTGTCCTCGCCTTGTTTGTTTTTGCTCTTTCAACATCTGCACAACTTTCACCTAATTTCTACGACGAAACATGTCCCTCTGCTTTGGCAACCATTAGAGCCGTTGTCGACGCAGAGTTGACGCGAGAGCAACGCATGGGCGCTTCTTTACTCCGCCTCCACTTTCACGATTGCTTCGTTCAGGTACCACGTCAATCCAAATCATTTTCTCTTTCAAGATGATTTTTTTTTTTTTTTAGGGTAACAAAGTGATTCTTGTCGCAGACGTGTGATGGTTCAATTCTTTTGGACCCTGCGCCCAACATTGATAGCGAAAAGACTGCGATTCCAAATGCGTTTTCGGTGAGGGGATTTGATACGATTGACAGAATCAAGTTGGCGGTGGACAGCGCCTGCGGCAAACCTGTCGTGTCGTGCGCCGACATTGTGGCTGTTGCTGCTCGCGACTCTGTGGTTGCGGTACGTACTATATTTCACTCCTGCGCTCCTGCTTATATCGACAGAATGCATGCATGCCATGTCGTCCTAAGACATCCACATTATAAACTTTTCATTGATTTTATAAAGTCCATACTCAAGCATCCATAATTCAAGTTATTATTCTGATTATTAGAATCAGAATTTACCCATTCTTTCTTTTTGTTTACTTCTCCTTTTTTATTTTTTTTCAATTTTTTGTCGAACTTTTCTTCTCTCATTTTTTTCCCTTGACTTGTTGAGGTCTTTTTCAACATACTAGTTGTTCCACGTACTTTGATGTGGAACACATACATAGATAACGAAAACATAGTACTGCATATAAAAGAAAAGTTTTATTGGCTATACTGGTGATCGAGCCACAAAAAGCCTCTGGAGTTGAAGTTTAACAACAAAACAAATTTATTAATCAAACATCGAAAATAAAAGATTAAACGAGGCAAGCGAAAAGCAACAAAAAGCCTCTGGAGTTAAAGTTTTGTTCTATCGACTATTGTACGTATTACTTACGCATATTTCTTGTTTTGCTATTCGTGCAGTTGGGAGGACCTTCATGGGAAGTCCAACTTGGAAGAAGAGACTCACTCAATGGAAACAGGACCCTAGCAAACACCAACCTCCCATCACCCTTCTTCAACCTGCAACAACTCATCGCCAACTTCCAAAACCAAGGCCTCGACGTCAGAGACCTAGTCGCCCTCTCCGGTGGCCACACCATCGGCTTGGCCCACTGTAACCTCTTCAAGAATCGAATCTACAACGAAAACAGCACTACCATCAACCCGGCCATTGCCCACCTGCGCCAGGGCCGCTGCCCACCATCTGGTGGTGACAGGGAACTCAGTCCTCTTGACTTCACTCCTAGACAGTTTGACACCAATTATTACTCCAACTTGGTGAATAAGGAGGGCCTTTTCGATTCAGATCAGGCGCTTTATGAGGGCGGTGTGACAGATGGGTGGGTGAATTTGTATAGTCAGAATACCCAGTTATTTTTCGAAGATTTTGCAACGTCTATGGTTAAGATGGGGAATATAACGCCGTTAACTGGCGATGAGGGGCAAATTAGGGTAAATTGTAGGAAGGTGAACGATTAATTAATGTCTTGGAAGTCAATTAATTGAATTGATGTTTGTTTTGACATTTTTTGTTCCACCAAAAAGAATAAATATTTGTAATGTAAGCTTGTTGGGTAATTAATGGAAGTGTCTTATTCTTTTATCGATCTCTTGTATTTTTGTGCTATGAGCTATGAAGCACCGACACTTCTAGAGTTTGCCGTGTCAACATAGCAGGGACACGTATTGGACACGCCACGTGGCGTGTCCCTTAAATTAAATTATTTTTTGGAGGGGGACATTTGGGGGACATGGCATGGACATGCGTGTCCCTCCATATACGCACACTCTCTCGTTGGGTATATATGTATATATGTACTGGTATATATATTTCCGTTGAGGGTGTATATCTTACATTATGTGTATACAAGTATATATACTAGTAATAACAGTATACATATCTTACATATCAAAAGAAAAGTTTTTTTTTTTTTTTTTGCACGGCAAAAAAAATTTCATTAATCAGCGAGAAAGATACAATAACTAATAGGAACAAGGAGAAAGCAACGGATTCAAAGAATCAAAAGCCTAGTCCAAGACTCAAACCTCAATTGGCAAGGAACCAATCAAAGACACTCATAAAGGCCAAAGCCCACACCTAATGGGACACAAATGCCCAAAATTGAAAGAATTAAAAACCACCGGAAAAAAACCCTAAGATGCCCCAGCAACAACATCCAAATAGCACCACCATCTCATCTCGTCGTCGCCCGTCTTGTGCCACTGCCAACCAACCATGCGACACCGCTAATCACCAACAAAATCTCAGCTTGTAAACCCTGAAGACCCCAACCACAACACAAGCACATTGCCATTAGGCATAAAATTGGAGCAGCCCAAAACCCAACAACCGGTGGCCACGTGAAAATGATCCACCACAACTGCCCACACTCGACCACCACCAAACCACCCAAAGCTCGACACTCAACATCCTATACACCAACCGAAAACAAACAACAAGGATCTAGCTTGTGGCAGCCGGACCAGCTGGCCTTTAGGCAGAGGAGGGCACAACCAACATTGCAGCCCACGCCGATCCGAAACAAAGGAGGGAGAAGAAGAGCTCTGGGAGAGAGGGAAAGAGGGGTCTAGCATGCACCGCCAAAACCACATCAACCGCACTACAACCAAAAGCTAGATCTCCAAAACCTGCCAAAAAAAAAAAAACAAAACAAAGAAAAAAAAGAAAGGGAAGAAGGAAGAGGGATGGGAGAGAGAGGGGGAAGAGGAAAATCGCCGGGAGGAGGGAGAAGAAGCGGCACCTCCCCAATATATAATTATTATACATTGTTATTGCATATATATATGATTTATTTATACATATAATTAATTAAATATTTATTTATTTTTGCCTTGTCCCCCACCATATCTGTGTCTAGTTTTTAGAATTCACGTGTCCCGTATTCGTATCCATGTCAGTGTCCATATCTATGTCGGTGTCCCTACTACATAGGCTGCGAGCCTGTAAATGAGGATTTGTTCAAGTGTGTAGGTACAAAATTACAAATAGTAACCTAAGAGGGCTGAATTGTGTTTCTCAAGTATAAAACAAAATCTAAAACTAAATGCAATTCTGAACTCTGATATAGTAGTAAATGGAGCAAGCTTAGACAGAATGCAGCAGATTGAGCAAGCTCAAACACAGCAGTTTGCAGCAAACAAACTAACAGATGAAAGCATTTTTATATTTGAAATCAAATTAGTAGTTATGCAAATTGCAAATTACTTCAACTACGAATCTCTAGAGTTCAGGGATAGGATATATCAAGTTACCAAAGCAATATGAACAGGCAAAACAAAATATAAAAGAATAGGGAAGAGAGAAACCAAACACTGTTATCCTTTTTTTCTATTTCAAGCTAAGTTACCCAAAAAATAAAGATAAAAAATAAAATCAAACGCGAGGATTTACTCAACAAAAAAACTTTAACCAGCAATCCAATTAGGATTTTTCACCTCATCCCAAACCCACTTTTGAATGACTAAAACAATTTACTTTATAGAGCTTGAGAAGCTTAATTGTGCCAAATAATTTTGATGGGGAACACCAATGGAGTTAAGAGTTAAGGACCATTTAAATACATGTTGTAAACGTTAGGGATGTAATAAATGCAATTCGTATATTGGGGACCAAATTGACATTTCACTAACACTTTAGGGACCATTTGTATAAATAAGTTGTCCCATAAGTAGGGATGGCAATCGCAACCGAACCAATGGGTACCCGAACCGAAATTGATATTTTTACCCAAACCATAACCGAAATAATCCCTGTGGATATGGGTATGGTATGGGATATGGCTGAACCGAATGGGTATGGTTCGATTCTGGTTTGAGGTCATAACTGAACCGTGACCCGAACCGAACCGAACTATGACCCGAAAAGAATTGAAACATGAAATTACATATTTACCCCTGCAATAGATAATAATTGTGTATGAGCCCCTAACTATACATACACGGTTTAGACCTAATTAAAAACCCTAACACTCCTCATTTTTTCTGTCCGCCTACCACTCCACCAAAGGCGATTAGGGTTAGGGCCTTAGGGCGACTCCGGGCTGTCCCTCCGGCCTCCTCTCTGCAGCCGATCATCTCCCCGATGAGTCTCTCTCTCTCTCTCTCTCTCTCTCTCTCTCTCTCTCTCTCTCTCTCTCTCTGAGTGATCCTCTAGCTCTAGGGAGACTACTCACTACTCGAAGATCTCAGGAGACAAGAGACTATTCGAAGCTTGTTCGTGTTCTCAGCTTCATCTCACTCTCACTCTCTCTCTGTCTTTTTTGTGTTCTCAGGCTCTCAGCTTGTTCATGTCAAGCTTGTTCGATTCTTGCAACAAAGGATCTCAGTTTATCTCAAATGATTGGTTCTTAATTTTGTGTGGGATTTGATCAATTTTGTACTGGGATTTCATCAATTTTGTACTAGGATTTTGTATGGGATTTGAATTTTGTACTAGGATTTGGTCAATTCAGTTTGGTTATAACCCGAAACCCGATTGGTCAATGCCATTATTGTTTGGCTATTTGCAAACAATTCGGTTACCCAATCAATTCGGTTATTACCCGAACCCCAAATGGTTCAGCTCCGGTTCCTATTTCCACTACCCATTTGGTTAGTGGTTCGGTTCTGGGTCCTCTTTTGGTTTCGAGTATTGGGTTCGGGTACGCCAATACCCGAACCGAACCGCCCCATTGCCATCCCTACCCATAAGTATCATGATCGTGTCGTTTCCGTACCAAAAATAATTAATAAAATAAAACAATTACTACTACTCAAATGAATAGTGGTAAATATTCCGAGTATCGCTGCTCAGGGATTAAAAGGCTAAGTCACAAAATTTCAATTGATTTCTAAATTAATTCAATAAAAAGGAGATGACGATTTTGTTTCCTAAAATTATGAAAACTAAATTAAACTTAAGGAATTAAAAATTAAAGGGATTCGATGAGAGAACAATCTAGGGTTTCAAATCCACTCAACACCTTGTAACAATTCTTATGCAATATTAAAGGTTAATTTACTTGAATCAAACCAGATATCGTTATGTTTCGCGGGCCCTCGCGGTATCGCCAAAAGATTTTTATGAATCACCAAATAGCATGGGGTATCGCCGCCTGGCACGAACCGTCTTACTAGTACAACCCGTCTCAATGGCACGGCTCGTCTAATAGCATGGCGCGTCTTACGGAGCATAACCCATCCTACTCGGTTATCACAAACAATTAAGAACTGTTGTATGAACGTGCATAATATCTAGAAAATCATACACAAGATTTGATAGAAAAAATTAATGTCATAAATAAATCCTCAATCACACAACCATGATTCGAATAATAAAACACTAAATCAAAACATAAATAGTGTTACTAGGAGTTCGAGCTTCATCTACGCCCTAGAGTAGGGGTTTAACTGCCCATTTGAATGAAAAGCATCGAAAATCTGTCGAACATGTGATTGAACAGTGCTCTCCGAAGGGTTATTGTTGCCAACCCAGTTTCTCCTCCTCTGTTCTGAAGTTAAGCCTCTCACTTTTCTAATCTTGTGATATCTCCTTCCCCAGCCAGCAGCCTTCCTTTTATAATGATAAGCACCACACCACGTTCTGAATTTTCGAAGACTAATGCGGCTGTTTACATGAAGCCCTAGCCGATCCCTTTTTATTACAATTAGGCTACCAACAATTTAAACTAGAAGCCCATTGACTTCTTGCTCTGGTCCAAATTTGATCAAACAAAATTCATGAAGTACAATGGCCCACCAGTGCATGTATGCCTTGTATGTTTGCCACCAATTTTATAGAATCACGTGAACAGAAATAGTAGAGTTTTGAAGGCCCCGGTCCGTGCTATGTTCCCTCAATTTAATTCGTCCGCCGGCTTCGCTTCAACACCGAGTTAAATTGGATTTTGCTTAGTTTGTTTTATCACGGCATCCAAATATCTACAAAAACACCTAAACGAAGCATTACACTTCAAATAACAAATAAAATGGACTTAACAACAATAAATTCTGGGGCGCCAATATAAACATTTACGCGCTTATCATATCACCTATAAATAAAGCCGGTAACCAAATAGGCATCAAAAGCATAACACGAATCCTAAATACCAAACACTACTCTCTAGCTAGCTCCCCACAGCATGGTTCCCGTGGTTGCTTCTCTCTCCCTGCCTTGCTTGTTTTAGCTCTTTCAACAAAAGTTTTCTCTGCAAAACTTTCACCTAATTTCTATGACGAAACATGTCCCTCAGCTTAATTTGGCTTTACCATTAAAGCCGGTGTCGAGGCAGAGTTGGAACGAGAGTAACGCATGGGCGCTTCTTTACCCCGCCTCCACTTCCACGATTGCTTCATCGTACAGGTACGACAATCCAAATCATTTTCTCTTTAAAGTTGAAATTTTGATCTCAATGACCAGTGTAGTTGTTAACTAAGAAACCTGGCCGGCCAGTGGTCATTCTTATTGCAGACATGTGAGGGTTCAAATCTTCTGGACCCTGCACCCAACATTGATAGCGAAAAGATTGCAATTCTGAATGTGGGTGTTAGAGGATATGATACGATTGACAGAATCAAGTTGGAGGTGGTACAAGGCCTGTGGTAAGCCTGTCGTGTCGTGCGCCGACATTGTGGCTGTTGCTGCTCGCGACTCTGTGGTCGCGGTATGTATTATCGACTTTGCTCCTGCTTCGTTAAACTTCATTGATTAAAAGTCCATTCAAACATCCATAACTGAAGTTATTAATAGTTTCAAGGCTTAATAAAGTGCACAATCTGCCTATACCCTGCCTCGTGCTTTGCAAGTGGCTTTTCTTCGATGTATTTTTTGTCGAGTTTTAATAAAATTTTATTGCCGATCAAAAAAAAATAAAGTGCACAATCAAAGAAACTAGTATTACGAGGCCGGCTAAAGCAACAACCTAAAATAATTTTTTCCTCATTCCCTACCTGAAAAATGGATGTGTAGGTCAATCAAAAAATAAACAAATAGATTTTTTTTTCCATATATTTTGTGAAGCAATATTAATTATTTAGATCTCTGGATTGTCCGTAGCTAAGAATGAATCTAATCCACTTTAGTGCAACGAAGAGTGTGGTCAAATAGAGTTGTTTCGATTCTAAAAAGAAAAAAGAGTACCATACCATTCTTTCTTTCTTTCTTTCTTTTAAATGCGACCTTTCTTCTACTATTAATTTTTTTTAAAAAAAAAAATCTTTTTTTGAACTTTTCTTCTCTCATTTTTTTATTTTTTCTGACTTATAGAGGTCTTTTCAATATATATCAAAAGAATTTAGTATAAAAGGAAAAGTTGTATTGGCTAAACGGCCGAGCCGGCCCAAACTGATATTTTAAATAAATAGAACTTGACATAAGAGCACATTTTTAGCAGAGAGAGAGAGAGAAGCATTTTTGTAGCGGATGTATTTGTCTTACATGATTTTTATTACATAATAGAATAATGTCCTAATTATTTTCTTGTAACTAGTGGTCAGGCTTACAATTGCATTTTTTTTTTTTATCAGAAATTTTTTTATTACTCTTTGAAGAGAACAAAGAATAAACAGATCAAGAACACAACAGCAAGCGCCACTCAAGGATCAATACAGACAATCATTTTTTTATTACTCTTTGAAGAGAACAAAAAATAAACAGATCAAGGGCACAACAGCAAGCGCCACTCAAGGACCATTACAGACAATCTTTTTTTTTTGGTGCTACAATACAGACAATCAATCAGGAAGGCAAAACATCAACCAAACAAAAGAAAACAACAGCCTACACCAAAAGTCAAAACACGAACAAAAAAACACGCTTCTACCAGTATAATCAAGCTGCCACCCACAAGGAAAACAAAAAACACCAAGACCCCACAACAGACGCACCTAACAAAAGCCATTGACCAAACAAGATCAAAACCAAAGGCGCATGCAAGATCAGAACAAAAAATCAAAACTCCATCAAAAGAGATAAACCATCATCTAAATCAACAAATCAGCTAAATCTCCATCCTCCAAATCTGCATAATATTCCTTGGCCTCCCTATCTACAATTTCACCCCTCTTCCATTTCAATTTTATTATTTATTTTAGAGCTCTTTCTTCCTCTAAAATGGATCCCCATTAAGGCACAGACTCTATCAACTTTTGAGCATTTTCAATTATGTTGGATTTTCTATTAAGAATATCAACGGAAGATAAAGAGGAAACAAGAAATCACAATTTTCTCTTTATCTTTTTTTTCTTTTTCCTCTTTATCTTTGACCACCTTATGCCCAAACTCTGAAAGAAGCTTTTTCTTATTAGTCTTTCTTTTTTATTTGTTCAATCTCCTTTCCAATTTTAAAATAGCTCAATGAATTAAAGCTTCCCCTGGAATCGACATTTCTTAGCACTTGAGTTCAAACGATCTCTCGTAAATCCATTTGAGTGACCCTCTTCTGGAATTGCATCGCTTAACGGTTTGATCTCCTTAAACCGGAATCCTCATTGTTTCCATCGTAAAGGCCCATATCATCAGTGAGATTATGCTTATTAGGTAGACAAGTATCCTCCAAATCAGCCCTAGAATCTCCGCCACGGTCTTCCATATGAGCAACATTTACTTCACATCCCAAAGGACAAAACATTCACCAACAATTGAAGTAGACAGAGTTTAAATTCATGTCTATATCATCCTCCCTCAAATCTGACATCTCATCAATGTGAACCATGTCAGTATGTCACCAGCCACAACCTCGCCTTAACCTTAGTAAATTTCTCCCCAGAGCAAGGGGAAAATTCAACTCTTGCAAAATCACACCATTTGCATTCACAAACTCCTTTCTTAAAGTTATTAACCACCATTTGCTACTCAACCACTCTAATGGGAAATAAAAAGCCAATGCATTCCAAATTTAAACAGTGGTTAATTACCTCGAAAATGTGCTTGTAACCTAGTTTTGTGTTGTAGATAGTATCGCCCTAAGTATAGGGCTAGGCCGGTTGCAGCATAATACCCAAAAGTCCGGGTCGATTTCAATAAGAAAGGAACTCAGAACTATTGCGAGGCTTGCTTTACGATAGGGGTTTCAGAGTTAGGATGACCAACTTTTTGGTTTTTGTTATAGAATTCTCTCTCTATCTCAATTTCGGTGAAAATGAAGTTGACACAAATTTAAAGACGGCAAGGTCTAAGGGTTCATATCACCCATGACTCAGGATATTAATTAATGTATAATTCAAGTGAGAGGCAAAGTCTATTGCTCCCACTCAAAAGATTTGACAATTATAACCAAGATTTCACAAGATATAGGATTTGGTAATGGATAGAAACTCGTTTAGTCATTTTATCGAACATCTAGAGTGCCAATGTCTCAAGCATTGTGTGTGCCTAGTGATTTGTCGTCACTCAATCAAAGAGATTAAGAACCCTAAGATTATACCGAAAATATGCGTGTTCTATCCATTCACAAACCCACAAATAAGCATAAAAGTATGAGAAGCCATTAAAACACCAAAGTCATGAAGTAATATTCACTCCATAACCAAGCCTTATCTACCACTCACACATTATTAGAGAAACAAGGAAGAACCATGGAAATACAAGAAATAAACGCTTGATCTATATAAATAAGAGAAATGCTTACAATTTCCCTTAGTAAAAACTCTTCTTTTTTTTTTTTTGGGAACTTGTCCCAGATGGGCATGTGATGTTATTTTTTTTGGGAACTTGTACCAGATGGGCATGTGATGTTAATCTTCCAGAATGTCGCCATGGCTATCATTTGCTTCTGAACGAAAGATAGTTCGTCATTCTTTGAAAAAAAAATCATACTCCAAGATTTTGAAAATGACACTATAGATAGTTTCAAAGTAACTTAAAATGGCTGATAAAAGTTGGGACGAGGGATCCTGATGTGCTGGCACATTAGGCTGTTGTGCCCCTTGAATAGGCTTTGTTTCGAGTCTGAAAACGAGATCTGAACTGTTCACTTCACAGAGCTCTAAGCGTAGAGCAATCAAGTTGATAAATCATCCATAAAAATAAATAAATACATATATATATATATAATAAAAAAAAAATTCGGGCCTGATTTTTAGTCATTCGATAATAGCCCTGCACAAATGTATAAGTAGTAGATTAACGATTTTGGATAGACTTTATTCTACTCATTAAGCTCTACAAAGTGAACAATTCAAGTTACATTTTCAAGCTCGGGACGACCCTTATCTCATGAGCAAAACATATACAATCTGTTCTGCTTCTGCCTCTCAACTGATTTGGGTTTGTTCGAACCAAATCGACTATTGAGCACTCACTACAAGCCAATAGTATTGGATCTTCATAGATAGGGATTCGCATTCCAATTTTGGGATTTTGCGCCTCATCCCGAACCCACTTTTGAATCAGTTTACTTTATAGAGCTCGAGAAGGTTAATCGTGCCAAATAAACTTGTTTTCTGTACATACCAGTCATATCTGTTGACTTTTCTCACACAAGCTCAAAGATTTCACTTATTAGCGCTTTAAATTTGTATGAAATTTTTAAAATGTTATGCGTGATTTATTACAGGAAGTGGACTGGATAGGGAGATTGTGAGACTCACAGACATGCACATGAACAACAATTAAAATTCACTGAAGAGTTAAGGTTTTGGGACCGCATACCTATATTTGTACATCAGTCTCAAGAAATTAATAAATGCAAAGATGGGGATGCTTCCCTCTCTCTCCTTGAGCATATGAGGGACTAGACAGATCCATGGAGATCCAACAAAATTAAATAATACCTTAATTTCCTCTTGGCATTAAATAAATAATCACACAAAAGACACAGTCAGGATTCTTCTACCCCTACTGGTTTCTACTGCAATGGACTACTAATTAAAGAAAGTACCCCACCTATCTTGATGTCAGATGGTCCTATTAAGAAAGCATATCTCCTTGTCAATATGAGATCTATGAAACTGTATTATTGGGTCGGTTTTTTATAATTCAAGTGTTCGGGTCAGTCTTCATTCACCTTAGTTTGGTATTCCGTATAGACTGGCCCCAAAACTTTCAAATGCTATTGGCTGATTTGGTTTCTTTGGTTATATAGAGACCGGTAACTAGGGCTTATTTGTGATGGTTTGAACACTTCAGCTGATGGGAAACTGTGTTCTTGTAGGGGTGTTGCTACAGTACACACCCCCTAAAAATTATTCCGTATGAGATTTTGTGCCACCAAATATGAGATTTTGTGGCTAGAGGTATGAAATGGCGTATGGTATGCACCCCATAAGGATGGATGGCCGAGATTGCGCCACATATGACATGTGGAATTTTGTGTCACCTTTGACCATTGACTATATGAGATAGTGTGTATATTGATATGAGAATTTGTGGACTCCAATATTTATTGTTGTGATTACCAATATGAGAACTTGTGAACTAATTATGAGATTTTGTGTCTAATATGAGATTTTGTGACGGTTCCAATATTAATTGTTGTAATTACTCATATGAGAATTTGTGGGACTAGATATGAGATTTGGTGTTCCAATATGAGATTTTGTGACAATCCGTATGAGGTCCGCACGAAATCCGCATGGTTCCAATATGAGATTGTGTGGCTCCAAATATGAGATTTTATGGACTTATATGAGATTTTGTGACTATCCATATGAGGATACATATAGTATGTCTTTTCATACATCTAACCACAATCTCATATGTAGAGCCACAAAATCACATATTTAGAGTCACAAAAGCTCATAAGATTAAAATTTTACAACTTCGTCATATCGGTGGAGTTTGTGAAGCTTGATTAGTACTGGTTGCCCGATCATGACATCGAGAATTTTTCAAGGATCATGAAGGGTATTCAAAACTCTGTTTGTTGTCACAATGGAAAGAACAATGATAGATACACACCCTCTCAATCACTCTCCACCTCACCCTCTCTCACATGTGTGGTGGGGCCCACTGGATCCCACCGGGTGAGCTCCACCGCACATGTGAGAGAGTGTGATGGAGAGTGATTGAGAGGGTGTATATCTATCATTTTTGCAATGGAAACTCTTCTTCCTCATTCACGAATTTCCTCAAAATTGCGTGTGAGCCGAACTACGAAAATCCTCTTGTCATGATTTTCTACCTGTGTTTGATCTTTGTTCTTTGTGCTATTGCACGTGACCGTTTGGTTGTCACCCAACATCATTTTGTGTGAACCCAAAGAAATACACTCTCCTTTTATCCAACTGCACTCTCTTTTTCAGCTTTGTTTTTTGTGTTTTAAAGTTTGTACTTTCATGTGAGGAAAAGTAGTTGGTAATAATTAGATTAAAGCTTCCTAGCTTAACATTGTAGGTGAGAATACGCCTGAGATATTTTCGATATTTTCGGTATTCCTATACTATAAGTTGTCAAATAATACAAGACATTTGTCCCATGTATTAACTAATTTGCAACTTATAATTTCAAGAATACCAAAAATACAATAGTGGAAACTCAAAAGGAGTACGAAAATCAATTCCTATTTATGAATGCTAACTTTTATGCTTGTGTAGCCTTACTTTTAATTCTACATGCTCAGCCTAAGCCTTGTTTCAGAAATTAACTTAACTCAAGAACTAGTTTAAGTTGGTTTTTTGAATTGATGTATTGTAAGATAATGATCTATCTTGTAAAGCTTAATAAATTAGTTTTTAAGTCAATTTGGGAATAAGTCGGGTTTTATTTTCGAAGATTCTATGAAAGCAGAACATAAAAGTAGTAACAACAGCAGCAGCAGACGAAGAAGAAGAGAAAGATGATTTACAATAATATTATTCACCTTTTTAGATCAACAACAACTTTCACCATAGCCATGAATTTCAATTGCTAGTCTTTGGTAGTTGAGGTGACTACCACACATGAACTAGGAAATCAAAAACACCCAAAAAAAACAAACTAAAAGAAATTGATACCAAAGCTTGCATTACCTTAGGCAGATCTACGGCCAACAATTCCCATCAAAGCCTTTTTCATGGCAACAACTGAACAAACGCCGCGAATCCCGCCACTGATATCTCCACCAACACCGAAACACAGAGTGGAATTAGGTGATCCCATGGACACCTCCTCTTCCTCATCAAATGACGACCCTTCACTCGAGAACCGGCTTCGACGTCCCTTAGAAGGTGTCGTAGTCGAGAAAGACACCGATGAATGCGATGACGACCGCGATGATACCGATGAAAAAGAAGGTGAAGAATTTGGCGAAGATGGGATGTGGGTTTTCTTGAGGTTTATCTTGAGCAAAAGAGTGTTTAAAAGTTTGGATCTTGGGTGCTTCTTTGTGATTTGTTTGGAGTAGTTATGGGAATAGTAGGAGGGAGGAGGTGAGAGAGGAGGGAGGGAAGAAGAAGAGTCTGAAAAAGATGGATGTTTTGGAGTACCAGGTTGTGATTCCCACAAGAATGGAACTGCACCAGAGACTCCACCATAGTAGACTCTGAATGAAGGGGTGCTTGACACATTTGAGGTTATTTCCTTTGACTGAATCCTTGAGATGAACTTGTTGTCTTGTTTTATTTGGAGGGACTTTTGTGGGGGGCTGTGGCTTAACATCTTGAATTCAAGGGGAGATATGAAGAAGAAGAAGAAGAAGAAGAAAAAAGGAAAATGGTTCAGAGCAAATGGCAGTACTGCATTGAACTTTGCATATAAAATAGTGGTTTTATATTGGGGTGGGGGTCATATCGTATTTGTGTCGTGTCATTTCGTGTACGAGTCAGAATTTTTTCAATCCTAACCCGAACTATTTAGCTTTTGTGTTATCGTGTCATGTTATGTTTGTGTTTCGTGTCAAAAATAACCAATCTTAACCAGTTAACTTTGTGTCTTGTTCTCGTATCGTGTCGAAAACTCACACCCCTACTTTTATATATAAGGACAGGATATGTGTACTATTTAATTGGTTATCGACATTAAGATTTGTGTCAAGTTTGGTTTCCCACACTAGGGCTTTTAATGACAAGAACTTGGTAGATTAAAATATGTAAGCTGTTTTGACCATTTGCTAATACAGTAAATATGTGTATTCTTTGAAAATGAACATGATGCACCGACCAAGTGCATTAGCCACACATCGCTGTGCCATCTGATCCGCAGGGAAAAAATTATCAATTATTTGGTGATTAAAGAAAATTAATGAGTTCGAAACAGACGGTATAATCTAATCCAATGCTCACTGCTGATGTTACGGGACTAGGACTAGATGGTGTTACGGGACTAGGTCAAGTTCAAAAAAATGATCAAAATTGTATAGACTTATTGAGTAGGAATAATACTGAAAGATCACCAATACAACCCCCCATATCTTATAAACCACAAATTTTTTTTTTCCCAAAATTTGTCGTCCGACAAATATCTAATGCCTCTTATCAATTGTTGCATCCAAGTGCCACAAATGCAGTCCCTTATTGATATTTAATTAATGTGATCTTATGTCTAATACGGCCAATCCACAAGTTCAATATGTCGTTTCAATAACTTTGGTGTTCGGGTCAGTTTACGCGCACCTCAACTAATCACGAGCCTAATATGTTATTATGAATTGAATATATGCAACTACGGTGCTTGGGCATTATTTTATTTTGTGGGCCTTGGAACTCTAATATATTCTTTACTGTCATGCTTCATGCTTGGTTCTTGGGGTGATTAAAGCTACACGGTTTTGGGTAGAATTCCATCGAAATACTCCCTCCGTCTCATAAAGTTAGATCACTACGAAACTACGTGCAATTTTCAAACTAAAAAATAATGTATTTATCAAAATAATTTTTGAATTTTCTTTGCACCTTATAAAAGTTGTCGATAAGATCTATCAAACAAGATTTATATTGACTAAAAAATTATTTTCGTAAGCACATTATTTTTTAGCTTGAAAATTGCACGTAGTTTCATAGTGATCAAACTTTATGGGACGGAGGGATTAATTTTCTTAAAGGGAAGTAATCTAGCTTTCTCTTTCACCAGTCTCTCAATTTGGATAGTTGAGTATAAAATGTAAACTAGATATATATAGTTAAACATATCTTCCTGTCAAAGGTGGTACCTCACTTGCCCCTTAACCGAATGGGCATCATTGATGACGAGCTACTAACTGGGCCTCACCAGGATTTAATGTCGGGGAGCCGGACCAACCAATGTACGCAGGAGTAAATATTGGAGTGGTCCTAATTACAGGTTGGTCTCAATAAATAATCAAATGTGTTGCGAACTTGTCCACAAAGGTTGTAGTCCTTGGCACCATCGATCAAGGGTAGAGGTGGGCATGCCTGACACGAAAAATTAAATAAATCTATGTAATTGAGCTAAAAATAAGTATTTTTATGAGTAATATTTTATATATTAGACATTAGTTTGATGAATTGTCAAGTAAAAATAAATAAAAATTTAGCTTCAAGTAAGACTTTTTGACATGACATGACAATACGAACTCGACATGACCTGAACATGACACGAAAGATTTGATGAGTTGAAAAATATTGAGGGAATTCATAAATAAAATTTTGTTACATAACATAAAAATGACACGAAATTACTTATTATCCACCCCTAATCATGGGTATCATTGCAAAGTTGCTAGTCTGAAGTGGAATCACCCACAATACCAAAGGGTCACAATAGGGAGTGAGATATAAATTTAGACATTCTAGATTCAAAACTTAGCAACCTCTTGGAGATAGGCCGCAAGAGAGAAATCTCTTGTGAATTTCCTAGTCACAGCGTAGATAGTCTATCTTTGACCAAACTAGGGAGAAGAACTAGTTGGGGTACCGTTAACCTGGCTAAACACACGTGACTATCGAAGAAATAAAAGTGAGATCACTCACAACACACAGAGACGTGTGAGGATGTAATTGGGTTTAGTGTCCCTACAGAATAGTGATATACCAACTGCCAGGAGATTTGATTGGCTTTTTTTTTATTTTTTTACCCTTCTCCTGTTGTAACAAGATAGTCAGCCCGATAAATCGATTTACTTAGAGGATTAATTATCTCACTAATCATCAACGGAGGGTTCAGTTAAAGGCAGGAAAAAATCTCTTTAGATTAACTCAATACAGAACTTGATAGCACGCAAGGGACAGTGGAACTCCTAACTAAGGGTTCAGGAGATGGAACACAAAATGCATTGAATCGTGCAGTGCACCATCTGGCCATTCATTTTGACAATGGACGGCTCGGATTTAATTCGAACAATTAATTATATCCGATTGTCGGTTGTTTGGATTCAATTCAAGTTGTCCATTATCGAAATAGACAGCCGGATGATGCGCAAGCTAATCCTTTCGGGTCATTCTTTCCTTGATTCCTTCTATGATTGTAAGCTTGAAACATATCCAAACACTATAGGACCAAAATATTGGTCTTTCCATTCTCAGTCATGATTAATGCAATGCGTAGAAGCATGGCCAAGGAGAGAGACTTATGGTAGCCAAAAAAGCATGATGTCTGCCATCCACCATTTCATACAGCTTGTTCGTTGGAGGGGGAAGAGGACAGTACGTATACGGGTTAAGCTAAGAAGATTATCTCTATTCGGTATTTGTTTCACCTTTAGACATCCATCCTTGCTTATTCTCCTAAACGTCCTTCTGGAGAATAAGTAATCCGAGTGTTTCATTAAAGGTGAATCAAACACCGAACAAAGAGAAGGGTTTTTTCTTATCCCTACTCCAAAAGATATGCCCCCAAAACCTTCTAAAAAATTTTGTATTCCTTACATACATTATTGTATATAAGAACAACCAAATAGTTTGTCACATTATAATTTCTTTATCTACTACACTTATCCACCCATATCAACTACTAACAGTGGTGAATGATATAGGTACAAAGGAGTCACATGAACTCCTTAAAAATAGGGCCCTAAAGTGGGCCCCCAAGTCAAAAGAAGTAATATATACTATGATGTTTTACCCTCATGGTAAGGCATTCGCTTCCACCTGAATGACTCAGGTTTGATTTTCAGTGTCTTTACTATTGTTTTTATTTTTTAAATTGTTATAAAAAAAATATGTCCACAGTCCACGCAATTTTTAGTGTTTTGAGAAGAGAACCCACACCAAAACTAACTTATGTAGTAGCATTGTTAACATAAGCAAATTATTATATTACCATTTTCTACACAAATCAATTATTATCACTATAAGTTTTACACAAAATACATACGTACTTATTTTCTTTAAATAGCCCAAAATCTAAGCAATGTGATGCAGTAATCTAGTGGTAATGCATTCGTTTCCACTTGAAAGACTCAGGTTCAATTCTGAAGGACCCTGCTATGGGTACAGAAAAAAATGTACAGAAAATGTACAAAGCTCTCTTAGGGACCCACTTTTGGGTCCCACACGAGTGATCCGAACTCTTTGATTTGGAACGGTGGGGCTTTGGTTCAAGCACTTTTAACCGTCCGATTTAGTTGATTTTTTGTGGGGCCCTCGGAAAAATATTTTAAGAACAATGAACGGTTTGGATCACTCGTGTGGGACCCAAAAGTGGGTCCCCAAAAGAGCTTTGTACATTTTCTGTACATTTATTTCTGTACTTCCAGGTTTATCCAATTCTGAATGCCTTTACCATTGTTTTTATTTTTTAAATGGTTAAAAAATCTCTCCACAGTCCACGCAATTTTTAGTGCATTGACACTAGAACCGATACCAAAACTAGTTTATGTAGTAGCATTGTTACCATAAAGCCAATTAGAATAATGCTATTTGCTACACAAATCAATTATTATAACTATAAGTTTCAGACCAAAATGCATACATACTTTAATATGTTACATTTTGTTTATTTTTTCTACAAGCTCAAAATTAACTAACAATAACAAGAAAAATATTTTTTTATATATACTCGTTTTCCAATTGAATAATAAAATTGTATCCGAGTTTGTCTATGGCCATATATGGCTGATCCTAAAGGAGTGACTCCTCTGTAGAAAATTCCTAGATCCGTGCTTGCGACCTTGGATTTTATATCGAATGTTGATTCCCCAAGCGTAGGGTTTAGGTGTCGTGTAGCATGATAACCGGAAGTCCGGGTTGAGTCCACAGAGACGAATGCGCTACATGTGTAGATTGATTCACGAGTGTTGGTTTTAGCCTTAAAGCGGCAAACTTGGCTTTGTAGTTTGGGGGTGAAATTCACTTAATTTCATGAATGACGCAAGACTAAAAAGACTAATTAAAAACAAGGCTAAGTCAAGGGGTTCACAACACCTATGCCTTAGGCCAATTCATTCTCCTCTAAGATAACTGGCTCAGGGATATCGTTAAAAGACCCCGAACGGAAGATTTGGTATTTAAACTCATTTGACTAGAAAAAGTGTTTCTCACAGAGTAGGATTCTTGTGCCATTTATACAAACATTTTGATTGATATCGCCCGAAGCATCACACGTGCCAAGTGGTCAAGCCCGTGGCTACGTGTGATCAACAGGATTAACAAATCCAAATTTTGATACATAAAATCAATCCATACTCTTTGATTAACAAGCAAAGTTTGCATTATGGCGAGGAGAGTAAATCAACCTAAGTCACGGGGTGCTAGTCACCCCATGACTGAGCCTATAATGACTACTCGGTCATAACTACATAAGACATGACTATTTTTATAAAGGAAATAAAGAACATAACAGATGATATTAAGAACTTATTTTTATTGAAGATCCTAAGTTTGTCTATCACTTTATACTTTGAGAAATTAACCAACAACTAAACAAAACAAGTGTTAACTAAGGAAATAGCAAGAAAATCAAGTGAACTAAATACTAGATGGAATTGAAAATAAACTAGATTACTAGGAAGATCTAATCAAGAGCAACATGTTTAATAAACGTGAAATTAACGGTGGGCAAACACTTACATGAGATAAACTAGAGAGAGAGAGACCTTGGAACCTCTTCCATGGAGGAGAGAGGGGAGAGCAAAAAATATCCTAGGAAATAAAAGAAGAAGAAGTGTTTGAGAAGGAGAGAGCAACATATAGACTTCCCCTTCTCCCTCTACAAAATATCCCATAAAGCTCTCACAAAATATAAAAAGTTTCCATAAAAGGCAAGTACAAAAAGTGAATCAAATTGGTTGTCTAAGCATGTTTGGATCGATCCAACATGACTTTGGATTGATCCAAACTACTCTGGTGAAGTTTCATCCAAGTTTAGATCAATCCAACTTTCCTTTGGATCGATCCAAAGAGTGTTGCTGAGAAATTTTGTGAAGTTGGATCAATCCAAGATGCTCTGGGGGAATTTTTTGTGAAGTTGGATCGATCCAAAAGGCTCTGTTGGAATTTGATGAAACTTGGATCAATCCAAGTTTCTTTTGGATCAATCCAAGTTCTTCTAAACTTGAATTTCACTACTTTGATCAAACCGCTTGAATTTCATGCTTCCAGATGTCTTCCAATGGACTCAAATGGATCGTGTGACCCTCGGGGAAGATGAACCTCGGTCTTGTGAGGGCGTGTTCAAGTCCAGACCCCACCGGGAGTTTTTGGTAACGTGAAGAACGGCTTCAAAGCACCAACTTCTCGCATTCCCAAGCCTCTACCGAATCATCGTCTCGTGGCTCGTGAGGCTAGGTGTTGGCGTGCCATGGGGCACGTGGCCCTTGATAACGCGACACGATTTCCAATGCGCACAAAACACACTCATTTCGTGCGTTCAACCTGTAACTTGCCAAAAACACTACGACGCGCATATCAAACATATAAGGTGCGAAATCGCATGCGTGTGTAAGATAAATGAGTTAGATAAGCCCCGGATATGTACAATATTGGGGGCTTATCAATCCGCCACTAACTACGAAACCAAACAAACTCCATACTTAATATCTCATAAAAAAGGCTCTTAGGGTATCCCAATGGCATAATAAAAAATAGATGACATATCCATTTTAGGGGTTGCTAAGCTTAGCAATGTTGAAGTCCACAAAAGCATATTCATGTTGAATTGACGAAAATTCAAATGCAACAGTCAGGTTTTTTTCTTATCAATCTAATGGTCTACATTGAATGGAATTCTAGTAAAATAAGTGGAAGTGAAGAGCATTTGTTAAAATTTATAAAGTGACCAATATCGCTATATGTACAGCCACTTGCCAAAGTGGAAAGTGAGTTTCACTTACCAATAAAGTATTCGCTTTCATAGAGAGTGAGTTTCAAGCAACAAAAAAAAAAACATATGGAATAACTTTTGTGGGTAGGACCTACTATTTTTTGCTATTAAGATAAATGTTGCTAACTTTGATCATTGAAGGCTCAAATTTAGTTATTGGTGAAGAGCTTCCTAAGTTTTGTGGTTTCATTGTAAACCATTTTTAAGGGTTAAGGGTCTATGTTGTGCAACTAGTCCACATCACGGGTGTTGTGCGGTCCATGTGGGACCTATATACTTTATCCGAATCATTATTTTGTTCGCCTTGTCGAGTATGTGGCCCACATAAAAATTCATTGTGATCGGAGATCTTTAACCATGTTTTTGGACTGCATTTGTATTGAAAATGGAACACTCAAAGAGTTTAAATAATGTAGCTGATTTTTGTCTACAAAACAATAAGATAAATGGTTACCGATCTCTGATCAACATGAATTTTAACGAGCACTACATATTCGACGAAACGAACAAAATGAACAATTCAGATCAAAAACAGGACCCAAGGTGGGCAACAAATGAACCCCATTTTTAAGGACATCATTACAACTTTATAAATTTTTGCTTTTAATTATGTCGTTGGAAATTAACTCAGATAATTGAAAAAACATCTGTCGATCAGTGGGGCTCATGTTGACTATCGGGCTAAAAGTATCATAGTAATGCAATATTAACTCCGCTAACGCTTTTGTGATATTCAAAGTCTTAATTTTTGCAAAAGTGCAACCCAAAATCGAATTGTGTCAAGTTTTGGGAGTGTTGCAAAAGTGCAATCCAAAATCGAATTAGGCTTCCCAAATCCAACATTTTCACCCCTTGAGATATAAAACTTTGGACCCATGACTTCTCATTTATAAGTGGTCACGACTTGTTAAAAAATATATGTTTATATTTTGTGATGCAACCGATAATATGAAGGGAGAGTTAATTAGGGGTCCTGTTCAAAAAACTTACTTATATTTCGATCCTAACTGGTTTGAATCATTATGATTACATCCTCAAATTTAAATAAACCCCAAAATACCCTTTCTCTCATCTAATTTTCCTGATATTTCTCTCTCCTGATTTTTCTAATATTTTCTTTCCTACTCTCTCTCTCTCTCTCTCTCTCTCTCTCTCTCTCCTTCCTATATCTTAGAAAATTTCTCTCTCCTATCATGACATTTTGAAAGATATAGAAACAAACCAATAATTCATTGTAGCAATAAACCATTTTTAAAATATATGGGAACAGAGTTTATTTGTTTTTCATTTTTATTGTACCGAATCTATCAATATTATCAATAAATGAACCATTTTAGGGAAAAAAATGGGAAACATGTCAATGAACCAGGCTATAAAAAAAAGGGCAACATGGTTTACTGGTTTACCATTTTTATTGTACCGAATTCACCAATATGGTGAATCAATGAACCATCAACGGAAAAACAAAAAAAACAAAAAAAAAACATGGGAACATATTTTACTATACCAAATCCATCAATATGGTGAATCAATGAGTCCTCGAGTCCTCAACGGGAAAAAAAAAAAAAAAAGGGGAACATGGTTTACCAGTTAACCATTTTTACTGGACCGAACTCACCAATATAGGGAATCAATGAACCATGTTCGGGAAAAAGAAACATGGAACATGGTTTATTTATTAACTATTTTTACAGTACCAAATCCACCGATATCGATCTGAATCAATGAATCATGAAAACCCACAAATCTTTTATTCCAAAAATAAAAACTTAAAAAACTTCCTAAACCAAGCCACAACAAATCTCAAAAAAACCGTCAAAATCCACAAACCTTTGGTTCAAAAAATCACTTGCTCGACAACCACCCTATTGGATTGGCGCCTAGCGTGTTGGATTATTTCCTTAATCAAGTACATCTTCTTTGCGTGCAAGAAAAAATATCATCGCGGCCATCCTTCAAAACTATCATTCATACGTTGGGATCTCATCACCATCCTTTAAAGCAATTAGAATAGTCGATAGATTGAAAGATGAGTCTTACTGGGTAAATACAGGTCATTAGTGGTAGGGAATATACGTGTCATTAGTGTGAATATATAGGTCATTAGTGAGATTGAGAAAGTGGCAACTAAGTTTCCAAGAGAAAATGAAAAAAGGACGAGAAACTTGAATCTGTGAGTGGGTAATGGAATGGGGCGAGATCTCAAAAATATGATTGTTCAATTCCTATAATTAAGGAAATCATAACTGATATGGTAATTAAGGAAAATCTAATTACACTATATATACATATAAAGATAGAGAATCAATTAATAAGGGTATAATAGGACATTCAATCAATTTCATGATGGAATCATAAGTATTTAAACCCATTAGGATGACAACCTAAATAAGTTTTTCAAACAGGATGGCTAATTAAAATTCTTGAATGGGGTCAAATCAAAACTCAAAACCTGAAAATCAATGAAATAATATAGTGATCAAGGCGAGTGTCGAAACACTCTGTTCGTAAAGACAAATTTCGCTATCGCTACAGTTCTTACGGTTTGTATGGGACGACTGTCTCCCATCACTACTTGATTGGAAACTCTCCAAAATAACATTAGAGTTGGAGAGTCTTACTAACCATCTTGTGTTTGTACTATCTCGTATGACAAGACTTTAACTTAGATTTTCATAATTTTTTAGATTAATCATTTTTATCGACGAGATGAATTAGAAAAATATAAAAATGTGGTTGAATTTGAAAAAAGTTCATATAAGACGACACTTTAAACAAAATGTTGAATTTTTTTTCTTTAGTGAATTGCTTTTTGATTTTGGTCAGATTTTTAACTTTTAGACTTTTATCGTCAAGACGAATGATTAATCTAGAATTATAACGGTATCCATCAAAAATTAAATATAAATGAACAAAACACTAAAAAAATAATTAAAAAATAAAAAAAACTTAGGTTGGAGCCATCTCATAACTGGGCATGTGGCACACTGTCCAAATCTCTCTGTATTTCTGAGAAGTCAGAGCAAATGAATCAGAGGTATGATGATGTAAGCCACTAGGAAAAGGAAAAAGGAGAATCATTAGGGATGTGTTCGTTTGGGGGGTTTTGTCCAAGTTTTGGCATTATGTTAGTTTTGATTACATCATCATTTTTTAATTTTCTCTCTATCTCTCTCCACTTATTACACCTGCTTACATCATCAAAACTAAACTAAACTAAATTAAACTGTGCAACCGAACACAGCCTAAACAATTTGGACTGTAAGATGAGAAGCAATTCTTTGGTCCATTTAGAAAATTCTGAGCTATAATAATGTCTACGAATGAGACCCGAGCCAACCAAATAAAGTCATCTTGGTTTCACTCGCCCTTTTAACTTGCACTTTAGGGGTATAAACAAGCCAAGTTGAGTTGAGCTTCGTAAACCTCGAGCTGGTTTAGTAAACGAGTAAAAAATCAAGCTCGAATTCAACTTGTTCCTAAACGAATCGAGCCCTTAACAAGTCGAGTCAAGATGATTTACTGAACGAGTCTTTTTAAATAAGCCAAGCTTATATAAAGAGTCAAGCTTTTGCAAGCCGAGCTTCACTAAGCTCGTTTACTAAATAAGCTTAAAAAGTCGAGTTCGAGTGATTGGTGCGTAAAATGGTTGCATTTGAGCGCCTGAGTAGGGTATTATTGGCCTAATTATCATGGATTTAATCCTCATTTTCTATTTAATATGTGCACGTGGTTGCATTGGGTGTTTATGCTTAATTTGCACGGAATTGAGGTGATTTAGTGCTAATGGAAAGTGTCCGGATGTCTCGTGTACGTGGATTGAGAAGAGGAGCGCTACTCTAATTATTTGGAGCGCTCAAGATTGGCACAAAAAGGTCCAAAAAGTGAACAGAAGGATTAGGAGCGCTACACCAAAAGCGGTGTAGCGCTACCGGATTGTTAAGAGTCAATGGTCAACGGGAAGAGTCAATCAGTCAAAGGGGGAGATAAGCAAGCGGTAGCGCTACACCACTTTTGGTGTAGCGCTACAAATAGCTTATCTTTGCCAATGAACGGCAGCGTCTTAGTCGTCCGTAAAGTATAATCCTATTCTGTCTCGGATTTTAATTAGAAATTAGAGATTAGTATAAATACTTGTATTTTAACTTAGATTAGGGTTCCACACTTTTACCTAGGGTTTGTATTTTGAAGTTTTTTGCTACGAATTTCAATTCTACATTCAGCGTTCTGTGTTCAGTTTTACTTCAAGAATCTCGGTGATGGATTGGAGTATTGCGAATCATTAATCAAGTTCGAGTTTTCCCTTGCAATTTACGGTACCGTTATCTATTATTTTTCCTATCCTATACTTCAAGCATGCATAGATCTAGGGTTATTTTGATTCCAATTATTTTTATAAGCATGAGTGAGTAGTTGTTTGAGTGCGACTGCGGGGCGAAGGTGCCAACATCTAGGCTAAGCAATATTTCACCTCGGGGCCGAATTAAATCAATTTTCGAGCAATTTTGAGAACTTGAAACTTATCTAACAAACTAACCCAAGCATTACGGAATTGAATCTTGTAAGACCGAATCACGGTGACAATTGGTACGCATTTGTTAGGAAGCTTTTCTCGTGTTTTAAAATCAGCAAAATGATTAATTGTGGCCCGAGTAAATATTGGTTAGGCTAGGTGTGAGCGCTGGGTTCCCACAGCTGCACTTCTTTCATTAATTGGCAGTTTATCAGTTAAATTAGCTTAGTAATTAGTTAATTAATCTCATAAAATCTAAGGGGTGGCTACCTAAGAGCCGTTGAAACTAAAACTCCACACTTTTGAGTCAAACAATCAAGTTAGCGTCTGCCTCGTGGTTTCGATTTCCGTCTTCCCGATTTATTGTCTTCTGTAGGTCGAAAGTCCTGCGCTTTGGGGCGCCTTATTTTTAGTCAATTTTTGTCGGTCAAGCATCGAGCTCGGCTCGATTTATGTGATTTTTTTTACTAGGTTAATGTTCTCAGTAGATCTAAAAAGTGGATGTTTCTCATCATCTAAAATGTGCCCTAAAAAAGCCCCAAATGTATATACAAGGACGTCCCGTATTGTCAATTTAATGGAGTGAGCATCCCATTCCAGATAGAATAACAAAGATATAGCCAAATTATACGGGCTAGTGGTTGATATTATACGGGCTAGTGGTTGATATTTCACAATCACAGACGGTTAGACAAGGCTACTACTAAAGGCCCTACATTCATGCAGCCCCATTTTATGTAAAACAATTACACAAACTTCTACCGTATGTGGGATATGTGGACCACTTATCCTATCGCGTGGCCCCCTTGGCATATCCCCCATGTGCCAGAGTTTGTGTAATTATTCAAAAAAATAAGCTGCATGAATGTAGGCATGCTGTAAAAACTGCTCATGCTCTTGCAAGAGCAACTCTTTATTCTAAAGTCTGGAGACGCAAAATTTTTACCTGAAAATCAAGTGCATCTAATTCCCCCAATGCAAGCTCAGAAGACTCGAAGTAGCTTTTAACTTCCTAACTTGGAGAAATGAACCTTCAGCTAGAGAGTATATATCATTCAACTTCAGGCCTACGACAATCGCCAGAGAGATTAAATCTTTCAACAACAGGCCTACGACAAGGCAGGAGTTCGTGCTGCTACTACTACTACTAATAATAACAACAATAATCACTCGGAGATAACAACACAACAAATTGAAGTTCATGCTAATAATAACAATAACAAACAATACTCTCTGGTTCCTCAAAAATAAAACACTTAATACTCTATCAAAGTCCCTACTACTCCAAAAAATTTAGGACATGGGAATTTCAAAACTGTATTGACGTAAAATGACAGGATAGTTCAACTTCACGCTCCCAAAAACTTCAAGTAAATCTAGGCTTAGTCGTGCCCCTGCCAAAAAAACAAAACAAAACAAACATACAAAACCATGTTGACAACTATTAGAAAGTAAACAATGCAGAGCTCAAAGATGAAAATGTATCATGGATCTTTCATAGAAAAATAATTTTTGCACTCCACTTCCTTCTTAAAAATGTACTTCAAAATTATTGTCTTTATGGCATAGAATTACACACTAGTACAATATAATTTTCAAAGCATACTAAGAGTCTAAGAGGCAACTTTTGAAGTGGATATGTAGAAGAGAGGATTAAAAATCATTTCCCTATCTCATAACCCGCAATATGGGACGTTTCCGCAAACAAGCCTGTGCAAAAGATCTACCCGCATTTAAAAGCAATGAGGAAAGATCAATGTAGACGTTCAGTTTATCAGCTTATTATCTACAATTGGAAAAGTTGTGTTTATAATTGTGTACATAAAGTTTCGAGTAGAAAAGATTTCCCAAAAAAAAGGAAAAAGATTTGCAAGACATAATCGACCAAGAGGAAGTCTACATGTTCTCTTGGAACTTGGACAAATATTTCAGTCTGCTAGTTGAATGTACCTGTGAAACTTACGTTAATAATACAAAGCAACAATACATGAAGCAGAAGCTACAACCAGAGTGTGTGGTTAGGCTGGACCGGTGATGTTCCAGAGGTCTCGATCTTGACCTAATACACTTCTGAAACGAGAAGCAAGAAAGGCAGGGGGGAAATGGCAGACACTAAACACAGCTAATAGAGAGCGAGCGACAAGCCTTCCACAGAACAAAGATGAAGAAAAACACAGCAAGAATCCCAAAAGCATATGTGGAACCTGTGTTAGATGTACCTTAATAGCATCAGCATCTGCTGGTTTTTCCAATTGAGCCCTTCCCAGAGAAGAGATGCTTTGGTTTCAGACAAGGAATCACTCTATCTGCCTCTCCACGCCGAGCATCCTTATTCCTCTTCTTGGCAGATTTCCTAGCCAGTTTTACAGCCTTAACCTTTTGAGCAGAATCCTTGAACCCATCACCAGGGATAACCACCACCTCACTCGGTGGCTGTGACCTTGACCTTGAATGGGAAATCGACCTTGCCCTAAGCTTCTTGTTAGGTTTTTGGCCAACATCAAGATCCATGACATCATGGCCATCACTCTCTCCACAGACAAGGGATCTCTCCCTCTTACGACCCCTTGACCGGCTGCAAGCTCTATTTATTGCCATATTTGGATCAAGTCCCAAAGCTGACAACTGCCTTCCCATTCGCCCTGATGTGAACTTCTTGTCTTTGTCAAACTTCCTTGGCACAGTTGGTCTGCTCTCCGCGGTGCTTTTCTTGATCCTATGTTGTTGTATGCGCGAGCTTATCATTTTACGGATACTAATGAGATCATCTTGCTTTTCTTGGGTCAGTTCATGGCCCTCCATATCAACATCAGCACCTACGTCCTGCTCCTGCACAAGACCCTCTTGCTCCACCTCCTCAAGCCTTTGTGAGATATCAGAAGTATAAAAGTCACACACATTATATCCATTGAGAATTTCTGGCATGATATCTTCTTTCCATTCATCATTTGCTAGAATGTAATGTTTTGTCAAGCTGGCCGAATATACACCTGCACCACCATTCTGATTCTCCAAATCGCTCTTAAGCTTCCTCCTCTCCATCATCACTTCTTTCTTAGCTTTAGATTCCAACACTGCCTGAGGTATACACGGTGGCCTTTGTCTCTGGTCACGCGGAATTGGCATTGCAACATGAAAAAGATTCAGACAATCATTCATCTTTTTAGACTTCAATTTCAGTTCCACTCTTTGATTCAAAAGCCTCTCACATGCTGCATTCTTCACGGCCATTATCCCCTCTTCGGTCAAATTGCTCAAGGTAAAGAGCACCTCGTCATCATTTATAGGATCCTCCCCTAGACCTACGAGAGTCTTCATAGCTTCAGCTTTCATTTCCACGACCAACTTCATGTCTTCTTCAGATATGCCCCCCAACGGCTGCAAATCTGTCTTACTGCAAACAATAATCAACGGTTTGTTCATGAACAGAGACTTAATACCGTGGAAAAGAGCTGCCTGTTGAGCAATACTATATCCACATGACGAGGAAATATCCAAGAAGAACAACACAGCAGCTCTTAGATGTGCCAGAGCAGTGATGCTGAACATCTCAATGATATTTCGATCTTCAAATGGCCTATCCAATATCCCTGGTGTATCTACTACCTGGTATCTTAGGTATCTATAATCTGTATGACCTACAAAAAGAGACTTTGTGGTGAAAGGATAGGGCTGGACATCCACATCAGCCCTAGTTATCTTGTTGACGAACGAGCTCTTGCCAACATTCGGGTAGCCACAAATCAAAAGTGTCCTCGTATTTGGATCAATCGATGGCAGCCTTGCCATGTGCTGCCTGATCTGTTCAAGGTACGCCAAACTAGGGCCCACCCTCTTTATTACAGTGCACATACGTCCAAGAGCAGCAACCTTCAGAGCCTTGCATTGGTAAAGCGAGATGCCATACTTCACCAGTTTCACATAGTCCTTCGCAATCTTACCAATGATATTCCTTGCAGTATTGATTTGACCAAGGGCGAGCTTGTAGTGATCTTTGTTGTAGAGGACATGAAGAAGGTCAGCATAAAAGGGGTGAATATTATCAACTCGGGGGAAATCCTCAATGATAGTGGAAAGCTTCTCATGAAAATTCTGCTGAGTGTATTTCACTTTACGCATGTAGAACTGACGGATCCGGGAGATGGACCACCCCTTGTGAACAACAGTGGGAGTTTGCCGTTGGGTGCAAGAAAGCGTGATCTTTATGAAATCATCTCTGGAGGGAACAACTGTAATCTTCTTAAAGTTATACTGCACCATAATTTATGATTCGTGGTTCCCTCTGTAATGCAAACAAGAAACAAACCAGAAACTTGAGAAAACTAAAGAAAGAACAAAACCAATACAGAATGTAAAAAATGCGACGATACAGAAACACAATATGACAATCACTCATATCAATAGCTAAAAAGGAATCATATGAGAATAAAAATCAATCACCATAATTTATGATTTCTGGACGCAGAAGTGAAAAGCATGCATTACACTAGAAAGAGGTTGATTACTAGACACGAGATATCATAGGCATATCTGCTGTAATATCTAAATTAAATCTGTGGTTCTGATAAATGAAACCCACATATTCTTTGTTTCAGATAGAGTAAAAAAAAGAGGAATATAATGTCTACCAGTTTGATAACAAGAATGAGAGATGGAGGTAGCGCAACAATGGTGATCGATGACGGAGAAGAGGAGTCCTGGAGGAGGCGAGGAGAGGTGGTGTCGAGTGAGGCGGTTTGGATGACGGAGAGAGGCTGGGTGGAGAAACGTGAGAGGCGGGGTGGATTGTGGAGGAGCCAATGTAGAGGCAGAGAGAGCCGGCTTTAAGCCTTGGAGGAGCCAATGTAGAGGCAGAGCCGGCTTTAATTTAAGCCAAACCTCTCGTAGCCGCTTTAAACCCTAAATTTTGATTAATTTTGAGCCCAATTATATAGGTACATTTCGTAGTTAGGCTAACATAAAAATTAAAGATAATTTGTGTAATGATTTAAGCAGGCTCAGTCCTGTGTTTCACGAGGTCCCAAACCTATTCTCAATTTGACGTCTTTCATATATATATATATATATATATATATATATATATATATATATATATATATATATATATATATATATATATATATTTTTTGAAAAGGCACCAGGGCGCAGCGCCTTCCAAGCTCCACTTGGGGCGAGGCGCGGATTTATTTAAGGGCCAAATTTAAAATGAAGCCCAAGTGAAAAGGACGCAACATGATATAAATTACTAACAAATACTATGAACTCATTGAACTAGGGAGGGGTACCTACCATATTTACAGCCCTTGGCTTCTCTCCTATTAACTAGAGCCCCTTTCCAAGGACTGAAATCATTTCTCTATACGGTATAAATTACCCTGATCAACATTTGCTATCCTGGGTAACATTGCTCGAAGGTGAGGATGGACTGATAAACTTTATTGGGTCCATGGAGAGATGCTCGCCAGAGATGGGTGTCGCTGGAGACGAGGGCGGCCGGTGGAGTGGAGATCGATGTCGGTTGAGAGGGGAGGAAGATGAGGGGATGAGAGAGAGGGTTAAATTTTTCGTCCTGCCCTTTTTGTTTTTTAAACAAGTGACCCCAAAACTATATCGTTTTGGGACTGTTCAGGTGATCGACCGCATAAAAAACCATATTGATCAAATACCAAATGGTATGATTTTCGGATGCATCTACTACTACTTTAAAAAACTTGGAAGAATAAAAAGTGTTTCCCATACATTTGATTCCCAAAATACCCCTACTAAAAGTAGCAATTACATACAAACTGGAATTCTCATCTTTTAATTTGCCGAACTGGTGTGTACCCAATTAGGTGCATCAGTTTCAAAAAGGTCCAACTGTTCAAGTTTCAACTATGACAAATGAACATGTTCCAAAGTCTTTTGTTTGTTTATTCCCTCTTCACTTCAATGCACGAGGCCCAGAGTTCCATGCCTCTCTCATTCAATGAATCTATTATAGTATTGCAGAATGACTTTTGTGAGAAGAGCCTAAAGCGCAACAAGTAGCATAATTTAATTGGATTGTCATTGGAGTTTTTAGTTGGCACATGTAACATTACTCTTATTACCACTGTTAAATATTATCCATAAATAAGTTACATGATATTTAAAATTTACTTTAATTGTCTCCCTTCATAGCCATATTTGAATAGAAGATTTTTATGCTATGATTGGATAATAGATTTCATCAATTATGCAATAAAAATTCGACCCGACTCTAAAATAGTAGTTACTAGAATTTTCAAATTCAAATGGCTCTAATTTATCTTCTCTTTCTCTCTCCAAGGAATCAAATTTGACATATAGGAAAAACAATGGATGCTAAAAAGTCCCAATTAGTTTCTTCCCTCATCTGATTTGTATTTTAGTATATCATTAGTGATCATTTTGATTCCTAACTGCACATATGTTGGTACTATTTGATATTTAATATATTGTCATAGTTCTTGAAAGAGTTCTTGCGATTATTATGTGTGAAGTTCTTCCGAAGATCTTTTGTTTACTTGGTATCCACTCTTTGTTGTGACAGGAATCAAAGAAAGAGTACTATGTGACCTTCCACAAAGGAAAAAGAATTGGAAGGAAGGCCAATTCTACATTGAACTGTTTTTTTTTTGTTTCCAGTTATTACTTAAAATTCATTGCAATTGTAAAAAAAATCTCACGTAGGTATGTTAAATTTGTTCGTGCGATTAGTTATAATTGTCGTGAAATTGTAGGCCATTGGTTACTCCAAAGTCTCTCATGCATTAGAATTGTGTTCAATACTTTTTGCCCTCCCAAACATAATAAAAAGGGAAAAAAAAATGTGCACGATATTGTGCTTTAAGACTTTAAGTGCACACCTATGTTGGATAGATTTTTCATATACGAAGACATATATTCAATTCTAATATAATTAAATTACTCACGTATACATCCAAAGCTGCATAAATGCATATATATATAAGAGAAAAGACATAGGTTAGATTTAAAATTCTTCCCATATTAAAGTTTATACTTTGTCCTTGGTTGTTGGCTCATTACCATCTAAGGATTATCAGCCTAACTAGAATGTAATTGGAGTACTTGATTTTGCATAGTAATAATGATTTTTTTTATTTTGTTTCTCAAAATCAATGGAGTTTTTTTCATTATTTTTTTATTAATTTGATTATTTGTGATATTAGGTACATTTCCATGAGATCTGTCGTAATTTAATTATTATAACTAAAAAAATAGTTTAAATTGGAGCAGGAGTACTACTCTTTTGATCATTTGATGGCCAATAACTTTAGTTTCTCATATTTTATTGTCTTCGCTTGAAGTATAATTTAATCTTCGATATTACATATATCGCATTTTTTCTTATTAGTTGAAAGAAAATATAAAGATAAAAATCTGCATATTCATGCACGCTTTAATAATCTTATTGATATTTTTGAAATGAAATATTGATAAATCTTGCTCAATCCCGTTGATAAATAGTTCCATATAAAATAAAGATGGTTTCCTTATTTGTAGGAGAACTCACCTATGTAAATGTATAATTGTCCTACTTAAGATAGAAATGAAAAAATCACTCCAATCATATCTAGAAGACTAGAATCAACTTACCAATCAAACAATAAAATTCAAATTAAAAAATTTGTTAAGTTTATCAATGATTCATAGGTTTTATAAAGGAACAACTCTCTCACACCGACTATGTTTATTTCCTAGAGGCTAGAGGCAACAATCACTAATTGCCCATCAATACAAAAGATACTGAAATTGAGAGTAAGTAAAGAGAAAGACATGTTTGATAGTATATTGTTTCTTTTGTTGTTTGTTTTTGCTCATTATGCATGACAACACTCCAATTTGTTATTGCATGTGTCATTCATTTTTTTATAGTAGATACTAGAAAATTATTGCCAATTGTTTTCCTCCCCAAATCACAGAAGGTGTCCCCAAATAAACGCTCTCAGAGCCGGTAATCTGGCAAGTGGAACAAAAAGAAGAATCACTCAATCTAAACAGTAACATTTAAGATCTATATTTGCGGCATATCTTTATATTTGAATGCATATTTGAACTCCAATACATGATATTATTGGGTCATTCTAGGACAAAATGCTGGAGTGGTCATGTTACTCAATAAACAATATTTGTCCAATTCGAGTGTATTTGTAACTAAGACTTGGTCAAATTATGTTTTGCTATTTTATTTGTACAAAGAATGTTCAAAGCAACATACAAAATACTAAAGTTATCTTTTGAAGTTTAGGACACAATTATACATAAGAATGTTTGTTAACCATTTCAGAGTGTTCAAATGTTTGGACATACAAATGCAGTTTACAAGACATGTCGAATTTCTTATGTGGACTAAGCAATAGGTATTGCATGTCATTATTCATAATATCGACCTCCTTTTACTTAATCCAAGAGTAACAGTAGAAAAAGGTTCGTAGTTGACGGGTTAAGCTCTCTAAGGTGTTGCTATTGGAAGATATATTTATAATATTAATTTAAAATTTTTGGATTGAATTTTTTAAGATTATGCATTGTCATCCATTACTTTATTTCATTAAGTAACATATGTTTATGTAATTTAATTAGAATTAAGTTCATCGCACTAAGTCAATTAATCGAATCATCAAAATTATTAATCTCCCCGTGAAAATTCCAAAGGTTAATGTTTCTCGGCAGAGCGGTTGATAAAGCCACCATGAATCCACCCAACTTGAACCTGGCTATGGGAGCTCAATTACCCTTGAAATGGTGGGGGATGCTTTTGGGCTTCTCGTGGTTAAATATTGGTTTTGTTTAATTGGATGGTGGAGAGATGGGGTACTCAATGGAAGGCCAAACACAGTTATAAAGGCAATTTGGGATGTTATTCCTCTTGCAAATTATTCAACACAAGTTCAAAGAGAAGGTTTACAGTTGAAGTCAAAAGCATCCCTGCAAAAAATAACAGACAAAGAAGAATAAAGCATAGAAATTGATAAGGAAAAACTCACTTCGTTAACTTTGACCTTTAATGTTCAACCACGTAGAATCATCCACGTGCCAATTTACTAGTTTTTTTTTCTTTTATCAAACTTAGAAATTTTTTATTACTCAAAAATCACTCAAAGGGCTACAAACCCCAAACCAAAGCCCATCAAAGGTAAAAACTAGGGGTGTACACGGTCCGGATCGGATCGGATTGGCATGAATCCAATCCTAATCCGCGAGTCACGGTTTTTAGAAAATACAATCCGTGTCCGGACCCAAAGTCTCACGGTTCGGTTCCAATCCGATCCGCGAGTCACGGATCGGTTCCGGTTTTATCCACGGATTGCATGTTATATAAGACATTATTATTTACAGTAGTCGTAATCTAGCATAAAAATAAATCAAGAAGCATCCCAAAGTACATTATTCAAATTCTATAAATACTAAGGACACCACAAGTTCACAAACATAGAAGTTCGTAACAGCTAATTCCTATTTTGAAACTAACACATCAACTTGAAACATAGAAAATCAAAGTAAAAAGCTCCCGTAGCTAATTAGAGAAGATGTCTTCGTTGGAATCTCACACTCATGGGTCATCAATAAAAATACATATTCAAGTTTTGAAAGAGATCACAGTTTACCCACTAGTCTGTGTAGTAGAAGTTTGTGTCAAATTATGTGTGTGTGTATATATATATATTTAAAAAAATTATATATAATAAAAATCTCACGGTCCGGATCGGTTAATCCACGGTTTTGAAATCAAAATCCGTGTCCGGACCGCGAGTCACGGTTTACTATTTTTTCAATTAGTGTCCGGACCATTAATCCACGGTTAAAATCCAAAACGCACGGATCGGTTTGGTTCGGACCAGATTCACGGTTCACCGGTTTTTTTGTGCAGCCCTAGTAAAAACCCCCAATATTCGGGTTATCCGTGTGGTTCGGATGAGAATACACTGAGTACGAAGAACAACTACCCTCGAACAGGAGTAAACAACCATCCTCAAAGGGGGTAAAGATTCCACACAAGGAATATAAGAAAAACAAAATAAACAAAAAAACATAAAAAAAAAAAAACCTCCGAACAAATCCATCGCCAGAGCTAGAGCCATAGTCGCAGCTACCGCCACGTCTCTGGACTTTTATTCATCGGAGGGGTCGCCAAATCACCCCAAAACCTCTTGAGCTCCACGATTCTGACTCCCTTGAGGTGTGGAACAAAGCCGATGACGGTGGTTCAAATCCTCCACCACTATCCACGGTGGAGGTTAGAAGATGGAGGCAAAAGAGGGTTTCGAAGTAGTAGGATCATGAGATCTGGGGATGGATGGCTTTAGGAGAGAGAGAAAGGAGGGGGAGGTGGGGTTGGAAGAGGCAGAAGCCCCCACCCAGGACGACATCTGATTTTTGAGAATGTAGAGAGAGAAAGGGGATAGGGTTGCTCTCAAAAGAAACGGGTTTGCAATTTACTAGTTTACTCTAAAAAAAACAAAGATTACGACACCGAATTAAAACTCATTGAACCCAAAGTAGTAGGTCAAGGAAAACAAACTTCCATTAGCCTAAATGTGTTCCCAAGTTTATAGTACTGATGTACTACGGGCGTGCTTTCCTTTCAGTAAAACATTAGGGTCAATTTTCACTACCATATTTTTTTTATTTTCGACATCTATGGGTTATAATTTGTCAAATTTGTTAATGTATGTGATAAGAATGACTTTTTGATTTGACAACTTATAATTCAAAAATACCGTAGTGAAAATTTAGCCTAAGGATGAATGTGTTGCTCTGTTCAATCAACAATGTCCCTATGGATCTCAAAAACTAAAGTCACCAAAATCGCAAAAGAGAAAGAAAGTGTGTAATAAACATAAAACAAGAAAGACATAGATATACGTGGAAAACATCAATAAGAAAAAACGCAAGAGTCACACTAGTCCACTATAATCAAAGAATCAATAGAGTACAAGTTTTTTTCTCTTCTCTCTCAAAAAAGATTTCTCTTACATCCTTTTGTTTTTACACTTTAACGCTCTTACAACCTGCAATATAAATAGGTTACCCAATGACCAAAATTACCCCGCAGCCAAAAGCCAAAATACCTTTTGTAACATGATTGGTGCTCACAACAAGATAGTATAAAAACTGAACGATTTGGATTATCAAAACAAGCACAAAAGCATATAAAAAATAGTGGCAATCAGACCAATTACTCTACCAGTCGACACTCCTACAGTTTTGAAATCGTTACGCTCCATAATTCCCATAGCAGGAACCCCTCCCCCAACCCTTTTTCCCCACTCTTGGCTTCTTTCTGGAAAATCGAACGTTACAACACGCTTTACTGACCCTAACGTCTCTCTCTCTCTCTCTCTCTCTCTCTCTCTCTCTCTCTTATTACTACTCAGTTTTTGTCTCTTGCTCACGCTCTACAACGGTACAACCCACTTTCAACTCCTCCTCATTCGGACAGCAACAGACACAATCCTTGTATACATTTACCAGTCCACACGTTCTACGAGTAATAGGGTTTCTGTTTTGGTCGTTTCAATGGCTACTGATGACTTAGATTCCAGTACCCAATTGGTGGTTTCAGAAACATTGGAAACCCTAGAAGCAGATTCACGTGAGGGAGATTGTAAGAATAGTGACGGAGTGGAACCCACAGCGACTGAAGCTGATTTGGGTTTGGAGAAGAAGATGTCCGAGAGTCCGAGGGCCGAAATCGACACGTCGGCGCCCTTTGAGTCCGTTAAGGAGGCGGCAACCCGATTCGGTGGTATGGGTTTCTGGAGGCCTCATTCTCACAAGCCCTCTGAGGTCTCTCTCTCTCTCTCTCTCTCTCTCTCTCTCTCTCTCTCTCTCTCTCTCTCTCTCTCTCTCTCTCTCTCTCTCATGGACACGACAGGTCTCACACGCGTTCGGGTCCAAACCCTTATGTGAGTCTTGTGTCCAGATGTTGTGTTCGGATGTCGTGCCGTAGCATTATCGTTTCTGTTTTGTTCGAAATGTTTGATTAAGAGCATGTCCTGTTGTTCTTAGTTATTCTGATTTGCTTGGCTAATAAAGGGTGGGTTTTTATCGTTCTGTTTAACAGAAAAGATGTTGCTTTATGTTTTTTTTAGTAGGATTGCCTTGGTCAATCTAGCTCTCTTTTTGTCTTTATAATTAATTTGCTATTGTTCTTCTAATAAGTCCTTTTATATTGCTATAATTTGCTTAGAGTTTAGGAGAGTTTATTCATTGCCCACATCGCACCTCGACCACCACACATTGTCGTGAGACCTGTACACGTAGTCTTGGCCCACACAAAGTGTGATTGTGAAGGGGGCTTGGACAGTTTTTGAGGATTGTCATTAGTATTTTGCCTTTGTATCTTCGTTTGTAACAGCATCTGGTTTGGGTTTTATTACCTCCCTTTTTCTCTTGCAATTGGTAGTTGCTGCCTTGCTGGTGACTGTTAAGAGCTAATCTCCTAAATCAACGAAATTCAAATCAGGATTGTCCATTATTTTCCGGCACAATTGATTCATGGATGTTGAGTACAGATTGCAATAACTAGGATCATCTTTCGTGGGGGATCTTATGAGTTTTGTTGTTCAATACATTTTGAAGCAGTAGATATTGAAAATACGAAACATGTTGCCCATTGCAAAGTACCAACGTTTTTTTACTCCTATTTCACAAGTCTAGTAATGACCATGATATGTCTTCCCATAAGTTTTACTTCAGTTCAATGGGAAGAACCACCGCCTTTTATAATACTCTAATGAAGTGAAGGACCACCGCCTTTTATAATGCAGTGTTGCTGCTATGATCTTCATATTGTTGAGTGTGAATGTGCTTTGCTTGAACCCAATAGATAGCCTCAACTCTGCCACATCAGTTTGTTTTGTACTTCAAGAAGATCGTGGAACATAATTTTGCTTGGCAGTTCAAGAATTGAAACATTATTTTGTTCTATATTGGGTTTACCTCTGCTTAGCTACATAACTTTCTACTCTTAACTCCGAGTCATTACTATTTTATGAAAGGAAAATGCTAAAAGTAGCCCAGTGGGCTTATGTGTTAAAAGTTGATGAAAGTGTATTGGAAAATGTAAAAAGTGTATTGGAGGGTTTTTTTTTTTAGGTGTCTTTTTCTTTGCTTAATGAAAGCTCTGTGGGCTTCCGTTAGCGAAACCGTTTATGAAATGAGCCGTAAGGATATATTTGCAGGGTACATGTGCATGTAATGCATAAATTGATAACAGGCCAACTCAATGCAAATGCAAGTCTGGATTTTGATTAGTTTCTATTTTGTGGCAGCATGAATTTGAAGCCGTTGACATGGCCCAAGTGGAGGAACAAGCCGTGCAGTTGGAGAAAGATTTAATGGCAAAAGAAAGGGAAACACTTGATGTCTTGAAAGAACTCGAAACAACTAAAAGGGTCATAGAAGAACTGAAACTTAAGCTACAGAAAGAAGCATCTGAAGTTGGTGCAGCCTTCAATGCTAACTCAGATGATATAAACATAAATCCTTCGGTGGAAGAAGAAGAGAAGGAAAACCATGTTAATCCCAATACCAGTGGTGCTTTCAGCCTCTGCCCCTCTTCTGCTCCGGGATTCATCTTAGTGGAATTGAAACAAGCCAAATTCAACCTCACAAGAACTACAAATGATCTTGCTGGCATTCGCGCTACTGTTGAATCATTTAACAAGAAAATAGAAACAGAAAGACTTTCGCTTGAAAAGACTCGTAAGAGGTTGTCTTCGAGTTCCTCGAAAATTTCATCGCTTGAGGAAGAACTAAGCAAGACAAGACTGAAGTTAGAACTGGCTCAAGATTCTGACATCAAATGTGGTGATTCAGATACCGCTGACTTATCCAGAGAGCTTCAAAAATTGAGTTGCGAAGCGGAACAGTATAAGAAAATGGGAGAAGCGGCAAAAAAGGAAGTTTTGAGAGCAATGTCTGAGATTGAGCAAACCAAAACTAGGATTAAGACAGCTGAGATCAGATTGGTTGCAGCAAAGAAAATGAAGGAAGCTGCTAGAGCTACAGAAGCTGTTGCTCTAGCTGAAATCAAAGCTCTTTCAAACAACGAGCAGAAGCCAGAAGGAGTTAATCTTTCCTATGAGGAATATATGTCCCTAACATCGAAAGCTCGAGAGGCAGAAGAAGTTTCTAAGAGGAGAGTAACAGATACAATGCTTCTGGTTGACGAAGCAAACGTATCAAGAATGGAGATTTTGAAAACTGTAGAAGAGGCAGCGGAAGAAGTCAAAACCAGTAAGAAAGTGTTGGAAGAAGCTCTGAACAGAGTAGAGGCTGCAAATAGGGCAAAGTTGGCAGTTGAAGAGGCTCTGAGGAAATGGAGATCTGAAAACGGTCAAAGGAGACGATCGGTGCAGAACTCTACCAAGTTCAAGAATACCTCCTCCTACCCATCTCACCGCCGGAAAGACTCGCGTCTGACTGATGTAAATGGGCTGAATCTTTTGAACGACGATGAGCCAAAGCCAGTTTTGAGGCCGACACTGTCTATAGGGCAAATCCTGAGCAGGAAGCTGTTTTTGACAGAAGAATTTGGCAATGGGATGAAACCGCAAAAAGGTAGTGCTATTAAACGAAAGATGTCACTCGGTCAAATGCTTAGTAGACCTAATGATGAGACACCCTTCACGTGGAAGGCCGAGAGGGAAACTGGCCACAAGCAGCAACTGCCGGTGAAGAGAAAGAAGTTTGGGTTTGCGCGGTTCTCAGTCCTTATGAGAAAGCAAAATAAGCATAAGAAGAAGCACACTCCTAACTTTATGTGTCACAGTGAGTTTGATTGATTGCTTCGGATCAAGCACTGACTTAAGTAGTCATCTTCTTCATTAGCTGTTATATTCGTCTATCTGTCGTTCCTCGTTTACTATTATTGCTCAGAACCTCGTTTATTATTCGTGCTTTTTCTCGGTTATTTCTACTTACCCGATATCTATGAATGTTATTGTCGTTATTTCTCCCTTTCTGCGTTGTGGTTGTCCATATGATGATTGAGGTTTCCTTATATTACAAGGCTTCTAATCGGAATGGAGTATTTCAGTTGGTGTGTTAATGCTTAAAACAGAATTAGTTGTTACCTGCAGTAAAACAGGAATATGCTACGGTCACACCATCCCACCAAACCTCAAACCACACCCGCCTATGTGGCATACCGTATAGGTGGTGGACCCAACGAACTAATAACTTAAATGCGGACGCTACATCCAGACGCAATACTCACATGGGTAGAATTCATATGAGGGTCCAACATGGGGTGGAATCCATATGAGGGTCTAAGTTGTGTGTCCTACTCCCACATGAGTGTTGTATCTGGATGTTGTATTCATGTGTTGTAGCGTTGGTGGTTTAAAATGTGGCCACTTGCTAGTCAAAACAAAAAAGCTCATAGGTCTACTTTGTAGATGGGTTGTTCATACTACGGGTTGTTTGATGCCCAAATGGACGGCCCAAATTCTCTTTTAAACTAAGTGGATTATGGTCAAGTCATCAATTGGGTTAGGCTAGAAAGGCCTAGCCTAGAACACGCACCAAATAGTGTGGTGCATAAGTCCGTAGATACTATCGCAAATTAATTAGTCTTTGTCCAATTGAATTGAATTGTATCAATCTTTATTGATCAATATCAACCAACATTTTTTTGGTACATAGAGAAAACATTAAACAACAAAACTAAACTAGATTCTCTCATACGCCAGCCCCCTCGTATCTGCTTCAAGGAGGGGAATGATATCCACCGGAAGGACAATGTGTGACACCCATTTGTCTTCTTGCTCCACTCCAATGTTGGCAAGTTTGTCCGCGACTTTATTTCCTTCACGATATGTATGGCTCAAGGAGCAGCCCATGACAGCAATCATCGCCTTGCATTCTTGTATGAGGGTCTTGTGGGGGGAGTGAGCAAGTGCTTCCCCTTCAATAAGCTCAATTGCGGTAGCAGAATCTGACTCCACCTCAAGTGCCCCCATGTCTTGACTTTGAACCAATTCCAGTCCTCTAAAAATGCCCCAAAGTTCAACTTCCAAGCTTGTGCAATCTGGGAGTCTCCCATAGAATCCCAGCACCCAATGACCTCTTTCCTCTCTAAATACTCAATTGAATCCAAGGGGCTTGGATTTCCATAACTGCTCCCATCAATGTTGAGTTTGAGTTTCCCCGTACCTGGAAATTTCCAAGCAACAAGTTTAGCTTAACGAGTAGCATTTTTGAATCTATCACTATATGCACTAACAACTTCAGATTGGAACACAAGGCATTGTCTATAAATAATGTTAGGATCAGGTTCAATATCATCAAAGACTTTCTTGTTTCTTGCAATCCAAATTTTCCAAAGAGTAACAATAACTAAAACAGAGTTAGGAAAACCCCCTGAAGCAATTTTAGTCTGATTAATATTAGCTTGCAGCCACACTCTCCATTCTTCCAACTCAGCCGTGATGTGAACCTGAACATTTGGGAATCTACACCAAACATTAGCACTGGTAAGGCAGTTAAAAAAAGATGGAGGATATCCTTACTAGCATTATCACATCTAGCGTAGGTATCAACATTGGATAATCCCCTAATACACCTCTGCTTAACCAATATCAACCAACATTACTGTTAACTATCACATTTAATAATCGCCGCATTTGATCAATTCAAATGGTTCGATCAATTGGTTAAATTCTTAGCAAATTATATCGTTGTTTAATGATTATTTTCAATCACTCACACTATTAGTCATTGTATTTGCATATTAGTATGTTATATTCATCGCTGTCAAGTAGTTTAATCAAATTGAACAGTCTAATTTCTCTGAATACTAACCTTAATTGAATTAAAAGATAATAATCTTTTGACATTTATTTATTATTGATTGGTTTTCACATTTTTCGTTTAATTTTATACCATGTATCAATAATAGAAAATATATCTGTAAGTTCAAAATAGTGAATGAATACCTTTGTTTTACAAAAATATTTATAAATTGATAATTATTTAAAAATAAGTTAATTAAATATAATTTGGAAATGAAGAAAATATTTTTGTATGAATTCTTTGTTTTAAATTATTGTTTTAGTAATTTTTTATTCACACAATTACAAATTTAAACTACCTTTATATGATCACCATACTTTTTAGGTTGCCCTCTACACATTGACCTAACAAAAAGACGAATTTTTTTTTAAAAAAAAACTAGAGTGAATGTGGCTTAAAGTGATTTAAAGTGATGTGGGTTTATAACTTCCTAAAAACTCGAAATCATGTTTGGGTTAACCAATCCTAGTTAAAACTGTAGGAATCTTTTCTAAGATTGTTGCAATCAGGTGGTATAAAAACAGTGTATAGAAAATCTTATTCCGGATGTTTAAACATAAAACCATGATTGTGTAAGGAAAAACCGTTTACTATAAAAAGAATCCGAAAGAACTGTGTTTAACCTTGTAAATGGAAAAGATTCCAACAAAAACAACCATCAATTATTAATTTCAGATCACATCTAACAGATTTCCCCTTCCTTTTAAGTGCAATATATACTAAGGTGTCAAGATTGGATAAGTGGGTGAACACCATGGGATATCTGCCTCATCTGGAGAATTTAATCTCCTTCATTCAACCTAGATTCTTTTTACTTTTTCGCCTCCTCCATTTGATTGGCGCACTATTCTCTTCATGTTGGTGGATGGTTTGGTAGCATGCTTCAAATGCTGAGAAGTGCCAAGAAAGAATATTTTGGGAGAATCAAGTAAAATCCATTCTAACCTAGGTTTCAAATGGTTAACCAATCACCAAAATGGAATTTCTTCAATTGAAAAAGATTGGTGAACTATTTTTTAACTTACAAAAGATTAGATAGGATCGCATTAAGAGGAATAAGATTTCCATTCGAAGATTCCTATCATAATATATAATAAGCTTATATAATACACGTAATCTCATTGTTTCATGTGGTTAGCCATCTAGTCAAGTTTTTGAAGTCTTGTCATCTAAACATAAAAGGGTATCATCGGATCCAATCCTGGGGTGTTTATTGAACATTTTTTCCTTATTCTTTAATCTCTTTGGCCAACTTTTCTTACATTCTAGGTTTAGAATTGGATAAATCTCATGAACAAAATAAAAATATATATCCTTTCACTCTTTGAAATCGCATTGTAGTCGCATACTTTACCAAAGTGTGTAGTAAGTAATCCAAACTGTAAATTCACTACCAATGGAAGAAATGGGGTTTGGCAAAGATCAACAAAGTGAATAAAAAGTTGCCAACATTTTGGATCCTTCTAAGAGTTCAAGAAGGTCCTATTGGTAAGTTCCATAGAGATGTGGGTTAGACTCTTTGTGTCTACAGGTTTGTTTTTATTTTTTGAGAGACATAAAAAGTAAAGATGTGGTGTGTGGTTTAAAAAAGCGAAGGTGTGCTATGGCAATAAGTGAGAGAGAGAGAGGGTGGAAGAGAATAAAGGGAAAAATAGGAAGCAACAAAACCAAATTGATCGAGATATAATAACATTTAACATAGTGCAAGTGAAGTGGTAATCGAGTGTTAGGCACGATGTATTTCTATAAATTTGACTGACTTTCAAATCTCACTTGGTATTACAGTTGAACTTTCGCTGAGGGGAAAAAAAAAAACTATAGTAGACATTATATAGGAATTAGAAAGGTCAATTGACAAAGAATATAGGAATTAGAAAGGTCAATTGCCGTGTGCAATGCATTTTCAATAAACTGAGTGAGGGGTGTTGATGAAATTTAACCTTAAAAATTGTCAACCAATTATTTTGGTTTTTGCCATCATTTGGGGACAAAGGCAACTGACAAGACCCCGATTCTTGCAAAATTATTCGGTGGTCACCACACATTCAAGCAGTTTTTCCATTTTTTATTTTTCAATTGTTTATATTTCTTAATATAAATCTCCAAAAATCAATATAGATTTTTTTGGATAGTTCTCGATTAATTTGTACTGTATAAGTATAAATTTTTTAAAATGATACAAAAATAAAAAATAAAAAGTAAAGATAATTAAAACATAATATAAATTTGGACAAACAAATCAATCATGACCACTGCATAAATAAATATGTTGCCTACATGTCGAGGGATGAGTGGACAATGAAAGAAATTGGGGCGGTGGAATTTAGCACCGAAGCAAATCTCTTCGGTAGACCTGCGTAGTACCTACCATTCCAGGAGAACAACCACTATTCCATCTTCTCCCCAAAACCCATTACGTGCAAGGAAGGAATAATAAACATCTTACTCCACTTCTGCAACAATCCATATAAGCGAATTTGGGTTTTCAAACTTCTGCAAAAAGGTAAATTCTTGCAATTTTTATTTTGGCCAGAGAAAGGTATATTCTTTGTATCTGGGTTGCAGGGTTTCCTTCTTCTAAGTGTTTCTATCTCCTTTTTTGTTGTCATCAGAGAATTTTATGTGTATGCTTCTATGTGTGTATGCTTCTATGTATCTGGGTATAAGCATGTAATTTGGAGTTGGAATTATTCGTTTCTTTCGCATAGATGGGTTGCTGATTTGTGATCTTTAATCTTGTTGGTAATTCGTTTTTTGTTTTTGTTTGTGGGCTTAGTTTGATTCATTGATCGATAGTTCGAAAGTTGTCAACTGAATATGGGTTCACACTTCCTGGAGACATCTGATACTTTGACTGAAAGAAACAATTTAAGATTATCATGCAATTAAGTTGCAGGAGCATAAATGAGGGTATCTTTAGCCTAATGAACTGAAGCCAGATTTTTTACCCGAAAATCTCAGGCCAGATTAGCCATCTCACCATGTTTTGTTACATACGTGTCTGATTTAACAACCTACTTGTTGATAATTTCAGATTGAATTGTTTGGTTACTCATTTGAGGTTTTCCTCCTGCTTAAATAAGCACGGATTAACCTTCGATGTCAAACAAGCCAAGTTTCTGCAATTTTTGTTGGCCTGCCATGTGGCATGGATCCCCTATTTATGCTTTTGGAGATTGTTACATTCTCCAATTGGCTTTGATAATGATAAAAGCATTATACTTCAGAAGTGCAGATGTCTGACTTGTGTGATTTACTAGCCTGGTTAGGCTCATGTCTGTACCCACCCTTGGCGAACCCCGGGCTAGATGTTCTTGAATTTGACTGGTGAACTCAGGTCAACCTCTGCTACTTTCCTATTTTAACCATCCCATGATGGACAACCCAAGTACTTGACTCAAATTAGCATAGCCCAACTCATTTGTGGCTCTGCCAGAGTTTGTTGTATGTAAATTCATTTTGGAGCTTATCAGTGCACCATAGGAGATTTGATGGCCTGTTGGTTCCGGCTACTTCTTCTTTTTTTTCTTTTTTTTTTTTGGCACATTTTGCTGGAGTATTGTTCTGTGTAGAGTCGTTTAGTACAGTTTTCAGTTGGCAATTGTTTCGAGATGTAACACTGTAGCTTATAATGTTGTCCGCTTAATTTTGTTCCTGTGCTGAAGGCTGTTTCAGAAGTTGTCATCTGTGCTAGAGCCAACGATGAATTGCCCTCATTACAACATACATGAACCTCTTCATTAGCATCACCATAAGTGGAGTCGGTCTAGTAAATGTTTTAGATTCTCTATTTGTATTCCGCGGCCTATCCTAGATAAGCATTCTTATTTGTATTTCCTTGTAACCATTATGAAGAATTTGTGTATATCTTCAAAGCCTAGAATTTTTATCTTTATGGCTAATCTTAGGCCATTTTGGGTAGCTGAACTTATTTGAAGCTGTGGAACAAAATTATGAAAAGTTGAAAGTTCCTTGGGAAAGGTTTCTTTAGTACTGTTGACGTACAAATCCGCATGGGGTTTTTATGTTTGTTAAAGGTTAAGTTTGGGAGGGGGTATAATGCATCTGTATGAATGGACCCAAATATCTGGTTTTAGTTTTAAGGTAATTTGTTTTTTACTTTCCCTGACATCGTTTTGGTGTTTGACAATAAGCAAGAAATACCCTCCAATAAGCAACCCAAAAAAGGGGGAAAAAAATGATTCAACACTCAAAAGGATAGGTAATGGAGTGGTATTAAAATCTCAACAAGTTGAATACTACTAGTTTGGAAAAATAACTTGAGAAGCTTGTGTACATATGAATTAAGTTCCCAGTATATTATGCGGACGGTGTACTACTGTTTGTGATGTTCTTGTCCGCTTACACAACTGATTCTTGGTACTCCTCTTCTTTTTACTTTTTATGATTGTGTTATTTTGGATTTCCTTGTTTGTTTTATTTTTAGTTATATCTAGAAGAACTGAAATCCCATGGTCAATTCACCAGGCAAAAATGGAAAAAAACATTGCAGATTACCGCCCTTAGAAGGAATCATATCAAATTGGAGTTGATGTAGAAACATGAAGATGACGAAATAACAAATGCACTATAGGATATTTCAAAGTTGTTGATGTGATTCATTCCAAATTTCTCAATATTATAAATGAGTTTTGCACAGAGTTTTCGAGTTGTACATGTTCTGGTTTCTGTGTCTTGTTGATTACTTTTCTGTAATGTGTTCATTGATTCCTTGTCTAAGATATCCTTATTGACACCTTAGGATTCTGAGCTGTGTGGCCTAAATGAATTGGGTTGGCAATGGATAGTCTTTCCTTTAAATCTCCTTTGATTTGAATCTAATTGTTTCACTTCAGGCACCATGGACGTGAAAGTTGGACTCTTAGTTATTTTAGTTTTGGGTGCTAGCTGTGCCTGTGATGCCAGAGAATTACTGAGTGCCGGTCTACCTGATAGAGAAACAGTGACATTCGATGTTTCAGGTAATTCTTTCAACTGTGGAAGTTGATGCCAGAGAACTAAATTGTTCCTTTAGTTGTTGGTTTACAGTTTATTGGCATGAAGGATATCATAATTTCTCTAGGATGGCTAAGGTGAAGATTCTTGGGACTGTCAAAGCATATTTATATTAACCAGTGTTTCCGGCAACAGTTTTGCAGATTGAGCTGGAGCCAGAAGGGGGGTTAGAAGGTTCATCAGAAGTTGTCAAGAATGAACACTTCTGCACTTTGTGTGAGGAGTTTGCTGCTGAGGCACTTGAGTACCTGCAGGAAAACAAGACTCAGACGGAGGTCATTGAAGTGCTTCACAATACCTGCTCACAGTTACGCTCTTTTGAGCAACAGGTGGTCATAGAAACTCAAAAGTGGCAAAATAAGTTAAACCAACTTATGTATTCACCATAGTGCTGTGCTAGAGAACTGACAACTTAGGCTTGATTTGGCTAATTTGAAAAAACTAGTTTTTTAGTTTGTTTCATTTTGTTCTTATTCAATTTTTATTTATTTTTTTTGCATTTGGTAGTTTTCGGTCGATTTTTTGTGGTTTCTTGGCTTGTCTCGATGAGAGGAATCTAAAAAGTATAAAATTATTAGCCAAACTTAAAGTTTTGTGAATAAAGACGAAAAATAATCCAAAAATTGGTTTATTTTCGGCTTTATTCAAAAAACTATTACTGATGACCATAATTTTATACTCTTTGGATTCGTCTCGATGAAATAAATCCAGAAATCACAAAATCTTGACGTAAAACTAACAAATGCAAATTTTTTTTGAATAAAGATAAAACCAAAAAAACAGTTTTTTAAATTTAACCAAATCACGCCTTAATCACATGCAACTCATTACCTTGTAGGATTAATATGCACACATTATAGAGAGCTATTAGACATTTTATGTTTCTCAGAATAGCCCAACTAAAAACATCTGTGACCCATGATTTCAGTGTTCACTAGATGGTTGCTTTTCTTAACTATATACTAGGCTTCAGCCTGTTTGCATGAATTTTTTATCCTATTTGTCATGATCAGTCGCTTGAATAAGAGTTGCTTTGTTTAAATGGTTGCTTTGTTATGGTGTTCAGATGGTTGCTTTGTTTAAATGGTTTTCCTGTTATGGTGTGTATTGTTCTAGCATGTTTAGCTTGAATAAGAGTTAGTTGGAAAGATTGTACTCTGTAGACTTTAGGAGTTCTGAAGTTGTGATTGTGAAATATACCCACAGCTAAGTGAAGCCGAAGGTAAAACTCAAATGCGTGTAGAAGCTTCTGTAACATCTTGTAGATTTCAAATATACCCGGATGCTTTATTGTGGATTTTGTTTCTTTTGGAAGACGCATATTGTTTATAACTCCCGATTTTATTTTATTTTTTTGGGCAGTGCATTACTTTGGTGGACTACTATGTTCCCCTGCTCTTCGACCAGGTTGGATCAGTGGAACCTGGAGATTTCTGTCAAAAGGTCAACCTTTGTGAACAAGCGGTAATCGCTTCCCCACCACAAACTGAGGATAAGTGTGAAATTTGTCATCATGCTGTTGCAGAAGTTCTACTGAAGTTGAAAGATCCCGACACAAAGGTATTAATATGCATATGCAACTGATCCCAATGCACGACTACCAATTATATCCTTTAATTACAGCTGCAAATCTGATGTTTCACTGCTTAAGCCTTACAGAGTTCTATTTTGTGCTGCAGTAGTGCTGCTAGTGCATTTCACGACACTTATTACTGATCTAGCATAAATTAGGATGCTTAAAAACCCTGTCTTACCTATAAGCAATGTCTTTTTTAGGACCCTGTTTCAATGGTCTATTTCATGCACACGTAGAGTGAACATCATCAAACACAATTTACGCAAACTAGTAAATTGCAGTGAATCCCATAGTATCTACCCCAACGGAGGCAAATAAGAATTCGGTTCAAGCCTTCAGTTAGATGCACCGTTTTTTCCTGCTCTCTGTATGTTTTATATCATTTACATGATGAAATGGGAAATCAAATATATACCGCATTTGTATTTCAGTAATTGTGTAGACCTGAAAATTTGTATCTTGTGCGGCTTAAAGCATTAAAATTATCAGCCGGTCAAAATATACATGGCTGCATTTTAATGCCAAGAGGCAAGTGTTTAGACACATTTTCTTCTTTGGCATTCGTCGTTTTTTTTTTTTTTTTTTTTTTTTGAACTGGGCTTTGGTTTCCGTTTCAGTTGGAGATAATTGAGATACTTTTGAAGGCATGTAATGCTATGGAAGGCCATGTTAAGAAGGTACGAATTTCTCATGAACTTATGCTGGGAATCTTCTGAATTATTTATCCACAGATTAGGAATCCCATATATGGCTTGAAGTTGATCTCAGCTAACTGCAAGGGTCGTTTGATGCTTCTTCATCTTGACCCATTTCCTTTAGCTGATTTACTGATAAGAGTCCTGTGTATCATACTTTTTCCCAAAAAAGAAGTCCCTAGCATCATGATGTTAACTGAGAAAGGTATTTGCATTAGACGGTAGATTTATTACTCAAATGAAGAATGTGAGAATTATTTGGTGGGTGCTGCGTGAAAAATCCACAGCCAGTGATCGATTGGCAACCTTCTGATATGACTCGCTCAGTATATTGATACAGCCTGAGTTATGGACTTATTTTTCTGTGTCTTTAGACATGCTTGGGATTTTGAGAACCCCCGGCAACCCCATAATTAGTTTCCTAAAGATGGTACTTTTTGATTGAAAAATGTAGGAAAGAACATTCTGTAAGATGATGAGCAATCTCTCTGCATTGTCATTGATATTTTCTGGTTTATATATGTCTATAGCAGTCAGCCGTTCATTTTGCGACTCTCAGTGTGTTTATTGTTCTTTCTTTTTCCTTCTTTTTTCTTCATTTTCTGATTGGATGTTATTTCAATTATTCGGGCAGTGTAAGACTCTGGTTTTCGAATATGGACCATTGATACTTACCAACGCAGTGCAATTCCTGGAGAAAACAGACATGTGCAATGCTATCCATGCCTGTGATTCACCTTCTGCCGACAGCAATGAAGCAACACAGATTGAGAAAACACCCATGCTTTCTGTAATGTAAGGAAGAAAAAAAAAGAGACCAGATTGGAGATGTGGTAATGTAGATAATGAAGGTGCCATATTGTACATTGCTATATTTTTTCTGTATTCAAACATTGTAAACTGGCTTCTGTTGATACTTCAGAGCTTTTTTTTTGGTTATTCGTCATTCTTAATCTATTACATGGGGAAGAAGAGGGAATGAAACTCTATCTCGAAATACAGTGTGGGGCATCCAAGAGCTCTACCTCATAAGTTAGCCACCACTTGCATACTCCAAAACTTTTTACTTGTGCTAATATATTCGTTTTATTGAAGTTTACTTTTTGAAGGAAAATAATCTCTGCCGCCATTAAAAATGACTGTACGTCTTGCTGGGCCATTTGTAGACATGTTCGAGGCCCTCTTTGACAATTGAAAACATTCATCTTTTAGTGCCGTCATTGAAAATGACTGGATGTCTTGCTGGGCGATTTGTGGACATGTTCAAGGCCCTCTTTGAGGATTGAAAACATTCATCTTTTAGCGTTTGTGGAGAGTATGAACCATGTCAAAATTATGTTGATTGAATTTCGATCAATATGACTTTCGAGTTGCGAGCAGTCAAAAAAATATACTCCACATACTACTTGATTGGAACCCATTTACCTATAGGTAAATATATTGGGATCATATTGCTTAATACTGGTGGGGTTGATGGTGGGAATAGTAGCTGTAACAAGGCCCGAACAATCAAAGTATCAAACAACGCTCTGCATAATTATTCTTATGTTTTCCAGTTTTGGACCCAAAAAAAAGGGAAAATGACGAATAAATGGTTTTTAAAACTAATAATACCAATTACATGGTAAGGTTTTTCAAAATGACCGAATACATGACAAGGAAAAAAATAAATTACAGGTTCAAAATACCTTTCTCATTTTTTAAGCGTAACACACACAACTCCTTCCCATTGTTCCTGAAAATATTAGCTACCCAAAGTTGCACTATGCATGTAACAACATTGCACTGTGAATGAAAAACCTTTGCACCTTCCAATAAAAGAATTGCACTTGCGTTAGTTCAACTTGTCTTGCCAATGTGAGATCAAATCAAATCGTTTTGGATGGACAATCTCAAAATTGCATCATGCATGCAACAACCTTGCACTGTAAATAAAAATCATTGCACCTTGCAATAAAAGAATTGCACTCACCTTGAAATTATATTATGCACCTTACGTGAAACAAAATAACACCATTTTACAATAATATTGCACCGGAACAAGGACTATTGGGTTGCCAATGTTTTTTCTCAATCCCACTTTTTGTATTAGGAAAGCAATATTTGCACCTTGTATTAACAAATTGTGCACGTTATGTGTAAAAAAACGGCACCCTTTGACAATAATATTGCACCTGAATAAGGACCACTGGGTTGCCAATGTTTTGTCTCAATTCCACTTTTTGTATTAGGAAAACAACACTTGCTCGTTGTATTAACAAATTGTGCGCCTTGAAGAAAAAAAATGGCACTTTTTGACAATAATATTGCACCGGAATAAAGACCATTGGGTTGCCAATGTTCTTTCTCATTCCCACTTTTTGTATTAGAAAAGCAACATTTGCTCCTTGTATTAACAAATTGTGCACCTTACGCGTAAAAAAATAGAACCCTTTGACAATAGTATTGCACTTGAATAAGGACCACTGGGTTGCCAATATTTTATCTCAATTTCACTTTTTGTATAGGAAAACAACACTTGCTCATTGTATTAACAAATTGTGCAGCTTACATTAAACAAAAATGACACTTTTTGACAATAATATTGCACTAGAATAAGGACCATTGGATTGCCAATGTTCTTTCTCAATCCCACTTTTTGTATCAAGAAAATAACATTTGCTCCTTGTATTAACAAATTGTGCACCTTACATGAAATAAATGGCACCCTTTGACAACAATATAGCACCTGAACTAGACACTTGAAACTTGTTACACCTCACCAATTTGATAGAGAGACCATAGGAAGACCTTGGGACAATGGTTTCTGTTGAAACAAACGCTATGAATGCGACTAAGTTGGGAGAAAACAAATAAAACAACAAGCAATCACACAACACAAAGATATACATGGTTCCCCCAAGATTGAGGTACGTCCATGGGCGAGGAGAGAGAGAGTTCACTAACAATGGTGAAGAAGAGATACAAAGAGCCGGCTATAATCCGTAACTCTGGAGAGGCCACAATATGAGAGATCATCAAAGGATCCCTAAAAGTCTCTATTTATAAGAAGCACAATCAATAGGAAATCCTAAACACAATTGAAAATCCTAAATGCAATAGAAAATCCTAAACACAATAGGAAATCCTAAACACAATTGAAATTCTCCAGAGAAGGAAAATTCAAGGCACAATTCCAACAATTCTCCACCTTTACTTGAATTTCACTTAACCCAAATCACTAATTATAGCAACCCTCTTCTGCCTCTACCTCGCCACAATGCCCCCAAGGGGCGATCAACTGCAAATGTCAACCAAACCCAAGCAATGCTTGAACTTGGCAACCGAAACCGGTTTAGTCAACATGTCCGTTGGGTTATCCGCCCTTCCCACTTTCTTCACCTCAACTTGCTTCTGTGAGATGATCTTTCGAACGAAGTGATACCTGACATCAATATGCTTGGTCCGCTCATGATACATCAGATTTTTAGTCAGATGTATAGCACTCTGAGAGTCACAAAACACTGAAGTAACCCCTTGTGCAATACCAAGCTCGCAAAGAATTCCCCTCATCCACAATGCCTCTGTACAAACCGCAATGGCCATATATAAAACACATTTGTAGACAAATAAGTAACCATAGCCTGCAAAGTTGCTTTCCAACTAATGGCACTTATGGATAGAGTGAACACATAACTTGTCAGAGACCTCCTCTTATCATGGTCACCAGCAAAATCCGAATCAACATAACCCACATCTTGATTACCCGGATTAGAAACCCCATACAAAAGACCCACATCTACAGTCCCTCTCAAATACCGAAGTATCCACTTCACAGCCTCCCAATGTGCCTTTCCCGGTCGCCCCATATAACGACTTACGACACTAACTGCATGTGAAATATCAGGACGAGTACATACCATGGCGTACATAAGGCTCCCAACTGCGCTCGAATATGGAACCTGAGACATATACTTCTCCTCATCCTCTGACTGTGGTGACAATTCTGCTAAAAGTTGAAAGTGTGCTGCAAAAGGGGTACTAACTGGCTTTGAGTTCTGCAAGGCAAATCGCTCAAGCACTTTGAGAACTGTAGACACCCAAAAAAAAATGATGAAACGTTCGCATACATTTTAATCCCCAATGATGAAAGGAAACGCCTGGAGGAACTCTCGGATTGAAATTCTCCAAGTCAACTTAGTCAACAGTACCGCACGGTACTCATCTCTCAACACACGGCACAGCCGAGTCTCCATCTGCCAGTTTTATGAATTTTTGGTGGCGGTTGTGCGCCGCGGTAACCCACCGCGGACAAAGACAGGTTTTGTGTGCCGTGCAATCAATCACTTGTCACATAGCTTTTGCAAGTTCCCAGCAGTAGAAAATCTTGACTATGGCGTCCCTCTGCTCTGATGATTGCGTGCGAACAGAAGAGGCTACTATAGGACCATCATCACCATGAGTAAGGGCCAAGAAAACTTGGTGATTACATTCACTCATCCCCTATATAAACTGATCGAATCCAACGAAAAATGATCCGAAAAATTTTGGTGTAAAGAAGGCCATGAAACTCTACACTTGAGCACCATTTTCAACTGCCAATCCTCTCAAAACTACCATTTCTAAGCTCCAGAAAATCAACCTAATCTTCTCTCCAAGCAATACCCAATTCAAAAACTTCACCCCTCTGTTTTCGGTTTCCAAAACCGTGATTAGCCACTTCAAATTTGCCCAAACCCGAGCCTTCAAACCTCCTTGTCACTACTCTACCGTGAAGTTGAAGTTCAGGGAAGGCTCGAACAACACTCAGAAGTTCAGTCCGGCGATTCAATCCGAGAGTTTCGAAACCGAGGTATAAACCCGTTTCGCCAAATTCCTTGAGTTTGGTACCCTGAGGGGAGGGGTACCAAGTATGGAATGATCTCTTATATCATCTCCATGCTTGGTATTCCCAAGTCACAGTAGGATCAGTTTGATTTCACACCTCCCGGTCGCGTCGTACGGTGAAAATATGGCCTCGTATGGAGCGATTCAACGAGGAGGGACATCCCTTATTCAAACACACTGTTTTCCCATTCAAAGTAGTTCATTTTAATCACATTTCATACCTTGTATGTGCCTCTGATCAATCATTTCGAAAAGCCAAAGTTTCAAACTGTTTTGCAGCCAGTTGTGCCGCACGGAACTCTTACTGTGCCGCATGGTATATTTTGAGTACCGTACGGCACCCATTTGAAAATCTGACCGTTAAATTGATGAAACGATTAATGCTACTGACACTTTTTGTACCGCACGGTGCATCCATTGTGCCGCACGGCATACTTTTTGGATAAATGAGAAATTTTGAACAATGTCTCTGCATAAACAGTTTGAAGTCTGGGTTTTCGTATGATTTCTGTCAAATTACATAGTAGTTATCTGTTTTCCTCATTATTATCGTCTGCTTTGCTTAATTTAAATGTTTATTCGTTAATGTTTGGCAACAAAATTGTTTTCCAAAAATCCCACAAATGTTTAGTAAAGACCAATTTTTAATCGGGCGAATGGGGTGCATTAAAACCCTTCCCCGTTCGTAACCTGACTCCCGAATCCGAAACGAATCTCTGGTTTTCAATTGGTTTTATGAGTCATTCTCTCAATCACTTTCAAATTGGTTTCTTAGGTCCCAAATTATTTTCTCAAAACCCGGGTGGCGACTCTATTTATTATTTCTTTTTCGAATCGTTTCGAAAACCAACCGGTGGAAATTGACCGTCCACAAGAACATATGACTTCTGATTCAAGAACAACTTGCCATCTACTCGATTTCTACTAATCTCCATACCCAAAATCCGTTTTGCTGCACCCAAATCCTTCATCTCGAATTCACCACTCAACTGTTGCTTCAACCTGTTGATTTCTGATACACTCTTGGCAGCAATTAGCATATCATCAACATACAACATTAAATAAATAAAAGAACCATCTTCGAGCTTTCGAAGATACACACAACTATCATACTCACTTCTAGAATATGATTGGCTTATCATGAATGTATCAAACCACTTATACCACTGCCTAGGAGACTGTTTTAAGTCATATAAAGACTTATGAAGCAGGCATACATGATCTTCCTTACCAGAAACAACAAATCCCTCTAGTTGACGCATATGAATCTGTTCCTCAAGCTCCCCATGCAAAAATGCCGTTTTGACATCAAGTTGTTCTAACTCAAGGTCATAACATGCAACAATAGCAAGTAAAGTGCAAATGGAACTGTGCTTTACAACTGGTGAAAATACCTCATTGTAGTCAACACCTTCCTTTTGACTGAATCCTTTCGCCACTAGTCGAGCTTTGAACCGTGCCTCTTCAACCCCTTGAATACTTGGTTTGCACTTGAAGACCCACTTGCACCCAACAATCCTCCTATTTTTCAACGGTTCCACCAACTCCCAAGTCTGGTTTTTCTAAAGAGACTCAATCTCTTCATTCATAGCAATACACCACTGTGCATTCTCATTGCTCAAAACAGCTTCCGCATAGGTAGAAGGCTCATCATACTCCACTGTTTCAGAAATCGATAAAGCATAGGCCACCATCTCAGAATAAGCCGAATACCGTTCAGGAGGCCGAATCTCCCTCCTTGGCCTATCTTTAGCAATAGTGCGTGGTTGCTTTGCTGGTATATCATCCTCTGTGTCTGAACTATTGAACTCCTCTTCAATTGGCTGATTACTAACATTCTTCCCTGAGCCAGAAGATTCAGTCACAAACTCCACCTGCTTTGGAACCCTCGGTTCCTCAACTACACCTTCAACCTGCTTAGACCCCTCAAACGGAGTCTTACACTCAATAACAGTTGACGGAGACCTGTTCACCAAATAGCAAACTGTGGAAACGGCTTTAGCCCAAAATTTCTTGCCCAAACCGGCATTGGACAACAAAGATCTTGCCTTCTCCAAAAGAGTCGTGTCCATTCGTTCAGCCACACCGTTCTGCTGAGGGGTTTTTATCACTGTGTGATACCGCAAAATGCCCTCATCACTGCAAAACTTATCAAATTCGCCAAGACAAAACTCCATACCATTGTCAGTTCTCAACCTTTTTATTTTCTTACCCGTTTGATTCTCTATTAAAATTTTAAACTGTTTGAATGTACTTAGAGCATCACTTTTATGTTTTAGCATATATACCCAAACCTTACGAGAGAAATCATCGATAATACTCATAAAATATCGAAAACCACCTAAAGAAGTTACCTCAGCGGGACCCCAAAAATCTGAGTGAAAATAATCCACCGTGCCTTTGGTGCGATGAACAATTGTACTGAATTTCACCCTGCACTGTTTGCCGTAGACACAATGCTCGCAAAAATCCAGCTTCTCAGTTTTCTGCCTACAAAGTAGACCCTGATTACTCAAAACTGTCATCCCTCTCTCGCTCATATGCCCAAGGCGCATATGCCACAACCGAGTCAAATCCAACCCAAACCTTTGAAGAAGCGGCCGTTTCTGCCAGAACCCGTGAATCGCATCGCTCATGAGTGAATAGAGATTATTGCGCTTTTGACCCTTCATCAGCACCAATGCACCCCTCGAAACCTTCAAAACTCCACCTTCACCAGTGAAAGCGCAACCAATGGAGTCTAGCGCACCCAAAGAGATAAGGTTTCTCTTCAATTCCGGAACATGCCACACATCCGTCAAAGTCCTCACAATACCATCGTGCATCTTGAGTTGGATCGTTCCCAAACCAACAGTTTTATAGGCTATGTTGTTACCCATCAAAAATTGTGCCACCATTGACCGCCTCATAAGTGGCGAACCACTCCTTGTGCGGACACATGTGATATGAACACCCAGAATCCAAAATCCACTCGGTATCACCGCGAGAATCTCTCACAGTAACTACTAATACTGATGATCGAACTCATCGTAACTTTTCGGCAACCCCGGCAATATTTTTACCCCCTTGCTAGTCCTCCTTTTCCTTCTCCTTAAGTTTCAAACAGTCTCTAACCTAGTGCCCAGGTTTCTTGCAATAATTGCACTTTCCCTTTTTCTTATTTTTAACTGCTGATTTGGATCTTTCCCTATTACTCGTACCACCCTTTTCTGTCGTTCTTCCCTTAACAAACAATCCTTTCGCATGATCATCAACCTCTCCTGACACCTTTGTCCTCAACTCTTTCGAATGAAGACTGGCCTTAACATCCTCCATGGATATGGTGTCTTGCCCATACAATAAGGTTGTAACAAAATGTTCATACGAGGGCGGTAAAGAACATAACAAAATTAGGGCTTGGTCCTCCTTCTCGATTTTACAATCAATATTTTTCAGGTCCATCAAAATACGATTGAACTCGTCTAAATGATCCTTAACATGTGTACCTTCACGCATACGAAAAGTATACAAACGTTGTTTCAGATATAACTTATTCGTTAGCGACTTCGTCATATAGATGCTCTCCAATTTCAGCCAAATACTTGCGGCTGAGACTTCTTCTTCCACCCCGCGAAGAACATCATCTGCTAGACTCAACTGAATCGAACTCAGAGCTTTAGCATCCATGTCTTCCCAATTTTCCGAGCTAATGCCGGATTTTTCCTGCCCCAACAAAGTTTTGTGTATTCCCTGTTGAACTAGCAAAGCCTTCATCTTAACCCTCCAAAGACTGAAGCTGTTGCTCTGCCCATCAAACTTCGCAATCTCAAACTTCGCCGCCATAGCCACAAGCAGAAATGAAACCCTAGTTTTTCAACCAAGAGCTCTGATACCAGTTTTTGAAACAAACGCTATGAATGCGATTAAGTTGGGAGAAAATAAACAAAACAACAAGCAATCACACAACACAAAGATATATGTGGTTCCCCCAAGATTGAGGTACGTCCACGGGCGAGGAGAGAGAGAGTTCACTAACAATGGTGAAGAAGAGATACAAAGAGCCGGCTATAATCCGTAACTCTGGAGAGGCCACAATATGAGAGATCATCAAAGGATCCCTAAAAGCCTCTATTTATAAGAAGCACAATCAATAGGAAATCCTAAACACAATAGGAAATCCTAAATGCAATAGAAAATCCTAAATGCAATAGGAAATCCTAAACACAATTGGAATTCTCCAGAGAAGGAAAATTCAAGGCACAATTCCAACAGTTTCTCTGGTGAATCCCCAAGGAAGTTATGTTTAAGTCTCACTTTTCTCACAAGCATTTCATCGAACACATGTGGTGCAGAACCCATGTCCATGTTTTACCTACTTCATTGTTCGATTTCCTTCTATTGATTTCCCTCTATGGCTATATCTTTGGGATTGGGATGCTGCATTTCCAACCCCAACATAAAAATGATGCGATATTGGATTATTGACAAGCATATATGTTGGTCTTCATAGTTTAAGTCAAGAAACTTGTCTAGAAAACCCTAATTTTTGTACAAAACCCCTCAAATTCGTAGAATTGAAACAAGTTTTGTGTGTGTGTGTGTGTCTGTGTGTGTGTGTGAGAGAGAGAGAGAGAGAGAGAGAGCAGCGTGAGGGAAAGACAGATACTTGGTCGAAGCATAGAGTTGTTTGAGCTCGTCCAGCTGTTTCGAAATCCCCAATACTCTCCATCTCAACCTAATCAATCATTGGCGGTGGTCGAGGCGGCGATGGTGGCGTGCGCTAGACTTGCCGTCGGTGATGGTGGCATTCGTCGGGCATCGGACGAGGTAGTGGTGACGTCGTCCTCTCTCCCTATGTTATGACTGGAACGAAGAAGAAGTGGAATGAGGGACAGAGGGAGGGGAAAATGAGGAAATTAGAAAGAGGGTATTCTGGGCAATGCAGGCAAAAATTGTCATGTATGTGTAATTTTTTTGTTCCTTACCATGATTTGGTCATTTGCCAAACCATGACATCTTTTAGTCATTTTTTGCCCTAAAGACCATGTTTTGGTCATCCCCCAAAAAAAAAAAAAAAAAAAGGGAGTAAAATGGCCTCCTAAGGTCATGCTTGGTTATTAAAGTTTCATGGAATTGGACTAATTTCAAATAGTAAGCAGTCTATCCAAGGTTGGCTTGTGGTCTCATGATTAGGAGTGGAATCAAAATTGTCAACTCCGTATCATGGGTGCGCGTAAGATAAACAAACGACATAGTTTAATATTCGTGCCGTTCAAAATATGAGTTCAAAAGGTGCTAAAATCATGGTTGATTTTAGCAACCTAAAATCTTTTGACAAACTCAACATTAGTACGTCAGAGAAACAAAACACATGGTTTAATGATTCGTACCATCCAAAAATATGAAAAAACACATAGTTTAATGATTTGTACCGTCCAAGATATCAACATGTATCGAATTGTACCCAACTACATAGGCCTGTAGCCGGCTGTAATTGCGATATTCCAATAAAATTTGGAGTCCATCATATATTAATCGTGAAAATTTGGAGTCCATCATACGTTAATTATGTAAATTTGCTCGTTGAGATACATTGAATTGTTAGGAATTTTTTTATTTTCTACTCTTAAGTTCTTCGATTATACATAAACATATTAAAGACACAAGATACATTTTGCTCTGAACCCAAAATTGGACCGAAATACACAATAACACCAATATGTATTGTTCAAGTATACAAAACGGTACGCTTCCCGGTATGTGATTGATAACTTCGACTAGAATCACACACACCAAATTTTATGTGAAATTTTTTGATACAGTACTACATATAAGCAAATTAATTTGGAGTTAAAGATTGGATGTCGCACAACGCCTTGCCTCAGCCTGTTATCGAACGCATTAGTAAATCATTTGCAACCCTACGCCCTTAGTGCATTTTTGCAACCCTATTTTAGACTCGGACTGCATCCTATATAGCTGCTCAAAACTAGCTCACAATCCATAACGAGATCACACGATACAGCCGTGCTTGAATGAGCATTCTTTGAGGTCGGGCCATAAACAGAGTCCACACAGTGTTTGTCGTAGATAACTTGAAATTACACGATACCGCTGAGAAGTATCACCATGGGCTCTCAAGTTCTACGGTATCATGTACAGCGTGAGCCTATATCATACGAGTCAAGAATTAAATATTGCATCAGGACAATTCATTTAGAAATAGAACTCGTATGATATACTTGAACGATTCTCTCTTTCAAATGCCCAGTATGGCGCACACTTAACGCCATTTCATCACGAGACACAACTATTCAATTGCTGAAATGGAAATAGATCCTTTAGACCAAGTACGCCAATATTTCCCAGTCTACATAGACCCTCAACCAATTACGCTATTTATAGAAGCATAATTCACAAGCGAAATTATGCTCAGATGTTCACATAACTAGTATTGGCAGAGAGGGGGTCTCCAAATAGATTTACGACTATCTTACCGAGTGAATGGAGGATGAATGTCAATAACAATTAACTAAAAGTATCAAAAATTTCTTATGTGTTCAGGCGTGTATTCAACAGCGCATCAAAGCCACCAAACCCAGAGCATGATTTCACCCATCTTGCAATGATTTAAAGATAACAAAACCACCCTCGCCCCCCAAGTGGACCTAAAGCTTAGATTAACCAACTAAGAAGAAGAAGGACAGAGAGAGAGAGAGAGAGAGAGAGAGAGAGAGAGAGAGAGAGATAAAATTGACGTGAAAAGGAAGATACAATGTGCATGCCTGCCACGTGTTATACTATCATGCTATTGTTAAGTAAATCTCCCTTATAAAGAAGAAAAGGAAGATACAATGTTCAGTATTCTAAACTCTTCCAAAAGAGGCTGTTTTCCTCTTCAGAACAGGTGTATTTTAAGTCCCACATAACTGGCGTCACTTTCGTTTTTTCATTCATATGACCAAAGTGACTGTACATCTGGGGTGGAATAGAGACCACCAATATGAGGCCTGGGGATCAACGAGTTTCCGATGCCTTCAGCTGAACCCTGTACAGCCCACTCCTTCCTGCTAGCCGATACAAAACTGAAATAAGTTATAATATAACTAATGAAAGAATTTTTTTTTTTTTAGAAAAAACTCATCCATTATAATGACAACAGATGCCAAACATTTCTAACGAATCAAACCAAACAGACTGAACCAAGCAGCGAGAGAACCAGTACACCATAATTATAGGACAGATGGTCAAATCAAAACAGTGACAAGAAACTTAGGACGATTATCACAACCAAATTGAATCAGAAAAAAATTCCACACATACTTCAAAATCCATAACAAAAAAGGAGAGAGGGAAGATGTGTCCCACTTCAACAGGTGTGTGTTGACACAACAAAAGTACAAGAAATAAAAGAACTGTATTTAGTATCCCAAGTGCTTCTTTCAAACATCTATGACTGCCCCTGAAATTTTGCACATTGGGTTGAATTCCTAGCTTTCACAGTTCTCTATGTGAAGTGCGAACCACTATAGCTCAATGGTTTAAACATCTTCTTGAAGACAAGAAAATATAAAACATTGTAGTCCTCGACATGACAAAAATATAGGTATTCTGTTTGGGGATGATATTCAATTTTTCTTTGTTCAAGAATGGATTATTTGTGTAGGTTCTACAAGTGAACATTTGCATTACCACTTGGAAAATTCAAATCTCAATGCACCAAATCAAAGAGAAAAAGGAAGGTAACATCACAGTTTGAGAACAAATACCAAAGTTTTGAGAGGCTAAGGCGCAAGGCAAGGCGTTCGACCTTTCATGAGATGAGTCATAAGCCCTGAGGCTTTGGAGCATAAGCCTTTCGATTTTTTTATTTTTAATATAATCAAATAAATAAAATATAATTTAAAATACCATAAAAATTAACAAAAAAAATGTTGCATAAAACATGTTCAATTAAAAAATCCATCCTTTAAAAGCACTCTAAACTCTAAAGTCTAAACCTATGCATAAAAATACTGCAAGCAATGAATACAGTAAATAAATACTCATGCAATGAAGTGCTTTGACTTTACAGTAACTCCCATAAAAATAAACAGAGCACTGTGCTTTTCGTTTACCGTTCCACCGATAGAGCACTGTGCTTTTCTACTTTTCTTTTACTATTTGGAACTTCCACCGAAAAACCCAGGAGAAAAACAGAGCACTTCATCTCTCTTTTGTTGAAGCACCGAAAACTAAAAAGTTCAAAACAGAGCCACAGCAATACATCGCACTAACGCAGTGAGAGAGAGAGATGGATCACAGCAGCCAGAGCTTTTGAAGGAGATAACAGACACAATCCTCTCAAAACACAATCTTTGATCTTGTATATAGGTGGTAATAATTTATAAGGTATGGACTCTTCTCTTATCAAAACTGAAAAAGGAAATATTCTCTTCTGAGGCATACACCTAAATTGTTGAGTCGAAAAAAGCGAACGCCCCAGTCACCTTTGAACGCCTCCTGACACTAGGGCTACCGCGTAACTGGTTCACTGCCTAAAGTTCATCACGCAGATGCATTTCATGACCGCCTTGCGGCTTGCCTCAAAAAGGCCTTTGAAAACCTTGACAAATACCATCAGCGAGTGCCCAAGTCATCTTTAAATCGAAAGCAATTCAAGAATGACCATTTCTTCAGATAAAGTGGCATTTTGGCAAGAAATAGTTATTAGGGCATAGTCCAGGGTTCAGACTAAGGCAATAAATTAATACAGCATACTCAAGGACAAAAGTTCTGAAATGGCCCACGCATAGAAAACATGAACGGCAAGAGTTGGTAAGCACAACTCCTTTCAGTCAAACTCATTGTCAACTGACAACAAAAATGTACCCTGGAAACAGAACCCCAGAAGTTCATAAAGTGGTTAGAAACTGCATTCAACATTAGAGGGAGCTTTCTGTGTTTATATGGGTTGTCTAACAAAAAAAGGCTGAATAGGATTAAGTTTGTTATTTGTTGTCTGAGTACGCTGATGCCAATAGTAGTTTGTTAAATATCAATCATACCAAATAATATTCTCCTGTGGAAGGTATACTATACACATGATCTTCATTTTGGATATCCTAACATGATTGTTTAGATAAGTCAATGTGTTAAAAGGATAACTTTCAGTTTTACCCCCAAGCTGTTCACTCATATTTTGTTTGCTTCATCACCCAACTATCAAAAGCCTTCGTGCGACTTTCGCCATTAATTTTGGACTGGCATAAGTACTCTGGAGTTCCGTAAGTACTATGGTCTGCAGCCTAACAAAACAGCAGTAGGGTGTACATTTCTGGCATGGAAAACCAGTATAAAGAGGTTCCATATTCTTTATTGGGTTTCCAAATGGGTACATTCCCAGTTAGATACATGGGTGTTCTTCTCATAGTCTCTAAACTTTCTGTGGCAGATTGCAAAGGCCTCATTTCCAAAATGCTGGATAAAATCAAAAGTTGGGTGACAGTCAATAGGTTCTTGTCATGTGCTGGAAGATTGCAACTCAGTTTGTCTGCATATTGAGAAGCTCTTCAGGAACTTTCTATGGACTGGTACTGAAATATATTCCCACTCTAACCAAGTTACTTGGCCCTCTGTCTTGGTTTAAGGAGAATTAAGGAATGAAATAATGCTTCCTTCCTAAGGCACCTATGATATATTTGCTCTCACCATAATTCTCGATGGGTTAAATGGTCCATAAATATCTTATTAAAAGAAAAATCTTTCGATTCTAGAAGCTCCTAATTTTTCATGTACTTGGAGGGAAATTCTGAACCTTAGGGCTGTTGCTGGGCCCTTCATTAAGCATATTATTTGACACGGGAAAACACTTCCCTCTGGCATGACTATTGGCTGCCCCAAGGTCCCCTAAGCATATAATTCGGACCCAGGGTGATGGCTTCATCAGGTATCCCTATTGATACTAAAGTGTCCATTCCCGTTTATAACACTCAGTGGTCTTGGCCCTTCCCAGCATATCTCCTTCCAAATTTCCAGCCCAACTATACTAGATCTGATGAAGTTCAATGGTCTAACTCTTCTAGTCTTACATTTAAGGTTGCAAAAACTATGCTATCAGAACCCACCAACCTAAGGTTCACTGGCATCACCTAATCGGTTCCCACGTCAATTCCCAGGCATTGCTTCATTTTCTGGCTGGCCATTAGAGGGAGCCTCAGGACCAAAGATAAAATGATTAGCTAGGGCATGCAAATCTGCACTATACGTTATGTAATCTGCACAATGAGGACCTACAACACCTTTTCTTTAACTGCCCTTTTTCAAGAACTATTTGACAGCAAATTCGTTCCTATAGTGGCATTGCTAAACCTCCTCAACCGTGGCATTCTGAAGTTGACTGGTTCATAGGGAAGTTCTGTGGCAAATCCTTCCACAATCTTATCAAAAAATTGGCTTGGGCAGCCATGGTCCATTATGTCAAGCAAGAGATGAAGTACTGGAATTTCCAAGGAAGTCAAAAACCTCCATCTCCAGTCTTTAAGAAAATGAGATTTGACGTTCGAATTAAGGGATCTCATTCTGGAATGTAAAAACCACCCTCTCAAATATGGCCTTTTGCCACTCTTGGCAACTTGCTCCTAGGACCTGTGCTGCTACTCATTGCTTCGAGCTTTCATTTGTTATTTTCTCTTGTAATGGAAGATATGCATTGTTTTTTGTATTTGTTTGTTCTCTCAATAACATTTTCAATTAACCAAAAAAAGTTAACTCTTAACCATGAGCTAAAACTGTAAAAATAAAATAACAAATTCCTTCTCAAAGCTCACTAACACAGGTGGCAGCAACAGAAATATACTCACTCGAACTACAAAAATGTCTCAGTAATGAAAACAATGCACATCACCCAAACAATTGCTGCACAGAGAAATAAAATAACAAATTCCTGCTCAAAGCTCACTAAGACAGGTGGCAGCAACAGAAATATAGTCACTCGAACTATAAAAATATCTCAGTAATGAAAACATGGCACATCATCACTTCGCCAATTGCCCAATTGACTAAAGTAGGCAATCACATATTGAGATAATTTATCAGGGTAGATGTCTTACTTGGCTCGACAATCTGCTGGAGAAAATGGACGGTTAGTTGCAGATGAATTGGGACTAGCATACATCATTTCATTCTGAGAGGCTTCCTGACGTGGATTGATAGAGTTATGACCATCAACACCTGGCATTGGTCCGAAAAAGGTATTTGATGACCACGGATCATCAGAGGAACCGGGAGCAGAAGTATGAAAGGTGCCACCATTTTGGCTATTGCCAAGGAAACCACCGTTTTGGCTATTGCCAAGGAAAACCTTCTGAGGAGAAGGAGTACCAGCAAGAGTTTGATCATCTCTTGTGAAAAGTGATGCCATGGTCTTTTGTGCCATAGGATGAACAACGTCGTCTCTGGTTGATTTGTTCAGTTCTGGAGGTATTAGCCAACTGACTGGACCACTTACCAAACCTATACCATCTTGAACAAGAGGAGAACTGCCCCACATTTGCCATGTTCTGTTGTCAGTTGCACTATTTAAATCATTTAATGGGGAGGTATTAACATCCTGGGCCTTGGGTGAACTTGAGAATCGACTAGAATTAGAATGCCTCCCGTCAGAGACTCGTATGCGTGACATCGGAGACTCAATTGGTGATGGCCTGTTCACTTCAGCTGCTGCAGATATGTTCTTTAAAGCATGTGTCTTTTCTAATCCCATGTCTGGTGCAAATCCACTGCCTCGGTCTGACTGGAAATTATCAAGTGACTCTGAAACTGGCCCAAGCAAAGATAATGGGTCAGGAACATAACATGGGTCTTCAAAAATTTCGGACTCTTCTGGTAAATAATCGCGAGTTGCCTCTCCAATACGAGGAAACATGGCTTCAGATGTTAATGGAGGAACTGTGCTACTACTTGTTGCTATGGAAGGAAAGGTAGGTAAGGTAAATGGTGATGGCAGTCCAAAACTAATGGGGTTATCGTATGATTGTACAGAAGAAGCGTGTCCAGAGAAAGCTGGGTTTTGAACTTCTGCTTGAGACTTCCCATTTGGTCTACTAATGACATTCATGTTAGTGGCTGGAGCAACAGTTGATGAACGAGTAAATAGCTGTTGCCATGATTTTTTAGGGGCTAGTAATGGTTGTGGTTCAATAAGCACCTGCAGTAAACATCCCAAAAACATAAAGCAGAGGTAAGTTCATCATCCTCAACATGCCATGGCCAAAACAAGCAACCATACAACGTAGTCCTTGCTCTCCTGAAATTCTAGAGGAGAATTATCCTAACTTCATGCAGTACACAACACAACAAAAGTAACACAAGTATAATGTAACCTAGAATGTTGTGCTAGATCTGATTGTTTTAAAATTTTAACTTTTAAATTTCAGATAAATAGATTAGATAAGGGCACATGCCCAGATAGATAAACCCTAGAATTTTCTAAGTAACGTTCCTGGCTAAATACTTTTGGAGAAGGATAGACACTAAATACTTTCATAATCAAAGATTAATAGACAATCATTCAAGTAGTTCAACATTGCCAATGAACAAACGTCGCTAAAGAAAAACATTTATCTGAGAGCAGCAAGATAACTTACAGGACGGTTGGTGGTCTTATCATCCCCATTAGAAAGAGATTTCCCAGGCTGTGATAATTCTCTCCAATTAGCTGAAGGTTGGAACTGATCTACAGATCCATAAGGCTTGTTTTCTCGAGAAGTGGTAGCAGCAGTAGTATTTACACCCTTCCCAAAGAAACCACCTCCACTAAATGCTTTAGAAGAAGATAAAAAAGTCCCCCTCACACGGTCCAAGTACCGTGTTCCAGCATTTACCCTGCTATAATTGTTTGTAACGGCACCCTTAATCCCATGTGCCATTTCAGTGCTTACACTCTTGGCACTCTCTGTACTAGTTCCCTGATGTTCCCACCTATCAGTATCACTCCTCCTGTCTAACTCCCGTTTCCGCTCACTTTCCTTACCTGCTCTCTTTTCCAGCTCCTCTGCATCCGAGTTGCTTTTACTGGACCATTTGTCCTTTTCCTTCCTTCTTTGCTGGCGTTTTTTCTCTGCTTCCTTCTTAATGTCTTTTTGTTTGGCAGGAGTTGAATTCCTGCCACGATCTTTCTCAACCTCCATCTTCTCACCCCTCAGTCTCCTACGTTCCTCCACTAGTCTTGCAACCTCTTCCCTCTGCTTTCTCTCCTCCTCCTCCAATAGCTCCCTCTCTATCCTAGCCTGTCTCTTTTCTTCAGCTTTTCTGCGAGCTTTCTCTCCTCTACTCTCCTGAGAATTCCCCCCATTCTCTCCTTGTTTAGCCAACATCCCCTTGTGCTCTGCATCTGATGAAGCGTCATCTCTAGATGAACTAACCCTAGTGATCTTCCGCCAAAGCCATCCAATGCTCAAGAAAAAAGCAGTCAATATCTTGCAGGCAAAAATAACAATCCGTGAATAAGAATTATCAGCCATACAATGGTCATCACCACTGAAAAATCCACCCCCATTCTTCCTCCAAGAACTAGGCTTCCCAGCAAAAGACCCACTGACCCAATTACCATTCTCTATCCAATCTTGACCACATACCCAACTATTATCAGACCACACCTTCCCGTTTAACATCTTACCACCTTTCCCAACCAAATCCTTCAAAATCCCAGAATTCGCTAGCCCCAATCCAGGTGATACAGGGAGGTCCAAAACTGGTCTCTTTGAAATATGCCCACAATAGGAACACATAAACCGACCCCCACCAGGGTTCTGATCCTTATACGGGGTCAAACAGTTCCTACACCTCCTTGTAGCCGTCTTGCGAAGCTTCTGCATTTCGATAGCCTCAAACCTTTTTTTCTCTCTAATCCAGGCATTCCTTCGAACCCGCCAAGCAGACAACTGCGGCATTAATATCTCATACCAGAAAAGGGTAACCAACAACACGAAGAAGCATGCCAACCTTGGCGACGTGATTTCGAATCGGAAAGCCGGTGGCAACAGCTGAGATAAAGCCCACAGGCCAATTAGTGGAATTACTAACCATGGAAGCATGGTAGCAACCCGTCGAGACCACTTCTGAATCACACAGAGTATACACATTATCCCCTTACCCCCCAAAACCTATCTTTCCCCAAATTCTACAAACCCTAGGAATGCAATACACCCAATCGCAGCTCTGCAATATCCCAAACAACAAAAGACCCTAACTTTAGCTCTTCTCCAAATCAAATTTAAAATGAAATACAATCGGTCCAAACCCTAACAACAGGACTTCTGCAATACGTCTTGTTTTTCAAATGGCAACAAAAATCCAAGATTAAAGGTAAGAATACTAGTCTTGAATCTTGACAAGAACGATTAATAAATTGAAAATTTGCAGTTATTCACAAAACGGCGTCAATTGAGGGAGCTACGAAACCTAGATATGACGAAATGAATCGAAATCGAATGGGACTAGATGAGGAGGAGACTTACCGATTGGAATAATAATATCGGAGATGACGACGGTGGCGTTGGTGGTGGTGTCGGCGGATCCCGGTCCGAGATAACGACGGTCGTTGATACGGTTCGTTCTATTTTTACCAAATGAAGAAATGACGGTAAGAGACGAAAAGTTAAGCGAAGAAGAAAACACGAAGAAGAAGACGAGGTAACGGCGAGATCGGTATATAAATAGGTAATTCTTGAACCGGTGGGGTCTTTCGACCGGGTTTAGGGATCAAACGGGTTGATTTGAGGATGGAATGGATGATGTGGGTTTGGATCTCCTGTGGTTAGATTTTTTTAGTGAGATTGATATTAGCAGGGTGGAGATGTGCAAGCCGTCCATTTTATGTTGATGGAAGTGTATCAGAAGTGATGTGATGTGAGTGTTTCTAGGACTAGTAATCAACATGGTCAGACAAACGTTGCATCCTATTTAAAGGGCATTTGTGATTGGGATAGGGTACCCTATTTTGAGATTATAAAGTCATAGGTGTGTTAGATTCTAAAGTCATGCTTTGTTGACTGCATTTGCAATGCACTAATTACCTAATTTCCCATTAGATAAAATCAAGAATCACATAAAAGTTGAGTTAAAATCCAATTTTGATAAAAAAATCTTAATCCAATGAATCATTTAGCATTTTAACTTTTATTTTGTTTTACCACCACAAAACACAAATAAACATTAACATTTCATTCATGAGGTTTTTTTTTTTTTTCGTTCCGAAATTAACAACAAGCCAAATTAGGCTTATTAATATTTTTGGTCCCTAAAGTAATCATCGTATGTCAATTTCGTCTCTAATGTATAAGTTGCTGACACTTAGCCCTCAACATTTCAATTTTGTACAACCGAAGTCCTAAAGGCTAACGTCATGAGCCCCATTCGTTTAAATGAGGGTCATCTTTAGACTTATTAATCTTTTTGGTCCCCAAGGCATTCACGCATGTCAATTTCATCTCTAATGTATCAATTGTTGACATAATTTTGTACAACTCAAGTCCCCAAGACTAATGTCTTGAGCCCCCATCCATTTAAATGAGGGGCATTTTCATCATTTCTCCCATCTCAAATTTTTTCCAACAAAATCAGAAAAAAAAAAAAAAAAAAACTAAAACTAAAAATTTCTCTCTCTCTCTCTCTCTCTCTCTCTCTCTCTCTCTCTCTCTCTCTCTCTCTCTCTCTCTCTCTCTCTCTCTCTCTCTCTCTCGAAATCCAATCTCCCTCCCCTCTGCCTCCACCCACCGCCACAACCACCACCACCACCTATACTCCACAAGTTTTTCCTGAAGTGTAGAAAGATAACATCCGCCGTTTTGTCAACTAAGAGCTCACAACTACTCTCTTTCCTCCACTAAAAACATAAAGTCTATTTTCCAATTTTTGTAGTATCTCATAATCTCTCTCTTCCCTAAAATTGTCATTGTCCACATTTCCAACTTCCACTCCATAAAAGAACGTCAGTGATTCCCTCTACCAGTTCGTCGACTAAGAATTCTGATTGCCTCGCCGTTGGCTTTCCAAATTTTCACACTACCATTGTGCCATATCAATCTCTCTGTTGGAAATCTATCCCTAATTTCATCTTATACTTTTGATTTTTCAATTGAGTTTTGAAATTTTGGGGCTTTGTGTTGATTCCATCTGCAATAGGCATCTAGAGATTAAGGCTTGTTTTGATTCTATGTTGTTAAAAGCAAAGATTTTTCATGTGCAAACGTCTGTTTTTCAGTAATTGGGGCTTCCATTTTTTCTTCGTAAGGTAACTTGAACCAGGGCCGGATGTAGAAAAATCAAAGGAAAAATCTGCAATTAGATTTAGGGGTTGAAGGAAAAATCTGCACTTAGACATTTGTGTGCAATTATATGCCTTCTTAACGCTGCTCTATATATACTAGAGTTGCTTTTGTACCAGTTTATTTAAGAAAGTAAACTCTATGCATCTAATCTAATGTGGAAAACCCCAAGTTTCCACCACTATGATTTGTTGGCTCATTAGGCATTCATTGTAGTAATTTAAACCATTTATCTTGTATGGCCCATAGAATTATATATCCACGTAAATAATTAACTTGAATCGGATATCGATAGGTATATCATATATTGAATTTTGATTCATAAAATGGACAGTCTGATTCTATCAATAACTTTAAAGTTCAAAGTGTCCATGATTGTACCAGTTTAAAAAAAAAAAAAGTGTCCACGACCATCTATTTCATGTAAAATTCCCATTTTAATATATCTATTGATATTTTATTAAGCTGATTGTTTGCATAGATATACTACTCTACCAGCCCAACAGTATTAATTGTTTATATTACTGAAATCAAACACTATGGGTGCCATAAAACCATGGGGTTTCCACCTAGGGGGAAATAATATAATCTCTTTATTTAAATACTTTGATCTTAGACGTGCTGGTGTATTTATTAGAGGTTTAATTAGAGAAAATGCATAACTAAAGTATGCATGCATGGTTGGCATTTTCCATGGTATAAATTGAAGATAGTGCTTTTATTAGCAATAATTCTGCATGCAGCATGCTCGTTAATTATATATACTTTATTACCTAGGGATTATCTTATCCCCAAGTAATTTTCCAATTATATGAAAGTCACCTCGTTACACATATATCAAGTAATCATTTTCAAGTTAAGATCTTTGCATAGCTAGCAACATCAATAAATTGGAGTACTAGAATTTAAACGTCTGGATACCTAATAACAAAAGGGAAAGCGACCCTATTGATCATTTGGGTATCTAGCTTAGAACATCATATTGTAACCTTTTGTAAGTGTGTGAAACCTAAGGAAAAATATATAATTCATTTTACAATCCTAGTCTTTATATTTAACTTTAACTGTGAAGCTAAAAGGGATCCACCATTGTAATTCATTGAATATTAGTAAAGACTTGGTTGAATCATATATGTTCTCAGAGCAAAAGACGATAGAAGTTTGACCATTTATTCCTTTTAACAAATCCATTCAGATAATCCAATTTTAAAAAAATATATTATTATTAATTTAAATGATGTTGTAGTCCACTTAACCTAATCTTTATGCAAGCATCACAAAGATACTGCTATTTATAAAGTCAACATTTTAGCTCGTCGAATTAATGGAACAATGATGGATTTCATTTTGTGTTAAAGTCAACAATGATGAATTTGAAGAACCTTAATTAGCTCCAATAGCCAGCCATGATAATCTTTCTGCTTTCTTTCTTCTTTTTTTTGCAGAAAGAAGTTGTACAAGTAACTTCTGCCGATAGATACAATTAACGTTGTATAAGAAGTATATGTCTTTTAAAGATCAGGTTTTGAGTAAATGAGATCAAAATTTACCAACGATACGAAAATAGAATATAAAATAAAAATCTTAATTCAAAAATTGTAATATCTAATTAAGATGCAGCCGTGCCACCATTTTTTAAGTGGTGAAGTCAATATTTATTAAATATGAGAGAATCAAAATGAGTCATACCAATATGAAAAAGAATTAATTTACTAGTGTGGATTACACCAAACAATACTGTACTAGATAGGATTAATTTGCAAAATATTGACATTGAATTTACAATTTCAAAATGATTTCTAGATTCATCTGTCACTCCGTTGCATATATACATAACATCTAAACTAATTAAGGCCATTATCGAAACTAATTAGTTAAATTTGTGACAACTCCCAAAAATCAAGAGGAAAGATATGCTTACGAAGGTAGTGATGCAATCAATTCGGGCTGGATCAATTAGCCAGAATTCCTGCATTTGATTAGGAGGTTAATTAGGAGTTTGAATCTTCCTTCCTGTACATGTTATGTAAGCAAGAGTCGTTAGTCTCTTATGAAATGTGATTAGTGGTATGGTTATAGTTCTGTTTAGAGTTTGTTAACTCTGTTAAGTATGTTCTGTTCAAGAACGGAGCCAAAAATTTCACTGCGCAGGGGCGAATTTTTTTCCCAATATATTTTGCAGGGGCGAGCCTGTATAGTTCATAGGAAAAATTCTTTTGTCCTATATAATACTAGATGGTTTTTTTTTCTTGCAGGGGCGACCACCCCTATTGGCCCCCCTTTGGCTCTATCCCTAGTTTTGTTGAAGGCTCTAATGGTGTTAGGCCAATTGGGGCTTCTGTTACTTAGAGGCAGTTATGCTGTAGAAAAGCAAAGTTTTCTCTCTCATTGTAATCATCTAATTCAGTTGTGAAATGAAAAGATCTTCTTCTCAATTACATCTCTCTCTCTCTCTCTCTCTCTCTCTCTCTCTCTCTCTCTCTCTCTCTCTCTCTCTCTCTCTCTCTCCTTGGTTTTCAGTTTAGTTAGGGTTCCAATTTCTCTTTATGGTATCAGAGCAACGAAGACTCACGTCTGGTGATCCTGAGAAATTGTATCGCAAAATCGATAGTTGATTTAGAGCATATTTGAGGTCAAGTATTCTGTAATCAGATTCACGAAACGATGACGATGAATGCAGCAATAGCTACTACGGCATCTACAACAACTCTTTCTTCTGCATTGGCTTTTCTTGTCTCCAATTTTGATTCGCTGATAAAAATCAAATTGGATGGTTTGAATTATATGTTGTGGCGCATTCAAGTTGAGAGTGTGATGGAAGCTAATGGATTCTATGGGTATCTTGATGGATCAATACCATCTCCCTCATTTGAAATTTGAAATGCTGAAGGTGAAATAATTGTCAATCCCGCGTATACTCTGTGGAAATTGATTGATTTGCTACTCAAATCATGTTTGAATGTTTCCCTGTCTCAATCAACCCTCCCATATGTTTTAGGGTTACGACATGCATATCAAGTTTGGGACTCTCTAGGAAAATGATATAATACACTATCTGAATCTCATGTTCAAGAACTTAAAAATGAGTTATATACTATTATTAAGACATCAACTATAGAGGCGTATGTTGATAAAATTCAAGAAATTGCACAAAAACTAACTACTGCAAGTTCTACTGTTGAGGATGATGAATTGGTTTTTCGTACTTTGCAAGGACTACCTAGGGCATTTAATAGCCTCAGAACTGCTGTTAGAGATGTGAGAACTAGAGGAAACAAGATTTCTTTTGATGATCTTGTCACTATGATGAAAAGTGAAGATGCTCAATTGAGCAAAGAAACCTTTGATATTGAGGTTAATAATATTGTATTATTGGCATCACATAGTAATGCTCAGAATACTCGAAATATTGGGGCGCTGTTATGTCTCAAAATCCAACTCAAGCATTTAATTCTGGTGTTCACAATGGTGGCTATAGTGGTACTAGTTCTGGGAATCCAAGTGTTACTCAACAACAATTTGGTTCACAACAGTTTTTCCTAAATAACAATTCCCAACAATTTGGTTCCAATGCTTCTAGAAATTTTAATAGAGGGAAAGGGGGCAGAAAATTTCATTGAGACATTTGTGGAAGAATAAATCATCTACAAACTATTGCTACTATAGACCAAATGGCCTTGGATATCAGCGGAATGCTTTCCCCAATGGACCTCAGTTTTATACACCAATGTATGGAACACAAGGGATATCTGGGATGCTTGTTTTTTAAGGACCATATAGTGGTTTCTCATCAAGTCAGAATACTAGTTTTCCACAAGTTCAGAGCATGGGTTTTCCACAAGGTCAACACACTAGTTTCAGAGGTAACAGTTCATCAATTACTATGGGACAGAATTATGCTTCTTCTACACCCAATGTGGTGACTCCGGCTACTATTGTACCTTTTGCCTTTGCTAGTTTTATTGGACACTGCGCCATGCCTTATGTGCCTACTACTTTCAATTCACCTGGAGTTCCATCGGTCTAGACATGACGCCTTCTGATCTTGGTTCTGAGTATTCTTCAGCTTTTGGATTTGCACATCAACCATGGTATTTTGATATTGGAGCTACAAGTCATGTAAGAAATAATGTTCAGAACATTACACAGCCTCAACAGTCAGTTGCAAATGAAGGTGTGCTAGTGGGGAATGGACAGAGTGTACAGGTTACTCATAGTGGTAATGGTTCTATTCCAACTCCTAGTGCTCATTTCCATCTGTCTAATATTCTTTATATTCCTTAATTCACTCACAATCTTATCTTTATTCATAAATTTGCAAAAGACAATCATTGTTTACTTATATTTGATTCAAATGGTCTTGTTATTCAGGACAAATCAACCCAGCAAATTCTGTACAAGGGTCCATGTCACAAGGGGTTGTATCCTATTCTGAACCCCTCTGAAGTTTTCTCTTCTCTGAATCACTCTAAAGCTATTGCTCTTGTTGCTAGCTCTTCATTAGCTGAACTTTGGCATAGAAGACTTGGGCATCCAAGTACATCATTGTTTGTTTCATTAATAAATTAGTTTAATCTTCCTGTTGTTAAACCTCATTTGCTTGATTCTGTTTGTTGTCATATGGCCAAAAGTCATAAACTTCAGTTTCCTGTGTCTGAATCTCAAACAACTGCACCTTTTCAACTTGTTCATGTAGATGTGTGGGGACCTTCCGCAGTTTCTTCTAATAAAGGGTACAAATACTACTTGTTGATTGTTAATGACTTCTCTAGATATTCCTAGCTATTTCATATGCATTATAAATCAGAAGTCAAAGACAAAATAGCATACTTCAAAGCCTATGTTAATACACAATTTCATACTTCTATTCAAACTGTTAGGAGTGAAAATGGGGGTGAATTCATCAATCATTTTCTTCTTCATTTATTTTTGTCCACTGGAGTTATTCATCAAACTACATGTCCACACACACCTAAACAAAATGGGGTAGTAGAAAGGAAGCACATGCATCTTATTGAGACAATCATAGCCTTGTTATTACAAGCTCATCTTCATGTATCATTGATAGGCACGCAATATCGTAGTTGTTAACTAATTTATTCCCTATTTTTCACTTGATGCGTTGTTTTGGTATGTTTTTGTGTTTTTGTTAATTTTCAGGAAAATAAGGTTGTTTTAGCACCAAGATTGGATTGCAGGGACTTGAAGGCCGTGATATGCATAAGGACCAAGAGGAGGCAAGATGAGGACGCTAAGTGTTCAAGGGAATTTTGCAAGGATACGAATAATGGCATTGGGAGCGCTACTCTATTTCTATGGAGCGCTAAAAAAGGGTACATAATGACACACAAAGTGAACAGAAGGTCCGAGAGTGCTACACCACTTTTTGTGTAGCGCTACCGAATGATTAGAAAGTCAACCGGTCAATAGGGGGTCAATGGTCAAAATGAGAGATAAGGGTTAGGTAGCGCTACACCAAAATTGGTGTAGCACTACCGAGAGCTTAACTTGGCCTTGAAACGGTGGCGTTTTGGGTATTCGTGCGAGGAAATTCCGATTTGTTTTAGGATTTTAATTGTAAATTAAGGAGATTAATATAAAAACCCTCTTAACACTCGAGATTAGGGTTCCACATTCATAACTTACGTTTTTGTTTAACTTTTGGCGGCTATGTTTGAGTTTTTAATTGCAGATTCAAGTTTTAATCCAAGTTCTTCAGGTTTTCCAGCTTTAAATTCTTGTTCTTCCTTGGTGTTTGAATCTGTTCTCTTCCCGCAAACCTGTGGTATCGTTTTTTTGCTTTTATTTCAATTGTTCAAAGCATGTTTAGATCTAGGGTTAATCGTATTGTAGCGTCTAACAAAACCATGAGTTAGTAGTTTAATTGAGTGCGGCTGCAAGGCAAAGGCGTCCCGTGGCTAGTTTGATTAATGTTCTTACCTCGGGATCAAATTAATTTAATCTTTGAGCAATTTTAGAAGACAAAAACTCTTCTAACAAACAAAACCCAGGCATCAATGGAATTCGAATGTGCACGAAAACTGGTGATAGGTGATGCACATTTGTTAGGGATCATTTTTCTTATTCTAAAATCAATAAAATGAATAATTGTGGCCCGAGTAAACATTGGTTAGACTAGTTGCGGACGCTGAGTTTCCACAGCTGTACTCCTCTTTAATTCATATTTAATCAAGTTAATTGGGTAATTTAGTTAGTAAATTAATCTCACTGAACAAGGGGTGGCTACCTAAGAGCCAAGATAAATTGTGAACCCGTCATCTTTGAGTCCTGCACACGTTCGTCCGTCTCTGTGGTTCAACTCCGGTACTTCCGGATATTATGCTACATTGGTCGAGAGTCCTACGCTTGGGACGCGTCTTTATTTTAAGCCACCCGGTCGATCAAGCAATCATTTTGGCTCGAAGCTCTAAATACTGCAATATATCTAATCAATCGATTACCTCGTTCATCTTTGCAATTTAAGGTGCCATATGTTGTTCTGTTCAAAGCTAACCCTAATTATTCATCTCTAAAACCTTTTGGTTGTTGTTGTTATCCTTGGCTTAGGCCTTATACCTCACATAAATTGATTCCTAGGTCAAAACCTTGTATTTTTCTAGGGTATTCTGATTATACAAAGGGTTTTAGGTGCTATGATCCTCTTACTACAAAGGTGTACACTTCTAGACATGTAAAGTTTGTTGAGACCTCATTTCCATTTCCTAGTCTCATCCAAGATTCTAGTGATGCTACTTCTATTTCTACTTCTTTTGATGTTCCTTTAACCAATTTTGGTGATATTGAAATCTCAATTCCTCCCTCAACTGAGAACTGTTCCTCCACTCCAGTTGCTTCTATTGGGTCTATTCCATATATGTCCTCATATACTCTTGTTACTATAACTGTTCCTATATCTTATTCTACCTTAGGTGCTCATACCGTTCCACCAACTACAAATGATTCTGTGTCTTCTCATCCAACTTCTTCTTTTGGTCATTCTTTACCTTCTCCACCTCCTGCTCACATATCACAAACCTGTGAACACTCATCGTATGATCACTAGGTCAAAACATGGAATATTTAAACCAAACCATGTTGTGAGTTTAAATGTTGTTGCTACTGATCCTGTCTCTACAGTGCCTTCTATTGTACCTGATATAGAGCCTACTCACTTCTTTGAGGCTATTAAGCACTATGTGTGGCAATCTACCATGGCAGAAGAGTATAAGGTTCTCATGCAGTAGAATACATGGACATTAGTTCCACCTCCCACACCTTCTGAACACATTGGACGGATCGGATCGTCAAAAAAAAATTTGTATAAAAAGTCCGGAAATTAAAAGTCCAGATTAGAAGTTTACCCTATATATATAGTTGCAATGGTCACATTTTTTTCCCACCCGTGATTATAGGGTCAAGATATGGCATAACCCTGAGATAAGACACTCTAATAACCAATAGAAAAAGTTGACTGTCCAAGGGGAAAGGGATATAGAGTGTTGGGAATCAAATTAAACCCCTGAACAATGTAGCTTCTCTCCATGGTATGGAATGTTTCACCCGTTATATATGGAATGTTTCCGTTGTGGCTACCTATCCCAATTAGCTTAGGGTTGTCACTGCAAAGTATTCTTGTGACTTGCGAGTTAACCATTAGATGGTCCAAGAAAGGATAACCCGTCACCATAGTTCTACCAAGGTGCGAGTGGGACCAAAGCCCCTCCACGCATCATCTGATTCAAGAGTTCTACGACCCACAAGCAGGATTCGAATCCATTACCATGTGAGCTGGAGGAAATTTTACCCATGCTGCTTCTTAACTCGGGATCACCATTCTAGTGTCCTGGCTGGTAACATATGATGAGTCTTTTTTTCCTCCTGCAAGGGTTTAAGGGATTTAAGAAAATGGAAATTTTAGTTTTAAGAAAAACTATGAGCAAGGCCGCCCTAATGTTTTAGGTTGCCCAAACCCGACTGCAAGCTTGGTTGCCCACTTACTATGTCATACAAAATAAAAAGATAAAGAAGTGAAAAAAAAATCATGGTTACATTGTGCATTTAGCTTGAATTATATCAAAATGTAACCACAATTATAGTGTTTTATAATTCCGATAAAAAGAAACCAACTTTTTCGTGCATTTTTTTGAATCTGGATCAGATTTGGATCCATTCCGGTACATTGACAAGCCTAGAACGAAGGTAATTTTTTTTTTTTATCAATTTCAACTTAGAAACTTAAAGAGATATGACTGTAAGAGTTTTTTTTTTCAAAAAAAAAAAACAATAAAAAAATGTTTGCTTCATAGTTGAACATGTGAGAAAAATAATAAAGCCGGTCAATTTTTTTTTTCCTTTGAAATCCCACCATGGTAATAATTTTTTGAATCAAAGTTTAATGGTACACTTGTTAAATGCAAATTTTTAACAAAAGTAATTTAATAATGTGATTTTTGAAATATTTTGGGCCAAAAGAAAAACCAAAAGAGCCAAAACTAATAAAAATGGAGAAATTAAGGGAAAAAAACAAAGTCAAAACATTAAGAAAATGGGCCTAAGGAGTCTCAAACCTGAGCTCTCGCACGAGGAGGCAACATTCAGTTGCCACCTTACCAAGAGTGAACTTTGCACTCTATTTGGAAACTTTTTAAAATTTATATCTAAGTTTCAGGATTTTTTTTTGTTTTCAGTTGCCCCAGCCCGGGGGGTTGCCCAAGCCCGGGGGCTTGTGAGGCTTACCCCTGGGCCAGCCCCGACTATGAGAAAGGAGGCGTTGAAATGTGAGTAGACCAGAGAGAATCCATGACTTACAAAATTGTGGGTCAGTTGTGGGTGGCCCAATGTACTGCTCATTGCAAGCATGTAAGTGGGCTGCCAAGCATATTGTGCCCAGTTTTTCAAAATATTTTAGCACCCAGGTGCTAAAATTATGATATTTCAAATCAAAAAATGAAGTGGTTCCATGTATCGTTTTTCGATTTTTTTCGCACCAAATTAAAGTACACGAGGAATACTTTAATTTGGTGCGAAAAATTCAAAAAATGATACACGGAACCACTTCATTTTTTTATTTGAAATATCATGATTTTAGCATCCAGGTGCTAAAATCTTTTAGAAAATTAGGCCTAAAGCTAAAAGCCATGGCTCAGCTGCCCCGTAGTAGGTAATTTTAGCACTCCTGCGTGGCACAAGAATATATATATATATATATATATATATATATATATATATATATGATTAATAAATGAGCAGGGCCATCCAATAAGTGAATTCTACAAGCTTGATTTGAAAACTTGACGAGTTCAAAAGTAAATTCAAGCCAAACAAGTTTTAATAGAGCAAACTGTGGGGGTGTCCTCGCCGGAGTGAACTCTCTGAATCTTTTGGGGGCTGGAGTGGACTGAGTGGTGCGCACGTGAGCCTTTTCTTCCCACCGGTGGGAATGGCCTGCACACGTAGATAAACGCGTCAGTGCCTAGCCCGGACGGTGGTGGTCCAGGAAGGCACTCCGACGATTAAGTTAGTCACCGGAGAATAAAATGCCTTAAAGGACTTAGTGAAATAGAGGAGTTAAGAGGGTAGTAAATGAGGAGAGAGATGTCCCTTTAGTGGTAGCTGTGAGTGGGTATTTATAGGCAGAGAGAGCGTACGTCCCACGCGTTCGATGCTCCCCACACGCTTGTCATTCGCGCTCGGAATGTCAGGTGAGGTGACCTCTGTCCCTGCCACAGACGCCATGACTGGGATGACGTCATGCCACGTGGGCTCGAGTAGTCCAATCACCCTCGAGACATTCCCCATCACCCACGTGCTGTTGCAGGCGGTGATGGCAGAGTAGGTGACTGTTGCATTTAATGCTCCATTGGGGAACGTGTAGCGTGCCTGGTACGCTTCCCCCAAATCAAGTGAATTCCGAGCCCCCACGTATCTGCAATCGACCGATTCAACACGCGAGTGGCCCAGCCCCAGGACGCTTGGCACACCGATCGGCAGAGGTCCTGTAAGGACCTGTAAATTTGCATAATTTTTCCAGAATAATGTTGGGTAAATGTGAGGAATTGAATTTTGACTAAGATGGGTCAATGTGATAGTGGTAGAATGCATTGAGTGTGTTTAAAGTACATTTGGAAGTCTAGGGGTGAAAGTGTAAAAGGGTGGGAGTATTTAAACACTTGTTAGTCTTTCATTTTGCAAGAAAAACAGCCCCATCTCTTCTTCTCCAGCCCCACTCCTCTCTCTCACTCCTCTCCTCCATTGTTGCTTGCTCCAAGCTCAAGAATTCACCAAAACCTCAAGTCCCCTTCATAAACCCCACCTAAAATCACCTCCTCTACGTGTTTTGAAGCTTGTAGTGCACTCGTTTCGCACCAAGAACCCACATTTCGGGTTGGAGCTCATTGGAGGCTAGGGCTTTCATCTACTCACTCATTTCAAGCTCAAATCTTGAGGTAGGAAGACAAATTCTACTCCCTCTAGTTGTATCTATGTGATGTGTAGCATATCTCTTGCTCTTGTTGTTCAATTCCATTAAAATCATGATTTTCTCCATAAGTGGGTTTGTTTGAGCTCAATTTTGTGATCTATGATTTGAGCATTTATTTGATGCAATTGATGATTGATTTGCATTCCTTTGAAGTCCATTTGATACTCTACATATCCACTTTTTAGCCTATAAACATCATATATACACTTGGGATCAATTTTCACCCCAAAGGGGTGAAAATTTTTGTTGTCTGTGACTGTTAGCTATTGCCCGAGCCATCCGGGCGGGATTGGGGGCTGCCCGGGCTGGAAATCCAGCAAGCAACCCAATTTTCGTTTTGTTCCGGGTTGTTCCCCGATGTCCGTTTGGCCTCCGATTGTCCGTTTCTTCGTGTTTTTGACCCGTATAACCATTTTGAACATCAAATTCATCTTGACATCATAAATTTAACCCTTGGACACGTGATTTAACAAATTTCTTGGTTTTATGAATTAAACACACGTCGGTTGACACTTTTTGGCGAAAACGGTGAACTTTTGGATTAAATTGGACTTTTGGGAACTTTTGAAAGACAAATTGTTTTGAGATGATATTAATGGATAAAATGAACTCTAGGGATCACCCGTTTGGTGTCCCTAGCCATGGGTGCACGGAGCCCGCGAAATTCGGCAGGGGTGCACGGAGCCCAAGAAATCCGCGGGGGTGCCGCCTGAGCCCAAAGAAATCCTAAGGGGGTGCCGCGAGCCCGCTCAAATCCGGCGGGGGTGCCGCGAGCCCAAGGAAATCCGGCAGAGGGATACTTCCCTATTAAAATTGAAGATTGTTTTCATATAAAATATCGGTTGTGATGAATTTGGATTAATTTGGCATTTTTTTTGGCAAAAATTGACTTACGATATGCGAAAATTAGAATTTTGGGAACTACTTGGACCCTGGTGAGATACTTAAATCTATTTTGGGACACTTGGACACCTTTTGGACACTTGGATACATTTTTGGACACTTGGTTACGTTTTTGGACACCTGGAAACACTTGGATTATTTCGTGGTCGAGTTATAGCTTTCCGTCCCTCCTAACCTTGTACTTTGGTCATGTCCACCTTCATACTCATTCATTATGCATGTATCATGTTTATACACCTAGCGTTGGTAGAATAGTTTTCCTACTGGGCTAGTGAGCTCAACCTATCAATTTTCAGGTACACAGCATGGAGCATGAAGTTGGATGTGTGTGGTGTGACACTTATATGGAGCACATTCATGCATAAGTTATTTTCCCATCTTTGTATTTGTTTTTTTGGGAAAGATGGTTTTGTAACTTCCATATGGTTATCCTTTTGACTATTTGATCAATGTAATAAATTTTAAACATTGTACTTATGCATTCGGGTTATGGTCGATAATAGATAGACCTTGTTATTCGAAACGGTGAGATTGTATTGTGTTGACTTGGACTATTTTAAGAAAATTGTGAGACTTTGACTTAATCCATGTGAATTTTATTTATTTTTGAGTTATTAAATTTGAGGGCGTGACAGGTCCCGAGGGTATGCCGAGAGTCAAGAGGAGAATGCCACACCTTGGGCACTTCTCGCTCGGCGAAGATCGTTCAAATCCTTATTCGTCCGGAACCACGCATACGTGCTCCTCGCTGAGGGTGCCATCCATTCGGCACCGTCGAGACGTATCAAACTGCATTCAGTCTCGTTGATTATAAGACAGTGACCCTTTTAGCCCTTTGCAATTGTGAGGAAGGTCCTCCGTTGACCCTCGTGAACCCGGCCGCTACACAAACAAAAGTAGCTTGTACATTTAATGTCCTACAAGATGAATAAGAAACTAATCTTGAATAAGCTCTATCGAGCTACACATGAGCTCAAATTTGAGTAACTTTTTTCTACCTAAAATACAATAGGGACAATTGTTTCGGCCGCTCATTTCATCAGCTGAGGTATGTGTTTCTATTGATATCGAACGTGTAGAAGGTGCTAACAAGAAGTTTTTTAAACCAAATGTCGTTTTAATAAAGTCTTTTTTACTAAAAAAACAAAAACAAATGTAATGACACATAATAGAATTTCAGCTTAAAAAAAATATTGTGAAACTTTTACTTTTAACACAAATTCCCAACTCTCCACAAGTTGGTGTTAATGCCAAAAAAAATACTCTCTAGTTGGTTTTACAAATTTGGCAGTGGCAAACCCTAATTGCTTGGGATTTAAAGTTTGATTTTTCTTGATGTTTGTCTATCTTCTAATTTTAGTAAAAAATATCTGAACATCCCACATAACCTATCTAAACCAGAGTGAGTGGTGAGAGATCAGAGAAGATTAATTCTAACTCTTAGAAATGTTAGGTAAATTGAGAGATGTCTTACAAATTAAACAACTAGCAAATGTTCGTGCCTTAATACACTAATAATTACCCAGTAACCTATTAATCAAAAAAATCCAATGTCGCTGTCTTGCACCCAAATTATTTCGGAATTTTGCCAAATAGGATAAATATATCTTTAATTGAAGAATTTTTTCTTTTTAAATAAGAAAACTAAAATTACTTTTAAAAAAATTAAAATTAGCTTCAATTATAACTAACATTCTTTTTAATATATATACTTAATCCTATGAATACGCATTAAGATATCATAGGAATATGCTTATTCTATCAAAGTAACATTAAGAGTTCTTCCATGGTGTTGTGAGATAAATTGGTTTGCTAGCACAAATGGGAGACTTGATCCAAGAACTTCCCATTCCAAAACATCATCATGATTAATGAATTTTCCCCAAAAATGGTTGCTAACAAATTAGCATTGAAACCTTCAATCTTAGCAATGCACGGCAGCCATAGTAGAGTTTGGAGAGATTCCGACTTTCTAAAACATCAAACCAGCGACTCCTTCAACTAAGCACCTTGATGGGGATACTCGCTCCTGGAATCTCTCCCTCATTAAATCGCTCTTCTCGGGTTTTGATGAGGAAACGATCATCTCGATTCCAGTTAGCTCACAAAGAGATTGGCGACAAGGCCATCTGGCATTATACGGACAATGGGTCTTTTTCTGTGAGATCAGCATATCATCTAGCTAGAATGTGCAATGCTCCACGCCAATCTCATGAAAGAGGCGAATCTAGTTCAGGTACTCCATTGGATTCTTTCTGGAAATCTTTATGGTCCTTGCCTATTCCTAACAAAATTAAAATGTTTATATGGCGATGCTCCCATAATGCGCTTGCGGTTCTCGTTAACTTAAACAGGAAGAGCATAGATGTGTCTCCTTTTTGCCCCAAATGCCATTCCAAACGTGAGACCTTGGAACATATGCTCTTTCAATGTAAATTTTAGAGAGAAGTGTGGTACAAATCCCCTTTTGCTTCTTTTATCTCTGCTTCCTGGAATTCATATCATTTTTTGGAGTGGTGGTCCTCTATTTCTCATTTAAATGCTGGGGATATCGATTTGGATGCTCTCCTTGCATCTTTATGGTGGTTCTTGTGGAAGGCTCGCAACAAAACTCAATTTGAATGCCATAGTTGGGACAACTCTAAAATCTTAGAAAAGGCGTACGCTATTTGTTCCAAATTTAAGGAAGCAAATGATACTTCTAAGCGCTCTCCTTCTATAACACATGCCTCTATGCTTCCTCCTATGTGGTTTTTGCCTCCTGTTGGGGTTATTAAGTTCAATGTTGATGGCGCGGTTGGTAGAAGCAATGGATTGGTTGGAGTTGGTATTTGTAGCTCGTGATCATGTGGGTCAGATTTTGGGGACAGCTTCTATTCCAGTTCATGGGCTGCACTCCCCCAGAGTTGCTGAAGCGTTGGACTTTCGAGAAGCTTTAGTTCTCGCTGCAAACAATGGTCTTTCTAATATAATTGTGGAAGGTGACTCATTTTAGATTGTCCAAGCTCTTACTCAAGCAGGGAAATCTTTCTCCGATTGTAGCTCTATTCTCTTTGATTGTCTAGAGCTTCTTCCGTTATTTTCTTCTTTTGTTTTTAAATATGTTAAACGTTTTGTCAATAGGGTAGCCCATTCGTTAGCTAAGCAATACCTATTAGGTGCTAGACTAGTGAATTGGGGGGGTCTTGTCTCCCAATTTTTAGCTGATCTTGCCTTGCTGATGTTAGGTTTTCGGACCGGTTTCTCTCTTAATAATACCATCAACTTTTTCTGTGAAAAAAAAAACTAAGCACCTTGATGGAATATTGTGAATTTGTGACAAGTCTGAAAAAACAAATGGAGATGCATTCTTTCTAACTTTCTTGTTTCTCCTATTCAAAAAGACTTTCCATCATCGGATCAAATCGCATGCATCCATTAGGTTTCTCATATTCAAAAGGCGATTTGTGTGTCTGAGACATATAATAGTGAGTTTGAAATTGAAAAGGATCCGTTTTCAATGTCTCAGATTTCATCTCATCTCTTACATTAATTTTGTGTCAACCTCGGACCTAGAAGAGACATTCTCAGTATCTGGATTGAATTTTGAAAGTGAATGATAAAGCCCTTAGATCAATTGGAAATCAACTTTATTCAATCTAAACCCTTCAATTTGCCACGAAAAAATAGTTGCAAGAAAAACATTTTACAAAATCACTCATCATTATAATATAAATAAATGCACACACACATAGATGTGAGATCAACAATGTATTTCCGATTAAGGCCCCATTCCATTAACAAAAAACTGTTTTTTTCCTAGAACTAAGATATGTCATTTTTTCATAATACATCACATAAAAAAAATCGTGAAAAACTAAGTTATTTTAAAAACTAGTTTAATGAAAAATATCTTTAAAAAGGGAAGTCAGCAGTGCCGGCCTGGGCCCAAAGCCTCCAAATCATCGCGTAGGGCCTCCAATTTTTTGTCTAATAATAAGTCCCCCAAATTTCTAAATGAAACTCCGCAATAATTATTACATAGGTCTATTGCTTGATAGATAACTTTCTTTTGATTTAGCGATAAGGCATCCTGAGTCTAACTATCGCCTCTTGCGTTCGAGTTTCCCAAACTGTAGTTTTTCGAAGCCTTGACATTTGGAATATGCACAAAAGTTAATAAACCATTGCAGATGACGCGGATCGAACTGTGACTTTATGTTTCAAATCTTACTCGTCCCAAGATGACCACCACAACAGAAGGAGTTATAGGTTCTCACAATGAACAACAAATATATAGACAATTTTAAAAAGAGTTCATTGTTAAAACTCGCTTAGGGCTCTGAAAACTTCAGGGCCGGACCTGAAAGTGAGAAAAACACTTGGGATGGGCACAAACCAACTTGTTGGTGAAATATGATTAGTACTCCTTATTTTCACATTCCTAAATTGATATGCACCTTATTTTTATTTTTTTTAATGAAATTTTATGGGGTTTGAAAATATAATATTGGCCTTGTTCGATTGAGAGTTTTGAGAGAGTTTAGATTAGTTTTGATGATGTAAGCAGATGTAATAAGTGGAGAAAGTTAAAGAGAAAAGTAAAAAAAATAATGATATTAGCGCAAAATAGAACTTGACAAAGTCAGAACAAAGCTCCCAACCATACATGCCCAATAAAATTAGTATAAAAAATCATTTTCAGGGTGTGAAGCTGGGAAAATCACCCTGTTAGCGTAGAATTCATAAGACTGGGAATTTGAGAGAGAGAGAGAGAGAGAGAGAGGGTTGAATTCTAAAGCGTCTCTACTCTCTATTATTCCCCCTTCTCTCTCGGGGGCTTCTGCTCTGCGAAACCCTAGTTATTGTGCACAGGGCATCACAGATCGCGAATTGAAAGACGACGTTGGATGGCGGAACTAGGGCAACAACAAACGGTGGAGTTCTCCACTCTGGTGGGTCGAGCGGCCGAGGAATCCTACCTCTCCCTGAAAGAACTGGTCGACAAATCCAGGTCAACTGAGCAATCCGATTCGGATAAAAAGATTAACATTTTGAAGTTCTTGGTCAAGACTCAGCAGCGGATGCTTCGACTCAATGTTCTTGCCAAGTGGTGTCAGCAGGTGATAAAAATGTTCTCTTTTTCCCTATTTTTTTATTCACTCGAGGAGGAGCTCTTGAATTTTGAACTGATAGTTTTGTGTTAAAGACCAGAGTTTCTTGAGAATTAGCACCTTATCTTTTGCTGAAGTTCTTTAAAGTTTGTTTCTTTGAAGTGTTAAACTCACAGCACCCCGGCAAATCCTGGGCGCCGAGGTTAACAGTTGACACTGGACAAATCTCTAGTTGTACTCGAGGAACTGTTGAATTTTGAACTGAAAGTTTTCGTGTTATTTCTCAGATTTTCTTGTGAATTAACTCGTTATATTTTGCTGAAGTTCTTTGAAGTTTGTTTGCTAAACAACTGGGTTGGGTCAGCTTTCTCACATGGGCTAATCCTGGGGCTAAGTTACCGACCAGGAAAATCTCTAGATTTTGCTTTTCTATAATTGCCTAAATAAGCTACTTGTAGTGATGAACGAACGGAGAAGATGGTTGATTAAGCTTGGTTTAAAAAGCTCAACGATTTCTAAAAATATGTTCAAGCTTAGCTTGTTTATGAGTGGAGCCGATCTCAAATGAGCTTTAGTCGAGCCAAACACGAGTAGCTTGAAGGAGTAGTAGTAGCATGGTTCTAAAGTCGCTAGGCACTATTTGGGTGGCAGATGGCCATCTAGCGCGTAGACTGAATAGTCAGTGCTTAGAGATTAGTTATTTTTATTTTTATTTTTTCCCCAAAAATGTTCCCCCTCCCCAAAGTATGAGAAAGTAGAACAGTAAAACATTAAATAATATCCAGTACGAAAATATCAAACATTCATCCATCTATCCATCCATCAAAATCAAATGTTTTACTAATGTTTAGTTTACAGCCATTAACTATTTGTTACTCATAGTCATAGACTCTTCCTCGTTGAAGATTTCATTAAAGTCAACATTTATTTTCTGCGCCCGCTTTTTAGTCATAATATTTACCCTATGAGAGGTCTGCCTAGCTGTGATTTAGGAATGTTGATTGTCTAGAGAACTCAGAAGTCATTACATATATATATTTTTGGTTAAATAACACTTGACACCCTGTACATATGTAACTAAATCCACCTACCCGACTAATGCCGCCTAGGCTGACTAATCCCATCCAGCGGTCCAGGCCAACTAATCCCTGACTAATCTCGCCCAACGGCCAGCTAATCGTCTATTTCATGAATTCCGACTTTTAGAGAACTGTAGTAGCTTGTCCGAGTTTGGTTTGAAACTTTAACTAGCTTTTAAAAAGATGGCCAATTTTGGTTTGTTCATGACAAACCTATCGATCTTGAACGAGGTTTTATTTCTCTTGATTCTGTCAGTGGCTACGTGCAATACTGGTGGAACTGTTAAAACCTTTTTTCCTGTTTGCTAGTTCGTTTGTACATCGTTCTTGCTGCTAGTAATATGGTGCAATTTCCTGCTGTTGTGTCGTCTCTACTATACCGATGAACTCTTCTCTTCCACATATTTATAATTATCTATCGTCTTGTAAGTCCCTACTTTTCGATCTGCAGGTTCCCTTAATACAATATAGCCAACAACTTGCATCAACTTTGTCGAACCATGATATGTGCTTCACTCAAGCAGCAGATTCCCTTTTTTTCATGCATGAAGGGCTTCAGCAAGCTCGTGCGCCTAGCTATGATGTTCCCTCTGCCATTGAAGTCCTCCTTACTGGCAATTACCAGCGTATACCAAAATGTGTAGAAGGCATTGGTATTCAGAGCACATTAATGATAGATCAGCAGAAGCCAGCTTTGAAGAAGTTAGATACACTTGTGAGGTCAAAGTTACTAGAAGTTACTCTTCCCAAAGAAATTTCTGAAGTCAAAGTTTCTGATGGTACTGTGATACTTCGTGTGGATGGGGAATTTAAGGTTTTGGTTACTCTTGGATATCGAGGGCATCTAACAATGTGGAGGATATTGCATTTGGAGCTGCTTGTTGGCGAAAGAAGTGGTCTTGTGAAGCTGGAAGAATCGCGAAGGCATGCTCTTGGAGATGACTTAGAGCGTAGAATGGCAGCTGCTGAAAATCCGTTTATTAGTTTATACTCTGTTCTCCATGAGCTTTGCATTGCGCTTGTTATGGACACTGTAATAAGACAAGTGCAATCACTTCGCCAAGGTCGATGGAAAGATGCCATTCGGTTTGAGCTTGTATCTGATGGTGGCGCGGTACAAGGTGGGAGTGCTGGTACCATGCAAACGAGTCAAGATGGTGAAACTGATTTGGCTGGTCTACGAACTCCTGGACTAAAAATTTTATACTGGTTAGATTTTGACAGAACTTCTGGCACATCTGACTCTGGATCATGCCCATTTTTGAAAATTGAACCAGGACCAGATCTACAGATAAAGTGTCTTAATAGCTCATTTGTCATAGATCATTTAACTGGCAAGGAGGCAGAATTCTTCCTTGACCAGAGTTGTATTGATGTTGAGAAATTGCTGCTAAGAGCTATATGTTGTTATAGATATACTCGCTTGCTTGAAATCTATAAAGAGCTGGTGAAAAATGCTGAGATCTGTCGGACTGCTGGTGATGTTCTTCTCCAGTGCCATCCAGATGAATCTGATGTCAGCTATAAAAAGGTTGGTTGAATTTATAGATGTCTATTGTGATTTGGTCTTTATTTCAGCATCGTATAATATACACGCTGCTGCCACCAACTCGCTCATGCTCCCCAAAATTGGCTTTCATCTCAAACTTTGAGAACACCTTGCTCGATATATTACTTCTTTCTTCCTTGGTATGTAAATTTGACATAATAATGGTAGGGGACGTCAATCAGTCATAGTCCTAGGAGCAGAAATAACTGAAGAGAATAAATACTCGTGTTCTCAAATCCTGTCTTTTGTGTTTGTCGACCATACTATTTGTATAGCTGTTGAGTTTAAGAAGTCATACTGGGATCTATGCATCAAGTTCTATTTGTCAGTTTCGTCGAGGCCAGTGGTGTATTTTCCTTCGTACCGGGGTCTAAGCATCAAGTTCTATTTGTCAGTTTCGTCGAGGCCATTGGTGTATTTTCCAACAGTGTAATCGTGCTCTGTCACATTCTAGTGCTCTGTTCTCAATTGAAATTTAAAGGTAATTAGCAAGTGACTATGTTGTAATTAGTGGAGGACTCAGATGGAGGTGGTAAACCATAGACACTGTCATTTGTGGATTACCTTGCTAGCCATAACTATTTAACTTTGTAGCTGTTGTCAGGGGCCAATAGCCCATATGTTGTCAATGCTAATCCTGGATTGATGTTGGGTTGCCTCACCCTCTAGTTAGTTGGTTGATGTCACTTACAGTAGTAAAAATACTATTCTTATTGCTGTTACAAGATGGTATTTTTGTCCAATTAATTGGAGAGTCTCCCCGCCTGCCTGATTTGGATGTGGATTCCAGATTATAGGTAATTTTTTAATTCGCCATTACTCGGCATCCAAAGCTGTAATAATGATCCCAACCTGGCTTGTCACTTTGTAGCATTATTCTATGGTGCTTTTCAGTTTACTTTCTGATTTCTATCTTCTTTCTAAAAAACTTTCATGATTGGCCATAAGGTCTTACTCAATTTTTTGCTTCATCTTCTTTTGGTTTTTGACAAATAAATATTTGATTTCTTGTGCAATTTTAGTGCATTTGCCTTATTGCTGAAGTTAATAAATATCTTGTTCTTTTGTGCTGAATTTCTGTCTTCAGAAGGATAACAAATCAAATGCCAGGGAATGTGAAGGGCAGGAAGTACTAAATGTTCGTGCCTATGGCTCCTCATTTTTCACCCTTGGGATAAATATAAGGTTTTCCTTTCTAACTATGCCAATAAATTGCATCAAATTTGTAATGCTTACAGATGCCTTTTACCATTTTCTAAAATATTTTAGTCCAGATTTATGCAATTGACCATATGTCTGTATGTAACTGATAGCTAAGCCTGAGGCCAATAGACAAATGCATGTTCTTGATATTTTCTTTAGTTTCAATAAATGTCATTTTTTATACTTGGTATTTGATAGAACATTTGTGCAATGCCAATGCTCTGGATGCTGAATGAAAGAAGCATGGTAGTGTGCACATAAATCAAAATGATTCTTGGGTCTCCCCTCTCTGATGCCTTTTGGCTTTGATTTGAGGGCATGATTCTTTAGCAAACGCGGCGGTATAGGGGGGACCACTGTTTCAGTGGTATTCTGTGAGCAGCCACTTTGGGCATTCATTGCAAAATGTTAGGTTTGTCTCCAATCCATCTGTTTCAGTTGTATTCTGGGAGCAGCCACTTTGTGCATTTATTGCCAAAGGTTAGGTCTGTCTCCTATCCATCCCCCGCCCATACCCCAATTATTGGGGACTTAATGGGTTTTGTTATTGTTGTTGTTGTTTTGGTATTTGATAGGACAAACTTTTGGTATGTCGATTTGCAAATGTAAAGACTGTAGACTAGGATACAGTTTGTTGTTTGTCATTTTGTATGTTTCAGTTTCGTTGCTATTGCTAAATAGAGTAGGGGGTGTCACCAAATTTTGGGGTTTAGTTCCACGGCATAACGTCCCTTGAGTTCTCGAATTTTGGACGTATAGGTGGTCCAATATTTCCGTGGTAAAACTTTTTAAGAGCAGCCACTTTATGCATATATTGTCAAAGGGTTTGTTTCCAGTCCTCCCCCGCCTATGCCCCCATTGGTTGGGGATTACATAAGTACTGCTGTTGTTGTGATGTCATTGTTTTGAGGATTCAGGGTCATCACATATTTTTTCTATTAATCTTGTGTGTAGAATCTTTACATGGAAACACTAATTGAGGGCTGGAGCGCGTTACCAATAATGTCAGGCACATCTTGATTAGAGTTTTGCCATATAGTCATGTTAGGGAGTGTGAGAACTGCCAAACAGGTTCCTAGGAGTATCTATACAAATCATGTGAATTGAATACTCCATTGAACCTATGATTGTCAGTCAGCCATCAACTAACCCATGCATAATGGGATCTGATCAAGCATGGAAGCACCATTGCTTTTTTTCAATTGGCTTTTATTGTTTGTACTTAGGCTTCATTTAATCAACACCCCCTAAACTATCACTTTTTGTCACTTTCACCCCCTCAACCTATAAAACCAATCAACTTCACCCCCTAAACTATCATTCCCAATCACCATCACCCCTTTTGTTAACATCTGTTAATATTTTGGACGGAAACTGGAAAACATATGCCTTTTTTTAGTGAATTACTCTAAATTGCCCTTCCCTTTGGTGGAAAAAATGCCCCTTGTGGTATTTATACTTACCAAACCCTATTTCCCTTACCAAAACTCCCTTTTCTCTCTCTCCTGTCCTCCCACTCGTCCCACCAATCCCCGAAACATCCACACCTTCCTTCTCTCTCCTCCCCCACTTCACTTCTTCCTCTCCTGCCCTCCCACCCCAACCCAGAAACCCTCATCCCCTCCCACCCCAAGGCAGTAAACCTCATCCTCCGTACTGCCGTACACATCTTCCTCTCCTCCCACCCCGACCCAGAAACCCTCCTCCCTCGTTTCCGTACCCAATACCCCACGACCTAATTTTGCCCTGCTCCATTACATATAAAAGACAGGGTATATGATTCTTTTTGTGTCATTCTGTTAGCATCTGTTAACAGAAGGGGTGATAGTGATTGGAAATGATAGTTTAGGGGGTGAAGTTGATTGATTTTATAGTTGAGCCGGTGAAAGTGACAAAAAGTGATAGTTTAGGGTGTGCGATTAAATTAAGCCTTGTATTTTATTCTGAGGACCTGGACTCATCTTCAGATACCCAGTATTCCTTACAAAAAATGCTGATTGGAATATACTGCCAATAATTTTCTAGGGTGAATATATGGTATTTTTATGATGTTCTATATAGATATCAGTGTTTATTTTTGACCTGTAGGACTGGACGTTTTCTTCTCCACTCGTCGAAAAACATTATTACTCCTTCGGCAGTGCTAGAATGTGAAGAAGCCCTGAACCAAGGTAGCATGATGGCTGCTGAAGTTTTTATAAGATTGAGAAGCAGAAGTATTTTGCACTTATTTGCATGTATTGGCAGGTTTATAGGCTTGGAGGTAATCACTTTTATCTTCTTATTCTGTTTCTGTCTCATTCTGCGTCATACCCTTGCAATTTCAATTTGATTTTTTAGGTGTTTCACTCTCTGATTTTGACCATGTTAGTTGATCTTCTTGTTGTAATAGATATAATGAAGTTGACACTGTCATGTTATTGTCCACTTCCCTCATATCACTGTCTGGACCTTTTGATGCTTGCAGGTTTATGAACATGGTTTTGCTGCAGTTAAGGTTCCCAAGTACATTTTGAATGGTCCTAATTCGTTGCTGATGGGATTTCCAGATTCTGGGAGCTCATATTTTTTGCTAATGCAACTCGATAAGGATTTTAAACCCCTTTTCAAATTGCTTGAGACTCGGCCCAATCCAGCCGGAAAAGATCATTCTTCTTGTGACTTGCACAATTTTATCCGCTCAATGAATGTTGACATTGGTCAGATTCAGATGCATGAAGATGATGTCAACCTGAGCCTTCTTGACTTTGGAAAACTGCTTCCACTTTCACCTAATGCTGGAGGTGCTAATCAGACTTCTGGACAAGGTATTCTCTCTGAGCTCACCCAAGAAGGTTCTATGATTGGTTCGGGAAATCTTCCATCAAGTTTCTCTTCTATCGTTGATGAAGTATTTGAGCTTGAGAGAGGGTCATCTGCACCTTTTCCAAGTCAGCCCCCCTCTTCATCATTCAATACATCTGCTGCTTTGCCTTTCGGCTCTGGTCCAGTGAATTTTCGAAGTATAAAAGGCGGAACCTCAGCTCACATCAGCAATGTTCCAAAAGTTCCTAGTGGATCCCCCCATTATAGTGGATCTATTTATTCGTCAAGCAATTTGAAGGGCATGATTCAGACTATTCCTGTCACTTCACCATCTTCTGGTCCAGCAAGGGGTCCAAGTCTGAAAAAACTATCTGCTTCAAAGTCTGATCAGGATCTATCTTCTATTAGATCTACACATTCTACTGATTCTTCTGCCACAATGGATGAAGATCAGCTGAATGCTTCTGGAAATAGGTCATCTCGATTATTGTCCCCACCCAGACCGACTGGCTCCCGAGCATCTGCGCCAATTTCAAAACCCATTGGGCCCATAAACTCAACAACTGCGGCTGTGGATGGATTATTTAAAGTTTCTGGATCTAGCTCCTGGGCTACAACTACCAAGTGTAAGTTGCTTGCTCTTAGGTTATCTGCATTTGCCCCAATTTTTAAATTTGCATTAAACCATATCTTTTTCTTTTTGAGTTGATATATGTTCTCATAAACTTCCTCAATTCAGCCGAGAGACCAGATGTTGCTGTTAGTCCAAGCTCAAGTCTCGATGCTGTTAAAAGGTCACGAAAGCGAACTGTGTCAGATATGTTGAACTTGATTCCATCACTTCTAGAGGATTATTCAGGTTTTTCTAAGCGGAGGAAGATCACGGTATCAGGATTCAAGCAACAGATTTCTCCACATCCACTCTTTTCATTGGAGATGGTTGGCAAACCTGAAGGTTATAGTTATGCAAGTCTAATTGCCGAAGCAAACAAAGGAAATGCACCCTCTAGCATATATGTATCAGCCCTTCTTCATGTTGTCAGGCACTGCTCAGTTTGTATCAAGCATGCCCGACTAACTAGCCAGATGGATGCACTTGACATTCCTTATGTTGAAGAAGTGGGTCTAAGAAATGCATCCTCAAACTTATGGTTCCGACTCCCATTTGCTAGAGGCGATACATGGCAACACATATGTTTGCGACTTGGTCGACCTGGAAGCATGTGTTGGGATGTTAAAATAAATGACCAGCACTTCAGGGACTTGTGGGAACTTCAGAAGGGGAGCAATACTACTCCATGGGGTTCTGGAGTTCGTATTGCCAATACTTCTGACGTGGATTCTCACATCCGCTATGATCCGGAAGGTGTTGTTTTGAGTTATCATTCTGTCGAGCCAGATAGCATAAAGAAGTTAGTTGCAGATATCCAAAGGCTTTCTAATGCTAGAATGTTTGCACTAGGAATGCGGAAACTGCTTGGGGTAAGACCTGATGACAAAGTTGAAGAAGGAGGTGCAAACTCTGATGGTAAAGCCCCACCTAGTGGTAAGGGTGCAGTAGAGACGAGTGATAAATTTTCAGAACATATGAGGAGGGTTTTCCGAATTGAGGCTGTTGGGCTTATGAGTTTGTGGTTCAGCTTTGGTTCGGGGCTCCTTGCTCGTTTTGTTGTTGAGTGGGAGTCTAGTAAAGAGGGCTGCACCATGCATGTTTCTCCTGACCAGCTTTGGCCTCATACGAAGGTTCTCTCTCTCTCTCTCTCCATTTGTACTTCCCTTACCGGCTATGTTTTCTTGTTCTTGGCTTTCGAATATTTGCTCTCAAGGAATTGACCTGTAATTTGTGATACCTTTCATGACCCTCGTCATTTTCTTTATCCTTTTCTTCTGCTTTTATTTTTTGAATTCTGGTGTTACTGCTGGATATACACACTGCTGTGTTTTTATAGAGCAAGGTTGAATGCTTGATTGGCTTCAAAGTAGTCACATGTTAAGACAGTTGCAGTTCACACTGCATATTTATCTTATGTCTGAAACTTCTGCTCAAAGAGAGTCAATTTTGGCAAGCACATTGACATCACATTGCTTAACTTAAAATGGTTCTTTACCCGAAAGTAATGAAGACTTCGACTCCCCCATCCTTTCTCTGTCTGTGTAGTTAATAGCTTACTGTTTGAGCTTGGTCTTCATTCAAATCAACTAATAACTTAGTTCTGTGTTTACAAATATCTTGCTCTTTCATTTTGCCCCCTGCACTAGATGTTGACATTCTGTGTTTCTGTTCCCTACAGTTTCTTGAAGACTTTATAAATGGAGCTGAAGTTGCATCCCTTCTGGATTGCATTCGTCTCACTGCGGGACCCTTGCATGCTCTGGCAGGAGCAACTCGGCCTGCACGGGCAGGTCCCCCTTCTGGGGTTTCTGGTGTCGCATCATCCATCTCTGCTGTTGGAAAACAGAGTGGTTACCCACAACACCAGAGCCACTTGCAAAGTAGTTCACATATAAATGGTAGTCAGGCGTCAACTGCCATTGGAGGGAATCCTATAACATCCACTGCTGCTGCCTCTCTTGGGAATCACAACCTTCATGGAGGCGTAATGCTGGCTGCTTCTGGGCGGGTGGGCCCTGGCATTGTTCCTAGCTCACTGCTGCCAATAGATGTCTCTGTCGTACTTCGTGGACCCTACTGGATTCGTATAATTTACCGCAAATATTTTGCAGTTGACATGCGTTGCTTTGCTGGGGACCAGGTTTGGTTGCAACCAGCAACCCCCCCAAAGGGGGGTCCCTCAGTGGGAGGCTCATTACCATGCCCACAGTTTCGACCTTTCATTATGGAACACGTTGCTCAGGAATTAAACGGCTTGGAGCCTAATTTTGCCGGTGGTCAACCGACAGTTGGGATACCAAATTCGAATGGTCCAAATCCGAATCCCAGTTCGGTGCAGCTGTCAACTTCCGGATTAAACAGAGTCAACCTCTCAAATCCTGGGGGAATCCCTAGAATGGGAAATCAAGTCTCTGGTACTAACCGTATGGGGAATGCCCTTTCGGCAGCCCCAAATATATCAGTTGTGAGTGCAGGGCCAATTCGTAGGTCACCAGGTGCAGGTGTCCCTGCTCATGTGAGAGGGGAGCTGAATACAGCAATAATTGGACTTGGGGATGATGGAGGATATGGTGGTGGATGGGTTCCTCTTGTTGCACTCAAGAAAGTTCTCAGAGGAATTCTCAAGTACCTTGGAGTGCTTTGGCTATTTGCGCAGTTACCTGATCTCTTGAAAGAGATCCTAGGGTCAATTTTGAAGGACACTGAAGGCGCACTGTTAAATTTGGACCAGGAACAGCCAGCCCTCCGATTCTTTGTGGGGTAAGAATTTTAATTTTTTTAATTTTTTTTACCTTGGAATTCTCATTTTCTTCTCGTTCTTTTCGTCTTTGGGTGTACGTTAATTCTCAGCAGATTTCAGCTTTATTTTCCACATCTTTTCTATGATGAGGCTTTTTATCTTCTACTTGTTCGCTCAACACCTCTCGGCTTTATTTTATGTTATTTTATTTTTGGAGTAGTTGTTCTAAACAGCCTGTGTGGTCTTTTATGTTTTGGAACTGATGAGGTAATACTCGATTGGCTCTCCAAAAGTAACATTTCTATTTGGTTTATTTGTGCAACTCCAAAACCTTAATAAAAGTGGGGGTAAAATATCTGATTGTTCATCATGTTTTATGGATAAGTAAATTGAGGCAATTTCTAGAGGATTAAGTAAGTAGTCTCTGCATTATCTGACATAGTATGTGAAGTGGACAAAAGCCAAAGGCAGGAGCACATTTGTTTGCCTTAATCTTTCTGTTGTCTGCACATCCTTTTTATTTTCCAATTTCATAAGGATTAAGGTAAAAGGTCTTGTCTTCCTGCAGAGGTTATGTATTTGCTGTAAGTGTTCACAGAGTCCAACTTCTTCTCCAAGTCCTCAGTGTGAAGCGCTTCCATCATTCACAGCAGCAGCAGCAGCCGAACACTGTTGCTCAAGAAGAGTTAACGCAATCCGAGATAGGCGAGATATGTGATTATTTCAGCCGGCGTGTCGCGTCAGAACCCTACGACGCTTCACGTGTTGCATCATTCATTACCCTTCTTACTTTACCAATTTCCGTTTTACGAGAATTTTTGAAACTTATAGCGTGGAAAAAAGGATTAGCTCAGTCGCAAGGTGGAGATACTGCCCCCGCCCAAAAACCTCGCATCGAACTTTGTCTTGAAAATCATTCCGGATTGAATGTCGACGGGATCTCTGAGAATTTATCCGCATCGAAAAGCAATATTCATTTCAACAAGCCCCACAACTCTGTTGATTTTGCCCTCACTGTGGTTCTGGATCCTACCCACATACCCCACATAAATGCTGCCGGCGGAGCTGCTTGGTTGCCCTACTGCGTCTCTGTGAGGTTGAGATATTCATTTGGCGAAAATCCAAATGTGTCTTTCCTTGGGATGGAAGGAAGCCATGGAGGTCGAGCTTGCTGGTTGCAGATTGATGATTGGGAGAAGTGTAAACTGAAGGTTGCTAGAACCGTGGAAGTGAGTTTAACAGCAGGGGATATTAGTCAGGGGAGGTTGAAAATAGTTGCAGATAGTGTACAGAGAAACTTGCATAAAAGCCTTCAAGAATTGAGGGATTGGAGTGGGGTTAATACAAGTTCTGGAGCGTCATAGTAAGTCAGTCTGTTCATTCATGGTATTATAGTTCAAATTTCTTATTTTTTATTTTTTTGATTTGGGATACTCCCGTACACGCATCAATTACGTCACTCCGTAGTCTCTCTGATGCTTTTGCTTATATTTTTGTGTTTTATTATTATTATTTTTTGGTTGCAGGAGAAAGTTATGGTGATGGAAAATGACGAACCTAATATTTTTGTGTCAATGACTGAGAAAGGGCTGGACACGAGCCAGGTTTACAAGGGAGTTGACATTGTTTGAGGAAGGTGGTTTAGTGTTTGTCGAATTTCTTAGGATGTTGGTTTTGCTTGTACAGGTCACTTCACTGATTAATCCCAAATTTTGTACAGAAATTGTTTAGCAGCTATCCAAGGACAAATGACCTCACATGACTTTGTATTTTACGTTAGGGTTTGTATTAGTTAATTTGTAGAATATACTGGATTCCGCAACAGAACTTTAAGTACTAGAACTTTGGTATTGTCATTCATGTGGTGTTTTTCAATAAGCTGCATATTTTTCTACATTTGGTAGGTGAAGGAACAAAGAATGGGGAATTGTTTGTCTTTTTGTTGCCCTCGCTTTGTTGGCTTAGTCCTAGTTTTTTGTTTCACTCGATGTAGCTCGAACACTTGTTCTCGTTTTGACATGTAATTGCTGCTCCCGGATGTCTGGTTTCTATAATACCTGATTGCTAGTTTCAGTTTCGGTAGTTTGCGTTCTTGCTGTTGTCAAAGGCTTTAGCACCTTCCCATAAAATCACCTTTGTAGGACAGTTGATAGAGCGTAGTGGCCTGTAGTTTCATGTTTACTTCCTTAATAATCTTTATCTTGCTTGGTTTTTGCTTGTCTAAATACTAGACTTACTGGTTGATTTTCGCGACATGTTCTTTGACCTTTGTATTAACATTATCTTGGGCGTAATCTTATTTGCAAGTTCTACAACGTTTGCGTAACTTCTCGTTTTCTTTTGGAATTGGAAATTGAATCCCGTACTGCATGGAGTCCTGAAGGAAATGTTGGTTGCTTTTTCTTGTTCCTTTGTTCAGCAATTTTTTTTGGGAACATGGGTTGCTGCTGTGCACTTTAAAAACATTAGAGCTGCATTAACCTTGGAGGAAATAACAAACAATAAAAAAATGGCCTCAAACTCTAATTTTTTAAAAAAACAAAAAAACAAAAAACCAAGTGTTTGGGGTAAATGGTGCTCGTGAGCTCATGCTCCATCACTGGTAACTCACCCGCTAATGGGTGTTGTTCCTAAAGCTGGGGGTTTTCCTCTTCTGGGTGCTCAACGTGTAAGCGGAAATAGAAAGGCGTTACTACAATTCGTAATGATGTTTTAATTTTTCAGTCTAGAAGTTTAAGTTAATGTAGTGCATTTTTTTTCCAGCCATTCCAGCTCCCCTGCCAACATCTCTTGCTGGATGGATGGCTAATCCATCTACAGTTCCTCACCCTTCCACTTCTGTTGGGCCCATTGGCTTCAGTACACCTAATAATGCTGGTACTTTAAGGCCTCGTTTGATTCGCGGACTAAAATAGGTGGGATTGGTAGTCCTGGGATTAATAGTCCGGGATTATTTGTCCTGAGACTAATTTAATACTGAATCTCACTCAATCCTTTGTTTGATTCGTGTGGGATTAACATTGGGATTATTTGTCCTTTTTATTTGTTTGTTTTGCTATTACACCCACCGCAAATGCACAGTTTCGAAATGGGAGACACGAACAGTTGTTGTGTGTAGTAATGGTTGACACACACATGGGGGGAGAGAGCGAGAGAGAGAGTAGTAAATCAATCGGGCCTCGTTGTGACCAAAATGATAAAGTACACAAAGCAATCGGATAAATCCACAAAAATTCAGTGTTACTCATATAAGAGCACAATTTGCAGAGAATGCTTTCGGGTGTTTGGGTCACATGGTTCAGACATTTCATCAAACATTTGGTGTGCACTCCTTAATGGGTACCCAATTTCATGTAAACATTGTCCAATTTCATGTAAACAAACAAATGGTAGATGAAAATAATTCATGAACAAGATGGAAAAAGGACAATAAGCTTGATGCAAGGACAGAAGGCCTCGATTGGATGCGGGATACGTTTTGGTGGAATTAAATAGTAAGGGGATAAGATATTAAGAGATATTATTTAGTAAAGGTGAACCTACAGTGATGTGACATTTTGGAAGGGAGATTAAATAGTATGTGGTTTGGATGAATTTGTGATAAAGGAGGATAAAATTGGGTGAATGACGTAAAAACTTGATAAATGACTTATTTGCCCTTGTACAGTACTAATTAAATTAATTATAAAAACATAAAAACAATACTAATTAAATTAATTATAATTTTCAATAAATAATTCCTTTTATTAGATATATCTAAAATTAAAATATTTAGTTATTATTTTTTATTATTCATTTTAATAATATTTCAAAGTTTAATTTTTTGCTTTTTTTCCTTTCTAATTGTATGTTTTTAATAATTAAATAATTAGCAATTTTTATGGTATTCCCCAACAAAGCCAACAATGTCAAATTCTTTATTTTTTTGTGTCAAATTAAAGATCTCAATTTGCAGTTTAATTTGGTGAAAAAAAAGTAAAAAAAAAATAATGTGGAAATACTTTATTTTTTTATCCGAAGGATATTACAAAACAAGACAACAATGTCAAATTCTAAAGTATAAAAATTTTCAAACTTTTTTGTATCAAATTAAAGATCTCAATTAGTAGTTTAATTTGGTGCAAAAAAAGGTAAAAAAATTAATGTGAAAATAATTTATTTTTTTATTCGAAGGATATTGCAAAGCAAGTCAACAATGTCAAATTCTAAAGTATAAATTTTTTTCAATTTTTTGTATCAAATTAAAGATCTCAATTAGTAGTTTAATTCGGTGCAAAAAAAGTAAAAAAATTAATGTGAAAATACTTTATTTTTTTTATCCGAAGGATATTGCAAAGTAAGCCAACAATGTCAAATTCTAAAGTACAAAAATTTTCAAATTTTTTTGTATCAAATTAAAGATCTCAATTAGCAGTTTAATTTGGTGCAAAAAAAGTAAAAAAATTAATGTGAAAATACTTTATTTTTTGATCCGAAAGATATTACAAAACAAGCCAACAATGTCAAATTCTAAAGTATAAAATTTTTCAAATTTTTTTTGTATCAAATTAAAGATCTCAATTAGTAGTTTAATTTGGTGCAAACAAATTTTAAAATTATGCACAAAAGTACTTCATTTTTTGATTTGAAGGAAATCGCAAAAGTTCGTAAAGCATTAAAATGCAATTCGGTTTTTGTTATCGCAACAGTGAACAAACTGGGGGTAAGGGGAGGGGTATAAGGGAGGGTATGGGGGTAATTTCGCAGGGGGTATGAGGGGGTGTAAATTAGTAATAGGGGGAGGGGTGTTATTAACTAGTGAGGGGGAAAGGGTACAGAGAGGTATTAAAAGGGTGGGGGGTATTACTTAATCCAGGTTCCATTTTTTTTTTCCAAACCAAGGATTAATCGGTGGGACCAAAATAAGGGGAGGGGGTATAACTTAGTACCCCTCTAATGCTGCAATCAATCGGGCCCGAAAGGATTTGAAAGGTCTATCTTAGTTTGTGATGCCATCAGATAAATATCGGAGACAAATCATGAGAGAAAGAGAAATGCTTACGGTAGTCCGTACCCTTTCCTCGCCTCTATTAACTGCTCCATCGTCGAAGCTGCTTGATAGGGATGGGTTCTGCGACCAAGCCACCGGTCTTTGTGGTATGTATTCAACCGATGTTTTTGTTGATTCTTGAGGGTCGAACCTCTACTATGTGGTGGATTTGCAGAGAAGCATGGGATTTGAAGAGAGACATGGGTTTTGAAATCACGGCAGTGCAGTTCGTGGTGAACGTGGGTGAGCGAGAGAGCTAGAGAGGGGAGAGAGTATGGAACATGGGTGTGTGAGAGGGGGGAGACAGTATTTTACATGCAGTTAAAAGAGGAAGCATCGGTATTAAGTCTACACCTCAAAGCCAAATCTCAGCCTTTAAATAGTTACACTTGCAATCTGAGTCTTAGAATTAAGATCCAACGGTGCAAAATATAAAGATTTCAAAAACTGAGCTTCCTTATTTTTTAGATTTTCTTCAAATGATACGTGTCTGATTCTGATGCCCTTCTTGAATATGTTAGGTTGTTCCCGTTCCAGGATATCATACAATCATTGTGCCTATTTGATGAAAGGGGTCATGAGAGTAAACGTTCACATCGGGCATTTTTTATATTTCTGTACATTGAACTGTGCACAACACTTGTATGATCTCAGAGTCTTTGAAGTTTGCACCAAACAAACTTTCATTTGCTCCAAGTGTTATTTTACTAGCAGCTTGAGTCAAAGTTCTAGGCTTGAAGGAGTAAGTCTCTTACTTGCTGTCATATTCCAACTCAACTAACCTGATAAGTTTACGATTTCTCAAAACAAAAAAAAAAAAACTCAACCCATTTTAGTCGTGTAGTGCTATGAGGGTCACAAACCAAACAAAACCACATACAATCACACAGGACAATGATTTACGTGCTTCTTCAAATTCGAGCACATACAAGGGGCGGCGAATTTTTATTTTTATTTTTACAAGAGCAATCTGGGCTTTATAGCAAAGGAATAGCCACTGTTCTCCTTCACGCTTGAGAGAGCAATTACTCCTGTTGTAGGACTGCTTTTCCACCATCTCTCCTAAAACTAATTGATGTTAGAGAGTGTTTCACTAAGTGCTTTTACAAGATTTGATATCGCGATCCAAGAAATATGTTTTTAGAAATGGTCAGTAAGGAGTGGCGATCACAGAATCTAAATTCACAAAGACTTTCAACAATCCCCCTCACGATGATTCTCCCGCCGACTAACCCACGACGCCCTCGACTCGACACCACTCTGGTCAAACCACTTTTTTTACACCATCTCCCTAAAGCCAATTGGCTTTTGGGATGACTTCACTAAAGCCTTTTATGACATTCAAATCGCACCAAGCAGCCTGTTCTAAAAGTTTGCAGGGGTAAATGACATCATCACAAGAACCAAACCCACTGAGCAAGATCCGGACCCGACAACTTCATTTGTGTGTTGATCTGATTGTATGAGTCCCGAAAGAATGCTGCTTTTCTGAAATGGCTGGAAGAAATTGCCTAAGAACAAATACTCGTTGAAGAGTATGGGAGCCACCAAGGCCCACCAAATCCGTAGCTTCATATGCTTGGAGATTTCCTTCCGAATAAAACTGGTCTGTAGACTGGCCCATCATGTGAGGTGGTTGCCCCATCAATTTCTAATTGATTGCATGGTTTGATTGGCAATAAACAGTTACCACCTATTGAAATCTACCATTCCATAAATAAGAGAGATTATTCGGTGTTCCTAAAGTACAACCACATGATACTTTAAAATCTCTTCTTGCTACACATTGGTGTTGATCGATCGGAGCCACGTACTTTGTGGCGGAAACCACACTACCATGTAGTTGAAAAAGGGCCAGGATTGCATCTTAGATTGGCCTGTCTAAAGACTCTAAACCTCGTGCGCTGAAATGTGTGTGAAGATGTACAATAAGATAGAAATTTTACATTTGGTTGTGAAAGCATTGCTAGCTAGTAACTCATTGTGTCTATAGATACTCAAATGGGTTGCTTAAAGAGGGTGTTACATTTTTTCCATAAAATTTAAAGCATCGATAAATATATCAAAAGGAAAAAAGTTGTATCCACTTATTATTGACTCTTAGTTGAATATATGATCAAACTTATCACAAAATTTTAACATTAGTAAAACCAATACACTAGAAAATACCCTCATTGTTATTTTGTTTAGCAGAAAATACCCTCATTTGGCATTGGCATATATACAACTACACAATATTGGAACATGGGATGGTGATGTCCCTACGATGACAACATGAATGTTGGGCTGATCATGGCCGTCCGTGATTTGTTATGGACAACTCAAATTTGTTCGACAATGAATAATTCAAATTTATTTAAATAAGATGTGATCTGTTCACTCCCTAAACGACCGGCCGTGATTAAATTGCATCAATGTTGTCCCCACAGCACCCACCCGTGTCCCACAATATTGATGCATTTGGTAATTACTGGCTACCAGTTATAGTAGAGAAAACAACATACTCTCTCCGTCCCAATTTTATAATCTTTTATGGGAGTTCGTGTCATTTTTCGAAATGTTATATCTTATAATCTACAATGTTTTAAGTGATTTTGAATATTTTGTTTATTAGATTAAATCAAGATCTATCAAACAAGATCCACATTGCATATAAAATGTATTACCAATTAAAAAATATAATCGTTTTTATATCCGGTTAGAATAGGAAGAGGGACTATAAAATTGGTACGGAGGTAGTATAAAATACCAATTGGAGGTGCTCAGAGATGTCAGGATTGGAGAGTGGACCGTGGCAACTGGTTACTGGCTACACAGATCAAAAACAAAAAAACAAAAACTGGTTACTGGCTACCAATCATAATAGTAGAGAGAGAGAGACGTGGCTACCAAAAAAGTGACACATAATGCCACAACCCTTTTGGGCCCGTCCACCCAAAAACCTACAATCCCAAAACCCACTAAAAAAGAAAACCCAAAACACATCCCAAATTCTAAGTGGTGCTTTGGCAAAAAAGAGAAAAATTGGTTTTTTGATTTTTTTGTTTAGTCTTTATTTCTTTTTTTTTTGCATTTTTTAATTTTGCGTTAAGTTTTTATGGTTTATGGATTCGTCTCGACGTCAAGACAAATTCAACGAGTATAAAATTATAGTCAAAAGTTTTTTTTTTTTAATAAAGCCAAAAATAAACCAGTTTATTGGTTTAATTTTAGCTTTATTAAAAAAAATCGACCATATTTTTATATTCTTTGGATTCATCTCGTCAAGATGAATCCTAAACCACAAAAATTTGACGCAAAACTAACAAATGCAAAAAAAAATATGAATGAAGACAAAACGAAAAAACCATTTTTTTCTTTTTTACGAAAGCACCCCTAAACCTGGCCATCCCAAACCGCCCACCAATCCAATTCCTCACCCGGGGTGTCAGCCCGATTCCACCTAGAGTTCCACCGCCATCGATACCGTCTCCGTCTTAGGGTTTTTGCATGCTGAAACAATGGACGACCGAGCTCACCAACGGCAGCATAAGATCTTACTTTGTCCTACCGTCAAACTATAAGGATTTCATCCCACCACCGCCTCGACCAATGTGCAAAAGAAACAAACCTCATTCTCCAATTCTTCAGTGGCGAAATCCACAAAATCCACAGTTCTTCACCCCGCCTGGATCTATGGATGGCAAAGAGTAGGGTATGGATCAAGGGACCTTCTTCCATGCCCGCCCTTGATTGGAAGGTCTTTAACTATTCCCTCCCCCATCCCACTGGGGATATTAGATAAAGAACTAACCCCACCTCCCGATGGAATTAAAATAGTTGTCCTCCTCTGAATTATTAAAATGTAAATCTATAATTTATACAGCAGATAGTAATCGATAAGATTAGCTAATTAAAGAGGTTATTGTTTACATCTATTATGTAACTACAGTATTATACCCAAGATTTACATATGTTCCTATTTATATGTATATGTATAATATAGAATACTCCGTCCGTCCCAAATTACTTGTCCTTTTTGGAGTTCTGTGCATTTTGCACACAAAATCTAATTTATCAGCATTTAATTTTTTTTCAAATTTTTTTACCCCAATTAAAGATCTCATTCAATAGAAAAAATTGGTGTAATTTTTTTTAAAAACATAATTCACATAAACAAGCACACTTTTCCAAAAAGGGGCAAAGAATATGGGACAGAAGGAATATATAGTATGTATAATTGGACAAGGGGAGGGTATGGGGTGGGTAAAGGTATTCGGGGATGAGGATTGCAAAATCATCCCCTCTCCATACCCAAGCAAGTTTTATTTATATCCTACCATACCCGAGCAAGTTTTTTTCATATCTTACCATACCACACTACTATTGGGAAATTTTTTGAGTGACCCGTCTCCATATGGGAGGAATTGGGCAGGTATCGATAGGTATGTGGAAATTGTCATCCCTATTTGGATCGCAATCACATTTCCAAATGATAGACGATAGACAAGAGCCCAATGCTGGGGTTGGGTTGTTGTTGGCAATAGTTGGTGGGAATCCTGACGGTAGTCTCGATGTGGATGACATGCCTTTAACAAAATCAGAAAGGAGAATGATCAATATGCGCGTGATCTAGGTCGAGACTATCCAACCAAAAAAGGGACTTTTAGTCGACTTGCGGAGCCCAATATGTTGGTCCATTTGCTTTCCTTTAATCATTTGTTGTACTACAACCGTAGCTTAATCGGTAAAGATAAGAGTACAAAACAGATTGTACTGAAAATATACAAAAGGCACACGGGGACTCACTTTTGGGTCTCACATGAGTGATCCGAACTATTCATTGTTCTTAGATCAATTTTTCGAGAGCCCCCATAAAATTTCAGCTCAATCAGATGGTTAGAAGTGCTCCAAACAAAGTCCCACCGTTTCAATAAAAAAATTATGGGGGCCCTCAGAACAATTTTTTTGGAGCACTTCTAACTGTCCGATTGAGCTGAAATTTTGTAGGGGCCCTCGAAAAATTGTTCTAAGAACAATGAACGGTTCGAATTACTCATGTAGGACCCAAAAGTGGATCCCCGTGTGCCCTCTATACAATTTCGGTGCATTTGGGTTGTTATGGGTAGCATTTTCCATAGCTTAATTATCACATTCCAACTTTATTTTCTATGTCAGATCAAAACTGCAGTCTGAAGCACAATCAGCAGCTGGAATTCACATGTTCTTTTTTTCGGTAAACGAATTCACATATTCGTTTGTACTTGTAGACAGTAATTTCATTTCTTTTTGGCTATAACCGTAAGAGCATCTCAACAGATTGGGTAAATTTTTGGCAAAAAAAATTGGTGTACAGTGCATATAGTTAGTCTGTCACTTTCAACACTCCAACAATACTATTCATTTTGAACAGTGGCTGATGAACAGTAAAAAAGGCTGAGAGAGAGAGAGAGAGAGAGAGAGAGAGAGAGAGAGAGAGAGAAAGAATGAAAACAATAAAAAATGGCTGGCTGATGAACAGTGGTTGGGTAAATTTGCCCAAGTACTGTTGATAGGGAGTAGTTTACCTAAGCTGTTGTAGCCCAGTTTTTACCATTTTGGTTAGCTAAAATTCCCATATACCTAAGCTGATGCACTTGCTCTAAGAGAGCGACAGAGATGTGGAAAATAATGTTAAAATGTCGATGAACTGTAGACTCTAGTAGTGGGACTTTTTGAGCAGGTTTGGCTAAATAAATCAATTGACTTCGTTTTTTTGGTCGAAAAACTTCACATTTGTTTGTTTTGTGTGAAAAAAAATTGACTTTTATTTGTTCGTCTCGATGAAAAGAGTTGAAAAAAAAAATGACACAAACTTAAATTGTGTTGAATAAAGACAAAAATAAGTCATAAAGTGGCTTATTTTGTCTTTTTTTTTATTAAAAAGAATATGACACAAACTTAAATTGCCATATTCACGTTTCAATAAAAAAAATTCTGTCTTGATCAGAAAAATCTCACAACTATAAATTGATGGAAATTAATTAGCGAAATTCAGTAACAACAAAATTAATTCAAAATACACTTTTTATTTTTAAACTTTAAAAGATCATTGTGAAATTTTTTTAAAAAAAATTGGTGATTGTCGAAATAAATGAATAAATGTGGTGGATCTTTTTTTTATTACTATAATAAGATAGAAATATCATTAATTAAAGCAACATGATACAAACAGAGGCAATGCAAGTTGAAACTAACTAGCAAGACAAGAACATTCAACAGACCACAACAACACAAACTTGAATACTAAAAGTTATTTCCATCACCGGTGTCTAGGCGAGGAAGGCAAGAGCATGACACTCACTTCTCATCTCTATCTACATAATGACATTAAATCAGTAAGAAAGAATATACTATCTCCGTTCTTATTTGTTTGTCCCTCACTCACTCTCTTGCCTTTTTCAAATAAAAAAATTAAGTACTTCCGTGTATTATTTTTCAATTTTTTTCGCATTGAATTAAAGTACACGATGAGTACTTTAATTTGGTGTAAAAAAAATTGAAAAATGATACACGAAAACACTTTATTTTTTCATTTGCAAAGTGACACGACTTTTCGTAGAGAACAAACAAATAGGAACGGAGGGAGTAGATAATATTAAAATTATGTTTTAAAACCCATTTAACCGAATGATATATTGCTTGAATTTCCATTTGGACCATATTATTGATGTATTAAGTATGTTGATATGGAATGTCGCGCAATGATGCTTTCATTTGGGAGTCTAGCTATGAATCCCATGCCACTCCAAGAATTCTAATCTTGTCAAGAACCATCCACACGAAGAATAGCAAAAGACAGTGCGCATTGGTTCCAAAGAGCATCCAATTGACTGAGAAAGTCTAGACAACCAGAACCTCCTGCCTCCAAAAATCTCTCTCTCATTTTAAAAGATTACCCAGAATCTTGGTATATACAAAGAACAAGTATTCTTATAAAAAAAAATTCACAATGATCTTTTAAAGTTTAAAAATAAAAAGAATATGGCAATTTAAGTTTGTCATATTTTTTTTAAAAACGACTAAAATAAGCCACTTTATGACTTATTTTTGTCTTTATTCAAGACAATTTAATTTTGTGTCATTTTTTTTTTCAACTCCTTTCATTGAGACGAACAAATAAGTCAATTTTGTTTTACACAAAACAAACAAATGTGAAGTTTTTCGAACAAAAAAAAGAGGTCAATTGACTTATGTAGCCAAACCTGCTCCAAAAAAAAGTCCCACTACTAGAGTCTACAGTTTGCATCCACATTTTAACATTATTTTCCACATCTCTGTCGCTCTCTTATGGTTATAGCCAAAAAGAAATGAAATTACTGTCTCCAAGTACAAACGAATATGTGAATTCGTTTACCGAAAAAAGGAACATGTGAATTTCAGCTGTTGATTGTGCTTCAGACTGCAGTTTTGATCTGACATAGAAAATAAAGTTGGAATGTGATAATTAAGCTATGGAAAATGCCAGAAGATTTTGGGTGCAAATGAGGTACCACGTGGTGCCCTTGCACTGCATCCGAGCCGTCCAAAAATGCAACGGACGGCTCGGATTGAAAGTGCCGGACGAATTTAAAAAAAAAAACAAAAAGAAAAATAGAATTAAACCACTTGAAATTTGGGGTAGCACTAACACAGAAGAAGAAACTGCCTTGTGGGCTTACCATTCCGTCACATTTTTTTTCCTATGAAACGACGTCGTTTTGATTTAGAAATAAGGAAGGGGGTTGTGAGCCATTGGATCTCCTTTTTGGTGTGTTGTCAAACCCATAACAAAACCCTCACAAGATCTTCACTGAAAAATCCTTATAAAGAATCCGGATCCAAGATTTTGACCTCCCATTTTTGTACCAGAGGGGGAATGTAATTATTTTTACCTTGTTACTTACAAATTTAATGTCTGGTTGAATTAATAGCAGATGACCCACTTAAATTTTCGTATTGATATGTCATTATTTATTAATGATTCATGCGTGGCTTGATTTGGCTAAATCCAAAAAATTGGTTTTTTGGTTTTTTTCATTTTGTCTTTATTCAAAAAAAAATTGCATTTGTTAGTTTTCGGTAAATTTTTTGTGGTTTCTTGGCTTGTCTCGACGGGAGGAATCTAAAAAATATAAAATTATTGGTCAAACTTAAAGTTTTGTGAATAAAAACGAAAAATTTAGCCAAAAAACCATTTTTTGGATTATTCTTCGTCTTTATTCACAAAATTTTAAGTTTAGCTAATAATTTTATACTTTTTAGATTTCTCTTGTCGAGACAAGCCAAGAAACTACAAAAAAATCGACCGAAAACTAACAAATGCAAATTTTTTTTGAATAAAGACAAAATAAAACAAAAAAACCAAAAAACCAGTTTTTTGGAATTAGCCAAACCAAGCGGAGGGAGTAGTAGCTATCCCGATGCCCAAAACGACCTGTTTCTTGAAAATATTTCTGCATGACACTGAAATAGGGTGCTAAAAATAATGATAACAATCTCATTACCATCACAATGTGGAAGCGGGGGCGTAGTGCGTAGCTATGTATTGTGCGATTCCGATCGTTCAAATGTGTTGTCAACGGTCACAATTTTTTGAAACTATTTACTTGAATAATTTCAAATAATCTAGACTACTGATTTCTGAGACAGACAGTCAAGATTGTACAATACGCTGCACAACATACAGTTGCGCAACATACCCCCGAATCCCACAAGTATATCATGCAGTCCCACGACTTCTCAACTAATACAGGTACGTACTTTGTAAGTTTCTTACTCCCTCCGTCCCAATTTCTTGGTCCTTCTTTTCATTTTGAGATGTCTCAAAATAATTGTCTCACTTCTAAAAACATCAATCAAAATTGGGTCACTTTTCAATTTTCCCCTTAAAAAGTATTTTTTCCATCTTAATTGGCTAGTCTATTATATTTTATTTTATAACGGTTTTTATGATTTTGAAAATTTTGTATAATAAAACTAATTGATATCTATCAAACAAGATCCATATTGAATATGTTTTGACTTTCATATAATAAATTAGCCTCACAAATTTAGTCACAGTAATATTGATTGGATTTTGGGGCAAAATAGAAAAGTCAATATAAAATTTTCATACTTCTTAAAAACCCGCTTTCCCAAAAGGGGCCAAGAAATTGGGCCGGAGAGAGTATCTAATTTTTTTATTAAAAGAAAATTCTTCTCATGAGGATCAGTGTACTCATCCTTGCCTATTAAGTTTCTAATCTATAATGAAAAATGATAATGTAAAAATTCTCCTAGTGTTAAGTACATCCGAACTGTTCATCTCCGCAATCAATTATTTAGATTTTGAAAAATTTAAGCCGTCCAAATTATTTTTGGACGTCTCGGATGTAATCTCCAGAATGTTCTAGGAGCTTCTGTCAAATTGTGCTTCCATTATATCTTTTTGAAAATGTATTTTGAGAAAATGCACTTTTGAAAACAGTCATAACGTGAAAATGAAAAATGCATAATGGTGAGGCGGGCAAACGGCCCCTGGAACAAGTGGCAATGGGAATATTTGATGACATACCCTACTGATTTCCTCTGTTTTTTTTAATAAAAAAAAATTAAAGAATGCTGCTATATACTATATACTAGTAATTTATTCATCTACAATAGTACAATTGGCCCAAGTTTTTCCCAATTTGAACAGTAGCAACCAATAATTATTGGGATTTAAATAAAAGACAAACGGGAAGTCCCCACTTTTTTTAACTACCGGTAACCCGCCGCTCCGGTTTGTAAACAAGAGCAGTGAGGTGGGGCCTCAGTTTCTCTTTCCACATCCCCCGACTAGGTCCATCATCGTTCTCTCTCCTCTTTATTTCAACTACCACCAGTTTCTCCGTTAACCGGTGAATCTCAACTGTAGCAGCGAAATCCCCATTTTGCCCTTCCAACTTCACCCCCAAATCCTTCTTCCTAACTACCTCCGCATTCCCATCCTCCGCCTTGACCGCCTCTTCAATTTCACCAATTATCTTCTCCGGTGACTCCGCTGACACAAATCTCTCTCCCCCGGTCGAACATCCTGGTAAATCGAACATACCGGACAGGTCGAATCCGGAGGAGAACGAGATTATGTCGAACGCGTTCAAAAACTTTTTGCCGCTGTTAACATCTTCTTCTGGTTTGAGATCGAGGAAATCATCGGAATAGTTTTGGATGTGTTTGTAACCCTTTTTGAACCACGGATCGTCGACAATTTGATCGACGGTGATGCGAGTGCTTGGATTCGTGTCGAGTAGACGGGAGAGGAACCGTCTGAGATCAGGCGACGTCCATTTAGGGCACCGAAATTCTCCCTTGTAGATTTTCCGATACATAACCATCAAATTCGGATCGTTAAACGGTAAATAACCGGCGTTCAAAACGTACAGTATAATTCCGCAAGACCAAACGTCGATCTTAGCGCCTTCGTAGCCTTTCTTCGCGAGAACCTCCGGTGCCACGTAAGCAGGGGTCCCACAAAGAGTGTGGAGGAGACCATCGGGTCGGATCTGATCCGTCACAGCGGAAAGCCCGAAATCGGTGACTTTCAAATCCCAATTCTCGTCGAGGAGGAGATTCTCCGGTTTCAAATCACGGTGGAAAACGCCACGCGAGTGGCAGTATCCGACGGCAGAGATCAATTGCTGGAAATACCGACGGCTGAGATCTTCGCTGAAACGTCCCTTGGCAACCTTTGCGAACAACTCGCCACCCTTGGCGAATTCCAAAACGAAAAAGATCTTCGTCTTGGTGGCCATGACCTCGAAGAGGCGCACGATGTGAGGGTGTCTCAGCCGGCGCATGATGGAGATCTCACGCTTGACGTGTGCCGTGAGCCCTCCTTTCAAAACTTTCTGCTTGCTCACGGCCTTAATCGCCACGCTCTGCCCCGTCCTTACGTCCCTCGCGTGGTACACCTTGGCGAAGGCGCCGTATCCGAGGAGTCTCCCGACCTCGTATTTTCCGAACAGGTTTTCTTCATTATCGGCCGGAAATTCGCCTCCGGCCGCCGGCATAATGTTGCCCGAGTCATCCGTGATTTCCGGCATAATTGTTGCTATAAAAGAACAACCACTTCGAAAATCATGGAATTGAGTGGAAATCTCAACAAATATTGATTAGCAATAATTTTCTCCCTAGTCTTAAGCCTTATCTTGAAAGGATGATGTTTCAAGTTCAACAACCACAAGTGTTCTATTACGCCAACAAGGAATAATACTCCACAATAGAGAGAGAGAGAGAGAGAGAGAGAGAGAGAGAGGGTTTATTTATTTCCGTGTTGGGAACAGGAGTAGGAGGTTGGGTTTGCACTATTGAGGAATGGAAAGAAAGTGGGGAGAAGAAACTGTCAGATGGGAAAGTTTTATGGCTGATTGGCTTCTGCTATTTGAGGAAATTTATTTCCGTGTTGGGAACAGGAGGAGGAGGTTGGGTTTGCACTATTGAGGAATGGAAAGAATGTGGGGAGAAGAAAACTATCAGATGGCAAAGTTTTACGGCTGATTGGCTTCTACCATTTGAGGAAATTTTCAACTATTTGAGGAAATTTTCAGTGCAGAGTGGGTACCACCTACGTGGTTCCTGAGTGCGCGTGGTCCGTGCTTAGTAATGGACGATTCGGATCACATATTGTCTAAACACATCCAAACCTTAGCAAACAAATCCGAGTCGTCCATTGCCAAACACGGACGGCTCAAATTAGAATAACATGAATGGGACAACACCATCTCCCAACACATGCGGACCTCAGCCGTACAAAAATATTTTGGATAGCCCAAATTTTAAATAGAGAAAGAAGAGAGAGAGAGAGAGGGAGAGAGAAATTTGGGCTGTGTAAAATACTTATGGTCACCCCAGATAAATTCTTTGCATCACGTGGCCGTGCTCGCTCGGCACTGAAAATTTTCTCATTTTATCCTATTTAAATGAAGAGTTCTCAATAAGTGGGTAAGGTAACCCAGGAGGTTGTCGTAATAGTTGATTGACTTGACTCGAGAAGGTTTACCGCCCAATCGTTGCATGGTCGATGCTCTTCAAGAGCAATTTGTTCTTATTAGAGTTACCTCATCTTATCTCACTCAAAAGCATAAAAAAAAGGCCATCAAAAGCGCTGAAAAATTATGAGGTATTCAATTAACAAAAAATAATTTGTTTCAAAAATCAAAATAAACTATTTTTTCACAATATATCATATAGAAAAACGTAAAAAATCAAATTTATTCTAAAAACATTTTTAGCGGAACAGCCTCTACTCTGATTGGTCGGATACTCTACAGCCCACGCAATCCAAAAAAAAAAGTGAGTGAGTGAGGTAATGAGAAGAATAATGATAGTGACACAAACTTTGTCTGAAATAAACTACAACCCACACTGTGGGGCAAGTAAGTGGAACCGTGGGACTCACACCCTACGCTGAAACGTGTGAGTGGGGTTATTGTTTGTTGCAGATGAAAGCCATAATTAATTATTTTTGTAATGAGAAAGCAATTTTAATTGCATTTGATTCGAGGTTCTGAAACACGTTGGATTGCGGTGTGGAAGTTCCGAAACACGTTGAATAAACAGTGGCCGTCCACGAGTCCTCGTTTCTTGTACCGGTAAAAGTAAAGATTGTTGGTCAAATAAAAGGAGGGAGCATTTACACGATGCGGTTCGCGTTATTTTTCTTTGGAATTGTCTCCGCGGCTGTGGTGTTTGGAAAGTTTACTCCTCCTTTCCGCGTTCACGGCAGTACACATATACCGACCCTAAACACAACGCCTTGTTTGTTATGTAAGACTTGACTTAAAATTCGGTGTTTGTTAGTCTTTAATTTGGATAAAAAATTAAATTTTATCCCCTTTTTATTCTACTCCGTATAGGATATAAAATCCCGGGGTGGAGTCGGGGAGGGGATTTACCTTGCTGCCCATGTGCTCCAACAAAAAACGGTGCTTCTAAAATGACTATATCCTGTTGAACATAACACATGATATGAATTTACTTAATCTCTTTATGTCCTAAGCAATGTCTCAAGGAATTTCATATTCCGGAAATTTTATATCTCATCCTTTTGTCTCTGGCTAAACAAAAGGAGCCCAAACTTTTGTACATTCACTCGTAGAAATATGGGCTCCACATAAGATCTACTTGTACATGAGAGAGTCGTTGTTTGTGCTGTATACATATCATTTTTAATTTTATTTTATTGGTATTTGCCACTAGCAACCTCTTGTTAAGCCTGGAAGATGAGTCAGTAAAGACTTTTTCTAATAAATAGATCATCTTGGATTCAACTCTTCTCAAGATTTCATATTCAGATATTAGCAATCTCTTGTTCAATAAAACCGGAAGATGAGTCGGAAAGACTTTTTTCTAATAAATAGATCATCTTGGATTCAAATCTTCTCAATATTTCATATTCAGATACTCCGTCAAAAGAGGAAACAAAAGTAAATACATATTTTTGAACGAAATAACTAATCTTTACTTTTACAAATATTGACCTCCTAACTTCCCATTTAACCCTTGACTAACTGTGCTAACCCAAATTGTTTAGTGCTAATTAGTAATTAATTGATTAGTTAATCAACTACTATCACATAAGGGTGATGGTACAATCAATGTAGTTATTAATGATTAATTAAAGATTGTCCCTACCAGTTTAATTTAATGCGTGAGTAATAAATTCCTCTGGTACCAAACTCGTTGATATACTTTTGTACTTGTAGTTTTAACCGAAGAAATGCAAGCAAATATGTGGTAACTAAATTCATAATTTTGTGATTCTCTAAGAGATAATAGCAATTAAATTAGTAGCAGTAAGTAATTCGTATTATGCACAAGCGACAAAAATACTTCAGATTATGGAGTAAATAAAAGACCAGATTTTACAAGGTATTGGTGAATTATGAAGTTCCTCAATTAAAATTCACATGGATATGCACTGAGGCAAAATAAAAATTACTTGTAGAAACAAGTGAGAAAAAGAAAAAGACAGCTAACATCTCATTAAGACTATTGTAGCCGCCGAGACTTGAGGGTTGTGTTTGGTTTGAGTTTTGGTTTTTGTAATGATTAGAGGGAGAAATAAGAGTAATAATTAAAAAATAGGTACTAATGATTGGAGAGAGATAGAGAAAAAATAAAAATAAAATTTAAAAATAGAGAAATAATTGAATAATAATTGAGAGAACCGGTTTTTAAGAACCAAACCAAACAAGGCCGAGATGTACTAGTTTTGTCCCGATCTTAGTACTAATTAACCTTTAATCTAATCATACTCGTGCTACTGTCATATGATATTCTCTTATAATGATCAAGGATAGATCAATTATTTTATTTCAAGGAGGCGTGTCTAAATTTTTTTCTGTACATAAAGTGAAAGGTCATCTCTCATATTTTATTATTAATTTAAAAAAGCTAAACAAATTAGTACAGTATATGTTAAATCTGTTTTTCTTGCTTTCGACGTAAGAAAACTAAAAATTAAGTTTTTGAATGTTTGTATATTTTTTGCATATAAATTTAGAAAAGGAATTTAGCAATGTTACCATATGAATTACAGCAGATGTCTTTAATAGAATTTGTTAGACCAACAGTAGATGTCTGAAAATATATCATTCCCATCCTTACACGGAACCAAGCGTGGAAAGTCGAAGATTTATGGTAGATAGAACTAAAAAATTAATTAAAGATTTACCATTGGACTTGCTCTCACGGGGAACGTGCGTAGAATGGAAACTTTGATAACATATACTCTTTCTGTCCCAATTTATTTGCTCATTACGAAGTTATGTGTAATTTTCAAACTAAAAAATAATGTATTTCTCAAAATAATTTTTAAATTTTTTTTGCACCGTATTAAAGTTTTCTATGAGATCCATTAAACAAGATCCATATTGATTAGAAAATTATTTTTGTAAGTACATTACTTCATCCGTTTCAATTTTACAGTCCCTCGTTCTATCCTAATAGGATAAAAAAACGATTATATCTTTCAATCGATAATAAGTTTTTCAATCGGTAATACATTTTATATATTTATCTTCTTGCCACCCAACTGCACTCAAACACGTTTCATGCACTTATCAGAGTACCATAAAGGATATACTATATATAAGAGATACTTCCTCCGCTCCTAAATAATACTAGTCCCTTACTCTTTCTCTCTTGCCATTTTCTAAATAAAAAAATAAATTACTTCTATGTATAATTTACAAATTTTTTTGCACCCAATTGAAGTACTAAGTACTTTAATTCGGTGCAAATTTTTTTGAAAAATTATATATAGAAATACTTAATTTTTTTTATTTTAAAACTGACAGCTTTTTTGTAAAGGACTATAACGGAGGGAGTATTGCCTAAGGGGTTTTTGTGCCCTCAATTCGTTCCATTAGGGGGGGTTTTGTGCTTTGTAGATTTTTTTTGGCTTTTCATATTTCATATTTTTTGAGACAAGTCTTTTTCCACATAGATGTCAATTAAAAAATTCAAAAAATCAAGAAGCCAAAACTTAGCAGAACGGCCTCCAACGAATCTATAGCATTTGAGTTTTAATTTTCTGTAATATTATTGAAATCTATCGGGTTCCTAAAAAAATGAGATCGATGATTTTTGAAATTTATCCGGCCCCTAGAAAAAATGAGATCGATGTTGTAGGTCACAATTATTTTTGCTAGACAGGTTTTTTTTTTTTTTTCCTGTAACGAGACGACGAATTTTTTATTTTCCCAAGCATATGATAAAACAACCTTTTATTTTGCTAGACAAGTTGGGAGGGCCGGGGATCTCATAAAAAAAGGTTGGGCTACACGTGAAAGGAACCGGGTGTAAAAATTCTAAGGCCCCAGACGAATTATGGGAGGAAACTACTTGCTAAAATGTACTCCCTCCGTCTCATATTGTTGAGTCTCTTTATCTTTTTGAACATCTCAAAAACTTATTTATATCTCATAATCTATGATAATTTTTGTCATTTCAACAACTTTATTTAATAAAAGTAATTGAATATTGACTGCTGACAAGAAGGTAACCCCAATGGGTTTGATCTAGTAGTATATATGAGACAAGAACTAATGTTTATGGGTTTTTTTTTTAAGCGATGCATTCACCAACGCCATAAAGACAAATATTTCATCACAAATATGAAAATGAATCAAAACTACCAACATCTAAGACATGATTAAAAGAGCACATAGGCTCAAAGATTGCCTAAGTAGAATAACGTGATTTAGTACTCCCTCCGTTCCATAAAATTTGATCACTACAAAACTATATGCAATTTTCAAGCTAAAAAATAACGTGATTACGAAAATAGTTTTTTAGTCAATAAGAATTTTGTTTGATAAATCTCATCGAGAACTTTTATACAATGCAAAAAAAAATTCAAAATTTTTTTTGGTAAATACATTATTTTTTAGTTTGAAAATTGCACGTAGTTTCGTAGTGATCAAACTTTATGGAACGGAGGTAGTAGTAAAGAACCCAACTACAAGTATGATAAAAAATCAACTCAAGTTGGTTCACACCCTCTCGCTCACACAAGACCTACCTTGGGGTTTCACATGAATGATCAGAGCCGTTTAAATTGTTTAGAATATTCATATAAGGATTCTTGATAAAAATCAACTCAGTCAGATATTGGTAAATACTTGATAAGTTTGTAAAAGTCTTGGTCTGGTTGACTCAAAAATTGAAATTTGAACGATTCAATTGAGTCTTTACCAGTATCATGAATAGGCTATTTTTTCACAAAGAATCCTAAAAAAATATTTGAAACAATTTGAGTGACTTTGACCATTCGTGTAAAATCCCAAAATAAGTCCCATGCAATTGCGTGTGAACGAGACGGTGTGAGAATAAACGTTAAACATACTTTAGTTAAGGATATTGTCCTTTCAAGTACGGAAACATAATAATGCATTTTCTACGACTTTCCACTTGCTGTGCTACAAATCTAATACTGTAGCATTTAGTGGGATGAGATCCGCGTGTTCCGTCCTTCAAACCTAAATACCCTTTGTTTCGGGTATCGAATTATTCATCTTGTCAAATGTCAATCATAACCATGTGGAGAAGTTGTATTTTTATGTAAAAAATGAGGCAGAAATATACGTATGTTAGCTAAACTATACAATTTAGGCCTATTTTGGCAAAAAAAAATAATCTGTGAAACCATGTCGAGCCAAAGTGGGGAAACGTGGAGAACGTGGATGTCATGGCTACAAAAAAAAAATTGGGAAGGCATCAACTGGTGGGACAAAAAACAAAAAAAATTGGGAAGGCATCAACTGGTGGGACAAAAAACACCATCAGGATCTCGATTAACCAGATCTAAAATTCAAAGGTTGGATTATCTATATTATATAGTGTGATATTTTGGAAAGGGAAATGATAATGCCAAAATTATTTTTTGTTTATCTTGCGAAATTATTTTTGTTTATCTTAAATGTAATGTCATAAAGGTTTGTCGCTACTTGCGTAATTCTGAGTTTTTAAAGACTATATTTTTGACAAAACAAAAAATGATTTTAAGCATGAAACAAAAACTGTTTTGGCATTAACACCACCTTTCTGGAAATAAAATGAAAATATAAGGGGTTAAATGTTGTTTCACATATATATGTATGTGTGTATATATAAAAATCGGGGAGGGGCATTGCTACCCCTAACCCTACCCGAACCCAGTCGGGTTTTCAATTACCCCCCCGTTACCCAAAAACCCAAAAAAAATGAAAAAACCTGTCTCATTCGGGTGGGCAAGGCGGTTTTAGAAATGTATGATGATTGTCATCCCTATTATCTAGAGCATTCGAGTTTTAATTTTCTGTATTATTTTTAAAATTTATCCAGCCCCTAAAAAAATGAGATCAATGTTTTAGATCAAAGGAAATATTTGTCTTCTCGTTGGAATAGGTCACAATTAGGCCCCAATATTCTACTAACACAAAAAGCTAAAAAGCCAGCTTATTACGAAAATCACGATAGCCACTTTATCATAATAAAAGTATATCACATAAAAAGTTGTGAAAAACCAATAAGCTACTCCCTCTATTCCAAAATAATGATTACTTTTGGGTAGTTGTGTCACTCAAATAATTGTTTATATCTCACAATTTATAACATTTTTTATAATTTAAATTTTTTGTTTAATAAAACTAATTGAAATCTATCAAATAAGATCCATATTTAATATAAAAAGTATTATAAATTAGAAGATATAGACAATTTTTTAGAGATTCTAAATAAGAAAAGATAACCAGTAATTTGGAACGAAGAGAGTATATTAGTGGATCACTTAAGTCTAGCAGACAGGTTTTTTACTATATTCCAACAAGAAGACAAAATTTTTACTATATTCCCAAGCATGTGAAATGTAAATAAAACGACCTTTTGTTTTGCTAGACAGGTTGGCAGGGGGGAACGGGAGCCTATAGTGAGCAACTCACTATAGGTTGTATAGTGAGAATTTTAGTCGTTCATTTTTGTTTTGGGCGGTCCGGATCTTAATTGAATTATTCACACAAACAATTACATTATTTACTATTTTAGATCCGAATAGTTTAAAACACTTTTAACAGTCGAATTTCACTCACTATACTTGCGGTCACTACAGGCCCCGCTCCCTGGTAGGGGATCTCATTAAAAAAGGTTGGGCAATAATACACGTGAAAAGAACAGGGTATAAAAATTCAATGGCCCCAGGCGACTTTATGAGAGGAAACTATTAAAACTAAGACATTAATTGAACATTTGCCAGAGTTTAATTGAAAATTGAACAACTGACAAGATGTAACCCCTAATTGGTTTGATTAAGTACTCCCTCCATTCCAAATATATTATTGTTCCCTTTTGAGAATTCCAATTTTTTAACAAGAAATGTAATAACTGCATTCAATAAATTCAATAATATTAAATAGATTAATTAATTTCTAATAACGTCTTTATACTTCAAATTCTGAATGAAATGATCATTGTTGGTAAATGAGTTATTTTGGAAGATTGAATAAATTTTGTTTTTATTTTTCAAAGAGAACTAACAATTTGGGACATCCCACAGTAGTATAAAGAATAAGCAATTCAAAACGGAGGGAGTAGTATGTATGTGTGTATATATATATGATACAACCAGGGGCCTACTTTTTCGAGGCACAAGGCGAAATTTGAAAATGAAAGGGGCCCAAAATCTTGAGTGAAACTAAATATAAAAAGTCAATAAACACCAAGTTTCAAAACTATATGCGTGTATTTACAGCGGAAAAAAAGCCAAAATGGGCTACATCTTGGTGGTAAAAAAATATTTGGAAGCTTTTTTTTTTAATTTTCGAGGCTTTTTCAAGGCCCATTTCTTGGCCTTAGCTTCGGGGGCCGCCACTGGATACAACCACTAACATGTCTCGTAAAATGTTATAAGGTTGAATCACATGAATGTCAAACATTTCAAATTAACTTGGGTGCACTATAAAATTTACCCAAAAGTTAAGTTCAAAACTCTAAAATTATTCGTGGAGTGTAACTCAAAGTTGCTTCGGACACTTGGTTTTCAAAAAAATAAAATAAAATCAGAAGAATAAGATCCTTTCATGGCAGTAGCAGCTGTCCAAGATTTATGTTTTGATCATTGAAATTACATTTGTTTTTTATTAGATCGTCAAATTCTCTTTAGGCTAAGTTCTTAAATGAATTTTATCTAGATTTTATTAAAATCTGATAAAATTAAGCCTTAATTTTATCAATTTATGGAGAGAGTTGATAAAATCTTAGATTTTTGCATTTCAAGAACTTAGCTTAGGATTTTTTCGTCTTAGTTTAGTAAAAGATGCTCTCTTTTTTTTTTTTTAATTTATTTATTATACTAGCAAGTTGCAAGTTTCCAAGAATAACGTGAATCTTACGTCGTTTTTTAAGTCTTCAGTCAAACTTTGCACATGTTTTCAAAACTAAGCACTTCATTTGTTGTCGTCTTCATCATACTCTCTGCTATTAGCATGGAGATTGCAGAGTAAAGTAAATCCGTCAAGCAATAGGCAAATTGATTTTTCACGCGTCAGCAAATCAGACCAAAAGGCTGGTTTTCTTTCCCCAGATGCTTCGAAAAGGCAACGTGCAAATAAGATGTGTATCATATATACCTATTTTATGGTTCAGATTGTACCACCTTATTGGCAATCGCAAGATTTTTTAGTTTTTTATAACTTTTCAGCAATATGATTCGTAATATTTTGGTGTGTCTCGTAACTTTTATAGGGGTGTGTGTATGATATACACCCAAATAAGAGGTGTGTATTGTAGTCTTTTCCGTTTCTATGTACCATGTTGATTGTTATGGTTCAACTCTTGATTGTCTAACTAGAAATGTCAATAAATTTTTCCATATAGCATGTTGGTTGTTATGGTCCAACTCTTTGTTGTCTAACTAGAAATGTTAATAATTTTTTTTATGTACCATGTTGATTGTTATGGTTCAACTCTTAATTGTCTAACCAGAAAAGTTAATAAAATTTTCTATGTACCATGTTGAGTGTTATGGTTCAACTCTTCTACGTACCATATTGATTGTTATGGTTCAATTCCTAATTGTCTAACTAGAAAAGTTAAATGTCTATTCTAACATTTAACTATATTAAGCACTATTAATTTTTTTTTTTCTAAATTCACAATTAACAGTGTTAGTTTTCATCTAAATTCACAATTAATAGCGTAAATTCGGAAGTAACACTGCTCATTTTTGTGTAAATTAATAATTATCAGGAGTGATAAGGCTTTGTTTGGTTGTTGAGGAAAGAAATGGAAAGAAAGGGAAAATTAAAAAAAAAATTCTCTTCCCTTGTTTGGTTGTTGAGGTAGAGAGAGAGGGAAAATAAAAGGGGAAAGGAGAAGGAAAAGAGAGAGGAAATTTCAAAATCTGGAGAAGAAAAAAATACTTGTTGACATGCCTTTTCTGTCATTAAAATGTCTATTTTTTGGGTGGCTAATGGATTCCTGCTCTCTGGTGTGTGTATAAGCAGTAAAATTTAGTTAAAATAAACTTTAATGCTTTTTTCTTTTCATTTTCCTTTGGAAACCAAATAAGAAAAAATTCATTTCAATAGCTTTCCTTCCATTTTCTTTAGACAACCAAACAAAAGAAAATCCTCAACTTACCTCTTTATTTTTCTCCCAAATATTTTTTCTTCTTTTTCATTTCTTTCGCCAACTTCCAAATAGAGCCTAAGGGTGGGTCCCATGCAATTGCTTTGGATTGGCAACCCTAAAAAATCGTCCCTAAAGTCCAAAATTGGGACCGGCTCCAAGTTTCCCCTTAAAGGGTTTGCGACACTTTAGTCAGGCCCAACATGGGGACCATTTGTGCTTCACGTAAGGGCTTGACGTGAGCTAAGCGCAACACACTGCCATGGTTTTTTGGTTCTTTTTTTTTTTTTTTTGAGAGCCTTTGTTTTTATAAAAAAACTAGGTGTACATGACTTAGTGTACACCAAATATACATCGCGTTGTGTGGGATCCACGTTGGTGTACCAAATACACACTATTTAATACTTTTAGCTTTTACTCAAGATTTTTCGGGTCGGTTCCTCTTAATTAGAGAAATAAAAAACCACAAATTTTCTTTTCAACAAACTTGACACAGTTTCACATAAATAATTTTCAATATATCTAATGAAGGGAGCCTAAATACACAAAATGAACAAAATCTACATAATACTACTACAAGGTCAAGCACGAAAAATGTCTACATAACTAAGAAACTGAGGTTTGCAGAAAAACCATGAAGAGATGTACACCAAATAAACAAGTAAAAAAAAAAAGAAAAAGGATTGGATTTGTTTCATAAAAAAAGAAAAAGAAAACATCAGCAGTTCAGCACACATACAATTCTACAGGATATAAACCCATCGTCTAAAAATCCTAAGTCTGTCTGTGCCCATTTTCATTAATTAGCAAAATAAATATCCTTCCTGACCCATAACTTTTTATTTTAAGATAAAATTGAAGGCTACGACGGTTCCTGAAATAAATTATTGATCATATTTATTGAAATGGAACTTGTATCTTAATTTGATGTTGATCAAACCAAACAGTCCCCCATGTGGGAGTGGGACTAGTTGCTATCATATTTTTATTCATCTGCTAGGAATTAAACTGCCAGAAGCCATCATGTGATTTGCTAACCTACTAGCTGACTACTCTAATTTTCTAGCTTAATTTCTTAATAATCATATGATCGATGTATATCAGTGTTATCTTTATTGCTACAAAAATGGAACATATCGATTATCCACATATTACAAAAAATAAAAGTGCAGAATAGTATCCTGTCACTTCCGTTAAGAAGTATTGATTCATTATAGCACTTCACTATTTGTAGGGGACTGCACCATACATGTCAAAACCGAAGCTTTGCGTAAAGATCCTTAATTTTTAGCAATGTTTAAATTAGTTAATTTGATCAGCAATATACATTTACGCGTATCCCTTTCTATGTAGTTGGACTTTCTTTTATTATTATTATTATTATTATTATTATTATTATTATTATTATTATTATTTTTTAGAGTATATGTATAAGTTCTGGAAGGGAATCATAATGTCTTGTAACGAGTGATCGAAAACTAGATGTTAGTTAAGGTGTTCGGGATTCAAATACATCATTTACAGATTAATTTCCAAAACAAGGGTAGACACGAAATACAACAGCCCCGATGTATTAGAGAGAGAGAGAGAGAGAGAGAGAGAGAGAGATGGAGATAGAGAGAGAGAGATGGAGATAGAGAGAGAGAGAGAGATGGAGATAGAGAGAGAAAGAACATTCATGAGGGCTCTTTCTTTGTGTCTTGCAGAAGATACAAGATCTATGTATCATTGATCGTTCAAGACATCTCAAGAGGTTCATACATTATTTAATCCATAAGGTTGAGTTTCTTCTAGTGGATTTCTAGAATTTTAATCGGAAGAACGATGATTTGGTAGGCATAACAATCAATCAGCGGGGTATGGTTGAATGAGGATTTGAATATAATTTTTGAGTCCATTGTGAGGATTCTCAATTGTTTAGTTGTGTAGTAAGTTTGATTATAAATTATGTACAATATTTTTCTATAATTCTTGATTCCTTCCCATGATTTGTACCCATCTAGAGTTTAATTTCCAAGTATATCGGGCATTCATCATATTTTCTTTACATGCCTTTTGCTTGGTGATTGGTTGAGTAGGAACTTGGGTTTTTCAAATTATGACAAAAAAATAATTATAAGAATTAATTTTGAAAGTATCTTCTTGTTCCTTTTATTCAATCAATATATATATATATATATATATATATATATATATATATATATATATATATATATATATATATTTCTTACTTCAGTATTATTTTCTAAGTTTTCAATTTCTCCCTTCTGGACGAATATCAGTTCTAAAAATTCTAAAAAAAGAACTTAAAAGACGGGTTCTTATATTGAAATTCCATTAGCCTAATAATGACGTAAGAAGAAGAAAAAAAAAATACATACTATAATGTACTTTTTTTTCACTTTTATATACATTATTACACATTTCTATACATTTTTCACACATTTCAATGCATTTTTTGAACCTTAATGATAGCCCAATGGGCTGATTTTTCCTAAAAAGAAACCACCGAACATTGATAGTGTAATTCTATTTTTTTAATTTATATAAAATACACCATTAGTATCCACCACATTTTTGTGGGGTTCCGAGGGATCCACAACCTATGGGTGGAGCCATGAAGGGACAAAAGGGGTCACTTGATCCCTCTTACTTTAATTACTCACAAACATATTTGATAATTTGGAGCTAAATTTTACAATTTTAATCCCTCAAAAATTTCATAAATTTGCTCTAACTAGCTTAAAATGCATAGAAATCTATTCTCTCTTTTTTTCTTTCTTTCTCCTTTTGAGAGTTTATAGTATTATAAATGAAGCTGTTCTACATTATTTTTCGAAATATAACAAGTCATTGGAACAAATTATAAAGCAAAAATACATCTATCATTGTATATCTACGTTATAATTAACCTCTTAATTTAGTTATTTCTTTTCATAAGTAAATAGAAAAATAACTTGTATATAGATCTAATTTTTTACTTAGCTAACTTAAAATCCTGACTCCGCCAATGTCCACACCCCAAGAAAATGTATAGTATAGAAAGGTGTTGAGAGAGACTCTGGAAAGCATCCCAAACTATAACTCTCCAAAAAAGTTCATAAACAGTGCACATTTTTTATTTTAACTACGCACATCTCTTTCAATATTCCAACAATTCTCTTTAGTATCCTCTCCATTTTAATTAAGTATGATAGAGAAGGAAGAGAGAGAAACAATAAACAAATAATTGGTGGGTGAACAGTGCCTCAATAAATGGGAGTGTATTTGTTAAGTTACTATTCACATATGCACTTTAGGTAGGCGAGGTTTGTGTAGGCTCTGTTTGCTTGGTAAAATAGCTAAAAAAGGCATTTGGGATCGGTAAATCGAGGGTACCTACCCCCATTACAAAGCACGTATAGAGATCCGAACCATTCATTTATCTTAAAATAATTTTTCGAGGGGCCTCGCCAGAAATTCGCTCCATCGGACGTGCGTAAGCGGTTGATTCAAAAACCTCCCGTTTCATTCAAAATCATTTTGAAAACCTCCCGTTTCATTCAAAATCGTTTTGAATGAAATGGTAGGTTTTTGGATCAACCTCTTACGCACGACCGATGAAGCTGATTTCATGCGAGACCCCTCGAAAAATTATTCTAAAATTAATGAACGATTCAGATCTTTGTGAGAAATCCAAAAGTAGATCCCCAGGGCTGATCTGTACGTGGTCTATGCATACTACTCGGTACCAACAACTTTGTTTGTGGACCCTTGCATGGTGGGCTTACTCTGAATAATTAGGGGGTGTTCCAATAAGTAGTTTTTTAGTTTTTTGTGATCTTTTGTTTTTGAAAAAAAACTCACTTGTTCCACTAACAAGTTTTTGGTTTTTTTAGTTGTGTTATGAAATTACAAATCTACCCTTCTACCCAAACAACTATGGCTCTTTTTCTTTTGAAGAGAGGACATATTCGTAATTTTACATGATTAAAGTACATCTACTTGATTGTGCAATGATTTGGTTTTTTTTAAGTTAGTGGAATGAAATAGTTTTTTTGTTGATTTTTTGTGGGGTTTTGTTTAGTGGAATGGAGTAGTTTTTCATTTAAACTAAAACTAGTTTTTTATTTTTTTATTTTATTGGAACACCTCTTTAGTTTCAAAGGCTGACGTTTAAAGGCATGATAGATTGTAATGTACTACTCCCTTCCTCTCAAATTGTTTGTCCTTTTTGAGAAAGCGTGCATTTTAGATGCAAAAAATAATGGGTTTATGAAAATTATTTTTCAAAAAAATTTACACCATTTTTTTCTACTCAATGAGATTTTTAAATTAGTGTAAAAATTTTTGGTGCTAAATGAACGGATTCCCAAAAAGGGTGAACATTTTGGGACCGAGGGAGTACTTTTTATTTTTTATTTTTTTATTATCAGAATTGTAGTACTGTACCCTCTTAGGAACCCAGTAGCTCTACTAAATGCAATACTTTACGGGCCCTGCAAAGTAAATCTTGGCTGTCTAAATGTGTTTTGGACAATTCAAATTTGAGGAGTGCTAAAGACTAGTATTTTTTTAGCTGTCCAAAAATGTTATGTTTGGCGGTCTGGTTTTTGAAGAGAGAGAGGGAGGGAGGGGAAGGATTTGGAAGAAACCTAAACTGTCCAACATACTTTTAGACAGTTGAAAAACGCAACAAGTATTGTCATGTATTCTCTCCGTTCCTAAATAAGAGTCTCAGTTTCTCCCTCTTTCCATTTTTCAAATCAAAAAATAAAGTACTTTTGTGTATCATTTTGACGCGTACTTTAATTCGGTGCAAAAAATTCAAAAAATGATTTACGGAAGTAGTCTATTTTTGTTTTGAAAAATGACACGACTTTTTAAAGTGAAACATTATTTTGGAACGGAGGGAGTAGTACTTATTCGCCACCCATCTTTTCCTCATCCATTACACAATGCAATCAACATGTGGTCGCAAACAAACCGAAGTGGGATCCATTGCACGTGGTACCATGCCCGTGTTAGTCGAACCACAGAATGGGTTGTCGAATATTGACTATTGAGTAGTAAGTACCACAAATATTGCATGTGGTGGCCTTGTCAATAAAGGCCCTACAAGTTGGAAAACTTTTCCAGTATTCACGGAAATAAATGGGATTTGAAACTTTTAGCGAAAGTTTCCACTAATGTATTTTTGGTATTCTACATTTTTGGAGTATAAAAAATTCTCAAATCAACAGTTATTCTTTTTATATACATTAACTAATTTGATAACCAGTAGTACAAGAATATTGAAAATACGGTAGTGAAAACTCATTCTTATTCCCAGCCTTTTCAGTACAGATCCATTAAGGGTTGGTTTGGGTGAATTGGGAAAATTAGTTTTTTGGTTTTTTGGTTTTGTCCTTATTCAATTTATTTTTTTTGCATTTGTTGGTTTTTGATCGATTTTTTTTGTGGTTTCTTGGCTTGACTCGACTAGAAAAATCTAAAAGTATAAAATTATTAGCCAAACTTAAAGTTTTGTTAATAATTTTATACTTTTTAGATTCCTCTTGTCGAGACAAGCCAAGAAACCACAAAAAATCGACCGAAAACTAACAAATGCAATTTTTTTTTGAATAAGGACAAACCTCAAAAAGCCAAAAAACTAATTTTCCCAATTCACCCAAACCAACCCTAGGGTTTCTAGAAACTTCAAAAAAAAAAATTCCCTTCGAAGCTTTTCATAACTTTAACATTTTTTTTTCTAAAAATTCTAGTCAAAATTTTGAACCTTACTATTCTTCTACAATTAGAGGAGTATTTTAAAAGAAAATCCACAGCTAAGAACCCTAAAACAAAGATGCAAAAAAGCAACATAAACAATGCTCTGTTACTTAACAGTTTTGAGATAAATTCACGTAGCAAAAACCTGACCATGATATGCATTAAGAACCGTGAATTGACGACAACCTTTGCTTTTCCTTAACGTTTATATAACATATCTCTTACATGTCTTTGTATAGCTTACAATACTTGGTGACCGAGAAACCTAAACGAAGAAAATATGCGTAATAAGGAAGCAATAACTTAGGCTAAAAAGAAAACATGATATTAAAGATATGAATTGAAAGATGGTAACATAATATTCAAAATTGTTCTCGATCGTACTTCATTTTCGTTTTCTTTTTTCCCATAAAGAAAGAAGGCTTCTGGATGGCATCCTATTTCGAATTAGTAAACTTGAACCTTCATATTTGTGTGCATACGACTTGTTCAATACTTGAGTTTAATTTGAATTAATTACATACATGTAGAACATTGACTTTTGGCCGGCGATAAAAATAGAACGGTGTTTGACTTTGATAATTTGCAGAAGCATGATGAATGAGAGCCATGGTTAATACTCACACATGACTCCTGTGAAAGGACGGTGAGGACGGCGCAGCCACAATTTTAATTTTGAGATTGTCAAAGTTCGACAAAAACATTTTGCTTAGTGATACTAATGATTTTTTTAGGGGTTGTTCCAGACAATTATCTTTTTTGGCACACCTATCTTTTATTGTATTTTTTTTACTTATTAGTCGAAGTATTGTGAGATAATAAATAACCTGTCTTGTAAAGTATGAAAATACAATAAACAAAAAAAAAGGACAATTTTCTGGAACTTAATGGTATTATGATGCTCATTTTGACCATTAAGTTCTATTGTGAGAAAAAGTATATTCGCAAGTGAAATTATACTTGCAAATGAAATATAACCGACTTCATTGAATCTCGAGAAATATAAGTAGAAAATTGCTAATCTCAGTCCAAAGTGTTGATGAGATTATAAGTAGAAAGTGTATAGATATTTGAGAAAATTGTATTAATATCCATAAAAATATATTAAAATTCGTAATATGTGCATTGATATCTAAATTAATTTTTCATTTTATATATATATATATATATATATATATATATATATATATACACACACACACAATAAACTTCCAATAAGGGACCCTTATTTAAAAATACCATGAGGACCTGCTATTTTTCAACTTTTTGGACCAAATTTTGACGATCTGATCCGCTCAATGTTTTTAAAATGTATTTTCAAGGGCCTTCGCGAAGAATCTCTGAAAAAAATACCCTGAAGGGCTTAACCTGAGTGGTTTCTGATAAAAACTGTATATGTATAGTTTTTATCGGAAACTACTCGGATCAAGCCCTTCCGAATATTTTTTTTTGGAGATTCTTCGCGTAACCCCATAAAAACACATTTTAAAAACATTGAACGGATCGGATCGTCAAAATTTGGTCCGGAAAGTCGAAAAAGCCCCTAGGTACGCATAGAAAGTTAAATAAGGGTCCCTTATTAGAAGGGGGTCCTCTCTCTCTCTCTCTCTCTCTCTCTCTCTCTCTCTATATATATATATATATATATAAATAAAAGAAAACTAGAATTGCGTTGCTACATTATGACCCGCTTATGTGGTGTTTGATGGTAACCTCAGTCTGTAATCCAAGCCCAATGAAAATAGGCTTACAATGAAGTGCTAGTTGGAACATGCGGCCCAGTTAGTTGGAAGGCATATTGAGACTACTGAATATTTAGTGCCATATTTGGGCCAGGAGTTTTAGTGCCACTCAGGTTAGAATGAATTTATCTATTTTGTCAGGGATTTTTTTTTTATTATATTTTTTTCCTTTGCGGAAGGCAAGAAATTTATACAATATATGTTTCATAATGTTAGAAAGTTAGTGGTGGGCAAGAATTGAACCCTTAAACTTAGCCAAACACCCAACCAACTGATTTGGCTTGCAAATTATTTAGTCTAGTATTGTGTCGAGAGCTTCTGATATGGGCTATTCAAAAGAACGGAAAATAAGCTATAGATTTTTTTTTTGTCGTTTACATAGTTAGAGCACTGAAATTATGCATGGCAAGTTATTATTTGTGTCTGTCTTGAGTTATTATAGCGACGAAATTTTTGGTGAAAAAATGGTCACCAAAAATTAAAAAGGTCACCAACAACAAAAATAGATCAATACCAATAGATTTTTTTAAAAAATTTCTATTTTCTATAATTTTAATGTTTTGTTTTTCAATTTCTTCCTGTTTTCTTACTTGATTTATTTCTCTGATCGATTCAAACCCAAAAGTCAAATGTTTTGAACAAAAGTTAAAAACTGTAATTCACTAACAGCAAAAAAACCCAAAAGAAGAAGAAGAGAATAATTGGTTAAAATCGCCAAACTTAATATTAATCACCTATAATTAGGAACAAAGGTGAACTGATTTATTATACCATCTTTGACATCTCAGTTTCAGTTTGAAGGAAAATCCATATTGGTGGCCTTTTGAATTTTCTGGATCATGAGATCCAGGGATAAAGTCAGGATTAATTTCACTATACATGGACGAATTTTTTTTCCCAAAATAATTTAAAGGGGCGAGCCTATATAATTCATAAGAATTTTTTTTCCCTATACAATATGTGAGGTTTTTTTTTTCTTCCTTTGAACGGGCGACCACCATTACTGGCTCCCTTATGGCTCCATCCCCAATGAGATCCATGTTTTGTCATGATCGGGCCACAATTGATCACTATTTCGTTTAGTACTGTCATGTGTGATAAGGTTATGTCCATTTCGTATTGTATTTTTATGGTTGATACATAATTCACATTAACTCAAGAAAACACAAATATTTTTAATATTAGTTGTGCAAATGTATAGACAATAGCATAATGTTTAACAAATATACTAAGCTTGGTCCAACAAACTGTCAATTTTATGTATTTTGACCAAACTTTACTATATATAATGATGAGATATTTTCTTATAAAAAAGACAAAAAATTTATAAAAAAAATGATGAGTTATTTTGACAAATTAAATACCCTGCACCATGTTTGAGTTGTTCTAATCTCCAAGGTCGCCAGGAGAAAAGAAACTAAAAAATCTCCAACGTCAATCTAGGGTTGTACATGTTTTGTAGTAGAGAAGTGCTACATTAATATATACACATATCTAGGTGAATATTGTATTTATTCTTCAATCACTTTGAATTGATAATAAATTTATTTCATAGCATTTGTATTATTAATAATACTAATAAAAGTCTAAAATTTCATAATATCAATATAAAAACACATACTGATACAGATATCATGAATTCAAAATTGTTGTGAATTTATATATACTCAAAATGTTATCAATTTATTGCTAATGGAAAAGAAATAAATTCATGGTTCATGTTCTACATTTGTATGCAAAATGTAATGAATAATTTTGGTCTTTTTTTTTTTTTTTTGTCAAATAGTAGGAGAATACAAGTACGAATATATCAAACTAGAAACAAATTAAGTCCACAATTACTATAACCTCAACCCAACTAAACCTCTTAATACCCAACAAACTGGAAACAAAGTCCACAATCGCTATAAACCCAAGCCAATCAATAACTCCATTAAGAGGAGAAATAACCCAACAAATACGAAAGGAAATAACACCTACATGGTGGTGGAAAGATTTGAACTCCTAACTCCTAGTGAGATGCAAGAGAGCCCCATTTGGTAAATTTTAGTCTATTTAGGGGTGCATATCGTACACATCCAACAAACAGTATATATAATGTAACGTCCTAATGTTTTAGTTTACCTAATTTCCAACTACAGTCTCAAGGTTATATATTTATTTATTTATTTTTAGTGGTAGGTGGAGGGGTGAAGAAAACAAGAAATAAGCATTTTCTATGTTGCTAGGGGAGCATGTCCATGTTTAATCATATGATGATAGTGGTTGTAACAGTCGACCCATAAACATAAAGGGAATTTTATCATAATATGTTTCCACTCAACTACTAATAATTAATATCATTATCATCCAATGTTGCTAATGAGTCAATTTTATCACCAGACATGTTCAGAGGAATAATAATGCGCGCTGATGATAAAAGGATAATTACCAAACTCATTAACTTCAAAAAATGATTGGAGGTTGAAAGTGATGTGGACATGGATTGCCTTGCAGAAAATAGATAGTTGGACCGATTTTGATAACAAAGCACTATATTGATAAAAATTAAGTGCCAATAATCTCATAGGGCTTACAAGACTGTAGACTGAAAAATTGTGGGACCCCGTCCTTGTGTAATAAAGGTTGAAAGTGTAATAAATACTCCGTATAATTTTGCTTGTAGAAAACTATTTATTTAATTATTTATGTATTTTGAGCAGGGATTCGGCCGGCACATTATTAGGTGCTCTTAAGGCACCACCACGTGTTGCTTTAGGATCCTTTCTCACTGCATATGTGTATGGGTTTCAAGTGATGGAGGTAACACATTTTGTATGAGGGACTTCACACAAATGTAGGATGGAAAACATTGCATTTGTTTTTTTTATATGACTCAGGTGTTCGGGCCAATTTATGTGCACATTTAAGTACATTTAGTTCTTCGTTTCCTACATAAATACACTCTAAATTATTTGGTCCTAACCCCTTGGATTAGCTACTCCAATAAGAGTGAGGGGTGGAGTGGAGATCTATTTTTTTTAGGCTTGTGGAAAAGAACCTTGTCCATTTGGGCTGGTGGTTGCACCTAGCCCAAACCCTTGCTTGTGTGTGTAACGGTGGTTAGAGACCGAATAATTCTGATGGAATGACATACTCAAAATTAAGAAATATTCTTTCACTTCACGTTTCAATGCTTTTCTTGCCTTTTAGGCAGGGACGGAGGCAGGATTTTACCTTTGTGATGGCGAAAATATGTACTTAAAAAATAAAAAGACAAACTATATTACAAATATTCATCCACTCTATGAAAAACTATAATAACATAAAAATCTAGTAATGGCGAGTCTATATAATTTGGGGATAAAAATCTATTTTCTATGTAATAATTGCATTTTTTGAAAACCTTGTGGTGGCGGCCGCCACCACTTGTCCCCCCTGGCTCCATCCTTGCTTTTAGGTCTCAGTTGCCGTCTTCTGCAATACTTTGTCTAATGGCCTCTGTTTTAATCATCCAATAACCCAGTATTATTTTTGCGTTTGGGTGTTCCGCTAAGGGTGTTTTAAAATATATTGACTTTTCATGGTTTTTTTATGTGATGTACTGTGAGAGAATGATATGTCCCGATTTTTGAAAAAAACTGTTTTTTGTTAGTGGAATACCCCCTAATTGAACAAAACCCAACAAGCACACAAACAAACAAACAAAAATAGAATACAAGATGTACATTATTCGACACGAGACTATAAGCTTCTAGCTATTGGAGAAGGGAAGAAAAATTAACTGTTTAGCAATAAGGATTTGACTGAATTTCAAATCTCATTAATTACAACTAATAATACTCCTTCCGTCCCATAAAGTTTGATCACTACGAAACTACGTGCAATTTTCAATATAAAAAATAACGTGCTTACGAAAATAATTTTTTAGTCAATATGAATCTTATTTGATAGATCTCATCGAGAACTTTTATACGATGCAAAAAAAAAAAATTCAAAAATTATTTTGGTAAATACATTATTTTTTAGTTTGAAAATTGCACATAGTTTTATAGTGATCAAACTTTATGGGACGGAGGGAGTACTAACTTTCGCCCAAAAAAGAAGAAGAAGAGGATTTTGACGTTTGATGATTGTCTTTCCCAATTGTGCCCCTATGTTCTTCAGGGTTATATCTTAGAAAACAATCTAAATATCCTAATAGGAAATGCAGTTTACATATGCTTCATGCCCCAGAGCGTTTGGACGGATTTAACCATCAATCTTGATGAAATTAACTTAGAAATCGAGCCAAGGGCACAGACAGTAGAGACCACTCAATCTTAAAATTCCTATTTTTGCTAGAGGATTGCAAGTCAATCAGTGAATTGGACTATTTCAAATGATGAATAACGACTTTCATGGTTATAATTTAAAAAGAAATTTAATATTTTGCATAGAAATCAACTCTTTTTTATATCATTCTTAAATATGAAAAGTCGTCTTGAGTTTTTTTACATGAATAAATAAGTAAATAAGTAGGTCATATGGACTTGTCCTATAAAGTTCATTTGATTTTTATTTAGAATTTTGATCTCACCAACCAAATTTCCCAGCTTCGCCCCTGATTTGAGAAACTACAGTCTGAACGGGTCTTGACGAACCGAATTTGCGTTGGAACAAGAATTTCTAAAAGGTCAATAGCTCTCCATCTCAAAACAACTTCTATCACCTTCTCCTAATTAATGCAGCAAGAGAAAAACACTTTCATTTTCAAATTGAAATTGGATTTGATCTCATCCTTGAGCAAGCCAAGAAGATCAAGATGCCCATGACGTTGGACAGCTAGACCTTATCCCAACCAATCACTAAATTCTTATAATAAACACTTGAGCAAAATCGCTATCCAAATTGAACAGACCAATTTAATGAAAATGTCAACTTGTTTCGGTTGTCAACCTTGAATTGGCTTCTATTTATGGTATTTAGCACGAGGGTTAAATGAAAATACTGTGTACTTGCTTTGACAATTCTGTCTAACGCGGCATTAATTACCAGCATGCTAAAATCAGTAAGTGGATTAATCCCTAACACAACATGTGGGGAAGGTTATTTATTTTACCACCCCATTGGACAATTATTAGGAATTATGCTCGACATGTCGTGTTAGCTTCTGAAATTTCATTCGGTAGATTTTCTTTCCAACCCTTTTTCGCCCTTGAGTTGAATTTTATGAAATCACTTTAGCAGAGGGAATTACTAAAAAGTAAAAGGGTTTTTCTATTGTCAGCTCACTGAACAGACAATAAAGAAACAAAAAAAAAAAACTCCAATCTGAACAAACAAACTCCAATTAATGTACTGTTTTCACTTTCTTATACACTTTCACACATTCCTATACACCTTTCACACATTACAATATATTTTTTAAGCCTTAATGTCAGCCCAATAAGCTGATTTTAGAATTTTCCAAAGTAAAATTTAAACTTTCAACTCAATTCATTATTATTACACATAATTTCAACTATATGCAATTGTACTTTGTTCTGCTTTTGCACTCTAGATTGAGACTCCTAAATGATAGCGATGTGTCTAGATTAATAGTGGTGGCATACTAATAACAAATACTAGATAGATGATAGATCTTTTTCTTTTTTTTTTTTCCGTCATTCGTTATACATCAATAAAGTTAGCTGTTAGATGTTAGTAAACCACAAGAGTTGACCTTCTGTCTATAGGAGTCGAACGCAGAATCTCACCCGTATAAAAGGGGTTATGCAACCAACTAGACTAATTGCCCTGGTCTAGAGGTGAACAAAAAAGAATTGATTGAATCTTGGGTCGAATTTCACTTTATTTTTTCATTCTATTTACATAAGAAACTACCTCGTATGCTTGTGGGGAGCAGAGCAACAATGAAAACATGAAAGAGTCTTTCAAAAGCAATCTAAAGTAGTATTAAAAGTCGTGAGAACAAGTATTAAAGCGCAAAAACATTCTAAAAAGTACTACAACTACTAAGAACAAGTAATAAAACGCGAGCGGAGTAGAGAATCATGTAACTAAAGAAATCACACCGAAATCATATAGTACATCGATCACAATCGTGTACATTTTTCTCCTCAATTTGTGGGTCAATTGGTCCCATAAACTTTAAAAATTTAAAAATGTTAGGATAATCATGTATCCCACCAATCGTCCATAAACATTACTCCCTCCGTCCTAAAAAGTTTGGTCTACTTATAAATTCCCAAATTTTATGTACAATGCACATTGTTACCCCAAAATTGTAACTTTTGAATTTTGACATTCATTAGTTGACTCTAATAAAATAGGAGTTAATCAAGTTTTGAATTTAAATTGCTTTCCCTAAAGCGGAAAAACTTGCCGCCAATATAATCAGAGACTTTTTCAAAATTTTAAAACACACTTTAAAATTTAAAATTTTCAAATATTTTTCTTCTAGTCTCATTGTTTTGATTGTTAAAAGCATCTCAAAGGTATAAATGGAATTTACCAACTTTCCTTTGTTGAAATTTTTAAATTGGTCGTTAGATTTTGGGACAACCAAAAAGGAAAATAAGCCAAATTTTTTGGGACGAAGGAGAGTACATTATTGCCATTTAGACAAGGAAACTAGAATTCCGTATTGACATTCCGTTTAATTATCATAAAACTTCCATACAAAATCACAAAATCTGTAAGACACATTCAATTCCAACACCACCATTTAAATTTCATAAACTAAAGCATACCCTAAAAGGCAGTTCCTATGAATTGATCTTTTCAGCACCGCCCAAAAGAATTGGTCATATGCCAAACTCTAAACTAAAGCTTTAATCATACAAGGTAACACACACATATCTTTGACGTGAAGGAAAGGGATAGAAATGAGAAAGGAGGCGGCCTATACAGATACAGGCTGTATCATGTAGTATGACCTTTATTTTAAGCATACTCTATCTTATAGGAATAAGTCCCAGAAGTCTTAGGGGTGTTCCAATAAAAAAATAGTTTTTTTTTTTTTATTATAAAATTGAGACATGTTAGTCTCTTACAATAAAAAATCATAAAAAATCAATTTTTTTTAAAAAACCACCTTGGTGGAACACCCCCTTAGAGGCTGTTTGGCAACCTAGTTTTTGCCTTTTTCATTTCTACTTTTTCCATTTTGGGTGTTTGGCACACTTGACTCAAAACTCATTCTTTCAAAATGAGTTTTCAAAATTGAACAAAGGAGAGCAAAAGTGAAAAAGAGGTTCAAATGAGCTCACATTTGGTGGACTGGAAAAGACCCTTTTGCCCTCAATATACATTAACCTTCTTTCCCCTATACATTTTCCCGCTGGTCCTTTCCTCCTAAACATACTTGGAGACTTTCAATTGCCAAAAAAACTTTAGCAATAAAAAAACCAAATCACTAATCCACATCATTATTTTATTTACTTGTTATTAAGTACGAGAGAATTTTAATTACCCAATGAAAATGAAGATCAAAAAAAAATTCCAAAAAGAAAATTTTCAAAATTGGACATGTCCCGTTAACAAAAATATTTCTCAATTAAACTTGAGAAAACTTGCTAAAAGCAATATTACAGAGGAACATCAATTTGTGTAAAAAAAAAAAAAGGAAGGGAAAAAGGACCATCTAATAATATTTTCCAATAAAAAAGCCTTAAATCTTAAGATTTTCAGTAACAAAAATATTCCCAAACGTAATTTGAAAAAAAAAAAAAAATAGAAATCTTGTTGTGCCCAATATGTTTTCCCAAACATGCATGTTCTTAGTTTGTGTAAAAATACCAACAGTAATTCCAAAGGCATGGTAGGTAGTTTGCCCCGTTGGCATGGTTGTCAGGGTTCAATTGGTAAAATCCAAAATAAAACTCATTTTCATCATTTTTCTCACAAACACTATTACTTTTGCAAAATGTATTTTGTACATTTTTTCCAAACACTCTTCCCACATTCAAAACTCATTCTACCCATAAAGTAAAAAATGAGAAGCGGAAAAGTTGGCTCTCAAACACTCTCTTAGTCCGGTTGGTTGTGAGTTTATGTTCCACCTAATTAGTTGACTGCGATTTCTAAGTTTAGACTGTAATAAAGTAATTTCTTTTGAAATCTATGTACTCGACGTGGATAACAGACCTTTTGACCTAATTGGAATTGGAATTGAGGTTTGTTGAGATGCTCGTGAGCCAATGGGGACGGGAATCAAAAGAAAAGGAATAAGTCCCATTCCAAAACAAACCCCCCCGGTGCTTTCTTCTGTCGACGCATATGCTAAACAGCTCATCTCTACAAATAAAAATTAAGAAAAACAGACCAATACAATACAATATTCCAGATGGACATACATGTCCAACCTGCCGTCACTCATTTTCCTGCATGTATTCCCAAAAATACATCTATCGAGCCACTGTAAATTTTAAATTTCTTTCCAAGAGGTAGGCTCAATCTTCTTCTTTTTGTCCTCTGCGAGATTGGGTCAATCCTTGCCAGATGTAAATAGTGATTATTTTATTTCCCTGGAAATGGGTTCTTTGAGTAGTAATTAATTGTCTCATTTAATTGGGTTATTAGTTGAGGAACAATTCAGATAATTATTTTTCAACTGCTTGTAATAAAAAGAAACATGCATCTATCGCTTTTTTTGTGCATTTTTTTGGTTCATTAATTCAAAACAAGTGTGCAAACCTATTGCACAGATCTAGAGATTAATATGTTCAGAATCGTTCAAACATAAGTAGGCTCCGTAAAGTAATGAGGAATCAGATTTATCTGGCCATTCTAGACATATTTTTGTCTGCGTTTATGCTCTTAAAATCTGCACGTGCTGCGTTTTTCTTAGGACAATGCTAACTTCAACTCTTATGGTGAAGGAAAATGTTTAAAAAGTATATCGATATCCAAAAAAAAAATATATTGATACCCTTAATAGTACATTATATACACCAGTGATCCAGTTAAGGATTCCAGATTGAAGGTTTTTGACTATTTTGAAGGTTTTAAAAGATGTTTTTGTATGATTTGAGGCGTCCAATGTGTTCAAAAGATATTTTCCAAGATTCAATGAGGAAATCTGCCAAAAAAAAAACCAAAAATAGTTTGATTCAAGCAGTTTTTTTTTGCAAAAATTGTATATTTACAGTTTTGCAAAAAACTGTTTGGATCAAGCTCTTCCAGGTATTTTTTTTATATAATTTTTCGCGTAAACCCTTTTAAACACATTGGATGATTCAAATCATGAAAATTTGATCCAAAATTATAATTTCGGACTTAAGTATCTTAGACTAGATCGGGACTTTATACACACACACACATATACATATATATAGAGTTCCGTTCTCCTAAGGGATCCCGCATACAAAATTTGGTGCGGACCAAGGCATTTTTCAACTTTTCGGATCAAATTTTGATGATCCGAACCGTTCAATGTTTTCAAAATGCATTTTCCAAGGCCCCCGTGAGAAATCTTCAAAAAAAAATACCCGGAAGGGCTTGATCGGATCAGTTTTTGTTAAAAACGCTATATATAGCGTTTTTAACAAAAACTGATCCGATCAAGCCCTTCCGGGTATTTTTTTTTGAAGATTTCTCGCGTTGACCCTTAAAAATGCATTTTAAAAACATTGAACAGTTCGGATCGTCAAAATTTGATCCGGAAAGGCCAAGTCCGTACCAAATTTTGGTGCGGGATCCCTTAGGAGAATATTTTCGCATATATATATATATATATATATATATATTAACATTCGAGCTTATTTGTCATTATATACTACATATCATCGTCCGCAGAATGGGCGGAGGAACCTTTGTTCTTAAATGAGGCGTGAATCTGAGAATAGTAAAAAAAAAATCATTAACACAGTTACATAGTATTTCAACTCAACCTGCGGTCAACTCAGGGGCGCCATTTTTGGAAGGAAAAAAAAAAGGTTATTAACTTGCTGACGGGTTTTACTATCCGTAACTTCCATAAGCATGGAGGATCGATTTCATACCGCAGTAATTTGTTATCGGGTCAACTCAGCTCACGCAAATGCATGAAAGAGGATGAGGGAGGTGTTGGATAAATTAAGGGCTGTTTGGGCGACGTAGTTTCTACTTTTTCCATTCTCATTTTCTAATTGTGGTTGTTTGGGCGACACCAATCAAAACCCATTCTATGAAAACTCGTTTTGCATTTTTCACTATCCAGGCAAGAAAGCAAAAAGAGCTCCGGAGGAGCTATTGATTTCTACTTCTCATTTTGGTTTTCTGCTCAAAAAAACTCTCCCATTCTACCCCTGTTCCATTTTTCTGAAAGAACTTACCTTCTTCCCCTTTCCTGTTTTGTGGGCCGAAATTGTTAAATTACTCGAGCCATGGGTGGTGAAATCGAGTTTGGGTGAGGGTTTAAAGTCGGATTTGAGCAGTATAGGGTTTCGAATCAAGATTTTTAGGTGAAATGTGAGAGAGAAACGAGATTGGGGTGTGGGTTTTTCAGATTTAGAGGTGAAGTGGGTAAATTAGGGCTTGAAATGGAGTTTTTTTTTATGTGATTTGCGTGTAGATTGGTTCATGAATCACAAGTTTTGGAGTTTGATTTGGGTTTAGAATGGTAAGGGTTGGATTTTTCTTCGAACTATGCATGGCAATGAAGAAATGGGTTTTGGTTGTAAATGGTGAGGGGAAGAGAGAGAGAAAGCAGATTTGTACCATATTATCTTCTTTTTTTCCCCCCGAATATCTATTAGGATCTCAAAATCCTAAATGGATCGGTCCAAATCCGGAGGACACAGGAGAGACTTCAATTACCTAACAAAAAAAAAGAAAAAAAATAGCAAAATTATATTTTCTAACAAAAAAATTATGATACATTTTTAATTGCTGATTCGCAATTACATCAATTTGTGTAAAAAAAAAAAAAAGTGCCCAAATATGTTTTCACTAGCATGCATGATCCCAGTTTTTTAAATACCAACAGCAAATTCCAAAGGCATAGGTTGCCCACGTGGGATGGCTAAGGGTTAATTTGGTAAAATTTATACCAAAACTCATTTTCATCATTTTTCTCCCAAACATTATTACTTTTGCAAAATGCATTCTACACATTTCTCTCAAACACTCTTCCCAGATTCAAAACTCATTCTGGCCATAATCCAAAAAATCAAAAAGCCAAAAAACCAAAAATGAAAAGCTGAAAAGTTGACTCCCAAACACCCTCTTAGTCCGGTTCGGGACCACTTTTTGATACCACAATAAATAAATTAAAAAAAAGAAAAGAAAACGCTACCTGCCTTCTTCCCACGGCCGTCAAAACCCACCTCTCAAGAATCGTTGGCATCTTTCCTTTTTTGTATTTTCATATTAGGAAGCTTCCTCACAGTAAAAAGCTGGATTTTCTCAACGTCCCCCTGTTTTCTTCAAACCCAAACCCAACAAATCCCTTTCACTTCTTTACCGAGTAAAACCCACTATCAATCAAACCACCTCCTTTTATCTCTTTATTATAATCAACTCAATTTGCAGCCCCATAACACGTCAAAAACCAGCAAAATTGCACAGCTGACACATTCCCAATAATTTAACCCATTCATATAACTCGTTTTCCCAACTTCAACTCTTCAAGTTTCAGTATTTATTTCCATTTTCCCTTCAAATCAAAGGGTTCGCTCGCTTTATTCCAATTCCTTCCGATTCATAAAACCCACCTTGTTTTATTGATTGATTGACTGCTCATTGATGGCAGTATCTCCTCATGCTTTTCCACCCAGAAAGCGCCGGCCGTCGGCTGGCTCTTTCTTGTCACCGAATTTCTCTGACCACCGGCTATTACAATCTCTCCTTCTCATCTCAAACGAAATCTCATCGCTCCAACCCATCCGATACCTCCTTAGGCGCAATTCGGCTTCGATTATCCGAAAGACAAAGCTGCTCTCCGTCTTATTCGAGGAGCTGATTCGAAATCAAGTAACTGTCTTTTCCCCTTCCGCGTTATTGTGCTTTGAAGAATTGTACATAGTTTTGCAGAGAATAAAGACTTTGATCGAGGATTGTTCCAACGGAAGCAAAGTTTGGCTTCTAATGCAAACAGAATTGATAGCAAACTTATTTCACGAGCTCACCGTTGATTTGTCGACTCTGTTGGATATTTTTCCGGGGAAGGATATGAATTTGAATGAAGATGTGGAAGAATTGGTTGTTTTGATTGGAAAACAGTGTTTGGAGAAGAAAGCGATCGTGGATCCACATGATGATTATCTCAGGCGTGAGGTTATGAAGATGCTTGATCGAGTACAGAAGGAGATTGTTCCTGATCATTCTAAGCTTGTCGAGATCTTCGATAATTTGCAGCTGCGGGATTCGAGTAGTTGCAGAGACGAAATCGAGAGCCTCGAGGACGAAGTTCAGAATCAAACGGACGAGAAATCCAAATCCGATGTCGTCGCGCTGATCGGGCTCGTCCGGTACGGGAAATGCGTGCTTTACGGGGCGTCAACGCCGAGAACCACGTTGAGAAGGCGGAGATCCGCGATGGATGTTAATTATCCGGTGGATTTCCGGTGTCCGATATCTTTAGACCTAATGCGAGATCCAGTGGTTGTGTCGACGGGGCAAACCTACGACCGTTCGTCGATCAAACTCTGGATTGAATCCGGACACAACACGTGTCCAAAGACAGGCCAGACCCTGGCCCACACGAATCTCATTCCAAACAGAGCATTGAAGAACTTGATAGCTATGTGGTGCCGAGAGCAGAAAATCCCGTTCGAAGTAACGGAGCCTAATGAGAAAGTCAACAGCGTTGTTAACAACAAGACGGCGTTGGAGGCCACGAAGATGACGGTGTCGTTTTTGGTTGACAAACTAACAGCGTCGCAGTCGGCCGAGACGGCAAACCGTGTGGTACACGAGCTTCGGGTGTTGGCCAAAGCAGATTCGGACAGCCGAGCCTGCATCGCTGAAGCTGGAGCTTTACCTTTGCTCGTTAAGTTCCTAGGCCCGGATCATCCGAGCCTACAAGTTAACGCCGTTACGACGATCCTCAACCTCTCCATCCTTGAAGCGAACAAAATGAGGATCATGGAGACAGACGGAGTTTTGAACGGCGTTATTGAGGTGCTCAGATCGGGTGCCACGTGGGAGGCGAAAGGAAATGCCGCCGCTACCATATTCAGCTTGACAGGTGTACACGCCAATAGGAAGAAGCTAGGGAAAAAGGCACGTGTTGTGAAGGGATTGGTGGATCTCGCTAAGGGGGGTCCCGCGAGTGCGAAGAGGGATGCTTTGGTGGCAATTCTTAGTTTGGCGGGAGAGAGGGAGACGGCTGGGAAGTTAGTTGAGGGCGGAGTGATTGAGATGATAAGCGAGTTGATGGACACGCAAACCGAGGAAGCAGTCACGATTCTCGAAGTGGTGGTCAAGAGAGGGGGATTGATGGCCGTTGCAGCCACGTTTCATTTGATAAAGAAATTGGCAGCGGTGTTGAGGGAAGGGACAGATAGGGCTCGGGAGAGCGCTGCGGCCACGCTTGTGAATGTTTGTAGGAAAGGGGGGTCGGAGACGGTGGGGGAGCTTGCAAGGGTACCGGGAATCGAGAGAGTGATATGGGAGATGGTGGGGATGGGAACCGGGAGAGGAAGGAGGAAGGCGGCGTCATTGTTGAGGATTTTAAGGAGATGGGCGGCTGGGTTGGATGGGACTGCGGATGCAACCCCTGGGTACTCGACAACGAGTGCGTATTCGTCGAGGATTGTATTGCCAGGGTAATATGATTTGCTTGATTGTTGTATTTTTTCTTTCTTTCAATTGTTCAAGTTGAATTGTAAAGAACACAAAGCGGATACCACGATAGGTTTGTTGTTTTGTAATTTGTTACTGTAATTTGTCTTGAATAGATTCATTTGTTTCTTTCGTGCCTGTTGCAAATTAATATGCCTTCTTCGAGCCCAGGAAAAATTGTGTATCGTAACGTTTACATGTGCTGCAACTTGACTCAGTCTGGTTAAAAGTGAAGGCAAAACAATCAATAGCAATTTAAGTTCTTTATGAGATTAACAGACAAGACTTGAGTTTTGTGATGGAAAAGTAATAGTATTAGAAACGCACTGTATTGCTAAAAATGTAAGAAAACAATGAGAAGACCCTCACAATGAATCCCTAGCAACCAGAAATTGAGTCATTCGTCCGTGTTCATTTTGTCATGCTCTACTACGGTCTACCCGTGAAGATAGAGGTTTAAACCAGCATTCGGAGGGCGAAAAAATGCTAGCTGGATGGACTTGCCTCGTTGTCTCACCGGGTGAAATGGGCGAAAAAATGCTAGCTGGATGAAGTACAAGCAAATTCCTACAACATGTAAAGGGAGATCAAGCTCAGCTGTGCACAGCTTAGCACAAGTGAAGTTGGTGCATGTCATTCTAGGCTGAAGGATACGTCCCGTAAGTCTGTTAGGAATTTGATATGTTTGTTAGTTTTCTGTTCAGTTCAATTAGTGAAATTTGGTAGTATTTTTTTGTTATATTAAACGGAACGGCTACGAGTTTGGTAGGTGTAGGGAGGTGTTTATCCAATTCTCCATAGGATCTCTCGTTCAGTTTTGGACAAAGCAACACCTTCCTCAACCTAGGTCTGCAAGAAAGAACACCGTTAGTGCCTACAGGCCAGTAGGCACTCTGATGCATAGGTTACCCTATATCGGAAGAGAGGAAAGTACAAAGCTCAAGAATGAATGGTAGCACTGCAGTGGTGTACCTTTCTAGTGTTTAGAACAACTCTTTATACAGAGTGGTTTGACTTATGCCCCAAGTAAGCTCGTGATATGCGCATGCCCTGAGTGCTTCTCGGAGCAACATCATGGATGGATGGTGCATCGATTGTCACGTGATTGAACTGAACCTCCGGTTTGTACGCGGACTATCCATCCCCACGCTGGTCGAACCTTATTCTACCCGGCTCGGCTCGGCCCGGCCCAACCAACAGCTACCATGGTTCGGCCAAAAACTACGTTTGTCAGGTTCGGCCCACTACAGTAGGTATAAATCTGTTATAAGCACACAGATCTAGAGTGTTTGAACTCAGGGAATTGAAGGAAGCAACTCATATTTTCTCTCCATGTTCTTCAAATTCTACGTTTTCTGCAGATTTGTGTGCCACATTCATTGCTTACCTGTTATTGTTGTGCAGAGAAATTGATGCACACATGTGATTCACTAAGATGGATTACGTCAATCGGAAGGGAAGATAGAGAATTTTAGTCCTTAGCGTTCTTCTTTCATACTTGAAGGAACGTTGCAAGGGGAAAAAAATTACAGCATCCACAATATACTATGAAAAGCATAATGGAAATACTAATTTCTATAGACAGTTTCTCTCTACTATTGTTGATAATGGGCATTCCTCAATTTTTTTCTTTTTTCCATGATAGCAATATTTTCGTTTTTCCGTATTGTTTTCCTTCTTAATCAGACAAAAGAACTTATACCAAATAATGGAACTGCGAGGTTTTATATCAAAAAATTGAACAATATTAGAAATAGGGCGTAAAACTATGATTTCTTGCATGAGTTGGAGAGGTTGATCGTATGGATATGAAACAAAACAATTACTGCCACGGAAGCGGAAGTGTCTTTAATTTTCTAGCTTTTCCAATGAGAATGCGGATAACTTGAGTGCAGTTTTTCATTAGTGGAGGTGTTTCAAACCGAAACGACAACCATCCTGCATACATATGTGAAAATATGTTCACTTTGGGTATCAGTTATGATGCTGGATACAAAAAGTATGCAGAAAAGGGGCTGTTATGGTTGTGTAAAACTATGACCCCTTTCATTTGTTTATGTTTGGGCCTAGCATAATGGACCATGAGGATAATGCGAACACTTTTCTAATCACCCTTCAAGTTTCCGACTCTTTGGAAGATAACGCCAAAAAACAAAAGCAAAAGAAACTCTGCAGAAAATGAAGTTGAACTGTGCATGGTCCACTGAAAGATGAGGTATCAAGCATGGAGGTGGCTCTGAATTGGCATAATTAAGATAGTGTCAGAAGTTTGGGGTAGAAAACAAGGACATAGGAGAATTTTTGTTTGTTCGACGGTCAGGAATGTCTGAGCCAGTTTACGCACGCCAAGAGGTTACTCTCTTGCAACCTGACCCCAAGACAAGCCATCCATGTCAGGACTAGGGATCCATAATAGATTGTTCTCTCGCAGCCTGGCCCCAAGAAATTGCCAAGTTTCAAACTCTAAATGTCTGAGTTTACAGTTCATCCCTATTGCCCCTTGACCTACTCCTTGGGTTTGGACGTAGGAGTGTATACATTCAGCAAAAAGAACATGTCATGCCAAAGTTCAATCTGCCCTTGTCCTAGACCACTAGACAGACAAGAATGAGAATTTATTTGGTCCCCAATTTTCTCTGAGTCTTTTGTTCAGTGGAAATTGAGGTTGAGCCATGACTCATGTGCACCAACTACAACCGTTGGTTTTGGTTTTGTCCAAAACAGAGAAGTGAAGGGGGACCAGTTTTTGGCCCAACGGCTAGGGTGGCTAGTTAATCTGTATGATGTTGTTCAAGAAAAATTCAAAGGAGAATTCTACCGTCAGCCCAATGGGCGGACGGCAAGGAAAATTCTTCCGTGGAAGAGTTAATTTTTTTTGTGCCAGAGCCTTTGATGAGTGTAAAAAGTGAAAACTCTTCAATGGAAAAGTTAACTTTTTTTTGTGTTAGAGCTTTTAGTGAGTGTAAAAAGTGAAAACTCTTCCGTGGAAGAGTTTGCCTTATTGTCCGCCTAGTGGGCGGATGGTAGAAGGACTAAAATTCAAATCACATAGTTAAGCTCTTTCATTACAATTTACAAAACCTTAAGTGATATCAATAGGCACTTGGCCAAGTCACTATGCTGCATCTCCACTGCCACATTCTGTCATCAATTTAGTTAAAAAAAAGATACTAGTCATAATTACTTGTGGGGGGCGCTTCTCCGGTTTGACCTCTTTGGTCGCCTGGTACTGTTCCGTGGGGGAGGAGCTCGTATAGACCTCGCTAGAGCCCTTAAAAGCTCGTCGGAGAGTGGCAGGGGTCCTTGGTGAACGCCGGAGGTGAACCTGCACAAGGGAACAACCACATTAGTGCCTAGCTCGGACGGTGATGGTCCAGGGAGGCACTCCGATGGCAAAGTCAGCGACGGGGAAAGAAGTTTAGTGAGGACTAGAAAAGATGCAATTCTATGCTTTTTGTAGAGAGAGTCAAAGAACCGGTTCTTTTTTGATGGGGGCGAGGAGCATATTTATAGGCACGGGAGCGCGTGTTCCGCACACCCCTCGGGGGCCTCACGCACCCCGTCCTTATCGCCGCATTGAATGCACGGGCTAACACCTATCTTTCAAGTGGATCCTCAACTGCCCTTCAGAGCCGCCCCCTAGCAGATATTCCCATCAATCAAATCCCACACCTTCCCCCCTACAGGCGTAGGTTGCAGAGTTGGTAGCTTGCCATAAATGCGATGCAGGTGGGGTGGTTGAACTCATTAATGCGTTGCTCTGACTGTCAGAGGTGCCTCGATCGAGCCCCCGCCAGCTAGCGTGTCCCCCGGGCATCGAGGTCAATCGACTCGGCCCTAAGGGGAGCGCTCTAATCCGGGGCGCCGAGGCTCTACTAAGGGGCCGTCCCGGATCTGGTTGCCGAGTCGGGGCATCCAGGGGACCCGCGCTCCCGAGGGCAGGTGCCCCAGACCCAACTAGTATTACCAAGACAAACGATCCTCGGTTGACGTGATCCTCCCATGGAGGTCCCGGCCTCTTTGAACCGCCCGGGCGCGGGGTGTCCCTCTGCACCCCTGAACCGGCTGCTACATTACTCAAAATCATTATTCATAAAGATTAATTTAAACATTGTTCTTTTTGGATGCTGGAGACTTTGATGGTTTCATCTGTTTAAGGCATATGATCCACAGAAGCATGCCACAACTTGAAATGAAATGAATGATTTGATTTTTCCGTTGTGCTTAACAGGAACTAAAAGGCTCTCTTTTGAAGTAACAATGGAACTACTGAGGAATAGCGCCATCGCGAGTACGATGGTTTGTATATTTGGTCACGACGAGGTTGAAGTTTTTTAACTATAAGGAGGTAAACCAGATGGTTTGTACATTCGGACAGAATGCGGGTTAAAGATTCTACGTAAACTTTAACGAGGTAAAAGTAATGCAAACTACTGGAAGCTCACAATAAACAAGTTTTGATAGAGCTAACCCACTTGAATTTACAGGGGAACCCCCATTTCTGCACCTCATGAGCTCTGTATCATTAAAAAGTTGTGAACTTTTGCACTTATTAGTTATAGCAACCACAATGCCAGGGCATCTATGTCAGCCAAACTGTAGTTGAATCCTTTAGTGGTGAACATTGAAATTCGTCACCCAACTTAATAGGTATGGTGGCCCGGGTATCGAGTTATAAAGAAAATGACAATCCATGATGCACAGATCGATTTGGGAACCGTTTCAAAAATCGATCCGTGAACAGGCCTAATCTCTATTATCTGGCTCCATAGTGCCCATGTGTTTGAAAATTCTCACATCACCCTGATTCAAATTGGAAATAACTGTTCATTATTATGGAATTAAAAAAAGATGAGGGCTTTGTTTCAAGAGATGGGGCTCCCCCTATAGTAACTATCAAACGTGTTGCCAAATTACATAGGCATTGTGGTGGGGGCATGACTAGAGAGTAGAGACATTTCTCTGTACGTGAAGAGACAGATGAGATGTTCATGATTCTTTCTAGGGTGGGGTGCCCCTACGAAGAAAATGCCCAACTTCTTATGTAGTTCAAACTTGGACTGCAGAAAGAAGTCGGATTTTTTTATCACTTATCTCTGCATTTAAAAGTTCAGATGAGTTAAACAATCTACTTGCTCTTGTTAGTTATTGTCTTTTTCAAAATTGAATCATGTAAAATACTTTTGAACGGTCTAAAATTACACGGACTGCTCTCTGCATTCTAGTTTGAAATTTCAAAGAGGAGAGATCTTTGAGGAAAAAGTGTCTTGAGATAAGGCAGTCCCCCACATATCTGTAGGCGATCCGCCTGGACCAAAAAACAACAGGTTGGAAAGGGCCATGGAATACACTAATTAGGTGTAGCATGAGATCACAGGAGTTCTATTTCAGTGACCAAATAGAAGATAGAAGCTGATTTTTGAATCAGCGGTGAAAACAATGCATTGAGTTCGAGAATCTTCAATGTTAAAAAGAGCGTACGAAAGGAACTGACCTTTATCAAATAAAAATGGTTCAATGCAACCAGATAGACCATGTTGTGTACTTTTTGTCTGTTTGGTTTGTAGTTCATATTTTTACTAAGGATTTCAATATCTATGACCGTGCGATTGGCGATGAAGCGTACACACGTAGGGTTACATATATTGTGTTGTTTGTGACAGCTCGAGTCTCGGGTTGTTAAATACTCAATTCAGTTGAGTTTGTTAAGTAAATGAGCTGATTCGAACTAAGATAGAGCTTTGAAATACTATTTGAGCTTGAATACATGCCTTTGATTTGAGCTTGAGCTCACTGAATTTTATATAGTTGATCAATCGAGCTCGAGCTCAAACACATGCGTTCAATTCGAGCTTTAACACGAACAGTCTTAGGTCCCATTTGTTTGACAGTAAAATATTTTCCCCAAAATATTTTACCTAATTTTTGTTGTTTGGTTGCAGAATAGGTCCGTAAAACGTTTTTTCCCAAAAAATGATTTACCTCAAGCAGGCGAAAACAACTTACGCGGAATAATCCCCCAAGTCATTTTACCAGCACCCAACCGACCGTCAGCCACGTACATACTTCTTTTTCCACATGTCGCGACAGAAACCTATTTCCTACTTATCCAACCTCTGTCTCCCTTAGACAAATGCACATTATATATATATATATATATATATATATATATATATATATATATATATATATATATATATATATATATATATATCTATACATAAAAAGCAACGGGAAAATCATTATTTTGAATACTAATATTTTTTATGTACCAACCAAACACCCAAAAATAAAAGTACAAAAGTTTTTTTTCAGCAAAAGTATTTTCCATGAAAAATATTTTACATCGTAAAACATTTTAGGAGCCTTAAAGTAGAAATTCTAACATTGGGAGTAAATTAATCAAAAATCCACTGCTGATGCAGTGTCATTAGGACCACTGTTCTTGCGCGTGAAAGTTGGTACAAAATAGCCTTCAAAGAAAGTACGTTATATTTCACGGTGCAGCCACGCGACAAAAGATTGCAGTTTGTAGGATCGATTCGGAAATTAAAAACGTACTCCATGTTTCTAGAATTCTAAGATTTGAGCATAAATAGAATTTTTTTTGGCTTGTTTTTGTAAATCACCCAAGTTTGACTTATTTAGGGGGAGTTTGGCTAAATTTGGTTTTTTGGTTTATTGGATTATTTGATTTTGTCTTTATTCAAATTTTTTTTGCATTTGTTAGTTTTCGGTTGATTTTTGAGGTTTTTTCTACATGCCGGTAGAGAATCTAAAAAGTATAAAATTATTAGCCAAACTTAAAGTTTTGTGAATAAAGACAAAAATAAACCAAAAAACCAAAAACCAATAATCCAATTTGGTTTATTTTTGTCTTTATTCACAAAACTTTAAGTTTGGCTAATAATTTTATATTTTTTAGATTCCTACTCGTCGGCATGCAAGCCTAAAAACCCCTCAAAAAATCTAATCAAAACTAACAAATGCAAAAAAAAAATTGAATAAGCGACAAAACCAAATAATCCAATAAACCAAAAACCAAATTTAAATTTAAAAAGACTTTTTTACTCGTAAAAGATACAGACACATTAAGCTTGTGTATAGAGGCTCATTTAGTAATTGAATTAGGTTGGGTTCGAGGACTCGATTTGAGCTCGAGCCGATTGACCGTTGATGTAGACGCTTTTGACCGCTGATGTTAAAATTCCAGTTCCAGCCTCACTAGAGCAAAGACACTTGACTTTAGGGGTGACACGGCCCCGATCGGATCGACGGCGTTTAATCCAATCCTAATCCATGAAATCGCGGTTTTTAGAAAATACAATCCGTGTCGGGATAAAAAGTCTCACTGGTTCGGTTCCAATCCGATCCGCATGAGTCATGGATCGGCTCCGGTTTTTATCCACGGATTACATGTTATATAAAGACATTATTATTTACAAGAATGAAATTGGCATAAAAATAAATCAAGAAGCATCCCAAAGTACATTATTCAAATTCTATAAATACTAAGGACACCACAAGTTCACAAACACAGTAGTTCATTACAGTTAATTCCTATTTTGAAACTAACACATCAACTTGAAACAATAGGAAATCAAAGTAAAGAGCTTCCATAGCTAATTAGAGAAGATGTCTTTGTTGGAATCTCACACTAATGGGTCATCAATAAAAATACACATCCAAGTTTTGAAAAAGATAACAGTTTACCCCCTAGTTTGTGTAGTAGAAGTTTGTGTAAAATTATGTGTGTGTATATAGATATATATATATATTTAAAAAAATTATACATAATAAAAATCTCACAGTCCGGATCGGTTAATCCACGGTTTCGAAATCAAAATCCGTGTCCGACCGCGAGTCACGGTTTACTATTTTTTCAATCCGTGTCCGAACCATTAATCCACGGTTAAAATCCAAAACGTACGGATCGGTTCGGTCCGGACCGGATTTACGGTTCACCGATTTTTTTGTGCAGCTCTAACTTGGACCACTCGTCATGCACAGGTAAGTTGCCACGAAATCAATAAAGCTTTACGTACCGATCTTCACATATATCGTATTGATGGTACTGTTTATAAATAATATCAAGAAGCAAATGACTAGTCACTTTCCTGGGTAGAAGTCACTTCAAAGACCTATAAATTACAAAATTTTCCTTTATCTTTTAGTTAGCAAACATATAAATGCATCTTCTATTCTCTTATTCTCTATCTGCCCCTCTTTTGGTATCAGAGCATTACAATCATAGACTCATAGTTAGGGGGTGTTCCACTAATTGGTTTTTTAGTTTTTTGGTTTTTTTTGATCTTTAGTTTTTCAAAAAAACCAAGTAGTTCCACTAACAAGTTTTTGGTTTTTTGATTTTTTTAGTTGTGTCATGAAATTACAAATCTACCCTTCTACCCAAACAACTATTGCTCTCTTATGCAGAAAAATTGTAAGTGTTTAGTTAGTGAAGCTAGTATAAAAGAAATTTTAGATAGGTTACAAGGAATAGAAATTAAGTTAGAAAAGGTTGTCAACAAAAAAGATACTCCCTCCGTCTCTTTTTAAGTGCGTACCTTGGGAATATTTGCAATTTCAAATCCCTAAAAAACATATTTTCCTATATAATTTTTAATTTTCTTTATACCAAATTAAAGTGCTCATTGAGTACTTTAATTTGGTGCAAAATTTTTTTAAAAATATTATATGAAAGTACATTTTTAATGTCCACAAAAATACACGTTTCCCAAAGTACTCACTTAAAAAGAGACAGAGCGAGTAATTTAGACTATTTAAAAGAATTAAATTCGGATATATTAAAAAGAATAGTTAAGTTAGAAGAAAATAATCATCAAATTTTAGAGCATTTAAAAAAGATAGATATTAAACCCTTAGGAGAAGATAAGCATACATTAGAAATATTTTCAAAAACTCAGAAAATTTCTATTAAGCTTTTAGAAGAAATTAATTGCATAGTCCTTGGATGACAACAACAGACAAAGATTATATAGAATCATTGGCAAAAACTGCAACATTGCAAGAACCTCCAGAAGGATTAACAACCAGTATAGCCACGTCACATTCTGACCAAGTTATTATTAAACAAAATAATACTATTTTAGAGTTGCTATAACAACAAATAGAAAGTTAGAAATTTTAACAGAACAATTAGTAGATATAGAAAAGCGATTGTCAATCCTAGAAAGAGCCAAACTGCCAAAATCTCAAGATATCTCTAAATTAATTGAAAGAGTAGACATTCTTAGCCTAAAAGATAGACCAACAAAAAAGAAAGCTATAAGTAAATTTTTTTTATTAAAATGGCAAGCACTAGTAAAAGTAGTGATAAAATTAGTGAAAATATATTACGAAAGTTATTAGGCAAAAGGACAGATAATAATCAGATAAGATTAGAAACTATTATAGATGTAGATAGTCAAGTAGAAGCCTTTAGAAATAATAAGTTAGAACTTATAAAGCCAAAAGTATTATATTGAAAAAATCAAATTCTATATGTGTGGTTAATGAAACCGATAAAGTACTATTAAATTTGATAAGTGAAGAATCTTATAAGAAGATAATTAAAAAGAAATTATGTAGAATGCACTTAGGATTAATAGTTATAGAATACACGGATTAGCTAGAAAAAGGATTAGGAACAAAAGTTTTAGTATGCATAATAGATACAAGACACACAGCTAATGATCAAGCAATAATAGGAAGTATGTAAATAGATATGAATCAAAACAAAGCAATAGTTTATTGTGTACCAAATTTTCTTATAGATACAGAAAAATTTCATAAACATATCAAGATAGGTATTAAAACCAAAGGCTATAATATGATCAGACAAAATAATTTATTAGTATGTATAGGTTTTCTCGGAAAACTTAACAACACTAGTAATACCCAATACAAGTTAAAAGTAGATCAAGCGGTAGAGATACTAGGAAGTAAAGGTATTCAGACCATACAAGAAAAAATATATGATCCTGAAGACCTAGCAGGATTAGAATGGGAAGTAGATTTTCTTGACAAACCTAGTATTGTACCAAGAGAAAATAAGATTTATATTGGGCAAGATGGAAAAGCTAGTCTAAAATTTAGCAATTAGAGATATCAAGATTTAGGAAATGGAGATAGTGAGACAGAAGAAATTCATAATAATATGAAGACCATAGCAGCCCCACTGGTGTATGGTGATAATCAGTTTGCCCCACTAGCAAATGAAGAAAATGAGAGACGAGTGACTTGTGAGCAAAAAATTGAGTCAATTATTCCAAAACAAGTAACTGTTTTGGATTCCCTTCCTCCAGAAATCAAGCAGAAGATTAGAATAATGGCTCAGCAATCTAGTGAAAAATATCAACAGTTTATTTTTTAGAAGCTTTTAGATATATCAATTAATCCTTCAGAAGGTCTAACCATAACCTATAACACCTTTTATAGTGGCAAACATCTCTGTTCTAAGAAACTAGAAGATTGCCCCCCATATCCACTAGAAAGACACCATTGCTCTCACTAGCTTATATTCTCAATACCCTCAGTAAACATAGATATGGAAATGTATAAGCCACTAGAAGTTACCTATGAAGGGCAAACCAAACTCTTTAACAATTGAGACATTTCTTGATTATGGATTTCTTAGAGAACTTTTAATTAATGAGCCAGAGCAAACGGATAGTTTAGGAAGAAAATTAGCAATCTGTGCAAATCAAATCTTTTGCAACTATGGTAGCAGAAAAATTCACGGAGAAAGACCAACATATCCACAGTTTGAGTTAACTCCAAATGATGAGCCATATCATTGCAAGGAGACTATTAAATTTCAAATTAATTACTACAGAGCCAGACAAATAGCAACAGAGCTTGTAGGGACTAAATCAGATTTGTTTAGTCCATTTAGCCTCGTAGCAGAAAATGCACATCAAAAAATTAGAAGTTCAATGAATCTACTTGAGGTCAAGTTCTTGTTTGATATAAAGCTAGAAGAATTACAGGGATTACATATTGAATATGCAAACTATGATGTAATTAGTAATTATGACCAAGAAATGTGGAGGACATTAACAGAATATGATGGTGAAGAATTAATGGAAGGCTAGAAGACCACGTAGCAGCATTCTAGAAGATCTAGCAAAAACTTCATCCATGATGATTGCAGTAGACAACATCTGCTTGCGACCTTGGGATTGTATTGCAAAAGGTGTGGCCCCAAGCGTAGGGCTAGGTATCGCGTAGCAAGATAACCGATAAGACCGGGTCGAATCCACAGAGACTGAAGGCACTGAGTGTGAAGGCTGATTCGCAAATGATGGATTTAGCCTTAAAAAGGCATACTTGGCTTTTGGAGTTTGTTTGGTGAAATTCTCTCGACTTCGAGAACAACTCGGAGATTTTAAAATGACTACTTTAAACTAAAGCAAATTCTAGGGGTATTTAACTACCATGAATCGGGTGAATCCATCCCCTCTTGATTACGGTCTCGGGGCATTGTTAAATGCCCCCAAACGGAAGATTTAGATTTTAAAACCATTTACAAGAAAATGTGTTTACCAAAGATTAGGGACTTTCAATACATTTTGCAAACGGATGGATTGACATCGCCCAAAGCATCACACATGCCAAGTAGCCAATCTCTTGGCTACGGGTGATCAAAAGGATTAACAAACCCACTCTTTGGTACATAAAACTGAAACCCCAAATTTTCGGTAAACAAGCGATGTATGCCTTATACACGAGATGGACAGATTAAACCCAAGTCATGGAGTCTTAATCACCCCATGACTAAGCCTATTAAAACTACTCTCACATTATGCTAGAAATTAGGCCTATGAATTGGAAGAACACTAAAAACATGTTTAATAACTCTAAAAACTAATTTTTATAATTAATCCTAGGTTTGCCTACAATGTTAACACTTGAGATTTAATCAAACAACTAATAAGAACAAGAGTTTTCAAAGGAAATAGCTATTAAAACAAGAAAACAAATTAACTGATAAAAATGGAAACAAACTAGATTTATATAAAGGTCTCAACACGTACTACAATATTAAAGAAGAAGAATTACCTTGAAACTAAATGCAAGAGCTTCAAATCCTAGAGAGAAGGTAGAGCAAATCTGAGTACAAACTAAGAGAGGTAGAGAGAGAAGGTAAAAACAACCCTAAACCTAAAATTTTGAGGTTCGGGACCTTATAAAGGCCCCAAAATTCGTGCTAGATTGTTACAAATATGCCACTAGATATTTCTTGATCGGGCTCAAAAGTTGCAGAAAAATGCAACTTCAACCGGTAGAACAAAAGTGCTCTACCGGTTGAAGAACTCATTAGTTCTCTTCTACTGGTAGAGCAAACGTGCTCTACCGGTTGAACATGTAAAAACTGAGATTTTCTTTGTCTTGATCCCTTGATCTTCCGGCTTGTCATCATGACCTATAGGCTTCCTGATTCTTGTTCAAAACTTCATTCCTTGACTCCCGGGACTTAGTGGCGGGGTGTCATGTGGTCTCCAGTGCTCGGACATCCGTTGGTTTAACAATGGCGTCAAAACACTCATTATTCCTCCATTTTTACCTGAAACCAACAAAAAACAACCTTGCGCGAAATCAATAGTTTAAAGCAACATAATGCGTGTGTGTGTGATCAAATTGAGCAAGATAAGCCCCATTATTAACACTTTTGGGGGCTTATCAACATCATTTATTCCCATCAATAATGGAACACTACCAGACAAATCAAGGACAACTGCAAACAGTTGAAGGACATGACGATACAGACCTATGATTATGCGGTGTCCACTTGATGCTTTGTAACCGGATCTCTTTTGATAGCCAATTCGAAGTCATTTTTACTTGTCATTTCATGTAAATTTGAATTTCATTTTCTTTTCATTTGATCAGGCCTACATAAGGCTCATTTGTATATTATATGAGACACGGTTCTTTGGTATTGTAATCCAGATGTGCAATCAAGAACTACCCTCAAGCCTTGTAATCAACTTTAAGCATTGTAAGTCCTTTATGCAATAAAATAGCAGTTTGTTTCCTTTATGCAGTAGATACTATTTCTTTTTAACGTTTTTATAATAGTTTAAGAAAATTCCGATGGGAACACCCCATGATCAATATATTTTGATCATAGTATATAATATAACTAAAGTGTTCTTTTCTTTCTCGAAATCACAGGAGGAAATTTTGAATGAACTAATGAAACTTGTAAACCTTGTAGAGTCATGTGGGCATAGGCATTTCACCCGTTTTAGCTAATGGATAGGCGTTGTTGGGTTTAAGCCATAGCTATTGAATTGTAGGTTTAAAGGTTAAAATACAGTATTAGGAGTTGCCTCTAGAGAGATTGAGTAAGAAATAATAATTATAGTTTTATAACTATAATTAAGATATATACCTAAAAGGGATCATTGGTGGTTAGTACTAAGTAGGATAGAAAAACTAGATAAACAAACGTTATTTTTCTTGCCTATGAACAAAGAACAAGCCATAAGATTCAGAATAAACAAGGTAGATCAGAGATTAAATATTATAGAAAATCTTTTGCAAATAAGAAATAACATAGATTTCTTAAGGCAATTAAATAGAGAAAGATCTCAGCTCTTAAGAAAAAAGAACTAGTTAGACAATATTATAAAAGCAATCGATTTCAGAATTAGATGTTCAGTTTATGCCATTGGATATGTTTACCTGTGAAACTCTTCTTAACTGCAACAGAGAAATATTTCATGAATAGTGTAGACAGACAAATAATATAGGACGTTTGCATATTATTAGAGCTCATATTTTACTTGCTATAAATATCGCTGATAATAGTAGAAAAGAATTTCATAAAGCCAAATTAAATATTTCAGAATACCATTTACAGCGTAATTGAGAAAAATAATAATATTCGGTAGATTAATTTATTTTCCGCACAACTAGTTTAGATTACTTAGTGACCCGGATAGAGTAGAGAGAAAACTAAATCTAGGATAGCAATTGTAAGACTTTAAAACTAGAAGGGCAACTTTGTCATAAAACATAAGACAGGACCAGTAGCGATGAGTAGTCACTATGATCTACCTATTTGATAGGAGTAATATTTTTGCCTTTCCACGCAGGATCATTGGCTAAGGCTAAGTTTGGCCTAAGAAGTAAAACAACTTTTTACTGTTCCTTTTTTTTTGTTTTTATTTGTTTTTTTTTTTTTTAAGTTTTCATACAAACTTTTTGACATCTATCGATCCGCCTCCCGACGGTATGAATCGGAAAAAGAAAAATTTTTGACCGAAACTCTTATTCTGCTTTTTTGGACTTATTCTGTATTTTTGAAAAAATTTTAAGAGTTTCGGTCAAAATTTTTTACTTTTCCGATTCCTCTCGTCGAGACGGATCAATAGGTCGCAAAAGTTTGACGCAAAACTAAAAAAAAAAAAAAACAAATAAAGACAAAAAAAAGGAATAGTAAAAAGTTGTTTTACTTCTTAGGCCAAACTTAGCCTAAATCAGTTCAAAGATCATTGCGTATGGCAAAACTCGCATGAAATAGACGCGGAAAAAAAAAAGTTTCAATTTATCACTGGCCGCTTCACCCTATGGGGTAGATGGTCACATGACCACCTTAAAAAAAATTGTACTAATAATAAATGTAAAAATTTGTACAAATTTTAGATTAGTTCATGTTTTGAACATTCAGCTAAAATATGAATGAACACCCATTGCAAAATTAAATGAACACCCACCAACAAATCAGTTTACTTTGAACAACCTACATTACATCCCATTATAGTCCAATTATAATGGCACCACATATAAGAAAATGTGGTCAATTAAACACACTTTTTATTTTGTTGTTATATTGGATCTAGTAATTTTATCTAATATTTTGTTTGAACACTTAGTACTATTCTATAAACAAAACACACTGCAATTCAAGTGATTTACAATTAAATACTTATACCATCTCAAAACAAGATAGACATCTTAATGACAAAAAAATGGAGAGGTAAAAATATCTATTGGTATCGTTAGTGTAGTTTTTCTTAGATCAGACAATCCAAAAATAAAAACACATGTTTAAAAAGATCCGTGCATTTGCTACATAATTTCCTAAAAAAAAAAAACATATTTATGCTCTTGTTTGATTTTGCTTTGGTAAAAATAAAAAATAAAAAAACTGAAATGTTGTAAGTGTTTTTTTTTATTTTTGAGGTCGCATTATATACACTAGTATATGAAATTTTGTAAAGATATAATTGATCGGTTAAGCTAGTAGAGTTAAAGGTAATTTCTGAACATCCTGTTAAAAAATTTTTGAGCCGTCATTCCAATTTATGATGCAACCATGCGACATAATGGCACTGGACCACTCCGAATTTTAATAATAACACTTTAATTTTTGTTTTTTAGTAGTCATTACGCATATTGAAATGTGGTGCCAAAATCAATTCCACGATGCTAAAATTTTAAGGGCTCGAATTGAATCATGTCTTTTTTCCAACAGAGTTCTGCACGCATTGATAACGTGCTATGGCGTCTTAATCAGTAGACAAAGAAAATCTGCCAGAGTCAAGATTAGTGAATCCAAGGCATTACTCAATTACGACAACAATATCATATCTAGGGCATAAATTCTCTGTTTGGGCCCTAAATTATGGCCATCAGGTACTATAAAACTTCCCATTTTGTGGAAAAGCTACCCGCCCCGGGGCCCTCTTTCATTTGCTTTTTAATCCCAAAGTTTTCGGTTTGTTTAGTTGCCCGACGGATTTACTTTTCACATAATTGATCAGGATTTGATATTGGGGTCAAGATATATTAGCGAAAATCAATCACACAAATAATATATAATACAAAAACAATAAAAGAATTGACAACAAGATTCGTGGTTCCCCCAAATCTAGGTATCTCCACGGAAGAGAGAGTGACTCTGTTATTTTCTTCCCTCACTCCGCTTTGCATTTGGTCTATTTACTAGAACTTTTTAGTACCTCTTTATATGAGCCATAAGTTTCAAGATGACGCAAAAAAGTAATTTTTTATAAATCCTTTAGTCCCGGCTTAGATGATCTACCTTCAACCCGATCAGAGAGGAGATTAGTAGAGATGCAGTAAGTTGACCCGCACACCTTAACTGTTGAAAAAAAAAATTCCAAGTTTTCTTCTCCTGTGGACCCCATTCTCACCTTGTTTATCACACCCACAATCTGTAAAGAAATTGTAGAGAGTCTGCAATCTTCTTTTCACTCTCTCTCACAAGGAGAGAACATATACAGAAAGGGCTGTGATGGGGAATCATAGGTTCAGGTTATCAGACATGATACCAAATTCTTGGTTTCAAAAGCTCAAACATATGGGCACAGTCAAATATGAAAACACCAATCATTTTACCAAGAAAAAACCATCTCCCACATCATCAAAATCAACAAAAACAAAAACATCATCATCATCAACTTCAATTCCACCCAAGACACAGCAACCAAAACTCATATCTCACCAGAGGAAATCTTACTATTTTACGCGAGAGCTCACTCCGCCTTCTCCACAGCCACCGAACCCAAAATCCCCAGAAACCCATCTCTTAGAATCTCCAAGAAAATCAACCAAACAGCGAAAAGGCCTGAGCACCACTAAAAATAGGAGAAACAAAGTAGTCACCACCTCCTCCTCTGTTTCCACCGGCTGCAGCTGCCGCGCCACTGTCAAATCCGTTGCAACTAACCCCGATTCGACATCCGTAGATTACCCAATTTCCCCCCTCGATAGCTCATCTGATCACCAATCCGTTTTTCCCGAATTTTGTTCTGACCATGACAATGAACATGGAATATCCTCATGTCCATCCTCTTGTCAATGCAGAGTACAAAACGACATCGTTATAAACCCGAATGAGAAGACACCAAGCCCGAAATTTGATGGGTTTGTCAAGATTTCGGAGCTTGTACTCGCTCCAATTGTAACAAAAAAACCCACCAAATTTCCCAATGATTTTGAAAACCCCATCCATCAGCTAGAAAAAACCGAAAAACAGAGGAATAGCTCGGTTCGATCGCCAGGGGTGAGACTCAGGACTAATTCTCCTAGAATTGCTAGCAGGAAAATGTGGCTCCACCGCCGAAAAAGCGTGTCGTCAAGCTGCCAGAGTGGCAAGGAGAGGCTGTCGGAGAGTTTAGCGGTGGTGAAGACGTCGGTGGACCCACAAAGGGATTTCAGGGAGTCAATGGTGGAGATGATTCTTGAAAACAATCTCAGGAATTCAAAGGACTTGGAAGATTTACTTGCTTGTTATCTTCAGTTGAATGCAGATGAATACCACGAGCTGATTGTTGAAGTGTTCAAGCAAATCTGGTTTGACATTGCTGGCGTCAAGGTGAAGTAATCTGTTCAAGTACCTGGAATGTATATAACTTATTTTGGGGTATTTTTTAGGTATGGCTTTTTATGTTGTAGTGTTTCTAGTTATAATTTCAAGTTTCTGTTTAGGAAGTTCTAATGGTTGTTGATTGTCAATTGGCACCGTAGGGTTTTTTTTTTTTTTTTTTAACCAAATTATGCAGTATTATTATCAGTCTTTTTGGTCGGTTTTCATTTTTTTTTGTAAGAACCAAAAAATTCTAGAGTTATCATTCGCATTCGGAATTTCATTTTATTGTTTTTGGTGTCTTCAGGTCATTTTATCTGGACATTTTCAATGTCATTTGATAATTTCTGATATTTCCAATCCCTCATCAAAATGATCAATTAACCCCGCATTTTTCTAACGGGAAAAATATAAAAAAAAAATCACTAAAGTTGCGCAATATCCAATGTTTAAGAAAATTTGATTTTGTCCAAATAAACCCGTCTTGTTATAATTGAGCATCAAACTTAGCAGGTTGATTTGAGAGGCAAAATCATAAATATGGAAAATAGAAGGAAGTAATGTTAGTTTGAAGTATTTATAGTGATACTAATTTGCTCTGGCTTTTATCGTTTCTCTTGTCAGAGAACGGTGTAATTGGTCTCTCAAAATTACTTGATGTGAGCATAAAATTGGTCTCAACATCTGAAGTATCGAAAAAATACAAGTTTCCTCCTTTTTCTTGGCATACTTTTTTTTTTTTTATCACTTATTGTGGGGCCATCTATTCTGATTGACTATCCTCAAAGCAAGACTTTCTTTGTTCTAATGTTGCTTTGATAATAGCGTTAAACCCCAACCTCTTCCTAATTTTATGACTGGTAAATCCCTTCTCATCTATTGCTAGGATCATATCTTGAAAAATATTAGATGGGCGTTGAGTTTTATACAATCAACAAAAATATTAGATGGGCGTTGGTCCACAGATTGTCTTTTGTATAGCAGAAGCTTTGCAGTTTGAGGGTCCAAGAGTAGCCTCGACATGGTAGAAGTTTGAAAGTGCACAAACTTGAGGCGTAATGGAGAAGTTGAGAGCCCTAATTAAGATAATCACTATGATCAGAGTTAAGTCAAGCAGAAACAAACAGTAAGAGCAAAAGGTTTAGTTATGTTGGTCGGTGAGCTGTGTTTGCTCTCCACACAATTGATTAGATTCGATTCTTAGGATCAAGCCGTAAGAAAGTAATTTCTTGTAAATCTCTTAGTCCTGGCATATATGGTCTACCTTTGACTGGATCAATGAGGAAATTAGTTGAAATGCGCATAAGCTAGCTTAGACTTCCTCGGCCGTCCCAAAAAAACAAAAACAAAAAGAAAACAGTAAGAATACAGTAGTACTATGGGTCCTTTGGGAGTTGGAACTTTTCCATGCGCTGTTACTTACCAGATTAACGAAAAATTCATTCCTCCCCAGATAAAAAGATGCTTCTCTGGTTTCGTCCATAAAGACTATGGCCTGCTGATCGATCTCGATTGTCCAAACGTATTTTGTATGGCTTAAATTTGAGAAGAGTTAAAATACTCAAAACGCTCTTGGCACCTCTCAAATTTAGCAGAGTCCCCGGGTTGGCCAACCTAGAGTTAGTTCGTCTGGTTGATGGATTTAATCCCTAAATTTTTTCTTAAGGTTAGATTTTTGAGATCAAGCCAAAAGAAAGTAATTTCTTATGAATCCCTACTACTGGCTTGGATAGAGTTTGCATTTGATTGGATTAGGAAAGGAATTAGTCGAGGTGTGTATAATTTGGTCCAGACACCCTTTCAGCGAAAAAAAAAAGAGACAAATTGACCAATTACTAGATTCTTGTTTATCTGATCATCTCCAGAAATGACACATACACACAAACAATTTACCCACAAAATTTAAAAAATAGGAGGGAACCAATCTGCCACAACCGTCTAGATGAAAGTGGCCGAGAACAAAGCATGTATGTTTTTTGGTTCGGGTTTCATAAACCCATTCTCATGGTGGCTTATCCCTTGGCTCATAGACTACTTCTAAGCTACTACTATAGCTAGGGGTGTCCACGGTTCGATTCAGGATGGATCGGTTCTGGATTTGACCCAAACCGGTAATAGCAGATTTATGTTTTCAAGATCCGGAACCATCTGTGGATGATATACGGATGGATCGGTTCGGTTTCAGATTTGACGGATTTGTTCCGGATGGATTTGATGGTTTGGGCTGTAAATTGGGCCTCTAACTTGGGCCATTTTTTTAGGTATTTCTCACTCACTTCCCAACCCAAATCAGTTTTCAAGCCCAAATCAATTTTGAAGCCCATTTTCTAGCCAAAATCATTTTTCAAGCCCTTTTTCCTATCCAAGAAACATCAACCTTCATCCACATTTTTCATAGCAGCAGCCACCAGTAAACCTCCAGTAAAAGTGAAAACATATTCAGATTTTAGACCTACAAATCAGAGGAAAACATCCATAGCAGAGCCATATGGCGTACGGCGAGAGAGAGAGAGAGAGAGAGAGAGAGAGAGAGAGAGAGAGAGAGAGAGAGAGAGAGAGAGAGAGACGTCTGAGGCGATCTAAGGAGGAAAGGAGGCGGATTGGAGGGAGGGAGGGAGGGAGAAGGGAGGCATAGCGGCGGCCTAGGGGTTACAGATTTAGGGTTAAGAGAGAATGAAATGGTATGGGTAGATAGTGAGGGTAGTAGTGGACCACTTATTCCGGATATTTTTTCCGCTTTTTAGTTTTTTTTTTTTCAAACGAGAGGATTGGTTTTAACTGAAACCGATTCGGAACCGTTAAATTTGGTATTTCACGATTCAGAACCTTCCATACCATACCTTGGGTGGATCAACAGGCAGTTCGGATTGGTCGGGTTAGGCGGATCGAGCAGAGCACCCTTAAGTCTATAACACATAATTAATGGGCAAGAGGTTTCGCCGTGAGTTTGAAAGATTTGGCGAAATCTCAAGTTTTGGCAAAGATGGAGTGGAGGGGGCTCTCCGGTTGCTCTTGGTTGCAATTGGTGGTGGTGGTTTGTGGGTGCTTAGGATTCCTATTGATGAACTTGAATTAGATTCCCGAGTCTGGTGGTGTGGGGTGGTGTATACCCAAGTTTCACTCACTCTCTTTCTCTCTAGAACTCCATTGATGGACCTTTCTCTCCTTTGATATTTAAAAAAAAAGAAAAAAGAAAAAAAAGAAAGTGATTTGGTGTGTGGGAGGGGGAGGCCGAATTAGGGCTATACATTAGGGAGGAAGGGTGTTGGGGTAAGAGAGGGTGGAGTGTAATGGTGGGGAAAAACATGTGGGGATATGGGGATGTGAAAGGAGGTTGATGGATGGGGTTAGGAGTGGGTATAAGAGGCTAATTTTCAGGGGTTTGGGTGGAATGAAGAGAGTGGTGGAGTGTGGGGTGGAGAGAGAGAGAGAGAGAGAGAGAGAGAGAGAGTTCCAATCTCAACCATCCACTTCAATGGTTGAGATGGTGCATCTTTTTTTTTTTGTGTTTTTTTATGTGTCCCTTGACCCAACCCGGCCATATGTTTGTGTATCTTACTCAAATAATTATAGAGTAATGTAGGTATGGTATAAAATGTAGGGAATTTCACAATGCGGGTCATAACACCAAGTTGAGGGTCTAAAGCGTAATTAATGGCTTAGAATATAAAAATTACTAATTATAAAATTAAGAATTTAAATAAAATAAATTTATTTGAAAAATTTATCGCGCACCATCATGTGTAGTCGCCATCTTTCTATCATCACCATTGCATTCTCGACAATCACAACCAGCTACCATGACCACCATTTTGTCCCTTCGGGGGCATCCGATAAAATTGGAACGATACCATGACCACCATTTCTTTAGAACACCACCAGTCTACAACATACCTCTATTGCCATTGTACGACCACCACAACAACTATACGATGAACATTAGAGCATCCACAATGGACTGTTAAAAAAGATTATAAGTGAGACTCCTAATATTTAACAATTCATTTTCTCAATTTTGATATTCAATGGGCTCCCAATAGAAGCTACTAAGGATGGATCCTTAGCATTGCTCCTACCCCACTAGCTAAGTTTAGAGAGGGAGTTAGGAGTGAGGAGAATAGATAGAAGGAGAAGTCGAGAAAAGGGCGGGGGGGAATGGGAGACCTGCTTATATTTTTGTGTCTAAATAAATAATCTTAGGACATAATCTAGGAGCCCATTTTAGAGAATCCATTGGAGTTCTCTCACACTCCTAAATTAGCAAGTCCGTAACAAACAAAACTGGACCCCGCTTTTGCTTATGTGTCAATTTTAGGAGCCAAATATAGAGAGTCTACTGTGAATACCCTTTTAGATTGATAGACGTAAGAAAATAATTCAAATAAGGGGCACTTAAATAATCGTCTTTTTACTCACTTAGAATTAGAAAATCATCTTGAGTGTTTTTAGGAATTATGTTTCCATCCCGAGATTCAAATAAATCCTAAATTGCCCTTTAACAGAAAATCGATTTGAGGACTAAATTAAATGTTGCTAATAGTAGGAGGTAGATAGGACCAATTTCAAATTTAGGCGGTCCTGGATTGCAATTAATGGAATTGGGGATAAAACCCAATCCCTTAATTCCAGTCATTATCTTCATCCCTTTTAATAAACCAATCCCTAAATGTACACTTCCTATATTGGTAAATAAAAGGATTGAAAACTATACATTTTCAGATAAAAAAAAATATAAGCAATTCTCTATCTGTGCATCGAGATGGTAACCCAAGGCACAACAGCAATGGAAGGACACTGCCACCACCACAATCAGCCATCATTCGCCTTCAACTCCGGGGAGGATGATAAATTTCTCTCTCTCTGTCTCTGGCAACGCCTCCTCGAAGCTTCGCACCTCAACAATTTGAAATCGGGTTGAAGATAAAAAAAAATGGACACAAGAAACACAAAGTTGTGGACACAAGAAACACAAAGCTGAGGGACTTGAGTCGTAGGTATATACGGATGTTGTTTGTAAAGAAATTACGGCCGTCGTCGAATGTTAAAGTGCTATGGATCTGATGGAGAGAAGTTTAAGGATGAAAACGTACGTGATATACAAAATTTGGATGGATATTTAATTACCTCTTCAAATAATAGATTCAAATTCATTGACCTTTCCGTCAAATTATGAGAAAGTATGTGCTACCTGTAAGCCAAAAGTTGTTAAAAAAAATAATAATACCGTTTTGGTGTCATTCATACCACTGAGTTTGCATCGAAAATGAAATGAATTTAATTCAAGAATATATATATATATAGAGAGAGAGAGAGTCCACTTCCGGCCTAAACTCCCTTATTTTGTTAAGTTCTGGACCTCATTGATCCCGATTGAATTTCGACGATCCGAACCGTCCAATGTGTTTAAAAGGTGTTTTTTAAGGTCCTCGCGAGAAATAATCAAAAAAATACCGGAAAGGGCTTGATCCGAGCCGTTTTTCACAAAACTGTGGACGGTTCGGATCGTCGAAATTCAATCGGGATCAATGAAGTCCGGAACTTAACAGAATCCAGGAGTTTGGAGGTGAAGTTTGGTGTGTGTATATATATATATATATATATATGAAATTGTGGCCAAACTGACACCAACCCGAAGTACCAATATTGTCCTTTGTTAACTTTATTTATTTCAAGGGTCTATATTGTCATTTCGCTCGACTGTTGCTTGATCTTTTTTTTTTTTTGTGTGGGTAAACTAATGAAAAAGCAAATTGACTGTTGCTTCATGTTGAAGAACATATTCTCCACTTTCCATATTTTCAGCCTTGTACCTTCAATTACCATTCTCTGCAAAATTCTTTCAATTGTAAGGATCTTTTCAGTCCATTTGCTCCTCAGTTCATGGCAGTGGAATTTTGTTCTTAGCTATTTTTGGTCAAGCTTGCTTTATCTACCCTTATGCTTAAACTGGTCATCTGAGATTCATGCAATCTGTAGCGTTTAACTTGTTCGAAGAACTTTTTAGATTTTGTCAAGGTGACAATAATTTACTTGGTCAAAAACATAATGGGGTTGTCATAGTGGTTAATGGATTTGCTTTTGGCAGGACTTACCACCTCAAGGTCACAAGGTGAATTATCCTCAACCAGGACCAGCCCTGGACTTTAGGTCCACCAAACATGGCTAATTTTTAGGGCCCCCCATATGTAGTAGTCTCGTGTGTGTGTACCCCAAAACAACCCACCAGCCATGTTTAATAATTAATTTATAGTATTACACTCTTAATAACGAGATTTAAATTGTGAATGTGGACCTACAAACATTAATGATTCATGTAGTTGGGACAAGATTGATCCAAATTTCGTTGACTCTATAGTAGAAAGAGAGCCTTTAAGAAGAGATGGAGATCAACTTCCTTTCACTACATCTGTCATTTGTCGAACAAAGATAAGCAAGATAGGTCTAGGAGGTGGCTTGTATATTCAAGTACTTTCGACAAAATATTTTGCTTTTGTTGGAAATTGTTTGTGCAAGATGAAAACAAAATATAAAAAGAAGAAGAAGAAGATGAAAACAAGATATTGTTAGCTACTAATGGCTTGAGAAATTGGAGAAATTGTGAAAGTTATTTACAGTATTTATTTATTTCACGCTTATCTTAAGAATTCGTAAAGGGCCCATTTTTCTATTATCGGTTTAAGCCCTTGAAAAGTCAGGGCCGGCTCTGTCCTCTACAACGGTTTGTCTTTGAGGCCATCGCGTGAAAAGGGCCGTGGGAGGAGCTGGAAAAATTAGTCCGATTTATCGGAACACTATTTATTAACCAAAAAAGTAAATTACTTGATCTGTATGATCTCTTGGTTGTTATTTGTTCATGATTGAGAATTCTTGATATATAATAATAGTCCACTTGGGCCCCGTTCGCTTGGGAAAAAAATACATTTAAAAATGTAGGGATGACAATTACACTGCGATTTGGTGCAGTTATTGGTAAATCATAATAGAAACCAGTACATATACCTAAAACCAAAACTAAAACCAAAATCGCCGGTTTTCTTTTCGTATGAACCATAAAAGAGGTCATGGTTACCAATCGATTCGATTTTTTCCACCAAAACAGGTGTACATTTCTAATATAGTTAAAGACGCTAAATATCAAATAACAAAATATCCAAATGAAGCCAACAAACTAATACATCATATAGTTCAAAGACACTAAATCTCCATTACGTACAATAACAAAATAACAGAAATTACAGTTAGCAAATTCCAGCTTCCGAAGCTTTGTTCCGCTACCATTTGGGCCTGCAGCGATGAATACAAATGGTTTCCAACTGATGAACAGGCCGATTTTGATAAATCAAAATCGATCCCAAACTATGGTTAAAAAATCAGCTAAACCATATGTTTAAAAAGTCATGACACCATATCTCTAAACGACTCCCATTGAGATTAGATTTTCCTCAAAACTTGTCCTGTAAAAAGTACAAGAACCACTGGAGGTGGTTGCCAAGATGGTTGCGGGTAGTAGTTCTTGTGAATTAATTAATACTGTGTATTGAGCATCAACTGTCAGCTTGCATTTTGGTGGAGCTATGGTGATGTACACCCTCCTATAGGTAGAGGTTACCCCAAAAGAAAGATCGCTCCATAGAACCATAGGAGAAAGAAAGCGTAGTTTCTCCCCTTTATATTTATATGAGTTCTTTCGGAAAGTCAAGGAACAATCATTATAATGTTTTTGGTATTTTAGCCAATTAAAATATAAGTACAAACTACAAAACTATCGAAAGTTATTTTTAGTGGAAACTCACCTCATTCTTAGAACCCAAATGTACCTTAAATGGATCTGGGGAGGCTGTTGTGCATAAGCTATGCACAACGGCAATTGTGCATGTGCTAAGCGTTGCCATTTTGTGGGCAATCAACGGGTCTGCCAAGCGCAATCTAGTGGGATCGGATCCTACACAATTGATCCGAACCATTAAATAGTTTTAAAATAATTATTCAAGTGACCCATTGGATATATTTACGTAATTGATCCAATTCGTTTGATTTTTATTCAAAATTCAAGACCTTGTAGTTTGAAAGAATATTCAAGAAAAGTTATACAAATTTGAGCTAAGTAACTCATTGATCTAAACCGTACGAGTTGTAGGGCTCGTTCAGAAGAGCATCCATTAAAATAATTATCTTAATCGGATATTGACATGTACATAAAATTAAAAAAAAAACCCTCATATTTTTACGTAATTGTTCTTCTTCTTTTTTTTTTTTTTTTGTGAGGTTGGAAATGTTTTGTCGAAGTGAAGCATTTCTAATTTTTTAGATTATGACAAGGTTACCAATTTTAGCTTAGATTTCTTTCTCACAACATTTATCGTATTCGCATAATCAATCCTTCTTTTATAACTTCAGCCTTAACAACCTTGATTAGAATTAATCCAACCGACACACACAAACCCCCATTGAAAGTGTCATATCGGCATAGTTTGGAATTACTTGTAATTAAGATGTTAAGTTAGTGCATCAATCAGTAATTAATATATAGTGTAAATTATTATGGAAAAACAGAAATGTACGAGTTTTCACGAAATAATTGGATAATTCTATACAATTCAAACTTTAAGTGCGCATATGCTCGCTCGGGACATTTTGCATTATAAAAAGAAAAAAAGAAACAATTCTGGCTACAAAAATAACCGATATATATATATATATATATATATATATATATATATATATATATATATATATATATATATATATATATATATATAAAATATACCCTAATCTTCTAGTCCGGGATCCCGGATTAGAATATTTGGGGTGTTTTTTTTGTGTTGCCAATTGTTTTGGCAAAATCCGATCCGTCCAATGTGTTCAGAAGGTGTTTTCCAAGGTCCGCGCGAGAAATCTTCAAAAAAAATACCGGGAAGGGCTTAATCCAAGCGGTTTTTTGCAAAAACTGTATATTTACAGTTTTGCGAAAAACTGTATATTTACAGTTTTGCGAAAAACTGCTTGGATCAAGCCCTTTCCGGTATTTTTTTTTTTTGAAAATTGCCCGAGTAGGCCTTTGAAAACGCCTTTTAAACACATTGGACGGATCGGATCGTCAAAAAAATTCTTGGATCATGGAGGTCCGGAAGTCCGGATCCCGCACTAGAAGGGGGTCCTATATATATATATATATATATATATATATATATATATATATATATATATATATATTGGGATGGAGCGAAGATGAATCAAGTTCATCGCAATCAAAGGGAAGGGTTATAGGTATTAATTGAGGTCATTGTCGGCGAGCCGTAAGGAGTTAAGAACGCAGAAGTCAAATTCGGGTACCAGGATAGTTTTTATATACTCCTATACAGTATCTAATGAAGAAAACGACTCCCTAGACAAATTAAAGCAACATGTTCCGCAGATTCTGGGTTTTACTTTGAAACTAGGAGTATTTTTTTAAGCTTATTACCAGGCATGGTACAGTAGACCTAGTTATTACTACTCCTATCCTATGAAGGTTCCAATTATGGTAACTTACTGTTCGTTTGTCTTCACAGAAAACGTTTTCCAAGTAATGAGTTCCTGAATTACTCGGGTGTCCGAGTCAAGTTACATGTAATCCGACTGATTTCGGTGTTTAATTCCACCGCCCATTTTACTAGAAGCCCAATTAAATTGCCTCAAAGTAATTGTTACCACTTACGAGGTTTCGAACTTGAAATCTTAGAAGGTTTCAGGCCTTCACCAGCCAAATCTTTTGGGGTTTTCCAAGTAACAATTTTTCGGGTATTGGGTGGACAGAAAACAAAAGTTAACTTAATATGTCCTGTTTAACAAAAAATGAGTTGATTTTGGCGAAAAACTATTCCCACTTTTGGTAGGTTAAAAATGGAAGAGGAGTTCCTGCTGTGCCGATGGTGCACGGCACCGTGTGGTGTGAGCATCCGGCCGTCCATTACAAACATGCAACCCTCAAATTTAATCCGAGCACAGCAGGGGCCCTTGATCCGTTAAAAATGCTCTTTTGTGTGAGCACCAGTAGCACACTGCCCCGTGACCATCACGACCATAGCCACTCTGCCTATTATTTTTCTTGATTGTAAATAAATCACAAGAATTATTTTGTGGAACATCAAATAATTTTTTATTTTTTATTTTTTTCGGAGCTTAACGGAACTACTCCATATCAGTTAAGAATGTTTCCCAACTTATGACGATTGATTCGTGTTAAAATTGCTTGCCATTTTGCGAAAACATGAAAAACCAGAAAAAAGGAGATCCGCGAATGACGGAAATGAAACTGCGGAGGGAAGCTCATATGCACTTGGGAATGAATGGAATGGGTACAACAACATGGCAAGCATTTTTGCACCCGGCCGGGCTATATCGTTTATTTGATCGTACTGTATTAAACATTGTTTTTGTGCATGTGCAAATGTTTTTTTGCAACTGTTTTCGTGATTTGATTTGTTTTCTTCTCTTCTGCTCACATTGACCATACCTTTTATCAAAATAAAGTCACATACACAAAGATACCTTAAATTGTGTTGTGTTGGGAAAAATTACAACGGCATTCTAGACAACATTTTCTTATTCGAAACAAAAAAATTACAAAACTGAATATGGAGACCGAATTACAGATTACAGAGAATAGAAATACATACAGAATTAAGGAATTGCGAACCCAATCCTGTGAAATCAAAATCTCCTTAAAACAAATTAGTTTTCTAAGACGGCTAGAATCACAAAAGTCAGAATACTTCCAATGAACGCCTTAATGAACTGAACTCATCTGCATCTTTTTCACTCACAGAATGACACTCAGAATTGGTTTCAACTTATAGCGATAAGAAGACCCTCGAGTTGCACATGAGGAGATGAATTTAGAAACTGCTGAACTGAATTCAAGAAATGAATTCTGCCATCAATTTGATCACATCATGGGAGAATTAGAACCGCACCTTATTAACTCCTGTGCGTCCAGGTTCATTGAAACCCAGAGGGACCTATCGGTTGCCTCGAGGCATGGTTCAGACGGATGATGGGTTGAACGAGGCAAGGTTCGGGCTGCATTGGACGCACAAATTATGTACTAAATTAAATAGTCTATGCTAAAACCTCAAGATGTAAGTCGTTTCTTGTGATCTAATTCTTGTGGTTTTCTACCATCTAAAGTGAAATCGACTTCAAAAACAGAGTGTCCTCCGACTGCAATGCGGTTTTTTCGGCACTAACTATTTGTTCATCTCGCAGTCCTATTCTTGAGAGAGACAAATGCTGCCCAGAGTCTTGTTTCTTGATACTATTCTTTGTGACCTAGAACCTCCAGGCTTCCCATCTCTATCTCGATTTTAGTGCCCCACATAAAAATATTGTCAACTGGTTAACTGTGATTCAGGTAACATTGAAACATTCACTTCCAAATGGGATAGCATCCTTTCCGGTCCAACATTTGGACCAGAGGAAACAGTCCAAATCTAGATTATACATTGAGATAGTTGATTCTTCCCGGAAAGAGTCTTTGAGTAAATCCAAGCCATTGATTAAGATTTGAACGGTCTCCTTCAGTCCTAGACGTGGACCGGAGAGATCCAATTCCCTTCCCAAAACAAAACGAGTAGAAAAGAGTAAAACACCACAACATATGAGGCCAAATGATCACAACTATTAACAATAATCCATACTTGCGTCTTAAAAACAAAGTCAAGTTATAGAGCAGGGATGATTCCCTATCTAACATGACGTAAGTTGATTAATTAGTAAGTACGGTACACTTTTTTTGAAGTTCGGGAACTTTTTTACTCAAATATCCGGGTCAACTTACCCACACATTGACTTATTCTAAGGAACCAATTCTACCGTTCATTAGCGGGAGCCACAATCAAAGTCAGACCAAAGTTAGTATATTTAACAAGGTTCGGTGTTTTATTATACTCCTAGACTAAACATCCAAGTATGATTTACAGGATTCTACCATTAGTATGACAAAGTATTTGGTACTCTGGGAGTATTAGGTCACATTGCACATGTGGTACTTTCAGCCAATGATTTACCCATCACACCCAAAATGAGTCATTTCTTGTCTCTCAAATTAAGACTCGGCAAAATTGACTGCATCTTACTTGCAATATTTATCGCTACGTCAATGGTTGATTATAACACGTGAAAATAACACACGATACTCCTAACAAGTTAGAATAAACCTCACGAGTTATCTGGGTCAACACATTTAGTTGGTTTTGCCCCAAACAAGATCCTTCTACAAGTGTGATCTCAGTTAGGTAAGAAAACTTGGTGGCTTTATCATTAGATATGAAGAGGACCTTTCACCTAAATGAATCTATTTTCTCAAAAGATGGCAAAGCTACTGGACTGTTTCAACCTTTTAATAGCAAGTCGATTCGTAACAGAGGCTCTTCACCGAACAATAAAATTAGCTGTCACATTAGGCAAAACAAACAATTTCTCGTGTCTCTTTGGCAGCCAAGTTGGCTTTGCCAAAACTTGTAACCCACTCAACCCAAGAAATTTCTTCTCCCTTCACCCCAGGAAAAAATTTTGAAAAAAAAAAAAATCACAAATGTACCAAAATATCACCAAACTGGGTAGCAAACTGAAAGAATAGAACCGATGAAAGCCAACGGGTAGACTTGTTCTAACGGAGGTAATAGAACCGATCAAAGCGTAAGATGTTCTACATATATTCTGTTGCTAATTAAAATGTTAATGCAAAACTAATTAATCGTAACCTTATATTTTCTTATCACATACTCCTAACCATTAATAGTAATTGATTCGGACTAAAGGAGAATAATGACGTTTGAACTCTCACTTCTAGCACTCCATGGAATTTTTGGCATATGATCATATATCTGTCAATGGCAACATTCTACATGCCTGTTAGGTCCTGAACTAAATGAAACTAACAAGTATGGACTAACAACCTTATTTTCTCTCGCCTAAGAGGTCGCAAGGTTGAGTCTCGTGATGGCCAAACATTCCAAATCTTGGGGCAGCTAGAGATTTGTCGAGTATATAATTTCAGGGCCCCAATCCAGTCGAGGTGCATGCAAGGTGGTCTAGACACCCAGTTATCAAAAAGAGAAAACAAAAGAATATTCATCACATGAACGATACTGCTTTATTCGATGTTATACCAAAGGGTACACATAAAATCAACGACAGAGTGTACATTAGTACTATCACAATAAATACTGTATATGTGTAAAGCTAGTAGGAACAAGAATATGACATTCAGCAATATTTCAAAACTTGAACACAACTTTATGTATCAGCATATTTAGAAATCAAAACATCCATCTCTTTTTTCCTCTTTATTTATTTATTTATTGTATGTTTTTTTGCTCAATCTCGCCCTAATTGAAAGCTCAAACAACAGCTCAACGGTATATCAAATTTTGTCCCCCAAAAAAATCAAACAAAATGAATCTTGATCCCTAATTAAGCACCAACTGTCGAAAGGCACACACATTGTGACACTGTAGGATATCCCAAATGCAGGTACAATGTAGGACTCTGTATGATATCCCAAATGCAGTTATGTTCTTGGCAATCAATAAAATATGAACACAAAAACATTGTATAAGAGTGCAATAATGATCGCGAGTAAGATTTGATCAGGTATTAGGATCGTCTTATTACTCTTGCCAAAACTGCGACTGAAATGTGAAGGTGAACATTTGAGCTCGATGGAGAACGATGCTCCGGTCCTAGAATGGTCCGGCTCAAAGGTAAGTTCCCCATGGCCATATGAAGCTTTGAATTCTCCAAGACTCCATTCCTGTTTTACGAACCAAAAAACAAATATCGTATCAAGTAGATTAGCTTGAACGGTTATTTATTTGTTCTTAGGATTACCTCAGGACATTTACAAGAAAAGGAAAAACAAACCATTGAAAAGACATTTAATTAGCCATGTCCAAGGTAATTAGTTGTGCATGGTTTACCCTAGCCACCTTTAGAAAAAATAAAAGGCTGTGTTTCATTTTTAAACCAAAATAGACTTCAAAGCGAGAATGATCGGAAGTTTGCTTAAATGGCATGGTTTGGGCTCTGGAACCAATGTTAGGGAGAGCACTAAGGTGGATTCCCTATGCCCAGAACTCCTGTTTTTAAGCAATAGTGAACATGGCCTGAGAATTGATCTCTTGAGAAAGTAGCCCAACTAGGACTTCCGAGATTCTAATTAAAGTCGATGTTTGCTCGTTCTTCCTTCTTCAATTCCCAACGAACAACATGATCTTGACCTATCATTTGTTCAATTTGGTCGATTTGATACTTAGTTAACTCTCTCAAAAAGCCAAAAATAGCCTAAACAGGGAAAGCAAAAGGCCACCCAAGTATTCCAAATACGAAAAGGCCCCAAGTATCCCAAATATGAAAAATTCCACGAAAACAAAAGCATTCCAAAAGATTTTAGTTTTTTTAGCTCAATTATTTCATCTAAAGTCAACAAACGCCAAGCAAAGCCTTGGTCACAAAAGTTGTATGAAGAACCTTTCCTGGGCTATGAATATATAGATTTCCTAAATAGTACGTCAATGATGTCAAAATGAGTAACAATACAAAAATTGGTTACCTCAAGTTGTTTTCCTACTGTGACAACAATTGCATCTGGGCCTGCATTGAATGACAAAGGTCCTCGGTCCGATTGGACATGAAACTCGCATTGATCGACAAGAAGATGGAGGCTTAGAGCATGCTCATAACATGATTCAAGGTTTCTGTCATTCGACAACGGTTGAGAACTGCCCATGAAAGCATCTTGGTCGCATCTATATAAGCTGACAATAGATTCTCTTGGTTGAATTCCTTTGTGGATCACTTGCTTATTTGTACCCTCTGCTATGACCTCAGCCAATTCTCTTGCAATGGCTTCAAGTTGTTTGGCAACATTCTCAATCATTTGGCTGCAAAATGAGGAGAAAATTCTTTACAAGGTAGTCACTATGCCTGTCTGGTAAGCAAGAAATCGCTACCTGATTACACTACTGTCAACCTCTCCTTTCACTAATACTACATTGATGGTCACAAAAACAAATGAGAGACGTTTCTTAATCACATGCACGGCTTAATGCCATTATCAACATTGTGCAATATTTGCACTGTTCGCGGTCCAACCCCTCCTACCAACCTACGTTTGAAATAGTAATCCCCTGAATCACAACTTGCACTATTTATAACCAATTGGAAATAGTCTCTTGAATAAATTGAATCCAACATTTCTTTTATACATGTACTTCCCTTCCTCCTATTATGTCAAAGCTGCTCTTGATAAAGCAATATGTTTGTTTTCTAGATAATACTGAGGTAAAGTATTTTGAAACAATAGCTCTCAGTTTGATGCAAAAACAATTGACAAATGACAATAGTATGGTGAGTCTTTTATTGAAATAACCAATGCGAGTCGAGGTTAATGTTTCCCCAGCTCACTGATTGTGAAAAGAATCCGAACCAGATTGAACCCGGTCCTTTTCTGAAGGCCTTTTCTGACCTTGTTTCAAAGGCAAGTCCAACTCTTGGGTCATTTGCCCGTCTAATTGGGCCTACAGTCAGTAACGAAATGTGAAAAATGTAAACCAATCTTATGGAGCCGACTGATACAGCCAAATTATTTGAGCCGTGGCTTGTATTAATTTGTTGAATTAGAACAAGTCCAGCCTTGTGTGACAGTCAAATCTCATACCAAAGCCAAAATTTGGCTTCATGAATGACACACTTTCTCCACCCTTTACCGAACTAATTGCAAAATTTTGACAATGTCATTCTTGGGCCAAATTTAACATCCAATTTGGCAATTGCCAAACCCACCATATCATCCAAGCCAGTTAATTTGCATTAGGAAAAAAGGATGATTTTAATTTAATGGTCTGGAATTGAGATTTGTGCCAAAAAAGCACCGAGCCAGTGCAGCGACATTGCTATGTATTGGTTTTTCGTCACTATAGCAAGCCTGACCAAAAAAACCCTGACTCCTATTTTGATAATAACGAGTGGACTTGCTGGTAAGCCTCGACTCTTGAAAGTAGTGTGTACTGACAAGAAAAAAAGCTTGGGCCTTAATCGCATCTGACATAGAAAATGGAACGACAACCTTTCAGTCAATAGAAAATGGAACTATTCCAACGTTTTCAGTTAATAAACCAGCCACATCGTACCAGGCTGATACTACCGAAAGAATAAAAGTTTCGGCCTCAGAATTACCTTAACCTTCGATACTTCTCAGCTCCGATCACTTTCCGGCCCTGTTCCACCACTGCCTTTTCGAACCGCCTCCACACAATCTCCGCACAGCTACCATAACCTCGGCAGTAATCTCCCCTCCCATCGTCCATTATCCGGAAAACCGCATCGGATTCCCGCAAAGTTGATCGCAATTCCTCAACGCAAATCCCGTGCCTGCTAATCCGAAAAACACCATACTCGGCAGTAGATCTCAAAACACTCTTCACCGGATTGCTTTCTCTTGAAACAAGCGATTGGCGATCAATATCGGCTGGAACCGAACGGTGAACGTACTCGGGAAGGGACAGGTTGGGGATTTTGAGCGATCGGCTGAGTTTTTCAGAGAAGATCGGATCGGCGGCGGAGCGTGAACCTCTTCCGGTTGGAATAGGTGACGGAGGTGGTGCTGATGATGGTGAGGTTAAGTGACTCCTTGAGCGCATGATAGCCATATTGGAGGTGGCGGTATTCTGGATTTGCGATTGGTAAGTAGTACTACTCCTAAAAAGTTGGCGAAATGGAGAAAGACGGAAAGCGTTTGTTGGTTAAAAACGCACTTTTGAATCATTAACTTTAGCGTCGTGTTCGTTTGATGCATGAAAACGCAAATACAAAAAGTTATTGTGACACTAAAATAATATTATCTCCGTTCCAAATTTCTCTGTCCGCTTTCATTAACACCATCTCAAAAAATTGTTTACATTTGCAAATTTATAATGTTATATTATATATATTTAAATATAGATTTTGTTTGATAGTTTTTTTATTTTAAATTCTATTAAATAAAATTCTCAAAATTGTAAAAACATTATATTATAGAATGAAAGATATAAACAATTGAAAATAGTATACACGTACACAGTGTTCTGTAAAAGATTTGGAAGACTGAGTACTCGCCAACTAAGTTGACTATTTCGACTAGGCGTTGAGTACTCGGCTCTAGAAGCTAAAAAATGTCTGGCCGTCTTGAGAGTGCCTAGCGAATTTTAGAACCTTGCATGTACATAAATGTACAAGAAATTCGGAAATGAGAGAGTACCATGACAACACTAATTTTAGGAGGTAGTAATCAACCAAAAAGAAAAGATATTAATTTTCTTTTAAAAACACTTTGACAATATAAACAAAAGCAAAACGTAAAGGCTGAAGATGACAAGTGTCAGTTGTATTAGATTTAAGGGGGAAAAAAGATCTCTCATTTGGTTATGAATTTTAATAAAAGCTCATTTTGATAATGAGTCCGAGTAAATAATTGGAGATGAATTTAAGTAACTTGTACTTAATTTTTTAGTTCGAGTCAAGAATAAAGTAAAGGCTGAGGATGCTCTCATGAAGTCCATACTGCCCAGAAATTTTATTTCATAAGTTCAGCAGTGTATGCAAACATAACGGTTGCGCAACTTAAAAATGAAAAAACATGAAGAGTAACCAAGGTATAATACTCATCCAAATATACAGTAACCTGCTGTTCTGAACGTTTACTGGCTGGGACATCTGATATCTCCGTGGAAAGTTATTCAATCGGTTCTTGAACGCGCTAGTGCTTCAAATTATAAACCCGCGCACATCCAAACCTAACTATGCTTATACAAGGAGATGGCTCACAAATGATTCTTATTTATGTTACATTTCTTGGGCACTACACAACGTTCTTTCGATCCATGACCAAAACAAGACATATTGTGACTCCATTACACACCAAAAAGCCTAGAAAACCAAGATATAAAGGTTCATACAAGCCACAAGGCATCGAACAACAACATTTAACTTCATAGCACACATGCAGTAGCTCACCAACGTTTAAATCCTTGTCCCTCGCGATTACCAGAAGATGTTCTACAGAAGTCACCATACATTGAAATGTCCCCAGAAAACTCCACCGGGTCCTTGTACCCAATGTCCTCTACAGCACCAACTGTCTTACACAAGCGTCGCCTGTTTATCATCTCCACCAAAGACCGGTGCAACAACTGGCTCCGTATGTCCATCATGGAGTGAATCCGAGTTATTTTCTGCTGGCGATCATTGGAGCCACAAGTTCTCCCAGTACTAAACAGTACATTACTTTGGTCGTAACAATTTTTACTCCTGCATTTTTCAGGACTGAATCTCGTACAATTTTGTGTCTTTGCGCTGAAGTGAGAATCTGCTATTTTGGGACTCAAATCAAAGGCTTTTTCGTTCCCCAAGAAGTAATTGAAGTTGGAGTACGTGTGGGAATTGAGGGAGCTTTGAGAACTTGCATCATCGTCAGGGACGAAATTTCCTGGATCAAAATGAATGTCATACAAAATCACATTCTGGACCACCAGCTAAACCTTAGGAAGCTTTAAGAAGTTTCAAAGGAAGTCTTCACCAAAAAAAAAAAAAAGAGAGAGATCCAACAAAAATATGTGCAGAAAAGTGCACAAGAAGAGCAATGGTAGCTGAGATACATCCCAAGGTGTTAATATTTTGAAGGCAATAAAATTTAACACAATTGCTAAGAAGCCTATATGAACCAAACCTGCGTGGTTTATATAGATGACATGAGACAAATCTCTGGCACTTAACACCAGAGTGAATATACCTCGAACACAGACCAATACTTTTAATACCAATTTTTAATATTTCATGAGTTCGTAAATCACCATATAATGGTACATTATATGTACCTTGAACCCAGTGATGGCCGGAAGTCATCATATCATCTGTGTGATGAAACTGCGACTTGTGTGAATTGTGTAGGCCCGGGAGAGATGAATGGGAGGAAGAAGGGGAGGAGAGATAGTAGAAGGGGTGTTGGGTTCTGTCATCATCATCGTAATCTTCTTCTTCATTGTAGTAGAAGCTGTGCTGGTTTTGGTCTAGAGGTGTGTCACACTGACTCTCCTTCCAACTTGGAACCAGAGCAGAAATCTCCTCATCAATCATCTCCGCAATCTCTGATGGCTCCCAATCAGTGATCTCCAATTCCTTCACCATCTCTTTAGCAACATCGATGGCTGTGTCGCTCTGGATGTCGAAGGGGAAATACACATTTCTGGCTTGTCCTACAGATGTATCAACCGGGTCAGAAGCAACAAACAAAGTGGAAGCAAGAGCACCTAAATTTCCTTTCCTAATGCTTGCTATACTTTAGGGTGTTTGAATGCCTAAGCCTGAGCATGCAGTCCTTGGTCTCTAAATATTTCTGTCCTCCAGTTGTAATGCATAATCATCAACACCTACGAATTTCAGTTAGTGTTGTTTTACGATTTCCATAGCAGCATGGGGTTAACAATTTATTAGGTCATAGATACAGTGGATCCATCCTTTCCTGCAAGCCTACAAGGGCAAATATAGGTCATTGCACCGGCCAAAACCTTTTCCTCTAGAAATAGAATTTGTGTCTCCCTGTCCCAAAGTACTCCAGTTCAAACGATTTTACCTCAAAATTCATAAAACTGGGAGTACAAGACACAGACAGGTGGATTAATACAAGACCCATAACCCTCTTGCCTATGGCATAAAGGCATAAAGAGCTATTAAGGCATACCATCTTTATCATTGATCTTGACTTTCAGAAATATAGTCTCGTCTTGTGGATCCATTGTCCCCGTGATAGTCATTTCTGTACTCTTTTTTGATTTAGCCAACAAAACCGGCATGTCAACAAATGTTTCAGTTGGAGTACTTGAGCTGTCATATGGAGTCATTGAGATGATGGGCAGTGCCTCCCCTTCATCAGCAGCAAGAAATGGGTCTGCCAACAGCTCCTGGGCCGACGGCCTCTTTCCGGCAGTTTCTAAGCATTTTCTGACAAAGCACTGGGCTTCGACATCTTGAATTCTGTAGTATGCTTCTGGCAGCTTCCCCTAGTGGTTTTCAAAACCAGAAAGTGGGTCAGATTCTAGTTACCAGATAAAGAGAAAAACAGAATGCTGAAGCCGGAGCTTACCGAAGTCACTCTCTTGTAAATTTGAGCAGGATTGGAGCACTCACTGTAGGGGTACTCAGATGTAAGCATTTCTAACACACACATCCCAAATGAGTATACATCCACAAGCTCGTCATAATCCTCTTCATATAATTCTGGTGCCATGAATTCAGGAGTGCCTTACGATTACGCAAACAGAACAGTATCAAAAACCAATGAAAAACACACTGATTTAAAATGCTCAATTTGAATCCAGCCACAGTATATTCACAATGAATATGCTAAAAGCATAACAAAGCAACCATTTTTTCATCAGATTGAATAAGGCCCTGCACTATTTTCAGCCATACGATATTCTTGACATTTCCCAATGAAAGTTACCGAGTCTCTATCATAATTACACGGACACGGCAATATAAATATTAATATTATAACAAAATTTTAAAAAAAACTTAAAACTTTAAAGATTGATAATTACCATTTGACCCCAATTTTTTTAAAAAAATTAGAATTTGACCCCTGAAAATTAAAAAATTAAAGATTGACCCCAAATTTTTAAAAAAAATACAATTTGTTCCCCAGCCATGTCCCCCACATGTCTCTGCCGTGTCCCTGTCAAAAAATTCAAAAAAATTGGGGGACACGCCACGTGTCCGAAACGCCGATATGGCTACCTCTAGAAGTGTCGGTGCATCATAGATGATAAAATTACATTCTTTACACTTTTCGGTAAAGATTTTGTATGCCTGTAGCATAAGCGTTTTAACGGAATATAACTTTGGTGCATGATTCTCCATCAGACTTCATAATAGATAACGAGCTGCACTATATATCCTCATGATATGTGAGATGCCAATCCTTTCCTATAAATGATCTATGCAAAACAAAAGATGGGGGAAGGAAATAGATGATTGCCTATTACGCTGTGGGCATGTTGGGACCCGCATAGTATGGCTGCTAAACCTAAATCACCAATCTTGACTTGTCCGAGATGGCCATTGACAAAGAGGTTATCACACTTGAGGTCTCGGTGTATCACTGGAGGATCATGACCATGCAGATAAGCAAGACCTCCTAGGATTTGGCGAGCCCAGTTCTTAACAGCCCGAATATCTACTCTCTTGAGCCTCTGTCTGTACCTGTAACCCAAAATACCTTATTAGAATTGCTAATCTCATTCAACTTATTTGTATAGAGTTTGCTTCAACTTTATTTTATCATCTGTGCCAAGACCCAAAGAATTGTGGAGATCATATGTTTGAAAGTATTATGTGCCTCTTCTGTGAAGTAATTATGTGAATTAGCAACTTTCTTGTGGGATAGTTCACTGTTTTGACTTCGTGAAGATTGGGAAATTACAAAATGATGAACAAAGGCCAAGATATAAGATGGTCAAAGCCAAATAAACAAATAGAAAAAGATAAGTTTTAAAAGCAACGTATATCTTTATGCTAGGTGTAAAGAGCTTGCAGCAATTACTCTCTAAGGTTGCCAGAAGTGAACATTTCGGTGATGAAGTTGAAAGTTCTGTGTTCAGCATCGATCCAAGAGGCATAGAATCGGATTATAGAGTCATGATTGAGGCTCTTTAGGAGGTGGACCTCTGAATAAAGCCGTTGCAATTCATCAGGTGATCGAAAGACATTGTCTAGATTGACCTGGTTCCAAGCCACCTCCATCGCAAGAACATCATCAAATGCCTTGTACACTGTTTTCATTGCACCTTTACCCAGAATTTCTCTGTACTGCAAGTACATCATCAAATTTCGTCACCATTTGACGGATCAACAAACCTTTAGATCCTATGCTTAATTTCATTGATATGCATGTGATCTATACTTCGATTTAAATTGTTCCTGAATTTAATTGGAACTCTTAACCCAACAGTGCACAAGTGTTGGCCAAGGAATTAGTAATTATTATTTATATTGTTCCACAACCATTTGCATAAATATTAAAGTGTTAAAGAAACAGCATCAAGGAAGACCAGTAATCTGCTCATTAGTAACAAAGGAATTAATTAGTCTGCCATTGGGTACGCAACAATCTACAAGATTACCTGGGTTTGAATCATATATTTATAGAGGGGTTCATCGAGGAAAGACAAAATTGAACGACACAACAAGAAGGTCATGAAGATTGTACTTGTCTAGAGACAGCTTTGACTTTTGTGCAAGAACTAGAAGAGTTGGAAACAAATATAAACACGAAATCGGAACAGTTTCTACCTATCCAAAAATAATTACAGAATCTTGTCCAAACACACAGACTCAGCCTTCCGTAACTACGAATACTAATTCTCCATGTCTTGGTTTTTATTGTAACTTGAAACCGATCCTACCAACCGCAACCTTTGGTCGTGTGGCTGTACCAACCTAAGCTCCCTTCCACAACAATTTCGCACAAGCATCGCTTGCAAGAGGTATGGCCCAAATGATTTTGCTCCTAGTGGAAATCAAACTTGAGACTTGTAATTGCTAGACAACTAAATCTCTATGTTACTGACAATTGAAGACAAAAACCATTTACTCATTGCTAACATGTGCTTATATTTTTTTCGCATTCAATTATTGAAACTCAACTCCACAAACTCATATGTTAAGAACTAGATAAATTACCAAATACTATCATTCATCAGAATTTGAGGGCAATAAAGAGCATATAATTAATCTGAGAACTTACACGTCCATAACGACCAGATGGGTCCATTTCAATGTATTCCAACTGCAAATTTGCTCCATCAATCGATTTTCCGAACCCTCCTTTGAACATGATTCAGAAATCCTCCGGAATTCTCGAGTACGTAGTACTGGTATATTACTACTATTTATAACTAAAAATCCTACTGAAGTTATCGAAAGATTAACGTGATGCTAGAAAATCCGAGGCTTTCCTTCGTGATTTTCGTATGAGAAAACACCAAACAACAACCAGAAGAGCCTTGAGTAATCGATCCTCAGCATAATCCAAGCCATGCCCAAGTCCTTGCCGGACAACTCGGAGGCCTGATATTTCATTTGGTTGAAAAAAAGCGACTATATAACTGCCAAAAGAAGGTAACACCTGTAGATTTTCTTCTACAGATAAGATTGAGAAAATTTGAGAGGTGGGTATAGTTAGGGATGAGAATAATATCTTGTTGAACTGGTATGGTTTTCTGTAGAAAGTGGACTTGGAATTAGCTAGTGGTGGTGGGTTTGCTGAAGAAAAGCTTTGAAATTGACAAGAAATTAATGGTGGGGTTGAGGCAAGAAATTAAGTGGGCTCCTAAATTTGAAAAATCTGTGGCCACGTTTTGGTAGTGCCATTTGTGGTTAGCGAGAGAGGGGGAGGGAATCTTATGGCCGGAAAAAGTTGGTTTGGGAAGATTTTGTGAGAGAATGAATGAGACGACTGGAGGAATTTGGGAAGAAGGGTCGATCAGTGCCACCAAAAAAGAGACTATATGACTCAAGAATACCCTTCATGTTTTAGATAAATACGAGAAGCACCCCTAACCTTTTTTATTTGATCGGAACCCCCGACATTTATACAAGACAAATTATTCACACCACAAATAGATATCGGTGTTACTGACTCTAACCATTTTTCATTAGCCCCTAAGTTTGGTTAGAGAAACTTCAACCCATTTCTATTTCTCTAAAATGGAGAATGGAGGTGACACATTGAAGAGAGATTTTGTAATTAATGTCATCTTTTTATCACTTTTTGTAATTTATGGGAGAATCTTGGAGGGATCCATCATCTTTTTTGTACTTCAACTCATCTTTATTCCTCCAAAATGAGATTTGGTTCTCTATATTTGGAGGATCATAATAGTTTTGGATGACCAAATCTCTAAAAAAAGATAGTTGGTCCCTCCAAGATTCTCCCGTAAGTGAAGAAAATAGGACATTAATTATAAAATCTTCCCTCAATGTGTCACATCCATTCTCTATTTTGGAGAAATAGAGATGGGTTGAAATTTCTCTTTAAGTGGAGTAGGCGTTAGTCTCAAGAGGGAATGGAAAGGGGATGGGTGGACCTTGAACCCCACTCAAGTGCGGAGGCATATAACTGCTCTGTTTGGCTGGCACTTTATTTGCCAGCATTTTTTTTACGTCACCAAAGAGTGTCAATTACCTCTTCCCTCCTAAGTTTTTTGGTCTATTTTTTCCAATTCACGATATTTCAAAAAAATATTTATATCTTCAAAAGTATAATATTATATATATATATATATATATATATATATATATATATATATATATATATATATATATATATATATATATATATATATTATTTGATAGATCTTAGGTTGTGTTCGGCAAGGTTTTGGAGAACCCAATTTTCTAATTTTCGGAAAAGTGGACCCACATGTCAAAGGCCATGTTCTCTCTTATCCCAATTTCTGGAAATTCTACTCTACAACATGTCTTGTGCAACATGGGTCTGTGGGGTTCACTTCAAAAATCCACACAAATGATCTAAGCCGTCCATTAGATCTAAAATTAATTTTTTGAGTCATCCAAAAAAAAATAGATTAATCGTATAACTTTAAGTACTTGATCAAGTTGTCTAACTTTCTTTCAAACTTTAGTCAAAATTTAAGATCCTAAATTGTGACTTAAAATTAGATGACGGATCAACCACTCATAATTTTTCAAATGAGCTAATTTTTTAGTAGTAACTCAAAAAATTAATTTTAGAACTAATGGATGGCTTGAATCATTTGTATGGGTCTTTGAAGTGAACCTCACAAACCTATTCACACAAGACATGCAGTAGAGTAGAATTTCCATAAATTGAGATGAGAGAGAACTCTGCCATGTGGGTCCACTTTTCCGAAATGTAGCAAATTGGGTTCTCCAAAACCTTGCCAATCATTTCTACTAAATAAAATTTTTAAAGTTGTAAAAAAATATTATAGATTTGTAAGATATAAACAATTGAAAAATGACAGACATGTTGAAGAGTGAGAAAAAAAAAGGATGGAGAGAGTAATATTCTTAGATCACACGTCTTTACAACTTTGTTAGCATTAATTCTTGTTAAGGAATAGATTAGGATTAACGAATGACAAAAAAAGGGAAAAAAAAATCTTGTCAAGGAATTCCGAAAATGAGATAATTGTCTTGTGGTAACTATACTTTTTACGATTTGTATTGTTTTCCTACCATTTTGTTTCTTTGTAATGAATTCTACCAATTCTTCTTGCAATACAAATACACTTACCTTGAATAATTCGTAGGGCACCTACCTCACCGTCTTCTAATGGGTGTTTATTTAAAATCGAAGCATAACCACATTAAATATATGGCGTATATGCTACGTACACATTATTCAGTTCAAAGAAAAAAGAGTCTTGTAGATGTTGCCCCCTTGAACTATCACACTTTTTAAAATTGTCATTTAAATTACAAAACTCTACACTTGACCACCTTAAACTATCAACTATCGAAATCTTTTACTCCGTTGGATCCCTTATTAATATTCAGTGGCTTAATGGTTGAAAGATATGAGAACACTTTCCAAATCTTATTTCCTTGCAATGTGGCGACAATTTCAAGAATGATTTTCATCTACATCTTTCATTCTATCAAAATCATAGACTGGCCAGCCTTTTTTAATTTTTCTTACATGAAATAGCTATTTAGCATCTTGATTGTTGTGTTGATGCAAACATACCGAGAGCTATTAATAGGGATAAATAGAGGGAGATCAATTAGTGAGGGTGAGTAGAAGAATGTGCTCCGGAAAAAGAATTGGTCTTTGATTTGCTACAAATGCAAATATATAAGCATGTCATTTTTGGCATTTGTCATATTCGAGGTAAAAAATGTTTTGAGCACAATTTCGGTCTGTTAACGGTCATAATACAAGTGAAGAATAATACTAAAAGGTTTAAATATTATAACAAGGAAGTCAATAGGGGTGAGCACAAAATCTGTCAAACCATGAATCCAGCCCAATCAAATCTAAACAGATTGGTTTGGTTCAGTTTTTTAGTAGCGTGATTTGGTCTTGATTTAAAAAAATTAGAATCCGTAGTCAATGGTTTGGTTTGTAGATTAACAGTCATGGTTTTCGGTTCCAACCGATCTGAACGGTGTGTGTGTGTGTGTAGGCAAATTTTCTAGTAAGGACCTCCCGTAAAAAAGAAAAAATGTAATTTTTTCACTTTAAAATTTGTTTTTGGAAATCCAAACCGTCCAATGTGTTTATAAGGTGTTTTCAAGGGTCAACTCGAGAAATCTTCAAAAAGCAAATACCGGGAAAGGCTTGATCCAAGCAATTTTTCGCAAAACTTTATATTTACAGTTTTGCGAAAAACTGCTTAGATCAAACCCTTCTCCTTTTTTTGTTGAAGATTTCTAGTATGGACCCTTGAAAACACCTTCTAAACACATTGAGCGGTTCTGATTGTCAAAAAAATGATCGGATCACGGAGGTCCGGAAGTCCGGAGTCTGGAGTCTGGATAGGTATATATATATATATATATATATATATATATATATATAGAGAGAGAGAGAGAGAGAGAGAGAGTGATCTAGTCCGAGTCCCGGATCCGGGACTCCACCTTCCCAATATTCTTTTGACGATCCGAGCCGTCCAATGTGTTCAAAAGGTGTTTTCAAAGATCCACGCGGGAAATCTTCAAAAAAAAAATACCGGGAAGGGCTTGATCCAAGCAGTTTTCGCTATAAAGTTTTTGCGAAAAACTACTTGGATCAAGCCCTTCCCAGTATTTTTTTTTTGAAGATTTCCCACTTCGACCGTGGAAAACACCTTTTGAACACATTGGACGGCTCGGATTTCCCAAAAACAATTTTTAAAAGCATCAAAACACCGAAAATGCTTCAATCCGGGAAATCCAGAATCCTTGACAGGATCGCCGGTGTATATATATATATATATATATATATATATATATATATACAAAGGAACTCTCTAGTCTAGGATTCCTAGGTCCGAAACTCATAGTTTCGGATCAAATATTCATGATCCGAACCGTCCAATGTGTTTAAAACGTGTTTTCAAGGGTCCCCGCTAGAAATCATCTAAAAAAATACCGGAAAGGGCTTGATATAGGCAGTTTTTCATAAAACTGAAAATGTATAGTTTTTGTGAAAAGCTGCTCGGATCAAAGCTCTTACCAGTATTTTTTTTTTGACAATTTCTCACGAGGACCCTTAAAAACACTTTTTAAACACATTGGATCGTTTGGATCGTGCGAAAATATCTTTTAAAAGCTTCAAAACACCAAAAAACCCTCCAATCCGGGATATTGGACTGGAGAGTAGGTGTGTATATATAAATATATATATATATTTAAATATATATATATATATATATTCATTATTCCTAATTAAATTTATTCATTATTCCTTCTCTAGCAAGATTTATTTTGCCTAAGATTCACAACTTATTCCCCTAATTCCAATAAACCAATAGTGGTTAGTCATAGAAATAAATTGAGTGATGAAATTCTCCATTCCAATTTTGATTCCATAGCACGTTTCTATTTTTTTGCAAATTTCTATACATGATTCGGTCATAGCCTATTACTATTCCTTGATTTCCTTCATTACCATGATTAATTACCTAAATGTTTATATATGAGGACCTATTCGTATTCTATATAAACGTAACATAGTAAACCTAAATTTTAAGTACTCTAAATAGTTTACAGAAATAATATCTCAATTTTTTAGCAAACCGTGGTTCGAAACCGAATCTAACCCGTATTTTAATGATTTGGATTGGTTTGGTTCTATGTCTTTTGTGGGTTGGTTTGGTTCTTCAAGTTCATAATCCATAGGTAGTGGTTTGATTCTTGGTTTACTACAAAACTAAACCAATCCGTTCTATGCTCACCCCTAGAAGTCAAGTCTCAAGTGTAAGATTTTATTGTTCAATAATTTCAGGGCAAGATAGAATTGAGCCTAACTATCCATTTCACTCAAGATAACATGATGATTAAGCTCGAAATAGAGTTTTATTCATGTTCGGGGTACAAGTGGGATAGAATCCTATCTTTGAGTTGACCTTGAGGCGGTCCAGAGGCTAGCCACTGTATAATCTGCAAGCAATTGTCACCAACATTTTGGCTGGCTCAAGTTGCAGGGCTGGATGGAATTCCATGTTGAAGGCAAATTGATGAAATGACAATATAAAGTATGGCATTCTATTATCTTCTAGTTGACTCTAACTTGCACATCTCATTCAACTTCTTCCATCTTGATATAATAATGAGATTCTCAACCTCAATAATTTTAAGGGTACTACTAGTCCCTTGGCACAAAAATTTGTACAGGTCTTATTTATGGTGCCCACTTCAAATTTGATATAACATAGGTAATCTTAGTCCGTGTAAATCAACTCACATGTAAGATCTGTGCAATTCCTATGCCAAAGATTGGTAAACGAAGTCTGACTGGGTCACTCACTGGGTCAGTCTTTGGATTTCTTGCCATTGCCAATGATAAGAGCAAAAAATAAAAAGAGATTACTGTGTACAAAAAAATACAAGGTGAAATATTGCATCGATCTTTGTTAGTAAGTATTATAATACTGAGAAACTATATTTATTAAAAATTGAAAAGGGCTTTTTTTTTTCCCTCCTTGGCTCTCTCCCTGCATCTATCTCTGTTTTATAGTACTGTTTTTTCTTCTTTCCTACATTTTTTAGAATAGTAAAAGTTCAATATAAAAGGTCAAGCAAAAAAAAAAAACTTTCGAACTTCATCGCATGTTTCAAGCTGTTCTTTTTTATTAAAGTTTTGTACTAAAATTTTCGAACTTAAACTCAATTTTTTCTTGCTTCCGGGTATTTTATGAGTATGTATGGCCCATGCACAATGAGTTATTATTATTTTTTTTTTCATTCGTCATTTCTATTTTAGTTCATTGGAGGGAGTGAGAACGTGACTCGATCCTAAGATGCAGTGTGGGGCATTGAAGAGCTCTATCACATGAGCTAACCACCACTTGCGCGTGCACGGTGAGTTTAGATGTGTATATGTGTATATGTGTTGCCAGTGCTTTTTTATTATTATTCCGAATTATCAAAAAAAGAAAATTGCTTTTGTTTCAATGGGCCCAATGGGGTAATTGGTTTGTCTAGGTATGTATACTCATTTTATATTTGTGGGAAATTGAACTCCAAATTGAAATGATCCATGTCCATTGGTAGTTGTGAAAGTGAAGCACATCCATTTTGGATAAGAAATTAAAGAGTGGCAGTAATTCATGTATATATGACACTACACATCTTCCATAACAGTTGCACAGAGCAGTAAGGCCAAAACTCATTCTCCTATGCATGCGTTTCATCAGCAAGACAGCAACAGTGTGGAGTTATATGTTTCAAAAAATAAAAATAAAAATTTGTTATCGTTATCTGATCACTGAGTTTGAAGTTGTGGTGGAAATCCCAAGTGAGATCATCAGCTTTGAATAAATCACCATTAAAAGTTATTATATGGCTTTGGTGATGGGATTTGTGAACCAAATCATTCAAAAATTGATCTGTAACTATATGGAAATATGTACAATAATAATATTGCAGCATCACTCCACTAGATATATTTAAAATTCTTGATATTTTATAATTCTAACAGTAATCTTATTTGAGGAGAATCACATCGAACAGGAAGCTTCCCGGCACCTTCCTCGAAGATTTGTTTAGTGTATAACCATTTAACCACTTTGTATAAAAATATGACGTTCTCAGTGTGCTCTTACTCCGGCTTGCCCTATTTATGACTTAGGTTATACCTCTCTATGTCTATATATAAAGAAGTTCGGAAAGGGGAGAAATAGAGGAAGAAAAAGTTAATCACTTAATCGCACTAGTATGGATTCAAATAATGAACAGAAACATAACATATATCTGGTGTGTAATATTTTGACGATTCATTCCAGGTACCATAATGGGTTAGTATGTACATATAAGTCGAGGCAAACGAAGATAATACGTACAAAACTTTGTTTTGATTTTAATTGAATCTTCTCTAGTAAAAAGTAGAATTGATGCCCGAATTAGTGAATCATTTAGGGTGAGTTTTTGGATGAATTTTATCTTAATCTGATAAAATTTAGATAAAATTTATTCAAAAACTCACCCTTAGTCGATCCTGAGGAATCAAATTATTTATGTCAAGCCACAACTAATCCCGCATGCCCTATAATTGAAGATATAATGATTAGTCAAGCCCATCAACACTGCTTTGAAAAGTCAACTCATTTAAAGTCATCGTATTGTTAGTTCTATTTCAGTATTTGTGCTACTCAAAAAATTATTTATAACTCATAATCTACCTTTTTTTTTGTCGTTACAACATTTTGTTTAATAAACTAATTGAGATTTATTGAACAAGATTCATATTGAATAAATAAAATTTAATAAATTACAAATTATAGACAATTATTTGAGACGTCCAAAAAAGAAAAAGAAAACCAACAATTGGGACTGAGGGAGTAACGAGTAGTGTTCAAGAACTTATCAATTTGTTGGCATTTTTTAATTTGTGCAGGTTCTTAAAGCATCTGCAATTAAAGATGTCAAATTTGATATGGCATGTCAAAGATGAATCGGCATTTGAACTAATTTAACTAATATTATCAATTATCTAGGTGGCATTTGGTATCTTTTCTCTCGTGTCAAATTTGACATGTGATGTCAAATGTTTTCCTTTGTTACTAAAGTAAAAATATACCATAGAAATACTTTGGCATAATGGTTGGAACATGAATTTTTAGAGTGTCAATTGACAACACATCAAATTGTCTCATAAGCCTTAAAAACATTTGACACCCTACATTTGAAGCTAAGGTTAGAGAATGTTAGCAGTTCACTACCTCACAACTAGGTGCCCAAGCGGATCATCCAATCCACTCGATCCATCCAATCCGACCAATCCGAACCATTCGTTGATTCACCCAAGGTATGTATGGATGATCAACAGTTATTGAGTTTGCCAATTTTACGGTTCGGGATCGGATTCGGTTCGGTTCCAGTTAAAACCGAACAGCCCGTTGGCAAAAAGAAAAGAAAAGAAAAAGTGTAATCATGTATCCCAGACTTCAACACGTCACCCATGTTTACCCAATACCCACTACTCCACTAGGGCATGCCAAAATCCGAAATCAGTAATCATTCTTAATTCTCAAAGTCTCACTCATTCTCTCTGCCTACCCCACAAATCATTCGACATGTTTACCCAATACCCACTACTCCACTAGTGTTGTTGCTGCTCATGAAAGCTGTTGTTTATGTGTGATTTGGATTTTGGAGGATGTTGTTGCTAATTTTGTGCTATAAAAATGTGATGGGTTGTGGAGGTTTAAGTTTACGGCATTGATTCTCCCAAATGGGCTAAACAAATAAGCTTGAAAAATGATTGGGCCGGAAAATGGACTAGAAATATGATTGGAAAATTTCCTAAATTTGCCGAAGTTAGAGGCCCATTTGTCAAAGCCCAATCTGTCAAATCCATTTGGAACCGTTCCTTCAAATCCAAAACCGAACCGATCCATCCGTATATCATCCATGAATGGTTCCAGATCTTGAAAACATAAATCCGTTACTATCGGTTTAGATAAAATCCGAGTCGATCCCAGCCGGAATTGAACCGTGGACACCCCTACTCACAACCAACCATCTTAGTAAGCCTTTAGTTCGAGATTTGAGGTTGAGGAGACTATATTAGTCGATCTAGAGGGCTGAATATCAAATTTCATCACACGATACATGAACTATTTTTTGAGGAAACAAAAACAGAAACATATATTCATAATCATAAACAAAATAGTACAAAGGAAACACAAGTCTTGAAAAATACAGGAAACAAACATGTACAAACAAAAAAAAGCTTGAAAAAACAACTCTGGTGTTGGAACCCACTAATCCGCTCATAATGGGAGGATAAAACATGATATGTATCTAGCTGTAGCTCATTCCTGGCACAATCGCTACCGTAAAATACCTTCACCAGTGCCAACGGGTATCATAAATCTGACGCCTACATCCAGTGGCGACTTCAAGAGTTCGGAAGCGTGTGGTCACTCATAAATATTAAATATTTTTATCAACTATAAAGTAAAGAAAAAACGTCACAGTAATGACAACTAAAAATCATGCTCAAACAAAAATTACATTTGAAGTTTAACCTAGCAAGACAGATCAACCTTTCCTTCTCAAAAGAACAAAACGAGTGACATGGATTCAAACAAACCACACAAAGAAGCAACTTTTATGAACTTTTAGGATTTATCTAGTGGTGTCACCACCAAATTTAGGGGTTCATTTATGAATATTTAAAAAAAATTAATATAATTGGTAGTAAAATTTTGTCCCTCCGTGGGGTCGACTGACCCCCCCTAATATTAAGGTGGAGTCACCCCTGCCTACATCGATTAGATCCAAGAGCCATAACTTTCCTATTTCTAAGCCCGCATAGTCCAAAAATGATGGAGAAAGTGGTAGATCTTCTCTCGTTAAAAAGAGTGTCTCGACCACCTCACTGACATGGATCTTCTCTAGCGGAAAAGACTTTTTGAATGGAGTAAAAGATTTTGGGATTATCGATCTCTTCCTTAAAAAGATTGATATGAGTTGATATCAGTCGATACTGTGTATACACTTGCTGAGTCAAATTTCAAAAACGAGCGAGAGGTTGCAGCTCTATGAATTTTGAATAGGGTGTTAAAAAATTACATTAACTCTAATAGTTCTATTAATTGACAAAATATACGCAATTTTTTTATATTTGTTTGAATAATGATACCAAATAATACGAAAATATGTAATATATATGTCACAATTGTATGTCGGCATATAAACACATTAGTTTTTATTATAGGAAATTGTTTGGCAAATATGTTCGCATGGATTTTTTTTGACATATAATTCTTTCTTTTTTTTTTGTAGATATAAAGTTGATTGTTATTCAGAGAAAAACTAGAGCACAAAATCCATAGCAATTGATACTTTTTTCTCTATATATATTTTTAATTTTGTCATTAAGAGTATGTAATTTGTTTTGAGCTAATATATTGTGTATTCAATTGTGAATTTCCTTGATTGATAGATGTTCACAGTATGTGAACAAGTGTTCAAACAAACTTATGATAAAATTATTTTGTGGTGATAATGTCAAAACTGTTTTTGATTCACATTTGTCAAATTATTACATGTAATATAAAATGTAGAAGTGTTTAGGTTGTTTAATTGAACATTTGTAACACCCCCAAAATTTGGGTTTGTTAATAAAGAATACATATATAATAAATAGGGTTTGACAACAAGACCCCAAAAGAAAATTACATAGATCTCCTTGCTATTACATTCATTCTCTACAGGGTTAACTATGGATTCTCTACTCCATTGCACAACCGTCCATCCTGGCGGTATTCTGCTCTGCTCTATAGGCCTTCAAGCCATAGTGCTCCTCCTGTTCATTTCTATAGTCTAGCATAATACGTCAGAGTCGCATTGCAACATCGTGGTATTATGCTAGGGTTACACAAGTGCAACACTATGAGCGATAACGCCCAGTAGACAGTTCTAACCAAATCTTAACTAGCAATTCTAGAATATATATATATAACTGGAAAAATAAAAGAACATTTATCAAAAACAGTGTATCCCATGAATGTAGATGTGGCAGTGTCTATGCAAATCAAAGTATCTCATGCGTATCTTGAGCGCAAGTAAGCAATGTCTCATATTATCTTTTTAGTGTCAACATTCTTCTTCAAATTTCAACCATGTCAATATCTCCCATCTCTCAAAAGTTATTGGGCTGTTTTCGTCTCCTTTCAATTGACGGTCACCAACCTTTCCACTCGAGGTCTCGGCTCCTTGTATCCAGTCGCACACTAACAAGATACAAGGCTCGTTCACCCTGCACACACGCGTACATAGTCCCGGCTGCCTTGTCTTACTGATCCCCACAGCACGTTTCAAGGTCTTCTACTATGTTTTGCGCACGCTTAGCCAGGGTCGGCCCAGGCCCAAGGCCCACAAGGCCTGGGCCTAGGGCACTCCAAAAGGGTTGATTTTTAGGGCACTCCAACATTTTTTAAAAATGGGTTAGACTATGACTCTTTTTTTACCCAAATAAAGAAAAAAAAACCCATTATTAGTTACAAAATATCCCAAACTATTGTCGTCCAATAAAAAAAAAAATGCCCAAAGATAAGTTAAAAAAAAAAGAAGTGGCCCAACATGGATTTTGTTTGTAAAATCCATGTTGAATGTATATATCCCGAAATCAAAATTTGTATTGTATGCGGGCAAAGGTTTTTTTTTTAATTGAAAAATGAATAGTTAATTGAAGGACGATTATGTGATTGATTAATTAAAGAAAAATTAGAATGCTTCAATTTCTCTCAAAATCCAGAAAGAGGAAAAAATTCATCTGCATAGTTGTGGGTTTACTGTTTCTTACTAATTTGACTTATGGATTTATCATATGTCGAAGAGTTTGATACTCTTTGAGCTTGTCTCCATGGATTCCATTTTTTTAGTGTAATAGCTTCATTTTTTGATGCCATAATAATGGAATTTTCTTTGCCGTGAATTTATTTTTTCGATGCCATGATAAAATGATTTGGTAGAAGAGGTGGATTATAGATGTGTAATTGATATTTTTGCTTCTAAAAATGCAACACGAGTAATATTTAAGTGATAATCGTGCGTTACATATGTATTTGAAGACTTTGTGTTTTGACTTTTTTGTTACTATATAATGATTAGTAGAACTTTATAGTGTCTTAGCTTTGTCGTATTGTGATTGTTACAAGAATTTTTTTTTAAGTATTATAATCTTAGGACACATTTTTTAGGCTAGGCCTAGGGCACTCAAAACCCTTGGGCCGGCCCTACGCTAAGCCCTAACCACCAAGTTCACTTCACGAAAATGGGGCGGTGCTCTCACTGCACTACTGTATTACTTAACCCCAACCACATCATGGTGCACACTCACATGATGGATGGCATTAAGACTGCATTACCGTTTTCAATTCCATTTAATCAACCCATTCTCATTCTCATTTATTTTCTCATCGACAACTATTCAATCATTGTCTTGTAAAACGTGTCGTGTCATGTCGGTAACTGTATCGTGAAGTGATCACATAGTATGCTCAATCATGCTAAAAAATGTGTCAATGCAATATTTTTCTTGATAAACGCGTCACATAAAATAACAGCTTCCTACGCGCTAAGTGTCACATAAAATAATGCCCTTTCTACGCGCTAACTTTTCCAAAATAGACTAGATTCCTCAGAAAACCTTTACTGATTATTCATGAAGTCATTTCAAAACTTTAATTTTCTTTGGTAACTTTCTTTAGACAAATGGGATAACCAAGAGAGTCTCAGGCTGAAAGGTCGAAAAAGTTTAGTTAGAATCATCATTCCTTTCTTAAACAGCGCAAAACTTGCCTTTTTGACAAACCCTCAAGGGTGTTAGCCTTGGGTTATCTCAAAGTTCAAATACTAGTCAAAACATTACTCTTTACTTGTAACATCCGTTCTTAACATGCATGTGCATTTCATACGTATATATATTTTTTTATTTAATAAGACATTTGGTGTGTGACATGTCATTTTATTGATAATGCATGGATAATTTGAGTGTAGCATAGTCCGCATTAAACACCACATATGCTTGTGTTTCTAATTATGTGTGTAGTTTTGTGGCTAAAAAAAAAAAGACTTAGAAGTCAAAAGGAGAGGAATCGGTTTGTCAAGGTGTGGGTTGGCATTAAATGTTGTTTGTGGAAAAATTTACCAAGGAGGGGACACCTCACCCCTTAAGGGATGAGATTGGAAGACTTTGAAAGACCAAGACTTTCATTTCTCAGCCTCAATCACGTAGAGAGAGAGAGGAGGAAGTGAGGAGTTTAACAAATTTTCAGAGAAAGGTATGAATTTTCTACTATAGCATTTCAATTTCAAAAATTATGATATTTTAACCACAGTTGTATTTATATGTTATATAGATCATGTAAAATTTTTAGAATTTTTCGTGATGTGTAGAATTTATTAAAAATGTTTTATTGAACTGCTGGCAGCTTTGCCACACTTCACGAAAATGGGCATAACTTGGCCTAGGAAACTCTAATTGTAAAGACCCGCTTTTTAAAAATATTTTTTTTAAAAAAAATAATGTTGGCTAAATGTGAGAAAGTGAAAATAGAGTGATGTGGGGTCAATGTGATGGAAGTATGTGCGTTGGGGTGTCTTTAGAACATCCTAGAAACACAAGGGGTGCTAGTGCAATTGGTGGTGTGTGTGTGTGTGTGTGTGTGTGTGTGTGTGTGTATATTTGTGTGGCTAATTTTTTTGGCAAAAATCAACCATCTCTCTCTCTCTATCACTAGCCCTCTCTCCCTCTCCTTCTCCTCTCAAGTTCTCCACAAACCCCACCCCAAATTCACCCTCCACACTTAAATCCTTCACCATCCAATCATAGATTCGTCATCTACGCATGTTTTGGAGTCCGAGACTCCGTGGTTTTGCTTGGAGCTAGCATGTTTCAGTTGGAGGTGGAAGCAAGAGCTAGGGTCTCATCTCCTTCTTGGTTTGCTTGAGGTAGGGAACAATTTTCTACCTCCTCTAAGTGTATATTGATTGAATGAGTGCATTGTTCTTCTCCTTGTTCCTAAATCCCTTGTTAAACTTGATTATCACCATGGAATTGGATTTGATTCTTGAATAAGTTTGAGTTTGCATATTTGGTTGATAGCTCTATCAATTGGTTGTGAATATGTCTATCTCATTTGCTTAGTTGTGATTTGAAACCCCAATTTAGACTTGGAATGAAGGCCCCATCCATTTGAGCAAGGTTGTTAATTTTTCACTCGAAACCCAGGTGGATCGATCCACTCTTAACAGTGGATCGATCCAAAACCCTCTGTTTCACTTTTGGTACGTAGTGGATCGATCCACTCCTTGCTTGGATCGATCCAGAATGACTTGTTCACGGATTTCACTAGAGTGGATCGATCCACTCCTTGATTGGATCAATCCAGAATGGTCTGCTCGCGGATTTCACTAGAGTGGATCGATCCACTCCTTGCATGGATCGATCCAGATTCCTTTGTTCAGGCAGACACTTTTTTTCAACTTCGCGGGCACGCCCCGGCTTCGTCCAAACTCCGATTGAGGTGATTCTTGAACCGTTGGAAAGCTCTACGAGTCTACTTTCAAACCCAATTGGTTTCATATTCATATCCTTTGTATTTTGAGAGAAATGTCCTTTTTACTATCAGCGTGTCATATTTCTCGAGGTTTATAACTCCATTATCATGTTCCATTACTCCGGGGCCTCATTGGTCCTTTCAAAACTTCTCTAATTGACCTTTAAGCTTTAGTAACCCATCATGGTGCATTTTATGCTTTCTCTTGGTTGTCTTGGTTTCTCATACACTTTGACACGTGTTAACTTAGCCATTACCGATACACAACGAGTTTTTTGAACTAAGTAAATTACATGGATGTTTTGGACACTTGTAAAAGCGTATTGTGATACGTGAATTGCTTTTGGACACTAAGTTGAACTTATTAATTGATCAGTGAAAATGTAAATGTGAAATGCATGACACGGGACCCGAAAGGGTATGCCCGGAGTGACACGGGGCCTGAAAGGGTATGCCCGGAGTGACACGGGGCCTTTAATGGTATGCCCGGAGTGACACGGAGCCTATATGGCATGCCCGAGAATGAAACGAATGATTAAAACGAATAAGATGCATATGATAAATGTAAATGATACTTGGGTTATTTTTAGATATTTTGGGTATTTGTGAAGTATTGTGAATGAAATGTTCATGTAAATGACTGTGTTTTGAGGGGAATGAACCCACGACACAAAATGTAGTGGTTATGAGGAAACTTATGGATATTTTGGTTCCACTAGATCTTTGAGGTATCTCTTAGACACCTTGTCATCGAATTCATTTATCTTGGTCAATCTTAGCTTATTCATTCACGTGCATCTTTCAATCTCTATACCCTTAGTGTTGGTAGAAATGTTTCCTACGAGCTAGTGAGCTCACCCTATCTTTCCTAGGTACACAGCAAGGAGCATGAGATCGGATGCTTAGAGTGTGATTGCATGCCATGAAGATTTTATGATTTAGAAGTTATTTTCTCATCTTCATACTAAGTACATTCTTTTTGGAAGATGATACTGAAACTTTAATTTCTCCAAGCTTTTTGACTATTTCAACTTATGTAGTAACTTTAAAACTTTTGTTATTTTTGCATTGGTAAGGGTACCCTTGAGCAGAAGCTCATTGTACTTTGACTTTGATTTTCTATGGGAAATTGATTGACCTTGTCATCGATCCTACGTGGATTTTATTTGTATTTGGCTTATTGAAATTGAGGGCGTGACACTAATTTTCACTTAGTTTGATTTGTTAGAAACTAGACACATAGGGATTTTAGAATATATATAAGCCACATAGCCAATTGTTTTTTAGATGTAGCAGTTTTTGGTTTAAAGTTGAAGAAAATTCTGTTTTTGTAATTTTTCAGCAAGTGACTGGTCCGATTGGAGTTTGTTTAAAAAATAGCTATCAAGCTCATAAAATTTTGAATTTTTGATATGATGTTCCTATATGTGTATAGTATCTGTGGTAAAAATTGCGTGAGAAAAAGATGTGTAGATTAATTCTGTAAATTCGGAGACCAGAGGGCTGTTATGTGTTTTTGTGCATGTTCATGCATTTCACTTACATTTAAGCATGGGGGGTGAACGTGAGACTTATGGATGTCTTATACACTATATTTTTAAGGTGAGGATAGCGTGAGAAGGATCACGGTTACATCTCCAGATCGTAGAGAATAGAAGTTTAGCGCAGTTAGTCTTTTTGTCAGGTGAGAATGTACAACTTATATAATGAAGAGAACTGTTGTGTTTTTCCATAGTTGTTTGTGATTATTACTGTTCCTGAAAGCTCCTTTGATGTTTATTTTTTTGTATATGATGGCAATATTCTTGGTTGGATGGATCAAAAAAATTTTGATGGGTGAAAAGAGAATTTTTATGCATTTTGTGCCAATGTTTAGTTTGCAAGGTTGGCATTTTGCATTCGTGGGCTGTGCCATCTGGCTGTGTGCCAGCATTTTAGCCAAAAAGTTGCAAGGTTGGCATCTTGTAGCATGGGCTGTGCCAATATTTTAGTTTGCAAGGTTGACAACTTGCATTCGTGGGCTGTGCCAAATGTGAGCAGTGCAAGCTTAGTTTTTGCTTTTTGTGTGGGTTGCACCTACCATTGGTGATAAAGAATGACCCTCATCACCGGCACTATGTGTGAGCCTGTGAGTGAGGTAACGGTACCGTCATAACTCCTGGTCGTGAGGTAGACGACTCGTTGGTACACTTGGTAAAAATTTATGTGATTCATGTTATGACGAATGGGGAAAAATATGATTATTGAAAATCCATTTTTGGATGTGTTGTTCATATGAGTTTTGTGAACAAAATAAGTTGGTTGAAATATTGATGCAATAGTTTTTTTTTTCCTTAAAACTACAATCCATCTCAGGAGCTTGGACATTTCTTTTTATTATGTTGCTAACGTACATTCTCTTGTAACCTTTTTGGTTGCAGATACCTGGATGAGATAGATGTCGGTCCAACAACAGTGCCCGTCAGGTGTTCTTAGTAGTTGTTTTTGTAGCATTTGGCAGTCTGTGGATGCTATGTATATAATGGTTTAAGAGGATGGTGTGGTTGTGTTGTAGTCCACTACTTTGGACTTGTATAAATGTTTGGGGCTTGTTGTAATTTTATATGTTGTACACCTATGACAGAGGGTTGCAGTTATTGTTAATTTATTTTAAATTGTGTGTTGCGGGTATTCTGAGGTGTGTGTAGGTGGTGTCTCGTGTTCATCCACTTTGTACAGGTTAAGTCCTGTCGGAGTGGGGTGTGACATTACTTTTAAGAAAAGTTTATCATTTTCTTTTCCGAAAAACAATCGAGCATTTTAACCATGTAATTTTGAAAAGTAAATTTTCAATTGGGCATTATGACTACGTAACTTTGAAAAGTCTATCTACTTTTGGACACAGTAATGACTACGCATAAGCATGAAAAAGTTACTTTTAGTCATGCATGTAAAGACCCGCATTTTTTAAATAATTTTTCGGAAATAATGTTGGGTAAATATGAGAAAATAAAAATAGAGTGATGTGGAGTCAATGTGATGGGAGTATGCGCATTGGGGTGTCTTTAGAACACATTAGAACACATGGGGTGTTAGTGCAATTGGTGGTGTGTATAGATATGTGTGTGTGGCTGATTTTTTGGGCAAAAGAAAAAAAATCAATCATCATTCTCTCCCTAAAAACCACTAGCCCCCTCTCCCTCTTCTTCTCCTCTCAAGTTCTCTACAATCCCCACCCCAAATTCACCCTTCACACTTAAATCCTTCACCATTCAACCATAGATTTGTTATCTACGCGTGTTTTTGGAGTCTGAGACTTCGTGGTTTTGCTTGGAGCTAGCATATTTCGGTTGGGGTTGGAAGCAAGAGCTAGGGTCTTACTCATCCTTCGTTTACAAACTTCTAAACCTTGATGTAGGGGGATTTCTACCATTACTAAGTGTTTTGAAGTGTGTGGTGTGTAGATGATACCCATTATTTGATCAATCCTCCATGATTTCTTGAAAACCCATTGAAAATCCATATTTTTCCTTATTTTAAGTTGATTATAGTTTGATGTATGTTGTGGTTGATGTTCTATGTAATATAGTTGAAACAATGCTCTCATGAAATCTTTGAAGTTGATATTTGGCCTTGGTTGGGTTGGTTTTGGAAGCCATGGAAATCCCCTTATTGCTGTCAAAAAATCTGCTCGTGAGGTCTCTGGATCGATTCACTTTTGGGTTGGATCGATCCAAAACCTTCTAATGGAGTTACGGATCATAGTGGATCGATCCACTCTCAAAGTGGATCGATCCACTCGCATAGTGGATCAATCCACTCATTATTTGGATCAATCCACAACCTTCTGTTTTGCTCCGGATCAAAGTGGATCGATCCACTCCCCCCTTCACTTTACCAAAACTTGTTTCCGTCGATTTCGGTCGCTTGTTAGTGCTATTACTTGGCATAATCATCTCTTATACCTCGCAACTCGTTGAATAACTCGTCCCTAGCCTATCCTAGTATAATTGGTAGCTTGGCTTGATTTTTGTATGACACCTACATGGTCACACACTTGATATATGCGAATTGAAGATTTTTTACGAAATGCGTGAACTTGGGTGACGATCCGAGGTATGAGTGATATGATGACATTTGTGCGAAACCAATGAACGTGAATCGAAATGAGAACTTGAAACTCTTAATACGGGGCCGAAAGGTAGCCCGGAATGATACTCGGGCCGTTCTATGGGCGTGTCGTGAGGAATTATGCCTTGGCCAAGGGGAAGATTATACGGGGTCGAAAGATAGTCCAGAATGATACTTGAGCCATCTTATGAACGTGTTGTGAGGAATTTCTAAAGATCTAATTTAAATAAAATGGTTAACGCGACACAACGGACGAATTAGACACTTATGAGAGATGACGCATAACGGGTATACTTCGGGTACACTTGGGTGATGACTATGGATTTATAAACTTATATGTGCCTCGTTGGACTCTTGTAAAATCTTGGTTATCTTATTTAGCTTTCATCCTCATGTCTCATATCGCATCTACGTTTCATTGTGTTTAGTTTTGGTAGACGTTTCTCTACTGGGCTAGTGAGCTCAACCTATCATTTTTCAAGTACCCAGCACGGAGCATGATTTGGGTGTGCATAAAGTGATTGCATGCATCTTTTGAAAGCTTAAAGAAGAGTTACCTCATCATCTTGGGTTTAAAATTTTAAAGAGATGATTTTGTAACTTATTCGTATTAAATCTTTTGACTTTGATTTGTAATAACTTTAAGACTTGTGTATTTTGGCTTGGGGAATGGGTAGCGATAGACTATTGTACCCCTTTTTATGCTGACTCTGATTATTTGACAACTTGAAATTTGACGGGGCCCGTGGACTTGCTGACTGTCCACGTGGAATTTCTTATTATTATATTCATTGAATATCGAGGGCGTGACAATGCAAACCTTCTACCGTAAGCTTTCAAGAACACTACTATCTTTCCGGAAAAATGCTAGGTAAACAACTTAAAGAAACTTTTTAGTAGTAAATCATGCATGAACTTGATATAAATAATCTACTAATTGAAAGTAGAATAGCTACTTAAAGGTTAGGGTAAGTAGTTTACTAATTGAAAGTAGAAGAGGAATTGACTACTTAAGGTTTAGGTGGGAAAGCTACCTTGTTTTCCTGTGATTAGCCGGAAGCTGAAATAGCTAGGTTGGACTCCGGATTTAAACTACGAACACTTAAGCTACTAACTTTCGTACTAGTTTTGGATTGTTGGGTGGTTCGGGGGGGGTGGGGGGGGTCAGGGTTGGTGGAGGAAGAACAAGCTTAGAAAGCTTAAGAACACAAGAACTTGGAAAGATGGAGTGAGAGCTTTGGTGCTCCGGAGAAAAATGAGAGCAAAGCTCTTTATTTATAGGCAAAATTGGGCAACCCTCCTCCCTTTAAATGGCTGGCCAATCTCCCCCCATGTACCACCATTTTAATGCCAAGATTTTTGAGGGATTTTGCACATACACTTATACTTGGTGACTAAGTATTTGGGAAGCTTCCTCCCTCCTTCCTACATGGGCAAGCACATGACTAATAATCCTAAGAAAATCTAGGGGGAAAATCTAGGAATTTAATGAAAGAAAGTCTAGTAAAAATCTAGTAGTATAAATATACTAGTACACACATATATATACTAGTACAAAAATAATTATTTGGCTCAAAATAGTTATTAACAAAAGTAACTTTAAGTAATTCATTAAAGAAAATAATTTTAAGTAAAGGAAAATCAATTAATAAACGAAATTTTTATTTACCAAAAATTAGGGTCGTACAACATATATAGGAAGCTATGTAGCCTTTTATAGCTTTTAATTGGGTTCTTTACCTTGGATTCGTTTATAGGCTGATTTTTTGGGGTTAGTTGTTCAAACTTTTTGGGTAGGATGTTCAAATATTTTAAGCTAGGGTGTTCAAATATTTTTAACTAAAGTGTTCAAAAAGGACAAAACTTAACTATGAGTACAAAAAATTAGATGTATCTAAACAATTTTTTTTTTTAGGGTGGTCAAGTGACCACCTAAGAGTCCATGTGGAGCTGCCTTTGTCTTCTTTGATTTGTCTTAGCATGGAGTACAGTGGAAATTTGATCCATCTTAGCACTTAATATAGTGGAATTCTCGATATGATAATTCGGGAAGTCCCTCATTCTCGATATGATAATTCGGGAAGTCCCTCTGAGGCCCGTCGCGTCTGTGGTTTTTGTATCCTAAAAATTATACAAGAGGGCATTTGGTTCGGTTTTAATTGGAATTTATGCAGACTTTCATTTTGAAATTAAAATCTCACATTAGTCAACAACTATATCAAGGACAATGTAAAAAATATCTTATTCGTAAGAACTAGTTTTGTTGATTGGTTAACTGGTCCCATTTTTTCATGATTTTATTCGTGAAATTGTTTGAATCTAGCTCTCAATTCTCAACTCTTCTCTCTCTCGCTAACTATACACAATCTGAATTAGTTAAAGTAATGCAGCACTTCAATTGAATTTGCTAAAATAGCCCCAAAAACAATATAAAACCTAATACTCCATCCATGCTATATTTGTTGTCCCCTTTCACCATTCACATCACCTCAAAAAATTAGTTATATTTTCTTATTTACAATGTTATATATATTCAGTAAGGATCTTGTTTGATAGTTCTGGATGAGTACTATTCACTAAAGTTTTTGAAATTGTAAAAAATTATATATTCAAAGATATAAGCAATTTAAAAATAGCATGCACACACATAAACAGACAAGAAATTTAGGACAGAGAGAGTATCTCAATAAATGAAATCTAACCTCATCAGTACTATACAAAATATGCATATATGATCCCTATTTATGAGGTGTTTAGGAGCCTCATTTTTTGTTTTTCATTTTTTAATTTTTTGGCCTTTTGAATTATGCTCAGAATGTATTCTGAATTTGGTAGGAGTGCTTGGGAAAAATGTGCAGAATACATTTTGAAATAGGATTGGTGTTTGAGAGATGTGTTCATTATACATTTTGTATGTTTTTTTGTTAATCAAAATGGGAAAAGTGAAAAATGAGAAGTCAAAAAGCTCATCTAAACCTATTTTTCACTGTTTTTCTCTAAACTCAAAAATCAAAAACTCATTTTCTCAGAATGTGTTTTCACTATGGTATGTCAAACACCTAGAAGTAGAAAATGCGAAACCAAAATGAAAAAAATAGGTAGCCAAACACCCCCTAGTACATAAATACTACTCGCATACTCATTAAAGACAATGGCCTAAAGATAAGCTTTGCCAAAATGATATGGGTACAATACTTATGCACATCAAGGTGATGTGGCAGATGGGAAGAAACTCAATATGTGGCCCACCTAAAAAAAGGGTATTATCCGTCACATCACTTGGGTGTGCATTTGATGTATATGTATGGTGTACCTATAGCATTGTTTGTTAGATTTACTTCAAACACTGGGGAAAAAAAAAAAAAAATTGGTACCAAGGAGAAAAGAGTAAACACAAGAAATTCTTTGGGCCTATAACGCAGAACTGGACCTGCCCAATTTTGGGCTCAACTCGAGATAAACCCAGGCCTACTATCAGCCCATCCAACTTTGACATGCTTCTGAATCTCTCTGATCGAAGTCTTCGGAGCAATGCCCTTTCTGCAACACATTCACAGATCATTCATGTATAGCTTAAAGAGTTAATCGTCACCCACACAGCCTTCATCTGAAGAAAACGATCAGAAGTCCTTTCCCATGGCGAGAATTGGGAGAATCGGAACAAATGGGGGACCCATCTGTTCATCTCTTTCTATATTACTGTTGATGTCTCTTGCTTCCTGTTCTCTCGCTTACAGACCCGGTGACATCGTTCCCATGAGCAAGACTGGCCAATACCACTCTGTCAGTACTCCAAATCCCCTCAATTACATATATAGATATACACCTGTGCAGATTTGGTTACTGATCTGGGTATTTGCCGTGTTGTGATTTGTGTGCATCAGTCGAGAACAGTTTCGCATGACATGATTGGTCGCCACTGCCCAATCTTTGCTGTAAATCGTGAGGTGCCCTTTCTTCCCCGATATGCTAATTGGGTTTTAATTTTTTCTTTTGTTGCCTGAATTCAATAGTGCTGTGTTTGAACTTCGTGCTAACTTGTTGCAGGCTTTAATTCCTATACCAAAACCAACTGGCTACACTGGTGCTGATCCGTATAAAATGTGAGACACCTTCGTCTAGCCTCTTAAAGTCTAAATTTTTTTCACTTCCATTTGTTAACATTTAGCTGCTTCAGTACACCACTTCCCGGGTACATGTTTGGGAACTTAGCATCACTTTATACGTTGCAAATATTCTCTAAGGCTCTAACCTCGTTAATAGACTAAGGCTCTAACCTCGTCAATAGACTGTCTCTGACCTACTGGGTGTATCATTCCAGCTTGTGATCATGTAGGTTGATAACCATGTTTGGATGTGTATTTTTATTGATGACCCATGGAAGCAGTCTAATATTGCCCATCTAGAGTAAATAAACTCAGGATTTGTGACACCATATAGCAGATTCAATTATTATTTATGTTTACACTATTAGTGTGAGATTCCAACGAAGGCATCTTCTCTAATTAGCTACAGGAGCTCTTTAACTTGATTTCCTAAATAAACTCAGGATTTGTGACAACATATAGCAGATTCAATTAGTAGTTGTGTTTACACCATTAGTGTGAGATGCCAACGAAGGCATCTTCTCTAATTAGCTACGGGAGCTCTTTAACTTGATTTCCCATTGTTTCAAGTTGATGTGTTAGTTTCAAAATAGGAATTAGCTGATACGATGTTGCTTCTAACAACTTGTGTGATGGTTATAGAGAGTCTGATGTCACAAGGGCTCTGGTTAATAATTTACTTGGAAGCTAGTAAAATTTGGCTGCGTTTTTCAGTTATAAAGTGCCATGAAGGAGTTGGTTTTTATCCATTTAAGCAAAATGCCCTTTAGTTAATCCTCAATTTGCTTCAAATTTTATTACAAGTGTGGAGAAGTGATGCTTTTAGCGTGCAAGTTTTTGTTCGCATATTGCACAAGTATCCAAAGATATTCTTAGAACTCTTTTTGTGCAGATCATTTCAAGTTGGAAGAGAGAAGTTTTTTATTCCATGGCTATTAGTGATAAATCGAAAAGGTCCTGAGGTTCCAATGATTGATGTAAATTTGGTAAGTGTTACAACGTGGGAAACTTGTTTACATCATTGAATTTCATAATTTTTGCATCTTAAAAAAAAAAGTAGTGCGATACTAAGAAGTACTTTTAAGTTTCTAATATCCCACATGATCTTTTGTAGTAATAAGAGTTTCATCATCTAAATTGATGGTGATGTTTGTTACAGCTTGTCTCACATTGGTTAATTAAACCTCTTGCCAATTGATTTTGAGTTGGATGCTTTAACATGATATTAGAACTTGTCTCACAATGTCTTTGTTTCAATGTTATACAGAGGTACTCTGGGAGCGATTTGCTTGGCGTCACAGCCAAAGTTGTCGATATGCCACATCACTGTATGTAGCTCCTGTGACTACTTTTACTTGGCAAGTAATAATTATTACATAAATTCTTGTGGAATGGTTGATATGCATTTCCATTGCCCTATTTACTTTGTAGACAATGTTAATATATTACAACAAGCTACTATTAGTTTATTGCTCGCGTGTCATAGTGCTTGTTTTGTTGTCTTTCATGTGATTGCTTACAATAGTAGACAAGCAAGGGTTCTTTTACATTATGGTCAACAAGAAACTTACAGTCACATCTTCATCTTCCGGATATGCATGGTAAGAATTTCTTAGCAAAAGTGTCCGGTGGACAATAGGATTTAGAAATGGGGTGATGTTTATGGCTAATCAAAATGTAACATGGATGGGTTTTCTCAAGGATGGGAAATTAGTTTCTTGAATTATGATGCTAAAGAAGTAGAGGGTACGAGGTTGGGAGAAGTGAAGTAAAGAACTTATATATATTCTTGAAAAGTTACTATAAAGGGTAACATTGGCAATGAAAGAGATGAGAATATTAGGGCTGTAGAATAGTGGAAGTCCTATTGAAGTTTGGAGGTATTTTGGTGGCGATGGTGTTATAGGTTTAGCAATGTGATTAAATAGATCAAGTAGGTTGAAATTGTGCTTATAAGGGGAGGAAGAGCACCTATGCACAAGAAAATCATGAAACTTGTCCATTGTGCTTATGATGGTATGGTTTTTGTTCAAATGAAACTTGTGAACTGATTTACATGACTTTATAACAGCTGAGTTAGCTTTAAGACACATTGTAGGGTATCTAGGAGTTCAATTTGGTTCAAGGATATGGAGACTCCTCAATCCTCATTGAAAGATGTGTGGAAGTGATGCCATCATATGATGGCCTTGTATTTTATTTACCAACCTAGAAAAAGGCACATGATAGAGTCTCAAGGAGATGAGGTGGGGAGTTCCAAAACACTGTCACAAAATGTCTTAGAGAAGGTTTATCTAATGTCTTAGCCAGATTAGTTTGAAATAGAGGAGAATATTAGTATAAAAAGCATACAGAGGTGATTGATTACAAAAAATTCGAAGAGGGAGGTTGAATCGAGAACTGTTGAGTGGACTTCAAAAATTTCCCAAAGCTTTTTGAAAAGTATTGCGAGGGAGTTCTTAGGCTAGCTATACTTAATTGTATGACCTGGGCAAATAAGAAAATTTTCATGTTCAGAAAGGAAACTTTGTCAAATTGAGGATGTTGATGTTAATTTGTAGCAGTTTGGAAAACATGAGAGTAGATTTGAGCGAATGAGCAAACCTTTTTGGATATCTTTAACTGAAATTAAGTATGTTGGTTCAAGTTGAGTTGCCCTCTATAGCTCAACCCTGAGATGTAAGGGTCTCCCTTCATCAATGAATCCACGGTGTCTTGTTCGTGGCCTTCCTTCCAACAGGATCTGAAGGCTCGCCCTGCCTCCCTCTTTCTCTATTAACGGTGCATGTCTCTCTCCTTCATCTCCAGTGATTCTGTCGCCATTGCAATCACACGAATATGCATAGAGCTCTTCTACAGTGTGTGGTGATTTCTCACTTCTTGTCAGATGATTAGAATTTCATCATGACTCTTCAAGCATGGTGGAAGGTGGTGGTGTTCTCTCCTGCCAATTCAAAAGTTGCTCATAATGTTTTCATAGGGAATGTTAACAGTTTTAAGTCTACCATCTATTTAGACCCCTGCAAATTTTTTCATGCTCAAACTTTAAAGTGTTGCCAGTTCTATTGCATGAAATGTTATATTTTGTGGCCTCAATTCTTTCCTCGTTTTGTAGTCAACTCTTCCTTGTAACCCTCGAAAGAAATTGAAATTTACTTGTTGAATCCCTTATACATTCTTAGGATGAATCAAGTTATAGTGAATTCATCTCTCTTGAGCAGATCTTGAAATACATCCAGACATCCGTAAACAATTTTGGGATTCACAACATTGGCCAAAGCACTTGCTTGTCAGATACACATGGTTAGTATTACTGTTTATAAACTCGGTTTTTTGACAAACTTTGTGGTTATTGGTTGATTGTTTTGCTGTTTAGTTTGGGGAAACTAATGCCATTGGTGACCCGAAACATGCATTGTGATATTCTGCATTTGAGTTGAGAGTGGGGGTCTCTTTAGTTTAGGTATACGATCATGAACCCCTTGGGTTGGTGATCAATCTTGCCAAACTACTCACAGCAGCTCCATTAATGTACATGATTGTTGTCTTTGCTGCATCCTCTGCATTCTGCTTTCCTTGTTTTCTTAAAGAACATGCAGCTTCCTTGTACCTTTCCTCGCTTCAATACTATGGAGTTTAGTTGCTGTTTTGTTTGTATGCAGGAAAGAACAGTCAGAGATGGATGTGACTTCAGGATTTTATGTTCTGTTTGGATCAGGTAAGAAAGCTCAATTAGAAAATACTTCCTCCATCCCATTTTGTTTGTCAATTTTCAAAGATCGTGTCATTGGTCAATCGCTTATATCTTCTAAGATGATTTTAAAAAATATGCAATGTGGATCTTGTTTGAATTTTGATAGTTCTTGATTAGTTCTAAAATACAAAGTTTTCAAAATCATGAATAACATTATAGATTGAAAGATATAAGCAATTGAAAATTGGCACGGTCTTCTGGAATTGACAAACAAAATGGGACAGAGGGAGTATTTGTTTTCGTTTTAAATTGCTTTTAGGTCGTAATTGAATCAAAGAGTTGTGAAGGGATTTTTCGAGGGGAAAGAAACTTGAGGGATTATGATTTGTTCATTTTTGGGTGGCCACCGGTCTTAACTTAAGGATGGAGTAGGTTCGGTTCGAAGTTCATCCTTGAAAGTTGAACCGTATATTCATTATTTTCCGCACAATATTCTTTGACAAATTGACAACCATTATTCCCTTACCATCTAGTTTCTTTTGTGCTTGTAAAACAGGGCTTCTGATGACATTTATTCTCACGATATACATCTTGCAATCTTCTCAGGATAAATTTGCGAAGTATGGTCTCTTTTTTCTAGTATTTTTTTTGTTAATAAATCTTTTTTCTATTACATGGTGAATGTGATTCCGTCCTTCCAGAAGGCCAATACATATTGATCCACTCATCTTTTCTTTTTCCTTACCTACAACAATAGAAGAGATGTTTGTTGTTTTCTTATCGTCATTGATTGAGAATGATGGAGTTCTGCATTTCTTCCCAGGTTTGTGATGGAAACTGTAGCAGAAACCAGTATGCCTGCAGGAGGAGTGGCGAAGGTCGAGTGATTGAATTCTATAAAGTTTCCAAGCGACATCTCTATGATCAAGCCTCTCAAAGATTAAAAAGAATTTCTGAAATCGCTTAGAGGAGGTTTGTTTACATGTTTCAGCAACAGTTTTTGGTTTCCTCAAAAAGGACAGTCTTGCGTATGTTATCTTATTTTTCCTTCCATTTTTTGGGGAAGGAGGTGAGAAAGTGTTCCGAGGCATGTGTAATAGTAAATGACAACGACAAAACATATCGTAGTACTAATTTTGTAGAAAGGATTTCAGAACTGACTAGGAAGATCATAGTTATCACGGTGCAAAACTTTCATAGGAGGCATGTACCTTGTGAACTCTAAACTGATTATTTGCCTTTAAAAGCTCTTGCTCTACCCTTGAATGTCTATATGAGACATTGAGTGTAACAACCCGACCCGGTTGACCATGGACCCCTTTCAGCCCAAACACTTGGCTTGAAAAGGTATACGCCTAAGAAGGTACCATGTAGTTCAAGGTGGGTGTTAATATACCACGATGAGGTTTTAACTCCCAACCAATTTGAGACTAAACATCTTCTACCCCTAAAAGTAGGGTATTACAATCCTCCCCCTGTTGGGGAGTGATTCACGGTGATGCTTCCTTCTTCACAACAATGGAGCTCCTCTCTCTTGAACTGACAACCAGAAGCAACTAGTTAGTGTCACTTAGGCCACTTGTTTGATGACACTCCGATGAGCTTGTTAGTAAAAGAGAAGGAGAGTACAAAGAGTATATAGATCTGAGATTGTGTTTATACCTCTAGGCTTTATCCCCTGGTATATATAGGCACTAGTGTACTTGCTCTCCAAGTCTCATGAACGTCATATGTGACCAGTCCAGTCACATGAAATGGTCTCTGACGTGATGCCATGTGGTCCTATAGAAGCTTCCCACATTGTGCCACGTAGCTTTCATCATGTGCACAAGTAACCGCCTATCGGCCCTTGTGGGTTTGCTCCTTGGATCGGGCCACACTGTCTGCCTCGATACCATCGGACCCAGGTAGTTACTACATTGATCTTGATACTACCTTCGTCCTTGCAGCCTTCGGCATTAGGTTGGTACGGTCATGTACACCTATGAAGATTCTCATAGGCAAAGCCATTTAGAGTCTTCGGTCCTTGGCACCTTCGGCACTAAACCATCTGGAGTCTCACTGGGCTGGAGTCTCATTGGGCTAAAGGGAACAACATCCACCTGGACTTGCGGTCTACAGGATGTGTGGCCCTGAGTTGTGATACGTCCGTCCGTTTGTCTATATGTGCTCATCTAGCCCCAGTCATTTTGCCTGTGGGTTGCACCATGAACGTTCAGCCCACTACACCCTCCTAGGGATGAAACGTCCTCATTGCATAGTCCCAGGAACCTCCCCTGGTGTTCGTGGTGGCAGAGCGTGTCCTGCCCACCACTTGGACCAGGGCGGGACTTTGATACCATTTTTAATGACTCAACTTGGTTGTCCATGGACCTCTCTTCGGCTTTCGGCCCAAACATGTGGCCTAAAAAGGTATACCTAAAAAGTTACCATGTAGCCCAAGGTGGGTGTTAATATACCACATGAGATTTTCGCTCTCAATCAATGTGGAACTAAACACCTTCTACCCCCAAACTTGTTATTCGACCACAGGGTGCTTTGCTCAGTTCAATTGAATTGAATTGAATCAATCCCTTGCTTTCTGTTGGTGTATTGAAGATTTAGATTGAGTAAATAAACGATTTGATCTCTTGACAAACGATTCGATCTCTTGGCAATAGATCGCCTCTTTCTTGTTGGTTGGTTTTTCCTAATTTTTTTTATAACTTTTTGTTGCTTTAGAATGAGTTTTTATTTTTGTTGATAAAAACCAAATACTCATGAGATCCAGTTATATTTCATAAAAATCAAGTACAAACTACACGGTCCAAAGACCTAAACAAAAAAAAAAAAGAAGCCAAAATAGAACAAAATTACAAAGTCCAATGGCTAAACCAAAATAACAGGAAAAAAACCTAAACATTCTAGTACAAAAATAGTCTTCAATCTCACCACCTTCATTTGTTGCCGCCACCGTCCACATAACCGCCGCCATTATTGTCTTCATACTTAGATAATAAAAACGGAGGTGCATCAAACTGTCATCGGAGGCCAATTTAGAACGCATAGCTGATTGCCCAAAAGAGCCTACTAAACCAGATCTAGAGTTGTAGATTAGAACCCATAACAAATTGGTGATGGACAATCCAGAAATGAAAGAGAGAATGGGAGGACTCTCCGAAGGAAAGAGTCTCAACCACATCTCAACTGAGAAAGAAGAGGAGAGAGAGTGAGAGAGGAACAAGCCATGGAGGGAGTAGGGCTCATTAAGATTCGGCTCCGTAAGAAGATCAATTCAGTGTATAAGCGGGACTCGTTAAGGGCTTTGCATTTTATGGCCAGTTCGATGCTCGAGCTCAATTTTTGGCTCCGTTTATTTACTTAGCGGTTCCCGAAATAACACTTTCTGTTTCTACTGCTTGCAACCTTTGCCCTGGAGGAAGTGAGGGGAACATGGGAGGGTGGGGGTTATGGCCGGAAACCCTAAAAGGGAAAAGGGGTTTTTTTTTTTTTTTTTTTTTTTTTAGAGAAGCTCTCAACCTTGTCTCTACTGCCAGAAGTTCAACAAATTTTAGGAGCTTAACCGGTTTAGAATGAGTTGTTAGGCTTGGTTTTCATCGGCTCTCACATGTTTGATTTCACCTTGACCGAACCTTAACCCATTGTGGGCAAAACAACAAACCCGAAAATTGTGGGAAACACCAAGAAAAGTGATAAGTATTAGTTTGGGTCTTTATCATTAGACTTAGTATAATATACAATACACGTTATGATTGATTCCACAGTAAGTAGTCAAGATGAATCAGACATTCCAAGTTTTGAAATATAGAGAAGATATGGTATAAGTTGGCCGGAAGATATCAAAATAAAAAGAAGAAATGGTTGGTCCACAATTGAAGGCAAATGTAATAATCTTAATTGGATCTGAGACAATATACCGATATTTGCAAGTCAAATATATACTTGACCAAAATGATATCCATAATTTACTGAAATTTACTGTTTATGAGGATCAAGTGATCTCATGATTTACAGAATTTTACAGTTCATGAGGATCATGTGATCTCACGTGCCATATGGTCCTTCCGCCATGCTTTTACTTTCTCACCAAACAAGAATGTCTAGATTAATACTATGAAATGAATCATAAAGTTAGGGACCATCTTCTCTGTTTTACTTTGGTGGTACCCACTAAGTGGAATCACACTGTACACATATTTCAGGATCGGATTTTTAGAACTGATAAAATTGGAAAAAAGAGATAGGGATCCAACATTTAATTGGGTGTGTTAAGGACCTATAATTGCCATCAACTAAGCACGTCAACGTCAATCACTTTTAAGAAGGTAAAAAGGAAACCATGCTTAGGTGGAAGCAATTAACAATTATCACTCAAAAAAAGCTTCCTACCTGGTATTAAATAATAATCAAGAGTACAACTTTGCAATGGCAAAATGATTTCCAAAATTATTTAAAAAATGTATCAGTTGTGACATAATAATTACTCCCATTAGGCGCTCCACGTACTTCCACCCACTACACATTTATCGGTCTACATTATACAATATACAATATAGCAATAAGGAATTAAAAACATATAAAAAGACATGGGAGTAATAGAAGTCATTTGGATGTATACAAAAGAAGAAAGTCGAATCACCCTTTTTTCCCCAGTTATGGTTAGCTGAATCAACCAGATTGCTTTAATAAGTCATACTGATACACAATGTAGGTTTAGCTTTTGTGGGGTGGTGTTTGATCTGAACACCTCATCTCTTGAATCTTTCAAATCCGACCTGGATCTAGCTGACGGACGGGGATAAGCACTTTGATGGATAAGTTAGTCCCAATACAAATAAGGAGAGTACTGGCTTTAGGGAATAAAGGTTGTCGGACCGTTTTTTTACCATCTCTCCTAAAACCAATTGGTGTTAGGAAAGACTGCAATTAAGTCTTTTATAGCATTCGATATCGCACCTGCAAGTCTATTTTTAGAGCAGTCACATAAAGTGACATTGTATAACCAAATCCATGTGGACACTTTGGGTCCAACAATCCTTCCCACAATGACGCTCCCGCGACTCGAACCCATGACCTCCTGGCTCTGATACCACTTATAGGACCAGTTTTCTACCATCTCTCCTAGAACCAATTGGTGTTAGGAAGGGTTTCAATTAAGTTTTTTATGGCATTCAACATCGCACCTGCAAATCTGTTTTTAGAGCGGTCGCAAGTCGTGGCATTGTGTAACCAAATTCATGGGGACACTCCGAGCCCAACAAAGACGACGTACCTCTCCAGGATTTGGACTGTATCATTTATAGGGAGAACCAGCCTTGGAGGCCAAGATAGTTCATGCCGAGCTTCGGACTGTACCATTTATAGGGAGTACCATCCTTAAAGGTCAAGATAGTTCGGGCAATTAGCTTAGAAGCTTGTGCCTTTTGGTTAAGTCACGAATAACGACGATCTAGGTTTGATGTCATGCATGACGGTTGCTTGAGCTGAATGGCTCGACATTGACACGACGCTATCTCAGCTGTGTGTTACCTTGCAAGATCTAACTCGACACTTCAGCCCACGTACAAAGCTCTTGGCCGGGCAAATCGCTTGGTCGCCAATGGGTGTTGCCCTTTGAGCTGCCCGGACCTTCCCAGGTTGGGTCAACTACAACTTTCTCTCTCTCTATGTTTGAACACAGAGAAATAGCCTTTTAAATTACAACCTCGGAAAATATTCTCAAAAAACAATAAATGAATATTTTAATCTCTTATTGAAGAAAATTTAAGAAGTCGTTGAAAGGATAGAGGAATTAAAAACTCGAAGATCCCGTTAGAATGCACTAAATTCGAATGTACGTCTCTTTATTTATTTATTTATTTTGGGTGCTTATTTCTAGTTTTCTTTTTTTTTTGATCTCATTTCTAGTTTTCTTTAACTTGTCATATAATAAAGCAAAAACTCATATCGGTACAATTTTTTTTATTTTTTTTTGTATGCTTGGAGATGCTCTAACAGTGAAAAACAAATGGTATGGCATATTAAACTTTGCTAAGGGATTGATCGAGTAAAAGCATTACAAGAAATAATATTCTTTTTTTTTTTTCAAGCTCACAAGCTTCGACTACCTCCATCCGTAATGAAACCTTGGAATGAAAGAAAATTTGTGCGGTAACGATTCGGTGAACATAAGGGCAACTCAATTATCACAAAAGGGGGCACCACTTTTAAGTTTAGTGTCACTAAATATTCCATGCTCTTGAAGCATCATGTAGTGGTATTTTAAGCCTTTCTTCACCATATTTTGATGTGGACTCCATCACAATTGCACGATCACTTGGTGCGTCGGTACCCACGCTATTGCACCGTCATGTGCTTTGGGGTGTTTCTTCTCCACTCACAGGCAAAATTCATATTAATGTGTGATGGAAAAGAGTATATGTAAAGCTGTGCTCGCGAGAACTTACTAACTTTCGTTACTCATGGACCACCTTGGGGAGTATAAACTTTTTTTTTTTGGAAAAGCAGTGTTAACACCGAAGGGGAAAAAGGAAAACATAAAACAAAAGGAATGAAAAAGATATAAAATTAAAAGATTCCAATTGGGGCAAATGCTTGTTGCTTGATCACCTGAGGAAAAACAGGGATTGGTTGAGAACTGAAAAGGCTTTTGTGACCTTTTTACATGGTTTTCCTTTTTCCTTTGGCTTTTGAGCTTTTCCTGGTTTTGTGCCAGGTATCATTATCAATTGTTTGGTTAATGTCAACTTAAATTAGGTACTTAATTAGAATCGAACGTATGACTGGACGCTGATATTAGTAGGACTAGGAACCAAAGTACCTGCAGAGGTGCACTAAAGGGATATAGTGTGCAATTCAAGTCATCCATCTTGAAAATCAATTGTCCATATTTCTATATTAGCAATCAATAGTCCCACAAAATATTGAGTGTATGACACATAAATTACCAATATGAATGACTCAAATCGGGCATTGCAGGAACTCCAAGCCCAACTAGGTTTTTGTGTTTCGGACATCTTAGTACTTGATTGGGTGGGAAAACATTTTAGACCAACTTGCAAAAGGCTGCTGGAGGACTTAACTTTTAATGGGACTAATTATTAACTAGTGGCATGTGCTTAAAGCCCTTTTATATTCAAAATGATATGTACTTTATGTTATAATTTAAGCATTATATTTAAACCGATTTCTTATAATGATGCAACGTTAACAAATTTGACCCACAATACTAACAGTGACAACGTACACATTATTTTCTTTCAACCGTGATCAACGGGCTCCAACAATACTGACAGTGACAGCGCGCAAGTTATCTCCTTTCAACCGTGATCAACAGACCCCAATAGTTTTGGGATAGTTTCATTCTTTTTACTTTAGAAAATGGAAGAGCAAATTAATAGCTCCATCTCACTTCATGCTAGTTCGAAGTTCACGTAATATGGCCCAGGACAGAAGATAATATTAACTCCAACTTTGGGGGAGAACTATAGTTATCAGTAGGGATTTGCATATACCTATGACACTAACCATCTAATTCATGTATGGTCATTTCTGTATTAGAAAATTGAGTTAAAGAAACAACCGAGCTACAGTTGTTTGAAATTGAGAGAATAAAAAACTTTTCTTAATGTAAAGGAATCATTTGATTCTCTCTTTCTCAACTTGCACTGGTACCATATTTGTACCTACGTATTTGTTTTAAATGTGGAGAAATTACTATAATTGTTATATGTGTGACTGTATCACACATGCTATAAGAGCATCTCCAACTTTGGCTTCAACTTGTTGCATGTCAAATTCTTTTGAATATTGAAGTGCCAGGTCCCAACATCGCTCATCTCCAATAATAGCTCTCATGGACTAAAAAAACTCCAAAAGCTAGTTTAATTTTGTACTCCAAAAGGTCACTTTTGCAGTTGGCAGCAGCTCCCAATTGGGCCCCACAAACGGACAATGTGATTGGTCAATCTTCATGATTAGTTGAGGTGCGCGTAATATGGCCTCATTAAAAAACATCGTGAAGCGAATTGGTTGCTGCCGAATCCGTGCGTGATTTAATTTAGCTTTGCATTTGAAGATAATATTCGAGATGCTTTTGATTTCAATTTTGATAGGTTGGTTCTCCATGAAAAATTTGACTCCCCCACTAGAGATGCTCTCTTGGCTTCAGATTTGGAAATGTCAACTTTGTTTTAAGGTTAACTAGCGTTGTGTCCGTTTAATGCACAAGATCAAAAATATATATATTGATATAATGCACAGGATCAAAAAAATCACATAGATATTTTTTCCGACCCTCATGCATCAAATGGGCAGAACGTTATTTGTGTTTTTTCCGGCCTCGTGTTTTCAGCGGGTCATGACTACTACTAATAGATACTCCTCTGTCCCAAAATGTTCTACCTATTTCTTTTTTTGGACGTCTCAAAGATTTGTCTATATCTTTTATATTATGATATTTTATATATTTAATATGGATCTTGTTTGATAGATCTCAATTCATTTTTTTAAACAAAAATTACATAATCATAAAAACCATTATAGATTGTGAGATATAAACAATTTTTTATGAGGTTCCAAAAAGGAAACAGGCGAAACAATTTGGGACGGAGGAAGTACAAAACACTTAGAATCAAATAAAAATGTAAAAAGAAAAAAGAAAAAAGATAAAAGAACAACTTACTTCACACTGCCCCTCCCCAAACCAACAGAGCAGGCAGAGCCTTGTTTAGAATAGTAGATGTAAATGCCGGAAAGTGCAGTAAAAGCACACAGTGCACTTAGTAATGTAATTGTAGGCTAACTTTATTTTGCTTGTTTTCTCCTCTCTGTAAAACTGTTTTATTATTATTAATGAAGTTATTTCTTCAAAACTGAAAAGAGAATTGAGAAAAAGAAAAGCCATGATAATTGGTACTTGTATGTGTTTTGGGGAACAAGGCACATAAGCAAGGGAGAGGGCCTAGCAAAAGCACGTAAATAGATGGGTCAAACTTTTGATAACGAGGCACACAATCATATGATTCAACTAATATTAATAATTAGGAATCTAGCAAACCATAAGAAATGATAACGGTGCAGTTTGGTACGATTATTGGTAAAACCAAAATCAGAATTAGAACATGTACCAAAAATCTAAATCATAACCAAAATTATCGGTTTTCTTTTTTATCGATACCATAACTAAAACTACGGTTACCAATTTAATTCGATTTTTCATCGTAACCAGTGGCCAACATTTTTAATAGAGTTAAAAATACTAAATCTTCAACAACAAAATATCCAAAAGAACCAACAAACTAATATACTACCATATACTAGTTCAAAGACACTAAAATCTATTATCCAACAACAACATGACAAAAACTTATCTTAGGTGACCATGTCATACCGTGTCAAAAATAAATATTTAATAACTTAGGAATTAACTTTTATTCCGGAGAATACCGGTTAAGTCCAAGTGTCGATCCACGGGGACAAATTGGCTGAGTTGCATTAACTTCAATTAACTTCTAATTTAATTCAGTAGAAAGTTGTTTGATTGAGTGTGAAATTGTTAAACTAAAGGGCGCAATAATTAAAAGTGATTAAATTGATGGAGAGGGGATCTATGGTTTAGAATCCACTCCCACCGCATAACCAACCACCGCATAGATATAATTAATATTCAAATTGCAAAGGATTATCGCTAGGGCTTAGGGTTTGCAAACCCTAACGATAATCGTTAAGATCCGAGATTTAGTTTTTTTTTTGGTTTTAGATTCTTTTCGTCGAGAAAAGCTAAGAAATCACAAAAAATCGATTGAAAACCAACAAATGCAAAAAAAATTAAATAAGGACAAAATCAAAAAAACCAAAAAACTAATTTTTTGAATTCACCCAAACCACCCCTAAATCTCGGATCTCGTGGGAAGGGGAAAGTCGCACAGGTCAAAAGGAAGTCGAGAGGTTTCAGAATTCCAATAAGGGCTTGGATCAAATGATAGAGAGATGAGATGAAGAAAATTTATTAAAAACCGCGCGTCTAGGATAGTTTTGAAGTGGAATATTACATTACATTAAAAGCACAATAAGAGTTGAACTTAACTATGTAGTTTTCACCACTCTAATGTGGGATTTTTTATTAGCTAGAAATTCTGCTTGATCATAAATAAATAAATAAAAATCTATTTTGTTATATCTCCATATACCCTATGAATTTGTTTGTTTGGCAGGATATAATTGCTGGATTGGATAACATATTTGAGCTAAATAAATACTTAGTGTTTGGTTAAAGAAGTTACGACTCGGATCGATTAAACTTGCATGTCTATAATTCGGCAAAGGGTGAGATAGACAATGCAAGGTATTATTAATCCAATAATTATTGATCCGGCGAAACTATATACAAACGGAAAATGCTACAATTTTATTCCCCATATGGTGTATCCCAAATTCCCAATCATTACATGTTATGCATTCTAATCGTTTATGTTAGGGGTAATACAAGAAACTGATAGATCGAAAAAACCGGCTGATCGGTTTAGTTTTCGGTCGGGGTAAGGGTGGGTTTGGTCAGCTTCGGTTTGGACTAAACCGAACCGATCAATTTATGGCTCAGTCTCTTTTTCCTGGAAATTTCTTCAGACCGAATCAAACTGAACCAAACCGAACCGAAATACCCAAAACCATACTGATTTTGACCAATCCATCAAAGGTGTCCATCTTAAACCCAAAAAAACAACAATTCTTAGCTGTCCATCAATCTCAACCATCCATTTCAATCTTAACGTCGGACTGAACCAACTTTGGTCCATTGTTTATTTTAGTTGGGGTTGCTTCCCGGCTAAATTATCCCGAACAAATCGGTTTGCGTCCCGAACACCTCAAAAACCGAACTGAACTGATTGAAAACATCCTTACTTTATGTTACGCCTTCTAATGGTTTATGTTATGATGGGGGCCACAGCAAAAAAAAAAAAAAGAAAAAGAAAAAGTCATAACATGTTACATGTTATGCCACTTTGAAAAATGTTATGCCTTCTATTGGTTTCTTGTTATGTCTTCTAATATTCTATATTATGTCGTGTAATATGTTACGTCTTCTAATGGTTCTTTGTGATGTTTTTAATGGGTTTTTTTTTTGGGGATATCATTGGAGAAAACAAGGGCCCTAAAAGAATAATGAAGGAATACTTTGTCATTGTATATCCCTTCAAGGCTTCAAGCCTATTTTAATTGGTCACCTTGAATATATTATTTCAATTCACTGCTTATAATATCCAGTGAAAGAAACGTCTATGCGTATGGTTTTGTCCCATGAAATGGATATATACAAAGTCTGTCGCAAAGCACCCAACACGTCCTCAACATGTCACCCATAAACGCCCACAAGCTTATCGCTCCTACTTACTCCTTATCTCTATTTTTATAAATTATGCAACAAGCAATAAAATATGGCCTTCAGGGTTGCCAATAAAATTAGAAATTATTGAGTGGACCATCTAGCAAGGAGGACCCCGTTAATTTGGGATTACTGAAGGTTTATCCAATCGTTAACTTCAGAGTCTCAAACTTGACTGGCTCGGTCATCCAGTTATTGAAATAATAATCAATAAAAAAGAGAAGAGGTTGAGGACCCCCATTAATTAGCACATTCCGAGAAGGATGGGTAATAAAGAAGGATAGTTGAGAATTTAGAATGAAAGATTAATGGCACATTGGGAATCAAAGAGTCAGCTATGATTCCTAATCCCAGACACTGAAGTCTGCATGCATTTATCCCGACCTTGTTGATTAAAGTAAAGTCAACAAAATTAGGTACTTTTTGAAATGAACAAATTTTAATGTTATATATTGGTCTAAGAGCATCAGTAGTCAGTAGTGGTATAATCAAAATTGGATAATTAAAAATTATCACATCAGATTTTGATTATCAATACAAGACATTTATAAAATTAGCAATGTAGAGTGTCACACTGGTATTTTGTGTCCATAATAAAAAAAAAAGTACTACTCACTCTATTTTTATTAATAAAATAGGCACAACTTTAAATTTGTTCATATACTTTTTATAATATTAGTACCATTCAAAAGATATTCACAATACCTTTAAAATGAGACCAATCTTGAATATATTTTCAAATTTTTTTATTATTGATAATTTCAATTTTTTAGGGAAAGTACAAAAAAATTGAGTTTTGAAGTAAGTATTTTAAAGATGGAGAGAAAATGTTGTTGCTTTTGAATTCATTCTATCAAAAAAGACTTATAAATAGGGTGTGGTCAAAATTTGGTTATTGAGTTTTGGGTATTGAGAAAATGTTGTTACTTTTGATTATCCAAATGCCAAAATTTGGTTATTGGCTAAAAGGTTGTTAACTTTGATTATGCCAATGTGAGCCAATTTTTGGACAAACATTATTAACTTTGGTTATTTAGATGTTTTGGATTATCCCATTAGAAATGCTCTAAGAAATAGCTTTATGGTGTAGAAAATAACGGTTCATAAACAAACATGAAGCTAGTAACTAGTACTACTAATATTTTGGACCCATTACACCGGATGCTTATGACTTATCTGTACACATTTGTATCTAAACTCTAAAGTCATTCGAAGTATATCACATTAACCAATTTTCCAAAATGAAATTTCCAGCTTATACGTCAAGAAAAGATATTTTCAGATGCATATCTAAATAACCTGACACATTTGTATTTAGATTTTAGAGTTATTCGACATGACAGAAACATGAATGGTAGTATTTAGTACTACTAGATTTTAGAGTCATTCGACAACAAGGAAAATGCTTCAACATATATGATTGGATATATATTGGACCCATCTTGAGTCATTCAAGCTGAGTTTTCACTTTTAACTATTTATTTTTGGTATTTTTGAATTACAAGTTATCAAATCAGCTGCAAACTCAGCCCCAATATATTTGGATTCCACTGCATTCAACGGTTCCAAAACTATTTATATTTGAATCCATGTCCGAGCATCTATGTTCGTAGCGCTGCTTGTAGAAAGCTTGTATGGCAAACTAAAACCCAAACACCGTCTTAGATGGAGCACTCAATAAGTGAGCACATAAGAGAGCTATGGTACGATCCACCATTCCTTGTAATATTTTACTCTGCATCTCCTTATCAAAACGTTGCAAAGGACAATTAAGATTAGGTGTATAATAAAGCATAAAAGAAAAAACCCAAGGGGTAGGTGAAGTGGAATTAGGATGAGCTGTAACATCTTGAGTCTGAAACTCGGTTGTCTTTGTTAAGGTCAGGTCACAATGAATTCTCAGATATAGATGGTTTGTCTTTAACTCGACTCGGGAGAGATTTGATTGAAAATTTGGCACGAACACACCTAATCATCAAAAGAAAAAGGAAAAAAAAAAGTAGAAATTGTTTTCCATTTCCCAATGCCACCCTTGGGGTGGTTTGGGTAAATTGAAAAAACGAGTTTTATACTTTTTAGATTCCTCTCATTAAGATAAGCCAAGAAACCATAAAAAATCAATCAAAAACCAACAAATGCAAAAAAAAAAAAATTGAATAAGAACAATACCAAAAAACTAGTTTTTTCAATTTACCCAAACCAAACCAAACCTGTGTTTCACTTTCTCTCTCTCGTCTTCCTTGTTCCGATAAATATACTGATTCCCAGTCCTTGGCTAATGATTTTGGTCATTGAGACCAATTTTTAACCTCCCCCAGTAGACGACGAAGTGTACGGACACTTCTTTGAAGATTTTAAGGTGGTGTTTTTTGTTTTGAACTTCAGAGATACTATTAAGCTTTAATTTTTAAGTACTTTGATAAAATTTCCCTGCTTTTATGTGCTCCATCCTCTGCTTCGTCTGCTTATATATACAGTACTCGTGTATATATATACACTACTCCATACTCTGCTTATGAAGTAGTAGCAGCAGTTGCGAATGCATTCTTCGTTTCTTCTTCTGTCGTCCATTTAGTCATATCATCAATCCGCATTCGAAACCAGAACACTTTCTTTACTACTTCTACTATAGTCTCATTTTTTTCTTCTTCTTTTCTTGCTGGATCGCACTCTCTGTTTGCACAACAAATTAAGAAGATGTGCGCGATGATAGAGTCTCTAGAAATTCAAATAGTCGACGAATCAGCCTCCCGGGATGCTGGAAACATTGAACAAGGAAAGAGAACAAGAGAAATCCACACATTCTTCCATCATTTTAAGCAGCGTTTGCCTTTGAGCGAGGTTAGCTCTCTCTCTCTCTCTCTCTCTCTCTCTGTGTTCATGTGTTGTAGTACAAGAAACAAGATTACTGGTGTAAGTTTTCTCCTTCCACATTTTGTCATCCAGATGCTCTAAGTTGGTGGTGTTGTTCTCTTAAAGAAGCCAAGAGTTTGATTTGATTCCGACAATATATGTCATGCAAAAAAACATTCCTAGTTAAGAAGTAAAAGTTTGTGAGAGTGACATTTGAGCCTTTTTTTTTTCCCCTCCTTTTTTAAGGGAAAGATAAAGTAAACTTGTGTTAGGTTGCAAATTTATTTCTTGTAAAAATTAGGAAAGTGCTACAAGTTATACTGCCATATCCAAGTTTACGAGTCTAATTGGAGTGCAATTTTGTTCATCCTCCTTAAAAGAGAGTAAACATTATCCTCCATCCCATTGGTTGAAATTGTGTAGATCCCATAAAAAAAATGATTATCATCCCACCAAAAAGTGATGTCACCCCCCTCCAAAAAAAAAAGAAAAGAAGGTGGTGTCATCCTTACCAAAAATACATTGCAAAGATTTAAAAAAGAAAGAAAGTGATATCTCATCGAAAAATGACGTCATCCATACCAAAAAGTGTATTGTAATACCATTTCAACCAATACAAGGGAGGGTGAACAAAAAAATTGCACTCAATACTGTCAGGTTCAAGTTCGCCCTTGGGCAGAAGATAATGTGTAGAACATATATTGGTCTCTAAGAAAAGTGTATTAATATATGCGAAAATGTATTGTTATATGTGAGATTTGTATTGAAATCGGAACTCATTTATCTTTATGATCATATTACCCTCTGCCAAGTGAGCAGAGGTTAGCAAGATCTTAAAAAGAAAAGAAACCAATGATGCTTATATCTTGCACTGTTGGCTGTGAACTAAAAAGCTGATTACAATTACTTTTCTTTGTAGCTCTCCTCTAATACATAACTTCATGAGAATAGCATGTCTATTATTCCTCTCCATTTACAGGGTCTAAAATCTAAATTGTAGATATGATATTTAATATATAATGCTTAGAAAACCTTAACGAAATTCATGTACCGAATAATAAACGTGAACGCGTGCCGCACGTTAAACCAAGGAAGAAATATTTTACATGTAATACAGTATCACTGTCGACACTTCATTCTAGCGGAGGTTTCTATATAGTAATAATTTATTTGTAACTAAGGATATCATTTTCATGACAAAAGTATGGGAGTTTTGATTGTAGCTAGTGTTGGAACTAGCAACAGCTTCAAATGAAAAGAAAAAGCTGGTGGGCACCATATAACTTTTCTTTCTTTCTAAGCACACCCCCCTTGTACTACTGATGCTTTTTAATAGTTGTTTAAGCCCTTAATTAGTAGAGTACCATTTATGTCTAAATTACTCACTTGGAAGTTCGCCAAAGTAGTAAGTGTCCACGTGCAGAGTTTTGTGTGGTACCATTGTAGCCTTCCTTTCCAATGCTTATACTCTGTACTTAGTACATAATTTAAATTTTATTCTCTGTTCGCACTTCAGTTACTTGACCTATTTGTTTGTTTGTTTTTATAAAAAAATTTGTCTGTTTTTTTTTTCTCCTTCTTCTGTTTGTAAACATGTTAACTTTTGTATATGGCCTTACAAAAGGCCAAGGGTCGTCGTGAACAATTATTGAGTATTGGTTGTTTAAGGTTTACACATGCATGGCTGAATGATGCCATTTTTGCCGGGTACGAATCCTGCAGGTGGTGGAAGAGCTACTACTCCTTGGAAAGACAGCATTCCCACTATTAATGACAACCTCACTATTTGCGTCAAAACAAATCATTTCCATGCTCTTCTTGGGCCGTTTGGGGAACATTGAACTAGCCGGAGGCTCCCTCGCAATTGCATTTGCAAACGTCACTGGTTACTCAGTCATGAAAGGTCTTTCTTTGGCTATGGACCCAATTTGTTGCCAAGCCTATGGAGCCAAGAGATGGTCCGTTCTCGGCCAAATGTACCTTAAAACTTTCATCCTCCTCGTATGCGCATCTGTTCCCATCTCCCTCATATGGCTAAATGTCGAATATGTCTTCCTCCGGTTAGGCCAAGACCGCGTTATAACACAAGTCGCCAAAGTTTACCTCATGTTTTCGATTCCTGAATTACTGGCACAGGCCCATCTTCACCCCTTACGATCATTTTTAAGGACCCAGAGCCTTAACTCACCGGCAACCATAGTCGCCACTTGCACTACGATTCTTCATCTTCCCACTACCTACCTTTTCGTCACGTACTTGAAACTAGGCGTCAAAGGCATTGCCCTGAGCTCTGTTTGTTACGTCTTCAACATGAACATCGGCTTATTGATTTACATCGCCATGTCAAAAGTAGCCCTAAAACCGTGGGTTGGGGCCACGCTAATTTCGACTTTTCAAGGATGGGGTCCATTGCTAGGCCTTGCAATTCCTAGCGTGTGTTCCGTGTGTTTGGAATGGTGGTGGTACGAAATAATTCTGTTTCTAGGCGGCTTATTGAACGATCCACGATCGACCGTGGCGGCTGTAGGAGTGATAATCCAAACAATCGGCGTCATCTACGTAGTCCCGAATACTCTCAACGTAAGCATATCGCAACGTGTTGGGCACGAACTAGGAGCCGGGGAAGCCCATCGTGCCCAAAGGGCAGCCATAATAGGCATAACCATTGCCATTGGATTTGGGCTCACGGCCTTTTGTTTGACATTCATGTTAAGGTCTGTTTGGGGGAAAATATACACAAACGATCGTGAAACTCTAGCCTTGATTGCGACCGCCCTACCCATAATAGGGCTAGCAGAGGTCGGGAATTCGCCTCAGACGGCTGCTTGCGGGGTTCTCGTGGGGTCAGCTCGGCCTAAGGTGGGAGTCCGTATCAACGTCACCGCGTTTTACCTTATTGGACTGCCTCTGGCGGTTATTTTGGCGTTTGTGTTGAATTTCGGGTTTTGGGGGCTGTGGTGGGGATTAGTGGCGGCGGAGTATGCGTGTGTATGTATGATGTTGTACGCAGTGTATCAAACGGATTGGAAGCATCAAGCGAGGAGGGCAGAGGAGCTCTCGACGCTGGCTGCTGGAGAGGAAGATGTAGCAACCAATTTGGTTGCCTGAATCCTAAAGTCTTGTCTATTCCAGGGTGCTTTTTAGGAGTACTAGCTAGGGACAATTCAATTCAATTCAATTCAATGTACAATAACATCATTTTTTGTTCATGGGAATTGCCAGGAGTTATAGGTCTGAAAAGTTTTAGGGGGAGAAAGGAAAAAATACAGCACCGTTTTTAAGGTCTGTAATTTCTTTTTGAATCTATCAGCATGTAACTTTTTTGCTAGCTTGTCATGGTGGGATTTGAATTATTATTTTGATATGCAGAAATAGGTTTCTCTCTTGTTATCTTGTTTGTCGACAAAGTTTCCAGTTCCACTGCCCTAAATTTAGCTCCGCCTTCGAGGGTAAACTCCTACATTCCAATGATCAAGAAGCCAAACCTCTATGGGGGTTTTAAAAGCCCCGTTGGAAAGGTTAGATTTGCCTCCAATCATCCCTCGCCCATACCCTCAATCAATGATTGGGAATTAGATGGGTTATGTTATTATTGTTGTAATTGTCTGTAGCTAGTTCAACTAGTCATATCCCCGTGGAATTAGGGGGTTAGGTTGCAACCCCAAACATGCTCACAATGGCAGTTAATTAAATGAGCACAATAAACCTCGGGTAGTATCAGGTTGTGAATTCGGAACTTGATTCTCAAGGAGTTTTTAGCAATGGGTAAGAAGCTGTAGATATTTACAGTGTCCCCAACCAAACCCAGGCCGGAGAGAGCTTAATGTTTAGGCTGATAAATAACCACCACCAGGCACCAGGAAGTTCTAAAAAGCCAGAGAGGAAGCCAAGTATAGAACTGATGCCAAAACTACTGATATCACTGTAATTTTCGTAGGCATCTTTCCATCATCACTTCTGAAGAAAGCTGCTTCATACACAGGCCAACAATTCACCACCCCAAACCCTGCTATGAAAATCTGCAAAAACAGATCTTCAAATCCACCGTAGACGAATATCTGAATGAGGCCTCGAACAAACGACAGGAAATTGATTAGAGCTGCTGTAGTCAAGGGCAAAAACAGGGATGAAGCATCTCCGAATTCAAAAATTCCCTTATTGTATCGCCTCCCCAGTTCATCGTCAACCACCTTGTTAGTCACGTTGAATCCGGATTTGGCGGAACTAAAGGACTGGAATATGTATTCGCCTAACCCGAATGTGAAGCTTGAGAGTCCCCTAACCGTCCACATCCTTTGATTGTTGCACCACCTCCGAAACGTTCCTCCGGCTAAGCTGAATTCCAGAAAGTCTTGTGTGTAGGCTCCAAGGAAAAGAAAAGCATATGTGAAAAACCAAGGATCTGATACCTGCACACCAGAACTATCTCCATCATACATCATGGGTGCATGTTAGACTTGAATTGAAAGGAGAGCAATGACAGATGCACATATCCAGAATTAGATAAGTCTGCAATCATCCGAGTTGCAAGTGAATACTACAAATAATGAGAGGTCCATGTGTGTCGAATAGTTCTGAACACATCTGCATCGAAATATATGCACAAATATTTGTACTCGTTACTTTTGTGTTGAAAGGATAGGAGTTGTGCCCATAATCTCCAATCAGATATGGTACTTCATCTTAGTAGTCAGGTGGATACCATTCTCCAATGGGATCAACTAACAAAATTTCATGTTTTTTTTTATGTGGATGGGAAAGCAGTCCACAAAATTATCTCTAAAAGTTTATTCTACACTTTGATTGCCAATACCAAATTTTTGAAAGTGTAAATCTTACCCATTCCAGCAGTTTCTCTTTCGTTTTCTCCTCTAAATTTGCACCCTTTCAAAAACTATGTTTCCTGGATTATAATATCCAAATACTTGTTCCTATGTTATAGGACAAAAGTTCTCCCCTACCATACAAAAATTCTGCACTCCAAACTTGTAGTATTTTCATTTCAAACCAGACGACAACTATTGTGCTCGTGATTTTACACATGCAACAACAATATCATTCAACCGATGCAGCTGTCCTAACAATTGTGTAACAACATTTAAATGCAGCAACGTTGGGGGTTTTAGGAACTTGATATTGCGAATCATAAGGAGGTCAAACATGGATTTATAATTCTCCAAATCATTAATCTTTTGTGTTCGCATACCTTTGGGAAGATTGAGAAAGAGTTGAGAAGAGCTAGCTGGGGGAGGAAAGCATAAATAGTTATTGGAATCGCCCAAATGGGCCAATAGACATAGTTTGTATAACAGAGGGCATGGAAAGGGTTCAAGGACTTGAAGCCCAATATTATAGGGCTATGCTTGCTTAAGCCCACTTGAAGAAGGCCCATAGTCCACCGCTTAGTTTGATTCAGCATATCATTTAGAGTAGTTGGTGCATCCCCCAAAAATGCAGGCCTGTTTGGATGGCAGAAAATGGATCTCCAGCCCTCACAATGCAGCCTGTAACCCGTGTACAAGTCCTCAACCAATGATCCATACCTAAAGCCCACCTGACAAAAGTTTCAACCAACTTATTAATATCTTTAGGAGGAAAAAAAATGTTAATAAAATTTTTAGCTAAGGGTGTTTACCTTGGAGCCCCAGATGGTTTGGGCCTCAAAAGTGCAGCCAGCTACATGGTGCGCGAGTGATAGAACTTCTTTGGACTGAATTGGCCCATTCACAAGACGATCAGGACTTAGTTCTAGGTTCCCGGGGGGAACAAATGAAGATGGGCCTCCAAAGAAAGCCCGCCTACGGAAAAAGCATCCAGTGCCCTCATAGTCTGGGCCTCCTAACCCGTCCATTCCAAAAGGATCAATATGAAACGGGTACTTGAATTCAGCACCATAAATATCATCTCTGTTGATGTTGTGAAAGTTCTGAGGAAACTGAACGTATGCTAATCTTGAGGCCATTTGAGGATCCAAGTGATAGCACATAGCACGAAGAGGTGTTTGTGGATCGTTTGAGCGCATGTCACAGTCTAGAGTCAGGATTATTGGAGCATTCGTCATGACAGCCGATACTCGGAGCTTCAATAATAGCACCAAAATACCAAATTTGTCTCCATGGTCAATTGAAATGGATGTAATGAGATGAAAATTGCTAAAAATTCAATGATAAACAATTGAAGGTGGAGCTGGCCCGGGCCAATGGGAGCTCACCAAAAGTTATGCATTTTCTGTATTTTGTTAACATTCATTGTCTAGGTACACCAAGAATTGAGCTCTCACAATTTAAATAAATCAAGGTTGCCTTTCAATTCAAGTAATGTCACCTTATTAAGTGATTTTTCTCTCTAACTGTTCTAAAACACCCAATCGTTGATTTATATGAATAATTTTAATATGAGAACAAGAACACACTAAAGAGCAAAGAATACAAAGTACTCCCTCCATCCCCAAATAAGAGTCAATTATCGAATTCGGGTTTGGGTTGTCCCTTAACATGTAGACATTTTAAAAAATAAGTGGGTAAAAGTTAGTACAAATCTCATTTTGTTCTTTTAAAAAGTTTAAGGGTACAGGCGGAGGATAATTCTAAAAAGTAGGGGTAAAATTTAATAAGTAAAATGTAACAATGATGTCTCTTTAATAAGTTAGATTTACGGACTTAGACATTTAAAAAGAGACAGAGAGAGTACAATGGATGCAATTTATCGTTGAAAATTTTGGTTGTATGTGTCCTAAATAACTATTTTGGGCTCACTTGAAATTGCATTATAAGAAGACAAATGTATTGTATTCAGAGTCGTCCATTGCACATGTATCATCCACAATGCATGTAGGATCTAAAACATATTGGGTGGCTTCAAACACGTCTGTGTTCAAATATTTGTGTCCTAAACATTCTTCTTTCCATCGCAGGAGAACGTCATAAAACCTTGAAGGCTTACCAGGGCATTAAGTGCACCAGCCTTGAAATTGTGAGGGATTGCCCTGTTTTTCTCCCTGGAAACATAGATAAGGTTTGGCATCGGATGCCCAGTTATGTCTTTGTCTTTGTCACTCTCCAATATGACCTGCTCTTGCATGCCAACGCATATCTATCAGTTGCTAAGATATGAGGTATACATGCAAAATGGAATATTTAGAAAATCAAGAGAATTATGCTTCGCAGCTTAATTAGGAGCCATTATTTTCCAGTTTTAGATTTTGTATTGTCAAAAATAAGGAATTTGGGTCCCAATTTAAGTAATGTTACCTTGTTTACCAAAAAAATTTAACCTTATTAAGATAGTGATATTTTCTCAAGCATTTCATCTAAAGCTACTTATAATATTGTCTATCCAAACAAAAGTATGTTCTGCTATGTCGAGTGTGAATAAACTGCAAAGCAATGGAATAGCATAAATATTAGCGTGTTTAAAGATGCCATCAAAATTGCAATATTTGCCCTTCTTCACTTCAAATGAGACCCAGACGCAATAGAATGCACGATGTTTTAGGTATTTGGCCCTACTATTTATAAATTGTGGCTCTACCCCGTAAAAAGGATGAAAGCCAAAAGGAAAGCCAAAGTCATATTTTGGCTTGTAGGTCAAAAACTCGAGCTCCAATTGGAGCTATTTTGGAAGCCAAAAAATCCAAATTTGGCCGTGAAAATTCCTTTGGCCATTTCTTCTCAGCATTGTGATCAACAGCTTTAATACGTGGGTGTGATTCAATGGTATAAGTGGTAGTGGCCAAAAAATGGCCTTAGCACCATTGGAGCACTTTTGACAAATTTTGACCAAATAACATTGTAGCAATTCAAAAACTGACTCTGGCTTCTTAAAAATTGGCATGTATCATGGGAAATGCTCTTGTGTACTTACTAGCAAAGTTTCTGGTTGTGGCAGCCCTACTCGTGCTTGCATAAAATACGTAAGGATCCTTTAAAATGGGACTAAACAGTCTTTTTCTGAAGTATTATTTTAGGCTTTTTAATCGGATTAACTTCATAACCGGAATCGTTTGATTTTTGAACTCGTCAATAAGAAAGTCAACCTGAATGACTGTAGGATGATCTTGACGAGCAAAACCATTTGCAGTCCATTTGCTGAAAGATTGAGGTTGGTGCTGCTCATTAGTAATGTAATCACAAGGAATGCTTCCTCTTTCGACCACGCTCTCAACCTTCATTTTCATGTGTTCGTACATATTCTGCCGAAATCAACAAACATATAGATGAGAGAAGAAAATTAAAAAAAAAAATTAAACACCATGATTCATGAAGCTTATATTGATTAACAGCTTTCAGAAAATTATAGATCAATAAAAATATAAAGCGTTTCAATGATTCAAGGCCCAATACTTGACGCGTTAAACTGTTAATTGAGCCAATTATGAAAGCTGATACTTGATGAATGGACATAAATGTTCCTTATAAGTGGTCATGTGCAGGGCACATGATTGATTTCTGTCCAAATTTTTAACGGAACCCAACTGAGGGTTAACATTGTAACCATCTCAAAATGCAAGGTTTAATTTGTCCAAATTAAAACACGAAGGACCAAATTGAATTTTCGCATAAAGTCGAAGGGACATAAGAGAAATTTTTCCCAAAATGTAATATCAGAAAGGAGAAGCAAAAAGTAGGCTGGAATGAGCTTTTTGACTTCTCATTTTTCACTTTCCCATTTTGATTAACAAAAGAACTTCAAAATATATTTTACGCATATCTTTCAAACATTACTTTTGTAGCAAAATACATTTGCACATTTCTCCAAAACACTCCTATCAAATTTAAAATACATTTTGATCATAATCTAAAAAGGCAAAAATCTAAAAAGTTAAAAATGGAAAGCTAAAAACGAGACTGTAAAACACTCTCATAATCCACATATAAATTTATTTACATTTAAAATACTAATGACTAAGAATATACAAAAAAAATTAAGCAGAAATCAAATGAAACCACAATGGTCCACGCACACCTTATCTTCACCAAAAATGACTAGATGTCGTACAAAAGTTAAATTGGGTTAACCACAACGTGACAAAGAGCTAGTGTTAGCCGCCATAGTGACCACATTTTACTTTACCCCACGTCATTTGCCCTGAATATCGCTGGGCGATGATCGGCGGTGGAGAGACGCCTAGCTCCTAATGGGCCGCCTAGTCCGATTTTTATCTAACCGTTATACTCTGACCTATACATCTGACTTTTAGAAAATTGTTGATATCTGATGATAAGTGATGTATGTAATTCGAATTTGTAAGTGAGTCATACCGCATCCTATGTCTATATGTAACAACTCTAACTAGATTTGTAATTCAATGTCTATATAACCGCATCCAATAAGTTTTGTTTCTTCGTCCCACCGATCGGACTTGGGGGGAATTTCTTAAATGATAAAATCAACTGATAAAATTAAGATTTGCAAGAATCTTTGATGTCATGATCGGACTTAGGGAGAATTTCTTAAATGATAAAATCAACTGATAAAATTAAGATTTGCAAGAATCTTTGATGTCATGATCGGACTTAGGGGGAATTTCTTAAATGATAAAATCAACTGATAAAATTAAGATTTGCAAGAATCTTTGATGTCATAAGGGTTAGATTGTCAGATACATCCTTGCGATATCTCTAAATACATTTTTGGAGGGCAGAGGTTGGAACTATTTCATACTATTTTGACAACAATAGATCATTAACACATACAATCCAATTCCATACCTTTATTTGGTCAGTTTCAGGGAACCAAACAAGGTGAGTCGACCCAAAGTGTGCCTCAGGAGACCTCTCCACGATTTTGTTCTTCGAACAATAAGGCAACCAATGGGCAGCAAACTTGGCAGCCTCCACAAAAGCAAACAGCGTCAACTGAGACCCCCCATCATCCGATATGTATACAGACAACTTCTCGGTCGGATAATCATAGGTCATCACCGATAGGGCCGTGTTAACGACACTCATCGGTGGCTCCTTGTCCGGATCAGCAGTGCATATGAACACGTCTAACTTCGGATAATTGCGTTTTGTCACGACTTTTGCTAGGTTTTGTGGGAAAACCTGGCGACTGATTGGCCTCATTCGAAAACCTTGGGAAGCGATCCACATGAAAGCAAGCACAAAATCAGCTAGGAACAAGGCTAGAGAGATTATGGTGGTGGTGGAATGGAGGAGATTGATGACATGGTGGTGGAGCAGAGCCACTACGCCACACAAGTAGACCAGAGCAAATCCTCGGCTTAGCCATGTGCGGCGGTGGGGCGCCCATGAGTGGAGTGGAGCTGAATCTTCCATGCTCATGGTTTGTGTTGGATCTCTCATTTACGTGGCACCTTATATGCGAACTAGTTAATAAGTTTTTTTTTTCTTTTTTTATTATTCGGGTGTCCAAATCACCTTATGAGTAGCTTAGCTAATTTCTAAAGAACCAATCCCACTGTCTACTAATAAGCGATCGGATCAATGCTAAACATGTTATTAACTATGCTTGGACTATTTTTATCTTATTTTCTTTTTAGTGGCCGAGCTCTTAGAACTTTTTTAACTCATACTCAAAGAATTTGGCTTTTTAGTTTGTCTCGATGAAAAAAATAAAATAAAATAAGTTTTAATTTATTTAGTCATATTTTTTTTTTCCAATGTCCCTTATCGATATGAATAAATAAGGTTGAAAAGTTCAACCGAGACATAAAATCAAATAGAATTATATGATCCGAACTAAACAAATTAAGGGAGAGTTGTTATAGGGTCCACTATAGCTATTTTCAAACACTTCTAGTCCACTTAAGATTTTCCTTACATATCCAATCCACTTATCCATCTAAAATACAACACTACCCTCCCTGAAGCACACGCAACCTCCCACAGTCCCACCTTTTTCCAACCTCAGATATATATTCGCTCCAGCACTGGCACCAAAACACGATGGCTACTCGATCCCTCCGCCGTCCCTTTCGTTGGAATACAGTTCTCCTCCAACACCTTTGACGGAGGATCTCAAATTCAGACATTCTCCGGAGGAATCTCTGTCGACGAAGGACAAAGTCACCGTCTCCATCTTTGTCGCCTTCGACAGGGTCATTGTCTCCGGCGTCGACGGATCAGGGCAAAATAAGTGCAGACGCATTATACAAATGGGTACAAAGTACAAACAGATTGTATGCTATTTTCTGTGATTGTAAAAAATTCCAAGTGGTCACGTTTTTCTTAATTTCCAAAGGTAGTCACCATCGAGGTAGGTTTTTGTTTGTACCCAGTTTTGGCGGCCGGTAGTTTTGAGTTTAATATATTTTTTTTTTTTCTCGAAAAAAAAGGTAGTCACCGTCGAGGTAGGTTTTCCAAGTCGTCTACCTAATAGATGGGCCCTCTATCCCTTTACTTTCTCCTCCACCGGTTGGCCCTTTTTTAATACTAAAATAATACTAGTAACGAATTTGGCTTATAACAGGTGCGTAGTGGATATTTGAGCCGTTAATTTAAGTAATTAATGATTTAGGTATGTTTTTATACTCTTATTCTATCGATAAGAGTGTTTATGTGAATCTGAACCATTAATTCTTAGATCAACACTCAAGATTACTCACTGCACACCTTGGTGAGTAAACTTACTACAGGTCCTGGTTCCTCAGAAAATAGGGAGCAATTAGTCTAATTTTGAAGGTTTAGAACTTATTCAATACTCTCTCTGTCCCAATTTGTTTGCTCGCTTCGGAAAACGTGTATTTTTGTAGATGTTAAAAAAAAGTACTTTTGTATAATATTTTAAAAATTTTTTTACACCATTAATTTGATATAAAACAAATTAAAAAATAATATAGAGAAATATATTTTGTAAGGGTTTGAAATTGCACGTATTCCCATTGTGAGCAAACAAATTGGGACAGAGGGAGTAGTTGACATTTGTCCGAAAAAATCATACCAATAAAATATCTGTTCTTATTATGCTAGTCTTTATCTAGAGGATTAACAGTTGAGATGAAATTATTACAACTTAGATACATTTTTTTTTTTTTTTGTCTAAATAGCATTTTAAATTTTTTTGAACAGTTCAAAAAACTTTTTGTAAAATCCCCTAACAATCCGTAAATCCTACAGTAGCTGAACAAATATGAGGCTCAATTGTTCACTCGCCTCTCCATTTTAAAAAAAATAATAAAAAATTTCTCAAGCCTTTCCACAGCATAAATGCTTCTCAACAATCTGTAAATGCATCTCCCAAGCCTTTCCAAAGCGTCAATTTCCACTGCCCATTGGGGCAATTGTATACCTTTTATATAATGTTCTTCTGTACCGTGAAATGAATAATAAAAAATATATAATAAAAAAACTTATTTGAATAGAAAAGTAGAAGCAAAAAAAAAAAAAAAGAGTTGAATATAGTAAAATTAGACTAAAGAATTTGATTCTGTGAGATTTTGAAAAAATGACTTGTTAAAGTATAAAAGGTGGGTAATTTTGGTAAGGATGCTCTAAGATATTGTCTTCATAGTGTGTTCGAAAAGTCAAAATACCATTTATTGATACAGGCCTGCATTATACAATTGCTTCTTCATTGATTTATTTATAATTCTATTGGCTATTTGTGTATCGTTTTCAAACTTGTCTTCTACATCAAAATAAAAAATTCATGATGAGAGCTATTGTTTGTACTTGCGTAATACGTATTCGTTTTGCATGTGGAGAATTTATATGCTAGTTTAATAGCCATTGGGTAAAGATAAAAAATCAACTAACATGGGCATTGGCTTGTACTTCATAATTTCAACTAAAAAAAGATGTTAATATCTTAATTCACTTCATCGTTACCAAGTTATCACTATATTCTAACCTAAAAGTTGAAGCCCCCTTATAACTTAGAATTAAGTTTTCATGTTCCACTAACTTGTTTTTTGGTTTTTTTTTTATCTTTAGTTTTACAAAAAAATCAACTAGTTCCACTAACTAGTTTTTTAGCTTTTTGGTTTTTTGAGTTGTGTTACCAAATTACCAAACTACCCTTGTACCCAAAGGATAAGGGGTTTAAAGGGGGGCAGATTCGTAATTTTACATTATTAAAGTGGTTTTTTTTTTTATGTTAGTGGAATTAAGTTTTTTTTTTTTTTGTGGGGTTTTTTTTTTGGGGGGAATGAGGTAGTTTTTTAGTTAAAACAAAACTAGTTTTATTTTAGTGGAACATGGCCAATATCTAATAGTTGTATGTGGCAAATTTGTTTTTAGTGAACTAAAAAGCATATTCCTTTGTGGAATTCAAATATCTGCTAATGTAAAAATTTCTAATATATCTGCTAATGTAACTTTGGTCCCCAATAATTGGTCTATATATGTTACCAATACAACAAGGGAGAATGGGTGAGGATGGGATTTTGGTCTCCATTCTCTTTCAGAAGATTTTTTGAGGCCGTCTCAAACAAAGTCGCTGCAATCTAGTAATACGTGTATTACTGCTAAATAATTTGGGTGGGTCAATGATGTAACTAGATAAACTTATGTAAAGTCAAGAGAAATTTAATTCGGGGAGGAGAGGAGGTGGTGGTTGGTCTCCTCCTCCTCAATAGGTTTTTAGTGTTGATTATGACAAAGTCAAGCAACTAGGTAGCATCGATTACATACCCTCCAAAACAAATATATTTCACAATGTAAAGTCGTGAATAAAGAAAATCTAATTCATGTGGGACCCAAATAGTCCGTCATTTAAATAGTGATACCAATCAAAATGATTGATGAAACGATTTTACGAGAGATGAATATATCACTTGGCTTTAGTTGTTTATTCAATCTGTTATTGTCTACTTGTTCTTCAGTTTTGTAAGTTTGTATTTTATTTTCAAACATAAGATCTTGAACAAAATATGTGTCATCAACATTATTTGATGTGCGATCAAACTTGTGAATTAACAGTGATATTTAATATAATGAAATTTAATTTAAAATAATTCATTATAGCAGGGCATGAATATGACGAAAAACAAAGAAACAATCATTGGATTATGTAACACAATCAATAAAACGACGTGCATGATATTCTATCGTTTAGTATAACTCAAAGAAACAATACAAATACTAGAGATTACGGTATGGTCGTTAATATTAAACAGAAATCGAAATTAATTATCAAATGTAATAGTCGGCAGATGAGTTCTTCTATATTAAAATGGTTTATGTTCATAAAGTATGTCACAAAATCTTTGGGTAGGATTCCCCATTTTGACTTTTGGCTCCTCCTATTAAGTGCTTATGGCACCAATCTTTGTTCTTGCGAATTTACATTTATATATTATATATTTGAATATTTTTAGAAAGATGCTTTCACACTCTTTTTCTCTTGGAAAATTCTACAATACACACCCCTTAAAGGTGTATACAATATGCACCCATTGTGTGGTCTATATTGTGCCACCTCAATGGCAATCGTAACATTTTTTAGTGTTTCGTAACTTTTTCAGAAGTATGATCCATAACATTTTCTATGATTCATAACATTTGGTGCGTCTCGTAACTTTTTTACAAAGAATTCGTAACTTTTATTAAACTTCATAGCTTTTGTTAATCGATTCGTAACTTTTATAAGGGTGCATATGATACACACTCAAATAAGGGGTGTGTATTGTAGCCATTTCCTTTTCTCTTTGGTGTGTGAATGTAGCAATTTAAGCTCTAAGCTTCCCAAATTGGCTAAATGGACTAAACGGGCTAAAATAAAAATAAAATAATAATAATTTAGAGATAGATCATTTTTGTCACGTATATTACTCAAAATCGAAGAGAGTAAGTCATTTTCTTCGGCAGTAGAAATAAATGTTTCCTCCAAATCAATCATAGTGATCTGTGTAATTGTGTACTATACAATCACATTGACTACACAAACAGGTTTTTCATTTGAAACTCACCCTAATTGTTTGTTCCCCAACTACTAAATTGGAATGATTAGTTTGTCTACCAAACCCAAGTTCTCACGGAATCGGGACTTTGTAATGTATCCTATAGTACTGCATTCGAGTCGTTTATTTCTGTAATCAATTATTTAAATTTGTTAAAATATTCTATTATTACCGATAAGAGTTAAAAAAGGAGTTCTATATTTGAAATTCAAAATTAAAGGCAGCAATTTTGAACCCAACCTATGAACCCACTCAAATCCGTCTGCTTATAACCCAACCCAACCTACCCATATTATAATATGGGTTGTATATGGGCCAACCCATATTAACCTACATTTACATGAGTTTACATGGGTTCAAAATAGGTTCAAAATGGGTTGAAGATTAAAACTACAAAGGAGTCCCTTGTCCCACTCAGGTTACTTTCTCTGCTCTTCGGCCATATCCTTCACACCTAGCCAATTTCAGAATTCGTGGGGGAAATAAATCATAATTAAGGACATTTTGAAACGTCTCTCTCTCTCTCCCACACCGATTCAACTTCAGTAAGCCAAAAAAAACATCTGCGACATACATAAAACAGAATAGATTTGAAAATTTTGATTCTTCAATTAATTAAGGCTTCTTTCCAAAATTCAATCAACCTGGCTACGCGTACATACACACACATGTATGTGTGCGCACGAACACATTTGGACCGTACATTTCAAGAATTAGCGGTCCGAAGTTAAAAAAAACTCTTCCATGTAAGTATTAAATCTTACTTGGAAGAATTTCTTTTATGAAAATGTGCACAGATGATCAAGATGTATTGTCCGTGCATATTGCATACACCAAGCGTGCGTACACATCTTTTTGAAATTCAATTAATTGACGTTGGGATTAATTGAAGATGTTTTTGTTTTTCCAATCAACAATGTTAAATTCAAATGGAATTTAAAATCACTTATTGGAGCTGTCTTTGTTTTTTCGATCAATGATGTTAATACCTATTAATACTTACACATGAAAATTTGGAGAACAAATCCACCCATAAATTCATAGAAGTAGACCATTTCGAACCATAGATCGTTTGGAATTGAAATATCTATATTCAACTAATTGAAGTACTTCAAATCGATGAGACAAATTAAACGAAAGTAATAGTGCTAAAACTAAAATTTGTATGCACATGAATATAATTAACTATAGACACCAGTATGCATACATACATGTACAGATAGCTCGGATCGAATTGGAACTTGGAACATAGGACCCTGCTGCTACTGGTGCAGAAAAAATTGTTAGGGATGGCAATCATGACCGAACCGATGGGTACCTGAACCGAAACCGCTATTTTTACCCGAACCATAACCAAAATATTCCCCGTGGGTATGGGTATGGTATGGGATATGGCTGAACCGAATGTGTATGGTTCGGGTATGGTTTGAGGTCATAACCGAACCGTGACCCGAAACGAACCGAATATGTAATTACATATTTACCCCTCAAATATATAGTAATTGCGTTACTACCCCTGGGTATATATATATATACTCTTTACACTGGAAAAATCCCTAACACTTCATTCTTTCCGCCCACCACAGATCGACTTAGGGTTAGGGAGAAAAAGAGAAGTGATTGCGATCTACTCTCATTTTATATATACATATTACATAAACCCCTTCGGTATATTTTAAAATTACACTTTACCTATCGTATATATATGTAAAATGTTCACAGGTTAGGTTTTGGTCTCACATTCTGTACATTTTGAGACTCTTGACTGATATTTTATATATTATAGTCTTGAGTCTCTTGACTGATATTTGTAGTCTCCTTTTGATATTTTTTTCATGTTTTTTCAATTTTTTTGAGATGATAAAATATCCTAAACTCAATTTATTCATGTTTTAGTACGGTTTGGGGTGGGGCGGGATGGGTACAATTCGGTTACCCAAATGGGTAGCTATTTTTTCCTTCACAAAATCGGTTACCCGAAATTACCCGTACTCTGAATGGTTAGGTTATGGTTCATCCTCTCCCTTTTCCGAACCAAACCCAAACCGAAACCCTTTGGGTTTGGGTGCGGATCGGCCAAAACCCGAACCGATCCACCCCATTGCCATCCCTAAAATTTGTACAGAAAATGTAGAAATCGCTCTTGGGGACCTATTTTTGGGTCCCACACGAGCGATCCGAACTGTTCATTATTCTTAGAATATTTTTCCGAGGGGTTTCACAAAATTTCAGTTCAATTGAACGGTTAGAAGTGCTTGAACCAAAATCATACCGTTTAATGAACAGTTCGGATCACTCGTGTGGGGCCCAAAAGTAAGTCCCCAAGAGCGATTTGTACATTTTCTGTACCCGTAGGATTACCGTGAAACATAAGCATTATTTCACAGACCAATCCGTTAAGAACGATTTACAATTTTTTGAAACTAAGACCAAACTGTACTACAAAATTTAAATTGGTTTGGACTGAATTTGTTACTCAACAGTTTTTTCAGAAAAATGCTAATTTACAATCATCTGGACGATTCTCTTGGAGTTGCACGTAGTGGTTGGGGCCTTGTTCTCCTATAGATTTTAGGTGCATTTTATGAAAATCTTATAAAATGAACATTTTATGAAAGGGTGATAAAATGAAGCTTTTTTTTTCAACTGATAAAATGTAGTGGTTTTCATATAGATTTTACGAGGATTTTATGAAAATTTCATAAAATCATTTTTACATTTTATGTGTTGAGATTGTAGTGTCTCATAAAATCACTTTTACATTTTATGTGTTGAGATTGTAGTGTCATAAAATGTGAGATTTTATGTCCCAAAAATCTGTTGAAGAACACACTCTGGGTTGGATTGGGTCGGTTTAGATTTGACAAGACCTATTTTTAACCCATCCAAATTCAATATACCGACTCTCAACCCATATTCAAGTTACTCATATTTAATTCATAAACCATATCAACCCATTTAAACGTAACTCAATCCAATCCAACCCGTTCATTTGCTACCTCTATTCAAAATAGACAGTCCAAATGCATATTAGAGGATCCGCGCTATAGTGTCGGGTTCCAGTACTCACTGGTTCATCAGCACCCTCGGTCGACCAAGAACGTCCAAATCACTCTGATACGACTCAGAACCCCACAATCTCCTGTTCATACTCGGATCCCCACGTGTTCTTCTACCACAGGCTAATACCCCATTAACGAGTACTGTAGTACTCCCACCACTTCCATTTCTTCCCCACTTTCCTTTTTCCCCCTTGCTTTTTCTTTAAACGCCTGACCCTGAGGCCTGAGGAATAACGCATCTTCTAGATTACTACTGTATTATTTTCGTCTGAAACCCACCGTCGGCCGGGAAATTCTGACCCAAGCGGCGTTTCATGATAGGGTCTTAACACACGAGACTTCAGCTTTTTATATTACTACTGATTATATGTATACATGGGCGTATAATGCTTCGATTGTAAGTACCCATCTTTCTTGTTTCCTAGGGTTTCACCTTTTTTATTTAACTGTTCGGAATTCGAGGCTTCTAGCTCAAGTTGAATAATCGGAAATTTGTAATCGAAGTTATTGGTTTCGATTAAAAAGCGATTGACTTTTGTTGAGTAATTGGGGAGCCACTTATAGTGATTGGCCAAGTCTGGTACAGGAATCATAGCTTTCAATAGGATGTTTGGAACATAGGGAAAGTTTAAAAAATTTCATTTCCTTGCTTGCTCTGGGAAAGGAAGAAAAGACAAATTGGCAAAATTGAGTATTAAGCACAAAATTTTCCTCTATTTACTGTTCTCTTTCCTCACTTTCCACGTATTCCAAATGGATCGGATTGAAGCGGTGGAACTCGGGTTTTTCGCTTGTAATTTGAGAAGCTAGTATTGGGTTCGTGAATCACAGTTGCATTTGTAACTTGGAATATCTGTTATAGATATTGAGTTGGTGATGTGAAAATTGCAAAGAGGGTTGAAATGAGGCACTAGGTTTGAATTTGAGGTGGTATTGAGCTCGTGAATCATAGTTGCGTTGAATACTAAAGAGTATCTGGGGATGGCTATTGAGTTGGTGATGTGGGACTTGAGGGAGTGTTGAAATGAGGTATTTGGTACCAATTTGAGGGTTGCAACATGAGTTGTAGCGAAAAGAACAGAGGAAGTGAAGAGGGGGACTATGAGAAACCGGTTGTAAATAAGTCAGTTGGGGGTAAAGGTAGCTCGGTTTCGACAAATGGATCGAGCATGAGCCAACAATTTGTTATTGATGAGAGTTTGCTGGTTGACCCCAAGTTGCTGTTTATTGGATCAAAAATTGGCGAGGGAGCACACGGAAAAGTTTATGAAGGAAGGTAAGAGCTATCTTGGCTCGTAATGTAGTGATTTCAGATGAATCTTTAAAAGTAATGTTGTTAGTATTCTGACGTCTTGATACATAGTTTTATGATATTTTGATTAGTTTTCTCTCATTCTTTTTCTCAAATTCTACGGTTACTTCACATAAAATACTCCTCTACCCAAAAGGAAATTGAAACATCTTTAATGTTTTGGGATGCAACTAATAAACTGCAAGGGTTGCTCTGGCAACAGCTGGATTCCATAATCTGTTTTGGTTATCTTAGCAATTCCAGTTATTGCAATTTTTGAAATAATTGCCATTTGTGAAGCTTCGTTGTTTTAAACAATGGTTGTGTTCGTAATTCTAAATGTACATTTAACCTAGTCAAACTCGTCATTTGTCAGAAAGGTTTTACAATTGTGGTATTTGTGCCATTTGTTTTTTTCCCCTTGCACTGGTTGTCCTATGAACTTATGAGGTTTGGTTTTATGTCTTGTACACTAATTCTTATTTTGGAGTTACCGCTTGAACTGCAATGATCTTGATCTGTTCGTCATCCTTAATTTTACGCTCCTTTTTACCTAGTGCCATGTTATTCTTCCCAGGTATGGTGACAGAATTGTTGCCATAAAAGTTCTCCATCGTGGTGATACTTCAGAAGAAAGAGCTGCACTTGAAAGTCGATTTGGCAGGGAAGTTATGATGATGTCAAAGGTGAAACATGAGAACCTAGTCAAGGTGAGCGTCTCTAGAAAAATGTGTGGTTTACGGGTTCTCATCTTATTCATTTTGTATTTTTCTGTTGCTAGTTCAGCTAGTTATAGCCTAGTGCAATTGGAGCGGGGAGAGAGGTGTTGGTTTGCAACCCCCCAACACGCACGTTCACACCCCTCCCCTCACCCTCCAACCCCAGGTTGTTTTCTGTGTGTTTTTTGTCATGTTAATGTTGCTGAGGACAGTACACATCTTTCATATGCAGTTTATTGGGGCCTGTAAGGATCCTTTGATGGTGATTGTTACAGAGCTGTTACCGGGAATGTCGCTGCGGAAGTTCTTAGGCAGCATTCGTCCCAAACAACTTGACCTGCATGTGGCTATTAGCTTTGCCCTTGACATTGCTCGAGCCATGGATTGTCTACATGCCAATGGGATTATACACAGAGATCTAAAACCTGGTAACTCACGGTTTCTCAAGCTGCATAGTTTTGCTTGCTCTGTAATCTGAATTATGATTGGATTTTGTGAAGTAAACAAGTTGAGAGTGCATGTGTTGAACCAGTTTGCTTGTGTGTTATGCCGCTTTCTGCTGTCCTTCAACAAAAAGACAACTATGTGTCCTATTCTTCCATCTTGATCATTTTACATATTCATGGTAATAACACTGGTGATGATGATGGTAAAATATGTCCTACATCATGTCTCAAACTATTAGTCATGTCTTTTCTTCCTCAACAATTAGAATTCATTAATTCAACCAAGCCTTGAACATCTAGTTCACTGGGAGTTGAGTAACCTCAATTGTAAATTCTTTTATGCTTATGACTGGTTTTTGCACATTTAGTTCCGGCAAACTTATCCAAATGTCCATCGACACGGAAGAGATATTTGGTGGTTGTTGCTGATAAAGTTTCTGTTTAATTGTTGAATCAAGAATTTATAGTTGGTTAAGATCTCCTGTACTACATGGGAGAAAAATATGCATCTGACATTGTTCATCCCTTGCACTAGTTACAAGCATATTTCTGGACATAATAATGCAGATAATTTGCTGCTTACGGCCGATCAGAAGTTTGTGAAACTCGCAGATTTTGGTCTTGCAAGGGAAGAATCTGTAGCTGAGATGATGACTGCAGAAACTGGAACTTATCGTTGGATGGCTCCTGAGGTTTGTGCCTTTTTTCTTGAGCCAAATGGATATATTGCTGGGGTACCATTGGTAGGATTTGTTAATTGGTCTTACTGATCAGTTTCACTTGGCATGTTAATGTCTATAAACCTTCGGAAGGCCCTCTTTGCATTGAGAATGCTGGCTTTGTTCTTTTGCAAAATCAGCCCCAAAAAACCAAAAATACATGAAGCCTGCTTCACTTAATTAAGAGCTTTTAACCAACTTTGGCATGGTTTTTTGCTTGGGGTAAAAAGGGCAAGTTTTTATTATTTGGTAACTAGGTAAGGCTTATGAGCTGGCATCTGGATTAGCTTTTTTCTTTTGGGGCATTTTGACTGAAATGCCAAAATCCCAGCTTAAAGCCCTTAGCCAAACGGGCACTTATTAGTTGGAATGATTAGGTTGTCGAAATGTTTGATATCTAAGTTACTTGCACATTCTTCATAGGAAGTTTTTAGGTACTCAGAATTTATTAGGTTGGGGTCATCACCCGTGGTAGGTCCACACTTGTGGTACTTCATAAGTTGCATGATGAGAGAAGCAGCTTTATCAAGGCACAAGCGGATGTACTTTTGCTAGTTATCATTGCTTGTAGTTCAAATTTGTAGTGTCATGTGGATGGGCCAAACGTTTTAGTAGCCACAAAGAAATCAAGGTTTGATTATTCCAATTTGGTAATTGTTGGTGGATCCATTCCCCGTGTCAATTATGTACTGAGGTCAGGAATGCTTCCCATTGGGGAAGGTACTGTTTAATTAATAAGAAATTTCTTCTAGAAAGGAATTGATAAAGTAAATCAAATTTGAGAGGGAGGGAGAGGGTCACAACAGCAAATCTCCTGTTCTGTCTTCCTGCATTAGAGATTTTGCTAATTTTTGTTGGTAAGAAGAGATTTCCTTGTTTATTGCATTATGAAGTTTTCTGCTTACATTTCAGTCTTTTCACTATCAGCTTGACTGTAACCTTGCAGTTGTATAGCACTGTGACATTGCGCCAGGGGGAAAAGAAGCATTACAACAACAAGGTTGATGTTTACAGCTTTGGCATTGTCTTATGGGAATTGTTAACCAACCGCATGCCATTTGAAGGCATGTCCAATTTGCAGGCTGCTTATGCTGCTGCCTTTAAGGTATTAAATTCATCATCTTAATCTCTTTGGATTGAGATGTCTCCTTTTGTTTTACTTTTCTTTTATAGAGGGCAAGTGGGTGGATTGAAGCTATTTATAGTCTATTTGCACTAAGTGTGTCTTGCATGGGTGCACTATGTGATAGGTGTCCATTAAATTTTGTATGATACATCCCTAGAGGCTAAAGCGGTATATCTTTGCAGGTCATGTAGTTCATATCCATAGAACCAAGAACTTTCTTTCTGTAGGTTTTGTAAAGACTTATGTGATTATACAAGAGATGATGCCACACCTTGGTGTTTGCGGCAGTTATGCCAGTGGCACCTTTATGCATGGGACATGATAATTCAAATCATTTATCAGCACATGCATTTGATCAAGGTTCTAAAACTCCCTACACGCTCCCAGGGCAGCCTGACACCTTCTAGCTTCCAGTGCCAAGTACTCGGCGCCTAGTCGAGCGATTAGTCAAGATAGTCGGTCAAGTCAGGTTAGTCGGGCTAGTCGGCGAGGGGCCTTCTAGGGCATAGGTGGCGAGCACTCGATTTGATTCAGATTTTTGTTCATGTGTTCTAAAGATCTCTCTATAGCTTCACTTATCATCGTGCCAGTGAGTCTGACCTTGGTGGTTCATGTTTTTTTTTTTTTCAGAGTTTGAAAATCCGTTTAATTCATGAGATTGCATCCTTTGGCTATATTTATATTTAGATTGTACTAAACTGAACCTAACCAAGCCTAAGTCCCAATCAATTGGGGTTGGCTACATGAATATATATTTTTCCATTAAGTTCTAGCAAGGGCATTATATCGCATGACATCCAACAAAGCTAGGTCCTTTCGAACTACCACCTCTAAAGTCAATTTTGGTCCAACTTCACCTTAATGCTACCATCTACCGTAACCAAACTGTATTAAGCATAAAAAATCAATGCTTTGTGAGGAAGACAACCCATCCAGTGTCCATTGGCTGAACAGGTTTGGGTCACTTGTTTCCAACATCTTTCTCACTCAAAAAAGTTACTCCTATATTGTGTAACCTCTTTAGTAAGGTATCTCTTCATTGAAAATGAGTAACATGACCAAACTTTTTTCATCACTAATCTGTTTTTCATTGTCATCGGATAATGCAGCAAGAGAGGCCTAGTCTCCCAGATGATATATCCCCTGATCTTGCTTTCATTATTCAATCATGTTGGGTTGAGGATCCCAATATGCGGCCCAGTTTCAGCCAGATCATACGCCTGCTCAATACATTTCTCTTCACACTGGCCCCACCCTCACCATCCTCACCTGAATCTGATGCCACCGAGGCTTCTGTCACAAGTAATGGTACCATGAGTGCGTTATCTGCACGGTGTAGAGGTAAATTTGGTTTCCTTCGCCAGCTTTTTGCTGCTAAAAGGGCTAGGAACTCACAATGAGCTATGCACATTTTGACCAGTTTTTGTGCATGCAAGCTTGCGATAGGAGATATTTATTTATGTAAATGAAATACTGATTAATGACCTGAATCACAACGATTAGTACAAAAGATGAAACTGTTGAAAGGGACGTGCAACTCGATGACTCATTGCAAATAAATAGTGATACCCAGGCACATCCTGGGTGACCTTGTTGTAAAGGAGATACAGAAGTAGTGAAGTTTTCCATCTCTGAAAATCCTCTGATGCTGCTGTCAATTGATTGCATATCTTTATTCTCTTTAAATTTGGGACTGCTGTTGATTTGGCTGGAAATTTTCCCGGAATTAGCTCGCATCAAGGGCGTGTTTGGATCATTGATTTTTGGAAGATTTACTCAAAGAGGGAAAAAAAGTGTTTGGAAAATTCAAAAAATGATGTCTTCTTTTTTTTGATCTCTAAAAAAATGATGTCTTCTTCATTTCAGTATCTACTTATCTTTTCGTGATCTCTATGAATCCTTTCTCAAATTTGCAATCCAAGCACAGCCAATTTCACACTTCACTCTTAGAGATAGTATGTCTTCTGCTTGTTGGACTGTAGGAGACGAAATGAGTAGTACAATGTGTACTATCCTGTTTTGTTTTTAAGCAAATTAGAACTTCATTACTCCCTCCATTCATTTTTAAATGTGTTACTTCGTAAATTCAACTTATTAAAGAAATATTATCATTACACCTTTCACGTCAACTTTTTTCTCCACTTTACACTTTTCACATCAACTTTTACCTCTATTTTTCAAAATTATCCTCAACTTTTACTCATTAGCTCTTTACCCTCTAACTTTTCAAAGGAGCAAAATGATAATTGTATGAACTTTTACTCATTAGCTTATTAACTTCTCAAACCACACTTATAGACGGTTGGGACACGATTGCTATTATATGCCTTGAGCACCTAATAATTTTGTCTTCTCTGTAGTAAGTCATAATCTTTGAGGAGGAAACTTCTGCTCTCACTCTCAATTCTCGTTGTACACCCCAACTTTCAATATGCGTTCTCATGAACTTACGTAATTTTATTATATATTTTTTCAGAGAGATCTTTATGCATGCTTTCACAAACGTATTAGGCTTATCGCCCTAGTGGCAATAGTTCTAGTCTAGGTCACATAATAAACGTGTGTGGAGAGAGCACGAGTATGAAAATGTCTTCCAAGAATATTTCAATACCAGAATTTGCAAAAACATTGATATTAGAAAACAAAAGCGTAGAGCAAAATTAAAGATGCGAACGAAAAATTATACTATTTGAGAATTATATGTCCTGGGTCCTTCTGAGGAGTATACAAAGCTGTACCAAGCGCCGGGGAAGAGTGACAATAATAACAACTACTGTACTACTACTAAAAAGCTCTCATTTTCCACGGTATGGTCATTGATCAAGGTTAAATTTCACTGACACCGCTAAGATTTGTCTTTAACGATAGATACCCTTTGAAAAATGACTATAAATTTCTTAACGTTTCAATGTTCATTTTAATAAAATCCAACCAATTACTATTCAACCACGTGATAGAATTAGCTAAAAGTTTTACAGTGAGACTGTTTTGTAATTCACTCGCTATAAGACCAAAAAAGAACAAAGAAAAAAAAAAAAGGTGAGAGATTGTTTTCATCCATGAGTTTAGAAATCAATTTCGTTCAGTGTAAAAAAAGAGAGTAGTAACGATTAAAATGACAGTAGAATCAATGTCCCAATGATAAAAAAAGAAAAAGAAGAAAAGAGAGTCAATATCCCCGCGTAGAATACAGCAGTACACTAGTACACCAATCAAAAAAAGACTAGTCCAAATTACAGAGATAGGGGGAGACAGAAATTTACTAGAAATTTATCCACACAAATCTGCACTGCAAGCCAATAAGTAAATTTGGAGAGAGAAAGAGGGGATCGGAAACCTGTGTTGGAAAAGTCGGATGACATTAGTATGGTTTTTTATTTTTATTTTTATTTTGGTTATTGAGCATGCAAATTATGCAAAGAAGTCGCCATTCCTTTTCCTTTTATATAGGACAATAAAATTTTAGTTTGAAAGTTTTCTAACCCAATAACATGTTATTTGTACTATTCCCTCGGTCTCAATTTGTTGTGCCTCCAGTCCAATTTGTTTGTTCTCCGTGTTTACTTTTTTCTTGTTGGAACCTCTTCAAAAAAATTTCTATATTTCATGATGTTTTTAAAAAAATTAATTGAGAATAAAAATAGATCAAAAAGCATTATAGATTAAAATTTATAGACAACAAAGAAAATAGATAGAGCAAATAAGAAAACAAGCATGGCTCAACAAATTGGGACACAACAAAAACTAATTTGTTTAGGCACTACAAATTAGGACGTGGAGGGAGTATTATTTAACTCTTAAGAGAATAAGAGGGGGCGACGAGTCACTGCCCTCCTTGCCTGGCATGGTCCGTGACCAAAAGACTCGCTACCCGGTGGGAGCTGAAGAGCAGGGCCCGGCAACTTAGGGTTCCGATGAAAATGAGTAATCTTTAGAAGCGTCCTCACTCAAGACTTGCTTGATTGCGACTAAGTTAGTGACCCGAAACTTTTGTTTTCTTCATAGATTCCGCCATACAAGAAAGAGGAAACTAGCCAGCTTACTGTTGTCCTCCGATTTCCCCAGGGACAGGAGAAACGGGCGTGGCCAACACCGAGTGGTGTAGAAGATGCGAAGGCGTGCCAGGAGATGTGTATCTCCAAAAGAAATGTAGAAAAGCGCCTGAATATACTGACCCAACTTCTTTCAAGCAATTGAGAAACTCGAGCTAAAGTTACAAGGGTTCGTGGGGCCTTGAACAAGGACTTCCACACTTGAAGAAAATTACATAGAAGAAGAAAAAGAAAAGATTTCGGAAGAGAGGGAGGAGTAGGAAATAGACATAGTTAAAAGAAATCGATCGACTAACTGAGAGAGTTAGGAGATAAAAAACTAAATTACTTTTGCTGCTGTGAGCTGTATTGGTGTTGGAACCACCTGCAATGTTGCACAATGACTTGTATTTATAGGCATCATTTGCCTATGAATGGTTCAGAAGATTTTCGGACCCACTAAGCACATCTTCTGCCCACTTTCTTCAGAAATCTTCTGTAGAGCTGCCAAGTGTCCCTTTGACTTGGTCATCCCTTTTTATTAGCTCCTGAAATTAAATCTTGGGCTGCCAAGTGTCCCACTACTTCCATAACTTCCACAACATGTGCAAAATGTGGGACAACTTGTCATAGTCTCAGCTGTATCTCCTGAAATCTACGAATCAGTCTACTAACCACTTCCCATAAAAAGTGGTAACTAATTCCTTGGAAGCTTTCATCCCACATGGCAATAACTACCCACTTTCCTTGATTTAAGCTTCATGCATTTGAAAGAATGTCTGATGCTCTCACATATCGCCACGTGTCAGAAGATATTCGTGCCAGAAGATATAGTGCTGACATGGCAGAAGATTTCCGTTCCAGAAGATATCATCAGATTTGGCAGAAGATATCCATGATATCTCCTAGCAATTTGGATGGATCTCCTAGGAGATATTGTGCTTACAAATGTCCCATATGGTCGAAATTAACTATTTGTGATTTTATCTAATTATCAGAGCATCCACAATGGTCTAACCAAAATTGGATAACCAAAAGTTGCCACATAAGCTTTTGGTTATCCATTTAGAGGTTGCTAAAGTTAGCAATGTCAAGTCCCACATTGGTGTTTTTTGTCCATAACTAAAAATAATGGACACCCTCCATCACTTATTCAAATGATAAACAAAACTTGCCACATTACTTTTTCAAACTACAAAAAATAGTTTTGAAATTTTTTTTAAAAAATATTTTGAATTTTCTTTAAGTACAAAACGGTTTAAAAAAAACAGTTTTTAAAAATAAATTTTGAAAAAAAAACAGTTTTTAAAAATAAACTTCTGAAAAAAACAGTTTTTTAAAGAACTTTTGAAAAAAACAGTTTTTAATAGGAATTTTTGAAAAAAAAACCGTTTTTTAAAATGAACTTTTGAAAAAAACAGTTTTTTAAAATAAACTTTTGAAAAAAACCAGTTTTTTAAAATTAAACTTTTGAAAAAGAAAAAAAAAATTAAATTAAACTTTTGAAAACATTGTTAAGAGAGGAGAGAGAAGGTTTTTGTCATTTTGTGTAATGGTGGGTGTACTTGATTGGGTAGATGTGGGGTCCATTAAATTTGGTTATTGGCAAAAGGTTGCTAGTTTTGGTTATCCAAGTGACAAAATTTGGTTAGTTGCTAAGAGGTTGCTAAGTTTGGTTATTCCAATGTGAGCACTTTTTTAAACAAACATTGCTAACTTTAGCAACTTTTTGGTTTTGGTTATGCCAATGTGGATGCTCTCACATGTTAATTTTGGCCTCTTGGAAAAAATCATAGGATAAACTTTGCTTCCTACAATTTAGGTAACCACTTTATCACTTTCAAAAGATGCATTATCACCTAAATTGTAGGGAATTCGGCTTAGGGATAAACCCGAATTCAAATTAAAAATCTTTTTGGCCAAAATTATTGCCACGTATTAAAAATTAAAAATTATGGTACAAACATTGCCCCCCTTAAACTCTATTTTTGAAATAAAATGGAGTTTAAAAAATGTTATATAAATAATAATGGGGAAAAACGTGGCATCGTTTAACATTTTGGCCTTGCCCCCCTTGACCTCTTTGCCCCCCCATTGTGTAAAGTTTATACTTGAAGAACTTTGGGCTTAAGGAGGTCTTTGCATGATATCTTAAGGGGTAGAGATTCAGATTTCTTCTAGACATACCGGTACTTCAGCCTTGATTTTTCCTTAAGCAAGTGAGGAAGTTTCTGATTTTCCTTGACTCTATCCCTCCTTAGCCAATTTCATTCCTTGTCTAGTCCTTTGAAGCTTCCTTTTCTAGGGATTTGACAAAGCATTCTTTGGCTATAGGAGTTTTGAATGCTTGACTTTGAATTATTGGCAAGAAGTAGGAGGTGTTTTGATCGTCAAGTTCTTCAATTTTCTCTACACTTCGGCCATGGCAAGCCGAATGTGTGTAAATACTGAAGACCTCTTTCTCCTGCCATGTGTGTTGGCTGGAAAAAATCTTCTCTTCGTTTCTTGACCAAAATTCTTTAAGTCTAGCATTCTTCTTGGGTATTCATTGCCCAAGTTCGGTGTAACTTTGAGTCTTCTATAAGGGAAACTTCTCCTGATGTAAATAGCTTCCACATCTCACCAAACCTCCTATCTCCTAAGGAGATGGCATCAGAATCCTCCCAAAAGAGGTAAATATGTAGGAGAAACGAATTACCCTAGCCCCCTTGCTCAACAGAAGGTGAAGCAAACAAAGGGCTCTGTTATCTCCTGAAACCTTAGTCATGGCCGTTACAAGATCTCCTGCCATTTTTGTTGGCTTTGAACTTATTCGGCCTAAGGTGAAGAGGAAATTCAATTTGCACATTCTCACGCCTCTCAAAGTTGTGTTGTTGACAAGAGAAACTTGAAAACTCCTTTGGAAGGCTTAAAATGGTGTTGCAAACCGTCCCTTCTGATTTTCCTCTAATAGTGAGCCAATATCGCCTGGAAATAGTCTTGGCTTAAAGCTGAATGGTTTTGACATTTGAAGAAACTCATTTAGCTCCTCTTTGTCCAACTAGAATCGAATTTTCAAATCAATTGAAACCCACTACATAGCTCTGTCACTTACGTTGGCATCCTCAGTTTTAGCTTTTTACTATTAGATTGTGAGCTACAAGGAGCTAGGATTGATAGCTGGTTGCCCTGTTCAGGTTAAAGAGCTCACGGTGTGAGTGAACTTGTGATTTCTTGTAGCTAGATAGCTCAGACACATAGTTTCGTCACACCACTGCCTATAATTTGTGTTATTATCGTTTATCCACTTAAAAATAAGCTAATAATGATTTCTTATGAGTATCTTTGGAGATCAAAGTAAAAATTGTGGCCAGGATGTTTAAAGTACCTTTTGCGCATATAAAAGAAGAAGAACAAGAATAGATAGACAAGAAGAACAAGGGCCAAAATTTATGCAGTCCTTTTATGAACAATCTATCTTCCTGGAATATGATGTTTGGTTTTCATAGTCATTTTTTGCACTCCATTTGTTGTGTATTGTGTACATAATAATGGTATTAATGTGCTATAATTTGAGTAGAAAGATGTGAAATAATAACTAATTTGTTATCTTTAATTGGCGTAGTTAACCACGTACTTATTGTTAATAAAATTTGCAGGGAAGGAAACGAAATTGGATGGAAATACCCGGTGTACTACATCCAGCGAGAAATGAGGGTCATCATATGGACCCACTGAACACACTGCAAGCGTTAGTATAGGTGGATCCAAATTTCGAATGACCTTTACCATTCCATTATAGCCAATGCCTGGACCTCCGGACTCCAAAATCCACCAAAAGTCTTCTTCGATGTCCTCGTTCGTGTCAAATCCAGTTATTAGGATAGCATGATCTGGTTTAGCTCCTCGACGTAAAGTGTATCCCTTGTATATACCCTGCGATTTGGACAATTATTATTAATAGAAAAACACTAACCAATTCATATTGTGTAACTAAAATAAAGTATAGTCATAATCTCACCCCGTTTCTGTAGGCCTTTTATTCCTTTGTTGTAACAGTCGCAGCGCCAACAGGTTGTTGGTCGACCGCTTCAAGTAGACTATCCTCGTCAAAATATTTTGAGGGAGAGTTCTTGAATGGATTATTTGATTTTATTATCATCTTTTACGAATAGATTTTTATCACACTAGATTTTATCAACTATTTTTTAAACTCATAGTGGTCGATAACTATTTTATCACTCAGATTTTATCTATTGGGAAAACACGGTGATTTTATCACTCTTCCATAAAACACCAACTAAAATCAACTTTTACATTTTATCTCATAAAATCCATTTAAGAACTTCCTCTGAATGTTTTGTGTCATTTTGGCACCTCCAAATTTAAGATCAATAACACCTACTTTTTGAAATCCAAACTACCAAAAATAGATTGGCATGAGGAGTCAAATTGGAAGCAGATTGTATAGAGCCAAATCCACGTCGGATTTTACACTATATTTGACCTCATGGATGGATCAAAAGATGATGTCAAAGGTTACTATTTCTTTGCCACGTAGGGTTTGAAGTCATAGGTTGGAGATGCTAATAATTCAATTATCGTATTGATCCCTATCGGCCTTTAAAGAGCGCCCCTAGTGATTGCAACAGAGTCATCCAAAAATGTTTTGAATGGCCTGGATTTTTATATGAAAAAATCCGAACTGTCGATTTACCGAAATGGACGACTCAGATATGATCACCAGGGGTGCTCTCTAGAGGCCAATCACCAACACCCCCTCACTCCCCTAGTTGACGTGAACACTTTTTTTTTTTTAGCCGGTGAATTTACGAAATGGTCTCATAAATTTTATGGTGAGACTGTTTCGTAATTCACTTGCTAAAAGACCAAAAAAAAAAAAAAGTTTGAGAGAGATTGTTTTCATCCATGAGTGGAGAAATCAATTTCGTTCAATTTTAAAAGAAAAGAGTAGTACAGTAATAATGATTAAAATGACAGTAGAGTCCGGCCTTGTTCTTGAATGGATTTTATCTCCTAAAATTTAATTTTAATAAAATCTAGGGGAAATTGCTCAAAAATGGAAGTAAGGGCAAATAATTTCATAAACATGGTGTACTTTTTGGAATTAGAAAAACATGGTAAGGAGGAAAATATTTACAAATACATGGAAAGACAATTAGCATTTAACACAAATACCCTTCACTATATGATTTCCCCAAAAACACCCAAACCTTCTGAAACCCCAAATTATGTTAAAAAGCAACGAAAAGTTTCAAACCCAAAAATCTGAGTTCATCTCTCCCTCTCTCTCTCTCTCAAAACAGAAGCTATCGGAGTAGAAGAAAAAGAAGAAGACGATTTCTAACTGAGAAAGGTGAAGAGTGGAAGGATGGCTTAGAAGTCGCTAACCCAAAAGGACGATGATTCAGATGTCTTCGTGAATTCCCATGGAAAACATATATAGTAGTATTAGTATTTATTATCCCTATTTTGGAGACTTTGGAAATTTTTACAGGTGGAGTGCTCAAATGGGTTTTTTCTAGACTTGAGAGAGCATTCTTACAACAACATATTCCTTTATTTTCCTTTTTTTTTTTGTCGTATTCATTCTTGACCGGAACTAGGAGAACTGGTTCAGATTCAGATCGATCGATTGACGATGGATCCGTCAAAATTTGGAATTGTTGCGTACAACAACTATGAAACTTATCACGTACACAAGGTGTTTGGTTATATGTCTTTAAAAAGATGCATTTTCTTTTCATTCTTAGGGACCAACATGGGTGCAATTAATTTTTTGAATAGTGCAACCGCATTCCATGAATAGTGCAACATAGACGTACGAACAGTGCAATGAGAAGAATATATTTCCAGAAAGTGTGACTTAACACACTGCAACCATGTTTGGACCAACTCGTGTGCAATTATCTTTTTGAACAGTGCAACCACATTCCATGAATGATGCAACACAAATGTAGGAACGGTGCAAGAAAAAGAATATATTTTCAAAAAGTGTGACTTGAGAACACACTGCAACGCTGTTTGCACCAACTTGGGTGCAATTAATTTTTTTGAAGAGTGCAACCACATTTCATGAATGGTGCAACACAGATGTATGAACGGTGCAATGAGAAGAATATATTTCTAAAAAGTGTAACCTAACAACAGACTACAACCCTGTTTTGATCAACACTGATGCAATTAATTTTTTGAAGAGTGCAACCATATTCCATGAATGGTTCAACACAGATGTAGTAACGGTGTAACACAGGCGTAGGAGGAGGGAGAGTGAGGGGGTTGGTTTAGGTGTTTTTTTTAGACAAAGGTATTTCGGTCCACACAAAAATTGGTATCATGTATATGCAATTAAAATTTTCCTTTTCATTTTGGGAGCAATTTTGGGAAAAGTACATCATGTCAGTGCAAATAGTTGCCCCTACTTTCATTTTTGAGCAATTTCCCCTAAAATCTAGCATTCTCAAAGAGTTTTAGCAAAACTAGATTTTATCAACAATAGATTTTATGACACAAAATCTTTTACAAAACACCTTTATCAACCCATATTTAATATAGTACATTGGGAAAATAATGTCATTTTATCACACTTCTAAACAAAATTACATTTTATCAACATTAGATTTTATCTCATAAAATTCATTGAAGAACAAGTTATCAATGTCCCATTGATTAATAATAAAAAAAAAAGAAAAGAAAAAGAGAGAGTAAAAAATATACCCGCGTAGAATACAGCAGTAGACTAGTACACAGATCAAAAAAAGACTAGTCCAAATTATAGAGATAGGGGGAGACAGAAATTTACCCAGGCAAATCTGCACTGCAAGCCAATAAGTAAATTCGGAGAGAGAGAGAGAGAGAGAGAGAGAGAGGGGATCGGAAATCTGTGTTGGATTCCAAGATCTAAAGAGCATATGCACACAGTCGCGGGACGCCGCCGCGTTCGTACTTTTCGGGATATCTTTTTTCTGAAACCCATCTCTCTCTTAAGTCTAAAGTCAACTCTCAAACCCTAATTGCAAGTACTTTGGGTTGTTGAAAGTTTTATTGTTATAATTCCTTTTTCCTGTTGAATGAGATTGGGGGTTATGAAATGGAAGAAAATGCAGCAGCTGTGCACACAGCTATCAATTCAGTACAGGCGTTGGGTAGGGGATTTGATGTGAATTTTGACACCAGATTGCTCTATTGTAAAGGAGTGGGAGGTTCTAGGGTTGTTGAAATTGATAATAAAAACACGAAGGATCTACGGTTGTATGATAATTTGGTTGTGCCTAATGTCTCCAGGGATATCAAGAATTCCCAGGACCCTGTTTGGCGTGAGAGCTCTGGAGTTTGCAGTTTTCTTGAGGTATGCTATTGGTTTTGTGTTTTCTTATTCTTTTTATGTCTATTCAGTGCTGTGAGCTCCGTTTGGAATCTTTGGATTGTTGATTTGTGGAGTAAATTATGGAGGGAAATTAAAATGGTATTATGCCGGATGTCCAGATTGTTCGCACCTGGATTAATTCCGACAAAGACCCCGAAATTAATGACCACACAAACCTCAGGTGGCCCAAAGGTGTGTAATAGTTGGCTTTAGCAAGATTTAACCTTTACCATCTCAGAGCAAGCCTTTTGGTGGCTGTATCATGCCACTCAGCCAAACCCGGATTAGGGAAAGAAAAGTATTAGAAGAGAAATTAAAAAGACAATGAAGTGAAGAAGCTATGCCTTTTTTCTCCGGATTCTTATTGTTGTCCTTTTCCTTTCTAAATTACTCAGCTTGTTCATAATTCAATCACAGCTTCAGCATGTCTGCTTGAGATGTCTTGACAGTTGAGTTTTTTGCCTTGAGGTTAAAAATATCTAGGTAAAAGAGTTAAAGCTGTTTGGGCTAGCTTTTGGCTTTCCTTGTTTGGATAACTGGAAAAAAAAGGCTTGATTTTTTTTTTTTGGGGAAAATATTTTTTGGTCTAGTTAAATGGAGTTTTTGGGGGAAAATGACCTTTGTAGCTGGGCCAACAAACATGTGGGTTAAATGTAGTTTCTTTTAGCATAAAAGCTAGCATTTTTCTGCTTGGTCAAACAGAACCTTGGAAATTGTATTCACGAACATGTCTATGCAAGAAACCTTGCTGACTGAAGGAGTGTAATCGTTAAATGTGGCTGCCGAGACAGAGTTCATATATAGGATTGCTTATCTGTTCAACCTATGGAGTTTACTTGAACAAAGCTTGCTTTGAAGTAACTGAGTGTGGATTAGGTTAGCTCATATTGTGAAAAGCACATGATAAGGTCTTAGTACTTCTTGCCTGGTTTGGATTATTTTAATCCACAACATTACAATCTTGCATAATTAGCTAGTTACAACAACAACAATAACATAACCCATTTAGTCCCCAATAATTGAGGGTATGGGTGGGGGATGGATAGGAGACAGACTTAACTTTTGGCAATAAATGCACAAAGTGGCTGCTCACAAAATACCACTGAAACAGTGGTCCCCCTAAACCGTCGCGTTTGCTGCAGAATCATGCCCTCAAATCAAAGCCAAAAGGCATCAGAGAGGGCAGACCCAAGAATCATTTTGATTTATGTGCACATTACCATGCTTCTTTCATTCAACATCCAGAGCATTGGCGTTGCACAACGCATAATTAGCTAGTTGTAGAACTTTTTTTCTGACCGGAAGTTAGTTGTAGCTGACAGTTGAATAAATAGGAATGCCATCAACCACATTCATTCCATGCTTGCTTGCATGTTCAGTCCTCTACTGTCTATGTATCTCTTCCGATTTTGTCTTTGTGTGTGAGTCTGAGAGAGGTCCACTGTCGTAGTGCAAAGCTCAAGGGGCTGCACAACCTGCACAACCTGCACGTGTCCAAAATGGTGTTTAAATTGTTGCAATTGAATTTTATACCCCCATAGGCCCCTAGTTGAATGTATGAATCAAGCAATCAGCTGAATGGTAGTTCTGATTTAAAAAAAATGCTACAGCCACAAGCACTTGCACAAACAAATACACACAAACACTCACAAGGCATGTGGGTCCCACACAAACTAGAGGTGCCAATGTGTGTGGGACCCACATGCCTTGTGAGTGTTTGTGTGTATTTGTTTGTGTAAGTATTTGTGGTTCTTGCAAGTTGTTCTGATATATGGGTGTATATGAGGAGTCAATCCTCAAAAGCAAGGAGTTAGAGCCAATTTGGTTAGAAGCTTATGGAAAGAACATGGAGGCACCATGGTGCTTCTGATTCAACAACATACCGTTCTCGCTTTGTCTACACATATTTTATTTTAAGAAGAATCCACATTACTTCCACAACAGTATATTATTCATGAAACTCTTCTGAATTCGTTCTTTGTTGCAAATAGGCTGAATCTGGTACTTGGGCCTGTCCTGCAGACATCAGTAAGGGAATTGTACTAAAGAGAAAAGAAGACTGTTTTGTAGCTGAAGTCTTGTGAATACTTGACAACTTTAGCATGTTTCAAATTAGTCTGAGGCTTGTTCTTATCATCTGAATACTTAACTACTTCAGAAAGCAACCATGAGGAATAGTGCAATGGCAAAAACTATGAGAGCTGAAGGAGAACATCAACTAACTAGTCTATATATTATTTTATTATTGAACTCTAATGCTTAGTAGCAGGATCCTTCTAAAATGGGTGCACTCCCTAGATGAGGAGCTTGATTCCGTGCTCCCGAGATGGGAGCTTGACGGGAGCTCGCTCCCGTCTAGATGGGAACCCACTCCTAAATAGGATGGGAGCCTCCACACTAATCTTAAGGACGGAATTCTCACTTCTCTTTCCAAATATATGCAAGGAAGAAGGAAAAGAAAAAAAAGTAATAAAGATTTGGGACTCTCTCTTTCTCGTCTCATATTCTACTACTTATCTACGTGTTTAATCCATCTATTTGGCACAAAAGAATCTATTGGGATGCCATTTTTCACTCATGTTTATACATATAAAATGCTTATATACGTGCTCATTTTGCAACTATAAAACATATGTACAATACATATAAATATATATAAGTTTAGTCATATATATATTTACTTAGTATTATATATTCCCTCGCCACTCCCAACCTAGGGAGCTTCTACATACCCCCGCTCCCGCTCATGCACCCGCCCCCGCCCCCGTCCCCTCTCCCGCTTCGTGCAACTAAGCTCTGATGTATGATACGGTATATCCCTTGTATGATATGGTATATCCCTTGTATTGCACACTTTTCAGTTTTCACTAATATGGCTGTCATTCTAATCAAGTGCAGATGGCAGAGTTTTTCAATAAAAAGGTTGGTCTGTCAGGCGATGTTCCTCTTGGTAGCTTCAATGCTGCTTTCAGCTATACTGGTTCTAAGAGTATCGATGCTGCAGCTACAAAGACGCTTGCCATGGATGGTTTATTCATTCCGCTTGCTAAGGTTCAGCTCATAAAATCCCCACTAGTGTTGCAAGAAAACGTAAAGCAAGCAGTCCCAACATCTTGGGACCCACCCTCCTTAGCAAGGTAATAGGTCTTCAAGTTACCAATAGAAGGGGCTATGGTTGGGCCTGTCATTGTCTGCAGCGGTAATCTGTTTTTGATGATGTGTTTTTATTTTTTTGGACAGCTTTATTGAGAACTTCGGGACCCATGTTATTACATCTGTAACTATCGGCGGTAAGGACGTAATTTTTGTTAAACAGCACCAGACATCGCCTTTATCAACCATGGAGATAAAAAACTATGTTCAGGATATTGGAAATCAAAGATTCTCCAGTGCTGACAGCCTCACAAATTCAGGTCTATTGAAGTGCAAGGATAAGGCAAGTCATCATCTTTTGTTTTTCTAATTTGTGAATGGGAATGGTTTTTTCCTTGTAATTGTTTCTGCTTAATTTATTTTGACTGTGTGTGTGTGTGTGTTGTTTCCTTCTCTATTCTGCAGGGAGGTGAACCTTCGTTGTTCAATAACCAAGGGATATATCCTCAACCCACTAGTGCGCCTTATCTTACTGGGAATGGTAAAGAAGTACGTAGAAGTCTTCCACTTGTTTCTTTGATGTTGCTTCCTTTTAATGGTGTCTGCTGGTTAATGTCCAAGATAAACTAAAGAAGTGATTAATTGTTACTTTGGCTCTCTTGCCTCCAACATACTATGCAATCTGCATATTAAAGCCTACTAAAGAAAAAGAAAGGTATATCATAGCTGACCGCACCATGGACTAGCCTATACAGCCACTGCCCCGAGTGGAATACTTACTCAGTCAAGTAGAAAGGCCAACCTGAGAGCGAGGCAAGTCCACCTGAAGTCTACAAAGATATTTTAGTTTATGATGGAACTATCTCTTAATAATAAATCAATGATCCCTTTCTTTTCCTTCAAGTTTAACACGTATATTTTGGTTTCTTGTTACATAGAATAGAACTCTCTCAATTAATCAATGGTGATCTCCTTTTCCTTGAAGTTGATTTTGTCAGTAGACCAAACTGTAGGAAGAGTTAGATATAATAGCCTCCTAATTTCATTTGGACAAACCTTAGCAGTTGAGTTTTTGTGCAAATTACTCCTCTGGATTTTGACCTAACCTACCAACACCCTCAAATGCTCCAACTGTTGTTACATCTGTGTTTTGATGAGACTGCTAGAGAGGTGAACTGGCAGGATTCTAAATTCATCTGGGTTTATCTGAACTATTAGAAACCCTTTTAACTCAACAATTTCTTGATGTTACTTCTGATGCAGGATGTCACGGTCATTTTCAGACGTAGGGGGGGAGATGATCTGGAACAAAGCCATTCCCAATGGGCAAGGACAGTTCAGTCCTCTCCGGATGTTATTGAGATGTCATTCTATCCCATCGCCTTTCTTCTTGAAGGGCTGACCGGGAATGAGCACTTGGTTCGTGCTATAGATCTCTATCTTGAACGTAAGACATCTTAAACTTCATCATATGTGGTTACATATAACTGGTGTTCTTTCCTCTCTTTACAGTTTATACCCAATACAAAACAATATCAGGCAGGAACCGTGACAATGATCACGGTTTCCTTCTAGTTGCTAACTTCCAAATTCTCTTGAACATTTTGGTGCAGACAAGCCTCAAATTGAAGAGCTGAGGTATTTCCTAGAGTTTCAGGTTCCTCGGGTATGGGCTCCAGTGCAAGACAAGCTTCCTGGCCACCAAAGGAAGGAACCTGTTTGTCCATCTTTGCAGTTCAGCATGATGGGGCAAAAGCTTTACATCAGCCAAGAGCAAGTATGTTAACTTGGGCAGAGCTATATACAGTATAAATGGATTCTTTAATTCTGTGCCAGTATCTGTTAATTTAAAAGGAAAAACATACAAGATTGAAAAAATGAAAATGATTTTCGTAGTGTGGTACACCTTCGTGCATGTTAGTGGGCCTTTTATGACACTTTGTGATATACCTGCGTGCACATAGTCGGGTTGTGTGTTGGACCATAGTTGCGTGAATGCTGGCTGGGAGCATGAGTGGGTGAATGATGGCGTAGAAGATTATGGTTGGGAGCACAGGTAGATGTGTCTTTATAGTAAATATGGGTTATGTTGCCTTTGTGTCATTGCTTCTGTATAAGTTACAAGAAATATAGGTATGGGGATTAATGGCAATTTGAAATATTTACAGGTACGAGCAAATATTATGTAAATAGTCAGAAATTGCCATAAATTTGAGTTGAATTTTGTATAATCCTATGGCTACTAATGATATTCTCTTAGCTTGTACTTATCTTTTGCAACCTTCGGATTCATTTGTTTGAGATGTTCCATTCTAACGGTTGAGGTTCTGAGAAAGTTAGTCTTAATTGCAAAATCGAGGTCTTGGGGCAGATTCACCACCCTTTGGGGAGGTTCTTGTAACCGTGGACGGCATTCAAGGCTTGATCGATATGAACAGTTCTGTTTACCTTGGTTTCATTAAGTAATTAGCTTAAACAACACTGGGTTTTCCAATTTTTGTTTCCCTGGGGCTGTGGTTAAGCTATAGCTGATACTATGAATCCGCATCATTGACATTGTCATTCTGATTGTGATGGAGCATTCTCATCAGGGAATGCATGGGTTTCATCTCGACTGTGCTCTTGATTCCGTTGGTCTAAGCTTGAGATGAATGCAAAGAAACCAACATGGGTTAGAATCTTCCTGACTTGCGGTCATCTCTTCTTTCATGTAGGTATCAGTTGGACGTAAGCCAGTGACCGGTTTGCGGTTATGTCTAGAAGGATCAAAGCAGAATCGGCTATGTATACATCTCCAACACTTAACATCCCTTCCAAAGATCCTTCAACCATTCTGGGATACCCACGTGGCCATCGGGGCTCCCAAGTGGCAGGGTCCTGAAGAGCAAGATAGTCGATGGTTTGAGCCAGTTAAATGGAAGAAATACTCTCATGTGAGCACTGCACCAATTGAAAGCCCTGCTGCCTTCATAGGCGATTTCTCCGGTGTATACATTGTGACGGGAGCTCAACTTGGGGTATGGGATTTCGGGTCAATTAATGTCTTATACATGAAGCTTCTGTACTCTAGGTTACCGGGCTGCACAATTCGAAGATCATTGTGGGACCATTCCCCTCACGACAATTTGAGGATAGTGGTCACCACTGGAAGTAATAATGTTGATTCAAGTTCAGGATCAACGGAAGTCATTGCCGGCAATAAGTTGGCGAAAGTCGTGGACATGTCTGAGATGACCAAGGGCCCACAAGATTCTCCAGGTCATTGGTTGGTTACCGGAGGAAAGCTTGGGGTGGAGAAGGGGAAAATTGTTTTGAGAGTGAAATACTCCTTGCTAAACTATTGAGTACATTCCCAGGAATTTGGAGAAATTTCCAGTTTTGCTTGCCTGTTTTCTAGGTGATCTTGTGAATTTTTGTAGAAAATGCCCCCTTGTTCTATATTGAAATGTATATGATGAAGTATTTATGTTTGCTATTTAGATCTTATTTTTTACTTTGAGTTCTCTATTGTGGGGATTTGCAATTGGGAAATCGGATGCAGCCCAAGACTAGTTTTGTGTACTTAACGTCTACGTACAAACTTGCAAGCTAGTTGCATCCCAAGACTAGTTTTGTGTACTTAACCTCTACGTACGAACGTACAAACTTGCAAGCTAGTTGCATCCCAAGACTAGTTTTGTGTACTTAACGTCTACGTACGAACTTGCAAGCTAGTCCAACTGGTTGTGTGTTTGTTTCAAGTTCATATAGGTTTAGAGTTCACATCTTCTTATTACATTGCTTTGATCTTATTGCTTGTACAAAGAAAAGATTGTCAATTTAGAGATGGCTGATATTTCTGTGTTTGATCGCAATCTTTCGGATTCATGAACCCTTATTGGGACTTCTAGCTCTATAAGTGAGTTTGCTTCCTCGAATGTTTTAGAGAGTTATCAGAAACAAGGAGAATAAATTAAGCAAGCAGTTCAACTTTCTTGAAACCATAGTATGTCCACCAAGAAGACTCACCATACATATAGAAATGTCTTATTTCACCATAAAACTTTGTTTTCAACTAAGTTCGGGCTTATATCTTATGCGACTTTTCTTGGTTCGGTTACTATGAGTCCAATTGTTACTACGTAGTATATGTCTCCGTGTCCGTATCTTTGTCTATATATTCATATAACAACTGCAGAGGCTTCTTCTCTAGAATTGACCTCCTTCAAAGGTTTGGCCGAATTGCCAACCGGAGGGCACAGTGTTGTAGGTGGTGATGGTTTTCCCATCGCTGGCCATAACTCGGAAAGATAGGGTTTGGCCATTGAGGTAAGAATTGCTCTGCCAATTTTGGCCCCAATTCCTTGACATAGCTTGCCACCCTGTTTTTGAACCCTTAATGGACACTGCATGGATATCCCCTGCACCTCCTACATTTGTTATCAGCACCAGGTTGAAGTAAGAATGGCCGTTTATGGTGAACCTCATACCTCCTTTCTTCACACACGGTACCCTGTCAAAACCACAAAATTAGTATTTAGTACTCGTGATGGCTAATGAAGCCGAGTAAAGAGCTACTTGGCCAAGGCGGAAATTACACGTCGAAAAACAAACAAAAATCAATCCTTACACAATTACGTCGACGTGCCCTTTTCGGCCATTTATTTCAAAGTATATGGAACGCAAACCTAATTTGAAAATTCAAATTCCAGAGGAAACCATTCAATACTGCAAGTATTACGTACCTTCTGAAAGCTACCGGAACAATTCCAGCTTGATATTTTGCAATCTTCAAGAAAGCAGGTTGTGCCAAATCGAAGTGTTGGAGAGGGGGATTGCACCACCCGCCATTGTCATTAGAGAGGGCGTAGTTCGGGGGACAGAAGTTGGTGGCGGTGACCGTAATGGTGTTGCGAAGGCACCATTGGGGATCGTTTTGGCACCTCAGTTGATAACATGCTCCACAGCTCAAGCCATTGTTGAAGAGAGTTGTGCTTAGAGCAGCAGTTCTGGTTCCATACCCCTGACTGTACAAGTTTCCATACCCACATGCTCCCCCTGCACCCACAAAATGTCACATGTGATTTTCGAAATGTAACATTATGTCATGCATGTACAATATGTGACATGCCACTTGTTTTGCTCGTAATTTTAGAAATCTCGCTTACAGAAATGTTGCATACAGTCAAATGTCAAAGGGTATTCCTTGGAGAGTTGAAACCTTATAAGATTATGTTCTCTTAAAGAAATGATTTTTTTAAATATATTTTTTTTATTTCTGATTTAGACAATAAATTAGGACTGAGTGACTCTCATATATAGTTCAAATTGATAAAACAAGCAGGTGCACGGATAGTGAGAATTCTTCTCTAACCCATTGTGCCAGAAGCATCAGAGCCGCCGTAGAATGTGGCATGAGCGCTTTGCCAACCGCCGTAGAACGCATCAACTCCGCAGTGGAGTACACAACAGAAAAGGAATAAGAAAAGTGGCAGGTACTGCATTGAAAATGTTGCCATTATTCAAATGTAGTAAGTCTTTACCACTTAAGAGAAATGCTTAATTGAGAGTATGAGTGAAATGGTTACATATATTTATACTTATACATACATAAAGAGGAGAGATGCAATGAGTCCTAAGATAGGGTTTGTAGCACTGGTGGTGGCCGGTGGGGGTAGGACAAAATAAGATCCTCTAGTAGATTGGATTGGAGTATTTTGTTTTTCTTTGTTAAATTTTTTTGATATCAAAATACAGGTAGAAGTGAACACTTTTGAGCCGGCCAAGTACTGATTGAGAACAGATTCAACTCATTAACTCAAATCATGGGCACCTTCAATAACTTATGGTTGGCCCCCACACTACCTTTCTAATTTCTTCACTCAAGTTATAACGTTCTTAAGGCACCCAAAACATAAGAAAGAAGTCCATTAATTTTTTCAGCTTGTTTTGTTGACCAAAAAGTGCAAAAGAAAATGTTTTCCATGCAAAATATATTCCTATCATATATATGAACAAAATTGTTTTCCTCTTCATATTGTCAACACAATTGAAAGTGTCACGTACTTGTTATCGCTTTGATCTTTCTAAATAATTAAGAAAGGACCGGCCAGGATTAATTGATAATTTATTACTTTACTTCATCATCGTCATGTATTGCATTTTAAAAATAATTTGCGAAGTAATCTCTTAAGGCATTAATTTTCTTAATAATTAGTTGTAATTCTTGTTTTTACGCACAACTAACTCTATGAAGTCAATATCTCTCGATAAATTCAAGTTCTATTAACGATCACTTGAATCATATGTACAAATTAAGTAAAGTGTAAGTATGGGCAAATTAGTGGAATGATTTGTTGAATGACTCTCACATTTCAAAATCTCAAGATATTTGTAAACGACAGATGTTGTTGATAGTAATTTTTAATAATTATTATTGATGTACAATACTAAAGTAATTAATTATCAGTTGTTACGGGACGTGGGTGTAGATGTGGACGCGGGCATGCGTCGTCCCTACACCATTAAACTAATAGAGTACATTTTCTAAGGTTTATAGTCATGAACATATTAATAAATTGTACGGTGAATTTAAGTACCTCCAGCAACTACTACGAATAATTTTCTGCCACTGGTCCACCTGGAGTTCTTGGTCTTTGGCGACAGTGACATGGCAACGGCTTTTATGGGTCGAAGAGGACACGTGGCTGGTGAATAAAGCGTTAAAAAGGTCATGAAGGAGTTCACATGATGATAGAAATTTGAATTTGAAGTCAAAGGAGGGTGACGTGGCTGATATTATTTGGACGGTACAGATCACATGTAGGAGTCCGGTCTGGTTGGGGGAGATGGTGTTGATGTGTCATTGCTGACATGTATTCGTACCCCACCTCCCCGGGTTTCCTGCGTCCTTTCTCGTTGCATCTGCATTTTGATGATATGGATTTGGGACCCAATGCTACGTAGGATATATACGTACGTATGTAGGAGAGAGCACACACTTGCACAGAAACTCATCTTCACTATAAGCTAATTATGATGCTGCGAGTGTCCAATAAAAATTAAAGGAGATTCGTAGCCACGTCATGATATCACATTTCTTTCGAGGAATTGAAAAAAAAAGAGTTCAATTTTAATGTAGTTTGACCATATTTTTTTTTTTAATAACATGGATGTCCGGACCAGTTGCACTCATCTCGACTAATTCTGAGATCTTAGAAGTAACAATCAGGCATAACCCTTATTAATTTGACCATGTTGCTATCCATACTTGATCGATCTAGATTTTAGATCGGATTATGTACTTTACAAGCCCTAGAATGTTCTTGACAAATCATAGAGCCTGTGCAGAATCCTCAATGACATTGGTCATTACCATATGGATAGATAGACAATGAGAAGACAATATAATTGCAAATAGACAAGAAAGTTTTTGGCAGGGAAAAAAAAAAAAAAAGCATTTCTATTTTCTAATCATGGTGTCTGAAAACAATGAAATAAGTTTCACTAATTTCTCATGTGTTCCGTTAAAACCATAATGAGCTTCTATTCGTGTGCTTAATTAATTTGGGAACTTAATAATCATGAATGTAGGGTTTTTTTTTTCCATACAAGTACTAGTTTTGTTTAGGGACCATTGTCGATTAGTTACAAATCTATGTAGTTCAAGCTTGAACTATCTTCCTTGCCAAAATGGTAATTTGTTAAGACACTATTATTTAGTATAATTTTTATTTTTATTTTTTATTGTTAAAATACTATTACCATAATCCATGACTACGAGAAGTCATGTAATTTTTTTTTTTTCCGAAAAGACATGAACACGATTCCTATTAAAAAAAAAGAAGAAGAAAAAGAAATAAACCTCATACTATATAATATGGTAATACGTTAGCAGGAGCTACTACGGAGAGTCGAACTCCTTGGTATTTCAATGAGGATGTTATGGTTAAGAGATGGGATGAGGTTGTTGATCGAACTCATATATAAAGATCAGAGTTGCATATATTCTGGGTGAAGACCAAATGGAATTCCAATGATTTTTCGGTAAATGATTTCAAGTATAGGTTCAAAGCCATCAAAGAGGCTATCTGAGGCCTTCTTCTTTTTCCTTTTCCTCCCCTTTTCAATTTTTTTTTTAAAAAAGATTCTTTCTATTAAAAAATATTTCCTCTCCACTCATTACATTATTATTTAATTTCTATCTCTATCTCTCTTTAATCATTATCTCATTTTAAAAAACACAACCAAACACATTCTCAAAAATTCTTCTCAAAAATTTCTTTTGAAAACCAATCCAAACACAAACCCATGGAAGGTTAGAATCAAGTCCTCTATGCCAGTTTTCTTTGTGTCTCTTAGTGGCGAAACCAGGATTGAGAATCCCGGGGAGCCGAATTTAGGGGCGGCTTTAGGATTTTTATTTAGCATTGACAAACATACATATCGTATTTATGATGAAAAGCTTTATGCAGAGAAGTCGTCTAATTCTATTTAATTTTTTATTGTTTTCACATTGAACCTAATGTCAAACAACCATTATCCTTCCATATTGTTTATTATATATGGACTCTCATAATTGGGCTAGGCTTATTTTGTTTGTTGGGGCTATAATAATTTGGCTCAAATTTTGTTTGAAACAATTATTTTAATTTCAAACGTGTAACCCAGCGAAGACAATATATAGCCAATAAATAAATAAATAAATAAATATATATATATATATATATTTATTTTTTTCAGTGTATTTTTTATACACTTTCAACCATTAGATACATATTAATTATTTAAAGACCAAAATTTTATAACATGATCCAATGGCTCAAAAGAGGCTGGGAACAGAGGAAAATGGTTACAGAGAACCTGGCACCGTGTCTTTAGGGCTTTCTTTTGTTTGTCTGGGCTTTGCATTGATTTATCTTGATCTGCATGTGGGTTGTGTTAGCCTTGTTGGTTTTGGCTCTGCATGTGTGGGGCTTCCTTCACTGATAGCTCTTGCGGGAGCTTTTGTCATTGATCTTTGTGTGACATTTTACTTGCTACGTACTTGCTTGCTGTGATATCTATTTTTCTGGTGATATATTTTATATCAGTGCTTGTTATTATACCTCCGTCCCAATTTTATAGTTTCTCGTTCTATCCTAACCGGATAAAAAAACGATTATATCTTTCAATTGATAATACATTTTATATGCAATGTGGATCTTGTTTGATAGATATTGATTTAATCTAATAAATAAAGTGTTCAAAATCACATAAAACATTGTAGATTATAAGATATAACACTTTGAAAAGTGGCATGAACTCCCATAAAGAACTATAAAATTGGGACGGAGGGTGTATTTAGTTTTTTCAACTATATCAATGCTTGACTGCTAATTACTTGCTTGCTGTGATCTCTATTTTTCTGGCGATATCTTATACTCCAGTATATCAGTGCTTTTTTTTTAACTGATGTTATATCAGTGCTTGTTCCCAACTTTCCATGTCTTCTGTCCAGTTGATTGAAAGGTCTACTATTTGTTTAAACTATTCTTGGAATGTCTATGGAGTACGGATGCCTCCATCTTGTCAATTTGAATTTATTTGGATGAACTACGTTTCTTGATGTCTATGGATCTTCAATTGTTATCCAAAGCTTTTCTGGATGTGGGATGTAATTGTAATGTTGGTTTTCTGGAATTAGAACTGTGAAATGTCTTCAAGCAGGTTTGGCTAAATAAGTTCGCTTAACTTTTTTTCGTCTTTATTTGATTTTTTTTTTGCGTTTGTTAGTTTTGCATCGATTTTTTGAGTATTATTGGTTCGTATCGACGAAAGGAATCCAAAAAGTAAAAAATTATGACCGAAGCTTAATTTTTTTGAATAAAGACAAAAATAAGCCAAAAAAATCAGTTTTTTACCCTTTTTTTGATCTTATTCAAAAATTTGAGAGTTCTAATCATAAACTCTTACCTTTTTGGATTCCTCTCGCGGTATCAACCAGGTATCTTCAAAAAAAATCAACACAAAAAACTAACAAAAAAAAAAAAAAAATCAAATAAAGACAGAAAAAAGTTAAGCCAACTTATTTAGCCAAACCTATCTCAATTCCCATTAAAACCTTTGGGCTTCAACTTTTAGTTTTCTGTTAATAAGGACATAGAAAAAAAACTAACAATTGTCATTTTGGCTTCAATTTAGTAACTCCTTTATTTATTTGGGTTTGGTTGAATTAGTATTAGTGGATGCCCCAAAAATACTGGGCTCAAACATTGATAATAGAGCATGGGTCCAATTGGAATAATTTGGAAAGCCCAATTAAAGAAGCCCATTCTAGCAACAGTCCAACCCAATTGACTCGAACCGTCAACCCAACCCGATCAGTTTCTAGACATATTTGGTTCGATTTGGGATGTAATTTTCCGTGACCCGATAAAAAACGACCCTACCCAACCCCGACAAAAACCCAATCCGATCGGACTCGTGCTCACCCCTAAAGACAATGGTATGACAGAGCAATACTACTTGGTGAAGATGATAGGTCTATACTTGCACTCCCATGTTTAGCACCCAAAAAAGTATAACATCTTCAATGCATCTTTATATCTCTATTTAGAGTCCGGATGTGACATGTTGAGGGGAAATTTCGTAATTTACCCCATCTTTTCCCCTAGTAAGGTATTCTTCTATGTCTATTTAGAGTATAAATCTATTTTGTTAGGAATTCTTTAATAAGGTATTATTTTGGTTTCGAATCTCATAAAGTTCTATAATTATTTTATGAGTTGTTTAGCTCTCCAAATTCTATTTTAGCGTTTGAGTTCATGTGCTATGAAAAAGTGTTCCAACGCTTATCAGGTAAAACCCCGAACCAAAACCGGCCTAGTCTTGTGGTTGGGATATGGACATGTTCTATATATGTATATTGGTTAGGTTTTGATTCTTAATTTTCTAGAACCGGTTAGAATGATCTAATTATTTGATTTCTAGAGAACCGGTCTAATCCAAACTGTGTGCACCCCTACCAAATGGAGATAAAGATGAGAATAAATTACAAAATTCCCTTCTAATATGTCACATCTCAACCCTAAGTTAGAGATATAGAGATGCACCGATTTCTCTCTTTGGTGTCAAGTTCAGAGCATCTTTGGAGCTGTCACATTTTCGGATCATACGTGATTTTTTAAAAAGGAACAGTAAGATTAATTCCTAGAAAATATGCTGTGGATGGTAGGGCTGCAGAACAAATCGGTTTGGATTCCTAAGAATTCAATGACCAAGAGTCAAGATTCTAAAAGAATGCAATCTGTGTCCGGCAAAAATTCTACGGTCTGGTTCGAAATCAATTTGCGAGTAAGTTTTGGTTTTTGTTGATGGTTTATGCACAAATTTCACATTCATAATAGTGTAGCAATTACTCATTCCTAGTAGTGCAGTAAATTCATTCCAAACTCATTTCTCATTCTTAAAATTACAGCGAACAGCAACAAAAAAATCCAAAAAAAAAAAAAACAACCACCACCCCCAAATTAATTCTTGTATATTGCAGCAACCAGATTCAAAATTTCATGTTCTAACATCAACCAAATTCTTGCATATTGTTACAAAATATAACCTAATAATTTATAAGTAAAATTATTTATTCAACACCAAAAACATATATTTATACTCATATGTATATTAAATATCTCATTGTCCGGTCCGATTCACGTTGTCAAAGCAAAAATTCGTGAATCGAACCATATCTTATGGTTTTCTAATTTTTTTTAACACGTGTCCAGACCATTAATACATATATCGGGACTAGTGTTCCACTAACTTAGGGGGTGTTCCACTAAGTTGGTTTTTTGAAAAAGTTGGTTTTTTCATGGTTTTTTATGTGATGTATTGTGAGAGAATGACATGTCTCGATTTTTGGGAAAAACTGTTTTTTGTTAGTGAAACACCCCCTTAGTTTTTTCAAAAAACTGTTTTTCCCAAAAATCGAGATAGGTCATCCTCTCACAATATATCACATGGACACAAAACTAAGGCAGTTTTAAAACAAAACAAGTTAGTGGAACACCCCAATGTAAGTTCGGTCCAATTTCACTATTCACCGTATTTTTCCATATTCTTCCGGACAACACCTACCAGAGTCCCATACGGAAACAAGCAAGGCCACAAATTGAATCAACAATGCTATAGATACACCACAAGTAGACTCTAAATGCACACCACCCTCAAGTGGCAAATGAGAAGACTCCCATTTTTTGGGTAAAGCCCACATTGGGCCTCTCCTCATTTGTCACCTCATGATGGTGTTTATTTAGGATACACATGTAGTGTACCCATATTATTTTCGCAAATTGAATTTAACAATTCATTTTCTCAGGGGTTTTAACAAACATACCTCGACAGTAATTTACGAGGGACACAGATGTCACTATTCCTTGCAGAGGGGTCCAATCAAAGCCAGGACGAAGGCCCTCGTGTGTATACGATCACCAAAAAGAACGCTGCTAAGGGTACATCTTTTTTTGCACCGAAGTGGGGTGATTTTATTTCTAATGAATCTAGACACATATATATTTGCTAAAATTTAGTGAGTGATTTTAGCAAATGAAATGTGAATGTGATTTTATTTCCAATAAATCTGGACATATGCCACTTAATTTTAACAAATATCCATTTTAACAAATGTCTATTTTAATAAATAGAAAATCAAGCCTCAGGAAAGATTGGATCTCCCTTAAATGAAAGGTAGTTGAGGAGGGTTTGGTACGTCGGTGTCTGTGCATTTAACTCAAAGCCGAAAGCTTTGTAGTGAGTGGGTCATAACTAGGGAGGCCCTCCAAGTATATTGCATGCACCCTCTCCTCATTTATGAAGCATTCAGAATTTGTCCACCATCATTATTGGCCATTTCGTTTCCTCAATCACCTTATTGGAAATATGACAAGGGTTAGAATCTGCTATGGTGTTTTCAGTATTTTTAGATTATAAGTTATTAGTAAATCAATTGATGTGTACGAAGAAAATGATTTCTGTGAGAATATCGAAAATATCTTAGTGAAAATGTAGCCTTACCATCTCCATTTATTTGTCTATTTTGACACTTTCTATCGTTCTGAGAAACTTCTCCCTATTCAATAATAAAAATCAAAAAGTTGATGAGTTTACTCTTTTTACTTTTCTCGTTTGAAATTAAAACAATCACTTGCAAAGGGAAATGCAACGATGATGCTCTTAAAAATCGTAAAGAGTAGAAAGATGAAATCAAAATTATGACAAGTACAATATGATGTACTCTAATAAGTTGTAATTTTCAACGCCCTACGGTGACCAACAAATGGAGACAGTGGAAGAACTAGATATGTCTCGACGCAGATGCTCTTAAAAATCGCAAAGAGTAGAAAGATGAAATCAAAATATGATGAAAAATCAGGGTTCTCTAAAAATCCGTAAAAAAACCGTAACGGTATGAATGCGAATCACTAGTTAATACTACTAACAAAGATTCACGCAAGCAATCAAAACTCACAAAACAGAGATATACGTGGAAAACCCTAAATAGGTAAAAAATCACGGGAATGAATCAAAATTACTATACTTTGTGCAGTTACAAATATACCTATCCAAACGATATAATTCCTCACAACGTTTAAAGTATCATCTGTCGAGTCACACGTACACCGCACTCAATGATCTTGATCGCCAACGCCTTGAATCGCACAAGCCTTCCCTGGATACTTTCGGAATCTCACCAAAAGTATTCCCTAAAAATCACTTCTAGATTGTAGAGAACTTCTTGGAGATGATTGTATAGTTGTATGATCGTTCGATTGCATTGAAGCTCCAAGGTAATCACTCAAAAGATCAAAGAACTTCTCTCTCTTTTCTTCCAAAAAATCGGCTGCTATATGTTATGAGAGATGCTCGAAAAACCTTCGCACATCGGTATTTATAATTGCAGAATCAGGCATTTTTGCCGGTTGTTTTGCTCGAGCCAAATATCTAGCAAAAACAAATAGAATATTTTGCTAATAAAAGGGCCTTGAAATGCTTGAGTAAAATGTGCGGCATCTACCTTTTGCCTTGTGCATTTTTTGCCGACTGTTTTGCTCGAGCAAAACATCCAACAAACTTCATCAGAATGTTATGCAATCCGTCTTGACTAAAAACTACCGCACTTGAATAAAAATACATAAAGAGATGATTTATTTTCACACCGAAACAGACACTCTAAAAATTAAAATTATAACTCGATGTAAATGTGTGTTTTGTCAAACGAAATTGTCAAAACAAAGAACTCCGAAACTTGCTCCTTACATATGACAAGTGCAATATAATATTCTCTAATAAGTTGTAATTTCCAATGCCCAACGGTGACAGACAAATGGGGGCCGTGGAAGAAATAGAGATGTCTCTACACTTCCCGTAGTTCATTAACGTTGGTTTGTTCAACTATAGATCAAAACTACTAATTAAAAGACCAATTTGAGAAGATGAAGATTTTAAGGCCCAAGTGGATGAACTTTTCGTGATTACTAGTAGCAGAAAATAAACTTTCTACAGAATGACAAATATAGATTAAAAAAAGGATATACTTTCTATAAAAATTAGTTCACGCCTGCAGTTAAACGGTGGATTGAACTCTCAAATTTAATTGGTGTTATCAAATAAAATATGGTCCATCTGTCCACATTAGTCTTAACAAGTGGACTAAAGACCGGACATCAATAAATGCGTTTTATTGGATATAATCTATATAATAAGGGAGCTCAGTGTTTGAATCCCAACATAAATCCAACGGTCCACATCTATTTGGTGCTTAATTGATGGTTCAGATTTAGTAGATTTTGCATGTGTGTGTAGACTCAAAATCCACCATCGGATGGTTTTCCTTTTAATTGCCCATAACCACCCCACGGTCCCCGCCCCATTTTACTCTCCCTCCCTCTGTAACCCACGTTCCCCACTACTCCCTCCCTCGCGCTCACATCAAACTCAATGGAACGATAATAGCCTCTCTTCCCTTTCCCTTCCGCCTCCTCATCCACATTGGCTGTTTCAAGCAAGCACGGTAGAAGTCTGTAAAGAATCAAAGGAAAAGAAAAGGAGAGAAAGGGAAGAACAGGAGTACCTTGGAACCTAACCCCACTAGACTGCTGCTTCCTCTTCGATCGTGTTGCCGGGAATTTCCTCACCTTCTCTCACAGTAATCCCTCACTCACGCTTTAATTTGTATAGATTTGAAAGTATATGTAACTATAGCCTTATGAGGGAGAAAACCCAAATTCTGAACAGTAAAGTACCACACGCATACAACACACCGGAATTGGCACCAATGGCTACCGGCCATTCCAGAAAACAACCATTCTCCTCCTCCCTACTCCTCCACTGTATCCCCTTTCCCTCTCCCGTGTCATATTCGGTACTCGACCCATTAATCCTTAGAAATCCAAAACCCCTCTTCCTGATGGAAATTTAGAATCTATTGAAACCCTCGAAATCGACATTTGTTATTAGTAATGACGTCCTTAATTAAGGTATTTGGACCTTAGTAACCATCAATTGAAGCTGGATAGAGTCGCCAGCATCGGTATGAGAATTCTCCTTTTAGCACCACAGCTGTTAACTTGCAAAAATGGTATTGCCTTACATTAACTTAATTAAGACCCTCATCTAAAATGGGTTTCAATTTTACTAAGTTTGGCCAGAAATTTTGCCTACTAAAGTAAATTTTTTTTTTTTTGGGGTAAATTTACTGAAGTAAAAATTAAGTTCTTCTAATTGGATATTCTGTTTCATCTTCGTTCGTTGTGTAAAACTGGTCACATGTGGAATTGCCTTATATATGTTTGATGAAATGCTTCAGTGAGTATGAGATTGCTTGGGTTGTGGTTTTAACGGTTTATGATGAGATTTCTCCTCCCTCCTCCCCCTAATCCTCCTCCACTCACTATACACCCGCCCACAATGGTAGTTGAGTCTTTTAAAACTCAATATATACTAAAGTCCATTTTTGTGCAGTTGGAACCCATGAATATATTGAAATCAGTTTCTTTGGTTATACTAATGTCCATTTTTTTCATGTTTATTTCGGTTATGGTAACCTAAAAAGCTTGGGGCTAGGAGTGGGAACGATTGGGTGAGTCTCTTCTTTTTTCTAGCAAATGAGTTTCGCTCACAACATAGTAGACAACCAAAATTTTAATGTAATATCTAAATTTGGCTCATATTAGGGTTCTGCTTATAAAAAAAATTGAATTTGAATATGGATGAAGATTCTTTACCCTTTTAAAGCATTTTATGTTAGATCTAAATCAATGGATATCATGGATTTTTAGTATTGTCAACAAAGGCTGAGATTGAGTATACCCTATATAAACGGCCAAGGTTCATTGTACCCTTCAGGCTTCAGCATTTCCCACCCAAAGGCCGCTGGCAAAACAAATTGCTTGGGAACCCAAAAGCATACAAGGTAATGCAACCCAATGGCAGAGAGAATGGGAAGGCCCAATGTTCCCAAGGTCTCTCTCTCTCTCTCTGTGTGTGTGTGTGTGTGTGTGTGTGTGTGACTAAGTGCCGTTAATTTCTAGACCATTGTTTCATTTGTGCGGCATTGTCGCGGGATAAAAGCTTCAACTTTCAATACTCAATAGCATTGTTTTTACGGCTCTGATTCGTATATAGCTCATTCGTATGATAAATTAGAAGCTCTTTGTTTTTTAAGGGTAGATGTTATTTAGACTGTGATGAGTGTTCAATTAATGCACCAACATGAACACACAAGTTTCCGGTGCTGGTACTTTTACAAAACTATTCTAAACTTAGATGATACGACACTGTCACGACCATTTTTTTTTTCTCAATTTCTATATTGTTAGTGAATAGTGATGATAATTAATGTAGAATCTTACTTCCACAAAAAGTCTAAAATACAAAAGCATAATATATGCAAGGGACGTTAAGTTCCATAGGATTACTGTGTGACTGAATCATAATTCCATGAGTATTGTCACTTAAATAGATATAGGCATTGCTAGATTTAGGTTTTGAAAAACTACAGTTGGAGGATGCCCTTAACCGTCTAATGAGGCCACACTTTTTTCTTATGATATTGGATTTTGTTGTAGTCACTCTTTTTTTTTTTTTTTTTTTGAAATTAGAGTTTGAGACTCTTTTTTATTGTTTGTTATTTTCTCCAAGGTTAATACAGCTCTCATGTTCTCAAGGTGGACACAAAATTGCGTCTTTTTGACATCTGATTAAGGATGATTGAAAGTCATCAATAGAATGAGAATGTGGTTGGCATTTTATGTATGACATTTTGAAGTTCCGTTAAGCATGGGCTATTATTCTGTAAGGTTTCATGGTTTCAACTTTCAAGTTCCCAAGATCGAATAACGAGATGCATCTAAAGATGCCAACAGAGGAGTTATCTATTGTGATTAATGGATTCTGATGTATTCTCTGTTTGGAAGCAGTTGTAGCTATACTTGATTAATTGGTTTCTTGACTGATAAAAGTTAAGTCATTTTTTCTCTGTTTGGATTCAAATACTTCGTTGTGCCTTCAGCACGGTCATATGCTATTTGTATGATAAGGAAGCCTCACAAACAGAAATGTAAGGGTCAATTTGCATAGATTTGAAACTGTGATTGATTTTTGGTGAGTAGCTTATTTGAAACGAATTGAGAGGAGAGACTTGGTATGAGATCTTCCAAATGTTTTCTTGAATGTGAATAGTTGTTGGGAAGGTACATGTTGAAGTGAAGGGAAGCAAATGGGGTTAACAGCTGAATGCGCTTTCTTATGCTTCCATGGACCCCAATCTTATTATGCTTATGCTTGCACTCAATAGCCTTATGTTTTATGCAAATTAATGGTCTTTCGTAGGGTTGAAATCCTTTGAGAGGGGGTTGAAATATGAGACGCGAGTTCAATATCTGTCACGTTGTCCAAGTGCACACTGATTAGCATGTACCTTAAAAACATGTACCTTAAGTTTGGCGGGCATTCTAAATTACTTGGAATTTCATTTGTATTACTATCAGAATCCCTTATGAGGCGAAACGAAATTTACTGTATAGACTAATAATATTGAAATCCAGGAAATTATGAAAATGGTGGTAGTCTTGCACATTAAATGTTTGATGAAGTAGTGATGCCACTCTTGGGAAAATTTTCTCGACATAGCAAACATTATCCAATCTCTCTGGTGGGGATATTAAGGTTTGGTTTTGGTTGAGATCTACTTTCAAAATATTCTACTTTTCTCTCTCTCTCTCTCTCTCACACACACACACACACGCACACACATGTGCACGCATTGTAGCTAATTGTTATTTCCTCCAAGGTTAATGCAGCTCTAATGTTTTTAAGGTACATGCTAATTGTCCAAGTGCACGCTAATTAACTGTGCTGAGAGCTATTTACTATATTAATAACGAGGGTGTTAGGGAGGCATTGGGTGTAACTAGAATCTTTCTTTGCGTTTGGTTTGCTTTATGTTGGGTTTTGGAGGATTTAGATGAGAAAGAGATTCAACTTGCCTCTGTCTACTTTTTGTTACGGAAAACCAGATGTTGCTAATTGCAGTTGTGGTTTTTCCAATGTTGGTGTTCTCTTGCTCAGAAAGCAAGCGAATGAATTTTGTAGAATTACCAATTTCTCTCTTGCATCGTGAAGGAAGGTCTGCACTTGCAAGTAGATATTCGTTTTTCCCCTTTGTCGTGACATAATCTTTCTAAGATCATTCGGGATAGTCTTATTTGTTCTTCTCGGAAAAGTTGACTTCATTATAACGATAACTCATATTAGTCATGTTCAAAACGTGACGCGTCGTGCCTTCAGGCACAGGCATACGCTAGTTATCCTACATGCATACACACTTATTTCTCTAAAACAATTATGGCTACTAATAGCCAATCAATTTTAATTTTTAGATTGATAATATGCCCAAAAATTAAAAAAAAATTCCAAGTCAGGGTATACGAATAAGCATATATATATATATATATATATATATATATATATATATATATATATATATATATGCGCACTTTGACTATTTTTTGATGGACCAATCTCATCTTGTACTAGTAGTAATCCAATCACAACTGGGACAAAGTTCTGTATAGCTAACCTTATAAGTAGCACGTAAGCAGTTCCAAGTTTGAAATCCAAGAAGGATAACCGACGTCGTGCAAACCTCATTTATCTTTTGATGGAGTTGATGAGAACTTGGTTTCTCTCATTGAATGTGAGGCTATGTGTTACTATATGCAAATAGGGCGACTTGTTCAAAAGTCCAAGGTAAAGAATTTGTAACCCTGTTAATCCGCTAAACAAGTTTATAACCCATTCAATCCTACCGTTGGCATCCTTTTTTTTTTTAACCATAAAAAAGTTTATAACCTATTCAATCCTAGGCTGTGTGTTACTAAATAAGCCTTTTTATCTTAAATGAAGATGTGCGTTATTTTCACTCGAAGCGGATTAATATTTTTTGCTAGTTTATCGTATTGGTAGTGATTAGTGGAGAGTTTCTCAAGAAATTATAGAAGAAAACTATTAGGAGCACAACTTTGAGATGCATATTCATGTTCAGGACAATTCGATACATCTACCAAAGAATTTCTCAACAAAGTAAAGAGCACTTGTCCAAATAAAACTTGAAAATACCCAAATAGACTCAGGCACACGCTAGTGTTCTGGACCGTCTGATACACAAATTCACAAATACATATAGAACGGTTGTTGATATGTGCGTGTCTGAATCTGTGTTCCACAACCATGTCCTAGATGGTGATTATTAAAAGAGAAACGAAGCCTGAAAATTCAGATGGTGATTATTCAGTTGGAAGATCAACTTACAATAGAACAAGATTTGACCATATATATATGAACATGCACGATCTTACTCATCAGTGAGAATCATAGTTGGACAAAGGCCTCCTTTGGTTAAAAAATCGATTTTTGATTTTTTGGTTTTTTCATTTGTCCTTATTCAAATTTTTTTTGCATTCTTTAGTTTTGCATGAAGATTTTGTAGTTTCTGGATTCCTCTCGACGAAACGAATCTAACAAATATAAATTTATGGTCAAACCAAATATTTTTTTGAATAAAGCCAAAATAGGTGAATTATTGGCTTATAATCCATCTATTTTGACTTTATTAAAAAAATTGAATTTTGACTATAAAAACCAGTTTTTTACCCAAGGAGACCCAAATAATATTGATTACTTGCAGGAACCATAGCTTTCAGAAGATTTAATTCTAAAGATCTAGTAATAGCTAGCTACACTGAATTAATTAAAGTCAACAACCAACCAATCACGGAGAAGAAGATAAGACATTGATCTAGATCAACAAAAATAAGTAAGACACTAAAAATCTTCTCTTTTTTTTTTTTTTTTTGTAGTATTTGAGGATTACTTGACGTGACATCATACATGACACTAGTCAGATTATTTAGTGCTCCTAAGCACGGTCAAGTGGTGCTTCGGAACACTCTAACATCACACATTTTCATGGGGTCCACAATTAAGTATATAGACTTCATATAACCGGCTCTGGGAGTGTCCGAATCCATCGATTGGCTCAAGTGGTATTCTTCGGCTCCGATTTTGATGACATCCAAAAAACCGGTTTTTTGGATGTCACCTTCGTCTTTATTCACAAAACTTTAAGTTTGTCTAATAATTTTATGTTTTTTAGATTCTTCTTGTTGAGACACGGCAAGAAACCACAAAAAATCAACCGAAAACTAACGAATATCAATTTTTTTTGAATAAGGACAAAATAAAAAAAACCAAAAAACTAGTTTTTTCAATTTACCCAAACCACCCCTTAGTAACCTCTGGTCGTTTCAATGAAAAATCAGGATTTTCTAATATGATGGCCGAAAATTAAAAGTCCAATCAAGAATTTTACTATACTCGTGCATAATTGAGGTTTGGACTTTGAGGGGGTGCCAATATATAAAAATCTTACTAGATTTTTGCAATGAATATACATATTAATCCGGGGGTGGACTTTTTTTTTTTGGTGCAATTTCAGCCGCAAAATCACAGAAAGCTTTTTGTTATCGTGCAATCTCAGCACTAGGATTTCACAAAATTCCGCAAATGAAATTTCACGTGAACAGAAGTACGGAGACATTTCGGTAAAATGACCTGTTGGGCTTTTAGGTGATTTCGAAAAAGAAAGGTGATTCGGAAAGGAAAAGAAAAAGACAGTAGGGAAGAAGGAATAACATAGCTAACACAGAGGTGAACAAAATTACTATTATAAAATCCAAGTGTAGCTCAAGTGAGATAATAACGGATGAAAGGTAAATTTAGACGTCCTGAGTTTGAAACTTGACAAATTTTTTGGGTCAGGCCATAAGAGTTTTTCTTGTGAACTTCTTTAATCCGGGGGTGGATGACTTACCTTTGACAGGACTGGAGAGGAATTAGCCAAGATACGGGCAAACTAACTTGAATATCCTGATCAGAATTAGTCAAGATGTAAACAAGGTAGCCCGAATACCCCTAACTGTAGGGAAAAAAATAAGTAAATTAATTTCATCTATGGGATAGAAATCAATACTATGGTAGTATTACTACCTAGCTAGACACAGCTCAAGCTACTCTGTCAATAAACAAGATCTTAGGTGAAGATTATTTGGGGATGATGATAAAGTCAAAAGTAGATTTTCTGATGAAAGCCAATGACGTCGTAGAGGTCATTTTTTCTGGATTTCCCGCTTCTTGTTTGCCTTATTGTTTTTAGAAGTGGTTCTTCTTTAAGCTTTGGTTGGTCTTTGTTTGGGGACGTTTTTTTCCTATTGGGGGGTTTTGGTTGATTTCTTACCAGCCTCAGATTGTTATTTTCCCTTTGGTTCGGTGGTTCCTAGCGCCACATGTCTATCGAACTGAGAGGTTACTTCTTTGTGGGTCGACTCTTTCTCTAGCCTAATGTCCCGTGCCTATTATGTTTTCAATCTTTGTAATTTGTTTTCAAAGATTAAAAAATCTTTTTATTGTTAAAAAAAAAAGTATTACAGTACTACCTACAAGACAGGTAATGTAAATGGCGAGAGAGATGTAAGAAGTGGAAGGCTACGGGCTGGTAAAGGATGACCTCACCATGATATGGAAGGGGTACATCCAACTATCCAAGGTTTCATAAACTTTTTATGTGTAAGAATGAATGTAGACTTATATGTGTGCCCAAAATTTTTGTTACTGGATGTTATGGATTTACTTCGGGTGTCATTGGACATAATCTCAAGCGGATCCACGGATATATATCTTCTGATTTCACATCAACTGTTTTGGGTTGAATTTGGCATATGATTTTCAAAGAGAAAAGGTGCCAACGTACTTGGAATGTTTTCTCTCTCGTTGTGATTATAGAAAGTAACAAACCCTAATTGATACAGAAGACAAGAACAGGAAAACAGAATTTCAACCTCTTTCTCATTTACTGAATGAATGTCTTTTCTCTGAGAGATTACAGACTTGATTAACCGACTTACTACTCTAACTGCCAATTGGCTAAAGACACTTTCTCAACAAAACACTAGCTAAACTAGCTAGTCATAGAAGACAACAACATATATAGCCAGTGAGTTCTACTAACAGTGATGTCATTCTCATTTGTTTACCCTTTAATCCTTGTAATCGTTACATTGATTAATAAAATTCTTGTTCCTTCTATAAAATAAAAAAAACCCAATAAATGCATCACCATTGGGAGCTGTTTCAATTTTAAATAAAGCTCACCACTTGCAGTTACTCATAAGAATTCACATACAGTACGCATGACAACAATCATAATCTCGAGTTAACATTTATTGTATCACTTACAGTTTAGAATATGAACTTCATGAAGTGTTCTATTCTACTTCATAGGGAAAAAATTGTTGGTGCAAAAATCCGGGAGTCGTCGGAAAATTGAACCTGTTGATGACAGAAAGTGCTTTGAGGCACGTTACTATGTCTTTTTCCGAAAACAATATTCGCCCCCACCGTTTGGTGTGCACCGGGTTGATAGCGAATCTGTCCGAGGATACAACGAAACCCGATCAATTCAATGATCTTCGTCAAGGTCCCGCACAAAACGAAGGGATTGCACAAAATACCGAAATAAAAAGAATAAAAAGAACCAAGGAATTGGCCGGAATTTGTTTACGTAGACTAATCGGTACAACAAAACTATAAAGCAATCTGTAGTAATTTTGGCAGAGTAACAATGCTAGAATTTATTTCATTATACATATGTATGTAATCTTGGGTGTTATTTATAGGCCCAAAACCCTTTCACTTTAGGACACGCCCTTAAGTGAAAAGACTTGAGTTTGGGTCATGACCCTCCGTTCAGAGTTGCATCCGTACACGAACTAGTAACACAGGTATCGATATAGTCATTATGCAGTATCGATACCCATCATTCGCTCGCGGAAATGAAGCGCTTATGAGCCAACCGGGTATCGTACGATTGAAACAAAGTATCGATACCGCTAAGCCAACCGGTATCGATACAGCTAAACCGGAGTATTGATACCGCTCCATCCTGAACGCCACGTCAGCAACACCTTACCTCCAAGTGGCAATAAGAAAGGGCGCCTACAAGGCGCCAGACCGCATATATATGTTATGCTAAGTCAAAGCATCAAAAGCGCACGCCCATCGCCACTCCACGCATCGCCGCGGTGTGTATCGTGTGTGCTCAATCACCGGCTACGCCGGTAATGCGCGTAACACCATAGGTGCCTTGCACTTAAAACCATGTGAACATTATAGAAATGTTCTCATACATATGCCACTCAACCTTTTCTTCACTAGCCAATGTGGGACAAAACCAAAACACAAAAATAAAAGCTTTCAAAAAGGCACAAGGAATATTTTGATAAAACCCCAAATAAAAACTCATTTATTTTGATAATTTCCAACAATCCCCCACCATTTTCAAAATAAAGATGAAGCCTTGATTCCCTTGAAAAGACTTGTGCATCAATGAAGGTATCTCACGATTTTAACCATCACCTAGTAAAACACGTCAAAGTTAGTCGGAACGCATGGTAGACTTGTCTTTTAACCAAATGATCCTATAATGACCAACCAACACGCGTTTCACGACGCATCTTACGACTCATGTATTCAAAATTGCCGACGCGTGGGTTGGGTAAATTGTCTATATATCCTATTTCGTGAGTGCTCTAAAGTTCTAGCCCGTGAACCTATAGAAGGCGGCACCACCCTCACAGTCATATAGGTAGACTTTTAACAATGCCACTATAACGACAACATCAGCCTAACTAAACCGTTAGAAGTCTATTAAGAGCTAAGTAGCTCACCTCCTCCTTTAAATTACAGGTACCAAACACTTTACCATAGGATGGGTATAACCGGAAAGTGCTTGCCATCACGACTTATGGTGTAGTTTGCTCATTGAACCCAAGGACTTGAAGTTAAACAAGCGTTGGGTCGAGTTTCCACCAAGAGTGATTATATTGTAGTGGGCTTAAGTCCCATCCTCTGTGATGTTTTCCACACCAAATCTCTTACAAGACCTTTTGTTAAAGGATCCGCCAGGTTTTGACCTGACTTGACATAATCAATGGTTATCACCCCATCGGTTATCAAATTCCTCACATAGCTATGTCGAAATCCTATATGCCTGGACTTCCCATTATATACCTGGCTGTAAGCCCGTGACAGTGCTGACTGACTATCACAATGCAAAGATATCGATGGCATAGATTTTGGCCACATGGGAATCTCCCATAACATACTCCTTAGCCACTCAGCCTCTTTGCTACCCGATGCTAGTGCCACAAACTCGGCTGCCATAGTCGAGTCTATAATTATGCTCTGTTTCTTTGATCCCCAAGAAACCGCACCACCACCCAGAGTGAAGACCCATCCACTTGTTGACAAGTGATCTTCATTCTCGGCTATCCAGCTAGCATCCGTGTATCCTTCTAGAACCGATGGATATCCACTATAGACTATCCCATAGTATATAGTTTTCTTAAAATACCTCAAAACCCGATTAACCGCATTCCAATGAATATCACTCGGGTTATGCGTATACCTACTCAGTTTACCCACCGCATAAGCAATGTCAGGCCGAGTAGATGTCATGGCATACATCAAGCTTCCTATCACTGTAGAATAATCTAGTTGTGACACTGCTCTACCCGTATTAGGATACAACTTTACATGTGGATCATAAGGTGTAGAAATCGGAGTACTGTCAAAGTGATTAAACTTCTTTAGTATTTTCTCAATATAATGAGATTGAGAAATAACTATATTTCCTCTTTGCCTTGTAATCCTAATTCCTAGAATTACATCAGCTACACCCATATCTTTCACGCTAAAACTAGATTAAAGCATATCCTTTGTGCTTTCTATGCTATCTAAATCAGTCCCAAAGATAAGCATATCATCCACATATAAACACACGATTACACCTCGATTTTCAATAAATTTGCTATAAACACATTTATCTGATTGGTGTATCCTAAACCCGTTTGATACAATTACCTTATCAAACTTTTCATGCCACTGTTTAGGTGCTTGTTTAACAAGTTTGCATACTTTGTGTTCTTGTCCTAGCACAACAAAATCTTCCAGTTGCTTCATATAAATTTCTTCAACCAATTCACCATTCAAAAATGTTGTCTTTACATCCATTTCGTGAATATGAAGTTTATGTATCGAAGCAATGGCAAGAAGAACTCTAATAGTAGAGATTCTCGCTACCGGTGCATAGGTATCGAAGTAATCAATACCTTCCTTTTGTGTAAAGCCCTTGGCAACCAAGCGTGCCTTAAATTTGTCTATCGTGCCATCAACTTTCATTTTCTTCTTGAAAATCCATTTACAACCAATGGTCTTGGAACTTGGTGGCAAATCAGCAAGAATCCATGTATCACATTACCCATGATAGAATCCATTTCATCTTGGATTGCTTCTTTCCAGAAAGCACAATCTTGCGATTTCATAGCCTCCCAAAAAGTCAAGGGATCCGATTCCACATGATTTAATACCATGGTATGATTAAAAGTAGTGTCTCTAGTTACTTCAACTAGATACACTATAAAGTCAGGACCATAGGACTTAGCAACCCGAGCCCTTTTACTTCTCCTAAGTTTGACCTGTTCCGTAGGTTCTGCCTCTGTTTCAGGCCCATAAGAGATTGGTTCATTCTCTTCATTAACCTCTTTCGGAATAGGAACAAACCTATTTTCATAAAACACAGCATCCCTTGATTCAATTATGGTATTTACCTCGTACGAATCATTTGGTTTGGAAACAAGAAACCTATATGCCTTACTATGTAAAGCATAACCACGGAATATGCATTCAATTCTTTTTTCACCCAATTAATTTCTTCCTTTTGGGTTTTGGCAATCTCACAATTGCTCTACAACCCCAAGTTTTAAAATAACTTAGGTTAGGTTTCTTCTTTTTCCATAACTCATATGGAGTTATTTGTGACTTCTTGAGAGGTACCCTATTCAAAATGTAAGCAGCGGTAAGTATGGCTTCACCCCACAAACCAGTGCCTAATCCCAAATTGCTCAACACAGCATTAACCATCTCTGTTAAAGTCCGATTTTTTCGTTCAACCACTCCATTTTGTTGTGGAGTATATGGTGCCGTTTTTTCATGAATTATGCCCATTGACTCACAGTAATCAGGAAAATAATATTCACCACCCCTATCAGACCTTAAACGCTTTATAGTTTTTCCACATTGATTTTCAACTTCAGTTTTGAAAGTGATAAACTTTTCTAGAACCTCATTTTTTGAGTGCAACAAATAAACATGACAATACTTAGAAAAATCATCTATAAAAGTTACGAAGTATTGTTTGCCTCCTATAGTAGGGGTGTTATGCATGTCACATACATCACTATGAAGAAGTTCTAACAAAGTTGTTGTTTTAACAATTTTAGAAAATGGAACTCTAGTGATTTTAGTAAGTGAACACACATTGCATCTATCAACCATATCAATATCATACTTAGGAATTAAATCTAATTTAACCATCATATCCATCTTCTTAGTATTAACATGTCCTAAACAATTATGCCATAAAGAAAGAGAATCAAGCAAGTAAGTAGAAACTGTAAATGTGTTATTAACATTGAGTTTGTACATGCCCTCACAAACATAGCCTTTTCCAACAAATGTGTCATTCTTAGACAGAACAAACTTGCTCGCCTCAAACACAAGCCTAAAGCCATGCTTATCAAGCAGGCTACCGGATACAAGATTTTTCCTAACTTCTGGTACATGGTAAACATCAGTTAAAGTCAAAATATTTCCAGAAGTGAACTCCAAATCCACTTTGCCCTTGCCTTTGATAGGAGCGGTAGATGAATTCCCCATGTAGAGAAACGAACCATCATCAACCATTTCATAGTCAGTGAAGAACCTCTTATCAATGCAAACATACTTTGTAGCCCCAGAGTCCATCCACCAGTTTCCGACATCCCTAACCATGTTAATTTCGACTGCACGGCCCGAGAAAATTTACCCTTTGAACCGATGCACATGGATCCTTCTTCTTCTTAGACTTGCAATCTGACCGCAACGCCAACACTCAACCTTTGGCTTTTTCCCTTTCAGGTCATCGCCCCGGTCGTAGTCGCGCCGGACCTTCTGTTTCTTATGTTTACCCTTGTTGGAACCTTTTCCTTCTTCCACCCCATGAACTTTAGAGGCACCAGCAAATTTCCCAAGTTCTTCCTTCTCTTGACGCCTTATGCGTTTCCTCCACGGTGAGATGAAATGACCAATTGCTCCGCCAGTAAGTTCCTCGGTTTGGTGCTTAAGACTTTTCTTATAGTCTTTCCAGGAAGGAGGAAGTTTATCGATCACAGAAGAGACCACGATCGATTCATCCATGTTCATGTTCTTAATCTTAAATTGGTTCAGAATATGCTGAATATCATGCAACTAATCAATTACTGACTTGTTGTCTACCATTTTATAACTCATAAATTGACTGACCAGAAACTTCTTGCTTGTTGCATCCTCGGTCAAGTAGTGGCCCTCCAATGAATCCCACATTTCCTTTGTCGTCTCCGTATTCGAATACACATCGAACATTGCGTCCGAGAGTGCATTCAGAATATGCCCTTTGCAGATGTAGTCATCATTCTCGAATTTCATCCTCACCCGTGTCTCCTCCAAAGTCTCTTCTTCTTTCTCCTTCGGATACGGTTTAGTGAGAACATACACGACATTCAATGTCGTGAGCATAAAGTGCATCTTCTTTTGCCAACGCCTGAAATTCCCTCCATCAAACTTGTCCAATTTCACGATATCTTGTGTTAATTGTCGCAGAGACCTTGATGTTGACGCCATTCGCGAATACTGTTTTCGATTGTTGGTGCAAAAATTTGGGAGTCGTCGGGAAACTGAACCTGTTGATGATGGAACTTGATTCGAGGCACGTTACTATGTAAACTTTCCAAAATAGTATTAAGCCCCATCGTTTGGTGTAATCTTTGGGTTGATAAATAACTGCATGGAGGATACAACGGCCCGACAATTCAATGATCTTACATGCTGCGTCATAGACAAACAAAGGCAGACGACGAGAATACCGAAATCGAAAAAAGAATCGAAAGAACCAATGAATTCTTTCACCGTTTACGCCGCAGAAATAGCGGTACAACAAAACTAGAAAGCAATCTGTAGTAATTTTGGCAGAGTAACAAGGCTAGAATTTATCTCATTATACATATGTATGTAATCCTGGGTGTTATTTATAGGCCCAAAAGTACCCTTTCACTTTAGGACACGCCCTTAAGTGAAAAGACTTGAGTTTGGGTCATGACCCTCCGTTCAGAGTTGCATCCGTACACGAACTAGTGTCCGCAATTTCGATCTGATCATTATGCGAAGATCGATACCCATCGTTCTGTTCATGAAATAGCGCTTATGAGCCAAACCGGTATCGATCTGATTGAAGCAGCGTGTCGATATACCGCAGCCATAACCGGTATCGATCTGACTAAACCGAGTATCGATCATCGCTCCATCCTAAACGCCACGTCGTGACACCTACCACCAAGTGGCAATAAGAAAGTGGCTCTGCCTAGGCGCCGCTACGACTAAGTATGCCATAAAAAGCGCCATCAAAGCGCCACCACGACATCACCACACTTCACGCACGCGTGGGTGCGTATAAGTGTGCTCCATCACCGGCTGCGCGTAACACCATAGGTGCCTTGCACTTAAAACCATGTGAACATTATAGAAATGTTCTCATACATATACCACTCAACCTTTTCCTCATTAGCCAATGTGGGACAAAACCAAAACACAACAATAAAAGCTTTCAAAAAGACACAAGGAATATTTTGATAAAACCCCAAATAAAAACCCATTTGTTTTGATAATTTCCAACAAAAATCAATTTAAACAAAGAGTACAGTTGGTCTTCCGAATCTCGATTATTGCTACCACTATTATTGGTTGTTAAGGAAATTATGATGTTGATTTTCACCAAATTTTGGGCTCATTAATTGCATGTTGTCAAAAAATACACCTAGAAATGAGCATTGCATTACTAATTAACTAAGACTAGCTCAGTTGATAAAGACTCATGTATCTCTCAAGAAGGTCAAGAGTCAAATATTCCCACATCCATGTGGGTATTCCCCTATTAGTTGGATTGGACTTATAATGACTATTGACTTTATTTCCAGTTTAATGTAATTCATACTTGTATTCTCCTATCATTTGAAAAAAGAAAAAAGAGCATTACCTCTTGTATAGTTTCCTTTCTTGTTTGCTTAGAATAAGAAATACTTAGGAGTAACCAAGTAGAAAGATTTGGACATTGATCTCACTCTACTAGCTTAGTTGCAACAACAATCTAGAATAGGAAACAAGCAAATAAATTAAGTCTAATAAAACATAAGTATTTCCTTGTTTTGGATTGACTTGGTTTCTTATGTTAAGGTTGTATTTGGATGATTGAAATCTTGAGTAGGTATAAGAATATGATTACCGGGAATCGAATTCATAGAAATTGGATACCAGGAAGAATTGCATTTTGGTGTTTAGATTAATTCAGTGATCTTACGCGGGAAACAATTATTTTGAAAATTTGTTAAAGTCAACATTTCTTTTTCTTAATGAATGAGTCAGGAATCTGAAATTCTGCTATTTGGGAGGGATCAGATTCCCACTCTATCTGGGAATGTGATTTCTAGTTGAATATGTCATTAGGAGTCACATTTTTATTCATGTCTCTGCCAAACGTTAGAATCATAAAAGTCTGTCATTACATTTTCATTCATGTCTTTTTCAAACATTGGAATCATGGATAGAAAAAGACATCATATTTCCATTCCCACTCGAGATATTGTCATCCAAATTGAGCCTAAATGACAAAAAAAATAAGCACGCAGATGCAGTTGCATATTCTATGGAAACCAACAATCTAAAATAGGAAATATGCAAATAAATTAAGTCTAACAAAACATATTTCCTTAATTTGGAATGACTTGCTTTCTTGTGTTAAATGAAAAAAAAAGAAAAAGAAAACAAGCAACGCAAACCAAACTAAACGAGCCCAATTGATCTTGGAGCAAAACTAAAGTAAGTTTTTCCTTCTCTACTAGTAGACAATAGTTTGTGTAATTTCTCAAAGTCATCTCAAGTAAATAATTTTTTGAACTGCTGATGTATCTTTTTTGTTATTAATATTCACAAACTATTCCAATAGGGCGTGAGTCCACGACCTCCAAAATATAAAAGTTGGAATTAAGAACGTTGCAGTAAGGAAGCTTCGAACTCAACACCTCCTCATGGAAAGTACGAGTTCCACCACCTGGCCGGGCTATCTGGTTGGGGTGCAAATGAGTCGAGTTTTGTAGTGCTTGAGCTCGACTCGTTTAGTAAACGAGTCGAAAACTCGAGCTTGGCTCTTTCGTAAACAAGCTGAGACAATGGAATTTACTTAACGAGCCAAGCATATACAAATGAATCGAGCTTTTGCGAGCTCGTTTAATAAACGAGCCTAAAACTCGAGCTCGGTTTGATTATTAAACGAATCGAGCCTTGTATTAACGAGCCAAGCCACAAGTGACTCGAGAGTAACTTGGTTCGTATGCATCCCTACGTACCTACCCCTGGTGAAATAATTTACCAGTAGTAGTATTTTTTTTTTAGTTTTGTTTTGGAAGGTACCAGCCTTCTTAATTGGTTTCTTTTTTTGACTTATTGGGCATCCTAATTAATGCATAGAGTTAATCCCAGCCACCTGCCAACCTAAAGTTTAACTTCAAGACCAATTTCTGTCCTATGTTTCACACTCCCCACTCCCCTATTTAAGCACCCCCCCAATGCACTAACCTTTGCCACACACCAAGAGTCTCAGTGCAAAACTAAAAGTTTTCAGTTCTCTGCGAGAAAATAGTTTGTGAAGTTCCCCAAGGTCCTCTCAAGTCAGTCAATTTCCAATGGCAACCACAGGAATGGTGAAGTTTGCCTGTGTGGTGCTCATGTGTATGGTGGTGACTGCACCCCAAGCCCAAGCTGCCATTAGCTGTGGCACGGTTGTAACCAGCCTCACCCCGTGCCTCAGCTACCTTAGGAATGGTGGTCAAGTCCCAGTGCCCTGCTGCAATGGTGTTAGGTCCCTCTACGGCGGGGCTAAGACCACCGCAGACCGCCAGACTGCTTGCACTTGCATGAAAACTGCTTCTGGGTCAGTTACTGGTATCAACCTCGGTTATGCAGCTAACCTTCCCTCAAGCTGTGGTGTCAATATTCCCTACAAGATCAGCCCCAGCACTGATTGTTCCAAGTACTATTCCTCCCTCCCTCCCTCTCTCTCTCTCTCTCTCTCTCATGCGATAAATTAGCAGCAAATAGACAGTTTAGACGGTGAAGATTAGGATAGCCTTGTCCAGTCCAATATTTGGACCAGAAAGGGTCCGGACCCATACATGTGTATGGCTTTCTCCTTTTAGCCTACAATCATATTTGTTCCAGCTACATCAGATGTTTTAGGCATTATGAAAGGAAGAAGTGTAAGTTACAATTTTAACCAATATTTTGATGACCAGCCAAATTAATTTGTAACAATCACCGAATATTTGCGTAACAATACAGAATATTACGTTAAACCATAAAAAGTCGTACTTTAAAATGCATTAATTCACTTTTTGGTATTGCACCACCAAAGAAGTATGTAACATGGACTATACATTCACTTTGTACGATAGCTCTCGTTAAAAAAATGCATATTTGTTAAGGCGTAGAAAGCCTAATGTGGGAGCCTTATGAGGTTGATAACAATAATCTTGGACCAATGCATTGCAAAATTGTCGTTGGCACATGTCGAGGCTGTATATTGCTATTTTTCTTGGACCGGACAGAAGAGGATAAGTAACGAAATCGTCTGTGTGGTTATTTGTGTTGCAGGGTGAAATGAGCGAGGAAGGAAAGAGTGAGATTCCTGCATGTCGCAGGATCAAGCTAGCTAGTAGTGTATGAATAAAGATGCCGGGTGGTGTAATCCACTGTGTAGTTTCGCACTTTTGAGTGAGCAAGTCCCCAGGTTTTTTCAGCGTCCTTGTGTTTCTTGAGTCTCTTCGGTCCTAGCTGCTGCTCCTTTTCACCTAGCTGGTGATTGTACTGTTATCTGTAATGCTATATTAAATATGCTCTCTCTCACTCTCACTCTCTCGACCGTCTTAAAATATACTTGGAGGAGGTAAGCAATGGATAATATCGTTGGACTCGAATCAAAACTAATATGGCCATGAGTGAAGAGTGTTATGAAGTATCCAATCTAAAATAAAGTATTAAGGTGGTATTCAAATATTCAACCACTGGGAATAACTACGGGAAAGAATGCACGAAATTTCAAGAACTGATGTGTGACAAACTAACACCCTGATTCCGATGCAAAAGTGCAAAAATAGATACTCCCCAAGAGGATCCAAAACATAACAACTAGGTATCCAGAAAACAAACTGCACACCAAAAAAATTGCACTTTTACTGCAAAGAAAGCTTGGGATTAAGCCATTAAGGACCCCCCAAATCAAACATAACCGATCAATGTTGTCAAGTTTTAAATAACTTTGGTATATCTGCCCAAATCAAACACAAAAAAGTTACTTCGTACAATCATTTCGGCTCCAACCATTTATAAGTCCCTCACATATACATAAGGCCTACACCTATAATTATGTGTGGGCTCCACTTGTATGTGAGTGAATTGTAAATGATTGGAGCCGAAATGATTGTACATGTATCCCCTCACATATACATGGGGCCTACACCTATAATTATGTGTGAGCTCCACTTGTATGTGAATGAGTTGTAAATGGTTGGAGCCGAAATGATTGTACATGTAGCATAATTCAATCAAACGTAGCTGCTCTACAAATCAATCTTTAGTGTAGTTTCAGTTCAAAAGATTTGTACACTGAACGAAACCGAACCTTTTGATCTGCTATATATTAATGCTATTCTGCAAAATATATTGTAGGGGTCCCGGTAATACCGAGCACCTAACTCATACGAAGAGACACCACTTTGTTATACCCCGAGAGGTTTACATTGAGGGACCCTTCGGATATTCAATTGGTGCGAAGAAAACAATTAAGGTTTCGGTCCCTCGTTTCGGATAAATCCGAGACCTCATCCATATTTGACTCCTCAGCGGATATTTAGAGTTAATGCTGAAGTTCTCGGTGATATCCAAAAGGTGACCTCCGGCAACTTCACAGTACTGATAGTGCACCGAGAGACTTGCTGCTGAGACAGCAGTGCGGTTTATGCGGCACGTGCCCGTAACAAACTGCGATCATGACGAGTGACGTCAGCCAAGCAGTTATGACACGCGTCAAGGCTTCATTGGAGGCATGCGTTCGTGACGCCTTTCCCGGGTCTCGTCATCGTGACGTCACCCGAACGGTTATCTCATGTGACGAGCACACCTTAGCTTGGGAATTAAGTCAGGAGTTCACCTATATAAGGTAACGATCATCTCCTTCAAAGAGGTACGCGCGAAACACTCTCAATACCCTAAATCTACATTGCTTTCCATCTCCTTCCTTCACTTACTTGACCGTCGGAGTGCCGTTCTGGACTCAACGGTCCAGTCCGGTGCTAACGGTTTGCTCAAGTGTGCAGGCCCAGTTGCTGTACAGGAGTAGGCAACAATCTCATCACCATTCACCGCCGTGAAGAGCAATCGGAAAAAGAGGGCTCCACATATATTAACTGAATAGATAATTTGTAATAAAAAGGAAATACCTAAAATACCGTAATAAAAACTTAGCTAAGTCGGTGGGAGGGGGAGGCTAGTTTGTTGGTGATTGGTTTGAGTCCCCAACTTGATGGGCAGTGCTTCAATCCAAAAGCTCAAACTACCAACGTCGCTTAACCAGTTACTTTATCACAGTATCCCGGACCCACTAAAATCTGTCTGTCGGTACACACTCACTAAAATGAATGTACGGGTGGCATGTGGCATTTCATGTTATGGGTGACCACCCAATCAAAATTGTTCCAGGTCTTAAATGAAGATCAACTACCCATACCGCCCAAATTTAATTGACCGGTCCATCTGGTCGCCTGCTCTAGGTTTTCGATACAACCCCTGTCCCAATTTCTTAACCCCTTTTGGAGAAACGGGTTTTTAAGTGATGTAAAAATTTTATATTAATTTTTCTATTTTACCCCTAAATCCGGGTCAATATTACTGTGACTAAATTTGTGAGGCTAATTTATTATATGAAAGTCAAAACATATTCAATATGGATCTTGTTTGATAGATATCAATTAGTTTTATTGTACAAATTTTCAAAATCATAAAAACCGTTATAAAATAAAAGATATTAAACTAGCCAATTAAGATGAAAAAAGTACGGGTAAAATTAGAAAGTGTCTCAATTTTGATGGATATTTTTAAAAGTGGAATAAATATTTTGAGACATCCCAAAATAAAAAGAAGAACCAAGAAATTGGGTAGACAGATAGAGTACTTTACATGCGTAAGGATCACAGGAAGACTAATTAGGGACTGTTCGGACAACTGGAAACTTGACAAGAGAATGGGTGTCAGAAAATTTTGGTGCAAATAGTGTATCACATACATGGTAATCAAACTGCCCAAAACACTTTTGAACGGCCAATATGTGTGTCGGGTACTGCCACATGCCGGCACGCACAATTTTCTCCAACCCATTTTTGTACAAGTGTAAGAATGACTATGAAGACTGATAACATGGGTCTGTTAGGACAACTGGAAACTTGACAAGAAAATGGTTGTTTGCCCTGCCCCATGAAACAGACCTCAAGGCCGATTGGATGGAGGATTAATTTCAAGGAATAAGTTATAGAAGGAGATAAAATAAGAGAGAACTATTTTTTTAGAGTTAGCCCACATTGATGTAATGTGTATGAAGTGAGATAAAAAAAAATAGATGACTTGAATAAAAGATTAAACAAGATGATAAAATTTGACTTAGTTTGGATGTTTTATGAAATAGGAGGATAGGAGTGGGTGAATAAGGAATTAAACTGTCAAATGACTATTTTGTCTTTGTGCAGTGTTAAACTTGATTATGTATGAACCACACCCTCTCTCTCTCTCTCACCAATGTCTCTAATTAGGAATATTTTCTTTTTGTATCTTGCTGGAAATCTCCTCTCTCTCTCTCTCTCACCAATGTCTCTAATTAGGAAAATTTTCTTTTTGTATCTCGCTGGAAATCTCCTCCATGTGAAGGCCAAGATTGAAGGGCGGTTGGGCAAGGGGTACAAGATGGAGGCGGGGGTCGGGGAAGAGGATAAGAAAGGGTGTAATTGTCAAAAAACCAATCCTCTACACCTGAATAATTTTTGAGGAGGCCAAGGGGTTCCCAAAAGTTATCAGGCCTTAAGCCCTCACAAAGGGATAAGGATAGAGGGGGTGAAAGGTTATCCAGTGATTTTTTATTTTGCCAAACAGGGCATATAAGGTGGGACCCAAGCTTTAGCGGGGTGAAACGTTATCCGGCCTCTATATCCCCTTCCAAACGGGCCCTCAATGTATTGTTTGTGGTTCAAAAATTACATATAGAAACACTACTTGCCATAGCAACTAAATACAATCTAAGTCTCTATTTTCAAAAGGAAAAAAAAAACATAAATATTTCTCTCTTTCCCTCCAAACATTGAACTTAAACATTTTTACAAGTTTTACAGAATTTAGGTCTACGCATATTTCCTTTCTTTTAAGGTCTTAATCATGTATATCTTCTTATCGATACCATCTTATCAGTAATTGACTTTCAAAATATAAAATTTATTATTTCTAGAGAAGAAACAGAGTATATTTTGAAATGAGCCTCTAAACATGGAGATCTAAATTCAAGATACGAGCGGGATTGGAGATGCCCTTGGGTAAAAGACATGGAGTTTATACAACAGCTTGAACTAGAATTGGGCTGCTACATTCTGGGGCTTAAACAATGGGCCCGAGTTTGGATTTTCAGTCTACATTGGCTAACTGCAATAGTGCAATTTCTGGTTCCTGATGTCTTTGGATGAAGAAGACATTGAAAACGAAACTAACAGGCCAAAACAAGATTTAATAGCAAAAAATTGCTAGCCGTGAAAGCAAAAAACTACTATCAAGAATGGTAAATATTCAATCACCGGTAAATATTCAAGCTCAAACAATAGACCAAAACAGATGGAAGAACAAGGTACCTGATGCGAAAAGATTCAATTTCTTTTGAAAAGTGCCATTGTCTTTGTTGAGAAAGGAGAATTAATCATTTTATGAACAAGTGAAGAAAGAGAACACACCAGCCGAAAGATAATTATAACATCTAGTTATATTCACAAGATCAACCGTACCAGACATGAGCCCAAACTGAGGCCGTACGAGAAAAAAGAAAGCAAGGAAGTTATAACAAGGAAGTCTGAGCCCCATATTCATATCATAGAAACAAGAAAGCAAGGAGGTTATAACTGCAGTTATATACGGCATTACAAATCTTGCCTCCACCTTGCCAATGATGATCAGCAATTTATACAAAATCCTGAAAGAGATAGAATACACGAGGTTGTTGGACCCAACTGCTGTACCGTCCATTTCTTGATCAATCAATTTCTTTTCGCGGAGGCAAAAGAAGCCTAACAAAATATTTAGCTATGAGCAATGAAGTTATGGTCCACAGGGCAGTTCCAAATCCCAAAATCTCATAGCAGTCGAGCAGCGCATCTGGTCACAAAAAATGACCATTGTCACAAGTCATGTCACCCTGAATGAATAACATAAATCAGTAACACAAGGTTCTGGAACTGATAAGAGAGTGCAAACGAATAAGAATTAAACTCTGCATTATGAAGTGGTTCCATACTGCTGAATCCACATCTTACTGGGTTTTTCTGAAAAGCTCGGTTACTTGTATCCTCACAAAGTGGCATCGAATGAATACATACGCACTCTTGTAGTTTCACCAAGACATCAACACAGATTCAGATGGATTCTAAAAAGCGGGGTGATTTCTGGAACATCTCAACATCATTATCAGGTGAACACAGCACCACCACTAAAGCATGAGGTAAATTACTTTCCTATTGGTTCCAGTCCAAAAATTGTACCAAGCACCCTTCTTCCGGTAATTTTGGCTCTTTGTGGCATTGCAACAAAAACCTATTCCCGCCTCTACAATAAAGGCCCTAAAGATTTGCTGCAGAAATCACGCAGCTGATCATTTTTACATTTCCAGGCCAGAATAGGGGCTGCGCATTGTTAGACAGCACAATTTACCCAAAACTTAGAAGAGCAGAACCATAGAGAGACTTATTTAGCAGTGCACCTGACTGGATTTGCAGCATTCGGGTCTTATAACCATGCACCCTTGCTCCTAGTGATAGCCACAATTTAAATGACTTCAAATGCAAAAAGCATAAAAGCTTTCTCTCAACTGAGACAGTATGATTCATGATGATTGAGCGAACAAGTGGTTTTTACTGGTACTAGCATAGTCCTGTAGAGTCTCAAGACAAAGCAAAGTCCTGTAGAGTGTCGAGACGAAGCAGAATCCCATGGTGTCAATGTACATGCTAACCAAGAAGGTCATGAGTTAGCACAGAATTTCCTGCAAAGAGAAAAAAGATGATCAGATTTTAAAAGTATTATCAATGTTTGAAAGAATCTTGTTCTTCAATTAGCTTTTAAAATTTAAGATTCTGGAAGGTGCTATTCCCATTGTTTCCCTTACCATTTCCATCATATGCTGAACTTGGCCCTTCTGTTGCGTTGGCATCTTCAGCAAATACAAGTCTTTCCAATCGAGCCACAAGGCTATTTGATAGTTGATTTTCCCTTCTCAAATTGTCCACCTCATTTCTCAAATCCTTTTCAAGTGTGGAACTTGACAACAACTGATTTCTGAGAAGTTGGTTCTCCTTCCTCAGGTCTTCATTTTCCCTCCTCAGTTTCATATTTTGCTCTCTTGCACTTAATTTATCCTCATCCTCCTCCTGTAAAACCAATTTAATAGTTTTTCGTATGAGAAATTTAAGAGTAAAATAAAAATCCAGTTAACTGTGACATAAAAAACAGTTAACTAAACTCACATCACTAATGATAATAGGTGAGGAGGAGTCTGAAATCGTCCATGGCTGCTCCATGTTCACTCCTTGCACCTTTGACTCATTGTGAGACGTGAATAAAATATCCTCTTTTTCAGTCGGACTCATTGGTAGTAGTTTGGAAGAATCCTCTTCAATCCCATGTACTTCTCTGACTCCATCAATTTTTGATTCATTTCCCATTTCAGCAATCCATTGATCCATAATTTGCAGTCTGGTTCTAACATTATCCGCCTGCTGAGAATAAATAAAAAAAATACTACTAGGCTACAGAATTGTTATGCATATGAGAACAGATGCCCGAAAAGAAAATAATACCTTCTCAATCGAAAAATTACTTCTTTGAGCAGCAAGCTCTTTGGCATCACTTTGTGCCTCTAATAACTCCTTGATTGTATCCATTTTCAACTCCTCAGAAGTCAATTGAAGCTTCCACACTATCTGAACAAAATGCCACCACTTGAGGGTATGAAAATAAACAAGTAACTAAATAGGAATACATAGCGCAGTATGACAATGAATGTCATCGTTCCAAACACAATCACCTCATTACCCCAGGCTGCCTGCTCAATTGATGGGGATTTACGCAGTGTGGACAACAGCCAAAGATAGGCTTCTTAAGGCCCAAAATCAACACAAAGTAAAGTGATGGAAACAACAAAATTTATGATTACAAATACCTGATTCTGCCGTAGTTCCTTAAACTTAGAGGTGAACCACTGTCTCTGATGAGACCTGATACTTCCCCATCGGCAAGCACGGGGGAAAGTCATGAGGGAATCAAGCAAACTAGGCCGACCAATATCTATATGCTCATAGGACCATATCTGCTCACAGTAAAATTAAATGGAATAAGATAAGATATAAATAAGGACCAACTACAACACAATGTCATTAAGAAAAGATAATTGGACTTGATCTTCGACTTTTCAAGTAATGTAAAACACCCGGTCTTTTTTGTAGTCCAATTAGGTCTCCTCACGTTACGACATAATCCTACTTCCAGCTTCAATGATATCAATTCAAACACTAGTGGAAAAACAAGTCAAAGGATCAATGGGCAAAAAGATGCTAACAGCCTTACAGGATTAGAAGTTGCTGTTGGGCGGCCCACTACAGTTGGCTATATAGGACGTACAATTTTAAACCAAAAAGTTTTTGAAGTAACTAAATGTTAAGCAAGACTGCAGAGGTTGTTGTTGGAAACTCAAAGAATAGGTTGTGTAGTTTGTGAGTAACTCAACCGTAAAGGTTAATAGCACTACACAAATTAAATTACAAGATATGGACACTTACTTGAAGGAAAATAAGACATCCTCCCACATATTGTGCATTTGCCTCCCTTCTTTTGCATAACCAGTCGATCGCATTTTGAAGAACAGCAGCACCCCATGCACGATGACAAACCTTATCCAAATCCTGGAGAAGAGAGAGATAACGGGAATCCACCTTTCCGTTGGCATTAGGAAAAAGTACTGTCCCGAATATGAACAACAAAAAAGACCGAATAAAATCGTCATTTGCGATTTCACCTAGAGAGTCCAGTCTCTCCTCAATAGCAGCAATTGGAATCTTTCTATTCCAAACAGCAGCACCATAATATCTTTCTAATTCAGAAAAGGGTTCACTTTCCTTAAGGATTACGGGTTCACCAGTGCCGCGTAGACCAAGAATCACAAAAACATCCATTAGAGTTATGGTGATCTCCCCAGGGACAAGCAGAAAAGCACATTTCTCACAATTCCATTGGTCCATCAGTTCAGCTAGAAGATTTCTCGAAAGCGATTGGTAAGGCATCTGAATCAAGTGTCCGAACCCCATTCTCTTTATAGCCGTTTTCTGGTTGTCGGATAATTTTTCTACTCTTCTCACGAAAGATTGTAAAGAAAATCTAGTATTGAAGTTCTGAACCTGCACAGAAGGAAGCACATTCAAGGTTCAGTGCACTTCTACACCAATATATGTGCATAGAAATGGTTTTATCCTGAGACAAACTGAAGAAGCATCAGACAATACAAGAGTTATTAGACTACCACCCTCCCCCAAGTTTACAAATTCTTAGATGCATAAGTTCTGAAAAATCAAAATTTGATTCTACTGCTAATCATATTTGTCAGATATGGAAAACCTCATCTCTCTCCTCTCCAAATGAGCTCTCGTTGAAAGATTCGTGATACTTAAAATATCCTCCAGAGTTAAATTTCAACTGAGAATTATGTCCTTACAAAAAAAAAGAGAGAGAATTTAGTCAAATTTACAGAAGCCCAAGATTAAAGGTAAAATCTTTCCACAGCATACAAGCAATTATTTGTATCCACAGCTTAACCGGTACAGAAGTGGTGATTTTAACTAGGTTATTAAATTAAACCTTGGCTTACAACATGGAGTGGGGTGCTGATTAAATGTTGGTTTTTCCCAATGCGAAAAGAAAATGCAACCATCTTTGTTTGTAAACTTTTCGTGTTACCAGGGTGTCCGGGCACTTATGCACGTCCCGACTAATCCTGGACCCAATTCACTGTCCTGGACCCAATCCACTGTCCTGTAGCGGGGAGTTGTTTGTTCGTAAACTTAGAAGAGCACAACTAATTAGTGGATCGATTGGAAAGGGAAAAATCAGAGTGTTAAGGAAAATAATACTGACTCATCGAAAAGAAATGAAAACACTGAATTATTACAGAACGGAAAAACGAAAAAGCAAGGCAAACAGTCATAAAACGAACCAGATAGGAGTTCAAAAGGAGAAGAAAATATATACCAAATTCCGTCTATCTACTAATCCAATGGAAGATCTACGAGTTTTCATCGCCATAGAGAAACTTGTGTCTCAAATTAGTTCCTAATGTAGCTAAAGCCGCAGCTGCAAGCTCAGGGAAAGGCAGAGAAGGAGAAGAAAGGAATCAGTGGAGTAGGAGACCGGAGAAGGAACGTCGACCAGAATTTCTAGAACGTAAGTTAAAGAGAAGCCACTAAAAGAAAGACTAAATGGTGTTGCGTACCACAGCACAGGTTTGAGACTAGGTCTTTGTCTTCTTTGTGAGCTAAGCGGTTTTGGGAGGAGGAGGAGGAGGAACCGAGGAAGAAGAAGAAGAAGAAGAAGAAGAGGAGGAGGAAGAGCCTTGGCAGTTGGCACACAAAGCTTGTCCGAGAATTTACTCCGTATCCAAGTTCAAATCCTATTTCACGATGAGAGAGAGAGAGAGCAAAGCGAGCGAAACTATAGTAGTAGGACCAGAGGAAATTTGTTCACTCTCGCGGATGTCTACTCAGGCCTCGTTTGGCTAAATTCAAAAAACTACCGTAGTTTTATGGTTTTTTGATTTTGTCTTTATTCAAATTTTTTTCATTTATTAGTTTTCGGTTAATTTCTTATGATTTCTTTGACTTGTCTCGAAGAGAGGAATCTAAAAAGTATAAAATTGGAATATTAACTAAACTTAGGCCTAATTTGGCCTAATAAGTTAAGTAACTTTTTATTATTCCTTTTTTTTGTCTTTATTCTTTTTTTTTAATTTTGCGTCAAACTTTTGCGACCTATTAATCCGTCTCGACGAGAGGAATCGGAAAAGTAAAAAATTTTGACCGAAACTCTTAATTTTTTTCAAAAATATTTGGACTTATTCTGTATTTTTGAAAAAAATTAAGAGTTTCGGTCAAAATTTTTTACTTTTCCGATTTCTCTCGTCGAGACGGATCAATAGGTCGCAAAAGTTTGAAGCAAAACTAAAAAAAAAAAAGAATAAAGACAAAAAAAAGAATAGTAAAAAGTTACTTAACTTATTAGGCCAAATTTGGCCTTAAAGTTTTGTGAATAAAGACGAAAAATAATCCAAAAAATCAATTTTTTACCGTAAGTTTTCATCTTTATTCACAAAACTTTAAGTTTGGCTAATAATTTTATACTTTTTAGATTCCTTTCGTCGAGATAAGCCAAGAAACTACAAAAAATCAACCGAGAACTAAAAAATGCAAAAAAAAATTGAATAAGGACAAAACGAAAAAAACGAAAAAACCATGTTTTTGGATTGAGCTAAATCAGGCCTATGACATCAAGAATTACAACTGTTCATTTTTTTTAGATCCATTTCTTAAGATCCCATGCTAAAATTTAGTCGAATCCAATATCGGTGAGCTCTTGATGTAAAAGTTTATTTTTTTAGTGAGAATTTTAAATAAAAATAAATAAAAATCTTGATAAAATAGTTACTTACTCCCTCCGTCTCAATTTTATAGTCCATCGTTCTATCCTAACCGGATAAAAAAACAATTATATCTTTCAATCGATAATACATTTTATATGCAATATGAATCTTGTTTGATAGATCTTGATTTAATCTAATAAACAAAGTGTTCAAAATCACCTAAAACATTATAGATTATAAGATATAACACTTTGAAAAGTGGCACGAATTCCCATAAGAGACTATAAAATTGGGACGAAGATAGTATATCTGATTAGGCTAAATATTTGCTTGTCCTCCTAACAAGTAAATTTGGACATAATGAATAATTTTGATCATCGAATTAAGACACAAAATGAATACACCCTCTCCGAGGGTGAACAAATTTGCTCTCACAAGAGCAATTGTATATAGGCCGCAAAAATATTGATCTAGGCCGGGCCGGGTTTACCTTGGACCTAAATTAAAAAGAAATTTAAGCTCTGGTGCAACCAGGCCCAATCCTAATTCTCATCCCATTTATGGCCCTAAAATGACACTCCAACCGAGTATTGAATTTGGAACATCTATGTAGAGGTGTCAAATGGGCCGGGGTAGCATGGCACGACAAAGGCACAATAAAATCATGGCACGACACGGTATAAGTTGGCACGTGGCACGGCAATGGCACGGAAATGGCGGGCTCGGCCACGAGCTAAGGCGGCATGTGGCATGGCACGGCACGGTTTTCTACGAGCACAACACGGGCACGGTACGAAGTCAACGGGGAACGAGGCACGGCATGGCACGGGCACGAGCACAGAAGTTGGCCCAACACGGCACACAAGTAGGATGGGCATGGCACGGGCGGGCACGGAAGTTGGCACGGCACGGCAGAAGGAAAAAAATGTTAAATAATTTATTTGTATGTATTTTTTGATAATCACAAAAATAAATAACAAAATTTATTTTTTGGTTGTGTAACTTGTGTTCGTGAATTATATATTTATACCAAGTTTTAAAAAAATTAAGTCATGAACAACAAAATAAAAAAGAGGGAAAAAGAAGTTACAAAATTTTTATTGATTTATTTTATTTTATTTTTTGAGAGAGATAGATAGAGAGTTTGGACAAGAAAAATAAAATAAGCTTTTAAAATATTTTTTGTCATGTTTGATAATTGATACATTGTCTTTTATCTAATAAAGATTTAAAAAAAAAATTGAAAAAATAAAAAAAATTTTAAAAATAGTGTTTTTTAAGTAAGTCACTAAGACACTAAGCCGTGAACAAAACAAATATAATAGTAATAATTTTTTTTAGAGAGAGAGAGAGAGAGAGATATGGACAAAAAAAAAAAGAAAAGAAAGTTACAAATTATTTTTTTTTAAAAATGATAGAAATTCATTTGGAGCCCGTAAGTTTAAGTGAAGCTGCTTCAAACATTGTTCAAACTGCAACAGGGCTTCAAACATTATAGAAATTATCAAATTAAATTATAGATATTATGAAATTAAATTATAGAAATTATGGGCATTATGAAATTAAATTATAGAAATTATAGAAATTAATAAATAATAGAAATTAGACAAATTATAGAAATTAAATTATGGAACTTATATAAGTTATGAAATTAAATTATAGAAATTATGAAATTAAATTATAGAAATTATGAAATTAAATTATAGAAATTATAGAAATTAATCAAATTATATAAATTATATTATAGAAGTTAATTTATGAAAATACTAAGAGCCTATTTAGACACCTATCTTTCAAGTTTTCCCATTTTGCTTTTCCACTTCTACCTGTTTGGCCACTTGGTTCACACTCACACAGGAGCATTGGTCTCTCTCCCACACACATACACAACACAACACACTGCGGGAGCTTCATCTCTCTCTCTCTCTCTCTCTCTCTCTCTCTCTCTCTCTATTTCTCTCAAATCTCAATAGATATATCTATTATAGTATTGCAGAATGACTTTTTGTTAAAAGAGCCCAGAGTGCGACAAGTGGCATAATTTAATTGGATTGTCATTGGAGTTTTTAGTTGGCACATGTAACATTACTCTTATTACCACTCTTACATATTATCCATAAATAAGTTACATGATACTTAAAATTTACCTTAATAGTCTCCCTTCATAGCCATATTTGAACAGAAGATTTTTATGCTATGATTGGATAATAGATTTCATCAATTATGCAATAAAAATTCTACTTGACTCTAAAATAGTAGTTACTAGAATTTTCAAATTCAAATGGCTCTAATTTATCTTCTCTGTCTCTCTCCAAGGAATCAAATTTGATATATAGGAAAAACAATGGATGCTAAAAATTCACAATTAGTTTCTTCCCTCATCTGATTTGTATTTTAGTATATCATTAGTGATCATTTTGATTCCTAACTGCACATATGTTGGCACCATTTGATATTTAATATATTGTCATAGTGCTAGAAAGAGTTCTTGCGATTATTATGTGTGAAGTTCTTTCGAAGATCTTTTGTTTACTTGGTATTCACTCTTTGTTGTGAAAGGAATCAAAGTAAGAGTACTATGTGACATTCCACAAAGGAAAAAGAATTGGAAGGAAGACCGATTCTACATTGAACTGTTTTTTTTTTTTTCCAGTTATTATTTAAAATTCATTACAATTGTAAAAAAATCTCACGTAGGTATGTTAAATTTGTTTATGCGATTAGTTATAATTGTCATGAAATTGTAGGCCATTGATTACTCCAGAGTCTCTCATGCATTAAAATTGTGTTCAATATTTTTTGCCCTTCCAAACATAATAAAAAGGAAAAAAAATGTGCACGATACTGTGCTTTAAGACTTTAAGTGCACACCTATATTGGATGGATTTTCATATTACGAAGACATATATTCAACTCTAATATAATTAAATTACCCATGTATACATCCAAAGCTGCATAGATGCATATATATAAGAGAAAAGACAGAGGTTAGATTTAAAATTCTTCCCATCTTAAAGTTTGTACTTTGTCCTTGGTTGTTGGCTCATTATCATCTAAGGATTATCAGCCTAACTAGAATGTAATTGGAGTACTTGATTTTGCATAGTAATAATGATTTTTTTAATTTTGTTTCTCAAAATCAATGGAGTTTTTTTTCATTATGTTTTGATTAATTTGATTATTTGTGATATTAGGTACATTTCGATGAGATCTGTCGTAATTTAATTATTATAATTAAAAAAATAGCTTAAATTGGAGCAAGAGTACTACTCTTTTGATCATTTGATGGCCAATAATCTTTAGTTTCTCATATTTTGTTGTCTTCGATTGAAGTATAATTTAATCTTTGATATTACATATATCGCATTTTTTCTTATTAGTCGAAAGAAAATATAAAGATAAAAATCTGCATATTTGTGCACGCTTTAATAATCTTATTGATATTTTTGAAATGAAATATTGATAAATCTTGCTCAATCCCGTTGATAAATAATTCCATATAAAATGAAGATGATTTCCTTATTTGTAGGAGAACTCACCTATGTGCATGTATAATTATCTTAATTTAGATGGAAATGCAAAAATCACTCCAATCGTATCTAGAAGACTAGAATCAACTCACCAATCAAACAATAAAATTCAAATTAAAAAATTTGTTAAGTTTATCAATGATTCATGGGTTTTGTAAGGGAACAACTCTCTCACACCGGTTGTGTTTATTTCCTAGAGGCTAGAGGCAACAATCACATAATTGCCTGTCAATACAAAAGATACTGAAATTGAGAGTAAGTAAAGAGAAAGACATGTTTGACAGTATATTGTTTCTTTTGTTCTTTGTTTTTGCTCATTATGCATGACAACACTCCAATTTGTTATTGCATGTGTCATTCATTTTTTTTTTACAGTAGATACTAGAAAATTATTGCCAATTGTTTTCCTCCCCAAATCACATAAGGTGTCCCCAAAGAAACGCTCTCAGAGCTGGTAATCTGGCAAGGGGAACAAAAAGAAGAATCACTCAATCTAAACAGTAACATTTAAGATCTATATTTGCAACATATCTTTATATTTGTATGCATATTTGAACTCCAATACATGATATTATTGGGTCATTCTAGGACAAAATGCTAGAGTGGTCATGTTACTCAACAAACAATATTTGTCCAATTCAAGTGTATTTGTAACTAAGACTTGGTCAAATTATGTTTTGCTATTTTATTTGTACAAAGAATGTTCAAAGCAACATACAAATACTAAAGCTATCTCTTGAAGTTTAGGACACAATTATAAATAAGAATGTTTTTTAACCATTTCAAAGTGTTCAAATGTTTGGACATAGAAATGCAGTTTACAAGACATGTCGAATTTCTTATGTAGACTAAGCAATAGGTATTGCCTGTCATTATTCATAATATCGACCTCCTTTTACTTAATCCAAGAGTAACAATAGAAAAAGGTTGGTCGTAGTTGACGGGTTAAGCTCTCCAAGGTGATGCTATTGGAAGATATATTTATAATATTAATTTAAAATTTTTGGACTGAATTTTTTAAGATTATGCATTGCCGTCCATTACTTTATTTCATTAAGTAACACACGTTTATGTAATTTAATTAGAATTAAGTTCATCGCACTAAGTCAATTAATCGAATCATCAAAATTATTAATCTTCCCGTTCATAGCACGGGTTTTATGCTAGTGATTGCTTATGGGAAAACTGTACGTGAAAATGCCGAAGGTTAATGTTTCTCAGCAGAGCACTTGACAAAGCCACCATGAATCCACCCGACTTGAAGCTGACTATGGGAGCTCAATTATCCTTGAAATGATGGGGGATGCTCTTGGGCTTCTCGTGGTTAAATATTAGTTTTGTTTAATTGGACGGTGGAGAGATGGGGTACTCATTGGAAGGCCAAACACAGTTATAAAGGCAATTTGGGATGTTATTCCTCTTGCAAATTATTCTACACAAGTTTAAAGAGAAGGTTTATAGTTGAAGGCAGAAGCATCCCTGCAAAAAATAATAGACAAAGAAGAATGAAGCATAGAAATTGATAAGAAAAATTTCACTTCGTTAACTTTGACCTCTAATGTTCAACCACGTAGAATCATCCACGTGCCAATTTACTAGTATTATATAGGCAAACATATACGTATATATTTTTGTCCATCACAATGGATCCAAACCCTACAACCTTCCTGATTTTCTCATATGTGATGTCAAAAGTCCCCAGCATGTAGAGTTTGAACACAACAAACAAAGGTAATTTTATTGATTACAAGAACTTGTACACTTAAGTTGTGTACAACAACACACACTATCACTCACAAAGGAAGACTCTTTTATAAAAGAGGACACACACACAATCTAGGAAGACACTTTTAACTTTGGACACAAACTCTTTTAGTACTTGGACACCTCACACTTGGACTCTCACTCACTTGCTTGGAGTCTCTCTTTCTTGCTTTCACTTGCATTCACATGCATTGCATACCCACAAATGAGGACCTCACCTCTATTTATAGGCACCAATGGATAGTTCTAGAAGCACTCATCACTCCATGCCTCTAGATGCTTCTAGTGGAGCCCATAAGCTTCCATCATATTCCGGAATATTCTTGTAACATCCGGAAAGCTCTGGTGTGGTCCATAATATTCCGGAACATTCTAGTAGAACCTAAAATGGTCTAGTATAATCCACAACATTCCGGAAAGGTCCAGAAGACTCTAGCATATTCTAGACGATTCCGGAGCATTCTAGAGAAGTCTAGATATTTCTGGAATAGCCCGGAAGTTTCCGGTGACGTCCAGAAGACTCCGGAAAATTCAAGAGAGGTGGTGATGATCTTCAACACAGCATCGGTCCCAAACACGTCGAATTCAACATTGAGCAACCGCCGCCGTCATCCGCTGTCGCGATCTGCCGTCTCCGAGGTCGCCCAATCCCGATCTGGCCTCAAAACCCTAATTCGCTTCCGGTAGTGGACGGTGGGTAGGTCCCAGAAATAGTTGAGCGCGCCTTTCTCTCTAAAGAATCCAAAGGTAGAGGAGAGAGAAGAATCGGACGACGAAGTGGCGGCGATGTCCGATCAAGCAAATGGAGCGGAAGAGCAAAGCTTGATCGATGAAGAAGAAGCCATGGTGGCTTTGATCGAGCATCACACCAAAGAAGTTCAACATCTCTGCAAAAAGGTCTCCATTACCAATCTCAAGTTGTAATATTCACCGCACATACTCATTTGATCATCTCTCTGTGGATATGTATGCGTGTATATGGGTATAGTTTTTTGTTCATCTCTCTCTAGATATGTATGAGTGTATAGTGCGCTATGAGTAATCATGTTGATCCAATCCCACAGTTTAAATTAGTGGACGGTGAGATTTATTAGAATGTGTACCAATATTAGTAGGGTGTTCTTATTTGACATTGAATTTCGTTTGCGTTTGAAATTTGAAGTCATTTGCTTTTGGTATGATTATGTGTTTTATCTCTGTTTTCTCCGGCTCTAATTCGCTTCTGGTAGTGGACTGTGGGTAGGTCCCAAAAATAGTTGAGTGGACGGTGGATAGGTCTCAGAATTAGTTGAGGTTTGCGTGAGCTGTCCCGGACACTTGAGTTATAGAGAAAGATTGTTTGTCTCTGTTATGAGGCGCTGCTATTGTGTTTTGCTTATCAAAAGGAAATGATGTTGCTATTGTTGTATGAGGCTTCCTGATTTTAACTTATCAAAGAGGAAAATAGAAGGAAAAAAAGAAGAGGTTTCTTGCTTTTTAGTTGCTGAGAAGTCGTGGTGAAAGAAAAGAAATCAAAAGTCTAAAATTTCTAAAATTAGTTACTTTTGATGATTGATATGGTTTTTCCAGAGATGATCGATATGGTATAAATAGTTAGCTTTTGTAGCTGGATTTGGTAGACAAGACTTATGTGCTCAAGTTAGCATAAAAAATGATTCTTGTTAGTTGAGTTGAGATGAAAGGAATGAATTATCTGAGATTCAATCCAACTATAGTTTCGTTTTTGTAGCAAAGTTTTGCTCTTACTGTGGGAGGACTTTACAGGGAGGTGAACAAAAAACGGCTGCCCGAGCCTCTCGATTTCTTCATCTGGACCGTCGAGGTATTTATTTATTTGTTTGTTTCAATTGAAATGCTTTATGTATTTTGGATTTTTTGTGACCGACAGTTTAGTTGGAAGTTGATGCAATGCTTTAATTCTTGTTCGAATTACTTCTTCTCCTTGTAAGAATCCAAGACCCAAACAGTCAAACACCAGCTTAAATTCCAATTTTTGAAAAAAGCATAAACGTCACGATTAAAAAAATCATGGCATAACGGGTTGTAAACGGTAAACCGTAAATGGGCCGGCACGATTAAAAAAATCACGGCACGACATATCGTAAACGGGCTGGCACGGCACGACACGATAAAAAAAGGCACGACACGATAAAAAAAGGCACGACACGGCACGACACAACTTAAAAAAAGCGCGACCCGACACGACACAGTAAAGTAAATTGGCACGGCACGACACGAGCACAGTATGTCATGACACGGGGTGACACGATTAAATAAACGGGCACGAGACGAAGCACGGTTGGCACGGAAGTTGAGTGGCATGGCACACACGTTTGACACTTCGACATCTATGAAGAGAGAAAGTGAGGAGGATTATCTCTATAGTACTATTCAACTTTTAAGATGATATTTTTGTGCTCATAAACTTTTGCGCATAAATTTTTACACCAACCATATCCCTATGAGAGTGAAAATAAATGTTTTTTATTCATCAAGTTATTTTAGAGACAAAAATATTGGTCTGTGAATAATAGTAATTTTCTCTGTCCAACTGCTTTTACACCATCTCTCCTAAAATCAATTTGTGTTAGGGGATTTGGGGGTTCTCTGGGCCCAACCAGAGCTGGCTCTGGGCTAAAGCCCGTAAAGCAACCTCTTTAGGCCCCCAAATTTTGTCTAATTTTGGGGGCCCCCAATAATATAGGTCCATATAGTTATTAGGTATATATAAAAAATTAAGTTTAATTTGTCTAATAATTTGAGGGCCTAATTTAAAATAAGACCCAAGTGAAAGGGCCCAAATGAAATATGATTTGACACCTATTTCATTGTTTTGAAAAATTAAGGGTCCTAAGAGTCAATAAAGAAGTTAAATATCATGGAGATAGTGAGAAAATTTATGAAGAGAATAATGGAACTTTTTTGAATACCATTGAAATGATTGCTGAATGGGATCCAGTAATGCAAGAGCATCTTCTACGAATTACAAATAGTGAGATTCATTACCATTATCTTGGACACAACATCCAAAATGAGATGATACAAATGTTAGCGAGTGAAGTCAAAAGTTCAATTGTTGCAAGAATCAAAGAGGCAAAGTATTTTTCAATTATACTTGATTGTACTCCGGATATAAGCCATGAAGAACAGATGTCTCTTGTAATCCGATGTGTGGATGTTTCAACAAGTCCAGTAAGGGTGGAGTAGTTCTTTTTAGAAATTTTAAAGGTGGATGATACATCGGGGCTAGGACTTTTTAATGAACTTCAAGAAATATTGGTCACTCTTCAACTAGATGTTGGTGATATACGAGGACAAGGATACGACAATGGATCTAACATGAAAGGGAAACACAAAGGTGTTCAACAAAGGCTACTCAACATAAATTCCCGAGCATTTTACACGCCTTGTGGTTGTCATAGTCTAAACCTTGCACTTTGTGACATGGCCAACTCTTGTAACAGAGCTACATCTTTTTTCGGAGTGGTACAACGTATATACTTGTCTTCGTCTTCACCACAAAGGTAGAAAGTGTTGAAAGATAATGTTGAAGGTCTCACAGTCAAGCCATTGTCACAAACACGGTGGGAAAGTCGTGTTGAAAGTGTTAGAGCAATAAGATACCAAGCTGCAAATATTAAAAATGCTTTAGTTGCGTTGGCTGCTACTACAACCGATCCTAAGTCAAAGAGCGATGCCGAGTCCTTAGCAAAATATGGAATTGGAAATTTTGAGTTTTTAGTGGGCATGATTATTTGGCACAATCTGTTATTTGCTGTGAATGTTGTTAGCAAGAATTTTCAAAAAGAAGACATGCAAATAGATGTTGCTATAGATCAATTGAAATGGCTTATTACCTTTTTGGAGAGGTACAGAGACAAGGGATTTATAGAGGCTATGGTTGAAGCTAAAGAAGTTGCAGCTACAATGAAAATTGAACTTGTATTTGAGGAAAAAACGTCTTATTTTGAGAAAGAAACATTTCGATGAGAGTGCTAGCGAAAAAAAGAATACAATCAGCTGAAGAATCCTTTAGGGTCGATTACTTCATTTATATTGTTGATCAAGCTCTTTCTTCACTTAATAGCAGGTTCACACAATTCCAAGTTTATGAGAAAAATTTTGGATTTCTGTTTGACTTGAAGCGTTTGAATTCTGTTGATGATGAAATGTTGATGTCTCATTGTGCAAATCTTGAAGATATTTTGAAAAGAGATGAGCTTTCTGATATTGATGGGAAGGATTTATGTTTGGAATTGAAAGTCTTGAGAGAAATTTTACCAAAAAATCTAAGAAAGCCGATTGATGTGCTCAATTACTTGAAGACAATGGATAATTGTTTTCCGAATGCGTGGATTGCTTACAGAATACTGCTAACTATTCCGGTTACAGTTGCCTTTGAGGAAAGAAGTTTTTCGAAATTAAAGTTGATCAAAACCTATCTTAGGTCGACCATGTCACAAGACAGATTGAATGGATTGACTATGTTGTCTATTGAAAAGGCTATGGTGGAGAAACTAGATTATGCAAGTTTAATTAGTACTTTTGCTGCTAAAAACGCGAGAAGAGTAATATTTAAATGATAGTTTTTAATGTATTGTAATGGCTATCGATTCTAGGTACTTGTGGTCTCAAATTATTGTATTGTCTTCCGTATGAATGCTTTTTCTTTCTCTTATTGTTCACTATGCAAAAAAAAAATTGAGGGTCCATTTTTTTTCCTTTAAAAAATTCACTTTAAGCCTCACAAAACTCAGAGCCGGCCCTGGGCCCAACATTCTCTAGTCATTTTATGACTAAACAAAACCTTTTTTTTTTTTATAGGAGATGGCGAACAACCTTTTGATAGAGCTAGGGATTATTCTAATGATAATTTGTAGTGTTATATGTTCTCTATTTATGTAAACTGCCTTTTTTGTTAACCGGGGGGTGCGCACCGTGTTGTGCACCCCGCAGCCACGCAAGCATTGTTTCGACGATCGGAGACGTTCATCGCATAGAACTCTTCGATTACTACAAGTGTACCAAACATCAATTTGATCGGATATTATTAAGTACCTTATCAAAACACAAATAACTTGAAAAGAAATGAAACACAAATGAACACAAACACCAGATGGAAACCATTGAGCCCATTCTTGTTCGAGGTATTTTGTGTTCCGATGACGTAGTTAACGATATCTGATCAAGTTAATTTCTCTTTCTACACCAAAAAAAAACCCTTATTTTGATGTTCTCAAATGGAGTATTGGGTTGTGGAAAATTGAGTAAAAACTTCATTGGAAAAGACTCTCTAGGTAAATACAAATTTAAACATTAAATTTCAATTAGAAATTTATTAGTGGCATAGTTGTAAATTTATGAGTGGATCATGTGGTACCGTATCAAGAATAGATTTATAATAACAAGGAATTAACTCTTATTCAAGAAAATAGCGGCTAAGTCCGAATGTCGATTGGAAGGGACAAATTGGCTAAGTTATGATGAATTCGATTAGTTTTTCATTGAACTTGATGAAAAAAAAGAGAATTTGGTTTGATTGTTTTGAAGATTAATAAGCTAAGACAAACAGTAATTAAATAGAGTGAAACTTGTGGAGAGAAGATCCAAGGTTTCGAATCCACCCCGACCATGTAATTAAGCTATACATATGCTAGGGTTATTATTTTGAATCATGAAGGATATTGCTCAGCCTTGCAAGCCTTTTCAATATTCGTCTAGAAGATAATTGAGTTGCCAACATGCATAAACTATCTCACAGCACAGACTGTTTCGTTAGCATAACCCGCCTCTTTCACATGTTGTCTAGTGACATAATCCGTCTTGCGAGCATTACACATTTCAGTCACCCAAGCACAAACATTGAAAAAAATCGGTATTTGAAAGCATGCACACAATCGGTATTTGAAAGCATGCACACAAATACCCAATAGATTGAAAGCATTAAAATCATTCCAATCATATGTAGTAGAAAGAGTTCTAGTTAATTAATCACTTCGAATCAATAATCTAAAAACTATACATATACAGAGTTACTTGTACTGGGGCTTCATTTTCCCACAAGAATGTGCTTAGCCGGCCATGGAGAAACAAACAATCTTTCAACGTCAAAGTAAAAATTTGAGTTTCCCTTGAATTGAGTAAAACCTACTCAATTTGCTATAAGTTGGAGTCAAGCAGCAGTGTGAGTTTTAATGATTATTACTCAAATTTTGGATTCGAACAAGTAAAAGTAAGGGCCAGAGAAGCTCTTAGGCCACATTTGATGCCCGGTGTAAAGGGGCAGGGGATATTGGACAAGCAATGACAAGGGCAAAGTCGGTTTTTGGTTGCCAACTGTGGGGTTGGATTTATTGTATTAGCTCACCATCTGACATTTTTGTATTGAACCCAAACAAACGTAGCTACAACAGTTCCTACCTCCACCGAAACTACTGACTTTAGTACTCTCAATACCCTTCTCACTTTCAATAGTAATCTCAATACTCTCCTCATTACCAATTCTCTTCAACCTATACAGCATATCAAACGAGCCCGAACAGTTGCTAGCCCGACCAATAAATCGCGGAAACTTCCAATTTGGTTCGAGTTTTAAAGGGTGACTTTTTGGCTTTTTCCTAAATTAGTCAAACATGGAGTCTAAAAATAACCTATTTTGTTTGGCTCAAAAAAATTTAATCTTTTTTTTTCTCCTTCTATTATTGGGATTATTTAGATGAGCCAAACGAAAAACGATCAGAGCGTGGATGCGCCGAACCTATTAAGATAGTAGGGAATTAGATGGAACAAACCATGAAATGAATGATCAGTTAAAGTACCACGTGACAATACCTAAAAACACTTGCTATTTTTTCACGAAAAGGGGCTAGGACCCATCCATCCATCCATCAATGTCAGTTTCACCTGATCATCTCAGTTTGGTAATTCTGGTTTTGAGTTGCTGAGGGTGGGGACATACATAAACTAACAATCACAAAAATCCGTATACTAGTAATCTGATTTAAAGGGGCTTGTGGGGTTGGTCCAACTCCCAACAGTTTCTTCTACTCCCACCTAACTAACTACATCTCACCATGTTAATAAGCTCTGGAAGTAGTTCTTGTCATATACTATTTGGCTTTCTAACTTCAACACAAAAACGTGCTACTCCATCAATAATCAAAGTCAGTTGATGAGTTCATTCAAGAGTCCCCTAATTGGTAAAGACTTGTTCGAGTGCGACTAATTTATAAACGAACTAAATCTGATCCTCAATTTTATGTTGTTCGGCTTGATGAGGCCATGAAGTTGAATGATTGGGAAAAACTTTTGGTGGCCTCAAGTTTCGAAACGTTTGGTCGCCATGAGATTCAAACATGCAAACTCATGAAGGACAAACACTTATTGTTTTCTCATGCCCACTTGGCCAAATCCCTTGGGTTAAATCTAGACCTTTATGTGAGCAAAATTACATTGTTTATTCGGATTATCAAGGCTCGTTCGACTTAAACCAGGCTAACCCGAATTAAGCTCGGCTCATCAAATTCTCATAAGGTTCAAGTTTGCTAAAAACTTAATGAATACTTAAATTTGAACAAAGCTCGGTTAATTTGGTTAGACTACCACAAAAGGTGTAGACGCTGTAATTACTAGCTAGCTATAGGCCATGTCCCACGTGTAAAGAGAAGAGTTCCACATGGAAGGTTCCAAAAAAGTTTAACAGAATTAAGATTTGCATTTGGTAGTAAGATTTTGGATTTGGAAAGAGCCTAATCAAGATTAGGTAGGCAGAGCACCCACATTAATTTATGCTCCATCCTTCAAATTTTGTAACCGATTGGATCAGATGATGCATCATTTCTCCCTCCTCTGTTTCCTTTGTCTGTCCATTATATATATCTTTTGGCCCCTTTCATTTCATTTCATTTCCCAGTCCACTCAACACCTCTCTCTTTCTCTCCTCCGGTGACATTGAATTATCGTTGAAAAAGAAAACCATTTGTGGGTAAGCTGTAACAATTGTAACATTCATTTTCAATCTCAATCAACTTTTGCTTTTTGAGCTCGGTTTTGGTTCCAAGTAGAGCAACGTAACAAGGCAGCAGGACCATTTTTCCCCCGCTCCATTATAACGCAGCAAAACGGTCCCCAAATTCGGATAACCCCCACCCCCATCAATGTACAAAAATTTCCATTCCCTTTCTCCCTTATCTTCAATACAAACAAGATGCCCTTTCCATGTCTCTGTCTAATTCGAATCTTGACAACATCCCCGTAACTCGAAACGAGCACTTTCCTCCTTCCTGCTCCAAGAAAATCAGCTAATTGTAAGTACCCTATATTTGGTTTATAGGATTTACTGAGTTTTGATATTGTTAGAACTTTCGTGAGATTTCTCAGTGTGTCGAACTACGTAAATCTTTTCGCTTTTCTCCTGTGTGAGTTATTTCGTTTCGTGTTTGTGTCTGTGTTCGTGGATTTTCGATAATTCCCAACACCCAATACCAAGAAAGTAGAAGAAAGTGCACTGCTTTTCTTTCACCAATCCAAAAAAAACCCAGTTGGTGCTTTCGAGGAATGGTGAATTTTCATCGGCGCGTTCTGGGGCCTTCTCCGCCGGGAAATTCCAACAACGCAAATGATTCGTACACCAATACCGACACGAGTTTCGACACGACTATGGTGATCGTTTTGGCATCGTTACTATGCGCGCTGATTTTCGCGCTCGGATTGAATTCTATAGTTCGTTGCGCACTACGTTGTAGGCGTAGATTGTCGATGGACACGGCGGATTCCCGTGGCCTCAAGAAGCGCGCTTTGCGGCAGATTCCGGTGGCGGTTTACGGGTCGGAAATTGAGATATCGGCCACTGAATGCCCGATTTGCTTAGGAGAGTTTGTGGAGGGAGAGAGGGTTCGGGTGCTGCCAAAATGTAACCACGGGTTTCATGTGAATTGTATCGACAGGTGGCTGTTGTCGCATTCGTCGTGTCCCAATTGCCGCCATTCGTTGATTGAAAGGCCAACGGATTCACGTGTACAAGGTGAAACTGCCTCAGCTCGGCCGCCGGTTTAGTCTTTTCTCTCTCTTTTTTTCTCTCATATATATATATATATAGCAACTCGAGTGTCCAGGCTAGCTTACTCACAACTAAACTTATGTTGTCAACGGGACCGCCTCTTTATTTGTTGAGAAACAAAGTTTAATGGTTCGATGGTGTCATCAAGGAGGCGGATGAACGTTACTTTAAACAGGATTTACAATGAGCTCAATTTGATGATAATATCCTTCGGCCTCAATGATTTATTATTTCAGTTCTTACTGTTTGGATTTAATCGAAACATTTACAGACTAAATTTCTGAAAACGGATGCAAGTGTGGTTTGATTAAGCATTTACCAGTTGAATTTTTGCAAGATTGGTTCAAATAAACTTCAAATGAATGATGATGATATAGTAGTAATTGTTAAGGTGCATGAGACTCAATGTGTGTCGCACAAATATTAGGTGATGCGTTAAATGTCGGTGAACAAAATTGCACTTTTGACTATGGAAAAAACTGTCGAAATGGTTCTCCTTGGTGTTATAGAAGAGGCAAAAGAAGTACTGCATTTTCTCTGACGGTGCCGCCTATTTCATTTTTCATTGTGTGGAGCAAACTTACTTTTTTAAGTCGTGAAAAACTCTCTCACGGGATTCATTTTCTATTACTAGCTTAGCTATAGTCTAATTAAATCATATCAAGCAATCAATAACACCAATTTGATTGCTTGATATGATTAAATTGAGTACATATTTTTGCCACCACAAAAGCAAAATTTTGGCTCCGTCCCTGATAACTTGTATATAAGGATATCATTATTACACCATTAGCTATGAGTAATGTAAAAACAGACAAGATACTTTCATTAGAAAACCATGGATACATGCTCGTATCTATATAACACAAATTGAGACCAAAGAAAAAATAATAGGGGAGAATCCACAATGGGTGGAAATTTCTGTGGTCACTCTCAAAGGGAGTTGCTATTCTGGTTGCTCTTTTTCATCCTTTTGTCTATGAAAAACAAACTCATTGCTTCAAAATGCTAAGCCGTGAATTTTTTACTTATCAGTTATGATAGATATAATATCCATTTGAAGTCTTGATATGCTATTATTCTACATATTGCAGTTATTACATTTTGATCCTCTGAAATTTATTGATGCTTTTTATTTTATTTTTTGTATCGGGAAGTTTATTGATGTTTCCCTTGTCATTGTACTTAAACTTGTATAGTTTATTTGATAGTTCATTAAATGTTTATCTAAAGTCAAGTTTCTTGTTTATTGATGTCTACTTTTTCATTGTACTTACTTGTATTGTTTACTTGACAGTTCATTAAATGTTTATCTAAAGTCAAGTTTCTTGTTTATAGAAAATGCTGAACATAAAAAAACCTGGAATTCAGTACACTAGATATTTCAGGCATCAAAAATCTGGAAAACAATATCGCATCTTTGGAAGACACTGCAAAGGCGATGACTTCCTCCATCGCCATATCCATGAGGATTTAAATCCGAACATCAAAAAACTATAATTCTTTCAAAAGCACGTTTTAATTGGACACACATGAGATTTCAAGATTTTAAAACTGTCCAAAAATATTATTTCGCTTTGTTAAAAATTATTTCAACTTTACGATTGTGATTGTCTGGAGATGCGATTACTATGGATAATCTTTTAGTATATTTTTTTTTTTACCACTTCTCATGCCTCCAATTTGCTACTTCAACAGTAATACAGAGCACAACATGTTACAAAGTTTTCTGAATCGATTACTTGTCTTATGGTGGAGGAGCGAAACAATTAATGTGTACTTAAAAAAAACATCAATGCAATATTAGGTTTTGCAAATCTTATTGAAGACTCTATACGAGCTAATATTATATTTCCCATTTGTTAAAATTATTATCATTTGCTAAAATCTTTGATTTTAACAAATGGAAGGGTAAATAAAGTATTGGGTGAAGATTTTTTTTTTTTTTTGTATTATCAAAATTCTCTTTTATTAAAAAGTGATTCTGTTGTGAAATCTTAATGTACTCACAAGCACACGAATCGTATTGTAATATAGTATGGCAAGAGCAAGGTTGAACCCACAAGGACTTGATTTTTTTTAATACGAAAGCTAAATAATCCAAAGTTGATTAAACCCTAACCTAGTTCCTAAAAGTGTGATTGATTTGTAAAATAAAAATTAAACAAATAATGACAAAAGAAACAACTAAAATTATCGCATAAAAATTGAAGGTTAACGGTTGAAAAAGTAACTAAGGTTTTGGAATCCACACCCATAAACATTTATCAAATAATCTTATGCAATAATTTTTCCTATGATTTTGCACAATGATTTAGAGGCTAATCTTATCACCGTGGAAAATATTCTGATAAGCACTTTTTTCTTTTTATGACAAAAATATGTTCTCACTCTGCTTCAAAGTTTAAGCCAAAATCATCCACTGTATTCGCAAGAACAAATTTCAATGGATACCCTGTACTTAAATATCGCGCTTTTATAAATCAAGCAATTCGATTAATATAATGACTTCAAATCATGGAAAAAACTCATTCATAACAATTGAATCCATACCCAAAGTTCATACATATTAATTAAGGAGTCGAGAACAATAAACTACAAACACACGTAGGAAAAATCTTATGCATAAAATCATTCAATAAAAAAAATGGGGTTTCATCCTCAACCCTAGTTTAAGCGACTAGCCGCTCATGAAGTATGTGAGCATATTCAAATAATAATAAAACTCCATTGAATCAATGCTTACAAAAAGAGAGACTTTTGCTCCAGCCGTATACTCTATTTTTTCCTCAGCCAAAGTGTTGCTGTGTTGCGTCCTCCTCTAATAAAACCCTACTGCCCATATATATAGGCTGCCGAAAATTCCTTCCGAGGAACTATCCTTTTTTATTCCATTAGAATACTAACCTAAGTCTAAACCTAGCATTGGGCCACCACCAAAAATATACTCAATTAGTGTCTCGGCTTCCACGTTGCCTTAAGTTTTTAAGCCAGTGATGAACTCCAATTCCCAGCCATTTGTCCATAGCCCACAATAAATAAATTCTGGCCCAATTAAACTTAGGTCCACACCACATGCTCCCTTGATAATTTTGCTTCTTAGATTAGTCCATCAGAATAATTTTGTCAATTGCAACTTCAAATTTCAGCAATGTTAATTGGTCCACGTCATACTCTTCATTCCAACGACTGAAATAAGTAAAATTATTATCTTTTCCTGCAAAATAAATTATTCAATGTAAATAAACCAAAATAATAATAATCATAGCTAATTGCATGCAATTAAGAACTAACAATAGATAATATGGAGCTTCTATATGTCAATAATTTGTGCTTATTAGATTCTACAGGATTTCCCATTTTATTAAATGAGAAACCTTAGTTTTATAACAATTGAGGAATTATAGCTCTAACTTGAAAATACATTATGTAATCCGGCGAGAAAGAGACATGCAATTGTTTTATCTGGAAAACCCCAAAGGCTGAAAAATGTGAAATCTAGTCCAGATATTTAGAATAGAATTCCAGCGCAATAAACTACAGTATTGATTGAATATGTAAAGAGATATCTGGGAGATTTTTTTTACGTTTCTATTTCAAGGTCTAGAGAATTGAATCAAATAGAGAATTTTTATTAATATTGTGGATTTATAATTATCCCAACCATAAACTTTTATAACTCAAGTGTATGTCGGGCTAGTTAGTCACATTACCTATAAGAAAAAGCTTTCTAGTAAGGGGAACAATGCCGTAGCATAATGATAAGCCTCCAATATTGCATATATCTGGACTTATCTAGTTCTTTTTGTTCACACACACACGTTTTATCTTACTTTTATATGATTGATGTGCACGTAGTGTTGTTTTTCGTAGTTTCAGGGTAAACAAGTGCATAAGGCGCGTTTTGAAGTGCTTTGGAAAGCATCCCAAGAATTTAAGGGCCAAGCGCCCTATGACACTCCACCATCGAGTCTCGAGAGCTAAGAAATGAAGATTTGGTTAAGGCTTGGGAAGTTTATAAGGCACAAGATCAAGCCAGAAGGACTCATGAGACCAAGTGCTCCCCTTCCCGAGGCTCACACGATGTTCGGAAGTGTTTTGGAAGATGCCCGATAGCACACAAGGCCAATGGATGGTGAAGAAAGAAGAGGCAAGCTCAAATGCCTTTGTATTGATACAAGTATTGATACCAGTATTGATAGGTATCAATACCTCTATAGCAAAGCTGGACAAAATATTGGGTATCGATACCCCCAACCTTGGTATCGATACACAAGCCTTACGGGGAGCATTTTGAATGCAGGTATTGATACCAGTATTGATAGGTATCAATATCTGGCAACCCGAAAATTTATTTAATCCACTTGTTGGACTTCCTACTTATGGAAACTTACACCTTTTAGGATATTTTTGTCAGAGAGAAAGGGTATGTGTATATATCTTTCCCTCCCTCTTTCTCTCTCTTATCTCCCACACCTTCTCTTTTATTTTCATAGTTAGTTTTTACTCTCACCTCTCTTCTCCATGAGAGAGGATTTTGAAGTTTTCTCCCTCTAGAAAACTCATGTAAATTTCGTGTTTCATGTAATTTCTCGTGATTTAATAGTTCTTGTAATCCTTAGATCTTCATATATATCAAGTTTATTTCCATAAAATCATGTTCTTCATTTCTTTTACGTTTCAAGTTATGTCTTTCATTCCTATATTTTAGTAGTCTAAATAGGCTCGGTCATGGAGTGATTAGCACTCCATGACTTAGGTTTAATTCGTTCTTCTCGTCAAATTACAAACACTTCTTGTTTAATAAAGTCACGGGTTCATCTTTATGTATCAAAATTTGGGTTTGTTAATCTCATTGATCTCTAGTGGCCGAGGGTTAATTCACCTAGGTACGGGTGATGCTTTAGGCAATGTCAATCTAAAAATTTGTCCAATTGGCTTAAGAACCCTAAACTTTATCGAACACCATTTCTAGTTCAAAGAGTTATGATCAATTTTATGTACCAAAGTCTTGGTTTGTTAATTTTTTTGATCTTTCATAATTAAGGGTTGATTCTCATTTTCATGTGTGATGCCTGGAGCGATGTCAACCTAGATGTTTACCAAATAGTTACAAGAATTCTAATCTCATCAAGAGATGAACGAATTAGGCTAAGTTATGGTTGTTAAACGTCCTAGACCTAGCCTTATTTTAATTCTGTCTTTCCAAGTCATTTTTGTAGTTAAGAGAATTCCACCAATCAAATCACGAACCAAGTTTGCCGCTTCAAGGCCGAAAACCTACGCTTGCAAGATAACTCTCACGCCGGGTGTGTTCGGTCCCTATGGATTCGACCTGGTCTTACCCATTATTATGTTATGCAATACCTAACCCTACGCTTGAGGCGACACCATCTACAATACAATCTAAGGTCGCAAGCACATAACAACTTCTTCTTGTGCCGCTCAAACCCCAAAACATGATCTCCAAGTTTTTTTGGTGTATAGCTCCATGTGAAGAATAATCCAGTAGAAAAATTAAATCGATCGCCCGTCGGTAACCTAATTAATAAATCACATTTTAGCATGAATTTTCAAACATCGACAACAGCTTATCAAAGTCCAACCGACTAGTTTTTTAGCTAGGGAGTTGTTTTATGTATTGAGGTCTATAAAGTCAATTGTTCAAATCAAAATTTTGGGCTCGATAAGGGGCGATACTTGTCCCACACTCTGGCTGCTGTGTCTAAAAGGCACCACAGGCCTCCGGTATGCCGAGCCAAAAAAAAGGATAATGTCTAGTAATGACCTTAGTCCACTATATATGTGAACCCTGGTTATGTAGCACATACTAGCTTCGGCTCGTTCTAAGCACGTGCTAACTAATAATTATTGCAAGTTTTTAAGTTTAATTATTAATGATTATTAGAACACCTATATAAAAGTGATAGGAAAATGCTTTATATATCAAATTACTGCATAAAATTAATTATCGAAGGTTTTGATATCATATGTCATCTCTATCGTTTGTTTTATAATAACTTAATTTTCTTTTAAATACCCCTAAAAGACCACAACTTACAAAGTCAATAGTATTGTCAATAATATCTCAAAAAAATATAGCCAATAATATCAAAAGCATACAGTCAAAATGTATACCATCCATATATATGAAAATTATTACTTTTCTCACTCATCATTGTGGGTCGCCTCCATAACGGCCTCCTTTGGGTAAAAAACCAGTTTTTGGTTTTTTCATTTGTCCTTATTTAATTATTTTTTTGCATTAATTAGTTTTGTGGTTTCTGAATTCCTCTCGACGAAAGACGAATCCAACAAGTATAAATTTGTGGTCAAACGAAATATTTTTTTGAATAAAGCCAAAATAGGGTGATTATTGGCCAATAATCCACCTATTTTGGCTTTATTAAAAAAAATGAGTCTTGACCATTAATTTATACTTGTTAGATTTCTCTCATCAAGAGGAATCCAAAAACCAAAAAATCTTGACGCAAAACTAACGAATGCAAAAAAAAATTGAATAAGGACAAAATAGAAAAACCAAAAAACCAAAAACCGGTTTTTTACCCAAAGGAAGCCATTTAAAATTTTTAATCAAATTACGTGATATATTTTGGAGGACTAGGATTGGACAATTTCATCCATCGGAGGCCTTTACTACATTCGCTGGTGTTTCATTTTTCTTATAAACCTTTCAAATATTTAGGCAGTTTAAGTTCTTTGCTTTCATATGTTGTACCGGACCTACGTTCTTTAAATGCTAATTAAATTTTACTGATCTTAGTTTTGTTTTAGAAAAATATTAAAAACAGCCCACTGCCCGCTGGACTATTGTTACAATGGAAAAGACATATTGATACATGTAAAAGTTTATGGAAGTGTGTATTGTTTTGTCATTTTCTTAGCTTATTAACAACTACTCCGTAATGAACTGTCCATACGACCATTTGTTATATGTCATATGACACTACATGCATTATACATTATTGCATGCGGGTCTCACATCACCGAATTCAAAGCCTATGAGGGCCAAACAATTTTTAATTGAAGATTGCCAATTTCGGCAATTTATCGATGAGCCCGGAACAGGTCCAAACTTGGTGGACTGAAACAAAATCACGCTGCAGTCAATACTCACCATCCTAAGTTCGTGACTGATGGTGGATTTCGGCCAAATTCATTAGTTTAGACTTTCAATTTAGTAATTTTGCTATTTAGGTAATAATTAGATTACAAAGTACTCTTAGCGTGTAATTCCGTTTTCGTTGTTTCCAATTGGGAATATCTTATTTTTCTTTATTGTTTTTAATTTTGGGAGTTTCTGTTGGGGTTGTGTATTTTTTCAAAAGATTTCTTCAAAACCATTTGTCCCACTTTGGCTAGCTATAACACTTTTGTGTTACTTATATGTGTGGAGGCTTCATGCACTATTGATGAGCTAGGCTCAAGATAGGCCTCGAGCGCGCACGGGTTAGGCCAAGGTCCAAGCCAATTTGTGAAAATCGATCCGAAAACCAGTTGATCGGGTGCGCGTTGCGAACCTCACGCACAAGGGGGTGCAAATTCCCGAATTTGGAGCCTCGCGCACATACGAAGTTAGCCCCACGTTTTGCAAAAAAAAAAAAACATGTCTTTCAGTGCAAAAAAGCCGTTAAAAAATTGTTTTCATCTCCCCTAGAGTTGCCTACAGAAATTCAAAAAGCAAGGAAGGTCGATTGTGTTTTACATGTCCGGTCTTTTTCCCATGCAGAAAAGATCGAGACAGAGACTGTATTCTGGGTTGTTTTATTCTGGAGACGGCATGCCTACAACTGCTTGCACAGAGAGGGCAGAGTCGCGAAACGACTTAAAGAGAACGACCTAGGCCATGTTTGATAAAATTGAAAAATGAAAAATAAGTACAAAAAACTGAATGCTGAATTTATTAAGCTAAAAAGGTGTTTGATATGTGCTGAATCTTAAACACTGAAATAAATAAGCTGTTTAATCTGTATAATGAGTTGAACTATTAAATTCACTAATTTTCTTAATTTGCCTTTCATATATACATACTAAAATGCATAAATGAAAAAAAAAAACGTACATTTATGAAAATAATAAAAATATGTAGAATATTGGCAAGATTGTGGTATAGTGTTGTTGATGTTAAATTCACTAATTATCTTACTTTGTCTTTCATTTAATATATTCATACTGAAATACAAAAATGAAATTAATAAATGAAAAAAAAGTACATTTATCAAAATAATAAAAATATACAAAATGGTGGAATAATAGCGGTGTGGGTTGTGACTATGAGGTGGTGGTTATAGTTGTGGAGTGGTGGACTCGTGGTGGTGGGAGAGCGACGATGGTAGTAGTGGTGGTGTAGTGGCGGCAGTGGTGGTAATGGTGGTCTCAATGGTTGTGGTATTAGTAGTGGAAGTGGCAGAGTGGTGGTGGTTGGATGGTGGTGTGAGTGGCGGCAATAATGGTGATGGGGTGGTGGCGGCAGTCGGGGTGGTGTGAGGGGTGGTGGTGGGATGGCGGCAATAGTGGTGGTGATGGCGACAATAGTGGTGGTGGTGGCAGTAGCGGAGTGGTGATGGTGGTGTAGTGGTGGAGTGATGGTTATGGTGTTGTCAGAAGTGGTGGTGATGGTAGTAATGGTGTGAGTGGTGGTGGTGGTGGGGTGGCGACGGCATTGGTGGTGGGAGTGGCAAAATGGCGGTTATGGTGGTGTGAGTGGTGTTAGTGACAGTGGTAGGGTGGTGGTGGTATAATGGCGGAGTGGTGGCAAAGTGGTGGTGATGGTCTGGTGGAGGAAAAAATAATTAAATAAAACTACTCAGAAATTCAACAAATTTTTGTCAACATTTTACCTTGCATTTTAAGAGCCACTTAATTTGTTAAGTATTTTAAAATGTGGTTATCAAACCTACTTAATTACTTATTACTTAATTCATTCAGTTTTAAGTGTAGAATTTGAATTATCAAACAATACCCTAGTCCGTGACTCAACCCAAAACAGCAACCAACTTTCTGTGGTATTTTTGTTCATTTATAGATTTTTAGGTAAACGGTTCTATTAATTTTTTTAAGTATTTCTAACAGTTTCCCCAATTTTTCGGGATATTTTATTTTTTACTAAGTTTTTGCTAGGGTTTGCTAGTTTTTCCTATAAAAGGACATGTAACCTCAATTATTCGGTAGCTCTTATTCAATAAACAACTCTGAGTTAAATATCTTTCTTCTTGTGGATTCAAGAACTCTCGAGGATTTGAGACCTATCATCATTTGGAATAGTACACTAACTATTCTCTTGTGAATTCCGCTGCGTCATATACAACTCAATTCCAAGATAATTACTCTGATATAGCTCTCCTTTTAGGTACTTGAATATTTCCCAATTGCTTTGGTGCATTTGTGGTTATTGCTTCTGTAAACATAGTAGCTAAATAATCCACATGTTACATAAGGAACAATCGTCTCTATCCCAAAACTTTTTACTTGCTGAGTTTCTCGTTTTAGCACAAATTGTTAAAAGCTAACTTTTTTTTTTATAAAAATGCAAAAAGCTAAGTTGTTAAAAGTCAGTTTATTTTCCTTTACCTAAAAGTTAAGTTGATAAAAGTAAATGTTCTCTCACATATTCCTTTTACTAAAAGCGTGTTGCTAAAATCACTTTAGTACTAAGCTTTTAGAAATTGGGAAACCCTCCCTCACTTTATCATCAACTCATGGTCACATTTTGCTTGGAGAACGGATCGTGTATCTTTTCTTTCTTTCTTTTTTTACATGAATCACGTTTATTGTTAGGAATTATCTGTTCTTGGTAGGAATTATCTTTCCTTGAAGTATTGAAAGTAAGATTTTTTGTGGAACAACAATCGATAATATGTTTCTTAGTTTTCCGTTAAATTTTATTGAAGTAATTATTTGTCTCAACGAGCAATAACAAAACAGATAAAAAAACGAAAGAAGTCAAAAAAGTATAAAAAGATGAATCAATGTTGAAAGATGTCTAAATAAAATGACACTAAAGACAATAAAGACAGTCGTTTTAAGTTTTTCTCCAGCTTAATGAAACTTTTTTTCTTTTTTCTTTTTTTGGATCAGCAAAAAAAAAATTATAATCCTTGAACATGAATATACAAAGATTAATGGATCAAGGACAAATTGGCAAAGAATGCCACCCAAGACTTTTCCAAGGATGACAAGAAGAGCCAATCAAAATAACACCTGAAAGGGCCAAGCAGAAACAAACAAACAAAGCCGAAAACACCTCAGCCCAACGCATAACCAAGCCCTAACCCAAACCACCATCAGACCGAATGGTAGAGAGACCGCCGCCGCCGCTTCCTCCCGAAGACCATGTGACCCACCACCAGTTGGTGCACCTCACCCAATGGGAGCGCCAGTCAATCCATGCAAAAATCCGCTGCACAACGCCACCGGCGGGATACCTCCTGGAAGAGAGAAAACGCCACCACCTCAACCAAACCTAAACAGAAAAGCTCCACCAAATGCTGCACCACCACTTTTTTCTTTCGGTACCATTTTTCTTACTTTTTAGACACATCTCATCAAGCCATATTTTAATCCAAAAGATTAACGCGAATCTAAAAACTTAGAAAATAAGAAAAAAAAAATCCGACATTAAAATTCACGCCCAATGGTAATCTTGTGAGAAGATTTTGTAGTCTTGATTTCTCCCGTAATTAACTGTTCCAGCGAAAGGAGTCTTATGTTTCATGGGAGTGAGCTATGGGAAGAGAGTGAATGGGTGAGTATTGGGGTTCATGGGCGTGTACTATCTTTTTTTATTTATTTTTAATTGTACCAAAAAAAGATAGTACTAGAGACTAGAGAGACTAGAGAGGAGGCCTGATCGAGGAAAAAATACACAGAGATTAGGCTCCGTTCTTTCTAAATTTCTAGTCTGTTTCGGTGTTTTTTATTTTTCGTAATTTTTTTGAAGATTTTCGCTGAGAGAAATCGTAAGAACATATAAACAAGAATCGAGGTTGAAAAAAGTTCGCATAATACGACATTAAAGAGAAAAGTAAGAGTTGGATGATAATTTTCTTGTCTTCACTGAATTATTTTTTGCTTTTGGTCATAATTTTTTAGTTTTAAACATATTCTCGTTGATACAAGTGATTAATCCAAAAAAAATATAACATGAATTGAACAAACATTCATAAAAGACAAACAAAAGTACCAAAGCAAAACCTTAAGAAGAACTCGGTATGATAGTGATGTGCTACTTTCTCGATTGTTTTAAAACCCCCAAAGTGGGTGTAATTATTCAGGCCTTGTTCGTTTCTTTGTTTAGTTTTAATTTTGATAATATCATTATTTTCCTCATTTCATCTGCTGACATCATCAAAACAAAACTAAACTATCTAACCAAACACAACCTCAGTGATTTTAAGGGCACCACATGTGGTTTCCGTGCCAAGTAGTAGACCTAATAAAAAAGCTAAACATTTTCCATGCAAAGTATTACCTCACTGTATCACAAGACCACCCTATCTTTTCTCTCTCTCTCTCTCTCTCTCTCTCTCTCTCTCTCTTCAGAATGAATAATGATAGTGACACAAACTTTGTGCCACAATCCCACTCACATATGATGTGGGATCCCTGTGGGACCCACACCCCATATGAGTGGGTTTGTGGTTGGTTGTGACACAAAGTTTGTGTCACAATCATTTTTGTTTCAGAATAGACGCATAAAAGCCTTAAACTTTACTATTATAACACAACAAAGTAAGAGTGATGTTTAATAATCTTCACGCGTGGCAAATTTTACTTTCATAATTATAAGTCTTCTTGGTTTTTGAACTTCGCATAGTTCTAAGAGAAAGACAGCACCGAGATTTTATTAAAAGAGAAATTTAATTAGGGATCCTGTAAGAATATTTCCATTATGTTGCAATCCTATGCATTTTGAAATGTTATTATCCCATCCTGTAATTAGATTTACGGACCATATTGCCCTTAGTAATTATTATAGGTGTATATTGTTTATAGTCTTGTTTGAATTTAATTCTCATTAGTTAGATGCCAAAAATTCCATATGGAATCATCCTATTGAAAAGGACTATTATTCTAATCAGTTCTTGTGTCGATCACATCAATCTCTATTATAGGTTTTTATTTATAGTCTTGTTTGAATTTTATTCTCATTCGTTATAGGCCAAATAAGAAAGATGAAATCATCCTGTTTTCAGGACTAACACTCCTCATCGGTTTTTTCCTTTCTTGTTCCAATCACATCAATTCCTATTTCATTTCTTGTTTGAATTTTGAATTCTAGTTGTTTTATTTCCTATCCTAACGTCATCTTGAATTTCAAAATCTTTAGTCCTAAGTAAACCTATAGGTCACGCCCAATTCATTTCATCAACTAGGTTCATTCAATTATGCGGCCATTTCGTGAGTATCAGAAAATTGGACTCAATCAGTTTATCAAGCAACATCACGCCTTGTTTCGAAAAGGTATTATATGTCACCATTTTTTTAGTTCCTTTGTCTACAACATCATTGTTCTTTTCCTTTTAATTATCCAATATCAAACTTCCTGTTTTCCGTCCAAACTTGTGGTAGGTTAGTAAGTTTCTGTCTCTAAAATATGTAAATTTGTTCAACTCCAAACCAATGCCGATGAATGTTTTTATGGAAGTGGACTAGTTTGATTAGATAAATCAATACACCATGTCTCTCTGTTTAATTTGTAAGGGTGATTTTTTATATAAAAGAATGGTAACCCGATTCACCATATTTGAATAATCACTTGTTATACGGTTTTTGTAGTTTTTCCATTTACGATGGAGGATGAGTTTATTTTGGTTTACAAATATGGCAACAAGATTTGTCCAGTACTAGTTAAAAGTGATATGAATTTCAGAGCAGTTATGGAGAAGATATGTAGGAGGTGGACTGATTTGGATCTCGACACACTGATTATGACTTACTCGCTTATCGATAACGAACCTATAGTAATGAAGGATGATGTCGGCTTGGTGACATTGTGGTAGCTTGCACAAGCGGGGCAAAGAATGATATTGAGGTTGTCGCTGAGGATGGGTCACTGGAATTTACTATGGCTGATCCAGATTCCAATTTGGGTTGCTCAAGCAGTCGGATGTCACAGAATAAGAAAAGGAATAAGACTTCAAACATGGATGACAGTGATATGGTAACCCCATATTTGTAACTCACAAAAAAAAAAGATTTTGAAGTCGGCTGAATAGGCGTTTAGGATTAAAGGTGTTGGTTAGTGCTTGGGGCTAGGCTAGAATTTTAGAATGTTTTGCATAAATATTGCATCGAACGGGGAATTGAGTATGTCCTCGTAAAGAATGATAAGGAGCGCGTTACGGTGCATTGCAAATATAGGAATGGGGATAAGAAATGCATGTGGGAAGTTCATGGTCAGGTATTCCAGGCTAATGGTTTTTTCCATATCCGGAATTTCTTGGATGAGCACAAATGTGGTGTTGTGCTAAGGACAAATAAGAATCTGAGGGCAACGTCTGAACTAAGTAACCATGTTTGTATATGGTTGATAAAACGGGTGTTTAGATGCTAGGCTAGAATTTTGGAATGTTTTGCTTAAATATTGCATCAAACGGGGAATTGAGTATGTCCTCGTAAAGAATGATAAGGAGCGCGTTACGGTGCATTGCAAATATTGGAATGGGGATAAGAAATTCATGTGGGAAGTTCATGGCCAGGTATTCCAGGCTAATGGTTTTTTCCATATTCGGAATTTCTTGGATGAGCACAAATGTGGTGTTGTGCTAAAGACAAATAAGATTCTGAGGGCCACGTCTGAGCTAAGTAACCATGTTTCTATATGGTTGATAAAACGGGTGTTGAGACGCTGAATAGCCATGTTTCCAGGTGGTGAGAATGCTCTATGGCATTTTGACGCAGAGAAATGAGTTAAAAGATTTGTATGGAGAGGAGAAGGTTAATGTTTAGAGGACTTTCAAGGAGGAAGGAACTTGGGGCGAACGTGGCTGTGTAGTTCAATTTTATGTGTTGGCAACCGGATGATGAAGTGTATGTGTTGGCTGGCTAGTTTAGTTTAGGTGCTTGCTTGTCATTTTTGCCAATTTCAGTTTTTTTCCTTCTTTTACCATCACTAGGAAAAATGGTAAATGAAATGACCATGTAAGAGCATCCCCAACAGATTGGGTAAATTTTAGGCAAAAAAAAACTGGTGTACAGTGCATATAGCTAGTCTGTCACCATCAACACTCTAACAATCTATCCATTTTACCTTACCTCTCATTAAAATAATATTTTTTCGTTTATATATATAGATATATATATATATATATATATATATATATATATATATACACTGTTCATCGTCTTCTCCGCCGTTGCCTTGTACCTTTTCGCCGTCACCGTTGGTCACCCTCTAACGCCGTCGCCGTTGGTCACCCTCGATCGTCGTTTCTGTGGATCGGAAGCTTCAATCACTGTGGATCGAAAGCTTCAATCGCTGCCATCGTTCGCCATTGCCGTCAATCTCCGTTGCTATCGATCGATGTTGCCGTCTTCCGCCGCTGCCGTCCTCCGCTGCCAATCACTGTGTCGTATGTCGATCGTCGCCGTCGCCGTCGCCGTATATCGCTACACCCACTCCGATCGGTCTAGCAGGCCAGCAGGAGGATGGCTGCTCATCATCTTCTTCCACGTCGGAGGAGGAGAGAGAGCAGTCGGAGGAGGAGAGAGAGAGAGAGGAGGAAAAGAATAAAAAAATCATGGCTGGTGAACAGTACTTGGGTATTTTTACCTAAGTACTGTAGCTAAGGGTTTAGCTAATCTGCTGCAGGGCTATTTGCTCATTTGGTTAGCCAAAAATGGCTCCAGAGCTATTTTACCCAAGCTGTTGGGGATGCTCTAAGTACATTCCCAGTAGGAAAATGTGCTCAATAGTTCAACATAATAACTTGGCTTGATTCAAACAAGAACATTCTAAACAGTAAGAATTAACCTTTAACCAAGAAATTAATAAAACTTAAACAAGTACCAAAAAAAAAAAAAACACCACCATCAAGAACTTAAAACAAGTTAACAACCATTCTTCAAAAACTTAATACTAACAATTCCCAAAATTATTCATCTAGTCTCTAAGTTGTTCAGAGATCCCAAAAGTATTTAAAACACCCATCTACAATGACGAATCTGCCACCAAGTCTCATCTCTTCTTACGTTTGGTTGCTTGTTTTTTTCCCGCTTCGGCGACTCCAACCGCTTGTTCCGTATTTTTAAGGGCTGGTTTGATGGATTTTTCAGCAACTCCAAGTGCTTCTTCGGTACTCGGCTTCCTAGGTTTGCAATCTTCCATATTTTGCTGATAGGACCATGAGTGCAGCTCATCATTTAGAAATGCTTGTATAATGTCGACACGCATGGCACGACAATCACTGTGTAGTCCATGTTTCCAAAAGACAAAGGATAGATAGTGAAAAAAAACTCAGATTTATATTAATGACTTCATCGAATAGTGGTCACGGTTCGATGGTTATGCATATTGAAATGGTAATTAAACTACTATACCATGTTCCCATAACAACCATTTCCACTTCCATTTCCATTACACTTTCATGCTGCGAAAACAAATCCCTAAAAAAATGGACATGACATATTAAAATACAATTATGACAACCTGAAAAATCCCATATTTCACAACTACAACCAACCACTGATGGTTAGAATACAACCTTTTCGACTATGTTTTACTGGTTCCGTGTTTTTTTGTACCTTAAAACGGACACACATTGGCCAATCCACTAAAATGGACAGCCTATAATCCATGTTTATGTACCTTTATTGGTATATAATCCATGTTTCTGTTCTAATTTTTTATAGGACTAGGATCGATAAATGACCAGAAAAAGGTTAATCTACGACAAATAATCCATGTTTTTGGTTAACTAATTCACCATACTCAAACCATCAATGATCTATAACATGGTTATCCTTTAATACATGACAATACATGTCGAAATATTAATCATTTTAAGCATGGGAATCAAACAATGGCAGATTAATAATCCATGTTCTGGAAACCCCTGATTTTCCAACAGAGAAAAAAATATAGGCATGCAAAAAGCAAACACCATAAACAACTACTAATCTAAGATAGGCTTGCGAGACATGATTAAACACCTCTATACTCTCTGAAATTCATGATAGTCGCTATAAAATACACGTATTGCACAAAAAAGACTGTCCACTCATTAATCCCAACGAAACATGGTATACTGTAATGTCGAGTAGAAAACTTATGAGCCATGACTGGGCCTTCTTCTCTTTGACCAATTAGGCTTCGTCAGCGATCGTTTTTTTGCCCGTAGTCGCCGACTCAACCACATTTCGTCGTTTCAATTCTTCGCAACATGGGATTTCCGCAAAATCGGCGAAATAGGATTGTGGGTGCTGTAAATCCAAAAAAGATGGGATCGATTTGGGGAATGGGTGGGGATTCACCGGAAACTCAGGGATTTGGGATGGTTGGACTAGGGATTTGGTTTTTACCTAAGAAGATGGGATAGGGCAATTTGGGGCATGGGTTTGGGTTTATCCGAAAGATTAGGGATTTGGGATGGTTTGGATGGTTTTGTTTGTGGGTTCTCCCTCTGTGAAATATCAGGAAGCTGAGATGGGTTTTGGGATGATAGATTCCATAATAACCGTCTAAAAATATGAAGAGTTTTCCAAACTGACCGAAATTAGTGGGATGCAGAAGTATTAAATTTTTGACATTTTTGTAGGATGATTTCAGGACTGTTAATATTTCCAAAATCTATTAATAATATCTAAGAAATTCAAAATGGCAAAAACAAAAAGGAAGGGGTTTTTCGGTATTATTTAGAAGTCAAGATGAAATCATAACGATTCAAAAACACTAGGATGGGATCATAACCTTCTTATTTGTTTACGATGACTAATTAACTGCCCCTTATCAAAACATGTCTCAGAAAAATAGGAATTGACGGAAGAATAATACTCCTACTTTATTGATTATAAAAGAACGCGTATTGAGCTGACCATAGAATTAGCCTTAACAAAAATAGAATTAGCCTTAACAAAAATACTACAGTAACTTTTTTGTCACTTTAGTTAGAAGCACAAAGGTATAGATAATCTCCATTACCGATTTACCAAAAAAAAGAAGGAATTGATATTGACACTCCTCTTTTTTCTATTGATACTCCTTTTTTTGTCTTTATTAGGTAAAATTACTCATACACTATGTAAATAAAGACACAAAAGGGAGTGCCAATAGAAAAAATGAGAGTGTCAATATCACTTCCCAAAAAAAAAGGTATAGATAATCTAAAAGTGAAATTGAAAGGGTATAAAAGTTAAAATTGATGAGTAATAAGTGGAAATTCTCCAAGAATGGGGATGGAAAATTCAAATTCCGTAGGAGCGTGAAACCAGGGAGTGGGACATTCAACGATAGTGGGTCCCCGGAATGGCTTTTTAATGGCACACAAGAAAGATCCACCGTCAGATCTGTACGCCGAAGTTCAAAATCGCACGGGTTCCATTCAGAGTCAAAGACCCCTCTTGATGGGTCTCTTTGACCATACCAGTCACAGGAAGAAATCTGTTTTTTTTTTTGTTTTTTTTTTCTAAGAAGAAAATTTGAACGAATTTATAAATGAGATAATATTTTATCCTCCATACTTTTCAAAGGTTTGACCCAAAATTTTGACACTTCAATCAAGGCCCTCTTGTTTGAATATCCACACATCTCATTGAATGCCCAAACCAAGAATACACCAGCCATGAACTTACCATTATAGCCATGGATCTTTATTACCGTAATTTCATTTGTTACCCCTAAATGTCAAAGCTGCTCATGTTTTTTTTAATACATGCAAGAAATGTTAGTAGCTGTGATATTAGTATGAGTTGACCCTTTGGTCTAAAGCTGCTCATGTTACAATCACTTGAGGACTTCTTTTGCTTAACTTATTTGTGTGACTTTTTGCACTTTTTAGGTTCTGTCTTTATTTGAATTTCGGTTATAAATTTGTACTTTTCTTATTCTTCTTGTCGAAACAAACTATGGAATCTAAAAAATTTGACGCAAACCCAAAGTTAACAAATGTGCTCTTTTTTTTAATCAAGAAAAAGTGCAAAAAGTTAAGCGGAACGAGACAAGTCACATAAAAGACTATTTTCTAATAACTAGATGTTCGGGCTGGTTTGCATACACCTTGACTAATCATAGGGTTCAATCCTACCATCCACTTGTAGAAGTCCAATGAAAGTCATAACAAAGCTCTATATGCATTGGTCTTAAGTTTTAACCACTAAGCCAACATTACGTGCGTGACCATTTTGTAGGTGAGATTATCCCATGCTCTAGGAGTATCAAAACTATCAAAAATATAGAAATGGCCCCTTGTTTATCAAAATTTCTACTTTTTTTCCTCTTCCTTAGTTAACCTATCATGAGAACTGAGAAGATCCTCTCACCATGGGAATAGAAATTGAGGGCAAAAACGTCAAATGGTGAAGTAGAAAGGCTTTATATAACTTTTCGTTTTCATACTTACCAATTCCATAATTGAAATTTCAAAGGGGGAACTTTTGGTTGGTTTGACTACGGCTTGGTATTCCCTTTCCAGTTTCCTCCAAAGACTCACCAGATTCTAAAATTATTACTCTCTCTCTCTCTCTCTCTCTCTACCCTTTGGATTTGCATTCATTTCCACTTTTTTGAAAATCAAATCTCCATAATCGGCTCGGATTTCAAATTGCACATTTTGATTTCGTTGAAAAGATTAACAGTACAAGACTGGACAGGATCGAAAATTGTTGCAAGGAGCTCGAGATCAGCACAAGCTATTGTAATCAGGTTTGAATTGCCCAAAATTGCCATTCGGAAATGGAATTCCACTAGGGATATATTATAAGAGTAGTTGACATGCGTTCACGTTCTGTTTGATTGGTTTTCCTCTTGATTTTTGGGTACTTGTAATTGCTGGTTAGTTGTCTTTGAATTTATACTCGTCCGTATCATCAGGCTTTTTGTTCACTCGGTGATATTAAGCCTTTTTATTTGGAATGGGATGATTTATTGTTTTGGATTAAAAAGCTTGCAATTATTTGTTAAAAAATTGCTAATACCTGAAAGGTTAAGCTGTTGTTTGATTTCTACTAGAGAACAGGTTTAGTTGTTGTTTGATTCTACTAGAGAATTTAGCTACCTACATATATTGCATAACTAGATAATAGATATGCAAGTGCATACATATTTACTTTATGCCATTAAAATTAGGAGGGTGTTTGGTCACTGGAATAGAGCTGGAATGGAATCATCTTGAAAATGTCCTTCCGGCCTTTGTTTTTATTAAAGAAGAAAAATATTGTGGAATAGACATTATAAATGAATAATCTTTCACCAATTTAGTTTTAGGTAAGTTCCCGTTCCATTGCTAGTGGGCTAGATAAAATTGATCCTTGGAAACGAGGCGTGATTCATCCCTTCGGCATGTCTACAACTGACCTACATGGTCTTTGTGAAAGTTCTTTGGTTGGTAGTATTTTCTGGTTCATGTTGATTGCGTTGTGTTTTTTGCTGTTGTTGAGTTGACAGTTTCATATTTACAAGGTTAATGTAATGCACAACATTCATATAACCAGTGGATTAAAATGATGAAACGTAGAATTAAAAATGACAATCGAGGCTAGTGTTGGATATTCCTACGGAGTGAAATTTCACTTACTCTACATTTTGCTTGAAATTCTATTGGTGTTATGCTGTCATAGTCATCATTATAAAAGTTCTATGCTTCCAAAATCTATTTGGGCACAATGGGACCCTCCTAGTTTGTTACTGTATTCCATTTAAGAGAATTGCTTGAATTATTGGGGCTGGATTTGTCTTTGGTTAGGGCTCTAGATTAATACTTTTACAAGCTTTGAGGTTTTGATGGGAGTTAATATGAATTCTTTCTATTTCCTCATGTGACAGGAACTTATAGTATAACCTGTCTAAGCTTCAAGGTTCAAACACAAAATGGGGTGTTTCACAGTTTTGAAGAATAAGAAGAAAAATTATGAGCAGACCTCTTATACCAAACATGACAACTCTCAAGAACATTCCCCAACTACATTACCTGAACTGGAAAACCAAACCCGCACACTTAAATCCGCACCCCCGAGTTTTAGGACCAGAGCGAAAGCTGTTCAGCCTGTACCTAAAATTACAAACAGTAGAACTAGGGCATTGTCTGACCCATCAAGCCTCCGTGCAGCAGAACAAGATGCTCTTGCGGCAATTGAATGTGAGGAACAACAGCAAGAGTCCAAGAGTATTATTGGATTAGGGAAGGAGCACAAGTCCCCAAGTCCTCAACCTCTTCCTCTTCCATCACCTCAGACTCAAAGTTCTTCAGTTCTGAAGACTACGGGGAGCTTTAAATCAGCGACTTCCAGTGGCTCTCTCAATGGTTCTGGACCACTGCCACTCCCTCCTTCTGGAACAATCCGGTACTTTTCTTATGAAGAACTTTCAGCTGCCTGTCACAGTTTCTCTTCTGAACGATGTATGTCAGAGGGTCTTTCTTCCATGATATATAAAGCTTCTTTTCGGGAGGATAATCCTTCGACTAAAAACCTTGAAGCCACTGTTACTCGCCTTCAGGCCTCCACCCAGGTATGCATAGAAAATAAGTTATGTTCCAATTCTGATTTATGCAACTTGACGTTTGTGACTTTTGTTTTTTGTTTCATATTTTGAGCTTTTTGTGAGAGATTACTATGATTTCTTTCCAGAGTTTAAGGGAATTTTTGAATGAGTTGAACACTCTTGCATCTTTGCAACATCCAAACCTCTGCAAGTTGATTGGTTTCCATGCACACGATGGGTCAGAACAAAGGATGCTGGTTTATGAGAGGCTTTACCATGGCAGCTTAGACCGGCTTTTGTACGGGAGATCAGATGGCCCCACCATCGATTGGAATGCCAGAATGAAAGTTGTTTTATGTGCTGCACAGGGTCTCACCTTCTTACATGAGGAAGGGCCTTTCCAGGTACGCAGAAGTTCTTAGTTGCTTTATTCCATTTCATTTGAATTAAATGGTTCAAGGAATGGATAAACGGTTGCTATGTTTCAATTGCTAATCATTCCATGTATGTGCACTAAAGTTCTAATCATCTACTGAATGCTGTCATTGCATTTGCAGGCAATGTTCAACGAATTCTCAACTGCCAATATACAGATTGACAAAGATTTTACTGCAAAGCTTTCAGGATATGGTTGTGTTAACCACATTCCAGAGACCGAGATTTGCAACAGTTCCGTTGTAAGTGCTGCTAGTTGGTAGAAGAATCATTTTCTTCTTCATTTTTTCTCTTGTTCTTGTTCCATAAATTATTTATTTTTCCAGTGATTTTGTTAAATCAACACTCATTAGCTTCTTGTCTCATTTGCTTATCCAGGCATTGGCAAATGTATCAGTGGAGACACTTGAGAGAGGGGTGCTTACCCCCAAGAGCAATGTTTGGTGTTTTGGCATTGTGCTTCTTGAATTGCTGACAGGCAGGAAGAATCTGGATAGCCGTCATCCTAAGGAAGAGATGAACTTGGTTAAGTGGAGCCGGCCTTTCTTGGCTGACGATTGCAGATTATCGCTGATCATGGACCCTCAATTAAAAGGTCGATTCCCTGCCAAAGCAGCTCGGACAGTGGCTGATGTAGCCCAATGGTGTCTTCACAAGGATCCATCAGAAAGGCCCACAATGAGAACTGTCTTGGAGCATTTGAAAACAATACAAGACTTAAAATATTCATGTAGGTTTCCGTTGCAAGAGCCTGGAGCAATTGCTGGAAAGAACATGTCAAGATCTTCAAGCCTAAATGGGATCATTGTGCAAGCCCCCAAGTCAAGTTTCTCTCCATCTCCGCCAACAATTGGACCACCTATTGCTCCAACAAGGCCAATTGCATTGCCAATGTCTCTTCATCCGCTTACTTGTTCCTCAGTTCTCTCTTTCAAGGGAATTGATAGCCAGGAAAGCCATAAATCGTCACCGTCCATGGTTCAAAGGTCAAGTGTTGAAGGATTTTGATTGGTGGTAGATAGCATTCATTTTTTGGGCTCTTTTTTCTAGTTTTTTTGGTTGTTTTTACAGGGTACATAGATGATAAAAGGTGCGGTTCCACCTTCTCATTCCTCCAAAGGTTATATTTGGGGATATAATTTTGTAGATAAAGTGCTCCATGTCACGGGTGGGTTTTCTGTCACTGTTTTATATCACCATTTACTTAGATACTCATGATTGGTTCCTTTTCGGAATAATGTTTATGAACCATGTGTTCGGTGATGAAAGACAGTCAGAAAACTGGTGACATATGATATCGTCATTGGTCTATGTAGATATAATATGTCCATGAGTTCATTTCATTGTGGATCCTCTTTTTCTGTAGGTAGTTTATGCTTTGTGTAAGGTATTTATCCGATATAAATATAGAACTGATATGATAGTGTTTGGTTCTTTTACTTCTTTGCAATGAAAAATGATTGTGTGTGAGCGTGCCAGAGAGAGTTTTCAATCTTCTCCCTCAGATTAACTTTGGAAAACCAAATTTAACCAGGCGATTGTGTTTTAATGGTTCAGTTACCTCAATTAAGAAGATTTTTCTTTTAAAGTGAAAAAATATAAACCAATAAACTTAGGAAATCAAAGAATAACAAAAAAACAAGATACAAAATTGATAAATCAAAGGTAAACTTACTTCGAAATTGTCTTCAACTTCAAATACAAAGTAACAAGAACTTCAAACAATTGATTTTTACAAGAACAACCGAGATCAACTTCCTAAATTACTTCATAATCTACTTTGAACTGAGTTGAAATTCTAATTCTACTTGCCAATGAACAAACCAAACACCATTTGTTTGATAGCTGTTTGTTGAAGATTTGTTCGGAGTTTTTCATCCTTCAACTTCTTCAATTTATAGGCATTGCTTGCAACTTCAAACAACTTCTTTCACGTGTCTCAACCATCAACTACTTCGTTTTGTATGTTTAGACGTGGAATTCATGCATTTGATAGTTAAAAATGTGGCTTCGGAGTCAATTCCTTACCCGTCCATTGGCCTGTACTGCCAATAACTACCTTTCCAACTGAGAACTAATACGATATCGTACTAATTTGTTTTTATTCTATTGATTCAGTGTTTTTCATTAACACATATCTGCCAACGTTTGGCATTCTTGATTACGTGTCAATTAATTATTGGATTTGTTAATTTTTATATGTAAACAGATAGTAACATGGTGTGGGCTATTGTCAGGATGAACTTGTCACTGCAGGTGAAAATATAGAACTGAAATCTGAGCTAAATTAATGCGCTAACATTTCTTGAACCTGTAATCTTCTGTTTCTCTCTTGGATTTGAAGGTCGACTTCTTCGATGGAGTGGTTATTTTTGCCCAAACAACTTGATCTCACTTTCATGGATCAAATAAAGAAACAATGCTATGGATCCATAATTCTTGTTTTAAAAAACACCAATAGAGTGTAATGTACAATCCAAAGTTGATGTTATGTTATCACAAAACAAATCCATGTAACCCTTTATCAGGAAGTTTATTTGTTTGAACCAACCATCGCACAGAACAATCTCATACAATCTTTTCTCCCGGCAAGTGAGTGAATTTGTTTAAACAAATCCTTTCTAAATTACTTCCTTTGTCCCAATTTGTTTGCTCGCTTTGGGAAACATGGTATTTTGTAGATGTTAAAAAATGTACTTTTGTATAATATTTTTAAATTTTTTTTACACCAAATCAAAGTACTCAATGAGCACTTTAATTTGGTATAAAACAAATTAAAAAATAATATAGAGAAATATATTTTGTAAGGGTTTGAAATTGCACGTATTCCTATTGTGAGCAAACAAATTGGGACGGAGGGAGTAATATGCATTGGGGAAGGTAGTACACTTTATTACTGCTAAAAACACTTGTCAACTGAAAAACTTGCAAATACTTCGTTAAACAAATGCTTCGTTTTTTTTTTTTAATTTTTCTTTCTTTCTTTTTTTTTTCTTTTCCTTCTCTCAAATCAAGTTGTGAGAGTCAATTTACATGTATCTCAACTAATTTTTTAAAGACCAATTCCACCGTCAAGTAGAGTGACCTTAAATTGGCAAAAACCCAATAGAGTTACCTTAAATTGGAAAAAATCCAGTGTGAACAAAACTCTTTATTATCCATTTATCATGCACCACTTGCACAATGAGCCTTACAAGTTAGAACTATACCATTCCCTCCATCCTAGAATATTAGGGCCACTTTGGGATTCCAACTTTTTCTCAAGACATAGTCGTTCCACTTTTCTATTGTTCTCTTTTCCTTTTTGATAAAAGAGAGAGAATTTCATTTAACAGGAAGTGTTGTTACAAACTACCGGAAATAAAGACAACAGAAATAGCATATAGATGAGAAGAACATTAAATAGAACCAAAACAAATGAAGGATATATATCTAGTGAGAGCTTGTTGTGGCCGTCAAATGTCCATGATCAATGTACGTTGTCGATATCTCCAAATTTACTCATAGAGTTAATTTATGGGAGTTTTTAAAGGATATAGGAACCAATTTCAATGGTCTCTGGCTTTGTATTGGGGATTTCAACGAAATTGCCTCTATTTGGGAAAAACAAGGGGGAAGGGGTGTTAATAGTCATCGAATGGATTTGTTCAATAGCTTTGTTTCAGATAGCGGCTCTGGAATTCAAGGGTATTTGTTATACATGGACAAACAAGAAAGACAGAGATGATAATATTAGAGAGAGAATTGACAAGGCTTTGGCCAATACCGATTGGTGGCTTAAATTTTCTTTTGCTCAAGTCTTTCATGAGCCTATTTGTGGATCAGACCATGCTCCAGTTTTGCTTAATTGTTGTGTTCCTCTCAAGAAGGTAAAAAAAGTTTTCAAATTTGAATCGATGAGGACTACGAGTCCTAATTGTAAGGAAATTATTTCTAATAGCTGGACTTCTCATGTTTGTGGTTCTGACATGTTTATTGTTGGAAAAAATATTTTGAATATAATATTTTATTTAAAATGTGAATGAAAATTGATTTGATTTGGAGTTGCATCTTTTCATAGACACCTGTTCACTATGGACGGACGCGTCCTTTCGTGAACAAATGTGTCTTTTCTCCTTGGTGACTATTCGTAGAGTCACCAGAGAGCCTATATATATGGCATCATTCATTCATTTCATATGTCAATTTTTTTTTCCTACACTTTCATTGAGAGTTTTTTCATTATTGGAGAGAGTACAAAACACAAGTTTGGTTCGCCTACTGACCAGATTGGAGTGCTACTTCCGTTCAGTGAAGATCAAGTAGTGCTGGGAGATAGACGTCCATGGAAACCGTAAGCACCGTAGCGGGGGCGAATCTGTCTTAAGTACAGAGTGTTATACACTCGCCTTGATCATCATTCATTTCGTCAATTTTCAGGTTTTGCGTTTTGATTTTACTGCATTAATATTTTCGGTTTTATCACAAAAAATAAACATATTTTCCAACAATCTTAAGACAGAATGTTTGCTTTTTGGATATACATGCAAATCAATTATGTTTGATATTGTTTCTCGGATGTGCACTTTTTGTAATATGAAGTTTGCACTACTAGGTTATGTTTGCATATGTTCATAATTTTATCATGATGGTAGAGTTTACTTCTCAAGATTGATTTTTATAATATTTCATTGGTCCACATGTGCACAAGTGTGTCACCATGAGCACAGATCTTGCTTTATTCCTTAATTCTATCAGTACATGAGAGCATCTCTTGTTATACCGATTCATGTGAAACAGTGCTTTTTCGACCGTTATTTAACTATTTTTTGAATAGTTGCACCGCTTGAAGATGTTAGGCATAATCGAAACCAGTTTGGTTCATAACAGTTTTACGAGGCACCGTTTGGTCGCAGGGGTGCTAGTTCTTATAATGCATGTGTTGTTTTATATTTTACTCCTTTAACAGTTGCAATTTTTCCAAACAATGGTAACCATTTGAACCGTTGTCCTTTTCCTATATAAGTAGAGTTTCTCTTTTCTTCGTAAACACATGTAAGTTAAGTGAGAATATATCAGTTTACTTCCGAGAGCACTCTGTGTCAATTTTCGTGCATTATATGATTTGGACTACTGAACGAAACATCATCGATTTGCTGGAGAATTTGTCCTGTGATTTGTTTAACATATATGGGTTTATTGAACAACTGTTCATTTAATAAATAATAAGTCTTCATGTCGAATCAAACTACATGCTTGTGTTTGATCTCTCACCGATCCCGGTGTATTCTTTGGATTTCGAATAAGAGTTGTGACTTTTGAATTTACATCTGAGGTTTGAACCAACAAGTGTGACCATTTGGGAAAGTCACAGTGTTTTGAATAAAAAGTGTGTGACCCATTGGACTAACCAAATGATGTGTAGAATTTGTCATAATCATAACTAGACGATGTAGTAGAAGTTTTTGTCTTATTCACATGAATATGAACTGTTTAATGGGTAACATGATGTGGGATGCTGCTGTTTAAACCATTCCCCGTGGCAATTCTTCGATTTTGGTTTTCTCATGTATTGCGTGACTAGGAATCTCTGTGCATTGTTTACTAATTATTACAAGTCAATTTGGATTTATGTTCTTGTTTTTGGTTAAATACATATCAAAGATAAACTATGTAGAACTCTCTCGAACTCTCTATGAAAAAGTGTGGTGTGTGTCTTCTGAAATTGAGTCAATGAAATGGCAGTCTATATAGACAAACAAATGCTTGTCCGGAAATGGTATGAAACTGGTCCGAAAGGGTGCGGATACACATGTTAGAAATTGCTTCATGTACATGTATGTGTACCTGTTGGGAATGCACCCGGTTTATCAAAGGGTAGCAAACTGTTGGTTCTATATGAACCCTAACAAGCACGCCTTTTGCTCGGGTTTTGAGAGAAATTTTGTTAACAGATTGCTCGAAATGAAATTATATCTCTTGAGAAATTATATTTCCGAACCAAGTGTTGGTAAATTATATCTCTTATTAATATGCGGACCGAGTTAACTTTTCCAAAAGCCACAAACGGTTACATTTTTATGCACGAGTTGTGCCTCTATGATAGATCTCGGACAAATGAGACCCTTTATAGGAAAAAAAATAAAAAAATAAAAAGGGGGTCACCATATCATATATGTGAAGGTTTGTAACTCTTGGGATTAAACCAAGAGGTGTGGCTCTTAGATTCAAACTAAAGGATGGGATTTTTGAGTTTTAAGCGAAAGAAATTAAAAAGAGGATTAATATACAGAAACTTGTTTATCTTTTTCTGTCAAATTGTTTGCCACCGTTAAAACTGTTGGAATTAAGTTTGTGTTTCCCACCGTTGTGGAATGGCACTTTGGTTTGGCACCTTTTGGTTTTCAACATTCATTTCGTATGGGACTAAGTGTCACTTGTTGAAAAGCCACGATGGATGGTTAATCCCTTTAGTCTTATGTGTCCTTTGATATCAGAGGTGCAATTTTTGAAACTGCTATAACTGGGTAAAGTGATCATAGGTGTCCTTTATTTGATTGTCCATCACGTCTCCTTTGTTCCCATTCTCATCTGATCCAGTGTCCTTTGGCATGGTTGAAAATAAATAAATAAATATAAAAAATAAAAAAATGATGAATTTGTTTACTTTTGAAAATAAATAAATAAATATAAAAAATAAAAAATAAAAAAATGATGAATTTGTTTACTTTTATTTCCCATGTTAATTCTTGTTAAGCTGTCTGTAAGGATTTGACAAATTCAGTACTGTCTATTGAAATCTTTTTGGAGAGACACAATCCTTAGTTGAGAGTCGTGATTATTCCGATATTTCACGAACATTTTTATCTATATGTGTATCTTTTGGTGTCAAGATATAGTTTGCACTAGATATATTTTTCCATTGCTATGGCAGTTTTGGTTTTGCCTATTAATGGGTTCAGAATAGTATTTTGTTTTCCATGGCAACATTGACTCAAATTGGATATCAAATTCTCCATAGTTTGGTACTCCCTTATGATGCTTTGGAATGGGTCCATATGATCAAATTGGTGTTGTTTGTTGATTCATTTAACATTCCTAATATTATTTCAATGTAAATAGTTGAGTGACATGTTCATTGGGCAACTTAAACAATATAAAGTTTGCTTTTTGATTAAACAGTAGCACACCCCTCTATTTGAATAGTTGGATTACGAAGATCAAACTTGGAGCGGTAAGCACCAATCTATTTGGTGTAAATATAGAAATGTGGAGATTGGGATCAATTCCAAATTAGACGTATGCGCAAACCCTCTAGCCTGTGCTCTTCATATTAATCAGATAAATATGAAATTGATTAGATTGTGAAATGTTGTGTGGACATTGGCTTGTCGGTTGCTCATTTGTAATTTTGGGAATTGGAGGTTTGACAACTCTTTGCTGTCAACCTTTGTTTTCTTATGGCAATGGGTATCACTTGTTGCAAGATACACAATGGTTGGTATAAATACGTGAAGTTATTTTTTGTGGGTTAGAGCAAGTATGATGACTTGGAAATTTAAGATATAAGAAATATTTGGTATCTAAATATCTTGAATATGTAATATTTTGTAAGCAACCAGGCACTACAAGATTAACCCCATTAGGCAATGCAAAATAGGTTTTGTACTTAGTTTTTTTGAGAACAAATATATCACCGAGTTAATTACTTATGAGGTATTGGATGGATTTTGTTCTATTTGTTTTGGTTTGGTATTCAAATATTTGAAGGGTGCATAGAATACATGAATGATGCATTTAACCTTGCGAAAATATGAGTACAGAGATACTCAAAATTGGGCGAGATACTCGATGTGAGGGATGTTTGTGTTCATGGGTCTTGAAATACAAGGAGAAAAAGAGAGTTTTGACATAATCTGTGACATGTCATAAACTACGAAAATTATTTTGATGTATTCTGAATTAATTTCAGAATTGTGGGGGAAGCAATATGTATATTTTCCACAGAGTTAAATGGTTTGTTGTACTTGAAACTTTTTCAATTGTACTTGGAAATTAAAGTATTATGATAAAGTATCCAATTTTAAGATTTAAAATCCAAGAGTGGATTTAATTTTAAATTAGAGTGCAACAATGATTTGGAAATCCTTACATGTATGTAGCATGGTCAACAATGGAGTCTGATCAACTCATCGCGTTAGACAAAAGCTAATAAGTGGAGTGGCTAAACCATCTCTAAAAGAATGTTCCAATGTGGTTCAATTCTGTGCCAAGATTTGTAATACGATAGCCATCGGTAGTTGGAAAGGCATAGAGGACCACGAAGAACGGTAAGCCTTGATTTTGTAGACATGTACCATTAAGCATTTGTTTTCACTAAAGAATGAGTTTTGAGTATGAGTTAATAGTTGTGACATTGATAAATGTCCGGACTTAAAACAATCATGTCAAACTATAGGTAGTTATGTGAATATTCTAGATTTTCACACAATTGTGGGGAAAGTGATGTTTTTTGCAAAGAACCCGATTTTTGCAAGTAACTCATACATGCTTTTTGAAAATTACTTAAATGAGTAATTTTATTACGTAAAAAAATTTGCGAATCATTCTTTGATGGGTGTTCATAAGTTTGACACTCAACATTAGAAAGGCACATGATAGTATGGTGAGTCCTGACGTAATAATTGCAGACACAATACCATACAACACTTTGTTCTCAATTGAAATTAGCACCATTGAAGGTCAATAATAAAATACGGATCCGTTAACCAAATTGTTTTGACCAGAGAACAAATGATCATCGAGGGGAATGGGTTTAAAGCCTACCAATTAAAAGTCTCTATAACGGCAACCCAACCTAGTTGACTGGAGATCCCAAGATCTAGGTTCAACGGGACAACCGAGTTATATGAGACTTAGGAGTATCACTAAGGAGATATTTCTCTCCAACTCATTCCTATGGTGAAACAGTGATGCCTGCAGTGATATAGGTTAAGTTTTAACTTTTAATGATTCTTATACCTTGGTAAATCCAAGTGGGGTATAGCAGGATACTCTTAATAGGAGATCACCTATGTGAGTGTGAAGTGGGCCGCTTCTATGAGAATTTTAAAGCTGAATTCTTTAAAAAACACTCACTGAAACCAGTAGCGTGTTCCAGGGCCAAAATGGGCACAACCGTAAGAGCCAACTGTGTTCGGAAAGATTCTGTGTGTTGACTATTGTCTTGGCTTACCCAAACGGCTGAACAGTTCAAGACATCGCGTTCACTGGTTAGCTAGTAAGTTCGATAGTTATTCACAAGGCGAGGTTCAAAGCCAAAAGCTACCTAACCCCATGCAGGAGATTTCCATATGTACTCTCTCTATTGTTTGCATTGTTTTTGCATTTGTTATTGAGTCAATTTCATTCATGTGGGGGATTGTTGGAAAAAATATTTTGAATATAATATTTTATTTAAAATGTGAATGAAAATTGATTTGATTTGGAGTTGCATCTTTTCATAGACACTGTTTCACTATGGATCTGCCGCTGTCCTTTTCGTGAACAAATGTGTCTTTTCTCCTTGGTGACTATTCGTAGAGTCACCAGAGAGCCTATATATATGGCATCATTCATTCATTTCATATGTCAATTTTTTTTTCCTACACTTTCATTGAGAGTTTTTTCATTATTGGAGAGAGTACAAAACACAAGTTTGGTTAAGCCCTCTTGACGATGATTGAGTGCTACTTCCGCTCATGAAAGATCAAGTAGTCTTTGGGAGATAGACGCCCATGGAAACCGTAAGCACCGTGAAAACATTAATCGCTCTTAAGTACAGAGTGTTATACACTCGCCTTGATCATCATTCATTTTGTCAATTTTCAGGTTTTGCGTTTTGATTTTACTGCATTAATATTTTCGGTTTTATCACAAAAAATAAACATATTTTCCAACAATTATTTGGTGTAAGAAATTGAAACATTGCAGAAAATCTTTAACTGCTAGGAGTAAGGACGAATTTGGCAATAACAGGACTAGATTGGCAAAACTCAAAAGTCAGCTGTATGACCTGCAAATGGCTAACTCGTCCCCTGATAATATGAAAGCTCAAAAGCATGTTATTAAGGAGATGGAGGAGGCCTATTCTAGAGAAGAAATGTACCTCCATCAAACATTCTCAGGTGAATTGGTTAAATTATGGAGATAGAAACTCAAGATTTTTCCATGCTACTACGGTACAAATAAGGTAGCGTAACTAGATTCTGAGGTTAAAAGGGGAAGATGGAGTTTGTTGTAGTTCGGAGGATGAGATTAATAGTTGTATAGCTCAGTACGTTTCCAATGTGTTCAGAGACCAAGGAAGGAGAGACACAGAACCTGCTATGGGGGTTCTTAGCAGGTGTGTTACATCAGAGATGAATGACAAACTTCTCAACCCCATTTTTACAGAGGAGATCAGGAGTGCAGCTTTCCAAATGGGGGCTCTCAAAGCTCTAGGGCCCAATGGCTTTCCAGGGATGTTTTTTCAAGAATTTTGGCAAGAGTTTGGAGAAGATACATGCAAGGCAGTGGCTAGCTTTTTCAACGGGGGCTATCTTTTAAAGGAGCTTAATAAAACCAATGTTGTCCTTATTCCCAAAGTGGCTAATCCTAAGAGCTTATCCCAATTCTGCCAGATAAGCTTATGCAATTTTAGAATGAAGATCATTTGCAAGGTCCTAGCCAATCGTCTCAAGCTGGTTCTAGACAAGATTATCTCTCCCAACCAATCAACATTCATCCTGGGAAGATTGATACAAGATAATATCACAGTAGCTAATGAAGCCTTCCATTATTTGAAAATTCATGTGAAGGGGAAAAAGCAAGCATTAGCTATGAAGTTGGACTTTAATAAAGCTTATGATAGAGTCCAATGGGATTTCTTGGAGGAGGTTATGATTCGTATGGGATTTAATAGGGATTGGGTCCATCTCATCATGCAAGTTGTTACCACTGTGTCCTACTCAGTTACTATTAATGGAGAGAGCAAATTCTCTTTCAAGCCTGAAAGAGGACTCGGGCAAGGGGATCATCTCTCACCGTACTTGTTTCTCATAATGTAAGGACCTGTGTTTTTAAATAATTTTCAGAAATGATGTTGGGGAAGTGTGAAGAAATGAAAATAGAATAATATAGGGTCAATGTGAGGTTAGTATTGCATTTGGGTCTTTGTGAGATACACCATGAACATGAGGGGTGTAAGTGCATAAGAGGGGTGTATATATGTAATGTATGGCTGATTTTTGGTTTAAAAATGCACTTCTCTCTCTCTCTCAAAAATCAGCCCCTCCTCCTCTCCTCCATTAACACCACTCCAAGCTCACAAATCTCCCTCTCCATCAAACCCCTTCACAAATTGACCTTGGAATATTGTTCTACGCATGATTTGAAGCCCGGAACTTACTATTTTTGCACCTTGAAGCTCAAGAACGGGATTTTTCAACTTGAGGATCTAAGAATTCAATTTTCTCAAGTTTGAAGCGCAACCTTTGAGGTAGGGAACAATCTTCTACCTCCCTTAAGTGTATATTGGTTGAATGATTGCATTATTTGTGTTCTTGTTCCCAAAACTCTTGTTAAACTTGATTATCTCCATGGAATTGACTTTGGATAATGAATGAGTTTGGGTTTTGTGTATTTAGTTGAGAAATCCATGAATTGGTTGTTGATATATCCTTCTTCTATGGTTATTTGTTGTTTGAAACCTCATTTCTGCCTTGGATTGAAGCCCCATTCATTTGGAACAAGCTGTCAAATTTTCGCTCAAAACCCGTTTGGATCGATCCAAAAGGGTTTGGATCGATCCATAACAATCTGATGGTGTTTGAAACCTCTTTGGATCGATCCAAAGTTGTTCAGATCGATCCAAAACCTTATGTTTTGCACTCAGCACTTTTGGATCGATCCAGACTTTTTTTTGGATCGATCCAAACACTTTTGGATGAATCCAAACTCCTTTTGTTCTGGCAGATTATTGACCCGACTTCGTGGGCACGCCCCAGCTTCGTCCGAACTCCGTTTTAGGCGATTCTTGAACCGTTGGAAAGCTCTATGAGTCTACTTTCAAACCCAATTGGTCTCATGTTCATAGCCTTTGTAATTTTATAGAAATGTGTTTTTTTTCTATCAAGGTGTTGGGTTCTTTCGAGGTTCACAACTCTATTTTTATGTTCCTTTGCTCCGGGCCTTCATTGGTCTTTCCTAAGCCTCCTAAATTGACTTCTAAGCTTTGGTAACCTATCATGGTATGAATGATGTTTTGTCATGATCTCTCACGTTTTTGGACACATATTAACTTTGCCACAACCGACACACTACGAGCTTTCGAACTAAATGAATTACATGGATGTTTTTGGACACTTGATTGCTTGATAAACTTTTGAAAAGGATAATTTGCTTATTCTAGGGCCACCATTTGGTGCGTTCCTAGCCATGGGTGTTCAGAGCCCACGAAATCCGGCAGAGGGATTCATTCCCTATTTAAATAAGTGGTTATTTGTGAAGAGATGAAAAAGGAAATATTTTATGAAAATGACTATGTTTTGAAAGGACTGGACTTACGACCTGAACTGTAATGTTTTTTGAGAAAATCTATGGACACTTGGGTTTGATTCGATCTTTGGGGCACCTATTGGATACTTTATCATCAAGTCAATCTATTTGGTCTATGTTAGCATATTCATTCGTGTGTATCACATCTCCATGTGCATGTTTCATCTTCTATACCTTTAGCGCTGGTAGAAAAGTTTTCCTACTGGGCTAGTGAGCTCAACCTATCATTTTCAGGTACTCGGCAAGGCACTGATTGGAATGCTTGGTGTGTGGACGCATATCATGAAGTTATTTTATCCTCTCTATCGTTAATATATTTTGAGGAGATGATCTTGTAACTTAATTCCTTCAATCTTTTGACGAAACTTGGTTATGTAATAACTCTTAACTCTTGAATACTTTGCATGGGTACGGGTACCTTAATTGGGAACTCATTGTACTTTGACTTGACTTTTCTATGGGAAGATGTTTGACTTGGGCTGATCCTACGTGGATTTTATTTATCTTTGGTTTGTCAAATTTGAGGGCGTGACACGTTATCATGGATGTTCTCTCTAAGCTTGTCTATCAAGGAATCAGCTCCAACTAATTTTCTAGAATCCAAATCAAGAAAAGTTGTCCTTATTGCACTTATTTTTTTTGCAGACGCTGCTCTTCTTTTTGTGGAACCTACTCCTAATGGGGTGTAGAATTTGTTGGAGACTATTAACATGTTTGAAACTTTCTCGGGACAACTCATCAATTTTGATAAATCATCCTTGAAATTTTCTGCAAATACCCCCCTTGGTAGGAGGAAATCTATTATGGATATTCTTAAGATAGTGGAGATGCAATCTAAGGCTAAGTATTTGGGCATTCCCTCTTGGTGGGGAAGGTCTAAATCTAATACCTATGCTTATCTGATTGAAAGAGCAGTCAACAAAATGCAAGGGTGGAAAGCCAAGGACCTTTCTTATGGTGGAAGGGAAATCATGATCAAATCTGTTGTCCAGGCTATCCCCAGCTATGTCATGTCATGTTTCCTTCTCTCAAACCAATTTAGCAACAGGCTGAATTCTCATATTTGAAGATTTTGGTGGTCAGGGGACCCTAGGGAATCTAAAATACATTTGCTTAAAAGAGATGAGTTGTGTAACCCGAAATGGCAAGGGGGTATGGGATTCAGGGATCTTAGAGACTTCAATTTGGCATTGATAGCAAAGCAAGGATGGAGGATCATCAACAATCCTGGGGTTTAGTAGTTCAGAATGCTTAAAGGCATTTATTTTCCCAGATCTAGTTTCTTGGAGGCATCTAGAGTATCCCGACCTTCTTGGAAATGGAGCAGTTTGTCTCAAGGTAAAGAGCTATTAAAGAAATGCTCAGGTGGCAAATCAAGTCAAGCAATGAAGTGAAGTTTTGGACTGATAAATGGATTCCCTCTCTAAACAATTTTCAGATTCAATCCCCTAAAAGAACTTATGAGGAACAGGCCGTGGTTGCTTCATTTATAGACCTATCTTCTAAGGAGTGGAATGTTAATAAGCTATAGCAGTGTGTCTCTGAACAGAAAGTCAAGGCCATTACATCAATTCCCCTCTCTAAGCTCGGTGCTCCTGACAGATTAATTTGGCATTATGCTAAAAATGGAAGCTATTCTGTTAAGAGTGGTTATCATATAAAGAGAGCGACTGGGCTTGCTGGTAACATTTCCAATCTCTCCTCTTCTTTCATACTCCTTCCCTCTTTTTGGAAATCTGTATGGAATCTAAACATACTCCCAAAGGTTAAACACTTTTGGTGGCGATCTTGTCGGAATATTTTAGCACCAAGGAAAACTTGCATAAGAGGAAATGTGTTAGGGACCCAATCTGTCCTCTGTGTCGTAGCTCGGTGGAGTCTATTGAACATCTTTTGTTCCGTCGTAAAAAAATTAAATCTGTTTGGGAATGTTGTAACCTATCAAAGGTATTCGGGTGGGAGGCTAACTCTATGTTGAAATGGACATGTGAGGTGCTGTCGAGCAACCGGGGTAAAGTCGATACCAAACTTTCCTAAGCATAGTGGCTATGGCAGGATGGAGTATTTGGAAAGCGAGAAATGAGTTCATCTTTCAAAACTCACCAATCGTTACCAAAAACATTGCTCTGAAGATGGAACAAGCCTGGGATGAAATTCAATCTTTCATGATCAAGCAATCAGTTAAACAAACTTGCTGCCACAATTTTTCATCATCTAGCGGTGGTAATGTCGCGCCCCGTTATCGATCGCTTGCCTGCTCCACTTCAGTGGGCATATTGGCGATGCTTTCAAAATCATGACTTTTAAATGCGACGATTGTGAATTATGAGGTTTGCAGTTGTGACTCGCAATTTTATTAAAATTTCAGAGTCGCCACCTATCATTGAATTTGGGTGTGTCAGGGTCACCCGTTAAAACTGTTTTTCAAAGACAACTTCAAGAAAACGGTTTTAATTTTTTTTTATTTTCTTCCGTTTGAGAAATTTCTCCTTTTGAACGGGCTTGAGATTGACTCTCGTCTTAGATCTGCAAAATCAGAGATGGGCTCGGGGATTTTCTGTGATTGGGGAAGGTGTTAGGCAGATTCAGGAGGATATCTCATGGTGTATGTTGTTTGCAGGTGATATTGTCCTTGTAAATAAAACAGTTAGTGGTGTTAATACTAAATTAAAAATTTGGCAGGAAGGATTAGAGTCTAAGGGCTTTTGGATAAGTAGGAGTAAAACTGAGTATATTGTCTGCAAGTTTAGTGATACAAAAAGTGCATATGAGAAAAGAGTGATGATCCAAAATCAGGAGATACCAAAGAGGGACCATTTTATGTATTTAGGCTCTATTATTAGTTAAGAATGAGAGATTGCAGATAATGTGACTCATAGGATCCAAATGGGGTGACTCAAGTGGAAAAGCACTACTGGTGTACTGTGTGACAAGAGGGTACCAACAATATTGAAAGGAAAAATTTATAGAACTGACATTAGACCAGCGATGCTTTACGGGACAAAATGATGGCCTATTAAGAAGCAGCAAGTGAACAAGATAAGTGTAGCGGAAATAAGAATGTTGAGGTGGATGTGATACGAGATAGGATTAGAAATAAAACAATTCGAGAGGTGGTAGGTGTAGCACCTATAGAGGAAAAGTTAAGGGAAAATAGGCTAAGGTGGTTTGGGAATGTCTATCGTAGGCCAGCGTATGCAGTAGTTAAGAAAGTGGATAAGACAACTTTGGGTAAAAACGCACAAGGGAGGGGAAGATCCAAATTGACATTAGATGCGGTAGTACGCAAAGATCTGAGTATACTAGATTTAAGCGATGAAACAGCACTTGACAGAGCTCAATGGAGAAAAATGATTCATGTAGCCGACCCCACGTCGTCTGTTCAACGCTTTTCTCAATTTTAACCTTTTCAATTAATTATCTTCGGCAGAAATTAAATAAAAAAAAAAAGAAAAGAAAGAAAGTTAAATTACTTTGAAAATTCATGTCAGAATCTATAGGTCCGAGCATGTTTCGGGTGGGTTCCCACCTTCTGCGTCTCGCGTTTTCAGATTTTGGCATATGGATTATCACTGCATTGATTTTGTTTTTTTATGGAGCGGAATCCTTTATCATTGAGACTCGATTTATAGGCTACTTTGAAAATCGCCATCAATCGGTCACAATCTACTTTGAGGTTCCGTAAACAATATTTACATATATACAAAAATAAGGTATTGAATGACTAGTTTTTTGAATATTGAAATTGAAAGGGGGGAACGCCCCCTGTGCCAGATTACATGGTGCTCACCTTGGGTGGCAATTGACTGGAATTGTATAAGCTAGACGAGAAGTGTCTGTTAGAATAAGCATTTATTAGTTAATTGATGTTTGTCCCACATCGCCTATCTTAGTCATGTAATGTGTTACACACTAATATAAATAATATTGACTTGTGTTGGGGTAAGTTAACACCCAATACACTTTCTCTTATATCTGTTAACATGGTATCAGAGCCACCCTTATTCCTAACCCTGACCCTAACCTAACTTCATCATCACCTTATATACCCTTCCTGACGTCACTCCATACTTTACCTTACGTCATCTCGTCATCTTCCTCCAAACCCTAAGCCGACCACTGTAAACCGACCTAAATCGACCTAACCCTAAATTGACCTAACCCTAAATCCTAAACCGACTACTATGAACCCTAAATCGAGGCCCCTAACCACCTAAAAACTCCAAATCGAGCCCTGAAATCTCTCAAAATCCTATCTGTGACCCTCGAAATACCCAAAAATCCATGACCCAGTAAATTTCAAACCTGATTCGACCATTTTCTGTGGATTTCGAGACTACCCAAATGATTTCACCACTTTCGAAAATCACAATGCAAAGGTTCGAAATCATTTATGCGGTTCTTTCATACCATACATTGATGCTCGAAAATGTCTTCTTCCTCTTGAGGGGTGCTCGAAATCTTCTGGATCAGATGTTTCCATAGTCGATTGCCATTCAATTGTCGTTATAGGTGGTGTTCTCTGGTTGCTATTGATTACTGTTACTATTGTTGTTCTCTGGGCACTGTTGTTGTTCTATGGTGGGGTTCTATGGTTCTTTACCACAATTAATCTGTTGTTTCTGGTATGACCATATGTATTGTTCTTATTTGATTGGGCTACTTGGTATGAACAGTGACAGAGGTTCAGTGACTTCATTCACAGTTGGACAGTTGTTTACCTTAGTTCAAGAGTTCTGCGGTTAGTTATTGATTGTTGCTTATTCAGCTATCAGTCGTTGGTTGGGTGTGGTTTGTTGGTGATTATTTTGGTTTCTGTTATTGTTTGGCAACATGTCGGAGGAGAAGTCTGTTTCTGGTTCTAGTATTATTGGTAGCTCTTCTAGTTCCTCTCGACGTCATGACAGGGATTCCATTACCTCTATTCTTTTGAATGGCAACAATTATGCACTTTGGTCTCGTGCTGTCAAAGTTTATTATATGAGTGAGAGAAAATTTCGTTATTTGACAGACAGTCCTCCAAACAAAGATGCTAAGGACTACAGTGATTGGGAAGCTGAGGATTGTCGTATTAGAGTTGAGTTGTGGAATAGTATGGAACCTCAGATCAGTGGCCCTCTGTTTTACCTTGATAGTGCCAAGGAAGTGTGGGATCGGGTTGCCAGGATGTACTCAGGGGTTGATAATCTTAAAATTATATATGATCTCCATCATCAGTTCTTTTCTCTGTCATTTAGTACTGGGTCGTTAGAGGACTACTATGCCAGATTTCGTGGTATTTGTGAGGAACTCCGGGTTTATGAGCCTATCTCCAATGATCCTCAGGTTATGGCCCATCAGCGTGAGCGTTTGGAGGTTGCTCGATTCCTATATGGTTTACCATCATTTTATGATCCAGTTCGGTCTCAGATATTGGGAGAGCGGGAGTTGCCATCTCTCGATGAGGTATTTAGTCATCTTCGTCAGACCTCTATCTCAGATGTTGGTTCTATCTCTCAGTCACCATCTGATCGTTCTGCTTTAGCTTCAATGGGTTCTAGTGGTGGCCGTGGTCAGCGGCCGGGTGATTCTCGGTTTGATACCGTGGTCGCGGGTTACGTAGTCGCGGTTACGTGGCTATGATTACGGTAATAATTACGGTAGTCGGGTGATTCTAGTTCTCGGGTCCGGTGTTGGTCGAGGTGGACATATTTATGGTCGCACGTCGTGGGGAGGTAGTTCGTTACGCAGTGGTTTCGGGTCGTGGTCGCGGGTACCGCATTTTGTACTCATTGTCAGGGTACAAATCATACAGTGGATTATTGTTATAATCTTCATGGTTTTCCCCAGGCTCATCAGGTTGCTCATTCTGAGGATACTGGGCAGTTTATTCCTTCCACCGATAGCAGTGTGACTATTTCAGCAGAGGAGTACCAGCGTCTCATGTCCCTTCACCTTACCTTTCTGATTGCCTTCTTCCACAAATTTACGTTAAACTCAAACGAGTTCCTCTGCATTTGCTTGTGTTGCTTCTTCTTCTTCCCATTGGGTTATTGATTCTGGTGCTACTAATCATATGACTGGTACCTCTACTATCTTGTCTAATTGTCAATCTATTGGTCAAAAATCTCATGTTACCTTAGCAGATGGTTCTACTACTGAGGTCACTGGATTAGGTTCTTTCTCAGTCTCTTCATCTCTCACTTTGCATTCAGTATTACATGTCCCTCGTTTACCTTTTAATCTCATGTCTGTTAGTCAGCTTACAAAATCTTTAAACTGTTCCGTCACCTTTTCTTCTCATGGTTGTGTATTTCAGGATCTCAAGACGGGGAGGACGATTGGAAGCGGTGTTGAGCGTGGGGGGCTGTACTACCTGACCAATAATCCTGCTAAATCTGTCGCTCTTCAGTCCACAGAGTCCTCCTATCAGCAACATTGTCGGCTTGGACATCCCTCACTTCAGACTTTGAAGCGTCTAGTGCCTTCCTGTGGTTCTCTTAAAGAGTTGTCATGTGAAGTCTGTGAGTTTAGTAAACACCGCAGGGTACCTTTTTATCCTAGAGTTGAGCGTCGTGCGTCGAGTCCTTTTGAGTTAGTTCATTCAGACATTTGGGGGCCTATTCATGTGCCTAATGTTTTTGGTTTTCAGTACTATGTTATTTTTGTTGATGATTTCTCTCGTATTACATATCTTTATCTTATGAAAGCGAGATCAGAGTTGAAGACTGTTTTTCACTCCTTTTATATGGAAATCAAAAGTTAGTTTAATACTTGCATTCGTATATTTCGTTCCGATAATGCACGCGAATATTTTCATACCACATTATCTCAGTTTTTTGATGATCATGGTATAATTCATCAGTCATCCTGCGCTCGGACTCCACAACAAAATGGAGTTGCCGAACGTAAGATTCGACATTTATCAGAGGTTATGCGTGCATTGCTATTTCACATGCATGTTCCTAAGTCGTACTGGACTGATGCGGTTCTTGCCGCTTGTTATCTGATTAACCGTATGCCCTCTACTGTCCTTGGAGGTGAGATACCTCATACGGTCTTGTTTCCTGGTCATTCACTCCACCAATTACCTCCTTGTGTTTTTGGGTGCACGTGTTATGTCCATAATCTGGATCCTGACCAGAGCAAACTTGACCCTTGCTCTATTAAATGCATTTTTCTTGGCTATTCTCGCACTCAAAAAGGCTATAAGTGTTACTCTCCGTCTTTACGTCGTCATTTTGTGTGTGCTGATGTTACCTTTAATGAGTCACTTCCTTTTTATTCAGCGACTGTCTCTCCCAATGATTTACTTGCCTATGAGTCTGTGTGTCCTATACGTGTCCCGTCTGGTACTGTTTCCCCACGTACTGTTCCCCCATCACCGCCTTTGCAGGTATATCATCGCCGTTCTAAAAATCCTACAGTGCCGCCTCCGCAGGTTCCACCTTCGTCCGAGCCATCTCCACCCGCCGCTCCACCTTCGCCCACTGCTTCGTCTTCCTCTCCGTTGCGCGATCCTGACGGCCTTGATCGTCCCATTGCTCATCGTAAAGGTATTCGGTCCTGCACTGTCCATCCTATTGCTCATTTTGTTTCCTATAATAATTTGTCCCCGTCCTTTCGTGCTTTTACCACTTCGGTCTCCTCTGTTTTTGTTCCTAACACTGTTCAGGAGGCTTTCTCTATGTCTGAGTGGCGGACAGCTATGGAAGATGAGATGTCTGCTCTTCATCATAATGGGACTTGGGAGTTGGTTTCTCTTCCTGCTGGCAAGACTGCTGTTGGTTGTCGTTGGGTATTTACTGTCAAGTATCTTCCTGATGGCACTGTTGAGCGCTATAAAGCTCGTCTTGTTGCTAAAGGCTATACTCAGACTTATGGGGTTGACTATTCAAAGACCTTCTCTCCTGTTGCCAAACTTGGTTCTGTTCGGATTCTTATTTCTCTGGCTGCCAATCTTCGCTGGCCGCTATTTCAACTGGATGTCAAAAATGCCTTCCTCCATGGGGATCTCCAAGGGGAAGTATATATGGAGCAACCACCCGGGTTTGTTGCTTTCGGGGAGTGTCGGTGTGTCGTCTTATGAAAGCTCTATATGGGCTTAAGCGACCCCGAGGGCATGGTTTGGCAAGTTTAGTGATCTTTGTGTTGCGGTTTGGTATGAAGCGTTGTCATTCTGATCATTCTGTCTTCTCTCTCACATCTGATCAAGGAAAAATATTGTTGATTGTCTATGTAGACGATATTATTATTACAGGTGACAATAAAAAGGGCATTGATGACTTGAAACTGTTTTTACACCGTCAGTTTCATACTAAAGACTTGGGCAAATTGAGATATTTCTTGGGTATCGAAGTGGCGCGGTCTAAGGATGGTATTAATCTATCGCAAAGGAAATATGTGCTGGATATTCTAAATGAAACTGGCTTACTGGGGTCAAAGCCAGTTTAGACTCCTATGGATCCTAATGTCAAATTGTGTCTTTGATAAGGGGGAGTTGATTTCTAGTCCTGGATCGGTATAGATTAAACTGGTTGGGAAGTTTGAATTATCTTACTGTTACTCGTCCAGATATTTCATTTGCGGTTAGTTTGGTCAGTCAGTTTATGTCAGCTCCTCGCTCTCCACATTAGGAAGCTGTTCTAAGAATTGTTAAGTACCTCAAAGCCCATCCAGGACGCGGTCTGTTATATCGAGCTAATGGACACTTGCGTGTTAAGGCGTTCACTGACTCTGACTGGGCAGGGGCACCATCTGACAGGAGGTCTACTACAGGATATTGTATCTTTCTTGGTGGGAATCTTGTTAATTGAAAAAGTAAGAAGCAGACAGTAGTTGCGCGGTCTAGTGCAGAGGCAGAATACAAGGCTATGGCTCACACAACATGTGAGGTTTTGTGGATACGTTCTTTTCTTGAAGAGATGGGATTCCCTGTGCAGGTGCCTGTGAATCTTTATTGTGATAATCAAGCTGCAATTCACATAGCATCCAATCCGGTGTTTCATGAGAGAACTAAACACATTGAGGTGGATTGTCATCTTGTACGAGAGAAGTTGACTGGTGTGATTGCTAATCCATTTGTGTCTACCAGTGCCCAGTTAGCTGATATATTTACTAAGCCATTGTTCAAGCCACAATTGGAATTACTTTGTGAAAAGCTGGGACTTTTTGATATTTATTCTCTAGCTTGAGGGGGAGTGTTAGAATAAGCATTTATTAGTTAGTTGATGTTTGTCCCACATCGCCTATCTTAGTCATGTAATGTGTTACACAGTAATATAAATAATATTAACTTGTGTTGGGGTAAGTTAACACCCAATACACTTTCCTTATATCTGTTAACAGTGCCGAATTCGGTTTCATTATTTTCGAGCTATATTTACGTTGTCACGTATAAAAATACAAATAACAAGACCGTGGTTGGACTGTAATTGAAAAGAGATAACTGGATTTTTGTGGGCTTTGGACTTAGGCAAACTTGTGGGTTTTTATGTAGAGAAGCAGAGGCTTTTTTTTTATTGAGCTTGAAGCTCTGGTTTTTCTAGACTGGTGAATGAGAGTTTTGCTCTCGGGTTTTAGGCTGGGAAAGAAAGGGGGTGCTAAGGTTTGGTTCTTGATCACAGAGAGAGAGCTGAGAGAGTTTCTTTTTCTCTCTTGATTTTTCTCTTCTTTTCCCTCCCCCTAAAAATACAGCAAGGCTGCTGCCTTTTATAAGCAAATGTGTCGGCAATGGATGATCAGCTACTAGTGTAGCATGGAAAATGATTCGGTGTGACACGCGCATGGGAGCTTTTGATGGAGATCAACGGCTGAGATTAAAGAAAGCATGGCACAAAAGTAAACGGGCCGGCACAGCACGACACGACACAATTCAAAATAACACAACACAACATGACACGATTAAAATGCATTGACACGACACGACAAAAAAAAAGCACAGCACGACACAACACGATTAAGTCAACAGCACGACAGGACACGATTAATTAATCGGGCACGTCACGATTTAAAAAAGGCACAACCCGACACGTCACAGTAAAGTAAATTGGCACGGCATGAGCACGGTATGTCACGACACGTCGTGGCACGATAAGTAAACAGGCACAGCATGAAGCACGATTGGCACGGAAGTTGAGTGGCACGACACGCACATTTGACACCTCTAAACACACCCCAATGCATAAAAAATCCATTCTCTTACAATTTCAACAGTTTTGGATAGAAATATGTATGTATTGTTTATATTCTAACACATGCAAAAAAAAGATTGAAAGCAATAAAATAGTAGGGTTACCTCCAACAAGGCTAAAAAAAAGCCCTAATTTGTGTATGAAATGGTTGGTGGCTGTTTGACTAAAAAATTAGGGCTACTATGTGCTACATATATATATGGGAGAAATAAATGGAGGGAAAAAATAGAGGGAGGGAAAATTCCCGCTTAATCTGAGGGATAGGGTGGGTTTGGGGTGTGTTTTTAGGGATGAGCTGATGGTAAATGGAAGAAAGAAGAGAGGGTTACGTTTCGTTACCATTCCGTTAATTGGATGCCCCTGTTTGGATGGAAGGGGGCAAATCGCACACGAGTGGAAAGTTGGAGGGGTCAAGTGTCTGAGCCAATAGTTGGAGGGGGCAACTCGTGTCAAAGTGATAGTCCAAGGGGGTTTAATGTAATTTCCCCATTGCATATTCCACACTAAGTTTGTAAAACTAAAAAGTTTGTTAGGGGGAGTGAAAAATCCCTGAAGTAGAAACCCTTCCGTTGTAACGCCCTCAATGATATTGAGAACATAAATCACGCAAGTGAAAGGCTTCAATTCTAGAGACACAAGATAGAAATACCGCATCAAAACAACCATACTACGCACAAACACAGAATGGAAGCTAGATCCCCAATAGTAAAACCCTAAAAGTAAAACAGCAAATGCAAGAAAAGAAACAGTAAGACGGTCAAAATGTAACACTTCGAATTCAACCATGAACTCGATTCAAAGGACTACTCCTGTTACCCTAGTTTGTGTTTTAGTACTAAATTCGTCATTTTCTTGTTAGAGCTGAATTTTGACCTACTCATTAGCTTCTGCAATTCTGCTTGAGTAACAAGAGGATTGAAGATGAGGAATGTATTTCTTGAACCTGCAACATGTAAAAACAAAGAGAGATGAGAACAAGAGCAAGCTAGTGTGGATAAGTGACTAAATATGAACAATTTTCATATACTGAAAGGACAAGTAGAAATGGGGAAAAACTGAAGGACCTTGGATGCTTATGTTGCACCTGCATATATGCTTTATTGGTACTACTTGTCCTTGAGTTGTTCGTCAGATATCTAAACATCAAAGACTAATTAGCCTCGATGTCCAAGAAGAATGGTCACGCTTCTTAAACGGTGGTCATCTACGTCCCGAATCGGCCATCTACTTCTTTATGCGATGTGAACTTGTATGAGTTGCAGCAATTGGCAAGCATTAAAGGGGATTCTGTGAACAAATGAAACCAGATTTTTTGTGTTGGTACGTCCTATTGTGACAGTAGGGAAGGAAGATAGGTAATGGTGTCAAGGAGGAGTTAAGGTATAAGTCCACTGGTACTGAGGGGCAATCGGTACAAAGTTTCAGCAAAAACCAACAATTTTTCTCAGCTTTCAGTGAGAAGAATGAAACCAATTATATCGAACCTCCCAGTAACAGATAGTTGGGTACCTATGCAGTCCTGTAATACATACAAGAAGTCTTATATAGAGAGGTACCGAGAAGTTGTAGTAGTAAAAGCCTGATGTGAAGCGGAGGAAGGAGGAAGTAAAGTGACCGAACGAGTGGAGTGTATTTTAGGGTTGGAATAGATAGAGTAGGCGTTATAAATACACTCTATTGTAAAGACTTTAATCAAATAACAAACTCACTCCCGCTCCCGCGGATCCCGTGGAGGTACCGGGTTTTGGGGAAGACTGTTTTCGTATTCTATATAGTGTGTGTGATTGGTTTGCGCTAAAACCAACATCTAGATTACAGAACACTAAGTACCCTCCACAATAGCACATTTGTCAGAGAGACAAATTATTGGCCAAGACCAATTCCCTTGATCAAGCTTTCCATCTTTAGAGTACTCAGTCTGCCAACAAACGAATAGGATTAGCAACATAGTTCATTTTAAACTGTAAGGAGGTTAAAATCCAAATCCAACCAAACTCTTTATTACCAAAACCCACCATATAATAATAATAAAAATACCAAACCAATGTCTAGCTGATTGAAAAAATGCTGTTACATTCCTTTTCAATGTCTAGCTTGAGTTTAAGAACTTTTCCATTCACCGAGGATCACAACAATATTGAGAACTCCATCTAAGGTAATTTTACTACCTATGAAAGCTGATTGAAAGTCATTTATGGTATGAGGAAGTACTCTTTTTATTCTATTTGCTAAAACCTCCGTACAATCTTACCCAAGATGCACACCAACATATCAAAGAATTTCTCACATTGTCCTATTAAAATCGATGATTTCCTAATGTTGTCAAGCTCAAAATAGTCAGACACGGATGGAACCAAAACAAGATAAAGCTTGCATTAAAAAACGAATTAGAGAAACTAACAAGCTCAAGTATAATTTGTTGATGAACATTGGTTGCAAGGGCATTGCAATGGCAAAATTAAACAAAACCAAAGAGGAACTTGACCAAGAGAAATAAATTAATTTCTACTATACTTTGCACATCAATAGTCTAACCAAGAGTACTTCATTCGTTAGTCTGCCAATACTATAAATGACCATAATGTAAGGAACAGAGATCACATGATAGGTGCAGTTTTTAACAACAAAAAAAAAAAAAAATGATTCCATCAAAGTAAACCTTGCTAATTATGTAGATGGTCAAAATGTAACCCTTTGAATTCAATCATAAACACAATTAAAGGATTATACCTATTAGTTCTAACGTAAGAGAATGAAGAGAATGAAACATTGCATGCGAAAACGGATTTAAATATCATGTAAGTAATTATTATTGCATAACAAACTCAGGAATACCTTAAAAAGTTGCAAACCATAGATTAAAGCACACAAGGGAAAGGGACCCTAAGCTAGCTCGCAATTGGTTAGTACCATTTTTTTTCCTGGCTTTCAAACAATCTTTGGTTTTCACTGGTGATTATTAAGAAAGAGAACTTGAACGCCCCAGCCTTGGAATCTGTTACCTAATTCCAGAAAGAAGGTTTCTTCTGCTAAGCCTTTTTCTCTCCTGCTTGCAAAATCAAGTGGTCAATAATTCCAGGGAAAGATGCCTCAATTGCATTCCTAAACTTGTTATACAAATTCACTTGGTCTCTTCTTCCGGATACTAGTGTATTAGCATCTGGCCTCTAGAGAAAATCCAAAACATTGACTAAATTCCTCCTGCTAACAAAATTTTGGGTAGTGGCAATGGAATCATCTAAGTTGATAACCAAATGCCACCATCCATTGGGTACAAAGACCACTTCCCTAGCCTTGCAAACACACTCAATGGGCTTTTTCTCCCATTTCTTCCTAGCACCATAGAAGTTCATGAACCACTCAACTATTGAAACAGGACAACCCATCTCAGCACCATCCGGGCTTTGATGCACCCCGGGTGGAACAACATAGGGGGGAACAAGACCCATTTCTTGGACCCCTTGATCATGGCATTCCATGCAGATGTCAAATTAGGATCGATGTGAAACGATGAACAAGACCCAGCTGGCCCGATAATAACCCAACTATAATCCTGTCTCTCACTGCCCAAAACCTTAAATAAGTCCTCATTAAAATTCGTTGCAACTTCATAATCTGAAGCCAATCTAGGAACTTTCTCTGCAAACTTTGGGTCAAAAAGATACAAGGGCCTCTCTTCCCTTGCCTGATCTGAGTACCTAAAGAAATCTTGGAGCCTCATCTCCACTGGCCCCACTGAAAAACTCTTTTCGCCACAAACCCCAACAATCTCTGTCCCATTTTTCCAATGCAACCCACTTATCCATACACCCTTCAAGCAGAATAGGCTTATTTGGCTCCTCAAAGTTGAATATAAAATCATCAACTGAAATTCCTCTCCTCCTCTGTATGTTTTCCCTTCCAAGCCATTCGGGTTTCATTACAAGATTGGCACAGAGCCAACTTTGAAACAAATAATCAGAATAGAAGTCTCTGATTATTAAACCCGAAGACCGAACACAAGAAACAGAAAATGATGGCTTATAAGCAGAAACAAATGTAGATTTCCAAGACCCATTATATAAAAAATGACCACGGTAGTTTTCCAATACAAGGTTTCTCCATAGGGGTTCATGGTTAGAGAAAACATAAAATGATTTGCTAATAGTGGATAAAATACCCAAATGGGTACCACCCAAGTAGCCTATAATATCAAAAACAAGCTCATCAGTTAGGGTTTGGAGGTTACCAAGGCCACTGGTTCTAGAGCTGTGTGAGGATGTGTTAAAGTAGAGATAACCCTGCGGTTGGACACCATGACCGTGTGATGGAGCTGATGTCTTTAAGCTAAATCCTTCGTCGTCTTCTTCCTCAACTATCGATAGGGGTAGTGCCTCTTGATTTTTGGAAACAACTTTTTGCTCTGTGCTTAATGTTGCGTTACATTTCACTCTCTTTGTCTCTCCCGTCCTTTTTCTGGGCTTCAACGGGAAAATCTTGGAGGAAGGCTCCCAATCACTGTTCTCGCCGCCGTCGTCTCCTTGGCAATCTCCTACTCATTTTGTTCGAGAGACACAACACTCGGTCATTTTTTGGAAAAATTCCACACAAACCCCTTAACTTGAAAAAAATTCAAAATGCCCCCCCAAACTTACTCTCAATTAATTATCGCCGCTCAAACTTTCAAAGAAATCAATTTTGCTCCCAAACTTCTTCTCCGTCATTCAAAATTACATCTACTATCTCAATCCGTTATCTCACTAACAAGGAAATGCTGACATGGACGATAAAAGTGGGAAAAAAAATGTTAGACAATAACCCACCCCCTCCCCTATAGTGAATTACTAAAAACTTCTTGAATATATCAGATCACCACCGAGGCATATACCAACTCCCCCTTTTTGTCATAGTTTGTCGCGTAATTGAGCTCCACATCATTAATCAACGAATTCCGCTTCAAATGGAGAAAGAGTAAAATTCAAGGAATCTCTTAGGAAGAAATGAGAATGAGCGAATAATCAATTAAATGTGAATTACAAAAAACTTCTTGTATCGCTTCTGAATCCGCATCCAAACCTCAAGCTTCTCCGTGAACTTCCCGTCTCTCCACTTATCAAGATCAATAACCATTACCTTAGTATTGAAAAAATTCATAAAAGAAACAGGTTTGACCATAACCCAGAGATAAAATAGTAGTTGAAATTCGTGTGGCAGTACTCGTGTGCTTGGAGTATTTTTCCATTCAGATTGATCCCCACAATTTGGCCCATCGATGATTATTAGGTTAGAATCGAAGTAGATCATGCGGTGGACGGTTGGAGGGAGGAGGTCGGCGAGGTAGATCCCAGCGTAGTCAAGGGCACAACAAACAAAGGAGATCTTGTTCTTGACAACGATGTGGTCGAAGTGGTAGAGGTGGAAGGAGAGGTTGGGGAATATGGTGAGGATGGTTCTGCGGAGGCGGTGAGAGGGGGTTTGATTTGATGGTGAGGGAGGTAAGGTTTACAAGTGGATGATATGGAAGGCAAAAAGTTGGGGTGGAGAGTTTTGAAGGCGGCTATAGAGGGTGGGGCAGCGGAGGGCGGGCCTATGGAGAGTTGGTATCAGAGAAAGAAAGTTAAAGACTCAAGTGCACTTTAATTTTTTATTTTTGGGGAATGGCTTTACAAAACAAGTGTATGACCCAACATTTGATGAATGATAGCTATGAACCAACAACCAAATACATGGCTAATGATCTACATACAAATACATGGCTAATGATCTACATACTGGGATGAAATTTGGGGTCATTATCTTCAAGGTTCTAAAATTAGTTGGGATGCATATAAACTAAGAAAATAAAATCTTCAAAATCTTTTAATAATTTTCTGTCTCGATCAATTCTTGAAAAATATTTATGGCCAGGCCACAACGTAAAAACAAATTAATCTTATGAGAAAACTTCACATGAAGTACTGGAAGTCATATTTTTTTCATACTTACATGCCTTTTGGAATTTGCTTCGAAAATGGAGTACGAACCAAACAACAGTGCCTAATTCCAAAGTAGTTTATTGGACCCCTAAATTTAGTCAGACCCCAAAGTTTCATAACTCACAAATAGACTCCTAAGTTTTAGAGATTCAGGGACATGGCGAAGTGGAGTGGGGCGCAGTGGGATTGGGGAACGGATTTGGGGCGGGGATATGCCTATCTCTACCTCCTACCCAATCCTTAAAAATTTTAAAAAAAAAAGCTCCATATCTTATCCAATCCTCAAACAGATCTGCAAATTGCCAATCCATTTGAAGCGAGGATCGGAGGAAGTGGCCATCCCTAAACCCTAGCAATGAATTATTGAAGTTCGGTTTAAAATTTGAACCTGGCTTCTTTGCAATTGAATTTTGGTTGTTCATCTCGGCAATCAATGATTTAGATTTGGTAAAATATATTATTGGAGCTGAGTATTGTGCTCATTTGTGAGATGTTGTAGACCATGAATGAAGGAAGTATAGTAATGAACACAAAAATTGATTTGGGTCTCTAGGCCTGCCTTCCCTAATGCCTTTTGACTTTGATTTGGGATCATGGTTTTGGAGCAAAAAGTTCCTATAGCTCTTTAGTTCTTAGAGGTTTAGGGGGCCAATGTTTCAGTGGTATTATAAGAGTAGTCACTTTGTCCATATTGCCAAAGGGTAGGTCTGTCACTAATCATCCCCGTCCATATCCCCAATGATTAAGGACTAGATGGGTTTTATTATTGTTGTTATAACTGAGCGGTTTTTTTTTTTTTTTTACGGTATTTTCAGGCTTGCTTTAATTTTTTGGTAGGATAACACATCCCAATAAAAAAAAAGATTAAAAAAAACACACACACAAAACTACCCAATACTCTTACATAGCATGTAATACCCGTCACGGATAAATAACGTTTAATTTGCATTTTTAAGTTGATTTTGTGATACGGGCTAAAACTGTTAGAAAAATTAGTTGGATGGTTAAATTGTAGTTTAGTGGGATTAAGGAAAATATCTACAATAACTCATTTTCCTAGTTTAGTGGGATTAAGGAAAATATCTACACTACTTCATTTTCCTGGTTCCTATCTTGACCGACATTTAGAGAGAGAGAGAGAGAGAGAGAGAGCAGTAGAAGAGAAGAAGGGGAAACAAGGGGAGAAAGCTATGGTGTATGCTTTTAGTTGGAAATTGAGTCTTAATTTAGGTAATTCATACTTCTTTGTGCTTGAATTCCTTAATTTGTTGTTGATTATAGTTGGTTTATGGTGTTGGGTTTGGTTCTTGGAGCTATAGAACTCATTATTTTCGTGGATTTGGTTATCACCCAGTGTTGGAGTTTATGAATTTGGATTCTGACCTGTTTTCACAAAATTATTTCAGGTACTTAGAAAGCTTGTAAATTTTTGATATTTTTAGAGTAGATTCTTCCCTGTGTCTATTGTATTGTGTAAACTTTTCAGAGAATACCTCAAAGCATAAAAAATATGAAAAATGGGTTACCAAATTGTGGTGTGGAAATTCGCAGCGCAGGCAACACTGTCACATCTTATGGGAATGGCTATATGTCTAGGAAACCTGGAATTTCAATTCATCTTTTGATTATGAAACTAGACTCCCATACCTTCAAGAATATGTATAGATTGTGCCTTAGTTGTGAGACCCCGACACTGTCTAATTACTAATTGTTTGCTAATAAGCCGTTACAATAATAATAATAATAATAATAATAATAATAATAATAATAATAATAATAATAATCGTCCAAGTCTTTGAGTGATTTTAACGCAGATGGTACAGTGCGTGTCCAAGTACGGTTCAATTTAGACTCCGATCAGAGGCATTGAAATTTGCCCACAATTTTCTGAGTCGACACGAATATTTTGATATTTTTCTGCGATCGAAACCGAACAGTTCAGATGCCGCTCGGAGTAAATTGTACTGCATTATATCACGCCGCGCATGGAGCCGCACCCAACTCTTGCTCCCCACGTTTGCACCCTATCTTGTACCTAAATATCTAAATATAATAGTATTATACTCCCTCCGTCCCAATTTCTTTGCCCCTTTTGGGGAAGTGGGTTTTTAAGTGGTGTGAAAACTTTGTATTGACTTTTCTATTTTGCCCCTAAATCCAATCAATATTACTGTAACCAAATTTATGAGGCTAATTTATTATATGAAAGTCAAAACATATTCAATATGGATCTTGTTTGATAGATATCAATTAGTTTTATTATACAAAATTTTCAAAATCATAAAAACCGTTATAAAATAAAAAATAATAGACTTGTCAATTAAGATGGGAAAAATACTTTTTAAGGGTAAAATTGAAAAGTGACCTAGTTTTGATAGATGTTTTAAGAAGTGGGGCAAATAATTTGAGACATCCCAAAATGAAAAGAAGGATCAAGAAATTGAGACGGAGGGATAATGTATTATGTAGTACATTTGTGTAGTACAATAGTACATTTGAAGAGAGAGAAAGAGAGAGAGAGAGAGAGAGAGAGAGAGAGAGAGAGAGAGGGAGTTCGGATCAGAAGAAGAGGAGAAGAGGAGAAGAAGGGAAAGAAGAAGAGAATCTGATTCTCAACCCCCATTCACACTTTCAGGTAGTGTACTCCCATTTTGTTCTTTTGGTATCTTTTATAGTGCAAACCCCATGCTTTCAAGCACGATTTTGAAACTGTAAAACTCGTATTCAACTCTCCTCATCTCGTATTCCTAATTTCGGATCAATATTTGTGATCAATCAAGATTGAAATTCGGCCAAAACAGCGGCCAAACAGCCACCATGTCACCACTTGTAATCCTGTTTGAGACAGCCACATAGAGGCTTCTTCTTTTTTTGGGTAAATTAGCTTGAAATAGAAAAGAGGTTAACCGAATATACAGCCTACAAGGGGCATACCCCAGGAGGAAAAGAAAAAGGAAAAAAGGGAAAGATAAAAGCAAAAAGCTAACCACAACAACAGATATTCAACAAAGCTCATAGCTCACTACAACGAAATAACATAAAAACACCAAAACAAAAGAATGTCATGCGAGCCTCAAGAACTAAACTCTTAAAGCCTTTAACACCTTAAGTTTCTCCTTAAGCTTCTTCTTGTTCTGATTTCTAGTGGATGAAGGAGTTGAAGAATCACCTAACACCGGGTTCAACTTATGCCTCGGTCTAATGAAACCGCCATCCAAAGGAATTCATGGAGGCTCTCGAAACCGTGTAGATCAACGAAGAGCTGCGAGGGGAAGCTCTTGTTGAGGACTATCCTAACCAATGAGAACCGGGGTAGTATCACAAGAAACATCCCCAAAAACATCTATCTGTGTCACCACCTCAACGGAGGAGGCTCCCGTATCCTCACATTTCTCAAGAACACCAAACGCGTTAGAAGTATAAGAAACACAGCTAGACGAGGAGTTGACCAAAGGTAAGCCCAAAGTTTGAATTTTCCTCTTCACTACCTCTATCTAGACACCCTTATTTTCACTAACTTTTCCCTCTTTCACATTCCTCTCATGAATAACTGGGACACCTTGTCCTACTTTCTCCTTGGTACCTTGCTCTTGAACAACTGGGACAACTTGACCCACACTCTCCTTGGCTTTCCACACTTGAGAAGGTGAAACTATGGGCTTAATAGTGCAAGAGTTAGTAGAATGGCCAAAGATCTTACAGACATTGCAAGCTTGAGGTTTCCAAGGAACCTCCACTCTAATTTTGTATGGCTCTCCATAACCCAAATTCACTACGAAGGACTTAGGAATTTCTTTCACTGCATCCACTTCAACACATACTCTAGCAAATGTCAAACTGCTATGATTTTGCGTGAAGTCATCAAGGTAAAGAGGGTTGCCGATAACACTAGCAATACTACTCAATCCATCATTAGTCCATAATTCAAGGGAAACATTGTAGAATTTAATCCACACAGGAACACTAGAGAAAATGCTTTTAGTAAGTTGCATCCCAGGGTGCCATTTTTTTTTTATCACAATGTGTTTGCCCCTGCAAAAGTAAGGACCATTCTCAAGAATGGAGTCCAACTTGTTCTCGTCCCTAAAGTTGAACACAACAAACCCATTGTCTAAGGTGACCACATCCTCAATATCAATTTTCCAAACCCGTTGAGCCCAAGATCTAACTTGAAAGTAGGATAAACTTTTATCCACAAAGTATCCCACAATAGCATGTTTCCATTTCAATGCCCCATCTTTAGAAATATTAAGCGGGATCATAACTTGATTATTCACATACTCAATCGGGAGCTTCTCAAGGTGTCTAGTTAGCTTACCAATTTTAACCTCATCATTAAGAACAAGCTTCCCATTGGTCCAAGCATTCAAGTTAGTTTTACCTTCCGACTTGTCCCCTTGAATAAGAGAAGACATGGTAGAAGCAGCCACATACCTAGACTGACCCTGAGGTGGTGTCGTGTTAACTCCACCACTCACAGTTGCCATGACCGGGGTGCCAAGTTTAGGCCAAGTTTCAGTGATGACCAAAGGCAATTGCAGCTCTACCGCGTCGGCATTTTTGGCCACCACCAAAATATCATCTTCTCATCAATAGATGCAATTTCAACATCCGAGTAATCAAGCGCATTGTCAATTTGGTCATGAAAATCCCGTAATGTTAGCTTTGTAACTGATTTTCGTTTACCCATAACAGATCTAGCCTATTCTTTCACGCAACCGTGAAACGAAGTCAGTCAATACTCCGGTTAGAACCCCGTTAGCAATGTTATTGAACACTGAAATGGGTGCTTTACCTAACAATCTTCAATGTTGTTTTTCTGCACATTCTCAAATCTGAAGAATCTCCAAATTTCGTTACCCTGCTGAACCGAAGAGGAAAACTCTAAAAAGAACAGCACGAATTGGTGAAGGACACCTCAAGATTAAAGCTCGAAACCCTCAATCATGAAGAGTTCACAAATCGCGGCTCCAAGAAGCTGTTTTGCAGAACTGTGCTTGATCTTCGAACCCAGAAATCGAAGGCCAAACGAGACTCTAAAATGAAATCTCCATGAGAAACCGAGGTCGGAACCCTAGATCGCTAAGGGTGCTCTGCTTTTCCTTTTCGATTCCTAGTTCTCGTGCTTTCTCCGCTGCCTTGGTTCCTATATCTCAGACGATCGTCGCTCTCTTCATCTCCGCCGACCGTCACTCTCTTCCTCTCTCGCTTTTCCACATAGAGGCTTCGTTTTGTACCTTTTCAGATGTTTAGAGCACAAATTGGGTTTCAATTCTCCACAAAGTTCTAAACTTCACTCTTTGGAAATCATTTGGGCTTTGGAACCACCCAAAAAGGTTAAGAATCGACCAATCTATGGCTGTTCGAAGTTGAGCTTAACAAGTCCCAAATTCTGCTTTCTGCGTTTTTTATCAGCCACCTTCCGAAAATTCCCTAGAACTCTACAAAACTCCGTTTCAGTTGGTTCTTGCGCCAAAACTTTCGTCTTTCAGTCTACTATTTGGGAAAAATATGATTAGAAATTCATACTGAGAACTTACACCTCGAAATCTCCAATTTCGTAATCTGGTCCAGACTCGCACCAGTTCGGTGTTCTGAACGCTGTTGGGGAGCCTTTTTAGCCCTCGAGCTATTCACGAACTATTTTCATCACATCTTTGGCTATCTTTCTGTGAAGTTGGATGAGTTTTTGAGTTAGATTAAGATGCTATTTCGTTGATCTCCCGGGACTGTCCGTTTTAGAAATTAAGTAACCCGATTTTGGAGCGATTTGGAAGAAACCGTTTCGTGCTTAATGTACCAGTGGTAGCATAAACCTTGATAGGATTGATTTCACGTGTCTAGGTCCAAATATTGGGGAGCCGTAGCTCGACGCTTGACGAGTTTTGCAACTCGCTTTTCGGTGAGTCTTGCTATGCCTTACTTACTCGTATCTTAAATTGGAAAGCATGCATGAATTATTTTTATAATTATTGATGCGTTTGAGTTGGTACTTGTGAAAGAGCGTGTTATACCATGAGAAAAGATGCATGCCTTTATTTGCGGACCATGAATCTAACTTGCAAAGTTCTATTTTTCAAAAAGGTATTAATTTATCGATGACACGTAGTTTAAACGGTGCCCCGGCCAATAGGGGAATGGGAATAGCGAGGTTGGAGGAATAAGGTAGGGATCATAGCCAAATGATCACGGGTGACGTCATGCCGAATGTTTATATTTAGGGTCGCTCCCTAATTACTGGTGACCGTTGAACTATTAAACGTGGTTATTTATTTAAATATATGGATCGATGCCTTTACACCTAAAAGGGGGCTTATGAGTCAATATTGATTTCTGAATGGTTGCAACATAAGCCTAAAATGTTGGATAGCATTGTTGTGGTATGAAAAGTATGATCCTTTTATATATATATATACACCCTAATCTTCTAGTCCGGGATCCCGGACTAGAAGATTTGGGGTGTTTTTTTGTGTTGCCAATTGTTTTGGCAAAATCCGATCCGTCCAATGTGTTCAGAAGGTGTTTTCCAAGGTTTACACGAGAAATCTTCAAAAAAAAAATACTGGGAAGAGCTTGATCCAAGCAGTTTTTCGCAAAAACTGTACGCTTAGGCCCTTGAAAACACCTTTTAAACACATTGGACGGATCGGATCGTCAAAAAAATTCTCGGATCATGGAGGTCCAGAAGTCCGGATCCCGTACTAGAAGGGGGTCCTATATATATATATATATATATATATATATATATATATATATATATATATATATATATATATATATATATATATATATATATAGATTGGTTAATTCATGGAAACTTGTAAGTTTGGCATATCTTGACTCACACTAGCCTAGTGCTTAAGATGTCGTTTTACGTAATGTTGCAGGTGAACATGATTATGCAAAGAATACTTGAAAGCCAGTGGAGCCTTGGTGCATTTTGTTGTTTAATATTATGTAGTAGAACTTGTGCTACTTTGAAACTTCGACTTGTCTTATTTTGTTGACGGTTGTGCTGAGCTTGTGGCCAGAACCATAGTTTGTACTTAACTTTTATTCGGGATTATTGTAATAACTTTAACTTGTCTTGCACCTCAGCTCTGGTTATTTTATTATGCTTCCGCAATCCCTATTGTTTTCAAGGAATTTAGCCTAATAATTTACAATTAGAAAATCCTTAAACTAGTATGTTTTTTTAGGCCTTAGTGAGTTAATCTCATTGGCCGGTCATGGCCCATGTGTTTTGGGTTGGGTTGTGACATTAGTTCTGCCAAGGTTATAGCAGTTTTTTATTCAACGTTGATGGATTTGCTGAAATTACAGATTCATGTTACTTTTGTATAGTTTCGAATAAGCATATCTTGGTCATCTAGACTTCGAATAGGGCAAGTTATATGTTGAAAATTATGTACTGAAAGTCTACTTTCTAATGGTGTGGTCTCATGACCTCATTCAGAACCCATAGAAAATGATAGCCCATATAAGATGGGCTGGTTGTCATATTTCATACCGGTTTTGGGGTGTTGTTGTGTCTCGACTTGTCTTCAATTGTGATGACCTTATAAGTTGTTTATGTTATGTCATTATCTTTTTTATTATATGCGAGATATCTGTGGAAGCTCATCGACTGATATTAGTTGGTTTGTGGCTAGGTAAAGAGACGATCATTCGGGAGGTGCCAAAACCATAGTTTGACATACTTCGGTCGATTCTTAGGTGAGTGTGTTTGATATGGTTATCTTCAATGAGATATGGTTGTGGTGGTGATTGTGTATCATGCTAATTGAAGGTTTAGCTTTTGATATACATGTTGTGTGTGAATGAAGGTATTTGTGAAGGGGCTGTGGTTTGAGTTATACCACGAGTATGTTGTGCCACAAACAGGAAGGGCTAAACGTGGACGTCTACCTAAAGTGGAAGAAAGAGAAGGACTCGAAACAGGTCTTTAGAGTCAGTTGGTCATTCAACCAACCTTGCCTCAACATCAACAGCCTGGAAGCCCACATGCTCAACTTCAACAGCCCAGTAGACCACAAACAGCTCTGAATGTGTGCACTTTTTTTAGTGAAATTCACAGGGCTGGGGGTGCCGAGAATCCTGATGATTTTGGTTTCGATTGCCAAAATACGAATAAGGAAAATGAACTTGAAGTGGCCATTCAACAAACTTTGCCTCTAGGTATTCAAGACGGTGGCCCACAAGTGAATACACAAGGTGGAGTTGATGAGCAAGCTGTGAATACAGATACAGTTCATGAGCAAGCTGTGAATACAGATACAATTTATGAGCAAGCAGAGGAAGATGCATCTTCCACAGAAGGGGAGCTTGAGGATCTTGTGGATGTAGAAGGATTTGTGACAGGAGAGGCAAATGTAGAAAGACGTGAAAAGGGTGACATAGAAGAGGGTGACACAGTAGAGGGGGCTCGGTTGAAGAATTGTGTTGTTGATTTGAAGGAAAGGCTAAGATCAGCAAAACTGGGGGTGTACAAGGATACGATCACAATCGCAAAGACATTATCAAGAATGGAACTCTTCAGTATCCTAATGCAAAACAACAAGTCCAAAACAACCAAGCAAAGAGTAAATCAATCAAAAAAAACTTACAAAAGCCATATGAGGAAGAATTGGGGGATGAGTGACAATGTCTGCATTGGCTATGATGAGGGTATAACGTCTCTTAAGGATGATAGAATATTTGATTCTGTGGTTATAAGAGACACAAACTTCAGTGTATCTTGAGCCATTAATTGTAGGGTGAGTTACTTTCCAAAATCTCTGTTCATTAATATTTGATAAAATTTTCTTACACATTTCTAATTTTGCTTAAACTAAAGGCGTAATCTCGAAGATGTGGATAATGTTGCAAAAGAGCTAAAGGATGTGGAGAAAGCACTATTCAATTATGTACGATTTACTTTTGAATCTTTTAGATGTTAAATTTCAAACCTTGCCACGATGCATTTGAAGTGCTAATGGTGATGTTTATTGATGTAGGAATATGATCACTGAACAACAGGGATAAAGGTCCAGCAAGTGAACTACAAACTGATGACCCAAGCAAGTAACAGATTCATCGTGTTATTTTGTGGCATTATCAAGTAAACCAAGTAGAGTAAGTAAAGAGTATTGGGCTATACGTAATGAATAGGAGGTGAATTCCAAGTGGCCAAGACCTGACACGTGAATGATAATTGTATGTGGTATAAATAAAGTTCGATCAGCTTAATTGGTGGATAATTATATTTGCATCTTTATCATTTGTGGTTAGGGATGACAATTACCCTAAATCCGATGGATACTCGCCCCGCTCCGCCTATTTGGAGGCGGATATTACGCAATTTGTCATCCAATAGGAGCAGGTATGGTAGAACTTGAAGAATTCCCAGTTGAAAACAGAGCGAGTATAAAGTTATGATATACCTCTGAATGCCTGTACCCACCCCCGTTTCCAATTGTATATATATAGTTTTTATGAATGTACGTACATTATGCGGGCATAAATGTATATGCATGTGTATATAGAAGTATATGCATATACATATAATTTGTGTATATTGTTCCAAATTAGAACTATATATGCTAAGTGTTAAAAAAAGTTTAATAATGGTAGTTGTTAAAATTTTATATATCTTGGTCAACTATTATTTCTTTGTAACATTCTATTCTATTTTGTTTTAAATGGTTGTTTTTGTTATTATATGACACATAAATTAGATCTTATCACACACACACACACACACACACACACACACACACACACACACACATATATATATATATATATATATATATATATTATCAACAAGTTTGGATATGGATCCCTTTTTGGTATGGAGGTGGGGATGGGGATGAAATTCCCAATTGGAGATCGGGGTAGAATAGGGTCCCCCAATCCATACCCTATCCGTTGTCATCCCTATTTGTGGTATAGAAGCTTGCTCAGTGTTACAAGTCCACATGTCTACATACTAGCCTAACCAATTAGAATTTAACACAAATGATAGAGATGCAAATATAATTATCCACCAAGTAAGTCGATCGAATTTTATGTGTACCACATACAATTATCACTCATGTGTCAGGTCTTTGGCCACTTGGAATTCACCTCCTATTCATTACACATAGCCTAATACTCTTTACTTACTCTACTTGGTTTATTTGATAATGCCACAAAATAACACGATGAATTGTTACTTACTTGGGCCATCAGTTTGTAGTTCACTTGTTGGACCTCCATCCCTGCTGTTCAGTTGATCATATTCCTACATCACTATTAGCACTTCAAATGCATCGTGGCAAGGTTTGAAATTTAACATCTAAAAGATTCAGAAGTAAATCGTACATAATTGAATAGTGCTTTCTCTGCATCCTTTAGCTCTTTGGCAACATTATCCACATCTTCGAGATTACGCCTTTAGTTTAAACAAAAATTAGAAATGTGTAAGAAAATTTTATCAAATATTAATGAATAGAGATTTTGAAAAGTAACTCACCCTACAATCAATGGCTCAAGATACATTGAGGTTCGTGTGTCTCTTATAACCACAGAATCAAATATTCTATCATCCTTAAGAGACGTTATACCCTTATTATAGCCAATGCAGACATTGTCACTCATCCCCCAATTCTTCCTCATATGGCTTTTGTAAGTTTTTTTTGATTGATTTACTCTTTGCTTGGTTGTTTTGGACTTGTTGTTTTGCATTAGGATACTGAAGAGTTCCATTCTTGATAATGTCTTTGCGATCGTGATCGTATCCTTGTACACCCCCAGTTTTGCTAATCTTAGCCTTTCCTTCAAATCAGCAACACAATTCTTCAACCGAGCCCCCTCTACTGTGTCACCCTTTTCTATGTCAAGTTGTCGTCCTACCTCCGTTGGTGCCTCTTCTCTTTCACGTCTTTCTACATTTGCCTCTCCTGTCACAAATCCTTCTACATCCACAAGATCCTCAAGCTCCCCTTCTGTGGAAGATGCATCTTCCTCTGTTTGCTCATAAATTGTATTTGTATTCACAACTTGCTCATGAATTGTATCTGTATCTTTATTCACAGCTTGTTCATCAACTCCACCTTGTGTATTCACTTATGGGCCACCGTCTTGAATACCTAGAGGCAAGGTTTGTTGAATGGTCACTTCAAGTTCCACCACTATAACCGCGATTTCACTTACTCTGCCATCGAATTAGCCAAATATATTTTCCCCTGCTCCATGGATCGGAGCTCATCCCTTACGCGACCAAACAAAAAGAAGAGGAGCTCCAGTTTGCTGAATGCAACGCCGCCGATACAAAAGCAGCCAATGCGATCTTGTCATCGCTGTGCACCTGAGGTAAAAGTGTGCTCCTCTTTTTGCTTGACACACTTAGCAAAACAATCCCCAAATAAGTTTGTCTTTTATCACAAATCATTCATTCCCAAACTTCTCTTGGCACCTCTTTGTGCTGCAAACTCATTAGGGCTTCTGGTCCAGTCGGAAAAGATGTACTCACTAGATTTGTATAGTCAGAGACTTTCATCTTCATTTGTCAACCAATTATTGTCTAAACGCAGAAAATTTTCTTCCCAAGGCACTTAATTTAAACCACAACTAGTGTATTTATTGATCATGCAAGAGTCGGAATCATTTGTTCGTTTGAATCTGAATTCATAGGTTTAGAATGAGGTAACTCAGGGTTGTTCACACATGCTTGTCAGTTTCTTGTTCCTCAACACAAAGAAAAGCTCCATCTATAACATCTGGAAGCAAAGGATCCCCATCCAAACTGGTGAATCTCTAATGCCCATCCAAACTACCTCCCAAGATGCCATCTTTTGAAGAGTTTACACTCTTCATCTGTATATACAATTCTAATGGAGTGCTAAAGTATACGTTGTACTGGAGCTACTAGTAGTTATGTGGCTTTTAGGTTTTAAAATATTGATTAGTTTTTTCAGGGTGAGTTTTCAATACCTTTGGTTGTCTTGTTGATTGAGTATACCAACATGCACATAAAAAGTGAGATAAGGTTAATGGGTCCTCATTGCCTAAGGTTTATATGGTATTTTCCAAAATTAACAAGAAGAATCTCACGCTCCAAAAAGTTTTGAACTTTCGGGACATCTAGTTTGGTTTATTGCAAACAATGGTGTATGAGCTTTTGTCATGTTGTTAGGTTAATGATAAAAAAGATATCAGTTTGGCTGCAGCTGTGTTGTTGATTCAGCTTCTTATTTTGGGTACTTTTGATACAGTGTAGTTTAAGTCTTCTGCATGGCTTTCTCCATCTTCTTTTGGTCTGTGAAAATTGGCAGTATTAATCTTCTTGTTATTTTTGTCAACAAGTTAGTATTGTGGAATTCACCGCACTTCTTGTTTTTCTGAGGAGTGACTTGTCAACAAGTTAGTATTGTGGAATTCACTGCACTTCTTGTTTTTCTGAGGAGTGACTTGTCTGAAGTTAAAATCAGTGATCCAGTTTAATGCAGAACAAGTCATAAGTGGTGTCATTCCTACGTCTGTGTGTCTTGATGAAAGTATTAAAAGCAAGATTTTGTCTCTTCCCAAAGAGCTAATGTTCAACATACTTGTTCTCCTTCCCACTGATGTTCTTTATGATATAATGTGGTACTTGTGCTTCCGTTGGTATAAGATAATGTGCGACCCGGTTTTCATAAAGGCAAACCTCCGTCGTTGGAGTGCTTGTAAAGCTTCTACCTGTTGCGTGGGTGAACAATGGTGAAGTACTGGGATTCACTAGATTTGACCGATTTTGCACCAGTTATATTGCTCACAATGTCCGGACAAGAGAAACTTACTCTTTTGGTATGTGCGAGGAGCATATCGCCATCTTCTGGTGTCCCCATGTCAATAGCCTTGCCTCACTTGATTTACCACATTAGTTATTATTGGTGCTTGTAGGTGTTTCAGCAGCCTTGTTTTGATGATGCAATGGGATTTGTATTTTTTTAATTTAAAGTACTATACTTGTATTATTATTGTTTTTTTATTACTTGTGTTTGTTTAACAAATACTATTTATGGATGCTGTTGTTTTTTCCTGCTTTATATTTTGTTTTTTCTTTTCTAGTTGTATTGGTAGAGTCCCTTTTCCTGAAATGGTTTTCTTGGACCTTTCTTCATCGTGAATTGTTAATACATGTTTTTGTTTTTATGGTACCAATCTCTCTTTTTCATATTTGTACCTTTTTTTTTTAATAATTAGATAGAAGAGGGGGAAGAAATCTCAGCAACTTTGTCTGCCACTATGGATTTCAACCAAAGCAGGCAGGTGACCGGCCAGCTGAGGGGGCAGATCGTTTCCTTGTTGCTTTCCTCCTTTTTTCAGCATTAAGCGTCCTCCAAATACTACTCTAGTGCTTGTCCTTGGTGAACACTGAACGGTATCGAACACTGTTCTTGCAACTGGTGACAATGTATGAATTGGTGTGGTGTACATATATCATATATGTGATCCAATAGCACCTACAATTCCTCTGTCGCTCTCTCTCTCTCTCTCTCTCTCTCTCTCTCTCTATTTGAATGGATTATTGATTTCTTTCCAGAGTTTAAGGGAATTTTTAAATGAGGTGAACACTCTTGCATCTTTGCAACATCCAAACCTCTGCTAGTTGATTGGTTTCCATGCATGCGATGGGTCAGAACAAAGGATTCTGGTTTATGAGAGGCTTTACCATGGCAGTTTAGACCGGCTTTTGTATGGGAGATCAGACGGCCCCACCGTCGATTGGAATGCCAGAATGAAAGTTGCTTTATGTGCTGCACAGGGTCTCACCTTCTTACATGAGGAAGGGTCTTTCCAAGTAGGCAAAGGTTCTTAGTTGCTTTATTCCATTTCATTTGAATTAAACAGTTCAAGGAATGCATAAACGGTCGCTATGTTTCAATTGCTAATCATTCTGTGTATGTGCACAAAAGTTCTAATCATCTACTGAATGCTCTCATTGCACTTGCAGGCAATGTTCAACAAATTCTCAACTGCCAATATACAGATTGACAGATTTTAGCGCAAAGCTTACAGGATATGGTTGTGTTAACCACATTCCAGAGACCGAGATTTGAAACAGTTCAGTTGTAAGTGTTGCTGGTTGGTAGAAGAATCATTTTCTTCTTCATTTTGTCTCTTGTTCCATAAATTATTTATTTTTCCAGTGATTTTGTTAAATCGACACTCATTAGCTTCTTGTCTCATGTGCTTATCTAGATATTGGCAAATGTATCAGTGGAGACACTGGAGAGAGGGGTGCTTACCCCCAAGGGCAATGTTGGGTGTTTTGGCATTGTGCTTCTTGAATTGCTAACAGGCAGGAAGAAACTGGATAGCCGTCATCCTAAGGAAGAGATGAACTTGGTTTAGTGGAGTCAGCCTTTCTTGGCTGACGATTGTAGATTTTCGCTGATCATGGACCCCCAATTAAAAGGCCGATTCCCTGCCAAAGCAGCTCGGACAGTAGCTGATGTAGCCCAAAGGTGTCTTCACAAGGATCCATCAGAAAGGCCCACAATACAAGACTAAAAATACTCATGTAGGTTTCCGTTGCAGGAGCCTGGAGCAATTGCTGGAAATTACATGTCAAGATCTTCAAGCCTAAATGGGATCATTGCAAGCCCCCAAGTCAAGTTTCTCTCCATCTTCGCCATCAATTAGACCACCTATTGCTCCAACAAGGCCAATTGCGTTGCCAATGTCTTTTGTCAGCGAACTTGTTCCTCAGTTCTCTCTTTCAAGGGAATTGATAGTCAGGAAAGCCATGAATCGTCACCGTCCATGGTTCAAAGGTCAAGTGTTGAAGGATTTTGATTGGTGGTACTAAGCTTTCTTCTTTTTTTGTGGGTATTTTCTAGTTTTTTTGGTTGGTTTTACAGGGTACATAGATGATAAAAAGGTGTGGTTCCACCATCTCATTCCTCCAAAGGCTATATTGGGGGATATAATTTTGTAGATAAAGTGCTCCATGTCACGGTTGGGTTTTCTGTCACTGTTTTATATCACCGTTTACTTAGATACTCATGATTGGTTCCTTTTCGGAATAATGTTTATGAACCATGTGTTCGGTGATGAAAGACAGTCAGAAAATTGGTGACATACGATATCGTCATTGGTCTATGTAGATATAGTATGTCCCTCATGAGTTCATTTCATTGTGGACCCTCTTTTTCTGTAGGTAGTTTATGCTTTGTGTAAGGTATTTATCCGATATAGTAAATAAATATAGAACTGATATGATAGTACCATGGTGTGGGCATGACTATTGTCAGGATGAACTTGTCACTGCAGGTGAAAATATTGAATTGAAATCTGAGCTAAATCAATGCACTAACATTTCTTGAACCTGTAATCTTCTGTTTCTCTCTTGGATTTGAAGGTTGACTTCTTCGATGGAGTGGTTACTTTTGTCCAAACAACTTGATCTCACTTTCATGGATAAAATAAAAAAAACAATGCTATGGATCCATGATACTTGTTTTAAACAATACCAATAGAGAGTAATGTACAATCCAAAGTTGATGTGATGTGAACCACTTTTATGTTATCAGAAAACACATAAATGTAACCCTTTATTAGCAAGTGAATTTTGTTTAAACAAATCCTTTCTAAATTCATATGCAATGGCGTACGTAATACACTTGTTAGTGCTAAAAACACTTGTCAAATAAAAAACTTACAAATACTTCGTTAAACAAATGCTTTTTCTTTTTTCTTTTTTCCCCCTCAAATCAAACACTTGTGAGAGTCGATTTACATGTATCTCAACTAATTTCTTAAAGACTAATTCCACCATCCAATAGAATGAGCTTAAATTGGCAAAAATCTAGTGTGAACAGAACTCTTTATTATCCATTTGTCATGCACCTCTTGCACGATGAGTCTTACAAGCTAGAACTATACTACTCCCTCCGTCCCAAAATATTAGGTTCACTTTGGGATTCCAACCTTTTTCAAGAAAGTTGTTACATTTTTCTATTTTTCTCTTTCCAATTTAACTCATAATCATTGTAACTTTTTATCAGAATAGTTCTTGTCACATCAAAAAAATAGGAATAAAATTGAAAAGTTATCAAATAAAGTACATTAATTTATGTAAATGGACTAGCATTTTGAGATTACCCAAAATGAAATACTGGACCGACATTTAGGGACAGAGAGAGTATTCTCAATTCCTTTTTTTCTTATTGGGGGCAATAACACTAATTCACAAAAAAAAAAAAAAAAAAAAAAAAAAAAACAGGGGAAAGTGATACACTCTTTGGGTAATAATCCAGATTAATGGATTATTCGTTTGTCTTTATTCAAATTTTTTTTGCATCAAAATTTTGTGGTTTCTAAATTCTTCTCGACGAGATGAATCTAACAAGTATAAAATTATGGTTAAAATTTAATTTTTTTAATAAAGCCAAAATAGGTGAATTCAGAAACCACAAAATCTTGATAAAAAACTAACGGATGCAACAAAAAAAAAATTGAATAAGGGCAAATGAATAATCCAATAATCCGGATTATTACCCAAAGGAGATACTCTCCGTCGTGACTGCTACAAAGAAGGAAAAGGTAATTATAATTCAAGAAAAAACATTTCAAACCCTCATGGATCTACTAAACCCCTTCCAAAATCTCGGGTCTTTCGGATTGGAAACAACCTCCTTTCTCCCACCCTTTCTTCTAAGAATCGGGTTGAGCAACCTCTTCAAAACCTTCTTGAAACCCGACCCACGGCGCTGCCCTTGTTGAACTTGCGACGGTGGAGCCACCAGTACTGGTAGTGGTGGTGGCGGTGGCGGTGGTAGTGGCGCTTGAGTTCTGGTTCTTGGAACAGTGGGCTCAGACAGGCTCCGACCCAGCAGAATGGCTTGGTTTAACTGGACCTCAAACGAGTGCCTCTCGAATCGGTCCAGAAGTGTGCTCTGTTCGTCCCCAAACCTTCTCAAAATCACTTCTATTCCCTCCATTTTTTCACACATTAGAAATTCTCACCTCTCATCTAAGTATATTGCAACATTTGTGTGTGGTGGAAGTTGTGATAACAATGGAGTCTCCCACAAGTGTTGCCAACGTGGAAAGACAGCCGACCCTCTCTCTCTCTCTCTCTACATTGGATACAGGCGCCTCTAAAACGAGGAGGGAAATGGAGGAAGCTCTCGGGAATGGCTAATCAGACCTTGAAAACCCAGCAATCGTGACTGACAATAAATACTACCGTACTAAACAATCAAAAAGTATAGAACCATACAAAACTTACGCATACAAATGCACACACTCACAAAGATTGTTTAAGTGTCTGTTTTGAAGAGTTAATAGTTTTGTTGGGACACACATTTGGACCAAACTTTTTTTTTTTAAAAAAATTTGAAATGGCCACAGGTCTAGGCCCCACCCAACCCCTCTCTCTCTCTCTCCCTTTGACTTTTGACCTTTGAAAACAGGGCCCACTGCCCCCTCACCCCAAAACGTGATTAACTGAATTTGTCTGCGTCAGAACACAGAATGGTTGGTCCTCATTTTTGACCAATTTCATGTTTGACAATGGGTGAGGGTAGATCCCACCCAATATGTTTGGAAACTGGCTGAAAAGCTATCTGAACAAAGCCTATTCGTTGGAAGTTTGTAGAATTATAATTATTTTGTAATTTCAAAGAGTTACTGTAATTCTTAAAATTGGAGGATAATTTTAGAAAGTGTAGATAAAAGTCGATGTGAAATATGTAAAATAGAGATAAAAGTTGATACGAAATACATAATAATGATACATTTTAATAAATTGAATTTACAAAGCTACACACTTCCGTAAAAAAAGAACATACATATTTTTTTTTTCCCAAGAGATATTGGTAGAGTTGATGGCTCTCCCTTTTATGATGTCACTGCATTTTGTGATCATCAATAGGTAGGGGTCGTAGAGGAGCCCAACAACCGTAGCAATGAATTATTGAAGTTCGGTTTAAAATTTGGACCTTGTTTCTCTATGGTTGAATCTCGGTCGTAAAATTCCAAATTATCCAAAAAAAGAATCTCGGTCGTTGATCTCGACAATTAATAATTTAGAGTTGATAAAATATGTTATTGGTGTTGAGAAACTTTTCGTTTTTTGTTCTTTTTAGTATTTTCGGACTAGTAGTGTCCTTTTTATGCTTTGGTTTTTTGGTAATACATGTTCGGTTGCTCGAAAAATAAAAGTGCTATTAATGTGTGACATTTTAAAAGGAAGAAAGCATCAGATAGTTGGTGAACGCAAGCAACTATCGAACCACGTAGATACTGCCAATATGACTTCACCAAGCGCTTTCGTGTATTTTATTTTATAAGATCTTGATTTATACTATATGTTGTAACGGGAGAAATGGAGTTTGCGAAGTAAATCATTTTTTATTAAAAAAAAAAGTTAGAAACGAATAGTCCATCGCAGATTCACAGTATATGGAGCAAGAAGCTTATCTGAAAACTTCATCACCAAGCAGGGCATGTTGGTGCCAAAGCTGCAAAATAAGCAAAGTTTTCTGCATCCAAACTGTTTTTAACACTTTATTCTTAGATTGCTAATGGAAAATTCTCTTCTATTCCTTCAATATTTTTCTTTTTTTTCAGAGGCTTAATCCATACAAAAGTCGGTAAAGAGATTGAGCAATCTGCATAAGTTTGCAAGGGGAGTGAAAAATCCCTAAAAGTAGAAACAAAAAATTCCTTTCTAACGCCCTCGATGATATAGAGAATACCGCATCAAAACAACCATACTACACACGAACACGGAACGGAAGCTAGATCCCCAATAGTAAAACCCTAAAAGCAAAACAGCAAATGCAAGAAAAGAAATAGTAAGATGAATTTTCAAAGGACTACTGTTATCCTAGTTTGTGTTCCACTAAATTTGTCATTTTTTTTTGTTGGAGCTGAATTTTGATCTCCCTATCAGCCATTGCAATTCTACCAAAGTAACAAGAGGATTGAAGATGAGGAATCTATGTAAAAGAGGAATGTATTTCTTGAACCTGCAACATGTAAAACATAGGGAGATGAGAACAAGAGCGAGCTAGTGTGGATAAGTGACTAAATATGAACAATCTTCATACGCTGGAAGGAAAAAGGAGAAATAGGGGAAAAACTAAAGGACCTTGGATGCTTATGTTGCATCTGCATATATGCTTCATTGGTACTGCTTGTCCTCGAGTTGTTCGCCAAATATCTAAACATTAAAGACTAATTAGCCTCGACATCAACTACTTCCCGAGTCGGCCATCTACTTCATAATGTGACGACAACTTTTATGGGTTGCAGAAACTGGCAAGCATCAAAGGGGATTCTGCGAACATATGAAACCAGGTATTTTGTGTTTGTATGTCCTATTCTGACAGTAGGGAAGGCAGATACGTAATGGGGTTAAGGAGTTATCACCACTGGTACTGGGGCAATCGGTAAAAAGTTTCAACAAAGACCAACAATTTTTCTCAGCTTTCAGTCAGAAGAATGAGACCAATTCTATCTACCTCCCAATAACAGATGGTAACACATAAGTCAAGTCTCAATAACAAAATCAGCTATTACCAGTCCTGGATTCTAGGATCTTATTGACGCCCACCACAAACACCCAAGATGTGCCAACAATTGTCACTCTTATGATCAAGCCAAGTCAAATTATCTGGGCACCCCATTCATGTTTCTAGGTTTTCCAACATCCAGATTACAGAACACAAGGTACCAGCCACAACAGCACATTTGTCAGAGACACACATCCTTGGCCAATATCAACTCCCTTGATCAAGCTTTCTATCTTCAGAGTACTTGGTCTGTCAACGGACAAATAGGATTAGCAACATAGTTCATCTTAAACTGTAAGGAGGTTAAAATCCAAATCCAACCAAACCATTTATTACCAAAACCAACCATAATAATAATTTTAAAAATAATAATAATAATAATAACTCCAAGCTAATGCTGTCACATTCCTTCTCAATGTCTAGCTTGAGTTTAAGAACTGTTCCATTCACCGAGGATCATCTAAAGGTACTTATAGTACCTACGAAAGCTGATTGAAATTTGAAAGTCACTTATGGTATAACGAAGTACTCTTTTTATTCTATTTGCTAAAAGCTCGGTACAATCTTACACAAGCTGCAAACCAACGTATCTAATAGGTCCTAAAGCACCAAGAGACTCAAGGCCCTCAACTTTGGGATCAAATTTACAAAGTTAGCATTAAGACCTCTTAAAAAAATAAGCATTGGCACAAAACTCTTCAAAGAATTTTCTCACATCTTCCTACTACAATTGATGATTTCCTATTGTTGTCAAGCACAAAATAGTTAGACCCGGAGGGAACCAAAACAAGATAAAGCTAGCATTAAAAGCAAATTAGCGAAACCAACAAGCTCAAGTAGAATTTGTGGATGAACATTGGTTATGAGGGCATTGCAATGGCAAAATTGAACAAAACCAAAGAGGAACTTAACCAAGAGAAATAAATTAATTTCTACCATACTTTGCACATCAATAGTCTAACCAAGAGTACGTCATTCGTTAGTCTAACAATACACTAAATGGTCAAAACGTTCACTTTGAATTCAATCATAAACTCAATTAAAGGATTATACCTGTTAGTTCCAACATAAGAGAATGAAACATTGCATGCGAAAACGGATTTACCTATCATGTAAGTAATTAACTAATTATTATTGCATAAAAAACTCAGGAATAAATGAAAAAAGTTGCAAACCAAAGATTGAAGCACACAAGCAAAGGCATGGAAAAGGGACAAAGGCACAGGAAAGGGACCCTAAGCTAGCTCGTGACTAATTTGTACCATTTTTTCCCAGCTTTCAAACAATCTTTGGTTTTCACTGGTGATAATTTAGAAAGAGAACTTGAACGCCCCAGCCTTGGAATCTGTTACCGAGTCCCAGAAAGAAGGTTTCTTCTGCTGAGCCTTTTTCTCCCCTGCTTCCAAAATCAAGTGGTCAATAGTTCCAGGGAAAGATGCCTCAATTGCATTCCTAAACTTGTTATACAAATTCACTCGGTCTCTTGTTCCAGATACTAGTGTATCAGCATCTGGCCTCTTAAGAAAATCCAAAACATTGACTAAATTCCTCCTGCTAACAAAATTTTGGGTAATGGCAATGGAATCTTCTAAGTTAATCACCAAATGCCACCACCCATTGGGTACAAAGATCACTTCACCAGCCTTGCAAACACACTCAATGGGCTTTTTCTCCCATTTCTTTGTAGCACCATAGAAGTTCATGAACCACTCAATTATTGAAACAGGACAAGCCACCTCAGCACCATCTGGGCTTGGATGCACCCCGGGTGGAACCACATCAGGGGGGAACAAGACCCATTTCTTGGACCCCTTGATAACGGCATTCCATGCAGATGTTGAATTAGGATCGATGTGAAACGATGAACCAGACCCAGCTGGCCCGATAATAACCCATCTGTAATCCGGCCTCTCACTGCCCAAAACCTTAAATAAGTCCTCATTAAAATACGCTGGAACTTCATAATCTGAAGCCAATCTTGGAACTTTCTCCGCAAACTTTGGGTCAAAAAGATACAAGGGCCTCTCTTCCCTTGCCTGATCTGAGTACCTAAAGAAATCTTGGAGCCTCATCTCCACTGGCCCCACTGAAAACCTCTTTTCGCCACAAACCTCAACCAAATAATCTCTGTCCCATTTTTCCAATGCAACCCAATTATCCATACACCCTTCAAGCAGCACAGGCTTATTTGGTTCCTCAAAGTTGAATATAAAATCATCAACTGAAATTCCTCTCCTCCTCTGTATGTTATCCCTTCCAAGCCATTCGGGTTTCATTACAAGATTGGCACAGAGCCAACTCTGAAACAAATAATCAGAATAGAAGTCTCTGATTTTTAAACCGGAAGACCTAACACAAGAAACAGCAAATGATGGCTTATAAGCAGAAACAAATGTAGACTTCCAAGACCCGCTATATAAAAACCACCATTGTAGTTTTTCCAATACAAGGTTTCTCCAAAGGGGTTCATGGTCAGAGAAAACATAAAAGGATTTGCTCACAGTGGATAAAATACCCAAATGGGTACCACCCAAGTAGCCTACAATATCAAGAACAAGCTCATCAGTTAGGGTTTGGAGGTTACCAAGACCACTGTTTCTAGAGTTGTGTGAGGAGGTGTTGAAGTAGAGATTACCCAGCGGTTGGACACCATGACCGTGTGATGGAGCTGATGTCTTTAAGCTGAATCCTTCTTCGGCTTCTTCCTCTACTATTGATAGGGGTAGTGCCTCTTGATTTTTGGAAACAACTTTTTTCTCTGTGGTTAATGTTGCGTTACATTTCACTCTCTTTGTCTTTCCCTTCCTTTTTCTGGGCTTCAACGGGAAAATCTTGGATCTTAGCATCGTAGGAAGGCTCCCAATCACTGTTCTCGCCGCCGTCGTCTCTTTCTTCGCACTCTCCTACTCATTTTGTTCTAGAGATCACAAAACTCGGTCATCTTTTGGAAAAAATCCACACATACCCCCTAACTTGAAAAAAATCCAAAATGCCCCCCAAACTTTACCCTCAATAAGAGCCTCCTCTCGTGGCTCTCCGCCGGTCTACACGGTTTCGAGAGCCTCCACGAATTCCCTTGGAAGGAGATTTCATTGGAGCTCGACATTGTTTGAACCAAGTGGTGGGTGATTCCCCATCTCCTTCATCCATTAGAGATCAAAACAAAAAGAAGCTTCAGGAGAAAATCAAGATGTTAAAGGCCTCACGAGTTTAGTTCTTGAGGCTAGCATGACCTTCTTTGTTTTGGTGTTACTTCTTAGAAGTGTGCTTTGTGCTTTGTTGGATATCTATGGTTAGGTTTTAGTTTTCTTTCTTTTCTTTTCTCCTTATTTTTCTTTTCCTCCTGGGGTATACCCCTTGTAGGCTGTATATTCGGTTAACATTTTTTCTATTTCAAGCTAATTTACCCAAAAAAAAAAAACTTTACACTCAATGTCTCATCGCCCCCCAAAGTTTAAAAAAAAATCAATTTTACTCCCAAACTTCTTCTCTGTCATTCAAAATTACATCTACTGTCTCAGTCTGTTATATCAATAACAGGAAACCTTGACATGGATGATAACGGTGGGAAAAAAAGTTAGACAATAACCCACCCCCTCCCCCACACGTGATCGCCACCAAGGCACTGTACCAACTCCCCCTTCTTGTCATAGTCTGTCGCGTAATAGAGTTCCACGTCCTAAATCAACCAATTCCGCTTGAAATGGAGAAAGAGTAAAATTCAAGGAATCTCTTAGGAAGAAATGAGAATGAGCGAATAATCAATTAAATGTGAATTACTAAAAACTTTTTGTATCGCTTCTGATTCCGTATCCAAACCTTAAGCTTCTTCGTGAACTTCCCGTCTCTCCACTTATCAAGATCAATAACCATTACCCCAGTATTGAAAAAATTCATGAAAGCAACAGGTTTGACCATAACCCAGAGGTAAAATAGGAGTTGAAATTCGTGTGGTAGTACTCGGGTGCTCCAATTATTTTCCCATTCAGATTGATCCCCACAATTTTGTCCCTTCGATGATGATTAGGTCAAAATCGAAGTAGATCATGCGGTGGACGGATGGAAATAGGAGGTCAGAGAGGTAGATCCGGGGCATAGTCGAAGGGTTGGTGGGGGGGCGTGGCAAATGGAGGAGATCTTGTACTTGATGAGGTTGTGGTCGAAGTGGTAGAGGTGGAAAGAGAGCCTCCCTTCCAAACAGATCCTAAACCTATTTGAGATACCAACCAAAAAGGAAGGGAAAAAAAACTAAAATTATATGTAGTATAAGGTACTAGTATACAAGGTAAAGTTCCCTGATCTCCCTTGAGGTATTTGACAAAAGCAGAGCCTCCCTTTAGTGATACTAGAGGCCAAGACACGCGATGCGTGTGTAAGTCAAATTTTGATTAAAAAAAAAAAATTGGGTACACATGATTTGGAAAAATATAAAAAAGTGTGACTTGCATCAGTCGCGTTTGCCCCAACCTCTAATTAGTAAGGAAATGCCATTAAAATCGATCTGAAAAAATATTAAATAGTTTGACTTGCATCCATTGTGTATGCCCCAGCCTATAATTAGTAAGAAAATGCCATTAAAATTGAACAATTTTGTACACACATGTTTCGTAGTCAATAAAAATGCTAAATCATCATCTATGAATTCGATTGTACCCATAAAGCATGGTAAGCAACGCAATGCCAGGCAAAGTCCCAAAAATTAGTCTTTCATTCTACTACGGGGCAATCCTATAATAATCCCCATAGAAACTAACATCTCAAAAAGGATTATTGTCTTGGGTTTTTATTTTTTATTTTTAGTAACGTAGAGTGTCAATCGAGGGGAATCGACCTTGTGAAAAAAAAAAGAGATTTTACAAAGAAAGAAACGTTAAGAAAAAAATATGACCTTTGTAAAGTATGACCAATTTTTTAAAATATGATTTTTTATTGGATAATATTTTTTTTGAGTTAAAGGAAAATTGGAAGAGAATTTTCGTTTACTGACACTTACTTAATTAATGTCCAACAAATCTCTACTTTGTTCAGAATTTTTATTTTTAATTATGGAAAGTCATTTTCTTCAAATGCAAATTAAACAACGCCAAACAACTAAAATAACAAAATCAAAAAAGTTGCACACAATACTTGATTTTCGAGTAACATAATGCACAATGAACAGCAAACACAAACAAAAAAAACTCACATGTTTGTGCAGTTGTCTCAATTTTTGGGAAGGTGGCCCTAACTGAATCTATTTCTTGGATCAATAATTCTTTCCCATTTTGTTCTCTGATTCTCTTTGTCCAATTTCATCAAAAATGCACGCCAGTAGAAAGGGAGAGTTTCAAGTTACTATACCGTATCATGATTCATAGAAGACAAAAAAAGGAAAAAAGAGTCGTGTAAATTTTAGAGGTATCAATCACATCTAGGATTTTCTCTACCATTTTGATTCTTCACTCATGCATGTTTCGGTACCCTTTTGCACAAAAAACTGAAGCAGTTGCAGATGAGGAAAGGGAAAAAAATAACTGTAGTTGTTTGTGGGTGTTAATTGTAGTATTTGGTTTTCTATTAATGCCCTTACAGTTACTAAGTCCATCAGTTAGTTTTAAGGGCCATGCATTTCACTTTTGGGGACAACTTTGGAATAGCAAATTGTGAGCCAGCTTCAAAATTTTGTCCACACCAAAGTGTTGCTCTCCCTTTATATATTAGAATAGATACTACATAATAAATATCACATCAAATAAGCTATTCGTACTTTTTCCATATGTATGCATTGTATAGACAAATATGGGTTCTTAATATAGTGACCCGTCTTATCCCTCTCCCCCTCTTATCTCACTCTCTGCTTAATCCAAACATATAATGAGTCAATGACAACCCAATTGAACAAATTTGAAAAGGGATTAAAGGTAATTTAGTTCGACATTTTAGGGATAAAAAAGATTGATATGATGACATACTCGAAAATGGTGCTCTCCATTTATATGTTTTATATATTGTAACAGAAAAATGGTGTTCTGCCTTAATAGCATTAGAATAGATAAAAATACAAAGGCAAATCTTAATAGATCATATTTGTTTTTAATTTTTTTTTTCCTTTTGGTTCTGGTACACACTTGGTGACATTAATTCTATGGGAATTGATAATTTTCATGATATGGTTTCAAAAGGGAAACGAAAAATTACAAAGAAGTAGAGTCCTCTTGCCTATTTGATGTTCTCCATTCTCCACGAAATGGGTGACTAAATATAGCCAGATTGAATTTTGCAAGTCTCAACCATTGGAAGTTTTGATAGATGCCCACTTGAGTGCCCAACATTTCCCAAATTCGACGATGCTCATAATTTGATCAGTCCTCCCCTACTCGGTTGATAAGCCAGGATGAGATTGTAGGAAGGAATAAGGGTGGTTGTATGAAGTTTAGAAAAGATGGATGGAGGTTAGGAAAAGAGAAAAAAGACTGGAGTTTGGAAAAGCTGTGGGAATAATAGTAGAAGGCAGAAAGGAATGGAAACCACAATTGAGACGTGGGGGATTACTGCAAAAGCAAAAGTCGTGGCAGTTACACATCCCCAAGCATTCAGCAGTTACCCTTGTGATTAAGGATTTACCATCATTTAAGTACGTAATTAGTCATTCTTGTTATGGATAGTTTTGGTTGTCCTTATTCAAATTTTTTTTTTGCATTTGTTAGTTACGTATTTATACACTCCTATGTTTTTATTTTTAGAGATATATCTATTTATTAATGTGTTGTGTGATATATAAAATCAGAGAGAGGGAGATGTATTCATCAAATTGGTAGACCAGTGCAAGATTGTAGAGAGAGTTAGCAAGTCTGCTTGGGCAGGTCGTTACAGGTGGTATAGCACAACCCTGGGTTGCATGAATCTGTATGAGCCACGTCTTGAATTCTGAAGTTAGAGTGAAGTTCTATGCAGAACTAAGTGCTACACTATGGCCACCGAGGAAAAGTTGTTGAGCCAATGCAACGAGAATGTTGCATCATACGGTGGGAAGATAGTGAAAACTTATAAGGTGGGTTGTCCCACATCAATTAAATATCAATTGGGAATTAGATACTATCAGGAAGCCCAAGCAGTATTATATCACTCGATGTTAATCTTTTGAGCCACGTAGTTAGGCTAAGAGTAGCAGGTCAACTAGGGTGGGTTGTCATGTAAAGAACTTGTTCTCTGCTTTTGCATATCTATATCTCTATAGAAATGAATTGTTGTAACAAACTGGAGATTAATCGTCATGATATATGATTTGGAGATACTCCTCTGTATGTGAAAACCTAATGAAGAAGAAGACAAAATGAAGGAAACTAACAAGTAGTAGTAGTAGTAGTGGTAGTACTTGGTAACTTATATTATATATAGCAATGCAGATGGCTGTTTTAATATCTCGACATGCAATCAAACAATAGTTACTCTAATTTCACGAATGTTCGCAAATTCTAGTTCAACTTCCTCTACTAATTTCAATAATATACCAACTTAAAAAGTATTGGAATGGTTTAAGCATTTTTTTTTTCTTTTTTTGGTAAATGCAAGATCTTATTAAGCTCAAACAAAGAAACAATGTACAGGGATCAAAGCCCTTACACCAACTAAACAGCCAGCAAACTAAACTATACAAGTTGCAAAATCCTATCAGAGAGACCCCATATCTAGCAGAGGGCCTTATTCTTCAAGAAGTTTCTCACAATTCTCCTGCAACTAAGAAAATCCCTTATATTAGTAGCAATCCCAGCAGCTACCTGATCATGCCCCTTTGCTACTGGTCTAAAAATTCGATTGTTCTTCTCTTGCCATATGCCATAAAAAGCTGCAGCCAATGTACATTTAAGAACAGTGCGTCTAAAACCATTCCTAGCCACATGAGAACAAAACCAAGTGATCACATCTCCCAATTTAATAAGGCATTCCTTGCAACTTGTTCTTGACAGCAAGAAACTGCCAAACATCTTCAGAATAAGTGCATTCAAAGAAGATGTATTGATGAGTCTCCTCCTTAGCCTTACAAAGGCAACATGCTTCATTAACCTTCATACCCCGAGCCTTCACCCTATCTTTTGTACCAAGTCTTTGAAGAACAGCTAACCAAAGAACAAAAGACCATCGTGGCACATTATTCCTCCAAATGATCTTGTACCAAGGTTGAATTGGGTACCTCACCCTTATGGCATCCCAAGCAGACTTTGCGGTGAAGTTACCAATTGAGTGAGGCATCCAAATAGTAGAATCATCGATATCAGAATTTGGTCGCAAACTTGAAGGCGTTTAAAGCATGTATTTTGCTTCACAATAAAACCTTCTATTCTATTAACATGTGGTTCAAGCATGGCCAGCGATGAAGCACCAATGTCACTGTATCCGTATTGGACAATCCATGGACACGCTAGATGCTAGTGACACGTATTAGACACTCCGTGTGGTGTGCCTATTAAATTATTGTAATTTTTTTATGGCGGGACCAGTGGCCAAGGAACATGCTAGGGGACATAGCAGATTTTTAATTAAAAGCTCTTTTAGGATTAAAATATTTATAACAAAAAACTTACTTGGGCCAAACGTGTCATATACAACATATGGATATGTGTACAGCCATACAACTTCGGTCGATAAAGTATTTGATAGGAATCCTAACCTAAAAATTCCCTTTTATTGTACCCTCAATAGTTGCTGAAGCTAAAAATTCTCTTTTATTGTACTGTCAATAGTTGCTGATGCTCAGTTTTCACTTATGAAATAGTAAAAAGCAGCAGGCCCGCACCAACCGCATTCACAGAAAATTATCGAGTCAAAACATGTCCTCTATACATTTTTCTTTTGCAGCTTTTGCCTTTGCTAATAAACCGTTGTAAGCTGCATGCTATAGCTAGCATTGATGAGCATTGAACACAATATTTGCATGTTCTATTTCAGAGGGACAAGTGCTCTCGAGGACCCCCCATGTGAAGTCCTTTTATTGATGTCAAAATCTGTTTTTGATATTGATGAAAACTTCGAATCTAAGCGATAATTATCAAAACCAATCCCACTCAAATGGATATGTACAAAGTGACATTGGTGAGATTTATGAATTACTCTCACCATTTGCAATTTATACTCAAAATTAGCTGTTAAGAACACCTTTGGTACTCTTCACCGACCGACCGTGCAAACAGTTTTCACATTAGCAAATCGCGTAAATTTGGTGCTTCTTGAATGATTGTGCTTTTGTTTCCTCCATTTTTTGTTGCATTCGAAATAATAGCAGGAGTGGGGCTTAAGAAAAGTGGCAATGCACATTCTGTTGTGAGATATGCACATTGCCGTCTCTGATTGCCTTTTTCCCTACTGCATCATTAGCTGCATTTGCTTATTTCGTTTCACTATCGTGCGTGGCTGTGCATCACTCTGATCACACAAGTTCACTCTTCATAGTTTTATATTTCTGTACATTATTCATTTCTTCTTTCTTCCATTCCATACCTCTACTTCACAATTTTAATTTCAGGTCCTGTGGACCACCAGCATGTGTGCGCGATAAAACCAAGAGACCTCGCAGCTGAAATTTAGAAGACAAATTTCGCAGAGCAGCGAAATATAGTGAGGCAGAAGAACCGAGTAAGGGAATTAGGATTTGGAATTGAATCGTTACAAGAGTTCCCAAACAACAACAGCAGCAGAAACAACAACAACAAAAAGAGGACGGAGAGTCGGTGCTGATATGTAGAAAGACATTGTACCAGAAAATCGAAAATTTTCACGACTAAAACCAGTGAAAAAGGAATCCATTAATACAAGTGTAACAGAAACAAAAATTGCAAAAACAGAATTCTGGGATAACAAGAGTTGAAAAACCTTGAACTATATGTTCTCTCTTTTTGTATTCAAACAAGCACACCGGATTCCACCTTCACCGACAAACCATTTTCCGTTTTGTCTATCTCTATAATCTAAACTCATTCTCCTTCCGAAGGACATTGAATAACCTCCAAAATTTTAACCACCTCTCCCATATCCGGCCTATTCGATGGCACTTGAGCGGCACAAATCAAACCCAGTTTTATAACAGGCAGTGCTTCCTCTGCCGGAAAATTATCATTAAGCCTCCCATCGATACATTGCTCCGCCCTGCCTTCCTCCAACGCTCCTCTCACCATATCACAAAGCACCACAACATCATCCTCCATATATTCCACCGGCTTCTTCCCTGTCACCACCTCTAGAATCAAAATCCCAAACCCATAGACATCACATTTCTCGGTTATCTTTACCGTTGGACATGCAAATTCAGGAGCCATGTATCCAAGTGCACTCTGAATCTTGCTGCTTAAGATATAGCGATCTAGTGTTGGGAGAAGCCTCGCCAACCCAAAGTCTCCCACCTTGGGCTCGCCAGAATCGTCTAATAGAACATTGGTTGACTTTATGTTGTAGTGAATGGTGTTAACTTGGTGCAAATGTGCCAAACCTTTTGCTGTCCCAATAATAATGTTGAACCTTTTTTTCCAAGTAAGGCAGTTTATGGATTCCCCCTCATGGAGATGCTCATACAAACTCCCACTGCGAACGTATTCGTTGATTAGAAGCTGCAATGATGGAGTCCAATAGTACCCTTCAAGTGATATTAAATTAGGATGTCTGATCTTTCCGAGTTGCTTGACTTCCTTCTCAAAAACTTCTTGGGACTTCATCAAGCTCGAAATATTTAGCTTCCTGACAGCCACTGAGCGTCCGTCTTGAAGGGCAGTTTGGTAAACAACCCCGAATCCACCACGCCCTAGTTCATTTCCCTTGTTGAGAAGTGCATTATTCCCAGCAACAAAGCCACCAGAGTCACCAGAAAACATCACAAGCTTTCCAGAATTGGAATCAGTGGTAGGCGAACGACTCAGATCACCCTCACGCAACATCGCAAATGGAGCAGGAGGCATCGAATTCCGGACACATAGATTGAGGACAGTGACAGCTACTACACCAAGAGCAATGAAAACAGCTGCACCGATGGCAATGAGAGCAGAGATGCTGAGTACGATTCGCTTGCGGTGCATGCCAGGAGAAAATGAACTTCCATTGGACGAAGAATTGGGGTTGAGGACAAATGGTTTGGGATGGACAGAAGGGCAGGATTGGCCTAAAATGGAGCCACATAAGGAGGGATTACCGGAGATGGATGAGAGAGGGATGGTGTTGAAGAAGCCACCAACTGGCAGCTCACCTTGGAAGTGGTTGTGCGAGATGTTGAAGACGAGAAGGTGAGAGAGGTTCGTTAGCTCTTTGGGTAGTGTTCCCGAGAGGTTGTTGAATGACAAATCAATGATCTGGAGATCAGTAAGATTCGCAATGGCTATAGGGACTGGACCTGTAAGATTGTTCTTTGACAGTATCCTGTAAAATTCGAAAGGAACGTACAATTAGAGTTTGTTGAAATCATTACTTGTCTCCCTAACTTAATTAAGCTGCAAGACCAAAATGAAGAACAAATGACCCATCCTATAACTATGAACAGGAAGATTCACTGAAAGAAACTTCGCATAGAAGATGTAACCTAGTCCATAAGATGAAATTTATACCCAATTAATGGAATCAGAATACATATCCGTTATGTAAAGAAATCAGACATGCACTTCTGAATTGAACTCCTGCATAAATGAAGTCCAACTTAACAACAGCATGCTGCTATGGAAGGTTTCGTGGATCAATTAACCATTTAAACGTCAAAAATTGAAACTTAATGTCCGTTGAATGAAGAACTGATGACAGTGGAATTGGATAATAATGTTGTTACTTGTAACGAATCAAATAATCTTGGCTTAGACCAAATGAAAATGGTGAAAGATAACTCACAATGAGGTCAAGGATGAGCAATTTTCGATCTCAATTGGGATCCTCCCTGTTAGAAAATTTGTCTCCAGCCTCAGTTCTCGGAGTGAAACTGCTCCACCGATTTCAGCAGGAATGCTTCCATTTATCCAATTGCCACTCAAATCAAGAACCTTTGTGGTTTTCAATTCACCTATACTTGCTGGAATAGAACCACTTAAATAGTTCCTGGAGATATTCAATAAAAGCAAGTTCCTAAAGTTCCCTATCGCTGATGGGATTTCACCGGACAATACGTTAGCTGATAAATCAAGTACGCGAAGGCCTTGATAGGCGGCTGCATATGATGTCAAAGGAGGAAAATCCATTCTTCCAGTCAGTTTGTTTCTCGAGAGAGAAACTGCCCATAAACCGGAGTTAAAAATCCATTGAGGAAGGCTTCCTGTAAGCGAATTCATGCTAACATCCAATACCAAAAGGTTAATGCAGCTTGTTAATGTCTCCGGTAAGCTCCCGGTGAACCCATTCCCAGATAAGTTGAGTTCTTTCAGAAACTGCAATTCTCCGATTGAGACTGGAATCTGACCCGAAAAGTTATTTGCAGAAAGATCCAAACTTTCAAGGCTCCTCATATTGCCAATCCAATTTTGAACTTCACCATTGAACAAATTCCCACTTAAGCTCAATGAAGTGCACAGACTGAGTTTTTTCATCAGTTCCGGAAGGGTTCCAGAAAGAGAATTCTGACTTAAATCAAGTGTTTTTAACTGGAAACAACCACCAATATCCTCCGGTATCTGCCCGAAAATCATGTTATTCCTCAGATTAACCTCTCGTAAATCATACAGACTATGAATTCCACTTGGAATGTCACCCTCTAACAAATTATATGACAAATCAAGTGATTTTAGTCTCGTCAAAGACCAAATCCCAGATGGTAATGAACCAGAAATCTGATTATAGGACAAGTTAACTGTTTCAAGCGTTGAGCATGAGCTTAAAGAATCAGGGATATTTCCAAATAGGTTGTTACGGGCAAGTGAAATTGTCCGTAACAACCCACATTGTCGAAAAATCCAATCTTGGGATCGACCGGATAGACTGTTTTCGCTCAAATCAAGAAAATGCAGGCTCTGCAATTGGGCCAGAATGGGGTTAATCGTGCCATTGAATTCGTTTCTCGAAAGGGAGAGGATTTGAAGGAACTGCAAACGGAGGAGGCTTTTGCTGATATGCCCAGAAAGGGAGAACCCGTTTAGGACAAGCTCCGTGACCCGATTATTATACGGGTCGCACCTGATACCGACCCAGTTGCAAGGGGTGTTGTCGTCTTCGTTCCATGATGCGAGTTTGGATTGTGGGTCGGTGAGGCCGGCTTTGAAGACGATCAGACCCAAAACGTCATCGTTCAAAGCTGGGCTTGTCGAGTTCACCAGAATTGGGGCTAAGAAGAAGAAAACAGTAAGCAGAGCCATTACCATCTTTCTTTTCTTTCTTATTTTTTTCTCAAATCAAACACCCAATGACAGTTGCGTTGCGTCTAACACAGTATTCCTTTTGAACAAATGGTAGATTACCACTAATGGGTTCTGAGTAGCTAGCTAGCTTCTTTTGAAATTGTAATAATACCCACCCACTATAATAAAGGCTCAAGCTTTTTCAGTTAAGGAAAAACACAATATATGCATTTGACGGTAGAACAACCGCCATTAATGGGTTCTGAGAAGCAACTTTTCGAAATTGTGATATCAACCCAGTAACCTACTGTAATAAATGCTCAACCTTTTCAGATAAACGAACTGGGAATGCTTATTGGAGCACAGAAACGGTTTAAATGTCACACACACACACACACACACACACACACAGAGAGAGACGAAAATCACCAGGACAAGTAGGTTTGGGAGGCGGATGGGGCCTCTATTTGGGCCGGATCATGGCCGGAACCCAGAAGACATGGGACGGGAATAGCTGGGAAATTGGCCGGGAAAGGTAAAGGAGGAGCCGGGGAGGAGACCTAGAAAGAAACAGAGAAAAATGCGCCTTTAGGGAAAAAAGAAAGAAATCTGGTGTAGGCATTAAAGAGGACTCTTGGACTGTGCTGGGTGGTGGTAGTGGTGATGGTCAGTTATGATTTCCTTTTTCTCTGAGATTTAGCCAGAGAATTAAAAGCCACCCTCTTTTTTGAAACACCATTATTCCATGGAGCGTTGTCTCATAATTTTTTTTTTTTTGGATCATCTGTCATAATGATTTTTTTTTTTTTGGGATCATCTGTCATAAATTTTGTTTTTTTTTTTGGATCATCTGTCATAAATTTTGTTTGATGGGCAGTTTTGAAATAAGTTTTTGAGATACTACCAAGGAATCTCGTACCTGACAAGGTATTGATTTTCTTACTAGTACGGTACGGTACCGGTACCAGATGAGTACCGGTACCGTTTTGAATTTAGCGATACTACATGTATATACATATATAAAAATCAAAATTTTTACTCGTATCACCCAAATTTTATTTTTTTTAGAATTATATCATCCAATTCTTCATAAAATTAATTTTAATTAGAGAAAAAAAATCATAAAACGGCCTACTATCATTTCTAGACAACAATTAACCAATAAATTTTTTACTTCTAAAATTTCCAAATAAAATTGGGTAGGCCTATTATCAATTTAATATTTTTTCTATGGAAATTGTACTCCATGTACCAGCCACACCGAATAAAATCCCCCCCTTCTAATCTTCAATACACTACTTTTTCGTTGAAAACAAGAAACAATTTGGGACTCATCTCCTCTCTCTCCGTCCCGTTCATCAAAGATCCCGGCAACAACTGAGCCGACGGCGATGTCCAGTAGAGAGAGATGTCAAGTCCTTTGTTCACACACCGAAAGTTTCAGAGATGCCCAGTAGAGAGAGATGTCGAGCCCTTTATTCACACACCGAAAATTTGTATTTTTTTTTTGGTTTTCATTTTCATTTTCCAATCTCTGAGCTATTTTAATTGAAAAATCTCTGGTATTCAATCTTTTGGTCGATGTTGAGCTGTTCGGTGGGAGTGGAATTGAAGTTTGGATCTTGAAAGAATAATTTTAGGTAAATCTCTGGTATTCAATCTATGGCTATTCAGGTAACCAAATCGTTGAATTCATTGTTTGTGTGTTTGTTTTGTGGCTTCTGGATATGCATATTTGTCTTCTGGAGATGCAAACTTTGCTCTCTTTCTTCTTTCTCCTTAGGTTTCAAAATCTCGGGCGGTACAACCGGTACCTTTATACTGTCCAGTATTGTCCAAAATGATCGGAACCGACCGGTATTGACCGGAATTGACGACAGGACAGTATTGAATGGCGAGGTTACTGGTTTTTCTCAAATCCGGTACGTACCTGCTGGTACGGTACGGGATTAACAACCTTGGATACTACTGGTTACCTAAAATAAAGATTTTGAGATACTTAGTAAAATTTTGTATAGTTTTAAGTAATTTTTTATATTTAGTTTTTTTACATTGTAACAATTTTTAATTTTTTGAATAAAGATATGCAATATACATATAAAATGTATAAAATTAATTAAAAAATAATTACATAAAAAAAAAGAAAACAAAAATGACACAACAGTAAAAAAAATAGTGATGAATGTTCCAAAATGAGAACCAAACAAAGCCTGCACTCAAAATATTGATAACCACACTTCCACTTGGGGCTCCACCTTATGGGTTGGATGGTCACATGAGCACCCTCAAAAAAAAATTGCAGTAATAATACATGTATTAGTTAGTCCATGCTTTGAACACTCATCCGAAATATGAACAAATACTCGGTGCAAAATTAACTGAGCACCCCAGCAATTCAATCTAATTTGAACAACGACCTAAATTACATCCCATTATAACTCAATCATAGATGGCACCACATTTAAGAAAATGTGGTCAATTGAACACTTTTTTTTTTTGTGATTTTGCATATTGTAATTTTGTCTCGTAGTTTGTTTGAACACTTACTCCTATACTATGTGCAATTCAAGTGATTTACAACTGAATACTAAGTGTTCCACTAACAAAAAATAATTTTTCCAAAAACCAAAACCGGTCATTTTCTCACAATACATCACATAAAAAATCGTAAAAAAACCAGTTTATTCAAAAAATCACCTTACTAGAACACCCTCTATACTAGCCTAAAACAAGATAGACATCTTAATGAAAAATAAATAGAGAGAGGAAAACAAATCTATTGGTATTATTATTGTGCAGTTTCTCTTAGAGCAAACAATTCAAAAATAAGCACGTATATTTAAAAAGATCAATGCAAACATATTCGTTACATAATTTCCTTTAAAAAATGAGAGTATTTATGCTCCGATTTGATTTTGCTTTGCTAAAAATATATTTTAAAAAATGAAACAAATATAACATTTTACATTTTTTTGTAATTTTGGGTCGCATTATACATACTAGTATATGAAATTTTGCGAAGATATGAATGATTGGTTAAGCTAGTAGAGTTAAAGGTTATTTTTGAACACATTATTAAAAATTTCTGGAGTCGCCACTGCACACTTCAGTATTTATGTGTTACTGTTTATATAATGTGTACTCCCTCCGTCCCACAAAAGTTTGATCACTATGAAACTATGTGCAATTTTCAAGCTAAAAAATAACGTGTTTACGAAAATAATTTTTTAGTCAATATGAATCTTGTTTGATAGATTTTATCGAGAACTTTTATACGATGCAAAAAAAATTGAAAAATTATTTTGGTAAATACATTATTTTTTAGTTTGAAAATTGCATGTAGTTTCGTAGTGATCAAATTTTATGAGACGGAGAGACTATTTTGAACATTAAAAGATAAATTTTAGAGTATAATTATCAAAAAGTGAAATGTCAACATCAAACTTTATCTTTTTCCTACTTTATTAAGCACAAAGAGTATTAACGGAGTACTTACTACCATTCAATAAGAAAAAGAACAGATGTGGGTCAAACGAGAATACCGAGGTGTGATGCCACAATGGCTCGCACAAGCAAACTTATGATGCTATGGGGAAGCTTAAAACTTCTTTTTCCTTTTATATTCAGCCTCGCTGTATGTCATCAATGTGCTCAAGTTTTATGCAACTTTTAATGTAAAATTCGTCGAGAGATTTAATCGTACCTAATATTTCTTTCAAAGACATCAATTTTTTGGATGTGCAAAATATTACTCTATTTTTTTTTTTTAATGGCAAAAGGGGGGGGGGGGGCAACATTAATTGTAACAATCCCCACGGCCTTGAACATTCCCGACCCGTTGTGTAATGTCCAGTTTGAGTCATAACTATTGGTCGGAAGGACATGCCATGAACACAGTACTACATAGTTACTAAGTTACTAGATGGACAAAATGCCCTTCATGTCTTGCAATTGGCGGAACTCATATTTGTCGGATCGTGTATGAGAGGGGAGGAGCACAAAACACTTTAAACTCACTCACCATTGTCATCTAGATTAGAAGGTGGTAAATACTACTCCACTTATTGGTAGATTGCGGGGCAGCTTCCAAAAAAAGGACATTGGATTAGAAATCACGATGAATTAAGCCAGAGTAGTCCCAAAATCTAAGTAACCCGTCAGCTCTGGAAGAGAATATCAGGGATCCACAATAGGCTCTCTAAGTTGGCTCCTAAGATATACACATAAGCCTAATTGGAATCAATTTTTCACTCCTAGAGTTTGCTAAATTTAGAGAGCATATGTGCACTAAATGGGCTAGCAAAAACACTTTCTATTTTCAAATAAAATCATTTATCTTTTGAAAATTTCATGTTAAGAAAAGATTAAAATGACTTAGGTCCTACTTGAGGCTAGCTACAAAACTACCTAAATTTTGCTAATGGTTTAGGAGTCATACTTAGGAGCCACCCGTAGGAGCTTGTATTAGGAGCCCATTAAAAACTATAATTGATCAAATGGCTTGCTAAATTTTAGGAGCCCCACTTAGAAGTCATTTACAAAGCCCACTGTGGATGCCCTCAGCAAAGAAAACTCTATGCGCTCAGATCGCTCTTTTGGTTTCATTTTGAGATCCTACACAAATAATTCAAGTCTTTCATTAATCTAAAAGCATTTTTTGCGTGGTCCCATAAAAAACCAACTCTATCTAAAAACTCAAAATGCTTGATCTACCATTTTTTTTTTGATTACTTGTTTAGACTTTAGAGTGTAAAAAATTAATCAAACACTTAAAGTTATTTGATTGATTTGATTTTTCACAAAAACACTCAAAACTGTATTGTAAATTGATAAACAACTTGAATTATTCGCGTGAGAGTCCAAAATAGGCTTAAAAAAATGATCTGTGGGCGATCTTTGGATATATATTTAGGGGGTGTTCCACTAAGCTTTTTTTTTTAATAAATTGATTTTTCACGATTTTTTATGTGATGTATTGTAAAAGAATAACCTATCTCAATTTTATTAAAAAAAAATTTTTATTAGCAGAACACCCGTTTACACGCATAGCAAAGAACCCGGGGCAAAACTCAACTTATAGCATTTGCTTCTCCCAAGATGAATTTCTTAAAAAGAACTTGTCAGATGACTAGTGGGAAAGTGAAATCCTCTTGGTACGTACGTTTACAGACAGTAAAACGATAAGGCGTCAAGGCTAGCTGGTCTTTTTACCCCTACAACATCTCCTAAAGATGGAGTTCTGTTCCATTTCACATTTTTTTCATTGATCGGAAAAACAATTTCAATAGATCAAAACCTAGAACAAAGGATGTGGCTAAGCTCAGCTGAGATTAAAAAAATTCAGTTCAGAGACAACAATCCTGAAACAAAAGAGGTCACTCAATGGGCGACCCTATTCACTGTTCTAAGAATCCATGAAACATATAAATTCAGACTTTTAAGAAAAGATCTAATATCCTGAATAATGCACTCACAATCCCAAGGAGAGTCTAATTCAGAAACACTAAGACAGATGAGCTCTCTATTGTCATTTTCTATCTGCATAGAATGAAGATCCATGGCTTTAGCCATAGGCATGCTTCATGTAGAGCCAGTGCTTCACAAACTAGAGTAGAAGGGCCAGTCACCTTGAACTTCCTGCCATCAATAATTTCGCCCTTATGATTCCTTATTACCACCGCACCAAAGCCATCCCGAGTATCCCTATTCCAGTCACATTTCACACTTGACATGAGGCTAAAAGATCAAACTTTGCTATTTGTAGAGACTTATTCGCTGACCCTTGCACTGATCCAACGTGTATGGGTAGGTCCCAGGCCATAATTGATTCAAAATTGGTCCCAAACAAAGTGCCAACTTGAAACCTAAACCCTAGCTCCGTTTTTTACTTTTAGGATTAAGCAAACTATCTATTTGCGAATGTTCATTTAGGCCCCATTTGATTCGGGGATTAGGAGGGTGAGATGAGACTATTTTAGTCTAATTCCGCGATGTCTCTTGTCTGGTTTACGGAAAATGGTTTGGGATTACTAATCTGGTATATAAATAACTAGCGTTGAACCCGTGCTATGCACAGGCGAGATTACATGAACACATAATGTATATACGTGGCACAATGGTGCAGCAGGTGGATACTAATCATACATGCGAACAACATATCTGGCATTGTACCCGTTTGATACCGGGAAGAAAATTCACAATGGTATGTTTTTTTGTGTTCTCTTGTGTTGAAAGGGTACAATGGCCTTTCAACATTGGTATGTTTTTTTCTTGTGTTCTCTTTTCTTTTCTTTTTTTATGGATGTACATTTTTTTTTTGGTATAGGTGTTGAACTATTAATAAATTTTGACAGGATGAATTTAGATACACGCAATTAGTTTAAATTGTCAAAATTCATTAATCATTCAACACCTATACCAAAAAAAAAAAATTGTAATTTAGCAAAATATCTAAAATGTAACCTTACAAAGAAAGTTCATTTGGAATACTTCAATGCTCATTTACTATTACTCGACATTTCTAATTGAAAGGACAATAACTTATCATATATAGCAAAAAGTCACTATAAGTTAATTGAGATGTGTTTTGGCCTAAAGAGTTAGTTGGCTTATTTTTTCAATATTATTTGATTTTTTTTTCATGTTTTTTTAGTTTTGCATCAACTTTTTGTGTATTATTGGTTTGTCTCGTTAAAAAATGCATATAACTTTTCCATTTTTTTTATCCACGTTTTGGCTTTTTGCATGGATCATCAAATTAAACTTTTATGCTGAATTCATTGTTTTCGGAGAGAGAAAATCTTGTATAGTATTTAAAAAGTGAAAGTGATTACCATTGCTGTAAAAATCTGTATGTCTTTCCATCTACACAATTGATTTTGTTGTAAAAAAAAATGTCAACCAACAGAAAGCTCATTGACCAACAAATAAAAGTAGAAAAAAGAAGATAAGGTAGTAGTCTAGCAAAATGACAACAGTGATAAAAAAAAAAAAACAAATTTGATGTTTTATGTGGACAAAATCATTCATTTTCTTTTGTACGAAAGAAAATTTACATTGATTAAACCCAAACCAACTACGTAATCCATAATTTTTTTGGGGACCGTTTTCACTTTCGGATTATTGTTCTCATGATCCATGTTGTAACGTTAACAAAATTTGCATAATTAATCACACTCATGAACCACACTTGATAGTGTCTTATGTCCAAATACAATTAAGCATCAATTGGGATATGGTTATTGTTAAATGATTTTTATTTTTTACTTTGAACAGATAAGAAGAAGAAAATTTTTGACTTTACTCGGATAAAAAAAATGCATATAACTTTTTCATTTTTTTATCCATATTTTTTCTTTTTGCATGGATCATCAAATTAAACTTTTATGCGGAATTCATTATTTTTCGGAGAGAGAAGATCTTGTACAGTATTTAAAAAGTGAAAGTGATTACCTTTGCTGTAAAAATCTGTAAAAAATGCCAACCAACAGAAAGCTTATTGACCAACAAATAAAAGTAGAGAAAAGAAGATAAGATAATGGTATAGCAAGAAGAGAAGAGGGAGAGAGATAGCTGGGAGAAATATTGGATTGTAAATCACCAACTCATGTAAAAAAGCTTAAAATGTTAGAAAAAGAGATAACTTTATCATTTATATCTTCAACAACAGAAAAAGAGCTGTGAGATATATATACCTGATCTTACCTTCTCCAGGACTGCATATCGTTCAACTTTGGCAAAGCTGCTGAAGGGGAGGATTTGGGATGGTACTGATACGTAACTCAATTCTCCTTCACTAATGAGGATATGGTTGATGCAAAGCTAGACAATTAATTTGATCATATAATAGCATGTGATTAGTTAGGCAAAGCACAGGATATAGTTTCTTGAACAATTTCCTTATTCCTCTCCTCATTTTCGGACTTTCTATTATTCTTCTATGAAATTAGTTAGGCAAATTTCATAAACAAATTTCAAATTCCTTTTCGGAATTTGTTACCATAAGACTATTTTTCCTTAGGAAATTATATTTTCTTAGGAAATTAAGAAGTTTTTTCCTTTGTCAACGACATGTTTTATTAGGGAAGGAGATACTTGTTTCCTTTCTCAACAAATAAAATCATTTCTTTTGTCGTTAAAAAATATGTACGTATAAGTAAAGAATCATTCCATTTCCTTTTCTCTTTACCAAAAAAAAAAAACACACACACACACACTATTCCTTTTGTCATTCAATTTCGTTAATATAATTTTTATGGTAACCTAATATAAAAATTCGGGAAAATTGGAAAATTTTTGGTTATTGTATTGGAGAAGAATCATTACGGCAGCAAAGCTTAACTCAGTAAGGAATTAAATACTACTCCCTCCGTCCCAATTTGTTTGCCCACAATGGGAATACGTGCAATTTCAAACCCCTACAAAATATATTTCTCTATATTATTTTTTAATTTGTTTTATACCAAATTAAAGTGCTCATTGAGTACTTTAATTTGGTGTAAAAAAAATTTTAAAAAAAATTATACAAAAGTATATTTTTCAACCTCTACAAAATTACACGTTTTCCAAAGCGAGCAAACAAATTGGGACAGAGGGAGTACCATTTAGGACTTTGCTAATTGCTAAAAAAGTGCAAAGAATTGGGGGACACGTGGCAAGCTCAGAAAGCTCCATTCACCAAAAGTCATTCTGCAATACTATAATAAATACCTATATGTATGGTATTATATACTACCGGGGATTGTTTTGTCCAGGATAAACCACGTGGAAGGAGAAGCCCCCAAATTGCAAAAATGCCATCGGTGAGTATCATCTTCTCTCTCTCTCTCCCTCCCCAGTCCCCCAATAGATACAACAACAACAAATTGATCGATTCATCATCAATCAACGGCCTTTTCTCGTAGCATAGCAGCTCACGTTGAGAAGAAGCAGGGGCAACAAATTGATCGATTCATCAGTATACAGGTTAGAAACCAAAGCATATTTACATACGGATTTAGCTTCAAAATTTGGGTTATCTTTGATCAAAATGGGTTTGGACTTTCTGGGTATACATGTCTCATCGATTTTCTGGGTATACATGGTTGTATTATGGTTTTCGATTTTCAATTTTAGACTTGAAGATTTTCTGGATCATGATTTTCAGTTTGTTCAAAGATATATATGGATCATGATTTCTAGGTATACTTGATCTTGATTTCTGGGTTGACTTCACTGGTGCTACTTGATCATGATTTTTTGAGAGATTGAGAGAGTCCTAAAATTAATCCCACAATTTAGTTTGGGGAACCAAACATGGAATTGACCGAAACACAGATATCCCGATGTTAATCCTACACGAATCAAACAAAGGATTGAGTGAGATTCAATACTAAATTAGTCACAGGACAAATAATCCCGGACTATTAATCCTAGGACTACCAATCACACCTATTTTAGTCCGCGAATCAAATGAGGCCGTAAAGTCTGGACACAAACGTCTCTGTATGACTAACTGTAAGTGAGAATCATTAAGTAGCAAGGGATGTGTTTTACAATTATAAAAAGTATAAGGGGTAATGTGCAGTTTATAGTTAGAACGTGTAACAAACTAGTTAGGAAAGTTAGTTTTCTGTTGTAATGGTTAACAACTAAGGAGGTGTGACTCTTCTCTAATTTTTCTCTTCTCTCTCTTTTGTATCTGTATTGTATAAATACTCCTCTGTAATTTCAGTTGTGATCATTCGTCAAGAAAATGAGAAATGAAGCCATTTCCTCATATATGATTTTCTAGGGTTCTTCTGATTAAATTTTTCTTCATTGTATCAGAGCCATTGAAGATGAAAGTCTGATCGATTGCTCGTGATTCTTCTGAAATCTGATCATTTTGAACATCGAAGAAGTAAACCAGAATTTGTTCGCTGCTCAGATCTAAAAATGTCTTTGGTCGCGGTAACACGTCCCCCTTCGCTTATGTTCTTGGTTTCGAACTTTCAGTCTCTTGTAAATGTGAAATTGTCTGGAACAAATTATCTCTTATGGCAAATACAAGTTGAGAACGTAATGATAGCAAATGGATTTCTTGGATATTTAGATGTTTGGTCCCCCTTTTTCTCAATGTACCCTTATCGAGATTCTTTAATATATTTTCTTTTTCCGATAAAAAAAAGGATGATGACAACAGTGGCTTTTAACCTTTTATATAATCCATTTTTTGTTTGTATCAATATATTTCTTGTGGTAGTTGTGCTGGTATTTGTTTGTATTCATATATAATTGCATAGTAGTATTTTTTTTCTTTCGGTAAAGACATATAATTGCTTAATGATCCTTTTTTCTCACTTTAACAATCAGCCTAACCCAAATTGATTAAAGAAAAAACTGTTCTAATTCTTAGAAGTGTGTTCCTTGGGGTGTTGTGTTTGTATTTATGAGATTGAATATGAGAGTGGCGTGAAATGCGTCACTTTTGAATTTTTCTAATCAGGGGAAATGACAAAGTAGACGCAAAAAAATTGTCGCCTAATCTTTCAGATATATATAATACAGAGAGAACAAATTTGTTCAATCAGAGTAGGTTAAATTTGAAGTCAATTTTCTGTCCCATGGTGCTTCATTCCAGAAACTATTTCAACACTTGTTTGAAGCTTACGTCTCGGACTCTCCGTAGTCAAGGAAGAAAACAGTCACAATTCAAGCGAGAAAGGCTTCTGACTCCCACTTTGATGATCCGAATCATTCACTTGTCCATTTTTTTTTTTTTTGGGTAACATGAGTCTTCAGAGTATTTAGAGTTCATGTATAGACCATTTATTTTCAAATGCAAATCTGTTATGAGCCACAAGTGTAACTACTAGTTAGTTACTTTCTGTTATTCTGTTACTTTCTCTTTTGTATCTCCCACTTGTTGTATCTCTTTTATTTCTCATTGTAATTCTGTTACGGCAGTTACTAGCTATAAAGGGGGGATCGTGCAGCAGAAGTAGGAATTGAATTGTATTGTTTTCTAAAACTCAGTTGGGGTCTGGAATAAGAGAACAACTATCTTCTTTTCCATTCATTTTACTACCTTCTTCTTTGTAGACATAACACTGGTATCAGAGCGGGCAATCCTTAGCCTGTGCTTGATCCACTGCGATGGCTGAAGGAACTAGAAGTCAAGAAATCAAGAAAACGAAGGACGCTATTCGAGCACTAAAGGAGGGTCAAGGAAGGATTGCGAAGGAGAATGAGGAAATCAAGAACAACCTCAAGGATTTGGGGGAAATTAAGGAGATGTTGGTTGCAATCACCATGAAATACGATCAAATGGCAGCATACGTATATGGGAAGCAACGAGAAACATCATCAGGGGATTGCGACACTCAGTTGATGGGTCGAGGAGCAAGCCAATTTAGATCTGAGAATCTCCAGTTCCAATTTCAGTCTAGAATTGGTACCAGGTATGCCAAGATTGACTTCCCCAAGTTTTACGGTGAAGATCCCACAGGATGGGTTTACAAATGTGAAGGTTTTTTTTTTTACTACAATTCAATTGAAAACAATAACAAAGTGAAATTAGCTATCTTGCATCTTGAAGATAAGGCTTTACAGTGGTACCAGTGGTTCGAGAAAACCCACTGCATGATTAATTGGATTTCTTTTAAACAAGGAATAGTTGCAAGATTTGGCCCTGATCTGTATGAAGATGCTGTGGGTGAACTGACTAAATTGAGACAAACAACAACAGTAAAGGAATATCAAGAAGGATTTGAAATCTTGGCCAATAAAACCCACAACCTACCAGAAAGCTTCTTTACCAGTTGTTTTATCAGTGTTCTCAAGGAGGAAATTAAGGCCAATGTGTTGATGTTTAGGCCTACAATTACTACCCAAGCCATTAGTTTGGCCAAGCTCCAAGAGTTTAGCATAGATGCTATCACCAAAAAGACCAAATCAGCATCAAGAATGACTAAAAACCCTTTCCCAAATCAGTCAAGATTCAACTCTACGTCCAACTTTGTCAAGAAAGAATTGCCTAAGGACTTGGAAAAGAAGAAAGCAAAAGGGCTGTGTTTTAGATGCAATGAGATGTACACAAGAGGGCATCAGTGCAAGAAGAGATTGTTGTATGCCATGGATGGGGAGCAAGAGGATTCTGAGCCAAATTCACTGCCAGAGGAAGATGATGACGGGATACAGGAGCAGGAAGAGGATTTACAGATTTCTATCAATGCTCTGACAGGTTCTGTGTCCTACAGAACAATGAGGGTGCCCATAATTTCCTTAATCAAGAAGTGGTGAAAAAAGGGCAGGGATAGAAACCTCAATCACTGACCCTCTAACAGTTTCTGTAGCAGATGGCACTAAGTTGGTAAGTACTGCAGCCTACAAGGGATTTAATTGGGAAATGCAAGGGGTTACATTTCAGACAGATATGAGGATTTTGTAACTTAAGGGTTGTGACATGGTTCTAGGAGTACAATGGCTAGCCACTTTGGGACCAGTAAAATGGGATTTCAAAAATCTGAGCATGGATTTTCTCTGAATAATAGAAGGCACGTCAAAACTACTACAAAAGCAGCCTCAAGGTGTGATTGCTCAGATTTTCACCTTGCAAGTGGAATCATCAACAGGGCCGGATGATTCAGAGGTGGGAACTCTGTTGGATGGGTTTGGTGACATTTTTCAGGAGCCCAAGGAGTTGCCTCCTTCACGTACTCATGATCATCACATTCCCTTGAAGCCTGGGGTGGAGCTCCCAAATTCAAGACCTTACAGGTATCCCTATTTCCAAAAATCTGAAATAGAAAAGCAAGTAAGAGACATGATAAGTTCAGGGGTGATACAAGCTAGTGTTAGCCCTTATTCCTCTCCAATTTTATTAGTTAAAAAAAAAGATGGAACATGGAGAATGTGTGTGGACTACCGTGCCTTGAACAAAGTGACTGTGAAGGATAAGTTTCCTATACTTGCTATAGATGAGTTATTAGATGAACTATATGGGGTTGGATATTTTTCCAAACTTGACCTAAGAGCTGGCTATCACAAAATCAGAGTTTTTCCCCCTGACATTCCAAAAACTGCATTTAGGACACATGAGGGACATTACGAATTCCTTGTCATGCCCTTTGGTTTAACAAATGCACCATCCACCTTTCAAAGTCTTATGAATGAGGTCTTTAAGGAATACTTAAGAGATTTCATTTTAGTATTCTTTGATGACATACTGGTGTACAGTAAATCTTGGAATGGCCATATGCTGCATTTGAAACTTACCTTACAATTACTTCAGAAGCATCAATTATTTGCCAAAAGATCCAAGTGTGTTTTTCCCAAACAAGAAGTGGAGTACCTAGGCCACTTAGTCACAGATAAGGGGGTATCAGCAGAAGCAACTAAGATTGCAGCAATCATTAGTTGGCCTATCCCTAAAACACTCAAGCAACTAAGAGGTTTTTTGGGTTTGACTAGTTACTATAGACGATTTGTCAAGAATTATGGTAAGATTGCAGCACCACCGAACCAGTTACTCAAGAAGGACTCTTTCCTTTGGTCTGAAATGGCTACTACAGCTTTCCAAGAACTAAGGCTTGCTATGACCACACTACCTGTGTTAGCACTACCAAACTATTCTAAGTTGTTCATAGTTGAAACTGATGCTTTTGGGAAGGGATTGGGTGTTGTGCTCATGCAAAAAGGTCACCCCATTGCCTTTTGGAGTAAGGGAATTACAACAAAAAACCAAGCCTTATCCACTTATGAGAAGGAGTTGATGGCAGTTGTTCTAGCTGTACTTAAATGGAGACATTACCTGTTGGGGAGACACTTCCTTATAAAGACAGATCACCAAAGTTCAAAATACCTTTTGGAACAAAGGGTTGCAACTCCTTTCCAATAGAAATGGATTACAAAACTTATTGGTTATGACTATGAGATTGTGTATATAAGCAGTAGGGAAAATGGGGCAGCTGATGCTCTATCTAGAAGGGAAGACCTCTTCTTGGAATCTGCAACTCTATATGCCCTAAGGCCCCTAACTACTGTGGATACTACTTGGTTACCTAGGGTTCAATTAAGTTGGCAAACTGACTCTTACTTGCAGAAAGTACTTTCAGATTTGGCCACTGCACCAAACTCTCATAAGGGTTATTCTTTGGATCATGGGGTTCTCACTTACAAAGGGTGCTTAGTGGTGGGGAATTCCACTGACCTCAGGACCAAACTCATTGAAGCATACCATGCCTCATCAGTTGGAGGCCATTCTGGCATGGATAAAACTACTAGAAGGATCAAGAGGACTTTTTATTGGAAGGGGTAAAAGAAAGATGTGCAACGCTATGTATCAGAATGCACTGTATGCCAAAGATTTAAGGGAGAAAATGTGCATGAACCAGGTTTATTGCAACCTTTACCAATTCTTGAAAGGGTGTGGACAGACATTTCTATGGATTTCATAGAAGGACTTCCCAAATCCCAAGGGAAAACTACTATTTTTGTGGTAGTTGACAGATTGACAAAGTATGCCCATTTAATGCCACTAGCACATCCTTATACAGCTAAAGACATAGCTCAGTTGTTCTTGGATAACATCTTTAAGTTACATGGTCTTCCCGGTACCATTGTATCGGATAGAGATGCCATTTTTACAAGCTTGTTTTGGCAAGAGTTGTTTAAGATGTTGGGGACTGAACTCTGCCTTAGCACAGCTTATCACCCACAGTCAGATGGGCAAACTGAAATTGTAAACAAATGCATGGAAAACTACCTAAAGTGCATGTGTGGGGACTGCCCCAAGCATTGGGTTAAATGGCTTTCACTTGCAGAATGGTGGTATAACTCCTCCTACCACTCCACTATCAAAACCACTCCATTTTTTGCAGTTTATGGGCAGAATCCTCCTGACCATAATTTCATGAATTTGGAGACCTCTACAGTGGCAGCTGTGAATAATTGGGTGAGGGAAAGGGCTTCCATTGTGAAGATGCTCAAGGAAAATATACAACAAGCCCAACAGAGGATGAAACACTATGCTAATAAGAAAAGGAAAGAGAGAGAGTTTGAGGTGGGGGACTGGGTATACCTACGGTTGCAACCATACAGGCAATCCTCCCTAGCACTGCAGAGGAATATGAAGTTGTCTCCTAGGTTTTATGGACCTTTTCAAGTGGAAGCAAGGGTGGGTACAGTGGCATATAAGTTGCAATTGCCAGGTTCAGCTCAGTTGCATCCTGTTTTCCATGTTTCTCTACTTAAGAAGAAGTTGGGACAGCAAGTTATAGCTACTCCTACCTTGCCACCAGTCACTGATGAGGGTGTTTTGCAACTAGAACCTGTAGCTGTGTTGGCCAAGCGTATGGTGAAGAGAAGAAATTAGGCGGTGGTGCAATGGTTAGTACAGTGGTCAAGATCTTTCCCTGAAGATGCTACTTGGATTGACTATGATGAGTTCCATTATAAATTTCCCAACTTTCAGCCTTGAGGTCAAGTCTTTTTTAAGGGGAAGGTAATCTTATGAGCCACAAGTGTAACTGCTAGTTAGTTACTTTCTGTTATTCTGTTACTTTCTCTTTTGTATCTCCCACTTGTTGTATCTCTTTTATTTCTCATTGTAATTCTGTTACGGCAGTTACTAGCTATAAAGGGGGGATCGTGCAGCAGAAGTAGGAATTGAATTGTATTGTTTTGTAAAACTCAGTTGGGATCTGGAATAAGAGAACAGCTATCTTCTTTTCCATTCATTTTACTACCTTCTTCTTCGTAGACATAACAAAATCTGATCTTATGAGGGAATTACGGATGTGTAGACTTGATTTTTATATAGATAATAATCTACTTAGTCAGCCGAGATAATTAACGGGCTTGAATCATCAAGTTGGATCCGGCATGGGCTCTCATCATATGGAGTACTTTATGGTGCAGTGTTGATTTGGGTTGCCAACAAGGACTTTCATATATTATGCATGGGTTTATCTACTCTTTTCAGGGGTAGAGCAGTTGATTTTGGGCTTCATCGATCCCCTTAAGCCCATTCGGTTTATCCACATTGGATCTGATAGGGGCACTCTTGTAGCTAATGGAAGTGTTTAGCGGTTAATTTGTTGGGCGGATAAAGTTTCTTCGTGAATATTTATGAAGGAAGTGTTTACGAATTCTGATGAATATGCTCTTTTGTTGTGGTATAGAGGGAGAGAAGGATGCTTGGCTTTGGCCTTGTTAGATTTTTTTTTTGTTTTGAAAGAAGTGTGAATCCTAATCATTTCAAGAGTTGATTGTGTTTTTCTTCTTGTTTCCATGATTCTGTTGTTGTTTTGTTTCTCTCTCTTAGATACGAATTCAGGGACCCTGCCAACCGCAAGGGTCGGCAAGTCTTGCCAGGCCTATCGGGACCATCAGTGTTTTGGATGGTGAAGATTTGAGGGGTGTTGAATGGTGTTTTCAACGGTCCAAAATACGTTTGCACGGTCCTGATCGGCTCAGCTCGGCTGGGGCTGCCGACCCTTGCTGTCAGCAAGGTCATGTAATTCCAACAAGGAAAGAAAGTTTGGTGTTGAGTTTTGAGAGTGAAGTTGCATCAATTCTTTACATGCTCTTCCTGCCAATAGCGCGGTTGGATGTGTTGGTGAGGGTTTAGATACAACTTGGTTCACCATTGAACAGTGGCTTAACTTTTAGCTTCTAAGAAAGAATCTATTATATGGTATCGAGGAAGGTTAAGTCCAAATCTATCTGCCAAACATGGTTTAAAGTAGATAAAAACTAACTTGTTTGAAGTTTTTCCACAATTTCTTAATTCATCAAATATTAGTTGAGGCATATGTTCAACTGGAAACCATTTTGAGCTTCTCAAAAATGAAAAAAGTTAAAAGTGGTTCGCATAAATGCAAGTTTTTGAAGAAAGACACTACTAATATTATATTTGGAAACTTAAAAGCATCACTAATCCTTACCCTTTGTTTTACCCAAACTCAAACTTTTGAGTAAAAAGCCTAAAATTCATATCTAATGCAATACCTATTTTCTTATCCATTTTGAATTTTACCTTTTTCCTTACCCAAATTTGGGGAAGGCCCAAATCCAAACCCTTTTCCCAATCCCCCTTTTCATTCTCTCATAGTAACAAGTGTGCCATTTCTACTCAAATTTGAGTAGAACAAAGGGTTTAGGCTGAGTTTTTTGTTTGATTTTAGCAATTCAGCTGCTAAAATCAATCATGATTTTAACAAAAAAGTTCATCAAATGTTAAAATTATGGTTGATTTTAGCTAAAAGAGACCATATTTTTAGCACCTGCTAAACTTATTTACAAAAATCAACCATACGTTTAGCAACTGAGTTGCTAAAATTAAACGGAAAACTCAAGTTTTAGTATTAGCAAGGGCTTATCCAAAGAAAAACTTTTGACCTAAGTTTTTACTCAAATTTGGGTCTAAAAAAAAAGGAGTAAGGACGGGTGATACTCTTACACACACAATTTTCAAACACTCCTCCCGAGATACAATCGTATTTAGAACCGTTCAATCCATGTGCAAATAAATTCATATCCATCAAACGGTTACAGAGATTGTGTCTAGAGTTATGCTTTGAAGATGCGATGCGTGGGTTGTTTGGAAACACCAAAAACAAACAAGAAAAACTTGCATACGAATAGATAATGCCACGTGGAATGTTTTGGACGACTCAGATTTGTTAGAATAAATTTACACCTAAAAATTACAAAAATTTGAAATCATTTACACCTAAAATTTACAAAAAAAAAAATGTCACCCTTCAATTTGAACCTTCCAAAACATTATTTGAACAACTCATATGTTCCAAAAGGTATCACGTACCTTTACCTGTTCCACTCACAAGTTTTTTCTCAAAACCCAAGGGGCACCCACCACGGCAGGAGATTCAGTGGGGCCGCAACGTTGCTGCTTACGTGTCATATAATGATTACATGGCAACCCCACCACTTCCTCCCTCAAAAATCCCTCAGTAGGTGATATGCGCATCTTATACCTAGGCGCAGTGGAGACGGCAGATATCTTTGCCGAATTTTGGATTTGGAGCTTCTTTCTCTTGTCTTATAGAATCTCTTGCGCCATCGTCTACTCCGTCCACCCCTCTCTCTCTGGAAATCTCTCTTTCTCTCTCTACGTTCACTACACAGCAGGAGACAGAACAATGAGCGTTAAGCTCGAGTACTTGGCTCTTAAAAACCCTAACCCTAGCCCCAGTCTGTTCTCCAACAGACCGACTTCGTATCTTCGCTTCGAATCTCTTCTTCGACCTCACGCAGTCTCTACTGCGGTTCGTCCAAGGGGGTTCGTCCTTGGCCTCGGCTTACTTCCGCTTCATCGTCATGGGGTCAGGAATCGTTCCGTCTTCGCATTCGCAGCTTCCCATGAAGAGGATTCGGTATCTTCTATTCTTTCTTTCTCCCCATTTCCTTATTCATAGGATTTTTTTTTTCTTTCTCAAATGCTTAATTTGAAATTGTATGGATGCAAAGTTTGAGGCATGTGCTTCTTTGGTACTCCCTCCGTTTCAGGAAAAAAGATTGTTGAGTCTGCAATAGCAACTTAAAAGGACTGAATTTTTGTCGAAAGGAATTCAAAAAATTTCCCTAAATTTGAAGAATTCATTGATGTTTAGTAAGTCGCGAATGTTTTCTGAATTTTTTGGGCAATTCATGCATTATTTTTTGGTTCTCCTTTTGCACAGGGGACAATCTTTTTGGGATGGAGTTAGTAGTTATAGCAGTTAGGATCGGATGTTTCATTTTTCGATATGATGCATTGGACGGAACAGATGACTGTTATAATTGTTGGGTTGTTTCCAATGAGGTCTTTGCTAATCGGGGGAACAATTTTGGAAGAGTTAATTGGGTTAATGTAAAATTACAAATTTTAGTCTTTGTTCTGTCTAAACTTTCACTCTTACTACCATTTTCTTCTCTTGAAGGGCGGTGACAGGAGTCAAAATTGGAACCGCTGCTTAATATGTCTGATCTTCTTTCATTGGTAGTTGGTAGTATTCATCTTAAGCTCAGTTTTCGGGTGATTTGCCTGCCATGTCTTGTTAGAAGAGATTATACCTACTAGATAAAAAGGAAGAGCATATCTCTAAACTCTCAGTCTCTGATCTCTGGTTTAAAAGCTGGGTTTTTTTTTTCACTTCTGCTGGGAACTTGTAGTCATCTGGTTGGTTTCCCAGATTGGTTGGTCCATTGGGCTGGACAAAATTTTAAGATCATACTCACTGCTTGGCCTTTCTGGCATTTTATATTGCAAGAATAATTGATCCCCTTCAGTTTTTTATTTTTCGTCTCTCAATTTGTCACTGGGGACTTTAATAATGGTTGAGAAACCACTTGGGAAGTGCTTCATTACATAAATATGCTATTCTACTAACATTATATGGGAAAGAAAATGGTGTTGTTACAATGATTTTATCCTTCCTTCTCAAGTAATACCTCCGTCCTAAAAAGATTGTCCAGTCTGCAAAACGAGAACTTAGAATAATGGATTTTTGTCATGAAAAATTCAAACCTTTTGCTGCTCACAACAACAATAACAACAATAACATAACCCATTTAGTCCCCAATAATTGGGGGTATGGGCGGGGGATGGATAGGAGACAGACGTCACAGACCTAACCTTTGGCAATAAATGCACAAAGTGGCTGTTTCTAGAATACCACTAAAACAGATGGATTTGAGACAGACCTAACCTTTGGCAATAAATACACAAAGTGGCTGCTCACAGAATACCACTGAAACAGTGACCCCCCTATGCCGTCGAGTTTGCTGAGGAATCATGCTCTCAAATCAAAACCAAAAGGCATCAGAGAGGGCAAACCTAAGAATCATTTTGATTTATGTGCACATTACCATGTTTCTTTTGCTGCTAGTTACTAAATATCAATGAATCCTTTTAATTTATCAAAAAAAGTTTCGAATTTTTCTTTAATAAAAATGCATTTTTTATATTCTCACTTTGCGGGCTGAACAATATTTTTGAGGCAGAGGGAGTAATAGTTTGCTTCCTGTTGCATAATCAATTAAGGAATTACTTATCCACCCCCCAAAGAAAAATATTCAAGTAACTTCCACTTCTTTACTCAAGTGCATGATCTCGAGGCTGAAAAAGAATTTCCACCTTACCTAGAGAAAGGGTGGCTATGTACTTTCCTCTAACCAGGGAAGGTATGATATTGGGGAAGGAGATGCTTGTCTGGTAGTTAAGTAATGATGCACGAAGGTGCTTGTATCTTATCTTCTCCTTGATGATCTTCCGTAGCATCCACCGCAAACTTCAAATGGTTTGTGTGGACTATATTCTTGAACTCTATTTAGTATTGTTAGTGGTTTGATAAGATTACATGTCAAAGTGCATTATTATTTAATGGTCTTTCATCCATTTGATTCTTAGAAGCCTAACGAAATTGATGTGGAGGAGGAGAAGAGTGATCTTAAAGTGGGAGCTGAAGAATCAGAAGAAGCATGGAAACAGACTCTAGCCTCTTTCAAAGAGCAAGCTTTAAAGATGCAGAGTGTGTCACAAGAAGCTTATGAGTTGTACTCCAAGAAAGCCATTGTCATCTTAAAAGAAACTTCGGAGCAGTTAAAAATTCAAGCAGAAAAGGCAAGAGAGGATTTGAGTGTGATTGCGAAGCAAATAAGTGAAGAGGGTAAAGAATATCTGTCCACAGCGGCAGAGAAATCCCCAGAACCAGTGAAAGATATTGTTGACACACTTGCAACATATGGTTCCTCTGTTAATGAAGACACAAAATTTTCTGAAGTGCACGACTTTTTCCTTGGAATACCATATGGTATGTACCGTGTTGAGCAATTAAGCTTGGATATCACTGTTAGTAAACTAGAAATCCTAAACTCTCTCTCTCTCAGGATTTGTTTCGGTGGTTTACGCTTCTGCCACTATTCCTCTTCTCTTGTAGTAATATCAAAAATTCAAAATAGAACATGATATGTAACATTTTCCAGTTTCAGTAATTACATTTCTTATTCTTTGCAGGTTTCTTTCTTTCATTTGGTGGCTTTCTTTCCTTCCTGCTAACTGGAAGCGTTTCCGCTCTTAGGTTCGGTGTTATCCTTGGTGGTGCGCTTTTGGCTTTGAGTATCTCAAGTCTGAGATCATGGAAAAGAGGAGAGCCAGATCCTCTAGCCTTGAAAGGGCAAGCAGGTTAGTGGATGGAGGAATCTTCTATTACTTATACTCAGTATCTGTTATAAACGTGATCATATCCCGGTTTAGTGATCATTGAGTTGAGTGGCTTCGGAACGACTGCATGCATTTTCAGCTTATTCACAGATGCTTGCCTTGCATCATACTACTCCAGTCATCACAAATGTATTCATGAGGATAGTTTTTAAAAGGTACTTTGCCTGATATGTGGTGACTTGTGAGGCTAGAAGGGGAGTTCCTGATCATAACTTTTTGTACTTTGTTCGAACTTACAATGCCATACTCGTCAAAAACAAGAGAAGTGATTGTGCCAAAACAGTGTGCTTTGGTTTAAGTTGATTGATTGTACTGTTAATTCTGCAGCTATAGCCAGCATATTATTTATAAGGCAGTTACGCTTGCTGTTTCAGGTAAGTTATCATTCTCCTACTGTTTTGATTACATCTTCTCAAGTTCTCACCAAGGGTTCAATGTGTGATGCTTCCTGATATTTATGCTTCCTAAATCTTGTAGGGACCGGCAGTTATCACCTTTTTTCCAGTCTTGCTCAGGTACTTGATTAGTTGTTCAATTTAAAAATTATTCTACTTTTATCTATTTTGGAAAATAGAGGTTTGAATGCCCTCTTGCTGCTGTGTTCAGTTTGACTATGTTTTCAGTTGAATGTCCTGCGCTGTATTTCTTTTTCCTTCTGATGAACTCAGTGACCCTCCTGCCATATTGGGGCCTCACTTTTGAGTTGTTCCATTGCCTTGCTGGATGGATTAATAGAAAATTTTAGTAGAGCAAAAACTGGATTCGACCAAGGTTAATAAATTGAATAAAATCATGCTCAGGTGAGGAATATGTAACAGATTATGTTCATGGGACACTGGAAACATGATACTATCATTGGACATTTGACTCACAACTAGCTTTCCCCATGCAGTGGTGCGATGGCTGTGTTCTATATTTATAGGATCGCATTGAGCGGCGGACAGACAAATGCATCGAACTTGGAAGATGGGACTGAAAATTAATGCTGTGATAAAAACCCTCTTGCTACTGCAAAATTTTAGAGGAACAGGTTTATGGCTTTCCGGGATCAAGCACGGCCTGCCTGGTGGAGAAGCTTAACAACCTTTCATGTATTCAAGCTAGAAGATGTATCGGTCAGGCGATACTTGTATCTGCAAAGGAAAATTTGTTTGGATTGTTGGAGAGTGGATAATTGAAATTGTATTCCACTTTATTTGGGTTTGTTTTTTAGCCAAGCAGGATAAATGATTTCCATTTTGTGAAATAAATCCATCCCATCTTCCCCTTGGATGTGGATAATCTACGAATAGTGACCTGTTAAAATGGTAAGTGATCTTTTCACATGAGCTGCATGTATTATGTATGAGCTGGCCATCAGCCTGCTTCCTAGAATGACTTGTATATATTAGGTTCTCCAGTTTGCCCAGCTGGTTTGGTCTCGTACTATCTATTTGTTTGTTACTCCGGAAAGATGAGGAAAGTGTGAAGGGTAGAAGGAATACGCTTGACATGCCCCTGTTGACGTAGACAATTGTCAAACCACATAAATATCGTTGTTCTCTCTCTTTGATTGTTGTGCGCGTGTTTGATTCTGGTGTCTTTTGTACACACCAGGTTAGAGGAGCAGATCAACAGAGAATTAAAAAAAGTTAAAAAGAGGAAGATAAAGGGTGAACTTGAATTCTTGCTTTGAGATCTGATTTTGACTCGAAAGTTCTTCTGCACACAAATGCCTGTGGCACAAAATTTGCTTGGACGGAAAATGTAATGGTATCCTTTTAATCTAGGTTAATGCCGATGTTCAAATAATAGTTGGCAATTTGAACTACCAAACCACGGGTAAAATAACGTTCAACCTACATGCATTTTTACTTGCTAGAATCATGGGTAAAATAAGAAGTCAGATCCAGCACGGCGACTCTCTAGCGAGCCCCAATCCGGCTGGTTTTTTTCTCCGTTTGTTCTGTTTCTTTTTTGTTTTCTTTGTTATCCCCTGCACGGGATTTGCTCTGGTTGGACAGTGTCCGATCTATGGAACTCTCTACGATTTCTACCCTGTAGTTTCATCTGTACTTGACGCATTAACATTTGGAATCTTGGATGACTCATATCCATTGTAGGCTTGTCCCAATGGAGGGCTCTGATTTGGCGTTTGTAACCCTTCAGGGCTTTTCTGAGTTTATGGATCTGTGGTTCAAAAAAAATCATGGGTAATAATACCTCTGCCTTTCGAAAGTCGCAACCAATTTGGATGCCCCAAAATCATGTAGCAGAAACAAGTAGCATGATCAAATATAATTTGCTTGAGAAGATTGTTAGTTGTTTTTTTCTTGTAACAAAAATGACAGAATAATTGATCAATCAAATAGTCGTTACAGCTCCAACTGTCTGAACTAGGAATACATTCCGTGTAGCCTCTGGGCATCAATATTTGGACTTCTCAAAATGATGGGAAGCATCAGAAAAAGAGAAGAAACATGTATGACAAAAGGAAACTATGCTAATTTATCAAGTGCCAGTTCCAAGGAAAAGTGGCCCTTTTGGATGTTTATGTGCACGAGTTTGGATTTATGGGTACATAAATTAGAGATTGTGAAAGGTGAAAGAAGCTCTCAATGGAGAAAATGAAAGAGAAATGCCCACACGGCAAAGTCACCAGCATCCAGTGGTTGTGGAACTTTTGTCTCCCGTTTTGAGTAGAGTACGTCGGTCATCTTCATACGACGCCACGCTCCCCTTGATTACTATCCAGAGGCATGTACTGTGCCATGATTGCCCGAATCTCGGAGTCCATGTATCTCTGCACCAATATGAATCCCAATCACAATGCATGCAATTGAAAATGACCCAATTACTAACTATAAGACCAATGGTCCAGTAACTGACTTGGAAATCCAACAACGCCAGGTTCATTAGCAAAACAAGAAAAACCTACGTATCTGTTTTCTTACCCTCCCTTCCGACCTTCGGCGCCACTTGAGTTCATAACCTGCTCAGGCTCCATCATTTATAGAGCTTTTATTTTTTATTTTTGGAGGGATCATTTATGGAGCTTGTTCACGTAATCTAAGGATTGCACTCTTATATTCTCTCTTTCCTAATGTCCATCCTTCTCATCCCTCCCCCAAAGACCTATTTTGTAGAGCCACCAACCTAGTTACTAGGACAAATGGAACATTCTCTGCTCCTTGTTTTCACCCGTGTATATTTCTCACTCCATTTTTGTCAGCGCCTATGTTATCCGGACTCTCATAATGGTATAAAGTACCCGTTTTGAACACCCAACACTCGGATAAGGGTGTGGGATATGTGTCCGATAAGTTTAGTAAGACACTTCTATAGAAAAACTAATTGTAATTTGAGTTTATCATGGAAGTATGCATAAAGCTCTCTTATTATCCATGAAAAGCACTATAGAACCTTAAAGCACCATTTTACATAAGAAAATGCACAAAAAATAGAAACAAATTTGAATATTTTGCGGTGTCCCCGTGTCCTTGAAATGAGAAATAGTTGAATCCGACACCTAGATACATACCTGCACCCAACATCCGTACCCAAGTCCAAGTAACATACAGCACTAGTGCCTTCTGTTTCTTTCTAAAATTAGTCAACCAGATAAAACTTCTGGCAACATTTGTTACAATCGAATCGGAAGACTGAAACTTCAAGAACAAGACCAACTATAGACATACCTCAAGGGATATAAACGAAAAAATTCAACTACATGAACAGATCTCAAGTGTCGTAACATAACAATTGAATAAAGGCATACCCGGATTCTGTACTTGTAAACTGCATATCCACCAACTCCAACAGCAGCCAAAGCAAGAATAATAATCCAAACAGAGCTCCAGCTAAACTCGCTTTTAGCATCTTTACCTGCATCTCATTGTTAGAAAAAATTTAGCTGCAGAAACAAGCAAGGATAACGAGGCCACTGCAGATGGGACAGATGGTCATACTCACTTATGCATGTGTCATGTTCGCGCATATAGAGTAAGTTGCCACTGCAGCTGCAGTCATAACTGCCCCAGGTATTCTTGCATTTGCAATGGGGGCATTGGCAGGCTGACTTTTCTTGGCATTCATCAATATCTGAAAGACGTTAAACAATCTGACAAGTGAGATGGATAAATGAGATGGATTGGAATGCATTTGAACACAACCTACGAACCTATGATGTTTATCATACGCGAAAGGTGATTTTGACCACACCAACAGTAGACTAAACAAATACATAAGATCCAAGCTATATATCCAATGCATAACCCATCTAGTCCCCAATCATTGGGGGTATAGGCGGGGGATGATTGGAGACAAACCTAACCTTTGGTAATATGCACAAAGTGGCTGCTCTCAAAATACCATTGAAACAGTGTCCCCCTAAAGTTCCAAGTACCGAGGAGCTACATGGATGTTTTGCTGCAGAGGCATGCCCCCAAATCAAAGCCGAAAGGCATGAGAGAGGGTAGGCCTAAAGACCCAAATCAATTTATGTGCTCATTATCATGCTTCATTCATGCATCTGGCTCTAGACATAAAAAACAAAGGGTACACATACAAAATAAGAAAACATATATGAAAGTACTCTTACCAGAAGAAAAAAAAAAAGAAAACAAATATGATATTAAAAAAGGGAAAAAAAAAAAAAAAACATTGAGCATGCTCATCAACGAGATTCACCAAAAAAAATACATGCATGTTTCATGATATTATATGTCGAAATGAATGACAAACAAATGATGTGGTACCTTCGCAAGTGTTGACACCATCTCCCTTGAATCCTGATGGACACGCACAACCAGTTGAATGGTCATCCTGAAAAATCCCATTAAGCACCGGTCTACAATCAGTGGACACTTAACAAAAAACCAAACCGAGTCAAAATTTTAGTCAACTCTGACAGACGAAATGCGAAGATGAGGGTGGAGATAGGGGGCAGTGGGTTAATTATCTAGTGAGGCTGATGCACTTACAATGCAGGCAGAATAGGTCTTGCCATCCTGGGTCCTCCTCCAACATCCTCCATTATTTATCCCACACCGTAAAGCACCTGAAGCTGTTAAACCAAACACAGCGAAACACAATACAAATATAAGCTGCCTAATGATCCACTGTGTATAACTTCAACGGCTGTGACAAAATGTAATATGCGTCCTTTCTCAGAATTGACATACATCTTTCTGAGCCAACATTACTTTGTAACATATGAAAAATAGTAAACATCTTGGTGCCATTCATGAAATGAAATATGTATGACCACAGGATACAAGACAAACATCTTTACAACAAGTATTCTAGAGTTCCATCATGAATAACTTGGAGAACAACTACTTGTTTTCAACAATATATCCTTACAGAGTCACAGACAATCACCATAGCAAGAAGTCCAAAAACTGTTATGACCTACATAATGTTCGCTTAGTATCACGGTCAAATAACGCAGAAAGTGATTTGTTTATAGGTTACAACCACTTCACAACACAGGATTTTTACTCGAAAACCTTACCCAGGCTCATCTAAAAGTGAGCTGATGTTAAAAGAAGATTTCCACATGTGGAGGATTATGATGGTCATCAACACCAGATGAAATTTTTTGTAGGCAGTTGATGCACTTAAAATTCTCTACATTTGCATAGCAAACGGGCTATACAAAGTTACCAGGTACCTACCTAAAACAAGATCTCAAATCCTAAATCTTTACTTTAATTTGCAATTGATTGAACTAAAAAGCACATGGAATTCCTGCCACAACTAATCAGTAAAATGACTTGACAAGCTAGATTAGACTACTTCATCATGAGCACCGAGCAGTATGGGCCGGTATGGCAAACTTGGCTTTGTTAGTTTGAATAAATATTTACCTTCACATTGAGTATAACCATCACCGTTAAACTGTACACCCTGCACAATTGGGCATTCACATACTCTCCCGCGAAAAGTATCCTACAAGAAGTTTCTAAATATCAGAGAAAAACCAAGAGAGAACCAACATATTTATTTTGGAAAAGACATCAAAAAATTATTCCACACAGGCATTCAGGTACAAATGGTTACATACACGACATGCAGTGATGTTGGCAGCCGTATCCTTCCAGCATCCACCATTATTTTCTAGACACTCGTTTGTTTCCATATCTGCATGAAAGAACAAGAAAAGATAAGCATCAGACATAAAAAAACATGCAAACACCATACCATATATGCGTGTGATTGTCGAAGTTCAAGACCAGAGATGGCTAAAATATAGGGACTCAATCAAAAGTTACATCATGTCCAGTAAACAAAATCAAATAAGCCAAACGTAAGATAGATTTTATTAATCCACTAAGATATTGAATGATTCTATTTGCTCAACCAACACAGATAAACAACAATAAAGTGAAACCTCATGCACAATTAACAAGATTGTAATCCTAGAAGGAGTGGAGTATAATGTTTACCTGCACTTAAACAAATTGCAGGTTCTGTAGTCTCCAGGAAACCTGAACAGATGGCTTTCAGAACTGCACTCTTGGCCAGCTTACCTGAGAAAAGGAAGAATTACGCTACAGAAGCAGATTCATGGAAAAAGATTCCATGGGTTATTATCAAAGTACAGTTGTCAAAACCTCTATACTGTCCGTTGTTTATGACAAGTGTTGGCAATATGGTCACATCCCCACGTGAGCCTTGGCCAATCTGAGATCAGATTCCATTGGAAATTAAAATATTGCTCTCAACATGGTGCTCTAAGAAAGTACTGTCAGAATAAAAGGGTACAAAAATCATCAGAAGAGTCTGTCTCCGAGGTTTAGTACCTGTGCTTCCTGCTCAGCTTTAAGAACTGGGTTCTCAGCATCTGCGTGAGGATCTCCTACGCATTTGTCTATCTCACTGACATCAATCCCTTAAAAGTACACCAAAGAAACAGCAAATTTATCTGTTAGATTAAACTATCGCCAGATAAATTATAATTATGGGATCAAATGCAATAAATCCTCAGATACACCCAAAAAAGTGAAAATGCAAAGAACTTATTTATACAATCCTCGTTCCAATTAATGATTAGACAAGTTAAGGACATTAGATCGAAGTTAATAAAAATGTCTTATGTTGTGGAGTGAAAGAAAATTATCTCTACAAACTTCAACTACTCAAATAAACAGTGACACAGTCGACTATACAACAGTAATGCAGGAATTTCATTTGATAATCAAGAATGAGAAAGAAACTTCTAACCAGTGGGGTAAAAAGTACAAATGAATGGGATGCACTCTTATCACAGTCAACTAAGGAAGATTTGGGCATAGATGCAAACATAAACTAGTGTAAATGCAAAGATGTTGACCTAACGAAACATTCAGAAAATGTAAATTGATAACATACCAAGTGATTTGAGAACATCATTCGCACAATCTGTGTTGTACTTCTTATCCTTCATAGGGCACCGGATTGAAAAATCAGTCACGTAATCCCACCAAACCCATGGTTTTCCAGTATCATTGGCCACCTTAAAAAGGCAAGCTTGACGCAAATTCTGAAGTACGACATCTTTCCCATCATATCCTCTGGTGAAGTCCTGCTCAGGATCAGGAGCACAATATCTCCCATGGTTGATACACTGAGACTGACACTGTTTGCTCAAGAGAAAAGCCTCTGGGCAATACCAAGTTATATAGCGTGGGGTAAACTGAGTGTACCCACTCTTTTCAAGAATCTGAGCTACTCCTTTGAAACTCTTCACGAATTCAATCTGACTGTCACATTTTGGCCCGCACTCATCGTTGCTATTCGTCCAGAACTCATATTCAACCCTGTCATCAGGATGTGGAAGAGATTCTCTCCAGTCAAGATTTATCTTGACCATCTCACCACTCGATAAGGCTTTCTTGATGTTATCCCCCAAAGTTTTGGTAATAAGTGCGGAGGGGATGGTTATATTTTGCAGATAATCTGCCTGTTTAATCTCGTCTTCTGGGGTGTCCATGGTTATCAAAGGCTCTACCCTGTCGTCAGAAACTAGAAGAGCGGCTGCTCCACCATTCTGTGCATTCCATGCCTTCAAGGTAAAGTAACAATCTGCGAAAACATGACTACATGGCTCATGCAAAACATAAAAAATGTTGCATGAAAGTATAAAGTCACAGCTGCAACTTGTGAAAGAAAAAATCTACATATGAATTAGTATATAATATGCATATAAACGATAATAAGAGACCTTTAGACTGGATTACTGGAAAATATCAGTCTTAAAGCCTAAAGGACCTCTATAATTGGTGGTAGAGGAAGCAAGAAAGATTTGGAGTAATGCTCTATCCTTTTCTCTTCTTTTTTTTTTTTCCAAATCTTTCTCCCTTCATCTTCCACCAAATTTCCAACAAATACACTGACAAAGCTTGAATATGATCCAAAGACATTATAATAATGGAGATGAGAAAGGGACTCCTCAAACCCAATACTTGACAAAAATGGATCATAACCTTAGTGAGAAGTCCATAATGTTTTCTTAACAAAAAATCACTCCAAAAAGTTGATAGCCCAAAAAACAATCACAAGCAATCAATTCTTCTTTTTTGCAGAGACATCAGCTTCGACACAACTTCTCGTACAATAACCGTATTTACAACCACATGTAATCAATTCTTCTTTATTTGGAAAGATTACATAACATGCAATCAATTTTTCTTTCTTGGATGCACACAATGTCTAAAAGCAAAGACTATAAATTGAATACTACCAATCATAACTCTTCAAATTAAACCGTATCCATATTTTTTTCCAGCTCCGTTCAAAGTGACGACATTTAAAAGAAAAGAAAGTAAAAATACCTCCTCGGTCGACAAGAAGAAAGATTGGGAGGCCACCAGGCTTGGATTTGAAAGAGAGATCGAAATCAGCGAAGCTCTGACATGCCTTCTGATTGGATTTTGGAAAAACCACCACACCAATTAAGGTTCCTCCATATTGAGGAACACCAAAATTCCCAATCGCACATTCGTAAACATCTTTCAATGAATCCGGTGAAGTCAGCTTCAAGCTGTTTTTCTCTACCACAAACCTACCCAAACAAGACCCACACACAAGAAACCAAACGCAAACCAAAAATCCAAGCTTTTCCCTCATGGTTTCAGAAGAAAGAAAAAAAAAACCGAATATACAAAACTCAGATTCAATTTACGCGATCCAAATCTCAAAACTGATAAAAAAAAAAACGAACTTTACATGAAATTAGGACAAACCCAGATCACAGTTGCCACTGATCAAAGCTTAATTTTAACTTTATTTCTCAGCAATTTTACTGGGTTTTCAGCTAAATATAGACAATGTTAAGAAACTTGAGTTGGGTGTTTGGAACATAAGAAATCTGAGAGAAAACAACAAGCTAATCAATGGCTTTGGGGGTCTATACCCAGAAGGGTTCACCTTATTTTGAGTTGACTTTTAGTAGTAGTAGTTGTTAAATATGGAGACAAAAGAGGACCCGTCACTTGGAAGTTATTGGAGATCTAAACCGCCATTGATGAAGCCTCTCCTTAATCATTAAGTAAAGATAATATCAAAACCGATGACCAAAAAAAATAAAGCCTTTGCTTAGATCTTGAAGATTAAAACTTTAAATTGACGGTTCAGATGTTAATGGGGTATGATTATTTGTAACAAAATTACAGTGTCTTTTTTTTGATAATAATTACCGTGTCTTTTTTTTTTTTTTTGATCTCATAATTACAGTGTCTTGGGTTGCGTCTATTTTTAATGGCCGAGTCTATTGGGTTTTGTGAAAAAAGTTGACCAGCCAAACCCCTTTGCATGTGAATCACGTATCCATTTGGTGATTGGATTTCTCACCTCAGGTCAGGTCCATCGGGATACCGTGAAACTGAATGTAGACCTGGGGAAGCAAAGCTAATTGATCCTGAATTTGACAATAAAGGACCGCTTTTAAATGGCTGCTTTCAGAGGTACTTCTGACGAAAACTATTCCTCGTACTTCATTTCTTAAGGACCCAGCAGGAATCTGCACCAATTTTTTTTTATGGTACACTTGTATTTCTCCATGTTGTTTTATCGCGCACTCTAAAATAATTTATCCGTGTTGTTTTATAGCGCACTCTAAAATAATACGACGTAAAATTTTAATAATAATCAAAAATCAAAATATATAGACCGAGCTTATTCTTATCTAGTTTTTACACATCGCAAAATCTTACACTAACCTAGCTGTAAGGGGTATGGGAGACTGTTGGAGTCGAACTCACCACCTAGCTAATAGATGGAGGAGGTCCAATAGGAGCGAGCTAAATCACAAGGTTGTGCCTCAACATCTGAATTATAGACCGTGTTTATCTTTGCATGTACATTAAATTTAGTTGGATACAATGTACAAATATGAAGCTTTACCCGTGCATGATAATATTACGTGTAATCGATATCATTTTCTAGAGGTTTCTTTCTTCCATTTGGCAAAACAATCTATAAAAATTAGAAGAACATAAATTAAACTTTTATATACCCGTCATTAAAATTATGTAAATTAACATCCTCAATTTCAAAATTCTGGTGTTCGTCCTTAACTTTCATATCTTTTCGGCATATATCCAGGTCTTGTTCTTTGTATCAATTTTTTTGGCTTTTTGTTCAAAAAGTCACAAAGTCTATCCTCATATAAAAGCCCAAAATGCCCAAAAAACCATGATAAGATAAACAATCTTATTTTTGTCTACAACTTAAAAAAAATTTAAAAAAAAACTATGAGAAACACACATTCAAGTCGTTTCTGAATAAAAAATTCAGTAGTGGTAAAGCAGTGACGTGGTTCTAATACATAGTAAGCCATGCATATATGATTGTTGTATTATTTGATATATTAATTACATTAGTCTGATGCTGTACTTGTTTAATAAGTCATATACCTATCTACATCATCTAATCATACAAATTTAAAAAAAAAAATCCCAGGTCATGGTAACCCGATCCAAACAACACACAAAGAAAAGATAAACCTATGTTCCTCTTTTTGTTTTTATTTTGAACTTCTTTTGACGTATCGGGAGACATATATTGTAAAATTAACAAATATTTATTAGTGGGCCATACTCCCCTATTCTGCAACTACTCTCTTTTACTATTTGGTGGAGTAGTATAAATAGATCCGTAGATGGTGTTCTATTAAGCTATTGACGTAGGGACATCTACATTTAATTATAATCTAAAATTCACTCCGAAAGATACTGTATTAATCATTTCACGCTAAATTTTTTTGTCTTCAGAATAACGTCAAAATACCAGTTGTTTGTGGTAAAAATATCAAGATTGGTATTTTTGGTCTAAGTAGTACTTTTTTATACTACTTTTAACATTCAAAATATCATTTCAAAAAATACCATTTAGAAGATGTTGCCTTCACAGCGTAGACAATAAATCAAAAGTACCAAAATATTACTGTAGTATTTAGACAATAGCGTAAACTGACACTAACCCTAATTAGGATTCAGGGGACAAGCTTGCCGATAAAAATGAAAATATTAGGGGCAAGCTTAAGAGAGAGCATTTGGCCTGTTGGCTGTTGGGTGGCAATTTTAGAATTAAAGAAACGTCCAAAGACGAGACGTGAAACATGCTGGAAATTTGGTTTCCTTTGGCATGTCGCGCACGTGTGACTCAGTAAGCTCACGTGGGGTTAGGGTGTCGGCTTCATGCACCTCTTAACATTTGTTTGTTTTTCTACATTTGTTGCCTATGATGTAGCAGGAGTATTTATTATTAAATAGAATTACCGAAAGTAATATAGTAAGATTGTTTCATTTTGATTAATCAGGTGAATATCATTTTGATTGTTTCTTTAACGCTTCTTCATACTTCTACTTTTTATTTCAATAGAGAAAAAAAAAAGCAAAAAAAAAAGCCTTCTGCCGGCAGCAAAACCAGCAGTCCCGGCCGAAAGACATGGCTTGCCTTTCACGAATGAGGGAATCATGGTAATGATGCATCAAATTTGAGGAAATATATATATGTAAAGCAAGAACTAAGCTCCATTCCACTTGTATTTTCTAATTCCGAATAGATACACGAGTTCAAACATAGGTATCATTTCTCTCTACCATATTTGCTTAAAGAAAGCTGCAAATTGGTTGTATGATTCCACTAGTAAACCTTCCGTGCTTTCATTTTCACATGCAACACAGAATGCGTAACAGATACAGCTTCCATGAAGCAATTCACCTTTTCAGAATCACAAGCTAAAAAGTTATTCTCGCTTATCCTCCTCAAGACCTTCCCTGAGCCCAGTTACAGGATCTGTCGCACCAGCAACCTTCACTCCACTTGTAAGTGAGATGGCCTCCTCATCAAAGTCTTCCCCCGCCTCGCCTGGATATGCGTACCTGACATTCAACCCCACCAAATTAATGCATCAGGATTACAACAATGATCCTTATTCGGTCCATCTTCATAAAAGTGCATTTCACCATGATCAGGAGAGAGGAACATAAAATAGTTCCTGCCATCTTGTTGGGTTTTCCATTCAAGTAGGCCACACACACTCAGTCGCCATTGCCCCCCTCGAGAAGCTAGACCCTCTGGGGGTGTGGTGCTTGGTTTTGTACTATTTTATTGTATTCCTATAACCTGTAAATTTGTAATAGAAAACAAAAAGGAAAATTTTAAACCTAAACGAGCCTTATTTGCCATCATCACTGATCACGCCTCTAAAAGTGGGCCCCTCTATGTACAGTGTGTAGATTTGGACAACTTTTGTCCTTGGAGTAGTCACATGAAAGAATGGATAATGAATGTTTCGGTGCCCGCTTATGGAGGAGGGTGATAGAATGCAGGTATAGAGAAGAGAATAGGGGATGGACTTCTAAGGCCGGCCATGATCACATGAGGTTGGTGAAAGCTTTAACAAATGGTCATCGGGTTTCAGTGACCACATCAAATAGAAGAGCTTGGGGACGGCAGTCAAATTCAGCTTTGGCACGACTTATTGTGCCAGGATGTGCTTCTTTCAGTTGCTTTTCCAGACTTGTTTGGTGGAGATTAGCCTAGGATCATCGGCCAGAGAATGGTATAGGAGCCTATATTTTCTAGACGATTGCAGGATTGGGAGCCAGAGGTAGTTATTGAGTTCTTTGAGCTTCTCTATGTGGGCATCGTGACCCCACCTACCAAGGAGGACAGGTTGAGGTGGAGACACAGGAATGGAGTCTTCTCAGTTGCATCTTTTCATGCTGTGACTGTTGGGGGATAGCAAGTCCAAACGAGTAGCATTTGGAAGTAGGGGGATCCATCGGTCGTGGCATTTTCCTGCTTGGACAGCCTCTTTGAACTTGATCTGTAGATATCATAATTCGAAGAAGAGGAGTTATAGATTGGCTTGTTTGATTGATGGGTGCATTCTTCTACCAACATCTATTGGAAATAGTATTGGACACGGCTGCCAATGGAACTGGAAGAAACATAGCAGCTAGAATGACATAGCACCCTTGTGCACCATGTGGTGTTTGTGGAAGGAGAGAGGTCATATTTCTTAAGTATCTCTCAAAATAGCCGATAAGCAAGGAGAGGAACAATTATACAACACTGAAAAATAGTGAACAAATTGTGTATGTCAATGTTATCCACATTAAGGATCAGTATAAAATCATGAATGGTGCTTTGCCATCTACATATTTCTTCATTAATTATGGCCAAGGAAAGTAAGTAGGGAGGCGCCTATTCAATTCTAATGAAGTCCTAAATGATCCCAGGTGTATAGAAAAGAGAGAGGTCCAAAATTATGCAAGTGTTATCTACGTAGTTACTATCTGCTTGTAAGTACCAGCACTTGAATGATCTGTTTAGCTCTTTCGTTCTTTTCTTCTACTCCATCAACCACCACTCCAACCACCACCACTTTAGTTAATGCTTGGTGCATGGTTAAAATGCTGCCAAACGTTGAGATCAAGAAATAGGTTCTGCTTGCAATGCGTTGTCACCAAATAGAAATATAATTAGATCTTTATCCAGTGCACACTTCTTTGATATTTACCCTGTCAGAAATCTCATTCCTGTTTGTCCACCTCAACACTCACGTATGCACAGTAAATAGATAATGCTGTGCCACTCAGTGGGTACAACACTACCTAATAAATATAGAGTCTAATGTGTATTCATAATTATGACACTCTTACTGGTGTACCCGTCTAGCAAACTCAGATCAACGTTCCAAGTTCAGATAGACAAAGCAGTCAATTGTCTGGTCACAAACTAGGACTGAAACTAATGTTTAATGCGATAAACCACCAGTATCCAGGCAATTCAGATACTTCATGAATTGGCACATACAACATACAGAAAAGGAGATGTCAGGGAAATAGCAAGTACCTGGTCGGGTTACTTGAAGGAGCCCAGAGGACACATATAACCACCAAGAGGAAGAATGCTAGAAGAGTCCAGAAAGCTGGAATTACCCAGGAAATTTGCCACAACTCACTTAATGGATCACTTGCATTGAAGTACAACTGAGACAATCAGCATTCATAGAGATAAATAAGATGACTATGTGAATATACAACAGACAACTTTTCATCTATTGTGAAGGTTTATGGAACTATGATTATCCGACATTTTTGTTTTAACAGAACGGAAACAGCACTACCTCGTAGCCAATCCAAGCAATAGATAGCAGCACAAATACAGCGAGGGAATTTGTAAACTTCCGATAGAGCTCAAGTTTGGCCATGCTTCTCCGCATCTGCACGCAAAAGAGGCAGGACAAGGGGAGAGCAACAGAAGAATCAGTGGCTGCATCATGCACAGAAAAACAAAATTCATGGTACTTCTTCTACCAACTTGTCAGTCGAGGCCCAAAAAATAACTAAGAATGCAACAACAAAAAAAGTACTTTTTCCAAAAGTAGGATAAAACAAATTGAAGTTAGCCCAAATGTTTTCAGCAAAATAAGTCACTAATTTGGTAAAATCTGCTGAATCCTTAATTCAAGCACTCAATGCAAATGTCATTCTAATGGTCAGATGAAAAGCGAAAAAGAGTCAAAATATGCAAAGCCGGTGCATTAAGGAAATTACATGAGTAATAGGCTCAATTTGATACTCCCTCCGTCCCAATTTCTTGGTCCTTCTTTCCATTTTGGGGTGTCCCAAAATGTTTGTCCCACTTCTAAAAACATTCATAAAAACAGGATCACTTTCCAGTTTTACCCTTAAAAAGTACTTTTCCCATCGTAATTGGCTAGTCTTTTATTTTTTTATTTTATAACGGTTTTTACGATTTTGAAAATTTTGTATAATAAAACTAACTGATATCTATCAAACAAGATCCATATTGAATATGTTTTGACTTTCATATAATAAATTAGCCTCACAAATGTGGTCACAGTAATATTGACTGGATTTAGGGACAAAATAGAAAAGTCAATACAAAGTTTTCACACCCCTTAAAAACCTATTTCCCCAAAAGGGGCAAACAAATTGGGACGGAGGGAGTAAAAGTTAAGACATTTACATCATTACCAATGCAGTTCATTTACTTATTTTATCAGACTGACAACCAACGCACTAACATGCATAATCAATGTGCGCCGCAACACATCCACACACACAAACTAACAAGCCACGTTTAGTAGATGAAGACCCCTGATAAAGAGTCCAACTAGATAAAATTCAAAGGGATGTACAAACCATCGTAATCGTGTAATTTCAAAGAGAGAATACCTGAAGTTTCTCCAATGTTTTGGATAACGAAGAAAAAATCCACAAAATAAACCAAGCATCCAAGAAAGCAACAGGAAGCACCAAGTATATCTTAGCTTTTCCAGAGAAATCATTGATGTTCCCCAAATGTTCCACAAGCTCAAGAGCCTCTGAGGCAACAAAATATATTAAACCGAGAAGAAGTACTCTTGAGGTTACACCACCAAGGGTAGGCTTCACTACACCATAACCCATTGAAACTACCAGCAGAAGTAGGCGTGATAAAGTCTTCTTAACAGCACTAATGGTTACTGCCCACAGTGTGATCCCCATCGGTCTGCTTCCCGTAGCATTTAAATTTGCATACTCGAAATACCAGAGAGCTGTTTCACACATTCCAAGAGCAATGACTGCCGTAATGTGGTAGTGCAGCTGTATAATGTCCTTCCAGAATTGGACAAACCGTAAAAACCACACTAGACCAAGTGCAAGATAAGCTAAAGATACGACTCCATAGAAAGTCATCAATGGGACCATCTTCCCAGGTAAATAACCTTCTGGGTTCCTCCACACAGTCCTACCCGTAATGATGGTGCCCTGGAGCTGTGGATCACAAAACATGAAATAAAGATAGTACATTCCAGTACTATTTATTTCAACAGATTGAGCCATCATCTTAGTATCTTGATCTTTCCCTTCAAAGAAGGTTTGAATCCGTTTAGGCCACTCAGGGTTGTCTTGGTTCCTTTGAATAATAACCTCCCCTAGCTTGCAGGATCCATCATGGGAAAGTTCTGGGGTGCAGCATATTGCATCGGACTTTATAAAAGCACCTCCAATCTTTTCCCTGTCTTTTACCTCAAGTATAATAGCTTCAACCAATCCAGTATTACTCTGCATTGCACTCTGTTTATCGCTCGACTCTTTTGTTCTCAGAAAGAGGACATTTTCAAATCTGCAATTATCAATTAAGAGTCAAATCTGAGAAAATTGACAAAGCAAGAATGTAGAGGTAAAAGTACAGGAGTACAATTTAGGAGATCAGAATCTTCTAAACCATTGATCTAGATTAGGTAGTGCTTAGGAGTTAGGGCGAGATTTGACAATTAAACAGTATTTCAAAAAAAAATGCAGTTTCCAAATTTTGGTCATTGGTTCCAAAGACATATCTTCGGGGGTTCTCATTAGGGGGTTCTCAAATCTTGCATTTTTCAAAAGAGTTCTAGGTTTTATGTATTCAGTTCAACTGAAACAGCAGTTGCAGGCTAATACCAAAACATATAATAGTAATCTCTTTGAAACAGAGAAAATTTAGGAAACATAAAAGCCGTGGTCCTGTAAAATATCAAAAGATAGAAACCTACCATTCAAGAAACTATGGCATGGTTAGTTTACTAAGGAGATCATCTAAGCCATATAATATTTCAAAGAATATTTCATACTTGAGCATTATTCTAAATACGTGAAGCTTTCCCAGGTCTGAGGTGCAATTGTGGTAATCAGTGGCAGAACTAGGATTTGGAAGTGGGAGCGGCACCGATAAAAGTCAATATATTTCATGTCAAAAAGTACACGTGTCCTTAGATTGCCTACACATAATTCCAAAAAAAAAAAAAACACTTGTTTTGTTGGGTTAATCATCCATAGTGTAAAGTTCTGTCAAAATGAAACTCAAGATACTTTTAAATCTTGAAAATCGTCTAAGATTGATTCTAAACCGAATTTCAGACAAGAAATTATTGAAGGCCTAGAGACCTTTGTAAAAGGTGTCTAAAATAAAAATACATCTAAGTCAAACAATCATTCTTGTAAAAAGACGAGAGAAAATTAAAGTTCAGGAAACAAATATATTTGGGGGAATTATTATGACCATAATAGAGTCAGAATATATAATAGTAATAGAGATATCCTTCGCTATAATCGTTGCTAGTCTAGTGGCAAGAGGTATGGTATCCTAAACTAGAGGTCCAGGGTTCAAATCACAAAGGCCTTAATTGATACTGTAAGCTTTTAAATTTTGGTGGTGCAAAAAGAAGAGGGATAAGAGTATAAGACTCGAGCACGCGACCTCTTGCCTAGAAGAACTAAAGCTTACCACTGGACTGCATGCTGCCTATGATATCAGACCTCAACACATATAATAAATATATGCAAAAATAATTTTAATTTTCAAAATTTAATTTAAAATTTTTTTTTTTAAGAACCGGGGGTGGTAATAGTGTTTGATTACCTACACCTGGTTAAGTTAAGGTTATATAACAGGAACCAGCAGAAACAGTTGTGGGTTTCTTTCATCTGATAATGCCATGTTTTAACCAAATGCAAGGAAGAAGAAACCTTCTAATATGGAAGAGATTCTCAGAAGTCAGGTATGGTCTAGTTTCAGCCAACACTGAGGGAGGAGTTTAGAGACTAGAGACTGGGTACTAGCCAGTAAGATAGTGCGCAATTTCCCAGTATATGTAGGTAATGGTTTGAAATCATACTACAATGATTAGATAATGTCTAAAGATTGCATCAACTATGTAATGCACCAAACCTTTTCAGTCTTTTTTCAAGAAAAAGCAATTCTTTATGACATCAACCATGAGTTATTTGAAGTATGCAAAGGAACTCTCATTGACCGACAAATTATCTTTTACAATTTACGACTTGGGGAAACCAGCCATACCACCTTTTTGGATGAGTGTTATTGTCTGATCCCATTTCAACACATCGAAAGTTCAGTTTTAAAACTTATATCAAACTTTACTTCGGTTAAGGCATAAAAATCCAACGAATAAAAATCGAATACCCAACGAATACAAAATCGCCATCAGAAAATGATAAGTAGGAGATGAAAACCAAGTCCATTTCACAGAAACCCAAGACTCAAACTTCTACCAATAGCTCATTATTGACTCAATTCCATAAAATTTCCAACATTTAACACACAAAGAAACTTAAAAAACATTAAAAAAATAAGTAAATTAATAAGATTTGAGGTTTAGGTGAGGAATTTAAATACCTGATGGAGGATTTGCCCTTGGAGGAATTATCATCTGGGGATGAATCAAGAGACTTGGAAGCGTAGAGGCCCTCGCTACCTCCATGGAAGAAGAATGCATTTGACTGTGGTATGAAGGCTTCCTTGCGATACTCGTGAATCGAACCACTCGAGTGTACAATTGAATCCAGAATACAGAGAAACCACACAGTAAACCCTAGCCAATACCTTCCGCGTTTCATCTCTCTCTCTCTCTCTCTCTATATATATATATATATATATATCTCTTCGTCTGTGCGTTGAACGGACGGCGGGGGGCAAACGCCGATGGGAAAAGGAAGAAGAGATTGACAGTGAGAGTTCTCGTACCAATCGGAGTGCGATTGCGAAAGTAACGTCTAACCTCACTCACGCTAATCTCTCTTCAAAAAAGGAAAAAAAAAACTCACACTAATCATGTTCCAAAATAAATAAATAAATAAATAAATAATATTTACATGATAGAAATGTTTACTAATTATGTTCCAAAATAAAAACTCGTGCATATGATAGAAATGTTTTGTGGCACCAAATTCTGTTACCAATTTATTCACCGCTTATTTTTTTTATTGAATGGAGTTTTAATATTTACATGAATATGTATTCTGTTCTAATGTGTATATCTTAAGGACTGGGGAGGTATTGTGCACCCCTCGACCGTTAGATTGAGTTTTGGATGGCTCAGATGCGTTGAACAATTTTTCTCTAATTTGAATTTTTTTTACCGGTAAAAAATCAAAACACATCCGAACCGTCCAAAACTCGATCTAACAGCCGAGGGGTTCACAACACCTCCCCCACTTCCATATCTTAAAATACAAAAGAGTATATACTACGTGAATAATATGTATTCTGTTATATGGTGAAATTAAATATTTAACCCCACATTGATGTGACATATAGAAAACGATTAAATAATACGTGATTTGAATGAATTTGTGATAAATGGAATAAAATTGGGTGAATGATGTAAAAACTTGACGAATCGGGCCCTAGGGTGTTCACTTAAACAACCTAAACAAATTTTTTTGTTTAGAATACATGTTATTTTTTGTACTTTTAATTTAGTTTTGTCCTTTTTAAGGGGGAAAAAAGAAGCAACCAAGCTATTTATGCCACCTTCTGATACTTCATTAGTAAAAACAAATTATAACTTTGCACGTTACCGATAATACTACAAACTTTTCCACCCCATTTAATGCTTATAGTCTGACCATTTTTCTGTTTTTTCTTTTTTCTTTTTGGCTTATAGCTAGCTTTACATTTTTTTGCTTAGAGCTTTACCTTGTGACTTTGTTTCTGACTTTTAGAGGGAGAGAAGGGAGGGGGAGGGGGAGGGTGAGCGGGAGAAAATGATTTCTCTCTCTTCCTCTTTCGTTTTATAGTACCAAATGCCCTTATTATACCTCACACCTCTAGTTTTATTAATGTGATACTAAAAAGTCCAAAACCAATTCATTTCTCACATTCACCCACATGTAATCATTTAAATTAAATTCTTCAAAGTTCCAATTTAAAATAAAAAAAATTATGTGAAATTCCGGATCTTTACAACAACGGTGAAATAAGTGCAAATCTTGTGCCTATCACCTTTAGTGTCGATGTGTGTAAGAGGGTCCTAGCTGTCACACCCTCAATTTCAATAAGCCAAATACAAATAAAATTCACGTAGGATCAATCAAAGTCAAACAATTTCTCATAGAAAGTCAAAGTACAATAAGTTTATGCTCAAGGGTACCCGTACCCATGCAAAAATAACAAAAGTTTTAAAGTTATTACATAAATTGAAATAGTCAAAAGCTTGGAGAAATTAAAGTTACAGGATCAACTTCCAAAAATGTATTTAGTATGAAGGTGAGAAAATAACTTCATGATCATAAAATCTTCATGGCATGCATTCAGACTCCAAGCATCCGATCTCATGCTCCATGCCGTGTAACTTGAAAAGATAGGATGAGTTCACTAGCTCGTAGGAAACATTTCTACCAACACTAAGAGTATATAGAATGAAAGATGCACATGAATAAATAAGCTAAGATGGATCAAGATAAATGAACTCGATGACAAAGTGTCTAGGAGATGCCTGAAAGATCTAATGAAATCAGAATATCCATAGGTTTTCTCATAACCATTACATTTTGTGTCGTGTGTCCATTCCCCTCAACACATAGTCATTTACACAAACATTTCATTTCACAATACTTCACAAATACCCAAAACATCTAAAATAACTCAAGTATCCTTTACATTTATCATATGCATCTTATTCCTTTCAATCATTCGTTTATTCTCCGGGCATGCCATATAGGCCCCGTGTCACTCCGGGCATACCATTAAAGGCCCTGTGTCACTCCGGACATACCCTTTCGGGCCCCGTGTCATGTATTTCACACTTACATTTCCACTTATCAATTAATAAGTTCAACTTAGTGTCCAAATTCAATTCACGTATCACAATACCCTTTCACAAGTGTCCAAAACATCCATGTAATTTGCTTAGTTCAGAAACTCGTAGTGTATCGGTTGTAGCAAAGTTAACAAGTGTCCAAGGACGTAAGAAACCAAGACAAATCATAAAAATGTACCACGATACGTTACCGAAGCTTAGAGGTCAATTTGAGGAGCCTTGGAAGGACCAATGAAGGCCCGGAGCAAAGGAACATGAAAATAGAACTATGAATCTCAAGAAAATCCGACATGTTGATAGGAAAAAGCATATTTCTCTCAAAATAAAAATGCTATGGACATGAGACCAATTGAGTTTGAAAGTAGATTCATAGAGCTTTTCAACGGTCCAAGAATCGCCTCAATTGAAGTTCGGACGAAGCCAAAGCGTGCCCGTGAAGTTGGGTCAATAATCTGCCAGAACAATAGGAGTCTGGATTGATCCAAAAGGTGTTTGGATTGATCTAAAAGGTCTGGATCGATCCAAGAAGGAGTTTGGATCGATCCAAAATGGTTTGGGAGCAAATAGAAGGTTTTGGATCGATTCGAAAAACTTTGGATCGATCTAAAGAGGTCCAAAACACCAACAGATTGTTATGGATCGATCCAACCTATGTTTGGATCGATCCAAACGGGTTTTGAACAAAAATTTGACAGCTTTGTTCCAAATGAATGGGGCTTCAATCCAAGGCAAAAATTGAGGTTCCAAAGCACAACAAAACATCATTTTAGCATGTCTAAACACCCAATCAGAGATCAATCTAACAAAGTATGGAGAATCAAGATTATACAAGTTCAAACCCAATTTCCATGGAGGTATAAAAGTTATGTAGAAAATCAAGGAGGGATATGAACATCATGCATTAATTCAAACCATATACACTTAAAGGAGGTAGAAATGGGTTCCCTAACTCAATGGTTTAGCTCCAAGGATGAGAGAGTGAAAGTCCTAACTTGTTCTTGCAACTCCCAACCAAGAAAGGCCTCACCAAGGATTTCCAAAGAAATCCGGACTCCAAATCGCATGTAGATGATGAATACGAAGATAAATCTTGAAGTAATGAGGGTTGGAGATGTGAATTTTGTAGAGAGATGGATGAAATTTGGGAGAAAGTGTCGTTGGTTTTGGGGAAGGAGAAGAGAGTGTTTTGCTTGCTCCAAAAGTCAGTCATACATAGCTACATACACTCCCACAAATCACACTTACACCCCTCATGTTCATAATGTATTTCACAAAGAGCCAAATGTAATACTAACTTCCCATTAACCCTATATTACTCTATTTTCATTTCCTCACACTTCCCCAACATTAATTTTAGAAAAATTATATAAAATTACGAGTCTTTACACTAGCAAACATGATAATAATTGATGAGTTGCCTATTGCATTTGGTGAGGGTGAAGGATTCAAAACATTTATGCATGTCGTTCAACCTAAGTGGGAAAGATTCCGAGTACAATTATGGTTGCCCAAGCAGTGTATGGCCATAAGTCTTTGAAGAAAAAACTTACGAGTCAAGGTTATGTCTTACCACAGACAATTGGACTTCGGTCCAAAACTTGAATTACATGTGTCTTACCGGGCATTTAATTGTGAGAATTGGAAATACCAAAAGAGAATTCTTAATTTTTGTGTTGTTCCTAATCATAAGGGTGACACTCTTGGTAGAATAGTTGAGACCAAGTTATTGGATTGGGGATTGACAAATTTTTAACGATGACAGTTGATAATGCGTCCTTTAATAATCTTTTGGTTGCTTACGTGAAGAGGAATACCAAAGATAAGAAGACAACTATTTTAAATCATGACTTCATGCGCATGAGATGTTCGGCACATATCTTGAATCTATTTGTGCAACCAATGACAGTGTTTTGTATCCTTTTGCCCATGGTATGAGTGCAAAGTATGATAAGTATTGGAAAAAGTTTGAAAGATTAACCAAATGATTTTGTATGCGGTTGCTCTTGACCTTCGATGCAAAATTGGGTTTTTTTGAATATTGTTTTCTAAATACTTTGGGCTTTGATAAGAAGTCGGTAAATGAGTTGACAGATAAGGAACACATGAGATTACCGATTTGTTTCAATGGTATGTGAAGAATAATGCAAGGGTGAATGTGCATAGTGGAGAGGACGTTGGAGGAGCATTGTCAAAGGTGGTTTTAGATAAAGATGACGAAATTTAGCAATCAACAATCTTTGAAATCTTGTTTAAAGATGTAAATCAGAGTTGGAAAAGTATCTTATGGAGGCTAGTGAAGATAACAGTCAGATTTGATATATTGAAATGGCGGAAAGACAATTACTCCAAGTATCCAATTTTGTCCCAAGTACTGTCAGATGTGCTAGCTATCCTCGTGTCCACGGTCGCCTCCAAATCCACTTTTAGCACAAGTGGATGTGTGATTGATCCATATCAAAGTTCTCTCGCTCCCAATACCATGGAGACTCTTATTTGCACCCAACAATGGATAAAGAAACCAAATAAAATCAATGTTAGGGAACAATTTGATGAGTTAGAGCAATTGGATTCAGATACTAATTTTTGCTTTCTTTATTTTAATTACTTCTATGTTGAATAATTTACTTGTATGTTTTTTTTTTTTTTTATGGTTTTATTGTATTTAGTTATTATAAACTCAAGTGGTAAGCAGTAAGTGGTCGCTGTTCTTGACTGAGGAGTTCTACATTTAGTACACACTTGACTCTTGGTTTTGATCTTTGTTCTTATTTATGAAAAGACCAAATCCTTTTAATGCAACATATGAGACTTCTTTGTTGGTGAGTCTAGACTAGCTATTCAGGAGTTGTTTAGCTCATGATTGTATCTCTGATCTAAATTGTTAACTTCAAAAACCAAAAAAATTAGCATTGTAGTACTTTGTATCTGTTCTCATGGAAAACAAGCATGAGTATGGAAATACTGAAACTAAAGGTGTTGACTCAACCAATGCTTGCTATGAAGGAATTGCAGCTTTATTCAACTGTGTCAATTGGGATGGGATGGATGCTATGGACTTTTAGCTGTTACAATGTCTTCGTTTGAACTAGGGCTGTTACAATTTTTTTTTTTCCGTTGCAATGAGTTTAGTTGTTATTTGAGTGCTACAATTAATGTCTAGTTTAGTTAACAAAATGTTAAATTTAGTTTCGTAATTCTGTAATTGGATAATGTAAATTCTTAATGTGGTAGCATGTGATATCACTCTAGTAGGCTAATGTGCCTTATTTTATTTTGAATAGAAATCTATTGGCAGGTCCTACTATTTTGAATTTTGGTCCACTGGGTCCTGGGCTAATATTTATTGCTGGAGAGGTCCTGGGGCACAAATATGGTTGGAGATTTTATTTTTTTGCCCATCCTCGTCGTCGTTACCCTTTGTTTTTACTAACTATTTAGGCACTTTCATAGGGTACCCTAGAATTTTAAACACTTTCATAGGGCATTCTACAGTTTAGGGTACCCTAAATTTAGAATGTACATTTTAGAATTTAGACCGTATGTTTTAGAATTTAGACCGTATATTTATAATTTCGACCGTACATTTAAGAATTTAGACTGTATATTTAGAATTTAGGGTACCCTACATTTTAGGGTACCCTAAATTTAGAATGTACATTTTAGAATTTAGAGCGTACATTTTAGAATTTGGACTATATATTTAGAATTTAGGGTACCCTACAGTTTAGGGTACCCTAAATTTAGACTGTATATTTTAGAATTTAGACCGTATTAGAATTTAAATCATAAATTTTAGAATTTGGACTGTATATTTAGAATTTAGGGTACCCTAAATTTAGAATGTACATTTTAGAATTTAGACCGTATATTTAGAATTTAGACCGTACATTTTAGAATTTAGATTGTATATTTAGAATTTAGACCGTACATATAGAATTTAGGAATTTCCATAGGGTACCCTAGGGTTTAGGTTTAGGGTGCACTTTCCTATTATAGGTTTTTTAGTGGTTTAGGTACTTTCATAGGGTACCCTAGGATTTAAGTTTAGGTTTAGACACTTTCATAGGATCTGCTAGGATTTTAAACATTTGTCATGAGTCTGCTTAGGATTTAGGTTTAGGTTTAGGCACTTTCATAGGGTATCCTGTGGTTTAGGTGGGGTGGGTAGAGAGAGAGATGAGAAGGATAGAACATGAAAATGTGAAATGATGGGCCAGAGGGTATTTTTGGATGAAAAGAATGCGCAGGACCTTGTGAGGCATGAAGTTTGTTTGATAATTTTTGGTGGGACTTATTGGGGTATGGTCCAACCTTAGAGGACCGGCCCACAAATTTGCCTATTTTGAACGCTTCTGTTGGGTTTGCCTTTGCCATTGTTGAACTATTTAATGGGTGGGTTGACCCAAATTACATGTTTTAAATTATTGAATGGGCCGAATAACAGATTTTGAATTATTGAATTGGCCCAAATACCAGATTTTGAATTTTTGGTTGGCCCAAATCAAGTTTTTAAATTGGCCCATTTCTGGTACCCTGGAAAAACCAGACTGAACCGGTCCCTTCATCAAATCGGTCGGGATCGGTTCTCCAAAGCCGTACCCCGAATCGATTCGGTCCGGAAAAGGATTACCCTGAACAGACTGAACCGGAACCGATTTCACCCCTAATAAATAGGACTAGCTTGAACAAACTAATGCTTCTTTTGGGATTCTAAATGTTACTAATAAATTTATTTATGCCACCTTCTGTTATTTCATCGTGCTTCGACGACTATTAAAAAATAGGAGCGAAAACAAATTTTAACTTAACACGTTATTGATAATAACAAAAAACTTTTCCACCCCGTTAATGCTTATAGCTTTACCTTTTTTCTTCTTCTTTTTTTTTTGTTTTTTTGTTTTTGCGTATAGCTTTACCTTGTAACTTTATTTCCGACTTTTCTTTTATGGTTAAAGATGCAAGGGGAAAATGACATTGGATGATAGGATAATCTACTAATTTTTCCTACAACGGATGATTAGATAATCTTGTAAGTGTCTCGCTAAAGCAGATTTCGCTGGATTCATCTATAAGTGGTCAAGCCACTTCAGACTTAAAAACTTTATTTTTATGTTAAACTTTGGGAAACATGCAAATAGTATCGTTTATTAGAATTTAAGAGTTGGGCACGCCCGATTAGTCACTTGAAAACTAAAGGGCCTAAGAAATCTTTTTAATGTTCGACTCTCACTCACATTCTATCAATCTTCCGGTCTATGCAAACTTTTGGGCCGAATTAATTAAGCGAGTTTATGGGTGGTGGGATTGGTTGGCAAATAAGTTCATTGTGCGGAATACCGAATTAGAAATAAAGAAACATTATCAATTACCATACCCATTGTGCAATCTTGTTGTCCATTGTTTTATACTATTCCAAAGTCCATCCAGCCATTAGCAAACGAGGTAAGTGCATTGTTGCTCCTTGTTGTTGTCATGACCTAAACTCCACTACAAAAATATAGCGACTTATTAACAGTTGAGAGATCCACTTTTGCATAGCCTATTTTGGCTTTGTAAGACCATCTCCTCAGTCTTTTGGAAGCCATTGATAGAAAGATCAAAGATGGGGGCTGTGATTCTTTATCTTGACACCATACTAGTCCCCTTGAGCCTCTTCCTCGCAATAGGTTACCATGCCTTCTTATGGCACAGCTACAAGAACAAGCCCTTTCTAACTACCATAGGCATGCAAATGCTGAGGAGAAGAACTTGGATCCAAGACATGAAACAGGTAAGGCCTTCTTCAATTTTATTGCTTTCTAGCGGTAGGCATGTAGAATTTTAGTCTACTGTAAATCGCCATGTAAATCTAAGTATGCACGAATTGGGTATGGAAACAAGAGAGAGAGAGAGAGAGAGAGTTTGTACCAAATTCTTATACAAAAGGACATCTATCTCAAATTAATGATCTAATAGCTAAGATTTTCGGAAGGAGTTGTAATTTTGATGAGATATATTGATCTTCCATCAATCCGAAAGACTAAAATAAGTCCTTTGTCATATAGAGAGGTGATGGATTGACTTGGTTGAACCATTCATTTCAAAGCAACATACGTAATTTTAAAAATGTCAGAGCCGCATCATTCAAAGCGGATTTTGGCTTTGCTTTGATTTGAGGGCATGATTCCGCAACAAACGCGACGGTTTAGGGGATCACTGTTTCAGTGATATTCTATGAGCAACCACTTTGTGCATTTATTGCCAAAGGTTAGGTCTGTCTCCTATCCATCCCTGCCCATACCCCTAATTATTGGGGACTAAATGGGTTATGTTATTGTTGTTGTTGTAGTCCTATGTTGTAAATCCTTTTCTCATGCTAAAATTCTGGAGATTTGTTGAAAGTTTGCTTGTTTAAGCTATAATTTCTATTACAGGGTGATGATAAAAAGGGTGTGCTGGCCGTCCAAAGCTTGAGAAACACTTTAATGGCCTCCACACTTACAGCTTCAATCTCAATCATCATAATCTTAGCATTGGCTGCACTAATCAGCACCACCTATAATGGAAGTCACCTCCTCAACAACAGAATTTTCGGCTCGCAGTCTGGTATGATCCTTATCCTGAAGTACGGCTCAGCAGCACTCTTCCTGCTGGTTAGCTTCTTGTGCAGCTCCATGGCCGCCGGATGCTTGATCGATGCCAACTTCTTGATCAACGCGATGTCAACAGATGATGATGATGATGATGATGATCATGAACAGATCTATTCTGCTGCCGCCTACACAGAGAGGATAATGGAGAGAGGGTTCTTGTTGGCCGTTATTGGTGAACGGGTGCTTTGCATCACGTTTGCTCTGCTTTTTTGGGCGCTTGGTCCTGTGCCGGTTGCTTTGTCCTCGGTGACATTGGTTTCGGGGTTTTATGTGCTTGACTTTGTTGGAAAACTCCCACTCCTCTGTAAGCAAGCCAAAATTTGAAATCAATATTATTTACTACTAGTACTTCGGTCGAGCTGTCTAACCCATTTTGGAATTTCATATTTTTTTTTTAGTTTTTTTTTCGGACAATTCTTATGGAATACAGTATGTTCATACCGCACTTTGCTTGGGCTTTAATTAGGCCATATTGGAATATTTTTTTTAGTTTCTTTTTTGAACCGTTTTTTTCTAGTTTCACATTTGAAGTTTATTTATTTATTTGACAAGGCAAATCTTATTCTACTACTAATCTAGGGGAAGTGGGTGAGGTAGGTATGATTTGAACCCTCACCTGGTATAAGTAGTATAGGATGCTCATCACTTAACTGTCACTCCAATTGTCTCATTTGAAGTGGAATAACACTCTCCCGATCAATTAAAAGAAAAGGGAAGTGGAGTAATACTATCATTGCGTGGAGATCCTGGCTCTACCACCGCGTATAACACAGGATTGTCTGAAAGACGAGTCTACTAAGAACTTGGAGTTTGTCCATTTTTTCGTAACACATGATGTTGATGCCAAATTACTTGCACCTCCACTGATTTTGGTAACAACATTTTGTTTTCCGTAAAGATATATTAGAGAACTTTGACACCCCACACTGTATCCCGGGATCGAGTTTTATTCCCCTCTTCCCATGTAATAGATTAGGAAAATAAAATAAAAACTCCAAGTTGGCCTAATGGTCAATGCCTTTCGCTCACTCTCTATACCTGCACCATCTGTTCCTCTTTGGTCTGATGAACAAACAGGGCATGTGTTTAAGAATACATGGGCCGCTGGGCGTCAAAACTTGTTTGTGAAAGCTGACGATTTTCTGAACCATTCTAGGCCCATTTTCTTATCTTTTTCGCTTAGGGGAAAAGAGAACGCATGCATGGGCCGGCCACATTGAGAGTATGGGCTATACTAATAAATAACACAACACTCTTAAAAGAAACATTTGCTCTACTAGCGCCGGGCTCGTGCTCAGTGGCGGAGGCAAGCTATGGTCAGTGTGGGCATGTGCCCACCCTGCCATTTTTAAATTTGTGAGTTTTTTTTTTAATCAGAGATCTGGGCCAATTTATGTGTATTCCGATTTTCTTTTTCAGTCCTGTCAAAGACAAGTCATCCACGCTCAGATTAGCAATTCACAAAAGATTTCTCTTTTGAGGCCTAACCCCGAGTGGTTGCTAAGTTTTATCTTAGGATGTCTTGGTATTTCATAAGTTGTAGCTGTTACTAGCACAATTAATTATTATTTAGACAATTCTTAACTCAAAAATCCATATAGCTAATGATATTTTCTTCGCTCACTCAACAAAATGATGAACATTACCTAATTTATGAGCGATTCATATTCGTCCCACTTCTGATTGGAATAGTTTGTTATATATGAGTAAATCTTAATCTAGAGGAAATTATTTGCATATGTGTAAATGTTTGATCGGAGGATACAATGACAGTGTTTGGTTGGGAGTTTTGGGCCCGTGTTGGCCCTGTTTTTGTTTTGCTTACATCATCATTTTCCTCATTTCTCTCTCTATACATCATCAAAACTAAACTAAACTAAACCTACTAACTGAACAAGACCAATATTTTTGTCTAAAATTTGAACCCAAATTATAAAGTAAAATACATAACGGTCAAAATACATAACAATAGGGATGAACTAATTATTTTTTTCCTTGAATTTTTCACAAATCAAGCCTACAAAATTAAAGTTTTTTATTATGAAAGTAATAACTCAAGGTGGACAAAAGAAATTTGAGTAATGTTCATCTATATTTTTGATGGGTGAACTAAATACCAATTCACACAAACCTAAAACTACTCTCATTTCTTTCGATCTCACGCCGCATGCAGGACACAAGCGACAATCGAATTGTCAACAACCACCAACTTGAAACTCTTGTTTCATAGTGCCCTCACTTATACGAAATCCTGGCTACGCCACTGCACGTGCTCTGCACGCTCTTGATATCTGTCACAACATATGACTGAAAAAAATTGATGAAAGATTGTTGTTGGCTTTATGGGGTCAGGATCCACCATGTCTTAAGATACCTGTTGCTGGCGCGGGGCAAGCGTTGGGATGACTAACCACCTCCGCCTGTCAGTATTGTATGGACAACATTGTGAAGTGCCTCATGGCCGCCTACCGTTAAGTATAGAGCTTTGCACTACCTTTACTAAATTTTGTGTGCGGATCAAATTGGGACACGTGGTGTCTGACACCCAATCTGAGCTGTCCAAACATATTTTGGATGACCTAAATTTGAGGGTGGCATTTTTGTAAATTTTTTGGGCTAATTTATCCCCTCAAATCTGGGCATCTAAAACATATATGGATGACTTGAATAAAGTGCTGAATATCACGCGTCTCTACCCAATTCGCACATAAAAAATTCTCATGTCCATCTCGTGAAAAGACATAAAGTACTGGCCAAAAATAAAAATCGATAAATTAGCAAGACAATCAGATGTCCAAAAAAGCAAACAGGAGGGAGCCAATTAATTTCATATGCTTCAGATCAGGTCCAAGCAAGCCATCACAAGTTGTTCTTGCCAAAAACATGCAGCACATTATTGTGGAGGAACACAGTTGAAGGAGTCCGACCCCGTAGACCAAATGCTTACAAAAAGCTGAAAAAACTTGCGCAGAAGAGATTATAAAATGTTACATTTTATACCTTTAAAGGAATAAAGTATAAGGTGTTTGGTTAAAATATTTAAAATCATCCGAATTGAATATGCTCTAGCTACGTGATCTCATTAAATTGAAAGTGTTAAATATTACAGTATTACGTACAAGTGAGTTTTATTATCAATCTAGCCAATATCAATGAAGAGAAATTGTACACCTGTACTTAATATAAAAAATCTGTAGTTGAACGACGATCAATAGGGTCGCCTGTCCAATCAGCATGTGACTAAGCATGCAACTCAAGAGAAGAATGTGTATTGAGTAGAATAATAAAGTCCATGAAACACATGGTGCCCTTGATATAACGAAGAATCCGGAGTACTACTGCAACATAGTGTGTGGAACGAGGAAGACTCCCCCGAGCCTTTACTCTCCGGAGGCACCTCCCTTTAAGCCGGACAGACTTGCTTGCTAGCAACCGCCGTGACGAGACAAAGGGATCAATGTACCCAAAACCGGCATTGGATTTGAAGATGGGAAGAATTGTCACCTAGAAAGCGAATGTTCATGTTCTTTTTTAGCAACTACTGTAGGGCGATGGAGGGGATTCATGACTAGCGGTCACAATCGTGTGTGACTCTATTTATACAAGAAAAAGAGTTTCACAAATTACATATTCGCTTTCCTCTCTATTTCGGGAGCAATCGACTGGTAGCTATCGCATGTAGTCGTAGGCAGAGATCATCAAATGGTCAACATTTAGCCCTCACTGAAAGTTATGCTTCTCGTCTGTGATATCCCCTCGTTTAAAGGAGCCCTTATTTTTATTCTACTTAGATGCGATATTATTTCAAAATGATTTTTAAATCTAGCTTGCTCATTGGTTAACTCTCACTTCAACAGCCTAAATTAAGGTATATGCTGAAATCAAAACCATCACAAATATTAAAAAAACGCATACACAATCATGTACAAGGTCAGTTTTATTATCAATCGACCGATATCAGTACAATCAAATTGTACACCAATTAAAAACTTAAAATATATATTGTATACAAGGCCGGCCCAGGCCCAAGGCTCACAAGGCCTGGGCCTAGGGCACCACAAAAAAGGCTAATTTTTGGGGCACCCCACCATTTTATACCTATGGGCTTGACTAGAACACTTTTTGGACCAAAATAAAAGAAAAAAATCCATTAGGAGTGACAAAAGAGCCCAACATTGTGGCCCAATGTTTAAAAAAGACTCAAAAATTATTGTGGCCCAAAATTTTAAAAAATGCCCAAAACTAAAATTGATTTAAAAAAAATCACAATATAAAAAAGGCCCAAGTATAATTGATACTTTTGCTTCTAAAATTGCAACACTCATAATATTCAAGTGATACTCATGCGGTATATGTATCTAGAGACTTCGTGTTTTAATTTTTCCGTTATTATGTGATGCTTGTAGAACATTATATTGTTTTGGTTTTCTCGTATAGTGATTGTTACTCGAAAAATTATTTAGGCGTTGTACTTGAAGGGCACAAATTTTGGGCTAAGCCTAGGGCACCTCAAACCCTTGGGCCGGCCCTGATTGTATACTCTCACTATTAATCCCGTTCAAGTGTTCCCTCATTGTATCATGTTTGGGACGGTATTTCAAAAAGGTTTCAAAACTACGTTAGCTCGATGATTGGTTCAACTTTCATTTCATGTCAACAACCTAAAAGGTAATATTGAAATCAAAACCATTAGATGCAGTGGCGGAACCAGGATTGAGAATTCAGTGGGGCTGAGTTCAAGGGCGGTTCTAGGATTTTTATCAAATACTGAAAAAAATGCACAACGTATTTATGATGAAAGCTGTATGCAAAGAACTCGTCTAATTCTCTTTAATTTTTTAGTGTTTCCACATTAAACCTAATGTCAGACAACTATTATCCTTATATGTTTACTATATATAGGCTTTCATAAGTGCGTCATGCTTATTTTGTTTTGTTAGGGCTATAATAATTTGGTTCAAATTTTGTTGGAAATATTTATTTTAATTTCAAACGAGTAACCATGCGCTGAAAATAGCAAAAAAAATTTAATTTATATCTAATTTTTTTTAGTGCATTTTTTAAACTGCGGGGGGTCAGGGCCCACCCTAGCCCTAAGCTGGCTCCGCCCCTGATCACATGATAATGTTTAAAAAAAAACACATCTAAATTGGCAAATGATCGTATGTAACCTATCTAAGGGGGTGTTCCACTAATCTAGCTTTTTGAAAAAATTGATTTTTCACAATTTTTTATGTAATGTGTTATGAGAGAATGACCTATCTAGGTATTTAAAAAAGAAGTTTTTTTTAGTGAAACACCCCTAATTATTATAATTGGTTAAACCTAAACAAACCCTGTGGGCCTATGTGGTCTGAGTCTGAAAGCAATCCCACTGGTTCATACCCAATTGTCTTTTTTTGGTGCAACGGAAATCACATACCCAATTGTCAAGTGTGAACTGACGATGAATACGCGGAATGGTAAAGCCCTCGTGCCTACGACCTTGACTGCTCCAATGTCACCTTTGTTTTTAGCAAAGAAAGGAGGGCCCCACTTAACCTCACAAATCAAGGGTTTTGAAAAAGTTTTCTTGATAAGGTGAAAGTGAAGGAATTGGTGGCCCTGTTGTAATAAGTGAGTCCATTATATGCGTATAGAGAGCTCTTTTGATCTTTCGATTTGAGATTAACGGTCCGAATAAATTAGAATTAAAGTAAATGTAAAAGTATTTTTTTAAGTGTAAAATAATACTGACTTTTGATCTCCGATTAAACGACTGAGTGAGCTCACTATACACATATAGTGAGGTCATTCATTATAGGACCCTGGATCCGTGAAAATTCCCTTCCAAAAAATATATTAATAGGGATGGATCATACAATCAGTTCCATAAATCTTGTGCAAAAAGATTTTGCCGTGTTACATACTTTAGCCTTTATGGAAAGGACGTGGCTCCTCTCCTGTAATGGGAGAGGGGCTTCCCATCTAATTTCTCTTTTTTTGGGGATCTTACCGAGCCTATACTAATGATCAGAATCGTACAGTATGCATAGATCTCATCGAAAACTTCAATCATATCAAAATTTGTGTTGATCAAATATCAGTTAATACCTAATCCAAAATCATTTATTTTGAAAAAATTGAGAAAGAAGATTTTGATATGTTGTTCATAGTAAATATTTTCAAAATTAATGTGACCTGATTAGTCAATAAACGGTATCTGATTTGTACAAAACTTTGCATGGTTGCAGTAGTCGATATGATCTGCATAATGTACGATTCCAATTATCAATGTAAACCAAGTATGAGCCAAAAAAAAGGCGAACTTGATGGGAAGCTCCTCTCATATTAGTACTAGCTAGTAGAGAAGAGCATGCTTCAGAAAAAGAAAGAAAGGAATGGATGAATAGCGCGCTTTTCCGTATTCTTTCGCTTTCCAATGTCACATCTATGAAATTGCTTCACAGTTTCCAGGTAATTATCCTGCATATTCTGAATCTTTTGTGTTTCCACCGGAAAATTCCAAATAGAGCCAACACATATTTGACGAATTACTCCATACTACTACTAATAGATTGCGTATCTTAGGTTGTGTTTTGTTTGGGTTTTAATTTTTGTAATGATTAGAGGGTCTATAGGAGTAATAATTAAAAAATAGGTATTAATGATTAGAGAGAGATAAAGAGAAAAATAAGAATAATATTTAAAGATAGAGATAATAATTGAATAATGATTTAGAGAACCGGTTCTTAGGAACTCAAACAAAACAAGATGTTAATGATTCAGATACAGGGGCTATTTGGTTTACTGGAGTACTTTTCTTTTTCATTTTTACATTTTCTTCTTTATGGTGTGTTTGGATGTCCTAACTCATGATCATGCATTCCATCAAAATGCATTTTTGTTTTCTTATGTAAGAGAACAAAAGACAATTGGGGTGGTTTGGGTAAATTGAAAAAACTACTTAGTGTTTTGATATTGTCCTTATTTAATTTTTTTTTGCATTTGTTGGTTTTTGCTCGATTTTTTGTGGTTTCTCGACTTGTCTCGACGAGAGAAATCTAAAATGTATAAAATTGATAGCCAAACTTAAAGTTTTTTGAATAAAGATGAAAAATAATCCAAAACTTTAAGTTTGGCTAGTAATTTTGTACATTTTAGATTTCTCTTGTCGAGACAACCCTAGAAACCACAAAAAATCGACAAAAAACCAACAAATGCAAAAAAAAATTGAATAAGGACAAAATCAAAAAACCAAAAAACTAATTTTTCCAATTCACCCAAACAAAGCCAAATGTAGCGGAAGTGGACTTTTTGAATTTATTTTTTATTTTTCTCATCTTAGTTAAGATATATAGTAAGACATACAAAAGTGTATTCCATAAGTAGTACTCCCTCCGTTCCATATTATTTGTTCATTTTGGAAAATCCAACTTATTAAGGACTCAACATCATTGCATTTATTTTATATTGACTTTCCCATTTTGCCCTCATTTTTTTCACGGGTTAGACTACACTTCCCCTCCCTCTTTTCAATTTTGGAGACATATATCTCCACCAAATCTGGCGCCAAAACCGGCGCCAAATCCAAAAAAAAAAAAAATGGAATGTCAAATTTTACTCCCCAAATTAGGGACCCACTTTTGGGAGGATATTTACCTGCTTGAAATAGAATTGACGAAACTAAGGAGGGAAGGATATCTACACCAAAAATTGGAGTACGAAATTTCTCTTTTCAATTTGAGAGAATCTCTTCAAATCCAAACAAAAAAATTGAGTCTCAAATTTTTTGCCCCAATTTAGGGAACCACTTTTGGGAGGTTATTTACCTGCCTAAAAAGGAATTGACGACAATTGAGGAGGGAAGGATATGATATCTTCATCAAAAGTTGGAGGAAATTTCTCCTAAAATGTTGGCGACAATTTCAATTTTTACCAAAACTAAAATGTTGGACTTCTACTTGTATGTATACATGGAAATCCTACTTTTTCTTTACCAGTTTACTCACTCCTCCCTTTCTACACTTCTTCTCTTCTAAACCAAATGGGTTCTTTTTACGAAAATAACTCCACCCACGAGAGGAATACAAAAAACCTTACCAACCAACAACGCCATTCCATTTTCGAGATATTGTTGCAACAAATTGTAGGTGGAAAGTTAAAAAGAGGAGCTGTGAAGGAGATTGCAACTAAATTCTCTGTACATGTACATGTCTTTGAAAATTGGTTGAGTTTCAAGACTTGATGGCTCAAGCATTGACAAACAAAATCAAAGTCGAGCCTTTTTGGCATCTTCAGATAGGTATGGCTTAACCGCGCTTGTATGTGGCCTTATCGCACCTTCTTTGAGTAGCCTGTGAAGTGTTGTTGTCGGCACTTTCATGGCCTTTGACAGAGACCGAAAACTAGTTTGGCAACGACGATCAATTCCAGAAATCCTTTGGAGGTCAATTTGCACTTGAAATTAAAATGATTTTAATTTGAGTTTGTCCTCTCTAATGCCTTTTGGCTTTGATTTGAGGGCATGATTCCGCAGCAAACGCGATGGTATAGGGGGACCACTGTTTCAATGGTATTCTATGAGCAGCCACTTTGTGTATTTATTACTAGAGGTTAGTCTGTCTCCAATCCATCTGTTTTAGTGGTGTTTTGGGAGCAACCACTTTGTGCATTTATTGCCAAAGGTTAGGTCTGTCTCTTATCCATCCTTCGCCTATACCCACAATTATTGGGGACTAAATGGGTTATGTTATTGTTGTTGTACATACAAAGAACCCACAAAATGCAGCAGTAAGAATCAGGCAGCGGGTACATTAGAGATGAAGGCGATAACTGCTGTGACAAAAGATGTCACTCGTTCTTGTTTAATTGAGAAAATTTTACCAGCTATCCGAGCTAAATGGCCGCGTTGCAATGAAATGGAGACTATCTACATTCAACAAGATAATGCCAAGCCACATATTAATCTTTATATGAATGTGTTGGACCTTGGATTTTTCCAAGCAATTCAATCTTTGCAACATCAAAAAGCACCAACAACAATTGATGAACTTGTTAGTGCAGTGGACAAATCTTTTGAAGAACTATCATCACAAAGTTTCAACAAAGTCTTTTTGTCATGGCAAGCTTGTATGGTTGAAGTGATGAAGAATTTTGGGGGCAATAATTATAAACTGCCCCACATGGGCAAAGCCAGATTATTGAGAAATGACAATCTTCCAATTCAGCTTCAATGTGAAAGGGATATCATAGAGAAGTCAATCGAACATGTCCAACAATGAGTAAGTCTTTTTTTTCTCCCTTTATTTTCCAATCGCAAAGGACTGAGTTTTCACTCTCCCTCTCTCTCTCTCTCTCTTTCTCAATCCTTACCAGGCACCTCTTCTATTTGGAATGTTCATTTTGAAGTTTGCAGCACATGGAAGGAATTTTTTTTTTTTAAGTGCAGCAATTTTCATTTTGGTTAAGGCTAAAGACAAAATGGATCTGTTTTTGGTTGATTCAATTGTAATTATGGCTAAAGTTGTGTACTTTTTTTTGTTGTTGTCGATGATGGGCAAATTTTCAACTGACTGTTTGTAATTGGGATGCCTAGAAGTTGTTTGTAATTGGGACGCCTGGAAGTTAATGCGGTGCAATTTTATGCTTTTTTCTTTTTTCTACTGTTGCTTGAAACATTTGAGTACAGCTGTAGTACTAAAGGAAGGGCAAAACAGGTATGTAGTTATACTTTTCAAGAAAGTGGACATTTATTTTCGAACACCCCAAAATGGAAAGAGAGACGACCAATAATATGGAATGGAGGGAGTAGTAGTATTTATATTTAGTCTGAAGATGGTATGCTTTCGTCATCATGAGCGACAGTGTGACACCATGATGGACAAAATGTGCTATTTATTCTAGGCAATTTCCAACAAACTATTCTAGCAGATAGCATATATTGTGGAAAGTTCCAAATTAAGGTTGTAATCCTGTCTTCCCCATAACTGGAGAAAATTTTGGGTGCGTGTAGGGCAGGGTACACGCTGTGACTGCAAAGATCCGGTCCGGGCCGTCCAAAAACGAATCTGGACGGGCCGGATTAAAACCCACTTTTTATTTATTTTTCTTTTTTAAATCCGTCCCCAAGACTTTTAATTCTACCGGTCCGTCAGATTTTTTGACGGGATGAACGCAGAAGACATCGACCACGCGTGGTCTTCCTACCCGCACCCAAAATCTTCTCCCATAACTGGGTGCTACCTAGTTTGAATATTGCGTCCACTGTACTTGTGATTATGCAAACGATACTGTTGGTGATAAATGCAAAATATAAATTTTGTCCTTGTTTAACTTTTGCCAACCAATCAGGTTCATGTCTTTATGCAACGCAAGGGGACAAGCTTAACGGTTAAGAAATAGAAAACTGTAGAATGCCACAAGGAATTTTGAACCATACTACAGGTACAACGAGATTGTACAACATAAACATACAAATGTGAATTTTAACCGTTTATTTTAGCAATTTACGGTCCAAATTTTAAATACTCTTTGAATTATACTCCTAGAGACTAGAGTATTTACTCCTAATTTTACCTACAAAAGAAAGATTTAAAATACGATCGTCGAAAAACACTTTTGTCACATCGGTAGATTGTTCTGAAATCTCATTTGTCAACGCCATTAATACATGTAGCATTTTTGAGAAATTTTATAGTCGTAGTCATAAGGTAGCTTGCAATTTAGTATTCCGGACTAGAATTTGAATCTCATACAATATTAGACTTACAGATAAATATAGTTTTGCTTTTAATAAATCCGATACTCACGAAGTGCAATTCCGTTTTAACAGTCAATACTGGACGGCACTAGATTGTTTTAAATTCATTATCTTAGATACTATTATATCCGTCTATGTTTATTAGTCTGCTTCCATTATTTCACCCACTTTAAAAATTGTACATATCTTTCACAACGAATTTGTAAATTTATTGATAACTCTCAATTACTTCTATTACAGAAATTTTTTAAAATCATGAAACTCGTTATAATTGAAGAATATAAACAATTGAAAACATGACACGAATGCCAACAATATAATAGACCAACAAAAACAGATGGAGAGATTATATAGGTTAAATTTCTTGATGTGGGATGGTGATACTAATGGGATAAACTATTAATTAGCTGACGTTAACCCCTTCAGAATAGGTTAGTAGTGGATAACACCTAGCTAAAACTGTTCATACTTAAGGTTTAATGTCATGACATGTTGACCTTGAGTCCAACTTCGAAAACCCTAGGCCCTTTTTTTTTTTTTTTTTTAAGAAATAAATTTATTAATAATAAGAAAAGGGTACAAGAAACCGTCCTTATAAAGAGACGTTCAGAACAAAACACCGGACAATTAACATAAGAAAAGAGAACACGTACTCCCATATGATAGCAGCCAAATTAATAAACGCATTCACGAGTAAATCTCCTCTAGCACCTGAAAAAAACCATTAGAGAATCATGAGCAGAAAAAAGGATATATACTATTGGATCTGGACTATGCTCAACTATCCTTAATAGTATGCACTCGTTTGCGCTTATGTTATGCCTTGCGTATTTTTTAAAGACTTGAACACGTTGAGCATAGTCCAGATCCATGAGCCTTGATTTTCTCCCACGAGTCTTGCGTTTGCTTGGACTAACCATATGACGGCCTCCTCTCTCAGCAATGCTATCCCGAGAAGCCACAATACACGTAGACCTGAGATACCTCAACATTTGATTTTTTGAGTGAGCTGTCGGATGACCTCCATTCTCAAAAATCATCCAGGACAAACTTGGACTGATTCCTCACACTTGTTATTCAACAAGGTCGCGGATAAAGCCATGTATTCCTCTAGCAAGACTGATAGGATGGGGGCAGGTTTGCTAAAAATAGAGGAGGAGAATGATGAGGAGTGTCTAAGCAGTATGGTTGTAGTTGGAGATGGAGAAAATATTTTGGAAAGTTCTCAAGAGAAATCAAATACATTGGGTAATCCAAGTAAAGGTCCTCGAAGATGGCGACCGCCGGCTAAGAGGAAACAATCAATGGCTGAGCAAATTATTAGGAAGAGTGCAAAATTAAACAAAATAGTACAATGTAGGCGCGGCAAGGCAAACGTTATACTGGTATGTTATGTTCATGGAATTTCTATACAATAATGTTCATTGCATTGCCTAATTTTGCATTTGACATTATATTCGTTTTTAGGATATGGAAGGCCTGAATATTTTGACACAAGAGAGTGCAGACACTAATTAAGTATGAGTTCATTTATACTACATTTTTTTCCTTCCATTTTTATTTTTATTTTTGCAAGTTACTTGAATGAGAATTCATTATATTTTTCAGACATCACATGGAAGTGTGGGATTTGTTGGTATGATGAGCTTATACTTGAATGAATCTCTATTTGATATGGAAAATTAAGGTACAAGTTTAGTGTAGTTGAAGTTATTTGATTTTTCCATTCCCGTGTCGTGTTGTGTCCTAAGGACTTTATTTTTTTACTGTAGGATATAACTTTGCCTTTTCCTTCCTGAATTGCAGTTTTTTGGTGCTGGAATGAGCACCCTTGTATGGAATGTTTTGCGAGCTATTGAAGATAGAACACAAAATCGGTGAAAGGGCTGGAATCCATATTTTTTGTGATTGGTGTTCATAATTCATGTATTTTGTAGTTACTACTGTCCTCCCAATTATGTACAAGTTGTGAATAGAACCGTTAAGTCCAATGAATGGCTTATTCAAGATTGACATTGTAAGGATGAGATGTTTAACACTCGTATTAAACTGTTATATTTGTTTGTTATTTTTTTCCATTTGTTCATTAGTGATGTGTCTTGCTCTTGATTTGTGTTAAGCAATCCCAGGTTTTGAAGGGAAATGAAAGCCTAAGAATGCAATTCCTAAAAATTTGTTAACTTTCTGTAACATATGTCAGGCCGTCCCATGTGAAATTTGGAATTTTCCAAATGTGTTCTCAAGCAAACCTGTAGACAAAGCTTCCCACTGTGTCTTGCAATTGTGTGTTTTGCAAGCTTCAATTTTCAATAGGCATGACACATGTCTTGCTAGTTACTACTGTGTGTTTCAGCATTTGAAAGTTTGACGTGTAATTCTATTCATTTGGGTGTGGATTGGTCTGTAGTTCAAACGGATGTTGGAAGGTGAAGTCCTGGAAATTTTTTGACAGTATTCCCTTGCATTATGGCCTACTCGACACCTCTCACCTCAAACAAATAACACAATAGCAAAAACAAACAACAAAAACAACAAAGTAAATATGAGCCCACACTTTGTTTAGTAGTTTAAATCAAAATCTATCAAATAAGATCGATATTGCATATAAAATATATTAACGATTAAAAAATATAATCATTTTTTTATCTGGTTACGATAGAACAAGAGACAGTAAAATTGAGACAGATGAAATATTTTAATAGACTTTTAAACAACCATTGGGTGGTACCTACCAAAATCCTATTTATTTAAAGAAAATTGCTTTTAGCAATTGGTGCGGAAAAGTAGACCGTACGATTACCTTCCAACCTGCAAAAGGTCATATTCGTACAAGGATCCCACCAAGGTGATCTTAGGCCTAATTTGGCCTAAAATGGTTTTTGGATTATTGATTTTTTGTTTTGTCTTTATTTTTAAAAAAAATTCCATTTGTTAGTTTTTTATCAAGATTTTATGGTTTCTGGATTACTCTTGGCTAGACGAATCTAATGAGTATAAAAGTATGGTCAAAACTCAATTTTTTTGAATAAAACCAAAATAAATTAATTATTACACGAAACTAACAAATGCATCTAAAAATTAAATAAAGACAAAATAAAAAAAACCAATAATCTGTTTTTTTCTCTTAAGCCAAAGAAGACCTTACATGGCGTCCTATATGGGTCTCCATTCATTAGCATCACCTGAATTATTGATCAGATTCAATGGATTGGATTAATGAATACGAACGTGATGTTGACACTGTCCTTCACAAACAACCTTTTTTTCTATCCTTTTTAAAAAGGAAAAAGCTAAGGCCCTTTGTTTTAGTTTTCAAAAATCAATTTTTCAATTATCATTTAATTTTTATTTTTATTTTTCTCTCTATTTCTTTTTAATTATTAATTTCTATTTTTTAATTATTATCCCTATTTTTCCCTCTAATCATTATAAAAATCAAAACTCAAAACTTAAACCAAATACAATCTAAATATGTGCCTATTGGATACACTTTAAAGTTTAAAAAATATATTGAAATGTGTAAAAATTGTATAGGGATATGTGAAAGTGTATTGAAAAATATAAAAAGTGTATTGGAGTGTGTGATATTTTTGTTTGTTTATGTGTTTATCATATGCCTATTGGGCACACATTAGCAAGACCCAAATAGAAGAGTAGAAAAATTACAATTAATATACGAGTTACTAAGTAGGTGTTGCCAATCCCCAAAAAAAGTTCTTTGTACGTGTTTGGTTACCTATTTTTGGCATTATGGTTCTCACTTTCTACTTCTAGATGTTTGACACATCATAGTGAAAATATATTATGCGAAAGTGAGTTTTTGGTTTTTAGGCCCAATTTTTCAAAAGATTTTAGCACACAGGTGCTATAATTATCATATTTCAAATAAAAAAATGAAGTAATTCCATGTATCATTTTTTGATTTTTTGCACCAAATTAAAGTATACGAGAAGTACTTTAATTTGATGCGAAAAAATTGAAAAAATGATAAACGGAACCGCTTCATTTTTTAATTTAAAATATCATGATTTTAGCACCTAGGTGCTAAATTTTTTTGAAAAACTGGGCTTTAAGTTTAGAGAAAAGAAGTTCAAAAATAGGGGGAGAAGATTTTTTTGACTTCTCATTTTTCACATTTTTCTTAACAAAAATACTTAAACAAAAATGCCTATAAAATTTATTCTAAATAAATTAGAATGTATTCTGCCATATCTTCTAAACACTACTCTAGTTGCTAAATACATTATGTACATTTCTCTCAAAACACTATAAATTTATAATTTATTTTGACCATAATTAAAAATATATATATATCAAAATGAAAAAAAAAAATACATAAGACTTACAACTACTTTCTCGTTTTTTTTTTTTTTTTTTTTTTTTGCAAGGAAAATATATAAGAGAGCTTCAAAATAATACACATTAGTAGAAAATAATTTACGAGAGTACACCCATCGATCCATGATGCACAACTTTTGTTGCTTGTGTATCAAAATGATTCACGAACATCTTCAGCCTTATTTCCCATTTACTTAAATAAGAATTCTATAAAATCAACCGTTTTAAGTAATGCAAAGATAGGACTAAATCAAAAATCAAATTCCAAGAGAAGAAAACATATATACATATTACTCCACCACCACATAGACTTTTCTACATCAGGTTTAGAAATTAGAGAGCAAAAAGGCTAAAATAAAAAATAAAAAATAAAAATAAAAACACTTCTAATGCCAACAGTGTCAGGCTGTAGCACTAATTGTTATGAAAATTGAATTGTTGCAAGACATCATCAAAGTCACCAACAGCCATCATATCCAAGTCAAAGCTATGACTATCACCATGAGTGCTGCTAGCCGTACAAGAGTACACCCCGGAAGAAGAAATCACATCGCCGTGATCAGACTCTGACGATAGCACCGGCATGGGCCCAGCTGAATCAAACGCCGTCAAATCCGATAACAGAAACAAATGATCACTGGACGTTGATTGGTTGTGGTTAAAACTAGGCTTCATCGGCTCCTGTGTCTGATAATATTCCTGTTTTACCAATGGATAATTTGGGTAATTGGGTTCATCATTCGATTTGGAGATTGGGTAATTGGTTGAACCAAAGTTGAGGAAAACGGAATTAGAGCTGTCACCAGGAATAGTGGAATCCAGGATTATCTGAGGAGGTTTATGTAGATTACGACAAGTGTGATTTCCATGGTATGTGGTTTGGTACATTGGTGGGTCCTCCTCGGTTTTTTGAACCTGTTTGGTTGCTGGGCAACCTTGATCAAACTTGTGAGTGCACCTATAATAATTCCTACGTACAAAACCAAAATTGGAATTAGCCGCCAGCCTTCTTAAATTTATTTTCCAAAACCCAAAAATAATTGTTTGGTACACCAACCAAATTTAGTTTCAAAATCTTTCCATAAATTGATAAAAGTAAATGTTTATCCCTTTTCAAAATTGTTAATATCACAAACAGACAGCCTGTCTGTACTCTACACCAAAATTTTTATTCGTTAAATTTTCAACTTGTGAATAAAAAATTGAATAATATTTTTTTAAAAAATTAGCATGTATGATTGAGAGCGCATAGAAAGAGGATATGCATTCTTTGGTGCAAGCAGACAGGCTGTCTGTACTCTGTATCAAAATTTTTATTCGTTAAATTACCAAGTTGTGAATAACAAATTGAATAATATTTAAAAAAATTTATGGCATGTATGATTGAGAGCACATAGAAAGAGGATACAAATTTTTTTGGTGCAAAGAATCTCTAGCTACCAAAAAAATGGTGGAAAGCAAAAAATAAAAATAAAAATCAAACCTTGGATGTTTGGCATTGAGGATAGTTTTCTGTCCATACTTTCTCCATGCATGGCCATCGTCGATCAAATTGGGGGTGATATTTGTCAATGTTTGAATAGTCTTTCTGCAATTTAAACCATTTAATTTGGTTAGGAATTCCGTACACAATCAGTGTAAAGGGTGGATAAGAAACAGAAACTCATATCAATCAAGGATTATTAAATTCCAAAAAGCGGATAAAGGAATAAAGCTCCATTAATATCCAGTTCTTCTTGTAATTCTTGGATCGAATAGGGACAGAATAGGCTTTGAGGGACAAAGTAAACGGTGTATAACAAGAAAAACAGTCCTTTTCACTCTTTAACAGACCAAAATACCCTCAGCCTTGGGAAAAATCAAGAAGCCATTTGTAATATCAACAGAAAGGGAAAAAAAAATGAAAAGAAAAAGATAAGCACCTTCTCTTGTAACATCCTCTCCGTTCTTTAAACGCGGACGTACTCTTGCTACTCTCCTCAGACTCATCGTATTTCCGGCCATTCGATGAAGGCGACTTCCCACCGGTATTTGCCGGAATTGTATCGGAAACCTCCTCAATTGGGCGCAAGTTCAATATCGATATAGATTCCGTAAATGAACCTAAGATTTTCGTGACAAGATCATCGACGGCAACGGATGATTTATCATTCCCCAAGGCCTTTTCGAAGATGAGTCTGAGCTGGTTTGCTGATTCGCGGCCTTGAATCAGCCCTTGGAGAACCTTGTTCCGGTCACCGAACAAGTTCACTGGCGAAGAGGAGTCCATATGTGTAGTGTGTGTGTTTCTTTTTTGATTGAGCTTTTCTGTGGTAAGTAGTAAACAAAGTGAAGAAAGAGGAGGCCTTTTAATGTAGGGAAAAATAAAGGACATATAATTTAATTGGCCAATTGCAAGGAAGTTTAGATGAGGCTTTCCCGGAAAATTCCTTCCTTAGTTGGGAAGACTTTCAATCCCCACGCGCGTCATACCTCCTTTCACCTAATATAATCCTTTTGTTTTCTTTTTTTCCTCTTCTGGCTACCTTTGTTGTCGAGATCTTTTTCTTTTCTTTTTTTTTTTTTCCTTCTAAAAATTGTCCCGATTAGTTTTTTTTTTCCTGACTTTTGGGCGTGGTCTTTTTGTTATTTTTCTTAATTTTAATTAACTTTGAGTCTTTTTGGCGTGGTCTTTCTTGTTATTTTTCTTAATTTTAATTAACTTTGAGTCAAATTTTTGCATCACATAATTCGTCTTAGTGTGAAGAATAGAAGAAATATAAAAACTAGTATTAATAGAAGTAAAATATATTAATGGGTGACAAAAAAGTGCACATAAATATTAATTGGCAAGGGTGAGGGAGCTTAAGTGCTCTTCCTTTCCGTACATGATCCAACAAGTTTTCAGTCCTCCCAACCATGGGACTAGTTTAAAGGTCCTTTTGTCCATTTAATACTTAGGTGGTCCTGTGGTGACAATCCGTCCTTTCGGACAATAGCCATGACTCGAACTAAACATTCCACAGTATGTCGGGAGCCCCAATGGTCACATGTAGGGGAGTTGCTACGCTGGTTGCCTTCTCCCACCTTTTTAGCAATTAAAAAAATCTTTATTTGTGTTTTTAATCGTTTTATATGGATTTTTTTGAACTTTGGTATAAACTTTTACAATTTTCCATATCAAAACGAATGATGTGATGTAAAATTGTGACCCCAATCTAATAAATTTTAGTTTAGAAAAATTAACCAAAAAATCGAGGAAGGCATGGTTCTCCAATGAATTTTATGAGATAAAATGAGAAATCTCATTTAAGTTGGTGTTTAATAGAGGGGTGATAAAATCACGTTCTTTTCTCAAAAGATAAAATCTAGTTGTGATAAAATCTCCAATAATGCCATTTTTACCAATTTACCCTCTTTTTTTGTTTCATCTACAAGTTGTCCTATTTATGTAAAGGTGAAAATGGTAATTTTACATGCCATTTGTGGGTGGGCCACACGGGGACCACAATGGTTTTTTTTTTAAAAAGTGATAAAATACTCCCTCCGTCCCAAATTGCTCTTCCCTTTTGGGGAATCCAACTTTTTAAGGAGATAAAACTATTGTCTTAGATTTCCAAAATTATCCTTCCAAATTGTGAAGTTTATTAAGTGGTTTTAAATGGTTTATTTCTGTCAATATGACTATCAAACAATATGAAATATGGTTCTTGTTTGATAGATTTCAATTAGTTGTTTTATACAAAGTTTTAAAAATCATGAAAAACATTTTGAACTAAAAGATATAAATGATTTAGAAATGACACAAATTTCAAAAACTGTGAAATAAATGGGGGAGAGAAAATACTTTTTATGGGTAAAATTGGAAGTTTGACATATTTTTATTATTGTTTTTAGAAATAAGACTAACATTTTGGGATACCTTAAAATAAAAATAAAAAGAACAAGCAATTTGAGACGGGGGGAGTAATTTCTTCATTTTATACATTGGTAGAGGATGAGACGGGGGGAGTAATTCCTTCATTTTATCACCCTAAAATCCATTCAAGAACCAAGCTAGGAAAAAAATAGGCTAATAAGGGGTCATTATTCAGAAAATGCTGTTCATCAATCAATTACTACACAACTATAGTTGTTTTTAAATATACTGTACTACTCCAACAACTGTCATTACTGGGGATCCATTTCAATAATAGTATTGTTTCTGGAGATGAGTGAGTGATGTACACGGGTTACAGTGGAGCGTCAGATGCGAGGGGTCTAATAGCGCTCGTGACGTGGTGACAATCTCGTCATGTGGCAATGAGTCTAGGCGTCACCAGGGGGTTCCGCAGGCGACCTTTCGTTATGATGATCCACAATGAATTCCACTTTACCACCCAAATATTCAAACACTCAACACTTAAGCCCCTTCAACTACAACTCAGCCTTTAAAACTCTAAACGGAAATTATCGTGTATTACTTGCCCACTCTAACTAGTCAAGGACAATAATTGAGACATTTTAATATTTTCCGTTTCTCCTTTCTCCAAATTTCAAAAGTGGAGAGAAAATTTATATTTTTGTCATGTGTTGCTCATGTGACTTTTCGGTTCCAAAATTATAACAGGGTGTGGATGCAAGGGAGATAATAGTTTAAGGGTGTTTACTCTAATTTCTCCAAATAAAAAATGCAAGTTGAGTGGGGCACATTTCCGTAGAACTAGAACTTCGTAAGATGACTATAACGGTACCGTTTTGGAGTGATCAAATGCAGAGCTGACATGTACTTTAATTAAGAAGAAAGCACAACTTGGATATATAAGTGAATAAAATAATGGTAGTAAAAATATCCCAAACCCCTTAGTACACGGCCGCCTTGTTCGTTTTGAGTTTTAAGATCTAATTTTTTCAATTATTATCCAATCATTGCCCGTATTTTTAAATATTATTTTCAATTTCTCTCTCTCTCTCTCTCTCTCTCTCTAACCATTAACTCTTATTTTTAATTATTATTTCTATTTCTCCCTCTACTCGTTACCAAAACCTAAAACCTAGAATCAAAACCAAACAAAACCGGCAATGCATGCACCTGGCCAAACCTGACGCCTCACCTCTTCAAGACCATTCAACACGGTGCAAAAAGTTTTCAATTTTATTTCTTTAATGAAAAAAAATCCATGCTAAGATCTTTCATACTTTACAATGATATAGACCCCCACAAACTGATCTAGAATTTCGAAAATATACGAACATCTTTTGAAGTGGTTATGAAAGTTGCTGTTAAAAAAATAAGATTAATCTACCAAAACTCTGTTAGATATCGGGTGCAGATCGACGGACCCAGCTTTAAACTGATCCATTACTTGTAGCAATAGACAAATTAATTCACGCAACCTTTAGATATTGTTTAACAATCAAGCATAATTTGACTTCCCTTCCAATTAAGTTTTGACAAATGGTGGGTTTGTGTACTGAATTTGTAGCGGCTGGGGACCCGGGTTCCAAGGGACCTCCCGCACCCAAGTATTTCACAGGGGCCGGAACCTATGTCACAGGGAGGAGCAAGGCCCCGCCGAGGAGATAGGCCTCCTGCTAGGATGACCAGGCGGAACACCTCGACGGGGGCGGCTCGGTGAAAGTATCACTTAGGTCTCAAGCAGCCGTGGGCCTCTGGATGTGCCTCCCTCCGAGAGCCCCGCCTGGTGCTCTTTACTACCCTCGGAGACTCCTACCGGAAGGCCGTTCCTGCCAGTCGATTGACCTCGGCGTTTGGGATCGCGCCGATGTCGGCCCGACTGAGGCACATCCGAGTTAGTCTCCGAGCAACCAACAGTGGGCTCAACCACCCCACCTCCCGCATCGGGACTTACAAGCCCACCAACCTCATGTTCTTGCTACACTTGTAATGGGAGGGGACGGGGATTTAATGGATGAGAATATTATGACAAGTGATTTACCTCCTGAGCCGCCAAGGCCACTCTCGTACATACCGCCAATCCATACATTCAATGCATTTGCAAGTGGATCTGGCGCTGCGGAGGCTCCCTGAGACGCCAAGGTGACACGCTACTTTGCCTATAAATATGTCCCTCACCACCTCCATAAGGGGGACCGGAACTCTCACTCTCTCTCTCTCTCTACATTCAACTCAGATTTCTCCCTTTGTTGCTAACTTAGCCATCGGAGTGCCTCCTGGACAACCATAGTCCAGGCCAGGCACTAACGTGGTTGCTCCCCTATGCAAGTACTCTATTGGCCTATCCCAGGAGCTTAGGTCCTCCTCTCCGACGGGTCCCTAGAGCTCCAATGAGGTCCATCCCAACTCCTCCCTCTTTGCACAATACCAGACGGCCAAAGAGGTCATTCTGGTGAAGCGTTCACCACAGAATTAAAAAGCCCTAATTTTGAAGAGTTGCATTTGTACTTTTGAGGATCTTAATTAAAGAGTTATTATTGATTTGATAATTTTCAAACAATCCAGCTACCAAGCAACCCTCAAGGATAATGTGTATGTAATTACAAACTCGTTCAGATATAACTATATTTTTCTTAAATATTTATACATTTCTACTTATTATCCTCCACCCTTTGAGCTGAGGTTAGCATAACATTTTTCTTTTAATGGATTAGTTTAGTAACAATAAATAATGAGCTTATTATTGATTGTCTTCTCATTAGTGCTAATCATTTCAAAGTGAACTGGTGACATTTAATACATCATTACAAAATTTCTGTTAATTTCTGGTATTACCATTGTAGTTACATTAATTATCCCCTTCATATGTTTTTTAAGGACAGAAGCGGTGCTTTATATCATACTATTGTTTACATATAAAATTAACAAATCCAATAATTAATTGATACGTAATTAAGAATGTCAAATGTTGGCAGCTTAACGTTAATTAAAAAGCACTTGATTGGTGGGTTATAATTGGGTCAGTACGATGTCGTATTGATATTTGATTTGAAATACAATTATTGGCAATTATTAGCCAACGAATAAATGAAAGAATTGGATTCGAAGCCCCATTGTTAACTGCTAAATGCATGAATTACCCGTGTAAATGTATAAAACAAAGTAGTTGACAGTTGAGACACGTAGAACAAGTCGTGCAAAGTAGTTATTCCTTAAAACCAATCATATGATTTGTTTAAGTAACCATGCAGATTTAAATTTAAACTTCTGGACGAAGATTATTAGATTAAGGCGATTTGAAATCAAATGACTGTGGAAGGAAAAAAGTGCTCGTTTGAAATAAAATGATGGAGTTCGAAGAAAGCCAAGTTCAAATACTTTGAGCAGAAAGTTCAAATTGCAAGTAAGACTTATAAATAGAAGAAGTTAAAGAGTAAAGAGACCCTGGACAAGTCTTCAACAAACAGCACACAAAATTAATGCTTGGTTTGTTCATTGGTTAATAGAATTGTAGTTTTAGGGATTCGGCTTAGTTTGAAGTATATTAGGAAGTAGATGTTAGTTATTCTTGTAACAATTAAGTGTTTGAAGTTCTTGTCGTCTTTCTATTTAAAGTTGAAAACGATTTCGAAGTAAGTCTACTTTTAATTTGTCAATCAAAGTATCTTGTTTCTTCATTATTTTTTAATTTCCTAAGTAAATTGGTTTGTATTTCTTCACTTTGAAGGAAAAATCATTTTAATTGAGGTAATTGAACCATTAAAACACAATCGTCTGATTAGATTTCATTTTCCAAAGTTAATCCGCGGGAAAAGATTTGAATACTCTCTTTGGCACGCTTGCACACAATTATTTTATATTGCAAAGAAGTAAAAAAAACCAAACAACTATTAGTAGAAAATAGAAGTAATCACAGTTTTACTTTGTTAATTCCTGTTCTTTGGAACTTCATTTTAGTATTTTTGTATTCAAACAGTTGGAAAAATACCCTCCATTTCAAAATAAATTAAGTAGGTGAGATCACAATGAAATAGAGTTTGATATCTACAACAAACACGGGTAATTTTGTTTTGTAATGTTTCAAATTCATAGGCTTGTACTTTTACAACTTCCAACGAAAAAATGATAATGCCAAAACTCCAATGCACAAGCCTTTTGTGCATTAGAGTTTTGACACTAACAAAAACAATTTTCGCATTATTATTTACTATATTTATTGATTGGAAATTGTAGAAGAGGCGGATCTCTATTATCACGTAGAGTCCATGGTCACTTTTGTCATCGGAAAAATTATTGACTTCTTTTGATGGAATATTTTTTATTTCCAATGTCATCATTATTAAAAGTTTCTATTGAACATGAGAGAAAAACATACAACTAGTATGTAACTTAACTATTGCCCCAGGGGCACATCATTGATCAGCATTTACCATTTTTAAATAACAAGAGCGCTCGATCAAGATACTTTAGGGTCCTTACAAAAAAAAGATTCTTTAGGGTATAGCCGATCAAACCAAAAAATTCTCTAGGATATACCTCCAAGGTATACTTGACAACTTGTATTAAAAAAAGAAAAGAAAAGAAGATAGCAGTATATGTTAATGGACGCTAGTGTAAGATTTAAAAATGTAGGGCCACGTGATGATTCCCTTGTCTCAAGCTTAAGGTCCGCCTGATTTGATTCCTGGTGCTAGGCTTTATTGGGGCCCTCAGTACCCCAATTTCAAAGAAAAGAAAAAATTGTATCGTGATCTGCAGTCTGCAAGTTAACTTTTCTTCCAATGGATATGGGGTTACTGCTGTATAACCCATTACATAATAGCATACTGTGCACTCATGGTGCGGTCTCACCGGAATTTTTCGATGATTGAAAACGTTCGCCGTGTAGATCTCTTCAAGTATTATTAGTGTATCAAAAATTAACTCGATCGGATATCGTTAAGTGTCTTATCAGAACACAAATACCTTGAAAAAAATTAAAAACACAAATGAACACAAATACTGGAACAAAAGCGCCGAACCGATGTTGTTTCAATTTATTTGTGTTCTGATGAGGCACTTAACCATATTCAATTGAGTTGATTTTGGGTACAATTGTAATAGTTGACGAGCTCTACGCAGGAAACGTCTCCGATCGTCGAAAATATTTCGGCGCGGCCACGCCATGAGATGCACAACAGCAACCCCAAGTCCAGAAGGCTCTGCCAAATTAACCTCTTTTATTAATTGGTTTTGAACCAAAAAACAACCTTTTTGTCTACCAAGTTTTAGCCATGTTTTTGGGGTTTTTTTTTTTTCTTTCTTTTATAAAGAATTATCTAAAAAAAAAAATGAACGAGTGTTTTCGATCCCACTTGCTTATTCATACCAAAAGAAAGGGCTCCACCAACTCCAAGGTGGTCCAAAATCGATCCTTTATTACTGGAGTAATTTAATCATCCTTGGGTACTAGTTGTAAATGCATTAATCACATGAGTTATTGATCAAATGATTCAGATTCAATGCATTAAGGAAAAGGAGCACGATCTTCACACTCTAAAATTTAATTAATAATTGGACTCCACCTGTTGTGTTAGAGCCTTAGAGGATGAAATTACCTAAAAACCCCTCGGAGAAACTGGTGATTTCCGCAAAACGTGAAATTTTTTGGCAGCTTCCTCCGCTAAAAAAAAAAAATGCATCCACCAAATAAAGAACTGCGAAAATCACTTCTTCTTGAATATTACTATCAGCTCTAATTAGTACGTTTGCGATAAAATGGGTGAAATACGACAACCTTCAAAATTTTCCTACCAATTATTCTACTCTATTGTGGAAAGTTGGAAAGTTTCATTGTTCAAATCCTAGGTATATTAGTTGTGTTTGCACTAAAAAGCTAGGAAACAAGGTTTTATAGTATTCGAATCTAAAATTTAATCCGAAAATTTTAACTTTCTTTGCCTAATTTCTCTTAAATTAGATTTTAGACCCTTTTTTTTTCAACGATTTAGAATTCATAGAATACCAAAAGAGTTGCTTTTATATTTACATTTATTTATTTTGTAAACAAGCCCTTTTAGCGCCGTGCTTTTTCCCACCAGCTTAATCATGATATGCATAGAATATTATGGGTCTGACTAAGTTGGTCCTTTACCACTCACAAATCTCATTTGGTGACACCTCTCAATTAGATCATCTTCAATGGATTGGATTATATATATATATATTCATTAGAATCTCATTTGATGTTTGCAGTACTCTCGGATTTGATAATTGAACTTTATTGGTTTTTCGTTTAAAGGGATGAGATTATAATATTCAAAAAAAAACCTCTGAGAAATAGTGTATTCAACAAACATGAACTCTTGGATATGTCACGAACACGGCGGACAACACATCTAGGTCATCAAAGTTATAAAGACTATCATCATGTGTGCTAGACATACACAAGTACACTCCGGAAGAATATATTATATCGTAAAGGTCTGCGGACCCTGACAACAATGCCAGTATGAAGTCAGGGACGGAGTCAGGATTTTAGGTTTGTGGAATCAAAAATTAAATTTATATACGAGTTATTTTTTCTATTTGCTCATGCAAAAAAATAAGAGCAACTAAATTAAGAGGGTAATTAACTTTAACGTAAACATGTAGTGATATGTATATTATTGATTTATAATTTGTCCCAATGACTGATTATATTTTTGAAATAATGTACGATGGCCTCTCATTTATAATACTATCAACTCTTTGAAACAAGGAAAAAAAAAAACTTGAGATTTCTATGCATTTCAAGTAAGTTGGGGCAATTTATGAAATTTTTGAAGAATTAAAATTGCAAATTTAACTCCAAATTATCAAAAATCCTTGTAAACCAGTGGGCATGACATGGGCCTAAATAAACCAAATAGGCAAATACTACAATACACTACACCAAATTTTTTTCCGGGAAATAACCATTACCGGCGTTAATGAAACCAACGGCAAAAGTCGACTACTATTACCGGCGGTAGATTACCGCCATATATCTTTTCCTGACGGCCGTTTTGATGGCGAACGGTTTTTTGCATTGTACCGCCGGTAATATTTTTCCTGACAGTTTTCTAATGTAGAATCTATCAAATTTCTATATTTGAGTTATGACTTCATGTGATTTGATTAACACTTTGTTTTCTACCACAAGCTCATAGTACTGCTTGTTTTCAATCGTTGGAGAAAGACAGTTGTTTTAGTCTTTTCTAAAAAAGTAATACTGTTAATAAAAGAAATCTAAGATCTAAATTAGTTTTATCCAAATAAGGCACTGGCAAATTATCCTCTTTTATTTACTTCCTCAATTATTGGTCCTTTTTGGTTTGTCTAGCAAGTTTTAGCCATGTTTTTGGTGTGCTTCTTAATTTATACACCTAAATAAATTATGTAACCATTAAAAAGTTAACGCCACGAGCTAGTCTTTTCCCACTTGCTTGAAACCATACATTAATACAAAAACACAGGCCGGGTTCCACCAACTAGGTAGCTAGGTAGGTGGTCCTAAGAACTGAGATATATTGATAGCTTCAATGGATGGGATTAATGAAAAGGATTTAGGAACACGATGTTCACACTTCACGCTTGTACCATTAATAATTGCACCCCACTTTTTTAATGCGTTAGAGGATAAAATTACGTAAAAACCCCTACAAGAGAGAGAGAGAGAGAGATGATTCAACAAAACACGAAATTTTATGTAAGTTTCCACTAAAAAAAAAAAAAAAAAAGAGTACATCCATTCCCATCAACAAATTAAAGTGTGAAATATCATTTCTAGTACATGTGCACCACTTTTGTTGTCTGGACCCTACAATGATTCACGATAGTATTGTAAAGAGAATTCTTTCTGAGAGACAAAATGGTTGCAATAACAACCTTCAAAATTTTCCAACCGATTATTCTACTCTATCGTAGAAATTTTTACTTTTCAAATCCTACATATATTTTGAATATCGACCGAAAACTAATAAATGCAAATTTTTTTTGAATAAAGACAAAACCAAAAAACAAAAAATCTACGTTTTTTCAATTTGGCTAATAGTAGTATTGTTTGCCGTAAAGACCAACTTTTGTACTATATTTGAAATCCAAATTAAGGGGTACTTTGGGTTAAAAAAAATCCTTTTTTTTTGTCCTTATTCAATTTTTTTGAATTTGTTAGTTTTACATCAATTTTTTTGTGATTTCTTGGTTCATCTCGATGAGATGAATTTAAAAAGTATAAACTAACCAAATTTAAATTTTTATAAATAAAGACAAAAATAATCCAAAAAAAGTTGAATAAGGATCAAAAAACAAACAAACAAACAAACCAAGCTGATTTTTCCCCCAAAGTACCCCTAAGTTTGATCTGAAAAAATTCCTTACCCGATTTCTCTTAAGTTAGATTTCAAACTCTTTTTTTTTTTTTTTTCCTTTTTCAGTAGAATACCAAAACGTGTTGCCCCTAATTTTTTTCGTAAACTAGCACTTTAAGCCACCATCGATTTCATTTTATGATCCTTGGGTATATTCATTAGCATCTCATCAATAATTGGTCAGATTCAATGTACTGAATTATATTTATTAATATAAGTAATATTGAGCTCATTTGATAGATTTCAATTAATTTTTTTACACAAAGTTCTGAAAATCACATATAAAACGTTATGAATTGAAAGATATAAGAAATTAAAAAATGACACGCACTCCCGAAAGTGTCTAACTTTAGGGGACGGAGGGAGTAGAATTTCATTTGATGTTTGCACTACTCTTTTGGCCATTGAAGCTTTATTATTTTTTCGCCCGGGGATGAAAAAAAAAAAACCCCTCTAAGAAAGAGATGATTCAATATAAACAGGAACTCTTATGTTACATTATTTTAGACGGATCAGCTCGTTCCGTAAGTTTTAATCAATTATAAATTAGAGTTATTCTCTTCTCTTGTGGATTCAAGAATACTTACGGGACGAGTGCAACGATGGTGGTTAGATATGCAAGATAAGAGAGAACAATTGGGAAAGCGTCGTATTCGCGTATGGTCAAGAATCAAAAGACTTATGATGGAGAGATTTTTGCCATGGAATTATGAGCAAATTTTGGAAGAAAAATATGGGTCAAAGCAACAACATATAATTCACACATCTGCCGATGTTGAAGAAGCTGTTAAAGAAGAGGTAATTCAAGTTGCTGGTGAAGAACAAATTGATATCAACAATAGCGGTAGCAAGAATATTGTGATTGAATTTAATGATAAGCAATTCGATATGGAGGTGTGTGAGAAACAAAAAATTGATATGGATATTGGTGATCAAGTTGTTGAGGATCCAATTGATTTTTCAAGGGATGAAATTGATGTTGCTAATTCATCTGATTACTCTATGGTCAAGCCAGCCTGTCTCAATGAGCCAATTGTTGATGTGTCAACCAATACCAAGATGAAACAATATCAAGAGTACCCACAAAGTCAAGTTGGCTTTGTTGATTTTCTTGGAGTGCAATAGTATGATTGGATTCCCAATATTCATCTATTGGATCTTATCAATCAATTGAAACATGCTGAGAAAATATCATTGGAAGTAATTTTTTGTGTGCAACTTTTTTGGAAAAAAATCAAGCGATTGAAGTACTCCAAGTATTTATTTATTTGACGTGAAAGATGCCAGGTTCCTAACAAGAACTCAAGGACGAGTTCTTTTGAAGAAAAGGAGAATGAGGCAGTACAAATAAAATCTCTTAATACTAATCGTAAATAAAAATTATTACTAAAATAATGTTTCCATAAATAATAGGGGTATATATCTTGTCTTACATCATTTCTTTTACACAAAGTTCTGAAAATCACATATAAAACGTTTTGAATTGAAAGATATAAGAAATTAAAAAATGACACACACTCCCGAAAGTGTCTAACTTTAAGGGACGGAGGGAGTAGAATTTCATTTGATGTTTGCACTACTCTTTTGACAATTGAAGCTTTATTATTTTTTCATCCGGGGATGAAAAAAAGAAAAGAAAAAACCCTCTAAGAAAGAGATGATTCATTATAAACAGGAACTCTTATGTTACATTATTAACTAAAAACTGTGCATTTTATCCAATTACAGATCAGTGTGGATATCAGTTCTGAGAATGAGTAAATATATTAAGTTCTTGATGAGTACGGATGCACCACTTCTATGGCCTGGATCTATCTTGATTCATCAAGATATACAGGCAAATCTTTTTAATAAATGGAGTAATCGAAATTGCAAGAGGGAAAAACATAAATGGTAAACACATTAAATAGATGCAGACATTTACACATCAAGTTTAGGAAGCAAGAAAACAGGGAAAAATAAATAAATTCTAATACTATAACAGTAAACGTAGGGCTAATAGCAAAATTCTACAAATTGCGAGACATCAAAATCCACCAACGCCTCCAGGCCATCAAAGCTATCATCATGTGTGCTAGACGTACGCGAGTACGCCCCCGAAGAAGAGATCACATCGCTGTGATCAGACCCCGGCGATGACGCTGGCATGGGCACAGATGAATCAAACACCATCGAATCCGGCAACTGAACCAAAGGATCGGTCGGCAGCGTTGATAGGTTGTGGTTCAAACTAGGCTTCAGCTCATGTTGGTTATGAGAATATTCCCGTTTTACCACAGGGAAGGTCGGGTAAGAGGGTTCATGGTTCAATTTGGTGTTTGGGTAGTGGGTCGAGCCAAAGCTAATGAAATTGGAATTAGAGGTGTCATTAGGGATAGTGGAATCCAGGATTATGTGAGGAGCTTTTAGTGGATCTCTACAAGAGTGATTGCCATGGTATGTGATTTGGTACATTGGTGGTTCCTCCTCGGTTCTTTGGACCTGTTTGGTTGCTTGGCAACCTTGATCAAATTTGTGAGTGCACCTGTAGTAATTCCTGCACTACCAAAGCTTGGAATTAGCTAGGTTCCCAGAACGTTTCCAAAACTAGAATATTCTTTTGGTGTGCCAAACTACCAACCAAATTTATGTTTCTGTATCAAAAATTTTATTCTCTCTACTAATTAATCAAACTAAACGGTGCGTTTCCAGTGAAATTGTTGATATTGCAAGTGGACAGACAGAGTCAACTTAATATTGTAAGTGGACGGAGTTAATTGTATCGAAAATCATATTATCTAGTCACCGTAAAATGTAAGCTCAAATTATAATCTTACTTCGAGATTCGTTCATTTTTTAAAAAGAAGAAGTTATTGCATCCTATGATTGAAAGAGACAGGGAAACGAATTGTTCGAGACAAAGAATCCCTAGAATAATTACCCAAAAAAGAATCCCTAGAAAGAAAAATTGGTGTAAGATCGGTAAAGAAATCAAACCTTGGGTGTGAGGCATTGAGGATAAGTTTCTGTCCATACTTCCTCCAAGCGTGGCCATCATCGATCAAATTAGAAGTGGTGGTTGTCCATGTTTGGGTAGTCCTTCTGCAATTTAAATCATTTTAATTTGGTTAGGAATCCCGTACACAAAACATTACTACAAAAGGAGATTCAGTGGATAAGAACTAGCACTCATCATCAAGTACAACATTAAATTTCAAAAAGCAGATTATTAAGGAGGTGATCCACTAAAATTAAACACAGTTTTGTTTTAATTTAAAAACTATCTCATTAAACTAACAAAAAATCACTTAAAACCACTTAGTTTTTTTTACAAAACTAAACATACAAAAAAACTAATTAGTAGAACAAGTTAGTTTTTTTGTAAAATTAAACATACAAAAAACTAGTTTAATGGAACAAGTTAGTTTTTTTGCAAAACTAAAAACCAAAAAATTAATTAGTGAAACAAGTTAGTTTTTATGCAAAATTAAAACATCCAAAAAAACCAAAAAACTAAAAAAACCAAGTTAGTGATACACCTGATAAGGGGAGGAGACAAAAAATGAAGCAGGAAAACGCACCAGACAGCTAAAATCCGTTCAGTGCACTGTTATGGTGACAATCCACCGAACGGATCTTAACCCTCCGATGTGTTTTCTTGTTTCCTTTCCTGTTTTTTTTTTTTTTTCCTTTACTGTACTGAGCCTCGATTATTAAGGAATAATAAGATCCATGAAATCCAGGTCTTGTTGTAATTATTGGATCAATTAGGGACAGAATTGTCTTTCAGGGACAAAGTTTTTCTCCCTTGTTCACGTTTGACTTGGATCCAAACAGTGGACAACGAGAAAAACAGTCACTATCATTCTTTAAAAGACCAAAGAGCCCTCAACCTCAGGGAGAAATAATCTAGAAACCATTACCTTCTCTTGTAACACCCTCTCCGTTGCTTCAAAATCGATGTACTCTTGCAACTCCCGTCGGAATCCTCGGACTTGAGGCCGCCATGAGGCGAATTGACCTGAATTTTATCGAAAACCTCCTCAATCGGGCAGCGCTTCACTATGGAAATAGATTCCGCAAGCGATTCTGAGACTCTCCTGGCAAGATCGGCAGCCACCGACGATTTGTCATCGCCGACGGGCCGTCCAATGATGTTTCGGAGCTGATTCACTGATTCAAGACCCTGAATCAGCCCCTGGAGAAGTTTCTGGTTCCGATCACCGAATAAGTTTTCCGGCGAAGAGTAGGAGTCCATGTGATGTGATAGAGTGTGGATTGGGGTTTCTGGAGTGGTAAACAGAAGTGAATAATGGGAGGGGCTTTTTGTAGAGGCAGAAGGGGGAAAAAATTTTGGGTATCGAATGAGTACCACGTGGCAATGACGAGCACAATCTCGACCGTCTAAAAGTTTATTAAACTATCGAGATTAATTTCCTCTCTCTCCTCTTTTTTTGTCTCTCCTCTTCGGAACTGTTGAATTAAATTTCAGATGGCTAAAATTGCTGAATAGATATAACGTGGATAATACTCACTCTGCACTAAAAAATTTCTCTAGAAGATAGTAGTTTAACTGGCCAATTGCTGGGAAGTTTAGATAGAAAGAGCCTGCTTGGAAAATTCCTTAGCCTCCAAGGATTCCAATACCCACGCGCCACGCCCTGCGTCGTACCTCTTCTTATGAAATTCTTCCCGGGTTTCTGGTGTCTAGAGAAACGCGTGACGTTCGCGGCAACGTTGGAGCGTGAGATGGGAGAGCCTGAGTGCTTGGTGATCATCCACGCTGTTCGTCATGTGGGCCTTGGCTTGTAACGTCACCGTGGTCTCATCAGCTAACTTTTGTTATGAGTAGCTGATAATGCTAAGAAGCTCCACTTTGGAGTTTCTGGAAATAAAAAATGCAAGTTGCATCTTCCAACCACGTTTCCTTGCTTGACTAATCAATTTTTTAGGCGCTTTTTTTGGCCTCATTATAGAGGACATAACGATCGAAGCCGTAGATCTCGTAGATTAGAGCAATATGTGTGGGATACTCCCTCCGTCCCAATTTCTTGGCACCTTTTGGGGAAACGGGTTTTTAAGGGGTGTGAAAACTTTGTATGAATTTTTCTATTTTGCCCATAAATCCAGTCAATATTACTGTGACCAAATTTGTGAGGCTTATTTATTATGTGAAAGTCAAAACATATTCAATATGGATCTTGTTTGATAGATATCAATTAGTTTTATTATACAAAATTTTCAAAATCATATAAACCGTTAAAAAATAAAAGATAATAGGTTAGCCAATTAAGATGGGGAAAGTACCTTTTAAGGGTAAAATTGAAAAGTGACCCAATTTTGATGGATGTTTTTAGAAGTGCGACAAATATTTTGGGACATCCCAAAATGGAAAGAAGGACCAAGAAATTGGGACGGAGGGAGTACTAGTTTTGTTTTTTAATAATCGAATGTCTGAGCCAACTTTCACGCATGACAGTTTGAATAAAGATTAATAGGACCATTCTACGTGTACCGAACAAATGGTACAAAAAACACAGAGGCCTCTTGGGGACTCACTTTTGAGTCACATACGAGTAATCCGAACCGTTCATTATGAAACGGTGGGTTTTTTGTTCAAGCACTTCTAACCGTCCGATTGAACTGAAATTTTGTAGGGTCAGCCGGAGAAATGTTCTAAGAATAATGAACGGTTCAGATTACTTGTGTGGGACCAAAAAATGGGTCCCCGAGAGGCCTCTATGCGTTTTCTATACCATTTATTGGGTTCCAGTAGGTTTATCGAAGATTAATATATAACTATATGTACGTGATATCTCATAACTATCCTGGGTGCAACTGAGGGGGTGTTCCACTAAGATGGTTTTTTGAAAAAACTAGTTTTTTCACGATTTTTTATGTGATATATTGTGAGAGAATGATCTGTCTCGGTTTTTGGGAAAAACAGTTTTTGTTAGTGGAACACCCCCTGAGTTTTGTGATTTAGGAGAATAGATGATGCCCTAACTTGCAAAAGGCATTTTAAACCGTGCAAATGTCAAAACTCATTGAAACTTCGTAGTTAAGCGAGCTTGTCCTTGGAACAATCCTTGGATGGGTGACCCTACTGGAAAGTCCTTGGAGCTTGGGTAGCCAAAGCGGACAATATTTTGTAGGGAGGTGGAGGATTGTTACAGGTGATATCAGAGACCAACCTCGGTCTACATGGCGGAGGCTACCTTTAGAATCTGTATGAGCCACATCTTGAATCCCGGAGTGGGAGCAAATTAAGTGTCATACAGATCTAATTGCTAAACCATGGCCACATTGGGAAGGATGTTGGACCAATGCAACGAGGACATTGTATTATAAGATGAGGAGATTGTGACATCCCATGTGATAAGTCCCGCATCCGGAAGCTAGTAAAAATTAAGAGTTTGGAGGGGACCACCACTACAAAAAACCATAAACATCACGCTTTTTTAGCTTGATGTTTCACTTTTTATGTTACTCACAAAAGTGTAATGGATCCGGGTGACATGGTAAATCACTCTTTTTCATCACGCTTTATAAGCGTGATCAAAAGATAAAAACGATCACGGTAAAAAAACGTGATGATTTCTTGTAAAAACTGACATGAAAAACTAAATCGACGCGTTTTTCCTCGGTTTTCTATCTCAGTTTTTTTTTATATCTAAAACTGTGATTCATTATAGAAAACAATCACACTTTTTACCTGAGATTGTTCCTTGCAAAAATTGACATGAAAACTAATAAATCCATTCATTTTTCCCCTGTTTTCTCTCTCGATTGACAATTATAGGGGTGTTTCACTTTTTTTCAAAAATCAAGACAGATCATTCTCTCATAATACATCACATAAAAAGATATAAATACAAAACCAAGATAGTTTTAAAACAAAACTTCCTTAGCCAAACACTCCTAAGTTTGTGAAAGTATAGATTAACCCATTGACAAAGAGCTCATCAGTGACAGCAGACAACACATTGTTAACATAGGACAATCTCTATGGGTAGTTAAATAGTACTATTCAAATCCCTTTCTACCCGGCAGTATTCGCGATGGCTCCTTAGGACCATTAATATTCAACACGGAGAGACACGTTTTAAGCTTTACTTGAGCAAAGATGATTCAAAGCTTACAAAACTATACACGCACACCCTAAGAATTTTTTTAAGTATGTGCTAACTCTTCATACTTTTTTTTTTACGTATCCTTAGAAGTATGTAAATAAGGATGGACCGAGGAACGGGTATCCTAATAAGTATGTATATAAGGATGGACCGAGGAACGGGTGAGGATGACTGCTGTCGTTTTTTTTTTTTTTTTCTTTGAACATTAAAATTATACAGGTTTGTCCGCCAATTTTTTTTTTTTTGTAAAATTTAATAAGTTTCCTATTGAGCGTGGGCCCCTCTTCATTGTTTTTTTTTTTTTAAAAAAAAAACATCTTTTGAATTTATTCTAGGGTCTCAGTTCTCAAAGACTTGATTGGCTAGAAGGCAAGACCGACAACGGGTCGAAAGCCGATCGTTAGATGGTGAAAAAATCACGCGGATACATAAAATAGAAAAGAATTACTGTATTTCAAAAATCATGCACCATTTGACTTTTAATCCAATCAAGTATCAGGGCTTGTTTACTGAATTGAAAAGGCCTAATTTTCTTGCTCTTCTGTTTGATAATTTTTAAACACCAAGAAGGCACTAGTAGAATTTAGGGATGAAAATATTAGAGGTTTCTTTTTTTTTTTTTTGGGTAATTAAATATTAGAGGCTTCTACGGATGCTAGTGTAATGTTTAAATTAAAATCTAGGTCACACGACCCCTTGTCTCTAATTAAGCTAGATATTCCCCTTGTTGGATTCCTGAACTATAACTCAAGGCAATTGACCAAGGTTCGATTTTTGGGATTAATTGAAATAAAGTACTACTAATTTATTGCAAATCTTTTGGTCTTAGTGTGAATAGCACCTGACCAAAGAAAGGATTAGTGAAGGTATGCGTAAGATAGCCCGAACACCCTAACCATTCAAAAAAAAAAAAAAAAGAAGAAGAAAAACTCTAGACAAATGGAGCCCTGAGGACCCCAAGATTGGGGCCAAACCGTGAGATTACGAGGTGGGCTATACCCCAACTTGATTTGGATCGAAGACATCGTGTCCAAAGTTATAACAAATTAATTAATAGTACTATATTATATTGAATATTTGTTCTTTGGATTATCGGCATAATGCAATCCACATATTTCATCTATGAGACTATGAGGATGATGTAATTTTATAACCTCGTATCATGCATTTGACATAAAAGCAAAGCTATGGTGACTATATTTAATAACCATGGTTTACGTATCATGCGATGCATCACCGTTGCATTATTAGAATGTGTCTCATTTGGTATGTATACACAAATGCTAGTAAAAATTAATGCACTTTGAAACTTCTTACCATGAATGATTTAAGTCACATAGTTTTTCAATAAGTTCTTTTTACTTTCTCTTTTGATTTTAGGTTAACATGCATGTGATTCCTTCTCAATTCTCGCTCCTTTCATAGTTTTGGATGTTTTCGAGAGGTGCTTTTCTGGTATCACTCATCCTCGAGAATTATTAATAGCAGAACTTTGAAGTTAACGATCGGACAAACCTCTAGTAGCTCCAACAATGTAACATTTTATAATTAATCACTTTCAATTGATAAGCGGAACACTTATTTGCCGTATCTTGAATAAGGAACTTATAATGTAGTACAAATAGGTGCCAAACGAAAATCTTATGTAATGCAGAGGATTTATGGATAAATTATATAATACGTACATTAACTAGAAAATTGTTTGATGGTTTACAAAGATATTAAAAAATTAAAGCAATCCTTTAATTTGTTGGGAGGGTATAGTCCACTCTTTGGAAGTTTGTCCAATTAAAACACTTTATCATTTGCTTAAATTTAAATTAAATACTACTAACATATCCAATGCATGAGAAAACATTCCGATATTAGCTTATCTTGCACTAACTTACTCCTAACGTAATATTTATTTTTACCCATGCATAGTGGTCGTAGTGGATGCTCCGAGGACTAAAATTGATCAGATTGAAGTAAAATTAATGTAGTGATCGTCTCGTCTCGTCTCTTGGTGTTTAATTATTTTTCTTATAAAAAAAAGAAAGAAAGAAAAGAATCCCGATCCTGTAATTCCGTTCAGTGTAAATGCAAAGCTGAGGTGGATATTTATTCAACATGAGGTATTATTCCGTTCATATGCACTCAAGTGAACTCCAAAGAATCAACGCCTGGAATTTTGTAATTAGCTTTCACATGTTTATGTAATGTTCCAAATAATAGAAAACTTTTAACACATGCAATAGTAGAAAAATATATACATCTTGCGCGTAAAGCGAGTGGGTATAGTCAACAGAAACATTTTAGAACCGGGGAGCTGCAGTGAGCAACTCACTATAGGTCCCCCTCCCAAACATTTTTTGTTCCTAGCTAATGATAATATATAATACTAACACCATTTTTTATATTACCACTTGGCGTAGGACAAGCCGCGATAAACGACACCAAAAACAAGGAACGTGATTAAAATTGACAACTTCAAAACTAATTTCTGATATAAAACTATACTGAAGGATGCACATGAAAGTGGGAAGTATTATATTATTTACTCAAGCCTTTTACTTGCCATGCTGGAATTGAATCTGAATTGGGCTAAGTTAGCTTAAAAAATTAATGGGCCACATTAAGTTTATTTTATCACAAGTCCCAATTAATTTTCATCCATGAAGCTTGGCCCAATTGTATTTATTCGGTTATGAAAAGCCCATGTAATTATCCCATGAAAAAGGTTAAATAGGCCCAGTGAGCTTATATTAAGTTTAAAAAGTATGTTGAAATATGTAAAAAGGGTATAAAATTAGGTGTAAATGTATTGAAAAGTGTAAAAAAAAATGTACTAGAATGCATGTTTTTTTCTTCCCTTTCCCTTCTACACTTATTGTGAGCCCAGTAAACTTAAAACACAAATACCCGTAAATTAATCTTCTATAATCAAAAGGAAGTCCAAATGACACGATTGACCTCATTATCTTGTGGACACACATGCAAGTGATGGAGATTACGCCCCATTATTCCTCATCTTCAAAGGGGGTGGAGTCTTTGGTAACTTCCAATAACTACCAACAAAGAGGAAAAAGCTCAAGCATGCATGGGACACTTGGTAGCTCTTCATGAAGGCGGGAAATCATGGAGCGGTTGGAAGCTCACGACTAAGGGCTTATAAATATATACCTCAATTAAAGATTAAAAAAATTAGGGTTATGATGAAACAATTTTCGGTGCTGCTCGATAAATGATGTGCAAAACAGAGAAAGACTAGGGACACCGGTGTTGTGTTAGCCAACCAACCTCTAATGCCTTAGTCAGTCGATTTCTCGTAAATGGAGTAGAGTATTGCTCAAGTAATTCAAATACCGGAACAGCATACCTTTCCCTTGATTATTCTGGTGATTATGTAGGCATTCACGATGGTCGAATCCTATTAGGACTTGGCTGAGTTTTTCAAAAGATTTTAGCAACCCAGTTGGTAAAATCAACCATGATTTTAGCTAATGAGTTCATCATGCGTTAAAATCAACCATGATTTTAGTACCCGATGAACTCATTTGCTGAGTTGCTAAAATCAAACAAAAAAAAACTCAGCCTAATTAGAACTTTGGCTCCTTGCTAATCATATTTATCCCTTAGCTTCCTCAGTACATTAGGTCTCTTAATCCTAGCAGAAATTGGACTTGTAATGCAAAACTTAATTAATATACTTTTTTTGTGGTACTTGAAACCCCTATTAATTGTTTCTTTCCCCCGTATGATGTATAGAGGCTGCTAGTGCAAGCTTCTGAACAATATTAGTCAGGACATCACATCAGTACTGTTGTAGAGGATAGAGAACCACTCCAATTCTTGAGCAAGGGGAAAAGGCAAAGCGTGCCTCTAATAACATGGCGTTGGACCGCTCTTAAAAGCCGTTCGAGCATCCTCCCTTATAGTGAGGAGAGGAGATCAGAGGATCTAAATATAATATTGTATTTTGTATGCTAAAATTAAAAAAACTTTACTGATTATAAGGGCCGATACTCACCCGAAGTCCAAGGTGAAATCTAGATATTGTGCAATCAACGCATGGTAAACTACAGAACACGACTCTGGAAAGAGATCGAACATACGCTTTTCTATGACGTTATCAGTCAACATTCGTGTCTATATCTGTATGAATTATACGCCTTAATACATTCACCCAATCTAATTCATTCATAAAACACACAAGAAACAAAAAAACATAGATAAATTTTAGAAGATGATAGTTTTGTTCCTAACTTTTTTTTGTAAATGCTAGCCTATTTTTCTCTCATAGTCGTGTCATGTCGAATTGGGTTTTTTTTTTGGAACAAACTGCTTAACTAATCGTGTGAAGAAATCGAATCCTAACCCGACCTGCTATGAATTGTGTCAAACAGAACATAACATGGATCGACACAATTAACTTGGAAATGACCTGTTTACCCAAATTTAACCTAAATATGACATTATCAATTGGTGTCGTTCTCGGGTTATGCAGGTCAAGTTGGCTTAATTTGTGTCATTCTCGAGTTACCGTGTCGATTGGAATAGACGAACATGTTAATTCATGTCATCTTCGGGTTATGCAAGTTGAACCCGAACCTGACCTATTTACTAATTGGTTTTCAAGTCGTGTCATATACGTATTTCGTGTCAGAAATACTTAATACTAACCCGCTAACTTCATGTTGTCTTTGTATCGTATCGTGTCATAATTTTCCACCCTAGTTATATGCAGGCTCTGTGTAGCTATCTCCAGGTTGATGTTGGTTGAACGAATGGATTAATACGAGAAATTCATGAGCTATCGGTATAGTGGGAATCCGCACTTGCCAACCAATCAAATCAATGGGGTATTGGTTGCATTTACACTTTTGAAAGTTATTATAACTTCTATTATGGATATTCTTAACCTTCTCGTTGACCATTCATCTATGATCACCATCCAACAACATTGGGGTATGTAGATTGTTATTTTCTTTTTACTCACTTGTTTCTGAATCCTCTTTCTTATTTATAGCTGTTCTCATGTAGCTTCTTGGACAATTTACTATCTCCTCGACTAGTGATTTTCCTCGAATTATGCCATGGCCATGGAGTGACATGTGCTAAAAAGCACTCATTTAACCCTCTAATTAACATTTTAATAGTCCAATCATAGAGTTACTTGATGAATTATAATGGTTGAATGCTGTTTGTAGGCTTTGGAGAATGTAGAACAATTAAAGTGCTAATTGGAGTCAATATGAAGCATGAAACACGAAGTAGACGTATAGAGCTTTGCAATGGTCCAAGAATCGCATCATTTCGAGTTCGGATGAAGCCGGGGTGAGTCCACAAAATTTGGGCGACAATTTGGATTTTCCACCCGGGCGGGAATTAAAGCCATGCAGGCGGTTTTAGCCGAGTCAAAGGCGGATTAGGATGTTGACCACATTTTTTGGGGTTTTCTATTACTTTGTACATTTTGTGGGTCCTAGAATATTTTGAAGCAAGTCTGGAAAGAGAAAAGCAAGTTAATCCATGAATTCTTCAATTCCACCAACAAATCAAGCGTTCATCCCCACCTCCATAGCCGGCTAAACACCTTCTAGGGGGAAGATGAAGCCTCGTTCCAAATAAACTTTGTATATGTGTAGGCGTTAGGTTTATTAACTCAAATCAATTGTTTAACTTAGAACATATGTTTTCATTATGGTCAGATGAAATCATTTTAATTCTTTTGATTGGTTGAGTATTTGTGTGTGCACTCTCAAATACCTAGTTAAACAATAGTTTTCTACGCTTGTGCTTGGGTAATTGAAATGGATTACGCTCGTAAGACAAATCGTGCCATTGGACAATTCATGAAAAAGACAGGTTGTGCCAGTGAGACGGTCTGACTTATGGGATAGTCCATGCCTATTAAGAACATAATTATTCTCTTGACAAATTGTGATTGAAATAATAAACCTAGCCTGCACATAACTTAGTTACGTGGTCGGGTTGGATTCGAAACCATTGATTTCTCATCCATTCGTTCTTCATCAATTTCATTATTTGTTTCTTAAATTAATTTAGTTTCTAAAAACCAATCACTCAAATCTCTTTTGGAAAAATTAGTCAAAAATACAATTTTTGCCCCTTTTAAAGATAGGACAAGCATTTTTTTCAGATTCAATAGGACACGCATTTTTTCAGATTTAAGGGAAGGACACCCAAAAACTAGTAAGTATTCACTAGTTTTTTTTTTTGTTTCTAGCCATTAACATGGCCCGTGACTTGAAGAAACCTTCGAATCCCATCACCACGAATTCGATCGCTGTACGAAACGCGACCTTTGTGAATTCTACACAATTATCAGATCAAATCAAATCAGATTAGATCGTTCAAAAGAGTTCTGAATCATAGGCGAATTTGAAAATTGAAGTAGCATAAGAGAGATCAGTAGGATTATGGGCTGCTCTCCAGAAGCAAACTTCAGCAACATTCATCTATAATCAGCCATGGGGGCTTCTTTCTATCTTCGTGTCTATGGTACTTTTCAATTCTAGTTTTGAATTTGGAGTTTGTGTCTTTGTTCTGTATCTCCCTCTACTTGTCTTGTCTGGGTGCTATGTTTTTTGTTCAGAGTAGTATTTGGGGGGTTTCGGCTAAAGCTATGCATGCTAGGTGTTTGTGAAAAGCCCCCAACAAAATTTGTTCTACAGTTTCTCTCCAACTTTCAATTTCAGATTCTAGATTCTTCAATTTCAAATTTGTTCTCCAGTTGAAGTTTTGATGATGGTCAGCTTTGGATTTTGGATGAAGTTTTTGGGCTATGCTTAAAAATAATTATAGATTTTAAATCCACGTAGAAGTAGATATGAGCATTGGGACTTGCTCGGTTACCGATGCTCAGTAGGTGTTTGATGTAATGCTCAAGAAAGAATGTGTTCAATATACCACTGTGATTCTAGGCTTGGCCCAAAGATGAAAAAATGTTCATAAACTGTTTGATGTAATGCCAAATAAAAGGTGCTTATGTACAACCAAATGTCATTCCTTCAATTGTTTTGACCCTTATGTATAACCAAATCCCATTGCTTTGAAGAAGGCAAAAGGACCATCTTTTTAGATGTGATCCTTTAGATGTGATCCTATAGGTAATACCTTCATGGTTTAGTCTACACATTATGAATAAGAACTAACACCTGGGAGTTTTGTTTGTACTCATGTTTATTGTTATTTTATGTACGTGTGTTGCAATAGAATGACAATGGAGGTGGAATTCTATGTCATTATTTGATTATTTTGTCAAGCTTTTATACAGCTAACTAATTTGTCATTTGGCTCTATAGTTTACATTGTTACTATTTGAAGAGTATAGGTTTTTTCTTGTATACTCGGTCAGAGGTGGGGTGGTGGTCAGCCAAGTGGGGACGTGATTTTTTTTTTTTAATTTTTTGTTCAAAATTCAAGTTTTTAAAAATTAGTAACATTTCACTAATTTTTTTGGTCGCCGGAAGTGGTCAGCCCAAGGTGGGGTAGTGGTCGGCTGGAGTTGGAGTGATGAGTTTTTTAATTTTATTTATGAAATTTGAGTTTTTAAAAATTAGTAAAATTTCACTAATTTTTTTGGTCGCAATAAGTGGTCAGCCAGATGTGGGGTGATGGTCGGCTAGAGGTGGGAAGGTATTTTTTTGAATTTTATGTTCGAAATTAGTATTTTTAAAAATTAGTGACATCTTACTAATTTTTTTGGTCACCAAAAATGGTTTGCCAAAGGTGGGGTGGTGGTCGGCCGGAGGTGGGGAGATATTTTTTTGAATTTTATGTTCGAAATTAGAATTTTTAAAAATTAGTAAAATCTCACAAATTTTTTTGAGGATGCAAGTGGTCATCTAGAGGTGGGGTGGAGATTTTTTTGAATTTTATGTTTGAAATAAGAATTTTTTAAAATTAGTAACATCTCACTAATTTTTTTGGTGGGCGGAAGGGCCAAAGGTGGGGGTGGTGGTTGGCCGGAGGTGGGGAGGTGATTTTTTTTAATTTTATGTTCAAAATTAATTTTTTTAAAAATTAGTGACATCTTACTAATTTTTTTGGTCGCAGAAAGTGGTCAGCCAGAGGTGGAGTGGTGGTTAGCCGGAGGTGGGGTGGTGATTTTTTTGAATTTTATGTTCGAAATTTGAATTTTTAAAAATTAGTGACACCTCACTAATTTTTTTGGTCGCCGGAAATGCTCGGCCAGAGGTGGGGTGGTGGTGAGCTAGAGGTGGGGTGGTGATTTTTTTGAATTTTATGTTCGAAATTTGAATTTTTAAAAATTAGTGACGTCTTGCTAATTTTTTTAGTCACCAGAAGTGGTTGGCCAAAGGTGGGGTGATAATTTTTTTGAATTTTATATGTTCGGAATTAGAATTTTTAAAAAGTAGTGTCATCTTACTATTTTTTTTGGTCGCTAGAAGTGATCGGTCAGTGGTGGGGTGGTGGTCGCCCGGAGGTGGGGTGGTGATTTTTTTGAATTTTATGTGCAAAATTTGAATTTTTAAAAATTAGTGACACTTCACTAATTTTTTTTGTCTTTATGTTTGATTATAAAAGTTTCTTGTCCTTCTTTTTAAAAATGACAAATGTTTTTTGTCTTTATATTCGATTGCAAAAGTTTCTTGTCCTTCCTTTTAAAAATGCTAAATGTTTTTTGTTTTTATGTTCGATTGCAAAAGTTTCTTGTCCTTCCCTTTAAAAATGCCAAATGTTTTGGATTTTTGGCTAATTGGCCTATCTCTTTTTCTGAATTAAATTAAGAATTAATCAAAAGTAATGTAACTTAGCCAAATTGTCGCTGTGGATCGATACTCGAACTTAGTCACTATTCTTCTGAGTAGTAGTTAATTCTTAAGTTTTTATAAATTTAATTTTGATACGGTACGACTCGGTTATGGAGCATCTTGTCAAGATGGGCTTCCCGTTGACATTCACAGATGTACGTTGCTTTCTTTCCCTCTTAGAGCATCCGCATCTCACTCTTCAAATCCCAAGTTAACTCAAAGTAAAGAGCCAAAATCCTTGAAACAAGCCACATCAGCCTCTTCACCTTCATAGCTACTTTGGAAACATTGTAACTTTGCTACAGTGCATCTCTACAAGAAAAGAGGTATTATTCACAAGTTAAAGTTTATTTTACTATTTTCAAATACAATTTACTCCACTTTTAGCCGTGTTGTGGTGTTTTCTTCTAGGCTGGATATTTCGAAAACACCTCTACCGATATCCTATTGAGCTGATGTGACGACCCTGATTTTTAGAGCCATCAAAAAAAATAAATGAACTGCATAGCCGTTACAAAAACCTTTCTTTATTACGCAAAATATAGACTTTTCTCTTAAAATAAAATTACAACTATTAATTTACTTTACAAAAGTATCTAAAAAGAAGCATCCGACCCCATCGTACTTCTCACTTTCAAAGCCATCACTAACTCGCTCTATACCTGAAAAATATGAAAGGGCCGGGTAGTATGTGCAACATGAGAACAATAAAAATAGCTTGAAATAAGGATGTTCTCAATAATCGACGATAGCAAAATCAATTGAATCATTGCGAAACGATGCATCATTATTAGCCTCTTTCCGTGGCTCATCTCGGTAACACGCCAAGTACCACCGGGGTCAAACCGTATGCCCCCTTCTGGGCCATATAACAGTACATCCAATTTCCCTCATGGAAATCAATCAAATCTCCTTACTCATTCCACCCCGTGGACTTGCACGTGTACCAATATGTTCCATGGCTCTCAGCCAAACATTTTATGTGTCACAGAACAATATGTGACAGTAACGGAGCAAATAAATATAGATATCAAAGGAGTACAAATATAAGAGAATCAAGGAAAGTCTCTTTGCAAAGAGATTTTTCTAGGAATGTATTGCACACTACCCGATACCTTAAATGGAGACCTTAATCCACTGCCCGAATTTTCTCCCTTTCTTTGCTTTCCTTTCTTCCTCTTTTGTTTCTTTATTTTGTATGCGCAGTGTTTGTGATATATGCTGTGAATATGGGAAACCTATTTATACTAAGTGTTCAATGTCCAGAATAGCCTAATGGAATCTAAGAATATTAAAGTAAATCCCACAATTAATTAGACATAGATACATAATTCCAGCATATCTAAGTAGAATATTTGGTTCATTGTTCCTACGGTGAATTAGGAAGCCACCTCACCACCTTCTGGAAAATGTTTGCTTGGGCGCCAATGTTCCTTCCTCTCATCGACATGTGTCCCACACCGCTCCGCAATGTTGATTTTGATACCGATGTGGCTTATGAAAAATACCTAAATATATATTCTATTTGTCAAAATAATACCAAAATCATTTTTATTTAATAAAAATAGAATAATTTCATATGCTAAACGAAATATTGGGATTTACTAAAATACGGGTCGTTACAGCTGATTTTTTATATCGTCGTTCAAAATATTAAATAAACATGCCCTTACAAAAATCAGCTCAATCGGATATCAGTAACAAGTATGAGTGTTTTCAAAAAATAATTTCACATTATAAATTTTTGCGCTCATAATATTGGTATGATAAAAAAATCTGTTTTTGTCCTTTTGCAACACATTCATTTAAAAATGCACACATATTTGAGTAAATATGGTCCTTTAAATAACATTTTAATATATAATTAGAATAAGAAGAAAATATTATATTAATGGACCATAAGTTAGAATAGAGAGTCTCACGCAGTAGGCAAGTTAAAAGTGATTAGTTAAAGTAATAAAGTAACTTTTTAAGATGTAATTTGATCCAAAATTTGAAAAAGCTAATGCGGATGCTCTTATGGGCTTTCTACCGAGACCCGGCATAATACTACTATCAACTCTCCATTATGTTGTCAAATTCTTTGATCAATAGTCATGTCGCGCATTTATTACGCGCGCATCGCCCTCATTTATTCTATGAGTACTTTTAGATTTCTCGATAAAATCATAATCATTGCCTTCTCCTTTTAGTATTTCATTGGATTTGGGGTGGGTTTGTGGATTTCTTCAGGTTCAGTCCGCGCGGGATGAACCAATACACAAGCCTCATCCGTTGGTGCTTTTTCTCAGATTACTTCGACACTTGGAAGAACTCCGGTCGGCGAAATCTCATGTGTGGGCATGTAGCTCTACAAGCGTCTTCCCTTTCAATGCATCAAGCCTCATTTTCCATTGGTTATTTATTCATACAAAAAATATACTGGAGTATATGCTTTATTGTGATATTTAAGTATAAACCAAAATATGTATTGATCGGGATCAGGGGTGGTCAATGGAATGTAAACTATTTGAGATGAGAGCATGTATAGTCTTTTAAAACTTACCAAATCGTTAGGCCAATTTTTTACTGCAACGGGGCATCTGTGTATTAAATATTAATCTGTCTATAACGTAAAAGGGGTGACAATGTTCATAGACAACATATTTGGGTGGAGTCCCGGGCCCAAAATTTTTTATTGGCCTGGGCGATAATGTAAAACTGCGCCTTTATGTTTTTATGTTTTAAAAAAAATTAAAGAACCAAGATTTATTTCAAATGACAAATACCATGTTCCATATTTTGTTTTTTTTGTTATTCATGTCTTCATGTTAATAAAAATAGTTTTTAGGTTGTAATTGTCTATTCTTATTGCAAGAATTAGAAAATCAATTGAAATGGGCAATGTGAACATTTTATGAATACGCACGAAGTGTTTTATTTATTTTTTTCCCTAATTACTACACCGGCAATTTTTTTTAAAAGAAGTCAACAAACGATAAGGATGTAGTGGAAAGGGAAAAAAAAGGAAGAGAAGGTAGAAACTGACTATGGTAAGAAAAAAGAAAAGGGAAGAAAATGTAGAAAAAAAAGAAAAGACACGAATTGAACGCGGCATTTATTAAAAAAACACAAACTTTTCCACTATGTCAAATCTTCTACTATTTAACAGAATGTCTGGCATTATATATTTATTACTATATTTTAACATGAGCGTATAAATCACAAATGGGGTAAAAAATGGCTTATTTATTTTTGGTGGGAAGTCTTGGCTACCTACTACTGCATTGAGGGCGGCCTTGGTGGAGTCTATACATACTAGACCTCACACAAATTTCATGCTCAACCATGCAAGGGCGACAGTTGGCATGGGTGATGGGGCTTGAATGCATTTCCCACGCATGCACTTGGGTTCGAGTCCCTCCAGTCGCAATACATGTCTATGCTGGAGGGTTGCGTGTTGGGGCGATATCTTGTTTGTGCGCTTTTCAGTGGTGTTGTGGTGGCGGTTTTGTTTTTGAGAACGAAGGTATAACTGGCTGGGCGTTCCGGCCAATCAAAATCGAGAATCATTAAATGCAGGGTTCTTCTTCGCCCAAGCTTCTCTCCCACCAATTTTGCAGTTCAAAAAAAAAAAAAAAAACCATGCCGGGGCGAGGGATTGAAAAATGAGGAGTAGTAGGATATACTGTTACAAGAAATTTTTTGGTAAAAAAGTTAACGGAAAAAAATAAAATAATAGCGATTGTGTTAAGATACCGGAGCCACTTTTCTACTTCCTCTAATCATCACAGCCGTCGGTTTCTTTCTAACTTGACCAACAATAACCGATCGATCTCTCAAACATCATCTGACACCTAACCAGTCAGAGGTAGAGATAATCGAGATAAAAAAAACTCGTCGTCTTCGCTCTATAGTTTCAACAAACACACAAGTGCATCTCACAAATCAGATCTGGTATTCACATACATACATACATACAATTCGTCTCTATCTCTCTACATATATATGGTTATGATCTGTCTGATTTGATTGTTCTTGTGACCAGGGGATCCAGGGAGAGAAATGGAGAGAGAGCTTGTGGAGTTGTTCGAGGCGGCGAAGAAGGCAGCCGATGCTGCTGCGGCGGCGGACGATGGAGCTTCATCGGGTGGGCCCAAAGTCGACCGGTGCCTCGATGTGCTGAATCAGCTCAGAAGTTTTCCGGTTTCGTATGATGTTCTTGTGTCAACGCAGGTACATTTAAAAGTTTCTCCAATTTTCTTTTTAGGCCTCAAATTCATTGTTTTTTATAGCAAAGTTCAGAGCTTTTCTTGTTTCTATTCCTGTATCGTGGAGCTTTTTGCAAATTTGGGGATCTGATTTTGAATTGATTGTTAATGGTGTGGAAAATGATTCTTGCTATAAATTTTGAACTTTAAAAGACGAATTTTTGAGAGCATTTGTAAAAAAGTGGAGTAAAAAAATCATTACCTGGCCAATTAGTTACTGTTTTTCCCTCTTAGACCAGCATTATTTGGGAGTGTGGGGTGTTTGGCAGCCTGCTTTTTGCATTTCCATTTTCACATTCCCGTTTTTTGAGTGTTTGGAAAACTTCATGCAAAACACATTTTCTTGTAATGGGTTTTGGTTTATGGACATTAGAGAGGAGAAGCCAAAAGTAAAGTGGGAGGAGCTTTTTGACTTCTCATTTTCGCGCTGTTTCAGTTATGCTCCGAACATTTTTCCATCACCATCAGCCCTTTACTTCTCATATTGTCAAGGAAATTTTGTTTCTGCTAATATTTAGTAGAATTTAGGAAATTAAAGAGGTCATTTTAAAGCTACCCCATTGTGGCCTGTAGGTCACGGGTCTGATTCTTGAGAAAATTTGCTCTGCTTGCAGAGGTAAGGCTGCATACATCAACCCTTCCTAGACCCTGCATACTGGGTGCCCCTTTTTTGTTTTTTAAAGAGGCCAGTTTAACATAAGGAAAATAATGTGCTTAAAACATATACTTAGGCCATGTTCCACTAAAGTGTTTTTTGGTTTTTAGACCTTTAGTTGTAGTTTAAATCTACAATTTATTTCACTAAAGTTTTTTTGCTTTTTGGTTTTTTGAGTTGTGTTAACAAATTACCAATATGCCCTTGTGTGGTTTGTGGACAGACGATGTAAGGGGAGGGCAAATTTGTAATTTTATTGTAAAGGGTAGTTGGTTTTTTTGGCGAGTTTTTTGTTAGTGGAATTAATAGAGTGGTTTTAGAGTTAAAACAAAACCAGCTTTTTGGGGAGTTTTTTTGTTAGTAGAATAGAATGGTTTTTGAGTTAAAACAAAACCAGTTTTTTTTAGTGGAACATGGCCTTAAAGCTGAACTTCCTAATTGAGCTCCAATCTTTTTTAGACATCCACAATTTCGTTGTTGATGTCTTCCCGTAAACTACTAATATCAATGAAAGCTTTCTACTGAAAACCAACTGTAATATTAAAGATGACGTACTTAAGAGCTAAAAAAGTAGAGCACTAATAAGTGGATACAATGATCAAGACGTAGACCTTCTTGTTAGTTGTAGTACCAACTCCCATTGTGAATGGGATTGGATGACAAAGTAGGAGGCCCAGGCATTTGTAAGTTAAAAATTAAACATACATAATCAAGTATTGTTACTTCAATCAGTGGCGGCTCCAGAATTTCTTGTTAGGGTAGTCATGGTGCGTGGAGGACTGGAGGTTCTATGATGTTTTTAGTAAGGTTGTCATTCAAAAATTAAAATTATCCAATTTACTAAATAGATTGCTTATTAGCATTTTTATCTAATCTTATCGTTATATAGATTATTGAACTTCTATAATCACGAGTAAAACTAGATCCTTAATTAAGTATTGTTCTAGCTGAACATGTTAATTGAGTTTTTATGTTCAAAGTACAACGTAACTATAATCACATATTTTGACGTGGCTATGGCCTATGTGTATGCACCAATCACAGATTAAGTGTTAGCTCCTTAAGATTTTATTGTTAGTAAGTTATGTCTCTGGAGTTATATGACTCTGACATAATGTAGTAAAATATTGATCCTTCAGCATTACTTATGGTGAAATCAAGGTTTTTATGCTTATATCTATTCAAATAATGTTTTAACAACAAAATTGTGAATGAGTGAACTTGGAATGGGTGTTCAGACTAAAAGAATAGTGATTTGGATGTTCAATTTACAGTGGAGTAAGCTAAAATTAATTGTGTATGGCTAGCATCTGAATATTTATGTACTGAAAGTTCCTAATCTAGGATTGAACTGCCGTTGGTTGCACCTACGGCCGCTTCTGAGTTAAATGAAGGATGAAAATTGAAATTATAGATGTGTGGAAAAAGATTACCTATATATGAGTCAATTTGGTCTGGTATATTTTGATTCGCAAGGTCTTCTGCTTAGTATTTCATATTTTATTCTGGAAATAGGTATCACATGAGCAAGAAATTAACAATGTATCTATATATACTGACATACTAGTCTACTGCTGTGTGAATTTGTAAGATGAGTTTATGTGATAAGTTGATACATATGAAGGTGTCATAGATTGCCTTTCTCATTAACTAGCTGTCAAAAGATAACTCCCCTATTTCCAGGGTACTATTGACGGCTCTGCCAGCACCACAGTGTGTTTGCCCATCATCATCCCATCAGTTTGTTGGAGGCACTCTGCACTAGCTATATGGTTTTTGTTCCATTGTGAACTTGTGAATTCTGAGTTCTGAAAAAGTTATTATGCATTAGGCATGTCCCTTAGTATGCAGTTTGGCAGGTTTCAGAATGACAATGGACCTGCTAAAGCCATTTGGGATTTTCTTTAAAGAATGGTGCAGTTGAACCGGACTTGCTCATCAGTATCAGCTATTGGAAAATGTTGGCATCTGCATGACTAGAACCAGTTGGAGTTTTCCTTTAGTAATTTTTTTTGAATTGAAAACTCTGGTTCATTTAGCTTTCGTTGGTATTGGTAGCATATATATAGTCATGATCTCCTAAGGGATCCCTTACTTAAAATTTGGTGCGGACCTAGCCTTTTTTCAACTTTCCGGATCAAATTTTGACGATCCGAGCTGCTCAATGTTTTTAAAATGCATTTTTAAGGGCCTACGTGAAGATTCATCAAAAAAAAAAAACCTGGAAGGGCTTGATCCAAACAGTTTTCGATAAAATTGTACATGCAGTTCGGATTATCAAAATTTGTCTTAGAAAGGGGAGGTCCGCACAAATTTTAATAAAGGGATCCCTTAGGTGATCGCTAATGTACATGTGTGTGGGTGTGTGTGTACGGTAGAGTCAGAGACCGATTATTTCTCTGGAGAACAGAATGACTGAGTTTATGATGGAATAAAAGGCTTTTCTCACAACCTTGGTCTTGCTTGATTCTTGCTACTGAACACTTGCTCGATAATGGATTTGTTTGCGAGTGTATAAAAATGCAAAAGCATTTGTGATTGGCTCTTTAAAACTTGGTGAACTAATTGAACATTGAATGTATTTATCTGGATGCCCTATCTTCAACTGTTCATTTTATCAATTGGTTTTTTTTTTTTACGGTACCAAATTTCAGGTCGCAAAACGGCTTAGACCTCTCACTAAGCATCCTGCAAAGCTGATTCAGACAAGGGTAGTGGACGTGCTTGAGAGTTGGAAAAAGATAATTGTTAATGAAGCAAGTAGGAAGAAAAATGATGGCATTGATATTAGAAGTCCAAGACCGACTGAGGGTACAGAGGGAAGGAATGTGAAAGTTGAGGAGGTTGACAAGACTGCTTCGATTATGGTTGAGAAAGTTTCGAAAACTGAAGGCGATTTGAAGAAACATGGGAGCTTTTCAAGATCAGAGAGTATCAAGGTTGGGAAGAAAACAGGACCCACGGATACAGTCAAGGCTGAGAAGATGGATTGGAATGAGACCGTTAAGATAGGGAAGGAAGAGGAACATGTTATTTCAAGATCGGAAACTATCAAGGTTGAGAACAAAGTTGAAACTGTGATTACTGTCAAGACTGAGAAGAATGGTTTGAGGGAGATTGCCAATGCCAAGGTTGAAAAGATATCCGACAGAGAGAAACCGGCTTCCAGCACAAAGAAACCACCACAAGCATCTAGTGCTCCCCCAAAGCTGACTTCTATGATCAAGTGTAATGAAATTACACGTGACAAAATTCGGGAGCTTCTTTTAGAGGCATTCTCGAAAGTTTCTGGCGAGGCTGATGAGGACTTGAAGGATGAAGTTGATGCATCCGACCCAATTCGTGTTGCTGTATCAGTGGAATCTGTCATGTTTGAGAAAATGGGTCGGTCTAATGGGGCCCAGAAGGTCAAATACAGGTCGATAATCTTCAACCTAAAAGATCCGAAAAACCCAGATTTAAGAAGAAAAGTGCTTCTTGGACAGGTCAAGGCAGAGAGGTTAATTGATATGAGCCCGGAAGAAATGGCCAGTGATCAAAGGCAACGTGAGATTGAACAAATCAAAGAGAAAGCTTTGTTCGAGTGCGAGCGTGCTGCTGCACCTAAAGCCTCTACCGATCAATTCAAGTGCAGTCGTTGTGGTAAAAAGGAAACTACTTACTATCAACTGCAGACCAGGAGTGCAGATGAACCTATGACAACCTTTGTAACATGTGTAAACTGCAACAATCATTGGAAGTTCTGTTAGAGGGGATTTCTCTTGAGAGAGACACATTTCATATATTAGTTATAGTGAATTGAGGTGCGGATTGGATCATCAAGTGTACGAATTGTAACTCCGGATTGGAGAATTACTACACATTCTTTGCGCATTGTATGGGCAATTCGGATTGCTATCCCAAGCAGCTAGTTTAGTTAACAGATGATGGTATTTAACTTCTATCTAGGTTTTAGCAAAATCTGTTATGACTTATTTTGGAATGAAATTTTTATGTTTGTAGTTCCTCAAAAAAACTTCCATCTAGGCTGAAACCAGATTGGAACACTCTTGGTTTAGATGAGAAGAAGAAACAAAAGTACAGTGGAGAAACTTGCCAAATATGAAGGTGATGCAGGCAGCGAAATTCTAGTGCCCAACTCATACTGGAAATCAATGGCTGTGTTTGGTTAGATAGTTTAGTTTAGTTTAATTTTGATGATGTCATCAGGTGTAATGAGTGAAGAGAGAGAGAGAGAGAGAGAGAGAGAGAGAGAGAAATGAGGAAAATGATGATGTCATCAAAATTAAAACTAATACTAAACTGGGAAACGAACAGGGCCATTGTATTTTAGTTGCGACATTTTTCAAGCCAGCAAATGCATGGAACGTTAACTTGGCATTGGATCTACATTGTGCAAATTTGCCCTTCAGTGTTGAGAACTCAACAATATGCGCAATGACAGCTCTAGGAATTAAATGAACACCCTCTCTATAATGTAGAGTCGCCATTGAATATGCAGGGTACGCAGGTTTGTTGAGTCAATTGCGAAAGACGGTAAGAATCATGTGGGACTTAAGATACCACCGATTGGTGTGGAAGTTGTAGTCACTACATTTCAGATACCATGGGAGAGTGAGGCCGAGGCTATTGCCCGGGCTTTTAGGGAGTCGGAGGAAGTTTGACACTTTGTGACCACCACTAAAGCATCCATTGAAGAATTAGAGCAAGTGACGCTTGAGGACTCATTTTCGGTTCCAGAATGTGTGATTTGCTAGGAGGAATTTTCGGTAGGTGCCCAAGTTACTCACATGCCATGCTGCTCTCATGTAGTATATCACGGGCACTGCATTGTCAAATGGCTGGAGACCAACAACTTGTGTCTGTTATGCCAATTTTCCGTGCCAACAGATTTGGTTGATATACGTCTTTATAGAAAATATCACAACAACTAGTAATCGTAGATGAATTATTGGATTCTAATAGGGAAAGTAAGTAGTAGGATGATACTGGTAGAAATGCTTTCACTACAGATTGTTATGAACCTCACATGATCTTATTTTGCTATTGAGTAGAAGACATCTCAGTCATCTCTTCATGGAATTATATCCATTTTCTAGCCTCTGACTTGGCATATAACGGCATAGCTTCCATTGTTTCCCCCCATGAGATGGTGTTTCAGGTCATCAAAAGGAAACACCGAAATGCTATCCCCATATGCCTTGTTACTGAACTAAGCCAACACCACAACTAAATAAAGGATGAAATGTCTCTCAAACCCTACAAAGTAGGAACAAAATCATATCATTTCCCTAGACGGTGTATCGTTTTCGAAAGGGCCGTCCTCAGTGTCGTTTATAGTCCATCTCTATTTAGAGTGTCATGTACAAACACAAGACCTGAAAACCAACCGGAAGCAAAGGGCGTAAGGCCGGACCCTAGCAGATCATAAATAATCCATCGGAAGCTCCCAATCATCTTCACTTTCTCTTATTTTCGGTCGGAACTTGCGGCTAGTAAAACTTCTTTGCCTGCTCGCACCATAATCTCTTAGCCTGCTCTCACCATCATCAAATTGAACGGGTTCTCTTTCCGGGTCAGAATAATCTCCAAACTCATCACCCAATTTTCCCAACCTTCGCGAACCCCAAAAACCCTGGCATCAACAAATAATTCAAGTCACTGGATTGCCTGAAACACTATACTTCCATGCACACACTTCCCCTCCAAACTCCCGGATTTTATTAAGTTACGGACCTCATTGATCCCGATCGAATTTCGATGATCCAAACCGTCCAAAGTGTTTAAAAGGTGTTTTTTAGAGTCCTTGCGAGAAATCATCAAAAGAAAAATACCGGGAAGGGCTTGATCCGAGCCGTTTTCACAAAAAAGTTAAGGGAGTTAGGAGGGGAAGTGGACTCTCTCTCTCTCTCTCTCTCTCTCTCTCTCTCTATATATATATATATATATATATATATATATATATATATATATATATCCAACTTCCAAGTGTGCAAGCGCATCACAGGGTAGGATAGTTTGGCCTTGTTATCAATTTTGCTGTCTAAATGCAAAATGTTTCTTCAGACATGTAAGCACATGAAATGTGGGAGTGTACAAGTTCTGAACAAACTAATATAAACTGGCAATGATGAGAGAATAAAAAAGAGCTAGCGATAAGTAAAACAAAAGTAGAAGCCATCCTAGATGGACTCAACGCCAGTACCTTTGTGAGCCTCTGAATGCGTGAAGCTGCAGCTTCATGCACTACAACAGTGTCAGATACAACTTCCAGCACATCCGCAACAAGCAAAGCATAGGTGCTCACCTGGAATTGTAAAAAGTTTGCTGTATCAAACTTTCTTCCCCGTGGATCTAGTTAACTAAAAGGTAGCTTGGTCCAGTCAGAAAGATCCTAGGCACTTTACAGTCATAACCATCATTCAAACTATTAAATTTGCGAGCGTGAGTGAAAGACCCATCTACCTACCAAACTTGATGGGATGAAAGATACACCAAATGAATCAAGCTCCAGTGATTCCACAGCTCCTGAGTTTATGTTGAAAGTGTATCCCCGCACCTAAATGAATAAGAGATGGAGATGAATGTGGGGGCAAAAGAGTCCATGGAATCTCAGTGCAAGTGGCTATGCTGATACATGAAAGATAGGCTTACCTTGCCAATACTTCGCTGTCCTGGTGTTACCACATTGTATCCTACCTAACAAAAAGAACTTCCAATTAGACACTCAGAAACTAAAAAAAAAATTGCAGAGAAACTGAAGACAGACAGGAGAGTCAACATGATGAAATTAACAATGGTAGATCCCAGCTTTCCACAGCATGCAGTAATTCCAATTCTCTTCCCACGCCATTGCATCCATCTTTTAGAATTGGAAATATAATAAAGTTTAAAATGTTACTTAAAAAAATGATGGCTCAAGCAATATATAGGGCACAATAAACCCAAAGCCACAATTTACTCCATGAGGGAGTATTGCAGCCCCAAAAAGAGTAAAGCTTGTGTATAGCTAATAGCCTAAGACAGCATCTTTTAAAAGGACAACTTCTTGAGGTCTTCACATCAAGGCATGATCTCTAGAGCCAATGTGCACGATCAAATATCCACCAGTGAAATGGTGTCTTACTATAATCAGAAACAATCCATAATACGGTTCACTATTAAGTTTTGATTATATCTTGAATCTCAACTGAATCAGCATGTACCTCTGATCAAAGAAAACAAAAATCAGCATGTATCAAATACTTAGCATGCTCATAAGATTTCCTCCACAACATTGTATAGTCAATTTAAGGCCACATCAACTACCCTAGCAATGCAAAGTTCCTTCATGCAGGACTAATTACGAAAATTGCTTTACCTGTATATCAAAACAGCATCTTTTAATTCCATTTTCTTTGGTTTCAAACAACTTGATGAGCAAACAGACAGAAATAAGTTGCCACATGTATGTAAGCTCAAATCTATTTTTATTTCCGAGGATCACTTACTCCCTGACGTAATTTAATCAAATCAAACAGAGAACCAAACTTCTTTATGGCCATTTTTAAAACCGCACTTATCGGTTGGTTATCAGTTCGGTAAGATGCTGAATGCTAGATCCCAACCATAGAGCAGAATACGAGGGAGCTAATAGTGTAGCCCCTTGGCCTCCTTAGATATCTTCTATGGACTCCTATTACACCAATCCCCCTGTTTCTCTCAATAACTTTTATCTACATAAAACAGGAAGGAAGCGTAAGTAATTGAACATACCAAAGTTTCCAGGCCAACCATATGGAAGTCATTATGCATCACACTCTCATCCTGGATTAGCACCACATCGCCAACCTAGAGAGAACACCAGATCCTCAATAAGATTGCAATGCTATTTTGATACAACAAAAGCAAAGAGAAACTGCTAGAGATGTGACATGACACCAACACAATCCCGAAATGCCAACAGATAAATTTCAAAAATTGGAGGATACGACACATTGGGTGACATATTTTAAGAATCATTAAAGCATACAATTATAGGAATAAAAACGAATAAAGTAAGGCTCTAATTGTAAATGTTAGAATATGTTAGAATAGTTATGTGCGTTTGTCCCACATTGCTTAATTATGCTACGTAACAAGTTAAGTGATAATATAAAATATTCTCTTGTGTGTTAGGGTTAGTTAACACCCTATACAGTTTCCCTCATCTCTAATAACAGTAAATATGCAACACCATATATACCTTAAACTATAGTTATCATTACATCATCCACAAAAGTACTTCAACAAAAAGAATTTCAACATTTGTGTGTCTTTCTAGCCAATAAACCATCACCCATCACAAAAAAGATACGACTTCCCTAAGTTCTAATTAGAACCTACTATTTCCTTTGTCACAACTAGCAAAGTTCATTCAATGGCGTGGTGCTCATAGAAAAGAAGGTGTCGCCCTACACCGACTTGTTTTATGTGCCCTAGAGTGTCCAAATGGAAAACATTGAGAAAATAGGACACTTTGAATTTGAATGTCGGACACGTGTCCGCAAAATGTTGGTGTCCTATAAGTGTCTGACACCGGTACGTCTGCCGAAGTGTCCGTGCTACTAAGGATTTGGCTTTCACTATTCTAGAAACCATCGCATTACATATGCATAATGAAAAAATCAGACTTGTCAGAAAAAGAAGGAATGATACATCTTTAACAGTGCGTCTACATAGAAACATGGCAAGATTCGGGGGTACAAACACCATGCCAGACTGTCACTAACACTGTCACTTTGAGCAGTCTAGCTCATCATCGCACAACAAGGTGTAAGGCTGTTAACTTTGTATAAATCAATATTGCATATAATTACAAACAGAGGCCAAAAGAGTGAAAGTTCTAGCACCACCATTCTTCAAAGAAACAAAAAAATTGACAAAAAGCATGCAGCAAATTTTTCTGTCATTATTGTCAATGATACTCCGTAAATGATAAGGAAAGACAACAACTACACCAGGAATATCAGAATCACTCTGTGCATAGAGAGAAAGCAATTTTGGCCACAAATGTTCACCTGACTAACATCCTCCAGAAAAAACCTTTCTGATTCCCCAGAAAGCAAGTTTGGCCGCACCTCTGCCACCAATACCACCCACTATCGAAGCATAACAAAGGGACAAACAATAGCAGGTTAAATGCCAACTTATAATTGACAAACTCTAACATATTCCTGATAATATGATGGGGCAAAGTACAAAATAGCAAAGTGCAGTTTAAATTAGTCACGAAATTCGAAATCACGTGGCAACAGAGTTGCTAGTTATTGACTTATTGCACTTCATTGAAGCACTAGAGCTTGACTCGTTTATAACATGAATTTATAAGTTTCGAGTCAATACGCATTTTTGTATAAAAAAAAATACCTATTCAGTCCAAAATTTCATAGGTGTATTACATAACCCGCAGTTCAATATCCTTGGTTTTTTTCATTATAAATTGAAGACAAGAATGTATAAGCTAAACTCACAGATAAAGTGTCCACCCAAAGTTGTGAGACAAATCCTAGGCTGAGAGCAGATTGGATGCTTATGACTTGCTTAGCTAGCATGTTTGATCTCTTCATCAGCTGTCTGCCCCTACTCACATTTACTCGGTCCCCATTGCGCTGCTCTAACTCCTCCAACTTTGGATCACACCCTTCTTCACTTCTAACCAAATCCTCATCTTTCAACCTCTCAATATAATCGACACCAGACGAAACCGTTGCATCACTGCTTCGACCATCCACATTTGTTTCATTACCCACATCAAACCCGTTTTCCCTGTTCGATTTCTCTTTCCCACGATTGAGGTCTATTTTCTGTTTTCCTCTCTCCTTAAACCCCAGTTCCCTGTCAAAGTCATATTCACCCGAGGCGCTTGGAATCGAATTACGACTGGTTTTCATTGAATTAGTCGATTTCGATGTATTTGCTTCGGTTTCATTTGATTTGAAACAAGCAAGGGTAAATTGTGAACCGCCATTTCTAGAGCTTTGGCAATCCGATTGACGGGTCAAAAACAATCGTGGGCGCCTAATTGTGGGTGTGCAACTGCAACTGCTAAAATTGGGATTGTGGGAATCGGTAATGGAATAAAGTAAAAGGAATGTTTTTGAAGATATGCCATCACACATGGTGAAGAAAAGGCCTAAATTTGACAGGGTTTACGGTTCTAAAGGCTGGATTAAAACATATATGTAGTAACTGGTTCGAAATTCATACGAGAACAAAAGCAGTCGAGGAAAGTCATCGCCGTCGAGCAGCAGTTTATAGCCTGGTGCTTCTTCGTCGCTGAGCTACTGACTAGTGAGAATAGTCTTTCTCTCCGATTTCTGTCCAGTCATTTTACTTCCAATGTTTTTTTCCTTGTAAATTTTTGTAACACTATCCAACACAATTCGGATTTCCAAAAAATGGAGAAAAAAAAATAAAAATTTGGGTGCCGAGTGGTATTGGCCTTGTTCGTTTGGGGGTTTTCTCCCAGTTTGGCACTATTTCAATTTTGATTACATCATCACTTTTTTCACTTTTTCCCTCTATCTTTCTCCACTTATTACACCTGCTTACATCATCAAAACAAAACAAAACTACTCAACCGAACACAGCCATTATCACTTGGTACCCAAACAATATTCGAGTCATCCAAATGTGTTTTGGGTAGACCAGATTGTTTTCCCCTCTCTCTCTCCTCTCACCCAAACACAATCTCTCTTCTTTTTCTCTCACTAAAACCCAAATCGTTGGATCACTCTATGGACAACTAATATAACCCAGTGAGCACTGCGCGAAACAATACTGTGGATGGTAAACGTACGGCCGTATGGCTTTTGACGATCCCGCCTCGACTCTAAAAATTCCCTAACCCACCCCTAACCCGACCGAGTAATTTATGGTACCCCCGCCTCACCTTTATCCAAGTTTACCCATCTACCGATCCCTATTTTTTTTACACATTAGTTAAGTATATTTTAAACTCTAATTAGTGAGTACAAATGATAAAAAGTTCACAAAATAACTTTTACAACTTAACCAAAATCTACTGTCTAATGTTGTATTTTAGTTGTAAAAGTAAAATTATAAGAATATAAATAAAATTTAATGCATATAAGAGTATCAATATAGTTATACATATATATGTATGTTGGGGTAAGGTGACCATACCCCTACCCCTACCCTAACTCTAGCGGGTTTTTCAAAATCACCCCTACCCCTACCCGTTACCCAAAAAAATCGTAAAAAACCCTAACATATTGGGGCGGGGTAGGAGCGGGTTGAATTGACATTCCTAAGCAATACCCACCTTGCACTGAAAAATTTCTCCACAAAATGAAAGTAGCAACTGTTAAACGTCGTTCCCCTCGGATAAAAAATTAAAATCTTACCCATTTTGTAATTGAAAAATGCTAACGACCTTTGTAGCCTAGGATGGCGGATAATCATAATATGTACATGGATTCCATAAAATAATGTATTGATATTCGGGAGATGTACATTGAAATTCCAACTTGTTTTTCATATATGCTAATTACTTTTTCTTATTTAAGCTAAAAACTCACATATATATATATATATATATATATATATATATATATATATATATATATATATATATATATATATACCACTCGACATCAGTTAACCTCATTATCCTTCTCTCTATATTAAAAGGAAATGCTAAGGTGATGTCATCATTCACATTTTGCTTCCGGATTTTGGCCTCCCTTTTTTTGACATCTTTCAATTGGTTCTTTGCCAAATATACTTCAAATTGCATCCCCCATCTCTCTCACCTCATCATCGATCTCCCTCTCGCTCCCACCCAATGCTAGCATCAAGATCAATGAAACCGTAATCTCTCTCTCTCTCTCTCACTCTCACACACACACACAAACCTCTTGGTCATTTTTTAAAATGGAGTAGTGGATCTTTTCATTGTTGTATATCTATTCCACAATTATCGCATTTTTTCTCCTTCTTGTCGATTTCTATATTTATTACTATCCAAGAGAAGGAAAATGGTTCACGAGAAAGATTTGATTTGTTTTGTTTTCAAATGAAGGCATTTTTGGAAAGATTCAATTTATAGAGTTATGCAAGGATTCTAAATTTTAAAGAGTCCTACTATAATATTTGGTGCTAAATTTATTTAACATAAATTAACTAATCTTATATATATATATATATATATATTTGAACTACAGAAATTTCATAAAACTAGCAAGCCTCAATAGAGGCATCCAAAGATTGGGTTGCAACCCAATGTGCGGCTCTATTAAACTTTCTACTAACCCAAGAAAAAGACAAGTCAATTGTAGACTCAAAACTCCGGATGTCTTGAATAATAGTATTGCACTCCCATGGAGGGACGTTTTCAGTTGACCAAAGTTATATCAACATTTTGTTGTCTCTTTCAATGATTGCGTTAGAGATTTGAAGCTCCTCCAAAACTGTCCCAACCAACTGACAGCCATTGCTTTGCCTTGTAGCACGTATTAGCATATCCGTTGGACTCTTGGCCACCAACAATTCTCTCCATATTATCTCTACAAAGTGCAGCAATAGCTACTATAGAGCTGCCCTTTTTTGTTGCCACATCACAATTAACCTTGGTAAAGCCAGCAGGTGGAGGAACCCAAATAGAAACCATCTGACCTTCATTCTCATTTTGGCGCTGAGGGCTTTGAATAGATTGAACCGAATAGTATTCTTTCCATGCAAGAAAAGCCTTCCTCATTGTCTCCCTTGGATCCACTGGAACATGATTAAACACCCAATCATTACGTGCTTTCCAGATTTGCCACGCTAGGAAGATGTATTTGATGAAGAAGGTCTGCCTATCCGAAGCTGAATCAAAGCTTTCCATTAGTGAAATAGTCCATTTCATGACAGACAGGATAGAACAAGAATCCACTTTGTAATTTAAACAACTACCAAACTATACCGTAGAGGTCCAATCACATCTAAAAAGCAAATGTTCAATAGATTCAGACTCCTTGTGGCAGATTGAACAAATTGGGGACGAGTAACACTTACGACGGAAGAGATTTTCCTTAGTTGCCAGAGAGTTACAACATGCCTTCCACCAAAAATGTTTCAGTTTTGGAGGGATATTAATACTCCATATGAATTTCCAGAGGGCTTGAGGGGGTTGAAAGGAAGAGGATGCTTTGGTCTTGCACTTATCCAAATGAGACTGCCTAGCCCCGTGATAGCCAGTTTTCACAGAGTAGTTGCCCTTGGACTCAAAGTGTCATACTAAGAAATCCAACTTTGTGCTCTAAGAAATAGGGATACTAAGGATAGATTCGGCTTCCTCCTTTGAAACCCATCTGCGGAATGACTTTTCGCGAGGAGGATGAACGTGATGCGACATGTGGCATCTAATTATCCAAGTTTCTTGATTTCTAAATTTTTTAAAAAAAGATTATGTTTGCGCTATTCAGATTCAAAATGTCAAACTAGGAAAAATGAATTCAATCATGGGAACAATGAAAGAAAAAAAATGAAATTATAGTAACTAGAATTATGATTGTCCACGCTTTTGTTAATGTGCTGTTAGACAGATTTAAATTGGTCATACCAAATATAGAACTACCCAATAATTTATTATTTTTGCTTAATTATCTTCTAATTAAGGAATGTTATGGAAATTAGCAAGACTAATTTGTGAATCAAATCATTTGTCAACGGCATGTTGACTGTCATACAAATCAATTGATGATTGGCTACCCAATAATCATTTGGTTCGCGGCTGTGTTTATTTCCCCATTGCTCTTGGATTCTGATATCCTTTTTCAAAATGAATGGAATATAAACGATAGACGGAAAGGTAGTTTTCTATCCCCTATTAGTTTTTCCCAATGATTTCTATTACTATGCTACAAACTCAAAATTTACAATGAATTTCTATGATTTGTAGTCTTTTATATACATTCAATGGGGTTCTTCTAAACACGCCATACATCAACCAAAGGAATAGTTTGAATATAATATGCTATAATGTTTGCTTGGCATGTATTTCTTTGGCCTAAACAAAATCTGTTGTAATCTACTACTGGTTTCTTAATTGGAGATTGGCCCGCTTGATTTGTGATGTTTTGTGGGTACCCAAGCTTTTGCTCTTATGCCATTTACAAACAGTTGAGGTGACTGTGGCATTGTTCGTTTCCCTGTTTTTAGTTTTGATGACATCATCATTTTCCTCATTTTTATCGCTATCTCTTTCCACTCATTACATCTGCTAACATCATTAAAACTAAACTAAACTATCTAACCAAACACAGCCATAATCACTTTCTTCATTATATATTCTTGAATATCAATTATTTGGACTGCACTGTTTAAGAAGCTTGATAAGCCCTCAATAGTGTAAATAAAAGGGCTTATCTACCTCGTTTTTGTCACACACACGCACATAACATGTTTTATTTGATTGATATTGCGCGTAGGTTGTGTTTTTGTCGTTCATAGGTTTTTCGGAAGAATATAGCATCTCTTTGGTGCCATGGCTCGAACACAAGTCAATCCGTGACCCAAGGTCCAAGGACACGTGGCACGCCGCTACGGTGCCGAGAAATTCACGAGAAAATTCATGGAGGAAGGCCAAGTATGCCCGAGCAAAGGCCCAAGTCAAGTTGAGAATGAACGAGTGAAGATCATATTTTGAGCATCTCCTATCGATAGGAGAATTGGTCCTATCGATAGGAGAGGGATCAGATTGGCCATCATTTTTCTACCAAGCAACTCCTATCGATAGGAGAAATGGCCCTATCGATAGGGGCGATCATCCCGGCCCGCCATTTCTTGAAGTAAGTCCTATCGATAGGAGAAATAGTCCTATCGATAGGAGAAGCATCGATTGGCCATCCGCTTTAAGAAGGGAGTTCTCCTATCGATAGGAGAATAAGTCCTATCGATAGATCCGGGTTTTTCAACCAATTTTTTGTACCCCACCAAATTAAGACTTGGGGGCTTTTTGGACATTTCAATTGTAACTTTGGGACTATAAAATGCCCCAAACTTGAGCATAATTAGGTTATCTTACGCTTTTTACCTTTTATCTCTACCTCCCTTCTTCTTCCTCACACATTTCCTCTACCTTCTCTCTAGAAACTAGGAGTTAATCTTCAAGAACCAAGGCTACGGCCTTCATTAAAGTTGTAAGCACTCTTCTTAGCTCTTCAAATCTCTAATTTATTTTCATTTTCGCTATGTTTCACGCTTTCTATGCCATTTTCACTGAGTATTTACGTTTCTCCTTTGAGTATGTGTGAGTAGTGTAGCAAGGCTTGGTCATGGGGTGATTAGCACCCCATGACTTGGGTTATTTTGTTCTTCTCTCAAAATGCGCATTATAAGTTGTTTGTTTAAGAGGTAGGGTTCGATTTTATGTACCCAAAACTTAGTCTTGTTAATCTCTTTGATCTTATGTAGGCAAGGGCTTGACCACTTGCCACACATGATGCTTAGAGCTATGGCATTCTAAGTGTTTGTAAAAATGCCTCAATGAACCCTACTCTTGATTAAACCCATTTTCTAGAACCCCTTGGGCTAAAATGTTAAATCTTCCGGTTAAACATGTTTACTATGTGATTTAACCGTGTAACTTGAGAGGAACAATTTAATTCAAGTCATGAGTGTTTTGAACCCCTTGACTTTGCCTTTAGTTTAAATTAGTAAAACCTTCATTTTCTAGTCGTTTAGAGGTAGAGAGAGAATCACCAAACATACCACTGTATAAGTTGGCCGTCTTAACGCCAAAAATTTCATCGCAAGTCAATCTCATGCCGGTAGCATTTGGTCCCTGTGGAAATCGACCCCGGACTTACCGGGTTACTATGCTTTCAACGACCTAGCCCTACGCTTGGGGCGTCCTATTCTACAACAACGCTAGGTCGCAAGCATTTTTGGCGCCGTTGCCGGGGACCCAATGGTTCACAAAGCGTGAGTTTCACTTGCCCGCTGTAAGTATTTCCTTCTTTTGGTTTAATTTAGTTTAATCTAGTTTACTTGTTGTTAAGTTACTTGTTGGATTTAACGAGGCGGCAGCCTAGCCCCTCGGAATTGTTTGAGGTGAGGAGGTTGAATAACCCTCCAGTCCTGCTAGTTGGTAGTGTATGCACGGGCAGCGCGGTTACTTTCGAGTCCCTCATAATCGCCGCTTAGTTAGCATTGACACTCCTCCGCTCGAAACAATGGCTGACGATGAGGGGGTTGCACAAAACAATCCACCAGCGCCACCACGTCAGAGGACTATGCGGGATTACTTGAATCCCGATCGCACACCGCACACTTCGTGCATAGTCCTCCCCAACACTACACCCGCAAACACGTTTACCGTAAAAACTCACCACATAAACTTGGTCCCTCATTTTTATGGGCTTGAGAATGAGAGCCCCTACTCTCACACGAGAGATTTTGATGAAATCGTGAATACAATTGTTAATCAACCAGGTCAAAAAGAGTCCGCACGGCTCAAGCTTTTTCCATTTTCTCTAAAAGGAAAGTCCAAAGATTGGTTCAATGCTTTAAAACCTGGGTCTGTGCGGGCTTGGCTTGATTTACAAAGGGAGTTTTTCAAGAAATTCTTCCCAGAGCATAGAACTCGTCATATGATGCAACAAATCCAAGGTTTTCAACAACAACATGACAAGACTTTCTATGCATGCTGGGAGCGTTTTAAAGACCTGTTGATTTCAGTGCCACATCATGGTTTGGAAGAACAAGATCAAGTGATCTCTTTTTATCGCGGACTTTCTCAAGAGAGCCGAAAATTGATTGACACGATGTGCAATGGAGAATTTCTTGATAAATATCCCGATAGAGCTTGGGAGTACTTGGACCAATTGGCCGAGAACAATCGGGCGTGGGACTACTCGAAACCTTCTGAGAGGTCCCATCCAGCCCAAAGTTCGAGCACTTCCGGCCCGAGTGCTTCTGGCAAGTACACATTGGACGAGCAAACCGACCTACACCGTAGGGTCGACTTGCTTGCTAAAAAAATGGATAGTTTGGAATTGAATAAGATAGCAGAGTTGGCCGCGGTGGCCCAAGTGGAGGATGTTTGTCACTATTGTGAGTTGGGTGGGCACGTTTCGAAGCAGTGCCTCGCCTTCGCCGCTTTCAAAGAGGCCCTACACGGGACCGATCAGGCGGAGGTGAATGTAGTCAATCAGAGGTATGATCCTTTCTCAAACACATACAATCCGGGCACGAGAGATAACCCCTTGCTTAAATGGAGGGAACCCAATCAAGGGCAGCCCCAAAGGCCACCCCCGGCTCAAAATCAAGGTTATCGACCTCCGCAAGGTCAAAATCAAAACCAAGGGCAAGCCCGGTACCCTCCCAATCAATACCCTCAAAATTACCAACACCAAGGCCAAAGCTCTAATGTGTACCAACCCCCTCAAAAGCGCTCATTGGAGGATACCCTCCAAATGTTCATGCAAACTCAATCGGTTGTCAACGAGCAAAATTCACATTCTTTGAGGGAGATTCAAAGCCAAGTCTCCAAGTTAACCACATCCGTGGGGGTGCTTTAACAAGAAAAGGGAAAGTTTCCCTCTCAACCACAAGCAAACCCCCAAGGCCTACACTTTGCTAGTGCCTCATCGGGCCAAGACCCGAACCCTCATGAGCAAGCCAAGTCCATCACCACATTGAGGAGTGGCAAGGAGATTGATAAAACTATTCATCCCAAGCCGGTCACTCCTCCTATTACCTCTCCCGAGTCCACCCCTTCGGACTCCGAGCCCACTCCAATGGTGGAGCCAAGTGCCCCCATCTCTCCCATTTCGGCCCCTTATCCCCATAGGTTGAGGGTGCCGAACAAGCCATCTTCAGAAACCGAGATGTATGAACTGTTCAAACAAGTGAAGATTAAAATCCCTCTTTTAGATGCAATTAAACAAATACCCTCGTATGCTAAATTTCTCAAGGACCTATGCACGGTCAAGCGTAAGCTCAACGTGCAAAAGAAGGTCTTTCTCACGGAGCAAGTGAGCTCAATCATCCAAACCGCCATCGCTCCAAAATACAAGGACCCCGGTTGTCCGACTATTTCCATCGTCATAGGGGGTAAGAAGGTTGAGAGAGTGATACTTGATTTGGGAGCGAGTGTCAATTTGCTTCCGTATTCGGTATACGAGCAATTAGGGTTAGGAGAGATGAAACCCACGAGAGTCACGCTTCAATTGGCGGACCGGAGTGTCCGTGTTCCTAAGGGTTTGGTGGAAGATGTCTTAGTCCAAGTAGACAACTTTGTCTACCCCGTGGACTTTGTGGTTTTGGATACTTGCCCCGTCACGAACGCTTCACAAGCACAAACGCCCATCATTCTTGAACGCCCTTTCTTGGCGACATCCGACGCGGTCATTCATTGTAGGAATGGGTTATTAAACATGACGTTTGGGAACATGAAGATGGAAATGAACGTGTTTAACATTGGGACTCAAATGGGGGATGATGACGATGTCCACGAGGTGAGCCTTATAGACACACTTGTGCAAGAGCATGTGGACACTATTCTTTACACGGACCCTTTGGAGGTTTGTCTTACCGCCGAGGAGGCAACATTTCTAGATTCTCCGGAGGTAGAGTATTTATACTCTCTTCTAGGTGTTGGGGAAATGTGTGGGATGGAAGTGTGGTCCCCAAAGTTTGAGGAGCTGCCTCCCATTGAGAGCAAAGCTCTCCCATCTAGTGTCCAACCACCTAAGCTTGAATTGAAAACCCTCCCGAACACCTTGAAGTATGCCTTCCTTGGCACCGGTGAGACATTCCCCGTGGTGATCTCCTCTTCCCTTGAGAAGCACCAAGAGTCCAACCTTTTAGAGGTTCTGAGGCGGCACACTAAGGCCATTGGTTGGTCCATCGCCGACATTCACGGGATTGATCCCTCAGTTAGCACACACCACATATATCTAGAGGAGGATGTAAAGCCGTCCCGCTAACCACAACGTCGTTTGAATCCTATCATGAAGGATGTGGTGCGGGTGGAAGTGTTGAAGTTGTTGGATGTCGGGATCATCTACCCCATTGCCGATAGTAAGTGGGTGAGTCCCATCCAAGTTGTCCCTAAGAAGTCCGGCATTACAGTGGTCAAAAATGCCAATGATGAGTTGATACCTCAAAGGGTGACCACCGGATGGAGAGTGTGCATAGATTATCGGAAGTTGAATGCTAGCACGCGCAAGGACCACTTCCCTCTTCCCTTCATTGATCAAATCTTGGAGAGGGTAGCCGGTCATGCTTTCTATTGCTTTCTCGACGGTTACTCCGGATATAACCAAATCGAGGTCGCTCTTGAGGATCAAGAGAAGACTACCTTCACATGTCCGTTCGATACTTTCGCGTATAAGCGCATGCCTTTTGGGCTGTGCAACGCGCCCGGAACCTTTTCAAGGTGCATGATGGGCATTTTTAGTGACATGGTGGAGAAAATCGTCGAAGTCTTCATGGACGACTTCTCGGTGTTCAGAGACTCGTTTGAGTCATGTCTAGTGAATCTAGAGCGTGTGTTGGAGCGATGTGAGGAGAAACATCTTGTTTTAAATTGGGAGAAATGTCACTTCATGGTGACACATGGGATTGTCTTAGGCCACATTGTGTCGTCCAAGGGGATAGAGGTAGATAAAGCCAAAATTGATTTAATTGCGAACCTCCCTACCCCTAAGTGTGTGAAAGACATCAGGTCATTTCTTGGGCACGCGGGCTTTTACCGTCGGTTCATCAAGAATTTTAGTGCCATTTCACGACCCTTGTGTCACCTCCTCTCGAAAGACGCACCATTTAGTTGGACACCCGCGTGCGAGGAGGCCTTCTCCAAGTTGAAAGCTAGTCTCACCTCCCCACCGATTGTGCGTGCTCCCGATTGGGACCTCCCATTTGAATTGATGTGTGATGCGAGCGATTATGCGATAGGGGCCGTTCTTGGCCAAAGAAGAGGGAAAGAGCCGTGTGTGATTTTGTACGCGAGTAAGACTCTCAATGATGCTCAAATGAACTACTCCACCACGGAGAAAGAGTTGCTCGCGGTTGTCTTTGCTCTTGACAAGTTTAGGTCTTATTTGATAGGATCCCCTATTGTGGTCTTCACGGACCACGCCGCCTTGAAATATTTAATGACCAAACAAGATGCGAAAGCACGGTTGATTAGGTGGGTCCTTCTCCTTCAAGAATTCAATCTAATAATCAAGGATAAAAAGGGGGTTGAGAATGTTGTTGCGGACCATTTGTCTCGTCTTGAGTTTGAGGATCGCTCCTCAAATCTCCCTATCATTGACACATTTCCTGACGAGCAATTATTTGGTGTCTCTTCTTGCCCATGGTTTGCGGATATTGTGAACTATTTAGCCACGGGCCAACTCCCTACCAATTGGACTCCCCAAGAGAGGAGGCGTTTCTTAAGTGAGGTGAAAAGATTCTTCTTTGATGATCCTTATCTTTTCAAATATTGTCCGGATCAAATCATCCGGCGGTGTGTGCCCAATGTTGATCAACAAGGCATCCTTACCTTTTGCCACACCGAAGCTTGTGGTGGACACTTTTCCGCCAAGAAAACCGCCGCCAAGATCCTTCAATGTGGCTTTTATTGGCCAACACTTTTTAAAGATGCGTTCGAATTTTGCAAAACATGTGAACGGTGTCAACAACTAGGTAGTGTCACCCGGAGGAACATGATGCCCCTCACTAACATTCTTGTTGTTGAGATTTTCGATTGTTGGGGCATTGACTTCATGGGTCCATTTCCGATGTCCTTTGGATACCTTTACATCCTTTTAGCGGTGGACTACATGTCTAAGTGGGTTGAGGCGATCCCCACTCGAACGAATGACCACAAGGTGGTCATTGAATTCTTGAGAGAACACATCTTGTCTAGATTTGGAGCACCACGCGCGATAATCAGTGACCAAGGGACCCATTTTTGCAATAGGCCCTTTGAGACTTTAATGCGTAAATATGGTGTCACTCACAAGGTCTCCACGGCCTATCACCCTCAAACCAATGGTCAAGCCGAACTTGCGAACCGGGAAATAAAACACATTCTTGAAAAGACGGTTAATCCTAATCGGAAGGATTGGTCAACTCGTTTGACCGATGCCTTGTGGGCCTATCGGACCGCATACAAAACTGTTTTGGGGATGTCCCCTTATCGTTTGGTTTATGGGAAGGCGTGTCATTTGCCGATGGAACTTGAACACAAAGCCTATTGGGCCATCAAACAATTGAATTATCGCATGCCGGAGGCCGGCAAGCATAGAAAGCTCCAACTCAATGAGCTTGAGGAAATCCGAAGAGATGCTTATGAGGGCACTTCAATTTATAAATCAAAAGTCAAAGAGTTTCATGATAAGAACATTCAAAGAAAAAATTTTCATGTGGGTCAAAAGGTGTTGCTTTATAACTCTAGACTTCATCTCTTTCCGGGTAAATTGCGGTCGCGTTGGGAGGGTCCGTATGTTGTGAATAAGGTGTATCCTCACGGTGCTATTGATATTTTTAATCCAAGTAATGGTGACATCTCTAAAGTGAATGGTCAAAGGCTTAAGCCATTTTTGGAAAATTTTGATGTTGAGGAAGTGGATGAGGAGTTGGTCGATCCAGTTTACACGGACGACCCTTCCGCTTGATTCTTTTGGGCTCCTAATGGAGTCTAGGAGACTATAAATCCTTGGAGGTTGAGATACCTCTAGCGTTTGCCATGCTCGAACGGCTATTGGTGGTCTGGTATAGCCACCCGGAATTTGAGCTATGTATGGAGTACCTAGGATATTGGAAGTCGAGGCAAGCAGTGAGATCAGGGCCAATACCGTCCAGCAATGTTTGATTTTAGTGTCGAGCTCCATCGAGATTGTTTCAAAATGGAGTGATGTTGCTTGGAGTCTAGAGTTCTGGGGAGCATTTTTCATAAAAATAGAGAAGTGTTTCACTTGACTCGAAAGGGAGCAATAGCCTATTAGATGATGGCGCCTCTCCTCGGGTTACCCCTGTACCTCGTCTATATTGCCGGTCCGACTATTAGGGAAACACAGTCTCAAGTTTCGGGGAGAAAAGTAGTACCCGTTAATCGCGTGAAGATTTGTTTGTTGGGGACTCGGCTATCACGGAGCGAGTCGGTACTAATCATTTTCTCTTAGTAGGTAGTTGGCAATTCAGTCTTTTGCAGGGTGACCACGCTACCGCACCAGCCTTGGTAGTTTGGGTCTAACTTGGTGGCGATTGCGGCATTCAGGAGCCCTAAGCATGGGTGCGACGAAATGTCGCGGTTGTAAGGCCTACAAAGTCATTGAGGATGGCCCTGTGCGACTGGCTTTGGTCCCACATGGGGCCGAAGGAGGGAGCCTTGGAAGCATTGCCAATGACGAACGGAGCGGATGATGCAAAACCCTCAAACTTGGTCGAGGTATCGGGTGGTTGACATTCCACCCCGTCGGTACATTTTTGTTCCTCCCTCTCCTTATTTTTGTCTCATGCATTGAGGACACTGCACATTTCAAGTTGGGGGGGTGGATTAGTCCTAATCATTCATGTTTTCGATTTTTGCATTCAATTTTTTGTGTAATCTTCCCGCTTAGTAAGTCATTTTATAGGTAGATACTTGAAATATGCTCAATTTTGTTCATAAAGGCGAGAGTTGGTACCCCGGTGAATTCGGTTGCGTGTTACATTCATGTCTATGCATATAAATGAACTCTAGTGAACAAGTTGAGCCGTTGTTGGTCGAGTGTCGTGCATTATTTGGAGTGGAAATTCATTTTGAAGCATCCCATGCTTTTTGATTCTCATTTCTCGCATTCGCGTAAATAATATTCTTTTGGTCGTGCTTGAGTAGTGTAAATATCTCTTATGCATCATTATGGAGTTGTTGGCGTGCGTAGGACATGATACAAGGCATTTTTGCATGATTATACCACATATGTGTCCCCTCGTCCTTAATTTTTGTAAACCGTAGTCCGAGTCTCAAATTTTTGCTTAACCTAGGAAACCGGATGTTTGGAGGTTTGGGGGGAGGTGATTTTAATGCTTGGAGGGTTGTTGGGTTGTTCTTGAAGTCAAGGTGTTTTGTGGGGATGATTTGGGGGTGCCATACAGTGTTGGATCTGTGATTGGAGTGAATTTAGGCCTAATTCAGAAATTTTTCCAGGTCCTATCGATAGGGAGATTAGTCCTATGATAGGAGACACTGCAGATTGGCCATTGTTGAGAAACCTCAGATCCTATCGATAGGGAGATAAGTCCTATCGATAGAACAAGCCCCCACGTTAAAAAAAATAAAATAAAAATAAAAATAAAAATAAAAATAAAAATCCCACGGTAAAAACCTAACCCTTCTTCTTTCTCCCCCACTTCACGACCAAATCTCCCCCTCTCTCTCTCTCTCATCCACCATAACCGAACCCCTCTATTCTCTCTAACCTCCACCGTAACCCCACTCCTCTTTACACCATGACCCACCACCCAAGACCTCCAAAATCCCTCCTCTCTCTCGGTTTCACTCACCCAGAAAACCCAACCCGAACCTCTCTCTCTCCCCGAAAAATCTCTCAAACCCACCATGGATCCTAACCCAACCGTCCATTATCCACCCTCCAAACTTGAAATTTCTGCAAATCCCATCAATCTGTCAAGGGCTTCGGTCTAATCTCAGGACTTTCATCACCATTTTCGAGTTCATCACTAACTCAAGAGGAGTTCGAAATCAGTGGGACTTGCGGGATAATCACGGGTTTCACTGTAAATTTCAGAGGCTTTGAGGTAATCCAAGTTCTCTCATCTCTTCACATGGTTGAAATCTGGGTTTTTGAAACTGGCTATGTATATCTGTTGTTGAATGTCGCTTCTGGGTTGGAGATGTTTGTTTGCTCACTGTAATCTGATATTGTTGATATCTGTTTGAACTGCCTGAATCAAATTGAAGTAGGGGGTCGGTTGGTTGCGATTCGGTGGTCTGTTACGCCGTTAATCTGTTGGTGCTCTGTTGTGATTGCGCTGTTCTCACGTAGGCTAAAAATTTGTGTATTGCTTGGCTGAATTTGTGAAAAATCTGGGCTGTGTTGGGAGTACTTTGTGCTGATTGATTTCTGTTGTTGAGCTCAACTAAACCCAAGCCATGTTGGCGGCAATGAGAGACATGAGTACACGGAGGAGGAAGGATAGGCTTAGCGCGGAGGAGGTTGATGAACGAAACAAAAAATTGAGGGAGGACAAGGAGAGTAAAAAGAAAAGTGAGTGGGTGGAATCATTGAAGAACCGAGGGTGCACGAGCGAAAGGCAACTCGATGACAAGAGTTTAACGGGTGCATTCTACATTGACAAAATTGTAACCAAAGGTATGAATTTTGGGTTTGTGGTTCAAATATGGTTGTTAATGAGAAGGACGAGAGAATCACCTCGATTGTTTGCCATAGGGACATTACGGTGTCCCCTGATATTATTGCCCAATACTTGAAGTATACGAGGCCTGAACGTGCTCAAATCACTTACCCACGTGATGATATTGAGGAGGGTGACATAGACCAAGCAGTCTATACTGATGTTGGGATCCAGGAGGGTGTGAGTAGTCTGAAACCCGGATACCGAACCATGAATAGAGTGTTACATGCTAATCTCTACCCCCGCGGAAGCGAGAAAGCACCTGGCCTTAACGAGTTGGAACTTTTGTACGTATTCATGAAGGATGATGAGGTGATAGATTGTGCGCAATGGATTTTCAACCACATAGCTGAATTTAAGACTAATCCTAAAGCCAATCTCAGTTTTCCCTTCCCTGTGATGATTACCAAACTTTGTGAAGCACAAGGGGGATTGAAGGTTACCCCAGCCAATTGGACCAAAGCCAAGCCCGGGCCAATCAACGCCACCTCCTAGGGCGGGAGCGTCACTTAAGAAAGCCCCCAAGAGAAAGGATCCCTCTCAAAACCCTCTGCATTCCGTGTCAGACTTAGCGGGGCCATCGTCAGCGGCTCCACCCACTCACACTCCAAAGAAAAAGGGTGTCACTATCATGAAGTTGCTCAAATCCATCCTGTGCCGACAAGTTGAAATTCAGGAAGACATGGGAAGGATTAACCACAAGTTATCGTGAGGCCCAATCGAGTGAGGCAGGTGGGAGTGGATATGAGCCCCTAGTTGGGCCGTGGGGTGATCGTGCGATTGGTGAGCATAGGAGCCCTCCTCCACCGAGTGTCGAGGATGACGAAGCGGTGCCAAGACCGGATGAGGGCGATGAAGAGTACTTTGCACGCTTGTTTGGGGAGGACTGAGAATGGGTGGTGACACACGAAATGAGTTGGTGGCAATCAGTATAGTTAGTTTAGTATTCATCTATTTATGTTCTTCATTTCCTGTTTAGTAGACTTTGTGGTATTGTGTTGTGGCCGGCATGTGGCCCTGAACTTCTTTTTGTGGGGTCGGTGGTGGCCAAGGGTAGTTGACCAAGCAAGTATATGGCCACCACTCTTTTGTGTCCCCTTCTTTTGTCACCATGGTCATTATAAGCTTATTAAGCCCTTAGTTGATCCGTCGTACGCTACTTAACTCCACTTGATGCATGTTAGATATTTATGTTTGTTTAAGCACGCTTTCGGTTCTAGCTAGCATAATTGTGAATAAATTGTTGCTTTCTTATTGTAGCGCTCATTTGATAGCTTGCGTAGCTTTTCGTCTCTGGCTATTGCATTTACTCGCTAGCGCTTGCCATGGGATGTTTATGTACCTCATTGTGTAAAAAAATTCGTACTTAAGCGTATCCTGGTGATTTTTGGGATTGAAGCTCGAGATGGTGCACGTACTTGACTAGTCTAGCATAGTTTGTTCACTTTAGTTCATGGCATGCATTCGCATGGGTTGCGTGTGATTGGATCTACCGTGATGCTTGAATCTTGCCTACTTTTTATAAATTGAGCATAGGTTTTGTATCTTTTAACTTGGGAGGTTTGCATAGCACAGTATCATATATTTAGTTGATCATATCTAGTTTACTCGGGACGAGCAAAGTCCAAGTTGGGGGGTGTGATAAGCCCTCAATAGTGTAAATAAAAGGGCTTATCTACCTCGTTTTTGTCACACACACGCGCATAACATGTTTTATTTGATTGATATTGCGCGTAGGTTGTGTTTTTGTCGTTCATAGGTTTTTCGGAAGAATATAGCATCTCTTTAGTGCCATGGCTCGAACACAAGTCAATCCGTGACCCAAGGTCCAAGGACACGTGGCACGCCGCTACGGTGCCGAGAAATTCACGAGAAAATTCATGGAGGAAGGCCAAGTATGCCCGAGCAAAGGCCCAAGTCAAGTTGAGAATGAACGAGTGAAGATCATATTTTGAGCATCTCCTATCGATAGGAGAATTGGTCCTATCGATAGGAGAGGGATCAGATTGGCCATCATTTTTCTACCAAGCAACTCCTATCGATAGGAGAAATGGCCCTATCGATAGGACAGTCATCAGTCTGGCCATTTCTTGAAGCAGTGAAGTCCTATCGATAGGAGAAATAGTCCTATCGATAGGAGAAGCATCAAATTGGCCATCCGCGCGCAAAGGAGTTCTCCTATCGATAGGAGAATAAGTCCTATCGATAGGATCTGGGTTTTTCAACCAATTTTTGTACCCGACCAAATTAAGACTTGGGGGCTTTTTGGACATTTCAATTGTAACTTTGGGACTATAAAATGCCCCAAACTTCAGACAATTAGGTTATCTTACGTTTTTACCTTCTCTCTCTACCTCCCTTCTTCTTCCTCACACATTTCCTCTACCTTCTCTCTAGAAACTAGGAGTTAATCTTCAAGAACCAAGGCTACGACCTTCATTAAAGTTGTAAGCACTCTTCTTAGCTCTTCAAATCTCTAATTTATTTTCATTTTCGTTATGTTTCACGTTTCTATGCCATTTTCACTGAGTATTTACGTTTCTCCTTTGAGTATGTGTGAGTAGTGTAGCAAGGCTTGGTCATGGGGTGATTAGCACCCCATGACTTGGGTTATTTTGTTCTTCTCTCAAAATGCGCATTATAAGTTGTTTGTTTAAGAGGTAGGGTTCGATTTTATGTACCCAAAACTTAGTCTTGTTAATCTCTTTGATCTTGTGTAGGCAAGGGCTTGACCACTTGCCACACATGATGCTTAGAGCTATGACATTCTAAGTGTTTGTAAAAATGCCTCAATGAACCCTACTCTTGATTAAACCCATTTTCTAGAACCCCTTGGGCTAAAATGTTAAATCTTCCGGTTAAACATGTTTACTATGTGATTTAACCGTGTAACTTGAGAGGAACAATTTAATTCAAGTCATGAGTGTTTTGAACCCCTTGACTTTGCCTTTAGTTTAAATTAGTAAAACCTTCATTTTCTAGTCGTTTAGAGGTAGAGAGAGAATCACCAAACATACCACTGTATAAGTTGGCCGTCTTAACGCCAAAAATTTCATCGCAAGTCAATCTCATGCCGGTAGCATTTGGTCCCTGTGGAAATCGACCCCGGACTTACCGGGTTACTATGCTTTCAACGACCTAGCCCTACGCTTGGGGCGTCCTATTCTACAACAACGCTAGGTCGCAAGCAAAGCTTTTAAAATTATAGATTAAATTGGTTGAGTATACTAATTAGTTCTTAGTTTTTTGCTTAGGTTATGACCCATTTTGGATCTATGGGAGACACACTAAAGTCAAGAAAAATGGTATGAGAATTATATATTTTGTCATTTTATTATTGATCTTTTACATTTATATTTTTTCTTAGGTTATTTTCTCTTTTTAGTAAATGGATTGAATTATTTAATCACTCATTCAGGCTTTAATTGTTGTTCAATCTCACAAAACTCTCAAGAGTTTTTTCCTTAATAACAATCATCTATTTTACCATTTGTTATTTTCGTTTTATACTTCGCAGTACAATGTTTGAATGGGGTGCATTGTAGGGAGAATTTCTTCTATGACCCACGAAGGTTGCATTTGCAATTGAATAGGTTGGTTAAGAAAGATTTTCCATCCATAAATGTACATTTTCAGATTTCCCACTAACCATTGCAATCCCTCATATTTATCTACTCTTCTTCTCCATTGTTGCCGCTATTGGAGTTGTGGGTGAATTGACTTTGGGATGAATTCAGTAATAAGTTTTACTTGATCATTTGTGTCTAACTTATAGATAAAACAAGATAACGAGGGGAGGCGAGCAAGATTGTTGGAGAAGAAAGAAAAGCAAAAAAGTTATGGTGAAAAAGGTAAGAGTACCAATGAACACCCTAATCCAGTGAAATCTAATGGCTCCTAGCTGTATAAGGGGTACATAGATCAGTCATTTATTGCATTTTGTGGGTATATTTAAAATTACTTTCGTAGTTTTTTTTTTCTATTTTATTTATCGGTTGGCTTAATTTTCAGTCCTTCAAATATAACTAAACAAACACGAAATGATAAAAAGAAAGAATTATGGCACGTATCAGTTCTATTATTTTAACGGAGTGTTCCCCATTTACCTACAGAGTTGGTGAAATTGGTTCTTGGAGTTTAGGACACGACCATATATACGAATGTTTGTTGACCATTTTAGAGACTGTTCATAGAGTTGATGTAAGAACCCGTATAATATATATATATATATATATATATATATATATATATATATATATACACACTTTTTGGAGAAGTCTCAATTCAGCCGATAAAAAGTCCCGGTAATTGTTCCTTGAATTGTTCTAATCACAATGGTATAATTAGAAGTTATTTTTTAGTAAGACAAAGTCATCTTTCGCCTATTTTCTTCAGAGAAAAATCTGCTGTTTTTTAGTTTTGTACTAAAAGTGGGGGATGAGATTTCAATGTGATTCAAATTTCAAAATTTTGTATATGCCATTGTTTTCAAATGGGGGGTACTTCCTTATTTTCATAAATAAATTGAAGTATTACTTAAGTTTGATTTATGAAAATAAGTTTGATGGTCACATATTATAGACATAAGGAACATATGGGTGTGAGGTGTAATTAGGGGGTTATAATAAGTAGTGTGGGGCAAATTCGCAAAAAAAAAAAAACTATCTCACTCTCCCTGTCTCCTCCACCAATCAGCACCCTCTCCCTCTCTCATCTCCTCAATTTTTGCACACTTCAAGCTCAAAACTCTCTCTCCCCACTCAACCTCTTCAATAGCCAAGGCCATATTCACGTTCTACGCACCGTGGGGAGCTTGGGTCACCTTGGATTCGCACCAAGAGCACAAAATTCGGGATTTGGGGTTTATACACCTAGAGTTTTATTCATCTTCATTTTTCAAGCAAATCCTTGAGGTAGAGGAACAATGTCTACCCTCTCTAGTTATATGCTTATGATTTATTGCATATACTTGATTTTTGACCTCAATCTCTAATGCCCTGATTTTTTGGAAGCATTATTTAAAACATTTATTAAAAAGATTCATTTATTAAAATAGGTTTGTCTTAATCAAACAACAGAAATACATAATAGTCGAGTGATCTTAATTTTATTACAATGAGACAACGTACTTTATTGAAAATTCAAATTACATTTATTCAACATAAAATAAGGGGACAAAGCTCTAATAGTAAGAGGCGTTCCAAGCTTCTTCTGTTTCTCCTCCTTCAGCAACGAGGTTCACCTCGAGATTCTGCTCATCTCCTCCTACCTCATTAGGGTACTACTCACCCTGTTGATTCTCTGCAAAATCTGGCACAAAGCCAGGGTACACTATACAGTGAGTGATGAGGTTCACTCAATAGCTAATTCTTACCCAATAACATTTACAATACACAACAGAGTATGTATAAAATAATATAACAAAACAATGAGAAATAGAACAACAATCCGTTTATTCATTACTAATCTTTAATCTGTGTGAAATCTATGATTCCCTACCTAGAGAATCAATCATCCCAACTGAACCTCTTAGAAAATAGCCATTCGTGATTTCCAATAAATTAACGTCTAGGTGATCATCTACATTCGTGCATAAATTCAAGGAACCTAATTTTCCAATTTAACAAACACCCTGCTCATTATAATTTTGCAATGACATAATAAAAAAAAATTAAACGATACTACAAATAATGGCCCACAAACAATACACATAAAATAATGAGAAATGACTTCATAAAACATAATACTTAACAATGAAATTTTGTCCTATTCTATCCTCTATCAGATTCACTTTTCAATCTATTTATAACTAATCCATTCAAATAACAAAGCCACTAGTTAACAAAAGAATGCTGAGCAAAACCAAAAAAAATATAAAAAGAAAATAAGTTTAACAATAGCCTGCAAGGTCACCTAGCTACAAGTACTACTACGTGTAATGCAATCCTAGGATCAAATTTGTCAGTTGACAAATGTTCGGCAACCATTAATATACGCACATCATAGTTTTTTGGGTAAATTACACTGACCTCCCCTGAGGTTTCTGACTTGTACACGGACCTCCCCTACTTTATCTGAAATAGCACTGACCTCCCTTGAGGTTTATATTTTCGTATCAAAAGCACCCTTCTACCCTTCCGACGGGTACCGACGGCGCCGGGGACCCCCTTGTGGGTCCCCAATGGTCGATCCGAGCCGTCCATTCATTCTAGAATCGAATTCCGAGTAGGTCTACGTGGGAATCACCTCAATCAGACGGTCCTAAGTGCTTGATCCAAAATCACCCCATTTAGTTCAAAAATTTTTGGATCGAGCACTTAGGGACCGTCCCGATTGGTGATTCCCCGCATAATCCACTTTCGGGCATTCTAGAAATGAATGAACGGCTTCGGTCGACGGGAACCCACGAGGGGTCCCGGCGCCGGTCGTACCCGCCTAGTCGTGGTAAGGGTGCTTTTGATATTTAAAAATATAAACCCCGCCGAGGTATATTTCGATAAAAGAGGGAGGTCAAGACAAGTCGAAAACCTCGTAGAGGTTACCTAATTTACCCTAGGGCAGAACCAACATTAATAGATGCACATCAAAGTTTTTCTTGAACAGAACCCATATCGGTTCACAGTTATATTTGATTGGTTTTCCTGACTGAATTTCTAAGTTTGGTTTGGTTTGGTTCATTCGGGCTTAGTTTAAGCCCTGATTTCAACTCAAAATATTCTAAATATACTTAGGATTAGAGAGTAAGAGGTATCTACCTTTTTCGGAGTGCTAGGAGTGAAATTATCGAAAGGTGGTGCAACTCGGTTGTCGGAAAAGATAGGCTTGAAATGAGTTGTTCGTAAGAAAATCAACTACTTTGGAACCTCACTCTCTCTCTCTCTCTCTCTCTCTCTCTCTCTCTTTTTGTTTTTGTAAGCTGGCAAGTGTAGGGTGAAAGGGGTGTATTGGTGTATGCATATATGTAGTCTAGTAGTATCATTGTAAGGTAATTGGGATGGGCATCGTCTGAGGAAAAAATTTGTGCATATGGCAGAGGAAGGGAATGGGTGGGTTTGCAGTGAATTAATTTGGGGTGGTGGATGTTTAGTCAATTCTGAAGGGATAAGGGTGAGGAATTGATTTGGGTAATGGAGGGAGCAGAGATGTAAATGAAATGGGATAAAAAAAATATGTATAAACATATAAGTGCATGTATATGTATAATTTATATACGTTGAAAGTATATATATATACACACACACATACACACACGCATATACATTATATGCTTAATATTTAGATATTAAAAGTAATCTACGAAATTATAAATTTAAAATTCTACTAGAGTCAGTTAAACATGTTTAGAAATTAAATAATTCAAATTTTTATTTAAAAGAAAATTTGGATTATTACACAATCTCCTTGAATTTCATGTTTCCCCAATTTGTGTGGGTTTTTCCACTTTTATTATTTGATCTATGAATTTGTTTGTTGATTGGTGAAATTGGGAGTGAAATTAATCTCCCTCCATGTAATTGTTGCCTAACATTTTCAATTTGAGCCTAAACTATCTCTATTGTGATTGGGTTGAAATTTCACACCCTAAGGGTGAAAATCTGCATAGTTTACTGTTCATAGCTGCTGCCTCTGTAATTTCCAGCCACTGCCCCTGTTTTTGGGGTGGCTTTTGGTCACCCTTTGATGTCCATTTGGTCCTCAATCGCTTATTCTTTCATAAATTTGACTTTTGGCATCACTTGCAACTATATTTTGACTCGAGAACTTTGGTTTTATAAACAAATAAGTCATTTTACGTCACGTGAAAATTTGATGGTTTTTAGAAAGTGTGGATGGGTGTATGCGTAACCGTTTTTATTGAAAGATGTGGAATAATGAAATAAAATTTGGAAAACGGACTTGTTTTGAAAGTTTTAATGAAATGTTTGGGATAATGAGGTGTTTTTAAACCGATACCATCATTGGTAAAAAAATTTATAAAGGCACGTGGGGCCTACAGCACCCGGTAGAGGCACGCGGGGCCTATGAAATCTTACAGAGGAATTAAATCCCTAGTACTAAATAAACATGATGGTATTTCTTTAATGAAATAAATGAGAAATGAAGCCTTGGACTATCCTTAAAGTTTTGACGAAACTCGTTATGCAAACTTGATTTTGACTTGTGTGATGAACTTGGGTGGTTGGGTGAAATGAAGTGGATATTTGGGTTATGTTTTGGACACTTAGAAAGGACTTTTGAAAACATGAGTTGTGGGTGGATACTTGAAGATCACTCGTATACGTTGAAACTTTTTAAATTCTTCTTCCATAACTTGGATATTTGGACTCGCACATGAATATTCATTTGACATATCGTACCCCCCCGGAATGTGCATGCATCATGTTTACATACCTAGTGTTAGTAGAATAATTCTCCTACGAGTAAGTGTGCTCATCGTATCATTTTCAAGTACCCAGCTTTGATCATGCATGATTTGGAATGCATGACTTGGTTGATGAGCATACACGGCATGAAGTTATTTTATTCATCTTCTACACATTAAAATTTCTTTTGGGGAGATGTTAATGTAACTCTAATTTCTTTTATCATCTTTTGACTTTAGATTTGTAATAACTTATGAGATATTATTTCGACTTCACCTTGGGGGCAAGGGTGCCCACAAACATTTTTGTTTTGTTTTTGTTGGACTTCACCTTTGGGGCAGGGTGCCCAAATATTTGAATCACATGATGTTGTTTGACTTCACCTTTGGGGCAAGGGTGCCCAAACTTTTGACGCCAATGGGCTAATATTGTCCTTTAATTTATGAAAATTTTACCACATCAATTATTTGTTGTTGAAATTCTTTTATTTTTGTTTGGGTGAAAATGAGGGCATGACAATTGAAATGTTTTGAGATACAAATGTAGTTACCAAGATGGCTTAGCAATACAGTTGAAATGTTATGTGGACTAAGCAATATGTATTGTTTACCTTTTTTATTAATTGCAATTATAGTTGAGGGTTTAAACATTCAATGATGCTGCTATTGGAAGATATTAAATCAGCTTGGATCCTTTTAATCGTTGAATTTCGTTTTCAATGATAAATAAATTTTTCTTTAGTGCTAAAAATAATTAATCTATGTGAGGAAAATGGCATGTCTCGAAATTTATGTTTAGCACTTTTTTTCTTTAATTGAATTATGAAAATTATTAATCTTTCCGTGCATAGCATGGGTTCATGCTAGTTATATCTTATTGGATGTGGGTGATTATTAAATTCTTAATTTTAAAACATTTTTGTAAATCTTTTTCTTTTGTTTCGTGTATCTCACTCTTTTTAGTTTCCGTTTTTTTCTAAGCAAAATGCACTTGTACTTTCTAACTCATCGTATCCCAAAATAGATGAGAATATTTTTCTTGATTTCTACTTATTTTTTGAAAGAAGTCAATGTAAATTATCATTCATTCTTTTAAAACATTTTTTGTTACTTTTGATTTGTGATCTAATTTTCAAAAAAATTAGACCCGAGTTGTATATACTTTTCTCGAACTTGTAGAGTTTCTTATGCATTTTATGTTTTAATAATGATAGTCTATTGTTTTGTCTCTGTACGTTTAGCAAAATTCACGTTGAAAAGAAAGGAATGCAATTCAAGATCGACGAAAGTATATGGTTTAACTTGATGTTAACATTTAAGATCTAATGGAAAAAATAATTAACTATAAAATATAAAGAAAATATATATTATTCTATAAACAAAACAAGTCATTATAAAAACTAAGATAATTTTTTTTTTTGGATGTACTGAGTTAAGAAGATACATGTGCATTTCCGTTACAAAGATGCATGCAAAAGACAAAAAGAAGAAGAAGAAGATAATTACGCAATAAAAATATCTTTATACAAAATATAGATAATTACTAAAATATGAATATGTGAGCAATTATAAAAAAAAAATTCAATATTTAGAACTCCAACTAAAATAGAAATAGAAAAAGAAAAAGAAAAAGAAAACTTGATTTTAAAGTTCACCAAATATCCAAGGGCATTTTAGTCATTTATTAACAAATCTAACGGCGTTTGTGTGTTGTTAAAGGAATTGAAGAATTAAGACAACATTTGATAAAGTAAGAGACGTTAGTGTAATTATCATATCCTTAGTGGAGAATTTTGCATTTATCAGAAACCTTAAATGAAATTTACCCTAATTTATTTCTAAGAGCATCCACTATAGAAATATTAAGTTTTTACATGTTAAAGTGTTCCTATGGCTAAAGTTAGAGTTCATTTCAATTAGTTAAGACACAAGTTAGGTAATGAACTCATGTGAAGTATTATGAACAAGTTAAAAAGTTCATTAGTTAAAGTAAATACCTCCAATTAAAATGCAAATAGCCGCCCCTCTCTTTTTAATTACCCAACAACTCTTTATTTTTACTAGGGATATTTATTAAGTGATATTTATTACATTAAGTGGACGACAGTGTAGGATATTAGAAATAAAAATAATGCAATAATTTTTTTATTTTTTATTCCTAATAGCTCTTTTTCTACATATACATATGCATTTTGAATCTCAGCTATCCCTTTTTTTTTTCTCCTCCCAACATTCCAGTGCTAGCCATGGGCTAAAGCCCACGGTGCTTTAGCCCAGGTGCCTAGGCTTTAGGCCTACTAAAAATGCTGATTTTTACGAGCCCCAATTATGATCGTTCTATGTAATAATCTAGTATGTATCCAGAAAAATCCATCTCAATATAAAATGAAAGGCTCAACAAGCATGCAATCAAAATAAAGGCCCAAAAAGTGCGGTAGTATGACTGTAAATTGAAAATGGGGAAAACAACTTATTCACATTTTTTGCAGAACTAAAAAATCGATTACAGGGGGTCTTTTCTTTCTGAAATTGAAAGACCAATGGACGCACCACTTGCCCAGTAAAATTACTCTTTGGCTCTCTCTCTTCTCCCTTTCATGCCAGCCTTCTAATTTATATATATATTGCTTGAACACTGGAATCGATTTTGAATGATGCCTTTGAAATATTGCAATGTTTAACTTTTTTGGATTACTGATATTAAAATGATACTTTTGGAACATTAAAGCAATATGTTTTTGTTTTGGAGATTTTTTTCCTTACTGATCAATGTTCTTAAAACTAGTTGGTTGTCATTAAGACTTTAAAAATGTATTGAAATATGTGAAAAATAAAGTAAAAGTGTATGAAAGTGTAGTAAAAAGTACATTGAAGTGCATTTTTTTAAAATCTTATTGTATGTTTATTGTCAGCCCAGTAAGTAAGCTGACAATTGAATGACCCTTGTTCAATTCGTTATGGGCACATTTTTTTTGTTTTCACTTTAAGCCCTCTAGATGTCAGGGCCGGCCTTGCAACATCCCCTCTTTTTTTTTTTTTCTTCCCACCAACTATAATCAACTATAAAGTGGATAGTTGAACTTTTCTTTCTCATTCTAGCTTCATTCAATCCTCGAAGAAATTAATGGAATCAATTTCGGGATAAACTACTCTCGTTCAATCTGATTCTTCGACCGAGAACTTGTCCGATGAGAAAGAAGAGACTATTTATCAACGTTCTGCCCTACACATTCAAATGGTGATTAATTTGTCTCTTCCATCACTAGTAATACTACTCTTGCAACTGGTTGGGAGACATTGGCCCTGTTCATTTGGGGGTTTTCCCCCAGTTTGGCACTATTCCAGTTTTGATTACATCATCACTTTTTTCACTTTTTCTCTTATCTCTCTCCACTTATTACACCTGCTTACATCATCAAAACTAAACTAAACTAAACTACTCAACCGAACACAGCCATTATATTTGTCGGGATCGAGTGGGAGCGGGGTTTAATTTAAAGTACTAGTTTATAATTCTTGTTTAAAAAATTTAAATAAATATTTTATTTTTATTGATTGGTTTTTCATTTTGCAAAAAAAAAAAAAAAAACCCCGAAGGTGAAAATATTCAAACATCGATGATGAAAAAATAATAAATAGTCAAACTATCATAGTGCTTGTATATGAATTTTGACTTGAAAAAATTCAAACAATAAATATAATTTGTTGGTGGCAATTCTTGAATGGCTAGAAAGGTAGGCAAATCTAGCCATCACATTAACATTTGTTAAAGTTAACCCATACACGAACCTATCAACTATAAGATTAAAATAGTCAAATACTTACTAAAAAGTTGACATTTCCCATTATCTTACTCCCCCCCGCCTACAACTTAACCCATCCATAGAGGATGCTCTCTTCTACAAATCTTAAACCTAATATCTAATACTACCTATCATCATCTCAATTGACGGATTTAGTAAAGGTTCCCCCGCTCAATTTGCCATAATTACATATAAGTCCATAATTTAATTGCATGTTCCAGCTAATCCCTCTAATATTGTACTCCCTCCATCCTAATTTTTTGTGCCTGTTTCCTTTTTGGATGTCTCAAAAATTGTCTACATCTTCTAATTTATAATATTTTTTATATTCAATATAGATTTTGTTTGATAGATCTCAATTAATTTTGTTAAACAAAGATTGTGAAATTATAAAAAACATTATAGAGTATGAAATATGGACAATTTTTTTAGAAGTCCCTGAAAGGAAATAGAGACCACAAATTGGGACGGAGGGAGTATGTATTTGCTCCTAAACTCTTGCACAATATTTTGTAAAGTAAGAGAGGTTAGTGTAGTTATTATATCCCTGGTGGAGGTTATATTGCATTTATCAGAAACCTCAAGGGAGGTCAATGATATTTACCCAAATTTATTCCATTCCTGAAATGCCATATCTTCTACAAATCTTAAACCTAATTTCAAACACTTTCACTTTCTCATCACAAGTGGTGAATTTAGTAAACGTGTCCCCACTTACTTTGCCACAATTATATGTAATTCCTCAATTATATTGCATGTTCCATTTAACCCCTCTAATGTCGCATGTATTTCCTCCTAAACTCTTGCCAGACCATAATTTTTCCCCTCAACTACCTCTTCCAACATTTGTATCTTTTGCTCCCGATGTTGCCTTATGCCCTTCAGAAGATAATAATTATTTGGAAATGAGAAAGCATACCTGTCCCAATAAAATAAAAAAGAAAAAAGGGCAAAATTTCCAATTAAGTGATTCAAGAAGGGACAGAAAAACTATTGTCGTATTTGTTAAAACTGATGTATTTTTAACCAAATAGGACATTGCAGTATATTCAGCTGAGAAAACGACTGCAAGAACAGCTTCACAAACAAATTGCATTGCCATTATTTCATAACTGAAAAGAGGTTAAACATGATAATTGATCCCTTGACCAGAGCTTATTGGCAAAAACAAAGAAAACACATGTTGATGTTTTCAAGCATTTTCTAATGCTTGTTTTTGCTAAGTAATTGCTTGAACCAGTAAGCAGACATCTTGGGGTAGCGCTTGAGGGTCTTGTAATCGACATAAACAATGCCAAACCTTGAAGTGTAGCCTAATCTCCATTCGAAATTGTCAAGTAATGACCAGGCAAAGTAGCCTACCACATTGGCTCCGTCATCTATAGCTCTCTTCAGTTGAGTAATATAAGCCTTGTAGTAGTTTATCCTTGTGGTGTCGTGCAATCCCTTTGGAAGGGTAACATTTCCTGGATCATCCATGCCTGAAAATCATGCATAGAAGCAAATACTAACAGTTAGGCCTCTTAATACTTCACTATAATCAACTTGTAAAAACCAAAAAAATCAAGGCACACCATTTTCTGCTAAAATCATCGTAGGATTTCCATAATGTTCCTTAATGTAAGTCACAGCTTTGTAGAGCCCCCACGGTACATTGTACAACCAATAAGAATAAGCCTGCACTTTTCCAAAAATTACATCGTAAATTGGATATCTCCTGTGTAATTCGAACAATAGGAACATAAGCATCGAGATTAGGGATAACAAAAAAGTTTCCGATCGAAGCTTGAAACACTGTATTCTACTTGAATCACCTGTGGACCAATTAGCACTCCTTTTTTTTGGACTGCACAATTTCACGACCGAAAAAGGTAGCATTAGTTTCTTCCATTCATAGAATGATTTTATGGAACAAGTACATAGATCATCGTTTTGTGAGACTATTCGAAATGTTATTTTTTTAAAGGAAGGGGGGGAGGATAGTATCTTACAAGCAAATGAAGCATTCCAATCCTGTTGGTAGCCAAGAACTTTAGGTTTTCCTTGATGGGCATCATACATGTAGTAAGCAGTGTACTGGTTAATACCCACAAAATCCATCGACCCCTTCACCATCTTAACCTCCTCTTTTGTGAATTTGGGCAGCCGATGACCGAGAATATCTTGCATTGTTTTTGGGTACTCTCCATAGACAATAGGATGAATAAACCTGTGAAAAGCACCGAAGCCATTACTACGTACAATGCCAATAAAGGTATCATAACCAATTTCACAATAAAGCTATTACACAGAAAAACAACTATGCATCATAATCAAGAGTGGTGTTGCAGTGGCATTTCTCAAAAATAAACAATGGTGTGTTTAACCCACTAATGGACAATGGGATGATCCCTGGCATTAGTTAAGTTGCACGTATGCTGACCCAGACCCCTTGAGTTATCAAAAAAAAGTATTCTTTGAAATGAATGTAGGAGGCCACCTCATCTTGTACGAGAATTCATTACCAATTTTTTTGTTTGGATAAGATTCCCTAAATTATGAACACCCTCAAAATTTGAAAGCTTAAACCAATAAATTAGCTGGTAGCTCTTTAACAAAATTAGCTGGTAGCTTATAACTATTAATCATCAGGTGTGTCACGATCGCTGAGAATAGTTTTCCCCATTTAGATTAATGGTTGAACTAGTTTTGCTTCGGTAAAGAACCTTGTGTGGAAGTTATTAATTACCATCCAATATGAAAATCCCTTGCCCTTTGAGCTGCAAAATTGTCTGCCTTTGATCTTGTAAGAGGTTCGTACCAAACAAAATCCAACAGAATTCCAATTCTGCCCTTCTGCTTTTCCTGGAATTAAAGTGCATGTAGTAAGGATATGACCAATTCTAATGTCTCTCTCATTTTCTCCTTTTCCTTTATGATTGAAAATCAGTTCAGGTGAGATTGTGAAAATACTCAAGAGAATAGTTAGAAAATGGGAGCTTACTTGATACTTCTCGCGATATCTCTCTACTGCTGCAGCATGAGACAAGATGAGATTATGGGACACAATGTATGGTTCGGTTGCAGAATTTCCTGCTGTGCAATTTCCATATGCTTTAGAACACCTTCCCGGGGCAAAGAATCCGTTGTCATATCCAAGAGCAGCCACCACTCTAGGTTCGTTAAATGTCATCCAATTCTTCACCCTGTCTCCAAACGTCTCGAAACAAAAATCTGCATAATCTGCGTAATCTTTCCTGTAAAATTCGAACCATTACCAAATCTCAAAATACATAATAGAAGAAATGAAGAAAATTGGATTTGACCTTTGGGGTTAACCAAACTTAATCAGTATCATATGAATGGTAGAACCATATGAAAGAAAGATGTTCTAGTGATAGTACTTACACTACTTTATGGCTCAACCATCCCAAGTACCTCTCCTGAAGTGCTTGAGGAAGATCATAATGATTAAGATTCGCGTAAGGGGTAATGCCTACGGAAATGCACAGTTCAAGCAATGTATTACAAAAAAACTTGTAAAAGATGATCCAAGAATGGCATTTTTCGAATTACTATCTAGAAAATTCTCAGTAAGAATAGCTTCTTCAATTAAATAATTGGAACTGTCCCAATTCATCAACTCAAACTGCCTACCTCTTTTGAGCATGTAGTCGATCAGTCTATTATAGTAAGCGACTCCCTTCTTATTAACTTTTCCAGTTCCATCTACATTGAGAAAAATGTGGCAGAAGAATTTAGGAAACAACAAGACATTTAGTGACAGTTTCCAATAATTGATGCGAATACTGTTACAGATTTACTTGGAAATATCCTAGACCACGAAATTGAGAACCGGTACGCATCAAAGTTCAGCTTCGCCATCAGATCAATATCTTCCTGTTATGATAGAAGGCATACAATTTAAATAAAACTCGTTAAGCAAATAAAACAGATAAACCTTGTAAGTCAAGTCTACCACGGTTTCTAAATATTTCATTTTGGCAATACACTATTCGTAAGAAAGTTAAGCTGAATATAGGATTCACGTCAACTCCCTGTGAAGAATTAGGCATTATGTTCTAAGAGCCAAACTAAGTTTTAAGACAATATGTGGCGCTCAACCCTGACCCTTGTGCTATTAATTTCTGTGTTGCGCCAATGAACTTGGGACTTTGTTCGGCTGTAATTGCGCCCCCTGCTAGTGAAAAATGAGATTGGTCCTATGGAGAGGTCAGTCCATTAGGCCGGATACCGAGCAACAAAAAAAAGGCTAAGGTGTGGGTCAATTGAAATACCAAATCACTCTGAACTCTCAAATACAGAAAATTACTTTACAATTTACATACAGAAGCATCCCAACAAAATGAAATATAACCGTATCTTAGAATGAGAATCCTTCTTGTTTAAAGTTGATCATCCCATACACAAATTCTTCACTTCTGCTCCTTTTATAGTAAAACCTAAGACATGTTTTCATCAACTTCTTTGACCAAAAAAAAAAAACCCCCACAATCAACACTCCTATAAATTGTCATGAAATGAAGTAGTAGTAAATATAAAGAAATACACAATTAAATAAGTAAAACGATATGAAACCTAACAAAATAGTTGTAGTTTTTTTTTTTTTTTCCAGGAACTATTACAAAAAATATTGATCTTGTAGACCAACTAAACCCTAATTAATCTTCTCTCTACCAAATTCTCTCTTTCATTTCTCTTTGTTCACAATTAACATTGATCCACACAACGTCTGTAAGCCAAAGCTAATTGTATCCTAAGTACTATGACTAGTCTCCCTCTATGACTATTACCAACTATAAACATTTGAGTTTTCACATAAAGAAAAAAAAAAATATAAAGAGAAACATATTTTTTTGGGGTTCGAAAATGCACAGATTTCTGTAGTGGACACTTAAAAATGGGATAGAGGGAGTATTTTATATTTATGAGGACAAAATTTAACTAACAATTAACCAAATTTAACTTTTTCTGAAATCCGCAACTGACAATGTATACAAAATATTGCAGTATTCTTAATTGCATATCCCACAAGGTCCACTTCACAAGTGTTATTAACCTTTTTACTATTATTTTACATTTATGTGATTGGAATTCAATTAACAATTAACTTAAATTTAACTTTTTTTGGAACAAATGAAAACTACTTTTCCACTTTTACTATATCGTCGCCCTGTTTGTTAGCACTTATAAGTTAGCCTTCTAGATTATTGGTTTAAAAAATTAAAATAAGTTATAAAACTGTTTGTTATAGCTGTTCATAAGTTGTGAAAAAAGCCTAATCAGTTAATTTGCTTGAATAAGATGTCAAATAATAGCTTTTTAGAGATAAATGTCTAGATTATATTCATTTTAGGATTCTTTTGTCCATTCACGTTTTAACAACTTAGTTTGTGCTACAGCGGCATGTTTTAACAACTTAAATTAGCCACACACAAAAAAAAACTTCAAATTGAAGCTTAAAACGATCTCTCTTTTTTTTGGGTCATACAAGCTAAAAAAACTGTCCTCTTTGATGCCTTTTGGCTTTGATTTGAGGGCATGATTCTTCAGCAAACGCGACGGTATGGGGGAACCACTGTTTCAGTGGTATTCTGTGAGCAACCACTTTGTGCATTCATTGCCAAAGGTTAGGTCTGTCTCCAATCCATCTGTTTCAGTGGTATTCTTGGAGCAGCCACTTTGTGCATTTATTGCCAAAGGTTAGGTCTGTCTCCTATCCATCCCCCACCAATACCCCCAATTATTAGGGACTTAATGGGTTTTGTTATTGTTGTTGTTGTACAAGCTTTAAAAAAGCTCAATAAATCATTATTCATTATTGCTAACACACATCACTCATTAGCTTTTTTAAAAGCAAATAAGCTTAAAAAGTTAGATTGACCCCATTTGCTAGCACTTATCATCCAACTTATTTAGCTTATTTGCTTTAAAAAAGCTAATAAAGGGTGTTTGTTAACAATTATGAATAGTCACTTATTTGGCTCTTCTAGCTTGTTTGAACAAAAAAACTAGATTATTTTATGCTCCAATTTAAGGGTTTTTTTTTTTTTTTGGGCTTATTTTAAGTTGCTATAATATAAACTATAGTATAAAGCTACAATAACAGAATTTGGGCGCACACAAAATGTATAGACTGCTTGTAGGGCCCACTTTCAGAGTTCCCCCACATGAATGATCGGAATGGGAGTAGGAATGGCAATGGGGCGGGGCGGGGCGAGTTTTTGGCATACTCGACCCTAACCTGAAAAATCATTACATAAACCCAACCCCGACCGGGTATTTTTTGGGTACCCCCGTTCCCGCCCCGATCGGGGGACGGGTTTACCCGCCTGATAAGTGCCGAAAAGCACCCGTTGAACCTCGTTAACTCGCACTTTGTTAAGCTAATTTAGTTGGTTTTTTATTAGTATTCGATGGTGAATGGTGTTACAGGTGCCGAGAGCTCAAGGACTTGGAAAACATGCTTTAGAGTGGTTTAGAAGTGTCACGGATGCAAAGAGGACCAAAAGAGGACCAATGGACCATTTTCTGATACCATGGTCCGGACCATGCTTTTTCCTGTCCGGACCAAGGTCTCCACGAACTTCAAAGAGCAATCTGTACCCGTAGTCCGGACCACTCTTTTTCCCATCCGGACCATGGTGTCGGGAATTAGCGTTTTAACTGATTTTTATGTAATTTTGAAAGCCCTAAGTATAAATAGAACTTCCTAACATTATTCTAGGGTTTCCAACTATGGAGAGAGGCTACTTTGAGAGAGAAACTCATAGTTCTTCATAATCTTCAAGCGTTCTTCAAATCAAAGCATGATGATCATCACCATGTCTAGCTCTCTTTTCTAGGGGGAGGATGAAGCTCTACACCAAGTAATCTTGTTTTTCTACGTAGATTATGGTTATTATTCGGATCGGATTACATGTTAAGTACTCAATTTCATATGATCAATGGAATTATGGCTTTATTCTTCCAATCTATTGCATATTTGTATTCACGTGTTCAAATACTGTAATCATGTAATTGATTTCAATGGTGCGATTGGAGTTCTGAGATGGATTATGCTTATAAGATAGATCGTGCCGCGATAATGAGACGGTCCGTGCTATGGGATAGTCCATGCCTTTTAACAATCGCTATATCTTCTTGATGATTATCGTTAGGGTTTGCAAGCCCTAGCGATAATCCTTTGCAATTCGAATATTAATCATGTCTACGTGATGCTTGGTTATGCGATATGAGTGGATTCTAAACCCTAGATCTTTCTCCATCAATCTAAATTACTTTTTAATTATTGTGCTTTTTAGTTCAATTATTTCACAAACAATCAAACCTCTTTTTAACCGAATTAAATTGGAAATTCATTGGAATTAACGCCTCAGCCAATTTGTCCCCGTGGATTGACACTCGGACTTAACTGCTATTCTCCGGAATAAAAGTTAATTTCTAGTTATTAAACATTTATTTTTTACTCGGCACGACACGGTCACCGCCCCACCCCACTTCATAAGAAATTTTTAAAAATTGTTAATCTAAAAGCAAAATAAAAGTAAATAAATGTAAATGAAGTTATATTTTAGTGTAATTGTTAAAATATTAAGGTAAAATGAAAGTTTTTTAGTAAAATGATAATAAAATTATGAAAAAAATATAATATCTTTAGTATAATGATAATTAGATTAAAATAAAAGTATAATTTTATATATAAATACATTTCGGGGCGGGGTAATATAAACCCAACCCCGACCTGAAGCCGGCTGGGTTTTTCTAATTTTCCCCCGTACCTGCCCCGGTATCCAAAAATTCGATAAAAAAAACCCGCCCTAAACGGGGTGGGGCGGGGCGAGTTAGGGGCGGGCCACAGCATTTTGCCATCCCTAAATGAGAAGGAGCCTCACATGAATGATCTGAACTGTTAATTACTTTAAAAATAACTTTTATAGCTGCCTTTCAAAAAAAATAGTTCAATTGGTACAACTCCTACTTCGTGGGGCTAGGTTGGAACGGATAATCAGGAATAGTTCCGCAAATCAATCAGATAACAATATTGTTTCTTCCTCACATCCAACCCCAAATCCGGGATTTTTTCCCATAAAAAGACCACCATATAAAATTGAGGATAATGACATCTTTGAATTACAGGTTACTCCTTTGTCGTTTTTTGAAAATGAGAGGACCACGATGAACCAAATCACTGTTTCTAAAATAGTCTAGTGTCCAAGTTAGTGTGTCGAAGCTATGCATGTCTGTATATCAGTTAAAAACAAAAGCTACAGTATGTCTATAAATAGTTTTACAAAATTCCTAGAAAACTTACCTTGTATCGGTGGTATTGATCGACTGCAACATCTCCTGTAGCATTATTGGGTTCAAGCCCTGCAACCAAAAGAAAAATGAGTTTATGGCACAACAGTGATAGGAGGAACACAATCATCAGACACGATACCAAATACAATTCCTTACATACACGTGGGTCTTGCATAATAAATGTACGTGTCCGTGAGTGATAGGTGGTATAGTGTATCATTTTTGTTTTTGAAATTCACTTCACTTTTCAATAATTAAAATGTATGTTTAATTTCTTTCTACTATTATATGTGCAAAATTTTCAAACCAGGAATATTCTATGTGGAAAGTTTTCAAACCAGGAACTTTATATGTGCAAAATTTTCTACTATTACATGCATCTTTATTTTATTTTTTCTTTTTATCAGAGCACAGACACAAAATATAAACAAGGCATGGATGGAAAAAGAGAAATAATATGAGGGCAGAAATGGTAATGCGGATTCACGCAAACACAAATTGTCTGTTTCGGATACTTCCGTTGTTAGGAACAGTAGTAGGAGTATTTGTTAGTACTAATCAATTTGAACTCATTTTCTTTCCTAGACTAGAAAATCTCCATCTACTACATTTGACCACCTGAATCCAGAACAAAGCATAAATCATTTTCTAAAAAATCCATTAATGAATGAAAAAAGGAAAAGGAAAAGTATTTAATTAATGAGAGAGAGAGAGAGAGAGAGAGAGAGAGAGAGTAATGTACCAGGTGTCTTAATAAAAACGTCCCAAATGCTAGGGCCGCGGCCGTCCTTGTTGGCCATGCCTTCGACCTGATAAGCCGACGTCGCCGTTCCAAACACAAACCCCTTTGGAAATGTCTCTCTGCTCAAACCTCCACTGTCCAAATCCACTGCTGCTGTCTCCGCCGCCGCATCCCTTCCGATCTCCGCCGCAGCCACAACACAACTACCACTATAAACAACACTAAATAGTATTATTATTCTTATAAGCTGCTGCATAATTAGTACTGACGGCGGCAATTGGGTTCTTCTCATTTTCACGCACCCACCCACGGACGAAGACAGACAGTACTACTAGTACTGCATAAATAGAGATAGGTAGGGGAGAGAGAGAGAGAGAGAGAGATTGATTTTTCCAAATGACTACAAAGTCATGGATAAGGTTGGCTAAGGGTGTACACGATCCGGATCGGATTGGATTGGCATGAATCCAATCCTAATCCGCGAGTCACGATTTTTAGAAAATACAATCCGCTGGTATGCGGGCCAAAAAGCCTCACTCTGCTCGAAAGTTCCAATCCGATCCAGGAGTCACTGGATCGGTTCCGATTTTATCCACCTGATTATACGTTATATAAAGATATTATTATTTACTGAGTGAATGTGTCGACATAAAAAATAAATCGCAAGATCCCAAAGCACATTATTCAAATTCTATAAATACTAAGGACACTACAAAGTTCACAAACACAAAAAGCCAGGAATAAAATTTAATTCCTATTTTAAACTAACACATCAACTCAAATATAGGAAATCAAAGAAAGTTGCCCCCGTGAATGTAATTAGAAGATCGTTTGGAATCTCACACTAATGTATCATCAATCAAAATACACATCCAAGTTTTGAAAGAGATCACAGTTTACCCCCTAGTATGTGTAGTAGAAGTTTGTGTAAAATTATGTGTGTGTATATATATATATATATTTTAAAAAATTATATATAATAAAAATCTCACGGTCCAGATCGGTTAATCCACGGTTTCGAAATCAAAATCCGTGTCCGGACCGCGAGTCACGGTTTACTATTTTTTCAATCCGTGTCCGAACCATTAATCCACGGTTAAAATCCAAAACGCATTGCATCGGTTCCTATCCCAACCCCATTCATGATTCCTTTTTTTTTTCATACGTACCAAAGGTTGGCAATATTTTGAACAAAGTGTTAAATTGATATTAAATTGGCAATTGGCTAGATTTGACTAATTTGAAAATATTGATTTTTGAGTTTTTTTTTTGTTCTTATTCAAAAAAATTTTGCATTTGTTAGTTTTTAGTCGATTTTTTGTGATTTCTTTGTTTGTCTCAACAAGAGGAATCTCAAAAATACTCCTCCGTCCAATTTTATAGTCCCCAGTTGACACTTTTTGTCATCCAAAAAATATTGTCCTACTTAAAAACTAAATGTGTAATTGTTAAGGAATTTCTTCTTATATCTTTATATTTTGCAATTAAAAATAATAAAAAGTAAACAAGTGTAATGATTGAAGGGATAAATTAAGAAAAATATATTTTCAAAACTACAATGATTATGCCCCTTTATTAAATAAAAATTTTCAAAAGAGGTTATAAAATTGGGACGGAGTGAGTATAAAATTGTTAGCCAAACTTAAAATTTTGTGAATAAAGACGAAAAATAATCCAAAAAAACTAGTTTATTTTGGTTTATTTTCGGTTTTATTCAAAAAACTACTCCATATTACTTTTTACTATAATTTTATACTCTTTGGATTTGTCTCGACGAAATAAATCCAGAAACCACAAAATCTTAACGCAAAACTAACAAATCCAAAAAAAAAATTTGGATAAGAACAAAACGAAAAAAAAAACCATTTTTTTCAATTTAACCAAATCAAGCCTAAATTTTATATCCAATGTGGATCTTATTTATCAGATATCAATTAGTTCTATAAAACATTGTTTTTAAAATTACATAAAACATTATAGATAACAAAATATAATAATTTGAAAAATGAAACGAACTCCCGAAATATTGTGGGACGGATAGCGTATTTTAGGATTGAGCATAAACTTGCTTGACCTGGTCAACCCTACTCAACCTGACGTTGAACGAGTGGATTTGGACATTCATACGATCGGATGCAAGTTGAAATAATGATATTCCTTTAGGTTTCGGTCTATTCACGGGTCGTTACTCTTCAAAATTGTATATATAATTTATGTATACGGGTGGGAAGTTGAAACAGTTCAAAAGGGTTCTGTGCTGCCATCATTAGGCCATCTCCAATGATGGAGTTAAAAAATAAATTAGGTTCGATGTTAGCCCAGTTAATTGTTGTTAGTGTTCAGTGTGTTTCCAATAGTATAGTTAAGATGTAGCTAAAGTGTCAGAAGAAGGAAAAAAAAAAAAAAAAGTCAGGAACCAACTATGACTTCTGATGTAGCAACAAGAGGATGAATGGAAAGATGAGAGAGACAGAGAGAAAAGAAAAGAAAAGAAAGAGAGTAGAGAGAGAAAAATGGAGGCTCTAACACAATAGTTACACTATCAAGTTAATAGGTTCGAAGTCTGTGGTGTGCACTAGGCGTAGGATGCGTGCTATGCAGCTCATTTGGGATTTTTTGCACACCCTTGTAAAAGTTAATGATACACACCTTTGTAAAAGTTACGATTTTTTGCGAAAAGTTACGAATTTATTGGAAAAGTTACGAATTTTTTGTAAAGGTTACGAATTTTTTTCGTAAAAGTTACAAGACACACCAAAATGTTACGAATCATATTGCTGAAAAGTTACGAAAAACTAGAAAATGTTACGATTGTCGATGAGGTGGCACAATCTGGACCATACAATAGGTGCATATGGTACACCCAAATAAGGGGTGTGTATTGTAGCCATTTCCTTTTAAGTATTGTAAATGCATGTATTCTCTTGAAATGAGCATTAATTTTCTCTGTGTGGTTGATTTACATTTATAAAACTATTTTAGGAAAACAATTTTCACACTTCTTTTTTATTATAAATACATCCATCTCTTATGTTTTGTAGTGAATTTTTTACACATAAAAATTCATTAAGTAGCAAAAAAGTTTGTGATTTTATCAAAATTCATTAAAAAGCAAAACAGGTTGTGGGTTTATCAAAAAATGGTGTCAAAATCACTTGCCTTATTTTAAATTATTTATGAAGGTGAAATTTGGAAATCTACACAGTTTTTTACTCAACATTTTAAATATTAACAAAAATTTGAAACATCCAAAAATAAAATATCTATATTGCATTACACGACGGTTTTGTAAAATATCCCTCTCACATGTGTTCTTTGTGACATATTAGAGGGTTGTGATTAATTTTTAAGTTCACGATTTAGTTGATCCAAGGGTTGTTATCACTCCTCCTCGAAATTTAAAACATCTTTCAATCAAGCACTTCGGAAATATATTACGAACTAAACGAGAATGTCAAGCTGCATCATAGGTGCAGGGAGTTTAATACAAAACCAAAGCAACAGAAAAGAAACTGTAATAGTCATAGAAATAAAGAGGCTAATCAAGAAAAGATCAGAGGTTAAGTCTGTCTCATGTCATAAATTTCCTTATTTCTAAGGGAGGAGTGTTGGAAACCACTACATCCTCAGCTTGCTCTGCTCCTAATCTTGCTAGAAAGTTAGCACACTCATTGTTGGCTTTGAGGGTGGTTTGCATTTGCTCCTTCATTGAAGAGAATCACTGCAACTTGTGAATCCGATTCAATATGGATGTTTTTGAAAGACCCATCTCCAAGATGATCGTTAGACCTCTGTAAATACTCCAAATTTCCGTTTCCAAACTCGATACAACCATCATTTTTCCGTAGTAGCCCAGTGCCCAATCACCTTGATCATTCCGAAATATGCCACCAAACCCAGCTTTTCCATTGTTTTCATACCAACGACCGTCCATGTATTTAGTTTGAAAGAACCTCTAGATGGGGGAAACCAAGTAGTTAGTCGTTTTTGGGAGGGCTAGTAGCAAGAGGGGATTTGAAAACTTCCACAATCTCGTTGGCGTAGGAACATAGAATTTTGGAATTTACTTTTGTATTACATTACACAATGGTTTTGCAAAAAGTCCCTCTCACATGTGTTCTCTGTGGCACATTGGAGGGTTGTGATTGATTTTTAAGTTCGTGATTCAGATGATCCAAGGGTTCTTATCACTCCTCAAAATTCAAAACCTCTTTCAATCAAACACTTATGAGTCTTAAATTTTTACATAATTAAGAAGATTTTGACCTACTTAAGTTTTGTATATCAAACTTTACTTGTGGATATATTGCTATCTATATTACATTACACAATGGTTTTGTAAAATGTCCCTCTCACGTGTGTCTTCAGTGGCACATTGGAGGGCTGAGATTGATTTTTTTAGTTCACGATTTAGTTGATCCATGGGTTTTTATCACTCCTCCTCAAAATTCAAAACATCTTTCAATCAAGAACTTATGAGTCTTAAATTTTTACCTAATTAAGAAGATTTTGACCTAATTAAGTTTTGTATACCAAACTTTACTTGTCGATTGCACTTATGTCCTTTTATATTTGTCCTTCTGTAAAAATCAACTAAAAAAGTGTATGAATTTCCAAAATTAGTCCTTCATAAATAATAAAAATAACTTTATTAGTGAGATTTAATAGGTAATAGTCTAAATGATAGGTCATTTTGTAAAGAGGCATTCATTAACTATTCTTCAATAACTTTAATAAATTTGTTTGTCCCTTTAAGATTAAAATCTCCAAAAGAGACCAACATTAACTATTCTTCAATATTCATAGGATATTAAAATATTATATCAAATATGTACAATTTCCCTGTTTAGCCGATTTTCACGAAGATATCTCAAAAGACAAAATTTATTTAAAAACTGAATGCCTCAATTAGTTATATGTGACATGTCACAAACTTATACTTATGTGCACTGTCCATCTATTTGAGGAGGTGTATTGGATAGACTTTTGCCTTATCTTTTTAGTATTTATAGCTTTGGATTAACAGTTGTATTTATCTCTTTCATGTGTAGTTTAATACTACTTTTTCTCAAATTTGATCATGCTAACTTTCGATCTCAGCTGTTCATCTCCATAATTAATGGTTTGGATTCACAAATGAATTCTTATTTGGTCAAAGTACATTATAAATCTGCAAATCTGAATATCGAGATGGAAGGCTCGGATGAGCTAACAGAGTTTAGTGTCCCTAAGTGACGGCAAAGCCCCCGGTTCCTTTTTCTCATGTACCCAAGTTATATAATGCAACTGATTATCTTACCATTTGACCATTTGAAGCGTGAGAGACAATTCCTTGAAACAGAATATTAATTCCTTTTTTCAAATGCCCATCATTTTCTGTAATTACGTGACAAACTAATGCTCATTTCCCGTGTCTGTTTGAGGTACGTAGTGTATTGGATAGACTTGTAATTGTGTTTATCTTTTTATTATTTATAGGTTTGGATCACTGGTTGTCTTTATCTCTTAACCGTAGTTTATCACTTCATCTCATGTATATATCCTTGTTTTATAATGCTAGCTGATAAAGATTTGATCCTAATCTCACCATTAATTTGAAGAGTGAGAGAAAAATCCTTCAAACGAGAGGTGTAGGATTATGATGAGTTAATATCCATTGTTGATAATGTAGTGATCCTTCACAAGAAATCTGGCCTCTTCAAATTGTTCAAGGGGAAAAATGAAGGCCACTTCAAAGATGAAATAAATCGAGAACAGATTTGTTCTTGATATATATAAGAGAGGAAAATGCTACAATACACACCTCTTATTTGGGTGTGTATCATACACACCCTTGTAAGAGTTACAATTTTTTGCGAAAAGTTACGAATTTTTTGGAAAAGTTACGAATTTTTTTGGAAAAGTTACGAATTTTTTGTAAATGTTACGAATTTTTTTTGTAAAAGTTACGAGACACACCAAAATGTTACGAATCATATTGCTAAAAAGTTACAAAAAACTAAAAAATGTTACGATTGTCGATGAGGTGACACAATCTTGACCATACAATACGTGTATATGGTACACCCAAATAAGAGGTGTGTATTGTAGCCATTTTCATATAGAGAAATACTACTTTTTCATGGATAAGCCGTGAATTAGGTGTTTGCCCCAAATAAATTCGGGCCTTGGATTCTGAGATCTAATAGATTTCTGAACCAAGCTAGGTGACAAACCAGGACCACTCTCTTTACATTACAACCGTTCCATTCCACCTCCCGTGAGACACAACACAAGTGGGACTGGACCGACACAGAATTGAAACAACCCCATGAATGTCTGCAGCGATAAGATTCAGTGCCTACGGGACCCCTCTAGGCTCCTCAACCACCCAATCTTTTGCGAGGTCCCACATATAATTCAGAAGAGCTTTCTCCAGTATAATTACAATGCACCGATATTCAGCTAATGCGCCCGAATATATAGGCAAAAAACTTCCGATATTGGTTGGTAACTTTTAATTTGTGTAACTTGATATGGGCAAGTCGCCAAAAAAAATAAACCACTTGGTATGGATTCGCAATTTTTCTCAGCTCTTATTATTATTATTATTATTATTATTATTTATTTGGTAAGGTTGCAGTGAATTGTTATGCATCATGTGGTTTAATTGGTTACTTGGTAGACCCATTCGCAATATAAAACCTACTAAAGTAAGTAAGTGATTCTAGCAAGTTTCACCATGGATGTCTGTTTTACCTGGGGACAAAGGGGAGTGTTGTACAAGTCAGAATAAGGATATATTATTGGGCATTTGCCAATGCCAAGGATGGGCCTCGATGATTGAAGATCCATCGCATATACTGCTGAAGATTATAATTATTGTGTTAAAAATCAACTCGATTGGGCATCATTAAGTCACGTTATCCAACACATAAAACTTGAAAAAAGTTGGAACATGTATGACTTAAAGAACTAGATGAAAATTATTGAACCCATTTTTTCGCAAAAGTTATTTTTTGCTCTAAATTTATTACACTTAACGAGCATATCCATCGTTTCATTTTTTTAAACTTACAAGATTTCGTTGTTCTCTACGCGAATTTAACGCCTCTAATCATCAAGACTGACACCGCAATGGCCATACTTCAAAGCATCGCATAAACACACTATGCAACACCTCCCCTCTAACATCACAAAATCAAAAACCCCATTTATTCGTTTGAACGATCACGTAGTATTAACTTTACCACCGTAAACTTAGTAACTGCGTAATCATATCTTCTCAAAACTTTTTAATTTAAATATAAAATGGGGGTTGTTGGTCAGTCCTTTTCTTCCTTTGGGGAAGTTTAATTCAGAATTAGAATAACCACGTGCAAAATTAAAGAAAAGAATAGCCAATGTATGTAATAAGACAAACAATATAATACAGGCTTACTTACCCTATATATATATATATATATATATATATATATATATATATATATATATATATATATATATATACGGAATTTTTTTAGTCCACTCCTCCCGAAAACAAGAAAAAATTGATTTTCTTTTGTGTTGCAAATTAATTTTGGAAAATGCGGCCGTCCGTGTGTTTTGAAATGTGTTTTTTTCATAATTTCGAAAGTTTAGAAATCTTCAAAAAATATCAGGAAGAGCGATCCAATGCAATTTTAAAAAAACCTATAAATATAAAAATTTTGCGAAAACTGCTTGGATCAAGTCCTTCTTGGTATTTTTTTTTGAAGATTTTTCGCTAGGACCCTTGAAAACATCTTCTGAAAACATTAGACAACTCGGATCGTCAAAAAAAAATTTGGATCATGGAGGTCCGGAAACGGCATTTCATAACATGTGTTAGGTACGTGATTATTGGATTCGGGGATCCTATAGTGCCCCAAAGCGTTACAGGGTTGTAGCCCCAATCACAACTGTCCAAAAGTGTTTTCAACGTCCTAGATTTGCAGATGCTTTTTGATTTTCAAGTTGGACGGTTGTGAATCCAGGCCATTGATTTTCAACGGTCAAAAAACACACTACAACCCCATAGCGCGAATCTAGGCCATTGATTTTCAAGTTGGATGATTGTGATGCATACTACAACCTTATTGCCCCCCTGGAACAAACTCTGTAAATATGGCCATTGATTTTCAGGCCATTGATTTTCAAGTTGGACGGTTGCCATGACATTGCAATCCGTAGACATGGTAAACCAAGTTTAACGGGTACGATTCTCTCTCCAGAGCTTCTCTCTTTAACATGCTCAACCCAGATTCTCCAGAAAACGCCCAATCCGACCCTAAATCCTTAGAAGAACAAGATCACTTAGAGCGCAGTACTAAGAAAATTAAGAGTTCTACTGGGGAATTTTCTCTTCCAGAATCGAGCCCCATGGAATCTGATATTGCTACTCTAGAGATTCTTGCTGATTGTCAGATGGAAAATACTCCATTAGAAGAAGACCCAACGGCACAGAGTAGGAATACTCAAGCCAAAATGAAGCCACAAGAAAAGGCACGATCTTTCAAAGCAGCCCTTCTTAATGCCCAAAATCAATCCATGGATTGTGAGAGAGAAAGGGCCTCAGGGTTTGCAGAAGATAGCGATGAAGAAGATCTGGAAACAGAACCTTTCAATACTACCTCCAGAATCAGGGTGGATTTCTCCAAAGAACATCTGAAACGCATATGACAAAACCATAAAGGGTGCCTCATAATCAAACTTTTGGGTAGGAATATAGGATACAAACCGCTGATGGATCGAATTTCAAACCTATGGGATCTTGAGGCTTTTTTCACCCCGGTAGATCTTGGTTTGGGATTCTATCTAATCAGGTTTGAATCACGAGCAGATTACAACAAGGTTTACACTGGAGGCCTGTGGATTATTCAAGACCACTATCTCACCGTTCGAAAATGGCAGCCCCAGTTTAAGGCCGACATGGCTCCAGCCATCAAAACGGCAGTGTGGTTAAGATTTAAGTTTTTACCCTATGAATACTACGACGAGGAAAGCCTTTTAACTATTGCGTCCAAACTGGGCAAACCACTTAAAGCTGATATTAACACCATTGATGGGCTCAGAGGCAACTATGCTCGTGTTTGTGTCGAGATCGACTTAAGTCAGCCACTTGAAGTCTCGATCGCCGTGGGTAAGTATGATTACTTAATTGAATATGAACATATACACCTTATTTGTTTTTCCTGTGGCAGGGTTGGCCACTGCAAGGAGAGCTACTCTTCATTGCCAACGCCGGATAAATCTGCAACACTAGAAGTGGACGTTGGTAGCTCTAGCATGTCTGACCCACTAGCTATTAAGTTCAATGGCACAATTGTGCTAGAAAAGCCCAACGATTTGGGTTATGAGGAATGGATGATTGTGGCCCGTAAAAATCATAACAAGACCAGGCCAAGTGGGTCAATGCCAACAGGCACATCTAAAGAGACCAGATTGAGAGCACAACAAATGCCCAGGGAAAACCCAATGTCCCCCAAAAAAAAAAAAAAAAAAAAAAAAAAAAAAAGACAAGGAAACTTTGATATCCCAGAATGAGGCGGGTAACAATAAAGGGGATTTGGCCCACCAGGGGAAATTCAACTTCAGGCCCAATAGTGGCAAGACCAGATCTACTAGCTCATCGGCCTAAAAAAGAAAAGGGGCAAGTGGGCAAAGGGACCATAAATTCGAGGATAATCCCCTTCTCAAGCAAAATACTCAAGCCCAAAACCCACAATCAATTTTCCAGCCCACTAACAACATAGTTATTGATCTCAACCTTAGGGACTCTGATACTCTTATACCAGATGCTCCTCCTTGCACAGGTACAGGAAAAAATCACGCCTCCTCCTCTAATACTATCCCTCCCATAAATCCACCTGACTTAACCTCCCTATCTACCCAGACATACCATGAGTTCGCCCGTACCTCAGCTAGCAACGGTCAGCTACCACAAGGTGAAAATGGAGTTAGAATCCAAGACAAAAGCCCTTCACCTAATAAGCGTATTGTGGTGGCCGGAGGAATTAAGCCTAAAAATCAAGCCCATACTCCAGTTCCTGGAGAGTCAGTTTCGGGTATCAATGCGGCCCATCAGAAAGAAGAAACCAAACTTGGTTGACATCCAGAAGGAGCTCCATTTACCAGGTTTACCTGCTCTTGATCACGGTTTATTAATGGATAGCTTTAAAATTCTAATTTGGAACTATCATGGTTCTGGGAACAATAGATTCAAACAACATTTCAGTGAATTGATTCGTCAACACAAACCTGATGTGGTCGCCCTCTTAAAGACCAAAGTCTGTCTCTAATCGATGGGTTTTTTTCTTTAGGAACCTAGGCTTCATTAGGGACACGTTCACATACCCGAACAGTAGATCGGGGGGTATTTGGGTGCTTTGGGATCCTACAAAAGTAACAGTCTTCACCATAGCCGTTACCAATCAAGTGATTCATGTCAAGATTCAGATAAATGGTTATGCAGATTGGGTTTTTTCTGCAATCTACACCAGCCCTAACCCCAGACTCTGTGACATTTTCTGGGAAGGACTCAAAGAGTATGCTACTACTAATAATCTGTCGTGGTGTGCTGCGGGCGATTATAACGAGATTGCTAGCTTGGAGGAAACTCTTAGCTCTGCTCCTGACACTAGTCATGGACAGAGGAGAAAATTTATGAAAAATGTTAACACTTGTAATCTGGTGGACCTTGGAGCGACTGGGCCTAAATTCACATGGAACAATGGTAGACAAGGCTCAGCTAATGTGCAAAAAAGATTGGACAAGGGACTCTGCAATGATGAGTGGAGATCACTTTTCCCCAAAGGTATGATTCAAACCCTCCCTCGTACCTACTCTGATCACTCTCCTATTCTCATTCATTTGCATGATACTTACTCTCCCATTCTTACCAATAAGCCTTTTAGATTTGAAGCAGCTTGGATTCTAGATCCTTCATTTGAGAATATAGTTGCTAATAACTGGAATGGTAGGAATGTTCATGAGAAAATATCCAATTTTTCCAATGCTGCTATGAACTGGAATAAAAATACGTTTGGCAACATTTTTAAAAAGAAAAGATGGACCCTTGCTCGTATTAGTGGCATCCAGAAATCCCAGAGCACTAATTTATGCCATTACTTACTTTTACTTGAAAAAGATCTAATTTCTGAGTACAACAATATTCTTGCCCAAGAGGAACTGGTTTGGTTTCAAAAGTGGAGGTCTAAGTGGATTGTCATGGGCGAAAGGAATACGAGGTACTTTCATCTCTCCACCATTATTAAAAGACGTAAGTCTAAAATAACTATGCTTAAGGACAACACCAATAGTTGGATTGAAAGTCCTAGTATGATCAAAGAGATTGTTCAAAATTACTTTAGAGAGCTATTTTGGAACCAAGATAATACCCCTGGTACCTATCAAATGGTTAATCCGCATGCTACTTTGTCTCCTGAAGACAATGTAACCCTTTGCACGCCCATTTCCAATGACGAAATTTGAAACATGGTTAGGAGAATTCCTGCTTACAAAGCCCCTGGGGCTGATGGTCTCCAAGCCATCTTTTTCCATAAATATTGGAACACGATAGGAGAGGATATTTGTCATTTTGTTAAAAACTGCTTTGCCAATAATTCTATCCCGAGTGATATCAACAAAACCCTCATTACTCTGATTCCTAAATTGGATAATCCGGATAATATTAAAATGTTTAGACCCATTAGTCTATGCAACGTCACGTACAAGATCATCACTAAGATTATCGTTGCTAGACTCCGTCCTCTCCTTGATAGCATTGTGAGCCCTTTCCAAAGCAGTTTTATACTTGGTAGATCCACCACTGACAATATCATCATTACCCAGGAAATTCTACATTCCCTTCGTTCAAAAAAAGGTAAAAAAGGTGGCATCCTCATTAAAATTGATTTGGAGAAAGCCTATGATAAGATTTCCTGGAAATTCCTCCTTGATAAATTGATTTTTTTCAATCTTAATCCCTCATGGACTGCCCTCATCATGAGTTGTGTTTCTAATGTGAAAACCTCCATCCTTTGGAATGGAGAAATTTTGGAAGAATTTTCTCCTAGTCATGGCCTAAGGCAAGGTGACCCTCTATCACCATATTTGTTTTTTCTTTGCATGGAAAGACTCTCTATCCTCATCTAAAACAAATGCATTAATGGTAATTGGAAAGGCATAAAAGCTTCTAGAGACTCTGAGGCCCTCACGCATCTCTTCTTCGCGGATGATCTCATTCTTTTTGGACATGCGAGCATTTCCACTTGTAAAGATATCATGGATGTGCTTAGTAGTTTTTGTGATCTATCCGACAAACCGTGAAACCTTAATAAGGCTAAACTCTGTCTCCCCTAATATCCCCCGGAATAAAGCCCGTAGATTGAGCAATTTTTGTGGAATTGCCCTTACGAATGACCTTGGTAAATACCTTGGTATCCCTCTTCTGCATAAGAGTACCAATAAGGATCATTTCAAACATATCATTGAGAAAGTTCAAGGCAGGCTTAGTGGGTGGAAGGCGAACACCCTTCATCTAGCTGGAAAAGCTACCCTTATACAAACCTCCTCTTCCACCATCCCTAGCTACACCATGCAAACCATGAATCTCCCAGTGTATGTGCGTGACAAATTGGACCGTCTTAATAGGGATTTCCTTTGGGGTGATACTCATGATAAAAAGAAAATCAACCTTGTTAATTGGAATACGGTTTGTAAAAGTAAAGATGTTGGTGGTTTAGGCTTGAAAAAAGCTAAGACCCAAAACCTTGCTTTACTTACCAAACTTGGATGGAAAATTTCCCTGAATGATGATTGCTTATGGACCAAAATCCTTAGAGATAAATATCTCAAGAACCATTCTATGAAAACTTGGCCTTGCAACCGTTCGGCCTCTTTTACTTGGAGGAGTATCATGCATACGAGAGATATCCTTAATAAGGGTATCAAATGGTCTATCGGTGACGGAAACTTGGTGGATCTTTGGAATGATTGGTGGTGTGGCACGGGCCCATTAGCCGATTCCTTTCCGGGCTCACACACTAAGTTTTGTTCCAAGGTTAGGGAGATTATTGATAATGGGGCGTGGAAACTAGACTCTATTGAGCATATTGTGGATAGTGCCACCTTGAATGAAATTGCTAGTATCCCCCTTCCCATTTATACTCAGGATATTGACCACCCCTCTTGGGTGAATTCTACCAATGGTATTTGTACTGCCTCCATGGCGTATGAATTTATTAACAAAGACATCAATGACATAAAGGGGTGGTTGTGGCTTTGGAAACTTAAACTTCCTCGAAAACTCAAAACCTTTATTTGGCTTATCATCCACAACAAACTTCCCACCAATTTCTTCGTGCTGGCAGAGGAATGACATCTTCTGATCTATGTCCAAGATGCAATTCATCTTCGGAAAGCCTTCAACACATGTTCAGGGAATGCCCTAAAGCCTCTGTGCTTTGGGAAACACTCCCCTTGGGGCGGTTAATGAGAGACAGAATAATTAGCTCCACTTCGGATTGGATTTCCTTCAATATGAAAAAGAAAAAGCTTTTTAACTTAGGGACGGAGATACCTTGGAACATTCTTTTCTACTCCACGATTTGGCAAATCTGGAAAGATCGTAACAGGAAAAGTTTTGATAACTTTGATATGGTGCCTAATATGAGTTCCAAGTTATCACGTGCCTATGCTACCGAAATTGTGGAGGCTTTTAATTCTTCTCTTATCACCGGCCCGCTTAGACATAGACTAACCCCTTGGTTTCCCCCCAATACAGGTACACTCAAGCTAAACAGTGATGGGTGTTGAATGGAGACAAAAAGGAAGGCTGGATTCGGCAGGTTGTTTAGGAATGAAGATGGAACATGGGAATTGGGCTTCTACGGTACAATGTAAGCAACATCTAGCCTAGAGACTGAAATTTGGGGTATTTACAAGGGGCTAACCATCATCTTGGAAAAGGGTTGGTCTAATGTCCAGATAGAATCTAATTCTCAAACTGCTGTTATTCTTTTCAACGATGGGGCCAATACGAACCACCCTCAAAGCAACCTGTTGAATGATGGTAAATACCTTTTCTCCCGAGCTGGAAGTACCCTCAATCATATTTCGAGAACTGCAAATGATTTGCCGACTGTCTAGCACATCTTGGGGCTGAACAGAACGATGCCTTGGTGGTGATCATATCTCCACCTCTAGCACTAAGAGAATTTTTGTTACGGGACAGCCTGAACTTGAGGCAGATCCTGGACTAGTTAGTGTTGAGTAGTATGTCTATCTATTTGTGTACTAATCAAGATGCATGTCTGATGCAAGCCAACTCGTTCTTCTAATCATTTTATATATTTCCGAATTACCCAAAAAAAAAACAAGTTTGTAATATGTAGCATGGAACAAGCGTGAAATTTATATCTATACGATGTAATGTAAAGTGTGAATTACCTGATTTATGTTTATTTTCTACCTTTATTAATTAAAATGCAGGTTTTGTAAACTTTATTTCTAAAATACGTGAAATTGGGCTTCCGGAACACACCTTTAAAGAAGCATATTATTGAAAACTCTTTCCGCATTGGTTAAGACGGATTAAACACACATTTTCCCAAAGCAAGTTTTGAAAACGTGATTTTAAGGAGGATTATGTTTAACTTTATTTAAAGTTAAATTTCACATATTTTGAGAATGAAGTTTAAAAAACCACCTTTTAAGTAATAAGGCCCTGATTGAATGGTGTTAAAATTCCAGGGCTCGTTTAGATGAATTATTATGGAGAGGGATGAGGCAATCAGGGGATAAGGGGATGATGTGATGTTTAGGCTATGGTTTGGGAACAAAAAAAAAACCCGCACTAAATAAAAGTAGGGGAAGAAGTGGTTATATTTAGTCAGAGGGGATATAACATCCATTTTACCTCCCTACCCCCCATGCAATTCTTTCAGATAAAAAAAATAAAGTACTTCTGCGAATAAATATTTATTTTTTGGCATCAAATTAAACTACTAATAGAGATCTTTAATTTGATAAAAAAGAAAATGTTTAAAAAAATTATATTGGTTGCTCATTGGCTTGTTGAGTTGATTTGCAATTTCTTTTGGATAAAAAAATAAAGTACTTCTGCTTAACGTTGGGTTCATACAAATATGATTTATAAAAAATTACTTAATATGATTTATAAAAAAAATTATCTTAAATTACAAGATAATTTTTTAGCTGTAATTCTAAAAATTGATGAAGAGATGATTCTTAATTTATACCATAAAAGAATATTGAAATGAATTACTTAATATAATTTATAACACAATAATTAATTTTGGTATTTATGTAATTATAACAATACATAAGTTAATATATGCATTACTAAGGGCAATAAAGTCTTTTGACATGATTTTACATCATGCACCCTCCTTATGCTCCCTTTTTTGTCCCTCATTCAAACCATAGACTATTTAATCACTTATTCTTAAAAATCACATCAATGTGGGCATAATGCATAGGGATCTTAAACCTGAAAACGTCCTACTGGATGCAGATGGCCATGGACATGGACAACATGCAAAGCAATTTGATGAATATACAAGATCAAATTCGATGAATATACAAGATCAAATTCGATGTATGGAACTGCTGAATATATGCCGCCTGAAAGTATTCTTGGGAAGGGCCACAATAAAGCTGCAGACTGGTGGAGCATTGGGATATTATTGTTTGAGATGCTCGCTGGGAAGGTTAGTATCTTATATTTACTTCTCGTCTCATGTCTGTATAAGCAGCTCATAGTTGTCTGTCGTAGTGTATGGCTTTTTTGAAAACATTATGGTTTTTGCAAGTTTTCATTCTGTGGTTGCTTCAATGGAAGTGAACAAACCGTAAAAACCAATTTATCAATTAGGGGTATTAGGCAAGATTAGTCCAAGTTTATTTACTTGGAATATCCATTTGCATTACCGTTTCTATTGGCTCGGCCATTTGCATTATCTGACTCTATTGTTTTGCTTTCTGCTGACGCAGCCTCCATTTACTTGTGGGAATCGTGAGAAAATTCAGCAAAAGATAATTAAAGGATAAAATCAAGCTACCATCATTTTTGACTAGTGATGCACATTCTTATCGAAAGGGGTAAGCATCTAACTATCCCAGCCTGTAGTTCCTTTGCACAATCCCCCCCTGATCCAAATGAATGTTGAATTTGGTCCTATCAGAGTTGAAGGGATACTTAGCGCGCCACTGTTGGACGAAGTGTTCTTTTAAGTTCAGATGGAGTATTTAACCATTTCTTGTCATTCTTTTAGCTTCTGCAAAAAGAGCCAAGCAAGCGACTAGGCAGTGGACCAACAGGGAGTGAGGAAGTCAAGGGCCATAAATGGTTTCAAGCCTATTAACTGGAAAAAATTGGAGGCGAGGGAGATCCAACCTAGACACTGCATTGCTAACTTTTACAAATGCTCGACCGATATGCCAATTCAAGATTCTTCAGTGTCCAGTCCGGAAGCAAATATCAATCACTTCCACGGCTTTAGTTATGTGAGACCTGCAGCCTCCCCTCTTCAGAAGAATAACAGTTTACTAGTGTAGCTTCAACAAGCTAGAGGATTTTCCACTTTCCAGAAGGCGGTGACTTTCCTTGTTTTATTATCTTGTTGTTGTGATGGTTTATTTAGGATTCTCCACTGGATAATATTATACACACTTTTCTTGGGTAGTGTTGCCAGAGAAGGTAAACTAATGAGTTGGGCAACCAACCATTTCGTGATGTATTATTATCTTGGTAATATCAGAAGTCTTCTTTCCACAACATTGCAATAGTTGACTTGATTACAAGGATTTTTGAAATACAAATCCATCTAGATTCTCTGGGAAGCAATTGGAGTCATTCTTTCTTTTACTTGTTAAGGTTTGGGTGAAAAGGAATTCTATGTCGATCTACTAAACTCGAGCATTTGTTCAATCATTGTTACATTGCGCCTAATAGGTATTTTCGAGACTTATAACAAAAGAAGTTATTTAGTCATGCCTCGTTCCCCTTTTAACTTTTTGCACTTTTTGGTTTGTGTCTTTATTAAAAAAAAAACAATTGCATTTGCTAGTTTTACTTTAAAATTTTTAGGTTCAATAATTCGTCAAATTCTGGTTTAATATTTGGATTTAGGATTTTGTTATCCTCATGATATTTGCAAATTACAGGGCCCCCAAAAAATCCTTCATAAGGGGTAAGGGCATCAATGTACTACACTACGGAGTATTAGTTTTTCAATAAAACATGGAGTACTAGTTGTTTTCCCTCTCTCCACACATGCCCACCTCAATTTTGAGGATAAACCAAAGGGATTGACGTGGGAAAAAACCAACCTTTTGCTGACACTCTCTTTGAGTAAACCACCTCCCTCGCTCCATAAGCTGTCTTTCTTGATGAGTATCCATGGCTTCTCTGCTGTCCTCAACTGCCACTGCTCTCCCACATAATAATCACAATCACAATCACAAACCCACTTTCTTCTCTCCAACAAGAATAATTGGCACCCATTTTCATAGAAACCAAGTGAGGTGCAATGCATTTCTCGACAACATACCAGAGAATGTCCTCAACAACAACTCTCTTCAAATCGACAAATCTCTCTCTCTTCTCCCTGTTTTTAAATCCGGGTATGCGCAGTTTCAGAGGGTCACAGCAGAATTACCGGAGACGGAGAAGTGGGGGATTCTTGTTTTTGGTGGGCTTATTTGGATTTACTTGACTGCTAGGCCAGGAGTTCTAATTGGCGCTATTGATTCGTATATTCTCGCTCCTCTGCAAATAGGGTTGGACAATTTGTTAGGGAGGAGGAGCTTAAAGAGTAGTGATTTTCTGATTGGAGATAGATTGGGAGAAGGTTCTTTTGGTGTTGTTTATTCTGGTGTGGTTGTGCCAAAGAATATGAGTGTGGAAGAGACAATACCAAATAGTGGTCGACGAAAAGCCGCAATGAGGGATGGACAGTTCAAGCAGAAGGTTATTCTCAAGAAGGTAAACTGTCAGTTTTGATCATAATTTCCCCTATTTTTTTCGTTCACTTATAGGTAAACTTTGAGCTTTGATCATATTTCATGTAGTTGCTATATTCTTCTGTTGCACTTCTTGATTCTTTTTCCCCCTTTTGAAAATAAAAATAAAAATGCGTTTTTTTTTTTGTGGAAAAGTTGAGATGTATTAACCACCACCAAAAGGGAAGAACAGAGAGAGGGTATATCCTTGAACTGAGAACAATCGGTCTAATACAAAAAAGCACTGCCCCAATTGGACAGAGAAGAAATTAGGATCTAACTATTTTTTTACACAGATCTGTACACAGATGGAGGAACTCTCCAAGACTCCATGATCCTGACATTCGCCATAGAGTGCTCAATACGACGCCACCCACACAAACCCCAGACCACTCCATGCCATGTTGCTTGAAAATTTTGTTATTCTTTTCACCCCAAAGATGATAAATGGAAGCGGCAAGCATCAGCTTAAAAATAGTACCACTAACAGACTCTCCTCTGCAATGAGTGACACCCCACGACACCTCCTCCTTCAAATGTAAAGGAAGTCTGGAAATGTGGTATTTTTCTGGACCTTGACACCATACAGCAGCAGAGAAAGGGCGTGTAAAGAAAAGGTGATCATGAGATTCCTCAGAACCACCACATAGAACACCACTTTGATCTTGAATCATCCCCCCAGGAAAAAAGCCTGTCCCTTGTAGACATTTTCCCATCGAAAGCCATCCACTGAACCACAGCCCAGAGAGGGATATGATGTTTGAACCAAACCACCATGCCAATCAACCTCAACCCCTGGAGCCCTCAAGCCAGCCCAAGCAGATTTAGAAGAGTATTCACCATTCGGAGTAAGAGACCAAACTACTTTGTCCTCGCAATCAACATGGGGAATCAGGTCCATTGGAGAATGCCGTATGATCTCCTCTGTGATTGCATTCCTAGCTCCAGGCCACCTCCAGCAACCGTTAGAAATAATAGAACTGACCTTAGCCTCCAAAGATCTCCCAAGAATATAAACAACTCCCTCCCCAAACTTTGCACACAGAGATCCTAGGTGGTGCCCGTTATCCAGCGAAAGATGAGTAGAGTTACCATTGCCAATGAAGTGTTTAATAAAACGAAAAGCCGCAGCCCTAAGGCCCAGAATTTTCCTAAATGTCCAAGAACAATCAGCGGGGGTATCCATATGCCAACAGCATTGTTGTTTAATCATATAACTATGGAGCTTTCTCTTCTCCTGACATTTGAATGGATTATTTGGATTGCTTATGTATGAAAGATATCAGGTGAAGGTTGGAGTTCAAGGTGCTGAGGAATGTGGAGACTTTGAGGAATGGTTCAATTATAGGCTGTCAAGAGCAGCTCCTGAAACCTGTGCCGAGTTCCTTGGAACTTTTATCGCTGAAAAAACAAATTCGCAATTTACAAAAGGAGGTAAATGGCTTGTCTGGAAATTTGAGGTACTAAATCTATTTTTGCAAGCTTAAGTGTGTCCTATCAGTATCCCCTAAATCCTTTCTGTAGATTACTGCATACATCACTTACATAGGGAAACTCTTATGTGACAGGGAGATCTTGACCTTTTGGATTACATGAAAGATCGGAACTTTCCTTTGAACTTAGAGTCGGTCATGTTTGGTCGTGTTTTGCAAGGACTGGACTCGATCAAACGAAATGCATTAATTATCAAGCAAATTATGCGCCAGATTATTACTTCTCTGAAGAAAATCCATGACACAGGCATCGTTCACCGAGACATAAAGCCATCAAACTTAGTGGTAACAAAGAAGGGACAAATCAAGCTCATTGATTTTGGGGCAGCCACTGATCTTCGGATTGGCAAGAACTACGTACCCAACCGCGGCTTGCTTGATCCTGACTATTGTCCCCCTGAACTGTATGTACTTCCCGAGGAAACACCTAAACCACCGCCCGAGCCTATTGCTGCCCTTCTTTCGCCCATTTTATGGCAGGTATCGGTCTAGCCTTACCTTTTCCATTTTGGAGGTGAAATCCTCAACTCTTTATGCTGTCTAGGAAGTGGAATCTATAAATACCATGACTTATAGGATAAAAGTAAAAATGAGATTGATAAATCTATCTGCAGATCACTTGGAGTAGATCCCATTTGGTTTATTGAACAAGACACCTAAGCTACAGGGCTTCCTTGAATGGTTGTCTATTGGATATCGCAAGGCTTTGAAGGAGTGCTGTTTTCATAATCGTAAATGCAGAACTGTTATAAGAATTCGATATATATATATACACACACACACAGTTTTTGTGAGAAATGGCTCGGATCAAGCCCTTCCCGGTATTTTTTTTGATGATTTCTCATTGGGACTGTAAAAAACACCTTTTAAACACATTGGACGGTTCGGATCATCAAAATTCAATCTGGATCAATGAGGTCCGTAACTTAAGAAAATCCGGGAGTTTGGAGGGAAGTGTGGTGTATATATATAAACTGTTATAAGAATTCTTTAACTAATAGTTTTCAAAACTTCGTCCATGTAAACATTTTTTAAAACAACCAATGTTTTAGGAAACCTCAAAGATGTTGTCGTAATTGCACTTCTAATGATTTCCCGTAGAAAATGACTAAAATTGGAAATCGATGAATATTTTTGATTTCAAGAACCGTTTCTAAGATAAGTTCTGTAATGTCGGCAAGACAGCAACCAAAAAAGATTGGTTTAGTTGACAAAGCTTGTTTGACTTAACTAATGCCACTGCACATGACTTCGTTCGAGTTTCTTTTCCAAAAGAAAGTTGATTGAAGTACTAGCTGATCTGTGTTCATCGTTCTTTCAGCTAAACAGTCCTGATCTGTTCGATATGTACTCTGCTGGGATTGTACTCATGCAAATGGCAATACCAACATTAAGGTCAGCTGCAGGCTTAAAGAATTTCAATACTGAATTAAAGACTGTTGGATACGACCTGAAGGAATGGAGGGAGAAAACTCGGTTGAGGCCTGACTTGAGCATTCTTGATCTTGATTCGGGTAGAGGGTGGGATTTGGCCACAAAACTGATTTCAGAGAGAGGTTTCCAGCGAAGGGGGCGCTTATCTGCTGCAGCTGCTTTAAGGCATCCATATTTCTTGTTGGGTGGTGACCAAGCAGCCACAGTGCTCTCAAAGCTTAGCTTAACCAAGTAATGAGTTGCTTTTGCTTGGTAGCGTTAGTAGAGAATCTCTTCACCTCCTTGTGCTTGTGAAAAATTTTTGAAGGAAATTTTCGCTAAAGTATTTATAGGTGTTACTCACGAAAGAATCAATTCTCATTCCGTGTTATATGGGGACGAATCTATTATTTCATCGCGTAAGACACCAACTGTCTTCTAAAATGGTTAAAGAAATGCAATCGCATGACACTAATCATGTTGTAATGCTGATTTTGGATGAGGACTCCTTATGTGATGTTTGTTGACAAAAACCAGTGATGAGTTTTGAGAACACAAAAGCAACAGCCACTGAAACTAGTATGCAAATCCAAGCCAAAATGCTAAAGAAATTGGTTCATGAAAGTATGGAAGTTGAAGACTGCGTAGACAACATGATGTGTAACGGTCACCCACTATTTAAGAAGTAATAACTTCAAGTCCTCCATTGTACAATAAGGGTGCTTGCAAAATTTCATATGTACATACATGGTATGAGGAAGCGTAAGCATTCTTCTATACATCACCCACATTATTCAAAGATCATCATGGTAGACGAAAGTCTCGAAAGGATGCCTTTTCTTGCAACCCCAGTGGCATTTCCAAGAACAAAACGTGTTGAAGCTCACAAGCCTTTTGGACTGCAGAGATATAATGTCTGAAGTAGAAGGAGACTTTGAAAGAACAATTGCATACCCGTCGTCCATGTAATCTGTCCCTTCAGGAAACAGTTGCCACAGAAGGCTTCCACCCCCACTGCCTCCTTTTTTAGTGGAATTCAAGATGGCCTTGTAAACTGTACTGACAAGTGTGTTCCGGAACGATGTATTGTACCCAGGGTCGTTTGTTGATACACCAAACTCACCAAACATAACTGGCATGCCAAGGAAATTCTCGGCATCTTCAATGTGGGATTGCATCCATGCCTTGACAAATGAGATATGATCATCAGAAATTGCTTCCGAAATCCTTCAATTACCAGAAAATTTCTATCAGAAGCTGTCACCCCGATATAAGAGGGGAAAAAAAAAAGAAGAGGAGAAGAAAAAATAAAACCATAGCAATACATGTCTTTCCTTGTCTGACTTTGCTTCACAGAGTGAAACCAGGAATAACAGATGCCGGAATGATTGGTTATTCAACTAAGGTGACATATAGATGTTAGTGTTACATCTACTAAAATGAATCCAAAAGTCATGCCTAGAGAAGAGACCATGTACGCATACTCAAATATATAATGCACTTGTACATATGCAAACAGTGTATCCAAATCCATAACTACGTCATAAGCATTGAGTATTGATATTAACCTGAAGTTAGGATATAAGATTCCAATAAGGAAATTTTAATGAAGAGTGCTAACCAAGTGTCTGCATAGATATGGACTGAAGCAAAATCAACACCAAGAACCTGATGGTTCCTGATAAAGTCAGTTCCAACTTGTTGAGCAAATGTATCTGGGTTGAATTGAACCCTGTCAGGGGTCGAGGGACCATAAAATCCTTCCAGCCCGATCTCCACTAAGTGTTTCGGATCGATGCTCTTCAAATAGACAGCCATTTCCTCGATCCATGCCTACAAACCAACCACATCAAATTTAGCGGTAAATTAGTGCTCTTCAGAGAAGATATTTCCTTAACAGCATGGTCTAACAAGTACAAGTACAAGCACAAGATACGTAGTATTCATTTTATGCCGTTGTGATACTTTAGAGACAAGTTTGACTATTCATAACAATCCCTGAAACTTACATGTAGAATCCTAGCTGGCAATGGAGAAATAAACAAACCTGCAATTTATCCCCGGAAGGATCTGAGGCACACCGTGGCTCATTCATTAGCTCCCACGCGAAAATTGTTGGATCATCCTTGTAAGTAAGGTTATTGATTGTATTCACTCTATTAAGCACTGTCTGCTCCATCAAAAGAGCAAACTGCAATTAGACTTCACTGAGAAAACACATTCTTCAATATGTGCCAGTTACTTAGGTATGTGGAAATAGCCAGATCACTAGACTAGTGATCTGGCTATTTCCACATACCTAAGTAGCTGGCACATATTGAAAAATGTGGCATGTCATGCTGGTTGCCGACTCTCAATGGATATGGTGTCGGACACTCATCCAAACATGTCCCTTAATCTTTTAAATTTTTGGAACTGGGAACTCATCAGACACTTGCAGGGTCACAAATTTCCAGTAATTGAACATGCAAATTAAATAATACTGGTATGAAAGGAATAACTTGGGGCACAATAACAAAATCAGAACCATGTGATCCACGCCCTTCAGGCTTATTAATGCTAGGAAGTTTTGCTGGAAGCTACAGGTCTTGCAAGTATTGATTGATAGAAGAACTTTGTTTAAACGTTCTATACTTTAGCTCTTTATTTTCATAGAATGCAATTGCTATCTCGATGATATATTGTTCTTTTAGCTTATTGAATATATGACCTCCTTAATTTTAGCTATAGTTATTTTGCATTTTTTCGGATAAAACATTCATGCAAATTACATATAAGGAATACGTGTCATACATATATTAACATGCTCTTGGAGAGTCATGTCCTACGGTTTTTGAAAAATCCAGTGTCAGCATGTCCATTTCATGTCCCTGTCTGAGCTACTTAGCCACATACAAAGACCTCTATATTGCAAAGTAATTGACAGAAGATATCTATAAAAAGCTTAAAAGCAGCTAGGAACATGCCTTAACATTGGCCTTGTAGTAGTTTTTGATAGTTGGATGACTGAAGAAGTCATCATCTGAAGTCAAATTCAAGCCAGCCACTTTACCCCATTTCACGTATTGCGCCTTGCCTCCATATTCATCCCAGTTGTTAGTTAATGATAATATGAGCCTGATCTTGTACTTCTTTGCTTCACTGACCACAAAATCCAAGGCCTGCAATTCCATTGTAAAAACTAAATTGACATACAGGATAAATGCTTACTAGTTACCCACATTTAATAGTGTCATTGTACATGATGCATTAGACATGCATACTACTCTATCGCAACTTAGGCTAGATAAAGAGTACTATTAAAAGTTAAAATCTTTCCATTCTCGGTGACCACTTTGTAGAACAATAATGAGAAACTGTTGTTTAATTACTTTCATACGCAATTCCTACAAAGCTGGAATCGTTTTCAACTATTTGAAAGATCTGGTATGTTTTCCAAAAACGGGTTCTATTTCAAAAAGGAATATCCTGGAAAACTCCAGAAATGAAAATTGATTGTGAAACACCAACCAAACAGGGCTAATTACTCTTCCATAAGGATGTTGCTAATGAGCTATTAAGCCAAAGGCACCAAAGATGATACACCACTTGCCACTTCTGAAATAAAACACGAATGTTGTGTACGTAGATTTCAAGGGCATTAAAATTTTACAACTTAGATGGTATCACCTTGAAGACATCTTCGTCATAGACTGACGGCGATTTTTGAAGAGCTCGCCATTGACCGTCATTGAAAGCCCAGGTACGACAAACTGTTAGACCCACGGAAGATGCATGTTGAAAGACCTCACTGACTTTTCCTCTTGTCGATTGATCCACAGCAAATACCATCAACCAGTAAGTGTTGAATCCGTTAACATAAAACGGTTTGTCATTCACCACAAATTGGTTCCCCTTCTTCTGCACCATGGTCCATGCATCATCTTCCACTCCACCAAAATCATTAATCCTATAACACACAAGTAAACACATTACAAAGTGTGTGAATACCAAGAAATTTCTTTAATTCAAATAGAAACGAAATTTCTCATGAGTACCCATCATCCATGTTACAATATGCTAACCGAGCGTCTGATTTATCCACAATTTCATTTCCATTGACCCGGAAATCAAAGTAACTCAAATTTGCAGTAAGAAGCACTAGTACCGCAATCCAAACGGCATTCCTAAATTGAAACTTTTGCTCATGAGTATCCATGCTTTGAGCCAACAGCCATAATTCATACATAATTGTTCTCTCGAACAGCATATATAAGCATATGGAGATCCTAGTTTTCTGCTATGCGGGGAACACTATTGTGAACCAAAAGAAAAGTTAAATTAGGGGGGCCCTGCTCCTGACTTCAAAGCAAAGAAACTGTACTTCCTTATCACCTCATTGCATGTTGTTCAAGTAACTGAATCTCACAACCTAATTTTTTGTTTTTGTCATTTCGATCTTACCTTCTTTTCCGCAACTGAAGTTCGCAGTCCATTTAACAGAGACCTGACCTTCTTGTGAAAAAGAAAGAAATAGAGACCTAAAATGCAATCACATATTTTTCTATGACATACTAGATTTGTGAATGAGGAATTAAACTTTATGATAGCTATGGTTTGGATGTCTCATTCACTCCATACACTGGGTAAATATCAAAGAAAAAGGGCCCAACTCACACATCTGGGTCCTTGGCTTCAAAGCATAACAACACCCAGAATATGACCACAATTCAAGAAAGAGAAGAAACATAGAGTTGCATCACTAATTCATCACTACTATACCAAGCAAACACAATACGTACATACATACATACAACAATGATATGGGTACATCACTTGTGCACCACAAATGCACACCACACCACCTGATGTGGTAAGTGAGGAGAAGCACAATGGGGGCTCACCCGAAAAATGGGTTTATCCTCACTACTTGCCACATCAGCGTGGTATGCATTTGGAGTGCACAAATGTCAAATGGTATACCCATAAAATTTTCCACATACATAATTGCCAGCTTCAAATCCTCAAAAGTGCAAGCCAGAATTACGTACTGTATTATCTAAACTTAAGGTTTTTCACAGCATAGGGAATCTGTTATCAGGATGGGAGTTCAATTGAAAAACGAATCTCGTGGTCAAAATACCTTGGGGGTAACCTGCACGCATCTCTTCCCATTTCATTCAAGTCTTCTTCTTCACATTCCATTACTGGTATTTCTTTGAAGAATCGGAAGGATAAGCGGAGGGGAGAAGGAAGGTGGTGTCTGCTAAGAGAGAGAGAGAGAGAGAGAGAGAGAGAGACTTTGTGGGGTAAAACACAACGCAGGAAAGGTGCCATTTAGTTGCCCCACATCCACAAGTAGACAGCGGCCACCGCAGATACAAACTGCCACCGACAGATTAATTGTTGACTTCTCTTATTTTAGCCAGTTTTGTAGCATAGGAAAAGTAAATGAAGCCAAAAAAATAAGATAAAAAACAGAACACTTTCTTAGTTACGGAATATTTCTTCCTTTAGTGAGGTTAACAGAATAAAGAGAAATTAACAATAATCTCATAAAAATGAAGAAAACTCACGATGAATTTCAACCTAGAAAAGCATGAAGACAAAGAAGTACAAGAATTTATTCTTTAACTGGGGAGGTAGGAAAATTTTGAGGAAATGGAACAGTTACACATATATTCAATGTTTCTCGTCTGGTTTAACATAGAAATGAATACAAATATACAAGTAATTTCCTTGCCCATTTTTCTATACCCAATATTGGATTCAAACATTTCACCTGATCTTCAACAAATCAACTGGTTAATCAAGTGGAATGGTAGTACACAAGCTCTTGAGACCTTCGAGAAAATAGTGACATATGAGAATTCCAAAACAGGGATCTCACATGAATAACATAATTAATCTGCATCTGATTTTCAAAATAAGCACAAAATCTAGTCCTGGTGGCATGCAAATAGTACATCAAACAAATATATGGCCTCTCAACATTCTATATCTATAGCGTGATAAAACTACTAACAGCAAGCAAGCTACATATTGATCGACATAAACCCGGCATCTTTATTTCCAAGGTCAAATAAGAGAACCAAATTCACAGATGTTAACCTCTCTCTCTCTCTCTCTCTGCGTGTGTGTGTTATGGCATTACAAGTGACATCCCACAATAGACACTGAAACTAACAATGAACAACGCAAGATAACCCTGTCAAGTCCCCGCTTTCCGACGGCCAACCCGAGCAACAAAACCAGCCTTGATTGGAGCTACAGACCGCCCAGAGCCACACTGCAAAAGAAAGTAGACAATATATCAGAAAAACCATTGCAATGAATCTGCATGACGTTCCAACAAAATAAGCATGACTACGAGGTCCAGCCAAAAGCACATGAATGACCAAAGAACTAAAAGACGTGCCAGGCAAAACGACAAAGGCCCCAGATGCAAACAAGACTATTGTGTAACATCAAAAACCCCTTCTAGATTAAAAAAGAAACAAAAAAATAACCACTGAAAAATTGTACATATTAAGAATTCAACACCACCCCACCCCCCCCGGTGCATCCTTTAGTTAATATACTTGATTTACGTTTGCTTTGTCATTAGAGCATTGCTCCGAGTTAGTGGACATATAATTTCAAAAACAACGTCTCAAGCATCCATTGCATGGAAGCCACCACCCATGTGTTCATGGTATGGGATACTATGGCAACATTACATTTCAGTGCAAAGTTTGATGTTAAAGTTTAGATGACTTTACCTGTTCACATCTGAGAAAGAAGAGGCGATTCTCTTTGGAAAGGATTGTATCCGGACTTTTACAGCCATTACATATGACGTACTCATCTGGGTTCCCAAAGAAATGTTAGAGAAGAATTCCATATGGCTAAAAGAAAACAGAAGGAATATTGCACAGGTATGGCTGCTTGACCACGAGCAACCAACAACATATCAAGGACATAATACAGTTTTACAAGGAAAAGCAGACAAGCAGTTCCATGTTTTCAAGCCCATCCAACAAATTCTGAATGCTAGGCAGAAATGCTTATCTCACAGGCCTACATCATAAATCTCCAACTTCCTAACATCAAAGGGTAAACAAGAAACTTACTGATGTATCTACGCAGAATCCCTTCAAAGTTTTTAGGAGCAAATCTGCCCTTGATAACCAATCTCTGCTGTCCATCAAGAGATCCACTAGTTCCCATCTCAGCGAGCAAGAAAGTCATGACATGCTCTGGCTGCCTGTGCATCCTGAAATGTACAAAACAAATTGATTAAGAGTGAGAAAGCTACATACACACATCTTTAAACGATGTGAGACTTTCCACACAAGCACGACCAATTATGCCAGAGAGATCATCACCGAAGAAACTGAGTACCAGACTACCAGGAGTAAATTTTCCAAAGACCAATAAGGGAGTTCAACAAAATACATAGTTGCACAAAATGATTATGACAACCAAATTTCAGAAATTTTTGAAACACAAAAATGAGTCGGTGCATAACATAAATTGCACTTTATCTGCCAACATGAGTAACTGTAAAAATGCAAAAAAAAGGTACGGACAGAGAAAACGTGCAAATCCAATAAATATTTTGTTTCTTTCCTGACTTTGATTTTGCCTTTCAGTAAATGGAAACCCAAAAGAATCTAAACATACGTCTTGCACAGATCCATAAAATTCACGAATACAGTCTTCTTTGTGCCTTCTCGGAGAACTTGTGGTGGCCTCATGACAGTTCTACGCCTGTCTCCAGCAAGCTCTGGATTGTTCTCCCGGAGGATATGGAACACTCTGCTTAGGAGCTGCACACTCACATGAAGCATAGACCATATAATAATTCACTGAGGGAGGAGAGAATATCAAATCACAAGAACTTTGAACAAACCTCCTCATAATCATAATCTCGGTCACTTCCTTCCCATGGATACTGTTGCTGCAAAACGATTCCATCCCCTTCTTCATCCTCGACCACGAGATTTTCGTCTAGCACAATGTTTGACATATTTTAGGTGCATCTGCTATAAACTTTTTAGCCTAGCTACTTGATAGACAAATATTAGACCTACAAACTAATACCTTCTAGATCCTCTTCGTTATCAATGTTCTCATCATCCAAGGGGTTTGTTTCTACCTGCAAGATGATTCAAGGAATCAGTTTCTATCTGCCTGAAGCAATGCCAATTTCTTAATAGCATATAAGGAGATGCAGTTTTGTGTTAAGCTATGAGCTTCATAACCTACTGGTTTCTTCTTCTTTTTCAAACCAAAAAAGGCATTTTCAACCCCCTCAGGAACTGCAAGGAAAGAACAAAATACGGCTATGTAAGAATTAGGGCAATAAGTGGATAAAGTGTAAGACACTAGCAAGAAAAAAAAAATCTGCTTATTGTGAAGGAAAATGCATACAAACAAGAATACACATGTGAGAGGACCCAAGAATTCGAGCACATATTTTCGCGAGCCATCTCAAACTTACTTGATAGGTTTTCTACATTCTCAGCTAACTTGTTGGTGGTATCATGCCCAACATCCTGTATAACTGGCTTCTTTTTCTTCTTCTTCTTAGTAGGATCAAATGGTGCAATCTGAAGGAATAGTAATTCACAATACGATAAAGCATGAACTATAAAAAATGATTTAACAAAATTGGATAGCCAGAACAAAAATCAACTAGTACAAAAATAGAGGATAAAGATCAACCCAGCTCTCTTGATCCCTTCCAGGGCTTTCACAGCTTTTAACAGGTGAAACAGGTTCATTCATAATTTCGTACACATAAAGATGGAAACTTCATCAAAATAAGAGGAAAGACAGAACAAACAGGCTCTGAAACTACAATTAAAAACCTATTCGTCGCCTAAACATGGCCTTACTGGATGATGCGCAGCATAGTCATTGCAACTAAATTACAGTTATAGCTGCCGATACTAAACGTAACAATTGCAAAAATGAAATAAAAGATGTCAACAAAGTTAATTACCCTGATTTCCACTAGCATATACACACAGACAGACGCACATATCTACAGATTATACTGATATATGAGCCAAAAGAATACACGTACGTTTATTAACAGTGAGACAAAGACTCACTTCTGGCAAAGCTTCTATGGGAGTTTCTTCTTCCATAACTGATTCAAATCCTGCAAGCAGATGTCTCTTAAATTCTTCGAAACCCAGAACAAAACAAAGAAACGACCAAAACATGGTTTGAACTTTAAAGTAGAGTAGTATTATGAAGTTGAGTTTGCCTCTTCCTTCCTTCACAGACTTCCCTCCCGAGTCCTACAGCCCTTCTCTTCAATGCCCGTCACTGACCGTATACTAGAATTGAATCGACTACAGAGTAGGGTCTGGATTGGGCCCTCAGTTGGCGGCCTATGTTATAATTTCCGTGGGCTTGTTTTAAGTCCTAGAAATTCAACATATTCCAAATCCGTAGACCCATCGGGCCTTACAACTTACGAGTAAATTCTTGGGGCCCTCTCTTCACTGTTTTTAGAATAGTGAGTCGACTTTCCGTCTAGAAATTGGCTCCTCGGTAGTTTCTAAATTTCCCTGTAATGTTTCGGGTTGTATTGCATCTGTGTTGTCTTGTCATGTCAAAAAATCATATTTTTAGCTAAATTTTTATTTTTTTTAACTTAATAGTTCATTAAATTAATGTCTAATACATAAAATTACACATAAAAATATTTCTTTTTAATTCAATTATATAAATATATATTATATTATTTTTTGTGTCGACCATGCTCACACCTAATTTTTTAACAGTTGTAATAAGTGTTTTAGATCGACATGAGGCTATAGACCCTAGTAAAGATCCAAAATACCTGCACGGGTGTAGTGCAGTCCAGCCCATTAACACACCAGAGTCTAATAACTCTAATGCATCCACCAGAAGCCAGCACCAAATATAAATAGACCAGCGCGACGAGCCACCCCAAGTACAACTGGACATGGGCCCCTTATCAACAAACCAAAAGGACAACTCGGGATTTGAAATTCCCGTAGTGACGCTGTGGAATCGGGAGCCTTATAGTGAGTGATCTCATTATATGCGTGTAGTGAGTTTTTTCGGTTGTTCAATTAAAGATCAACAATTTAGATAAATTGGAGTTAAAGTAAATGTAAAGTGCTTTTTAAAGTATAAAACGATCTGGATCGTTGATCTCAGATCAGACGGCCGAGATAGCTCACTACATACATGTAGTGAGCTCACTCACTACAGAGACCCGAGTTCTTGAGCCTGTCCGGTGCACACTACAAGGGTATATGTTTTTCCGTACATGGGATGGGAATAACACTAGCATACATTGAACTCGGAAAAAAAAAATTGTACAATCAATCAGCTTTGTGTCCGCTTGATGCACGAGAGCAAACCAAGTGTTTTTTTTGGTTAAATGTGGAGAGATCTCCTGGGGACCCCTGCCCCATATTCAACGCGTTTCCATGTTCAGTGTTTCTGTTGGAAGGATATGAATTGGTAATCAGCTGTCATTCATTTATGGGTAAACTTCACTTACCTCCCTAAGGTTTCTGATAAATACCTTTATACTTTTTAAATTTCATTGTCCTTTTTTACTTTTTAAGTTTCTTACTCTTTAAGTTTAAAGCTAATGGGTGTTAATTTTTTGTCTGAAATGACCGTAGTACCCTCAATATATATTCTCAATCATAAAAAAAGCTTTTTTTAAAAAAAACTAGAGTTAAAAAAAAGTTCAAAAAAGTTAAACTGTTTTTCATAAAAAGTTGAAAATAATTTTTTTTTCCAACTCTATTTTCAGATTTTTGAAAAAGCACTATTTTCAAAACTTTATTTTTTTAAATAACGGTTTACCAAAAACTAGTTATTTATCCAAAAAAATATTTTCAATACTTTCGTATTTCAAAAAAAACTTTTTCCTAAATCAGATTTTTTCCCCACAAAAAACTATTTTCAACAAAAGAAATTCAAAAAGCAGTTTTTTTGAAAAAAATTCTCTTTGATAATTATTGTTTACAAGTATTTTTTAAAAATGAAGAACAACTTAATTTTTTTGAAAACTTTTTAAACTATATATTTTTTTTAAAAAAACTGTTTCTTAGGGTGGAGCATATAGTAACTCTTCTACGGTTATTTCACGCAAAAAAGTTAACAAGTTAGCCTTAAAGAAATGGCAAGGTATGTAAGTGACAATTAATTTGAAAGGTAATAAAGAACAGTAAAAATTCAAAGAAGTATAGGTGGAGATTTCTCTATTTATTAAAAATCTTAGGGGAAGTAAGTGAAATTTACCCTTCATTTATTGATTTCAACTACTGTGTAGGAGTATTTTCCAGTATTGGGTCCCGTGATTAGCTGCCATAAAGAATTGCAATAAGTATTTACGCTAACGACTCAAGGATACCTTCGTCATTCCAATTTTAATTTGATTACTACTCCATGAGTTACTCTTAGACCAAGAAGTAAGCGCAAGAAGATAAAAGCGGCCAACTTTCTCCTTCTAATTTTGGTTCTTGCACTCTTCCCCAACTTCATATTCTCTCTCTCTCTCTCTCTCTCTCTCTCTCTCTCTCTTTTCAGCTTTATTTTCAGTAAAATTTTGGTAGCATTTCCATTTCGCGGACGTGTGGATTATCTAAACGAACTGCTTGAGTTCACTCAACTGGATCTCTCTGTTCATTTCTCCAAGGTAATGTATCTACGCATGCAATTTGCTTTCCTCCCAACCTATGCCCAAATTTTATTTCCATTTTTGTCTTTGGCTGACGAGCTTTTTTTCCCGCCGGATCTGGAAGCTTTTATGCGTAGCTTAACTATATGATGATCTGAGGAGATAAATTATTAAGCTTGTTTCATGGTTATTTTAAAAGGCTAAACTGGGGGGACTCTGATATTCTCTTCTTTTTCTCTATATTTTGTGCTAGATTACCTATGTTTAGGCTGCATTTGTGCTCAATTATTGGTTTGATATTTTTGTTTGTCTTTTCTGAAATTTTATTAAATTTACGTTGAATTTTTCGGATTAATCATATCCTAAAGATTGAGAAAAAAATTTAAAAGAAAAAAAAAGAGTTTGAAATAGTAGTTGTTTTAATTTTCTTTAGCATCGTCTTATCTGGAGTGTGTTAAAAAAATCGGTCTAATACTTTTGTACTTCTGTAATTCCTCTTGTTGGTTGATTGATTCCAAAAATTGCGGCGAGAAACTGAACAGATGATCATTGATGAAAGTATGTCTGAAAAATTAATTTAGGCCAAACAGAACCTTAGTCACTTGTTATTTCTACTGCTTTTTTCCTGGCTGAATTTGACTGTTTGAATATGTTATTTGACTTACTCGTATAATTAATAATGGGCTAATGTATTCCTTCTTCTTTTTTTGCCATGATGAATGTCCCTCCCAGTCATATTGGTCATAACACTTCAAATTATCAACTCTATGAAGAATCTCATTGAATTCCGGGGATATAAAATCAATTTCTAATTTCAAACACACACACACCCATTATGTTATACACATAGTTAGCATTTTTCAGTTCTTGAAACTGATTTTTTGTTGCAATTACTTTCAGAAGATTCACAGAAGATCTTCGATGAGAACAGCAAGTAAATATGTCTGCTATCCAATCTTCGGATTTCTCTTGTTGGCCTCTCTGCTACATTTAATCTCAGCTGCAGATTATGTTCCAACCGATAGAATTCTCCTGAATTGTGGGGGGGCTCCAGAAACTGCTGATGCTGACGGCCGAAAATGGACCTCCGATATAGGCTCGAAGTTTGCATCTGTTGGTGGAAATTCATCCACATCAACTGCTTCTACCCAAGCTCCTTCTGTTCCTGATGTCCCTTACATGACCGCCAGGGTTTTTGAATCTCAATACACCTACAGTTTCCCTGTAGCTTCCGGTAGGAAATTTATCCGCTTGTATTTCTATCCTGCTTCATACTCGGGGCTAAATGCCTCAAACGCCATCTTCTCAGTTAGTTCTGGGCCATATACCCTTCTCAAAAACTTTAGTGCTGCCCAAACAACACAAGCTCTGAACTTTGACTTCATGGTTAAAGAATATTCTATCAATGTGCCCACCACAACTTTGAACATAACCTTCAAACCTTCTTCCACTGCTCCTAATTCCTACGCCTTTGTAAATGGAATTGAGGTAGTTTCTATGCCTGACATCTATAATACTGCTGATGGGAATGCCTTTATTGTGGGGCAAACTACAGCGTTTATTATAGATAACAGCACCGCTCTAGAAAACATGTACAGGTTGAATGTGGGGGGCCAAGACATTCCGCCCTCTGGTGATACGGGGTTGTTTAGGACCTGGGATGATGATGCACAATACATCTTTGGAGCATCATTTGGGGTTACAGAAACAACTTCTCCAAACATGACAATTCATTATCCTTCAGGCATGCCATCTTATGTTGCACCAGTTGACGTCTATTCTTCTGCTAGATCAATGGGTCCCGATCAGACTATCAACTCGAATTACAATCTAACTTGGATCTTCAGGATCGACTCAGGGTTTTCTTACCTTGTTAGGCTGCATTTCTGTGAGGTCGAACAAGACATATCGAAACTTAATCAAAGGGTATTTGACATCTTCCTCAATAATCAAACTGCTCAGAGTGGGGCAGATGTGGTTGGTTGGGCACACAGCAATGGGGTTCCTGTTTATCAGGATTACGTGGTCTTCATTCCCACAGGAGCTCCTCAACAAGATCTGTGGCTTGCGCTGCATCCAAACACGGCCTCAAAGCCAGAATACTATAACGCGATCTTGAATGGAGTAGAGATATTCAAAGTAAATGATACTCTTGGAAATCTAGCCGGACCTAATCCAGTACCAGCTCCACCTGAAGATATAACAGACCCGTCATCGGCTAATCACCCAGCTACTTCAACTAAGTCAAATAAGCAAAAGGCAATCATTGGTGGAAGTGTGGGAGGTGGCATTGCTGCAATCTTTCTTGTTGGCTTACTTGTTTGTGTCGTTTCTCGTCGTCGTAGGCAGGTGAAGTTCTCGAGCCCAAGCGATGGGCCATCTGGGTGGCTCCCTCTTTCATTATATGGAAATTCACACTCTGCGGGCTCCGCAAAGACAAACACCACAGGAAGCTATGCCTCCTCCCACCCTTCAAACCTTTGCCGCCACTTTTCATTCGCTGAGATCAAGGCTGCCACGAGCAATTTTGATGAGGCTCTTCTTCTTGGGGTCGGTGGTTTTGGCAAAGTCTACAAGGGAGAGATCGATGGTGGGACAACCAAAGTTGCGATCAAGCGTGGGAACCCCCTGTCTGAGCAAGGTGTGCATGAATTTCAAACTGAAATAGAGATGCTCTCAAAGCTTCGACACCGTCACCTGGTTTCGTTGATTGGTTATTGTGAAGAAAACTGTGAAATGATCCTTGTTTATGATTACATGGCTCACGGAACCCTTAGAGAGCACTTGTACAAGACCAATAAACCTCCATTGCCATGGAAACAGAGGCTTGAGATATGCATCGGAGCTGCTCGTGGTTTACACTATCTCCACACCGGTGCCAAACACACTATTATCCACCGCGACGTTAAGACAACCAACATCCTATTAGACGAGAAGTGGGTGGCCAAGGTTTCCGATTTTGGCTTGTCAAAAACAGGTCCTACACTGGATCACACTCACGTCAGCACGGTTGTTAAAGGCAGTTTCGGGTATTTGGATCCAGAGTACTTCCGGAGGCAGCAGTTGACTGAAAAATCCGACGTCTACTCGTTTGGAGTAGTACTCTTCGAGGTCTTGTGTGCTCGACCGGCTTTGAACCCCACACTTCCAAAGGAGCAAGTGAGTTTGGCAGAATGGGCTTTGCATTGCCAGAAGAAGGGCATTCTCGATCAGATCATCGACCCATATCTGAAGAGCAAGATTGCACCAGAGTGCTTCAAAAAGGTTGCGGACACGGGGATGAAGTGTGTGGGAGATCAGGGGATTGACAGGCCATCAATGGGCGATGTGTTGTGGAATCTCGAGTTTGCTCTCCAATTGCAGGAGTCTGCGGAGGAAAATGGAAAGGGGCTTGGTGGAATGGATATTGAAGAAGGTTCATTTGACAATGTAGCCTGTGAAGGAAAGAAGGATCCAGATGCATCCCCTGGTTTTGATAGTAATGCGACAGATTCAAGGAGCAGTGGGCTTACTATGAGCATTGGTGGCCGGAGCTTAGCTAGTGAAGATTCCGAAGGATTGAATCCAAGCGCTGTTTTCTCACAAATTATGAACCCAAAAGGACGTTGAGATGATTAGAAGTCATATTGGTTTCTGGTAAATGGCAATTGTGCTCTTTCAAGTGCTGCGTAACCATCACGTGAATATGTCTGTTTTCTTTAGCTAATTCATTTACCTACTTTTTGATGTAGTTTTGGGATCTCAAATACTATGTTTTTGGCACGAAAGAGTGAAACAGTTGTTGTATTTCTCAAGGAATGTAAACTCTTAATTTTCTTTAATGCAGTTTCCATTACAAAACAGGTATTTTAGGGCCACAGTGACATCAGGAAATCGCATCAATAATGTTCCCTACATCACTATGGTGGTGTTTTTATTAAGATTTCGTGTTGGCAATTTTTTGACGCTCATACTCCGTTGCATAGATACTATCAGAAAATTAATTGACAAAGATAAAAAGGATATGCTTATTTGCAGCGCAAACCAAAAACCAAAATAAAGTGATGCCTATTGGAGTGGTCGTGGTTGTTCTTTTCGGAAAAGTAAGGCAATTGACGAGCCTGGACCATTAGGTGGAGAAGGAAATGTTTTGCCATTACTTGGTCTTCTTCAATTTCTAAATGGTCAAAGAAAGTAGATGAATGGAAACAGAAGCAACGACCATCATGCATCTCATATGGTTGATGCTGAAATAAGGTCTCTCCAATTGTAAGCCTTGATCCGTATAAATGGTGGCACCACTCTCCTATAGTACCTCAAGATCTGTGGCTCGTTACTTAAGCAAATATTAGATGGCTAGGGGAGAAGAGAGGCTGCTTGGTGTGGATTTGGAAAGCTTTCTCACAAAAAATGGCCAGGCCCGAGCTTTGTTGAGGCTCTGGAGATGCTCTACCATTGTAACATACCAATTGGCCCAAAAGCTAAAGTTGTTGGGAAAGGGACTTAACAAAGTATATTTTTCAATAGAAATTAGACAACAAGAGGCTTGAGAGATGAAAGTAGGCAAAAAGCATGGGCACCCGGGTTTAAACAGCCACGTTTCAACGCAGTGCCTATTTACACAGTGCATCAGTTGTTGCTTCAGTTTATGGACCAATTTGGGGGAGGATCAATATTTTGCAACTGCTTTTCAGGAAGAATCAAAGTGAGAAAAGAAGCTACTGAATTAACTCATAAAAAAAACCCTCTCCACATTCAGGATAATCAACTTTCTCAAAATCTTATTGCCAAAGATACCCGGGTTTAAGCTCCTGTAATTCTCAAAAATACGGGACCCTTGTGCCGTAATTTACAAACAAAGGCCAAAAGTATATACTAATCAGACCAGAATCACACGGAAGAGAGAATTGACAGTGCCCTGACCACTCATGAATGCAACGGGAAACATGCAACAACTATGCATGAAATGGGTTCACCGAATCTACAACTGCAGTAATCTTCTTCTGTAGCTCCGGTTTGTTGGCTCCAACTAGCTTGTCGACTTGCTGCCCATCTCTAAGGAAGAAGAAGGTTGGAGTGGCTTTGATATCCCATGATGTGCTGAAATCCTGCACCAGTAAACAACAAAGGGTTTATTTCCCGTACGTAACACTAATGCTACAAATTTGGACAATCAGTCCACACATTTTAATTTTCTAAAGACACAGTATCTCAAATAACTTCTGCTTAAGTGAGACGCAACACAAGGTAAGGTCTTTGAATGAACGAACTTGCTGTCAATGTTCTCTTTCACTTTTCAAGTATGCAACAAGTTTTTCTTACTTACAGTTAGTTCATCAACATCAACAGTTAGGAACATCAGAGAAGGGTATTTCTCAGAAAGCTCGCAATATAAGGGCGCAATCATTCTGCAGGGACCACACCATGATGCACTGAAGTTTGCAACCACCTGTTGAAGAATCAGCTCCAGTTAGGATGAAAACCATGACAGAGCTCTTCACAAACAAACAGAATCAAATTAAGAATAAAAATGTCCAAAGAAGCTTAGAAATGATAGCAAATCCATGCCTAAAGTTCATGGGGAGGAGGGAGCTCATTTTTTAAAAAACTTCTACCTTGCAAGAGAATTTGGCCTATGAGGGAAACGAGGGGGGAAATATGGCCAACAACTCTCCCAAAAAAAAAGCTACACCTGTTCAAATGGTGCAGCATTAGATTGAACTTGATTTATAAGCTGATTTTCCTTACATACAGGACAAACCACATTTTAGACAAACAGAAACTTCATTTCGAAGTTTCAACAAAGGACCTCCATCTCAGTAGTTTTCCTAACAACAGTACTTCTCGCCATTAGATGTCCTTATTCATGACATAAAGTGCCATTGTCCTTGAGTAACAAAATACAAACACAAGAACTGTATTTCAAAATTACTATGTAGAAGAGGCCAGCAATCTGAATCCTGACATGTATTCTCTCCTAAAGGAAGTATGGGTATGGCGACAATTATCAAGTTTCTCGTCCGAGGTCACTTATTTCTGGTACTGGTAATACAGAGACTGAAAGAAGGAATGAAATTGAACATCTCCTTGTGGACTATAGAGATAAAACCACCACCAAATAACTTTCTTGTCGAACACTGAATGGTGGCCATAAGATTGGACTTCCACTGAAGAGGCTTTTCGATGGAAAGTGCCAATGAAATCCAACAGTTAGCATATTAACCTTTCAAGCTCTTCCACCCATTGAAATAGTAAATAATAAATACAGCTTTATTAGGCGTCACATCATCATCTTTAATGCCAACTCCAATACCCAAAAGGTTCTCATTGGCAAAATATTGGCAACGAAATTCAAAATATTCCAGACTGTATGCAGCAGGTGTGAATTCTTCTATTAATACCTTTCAGCGTCATTAAGGGAAATAAACAGGGTTCAATTGCAGTTGCTATAACAGATTCTCGTGCCAAAATATTATCACACCAATATACTTACCATCTTGCCATCCTTCCTTGCTTGTGACAGCTTCTCATCCCAGCTTTCTTTGGTCGTGATGAGGTGCACATTTCCACCAGCAAACTCGACATGGTGCTCAGAGTTGTCGTCATTTTGGGGCTACAATATGAGTCAAGGACTCAAATTACAACTTCTATCCCAAATATGTTGAAAGTTAAATTAACTTCTCAGAATAACATCAACTAAATGATGTTTTGTGAGGAGGAAGGTTTCCCAAGTCCTCCTTTTTACGGGGGCTAGAGCACAAGTCGGTAATTAACTGTCTATTGTAACCACTGTGGTAATTGAATCAGCCATCTTTTGGTTCCATAACCGTAGCGTTAAATAGATCATCACAGAGTAAGAAAAATCATACTTAGACATAAGTCCCTTAAACAAATAATAACCATTCTCAGATACGAGCCCATGGTACACCAAAACGAAGCACAAGTAATAACCTTGATCTGTTCATTGGTAATGTGTTTTTTTAAATTTCTTCTGTGGCTTAGTAATTATACATATGCAGAAGTACCAAACAACCAATGAAAAGATTTTCATCATTTAAGAACTTGTTTGAACCACAGTTATCAAAACCACACCCAACATCCAAACCAATGGAGCTCATTCCAACTTCAATTGTTAGCTGCTGGGTCAACTAGGTAAACCATCTACAAGAATACAATACGATAACTACTATATCTATCCCCAGCATGGGTGGTGGGTTGTGACTGCTCGCAGGTTTTAGAATACTGACTATCTCATTCTACGTCTACGCTAAATGCTTAGTTTAACCCTCATAAGGCTAATTATCATTGTTTTACTTTCTTCTGAGGAAGCAGACATTAGATTGACACATTCAACTTGAAACTGTCTGTTTATCTTTATCACTGGTCATGTGGTTCAGTCCAGTTCACCAATAAAAGTAATCAAGATTTTGAACCATGGTTCGACCTCTACTCAAAGTCAACAAAGTTCAAGTGGAAAACCACCAGCAGCCACGCCTGTTTTTTACTTTCCATTTGTCCTTGAATCGTTATGGCATGATAAAAAATTGAAGTATATTATAAAGCAATGAAAAATTGAAGCATAGTGGAACTGTCATTCTATTACCTTCCCTCAACTGGATGTGTTTTCTGAAGAAAGGAAAACCAGTAAAACAGAATTCAACAGGAAAAAGGAGCAAACGCACATAAAAGTACCAAAATGATTGGAAAAAGTTCAACAACCACCACCATATACTAGCAACAGAAGCGAAGAAAACTGGGTGATATTCATAAGGTAAAGACCCACAGCCTTCCATATGTTTAATCACATGTTGTTTGCTTGAGTTTTCTTTTTCATTTCTGCAAATCATAATCTGCAGTTAGTGTTTTAAGAAGATTACCTTAGAGAAGCAAAATCCCATCTTCTTTGTTCCGTGGAAGATTGGTATGCTAAACCCTAGCTGCAGAACCCAGAAATTTAGAGTTAATTAACGAAAATGACGAGATAAGCATTAAATTTTTTGAATAAGAAAAACAGTAAACAAAAAATTACGGCCCCGATTCTAAGGAAAGACAATGAGTTTACTTTCACTAACTTAGTCCAAAACAATGGAGTGCGTGCACGCATCCTTTCCCACGATAAATAATGGGGTGCTTTGGATAAAAAACCAGAAACCAAAAAACCACTTTTATCCTTATTCAATTTTTTTTTGCATTCGTTAGTTTTGTATCAAGATTTTGTGGTTTGTCGATTCCTCTCGACAAGACGAATCTAACAAGTATAAAATTATGAGCAAAAATTAATTTTTTTTGAATAAAGCCAAAATAGGTGGATTATTGGCCAAATAATCCACCTATTTTGACTTTATTCAAAAAAAATTGAGTTTTGACCATAATTATACTTGTTAGATTCGTTCGTCGAGAGGAATCCAGAAACTACAAAATCTGAATGCAAAACAAACAAATGCAAAAAAAAATTAAATAAGAACAAAAGTGGTTTTTTGGTTTTTTACCAAAGCACCCCAATATCTGTTTCTCAATTCTTATGCATGCATGAAGTGTATCGGTCGTCTCTTAAAAACATTTCTACAGCTATTATAGGTAGATATGCAGTTAACATACATTTAATTTCTCTTAAAACTGTCTACAGGTACAGTAACACGACCAGAAGAATTTATTACTAAAGGTAAGAACTTTACAACAGAAAATCGCATATTCTAAATTGAAAATAAAAACACAGAAAGCCCATTAAATTTTGTCAAACGTATGAACTTTTTATACTCCAGATACTAAAAAAAGAAAAGGTGCGAAGGATACACCAATCAATCCATATCAACTCTGGAATCCCAATTAACGAATTTCTTCAATTGACGTGCAAAAGGCAACCAATAAAAAGAACAGATAGGGAAAATCAACCTTGAAATCGAGCGTGTAGGGGATCGATTCAGAATCAGTCCGTCACTCCGGCATAAAAGGTTGCAAAGATTCGAGAAATAATGATTCAACCTCTTAGCTTCGCGATGACTTCTTCCTCCTCAGGTGCGCTGGGCTAGTACTACGTATTTGATGGCTTTGTTGCTTCCGGATTAATTAAAAGGCCGAACAAGATATTAGTAATTAATTAAAAACAAAAGCCAAACTACAGAAAACCCCCTTAAACTAGTTCCCTTTTTCACTTTGCTACCTCATTATTTAACAACTCAACACTTAACCGGTTAACCCAGTCAAAATATAAGAATCGCAAATGCAGTTGACAATGTAGGCATTGGTTTACTTCGTTACCTCCAAAGACTATCCTATTATATTCCTAAACTACATGCAATATGTTTTATCTCCCTTTCCCTAATAACCCATTAGTTCTTTCCCAACAAAATCACTCACGGTCCTGCAACCTTACCAATTCAACCCCACTTTTGGCCTTAACTTCACATCATTGGTCTATCAAAATCCCATTTTCTTTTAAACTAGATGTTCATGTCAACTTACACACTTTTACTTGTAGGGAGGTCATTTAAAGTCACAACGAAGCTCTACATGAATTGATCCCCAAAAAATTGATAGCACCTCAGAGTTTTTGAATCTGAAACCAAAGGAGGGAGCAATTGCTCTCTTTCTTCTCTTAAGATTCTTCTTTATCTTTTTTGTGACTTTGTATGGTTCAAGTTAGTGAAACTTGAAATCTTGACCTTAATTTTTTTGCCCAATAATCATTTTGAATTATTAATATTTTTTCTTTATTTAAAAAATTGCATTTGCTAGTGTTGCAATAATTTTTTCACAGATTATTGGGTTCGTCTCGATAAAAGAATTTTTTTTTTATTTAAAATATGGACCAAATAAAAAAACATGAGTTAAGACACATATAATCCAAAAAAAAATCCAAATTCGCTAGTGGTGAACATGTGATGACGATCAATGAGTTTACAATTGGGTTGAGTGGTGTTAGCTTATCTGAGAGTTGCAAGCATCCTAGGTTATAGAAGATGGAAGATAGTAAAGGAAGCATTTGAAGCAGCAGTGATGACAAACAGATTGGTAACAGAAGATGTGTTGGGTGCTAAGTCACATAATGCGAGTGCGGGAGGATGAGTGTGAAAGCTGTTATGGATTCGCGCGCTTTAAACCCACAGACAAACACACACAATCGAAGAACAAATCTAGAACAGAAAACAATGAGAAAGCAAGAAAGAACAAGACACAGAGATTTACGTGGTTCCGACTTAAGCTGATTGCTTAATCGTACTCCACGGGGTGCTGGGGTGTTTCACTATGAAGAATAAAATCACATTACAATTAGGGGGCGGCCCTAAGTGTCCCTTTTATATGTGTAGGGCGACACACATACCAGAAAACCCTAAAAAACAATTTAAAGGCCTCGGGAGCGCTACAGGGTCCTAAACATTCTGTTCCCAAAATAGGTCCTGGGTAGCGCTACCCCAAAACCTTAGTAGCGCTACCGCGTTGCTTATGGCTGGCAAACAGATTTCATCCCAACAATTCTCCCACTTGAAAACTGTTCCTCGACACTCCCGCCAAACAATAATGGTGATCACCCATCACCATCATTCATCAACACCACTAGCACCCAGTCTCCCACTCAAGCTAAGAGACCCACAGAAGCTGAACAAGACTTCAGCTTCTCCACAGTAACCGCCTTCGTGAACATGTCTGCCGGATTATCCCTTGTGTGAATTTTCTCCAAAGTGAACTACCCATCCTCCAACAAAGAGCGAATAAAGTGATACTTTATATCGATATGCTTGGTCCTCGAATGAAAGGCTGCGTTCTTTGCCAGATGTATAGCACTCTGACTATCGCTGAACAATATGAAATTGTTTTGCTCCTTACCCAACTCTTTCATGAAGCTCCTCAACCATACCATTTCCTTGCATGCCTCCGTGGCTGCAACATACTCCGCCTCTGTTGTGGAAATAGTCACTATCTTCTGAAGCCGTGAGACCCAACTGACTGCCGCACTGCCCAATGTAAACACATGCCCTGTAGTGCTCTTCCCTGGCCGCCAATGTCCCTCGCTAAATCTGAATCCACAAAACCTTGCGCACAAATATCGTAACCCCAAAACACAAAAAGCTGAAGTACCTCTCGGATAACGCTAATCCACTTGATCGCTTCCCAATGCTCCTTGCCCGGATTTGCCATGAACCCGGCCGACAACTCCCAATCGCATGAGCAATGTCCGCCTTGTGTTAACCATGGCATACATCGATCGCCACCGGCGAGGCATACGGAACCTTTGCCATATAGTTCTTCTCTTCATCCGTTATTGCGCACTTTTCCTTCGAAAGCTTGAAGTGACTTGCCAAGGGTGTGCTGACTGGCTTAGCACTCTCCATGTTGAACCTTTTAAGCACCTTCTTGACATACTCCTCTTGTGACAACTTCAACTTCCTGTTTGCCATGTCCCTGCTGATTCGCATCCCAAGGATTTTCTTCGCAGAACCCAAATCCTTCATTGCAAACTCCTTGGACAAATGTGCCTTGAGATTAACAATCTCATCCATGCTTGAACCTGCACCAAGCATATCATCTACATACAACAAAAGTATGAGATAAGATGTATCAAGCTTCTTAAAATAACAAAGAATGATCCCCATGACATCTACTAAACCCCCTCAGAAAGCGGTCATAAAAGTATCAAACTTTTTATACCATTGCCTCGGAGCCCTGTTTCAACCCATACGCACTCTTTCTCACCCTTTGCATACCCGATTCTCCTTCCCTTTCACAACATAACCCTCCGGGCCGATGCATATAAATATCCTCCTCCAAATCCCTTATGAAGAAAAGCGCTTTGACATCCAACCGCTCTAAATGCAAGTTCTCAACGACCACAATATTAAGGGCGCGATCCGATAGTAGAAATCTTAACAACAGAGAAAAGATTTCATTAGTAATCGATACCTTGTTTCTCGCCAAAACCCTTGACTACCAACCTTGCCTTGAATCGCCATACCATCCA